>CM042043.1:55667933-65667933 GCA_023525975.1 Smallanthus sonchifolius
CGATCAAAATGGCGCCGTTGCCGAGGAATCGGTGCGCTTAGTTTTTGTTTTAGTTTAGTTTATTTTTTCTATATAAAAACAAAAAAAACCAATATATATATATATATATATATATATATATATATATATATATATATATTATTTTCTTTAGTTAGCTTTATTTTTCGTTCAGTACTACTCGGGTGTGTTAGTTGTGCATGTCATCATGGACTGGGATTATGATGATGATGCTTCATGCATGTGTTGTGGGTGCCACGGTCACTGGGTTTAAAATTGTCCAATCTTCGAGAGTAGATCTGAGTATGCCGAGTAGATGCGGAAGAAAGGATATGTGAGGTAAATTATGAAGATGTGTACTACTACCCTCAGCCGACATATGAGAATGTTAATAGGTGTACTCATGGGGATTATTATGGATACTCGAACCAATCAAATTTTTCCGAGCAGAATCAATGCCAGTTTTTTTGTCGAGAACAAGAAAACGTTGCTATCCAAAGTGATGAGCCATTTCAACATACTTATCAATCCGAGGAGGAGAAAATATGGCTCTAGTGGAGTTGGCGTTGTCTAAGATTGATGAGAAATTATCACAACATCTGTTGGATATATGATGTCCGATCGTCAATTAAGTCAACGTTACTATTAAGGTACGATATAAAGAGTTACACCTTAGGCAACGAACAAAATCTATACATACTAATAAATAAAGGTTTTTAGTGCCACGTGTCGTCTCCACATTCAATTTCACCATTTTTTTCCCGCCTCTCTCTCTTATTTTATGCACTTCTATTTTAATAATAATATATATTTAAATGAAAATACTAATTATAATAATAAAACACATTTATTTTAAATTATCTCTTATTATAAGAAACTTTAAAATTTAATTATGTAACTTTTATTTCAATCAAATAGTAAATGAAAGTCAAATTACATTAAATAGTAATTAACGTATTTTCGAAACCTAATTATGTATTAATTTTTACATATTTTGAACTTTGTTTTTATCCTTAGTATATGTAATATATTTTTAGTTTTACACCTTTAAAATATATAAATAAATATTTAAAAATTTTATATATTGATATTTTTCATTCCGTGTGTAGACACGGGATTTAAACTAGTATATAATATTTAATTGTTAAATATTATTCATGAAAGACGGAAACAATAAATGGTGAGTAAATATTTAGATAAATATTTGTTGGAGATTGTGATAACTAATTATCTGATTAATTAATTATTTGAGGGGAATGAATGTTTAATCAGTTAAACATTCAAGAATTAGTTTTTTACTAATTATATATGATTAGTAATTACAAGAGTTTAATAATTAAAGGTTAATTATTATTGGGGTGTTAACTGTTAATACCATGGGGACCCGTGTGTAATTATAATGTCTATAAATATAACATTATAATTAAACCTAAACCCTAATCCCATTCCACCCAAAATCGACGCCCCCTCTCCTCCTCCCTCTTGCGCGACCGACCCCACCACCGGACCAATGTCGAGCCGCCGCCGAGCCGGTCTCCCCTCCGCGTAACCATGTGACGTTTTGCTGCAGGTTTTTCGTGTACGTGTCAACTAGCGTGACGTTCGTTGAACTAAGGTGTCACTGTCAAAGGTATAAATCTGAACACCGTATGGTTGGTTATTTAAATATTGTTTATACGCGTGTAATCAGATCTGATCTGGTAATGGTACTATTAAATTGCTTCTGCTAAATATATCTGATTTGTTTATTTAAATGGTTTAAATAATTATTGTTACCATGATTCCGAACAGTGGTATCAGAGCCACCTGTACGCGTGTTTAGACATATTTTTTTTGAATCGATCTATTGTTTTATTTGTCAAAATTTTTGTTTGACAAAAGATCGAGCCTTTTGTGTTTGTTGTGATTGTGTTGAATGAATCGAGCACTAGAGACCTGTGGTTGGGTTGTTTGTTGATTGGTTGTTATCTTTGTATTTTTATGGGTTATTTGGATCCCTGATGTAATAGTTAGGGTTTTATTTATTTATTTATTTATTTATTTATTTTTAGTGTATTTATAAATAAATATTGTAACCATAAAGAGACGAAGACTTGAAGACCAAGCGGACAAAGACAAGATTAAAGATGGAGATCTTGGACTAAGTGGGAGATAAAAGATTTATTATTTTGTTATCCCTTATACCAATCCGATTGTTCGTTTGATGGCTCGAACGAAATCAGACAATTTATCTAGTTGCCCGATTTTGCGTTTTATTTATTTTTGTGGTTGTGATATAATTATTTAGGATAATATTTAAACCGCAAAAAATTTTAATAAAACTTTTTGACACAATTTAAAAACGACGAGATAATTAAATTGTTTATTTTTATCGAAAAGGTAATTAAATAAAAGTGTTTTATTTAAAAGTAAAAACAAGTTTTAAATTTAAATAGTTTTTATTTAAAACAATTTTAAATTAATTAAAGAGTTGATTAGTTAAAAATAAGTTCACGACAAATGACCAATTTAGATTAATAGGGTATTTGAAATTGGATCGTGTCGAGTGTTGAAAGTGTTTCACGAACTAATAATTAGGAAAATTGGTTTACTAAAATTGTGCGACTTGTATCATGCTACTCGTCGACCAAAATATTTTTGACCCGAAACGGTAATATTAAAAAACATTAAAGAAATCCCAATAGAAAATCGATATTTCTGCGCCACCCTTAATCGTAACACTTCAACTAATTTATCCGAACCCCAGTGTTAGTGAATTACACTACATCCGATCCTACGATTTATGTTAAAGGTAGAACCGCGATTCCTGAATCACTTAGGTCGGGTTTACAGTTACAATTGAAGGACAAATATCACTTAAGTCGTTTAAGTGGTCGTAGTTGAGGGAAAACGTATCCAAAGCTTGACATTACTCGTCATGTCCCTCAAAACGAGAGTTATATAGTTGATGCAATTGGTAATCGTTACCTACCCATCTAGCTATGCCAATGGAGAGTGCTCAGCCATTCACTGAGACATGAGGAACCGGGATCTCATTTCTAATTATATAATTTTTTTTGCAATTGGGTCATAAAATTTTAGTGGGAAATCTATGCATGAAAATACTAAAAACTTATTGATGTCTTTCGAAATCAATCCTGACTCTGTCTCTGCTCTAAAAAGTATGCTTTATCGGAACATGCTCAAAGGAGGAAACTTCTCTGAGTGGTACCGTATCTTGAGAAGTGTTCTTAAGGAAGAAAAAAGATCCTATGTCCTAGAAATTTAAATTCCTCCAGTTCCACCAAATGATGGCTCCAAAATGCTTTGGAGACGACACATCAATGATTCTAACGAAGCATCATTTTTGATGTTTTCCACAATGAGTGATGAACTCCGTCGTGAGCTGGAATATCACTCTGCTTACGATATAGCTCACGAACTGAAGAAAAAGGTTTCATCAGAATCAGAGTGAGCATCTCAATGTACTTAAGTCATTGATAAATGGCATGGAAAGAGGAATAGGAATGGGCTCACATTTTTCTAAAATGATAAAACTCATTGATAGCCTGAAAGATGTTGGTTCTCCCATCAACCAGGACATGGCAATAGACTTCATACTAATGTCTTTGCCGGTTGAATACGAAGAGTTCGTTGATTACTACAAGTAGTATGTAGTGGGAGAAACCTTATCTAATTTGCGAGGGTCGCTAATAGCTTTTGAAATGACTTTAGGACAACTGGACACCTTGATTTCTGATTAGAAAAGGCGTGGCAAAAAGAGAGCTATTTTCAAAAGTGATGACTCCTGTCATTACTATGGAGAGATAGGACACTAGAAATGTAACTGTTCTACATACCTTGCCAAGAAGACCAAGGATTTGGAAGTAGGGTCCTCAAGTATGTTTATTATCGAGATCTTCTCTCTGTCTATCAAATCTTCGGTGTTTGACACTGGATGTGGTTATCATATTTGTAATGATTTGCAGGGACTAAGGAAGGTTAGGAAACTAAAGCAAGGTGACCTAGAGCTCCATGTGTGAAATGGACAAAAGGTTGCTATGAAGGCTATAGGAGAATATACTCTTTTACTTCCTTCTGGATTAGAACTTGTTTTGAACAATGTTTATTTTATTCCTATTTTGACTAGGAATATTGTTTCAGTATCCCCTTTACAAAAACAAGGATTTATTTATGCTTTTGACAATGATTTCATTTTTGCATATTTGAATGGTTTGTTTTACTTTTTTGTAATGCCTCACAATGGAATCTATGAGATAGAAGTCCATGCTAATAACACCATACTTAATATCTCCTCCAAACGTACGAAATATGATTTCAATGATACGTATCTATGGCATTGTAGGCTTGGACACATAAACAAGAATCGCATGAAGAAACATCACACCGTCGGAATTCTGAATTCTAAAGGTCAAGAGTCATTTTATGATTGCGAATCATGTTTAAGTGGAAAGCTAACCAAGGCTCGTTTTGCCGCTATCAGTCAAAGGGCTAAGGATCTGTTAGGACTTGTACATACTGATGTATGTGGTCCATTCAGAACAATGACCAGAAGTGGAAGAGATACTTCGTGACATTTACTGATGATTTCAGTAGATATGGTTATGTTTATCTTATGAAGCATAAACATGAAACCTTTGAATTGTTCAAACAATACCAGAACAAAGTACATAATCAACTTGGTAAGACGATTAACATGCTTCGATATGATCGAGGTGGTGAATATCTTAGTCTAGAGTTTGACGAATATCTAAAGAAATGTGGGATCATTTCTCAGCTGACTCTGCCAGGAACACCTCAACTTAACGGTGTATCCGAAAGGAGGAATAGAACTCTATTAGATATGGTTCGGTCTATAATGTGCTGTACAAACCTCCCACATTCCTTCTAGAGTTTTGCTCTTAAGACTGTCACAAGAGTCATAAATCTAGCTCCTACTAAGAAGGTGGACAAAACGCCTTATGAGATTTGTCATGGGCAGAAACCCAAATTTTCCTACCTTAGGGTTTGGGGATGTAACGCATATGTTACAAGTGAATCTACGGATAAACTAAATCCACGTTGCGATAAAGTTGTTTTGGTCAGATACCCTAAAAGAATCGGTTACTACTTCTACAATCCTTCTAAAAATTGTGTTTTCATTAAACGCAGAGCTATTTTCTTGGAGAAAGAATTTTTTGCGAGAGGGATTGGAGACAACCGTTTGGATATGGATGAGATCCAAGAACCACAATCTGAACCTGCCATTCAGCATAGGACTGCTGAAAATGAATCTTGAAATGTTCAACTTCAACTGTAACACAAACTGTTCACAGAATTACTAGAGATCGTCATGAACCCGACCGGTGTGTCACGATTCACCAGATTAAGGATGTCCTGATATTTGATCAGGCACAACCCACTAGTTACAAATCTGCAATCTTAGATTTAGAATCTAAGAAGTGTCTTGAAGCCATGGATGCTGAAATCCAATCCATGCACGACAACCATGTATGGGACTTGGTTGATCTTCCTCCCGAGAGTCAGACAGTAGGAATTAAGTGGATTTTCAAGAAGAAAATCGACATGGATGGAAATGTGCAAACCTTCAAAGTAAGGCTAGTAACGAAAGGTTTTACTCAGACGCAAGGAATTAATTATGATGAAACTTTCTTGCTTGTAGCTATGCTTAAGTCTATTAGGATCCCCCTTCCATTACCGCATATTATGAATACGAGATATGGCAAATGGATGTCAAAACCGCGTTCCTAAATGGACGTCTTACTGAAGATGTCTATATGGTTCAATCGGAAGGTTTTGAAGATACAGAGAATTCTAATAAGGTATGCAAGTAGAACAAATCCATTTATGGATTAAAGCAGACGTCCAAAAGCTGGAATCTTCGCTTTGACCAGAAAATTAAAGAGTTTGGCTTTGTCAAGAACAAAGATGAACAATGTGTTTACAAGAAGGCAAATGGGAGCCATATGACTTTTCTGATTATGTATGTAGATGACATACTGCTAATTGGAAACCATATTCCTATGCTAAAAGACGTAAAGTTTTGGTTAGGAAAATGTTTCACGATGAAAGATCTTTGTGAACCTGCTTATTTTCTAGGAATAAAGATCTATAGGGATAGATCAAAGCGGCTTATAGGTTTAAGTCAAAGTACATATATTGATAAGGTCATTCGACGCTTTTTTATGCAAGACTCTAAGAGAGGATCTTTGCCTATGGCACATGGAACAATACCGAATAACAAACAGTGCCCTCAGTCTAACGAGGACAAGAAGAAAATGAAAGGTTCCGTATGCTTCTGCGATTGGTTCAATTATGTATGCGAAGCTATGTACTGTTATGCCTGAATTTTTACCCTCTGGAATCTTGGATCCTCAGATAAGTATCGGTATCCCTGATCCTTACTATATTTCAATATCCCGACTAACTGACCGTTGTAATTGTTAATGTTACGCGTTTACTTTTACTTAATCATGTAGGTAATGACTATTTTTCATTACTATTAATTGAGGACGCGGGATGGCATTAATACAATGGATATATTCTTCAAACGAGACTCGTAACGGCTCAATAAAGACAATTCCGGGATATTAGCCTTTCGTTCAATGACTTGTATTGTATATAAGGGGCAGAAAATGATCACTAGGACACATGATGCACACCACATAACTACTACACTCGCACTATTCTTTGTAACACCTATAGAAGATCGTTTATGCTCTCTTTTCTTGTATTTTTGACTACTTTATATAAGAATAAATAAGGCAGCCCGACTTTAGTCGGCTCCCGAGGTTTTATGCCAGAGATCCTCAAAAGATCAAGGGCTTTCCTCGTATATCCCTGTGTCGGTATCCTTATTTACATTACATTTCTTGTCCAAAAACACAAGCACTCTACCTCACATACAAAGTTTGGCTACTTAATTATATTGTCCAAAAACATGTACTAGACCTGACGTATCGTACGCTTTAAGCATGACAAGCAGATATCAACAGAATCCTCGTGAGTCACTGGATACCTGTAAAGAACATTCTTAAATACTTGAGAAGGACTAGGAATATGTTCTTGATATACGGAGGACTAGAAGGAGAACTAGTTGTTAAATGTTACACTGATGCTAGCTTCCAGACAGATCAAGATGATTCTCGATCACAAACGGGATTTGTTTTTGTTCTGAATGGTGGTGCGATTACTTGGAAAAGTATTAAGCAAAGTGTTGTTGCACAATCCATTGCGGCTTCGAAAGCTGCAAAGGAGGCTGCTTGGATGAAGAAGTTCATTGCTGATCTAGGAGTAATGCCTAGTATTCAGAAACCAATTGAGATACTGTGTGACAATACTGGTCCTATTGCTCAAGCTTAAGAAATAAGGTCACACCACAGCACGAAGCACATACTCAGGAGATTTCATTATATGCGGGATATAATAGAACGGGGGGACATCGTGTTAAACAAAGTTCACACATATAAGAATCTAGCGGACCCGTTCACTAAGCCTATACCACATTCTAAACATGAGGAGCATGCTGACAAGATAGGCCTTAGATTTAGACAGTGGATTTGATCTGTATTTAGTATTTGGTGCTTTTGAACTATTCAGTTACATTGGTTTGTATGAATGATTTAATGGTTAAATGCATTATAATTAAATGTTAATGTGTTCGACAGTTTATACGTTTTAGAAATCATTGAATATTTAGATTATTCTAAATGTCCGTAGTCGATCAGATTCATGGGAATCAATCTAAACGTAACACTATTGTGAATCGGATGGGTGGTTCATTATGAATGAAAGACCAAGAAGTTGGTGACCATATTCAAAGATAATTATCTATACTCTATAATAAATAAAGGTTTTTGTGAAACAAATTTTTCCGTCTCTCTCCTATTAATTGCATAAGTTATTTAATTATTTTTAATAATTTTTTGTTTTCCGTCTCTCTCTCGTATTAAATAATAATGATTTTATAATTTTTTTTATAAACTTTTTTTATTTTAAAAAATATAGTTTGTTCATAAAACATTTTTAGAAATTAAACAGTTATTTCATTCTTTTTATAAAACATTTAAAAAAAAATAATTATATGACATTTCTAAAATTTTATTAAATAACTATGTAATATGTAAATATTTATTATTAATTATATATAACATTACATTTATTCAACCCGTGTAATACACGGGACTTCTAACCTAATTAGAGAATAATTATCGGACGTAACTCGTTTCAAAACTATCTTCATGGATTGTTATCTTGAGATGTTTTGAATAAAGTAAGATCTGTCGATCCTCAACCCAAGGCACTTACTAGAACGTACCCTGACTAAAGGTTGTTCTTTGATCTTATCTAACGTTGTACCTTAACATGCAGTAATAAAGGTACTATCAGGAGTGATCTGAAGTTCAGTGGGAGTTGTACGTGGCCAAAGGAATTCTGTTCTTCATTAATTAGAAGCTGGACATTCTGGCGCCCTCATTGATTCAGCTGGTGTAAAACGCATGGCCATGCTCAAACTAAAAGTATAATATGTTTAGACCACTTTGAATAGTTGAACCACATATGAGAAGATAATTGCATCCATGCCTCATGTTCAACGAATGCCCTAAATTGAATGGATACAAATGCTTACTAGGACTGTTATGCTTTGTAAAGTAATGGTTGCTTGTACAAAAGGAAATAGTTTGACGATTATAAATACGTCATACCTTGTTAGGGGCAGTGAGATGCAACTAGGCGTCCACCACCGTCTACGTTGAACCGATTAATTGAAGAATCGAACAAGTGGGAGATTGTTGGTATATGATGTTCGATCGTCAATTAAGTCAACGTTACTATTAAGGTATGATCCAAAGAGTTACACCTTAGGAAACAAACAAAATATATAATATTTTATTATTAAATATTATCCACGAAATACGGAATGAATGTTTAATCAGTTAAACATTTAGAGAATGTTTAGAGAAATATTTGTCGGATATTGTAATAATTAATTATATATACACATACAAATATAGAAACATACAAATACAATCATAAACATACATAGATATACATATGCATTACACGTATAAACATGCACATACACACATACATACACATATATATAGATACACTTATACACATACACATACACACACATAGATATACACATGCATACACAAATACACACACATAGACATACACATGCATATACGCATACACACATACACATACACATATACACATCCGTACACATACATATATATATATACACACACATAGGCATGCACACTCAATTATAATGGTAATAATAATTGAAATAATTATAATAGTAATAAATATAAAAAATATAACTAAAAATAAAGTTTATTTTCATGGTTGTCCGAAAAGTGTGAAACTTTCGATAACTTTCCAAAAAACGTTAATTATTTATTCCTTATAATAACATTAAAGAAGTAATATTAAAATAATAATTAAATAACTAATGATATTAGTAAAATAAAAATTTCTAAAAGGTTTATGTCGGAACTTTTTGACAAAGACCCTTATTATTTTGTTAATTTATTATATCTTTATTATTAACTAGGTTATATACACATGTAATACATGTGATTGTTTAATAAAAAAAATAAAGTTGTTATGGGCTGAATTTTAAGACAGGATCCTGAATGATGCATAATCCAGAATTCGATATCCTTGTATTTTCGGTTTCCTGAATATTGTTACTAACGGTTACTTGTCTATTATTTTCTTTATTGATGACAGGTAAAACATTCGTAACGCAATACTCACCTGAAGACTCGCTCAATAGATGTCGACTACGTGTGGAAAACGTGTGAATTAACTCACAACGGTCACAAGGATGAAGATAGAGTCAAGACCATATTTTTCGGATTGTTAGTTATGTTCATTTTTGTATTTAATACGCCATAGATCGTATAGGAACACACAACACCCGCACTTACAATCATTGTAACACTTGGCATACGATCTCGATTGGCTCTCTTTGTACTCAACAATTTTCGATTTTATAAAATTCATCAAGGCGGTCCGACTTTCGTCGGCTCCGGAGGTTTTGTGCCGGAGATAATCAAGGATCAAGGGCTTTCCTCATAATCATCCGTGTCAACTTTTACCTTTTTACGTTGTTTCGTATCAATTACACAAAGCACTCTACCTCACTTTCGAAATTTGGTTACAAAGTTAGATCACATAATTTTTACCTAAAACAATTTGGCGCCCACCGTGAGGAAAGTGGTTTTTTTTATCTTCGAACCTTTATTAAAAATTTTTTTAATCATTATCTTTCGAAACTGATTTAAAAAATGTCGTCCCAATCTAAAAATGTTTCTGTCTCTGCTCCATCTTCAACCTCCGGGCTAGTCAACCCTATTCCTCCCCTTCCTTCATTCCAGAAAAAGAATGATGGCCAGCCTCGGAAGACTGTTCCTACGGGTTTTTCGGGATCTGGAATATCCGCTAGCCCACCTGTGCTCGTTTCAAATGATGAACTTCTCAAATTGTTCTCCGAGGTAAAGCAACAGATGGAACAACAGAAAAAGACTAATCAAGCAATATTCAGAAACTTGAAAGGATCAAAGACTCAAAGAAACCGGTGGAAGTGACAACTCCATTGCAACCAAGGGCTTTGAACTTTGACTATCTAGGATTTTCGGGGGTCCATCAGGAGATTTCCTACCTATGCGGACTGGAGTCACGACTCTTGGTTCAACTCCGGCTACCAGAGTTACTACAACTCAAGATCTTGGATTTATCCCAGGATCATCTCTCAGAGATATCGACATGGGTAAAACATTCAATAATTTTTCGAATGCTAACGAATCTGCGAAGGATATAGGGATCACTCATTCCATGGCGAAAGAATTGAAAAAGCTGAGAGAAATGATCTCAAGTGTGCCTAGTGTGGTGCAACCCATACCTGAGATGACCGCTGCCAGCCATAGGACTTCCGGATTCGCTCCTCCCATTTGTGATGCTGAGATCCCCAAGCGTTTCCAAACTCCCAACATGAAGATGTATGATGGGACAACGAATCCTAAGGAGCATGTGCCGCAATATATAGAGAGAATGGAGATCAACGCCATTCCCTTGGACCTGAAAGAGGCTTGCTTATGCAAAGGCTTCGGTTCTACCTTAACATGATCAACCTTAAAATGGCTACTTAATGTTCCTCCATACTCTATTACTTAATTTGCTCATTTAATCAACCTATTTAACAATCAATTTTCTTGCAGTAGAACTTTTGAAAGATTGACAAAAGACTTATACAGGGTGATTCAAAATCTCGGAGAATCCCTCCGAGATTATGTCAGCAAGTTTGGTAAGGAATCCCTCGATATCCCGAATCTCGATGTAGCCACAGCAGTCCAGGCCTTCAAGATGGGATTGAGGAAAGATTCTTAATTATACGAAGACCTTGTCATGAACCCTTACAGGAATCTTGAAGAAGTCAGAAACAGGGCACATAGGTTCATCAGACTCAAAGACGATAAGAAGATTCATGTAAGGCCCCAAACCCGGGAGGCCTCACTTATTGGATTTACTCATTCACAAGCAGTTCTTAAACATGAATATCAGATAACGCAGCGGAAATTTCATTTAAACATAACTTAATCGTTGTTCATACATGCGGAAGCGTAAACATAGTTTAAAACATATTTACATCATAACTAAACATAACGGGATGCCAGTCTTCAAAAGCAGTCGGGTAACTCTTCATCTCTAGCCAAGCATCACCGTCCATCCTCATCACCTGCCTTAACCTGAATGTGTACACTTAAAAACGTCAGCTACGCTGGTGAGTTCTAGTTTTCATTCGTTTTAAGAAATGGTTCATCATTCAAACATTCAATAGGGTTTAACATTCATATAAGAAAACAGGGCCTTTCATTCGTAAACCTTCGCATATTTAAACACAATCATTTGTTTAAAACATTAACATTCATTTAAGTCATACATTATTATCTAAATCTGTATCGTTACGCGTCTCTATGTCCCCGTAGGAACCTTTAATGTTGTGGGCAACCGTTACGTATCGCCGTCATTGCCACAACCATACACTACGTGGGGTCAACCGTTACGTATCGCCGTCATTGCCCACCACGCATCTTTCCTTTGGAAATTAACCGTTACGTATCGCCGTCATTAATTTCCCATTACCATTCAATACGTGGGGTCAACCGTTACGTATCGCCGTCATTGCCCAACACGCATCTTTCCTTTGGAAATCAACCGTTACGTATCGCCGTCATTGATTTCCCATTACCTCGTTCGCTTAGGATGATTGTCATCACCCGAGTAACCGTCGTTACTCCCTTACCAGTTGTACAACATCAAAACCATTGACATGCCACAAAGACATTGCCCATGTTGTTCTTGTGGTAACTATGGCTCACTGTCCATAATCTACCACAAGGCTGGGAATCACATTCCCAGACTTCATTCGTCAATTCCATTCATTCGACAGATTAGATTTGTAATGACTTCTTTAAAACATTTGCCCCTTTTTGTTTTCTTTTCATAAAACCTTTCCTTCACTTTCAAAACCCTTTACCTTTTCATTAAACCATTTCTTTATAACATTCGTTCGTAAGCATTTTGTTCATAAACTTTCTTTCCATAAACCCTTCGTTCCAAATCATTTCCTTTCGTAAACGTAGTTTCATAAACATCATTTTATAAAACATCATTTCATAAAACATCATTTCATACGTGTACACACCAGCCCGAAAACATTATATGAAAACATTTAAAAGAGGGCTTCTAGAACTCACCTTATAAGCTAGTCTCGGTTGTCCTAATCAAGGGTCCAACCACGTCACTTCCGATCTGAATTGAGTAGTTACATACACATCAGACCATTACCGACTCTAACGGTTTAACCATTCTAGACATATTAATCTCTACTCAACAGCCTGATGTCTGCGCACTTAGCAAGTGCGCAGACCCCGCCTCCGGCGCACTTAGCAAGTGCGCAGGTCCTTCCTCCTGCGCACTTAGCAAGTGCGCAGGTTCCTCCTCCTGCGCACTTAGCAAGTGCGCACGACCTGTTCTTCGCGAAAAACCCTAACTTTCGCATTCGGTCTGATCATGTAAAGATCCCGAACATGTTGCATCCAAAACGTTCGTTTTCCATTAAGGAATTCGATTATATGATTATCTTTCAGTTTCATCCACAAAAACGTCCGATTTTCACCCAAGACCCGAAAACCCAAAAACGAACTAAAAACTCAGATTTAGGTCGGATCGTTACCTGAATCGAGCTTCTGATCCGGAGGTTCTTCTCACGAGTGCAAGAGACACGAGCGGGTGCAATCTTGTGCGATTCCGACACTTTCTCTCTCTACGGTTTTCTCTCTCTAGAATTGCAAATGAGAGAAACATGTGGTGACCCTGGCTATTTATAGGGGAGACCTCCCCAAGCCCGGTTCGCGACTGACCCGGCCCGACTTCGGCCCGCTTGAACTCGTTAACTTTATTTCTCGACATTTTGGGATGTTACAAGTCTACCCCCCTTATAATAGGTTTCGTCCCCGAAACCTATCACAAGTCAAATAATTGAGGGTACGACTCCCTCATCTCCGCCTCCGTTTCCCATGTAGCCTCCGTTCCCTTTCGGTGCCTCCATTGGACTTTAACCAATGGAATAACTTTATTACGCAAACGCTTTTCCTTTCGGTCTAAGATAGCCACGGGTTCTTCGATGTAATTAAGGCTGTTGTCGACCTCGATGTCAGTAAGTGGTACGTGAGCTGATTCATCCGCCAAACACTTTCGCAAGTGTGATACATGGAAGGTAGGATGAATCCCACTTAACTCATCAGGCAACTCCAACCGATAAGCGACTTCACCAACCCGTGCCATTATCCTGAACGGTCCGACAAACCTCGGACTTAACTTTCCTCTCTTTCTGAATCGAATGATTCCCTTCCACGGGGACACTTTCAACATTACTCTGTCCCCAACATCAAACTCGATAGGCCTTCGTCGTCTATCCGCATAGGATTTCTGACGATCTTGTGCGGTCTTCATTCGTGCTTTGATCTGATCAAACCTTTCCGACGTCTCTCTTACGACTTCGAGACTTCCTAATTCCTTCTGTCCAATCTCACCCCAACAAACCGGGGTTCTACATCTTCTCCCATACAACATTTCGTAAGGCGGCATGCCTATCGTCGTGTGATGACTATTGTTGTAGGAGAACTCGGCTAACGGCAGATGGCTGTCCCAACTGCCACCGAAGTCAATAATACAAGCACGGAGCATATCCTCCAATGTCTGAATGGTCCTTTCGGACTGACCATCCGTTTGTGGGTGGTATGCCGTGCTGATATTCAGCCTCGTGCCCATCGACTCGTGAAATCTTTTCCAGAACCTCGATGTGGATCGTGTGTCCCGGTCAGATACGATCGTCAAGGGCATCCCATGCCGCGCTACTACTTCGTTGATAAATACCTCTGCTAACCTTTCCGACGAGAACGCCTCACGAATAGGTAGGAAATGAGCACTCTTCGTTAAACGGTCCACAATTACCCAAATGGCGGCATGACCTTTAGCTGTGCGAGGTAGCTTAGTTATGAAGTCCATGGTAATGTGTTCCCACTTCCATTCTGGTATGTCAAGTGGTTGAATCTTTCCATACGGTTTCTGGTGTTCAGCCTTTACTTGCGAGCAAGTCAAGCACTTGCTTACATACTTCGTCACATCACATTTCATTCCAGGCCACCAGTATTCCCTCTTCAGATCTTGGTACATTTTATTGGTACCGGGATGGATAGAGTAACGAGACTTATGAGCCTCATCTAAGATTTTGCTCCTAAGTTCGCCACCCATAGGTATCCATATCCGTCCATAACGCGTTCTAAAACCGAGGGTGTTATATTCCAACTTGTCCCGTTGGCCAACCATCCTTTCTTTCTTTATATTTTCTTCCTTCAAAGCTTCATCTTGAGCTCTCTCAATTTCCTTCATCACATCCGATGTTACCACCAACTGGCAAGCTTTCACTCTAATAGGAGTAGGCACATCCTTTCGGCTTAGAGCGTCAGCCACCACGTTTGCCTTTCCAGGATGGTACATTATTTCACAGTCATAGTCCTTCAGGAGTTCCAACCATCTCCTCTGCCTCATATTAAGCTCCTTTTGTTCGAAGAAGTACTTCAAACTTTTGTGGTCGGAGTAAATAGTAAACTTTACCCCGTACAGGTAGTGCCTCCATATTTTCAATGCAAATACGACAGCAGCAAGTTCCAAATCGTGAGTCGGATAGTTGACTTCGTGAACTTTCAACTGCCGCGACGCATATGCAATCACTCTACCACGCTGCATCAACACACACCCCAATCCCTGACCCGAAGCGTCAGAGTATACCACCAAATCTTCACTGCCCTCGGGAAGGGCCAAGACCGGAGCTTGTGTTAGCTTCTCTTTCAATTCCTTAAACGCCTCATCCTGGGTCGAACCCCATTCGTACTTTACTTCTTTCCGAGTCAACTTTGTCAACGGCGAAGCTATTTTCGAGAAATCCTGGATGAATCTCCGATAGTAACCTGCCAATCCTAAGAAACTGCGGATTTCAGTTGGCGTCTTAGGAATGTCCCATTCACTTACCGTTACTATGTTTGCTGGGTCAACCATAATGCCGTTCGGGCCAATGACGTGACCTAGGAATTTGACTTCCCTTAGCCAGAACGCGCATTTGGAGAACTTAGCATACAACTTCTCCTTCTTTAGAGCTTCCAACACTTCCTTCAAATGACACGCGTGATCACCCTCATTCTTGGAGTAGATAAGGATATCATCGATGAACACGATTACCGATCGATCCAGCATCGGTCGACACACCCTATTCATTAAATCCATGAACGCTGCGGGGGCGTTCGTCAATCCGAAAGACATCACGCGGAACTCGAAATGTCCATAACGCGTGCGAAATGCAGTTTTCGGTATGTCTTCTTCCCTCACCTTCAACTGATGGTACCCGGACCGAAGGTCGATTTTCGAAAACCAACTTGCGCCTTGCAACTAGTCGAACAGGTCATCGATCCTTGGTAAAGGGTACTTGTTCTTCACCGTTCGTTTATTCAACTCGCGATAATCGATACACATTCTCATCGAACCATCTTTCTTCTTTACAAACAACACCGGAGCACCCCACGGCGAGATGCTCGGTTGAATAAATCCTTTCTCAAGTAACTCGTCTAGTTGGACCATAAGTTCCTTCATTTCCACTGGTGCTAGTCGATATGGAGCCTTAGCCACGGGCTGGGCATCTGGTACTAAGTCAATTCGGAACTCAATTTCTCTATCGGGTGGTATCCCAGGAAAATCCTCTGGAAACACCTCCGGGTACTCGCGTACCACGGGTACATCGTCTAGTTCCTTCACTTCCTTACACTTGTCAATCACATATACCAGATAAGCCTCGCATCCGCGCCTCAAGTAATTCGTTGCCTTAATCATTGAGATGACGTTTGGCATCGGGGCGTCACGATCTCCAAAGACTTCGACTTTGCTACCATCCGGAGCCTTGAGTTGGATTATCTTTCGTTTACATATAATTTGAGCTTCATTGGCAGTTAGCCAATCCATACCCAACACCACATCGAACCCTCCCAAAACCATAACAAACAATCTGACAGGGAACCTATGACCTTCTATTTTTATCGTGGAGTTGTCGACTACATCGGTCACTCTCGCAGTTCTACCCTCTGCGGTTTCTACGCTAAAGGCCCTTTCTAACTTACTAACAGTGTACTTCACTCGTTTACAAAAAGACGCAGATATAAAACTCTTACCGGCACCCGAATCAAATAACACAGAAACAAGAGTGTTGTCAAGGACGAATGTACCTGACGCCACATCGGGATCCGCCCTGGCTTGTTCTTGCGTCAGTGCGTACGCACGAGTCTTTGCACGAGATCCTTCTCCCTTCTTTTCCGGGCCCTTTCCTTTCCCGGTTTCCCCCATCCTGGGCTTGGTACATTCTCGGCTCATATGGCCGAAATCCCCACAGTTGTAGCATTTGTAGCCTTGCGGGCATTCTCGAGAGTAGTGCCCGGTCTTGCCACACTAATAGCACAAGCTAGATCCCAGTCTGCATTCACCTACATGCTCCCTTCCACACTTCTTACAAACAGTCGGCTCACCCACCCGAGCCCTCTTATCACGAGACCCAAACATCTTTCCCCCAGTTCGCTTGTTTGAGAAGCTCGGTCTCTTCTTTTGCTCTTCAACGGCAACAACATTCAGTGCCAGATCGTCAAATACTACGCCACTTAGCTCTACTGCCAAATCATAGGTAGTAGGGGCGTTTGCCTTAACATAGGTGCGGACCTGGTCCGGCAACCCTTGAATATAACAGGCAATCTTTCTCTCTTCTGTAGTGACAAGGTGTGGCACCAGACGTGCCAGTTCATTAAATCGGGTTGTGTATTGCCGGTGCGTCATGTTCCCGGCCTTCAAACCCAGAAATTCCCTCTCTACCTTTTCAATCTCGTTCCTTGGGCAGAAATTCTTGATTACCAAAGTTTTCAAGTCAGCCCACATCATCGCATCCACAATCTCGCTCCCTTTAGCTTGACGTACACCTTCCCACCAGTGGGATGCTTCCTCCCTCAAGGAGTTAGCAGCAAACTTCACTACTTGATTAGCTCGACACTCGCTCAGACGGATGGCGGCTTCCATACGTATTACCCAATCAAAAGTAGCTACCGCGTCCTTCTTCCCAGTGAGTATCGGCGGGTCACATGCCTTAAAGGACTTATAATCACATCCGCGAGCAGGCGGTGCATTGTCGGTCTCATTGTTCTGAGCACCAATTGCCGCGCTAGACCCACCCGCCCCCATTGACCTGCTTCAACGCTTCAGCCAACAGACCTGGCAGAGAATTCTTCATCAATTCTGTGAATTCTCGAGCTATTGCTGCTCTCACTTCTGGTTCAAAAGTGAAAGGTTGCTCTTCAACCTGTGTCTGCTCAGCTTCATGCACACTAACCGTCGGTTCAGTGTGAACACTTCCTTCTTCACTGTGTTCTTGGCGCGCAGGAATCCTGCCACGCCCACCATTTCGACCGCCGGTACGACCACCGGTACAGCCACCACGCCTTCCGTTCCCTCTCCTTGCCATTTCGTTCTATAAGACGAGAAATCCAATGTCATCACGCTAGTTAACAAATAGAATTCAATAAGTACTGTAAGATGTTAATATACACTGGCCATCTGTAATTAACCATTACACTACCTTTCGATTTCTATTTGACCACCTTTGTGATTCCATCAGAACACAAGTCCTTTCCTAACTCTTTCTAAGGCATACTATATACGTAAATATATACTACCTTCATATCTGATGCTGTGGCTCGAGTTACCCGTACTGGCATCCGCTTTCGGTCCCATTCAAAGTTTAAGTTCAGACACTAGGAGTGTCCGAATCTCTCAAACTATTGCTCTGATACCAACTTGTAAGGCCCCAAACCCGGGAGGCCTCACTTATTGGATTTACTCATTCACAAGCAGTTCTTAAACATGAATATCAGATAACGCAGCGGAAATTTCATTTAAACATAACTTAATCGTTGTTCATACATGCGGAAGCGTAAACATAGTTTAAAACATATTTACATCATAACTAAACATAACGGGATGCCAGTCTTCAAAAGCAGTCGGGTAACTCTTCATCTCTAGCCAAGCATCACCGTCCATCCTCATCACCTGCCTTAACCTGAATGTGTACACTTAAAAACGTCAGCTACGCTGGTGAGTTCTAGTTTTCATTCGTTTTAAGAAATGGTTCATCATTCAAACATTCAATAGGGTTTAACATTCATATAAGAAAACAGGGCCTTTCATTCGTAAACCTTCGCATATTTAAACACAATCATTTGTTTCAAACATTAACATTCATTTAAGTCATACATTATTATCTAAATCTATATCGTTACGCGTCTCTATGTCCCCGTAGAAACCTTTAATGTTGTGGGCAACCGTTATGTATCGCCGTCATTGCCACAACCATACACTACGTGGGGTCAACCGTTACGTATCGCCGTCATTGCCCACCACGCATCTTTCCTTTGGAAATTAACCGTTACGTATCGCCGTCATTAATTTCCCATTACCATTCAATACGTGGGGTCAACCGTTACGTATCGCCGTCATTGCCCAACACGCATCTTTCCTTTGGAAATCAACCGTTACGTATCGCCGTCATTGATTTCCCATTACCTCGTTCGCTTAGGATGATCGTCATCACCCGAGTAACCGTCGTTACTCCCTTACCAGTTGTACAACATCAAAACCATTGACATGCCACAAAGACATTGCCCATGTTGTTCTTGTGGTAACTATGGCTCACTGTCCATAATCTACCACAAGGCTGGGAATCACATTCCCAGACTTCATTCGTCAATTCCATTCATTCGACAGATTAGATTTGTAATGACTTCTTTAAAACATTTGCCCCTTTTTGTTTTCTTTTCATAAAACCTTTCCTTCACTTTCAAAACCCTTTACCTTTTCATTAAACCATTTCTTTATAACATTCGTTCGTAAGCATTTCGTTCATAAACTTTCTTTCCATAAACCCTTCGTTCCAAATCATTTCCTTTCGTAAACGTAGTTTCATAAACATCATTTTATAAAACATCATTTCATAAAACATCATTTCATACGTGTACACACCAGCCCGAAAACATTATATGAAAACATTTAAAAGAGGGCTTCTAGAACTCACCTTATAAGCTAGTCTCGGTTGTCCTAATCAAGGGTCCAACCACGTCACTTCCGATCTGAATTGAGTAGTTACATACACATCAGACCATTACCGACTCTAACGGTTTAACCATTCTAGACATATTAATCTCTACTCAACAGCCTGATGTCTGCGCACTTAGCAAGTGCGCAGACCCTGCCTCCTGCGCACTTAGCAAGTGCGCAGGTCCTTCCTCCTGCGCACTTAGCAAGTGCGCAGGTTCCTCCTCCTGCGCACTTAGCAAGTGCGCAGGACCTGCTCCGTGCGCACTTAGCAAGTGCGCACGACCTGTTCTTCGCGAAAAACCCTAACTTTCGCATTCGGTCTGATCATGTAAAGATCCCGCACATGTTGCATCCAAAACGTTCGTTTTCCATTAAGGAATTCGATTCTATGATTATCTTTCAGTTTCATCCACAAAAACGTCCGATTTTCACGCAAGACCCGAAAACCCAAAAACGAACTAAAAACTCAGATTTAGGTCGGATCGTTACCTGAATCGAGCTTCTGATCCGGAGGTTCTTCTCACGAGTGCAAGAGACACGAGCGGGTGCAATCTTGTGCGATTCCGACACTTTCTCTCTCTACGGTTTTCTCTCTCTAGAATTGCAAATGAGAGAAACATGTGGTGACCCTGGCTATTTATAGGGGAGACCTCCCCAAGCCCGGTTCGCGACTGACCCGGCCCGACGTTAACTTTATTTCTCGACATTTTGGGATGTTACAATTCAGCAAAGGATGGATACTCCAACCAGTTATAGTCAACTTAACGGGAAGACTGAGACCGTGCCTTTCAAACCATATAGATCCAAGCCATATTCCAAACCTGATAATCACAGAGTCAATGATGTGGAAGATAACGAGGAGGAAGAGGAATATCCGAAGTTATTTGAATATTGTTTTTCACTTGACACAGCTGGTTTGTTATATGCTATTCAGGATCTTGGAGACAAAGCCACGTGGCCCCGTAAATTCAAAAAGAATACCGGGGGCAAAGACAAGTCCAAATGGTATGCCTTCTATGAAGATTTCGGACATATCGCTGAGGATTGCATTGCCCTGCGTAAAGAGATAAGCTATCTCTTGAGCAAGGGATATCTTAAGGAATTTCTAGGCAAAGGAAAGAAGCAAGTCAGGGATCATGACAAAATGCCACAAAGAGCCAAATCTCCGCCACCCAATGCTAAGGTAATAGGTTTTATTTGTGGTGGTTCTGACATTTGTGGTACATCTTACTCTGCAGCTAAGAGAAATGCCAAGGAAACTAAAACAAAGAAATATGATAGACCCCTCAGAACTTCCAGCCTAACAGAAGAAAAGATAATCTCATTCAATGAAGAAGACAGGGATAATGTACAAGATCCTCATCATGACGGTATGTGATCACCCTATATGTTTCAAATCACTTCATTCGAAGAATACTGATCGATGGAGGAAGCTCGATGAACATAATACAGCATGATGTCTTGAAAAAAATGGGGATCCTGGATTATGAGATTATCTCCAAATCTACAATGCTAGTGGGATTCAGCGGAGAAGTCAAAAACACAGTCGGAGAGATAAAGTTTTCGATATATATCGAAGGGGTAAACATTATACAAAATTTTTGCATAATTGATTCGTTATCTTGTTACAATGTTATACTATGGAGACCCTGGATACATGATATGAAAGCGGTACCCTCGACATATCATCAATGTGTCAAGATGCCAACTCCTTGGGGAGTAGTAAAGATCAACGACGATCAGCAAGATGCAAAAGATTGTTATACTTCTTCAATGAAAGCGTCAGCAAAGACTAGACAAGCATAGCAATTAAAGAAAAAGATTAGAGACGTCCTAGAAGCCAAGGAGCAGGATGTCAAGGAATTATCCTTAAGTCCAGAGGATCCTGACGTCAAGGTGCTTATTAGAACCAGTATCCCTAAGGATATTGAGCAAAGCCTCACAAGATTACTAAAGAGCAGAATTTCAACTTTTTTTGGAAGCATGAAGACATGACAAGTATTTCTAAAGATGTTATTAAACATAAACTAGGACTTGATAACAGTTTCAGGCCTATACACCAAAAAAAAGGAAATTCGCCCAGAAAGAAATACAGTCATCCAAGAGGAAGTTGAAAGATTGTTAAAAGCAGGAATGATTAGGAAGTAAATTCCTAAGATGGCTAGCCAATGTAGTAGTGGTCCAGAAGAAGAATGGGAAATGGAGAGTCTGTGTAGACTTCACAGACCTAAACTAAGCATGTCCAAAAGATCCCTTCCCTCTACCACATATAGACTCAATGGTGGATGCCACAGTAAGCCATGAAATGTTAACTTTCATGGATGCCTCCTCAGCATCCAGATGGAACCCTTTGACTAGGAGGATACCGCCTTCATGACTCCGACATGTATCTATTGTTATATTGCCATGCCTTTTGGTCTAAAAAATGCAGGTGCTACATACCAGAGGCTAGTAAACATGATGTTCAAAGACAACTTGGGGACACCATGGAAGTCTACATTGATGACATGGTGGTGAAGTCGAAAAAAGATGAAGATCATCCTAGGGATCTTGAAGAAGCATTCGACATCCTAGATCATTATAACATGAAGCTCAATCCTTCTAAATGCCACTTTGGAGTGGGGGCAAGAAAATTTCTAGGATATATGGTAACCAAAAGAGGGATAGAGGCCAACCCTGAGCAGATCAAGGCAATAATCAACCTGAAATCCCTAGCCAATACCAAAGATGTCCAAACGCTGGCCAGTAGAATAGCAACACTCAATAGATTTATCTCAAGATCCTCAGAGAGATGTAAAGAATTTTATGATATCCTAAAGAAAAACAAAAGATTCGAATGGGAAGAAAAGCATGAGCAAGCACTCCAAGCACTAAAGGAGTATTTGTTCACAACTCCTCTACTAATGAAACCTGAAGATGGTGAACCATTGTCATTATACTTAGCAGTATCTGGACACTCTGTAAGTGTTGTCCTAGTTAAGGATCATGAAGGTCAGCAACATCCAGTATACTATGTAAATAAAAGTCTACTTCGGGCGAAAAGCAGGTATTCTCATTTAGAAAAATTAATATTAGCTTTAATAATGGCATCTACTAAACTTAGACATTATTTTGAGACTCATGCTATACATGTTAAAACTAATTATTCAATTAAGTGTGTTTTGAGAAAGCCTGGAAGAATGGCTAAATGGTCAGTCAAACTCAGCGCATATGATCTCAAGTATGAGCCCAGGACAACAATAAAATCTCAAGCGCTCGCAGACTTTATGGCTGATTTCAGCAGTGATATCCAACAAGAAGCAGATCTTGAAGTTCAACAACTAGAGGAATCCAAGGATAAATGGGTTCTATTCACAGATGGTGCATCTAATATAAGAGGTACAGGTCTTGGAATCATACTAAAATCGCCACAAGGGGACATACTACCCCAGTCAATAAGCTGTGAGTTCCAAGCAACCAACAACGAGGCAGAGTACGAGGCGCTGATAGCAGGATTACAACTTGCTTGTGATATGAAGATAAGGTATCTCCAGGTATATATGGATTCACTATTGATTACTAACCGTTTCAATGGCTCCTATGCAGCAAAGGGTGAAAGATTAATCAAATACCTTGAGATAGTCAAACGATTATCTGTGAAATTTGAAATCTTTAGTATAATACAGGTACCAAGGGAAGACAATGCTGAAGTTGATGCCTTAGCAAATCATGCCTCAGCACTCAAGATCCCGGAAGGAACCACAATACCGATTATACATATCCTAAGTCCTGCAAATTGAAAAGAAAAACGAAGTATCCAATACAAAAGTTGAAGAAGCAGATACTCGGGATCCGGAGCCAAGCCAAAGATCCTGGATCCCACCTATTATAAAATATTATTTACAGGATGAAGAATTCCCAAAGGATGAAAAGAATCATAGGTCTTTTCGTATGAGAATATCTTGTTTTATAATGTTAGATGGTGTTTTGTACAGAAAATCTATTGTAGGTCCTTATTTGAAATGTTTAGAAGATCCTGAAGCACTTGAAGTCCTCAGATATATACACGAAGGCGACTGTGGGAATCACACTAGGGCAGAGCACTCTTCTCAAAGATCCTAAGGACAAGATACTATTGGCCAACCATCAAGAAAGATGCCATAGAGTATTCCCAAAAGTGCGATGCATGCCAGAGACATAGCAACATCCTTCACCAGCCAGCAGAGCCCTTGTACCCAATTATTCTTCCTGGCCATTTATGAAGTGGGAAATGGATATAGTTGGCAAGCTCCTAAAGGCACCAGGTGGAAAAGTATTTATGTTAGCAATGACAGACTACTTCTCCAAATGGATCGAAGCCGAATCATTCGTTCAAGTCAGAAAAAAGGAAGTTATATCCTTTATCAAGCGCAACATCCTGACGAGATTCGGTATCCCAACAGAAATAACATGTGACAACGGATCTCAATTCATTGGCAAAAGAACAACCAACTTCTATGCTAGCTCGGGAATTAAGAGGATAACTTATACCCCTGTGCATCCTTAAGCCAACGGACAAGCAGAATCTAGCAACAACATCATCATCAATAACCTCAAGAAAATATTGGGAACAAGAAGGGAAATGGGCCGAAGAACTGCCATTTACACTATGGGCAGATAGAACAACTTCAAAAAATGCGACAGGTCAAACCCCATTCTCTTTGGTGTTTGGCACTGAAGCCATGGTCCCCACAGAGATGGTCATCCCTATAGCCAGAACCAATCTTAAAACTCAGAAAAATAATAACGAAGCTCTCTCAAATGATCTTGATACTATTGATGAAATTAGAGATCTTGCCAAAGTTCACATGGCAGCCTATCAGCAAAGGATAACTAGATCATATAACAAAAACATAAGGATTAGGAGATTTCAAGTGGGTGATCTCGTATTGAGAAAAGCATTCCATAATACTACCAATACTAGCGACGGAAAGCTCGCACCAAAATGGGAAGGCCCATACTTGATTGATTCAGAAGCTAGCAAGGGCGCTTATTTGTTAGCAAATTTGGAAGGAGATATACTACCAGGATCCTGGAACGCTATTCATCTAAATACCTACTTCATGTAAGTTAGAATTTATATTCTAACTTTGAACGGTATGTATTCTTTCCATTTCAATTAAGTTTATCATTCCATATCAATATACCGACTTGAGCATCGAAGGCTAACACCCACCTTCACCAAGAAGTCCTGCAGTATTTCCAGGGATCCCGACACAAGACAGAGATTGGCCATCTCTCCAACGTTTAAGGTATCCTGCATACCTTCTAAGGTTTAGAGGTTTTCACCTTTCTACGAATTGAGTTTAAACACTCCGCCAATTACGCACGATGTTCGAGTATAGTTCAAGGTGGTGCGACCAGACCATGTAAAAATGGCTGACAATTTCATCACTGTTGGCTATAGCTTGTTCTCTACGATAGTAACAGACGTGTTACTCCTAAGGTTTTTAGCATTTTCATGCTAACTCAAGTCTGGCTTGGCCCACGTTATTCTGGCTTGGCCCATGTTATTCTAGCTTGGCCCACGATAATTTGGCTTTGCGCATGTTATTTTGACTTGATACATTTTATTTGTTTACTTAGCAAATGTTTATCATTGGTGTACTAATTCAAGAGTCGCGATCGAATCAAAGACTTATACTAATTCTGAAATTCCACTATTGATCGTACAATATGATTGGCAAATATACACAGGGGATAACTCGAGGTTACGACGTTTCTTATAATATTCGTCAAAGTTCTGGTATGTGTATCTATTTCAATTTTTATACCTAAGATTATTTCTTGATTCACCATTAAAGGTAGAATCAAAATTGGTTTGACTAAGTGATGATTTGCTCTACTTATCGAAACTAAACTATATTTCTATAAGACAAAGCTTAATGAATTATCCTTAAGGATCCTTAATCCCGGATGAATACTTAGATCTATTTTTCTAAAAACAAACCTTAAGTTTCTACAAATACATTCAATCTCAAGAACAATCATGGCAGGATAGTCAAAAGCTACTAATATTAGTCATGCAGAAAATAAAAAATGTCTCGAGCTTCATCCAAAAAAGGAACCATCCACCCAGGATGGGAGTTATCAAATTGTCTATCCCGTATCGGGATCCCATCAACAAGAAAAGTAAATTGTTCAAAGTTATCTAGAAAAACACATCCAAATTAGAACCATAAACACCAGGGCTTGGGCCTAAGCATCAATACCTTCATTGCCCTAGTCAACCATCTTACCTGCATCCGCTGCCTCATGCTCCTCAGCCACCATTGCAGAACCTTGAACCTGATCCTCGGCCACCACTTTCCCAGCATCCTTCTCCGAAGTTAGCTCTCCTCCCAACTCAACCACCAACCTCTTCCACCCTTCAACATCCCAAGCGCTCGTGTCGAAGTTTTTGTCCTCGGCTTCTTTGGCCATTTTGATTCTGGACTGAAAGATGGAGATAGCAGCGGAAGCCTGGGCCTGCTCATTAGATGCATCAATGTCCCTAGCATGTTAGAGATGTGCCTTTTGTAGTTTAGCCTTGATTTGATGGAGCTCTTTGGAGACATCCAGTAGCTTTTTGCCTTTAGCAGCCTCACTCTTTTGGAATCCGCAAGCTTCTGTTTGCACAATTCCATCTCCTTAACCAGCTGTTCATGGAATCCAATCAGCTTATATAAAGCATGTTACACATAATACAAAATGTTATTCTAATTGCAGGATTACAATTGAATTCTAGGATAGTGAGATCTTCTTACCAGATGGTTGAAGTTACGCAACTTCTTATGAGCATCAAAGAAATCGGTGCAATCCCGGATGTTTAGATCAACGGGATCCTGGATCTTGCGCTTCTTGCTAGAAGAGGGCTTAACAGTGGAAGTATCAGGATCGGGAGCACTTGACTTGGCAACTGGAGCGGGAATAGCTTTGGCCTCCTTCTTGACAACCGTGCCCTTAGATACCATGCTATCAATGTCGTCAAGGGCAAATTTGGAGCTTGATTTGCGAAGGCCTATTTCAAAAAGACAAGTTAGTTTATTCTTATTGTTTATAACCAATAAAAGAGAATGTTGCTATTTTTCTTACCAGACATAGTCGATTCGGAGAAAGAGGCTTCTGAATTAACTTCAAGCAATGGAGCTTTGAATCGAAAGGTCCGCTCGATGGGTTCAAAACTGAAGAAAGCGGCCACCTTCTTAGCTGTGTCCGGAGTAGGAGGAGAAAGTATATCAAACTTCGGCGCTGAAGTAAAACCAAAAATTAGTATCCTGGATGTCAAACTAGTAAAGATCCTACAAGACAGAGTCCTACCCTTCACAAGCCACTTGATCGGCAGTTTATCCCCTTCTGGGATAGAATCCCTTCTCACAAAAAAAAGAAATTATTTTTCCAATTGGAATCTTTCTGAGTAGTTTTCAAGATTAAGTGGGTCATGCCGATTTTGATTTGAAATAGAAATCGAGAAGAGCCGTGGCTCCGAAGATTGTAAACATGGGCTAATTCTAAAGCAGAAAATTCTATAGCATGATGTTGGATTAGGAACTCAAGGGTGTACAAGGTTCTCCAAACCATAGGCATGATTTGGGCATAACTAAGACCACTTTTCTGGAAGAAATCAGTGGTAAGAGGAGGGAACAGATAAGTAAACCCTAGAGAAAAAGGGAAGAACGGAAAGTATATCCAACTCTCTGAGGTGAAGTCAGACCTGGTTTTGGGATCAAAGGGTCTAAATACGGTATTTTCAGGGAAAAAGCCTCTAGATTTGAGTGATTGGATATCAAGATCCGTAAATGTGCATTTTTCGAAATATGGGTTAACTATTAAGTTTTGGCTATGGAGATCGTCAGAAGAAGTAGAAAAGCGCATATGCTTTTTAGCCATTTTTGAAGCAAAGAACAAGAAAAAAATAAGAAAAAGAAGAGTTTGTTACCCGAAATCCAAGAGAGAAATTGGAGAAGGTGAAGTCGGAATAATGAAAGAAAAAAGGATAATTATAAGAAGTAATGATAACCGTCTCGATCCACGATGCTTCACATCCTCGTTTCCTGCACCAAATCCTATCAAGCAGCCGGTTTTATTTAAAATTCAAATTTCAAAAATTTAACAGTTGTAAATTCTTCGGACAGCTGTCAAATTTTGGGGACAATTGTTATGGGCTGAATTTAAAGACATGATCTGAATGATGCATAATCCAGAATCCGATATCCTTGTATTTTCGGTATCCTGAATATTGTTACTAACGGTTACTTGTCTATTATTTTATTCATCGACGACAGGTAAAACATTCGTAATGCAATACCCACCTGAAGACTCGCTCAATAGATGTGGACTACATGTGGAAACGTGTGAATTAACTCACAACAGTCACAAGGATGAAGATAGAGTCAAGACCATATTTTTTGGATTGTTAGTTATGTTCATTTTTATATTTAATACGCCATAGATCGTATAGGAACACACAACAACGCCCGCACTTACAATCATTGTAACACTTAGCATACGATCTCGTTTGGCTCTCTTTGTACTCAACAGTTTTATAAAATTCATCAAGGCAGTCCGACTTTCGTCGGCCTTGAGGTTTTGTGCCAGAGATCATCAAGGATCAAGGGCTTTCCTCGTAATCATCTGTGTCAACTTTTACCTTTTTACGTTGTTTCGTATCAATTACACAAAGCACTCTACCTCACTTTCGAAATTTGGTTACAAAGTTTGATCACATAATTTTTACCCAAAATAGAAGTATAATAATGTAAAAAAATAATAATATGTAAAATAAAAAATAAAATTGTTTGTTTACTTAATTAAGTAATAGTTAAAATTCAAATTTTATATTATTTTTCAGAAAAATAAAAACATTAAGATAATTAAATTTCAAAATTTAAAATTATTTAAAATAGGAAAAATTAGAATATTTTAATGAGAAAACATATAATAATGACACATGGCATTTTGTGTAATCATTTATTAAAATAATGATATTACATTTGTTACCATAATTACTTTATTTTTACTTGATTAATTACTATTATAGTTAGTCGGAACTTTTATTATTCTTATTAAGTGTAATAAAAGAAAATCAGATTAACCCTTAAATGTTTTTCATAATAACTACAATTACTATAAAAATTATTAATAATATTATTAACAATGTTACTATTGTTTTCATATTTATTATTAATATATACAAAATGCAACTACTCTTAGCCACAACCGCCGTTGCAACTACTCTTAGCCACAACCGCCATTCTTTTTTCGTCTTAAAAAGCGTGGTTTGCCGTTTGGATTGTTACGGCATCTCCGCCAACCGCCACCACCGTCGATAACGGCGCCTCCGCCAACCGCCACCCCCGTCGAAAGTTAGAGGTTTGTTGAAAAAGTGGAGTTTTAACTAGTTTGGTTGAAAAGGGTCATTTCCAGAAGTTCAGGGACTGTTTGTGTAAATTATGAAATATTGGAATATGGGGGAGGGGTGTCACGAAATTTACGCACTTTGTGTGTGGGTTTTGGTCTTGCAAAGGTGGAATGAAAGAGGTTGAGGGATAGGATCAAAGATGTGAGTGTTTGCATGCTTGGATTGAATGTTTTGGTGTAATCATCTTCTTCCAATCATCAAGTAAGTGATCTTTCTCCTCTTAATTCCTCCATTAGAGATATTCTTGGTGTTCTTGGGAGGAATACAAATTTGGAGCTGAATTGGGAGGTCTAGAGGATTATTAACTTGTTAAAAGTTATAATCTAGCTTGGTTACAAATAGTGGGAGGTAGATAACCTCATCTAAACATCCAATTTGTTGATTCAAGAATTAGGGTTCTTGATGGTGAATTGGGGGTTTTCATCTTAACAGTGTTTAAATGATAAATTGATGTTGGATAAGTGTCTATGGTGTTGATATACAAAATTTTATGTAAGAAACCTCGTCCAATCTCATGATTTGGAAGTTAGGGTTCTTGAGGACCAAAATTGGTGGTTTTAATTTAGAGATGTAAGAATGTTGATTTGAGGTTGGGTAAGTGTCTAGGGACTTAATAGACACACAACTAACCATAAAGCCCCAATTTTTATGGTAAATTGTAAAATGGAGTTTTGGTGAACTTGGGTGATTCCTTAAGGGGTCAAAACGGGTTGAAAGGATGAATGAGGTATTAGAGGTTTGGTAAAGGTTGTAATAACCAAACTTAGTTAGAATGTTGATCTTTAGATCATAAAGGCATGTTGGGTGTCAATTGGTGATCAATGGATTACTAATTGTAAATGGGTCGTATAGGTGATCAAGTGGTAAGGAAGCTAGCTTGGAGGATCAAGCGGGGTCTCACCTCAGCCTCCGCCATCGTTGCTACGACAAAACCCTATATGGGGTGTCGCCGGAAAACTCATCCCGTCACCATCTCCGTCATTTAACATCCTTGCCGTAGCTATCTAGGCCACCAGAAGCTACCTGCTACCTTGTCTCCACCTCTGTCTCCTGAATCCCTAATCACCGCCACCGCCATTTCTGTTCAAGCCACCAAAACTCGTCATCAGTCAGGGGGAGGTGGTGCCGGTGGCTAGAGGGGGGTCGCGACAGAGGAAAGTGTCATTCATGTTATTGAGTCTCATATACACTTTATTGAGTCCGAAGAAGAAGAAGAAGAAGAAAAAGAGGTGAGTGGTATATTAGTAAATTTGCACAAAAACCAACAGAAAACTTAACGGAGTTAAGGACAAGGGATGAAAACTGTTAAAACATAAAACATTAGGAATGAAATGTGTTATAAAGGGACGAAACTTGAAGTTTTATGCAAACCTCAGGGACTAAAACCGAAGTTTACTCTGATAATAACAAAAACAACAATAATAATAATAATAAAATTATTATTGTTATTATGTGAAAAAAAAAATCAACAAATAAAAAATTAAATCGATATAAATAATCTTGTCAGAATTTTGTGACGAAAAATAAAATGATATATTTTTTTTAAGTTTTAGCCAGAATTTTGTAGGAAGTTTCTAAGGACTTCAATTTTGTATCATGACATGAATTTAAATATTTTTATTGATGTTCATTTAGTAAAGCAAATCAATATAGCTCCCACTAATTCCTATCATTTAATACCTTTCATATTTAATGGTCTCTAAGGGATGATTCCTTAACCACAAGCCATCAAAACAAGAAACAATGAAGAAATTATAATTATTTGAATTTCAGTGGCATAAATATGTGTTTTCTATCGAGCATACAATTGTGTTATCATGGATTCTTCAACCGTTGAGACAGACTTAACTTCGTTTTGACTCTCTCCGGTAAAAAATGCAGGTTGTTTAGGTTGAGCCAACACACCCTCACTTACCAACATTAGAACCACAGACAACATAGTTGGTCTATCTTCTGCATGATGTTGTACACATAATAGCGCAACATGTATTGATCTTGTTATTTCAGAGACCACACGTGAGGAGTGTAAAGATCCACTCATCAATTCAATGGACCTACTTTCTTTATAAAGTCTCCATGCCTACATCAAACCAAAACATACATTTAGAAAAATCACTACTTTCTTGTCAAGATATTGGACTTCGGTCATACATGTTAAACCTTAACTTACATGTCCAAGAAGGTTATCACTATGATCTTCATGACGAAATTCTCTGTTTTTCTTCCCACTTATTATCTCCAACATCAATACGCCAAAACTAAATACGTCAGATTTTATAGAGAAACGCCCATACACTGCGTACTCCGGAGAAATGTAACCACTGCAGCAAAATGAACTTATACATTAGAGTTAGAGTCTCTAGTTCAGTCTCATCTTCTTTTTATTACATGATAAAGTATTAAAGTTGAAAAAGATCCTTACTATGTTCCAACAACTTTTTTTGTTTTAGTTGTGGTATCATGTCCTACAAAGTGTCTAGCAAGGCCAAAGTCGGATATTTTTGGATTCATGTCACCATCGAGCAATATATTACCCGCCTTTAAATCTCTATGGATAATTTGAAGGCGGGAATCTTGATGTAGATAGAGAATACCTCGAGCCATCCCTTGTATTATATTAAATCTTTGAGGCCAGTCAAGCATCAAACTTCTAGTTTCATCTGCCGAAAGGTGACTACTTTGTCATTTGTTATTATATAAAATTTGAGAGTAAGATGATACGTATAATCAAAGAGGGTGAGTAAAAAACCAAATATATAAAAGTCTAAGCTTTTGTTAGGCATGTATTCATAAATTAGCATCAGTTCATTTTGATGAATGCAATATCCAAGAAGCTTCACAAGATTCCTATGCTGAAGTTTTGCAATACAGATAACTTCATTCTTGAACTCATCAAGCCCTTGATGAGATGTTTCTGAGAGTCGCTTCACAGCTATTTCTCTTCCGTCTTCCAATAACCCCTAAAAGATTAGGATTAAGATTATGATTATGCTTAAGAGCTTATGATAAATTAATAGTTTTGTGGATTACAGTTTTCCAATTCATGATAATTACAAGCAATGCATTCTATTTAAAAAGCATGAAAAATTACCTTGTATACCGGTCCAAAGCCGCCTTCCCCAATCTTACAGGAGGCATTGAAGTTATTGGTGGCCATTGCTACTTCACATAGCCTAAAAAACTGTAAATCTACAAACTGTTCCATCTGCAGACTTGTATTTTTTTCATCACGCATATAGTTATTTCCTACAAAATGATATGTTTGATTACTCTCTCTGTTATGCGATTTTTTTTTAATTTCCTATCATATAAATATGCAGAATTGTCAACATAACTTGCTCCTTTGTGTTACCTCGTTTTTTCACTTGAGCCCTTTTCTTTATATTTCTGCAAGTATATGCCACTACGAATATAATTGGCAGAGTTGATAAAATTAGAAGCACCATGGTAAGTATTCTTTTCTTTTTGGTGGAGTCCACATGACCTTTCATTAAGAAATAATAATAGTTTAGCACTTTAATTAAGCATATAAGCTAAAAACACAAATATACTTCAATTTTGGAAGAAACGCATGTACCTTCCAACTCAGAGGCAGCCATTCTTATGTAAATATCTTGATCTAAATCATACTCTCTAGTGTCCAAAAGCTCATCAAGCCATAGCAAACATCCACTTCCTTCATTTCTGATATCTAAACTAGTATAACCTGTACAAGAGCAGTTCTTCTTGCAGGCCATCTCACATTCGTGAAGGGTCATGCTCACATTATACCACGACTTTCGTGTATCCGGTACCTTTACTCCTTCAAGTTTCCAAAACCCATCCCCATTCGTATTCCTACAATCCAAAGGCTTTTTGCGTATACACCCACTTGCCCAATCAGATGCGTCCCATGCTTCTGGATTTTTTGGTTCAAAACCTTCCATACAAGTACAAGGTGGATGCTTGTTAATGCTACAGATTCCATAAGGACCACAGAGTGAAAAACGATCACAAGTATCTACGAAAGTGTCTGCATACACAAACCAGTCTTTGATTCTCTCAATCCATTGCAAAATTCTTGTCTTGCCATCCCATGTCACAACTACCCTTTGAAGAACTGAACTTTTAAGTTCATATTTATGATAGATTTCCTTGTCATTAATGACAAACTCCATGGAGTAAACCTTATTTTCTTTTTCAATTGGAAAGCCACTAAAGCCGAGACCATTCCATGGTCCAAGCCTTGCTAGTAAAACTTCACTTTTCCACCCCAAAGTTTGTGGATATCCACTTGTGTCTACTATATTACTATACTCACCTATAGAAGGATCATCAGGACTCTTCCAAGATGTCATGCACCTCTGTAACCCTGTTACCAAGTCCGTCCCGAATTTCATTCCTGGTAGAATTGTGTCACTGGGATAGTCAAAACTCTGCCAAATCAATTTATTTTTATTCCACACGACAAGATTTCCAGTATCTAGAAGCTGCACCACCACCGGATTATTACTCTGCACAGAAACTGTTGAATTGGATGACCAGACCAAGTGGTTGCCGCCACTGACAATCACCAGATTTCCGTGTCTGCTAAACTGCAGCGTACCTGATTTATCTGCAATTGGTGTCTCCCTGTTAGCAACCCATACAACAGTACCATATGATATCTTCTTGTACCATATCCCCAGGTATCGGTTCTTCGACTTCCCGGGACTGAAAAAGCCAATTTCAAACATTTCTCCTTTAGAAACAAGAGTGTTACCATCTTTGATTGTTTGATTTGCAGATATGGTATCTAGTGCAGCGCAATCTGATAGGAGAACCATCAAACCAATGAAGATGAATATACGTGTTGACTGTTCCTCCATTATTGAATCAGAACAATAATCTCTTATTACACAAATACCTTGTATATGTATAGATGGTGTAAAACCAAAAATAAGTGTAAAATCACGAAGACGACATAGACACAGTAACCTATTGCTTTAGTTATGATATTTAAAGGGTGATTCTAACCACACACGTAATATTGCTAATTGGACCCGCCGCCCTATACGCCCTCGTATAGGGCAATACGAGGGCGTATAGAATTCAGTCACTGCCAACAGAATGCCACGTGTCATTCTCTGTCTGGCGGCTGGTCCAATACGTGGCGTATTGACCTATACGCAGCGTATGAGGCACGGGTTATATTTTTGCTTCAAAAGTTGGAAGAGTTGTTCGTTTATGAATCCTATACGTGGCGTATTGACCTATACGCCACGTATAGGTATTTTTTATTTAATTATAATTTTTTTATTTTATTTATATTTTGTTTATTTTTATTTTAATTAATATAATTTTGTTAATATAAGTTTGTTATCTATTTATAAATTTTATATATATTTTTTTTAAACATTTGTTATATTTTTACAGTATAAACAAGCAAAGTATTAAACATTACAAACCAAACAAAATATTAAACATTACAACCAAACAAATTAACTAAACATTATATACATTACATCAAAAAATTAAATATATATACATCAAAATGTTTTACATACATAACAACGAAAGAAACAAAATACAAATAAAATAACTAAAGCTAAGCGGGTCCGCCGTCACCCTGACCGCCTCCGCCCTCATCCTGACCCGCCACGCCCTCATCCTGAACGGGGTCGTCCGGATAATGACGTCGCGGTGGTAGTGGGCGTGGCTCGATGCCGGCGGCTCGTGACAGATCAACAAGATTTTTAACAAGATTTTTATTCTAGTACGGTCGTTGGTGATTAACAAGATTTTTATTCTAGTAAAAGTCTAGGGAGACGCTGTAACATGAAAACATAAATATTGGTGACTAAACTTTTATAAAAAGTTGACTTACAAATAATTCTTACATTGCTCAATATTAGTTAATGTGTATACATGTATAATGTAGTTAAAGTGATAGCCATGTAGGGTTAACTAGTAAATTATGGAGACTAGTCAGACGACACAAAAACATATAAGTTATGTGATCGTTAAAAGTTTTACACCAAGTATTAGATCACGGAATCGATTACCGAGTATACGCAACTTAAAATCCACCTAACTAAACACTTAGAAACCAACTAGAAGTGGAACAAGACCCAACCCCCCACCCCATACCCTATCTCGGCCGAAATATAAGGTGGGGCCACCCACCATGACTTCTTCACTTACTTCCCCATCCTTGTGTCATAAGGACCATACCCCATCACCCAAGAGTTTAAGCAAAGGCCAAATCAATCTCATCATCCACACCTTGCAATGATTATGATGGAACCACCACTCCACCCTCACCATCTCTTCCATATATCTCGAAATACACACACACACACTTGCACACTTTTACACTTTCAAAATCCAAGAACCAAGTCTCTAAGGGTTTAGCTAGAAGCTTAAAGAGCCAAGGAAGCCTTGGAGTTGGGTTTTGGTAGCATCAAGAGTCTCTACCATCCTTCTACTCGTTGTCTCCACCTAGCTTGTCTAGTGGTATGAACTCGACACCACAACTTGTTTTTATCTTTATTTTTAGTTTAAAGCTCGTTGTTCATCCTAATAATCAAATAGATTTGAAAAAAAAACTAAAGAGTTTTATAAGTTTAACTTTATTATGTTTAAAAAAAATAGAATTTATATAAAAAGATGTATGTGGTTCGAAAATAGGCTTATATGCATAGATTATGGACTTGAAATATTTATGAGATAGTTGTTATTTTGATTTCATGATACTAAATTATGAGTTAAACTAAAAGATTTGTGTAAATATATAAAAAGGATCGAATTTGTAGAAACATATGTGTATGCATATTATTGATTTTATTAACTTGAAATGGTAATAATACTTGGATAAGTGAAATATATATATATATATATATTGGGCCGAAAATGTGTAGGTTACATATACATCTTTTGTGTTTTGATTATTTGATGATAAAAGGTGAAATTTAAAATAAAGAGCATGATTAGTGTATCACAAAGTAAACATTGGAAACATGAAATCTAAGACTTATTTATATATATGCATGCTTGGTCGAAAATTTCAAGATGATGTATAGTTAGTAGTCTAAAACATATCTTGTAATATTGATAGAAAAATATACATGATCATAAGATTAAGTGGTAGATGTATTTATATGCATATGAAAATCGGGACGAACGTATATATTTGCGAAGTTGCATGATCAAAGTTATATAAACATGGAATAATAAATATATTTATGTCTTAAAAATATGTCACGAAAAATGTTACATAATTAAGGATATGGGAACTTGTAAGTTGTAGTTATGTGTTTGACATGAAATTTGGTATGATATAATGTCTAGGACATTTAGTAATATAAAGGTCATATATGCATATATTATGATGAAAATCATAAACAAAACTTATGTGCATGAAATTAAAGATGTTTCGGTTAAAAAGATAAATGTTCATATGTTATCATGGAGCATATTTAAATGTATGATGATTGTCGAGATACTTGTAAGCATGTGTTGAAGTATGGAAATATTTGTATGCATATATTGGTAGGAATAAATGCAGGATAACCATAAGCAAATTAATAAATATCGTTCGGAATAAGTAATTGCATGTGGACGTGCTAACATGGTTTATGTGCTCGTAGAATAAATGACATGCTTAGTACAAACTTGAACGATATTTGTGGATTATATAATTATTGCTAGGAAATAATTATATGATGATACTTGAACTATAATATAAATATATTATAAGATGTTGCAAAAATAATATTTATTTTTGACAAACGTAACAAGTCACCAATATGGAAATATAATATTTTTCCGGAAAATAAGTAAAGCGTCTAGATTGGAATAATAATCACCAACGAGTCGTCACAAGAAAACATTGTTTTGAATAAACAAAGACGTACTTAACAGGAATAGTTAAGTCGGGTGAACAACTTGCGTTTAAGACGGGTAGTCTTAACGTGTTTAGTATTCTTATGTAAATAGGATACGGATAGGCGGGACTGCTATTAATTGAAATATTTGCTAGCATTTACTCGTGTCGAGGTGAGTTCACGGCCCCCTTTTAACTCTTTACTGTTTTGTAAACATCGGGGGAGAAACATACTTACTTGTTATGTTTTGAAAACATGAATTACATTTGCTTACACGTTTGACATCATGAACATTCGGGTTTAACTCTTTGTGAATTTCACTAACCCCTTTTTCTAAGTTTAGAGAAATGTTTTGGGGTGGAAATATACTTAAAGAATTTTGTATGTAAATGAATGAACTAATGATCTGACCGTATGTGTGTATTGAGGGAAAAATAAAGCGCTTAAAGTCCTCAGAATAAAATTAGTAACCATTAACTATGGACTTAGCCCGGGATTTTATGGATAGTACTATTGGGGGTGACGCCTCCGGTCATGATTAGTCGCGCTAATCAGGGGTCCAAATGGACAAATGACCGCATATTGTCTTAACTCGCAGAAAGGCGAGGGGAGGCACAAAAAGTTGGGGTTTGGTTACGGTCTCGTACATTACATACTGTTTTGTATTCCTTGCAAGTTTACAAATGGGGTCAATTTATCGGATTAGTATTCGGATTCATTGGTAATACATACAAAGAGTTTTGATCGGTAAATGATCAGGTTTAAACAAAGTATATGTTTCCAAAGATAACTACATATTTTATGACGGTTAAGTCATTGACATGTTTTCGAAGGAAAACTACATATTTTATGACGGTTAAGTCATGGACATATTTTCAAAGGAAAACTACATATTTTATGACGGTTAAGTCATGGACATGTTTTCGAAGAAAAACTACATATTTTATGACGGTTAAGTCATGGGCATGTTTTCAAAGGAAAACTACTTATTTTATGACGGTAAAGTCATGGGCATGATTTCAAAGGAAAACTACTTATTTTATGACGGTAAAGTCATGGGCATGTTTTCAAAGGAAAACTACTTATTTTATGACGGTAAAGTCATGGGCATGTTTTCAAAGGAAAACTACATATTTTATGACGATTAAGTCATGTATACGTTTTCGGGGAAAACTAACTGTACTAAATGAACAAACTCTGTGAACTCACCAACCTTTGTGTTGACACTTTCAAGTATGTTTCTCAGGTAACCTTTAGCCATGGCACAGTTGGAATAGGCTAGCTACTTGGAACAAGTCCAAGTAACCGGACGGGCATAGATTATCAAGTCTCAAGTCGACCATTGAACTAGCAGGACTTAGATCATTGTATTTATTTAGTTTTAGTAATCGTATATGTAATCAAGTCTTAGAAATCACCATTACAGCTTCAGCTATCGTCTAATGAACCAATCGTTGCAACCTGTATTTATTTATTAAGTAAATAAATCTGGGGTGTGACAGATTGGTATCAGAGCAATGGTTTTAGCGAATTAGGTTTCCTTAGTGACACCTAGGCTCTAACCGGACTCATTTAGGACCAAGATTTCTAAGACTTGCATCACACTAAGAACACCTAAGACTTGAGTATAGGAATTCCAACCGTTGCCGAACAACTTATGTAGACTATTAGTGTATGGAGTTACACTAGGGTATCATTAGCTACGCTAATACAATTACATGGCACATGTAATGAACACTTAAACACATACAAAAATGTGGAAATAATAAACACTTACAACATGTTACTGTTCGGATTACGAGTCAAGAATAACGGGTACTCAGCATACTACCACCTTAGAAGATCGAGTTACGAGCTGAGCTTGGGCGACGACGGCAGCAACCGTCAGTTACCGATCTTGGTATCACAACAGGCTGAACCCGTACCAGAATCTGTACCTATACCTGCACCACACCGACAACTACTCTAGCCGGGGAGGCAACTTTCTTTCTGACGTATGTGAGGTATAAATACTCTAATTCATGAGTTGCCGGGTCGAACGAATAGACTTTCGCCCTGAGATGTGGTAGACGGGATTGCCCGGACCGAAGGGAATCCAAGGTGGATAAGCAGGACTAAACAGGGGAGAACTCCATGGGTCAGGAGACCCAGACATTCATCAAGATCATGTGGATCCATACGTACATACATACTTGGAGCATGAGTTGCTCGACACTAATTTGAGGATATCTGCCCTACACATAGTGCCTGACTTCCATACACATTTTATTCTTGAGAGACACTGGTGATGCCTCTCTACCGTTAACCTCATCTGGTAATAGCCAGATTCGGCAGACTCATGGGTATTGGTACACATAATCAAGAGTAATCCGATAGAACAATACACACTCCTACACAAGTGTGCAAACACGATCTAATGAACATTTCAAAATCCTTTTTGACTAAAAGCTTGGGATAGGAGAAACACTACAGGAATCATGCAAAGTAAATTATGATTGTGGGTGCACACGTAATCATAATTTGCAGTGCATGGGAACTTTAGTGAGTCTTGCTGTCTAAGCTAATGATCAACCCATGTTCTCAGTCACTTGATTAAGGATTGGATCTTAACAAATCAGACTTCTCAAATAGGTGTCCACAAAGTATTCTCCTAGTTCGGGAGGAACGAGAGAAATTCAAATTGAATTCAACCAATCCTTAGTGAATCCTGAACGGTGAAGGATTTCGCACATTCATTCTTTGAAATTCTACTTGTCAGGAATGCTTCAAATTGAGCATTACCACAACTAACACTTACAATAATTGCACAATTATTGTGGGAGATTATAAAGTAATCTCAGGATCCATCATACAGTTCAATCTCACAATAGCTTGGAAGTTACGCCAAGAGTGCTATGTACTAACTTCGGTGATGGGGCAGAAAATTTATGCTGACCCGCATACACATAGCACCGATGGGGTATTGTGGAAGCTCGACATGAGACAAGTAGGCAATCTAAAATTTTAGAATATTGGACAAACAAGGTTGTTCTAACAACCATTGACATTCAGTACACCTTTAAGTCCGACTATTCTCTCGGTGATGAATAGGTCGGGGATGATGCTCAAGCGAATGCCAAAGAAACCTAAGGGTGGACTGATGACTATTGTCGCACTAACAGAAAAACGACATACAAAACTTTTGAAGGTTTCCCAAATGCGGAATTTCTTGCTAATCTCATTAGCTCATGATATGCATAAGGGACGTAAGCATGAGTTGTTCAATATAGACCACTGTCCATAAAGATTCGAGAAGGATAGTTTGATACCCTTTGTACCCGCACTTTCCCAAAGATCATCTTGTTGAATGGATCCCAGATTTCAGCCTAGAGGAGAGGCGTGATCACATCTTCCGCTCCTAATTTTCTATAATTAGGAAGCTCTAGATCATCTATTGTTAAGAAATGACCTCTTAACGCAGGCTCAGTAAGAATATAAAGTTTTCGATGTTTAACACTCGTTACCTCAATTTTATCCTTGTGCTAAGGATTTTGTGGCTATAGCCTATATGAGTGGAATACGTAACAGTAAGTCACCAAAGCACCATTCAAACACTAAGGAAGTGCATACACACTGTATGACTAATAGTTGGCTATCAACCCTTTCTGCCAACTTAATGGGTTGACAAACCCATAGTCCATTTTGGGGAAGCACTAATTCGATGAGACCATACTCACAGTATTACTGTTCATTTCCTCACCTAGACGAAATGTGAATATCCATAACAAACATAGAACTTTGTATGGCTTACATACTTCGAGAGTAGGGTCATCAAGTCATGAGTTTACATATCAAGACGTTACAACCCAAAGGCTGGTCTACCTCAGAAAGGTGGTACAAGCAAAGGGTAAAGTGGTGATTAGACTCGAACTTTGCTAGTGAGAGCACATAAGGAATCTTGAAATATTAAATCAATTATGACCCATTTTAATGGAAGATTATAGATAACACGAAACCTGAATTAAGAATAAAGTCTTAGTCCGAGAAAATGCTTTCGAAAAGCATAAGAGGGACAAGCATAAAGTTTCATTTCCGTACTGTGTCATTACTACCCAATATTCAACTAAAACCTAGACACCTCGTCGAGTAATTCTTTCATAAGATCTATAGAGATCTGCTTTTGTGACAAAGTGCGTATACGAATAGAGGGTATGTGTCAATATACGCTCAAGATTCGCAGGCACCATTCCTTTCATTACCAGGAATGAGCATCATATAACCATACCATATTGAGGGTAATCAAATAAAGGGGTTCTTGCACGTTTAATATCGTCAGTCGAAGAAGTATTCGCTTTGCTTGCGAATACCGACTACCAAGTAAATGGAATCAAACGATTGAAGCCTAAGTTGGATGATACAAATAGAATTTGGGTACCAGGTATCGGTAGCCTATGCGGGAGGTTATGGATGAAGTCCGTAAGCCCAAGTACTCCGTTCATCCAGAATCGAGTAAAACGTATAAGGATCCCGAGGAACTCCATTATGTGGCAAAACATGAAAGGAGAAATTGCTATTTATGTCGGTAAATGTCTGACATGTTCAAAGGTAAAGGCAGAACATCAGAAACCGTCGGGATTGTTACAACAACCCGAGATACCTCAATGGAAATGGGAACAGATTTCCATGGATATCTGTAGGTCCAGATTTAATCGAAAGTCACTGATATGATCGATTTAACACATACACAGGCGGAAACTGTGTATATGGAGGTGAAATTGATAAACGAAACAGTGATGGTGAAGATAACCAGCTAACCACAGTATGAATCAACAATCAAAGGGTATGAAAATGTAAGAACACAGTGAATAAATAACTACAGATTGTATTGATTCAAGCAAAATATGAAAGAGAAAGTTCAGGGTTACAGCCGCTACTCACACCCTAAACAATCTCAAACTAGGCTATTTATAGTAGTGACAGGTATTGAAACTATGGTCAATCGAAACTACTAGTTTCGATTGACCATTTACAAATGATACTTAGACATGTCGAAACTACCATCTATCGAAACTACTAGTTTCGATTGAACAGACTCAATCGAAACTAAGTAGTTTCGATGGCCCAGACTTAACTAATTATAGAAAACTGAAATTACAATAATGAAATGACAGAAAGTAAACTAGTCTAAAAGTGTTTAATCATACAATAAATGACAACAGCTTATACAAAATATATAACTCTACAATCTCCCCCTAAGTTGTTGCATTACTGTCTTCAGCTCTTCTTCAAGCAGCTGGTCTTTCAGATGTCCTTGGAATGAAAGGTTTGACATGGAGAGAGACAATCCTTTGATAGGCCTTCGCATCTGCTTCATCTTCATCGCTGTAAGCCTGAATGTGATTCTGGAAAAGTACTTCCAGATCTTCCGGTTGAAATTTTAACAGCTCCATTGGGTCAAAGATGGTGATGTCTTCCTTGCCCTCACATTCAATAACTGCACTGCCAATGACTGGGTTATAGAACCACTTTATGAAAGTTTGTAGCCGGACAGGTACAGATTTTGGAATAGTGATAGTCTTGTGTGTTTGGGCAGGCTTGTATCTTAGGAACACATATGGCTTTTTAGTTTTAGGATGAAACCTAGTCTTTGAGATCTTCTTCTGAGTTTTCCTAGGCTTCATTCCTTTGAAATCATTGTTGACTTGAGAATGCAGAAACTTCTCAAAGTCATAAGCCATCATGACCTTCCCAGGGTTTTGAAGTGGAAGTTTTGCTAAATCCCTGAGGTCATAGAAAGGAAGGGTTTGGATGTCAGTCATATTTTTGAAGTGCTGAACTCCCCCTCTAAATCTCCTGATGATAAAGAGCTTCCTTTCTGCATCGTATTTCCATCCAATTGGAGGCCTTTTCAGTTCTTGATGCTCGGCTATCCACTCATAGGTTTGAGGAGTCTCTTCCTGAATGATCTTTTTAAACCAAGACTTCCTTGAAACAGGAGGTTCAGGTGCAGTTGAAGGTTGATCTTGTGCTGGAGTTGTTTTAGATACTGGAATGGTTGGTTTAAGAATGATATCTTTGATGAGGTTAATCTGAACATCTTCTTCATCTGATAGTGTTTGAATCTCATCACCTTCTTCAGTAAAATATCTTGTTCGTTCAGTCTCTTTTTCTTCAGTGGTTAGAATTTCTGGATGAAGGTCATTATAGCCAAAGTTTTCAATGTCATCTAGAAGGGCATTCAGCTCATCATCAGATGGTATATCTTCTTCATCCAGAATGACAGTTTCAATATCAGGCATAGCTCCCTTCCCTCTTTTCCTTGCTTCTCTTCTTTCACTAGCTGAGGGAAGGTCAGACTCTATCTCCTCAACCTTTACTTCAACAGACTCCTTTGTCTTAGTACCGTGACCGGTATACATAGTTAATGCAGATTCAGGATTAGTGACAAAGGCAGGAGACGATGGTTCAACTTCTGATGTAGTCTCCCCCTGTCCTGTTGAGGAGGTTGGTTGTTGAGGTGTAGGTTTGAGTATTGAGTCTTTGAGCTGCTTAACTGTTTCAGCTAAGGCTTTGAAATCTTCTTGTTGCTTTGTTATCAGCCTTTGTTGAGTTTTCAGCTGAGTCTGCTGAATATCTATTTGAGTATGTAAGCCTCCAACCTCCAGCTTTAAGTCTTTGACTTCCTCCTTAACTTTATTCAAATTGGACTTCAATCCTTCAGTCTCTGTATCTTTCTTTTGAAGATTATCTTGAAGTCTTTTCATTTCAAGACTTAGAGTCTTGACTCTCGGTAAAGGAGAGGTTGAACCATGAAGTGGTGAGGTGGGAGGAGTATGGATAGGTGATTGTTGTGGAGAAGTAGGAGGTGTAGGTATGGGTGCCTGTTGTGGAGAAGTAGGAGGTGTAGGTATGGGTGCCTGTTGTGGAGAGGTAGGTGGAGTTGGATGTGGGGATGGTTCTGGAGTAGTGAATGATGAATCTGACGAGGATGACAAATCCTCCAATCCAGTCTTTATCCTTTTAGCTCTAGGCTCCTCCTCTTCAAAATCAGACCCTGATTCAATTTTCCTTTTAGAGGAAGATGCAAGTTGCTCTTTTCTATCATCTGAATCAGACTTGTAATAGTTTGATCCATAGATTCCTGCATCAAGAGTCCCACTTGACTCTGCAGCTTCTACTTCAACCTCCTGTACATCAGCTTCAGCAATGACTGCTGGCTCTTGAACTACTTGTATTTCTTCAACAAAGGGGGCCTCTATCACAGGCTCAAGAATTTGCTGTTCTTCTTCTTGTACAACAGGAATGTCTATTTCAATTTCAGCTTCCAGCTCTTCATCTGATGATAAGTTTTCTTCTTCAAGGTCAGGATCAATGTCAGGGATGAACTCTTCTTCTTCTCCAATGACATGACCAAACAGGGGAATGTCAGCTATTGCCCTGTTGGTCCTTTTGCTGGTGCTTTTCATGTAGCTGAGAGTTTTGGCTATCATGTTATCAAAAACAAAAGTGTTTCCACCTTGTTGAATCTCTGGAAGAAGATGATTGATGATAATTTGTAGAAATCTAGGATATGCTAGAAATTTCTCCTTTATTGCTCCTATTAAGTTATACTTCAGCTGAGTGAATATGAAACCAGAAAAGTTGTAGTCTCTTCCCTTTGTTAATCCCAAAATAGCTGATCCCAGAGTACTGTTAGCTGAATCAAAACCCCCTTTCCTTATTGATAGGCAGTGAATAAACACATGCACTATATATCTCCAATGGCTAGATAAAGAGTTCTTGATTATTTGACCATTCTTAAACTCATCAGGATGACCCATTCTTCTAAAGCATTCTTTCACATAGAAGATTGGGAACTCAACGGGTGCTTCTGGATTGTCATTTAACTGCAGTGCTTCTCTAACTGTGTCTTCAGAAAATAATACTTCTTGGCCATGTACGGTTGCCCTAATGTGCTGCACATTATCAACTGGTATTATCTCAGCAGTTTCCCAGAATTGTCTTATAGTTGCTTCAAAAACCGGCAGGTTGTGGCTGATGGCAAAACTTATGTTGGAGTTTGCCAGAAAGTTTAAGACAGGAATAAATTTAGCAGCTTTCGGATCATTGCTATTAAGAAATGCACAGACATTGTGCCTCTTCACGAATACGAGATCCATACCTGTAAAATTCATCAATAAGTAAAATTTCTGAATTTGGTCAATCGAAACAAGATATTTCAACACTTAAAAAAAATCAGAAATCCTTATTGTCGAAACTAAGTAGTTTCGATAGAGATGGACGTATCGAAACTAACTAGTTTCGATAGAGGCAAAAAGCCTTGATAAACACTTATAGAAACTCTGAAATCAACAATGTCGAAACTAAGTACTTTCGATAGAGATGAACTTATCGAAACTAACTAGTTTCGATAGGGTCAATGAGCTTTGATCAACACTTATAAAAATTCTGAAATCAACAATGTCGAAACTAAGTAGTTTCGATAGAGATGAACTTATCAAAACTAGTAGTTTCAGTAGAGAGATTAGGTCAAGTTTGGGTGTCGAAACCAGTAGTTTCGATTAAAAACCTTTTGAAAACTTTTTGAAGGAGTTGAACTCCTTTATCGAAACTAACTAGTTTTGAAACCCAAACCCCCTATTGATTCATTATACTCAGACAATATAAACAATTAAATGAAAGGTTTTAGAGTGGCCTGTGAATGACGGATATTCGTCTTACCGAAAGCGAGTATGATTTCTGCAAGAATACACATAAAAAGTGAGTTCTCAAATGATAAAGATGTATGCAAACACGGATACGACTGAGATTATGAAGATTCAGTCGAACTGATTTTGAAAATTTTAAACTCTAGGTCTGTTGATTCGCAAGAATCATTCAAATGAAATAGTGACTTTACCTGATGATGGAGACGCCGGTGACAACGGGAAAATCAGGTGAATAATCACTGATATCTTGCAACTCGGACCAAGGCTTGATAGGTTTGTGAGAGACGGAGAAGATGAATAGGGTTTGCGAAAAAGACGAGTGAATAAGAAGTGAAGGGAGGGATTCATTTATGCAGGCGTTTAAATTGCGAGGAACAAAAGACAAAAATGCCCCTGTCGAAACAACTAGTTTCGATAGGGCAAACTAGTTTCGATATTTATAGAGTAGATTCGATAGGGCAAACTAGTTTCGATATTTACAGAGTAGTTTCGATAGGGCAAACTAGTTTCGATATTTACAGAGTAGTTTCGATAGAGCAAACTAGTTACGATATTTATAGAGTAGTTTCGATAGAGCAAACTAGTTTCGATATTTACATAGTAACAGAAATAAGACTAACATATATACACAAGATATTTACACTTTTTCTTCTTGAAAAAGATCCAACATGAGATCAGATTTGGTCAGTCTCTTGAAACACTTCCTTTTGCAATTAACTAATGTGAGTCCCTGAAGATAGCTGATATTTGTGCAAAGTAAACCCGAACATTTGTTTGTATTTTGATTTCATGTGATTAAGAGGTACCATTTAAGCACTATACAAGGTGTACCCCACATATTAAAATAAAATGATTTTGAAAACCTATCAATCCTCAAGAAGTACCCACCTTCATCCTATCATCTATTTCTGATTAACCAAGGTACCGTCTTAGTAATGTCAAAGTACCACCAAAATAAAATAATATATCCAAGTGGATTTGGAAAATTAAAATAAAAAATATCCAAGTAGATATTAAAAAGGTACGAGCATTCTAGATCTTTGCGTAAGCAAAACAGAAGAAGTCGTAAAATTATCCAAGCGGATAGAAAAATGTTGAACACCCGAGATCTTTGCGTAAGCAAAACAGACGGGGTCAAATCATCCAAGTGGATGGGAAAAGGATGAGCACCCGAGATCTTTGCGTAAGCAAAACATACGGGGTCATCGGTGGTAAATATCGTTATATTGACGGTCACTTGGCGTATGAATAGGAATCCAATACGTAAGCCTGTATCTGATTGAATTGGTTTTCTTAGATATAAAAATGGGTTAGATGTTTCAATAATGGGTTCAAACACACAAGTATGAGATATATATTAGAGTTTTCACACTACTTACAAGTTTTAACCATATGTTGGGCCTACCAGCTATACCTCAGTAAACACCATCGCTTTTGGTCCATTCCATGTCCAAGAGATGAGATCAGACACTATCATTTCTCAAAGGTCAGATTCAATTCTTCCTGCAACTCAAAACCACTTGTAAGATTTTATACACAGCAATTCTTTTCAATATAATATTTCTCCCCCAAAAGAGTTGCGTAAAAAACTGTTCATAAAAATAAAATCTTTTTGGAATTTTCTTTGACAAGTAAACAGAATAAAAATAAAAAGAAAAAAAAATACTATTCACACAATTTACTGAAAGTTTATCATTCCAAGCATCTCCACCAGTTGGGCGAATCTGGTAGAGTCAAAAGCCTTTGTGAAGATGCCTGCGGTTTGTTTGTGAGTTTTGACTTCAACAATTTGAATATGCTTCTTTTCAACACAGTCACGGATAAAGTGATGTTTGATTTCATTGTGTTTGGTTTTGGAATGCTGAACGGGGTTTTTGGTGATATGAGGAACGGCGGTGTTGTCACACAGAATGGGTGTCTCATGGAATGTGATCCCATAGTCAAGCATCTGATGGTGTATCCATCTGACTTGGGAACAACAGAGGGCTGCGGCAATGTATTCGGCTTCGGCGGTGGATTGGGAAACGGTGGACTATTTCTTACATTGCCATGAGACAAGGCGGTTGCCAAGGAATTGACAACCTCCAGAAGTGGATTTTCGGTCTAAGTTGCAACCCCCGTAGTCTGAGTCTGAATAAGCCACAAGATCAAACAAGTCAGTTTTAGGATACCACAGACCCAATTTTGGCTTAAATTTTAAATATCTCAAAATACGTTTTACAGCAGATAAATGAGAGAGTTTAGGATTAGCCTGAAAACGTGCACATAAGCACACTGCAAACATGATGTCTGGTCTGCTGGCCGTGAGATACATGAGCGATCCTATCATAGAGCGATATAGATGCGGATCAACGCTTTCCCCATCCATATCAGGAGTCAAACAATATCGAACTTCCACAGGAGTTTTTACTGGATGGGAATCAGCCATTTTGAACTTGGTCAAGATTTCTTTTACGTATTTTTCTTGATGAATAAGGATTCCTGACTCAGACTGATCAACTTGTAGTCCCAAAAAGAACTTCATCTCCCCCATGGAGCTTATCTCAAACTTAGATCGCATCACTTCTTCAAATTCTTTGCAGAGACGGGGATTTGTAGAACCAAAAATGATATCATCCACATAAATTTGCACCATGATTGTATCCTTTTCCTCCTTCCGTTTGAACAATGTTTGGTCAATTGCTCCTCGTGTGAAATCATTCTCAAGCAGATGCTTTGATAAAGTTTCATACCACGCACGAGGTGCTTGGTGAAGACCGTACAATGCTTTGTCTAACTTGTAAACACGGTCTGGAAAATTAGGATCAATGAAACCCGGCGGCTGCTTGACATATACTTCTTCTTGAACTTTGCCATACAAAAATGCGCTTTTGACATCCATTTGATGGACGGTGAAGTCCATGTAGGCTGCATAGGCGAGAAACATTCGGATGGCTTCCAAGCGAGCCACTGGTGCAAATACTTCCTCGTAGTCAATCCCTTCTTCTTGATAGAAACCTTGAACCACCAGACGAGCTTTGTTACGAATCACAGTGCCGCCTTCATCCTTTTTGTTGCGAAAGACCCAACGAGTACCGATTAGAACTTTGTTCTTGGGTAGATCCACCAAATTCCACACATGTAACTTAGAGAATTGCTGTAGCTCTTCCTGCATTGCTTCCACCCAGCTGTTTTCTAGTAGCGCTGCTTTAATGTTCTTTAGTTCAGTTTGAGAGATGAAGCAGGAAAACATGATGTTTTCAAATGCTTCACAGGCACTTCGGGTACTAACACCCACATTGAGTGGTCCAATGATGTTATTGGTGGGATGAATCTTGTGAATTCGCAGTTGAGGAATTGCATCTTCTTCCATGACTTCTTCCAAATTGGTAAGATTTTCAGCAGGAGGATCGGAAATATCATTAATAGGATCTTCAGTTGATGATTGTGGTGCAACATCTACTGTTGGAATGGAGTTGTCTTCAACAGTTTCACTTGTTGCACCAGAACCGGAAGACTCCATATTAGATTCAGCATTTGCAACCACAGGAATTTCAACCTGAGCAGATGAGGAAGAACCTTGATCATTTAAGTTCCCTAAATTGTTCACAGAAAAATAAGGATTAGCATGAGTTGAGTCAATTGAGAAATCAGGAAGATTAAATGATTTAAAAACTGAATCGACGTCAAATAGCCAATTGGGACCGTCTCCTGCGTCCGTGTGATTATTTTCATGCCAATTGATATCAGTGGACTCCAGCACTATTCTTTTCTGCTTATGATAGACACGAAAAGCACGTTGATTGGAGGAATAACCAACAAAATAACATTCATCAGCTTTGGATTCAAACTTGTTGAGCTGATCTGAAGTGTTCAGCATCGTGCACACACACCCAAATTTTCTGAAGAAATCAATAACCGGCTTGCGCTTGTACATGATCTCATATGGTGTCTTGTTGCAGCTTTTAGTGATAAGAACCCGATTCTACACGAAACATGCAGTGTTGACCGCCTCAGCCCAGAAAGTCACGGGAAGCTTAGAGTCAACAATCATAGTTCGTGCAGCTTCAATTAAGGTGCGGTTTCTCCTTTCAGCTACACCGTTTTGTTGAGGAGTACGAGGTGCACTAAATTGATGAGAAATTCCTTTGCTTTCACAGAAGGAATCAAGAGTTGCATTCTTAAATTCTGTTCCATGATCGCTGCGGATAGTCTTCACACTTAAACTGAAGAGGTTTTCAATTTGAAGCAGATATGTCTTTAAAATCTCTGGCGTCTCATCCTTTTTAGCTAAGAAAAACACCCAAGTGAATCGAGAAAAATCATCTGTTACCACCAGACAGTATGACTTTCGTCCAAGACTCATGACACTCACTGGACCAAAAAGATCCATGTGAAGCAATTGGAGAGGAGAGTCAATGGAATTGGTGGTCTTAGGCTTATGTGAAGATTTGTGTTGTTTTCCCTTGGAACATGAAATACAGTGTTCCATAGGAGTGAAATCTTTGAGAGGTAATCCAGTGACTAGGTTGCCTCGAACCAGTCGGTTCATTGTTTTGAAGTTGACATGTCCCAACCTCTTATGCCACAGGAAAGATTCATCTTCGGAAGCCTTTGAGAGAAAACACGATTCAATTCCCGATGGATTGTTCATATCCAAGCTATATGTGTTGTATCTTCTGGGAGCACGCATGAGAATAAGTTCTTTCGAAATCACCACTCCCGACTTTAAGATAAGACATTCTTTTGGATTGAATAAAGCACAAAAGTCCTTGTCACAAATCTGTGAAACACTCATCAGATTGTACTTTAACTGAGGAACATAGTTGACAAATTCCAGACTATTTACTCCATTTGATACTGTTCCTTGTCCTTCAATCTTTCCTCCTCTTGGGTTTCCAGCAAAAGCAACATACTCTCCATCAATTTGATGATAATCTTGCAACAAGTTAATGTGCCCAGTCATATGCCTTGAACATCCACTATCTACATGCCAGATGTTATCGCCGGTTCTTCTTGATTGACCCTATACACAACGAACCATTTATACGTTTTGACCAAAAATGTTTCAATCAAGAGATTTTAGTGTCAGGATATGACATGTCATTGGAATCAGAAGTACAACCATCCTTTGATGAAGCACGGTCATCAAATAGAACATTATTTTTAATTTTCCAAGTTCGTTTTAAATAATTTTTAGCATTTTTAATTCTTTTACGCCTAGATTTCCTACTGTGAGAAGAATTAGGCAACACATATGAATTTAATGAACTTTGGGAAGGTGATTCTTCATTAATATTTGCGGTTGTCAATTTACAACTCTTTGAAACATGATTTGAGGCACCACAACTAAAACAAACGTTTTTACAAGATATCTTAGCCTGATAATAATCATCACAAGATGAAGATGATTGTGATGTTGAGGAATCTGAACATGAGACGGTTCTCTCATCAATAACTTTGTCTTGAAGATGATGTGCTTCCTTTAATCTGAAAAATTCCATGTTGCTCATGGTTTCACGTGGTACATCATTCACAATAATTCCTGCACTTTTAAATTTTGTAACACATGGCATAACATTCAAAGATTTAGGAACAAAAGGCAAGGCATTTTGAAATTTAGAAACATCACATCCCAAACCCGTATGCTCAGCAGGCATAGAATCAAAATACAAGTTTTTAACGTGTTCACAAATATTTGGTTTTGACGCGGACATATTATTACATTCATCCGACTCAAGTTCTTTTAAAATAGTTCTATCATTAGCACTCTTATCACAATCATCTTCGGACTTTACACAATTTGACTCTGCACAAGAAGCAAAACTGTCAGAATCAGAGGATGTAATATAATCATCAGGAGATAATGTGCAAACAAAAGGTGTGGAAACATGTGGAGTAGGCATATCAGCAAATCTCCCTGATTTAGAATAAGGAGGTGGATGAGAGTTATACCCAAGACCTTCTGTGCCTTTTCTATTAAATTGTTTATCAATTATTCCAAACAGAATTTTCTGATCCATATCCATGTGATCAACCTGTAATTTGGCTTTTTCTGCCTTTTGGACTCTTTCTGTTAAAATTGTATTATTAATGGTTTGAGTATTGAGTTGCACAATTAAAGAGCGATTTTCACCAGAAATATCACGAATTTTCTTTAAGTAAAGTTTCTCATTTTTGGCCACAGAGTCATACATCACCTTAATGTGATTTCGTTCATCAATCAAGGCTTGATTGATGAATCTGTATTTTTGAATTTCATTTAAGCAAGATCTAGAATCACAAAGTTTAGAAATAACCTCAGCAGGCACAGCAGTGAGATCCTCAGCTGGTTCAATCATGACACTCTTGCCATTTTCCTCCACATCAGCCATCAAGGCTTTATCAGCAGCTTCCTCAGCTTGTTCTCCCCAATGATAATGTCCATCAGCTTAGCACACAAGAGCTGTGGAACTTGAAGTTGTGTTTGTCTTTGGAGAATTGGCAGCTTGTTTACCAGAGGAAATCTTCTTATCTTGCTGATCTTTGGAGGACGGCTCCTTGCAGTTTCTGGCAAAGTGACCCAGCTGATCACAATTGTAGCATCTCACCTTCTTGATATCAAACCCAAGCGTCTTTCCTTGCTTGAATCTGTCTATCCCAGTTCTTTTGATGAATCTTTTGGCTCTTAAGGTCAACATGGCCATGCACCAGTCAATGTCTATTTTCTCCAAATCATCAGGATTAATCTGCTCTAAGTCATCAGGTTGAAAGCTAACCGGTGTTAGATTTCCACAGATCAGTGCATCATAGCATGACATGAAAGCAGTCATGATTGGGACATATTCATCAGGAATCATGGTGATAGTCTTTTGAGGAGTAGAGGAGCTGGTAGACTTAATTGCAGCAGCTGAAGGAGGAACATCAGTGTGAAAGTATGGGCTACCGGATGAGCTTGATCCAGCAATGAGAGCTGTGTTTCCAGACTGATTAGATGGGGTGACTGCTCCCTTCTTAATCTCAATTTCATAAGATTCAAGAATGCTATAGACTTCCTGTTGAGACAGAGCACTCAGATTCTTAGTCTTTTTGATCATGATTCGATACATATTCCATTCCTCTGGAAGAGAATCTAGGAGTTTCTTGTTTAGATCAAGAGTAGGGTACTCTACTCCCATTACCTTCAACCTTGATACAATGCTTGAGAAACGGTTGATCAAATCAGATATTGATTCTCCCCTTACACTGCTGAACATCGCATATTGTTTCTTGATCAGATCTCTTTTGCTTTCCCTGACATCCTCACTTCCCTCATATCTTGTGCACAGTGCAGACCATAAATCTTTGGCATTTGTGTACTCAGCAAAGATGTTGAAAATATCCATAGGAAGAGCCATGGCAATAGTCCCATAGGCCTTGTTGTCTCGGGCAATCAAGGCAAGATCTTTCTCATCATATTCAGACACTAACTTAGGACGTTGAACATCAGCAGTGGTAGTTACGGGCTTGTGGGGACCATCGGTGATAGAATTCAACAGAGTATAATCGTGAAATTGAAAGAAAAGCTTCATTTTTTTAGTCCAGTCATCAAAATCTCTTGTGGACACAAGAACAGGTGGTCTATTTCCCCCAGAATGTTCTGTTGAACTTGAAGTGGCCATAATGTTTTGAATCGAAACTAAAACAGTAACTAGTTTCGATAGGTCAACTTCTATCGAAACAACTAGTTTCGATAGGACTAGTTTCGACAGACCAACTATTATCGAAACAACTAGTTTCGATAGGACTAGTTTCGATAGACCAACTATTATCGAAACAACTAGTTTCGATAGAACAAATTTTATCGAAACAACTTTTATCGAAACAACTAGTTTCGATACTGAAAATTTCACAGACTAGTTTCGATAACCACAGTTTCTATAAGAGACAAAAAACTAGTTTCGATAGTACCTTCTCCCGACAAAACGTAGACAAGAAGTTTCGATGATCAACAGAAATCAGAAATTGTTCCCCGTAGTTTCGATGCCTTCTTCTCCAAAACAGAAATACTCCATTGATGAAAAGCTCCAGAAATCAAAGGTACAGAAATAACAAACCAATCCAGCGAAAACCTTCGTCTAACTGTCCTGATCACGAATCCAACCTCCGATTCCGAAAATACGAGCAAAAACCCTTGAAAAATGATGAAACAATACCTCGAGAATAAATGTGCAAAAACCCAAAATAAGCAACGAAAACCCTTGATAATCACCTAGAATCGATCAATAACCTGATAACAATCAAAAACACTAGAGCATAAAGCTCTGATACCAATTGTAGGTCCAGATTTAATCGAAAGTCACTGATATGATCGATTTAACACATACACAGGCGGAAACTGTGTATATGGAGGTGAAACTGATAAACGAAACAGTGATGGTGAAGATAACCAGCTAACCACAGTATGAATCAACAATCAAAGGGTATGAAAATGTAAGAACACAGTGAATAAATAACTACAGATTGTATTGATTCAAGCAGAAAGTTCAGGGTTACAGCCGCTACTCACACCCTAAACAATCTCAAACTAGGCTATTATGTGACAGGTATCGAAACTATGGTCAATCGAAACTACTAGTTTAGATTGACCATTTACAAATGATACTTAGACCTGTCGAAACTACCATCTATCGAAACTACTAGTTTCGATTGAACAGACTCAATCGAAACTAAGTAGTTTCGATGGCCCAGACTTAACTAATTATAGAAAACTGAAATTACAATAATGAAATGACAGAAAGTAAACTAGTCTAAAAGTGTTTAATCATACAATAAATGACAACAGCTTATACAAAATATATAACTCTACAATATCATTACAAAGTTACCCAAGACTTCGAGCGGGTATGACACAATATGGGTAATCGTCGATCGTTTGACGAAATCAGCTCATTTTCTGCCCATCAAAGAGACGGATAAAACCGAGAAACTTGCAAGGCTTTATATCAAGGAAATTGTGGCTAGGCATGGAGTGCCAATTTCTATTATCTCTGATAGAGACAGCAGATTCGTGTCTAGAATCTGGAAGTCATTACAAGAAGCCTTGGGCACACGTCTTGACATGAGCACGGCATATCACCCATAAACAGATGGTCAAAGTGAAAGGACCATTCAAACTTTAGAGGATATGCTCCGTGCGTGTGTAATTGATTTTAGAGGAAATTGGGATACTCATTTGCCGCTGGCTGAGTTTTCATACAATAACAGTTACCACACCAGCATCAAAGCCGCTCCGTTTGAGGCTTTGTACGGTCGAAAATGTCGTTCACCGCTATGTTGGGCGGAGGTTGGCGACAAGCATTTAACCGGTCCTGAGGTTATTCAGGAGTCTACCGACAATATCTTCAAGTTCAAGGATCGTCTGAAGGCCGCCCGTGACAGGCAAAAGAGTTACGCGGATAACAGACGAAGATCATTAGAATTCCAAGTTGGGGACCGCGTCAGGTTGAAGGTCTCACCTTGGAAAGGGGTTGCAAGATTTGGTAACCGTGGAAAACTTAACCCTAGGTACGTTGGACCATTTGAAATATTTGCTAGGGTTGGCCCTGTAGCTTACAAGCTCAAGTTGCCACAAGAGCTAAGCAATGTCCACGATACGTTTCCCGTATCAAATCTCAAGTAGTGTTTATCAGACGAGACGTTAACTATACCGCCCGATGAGATTCACATAGATGACAAGTTGCACTTCGTTGAGGAACCCATTGAAGTCACAGATTGGAAGGTTCAGAGAACAAGGCGCAGCCGTGTTAAGCTGGTCAAGATACGTTGGAATTCAAATCGCAGCCCCGAGTATACGTGGGAGCGGGAAGATAAAATGAAATCCAAGTACCCGTCCTTGTTTACAAACACTCCAAGTCAGAATGTCAAGTACTGAATTTCGGGACGAAATTCTCTGTAACATGGGGAGAATGTGACACCCAGCATTTCAGGTCAATATCTATATTACATAAATGCACGTTCATAACATATATTTCCTGAAGTTTTATTTTGACTAAGAAAAGTCAAGGAGTCTAGCAAAGAAACTTATATCAAAATAGTAATTTTTATGAATTACTAGGAAAATAAACAGTGATAACCCGCAAGGTATGGTCGTTGGTGATTAACAAGAATTTTATTCTAGTAAAAGTCTAGGGAGACGCTGTAACATGAAAACATAAATATTGGTGACTAAACTTTTATAAAAAGTTGACTTATAAATAATTCTTACATTGCTCAATATTAGTTAATGTGTATACATGTATAATGTAGTTAAAGTGATAGCCATGTAGGGTTAACTAGTAAATTATGGAGACTAGTCAAACGACACAAAAACATATAAGTTATGTGATCGTTAAAAGTTTTACACCAAGTATTAGATCACGGAATCGATTACGATGAGTATTTAAGTATGGCTTGTAGGACTTCACGTGAATGCCTAAAGTATTTTTGTAATGTCATAGTTCAACTATACGGCAAAGAGTTCTTACGCAGATCGACAAGCCACGACGTTGCACTTTTGTAGAATGCGCATGAAGAAAAACATGGCATTTCGGGTATGCTCGGTAGCATTGATATGTTAATAATTACACATGTAAATAATGCATATTTCCCCTCATTTTGATTTTGTTTAGACACTTATTTATGTTTAATTTGAATATTGCAGCTCTCGGTGGGAACGTGATGATTTTTGGTGAAAAACTCAAGACCTGAAAAAATTCTCAAAAAATGAAAATTTCTGAGCCAATGTTGCTGAGAACACTACATGATGTGCTGATCGGATAGTCCACATGGGCATGTCATTTTCGGACATGGCCATGTGCAGACGCAGATTCATCTTTTTAACCCCAATTCTCCCTCATTTGAAGGGGATTCCATTTTTGACTAAAAACCCTAGTTCTCCTAACTCCCCTTGGCGATTTCAAGCATATCTTGGGAGATTGAAGGCCAAGATTGAAGATCCAACACATTCAAGGAAGATTTAACATCCTACAACCCACATCTTCTCATTTTCTTAGTTTGATTACTAGTTCTATCATGTTTTCTTCCATGTTCTTGAGCTTGGTTGTGTTTTTATAAGGTTTATGGGCTAAACTCGTATTATCACTTGGATTAGATGAAACTTAGCATGTTTTAACAACTTGTACACAACTATTGGTGTTGATTATGTCAATTTCATGATGATGCTTGATTACTCTTCAATGAATGTGTGTATTTTCTCTAGTTTGATGATTTAGTTAACCTTGTGGGTGTTGTAACCATATTATGTTGGAAAACCGTATGTGTTATTACATTTATTCACATATTTGCATATCTTGTATGTATTTTTGTGGCATTCGACTAGGAATGGTGGATGAAGGTTGATTATCTAGTAAGATTGGACAAATGTGCATCCTTATGCTTATGTTTGAGAACACCATGGTGTATGTTATGAATTTCTCATGTCATTGGTTATGAAATTCTTAAGTTTATTAGCGTGAACTTATAGGTTTTGTAATCGTGATATGATGTTCATGAGTTAAAGATTGGTCATAACTTTGTCTACTTTACGCATTTTGAGGTGGTTACCATGTGTTTATCGTGTTAACTTTCCAAATATTTGTGGAATTTGAGAACCCTGACGGGAGTCTTGTTCATCTTAAATCTTGACATAATTGTATCATTGGTTCTTCATTGCATAACTTTAGGTGGCTATTGTGTGTTTATCGTTCTAGCTTTCCGAAGAGTTATATGATTAGATAGCCTTGACGGGAGTCTAGTCTACCTCCATGTACCATGTGTAGAAATTGATCTCACCATGAGTTTGTGCTTGTTGTTATTGTGTTGCTAAGTCGATTCAAAGTCCAAGTGATATCTTCCCTTGATTAGTTATCTTCATATTTGCCTTCTTTCTTTGATTAGTCAAATTGTTAGTTATTTTAGTTTAAAAACACAAATATATCAAATCTTCTACTTTGATCGGCTAGACAGTGACAAAGGTTTATTATCGGGAGCTATCGTGTCCACGGATCGATACTCTGTTCTTGCCTAAAACTATACTACTTATACGATAGGTGCACTTGCCTATTGTGTGTGTAGTTAGTCCTAAGGTGACAATCGTTTCTTTATTTAAAACACCGTTGTGTGGAAAATCTTTATTAAATTTTATATACACTTTACACACATCAAGTTTTTGGCGCCGTTGCGGGGGACACGGTAATTTTGAGAATGATCCGAGTCATTGTTTTAGTCATTTTGTATATATTTTCTATCTTTGTTTATTTTGTGTTTATTTTATTTCTTGTTTTTATTCTATCTTTATCCGGTACCTGTGATCGTTTTGCTTGAGTGTTCTTTGTAGTGATTTTCATGGATCGCGACTATGTGAGTTACAGTGGAGGATACCAGTTTAATCATGGAGGTTACCAAGAGGAAGTTTGGTGCGACATCTGTGGAGAACCCTACTACACACCGGATTGTTATAATTTCCAGGGGTCACACAGATTGGTATGAAGAACCATACTCCTACTCACAACCATTTGAGGATCCCATTATGCCACCATCCCAAACTGAGCCTCGTCTGTCATTATATGAGTTGTTACAACGAGGAATCGATATGTTTTCACAGCCGACCACCGGTTGTGGCCATGATGAGGTTGAGCAACAAGAAGTTTATGTTAGTGAATCCGAGGAACTGATGTATAGAGTAGATGCACAAGGCATTGTGATCAACGAGCTTTATGCCAACTTTCTACGAGAAAGTTCATCTTGCAGCATAGATCTAAGTACTCATTTGGAGCATGAGGATGGAAGTGAAGACCATCTGGTTGCATCCTTTGATGTGTTTGAGCAAGAATTTGAAGCAGAGACGATAATGGATGAAACACAAATCCCACCTCCAGTTCAGAGTGGATTCGAGTATGATGAGCTAGAGTTTCCATGCTCCCGCGTGTTGACCGATGAAGAGCTAGAATCATGTAAGTGTTCCACTTCTTGATCGATTGGTTATGAGTATGATACTCATGTACCTTTGTTTTCATATGGTACCATGCATGATTCTTTGTATCCCCTATGCACTTTACACTTGTCTTGTGGATGATATGATGCAGGATCGTAAAGGGTAGAACATAGCAAGGATGTGCTCATGGATGAGATGGAAGTGGTTCTCCTGAGCATCACTAATGGGGAGACCACATACCACACTGTTCCATCTTGGGAGGACGAGTTTGGTGACGAATTGGTGAGCATATCTCTTATGGAAGGGAAAGGAGAAAGGTTTGACCCGGTTGGCGATCTTGATGAATTAGAAGCATTGCTTTATGGGAATCCAACCGTGGTTACTAAGGAAGAACCGCACCGAGAGAAAGATGTGCAAATGGATGGGTTCACCAACGAACTAATGACCATGGTGACACCCGATCCTCCGTTGTGCACCGAAGATAGCCGGCTCATGATTGACCATGATGTTGATTCATCACATGAATAAAACAAACCGCTGGAGAGGGTGAACTACTTCATGGACCAACTGACATTGAAGGCGCGACATCGGTCCATCAAGAAGTGCAAGTCAACAATATGTTTTCGGGATGACCGCCTCCTTCATTACATTAGTTGTATCTGGTTTGGTCCGGGCAAATTCAAGTGTTCGTGGCATGACCCGATTGCTTTATGTTTGCATTTACCGTTTGCTTCTCACTAATCGATGGTAAATGCATTAAAACAAACGGGTCGGAGGGGTTTTCAAATATCATAAGCCCGTTTGTTAATTTGCCCCATCACTTGCCTTATAATGACATGCATTAGGGTCGAGTCAAGCTAAGGACTCGTTAATAAACGAAGCGCTTCCGAGAGGCAACCCGAGTTTTTTGTAAATCATTTGTCTAATTGCTTTTGGTTGGTTGTGAGAATTGCCAGACACGAGCTATGTTGCTGGAACCCATGGTCGACATGGGCATGTGTCTGGTCCACATAGCCATATGGATCGCAATTCCTGGTTGTTTCTCATACAAATGGGCAGACATGAGCATGTCTGGCCTATGTTTCCAGGGCACAAGGGCAGACATGAGCATGTCTGGCCTGTGTTACCAGGACACATGGTCCACATGACCGTGTCCCTGGTCCACATGACCATGTCAGCCAAAATTTTCAAAAAAAATAAAAAATTTTAATCAAAAGTTTTAACAATTTGTGTTCGTTTTGCGTTTTTATTTACTACTTTAGTATGTGTGCTTTATGTCTTTTGACTATACTCATCTTTTGCGCTTGAATGTGTTGGTGATCATTTTGGTTGGATTTTTCACGCTTGGAGTATAGAGGCTTTTTGGGAACTTATTAAGCGTTTCTTCACGAAATTCACTAGGGGAGTTTTCTGTTTCACGCCTTTCCGCACTCATATGCATTTTCATTACACATGCATTTTTTTTGGTACATTGAGGGCAATGTATGTTTCAAGTGTGGGGATGGCGGGGTTTTGTGAACTTATGCACGTCTATGTTATACTTCTCATTGCAATTTAGAAAACCTCCCATTTTTGGCAAAAATTTCACTATAAGTTCAATAAATGGCATTCGTTTATCTTTATTTTAGATCCTTAAGCATGATTGCATTGTCGGCATCACACGATTAAGTGAAACTCTCGAGTGTTGCAATAAAACATTTTGGAATATCTTGAAAGCATGGCAAGTTGAAAAATATGACATTTATGCATGTGTTTGAACCTTGACCCTTATCCATCCGTTTCCGTGAACATTTTGAGCCTTTATTGCTTATGTGCACCTTATTGCACTACATGTGCACGTTTTTGTTGATTTTTGGAGTGAGCTAGATGTTGCATTCATATTAGAACTTGCTTAGGACATACATTTCAAGATCATGAACTCAGTGTTTGTATGAAAATGATAGAGACATTAGGATCACCCACTTTGTATAGCCTTTTTCATTTCTTTTACCCTACCCACATCATTACCACTAGTCGCCCCATTGAGCCTTATTCCGGTTTTGTGTTATAACCCACATTTTAAACCCACTTAGCCAAATTAGACTTTTATTTTTAAACCTTTGTGTTAAAATTCCGGTTTATGTTGGTTGTCTAATTTGTGCTTTCTAGTTAACTTGTTTAGAACGTACGTTGTTTCATTTGACGTTCGTTGCGGCTTTATAAAATTATATATAGTTTCAAAAAAAAGTAATAAAAAAAAGATTCAGAAAATTAAATTGTTGTAGTAGTCTCGTATTGGAAAGAAAGAAATAAGATGAGCAAATCTTGTGTATTAAAGTGAAGAATCTTTGTCTTAGCTAGCTATTAGTATGATTGGTTAGTTCATTTTTTTCCTTATGTTCGTTGTAGTCGTTCACATTTAGCTTCTAACTATTTTGGATTTTAGCCATTTAGCCACCTTTATATCCTAAATTCCATACCCTTAACCCTAGCCACGTTACAACCCATCAAAGTCCTCTTGATTTATGCATTTTCTCATGTTAATTGGTGGAGATTTGATTCCTTTGCAAGCCTATGATTATGTTGCTTCATTGTTTGGCATTGAGTGATTCATTTATACACTTGCACATATAAATAACCGAGTGTTGAGTGAACTTTTGTGAGAGGTTTCAGCTCATGCATAAAAGAAAGATCCAATAGACTTGTTACGTTGAATAGATATTGCCAAGAATTGAATAGAAAACATAAAAACACTTTTAACTCGTTTGGTTTCTTCTTTTGACTGTTGCATTGCCTGATAATCTTTTATGAATTTGGATCTCTTGTTAGCTTATGAATTGCTTCACACATTTTATTTTGCCAATGGGATTCTTTTAAAACTTTTGCATGAGAGTTTGCTTGAGGACAAGCAAAGTTCAAGTGTGGGGATGTTTGATATGTTAATAATTACACATGTAAATAATGCATATTTCCCCTCATTTTGATTGTTTTTGGCTGCAAATCCTTTGGTTTAGACACTTATTTGTGTTTAATTTGAATATTAAAACTCTCGATGGGAACGTGGTGATTTTTGGTGAAAAACTCAAGACTTGAAAAAAATTCTCAAAAAATGAAAATGGCCATGTGAGTCAATGTTGCTGAGAACACTACATGATGTGCTGATCAGATGGTCCACAAGGGCATGTCACTTTCGGACATGGCCTTGTGCAGACGCAGATTCATCTTTTTAACCCCAATTCTCCCTCATTTGAAGGGGATTCCATTTTTGACTAAAAACCCTAGTTCTCCAAACTCCCCTTGGCGATTTCAAGCAGATCTTGGGAGATTGAAGATCCAACCCATTCAAGGAAGATTTAACATCCTACAACCCACATCTTCTCATTTTCTTAGTTTGATTACTAGTTCTATCATGTTTTCTTTCATGTTCTTGAGCTTGGTTGTGGTTTTGGTAAGGTTTATGGGCTAAACTCGTATTATCACTTGGATTAGATGAAACTTAGTGTGACACCCAGCATTTCAGGTCAATATCCATATTACATAAATGCACGTTCATAACATATATTTCCTGAAGTTTTATTTTTATCAAAAGTCTAGGGAGTAATTTTTATGAATTACTAGGAAAATAAACAGTGATAACCCGCAAGGTACGGTCGTTGGTGATTAACAAGATTTTTATTCTAGTAAAAGTCTAGGGAGACGCTGTAACATGAAAACATAAATATTGGTGACTAAACTTTTATAAAAAGTTGACTTACAAATAATTCTTACATTGCTCAATATTAGTTAATGTGTATACATGTATAATGTAGTTAAAGTGATAGCCATGTAGGGTTAACTAGTAAATTATGGAGACTAGTCAGACGACACAAAAACATATAAGTTATGTGATCGTTAAAAGTTTTACACCAAGTATTAGATCACGGAATCGATTACCGAGTATACGCAACTTAAAATCCACCTAACTAAACACTTAGAAACCAACTAGAAGTGGAACAAGACCCAACCCCCCACCCCATACCCTATCTCGGCCGAAATATAAGGTGGGGCCACCCACCATGACTTCTTCACTTACTTCCCCATCCTTGTGTCATAAGGACCATACCCCATCACCCAAGAGTTTAAGCAAAGGCCAAATCAATCTCATCATCCACACCTTGCAATGATTATGATGGAACCACCACTCCACCCTCACCATCTCTTCCATATATCTCGAAATACACACACACACACTTGCACACTTTTACACTTTCAAAATCCAAGAACCAAGTCTCTAAGGGTTTAGCTAGAAGCTTAAAGAGCCAAGGAAGCCTTGGAGTTGGGTTTTGGTAGCATCAAGAGTCTCTACCATCCTTCTACTCGTTGTCTCCACCTAGCTTGTCTAGTGGTATGAACTCGACACCACAACTTGTTTTTATCTTTATTTTTAGTTTAAAGCTCGTTGTTCATCCTAATAATCAAATAGATTTGAAAAAAAAACTAAAGAGTTTTATAAGTTTAACTTTATTATGTTTAAAAAAAATAGAATTTATATAAAAAGATGTATGTGGTTCGAAAATAGGCTTATATGCATAGATTATGGACTTGAAATATTTATGAGATAGTTGTTATTTTGATTTCATGATACTAAATTATGAGTTAAACTAAAAGATTTGTGTAAATATATAAAAAGGATCGAATTTGTAGAAACATATGTGTATGCATATTATTGATTTTATTAACTTGAAATGGTAATAATACTTGGATAAGTGAAATATACATATATATATATATTGGGCCGAAAATGTGTAGGTTACATATACATCTTTTGTGTTTTGATTATTTGATGATAAAAGGTGAAATTTAAAATAAAGAGCATGATTAGTGTATCACAAAGTAAACATTGGAAACATGAAATCTAAGACTTATTTATATATATGCATGCTTGGTCGAAAATTTCAAGATGATGTATAGTTAGTAGTCTAAAACATATCTTGTAATATTGATAGAAAAATATACATGATCATAAGATTAAGTGGTAGATGTATTTATATGCATATGAAAATCGGGACGAACGTATATATTTGCGAAGTTGCATGATCAAAGTTATATAAACATGGAATAATAAATATATTTATGTCTTAAAAATATGTCACGAAAAATGTTACATAATTAAGGATATGGGAACTTGTAAGTTGTAGTTATGTGTTTGACATGAAATTTGGTATGATATAATGTCTAGGACATTTAGTAATATAAAGGTCATATATGCATATATTATGATGAAAATCATAAACAAAACTTATGTGCATGAAATTAAAGATGTTTCGGTTAAAAAGATAAATGTTCATATGTTATCATGGAGCATATTTAAATGTATGATGATTGTCGAGATACTTGTAAGCATGTGTTGAAGTATGGAAATATTTGTATGCATATATTGGTAGGAATAAATGCAGGATAACCATAAGCAAATTAATAAATATCGTTCGGAATAAGTAATTGCATGTGGACGTGCTAACATGGTTTATGTGCTCGTATAATAAATGACATGCTTAGTACAAACTTGAACGATATTTGTGGATTATATAATTATTGCTAGGAAATAATTATATGATGATACTTGAACTATAATATAAATATATTATAAGATGTTGCAAAAATAATATTTATTTTTGACAAACGTAACAAGTCACCAATATGGAAATATAATATTTTTCCGGAAAATAAGTAAAGCGTCTAGATTGGAATAATAATCACCAACGAGTCGTCACAAGAAAACATTGTTTTGAATAAACAAAGACGTACTTAACAGGAATAGTTAAGTCGGGTGAACAACTTGCGTTTAAGACGGGTAGTCTTAACGTGTTTAGTATTCTTATGTAAATAGGATACGGATAGGCGGGACTGCTATTAATTGAAATATTTGCTAGCATTTACTCGTGTCGAGGTGAGTTCACGGCCCCCTTTTAACTCTTTACTGTTTTGTAAACATCGGGGGAGAAACATACTTACTTGTTATGTTTTGAAAACATGAATTACATTTGCTTACACGTTTGACATCATGAACATTCGGGTTTAACTCCTTGTGAATTTCACTAACCCCTTTTTCTAAGTTTAGAGAAATGTTTTGGGGTGGAAATATACTTAAAGAATTTTGTATGTAAATGAATGAACTAATGATCTGACCGTATGTGTGTATTGAGGGAAAAATAAAGCGCTTAAAGTCCTCAGAATAAAATTAGTAACCATTAACTATGGACTTAGCCCGGGATTTTATGGATAGTACTATTGGTGGTGACGCCTCCGGTCATGATTAGTCGCGCTAATCAGGGGTCCAAATGGCCAAATGACCGCATATTGTCTTAACTCGCAGAAAGGCGAGGGGAGGCACAAAAAGTTGGGGTTTGGTTACGGTCTCGTACATTACATACTGTTTTGTATTCCTTGCAAGTTTACAAATGGGGTCAATTTATCGGATTAGTATTCGGATTCATTGGTAATACATACAAAGAGTTTTGATCGGTAAATGATCAGGTTTAAACAAAGTATATGTTTCCAAAGATAACTACATATTTTATGACGGTTAAGTCATTGACATGTTTTCGAAGGAAAACTACATATTTTATGACGGTTAAGTCATGGACATATTTTCAAAGGAAAACTACATATTTTATGACGGTTAAGTCATGGACATGTTTTCGAAGAAAAACTACATATTTTATGACGGTTAAGTCATGGGCATGTTTTCAAAGGAAAACTACTTATTTTATGACGGTAAAGTCATGGGCATGATTTCAAAGGAAAACTACTTATTTTATGACGGTAAAGTCATGGGCATGTTTTCAAAGGAAAACTACTTATTTTATGACGGTAAAGTCATGGGCATGTTTTCAAAGGAAAACTACATATTTTATGACGATTAAGTCATGTATACGTTTTCGGGGAAAACTAACTGTACTAAATGAACAAACTCTGTGAACTCACCAACCTTTGTGTTGACACTTTCAAGTATGTTTCTCAGGTAACCTTTAGCCATGGCACAGTTGGAATAGGCTAGCTACTTGGAACAAGTCCAAGTAATTATCAAGTCTCAAATCGACCATTGAACTAGCAGGACTTAGATCATTGTATTTATTTAGTTTTAGTAATCGTATATGTAATCAAGTCTTAGAAATCACCATTACAGCTTCCGCTATCGTGTAATGAACCAATCGTTGCAACCTGTATTTATTTATTAAGTAAATAAATCTGGGGGTGTGACACTTAGCATGTTTTAACAACTTGTACACAACTATTGGTGTGGATTATGTCAATTTCATGATGATGCTTGATTACTCTTCAATGAATGTGTGTATTTTCTCTAGTTTGATGATTTAGTTAACCTTATGGGTGTTGTAACCATATTATGTTGGAAAACCATATGTGTTATAGCATTTATTCACATATTTGCATATCATGTGTGTATTTTTGTGGCATTCGACTAGGAATGGTGGATGAAGGTTGATTATCTAGTAAGATTGGACAAATGTGCATCCTTATGCTTATGTTTGAGAAAACCATGGTGTATGTTATGAATTTCTCATGTCATTGGTTATGAAATTCTTTGGTTTATTAGCGTGAACTTATAGATTTTGTAATCGTGATATGATGTTCATGAGTTGAAGATTGGTCATAGCTTTGTCTACTTTACGCATTTTGAGGTGGTTAACATGTGTTTATCGTGTTAACTTTCCAAATATTTGTGTAATTTGATAACCCTGACGGGAGTCTTGTTCATCTTAAATCTTGACATAATTGTATCATTGGTTCTTCATTGCATAACTTTAGGTGGCTATTGTGTGTTTATCGTTCTAGCTTTCCGAAGAGTTATATGATTAGATATCCTTGATGGGAGTCTAGTCAACCTCCATGTACCATGTGTAGAAATTGATCTCACCATGAGTTTGTGCTTGTTGTTATTGTGTTGCTAAGTCAGTTCAAAGTCCAAGTGATATCTTCCCTTGATTGGTTATCTTCATCTTTGCCTTCTTTCTTTGATTAGTCAAATTGTTAGTTATTTTAGTTTAAAAACACAAAAATATCAAATCTTCTACTTTGATCGGCTAGACAGTGACAAAGGTTTATTATCGGGAGCTATCGTGTTCACAGATCGATACTCGATTCTTGCCAAAAATTGTACTACTTATACGATATGTGCACTTGCCTATTGTGTTTGTAGTTAGTCCTATGGTGACAATCATTTCTTTATTTAAAACACCGTTGCATAGAAAATCTTTATTAAATTCTATATACACTTTACACACATCAAGTTTTTGGCGCCGTTTCCGGGGACACGGTAATTTTGAGAACGATCCGAGTCATTGCTTTAGTCATTTTGTATATATTTTATATCTTTGTTTATTTTGTGTTTATTTTATTTCTTTTTTTTATTCTATCTTTATCAGGTACACGTGATCGTTTTGCTTGAGTGTTATTTGTAGTGATTTTCATGGATCGCGACTATGTGAGTTACAGTGGAGAATACCAGTTTAATCATAGAGGTTACCAAGAAGAAGTTTGGTGCGACATCTGTGGAGAACCCCACTACACACCGATTGTTATCATTTCCAGGGGTCACACAGAGTGGTATGAAGAACCATACTCCTACTCACAACCATTTGAGGATCCCATCATGCCACCATCCCAAACTGAGCCCCGTCCGTCATTATATGAGTTGTTACGAGGAATCGATATGTTTTCACAGCCGACCACCGGTTGTGACCATGATGAGGTTAAGCAATAAGAAGTTTATGTTAGTGAATCCGAGGAACTACTCCGTAGAGTAGAGGCACAAGGCATTGTGATCAATGAGCTTTATGCCAACTTTCTACTAGAAAGTTCATCTTGCAGCATAGATCTGAGTACTCATTTGGAGCATGAGGATGGAAGTGAAGACCATCTGGTTGCATCCTTTGATGTGTTTGAGCAAGAATTTGAAGCAGAGACGATAATGGATGAAACACAAATCCCACCTCCAGTTCAGAGTGGATTCGAGTATGATGAGCCAGAGTTTCCATGCTCCCGCATGTTGACCAATGAAGAGCTAGAATCATGTAAGTGTTCCACTTCTAGCTCGATAGGTTATGAATATGATACTCATGTACCTTTGTTGGCATATGGTTCCATGCATGATTCTTTGTATCCCCTATGCACTTTACACTTGTCTTGTGAGGATGATATGATGCAGGGATCGCAAAGGGTAGAACATAGCGAGGATGTGCTCATGGATGAGATGGAAGTGGTTCTCCCGAGCATCACTAATGGGGAGACCACATACCACATTGTTCCATCTTGGGAGGACAAGTTTGGTGACGAATTGGTGAGCATATCTCTTATGTAAGGGAAAGGAGAAAGGTTTGACCGGGTTGGCGATCTTGATGAATTAGAAGCATTGCTTTATGGGAAGCCAACCGTGGTTACTAAGGAAGAACCGCACCGAGAGAAAGATGCGCAAACGGGTGGGTTCACCAATGAACCAATGACCATGGTGACACCCGATCCTCCGTTTTGCACCGAAGATAGCCGGCCCGTGATTGACCATGATGTTGATTCATCACATGAATAAAACAAATCGCGGGAGAGGGTGAACTACTTCATGGACCAACTGACATTGAAGGCGCGACATCGGTCCATCAAGAATTGCAAGTCAACAATATGTTTTCGGGATGACCGCCTCCTTCATTACATTAGTTGTATCAGGTTTGGTCCGAGCAAATTCAAGTGTTGGTGGCACGACCCGATTGCTTTATGTTTGCATTTACCGTTTGGTTCTCACTAATCGATGGTAAATGCATTAAAACAAATGGGTCGGAGGGGTTTTCAAATATCATAAGCCACCCGTTTGTTAATTTGCCCCGACACTTGCCCTATAATGACATGCATTAGGGCCGAGTCAAGATAAGTACTCGTTAATAAACGAAGCGCTTCCGGGAGGCAACCCGAGTTTTTTGTAATTCGTTTGTCTAATTGCTTTTGGTTGGTTGTGATAATTTCCAGACACGAGCTATGTTGCTAGAACCATGGTCCACATGGGCATGTGCCTGGTCCACATAGCCATGTAGATCGCAATTCCTGGTTGTTTCTCATACACATGGGCAGACATGAGCATGTCTGGCCTATGTTTCCGGGGCACAAGGGCAGACATGAGCATGTCTGGCCTGTGTTACCGGGACACATGGTCCACGTGACCGTGTCCCTAGTCCACATGACCATGTCAGCCAAAATTTTCAAAAAAAATTTAATCAAATGTTTTAACAATTTGTGTTCGTTTTACGTTTTCTTTTACTACTTTAGTATGTGTGCTTTATATCTTTTGACTATACTCATCTTTTGCGCTTGAATGTGTTAGTGATCATTTTGGTTGGATTTTTCACGCTTGGAGCATAGAGGCTTTTTGGGAACTTATTAAGCGTTTCTTCACGAAATTCACCAAGGGAGTTTTCTATTTCACGCCTTTCGCACTCATATGCATTTTCATTACACATGCATTTTTTTTGGTACATTGAGGGCAATGTACGTTTCAAGTGTGGGGATGGTGGGGTTTTTATGAACTTATGCACGTCTATGCTATACTTCTCATTACATTTTAGAAAACCTCTCATTTTTGGCAAAAATTTCACTATAAGTTCAATAAATGGCATCTGTTTATCTTTATTTTAGATCCTTAAGCATGATTGCATCGTCGGCATCACACGATTAAGTGAAACTCTCGAGTGTTGCAATAAAACATTTTGAAATATCTTGAAAGCATGGAAAGTTGTAAAATATGACATTTATGCATGTGTTTGAACCTTGACCCTTATCCCTCCGTTTCTGTGAGCATTTATTGCTTGTGTGCACCTTATTGCACTATATGTTCACGTTTTTGTTGATTTTTGGAGTGAGCCAGATGTTGCATTCATATTAGAACTTGCTTAGGACATACATTTCAAGATCATGAATTGAGTTTTTGTATGAAAATGATAGAGGCATTAGGATCACCCACTTTGTATAGCCTTTTTCTTTTCTTTAGGGTATTATGGTAGCATTTGGGTAAAAGTGAGTGGCACACCCTCATTGGTTGGTTTTGTTTGGTTAGTTTTTGGGTGAGGGTTGTGTCCCCTTCACCCTAACGCTATTTCTGTCTCCTTGACATTGTTGTTGGTCCTCTAGTTCTTAATCCTTAGCAATGTTTTCGGAACGAGACAGAGGTTCACCAGTCAAACCGGCTGGACCGGACTTAACAATCGGAAAACATTATAAATAATACCAAAAATATATTTACAAACAAGCTTTAACCCTGTGTGTTACACATGGTGAAACATTAATATTATATTAATAAATATTTAACACATTTTCTTATACAAATTTGATATTGTAGTGGTAACTTTTTCATTTTGTTAAATGTTAAGATTATATGGATGAGAATAATCAAAATATTAAACAACATCAAAATACATTTTTTAAGTGGTGTGCTTTTTTGTTTTTATAATACATTAAATTACATGTCAAATGAAACCTTACAGTGATGATTTACAAATTTGAAAATACTTCATTGTATACAACATTTGACGTGGTAATGGTAACTTTTCCGCGTGTACCAAAGATTATAGTTTGAGTCCATCTCTACTCTTAACTCTTGATAATGCAACATACATCTGGTTATAAGTAAACACTTGAACTTTTAAATACAAACTAACCTTTAAAATTGATTGTCCTAAATTCTTTTGTAAATGTGTTAACCAAATTTTAGAGATAAAATTGCTTTCAGATATAATTTACGCTTTTGTAACGCAATTACCTAGTGCTTTCACATGACGCCTTGTTCCATTACATAAACCATCTTTTATCCATATTTCTTAGTAGCACTTGTATACGAAAAATTTATGTAAACTTTTAATACTAAATCTCTTATTTAAATAAAAAGATACATATAAAATTTAAATTTGAACAGTATGTCGTCTTTTAAATTCAAATTTTAAAAATCTCACTCCTTCGTATATTGACACAATTTAAATTTTAAATTTTAAAATTACAACTAATAAATTAGAATTGAAGCCAAACATATTTTTTTTTAAATGTCGTTATTTAAAAAATAATTAAGTTTTAAAATGTAACACACTTTATAAAAATAAATATTTACAAGTTTCTTAATTTTAGTTAAAAACTAACTATTAAAATTTACAAATCAAAATAAAAAATTTATTTGTAAATATCAAACTTAATTAAAAAGCTACTAATTAAATATTAATAAACTTTATTCTAACACATATTTATTTATAATTAAAAAGTTGTATTTTTAAATTTTATATGTAAAATTTAAAAAATCTTTTTTTTAATAATAAAACTTTAAAAACTTATTTTTTAATAACAAAACTTAATTTTTTTTTAAATCTCCTACTTTTTAATTCTTTTTTTTTAATTTTTGATTTTTTATGATATTTAAAAAAATGTGAGTCCATGGTAATATAATAAATTGATTTGGTAAAATGTGTTATTTATGTGATTTTCTAAAAAAAATGGATTAAATATGGAAGATTAAACGGATGATGTAATAAGATTTTGGGGGAAAAAACTTTGTGATATTGAATGTGGTGATGACAAGTGTCAAAACATTTAGTTTTTTATTAAAATAGAGATGTATTGTATATATCAAAGAAAAAAAGTCCGCAGATCTATACTACTATATAATATGGCTTGGATGGACAATATGGTAATTTACTTTATTTTTTAAGACACCTAATACTATTTTTTTACATATCAAAATAAAAAATTTAATTATAAATATCAAACTTAATTAAAAAGTTACTAATTAAATATTAATAAACTTTATTCTAACACATATTTATTTAAAATAAAAAGTAGTATTTTTAAATTTTATATGTAAAATTTAAAAAATCTTGTTTTTTTAATAATAAAATATTAAAAACTCCTTTTTTTAATAACAAAACTTTAAAAACTCTTTTTTTTTAATCTCCTACTTTTTAATTCTTTTTTTTTAATTTTGATTTTTGATGATAATTAAAAAAATGTGAGTCTACGGTAATAATGATGAATTGATTTGGTAAAATGTGTTATTTATGTGATTTTCTAAAAAAAGGATTCAACATGGAAAGATTAAAAGGAGGATGTAATATGATTTGGGGGGGGGGGGGGGACTTTATGATATTGAATATGGTGATAACAAGTGAAAAAATATTTAATTTTTTATTAGAAGAGTGATACATAACGTTTTTTGTTTTCATGTTAATTTGTAATTTTAATGACATATGAATACTTAAATAACTAAAATATGTAACTTTAAATACTAAATTAATTAGAAAAAAAGATTTTGAAGAATAATAAAAATAAAAATTTTGAAATCCAGTCCGACCGGTAACGGGCCGGTTCAAATGAAATTGGTTCAAGTACACCCAATCGAACCAATTATATGTCCAGTTCCCGGAGCAGTTCGATTCGATTCTAAAAACACTGCTCTTTAGCCGCACAAGTGCAAAACACGTCTTCTCGGTTTCAGTTTGTTGTTTATAAGTTCCTTTTTTTTCTTTTATTTAAGTAATAAACTGATTGTATTGTTTTATTATTTGTTTATAACTAGAAATTAAGCCCGCGCGATGTGACGGGTTAGCGAACTTTGTTACGGGTATTTACCGCGGTGGCATTAACGTGACTAAGTACATAAAAGAAACATATGAAGTTGTCACAACTCGGTTCTAAATATCGAAAAATAGATCAATTGTGGCGCAAATATGAGTTAACATTTAAACGACAAATTTGTTAAATAAGTTGATAACAAAGTATAAACAAAATAGAAATATAAAAAGGTAATTTTTACAAAAAACACAAAAAGAAAGTAAAAGAAAAAAAATACCCGGTTTGTCACACTCTAGACTCGAACCCGCGTATGTAGGCTTAGCAAAGCTATTGTAGAAAAATCGAACCAGACAAAAATAGTGAGTTAAAAACGTACATTATATATAATAAAGGGGTAAGTTTGAGAGTTTATAAATTTGGGAGATAAAGTTAAAAATTTTGTCCATGGACAAGTTTAAAAAATTATAAACTTGAGGGATATATTTGAAAATTTATAAAATTGAAGGGTTAGGTTTAAAAATGTAGGAAAACCACATTGTAATAAAAAAAAAGACCACGTTGGATTTGAACTTGCATCTCTTGATTTTATTGGATCTTCCTTACCATCAGAGTCTGAGATATGATTTATATCATCGTATGCTATTTATTTAAAGTCAAACAAGGTTGTGTGACACAATTTTATTATTCACCGCTTGTTTTTCAAGGTTTAGTAAATTTAACTTCAATTCATTGACTTTTATCCTTACGATTTTGATGATGAGAAAAGATTATACTGATCGTCAACTTGTCACGTATCATCATTATATTCTATAGGGAAAACATCACAAAATGGTAATCAAGTTTCAAAAGTGTTCGAATTAGGTCACTTATCATATTATATACCCGAGGGTGTATACAATGTAAAATGTATATTGAGTTACCTAATTGAAACATTTTGAAAACTTGGTTACTATTCTACAAAGTTACCCCTATTCTATATGATTTAAATTTTGCTAAATTTGAATGTATTTCCGACATACAATATCATAAAAACTAGGAGTTTTACCCGCCTCACATTGCGGCGGTGGCGAATTCATACGGCAGTCATAAAAAGTTAGGCTCGTCACTGAAACAAAACGGTAACGGCACTTGCTATAGACAACGATACAAAAAAAGTTATATCGGAACATTGAAAAAAAACCAAAAACAACCGCGCAATTCGTATTTTGAAAGAATTTAACGAAACGAAAGCTATTAAAGAAAAATGAAGTTAATAGAAAATGAAACGGGTTAAAAACGTATATTATATATTATATTAGGGTAGAAAATGAAAATGTAAAAAATAAAAAGAAAAAAAAATCGATGTGTCAAATGGATGGATTGTTTGGCTTTTTAAAACTCACAAAGTATAGTGGTCAAAAGAAAAAGAAATGAAACTAAACTATTCAATTCCTAAGATTTTTAAATAATCCTTCTTCTAATAAAAGACTAAATGAATTTGTCATTTGTCATCATGTGATTCATTCTTACCCATCTTTTCCCGCAAAAAACATTCTCCACAAATTCGCATTCTCATTATGATTATATATGTTTTTTATTATTGTTAATAAATAGCTAATTAAATGCAATTATTGTTTTCAAAATTTATGTTATTCTTAAATTATTGACCTCATTTTAGTCAACTTTTCTTAAATAAATTTCAAATTAATATTCAAAATACCAAAAAACTATATTTCAAACTTTATTTTTAGAATCTTATAACTTTCTTTGATTGCATTTCCAATCATATATCATTTAAAAATAGGAAATCTTTAATTTAAAATCATGTATTTTACTATTTCATATATCTGTTTTGCATAATATAACGTTTCAGCATTATATTATAAATCTTTTGGGAGGATAATAGCAGGTGAACTACTAAAGTATGAGCATTCTTTTAATCTATTTCTTCAAAGTATTCTTTTAATTTATTTCTTAAAGATATATATCGTAATTTTTAGGATAAACTTTATATATAATTTTAACACATTTTATAAAAAAAATTAAAAAAGCGCCGACCGGTTTTTTATAAAACTTTTTACATATGTAGCTGAAAATGTTATGTAACATGACAAAAAACGAGGGTTTTTTTTTTTCCATTTTTACATATTAAGAAAAAGTACTAGGCATTTTTTTTAATAAAAAGTGACGAAAATATATTACAAATCTACCCTTTAAAAACAAATTGTTACATAGGTTTTTTTTTCTTAATTGAAATAAGTTTTCATGAGTTTTCACAATTGTATATATCAATACATATACATTTCTAACCCCACTTTTATTTACATTGGATACATTATACACATGTATGTTTATGACAACTACAATACCAACTATAGTTTGCATCCATTTTCTCAACTTTTGTTTTTCACTAATTAAATATGTTTTAATTTTTGACAAACACAAATATCATTAAATGTTATATAAGAAAACATGTTCAAATATTCATTAATTTAATATTAAGGTTTACACCGTATAACATACGGGATTAAAGCTAGTAAGGATAATAATGTTTCAACATCAACTTCTACTTAATGAACTTGATATTATTTTATCATAATTTGTTTTCTTTATCATACCCATTTTTTTATAGAGAACTTTCTTAAGCCTATACTTCTTTCGGGAGCAAATCGGGTGTTTCTGTGAGTTATTAATGTCTTTCATAATGGGTTGTAACTGCAACGGACTCGAACACTAGACCCACCTAGAAGGAAATCCATAACTAAGAAAACCCCTTGTTTCAAACTCAAATAATTTATCTCAAACGTGACTGGAACCCACTACCTTTTCATTTAGAAAATGATGGGACTACCCACCGATTATGAGCGGTGAGAAAAAATTATAATAAATAGGGAAGGTGGATCAATTATTCGAATTAATTGTGCTTGGTCAGAGCTCCATAGTTAGCAGCCATATGTCTTTCTAAAAAAAATAGTTAGCAGCTATACCGGTTGCATTAAAAATCTTGACAGACCAATTGCATTAAAAATCCTGACTTGTGTGAAGAGATTTATTTTAAACAACAACTCATAGACTATACATCAAACCTGCAACATGTAGAATTTAAATCTTAATTTTTTTTCTTTTATTTTTTAGAACGGCATATCGGTTACGATGTCGATAATCCCACCTAGCTAGAGTTTAAGTCTTGCCACTGAGGGTTTTCCTGAAATTATGAAGTGCACCTTGATACGGGAGCATCCAAACCATTTAAAGTCCGACCCGTATAGAGAAAGCTTGGAGTGGGGAGCAAGTTAAAGATTCAGATGATCTTTTAGCTATTTAAAATTATTTGTTTCCCGTTTTTAGGATATCTTGTTACCTGTTTAATCTATTAATTATTTAGTATAAATAGGGGGTTAGGGTTTATTGTTTAAGTGACTTTGTTTTTTATCAGAAGATTGTAATCGAGACCTTTAGGGCTTGAGACAACCGACTTGGCTGCAACCTTCTGGTTCAAGGTCGTTGAATAAAATCATATGTCACTGAGCCATTTGAGTATTACCGTGGATTCGGTATCATTTGGTATCGGAGCTTTGGTTTTTCAAATGGCTCCACGTGAAGAATAACGTCGTCTTGTTCGTAGATTCACTGGAAGAGGCAACGACAGAAGCGTTGATGTTCACGTGCCCGGGGTAAGACAGATTGCCTGTTGCAGATTCACCATAATCCAGTTATGATTCATCGCAAGGAACCATGAGTCAACACTACAAAAAAAATGACCATTAGGGACTAAAGTCACAGGGACTGATTTATCAGTTGCTGGTGGTATTTGAGACTAATTTTATGCAACATATTTTAGTAACTAATAATCAGTCCCTAATATTCAGGCCTCTTATTTGAGACTAAATTCCAGTCGCAAATATGCTTGTGTTGTATAGTTTTTTGGAGAGAAACTTATTGGCTATTGAATTTCAGTCCCAAATGTATTCCCTGTATAATGAATAATGGCGCAAATGTGTTAGAGACTAATCTTTAGCCTCTAATATAGAGTGAATGTATTAGGGACTGAATATCATTCCTTAATATTTTCAATACTGTCCGAATTAGGGACTGATATTCAGTCTCGAACGCCTTTTGGTATAAGAAATGCTTAGTAACTAATTTTCAGTATCCAATTATGTTATGCAAATTCTACCATTTTATGGGAGGTATCGGGGGCTGAAAATCAGTGTCAAAGATCTTTTTTTTAACCTTATTCGGAACTGATATTTAGTGTCCGACGTGTTATACAGACGAAAGAACTAGAGACTGATATGCAGTCTCTAATAATCGATATATGTTCACCAATTTTAAGGAAATATATGTTACAGGCAAAATAAAGAACATTGTTGAAGCTGTTTTTTTGCAAGTAATGTCAATTTTTCCCATGCAGTTCATTTTTTCTTCTACCTCGATCAATTAGGAAGTGATGCTTTTGGATCCCTCGTGATTCAAAGCATGCGTGCAAATGATTTCAAGTGATGCCTATTCTGTCGGCTGGTCCGCCATTTTGAGACTGTTGTTGAGCAAGAAACAAGACATCAAAAAGAAAGCATTCAATTCAGAAGGGAAATCTGGTTTATTTCATATCAAATCAAATTTGCATACTTTGACTTTTGAGGTCAAAGTAAAAATTGATATAGTTCCGGATTCGGCTCCATAAACAATTTTTTACTATTTGTAGTAGTCCCCATTGTGTTTAACATATTAATCATGAATTTCTCAAAATATGATCGAGTCTTAATCAATTATGAGATCAATAACAGAATACTTGACCACAAAAAGTCAAACTCTGTATGCAATGAGTACATTAATGTTGAATAAAAAACTAAATATCAAGCAACTACTTACATTTCAGACCCACAATTCAAGTTCAAATTTGCATACTTTTATTTTTGAGATCAAAACTAAGACTTCAAAAACTTAAAATTGACATGATTCCAGTTCTGTTTACAAAACAATTTTTTCCCTTATTGAAGTTCCATTTGTTCTTTGTGTTGAAATTGATTGAAAGAATGGGCATAGGCAGAAGAACGCCTCGATTTGTCCAGATTCAATAAGATTTACTCCACGTGCCTATTTGGTAGCTCCATTTAAAGACGGATTTAGCAAGAGACCAATGTCTTTTGCAATCTGCAGATTTCCAAACAAGATAAATTTCTTAAACGAGAACATGATCCTTGATAGAGGTGGCGATTTTGACCCGTTTACTTATGAACGGGTTGATTTGGGTTATGTTTTATCTCCAACGGATTAAATGGGCCAAATCAAGAAATTTAGTTAAAAGAAAACAGATTGAACGGGTCAAAAGTCACCCAAAGTGTTTTTAGCGCATATGATCTCCTAATCGCCTAAAAGGATTAGATATAATTAAGAAACTAACAACTGATTATTCTTAAAAAGACCTATAAAAAGTGTTTAATACTTGTTTTGACCCAACCCGTTTTGAGTTGTTACCTGAGAGGCTACTGAAGCCATCTAATCACTTGCTTCAACTACATTTACTATCAAGGCTCATGCTTGGGCAGCAAACAGACTAGTAAACATTAAGATTAGAACAAGATAAGCTTTCATCTTGTAAACTTATCTATAATACAAAAACAAAAGGACCTCACCTCAATATCCCTGTACCACAACCAAAATCCAAAACAACACCACCTTAAATTACTACCTGTGTCAAACATTTAAGTTTCTTATTAATTTTGTTAAAAATTGTGAAATTCAATTTGTTACTTAAGTTTGCTTATTTTTTTAATCCTTGATTTTTTTTAGTTATGAATATTTCTTTGGATTTATATATTTTTTAATTTATAACTGATTATAAAGTTCTTTTTTTTGTCAGAACCGTTTTGACTGGAACAAAATTGATATTTTTCTAAATAGCCTGTTTATATGACCCGACCCATCCATCCTGCCGGGCTTACTCACTATACTCAAGTACATTATGCCACACGAATTGAATTGATGTTATAGACGACGTGTTTTGATACCCACCCGTTATGACCCGACCCGTCCATTTAGCCAGGTTTACTTACTATACTCGAGTACATCCTACCATGAAGTTTAAATTTGGGCTTGAGTTTAAATAAATATCAACAGAAGCTTAAAGAAAACACCACTAATTTTATATTACAAGGCATACAAGTAAGTAACATGTTACCCTTTTGGGTTAAATGCACTAAATGGCAAACTACTTCAGGGATATGTTAGATAATGCACTTCTTTCTGCGAATACTCTAGTTTTCAACAACCGTGGGAACATGTTTTCTTGCATTCACACACTTTCTACATGGACAATGTATCCGACCTTCACTGTCAGCGTCTATTTCACCCCTTTTTGCAAAAGCTAACGCTCCTTTCATAAAAGTTGGATCTACCTTATTAGTGATTCTAGTCCAGCTCTTATCCAAAGTCATTGCCAAATCCTAGTTACAACAAACATACATAAACTAATTATCAAAACAAAAACATTTTTCTTCGGTTTATGAGGTAACATACGGGTTATCAGTAGGAAAGTGGATTATATTATTACTGGTTAGATGGTTTTATTGTGATATGAGAAGCTTTGGGAAAGTGGCTACGAGTATTCATATTGATCAGGTTGAGATATTAAGGAATGTCATGATATTGAATTGTTCTGGCAATCTGATCAAGATAGGTTTGATCATGTTAATGTTGCTGCTGCTTATTTGTTATGGCAATATGCTGCTTATTTTAGAGGCATTAATATCTAAATTTAAGGTTCTTATTTAGCAGTATGTCTAAACAGTTTAATATTGTGTCTTCTTTCAACTATAGCAAGAATGTCAAACACTTAAATGCAATCGGGAACAAAAAAACCTGCTATAAACAAATCAACTTGAGTACTAATAACAATTAATAAGAACAACTATAACAAATTCCAATCTAAGAACAATTATAATCATCTTACACGGTTGTGAAGCCTTGGGATGTCAATGGAGCAAATAGTCAGATGCGAACCTACACACCAGGCTCTAATATCAAATTCAAATAAATTATTATAGTAAAATATACCCATATTTTACCTTCTTATTGTTCAATTAGTTAACTTTTTCGTTGAATTTGACCTAGTTGACTTGATTTGTGTTGGCTCCGGTTTCAGATTGTCCGGTGACACAATCAGAAGATGCCGGTAAATCTGATGCTTGTGCCGGCTGCCCTAATCAAGAAGCTTGTGCTTCTGCTCCTAAAGGCCCCGATCCAGGTTCTCTTTTTCATCATTTATCGATTTCTGAAGCTTGTCCCTGGATAACCACCTGTAGTCTTAAGTAAAAATTTCAGATTACAAGCAACTTTCTCCCTTTTGCCCAATGGTTAAAGTCAAGCTAACTACGTCAAACTCCTTAGTTCGAGTCCTTTTCAATTAAAAATTTTATTTTTAATTTTTTTATTTACAATTAAAAATTAAGTTTAATTTTATCTTGAAACTTAAATGAGAACAAAAAAATAGTATCTATTTTATATATTTTCTCTAAAAAATTAACACCAATCCTTTAATCTAAAAACTTTACTCAATAAATATTTAACTAAATTAAATTACATTTACAACTATAAATGATACACGCTCCACTTACCTTCTACCACGTGTAGGGTGTAAACGATTCAAGCCGGCTCGACAGCTACTCGGTACCGGCTCGCTAAAAACTCGATTCGAGTCGAGCCTAAACAAGCTCGATCCCGACCTCGTGCTCATACTATGGCTCGTTTAATAAACGAGCTAGAACCCGGGCCTCACATATCGATCTCAAGCCGACTCACAAGCCTAAACGACCTTTTTATTTATATATATACACTTTTATTTATTAAATATATATTTATTATTATCATTATTATTATTATATATATTAAATTTCTAATATTTCACATATCGAGCTCCACCCTAGCCACGTGTAATGACATTTTACTAAATTTCTAACACTTTACTATAAAAATAGGCAATTAATATTTCATTTAGGATAAATGAAGATTAGTTAGTGCATTTGATGGTCGTTTTGTGTCATTGATGCTAAACTAGAGTTAATGATGGTCGATTATGGTGATTAGTCGTCAATTGGGTCAATTAGGGATTTTAAGAGTTATCGTGTCTATTAAGACTCAATATAACTCACGAAGAGATAGTTGATTAGGGTTCTTGATTTCAATTATGGTAAACATTGGTTAGTTAGAGTCATTATTGATCATTTAGGTTCTTCAATAGTAATGTAAGACCAATTGTGGTCAATTAGAATCACTAGTAGTCAATTAGGGTCGTTGATGGTCAACTAAGGTCATGCATGATCAGTTAGGGTAATTATTTCTCAACTAGGGTTAATGATGGCAAATTAGTATCGTTGATGGTCAATTATGATTAATTAGGGTCACTATTGGCTAGTTAAGGTCAATGACGAGTAATTAGGGTTACTAAGAGATATTATGATTCTTAAGACTTAATATAGCTAATCAATATATGCATTAACCATTATAAGTAATTACGATGATCTATCTTGGTCAATCGAAGTCCACATGGACTTTTATTACTCTGAAGACACTCACCAAGAAACGTATGACTCATGGACATACTTCATTAGATCTAACACGTTAAGACCTAGTGTAATCTGATAATGACCCTTTTACCCTACTATGAACTTTATTACTCTGAATATACCCACCAAGAAACCTATGACTCATTATAACTCATAACGACATATTTTCTTCAACCAAAGTAAAATATAATAACAATAAAGAAAATAAATACACACTACAAAAACAATCCATTTAGTGGCACACATTTTTAATGACATTTAGCTTTTATCCCACTAATTTAGGTTTTTAATGGCACATTGTGTATGCCATATTTACTTAGCGTAAACTTTTAGTAGCATTTAGTTTTTATTCCCCTAATTTTAGATATTTAATGGCACTTTACACTAAGAGCATTCACAACTTGTTTGGTATATGTTTGTGAGTGAGTTTTGTATATTTTAAGAAGTGGTTTAAAATAGTTGTGAGTGGAAAACAGAGAAAATGTATAAATTTTTTGTATATTTGTGAAAACACTGTTAACCTGTATAAATTTTTTAATATTTTTTAAAAGTGGTTGTGAGTGAAGGAGAGAGAAAATGTAATGATAAAGATATAAAAAAGTATTATTTAATTAAAAAGAAATGAGAAAAGTTAGTGATTTTTAGTGTATTATAATAATGAGGAACGGGCTTCCCTCCCATACTAAAATTTCGAATGCTCTAAGCCACTAAAAATTTCGAATGCTTCTTCAAATTTCCTTTTTTCCCTCCCTAAAGTTTCTTCCCTCCCATACTAAAATTTCAAGCTCCTATTCCTAAACCATAATTTATTACCTTTACCATTTTCTAGGTATGAATAAACCGTCAGATCGTTAGCGAGGTATGATCAAAAGTTGAATCTGCTACTTCATTTCTCATTTCTTACCGAGATCTCATCCTTTATTAGTTGAATCAAAAGCTTGTTTTGTCTCAGGTAATTCTCTTGTGTGCTAATCGATTGAATAATTTGTTTCTAATTTCGATTTGCTGCAATTGAGAATGTTTTTTTATGGTAGTTTCGTTGTTAGTTGAAATTTATAAGGTTTTAACCATTTTTCTTCGAAATTAGTAATCTTGTTCATCGGATTAGGGTTCTATATACGCATTTTGAATTCTGATCGTCGGATAGAAATTCGTCATTCGATCTTAATATTTTAGGTTACTGTTACTAGCTTTGTGTTAAACTGTAACATTCAATTTCCTCTTGAAACAGCAAGAAAGTGGCTACGATTTTCCACCCTAGCCCTAATTTCTGGGTATGAATGTTCTTAGCAGAAAAAAAACCAAGTAAGATTTGTTCATTAAGAGAAGCTAACATTACATATACAAATTTTGATGCATTTGTTTCACTTCTACAATTGTGGAGTAATGTTTCTACATTGTGGGTTTGTGACAATATATTGATTATTTGTAGGACTATTCTCAACACTTTTGATTAAAATCAAACTCATAAATTTGATACTTTTCACTATGGAACAATAGAACTACAGAAATAGTTTAAGCTCCTTTGTTGAGTGCAGTATGACAATGATAATACTTCCAGATTTTCAAGTTTTGCAATCACAACAAGTTTTACATTGCCCATATCAGAGATTAAATATCCATTGTTAGCTTACCCATCATGTTTTATAGTACTTTTTAATGCAGCACTATTATGCTTTCTCCAAATAAGGTGACATTCTCTTTAATCTTTTTTTGTACAGTTTATTAACTACTGATTAGTTTTAATTGCATTTTGAGCCTAAAACCAATCTCTGGTTCTACACTGCTCTTTTTGACCCTTTATATTCTATTCCAACTTAATTTTGATTTTGTTATTTGCTTATTAATTGGTTCCATTTACATGTGCAGGTGATGATTTAAATAACTTGTAGAAATATAGTGATAAGATGGAAGCTAATAGAGCAAAAGAAGTTATGATAAGCAGAAGGGGCTATCGGTCTATAGCTAATCATGCATTTAAAATGGTATAATCCTAACTATATATGGGTTTTCTTTGCTTACCCTAACTAGTAGCAAGATATATAATACTCCATGAATCACAAATATTGGTTTGACTCTATCTTAGGTTTATATTTATTAAATAAGACTGATATCAATCTTTTTTTTAAATATATTTTTTCTTCATTATTATAATTTTTATTATAACAGATCAATCCCGAGACTCAAATGCCGCAAGCCCTTTAGAACTATGGTACAACATGTATTTCAGAGCCAAGAAAAAAGCATGGCTAAATAATCATTTACGTATTCAATATGTAAGCATCTCCTTGTTAAAAGCTTTTGACTTTGAATTTTATTTTTTTCAAATGTTGACTTTGGGTTGCTACTAGTTTTAAATGTTCTTGTACATTCTATTATGTTAGGAAAGTATTCTTCAACATAAAAAGGCGCCCATGGATGAATCCAGTTCTGAAGGAACCACCATTGATACTGCTATGAAACACAAGTTTGAGAAAAAAGCCATAAAAAGTGTTTGTGGAAGGCAGAAAACAATACAATTAGGATGGGAGACAGGTGTTGGGCCTGTGTTAAAGAAAAAAGATAATTGGATGAAACCGGCGATCGAATCATCTCAGCGGGATTCAAGTGAGACCAACGAAGATCTGAGAAATCAGGTTATTACATTCAAGGAGAAACTCAAACAGAATGACAAGAAAATGGAAAGGATGTTAGAATTCATAAACACAAAATTTACAGAATTCGAGAGCATAACATCCACCACACTTGCGAGAGATGTTTCAGGTGATCCATTTAGCGATACTGACAGCTAGAGCTAGGACGTTAGATAAAACGGTTATTACATTTTTTTGACATCTAACTCTCTTTTAAACTTCAGAATTTATGAATTGGTATTATTTTAAACATCGTTATTATTATGGTATTAATGCTTGAAAGATTTTGGGAAAGCAAGAAACATATGAATAATATTACAGTTGTTTAGTGACTGAAATTTAATATATAAAACTATAAATTAGTTATATAACACCTGCATTGGGACTGCTTTTCAGTTATTATAGAAATTTGTTACGGGTTTTGAATACATGTTCGGGACTGAATTAAATTCTACCGGAAGCTATTTTTCCGTTTTTAAAAGATAAAAATTTATAGATTAAAAAATAGTCACTGAAAATACATAATAGGGATTAGTTTCTGACACTGATTTTTCAGTCCCTAAAGAAACACATTAGAGACTAATTACCAGACTCTGAAAAACCATATTAGGGGCTAAAATAATATGCTACCTGAGACTGATTTTCAGTCCCAACAACAAGGATATTAACGACTAAAATCGCGTGTTACCAGAACTAATCCTCAGTCGTTAAAACATATTATTGGAGACTGATTTGATATGGAATCACGAATCTAACGAAACATATCAGGGACAGTATAGACATTTTTGGAGGACTGAGTTTCAGTCCCTAAAATTACACATTAGGGATTGAAATATCTCATTATCCAAGACTGATTTTCAGTCGCTAAATAAATGTATTGGAGACTGAAATAACGTGGTATTCGGGAGACAAACTAATGATTGATTTTTTGTATCAGAGACTAACTATTAGTCCCTGTTGGTGACTGATTTTCAGTTACTAACCTAACTATCTAGGACTAAGTATTCGTCACTGACTAGGGACTGGCGAAATCAGTCCCTGATAACCATTAAGTACTGACACGGGGGTATTAGAGACTAAAATTTTAGTCCCAAATACTCTTCTTTTTTGTAGTGCAAGTAGGAGAGCCCAGAGATCAAGAGATGCCATGGGGCGTGGAATCGTCTATTGATGTTGATCAAGACTTCCTCTTAGACAATAATGGGAGACGAATGGTTTGTCACGGGTGTAGGGTGAAGACAAAGGACTCTATCCCTACTTGCGGAGTGCAATCGTTGAAGGAAACCGAACTAGGGTTTCATGTCTGGGACTGAAGCTTTAGCAAGGAGGAGTATATTTCAATGGAGGAGATCTATCAAGAGAGAAAAAAGAAAGTAAAGGAGCTTCCACTTATTGATACCACATGGGGTACTAGGGTTCATGATTTGCCTGCTAACCCATTTAGTCTACATATTTTTATTTGGCGGTGATTTGCTTCTGTGGGAGGTGGTCTCCTAGCTGGGTTTCGTCCCCTAGATCTTCTTGGTTTGGCCTATTACTTTCTTCATCTATTAGAAGGTGGGCCATAAAACGTTCTAATGTTTGGCATGTGGGTTTGGGATATATGTGAGTAACATATGGAACATTTTAGTGCTTATAAGACTTGTGGTGGTGGTTGTACGGATTTGTGAAAATATAAGATAGTCGAACCACGTAGCGGGGTTGTAATGATTTGTGAACTTGAATGTTTTACAAGACTTGAGGGCAAGTCTTTTTTTCAATAGGGGGATTATTATACGGGAGCATCCAAACCATTTAACGTCCGACACGTATGGAGAAAGCTTGGAGTGGGGAGCAAGTTAAAGATTCAGATGATCTTTTAGCTATTTAAAATTATTTGTTTCCAGTTTTTAGGATATCTTGTTACCTATTTAATTTATTAAATATTTAGTATAAATATGGGGTTAGGGTTTATTGTTTAAGGGACTTTACTTTTTATCCGAAGATTGTAATCGAGACCTTTAGGGTTTGAGACAGCCGACTTGGCTGTAACCTTCGGGTTCAAGGCCGTTGAAAAAAATCATATGTTACTGAGCCATTTGAGTATTACCGTGGATTCGGTAGGATTGAACCTCAGACCATCATGTTGATTAGTTCCTGTAACAATATAATGGAAAAATAATAATGTAAATCATACCTGATAAGCTAACCGATGAGAGGGTAGACGTCATGATCCACAGGAAGATCGAGTTCACGTTTAAGGTGTACGGTTAGGATGACTAAGGTGAGTTCGTAAGAACTCACAGTTATGGAAGAGAGAGAGGGACGAATATCTTAGTTGTCACACCCTAACCGACGGCGGATTATACGTCGGGGTGGACGCGGTTGTTCAATAGCACAAGGTTGACTATTAAAGTTTAAATAGTTTCATTAACAACTTTCAAGGTCTCAATACACGGAAAGAATAAATACATAACAAGAATACAAGTTTAATTTAATAAGTATTCTAGGTCCAAAGCATCCTATATAATCATAATAAAGTCTCATGTTGATGTACCTGAAACATGTGAAGGAATCTGTCAACTAAAAATAGTTGGTGAGATACAAAGGTTTTGACACAGTTTAACAAAGTCTTTGAAAGGTTTTACAATTCACTATGTCATGCATACTATAGTATAAGTGTGAGAACAAAACATGTTAAACATTGTGCATATCAATCCTCCAACCAAGTTTAGGCATAACCCGAAGGTTACCCTTAAAAGTTTAAAGTTTAAATTCAGTAACAATCACCATGGGCTCTCTCATGTGTAGGTGTTCGTTGGGTGTTTATGATGCTTAACTATACGTTTTTATGTGTGATTTAGCATGGAACGCGTTTACTTTGCATGTGTTTATGATTTGTCAATGAACGATTTTAGAAGATATTATGCGAGAGATGCAAGAGTTGGATGGAAGAAGGAGGAAACGGGGTAAAAATGCAGGTCCGGCGTAAGCCTACGCCACCTGGCGTAAGCCTACGCCGCCAGCGTAAGCCTACGCCGCCAAGCGTAGGCTTACGCCTAACTAGTTTCTTCACAGCAGGCTTCAGGGACACGGCGTAAGCCTACGCCCTGGTTACGTTTCAGACGCGGATCTTTAGGGAAACAGCCGATTTTCAGTGTTTAATAAGGTTTTTCTTCCCCAAAATCGGGGGGATCAGTTTCTACATCAATTTTGGGAGATTTTGGGAGTGCTTGGAGGCTAGGAACCATATTCTTGAAGATTGGTATCAAGAAATTGAAGAATCGAAGATGAATTCCACAACCATGAGCGGCTAATCCACCGTTAATCATTCCCGGGTGGATTGTTTGTAAGTTTTTAGGGTTGTTATCATGTGCTAGCTTTGAGAAACAATTCTTGTAATCGTTTGGTTTGAAATACTTGAATCTTTGTGTTTAGTATGGTTATGAACTCACGGGAGTCGATAAATTCTTGCACCATTGACCCCGTTAGATGATAATTGCTATGAACGTTGATTTGTGTTGAATCTATTGATTAATCTAATTCTATATTGCATACATTTGTCTCGATTTCATTCGTGGATATTGTTTTACACTATTTGCCGATGATGTATGAATGTTGATGTTCTTGGTTAGATTTGGTTAATTTGATTTGGATAACCATTCGATTGTTTGAACTCATATGTTGGTGTGATAATCCCTAATTACTAGTGAACTTGAAACGCGGATGTGATTCCTTTTTAATTATTGTTTACAATCTAAATCGTTTGTTTGGTACTTGATTACTATCGGTCATAATTGTTAGTTGATAATCATTGTTTGTTGAGTTTGATAAGTTTCACCTAAATCAGTGCTTGTGTTTGGTCAGAAAGACCTATTGTCACTTCATAAATCGCATTGTCAATTGAAGTTAAGCACCGACCACAAACTCTTCGTGGTTCGACACCCTTCTTACCCTAACTAGTTTAAGGTGATTAGGACACTCTAATTCTTTATCTTTGACCGGTCCCTTCGACACCGATCACTCCCCCCGAAGGGTCAATCAAACTAGGTGGATTGGTCAAGTACAATAGATCTATCATTGTTACCATAGGCTTGATCAAAGTTAATGGATATGCTAGTATTAATTCTAATTTAAGCATGTAAGTCTCAAGCATAACACAAGAATAAGTATATAAGCATAGTTGTACAAGAATTGTATAAGTTTGGAAGTTTGTACATGTTTCACCCCAAGTTTATAAAGGATGTAAAACGAAAAGGGGCTAAGTATACTCACTTGGATTGATGAAGGAGTGTCCAACAAGATTTAGTGTAGCAAGACTTTGAGGGAGAATATCCTCACAATAAGCCTAGGAACATAAGTCTAAAGTTTCAAGTTTTGATCCTATAGGTCTATAGCAACGAATCTAGGATTCTAAGATTACCTAGGGTTCCAAATGGGAGACATGAATGATTGTGTTTATAAAGTTTAAACCAAAGTTTCAATTAACATTTACCATGTAAAATACATATTGAGTTACCTAATTGAAACATTTTGAAAACTTGGTTACTATTCTACAAAGTTACCCCTGTTCTATATGGTTTAAATTTTTCTAAATTTGAATGTATTTCCGAAATACAATATCATTAAAACTAGGAGTTTTACCCGCCTCACATTGCGGCGGCGGCGAATTCATACGGCAGTCATAAAAAGTTAGGCTCGTCACGGAAACAAAACGGTAACGGCAGTTGCTATAGACAACGATACAAAAAAAGTTATATCGGAACGTTGACAAAAAACCAAAAACAACCTCGCAATTCGTATTTTGAAAGAATTTAACGAAACGAAAGCTATTAAAGAAAAAACAAAGTTAATAGAAAATAAAACGGGTTAAAAACGTATATTATATATTATATTAGGGTAGAAAATGAAAATGTAAAAAATAAAAAGAAAAAAAAATCGATGTGTCAAATGGATGGATTGTTTGGCTTTTTAAAACTCACTAAGTATAGTGGTAAAAAAAAAAGAAATGAAACTAAACTATTCAATTCCTAAGATTTTTAAATAATCATTCTTCTAATAAAAGACTAAATGAATTTGTCACTTGTCATCATGTGGTTCATTTTTAGCCATCTTTTCCCAAAAAAAAACATTCTACACAAATTCTCATTCTCATTATGATTATATATGTTTTTTATTATTGTTAATAAATAGCTAATTAAATGCAATTATGGTTTTCAAAATTTATGTTATTCTTAAATTATTGACCTCAATTCAGTCAACTTTTCTTAAATAAATTTCAAATTAATATTCAAAATACCAAAAAGCTATATTCCGAACTTTATTTTTAGAATCTTATAACTTTCTTTGATTGCATTTCCAATCATATATCATTTAAAAATAGGAAATCTTTAATTTAAAATCATGTATTTTACTATTTCATATATCTATTTTGCATAATATAACGTTTCAGTATTATATTATAAATCTTTTGGGAGGATAATAGCAGGTGAACTACTAAAGTATGAGCATTCTTTTAATCTATTTCTTCAAAGTATTCTTTTAATTTATTTCTTAAAGATATATATCATAATTTTTTAGGATAAACTCTATATATAATTTAACACTTTTTATAAAAAAAATAAAAAAGCGCCGACCGGTTTTTTATAAAAATTTTTACATATGTAGCTGAAAATGTTATGTAACATGACAAAAAACGAGGGTTTTTTTTTTTTCCATTTTTACATATTAAAAAAAAGTACTAGGCATTTTTTTAATAAAAAGTGACGAAAATATATTACAAATCTACCCTTTAAAAACAAATTGTTACATAGGTTTTTTTTCTTAACTGAAATAAGTTTTCATGAGTTTTCACAATTGTATATATCAATACATATACATTTCTAACCCCACTTTTATTTACATTGGATACATTATACACATGTATGTTTATGACAACTACAATACCAACTATAGTTTGCATCCATTTTCTCAACTTTTGTTTTTCACTAATTAAATATGTTTTAATTTTTGACAAACACAAATATCATTAAATGTTATATAAGAAAACATGTTCAAATATTCATTAATTTAATATTAAGGTTTACACCGTATAATATACGGGATTAAAGCTAGTAAGGATAATAATGTTTCAACATCAACTTCTACTTAATGAACTTGATATTATTTTATCATAATTTGTTTTCTTTATCATACCCATTTTTTTATAGACGACTTTCTTAAGCCTATACTTCTTTCGGGAGAAAATCGGGTGTTTCTGTGAGTTATTAATGTCTTTCACAATGGGTTGTAACTGCAACGGACTCGAACACTTGACTCACTTAGAAGGAAATCCACAACTAAAAAAACCCCTTGTTTCAAACTCAAATAATTTATCTCAAACGAGAGTGGAACCCACTACCTTTTCATTTAGAAAATGATGGGACTACCCACCGATTATGAGCGGTGAGAAAAAATTATAATAAATAGGGAAGGTGGATCAATTATTCGAATTAATTGTGCTTGGTCAGAGCTCCTTAGTTTTTTTTTTTTTTTTTTTGAAAGGCGACTTTCAATTTTAAGTGGCAGTCACATCTCCGAATCGGAGACCCGTTACCCCTCAACCTGACCACTACGTTGTCTGAACCGGGCCCGCGGGTTCAGAACGAGAGGCTTAGGCTTTCACCGGGAAACCATGGAGCCTGCTGCCACTTGACAGCAGTTGCGCCGCTACACGGGCCAAACCCCGCTAGCGTAACGCACTCCGGACTAAAACCCGGTTCGGCTCGGATTCGAACCTGCGTGGGCAGGTTGAATCTTCATTGCCTTTAACCATATGTCTTTCTAAAAAAAATGGTTAGCAGCTATACCGGTTGCATTAAAAATCTTGACAGACCAATTGCATTAAAAATCCTGACTTGTGTGAAGAGATTTATTTTAAACAACAACTCATAGACTATACATCAAACCTGCAACTTGTAGAATTTAAATCTTAATTTTTGTTTATTTAATTTTTAGAACGGCATGTCGGTTACGATGTCGATAATCCCACCTAGCTAGAGTTTAAGTCTTGCCACTGAGGGTGTTCCTGAAATTATGAAGTGCACCTTGATACGGGAGCATCCAAACCATTTAAAGTCTGACCCGTATGGAGAAAGCTTGGAGTGGGGAGCAAGTTAAAGATTCAGATGATCTTTTAGCTATTTAAAATTATTTGTTTCCCGTTTTTAGGATATCTTGTTACCTGTTTAATCTATTAATTATTTAGTATAAATAGGGGGTTAGGGTTTATTGTTTAAGTGACTTTGTTTTTTATCAGAAGATTGTAATCGAGACCTTTAGGGCTTGAGACAGCCGACTTGGCTGGAACCTTCTGGTTCAAGGTCGTTGAATAAAATCATATATCACTGAGCCATTTGAGTATTACCGTGGATTCGGTATCATTTGGTATCGGAGCTTTGGTTTTTCAAATGGCTCCACGTGAAGAATAACGTCGTCTTGTTCGTAGATTCACTGGAAGAGGCAACGACAGAAGCTTTGGTGTTCACGTGCCCGGGGTAAGACAGATTGCCTGTTGCAGATTCACCATAATCCAGTTATGATTCATCGCAAGGAACCATGAGTCAAGTAGGAGAGCTCAGAGATCAAGAGATGCCATGGGGTGTGGAATCGTCTATTGATGTTGATCAAGACTTCCTCTTAGACAATAATGGGAGACAGATTGTTTGTCACATGTGTAGGGTGAAGACAAAGGACTCTATCCCTACTTGCGGAGTGCAATCGTTGAAGGAAACCGAACTAGGGTTTCATGTCCGGGACTGAAGCTTTAGCAAGGAGGAGTATATTTCAATGGAGGAGATCTATCAAGAGAGAAAAAAAACGTAAAGGAGCTTCCACTTATTGATACCACATGGGGTACTAGGGTTCATGATTTTCCTGCTAACCCATTTAGTCTACATATTTTTATTTGGCGGTGATTTGCTTCTGTGGGAGGTGGTCTCCTAGCTGGGTTTCGTCCCCTAGATCTTCTTGGTTTGGCCTATTACTTTCTTCATCTATTAGAAGGTGGGCCATAAAACGTTCTAATGTTTGGCATGTGGGTTTGGGATATATGTGAGTAACATATGGAACATTTTAGTGCTTATAAGACTTGTGGTGGTGGTTGTACGGATTTGTGAAAATATAAGATAGTCGAACCACGTAGCGGGGTTGTAATGATTTGTGAACTTGAATGTTTTACAAGACTTGAGGGCAAGTCTTTTTTTCAATAGGGGGATTATTATACGGGAGCATCCAAACCATTTAACGTCCGACACGTATGGAGAAAGCTTGGAGTGGGGAGCAAGTTAAAGATTCAGATGATCTTTTAGCTATTTAAAATTATTTGTTTCCAGTTTTTAGGATATCTTGTTACCTATTTAATTTATTAAATATTTAGTATAAATATGGGGTTAGGGTTTATTGTTTAAGGGACTTTACTTTTTATCCGAAGATTGTAATCGAGACCTTTAGGGTTTGAGACAGTCGACGTGGCTGTAACCTTCGGGTTCAAGGCCGTTGAAAAAAATCATATGTTACTGAGCCATTTGAGTATTACCGTGGATTCGGTAGGATTGAACCTCAGACCATCATGTTGATTAGTTCCTGTAACAATATAATGGAAAAAAATAATGTAAATCATACCTGATAAGCTAACCGATGAGAGGGTAGACGTCATGATCCACAGGAAGATCGAGTTCACGTTTAAGGTGTACGGTTAGGATGACTAAGGTGAGTTCAGTTATGGAAGAGAGAGAGGGACGAATATCTTAGTTGTCACACCCCAACTGACGGCGGATTATACGTCGTGCTGGACGCGGTTGTTCAATAGCACAAGGTTGACTATTAAAGTTTAAATAGTTTCATTAACAACTTTCAAGATCTCCATACAAGGAAAGAATCAATACATAACAAGAATACAAGTTTAATTTAATAAGTATTCTAGGTCCAAAGCATCCTATATGATCACAATAAAGTCTCATGTTGATGTACCTGAAACATGTGAAGGAATCTGTCAACTAAAAATAGTTGGTGAGATACGAAGGTTTTGACACAGTTTAACAAAGTCTTTGAAAGATTTTACAATTCACTATTCCATGCATACTATAGTATAAGTGTGAGAACAAAACATGTAAACATTGTGCATATCAATCCTCCAACCAAGTTTAGGCATAACCCAAAGGTTACCGTTAAAAGTTTAAAGTTTAAATTCAATAACAATCACCATGGGCTCCCCCCGAAGGGTCAATCAAACTAGGTGGATTGGTCAAGTACAATAGATCTATCATTGTTACCATAGGCTTGATCAAAGTTAATGGATATGCTAGTATTAAGTCTAATTTAAGCATGTAAGTCTCAAGCATAACACAAGAATAAGCATATAAGCATAGTTGTACAAGAATTGTATAAGTTTGGAAGTTTGTACATGTTTCACCCCAAGTTTATAAAGGATGTAAAACAAAAAGGGGCTAAGTATACTCACTTGGATTGATGAAGGAGTGTCCAACAAGATTTAGTGTAGCAAGACTTTAAGGAAGAATATCCTCACAATAAGCCTAGGAACATAAGTTTAAAGTTTCAAGTTTTGATCCTATAGGTCTATAGCAACGAATCTAGGATTCTAAGATTACCTAGGGTTCCAAATGGGAGACATGAATGATTGTGTTTATAAAGTTTAAACCAAAGTTTCAATTAAGGTTTTGAATGTTTAATGCAAGACTTGGATATCAACGTTTTAATAAGTTTATAGTTTAAAATAATTATTAATTAAAATAATTATTTAAAAGTCTTACAATTATTAATTACATACAATAGGCAATAATAATGAAAATAGTTTTCTTAGTATTTTTAAATGAAGTTGTAATGACGGTTAGATGAACGAATAAATAATTATTAAGGATTAATTTAAAGGATAACTAATTATTAAGAATTTATCATAATTATTTAAAGAATAAAGGATGAATAAGGATTAGTAATAATTATTTAAAGAATAAATAATTATTAAGGATAGATAATTATCTAAAATAATTCACTATAAATCTTTCAAGATTTATTTAAGCATCAAGTATTTGTTTACAAATTAACTTGTATTTCAATAGGGTATGATTATGAGTTTAAATAAATACATGAAATTATCAGTTTATAAAATGTTAAATATTATTTCTTATAAAGTTTATACTTTTAACTATAAGTGTATAAATGTTTTTAAAGTGTTAAATGAAACCACCAGTTTATAAAGTCCTTAAGTAAAGTTTCCTTTAAGTTTATAAGTGTTTAAATAAAGTTTATAAGTTTATAAATGTTTTAAAGTTTCTATTTTATTTTATAAAGTTTATAAACATCTAGAAAATGAATAGTGTATATTTATTTCTTTTTCTGCTTTATATTTATATAAACAAATAGGTTTATGTTTATATAAAATATAAGTTTTGTGATTTTACAAGTCTAGGATTTATTAAGTAAATGTTTCTGTTTTTATAAAGTTTATAAATAAATAAGCCTTGAAATTAATAGGTATAAATTTTATATAAAAAGATGTAAAAGTTTAAAGTTTTTGTCTTCAAAATTTTATAATAATTTATATAAGTTTCATTTTTAAATAAAAATTGATAAATGAGTTTAAAGTTTAAAAATAAACAAACTATATTCATTTATTTTAGAAATAATAACAAGTTAGGGTTTCTGATTTTATAAAATCATTTCTGTTGGAAGGATAAGTTTTGTAAAGTTTAAAAGTATTTTTATAGTTTTTAAGAATTTAAAACAAGGAATAAAGATTAAGTTTTTATAGTTTTAAACTTAGTTCTATTTAATTTAAAATAATTCTAGAATATCAAAGTGTAAATAAAAACCATTTTTTTAAGTTTATAAAATTTTAACAGATTTTAAATCAATTTTAAAGACTTTAAAACTATTTACAATGGTTAAAAAAACTAAAAAATAAAATGCAAAACTCGGACTGGCCGGATCAAACCCAGGCCACCCGAGTCACACACACGCGCAACTAACCACCTGACTACGGGCACACAGAAAAATAAATCAATAAACACAATCTGAAATCGCCCTCACTTCCTTCTGAACCCTAGATCCAAAAATCCCTAAATGCGACTCGATTATCCCTCTGTTAATGTAAATTGGCAGAGGGCTAATGATCAATGAATGGAAACGAAACAGAGGGTCACTCGAATTACCTGGAATGATGATGGAACAAGGGAGAACGACTTCCGGGTTCTGGGTCGGCTGTCCAAGGTTTCAATTGAGCAATGCAGGTACGAATTGAATGAATTGAAGGTTCAGAGGGTTATAGTGCGATGTCGTCTAGGTGCTTCAACGGATATTTATAATTGATTTCAAGTTTTAATGCTCGATAAGGTGGGGGTTTATGGTTGAGCTTAAACGGATTAAATCCGTCATTATGCGTGTTTACGGTTGAGTTTTTGCATTGATTCACCTCGGGTGGTGGTCGCATACTTGAAGGGTAGCCCGAGATCTAGCCGTTTACGCGTTTTTTTGCTAATTTGCAGGTGGAACCGGGCTTGGGGGGGGGGGTTCGAACTTGTGACCGGTTCCAACACTGTGAGTTTGGCTTAATCACACATTCGGTCCCTGGAGTTTCAAGGTTTTACTATTTCATGTACAAAACATGGATTTCAGTTTAAACTAGTTTCGGAAATTACAGATTTTGTCCATGGAATTTTATAAAATAATTATGTTTTATTTTTATAAATATCTAAATAAGTTTTATTATTTTAAAATTTATAAAATATTTTATAGGATTATTAGTTTATAAGTTTAAATATTTAAAATAAGTTAATTATAATTATAAATCATAAAGTTTTAAGAATTTAACATACCTATATGTACATTTTTAAATAAGTCTCATATATATTTTTAATATATATATATATATATATATATCAAGTATAAATGTTTTCCTTAAATACCTATTATATTAATATTCATTGTCTAGAAAATTAGTTTCTTTATTAAGAATTCAAGTTTTTGGATTAGTAATACGTGTAGGGTTTATAGAAAAGATAGGTTGGAAAATCCTGGATATTACATTAGTGGTGATATAATTATTCATTAGTCAATTCCCTTTTAATTATCTCTCTCTCTCTATATATATATATACTAGGTTAAAATCCCGTGTATTACACGTGTTGAGTAAATGTAATGTATAGTTAGTAATAAAGGTTTACATATTACATATTATGACATATTACATAGTTTTTTAATATAAATTTTTGAAACATTATATAGTTATTTTTTTAAAAAGATTGAACGAAATGTTCAATTTATAAAATTGTTTTATGAACAAACTTAATTTTTTTAAAATAAAAACCATTTTATAAAAATATATATATATATAAATCATTATTATTTAATAGGAGAGAGACATGAAACAAAGAATAAAAAAAAAACAATTAAAAACATTTATATATTTAATAGGAGAGAGGGGCATGAAAACACAAGTTGAGGAGGCTTAAAATCATACCATGTGTCCCCAAAGATTTTTATTTATTAGGTTAAATAGATAGATTTAATAGGAGAGAGACATGAAACAAAGAATTAAAAAAAAAACAATTAAAAACATTTATATATTTAATAGGAGAGAGAGGCGGGAAAACACAAGGCTTAAAATCATGCCATGTGTCCCCAAAGATTTTTATTTATTAGGTTAGATAGATAGATTTAATAGGAGAGAGACATGAAACAAAGAATTAAAAAAAAACAATTAAAAACATTTATATATTTAATAGGAGAGAGAGGCGGGAAAACACAAGTTGAGGAGGCCTAAAATCATGCCATGTGTCCCCTAAAATCATGCCATATATATATAGACACATACGAAGGGAAACCCATTTATGACCCATTAAGAGCAATTAAGTTAATCAACTAATTACTAGCCATATGTTAATAATAAATAAATAAATCAATGATCAATTTAATAACTAGATAAATAATTATATGAGCCACATAATAAAACCGTATCTTACACACCACAGGAGGAAAAGCTTATGGTAAAATCCCTGACCATCAGATCAAAGGCCCCGTGACATTAAAATCTTTTAGTTATGTGCATAGACGAATCTATGTTAAGGCTATGTGGTCCTTCATAAAAAGAAAATATTTTTTAGTGTTATATATGCATTAAAATCTCGATCGCCCCCATAAATTCTTTTAGTGTTATATACGCGTTAAAATATTTTGGTGGGAAGGATTTAGGGTTTAGTGGGTGCTTGGTTGAATGTATCGTTAACAGGGACGGCTTAACCTATTTGGTGGCCCCAAACGGATTAAAACTTCAGGCCGTTTTCCAAAGTTATATTATAAAAATCCCTTCTCCCAGGGTTTGGGATCGAAAATAATAAACTAAAAAGTTTATAATTATATTATTTTCTAATTCTTATATATATTTTACATGAATAAAAGTTTTAGATATAGTTTATTTTTCTAGGTTTATTATAACTATATACATTTCAAAAAGAGGTGAACATTGCTAAATCAAGATTGATGGGTTTGGGCGGTTATGTCACGTGTCACATGATGATTGGATGGGTTTTTTTCTTTTTTTTATTTTCCCGGTATTTATGTGTGTATAAAAAAGTAAATGAGGGTGAACAAACACAAAAGGAGTCCTTCGTCTAGTGGTAACAACGCGAGCCATGCTCCCCATTAACCCGGGTTCGATGCTTGTGTCAACATTTTTTCCCTCCAATTTTTAGCTTTTTTTTTCATATATTTTAATTCTTAATTTCTTTTTTTCTTCCAGTTTTTTATTTTTGTTTTTGCTTCTTTTTATTTTTTTGTTTAGGGTTTAGGATTTTTTCTCTCTAGGGTTTCTCCCGTAGAAGATGGACACCCAGATTTGTGACGCTGATGCCGATTAACTTTTTGTTACATTCCATGTTCGCTTATGTGGAAAGTAGCATGAGTATTGAAGATGACAGTTGCAGGTTATGGTCGTGTTGCTATCTCTTTTGTATATTTTTGTTGATTCGTGCTGAAACTTTGACGGCTTTGTTCTTAGATATGCACGGAGAAGAAAACCATACTGTTTGTTGTAGTTATCGTTTTGATTGGAAATAAGTGACATGATGGAGTTATGTGTCAGGTAATATATTCAAGTTAAGATTTGGTTCTTACACTGACTTGAGTGATACATGTTCATTTCAATTTAGGGTTTTTTTTTGGTTCATTAATTGATTATTTGTTTGTTAGATTTATACTTAAAATTAATTGAGTATAATTATGGGTATCATAGATAATCCAACTGAAGTTCTGAAAGATTTAGTATCAATGTGTTGATAAATCAGGATCACGTAAGCCATACACGTTGATGTTCAAAATAGATGTCGTTTATTTTAAAGATTGTGATTTGAATAGTTTTAACAATTTTGACAGAGACCTACTTGACAAACTTATTTTTTTATCCTCGAAGATCTGAGTTGTCATTTCTCCCTTCAAATACACAGGTATTACAGAGAACTGTTCTCTTGCAATTCATTTTTTCTTAAACATGGTTTCTCTGTGCAAGGATGTAAAACTTCACTCAACCATATATGAAGTCAATTTTTTACTTCCATCTGAATATCAAATGTCGGTTACAGGCTACAGGCGATGATCTTACAACCAATTGGGGATAAAGGAATTGCAATACTTCATCTGTGGCTTCACAACATCTGATCAGGTGTGCATTATCCTTTATGATAATCAATTATACGGTCATCTTAACTTATTTTCGAGTACAAAATGAAAGTTTTATTTTTCATGGTGTTAGTGGCCACTATTGTGTTTCCTACCTCTAAATCCCTTTGACATGTCATTCATGGTAAGATTGTAATGTTTTTTACTGAGTTTTGTTTTAATCTTTCAAAAATTGATCTTCGTGAACTGTTAAAAAAATTCTTAAAATGAGTTGTAAACGTGATAAACATATTGTAATAAATGGGTTAAATTGGTTGGTAGGTCAGTTTGTTTACTTAAACGGGTTGGCGGGTTAAACAAATTAACTAAAACACGACCCATTTAAATGGGTTAAACATTTTATCCCGAACATGACCTGGTAATTAGTTAAAGGGATTAGATGTCGGGGCTCTTGCTTTAAAATCAAGCTTAAACATGGACTGTGGAGATTACTCATTTTGGGGAGACCAGCATCAAGAAAATCCCTTAGATCTAAAGACAGTCAATTTGGTAATTGTTCCAATTAAATTTCCAGATAGGTTGTCTTACACAAACAGACCATCCCTTAATATATGTAATCAGGTCCAATAAACTAATCAAATATTTGTCCAGAGATTAAAAAAAATTAACGGTCAATTATGAAAATGGAAACGTAGTTCTTGACCTCAAAAGTCAAACCAACATGTATTTCAGGATCAAGTTTTTGGTTCTTTTGACTACATTTGTGACTTTCAATCAGTTTAACCATTTCAAAAAATCAATGTTTTTTAGTTCTCCTAGGTAACGATTTTAGGTCATTTTTACTTATTATTCTTAGGTTTAAGAATGTTCGTCTTGATGTTCTTTTTTTAGTTGGCGAATCTAATTGGTATTTATTAGGTTTTGCTTATGTGCAGGTTTCTTTTGTGAATGTGTGTGGTTATAAATCCGTATTCAGTTCCTGTTTGTAGTTGTCCCCTGTGTTTAAAAAAGCGCCGTGAGGCACCGCCTTAAGCGCAAGGCGCCCGAGGCGCTGGGCAAAACGCCTCAAATGGGTGAGGCGCCCGAGATACATGAAGCGCCCCGAGGCGCCGCCTCAGGCTTGAAGCGCGAGGCGAGGCGCCGCTTCATGTATTTTCACGTTTTTTTTCACTGTTTTGTTATGAATTTGAGTTCCAATTGGAGTTCCTCTTTACTTAAATCAGTTTTTTAAGTTGTTTTTTGTTATAGCATAATGGTTTCTGGTTCAAGCAAGTCTTCTAACTTGGGATCCACATCAACTGATCTGTCTAGGACGAATATTTCTTGCAAGTTTTGTGAAAATTACTCAAAGGAGGAGTTTTTAGACTGAAACAACATTTAGTGGGAGGTTTTAAGAATGTTACTAAATTTTTTATTACTTTTTTTAGCTTAGCGCCTCGCATACGTGAAGCCATCGCCTCGCGCTTGAGGCGTGGCGCCTCGGATTTTGGGACCGAAACGCTTCGCCTCGCCTCGCGCTTTTTTAAACCAAGGTTGTCCCTGATATTGATGATTATTGTCTAGGTTTTTGGATTTTGGTTCTGATGAGGTAACTCAGATATGTAGCTTGCCATACACTTTGAATGCATTGAAGCAGCCTGTTTACACATATTGAGGGTATCGAATGGTGGTTGTTAAATGTGAGTCATTCAGATAATAAGCCAGTCCGGTTTATTAGATAGTGAGTGGAGGCAATGCCTGTGATTCTAGAACAAAAGAATTCTGACGGGTCAAAACATGTTCGGAACAAATGGATAATTGATGAACTTTATAAGTTAAGAAGTGATTATCTTTTTAACTTGCCCTTTATTTCTATTTTAAGTTAACTTTTTAAAAATTTGTATAAATTTCAAACGCGAGTAAAGTATTGGAAACATAGGGCAATAAGTTTGGTCCGGAGATTTTCCGTTCCGCCGTAACGCGCGGGCGGAAAAATCACTAGTTTTAATCAAATATTCAAATTAGTAAAGCAAATTAGTAATTAGCCAATCAGGGAATAACAAACAAACCGGTTGTCCTCCTTGATGAAGTATGTAGATTGAAACTAAGATTGCAAACTTAAGCAAAACAAACAATTTGAAATCCAAAACTCATTATGGATTGCAAACCAAAGCAAAGCAAACGAATTACTATTGTCGATCTGATTGCATAGCAAACCTGCAACAATGTAATCGACTGTCGATAGGACGGAGTGATTGAAAATTTGAAAATGCTAAGGCACAGTCGATTGAAGCGATTTGATTATGGATTGCCCCTGGCCAAATTTTAAAAATTGGGGCCTTTTTTTTTTGGCTCTAAGCCCTAACTTGGCCCACTAATACCATTGGGCCGCCCCTGGTTAGCAACGATCCGATTCCCGAATGATATTATGGATTGCATGAATGCAATAGTGTTCTTGAAGAATCGACTTAAATCTTCTTTATTGTTTGATGAAGTGGTGAAGTTTTCTTTTGTTTCGTATGGTAGTAGAATCAGTAAATGTAATTTTTATTGGATAGAGTGGTTAGAAAAACCTTTAAATTTAATGTAATGTTTGTTTTCTTTGCCTTCTAGCATTTTGCTAGTCGCTGTTTTTTCTATATAATAATACATCTGCCGTTCTATATAATAATATGGCCCATATGAAAGGGTATGACCCTATGACGAATCTGTCGATTAAGTGACGACTAAATGAGTATGGATCAAACAATGGGGTATCCCCACACTTGTCTAGAACCATAGCTTGACTAATGGTTGTCCCTAAGCTTCAAAAACGTTTAAAACACGCGTTTTAAGTAATACTGGTCCTCTGGTCGGTCCGGATTACGAATTGAACGGAGTCTTAAAAAATATTAAAATATACATAACAATCCAAGTATCCAACAAATATAATTCAAACTAAAAAATTTAAAAATTTTCATCCAACTTAAAAAATACACATAAAAGTAATTTTTTAGGAACACAGGTTCGAACATTTATCCTAGTATCCAATAAACTTATCCAGACTTAAAAATCCAACAAATATAATCCAAAGAGGGGACTTTTAGAACGTGAAAAACTGAAAAAGTGATTTTATTTTTTTCTAAAAAACCGGTCTGACTGGCGAACTGGTCCTCCGGTTCAACAAGAAATATTACCGAACCGCCCGGTTATTTTGCTACCTGTTTTAAGCTATGTGACCAGACCGTTAAGATGACCGACAGCCGGACCGGCCCTACCGTCTGGTCCACGTTTGGTCCGGTTTTTAAAACATTGATTTTAGGCACAGACTGAGAAAGAATATTTAACAATAAAACTAAATAAAACGACGTGAACGGAATAGAATCTTACTTCTTATCACAGGAAAGGGTGGAAAAATGATGGATACGATGGATTATCTTCGGTCTTGAGGGTTTGAGATTTATGACGTTGGGGTGGAATATGTCAGCCTTTATATAGCCACTGTTTGGCAGGTCATACAACCCGTATACAAGGCGTACGGTCAAGTTTTATCGATTATTATTCCACTGCCCTAACTCACACGGGCCGTACATAGGCGTAAGGCCGTACAATCTCCAGATAAAAAATTAGCAGCTTTGATCTTTCCTATAGAAGAGAGATCCTTATTTTGATCACGCGAACGGAAAAGCAATTAAATCAAAATGTAATATGGGTTGTCTCCCAGGAACGCTATGTTTATTTGGGAGTGTTCAGCCATACTCACACTGCCAGTGTTCTTTTAATTAGGGTGTTTGATTCCACCGACCAGGCTGTCGGGTAGGTAAATCTTAACATCATTGCCATTTGTCTTGGTCAAAGTTTTCTTTTTCTATTGGTTAGTTTGTTTGTTTTTTATTCTAATTGTTAAGGATACCGGTTTAGTCTTTTGAAGGGATCCTGGGTTATTTTTGCAAGGCAAAGAATATATACCTTTGATCTCTTGGATGGTTTCTCTTACGGTTTCTCTTACGAGTCATTTTTGGTAATTCGTCCTCTCCTATTATGGTCATTTCTTGTATTTTAGGATCGGATTGATTTTATATTGAATATGTGGCACTAACTTCTTCCAATCCTTCAATATCTAGAACAGCGAGTAGTTCGTCTCTGAAGTTATCACAAGGATCAAAGATTATTTATTCTAACTCGGTTATACTAGTGATCAGGTTATTTGTATTATGTGTTCATCTAAAATCTAAAACCTTGAGGAGATCCTCGAAATCATCCTCTATAGTGAGGGCCATCCCCCTCACTTAGGCTTTTAGTGTGATTTTGATTAGGTCCTATGATGGCTCTTCCTCTATTTGGTCATCAGAGTTTTGGCTTTTAAACAGCACATGCTGGTTTCTAGATCTAAATAGAATTGTTCCCTGAGAGACATTGATCAGGGTACTAGTGGTTGCTATGAATGGACGTCCCAAGATGAGTGGGTTGTCCTCATTACTTGCCATGTCCATGACCACGAAATCATCGGGGTATATGAGTTTCTCGATTTGAACAAAAAGATTATGTATCACCAACTTTGGTTTGATTTTGGCTTTATCTGTGAGTGGTATCACTTTATTGTGCCCATCCTCTTCCTGTCCGTCTTGGATAATCAGTAATCATGATATGCCCGTCGTCTCTTTTGCTTATCATTATGGCATTGGCTTGAGATTTCCGATTTTCTTCTGCTTCTTTTGAGTGTGTACTACTTTTTTCAGACACTATTTTAGCTAGCTACCCTAAATGCCTTTCTATGTTTAAGAGGGCACCCCTTTGGATTTTTATTTCTCCATCAAGCTCTTTTAATATGTTTTGAGCATCTTGTTGAATCTTAGGATTTTCTTGGTGTCTTAATTCGCTCAATGTTTGGAGTTGTGTCATAGTTTCTTTTTGACTTTGTCTCTTTTCTTGTTGTGATCTGTTCCCATGAAATTGCTCCAGATTTGGCGCGGTCGAAAATCCGGAGGGTGATGACTGTTGCAACAGCAGTGTATCTCAGAAACTTGTCTCCCACAAAAGCAATAGATCAAGCTACCCCCTATCAGGTATGGTATAAATGCATTCCCCCAGTACATCATCTTAGAGTTTTTGGTTGTGTTGCTTATAGTATGATACCTAAGCAACAGAGAAGAAAATTAGACTCTAAGACATGTAAATGCATATTTGTTGGGTATGCCCAACATTCAAAAGCCTACCGACTCTATGATCCTGCCAAAAGAACTATTATAATTAGCAGAAATGTTAAATTTGATGAGTTGGTTAGGTGGAATTCGAATATGGAAGATAAATATGGTTTACCAAAAGAGTTTGTCTTAAATGATAGTGACAACTCAGTTGGTGAAGGTTCAAGTTCCCATGTAGAAGAGCCATGCCATGCACATGAAAGAAGTACAGTGGGTGAAGAACTAAACAATGCTGACAATGCTGAAAATGAATCACATGATGCTGTGAACAGTACTCCTCAGTCAAGTGGCATTAGTCAGTCTTCCACAAGCAAGACTCCCAAAATGCAAAACTTGGATGAGGTATACGCTTCTTCTGTACCTATTTTTGATTTGCATGATTGTAACTTTGCTTTATCCTCTATGGAACCCACTTCCTTGGAAAGTGCAATGGGTAAAAGGGAGTGGTTAGAAGCCATGCAAAGTGAACTAGAAGCTTTAGAAAAACATAAAACTTGGTCCCTTGTAAGTTTACCTGCTGGTAAAAATGTCATTGGACTTAAGTGGGTGTTTAGAGTGAAATTGGCAGCCGATGGACAGGTACAGAAGTATAAGGCAAGGCTTGTGGCAAAAGGGTATGCACAAGCCTATGGAATCGACTATGAAGAGACATTCTCACCGGTGGCAAGATTTGAAACGATCAGAATTATTTTATCCTTGGCAGCACAGCAAGGCTGGAAAATATATCAGTTTGACGTTAAGTCTGCATTCTTGAATGGTCTCTTGCAAGAGGAAGTTTATGTTACCCAACCACCCGGGTTCGAGGTACAAGGCCAGGAGCACAAAGTCTATCGGTTACACAAAGCGTTGTATGGGTTGAAGCAGGCTCCAAGAGCATGGTATGGGCGTATTGATACTTACCTTCAAAAGCATTCATATGTTCGTATGCAAAGTGAGCCAACAGTTTATGTGAAAAAGGTGCGTACAACTGATCTTATTATCATATGCATTTATGTGGATGATATTATCTATATGAGTTCATCACAAGATTTAGTAGATGAATTTAAAGAAAAGATGATTAAAGAATTCGAAATGACCGATCTGGGTCAGTTAGCATATTTTCTTGGGTTAGAAGTTATACAATCTAGCACAGGATTGTTAGTGACACAGAAAAGTTATGCTAATGATTTATTAAAGAAGTCTGGCATGTGGAAATGCAAAAGTGCGGTTACTCCAATGAATTGTGGGGAGAAGTTACAAATCAAAGACTCAAGTACTCCGGTTGATGCACGAATGTTTCGAAGTTTAGTAGGAGGATTGATGTATTTAACACATACTAGACCAGAGTTAGCATTTTCTGTTGGTTACATTGCTAGATATATGCAAAATCCTTCTATGTGTCACTTGGGAGCTGCCAAAAGAGTTCTTAGATATGTTTCTGGAACTACCAATTATGGGTTATGGTATGAGAAGGGAAAGAAGATATGTTTGGAAGGCTTTACAGATAGTGATTGGGCGAGTTCAACCGATGACAGGAAGAGTATCTCTGGGTATTTATTTTCGGTGGGTAGCGGCGTTGTTTCTTGGAGCTCAAAGAAGCAACCAGTAGTGGCTCTTTCGTCAACAGAAGCAGAATATGTTGCAGCAAATGGAGTAGCTTGCCAGACGGTATGGATGAGGCAGTTAATGGAAGAACTTGGTTATGTTCAGCAGGAACCAACTATGATTTCATGTGATAATGTGTCTGCTGTTTTCTTATCCAAAAATCCTGCAATGCACAGTCGAAGCAAACATATTGATATTAAGTTTCATTATATTAAGAGTTTGGTAAATGCAAAGCAAATCGAGCTGCTCTCATGTTACACACAAGAACAAGTTGCTGATATTCTAACAAAACCGTTGGGCACTGAGCAGTTTAGTTACTTAAGAGGAAGGATGAGTGTGAAGGAGTTAGAATTAAGGGAGGATGTTGAAAGTAATTCTAACTTAGTCGAATAACCGTTGGGTAAGTCAATGAAGCCGTTTGAAGTTTGAAGTCTCATGCACGTGATTAAATAAAGAAATCCCAGTCTGCTGCTTGTGCCGATAGAATAGGACTTTTCTGTTTTGATTTGTTAACGTTATTTACTTTCCTGTTTGTTTGGTAGTTAGTTTGTTCTTATGCCTATATAAAGGCTTTTTGCTGTTGATGAATAAAATGTCCAGAAAGTTTGCTTCTTTCGTATTTCTCTATTGTGCTTTATACTACTTTGATCCAACAAAGTGGTATCAGAGCCAGGTTCTGAATTTCACACCCATTTTGATTCTCTGTGTTTAAGTCTTTCTCTCGCTTGTTGAGTCGATATGGCAGCAAATCACACTGGTGGTATTCCTAACACACCACTTCCAATCTTCAAGGGTGAAGGTTATGAATTTTGGAAGATTCGAATGAAGACGATTCTTTTATCTCAAGATCTTTGGGACTTTGCTGAAACCGGCTATAATGATACTGATGGTGATCGAGTTCGCTTGCGTGATCATAAGAAGAAAGATGCACGAGCATTGTCATTAATCCAATATGCTGTTCACGATGAAATTTTTTCTCGAATTGCAGGAGCAACAACGTCCAAGCAGGCATGGACACTCTTGCAAAATGAATATGAAGGTGACTCTAAAGTGCAGATGGTCAAGCTACAAGGTCTTCGTCGTGATTTTGAGACCATTCAAATGAAGGAAGGGGAGCAGATTGCTGATTTTCTTTCAAAAGTAATGAAGATCGTGAATCAAAAGAGGGCTTATGGTGAAACAGTTACTGATCAAAAGGTTGTAGAGAAGGTTCTTAGAAGCTTACCGGTTAAGTGGGATCATGTAGTGGCTGCAATAGAAGAATCTAAGGATTTGAGTAATCTCACATATGACCAGTTAATGGGGTCATTGCAGGCACATGAAGCCAGGGTAAATCGTGGGAATGGTGTTTCCGTGGAAGAGCAAGCCTTTCAAGCAAATGAGGAAGACACAACCCTGTTTGCTCGTGGAAGAGGACGAGGACCCACTCGTAGTCGTGGACGTGGCAGAGGCCGTGGAAACGGAAGAGGTAAGGCTAATATACAATGCTATAATTGTAACAGATTTGGGCATTTAAGTCGTGAGTGCTGGAATGAGCCCCAAGTAGCAGCTGCTGTTGGTGAAACTCAAGAAGAAGAAGAAGAGGGTAGACTCTTCATGGCTACAACATGCAGTGAAGACAGTCTGCATGAAAAGAAAGAAAGTAGTGATAATCAAGGCGATCATGTATCCAAGGCCATCTGGTTCTTGGATAGCGGATGCTCTAATCATATGATAGGACAACAATCCTTGTTTAAAGAAATAGACAAAACAAAGAAGGTGACAGTTCGGATGGGAAATGGAAAACGGATCCAAATAGAAGGAAAAGGGTCAGTACGTCTAGAAGTGGCTGGTGGACGTTATAAAATACTTGATGATGTTCAATACTCACCGGAGCTTGGGTATAACTTACTAAGTGTGGGACAGTTGATGAAAGCGGAGCATAAATTCGTATTTGATGATGGAGCATGTGTGGTTATAAACAAACGAACCGAGCAGATTGTGTGCACCATTCCTGTGTCAGGTAACAACACGTTTCCTTTAGATGTAACTTCTTCTAATCATGTTGCATTTGCAACTGTATTGGATGAATCATACTTGTGGCATTTACGATTTGGACATCTAAATGAACGAAGTTTGCAAAGCCTTGGTGTAAACAAATTGGTTCATGGACTGCCAAAAATTAAACACTGGAATTTATGTGAGGGATGTGTTCAAGGCAAACAGTCCAAAGTTCCATTTCCTTCTAGTGCCTCACGAACAACTCATCTTTTGGATCTAATTCATGCAGACGTGTGTGGCCCTATGTCCACACCATCTCTTGGGGGCAGTAAGTATTTTCTTCTATTTACTGATGATTTGAGTAGGATGACGTGGGTTTATTTCCTTAGTGAAAAGTCAGAAGTCTTCGAAAAATTTAAGTTGTTCAAAAACAAGGTTGAAAGAGAAACAGGAGTGAAGATTAAAGCACTCAGAACAGATAGAGGTGGAGAGTTCTGCTCCAAGGCCTTCATGAAGTTTTGTGAGGATGATGGCATAAGACAAGATTTAACTGCTCCATATACCCCAGAACAGAATGGGGTCTCAGAAAGGAAGAACAGAACGATCGTAGAGATGGCTATGAGTATGCTTCACAACATGAATTTAAATCATGTGTTCTGGGGATGACTACTGCCGGCCGACTCCAACTTAAGTTAGGGCGATGTATGCCATCTAGGGCGATAATTGTTTCCGAAGAAGTATTTTGTAATCTTTGACCACTTGCCCAATATGTTTGTTCATCGGCGGTGCGATGAGAACATTTAGATGTTGTGTGTTGTCACACCCCAACCGATGACGGATTATACGTCGGGGCGGACACGGTTGTTCAATAGCACAAGGTTGACTATAAAAGTTTAAATAGTTTTATTAATAACTTTCAAGGTTTCAATACAAGGAAAGAATCAATACATAACAAGAATACAAGTTTAATTTAATAAGTATTCTAGGTCCAAAGCATCCTATGCGATCACAATAAAGTCTCATGTTGATGTACCTGAAACATGTGAAGAAATCTGTCAATTAAAAATAGTTGGTGAGATACGAATGTTTTGACACAGTTTAACAAAGTCTTTGAAAAGTTTTACAATTCACTATGTCATGCATTCTATAGTATAAGTGTGAGATCAAACACGTTAAACATTGTGCATATCAATCCTCCAACCAAGTTTAGGCATAACCCGAAGGTTACCTTTAAAAGTTTAAAGTTTAAATTCAGTAACAATCACCATGGGCTCCCTCCGAAGGGTCAATCAATCTAGGTGGATTGGTCAAATACAATAGATCTATCATTGTTACTATAGGCTTGATCAAAGTTAATGGATATGCTAGTATTAAGTTTAATTTAAGCATGCAAGTCTCAAGCATAATAACACAATAATAAACATATAGGCATAGTTGTACAAGAATTGTATAAGTTTGTAAGTTTGATACATGTTTCACCCCGAGATTATAGGTAAAGTAAAACGAAAAAGGGGCTAACTATATTCATTTGGATTGATGAAAGAGTGTCCAACAAGATTTAGTGTAGCAAGACTTTGAGGGAGGATATTCTCCTAATAAGCCTAAGAACATAAGTATAAAGTTTCAAGTTTAGATCCTATAAGTCTATGGCAACGAATATTTGATTCTAAGATTAACTAGGGTTCCAAATGAAAGATGGGAATAATTGTGTTTATAAAGTTTAAATCAAAGTTTCAAATAAAGGTTTTGAATGAATGACACAAGATTTGAATATCAAAGTTTAATAATTATTAATTAAAATAATTATTTAGAAAGCTTTATAATTATTAATTACACAAGTTAGGTAATATTAATTTAAAGTAGTTTTCTAGTGTTTTATGAATAAGATTGTAAGGATAATTTAATTGAAAGACCAAATAATTATTAAAGATCACAAATAATTATTTAAAGATTAAATAATGATTAAGGATTCATAATAGTTATTTAAAGAATAAACAAATATTAAGGATAAATAATTATTTAAGGTAAATAATTACTAAGGATAAATAATTATCAAATGAATAATTACTTTATCTTAATTAAAAAAAGCAATATAAATGATTTAAGATTTATTAAAGTATTAAGTATTTATCTTATAAATTATCTTGGAATTAAATAATGTTTACAATGTGATTATAAGTGAAATTATAAGTTTAAACAAACATGTTAACTAGAACTCTTTATAAAGTTTATATTTTAAATTATAAGTTTTAAAGTTTATAAGTTTATAGATGCCTTGAATAAAGTTTGTTATAGCATTATAAGTATTTAAGTAAGTTTACAAGTTTATAAATGTTTAAAGTTTCTAGTTACTTTTATAAAGTCTATAAGTTTATAAATATTTAGGAAAATAGACCAAGTAGGATTATTTCTCTTGTTTTAAATTTATATAAACAATTAAGTTCTTGTTTATACCAATTATAAGTTTTATAAAATGTCTAAGTTTGTAATTTATTAAATTTACGTTTCTATTTTTATAAAGTTTATAAGTTCATAAAAGTATATTTATTTTAATTAAATAAATAAGCCCTAAATTGAATATGTATACAAATGTAAAAGTTTATAAGCTTCTGTTTTCAGGTTAATATGTAAATTTTATAAATCATTTTCAGATTTTATAAAATTTATATATGTTTTCTAAGAGTTTTATAAATAATTTGAAGTTTAAAATGAAATAAATTTATTATTTCAGAAAATAAATACAAATCAAGTTTCCTGATTTTTATAAAATATTTTCTATTGGATGTATAAGTTTTATAAAGTTTAAATGTACTTTTATAGTTTTTAAGTGTTTAAAAACTATTTTTAAAGAATTAGTTTTTATAAGGTTTAAATATGTTTAAATTAATTAAGATAGTTCTAGAATATAAATGTGTAAATAAAATTCAGATTCAAATTTATATGAGTTTTACAGAATTTATTAAAATTATTACAAGATTTAAAATTGATTAAAAAGGTTAAAAAAATAAAAGAAACAAAACTAGGGTTGGCCGGATTCGAACCCGGGCCACCCGAGTCCACACACAAGCGCACAAACCACCCGACTACATGCCTCGTTAAGTTTAAACATGGAAAATCAAATTGATAAACACAATCCCAAATCGAGCCCCAAATCTGTATGAACCCTAGAACTTCAAACCCAGATTACACATCGATTTACCCTCTGTTAGCATAAATTGACAGAGGGCTTTTAATCTATGAAGGAAAACGAATCTTTTGGCTATTCGATTTATCTTAAACGAATTTGGAATGAGGGAGAACGGGTTGCGTTTGGAGTCGGCTGTCCACAGGTTCCAATAGGGCAATGCATGTGCGATATGAATGAATTGATAGTTTAGAGAGTTTGGGTGTGGTGTCGTCAATGTGTCTCAATGGGTATTTATACCCAATTTCATCATTTAATGATGGATTAGGTGGAAATATTACGGTTGAGTTAGACGGATTAAAATTCGAATTTACGCGTGGTTACGGCTGAAATCGAGCATTGATACACCTTGGGTGGTGGTCGCATGCGCGAAGGGAGACCCAAGGTGCATCGAATCTGGTCGGAAACGCGGTTTTTGAATAAAAGGAATGAAAACGGCCTCTGTGGGTTTCGAACTCGTGACCGATTTCCAGAGGTGGGAGTTTGGCTCTTTTGCACTTTCAGTCCCTGAAGTTTCTAGTTTTTATAATTTTATGTTTAAACTTGGATTTCCATTTAAAATAAGTTTCAAAGAATGACAATTTTAGTCCCTGGTCTTTTTATAAAAATAATTATGTTTTATTTTTTTATAAAAATAAGTTTTATAAGTTTTATTATTTTATAATTTTATAAAATATTTTATAAGATTTATTAGTTTATAAGTGTTTAAAATAAGTTTATTAATTATGTTGTTTATATAATTATAAGTCTATAAGTTCTAAGAATTTAATATAATTAATCATATGATACATATATATATATATATTTTAAATAAGCTTTATATGTCTATATAAATATATATATATATATATCTCAGGTATAATTGTTTTTTTTCTTAAATATATATATCAAATAAATTAATATTTTATTTAAGAAATTAGGATTTTAATAGATTTCCAGAATTTAAATTTTTAATACGCACAAAGGTTTAGGGAAAAGTATGTCGGAAAAAATCTGGGAGATTACAGTCTCCCCTACTTTAGGAAATTTCAGTAAGAGGGTGAAGACTTAAGCTTTTGATGCGTACAAGGATCATGAGAAAAGATACTTCTATTTGGTCTTTTAGTTAGCCATGGGCTTTGTTTAGACTTCAAAATGGTCAGTAACGTTAGGAATACAACTACTTTTGAGTTTCTAGGTTTCACAGCCTATGATTGCTAGGAGTTTATCTAAGAAGCATATAGTCTCATCGAGGGATATGAGGATTTTTTTTTGTTCTTGGAAGTGATCCTAAAGAGAAGGACCGTCGCATAATCATTCGGATTCTAAAGGTGAAATGCATTACTTGGAATAGATTCGATGATATTTTGATGATTTGAGTTTGCTCGAAATATAGTCTAATATGTTCAAGAATTGCCAGTGGTAAGAGATTCCATGATCATTGGTCTAGGTCCAAAACTTCTCGTAATGCGAACAACGTTACTTCTGATAATATGATAGGGGTACTTATATATATAGGAAGTACCGTCGGCGTATCTACCACGCCCTTGTCATATCACATTAGTTTTGTTACTATATATTACGATAGGTTTTAGGTTATAGCACACGACAGAGTTTACTATGTTTTTCATATGCCAATTCTTATAACTAAGTGTGCACCCGTATGTATTCGAACCGTCGCATAGTCCGCGTAGATCCTTCCGTTTGTGTGTGGGGCCAGATAGGGTACATAGATTGATTAGTGCATGACTATTGTTTTCGCGTAAGAGTAGTTATCAATTAACTGAGTCCCTAGAGGGAAACGTCAATCAGTAACTAAAGAGTAATGATGTGGCATGACTTAGAGTTTCAAAGCTTCCTCATGTTTTAACAAGAATACGTCAAACCCCGAGTAGTTTAAAGTCTCACATCTTTCTCATGTTTGAACAAGAATACGTCAAACCCCGAGTAACTTTAATGTCTTCCAGTTTTCCAACTTTAGTGAATAAAGTGTGTGATCACGCCTCAAGTATAATGTGATTACTCCAAAACACTGATGATCAAGAGAGGTGTGAGAAAGTTTTCATTATGGAGTCCTTTGTTATACGCTCCTTATTCCTATATAGGAGATTCTGGTCATTCAAGGAGACCAGATGGATGTCGATGTTTGGTTTTGACTCAAAGGCAAGTGAGGCACTTTGCTATAGAGAGCAATGCCCTTCTTCATACCGGTTTCTAGCTTTAGTAATGAAGTTTCTTGTGCGTTCAGGATGAAACGAGTAACAAGTCTTATAAGTTTTATTCAAGGGGAAAGTACAACGTTTGTTGTAATCAGGAATTTAGGTATGATTTAGTAAGGCAATTCATTTAGCTTAGATTGAAGTCATGATATTTCGTTGTACATGCTTACCTTCGGTAACCAAAAGGTGTTGAGCTTTATGGATACGGGTTTGAATGTCGTGTATAACGTAATAGAGGTGTGTCCCTCTAGACTTAAAGTTTTGACTTTATAGTGATGTGTATTTTGTAAGTTTATTGTTTTTCATTAGTAACGTGCATATGGTTTATGGAGAATCTTTTATGTAGCAAGATTTATTTCTTTAATGAGGAAAGTCTTCTAGTGTAAGATAACGGGAAGGGTTCTGATAGTATTTATAGAAGTATGTGTTATGGATAACTGATCTTGTTTTGTAAAAGAAATTTGTAGTTCCTTCTTGTTTGAGTGTAGATAGGGTGTTCCGAGAAACAATGAGTTAGACAAATGGATGAGTGGTCATAAGGAGGATTTCTCAAGAGACAGGTACGATTAACAAGTAATTAGTTTAGCCAAGGCTTAAGGGTCATAGTTGATCAAGATAATGTTTCATAGGTCATATTGTTTTAAAACCCTTTCTCAAAACAAGACGTTTATTCAAAGTTTATTCTTCAGTCATATGCACCCTTTAGGGTTTGATAACTTAGTGTGTCATTATTTAAATCAGATATTAAGATGAATTGTTTTCGATGAATGCGTTGGATAAAAGGGTTAAGTTGTAATGAAAAAAGGAAGGTTTCGGTACGATTTATGTCAAGTCAATAAGTAATAAAAATTGAATTGTAAAATAGGACTTTCATTAAACGTTTCAAAATTGGGACTTTTAGTCCCTACATAAGGCAATGCCTCTTAAACGGAAAATTAAAACAAAGAAAGTAGGAAATTCATCTAATGCCTTAGATAACTCTCCACTAGGAAGCAGATGAGTACTATGACGAGGACCGCTAAGGTTACCCGAATGGCAAACCTAGCTTCTTCTCTAGTGGTTTCCGTACGGGGCTCAAGTATCTCCCTTGTCTTCCTCCAGGGTCGTGATCTTCTCTTCTTGACACCATATGTGATTTTCCAGGTCTTCAATCCTTTGGTTCAGCAGGTCATGCCGTATCCTATGTTCCATCTCCCGCCTCACAAATTATGTGGTTCCCACATACCGGTGAATGTTATTAACCGGGATTCCCATTGCCATAGTGGGTGTCCCGGTATGCCTAGCCCTTGGGTCAGGGCCAGGTGCCAAGTATGGGCCCTTGGTGGGGATGAGAATCGGCGGTGAAGGTGGGGCGCTTGGAAATGATTCCTTGGTGGGGATGGTCCAGATGCCCCGAATCCTAGGCAGAGTTTCTTGTCATGCTGGCATTTAGATCGATTCTCGCCCTAGCAGTTGGATAGGTGGTTTGGCTGGTAAACTGGAGACTCGTTGTTCCCTTCATGATCAAACTCTGCTCCGGGGTGATACACGGGTGAGGGGGGTGAGTGTGAGTCCATTACCTGGCAAGAAAAGAACCGAAAGAAGTCTGTAAGTGATGGTGAGATTATTAAATGTTAAATGTGAAGGTTTTTTATGAAGTTAAAGTTTGTTTATCCATAATACTGAGTCATCACAGTATTATTTTAGGAATGGCTCTTGACTTGTAAACGGTGTCTCATGAAGAAAATTCCCACGAAAGGGGGTGGGTCACAAGGACTCACTTAAGTACCCTATTTCTCCTAGCCAGAACTCCTCATGGGCTTACACCCTCTTTCAGTAATTATTTACCGTTGTTTGGGCTTATAGTACTATGATGAGGTTCATTGTGGGCTGGGCTTCGAGGCCTTAGTGTGAGGTTTATTCATTCCAGCAAGATTCTTCCTTTTGGGGAAAACAAGTAGGTTCGTTAATTTCTTGTTAATGTGCCTTAGATCCAAAGATGTTAAGTTTTGTTTACAAGGGATGGTGATGTGTGTAAGTTTAAGGATGTATAAAGATTTAGGGATGTATAAAAATGCAGTAAAACCTAGGATAGTATCAAATGAATTTAACTAGGTAATATGAAGGTAGGAACAAACACAAGGGTTTTTAAGCATTGTACCATAAAATTATGAAGTTTGCAGTGTAATATATGTATATGTAGTTTTAAGTATCGTATCATAAGGATTTTGAAGTCTAGTTTTGGTTATGACGAGTAAGCATGAGGTTATGTGACAAATCTTGAAGAGAAGGAACATAAGGTTCATAGAGTAAGGATTACAGATGTGGATTTGAAATCATGAAGTATAAGTATTTAGATGGTACCTAGTTAGTGAACATTACTAAATAGGCACTTTAACACATCAAAAGTAATTCAAATTCACTAACGTTTGAGAAGTCATGCATTCCTATAAGTGAACACTCATCCCAAGAATTTCAGTAAAGCATACGAGTCCAGCAGTTGATCTGGATTTGTACGAAATGCTTTCCTTGATAGAATTTCCTAGAATATAGGTATCCACCCTTCCGGTCTGCACAAGTTCTCATATATTGTTTAGAATTTAAATATTATTGACAGGAGTTAGTTTTTGGATTAGACCTTGAAGCCTAAGAGTATAACCTCGATGTAGTAGATTCTTGTAACACGTAAGTAGATAGAGGCATAAGTATAAGCATACACGTATATGGTTATAAGGTTTAAGAATAAAATAAAGAGGAGATTCCTAGTAAAGAACATGATATAACTAATGTTTGGGACTCCTAAGTTATAGTCTACGTCATTTGTCCAATAACCTAATTCCCTATAACCAAGGCTCTAATAAAAATCTGTTACACCCCAACCGACGACAGATTATACGCCGGGGTGGACGCGGTTGTTCAAAAGCACAAGGTTGACTATTAAAGTTTAAATAATTTTATTAATAACTTTCAAGGTTTTAATACAAGGAAAGAATCAATACATAACAAGAATACAATTTTAATTTAATAAGAATTCTAGGTCCAAAGCATCCTATGTGATCACAATAAAGTCTCATGTTGATGTACCTGAAACATGTGAAGAAATCTGTCAACTAAAAATAGTTGGTGAGATACGAAGGTTTTGACACAGTTTAACAAAATCTTTGAAAAGTTTTACAATTCACTATGTCATGCATTTTATAGTATAAGTGTGAGATCAAACACGTTAAACATTGTGCATATCAATCCTCCAACCAAGTTTAGGCATAACCCGAAGGTTACCCTTAAAAGTTTAAAGTTTAAATTAAGTAACAATCACCATGGGCTCCCCCCGAACGGTCAATCAATCTAGGTGGATTGGTCAAATACAATAGATCTATCATTGTTACTATAGGCTTGATCAAAGTTAATGGATATGCTAGTATTAAGTTTAATTTAAGCATGCAAGTCTCAAGCATAATAACACAATAATAAATATGTAGGCATAGTTGTACAAGAATTGTATAAGTTTGTAAGTTTGATACATGTTTCACCCCGAGTTTATAGGTAAAGTAAAACGAAAAAGGGGCTAACTATATTCATTTGGATTGATGAAAGAGTGTCCAACAAGATTTAGTGTAGCAAGACTTTGAGGGAGGATATTCTCCCAATAAGCCTAAGAACATTTGTCTAAAGTTTCAAGTTTTGATCCTATAAGTCTATGGCAACGAATCTATGATTCTAAGATTAATTAGGGTTCCAAATGAGAGATGGAAATGATTGTGTTTATAAATTTTAAATCAAAGTTTCAAATAAAAGGTTTTGAATGAATGACACAAAATTTGAATATCAAAGTTTAATAATTATTAATTAAAATAATTATTTAGAAAGCTTTATAATTATTAATTACACAAGTTAGGTAATATTAATTTAAAGTAGTTTTCTAATGTTTTATGAATAAGATTGTAAGGATAATTTAATTGAAAGATCAAATAATTATTAAAGATCACAAATAATTATTTAAAGATTAAATAATGATTAAGGATTCATAATAGTTATTTAAAGAATAAACAAATATTAAGGATAAATAATTATTTAAGGTAAATAATTACTAAGGATAAATAATTATCAAATGAATAGTTACTTTATCTTAATTAAAAAAAGCAATATAAATGATTTAAGATTTATTAAAGTATTAAGTATTAAGTATTTATCTTATAAATTATCTAGTAATTAAATAATATTTACAATATGATTATAAGTGAAATTATAAGTTTAAACAAACATGTTAACTAGAACTCTTTATAAAGTTTATATTTTAAATTATAATTTTTAAAGTTTATAAGTTTATAGATGCCTTGAATAAAGTTTCTTATAGCATTTTAAGTATTTAAGTAAGTTTACAAGTTTATAAATGTTTAAAGTTTCTATTTACTTTTATAACGTCTATAAGTTTATAAATATTTAGGAAAATAGATCGAGTAGGATTATTTCTCTTGTTTTAAATTTAAATAAACAATTAAGTTCTTGTTTATACCAATTATAAGTTTTATAAAATGTCTAAGTTTGTAATTTATTAAATTTACGTTTCTGTTTTTATAAAGTTTATAAGTTCATAAAAGTATATTTATTTTAATTAAATAAATAAGCCCTGAATTGAATATGTATACAAATGTAAAAGTTTATAAGCTTCTGTTTTCAGGTTAATATGTAAATTTTATAAATCATTTTCTGATTTTATAAAATTTATATTAGTTTTCTAAGAATTTTATAAATAATTTGAAGTTTAAAATGAAATATATTTATTATTTTAGAAAATAAATACAAATCATGTTTCCAGATTTTTATAAAATATTTTCTATTCGTTGTATAAGTTTTATAAAGTTTAAATGTACTTTTATAGTTTTTAAGTGTTTAAAAACTATTTTTAAAGAATTAGTTATTATAAGGTTTAAATATGTTTAAATTAATTAAGATAGTTCTCGAATATAAATGTGTAAATAAAATTCAGATTCAAGTTTATATGAGTTTTACAGAATTTATAAAAATTATTACAAGATTTAAAATTGATTAAAAAGGTTAAAAAAAATAAAAGAAACAAAACTCGGGTTGGCCGGATTCGAACCACGGCCACCCGAGTCCACGCACAAGCGCACAAACCACCCGACTACGGGCCTCGTTAAGTTTAAACACGAAAAATCAAATTGATAAACACAATCCCAAATCGAGCCCCAAATCCGTATAAACCCTAGAACTTCAAACCCAGATTACACATCGATTTACCTTTTGTTATCATAAATTGATAGAGGGCTTTTAATCTATGAAGGAAAATGAATCTTTTGGCCAATCGATTTACCTGAAACGAAGTTGGAATAAGGGTGAATGGGTTACGTTTGGGGTCGGCTGTCCACAAGTTCCAATCGGGCAATGCAGGTGCGATATGAATGAATTGATAGTTTAGAGAGTTTGGGTGTGGTGTCGTCAGTGTGCCTCAACGGGTATTTATACCTAATTTCATCATTTAATGATGGATTAGGTGGGAAGATTACGGTTGAGTTAGACGGATTAAAATCCGAATTTACGCGTGGTTACGGCTGAAATCGAGCATTGATACACCTTGGGTGGTGGTCGCATGCGCGAAGGGAGACCCGAGGTGCATCGAATCCGGCCGGAAACGCGATTTTTGAATAAAAGGAATGAAAACGGCCTCTGTGGGTTTCGAACTCGGGACCGATTTCCAGAGGTGGGAGTTTGGCTCTTTTGCACTTTCAGTCCCTGAAGTTTCCAATTTTTATTATTTTATGTTTAAACTTGGATTTCCATTTAAAATAAGTTTCTGTAACATCCAAAAATAATAAAACGAATAAATATAGCTAGACCGGTGATTTAGTCAGAATATTTAAACAAAAGTGAGCGGGCTTGGGCTCGGCTTCAATGGGCCGAGGGAAGCCCAGGTATATAAGAGGCAAGGCAGCCCTCTTCTCTGCTTATTCCCCACTCACACAACTTCAAGAGAGAGAAAGGAGAGCTCGGGTCTAGAGAGAGAAAGTTGACGGATCGTCCCGGGATTGAAGGAGCACGTTACTGCTAAGCTCGTGAGCAAAACCTCCAAATCAGAACCCCAATCCAGGTAACGATTCGACCCTAAACTGAGTTTTTGTTTAATTTGGGATTTTCGGGTTTTGGCTAAAAAGGTAACGATTTTGCAGATGAAACTTGAAAATAAGCTTAGGTATAGCATCTAGAATGAAAACCGAACGTTTTGATCTAAGAAAATTGAGATATTGACTCGATCAGACTCGCATGCAAAAACTTCAGATTTTTAGGGAAGACGATATGTACAGACCCATCGAAACTACTTAGTTTCGATATGTGCAGACCCATCGAAACTACTTAGTTTCGATATGTGCAGACCCATCGAAACTACTTATTTTCGATATGTGCAGACCCATCGAAACTACTCAGTTTCGATATATGCAGACCCATCGAAACTACCATAATTTCGATATGAGCCCACGATCCGAAGCTAGGATTACACATAAGCAACCTATCGAAACTACCAAGTTTCAACATAAGCAACCTATCGAAACTACCAAGTTTCGATATAAGCAACCTATCGAAACTACCAAGTTTAGATATAAGCAAATCCATCGAAACTACTAGGTTCAAGCATAGTAATGTCTAGTGTCATCTAGGAGCACTACCTTACGTGTATGACTTTATTATACAGATTGTGAGTGACATTAGTGACGCTCAGTAACCAGCTAAGTGTATCTCAGAAACTACTCATCAGGTGAGTTCTATGTGCTCCCTTCTATGTTATGTGCAAACCTTATTAAATGTTTTGGGGCTGAAATGTATACACTAAATGAATAAATGATATGAATGCTAATGTGATCATACGTGATGTACTAATATATATACTTTATATATATATAAGAGAATGAATTATGAACAAAGAATGAAACGTATGTTTACAAAGAATGAAGGAAAGAATGGCATAACGTAAATAAATGAAATCTTGCTTTATAATTATTTATATTGCATGTTATGAATGTATGTATACGTTATGGACGGAAACGAAGCTAACGGCTACTTCTGTAGACGGACGACCACGCGACTATTTTGCAACCGGGAAAGATACGTCCTTCGCAAGCTAGGACGTACAAAAAGCATAAATGGGCGGTCGAAGTAAATGCTAAAATAGTATAACGGTTTCATAAACAATAGTTCGCGTGGGAAACGGATGCCTTAGGGCAAACGGGCGAATATGACGGACTACGACGGTAGGACGGTTAAGGCGGACGGCCGAAGGTTGGCCGGACGGAAGTTAAGGCGGACGGCTTCTAGGACCGGACGAGTAAAAGGGCTACGACGGTAGCTTAAGAGCGTATGTCTTTGTGATATACGCATTAAAAGATGGGTTGATCACCCTTATGTGTATGACCAATGAATGTTAAGGAAAGAAAAGGTGAATACATATCTATGTAATCACATAAGAATGAAGAAAGAAAAGTAAAAGCTAGGAATACGTATTTGTAGAAATGTATGTATATAATTATGTATACTTATAAAGAAAAGAATGATCATACTTAATAGTTTTAAACTAGAACTCACCAGCGTTAGCTGACTTTTATTATACATTTCAGGTTCAGAAAGGAAGGGTCGTGCGAAGGCGTGAAGGTTACCCGGCATAAGACTGACATCCCATATTTATATATGTTAAGACAAATGTTATGTACTTAATTTTAAAAAACTTCCGCTGTTATGTCATGTCATGTTACGTTATGTAATGAATGAATTCGAATGTTTTAAATTTAAGCTCGGTGATTATGACTATGTTTATGAGTAAATCCAACAAGTGAGGTCACCCAAGAATGGGGCCTTACAGTTTCAAAGAATGACAGTTTTAGTCCCCGGTCTTTTTATAAAAATAAATTTGTTTTTTTTATAAAACTAAGTTTTATTAGTTTATAATTTTATAAAATATTTTATAAGATTTATTAGTTTATAAGTGTTTAAAATAAGTTTATTAATTATGTTGTTTATATGCTGTTTATATAGTTATAAGTCTATAAGTTTTAAGAATTTAATATAATTAATCATATGATACATATATCATTTTTTAAATAAGCTTTATATGTATATATATATATTTCAGGTATAATTGTTTTTTGGATTATTGGATTTTAATAATCCCACCTTTTACCAATTGGCCGATAATAATCCCAACTGAGAATATTCTTACCACTGGTCCTACTTTCAAACTATTTTTTTACATTGGACCCCCCGTTAAAAAAAATTAACGCCGTTAGAGTTTATATGACGTGGACATCTGCAAACCGCCGGAAAGTCGAGCCAAGCTAGCAGTGGTCTCGTGGTGGCTTTTGAAATTGGCTCTGGTGGTGTTTAACTGGTCTCGTGGGTCCGGAAAGTCCAAACAGAGAAAACGGTGGTGTTTAACGAGACCAGTTAAACACCACCAAAGCCAATTTCAAAAGCCAACACGAGACCATTGCTAGCTTGGCTCGACTTTCCGGCGGTTTGCAGATGTCCATGTCATATAAACTCTAACGGCGTTAAGTTTTTTTAACGAGGAGTCCAATGTAAAAAAATAGTTTGAAAGTAGGGACCGGTGGTAAGAATATTCTCAGTTGGGATTATTATCGGCCAATTGGTAAAAGGTGGGATTATTAAAATACAATAATCCTTGTTTTTTTTCTTAAATATATATATCAAATAAATTAATATTTTATTTAAGAAATTAGGATTTTAATAGATTTTCAAAATTTAAAATTTTAATACACACAAAGGTTTAGGGAAAAGTATGTCGGAAAAAAATCGTGGAGATTACATGTGTCAACCAGTGTAGTATTCTCATATTTGTTCAACTTTGTTGTAACTTCCCGAAAACTGAAAGCTAATGGTTTGGGTTAGAGAGCGACCCAAATCTCTATTAAACAAAAAGGTTAGCAAAGTTTGTCACATGAGGTGCGTTTTAACGAAAATAAAAGACACATGTAGTCTTTTAGAAAGCTAATTCGAGATCAAAACGCACGAGATGGAAACATAGGGACTCGGGTCATTATTGACTTAGAAGGGTTTAAATACCCCTTTATGGGAAAACCCTAGGTCATTATTGACTTAGAGGCACGCGACAGCTGAGAACAGAGAAAGAGACGGTGACCGAGAAGGGATGAAGACAAAGACGGGGACGTGGTCTGGTGGTAGTTTACATGGTGTGACTTATGGAACACGATCTAGTAATCCTGTTTTATGTTTGGGTACGTTGTTTACGTTCGTTTTGTATGGAATTATGATTAGGGTTTCGAGTTTGGTATTGTAGCGGCCTGAAATGGCTAGGTGGTGGTGCGTGAGGATGACCGACGGTAAAAGGGTACACGATGGTGGCCGATAGCGGTTTAGTGACGTGGTTAACGGAGATGACGATGGTGATTGGAACGACGAAGGCCTGTGACAGCTTTAGTAGGAATGGACTGCGACGGTGGCCACTGTGGTGGTTATCTCGACAGCGGATATGGTTTGGTGGTGCGACATGGCTGTTGTGATCGATTAGGGTTTGGTCACAATGAAGAAGATGAAGAGGACATGCATGGTGATGCACGGTGGAGGAGACGGAGGACGTCAACTTTAGTCGGCTAGGTTTTTGAAAGACCCTACTTATTCCTTATTTTATCAGAGATTTATATTGCGAAAAACAGTACGAGTTTGACAAAACTTTGCCATAAATGGCAAAGGTAACGTTTTCATTTATAATATTATTTTACATAAGATAATATATTTACATCATATTATATAGGGATCTCTAATTCCGACTACTCCGTCCTTAGGACGCTTTATTCCATGTGTTTTTTTTCGTGTAGTGTTTGGAAAACGCTTTTGAATTAGCTTACGCTAAGTAAGTACACTGCATCGTTCGTTTTATTATGAACCCTTTAGATTCTTATTACTGTTCAAGTTTCCGAGGCTCTCAGCGCCCCCGTGACCATCTCCGGACGTACCTCCGGTCACGTCATTCGCATATTTTATGGGTGTGCTAACCCCCTCGTAACCATCTTAGGCCGTAACTCCGGTCCGAGTATTGGCAAGGATCTTATACTCGTCAGTATAGACCACTTGCATTTGTCACAAAGACTCATTCATTTCTCAACCACGTAGGCTTGGAATCTTTTACCCTTTCAGCCCATGGGCCTAGAGTTTCCTTTTCTTTTTTCCTCTTCTTTGTTATTGAGATCCACCTTATAGGGCGGGTATCTCATTTTATTTGGAATCTTGAGTATCTCTAATTTGCTTTCACACACACGTTGTTCAAGTCTGTACCATCCATGACTACTGTCTATTGCCCAGATTTATATTTAGAGAATAAACTTTACTACTTCAAACTCTTACTTTTCATTCAACCAAGTACATACATTAAATAAGAAAAATAAATCCTTGCTCCTAAAGATTAGGCACCACTAACCCCACTAAACCACTATCTTGACTCTAATTAAAACACTAAAAACACGTGCCTAAGTTAATATTATCTAATGACCCATCTAAACAAAACCGGATCCATGCTCTATGACCCGTAACCGATGACCCGACTTTTAAACCCGTCAACATTAAACCCTACACTGTCCATGGAATGAATACCACATCCGTCAATTCACACATTTACTATCTTCTATGACGACCGTCCACGGATCTACGCAACGCTCATGACGACCGTCCATGAAACGTACGTACTGTCTTCATCATGACGGCCGTTCATGATGTAGGCATAACACATGAAAGGTCATGTTAACCCTATGAGCATTTATTCAAATGGACTGCAACCTCAGAAGGTTTAATAACAAAGCCACCTCACTAACAATTGTTTTTTCATTAATTTTTCTTATATAAAATCTTTGAAATTGTTTCGAATCTTTAACTTGTTGGCACAGGCTTGGTTCACGTAAAACTCTGATTGATTAAAAGGTAAAAAAATTCCATTAAACAATAAGACTACTATTTCTCTATATAATGGAAATAAAACAAACAAATAAATAGACTTATGCATATTCCCGTGTTCACATGATACTTGCTATTATACCAATTAACTCATATTCCATTTTATGCAGCTAACCAATTCCTGACCTGATTACTTGGTCAAGCCACCTTCATTTGACATCAAGTAAATAGCCTTTAATGAAACATGTGACATAATGCTGACCCGTGACCCGTTAACCTGAGTTTTACTGGGTCAAGACACCTCACCTGATGTTGGTTTTGAGAAATATTGATCATTTGGAAGAAGAAAAGTTAAAAATTTGTACATACAGATGATTCTCTTTAAAATAGTCTCCTCTTGTTGATTAAGTAACATTCTGTTTATTGTATTTGCTAGAAGAACTAGCAGAATAAGAAAACATCTTCTGAATATTTTGACTAAATTATGTTGACCTGAACCGTTGTTGACCGGTAGACCTAAACAATTGTTGACAAACCCTATAGCTCCTTAATCTATTATAATAGCATTCACGAAATAAGTATATGTAAGGAACAAAATCATCAAGAAACTCATTCAAATTTCCAAACAGATTTTTTTTTTCATGGAGGGCGGCTGCCCTCCATGGTTCTATACTAGGTACCCCCTGTGCATAAATCTTTCCTATATTATTAACTAGGTTAGAATTTCGTGTATTAAACGGGATGAATAAATATAGTATTATATATTAAGTAATATTTTTTTAAACTCGTGTTTTAGACGGGTTGAATAAACCCGTGTAATACAAAATAATCTGTTAACCCATACATTCGTCAAAATATGTCAGGATGCTTATTAATATAAAGATTAGTATTTTCTTTAAAAATATTTTTATTATTAAAAGACAGAGGTGTATCTAATAAGAGAGAGAGTCAGGAAAAAAATTTGATGAGAATGAATATGAAGGCGACACGTGGCATGAAAACTTTTATTTATTATATAACTAGCTTACACCCCGTGTCTACACACGGGATGAAAAATATCAATACATAAATTCTTAATTTTTTATGTATATATTTTACATGTGTAAAAATGTATTACATGCGAATGATCAACAAAATTCAAAATATGTAAAAATTAATATATAATTAGGTTTTGAAAATACGTTAATTACTATTTCATGCAATTTGATTTTCATTTCTATTTGATTCAAAATAAAAGTTACATAATTATATTTCAGAGTTTTTATAATAACGGATAATTTAAAATAAATCTGTTTTATTAGTATAATTAGTATTTTAGTTAAAGATATATTGTTATTAAAATATAAAGGTGTATTTAATAAGAGAGAGAGGCGGGAAAAAGATGATGAGAATGAATATGGTGACGACACGTGGCATGTAAAAACCTTTATTTATTATATAGTATAGATATGTTAAAATCTCGTGTATTACACGGGGTTTAATAAATAAAATATTATATACTTAGTAATAAAAATTTTATGTTTTTTTTTAAAACCCGTGCAATACACGGGTTGAATAAATCGGTATATTAAATCGGTTGAACTATTTATAATTAAATAATAAGTATCCGTAACTAGATTTATATTAAAAATCTAAAAATAAATTCTTTTAATATCATTATTCAATATTAGAGAGAGAGTCGGGAAAAAAATGGTACAAATGAAACAGAAAGTGACACGTGTTTATAGAATTTTATTTATTAATATAAAGATTATTATTTGATATTATTATTTAATAGGGGAGTGAAACGGAAAAATTAATATTTAATAGGAGAGAGAGCCAAAAAATTTATTTAATAACACATGACAAAGTAGTCACATTTTGGCAGATGAAACTATAAGTTTGATGCTTGGCTGGCCTCAAAGATTTAATATAATACATGGGATGGCTCGAGGTATTCTCTATCTACATCAAGATTCGCGCCTTCAAATTATCCATAGAGATTTAAAGGAAGGAAATATATTGCTCGATGGTGACATGAATCCAAAAATATCCGACTTTGGCCTTGCTAGAAACTTTGTAGGGCATGATACCACTGCTAAAACAAAAAAAGTCGTTGGAACACGGTAAGGATCCTTTTCAAATTTAATACTTTATCACATAAGAAAATGAAGATGAGACTGAATTATAAACTCTAATTTTTAATTTGTAAGTTCATTTTGCTACAGTGGTTACATTTGAGTACGCAATGTATGGGCGTTTCTCTATAAAATCTGACGTATTTAGTTTTGACGTTTTGGTGTTGGAGATAATAAGTGGGAAGAAAAACAGAGAATTTCGTCATGAAGACCACAATGATAACCTTCTTGGACATGTAAGTTAAGGTTTAACTTGTATGACCAAGGTGTGGACTAACCAGAGAGAGTGATGCGCATCCGCTATGGTTTTCCTTTATTATATATAGATTAGAACCTCGTGTATTACACGGGTTAAATAAATATAATATTATATATTTAGTAATAAAGTTTTAGACATTATATATTTATAATATATTAAATAGTTTATTAATACAAATTTTATGAACGTTACATAGTTATTTCTTAAAAATGTTTTATAAAAAAAATGAAACAATGTTTAATTTATAAAAATGTTTTTATGAACAACCTATTTTTATAAATAAAAAATGTTTTATAAAAGGAAATATAGAAATTAGTATTTAATAGTAGAGAGATGCAGGAAACAAAAAATTATAAAAACAATTAAAAAAAAGGATTATTGGATTTTAATAATCCCACATTTTACCAATTGGCAAATAATAATCCCAACTGAGAATATTCTTACCACCGGTCCCTACTTTCAAACTATTTTTTTACATTGGACCCCCTGTTAAAAAAACTTAATGCCGTTAGAGTTTATATGACGTGGACATCTGCAAACAGCTGGAAAGTCTAGTCAAGCTTGCAGTGGTCTCGTGGTAGCTTTTGAAATTGGCTCTGGTGGTGTTTAACTGGTCTCGTGGGTCCGGAAAGTCCAAACAGAGAAAACGGTGGTGTTTAACGAGACTAGTTAAACACCACCAAAGCCCATTTCAAAAGCCAACACGAGACCACTGCTAGCTTGGTTTGGCTTTCCGGTGGTTTGCAAATGTCCACGTCATATAAACTCTAACGGCGTTAAGTTTTTTTAATGGGGGGTCCAATGTAAAAAAAATAGTTTGAAAGTAGGGACCGGTGGTAAGAATATTCTCAGTTGGGATTATTATTTACCAATTGGTAAAATGTGGGATTATTAAAATCCAATAATCCTAAAAAAAATTATATAATTAATAGGAGAAAGGTGAGAAAAAAAGGTAGAAGATCTATAGGAGAATGACATGTGGTACAAAAAACCTTTATTTATTAGTATGTATAGATAGATTATAGATAGATATAGATACATTTATTTTAGAATTATAAATAAAATACATTAATATTAGTTTCCTAACAAAATTAATATATATACACTGAAATCTTTCTTATTTATTAAATAAAGCATTTATTTTTGTCTTATAGATAAAATAGTTTAATATACAAATTAATTTCTGTCTAGAATATTTCAGAAGTATTATTACAATCATTTATTTTAGAATTATAAATAAAATCATTCAATCAAAACAAACTACTAAAGCACTTTATATGCATAAATTAATCAATGTAAAATTTGATGCAAAAATAATATGAGTAAATTACACACATTGTCCTTTAATTATACTCTAAATTACACTCTATGTCCTTTGACTTCAATAACTACAACATAAGTCCTTTATTTACATATTTTTATACACTCTATGTCCTTTACACTAACTGGTGTTAAGTTTTTCAGTTAAGTCTTGCCATGTGCCTCTCACATGATGGGTAAAATGGTCTTTTTACCCATTAAAGGACAATTTATGTAATTTCTAATAATATTCCCTCAAAAATATATGTTTCTCTCTCTACCACCACACAATTCCCAGATCCATCCACCGTCATGGCTCAGATCCATCCACCGTCCTCCGCCGTGTCCGTCACCTCCGCCGCTCACCGTACTCCGACGCCTCTGTCGCTTCTGGTTCAGATCCATCCTCCGTCGCTTCTAGTTCAGATCCGCCCGTTTTGGCGAGTTGGCGGAGCTCGATCTGGTTCAGATCCGGAGCTCGATCTAGGGTTTTGGCGAGCTGGCGACCTCGAGTTTTATCAGAAGCCATCACAGAGAAAGCAATTAAGCTTAATATCATCTCACAAACCCTAAACCCTAGCGCCGCTCTCTCAATCGTCACATTCGACGTCACCGGCACTCTCGGCTTCTTAATCCCGCTGCGGATTCTGTTATCAAAGCCGCCGGATCCGTCCTTAGTAGTAACGCCGGTCACCGCCTCCTCCTTCGCCGGCCGGTTATACGTTACGGCAGGCGATTTAGCTTTTGCAAGAGGCGCAACATTGATTGTATGAGAGGATTTGATGTTGTTAGAAAGAGGAGATCTGAACGGAGTGTGGAGCTTGTCGACGGCGACGATGGCGGTTGAAGTGGATGAGGAGATGTCGTCTGAGCGGAGAGGCGAGTCGGCGCGGAGAAGAGAGTGGAACTCGTCTATTTAGGAATCGGTGTCGGAGATTGATCGGTGGCCGGTGGCGGAGCTGTGGTGGCGGTGGTGGTTTTTAAGGAAATTATATCAGACTTGTGGTGAAATGACAATAGTAATTAAATTGGGAATTTAAATATGCAGCTGAAAAGACCATTTTACCCATCATGTGAGAGGCACATAGCAAAACTTAACTGAAAAACTTAACACCAGTTAGTGTAAAGGACATAGAGTGTATAAAAATATGTAAATAAAGGACCTGTGGTGTACTTATTGAAGTCAAAGGACACAGAATGTAATTTAGAGTATAATTAAAGGACAATTTGTGTAATTTACTCAAATAATATATACATCTTCTTGAAGGTTGACTATCAAAAACTGCAAACAATATCATTGCTCTGGGTCCTCGATGGAGGACCAATCAACATATATAATTTTCTTTACAGCTTTAATATTGCTTCTATCAGATTCCACAGCAATAGATACCATGTCTGCAATTCAAGAAATCAAAGATGGTACAACCCTTGTTTCTGAAGGAGGAATGTATGAATTGGGCTTTTTTAGTCCTGGGAAGTCTAAGAATCGGTACCTGGGGATATGGTACAAGAAGATATCATATGGTACTGTTGTATGGGTTGCTAACAAGGAGACACCAATTGCAGATAGATCAGGCATGCTCAAACTTAGCAGAAACGGAGGCCTGGTGATTCTCAGTGGCGGCAACAAAGTGGTCTGGTCATCCAATTCAACAGTACCTGTGGGGAGTAATAGTCCGGTGGTGCAGCTTCTAGATACTGGAAATCTAGTTGTTTGGAATGAAAATAAAAGTCTGATTTGGCAAAGTTTTGACAATCCTGGTGACACATTTCTTCCAGGAATGAAATTGGGGACGGACTTGGTAACAGGGTTACAGAGGTGCATGACATCTTGGAAGAGTCCTGATGATCCTTCTATAGGTGAGTATAGTAATATAGTAGACACAAGTGGATATCCACAAACTTTGGGGTGGAAAGGTGAAGTTTTACTAGCAAGGCTTGGACCATGGAATGGTCTCGGTTTTAGTGGATTTCCTATTGAAAAAGAAAATGGGATTTACACCACCGAGTTTGTCGTTAATGAGAAGGAAATCTACCATAGATATGCACTTACAAGTTCAGTTGTTCAAAGGGTAGTTTTGACATGGGATGGCAAGACACTATTATTGCAATGGATTGGGCGACTCAAAGACTGGATTGTGTATGCTGTAAGTCAAGTTGATATGTGTGATCGTTTTTCACTATGTGGTCCTTATGGAGTCTGTAGCATTAACAAGCACCCACCTTGTACTTGTATGGAAGGTTTTGAACCAAGAGATCGAGAAGCATGGGACGCATCTGACTGGGCAAGTGGGTGTATACGCAAAAAGCCTTTGGATTGTAGGAATACCGATGGGGATGGGTTTTGGAAACTTGCAGGAGTGAAGGTACCAGATACACGAAGATCGTGGTATAATGTGAGCATGAAAATTCGAGAATGTGAGATGGTGTGCAAGAAGAACTGCTCTTGTACAGGTTATACTAGTTTAGATATCAGAAATGGAGGTAGTGGATGTTTGCTATGGCTTGATGAGCTTTTGGACACTAGAGAGTATGATGCAGATCAAGATATTTACATAAGAATGGCTGCCTCTGAGTTAGAAGGTACATATGTTTCTTCTAAAAATGGAGTATATTTGTGTTTTAAGTGCTAAACTACTATTATTTCTCAATGAAAGGTCATGTGGACTCCATCAAAAAGAAAAGAAAACTTACAATGGTGCTTTTAACTTTAATTCTCCCGGTTATCTTTGTTGTGGCATATACAAGCAAAAATATAAAGAAAAGGGCTCAAGTGAAAAAACAAGGTAACACAAAGGAGCAAGTTATGTTGACAATTCTGCATATTTATATGATAGAAAATTAAAAAAATTCGCATAACAAAGACAGTAATCGGACATATCATTTTGTAGGAAATAGGTATATGCTTGATGAAAAGAATACAAGTCTGCAGATGGAACAATTTGTAGGTCTACAGTTTTTTAGCCTATTTGAAGTAGCAAGGGCTACCGATAACTTCAGTGCCTCCTATAAGATTGGGGAAGGCGGCTTTGGACCGGTTTACAAGGTAATTTTTTATGTTTTTTAAATAGAATGCATTGCTTATAATTATCATAGATTAAAACTTTGAAATCCACAAAACTATAAGTTACCATAAGCTCTTAATCATAATCATAATCTTTTAGGGTGTGTTGGAAGACGGGAGAGAAATAGCTGTGAAGCGACTCTCAGAAACATCTCACCAAGGGCTTGATGAGTTCAAGAATGAAGTCATTTGTATTGCAAAACTTCAGCATCGGAATCTTGTGAAGCTTATTGGATATTGCATTCATCAAAATGAACTGATTCTAATATATGAATACATGCCCAACAAAAGCTTAGATGTTTTTATCTTTGGTTTTTACTCACCCTCTATTATTATACATAGTATCTTACTCTAAAAGTTTATTTAATAACACATGACAAAGTAGTCACCTTTGGGCAGATGAAACTAGAAGTTTGATGCTTGGCTGGCCTCAAAGATTTAATATAATACAAGGGATGGCTAGAGGTATTCTCTATCTACATCAAGATTCGCGCCTTCAAATTATCCATAGAGATTTAAAGGCAGGAAATATATTGCTCGATGGTGACATGAATCCAAAAATATCCGACTTTGGCCTTGCTAGAAACTTTGTAGGGCATGATACCAATGCTAAAACAAAAAAAGTTGTTGGAACACAGTAAGGATCCTTTTCAACTTTAATACTTTATCACATAAGAAAATGAAGATGAGACTGAAGTATAAAATCTAATTTTAATTTGTATGTTCATTTTGCTATAGTGGTTACATTTCTCCAGAGTACGCAGTGTATGGGCGTTTCTCTATAAAATCCGACGTATTTAGTTTTGGCGTTTTGGTGTTGGAGATAATAAGTGGGAAGAAAAACAGAGAATTTTGTCATGAAGACCACAATGATAACCTTCTTGGACATGTAAGTTAAGTTTAACTTGTATGACCAAGGTCCAATATCTTTACAAGAAAGTAGTGATTTTTCTAAATGTATGTTTTGGTTTGATGTAGGCATGGAGACTTTATAAAGATGGCAGATCCATTGAATTGATGAGTGGATCTTTACATGCCTCATGTGTGGTCTCTGAAGTACTAAGATCAATACATGTTGCACTATTATGTGTACAAAATCATGCAGAAGATAGGCCACCTATGTTGTCAGTGGTTCTAATGTTGGCCAGTGAGGGTGTGTTGCCTCAACCTAAACAACCTGCTTTTTTCACCGAAGAGAGTCTGAACACAGTTGAGTCTGACGTAACGGTTGATGAATACATGATAACACAACTGTATGCTCGATAGCAACACAAATTTATGCCACAGATACTAGTCATCTTTCGTATACTAGTAATTCTTCGTTGTTTCTTGTTTTAATGGATACTAGTAATTTTTCGTACACTAGTAATTCTTCGTTGTTTCTTGTTTTAATGGCTTGTGGGTAGGGAGTCATCCTTAGTGAACATCAAATATGAAAACTAATAAATAGTAGGAATTGGTGGGAACTCTTGATTTGCTTTACTAAATGAACATCAATATAAAATATTTAAATTCATGTTGTGATAAACTATTATTTTTTCAAGCATCTTTCATACTCACTCTCACCAATCCAGATATCACTACTAGAAAATAACATTTTTCCGTAAGAAAATTTCTAACAAAAACAATTTGGTCGTAAATAGCGACGAATTTACGACATTAAAAAAACTAATATTATCGACGAAATTCTAACACACATTTTAAAAAATAATATATTTTTTATCGCCCCTGAACTTGTTTTTCACTTCAAATCAGCTTCCCTTTGTGTCAAATTGAGTCAATCTGATTAACGCCGTTAGTCAACCATGTTAACTTCAAGGGTATAATCGTCATTTTATAAAAAAGATATATAATTTTTTTTCTTTTTAACTAAAACAAAAAACCCTAACCCCTTCGTAATCTCTTCTCTAACCTACCCCCACCCAACCCCATCGATTTCAGCCACCACCACCATCCACCATCCCCCACAGTTGTCACACCATCCTAACTCACCTGTTGCTACAAAACTTATCACCTAGTGTATCAAGCTTCGCAGCAATGCTGGATGGACAAGCTAAGCTGAAACTTCTAGACTTGGGCTTGGAAGAAAGGACCGGATCTCCTAGTCTTGAGGAGATGATCTACAAAACAAGTAACACCGTGAGTCTAGCCACGAGCGGAATGGGTTTCTCCTCATGACCACCCTCCGGCGTGAGGATAAGTATTTGTTTGGTGAAATGTAAAAGGAGAGAAAGAAGAGAATAGCAAGAACAAGTAAGTTCGAGTATTGGGGATGTGAGAGTGTATATTTTTCGTTTATCAAGTGGGCTATTTATAATGGCTTCATGATTTGGAGCATCTGGTCCATGGCCTTATTCCTGCAATAGGTTTTACTTGTTCCCTTAGGCTTACCTGGAATGTACTACCTCTTTTGGTGTTTAAGGGGTTCAAGTGTTTGTCCCTATAGTTAACTGTGTCTCTATTGTATGATCTCCATGACTGACCATTTATCCGTTATACGTCGGTCTCATTAGTAGTCTCTTGTTTCAAAAGTTGACTTGCCTCTAATGTAGTGACCGTATACCGGATCGTAGTCTGACGTAGGTCCAGGTCTCCCTAATTCCCTTGTCTTTATAGTTGACTCCATATTTTTGGTACCTTGACCGTACAGGTTAACCTCCTTGGTCAAGGGGCCATGTATGAGTTTTTAGCCGAATGGAGACCGGGCTTGGGCATGGCCTGAGACACGACAGGGCTTCTGCTGCAGCCAAGCCAAGCGGTGACCTAGACTGGTTTTTATGTACTTGTTTGGTGCACAAACAACAGTTCAATAATAATGCAAACCTTGATTCCATTTGATACATTTTCTAGGATTTCATGTATATATTCCAATCCATACTAATACTAATTCAAAGAAACCAAAAACTTTCCAAGTTGATTCCACATATACCGTACAAGAATGAATATTGAAACTCATGGCCTTTTCATATATGTAACTATATATATGTAAATATATATATATATATATATAAGTATATTTTATATACAAATTGGTCTTGAACCATCCTCAAAGTCCTTGAACCCTAAACGTGAACCCACACCCTTACAATTGAACCTTTGGCCTAGATTTGAACCCATATGACCCAATTTTGACCCCAAATCACCAATTTTGACTTTAAAAGTCAAACAGGCCCAAATCGATGGAATTCAACTTGAGAATTCGATTCAGGCTGATAATTCGTTTTTCCCTACACACACAAGTAATAATCGAGCCATCCCTGATCCACATAATAGCCCAATTCGATCTTTTACTCGGATAAATTCAAAATTTGAATAGTTTGACTCCCAGAGTCAAACCGCGTTCAAATCCATTCCAAATCGTGAAATTTATAACAATTAATCCCCGTAAATCATGCTAAGACTAATCGTGTATGTACCTAGACCCATTACACTACCCAATTCAGTCGATTACAACCGGATTAACGCGTAATTGGAGTCATAACCGTCACCCGTAAAACCCTCAATCGAATAATACGTTAATGACAAAATTAATCAAATTAAATGACCACGAACCTTCGCAAGGCTCTATAAAATCTCACCCAAACCTCATTTGAGTTTCATTCCATCCCTGTTCGTCGATCTAGCACCCCAAACATTGCCTCGTTCCGGTTAGTTGTCAGGCTTCGTTACGCAACCATCACAGGTATGGTTTACTTCGTTCGATTCACATTTAATCACTTATCGAAAGCCCCTTATCACTTTAAAAAACAACAATCCAAATCGTTTTCAATTTCTGGAAATCTTACGAACCTGTTCATACGACTGTAAAAAGGAAGTTTTGATTCGTTTCTGTTAACGCATTTAACCTTATACGATACAAGTTATAACAGCGAACCACTCCCAGACCAACCGGTTAAGACGGAAGGCTTGTAGGGGAGTGGTGTGGGTTCGAAACCCACACAAACCGGCCTTTTGGCGCGCCCCCCTTAACCGGATCCGGCCCCCTTTAAACGTCAAATTAAATAGAATTCTGATCGGGTTTAAATCAGATATAGTTCTTTGGTCCAGTGGTTGAACCGGCTGTCTCACACAGAAACCACCCGGGTTCGAGCCGGGTGGTCTGTTTTATTTTTTTAAATCAATTTTAACAACCCAATATTTTTATAAAAATTATTTTTATAACCTATACCATATTTAGACCAGAATACAATACAATTTCGAAGTTTTTAACATAAAATATCAATTATTACAAATATAGTTGTTTAAACTCTCATTTTTAATTATTTAAAATTGTGTTTTTAAATAATTACTCAAAATAATTAATTTTCCTAATGCATAAATATATTAACAAGATATAAAATGTATATTCTTGTAAATCATTTATCTCATATAAACATAAATACATTTGAACAAAAAACCTCTTTCTAAATATATACACATATATATATACGTACATAATATTATTTATTTATCTTTATAATGAATAAAATTATTATTTTGCATCTAGGGTTTTCTTTAACCCGTATTATTACGATCTTGGCACCTTGACATAAATAAAAACGCAATGGATTTACTTAATATTTTAAAAATTATATTACTTTTAGCAATGATTATTATTTTAATTAAATAAATAAAAAAAAGTTTTATTTATTTAATCTTTAACCCTAAAGACACATGATGTTTTCATACTCCCATAGTTACACCAAACTTTTGACATCTTATAATTTCCTACATAAAATAACACAAATTTTATACAAACTCACACCTAACAAGACCCGATGAACAGTAGACTTATCCTTAGACTTATGCATATTATTAATTTAAGGTTATTCTTTTCACACTAGGTTAACATGTGATTTGAGAATCACTCGTGCTTCATACTTGCTCGTATTATCCACCCAACACACACATGTGAGTTTACATAGCCCCCTTTTTATTTTGTACTTTTGGGGTGAAACATGATTTACTTTTTGAAACTTTTTGCATAGACTTAAATACAATTCAATAATATGATATTATGTGTTATGTGCTTTATGCTTGAATGCTATGAGTTAAGACTACATATACATGACATTAGTACAATCATTAACTCCGTACAAGCCAACGGTTAACATTGATAGATCTATTGTGTCTGACAAACCCACCCGGTTAGGGTGTTTGTTACCGACTTTACATTAGGGTAACCTCCGTGTTATGCCTCAGTCACAAGGTTTGATTGTACACACTTAGTTTAACTATAGATTCTCCATAAATGCCTTATGCACGTGTATCGTATGAATTGTATAAAATACTTTAAACTTGGTTGTGTGTCAAAACCTATGTATGCTCACCAACTTTTTAGTTGACCTTGTTTTCATCATGTTTCAGGTACTAATGCTTGAGAATAAGTACAAGATGCTTCACTTAGGACCGATGACCTAGAATTTAATTTAAAGAGACTATTTAATGTATTTCTATTTTCCTTGTATTGTTGGATTTATGTTTATTTGTGATATGAAATTGGTTGTTTAATTATTTAAACTTTAGTAGACCTTGAGCTTTTGAACAGTCTACATGTCTCGCCCCGACGTATTCCACCGTCGGTTGGGGTGTGACAGATTGGTATCAGAGCCTTGGTTATAGGGAATTAGGTTATTAGACACCTTTGACCTAGACTATAACCTTAGGACACCCATTATTTGCCATGCTCTATGATCATATGATATGCTACATGCTATGTGTTTCTTACTTATTATATTTTGATAATTTATTTGTTAAAATTCATGAATTATTAGACTATACTTAAATAATAAATTAAATAAACAATATCCCTACCCATACCCTAAGCCTCATAACCTTCTTACCTACTTCTCTGTCATCATCATCATAGCATGTGGAAACTTCATGAATTTAAATCTATAGAATTCCTTTACTTCCTCGTTAAGGTTTTAAACTTTGTTAATTATTAGAGGACACGTGCAATCTGGAAGGGTGACACCTGTATTCTGGGTTTTCTGTCTAGGAAAGCATTTCGTATAAATCCCAATCAACCGAGGGACCCGTATGCTTTCCTGGGAATTCCCAGGATGAGTGTTTACTTATAGGCTAAAACACGTCTCCTTGAAAATTATATGAGTTTAATTGACCTTAATGTGTCATAGTATTCAAGTGATTATGTCACTATTTGAGTACAATCCAAACTATGATTTACTACTCCATCTATTATTTTGTTCCCTTTTAAATTCAATCAACTTTCATAAGTTCTTACATCTTTTCTTGTCTTGTGCAAATCTGTAGAATGCCTCCCCGTCGTGCTACCGTGACCAACAACAACACCGACATTGCTGCTATCCTTGCACAACTTGTAACTCAACTCACCCAAGCTAATGGAGCCATTAGTGGTACCCACGAAACTAATGGGGGTGGTGGTGCCAACCCACCACAATGTACTTTCAAGCACTTTAACTCGTGTAACCCCACTAAGTTTTATGGCACTGAAGGAGCCACGTGTCTCTTGTAATGGCTCGAGAGCATTGAAAGCACTTTTCTCAACAGTGATTGTCCCGACAACCTCCGGGTCCGCTATGCCACCGGCGTCTTCAAAAAACGAGCGCTCACTCGGTGGAATGGTGAAAGGAGGAATAGGGGCATAGATGTGGCAATGGCCTTGCCATGGGATGAGGTCAAACGACTCATGACCGAGGAGTTCTGTCCTCGCAATGAAATGAAGAAGTTAGAGGCCGAATTTTGGGATCTTGCCCAAGATAGTGGTGAAAGTTTAGACTACACCACCCGTTTCCATGAGCTAAGCCTCCTAGTACCTCATATGGTCACACCTTTGGCTCGGGGTATTGAAAAGTACATCGGTGGTCTGCCGATGAAGATTCAAGACACTGTTTTGGGGAGGAACCTAGCTACCCTTGAAGATGCCATCCGCCTATCCGCCACATTAACCGATAACCATGTAAAGAAGGGTGCTAAGAAAGTCCTAGACATGGCAACACCTTCTGAGCCCTCCAAAGGGATCAAACTCAAACCTTTCTCCAACAACAAGAAACGAAAGATTAGGAACTTTGCTGTTGTTACCCCAGCTGCCCCAGTCAATCAGGTTGCTCCTATGACTCAAAATTTAGCCAAGAAACATTATGTGGGCAACAGCCCTTTGTGCAACACGTGCAATTACCATCATTTCCCAAACCTACCATGTCGGATATGTGCCAGCTGTGGAAGATATGGGCATTTAGCCAACACCTACAGAATCAAACCACCCGGCAATACAGCCAACCAGGGAAACAAAGGGGTTCCAACTATCACTAATGGGAATGCTTGCTTTGAATGTGTGAACCCAAACCACTTCCGAAACCGATGCCCAAAACTTACCAACTCCAATCAAAGTGGAGCTAGAGGTTGTGCTTTCAACATAAATGCTAATGAAGCCTAGGCCAACAATGATGTGGTCAACGGTACGTTCCCCGTTAATAACCAATATGCTTCCATACTATTTGATACCGGTGCCGATAAGAGTTTTGTTTCACTTAAATTTGAACCTTTGCTTGCTAAAACCCGAACTAAGTTAGAGAAAATGTTTACCGTTGAAGTAGCGGATGGAAACCCCATCATCATTGACTCCATTATCCGCGATTGTTTCATCGAACTTAATGAACATTCCTTTCCCGTCAACCTTATACCTATGCAACTGGGAAGCTTTGATATCATCATAGGCATGGATTGGCTATCTAGTCATCATGCCGAGGTCGTTTGTTTCGAGAAGTGCATCCGAATTCTTCTCCCCTCGGGTGATACATTAAAAGTCTTTGGTGAGAAACCATGTAGTGGGCTTAAGCTCATGTTGTGCACTACGGCCCGAAAGTACTTACGGAAGAAGTATGTGGCCTTTCTAGCCCATATCGTTCAAAAGAAGGACCAAGAGAAGAGTATTCAAGACATCCCCATCATTTGTGACTTTCCCGAAGTATTTCCTGAAGATCTATTCGGTCTTCCACCCATTCGTCAAGTAGAGTTTCGTATCGACCTTGTACCTGGAGCTAATCCTGTGGCTAAAGCTCCATACCGCCTAGCACCTTCTGAAATGCAAGAACTTGCAAGTCAGCTTCAAGAACTTTCCGATAAAGGTTTCATTCGTCCCAGTCATTCACCATGGGGTGCCCCCGTCCTATTCGTGAAGAAGAAAGATGGCTCATTCCGGATGTGTATTGACTACCGCGAACTCAACAAACTTACCGTCAAGAACCGTTACCCGGCCTAGGATTGATGATCTCTTTGATAAACTCCAAGGTTCCACCTACTTCTCGAAGATTGATCTTCGATCCAGATATCACCAACTTCATATGCAAGAGGAGGATATTCCAAAGACTGCCTTTCGTACAAGATACGGTCACTATGAATTTATGGTTATGCCTTTTGGGCTAACCAATGCCCCCACGGTTTTCATGGATCTCATGAATCGCGTATGCAAACCATACCTAGATAAATTCGTGATCGTTTTCATTGGCGACATCTTGATCTACTCCAAGACCAAATCAGATCATGAACAACACCTTAAGTTGGTTTTAGACCTTTTAAGAAAAGAACAACTATATGCTAAGTTCTCCAAGTGTGAATTTTGGCTAAAGGAAGTTCAATTTTTGGGTCATATATGTTGATCCCGCAAAGATCGAAGCCGTTAAGAACTGGAGTACCCCTAAGGCCCCTACCGAAGTCCGTTCATTTCTTGGTCTTGCTGGTTATTATCGTCGTTTCATCTCAAACTTTTCCAAGATTGTTGTCCCTCTCACGGCCTTGACCCACAAAGGTAAACACTATGAGTGGGGACCAAAGCAATAGGAAGCCTTCCAACTCCTCAAGCAAAAATTGTGCAATGCTCTTATTCTCACTCTTCCTGATGGCAACGATGATCTGGTTGTCTACTGCGATGCATCGAACCAAGGTCTCGGTTGTGTTCTCATGCAACGGGGCAAGGTGATCGCTTATGCATCAAGACAACTTAAAATTCACGAAAAGAATTATACGACGCACGATCTTGAGTTTGGTGCGGTCGTCTTCGCATTAAAGATTTGGAGACATTATCTCTATGGCACGAAATGTGTGGTGTTCACTGACCACAAAAGTCTCCAACACATCTTCAACCAAAAAGAACTCAACATGAGGCAACGACGTTGGGTCGAGCTCCTTAACGACTACGACTGCGAGATTCAATACCATCCCGGTAAAGCAAATGTTATGGCCGATGCCTTGAGTCGTAAGGACCACGTTATGCTTCATTGTGTTAGGATTCAAACCGATATTCAAAATCGCATCTTAGAAGCTCAACACGTCTCGGTCACCGAGGGTAATCTGTATAACGAAATGTCATGTGGTGTTGAACTCCTATTAGAAACCAAACCTAATGGCCTCCTCTATTACTTGAATCGTATCTGGGTCCCCGATCGTGATGACCTTCGTGCAGTCCTTATGAATGAGGCACACAAAACTCATTACTCCGTCCATCCCGGGGCTGATAAAATATACAAGGGTCTTCACCAACAATACTGGTGGCCTGGAATGAAGAAAGACATTGCACTTTTTGTTGCAAGATGTCTAACTTGTTCCAAAGTCAAAGACGAACATCAACGTCCTTCCGGTTTACTTGAACAACCGGAAATTCCCGTGTGGAAATGGGAGAACTTAGCTATGGATTTCATTACCAAACTCCCTCGCACCTCAAGTGGTTATGATAGCATTTGGGTGATTATTGACCGCCTCACCAAATCTGCTCATTTCTTACCCATCCGTGAAGACTATCGGGTTAGGAAATTGACCCAAATTTACATTGATGAAATCGTGAGCCGTCACGGTGTTCCATTAAACATAATCTCCGATAGAGATGCTCGATTCACCTCCTGCTTTTGGCAATCTCACCAAATCTGCTCATTTCTTACCCATCCGTGAAGACTATCGGGTTAGGAAATTGGCCCAAATTTACAATGACGAAATCGTGAGCCGTCATGGTGTTCCATTAAACATAATCTCCGATAGAGATGCTCGATTCACCTCCCTCTTTTGGCAATCTCTCCAAACTGCTCTTGGTACACGCTTGGATTTAAGCACGGCTTACCATCCCCAAACTGATGGTCAGACCGAGCGTACAATCCAAACTCTTGAGGACATGCTTAGAGCTTGCGTAATTGATTTTGGTGGCAATTGGGATTCACATCTATCCCACATTGAGTTCTCTTACAACAATAGCTACCACACAAGCATCAACATGGCTCCATTTGAAGCTCTCTATGGCCAGAAATGTCGCTCTCCTATCTGTTGGAACGAGATTGGCGAAGCACAAATCACTGGTCCTGAATTAATCCAAGAAACTTCCGACAAGATTCAAGTGGCAAGGAGTCGGCAAAAGAGTTATGCCTACAAAAGACGTAAACCCCTGGAATTTCAAGTCGGTGATCTTGTACTTCTAAAGGTATCTCCTTGGAAGGGGGTGATCCGTTTCGGGAAGAAGAGTAAACTAGCACCTAGCTATGTGGGTCCATTCAATCCTCGAAAGGATCGGGAAAGTGGCTTACAAACTCGAATTACCTCCATCACTTGCTAACGTACATCCTACTTTTCACGTGTCCAACCTAAAGAAATGTCTTGCTGATAAGAACCTCCATATACCTCTTGACGATGTGCGCATTGATGACACGATGCACTCCGTTGAGAAACCGGTAGAGATCATGGGTCATGAGATCAAGCAACTCAAGCGAAGCCGTATTCCTATTGTCAAAGTTCGTTGGGATTCTAAGCACAGCCCTGAGTTCACTTAGGAACGAGAGGATCAAATGAAGCTTAAGTATCAACACCTCATTTCTGATTCAGCAGCCTCAAATAGTTGAATTTCGGGACGAAATTCCCTTAACATGGAGATACTGTAACATCTCTGATTTTTATGTACTTGTTTGGTGCACAAACAACAGTTCAATAATAATGCAAACCTTGATTCCATTTGATACATTTTCTAGGATTTCATGTATATATTCCAATCCATACTAATACTAATTCAAAGAAACCAAAAACTTTCCAAGTTGATTCCACATATACCGTACAAGAATGAATATTGAAACTCGTGGCCTTTTCATATATGTAACTATATATATGTAAATATATATATATATATATAAGTATATTTTATATACAAATTGGTCTTGAACCATCCTCAAAGTCCTTGAACCCAAAACGTGAACCCACACCCTTACAATTGAACCTTTGGCCTAGATTTGAACCCATATGACCCCAAATCACCAATTTTGACTTTAAAAGTCAAACAGGCCCAAATCGATGGAATTCAACTTGAGAATTTGATTCAGGCTGATAATTCGTTTTTCCCTACACACACAAGTAATAATCGAGCCATCCCTGATCCATATAATAGCCCAATTCGATCTTTTACTCGGATAAATTCAAAATTTGAATAGTTTGACTCCCAGAGTCAAACCGCGTTCAAATCCATTCCAAATCGTGAAATTTATAACAATTAATCCCTGTAAATCATGCTAAGACTAATCGTGTATGTACCTAGACCCATTACACGACCCAGTTCAGTCGATTACAACCGGATTAACGCGTAATTGGAGTCATAACCGTCACCCGTAAAACCCTCAATCGAATAATACGTTAATGACAAAATTAATCAAATTAAATGACCACGAACCTTCGCAAGGCTCTATAAAATCTCACCCAAACCTCATTTGAGTTTCATTCCATCCCTGTTCGTCGATCTAGCACCCCAAACATTGCCTCGTTCCGGTTAGTCGTCAGGCTTCGTTACGCAACCATCACAGGTATGGTTTACTTCGTTCGATTCGCTTTTAATCACTTATCGAAAGCCTCTTATCACTTTAAAAAACAACAATCCAAATCGTTTTCAATTTCTGGAAATCTTACGAACCTGTTCATACGACTGTAAAAAGAAAATTTTGATTCGTTTCTGTTAACGCATTTAACCTTATACGATACAAGTTATAACAGCGAACCACTCCCAGACCAACCGGTTAAGACGGAAGGCTTGTAGGGGAGTGGTGTGGGTTCGAAACCCATACAAACCGGCCTTTTGGCGCGCCCCCCTTAACCGGATCCGGCCCCCTTTAAACATCAAATTAAATAGAATTCAGATCGGGTTTAAATCAGATATAGTTCTTTGGTCCAGTGGTTGAACCGGCTGTCTCACACAGAAACCACCCAGGTTCGAGCCGGGTGGTCTGTTTTATTTTTTTAAATCAATTTTAACAACCCAATATTTTTATAAAAATTATTTTTATAACCTATACCATATTTAGACCATAATACAATACAATTTCGAAGTTTTTAACATAAAATATCAATTATTATAAAAATAGTTGTTTAAAACTCTCATTTTTAATTATTTAAAAATGTGTTTTTAAATAATTCCTCAAAATAATTAATTTTCCTAATGCGTAAATATATTAACAAGATATAAAATGTATATTCTTGTAAATCATTTATCTCATATAAACATAAACACATTTGAACAACTAACCTCTTTCTAAATATATACACACATATATATACATTCATAATATTATTTATTTATCTTTATAATGAATAAAATTATTATTTTGCATCTAGGGTTTTCTTTAACCCGTATTATTACGATCTTGGCACCTTGACATAAATAAAAATGCAATGGATTTACTTAATATTTTAAAAATCATATTACTTTTAGCAATAATTATTATTTTAATTAAATAAATAAAAAAAAGTTTTATTTATTTAATCTTTAACCCTAAAGACACATGATGTTTTCATACTCCCATAGTTACACCAAACTTTTGACATCTTATAATTTCCTACATAAAATAACATAAATTTTATACAAACTCACACCTAACAAGACCCGATAAACAGTAGACTTATCCTTAGACTTATGCATATTATTAATTTAAGGTTATTCTTTTCACACTAGGTTAACTTGTGATTTGAGAATCACTCGTGCTTCATACTTGCTCGTATTATCCACCCAACACACACATGTGAGTTTACATAGCCCCCTTTTTATTTTGTATTTTTGGGGTGAAACATGATTTACTTTTTGAAACTTTTTGCATAGACTTAAATACAATTCAATAATATGATATTATGTGTTATGTGCTTTATGCTTGAATGCTATGAGTTAAGACTACATATACATGACATTAGTACAATCATTAACTCCGTACAAGCCAACGGTTAACATTGATAGATCTATTGTGTCTGACAAACCCACCCGGTTAGGGTGTTTGTTACCGACTTTACATTAGGGTAACGTGCGTGTTATGCCTCAGTCACAAGGTTTGATTGTACACACTTAGTTTAACTATAGATTCTCCATAAATGCCTTATGCACGTGTATCGTATGAATTGTATAAAATACTTTAAACTTGGTTGTGTGTCAAAACCTATGTATGCTCACCAACTTTTTAGTTGACCTTGTTTTCATCATGTTTCAGGTACTAATGCTTGAGAATAAGTACAAGATGCTTCACTTAGGACCGATGACCTAGAATTTAATTTAAAGAGACTATTTAATGTATTTCTATTTTCCTTGTATTGTTGGATTTATGTTTATTTGTGATATGAAATTGGTTGTTTAATTATTTAAACTTTAGTAGACCTTGAGCTTTTGAACAGTCTACATGTCCCGCCCCGACGTATTCCGCCGTCGGTTGGGGTGTGACAACTGGGCTGTGGGATTTTTTGTTCAGGCCTTGTTTCCTTTATGAGTTCAGATGTTTTTCCCATTCGGATTAATCTCCTTCATACTTCAATGTGGGCTTGTGATACGAGATTAGATCGATGATTTTGGGACTCTCACTTCTAACCGTAGACAGGGCTAGGGCATAGCGTGAGCCGTGGCTAAGTAACATCCGGGACTGGGGTGTGGGTCTCTTTGCCTTGTCTCGCCTTCTCGTTTGGTATTTTTCCCATTCGGGTTAATCCCCTTCAAGTCCCCCGGTCCATTATTATGGTATTCGAACCATGATGATGGATTGCGTTCTCGTGGGTTGTGCCGCCACCACTAGCTCGTTTTGTCCCAACCCAACGGTGAGTGGTCTTTTCATCTGTTTCTACATTCGCCATCCTACTTAAGCCTAAAGATAAATGTTTACTTTGCATATTTTTGTCATTACTTAAAGCTTGTTTGGTTTTTTTTTAACAGCAGATGTATTTAAAAAAGCTTCTCTAGCAAGAAGCTAGAAAAAGCCAAAAAAGAATTACATAAAAATTAGGGGATTGTTAAGCCAATCGACCCAAGAAATGTTCCAACTGCTATACCTATTAGAAAACCATAAATAAGAAAAGGCTTGAATGTCATCAAAAATGAAACTTTTTCTGCAAGCAGAAGGCCTGAAAACTGAGTTGTTTCTGAATCTCCGAAAAGTCCACCATGTAATCATGAAAAGACCACTGACAACCTCATTTTTCTTGGGACTTAAGAAAGACGAATTCACAAACTCTAACAAAGAAGATGGCTCGAACGAGATAGGCCAAGAATGACCTATTCAGCGCCAAACCAAAATCCAAATGTTTGCAGCAACTGAGCACTGAGCAAGAACATGATTAGAGTCTTCTAAAGCCAAATCACATACCGGACATAGAGTGGAGGGAACGACAAGGCCTTTTCGATCAAGATTGAGTCTAGTAGGGATTCTATAAAGCAATACTCTCCATGCATGAATATTGAACTTTCTGGGGAGAACTCGAATCCACAAGGTACTTGTATGAGCAATCGCAAGAATACAAGAATCAATAGTGAGACGAACATCCTTAACTGAAAAAACTTCATCCGAATCCTTGAGAGCCCAACGCCAAGAATCCGGAGAAGAAGTGAGAACAAGAGAAGAGATGAGGGAAAGACGAGATGCAAGTTGAGCGCTTTCTTCCCCCCACGAAAAATACGCCTCCAAGAACCGCTAAAAGAGCCTGATTAAAGTCTATCCGATATCAGGCAATCTTGATTAGTGATATGTCATCATTACATATTTTACATACATAATAATCCCACATTATGCTACTAAATTGAATAATAACCTTGCAATTTATGCTTAAAACACAAATATTTTGTAATTGCATGTTATTCGGTGTTAAAAATACAAATCAAGCTAAATCCTATCAAGAACACCAACTATTCAAGTTTCTAGAAAGTTTATTCCCGGAGCAGTGACCCCCAAGAAGTCAAAATTGGTCAACAATAGTCAACAAGAAGCTACAAGACAAAGCTAGGGAAAAAGAGAATGCACGGTCGTGCATTGCCCTTCTCTGCTCCCCACGGCCCGGTACCATGTCCTTTGTACGCTGTTTGATTCCCTGGGCCTTTGTACGACCGTGCAACCCATTGCAGGGTCGTGCATTGCATATTTTGAGGCCTATAAATAGGAGGCTTGGGTTCTTCATTCCACACACCAATCCAGAGCAAAATTACACTCAAGAAGAGAGCATTCTCGTAGTTAGAGTAGAGAGTAGAGGGGCTCTTACTCCTTGTTCCACAATAGGGGAGCCTACGAAACTCATCATTACGCTAGTCGTTATGGCCATTCGTGGCTAAAACTTCTTTAGGGTGAAGATGATGTTTGGTGTATGTTAATGTTTAACCTATTAATGAAGTGGTATGTTTATGTCTTTAACTAATTCGTCCTCAAAAACCATCTTTTGATGGGTTTTTATTATTGTCTAAATCCGTCTTTATATTTGTGAGTGTCTTGATTTTAAAGAGTAAGATCGTAAAACCCTTTTTAATCAAACTTCCTTTGAAACTCGTACGTCTTTATACGAGCAGAGATTGATAAGCCAAGGCTTGGTCTATACTTCTAAGATCCTACGTCTTTATACGAGATTATTATGCGACCAAGAATTGGTGAACTCATGTTGGGAACGGTACGTCTTTATACTTGGTCCCATTGTTACACCGCCTCCCGATGAGCAAAATATAATCACCTATTTAACTTAATATAAAGCATTTTGAGTCCGATGTCTTTATCCAACCCGAAGATGACCATTCGATGGGTTGAGGGTAAATGTTGTCCCTAACGGGAGGCACTACCACTTTTTAAAGAATATAATTTGCAAATCAAATGTCGTGAGGACGAGGCTCTAGCGGTGACCCGGGTAACAAGTTTGTAGTAGTCATACCACTGAATTAGTTAACTTAACATTATCACGTACCAAGCTGATTCGAATCCCGAAGCAATACATTTCGTAATCTGATCATTTTCGCCTTATTTACTTTTCTGCTATTTACTATTCTGCTAGTTACATTTCTATTACACATTTCACGCACATTTTTACTTTTATGTTATTTACTTTACCGTCATTTACTTTTCTACTTCACAAGCACACAAAACCCACCTACTAATTAATCCGGCTAATCGATAATAAAAGTTGAGTATTGGAACTCGACCGTGTCCATTGGTTCGATACTTGGTTCTTACCTGACTATATTACGCTGCGATAGGTACACTTGCCTATTGTGTGTGTTTTAAGTTAACATAATTATCATTTTAATTTATAAATTTAAAACCTGATCTTGTGAAATCAATCACCTTAAAAATATAATTATTTATATTTTTATACTTAATTCACAAAGCACATCAAGTTTTTGGCGCCGATGCCGAGGACACGGTGATTTCAAGAAAAATTCAAGTTAACGGATTTGCCTTTTATTTTCCTGCTGTTTTTCTTCCACGTTTTGTTGCAGGTAGTGTATGATCCAAAGTTCTACTACTGGTTTATATCGACCTTTAGTAGAACCTGAAAGATTCTTTCACCGCTGAGTTTGAGAAAACCGTGCTAGAAAAATGGTTGTAGAAAACCGTATTATCACTGAATTTGCAAGACCGTCACTAGACGCAATGGGGTCTAGTATCACAAGACCAACCGTCGACGCCAACAACTTTGAGATCAAATATCATGTTATTCAAATGATCCAGTCATCATGCACTTTTAACAGATTACCCGATGAGGATCCACATGCCCATATCGCAAATTTCCTCGAGATTTGTGATACCTTTAAACTAAACGGAGTGTCGAACGACGTTATTCGCCTCCGTATGTTCCCTTTATCTAGCTAAGGCATGGTTGAGTTCTCTCCCTACCGGGTCAATCACCAGTTGGGACAATCTCGCCCAGAAATTCTTATCGAAGTATTTCCCACTGGCCAAGACCGCTAATTAATAAATGATATCACCACTTTCACTCAAGACGATGGTGAATCACTATATGAGGCGTGGGAACGCTTCAAGGACATGCTAAGGAAATGTCCTCACCATAGGTTAGAGGTTTGGCTGCAAGTGTCATTCTTCTACAATGGGCTACATAATCAAGCCCGTCAGACACTTGACGCTTCTGCGGGTGGCATATTTGGGAACAAAAGGCCATAGGAGGCTTATAACCTAATTGAAGAGATAGCCATGAACAGCTATCAATGGTACAACCACAGACTAGTAGAGGAACAAGGCAAGGAGTTCATGCCGTCGATGCTGTCACATCATTATCTGCTCAAGTAGACGCCCTGACCACAAGACTAAACCGGATTAGTAAGGGCAAGGCGACACCGAAAATAAAGGAAGAGGTGAAGAGTATCACAACCGACGTCGAACAAGTTGACTTTGCCGAAACAAATCGGCCTCAAAACAACCCTTATAGCAACACCTAAAACCCTGGATGGAGGAATCATCCAAACTTTAGCCAGAAAGATAACAACCAAGAACAATCTGGTTTTAGACAATAACAACAGTTTCAGCAAAGGCAACCTCAGAACTTTCAACCTTGTTAACAATTTCAAGGACCTACCAAGATGGGTAATGGGATGAGCCTAGAGGACACGGTGAGTAAGCTAATTTCCACTACCGAAAGCCAAGCCCTCCTAGCAAATTCTCGTCATAAGAAATACGATGAGAAGTTTAGTCTACATGAAGCTGAGTTCAAGACACAGAAAGCTACCCTTCAATCCATTAAGACATAATTAGGACAAATAGCAAAACTATTGTCCGAAAGGCAACCAGGATGTCTCCCAAGTAACACTGAGACTAATCCAAAGGCCAAAGTAAGTGCTATTACTTTATGGAATAGCAAAGTCTACCCAGAACCACCAATGCCAGGAGAAGAAGTCCAATCACCAAGGAGAGAAATATTCACCGGAGTGCCACTCTGTCCACAGCTCACAAGTTCATCTACCTAGAAAGCACAACCTAGTGTAATCCAACCTCCTATGGCAGACCTTCCTCCAAAAGTTCCACCAAAAAGAACGTTCAATTCTCACATACCATACCCAGGAAGGCTGGTTAAGCAGAAAACTGATGAGCAATATAACAAGTTCATAGAGCTCTTGAGCCAAATCCATGTCAACATTCCCTTCTTGGATATTATACAACAAATGCCAAAATATGGACGCTTCTTGAAGAATTTCCTCACAAACAAGAGAAACATGGAAGAAGCGATAAAAAGAACAAATTACTGTGTCGCTCTTATCGAAAGAAATCTCCCGAAGAAACTTTCAGATCCAGGGAAATTCCCTTTACCATGTTCTATAGGGCCACTACCGGTTACTTACACGCTCGCTGATCTAGGAGCAAGCGTAAATGTTATGCCTTCCACTATGTTTCAAAAGCTCGACATAGGGCAACCGCGACCGGTTAATGCAACCATTGAACTCGTGGATGGATCGATCAAAACACCTATAGGAGTCATTAAGAACTTATTGGTATAAGTTGGCAAGTTTGTCTTCCCTGCCGACTTTATGGTTCTAGAAATGGGACAAGATTTATCCGTACCGTTAATCTTGGGTCGTCCATTTTTAGCCACCTCCAGAGTCGTCATTGATATGAATGAAGGAATTTTAACCCTCCGTATCGGTAAACAATCAGCAACATAGAATATCAGAGGCTATGAATGTATATCAAGTGATCCTCTTGAAATCTCTAACTTGATACTCCAATCTGGACTATCAACTTCAGAAAGCAAATGACTTGAAAAAAGGAAAAGCACCTGATCTTACCAAGCCAAATACACTAGATCCTACGACAATAGACCTTACCAAGGATCTTGACAACACTAATTGGATCGATGAGTACTTCGATAAATTACCAAATCTGAATGAAGAAATAGGAGAAACAGGGGAGGTTGTTTACTCCCATCTGAGAAAGACGGATGCAACACGTACGGGTCGGGCTAAAGACCCATAAATAAATGTAGTGCTTCCGGCAACCCGATGATCATGAATAAATTGAGAAGTTGGTGCATACGGCATAAAGCATAGACCTCAGGTTTGGCTTCTCCAAATTTAAGTTTCCAATTACTTCAGCCCCAGGTATGCCTTCTTGATACTAGGAACTTAGTAGCTTAACTACTATCTTTTATTTTCCTTCGTTTTTATGTTTTCTTTTATGTTTTAGGTAGAACAACATCACCAGACCATCTCTCTACTTTGAGGAGTTACACTCCAACTCTACGAGCCTGGAGCCAAAAGCCACATCAAATTTCTAATAAATTCGATGAAGTCTTTGAAGCAACATGTTGACAAGCAGCTGATAGGCACAACCTGACAGTAACAATAAGTTTTGGCCTTAGGTTATACACCGAATTGATCGAGGGAGTACCAGTTTCTTTTTCCTTAAAACTCCATGCATTTAAATTCCTGCATAGCATTCCATTACATGCATTTTTACATTGAGGGCAATGCACAGTTTTAAGTGTGGGGTGGGGAATTCGAGATTCAGGATTGTTAACCTCAAAGCAGTAAAATTTAACTTGTGATTTTCTACCCATTTGACTTAAACATTACAAAAACTTACCTTTTATAAACCCGAAAAATTTTCAAAAAAATAGTTAAACCTTTTTTAAACAAAACCTCTTGGAGTTTGCACTTAATTAAATAAAATGAAGACATGACAAGTAGAAACAAACGGAAATTATGCATAACAAATCACTAAACCTTATCCCATCCATTTCCATGTGAGAATAATCTGAGTCTTTTCACGAGCATTATTATCATTATTTTTGCATGCTCTTTCGTTTGGTATATTGAGTGTTTATTCGATTGAATTCTATGCATAGTTAGAACTTGTATGACTTATACATATCAAGACCATGAACTAGTGGAAGTATGAAAATGATTGAGTCAACTAGGACTTTATTACCCATATTATCCGAAAACCACAAAAATATTATCCGCCTAGATAACCCTCTGAGCCTTAGCCTTTTCTTTTCTAAACCCATATTTATCACCCAACCAGCTTTCCGCAAACACTGGTTATTGGCTAAGTGTCTTCAAAATGAAAAAATTATCTTATGTTATCATTTCAAGTTCATTATCATCGGGATGACTTTGGAAAGAATTTGTCCTACTCAGAAGAATTGGAATATACAAATGATGGATGCATTAGGAAATTATCCGAACTATCTGCAGGGAAATTCAAGAAAATATTATTTCAAGGAAATTAAGGAAAGAGGAGTATTGAAAAAGTTGTCTTGTCCCTAAAAAATAAAAAATAAATAAAAAAAAAGTTGGTCTTTTACCGGGAGACCTTAAAGAACTAGACATGCTTTCTTTCGATTTCAATCTGCTTTCCTACCTTCAAATCGCAAAGCCTAGATTATTTTTCAACCTAAACTTGGTCAGGTGACTCGTCTGTCCGGTCGCGGCCAGAAGACTTAGGTTATTTTTCAACCTAAACTTGGTTAGATGACTCGTCTGTACAGTCGCGGCCGGAAGACTTAGATTATTTTTCAACCTGAACTTGCCCAGAAACTCGTCTGTCCGGTCACGGCCGAAAGACTTAGATTATTTTTCCACACGAACTTGGTCAGGTGACTCTTCTGTCCGGTCGCGGTTGGAAGAATTAGATTATTTTTCCACCCGAACTTGGTCAGGTGACTCGTCTGTCCGGTCACGGCCTGAAGACTAAGATTATTTTTCCACCCGAACTTGGTCAGGTGACTCGTTTGTCAAGTCACTGCCGAAAGACTTAGATTGTTTTTCAACCTGAACTTGGTCAGGTGACTCGCCTGTCCGGTTGCAGCCGAAAGACTTAAATTATTTTTAAACCTAAACTTGGTAAGGTGAGTCACGACCGGAAGACTTAGATTATTTTTAAACCTGAACTTGGTAATGTGACTCGTATGTCCAGTCGCGACTCGAATACTTAGATTATTTTTCAACCTGAACTTGGTCAGGTGACTCGTCTGTCCAGTTGCGGCCGAAAGACTTAGATTATTTATCAACCTGGACTTGGTCAGGTGACTTGTATGTCCAGTCGCTGCCGGAAGACTTAGATTATTTTTCAACCTGAACTTGGTCAGGTGACTCGTCTATCCAGTCGCGAACGGAAGACTTTTAGATTATTTTTCAACCTGAACTTGGTCATGTGACTCGTCTGTCCAGTCGCGGATGGAAGACTTAGGTTATTTTTCAACCTTAACTTGAGTCACGGCCGGAATACTTAGGTTATTTTTCAACCTGAACTTGGTCAGGTGACTCGTCTGTCCGGTCGCGACCAGAAGACTTAGGTTATTTTTCAACCTGAACTTGGTTAGATGACTCGTCTGTCCAGTCGAAGCCGGAAGACTTAGATTATTTTTCAACCTGAACTTGGTCAGGTGACTCATCTGTCCAGTCGTGGTTGTAAAACTTAGATTATTTTTCCACCCGAACATGGTCAGGTGACTCGTCTGTCCAGTCGCGGTCGGAAGACTTAGATTATCTTTCCACCCAAACTTGGTCAGGTGACTCGTCTGTCCGGTCACGGCCTGAAGACTAAGATTATTTTTTCACCCTAACTTGGTCAGGTGACTCGTTTGTCCATTCGCGGCCGAAAGACTTAGATTATTTTTTTTATCTGAACTTGGTCAGGTGACTCGTCTGTTTAGTTGTGGCCGGAAGACTTAGATTATTTTTAAACCTGAACTTGGTAAGGTGACTCGTCTGTCTAGTCGTGACTCAAAGACTTAGATTGTTTTTCAACCTGAACTTGGTCAAGTGACTCATCTATCGGGCCGCGGCCGGAAGACTTAGATTATTTTTCAACTTGAACTTGGTCAGGTGACTCGTCTATCCATTCGCGAATGGAAGACTTAGATTATTTTTCAACCTTAACTTGGTCATGTGACTCGTCTGTCCAGTCGTGGCCGGAAGACATTATTTTTCAACCTGATCGTGGTCAGGTGACTTTTAGGTATTGCTTTCTTTGTGGTTACGACAATGGGTATGAAATAACAAAATGTGAATGCAATCTCGGGTGTCTGCATACACCTTCTTTCAAACGTGACTAAAATGGTTTCTTACATGTTGATTACTTATAGCACTTTCGGAGCTAGACTCCATTACATGTTCGTGGTACATCCATCCCATCCAAACGTGTTACCTTATCCACTCTGTTATATCCCTTAGCACCCCAACCACGTCTGAGGGTTGCTTAAGCTTTCTTTGTTATCCCCTACAACTGACTTCTGATGGTGGTTTTTTCTTCCAAGAATGTATCTTTAAGTATCCATTCCTCTTGCATCGTATTGGGTTGCTCATCTGTGCTGTTTGAAGCATCTGGAGCTATAGCTTTTATTCTTTTACATTCCTTACTTGAGAATAGAGTTACCACACCGTCTGGGGTTGGGAATTTGATTGCGGCATGAACGGTAGATATGACTGCTCCAAGTGCACATAAACCTGACCTTCCCAAAATTACATTGTAGCTTGACTGTGAGCGCACTATGAGGAAGGTCATTGGAACCGTCCGACTTCCTGTTTCGTTCCCCATTGTCACCTGAAGTAGTATTTTGCCCAGCGACTGTACTACTTCTCCGGAAAGCCTGTTAGCTGGTGGACTTGTGTGACGAGGCATTTCCATAAATCTTCATCTAGTTACATGAAGCAACATTCATACATGATTTTGGATGAACTTCCGGTATCAACATAAACCCTTCGTACCCGATGACCGACAATGTCAGCAGTTACATGCAGCGCACCAATAGCAAAATCTCCACCTCTAATCGGAGGGAAACTAATTTCTTGCTCCATCCACGATTCTGTGTGGTCGTTGTTTCGTTTCATGCTTGTGCTACATGATGGTTGGTTTACCATTATGATCTCCTTCCTTTTTCCACCAGATTGAGGTGTTGTCTTCAGCTCTTTCAACAGGTGTGACAGTTTCCCTGTTTTTATTGCCGATTCAATTTGCTTTCTTAGGGAGAAGCATTCATCAGTGGTGTGCCTATTATCTTTGTGAAATTCAAAATACTTATCTGTGGCTTTCTTAGGGCGTGGCTCATTAATGCCGGTTTCACAATGTTGACATTCTCAGTTGCTAGAATTTCGCTTGGTGTTTTGGTTAACGGTGGGAGACTAACCGTTAGTCCGCCAAGCCCTTATGTTGTTGAAATCTAAGGCTGGAATGCCACGTTCCTCTGTTGAAAACACGGTTAAGAATGTGGTTTGTCCCACATCTTTGGCGGTACTTGTTTCCTTGTCTTTTCCCAATTCGTCGATTTCTTCTGTGTGCGGTCTTTCAGTTGACCGCTCGCTTTTCTTCCTCGTACGAACGCCTTTGCTCTTTCCAACATTTCTTCTACTGTTTTTGGATGGTTTTCATGGAATCTGTCCACCAACTGCTCACTTTGAACACCGTGGATAAACGCTGAGATACGTAGCTCTTGTAACTTGCATGCTCTCTCTTACAAATCTGGGAATGAAATTTTCCACTGACTCACCATCACCCCTTTTAATGTTATGCAAATATGTTGGATCCTTTATGGACATGTGACACCACACTGGGATGGACCATTGCTCCACCTCGGCCGCTGATATGCTATAATTTATACATATTTTAGATACATAATAATCCCACATTATGGTACTAATTGAATAATAATCTTGCAATTTATGCTTAAAAAACTTATATTTTGTAATTTCAGGTTATTCGGTGTTAAAAATATAAATCAAGCTAAATCCTATCAAAAACACCAAGAATTCAAACTTCTAAAAGATTTATACCCGAGCATTGACTCCCAAAAAGTCAAAATTGTTCAACAAAAGTCAACCAAGCAGCTAGAAGACAAAGCTGGGAGAAAACAGGGGGATGCACGGCCGTGCATCCCAATGCACGGTCGTGCATTGCTGTCCCTTGCTCCCCACGGCCTAGTAGCGTGTCCTCTTTACCCTGTTTGATTCCCTAGGCCTTTGCAGGACCATGCAACCCATTGCATGGTCATGCATTGCACATTTTGAGGCCTATAAATAGGATGCTTGAGTTCCTCATTTCAGACACCAATTCAGACCAAAAGAACACTCAATAAGAGAGCATTCTCGTAGTTAGAGTAGAGATTAGAGGGGCTCTTCCTCCTTGTTCCACAATAGGGGAGCCTACGAAACTCATCATGACGCTAGTCGTTATGGTCATTCGTGGCTAAAACTTCTTTGTATTGCTAGGGTTAAGTTGATGTTAATGTTTAACGTATTAATGAAGTGGTTTGTTTATGTATTTAACTAATTCGTTCTTAAAAACCATCTTTCGGTGGGCTTTTATTATTGTCTAAATCTGTCTTTATATTTGTGAGTGTCTTGATTTTAAAGAGTAAGATCGTAAAACCCTTTTTAATCAAACTTCCTTTGAAACTCGTACGTCTTTATACGAGCAGAGATTGATAAGCCACGGCTTGGTCTATACTTCTAAGATCTTGCGTCTTTATACGAGATTATTATGCTACCAAGAATTGGTGAACTCATGTTGGTAACGGTACGTCTTTATACTTGGTCCCATTGTTACACCGTCTCCCGGTGAGCAAAATATAATCACTTATTTAACTTTAATATAAAGCATTTAAAGTCTGATGTCTTAAATCTACCCGGAGATGACCATTCGATGGGTTGAGGGTAAATGTTATCCCTAACGGGAGGTACTACTATATTAATCTAAAGAACGTAATTTGTGAATCAAATGTAGTGAGGACGAGGCTCTAGCGGTGACCCGGGTCACAAGTTTGTAGTAGTCATACCACTGAACTAGTCAACTTAACATTATCGCGTACCAAGCTGATTCAAATCCCGAAGCAATACTATCCGTAATCTGATCATTTTCGCCTTATTTACTTTTCTCCTATTTACTATTCTGCTAGTTACATTTCTGTTACACATTTCACGCATGTTTTTACTTTTATGTTATTTACTTTACCGTCATTTGATTTTCTGCTTCCAAGCACACAAAACCCACTCACTAACTAATCAGGCTAAACGATAGCAAAAGTTGAGTACCGGAACTCGACCGTGACCATTGGTTCGATACTTGTTTCTTACATAAACTATATTACGCTGTGATAGGTACACTTGTCTATTGTGTGTGTTTTAAGTTAACGTAATTATCATTTTATAAATTTAAAACCTGGTCTTGTGAAATCAACCTAAAAATATATTTACTTATATTTTTATATACTTAATTCACAAACACATCAGCCGCTGTCACACCCCCAAAATCCACTAACAGAGTTTTACCACGAGTTGTGTGACAAACCAGGATCGTCGTCATTAGTTACGTTGAATGACTCTATATGAGTTTTAAAAATACCATTAAATATTGGAGTACATGCGGAAGCGTAAACATTAATGTTTAAATCCAAAGTAATTACACGCATTAAAGCGCCAAGAAATGTAAATAATGTGTAACAAATCATTGTTCACTTAATGATAAAACCAATGTGACTCCATGATGCATCCTAGTCCTTATGTGTACCATAGTGACCTGAGAAAACATGCTTAAAGTGTCAACACAAGGTTGGTGAGTTCACAGGTTTGTAAGTAAATAAACTGTTTGAGTTTTAATAGGATCCACATAAATAGGTCACACCTATTGTTAGCAAGACAAGGTACAAGTTAACATAAGCGTTCGCAACCAAAGCTGACTGTTTGTGTTTGAATGCCTTTCGCCATTGCTAACATCAACAATGGCAAATGTTTAGGACAATTTACACCCGTTCGGCCTCCAATCGAGCTAGCGCGACTAGCCGAGGTGGGGTTTGTCAAACCCAGTAGTACTACTCAAATTTTCTCGCTATACCCCTAATACTAACGGTTCAAGAATGTAAGGACTTAGTATGTTAAGTTAGCGCTTAAGTAAACAAGTAGAAAATGAAACATCATGTGATCCGTGTTTGTTTGTGTGCATGTTTCTCCCCCAACAGGAAAATAAGTAAAAAGGGGCCGTGAAACTCACCTTAGAATGTGTGCGGATATAAGCTAAGTAAAAACTGCTGGACTACTAACTGCCACATATAAGCATCGGTTTATAAGTGTGTGTTTGTGTAATTTGACATGAACCCTAAGTATCCAAACAATCCCATTGTTTAAGTGTTTAGAAAATATTTAGTAGTTTGACCAAGATTGACCAAGTTTTACCCGATGACCCGTTGGTGACCCGTTTAGTGATTTAATGTTTGGTTTGAATACTAACACACATAGCACACAAGTAATTCAAGTTTCATGCTACACAACTCACACTTAACTTAGCATGGCAAGTTATGTCCACACAATGCACGTTCAACAAAGTTCCTACTTTTAACAATGTATAATAACAAAGTTTGATTTCAATAGATTACATCATCTACTACACAATTGAATAAATCTAATCGTGTTTACACATACCTACTAATGCATGAATGATCATCACAACATACACATTAGGTCTAGACATCAAGTTTCAAATTCTAAAAGTTTCCACTTTTAGTAAGTTTGGATCAATGCATGCGATTTGTACCAAACAACATCCTAATAAGCTTTAATACGTTCATAGTCACATGCTAGTATCATTCTATAACATCATGCATGTTAAACAACTCACATTCAACAAACATCTTTCAATAAAGTTTCCTCTTAAGGAAAGTCTACTATTTCTAGCTTGTTAACAAGATTCAACGCACCAAATCAATTGCATACAACCTAACTAGTATAAATATAATCATAACAATCATCATAAAACATCTAGCATGCAATCCTATATCATCACATAATCAAAAAGTTTCATCTTTAGGGTTTTCCAAATAACAACATACTCATCAAATAGGTGCAATAACATCAATTAAATAACCAAATCACCAACTTTATTTCAAAAACTCATGTTTGGATGAACTAGGGTTTCATTATAAAATTTGGAACCGTAAAAGTAACGAAATCGGATAGAACAACTTACGTAGGAGTGTTAGCAATTCTTAGGATAGACCAAATACAAGTTTAATTGCAAGAATCAAGATCAAAGGGATGGTGTTTGGGTGGCTTTTTTTGGTCTCAGCTCCAATGGAGGGGATGGGGGGTTGGGATCGACGACTTGAGGGAAAAGAAAAGGAATTAGGGTTTTAATTTTTATAACTTCCTTATATACTTGCATGTATGGATTTTAATGTGGACTATGGATAATCCATGGGCTATCTAGATGATCCATGGGTAATTTTAAAAACAATTAACACTAATAACAATTAAATCCCTTAACTATTATTTTTATAAAAAATTCCATCTTCTATAAAAATAATTAACACAATCAGTATTCGACAACATGCGCGATATCAAGGAAATTTACATAATTCACGTAAAATCATGTAACACACAAAATCACATAATTTATATTAATTATAAATTATTAATTGTTCGAAACATTATTCTTGATTAATCACCAACGTTCCAGGTTAGACTCAAGTGCGATCCGGTAATTCTACGAGTTACCGTTGTGTGAGTGTGTGTATTAATTGACACATTTAATTAACCTAATTAAATGCAATGCACGTATGACTGACTGAGATGACAGAGTTTGTATGAACGATGTTTGAGATAACGATGTTTGTGTTAACGGAGTTAACCTGAAATTGCCGGATGTCACAGCCGCCCCTATGAAAATTGCAAGATGGTCATCTAGATCCCCCAAACCATCGTATTTCGCCATGTTTGGTGGCATTTTTAGTTTTGGGGGAAAGGTAAACTCTGCGATTTTGTTGATGAACTAGATCGTGACCGCGTCGTGGATGGTCTGTATGGTTTGTTGTAGTCATCTTCAAAATCGAACTTCATCTTGGTTGTCTCCCGACGTACAACTTCTGTGTTGTTTGGCTTGGCTTTCTCTTCTTCGCTTTTCTTTGGTGAGTCGTCATCGTCTCCGAACTCTAGACGTGTTCGGATTTCTTTTGATTGGCGCTCTTTTTCCTCCTCTTGTAACAGAGCGAGGATCTGTTGATGGTTCTGTTGTAAGAACTTTGGTGTGACGACTACTTTACCACTACTTTATTTTTCAGAATCGTTAAGACGATTCTTCTGGTTCTTGGCTCCCCCCACCACCCAATTACATTGTCACCGTCTGGGTTTAGGATATCCGAACTTCTAGTTTCTATGTGAGGAGTTTCCTCGCCCGCGCACATCGTGTCTTTGTTTTTATTTTATTTTATAGAGCAAGGGATGGCGCCAAGTGTTGCTACAAACTTATCACCTAGAGGCTCAAGCTTCGGAGCAGTGCCGGATGGACAAGCTAAGCTGAAACTTCTGGACTTGGGCTTGGAAGAACGGACCGGATCTTCTAGACAAGCTAAGCTGAAACAAGTAACACCGTAAGTCTCGCCACGAGCAGAGTGGGTTTCTCCTCGTGACCACCCTCCGGCGTGAGGATAAGTATTTGTTTGGTGAAATGTAAAAGGAGAGAAAGAAAAGAATAGCAAGAAGAAGTAAGTTCGAGTATTGGGGATATGAGAGTGTATGTTTTTCGTTTATACTATTTATAATGGCTTCATGATTAGGAGCATCTGATCCATGTCCTTATTCGAGGCAACCTGCAATTGGTTTTACTTGTTTTCTTAGGCTTACCTAGAATGTCCTACCTCTTTTGGTGTTTAAGGGGTTTCAAGTGTTTGTCCCTATAGTTGACTGTATCTCTGTTGTACGATCTCCATGACTGACCATTTATCCGTTATACATCGGTCTCATTAGTACTCTCTTGTTTCAATAATCGACTTGCCTCTAATGTAGTGACCGTATGATGGATCGTTGTCTGACTAGGTCCAGGACTCCGTAATTCCCTTGTCTTTATAGTTGACTCCATATTTCTGGTACCTTGACCGTATTGGTTAACCTGCTTGGTCAGTGGCCCATGCACGGGTTTTTGGCCTCATATTATCTTGTCTTACTTTCCTCTGGTGTCCAGTGGGATTCTTCCACGTGTCTTCTTGTAGCCTTGTGTTTCCTTATCATTTTTCCAGGTGTTTGATAAAAAAAGTTGATCTCTTTGTCCAATTCTTATTGCCGTGACACACTCTCAGCCGTGACCGGAATGGAGACTGGGCTTGGGCATGGCCTGAGCCGCGGCTGGACTTCTGCCGCAGCCAAGCGGTGGCCAGGACTGGGGTGTGGGTTTTTCTGTTCAGGTGTTTTGCCCATTCGGATTAATCCCGTTCATGCTTCAATGCGGGCTTGTGACACGAGATTAGATCGATGATTTCGGGACTCGCACTTCGAACCGGAGACGGGGATGGGGCATAGCCTGAGCCGCGGCTGGGCTTCTGCCGCAGCCAAGCGACGGCCGGGACTGGGGTGTGGGTCTCGTTTCCTTGTCTCACCTTCTCGTTTGGTGTTTTGCCCATTCGGGTTAATCCCCTTCACCACCGATTCAGTCCGCCACCACCACCGTATCTCTCGCCCTGAAAATTGTTAAGAGAGAAACTAAGGATGGGTTGAGAAGAGAGTGGTGGTTCAGCGTGGTGCAGGTGGCGGCTATTTTCCTAAGCCGTTTTGTGTATTGGAGGGGGGTTTTGTTTTTGTTTTTGCATTGCTTACTTTCTTTTTCATCTCAAAATTAATCATCATCTTTAAGCTGCTTTTGTTGTGCATAAATAGATACATTCATTAGAACCGTAAACAACAGCACTACGGTTATGTATTTTGAAGCAAAACAATGCAGAAGTTAAACTCATCTGACGAGATCAGCATTCTGGAGCACGATTTGGTAAAACAAATATAAACCCTTTCATCTTCTTGTCATATATTAAAGAAACCCAATATTCTTGTTTCTTCAATTTTCTGTGCTAACCCACTTTAAATCTTGATGGGTTTTTGATTTTGTTTCATGGGCTTGTTTTAATTTTGTGTTTTGTTTGAGTTATGGAAGAATCTTGGATTCTTGAAGTGTAATCTTTGTGATTGAAGTGTAATCTTTTCTTGTGGTAATTGCCAATTGATTCCCCAATATGTGTTTGTGTTGGTGTTTTTTTAGATAAACATGTGATGATTACAGTTTTGTATCCCCAATTGGTTTTGATACCAAATTGAATAATTTAGTATCAGAATGAATATTTTCAGGCGAAGAGAGTGGTGGTTCAGGGTAGTGCAGGTGGCGGCGATTTTCACGTGCAGGTGAATGGTGGTGGTGGTTTAGGGGTGGTGCAGGTTAGGGATGTGAAGGAATGGATTTGATGAAGAAGATGGTTAATTTGGGGGACCCAATTGCAAAAAGTGTAAAGGTTTATTGTTGTTCAGGGACAAAAGAGTCATTTCATATTTTTTTTAAGTACTGTTATCTCAATTTAAATGGAGGGACTCTGATTTTATGGATGACAATGCGTCAGGTTTGGGACGGGTTTGGCTAATCCAAACCCCATACCCGATTATAAAAGTGCATCTCATACGTGGCCCAAAACCCCGTTGGGTATCTATCGGGTATTTACCGGTCGGGTATCGGTTCTGAATTGTTGTATTATGTTGGCTAAAAACAGTTCCGGAATTAACAATTTGGAGTGGGTTAAATGGTGCGAGTTCAGGTTCTGAACTATTGTATTGTGTTTCTGTATTTTTTCTTTCATGTTTTGTATCTTTGCTAGCCACCGCTAGCTGTGTTTTATTAAAGCTTCCCTTAAAAAATAGTTAGTTGCGCCTAAATGCCATTGGGCTGAAACAAATGAAGTCTTGGGCTGATGAAATAAAATTAAAAAAAAAAGAGTAAAGTGGTCGATGTGGTTTATCAAAATTTTAGATTCTGTCTCCAGCTTTTCAAAAGTATATGGATAGTCCCTGTGGTTTGCATGTTGTAACACATCTAGTCTCTAGCCAACAAATCTGAAAGTTTTAGAAGGTCCAAATTAGAAACTAAATGCGTTACAAAGTGCAAACATTAGGGACCATACATGTACTTTTGATAAAGTTTGGGGACTAAATGCGTTACAAAATGCAAACCCCATGAACCGTCCGTGTACCTTTACAAAACTAGAGACCAAATTCAAAATTTTAGTGTTTGTTTTTTGTTCGAGGTGTTCTGTGTTTTACATTAATATACTTCTTTGTCGGCTTTTAATTGACGTTTTAAGACCGTATGTTTTATACTTTTACTGTAAAAAACAACCAGTTGCATAAGTTAAGAGCGATGCGCAAAAAATTGTTTACGATTAGAGTTGCTTGGGTGGCTTAACATTTATCCGTAGAAATCAAGTATTGTTTCTCTATGGTGAATGTTTTTGCCCAAGATCTTATTGCCTTCTGTGTTGGTTCAGGCCCAACTGATTAGCCCAGCCATCTGAAGTTTCAGATTTATAAGACAACCTGACTGTGAATTTGTTTTTTTTTTCAAATTTTAAGTTAATGTACTCAGATTGGAAATTTGATATCCTGATTAAAATTGGTTTGAATACACACGTGTCCTCATTCATCAGTTACACTTGAAGTAATTGAAGGATGATATCATCATTCTAAAATAAAATTAAGATTGTTTGAGGTTGTCAACAATAAAAGTTGTTTGTTTGCGGTTATTTTTTATTATTATTAGAGTTTTCACCCTATTTGTTTAATCCTACAATGTGTTTATTGTATGCTTTGGGATTTGCAGGTACATGCTCTTTGTTCGTGATCTTCTTACCTAAGGTCATCCGGTATACCGGGACAAATCACGCTGTTATCCTACATGACATTGCTCATCAAGCCGTTATCCATAAAGCACACCGCCCCCTTGTAAAAAATCACGTCATGGTCATGGTGGCGTGATTTTTTTCACGCCGGGCATTGCCTCAAGTGACCGTTGAACGGTCCAAAAAGTTACCGTATCGAGAATATGGGCATTGCGTCGGGAAGAGCTCCGAGAATGGGAAGGAAGATGCCGCCGAACCAAGAGCATCTGTTGGTGTTCATACCAGCCGGCAAAGTTGATTCCGACGAATTTAGGTTTCCGGCGAACTTAGGTTCAGGTAAAATGAGAAACAGATTGCCGAGAACGGTGGTGGTACAAGGCATGAAGCCGTAGGTCTGTTCGCATAATTCTAAGATGGAGTATGCTTTCATGAACGCCGTCATTAATGAGAGTAGTGGATGAATTGGTGTTGGTGATGAGTCGGCCGGAGGCTGTGACGGTGAGAGAAACGAAAATGGTGAGTAGGATGAATTGGGTTTGGTGTGTGGATTAAAAACTTGGTTTTATTTTTTAATTGACATTTAATTATCACACCATCACAATCACACGCGTATACCCCTTGTCTAGTGATGGGTGATGTGATAATAAGGATAGTGACGTGGCGTCACGTGACGTGCAATTTGCTCTAAGGTTCGTTAAAGGATTTGTTTACAATTCGATGGAATTTATGTGTTTATGTTTTTTTTACTTAAGTTAAAGAACTTGGATTGTTGTTTACCATCATTTATAGTCTTTCATTACCTCTCTTATATAGTATACTTTTACTTAAATAATTAATAAGAGAACAACATTATCTTAAGGATTATTGGATTTTAATAATTCCACATTTTATCAATTGGTCAATAATAATCCCAACTGAGAATATTATTAACACCAGTCTCTACTTTCAAACTATTTTTTTTTACATTGGACCCCCCGTTAAAAAAACTTAACGTCGTTAGAGTTTATATGACGTGGGCATCTGCAAACCGTCGAAAAGTCGAGCCAAGCTAGCGGTCTCATGTTGGGTTTTGAGATTGGCTCTGGTGGTGTTTAACTGGTCTCGTTAAACACCACCATTGTCTCTGTTTGGACTTGTCGGAAAAACGAGACCGCTTAGACACCACCAGAGCCAATTTCAAAACCCACCACGATACCACTACTATCTTGGCTCAACATTCAGAAGTTTTGCAGATGTCCATGTCATATAAAATCTAACGACGTTAAGTTTTTTTAACGAGGGGTCCAGTGTAAGAAAATAGTTTGAAAGTAGGGAATAGTGGTAACAATATTTTCAGTTAGAATTATTATTAACCAACTGGTAAAAGTTGAGATTATTACAATCTAATAATCCTTATCTTAAATACACGTAAAAAAGATTGGCTAGCTCCACACAGCTTTGTAATACCAATTACAATAACACTTTTTTTTATAATAATTAAGCTACTAGTTTTTGACACTCTTTTTTTATTGGTTCATGTTACTGTGACAAGTTGTTGCTACTGTTACCTCTCTATCTTTGGGTACTAATGATGATGTCTTTATGTTATACAATAGGATGCTCGAAGACTATACATATGACTACAACCAAGTCAGTTTTCTTTAGGATTATTGGATTTTAATAATCCCACCTTTTATCAATTGGCCAATAATAATCCCAACTGAGAATATTCTTACCACTAGTCCCTACTTTCAAACTATTTTGTTACATTGGACTCCCCGTTAAAAAAACTTAACGCCGTTAGATTTTATATGGCGTGGACATCTGCAAACCATCGGAAAGTCGAGCCAAGCTAGCAGTGGTCTCGTGGTGGATTTTGAAATTGGCTCTGGTGGTATTTAACTAGTCTCGTTGGTCCGGCAAGTCCAAACAGAGATAACGGTAGTGTTTAACGAGACCAGTTAAACACCACCAGGGCCAATTCAAAACCCACCACGAGACCACTGCTAGCTTGGCTCGACTTTCCGATGGTTTGCAGATGTCCACGCCATATAAAATCTAACGGCGTTAAGTTTTTTTAACGGGGAGTCCAATGTAACAAAATAGTTTGAAAGTAGGGACTAGTGGTAAGAATATTCTCAGTTGGGATTATTATTGGCCAATTGGTAAAAGGTGGGATTATTAAAATCCAATAATCCTTTTCTTTATTATTTGCAAATAATGTGTTTTCTGTATAATATAATGAATAATTTTGTTAAATTTTTTATAGTTATCGTTCTGTAAATAACCTTTACCTACATAATTATACATATATGATCATATTATTTATTTCAAATATAAAGAAATCATATAGGAACAAGCACTAATTATATAAATTTGATGTAATTTATTGTATTGTAACATGTATTTTTTTAACTTTTAACAAGATGGAAAAATTACCAATACAACATCAAATGATGTATAAAAAGTTTAGATATTCATCAATACAAATTTAACGTTATAGTTCATACCCCGTGTAGCACACGGGTTTAAAGCTAGTATGATTTTTATATAAAAAAGTTACCTTAATTCGTTTATGCATACTACATAATTTTATGAATTATTGGATTTTAATAATCTCACCTTCTACCAATTGGTTAATAATAATCTCAACTAATAATATTCTTATCACCAGTCCCTACTTTCAAACTATTTTCTTATATTGGACACCCTGTTAAAAAAAATTTAACGCCGTTATATTTTTTATGACGTGGACATCTGCAAACCGCCGGAAAGTCGAGTCAAGCTAGCAGTGGTCTCGTGGTGGGTTTTGAAATCGGCTCTAGTGGTGTTTAACCGGTCTCCCTTATTATAAGAAGCTTTGAAATCTAATTATGTAATATTTATTTTCAATCAAATAGTAAATAAAAGTTAAATTAAATTAAATAGTAATTAATGTATTTTTGAAACCCAATTATATATTAATTTTTACATATTTTGAATTTTGTTTTCTATTATTATTATATGTAATACAATTTTACACATATATATATACATATTTAAAAATTTTATATATTAATATTTTTCACCACGTATGTAATACACGGGTTCTAAGCTAGTTAATAATATACCACATTTTCTTGCATTGTTTAATTAATGTATGCATAGTTTATACTAAAAAGGTTAATGATTTTATTAATTAATTATGAAAGATTCCAATCTAAAGTCCAATGTATATAATAACTATTTGATAGTGCACAACTCTAATTTCTAAACCCTAAAAACTCGTTCTAGCTTCTTATTACAAATTGATGCGTTTTTATCTGATTCATCAGCCATGTTTGCATTTTCTAGGAAAGGAAAGACACTTGGAAGGTTAGGGTTTCTCTGATTACTTGCGTTCTCATCGGGAAGAAGGATGGAAAGAAGAAAGCGTGAGTCCATTTCATTGTTTTTTATGTTGTTTGGATGTCTTTTAAAACAATCTGATGTCATTTATGTATATAGTTGATCCCTTCTTAAAAGATGGGGTTTGAAATCTTAAAAGTTTTATTTTCTCTGGTATTTTTATTCCAACAAGCTTTATTACACTTAAAACTTAATTTCTTCACAACAATTGATTTGAACATTTGATAGAAAAGATTTTAGTTACATCCTGTAGATAAAAGATGGGGTTTTGAAATCTTAAAAGTTTATTTTAACCAAATTTTGTTAGAGCCTGGAGTTTTTAACTCGTTTTCTAATCTATTATGTATAGTGATTTTTATCAAGCCACATCTGTATATTGACTCAATTTTTGTATGTGTTTGCAGTTGAGTAGATGATAACCGAAAATTGAAGTAAGCAAATTATATGTAAATCTAATACTTGTTATTTTTTTGCAAATTGATAAATTGTTTCTTTGGAAGTATAAGCAAAGTGAATGCTATTTTTTTGTTCTTTTACACCAATTTAACGATCTATATTACACCAATGTAACAACCGTGACACCAATGTAACTATATTATTAAACCAATGTAAACCAACCAATGTAACTAAAGTATTATACCATATGCGTTACACTAATGTAACCGGTAGTTACACCAATGTAATTACGGACGTCCTAAAAAAAACAACGAAACTATACGGACGTGAGAAAAATGTGATAACTTTAATGGTACAATTTTTATAAAAAAATAACATAAAAAAAGTTATCAAGCTTTTTAAAAAAAAGGGAGAATCTTTTTATTAAAAAAGGGGGAAATTAATTGGAGAGAGAATGTGACACATGTCACATTCTTAATAAATCTGAATTGCATGTGATGTGTTAAATGACTATTATGCCTTTTTCATATAAAAAAAGAGATTGACATATGACATTATCTTGTTCAATCTGATTATTATCCACCATTGGATTATAGTTTGTGGGTTCTCACATGAAACATGGGTTTTGATTTGAACCTTACCCTATATATATATATATATATATATATATATATATATATGGAAAAGTTCCAATAAAAACCCACTCTTCGCGTCAAAACCTTAAAACCCTGACAAAAATCGATAAAATCATAATTTTTTTATTTAATAAAATTATTACACAAATTCAACGTCACATCCTTTTTTGCGTTTTTGCAAATACGTAAGTGTGAGAAAGTTTACACCGGCGTAAGTTGTTTTACACCGGTGTAAATTTTACAATATTTATTTTTGTTACACCAGTGTAAACTTTCTTACACTTACGATTTTGCAAAAACGTAAAAAAGGATGTGACGTTGAATTCGTGTAATAATTTTATTAAACAAAAAAAATTTATGATATGATCGTTTTTTGCCAGGGTTTTAGGGTTTTGACGCGAAAAGTGGGTTTGATAGGAACCTTTCCTTATATACATATACACACACATACATGCACACACACACACACACTTAGGGTGCGTTTGGTCCGCGAAATTAGTTGGAATTTGAATTGGAATCGGAATTTGAATTAAAATTTTAAGGAATTAGATCTGGATTTGTAATTGTCCAAAGGATTTGGAATTTAAAGGAATTGAAATCTGTTAAAAGAATTTGAATTTTTAATCCATTTGAGTGACAAAACAATCATAAAGGAATTGAAATAAATCACAATGACCACCACTTACCTAATATAGTTGCCCTGCCAATCACCACCGACCCCCGCCGCCCCCGACCCCGATGCCCCCGACCCACAGGCTGCCGCCCCCGACCCCCAACCGCCGCCCCTACCCCCGGGGATCGCCGCCGACCCCGACCGCCGCCACTACGTGTGGGTTTATGTATACTAGTGTATCTACAACTTTGAATGAACAAGATTGTCACACCCCCAAATTTATTTACTTAATAAATAAATAAAGAACACAACGATTAGTAACATTACACAATAGCAGAAGCAGTAGTTGTGATTTCTAAAGTAATGAGTACTTTCACAATTGCTAACATAAAGTAATACAAAGATCTAAATCCTTCTTGATCAATGATGGACTTGAGACTTGATAATCTATGCTCCTTCGGCTACCGGGGTTGATCCAAATAGCTAGTCTATTCCAATCAAGCCATAACTAAGTAATACCTGAAAAACATACTTGAAAGTGTCAACACAAAGGTTGGTGAGCTCACATGTTTAGTTGTTTTAGTGTAACGTTGTTTTCTTTGAAAGCATTAATATCGTGTATATGTTTCCGAAAACATTTAGTGACCACAATATAAAACCGTTTTCTAAAACCTTGAAAATGTGTTCGTAGGCTTATTATAAAATTGTTCTCTTTGCAAACATTTGACAATCTTGTAGTCATAAAGTGAGTTGTTTTCTCAAACAAAATATGGTGATAACTTAACAGTCATAGATTGAGTTTAAACTTGTGTAAGCCCTTTAAAATCATTAATCAAATTGAGTAGTAGATTCATATGTTTCAGTCAATTAGTTCTTACATATTCAAGTGTTTGTAATTTGTTCCTAGTATAAATGTTTCGACAAAGCATCCATTTCATATATATATATATATATATATATATATATATATATATATATATATATAATAAACAAAGTGATTAACGAACAAAAGATCAACCTATTTTTAAACTAGCAAGTTTTACAACGTTATGTTCATACATAAGCCCCTTTTAACCAAACCTCCCCCTCCTCACTTCTCATGAGCATGTGTTAAGACAATATGCGGTCAATTGGCCATGTGGACCTAGGTTAGCGCGACTAACCATGACGGGGGGTGTGAAACCCAAATAGTACTATTTATAGAATCTCCAGCAGTTATCGCTAATGGTTAAAAAATTGTATTGGGATGCGCATTGTTCCGGGGGACTTTATTGAGCTCTTATTAGTACTTATGAAAACATAATATTCGGTCTAACTTAATTGGTGTTATAGAAAAACAATTGTAATATGTTTCATGTTTTCTTAGTTGTATCAAACATTGATTTATCATGCTTTCAAAATTGTAATTAAGTGTATTGTATAAGTGTCAAACCAAAATGTTCATGTTGTCAAATGTGCTATGTAAGTATGTTTCTCCCCCAATGTTTATAAAACACTTAAAAAGTAAAAGGGGACCCTGAACTCACCTGGTATCCGATTAAATCCTAGCACAATAATTGGTCAAGAAATACTCGACTATACGAACACTAAACACAAAGGGTATATAAATGTTAAGACCTATTGTCTTAAGTGAAATTGTTCACCCGCTTAAGTTTATCCGAGTCAGGATTTGTTTATTTTTGAAATGGGTATTTTGTGTTACGACTCGTTGGTGATTATCATTTTGTTACTTATGTGTCCCACCTTTTGTGTTATGACTTATTGTTAGCATATAATATGGACAAATAATTACCACGTATTATTTCTAAATAATAGATCATATTGTTCACGAATAATAGTATATAATATGTTATCTCCATAATATATATTATTCTGGTGTTCATCACATCGAGTATTTATTTACCAGTTTAACGTCTCGTTAACATAATGATCAGAAAATTGTTAAATCTTTTATTCCGCTTGGCTCGTAATGATATCATCTTTAACAAAACTTGCTTCTTTTCAAAACTTCCTTCTTTTATATACCAATATCGTTCTTTACTAATTATTTTTAAAGTATGAAATCGATAGTTTCACGAAACCGTTCTTAATAAATAATATTCCGGTTTTAGTCAAATCATATTATTTTAATATGTACGACATAATTTCCATTTTTCAATCATCACATAAAGCTAACGAACAAAAATTATTAAAGAAAAACGAAATTATTAGAAAAATAAAGGGGTTAAAAGCATATATTATATATAGTATGAGTGGTAAAATTAAAATAAAAAAGTTCCAAACAACATGACGTGGCACCAAATTGCACCGTTGAACAACGTTGTCTTTTAACGTCTCGTTAACAGAAATGATCAGACAATTGTTAAATCTTTTAGACTTAATTACATAAAACAACCTTTAGATATATACCAAATTACACCCGCAGACCTTTATCTTCATTAATTACACTGGACACCCTTTATATATATGGTTTGTATCAAGTTATAACCTTTAAACTAACCGACGTTAGATTTTTCAGTTAAATGGCATGTGAATGACTAATTTACCCTTCATTCTTATATTAGGTTAAAACTCATGTATTACATGGTTTGAATAAATACAACTTGTTATAAAACATCAGTTCCTATGTAAATTTATAAATTCTAAAAATGTTATATAGTTATTTTTTTAAAATGTTTTATAGAAAAGAATGAAGAAATGTTCAAATTATAAAAATGTTTTATGAATAAACCTATTTTTTTAAATAAAAAATGTTTTATAAAAGTAATTTTAAAAATCATTATTATTTAATAGGAAACAAAAACTATAAAAAAATTAAAAATTTTGAATAATTAATAAGAGAGAGAGAGGCGGGAGACAAAAATTATAAAAAAAATTAAAAAATTTGTATAATTAATAGGAGAGAGAGGTGAAAAAAAATATTGAGCATGAATGTGTGAGTGACAAGTGTCCCCTCAAAACCTTTATTTATCATATAGTATAGATTAACAAATTAATATATATATATATAGGGGACAATTATCATACAAAGAGCCTAAATCGTACGAAACGTACGAAGGGCCTCTAACCGTCTGATTAATATGATCTAAAGTTGGGGATAACGTGGTGGCATAAACGTAATTACTTTGAAAAAATAACACGTCCTCCATATAAAAAAGAGCATAAATGTCAATTTTTTTTAAAATAATCACACTTCATACGTGCTTTTTTATGTAATCACGTTTTTACGTAATTATTTTTACGTAATCACGTTTTTTCATAAAAAAATTTACCGTAATCACGTTTTGTGTGATTGCAACTAATTTTAAACATGAATAATGCTAATCAATACTACTGTCTTCAATCTTATCTTCTTGCTTTTAAGTCAAACTATCGGTAAAAACATTAATCAAAGTTTCTATCAAATGTGTGTGGATCTGGAAACGAAAACAGATAGGAACAAACAAACAAAACTAACTGAAAAATCTAACATTTGTTAGTCTAAAGGTTATAATTTGATACAAACCATTTAGATAAAGGGTGTCTAGCATAATTAGTGAAGATAAAGGTCTGCAGCTGTAATTTAGTATATACTTAAATGTTGATTTTTATAATTTAGTCAATCTTTCATTCCGCTTGGCTCCTAATAATATCATCTTTAACAAAACTTGCTTCTTTTCAAAACTTCCTTCTTTTATATACCAATATCGATCTTTACTAATTATTTTTAAAGTATAAAATTGATAGTTTCACGAAACCGTTCTTAATAAATAATATTCCGGTTTTAGTCAAATCATATTGTTTTAATATGTACGACATAATTTCCATTTTTCAATCATCACATAAAACTAACGAATAAAAATTATTAAAGAAAAACTAATTTTTTTAAAAAATAAATGGGTTAAAAGCATATTATATATACTACTAGGTTATAAACCCCGTGTACAACACGGGTTGAATAAATGCTATGTTATATATTTAGTAATAAAAATTTACATATTACATAGTTTTTTAATACAAATTTAGAAACATTATATAGTTTTACAAAAATGAATGGAAGAAATGTTGAATTTATAAAAATATTTTATGAACAAACCTATTTTTTTTTTAAATAAAAAACGTTTTATAAAAAGAATTATAGAAATCATTCACATTTAACATGAGAGAGAAGCGGGAAACAAAAATTATAAAAACAATTAAATAAATTAATAGGAGAGAGAGGCGAAAAAAAATGTTAAGGATTAATAAGAGAGTGACAAATGTCATACTAAAACCTTTATTTATTATATAGTATAGATAAGTGGTAAAAAAAGTTCCAAACAACATGACGAGGCACCAAATTGCACCGTTGAACAACGTTGTCTTTTAATCTTAACGTTGTCTTTTAATGTTATTGTATAATTTTTTGGTCCACCAGATATGGAATACAATATTCTTGTGCACGAAAAGTATATTATGGTGTCCACCTGCAAGTGCAATCAATAAACAAAAGTTAATAAATTGCAAACTGTCAATTAAAGAGAAACTAGTTAAATACTCTCGCTTTGTGAGTGGGGGTCTAGGTTGACGAATTTCCTCGTAATAAATTTGGTTCGTCATAGTAATATAACGGTAACATCACTCGATATTGGCTACAGTATCAAAGAAAACTCGATTTTAAATACAACTCCGTTTTCAAATTAATTTATATCGGACCGCTAGACAAAAATTAAAATATAAAAGCAGACGTGCAGACTTTATTTTGAAAAAAGTTAACGAAAAAAAGTTATTAAAGAAAAACATAATAGACGCGCTCTAAGGCGGGCGGCAGGAGCTTGGTCGTTATCGGTTTGGGTTGTCGAAAACCATAAAAGCGAATACCGAGACCGGTTATGATAATACCAATACCGACAATGATATTGTTCGCTCATAATAGGTTCGACTTGCAATGGTATAAGAACGGTAACAACATTCGATGCAGGCTACGATAAAAAAACCTCTATTTTGAATAAAACTCCGTTTAAAAAAAAGTATTTCGGAACGTTGAAGAAAAAAACTAAAAACAGACGTACACTCCGTTTTTTTTAAGTTAGCGAACGAAAATTATTAAATGAAAATAAAATTATTAAAAAATAAAAAAGATTAAAATTGTATATTAGATATAGTATAAGAGTCAAAATGAAAATATAAAAAAGAAAGTTAAGTTTCATATTTTGAAAGGTGAAGCTACTATTCAATCCAATTCTACTAAAGAATAATCTTAATTCTTACTGCTCTAATATATGAAAAAAAATTTAGGACACGTGTTACTCTCTGTTTACTCATCATCTATATTTTCTCGGCTCTCTCTCCTATTAAATATTAGATTTTCTATTTCTTTCTTCTATTAAATAATAATCTTTATATTAATAAATCTACTTATTATTTAATTATAAATAGTTATTATATCATCAATCAAATTAACTTAATATGAACTAACATTTATCAATTAAATTAAAAAATTAATACTCAATTAAAAAAAATATTTTAAAAACTAACTTAACATACCTTATAACTGTCACGACAAATTACATTTTTTAATAACATATTTTGACAAATGTGTTTGCTAACAAATCACATTATATTTTATTCAACCGATGTAATATACCGGTTTATTCAACCCGTGTATTAACGGGTTTTTAAAAATATAAATTTTTTATTACTAAATATATAACATTTTATTTAACCCGTGTAATACACGGGATTATAACCTAGTATTTTAATATACATAAATTAATTTTTGTCTGGAATCTAATACAATCATTTATTTTAGAATTACACGTAAAATTATTTTGATTATTTTATTAAAATAGTTTAATCAAAACAAAGACTACTATAGCACTATGTATGCATAAATTAATAAACGTAAACGTTGATACAAAATTAATATATACACTGGAATCTTTATACTGTTTGACGTAAATACATCTTCTTGAATTGATTTTCAAAAACTGCTAACAATATCATTGCTCTGGGTCCTCCATGGAGGATCAATCAACATATATACTTTTCTTTACAGCCTTGATATTGTTTCTATCAGATTCCACAGCACTGGATACCATGTCTGCAATTCAAACAATCAAAGATGGCGACACAATAGTTTCAGATGGTTACATGTTTGAATTGGGATTTTTTTAGTCCCGGGAAGTCCAAGAATCGATACCTAGGGATATGGTACAAGAAGATATCATATGGTACTGTTGTATGGGTTGCTAACAGGGACACACCAATTAAAGATAAATCAGGTATACTCAAACTTAGCATACATGGAAATCTGGAGATTCGCAGTGGCGGAAACAACATGGTCTGGTCATCCAATTCAACGGTACCCGTGGGGAGTAATAGTCCGGTGGTGCAGCTTCTGGATACTGGAAATCTTGTCGTCAAGAATAAAAATCGTGCCCATCAAGATATGATTTGGGAAAGTTTTGACTATCCTGGAGATACAATTCTACCTGGAATAAAGTTTGGGAAGGACTTAGTAACAGGAATACAGAGGTTCATGACATCTTGGAAGAGTCCTAATGATCCTCCTATAGGTGTGTATAGTAATATTGTCAACACAAACGGATATCCACAAACATTTGGGTGGCGCGGTCAGGTTTTAGTATCAAGGCTTGGACCATGGAATGGTCTTGGCTTTAGTGGCTTTCCTACTGAAAAAGAAAATGGGATTTACTCCACAGAGTTTGTCATTAATGAGAAGGAAATCTATCATAAATTTGTGCTTAAAAGTTCAGTTGTTCAAAGGGTAGTTTTGACATGGGATGGCAAGACACAGATTTTGCAATGGATTGAGAGAATCAAAGACTGGTTTGTGTATGCAGAGCATTTCGTAGATAGTTCGTTTTTCACTATGTGGTCCTTATGGAGTCTGTAGCATTAACAAGCATCCGCCTTGTACTTGTATGGAAGGTTTTGAACCAAGAGATCCAGAAGAATGGGAGGCATCTGATTGGGCTAGTGGGTGTATACGCAAAAAGCCTTTGGATTGTAGGAATACGAATGGGGATGGGTTTTGGAAAGTTGCAGGAGTGAAGGTACCAGATACACGAAGATCATGGTATAATGTGAGCATGACAATTCGAGAATGTGAGATGGTGTGCAAGAAGAACTGCTCTTGTACAGGTTATACTAGTTTAGATATCAGAAATGGAGGTAGTGGATGTTTGCTATGGCTTGATGGGCTTTTGGACACTAGAGAGTATGATGCAGATCAAGATATTTACATAAGAATGGCTGCCTCTGAGTTAGAAAAGGTACATATGTTTCTTCTAAAAGGGAGTGTATTTGTGTTTTTAGCTTATATGCATAAGTGCTAAACTATTATTATTTCTCAATGAAGGTCATCTGGACCCCAACAAAAAGAAAAGAATACTTACAATGGTGCTTTTAACTTCATCGGCTCTGCCAATTATCTTATGCAGAAATATAAAGAAAAGGGCGCAAGTGAAAAAACGAGGTAACACAAAGGGGCAAGTTTTGACAATTCTGCATATTTATATGAGAAAATTAAAAGATTCAATCGGACATATCATTTTGTAGGAAATAGGTATATGCTTGATGAAAAGAATACAAGTATGCAAATGGAACAATTTGTAGATTCACAGTTTTTTAGCCTATTTGAAGTAGCAAAGGCCACCAATAACTTCAGTGCCTCCTGTAAGATTGGGGAAGGCGGTTTTGGACCGGTTTACAAGGTAATTTTTTATGCCTTTTAAATAGAATGTATTGCTTATAATTATCATGAATTGAAATTTAGATATCCAAAAAACTATATGATATCATAAGCTTTTAATCACAATCGTAATCATAATCATAATCCTACTCTTTTAGGGTGTGTTGGAAGACGGGAGAGAAATAGCTGTGAAGCGACTCTCGGAAACATCTCACCAAGGGCTTAGTCATTTGTATTGCAAAACTTCAGCATCGGAATCTTGTTAAGTTTCTTGGATATTGCATTCATCAAAATGAAATGATTATAATTTATGAATACATGCCAAACAAAAGCTTAGACGTTTTTATCTTTGGTTTTTTCTCACCCTTTATGATTATACATAGTATCTTACTCTCAAGTTTTATATAATAACACATGACAAAGTAGTCACCTTTTGGCAGATGAAACTAGAAGTTTGATGCTTGACTGGCCTCAAAGATTTAATATAATACAAGGAATGGCTCGAGGTATTCTCTATCTACATCAATATTCCCGCCTTCAAATTAGCCATAGAGATTTAAAGACAGGAAATATATTGCTCGATGGTGACATGAATCCAAAAATATCTGACTTTGGCCTTGCTAGAAACTTTGCAGGGCATGATACCACTCCTAAAACAAAAAAAAGTTATTGGAACATAGTAAGGATCTTTTTCAACTTTAATACTTTATCACATAAGAAAATGAAGATGAGATTGAAGTATAAACTCTAATTTTAATCTGTAAGTTCATTTTGCTGCAGTGGTTATATTTCTCCAGAGTACGCTGTGTATGGTCGTTTCTCTATAAAATCTGACGTATTTAGTTTTGGTGTTTTGGTGTTGATAAGTGGGAAGAAAAACAGAGAATTTTGTCATGAAAACCACAGTGATAACCTTCTTGGCCATGTAAGTTAAGGTTTAACTTGTAAGACTAAAGTCTAATACCTTGACAAGAAAGTAGTACTTTTCTAAATGTATGTTATGGTTCGATGTAGGCATGGAGACTTTATAAAGAAGGTAGGTCCATTGAATTGATGAGTGGATCTTTACACGCCTGGTTTGTGGTCTCTGAAGTACTAAGATCAATACATGTCGCATTATTATGTGTACAACATCATGCAAAAGATAGGCCACCTATGTGGTCAGTGGTTCTAATGTTGGTAAGTGAGGGTGTGTTGCCCGAACCTAAACAACCTGGCTTTTTCACCGGAGAGAGTCAGAACGAAGTTCGATCTGACTCAGCGGTTGATGAATACATGATAACACAATTGTATGCTCGATAGCAAACACATACTTATGCCACTACAGTTCAAGTACTTGTAATTTCTTCATTGTTCTTGTTTTGATGGCTTGTTGGTAGGGAGTCATCCCTTAGCAAACATCAAATATGAAAGCTAATAAATTGTAGGGATTGGTAGAAACTCTTGATTTGCTTAACTAAATGAACATCAATAAAAATTCATGTCGTGATAATCTATTGTTTTTTCACGCATCTTTCATACTTACTCTCATCAATCCACATACCACACCTAGAAAATAACATTTTTTCTACGAAAATTTCAGACAAAAACAATTTGGCGGAAATAGCAACAAAATTCCAACATTATAGAAAAACCTAATTTTAACAATGAAATTTCGGCAACAGCGACAAAAAATGAAGTTGTTAGAATCTTTCTATAAAATTCTGACAAAAATATAAAAGAAGATATGGGAAACTTTGTAGAATAGTAACAAAGTTTCAAAAGTGTTCAAATTAAGTCACTCAATACGCATTTTACACGTTATACACCATCAGGTATACTATGGTGAGTGATATAATTGGAACACTTTTGAAACTTAATTAGTTACTATTTTGTGGTGTTTTCCCAAAAAAATATATCATTTTATTTTTCGCTGGAAAATTCTAACAAAAAATTTTAAAAAATTATATTCTTTTTCGTCACAAAATTCTGACAAGATTTTTTATATCCATTTAATTTTTTATTTATTGATTATTATTTTCAAAAACTTTTAAAAAAATTTATTTTACTAATATTATTAGTTATTTAATTATTATTTTACTATTATTGTTTTAGTATTATTATAAAGAATAAATAATGGCCGATTCTAACCACACACGGAATATTGCTAATTGGACCCGCCGTCGCGCGATACGCCCTCGTATAGGTCAATACGAGGGCGTATAGGGTTTAGTCTCTGACACCAGAATGACACGTGTCATTCTCTGTGTCCCATACGATTCGTATTGCCCTATACGCCTCGTATGAGGCAGGGCTCAATATGTTTCTTCAAAAGTTGGAAGATTTGGTGTTAAATAATCATATACGTGGCGTATAGACCTATACGCCACGTATAGGATTATTTATTTAATTATATTTTTTATAATAATATATTATTTTGTATTTTAATTTATATAATTTTGTTAATATAAGTTTGTTATCTATTTATAAATTTTATATATTTTATATTTTTTTTAAACATTTATTATATTTTTACAGTATAATCAAACAAAATATTAAACATTACAAACCAAACAAAATATTAAACATTACAAACCAAACAAAATATTAAACATTACAACCAAACAAGTAAACTAAACATTATATACATTACATCATAAAATTAAATATATACATCAAAATGTTTTACATACATAACAACGAAATAAACAAAATACAAATAAAAGAACTAAACCTAATCGGCTCCGGCGTCACCCTGACCTGCCCCGCCCTCACCCTGAACGGGGTCGTCCGGATAATGACGTGGCGGTGGCTTGATGCCGGCGGCTCGTGACTGATTCACGAGCTGTCCAACCGTCCACGTCATCAGGTCCTCCATGCGATCGAGTTGACGACCCTGTCGCCGTGAGTCGGCAACAAGGCCATCAAGCAATGCCTGGGTAGCCCTATCCAGCCTAACAGACCGACGTACGTGTCGGGGATGCTGTGGCGGATGCTCGTGGACCTGCTCGACGTGTGGCGGCTCATCCTCAATCGCCATACCCTGCAGCGGCTGAGGCATTGGCGGGTCCCCCTGTCCAGGCATCTGCGGCAACGGCACCGGGACCCAAACCTGGTCCTGGACGGCCCCTACGAACCGAAGGCCCTGCGGGAATCGGTGCGTGATACGCATGCCGCTCGCCGTGCGACGATCTAATCGGACAGGGGGAATGGCCGGTAACATCTGAAGCTCATGGTGGCCAAATGGTATGACCGACCGGATGATATGCGTGATGAATGCACCGCCATATAAAAGTTCGCGCCTCTGTCGCATATAGGCTGAAGCAAAATAAAGCGCCATGCTCGTGGACAGGTCGCACCGCCTCCCAGTAAGCAGGCAGAAAAGGAAGAAAAGATCTCTATCAGTGCACCACTCACGACTTTTCAGACGCGGTGCGATCGACGTTGAAATAAGCCGGTGCAGATATCTATACAAAGGGTCTCTAATACCCGAGACCCTCCCCTTGGTACCCAACCAAGGACTATCTGAAATCAAGCCCCAAAAAATAAGGAGTTCCTCCTTGTCAACCTTCGTCACCGCCTCGGTGAATAGCGGCGAGACCGTCTCAGGCTCGTAGTACAAGCCCGTCGTGACGGCCCACTAACGGAGGGTCTGACGGTAAACGACCCCAAAAATTGAAAAAGAAATACGATCTGGATCCTTAATATCCGGCGCCTCCCCGGGTAGAGGCTGCAGCCCAGTCTCTGAATAGATGAACGTCGAAAGAAACTCGACGACAAGCTCTCGGTATGTCTCCTCAAAAGAAAGGTCAAAAAGACGCGACCATGGCGTGTCCTCACCGATGATGGCCCTAGCTCGCTCGGCCTCATGCACCTCCTCGAGGAGGACCCAATCCACCGCCGTACCCGGACCCATCTGCACCTCCCAGAGCTTTTGGCACCGGGAATAAGCCTCTGTATCGGGCGAACAATCTAGAAAAGGAGAGTGCGCAAAATCATCTAGCTGATCCATCTAAATATCATCATCATAATCCGCCATATCTGATAATAATTAATTGTTTTTAATATTTTAATTTAAATAATAAATAATAATAATAATATATTGTTTAAATTTTAAATAATAAATAATAATAATATTTTTTTTTAAATAATAATAAATAATAATAATAATATATTGTATTTATTTTAAATAATAAATAATAATAATAATAATATTAATATATTGTTTTTATTATATTTTCTTTAATTGAATTAATTTATATAATTAATTTTTTTTTAAATTAAAAACCTATACGCCACGTAGGCGGTTGCCGGGTAAACAAAGCCATACGCAGGCCAAATAGGCCATACGCGGGCGAGTTGCCGGGTAAACCAAGCCATACGCGACCAAACTAGGCCATACGTGACGTATAGAATACCAAAGGTTAGGGAAGATACGCCACGTATTGATCTATACGTGGCGTATAGAAATTTGAATTTTGAAAAAAATTGAATTTTGAAACATTTGAATTAAAATTAATTATTATTATATTTAATTAACATTATAATTAGTTATAATTAAATAAAAATATTTAAAATGACAATAAAATTAATTTAAAAAGAATTACAATACAATTTTAAACAAATATCATTCGAGATTCGTGAAATATTGTGGAAAACTAGATCTATTAGTGGCCATTATTTTCTTAAATCGTTCTATACGATCATTGTATATATTTTCCCATTTTGCTGCATCATCATTTCGGTGCAAATTCCAAAGTGCATTCGACGTAGGAATCGGAAATTCTCCGTCTAACTTGACGTGGATGAAATGAGCATTTTTGACGTGAACTAACGATAAGACTTGATGTTGAGCGTGAACGTTAGGACCAAACCACAATGGAAAAAATGTTTGATTACCGTTGATGCTTAAAAGATGAACAATCACCCCAAATCTTTGAGCAATTAGGAGTCCTGTATATGGCATCGACATCCAACGACTAACTGGTGCGGCTTTCACATCCTGTCAATCTATTGTGTGACGTAGCTTTCATACTCTTGAAAGGCGACTCTGTCAAAAACAGTTCTCCACCATTCCTCTTTATTGTCCATCTCATGTAGAAGTTGTTGTAGGACAAAGAGCCACCGGTTTTCATTTAACCCTAAGCCCAAAGCTACCGATCGAAAACCACAGTTACCGTCAGGTTTTACATCTTGTATATGTGAAATGTACGGATAAAATAAAGAGGGTATCGAATCCTTAAAACATTTTATATTGTTAACCGCATCATTCCCCGTAATCAATGGAAACCCAAGATGGGCGTTATCATCTTGCGGTTGCTTTCCTTTACCCTTAGTTGAACGACTGTGTTGAAAGACCGAACTAACTTGTATAGAGTCTTGTAACGCAATATACGAGCTGTGTCTCGCAGGGTCACATTTGCTTTGTTGGGATCCTGTGAATGAGTTGTTTCTCGCGACATCCTGTTTCCTTTGTTGTTGCTTTTTCAAAGTTGGACGACCGCGAGTATCTTCTTGTACCATAGGCGCTTTCTTGTTACTTTTGCTCGGAAAGACAACCCCTGCAATTCTCGACAGCATACTTCTTGTACCATAGGCGCTTTCTTTTTAGCTTTTCTAAGATAGCTCTTTAAGAGCGAATGCTGGCTCTCGACTCGGTTCGTTGTATGTTGACCAAAATTGAGGTTTTTGTTGGACCACGCGGATATAAACTTTTCTTTATACGGGTCCAGCCAATTTTTTGTCACATAATCAATAACTCCTGGAAAAATATTTAATATTGAATAAATATTTAAATACTGAAAATATTAAATATTTAAAACTTACTTCCTCGTTTGGCTGCGTACAGACGTTCGTAAAGTCGGTTGAAGTTGTACTGGTATATATCTGGCGTGGGAGACTCACATAATACCGACCATGAATACTTGAAATTTTTCCAGTCTTCGTCTGTAAATGATGCCCTACAATGTTTTGCGATATTCTCGTGTATGTGCCACCGACATAGGTTCTTGGAACAGCTCGGAAATATTTTATCACACGCGTTCATAAGAGCTTTGTCCCTGTCTGTTACTATCACACGCGGCTCCATACACTTTTGCAACATTGCTTTTATTTGAAGTAACACCCAGACGAAGTTTTCCTCCCATTCTTTTGATATAAATGCATGAGCGACGCAAAACGACTGGTGTGTGGAGGTCACACCGACCACTTAGACAAATGGAAGTTTGTACATGTTTGTTTTGTATGTCGCGTCGATCATCAACACGTGCGGGAATGCACGCCACATCTCGTACGATTTTGGATGAACAAAGAATATCTCCTCCACACTATTTGTGGCAGGATCTTCTCGAGTATAGTAGACATATTTTTTTGAAGAAAGCACGTTTTCCAGAATCTGTATTGGAGTTTCACAGACTCTCGTTTCGTTTTTTATCTTTTGTATTGCATTATAAATGTCTTTTTTAATGCAACTACTCTCTGGGTTTTGTTCCCTTATAGTTGCTAGAATGTTTCGTGGCAACATGTTTTGCGAATACAACTTCCCCACCAAAAGTTGTTCCGACTGAGACAGTCTCCTTGCAAACGAGTGCGCCTCAAGATGTTGACTAGGATCGTGGTTATGACTGTCATCCTTCACCGTTAATTTCCAATCACTAGTATTTTCTTGGTACTCTCCTTCTAATTTAAAGGGACAACCAATTTTCTTGCTACCGGCACGTCTAACCGTGGCAGTAGACGCACGTTCGCCGTGACGGTCACACACAAGCCACACCTTGATAAACGGTTCCGTCGGATCGTCGCCTTTTCTCCTCGATCGTCGGGTGACAATGACGTAACCATTGTCACGTCCTCTCCGGATAGCCCAATCAACCAACTGTTCACGAGACTGAAAATTATGGTTAGTTTTATAAGACATATTTTGATTATTTTGTTCTTCGTCTTCGGAGTCATCGGTTTGTTGTGTCGGGTAAGAGACTTCATCATATACGTATTCGTTCGTGGGTTGTGTAAGGTAAGACGGTTCACCGTATACGAACTCGGGATTGCTTAGTGGCTCGTTCAAATCTGGAAGCCTTACCCGTTGATGAGAATAAACGTTGGACGAGACCTCCTCCTGGTTCACCTCTTGAACGCCAAAACTTTGCGGATTGTTTTCCACCGACTCGTTAGAATATACCTGAAAACCGTAGTTACCATCCCACCACCAAGACATGTTTACAATTTTTGAATTTTGAAAGCATACGTTCGGTTCGAATGAGAATTCTGCATGGTTAAATACACAAAATTTGGGCCCTATACGCATCGTATAGCCCAATACGATGCGTATAGGGTACGAGGTGATGTGACTAGTGGCAGAAGGTACATTGTACCCTAAACTGCAGCGTATTGCCCTATACGATGCGTATACGATGTTTGAATGACCAGGTTGTAAGAGAATGTCGGGCATGGGAAATTGTGAAGGGCTATACGCATCGTATTGCCCTATACGATGCGTATATGGCCAAGTCCGATTAGCATTCTCCGTGTGTGGTTAGTAGTCCCCTAAATAATTAATGTTTTAGTTGGAAAGTTATCGGAAAAACACTTTCCAACCACTACCGGAATAAATTTTATCTTATTTATATTTTTATAATTCTTACTATTATAAATACCACAATTATAACTTCTGTGAATAGTGATTTTACCATTAATTGCTTGACGTGCGTTTTTTTTTTGTTTTTTTTATTACTTTCACTTTTAACCTTATCCTACGTCTAATAAACAATTTTATTTAATGTCATCATTTAATGTCACGTGACAACATCATATTTTTTTCTCATTAAAATCTCTAATTTTCTATATTTTAAGTAACTTTGAATTTTAATATCTAATTATGTTAATTTTATTTTTTAAAATAATATAAAATTTGAATTCTAATATAAAATTTAAAATCTAATTTTCTCTTTATATTATTGTATTTTCATTTTTCTATTAAACAACCACATGTAATACATGAGTATATAACCTAGTTTTATATATAAATTTACACTTTTAACCCGTTTTATTTTCTATTAATTTTGTTTTTCTTTAATACACTTTGGCGTTCTTAAGCGATGGTGTCGTTTGTATTTTTATTGTACGTTTGCTTTTTACAAACGTTTGCGGCTGCATCTACATTTAAGTTTTTTAGTCGATCCGTTGTCGCCGATATTTTTGTTCTAGGTTATGTTTTTTAACATTATTTTTACGTCTGAGCATGTGCATGCGTTAAAACTTTTCTAAAAACCGGTTCACCCCGTCGCGGAGCGAGGGGCGTGACCAACTAGTTAGAATTATCACAAATTATGTGTATGTGTGTATGTATATATGTATGTATCTGTATGTGTGTATGTGTATACATATGTCACACCTCATCGGTACTTGTTAAACGTGACGGTTGATACAAAAATGCATAGCGAAAACTAAAATAAAAAAGGTTTTTCTATTGACAAAATAACCGTTTACAAACATTTACAAAGAACTATTACATCATACGATTAGTTCATATCAATGAACTCAAAACAACATGACTTATTGTTTAAATAACAAGCCTTCAACCATCGACTCGACACCTTGCTTCCAAAAGCCCAACCTAGAATGTTATCAGCTAAAGCCATTTAACCTCACTATTATTCACCAAAGATATGTGCTCAAAAGGTTTTAAACAAAACTAGGTTAACATAAGTTCATGAGTTCATAAACAAGCAACTCATTAAAAATGCATTTAAACAAAAATCATGTTGAACCATATCAATTGTCAAATAAAGTATTCATCTAATCCCCACCCATTAGCAACGCGACTATGGTCTTTAGTGTATGTGTACACACACACCCTTGAAAACTTTTCACCATCTAGCAACACGACACAACATTATGGGATGATCGATCCCATCGTAAGTCTCATCCCTTCGGAATGTAATTAGTACTACTTCGTGTGTATATATATAGGGGGAGGATCAAATAAGAAGTAGGTTTTCGCTAAGAAATGACCAAAACGCATGGGGTGGGGGGTTTAGGTTTTGGGGGGTGGTTGTTTAAGCTTTTTGGGGTGGGGTTGGAGGGGGGGTTTAGGTTTTTGGGGGTGCAGGTGGAGGGGGGATTAGGTTTTTGGGTCTGGATTAGAGTTCGACGAGACGGTTCCAACGCCGCTGAAATGAGCTCAATCGGAGTTCGTTTGATATCTTTTCTAAGCGTTTTGGTCATTTCTTAGATTTTTTTAGCGAAAACCTACTTTTTATTTGATCCTCCCCCTATATATATATACATATATTATATATATATATCTATACTATTAAATAAATAAAGGTTTTTTAGTGTCACGTGCGCCTCCACATTCATTCTCATCATTTTTTTTCCGCATCTCTCTCTTATTAAATACACTTCCATCTTTTAATAACAATATATTTTTAAAGAAAATATTAATTATATTAATAAAACACATTTATTTTAAATAATCTCTTATTATAAGAAACTTTGAAATTTAATTATGTCACTTTTATTTTCAATTAAATAGTAAATAAAAGTCAAATTATACTAGTTTAGATCCCGTGTAATATACACGGGGTGAAAAATATTAATACATAAAAATTATTCAACTTCTTTAATTGTAGTAGCATAGACACTTCACTCCTGATCCTAAATCATATCAACATCTCCTAGGTAAGTATATTTATCTTAGTGGTGAATCGTAAAATTGTAACTTTAAAAGCAAGCATTAAAAAATTTGTAACCTCAAAATGTTTTTGGAAAGAAAAAAACTAGGGATGATTGCAATTATGTGAAATATTTTTCTAGGCCAAGTTAAGAAAAATTTTAAAATGAAATAATTGTAGCTGAATAAACGTCATTACATTGTACCAAACTAACAACCAATTAAAACATTGTTCAATAACATAAAACTCTCATAACAAGTTATAATGCATGCCAGATTTTGAACGCTCGGTAACTCTTTGGGAATAGCCAGGCATGCATCCACTCATCGTCCTTCAACACTTAACCCCACAATCATCCACGCATGAGTTTAAGTTTTTCTTTTGTTCTAGGAATATGGTTTTATCATTCATTAATTTAATAAGGTTTATTCATTTCATAATAAAACATGGCTTTATCATTCATCATCAAATCATGGTTTAACAGAACATTAACTTGTCATTCATTTAAGGCATACATTTATTATCTAAATCTACATCATCGTTCATCCCGTCATTTCATATTATATTACCCCTAAGGCTTAAATGCACGAAGACTGGCTGTCAGTTCATTATATATTGTCCCTAAGGTTTAACTTAAACGAAAGCCGACGATATATTTCCGGGCCTTTAATTGTCCATATGGCTCTTACGTCCATAAACCGAAAATGCGCTTCGAGGCTGTGGCACTTAAGTCCATAACGTCGTCAGATCATAATTAAACTGTATGGTCACGTTAACCATGAGTAACTGTCATTACTCCAGTCTCAGTTGTACAACATCAAAACTATTGACAGGCCACTAAGGGACCGCCCTTGTTGTGCTTATGACCTTATGGCGCTAACGTCCATAAACCGCCATCAGGCCGGTAATAGGATTAGTCATGTGGACTGGAACGCTACCTCCAGAATTCATATTCGTCAACTCTCTTAGCATATTAGACATGTAATGACTTCATAAAAATATTGTCCTTTTTCTTTTCGTAAAACATACCATTCATTTGTAAACCCCTTTCCTTTCGTAAACATTTCATTCAGCAATCATACTCATTTCATAAACCTTTCATTTTGTAAACATTCCAATTCAAATACGATATCTTTCGTAATCGTTTCTTTCCATAATTCATCATTTCATAACCGTTACGTGTGAGTATGCATATCACCCTAAAAATAAGTAAATAGGGATTCTTTAGTCACCTGATTGTTTGTACATATACCTGAACTGAACGTTCATTAAAGGCAGCATGCTAATCGATCTACATATAAGTCAACATGAAAATTCTATCAAATTAACTAGTGCTGCTAGACGATGTCTCTAGACACATGATTAGTGTGGCCTAATTAGTGTCGCTAGGCACATTATTCGTCTCGCCTTCTGGACTTAGTGTCATTGAATGCTAGGGTAGTTGGATAGTGTCGTTCACCTAGTGTCCCTACATGGTTGCGGTGATACTCTTAGTGTTGCCCAATGATTATGGTTGTCAGTCAGTGGCAGACCTCGGGATCCACACCTTTCTTCCTCGACTAGTATCGCCACTAGAGGTAGTGTCGCCGCATGAACAAATACCATAATAAGTCCGTTTTGGATCCAAGCTTGTAACTTGTTAAGTCAAAAAACGATTATTTAGCTTCCATGAAGCTATATCTAGACTTTATATGGCCATTAACACGTAAAAAACCATACTTTGACATCAAAACCCTAGTTTTACCCCAAAACCCATTTAAATTGAGATTAGAGTTTTTACGTTCGATCTTTACCTCAAAAGATGAAGTTCTTCATGGATTCTTCTTCTAGATCGATGGAGACACATATTGGAACAAACCTTGAAGATCAATGATGGATTCTTGAACTTTCTGTCTCCGGAACCTTTATGTGAATTGAGGGCATGAAGGCTGATCAAGAGGAGGCTATGGTTTAACCCTTCCCTCTTCCTTATAATTTTCGACCCAAGCCTAATACCATTCTAGCCCACCATCTTTCACGCTTATTATTCTTGGCTTGAAATGCACTTGTTACAAGTCTACCCTCCTTACAAGAGGTTTTGTCCTCAAAACCTGTCATAAGTTGAACAATCGCGGGTAGGACTCGTTCATCTCTTCTTCACTTACACATGTAGCCTCGGGAACCTTTTGATGCTTCCGTTGTACTCTAACTAGATGAATCACTTTGGTTCGCATACGCTTCTCATTTCTATCAAGTATAGCCACATGCTTGTCAATATAAATTAGACGGTTATCAACCTCGATGTCCAATAGCGGCACGTGAGCTGTGTTATCAGCTAAACACTTCCTCAAGCGTGACACATGAAAGGTAGGATGAATCCCAGTTAGTTTCAGTCTATATGCCGCTACACCAATCCGTGCCATAATTTTAAACGGTCTGACGAACCTCGAACTTAACTTTCTGCTTTTACGAAATCGGTGTATCCCTTTCTAGGGAGATACTTTTAACAGTACAAATACCCTAACTTGGAACTCGAGGGATCTCCTCCTCTTGTCAGTCTAAGATTTCTGCCTATCTTACGTGGCTTTCAGGTGCGCCTTGATCTGATCAAACTCATTGGACATAGCTTTAACAACTTCTAAGTTTCCAAATTCCTTTTGACCAATCTCCCCCAACATAGTGGTGTTCTACATCGTCTACAATACAACATCTTGAAAGGCGGCATGCCTATTGTCGAGTGATATCTGTTGTTGTATGAGAACTTTGCTAATGGTAGGTGGCTATCCCAACTACCACAGAAGTCGATGATACACGCATGAAGCATTTCCTCCATGGTTTAAATGGTCCTTTCGGACAGACCATCCATTTGAGGATAATATGTTGTAATTATCAGTGTTGTAAAAATTGTGCCTAGGCGCCGATTAATCGCTAGGCGGATAGTGAAGGTGGAATTTTGACCTAGTCGGTCTAAAAATCACTGGGCGGTCCAAATCGGGTTTAGTCGGGCTAGGCGGTCCAAATCGGGTATAGTCGGGATCGTTGTTCTTGATAAAAATCCATACCTTTCGATGGTTTTCACCTTCAGATCGAATCCTTCGATGGTATTCACCTTCACGATGCGACTGAGAATAGACGAGATCGAACCTTTCGATGGTCTACATATTCACGATGCGACAGAGAGGATCGTTGTTCTTCAGGATCGTTGTTCTTGAGAGACCTCCCAACATAGATCGATGTAGAGGGGGAGAGCATAGATCGATGTAGAGGAAAGCTGTTGTTGTTTGATCGATGTAGAGGAAAGCTGTTGTTGTTTGTGTTGTTTGAATAGAGAGTGAATAGGTTTAGGGTTTTAAAAGAGAGTTAAATGACAACAATGCCCCTCTATGATTAACAAAAATTCAGAAAGAAGGAAAAATGAATGTGTGGCCATAAATTAGTTTATGGGTTTTCACCAATAACTATATATATAAATTATATATAAAATTCCAATCCGATTAATCCCGCCTAGGACCCGATTAATCCCGCCTAGGCCCCGATTAATCTCGCCTAGGCCTAGGCCCTACCCCACCGCCCAACTAGCGCCTAGCGATTTTTACAACACTGGTAATTATGTTCAGTTTAGTGCCCATCGCTCCTTGAAACTTCTCCAAAACGTGATGTGAACATGCACCCCATGACGAGCCACAACCTCCATTACGAACACATCTTCCAACTTTTCTGATGAAAGCGTTTTGCGTATTGGTAGGAAGTGAGTGCTCTTCGATAGTCGGTCCATAATAACCCATATGGTGTCGATACTTTTAGCTATACGATGTATATTGGTAATGAAGTCCATTGTGATATGTTCCCATTTCCACTCCGGTATCTCCACGGGATGAATTTTACCATAGGGCTTGTGGTGTTCGGCTTTTACATGGAAATAAGTAAGACACTTGCTCACATATGATGTCACATCGTTCTTCATGCCCGACCACCAATAGTCTTTCTTCAAGTCTTTGATACATTTTTGTGGTTTCCAGATGTATGTATGTGTAGGTTCAAATTTATCCAAAATCACTAAAAACAATCGATAGACACGTACACACCGGCGTAATCGGTGTATATGGTGGTGTAATCACTCAAAGTCACAAACAAACACGATGTAGTAACCGGCTAACACTCTTGAGCACAACATTTGATATGAAATTGTAAGAACCGCCAACGAAAACAACTACAATGCTTGTATTTGATATCAAAAGGTAAAAATGGAATTTCAGGTCTACAGCCGTCACACACACCCTAGAAAATCCACAAATGAACGATTTATAGGCAGACATAGTCTATCGCTAGTATGCTCCTATCACAAGTACTACTTACGATAGAAACATGTACAGGGGAGCAAATAGCCTATATTACTAGAGCCTGTTGTAAGTACTACTTACGATTGAAGAATCATGATTACAAAACACTTGGAATAAAACTAAACGTTATACTTAAAATTGAAAATACATTTAAACAAAGTACAATGATCAATAGCTTTAGATGTTAATACTCTACAGTATGGAATAACAAGATTTAAGGGTTTCGTTGAGGTTCTTAGCCCTAAGCTCGCCTTACTCAGGTATCCATATTCGACCAAACCTATTCCGTACACCATAGGTGTTAAATTCCTTTGACTCTTGCTGGCCTACCATCCTTTCCTTCTTTATTTCTCCATTTTAAATGCTTCAACTTGTGCCCTTTCAATTTCTGTCATGAGATTAGGTTTCACAACCAATTGGCATGCTTTCACCCTGATAGGAGCTTGTCTCTTCTTTCGGCTCAGAGTGTCAGCCACCACGTTCACCTTCCCATAATGGTATAAGATCTCGTAATCGTAGTATTTTAAAAACTCCAACCATCGCCTTTATCTCATATTCAACTTAAAGAAATACTTCAAACTCTTGTGATAGAAGTAAATGGTGCACTTCATGGGTGTTAAATTGACGTGATGTATAAAAATCACCTTTCCTCGTTGCATTAGTACACAACCCAAACCCTGATTCGAGGCATCAGAGAAAACCACAACGTCTTCATAAACAGAACCGGAGCACCCCAAGGTGAAATTCTCGGTCTGATGAAGCCTTTGTCTAGAAGTTCTTTCAATTACGTCATTAACTCTTTCCTTTGCGATAGGGCTAGTCGGTATGGTGCCTTGGCAATGTGCTGGCCCCTAGCATCAATTCAATCTAGAACTCTTTCTCCCGATCGGGCGACACCCAGGCGAGTCCTCACGAAACACCGCCGGATAGTTGCACACCACAGGTACATCGTTTATCTTCGTAACTTTCTTTTTGTCGTCTATCACGTAAGGCAGGTAGGCCTCGCATTCGCGCTTCATAAAACTTTCAGCCTTGATCATCGAAATGGTGTTTGGCATCAGGATATCCCTATCCCCGTAAATCGTGACTTCGCTACCATCAGGAGCCTTGAGTTGAATCACTTTTCGTTTACATATAATTTGTTTACGACTTCTATTACTTACGTAGTTTTACCCACATCGGTTTCTATGCTAAAGGCCCGTTCTACTTTGTCAATTATGTACCTCAAACGATTAGAAAATGTAGAGGCTATAAAACTTTTACTCGTGCCGTAATCAAAAAGTACAGATGTAAAGGTGTTGTTAATGATGAGCGTACCTGACACCACGTCAGCGTTTAACCTTGCTTCTTCCATAGTTAGGGCATACACCCTTGTTCGAGCCCCCGACTTCTCGTTCTGCTTTTATTTTCTTGTATCACACGTCTTTCTATTGTCTTTACCCTGGTGTCTTGTCTCCCCACACTTGTAACAATTAGAAGCCCCCTACCAATCCTGAGCATGGTGTCCCACCTTTCCACATTTGTAGCATATGTTCGACCCAAACTTGCATTTGCCCGAATACCTCTTTCCGCACTTTCCACAGACAACCGGCTTACTCACTTTGGTCTTCTTATTCTGAGACCCATACAAATTTTCCCCAGTTCGTTTACGAGGCAACATCAGCTTCTTCGCTGGTTCTTTAATGACCGCATCGTTTAGAGACATGTCATCATACACCACTCCACTCCACTCAACTCTACTACATATTCAAATGTCCGAGAGGTGTTCACATTTATAAACGTGTGAACTTTTGAGGGTAACCCGTTGATATAGCAGATGATCCTTCGTTCTTCTATGGTAATTAGATGTGGCACCGGTCGTGCCAACTCGCTAATTCTTGTGGTGTACTGCATATTCTTCATTTGCATGACTTTAAGTCCTACAAAATCTTTATCAACCTTCTTGATCTCTTTTCACGGACAGAACTTCTTGATTACCATCTCCTTGAGGTTATCCCACCTCATAGACTCAATTTCCTAATTTAGTAGTATCGGTTAAGTGAATTTCAGAAAAATGTTTTCCACGAATTCTCTGTGTATTCGACAACCCTACTTCTTATACTGCAGTCTTAAGTAGCTAAGAAGTAGATTTTACTTTTGTTTTTTATTAGCCTTCGACACGCCATCACATGACTGCACAAAGAACACAAACAGTTGGATAACATGGGAAAAACTTCACAAAACCTCATGAATACATGACAAAAACATATGTTTTCAATCCTAGTTTCCATGGGTAGTTTCGGGTGTGATCTTTCTCCAACGGGTCAGAAATAAACAAAGTAATATCCCACTCAGAAAATAGGGTCTTAAGAGGGTGAGATGGGGCAAGTCTTACCTCCATCCTAAGTGATAGGAAGACTACTTCAATGAGACCCCTGTCCAAAAAGAAGTTCCTTTTCTTTTTTTAGTATAAAAACTGGAAGCATAAAGCATAAATGACCGATTATAAGTAAACAAGTTGAAATTGCCACCTCTATGAAAATGGTTGATTTTTGGCATTGCCAAGGGGTAAAATAGATAAAAGGTCAAACATCTTAAAAGGGTAAAAGACACATATGACATAGTAAGGTGTTTGCAACTTCAGTTTATGGTATTAGCCTACATGATATCATGTACATTTGGATAAATTTGCATCTAGAAAGCAAATCTTAAGAAACAAAAGTCAAAGTCAAGTTCAGACACACCGTTACTCAACACGATTATCCAAAAATTAATAAAATTTGATACCAGTGGCCTTACTGTTAACAGTCCACAAAAGACTTCATAAATCAGATGATAGGGTTAAACCAGAATTAGAGAAGAAAAGCTAAGAATTAGGAGAAGAGAATAACTCAAACAATCTGATGATTTCATTCATGATTCGATACCAAATATATAATCAAACAAAATACTAAAGACACCCCCAATTAACAATAATAGCCACTAACCCCCTTAACATAATTGACTAAATAATAATAAAAATAAATAAAAATAAAACGTAACAATACTCCCCACTTAAAAACATTCTTGACCTCAAGAATCACAAATTAATAGAAAAAAATTGCAACATCCATGGACACTTTGGGTTGACCCGTTCCACGGTGGACGCCATTCAATTCGTCCAATGGCATTCGGGGTTGTGTCAATGAGACGCCACGGTGGATGCCATTCACGTCTATCGGTTGCATCGCCTATCGGTGTCGATTCTTTCTTTGCGGACACCGGTTTCGTCGTCTGCTTCAGTAGGCTCAGAACCACTGATGGTGCGGTTTTTGGAAATGGTACGGGTGTAATTGTTAGCGGTCGTTTTGGGTGCCGGTTTGGGGAGGTTGAAGGGGTTGCTCGCGTAGATTTTTGGGCAGTTTTTGGTGCAACTTTGATGGATGTTATGGGTTGTGGGACTATTTTAGGTGTAGACGGAACAGGTTGGGGATCGGTTTTCTTGGCTAGATTTGGTGTAGACGACACAGGTAGTGTGGATGACGCGGCTAAAGCTTGTTTCTGCTTCGATCCGGTTGGATCCAATCCTAATGCCACCATTATCTGTTCCTGTTGTTTCATCGCTTGCTCCTGTTGTTTCATGATGGCGGCTAGGGTTGCCCGGAGGTCAGAAATCGCCTTGTCATGATCCTTGAGAGTCTTGTCTTCATCTTGATTACGGGTGTTCGTCATGGTAGCGGTAGCGAATCCGATTAGGATCGCCTGGAGAAAGCTCTGATACCCTTGATAGGGTTAAACCAGAATTAGAGAAGAAAAGCTAAGAATTAGGAGAAGAGAATAACTCAAACAATCTGATAATTTCATTCATGATTCGATACCAAATATATAATCAAACAAAATACTAAAGACACCCCCAATTAACAATAATAGCCACTAACCCCCTTAACCTAATTGACTAAATAATAATAAAAATAAATAAAAATAAAACGTAACATCAGATTATTAAACAGGTTACTGTAGTATCATGCAGACACAAAAAAACTTCATACATCAGGGCCTTGCTGTTAACAGTCCACAAAAAGACTTCATACATCAGATTTTTAAATCGGTTACACCTAATTCATATAAACATAAATCATCATCCATGCCAAAAACTTTGTTATACCTTGACCCGGAGAATTCAACAAACTGTTCATCAAAATAGTATCATATCCTACAAGCCTTTGTTATACCTTGATCAGAAGCTGCTGCCATCTGGAGGTTGCAGGATAAGTAAACAGCAAATCATAAATGTATAGTGTAAAGTACATGAAACTTTTGATAACTACTTGGTGTACTATCAGTATCAGAGCCGGTCCCAAGGATTAGAATGCACTACACGAGCTGAAAAAAAAGGCCCATAACCAGTGGCAGATCTAGGAATTTTTCCAACGGGTTCACTTTTTTAGATGCTTCAATTTCATAGGGCCGGACATAAAAAATTTCGGTTCGGGTTCGGTTCGATTGTTCTGGTCGGGTAAGGTTCATAACATAATAAAAATACGATAAAATATTAAAAAACTCCTTTTCTATGTAACAAAACAATGGGTAATCTACTTGTTTGTAAACCTAGTTTCACAAAACAAAAACCTCCTTCAAACCAGCTACCTAAAGTGACGAAGGCAGGATATTTTTCCTATGGGGTCACGATTTTTTGATGTCCGGATTTCCAACAACCTGATGTAATGATTTTTGAGTCGGTGGATTTCAAAGTTTCCCGATTGTTTATAAACTTTTTTTCTAGAATAACATTTATATTTATTTTATTCTTTTGAAAATTTTCTATTTAAGATTCCACTAATGATTTAACTTTGATATAATAGCTCTAGTTTTTTTTTTGAACGGATATAATAGCTCTAGTTGCATTTGATTTTGAATTATAACTAAAAGTCTGGAGTTAACATTTAAATGCATTTTATTCTTTTAAAATTGTCATAAATTTGTTTAGAGTTCCCATATATATTTCCTAGACAAAATGCAATTATAGTTATTTCACCATTGCATTAAAAAAGGCCCAATAGTTGGGTTGGATTAGATTAATGTGATAGGCCTAATTGTTTAAGTACATTAAAAAAAGACCCACTTGTTTTTAAAAACCCTCAAAAAAAGGCCCAATAATTTTTTTTAAAGCCTAGAAAATTATATATATATATATATATATAAAATTTTAATTTTTTTTAGGCCCCTCGAAATGTTAGGCCGACTACGAGTGTGTTGCTCGCAGGCTCAATGGGCCGGCCCTGATCAGTATAACCAACCATATTTTCTTATTAACGTATTTATTAATGAAAAGGGAATGGAAAACTTGAAGGTTAACATCCAAACTGGTTCAAACAGAGAACCAATTTCTAGATATGGTACACCATGTTAAAATGAATCAGTATAACGTGCAAAATCACACGAACACTTACAATAACAAGCGCAGTGATTGATTCATTCATCCATCGATTCTTCTCCGGAAGATGACCTATCATGATACAAGCACAAAGAAGAGCAACAAATAACCTTAAATAGAGGTTAAGCATAACGTGCGCGCTCCAAAGCCTCATTATTTTTGCAATTATGATGTTAGGGTTATGTCTAACAGTTTGATTGGTTTTTAAAACTCCTGATAACACTTGCTCCATCAAGTATATTGATCTTGTAGTTATTTATTATCAAACTGTTTTGATCATTGATCAAACTAAAAGATGAGCTTTTGACACATACGATTTCTCTGGTTCTAAATTTTGTGTTGTTTTGATTTTGGTGGTTGCAAGTTATATATGTACATCCAACTTTCTTTTGTTCCAAATTTTACCTCAATCGTAGCTGTTTGATCCCTGATTAATACGCTTATAATTATAATTTGAGTGTCATATTTGCACATAATAATGATAAATATCAGAGAAAAGACAAGGGCAAGGCACATGCTTAACTATAAAACGTTGTTTTAATTTAGATTTTAATAATAGTGGATAATCTAACTTCAAGTTGTAGCTATTTGCAGAAAGAACTAACAGATTAATTGACCAAAAGTACACATCAAGTAGCTAAAATCACCTTTTCTTTTGGTTCCAAGAGCTTCTTCAGCTGCCTTCATCCGTGCAACTGAATCATCATTACCATTCCTAATCACATGCATATTACATATAATTAGAAGATGTATCAAAGTGAATAAGTGGTACTGAAATGTCAACTAAAATCAGATTAGTTTTTGCAGGCAAAGAAAACTAAGCACAAACCTTGACTAAATACTAATCTTACTTCTTACAGTACTAATGAACTGCCTAAATATTTAATATTAACCTTAACCAAATCCTTAATTATGTTGACTAAAATCAGATTAGTCATTTCCCTGAACACAAAGCAAGTCCTGATGTGAATTTTTAGAGCTAAATGTGACAAAACTACTGCACGCTAGCCAAATTCAAACTATTTGACCAACTTAGTATCATCATGAAGCCACATTTTTTATCAATTAAAGCCAGAGGCGTCTCCGAGATTTCAAATGCCCAGCGCGACTACAGAGAAATGCCCATAAAATATGAACTTATATTTAAAAAAAATAATATCATAAAAAATCCGATTATATAGAAATAAATGTAATAAAAAGATAAACAAAATAAAATATTGTAGCAAAACATATACCTAAATTAATAGGGAGGCTCTCCGAGCATTCTTCGAAGCAAAGATGTTGATCAACTTGTCATAATCCAAACTTTGTAACAACTCGTGCTCAATAGCTAGTATTGCTAATCCATTTAGTCTTTCTTGGACCATTTTAGAATGTAAATAAGACTTCAACTTCAACTTTGAAAAACTTATTTCCGCAGATGTCACCGTTAATTGAATTGTCAACAAAACTCTGTATGCAATCGATGCATTAGGAAAATAATCGTGTTGGGTCTTCAACAATTTCAAAGTATCAATAGGGCTGGTAATTTCACTGGGTAATGATGAGTCAATTGATTTTAACTCCATGTAAAGTTCATTAGCATCGATATCTGATTCTTCCTCATTCTTTAACGCATTTTCAAGACGAATACAACAAATTTGAATTTATATTAGTTAGGTAATGATAAGTCAATTGAGTTTAACTCGATGTAAAGTTCAAAAAAGACTTTATATTAGTTCAAAAATATTGTATTTAAATTAAATTTGGGCAAAATTAAATTTGAATTTTAATGGGTTTAAACTTTTATAGTTTTTTTATAAAATATAATTATATATATATATATATAATATACTATATATATATATAATATACTAGTTTAGAACCTGTGTACTACACATTGTAAAAAAATATTAATACATAAAATTTTTAAAACTTTATATATATATTTTATAGGTGGAAAATATAATTACATATACTAACAATAGAAAACAAAATCCAAAAATATGTAAAAGTTAATATATAATTGAGTTTTGAAAATAAACTAATTAATATTCAAAGTAATTTGACTTTCATTTACTCTTTGAATGAAAACATGAGTTAGATAATTAGATTTCAAAGTTTCTTATAATATGAGATAATTTAAAATAAATGTGTTTTATTAGTATAATTAATAATTTGTTTAAAAATATATTATTATTGGAAAGATGGATGTGTATTTAATAAGATAGAGAGGCGGGGAAAAATTATAAGAATTAATATAAAGGCGACACGTGATATTAAGAAAACTTTATTTATTATATAGTATAAATATATATATATACAAATATACATAAATTTAAAAAAAAATTAGGCCCCTCGAAATTACATGCCCGGTGCGAAACTATCAAAATTATATGCCCCGCACGGTCGCACATGCAACTGAGCCACCTATGATTAAAGTAACAGGTAGCTCATATATTAAGATCAAAGATTGGTAAAACATGATTAATGGTTCCAATTGTATCACCTTATTCATGAAGGAACATGAGTCAAGTTGAATCAGTCTTCACATTTAACTTGAATATAAAGTCAAACTCTAAAGATCTAATCGTGAATAAGTTTGACTTTATCTATATCTATACTACTATATACTACATATTGGAAGGACATGCTTGTAATTTATCAAAAAATTTAAGACACCTAACATAACTTGTTGTTCATAAGGTACATCTTACCAATTACATAAAATATGTTCAATTACCATTTAACTCCACAAGTTGAATCAGTCTTCACATTTAACTTGAATATAAAGTCAAACTGAGCTAAAGATCTAACAGTGAATAAGTTTGACTTTATCTATATCTATATCTATACTACTATATAATACATATTGGAAGGACATGCTTGTAATTTATCAAAAATTTTAAGACACCTAACACAAATTGTTGTGCATAAGATACATCTTACCAATTACATAAAATATGTTTAATTACCATTTAACCCAAAAATTAAAGCCCAACACTCAATAATTACCATTATTTAATACACATGAGATTATTTAATTCACTACATTAACTATTATTTTATTTATAATATAAGATTAAGGTTTAAATTTACATTTACTATTTATATTTTTATAACTAAATACTATTTAAATTAAGTATTAAGTTTTATAAAATTTCTTATTATACAAGTTATAAAAGAAAACAAAATATTCCAAAAAATAACTATAAAGATTTAGATAGATTAAAGACTAAAATTGTATTTTTTTATTAAAATATTAGGTGATTAATTAAGTTAATTTAGCATTTCAAAAACTATAGTTGTATTTTTAGTAAAATAACAAGGAAATGAAAAAAGAAAAGAAAAGAAAAATAATAATACTTGCAAAGGGAAGAACCAACATGGAGTCATCGGGTTAGATTTCGCTCTCTAAAATTTTCTAGGTGATGCCCGACGCTTTGTGCGGGCGACCCCATTAGTATTCAAAATCAGTTGCAATTCCAAATTCAGACATTAAACTGATGATTAGAATTAAGATACCTAACACAAATTGTTGTGCATAAGGTACATCTTACCAATTACATAAAATGTATTCAATTAACATTTAACCCACAATTAAAGCCCAACACTCAATAACTAACATTATTTAATACACATGAGATTATTTAATTTACTACATTAACTGTTGATTTATTTATAATATATATTACGATTTAAATTTACATTTACTATTTATATTTTTATAACCAAATACTATTTAAATTAAGTATTAAGTTTTATAAAATTTCTTATTATACAAGTTATAAGAGAAAATAAAATATTCCAAAAAATAACTATAAAGATTTAGATAGATAAAATACTAAAATTGTAATTTTTTATAAAAATATTAGGGGATTATTTAAGTTAATTTAGAATTTCAAAAACTATTCTTGTATTTTTAGTAAAATAACAAGGAAATGAAAAAAAGAAAAGAAAAATAATAATATTTGCAAAGGGAAGAACCAACATGGAGTCCTCAGGTTAGATTGCACTCTTCAAAATATCCTAGGTGATGCTCGACGCTTTGCGCTGGACAACCCACTAGTATTCTAAACCAGTTGCAATTCCAAATTCAGACATTAAACTGATGATTAGAATTAGGTTAAACCGGTAAACCAATAGAGAGCAAATAAATCGCATAAACATCCTAAATTATTCACACAAGGTGCTGTATAGATTCATACACTCAAATTAGTGAAAATAATAAGCTAAATTTGTAATTCACAGTCAAATTCATTATCAATTAGGGTGATTAAACTGATGAACATCGTAATTTGAAAATAATAATTTGAAATTGATGGTCCAATTCGTATTTAATTAGGCTAATGGAGGACCTGTCTTTCGAGATTCCTGAACCGTAATTGATGATTAAAATTAGGTTAAATTGACGAGCACATACATACGTGTGTGTGTAGAGAAATACATACGGAAGGCAAAATTGAAGGTAGAGGATGGCATTGAGGAGGTGACGTGATTTGCAATTGCAAACCTTGTGGAGGACCTTTCTTCCGTTTCTTCAATTGCAAGCGCTAGCGAAGGAGGGGTACATGATTTCTGTTACTCAATGTAATTATAAATATATACAACCGTTATTTGTGTTTCTTGAAACTCAATCTCAGCCGTTTAAAATAGTGGTAACTAACTTTTTATCAAATCCTAACCATTTAAATTGCAAAATTTTGACAGTTGAGAATTTTTTTTAGATGATCACACGGATCGGCTCCTCATTCACGCGGATCAACCACGTTCCCCCACAACCTGCTTATAACTTCTCCCCCACTGACATTGCGTCGTCTTCTCCCCCTCCCCCAACCTCAGATTTGCAACCCGCTTTCTCCCCCATGTCGCGTCTTCTTCTCTCCCTCCCCCAACCTCAGATTTCCAATCATCACGGGTCGTTTGGAAGGAGGAATGTTTGTGACGATTGTATCGAATAAAATGCCTCCGGAGACCGTCACGAAGGTTACAAGTTCAAGTTCTATTCTCTCAAATCGTTTTCAGGTATGTAGAAATGTATTCCATTAGTTGTTGGGTCAAATATTCCTTCGCAAAACAAAAATACGTGCTTTCTTTTTTCAAAAATTTGTATGAATTTGTTGTTTTTAGTCCGATGATGAGAAGATGGATTTGGAGAATTTGTAGTTTTTTAAAAAATTGTATGTAAATTCTGCAGTTAGCAAAATTAGTGCTGAGAAGATGTATGTGGAAAACTGAACCTTAATCGTTACAGGTTAAAAGAGTGTTTCATCCATGTGAGGACAACGTGATTTTGGGAGTTGATTCAATGCAACATTTATTAGCATTCAAACTTGGATGAGTTTTTTTTATCATTCAAACTTCAGTTCCAAACCAAAGTACTTATTTGAACTAGGATGATCTTTTTTAGCTTGGTAAAATGAATTTTTTTAACGGGGTAAAAATGGTAAAATGAATTTTTTTTTTACTAAAATGGAAATTTGAATTACCTGCAGCAGATTTATGATTAGCCTATTTTGTTGTCATTTTACAAATTTTGAATTACCATTGTTTGATTGTGAAAGATTTATGATTAGGCTGTTTGATTGCTCTTATGCTCATGAATTTATCGTTGTGGGTTCATTTTGATGATTTGTTATTGAAAAGAAATTTGTTGATTTGAGCAAGGAAGATCTTGAGCTTGCTAAGTTGACATTTGACCAACTATTTGTTTTAGTGACTTACTAGCACACTTTATGTTCTCTAAAAATAATTTTTTACTTGTAGGTGACAGGATGAGGTTAAAGAGCAAGAAAATAAGTAAGAGTATATATTTCTTTTTGACTATATGAAAGGACTGATAGGTGACAAAGTTGCAAAAGTTCAAATCTCAAACAATTTGAGTTCTTTCCCTTGTGTTCTTGTGTCTGACAAGTTTGAATGGTATGCAGTTGGTATTCGTTTAAAATAAATCTTTATGTTAACCGATTGTTTTCTCACTTCAGTTTTAATTAGTGAATTGCAATGCTAATTTTCAGGTTAATGAAACACAAACTCCGATGGAAAAAACGCAACCGACCACAAACGGTAAACAACAAATACGGAATTAACCTTCGTTTGGTCAAAAACTTTCCCGACTCGAATGAACCTGTTAGGATGCAAACAAATAAGGTATTCCAAAATAACCAAAACAGTCCCAAATGACTATGCCAATATAATAGAGAGACACCGAAATTTTTAGCGTGGAAAACCCCTTGAATGAGAGTAAAAACCACGGGACTACTAGAGCCGCTTCAAATCCACTATCACCAAATCAAGAGCAATACAAAGTCTTTTCTAGGTAGACTACAGGCATACAATAATCATCATACACTTTGAATCACTAAACATCAAGCATATGGAAACATAAACAAAGATAAATGAGAGGAATCACCAAATAGGGTTACTCTAAGGCTCGATCTTGAGTACCCCGTTTCTTTTTTCTGTCACACAAACCCACACTCAATCGTGTCTCTAAAATGACAAAAAGGCAAAGCTCCTCCGAAACCTTTTCTTTTTCTCTGTTCTTCGAGATGATCACTCCGTTCTTCGAGATGATCACTCCCGGACCAACACACTCAACCAAAACAACTTTTGTTGTTGTCTTAAAGTGGAAGCTGGTCAAAATTTAATGCTATCTACCTAAAACTCATTTTGATCGGAAGAAGCATTCAAGACCAAACAAAAAGCTTTTTTTTTTTTAATTTATTTATGGGCTAAATATATGGACTTACTCATGGGTAAAAAAATATAGCCCAACAAATCTCCCCTTTTTTGGCCTTTGAGGAAGAGTTAGCCAACCCGGTGATCGAGCAACAGGTCTTCAAATTTTCCCTTGCCAAAGCTTTAGTCAACATATCGGAACAATTATCATCGGTGTGAACTTTATCAAGTTCAAACAACTTGTCTTCAAGTCCATCTCTAATCCAATGATACCTCACATCAATATGTTTTGTTCTTTTATGGAACATAGAATTCTTAGCAAGGTGAATAGCGCTTTGATTATCACAAAGAACCACGTAGCGTTGTTGCAGAAAGCCAAGCTCTTGCAGAAATCTTTTCAACCACAATAGTTCTTTGCAAGCTTCTGTTGATACCATATACTCAGCCTCAGTGGTGGACAAAGCAACACACTTTTGAAGCATTGATTTCCATGACACAGCTCCCCCTGCAAAAGTCATCAAATATCTAGAAGTAGATTTCATGTTGTCCTTATTTCCTGCCATATTAGAATCCGTATAACCAACAAGCATCGGCTCTCCATTTCCAAATGTTATACCCAATTTGGAAGTACCACGCAGATATCTAATAATCCACTTAACTGCTTCCTAATGCTTTTTACCCGGATTTGACAGAAACCGACTAACAACACCTACTGCATGGGCAATGTCAGGTCTTGTACACACCATTTCATACATCAAGCTTTCAACTGCTAAGGCATATGGAACTCTATCCATTTCGTCAATCTCCTCCTTAAAAGAAGGGCAATCTTTATGAGTTAGCTTAAAGTTGGGAGTTACAGGTAAACTAACCTCTTTGGCTTTAGCCATGTTAAATCTACAAAGTTCCTTCTCAATGTATTACTCTTGTGACATTTGTAGCTTCTTTGAAGCTCTATCTCTAGTAATCCGAATGCCAAGAATCTGTTTGCTGGCCCCAAGTCTTTCATAGAAAACGACTTGCTTAATTCTTTCTTCAGTTGAACAATTCTCTTTGCATTCTTGCCAACAATCAACATGTCATCAACATAGAGTAGTAAAATGATGAAATCATCATCACCAAACCTCTGAAAGAAAACACAGTGGTTTGAAGTAGTTTTTCGGTAGCCTTGCTCCCCCATGACTGACTCAAATTTCTTGTACCACTGTCTTGGTGCTTGCTTCAACCTATAAAGACTTTTCTGAAGTTTATAGACATAGTCTTCTTTACCCTTAACCTGATAACCTTCAGGTTGCTACATATAGATTTCCTTATCCAAGTCACTATGAAGGAATGCTGTCTTGACATCCATTTGTTCAACCTCAAGATCAAGACTAGATGCCAAACCAAGAATCACCCGAATGGAACTCATCTTCACGACTGGAGAGAAAATCTCATCAAAATCAATATCCTTTCTTTGATTGAACCCTTTGACAACCAATCTAGCCTTGTACCTAGGCCGTGAGGTATGTTCTTCAGTCTTCACTTTGTAAATCCACTTGTTTTTCAAAGCTCTCTTGCCCTTAGGCAGTTTCACCAACTCAAAGGTATTGTTCTCATACAAGGAATTCATCTAATCTTGCATAGCTTCAACCCACTCCCTTTTATGCTCATCTTCCATGGCCTTTGTATAACTCTCGGGCTCTCCCCCATCAGTGAGTAACACATACTCATCAATAGAAAAACGGGTGGAAGGATGACAATCTCTTATAGACCGATTAAGTGGGACAAATGTTGGTATATCTGCTCTGGAATATCAACATTATCAGTACTATGTTCACCATTTTGAAAATCATCTCCATTATGTGTCTCGGTTTGCTGTGGAGGAACCGGATGCAAATCAGTAAGATCATTAGTTTGTTGAGGAACTATCTTTGTCTTCTCAATATCTTTCAAACACTGATCTTCCATGAACATCACATCACAACTTTTTACGAGTTTCTTTAGAACTGGATCATATAACCTGTATCCAAACTCATCTTGCCCATAACAGGAATATGCAAGGTCTGGTCTTCACATCAAGCTTTGATCTTTCATCTTTGGGAATATGCACAAAAGCCTTGCATCCAAAGACCCGCAAATGACGATACGAAACATCTTTGTTACTCCAAACCCTGTCAGGAACATTTAAAGACAAAGGAACACAAGGAGTTAGATTAATAACATGTACCGTCGTATTCAAAGCTTCACCCTAAAACGAATTAGGCAACCCTGCATGTGAGAGCAGACATCTAACCCTCTAGGCCAATGTTCTATTCATCCGTTCTGCTAAACCATTCAACTGTGGTGTCTTTGGAGGAGTCTTTTGATGTCGAATACCTTTCTCTCTACAATAAGCATCAAAAGGACCAATGAACTCATTTCCATTATCTGTGCGAATGCACTTAAGCCTCTTCCTAGTTTGTCTCTCAACTAGGACATGAAATTGCTTAAAAACATCTAATACTTGATATTTAGATTTCAAGGAATAAGCCCAAACCTTCCTTGAATGATCATCGATGAATGTGACAAAGTATAAATAACCACCAAGTTATCTAGTATTCATGGGACCACATACATCGAAATGCACCAAATCAAGTATATTTTCTTTTCTAGAGAGAGGATGACTCTTAAAGGAAACTCTTGTTTGCTTACCTTCCAGAAAATGAGAACACTTCTTCAAATGAACATCATGCACACCCGATAAAACATTTTTCTTCAACAATAGAGCATCCTGTTTTCACTCATGTGGCCAAGTCTCTTATGCCACAAGTTGGTCATATCATAATTCATCAATGAATGAGCCGAGTCTCTAGAGATCTTTGGATGTGTCATGTATAACTTTGAACTTCTTTTACCCTTTGCCACTATCAAAGAACCACGAGTGAGTTTTCACATTCCATCACCAAGGTTAGTGTGGTAGCCATCATCATCAAGTAAGCCTGCGGATATCAAATTAAGTCTAATATCTGGAACATGTTTTACATTGTGCAAAACCATCTTCATTCTGGTATCAAACTTCAAGCAAATATCCCCAACACCAACAATCTTAGATAGCCCATTATTACCCATCTTAACACTCCCAAAGTCACCAGGAGTATAAGATGAAAAGAAATCACTTTGTGATGTCACATGACATGTAGCACCACTGTCAACAACCCAACTCGAATCATCATGTGCAAGGTTAACCATATCATAATCACAACAAATAAAGAACTCTTCGATAGGAGTGTTAACTTCAACGGTGTCATTACTACCTTCATATTTCTTATGGTTGTTCTTTTGATTATTGTAATTAGCTTTCTTGTTCTCCTTTTTCAATTGTCTGCAAAATCTAATTGTGTGGCCTTTCCTACCACAATGATAACACTCAAAGTTAGTAAACTTTCCTTGAGACTTACTACGATGTTTCCCTCTGTTACTTGGACCTCTACTCTGACTTCTCCCCTGTTTTCTGTGACTAAAACATCTGAATGTGAAGAGGAACCTTGTGACTTTCTTCTTATCTATTCATTTAAAATACTGCTTTTAGCCAATTCCATAGTGATAACACCATTTGCTGCAGAGTTGGACAATGATGTCCTAAAAGTCTCCCATGAATCTGGTAAAGTGCCAAGGAGACATAAACCTTGTAACTCGTCTTCAAACTTATACCCTTTCCTGCTAGCTGATTAACAATTCCCTGAAAACATTCAAGTGATCAGTAACAGGAGTACCATCATGGTATTTCAAGTTTATCAACTGTTTAATCAAGAACAATTTATGGTTCCCAATCTTCCAAGCAAACAATTCCTCAAGCTTGTTCCACAAGGTACGAGCATGAGTCTCCCCGCTAATATGGTAAACAAAAAATGCGGAATTAACCTCCGTTTGGTAAAAAAAACTTTCCCGACTCGAATGAACCTGTTGCAAACAAATAGGGTATTCCAAAATAACCAAAACAGCCCCAAATCACTATGCAAATATAATAGAGAGACACCGAAATTTTTAGCGTGGAAAACCCCTCGAATGAGAGTAAAAACCACGGGACTACTAGAGCCGCTTCAAATCCACTATCACCAAATCAAGAGCAATACAAAGTCTTCTCTAGGTAAACTAGAGGCATACAATAATCATCATACACTTGGAATCACTAAACATCAAGCATATGAAAACATAAACAAAGATAAAGGAGAGGAATCACCAAATAGGGTTACTCCAATGCTCGATCTTGAGTACCCCGTTTCTTCTTTCTGTTACACAAACCCACACCCAATCGTGTCTCTAAAATGGCAGAAAGGCAAAGCTCCTCCGAAACCCTTTTCTTTTTCTCTGTTCTTCGAGATGATCACTCCCGGACCAACACACTCAACCAAAACAACTTTTGTTGTTGTCTTAAAGTGGAAGCTGGTCAAAATTTAATGCTATCTACCTAAAACTCATTTTGATCGGAAGAAGCATTCAAGATCAAAATATAGCCCAACAAACTCAGGGTGATACTTCAACCTTGGAATTTATGAGGAGTAGAAGAATAATAGAAGTCAACCCTGGTCGTCCATTCTTTATCTTAGTTATTTAACCAATATTTTTATTTTAAAAAAATTGTAGTGAGGAAAAGAGAGTTGTGTTGATCTCTTGAATTTTATTTAATTTCATATAATGTTTTGCAGGCTGCATGTAAAAATGCACCAAAAAGCAGTGAGGAAAAGGGAGTTGTGGATCTCTTAATTGCAACAGCTTTAAACTCAAGTGGATTCACTGTAAGCTTTTATATATAAAAAACACATGATTTTCTTCCCTTTTTTATTAGTTTTTTTAATAATTTGACATTTTTATTTGGAATGTGTAGCCTGATAGTCCAGCTGAATTAGATGGCAAGATTTATGAGATGATGGCAGTTGCTCTTGGTGGAAAGTGGGGACGAGTTGAGGAAAGTGAAGCTGCCACCACCACCACTGATTCATGTGAACCGAATGTAGACCTGACATCTGAATCCACCACCAAGACATAAGTTTTGGAGACATCTGAAGTACTGACCCGTTTACATATTTAGATTGTTTTACTCTAGCCTCGTGAACGAATTGGTGGTCGAATTTGTGTTTATTACTCATTTGGCTTTCCTGTAGATGTAGGGCATCATGGTGAAAAATGATGTTACAGATCCCTGATTCATTTACATATACTTGTCTGTAACTATATGCTTATGTTGTTGCAGGTTGTATGGTATTTGCAAAGAGAATCCATTGCCACCCTCATCGGAAGACTTGGATTACCTTTATATTGTTCAAGCGATGTCAGCTCGCTGTTGTATGACCATGACTTGGAAAGGCAACTCAGTTTTTGATTGATCTTTATATGGAAGGAACAACAGAAGTGCAAAAGCTAACATGCATGTCTTTTGATTTTTGTGTTGATGTATGATTGATATTTGTGAAGTTTTACGATGTATTTCAAACATATAATTAGATTGACAATTGCACTATAACTATGTCCATAGATATAAAAGGGAAATTCATTGAGCTTAATGAAAAGATTAAAAGCCTGTTGTGGGGACCATTTTCATGTTGTTTTGAGTGAATTAGAGAAGAATGTTGTTAGGATTTTACAAAAATGATGTTAATTCACTTGATGTTTCCAAAGATGATTACTTATATTTTGTGTTGTTTGTTTCCCATCAAAGCGAGAATACCCTATCTCGCCTTTGTTCCGCGCTTGTGTGTGTAACGTGATATTCCGCCAAAAATTATATGAAATGTTGTACTTTGAAAATAAGTCACGAGTCAAGGTTACCATTTTTAGTAAACGGGATAGAATGAACTAATTTATTAAACGGGATAGAATGAACTAATTTATTAAACGGGTCAAACTTATCATTTTTAGTAAACGAGTTAAAAGTATCATTTTTAGTAAACGGGTCAAAATTATAATTTTAGTAAACGGGTCAAAATTTTTTGGTTAAGTTTTACTTTTATTAATAATTTGGAACCAAGACTGGGACGGGCATAAAACTAGTTATAGGAGGAAATGAATTAGTGGCACCCTAAGTATACATAAACTACTGCTTAAAACCTAAATTAGTGACACAAAAACTTAATGTAATTACTAGCGCGTCAGGTATCACCGAGACTTTTTTGGGGAGCGCGGTCTAACCCGAATTGAGCTGAAGTTTTCAACCCAAGTAGTTATTTGCTTAAGTTTTCAATTATTAAACAAAAACCGGGCTGATCCAAGTTTCAAAACTGAATAACCGAACTGCTTCTAACCGAAGCTAGTCGGTTTCTAAAGATATATAACCGAATATTTCAGTTATTGTTTTGGTTAGGGCCTCCACTTTATAGAGTATGTGGTCCCTCCACTTTTATTTCTTCATCGATATAGGACAAAGAAACAATGGAATGAATGAATTTTTTGAAAAAGCCAAAGGGTCATTTTATAGTCATTTTTTCTATCCATATTTTTTTTCTCATCTGATGTGGGATGGGTAAAGATCTATAAACAAGAGGGATAAAATTGTAAATGGCTAGTTGTTGATGCATCAACACTTGTATCAAATGTAATATAGATGTTCTTAAGTGTCTTAAAATTGAAGTTAAATTACATTGTTCTATCTTTTCAATGTGTTTTATATAGTAGTATAGAAGTATAGATATAGATATAGATAAGTGTGTGTCACTTAATGACTTTTTTGTAGTGAACAGATCATCAATCTTGTATACTTATACTAGGTATTTGTTCTTCACTATATGCTTATTTAGTTCTCTATAATCGATGCACATCCTCATAGAGTCATCTTTCTTCTTCACAAATAGAACTAGAGCACCCCAAGGTGAAATAATTGGTCTGATGAAGCCTTTGTCTAGACGTTCTTTCAATTACGCCATCATCTCTTTCATCTCCAACGGAGCTAGCCGGCATGGTACCTTGTCAACGGGGTGGGCACGTGGCATCAAATCAACCTGGAACTCTATCTCCCGATCGGCCGACACCCTAGGCAAGTCCTTATGGAACACCTTTGAATAGTTGCACACCACAGGTACACCGTTTAGCTATGTGACTTTCTTTCAGTCGTCTATGACATAAGGCAGGTAGGCCTCACATCCGCGCTTCATAAAACTCTACGTCCTGATCATCGAAATTACGGCATCTAGATATCCCTATCCCAAAAATCGTGAATTTGCTACCATGCCTTGAGCTGAATCAACTTTCGTTTACATATAATTTGCACTTCGTTGGCAGCATGCCAATCCATTCCCGGTATGTATAACGTCGTTCTACATAAACAACGTTATACATAAGTGCCTAAATAAGTTGTACACGATAACGTTCAATTCCATTTTGAACGAAACTTACATTGAAACATTGATAAAAATAAGCACGTTGTAATGGCACATTTAGAATTTTATACAAAAATACTATTCACCACAAAAAAAACATTAAAACACGGATAAAAAATACAGGTGGAAACGACAAATAGCTTGTAAGTTTGAGCTTCATTGACTTGTACGGTATAACGAAAGATCGATTTTCAATGAAATTTATGTCGAGATGTAGATAAAAATAGGCACATCACAATGATACACTCAAAATTTTGTTAAATATTATATTTAAAAAGTTATAAAAGAAAAATGTAATTCGTTTAAAAATAAATATAGTATTAAAATATTATATTACAAATAAAGAAAAAATAAGTCTTACGGCGGCTAATTGCAAAAGACCAAAAATCATGTGCATTGTACTTATGAAAAAGCTCTTAATAATATGCTTTTTGTAGTACTTGATTAAAAAAAAAAAGAAATAGAAAGAAGAAAAAATTTTAGATGTCGCCGACACTCAGTATTATAATGTTTCTTGTATTATTATAAACAATCATTAATTTCGGATTAAATAAAAAGGGAAATATTCAGTTGACTCTAGATCTCTGGAGAATCTAAAATATGAATTAAACTTTGCCGTTTCTTTCCTTTGAATCAGTAATAATCAATTATGGAGGAACAGTCAACGCATATATTCATCTTCATTGGTTTGATATTTCTCCTGTCAGATTGCGCTGCAGTAGATACCATGTCTGCAAATCAAGATATCAAATTCAACGGTACATGGGGAGTTTGAATTGGGTTTTTTTAGTCCTGGGAAGTCCAAGAACCGGTACATGGGGATATGGTACAAGAAGATATCATATGGTACTGTTGTATGGGTTGCTAACAGGGACACACCAATTAAAGATAAATCAGGTGTACTCAAACTTAGCATACACGGAAATCTGGAGATTCGCAGTGGCGGAAACAACATGGTCTGGTCATCCAATTCAACGGTATCTGTGGGTAGTAATAGTCCGGTGGTGGAGCTTCTGGATACTGGAAATCTAATTGTTTGGAATGAAAATAAAAATCTGATTTGGCAAAGTTTTGACTATCCTGGTGACACATTTCTTCCAAATATGAAATTCGGGAAGGACTTGGTAACAGGGTCACAGAGGTCCATGACATCTTGGAAGAGTCCTGATGATCCTTCTATAGGAGAGTATAGTAGTATAATCGACACAGATGGATATCCACAAACTTTTGGGTGGAAAGGTAGTGTTTTAGTATCAAGACGTGGACCATGGAATGGTCTCGGTTTTAGTGGATTTCCTATTGAAAAAGAAAATGGGATTTACACCACTGAGTTTGTCGTTAATGAGAAGGAAATCTACCATATATATGCGCTTAAAAGTTCAGTGGTACAAAGGGTAATTTTGAGGTGGGATGGCAAGACAAAGATTTTGCAGTGGATTGAGCGAATCAAAGACTGGATTGTGTATGCAGACAGTTTAGTGGATACTTGTGATCGTTTTTCACTATGTGGTCCTTATGGATTTTAAGCATCCACCTTGTACATGTATGCAAAGTTTTGAACCAAGAAATTCAGAAGAATGGAATGCATCTGATTGGGCTAGTGGGTGTATTCACAAAAAGCCGTTAAATTGTGAGAACAGGGACGGGTTTTGGAAAATTGCGGGGATGAAGGTTCCAGATACACGAAGGTCGTGGTATGATGTGAACATGACCCTTGGAGAATGTGAGACAGCCTGCAAAAGGAATTGCTCTTGTACCGCCTATGGAAGTTTAGATATTAGGAATGGAGGAACTGGATGTTTACTATGGTTTGATGAGCTTCTAGACACTAGAGAGTTTGATGCAATTCAAGATATTTACATAAGAGTGGATGCCTCTGAGTTAGAAGGTATACTTTTTGCTTCTAAATTTGGTTTATTGTTGTGTTTTTAGCTTATATGCTAAACTATTATTGTTTACTAATGGAAGGTCTTGTGGACTCCGAACCCGATTCCAACAAAGGTATTAGATTAATACTTAAAGTGGTGCTTCTTTCATCAGCGCTGCCAGTTATATTTGTAGTGGCATATGCCTGCAGAAAGATAAAGAAAAAGGCTCACATGAAAGGACAAGGTAACACAAAGGAGCAAGTAATGTTGACAATTTTGTATGTTTATATGATACAAAGTTTAAAAAATCATGTAACTGAGAGCAATAGAACATATTGTTTTGTAGGAAATAGATATGTGCTTGATGAAAAGAATACAAGTCTACCGATGGAACAATTTGATGATTTACCATTTTTTAGCCTGTTTGAAGTAGCCAAGGCGACTGGTAACTTCAGTGCCTCCAATAAGATGGAGAAGGCGGCTTTGGCGCTGTATACAAGTTAATTTTTTAATGTTTCATAAACAAAATGCATTGCTTATCACTATCATGAATCAGAAACTTATAAAATCTACAGAACTATAAATATTCACAAACCTAACTTTCTAGGGTGTGTTGGAAGACGGAAGAGAAATTGCTGTGAAGCGGCTTTCAGAGACATCCCAACAAGGAGTTGATGAGTTCAAGATGGAAGTCATTTGTATTGCAAAACTTCAGCATCGGAATCTCTTTAAGCTTCTTGGATGTTGCATTCATAAAAAAGAACTGATTTTGGTTTATGAATACATGCCTAACAAAGGCTTGGAATTTTTTCTCTTTGGTTTGACTCACCCTATGATTATACTAAGTATCTTACTTTCAAATTTTATACAATAGCACATGACTTAGTAGTTACCTTTTGGCAGATGAAACTAGAAGTATGATGCTTGACTGGCCTCAACGATTTAATATAATACATGGGATGGCTCGAGGTATTCTCTATCTACATCAAGATTCCCGCCTTCAAATTATCCATAGAGATCTAAAGGCGAGTAACATATTGCTCGATAGTGACATGAATCCAAAAATATCAGACTTTGGCCTTGCGAGAAACTTTGTAGGACAAGATATCAATGCTAAGACAAAGAAAGTTGTCGGAACATAGTAAGGATCCTCCGTAACTTGAATACTATATCATCAAAGAAAATGAAGATTAGACTAAAAGAGAAACTTTAATACTAATTTGTAAGTTTATTATGTTGCAGTGGTTACATTTCTCCAGAATACGCAGTACACGGACGTTTATCTATAAAATCTGATGTATTTAGTTTTGATGTTATGGTGTTGGAGATAATTTGTGATAATCCGGACTTTTCAGTTAGTTCCGTTAGCAAATCCGGTTAAATATTAACCCAGTTAACTCAATCTAAAACTTCAGGGACTATTTCTGCCTTTATACAAACCTCAGGGACAAATTATGTCATTTTCCAAACACAAATTCACCCAAACTACAAGGACTAAGGCGGTAGTTACCCTAAACCTATTTTGTTGACCTTCTAAATCAAAATTTAAGAGTTTGTGTCAGTTTGACTTTTAAAAGTCAAACCTGTGTGTTCTTGACTCAAAAAAATTGAACTCTATAACGGAAATTCGTGGAGGTTGTAACCGAAATACACGATCCTTGTCATAAACGCACATCATTAGAGCCATTACACTACCATTAACTCGAATTAACACCAATTATGAACAATAATGACATAACCGTTGACTGTACCGGCAAGAATGATCAAATTCGATCATGTCGTATGATAACATCACAATTGAACCATTTGCGTATCATACTCGAACTCCACAGAACCTGATTAACCCTTCAACTCGATCGGAATAGCAACAGGAGTCACTGTAGAACAAGTCATTCACAGCCGGAACCTGTTCTAGTCGATCTCCATCAATCCGGCGTCTATACTGGTAAATAACCCCACCCTTAGCTTCGTTTTAACATTAAGATCGAAAGCCCCATACCAATTTGGGCTTATTACATCAATTCGGTTGAAATTAAGATTCTAGGGTTCATGCATATGCAGTTTGATCGAACCCTACCTTACGGTCTGTTTTAATCCAATTAATTCACACCATTTGATTCGCAATCCTCTGTACATTGAAAACTCTATGCTAATTCATTTTCATAATATCGAATTGATCTCGATCCGGAAACTAGGGTTTGTTCATATTCTAATTTGGGGTTTTTGATCCCAGACACAACCTGAACCAAATTAAACTATATAAGTGGATTCGCAGTGTTCAAACATGTAAAAGCCCCATCATTTCAACAACTTTTAATATCAGAATCGATCAATTGAATCCATGTTTATAATCTAGGGTTTCGGCGATTTAAAACTTGAATTAACAACTTCAAACGTATTGTTTTTTGCAATTAAACGCGACCTATGATTCGCAAACCCCCGATAAACAAAACCCATATTCATCAGATACAAACCATGGTCGATTTCGTTGCTATTTGGGCTGGCTTGGTCTCGGGTTCGAAAGGGAAGGGATGAACACACCGACTGTGTGTTAAAAGAATTTAAATCGGGTATTGTTTGCGAAGCACCGGGTAGTGGAACTGGTTAAAGTGTTGTGCGTATAGGGGAGGGACTCGGGTTCGAATCCCTCCCCACTGTTTTATTTTTAAACCATATTTTCCACTATTATTTTAATATAAAATCAAACCCCGTATCATTATATTAATATATAAAAATGTTTTGAGCCCGGAAACCACCCGTGGACCCTGGTTTGGCCTTGCAAACCGTATTTATTATTAAAATCTATTTATAAAATAATATATTCATATTATTTTTGTATCGTGACACAAATTAAAAATAATATATTTTATATATTATTTCCTCCGTATTATAAACATTTTTGTAACGTTTCAAAGTTATAAATATTCATATTGTTTACCCGTAATTATATTCTCGAATAAAAATAATATAATATTATTTTTGCCACATAAATAGTTATCGTATTAACTATGCGAGTTTAAAAATAATATAATAATATTATTTTTCTAAATCAACACTTAATGATGAATGCGATTGAATATAGTTATTAATTATTGTAATTTTTGTCTTTCGTCGCATATCGTAATCGTTCTAAATTATTTAACCTAGAAATCTGTATTCTTGTGGACACGTTCGTCTACTCGTTGATCTTTAGAGCGTTTCTTTTAGGACGTTCAACATTCCGTGTCGTCGTCACGTATCCCAATAATTCCCATTTTTGTCCCTAATTTATGTGTTTATAATTTTAGGGCATTCGTAAGTCGTTTGAGACTTACACACGTGGTTCCAACTTATCCTTTGTGTGATACTACCTACAACGCAACGCAGGTGAGTTTTCACGGCCCCTTTTACTGTTTTAACTTGGGGGAGAAAACATGATTAAACGATTTTGGGATTTTGTAATTCGTATGATATCAATGTTAAAGCTAAGCATAACACGCTATCACAGAAAGTCCTCAACTTATATCGGACTGTTAATATGGATCTTTGCGAGGTAATATTTAGTTGTACTACTGGGTTTGACAAATCCCACCCGCGTTAGTCGCGCTAACTCGATTAGAGATCGAACGTGTGAAATGTTAGCCTACTCACACCGCCAGTGTTGATAGACCTGGCAGGAGGCAAATAAACAAACAGTCAGCTTCGGTTGTGAGCGCTTGAGCTAAACATGAACATAGGTTAGCTACCTATAGATACATACTGAATGAACATAAATCTGGTAAACGCTTATTTACATATATTGAAACCTGTGAACTAACCAACCTCGTGTTGACATATTTTCTTACATGTTTTCTCAGGTCGCTAAGATAAGACACAGGTGCACATTAGGGCATGCATGGGATTCAACTACTTTGATTATGACTTATTTATATCTGTTTGGATTATTTTATTGTACTTGGTTTGGTTGGACGTTTTGGACTTTTTGGACTTTGGTTTTGGGCGCGTGTGTTTTGCGCATTTACTTTCTTTACGCTTCCGCATTGAAACTTTGATTATTATGATATTTTCATTTTGAGTCCCATGTAGAGTCGTTTAAAGTAACTAATGTCTGAGATCCTGGTTCGTCACTTCCCAAACAGTAAAACTCCGTTAGTTGAAATTGGGGGTGTGATAGATTGGTATCAGAGACATTGGTTATAGAGAACTAGGATTGCATACTAGACTATAGCCTCACACATTAGTTACATGTCATTTGGATGTTTAGCACTTATACATATTGTTACAGGAACATGTCGTCAACTCCACCTCCATCACCTAAGGCACCAGGACATAAGGCACCTATCCTATCATCCCCGGAGCCCAAAAGGCGTCGGACTAGTTCCAGTGACTATTCAGTTGACCAAGGGGAAACGAGCAGCGCACAAGCAATGAATCCTGCTCACAGTTGGAACGCATACCCACAAATGATCCAAAGATGGATCGAAATGGGAAATATCCCATCACCTTACTTCGGTTCTACTTCCTCATCATCTACCTTGCCTAGCTTGCCATGCACTATGGAACAAGCTTTTGCAGCCTTTGTATTTTATATGTCTAGAGAGTTGAGCATTGTGAAAGATGCTACTGATGAGATACCGGATATTTTGAAAAGAGAGCCTCAAATAGAGGAGAATAAGGTAGGGATAGAGCTTTTGACTGCTGAACTAGCAGTGACTGACCAGGTCCATAACCTTTTGGTGGATCATGTGACACATTTGGAGACAAGGGTGGACACCTCGGACAATGACATGGAAGGAGTTCCGGAGAGAGTGACTGCTCTGGAAGCTCAGCTACATGTAGCAAACCACACTGCTGAAGGTCTTCAAGAAAGGGTGACTCATTTGGAAGCCCAACTACAAGCAGCCCTGTTTCCTGAGGAGATTCCACTTTTTGATGGCGAGGAGGAGCCCTTTGAGGAGGAGCCCTTTGAGGAGGAACTCTTTGAGGAAGAGCCCTTCGAGGAGGAGCCCTTGGAGGAGGAGCCACCCGAGGAGGAACCGGTGGAGATAGACGATGCACAATCGTATGTTTCTTCCGATGACGAAGATGATTGATGATCTTCCTATTCTATCTTCCTTTTCATGCCTGTTTTTGCTTATGTTATTTCTCTTTTCAAACCTAGATGGGTAAGGTTGTTCCCATTCAATAAAAGCAAGAGAAGTTTAATGTTTGAGTTATTTATTTTGTAGCCTTACAATTTATTTAATTTTCAAAATATTAGATGTTGTATCTTCTTACTCGTACCTGAATAATGTTTAATATGGGATATATTTCTCATTGTTTTTCATTTGTGATTATGAAGAATCATTTCAGGGAGAGGACGTGGAGTTCGTGCCGGTGGTCGAGGTACCATTAACATGACGGCAGCGGAGCTAGCGGCACTAATAAATGATAGTTTGGCGGAGGCTCTAGCAGCACAGAATGCTGCAGGTAAATGCTTTAGCTATTGACTAATGATGTCAATTCATCTATCAAAAAGCCTGCCCTAAACTCTATAATCCCAATCCTACATTGTTTCTAACTCCATGTCCACAAAACACGCAACCAGCCTGCACCTTCATGGCATTCATGGATTGTAAGCCCCACGCCTTTAGTGGAGCTAAAGGATCCGTTGGACTACTTCGTTGGTTTGAGAAGGTAGAATCAGTGATTGACATGTGAAACTGCCCCGTGGCTAATCAGGTAAAGTTCGCCGCTGGAACTTTGGAGGGCCCGTCTCTCACATGGTGGAACACCCAGGTCCAAATGTTGGGTCTGGCCATGGCAAATGGACTCCCATGGGAGGAGTTTAAATCAATGATGAAGGAGGAATACTGTCCTCGCGATGAAATCCAGAAGATAGAGGGAGAGTTCTGGAACCTAAAGATGGAGGGTTCTAAAATTGAACTCTACACCACACGTTCACATGAACTTGCTACTATGTGCCCGCATATGGTGACCCCTGATTACAAGAGAATTGAGCTTTACATTGGAGGTCTAGTGACTCAAATACAAAGCATGATTACTTCATCAAATCCTGCCACTATCTAACAAACTATCCGACTTGCCCATAAGTTAACCGATCAGGCGGTGACTCAAGGGACTCTACCTCCGAGAGGTTCGGTCTCTAAACCCACTGACAATCACAAACGCAAGTTTGATCACTATTCCAACACCCACAACCACTCCAACTCTCACTCCAAAGGACCCCAGCCCAACCAACCCCAGTTTAATCAACCCCAGTTTAATCAACCACAGTAGCAGCAGCAGCGTAGGTTTGAGCCTACTAAGAACCTCAACCAGTCGACCTCTTCAGGTCAAAACCAGGGTGGTTACGCGGGAAAGTCTCCGAAGTGTAACAAGTGAAACTTCCATCACTTCGGGTTTTGCAATCGTTGCCAGAGGTGTGGCAAAATAGGTCATGCTGCCAAGGATTGTAGGGGTGAGTTACAAGCTAAAAAACCTTTTCAACAACCTGGATCCACAAGGGGTTGTTTTGAGTGTGGAAAGGAAGGGCATATTCGGAAGAATTGTCCTCAATTGAAGAAAGGGGGTAATGAAAACCACAACCCTAACCAGAATAACAATGGCAATGGTGGTAACAATAGTAATGGTGGAGGAAATGGTGCGAAGGGACGAGCCTTCGTGCTAGGATCCGGAGAAGCTCGTTACGATCATAATGTGGTCACCGGTAAGTTTCTCTTAAATAATTACTTTGCTTCTGTCCTTTTTGACACCGGTGCTGATAGAAGTTTTATATCTAAGAAACTTAGTGATATGATAAAAGGAACTCCAACTTTGTTAGAAGCTAAGTATATAATAGAGATAGCTGATGGCCAAATAATTGAAGCAACTCACATTCTTAAGGGATGTAAGGTTGAGCTAGCTAAACATATACTTGATATCGACCTTATGCCGGTCACACTTGGTAGTTTTGATGTAATTGTCGGCATGGATTGGCTATCTAAAAACCAAGCTAAAATTATCTGTCATGAGAAGATTGTTCGTATTCCTCTCCCGAGTGGAGAAACCCTTTCCGTTCAGGGAGAAAGAGTTGGTGCAGTCATGGGCATCATATCTTTTATGAAAGCACAAAAATGCCTTCGAAAGGAGCATACGGCTATTTTGGCTCTCGTTGCTGAGCAGCCATCAGAAGAGAAGAAGATTGATGATATTCCCATCGTTCGTGAATTTTTGGAAGTATTTCCCGAGGATCTTCCTGGTCTACCACTGCACCGTCAAGTTGAATTCCAAATCGATCTAGCACCCGGAGCAGCACCGATTGCTTTACAGACCGGCACCCAGTGAATTACAAGAGTTGTCCACTCAATTGCAAGATTTGTTGGATAAAGGTTTCATTCGACCTAGTTCATCGCCGTGGGGAGCTCCGGTACTATTTGTCAAGAAGAAGGACAGGACTTTCCATATGTGTATTGACTACCGTGAGCTTAATAAAGTCACAATCAAGAATCGCTACCCTTTACCTCGCATAGATGACCTCTTTGATCAACTCCAAGGATCAAGTTTCTATTCCAAAATAGATCGTAGGTCCGGCTACCATCAGTTAAGAGTCCGAGAAGAGGATATCTCAAAGACTGCATTCATGACAAGGTACGGCCATTATGAGTTTATGGACATGCCTTTCGGATTAACCAACGCAACTGCGGTATTCATAGACCTCATGAACCGTGTGTGTAAGCCTTACCTTGACCAATTTGTTATCGTTTTCATCGATGACATCCTCATTTATTCCAAGAACAAGGAAGAACATGAGGAACATCTACGCCTAATTTTGGAATTACTTAAGCGAGAGCAACTGTATGCTAAGTTTTCCAAGTGTGAATTCTGGATCTGGGAAGTTCAGTTTCTAGGTCATGTGGTTAACGAGAAAGGAATATATGTTGACCCATCAAAGATAGAAGCCATCAAGAATTGGGCAGCACCGACGACTCCGACTGAGGTGCGACAATTTCTGGGATTGGCTGGTTATTACCGTCGATTCATCGAAGGGTTTTCAAAGATTGCACAACCTCTCACTGCCTTAACTCAAAAGGGTAAAGCCTATAAATGGGGCGATAACCAAGAGTCAGCATTCCAACACCTCAAACAGAAACTTTGTAGTGCACCTATTCTAGCTCTTCCGGAAGGAACCGATGATTTTGTGGTGTATTATGATGCATCTATTCAGGGTCTGAGTTGTGTCTTAATGCAACGCGAAAAGGTGATCGCATACGCTTCACGTCAACCAAAGGTCCACGAGAAAAACTACACTACTCATGACTTAGAGTTGGGAGCCGTAGTCTTCGCACTTAAGATATGGAGACATTACTTGTACGGTACCAAATGCACCATCTATACCGATCACAAAAGTCTTCAGCATATCTTCGAGCAAAAAGAGTTGAACATGCGACAGCGTCGTTGGGTTGAACTCTTAAATGATTATGACTGTGCGATCCGGTATCATCCGGGTAAAGCTAACGTTGTAGTTGATGCCCTAAGTCGAAAAGAAACGAAACCCAAACGAGTTCGAGCATTACAGCTTACTATTCACCCCGGATTACCTTACAAAATCCGTAGTGCTCAACTCGAAGCCCTAAAAGAGGAAAACCTACCGCTGGAAGGTACATGCGGTATGGAAGCACAACTTGAAGTCAAATCTGATGGTATTCGCTACTTCGTCGAGCTAATATGGATTCCTGTATTCAGAAATTTAAGAGAACTAGTCATAGATGAGGCTCATCAATTTCGTTACTCTATACATCCAGGTTCCGACAAAATGTACCATGATCTAAAGGTGCTATATTGGTGGCCGAAGATGAAGGCCGATATAGCCACCTACGTTAGTAAGTGTCTGACTTGCGCGAAGGTCAAAGTTGAATATCAAAAACCATCCGGTCTTCTCCAACAACCAGAAATTCCCATGTGGAAATGGGAACAAATATCCATGGACTTCATCACCAAATTACCACGAACTCCTACCGGATGCGATACCATTTGGGTAATTGTTGATCGATTAACAAAGTCCGCTCACTTCTTAGCAATCAAAGAGACCGAAAAAATGGATAAGCTTACTCGTACTTACTTGAAAGAAATAGTCTCTCGGCACGGGGTGCCAATCTCTATCATTTCGGATCGTGATGCGCGATTCACTTCTCGTTTCTGGCAGTCATTACACAAAGCTTTAGGCACGCGTCTAGATATGAGCACAACATACCATCCTCAAACTGATGGCCAAACAGAACGTACTATTCAAACGCTGGATGACATGCTACGAGCTTATGTGATTGATTTCGGTAACACTTGGGAGTCTCACCTACCGTTGGTGGAGTTCTCCTACAACAACAGTTATCACACTAGCATCAAGGCAGCTCCATTTGAAGCACTTTATGGAAGGAAATGCCGTTCTCCTATTTGTTAGACCAAAGTTGGGGATAGTCAACTTACAAGTCCTGAACTTGTATTTGAAACTTCCGAAAAGATCGTTCAAATTAGAAACCGTATGGCGGCAGCTCGTGATCGTCAAAAGAGCTATGCCGACAAGCGCCGTAAACCCTTAGAGTTTCAAATATGTGATATGGTCTTATTAAAAGTCTCACCTTGGAAATGTGTCATTCGCTTCAGGAAGCAAGGCAAACTAAACCCTCGTTATGTTGGACCATTCAAGATAATGAAGAGAATCGGGCCAGTAGCGTATCAACTGGACCTGCCGGAAGGACTTAGTGGTGTACACGATGTCTTTCACATATCAAATTTAAAGAAATGTCTAGCAGACGAATCACTCGCAGTTCCTCTTGAGGAACTACACATTGATGAACAGTTACGTTTCATCGAAGAACCCGTGAAAATTATGGATAGGGAACTCAAAACGTTAAAGCATAGTAAAATCCTAATTGTCAGAGTTCGTTGGAGCCCGAAACGTGGACCGAAATTCACGTGGGAGCGCGAGTATCAGATGATGCACAAATACCCTAATCTGTTCAAGCACTTCGCGTCAAATTCTTAAAGTACTATTTAATTTTCGGGACGAAAATTCTTTCAACTAGGGGATGATGTGATATCCCGGGAAAATTTTTTATTTTATTTAATTTTCGGGACGAAAATTCTTTCAACTAGGGGATGATGTGACAATCCGGACTTTTCAGTTAGTTCCGTTAGCAAATCCGGTTAAATATTAACCCAGTTAACTCAATCTAAAACTTTAGGGACTATTTCTGCCTTTATACAAACCTCAGGGACAAATTATGTCATTTTCCAAACACAAATTCACCCAAACTACAAGGACTAAGGTGGTAGTTACCCTAAACCTATTTTGTTGACCTTCTAAATCAAAATTTAAGAGTTTGTGTCAGTTTGACTTTTAAAAGTCAAACCTGTGTGTTCTTGACTCAAAAAAATTGAACTCTATAACGGAAATTCGTGGAGGTTGTAACCGAAATACACGATCCTTGTCATAAACGCACATCATTAGAGCCATTACACTACCATTAACTCGAATTAACACCAATTATGAACAATAATGACATAACCGTTGACTGTACCGGCAAGAATGATCAAATTCGATCATGTCGTATGATAACATCACAATTGAACCATCTGCGTATCATACTCGAACTCCACAGAACCTGATTAACCCTTCAAGTCGATCGGAATAGCAACAGGAGTCACTGTAGAACAAGTCATTCACAGCCGGAACCTGTTCTAGTCGATCTCCATCAATCCGGCGTCTATACTGGTAAATAACCCCACCCTTATCTTCGTTTTAACATTAAGATCGAAAGCCCCATACCAATTTGGGCTTATTACATCAATTCGGTTGAAATTAAGATTCTAGGGTTCATGCATATGCAGTTTGATCGAACCCTACCTTACGGTCTGTTTTAATCCAATTAATTCACACCATTTGATTCGCAATCCTCTGTACATTGAAAACTCTATGCTAATTCATTTTCATAATATCGAATTGATCTCGATCCGGAAACTAGGGTTTGTTCATATTCTAATTTGGGGTTTTTGATCCCAGACACAACCTGAACCAAATTAAACTATATAAGTGGATTCGCAGTGTTCAAACATGTAAAAGCCCCATCATTTCAACAACTTTTAATATCAGAATCGATCAATTGAATCCATGTTTATAATCTAGGGTTTCGGCGATTTAAAACTTGAATTAACAACTTCAAACGTATTGTTTTTGCAATTAAACGCGACCTCTGATTCGCAAACCCCCGATAAACAAAACCCATATTCATCAGATACAAACCATGGTCGATTTCGTTGCTATTTGGGCTGGCTTGGTCTCGGGTTCGAAAGGGAAGGGATGAACACACCGACTGTGTGTTAAAAGAATTTAAATCGGGTATTGTTTGCGAAGCACCGGGTAGTGGAACTGGTTAAAGTGTTGTGCGTATAGGGGAGGGACCCGGGTTCGAATCCCTCCCCACTGTTTTATTTTTAAACCATATTTTCCACTATTATTTTAATATAAAATCAAACCCCGTATCATTATATTAATATATAAAAATGTTTTGAGCTCGGAAACCACCCGTGGACCCTAGTTTGGCCTTGCAAACCGTATTTATTATTAAATCTATTTATAAAATAATATATTGATATTATTTTTGTATCGTGACACAAATTAAAAATAATATATTTTATATATTATTTCCTCCGTATTATAAACATTTTTGTAACGTTTCAAAGTTATAAATATTCATATTGTTTACCCGTAATTATATTCTCGAATAAAAATAATATATTATTATTTTTGCCACATAAATAGTTATCGTATTAACTATGTGAGTTTAAAAATAATATAATAATATTATTTTTCTAAATCAATATTTAATGACGAATGCGATTGAATATAGTTATTAATTATTGTAATTTTTGTCTTTCGTCGCATATCGTAATCGTTCTAAATTATTTAACCTAGAAATTTGTATTCTCATGGACACGTTCGTCTACTCGTTGATCTTTAGAGCGTTTCTTTTAGGACGTTCAACATTCCGTGTCGTCGTCACGTATCCCAATAATTCCCATTTTTGTCCCTAATTTATGTGTTTATAATTTTAGGGCATTCGTAAGTCGTTTGAGACTTACACACGTGGTTCCAACTTATCCTTTGTGTGATACTACCTACAACGCAACGCATGTGAGTTTTCACGGCCCTTTTTACTGTTTTAACTTGGGGGAGAAAACATGATTAAACGATTTTGGGATTTTGTAATTCGTATGATATCAATGTTAAAGCTAAGCGTAACACGCTATCACAGAAAGTCCTCAACTTATATCGGAGCGTTAATATGGATCTTAGCGAGGTAATATTTAGTAATACTACTGGGTTTGACAAATCCCACCCGCGTTAGTCGCGCTAACTCGATTAGAGATCTCACGGGTGAAATGTTAGCCTACTCACACCGCCAGTGTTGATAGACCTGGCAGGAGGCAAATAAACAAACAGTCAGCTTCGGTTGCGAGCGCTTGAGATGAACATGAACATAGGTTAGCTACCTATAGATACATACTGAATGAACATAAATCTGGTAAACGCTTATTTACATATATTGAAACCTTTGAACTCACCAACCTCGTGTTGACATATTTTGTTACATGTTTTCTTAGGTCGCTAAGATAAGACACAGGTGCACATTAGGGCATGCATGGGATTCAACTACTTTGATTATGACTTATTTATATCTGTTTGGATTATTTTATTGTACTTGGTTTGGTTGGACGTTTTTGACTTTTGGACTTTGGTTTTGGGCGCGTGTGTTTTGCGCATTTACTTTCTTTACGCTTCCGCATTGAAACTCTGATTATTATGATATTTTCATTTTGAGTCCCATGTAGAGTCGTTCAAAGTAACTAATGTCTGAGATCCTGGTCCGTCACTTCCCAAACGGTAAAACTCCGTTAGTTGAAATTGGGGGTGTGACATAATTAGCGGCAAGAAAAACAGAGAATTCTCTCATGGAGATCATAGTGATAACCTTCTTGGACATGTAAGTTAAGTTGTAACACTAAATCCCAATATCTTGACTCGAAACTTTTGGTTCTTTTACATATGTATTTTGGTTTTATGTAGGCATGGAGACTTTTTAATGAAGGCAGGTCCATTGAATTGATGAGTGGATGTTTACAAGTCTCATGTGTCGTCTCTGAAGTTCTAAGATCAATACATGTTGCATTGTTATGTGTACAACATCATGCAGAAGATAGGCCAGTTATGTTTTCCGTTGTTCTAATGCTGGTCAGTGAGGGTGTGTTGCCTCATCCTAAACAACCTGCTTTTTTCACCGGAGAGAGCCAGATCGAAGTTAAGTCTGTCTCAACAGTTGAAGATTACATGATAACACAATTGTATGCTCGATATCACGCACATATTTATGCCAGGGCTGATGTTCAAATACCTGTAATATATTCCTCGTTTCTCCTTTTATTCCCTTGTGGTTAAGGAATCAACCCTTGGTAAACATCAAATATTTTGATTACTTGAGATACACGACTTTCAGTTGACATTTAAACCATTTCATATATGTATAGATTATGAATGTGGTGTATGCGTTTTTCAAGATTTATAAGGCTAATTGAGATCATCTCTTTGGACACGCAAAGGAAAGAATTTACAATTACAGTTTATGGAAAATTAAACGCACGCCATTGAGCTCTGTCTAAATCATTCATCTTTGCCCAGTTCTTGATCCACAGGAAGCCGGTTGCCATGATTTCTTCATCTCTCTAATCAGATATTTGTTACCTCTACCATCTTAAGAAAGTCTCTCGGTTGCAACTGCCTATAAATAACAAAACAGTTTCAATTGGCTATTATACTCCCAAAATTGCAGTAACTTTAGATGATGATTGTATCAGAAAGTTATAAATTCATGCTCGGAAACAGTTAATTGACGGCATCATCTCAGAAAAATCCCATAAGCAGTTTTCATATTGATTATATAACCTTTCCCTTGCAAATATAGCCACCTAAGATTTTGGTAATTTTAGTGTTATCAACGTCTGTTTAGTATATTGGATTAACTTATTGACGGAGGAAATAACTATGGAGATTAAACGAGCGGGAGACGCGGGAGTGCAGGCTCGATTTAATCCTAAGTGTTATTTGGGTATTGATAACAGGCTAATTCTCTTAGGCCTTTTATTACAAATTCTCGATAATGGGCCAACTATATTCTAATACAGGTGAGATAATAGTACAACATAGAAAGTGAGACCACATATCATTAAACATAACATCAGGGTAATAGCTATACACTATTTCCATCCTTTAAGTGAACTTCTCACCAACAACAATATATCATCATAGTATAACTCCGAACAAATCCTTATTCTAATACTCAACTCAAAGCCCCTGGTCTTAATATTCCAGCAATCAATATGGCAGAACTACTCTAAAAGAAGCAGAAATTTTACAACTTTTAGATCAACAGAATTATGAGTAATACTAAAAAAATTGCCAATTTCAACAATAATCTTGGCAATAGTCCCTCTTCCCCTTTTGACTCCCTCCGCAGATAGAATCAAGATGGTTAAGATGGAACCAAAATCCATAATTCTAAAATGATATAGAAAAGTTCCTACAGAAGTGAGGTAAAGATATAATAGGTCAAAATGACTGCCCTCACACTACTTATAACTCGAATCGCCCATCCAGAACCCCAGGGGCGAACCCACATGGGATGGGGGTCAACCGCACCTAATGAAAAATATAATATTTTAGTAGTATACTAGTTTAAATCCCGTGTATACACACGGGTGAAAAATAACAATAAATAAAATTTTAAATCTTTATGTGTATATTTTACATGTGTAAAAATGTATCATATACTAAGGATAGAAAACAAAACTCAAAATATGTAAAAACTAATATATAATTGGGTTTAGAAAATAAATTAAGTACTATTTAATATAATTTGATTTTCATTTATTATTTGATTGAAAATAAAAGTTACATAATTAGATTTCAAAGTTTAATAACGGATAATTTAAAGTAATGTGTTTTATTAGTATAATTAATATTTTCTTTAAATATATATTATTGTTAAAAGATGAATGTGCATTTAATAGGAGAGAGAGAGGGGAAAAAAATGACGACAATGAACGTGGTGGCGACATGTGGCATGTAAAAACCTTTATTTATTATATAGTATAGATATACAACAAAATCTCGACCGACGCCATGAAATTTTGACACCGACCCCATAAAAGATAGAAAATATGAAGAAGAAAGAGAAGACGACTTGACCCGAACTTTTTTTTTTCCGGTGACCGTAACCTTGCAAGGGAAGAAGCGGGTTTTGTTATTGATAGGTAAAGGAGGAGAATAAATAAGGTTTATATTTTAAATGGAGTTGTACACTTATACCGATGACAATGACCTTTTTTTGAAAGGCCAACAAAGAAATTTATTACCAACAGGCTAACAGTAGTTAGCCGAGCCAAAACATAGTGAAATACAATCACCAGAGAATAAATAAAGAAATTAAACCCCCAAACTTATTATATCAAAATTACACAATTAGTCCCATGTAATAGCTTGAGCTTTGGACCGGGTCTTGAGCCAAATATAACTAAGGGCTTTTATGTCACCAATAACTTTTGCAACGCTAGTAGGCTTGCGGTCATAAATCAACGCATTCCGATTTCTCCATAGACACCATATAGCAGTTTGGATAACCATATAAATGGTTTTTTTCCATTTCAACGAGGCTCGAGCATAAAGATGATAATTCACTAGGTCTTTTGCTTCAATGAGGAAGATGGATGATCACCAGTTGGAAACGAAATCCCATACCATTTGTGAGAAATGGCATGACACAAAAAGATGGTCCAAGGTTTCCTCGAGTCCAAGGTTTCCTCGATTTCACCGATGACAATGACTAAAAAGAGTTATGCTCTCGTGTTAGAATTGATGACTTTAAAGTACTTTTTGTTTTGGTTGATTTTTAAAAATTATTTTAATCTAAATTATTTTTCTTTAATTTAATTATTCTATTTTTTATTCATCATCCTATTATTTTGTTCTATACGTATGTATAAATTAAGAATATTTTATATGGTATATATATGGTTTCTTTTTATTATGTGACCCGGCCCGATTTGAACAGATTGTTTATTTTAATATTTCGCGATGACAACCGAGCCCTAAAATTTTCCGCACCCCATGAAAATTTTTTTTTGGGTCCGCCGCTGATGAACCCAATGTCCCAACAGAACAAACTCAAGACAGACTAAAAGACACATAAGAGGCCATGACTCAACTAATAAATGTGAATGGTTTCTTTGCTATAGAATGAACAGAATAACTATTAAAAATTATATAGACAAGTTATGCATCAAAAATTCTCTGGCAAAGTCCAAACTTACCTCTCCATGGGTGGTGCAAACTGCTAACCTCCAGCACATGAATAGAACCTAAGGAACCCAGCAGAACCGCTAACATGATCCATGTGTTTAAAGAGAGACCAGAAACCATAATCATAATACCAAAACACAAGGATAAAGTCCTACATAATTCAGCAGATGTGATATAATATAACAGACTCCATCAAATGTTTCACAGAAAGTCAAAGATCATCAAATCAGCACAAGATGACTACACCCAATACTCACTCATACAACTGTATTGAAAGTAACCAAATAATAGTTTGGGTCAAAGTTGTAAATACTAGAAAGTCAAGTAAGAGTCAAATATGTATTTGTAGGAAGTGAAAGGGGAAGGAAGAAAGAAGCAACGTCTGTGTTTTTTTTAATCCGAAGATTAAGTGATTGATGTCTTCTTTGTCCCAAAATCAATGAAACACAGAAGAAGATTGAAGGAAGGGATGTTCATCATAGTCAATTCGTCTGGAAAGAAAGAAACGCAGGCTCTTAGTCAATAATAAAGGAAGCATCGAACAAAGAACGGTAGGGTGTGACTTTGATTGGAACATCAAATTGGAACTTTGAAGTTATATTTCGAAATCGCCAAACAACAACCAGGGGTGCATTTTTCTTATCTGTTTTTTTTTGGAAATTAAAGGCCAAAACGAACTACAGTGTGCAATCCGAATTTAGAAACAAAATTGAAGTTACAGTCGGTGATTACATGTAAGACCCCAACCCGGGCATCCTACAGTTGGTTTTCATAACGGGTCATTATCATTAAAAATGCATTTATTATTTAATCAAACTACAGCGGAAGTCTTTCTAAATTCATTAATTACTATTTGATGTCATTAAATTACCTCACGAATGTCTGCACACCAAACCGAGTAACACCGCTCCCAAGCCAAGATACGTCAACGCAACACTTACCTGCAAAACAATCTATCGCACACACAAAGTCAGCTATGCTGAGTGAGTTCTAATAGTTTAGTTTCATATAAAGCCAACTCGTCATAAAGGTTATTTAAAGTTTACTCAGGACCCACGGTCCTTATAGATTAGTTTACCAAATCATTTCAAATAGATAATCCCGATATCACACGGTATCCCATACCTGTTCATTTCCCAAGACTCGTCCCACAATAACAATAACAATAATAATAATAATAATAATAATAACAATAATATTTCTCCTGTCTTGTCGACATAAGTCAAACCTACTACACTAGTCATTCATACTATAGAACGAGTATTAACTTGACGCTTGACTAACACAACAAAACCCTACACATCTACATACTCAGCCCTAACCAAGGCTGTCACAATTAACGGATACGACATCTATATACGTTACGTCACCGTATTGATATAACGGTTAATCTATCTCTACATACCACAATAATATTACCCACACATCACATTAACATCACCACATTAATATCATCACATCAATATCATCACATGCATAATAATTATAACTCTACGTTTGCATGCAATTCAACACCACATAAATATACTCGTCAACACACCCCGAGCTCATCATTAACCTGCTAAATAAATGTCACCGTTGGTGACTTCCCGAAGGACCTCATCCTTCACAATCCTGTTTGCTGTGCCATAATGACAATGATGCAAACATGACACATAAATATAACACATAATATCACCTTGGTTTTAAATTGCGCGCATAATGCATGATGCGCCCGTTGCGCCATTCATAGCGCATCGCGACATCTGATGCGATGCGTTTACATGATGCGCTAATAATGCGCCGATTTCGCATAATGCGGTCATTGCAAGATGCGCTATACTGCGTGCAATATGGAAAATTTTGTATTTTTCTATTAGGGTCATTTGAAAATGGGTTTCTGTTTGAATTAGAGTATTAGACCTGTTGTTTTATGTTTAATAATATGTGTTTTAAGTTTGATAATATGTGTTTTCTGTTTGATGATATGATAACATAATATGTTTTTTGTTTGATAGTTAGAGTATTACATTGATGTTTTTGTTTGATAATATGATTACATAATATATTTTACAACTTTTTATGTATAATTAATATTTTAGTATTTTTTTAATAAAGAGCGCATCGCATACGTGATGCGCTCGCATTGCGCAAAACGCATCGCGCATCGGATTTTGTGACCAAACGCATCGGAGCGCATCGCGCAATTTAAAACCAAGAATATCACACATCATCTACGTAACTCATTAACTACGCTTATTCCTCACGTATAACTCTAGAACAACATATCTCTCACAAGAATTCATAAACATATAATATAAGGCACGACTCTTTCCGTTTAACCCTTAACACATCACGCATTAACAACCCATACCCTTAGCTCACACATTTCTGCGAACCCACCATAGACCTACAATCCCTTACTAATTATCTTATATTCAGAACGCATCGGGTTAGAACCCGAAATCCTTAACACAATTAGTAAAGTAAACCTTATTTCATAAGCATGTACGATATCCCCAAAACGTTAAAAACATTTAAAGAGGGGGATTATAAACTTACTGGTATAAAGATCCAAGCCTTGCCTAGTAGTCGTCCTCTTGCTCGAACTCCAAACCTGCCAATGCATGATCACAAGATCAGATACGTTCTAAACACGTATCGAAAATATAAATGAAACCCGAAACTCATCTTCTTTGCTCGTCATTCTTACTCTGCACACCCGAGTCTCACAGCTTTACGTATTACAGTGATCTCGATCCGCTTATGACTCGTGTCCCCGAACCCAAGTTTCCATGCATGCACGTACCCGTGCCCATGCAAACCCTAACTCAAGAAACACGCACACTTGAGCCAGATTCCACACACGTACGCATGCCTTGCAAACGGAGCCTTAGTCTAGCTCGCCGTCCTCCTCGTCGGGCACCCTAGTCGGCCTTCCAACCCCCAGCGCGCGATGCCGCATGCTACTCATGCAGTCACCACCGCGGTCGGCTGCCACCGTGCTCCACCATCTTCCCCCGCCGTGTATAAACCATATTGGGTCTACATAGCCTCATAACACCTACACCTAGTCATCTCCGTCGCTAGTCCACCACCAAAAACTCTCCCCACTGATTGCCGTTGTAGCGCACCACCACTGTCATCACCATGGCAGCCCTCGTGTCGCCTCCAATGCCTCCAACGTGTCCACAACGCGGGCCACCACCACCACCGTGAGCCGTCATAGCAGCCTCCTTGCCGTCCGCCGTTATGCACCACCATCACAGCCGACTTCTGTGGCTACCAGGTGCCACCGTCTCCTCCTCGCTGATTCCGGCCATCCCGTAACCACCACGGCCTTCACTCGTCGCTCACCTCTATCTTTATCTCCTGCTCCTTCTAGGCCGTCGGCCTCCCTCCTGCTCCGGTCACCTCCTCCGGGCGTCACCTTTGCCGGGTCGTCGGCCATCCTCACCGCAGCCCCTCTCCCCCCTTCGTCGCTCACGGTCATGCAAACATCAAAACCCTAACAGGGGTTCACAAAATAAAATCAAACAAATAAGGATATGGGTTGATGAGTGTTACCTTAACGAAAAGGGGTTCTCTTTTTGTTCGACACCGCCGCACGACCGCCATGAGGCCGCTGTGCTCGGCCTCCCTTCCCTTCGATCCCACTACTTTTCTCTCTCTAGGATTTGGCCGTCGCGCACCTAGATTGCAAAAGACCTAGTGTTTGCCAGTTTAGGTGGTTTATAAACCAACCTCAACTTTCAATCGGGTCCCCACGTTTCCTCGTTTATGCGCTTTGATCACTAAATATCTTTTTAAACGGATAACGGTCTCTTTTCAGTTGACACACGCGCCTTTTATGACGATCTCACTTCTCATTACAGTTGGATATGTAATCGGGTCATCCATTAACCCGAACCACTAGTTTACGGGTTTTCGGGATGTTACATTACAAAACAAAACCCGAAGTCAAAATAAAAAATTGTGGCAGAAATCAAAAGGGGAGACCAGGAACTAAAGCGATATTTGGTTATTTGGTTGAAAATCAAATTGCAAGTCAAAAAATCAAAATATATTAAAGGGGTGGTCCATGATTGATTAAGGAAAGTACTCCTTTAATTACTACATAGTTTCTGTTTTGAAAATAGCACGTAGAATCATGTTTTAGAAAGTTAGAATCCATGATTGATTAAGGAAAGTAAGAAAAAAAACAGTGTGGTTCTTAGCAAGTCCGAACCCGTGGTTCATATAGCAAGTCAAACCGAACCCTTGTGATTCATAGCAAGTTAAACCGAATCCTAGTGATTCAAAGCAAGTCGAAACTGAATCTTTATGATTCATAGCAAGTCCCGAACCCAAACCTTTTAGGTTCAAATAGCAAGTTAGAACTTTTGGTTCAAATTCAACAAGTAGCAAGTTATAAACATTGTGATTCAATTAAGCAAAGCAAGTAGCAACTTTGAATCATAATATTTCAAATTAATTAGCAAGTATAGACCAAAATTGTGGTCCAAGCAAGAGACTACCGGTCAACCAAGTCAAGTTCGGTTAAGCAAGAATCTGATTAGCAAGTAGGTCGGAACTTCAATTAGCAAGTGGGTCAGAACCTGATTAGCAAGTGGGTAAGGAGCAAGAAAGACTGTTAGCAAGTTGGCTAGAAGCAAGGAAGAAGTTTTGATCCTTTTGATCAAACATGGAAGGAACTGATCATCCGATCAGAAGCAAGTTAGCAAGATAAATCAACAAGTGAGATAGCAAGAATCTCACGATAGGCAAGAAGAAAGCAAGAAAGAAAGGAAACATGATTGGAAAAAGAAGATAACAAGCATGATAATGCATCAAGCAGTACAACAGTTTGTGAGCAAGGAAACGTTTCACTTCAATGTCCTAAAATGGATGAAACAAATTATACTACTTAGGCATTGTTGATGGAAAAAAATCTTGAAGGCCTATGGTCTTTGGGAAGTGGTCAATGCAAAGGAAACAGTAGATGAGAAGAAGGAAAACACAACTAAGGAAATGATCTTCCAAACATTGCCTCAGGATGTGTTAATGAAAGTTGCACAGTAGTCGACTGTAAATGAAGTTTGAGACTCAATCAAAGTAAAATATCTTGGAGCAGATCTAGCCCATAAAGCGCGTTTACAAACTTTGAGGAGTGAACTAGATGCCTTAAGAATGAATACAAACGAATCAGAAAGTAACTTTGCATGAAAGTTAAGCAGTATAAATGCTAAGTTCAAAAGTCTGGGTAGTACTTTGAAGGATAGGGTACTTATAAGGAAATTGCTTAACTTGGTTCCAAAGAAATTTCTACCGATCGTGGAACTATTGAGTAATATTCAGAACTTGACACATTGTCATTTGGAGAAGACGTTGGAAGAATAACATCCTTTGAAGAACATATTAAAGATCAAGATAAACCGGAGGCAAACAATCAAACTTCTAATGGCAAGTTCAAGCAGTCAAGGTTGTGGTAGAGGACGTGGAAGAAACTTCAAAAAAGTAAGTGGTTATAGGAAAGGTATGGGTCGAGGATTTAAAGATAAAAGCAAGTTTAGGTGCTATTAATGTGGTGAACTCGGTTATTTCGTAAGAAAATGCACCAAGTGGAAAGACAAGCAGCAAGAATCTAATCTCATCTATAATGACGAACCAACACTGTTGTAAGCGCAAGTCAAGCAAGAAGACTCGTTAAACTATATTTAGTTTAAAGGGGAGTATTGAAAGTATAAACCAAATAATAGTTTGAGTCAAAGTTGTAAATACTAGAAAGTCAAGTCAGAGTCAAATATGTATCTGTCGAAAGTGCAAGGGTTGGTATGTAAATAAACAAAATCTAAAAGATTGTATAGAAAGGGGACGCGACTATTCTGTAATTAGGGTTATATACCACCTCCTATATCGTATGAAGTGTCGATTGTATGTATATATGAATGAACAAATTCATAAAATCAAATAGCAAGATAATAAAATTCGTTTGATTTTGTTTATCAATTGTTCTTGATTACCAACACTGTTTACTTAAACGGTTCACAAGTGTATTCGGTAAGCAGACTATGAGACTTACTCACCAAGAACAAACTTTGATTTTATTTATCGACTCAATTTAACGTACAAGTGAATGAATGAAAACAACAATCTACCATCTACTTAAATACTAGAACATGAACTCACAACCAAACTAAAATAATAAAACAAATAAATAAAAGAAAATCCCAATTTGAATGCAATTAGAATTTCAAATTGATTTCTTATTGTGATCTCCATCTCCACCTCCACCCCTTGAGATTAATCCTTATGCCAATTTAATTGACTTCTTTGGATATATTGTTTACATTTAATACTCCCTCTCAATATTTGCTACCACCATTTCCATTGCAGTCACAGAACTTCAACATATTTTTCTTGGTTAGGCTTTTAGTAAACGTATCCGCCACTTGATCTAATGTATTCACGTACTTGAAATCAATTTCTTCGTTTAATACTTTCTCTCGTATAAATTGGTAATGTATTTCGATATGATTTGTTCTTGCATGAAAGGTGGGAAGTTTAGCTAACATAATAGACGGCACATTATCCCCAAACAAGACTACTTTATCATTCACCTTATGGTTCAGCTCTTCCAATAACAATTTCAACCACACACATTCTTTAGCTGTTGCAGCGCCATACCCGGCTTCCATGGTTGATAAGGATAGCCTTACTACTGATCGCGGTGTCAAGATAAATAAAAAACATTTATAAAAACTACTACTTATCTACCGACTGTAGACAGGGAAGTAGGGTTGTTGAATCCACAGGGAATCAGTGGAAAGGTTAATTGCTTAGTTTAGTAAATTATAATTAAAACACACACATAGATCAAATAAAGATGTAACTTCCTCCAAACTTCCGGTTCTAGGTTAGGTAAAATTTAGTTGTTCAATGGACACCACATAGACATAGTGATGGAAAATCAGTTAAAACAGTAATTGAAGACAAATTCTTTGTCAGAAAACCTATACGACTAGTTTCGTCACAAACCAGTATAATCCAATCACCCAATTTATGAATACCAAGTTACCCCCTTTAGTCACCCAACCCTGCTACTAGGTTTTGTCATCAACCGAACAAGATTGTAAATCAAGCAAACTCAAATCATAATCATAAATCATTTCAATCCGTTCTGTTATTGTCAGAAACTACACAGATCCAAACATAAACAAACTGAACAAAAAACCAAACCTATGTGAACCATCCGTCGGGAGGAAAGCCACCCGCAACTTAGACACTCATGCTTGTTAGACATGTGAGCATAGCTTCAATAGATGATCTGGTACTGCCTCTACCTCTGGAAATCGCCTTTGGTTGCTTTGAAATTGGCTGAATGAAAGATATGTGTGAATTAGGGTTGGATTTGGTTTTAATTAAAAACTAAGGCTTTTTCTTGTTCCGCAGGCCTTCGCGTACCGCGAAACTCCTTGGCCAGTCCTTCGCGTACCGCGAAGGACAAAATAATCGGGCCTGATTTCTGATTTCCATGCGTGTCGCGAAAGAACTTCCCATGGTCTTCGCGTACCGCGAAGATCTTGAACTCCAAGTATTTGACATTTTGATACTTTCATCCCCTGTACTTTCGTGCCTTCTCAATTATGCTTCGTTATCCGCTCAATTAGCACTTTTAACCTGTAACAGACATAAATACAAATACCATATAAAACCGACTCAAAGTACACAATAAAACGCATAAAACTATACAAAACCGACTCTTAAACACGGGATATTTGACCCTACATCAACTACACCATGCCACAGCACCCAATCCTATACAGAATACATAGCTTGTTGTTGACCTTCAGGTTGCTATATCTTGATCATAATGGTTTCGGTTTTTTTTTCATTTACGACCTGTTTATTTTATCGACGTTACAACGTGAACTTTCTAATGGTATCTTTTTTATAGCCTGTTGTTGACCATTCTCGACCATAATCAGCATCAAATAACATGGTGTTGACCTTCCTTTTGTCGACCTTCGGGTTGCTATATCTCGACCATAACTATTTCGTTTTTTTCTCCTTTGTGACTTGCTTATTTCAACGACGTTTCAACGTAAACTTTCTAACAATTTTTTTTATAGGTAATTATTGAAGTTTTTAGGGGGATATATGTAATTGCCCCTATTTTTATATATACACTTCCTAATATTATCAAAATTCCTACTGCAACACGCGGGTTTGCGATGGTTTTTTTATATAAAGTTTCAAATGTTATCAACGCTTCCACGGTTGCACCGTGCTTTTAAACGTTAACTTTTCTAGCGGTTTGTTTTTTTTATATAAGAGGTGTACGTTGAGTATTATTAACGCTCTCACTAAGTTTCGAAGACGTTAAATATGACGCAACGCGTGTGGTTTAATACCTAGTTTATATTTAAATAGCCATTTAACGTTTGTGCTCATTAATTTTATTTGAATTTCTGATTTGGAAATTGATAAGGGAATTTATTTAGTTACGAAAACTAATGAAGTAAACATTAATATCAGTAAATTTCCATATATCTCTAGCATTATTTGCATTCTATATTTTTATAACTAATTATAAGTTATGGGTTTATATTTTTGTTATTACATAAATTGAATGGGTAAATGGAAAAGTAGGATTTTGTTAGAAGTTTGTATTGTTTCTTTTATTGTAAACTTCATTATATTTATGTTTTAAAACAATCATTTCTTTCATTTGAATCAATAATGGAGGACCAATCCACACATCTATAAATGCTGAATTATTGGTAGATATAGACTACAATTTCAGTTGACGACTCTAGAACTTTGAAGAATCTAATATGACTAAAAGTTGCCATTTCTTTCATTTGAATCAATAATGAAGGACCAATCCACACATCTATTCTTCTTTCTTTCTTTGATCTTGCTGCTATCAGATTGCTCTGCTGTAGATACCATATCTACAAATCAAGAAATCCAAGATGGTAAAACCCTTGTTTCTGACGGTGAAATGTTTGAATTGGGTTTTTTCAGTCCTGGGAAATCGAAGAACCGATACCTGGGGATATGGTACAAGAAGATATCATATGGAACTATTGTATGGGTTGCTAACAGGGAGACACCAATTACAGATACATCAGGCATGATCAAACTTAGCAGAAATGGAAACTTACAACTTCTCAGTGGCAACAGTACAGAGATCTGGTCATCCAATTCAACGGTACCTGTGGGGAGTAATAGTCCGGTGGTGCAGCTTCTGGATACTGGAAATCTAATTGTTTGGAATGAAAATAAAAATCTGATTTGGCAAAGTTTTGACTATCCTGGTGACACATTTCTTCCAGGAATGAAATTCGGGCCGGACTTGGTAACAGGGTTACAGAGGTGCTTGACATCTTGGAAGAGTCCTGATGATCCTTCTATAGGAGAGTATAGTTATATAGTCAACACAAATGGATATCCACAAACGCTTGGGTGGAGAGGTCAAGTTTTAGTATCAAGACTTGGACCATGGAATGGTCTCGGTTTTAGTGGATTTCCTATTGAAAAAGAAAATGGGATTTACACCACCGAGTTTGTCGTTAGTGAGAAGGAAATCTACCATAAATATTCACTTAAAAGTTCAGTTGTTCAAAGGGTAGTTTTGAGATGGGATGGCAAGACAAAGATTTTGCATTGGATTGAGCGAATCAAAGACTGGATTGTGTATGCAGACAGTTTAGTAGATACTTGTGATCGGTTTTCACTCTGTGGTCCTTATGGAATCTGTAGCATTAACAAGCATCCACCTTGTGGTTGTATGCAAGGTTTTGAAACAAGAAATGCAGAAGAATGGAAGGCATCTGATTGGGCTAGTGGGTGTATTCGCAAAAAGCCGTTAAATTGTGGGAACGGGGACGGGTTTTGGAAAATTGCAGGAGTGAAGGTACCAGATACACGAAGGTCGTGGTATGATGTGAACATGACCCTTGGAGAATGTGAGACGGCCTGCAAAAGGAATTGCTCTTGTACAGGCTATGGAAGTTTAGATATCAGAAATGGAGGAACTGGATGTCTACTATGGTTTAGTGAGCTTCTAGACACTAGAGAGTTTGATGCATTTCAAGATATTTATATAAGAGTGGATGCCTCTGAGTTAGAAGGTATACTTTTTGCTTCTAAATTTGGTCTATTGTTGTGTTTTTAGTGTATCTGCTATACTATTATTGTTTCTTAATGAAGGTCTTGTGGACTCCCAACTCGATTCCAACAAAAGTATTAGATTAATACTTAAAGTGGTGCTTCTTTCATCAGCGCTGTCAATTATCTTTGTAGTGGCATATTCCTGCAGAAAGATAAAGAAAAAGGCTCACATGAAAGGACGAGGTAATGTTGACACTTTTGTATGTTTATATGATCCAGACTTTAAAAAATCATGTAATGGAGAGCAATAGAACATATTGTTTTGTAGGAAATAGATATGTGCTTGACAAAAAGAATACAAGTCTACCGATAGAACAGTTTAATGATTTACCATTTTTTAGCCTATTTGAAGTAGCCAAGGCGACAGGTAACTTCAGTGCCTCAAATGAGATTGGGGAAGGCGGCTTTGGTGCTGTTTACAAGGTAAATTTTTGTATGTTTCTTAAACAGAATGCATTAAATTTACAGAACTATAAGTTTTCACAAGCTCTTAATCATAAATCTAACTTTCTAGGGTGTGTTGGAAGACGGAAGAAAAATTGCTGTGAAGCGGCGTTCAGATACATCCCGACAAGGAGTTGATGAGTTCAAGAATGAAGTCATTTGTATTGCAAAACATCAACATCAGAATCTCGTGAAGCTTCTTGGATGTTGCATTCATAAAAATGAACTGATTTTGATTTATGAATACATGCCTAACAAAAGCTTGGATTTTTTTCTCTTTGGTTTGACTCACCCTATGATTATACAAAGTATCTTACAATTCAGATTTTATACAATAGCACATGACTTAGTAGTCAAATTTTGGCAGATGAAACTAGAAGTATGATGCTTGACTGGCCTCAACGATTTAATATAATACATGGATGGCTCGAGGTATTCTTTATCTACATCAAGATTCCCGCCTTCAAATTATCCATAGAGATCTAAAGGTGGGTAACATATTTCTCGACAGTGACATGAATCCAAAAATATCCGACTTTGGCCTTGCGAGAAACTTTGTAGGACAAGATACCACTGCTAAGACAAAGAAAGTAGTTAGAACGTAGTAAGGATCTTCTGTAACTTGAATACTATATCATCAAAGAAAATGAAGATAGGAACTAAAAGAGAAACTATAATACTAATATCTAAGTTTATTATGTTGCAGTGGTTACATTTCTCCGGAGTACGCAGTACACGGGCGTTTCTCTATAAAATCGGATGTATTTAGTTTTGGTGTTATGGTGTTGGAGATAATTAACGGCAAGAGAAACAGAGAATTCTCTCATGGAGATCACAGAGATACCCTTCTTGGACATGTAAGCTGAGTTGTAACACTAAATCCCAATATCTTGACTAGAAACTTTTGATTCTTTTAAATATGTATTTTGGTTTGATGTAGGCATGGAGACTTTATAATGAAGGCACGCCCATTGAATTGATGAGTGGATCTTTACAAGTCTCATGTGTCGTCTCTGAAGTACTAAGATCAATACATGTTGCATTGTTATGTGTACAACACCATACAGAAGATAGGCCAGTTATGTTGTCAGTTGTTCTGATGCTGGTAAGTGAGGGTGTGTTGCCTCATCCTAAACAACCTGCTTTTTTCACCGGAGAGAACCAGATCGAAGTTCAGTCTGTCTCAACAGTTGACGATTACATGATAACACAAGTGTATGCTCGATAGCAAACCAATATTTAATCCAGTACCTGTAATTTATTCCTTGTTTTTCCTTTTATTCGCCTGTGGTTAAGGAATCAACCTTTAGTAAACATTAAATATTTTGAGTACTTGAGATACACGACTTTCAGTCGACATTTTAACCATTTCATATATTTATGGATTATGAATGTGGCGTTTGCGTTTGTTAAGATTTATAGGCTGGCTGAGATCATCTCTCATATCAGATATGTGTTACCTCTACGTTCTTAAGAAAGTTTCTCGGTTGCAACTGCCTATATATTACAAAACAGTTTCTTGGCTATTATAGTCCTAAAACTGCAACAACTTTAAATGATGATTGTATCGGAAAGTTATAAATTTATGCTCAGAAATAGTTAATTGACGGCAGTATCTCAAAAAAATCGCATAATCAGTTTTCATACTGATTATATAACCTTTCCCTTGCAAATACAACCACCTAAGAGATAAAGTAATACACCCATAACTGTCATCAAACATAACATCAGGGTAGTAGTTATACACTATTTCCATCCTTTTAGTGAACTTCTCATCTACAATAATATCATCATCATAGTATAACTCCCAAAAAATCCTTATTCTAATACCTAACTCAAAGCCCGTAGTCTGCATATTCCTTAATTAGTACTTAATTAGGCCACCCCTACAGTTGAGTCACATCACTGGGTATCCTTTTAAAACACTTAACTCTTTATGAAAACATTCGGTGGAAGTCTTAACTCAAAACAAGATTTGTATTTTATTTTAGAATCATTATTATGTTTCCTAAACGTACGAATGCATACACACCAATCCAAGTAGCACCGCTCTCAAGGCAAGATCATCACCAAAACTTCCCGGCAAAACAGTATAACGTAAATACAAAGTCAGTTATTCTAAGTGAGTTCTAAAAGTTTATTTTAAACAGAAACCTTTGCGGTACAATCGTCCTTTAGTTGAAACTCAAGGACTTCACATCAATACAAAATGTTTTGCCGTCTTTTAATATATTAGTTACCTATGTTACATTGTTACCCAACACCTTCCAACCCCGTGAGGGCCCAGGCCCAACAGCCCTCGACTCCACCCATTTACCCAAAAGCCGTAAGTCTCATTGATATGGATTAAAGTTACCAGACAACTATCCTGTGTCCTAACACCCATTTCAACCGGAAGACCAGTTAACACAACCGGCTCCTTGGCAAGCCCTAAACAAGACTCTCCCAAGGTCTACTAATATCCTCGTCACAAACACGATCATCAATATTACACACACAAGCTAGTAATATTATCACATTATTGCCTTATTACTCGGTCTAATCAAGGTTTCACAAACGATAAATTTTACCTATACCCTCATCAGGGTTATCCTCATCGGGATATTTATATCACCTCCGATGACCCCCTTTCGGGTCTCACAATTACCCACACAAGACCCCATCACATCACACAGTAAAACACTCGTCACCCGAGATGACTACCCAGTCACCCACATGGTGACTGCTATGTCCCCCCAAAGAGACTGCCATGTCACCACGTGGTAACAACGCCCGAAGAAGTGAATCCTTCCTATCACCGTTGACTGTATACTCAGACAACAATGCAAGCAAACAAATCAACAAGTTAAATACACATGACACTACATGGACATGTACCACTACCCACTGCCCTTGCACGGGTCACCTACGTGTGTAACCAAACACATATATGTACCCTCATAACGACTAGACATAACCTGTAACTTATTCCAACAGTCAACATGCTTCCTCTACCCCTATTTTGTTCATGTCTAGATCTGTGTTTGATTCATTTTACATTATACTAGGTTAAACTTTTGTAGCCATTTAGGCTAAGATGATTCTAGTATTAATTGGTTTGACCGTCATGGTTGTAACCGAAGTACAAGGTTACTACTAGCTAGTGCTTCTGTTGCTACCGAATATCAAAGGGACCAAGACTGTAAATTACTAGACTTATAAAAAAAAGGGATGGAGAAGTCCATTGCTAAAAAAAAAATGCATGAAGCAAATCCCTGTAAATTACTTGAAGCAGAAGTCCCTTGCCATGATCGCTGCTTTGGGATACCGGGCTTTATTTTCTTCGAAAGCGGCCTCAATCGGTCAACACCAGCTCGACGGTATGGACGGGCAGAGAAGAGTCGGTGAGAGAGGTTTCAATGTCCTGTCGGCGATCTCCAGCCAGAGGTTATGAATATTTTGATGCCCTAACCAAGGAGACGGCGGGGAGGCGGTTGGTGGTGGAGATTTTTGTGGTGGTTAAATGGTGTTTAGGGTTAGGGTGTCTTTTTTTGATGCGGTTTTTCTTAAAACCAACCAAAAAAACTTTTTGAACCACCTCTAAAAATGAGTTTTGTATTGATCGAATGTGCTAGATAAAAATAGAATGACCAACATTTAAAAATTCAAGCATGGACTTATTCTTTTATTTGGAATGAAATATATGAATAGTTCTTTTTTAGAAACCAAGTCCCAGGTGCGGATTTATTTGAATATACAGTAAGCCATCTCTCATGTTTGAAAAGTCATGAAGTGTCCCCACAATGAATTATGATAGCCATCACTATTTGAATATCAAGGATTTAGCCAACTTGATCAATTTTACTACTCTCTTGTTTTTGGCATGCAAGTCCTTGTACTTAATCTGTTAATTCACTTGAACTTCTGAATGGAACGTCATTCCCTACATGTATTCTGCTTTATTATTGCTATGTTCTTACTGCTGTCAGGTTGTGCATCTCTTGATACCATAGATGCAAATCAAGCAATTGAAGATGGGGAAACTATTGTTTCGCGCGATGGGGTGTATGAACTGGGGTTTTTTAGCCCTGGAAGCTCCAAGAACAGGTACCTGGGGATATGGTACAAGAAGATATCAGTATTTACTGTTGTGTGGGTTGCTAACAGGGAGAAACCAGTATCCGATACATCAGGCGTGTTCAAAGTTAGCAGAGAGGGCAACCTGATGATTCTCAGTAGCGGCAAAACCATGATCTGGTCATCCAATTCAACAGTATCCATGAGGAGTGATAACCCAGTGGTGGTGGTGCAGCTTCTGGATACTGGAAATCTTGTTGTGAGAGATCAGAAAAGCGCAAACCCAAATCTGATTTGGGAAAGTTTTGATTATCCCGGAAACACGGTGCTTCCTGGAATGAAATTTGGGAATGATTTTGTTACAGGGTTACAGAGGTCCCTAACATCATGGAAGAGTCCTGATGATCCTTCTATAGGTTTGTATGCATATAAAGTAGATACAAATGGATATCCCCAACATACCAGGTGGCGAGGTCAAACTTTACTATCGAGACTTGGACCATGGGACGGTTTCGGGTTTAGTGGCTATCCTAAAGACATACCAAATTCACTTTACTCGGTTGAGTTTGCTTTTAATCAGAACGAAACATATATTATATATGACCGTATCAGTTCAGTTTTTCAGCGGATAGTTTTGACTTGGGACGGAAAGATACTGGTTTTGCATTGGATTGAACGAACCAAAGAGTGGATTGTGTATGGAGATGGTGCAGTAGATAGTTGTAGTGAGTTTGCAGTTTGTGGTCCCTATGGAAGATGTCGAATTAACATGCGCCCTCCTTGTAGTTGTATGGATGGTTTTAAACCAAAAAACATACAAGAATGGGGTGCATCAGATTGGTCAAGTGGGTGCGAACGTAAAACGCCTTTAGATTTTGTTAATGGGGATGGGTTTCAAAGAATTTCAGGAGTAAAGTTACCAGACACTCGAACGTCATGGTATAATCACAGCATGACCCTTGGAGAATGTGAATCGGCATGCAGAAGGAATTTCTCTTGTACAGCTTATGCAAATATAGATATCAGAATAGGGGGAAGTGGATGTTTGCTATGGTTTGGTGAGCTGATGGATATCAGGGACTATGATGAAGATCATAATATTTTCATACGAAGGGCTGCCTCTGAGTTAGCAGGTACACATGCTCTACTAAAAATATAATAACTTTCTACGCACATTATCGTCGAAAATGTGTAAGAAATCATATTTTCCGACGCATTTTGCTCCCAAATTGCTACCAAAAATATGTGTTGAAATTTCGTACGCAACCGCCTAATTATAACTATTATAATTAACTTTACTTTTAATGTTATTAAAACTATTAAGGAAATATTATCTATTTTTTTTTGTATTTTTATTTTAATTAGAGTAAACTGCAATTTACGTCCATGTGGTTTACCCTATCTACACATTGCGTCCTTACGTTTGCAATTTCATCCAATGAATTCCGCTGGTTTCAAATTTTCACCAATTGAGTCCTATAGGCTAACGGCTGTCAGGGATATGTTAGTGGTCAAGGGTACATAAGTCATTTAATGGGTAATGAGAGGGGCAATTCAGACATTTCACGTACATATTGCTACTTGGGTTCCTCCCCCAAAACTTTCTTTACACTCTTCATCCCTCCCCACATCTTCATCACTCCCGGCGACACACCACCACCTCACCACCGACGGCCATCGCACGATCATTGGACTTCACCACTGCCACCGCACATTATCACTACACGATCCACCACTCACAGATCCACTGCCATCGTACTTCCTCCCTACTCATCATCAGACTTCACCACAACAACGATCCACCACTCGCAGCGCACAAGAGAGAGAACGACGGTGTTTCAAATCCGAATTACGGCAACGATAGAGAACGAGCATGTGGTAGCCGGAATGAGGATAACCGGCACCATTACCCGCCTTGTGGTTCACTGCAAGGTAACCTTGAAGTTCCTGCTCAACCGGAAACTCCACTTTAAGTTTGAATGTGGCAACACCGATGGGCTAGATTAGAGTAAGTTAGTGATTAGTGTTTTTTAGGGGTTTCTGGGTTTAAGATCAGTGTTTTTAGGGGGGGTTTTGGTGATTAATTTTACCCCTAAATGTGTGTATGTAATGATCAAGCTTTCCCTCGGTTTTCATCGGGTTTGCATTTTACCCCAAATGTATGTATGAAATGAATCAGGTATGCATTTTCCCTCTGTTTAATCACTCGATTTTGATCGGATTTTGGTTGAGTTTGCTAAGAACTGGCATTGCATAAGTTGCAAAGAACTGGCATTGCGTCTGTTTAATCCCTCATTGATTGTATCAGTTGTAAAGAACTGGCATTGCCCTTGTTTTGATTACAACAGCTGCATTTTACTCCTACTTTTTTGATTGTATCAGTTGCAAAGAACTGCCATTACAACAACTGCATTGCCTCTGTTTTGAATGTTTTAGTTGCAAAGAACTGCCATTGCAAGTTTGTGTTTGCACTGTCGGCTTGCATTTCGTCCTCTGAGTCCCAGATTTTGCATTTTCCCCCGTTGATTGTATCAGTTGGTGTGACTGTTATGGTACACATTTGGGTTTGCATCAGTTAATCACCGGGAAAAAAGATGGTAGAAGATGAAGTTTTTAAGGGAAAAAATTGGGGATATTATGATCATTTCCCTTGTTTACTAACAGATCCATTACGGGCGTTAGCCTTAGAACTCAATTGGTGAAAAATTGAAACTAGCGGGACTCAGAAGACGAAATTTCAAACGTAAGGACGCAATGTGTAGATTGTGGCAAAACACAGGGACGCAAATTGCAGTTTACTCTTTTAATTATTATTTTTTGACAATATTAAAAAATTTAATATTAACTTTTGTCGCAACCTCCCAATTATAACTATTATAATTATTATAACTAACTTTACATATAATATTATTACAATTATTAATGAAATTAATATATATTGTGTTTTTTATATTTTTATTAATGGAATTTCATATGGATTTTTTTTATTTAATAATTTTCTTTTATTTTTTTCCACTAGTACCTATGTAAACAATAATTGATCATGTTATTTGTTAGTGGAAGGTCATCAGTCCAATTCCAACAAAGGAAAAAGAGTACTCACCTTGATCCTGTCAATTTCATCAGTTGCAGTGCTTGTGTCTGCAGAGGCTTATGCTTTTATAAAGAGAAAGAAAGGGCTTCACATTAAAGAACAAGGTAACAGAATTTAAACCATATAGTTTACCCTTAAAGATAATGTATGTTCATAATAGCATGATTTTTAGAACTTCGTGTAATTCGGAGGAATCGGACGTATCATTTGTAGGGAACTTGGAACACGACCTAGATAAAAGGAATACTAGTGTCCAAATAGAACTTCTTGTTGATGTACCATTTTTTAGCGTATATGAAGTAGCAAATGCCACAGATAACTTTAGTGTCACCAACAAGATCGGAGAAGGTGGTTTTGGTCCAGTTTACAAGGTACTTTAATGTTGCTTCTCTAATCAATATCATGAATAGAAAGATAATGTAAAATTTGTACAAAATTCAAGTTATCATCAATCCTTTACCTTAATTGTTTAGGGTATGTTAGAGGATGGCCAAGAAGTGGCTGTGAAACGGCTCTCAGAGACCTCTCAACAAGGTCTTGATGAATTCAAGAATGAGCTCATTTCTATTGCTAAGCTTCAGCATCGGAATCTTGTGAAGCTTCTTGGATACTGCATCCACGGAAACGAAATGATTTTAATTTATGAGTACATGGCTAACAAAAGCTTGGACTCATTTATATTTGGTTTGATTCTTGACATTATTTAATTTACTGCAAATACTTCCTTATGTCCATGGTTTTAAAAGGCAAGAGGCACACAAAAGCGACATTGTCTAAAACCGAGGCGCAAAGCGTAAAAGCCGTGAGCTTTTCGTGCGCGAGGCGCAAAAATGATTATATAATTTTTTATATATATATATAATAGGTTTTTAGCATCCCCTACCCAAAATTTAACTATAATAAGCTTTATATGTTTTAACATGTAAAATACCTACATGTACAACCTAAAAAGTCTGTTATACAACATTTTGTTATACAAAAAAGCTCATATACATAAAGTGCGCGCCTCAGCTGCGCCTCAAGCTTATTTTTTGCAAAAACAATTGCGCCTCATGTGCGTTTTATGTTTACATGCACCTTCACGAGAAGCGTTGCTACTTGCGCCCGAGGTCGCCTCACGCCTAGGCGCGTTTTTTAAAACCAAGCTTATGTCCAAATATGATGTTGTAAATTTATATTGAAATTAACGTATAAATTAGCAGTAAACAACGCTAAGTACTACAATTACACAGATGAAACAAGAAGTCCAATGCTTGACTGGCCTCAACGCTTTAAGATTATACAAGGAATAGCTCGGGGTATCCTTTATCTACATCAAGATTCCCGTATTCAGATCATCCACAGAGATCTCAAGGCAGGGAGTATTTTGTTGGACAGTGAAATGAATCCAAAAATATCGGACTTCGGCATTGCAAGAATGTTTGTAGGACATGATACCACTAATAGGACGAAGAAAGTGGTCGGGACATAGTAAGAATCTATAAAATGTTTTCGTTTAGATTTTTTAAAACCCTTTCCCCATGAAAAATAAGACAAAAAAAAGATCAACTTTAAATGCTAATTTGTGAGTTTGTTTTGTTATTAACTTCTCCATAGTGGTTACATTTCTCCGGAGTACGCAGTGCATGGACGTTTCTCTATAAAGTTAGATGTATTTAACTTTGGTGTTTTGGTCTTGGAGATAATTAGTGGGAAGATAAACAGAGATTTCAATCATGAAGGTTGTAGTGACAACCTTCTTGGACATGTAAGTTAACTTACTAGACTAAATCTCCAATTCTTTCTTGAAAACCACAATGCCAACCTTTTAATCTTTACTAAAATATAAATTCTGGTAGATGTAGGCATGGAAACTCTACATAGAAGGCAACTCCACAAAACTCGTGAGTGCATCTTTGAGTGCCTCATGTGTCCTCCATGAACTATTAAGATCAATACATGTTGCATTATTATGTGTGCAACATCATGCAAAAGATAGGCCAACTATGTTATCAGTACTTTTGATGCTGGTTAGTGATGGTGCTTTGCCTATACCTAAACAACCTGCCTTTTTCATCGGTGAGAGTTATCGAGAACTTGATTACGTGTCCTCACTTGATGACTATATGATAACACTATTGCATCCACGGTAGCAAGCATATTTTTATAATAGTAGTAGGGGTAACTTTGTAAATCAGTAACTAAGTTTCAAAAGTATTCCAATTAGGTCACTCAATACACATTTTACACGGTATACACACTCGGGTATACTATGGTGAGTGACCTGATTGAACACTTTTGAAACTTGGTTATTATTCTGTGGTGTTTTCCTTAATATATTCTAGCAAACATGTCAGTAATAAAAATGTTGTAACAGGAAAAACAATGATATGTATTACTCATAGTGGTGCACAAATCGGTTTTTTAACCCAAACCGGTTCAATCCGACCCGAACCGGTTTGGTCAACGAAAAGTCAAAACCGGTTTGGGCCCAAACCGGTTCGGGTTAAACCGGTTCTGGTAATGGAAATATGTAAACCGGTCAAACCGGTTCGGGTAGGTTTTAAACCGGTTTAAACCGGTTTTTATAAATAAAAAAAAATCCAAATAAATTTTATATTTTTAATATAAAATCCATAATAAAATATAACAAAATTAAAACATAAAGTTCAACGTTTATTAATATTTGGAAAGTTCGGAAATTAAAAAAACATGACAAGATAAAATTGTAAAAAAATACAAAAAATATAACAAATATAAAACATTAAGTTCAACGTTTTATTTTTTGGAATATTGATTGATTATTCTTGTGCGTTGTCTTCGGAACTAGAGCTTCGTAGCCTTGCATCTTCGGCTAGTTCTTCATCCGTGACGGGTTCGGATATTCCAAGATCAACCTCGTTGTTGTGTATGACTTCTTCGGCTTGAATTTCATCTTCGAGAGAAGTTTGGTCTTGTATCCTATCCATCGCATCCAAATGGTCCTTCAAGCAAATGCACATTTCCATCGCTAGGGGTGTGAGTCTAGTCCTTTGTATCGATAATACCCTGCCACTAAAAGAAAACGCAGATTCCGAAGCTACCGTGGAAGCTTGGACGGTTAGTACATCACGGGCCATGGCGGAAAGAATCGGAAACGAAGCTTCGTTTGTTTTCCACCATGCCAAAATATCAAACTCCTCAAAAACGGTAGGAGGCATAAACGCTAAAAAGTTTGTGCCAATATACCTTCCGAGTTCGCTACTCGGGGGGGTACCTCGAGCCCGTTTACTAAATTCATTTAACATTTCGTTATATAAATTCAAATTAACATCTCTCGAGGTACCACTTGATGATGTACCCATTGTATCATGTGGAGTCGGAGTTGTACCATATTTATGTAAATAAACATTAAATAAATCTTGTAAACATTTGTTAAAATATGTTTTTGTGCCTTGTGCAAAATGGATATCTTCACTATCCAAATTCAAAGCGTAAGTAATTCTATCAATCAAGGTTTCAACCCCGTAAACATTTATGGTAGGGTTTAACGCGGCGGCGCAAGTTATAACGGGAGGCATTTCTTTAAAATATTTCACTAATTTTTCTTTCATCGGTTCTATCATTTTTGTAAAAAGATCTCTTTTATTTTCAAGCTCAGACAACTTGTTAGCCATTAAATATATTTGTTTTAGTGTTAATGGACTTGTGGGATAATAAACACCGGATAAAAAAGTGGTGGCGGTTTTAAAAACTTCAAGCAATTCGGTTACGTCTTTTAAAATATCCCAATTTGGAGACGGAAACTTTTGAATTTTACGACGAGGTTTTGAGGCAAGCATATCATGAAATAGTTCTAAAGTTTCTCTTTGTCGTAAAGCGCTATAAAACATAATATAAGTCGAGTTCCATCTTGTCTCGACGTCCCAATTCGGGCCTAAGCAAAGATTATTCGTATCACGACAAAATTTAATATAATCATGGTATCTTTTTCTGTTACTAAAAATATCTTTAAGCATTTGTCGAAAAGTATATGTTAGGTTTGAAACCTCTTCAATTGCAAGCCCGGCTTGCACCGCCAAGTTAATGATGTGTGCGACACATCGACTATGGAAAAAAACGCCGTTGCAAACGGGTTTATATTTAATTTTTAGTTTTTGAACCGCATTTGTATTATTAGATGCATTATCAAAAGACATTGAAAAAAGTTTATTTTGTAATTTAAATTCGTTAATAACACCATCCAATATATAAAATAAATTTTCGCCGGTGTGTGGATATTCAAACAAGTCAAAAGCGATTGTACGCTTCATCATTTGCCACGTATTGGGATCAACCCAATGCGCGGTAACGCAAAGGTACGAATCGGGTATACCATGTGGAGCCGACCAAACATCGGTGGTTAAGTTTACACCGGTTTGCAAATTTTCAAAACCCAAAATTAATTCTTTTTTTGCTTTTTTCCACATTTTTATACAATCTCGTCTAAGGGTTGTGCGACTTACTTGGTGATAACGAGGTTGGAGTGTCTCTTGAATCATCCTTGTCAAGCGCGGATTGTCAAAGTGGTTGAATGGCAATCCTTCTTGAATCACTAACCTCGTCATTCGATCTCGAACAATATTTGGATCAAAGTTCCAAATTCTTCCTTCGCTTGTCATCGAGGCTTGACCTTCACTTAGAATTCCCTTCAATGACGGGCAAGATTTTTCCATATGCATTTTCAAACTAGTGTTTGAATCTTTCCCCAAAAACGCACCACATCTTGCACCGAGCACGTTCCTTCCCGTTTGACAACAAACATAGATCGTAATTGCACCAAATTGCCAGATTTCTCGTTGTTGCTCGAATTTCCACAACGTTAACTTCGTTTGAGGAACCACCAACACCAAAACTTGCCATGCTTTTTTTTTTGAGTTTAGAGAGAGTTTAGAGAGCGTTTTTGAGCGGTTAAAGAGCGGTTTTAGAGATTAGAGAGTGTAAAGAGAGGTGTGATCAACCCTAAACACCCCCCACCTATTTATAGTGTTTTAAGGGTGCAAAAAACTCCAAAAAAACGGCCAAACTCGACCCCAACGGCTAGTTTTTGCCCAGCTCGAAAACCGGTTTTTAAACCGGTTTATCAAACCTGTTTGGTTGAACCGGTCCCTAAACCGATCGCCTCCTGAAATCTCCAAACCGGTTTCAAACCGGCGGTTTTTGGGCAACCCGAACCAGTTTGGCCCAAACCGGTTTGGCCCAAACCGGTTTGGCCCAAACCAGTTTAAGCCAAACCAGTTTGCCGGTTTGGACCGGGTTAAAAAAAAACCGGTTTTTTTGTGCACCACGGCTCATAGTCACATAGTGTGTGAAAGAAACATTTTATTTGCACTTCAGAATTTCAATGTTAAGTGTAACGGTTCTAATCGGAAGAGATACTGGTACTAAGTGACTGTAGGCCTTATGAGTTATGGCTATTTACTATAAATTGGAAGCTATGTTGGTGTGATTTCCTTGATTATATCTGTGATGTACAACTCAGAACAGGCTAGTTTAGGTAATAGGTAAATTAAAAACTAATACAAACTTTTAAATTAAAAACTAACTTTAGCATCTCCAAACAAATTTCTTAATGTGTCAAATATCATTACAAATACTATATATTGCCTAATTTATACATGTGTTTTACAAGGTTTTAAGAAGTTTGAATACACTTCAAGTGACTTTTAACCCATGTGATCCATTCAACACGTTTTCATTTTAGTTAGTAGCTCTAGATATAACAAATTTAACATGATTGAGGAGAAAATATACAGGAAATTGCAAAATCAGCCCTAGGATTTGAACCACGCTTACGGGCTGTTTGATAGCCTCTTAATGATTCAATTATGAGGCTACCTCTGAATCGTTCAGAGGTAAGGGGTGTTTGTTTCGCTGACAGCCCACCTTTTAATGGTTCCTTTCACCTCTTAATGGTTCACTGAAAAACCATACTGAACCATTCAAACCTCTTAATGATTCAACACTTAATGGTTCAGGACTTGCCAAACAACCCCTTAGACAATAAAAGTATACACCAATACTCTGTAAATCAATATAAAAGGAATCTGTACTATCTGAGGATTATGCTGCCAATGGTATTATTAGTTTATTTTTTTGCTAACCTGTCAAATAGCTTGAGTTTGAAGGAAGGAAAACACTTATTAAATTGTAAAGTAGAAAAGTTTTCTAGTTTACAACTAATACAATTAGAAATATTATCAGTGTTCAAATGACCCATAGAACCTGTAGAGGCTAAAAACTGTAAACGTGACACTCACACATGTCCCAAATAAGAATGCCAAAGATAAAAACGCGGAAGACAAAGGACTCAAACGAAAAGAAGACAAAGGAACACTAGAGGCAATAACATCAGATGCTTGGAGTAACTCCAAAACATATAGTTCCCCCAACCTACGGCCAAACCCAATCGCCCTCTGTATACGTTGATCCGGTACAATACAAACAAAATGAGAAAAGAACATTCAATGACCATATTTACACGATTGATCGACCTAACTAAGATTCAAAGCGAGTTTAGGCTCATAATAAAACATCAATGAGAGATGTGATGGGTTAACAATAGAACTAACACCCTCTACTAATATTGATGTAGCACTAACAGACATAATAAGGAATGGTGAAACAGGAGACAAAGAAAATAAAGGATGACGGATAAGGTGACATATGATGAGACACCATAATCCAAAAATCCTTGATTAAAAGCATGAAAGTTCTTTATGACGAAATACTTGAGGTACCGGATGAAGATAGGCCCGAATGAGACATTGATGCGGACATGGCAGCAGGATTAGCAGCAAGAAACTGTCTAAAGTACTAAAAAACGTGTGGATTAAAAGCATGAAAGTTCTTTATGATATAACTCTAGTAGACATAGTCCATACCAAAAAGATGTGTACTAATAGACTAAAGAGAAACATATTTTACAACCATATTTCTAAAAGTCAAGACAAAACTAGACAATCAAATACCCAACAACAAATATGAACAAGAGCAACAACAATATCATAACTGAGCAACGAAAACAAATACAAACAATAATGAGGAAACAAACCCTAATCCAAACGAAGATGACAACAACAAAATACGTACAAAACAGCAACAGAAACAAATCCTAGTACAAACGATTGTGAGGACGACAACAAACAAACCAAACATCAACAACGGCACGGGCCGTATGGACCGTGGTACGGCCCGTACTGTGGTAACTAGATGAACCAGAAGAAACGAGTAGTAGAGACTAAAGCTTGCTAACAACCCTGCATATTGTTTCCAGCCATAATGATAACAGAATTAACATGAAGCTCTTGCATTTTTTTAGCAGCAACATAAACTGGATCTGACGCTACTACAGTTCAAACCCTTTGATGAAATGAAGCTACCAAAGTTAGTGATACGTAAACCCCCATGAACTTGCACTTGCACAAGGTAAAACAAGTCCCTGGAATTTTCAGAAATGATGGTTGACAAAAAGGGCTTTAACATTCGGTCTCTGAGTGTCTCTATAAAAGTAGAAGGTGTTGAAAATGATATTTATCCATCAGTAAATGGAACTAACATGTCACAATTATGAATAAACAATAGCAATGCATTTAGCTAGACCAACAAAAAAACACCATGATGAACATGAACAAGGTTAACCCAGAATGATATGCTAATACATTATGGAATCAAAGCTTAATGGCATCCCAACAAAAGGCAAACCTTGATAATGGTTCATGAAATTTGATATAACAAGCAATAACATCTTGCACAAGGTAAAACAGTAACAACATGATAGAAACAAGATGATTTTATCACTTAAACGTAAATTTGGTTAAGATTAATCTTTACCATAGATTCATTTAACTCCTTTAGAGCTTTGTCAGCAGCATCTTTTGTTGTAAAGCGTACAAAACCAAACCGCTATGTATTTATGCAAATAAACATATATGTGAGCATTAAAAGTGAGAAACAAATAATGAGAAAATATACTTATGGGCACACTGTTACAAAACATAAAAAATGTTTGATCACCAAACATTATGCAGTAAAGGCATTGAAAAAAGATCACCTTTAGGCTTCCCTTTTGATCTTTAATCAATCGCATATATCCATGATTTCTCCACAAGCTGAGAACACCTAAAGGAACAGAAACAGAGTTACGGTATTTCGACACAGTTGAAACATCAAATGTAACACCCTACCATATAATAAAAATTATCTTCCTAGTGCAAACAATGTGATGATGAGAGTGGGAGCACTTGCATATACATCCTTGTATACTTTCATACATATATAAACATACTGAGAGAGTCATATAAAGTTACACAACCCAAATATACATAAATTAACAATGTAATGAGTATAAAGAGATGGCTAACCTTACGAACCTTGGGTTCAGTAAGACCGAAAGATTAGTTATCCGGCACCTGTCACACCCCAACAGATGGCGGAAACGTCGGGGCGGGACATGTAGACTGTTCATGAGCACATGGTTGACTAAAATTTAATATATTAAAATGTTACATTTTCCATTCATAATTCCAAATACAACAGTACAAGAACGTTTGAAATACATAACATATTCATTTGTTTCAATTATCTAGGTCCACAACCTAAGTGTAGCAAGCTTGTTCAATTCACTTTTGTACCTGAAACATGATGAAAACGAGGTCAACTAAAAAGTTGGTGAGCATACATAGGATTTTGACTCTAAATAGCATCAAAGTGTTGTGTGTAAACAAATCCATACAAGTCATGATTAACAAGGCATTTATGGGGAGTTACTATTGTGTAACCAAGTAGTACAATCAAACCTTTGTAACTAGCATGCAAAAATTGTGTTGTCGGTAACAATCACCCCAATCTGGGTGGGTTTATCAGACTCAATAGATCTATCATTGTTAACCGTCGGCTTGATTAGTTAATGATTGTACATGTAATTGCAAATAAGTAGTTAACACACCTAGCACTCAAACATAAAGCTCAAATTGCACACAAATTGTAAAGTGGATTTGTATTGTGTAGTTTCTGTAAATCATTGTAAATTGTGATCATGTTTCACCCCAAAATATAAAAACAGTGAAAAAGAGGCTATGTAAAACTCACATGATTCAATGTATAGCTAGCATGCGAAAATGAATAATAAGATTGATCCTTGCAATTCACCACGTTAACCTAGTGTGCAAAGCATATGGATTTCCAATCACTATCGTATAAAATAGAATTGGTCTAAGTCTAGGACGGAATTGGACGAATGTACGAATAGTTGTGTTTGTGGATTTGTATTTAAACGGGTGTTGTATTAATCAAAAGATTTAAAATAACTAGTTAAAAAGGAATGATTGAATTTACGTCGATTTGAAAATAACTAAATAAATTAATTAATTATTATTTATTTAGTTAGAAAATAGTGTGAAAATTATATTTAAATATAAATTAAATAAATAATTTTCACGTTACTTATTTATTTAGAGAATGTGTAAAGTAATATTTATGTATAAAAATATACATTTAAAATATACATTTATTATAAAAATGAGTTTTTGTTTATTTCTAAAATAAAGTTATCAACTTTATAAATTTAGGTTTCAAAAAAAGAGATATTTTATAAAGTAACTATTTTTATTTGGAAATTTATTTACTTGAAATAAATAAATAAAGATTTAAACTTTTTTTTTTTTTTTTAATTAATTAGCATACAATTTTTAAACAAAGAAATTCGAAATAAATTGAGTTTATGTCGAAAATTGGCGATTCCAGTTACATTCTGTTCTAAATGTTTCAATGTTTATAAAAATAATTTTTTTATAAATTTTCGAGTTGTAAAAGTCGTTCAAAAAAATAAAAGCAGGCCACCCGGGTGGTTCCTGTGTTTGTTCTTGTGGTTTACCGCTGGACCAGAGGGGTTATTCGTGTACTTGATCGGTCCGGTAGCTATTAACACGGAAAGACAGGGGATCCGGACTCTGCTTTAGAGTCTGCGCAAAAAGACAGGCCGGATTCGCTGGTTGTGGGTTTCGAACCTACATCACAAGGTCCGATGGCATTTGGCCTTAACCAGACGGACCGGGTGATTCGCTGGTATTAAGTGCAACCTCTAAACTTAAATACTAATTCCCAGTTCATCGAAACCCCCCCCCCCCCATATTTCGAAATCTTGTTACCCGCTTAGAACCCTAATTGTAAATCGATTTCGATACCCTCTGCCATTGCGAATTGGCAGAGGGCTTTCGATGTACTTGAAATTACGAATCCCATGATGGAGGTCTTACTTGGAATGGTTGTAGAATGAGCGCGGTCGACTACGGGTTGTCTCCGAAAATGCTTGGTGATCGACAGGAGCTCCGAGGTGTAATGGGGTTCGATTGAGAGCTGGATGGGTTTGAATGATTGTTTACGAAGGTGTTGGAGTGATTCCTTTCATCTAATTTTATCCGTATTAGTCAATTACGTTGTGGTTTGATCGCGAGTTTGATGGATTCGGTTACACGTCAATTCGCCGAATTAAGAGTGAATTAGGTGTTGATAAGAGTCTAGGTTCGTACTAGATCGGTTCACGTGTGATTTATGGGATTTACACGCGTTAATTTCGTGAATTGGGTTGATCTTATGATAAGGTTTGACTATCCAAAGTCAAATTCGTTTGAATTTGAATAATCCGTGTAAATTGACCGACTTGGTTCGAGGGATGGGCCTGTTTTGGGTCGATTATTGATTGTACCCGTACCGAAGTCCATTGGTGTCAATTTGGTCGAACAATCGAGTCTTGATTTTGGTAAATTCGGCCCTGTTTGACTTTTAAGAGTCAAACATGTAGATTTGTTAGGAAATTGGTTTAAATTTTGACTTTTTAAAGTCAATCTATTTATATTTCATGTATATATATATCTACATGTATAATTTATATGAATATGTGTATATATGTATGCATTTGTTGATGTGTTGAGCGAGTACGAGACCGAAAAAAAAATGGAATTTTTTTATTTTTTTATTATTGTAATACAAGGATGATTTAAGTGAAATATTGGAAATCCATAAATGTTACAGCACCGCCGCTGCAGATTCCGGCGAGCGAAAATGAAAACCTAGAGCAAACAGAGATCGTACCTTCATCAACATCAGACGACATCTTTCCTCTTCTCTTCAGAATCCAAAGTCGGATATATATCTCCGACACATGTTGATTTCAACAGTTGTAAAGGGCAGTCGGCTTTGACCTTTGTTGTTGACTCCGAATTAGGGCTCGTAATCTCGTCTTGATGATATTCCTACGCATTCTATAATAAAAAACTAAATTTTTGTGTTACTTGTTAATATCATATTTATCCTCACATACATTTTCTTCCAAAATCATATTCACATTCTTCATATAATATTTTAATATTTAGCTCATTTTTTTAACAAAATTACATAAATAAATATTTTACCAGATCTGGTTCTGGAAAAATTGGTGAATACACATTAATTAAGGAGACCGGCTTGACGTTCAGTCTGGTTCTGAAAAGAATGGTGAATACACATTAATTAAGTCACTTAAAATTTTTTTTTCTAATTAAGTCACTCAATTTTCAAGTAATGTATTAATCATGGATTTTTACCTATTCAACAAGTTACTATGCTTAAATGTCATTTCTTTTTATTTATTTTTTTAAAAAAAGGATATATTTACATGGATATAAACATTTTTTAAATTTAGAATTTCAAAAATTAAAAAAAATTCAAAAATTAAAAATAACTTTTTTTAAAGTTTTTCAAAAATTGACATATTTAATTTTTTTTTTAAATTTTAAAAACTAAAATTAAAAAAAAATGAAACTTAAAAGTAATTTTTTTTTCGAAAGTTAACATTCCTTAATTTTTATATATTTAAAATTTCGAAAACTAAAATAAAATAAATTTTTTTAAAAATTAATCTATACGAAAATTTACGTTTTTAATTTTTATTTTAAATTTAAAATTTAGAAAATTAAAATTAAATTTTATTTATTTTTTTAAAATTTTAAATTTAGAAAAATGTTAATATCCACGTAAGCATATTTAAAAAAAAGAAAAATAAAAAGAAATGTCATATAAGCATCGTAACTTGTTGAATAGGTAAAAAACTTAGGATTAACACATTATTTGAAACTTGAGTGACTTAATTGTAAACAAAAAAAAGTTTAAGTAACTTAATTATAACAGTTTAAAATTTTTGATTACTATTCTATAAAGTTATCTCATTAATTAATATACGTTCAAATTCCCCAATGTATGCATATGATACAACAAAAATCTATCTATTATAATAAATAAAAATAATTTAAGTCACGTGTCACTCCCTGATGCCTTCTCATTATTATTTTCCCGCTTCTCTCATATTAAATGAGCAACACACGTGCATACTCACCATTATTTTTTATAAATGTAATTATGGATAGTTATTGTATCATTAACTAAATGAAATTAATTATGGATAGTAATAATTTCTTACGTTACTTATCAATTTTCAAAAAATAATTTTGGATTATGGATAATTATTATATCATCAAGATTGTTTTTACATTTTAATCACTCCATTATTTTAACTAGATTAATAATCCGTTTCAAATTTTATCTACAAATTTTTGAATTCATAATGTGGTTCAATTAGTTATTTTCATCATCAATTTTTATCTCCTGTAATAATTATTTTATGGATAATTGGATTTTAATAATCTCATATTTTACTAATTGGCTTATAATAATCACAACTGAGAATATTCTTACCACCGGTCCCTACTTTCAAACTTTTTTCTTACACTGGAGCCCCGTTAAATAAACTTAACGTCGTTAGATGTTATATGACGTGGACATCTGCAAACCACCGGAAAGTCGAGCCAAGCTAGCAGTGGTCTCGTGGAGGGTTTTGAAATTGTCTCTGGTGGTGTTTAACTTGTCTCGTTTGACCGGAAAGTACAAACAGAGACCACAGTGGTGTTTAACGAGACCTGTTAAACACCACCAGAGCCGGTTTCAAAACCCTCCACGAGACCACTGCTAGTTTGGCTCGACTTTCCGACGGTTTGCGGATGTCCACGTTATATAACATCTAACGACGTTAAGTTTCTTTAACGGGAGGTCCAATGGAAGAAAAAAGTTTGAAAGTAGAGACTGTTGGTAAGAATATTCTCAGTTGGGACTATTATTGTCTTGGTTAAAGGTGAGATTATTAAAATTCAATAATCCTTGTTTTATTATTATCACTAGGTTAAAGTCTATGTGTTACATGGGTTGAATAAATAAAACTTGTTATAAAATAATATTTTCTATCAAAGATTTGTATATTTAGTGTTATTAGTTATGTGTGAAATAAGAAATAATTGAAAATTTCTTATGATTTAGTAATTTTTAATAAAATATTAGAATATATGTTAGATATTTAATTATTTAACATCATCATTATTTAATTGGAGAGAAAAACGAAAAACAAAAATTTAGATTTCATTAGAAGTCGACACGTAGTAAGTATAGTTATTCATTTATTATAATATAGGTTAGAAACGATGGATATTATAGATGGTGAATAAATGCAGTGTTATATATACTTAGTAATAAAAATATAATATTACATATTTTTGACATATTACATAATTTTTTAATACAAATTTTAGAAGCGTTATATAGTTATTTTTTTAAAATGTTTTATAAAAAGAATGAAAGAAATGTTCAAACTATAAATTTTTTATGAATAAAACTACTTTTTTTAGTTAAAAATGTTTTATAAAAATCATTACTATTTAATAGTAGAGAAAGTTATAATTTTTTTATAGAAACTTGTATTATTAAATAAGAGAGAGGGGCGGGAAAACAATGTTGAGAATGAATTTAGGAATGACAGGTGGCACCAAAAAAACCTTCATTTTTTAGTATGTATAGATATAGATATATATTACATTTCTTTTGTTGGTATGCTTGTACATTTGTATTGACTTTGTTTATAACAATTATGCTAACTTATTTTAATGTGTTATAAAACCTATGTTTCTCACCAACTTTATGTTGACACATTTTACTTTACATGTTTCAGAAAATAATAACTAGAAGGTGAAAGATCATATAGGATTGCTCAAGGACTTAGCAAATAAATTTATTTTTAGTTTGATCGGTTGTTTGTGGTTTGAAACAAGTGATGAATGTTAAATACGAAATTAATAAATTATGTGATGATTTAGTATTGTCTTTATACATTGTGTTATGAACTAAGTATGTGACACCCCGCGTTTCCGCCTTGAGGGGTGTGACAGATTGGTATCAGAGACATGGTTATAGAGGTGATGGCGCAGTGTGGTCGGAGGTGGTGGCGGTGGTCTAGCCGAATGCAGTGGCGGCGATGTGGCCGGAGGTGGTGGCGGCGATATGGCAGGAGGTGGTGGCGGCGGTCTGATTGGAGGTGGTGGACTTGCATGAGGTGGCGGCGGCGGTCTGATTGGAGGTGGTGGACTTGCATGAGGTGGCGGATTAAGTGGATGGGGGTGTCTAGGTTTTGGGTAGATTGGTTTTGGGAAGATGATAAAAGAGGGTGAGAGTTTTTATTTAACTTGAAAGATGTATTTTTGTCTTTTTGTACAATATTTAACAGAATTATTTAACAAAGTAATTAGAATGAACTTTAATTGAGACAAAAATAAAGCTACTGGACTAAATAAGTCAATTTTAAACTTTTGCACTAAAATGATTATTTTGGTCAAACCATAAAGACTAAAACCGTATTTAACTCTAATATTTAAAACGTTTATTTTTCAACTGGGTATTAAATTTTGTTTACATAATTGATAAATGTAATTTTATATTAAATTCGTTTGATTAATAATATAACAACCGTACATAATTAAATAATAAGTATCCATAATTAGATTTTATTAAATATTGAAAAACACATTTTTTAATACTTTATTTAATAGAAGAGAGACGACAAAAAAAATGTTAAGGTTACAGAAGGAAGTGACACGTGTCCCCTTAGCATTTTTATTTGTTAGTATAAAAATTCCCAGAAACAAACATTTGAAACTTAATGCAATCCTTAACAAAAATTGCATTGATGTTTCCAATTCACAAAAACCAATTCAACACTAATATATAAGTTCATTTCATTACAAGACCAAGGTTTACATGGATTTTACATATGAATTTGGAAATTGGTAGGGTTTTTAGTTTGGGAAAATTCCTTTAGGAATGATCACATCTCCAATGTTGTTGTGCCATGGGTCAGCCAAGTGAGTTGCCAAGTTCTCCAATGGTCCGGTACCCGGGTAAGCCGTTTGTTGCACACAAAATCCCACGAATGCCAACATTGCAAGACGTCCTACATTTCATACACCAAATCCTAAGTACATAAAACATGTTAATCAAACTCAAAATAGCATACATTGTTAAGTAGTTTTACCATTTTTAATCTCTTTGACCTTGTACTCCTCGAACGCCTTCGGGTCTTTTGAGTAGCCCAACGGGTCAAAAGCGCCACCGGGGTACTTCTTCTTTTCGGGGTCTTTTTCCATGCTCCTTTGGTGCTCCACAAAGGCAATGGAGAGGAACTCTATAACCAAAATGGTGGGTAGGGTACCCCAAGGAACAGGGTTTCCAAGGTATGTAGCTTGTCCACCGGGGACAGCAGCCCATTCTTGTGCTTTTACCCAATTGCCCAACCCCAAGGCTTCTGGTAACAAAATCCCTGGCTACAAATTTTTTAACTATTAGTCCTCAAATTTTTTAAGAACAAAAACAATTACATATTAAATTTCGAATTCGAATCGATTTCGAATTTAATATCCTGATTTCGAATTAACTATGTACATAGATTTTGTTTATCGTTTGAGATTCAAGTTTTCAGTATTCAAACCTTTTAACTATTGGACTCTTTAGTTTTTATGAGCATTAATTCAATTCATCAGTTCAAACTTCAAAACAATATCGACTCTTCACTCTTATTCTAACATCTTGACTACTATGATAGTATGGTACCATACCCGACTTTAGTTTTTAGTTATCTGGTTAGTTGTTACACTCTTTATGTTCATTTTTTTCCATTTATATATGAGTTAGATTGTTAAACTTTTAGAAATGTAAGAATAAGATTCTTATTCAAATTCGAATCCAGATTTCATAAATCCAAATTCGAATAAACCGATTCGATTAGATTGAACACCCTAAATCTAAGTTATTTATAATGTTTTTGGAATACTATTATTCTTTAATCAGTTAGTTAATCAGTTATCTGATTGATTAATTAACTAACTGTTTAAAGAGTAGGCTAGTATTCCAATAAATTTTCCAATAAAAGACTTACAACTGCAAGCATAGCCCATCTGCAGTGATAGATCTCAGATTCTTTGAACCTCTCCAGGTTTTCTGGGACTTCACCTAGACGAAGTGGGTCGAACCCGAAATCTCTGAAACACACCAAATATGATAGTTATGTTTGAAGTTTGAACCTATCTACACTAAAGGTATTGGAGCTTAATGGTACTTACCCAGGTGCCGATCCGTCTAGGTACGGTGGTCGTGGCTGGCCGGGCATCCAATCAGCGGTCATGGAAACCCTAGAAGCATTGGTGGCAACACCAGAAAGTGGGACAGCGGTTGCAAATCTCGACTTAGATGAAGTGAGGACCGACGGGTGGCAAACGGCAGGGATACCGCAGCTCATTAATGAATTAGAAGCCATTCCCTAATGAAATTTTGGATCTTGAAGTGGAGGATGAATGAATGATGGTGGTGGTGAGTTTGGTACAAGTAATATGGAGGAGTTTTTTTGGGGTGATAAAAGGCATTATCCAAATGTTGATTGTTATTGGTTAAGTGTTGGGTGTACTCAATTGTTACTGGACCACGTGGATGGTTCATCCATTCAAAATGCCTACGTGGCAGGTGAGGGGTAGTTTTGTAATTTACTTTGTGTTGTTTGATTTTTTGGGTCAATTGGGTGGTTGACGTTTATTTGCCTAAGAAGAGGGAATCAAAGGTTGTGGTCATGAAGGGATCCGGGTTTCTACAATCCGGTAATTAGATATGAACTCTATCCATTCCAAATATAACTACTATATGTGAACAATATCAAATAAGTTTAAGATATTTTTAACAATTACACAATCATATTTAAATGTGATCATTCTCTCTAGATACTTTACTATTTTTAATCAAGGATCTACTCGACTAACTTTCAAAACTGAGAATTATAAGACTTGAAGCTGACGAGCATGCCACTGTCATTATAAATATATATACGACGGTGAGTTAACCGTCATCTGTGTTTCTTTAGATACAATCCTTTCCGTTTAAATTGCAGAAAACCACCCATAACCACCCTCGAATTAATTCACAGTCATTTAAATTCCCAAAATTTGGCAATTGAGTCTTTCTTTAGATACAGTCCCGTCGGTTTAAATATAAGTCTAATGAATAGTCGTATGTTTGTTTATGAGGTATAACTTTTGGTGGTTAAGGATGAAAGGAGACATACTCAAGAATGATTAAAAGTGCCACTTGCCTACGGGTTAAGGCCGGATAGTAAAAGGAAACCTGCTCTTCCGAGTGGTCGAAAATCTTTGGTTTAAGAAATGTGTGATACGACATAGTAAAACCGTACATATCGAGTCGGATTGAGGTGTTAGTTTCATTTTTCGATTTGGAGGAAATCAAGTGATTTCTTACCATTAGTTAAAAGATGATGTCATCTTAAATACCATTTGAGTATACATATACAATTAATTGAATTACTAAATGGTGAGCGGTGTCGAACACCGTTTGGTTGGGTGAAATTGAATGTTATGAAACTTAGAATCAATGGTGTGATTCAAGGCGTTGCATGACAGATCTTGTATAGTGAGTGTGATTGAAAAAATCCGTTCAAGTTGGGGTGAAATTGAATGTCGTGAAACTTAGAATCAATGGTGTGATTCAAGGTTTATTATATAATATGTTAATCATATCATAGGGGTGTAATTAAATGAAATGAAGTTGGGGGTTTGCTACAAAAAGGTGGATTATAACTAGTTTTGGAAGAATGGGTCAAAACTGTCAGGGCTGTTTTGTATCATTGCAAATTCGGATTTTTATGGTCAAGGGGTTCACAAAAACACACACTTGTGTGTATTTGGATCGTGAAAGAGAAAAAAGAAGGGGGAGAAGAAGATCAAATCTGAAATTGAAGCGTGGCATTTGTAATCTGCTTAATTTGGAGCATTCATCTTTTTTAATGTTTCAAGTAAGTGTCTTCTTCATCCTTTAAACCTTCATTAGATGTGTTCTTGGTGGGTTTTGGTAGAAAAGCCAAATTGGGTCATTTGGTGTGGTGATTTTGGTTAAATTTTGTTTATAAGCCTTGATTATGTGTTGCTAATGTCGGAGAATCATGATTTAAATGATTCTAACATTCAATTTGATTATTTGAAAACTAGGCTTCTTAAGGTGAAAATTAGGGGGGAGAGGATTGATTTTGAGATGTTTAGATGGTGAATTGGGGGTTGGTAAGTGTTTATGGTAATAATAAACACAAGAATTAGTAAAAATCCTTAATCAATTTGGTGAATCAAGAACCTTGTGAAATTGGGTGAACTTGGATAAACCTTAACGAGTCAAAATGGGTTGAAAGGTTGTCATTGGGTGTTGGAGGTTTGGTTAAGGTTGTGTTAACCAAATTAAGTTAGGGTGATGATCTTTGGATCATAGGTGTTTGTTGAATCTCAATTTGGTGTATGGATTGAGATTATAAGAAGCCTTATGTATTAAAGGAGCTAGCTTTGAAGATCAAGTAGGATCCTCTTTAGCTAAAGGTGAGTTCTTTGCACTTACTTAGTAATGGATATGTTAGTAGTTACAAGTAAATAGATTAGTGTGGTTAAATTTTATTTATGTGTGGTGTGATGATACAATTGACTTATGTGTTATATAGTCAAAGAAAATGTGATAAATTGGTGTAATTGACTTATGTGGAATATAGTCAAACAAAATGTGATAAATTAGTGTAATTGACTTATGTGGTATATAGTAAAACAAAAAGTGGTGATTTGGTGTAATTGACTTACGTGGTATAGAGTCAAACAAAATGTGGTAGTTTGGCGTAATTTACTTATGTGGTGTATAGTCAAACAAAATGTAGTAAATTGGTGTATTTGACTTATGAGGTATATAATTCAATAAAATATGGTATATAGTCAAACAAAATGTGGTAAATTGGTGTAATTGAGTTATGTAGTATATATACAAACAAAATATGGTAAATTGGTGTAATCGACTTATGCGGCATATAGTCAAACAAAATGTGGTGATTTGGTGTAATTGACTTATATATGTGGTGTATAGTCAAATAAAAGGTGGTAATCTGGTGTAAATAACTTATGTGGTATATGGTCAAGAAAAATACGGTGAATTTGTGTAAATTGACTTAATGTAGTATAAATCAAACCATTGTGGAATAATGGTGGAATTGGTGTAAATTGACTTAATGTGGTATAAGTCAAACCATTGTGGAATAATGGTGATTTTGTGTAAATTGACTTAATGTGGTATAAATTAAATCATTATGGAATAATGGTGAAATTGGTGTAAATTGACTTAATGTGGCTTAAGTCAAACCGTTATGGAATAATTATGAATTGGTAGAATAATAGGACTTGTATGATGTTTATACTTGTCTAAATGTCGGTCGTTGTATATAAATATAATAGGGATGGCATGACTTGGAGTTAAACACTCTATGGGTGAAAACGAGATGTGATACTCGTGATTGAGGATGGATAAACTAACATTTGATGTTAATAAATGCGGTAGGACGTGTACGGTGTCTTAAATACATGTCTATAGTTGTTTACTTGCACGTAGATGCAAACGGGTTGGACGGTGGGTTGGAAAAGGCTGAAACTAAAAACTAGATGAGTTGATAAGGGCGCATCATCTAGGATGTTGGGAAGGTAGCATGGTCAGCGTCCCCAATGCTGGTCCTGGTTGATGTGGTGCAGACATCGGTTGGCTTTATTTTTTGGATTTATTTCCTAGGACCCATGGGAAGTCTTAGGAGTTGTTTGTCATTACTAATGGTGATTTGTCGGTGTTTTCTATGTATGAAAGCTTTGGTGTGGCTTCAGGTATCGCTCCACGTGGATTTGTATTATAATACTAAATGTCACGTGTTTGTTTTGCTAAACACAAATCTCGTTAGGGGTGTTATAAACAATTTCCAGTTGTAATTAGACTTGTGGGATATTTAAACGTGTTTTGAATTTTTGGGGTGTTACATGTTTGAGTTTTTTGTTTTGATATTGAACTCCTAGTGGAAAATATATGGTTTCACCTAGATTGGTTCGTACGGTATCTTTCCTTGGTGTTATTTAAAAGATTTAAATCCTATGTACGAAACTCCAACAGTGGTATCATAACCACATTTGCAAATAATTAGAAACAATTAGTTTTATTTTTGCCAAAACTTTTGTTTGACAAAGATTCCATACTTTATGTTTCATTTTATTTATGATTAATCAAGCCCTAAGACCCGTGGTTGTGTTGATTGGTTGTTTGATTTTTAATTTATGTGCTTGAATTTTTATGGTTGTTTTAGAAGCCTTATGTAATACATTAGGTTTTTCGATTTTAATGTAAAACTGTATTGTAATCTAATCAAGACGAGACAAGAGTCAAATTAAAAGATCAAAAACCAAGATAATTCGGAGGCAAAGATGGGATATGTTGAAGCAAGTGGGTGTTATTCAAGACCAAGAGTTGTGTTTTGGTTTAATGTCCCCTTTTGACCTAATTCGATTCTGCGAATTGGCTCTAACAAACCGAACACTTTTATGGCTTGATTCACATGTTGGTTTGATTGGTTTTGTGCATTGCTTGAATGATTGACATTTAGTGTTTAAATTCTTTTCCTACCAAAAAAACGGTTTAAACATAATAACACAAATTGGAACATCGAGATTTCTTAAAATAGAGATTTTAAGGTTTATTAAAATAAAGTGATTATTTTAAAATATAAAACCAGAGTTTTGAAAACATAATTAATAGAGAATAATTATTCAAAACTTAAATATTAATAAGAGAGTTTAATAATAGAATATTAAAATCAAGCGTGGATGAGATAAAAGACTTTAAACGAATCACGGACCATACATATACAATTGAGAATTTTATAAACCCGTGTAACGAATAAGCATGGAAATATGCTACACGGAGTGTTTTTGACCCATAATTGATAAAACACTAAATAAATTCCAAATGAAATGAATATGTCTATGCCACCATATTTTTTATCTTCAAGCCTATTACGATTCAGATCGGACTTCAAACACTAGACGATTTGGTAGTGGCTACTATGTTTCTCTTTGTGGAACACCAATTTCTTTGAAATCAATGAAAAAACTATTGTTTCTCTTAGTTCAGCAGTGGCTGAATATAGATATTTAGGCCGGGTAACTACTAAATTGGCTTGGTTAACTAGGTTGTTGATAAAACTACAAGTTCCTAATATCACTTTTATTCCTCTCAAATGTGAGAGTCAAGTCTCCATCTACATTGCTCAAAATTCATTGATTCGTGAAAGGACAAAACATATTGAACTGACTTCCACTTTGTTCGTGAAAAGTTGAAACTAATAAAAATGATCAACTGCTATGGACATCATTATTTACTTATCAAGTAGGCATTTTAAACACCTCCAACTTGAGGGGATGTGAACATTCCACTTCATATTATATTTGCCACATGTGCATAGTGCTAGTTCAAGCTAGTTTAGCCGTAGTATAGTTGGTGCAGTTAACTATTTTGTTAAGTTCTTAGCTTGTATATAATCAAAGTCACAGAACCTAAAATCACAACCAAAATATCATGGAATAACTCTCCGATATTATTAACTGAGAAAATCAATCAAAACTCAATTAACTCTCTTAGCCTTAATCACAACTTTAATTAGGTTATACAGACCATGACTCGGTTACATTTTCAAACCAACTATAAAGCTAATAGATAATTACAAAACCAACTTATTTAAACTAATAATTATATAACCAATTATAACTCTTTTGGATTAGGCCTCTCGTTTAATAAAGCCGTCCCATTACTCGAGTTCGGCCCGTCCGCTCATGAGCTAGGGTCGGACAATTACGCCCATCGGCCCAACATATAAAGTCTTTGATAGCACTTGTTTCTCTCCCATTGGTTTAAATCCTTATGTCCAAATAGAAGTGTAGTTTTGATAACACTTGTTTCTCTCCCATAGGTTTAAATGGTTTAGTGACCCAAATATTCACTAAAATCACATACATTGGTTTATAACTAGTTGCTTGATGTAATCACCCATATGAAGATGTAACTTCTAGGAAACCTAAATACATAGCAACTACAATTTTGGTTGACCAGATAGAAATTTCAAACATTGCCGATTTATATTAATTTGACCTGATTTTAGATGAAAGACTGATTAAAGAATCTAAACAATAAGAAAGTTCAACCATATGAGAGTAGTTAGATTCGGAGATTAATCATGTCAACATATAAGAATGGTTGACTTCTTTTGTTTGTCAGCTACCTAGGTATCATACTAGAATTTATTATCCAGAGAATCTATGTGGTTTAATATTTCTTTATCCATTTCATGTGACCTGGACCTTGTTTTATGGATCGATTGTATTGAATGAATTATATACCTTGTTACCATCTTTATCTAAGTCTATCTATCAACAACAATAGAACTCATCAATGGAGGTTTATTTCATGATTCTTCTATTCCTCACTTCTTTGATCTCAACTTCTGCTGCAGTAGACACCATAACTGCAAATCAATCAATAAAAGATGGCGAAACAATTGTTTCACATGGTGAGATGTATGAACTGGGCTTTTCAGCCCTGGAATCTCCAAAAAATGCTACGTGGGAATATGGTACAAGAAGATATCAAGAGGTACGGTCGTATGGGTTGCCAACAGGGAGACACCTGTTGCCGATACATCGGGCATTCTTAAAGTTAGCGAAGAGGGAAACATGCTAATTAGCAGTGGTGGCAACACAGTGATCTGGTCAACCGGTTTGACCATATCAGCGACGAATAATAATCCTGTGGTGCAGCTTCTTGATAATGGAAATCTTGTAATGTGGTATAAAAATAGCACCAACACGAAACTGATTTGGCAAAGTTTTGATTACCCTGGCGACACGATGCTTCCTGGAATGAAAATTGGGAAGGATTTAGTGACGGGATTACAGAGGACTCTTACATCTTGGAAGAGTCCTGATGATCCTTCACCAGGGATATATCGTAATATAGTCGACACAAATGGATATCCACAATTATTTAAATGGCAAGGTCAGGTGGTACAATCAAGACTAGGACCATGGAAAGGCATTGACTTTAGTGGCTTTGCATCTGAACTACCAAATTCAGTTTATACAGCTGAGTTTATTATTAATGAGACAGAAATATATCATAAATATGAACTAATAGGTTCAGTTGTTCAAAGGGTGGTTTTGACTTGGGATGGCAAGACATTACTTCTACATTGGATCGAGCGTATCCAAGAATGGATTGTTTACGGAGTTGTTTCAGTAGATAGTTGTGGTCGCTTTGAACTCTGTGGTTCTTATGGAAGCTGTAGCATCCACCTTGTAGTTGTATAGAAGGTTTTGAACCAAAATTCCCTGAAGAATGGAAAGCATCTGATTGGTCAAGTGGTTGTAAACGTAAAAAGCCTTTGAGTTGTGGGAATGCTGATATGTTTCAAAAACTTTCGCGAGTGAAATTACCAGATAAACGATTTTCATGGTATAATCGTAGCCTGACCCTAACAGAATGTGAGATGGTTTGTAGAAGTAACCGCTCTTGTACGGCTTTTTCAAATTTAGATATCAGAAACGGGGGAAGCGGATGTTTGCTATGGTTTGGCGAGCTGATGGATATGAGAGAGTATGATGACGATCATAGTATTTACATTAGAATGGCTGCCTCTGAGTTAGCAGGTACTACTATCTTGTTATTTTCAGCAAACTCTTTTATTTGACAAGAAGTTTTATGTATTTAATCTTTAATTTTGCTAACTTATTTCGTTTGAAAAAAATATTAGTAATAGTTGTATTCATTAACAGAAAACCGCAGGCTCTCTCAATCTGGCTTCAAAAACATGAAAGGGGTACTCACCATCATCCTGCCAATTTTGTCAACTGGACTGCTTTTTTCTGCAGCATATGCCTATCGAAAGAAAAACAGAAAGCCTCGAAAGAAAGAACGAGGTAATTCAAACAAGTCATTTTACATTTCAAGAATGGAAAATTAACAAGCATCACTATAAATATCAAGTTTATATTAGAAACTTTGTTTAGCATATTCATGTTCTCACTGATCATATCACTTTCTAGAAAACTGGCCATATATGCTTGATAAGGATCATACACATGCTCCGATCGAAAACCTTGATGAGCTACCATTTTTTAGCCTTTCTGTAATAGCTAAGGCTACTGATAACTTCAGCATTCATAATAAGCTTGGAGAAGGTGGCTTTGGTCCTGTATACAAGGTAAACTAATATTTCTTTTTGAATAAAATGCAACGTGTAACGACTCAACGTAGAGTAAAATCTGTGAAAACAAAAGTAAGTAGAGGCTAACCATATTGTTTTAGGGTGTGTTGGAAGACACACGAGAAGTAGCAGTGAAACGGCTCTCAGAAACATCCACACAAGGGCTTGATGAGTTCAAAAACGAAGTCATTTGTATTGCAAAACTCCAGCATCGAAATCTTGACAAGCTTCTTGGATATTGCATTCATGGAAATTAAATGGTTTTGATTTACGAGTTCATGACGAACGGAAGTTTGGACTCATTCCTATTTGGTTTGTCTCTGTGTAAAGTTTATTACTTTCACAGTTCTTGTTCTACTGTTGTTGAATTTGGGTACATGAATTATAGGCATACATGGACTAAGAGTTTATATTTGGCAGATGAAACCAAAAGTGTAATGCTTAATTGGCCGCATCATTTTAACATTATCCATGGGATTGCAAGAGGGGTTCTTTATCTACATCAAGATTCCCGCCTTCAAATCATCCATAGAGATCTCAAAGCTGGTAATATCTTGTTGGGTGGTGATATGAATCCTAAAATATCCGGCCTTGCTCGAAATTTTGTAGGACAAGATGTGGAGGCTAGGACAAAGAACGTGGTTGGAACATAGTAAGAATCTATAAAACTTACTTCCTATAAGAAAGGTAAAATAAAAACAAACAAGGAACTCTAGTACTAATATGTCAATTTAATTTCTTGAACTTTGTTGTAGTGGTTACATTTCTCGTGAGTATGCAGTACATGGACGATTCTCTATAAAGTCGGATGTATTTAGCTTTGGTGTTCTTGTGCTAGAAATAGTGAGTGGGAAAAAAATAGAGGGTTCTCTCATGAAGCACACAGTGACAACCTCATCGGACATGTAACTGAACTCCAATCTTGGACATGAAACTAGTGTTTTGTTACACCTCTCTCCTTGAGCATATTAATAATAACCTTAATCTTTTGTTTGATTTAGGCATGGAGACTATATAAAGAAAACAAGTCCATTGAATTGATGAGTGATTCATTACGTGGCTCATGCATTGTCTCTCAAGTGCTAAGATCAATACATGTTGGATTATTGTGTATGCAACATCATGCGAAAGACAGGTCAACTATTGTTGGATTTTATGGACCGACCCGATGGACAACGCGGCTGACCGAGCTATGACCCGTAAGAGTTACACCTAGGGCAACGAACATTAAATCCACTTAACCTGCTTAACTGGTAATTACGAACTGTTAGCGAGACGATATATTTTATATATATATGTTAGACGGGAATTATTATTTATACTAGTTTATAAATAATAATTATATATATTGTTTTAATCCTTAATTAAAACAATTAAATGAGTTCGGGCTTTTGTATCTCGTATTGGACTTTGGCCCCGGAAATAGATTAATTAGGTTTATAATTATTATATGTATATATAATAATATTAATCCTAGATATTGGTTGGAACCTAGAAGGTTTTTCAGCCGCAAGAAGCTTACGAAAAAGAAAAGAAAAGGCTTCTGCCTTTTTTGATCTTTCCGGCTAACCGTGCCTACCCGTTCTCGTGTTTCGGTTCGTGATCTAGCATCGGTTCGTTGTACCTAGGTGTCTCAACCGGTTAATCATTAAACACTAAGGTATAATTAATCTCATCAGTAGATTAATTGTTTTTTTTTGTGTTTGCGTGTTCATAACCGGATCATGTTCGGTTTGTAAGTGTTGTTAAATAGGTTATGATTTTATTTTTCGCTGCGTATTTATTAATTAACTGAATTAATTAATTTCTCTGTCAAAACCCGTTTTTAAAAAAGTCAAACTGATCACCACTTAATCCCAACAGTGGTATCAGAGCCTGGGTTATAACACGCAAATCAGAACCGGTCTGGTTTCACCGGTTAAATTAATTACAAACTTTAACTATTTTGAAGTTTCTGATCCGGTCTGTTTTGGGGCAATTTTTTTTATTTATTAATTTGGTCGATTTTTTATTTTATTAAACCAAATATATTGCCCGTATGTGATTGTGTTGAATATGTAAATCTGGCCCGACCCATGTGTTGAGTTGTTTGTGTTTATTATTCAGTTTTTGATTTTATGGTTTTGGCCCACTTTTGATGGCTCAAAGTTGTAATAGAATAAGTTTTTTTATTTTATGTAATGTAATAAAAACCCGAAGACAAATCTGAAGACGCAACAGGAATCATGGATTCAGTGGGAGTCATCCGAGACGACTAGATGCACGGAAGTCCATCCTTGTGGTTGTTTTAATTTTGTGGACCACGTGACCCGTTTGGTCTTGCTAACTGGCTTTAGCAAGATCAAACAAACTTGGCCCTAAAAGATTTACATATTTATTTGCTTTATAGTTGCTTTTAATTTTTTTATAACTTAAATTTATTATAAACCAACCAAACTCCAAACGTTTTAAAATGTCACAATCTGTCACCACAAGTTCTAATTTTACAACTTGTAGAATTTTATAAAAATAACAACTGGCTTGTTTTTATAAAATAAATAACCGCTAAAGTTTTGCAATTTAAACTAAATTTAATTTCAAAACTTATAACTTAATAGTTTTCAACTATTAACTTTAACTGGTTATTCAAGTCGCGACAAACTTAGTTTTAATAGGTTATTTAAAATTAAGTGTCCTGAGAGATGAAATGGTTCATCAAATTTGTCATGACTTTAAATAGTAAAACTAGCTTTTACAACACACGTATGATTTAATCATTCTTTATGTTTGACCCTATTCGGTAAACACTAAAATTGGAACCCGTATTTAAAACCAATGGTCTATGCCATCCTATTATAAGGAACACTTGGAGCATAAAACGAAACATCGGTGTTTGGAGCCATAGCATCGCACCGGATGCGTAGTTTATCCTTCCAAGGCGCAAGGGTTTCGTTGACACATCCGACCCTTCCGCAAGTACCTGTTTTAGGACGACTATTACTTTTCTCTCTTGTTACATGCCCCAGCTGTCAAGAGATTAAAAGTGGGCATAGATGAGGCTAAACGTATCAATGCATAGACATGTCTTGTCTTAGCGGCCTCATACACGAGAGTTGTGCATCTTTTCACAATTGACACTAATTGTCAGTCTAGTTACCCACTTACTAATGTTGTATGCCACAGCTACCATTAGTGACTGATTTAGCTAGATTCTCACTCCTTATTCTAATTTCTGTAATTAGGTCATAAGTTAATAAGGATTTTTCACTTTCTTTATACTAATTTATTTTCTTTGCTTATCTTGATAGATGTCTACTGAAAATAATAATACTAATAACTCCTTCGCTCTCAAGTCTATCCTTGAGAATGAAAAGATGGATAACACCAACTTTCTCTCGTGGCAGTGCAATCTGAGAATAGTTCTCAAGATGGCGAAGAAGCTCTATGTTCTCGATGCACCAGTCCCTAAGGCACCCGATGGTAACACGGCTGCCGCTCGTAAGGCCTCGAAAAAACAAAGAGATGATGCCACTGAGGTGGCCTGCTTATATTAGCCTGCATGTCCCGTGAGCTCCAAAAGATCATGGAGGACCTGAGTGCCTTTGACATGATTGAGCAACTTAAGTGCATATTCCTGAAACAAGCCCGGCAAGAACGCTATGAAACCATGTCTCAGCTCATTCGTTGCACGATGCAAGAGGGCACGCCTGTTAGTACTCATGTACTTAAGATGAAAGGGTACATCGACCAGATGAACAAACTTGGATATCCCATGAAGGATGACATGGCTACTGATTTCATCTTAAACTCTCTCCCAAGCTCCTATGCTCAATTCGTAATGAATTTCAACATGAATGGCTTGGAGAAGACAGTGGCCGAGCTACATGGTATGCTCAAAACGACCGAGATGAATATCCAAGGAAAGAAAAATCAAGTTCTGATAGTCAGATCTGCTGGTGTTAAAAAGCCTAACCCCAAGAAAAGAGGTTTTAATAGCAAAGGCAAGAAGAAGGTTAATGTTGCTGCTAAGCCTGCCACTAACAATAACAAGAAAGCTTCAAAAGCACCCCCTCCTGAGGAGCGCCAATGCTTTGAATTCAATAAAATGGGGCACTGAAAATGTAACTGTCCTGAATATCTAGCCAAGCTGAAGCTGCAGAGGGCCAGTGGTGAGGGCACCTCTTCAGGTATTCTCATTTATGTTATTGAAATTTTTACTGTTTCTAGCAACACATGGGTATTTGATACTGGATGTGGATACCACATCATTAATGTCTTGCAGGAGCCTAAAAGTTGGAGGAAGCTGAAATAAGGCGACATGGAGCTCATCGTTGGTGATGGGAAAAGAGTACCAGTTCTTGCAACTGGAACATATCATCTCTCATGTCCTTCTGGCCTTGTGGTTGTTTTAAACAATTGTTTGTTTGCACCTGGTTTAACCACAAACATTATTTCAGTTTCTTTAGTGTTTGAATAAGGATTTAAGTACGTTTTTAATGGTATTGCTATTTCTGCCTACTTAAATGATATCTTTTATTTTGAGGCTAAACCTCAAAACGGTATTTATGAGATTGACGTTCAAACTGACATAACATATATAATATTTCTAAACGTATCAAATCTGGCATTAATGATACTTTTCTATGGCATTGTCGACTTGGCCACATAAGAAAGGCACGCATTAAAAGACTCCAATCCGAGGGAATTCTTGAACCTACCGGACAGGACTCATTTGATAATTGCGAGTCTTGTTTAGCTGGCAAACTCACAAAGGACCCCTTCACCTATGTTGGTGAATGAGCCAATGATCTGCTAGGCCTTATACACACTGATGTGTGTGGCCCTTTCAGAACCATGTCTAGAAATCATGAAAGATACTTCGTTTCATTTATTGACGATTATAGTCGATATGCTTATGTCTATCTTATGAAACACAAGCATGAAACATTTGAAAAGTTCAAAGAGTTTCAAAACGAAGTAGAGAAACAACTCGATAAATCTATTAAGACACTTCGATCAGATCGAGGTGGTGAGTATCTCAGCTTAGAATTTCTTAATCATCTGAAGGAGCACAGAATTATTTCTGTGCCCACTCCTCCTGGCACACCCCAACTTAATGGCGTGAGCGAGAGGAGAAATCGAACCCTGCTTAATATGGTTCGATCGATGATGTGTAGAACTAACTTGCCTCACTCCTTCTGGAGTTATGCTCTGCCTTGTAAATTTGGCACCGACTAAGAAGGTGGACAAAACCCCATATGAGATATGGCACGGGTCTAAACCCAATCTGTCTTACCTTAGAGTATGGGGATGTGATGCATATGTCACCGGCGATTCTGATGACAAGCTCGATCCCAGAGGCGAAAAAGTTGTTTTCGTCGGTTACTACAACAAAAGTGGATATTATTTCTATCATCCTGATGCAAACATTGTTTCCATCAAAAGGAAAGGACGCTTTCTCGAGTAAGATCTTCTAAATCGAGGAACCGGAAATAATGTTATGGATCTTGAAGAAATTCGAGAAACACAAACAACCGATGAGGAAGTCGGAGCGTCTGATCAACAAGAAGTTGTTGCTGATGAATCAGACATAAACACAAGCGTTCGCAGAAGTAGCAGGTCTCGTAAAGAACCTAATAGATACCTGTGGCATCTTGAAGCTTCTAAAGTCCTGTTAGTAGCTGAGTCAAATGACGAACCTACAAACTACAAATCTGCTATCTCAGATCCTGAATCCGAGAAATGGCTTGAAGCCATGAACGCCGAGATGCAATCTATGCGTGATAATCAGGTCTGGGACTTGATTGAGCTACCCCCGGTTCTCGGGCAATAGGGAGCAAATGGATTTTCAAAAGAAAAACCGACATGCATGGTAATGTACAAACCTATAAAGCACGGCTAGTTGCAAAGGGTTTCACTCAAACTCAAGGTATTGACTATGATGAAACTTTCTCACCCGTTGCTATGATCAAATCGATCAGGATACTGCTTGCCATAGCCGCGTACCATGATTACGAGATATGACAAATGGATGTCAAAACCGCTTTTCTTAATGGACATCTCTCTGAAGATGTCTATATGGTTCAGCCTGACGGTTTTGTTGATCCAAAGTATCCTAGTAGGGTCTGCAAACTGAATAAGTCCATTTATGGACTTAAACAAGCATCTCGAAACTGGAATCTTCATTTTGATCAGAAAATCAAAGAATTTGGTTTTGTCAAGAATGAAGATGAGCCTTGTGTTTACAGAAAGGCTAGTGGGAGCACTATATCATTTTTCATCTTGTATGTAGATGATATACTGATCATTGGAAATAACATCCCTGTGCTTGACAAAGTCAAACAATGGTTAAGATCTTGTTTTGCAATGAAAGATCTTGGAGAAGCTGCTTACATTCTAGGAATCAAGATCTACAGGGATAGATCTAAGCGGCTTCTAGGGCTAAGTCAGAGTACTTACATAGACAAAATGATGACACGCTTTAGGATGGAAAACTCCAAGAAAGGAGGTGTTCCGATGACTAAAGGCACCGTGTTGAACAAATCACAATCTCCTTCCACGGACATTGAAATTAAGGAAATGGAAGAAATTCCATATGCCTCAGTGATTGGTTCTATCATGTATGCTATGTTGTGCACTAGACCTGACGTCTCGTATGCTTTAAGCATGACCAGCCGTTTCCAGCAAAGTCCTGGCATTGCCCATTGGGCTGCAGTCAAGAACATCCTGAGGTACTTGAGAAGGACCAAAGACATGTTCTTAATATTTGGAGGAGTGAAAGAGGAGCTCAATGTACGGTGTTACACTGATGCTAGCTTTCAAACTGACCGAGATGAATCTCTCTCACAGTCAGGTTTCGTATTCACTCTTAATGTAGGAGCTGTCTCATGGAAAAGCTCCAAGCAGAGTGTAGTGGCGGATTCAACCACCGAATCTGAGTATATAGCCACATCAGATGCTGCTAAAGAAGCTGCTTGGATGAAGAAATTCATTACTGACCTCGATGTGGTTTCGAGTATTCGCCAACCAATCGAGATACTTTGTGATAACACAGGTGCTATAGCTCAAGACAAAGAGCCCAGATCTCATCACAAAGCCAAGCATATTCAAAGGAAGTTCCACTATATACGGGAAATTGTGGAACGTGGAGACGTCGTGATAAGCAAAGTAGACACAGATCAAAACCTAGCGGACCTGTTTACTAAGCCCATGACTCAGGACAAGCATGATCTTCACAGAGATGCTATTGGTCTTAGATTTGCTAGTGATATGTTTTGATTTAGTATTTTGAATGTGTGAACAATTAAACAGTTGTACTTTTGAATTCCTTTTGGTTTACTAATTTAAATGCAATTCTGAATTCTTATAACTGTGTTCGATTTTAATACGTTTAATCCATGAATCTTGTATTCTTAATTATCCGTAGTCGGTCAGACTCGTGGGAACGTCTCTGAATTAAGACTTTTCTGAACTTCGGCTCAAGGAGTTGACTCCGAACTTCACAGGCCTCATTTTGAATGACGTTGGATGTAACTCGCATCAAATCATCTTCATGGATCTTTGTCATAAGATGTTTTGCTATTGGTATACTCATTAGTATCCTCTGACCTGAGATACGTACTAGAACTGCCGTTTACCAAGAATCATTCTTTAATCACTGTCAAACGCTGTCGCGTAACCGCCAGTCATAAAGACTTTGATTAGGAATAGTTCTGAAGTTCAGTAGGAGTTGTATGTAGTCAATAAGGGATTCTGTACTCTTACATTATATGTAACAGATAGGCATCGTGGCGCCCTCGTTGATTCAAACTGGTGAAGTGTAAGGCCTTACCCAAACTTACTGTGTGTTTGATTTGACCACTTTGATTCTTGATCGAGAACAATAATAATTGAACGCCATATGAGAATGAACTAAATCCATGTCTCATTGATGTTTTATACGGAAAGAATGAATGACAACTATTGCCATAAGTCTATTGTCTTGCTTTAGTTAGCTGTTACTAACACCGAGATATTTGGTTAATGACTTTAAAGCGTCATACCTTGTTAGGGACAGCTATGTGCAGCTAGAGCGCCGCTGACTGTTTGCGTTGATTTATCGTGGATCGTCCAAGTGGGAGATTGTTGGATTTTATGGACCGACCCGATGGACAACGCGGCTGACCGAGCTATGACCCGTAAGAGTTACACCTAGGGCAACGAACATTAAATCCACTTAACCTGCTTAACTGGTAATTACGAACTGTTAGCGAGACGATATATTTTATATATATATATTTGTTAGACGGGAATTATTATTTATACTAGTTTATAAATAATAATTATATATATTGTTTTAATCCTTAATTAAAACAATTAAATGAGTTCGGGCTTTTGTATCTCGTATTGGACTTTGGGCCCGGAAATAGATTAATTAGGTTTATAATTATTATATGTATATATAATAATATTAATCCTAGATATTGGTTGGAACCTAGAAGGTTTTTCAGCCGCAAGAAGCTTACGAAAAAGCAAAGAAAAGGCTTCTGCCTTTTTTGATCTTTCCGGCTAACCGTGCCTACCCGTTCTTGTGTTTTGGTTCGTGATCTAGCATCGGTTCGTTGTACCTAGGTGTCTCAACCGGTTAATCATTAACCACTAAGGTATAATTAATCTCATCAGTAGATTAATTGTTTTTTTTGTGTTTGCGTGTTCATAACCAGATCCTGTTCGGTTTGTCAGTGTTGTTAAATAGGTTATGATTTTATTTTCCGCTGCGTATTTATTAATTAACTGAATTAATTAATTTCTCTGTCAAAACCCGTTTTTATAAAAGTCAAATTGATCACCACTGAATCCCACCAACTATGTGGTCAGTGATTTTGATGTTGATTACCGAGGGTGTATTGTCTACACCAAAACAACCTGCGTTTTTCACTGAAGAGTCTAACCATCAGCTTCACACTCTTCCATCAGTTAATGATTACATGATAACTCTCTTGTATGCTCGATAGAAATCACATGTTTAAGCTAATGCTAAAAAGTACCTAACTTATGTTGTTTCATATGTCTCCTTAATGTGTTTATGGTGGTTACTGGATATTCTTTAAAACATAGGGGCATAAGTGTGAAGTCTTAATAATTCCTACTATTTACAAGTAAGGATAACATAGGTGCGCCTATAATACTTTTGTATATTTCCGTTCTTTGATATGGTCTGAGAGGGTATTAGATCAATTGTAATTAGTAATTAATAGAAGATAATTTGTGTAAATATGGTTGGTATATAACCCTCCTTTGTAACCTAAAATCATTACAACAATTCAATACATTATTTGCAATTACATACACTTAAAGGTGTTTAACTTGTTATCAGAGCCAAGAACCTCTACCACAGGTCACAACCGCATGCCATCGCTGTCGGTCGCCACACGCCACCACTGTTGGCCACCAATACCACTCTCCGGTGTCTCTCACACTACACAATCTACCTCCTTTTCTTCCTTTGACGAAATCTATCCACAAAACGGTTCACAATCAATCGTTTTCTTTTGTTTTATGGTCAGCCGCCACTAAAACTCTAGAAAACAACATAAGTGTGAGGCGAAATTAGGTCAGATGGAGGGAAATACCCCGCCATAAGTGTTTAAAGGTTTTAGTGGCAACACCGCTAAAAGTGGTTAAACCCTAGCCATTAGATCCATCCCTTATCAACGGATGGACTAAACAGTGAGAATAGCATGCAGATTAAACAATATTGGCGTCGTCGCAAAAGCCAAAAGGCGCCGCTAATGTCGTCACCGCTAATGCTTAGATTTCTTGTAGTGATTGCTTGATTGATGAAAGGTTGCATGAAAATTGATCGTCACTAGATGGTTATTAGTATTAACTTGCGACTCATCATTAGTGGTGACTAAGATTCAATAGAAAGTGTATTAGTCATTAGTGGTAACTGATCTTCAACGTTTACTTGTGCGCTCAACAATAACTAAGGTAATGCTTACAAGCAAGTCATGAGTAGTAAGTAATTCGGTTAATCCTGAAGAGCTTTTTCCACTTTGACGGTTATAACCGTCAAATGTCACACTCTTTCACTGAGAGTTGTAACATTTAGTAAATTGGTGTGTTGGTTACCCACCTATAAAGGACCATCTTTGATCTTAATTTATCTATGAATTCACACACGAATTTTCATACATGTATTCAAAACAGAATCTCATACGTGTTTATGTTGTCTTCGTCTATTGTCTTATCCAATTAATGTAACATCCCGAAAACCTACATAATAATGGTCCGAGTTAATGGGTAACCCGAATCTCTAGTAAACGAAGTCTTTAGTATAGGTTTTACCATGAAGCGAGATATAACAGAAATAAGAGGACCCGGTTAGCCGTTAAGGAACAATTAGATATCGGAACGCACGAGTTGGAATTAGAGGGGACCCGAATGTAAGTCCTAATGGTTTAAATACCACTTTTTTGTGAAAACCCTAGGTCATACGACCTAGGTGTGGTGCGTGCGGGCGAAGAGAGAGACGAGCAAAGAGAAAAAGAGATGGAGAGCTAGTCGGAGGAGAAGGAGGGAGCCGACGGGAGGGTGGTGTGACGGCGTGTTTACGGCGGTGAGGCCTGGAAAACGATCAGGTAATCTTCATTCTCGTTCTTTTACTTTTCATTTTTGTTTTGCAAGAAACCCAATTAGGGTTTTGGTTCTTGTTTCTGGTGATCGTAGATGAAGATGAGGACGGTGGTCCGGGTATACGATTTCTAAAGGGTCAAGGACGATCTAGTTCATGTGAACACATGAAACTAGGGTTTCATGGGTATGGAATGACGAGCGTATGAGACTGGGTGTTGGAGTTTATTTATATTCATGTGTGTCCGACGTATGTTTAGAATGTATTCTAGTCGTGTGATCGTACGTTTGACAGGTTCGGGATTTGAGCGAGTGGTCGGGGTGCAGAGCAAGGACTTGGAGTCCACGTAACCAGTGAGTTTTTAATCCCCTCTTTTACTGTTTTTACCGTTGATCGATGTTGTTTGTTCGGTCAAAAAATAATAAGATAAATAGTAAGTGGAAAGTCTAGTTGTCTCCACGAGGAATTGGTTGTAAGAATAAATTGGTTTAGTTTAGAAAGTTCTTTTGATTAAAATTCAAATTAAATAAAAATGCAACCTCCTCCGAACTTCAGCTTCTAGGTTTCACATAAAACTCAATTGTTTAATTGGACACCACATAGACATAGTGTTGGAAAATCAGTTAAAATAGTAATTAAAGACAAGTTGTTGTCAGCAACGTATACGACTAGTTTCGTCACAAATCAGTACAATCCAACTACTCAATTTATCAATGAAAAGCTACCCCCTTTAGTTACCCAACCTTGCTACTAGGTTTTGTTATCAACCGAACAAGATCGTAAAACAAGCAAACTCAAAGCATACACATAAACTGTTTAAATCAACTAATCCATCAAGTTTGTGTCAAAAACTAACAAGATCCAAACACATAAACAACTTAATAAAACGTAAAACATATACGAACCATCCGACTGAAAGAAGCCACAAGTGGTTTAGCCACACATAATAAACAAAGAATCAGATATTGTCATTCGATCTTCGTGCCTCCCGAAAAGCTTGTTTCCCTCGACCCTAATTCTTCTCTATATTCTTTTCTTTTTTTTTGTTTCCAAATCAACGGCCCGATAATGGCCCACTCCAAATTGCCGTGAACAAAACTTGCCTCCAAATTCACATTCACAAACCTACTAAAATTGGAACAAGCCCAATAAACCACAAACTCTCGATCCATGTTTAAATTTTGAACTTTTGATAAACAAATTCAGCCAAGAAATAGAATTAAAAATAATAACATTCTTCATTTGTTGTAGTTCATCCAATATCCAAGAATTGTCATGTGAGTCGACTGCGAAAACAATCAACTTATCAATTAATTTTTGTTTAATTAGTATTTAACATTTTCTAATTTAATTTATACAAACTTTATTTTATTGTTTTTAACATATTATATATAAAAACCTACAAAATATAAAAACAGTCAAACTAAATTATTTTACACATTACTTGAGTTAAAAACATATCATTATATACAATTAGTACGGGTTTATCAATCACTCATCAACCGTTTTGGGGCTATCATTTATACTTGCATGTTTTGTTTTTTTAATTAAACGTGTTACGAGTTTTGGATTAAACCTAAGGAGTTTTTGAACTAAAATATTCAATAACGAGGCTATGAGTCTATATGATTTCCTTTGATTGGGTGGGTTAGATGTCGGTATGACCCTAATATGTCATATGTTGACTGTTGGAATGAGTCGGAGGTTAGGTCTAGACGTAATGAGGGTATGTCTAGAGGATGTGTTTGGTTATACACATAGGTGATCCGTGTAAGGGCAGTGGGTGGTGGTACATGTCTAGGTAGTGTCATGGTGTTTAACTTGTTGAATTGTATGCTTGCATTATTGCCCGTGTATATGCTGAACGATGATAGGAAGGAGTCGGTCCTTCGGGTGTTGTCACCATGTGGGTGGTTGGGTAGTCATCATAGATGACGCGTGTGTCACTGGGTTATGTGAAGGGTGCCTTGTGAGGGCAATACTGAAACCCAAAAGGGGTTCTCGGAGGTGATATGAATATCCCGACGGAGATATCCCTGACGAGGGCAGTGGTGACGAGACCGGTAATCCTTTGAAGGTAATTTTTGTGTGTGTAACATTTGGTTTAATTGCATGCATATCTTAATTTATGGTCATGGTGTTATTGCTTTCGGTGTTAAGCATTAGATGAACTACCGTGTTGGTACAATGTCGTGTGTTCGACTGATGTGTTAGTAGACCCTGTGCGGGTCTTGGTTAGGGCGTGTCAGGTCGATGCCTATGGTTTGGTTGAGTCAACTAGACTTAGTGTTAATACATGTGATAGATTATAAGTTAGCAGTGTAGTAAGTTTGATCCATGTCACTGAGACATAGTGAGTTATGGTTATAGGTTAAGTCTTAGGTTGTTGGACCCTTACGGGAAATGGTAGGTAATATGGTTTACCGATATATTAATGAATGGTAAGCTGTTTTATAGAGACTGTAGTGTCCCGAGTCAGAAATAAATGATATGTGTGACGAGAATGTTTTTGTTTAAAATAAACTGTTAGAATTCACTTACGCTGAATCTGTATGTACGTTACATTGTTTTGCTTGTGAGTTGTTGTGACGAAGTATCTTGGCTTGGGTGTGGTGCTACTCGGGGTGGTGTATATCCATTCGTAAGGTAAGGTGAAACGAAATAAGGGTTTTAAAATATAATTAATGATGTGAGATAAGTCTTCCGCCGAATGTTTTCCTAAAGAATTAACTGATTTTCAAATGATATCAAGTGTTTGAAATACCACCAAAATTATTCTCAATCAAAAAGTGAATCGTACCCGATTCAAAAGACACGTCGAGGAATGCAAAACCTACAAAGATTAAAGTAATTTGTGAATAGACCATACTCATAATTTGAACACGACCATATACGTGTGTGTTTGTGTGTGTGTGTATGGGGTGTCCGCGCGATGTGGCGGAAACACATACACCGGTAATCACGTAACATGTAAAAAAATTATATTAAAAAATAAACTATACCGATACCATACTCAAATTAAGGAGAATAAAATTCTCGTTTATATGATGTAATATTTTTTTATAAATATTATTGTATGAAAAAAATATGGTCGTTTAAAAATCATGAAGGAAGTTACTTTAACAATATGTTTAAAAGATTGTACCATATGTTTTAAAATATATAATTACTTAAACCTTTTAAATCATATAAATTAGATTTTTGTGAAAATGAATTATAGTGAAAAAGAAATTGTACCATATCTGACATGAAATGAGTTATAGTGGAAAAAACTTTTTTAAAATCATTTTTTTAGTTTTTTTTCTTCGTAAAAACGTCTTTTTTGAACCTTTTTAAAAATGTTTTTTAACTTTTATAAATAAAACCCTTTTTTCATAAAAAAAAGGTTTTTTAATACATTTTTTTTAGTTTTTTTAAAAAAATGTTTTTTAGCTTTTTCGTAAAATGATTTTTTTAACTATTTTAAAAACGCTTTTTTAATAGTTCGCTATTTAAAAAAAACTATTTTAAAAACTAGTTCACTTTAAAAAGTAAAAAAAACGTTTTTAAAATAGTTAAAAAACATTTTATGAAATAGCTAAAAAACGTTTTTATAAATAAACACTAAAAATGTTTTTTTATGAAAAAGATAAAAAAATAACTTTAGAAAGTTAAAAAAGCGTTTTTAAAAAGGTTCAAAAAGACGTTTTACGGAAAAAAATGATTTTAAAAAAGTGAAAAAAAGAACGTTTTAAAAAAAAGTAAAAAAAAAAGTTTTTTTGAAAAAACTAAAAAAAGTTTTTATTGGACTGAAAAAATTAAACTAGTTCACTTACAAATAAAATGACTAAAATGCTCATATACTTAACACGAAAAGTTAACAGTGTTAGTGTAATGGACTGAAATGGTTATAAAAGTACAATCTTATGGGCTGATATGTTAAAAGATTCTTTTTTGGACTAAAATGGTTAATAATAATCTAAACTAACAATTTGGTTAATAATAGGAGAACAAGGGCCCAATGGCCCAACTGCCATTGAGGCCCATCAGCAAGACGGAAGGAAGGGCCGATATGCAAATTGGTTTTTAATAATCTAAACTATGACTCATTGGTTAATAATAATCTAAACTAACAATTTGGCCGGTGATAACCTCAACTTTCACTTGTGTTGTTAATAACAGACTCAGTAGCACAATAATCACAGATTTACACTCGATTTACCATTGTTTTCGCTCAAAATGAAGATTTAATATGAAATGAAGAAACGTACACCTGAAATCTAGTGGGATCTTAGGGTAAATCTAGTGTATATATGATGATTATGCTACTGGGACTACCATTGACAAGAAAAATGAAAGTTAAGATTATCACCGGCCAAACTGTTATTTTAGATTATTATCGGCCAATGAGTTATAGTTTCGATTGTTAAAAACCAATTTGCCTTATAATAATTATCAAATCTTAATGGATTATTGTATTTTAATAATCCCACCTTTTACCAATTGGCCGATAATAATCCCAACTGAGAATATTCTTACCACCGGTCCCTACTTTCAAACTATTTTTTTACATTGGACTCCTCGTTAAAAAAACTTAACGCCGTTAGAGTTTATATGACATGGACATCTGCAAACCGCCGGAAAGTCGAGCCAAGCTAGCAATGGTCTCGTGTTGGCTTTTGAAATTGGCTTTGGTGGTGTTTAACTGGTCTCGTTAAACACCACCGTTTTCTCTGTTTGGACTTTCCGGACCCACGAGACCAGTTAAACACCACCAGAGCCAATTTCAAAAGCCACCACGAGACCACTGCTAGCTTGGCTCGACTTTCCGGCGGTTTGCAGATGTCCACGTCATATAAACTCTAACGGCGTTAAGTTTTTTTAACGGGGGGTCCAATGTAAAAAAATAGTTTGAAAGTAGGGACCAGTGGTAAGAATATTCTCAGTTGGGATTATTATCGGCCAATTGGTAAAAGGTGGGATTATTAAAATCCAATAATCCAATCTTAATTAATAAAAAGGAATAAGTATTTTTAACACTCCCCCTCAATTTGATAATCCAAACATACCAAACAATCTAATCAACTATGAAAAAGCCCTAACAGTTGGCCAAACTCCAGCTGTCTTTCTTGCCCTACAGAATGCTCGTCATTTAGGAAGACTTGAACTCATATAGAAGCAACAAATAAACTCTCAACTCAAACCAAAAAAGGCTCAAAGCAAGATCTATGAGGTCCATCAGCCCATGCATGAGGAATAAAAAAGAAATAGATTAGATTCATGGTAGTTTTGCTTGACCCGTATATCTTATTTTTTATAATCTTGTTGTCTGCTTAGTCAAACCTTGTGGTTCACATGTGTTAACCAATATTATTTTCAAGATTATTCTTGAAAATTTGTTTGACAGTCTTGTATGTTTTTATCTTAAAAAGATGTCGTCTTTGGTTGTAAATTGTTTGATTTTATGTTGAACCAAAATGTGTTTGGTTATGTCTTTGTAAGTCTGGTTCAACTCATATTATTCTTGATGTTATTATACTTGTTTCTTGAACCGTGTAATTTAGTCTTATTTGTGAAGTTGTAAAAGTTTTTTTTACTAAGTCAAAATTAATCTTTAAGTTCTTCACTTGTCTTATCTTCAGAATTAATTCTGAGTTCTTAAAATTCGTGTGACTTTTATTTTCTTAACAAATATGTTTTTGGTAGTCTTATAGAATCATATGATTCTTTCTTTGTCTTGATCATAATTTGTGCTTCTTTTTGTGGTATTACAGGAAATTGGTATAGGTCTCATATTTTCTGTTTGATCATATGAATTTGATATTCTTAAAAATCTTGTGTTTTTTTGTTGATTGGTCGGATATTAATATGATTTGGTTATAGAGTCAAATGATTCTTTGTTAATCAGAATATGTTTTCTGATTAAGTTTACTTCATGTAATTTGTTACAGAAAGTTCTTGTTTTTAATTGGTGGTGGATTTAAAGTTCACATCTATTAAAATTTTAGAATAGTTTATGATGTGTGATGTTTAGTGGGTATTTTTTTAGTTTCTTTACATATATTGTATTTGTTTCCTTTATCCAAGTTAAAGAGGTAATTGTTAGCTGTGCATAACACCAAATTATTTTCTTAATTCTATTGTTCTCAGTTATGTGGTTTTGATGAGATTTAAAGCTCAATATAAAAAAAATATGGTATTTCAGATTTTTATGAGTTGATCAAAATTAAATTTATTGAAAATCAAATTATTGTACAACCAGTATAAAAGTTGCGTTGTTTTAATATTTTTGGAGGATGGTAGCATATTCAATCTCTAACTGAACCATCAAAGTGGGATAACATTAGTGTGAAGCAATTTAATAAATCAGGCTTGTTGTGTCAAGAGTTGTTTCAGGTTAACTAGATTAGTTTGGAGAGGTGGATTTTAAGTGCTCAAGTGTTGAAAAACTTCAATGAGCAATGCTCAAGGAAGTTTTTTCAAATTGTTTAGTTTTTTATAATAATTTTGGTTAGACCAATGGCTGAACAGGAGGAGCTAAGGGCAAGAACCATCTTTTCTTCTCTGGTTTCAAGGGGAGTGCCAAGAACCAAAAAAAAATACACAAAAAAAAATAAGGAAGCGAGCAGGCTTTTTCCAAATAGGAAAACAAGTGCCCAATGGCCTAACTGTCATGGAGGCCCATCTACAAGAGGAAAGGAGCAAGCCCCATATGTAGAGGTGAACAAAAAAACCGGTTTTTTTTCTAACCGGTTCGACCCCGGTTTAGCTCTAACACGACCGGGTTGGCTATAAACCGCCGGTTTATAACCGATTTGAGTCATTCAGGAAACTAGCGGGTAGTCGACTGGTTTACTCAAACCGGTTTTTGCACTGAAAATATATTACCGTTAACGGCTTTATAAACGTCGGGCTAAATATAGCCGTTTTTGGCCATTTTTGAACCCATAAATCATTATAAATAGGTGGGGAGTGTTTAGGGTTGATCACACATCTCTCTAAACTCTCTAATCTCTAAAACCGCTATTTAAACGATCACGCTCTCTAAACTCTCAAAAAAAACATGGCAAGTGTTGGTGGTTCCTCAAACGAACTTACCGTTGTGGAAATTCTAACAACAATGAGAAATCCGGCAATTTGGTGCAATTACGATCTATGTGTGTTGTTAAACTGGAAGGAACGTGCTCGGTGCAAGATATGTGGTGCGTTTTTGGGGAAAGATTCAAACACTAGTTTGAGAATTCATAAGGAAAAATCTTGCCCGTCTTTGAAGAGAAATCCAAGTGAACGTCAAGCCTCGATGACACCCGAATGAGGAATTTGGAACTTTGATCCAAATATTGTTCGAGATCGAATGGCGAAGTTAGTGATCCAAGAAGGATTGCCGTTCAACCACTTTGACAATCCGCGCTTGACAAGGATGATTCAAGACACACTTCAACCACGTTATCATCAAATAAGTCACACCACCCTTAGACGAGATTGTATAAAAATGTGGAAAAAAGCAAAAAAAGAATTAACTTTGAGATTTGAAAATTTGGAAACCAATGTAAACTTAACCACCAATGTTTGGTCGGCTCCACATGGTATACCCGATTCATACATTTGGGTTACCACGCATTGGGTTGATCCCAAAACGTGGCAAATGATGAAGCGTACAATCGCGTTTGACTTGTTTGAATATCCACAAACCGGCAAAAATTTATTTTATATACTAGATGGTGTTATAACCGAATTTAAATTACAAAATAAACTTTTTTCAATGTCTTTTAATAATGCATCTAATAATACACATGCGGTTCAAAAACTAAAAATGAAATATAAACCGGTTTGCAATGGCGCTTTTTTTCATAGTCGATGTGTTGCACACATCATTAACTTGGCGGTGCAAGCCGGGCTTGCAATTTAAGAGGTTTCAAACTTAACAAATGTTTTTAGAGTAATGCTTAAAGATATTTTTAGTAGCAAAAAAAGATACCATGATTATATTAGATTTTGTCATGAAACGAATAATCTTTGCTTAGGTCCAAATTGGGACGTCGAGACAAGATGGAACTCGACTCATAATATGTTTCATAGCGCTTTACGACAAAGAGAAACTTTAGAAATATTTCATGAAATGCTTTCCTCAAAACCTCGTCGTAAAATTCTAAAGTTTCCTTCTACGAGTTGGGACATTTTAAAAGACGTAACCGAATTGCTTGAAGTTTTCAAATCCGCCAGCACTTTTTTATCCGATGTTTATTATTCCACAAGTCCATTAACTCTTAAACAAATATTTTTAATGGCTAACAAGTTGTTGGATCTTGAAAATAAAAGCACTCTTTTTACAAAAATGATAGAACCAATGAAAGAAAAATTAGTAAAATATTTTAAAGAAATGCCTCCCGTTATAACTTGTGCCGCCGCGTTAAACCCTACCATAAATGTTTTCTGGGTTGAAACGTTGATTGATAAAATTACTTACGCTTTATATTTGGATGTTGAATACATCCATTTTTCACAAAACACAAAAACATATTTTAACAAATGTTTACAAGATTTATTTGATGTTTATTTACACAAATATGGTACAACTCCGACTCCACATGATACAATGGGTACATCTTCAAGTGGTAGCTCGAGAGATTTTAACTTGAATTTATATAACAAAATGTTAAATGAATTTAGTAAACGGGATCGAGGTAGAACCCCGAGTAGCGAACTCGGAAGGTATATTGGCATAAACTTTTTAGCGTTTATGCCTCCTACAGTTTTTGAGAAGTTTGATATTTTGGCTTGGTGAAAAAAAACGAAGCTTCGTTTTCGATTCTTTCCACCATGGCCCGTGATGTACTAACCGTCCAAACTTCCATGGTAGCTTCGGAATCTACATTTTCTTTTAGTGGCAGGGTCTTATCGATACGAAGGACTAGACTCACCCACGTGGCAATGGAAATGTGCATTTGCTTGAAGGACCATTTGGATGCGATGGATAGGATACAAGACCAAACTTCTCTCGAAGACGAAATTCAAGCCGAACAAAACCATACACAACAATGAGGTTGATCTTGGAATATCTGAACCAGTCACCGATGGAGAACTAGTCGAAGATGCAAGGCTACAAAGCTCTGGTTCCGAAGATAACGCACAAGAATAATCCAAAAAATAAAAATATATATTGTAATTTGTAATGTTTTCCAATTTTATAATTCTTGTAATTGTTAGGGGTCATTTATAGTTCAGGATCCTGGATCTTCAACATACTTCGGTATCCTGACAAGTTCCGGTATCCTCAATATTTAACCGTTATTATCTTTCAATTATTTTGACTAATACGCAGGTAAACACGTGTAGTCAAGGGCATCCCTGACAAATCGCTCATGAAGTAAAGTATAACATATTGAAGACGTGTGGAGTGACTTGCAACAGATATATTTGAAGAAATAGTCTATCCCGGGATTCTCGGATAGTTAGTTAGCATTATCATTGTATTTATTCCAGCAGTATCGATCGAATAGGCACAACATTCACTACACACTTAGCATTCTAGACTCGTAATCAGCTCTGTAACACTCTTAGCTCGATCAATATTGCTCAACAATTGTAATCTTTTTATCATTTATCGAAGAAACGAGGCAGGGGAGGATTGTCACCTCCCGAGGTTTTATGTCGGCTCCCTAAAGATCAAGGGCTTTTCTCGTAAACAACCATGTCACTTTTTACGTTTTTACATTGTTCTACATTAATTTTACAAGCACACTACCTCACAAACTAAGTTTGGTTACAAAATTAGTCTTGTTAATTTTTACCCAAAACAATTTGGCGCCCACCGTGGGGCAAGTGGTGCTTTTTATCATTAAATCTTTACTAAAATTTGTGTTCAATCATTATCTTTCAAAATTGATTTCAAAAATGTCATCCCAATCCAAGAATGTTTCTGTTTTTGCTCCATCTTCAACCTCTGGGTTAGTCAACCCTATTCCTCCTCCTCCTCCTCCGTCATTCCAAAAAAAGAATGATAGTCTGCAGAAGAAAAATACTCCTGCAGGTTTTTCGGGATCCAGAATATCCGCTAGCACACCCGTGCTTGCTTTAAACGACGAGATTCTCAAAATGTTCTCGGAAGTGAAGCAGCAAATGGAGCAACAGAGGAAGACTAACCTAATGTTGTTTCGAGAGATTGAAAGGGTCAAAGAATCAAAGAAACCAGTGGAAGTGACGACCCCGTTGCAACCCAGGATCTTAGATTTTGATTATTCAGGATCCTCGGGAGTCCATAAAGGAGACTTTCTTCCAATGCACACCGGGATCAGTACTGTTGGACCAACTCTGGCTGTCAAAGTTACTATGAGTCAGGATCTTGGATTTACTCCAGGATCATCATCTAGAAATCCTGACATGGGTAACACTTTTAATAGATTTTTCAATACTAATGAATCTGTGCAGGATACAGAGATCACTCCATCCATGTCTAAAGAACTGAAAAAGCTGAGAGAGATGATCTCTAGTGTACCGGGCGTGGTCCAGCCTATACCCGAGATGTCCACTACAAGTCACAGGATCTCCAGATTTACCCATCCCATATGCGATGCGGAGATCCCTAAGCGCTTTCAGACTCCCAACATGAAGCTTTGTGACGGAACTAAGGACCCTGAGGAGCATGTCGCGCAATACAGGGAAAGAATGGAGATTAACCCCATACCTCTGGACCTGAAGGAAGCTTGTCTGTGCAAGGGCTTCAGCTCTATTTTAACAGGACCAGCCTTAAAATGGCTACTTAATGTTCCTCCATATTCTATTACTTCTTTTGCTCATATGATTAACCTGTTTAACAATCAATTTTCTTGCAGTAGAACTTTTGAAAGGTTAACAAGTGACTTATACAGGGTAATTCAGCAATCTCGGAGAATAACTCTGAGACTATGTCAGCAAATTTGGCCAAGAATCCTTGGACATCCTGAACCTGGACGTTGCCACTGCAGTACAAGCATTCAAGATGAGATTAAGGAAAGACTCTCAATTCTATGAAGACCTTTTCATGAATCCTTGTAGGAATCTTGATGAAGTCAGGAACAGGACGTTAAGATTTATTAGGCTTGAGGATGACAAGAAAATCTAGCAAAGGGCAGAAGCTTTGACCAGTTATACTCAACCTAACCGGAATACTGAATTTGCACCCTTCAAGCCATATAGATCCAAACCGTATGCTAATGTAGAAGCATGTTTTAGTAACTATAGATAAAATTCTATCTATCGGTGTACGTGGCTAGTACGCAGGAGGGTGTTCTTGAGTACTTAGCCTGCACACCGATTTGGTCTTGCGTACTTAGTAAGTACGCAAGGCTTTTTCCTTGCGTACTTAGACAAGTACGCAGGTAATGTTCCTTCCCCTATAAATAGAAGACTTGTCTTCATTTGTAGGTGGAACTCTGGAACTAGGTTGAGAGGTGTTTGGGTTGGGACGAGCTCTCCCGACCCCTGGACCGTGAGCTTATATGAGAGATGTGTGCTCCTTCGGTATGTAGTCTGTAATACTGGATGATTTCTATGTTATGGATTACGTATCGTTTCATTATCTTTTGTCTTTGTTCGTGTTTCTCTACTTTGTTCTTCACATTCCCCCATAAATCACAGAACAGATCCGTGTATTTCCGCTGCGTGACGAGGCTCCTGGGGACCAACAAGTGGTATCAGAGCCTCGGTGTTCGTTGATTTGTGTTCCAGTTTCAGATTTTGAGCAGTTCTGAGTTATACAAGTTCGCTACTTTTTCTTGCAAAAATCTTTAAATATGAGTTTGTTATCACTTCATTTGGTGTTTGGAAGGCTAAGGGTTTGTTAGATAGTGTTTTCTAAGCTTTTGGAAGCATTAATTTCTCAGATCCATCACTTTTTGAGCATTCTCCTCAAGATCCGCCAAGAACACTGTTGTATTGAACAAGTACGCAGAATCACCTTTTTGGCGTATTGGCTAAGTACGCATGGGTTGGCTTTGCGAACTTATCAAATACGCATGAGCACTTGGCTTTGCGTATTTACTAAATACGCATGAACACCCTTTATGTGTGTATTTACTAAGTACGCATGAACTAGCATCTGGGATTAAAAAAAAGGAGTTTTTTGGCGGGAAAACTTTTCTTGGCCAAATTTTGTAGGGATCATTTGTACACTTGTTTTGGACCATTTTTGAGAAGATAGTAATTTTGGTTTTTCCGGACCAAAATTTGTATTCGATGTGGCTTGGTGAAACATGAACGAGATTTTTGTTAGATGATACCACTTGTCATACATTGTTTAAGTGTTCAAACCTGAAAATGTGGGTTACGAGTATCCGGGATACTTATTTAATAGGGTATGAATGCTGAACTAATGAGAGCAATTGGGTCATCATCGGCTAAAGGACTTGTTCTATTTGTGAAGATGTGGCTGTTTTGGGTCTTTTGGAAAGAGAATCATCTTGTTTAGGTATTCAAACCTGAATATGTAGGCTACGAGTATCCGGGATACTTCTTTAATAGGGAATGAATACTCGAACAACTTGAACCCAAGGATTTGCTGTTTTGGATCTTTGCAAAGGAATAAAAGAATAAAATCCTAGAGTTAGCTAGTTGTGCTTTTTGAGGATTTGAGTGAAGTGATGATGAAGCTGGTCATAGTTTACAGAGAAATGGGGGGGATAAAAATAAATGTTACATCAACCATGATTTCTCGTGTAAACTATATTTTTCATGCTCATTGGTCAAAACTGTGTTGAAGATTTGATGTGATTCAATTATGATGGGATTTCTCATTTGGGATCTGGGCGGAATGCCAGATAGACAACCTAGTTATGGAACTTCACCGCGGTGAACGTATACAGATTAGGAGGTGTAAACCAGGAATGAAGATCTAATTGAAGAATGTTGGACTTTGGATATAAGGTGATCACTGCTGAGCATGATTTTGTGTTTGATTCTATCAAGTGTTTTCAGGATGAAGCTGGATATCCGTTGGATTATTAGTTGAATATGGAACCTTTTATCATTAGCCGATAGGATAGGAAACATTCCCTTTGTTTCTGGTCTAGTTAGATGGAGCTTAAACCGGAAGGGGATATTGGAAATGAACATATTCGGGAATTTGGTTAACTCATGAAGATACAGGATAGAGTTGGACACATCTGGTTGAATACTTAAGTTTATCTTACTGGAATTCCTATGGGAGCTGATTAGTTTGATGCAGGTTATTGGAAATTCAAACTCTCTATCATATGCCAGCTGATTTAGAGTTGTCTTAGTCTACTATTGTTACCTGTTTAGGAAGACATTGTCAGACTCAGAATTCTAAGTCAGGGTGGAGCAAGCTACTGCTGAGAGGATGAACTACAATGAAGTGTGTTGGGTTAGTTGGTTCCTATTGAAGCACTTGGTTTGGTCTACAATGAAAGCTACAGTTAAGAAGGAGTCGGGTGTGTCATTACTCTGCAACTAAAGACTGAAGTTTGAAGATCTCAAGTGGAATGCCAGAAGATCAAGTCTCGCCAAAAGACACTTTATGTCATTAGTTTAGAGGGAGTCTGTTAGGACATTTTTTGTAAACTGATGCATATCAGTGTTAGTGATAGATAGAATTTGATGCTATAGTTAAGAAGGAGTTTGTAGAAGCATGTTTTAGTAACTATAGATAAAATTCTATGTATCAGTGTACGTGGCTAGTACGCAGGAGGGTGTTCCTGAGTACTTAGCCTGCACACCAGTTTGGTCCTGCGTACTTAGTAAGTACGCAAGGCTATTTGTCAAGTACGCATGACCAAACCCTGTGTACTTAGACAAGTACGCAGGTAATATTCCTTCCCCTATAAATAGAAGACTTGTCTTCATTTGTAGGTGGAACTCTGGAACTAGGTTGAGAGGTGTCCGGGTCGGTCCCGACCCCTGGACCGTGAGCTTAGATGAGAGATGTGTGCTCCTTCGGTATTTAGTCTGTAATACGGGATGATTTCTATCTTATGGATTACGTATTGTTTCATTATCTTTTGTCTTTGTTCGTGTTTCTCTGCTTTGTTCTTCATGTTCCCACACAAATCACTACACATATCTGTGTATTTCCGCTGCGCGACGAGGCTCCTGGGGACCTACAGCTAAACCCGATAATTATAGGGTGAATGATGTGGAAGATGACGAGGAAGAGGAAGAATATCCTAAGTTGTCTGAATATTGTTTTTCACTTGACACAACTGGTTTGTTATATCCCATGCAGGATCTCGAAGACAAGGCTAGGTGGCCTCGCAAGTTTGAGAGGAATACCGGAGGAAAGGACAAGTCCAAATGGTGTGCTTTCCATGAGGACTTTGGCCATGTGACCGAAGATTGCATTGCCCTACGCAAAGAAATAAGCGACCTGATGAGCAAGGGGTATCTCAAAGAATTCCTAGGCAAAGGAAAGAACAAGACTAAGGATCAAGACAGGATCCCGCAAAGAGCAAAATCCCCGCCTCCAGATGCTAAGGTAATAGGTTTCATATCTGGTGGGTCTGACATTTGTGGTACTTCTTATTCTGCAGCAAAAAGAAATGCCAAGGAAGCAAAGACAGAAAGAGGGGACAGGCCTATCAAAACTTCTAGCCTAACTGAAGAAAAGATGATCTCTTTCGATGAAGATGACAGGGATAACGTACAGGATCCTCATCATGATGGACTGGTGATCACTTTGTATATCGCTAATCACTTCATAAGAAGGATATTGATAGACGGAGGAAGCTCAGCAAACATCATTCAGCATGATGTCATAAAAAGAATGGGGATCCCTGATTCTGAAATTATCCCCAAGACTGCGGTACTAGTTGGATTCGGCGGAGAGGTCAAGAACACAGTCGGAGAGATAAAGCCTCCGATATATATATCGAGGGGGTAAACACTATACCAAAATTTTGTGTAATAGATTCGTTATCTTGTTATAATATTATTCTAGGGAGACCCTGATACACGACATGAAAGCGGTACCTTTGACATATCATCAATGTGTCAAGATGCCTACCCCTTGGGGGTAGTAAAGATCAATAGCAATCAACACGATGTGAAGGACTGTTACACCTCTTCAATGAAGGCTTCCGCCAAGACCAGGCAAGAATAGCAATTAAAGAAGCAAGCCCGAGACATCCTGGAGACCAAGGAGCAGGATGTGAAAGAGGTATCCCTGAGTGCTAAGGATCCCGATCTCAAGGCACTTATTGGAACCAGTATCCCCAAAGATATTGAACAGGATCTTATAGAATTGCTAAAGAGTAGAACTTTAACCTTCGCCCGAAAGCATGAGGACATAACAGGTATCTCTAAAAACGTTATTACACATAAACTAGGTCTTGATAATAGTTTCAGGCCTATACATCAAAAGAGAAGGAAGTTCGCTCCTGAAAGAAACCTAGTGATACAAGAGGAATTTGAAAGATTACTAAAAGCAGGGATGATAAGGGAAGTAAAATTCCCAAGATGGCTAGCTAACGTGGTAGAGGTCCAGAATAAGAATGGAAAATAGAGAGTTTGTGTAGACTTCACAGACTTAACCAAAGCATGTACGAAAGATCCATTTCCATTGCCACACATAGACTCAATGGTTGATGCTACAACAGGCCATGAGATGCTCACGTTCATGGATACTTCATCAGGATTCCAACAAATCCAGACGGAACCCTCAGACCAGGAGGATACTGCCTTCATGACTCCGACAGGTATATACTGCTATATTGCTATGCCTTTTGGTTTGAAAAGTGCAGGTGCAACATATCAAAGGCTGGTCAACATGATGTTTAAAGACAAGCTAGGGGACACCATGGAAGTCTACATAGATGATATGGTGGTCAAATCAAAGAGAGTTGAAGATCATCTCAGGGAAGCATTTGACATCATGGACAAATACAATATGAAGCTGAACCCGTCCAAGTGCCACTTTGGAGTGGGGGTAGGAAAATTCTTGGGATACATGGTGACCAAGAGAGAAATAGAGGCCAGTCCAGAACAGATCAAAGCAATAATCAATTTGAAATCCCCAGCAAACACCAAGGATGTCCAGAGACTGACCGGCAGAGTAGTAGCACTTAACAGATTCATTTCAAGATCCTCGGAAAGATGCAGGGAATTCTATGACATCCTGAAAAAGAACAAGAGGTTCGAATGGGAAGAGAAGCATGAGCAAGCACTCCAATCATTAAAGGAGTACTTGTCAACCGCTCCTCTACTAATGAAACCCTAAGATGGAGAACCATTATCCCTATATCTAGCGGTATCCGAAAACTAAGTGAGCACTGTCTTAGTTAAGGATCACGAAGGCCAACAACATCCGGTATATTGCGTAAGTAAAAGCCTACTCCAGGCAGAAACCAGGTATTCTCATCTAGAAAAATTAATATTGGCTTTAATAATGGCATCCACTAAACTTAGACATTATTTTGAAACACACTATTCACGTAAAGACTAATTATCCTATTAAGTGTGTTTTAAGAAAGCCAGAAATGTCTGGAAGGATGGCAAAATGATCGGTCAAACCCAGCGCATATGATCTCGTATATGAGCCCAGAACAACGATAAAATTCACAGGCACTCGCAGACTTTGTGGCTGATTTCAGCAGTGATATACAGCATGAAGCAGACCTTGAAGTTCAACAGTTAGAGGAATCAAAGGATAAGTGGATCCTATTCACTGACGGGGCATCAAACGTTAGAGGAACAAGTCTAGGGATCATGTTGAAATGGCCACAAGGGGACATAATACCCCAATCTATAAGTTGTGAGTTCCAAGCGACTAATAAAGAAGCTGAGTATGAAGCTCTGATAGCCGGCTTGAAATTAGCTTGGGATATGAAAATCAGGTATCTTCAAGTATATGTTGACTCTTTGTTAATCGCTAACCATTTTAATGGCTTGTATGCAGTGAAAGGTGAAAGACTAGCTAAGTATCTGGAAATAGTTAAACAATTATCTATGAAGTTCGATATGTTTGATATAAATCAGGTACCAAGAGAAGACAACTCTGAAGATGATGCCTTAGCGAACCTCGCTTCGGCTCTCAAGATACCAAAAAGAGTCAGGATACCGATCATACATATCCTGAGTCCAGCAATCGATGACCCAAACGAAGTGTCAAATGCAGAAGAAATAGATATTTAGGATCCCGAGTCCAGTCCGGAATCCTGGACTTTACATATTAAAAAGTATTTGCATGATGGAGAAATCCCGAGTGACGAAAAGAACCACAGGGCTTTTCGCATGAGGGTGTCCCACTTTGTAATTTTACATGATTTCTTGTACAGGAAATCTATTGCAGGTCCATATTTGAGATGTTTGGAGGATCCTGAAGCACTTGAGGTTCTCAAAGACATACACGAAGGAGATTGCGGAAATCAAACTAGGGGCAGGGCGCTATTTTCAAAGATCCTGGGGACAGGATATTACTGGCCTACAATGAGGAAAGATGCTGTAACCTACTCTCAAAAGTGTGATTCCTGCCAAAGACACAGCAATATACTTCACCAACCAGTAGAGCCATTGTATCTGGTAATCTTTCCTTTGCCATTTATGAAGTGGGGAATGGATATAGTCGGCAAACTCCCCAAGGCACTTGGAGATAAAGTGTTCATGCTAGCGATGACCGACGATCGAAGCCGAGGCATTTGTCCAAGTAAGAGAAAAGGAAGTTATCTCCTTCATCAAGCGCAATATCCTGACAAGATTCGGGATCCCGGCGAAGATAGTATGCGACAATGGGTCTTAATTCATCGTCAAAAGGACAACCAACTTTTGTGCTAGTTGGGGAATTAAAATGATAACTTCCACCCCTGTGCATCCTCAAGCCAATGGATAGTCAGAGTCAAGCAACAAGATCATCATCAACAACATAAAGAAAAGATTGAGAGCAAAGAAAGGACGATGGGCTGAAGAGCTACCTTTTGTACTTTGGGCAGATAGAACAATCGCAAAAAATGCTACAGGACAAACTCCATTTTCTTTGGTGTTTGGAACTGAAGCAATGATTCCTACGGAGATGGTTATCCCTACTTCCAGAACCAATCTTCAAACTCCAGAATCCAACAATGAAGCCCTCGCTCAGGATCTTGACACCGTAGATGAGCTCAGGGATCTCGCTAAGGTCCGTATAGCAGCTTACCAGCAGAGGATAGCAAGGTCATACAACAAGAGTATAAGGATCAAAAGATTCCAAGTGGGTGACTTAGTACTAAGAAAGGCATTCCAGAACACAACCAATCCTAGTAACAGAAAGCTTGCACCAAAGTGGGAAGGCCCATACTTAATTTATTCGGAAGCAGGCAAAGGTGCGTATTGGCTGGCAACTATGGAAGGAGAAATCCTGCCAAGATCCTGGAACGCCATCCATCTCAAAACCTACTTCATGTGAGTTAGAAATTATGTTCTAACTAAAAAGGTACGTCCACTTTCAATAATTATTTTTATATATTTGATTATTCTTTATCAAATCACCGACTTGAGCGTCGGGGGGGTGTTAGCCAGGCTAACACCCACCTTCACCAAGGATTCCTGTTTTGTAGGAATCATCTTCAGGGATCCTGACAGAAGATAGATATTGGCCATCTCTCCTAAGTTTGGGTATCCTGATATACCTCGAAGGTTTAAACGGCTTTCACCTTTCTAAGTATTGGGTTAATACACCCCTCCAGGAGCGCACGATATCCGATTATAGTTCAAGATGGTGTGACCAGTCCATGTAACAGTGGCTGGTAATTTCGCCATTGTTGGCTACAGATTGGGTGCTACGAATATAACAGACTTGTTATTACTCAAGTTTCTCTGATCATTTAACACTTACGTGTTAAAGCTAAGGTTTTAGCATTTTCATGCTAACTCAGAATTGACCTTGCCCACGATATTTGGCTTAGCCCACGGTATTGGCTTAGCCCACGAATATTTGGCTTAGCCCAAGAATATTTGGCTTAGCCCACGATTATCTGGCTTGGCCCACGTTTTTGGCTTAGCCCACGAATCTAATTTGTCACATATTAAAAACTTAATGACATCATGAAGATCAATTACTAAGTCTACAACGTGACTCAACACTAGGGAAAACTAATAGTTGTTACACTTTGAACTTTATGCTATAATCCGGTATGTATATATACCCCACTTGATACTCAACTAAGGTATGCTATATTTATTTTTCAGATTTGAAAGCTGAATGACTAAGTTATGATACGTTTGGTATTCTTACTTAACGTTTATTAAAACCAAATTATATTTTCCTAAGTATAAGTTTGATGAAAACCTAAGAGTTTATTATTAAGGATCCAATATCCCGAGAATATGTTCAAACCCATTTTTCCTAAGTATTTCAAACTTTTGATTACCTAAGGATCCTAATTTTCTAAAAATATGTCAAAACAAACCAAGGATGTAACAATCAAGGCAAATAGTCATCAACTGTTAACTAATATTAAAGTGCAGGAAACAAAAGTGATCCGGGCTTCATCCAAAACCTGGACCCATCCACCCGGAATCACAACATAGCAAATTGTCTATCCCATAACAGGGATCCCAAAAGCAGGAAAAGTAAATTTTTCATCAACCACAAACAGAAAGAGAAAATTGTTTCAAGACATTCAACCACAAGAGAGAATCAAATACCAGGGATCAGGTCTCAGCATTTTTACCTTCATCGCCCTGATCAACCTGCTTCTCAGCATCACCAACTCCAGCATCCTCAGCAGCCTTGCTGGTGTCCACCACTTCACCTCCAAGCTTGGCCAGAGAGGAGCGCCATCGCTCAAGATCCAAGGCTGCAAGATCAAAACCTTCAGCAGTAACTTGCTCATCCATCTGGATCCTGGATTGAAGAATAGCCTTAGCCGCAGATTTCTTGGTATCATCCACAGTCTGTAGAAGCCTCAGCTCGTACTGGGCTATGCTATCCTGCAGTTTGTTCTTCTTGTTCTGGATCTCGTTCTCCAAATATTTGCTCTTGGCGGCAAAGATCTTCTTCAAATCCTCAACTTTCTCTATGGCATCCTCAGCATTCTTCTCTGCCTCAGACAAGTTGGCATAGAGCTTCTCCAAACCCTACAAGATTTGGCAAGATTAATTATTTGGGATCCTGAAATAATCATGAAAATGTCAAAAGAATACTTACCAGATTTAGCAAACCCTGAAGCTTCTTGGTGGTTTCAGCGGAATCCATTCCCTCAAAAACCTCAAGATCCAGCACCTTAGCCGTTTTCTCTTTTTGCTTCCAGAAGCTTTAGACCGGGAAACGGGGACACGAGGCTTGGCACTCATAGGAGTGGGACCCTCTTTTTTTTACCACAATAGCCCCAGACAGAAGGCTATCAAGATCAGACAAAGCAAACTCGGAGTATGACTTAGGGATTCCTACACAAAAATAGAACAATTCAGGATCATGACAAATATGAACAAGGATATTAACTATTCTTGACCTGAAGACATCTCGGATTCAGAAAACTGGGTCTCGAGGCTTGCCTGACAGACGGTAGACTCGAAGCGGAAGGATCTTTCACCAGCCGGTATTTCTAACAACGCTTCGATCCTCTTGTCTGTATCGCTTCTTGCAGGTACCAATTCGCGAAATTTCGGAGCTACACAAGGATCAAACAAGAATTATTAGCAACAGGTAAAATATAATATAATTTGCAGGAATCCTAGCTATTTTCTACATTTCTTAACCCATTCAAGCGGCAAATGTCTCCCACCAGGGATAGAATCTCTCCTAACAAAGAAGAACTTCACCTTCCGGTCAGGATCATTTTGAGTGGCTTTTGGGATTAAGTGAGTTCGTCCAGTCCTGAGCTGAAGGACGACTCGAGAAGAGCCATGGGTTCTTAGATTGTAAGTATCGGCTAGCTCAGGGACGCCAATGGTCAAAGAATGTGAATGATTAAGCCTATCAAGAGTAACCAAAATCCTCCAAAACATCGGCATGATTTGGGAATAACAGAGACCGGTAAGTTTAAAAAACTCGATGATGAGTGGTGGAAAAGGATACGACAGACCCAAAAAAAGGATAACTGTGAAAACAAATCCATGTTTCAGAAATCAAATCCGCCTTTGTTCGAGAATCAAAAGGCCTAAAAACGGTTTTTTGAGGGAAAACATTGTTGGATTTCAAAAGTTTGATCTCCGAGTCAGTGAAAGAGCAGAGCTCAAGATCAGAGTGATCAAGGATTCCTTGATCCTTGAAATCCTCTATCGTTTCAACAATAATGGAGGAAGCCGATCTAATCATCTTCTTACCCATGGTGACGGAAGAATAGAAGAAAGAAAGTAAAAAAGTTTCAAAAAGTAATTTACCTGTTCCGGCTTGAAAAAGATAAATATGAAAGAGAAAGCGTAATGATGGTTTTATCCTACAAGCCCCAAACGGTTAAATCGCCTCAGTATACGTAAATGTCTCATCCTAACCCTATCATCATTTATTATTTTTATTTTAAAATTTTACAGACGTCGATAAGATTGACAGCTGTTAAATTTGGAGACAATTGTTAGAGGTCATTTTACAGCTCAGGATCCTGGATCTTCAACGTACTTCGGTATCCTGACAAGTTCCGGTATCCTCAATATTTAACCGTTATTATCTTTCAATTATTTTGACCAATACGCAGGTAAAACACGTGTAGTCAAGGTCATCCCTGAAGAATCGCTCCTGAAGTCAAGGAGAACGTGTTGAAGACGCGTGGAGTGACTTGCAACGGATATATTTGAAGAAATAGTCTATCCCGGGATTCTCGGATAGTTAGTTAGCATTATCATTGTATTTATTCCAGCAGTATCGATCGAATAGGCACAACATTCACTATGCACTTAGCATTTTAGACTCGTAATCAGCTCTATAACACTCTTAGCTCGATCAATACTGCTCAACAATTGTAATCTTTTTATCATTTATCGAAGAAACGAGGCAGGGGAGGATTGTCACCTCCCGAGTTTTTATGCCGGCGATCCCTAAAGATCAAGGGCTTTCCTCGTAAACAACCGTGTCACTTTTTACGTTTTTACATTGTTCTACGTTAATTTTACAAGCACACTACCTCACAAACTAAGTTTGGTTACAAAATTAGTCTTATTAATTTTTACCCAAAACAGTAATGTTTTTTAATTTCCGAACTTATCAAATATTAATAAACGTCGAACTTTATGTTTTACCTTTGTTATATATTTTTTTTCAATTTTTTATTAAAAATATTGAATTTATTCGATTTTTTTTAATTAAAACCGATTTAAACAGGTTTATAGGGCAACCGGTTTGTAACCAACCCTAACCGGTTTGACAGGTTGGGCATTTTCCCCCTTCTAAACCGGGTTAACCCGAACCGGTTTAGGGCCAGACCGGTTTTGACCAAACTTTGACCAACCCGGTTCGGGTCGGTTAAACCGGTTCGGTTTAAAAAAAACCGATTTGTGCACCTCTACCCATATGCAAAAGAATTAAAAGAAAAATAACTATAATAATTTTCAGATTGCAATTAATAAAAACGGAATAAGAATTAATAAAAATTCTTATTTAAAAAAACATGCCCTAAAACAAATTTTATTGAATAAAATGCACACAATCATAAAAAAAACTATAGAATTTTCTGATATTTAAAAACTCTAATGAAGTGAGTAATTTATATTCGTACAGAAAATTAACTATAGGAGAGTTGATTTGATAAAGTCATCGGCAATAGTAGCTTGGTCCACTGAGCTTGTACTCTTGTAGCATAGTGTTGTATTACGTCTCCATAGAAAAGATTTATTTTTCTCCAGAGAATGATGCCAAGAAAAATAAGTGTTTCATGTTGAAAATAAGTGTCACAAAGCAATGATATTTCGTAGACTTTGCCATCTTCCACCGTTGACCGTTGATGTTCAAACCCTTTTTATTTGTCCATTAACTTGAAGCCTCCTCCCAAGAAAAAAAAAACAAAATTTGTTATTAATGTTTTCTGAACAGAGGGGGAACATTTAAGGGGCCAGAACACCCCCCTTCCTTCACTTTTTTTCTAAGGAGTATTGATTTCGGCCCACTACGTTTATTTCAAATTAGTTATACTGTCTGGGCCTTCAAATCTAGACCAAAAGTCCAAATTTTTTCACAAATCCACACAGTCGCATCACTTTTGGGATTTATGGTCTTTATTTGGTGAAAAAAATTATGTTCAAACACCCACTCCCTCCCTATTTTTTTCTCAGAAGTATTGATTTCGGCCCACTAGGTTTATTTCAAATTAGATATAGTGTTTGGGCTCTTCTAATTCAAAATCTGTTCCACAAATCCAGACAATCACATCATTTTTGGGATTTTTTGCCTTTATTTGGTGAAAAAATTGGTTTTTTTATGTATAATATTTTCGGCCCCAAATTTAATTGTTCAAGTTCCGTCACTTTTTATGAACAAATATTCACTTACTTTACATGTAGATCCGACCATGCAGAACAATCAGAGAGATCTAATCTTTATCATATGGAAACATTGTCAACCTAATTGGTAAACTTTATGTCAACTTCTCAAGTGTGGATGCAAGAAGTTTGAGGTGAAAAAGGATTCATACATTATCAACTATCTTGGTATATTGACTCTCTATATATGCAGTTAAACGAAGAGCATTTACGTACCATTGCAAGCATACTGATGAAATCATTCATGCTTCTTTCTTCATATTCTCCCTCAGGCATCCTTTGGTTTCTGACTGCTCTAGCACTAAATTTTTCATGCTATCTGTGTAATCAAAGCTTAAATCATGTTTTATGCATCAAAAGCGAACGAGCAGCACTTCTGCGGTTCAAAACCGATCTGATAGATGGTGCGAACAGACTTTCTTCTTGGAGTGTCTACAACAAGGATTGTTGCAAATGGGCTGGTGTAGTTCGCAATAACATTACAGGTCATGTCCAAGAGCTTCACCTAGGTGGACCAAATGATGGGCTTCATGGTCATTGTCATGGTTCTTACGACATGGATGCTGAATTTGAAGCAGCATCAAAACAGATGTTAGGAGGTAACATAAATCCTTCCTTGATGTCCTTGAAGCAACTTACCTACTTGGATTTGAGCTGCAATGACTTCGGTGGGATTCCGATTCCACTTTTCATCACGTCTCTTGAGAATTTGAGATATTTAAATCTCTCAACTTCTCAATTTGACGGACAGGTCCCTGAACAACTAGGAAACCTGACCATGTTGCGTGTTCTTGATCTCCGGTTTGGGCTGTGGGGAAGCAGTTTTCCAGTGAAGAATCTGCACTGGCTGACTAATCTTCATGAGTTGCAGCATCTTGATTTAAGCGGCTATGACCTCAGCGATGAACATAACTGGCTACAGGTGATGACTTGCTTCCCTTCTCTGATAGAATTACGCTTGGCTTCTTGTTCGCTTACACAAATCCCTCATCATCTAAACACCGTGAATTTTACATCACTTTCCATCCTTGATCTTTCCTACAACTCTTTTGATTCAAGTTTTATGCCCGGATGGATTTTCAATCTAACTAGCCTCATTTCCATGGATCTCACTAACTGTTTTTTCCATAATCTTGTCCCCGGAGTCGACCCTGGTTTTCACAAACTAACATCCCTAAGGTTTCTTTATGTTTCTAGTAATGATGTTATGAATCATTCATCAGTGTTGAAGGGGGTATATAGATTAAGAAATCTTGTATCTCTAGATATGAGCACTTGTGGTCTCTCAAATCCGGTTCTTTGTGACCTTCAGAATATGAGCTCTCTTGTTAGCCTTGACTTGTCAAATAACAGAATCGTTGAGAAGTTACCTACTTCATTGGTTAATCTTTGCAACTTGAGGTCCATTGCTCTTCAATCTAACCTTCTGTTTGGAAGTGTATCCGACCTTCTTCGAAACTTATGTGAATGTAAATCATCTAAGTTGGAGACATTTGGATTTTGGGGCAATAATCTTATTGGATCTTTACCTCAGAACCTTGGAATTCTAAAGAATCTGATAATCTTTGATCTTGGATTCAATTTCATATCGGGTCAAATTCCAGATTCGATAGGATCTTTGCCAAATCTGAAGACGTTGACACTTAACGCCAATTTAATCTCTGGTACCATTCCAAATTCAATAGGAAAACTTTCATCTTTGCAGTGGCTAGATCTTTCAAACAATCAACTCACAACAAGTCTACCCGAAAGCCTAGGCCGCCTTCAGAAACTGACTTTTTTCAGTGTTTATAACAATCTGTTGAATGGTTCGGTCACTTTACACCACTTCTCAAATCTCACAGCACTGAAAACTTTAAGGGCTGAGAACAACAAGTTAACACTGCATCCAAATGTTCGAAAATGGGTTCCGCCTTTCCAGTTGAAAGTATTGAGAATAGGCTCTTGGGATTTAGGCCCTTGTTTTCCTTCATGGCTCCAGTTTCAGATAAACTTGACCGAGTTGGATATATCAAATGCGAAAATTTCAGACATCATGCCAGATTGGTTCTGGAGTACATTCTCAGGCATAGAATTCTTAAACACTTCTCACAATAGAATCCTAGGAAAGTTGACACAAGATCTTGGTTTCCTCTCAATGAATGCAGTAGTAGATCTGAGTGACAATAGTTTCGAGGGTTCGTTACCAGCCTCTTTCAACATACCAGACTTGGCTTTTCTTGATCTTTCAACGAATAATCTTTCCGGGTCTCTAAAGCAATTCTTGTGTTCTGCGGTCCAGGAAACAAGACAGTTAAAAGTTCATAATCTTGCTAACAATAACCTGTCCGGTGTTATTCCAGATTGTTGGGTTAACTGGGATTCTCTAGAAGTCTTGAACTTTGAGAACAACAGATTATCAGGTCGAATCCCAAAGTCTGTTGGAGAACTATCTTTGCTTAGATCTTTGAACATAAGAAAGAACAATCTTTCTGGAATATTACCTCTGTCAGTGATGAGTTCAAAGAGTTTGCTGATCATTGATCTCGCTGACAACAAACTCACCGGATTTACATTTACCCTGACACCAAACTGGACTAAGGCTACAAGGTTGAAGCTTCTAAGTCTTCGTTCCAACGAGCTATCTGGAAAGTTTCCAAATGAACTATGCGGTCTCGCTTCAATTCAGATCTTGGACCTTGCTGACAACAATCTTTCAGGGAGCATACCGACATGTTTCTACAACTTTAGCATAATGTCCGGAAAAGAAAGCTCAAGTCCTATCATTCTTTATGATGAATTTGACGAGAATCAAGTTCTGGGGAGTGCATCATTGGTGACCAAAGGAAGAGAAAGCTCATATAGTACCATACTTTATTTGGTGACAACCTTAGACCTTTCAGGTAACATGTTTTCTGGGCACATTCCTACTGAGTTAATGGACCTTGTGGGATTGCGTTATCTGAACCTGTCGAGAAACCAATTGACAGGTAGAATTCCAGAGAACATTGGTGATATGCAATTGCTTGATTCTCTGGATTTGTCTTCCAACATGATTCAGGGACAAATTCCATCGAGCATGTCGAATTTGAATTTCTTGAATTGGCTGAATATATCTTACAACCGTTTGACCGGTAGAATCCCAACAAGCACTCAGATCCAGAGCTTCAATGAGTCCAGCTTCATTGGAAATAGACTCTGTGGAACTCCTCTTCAGGAAGTGTGTGGATCAGCAAGTCATGTTAATGGGCCGAAAGGTGAAGAAAACAGTGATGAAGAGAACAAAGTTGACTGGGCGTTGATCGTTTGCTTGGTGCTTGGATTCTTTATCGGTTTCTGGGTCGTCGTCGGACCTTTGGTGGTAAACAAAGTATGGAGAATCACATATTTTGGGTTTCTGTTTATAGTATGCAGAAAACTGTGTCAATTTAAAACATATGTAAGTAATGTTGTATCATGTTTCCATCGGTCGTTAATAAACTGTATGTTTATGGCTACTGCTCATTATGTACTAAGATTTCCTTTGAACCAACTTGTTCATCATTAATCTCAACAGTAATTTAGCTTCTACTAAATTCAAGAACTTGATAAATTATATACATAGTTGTCCCTATTGAAATATAATCTAGACTTAGATTATTTTGATTTTGTATTTAGAGATATTGGTCACAAGGCAGAAAACGAAAGTCAAACTTGACAAACGTCAAAGACAGTTTATTGACGGTTAATGACAGTTTTCTGGTACTCCAAACGAAGGGGTATAACCACCTTGTTAGTACCATTTCATAGGCTATATATATGCCCAAAATTTCAAAGAATTGTTGATCTGCTTCATCATAAGAAAAGGTCTGCTTTGACTTTCGCTAGCAGACCAGATTCATCATAATTAATCCCATGTTCTTATTCTAATACATATGATTTTACATATATATCGATGATTAATTCTTGATTGATTGTTCTTGATATCCAACAGTCCCTACCCGCCTCCTGTGGAGTAGTCTACAAGTTATTAATCTTAAAGATAACCCTTCGACATTTTTTCGCTATATTTTCTATTTTGTATATCAGAGATGTAGGAACTCTACAGATGAAAAAACCTCGCCCCTCAATATCATCGCTATTCATCGCCATTCCAATCACATGATCTCTATTCAATGGTGTAAATATGGGTCAGAGAAGAAAAGGAAGATTTGTGGAGTTTTTAAAAGGGTTTTGTTTGTTGGTAAAATCAGACCCTCAATCACAAAAAATTAAGCAGAAACAAAAGGTTGAATAGCTATATATTTTGATCAAACAGATTTCAATTTGATTGAGAAAATATGTACAAAAACAAAACAAATAACAGCCCTAAACCTGTGAATAAATACAATCCACTAATATACTAGCTACTAATTAGGGCCACTAACCGGTTAACCCACTACTAGAACTTGCTAAACAATTAAAACATTTTAAACACATGACTTTATTAACAAACTTGACCCATTAAAATAAAATACTCCTGCTCCCCTTAATCTTTACGTCTTGACCTGTTTCTTCAAAGTAGAGCCGATTCTTCCTCTTGGATCAAATTTGCTTCTTTGTCCTTATCCTTCCATTTGGTGCATTCATATCCAAAACGCCCAAATGCTCCACATTCAAAGCACCGAAACCCACTTTTTTCACCACGACCCGAGCCTCTTCCATGTCCTCCTCTACCAAAACATCTTCCACGGCCTCTTCCCCATCCATATTGCCATTCATCTTGCTCACCATTCTTAGCCATCAAAAGTTGACCTCGCTCTTCCTCCTTTTCTTCATGACTTTGGAGCCTTTCTTCATACACTTTTAGCCTTCCTACCGCTTCTTCAAATGGCATACTCTCAAGGTCAGACTATTGTCAATAGGGACTACAATTGGTAAATGTTGGGTAAAAATTATGAATTATAACTTTGTAATCAGATTTCGAAAGTGAGGTAGTGTGCTTATCAAATTTGTAAAAGTAAAGAAATAAAATCGACACGAGTGTTTACGAGTAAAGCCCTTGATCCTTGATGATCTCCGGCATAAAACCTCGGGAGCCGACTAAACGTCGGGCTGCCTTGATGACTTGTATAATGAGATCGTATATTAAGTGTTACAAGAGTTTTCGAGTTTTGTTGTGTGTTCTTCCGATACGATCTAATCTGAATAAATATATAAATTATCCTAACTAACTATCCGAAAATCAAGCTTTTGACTCTATCTTCCTCGTGTGACCGTTGTAGGCTTAATCGCATGTATTTCACACATGGTCCACGTCTATAGAACGAGTCTTCGGGTAGCACCATGAGTGTCAATCCTGTAATTAATAAATGAACCAATAGACAAGTAGCCGTTAATAATAATAATATTCAGGATATTAAGGTTATCGGGATACCGGATTATGGATTACGCATTGATCAGGATCCTGCATTGAAATTTAACCCATAACAGTAAATACTTCTTTGGGACCGAATTCATAAACGTTCTTACAACTGTTTCCTCTTCAAGGTTTGAACCGAGACTTTTGAACTTTACCACTATACCACTTTTCTTCCCTAGAAATCATTGATTGTCTCGTTCTCCTTCATCTTAAGCATCTCCAATTCACTCCTCAGAGTTTGCAATCTTGCCTTTTACACCCGTTCAGCAACTAAATACCGAACCCGGATTAATTCCTTCACATCCTTCACATCCTTGTGTTTAGCAACCTACAAAAGAACATCTTCGGGTAGGGTTTGATATTAACATAAAATTTACTGTATTATTAACTCGGTTAAAACCCATGTATTACATGAGTTGAATAAAGACAACTTGTTGTAAACCAGAAGTTTTTTCTATGAAGATTTGTATGTTAGAAACTCGATGTATTACATAAGTTTAATACATGCAATGTTATGTTCTTAGTAATAAATATTTGCATATTACATATTTATGATTTATTACACAGTTTTTTAAAACAAATTCTAGAAAAAGTTATATAGTTAATTTTTTAAAATGTTTTAGAAAAAGAATGAAAGAAATGTTTAATATATAAAAATGTTTAATGAACAAACCTATTTATTTTTAAATAAAAAGCGTTTTATAAAAATGATTATTATATAATAGGAGAGAGATGCGGGAAACAAAAAAGTTATAAAAAGTTAAAGAAATTTGTATAACTAATAGGAGAGAGACGGGGAAAAAATGTTGGAAGTGCACATGAGAGTGACAGTCTTACCAAAACTTTTATTTATTATATATTATAGAAATAGATATAGATATAGATTAAACTTTTAATTTGTGTTATGTTACATCATATGCATGTAGTCACAGAGGGAGGATCATTAAGAAGAGATTTTACCTAAGTAGCCTAAAAAGGGTTTTTAAAATTTAAAAATCTGGCTCATACGAATTTCGATTGAACTCATTCCAACGTCGTTGGAACCGGCTCTTCGAACTCTAAACACAAATCTCTAAATCCTAAATCTTAAAACTAAAACCTAAGGTTATAACCTAAAAGCTAAAAACGCTAAAACCTAAAGCTAAACCTTAAAAGTTAAATCCTACAACCTTAAAGCTAAACCCTAAACCTTAAAGCTAAACCCAAAAACTAAATCTTAAAGCTAAATCCTAAAAAACTAAACCTTAAATGCTAAAACCAAAAGCTAAACCCTAAAAGATAAATCAAAAGCTAAGATGCAATGCTCAACGAGACGGTTTCAAACACCAATGGATTGATTTCAATGTGAGTTCGTATTAACCGGATATTTAATTTTTTTAAATATTTCTTAGTCTACTTAGCTAAAATCCACTTATTATTCGATCGTTTCTTCATAATCACTTACTATTTCATAAAAAAAAAAATTGGGGAGCCGGTTTTTTGCCCCTCAACTGTTCTCAATTTAGGTCGTCATCAAACTGTTGCCTGTTTGCCGATCGGATTAATGTTGCAGCATAAATGTACACTTCTTGTAAGCTCTTCGTTTCTCATGATGCTTCAGTGTCTCTGCTTTGAGTTACAGTTGTTTAATCCCTATTTCTTCTACATGGATTATGGTATTTTGTGGAATGCCTATAAGATGTTTGATGAATGTCCTGTTAGACCATTTAGTTGTAGTGAAATGAACTTTGTGTTTTCTTGCAGACCAAGTGTTTGATAATTTGTCTCAAAGAACTTAGCTCAAATTTAAACATCATAAACTCAAACATGTGAACAATCTTTGTTTTCTATGATGACGTTTGACACTCAATTTGTTGATGTAGGATAAAAATCAAGTCAAATTGATGTTATTTAAGCAATCTCTATGCCATCCTAATTACATGCAATACAACAAGACAACTGCTAGGAAAATGCTGAAAATAGTCATGTGCTTGCTACCGAGCATATAAAAGCGTTATCATGTATTCATCGACTGATGAAACGGACTTGAGTTCACTATGACTCTCTTCAGAGTAAAAAGCAGGATGTTTAGGTTGAGGCAACACACCCTCGCTAACCAACATCAGAACCACTGACAACATAGTTGGCCTGTCTTCTGCATGATGTTGCACACACAATAAACCAACTTGTATTGATCGTAACACTTCAGAGACAATGCATGACTCGCGTATAGATGCACTCGCTAGTTCAATGGACCTGCCTTGTTTATAAAGTCTCCATGCCTGAATCAGACCAAACATGTAAGTATACCAATTACCAACGGATGTTTAAGGAAAGCACTAGTTTGGCCAAAGTAACATACATGTCCAAGAAGGTTGTCATTGTGATCATCAAGAGAGAATTCTCTGTTCTTCTTACCACTTACTATCTCCAATACCAAAACGCCAAAGCTAAATACATCTGACTTTATAGAGAACCGTCCGTATAGTGCATACTCTGGAGGAATGTAACCACTGCAGAGTATTTACATGTTAGGGTTTTCTTTTGGGTGATTTGTAGCAAGAGTAATCTAATAAACCATAGTTTAAGATTCTTACTGTGTTCCAACTATTTTCTTTGTCTTAGCATTGGTATCGAATCCTACAAACTTTCTAGCAAGGCCAAAGTCAGAGATTTTAGGGTTCATGTCTGCGTCCAACAGAATATTACCTGCCTTGAGGTCTCTGTGGATGATTTGGAGGCGGGAATCTTGATGTAGATAGAGAATACCTCGAGCCATCCCATGTATTATATTAAAGCGTTGAGGCCAGTCAAGCGTCATACTTCTGGTTTCATCTGACAAAACGTCAACGATTTAGACAAGCATTATTTTGACAGGAAGCAGGACAGCTTTCCTACATAAAGTGTGAAATGAGGTACTATGTGAAATCGCAGAGAGAGAATCGAACCAAATAAAATTAAGTCCAAGCTTTTGTTGGTCATGTATTCATAAATCACTATCAGTTCATTTCCATGGATGCAGTATCCAAGCAGCTTCACAAGATTCCGGTGCTGAAGTTTGGCAATAGTTCTGATTTCATTCATGAATTCATCAAGCCCTTGCTTGGATGATTCTGAGAGCCTCTTCACTGCTATCTCTCGACCGTCTTCCAGCACACCCTAAATAGTAAGATTACACTTTATGATGCCCATAATTCAGTTTTGATTCATGATATTAGTGTATCAATAGTACCTTATAAACAGGACCAAAGCCACCTTCTCCAATCTTGTTGTTGATGCTAAAGTTATCAGTAGCCTTAATTATTTTACTTAGGCCAAAAAAAGGTAGCTCATCAAGATCTTCCATCTGGACACTGTTACTCTTTTTGTTAAGGCCATACCAGTTTCCTACAAAATGTTCTCATGATTACACAATTTGCCAACAACTATACAAGCATAAAAAGTGATCTGCAATACCTCTTTCTCTCATGTGACGCCATTTCTTCTTCTTTATAATACAGGCATACGCCACTGCAAACAGAAGCAGCACAGCAAATGAAGTTGAAAGTACCACTGTGACTACTCTTTTCTTCTTGTTAACACTAGACTCGGAGCCTGGATTGAACAATCAACTGTAAATCAGTATGGTTCTGTTACAAGTGGACTATGTTTTAAATCAAAAGGTGCATGTACCTGCTAACTCAGAGGCAGCCAATTTGATGTAAAGATCTTGCTTTTCATCAGACTCTGTGATGTCAATGAGCTCATCAAACCACAACAAACATCCACTTCCACTAGCATCTGAATTTGCATAAGCAGTACAATTGCAGTGCATTCTGCACGCTTTCTCACATTCTTCAAGGGTCATGCTGTGATTATACCATGAACTTCGCGTGTCTGGAAATATAACTCCCCAAATTTTCTTGAAGCCGTCCCCACTCCCACAATCTAAAGCGTGCTTTCTTTCACACCCACTCGACCCATTTGCTCTGTCCCATTCATCTTGGACCCGTGGCCTAAATCCTACCATACATTTACAAGGGGGGTATCTATTAATGCTGCAGCTTCCATAAGGCCCACAAAGTCCATATCGACCCCAACTATCTTTTACTCCTGCAATACTGTACATAGCCCAGTCTTGGATTTGATCTATCCAATACAACTGCAATGTGGTGTCATCTGGCATCACAAGTATCCTCTGAATAGCTGATGTTTTAAGTTCATATTTGTAATATGTTTCCTCTTTGTTGTGAACAAATTCAAGAGAATAAATCGGATTTGGGTTTTCCAGGGGCAAGCCTTGAAACTTATGACCGTTCCATGGTCCAGATCTCCATACTAAAACCGGACCTTGTCTCACAAAAATTTGTGGATATCCAGTTGGGTCTAGCCAATGGAAATACAGACCCGGAGAAGGATCATCTGAACTCTTCCATGGTGTCATAGACCACTCTCTTCCTGTTACCAAGTTCTTCCCAATTTTCATTCCTGGTAACAATGTGTTACCTGGATAATCAAAACTTTGCCAGATTACACTTTGTTTCCTGCTAATTCTATCCCGCACAACAAGATTTCCAGTGTCCAGAAGCTGCGCCGTCACCACTGGATCATCAATCGATACGGTTGAATTGGATGACCAGATCTCTGTACTGTTGCCACTGAGAATTTGTAACTTCCCATCTTGGCTAAGTTTGAGCATGCCTGATTTATCTGTAATAGGTGTTTCCCTGTTAGCAACCCATACGATCGTACCATATGATATCTTCTTGTACCATATTCCCAGGTATCGGTTCTTAGACTTTCCGGGACTAAAGAATCCAAGTTCATACATGTTACCATCTGAAACTATTGTGTAGCCATCTTTGATTGTTTGATTTGCAGATATGATGTCTAGTGTTGCAGAAGTTGACCCGAGCAAGAATAAAGAACATGAAGATAGCAAAATCCATTGATGTGGTTTCATGAAGAAGAGAGACTTGGATGATGGTAGGTATGTCATAAATTAATTCTGGGCTAAAGAATCCTTGGTCATACCTTTAAAACTCTTTATTGGAATTTACTTTAATTTTAATAATATAAATTCCTTTGTTTCATCTCCAATATTTTTTATGATTGTTTTCTCAGACTTTTCTCTAGTCAAAACCAATTTTGTGAAACAGACCTCAAGTCACCATCTTAACTACCACCTTTTTTGAAAATACTAATTCCTTTCATATTGTTGTCAAAATTCCTATCTCAAATGCTGTTTTTTCTATTTCTTTTCTTGGCATCTGCATCTTCTTTGAAACATCAGATAAATAATGGAATCACAACCAAATCTAAATTTTGGTTAAAAGCGTTACATCAAGTTTATAGGGTGGATCTGAACTTTTGCAGGGAGTGTCAATCTTGAAAATTAAATTTGACATAGTAACTAAACTATGGATTATTGGAATGCATGATTCAAGCGTATCTATCATAAAATGGAATTCAATAAAATCATAAGAACCGGGGAAAATCTTTGCGTCTCTGTTACATTTAAAACAAATTTAAAATGTAATAGACCCGGTTTTTACTTTGCGGCCACGTTCTATCACCCGTTTACTGGTGTCTGTTGAAAGTTAAACTAAATTATAGGATTATTTGTGTTATTATTAAGTATATGGATCAAAGTTCTAATGTTGTAATTAGAAGGGATCAAATCAATGCATCATCGAGTGTTCATTTCCTTTTTACCATTCAAGCACCGATTCCTAAAGTGTCTCGCCTCCTTGCTGTTCCAACAAATCACATCCTTCCCAGTCTTAGACAGACTCCTTCTCCTACTCTCACTGTATCGTTCCTTCCCTCGACCTCTGCCTTCTGTGATCAACAAAGTATTTGATAATTTTCCTGAAATTCGACATCTTCTCCTAGGATCAAGTCTCGAATTCCTTCAAATGTAAACTTAGTGCGTTTGGTTAGCGGAATTCGTCGGAATTTGAAGTGGAATTTTAAAGAATTGGATTTGGAATTGTAATTGTGCAAAGGATGTGAAATTTAAAGAAATTGGAATCTATTAAAAGGAATTTGAATTCCAAATCATTTTAAGTGACAAAACAATTATTAAGGAATTGGAATATACCACAATGACCACCACTTAGCTAATGTAGTCAGCCCCGCCAACCACCACCACCGATGGCCGCCCCCCGACCGGGTTCGGGTCGTGCAGGTTCGGGTCACAGGTCATAACGGGTTCGGGTCAATACGGATTAGGAGATAAATGACCTCGGGTCAAATGTAAACTTAGTAGTTCCAGCGGAACTAGGGGTGTTCAATATTTGTTTTTAAGTTGGTAACCGAATCAAAACTGAAACAGTTTAAAACCAAACCGAATATGTAATTTGATTTAGGTTTCAAGATTTTGAATTCGGTTTGAACCGAAAAAATCAAATTGGGTTATACCATTGTTTTAATCCATATTTTATAGTTAACTCAATTCATTTATATCAATAACCAGTACCCATATATGGATTATAAATCATTAATTTTACCATGGATATTTTTTATGAAATTGATTATCCTAAATTGATTCTTTTGAGCATTCATTAATCGAAAATTGAATGCGGTTTATACAAACATGAAAAATTGATATTACATGATTATGTTCCATAAGTAAATCCAAACATCCTTTTAGATTGCTTCAAGTTGATAACTCATTTTGGTTGGATGTACTAAAGTACAATAAGTAATGCTTGTTGGATGTACTAAAATTAGATAATGTTCCTACTGAGACATGTTAATAACATTTACCGAGCATGTGAGTTTAGTTGTGTCGTTTGAACCGAACTTATTATTTGATGAATGTATGTTTTTGTTTAGACTTTTCTAAAATGTTGTGTTGTTTAAACCGAACTTGTTATGGCTACTCAAAAGAGAAGAAAAAAATGTCTTTTTTTAATATAGTTCGGTTTGGTAGGTTCAAACCGAAAACCAAACCGAATTATAAAGTGGTTTTAGGTTTTCGCGAATTTGGTTCGGTTCGTATTGTGGTTCCAACAAAAAAAACAACCGGAAACACCCGAATAGAATAAAACGAAAAAACGTAACCTCCGTAACCCGAACCGATGAACACCCTGAAGCGGAACTACTAATTGTTGTCACTGGACCTGACCAACTCTTAGGCAGTGAGGATAAAAACAGTAGACCTTGAACCTCATCGTCAAACTTAATGTCAACTGACACTAACCGAGATAAAATCGATTTAGGTTATTGATATGAGTTGTAACTGATCCACCCTCCTTCATCTTTGTGTTCACCAACTGACGTACAAGGATAACTTTATTCGCTGCAGACGACTTCTCCTACATATTCGATAGTGCTTCCATCATTCCATAAGTTGTGGTCTCCTTCAAGAAATTGTAGGCAACACTCTTCGACAATGAGAGCGTAATCGCTACCCTAGCTTTCTTATCTCCAATCTGCTAGTGACACCTTCTTTGGCCTTACCCCTGTCAACACCACATCCAATTCTTTGTGACATAACAATGCTTCAGTCTGCATTTTCCACCAACCAAAATCTTTTCCATCAAACTTCTCGATCGTTACTTTTCTGTCTTTTGCCATGAAATAGCTAAACAAAACTCGATCGCAAACTGTGAACATACACAACGGCTAGGCCCTGAACTTAACGACTGTTTTACTGAACATTTTTAATAAGACGACCTATTTAAACGCAACGAAATAACGAGTTAAAAAATCATAAAACAGAAACAATAGAACTTCACTAAACGGTTGGCACTCGTTCTCGGTCTCGTAATCAGTTTCTTCTGATTCGACAACTGTTCTCGGCAAATAGGTTCTGATTCTCGGCATGTTCTTGCTAATTAGAAACTAGTGGCAGTCGGACATTTGACTATTGGACGGCTAAATCCGGTCACAATCGGCAGCGACTGGGTGAGACAACCCTCAACAGCGATTAAAAAATCTATGGCGGTGACGAAAGAGACAAGCAGTGATTGGCGGTTCTTATGTGATCCCCCAATCAAAACTCTTCGGCTGCTGTGGAAACTAAACTTCGAAAAGCAGGTGGAAGACTTTAACGATCAATAATTTATGCTCTGATACCACTTGTTAGGATTGAACACACACAAACACAAAAGAAAGCAATAAATGGCATGGGGATTTAACGTGGCTCAGTCTAAACTGAGCTACGTCCACGGGCGGCAGCTACGTTATTTTTTTACGCTGTGTTCCCGAGTCTCATTTAAGGAGGGAAAAAAATGAAAAAGAAAGGAGAGGAATTAATTGAAGATATCAAGGTGATGGGCTTTGTATGGATGAAGAACAAATCACAGTAGACATTATGTTGGTTGGAGTGGTGAAATTTCAAAAATTCATTAATCACTGTAATAAGTCTTGTACTAATGTTTCTCCTCTTAATAGCCTTTTGCTAATTTGAAGTTAATAAATCCTTCTGCTGTTCCAAAAGACTTTTTAAATCTTTATAGATACATTCCATTCCATCCAGTTTGTTGACAATGTTGTGTGTAACATTGACTAATCTTTAAGATAACCCATTTTTTTAAGTATTTATTACTAACTACGTTATATACCCATGTATTACATGGAGTTGTTTAATAGAAAAATGAAATTATAATAATTGTAAAACAACAAATAAAATTCTTTGTTTTCTTAAATAAGTAATATATAGAATTCAAATTTTATATTATTTTTTCTAAAAAAATAAAACATTAACATAATTAAATTTCAAAATTCAAACTTACTTAAAATAGGAAAAATTAGAGGATTATACTGAGAAAAAATATGATGATGACATGTGACATTCTTTAAAATCATTTATTAGAATAATGGTTTTTCTAACTAGTTCTTTTGAATAAATTCCTTTATTTTGTTAAAATATTTTTCATATAATGTCTATTTTTATTTAAGAAATTTTCTGGTTCTTTCTTTGCACGATTTCTATTAAATTTTTTTTCTTAAAGAATATTTGAAATAGAGCTCAGTTCTTAGTAAAAATCCAGGCTCTAGTTATCAAACAACTTGTTTTTTTAACAGCAATTTGGATCGCTGACGGGTAACTGACCCACCCGATCATCTCCATCACCCTTAGGAGAAAACCCACCATACGAAAGAAAACCCCATGTCTCAACCTGAACCCTTTTTTTTATCACAAGTGGGACTTGAAACCAATACATTTCCATTTTAATAAAGTTTTGGGTATACACCTTTACCACTAGACTAAGTTAGTGGTTGTACCGGGCCACTTGTTGTAAGTACTTAAAAACTGGACTATTTAACGGTTAACCATTAACCTACGTGTAATAGCGCTCATTAAAAAACGACTTTTAGTTTTTGACAATTACGAAACATCATCTAATATACATAGAAGTTGAAATTATTATTACTCCTGCTACTATTATTTTCTTTGAACTAAATTATAATGAACAAAAAAAATTCAATTATAATTGAAGTTTAATGTAAAATTCATCCATAATTAATATGTAATCTCATGACAAGTATTCTCCATACGGGAAGGGGGTGGTATCGCGGGAAACACCGCCCCCGCCCTCTTTTGGTATAAAAAAACCATAAAATATGGGATAACGTTGTTGATCCATTCCCTAAGATTTTAACAATTATATATTATTTATATTAAATTTATGTATTTTTTTAGTTTTTTATTCACTGAAATGAAATGTTTTAGTTATTGTATTTTTTTAATTTAGTTAATAAATTTTTTTAATTGTTTTTAGTTAATGAAATGTAATTTTTTTTAATTTGTTTTAGTTAATGAAATGTAACTTTTTTTTATCTTTTTAGTTAATGAAATGTTTTAGTTAATAAAGATTTATATTTATTTTTAATGAATTATATACTTTTAATTATGTTTTATTTAATTTATTAAATATGATTAAAAATGGATTAAGATGGAGAGAGAAGGATTTCGTTCTAGAAAGATAAATTAAGAGTTGCTAACGAGACCTGACGAATAAAAAAGAGGGGAGAGATGGACTAAATGTGTTGATTAAATGAGACGCGGCGTGCACGCATAATACTCCTAGCAATCAACCTTGACCATTTTGCATTTTAAAGTCCCATATATGGCTTTATGGGTTGACTTACACTTTTTTAGAGGTGCTTTGTCATCACTAAAGTTAATATTTAAATCAAAATATATACTATCTAGTAAATGACTAAGAGTTGTTTGGTAACTTTTTAATAATTTTATTAAAAAGATACATCTGAATCGGTAAGAAGTAAACACGTTTGGTTCACTAAAACATAACCTCTTAATGGTTCAGTCAACCTCTTAACCATTAAACTTCAAAATGATGATGAATGGTTCAGACCACGTTATCCACCTCTGATCTCGTCTTATCCCCGCCGTCCTCCTCCTCCGTCCACCTTATCCACCTCTGATCTCCGTCGTTATTCAAAGGTCCAACCAAACAACACTTACTGACTTAGAGTCTCTTACTCATTCATGTCTCTTACTGGTTTAGCACTTACTGGCTTAGCACTTGCCAAACAACACTTAACTATGAGAACACTTGTCATATTTCTATGTTTCCTTACTCTCATTTTCTCGCATCTCTCTTCTTTATTAATAATCAACTCCACTAATTTATTCAACTAAATTCACATATTTTTTAATTTAAAATTATGTTTAGGATTATTGGATTTTAATAATCCCACCTTTTACCAATTGGCCAATAATAATCTCAACTAATAATATTCTTACCATCGGTCTTTACTTTCAAACTATTTTCTTACAATGGGCCCCCCCGTTAAAAAAAAACTTAACGCCGTCAGATTTTATATGACGTGGACATCTTCAAACCGCTGAAAAATCGAGCCAAGCTGACGGTAGTCTCGTGGTGGCTTTTGAAATTGTAATATCTAAAAATAATGATCGGATAATGTTAAATTGTAATATCTAAATAAAATCCAAGCATCCAGTAAAAGGTTGACATGTGAAAATGAAGATAATCTTGAAAATAATAATAGTTGATATTGCTAAATTGTAATATCTAAATATAATCTAAACATCTAGTAAAAGGTTGACACGTGAAAATGCAGATAATGTTGGATTTCTAGTTGGTAATGTTAAATTGTATTATCTAAATAAAATCTAAGCATCTAATAAAAAGTTAACACGTGGAAATGATCGAAGATAATTTTGGAAATAATAATAGTTGATACTGACAACTCTAATGAATAACAAATTACACATACATAAAATACAAAACGACATAATGAAATATGTTACAAATGCATTACAAACTAAAAGTAAAACACACACTAGAACAAACTATGCATAAGTTGTCCATTAAACTTCAACATTAGCTAGTGTGTCCATTAAACTTCAACATTAGCTAGTGTTAGACTTACCCATTAAACTTCAACATTAGCTAGTGTTTCATGTTTTCTTCTTCAGACGACAAGAACTGTTTTTGTAACAACGTGTTCAAATGCATAAGTTGCATTTTCTCTCGCTTCCTTTCTTCCCTTTTTATTCTATTTCTTTCATTTTTTTCTCCTTTTGTTGATCAAACTCAAGCCTTTCCTTCATGAGATCCACTTCACTGTCTCTGGTAAGGCTCATTGCACGAAGTTCTTCAACAAATTCATTAGAAACCTTACCTTTTCCTTTCCTTTTAGCTGCATCTCTACCTATTGAAAGTTGAATTGTTGATGTGACACCTGCCAAATTACGGTCCCAATGTTGCTAGGAATATTCTCAAGAAATGAAAGGAAATGTCAGAAACCCGAAAGATAGAAAATAAAATCAAGAATTCTAATATTTGTAGGGTAGCGGACCGCTACCAACCGGTTAACAGTCTGCTACGGGCTCAAGGATTATTGTCGCCAAAGGCGTGGCGGACCGCCAACTGCTTGACTAACGGTCCGCCACACAGGTCCCTAGGGACCTTCTGCATCATACATGTGTCGAGACACGTGTAGGGCATGCGTTAGTATGTCTGACGCATGGACGGGTTGCAGACCGCCACTACAGGCCCACATGGTCCGCTACAGACGTGTGGCGCGCCTTCTTTCATGGCCACCACATGGCTTACTTGCGGGCAACATGGGGTGGTAGCGGACCGCCAGGGACCTAGCTATCGGTCCGCTACGGGTCAGCTCTGTCCTATAAATATAGGGCTTCACCATTTCATTTCTCACACCAACTTGAGAACCAACTCCAGCTTTCTCTGAGTTCTCTGATCCCGAGCACCCTATTTCCATCCCAACTTTCGAGCCGCTCTTCCCAGTTTGACTTACGTTCGCTTATCAATCGGACTCTAGCATTTAAAAGACGAAGAGACTCGAGGATCGTATAGAAGTGAAAATTAAGGTGCCAGAGCCCTAAGAGCATCGTGGCATTAGTATTGTTATATGTCAATCTCCCAGTCCAAACCAAGGAGAATTTGAGTCTGTCAAAAATGATTTGAAGTCGTGAGTGTGCTACAAACACACGAGAATTAAATACTTACTCATATAATCCCGGTAAGGGGGTTGAAATAAACCCCTAGGATGGTATTACCCAAGAAGTGTATGTAAAGTTTGATCTAGTCTTTATACTCGCTCCGGATCCATCTAGGGCAAGGTGGGATTGGCATGTATGTCGGGTTAAACGTTAATGCGCTCGTAGGGCCGCGTAACCCCCGAGTATGTGACCAATGTATGCATATATATAAAAACTGATGAAGTGATGTGTTTGCTAGATTCCAAATGAAGAAATGTTTAATTGTTTAATTTAATTGTTTTTGCCATGATTATGAAATGTTTTGAGGTCATACATTATTCACCAGCACATTGTTGATGTTCGTTTTTAAATGTTTTCAGGAAAAGACTGATATGACCTCCACATGTTGGGACCGGCTACGACCTAAGAGTTCGGGACAGTTTTGTTGCATAGCGGGGTCAAGCCACACACCTGGACCGTGCAACCCAAAAATACGTTTATGCAGCTTCCTTCTATGCACTAGAAGAACCTAAGAAAAAGGACAAGGTTAAGGTGCCCAAAGGATTTCGACTCCCTAGGCTGAATACCTCCTCGTATATTTCACTATGTCAGGGTTTTTGATTTCAAAACGAATGTACAAACAATCAAGTTTTATACCCAAATATTTGAATAAGTAATCTTTTATCTACACAACAAGATTCTGTTATTTACAAACCAAACCTTGAGGTTTATATGATTGAAAAAAGATCCTTTTTGTTAAAACCATTATTCCGCTGCACAAAACCAAAACTTTGAAATCAAAGCATTTACCGAAGGTGTCAACTGACGCCGCAACCCATGAACTTCCCGGGGGTGAAGGGGCGGGGTGTGGCAGTTGAACCACCACTAGTTGGCGTGTCTGGGTTAGAATTTACACAATAGTCCCATTCTTCGGTAGTCCTTGATCTTTTTGTGCTACCACCACTTTCTTTATTATCCACTTCACATTTAGGACGGGAACGTGTTGTGTCACGGTTTATCTGTAAATACCACTTCACATGCTTACACATAACTTCGTTAAAAACAACGGAGTCGTTAAATATGCTCCCACTTTACTCATAAATTTTATGAGTTTCACTCTCAACATATTTCTGGCTCATTCCACTTCTTCTTTGGCGATATACTTCTCGGTATTTTCACTAACTTGTTTAAAACGATCTTTCATTTGATCTTCATTCCTCGTACCAAGCTATCCTGATTTTCTCTTTGAGTTGCATCGTACAATTTCTTTACTTGTGCCCACAACATTGTTTTCTTTTCCACGAGTGCTATCTTCACTAGTAATAAACCATGCTGACACTAAAGCGACATCTTCATTGGGTGGGATTTTTCCTTTAAAGCTCTCCAACTCTGACGCCAAGTGGGCCCGGTTAAGACAACATATTGGCCGGAGTTGGACGAGTCTCTCCCATGTGACGGGGGGTGGGGGGTGCGACGTCACAACATTCAATGTTCGCCTTTCAAAAAAAATCTAATATTCAGTATTCAACCCAAACTCTTAGGTTAATTAAATATATAACATTTATATATTTATAAATACAATTTAAATTAACTTTATATAATAAATTATGTACATATATCTAATATATATAACTTAATTATTTTGTAATTCCAAATTGCCGGATTAGTTAATTTAGTCGTTCGTGATTCCAAATCACAGTCTCTCTTTGCCATTGATTATCCGGGATAATAATAGATGATTATTTCATAAATAATCATTTGCCTTTCGGTTTATCCTCTTGTAAGACCCGTTTAACTCTTAAACGTCTTTTAAGATTTATTGTTGTTAGTGGTGTAACTCTTTGGATCTTATCTTGATGGCAACATTGTCGAATGTCGTTACTCGGACGTATAAGTCTAACAGTATAAGGTTGGAATATGTGAACCTCGGATGTGAAAACGATAGAATCTGAATATATACACCCAATGGTGCTTCAGCTACCATGCTTCGTGCTAAAAGCAACGACGCTATGGCTTGACTCATTGTCATATGATTTGAAGGATGTATCAACGGCTGAGTGAGTACAACAACTGCTCGAATGTGTATTCCTAAGTTTTGGGTTTCACGTTTGGTGTAGCTGCGAGAAACAGATTTCCTCCTAGCACTACAACAATATCACCCTATCCCGACGATTTTTTTTGACCTTATAGCGACGACTTGTCGTCGGTATAGCCTATACCGACGACATGTCGTCGGTATAGATGTCGTCGGTATTGCTTCGTCCCAATAGGTCAAATTTGTCGTCGGTATAGGTGTCGTCGGGATAGGTCGACCTATACCGACGACATATCGACGGTATAGGGTTTAATAAAAAAATTCAAAAAGAAATTGGAATACCCTATACAGACGACAAGTCGTCGGTATAGACCCAACTTATACCGACGACATGTCGTCGGTATAGAGCATTTTCAATTTTTTTAATTAAATTTGGAAAATACCTATACCGACGACATGTTGTCGGTATAGGGTATTTCTGTATTTTTTTAATTTTTATAAAATTTTCAAAATTTTCCAGAAATATTTAATTTCTAATTACCAAAACCTGCAAATCAGATAATTCAAACCATTCAAAAATTGAAATCTGAAACATATTGTTCGATACAGAAACGTGTTCGACACACAAATCAAATATTTAAACATTAAGTTGTCCGACACACAAAAATAAAAATTGTTCAAAAATTCAACAATAACACCGACAACCAAGGCAAAGGCACAGCAACTTCAAGCTAATTATCGTCGCTGCTAGTTCTCCGTTCCCACATTCGACGCATTTCATCCATTTGTCGTTGCATTTCAAGCATTTGTTGATTATGCACACGACGTTCTTCATCTCGTTGGGCTTCGCGTTGTTGTTGATCTTCATCTCGTTGGGCTTCGCGGTGTTGTTGATCTTGGAGTTGTTGTTGAAGTTGAGTTACACGCTCATCCACTTCTTGCCAATATGGTTGTGGAGTGGGGGTACTGAACAAATCCGGTGTGGGATTACTCACCACACGACCGACACCCCTGATATGGCCACGCCGTTGACCCAATGCACGCTCCAAGCATGCAAACTCATTGACAGCAGACGAGTCACCACCAGACTCAGCAGAGGATCTTGCATACTCCTCTTGGATTCGGTCCTGCATTAAACAATGTAATAAACAATCACTTGACTATTTTAATAAAATTCGACAGCATAACTGCTGTAAAATGGATAACCAACCTGTTAAACTATAAGTTATAAATGACCCAAATTCACAAATTCCAATCAACCAACGCTAATAACAACAAATACTAATAATACTAGCAAAAATAATCAACAATTGGGCTCAAGTTGGATGTTCTAAGTCTATTAAAGTGTGTTTGAATCATTTTGACCCGTTTTAAGTTACAGTTGGATGTTCTAAGTCTAGTAAGTCTAACAACAAAATCATTTGACTTACATAATCTGATGATGCATTCGTGTTGGCCCAACCGGTCCCTTCTTTATAATGGGTCGATTTGAACACATCAATTGGGCCGGTACCCTGTGAAAAACAAAAATAATATCACTAAGAATTAATAAACATGTTTATATAATACTAACAATTGTATTTTCATACCTCCATGTGTCGGCGCTGGGCGTATGATTTACTGCCATGGTAACTTGGGTAACGTTGTTTTGATCGGTTTTGTTTGTTCTTCGTCGCGCGGTTTTTATAGCTCGCATCTAAAAACAGCTCATTAATCAAAGTCTGCCAAGATTCTTGATCAAGATCTTCTGGTGGATTATTCATCGCCGCCTCCACATCATCGTATCCCCCATTCTCCAGGAAGTGACCTTTCAACACATTCTTGTGATCTTTATACGACCTCTGACACTCGGCGGTGATTCCGAGTTCAACGCCTCGCCACTTATCAGTGTTTCTCCAGGATTCCAGATCAAAATAATCCTACAAATGGAAAGTAATTATAAATGTAATAGTTATGAAATTATAAGTAATTATAAAACATCTATACTTACTATAAGAGTGGGATATATGGCCCGTTTCTTCTCAATTGGAACCTTAGCCCAATTTGGATAATGTGGCGGAACAACCTTTTCAACCTCCAACGAGATAGAACAAATAAAATCTGAAGCGTTGGGACCCACAAACTTGTACCCCCCGGCATGAAGTTCTACATCAATGGGAAGAGGCTTCCTCCCATTTTCCTCAAATTTCTTATACATTTTTAGGTTTTTGCCTTTAGATCGTTTTTTTTTAGGAACTACCTATATTGACACATGACATTCAAAAGTTAGGCAATTATAAAGACATCTATTAAACAATAACAAGTAACTTACCACCAGATCCAGTCGCACAACCCGAGTCGAAGTGATACGGACCCCCGTCTCCACCGTCTCCACCATCTCCACCGTGTGATTGCGCCATTGTTGCCATTTTTCCTACAACAAAATTTATTAGTAAGCACAAATAATTATTAATTAACAAAGACAAATAGTACATTTTTAACATACATTCAATCAGAATCATCAGTAAAATAACGTGTGTCAACAACATCATCATCTTCTTCATCGTCGTCATTTAGTTCGTCTTCATCATCTGAATTGTATGCATCTTCTTCATCTTCTTCATCATCATTAATAAAACTTTCATCGAGATCAATCGAGGCAACATGACTTGGGTCACCACCCTCATTTAAAGTTGTACGCATAGGCAAGTAGCCTAAGTCGACAACCAAGTTACCCAAAAATGATTGAGTTTCCCGTGTAATAGACTGACTATCAACATGGGGAATTGGAGTTTGGTCACCACCTACGTGACTTGATTCACCACCTACGTGACTTGATTCACCACCTTCGCATCCGGTGTCGACAACCAAAGTATAATCATTTGATTGAGTGTCGTGCAATATATCTATCTCATTAACAACAGTAGGATGATCCCAAAGCTTCCGATGGTGAACGTCCTCAACAACCCTCCATTGGCCAGTGGTTCGAGAAGGATCTCGAAGATAGAACACTTGTTTAGCCTGTGTGGCTAATATATATTGGACATCATCATACCATTCTTTGCCAACATACCAATCACGGCCAATGTCAATTATAGTAGTATTGTTTTGCTTAATTAATCTTTTACCTCTCGTGTCGAACCATTTACAACGGAATAGTATAACCGAGTAACCATCTATGTAGTTCAACTCTATGATCTCTTCTAGTTGACCATAAAATGGAGTATCGTCTTCTCCTATTGTAACCACACCACTGTTCTGAGTAGTGTGTCGGGAATCACGATTTTGTACCACAAATCTAACACCATTGACTATGCAAGCAGTGTAAGAAGATGCGTACAAGGGACCATGTGCCAATGCCCTTAATTCTTTGTTATCAGGTGTAGAAGATGAAGATGAAAATACATTTGCTTCATATTTTAACCATGAAGAAAAATCGGTTTCTATATTGCGTTCAGGAAATTTAGATTCAAATTGACTGGTAGATGGACAAAACAAAACTTGAATTAGTAGAATTAAATGAAAATATAATAATAGTTTATCACGGGTAGATGGACAAAAACACTTACGATTTGTAGGCTTTGATTTCATCGCAGTTGTTCAACACAAACCATTGTAATGATTTGTTGGCATGTTCAGATAGCGCCTTGATTTTCTTTTTCGATATTGGTCGACATTGTGAAGAAAACACTTGAAACTGCCTTTTGGGAATGCCAGCATCTGTATTTCTATCTGGTCGGTTAAATTTGGTCTGCATACCATCCAGATACATAGAGTAGAATGTCAAGGCTTCATCTGCAACATAACCCTCCGCAATTGAGCCTTCAGGTTTGGCTTTGTTTCTAACATATGCTTTGAGCTTTTTCATCTATCTTTCAAAAGGATACATCCATCTTATATACACAGGGTCACCAAGAATAGCTTCTTCAGGTAAATGAAGAATGATATGAACCATTATGTCAAAAAATGCTGGGGGATATATCATTTCCAAATTGCATAATATCTTAACCACTTCCTCATTTGCTTCATACATGTCTTTCACATCTACTGATCGTGCACAAATTTTTTGAAAGAATGTGCAAACGTCATTGATTGTTGTTGAAACATTTTTTTGCAGACCCGATCGTACCCCTATTGGCAGCAATCGTTGCATGAGGATGTGATAATCATGGGACTTTAACCCAATTATATTTGAATTATTGGGAAGTACCTTATTTTTGAAATTCGATCCAAATCCATCAGGCAGTCTCACTCCTTGAATAAACTGACAAAAGCGTTCTCGATCACTGGGTGTGAAAGAGTAAGGAGCTTGTGGTTGGTAAAACTTGTTGTTTTTTTGTGTTAGCCATAGGTTATGTTGAATACCCATATTTTCCAAGTCTTTGCGGGCTTTGTGTGTGTCTTTTGATTTATCGTTCATCAACAAAGTACCTAATAAACTCTCACACACATTTTTCTCCACGTGCATAACATCAAGATTGTGTTTTAAAAGCAGAGAAGACCAATAATCGAGCTCAAAGAAGATACTTCGTTTAGTCCAATTCAACTCTGATGTTAGGCGCTTTCTTTTTACCCTTCCATACATTGGATGTTTCCCCGGAACACGATCTGGGAGATTTTTTAGTTGTTCTAATATTTGAGCATTAGTCAATCGTCGGGGAGGATGTTTTGTCACTTTATTGCCATCAAACGACAGATCGTTCCTCCATTTATGCTTTCTAGGCAAGAATCTTCTGTGTCCAACAAAAGCTATCTTATTCGTTATAGCGCACGAAGGTGTGTCAACGTTACACGTAGGGCATGCTTTATAGCCTTGACCACTCCATCCAGACAAGCTACTACGAGCAGGATAATCGTTGATAGTCCATAACAGTGCAGCATGCATCCTAAATACAGTTTTGGTTGATGCATCTCTCACCTGGACTCCTTCATCCCACAAAATTTTCAACTCATCAACCAACGGCCTTAAGAATACATCAATGTCCTTACTAGGTGATTTAGGCCCGGGAATTAGCAAGGTTAACATGAAAGAAGACTCTTTCATACATAACCACGGTGGTGTATTATATGTTGTTAACACTACCGGCCACATACTGTAAGTCTGACTCATGTTACCGAACGGATTAAAACCATCGGCAGCCAAACCTAAGCGCACATTCCTTGGTTCTTTAGCAAAATCAGGATATCTCTCATCAAATTCTTGCCATTCCTTCCCATCAACCGGATGTCGCATCATACCATCCGTTGAGCGTCCAGTATTATGCCAGATCATATCTTTTGCCGTTAATCTTGAACTATACCTTCTTCGAAGCCGTGAAGTTAAAGGAAAGTAGCGCAACACTTTCTGTGGTACTTTCTTCCCCTTTGTGTTTTTGTCAACCCATCTGCTCTCATTACAAATCGGACAGTTTTGCATTGATTCATTCTCCTTCCAAAACAGTGCACAATCATTAATGCAAGCATGGATAGACTGATATCCTAACCCAATCTTACTCAGTTTCTTCTTAGCTTCATAATGTGACGCTGGAACGTGATTTTTCTTTGGCAATGCAATTTGTAGAAGCTCTAACAGTTGGTCAAACGAACTATTCGTCCATTTGTTGATAACTTTGATATGCATCAATTTGGCTATGAAGTTTAGGGAAGACATTTGACTACAACCGGGGTATAACTCCTTATTTAGCTCCTCAAACAACGCATCAAACTCCGGGTCTAAACCAGTTCCATCTTCATCTATATTATCCCCGTTTGTATTTTTCTCTGCCATCACATCATCTATGGCATCAAACATCTCATTATTTGTTGTTGTAATTATTGGAGGAGTTGGTGTTGTTCTTGGGGCAAAAAATGATGATATCTCTACCGCACGAGGATGCTGTTCACCATGATAAATCCAATTCTGATATGATTGTAGAAACCCACGGTCATGTATGTGGCCATATATCGTCTTCAAATCCTGTCGACACGCATTACAACAACGTCTACACGGGCAAAACGCTCTACCTCGACCGTCGACATGGTTCTTGGCCGTCTCTATAAAGTTGCTAAGACCGCTTAAGAATGCCGGAGAATTTCGATTTCCTAGTGTAACCCAACTTTTATCAATTGCCATATCTAGTGTCATAAGCATACACATATACGTGCATGTAATAAATGATATAAATTAATGTATATGATTTGATCGGTACTCTAAGGCGGTGGATCCTGACCCACTTTTTGAATATTCTATCTCATATGTATACATTTTATCGAGTTGACTATTTAAGAAAAATCAGCAGCATTTCCCCTTAACTCCCCAAGTATGCAAATAAACCGCAAACTCGAAGGAGTAAGGAGAAATAGCTACCAATTTTATCTTAAATGTCAACCCGTTAAAATGTATACATATCCTAAATGAGATAGAATATTCAAAAAGCAGTCCCAAAGGGGACAATCCAAAATTTATCCCTATTAGATAAATTTTGGACGGGTATATTCTAAAGGGTTATCCTAAATAAACATACTAGTGTACACAATATGAGACATGACATACATAAACAAAGACGTACATAAATGACATTAGGGGTGTAAGCCTTTTTCTTATTTATTTTATAAAATTATAAAATATATTTTTTTTAATATATAAGTAATAGTATTTATAAAATTATGATAAACGAGCCGTTTACACCCTAAATGAAATAAAAAATTAACTACACAAAGGCATAAAAGTCGGAATACGTACCTTAAATAAATTCAATGAAACACAAATATGATGTTATTCACACCTCGTCAACCGCAATGAGTTTCGAACTTGCAACAAAATTAAATAAAGTTACATATACATACAAACATATATACATACATATTATATACATACATAAATAAATGTCCAAATTCTCAAATTACATACATAAACACAATTCCATACATAAAAATACATACAAACACACATACACATATATACATACATAAATAAATGCCCAAATTCTCAAATTACATATATAAACACAATTTCATACATAAAAATACATACAAACACACATACACATATATACATACATATTATATACAAACATACATAAATGCCCAAATTCCTAAATTACATACACAAACACAATTCCATACATAAACATAATCAAAATTCATACAAACACACATACACAAATATATACCTACATATTATATACAAACATACATATATAAATGCCTAAATTCCCAAATTACATACACAAACACAATTTCATACATAAACATAATACAAATACATACAAACACACATACACATATAAATGCCCTAATTACATACACAATTCCATACATAAACATACATACAAACATATATACAAACATACATATATAAATTCCCAAATTACATACACAATTCGAGAAATAAACATACATACACATACACAAACAATTGTCAAACAATTAGCTTCAAATAGCTTGAAATCCTCAAACAATTGTCAAATAATAAATGCCCAAATTTCCCAAATTTTCATCTAAACCTAATTTAATCCCAAATTTTCATCTAAACAATATACATACAAACATAAATCCAAATTCCCAAATTTCATCTAAACCTAATTCACATCTAAACCTAATTTCATAATAAAATTTCATAAATATTTATAAATATCTAAAACTAATTTGTAGAAAAAAATACATCTAAACCTAATTTGTAGAAAAATTACTAACCAAATTTGCAAATTAGCTTTCTCTAAGCTTGAAATCCTTCAAGAATGGTTAAATCTTCAAACACCTAACAAAACCAAAAGAAATTAAGCAAAAAATACCAAAATGTTGATTTTCTTGATAATATATGTTTACTCACCTCAAAACCGAAGATATTGGTGAAGATTGCTCCACAAAACACCCAATAAAACGTGAAATCGCCGAAGAAGGAGAGTTGGATTCGTTTGGAGAGTTTTTTGGTCGAAATGGGAAGCAGAAAGCTGCTGTCTGTGTTTAATCGTGCTGAGCCCTATACCGACGACATGTCGTCGGTATAGGCTAAAAAGTCAGCGCAATAGGTGCCCTATACCGACGACATGTCGTCGGTATAGGCTTCGTAGGGTTTTGACCGGTCAATAAAGTAAAAAATCCTATACCGACGACATGTCGTCGGTATAGGGCATATTAGAATTTTTTTTTAATTTTTATTTAAAATTTTTTGACCGACGAAATGTTTATTATATTAAAAATACAAAAATAAAATCAAAATAACCCTATACCGACGACATGTCGTCGGTATAGTGTTTTCCCCAATAATTCATTGGGCGCCATTTTTCCCTCCATCTGGCTCAACCCTATACCGACGACATGTCGTCGGTATAGGGTGTCCCTGACAAAATTTTGGTTTTGACCTATACCGACGACATGTCGTCGGTATAGGGTAACCTATGCCGCCGACAATTGTCGTCGGTATAGGCGGCGTCGGCACAGGGTCTTTTTCTTGTAGTGTAGAAGAGAGGCCCCGACTCCTTCCATCGTGCATGGGGAGTGACTTGGCCCAGAGGTCCCCCTGTTTTCGAAGGTGTGAAGGTATCAACCGGAGGTGGTAGTGGAGAGAAAGTTACCTCATGTTCTTCTTCGTAAGCAAGTTTTACTCTCATTCCTTTCAAGCGTTCTTCTTACACGTAGTCATTCAGTAGATATCTCAACTAGAGGAAGTTCTTTTTTACCTCTTCAGGAGTTATGTCCATCCTTTCAACCGGTAACAAGGTTTCTGTTATTGGCGACATGCTTGCTATTTTGAAAGGAGATGGTGTTTGGAAGTGAGGATTCGACAGGAGGTATGTCTATCCTTGGCGAGTCTTGACCTGGCCTCTCTTGTGACGTGTGGCTGGACGCATGCTACGTGGTGGGGCATAGGCCGTGTGGCGGACTTGGGAGGAGTAGAAGCAACCTTCACAGGAACGTCCTCACCTGACATGGAAAGGACTTAGGAACAACAGGAGCTGAACTACAAAGTTTGGATCTGTTCTAAGTTGCGCAGCCCGACGATGGGCAGCAACTTGTTGCTACAACAAATAAACGTCGGGTGATGGATTGGACCTTCCTTGGTATGACCGGCTGTATTGTTCCCGCTAAGAGGAAAGAACCGTTACATTCACCGCAGAAGGGGACCTCCTGTGATTAACCTCCTGCGTGATAATAAGTTAGCTATTATTTGGAAGTGATAATGGAGTAAAATGATCAAGAGTATTCAGTTATGTGGTATGAACTAGCGTGTCTTTACCTGCAGTGCCAAAGCCACTCTTATATAGGTGAAATTTCCCCCTGGCCGTTGGCTCCCATGCTTCTTTTGATAACTCTCTCTCCTTCTTTCTATAGCGGAGTGTTGGTCTTTGCCTCTTTGGGGTGTAAGGAGTTCAAGTCTACTATAGGAATAAAACTCTTATACCGAGGTCAATAAAGACATCAAACACCATTTATCCAAACCTGTTGACTTAGGAGATGCTCTGGCAGTCATTGTCGAAAGATGCTTTCCAGGCATATCATTATCCGACTGCAGAAGCTGACCGTGCTTGTTTGCTTCGTGCTTTTGACCAGGTTAGCGCACCTACTCACGTCATCACAAGTGTACTCGGTGTAAACTTGAACCATAAACTTTACAGACTAAAATAAAAAATTAAAATTGCCTCCTTATTGAATTAGCTAACTTCACATTTCCTAAATCAAATGTGTCAAATGTAATATGGCATTATTAATTAAACTTCTAATAATATTTGCCATTGGATTAATGTTGCAGTAGAAAGCTCTTCGTTTCTCATGCTTCAGTGTCTTTACTTCGTATATGTCTTGTGGGATGCTATATGCTGAAAGAACTTAGCTCCACTATAAACATCATAAACCCATAATAATACATCCATATGTTATTCAGGTTCATTAATTTGTGGCTGTATGTAAATCTGGAAAAGTTATGTGCTTGCTAGCGAGCATATAAAAGCGTTATCATGTATTCTTCGACTGATGAAACAGACTCAAGTTCACTACGGCTCTCTTCAGAGTAAAAAGCAGGTTGTTTAGGTTGAGGCAGCACACCCTCACTGACCAACATCAGAACAGCCGACAACATAGTTGGCCTATCTTTTGCATGATGTTGCACGCACAATAACCCAACTTGTATTGATCGTAACACTTCAGAGACAATGCATGACTCACGTATAGATGCATTCGCTAGTTCAATGGACCTACCTTGTTTATAAAGTCTCCATGCCTGAATCAGACCAAACATATAAGTATACCAATTACCAACGGATGTTTAATGAAAACACTTGTTTGACCAGAGTAACATACATGTCCAAGAAGGTTGTCATTGTGATCATCAAGAGAGAATTCTCTGTTCTTCTTACCACTTACTATCTCCAATATCAAAACGCCAAAGCTAAATACGTCTGACTTTACAGAGAACCGTCCGTATAGTGCATACTCCGGAGGAATATAACCACTGCAGAGTAGTTACTAGTTAAGTGTTAGGGTCTTCTTTTCAGAGAATTAGCAGCAAAATTAATCTAATAAGCCATTGTTTAAGATTCTTACTGTGTTCCAACTACTTTCTTTGTCTTAGCAGTGGTATCGAATCCTACAAACTTTCTAGCAAGACCAAAGTCGGAGATTTTAGGGTTCATGTCAGCGTCCAACAAAATATTACCTGCCTTGAGGTCTCTGTGGATGATTTGGAGGCAGGAATCTTGATGTAGATAGAGAATGCCTCGAGCCATCCCATGTATTATATTAAAGCGTTGAGGCCAGTCAAGCATCAAACTTCTGGTTTCATCTGCAAAAGTTACGATTTAGCTTTCCTACATAAAGTGTGAAATCATAGGGAGAGAAAATCAAACCAAATAAAATTAAGTCCAAGCTTTTGTTGGTCATGTATTCATAAACCACTATCAGTTCATTTCCATGGATGCAGTATCCAAGAAGCTTCACAAGATTCCGATGCTGAAGTTTGGCAATAGTTTTGATTTCATTCATGAATTCATCAAGCCCTTGCTGGGATGTTTCTGAGAGCCTCTTCACAGCTATCTCTCGACCTTCTTCCAACACACCCTAAATTAATAAGAATACACTTTATGATGTTGATAGTTTGGTGCAGTTTATATTACACTTTTGCTTCATGATATTGGTTTTCATATTAGTCTATCAATAACTACCTTGTAAACAGGACCAAAGCCACCTTCTCCAATCTTGTTGTTGAGGCTAAAGTTATCGGTAGCCTTAGCTATTTTACTTAGGCCAAAAAATGGTAGCTCTTCAAGATATTCCATCTGAAAACTATTACACCTTTTGTTTAGGCCAGACAAGCTTCCTGCAAAATGTTGTTTTGATTACACAAATATGCTGAAAGTTATACAAGCTGATAAAGTGTAAGAATGACTGAGATTGTTTCATTACCTTTTTCTTTCATTCGACGTCTTTTCTTTTTATTTATGAGGGCATACACCATTGCAAATAGAAGTATCACAACAGATGAAGTTGAAAGTACCACTGTAAGTACTCTTTCCTTGTCAAAACTATACTGGGAGTCTACATTGAACAATCAACTATAAAATCATTATGGTTTTGTTGCGCTAAATTGGTTTTAATAATCCAAATTGTTACTCACTGGCTAATAATAACCCAAACTGTTAGGCTGGTGATAATCCGAACTTTCACTTTTGTTGTCAATGACAGTCCCAGTAGCATAACCATCATAGATTTACACTCGATTTACACTTATTTTTACTCAAAATGACGATTTTAAATGAAATGGAAAAACGTACAAGCGAAATCAAGTAGGAATCGAGTGTTAATATATGATGATTATGCTACTGGGACTGTCATTGACAACAAAAGTGAAAGTTGGGATTATCACCGGCCAAACTGTTAGTTTAGATTATTATTAGCCACTGAATCATAGTTTGGATCATTAAAAACCAATTTTCCAATGAATCATAGTTTGGATTATGTTTTAGATCAAAAGGTGCATGTACCTGCTAACTCAGAGGCAGCCAATTTGATGTAAAGATCTTGCTTTTCATCAGACTCTGTGATGTCAATGAGCTCATCAAACCACAACAAACATCCACTTCCACTGACATCCGAATTTGCATAAGCAGTACAACTGCAGTTCATTCTGCACGCTGTCTCACATTCTTCAAGGGTCATGCTGTGATTCCACGATGATCGTCGTGTGTCTGGAAATATCACTCCTGAAATTTTCTTGAAGCCATCCCCACTCCCACAATCTAAAGCGTGCTTTCTTTCGCACCCACTCAACCCATTTGCTTTGTCCCATTCATCTTGAACCTGTGGCCTAAATCCTACCAAACATTTACATGGGGGATATCTGTTGATGCTGCAGCTTCCATAAGGCCCACAAAGTCCATAATGACCGCAACTATCTTTTACTGCTGCAATGCCATACATAGCCCAGTCTTGGATTTGATCAATCCAATGCAACTGCACCGTCGTGTCATCTGGCATCACAAGTATCCTCTGAACAGCTGAAGTCTTAAGTTCATATTTGTAATACGTTTCCTCTTCGTTATGAACAAATTCAAGAACATAAAGCGGATTTGGGTTTCCCATGGGCGAGCCTTGAAACTTCTGACCATTCCATGGACCAAATCTCCATAGTAAAACCGGACCTTGTCTCACAAAAATTTGTGGATATCCGGTCGGATCTAGCCAATGGTAATAAAGACCTGGAGAAGGATCATCTTCACTCGTCCATGGCGTTAAAAACCACTCTCTTCCTGTTATCAAGTTCCTCCCAAATTTCATTCCTGGTAACATTGTGTTACCTGGATAATCAAAACTTTGCCAGATTATGCTTTGTTTCCTGTTACTTCTATCCCACACAACAAGATTTCCAGTATCCAGAAGCTGCACCACCACCACCGGATTATTACTCTGCACAGATACTGTTGAATTGGATGACCAGATCTCTGTAGTGTTGCCACTGAGAATTTGTAAGTTTCCATTTCTGCTAAGTTTGAGCATGGCTGACCTATCTGTAATTGGTGTCTCCCTGTTAGCAACCCATACAATAGTGCCATATGATATCTTCTTGTACCATATCCCCAGGTATCGGTTCGTAGACTTCCCGGGACTAAAGAATCCAAGTTCATACATGTTACCGTCCGAAACTATTGTGTAGCCATCTTTGATTGTTTGATTTGCAGATATGGTGTCTAGTGTTGCAGAAGTTGATCCCAGCAAGAATAAGCACATGAAAATAGCAAAATGATGGAATGAGAAATACATTGATGTGTTCTCATGAAGGTGAGAGAGCTGGATGATGCTGATGATGATGATGGTAGGTATATCATAAATCTTTTTTTCTCTAGTCAATACCTTTAAATACTGCACTTCTTTGAAAGGTGATCCTAAGTCAAGATAAATTTATAATTATTTAGGTTGAATTGGCTTTTACCAAAAGATGTTGTAGACTTTCTCCTTTGAAAATTTAGTATACTAATAAATATAGTATTGGAAAAAATAACAACTACAAATTTTGCCCTACGCGGAAAGTGAACCTTAAACGGTTGAAACAGTGACAGTAATGTGGCTAAGCACAAAAAGAAACGTGGTTAAATAAATTTTGCCCGCGCTACGCGGCGGGAGGCGGACTAGTTGAGACTGAGAGATTAGCGTAGCTAAGCATAAAAAAACGAAGTTAAATACATAAAAGAAATGTATAAAGTTACGGTTACTCGATTGTGTAAACATAGATAAAAGACAATTAGATAACGGTACCGATTTTTTCAGTCAGTGTCGGTCTCATTCTTCACGGTACCAGCATGTCATGGTCATATAACCCGCGATACCTAAAAATTACTCTATTTTGAAAAATACGACAAACAAACAAACAAAAATTGTTAAGGAAAAATCGGTTTTCTATACGTATATTTGTGGACTTTTGGTTTCCGATTTAGTATAGTCTAGAACCGGAAACAAGTACTTGGTCCAATTAATAAACCGGTGTAAGTGAAATCGGTTTGAAACCTATTCAAATGTCGGTTCAAAACCGGTTTGGGTGTTTCATAGTGTGAACTGCTTTGAGATAAACCGATTTGGATAAATTGGTTTTAAAATCGCTTATCGTTGGGATGTTTTTAGCCGTTAAAAAACGGCATTATAGTCGTTTATGACCGTTGGGAGCTGTTTGTTTTACTATTTTGTGAACATTTTACCCTCATATGTTAGTATAAATAAATATTGGGTGTATTGGTTCGATCACAACTCTCAAAAACGCCCTTTACCCTCTCAAAGTTCATAAACGCCTCGACACACTCTCAAAAGTTAAAGCGCTCTCAAAACAATGGGTTTCTCAACTCAACAATCATTCGTTGGTGTTGGTGCTTTCTCTAGCGAAGCAACCGCTATGAGGATTATACTAACAACGAGAAACCAACATATTTGGGTACATTGCGATTTATGTGAAACATAAAATGGTTCACAACAAACTCAATGCAAGTAATGTGGTATGTTTTTAAAGAATCAAACTTGAGTTTGAAAAATCATGTCAAAAATCATGCAAGGCGTTTTGAATCAAGGTCAAGCAACAATGTCAAACGTTTAAAAATTGATAATGGTAATTCAATATTTCTATGTTTTCTCAATATTACAAAATGAGATGAAAACAAGAATAAAAGGAGCCTAGAAAGGCTAAACTAGGAAATCAGAAGAAAAGGGGGGAAGGCAATATTCATCCACTAATTAAGACATTGCCATAATAAATAAATCAATCAAAATATTTGTTTCCTTCTTTATTCCCTCTCAAGTTGGAGCTTTTAGGTCACAAATGCTTAACTTGTCAAGTAGTAGCTGCAAATGTCGAGATCCCAATGCTTTAGTAAATAAATCAGCCACTTGTAGTTTAGTATCAATGTATGACGGCTTTATGTCTTCAGACTCGACACGCTCTCTAACAAAATAACAATCCATTTCCACATGTTTTGTTTGTTCATGAAAGACTGGATTTTTAGCGATGTGCTTGGTTGGGCCGGTTTGACTAACTCCCAATTCTTGTAAGAGGCAACGCATCCACAAAATTTCACTTACTGTGGCGGCCATTGCTCTATATTCGGATTCCGCGGAAGATCGTGATACCACAGATTGTTTCTTCGATTTCCAAGAGACCGGTGCACCTCCGATTAGTAGTAAGTAACCTGTTCGGGATCTCCTAGTATCAGGACAACCAAGCCAGTCCGAATCAGAGTATGCTATAAGATTCGTCCCTCCTGATTTTGGAAGAACGATACCTTTCCCCGGAGTAGCTTTCAAATAACGTAATACTCTCATGACAGCATCCATATGATTCTGCCGCGGGTCGGCCATAAACTGGCTCAGGACGTTTGCCGAGTGAGCAATGTCGGGTCTGGTCGCTTGTAGATAAAGCAATCTCCGTACTAGCCGACGGTATTGACCAGCATCCACCCGTTCTTCTTCATCTCCTTTGCTAAGCTTCAAGTTTTGTTCATTGGAAATGCACTAGGCTAACATCCTAGCATCCCAGCATCTTCAAGTATGTCAAGAACTTACTTTGTTTGACTGAGAACCAGACCTTCTCAGGTTCATGCCACTTCAATGCCCAAGAAATACTTTAGAACCCCAAGGTCCTTTATGCTGAATCTGTCATTCAGAAAGATTTTTGTTTCTTCTATCTTTGTGGTGTCATTACCTACAATATTGACATCGTCGTCATATATAAGAGCCGCTAGAAAAACATCTCCATCTCTAAATATGAAGAGAGAATGATCCGCTTTCGATTGCTTGAAACCAACTTCAAGAAGTGCTGAAGTAAATTTTTGATACCAGTTCCTAGAAGCTTGCTTTAGGCCATAAGGTGATTTTCTGAGTCGACAGACTTTATTTTCTTTTCCCTTTTCGAAGCCTTGAGGAATCTTCATATAAACTTCTTCATTTAGGTCTTCATGTAAGAATGCATTAATAACGTCAAGTTGATGAATTGTCCAATTTTTCTTAGTAACGATCGCGAGTAACGTCCGAATGGTCACTAATTTTGCCACAGGAGCAAAAGTGTCATGGAAGTCAATACCTTCCAATTGGGTGAAACCTTTCGCCACCAATCTCGCTTTATACGTTTCCACTTCTCCATTTGGTGTAGTGTTTTTTTGGGGTTAAATTAGGCCTGCTTAAAAAACAAACAAAGTTACCGTACGGGTTGGACTGGGCCATTACAAAAAGACACACGGGTCAACTTGGGTGTTTCTGCTCAAACGAACAGTCTAGGTTTAGAATCGCAAGCTTCGTTTCAACTTTGAAATTACGTGTTTCAGCTTTGGAGCTAGTTTCTGCTTCATCTTCTTCGTGCTTCATCTCGTTTCTGCTTCATCTCGTTTATGCTTCATCGCTGCATCGATCTCGCATTAGGGTTCTTCGTGCTCCCTGTTCATCTTCCATGCCCTATAATCATCACGGTAAGTACACTCTCACGAACTTCAAATTGGAATCAAAACAGAATCATTGAGTTCAGATTAATAACTTGTGGGTTTTTTATTATTGTTCAATAACTTGTGGGTTTTTTATTTCTTGCTTAATAATTTTTGATTTTTTGGTTTTTTGGATCTTGCTCAACTATTTGGATAAAAGAATCTTGAAATAGGTTTATATTGGGTGGATTGTTTGGTTAAAACAATGGATTAAACTAATTGCCTGGTAAAAAATGGCACATTTTCTGCTGTGTAAGTCGTTCTACTCATCATACTTTAGATATTGATGAATAAATTAAATATATAGTTTTTGTGATCTTTTCTTGATGGTGTGCCAATAGTTCAAAATCCCTGAGTGCTTATAGAAACAAGTTACAATCACCAACTGTATCATTCCCGGTCACCTTGCGAACAGAGGAAAGGTGACCCGAACCCGCCCAGTTTGCCATGCCTAATATATATATAAAATTTTCAAGGCTTTTAAAAAAAGTTATATATTTCGTTATGGGCCTTTTTTTCCGACTCGTGTAGGACATTCGAATCCTTAGGACCGGCTCTAGAGCTTTACCTCGTAACCATCAAGCCGTTTGGATCGAACTCGTTCTCTCTTTTCCCTGGTGGCTATATTATCATTTGTTTCGGTAGCGGGCTGGGGCCCATCATCGTTTATTTCGCCATTGGGCTGAGACTGATTCTCATTTGCTTCGGTATTATTGGGTTGCGGCCCATCATGAGCTTGCATGGGGTTGGTTTCGGTAATGGGCTCCATGTTTTCTACACCTTGCATGTGCCCATTTTCTCCATGCAAATTGTTTCCTTCTTCATTTTGGGTATGACCAGTATCTTAACTTTTGTCTTCATAGTAGTATCAAGATGGGAACTCAAAAATCTCTAATTCCTCATCATAGTCAAGAGCCTTGGTCGTTTCATTTGGAAAGACATCTTCAACATCTTCAACAAAACGAACATCTCTAGAAATGATAATTTTATTTTTTCAACATCGAAAATTTTAAAACCTTTGGTTCCATGAGGGTAACCCAAAAATATTCCCGGTTTCCCCCCTTTCCTCAAACTCATCCCCTCCCGTTTCGGTGCTTCGATAGTACGCAAGACAACCAAAGACTTTCATGTTTTCATAATCCGGGCTTTGTTTAAAAATGATTTCATAGGGAGTCTTATTTCCAATAGTTTTTTATGGCAACCGATTTATGATGTATGCAGCCGTCAAAATACATTTACCCCAAAACTTTGAAGACAGTTTAGCTTCAAAATTTAATGCCCTGGCGGTTTCGAGCAAGTGACGATGTTTTCGTTCCATCACACCGTTTTGTTTTGGTGTGTGTGGACATGTGGTTTCAAGCAAAATCCCTTGCTCTGTGTAGAAACTAGTCATACGGTTTGAGGTGAACTCACCACCGTTGTCACACCGTATCCGTTTGACAGTTTTATCAAACTGAGTTTTAACCATTTTATGAAAACCAATCAAACAGTCCCTCGCTTGATGTTTGTGTTTTTAAAGGAAAACTCAAACCGAACGACTGCAATCATCAACAATGGTTAAAAAAATAATTTGCTCGTGTGAGCGACGGAGTTCGGTATCTCCCCCATATATCACAATACAACAGTTCAAAACAATCTTTAGTTTTGATGCAACTAATAGGAAAGGGTAACCTGGTGTGTTTAGCTTTTGCACATGACTCACAAATCACATTACTTGTCTTTGAGGAAGTGTTCTTGACAAAGTCCAAATTAGAAAGTTTATCATTTGAGGCATGTCCCAAGCGTTTATGCCAAACATCAAAAGTAACTGTCATTGCCTTCGTTTCGCTTCCCACCATGTTCATCCGATATAGTCCTTGCTTGCATTTACCCACACCAATCAACCTCCTCGAGTTCAAGGCCTGCATAATACAAAAATCAGAAAAAAAAAAAACATCACAGCACATTGCAAATCCTTCGCTAATCGACTAATAGATAAGAGGTTGCAAGTAAATTCCGGACGTGTAAAACATTCTTAATTTGTATTCCGTTGGGTAGGGTGCACGACCCTTTCCCTTCAACCGGAATGGATGAACCGTTGGGTATAGTGACCGGCAACTCATTTGTGGCTTTGAGATCGTTATTGAACCAATCCAGCCTATGAGTTATGTGATCGGTGGCACCTGAATCCACAACCCATTTGCTGCTAGCATCGAATGTATCTGCCATGTTGGCGACCGGAGGAGTTTCATTCTTGGTGGAAGTATTTGCAGCAAACATGCCAAGGAATTGTTGATATTGCTCATTGCTTAAACAGGGTATGGGGCTGTTCTCGGTCTCGACAAAAGGCGGCTTTAGTCTTAGGTTTTTTTGTTTTCACTTTCCCACAAAAGCCACAATTGATCATGACTCTCTGTTGCTCTCCCTCGGTTCCAGCCATGAGGATGGCTTCAAGAAAAGAACGTCGGCGATTGGTGATTTAGGGTTTTGGTTGGATTGAGCGACGCGTAGCCCTCTCTGATACCATATAAAAATTGATAATGGTAATTCAGTATTTCTATGTTTTCTCAATATTACAAACTCAGATGAAAACAAGAATAAAAGGAGCCTAGAAAGGCTAAACTAGGAAATCAGAAGAAAAGGAGGGAAGGCAATATTCTTACACTAATTAAGACATTGCAATAATAAATAAATCAATCAAAATATTTGTTTCCTTCTTTAAAGGAAATTGGAATTTTGACATAAATATGGTTGAGGAAAAAATGACAAAGTTAGTGATTCAAGAGGGTGGCACGTGGAAAGACGATGCCCCTTTCCGATAAATAACTCACTTATGATGAAGCACAACGAAGCAGCAATAGTCCGACGATGATTAAACAAAAAAACAAAAACGAAAAAAGATGAGCTTTACTTTTTTTTATTTTGGTGCCTCTAAGCTACTCCTAATAATTTATATCAACCTGTCATAGGCGGGGTTTGAATCCTTAACCTCAAAGAGAGTTTCACCACTTTAACTCTAAATGACTTTTCATTGGACAACCCCCACCTTATTAATTTTTTTTTATTAATTTTAATTTTTTTTAAACCGGTTCGAGTCTAAAATGGTTCCAAACGTAACCCAACAAGTTTGTATAGGTTTGAGTTTTCATCACCTCTAATGGTTTCAAACCAAACCTGTATTCTCCAAATTGACTTAAATTGAAACCGGTTTGGTTTGAAAAGCCAATTTATGCACCTCTAGAAGAACTAAGACCACCTAGATGAACTAAATGGTTGATGGTTCTTTAAATTCTTTGTGATTTCGATCATGGTTGGGTATAATAAATTTCGAAATTGTAAAGATAAAATATTCTATTGTAAATAACTAAATATCTTGTCACTTATTGATCTTGCTACCTAGAAAATAAATTGTTATTCCAGTTTATTTGTATAGTTTTCCATGCATGTAACCATTTAAAAAAAGTTAAAATCGTGAACGAAGAGGGACCGGTAACATACTGTTTGTTTGGTTCCGTTTTGGACCCTTACATTCGCAGAACCGGACCTTGCCGTTTTTTCCGTTAGTAGTGTAATTTCTTCCGTTTTCGTCCGAAATTGTTTTTACGTATAGAGCCGGCCCCCGCTCATTTTTTTCCCTAAAGAATTCTTGGCCCCCTCTTATTTTTTATCCTTAAAATTTTCAGTTCAATGCTCTGTTAAGATTGATTCGATAAGTTATGGGTACGAAATAAAAAAATAAAAAAACAAGTAAGCAAACGTCACAAAGCTTCAACAAGTGAGCTGCAAGAGCATGAAAATCAACAAGAAAATCATGCTAATTTTAAAGCTCCACAACCACAATCAAACACTAATGAAATGGATATTAACAATATAGAAAGAGATCCAGCTAAACGAAAACCAATTTGGGAGTATCCGGTTCATTTAAGAGAACAAGACGTGCTTATCTTTCTTTAGGACCTTACCAAGTAAGTCTTACGGAGTATCAAAATAAAGGTTTAAATAATCATACTCGTAGGTTCCAATATGTTTGGTTCAGTGTTTATCCTAATTGGTTAGAGTATTCTCCAATAACACATGTTGCGTATTGTTTTATGTGTCATCTATTTACTGTTTGACCAAGTGTGAGCAACGGTTACGATTCATTTACGGTTAAAGGGTTTGACAATTGAAAAAAAGTTAACGGGAAAAAGTGTTCATTCTTGGCTCATATTGGTAACAACACAGAAATTCCATTGAATTCGGTAAAAACTTGTTGAACCAAGCAACACACATTGACAATATGAAGCCAAATGAAGAGACAATAAAGAAAAACCGTTTATGATTAAAAACTAGTGTTGATGTAGTGCGTTGGTTGACATACCAAGCTTGTGTTTTCCGGATTTCGATGCTTTATATACTTCTACTCGGTATCAGCCTCGTAAAAAAAATCTTCATGTTACATTTGGACATTATTACCGAGTAGATTTGTTTACATCCACATTGGACAAACAGATAGATGAGTTGAATAATAGATTCAATGAGCAAGCGATGGAGTTGTTATCTCTTAGTTCTAGTTTAGTTTCAAAAGAGATTAATGTTGATCAGATTTGTCTTTTAGTTGAGAAGTATTATCATGAGGATTTTACAGAGTAGGAGAGGAATCAATTACCATATCAGTTAGAAGATTTTAATATTGAGATGAAAATGAATACCAAGCTAACTGGTGTATCAAATATTTCTGATTTATGCAAAAGTCCGGTGGAAACTCACAAACGTGAAAATTATTATTTGGTTGATAGAGTGGTTCAGCTAATCTTGACACTTCCAGTTCCTACTGCAACAACAGAAAGAGGATTTTCAGCAATGAAAATATTCAAGAATCGGCTTCGCAATAAGATGGCAGACGAGTATCTCGCGAATAGCTTGGTGATTTACATAGAAAAAGAAATTGCTAATAAGTTTGATTCGGAATCCATAATCGATGAATTCAAAAATATTAAAGGTCGTCGGGCTGAGTTGTAATAGATTATTTTATATTTAAAGTTATTTATTATTGATTTGTTTGGCCCGACCCGAACATATAACCCGAAACATAGTGATAGGAAAAAAAATTGGTCTCGTGACTTTCGGCCTCCGCTTCTTAGTTTTTCAAGCTCCGCCACTGATAAGTTAAAAAGGTAAAAGGAAAATAATAAGGTTAAAATAATAATATTATATTTTCTTAATTTTTTCAGGATTTTATTAGAATTTAAATTTCATTCCATTGGCTGAGGAAGAAATTTATATTGAAATTAATTTTATCCAAATCTCACGTTTCAAATCCCACATTTGATGAAGTTCTCATGTTTTAAAGGAAATCAAAGGAATGTTCACAATAGTTGGCCATAGTTCATTCAAAAACCATCCATTATTATTTATTTTTATTATTTTACAAATAAGTTTTGTTCTTTAACTTTGATATTATAAACAGGGAAAGTGCTAATAAGCTAGTGGTGGAGTGGTAAGGGAGAGACATGGTGTTTCTAGTGACCCAGATTCAGTCTCTGCCCTCCACATTAGTTTCTGCGTCATACAAATGAGGCCTAGCTTAGGCTAGATAAGGTTATTAAAATAATTTTTATAAAGATATCTGAGTATTAATCTCTGTTTTATATTTATTAATTTTTAAAAGGTAAATTTGTCTTTTTATATTCCAATTCCATAAAAAATGTATCAACTGAACACATTTTAAATTTTCAAAAAAATCCTTCCAATTCCAACAAATTCCACGAACCAAACACGTCTCTTTAAATTTGTACTAAAAGATCAAAACTCAAAAGTTTTACCCCTACTATATAATATCTCCTATATTTGAAATTTGTAGATCCAAAACATGAACCATCTTTAAAGCTAGTTTCTTGCTTAGTTATGCATTTGACAAGGTCCATGAACTTGCAGATTTAACCATGTTCCATGTCGAATAACGATAAATGACAGTTTTTTTCGTTTTACAAGTTAACCGAGCTCACGTAGGGGCGAACCACGTGTTCAAGTTTAAATAACAATTCTGGTTTTGCAAACGCAACACGAAATCAACAAATATAAGGCGTAAACACAAACATCATCTCACAAATATACATCAACTCCCCTGGTTACACCACGACCAACAATACCAATGTTTATTCAATGTTATGAAGTTATCATGATGGAGAAGGTCGCGGTAATCTCTTTGCAATTTCCTGTAACATAAGTGTAAAAGCAAGCTCAGGTCAAATGATAAATGACTCGAGTATCAATGAGTTTGTTTTTAACATAAGAAAAGAAGGCATAAATGCAAGTTACTGCTCTACCTCAAATAGCTGATTGATGTTATCAGCTGTCTTGGCAGAAGTTTCGATGAAGAACATCCCGTTCTTTTCGGCATAGTCGAGTCCATCCTTGGGAAAAACAAACACAACAATGTTAAACAAGAGCAAATCAGTTAGCAAAAGGCAAAGAAACAGTATGTATTGCAAGTCTAGTGCGGGTCAGGTTGGGTTGGTTAATGGGTAGTTTTTGTGGTTTAGCTACAATTTTTCTCCATTGTTCTCGAAAAATAATTAATGTGTCAGATATGATAACAAAACTACATCGCCTTAATCGTAATATAATTTTTTGAAATTTGAAATAATTCTGGTTCTTTTTAAGGGAAAATCACCAAAATGAACATGTTGACCCAATTTTTTTCCAAAATAAACATGGACTTGTAATCCTTACAAAACTAAACATCCAAAAAAGAAACCAATCACAAAAGGCCATGTAACCCATTCTCGGCTGACCCGGCAACATACTAGCTGCCAGCTAAGCACCAGCCTCCACCACAATCCGCCGGCTAAGCACCAGCCCTCAACTCTTTTCGTGGCAAATTTGGTTGGTTGATTATGTGGACCCAGATGTAATTTCAATGATCGTTCCGCAAAATTCAATGAGACAAAAAAGTCAATGGTCATTTTGCAAATTTTTAGACTAGCCTATTATGAAACCACCACCTCTAATTTAACTAGCCTATTATGAAACGAAGCATGTTTCTTACTTGAACTGACACCTCCCGTTTTTCTTGAAGATCAGCCTTGTTACCAACTAAAGCCAAGACAATATCAGGGCTCCCTTGCTTTTGTAGCTCCTGTAGAGCACAAGCTTTAGTTAAATGTATCTAAGACACCAGTTACAGAATGAACAAGCATTTAAAAATTAATAGTCAAACCTTGACCCAATGCTGCGCTTTGTGGAACGAATCCGGATTAGTTATATCATATGCAATAACTGCAACAGCTGCACCTCGGTAATAAAGTGGGGCTAGTGCAGCATATCTGGACAATTTACAAAGAGAAATAAAACTTCAACTTGTAAAATGGAGTCAGAAAGATGGTAATAACTGTTGACCGGGTAAAAAAACGAAAATTTTGAAAAGTTTTGTTAACCATAAAATAAAATATAATCTTGCAAATGTACCTCTCCTGGCCCGCGGTATCCCAGATTTCAAATTTAACTGTTGTGGAGTCCTGCAGAGCTATTGTTTGTGACAAGAATGAAGCTCCAACAGTCACCTGAAATTATTAGTTAAGTGGTATATGTAAGTAAATCAAATGATGATTTCATCATAGACAATTCAACAAATTATAGATGATTTTGGCAATAAATCATGCCAGCCTGTAGAAGCTTAACCCGTTATTTAAACTAGCAAATAAAAAATATTAATATAAAATCTTAACCTATTTGTTAACTGAAAAGGAATGAAAAATAGTAACCTTGGATGTTGGATCAAACTGACCACGGACAAAGCGAAGGACAATGCAGGTTTTTCCAACACCAGAGTCTCCTAATAGCACCAGCTGTAATTAAAATAATAGAAAGTGTTAGATAATTTGGGGAGTGTGGAACGATGAAGCTCAGACTATTGGTACATTATAGAAGGCTAAGAGTAAGCATTTACCAAAAGTTTCTTGTATTATTGTATGTAATTCATTGATTCAAGATCACATTAGCAAAAAATAAACTTCATAGGTTGTGAATATATATAATGCTACATGAATCAACAAATAACAACATGATTGGTCCAAAGCAATGGCAAGGCCCTGTTATTATATGTTGAACTAACCTTTTTTTTCTACTATTCTCTAAACTGGTCATGACAGTAAGTTACTGATACATACCTCCAACTCAGGTAAAAAAGAAAAAAAAATAGTTGATAATATAAAAATGGGGTCCCTTCATTGAGATTCCACCACATGTGTAAAGGTCATTCTGGTAAATTGTACTATGTTGAATATTCAGCTTAAAATTGTTAGAAATCTTGATAAAAGACTTACTTCAGCAAGCAGCATATGACACTAAGTTACTGATACTGATACATACCTCCAACTCAGGTAAAAAAGAAAGAAAAAAACAGTTGAGTGATAATCAAAGTTTAAAAGAACGGAATCGCGCCTCGAGGCGTTTTCCCTTCGCCTCACGAGGCGTAAGCCTCGAGGCGAACCGAGGCGTAAGCCCGAGGCGGAATTAAAAATTAAATATAAAAATTATATATCTTACAAAAATAAAATACTAAACATCAAACATTGTTTGTATCTTGTTTGTTGACTACATCAACCCCTTCCAAACCTTTCCCAAGTGTGATGTGTGGGAGAAGAATGAGAAATTAGGTCAAATTAAGGAGAAGAATGAGAAAATAGGTCAAATTAAGGAGAACCAAACGCGAATTATGGACTTTTGACCCATTTGAGTTGTGTATTTCGTTAATAGAACGATATACACAGCTCAAATGGGTCAAAAGTCCAGTTAAAAGTCATTTTTTTCCATTTCTACCACTTCACCGCCTCAGCCCGCCTCGACCGCCTCAGCCCCTGTGAGGCGTACGTACAAAAATACCTTGTGAGGCGTCGCCTCAGACTCGTTTTTCTACCGCCTCTCCTCGAGGCGCGCCTCGAGGCCGACCGTTTTTTTAAACCATGGTGATAATATAAAAATGCGGTCCCTTCATTGAGATTCCACCACATGTGTAAAGGTCATTTTGGTAAATTGTACTATGTTGAATATTCAGCTTAAATTGTTAGAAATCTTGATAGAAGACTGACTTCAGCAAGCAGCATACCGTTTAAACAGTGTTGTAAAAATCGCTAGTCGGGCGGTGGGGTAGGGCCTAGGCGGGATTAATCGGGGCCTAGGCGGGATTAATCGGATTGGAATTTTTATATGTAATTTTCAGTTTTTTATATATATACACACATTTTTATATGTAATTTTTATAAAAATGTTCATTTTTAAACCACACCAAAGGTTTCGCCGGAATTTGGCCGGATATTTCAGGTTTTCGCCGGAAATTTCAGGTTTTCGCCGGAATTTGGCCGGAAATTTCAGGTTTTCGCCGGAATGTGTCGCCGGAATCTGGCCGCCTAGGCCCGCCTAGCGACTAATTGACCGACTAGGCCAAAATTAGGCCTTAACGAGCCGCCTAGCGATTTTTAGGCGCCTAGGCGCGATTTTTACAACCCTGCGTTTAAATGTAGTAAAATGAACTCTTTTTAACATTGGTAATGCTATCTTACGAGTAATTAAGTTAATGAAACTTTGAGGAAACTTTTAAACTGAATGGAGCAGAGAGGGTATTTAGACTGGTCTGGAAGTTGCTTTTGATTGCACAAAGTTTAGTGAAGCTTCCATCAGTTAGGCATTGCTTGGAAAGTGCCACTAACGACAGAAGTCTTACCGACAACTAGGACGAGGTTTTTCAAATTAAGCTACACTATGTTAAAACAAGAGAAAAAAATACAAAAGAAGAACCATGAAGAATCACTTCCCTCTTTGCAAACAATGACACAAATGCAAGCTTCATGTAACATCACTTAATTGTGATGTTCAGGGAATAAGAGGTATTGAATACCATTGTGTGATGTAGAACATATAGACATATTTTACGAAAAGGTTCAATAGTGAATTGGTGACATGTCCATCTTCTTTGATTTTTCTTATTTTACAATGTTTTATCAACCAATTTTTTTCCGTTGTCTAATATGATCACAACATATAAGTAAATGATACATGAGTCCAATTATAACTTAGAAAACTAAAGAAAATAAGAAAAAGGTCCCTTGATTGAGATCCTACATCAAGCTAGAAGCGGACTCACAACCATATAGGTACTCTCACCTTCTTGTTAAAAAACCAAGTGCACGGCTTTCTTAATCCTATGTATAAGGCCCATGTGGGTCCCAGCTTAAATTACTTGCAGAGAGCTACATACTATTCTCTCAAAGAATCAATGTGCTCCCGCTTCATTTAGAGTGATTCAGTGCCTGCTAACATTAACATATGAGCAGTCTTCGATAACCATGATGAATCACACAACATATGAATAACAATTTCTTCTTCTTTTTGTTTCTCTTCAATTTTCTTATGATATCAACTCATGATATGATACTCTGATAGTATTCCAGACAGGGACTGTTTGCATTGGTCCTAATTTAGTAATTTACCTATTTATATATCCTAATATTTCCTAGAAACATGCCGGTTTCATGCATGATTTGAGCACATTCATGAATCAATGCAAAGGTTAGCTAATAAGAACAAAGGTGTTTGTCAAGCTTCCAGTGTTCAATTCAGGGTTCCAAAAGACTTTCATGAGACTCACAAATCCATATTAGATAAAGTCTGAGTCCAAATGGGGGCATCCTAGTCGCAAATGGTGTATTTCCCTTACCAACTAGCGAGGGTTCAAATCCTATAGTATGCAGGTTCGGTGAGTTTAGTTAATAGCAGTAGATTAGGTGTCGTTCATAAAAAAAGATAAGGTCTATTTGTATAAACATTTTATCTATAAATCAATGCAAAAAACAAAAAGGCATAACTTTTTGACAACCTAATTAACAAACATAATCAAAACTACTTGTGTATATAATAACTAGCTCATAAGAATCTCATATCCTTGTCTTAATACTGTAAGTCAATATATTTACAATATCCAGCATCAACTAAGAAAAAAATCTATCAAATATTAAAATGAACACACGTTAACAACCGACATAGCTGCCAAAAAAGGCAAATCACATTCATTTTCACCATATCCATATAATGAAATCCAAAAAAGAAAATAACATTTAACCTGCTAATTGCAAAAAAGTTTGAGGGACTAAAATAGAACAGACCGGATAATTTCTTATTATTCAGTTACCCTGAGTAACTACCTTAACACGTAGATTTTTGGCATCCGAATCGCCGTTACTCGGATTAAGTCCACCTACCCGTCCGGAACTCCTATCTGCAAACCAATAGCACCAAGAACAACCAAAAATTCAACAAACATCTCAAAACAGTCTGAAAATTAATGGTGGACCTAAACAGGTCTAATCAATCAAACAAAATGGCTTTAGTATCACAATTCAAAGTCAAACCCTAACTTTTTGCAGCTTAAAATCGATAATTTCAATGAATATGAATAGTGATGAAAATTAGGCGATTGACTGAATCAGTAAAACCCTAAATTAGGAATACCTGGAAGGGAGGAGGAGCAACCCATGACGTATGGTACAACAGCTATAAATACAGATGTATTGTTAGTTTGATCTGTGTGATTTGAACTATGAAAAGGGGAAATTGGTTGTTTGATCTTGATTCGTTTATGGGAGCGAAGGTTCGTCGGTTTTTATCACCTGGTTGTCTTTTGTAGCTTTGAAGACCTACTATTTTTTTATTTTATTTTTAAGATTATTGGATTTTAATAATCTCACATTTTATCAATTGGTAAATAATAATTTTAACTGAGAATATTCTTACCACTGGTTCCTACTTTGAAACTATTTTTTTACATTGGACCCCCCGTTAAAAAAACTTAGCGCCGTTAGAGTTTATATGACGTGGACATCTACAAACCACAGGAAAGTCGAGCCAAGCTAGCAGTGGTCTCGTGGTGGCTTTTGAAATTGGCTCTGGTGGTATTTAACTGGTCCAAACTTAGACAACGCTGGTGTTTAACGAGACCAGTTAAACACCACCAAAGACAATTTCAAAAGCCAACACGAGACCACTGCTAGCTTGGCTCGACTTTCCTGTGGTTTGTAGATATCCACGTCATATAAACTCTAACGACGTTAAGTTTTTTTAACCGGGGGTCCAATTTAAAAAAATAGTTTGAAAGTAGGGATCGGTGGTAAGAATATTCTCAGTTGGGATTATTATTGAGCAATTGATAAAAGGTGAGATTATTAATATCCAATAATCCTTTTTTATGTACAAAGAAACCTATTATTTGCCAAAATATAAAACTTATTTTATTTTAATAGTAGTACAACTAAATATGATACCCACGCTACGTAGCGGACACGTATTTATCCTTAAAACTATAGTCGTAATTCGTGGTTGTACATTTTGAAACGTTGATACAACGTGTGTGTTAAAATTTGTGACGTAAAAATATGAGAAAAATAAAATGTCATTGCATACTAAAACAAAACGTTAAAAAAAAATTTAAGTTGGAATAAACAAAACCTAAAAAAAATAGATTAAAAAATAACAAAAAAAACTAAAACAGAAAAATTCCACCATCAATGTTTGAACCCAGGTGGATTGGGAGCATGAGGCGCGCCTTTTCGCAGGGCCATGAGACACTTTTATGTTTAAGCTTCTCTATTACCTCTTTATAGTTTATACAGACACAAAATCGTGAAAAATAAAAAAAATGACTAATCAACACGTGACAAGTGGCACCACCGCCCAAACCAACCAAACTCGAATCAGAACTGTGGACCTCTTATCTATACTACTATATAATAGATATTAGAAGGATATTGATGTAATTTACTCCAAAAATTAAGACACCTTACACATTTTTTACATAGTGTACAAATTGACAATGACGTAAATGTGTACAATTACTTTCTAAGCCCTATTTATAATTAAATCATATTAATTACCATTTAACATATACACTTAAAGCTTAGGTAAAAAATATTGATCGGGTACATATGTCTTTTTACATTTAACAATTAATTTTATGATAGAAAATAACATTTAATCAACTTGAAAATATTAGCAACAAACTCATAGTTATTAACCATAATCTTATAAAATTAACCATAAAATGGTTATTTACAACATATTTTTTTTTTCAAAAATAAAAAACCAGCTCCATATTATAAGTACAATTAAACATAAGTGTCGGTGGCAAAGGCCACCGACTCCTTCTCCACCCTTATACTTTAGTCAAATGACAAACTAAACATCAAAGTTTGTAAAATGTTAATTTGGTCCCCTTAAGTTTTAAAAGTTTCGAGTTTATCCCTTGTACTTTATATAATCTGATTTTTCCTTAATAACTTTCACGTTTGATTGTTTTTTTTCTTGACGTCCTGGTATAAATTTTTTTAAAACAAATTCGTATTCAAAATAACATATTTTTTAGGTTTCGTGGGTTATATCGACTAACGATGATGTTATGGTACCATGACTAAACTTAAATCTAAGTGTTGGAAAAGTTTTCTAAAATTCAATTTTAACCCTCTAATTTATTGATATAACTCACCTTCAACTTTATAAAATATCACTTTAACTCTTTTAAGTTTCTAAAGTTTCGAGTTTACCCCATGTAGTATATATGATAACTTTTCTTCGTTAATTATTTTTTTTTCTTGATGTCCCGGTATAAATTTCGTTAAAAACGTCAAGTTTCTAAAGTTTCGAGTTTACCTCATGTAGTATATATAATAACTTTTCTTCGTTAATTATTTTTTTTCTTGATGTCCCGGTATAAATTTCGTTAAAAACGGAGTCGTATTCAATGTAGAGTATTTTTTATGTGTCGTGGGTTGTATCGACTGACGGTAATGTGCTGATACCATGTAGAACAAGATCGACACCGACTTAAAAATATCAGTTTCGTTATATAACTGTTTTTTATTTATGTTTCGATCTCCACAACCTATTCGCCGTAACTTTATACGTATATGTATTTAACCACTTTTTTTTGTGTTTAGCCACGTTAATTTCACCGTCTCAGCCGTTTAAGGTCTGCCCCCCACCGTGTGGCACGGGAGCCTCCCGTCGCGGAGTGTGGGGCTCACAACCGATTCGTCGTAACTTTATACATTTATTCTATGTATTTAACTACGTTTATTTTATGTTTAGCTACATTAATGTCACCGCGAAGCGCGGGTCTCATTTTCTAGTAATTATAAATTATAAGTATTTTTATGATTTATAGACTATGTGCTAAAAGTGAAATAAAACAAGGATATATTCAATAAAAGAAAAATGAAGTGAAATAAAGCAAATCCCTTGTCATCCTCCAACACAAAAACAGTAATGGTTTTTTTTTAATATAAGAAAAATAAATAATCTAAATCATATTTCAATATTTGAATTCTTTATTTGATAACTGGTTTAGTTTTACGTAAGTAACTTAATTTAAGTTTTTAAATTTAAGATTATATTCTTTTGTAATTTCTATGAAATATAATATATCCATTTATTCTTTTATTAATATAAAACATTTATCCTTTTAGAAGAACAAAATGTTTAAAAGGTTATAGTTTTGTATAGAAAGTTATTTAATTTGTAGCATACCAAGTAAGAGAGAGATATTGCAATTTGTTTATAAAACGTCTAAAAGATTACGATAATAAAACTAATTTATTTGTAAGCACAAATTTTTTTACACAATATACAAATTAGCAATGTCTCAATTGTTTACAATTACCTACTAACGCATGTCTATGATTTAACCAATGATTTAATTGACACTATATTAAATAGAGAAAATCAATTAAAACGTTCAAATCTCCACGGCAACGTGCTGGATACCTTTTACGTGTGGTCGTACCACATATAAATATTTTATAAGCAACTTGCATGTGAATTTCAAATGAGGTGTAATTTATAAAATAAAAAAATCGTTTAATTAAACAAATATTTACACAGAATTAATTTGTTGAGGTCGCACATCATGCGAGTTCCCTACTAATTGAATTGTATAGTTATATAATTATATGTCTTTTTAATTACAAATTGTTTACTCTTAAATACCATTTAAATATGAGGGCCATTACCAATACCACAAGACTACAAATACATGATCAATAGTATAATTATATACTTCGTGCAAAAACATGTAACATTAAAACTTTAATTTATTTTCAAAATTCATCACCTTTTAATTTTTTATGTTATTTGAACTTTCCGTCCATACAATAGTTAAAATAACAATAAGAGTAAATTACAAAAATAGTCTTTTTGGTTTGGTCCAAATAACACTATTCGTTCTTAAACAACACTTTGAGGGACCAAAATTTATGATTTTATTACTTTTCGTCCAATCACAAACGATTTGATAATGATCTATTAAGTATGCCTCACGTGAGGGGTAATATGGTCCTTTTGTCTCGAAACCCTACCTTCGGCCATAGCCCCAAACTTCTCATTCTTCTTCATTTCCGTCACTAGCGTTCCCCTCGGCCAACTCCTTCCATTTCCAACTCCAACATCGCAATTTCCAACTCCAAGGATCTCCTCATAAGTTCCAACATAAATGACACCTCGAAAGCATAATGAGAATCCAAATCCGCTTGTGTGAGACCCGATGCTAGACTAGAGTTTTACCTCCACCTGAAACACCATTTTAAACATGGTTAGTAATGATAAACAAACTTAGGAACAACCCCCAAATCATTAACCCAAAGATAGGCCCAAACCCCAAATTAACATTTAAGAGCAACCTCCTTTTTAAAAAGCTCAAAAGAAATGTATCTTTCAACTTTTGGACATGTGAGGCTTGTATACTCCATATACACACAAGGAAAAGGTCAAACATGGGGTGGGCCCCACGGAGATCTCGGCTAAAATTGTAGCAAGAAGGGAAAGGGGGAAAACTAGAATGTTAAAGCATGTATGCACCATTCGTTAAAATTTTGAAAGAGTATAACCTTGCTATACATGTATATGTACATTTATACATGTGTAATAAAACCTTATACAAATATCAAGTGTAATAAAAACCTTATACATGTATAACGTTATACATGTTACAAAGTTCTTAAGGATGTCCATCACATATTTATAAATGTGTAATGAATCATTATCCATATAAGTAAACACTTATACCTATTCATATTTATCAATTATGTAACTTCATAATTACTAATATTAATTATGACATTGTACGCGTTTAACCGTATATAATTACGTATACAGAATATTTGCTTATTGTGTGACCTTTGGGATCAAATTTGATTGGCAACAATTCATATGTTGTGTCTTGAGCGCATAACTCCAACACACACACGCGTTTATATGTGTATATATATGAGGAAAATGATGGTGTTGTTAGTAATCTAACTTGTATGCGAAAAACATCAATAGTATGTTGTTTTGATTAAAAATTCCCTAAAGCCCATAATTAAAATCGATTTCCAATTGAAACTTGGATATCGCTTAAATGACAAACAAGATTCACTTTGTCCCAATTGATTACATGGCTACACCAAGATTGTAACGATACAAGGAAAATTAGCATGACCCATTGTAACACACTGTGCAAATCCCACATCGCCCTTGATCAGGAGAGATTTTTGGTTGATAAAGAATGTCCCGCCTCAAATACCATTAACACTTTTGGGGTGCATTGGTTATGGATGAGAGAAGAACTCTACAGTTAAATGTGCTCGGGTAGGAGTAATCCATAGATGGATGACCCTGGGAAGTTTTCACACTGGGCAACCAAAACCAAATCTGTGAGCTCCTTGTGAGTAAGGCGAACAATATTGGTGGTATGAGGGGCCACCTTTGTTCCGTTCGAGATGATGGGGCAAACCACATCGAGGATGGTGAGTCGTCGGGGGTGTCCATGAGGACACTTAAGCAAATCCTACATCCTTGAATGGGATGGTAGGGGCAAACCTCATAGATAACGATGAGTTCATGGGGGGTGATTGTAACATAGCAGGAAGATTAGCATGACCCATTGTAACACCCTAGGCAAATCCCAAATCGCATGTGGACATGAGAGATTTTTTGTTAGTAAGCAATGCTCCACCTCAAATACAATCAACGCGTTTTGGACGCATTGGCTGTGGATGAGAGGAGAACATTAAGCATGCTCAGGATGGGAGTAATCCAGGGATGGGTGACCAGTGGAAAGTTTTCACCCAGACAACCAAGAACAAACTCGTAAGCTCCTAACGAGCAAAACATACAATATTTGTGGTATTAGGGGTCTGATGTTTCAAAGATTTTCATAATAAAATAATTGAGTAAACTATTTAATTGTTGATCCTCATTAAATTATTGGATTTTAGTAATTCCACATTTTATCAATTGGCTAATAATAATCGCAACTGAGAATATTTTTACTACTAGTCCCTACTTTCAAACTTTTTTCATACATTAGACCTCCGTTAAAAAAAAGTTAACGCCGTTAGTTTTTATTTGACGTGGACATCTGCAAACGGCCGGAAAGTCGAGCCAAGCCGGAACCCTAGCCATCGCCTTCGCCGGAGGGGTGGTCTGCAAACCCTAGTCTATCACTGTTTTCACCGTTAAACGCCACCGTTGTCTCTATTTGGACTTTTCGGAAAAACGAGACCCGTTAAACACCACCGGAGCACGAGACCACTGCTAGCTTGGCTCGACTTTCCGACGGTTTGTAGATGTTCACGTCATATAAAATTTAACGGCGCTAAGTTCTTTTAACGGGGGGTCCAACGTAAGAAAATAGTTTGAAAGTAAGGACTGGTGGTAAGAATATTCTCAGTTAAGATTATTATTAGTCAAATGATAAAATATGGAATTATTAAAATCTAGTTTCCCTAAATTAGTCGATGTCTGATTATTTCATGTGTTATTAAATTATGAAAACAAAATTCTCTCTAAATTATTTAATGTGTTATATTTTATTGATGTAATACAAGTTTAATCCACACATGATGAAATCAGAGAGAAAAATATAAGAAAACCTAATGAAATCAGCAACGCAAGGGATACGAAAATGATGCAAGTCAGTTATAGGACATATATAATGCTAAAATAAAAAAGATTTAAATTAACTCTTAATTGATTTTAATCAATGACGTAATTTTGATGGGTACACAATCGGTGTTTATTAGTTCGTTAATTTGTTAGAAAATGCAAATAAAAAAGTACACCGCAAGGTAGTACAACTTTATATTCGAAACTACTCAACAACAACCTCTAGTATGTTTTATTTTAGAGTTGAATACGATTTTTTCTAAATAACTATTTTTTTTGGAGTGGAAGGGATTGATTGATATATATGAAAAGAAGGATGATTACAATAACTATTTTAATCTAAAAGTTTTAATTTGACATTTTCAGTTCATTAGTTTGATTTTGGTTTCAATTAACTTCACGTTTCTAACACCATCCATTACTTATGTTAAATGTTATGTAAAAAGACAAAAATACCCCTAATATTAACAAATTCAAAAGTTCAAAAATAAAAATTCTACTCACTTACACCATAGTTCTTCTTCTTCTTTGTTCAACCCTTCACGCCCAACACCCCTTCGTCGCTATGATCATCTTCATTTCCTTCCAAGTAAAAAAAATCCCACATCAAAACCTCTAATTTCATCATTCCCTCAAAAACTTTCAAAATATAGAGATCTAGATATATAAAAATATAGAGATCTAGATATATAAAAATTCATAAATTAATTTGGTTGCAGTTAATTTGGTTAAAAGTGGCAGATTCAAGGAAGGTCTTCATCAGCCGAGTGAAAGTCGTTTGAAAACCCCCCACACCACATGCGGCCGACTGGATACCCCTCGCTGATGATTCGTTTTTCCGGCAAGATATATGCTGACATGGGATGAACACTGTACGGAAACCCTAGATCAAGAGAGAAAGGGCACTGTGGGAGAGAGATAGATCTCTCGAGAGAGGGGAATGGAGTGGTAGCGGTGGCCATCAGTCGGAGATGATGATAAAGTCAATACTTAATCCCATCACCACCAAATCAAGTTCTCAACCATACCACTACCACTACCACCATTGATTTAGGTTCTGAAGCTTATGTTGGGTGGGTAGAGAGAGGAGTTAGGGCTTAAGGGGGTGGTCGCTGTGATGAATGTTGTCGGAGCACGAGGTCGTGGTGGTCTATGATGGTGGTTGCGGTGATGGTCTGAGATAAAGAAAATGGAGTTAAGGTATAAAGTGTGAGAGAGAAGAAAGAGAAGGGTTTTAACCATGGGCTCGAAGATAAGAATGTCTTCTTTTCCTCCGCACTCAATCACTGCGCTACCTATGGTTGGGTTGTAGAACCCATCTTCTGAAGGTTTGGAGATGAACAAGTACTGACCTTGGCAATCGTATGGTTTTGACAGTTGTTGCCGGCTTGTACCTTAGACTTACCCACGGCCTTTGAGTTTGAGGGTGAATCATGATTTTGGAGAGAATTCTTCTTAGCTGAGTGGTTTTCATACCTTTGAAACCATTGAAGGTATGTCTGTGCAGAAAGTGCTCGAAATCACTAGCCATCCCGACCTTGACTACATTTTGAAGAGGTAACTTGGCTAAGGCTCGAAGGTCATATCTTGGGAGGGTACTGAAATCATTTGGATTCTTGAAGTGCTCCACTCCACCTTTGTTCCTTCTTACTATGAACAAGGACCTCTCCTTGTCATACTTCCAACCAACATGCGATATCTTCAGTTCTTGGTGTTCGGAAAACAATTCATAGTGTTTGGGAGGTTCTTCTTCGGGCAACTTTTTCATCCAAGGTCTCCTAGGGTTTAGGACCTCGGAAGTGGGTGCAACTTATTGAGGTGGATCAATTGTTGTTGTTGCTTCTTGAGGTATGCTTGCTAGCCCAACAGTGGTTTTAGGCTCAGCAAAAGTAATTTGAATATTGGGATCCTATTCATCATTGTCAGACAAAGCTTCAATCTCATCTCCGGTTTCAGTGAAGTACCATACTTTTTCTCCATGTTCTTCAACAAGAGTCATAGTTTATAGGAAGTTATCATTGGTTCCATAGTCATAAAATTGCTTTAGCAGGTCATCCAATTCATGGTTAGAATCTATCTCCTCTTCATCAAGCACCACCACTTCAGTTTCTGATTCTTTTGCCTTCCCTTTGCCTTTGTCAGCTCTTCTTTAGCTTAGGGATTGAAAATCATATTCCTGCTCTTCAATTTTACACCTTCTCAATCCACTTAGATTTTATTTTTACTTTGGTGGTGAATTTGATTTAACTTTGTCAACTTTGTCCGGCAGCTAAAAAACAATCTAATGAGTGTGTCCCAGATTTGCGACAAATACTTCTGTGCTCTTTTCAACTCAAGGGAATGTTTGATTTTGAAACTCGGCGTGGTTATTCTTGAAGACTTAATCCTTATGCGTGCTCCTAGAAGATTCAACACCTACAACTTGGATATGAATAATCCATCATGAATGGAATCTTGCTTTCTCTCAAAAGCATCAGAAGATGAGTCCTTCTTATGGCAAAGAAGATTGGGAAACGTCACCTTCAAAACAATTAATCGACTTGTTTGAGGAAACCTTGTCACCGATTTGCCTCTCAAAGATTTCTCTCCTGTAGAACACTACATTGCATGTTCTAAAGGAAAACAACACAAAACCTCTCACAAACCCAAGACCATTAACTCTATCGACACTCCTCTCCAATTGCTTCACATGGAACTCTTTGGTCATGTGAGTGTCATGAGTCATGGTCTCCTACTGCTTAGTAGTAACCGATGACTTCTCTCGGTTTACTTGGGTATTCATTCTGGCAAGAAAAGATGTGACGCCAGAAACTCTGAAAATTCACTTGCTGAAGATCGAGAATTTTCTCACCTTATGAGTGAAGACTATCAGAAGTGATAATAGGACTAAATTCAAGAACTCCTTTATGGATTCTTTTTTGTTAAAAAAAAGGTACCTCTGGTAATTCAGTGCACCTCGTACTCTGCAACAAAATGATGTAGTTGAACGAAGAAATCGTACATTGATCGAAACAGCAAGAACAATGATCGCTGATTCTAAGCTTCCTGTCACATTTACCTAAGGCAAATAACCTAGGATCAACTAGTCGATCAGCCTGTCTTAGTGCAAAAACTACTAAACTCCGTACGAGACAAGTTTATCCAAATCGATGCATCCTTCGAATAACACAATGATCTAGATAAAATGACACTAGATGAAATCGTTGGTATACTTAAAACCTTTGAAGAAAGGACTAAGTTGAAAAAAGGAAATCATGTCGACAATAATGATAAACTCTTGCTTACGCATCATGACAATAACATGAACCGTGGACAAATTTTAGAAATCATGGACAAGGTAGGTTTCACGCATCACAAGGCTGAGGCATGAGAAATTATCAAGATATAGAGGGAAATGACATACCCTTCTTGAATCAAGAAATGATAGGGATCACAATCATCAAGAAGAAACAGGTACAAAGATAAGTCTCAAATCTAGCATTACCGGCGTAAGAAACTTGGACACTATGCTTATGAATGTCAAAGTAAACACGAGAATAATAATAAATCCCTTTTAATTGAAACAGAAGATGAAAAACCCGCTTTCTTGATGACTACATGTATAAAAAAAGAAAAGTAAATGGAAACTTGATCGTGTGATATGATATGATCAAAGCAAAAAATAAATAAAATATATGTGATATGGAAACAACCTGTGAAGGGTGCAATCAAACAAATCAATGAGTGGATCAAAGCAAAGCACGAGGTAATAAAATCGGAACATGTTGTGTGAGACAACAAACGAAGTAAGAGAATTAATTGTGTGATATGATCAAGTATGAATAATCATATGATTGAATCATAAGGAAGAACAGTTGTGTGATACAAATACAAATAAAAATTCGGAGTAATTCAGATCGTCCAAAATCTTTGCGAGATGGATTTGAGTCGTGATTGAAAACCAAGTCGTGGGAAGCTTATCAATAAGAACCATGTGGAGCAATAAGCATGAAACAAAATCAATAAGAAGTAAACTCAAACTTGGATTAATAATTAGAGGGTGATTGTTAGCCTTAATTTTTAACCAAGTTTGAATGAAAGTTATGAGTCAATTATGTAATTAGTTGGTGTATGTTTAGTGTCAGCTATGTAACATATACAAGTCAAGGGATCTTAGTGTTAGGTTGGTATAACTAGAAATTGTTAAGATATGTCGCTTATGAACCAACGCGTTGTTCCTGATTAGGGTTATAAATAGCCACATATCAAGTTTTGTGACAGTTTTTTGAATAAAGAATTGAACTTAAAGTTTAAAGAAGCACATTGTAAATAAATATTGCAAGACATTGAACAAGGGTAACTAGAAATTGTTAAGATACGTCACTTATGAACCAACACGTCGTTCCTGATTAGGGTTATAAATACCCACACATCGAGTCTATATATTTGATGATCCCTTGCAATTTACAATCAACTGTGTTTATTCAATCCTGGGCCAAATAAACCTATCGTTAAAGACGGATCAAAGCACCCACATCCGAATTTCCGTATAAATTCTCACTGCAGGATATCCCATTTAAATCATGAGGAGAATCTTGGGCCCTATGCCCGTAGTCCCACAGCAGCATTATGAGCACTCATCATCATGTATAACACGTTCCAATCACACTCAAATTATAGCAGCAAAAGGTGGTCCCTCTTGGCCCTAAATTACTAAAATTATGAGTTGAAGTTATTTAGCAAACATAATAGAGTGCATCTAAGATATGTATGAAGGTGGAGATCTATAACTACGTACTACGTACATTAATTAGAACTTGCTTTGTTATTCTCATTTTTCATGAATTAGTTTATAACTCAATATCCTTCATGATTAAACTAAGTGGCAAAGAGAAACACAAAACTGCACATATAGCATTACAACTGTACATATTAGGGCTCATTTAGTGAGTTGTGTATATGTGTGCACATGTATAAGCTTTTAATGAAATTAGGAAGAAAAAAACACTACAAGGAATATAAAATTTGTGACACGGTTTACTTTTACAAACGTGTGTAAAACTTATATTTATATGCGTACCTCGTCAAAGGGAACAAGCCTAAAGATTACACATGGATATACAAGGCAAAAGGAAATTAGAGATGTGTATGTATAGATACATACAAACTGATACAGGCAATTGCCTTTGAAAGCTTGAAAAGAAGGCAATTAAGTTGCCTTGCTACATTATGGATAGAGTCTAAACAAACCCAAAATGTAAATCCTTCAGTCTTCTTCACACTGGTGTGACAACCCAAGATCTTGAAACAACTAAAATCTCAACAGAAATTCAAAGTTAAGAAGTTGATAATAACAAAAGAAGCAACCAATAAGAAAATGAACTAATGTTTTTGTTTTTGTCCAACTTGTTATTATTTGTGAGTCATTCACTCATTGATACTAGTTCAATCATAAGAAACAAAAAGATTCCCAAACCCTTGAAGATGAAGAAAGATTCAAAAACAAAATCAATATAATAACAACATGAAAACCCTAATAAATAACAATACTGACAAATGTTAGGCCAAAACACACACAAAAAAACAGATCTATACAAGGAGATTCCAATATTCATTTTCTTATTCAAGATATGTTTTCAATGGGAAATAAAAACAAAAACAAAAAGAGTTTTAGACGATGTCAAACACACACAGACACTCGTAATGACGCAACAGTTTCGAAGTACTTAAGAGCTGAGATTCAACAAAATCCTAACCTGGTCACCATAAGGTTCATCATGGATCCATTCGGTGGACAGATTTTGCATACTGTCGATTGATTTCTGATGCAGCATCATCAAGATTCTCATTCCCCAAGGGTTTACAATAGGGCAGCCATGTGAATCTTGATGATACCGTACCAGTAAACAACAACAGTTTTCCCTTGATAACTTTCTTGAAGATTTATCATCAAATCTATATATATTGACCTAGATCAAGAGAACCCTAATTTCGGAACCTAAAAAAACTACCCACAAATACTTTACATAAACGTGAAAGAATAATAAGTGTTAATTTGTGATGCTTCCTTTGATTTACTAACAAAGATTTGATTTTGAAGTAGTGTTTCTTCACTGAGGACGATCAGGAAGAACACCATACACAAAAACACAATTTTGGATCGGCAAAAGAAACTGTGACATCAAAGATCTGACGTTAACATTCTTGATGAATCTCAAAGAATGAAAACCCAAAAAAGAAATAGCATTTAAAGGGAGATTGAACACATGTTCTTGGAGAAAGAGGAGAGAGGAAAGTGGTTTTGTGACAGAAGGGTTTGGGTCTGAGAAGTATATATAGGAGGGGAGAGGGTGGATCCCGTGTCAATTGGAATCCAATCTTGTGCGAGTGAATTGGATCTATTACTGATCATCACGTTGAAAAAATCTTGTTTATAGAACAATATTGTTACGGACTAAACTGCGTAGTTACCAAAGGGTTTGTGGTCTAGCGGTACGAATGTGTAGTTAAAAACGTGTAGATTTGTCAATGTGAGAATAGCTCACTTGATAAAGACTCTCGCCTCTTAGGGTGAAGGGGTACCCTACTCGGCTTGGGCCGAGTAGGATAGATAGAGGCCGGGTAAAAGGGGAACACCGCCCCCATCAAACCGAGTAGCTCAATCGAGTAGAATGGTCGAGTCTTTTTACTCGGATGAATCTCACTCTCTCTCTCTAATGGACCCCACCATTCACCACACACACTTTTCTATTTAAATATTTTTTTTAAAGTGTGCGAGTAAATGAGTAGAGTGTTTTTAATGAAATCAAAGTAAATAAGTAGTTTGAGTAGTTTTGAGATGACAAAATTCTATTAAACAGTTTGGTGAGTAAAAATTTTTGGTCAGTTGGGTGCCCCCTAGCTTCACCCTTAGATGGTATGGGAGGTCCTGGGTTTAATCAGGAGATGAATTATTTTGTGTAATTTAAGAGTTGCAGAAGGTCTAAGGATAAGAGAAGAGGGTATGTGAATTAGCCGTTTAAAGAATATGTAATATTGTTAAATTTTATGTATTGAAAAATAAACACACATGTATGTTTTTAAAAGAGTTTTAAGATAACGGCACATTAAGTCAGTGTAACAGAAAGGTACTTTCATGAATGTAGTCATTTATGTAACGTAAATACTTGTATACGCGAACCTATTAATACTTCTTAAGCTTGTTAACTTTATGCTTGTAAGGCTCAAAACACATTTTACAAGTTAGGAATCTTTTTTGGATCATGTTCCACAAAATAAAGAGTTAAATACGGTTTTTGTGTTTTTGGTTTGACTTACATAACCATTTTAGTTTAATAGTTATTTTTCAAGTTCAAACATGAAGATCTGGAAATTCTGTACAACAATACCATCCAGGTTTTCAATGAAGATGATGAGGCTGATGCCAAAGCATACCAAAGGGTTGTCACTGTGAATGTAAAGTCTTTCTTTCTGAGATCCGAAGACGCACCCGCTGTCTGAAGAGCTTGAAGACATTGATGCAATAGCTTAGGAGAGATTGTAGAGTGTAGAATGTTTCAATGTAACTTTGAACAAATGTCTTTTGTTTATTATTCATGTATTTCATTAGTTTATGTTTATTGTAATTTACTGCTTTCAATTTAAGTCTGGGTCATCGAAACTACCTAGTTTCGGCTAAGGTTTGTTCAATCGAAATTAGTAGTTTCAATAGATGGGTTGTTTCGATAGGTGGTTCTTGTGTCTGATGTAAATGCTCAATCGAAACTAGTAATTTCGACGAGCATAGTTTCGATGCCTGTCAGCAGCCTATAAATAGCCTAGTTTAAGAATGTTTAGGGTAGGTGACGTCTATAACCCTTGCATTCCATTTTCACAGTTTCCTTGAATCAATACAATCAATGAATTTGTTCATTGTCTTCTTACACTTTCATATCAATCTGTATTGTTTTCTTGAGTGTGGTTAGCATGTTATCTTCACCATTTGCTGTTATTTGTCGATGTTTCACCACCATACATACCTATTCCGCAGGTGGGTGGGTGTGTAATCGATCTGTGTTTGTGATTTTGGATAAAATCAAGACCTACACTTACCGACAGAATAGTCGTCGGTAAACAAGTCGTCCGCCGGTAAAGAAATTACTTTATTTTTCGGTTATCCGACGGTGTTTGATGTCAAATAAGTGACACCATAACTTTTTTTTGTCGGTAATCCATTAGTGTTTACCGGAGGACTTGTATATTTTTCTTTCTAGCATTAATCAACGTTAATATGTTTGTGTAGGTTACAACAAGCCTCATTATGTTAAAATAAGACAATTTGAGTCTAGTGAGCCATGCATGTGATTACTTTATACTACTAGATAGTTTGCAAGTGGGTAGATTAGAACATGCCAATTTAGGTCAACATACTCTTGTGTGTGATTACTTAATACTATTGTGCCTTGATGGTTCTGTCGTATGTTGGTGAATGTATTTGCTCAAAACAAGATAGTTTGAGTCTACAAATCCATGTGTGTGATTACTTTATACTATTGGGTCTTGATAGGCCTTGCCATATGTTGGAGAGTACATTATGTCAAAATAAGACATTTCAGGCCTATTGATACATGTGTGTGATTACATTAGACTATTAGGCGAGATTCAGAAGAGAAATGCTAGTTACGCCTTTATGATATGAACACGGGGAACACATTATCGCATCTCTATATTTGTGCCCATGACTTGCGAGACACAATAAACTGTATGCATATGTGTGTCACAAGACGTAATGTCTTGCCAAGGGCACATACAAATAAACCAACTCTACAAGTGTCTCAGCCACCTATTTGCTAGATATGCCAATGATAGAATACGTACACACGGTAAAGTTCTTAAATTTCGAGATCACCAATTCCAACAACCCAATTAACTTCATATCAACTTTTCTCACAAACCACACTCAAACAACAATATGTCATATTTGACACACAAGGAGGTCATTAGGTTCCATCTAAAAACAACGAAATTGTACGGTTCCTTTCAAAGTGTATCGTCGGTAATTAGCCGGTTTAACCAGGGTCGATGTTCTGTACTACCAGGTTACCAACCGCATTAGTCAACTTACATTTTAAATTTTTTTTAAGGGTAAGTGGGATCTGTCAGAATTACGTTGGTTATCACCGATTATGGGTTCATCAGTAACTATCACTCGGTGATACTCATTTGTTTAGTAGTATAAGATTATTTGCAAATCAATTATGTACTTAACATTACTTTGATATAGACCAAATTAACCCTATGCAAAATTGAATTATTGAGAGTACTCCACCATCTTTCAACCGTTAGACTATCCTGCTAAATTATATTAACGGTAAATTATTACATAGTTTTTACCACAAATATAAGATCGGTCGCATCACTACCCCCACCATTCCTTCACAAGGACAAACCAGCACTATATATCGACTAATACAGCACAGCGGTACTGATCTACTTTTGCAGTAGCCACGTGATATTGAACACGATGCGAAGCTTTTGGCCTTTGGTACGATGAGACATTATTTCTCCTTAAAAGCCTTTGTCCTACTCAGCATTTCATGTTCATTGCCAAAAAGAAATCAAATAAGAGCTGCTTTTCTTTCCTTGTACCTCTTATTTTGGACCACAGCAATGATGACCTATATGTAGGGCTGTAAACGAACCGGACGTTCAGCGAACAGTTCGTTTACGTTCGTTCGTTTAATAAATGAACGAACATGAACAAGAAATTCCGTCCGATTAATTAAATGAACGAACATGAACAGAGGTCTCGTTCGTTCAATTGTGTTCGTGAACGTTCAGTAACGTGTTCGTGAACGTTCGTTTATTTACGTTCGTTCGTTTATGTTCGTTTACGTTCGTGTTCGTTTGATTATGTTGTTCATTAAAGATTTTTGTATATTTCTATTTTATTTTATCTAAACCTTTTATATTCTTTAATTTGTATTTTATTTTTTACCTAAACAATGAACTAAGTGAAGTAAGTTCGATAGATGTACATAAAACTTGATATTAAAATGATCTTATTAAATGTTCATTTTGGAAGACATTAGGGTTGATATCAAAAGTCCCAAACAAGGCTTCGTTCGGTTTCGATCGTGAATAAGTCCATTCCCTTAATGAACGAACACGAACATGAAATTTCGTCCGGTTCGTGTTCGTGAACCGTTCACGAGCAAGTTAAATGCTAAACGAACGAACAAGAACAAGGCTTCGTTCGGTTCGGTTCGGTTAGGTTCGGTTCGTTTACAATCTTACCTATATGTCTTGGCCATCGTATGTTTGTTACCACTTCTAACGTAAAAGAAAGAGAAGAAAAACTATTTCTGATTTAACCTTTCTTAATTGACAATGGTTAATTGAAACTAGAAAGCAATGTTGATTTTAGATCCTAAAGTTTCAAATATTATTTTTAAACCGAATTAACCCATTTGTGTTTTTTGGACATACAAAGAATAACTACGAAAACCCCTAAGTTATTGTGTATTATTTACATATCTCCTAATTCTGGTAATTATAATTCAATAAACTCTAACTAATATATTTTATCTAATACCCCCTTAGTCACACCGAAAGGAAATCGGATGATTATGAGTAAAAAACAATAAATATGTTGGTATAAGAACATATAATCTTGAAAAATAATAAGAAAAAACCCATAAAAACTTAACGGTAAGAAAACTTTATAATGAAAAATATGAACACGGATCTAAGGCCATATTTATGGCGGTAAGAGGCATGATAGCATGAAGAGCTATGACTGTCATGCGGTGACAAGAGAAGAATAAATATAATATAATATAATATAATATGTATATTTGTGCAATGTGTTTTTATAATGCATCCCTAAGAGCATTCATATCAGTTTCTGCATATTTGTGTGGGTGTGTTTTGCATTTTTTAGGGAGTGGTTTAAAATGGTTGTGAGTGAAAGAGAAAGAAAATGTATAATTTTTTTGTATATTTGGAGAAAACACTTTTCACACGCATAATTTTTTTAATAATTTTTAAAGTGGTTGTGAGTGGAGGAGAGAAAGAATGTAATGATAAATGTATAAAAACGTATTATTTAATTAAAAATGAGAGAGAAATGTTAATGAGCTAGTGGTGAAGTGGTAAGGGAGAGACATGGTGTTCCTAGTAAACCAGGTTCAATCACTGCCCTCCACATTAGTTTTTGCGGCATGCAAATGAGGCCTAGCTTAGAATAATGGACTTGGGTTTTACCCACGCCGATCGAGGGTTCGAGCCTCGGCTCTCCCCCAAGCCCGGAAGGGGCCGTATTGGGTGGGATTTTTCCTTAGATGCCCTCTAACTCTGACCCCAAGTGGGCTCGGTTAAGACAACATATTGGCCGGAGTTGGACGAGGCTCTCCTATATGACGGGGTGCGACGTCACAACATTCAATATTCGCCGTTAAAAAAAATTAAAAAGGAGAAAGAAAATGTAGTAATTTTTAGTATAATTATAAATATGAGGATAAAGAAACTTATGGAAATGCTCTAAGAACCCTAAAGAGTAAAATGAGGATAATTACACAGAAGTAATCAAATTATATATCTTAATTATAGTAAATATAACTACAATATGACATATTAGATTTTAATAATCCGATTTGGGGCTTGCACCTGTTTTGTCTTATAACGAGAATAATGACCAACACATAACATAAAGTAACGATGATCATTAAAGACAAAACAGGTGCAAGCCCCCAATCATCACAATAAATTAGGTTAAGAAATTTTGAACTATGAAAAGTAACATTAGGTAATTAAGGTGTGTTTGGTACGAGGGAATGGAATAACCCATTCAAAGGTAATGAAATTGGTGTGTTTGGTTGGTGATAGGAATGGAATAACTTATTCCACATGGAATTTCATTCCTTAAGAAAACATAAATCCATTCCTTCCCACCCCCGTGTTTTTTTTTTATTCCTTTCCCCCTTTCTAACTTGTTTCTCTATTTTACCCTCATCTCCAATAATTTCTCCGGACGTTTCTCAAATCAATACGATTTCACAAACCTTTTCAAATCAATCTATGATTTCACAAACCTTCTCAAATCAATCGATGATTCGAACCCTTCTCATATCAATCGAAGATTTCGGTAGTTAACAAGGACTGAATTACAATCAACGTAGCTTATATATACCTCCTGTGCAACGAATTGGTCCTCATCGCCTTCTCCAACTCTTCTCTGCTAACAGAAACGCCACTGCCATTGTTGCTCTGAGGTAATTTTTCTTTCTGTTGTTTATGCAGTAGGATATGTTTATCCTTTTGTTGAAATTTTTATTTTGATTAGATTTTGGTTTGTGCGATCCATGATTTTGATTAGGTTTTATGTTGGGTTGTTTACCTTTTTGTAAGTAGATGTGCCTGGGTTGGTGAATTCTCCCACTTTTTTCTTTTTGAAGCAAAAAACCTGCTAGATTAATTTTTTTATTTTAAAGAAGACCTAGATTGTTCATAGATGATTTTTGAAATCCGGTAACTTCACTATATTAGAATTATATTAAATTAAACCAAATACATAATTTTCTGTTAGTCCTTATATTTCGTCTAGATGCAAAGTGTGGTTATTGCTAGTTATTGTATTTGCCCTGTAATATTTATCATTATTGGAGGGCAAATAATGAATTTGTTTAGTAATCAAACAACCTGCAAGTTACGTATATACAAATGGGTTAGGCTGCCACTTCTATTTTTCAACCAAGGTAGAGCTAACTTTTTACTATTTTTAAGGTAGAGTTCTATTTGATTTATTGAACTTGTTTTTGTTCTTCTGTCAGAAGAAAAAATGGTAACATATCCATCAATAAGCGGGTGATGTAAGTGTAGGTGTGTTTGGTTATTGTCATATGTATATGTATAAGTACTTCAATTTGATTTGTACAAGTTGTGCTATGAATTATGGTTAAAACACATATGGCTGGATATTTTTAAAATGTAAATAAGAAGTTTTTGTTTGCAATTTACGTTAAGCATAACAATATCTTGTTGATAGTAGAATACTTCGTAGTGCTATGATATGAGAGAATGGATTGCAAGTGCCTAAAGGTAACTACTATCTTGTTGATGCTGGGTACACCAACGGAGAGGGATTCCTTACACCATTCCGAGGTCAAAGATATCACCTGAATACTTGGCTAAATGGATGAAGACCGGAAATGCCTGAAGAGTATTTCAACATGAAGCACTCAGCAGCAAGGAATGTCATCGAACGATGTTTTGGTATTTTGAAGAAAAGATGGGCTATACTTAGAAGCCCATCTTTCTATCCGATCAGAACACAAAATAAAATTATACTTGCATGTTGTCTTATGCATAACTTTTTTCTAAGAGAAATGACATATGATCCTCTTGATGATGATGAATTTATTGACACAAATAATGATGTGGATGACGAAGATCGTGGCTCACATGTGGAACATATTACAACAATTGGGACCTCGAATGAATGGACAAACTTTAGACAGAATTTGGCAACATCTATGTTTAATGCATTGACATCTAGACATCATTGATTTATTTAGATTATTATGTTTTTAGTTATGTTATTTTCGTAATGTTTATTTGATGGATTTTTTATAATAAATTTGAATGTTTTTATGTGTTTGTTATCTTATGTTTGTTATTTATACAACATGAATTTTTATGTTTTTTCATCTTTAAACAACATTGATGTTTTGTGTGAAGATATGGAAACACAACTTGATCATGAAAGGGGTCCTGAAAAAATAAAAGAAGATGGAATGAAAAAGGAAGATGAGAAGCTCGTTGCATCCATGCTCGATGTGCTTAATTCGGGTTCTAATTACAAATCAGATAATGGGTTTAAACCTGGCTTCTTCAATGCGGTGAAGTGTCACACCCCGACCGATGGCGGAATCATCGAGGCGGACAATGTGATGATTGTTCAAAAGCACATGATAGCTAAAGGTTGCATAATTCATTAATTTAATTTAAAGACAACAAGATCCAAATACAATACATTCCAAATAACCTAGTCTAGTTCAAAACATTGATTTATTTAACTAGGTCCATAGTCCTTAAGTGGAGAAACCTTCGGCAAGTAGTCACATATCCAAACCTGAAACATTATTTAAATCAAGTGTCAACTAAATAGTTGGTGAGTACATAGGTTTAGTATTTCCTGTAAATAGTGGTTGTAAATCGTTTTGCAACTCATTGTTTATATTGTTAAACATAGTATATGATGTAACATTTATTTAAATCACAATCCAAACCGAGTTTGACGCGCTTGAACAGAGCACAACAGCTAAGTCCGGTATGCTTGAATATAGTTACCCACTATATCCGGTATGATTGAATATAACACGCGGTTATATCCGAGTATGCAGTAATAAACACCCTAACCGGGTGGGCTGGTCAGGCACAATAGATCTATCAATATTACAGTTGGTTGTCTTGTGTATAAATGTATGTACATCCAAAGAATAAACATATAGTCTCATGTATAACACGTATAAACAATGTGAGTAGCATGTATAATGTTTCACCCCAAAACTTATAAAAATGTAAAATAGGGGCTACGTAACTCACCTGGCTAGCGGATACGATAATCCACGAGTGCGGGTGGTAAGGACGTTGAAGACTAAGCACGATGAAATCCTATGTAGATAGATAAGTATTATTGTATGTTTGTATGTGCGTATTCGTATTTAAATGTATATAGGTTTTATAATAATATTCCTTAATATTTATTTGTATAAAATATAGTAGGAATATGATAATGGTTTTGTAAAACTTTAACTTAAAAATATATATATTTATATTGTTAAAATTTTACATTTTTATTAGGTATTTATAAAAGTATTATTGTACGTTTGTATGTGCGTATTCGTATTTAAATGTATATAGGTTTTATGATAATATTCCTTAATATTTATTTGTATAAAATATAGTAGGAATATGATAATGGTTTTGTAAAACTTTAACTTAAAAATATATATATATATATATATATATTGTTAAAATATTATATTTTTATTAGGTATTTATAAAAGTTTCTATTTATTTATTTATTATTATTATTATTATTTCATCATTATTATTTGTAAGTTAAAACTATTTTTAACAAAAATATAGTTTCTATTATTTTAGGATTATTGTATTTTAATAATCCCACCTTTTACCAATTGGCCGATAATAATCCCAACTGAGAATATTCTTACCACCGGTCCCTACTTTCAAACTATTTTTTTACATTGGACTCCTCGTTAAAAAAACTTAACGCCGTTAGAGTTTATATGACATGGACATCTGCAAACCGCCGGAAAGTCGAGCCAAGCTAGCAATGGTCTCGTGTTGGCTTTTGAAATTGGCTTTGGTGGTGTTTAACTGGTCTCGTTAAACACCACCGTTTTCTCTGTTTGGACTTTCCGGACCCACGAGACCAGTTAAACACCACCAGAGCCAATTTCAAAAGCCACCACGAGACCACTGCTAGCTTGGCTCGACTTTCCGGCGGTTTGCAGATGTCCACGTCATATAAACTCTAACGGCGTTAAGTTTTTTTAACGGGGGGTCCAATGTAAAAAAATAGTTTGAAAGTAGGAACCAGTGGTAAGAATATTCTCAGTTGGGATTATTATCGGCCAATTGGTAAAAGGTGGGATTATTAAAATCCAATAATCCATTATTTTATAAAAATTTGGGTAGGTTAAATATGTTTAAAAGGATTTTAATAGTTCCCGGAATAAACGAACGAGTAAACCGATTTGTTTTAGTCTTTATTGTATAAAAAGAATATTAAAACAAGTTAAAATAAATAAATAAAATGAAAAACATAACAAAAAGTCTGGGCCGAAGGCCAACCGGGCTCGAACCCGCGACCTATAACATAAGCACACACACGCATAACCAGCCGGGCTATCGCCCATCGCTGGTTATGTGTGTGTTGTTTAATACATAACCTTTATACGAATTGGTCGTTGGTTCTCGGCAATTCGCAGACCAAGTTACCGAGAACTTTGGTTTGCTCGGAAATTGCCAAAATTTGTTCGAAAATTGATTTGCATTAGTTAGCCATTAGTCAAACGAAGGTAAAGGAACAAGACGTGGTGATAATACCTGACTCGAAGTGGTCCGAGAAGTTGGAACAAAAACTCAAAAAAAAACGCACAACTGAACTCGGGTTCTGGTCCAAATTGGAACTTCAAAGGGGGCTGGGGAGCTTCGTCTGGATGCCATGAACACAGTGGTATCTTCAATTTAAAGAGAGAGTAGACAGAGAGGGGTGGCGAGCTCGAGTAGGTTCGTGAATGGCCATTTAAAGCCGAGCCCAATCCTTATAATGAAATATGCAATTGAGGGTGTCTGGTCATTCGTCTGGACGAGACGAAGCTAACGAGCTATCAAGCACGCGTGGAGGTTGACTGTCGGCTCGAAATCGCGGCGTGGGTTTTCGGCCACCAACCGGATCAGACGATCCGTATGTTGGGGAGACCAATTGGTCGGGGCCTTTTGTTCGCGTGGGAGAGACGAGTCCAGGGAGACCACTTTCGGCTGTTGAGGTGTAGGGGACAGCCCTGTCGGGGAGTCGCCGGAGAAAGTCTCGGACCGCCGGACAAAGGGAAAGGGGTGACCGGAAATGCGAATTGGACTTTGGCAGTTTCGGTCCCTGCAGTTTGATTTTGTTTTTAAATTAACCCTTGAAATAAATACGGATGGGTCCTTGTAGTTTAAATTGTCCAGAAACAGTCCCTCAACCGATTTCAGTTTTAAAACCTTCTAGTTTGATTAATTACAAAACAACCCCTAAAGTTTTTTTTTTATTTTTTTTTTTATTAAATAAATAAATTTAATTTCTTTTAAATCTATTTATATTTTATAAATTTATTTTATTATTATTATTTTAAATATCTTCTATAAAAAGATTATTTGTATTATTTAAATAGGTTATGCAACTTTTTAAATCCAAATTTTTATATAAAATTTTATATAAGTTTAAATCTTATAAAATTTTAATTATTTTAAATCCATAAAATAAAATATATATATATTTTGTACAAAATTAAATAAAAACACTCGCATTTCATTTAATAGCAAATGATTACATGATAAATATAATACAAGTGCGAGAACGAAAAATCCGGAATGTCACAGTCTCCCCATGTTAAAGGAATTTCGCCCCGAAATTCAACCAGTGGAGGCTATGAAAAGAGCTGCGGATATTTGGTCTTCATTTGGTCTTCACGTTCCCAATTGAACTCGGGTCCACGTTTAGATTCCCAACGAACTTTGACAATGGGGATGCGGCTACGCTTGAGTTTCTTGACTTCACGGTCCATGATTTCCGTGGGTTTCTCAACAAAGTGCATTCTCTCGTCAATACGCACTTCATCAAGAGGGATGTGGAGATTCTCGTCGGTTAGACACTTTTTCAAATTAGATATATGGAAAGTCGGATGAACGTTGATGAGTTCTGAAGGAAGATCGAGTTTGTAGGCCACTTTTCCTACCCTTTCGAGTATCTTGAATGGACCCACATATCGAGGTGCAAGTTTTCCTTTCTTTCCAAATCGGACTACGCCCTTCCAAGGTGATACTTTTAGGAGAACCATATCCCCAACTTGAAATTCCAAGGGTTTTCGTCTTTTATCGGCATAGCTCTTTTGCCGACTCCTTGCCACTCGAATGTTGTCACGAATAAGAAAAATTTTATCGGTGGTCTCTTGGATCAGCTCGGGACCGGTGATTTGTGCTTCACCAATTTCGTTCCAACAAATCGGTGAACGACATTTCCGTCCATAAAGAGCCTCAAACGGTGCCATGTTAATACTTGTGTGGTAGCTGTTGTTGTAGGAGAATTCAATCAATGGTAGGTGAGAATCCCAATTACCACCAAAGTCAATGACACAAGCTCTGAGCATATCCTCGAGAGTTTGGATTGTTCGCTCGGTTTGTCCATCAGTTTGAGGATGGTAGGCTGTACTTAAATCCAAACGAGTACCAAGTGCTGATTGCAATGACTGCCAAAATCGGGAAGTAAAACGCGAATCACGGTCGGAGATGATGTTCAAAGGGATTCCGTGACGACTTACGATCTCATCAATGTAGATCCGAGCCAATTTCTCGACTCGATAGTCCTCACGAATAGGCAAGAAATGAGCGGACTTTGTAAGTCGGTCGATAATAACCCAGATACTATCGTGCCCACTAGAAGTGCGTGGTAGTTTGGTGATAAAATCCATAGCAAGGTTCTCCCACTTCCACACGGGAATTTCAGGTTGTTCGAGGAGTCCGGAAGGCTTTTGGTGTTCGGCCTTCACTTTAGAACAAGTTAGGCATTTTGCCACAAAGAGGGCAATATCCTTTTTCATGCCGGGCCACCAATATTGCTGACGGAGACCGATGTACATCTTATCAGCTCCGGGATGTACCGAATATCGAGTTTTGTGGGACTCGTTCATCAAAAATATGCGAAGATCGTCGCGATCGGGAACCCAGATACGGTCCAAGTAATACAATAGGCCGTTGGCTTTGGTTTCTAGCAAGAGTTCTACACCACATGCCATTTCTTGATACATGTTTCCCTCGGTAACCGAGGTGTGTTGTGCTTTGAGAATACGGGCTTGAATATCGTTATGAATACAAATACTATGAAGCATGACACGTTCTTTACGACTCAAGGCGTCGGCTACAACATTTGCAAGCTTGGCTCGACTTTCCGACGGTTTGCAGATGTCCACGTCATATAAACTCTAACGGCGTTAAGTTTTTTTAACGGGGGGTCCAATGTAAAAAAATAGTTTGAAAGTAGGGACCAGTGGTAAGAATATTCTCAGTTGGGATTATTATCGGCCAATTGGTAAAATGTGGGATTATTAAAATCCAATAATCCTTATTTAAATAGGTTATGCAACTTTTTAAATCCAAATTTTTAAATAAAATTTTATATAAGTTTAAATCTTATAAAATTTTAATTATTTTAAATCCATAAAATAAAATATATATATATATTTTGTACAAAATTAAATAAAAACACTCGCATTTCATTTAATAGCAAATGATTACATGATAAATATAATACAAGTGCGAGAACGAAAAATCCGGAATGTCACATGAAGCAACAACTAGCAATCTTCCTTCCCGGAACTGGCATAAAAGCAAAGCCACATATAGAATCACGAGTAAAGACAATGAAGAGTGATTGGTCAGCCGTGCATGATATGCTATCATGGAACAATACAAGTGGTTTTGGCTAGGATTACAATAATGACATGCTCGATGCTCCCCAACCTGTTTGGCATGCTTATATACAGGTACTATATAATAATATATTATTGTAGCTTTTTATATAAAGAACTGAGATATAGAAAATATTTTTGGCTAGAATCCTATAAAATGCAACACTTAATGGTTTATTTTGTGATTTATGATTACTTTGTTTCTATATTATTGTTTTTATATTTTGTTAACTCCGATCATCATGATGTGTTTTGGTAGGTGCATAAAAATGCAACAAAATGGAGAGGAAAGAAATTTCCTCATTACTAGGACTTGTGTATTGTATTTGGCAAGGATCGGGCAAATGGAAGAGATGCTCAAACAGCTGCTGATATTATATCTGACATAAATCGAGAAGAACCAGAGGCTATTGTAGATGGATTAGATGATATGGATGTTAATCAGCCACTAAACAGCCCTTCAGATGTTGCTTCTAGAGAAGAATCATGAAAGAGAAAAAGGCGCAACAGTTGGGATCCTCTAATGAATAGCTTGAAATAGTCGGCGGTAATAATTGGTGCAGAGATTAGGGAGGCTGCAAATACATTCAATAGAGTTTTTGGAACGGAAAGCAATAGAGAGGAACTGCGTAACAACCTATTTGCACAGATGAACAAAGTTGAGGGTTTGACTATTCGTGAGTGTGACAAGGCTGTGTGTAAGCTAGCATAGAATGAGGACTTGATGGTAATCTTTTTTAAGGATGATGAAGAACGCAAACTTGGATGGGTAAAGAACATGCTTACCGATACTGCTTGACGTGATATATGATGACTTTTGGATTATTTTTAATTTTTTTTGTTGGCAAATGTTGGATGATTTTTATTTTTTTAGTTGGAAACTTTTGGATGATATTTGATTTTTTTTTAGTTGGAAACTTTTGGATGATTTTCATATTTTATTAGTTAAAATTATTTTATTTTTCATAATATAAATTCATTATATTTTTTAATTGGATAATGTTGGTTAAATTGGTAAATTTTCTTTATTTTCAGACAGGGGTATTTTTGTCATTTTTAATGAATTGTATTCCATTCCTTCGTTTTTTTCCCGCCTACCAAACAACACAAAGTAATGGTTCATTCCATTCCAAAGGGTAACCAAACAAGACAATGGAATGGTAATGATCCATTCCATTCATCCGTCCATTCCATTCCTTCATTCATTCCATTACCTCATACCAAACAGACCCTTATAGTTTGGTTGATTTTACTAAATGGAAAGCAATACAAGAAACAAAATATAAAGTTGAAGTAACAGGAAGTTTAAAGCTAGAAAGCATAAAATAGAAGAGATGCTGGTAAAGATGACCAAGTCTTCGGTACCAAACATTGTAGGAAGTCCGAGTGGCAAAAAGGGTGGCCTTATGAATAGGCTTGGGATGGGGAAGACTAGGAGAGTAGGGACCTAGTTCACTAGGACTGTGAGAAGGGTGGTAGGTGCAGACTCGTCCTTCACAACAAAATAAAACGAGTGAAATTCAAAGAATACATCATGGATCTGCAAAATTAGTTTTAGGGTTAGCACGAAAAGTCGAAGGATCACAATTTGGACAATCACTAGGGATATACCCAATTCCACAACAGTTGCATGAGCCATACACATGTTCTGAGCAAAAGCCCAGCTGAATTGACTGCGATTATCACCACGATCGCAACCCCTAGTGTTGGTGTTGGTGTTGGTGTTGAAGTTAATGTTATAACCTACACGGTAGGATCCTCGTCACCCTCGATTCAATTTGCCACGATTATCGGAGGGACGAGAGCCATAGAAGGATTGAGGGGATTGGGAAGTCACTGCCACAGTAGGCATGAGTTGATTGCCAAGCTGAAAGGCCATGTGCCGAAGAGCTAGCAGTTGTTGTGGAGACTGAGTGTTACCGGTAGAAACGGTGAACACTATAGGAGCAACAGATTTTGGGGGCTTTGTTACCATATAAACATAATCACTCACAAGACCATAAAGTTCAGCAAAGGTCTAAGGAGAGGACTGGAAAAGAATTGTAGATTTGAGGCCATTGTATTCCTCACAAAGCCCGGAGATTACATAGAGAACGAGATCTTTGTCTTTGACAGGTTCTCCAATGTTGGCCATCAACAAGTCGATTGAGATCAATGATGTGGCACTTTCAAAGATCAAGTTCAAGAAGACTAGGTTCAAGTCTGAAATTAGAGGGAGTTGCTTGGCGTAAAAGGCCACCTAGTTTCGAGTCAGAAATTACGGGTGATTGTTGGTAATTTCCGACTACTAGGCCCTTCACGGGTAGGTGATAGGGTTGGACCAGTTTGGGCTCGTGGAATCCATTAAGTGGGTTAATGGGTTAAAAGGGTTGCAAATAGGGTCTTATTGTATTTGGTAATGTCTTGCCTAACAAGTTAGCGTTAGTCTATATATATATATATATATATATATATATATATATATATATATATATATATATATATATATATATATATATATATATATATTGAAGTAACTTGAGTTTCTTAATATTGTGTTCTTCATAAGCATGGCATATCTGCACACTTAGCCAAATGTCATAATTCATAAAGACTTAAAAGTTAAAACCAAGGTTCATAAATTTTTCACATTTAGAGCACTAAGCTTTCCATGCATATTTTTTTATTTTTCCGAAATGTTCTTTTAGTAAACTCCAATGATGACCATCTTAAAGTTGGTGACTTTGGACTAAGCAAACTAATCACGGTTCAAAATTCTAATGATATCTACAAAATGACTAGCGAAACAGGGGGCTGTATGTTTAATTGTCTATAACCTAATTAACTTTTGCTAGTGAGTTTTGCAGTTTGTAAAATTAGCTAAGTCATACCTTTTTGATTTTTTTTTCATGACATACAACCAAAGATCATTATATGGCTCTTTAAGCACCGCAAATATGATAAGAAAGTCGACATGTTCTCTTTTACAATGATATTGTACCAGTTAATTAAGGAACTAGAATTGCAGACATTATGAGGTTCACATATTGTTGAGGTTCTTTCTTTCTCTTATACCACTCATTACATTCTTACATGTATATGATATGTAGCCGGTCAGAACAGGTTTAGGCAAAAATGGGTCTAGGTCAGAACATGTCATGTTAAAAATTGTCATTTCATCATGTTAAAGACATCTCTTGAAATTTGTTTGGTTAGTAAATGAGTCCAATAAAAAATTAGCAATAAGGGGAACGGTCAAGTGGGTCGAACGGGTTGCAAGGTCTATTTTTAAGAGTGTTTACAAATTTTTTGACTTTATGTTCCTCATTAACTTGTTTACAATTTTTTTCTCAGGTTGGGGAAATGAACAGTGTATACACGAAAGCTGATATTGATGGAATTCGTGAAGAATGGTCGACTTTTGTGGCAAACTTCATTTTCCGGTGAAATTTTGTATCGATATTAATGAAAACTTGTTTAACTTTTGAAATGTTTGTTAGTATTTTATGAAATATTGTATGAAATGGATTTATGTAAGAATAAATGTTTTTTTATATTTTATGAAATGGATTGTTTTGTCATGTGTATTTTATTTTGTATTATGAAATGTTCATTACTATTTTATGATATTAATGTGGAAAACTGGAAATTAGTAATTCTATAAAAAAAAATATTTGTTTAAACAGTTAAAACCATTACACACATTTATGACAAAAAATGTGCGTCATAAACACATGACACACAAAATGCGTGTCATCTTCATTTTTGATAAGGCCTTCCTTGACACGCATTGCGTGTCGTAAAGGCGTGTCATAAATGTGTGTCATAAACAGATGACACACAAAATGCGTGTCATCTTCATTCTTGACATGGCCTTCCGTGACACGCTTCTGCGTGTCATCTATCCTCTTTTATGATACGTAATGTGTGTTATTAAATGTATATTTTCTAGTAGTGTTCTCTAATCATAGTTTATCCACTGTCAATATGTTTTTCAACTATTAGTTTGTTTGCAATAAACCAAGTTTAGGTTCTTATGAAACGTTGAAATATGTACTTTATTAACTTTGTTAAACGGTAATTTTGCTTGGGAAATAACTGGACCTGTAAACTATACTTTGTAAATATAAATTATAAATTTCACCTCCACATTTATTCATATGATAGTTGGGCCTAACAAAATCCCACTATTTTATGATGACAAAACATTTACTCAAAAAGACACTTAAAAATCAAGAAACTAAATTGCAACTTATATATACATTCACCATTTGATTCTTTTGGGGTCTTTTTATGTGACCATACATAAATAAGCTGTAGAAAACTATTACAAAGAAACCTACAAGATGTATTCTCCATATCAATATTTTTTTTATTTAAAGTCTCGATCTTCCTCCTCAAGTTCGTGCTCCACCACTCGCTTTGGCATAATCATTACAGTCATACCAGTGGATGATATCATCAGTGGTAGAACTTGAACAATTAAATTGGGTGGTGGAAATAATACGCATAAATAAACCAAATTTTTTTCACCAAATAAAGACCATAAATACCAAAAATGATGCGATATTGATTTCCTGGATTTGTGAAACATATTTGGGCTTTTGGTCTGGATTAAGAGAGTCACAAACACTATAATTAATATGAAATAAAACTAGTGTACCGAAATCAATTCTTATGAGCAAAAAAAATAGGGGGCAGAATGTTCCTCCCATGGGTATCATCATATGTTTGGGAAGTGCTTTTGGGAGAACATATCTATGCTAGGCTTTAAGGTTCCTATTTATATTCAAACCATTGTTTGTTTGCTAAAAAAGATAAGTACCAACACTTACTAGGGTGTAACAGACTTATCATCCTATGTAGCTTAGTTTTGGTGCAACTTGTTAATGAAATATGACCCTTACACACTTACTGTTTTGGGTGTTGTAGGATATATACAACACTGAGCTTTTAGGAACTCTAAAGAAATGGTTACAGATTGGATGGAACATGACTAATTAATGAAAATATTGAGAGCAATGCTTTGGTTAGCTTAATTAGGGTCCAGCAGTACAATATATTCAAGGGCTTCATATCTTACTAAGGGTGCACTCAATGATAATAGTTTTAATAACCTAAGATGTGTTGGTTGGGTGATCTGTTGTCTAGAGTGGCACAAAAAACATCATCGGTGTTGATACGAGTGACTCGTTCATCATTGAGTTAGCGAGCACGGACGGATTACCTTCATCTTTAACCCAATAAATCAGTAATTTTTTAGAATTGTTTATTTGGTCAATTTAGTCATTTTCATCAAAGATCTCATTTCTTTTTAACCCCAAACTTGAATTATCATTCCAAATTATTTCAATGGCAATTGAGACTATTATGATAATATATGGGTTTGTAGCGCAATATTCCGTTAATGGGGCTTTGGGGCAATAAGCAAACCCACATTTTTTCACCAAATCACTTCTATTACAAACTAGTTTAGATCCCGTGTCTACACACGGGGTGAAAAATATTAATATATAAATTTTTAAATCTTTATGTATATATTTTACAGGTGTAAAAATATATTACATATTCTAAGGATTTAAACAAACTCAAAATATGTAAAAGTTAATATAATTGAGTTTCGAAAATACGTTAATTACTATTTAATGTAATTTGACTTTAATTACAATTTTATTGAAATAAAAGTTACATAATTAAATTTCAAAGTTTCTTATAATAAAAGATAATTAAACATAAATGTGTTTTATTTGTATAATTAATATTTGCTTTAAATATATACTATTATTAAAAGATAGAAAGGCATTAAATAAGAGAGAGGCGGAAAAAAATGATAATAAGGAATATGGAGACGACACGTGGCACTAAAAACCTTTATCTATTATATAATATAGATTAGAGTAAACTACAAATTATGTCCTTTAATTTTATAAAAAAACACAAAATATGTCATTTGGTTTAAAAAATTACACCGTATAAAAAACTTTACACATATTTAGTCATTTTCACTAACTCACATCCAATTAAGGCGCTAAATCATGCCATGTGTCCCTCACAAAAAAGATATTATTGTCTTTTTACTATTTTTTGTTTAGACTTGATTTATAAACGTTCTCTACTCTCTCTACCAACATCTAATTAAGGAACTCCACCTCCTGTCCAAAATTTATGTTACGTTTTATTTTTAATTATTATTTAGTCAATTAGGTTAAGGGGGAATGTTTTATTTAAGGATAGGGTGTTTAATGTAATTTATATTGCTATTATATGGGTGTTTAGTTATGGAATGGATATGTAGAGATTTTGAATTCAATTCCTTCCATCTTTTAGTTTCTTCTTCTTCAATTCTGGTTTAACCCTATCAAGGGTATCAGAGCTTTCTCCAGGCGATCTTAATCGGATTCGCTACCGCTACCATGACGAACCCCCGTAATCAAGATGTAGGCAGGGCTCTCAAGGATCACGACAACACGATTTCTGACCTCCGGGTAACCCTAGCCGCCATCATGAAACAACAGGAGCAGGCGATGAAACAACAGGAACAGATAATGATGGCACTAGGATTGGATCCAACCGGATCGAAGCAGAAACCAGCTTCAGCCGCGTCACCCACACTACCCGTGTCGTCTACACCAAATCTAGCCAAGAAAACCAAACCACATCCTGCTCCGCCTACAACTAAAATAGTTCCACAACCCGTAACATTCATCAAAGTTGCACCAAAAACCTACGCGAGCATCCCCTTCAATCTCTCCAAGCCCACGTCCGAAACGAAGGCTAACAATTACACCCGTACCATTTTCAAAAACCACACCATCAGTGATGACGAAATCGGTGTTCGCAAAGGAAGAATCGACACCGATAGGCGATGCAACCGATAGACGTGAATGACATCCACCGTGGCGTCTCATTGACACAGCCACGAATGCCATTGTTCGAACTGAATGGCGTCCACCGTGGAACTGGTCGACCCAAAGTGTCCATGGATGTTGCAATTGTTTTCCGCTAATTTGTGATTCTTGAAGTCAAGAATACTTTTAAGTGGGGAGTATTGTTACGTTTTATTTTTAATTATTTTTATTATTATTTAGTCAATTAGGTTAAGGGGGAATGATTTATTTAAGGATAGTAGGGGGTGTTTAATGTAATTTATATTGCTATTTATATGGGTGTTTAGCTATGGAATGGATATGCAGAAATTTTGAATCTAATTCCTTCCGTCTTTTAGTTTCTTCTTCTCCAATTCTGGTTTAACCCTATCAATTTAAGAGTTTAATTGAAATCTTTAGCAGAAAAATGTGGTTCAATGGGTTAAGTTGTTGTTCCAATGGTTGTATGCTATTTCTCTTTCAAAACCTTTACATGTTTCTTCAGAATTTTTGGATCATCACAAATACAACCCAATATGAAATCATCGATCAAGGCATATGAGGCTAAACTTGGGATTTGTTCAAACATCCATATCCAATTTGGGTATATTTCTAAATCTTCCCTCGAGCCCTAAAATCAATGAGTTTTCATCCAAAATTAAAACTAAGAACCAATAAAATAGAGTAAAGGGTTATTTTCGTCCTCAGGGTTAGGCCATTTTAGCCACTTTCATCCAAAAACTTTTTTTTTTGTTTTTTCGTCCCTAACTTTTCAAAATCTAGCTATTATCATCCAACAGAAAAACTCCGTCTACATTTTAATGTTAAATCAGGAACAATTTTGGTTAAATCAAGGGTAATTTGGTAAGATTTTAACGTATGAATTTCAAACTGATCATTGATTTAGCATTAAAATGTAGACGGAATTAATCAGTTGGATGAAAACGACTAGATTTTGAAAAGTTAATGACGAAAAAGCTAAAAAAGAAAGGTTTTTGAATGGAAGTGACTAAAATGGTCAAACCACATGAACAAAAATGACACTTTATTCAAAATAAAATAGAAAGAAACAAAACACATGAAAGATCAAATATTGACTACATGAATCTAAAATTAAATCCAGAAAATAAACTGAAATTGAAATCAAACACCCATAAGCCCAAAATTGATTGATGAAAATGGGGTCCATATCCAATTAATCAGGACAACTGAGCTAGGACGAATGGTCACGTAAAATCGATTGATCTTCAAGAATTACCAAGTCAAGTGAGGTGACTTTAAAGGTCAAATCAAAATCTGGTCACAAATTTACCACCTACCGGACAGAATCATAAATCAAACTAAAACTTGTTGATTTATTACCACCAAAATGGGTTTTGAACTTGAATACAAAGATGCCATTTGGATCTTTCACCTCATATATCCTACCAGTTTCTCCTTAAATTTAGCTTTAACAAAAACAAAATCAATTATAGAGGAGGGAGATTTAATAAATTAGTTTTGATTAATTAACACCAATGATAGCATTAGCATAACATTTCATAAATTCACACCTTGTGTCAAAGTTAGTTAAAATCACTCATGAACATATATGTGTAATCTATATAAAGCTAGGTCATCGAAACCAAACCTTCCTATGATGTTATAATCAGGTGATAGATCATAATACAAAGTCAAAAGTGATTCTAAAATATAGGATGATAAATTGTTTGTATCAGATCTTTAAAGACTTAGCTCTAATATCATGTAAATGAGTCTGAAATAAATAATATATCTAAAAGTTGTAATTTACAATGGGGAGGAATCCTCGGTATACTGGAAAGAAACTAGAAACCCAAAAAAGTTGATCTAGCTCATGGGCTTACTGATAAACCCTAACGTTGTGTTCTCGAGTCTCATTTAACGAGGGAAAAGAAAGGAATGAGAAGTAAACCCTTGTTCCAAGTTTTTTTAAGAGAGAGAACGAAAAGAAAAAAAAAGAGTGTTCGAGTTTTTTTAAGAAGTGAAATGGAAGGAAATGAAGGGAAAAAAATGTTTATTTCCATTTTTTCAAATTGGAGAGATTTGAAGATAAAGGAAAAGAGGGAAAAAGAAGAGAAAAGAAAAGATATGGAAGGAATCATTTCTTTTCTTTTCTTTTCTTCCTTTTAGTAAACTCAGGAACACAGCAGGTGCGGATCTTTTAAGGAGGGAGGGGTAGCACCCGCTACCCCTCAACTTCTCCGGCAAAATGGAATTTTTTTACGTTTTATGTATTACGTTACCCCTGAAAATATATTTGGCTACTACTCAATATTTTTATAAAAAAGCCAAAACTAATTATTAATTAAAACTATAAAGCCCAAGTTTATAAAACTAAAAAACACAAGTTAATTAAAAGATTTAAAACCCAAAAGCCCAAATTAATTTAAACCTAAAGCTCAAGCCCAAAATAAACCCATCTAACTAGGGTTGTAAACGAACCGAATCAAACCGAACGAAGCCTTGTTTGTGTTCGTTCATTAAGCATTGAACTTGTTTACGAATGATTCACGAACACTAACAGAACGAAATTTCATGTTCGTGTTCGTTCATTAAGGAAATGGGTTTGTTCACGAACGTTACTGAATGAAGCATTGTTTAGGACTTTTGATGTCAAGCCTAATGCTTACATGATTTAGGATTGAGGGAAGCTTACTTTATTTAGGGTTGAGAACTTAGAAGCCCTAATCGAGTAATACTGGACAGGGAAATGACGCATAAATGAGAATATGGTTTCCTAATTTACTTAGTTAATTGTTAAGGTAATAAAAAAATTTAAAAAATAAAGAATATAAAATGTTTAGATAAAATAAAACAGAATTATACAAAAATCTAAATGAACATCTTAAATAAACGAAAAGAAACAAACATAAACGAACGTAAATGAACGAACGTTCAAGAACAGCTTACCGAACGTTCACGAACAGCTTACCGAACGTTCACGAACACAATTGAACGAACGAGACATCTGTTCATGTTCGTTCATTTAGTTAATCAAATGAAACTTCTTGTTCATGTTCGTTCATTTATTAAACGAACTTCCCGACGAACGGTTCATGAACTGTTTGTTGAATGTTCGGTTCGTTTACAGCCCTACATCTAACAATTAACAAAATAAAAAAAAATGAGACTTTCAATTCAGTCTACAGGCCACAGCGCACGAACAGCCGTACCCACTCACCCAGCGCTCCCGCTCCCGCCTCCCATCGTTCTTTGCTTTTGGTTTATCGGATATTGAAGCTAGCATTGTTTTTACCGGTTGCAACCACAATCGTTGAAAGATGCTTTTCTAAATTGAAGCTTATCCGGATTTACGCAATCGAATGGGCGAAGAGTATTTGAAAAATGCTCTAGTTTGTGTGGTCGAAATATAAACATTTGATAAAGTAACAAAGACGATATAATGGCTCGATTTCAAGCTTTCAAATGTCGGAGAGGAGAAATATATTAGGTATATGTTTTACTGTGTTTATTATCGTTTTTTTAATGTACTGTAAAAAAAAATTTATGTTACCCCTGAATAATGTTCTAGATCTGCCACTGAAAATAAGCTAATGACAAAATAAAGTAGATTAAACATACACAAAAGAAAATAATAAAAAAGCACAAAGAAGAAAACTTAGTATAAACGCAAAAAGTTAAAAAAAAACTCATTAGCAAAACATAAAATTACAAAAAATATGAAAATTTAAGAAGTTTTAAAATTTTAATAAAAATAATGATAAGACAGTTATTTTTTAATTTATTTTTAATAAAATAAATTAAAATAAGTAGATTTAATATTTATATCACTAGAAGAAAGAATATATACAATTTTTATCTTAAGTTGACACTTAAGGGGTTGAAGAAAATTTAAGATCCACCCGCCCAATCACTCCCAATTTTTAACCCGATCTCCTTTCTTCCATCTTTCAATTTGCAGAACATCCCCTACAATCAGCTCGCTCGCATCTTCAAAGGTATGTTTTCATCCACACAATCAATCGCCTACATTTGATCAATCTTCTAGCGGTTCCTTTGGTTGGTTGATTTGTCGCAGTGAATGAATTTAGGGTTTAATTAACTAATTATCTCCAAATTTGATTAAATTAGAATCTATTCGAGTTAAATATGTTAAGAGTTCCAGTTAGAGTTTTGTGCTATCCACTTTCGTTTATTGAACTCAGAATTTGAATTGTCTCTCTTACATATCCATAAATTTGTACCTTTCTGAAAGTATTTAAAATGATGCAGTATATACTTTCATGTTTTATAGCTCCTCTAGACTATGCCTGACAATTATGTGAGGAGTTTGTTGTTAAAAAGATACTAAAAATTATTTATAGATAATATTTTAAATTGTTAACTTTTAAACACTAAAATATGAGACATTTTTATCGTCTCTGGTCAGATTTGTTCGATAAGATTTGGAAAACTCAGACCCATTGCCATCGATAGTCTAATTTGTTTAAATATTGGTCAATTGCATGAGCATCAGGTGCAAGCGATGCGATCTCGTCACCGCTTCATTGCCTTATGCGCTCCTGATTCGCGCATTTTAAAACCAAGTTTCCAGTTGCAAAAGAGGATGATTCTGTTACTTTACACTACCCTTTTTGGGCTGTTTTTACTTGAATTTTCAGGATGGTGTGGCTGTAATGCTTTTCGTGTGTATTCTAGTATATATTAAAGGGGTATTTGAGTTTGATGGGTTCACCTGAACGTGTAAAAGGTTATGTTAAAAGGGATATAGATGATAGTTCGGGTGCCAGAGATGATGAAGTAGATGAGAGAAGAAAACGGAGGTCAGGGAGGTCAAAGCAATCAGGAAGTGGAGAGGAGACTGAGGGAGTGGAAAATAGTGAAAGGAAGGAGAAAAACGAGAGTAGAAAGAGGCCAGGTGGCACCAGCAAGGCGGTTAGTGAGGAGGATGACTATGAGTCCAGACGTAAGCAGATGAAAAAGAAACAAGAGAGTGCTTTAGAGACGTTAAGTAGTTGGTATCAGGATGGAGAGGGTGATAGCACTAGCAGACATGATGGTGGAGAAAGAAGTGAGAGAAGAAAGTCAACTTCAAAGTTGACTGACAGTGAGAATTCTCAAAACAGAAGTAAGGTTAAAGAGGAAAGTTTGCATGATGTAGAGATGCAGGAGAAAGGTTCAAGAAAGGAAGGAAGAAATTCAAGAAAAAGGTGGGATGATGTGGATATTGTTAGAAAGGTAGAAGAAAATAACAACCCTGGGGAAAAAGTCGATAAAAGTTATACAAAAGATGAGAGAAGAAGTGAAATTGACAAGATAAAGAGTAAGGGTGATATACAAGTTATCAATCAAGAAGATCGTGAGAAAATTGATGATCACAAGAAGCAAAGGAATGTTAGTGAGAATGACACAGTTGAAAGCCATGAAAGGTCCTATGATGCTGATAAAGATGATAGTACTCGAATAAGGGACAGGGGTAGAAAAGACATTGACCGCTCTGCAAGGTCTAGGACACCTGATAGAAGTGCAAGGCATCATCATGAGGGTTATAGAGAGGAAAGATCTAAAGGAAGAGATGATGGCTGGAAAAGAAGGCAATCCAACTTTCCTGATAAGGAAATAAAAGATGGTGATGCGGCTTATGACTACACGCGAGATTGGGAGTCACCATCACAAAGACGTGGTAGTGATCAGGCTGACCCGGAAAGGCATACGGGTCGGGCCATTGGTAGAAAAGACGGGAACAGGACCTATGATGTGATAAAGATTGAAACCAAATCTTATAATAATAGGAGGACAAGTGAAGTTAATGAGCAATCTGATATCAAACCAGGACCAAATGATGATGATCAATCTGTTGAAGATTCAAAAGATCGACATGGAGATGATAGACACATGGATGAGATTCAGGGAGGAAACTTTGAAGGGCAACGTGGTAATATACCCAATCGTCCAGGTGGCTGGCAAGGGCAATCTGATACACATGGATACCAAAGTTCTCAAGGTCTTAAAGGTAGCAACAGAATGGGGAGAGGAGGAAGGGTTTGGCCCACAGGGAGGGACGTTCAACAAGTCAACATGCAAGTCCCGATGATGGGTTTGCCTTTTGGACCACTGGGGATGCCGCCACCTGGCGGATTGCAACCACTTACTCCTACCATGTCACCTGGGCCAGGCCCTCCTATGTCTCCAGCTGTCTTTATCCCACCATTTTCTCCTCCCGTTGTTTGGCCTGGAGTTCCACCAGGGCTTTCAGGGTTTGGTCCACCTGGCGGGCCATCGGGTCCTATTTTTCCTCCAAATATAGGGACCCCACAAAATCCCACTATGTATTTCAACCAACCCGGACCCGTAAGAGGAATGCCTCCAAACATGCCGGGTCCTGGTTTCAATGCTCTAGGACCCATGGCCCATGGGCAGCAACAAGATAAGGGACCCGGGGGTGGGTTCCTCCTAGAAATAACGGGCCTCCTGGTAAAGCTCCATCTAGAGGAGAACAAAATGATTATTCCCAAAATTTTGTTGACACTGGTATGTGGCCTCAAAATTTTATTAGGGAATTAGAGCTCACTAGTGTTGTTGAAGACTATCCAAAGCTTCGGGAGCTTATACAAAAGAAGGATGAAATTGTTGCTAATTCTGCTTCTGCCCCTATGTATTACAAGTGTGATTTGCGTGAGCAAGTTTTATCACCTGAGTTTTTCGGGACCAAGTTTGATGTTATTCTAGTGGATCCGCCTTGGGAGGAATATGCTCATCGGGCTCCTGGTGTTGCTGACCATATGGAGTACTGGACATTTGAGGAAATAATGAATCTCAAAATTGAGGTAGTTATGCTTGCAACTGAATTGGTTTATCTGTTTCAGTTTTCTTTTTCTTCTTTTTGGCACAATATTTAAATGTTCTGTTTTTTTTATATCTACAGGCAATAGCTGACACACCATCTTTTGTTTTCCTCTGGGTTGGTGATGGAGTTGGCCTCGAGCAGGGTCGACAATGTCTAAAGAAGGTATAAATGATTTTAAAAAAATAATATGTTTCAAACTTTTCATTTTTGATTCCATTAACGATTAACAATCCTTTAACTTGATCATTTTTCAAACCTTTAAATCATTTTTACTTTCATTATGTTATTGTAGTGGGGGTTCCGTAGGTGTGAGGATATATGTTGGGTGAAAACCAACAAAACCACTGCAACACCTGGATTGCGCCATGACTCACATACTTTGTTTCAACGTTCAAAGGTTGGCTGCTTTTTTTTATGTTACCTTAGCAACACCAAAACTATATTAAAAGATATTGATGAAAAATTTTATTTATCATCTTTGTTAAGGAACACTGCTTGATGGGCATAAAAGGAACTGTTAGACGCAGCACTGATGGTCACATAATTCATGCCAACATTGATACTGATGTAATTATTGCTGAGGAGTCTCCATATGGTCAGTATTTGTTAATGTTTTATGGTTTTTTGTTTCACAAACTTTTTAAATTTGTTTCTTTATTTTTGCGTACCATGAAACCGATAAAAATCATAAGGAAGCCCATGAAAATCGGGCCACTGGTATTATTTGGATCCATTGGTTTTTTTTATCGTCCTCATTAAATGTTTTTTAGATAACTTTATAAGTAGTCAAACAGTTTACATTTTAACTTGACATATGTGCCAAGTCAAACGTTGCATGCCCTTAACTTTTTACCAATGGATATACAGGTTCTACTGCAAAACCTGAAGATATGTACCGGATTATCGAGCATTTTTCACTTGGTCGCCGTAGGCTTGAGCTTTTTGGTGAAGACCATAATATACGGGCTGGCTGGTTGACTGTTGGTAAAGACTTATCCTCGTCAAATTTCAATGCTGAGGTACTGTTTTTCTTTTTTGTAAATTTTATTTGTTAGTATGCCATTAAAACGATCAAGGAATATAACGATGGAAGATGCCTACCCCTGATGTTATGTTTTTTTAACCTTAAATTAAATAAGATTATTGAAAGAGAGGTCGATTTATGTTCTCGTCCACCATGGAAAAAGTCAAAGGATTCGTTAGTCATGGTAACCAAATTGCTTGTAGTTTCAGGGTTGGTTTCTCCAGAAGTCATTATCCTGTTGCTAGCATGTAGAATGGGTAAATTTGGTACACGTTGGGTCGGGTTGACCCGACGCATTTTTTTTCTTTTTCTAATAAATACTTTTTTGAGTTTCAAATACTCTTGCAATAACTATATTATGACCCTATTAATCTTTTTCTTTTCATGTACATTAAAATTACACTTTGGGGACTTTCGACTCGTTTCTGTTTTTAACTGATCTTCTCATTTTGACTCATTGACTCGTTAAAAATAAAAACAAACCCCAAATTGACCAATTCATAAGTTAATGGATCAAAATTGTTATCTCTTCTAAGACGGTCCCCATGAAATGCATATTAGTATGAATGATGTCATTTTATTTTTTTTAAATTCAGGGGTTTGTACAAAATTTTTCGGATAAGGATGGGAAAGTTTGGCAAGGAGGAGGAGGAAGAAACCCGCCACCAGAAGCCGGTCATCTCGTGTTGACAACCCCAGACATCGAAGCTCTCAGGCCAAAATCACCAATGAAAAACCAACTCCAAATGCAGCAACAGTCGAATTCTATAGCCCTCACACCAGGTGGCGCCAGCAACAAGAGGCCAAGTGGCAACGACCCAGTGAACCATAATGGACCAGGCATGAACCAAGAAGTATCCGGCTCTAATATCTCAGGTCCGGTTCCATGGGGTCCGCCGATGGGCAATGGTATGGGTCCCAATGAAGGGTTTTTTGATAATATGTATGGGTATAATGGTCCTTTTGGACCCTTGGATTTTGAAAGTCATAGAGCCATGAACAATATGTTCTAGCATAAAACAATTTAATAAAATGTTTTTTTTATCAATTGGAATGATTGTGTAGATCTTATGGTTCTAGTGGAAATGTTGGGATGATCTTCACAAAGATCATTGACTTTGTTGAAGTCAGAACCTGACTAAATTTTGCAGGCATTGTTTGCATTAACAGCCCTCAACATAGAACACTTCTTGGACCTATATCTAGGAAAATTCCCTGTCTTACCCCTGTATTTTTGTAGTTACTTGTTCCTCAAATATTTTTTTTATTAAATTAATTTTTCAGTCCCAATTACCAACACAAATGTTTAGTTCCCAACGTGTTTTCTTATTAAATACACCCCTATCTTTAAATAGTAATATATTTAAAAAAAAATATTAAATATACTAATAAAACATATTTATTTTAAATTACTATTGATTATAATATGTAGAATGGTAAAACTCAATTGATTGCTTATTCCATATAATACAACAGAATATATACACGTAAATAACCTAATCACAAGGCTAAACTAAAGGAGCTAAAATAGGAAAATATATGACAATAATACAGCTGTTACAAATTGACAGATTTGAAATATATGAAAATATATTTTGGTTAATACGCCCCCACAGTTGAAGCTTTAGAGGATCGGAGGCAGAGACTGGATTTGAAGCGATTAAACAGTTGTCTAGGGAGTCCCTTGGTGAAGATATCAGCATATTGATAATCGGCTGGGATATGAAGAACTCGAAGGGCTCCAATGCGGACTTTTTCCCTGACGAAATGGATGTCTATTTCAATGTGCTTTGTCCGTTGATGTTGAACAGGGTTTTCCGAGAGATATCCAGAGGATATGTTGTCACAAAAAAATGATGGTGGCTTCTCGAATAGGAACATGTAGTTCAAGGAGAAGATTTCGAAGCCAACTTGTTTCAGCTGCTGTGTTGGCAACACCCCGATATTCTGCTTCGGCGCTCGATCTAGAAATTGTGGTTTGGCGTTTGGATGACCAAGAAAGAAGATTATCGCCTAAGAACACATAATAGCCTGAGGTAGATCGTCTGGAGTCGGGACAACCCCCCCCCCCCAATCTACATCTGAATAAGCTGTGAATTTCAAAGATTTGGATGGGGTTATAAACAGGCCCTGATCAAGAGTGCCTTTTAGGTAACGTAGTATGCGTTTCATAAACTGGAAATGAGGCTCCCTTGGGGCATGCATGAACAAGCATACCTGCTGAACATCATATGAAATGTCGGGTCGGGTGAAGGTGAGATACTGTAACGCGCCGGCTAAACTTCTGTATAATGTACCATCAGAGATTGGTGCACCAGCCGTGGCACTGAGTTTAGAGTCAGTGTCAGCTGGAGTGGAGGATGGTTTACAATTTTCCATGTTGGCTCGTGAGAGAATATCAGCTGCGTATGATTCTTGAGACAAGAACAGACCACCATTTTTCTTAGTGACTTGGATGCCGAGAAAGTGATGTAGATTTCCAAGATCTGTCATTGCAAATTCATATGACAAAGAAGAAATGATATCCCGTAATAGTCTGTCATCAGATGCCGTTAGTATAATATCATCAACATAAAGCAATAAGTAGGCCACGTGTGACCCCTTTTTGTAAACAAACAAGGAGGAGTCTCTGATGGTGGTTCGAAAACCACATTGTAAGATGAAAGTGGCAAAGCGCCGGTACCACGCACGAGGTGCTTGTTTTAGGCCATACAGAGACTTCTTTAGACGGCATACATGTGATGGATGGTGTTCATTGATGAAGCCAGGTGGTTGAAACATATAGACAGTCTCATTCAAGTTGCCATGTAAGAACGCGTTTTTGACATCAAGCTGATGTATCGACCAGTTACGGGAGGTGGCAAGGCTAAGGACAGTCCGGATAGTATTGGGTTTGACCACCGGACTGAATGTGTCAAAACAATCAATGCCAACCTGTTGTGATTTCCCGTTAACAAAAAGACGTGCCTTATATCTCTGTAAAGTGCCGTTAGCATGAAACTTATGGCGAAAGAGCCACATACAACGGATGACATGTGCATCAGCAGGTCTCGGAACCAGCTCCCACGTGTTATTTTCTATTAATGCCTTGTATTCGTCAGTCATGGCACTATGCCAATTTGGATCAGATAGGGCTAGGAGGTGGGATTTTGGAATGGGGGAAATGGCGGTGGAGGTAGTGTGAAAAGTTAGGGGATCCTGTGAAGTGGAAATGCCGGCTTTAGACCTTGTAGTCATCGGGTGCGTAGAGGGTGGGGGCTGCTGCTGAGCTGATTGGTTGGGAGGGGCCTAGTTGCGGGTTGGCAAGAGGTCCTCGGCCTCGTCGGTGGTATGTCTACGGGTAAAAGGTGGGGCCTGGTGATGGCGAAGAGGAAGATGGGGTATCAGGGGTTGTGGTGGCAGATCCGATGGGAGAGGAGGGGGTGTTATCAGGGGCTGTGGTGGCATGTCTGATGGGAGAGGAGGGGGCAGTCGGTGACTGTTGAGAGCTGGGTGTGGGGCTGGTGGAGTAGGGCCGTTGGGTGGGGGTGTTGGTTTGTTTTTTTGTGAATTGGTAGGTGGATGGATTTGTGAATATAGTGGGGGAAGGGTCATTGTCCAGGAAGGTGTAGTCATGGGTTTTCTGGGATTTAGAGTATGGGAATAGGGATTCGTCAAATATAACATGGCGGGAAAAAATGGCTTTCCCAGTTTCAAGGTCGAGGCATCGGTAGCCGCGATAGTTTACGGGGTACCTGAGAAAGATGCAAAGAGAGGAGCGAGTGGCAAGTTTGTGTGGACAGGTAGCAGTTTGGTTAGGGTAGCAAGCACAACCTAAAACACGAAGGTGCTTGTAGGAAGGGTTGTGAAGGTAGAGAGCTGTGGTGGGGGTACGATTATGTAGAATTTTGGTTGGGAGAATGTTGTGCAAATAGGTGGCTGTGTGTAGGGCTTCCACCCAAAACTTTGGTGGTAGGGAGGCATGAACGAGAAGAGAAAGCATTATTTCGTTGATTCGGCGAATCATGCCTTCCGCCTTCCCGTTTTGTTAGGAGGTGTGAGGACACGAAAATCGGAATTGAATGCCATGAGTGAAGGCAAATTGTTTGAATTGGTGGTTATCAAACTCTCCGCTGTTATCACATTGGAAGGATTTGATTTGACGATTGAATTGAGTATGAATATATTTGTAAAAGTTTTGAAATTTGGTTACTGTTTCTGAATTAAATTTGAGTGAAAATACCCACGTGTATTGGGTAAAATCATCTATTAAAATCATGTAATATTTGTACCCGGTGGTGCTAAGGATTGAAGATGTCCATAAGTCACAATGTACGATATCAAATGGTAATAAAGTAGAAGACATAGATAATTGAAGAGGTAAACGTTTATTTTTGGCCAACTGGCAAGAATTGCAAACACGAGAACGACTAGTCTTATTACAAGAAATGAAATGACGGGAAAATAAAAAATCCACAACGGGAAGACCCGGGTGACCCAGACGATCGTGCCAAAAATCAGAAACAGAGGTGGCCATGAAACTTGAAGCATTGGTAGCGGAAGCAGAGGCAGGAGCTGTGAGAGGATATAGTGGGCCGTCACTGTTGTGACGGGTCAAAATCTTCCCATTCCTGAAATCCTTCACAGAGAAACCAAAAGGATCAAATTCCACAGATGTATAGTTATCAATTGTCAATTGTTTGACGGAAATTAAGTTTTTGATTATGTCGGGGGGTATAAAGAACATTGTTTAGGCGAAGGTTGTTTGGGTTATTCGGTAGTGTGGTATTACCGGATCCAAGAATTGGCATTTTGTGACCATTACCAACAAATATGTGCTTAACAGAATTAACATTATGAGAGGTGGAACACATACCTGGGTCGGAGGAGAGATGACTTGTGGCACCGGTGTCCATGTACCATTGCGTGTCTCCTGGGTCTAAGGACATAGCTTGGAAGGCAGCTCCTAACTCTGTTGGTTCCAGTGGGTTTACCTCAGCAAGATTAGCATGGGGTTGGCTACGGTTGCCTGATGGGCTGTGTTCCGATTGTTGTTTTGTTGCTGAGGTTGAGTGAAGGGGCTGTTGGGCCAAGAGACCAATGGGGAGGCCCAGCCGGGCTGTGTTGGGAATAGGCAGGGAGGCGGGGCAGCCCACCAGGGGGCCCACTGACTTGGTGGCTGACCTTGAAAAGAGGCCCAGGGCTGGTTCTGCTGGGAGCCGCGAGAGGACTGATTTGGGTGACTGGACTGCTGTGAGGATCGTCCCGGCCGATTACCCATGGACCGGCATTGACCCCCTTGACCACCCCCACGGTTGTGACGATAATTTTGACTGGAATTGTTGAACCTGAGGGTAGAGACTTGGGCCTGAGGAGGCTGTGATTCCTGGACAGCAGCTACCACAATAGGTTCTGTATCGTGGTCGGCTTGTCGTTGTGCCTCAAGTTGAAGCATACTAAAAGCCGTTTCCCAAGAAGGCATAGACTGATTGAGGTACGTACCGACGTTGTCGAATTCCTGAGGGAGTCCACGCACAAGCTGGAGAACAAGCCTATTTTCACTGACGGGCTATCAACGTCAGACAATTGGTCTGCCAATTCCTTCAATTTCTGGCAATACGCGTCCAGTGATGGCATGGATTTCAGTTTCAGGTTGGTAAAAGCATGCTCGAGTGTAGCGGCTCGTGAGCCTTTGTTGTTCAAGAATAAATTCTTGATTCGAGTCCAAGCTTCCAGGGCTGTAGATTCATTAACGAGAACACGGACGAGAAGCTCATCAGATAGTGTTCCGTAGATCCACTTTAACACGATGGCGTCAATTTCGGCCCATGAGTCAAATGTTGGGTCGTCTGCTGTTGGTGGTTTGGTTCCATCAATATGATGTAGAACTTTATAACCACGAGCATGGAGATGAAACAGGTTGACCCATGACGAATATGAAACTTTCGTTCCGTCAAGGACTCGTACCTTCTTCTAAATATCAGTCACGGTATAAACCGGGTGGAAATGAGTGGACTCGGTTTTGCTATAGGAGGCTTCTTTTCCTGCAACCATGGCTGGGAGAATGGTGTGAATCGGAAAAGAAACGTTAAAGGAGAAGGGTTTTCAGGTCGAAGCTTGGTCTGTGTCGTAGCAGAAGGGCGGCGGCTAGTGGTCTGAGGACAGAACCAGCGGCGGCAGAAGAGAAAAGAAAAAAAAATGGCTAGGGCACAGAGAAGAAAATCTCTGATACCATATAGAATGGTAAAACTCAATTGATTGTTTATTCCATACAATACAACAAAATATATACACGTAAATAACCTAATCACAAGGCTAAACTAAAGGAGCTAAAATAGGAAAATATATGACAATAATACAGCTGTTACAAATTGACAGATTTGAAATATATGAAAATATATTTCGATTAATATTATAAACTTTGAAATCTAATTATATAACTTTTATTTTCAATTAAATAGTAAATGAAAGTAAAATTAAATTAAATAGTAATTAACGTATTTTTAAAACCCATTTATATATTAATTTTTACATATTTTGAATTTTGATTACAATCCTTAGTAAATATATACACATAAAGATTTAAAATTTTTATCTATTAATATTTTTCACCACATGTGTACTACACGGGTGCTAAGCTAGTCTATATCTATACTATATAATAAATAAAAGTTTTTCATGACACATGTCGACTCCATATTCATTCTTATCATTTTTCATGCATCTCTCTTTTATTAAATGCATCTGTCTTCTAATAATAATATATTAAAAAAAATACTAATTATATTAACAAAACACATTTATTTTAAATTATTTCTTATTATAAGAAATTTTGAAATCTAATTATATAACTTTTATTTTCAATCAAATAGTAAATGAAAGTCAAATTATAATAAATAGTAATTAACGTATTTTCGAAACTCAATTATATATAAACTTTTACATATTTTGAATTTTGTTTTTTATACTTAGTATCTGTAATACAGTTTTTATACATGTAAAATATATACATAAAGATTTAATAATTTTATGTACGGGGTTATAACCTAGTTAACTTAAATGAACAAAACAAATAAAAAGGAACAAATATCTTGAGTCTTCAAAATGCACTCCACGTGGGTTTATTGAACACCAATTTATTTCCATGAAAAACCATGTTTCTTTTGGTCCTTGAAGACCCAATGTTCGGCTGACCTATTAAGCTCCTGACCGACAAGCTCGTTTACCCGTGACCCGTTTGATCTGTGACCTGCGAACAAACCCGATTAACCCAATATGACGGGGTGGGTCAGTTGCAGTAGTAGATGGGTTGGGCCGGTGGCGACAACGGGATGAGTGATCGGATATTCTAATTCTTTTTATGAATTCTTTGACAATTTGATAAGATTCTTGAAATCCTTTACTTAAAAGGAATTTGAAAGAATTATACTAAAATGAAAAATACATATCATTACACAACTATCCTATTTCATTTTCCTTAAAAAAAATTTAAAAATCTATACATACTAATAAATAAAGGTTTTTTGTGTCACATGTCATTCTCTTATTAATTCAAAACCTTTTTTTCCCGCATCTCTCTCCTATTAATTATATAATTTTCATTAATTGTTTTTATAATTTTTTATTTCCCTCATCTCTCTCCTATTAAATAATGATTTATATATTTCCTTTTATAAAACGTTTTTTATTTATAAAAATAGGTTTGTTCATAAAACATTTTTATAAATTAAACATATCTTTAATTCTTTTTATAAAACATTTTTAAGAAATAACTATGTAACGTTCATAAAATTTGTATTAATAAACTATTTAATATATCATAAATATGTAATGTCGAAATCTTTATTACTAAATATATAATATTATATTTATTCAACTCGTGTAATACACGGGGTTCTAACCTAGTACACGAAGAAAAAAAAAACCTTGACCACAATCAGGATCGACAATGAAACAATTTTGAAAAAAAATGAACCAACTTCAACAAATTACATTAGAGAAAATAATTTCAAAAATGATTTTATATTGAGGGAAAAATAAATAATATTGGGGAAAACTATAAAAAGACAGATATACCCTTTTGTCTCGTACCTTCTTCCCATGTACATTATGTAGGCCTCTCAATACACCCCCAAATCTAATCCAACAGCAAAACAAAAATATAAAAAAACCGCCGGCGTTAACAAAAAAAAGAAAGAAATGGCCGCCGCCGCACCACCACCACCAACCGTCCCCGCCGAGCTCAACATGGACCTCCCAACCAGCTACCCTCTCTTCACCCGTATCCGCCTCGCCGCCAAACCCGACGTCCCCGTCATCCACAAAATGATCCACCAAATGGCGGTGTTCGAACGCCTCTCCGACCAATGCTCCGCCACCGAACCCTCCCTCGCCGCCACCCTCTTCTCCAAAAACAACCCCTTCGAATCCTTCACCGTCTTCCTAATCGAAGCCTCCACAACACCATTCCCCTCATCCTCCTCCACCGGCGTCAACCACAAATTCATCCCCATCCACAAAACCCTAAATCTCGATCTCCCAATCTCCGATCCGGAATCGGAAAAGTTCACGTCATCAACCATGGAGGATGACGTCATCGTAGCGGGATTCGTTCTGTTTTTCCCTAACTACTCGACGTTTCTGGCGAAACCGGGGTTTTACATCGAGGATCTTTTCGTGAGGGAGAGTTACCGGAGGAAGGGGTTGGGGAAGATGCTGCTGTCGGCGGTGGCGAAACAGGCGGTGGCGATGGGGTACGGGAGGGTGGAGTGGGTGGTGTTGGATTGGAATGTGAATGCGATTAAGTTTTATGAGCAAATGGGGGCTGATGTGATGCAGGAATGGAGGGTTTGCAGGCTCACCGGCGATGCTCTTCAAGGTTATGCTACTGCTTCCGGTACCGACGGTCTTGATTTAATCTGATTTTATCAGTTTTTTTTAGAGTTTTTTGTGTGTGTGGGAGAAGATGGATGGATTAGGGTTTACTGTGATGTGAATTGTCGTATTTGCCCCTAGAGTACTATTTAGTAACTCTAAAACTAAACTTGCCTAAAGTTTGATATAAATAATTTTTGTTTTGTTTAGAATTTAATTCGTTTTTTATGTGAATTTCGTGTGTATGGTTTTAGTTGAAAACATATTTTTGGGTTGAGTTTTAAATCATATTGGGTAGAACAATCTTCTATGACTAGAAAGGAAACACCTTAAGAGAGTTTACTCGTATACATTACTCAAAACGCCAAAGTTCGTGAAGAATTATGGCTGGTAAAACCCGTCTAAACGTGTTAAACGGGTCAGATATGATACGATACAATAAACACAGATGTGGAACACGACACGATTAACTAGTCGTGTCATTTTTTTCAAACATGGCCACATATCTATTTATAAGGGTGTTATACGACACGACCTATTTAACACAATTAAATCACTTATTTAATGGCACGACCCGAGTTGACCAGAAACATTTTGATATTGTTAACGAATATCAAGATAAATATGTATATGGTTAACTAATTGACTAAAAAAAGCGGCTAAGGTTTTGGTAATATAATTATGTATATTTTTTAAAAGTTTAAAAAGATAAATAGGTATAATCGGGCAAGTTAAGACGCGAAGCATGTTAAGCTCAAACTCAAACATGTTTAACTTCATGTCGTGTCATGTTAACATGTCCGTGTTAAATTTGTCATCCATGTCATGTTAACATGTCTGTGTTAAAAATTGGCATCCATGTCATGTTAACATGTCTGTGTTAGAAATTGGCAACCCTATGAAAAATCGAAAAAAGTGTGAATGATCACAAGCTCACAAGAAAGTCAAAGGTCAAATCCCTAGAAAAAAAATTTTAAAACATGTTTGTTAATTTGTGTTCTTATTAGGAATGAACATTTGGTATCGAGTACCGTGATACCGTACCGATAGATGCTCTTTTTTCAAAGTTAATAAATCCGTTAATATACATTCCTCTTTTTTCATAGCAAAAGTGATAAATGCTTTTTAAACTATTTGATTTTAATAAAAAGCTTTTATAGCATCACAACCGGTTTGGTATAAGTTTGTAAGTGAGTTTTGTATATTTTAAAGAGTGGTTTACAGTGCTTGTGAGTGGAGGATAGAGAAAAAATATAATTTTTTTATAAATATAAGAATAAATGTGATTTTTAGTGTAATTATAAGGATAAAGATAAGAAGAGAGAAAAAGGTAGAAAAAATAGTGATTTTTAGTGTAAATATAAGGATAATGATAAAAAATATAAGGAATTGACTAAAAATGCTGTTAAAAGTAAACCAATCATCAAGAAAACAAAAGTAGATATATTATGTTCTTTACACACTTTTTACTCAAGCTATGATCTTCAAAAGGTTAGAACGCCGCGTATTTACAAGCTTATAGTTCAAGTTCGAATCGTCAAGTGGTTAGCAAAACGATAGAGACGACCAAGATTTTCTACTTATTTTAGATTATGTTTTGATCTTCAAGAGATTAGATGATTATAATATTTAATGTAGATTGTATCATATTAATTTTAATTTATATATTACTAACTAGGTTAAAATCCCGTGTATTATACGGGTTAAATAAATAAAATGTTATATATTTAGTAATAAAAATTTTATATTTTGAAAAACCCGTGTAATACACGGGTTGAATAAAACAGTATATTACATCAGTTGAATAAAATATAATGTAATTTGTTAACAAACACATTTGTCAAAATATGTTTTTAAAAAATGTAATTTGTCGTGAAAGTTATAAGGTCTGTTAAGTTAGTTTTTAAAACATTTTTTTTCAACTGAGTATTAATTTTTTAATTTAATTAATAAATGTTAGTTCATATTAAGTTCATTTGATTGATGATATAATAACTATTTTTAATTTAAATAATAAGTATTCGTAATTAGATTTATTAATATAAAGATTATTATTTAATAGGAGAGAGAAATAGAAAATCTAATATCTATACATACTAATAAAAAAAAGTTTTGGATTGCCACATGTCACTCCCTCATGCCTCCTCACATTGGTTTTCCCGCCTCTCTCTCCTAATAAATGCACCTATATCTTATTAAATAATAATGATATTATAAATATATTATTAAAAAAGAATAATAATTATATTAAATAAGAATATATAATAAGAATTCAAAATATAACTAATTAAAGAAAAATACTAATCTATACTACCTAATAAATAAAGGTTTTTGTAAAATGGTTTTCCCACCTAAAGTTTAATTATAATTTAAGATTTTAAACCTCTCACAAATAATAAATGCTTAACAAATATAATTGCTAAAATTATTTAATATCATTTGACTAGAATTTAAAAACCGTTTGATTTGAAAATTTTGAACTTTGTATTATTTAAATTATAACAAAATCAATAAATTAACTCTCACAAATTTAATATAATTAGATAATTAAATTGACAATTTTTAAAAAAAATTAACAACTTATCTTTGTTAAGCAAATAACAATTAATCAAAATCAACTTTCTAGAATCTAAAAAATTTACCTTATGTAATTTGTTTTTGTGAATGTAATTGTAATTTTATTTTTTTCACTATGTAAAGTAATTATTATTTAGACACTTATAAATAATATATGTTTCTTTTCATTAACCGTGTAATACACGGGAACTAACCTAGTATACTAATAAATAAAGGTTTGAGATGACACATGTCACTTCCTGGTTCCTTCTTATTTTTATTTTCCCGCCTCTCTCTTCTATTAAAAACTATTTTTTTTGTTTCTCTCTCCTATTAAATAATATATATTAAGAAACATAACAAATTTAATTATTGATAGTTATTATATATTAACTAAATAAGCTTAATATGAAATTAATCATGAATAGTTATAGTTAATGATGTTATTTATCATTTTTGAAAAATAAATTTGTATTATGAAAAGTTATTATATTATCAGACTGTTCTTACATTTTAATAAACTCTATTATTTTATATAACTAGATCAATTTTCGTTTGGATTTTTACCTACAGATTTATGAATTCAAATTTTTTTTATCATCAATCATATTTTTTATAAATTTTACAATCTGAAAACGGTTTTATAGCCATTTAAGATCCAATTAAAAAAACATTCAATCATATATTTACATATTCAAAGATCTAATATTTGTTATGATTTGTTAAATCTCACTGTGTTTTTGTCATATTATTATAGCCGAAAGTATTCAATTAATTATTTTCTTTTTTTTCCTATTTCGATTTACATCATTACTTATTTTAGCTATTTGTATATGTTTATATATGTTTTGTATATGTGGCAACTTCGACCTATTTTCTTATGAACGGTTCGATTTGAGTTATGTTTTTTTCCCTAACGGGGTCAAACGGTTAAAATAAAATAAAAGTAGTATAAAATGAGAAGACATATCGATTGAAAGTCTCACTAAGTTTAAATTTTATGCAAATAAATATATTTAGATTGTTATATTATAATGAGAATAATAAAAAATTTTAGTTATATTTGACAGTAAGCTATACCTAATAAATAAGTAATTAGTCACGTGTCACAATTCAGTGAGCTCAAGATTCTTGTAAGCCTTTGAATTTTTTTCCGCTTATTTTCTTGTGAGACCAAGCTATACCAAATAAATAAATAACTGGTTGACTTTTTTTCACCTATTGTTTCTCGATTATTTATTATTTTATTTTCTTATTTATTAATATTTACTTTATAAATATTTTATTTATTTAATATTTATTTTCTCAATTATTCCCTTTGTGTTTTTCACTTATTAATAAATTTTTAATATTTTATTAATCAAACCCCGTGTAATACACACCCACGGGTGTGTAACCTAGTATTTAATAGAAGAGAGAGACGGATTAATAAAGATGTGCAGTAACCAAAGAGTGACACGTGTCATGAATAGATTTTAATTTATTAGAGTAGTAAGATTATTAAAAAAGTTTTAAGGGACAAACTGTGATGTGAATTGTCGTATTTGCCCCTAGAGTACTATTTAGTAACTCTAAAACTACACTTACCTAAAGTTTGATATAAATAATTTTTGTTTTGTTTAGAATTTAATTCGTTTTTTTATGTGAATTTCGTGTGTGTGGTTTTAGTTGAAAACATATTTTTTGGTTGAGTTTTAAATCATATTAGTAAGAACAATCTTCTATAACTAGAAAGGAAACACGTTAAGAGGGTTTACTCGTATACATCACTCAAAATGCTAAAGTTCGTGAAGAATTATGGCTGGTAAAGGAAGTCTAAACGTGTTAAACGGGTCGGATATGATACGATACAATAAACACGGATGTGGAACACGACATGATTAACTAGTCGTGTCATTTTTTTTCAAACATGGACACAGATCTGTTTGTAAGGGTGTTATACGACATGACCTATTTAACACAATTAAATCACCTATTTAATGACACGACCCGACTTAACCAGAAACATTTTGATATTATTAACGAATAACATGATAAATATGTATACAGTTAACTAAATGACTAAAAAAGCGGCTAGGGTTTTGGTAATATAATTATGTATATTTTTTAAAAGTTTAAAAAGATAAATAGGTATAATTGGGTCTAAACAAGTTAAGACCTGCTCAGACATGATTTTAATCATGTTTAAGACGTGTCGACCTGTTCGTGACACGAAGCATGTTAAGCTCAAACTCAAACATGTTTAACTCCGTGTCGTGTCGTGTCATGTTAATATGTCTGTGTTAAAAATCGTTATCCATGTCATGTCGTATTAATATGTATGTGTTAGAAATTGTCAACCCTACGAAAAATCGAAGAAAGTGTGAATGATCACAAGCTCACAAGAAAGTCAAAGGTCAAATCCCTAGAAAAAAAAAATTAAAACATGTTTGTTAATTTGTGTTCTTATTAGGTATGAACATTTGGTATCGAGTATGTGATACCGATAGATGCTCTTTTTTCAAAGTTAAAAAATCTGTTAATATACATTCCTCTTTTTTCATAGCAAAATAAATGCTTTTTAAACTATTTGATTTTAATAAAAGCTTTTAGAGCATCACATTCGGTTTGATATAAGTTTGTGATTGAGTTTTGTATATTTTAAGAAATGGTTTACAGTGGTTGTGAGTAAAGGATAGAGACGACCAAGATTTTCTAATTATTTTAGATTATGTTTTGATCTTCAAGAGATTAGATTATTATAATATTTAATGTAGATTGTGTCATATTAATTTTAATTTATATATTACTAATTACTAAAAAGTTTTAAAAGAGAAACTCTTAAGAATAGTGAAGTTTACATTTTTTCACTTTTACCACATAAGTTTTTGTTTTTGTAGAAACAACTTCTCCCCAAAAACAATTCATTTTTCTTGACTTCCATAACATCTAACTCAAGTTTACATTTTTTCACTTTTGCCACATAAGTTTTTGTTTTTCTTCTCCCCAAAAATTTGATTTAATGTACAAAAATTCTTATATTTGATTGAGGATTAAGGTTTATTTACTCATAAATTGGATCATAAGTTGCTATTTTAATATAAGTTAATTAGAATTTACACTTAATACATAAGAAAAGCAATTACATGTACAAAAAAAAATCCAACTTTTAATTTGTAGATTTTTCATTTTCTTTGATTCTGCTACGCTACACTGATTTCTAGTTTAATCTTGTCAAAAATATAAAATTTACGGTTTTATTCTTTTAACCAACACTAATACAAAGAAAAATAAGACGAACAGAGATGGGTTTTAAAACCCTAATCGAAAGAAACAATGCACACCAAGTGTAAGATTAATTGTTCGTATCAGTCAACAGAGGTATCACCCTTCTTTAATAGGGGAATGACTCGAGCATAAATATGGAATCAAGGATAATCAGACCACAATCACCGGAACCAATTTGGGGCAGGCGACGCACACCTGCACAAATGGTGAACAAACCATTTTTCTCTTTCTCTTTGATTTTGACGGGAGTATGATGGAGGATCCAGGAGCATGGTCCAACATGCCCCAACCATAATTGGATAAATAAGACAGATGGAAGCACAATCATGCATGAAAAAAGAAAAGAAAAAATTAATTTCTTTTTACGTTTTAAAGACACAAGTTTGTGATTTTCAAAAACTGCACGCAAATTTGTTCTCATTTCAATACAATATCTTTTTTTTTGTTTTTTAAATTTTTAATTTTTACCCTTATAGTATATATAATATACGCTTTTACCCCGTTTCCTTTTCTATTAATTTCGTTTTCTTTTTATAACTTTCGTTTGTTAACTTTTTTAATTACAGAGTGTTCGGTTGTTTTTAGTTTTTTTGTCAACGTTCCGATATAATTTTTTTTGAAAACGGGGTTGTATTCAAAATCGAGTTTTTCTTTTATTTTTGCATTTACCGAGTGTCGTTACCGTTGTGGTACCCGTGACAAGCCAAATCTATTATGAGCGAACATCATCCATGTCGGTATTGGTATTATCGGAACCCGTATCGGTATTCGCTTTATGGTTTTCATCTGGATTGTCTTTAGTTTTGGATTTATGAGTTGAGTTAGTAGTCGGTTGATCAATTAGGTTAAACTTTTTTTTTACGATTTGAGTACTAGAGTTCTATTTAAATAAATTTGCAGAACGAATTAATCGTGCAATAACTTCTTCTGTTTGGTTAAATAAATTACACACTAAAATGTTAGGGATGACAATGGGTCGGGTTTGGGCTGGGTATCGGTAATCCCAAGCCCGTACCCGGTTGTAAAATTACGTCTCATACCCGACCCATTACCCGTCGGGTTTGTGTCGGGTAATTATTCGTCGGGTATCGGGTATACCCGCGGGTAACAGGCATACCCGTTAGTATCGGGTATCGAGCATAGTCGCGGGTATCGGCCAATAACCGTCGGGTATGTGTCGTGTACTTTTTTATGACTCTATTTTTTATAATTATAAATACATATTTCAAAAGAAAAAATAAATTTTTACATAATAAACCTACTAAAATCAAGCATTAATAAGCATGAGTTAAGAAAAAATAAAATTATAAATTATAAATTTTCGGGTATATGATTCGGATATATGGTTCGGGTAATCGGGTCGGGTATCACTTAATCCCATACACGTCCCATACCCGCGAAATTTTTTAAAATTGATCACATACCCGGCCCCGTACCCGTACCCGTACCCGTCAGGTTTCAGGTATACCCGTCGGACTCGGGTTATTTTGTCATCCCTATAAAATGTGTTACTCTTTTTAGCATTTTCTTCTCTTTAGTACTACAAAAGAATGGATTTTGTTGGTGTTTCTTAAAGTGAATTCTTTCTTAAAAAAACATATGCCTTTATTCTTTTTCATGCTTTGTTAGTGGTTTTGGCTTTATTACCTATAAGCATAGTTATCAAAAGCGCATGACGCGCATGTCTAGGCGTTTTTTTGAGGCGAGGCATAGGTATAGGGCTTTTAGGCCCGAGGCGCGTATCAGGGTACTGAGGCGTGATTTTTTTTATTATTATTATTTCCTAGGTTAAAGTTGAGCTTATAAAAGCTTCCACAATACCGACTGAAGCTCATTTCCTAGGTATTTGATGATTTTGGTTTATGACTTTGAACATTTTGGTACTAATTACATTATATTTAATGCTATATAATAGTTTTTCTTTATTTTATTTGAAAAATAATGATGTCACAATTTATACATATTTTATAAGCATAATAATCCCCATATTATGGTGATTATTGAATAAAAACCTTGCAAATGCTACTTAATTCGCATATATTTTATTTTTGCAGGTTAAACGGCTTCTCGAACAAAAAAAGACCAAGAAATTGAAGAAAATATGGAAGTCAGAAACCAGGTCATGCATTATACCCATGTGCACCATAAAAGCAAGAGATTCTCCCATTGTACCTGTGTCCCCCAAAAATAAAACATTCTCTTACAAAAGTACTTGTGTACTAGTGGACCAAATGCACAACCATGCATTTGAATGCATATCCATGCAAACCCCAACTTTTTGCCTATAAATAGCAAGCTCAAGTCTCCCATTTAGGTGTCCAAGATCAAGAGTATGGAAGGCCTTGGTGCTTTGCTAAGAGCCGAAACTCTCTCGATTTTGGTCCATTTTAACTTTTTTGTTTATTTTCCTTTTTAAAGTCTTGTAATATGAAACGATTCTTCTAGTTTGAGTAAAACAAGAGGCAACTTATACCCACTCTCCCTTGGTGTTAGAATACTTCCACACATTATCTAAAGGTTAATGAAGTCACTTGTATGTTCATTCATAGCTAGTTCTCTTGTGTTGTTCGAGTTGGTTGAACTTTAATTAATTAATGAAGTATTTTTAGTATGTTATGTTTTTAAAGTTTGTACAATAAGTTATCTTAAAAAGACAAGAGTAAGTGATCTTTAAACCAAACTAATAATATTAAATCTTGTGAGTTATTCAAGCAAGACTTCTTGCTTGTGAAGCTTATTCGATGTTTGTACGGTCTATATACAAATCTTGGTGCTAGCACGACGGGTTAGTATAGATTTAATATTATGGGTTGATTGGAGGTTTGGGTATTCAGCAGGCCGTTTGAGCCCTAAACAGACCGGGTGATTTGTGTCGGTATTTCTTTACTTCTCTCGTGTCGGCTTGCAGAGGAATTCTAGCGGGAGCCGTGGGGTTTGATCTTGAGAAGGAAAGTCTTATTTATTTAAAATAATATTATAAGTAAAGACAACTATTTAAGAATATAATTTGTTAGGTCCGAGCGTTCATAAAGTACATTTTGGAGGAAGTCGTGCATTCCGACTTACCGGAAGAAGTTACAAGACGAGACGTACGTCAGTCATTGTGATAATCTTAGTCCGAATAATGAATCGTGAGATACCGACGGATTTGAGACCCCGTTTAGGGTCCGTGAGATTCATTAATGAACAGTTGACCAACCGTATCCACTGTTCCGTTACGAAATACTAACTACCCCATCGAAAGGGTTAGTACTAGTAACTATGACTAACCTTACTTTAAATATAACATTAATTAACAAGGGATAACAACTAGAGTAACGCCTTTAACGGGATAATATTTCTGATTACATTTATTATCTTTTTATTTTCCTTTCAAAACAAAACCTATTTTCCAACTTATTATCCTAGTCAGACAATAGCGAGGGTTAAGTACGGGATCCGTGTCCATGGTTCGATACTTGGTTTTTACCCATAATATATTAAACTGCGATAGGTACACTTGCCTATTGTGTGTGTTTAGTTAAAGTAATTATCATTTTAATTTATAAATTTAAAACCTGATTTTGTGTAGATCTAAATAGAATATATTTATACTACTAAAAACACGCTATCAAATAACATTACTTTTCAATACATAATATATTTTAATTATTATTTTTAAGTGCATTTTTTTTTTCTCAGGCCTCGCTTTTTTGTGCTTTGCGCCAAGGCCCCAAGCGAAGCCTGTGCGCCTTGAGTGAGTCTTGCGCCTTTGATAACTATGCCTATAAGACTGTTGAGTCCATAAAGAAGGCTATTGATGATCCACAAAAGATGTTAGGGGTAAGTGTTCCTTCAAATAGTTTTAGTTCAGTCCAATTTTTGCAACTTATGTCAAAATTTTGCATTAAGAAAACAACATTATCTTGAATCGATTGTTAATTCATATATTGTGGGTGTTAATAATTATTTATATAACTAAAAGATGTTTGCTTTCTGTTTAGTTATGTGATTTGTCGATAGACCTTTTCAGTAGATTAGGGTTTTCCATTCAGAAGGGGATGGCGGCGCAGTTTGTTGCCCGTCTACTTGCTATCCTTATGTAATTTGCCTTGTTGATTGTCGAACCAAAAAACAGTCATCTAATATGAGACCAGAAAGGGTGTCACCATGGGAGATTGAACCTTTTATAGCACCTGTTCCAGCCAATTTAGTTCGACCAATGGCACCCAAAAGTAAAGTTTTATACCTCTAATGGAGATACTTCTTAGACAATATTATGATAACTAATCTCTTTTTTGTGGTCCACCTTCTAGAATCCGTACTTTAAGCAAAATGGAGATATTTCTTAAACGTACTGAATGGGTACCGGACCCGTATTACACTTGAGCGGGAGACAACAGTCCTTTCTGTACTTTTTCTGGTTGAGCGGAGGCGTGCCTGATGAGGCACGACCCATGCTTGGCTACCTGGAGTTTGTCTTTTGTGCTGAATTGGGACACGAGGGTGTGCCTAGGGAAGCACGGTTCGTGCTTTGCCTTTTGACTTATCCATTTCTTCATTTTTCATCGCTTTTCCGCTCGTTTGCTTGCTCTAAGCCAAGTATTCCCTCGAAACACAATTGAAGCTAAATGAGCGACAAATTCAATCAATGTGCAAAGAAATTGACAATAATCGGGATGTAAATGATGTGGAATATATGACTAATTTAGTGCACATCACAATTCTTGGGTGTTTGACACTGTATGTGGTTATCACATTTGTAATGATTTGTAGGGACTAAGGAAGGTTTGGAGGCTGAAGCAAGGTGATCTGGAGCTCCATGTAGGAAATGTGCAAAAGGTTACAATGAAGGCTGTAGGATAATACATTCTTTTACTTCCTTCTGGTTTAGAACTTGTTTTGAACAATGTTTATTTTATTCTTAATTTAACTAGGAATATTTTTTCGGTATCCGCTTTGCCGGGAAAAGGATTTACTTATGCTTTTGACATTGATTTCATTTATGCATATTTAAATGGTTTATTTTATTTTTCTGCAAAGCCTTATAATAGATTCTATGAGATAGAAGTCCATGATATTAACATTCTATTCAACATCTTCTCCAAACGTAAGAAATTGGTTTTCAATTATATGTATCTATGGCATTGTAGACTTTGACACAAACAAAAATCGCATGAAGAAACTTCAGACCGTCGGAATTTTAAATTTTACAAGTCAAGAATCATTTGTATGGGTTTTATGCTTTAAATGGGTCCCACTATTTCAGTTTTATTAAATGTAACAAGTATTTTAGTTATTTTATACTAAGTTAACTGTCAAATTTAATGACCAACCATTTAGGGGCTAATGATGATACAAAATTGAAAGCTATGGATCAATTATGTAATTTCTTAAAGTTAGAGAGCCGAGGTATAATCAGGACTTAACACAAGGTCATTCGTATAATTAGTTGTAATAATAATATTATCCATGAAACTTGTTGTCCACTTGCTTTGCTTAGACTTAACACAGGGTCATCCGTATAATTAGTTGTAATAATAATACAATATCCATGAAACTTGTTGTCCACTTGCTTTAATTTACACCGCATATTATAGTGGTGTTGACATTTTGCCAAGTTTATTTATCACGTCATTAAATTTGAGAATTGACATTATTTTGATGATTTATATTAAATTTTCAGGTTGATATCGGGTTCTATTAGGGTGGTAAAGAAGTTTTCTACGTAGTGGTTTCTTTTTTAGAAGGTTCTGAGTTTGAGTCCATGTGGTTAGAACCCATAGAGAAATACATGCATTACTCACAGGAAACACTCAGGCCGAGAGTAAGCGTTTAACAAAGTCACCTTTAAAAACAAATTAAATCTTTAGGTTAAAAATTAAGGGTTAATGGAATTGAGATTTAATCACAAACTAATTGTGTGTTGTACCTAAAATCTAGGTAAAATCTATATTTTAATATTATAATTGTTCTCATTTTAAAAAAATAAATTAAGACGGTATAAAAGGAAATAATATTAAACTTGAGGAAAGACATAGTATCTTACAAAAAATCACAAACTTTTATTACCATAATTATACATGATTAAAATTTTAAAACTGGTGTATTTCTATATAAAAAAAGTGTTAGATTCAACTTTCGTCCATGAGGTTTGTGCCAAAAATCAAAATTCTTCTAATTTGCAAATTTTTAATACTTTATGTCACTTACATTTCAGATTTTCTCACTTTGCATTACTCAAACTAACGGATGATTTTTTCTGTTAACTCCCACCCACATGCCCCTCACGTGACGGGCATTTTCGTCATTTAATCTTAATCTCAATTTACGTCCCTAATATTAACTTTCATGTTCTATCTTTCTCATCTGCTCTCTTCCTTTCAGGTAACCATAATTTCAACCAAATCTCTATTACCACCAAGACATTGCTACCACCACACCATTGAGTAACAAATCATTCAACAATAGTCTCATTTAATTATCCAACACCAAAATCCGACTAATAGTGTATTGCAAATATAGAAACACAAATCCCATGTCATAAAATACCAATTGTTCACAAAGGTTGACAATCACCATGATAATAAATCATACTAAACATAAAGTCTTAAAATAACCTTACATCAACATTGTTCAAAATACTAAAGCATAGTTGTAAGGCCTCGAAATCCAAGGAAACCTCACATGTTGGATTTACTCATTGCCGGTTAGTTCTTAAACTTAAATCTTTCTTAACGCAACGGAAACTCCATTACATAACATGTACTTGTCCAAAACAATCAAAAATGTATTTACATAATACACTTTCGAACATAACATAAAAGGATGTCAGATATTCGATAACCAAGTAGGTAACTCTTCACTGCAACCCAAGTGTAACACTCGAACCCGACAAGTTAGAGTTGAGCCAAAAAAAAAAGAATTAATTAATGGAGATAGGCTTTGAAGGGTGGGCTTGGCCCAAGGGGATTCCATAACCCTAGACCCTCCCCACCTCAGCCTCCATTCACTCCCATTTCCACCACCTTCACCAAACACGTTTAGAAAGAGAGTGTGGGTTTGTAAAGAGAGAAAGCTTCAAGAATTTATTTTTGAACTCCAAGACCTGCTACAACCTTCTTCTCCACTGAAATAGAGCAAGAAAACACCAAAAAAACCAGCATCTTTGAGGTATGGATCCAACCTTGAATCTCTATTTTGTTTAAAATGGGGTTTTGGGGTAGAAACTAGGGTTTTCACCATAAAGGTCGGATTTTTACGTGTTAAAAGACGAACAAAGCCCAGATCTAACTTTATGGAAGCTAGATAAACGATTTCGACGTAAAAAGTTAAGATTTTGAATCGAAAATCATCGATTAGGGTTTGATGTTTTTGAGGCGACACTTTCATCTAGCGACACTAATCGGGGATGATATTACACGTCTCTTGAGGTTCACCAATGATTGGTACACATGTCATTCCATTTGACGACACTAAAATGGTGACACTAAAGAGTGTCGTCGTGCATATACACGGCACTAAAGAGTGCCGCAAATATTATTTGGAAACACTATAAGAACGACATTAAGTCCGGAACAAAATTTCTGGCGACACTGATCATATGACACAGATCCTTGGCGACTTTGTCTACAGGTAACTATGTCAGATGACTATAGTGTTTGTGACACTACGCCCAAGCGACACTAGCTAGCAATGTTTTACTGATTTCAGGTATTGAATTCATACAGATGGCATAGCACTTGTCTAGCCAAATTTTAGTCAGTGCACACAATATACCGATTACTAGGTGAGTTCTAAGTCCCCATTTTCCTATGATTTTGGGATGGGGTGTATATTCGTATGACGTAAATTTTTTGTAACACCCGCAAAACCCGACAATCCTTAATGGACCTAATGGGAAGAAATGAGAAGAAAGAATAAGAAATGTTGGGGCTAAGGTCATGGGCTTGGCCCATGTAGGCTCTACAACCCTAATACATCAGGTTCTAGCCTCTATCCCAATGTTCATTTTCTTTGAGAAAGAGTCTAGAGAGAGAAAGCTCAAGAAACCTCACCATTGTTGCTCCAAGTTGCCTCAATCTAGTTCTCAAACGATAGAAAGCAAGAACCCATGAAGAACCACTGCATTTGAGGTTAGAATCAAACCTAAAACCTCTGATTTTCAGTTTAAATGTGTTTGGGGTAAAACTAAGGTTTTGACCTCAAATAATGGATTTTTACGTGTTAAATGATAAAATAAGCTCAGATCTAGCTTCGTGGAAGTTAAACAAACTATTTGAACATAAAAAATTGAAAACTTGGGTTGAAAACATGTCAGTTGATGAAGATCTTCATGGGGCGACGCAACACTAATCAAGGATGACGATACACGTTTCCAGAGGTTCGTCAATTTTAGAGAAAGTGTTTTTGTATACAACTTTTTCTTACTTATTTTAAGTAAACGTTATTTATTTATTTTTTTTTACCTTTTTATAATTTTTTTTTCAAAAAGTTTATTTTTAGTTTTTTTCAAAAAAACCTTTTAATTTTTTTACATAAAGTATTTTTTGAACCTTTTTAAAAATAATGATTTTTCTAAGAAAGAATATGACAAGTTTTTATATGATTTTATCAAGTAGGGTATGGGTATGACAAGTAAGAACAAAAGTAAGTTTATTGTTTAGCCTAGGGGCGTAAACCAACCAAACTCGTTTAGACTCAAGCTTGGCTTGTTTAGATTAAACAGAGATTAAGCTCGGCTCGTTTAAAGTTGTATTTCTAAAACTCGAGCTTTGATTGTGAGTAATTTTTCAAGTCAGAGCTCGGATTATTTATTATTTATTAATTATTTAGTTATCATATTTAGGTATTTTCATAATTATTTTTATATATGTATAATTATAAGTTTTATATAAAACATAACCTTTATTATTTAATTATTTTCATCATAATTATATATATAATAAGTTTTGTAATATATATATAATATATATATATACACATATATTAAAAGAAAGTTATACGATAAAGCTCGTTTAGGTTCGTGAGCTAGCTTGAGTTCGATATGTAAAGTTTGGGTTCGAGTTTGTTTGTTAAATAAGTTCAAATATAAGTTTGTGTTGATTTAAGTTTTTAACGAGACGGTGGAGTGGCTAGGTCGACTCATTTCCATCGCTAGTTAATCCAATGAATACCAATGTTCTTCTAGAAATTGCGATTTGCAAGGTATGTGCCTATGTTTTACTTTTCAAAATATGCATTTATGGGTATTTGACGAGTTATAAATTACAACTATTCTCCTAAGTTTTGTTAATTCACCCCCTCTATTTTTAAGAATACATAATCTCACCCTTATCGTTTAATACATGGTTTAACATCAACCTATATATTGATCATTTTGAGTTGTTTCTTTCCGTAAAGTGCTTTATTTAATTGCAATTTAACATTTATCGTCTTAGTCATCGCCGACATGGGCAGATTTATATAGGGCCGGGGGTTTACCGGAACCCTCGAGTTTCGAAATTTAATAGAAAGCTATATAGAAAAACTGGGGTGAACCCTTAAAAAAATTGAAAACTGATTAAATTCATATTTTGATATGTGAATTTGGTGGTATTTGGTTCTTCCATCGTCTTCATGCAATTCCAAAAGTGTAGAGAAAGATGGTGATGTTGTTGGTGGCGCTACAGTGAAGTGATGTTGTGTGCTACGGTGAATTTTTTGTCGGAAGAGAAGGTTTTACTTTTCAAGGTTTTCTCATAATCGGAAGATTTTGAGTTTCTGATATTGGAAGACAATGAAGTGTTAGATCAAGTGGTATACACACGTGAAAGGAACCTGTGAGCCATGCTCACGCTGTGAACCCAATTGGCACACCTCCCCCTTGTTTGCGTGAGGGGGGTGGTGAGGGATTGCCGTGAACTTCTTCACGTGGAGGAGAGCACAATTTTCAATTTTTAAACGGTAATATGACCGTTGCAACGGTCAAATGAAAAAAAAAGTTTTTTTTAATAACCCACTATAAATATATATCTCCTTTACCTAAAATTACACAAATAATCATATCATTCTCCTACAACTTTATACTTATTTTTATAAAAATGTCTTCATCTTCAAGCGACGAAGCCCGAAATATAATGTTCCGTGTTTTCTCAACGGCGGTGCTTCAGTGGTGGCAAGAAGTTGAATCCTCACAACCTATAAAATGGAGTGCTCGTCTTAATCGTGATCGGACGGCCGCTAACACACTCCTACACAAAGACTACTTTGACGAAGGGTGTACTTACAACGAGGTGCAATTTAGTACCCGGTTTAGAATGAGCCGGAATTTATTTTTAAGAATTAAAAATGATTTGGAGAGAGAGGTTCCTTGGTTCCTCCAATGGGTAGATGCAAGAGGTATGATTGGTTTTACGTCCGTGCAAAAGTGTACCGCGGCGATTCGTCAAATGGCGTATGACACCGCAAGTGATTCGTTCGATGATTACTTGAAGATGTCTTCCCAAACTATTAGGTCCTGTATTTACAAATTTTCTAAAGTTATAATAAAATTGTATCATAGTAGATATTTACGTAAACCGTCGGCTAGCTACATTCAACAATTATATGTGGCCAATGAAGCTAAACATGTCTTTGTCGGGATGCTCGGTAGCATCGATTGAACGCATTGGGAGTGGAAAAACTGTCCCAATGCGTGGTGATGTCAGTTTTCACGTGGGGATCATCCTCGTCCTAGTATTATGCTTGAAGTTGTAGCTTCATATGACTTATGGATTTGACATGCGTTCTTTGGCTTTGCGGTTTTCAACAATGACATTAACGTTCTTAATCAATCGTCTATATTTGATGATATGATAAATGGAACCGCACCTGACACGTCTTTTGAACTTAGAGGGACATTTTACCAACGTGGGTATTATCTTGCTGATGGAATATATCCCGAATATGCTACAATTGTTAAGTCTCTTACGTGTCCCGAATGTATTAAACGTACAACTTACAAAAAAGATCATGGTGCGGCAAGGAAAGATATCGAACGAGCGTTTGGTCTCTTGAAGAATAAATGGCATATTATCAAACGACGGGCTCGATCTTGGTCTCAAACGAGAATTAGGAACATAATGTATGCTTGTGTAATTTTTCACAATATGATTTTGGAGGACCAAGGAGTGACAATTTGTCAATATAACCCAAATGAAGAGGAGCCAACCTACGAAGAAATTGACGAAGATCAAAAGCGAAAAATCGTAAAGAAATACAACACCGAGATATTCATGATGCACTCAAAGCGGACTTGATTGAGCATATTTATAAACGTTCTCAAGATTTTAATTAAATATTAGGTTTTTATGTTTATTATTATTTTTTAATTTATGTAATTTTATTTATGAAAATTTTATTTAATGTAATTTTATTTATATAAATTTAATATATAATTTATTAAAAAAATTATAAAATGAATTTAATGCTCACACCACACTTACTCACTTGGGTATTTACCTTGCCAAGTGAATGTGATGTGAGAAATGAAGAAAATGACGTGTCGCTACGTGACAACCACTTTTCTCCTCACTTAAGCCTCACTTAGCTATACCAAATGCTCTTAATTTATTTTATTGTTTCTTGGTTTCAAGAGAGAATTTGGTTATTCAAATGGTTGTATGATAAGATCATGTAGCCTTTTTCTAGACTAGGTATTATTAGCTAGTGATGTAGACAAATCACTTAATTAATTTTAGGTTTTTTTTAATATTTTCCTTTATTAAAGTTTCAAATTATATATATCTTTAACCCTTAACTTTAATTACATATTTTCTCAATTAATTTAAAATTACTCAATTGTCCTTCACAAATATTTAGGAAGGGATATATGTATATTGTACTTTAATTGGTTTATTAAGGGTAAAATGGTAATAAAATAAATTATTTAAAATGAATTGAATAAATCTATATCTATACATACTAATAAATAAAGGTTTTGGGGTGCCACATGTCATTCTCATGTTCATCCTCAACATTTGTTTTCTCGCCCCTCTCTCCTATTTAATGAGACAAGTTTCTATAAAAAAAATTCTAATTTTTGTTTCACACATCTCTCTCCTATTAAATAATAATTATTTTTATAAAACAATTTTAATTAAAAAATGGCTTTGTTCATAAAACATTTTTATAGTTTGAACATTTCTTCATTTTTTTATAAAACATTTTAAAAAAATAACTATATAACATTTCTAAAATTTGTATTAAAAATTATGTAATATGTCAAAATGATTAGGTTTAGATAAAAAGGATTCTAATTCTAAAAAGGGTGAGAAGAATTTATTGCCATTAGATCAAATTGTAGAAAAGATTTAATGGTTGAGATTAAATTGTAGGATAAAAAGTTGTTGGAATGGTATTTTAGTCTTAGTCACTTTTGTTGACTTTTTATCAAGTTCCCCCCTCATTTTAAAATGTTCATAACTTTTAGATACGACATTGTTTTTTCAAAAAAATTACACCATAAAAACGAGCGTTTTTTATCTTTAAAACGAGTATAGTGTTGTAATAAACAAAAAACGATTTTTTTACGTTTTCCAATTCATTGTGTAATTAGTCAGGTCAATTTGTAATACAATTTCATTGTGTAGGTTCATTGTGTAATACCACGTCTGGTCATTGTGTAATTAGTCAGGTCATTGTGTAATACAAGTTCATTGTGTAATACAAGTTCATTGTGTAATTAGTCAGGTCAATGTGTAATACAATTTCATTGTGTAATACAAGTTCATTGTGTAATATAAGTTCATTGTGTAATACAAGTTCATTGTGTAATTAGTCAGGTCATTGTGTAATACAAGTTCATTGTGTAATACCACGTCCGGTCATTGTGTAATTAGTCAGGTCATTGTGTAATACAAGTTCATTGTGTAATTAGCCAGGTCATTGTGTAATACAAGTTCATTGTGTAATTAGTCAGGTCAATGTGTAATACAATTTCATTATGTAATACAATTTCATTGTGTAATACAAGTTCATTGTGTAATACAAGTTCATTGTGTTATATATATTTATCATTGTGTTTTATGTTTTCCGGCTCATTGTGCAATTAGTGTCACACCCCGACCGATGGCGGAATCATCGGGGCGGGACATGAAAGACTGTTCATGAGCACAAGGTTGACTAGATTGTAATATATTAAATTCATTTCCATTCAAACAAACATGAAACAAGTTCAAAGTACATAATGAAATACAATTTGTCTTTGATTTAATATTAACTAGGTCCAAAGCCTATGTGTAGCATGTCTTGATCTAGCTCATATGAAAGCACCTGAAACATGAATAAAATAAAGTCAACTAAAAAGTTTGTGAGTATAACACAGTTGTATGTAGATAGCATATAGTTGAAAACAAATCCTTTACAAAACATGATAAAATAAGGCATTTATGGGGAGCAACTATTGTGTAACCATGTACAACCAAACCTTGTGACTAGCATGCAAAAATTGTGTTGTCGGTTTCAATCACCGCGCACCATGGGTGGGTTTGTCAGACTCAATAGATCTATCATTGAAAAGCGTCGGCTTGTATAGTTAATGATTGCACATAAGAGCATACAAAGGTTAGCACACCTAGCACTCGGGTACAAAGCTCAAATTTTGCACACATGTATGTAAATAGGATTTTTGCACTTGTGTTGTTTATGTAAATGTAAATGTGTAATGTGTAATGTGTATAGAGTTCATGTTCCACCCCAAAAGTGTAAAAGAGTAAAAAGGGGTTGTGAATACTCACTTGATTCGAAGGCGTAGCTAACACGGGATACTAGAAAGTAATGTGATCCTTGTATCGCACAACGTTGACCTAGAGTGTAATGTATATTGCATTAATAATGCACAATAGTCTAAGTCTAAGTCTAAGGTTGAATTGGATAAAGTTAGTGATTGGTACTTGGAGGTATTGTATAAAACGGAAGATTTGAAATGAATATTTTTACAACATTTTGAATAAGGTTTGAGTTTGGAATAAGACAATTATATGTGAACTTCTTATTTAAAATTTACTACTTTTTAATCCATTAGAAATGATTTAATTAATTTGTTTAAGATTCCCATGTTGATAATTTAGTTTATGAAAACAATTCTGGGCTTTGGAGTTTTATAATAATTTTTTTTATAAAAGGAATTGAGTTTATATTAAAATATCAGAAGAAACAGATTCTGACCAAAGGTTGGGCACAACCGTGCCAAGGGTATGGCGCGACCGCGCTTAGGCACGGGGCGCGACCGTGCTTAGGCATGGGGCGCGACCGTGCTTGGGCATGGAGCGCGACCGTGCTTAGGCATGGGGCACAACCATGCCTGGACAAGAGGCACGACCGTGCTAAGCGATTAGCACGATCGTGTCTGGATTTTTCAGAACCTAATCTGACAAATTCTTGTATTAAAAACGGCTGAATTTATAGGGTTTTCAAAGAACGACTGTTTGCGAATCTAACCATGTATTTTAATTGAATGTATATCGTGTCTAGGGTGTAGTTCGACTAAGCCAAAAACGTGATGAACCCTAGATTCTGTTTGAGTTTAATTCGGTGGTATAAGCCCTGAACTGGTTAGGGCTTTCATTCACGGGTTTGAAATGAGTCTGAGGATGTGTTTAATTACCTTAAACGATATCGAATTGGTGGAGTTCGACCAAACGGAGTTCCGACTTTGATGCGTTGATCCCTGGCGTCTCCTGTTGGGATTCCGGCAAAATTGATGTGAGGAATGTGATTACAGGAGCTTGAAGGTCATGCGCATATGATTGATTTCGGGAGTGTTTCGTGAATTGGACGAGATTGAGAGAAAGGAATGGAGAGGTGACGGTTTTGGTTTCCTAATCACTACGCGGTTATTAGAAAGTGATTAATTCGAAATGATTGGTTTGAAACGGCACAATAAGCGTTACAAATTTTGGATTCGAACAGATTTGCGATTAAAGACTGTTTTTACGTTTTAACTGATGTGAGGCGCGACCGTGCCAAAACGTGGATCGACCGTGCCGGACGAGGCGCGACCGTGCCTACTAGGGTTTCTGGTTATTTACAAAATCAGCCCTTGCAAATTCAGCTTTGACAGAATTAGCTTGGTTATGATTTAACATAACACCTAACGAGATTACTAACTGGATTAACTCTAAGAGGTGTTACCACATGATTATGAGTTCTAAATCTTTGAATTTAATACGATCGGCTGACGATTTATAAGGTGTAGGTTTGAACAAGTATATGATTCAACATCGTGCAGTTATTTTATTATATAAAATAAATTAAAATAGGGTCGGAAAAATCAGGAATGTTACAGTCTCCCCATGTTAAGGGAATTTCGTCCCGAAATTTAACTAATGGAGGCTACTAAAAATCAAGAAAAAAAAGGTGGGAGTTTTGGGTTCTCGGTGAGTTTGACCATTGATATGATTTAGGCCTGATACTCAAGGTTGAATATGAATGATGACAATGAATTTAGTTTTTGAAATGGACTTAAGGAGAAGATTGTCGAATAGCAATTTGAATTCTAAATGTAAGATGTATTACTTGGAACAAATTTGATGAGATTTTGAAATTTTGAGTTTGTGTAAGATGTAGTCTAACGTGCTCAAAATTGTTAGTGGGTAAAAGATTTCATAAACATTGGTCTAGGTCAAAACTTCACGTGACACGAACAACGCTACTCCTGATAATATGATAGGACACTTATATATAGGAAGTACCATCGTCGTATCGACCATGCCCTCGTCACATTACATCCGTTTCGTTGTTACACATCATGATAAGTTTTAGGTCACAACACACGACAAAATTTCACTATAGTTTCCATGCGCTGATTTTCATAATTCCGTGTGCACCCGTAATTATTCAAATCATCGTATGGTCCGTATAGATTGTTTCGTTGTGTGTGGGTAAGGGGCACAATTTCGCTATGATCACGTCTATTGTTTACACATAGAAAGTTGCTAACAAGTAACTAAGTCCCTAATCAGGTCAGTCTGCAACTAAAGAGTAGTAAAGTAGTAACACTTAAAGTTTCTTAGTTTGCTCGTGTTTGAACAAGAATATGTCAAACCCCGAGTCGTTTCAATGTATTATGGTCTTCAACTTTGGTGTACAAAGTGCATGACCATGTCTTGTGTATAATGAAATCAATCCATTGCAATAATTGTAAGCAAATTTTGTTTCGAGTATATAGTAAGCACACAAGTCTCATGTATGATCTAGTGTCACGTAGTTTGTAATCAACTAGGTCTCATATATAGCGTAAATAATTTAGCGTCTTGTATTTTGTAAATCAAAAAGCTCTAATTTGTAATGTATACAACATAGTATTATAGTGTTAGCAACTTAGCATCATGTATTTTGTATAATGTACACCGTTTAGTATAAAGTGCTTTGTAACCAAATGAGTTTCATGTATAGTGCGGTCAATCTAGAATTATGTATCAATGAAGCAATTCTTATGTATAACATATATTGCAAACAACTAAGTTTCGTGCATCATGTGCTCAATCCAGTAGCATATGTATTGCAAGTAAACATGTTTCGTGCATTACGTGATCAATAGAGCAAATTGTGATTTGTAGGCAAACTAGTTTCATGTATTATGTAGTTTGTGTAGAATTGGATATATTGGGGATAATTGAGTTTCATGTACTATGAGATTGCGTTGAATATATTGTGAACGTGTATACATGAGTATTGAACTTCGCGTGCGATATGTACTAACGGGTCTTGCATGTGATCGAGTGCTGCGGACAAACGTGTTGTTTGGCGTTCTTGCATAATGTGGTAGTTAGGTTCAAGTCCTCAAATCTCATTGAGGTTGGTGGGAAAGGTTAACGTTTACGCGATATGGATCGTCTCTTGAGGCGTCGAGTGAAAGGTAACGAGGAGGTTTTGGAAATATTCTAGAATTTGTGTTTACAATTACAGGTCTTTGTTTGAACATAGAAAGTGGGAAATTGTCTTTGGTTGTAGATATATAAAGTTGTGAAATCATTGAATCGCATATTTTAAATGAATATGCAATTTATGAGAAAATATTTTTAATTTAAATTTTCAACTATTGGCTAAACAAGTAGGAGCATATTAATTTAACCAAAGTTTAGAAATATTTACTTTAATGAGGAAAAATCATAATTATTTATCAGTATAAAAAAATAATAATATTTTTATAAAATTGGTTGCATTAACCTTCCTTATTAGGTGAAAAAGTTTTATGGAAAATTTATGTTTTTGATGTTATCTAAAAATTCGTTAAACATTTTGTTTAAACAAGATAACGAGGTTTTGTTTAACTCACAAAATAGGATGATTTATTTAATGAAAGAGATTGTTGGTAATGTACTAAATCATGTGGAATGAAAGAAGTGATATTTGAGAAAATTTGATGGGAATATAACAGTTGTAATTTACGCCCCACGGGTCAAATCAATGAATAACAACTGTAGAGTTGAAATATATGGAATTGATTAAATGCTGAAATGTTAAACATTATTCAAAACATAGGGAAATGGTTCTCAAATCGAAAATTTAAAGGAAATCAGTAGAAGCTTCTTCTAACGTCTCTGGTAGCTTTCCACTAGAAAGAAGATAACTGCCAAGATGAGCACCGCTATAGTCACTCGAGTAGTAGATCTGGCTTCAGTCCTGGCAGTCTCTGTGCGATGTTCTTGCATTTCTTTTTCGAGGATGGAGATTAACTCCTTTTGGTATTCTAATTGGTTTGCTAGGCTATCCATTCTTTGTCTTTGAAAGTCGTGTATTACTCCCTGCTCTATCCTTTGCCTCTTGAATTCTGAATTTCTTACATATTGATGGAAGTCATTGGTTGGAATTCCCATAACACCAGGGGGTACCATGGTATGTCTTACCCAAGGGTTAGGATGGTACGGGTCGGGCATTAGATATGGGTCTCTTAGTGGGGGTGGCAATTGATTGTGGAGGTGAGGTGTATGATACGGGTTTATGGGTACGAGTGATCCAGGTGTTCGAAGTCTCGGGTCGGTGTTCCTAATTCAATCTACCCTTACATCAAATCTTAGTCTAGCAGCTGTGGGTGTTGGTGATCGATGTACGGGTGATCCGGTGTCTTCTTCCCAATCAGACTCTTCTTTGGGACGGCATACCGGGGAGGTAGGAGAGTTGGAGTCCATACTTAGCAGGAAAACAATGGAAAGGTTGTAAGCGATAATAAAATACTGAGTGTCAAATGTGGGAGTTCTCATAGGTTTAGAGTTTGACTAGTCATAACGCCGAACCTTCACAATGGTATTTTAGAAATACACTTGACCTATAAGCAATGCATCCCTGAAGAGAATTCCCAGAAAAGAGGGATGGGTCGCTAAGACACAGTTAAGTACCCTATCTTTCCTTAGCCAGAATTCCTCGTGGGCTTACACACTCTTCCAGCCATCATGTATTAATAATACTATTGTTGGGCTCATGGTTATGATGAGAATTGTTGTGAACTGAGCTTTGAGGCCCAAAAGTAGGGTGTACGCATTTCAGTGGGCTTTCTTCTTCTTGGAGGATAGATGGGCTTCTTAGTTTACTATTGGTGGGCATTAGGCCCAATAGTTTAAGTCTTTGTTCATAAAGGGTGATGGCATCATGTATGTGAGTCCAAATGTGTATGAATAATTTAGTGTGTATGTGTGTGTGTTAAACTTAGGATAGTACTTTAAATAAATCTAATAGGTAGAAGTAAATAGTAGGAAAAGTTGGCAAATAACGTGTCACATTGACTATTGAGTGTTGTATCCTAGGATGTAATTATGTAGTATAACATGTAAGAATATACACATAAAAATATAATCATATAGCATGTAGATAGTAATGAGTGTAATCACAAAAGTTATCAAGTAGTGTGACACATAAGTCATTATGTATTGTATCATGTAGTGTAAATACCTATAATAGTATGTAAAAATATTTACACAGGAATTAATAGTGTAACATGTAGTAGCATGGCATTGTATGGGTGTCCTAAAGTTATAGTCTAGGTCAAGGGTGTCTAATAACCTAGTTCCCTATAACCAAGGCTCTGATACCAATCTGTCACACCCCGACCGATGGCGGAATCATCGGGGCGGGACATGAAAGACTGTTCATGAGCACAAGGTTGACTAGATTGTAATATATTAAATCCATTTCCATTCAAACAAACATGAAACAAGTTCAAAGTACATAATGAAATACAATTTGTCTTTGATTTAATATTAACTAGGTCCAAAGCCTATGTGTAGCATGTCTTGATCTAGCTCATATGAAAGCACCTGAAACATGAATAAAATAAAGTCAACTAAAAAGTTGGTGAGTATAACACAGTTGTATGTAGATAGCATATAGTTGAAAACAAATCCTTTACAAAACATGATAAAATAAGGCATTTATGGGGAGCAGCTATTGTGTAACCATGTACAACCAAACCTTGTGACTAGCATGCAAAAATTGTGTTGTCGGTTTCAATCACCGCGCACCATGGGTGGGTTTGTCAGACTCAATAGATCTATCATTGAAAAGCGTCGGCTTGTATAGTTAATGATTGCACATAAGAGCATACAAAGGTTAGCACACCTAGCACTCGGGCACAAAGCTCAAATTTTGCACACATGTATGTAAATAGGATTTTTGCACTTGTGTTGTTTGTGTAAATGTAAATGTGTAATGTGTATAGAGTTCATGTTCCACCCCAAAAGTGTAAAAGAGTAAAAAGGGGTTGTGAATACTCACTTGATTCGAAGGCGTAGCTAACACGGGATACTAGAAAGTAATGTGATCCTTGTATCGCACAACGTTGACCTAGAGTGTAATGTATATTGCATTAATAATGCACAATAGTCTAAGTCTAAGGTTGAATTGGATAAAGTTAGTGATTGGTACTTGGAGGTATTGTATAAAACGGAAGATTTGAAATGAATATTTTTATAACATTTTGAATAAGGTTTGAGTTTGGAATAAGACAATTATATGTGAACTTCTTATTTAAAATTTACTACTTTTTAATCCATTAGAAATGATTTAATTAATTTGTTTAAGATTCCCATGTTGATAATTTAGTTTATGAAAACAATTCTGGGCTTTGGAGTTTTATAATAATTTTTTTTATAAAAGGAATTGAGTTTATATTAAAATAACAGAAGAAACAGATTCTGACCAAAGGTTGGGCACAACCGTGCCAAGGGTATGGCGCGACCGCGCTTAGGCACGGGGCGCGACCGTGCTTAGGCATGGGGCGCGACCGTGCTTGGGCATGGAGCGCGACCGTGCTTAGGCATGGGGCACAACCATGCCTGGACAAGAGGCACGACCGTGCTAAGCGATTAGCACGATCGTGTCTGGATTTTCCAGAACCTAATCTGACAAATTCTTGTATTAAAAACGGCTGAATTTATAGGGTTTTCAAAGAACGACTGTTTGCGAATCTAACCATGTATTTTAATTGAATGTATATCGTGTCTAGGGTGTAGTTCGACTAAGCCAAAAACGTGATGAACCCTAGATTCTGTTTGAGTTTAATTCGGTGGTATAAGCCCTGAACAGGTTAGGGCTTTCATTCACGGGTTTGAAATGAGTCTGAGGATGTGTTTAATTACCTTAAACGATATCGAATTGGTGGAGTTCGACCAAACGGAGTTCCGACTTTGATGCGTTGATCCCTGGCGTCTCCTGTTGGGATTCCGGCAAAATTGATGTGAGGAATGTGATTACAGGAGCTTGAAGGTCATGCGCATATGATTGATTTCGGGAGTGTTTCGTGAATTGGACGAGATTGAGAGAAAGGAATGGAGAGGTGACGGTTTTGGTTTCCTAATCAATACGCGGTTATTAGAAAGTGATTAATTCGAAATGATTGGTTTGAAACGACACAATAAGCGCTACAAATTTTGGATTCGAACAGATTTGCGATTAAAGACTGTTTTTATGTTTTAACTGATGTGAGGCGCGACCGTTCCTATAAGAGGCGCGACCGTGCCAGACGAGGCGCGACCGTGCCAAAACGTGGCGCGACCGTGCCAGACGACTGATGTGAGGCGCAAACGTTCCTATAAGAATCCTTCTTACCCTTCTTAATTTTAAAACTCTTTTTACTATAACCTAAAAAAATATGTAATATTAGATGTTTATTAGTAAGTATATATAACACTACATTTATTCACACTGTATAATATACAGGGTTTCTAGCTTATATTATTATAAATAACTATACTTGCTACGTGACGACTTATGATGAAATCTAGATTTTTGTTTTTCGCTTCTCTTCTATTAAATAACGATGATGTTAAATAATTAAATATCTAACATATATTCTAATATTTTATTAAAAATTACTAAATCATAAGAAAATTTTTAACTATTTCTTATTTCACAGATGACTAATAACACTAAACATACAAATCTTCATAGAAAATATTGTTTTATAACAAGTTGTATTTATTCAACCCATGTAAATCAGAGACTTTAACCTAGTATGTTATATATAAGTTTTAGGAAAGGGAAATACGTAATTAAATTTTAGGGTTGTGTAAATATGTAATAAAGAAACTTAGGAAAAGGGATATATGTAAATGTCCTTAATTTTATTATATAATTTATATTTGATTACCTTATAAAAAACAAGAATCGTTAGTATCAATTTTTTGGTCAATTAGTTATAATATTTTTATTTTTATCTTTTTGGATTACTAATTATATATATAATTTTGCATTTATAACGTCATTAGGTTCTTGAGTCCGGTTCAACCAGTCCGATCAAACAATCGAATCGAACATAAATTTTTTATTATTGTATCGTATTTTTATTATGTGATTAACCTTACCTGACCCGAACAATCAAACCGAACTGAAATTTTTTATATCCGACCCTATGAAATTGGGGCATCTAAAAGCATTGAACTCATTGAAAAAATTTTCTGGATCCATCACTAGTTGCGGAATCATACATTCAAAATCATATCAAATCTTGTCCTTTCAAATATTGCATATCAGTAGTAAAACAAAATAAAAATAAAATATAACATATTTGTTATGGTTGAGATTGCATACCAATACTTATGGTTGAGAAAATTGGTCTCCTATTTAAAAATAGAAGACCGTTGATCATCTGGTGTAATGGTAGCTTTAAGAATTTCATAGTGGAGGTCTTGGGTTCGAATCCTGGCCACAACAAAAAAGGGGTTGTGGTCAGGTCAGGGGGTTTATTAAGTTGGGAGGTTCCTCCTAAGATGGGTTGCCCTGGATGTTCTACATGTTGCCCTGATGAAACCCACTTATCCTAAAATATGTAGGTGTTGCCGTTAAAAAAAATTAAAAATAAATAAATCTTATATATATATATATATATGTGTGTATATATATATATAATAAACTAAAACTTGAGTAATTAAAAAAATAAAATGGGCTATATCTTTATCTATACTACTATATAATAGATATTAGAAGGATATGGATGTAATTTACTCCAAAAATTAAGACACATTGCACTTTTTTTTACATAGTGTACACATTGACAATGTCTCAAATGTGCACAATTACCTTCTAACCCCTATTTATAATTAAACTCTATTAATTATCATTTAACCCATACGCTTAAAACTTATGTAAAATTTATTGAGTAGATAGATATGTCTTTTTACCAACTTTTTTTTAGTTAATGGTAAAGCACATCAACAATTAATTTTATGATAAAAAATATCATAAAACTTTTTTTTACCAAACATTTATTATTATAAAATATTTTAAAGCTAAGAAAGTATGAACATAATAATTTGAGTTATATTACAATGATTACTTGGTATTATATATCGTTTGTATTTAATTTTCAAGGAAAAAAGTATTTGATGATACTACAAAACAATCAAAAGCTTTTTCTAACATAAAGATTATAGTTTTAAAAATATAATAATTTCCCTCAAAGAAATTTATGAAGAAATGAAGTCATAGACTAAATAGAAATAGAAGTTTGAAGATAAAATCATAAGATTTCCATAATAGACTATTTCTTACACAATGTGAATTAAATTGATTCATTTTAAAGTGTATACAAATAGTTTAAGTTCTTTATTTAACACGATAATTTAAGTCATTTGTTTATGTAAAATAAAAAGCATTATAGATACTTGTTTTATCTTAAAAAGTTTTTAAGATGCAACAATTGTTCATACATTAATGCTTAGATTCACTTATAGAATTAGGATTTTAAGTCGAGATAAACATGAAAAAAAACGTCACCCATTAATTAGTGTATACTTAACTAGTAGGACAAGAAAAGAGGACCAAAGTACAACCACATAGACCTCTTGGAGACTTGGGGCTTCAAAGCTTGACTAAGGCCATTCGGTATACTTGCTTGATTCACGTCGTGGTCCTATGTGGCAACCACAATCACGCCGTGATCACTAGGTAACACCGCCCCCCTCGATTTGATTTTCACGACGTTATCTGTTGGCATGAGAATTATCACGCGAGAAACTGAACTCATCTCATCTCTCATTCCTCACTTCCAATACAATGACTTTTTTTATTCCAGTTTCATATGTCGCAACCCTCCAACAACAACCGCAAGCGTTCATCTACAACCTGCACATCTCCTCCATCCAACACACACAATCGACGATGGCGGCGGCGGAGGACCTCACTTCTCGGTGATGAAGAAGGCGAAATCTCAGGTTGTGTCTTGCTCTCTGGACAACAAAACTGGCTTCCAATCGCATCAATTTGATAATAACTCGACCGTACAAGACCCTTCGTCTATGATAGTAAATCCCCTTTGTGTTTTCGTTCCTAATTATGGATTTAGGGTTTTGGATATGTGGACTGATTTTTGTATTGTAGGTACTAATTTAATTGAAAATAAAAAATAACATTTAATTATCACAATCAGGGGCGGATTTACTTGTGTCGGAGGGGGTTCACAGGAACCCCCCGAGTTTCGAAATTATAGTGTAACGTTAGGTAAAAAAACCTGGGTGAACCCCTTAAAAAATTGTAGGGTGAACCCCCTTACAAAGTATAACAAGTGGTGTAATGGTTTAGGCTTTGCATTAAAACATGGAGGTTGTGTGTTCGAATCCCTTCACCAACATTTTTGAAAACCTTTTTTTTAACTGATTACGTTTGTGGGCTTTAGTTGGAACTTGGGCTTGTTTGTGTCTTGTTTTTTTAATTTGTCTTGTTTTTTTGTTGGGCTTCAATTGGGACTTGGGCTTGGGCTTGTGCTGTACTAGAGATTAGAAATTTGAGATTAGAAATTTGAGATAGATTCATAGATAGTTAGATAGATCGAGACATCAGAAGAGAAATTAGGGATTGAAGGAGAAATTAGGGATTGAAGTAAATTCAATTTGATTTTGTTTTCTAAGAACAGGAACTTCAATTTTCAATTTTGTGTGAATTAGGTGTTTGATTGATTGAGAAAAAACTTCAAAAAAGTTTACATAAAGGATGTTCAGCATGTTTTTTTAAAGATAAATGATGTAACATGTAAATTCATATAAACATAAAGGACGTTTTCTGTAATTTAGTCTAAAAGATATTTTCATAGAGCACCATCTCGAATAGTAAACCGTCTCGAATAGATTTTTTATTATTGTATCGTATTTTTGTTATGTGATGAACCTTACTCGACCCGACCGGAACCATCGAACCGACCCGAAATTTTTTATGTCCGGCCCTATGAAATTGAAGCATCTAAAAACAGTGAACCCCTCGAAAAAAATTCTTGGATCCGCCACTGATCACAATAGCACAATCACACGGGTATACCCCTTGCCTAGTGATGGGTGGTGTGATAATGAGCATAGTGATGTGGTGCCACGTGACGTACACTTTATTATCACACCATAATCACACCGGTATACCCCATGCTCTAAGGGGTTGTTTGATAAGTGTTGAATCATTAAGAGATCTGAATGATTTATCATGTTTTTTCAGTTGAACCATTAAGAGGTAGAATGAACCATTAAGAGATGGACTGTCAGCGAAACAAACACCCCTTAACTCTGAACGATTAAGAGGTATTCTCTTAATGGAATCATTAATATGCTACCAAACATTTATTGTTTTGATATATATATTTACAATTTTAGTATCATATGAAAACTTAAATAAATAAAATATACAACTTGGAATGTTAAATTATTAAGAAAATAAGATTTTGAAGAAAAAAATTGAAATCCGATCCGACCCTTGGTTCGGTTCAAACGAGAGTAGTTCAATTACACATAACTGGACCAGTTTTGTGCCCGGTTTCCGGTCCGGTTCTAAAAAAACTGCATATAGATGAAGAATGAGATTTGATAGGCTAAATAAAATTTAGAAAAGTATGATAATTCTACCGTTAATGCTCTTAAATAAACAACTTCTCAAGTAACTCTTAAATAAACAACTTCTCAACTAACGGAGCTTTCTTGTCATTATGATAAACCCAAGGGTCTTGGGTGTAACTTTCATCCTCACCAAAAGTCTTGCATTTGAAGTTTGAACCACCACCAAATGCGTGGCAAATTTGATTTTTATTTTTCCGTTTTGTACAAGTAATCCTTCGGCATTTGGACCATATCCCTAGGGGTGTTCAAAACAGGATATCCGAAATTTCGGATATCCGAAAATTTCGGATAGTGAATTTCACTATCCGAATCCGTATCCGAAATTTCGGATATCCGAAATTCGGATATCCGAAATTTCGGATATCCGAAATTTCGGATATCCATTCGGATAGTGAAACGGATATCCGAAAATATAAAAAAAATAAAAAAATATATAAAAAAAATATTTTAAAATTACAAAAACAATTAAAAACCTTAAAAAACATTAGAAAATATACATATAAAAATATATAAATATAATATATCGGGTTTTGATTTAAATTTTCTTATTTTTAAATAATAAAAACAATTAAAAAAAATATATAAATATAATATTTCGGATATTCGGATATCCGAACTATCCGAAAATCACTATCCGAATCCGAATCCGAATCCGAAAATTCGGATATCCGAATTTCGGATATCCGAAATTTCGGATATCCGAATTTTCGGATAATTCGGATTCGGATTTTCGGATAATTCAGGTTCGGTTCTGTGTGCGTGTACATACAGATTTGAGAGTTCCCCAGGTAATCCAATCCAAGTCCCCAAGTGGGATTCATCTCAATTCTTTCTTTTTTATTGCCAATTCGATTTATAAAAAAAAGTTATTTAAATTATTTTCAGCTACTCTGTTTTCTACTAGTTCTTCATTTTTAAAAATCCAATGGGATTTGTGAGCATTTTTCTGGGAATAATTGGTCTTGGATTCGGATTTTTTGTTGGTGTTTGCATTGGATTTTACTTCTTCATCTACTCCGACCCCAAATTCGAAGCTTTTAAGGTAATCTTTAATCTGTAATTTGTGTAATTTGAAGTCTTGTTGCATGTCCGTACCGAATGTTGAATGTTGAATGTTTCAAAGGAATTTTGGATTTGTGTCGTTTGGGTAATTTTGACCCGTTTTGATGAATCGGTTTGGTTTTGGAATGGGTGGATTCGATTTGGGTTCTGATTGTAGTTCTTGATTGTTGCTGTGATGCATTCATCAACCTGCAAAATTATATTTAATTAATTAATTAATTGTTTATTATGGGATGTGTTTAAGGCTTTATTTTATGTAAAGCTTTTAACTTTATTCTCATTTCTTTATCTTTTTTTATGGGAGATTTAGTCTAACAGTACCTAGTACTACTTTCTGTTTTCTTTTTGCTGCGTTAAAGGATAATCACTTACACGTTATACAGACACCACTGACATGACTTACGAGTGAAGGCCTAGTAATTTCCAAGTGAGCCCGTGAGGGCCCGAATTGTCCAAGGGAGGGTGGTAGTCCACTACGGGATAATTAGGGTTAATTATGTTTTCTTGTTTACCAAGTTTGGGTTACAGTATATATTGATTATAACCAAATACGGTTTAATCATGAGAGTTATTGTATTATGGTTTTTTAGTTATATTTCTCTAGTATAATAAAAGCGAGTTTTCTCTAAATTGTGTGTTCGTTTATTTTGTTTTGTGTTCTTAATATCGATTCAATCTTTGAACGGGTACGATGAAAAGGGTCATATGGGTCGTGTAACATGTTAGACTAGTACATTGTACTGGCAATAATTTTGTTATACGGGTCGTATGAGGTGGTGTCGTCAAACGAAACTGTCGTATGACATAAAAGTGATTGACATTACAACTGACAAAGTCATACGGCCGGTATGACCATTTTCGCCATGTCATACGGCCTGTATGACGATGTCACCTATGATGATTTCACCTAGTGTTTGTATAACATTTGTGGTGTATTTAAAGCAACCCCCTTTCTTTTTTGCAACTTTGTTTCAGTTTTATTTTTTGAGTTTAATTATTAATTCTTGATTTATTGACTGCATATTTGTTGTGCCTTGATTACTTTTATGCTTGGTTTTTCGAAAGTTTGATAATATCAAGTTTTCTGGTATCTAAATTGGAAAATGTATTATGTGATTAACTTATTTATTTGAATGCTAATCTTCAGGATCCAATTGTAAGGCCGATTTCTGAGCTCGATAAAACGGGCCTGCTCGATCTAATACCCGAGATTCCTCTCTGGTTGAAGAATCCTGATTATGATCGCGTATGTATTTCCTTTGCAACATGTAAATATGTAATAAAACTACATTTCGTGTATAATCCTTTGTTCTTTAACTTGCATTCACAAATATTCTCGTGTTACAACTTACAGGTTGACTGGCTAAACAAATTTGTTTTGAATATGTGGCCATATCTCGACAAGGTACATTGTAAGAAACCGAGTAGTTTATGGTTTTTCTTTTTTTGTCTGTCATTTGGGGTGGAAAGGGTTAAGTCTGTTGAAAGTATGACCGGGGTTCAAAACTGGTCTGGAAACCGGGAATAACGGAAAACATGGACAGGAGACCAGACCGTGATGGGTTCGGTGGGTTCTCATAATGGGTTGGGACGGACTGGTTGAATTAAGTGGGCTGCACAAATTTGATTAGATGGGACGCACAATTTTGATTTAATGGGCTGCAATTTGGTTTAAATGGACTGCAATTTTTGTGTCATTCTTTTGAGCTGCAATTGTTATGATTTGGGCTACAAATTTTTATAAAAGTAAAACCAGTTTTAATATTTGTTTGAAAAAATAACAATCCATCAAAAACAAAATAATTTCAATATTCTTTTAAAAAACTAACAATCCATAAAAAAAATGTAGTTCCAATATTTGTTTAAAAACTAAGGATCCATCAAAAACAAACTAATTCAAATATTTGTTCAAAAAACTAACAATCCATCAAAAATAAACATTTGTGTTCATTGATAAGAACTAGACCCGCATCAACTTGAATGTACAGGCAATTTGTGATGCAATAAGGCGGACAACAGAACCAATAGTTGCTGATTATATTGGACGTGAGCACCGACCTATAGAAGCAATCACTTTTGAGACATTGAGCCTTGGGACCCTTCCTCCTACATTTCAAGGTTAGTGTAGCGTGGGTATTTTTTAATCTTAATCCGATCTAAGTAATGTTTCTCGTGCTAATGATCGGCAGGCATCAAAGTCTACGAGACCAATGAGAACCAACTAGTGATGGAATCACCAATTAAATGGGCAGGAAATCCAAATATAGTCATAGTTGTAAAAATATGGTCTTTGCGTATCAAGATTCAGGTAAGGCACTATAGTAAATGACAACTATGCCCTTCGTCACCTTCAAGGGGATGGCGCAGTGGTAAGTGCCCGACTCCCTCCAACAGAGGTCTTAGGTTCAAATCCTGCTTCCACTAGTTTCTGCCTTTAACCCCTTGAAGGCCACCCATCACGTGCAAGCTGCGTTTTACTATGTACCATTGGTTAACAGGGTACTGATAGTGGGGCGTGAGTTTTCCATTGGCGGGTTCTCACAGTTATAAAAAAAATGGTATTCTTATATATGTTTGATTGTGAATTTGCGGTCGCTTCTCAGTTGGTGGATTTACAAGTGTTTGTTGTTCCAAGGATAACATTGAAGCCTCTTGTCCCAGCCTTTCCATGTTTTTCCAATGTCATTGTATCTTTGATGGAGAAGGTAACCGTTAACATTTTGGTTGTTACATATGTTCTCGTTTTATTATGTGTTCGTAATCCATTTGGTAAACTTTTTTTTAGCCTCATGTGGACTTCGGGCTAAAAATACTAGGTGGCGATGTGATGTCCATCCCTGGCCTTTATCTGCGTGTGCAGGTTTATATTTGTCATTTGAAAGATTTTGACTTCTTTTATTTACAAATATATGTGAAGAAAATGAAGTCTTCATTGTTTCTTTTTGCAGGATATTATTAAAAAAGAAGTTGCAAAACTTTACCTTTGGCCACAAACTCTTGAAATACCCATTCTTGATTCTTCCCTGTAAGTGAATCGTTGATATGTATTCATTCCCTCCATTTCATGATGCTCCAATATTTTGACTTTGTAGTTTGTACATACTATATAATTTAAGTCAAATGTTTGACCATTTGTTATAATTCTAAAGAATCATTGAGTAAAGACGAATAAAGTGATTTTGTAGACCTGGATCCATTATGAAAATAGGCAAATATGTAATTTTAACTAGGAATCTTTCTCAATGAAGTGTTGCTTGTTTTAATAGGTCTCATTGGACGCCATGTGGGTTCGCTTAGTGGACCTTACGTGTTTTATGTAGACATCTTTTTTTAAAACTATTTTTTACAATATTTTCTTGTCAGTTGCGTTGTGAAGAAGCCCGTTGGAGTACTACACGTGAAGGTTGTACAAGCAACAAAGCTCATGAAAATGGACATATTGGGATTATCCGACCCGTATGTTAAACTTAAATTAAGTGGAGAGATGTTACCTTCAAAGAAAACAACAATCAAGAAAAAGACTTTAAATCCGGTGTGGAATGAGACCTACAAGCTTGTAGTTAAGGACCCTCAGGCTCAAAGTCTTCTAGTTAATGTCTATGATTGGGACAAGGTAATGACCAAAACACCCTTGGGTAGAAATATGATTCTAGCTCTTTGTTAAAACTTGTTTGTTCTTTAGGTAGGGAGCCATGACCGCCTCGGGATGCAAATGGTGCCATTGAAAGTATTGAGACCCAATGAGACTATGGAACTAACACTTGATTTGCTAAAGAACACCAACATCGCCGATCCTCATAAGAAGCAGCAAAGAGGGCAGATTACGTTGGAGATGACATATGCACCATTTAAGGAGGATAACGATGTTTTAAGCGGGTCCCTTAGTCCTGTTAACGGAAAAAATGACGTGGGGTCCAGAGGCGAAACCCCAAGTGGGGCCGGTGTACTTTTGGTGACTGTTCATGGGGCTGAGGATGTTGAGGGGCAGCATCACAACAATCCATATGCCATGGTAATATTTAGAGGAGAAACAAAGAAAACAAAGGTGAGATTTTGACCTTTTAGGGTCAAACTTATTGCTTTTTAAATCCATATTTTATATGGGTTTTCTTGCATATATTACATACTATAGGCTTTAACATAATTCAATAGTCTTTAGAGGAGAAACAAAGGTGAGATTTTGACCTTTTTAGGTCAAGTTTATTTCTTTTCAAACTCATATTTGATATGGGTATTCTTGCATATATTATACTAGGTTAAAATCCCGTGTATTACACGGGTTAAATAAATAAAATGTTATATATTTAGTAATAAAAAATTTATATTTTTAAAAACCCGTGTAATACACGGGTATATTACATCGGTTGAATAAAATATAATGTAATTTGTTAACAAACGCATTTGTCAAAATATGTTTTAAAAAAATGTTATTTGTCGTGACAGTTATAAGGTCTGTTAAGTTAGTTTTTAAAACATTTTTTTCAACCGAGTCCTAATTTTTTAATTTAATTGATAAATGTTAGTTCATATTAAGTTCATTTGATTGATAATATAATATAATTAAATAATAAGTATTCGTAATTAGATTTATTAATATAAGATTATTATTTAATAGGAGAGCGAAATAGAAAATTTAATATTTAATAGGAGAGAGAGGCGGAAAAATAAAGATGGGAGTAACCAGAGAGTGACACGTGTCCTGAAGAGATTTTCATTTATTAGAGTAGTAAGATACTATAGGTTTTAACATCATTCACTAGTCTTTATAGGAGAAACAAAGGTGAGATTTTGACTTTTTCAGGTCAAACTTATTTATTTTCAAACTCATATTTGATATGGGCTTTCTTTCATATATTACATACTATAGGCTTTAACATAATTCAATAGTCTTTAGAGGAGAAACAAAGGTAAGATTTTGACCTTTTCAGGTCAAACTTATTTCTTTTCAAACTCATATTTGATTTGGGTATAATGTATTCTTGCATATATTATATACTATTGGCTTTAACATCGTTCACTAGTCTTTATAGGAGAAACAAATGTGAGATTTTGACTTTTCGGGTCAAATTTATTGCTTTTCAAACTCATATTTGATATGGGTATTCTTGCATATATTATATACTATAGGCTTTAACATCATTCACTAGTCTTTATAGGAGAAACAAAGGTGAGATTTTGACTTTTTCAGGTCAAACTTATTGCTTTTCAAACTCACATTTGATATGGGTATTCTTGCATATATTATATACTATAGGCTTCAACATCATTCACTAGTCTTTGTAAGAGAAACAAGGGTGAGATTTTGACTTTTTAGGGTCAAACTTATTGCTTTTCAAACTCATATTTGATATGGCCTATGGGTTTTCTTGCATATATTATACACTATAAGTTTTAACATCATTTAAATAATCTAGAAACTACACAGAATTCATATCAATTTTCAAGTTGAAAATCGGTTTCTTTGACACTATGATCTTCAACTTCTGTCAACAGATTATTAAACGAACTCGAGATCCCAAGTGGAATGAAGAATTCCAGTTTATGCTTGAGGAACCACCAATACAGGATAAAATACACATCCAAATCATGAGCAGGAGAACGCGCATGAGCTTCTACTCGAAGGTTTGTTTCAATCTTTTCGTGCACCTAATGGTCTTTAAGTACATTGAGTTGATGTTCTTTAAAATGTGCAGGAATCACTAGGACATGTGGATATAAGCCTTGCTGATGTAGTGAACAATGGGAGGATTAACCATAAGTATCATCTCATAGATTCTAAGAATGGCTTGGTCCATGCTGAACTTCGATGGAGAGAAACTTGATGTTTCTCTATGATGGCGGAGTCAAAGTGAGGAGTGGTATAGTCAACATGATATATTTTTGAATTCTTTTGTAGTGTTTATGGTTCACAAACTATTTGATTATTACCAAATCTAAGCATTTTAAAAGATTTATTAGTTTAGTTGCGTTTTCAAATGATGCAGGTTGAAAATATTGCTACACAACACAAAATGTTAATGTTTGTGTATATATGCCTAATTATAATACTATGTTGGATGATTCTAAAAATGATAACATGTGACTTAAAATACTATCTACAAATAGTTGTATGTTCATAGTTCTAATCCTAATAATGGCGAATTCTTACCCTAATAACGACCAAGATGACCTCACATAAAATATCGCAAATCAATGGATGGTTTACGGTCATGGCACTATCATAGATTGACTGTCTAAAGTTAGAGTTTTGCTGAACAAGAATCATGATTGATGCGGCTGTCATGCCATGTATCTATAATCAAAGGCGTATAGTAATAAAACGAGATGCAATGTCAAACAAACAACCATGTACCAATCGTGCATCAACCATCCCGTTACTGAAAAGTTTAAAGGTTGCAAAAGAAAATATCCAATCTCAAGCTATGAAGAAGATAGAGCAATTATCTTAGCTTCGTTACCTCAATCTTATGAGCATTTTGTAGATACATTGATGATTGATTGCCCTGAGAATATATAACCAAATAGGGATTTAAGAAAGGGACTGAGACTAAAGATGAAGGTGCAGAAGGATTGTTTGTCACGGGAAGATCTAAACAAAGATTCACTAACCAAAAGGGTGTGGTTAGATCTAAGTCCAAGTTCAAACGAAGATGCTTTGTTTGCAATTTAGAAAAACATTTCAAGAAAGATTGCCCTGAGAATATATCACCAAAAGGTTTTATGTTAATAAATTAATGGACCATGGATTCAGGGTGCTCTTATCATATGACTGCAAAGAAGGAATTCTTTAAAGAATTGAACATGGTGGAACAAGGTACAGTTAAGTTAGGAGATGACAGGCCTTGCAAGATTCAAGGATCTGGAACTATTTCTTTCAAAACTGAGAATGGTTCTGAAATTGATCTTGTGAATGTAGGTATATTCCTAACTTAAAAGAGAAAATTGATTTCACTAGGTGCTTTTGATGTATGGGTTATCATGTGAGTTTGAATATTGGGAGAGCCAGAGTTGTTGAGGGATATTTGACTGTGTTATCAGACACTATAAGGGGAAATAACATTTATTTCTTAGACGGTGAAGTGTTTTCTGGATCTATGTCAGCTATAAAAGGAAAATCTTAGTCTAAAGCTATGTTTTGGCATAAGAGAATGGGTCACATTAGTGCCCAAGGGCTGGTGGATCTCTAAGTGGAGCTAAATACTTACAAGGGGTGTTTAGCAAGTGCATTCATCTTACAAGGCCCGCCCGGTGGAACATTATATATTGAGGTGTTTAGCAGGTGCATTCATCTCTAAGCTTGAACCTAGAGCTTAGAAGTGTCCATACCGCATAGTCTAAGTAAGAAAATTGGTTAAATGAATGGGTTATCTATAGTTTAAAATTAATTTTTTTTATAAGCCGTTAATTTTTATTTACAAAAATTAGCCTTTATACAACGATAATTTTTCTTATTAATCTAGCCGTTGGTTTGAGCGGTGGTTTAGGCGTGGAGAATCCCACGCTAAAAACCATTATGGGCGGTGCCGCTAGGAGAGGGCGGTGTTCACCGGCGGCCCCTTTAGCCACCGCATCCCTTCTGCAGCATAACAGTGTCCATACTGCATAGTCTAAGTAAAGTAACTGAACTCGTATATTTGTTGACATGCATTGCCATTAGTTTTGTGTTGACATCACTAATTCTATGTTGACATGTGTTATCATAACTAGGAGTGAATGTGGAGGCTAGGACGATGTTAGTGAATTGTACTGTACAACCAAGTAATACATTAAGCTAAGTGCTACACCATAGCTCTAGTCGTGTATGATTAAAAATATCCAAAAGAAATGTATTTTTTATATAGTTTATGATTAAAAATAAATGAAAAGAAATGTATTTTTTAAACAACAATGACAATCTTGATAAAGAAATAGTTAAAATAAATAAAAAAGAACCCAAAGAAAGTGTTGTTTACAAGCAATTATATAATAATGATAATAAAAATGTTAGTTGAATTAGTTCTAAATACTATAACAAAAAAAGTGTTATTGTATATGATCATAGCGTAATGGCACTGGAAGAGTTGGAGCTGGGGATTTAGGGGCTCAGGGCGAGCTAGAAAAATGAACCCTATAAATTTTCCTTTACTTTTTATACAACTTCTTGTTTGACCCACAAAATGCTAAATTATGTTTAGCAAGATACTTCACTAGTGTAATAATTCCTTAAATGATTTATTTACAACGATCTTTTTCCTTCTTGAACTACTCAGTATTGAACTTTATCAATTGTCTAATTAATCTTCAATTTTTGACGCATGTTAACCCAATTAGTCATATATGTCAGATGATCCAATATTAGAGTTTAACCCAAATAAAATTTAGTGCATTGTATTCCCAATTACTAAAAATAATGTAAAGCTCATCAACAATTAGTCTTGTACCACCCGTGTAACGTGGGCTTCTTTTTTTATGGGTTGTCAAAATCAATTTTATCTAAATAGATTAAAAAAATCATATATATTATATATATATATATATATATATATATATATATATATATATATATATATATATATAAATTTAGGACCCCGGGATAGCGGGCTCTGGGTGGTCGCCCACCTCACATCAGCTCCGGCCCTAGACACTGGTGACATGATATGCGTTTAAATTCTGAATATGAGTTTAAATTCTAAAAAGAAGTCAAATATTTAAAAGTAAAAAATTATAACTATTAATAGTTGCTGGTCGGTGTGTACAGATATTGTATTAATTTTTTTTATTATGCCTGAGAATTATTCAATAATTCTGTGTGGTGTAGTGGTTAGAGGCTTTGCCTCCTTGGTAACTGTCGCCGGTTCGAATCCTTCTTCGCCTCATTTGATTTATATTTATTTACTTTTTTATTTTTCTAAACCCACTATTGCACTCAAATTTTATAAAAAAACTGACGTTATGAGAATCAAACCCATGTCTTTTTACTTATTCTATATTGTGTAATATAAATTAAGCGTAAGTGTTAGTGAACAGATTAAACACTTGAAAGCTTGATTAGCATGATAATTAACAATCAAAGCAAGGACGAGTGTTCATATTTTAGAATCGGTCCCTTAAAATATTATGTTTTTAAAATTTTAAATGTACCATTACAACATGTTTATCTTTATATACGTTGTTCAGAATCAAGACGTCACTATGCGCACCCAGCGTAGCGCAAGGATATTTTTTACTAGTTACTATTAAAAACACATAACACTTTCTATTAAAGAAAGAGTAGAAATGTGAAAAAAAATATAGTCACGTTTGTTTATTTTCGCAAAAATCAGGGGCTTTATATGTGTTTCAGCGATCTGCCTTTGAAACAACAGCAAACAGGTATCGTCGTGCGCAAGAAAACGATCGATTCATCCTCTAAACTCTGTAATCGCTCCTACGATTTACTCTGCTCATTCTTCAATCTTCCACAATGGTGCTCGAGGTAGGTTTTCAATTTACCGTATATTATTTCCGCCGCATTTAATCCTTCAATTCGAAAGCTAGGGTTTACTTTTGTCATCTGAAATCAGGCAACGATGATCTGCATCGACAATTCGGAATGGATGCGCAACGGTGATTACTCACCTACTAGGTTTCAGGCTCAAGCAGATGCAGTTAATCTGATTTGTGGCGCTAAAACTCAGGTAATTTGATAGTCATGTATTTTACGTAAATGTATAGTTTATCTAGGGTTTCTTTTTGTTTACTTCAACGTTATTGATGATTAGATTCCTGATAATTTTCTGTTGAAACGAGTTGATGATTATAAGCTCAGTAGATTGGGGCAAAATTCCAGTTAAGATGAATTGTGCAGGTCTAGTTAGTAGGTTTACGAAGATTATATTCATTAATAACAAATTTGATTTATTGGGGATTCTGTCTGATTAGAGGCTAAAATATTGTGGTTGGTTTTTTGGTATAGTCAAATCCGGAGAATACTGTGGGCGTATTGACAATGGCTGGCAAAGGTGTCCGTGTTCTGGTCACTCCTACTAGTGATCTTGGCAAGATCCTGGCTTGCATGCATGGTTAGCGTCTTTAATTGGGTTAACATTTTGAAAAGTCATTAATGTGTCTCTTTGTGCGAACCGTGAACTGTGAAGTGCTGAGATTTTTTCTTTGGTAACTCAGGTTTAGAAATAGGTGGTGAGATGAACTTGGCAGCTGGGATTCAGGTTGCTCAGTTGGCTTTGAAGCATCGCCAAAACAAAAAGCAGCAACAAAGAATTATCGTATTTGCTGGAGGGTATGTTCTTTTATCAATTGCAGCATGTAGTATATTCTGATTTGTGTGCGCTTATTATCTGTCTTTCTTGGCTTTTAGCCCTGTGAAATACGATAAGAAAGTATTGGAGATGATTGGGAAGAAGTTAAAAAAGAATAGTGTAGCTCTTGATGTTGTGAACTTCGGTGAAGAAGATGAATCTAAGACAGAAAAGCTTGAGGCCCTTGTTGCTGCTGTAAATAATAATGACAGCAGTCACATTGTTCATGTTCCAGCTGGATCGAGTGCACTTTCTGATGTCCTTTTGAGGTTAAAAACTGTTTTTTGCATTTTTTATATTAAATGCGATTATTTTGGCTGATTTTGTTAATGTTTGCTGTTAGTACTCCTATCTTTACTGGTGATGGAGAAGGTGGAAGTGGTTTTGCTGCGGCTGCTGCAGCGGCTGCAGCTGGTGGTGTATCTGGTTTTGATTTTGGTGTTGATCCAAATCTGGATCCTGAACTTGCACTTGCTCTTCGTGTTTCAATGGAGGAAGAGAGAGCGAGGCAAGAAGCGGCTGCAAAAAAGGCTGCAGATGATTCTTCAAAGAAAGAAGGGGAGTCTACTTCACAAGATGCAACTATGTCTGAAAATGTTGGCACTTCAGCTTCTGAATCTGAGAATAAAAAGGATGATATGATGGTCAGTTCCGTTTTATTTTTACTTAAATGTCTCTCCCCAAGTTTTTCTCTAGCAGCGATTTACTGTCGATTTGTACACGTCCCATTTCTCCTTTGTCTGTCCCAAATTTCTTGTACTACATTTTTTTTGCTTTACTTCTCATTTCTCTTACTGTTTTTCATACCCTTTTGGCTAGTTCAATCCTTTTGGCTAGTTTATACCTGTATGTTCTCTCGTTCACAACCATTTAAGGGGCGATTGGTTCACATAAGTTTTTAAAGGAATTGGAATCTGTCAAAGTAATTGGAATTGGAATGAGTTGTAATTAGAACCTGTCAAAGGAATGTCATGGAATTGGATGCGTTTTGTTGACAATAATCATGTTTGGTTTGTATTTTCATTACTATACTTCCGCAGTCATTTGTTCATTAACTATGCATATGGTATTTCCTAATTCACCATGCATAGTTTCACTTGCCTTTTTGTCCAAAAATAAGAAGAGTCTGGGACGAAAGAAAGAGAAGAAAAAGGACGAAAGAGAAGAAAAAAGGTAGTTTACTTGCTTAGTGCTTGTGCGCTAAGGGAAGAAAGATCGAAAAGTCGAAACTTTCGAAAGCGCACTCACTCTTCTCAAAATCTCTTATCTTAAGAGAAGAAAGATCTACGCTACGAAAAGGAGCGAGCGAAGAGAGCATAAAGAGCTTACTTATAAGGTACGAGCTTAGAGCCTTGCGTCACTCTGGTATGCTAATCACTTCGTTGTACGACTCTGGAACGGTAGTCGCTTAGTGCAACAGCATTGTGGGATGCAAAGAAGCTTCGTCACCCTTCTTTAGTTGCTTCTACTTTTTTCATCGAGATTGGGTTGGTGTTCAGTGTAGCGCTTGTGTAGCCTATGCGAAACAAGCGGGTACAAGATCGAAAAGAATGCGTTGCATGGAAAATGAGATGTCCAAGAAATTAAGAACGAGGGGAAGAATCGACGAGGAATCTAGACTAGAGAGGAATCTAGAACATCAAATCGTGAATGAAAAAGAGAAAGCGTGAGGAGAATGATCAACTCGAGATGTTAGAAGTTGCAAAACTAATTGGGGCCGGAGCTGCTTCAATTGCTTCAGTGGGAGCTGCTATCGGTATTGGAAACGTCCTTAGTTCCTCGATTCATTCCGTGGCTCGGAATCCATCATTGGCTAAACAATCATTTGGTTATGCCATTTTGGGCTTTGCTCTAACCGAAGCTATTGCATCGTTTGCCCCAATGATGGCCTTTTTGATCTCATCCTTCCAGGCCCATCACAAGGAAAACGAAACCCAAGATTTGCTTTATCCGGTATCAAACGGGAGCTACGAGCAAATAGAACACCTTTCAGAAGTATCAATACCGTCACATGACGAGATTCAAGCTGGGGAAATGGTTGAATTTGCTAGCGGTGTGAAAGGAATAGCCTTGAATCTTGAGAATGAGAATGTAGGGATTGTTGTCTTTGGTAGTGATACTGCTATTAAAGAAGGAGATCTTGTCAAGCGCACTGGCTCTATTGTGGATGTCCCGCTCCCTTCTTTTTGGGTGTGAAGCAGTGTCAAACCAAAATACCCAACAAGCATTAGCTCTCCCTGAAAAGGAGGTGATCCAGCCACACCTTCCAGATCCTCGGCCTATAGTAAGTGAATGAGAGGGTATGGGGTTCCGGGTCTTTTTCCAGTCAAAATCGACTAAGAGGCAATCCCCTTTTTCCGTGATAATGTGAAAAGACTCAATTCCTTCTTTCTTTTTCATATAGATAGATATAGGATCTATGGGGCAATTACTTAAAAGTACATTTTGTGCTACAACCCTTCCTATCTGATAGAAAAGGATCCCATGATCATGGACCGATCTTACCTGGGATCGCAAATCCCAAATTTGTTCCATTTAAGCATCTCATTGCTTTAGTTGAAAGATTCCATTTGAATTGGAATCTGGTCATTCACTATGACCCGCTAAGCATGGCATCAGTTGGTGTGAATGACTCCGGCCAAAAGGTTAGCGAATCCGACTTCCATTCTTTTTGAGGGACCCAGCCAAGGGGGCTGTGCCTCCCTAAGCTGTCTTATTATGTTTATGAAGTTGTTCTCTACAAAAGGCCTTTAGTAGGGGCCTGGTATTCCCGACAATTACAATGGCTTCTATAATTCTCCATAACCGATGGAACACAGTCTCATCTATTTATATCCTTTTGTTTTTTTATACAACCATTCGAAAATGCAATAGACGTTTATGACATGTGCAGATGTGTTTAATTTATATTTAGGCCATGTTCCCTTTTCTGTGTTATATTTTTTCTGTGCTTTACTAATACCTTCCCACCCCTAATTACCATAGTATCTTGTTTCAATGGATTTCTAACTCCCTAAGTTGTGTCACCTTACTTCTTTATGTTATATACTTGGTTTATATTACAAACAGTAGAATTAAAACATTCTTATTCCAACCAGGATGATGAGAATGCACTGCTGCAGCAGGCTCTTGCAATGTCAATGGTAGATCCTGATACTACTGTTACCGCAAGGGACACTGATATGTCAGATGCAGCTGCTGATGATCAAGACTTGGCACTTGGTTAGTTACTACTCGCTTGCTGTTGAAAATTGAATCTTTTTGTGTTGTTGATCTTGAATTTCTATTGAAGACTTGAGAAATATTGGGACCTTGGTTTTAAATTGTGCGCATAATGCGTGATGCGCCAATCGTAGCGCATCGCTACATTTGATGTTCTGCGTTTCCATAGTGCGTGATCATTGCGCCAATTTTGCAAAATACGGTAGCGCAAAATGCGCTATTTTGCATGCAATGTGGAGTTTTTGGATCTTTTTAATCAGGGTCGGACTTTTTCAATTAAAAGCTTTTATTTATATATTTATTTTAATACCTTACATCACGCATCGGATTGTGGGACCCAACGCATTGGAGCGCATCATGCAATTTAAAACCAAGATTGGTAAACATATGCATTACTTGGAAATAACGCAATACGTAATGTATAGATAAGTCTTCTATGAGATCTTCAATTAGTGAAGCCCAGGACCATTCAATCAACCAGAAAAATAAATGAAACAGAAAACCCACAATTTTGATCAGAACATGACCGACTCCATTTATTACGTAAACTCCATAATTCTGTACTGCAATTACATACCAAATACTAGACCCGTCACCCGTACCATAAAACAAAAAAGCATACCAACAAACAACCATACCAAATAAAAATACTTAACTAAAATACTGAACTTACTCGGTTAAAAACTTTGACCCATTCGGATTGACCCATGACCCATTCCAGCCGCCATTTTCCTTTCACATGTGAACTAACAAAGAATAGGTCTAACATAAAGGTGTCTCCTTGCTGAATATGATCTTGATGTGAAATTGTGAATATGATGTGCCACTTGTGCCTATTTATCGACTACTAGATGTAATTGAAGCTCTACAGTTTTCTATGCAAGAAGATGCAAAAGATCAATCAGACATGGGCAAACTGTTAGCAGATCAATCATTTGTGTCATCAATTCTTACCTCCGTACGTCTCTTTTCATCATTATTTTATTCTAAGAGTCTGTCAAGACAAAAAATTATCATTTATGTCCCAATGTTGGTTTTGCAGCTCCCAGGAGTTGACCCGAATGATCCTTCAGTCAAAGATTTGCTTGCTTCTATGCAAAATCAGCCCGAGGTCAGTTTCATTAAACTTATCTTTTCCCAAATAGATACTTTTTTCTTTATTGATTTTCTTGTCATCAATCCGAGCAGAAGAAAGACGATGACAAAGCACCCAAGGAAGATGACAAGTGATCTTATCTGTTCTTTACTCAGTGTAATCCCAGGTATGTATAATCGTTGATCACAACACACTCATGTTCAACAATTTTCTCGGATAACTTTGGTAGTCAACCCATCATGATGACAACGAGTTGACTTTTTTTCTTGTGTTTGTGTGTGTACAGGTTACTGCATTCGGTGTAGGATGAAGTGTATAATGGGATAGATTACAATGTACGAAATGCTATGCTTGTTACCATGGATTTGTTTTACTTTCAGTGCTTGTTTTAATCATGGTACTTGGATAATCAAATTCTTCGTTTAGTTCCTCGTTTGCATGTTATAAAATGAAGTTCTTTCTTCTTCGATGAAATAAAGGTTACTTATGATATCGACGACTAGATTAGGAAAACAAAGTGGTATTTATCGACGACTAGATTAGGAAAACAAAGGGGTAATTATCGATTGTGTTTGGTTGATATGGAGAATCAGTATGTTGTCCTAGGTTTTTAATCTATTGGCATGTGTTATTCTTTTTTTGTTTATGATTATGTGTCTTATTTCATTTTAATTGTAAATCTAGAGAGCTTTGTCAAATTCAACATTTAAAAAAAGAAAGATATGTATTTCACTATTTCATCAAAATTAATTGACATATCATTAGTATTAATGTTTATACTTGTTAATGATGATTTAAACAACATTACAAATCATTATCTCTATTAGTTTTACTTATAGAGATTTAACTTAATGATGATTTAAACAACATTGCAAATCATTATCTTTTGTGACCTTCACGTCATGGATTCGAGCCGTAAATACTGCCTCCTACACAAAGTGTAAGGTAAGACTACGTACATCAGATGGCGAAGCTATCTGACCCCTGCGCAAATACGGGAGCTAAGTCAAGCACCGGGTATGCCATATTAGTTAGACTTATGTCATTTTAAACGAAAAATTGAGTTTTTTTTATTGAATAGAACACCATGGAAGGAATTTCTTAGTTTTGTAATAGGTTTCTTACGTAAAAAGGAAAACAGTTCATAATGTAGCTTCTAGGGAAAAATAGTTCCTGAAATGAGTGACATGCACCGAGTTACATCAACTTTCATGAGCCTCATAATCACACGTATCTATTATTTTAAATATGACATGTTTGACGGTTATTAAATCGCATAATCACCTCTCTTTCTCCCTCTTAATATATCCGTTCAGGCACTCAACCATAAATACAAGTATTCATGTAATTCTAATTTTAACTATAACATGCATGATGTCATGTAACCACAATTCACTCTTCTCCCACTTCCTTTTGACTTTTAAAATGTTATTTATTTAAGACTTATAAAAATGACATTATCTAGCTTGTATATCAGATATAAAAACGGTTACTTAGAAGATGACAAAATGCCGTTCTAGCTCAGTTGGTAGAGCGCGTGGCTTTTAACCACGTGGTCGTGGGTTCGAGTCCCACGGATGGCGTATTTTTTATAAATATTTTTTGTCTACATTTGGCGCCTATTTATCTTCATTGGCTCAGGTGACAGTTTCAATCTCCAGCTTTGGTTATATAACAACATTTTTTTTGAAAGGCATAGACATGTTATTTTCAACAACAACCGAACCAGTAGTATCCCGTCAATAGCAAAGCTATTGATAGGGTGACCACACCTCTATCCGTAAAGATAGAGAGACTGCTTCGAGGGATAAAAAAAAATAAAAATTCTAGCGGAACATGAAAAATATGTTATTAACATAACACAATATACGTATCAAATAAAAGAAACCGTAAACTACAAGAAACAAGGAATTCAACGACGGTTATTAATTATATCCTCACATATATATACTATTTGATTATTGGTTGACATATTAATAACGAAAGAAGAGGGAATCAATCAAAATTCAAAAAACAAAGTTTCTTCAATTTGCCTGAAACTGTAACAATAACCTACCTGAATTTGATCCTCATTTTGACTTTTTTAATTCTCTGATTCCCGTTATGGAATCAGAGGATCATCATCAATTCTCTTGTTCTTCATTCAACTTCAATAATTTCAGGCATTGGTTACATTTAGGGTTTCAAATTTCAAAATCTTAGGGCAGATGGATTTGGGGAAATCTGATGGAACAATGGAGGGATGGTTGTACCTTTTTCAATCTAACCGGTTTGGATTACAATACTCTCGTAAACGGTATTTCATCCTCCAACAAAGTTGCCTCAAAAGCTTCAAATCAAAACCTACATCAGATTCACAGGTACATTCAATTCATTCAGATTTTTATGATAAACATCAAATTGTTTTGTGTTTCCTGAAATGCATATGATAAAGTTTGTTGATAACTAATTAAATAAAAATCTGAGTTGGTTTCAGACGCCGCTAAGAAGCGCGATCATAGATTCTTGCATTCGAGTTACAGATAATGGAAGAGAGAGCTTCAGTAGAAAAGTATGATCCCTTTACAATGCTTCAAATCATTTTGTTATTAATTTTACTAGGTTAGAATCCCGTGTATTACACGGGTTGATTAAATATAATACTATATATCAAGTAATAAAAAAAATATTTTAAAAAAATTCGTGTTTTACACGGGTTGAATAAACCTGTGGAGAACAATATAATCTGTTAACACATACACTCGTCAAAATATGTCAGGAGATTCATTAATATAAAGATTAGTATTTTGTTTAAAAATATATTATTATTAAAAGATATAGGTGTATTTAATAAGAGAGAGAGAGAGATGCGGGAAAAAAATGATGAGAATATGTAGGCGACACGCTACTAGGTGACAAGGTATGGGTGGGGATGATTTTTGGGTCACGTCTATGTTCACAACTCTTTTTACATGTCTCTGTTAACAAACTCTTCATGTATATATATACGAGTCAATACAAGTTTTTAATGTATGCTTAATAAGAGAAAGTTTTGAATACAAAGGATTTTTTTGGTGAGAAGCATGCAAAAGATTTTGAAGCGTTAATCTACAAAATCAATGGATAAGATCAAAGATGATTGTTTTAAACGTGAAAAGATTCTGAAAATGATAAATTAGAATAGCCTACATTTGATTAAATATTACACGGGTTGATTAAATATAATACTATATATCAAGTAATAAAAAAAATATTTTAAAAAAATTCGTGTTTTACACGGGTTGAATAAACCTGTGGAGAACAATATAATCTGTTAACACATACACTCGTCAAAATATGTCAGGAGATTCATTAATATAAAGATTAGTATTTTGTTTAAAAATATATTATTATTAAAAGATATAGGTGTATTTAATAAGAGAGAGAGAGAGATGCGGGAAAAAAATGATGAGAATATGTAGGCGACACGCTACTAGGTGACAAGGTATGGGTGGGGATGATTTTTGGGTCACGTCTATGTTCACAACTCTTTTTACATGTCTCTGTTAACAAACTCTTCATGTATATATATACGAGTCAATACAAGTTTTTAATGTATGCTTAATAAGAGAAAGTTTTGAATACAAAGGATTTTTTTGGTGAGAAGCATGCAAAAGATTTTGAAGCGTTAATCTACAAAATCAATGGATAAGATCAAAGATGATTGTTTTAAACGTGAAAAGATTCTGAAAATGATAAATTAGAATAGCCTACATTTGATTAAATATTACACGGGTTGATTAAATATAATACTATATATCAAGTAATAAAAAAAATATTTTAAAAAAATTCGTGTTTTACACGGGTTGAATAAACCTGTGGAGAACAATATAATCTGTTAACACATACACTCGTCAAAATATGTCAGGAGATTCATTAATATAAAGATTAGTATTTTGTTTAAAAATATATTATTATTAAAAGATATAGGTGTATTTAATAAGAGAGAGAGAGAGATGCGGGAAAAAAATGATGAGAATATGTAGGCGACACGCTACTAGGTGACAAGGTATGGGTGGGGATGATTTTTGGGTCACGTCTATGTTCACAACTCTTTTTACATGTCTCTGTTAACAAACTCTTCATGTATATATATACGAGTCAATACAAGTTTTTAATGTATGCTTAATAAGAGAAAGTTTTGAATACAAAGGATTTTTTTGGTGAGAAGCATGCAAAAGATTTTGAAGCGTTAATCTACAAAATCAATGGATAAGATCAAAGATGATTGTTTTAAACGTGAAAAGATTCTGAAAATGATAAATTAGAATAGCCTACATTTGATTAAATATTACACGGGTTGATTAAATATAATACTATATATCAAGTAATAAAAAAAATATTTTAAAAAAATTCGTGTTTTACACGGGTTGAATAAACCTGTGGAGAACAATATAATCTGTTAACACATACACTCGTCAAAATATGTCAGGAGATTCATTAATATAAAGATTAGTATTTTGTTTAAAAATATATTATTATTAAAAGATATAGGTGTATTTAATAAGAGAGAGAGATGCGGGAAAAAAATGATGAGAATATGTAGGCGACACGTGGCATTAAAAACCTTTATTTATTATATAACATAGATTTGAAACTTATTCTTATGTTATTGTTTATAACTTTATATCAAACAGGTGTTTTTCATTTTCTCCCTTTACAATGCTGTAAATCACAACGATTGTCTTAAAGTACGCATATATTCTTGTAACGAATTATCTGATTTTAAACTTTTTTTAAATTTTTTTGTGATGATAACATCTTAAGATTTTGATTTCATAGTTGGGAGCAAGCAACCCTGAGGAAGCTGCAAGGTGGATACATTCTTTGCAGGATGTAGCAATGGAACCAGGAACAAATTCGAAGCGAAGATGGCAGCCATATAGGTAGCCAATGTGGATGATAGTTATAACTAAAAATTTCATGATATGAATCTGCATCCTTAGTTGAAATAAAATTATTTGTTTGACAGGTTAAATGACTCTAAGACTGCTACTCGTAAAGGTTCTGTTGATTGGACGTCGTCTGCAAACATGCATGTCGATGCTATGACATCTGATGTGATTGCACCTTCGCAATGGAAGATTTTCGGTTGTAAAAATGGTATAAAACAATGCATCAAATATCCAAATTACCCTTCAATAGAGATAAACTCTGATCTCTAATGACATGTTTTTTGCAGGATTGCGGTTATTCAAAGAAGCAAAAGATAATAATTCAAGTGAACGGGTACATTTTACAGTTTCATTCCTTGCTAAAACATATGAATCGTTTTCGTCTATTATTGTGTTTTGAGTTTTTTGAGTTGTCATTCACAGATTTCAAGTGATTATCCGGCTGTAATGGCAGTCGGTGTAATTGAGGGGACTTGTGAGGCTGTTTTCAGAACTTTCATGTCACTTGGCCTCTCAAGATCCGAGTAAGATTCAAAAGAATCTTTATCAGTTGTTATCGTTGAAGGGTATTTTAGTCATTTAATAAATAGTCAAAATGCAGATGGGACTTCTGTTTTCATAATGGCAGTGTGGTTGAGCATCTTGATGGTCATACAGACATCATACACATTCAGCTATGCCGAGACTGGCTACCATGGTATATACTACATTAATGTTAGTTAATTATGGTAGTTATAGAGCATTGCTTGCGTGCATACATACATAGATATTTTGCTAACTCGTTGTTTTCAGGGGAACGAGTCGAAGAGATTTACTTTTGAGACGATACTGGAGAAGGGAAGATGATGGGACTTATGGTAAATATTAATCTGAATTTCACCATTTTCTCATTTTTCTTAATTCAATCCAACTTTTATTTTATTTTTTCAGTAATTCTATGCCATTCTGTGATCCATAGCAAGTGTCCACCACAACAGGGATATGTTCGAGCTTCTCTTCAAAGTAAGACATGATTTGAATGATCATGATTTCATTCGAGTAAGTTTCATCATAATGTGTTTTACAACTGTTTTCAGGTGGCGGGTTTGTGATGAGTCCTCTGAATGAAGGAAAAGAATGTGTGGTCAAACACATGCTTTCAATTGATTGGAAAATATGGAGATCTTATTTGCCAAAAACATCTGCTCGATCCATGACTATTCGTATGCTGGCCCGAGTTTCAGGTATTAAAATTCAACTGAAAATGTAAATAATTACATGTTTCAGGTATTAAAATCACCAATTTGTCGTTCTTTTGTATTGTTCAGCACTGAAAGAACTATTTAGAGCAAAAGGGGGAGGTCAATTTCCTTCTGAATTTTTAACCGGAGAAGTTGAATCAATTAATGCAAGTGAAGAACAAGTTAAACAAGAAGGGGATTTGATGCAGTTAGAAGACGATAAAATGGAAGACGCAAATGATGCACCAGTTTCTTCTTCATCAAGTCTTATTGGATTAAACGACACATCTGATGAATTCTACGATATCCCTGAATCTTCAGAAGACAAAAAAGTTATGAACTCACAAGAAGAACAACAAACTTTAGTGGTATTCCTTCATATAATATTCAATAAACTGTATTTTTTTTCTTTTTTAACTTTTAAATTTTGTGTTTTTGTTAGCAGCCTACACTATCAACAGCTGCCAACTTTGTGAAAAAGTTGCATGATCTTACATCTCAAAAGAAGGGTTACATGGAGTTGCAAGATATCGACTGGGACTCCACTGTAACACCTTGTTACGGGTCAACTTTGCAAAAAGATTCGACCTTGAACAAGCCTTGCACTTGGGCAGCTTCTGATCCGTCTTTATTTCTTGTTCGCGGACCAAATTATCTCAAAGATAATCAAAAGGTTATCTTTTTCTTCTTTTTAACTAATAATATTCATGTGGGGTGTGATTAACTGATTATGACAGTGTAATTTTTACAGAATAAGGCGAAGGGAACCATGATGGAAATGGTGGCTGCTGACTGGTTACGATCTGATAAGCGTGAAGATGATCTGGCAGCCCGTCCAGGTGGCATTGTTCAGGTATAATTAAAATTGGAAATAAGTAAATAACCCGTGTTTCATTATATGCCTAAAGATAAATAAATCTTATGTCTTTAATAACAACTTTTATCGTGTGTTTTTCCAGAAATATGCAGCAAAAGGTGGACCTGAGTTTTTCTTTGTCATCAACATACAGGTTTGACTTTCTGTTTCTATTAAGTCAATGGTTTTGACCGTTCGAGTTTTTTAATAAACTAATGGCGGTTGGTGCTATAAATTAGGTCCCGGGTGCTACTACATATAACCTTGTTCTTTATTACACGACAAGAACTCCAATGAGCGAATCTCCTTCACTAGAACGGTTTGTGAATGGTGATGATGCATTTAGAAATTCAAGATTTAAGCTCATACCATACATATCTAAGGTAAGTCCCAATGTCATTTCTTTTTATAGTTTTTTTGAATTTAGACTTTTAACATATTGGGAAAACCTGCATGCAATGACTTGTTGACCCGATGAATGTTTGCATTCGGTGGTGGTTGTGTTTTTTAGGGATCATGGTTGGTAAAGCAGAGTGTCGGGAAGAAAGCATGTTTGGTTGGTCAAGCACTCGAAGTGAATTATTTTCGTGGAGAGAACTACTTGGAGGTAAATACAGTTATCAACTTTGACTTTTAAGGTCAAACAAACTAATCTCAACATTGAATTTTATGATGAAGTTATTTCAAATATCTATAAATTTTGGTAACTTTACTTGCACAGTAGAACAATTAGTATATATTAAAAGATATGGTTTCAATTTTGTTAAGAAAATAGCAACAGAATTGAATTTAGAAAGTACTAAGTTGACTTTTGACTTCCCGGATACATATTTGCAGCTTGACATTGATGTGGGTTCATCCACTGTGGCACGCGGTGTGGTCAATCTTGTTCTTGGTTACTTGAACAATTTGATTGTAGAAATGGCCTTTGTAATACAAGTAAGCTTCATGTTCTTGTACTATACCATCTCACAATGCATTGAGTACTTGTACCTTTGATGTGCCGAAACCATTCATGCACTTACAACTGTTTTCAGGCTAACACGCAAGACGAGCTACCTGAATCCCTTCTTGGCACATGCCGGTTGAATCACATGGATACCGACAAGTCTGTCTCTGTTGATTCTATTAACAACACTTGAGGTCATGCACGAGAATCGAGATCACGTTGACTTTTTCGTTGACTTACGTGTAGGTGCAATTTTGTCTTGAGTCAAATGAAAGCATAAACAATGTATATATCATGTAAAGTTGTTTTTGTTATGGCTTTTTGACGTAAATAATATAAAAAAACATTTTTTATGGATCTTTTAACGATTCTTTAATCTCGATGGGATCTAACGGTATATTTAACCAACCCGACTCGTTTTTATAAGTAGCCCAAAGAGTCGTTTGATATAAAAACCAATTTTTATTCATCAAAACGAATGAATAAAAAAATGACCCACAGAGGCACAGAGACTAATAAGTGATATGTGTGAGCCCATTAGTATATATTTTACATTACAATTTTAGTGGGCCTTTTTGGCTCTATCTATATGTATCCAAAGTCCAACTTTGAACATCAACATATTGTGGAGTAAATTATCAAAATACCCTGAAATTTCAAGTTTTACATTTGAAAATTTGGCATATATAGATGTAGAAATAAAACGAGTTATAATATAATGAACATCCATTTTCGTTTTAGTTTTCAATCTATATTTGTTTATGTAACTTTTATTTTCAATCAAATAGTAATGAAAGTCTAATTATATTAAATAGTAATTAACGTATTTTCGAAACCTAATTATATATTAATTTGTACATATTTTGAATTTTGTTTTTCGATCTATATGTAACACATTTTTACACACGTAAAATATATACATAAAGATTTAAGAATTTTATGTATTGATATTTTTTATCCCGTGTGTAGTACACGGGTTCTAAGCTAGTATATAATGTATAAACTAGGTTAAAACCCATGTATTACATGGGTTGAATAAATACAACTTGTTATAAAACATAAGTTTCTATGAAGATTTGTAAATTCTAAAAATGTTATATAATTATTTTTTTTAAATGTTTTATAAAAAGAATGAATAAGTGTTCAAATTAAAAAAAAATTATGAAAAAACCTATTTTTTTTAAATAAAAAACGTTTTATAAAAGTAATGATAAAAATCATTATTATTTAATATGAGAAAGAGGCGGGAAACAAAAATTAAAAAACATTAAAGAAAAATGTATAATTAATAGGAGAGATGAGGAAAAAAAGTTAAGAATGAATGTGTGAGTGACAAGTGTCATCCTAAAACCTTTATTTATTATATAGTATAGATGTTATTAAAGGAAATTGATAAAATTATAAAAGAAAGCGAGAAAATTAAATATGATATTTCGATAAAACTATTTTTTATGGGTAAATATAAAATTTTAACTTTAAAAGTGGGTAAATATAAAATTTTAAAATTTTAGAAAAATAAGGGTAAAATAGTCATATATTAACTTATTTTTAGTGAAACATGTATATATAATATTTTTTGTTAACATATAGTATTTTTTTTTTCAGTTTTAGGAGTATATATATGAAATTATCTTCTTCTTTTTTTAAATCAGGTTACCCAAAATGCAATTATTAGTGAAATTATAAGAAAACAATACAATTTATACAAAGTTTTTATATTATATTCATAGACCTTCATTATTTAAAAAATTATTATATTTACATAGAATAAATGAAACGGTTTATATGATTCTTTATCTTTATATACGTTTTCCTATTTTAATACGTATACCACTTTGATAATTGTTTACATATTTTTTTAATAATAAATATCAAATAATGTTTTATCGAAGACGCGGTGAGATCTAGAAAAATAATATTTTATATGAATAATTTATAGGAATTTGTATTTTAGGTAAAGTCTAAGATTGTTGAATACACGTATTCCGGTTTTGATAGTGAAATACTTGAATTAATAAATATGCATGCACGTTACAACAATCACGCCTTTAAAAAATAAATCAAGTGTTGACACTTGAAGATTAATATCTTCATAATATAATGATGATATTTTTTAATTCTTTTTATTAACTGACCTGTTAATGTATTTTTTATATAGAGATTTATTAGTATTTATTTATAAAAAAAAATAATTTCGCTTTATCTTTTTTATTTAAAACACGTTAAATATAAAAAAAAACTATATTAAAAAATTAATTAAATATAAAACAAGTTTTAACCCCGTGTGGAAACCTTAGTTGCCCTAGGGTTAGCCATCCGCCCCGCTTATGATCAGGGTCTACTAGTTTCATCATGCTTTTGCGTCATCGGGCGAGTGACAACAACTCGCGACCATCGATGTGTTTGATGTGCAAGCACATCTTGGCATATACATATTCTTATCCCGTGATGTGTTCGATGTCTAAGAATTCAAGTACATTCATTGCAAAGCGATATTCAATCATTTGGCCTGTAACAGTAAGCTACGTTCTCACTGTTAAAAAACTCAAAGGTTTAAAAGTCTTTTAAAAATATACTTGTAAACTTATACACTTTTAAAAATTTTACAAACTTAGAGCATTCCCAGCAGCTTCTTTATCCTTATAATTATACTAAAAATCACTACTTTTTCTCTCTAATTTTCAGTTAAATAATATTTTTTAAACCTTTATCATTACGTTTTTTCTCTCATTCACTTACAACTACTTTAAAAAAATATTAAAAAAACTATACATGTGAATAATGTTTTCACACATATACCGATGAACAGTAACATTTTTTCTCTCCTCCACTCACAACCATTTTAAACCACTCCATAAAATATACAAAACTCACTCAAAAAAATATAAAGAACCTGTTTGTGAATGCTATTAATTGTCTTATCTATACTATATAATAAATAAATGTTTTTTCATGTCACGTGTCACCTCCACATTCATTCTCATCTTTTTTTTACCGTCTCTCTCTTATTAAATGCATCTCCATCTTTTAATAATAATATGTATTTAAAAAAAATATTAATTATACTAATAAAACACATTTATTTTAAATTATCTCTTATGAAACTTTGAACTTTAATTATGTAAATTTTATTTTCAATCAAATAATAAATGAAAATCAAATTATATTAAATAGTATTTAATGTATTTTTGAAATCCAATTATGTATTAGTTTTTACATATTTTGAGTTTTGCTTTCTATCTATATGATACATTTTTACACATGTTTTCAATCAAATAATTTTATTTATTGATATTTTTTACCCCGTATATATACACGGGATCTAAACTAGTTTTTGTAATAAACAAAGAGAACTGAAACATTTGAATAATGATGTCTATATCACTATTACCCGCTAGTTAAGTTCAAAAACTTGTAATTAAAATAATGTTTTCTTATAATTTTGATATAAAAGATGTCGCAAATTTAGTTTTACAAAGAAGAATTTATATTTATAGTACCTAATAAATAAAAATCTTACATGACACATGGCATAATTATAGGCTATCTAAAATTTTATTTTCTCGTCTCTCTCTCGTATTAAATAATAGTGATATTAAAATGATATATTTTTAGATATTTAATATAAATTTAATTATGGATACTTACTATTTACTTATGGATAGTTATTGTATTATTAACCAAATAAATTTACTATAAAATTAATTATCAATAGTTATAATTTTTTACTTTCCAGATCAAATTAAAATTATGTTCGTTAAAATATTAAAAAAAAAGAATAATGATAAATAATTGTTTTTTATATGTGATTTCTAAAACTTTTAAAGAATTTAATATGGTTGGATCGTTTGAATAGTAAAAAAAATTAAACGGTGTTAAAAAAATCCAAGTTTTATTTCTTTTTTTATATGTATTTATATATTTATAATTGTAATTTAAGTTAACCTAACTGTGCTAAAAGGATATTTAAATAACTAAGTACACTTAAACTGAATTAACATTTAACAATTATATAAAAGAATTAATGTTCAGTTGAAAAAAAAATATTCTAAAAATTATAACATAAGTTATAACTGTCATGCAAATTTCATTTTTAAATACATACTTTGACGATTGTACGTGTAAACATATTATATCATATTTTATTCAACTCATACACATGTTTATTGAACCTTGTGTTATTTGAACTTTTTAATATTAAGTATATAACATTACATCTTTTCAACCCGTGTAATACACGAGATTCTAACCTAGTAATTGGTATATACAAAAATTAAGAGTTGTATATCGATGAAGATTGTTTTAACATAGTTTATATGATTAAATGGTATATACAAAAATTAAGGGTTGTAATCACAAAGTATTAAATCACAAGTTGAATCGTGAAATGACAATTGACGCGGTTTGTGAAATTTTTCAAAAAGAAATCATAGAAAAGGAGGATGTTTAGCCATGATCATCGAACGTAAATTTTCTCACCCATTAGTCTAATTTGTTTTCACATTAAGTTGAAATCATTTTTTAACCAACTTAATATGTGTACCCATCATTCTTCTTACAGTACCTAGAGGAGGGAGTGGTGTTCCCGTTGGCCTGACATTAGACACAATGACGAGCAATAATCACAATTAGTTGGAAAACATAATTTCTTTTTTTTGTATATAACGACACTATGTTCGTTTTAAAGATAAAAAACGCACGTTTTTATGGTGTAATTTTTTTTAAAATAATGTCGTATGTAAAAGTTATGAATGTTTAAAAAAAAGGGGAAACTTGATAAAAAGTCAACAAAAGTGGTTATGACTAAAATACCTTTCTAATAACATTTTCTTTTACAATTTAATCTCAACCATTAAAAATATATCTAATAGCCCTAAATCATTCTCACAATTTTTAAATTTAAAAGTCTTTTATTTTTACCTAATCCATATTATTAATGTTTGGTTTGAAAAAGTGAGAATGGGTCACGAGTGAGCGCCTGACGGCATCGTCCGGTGTTTCTCACGGTGACGCCCAACCACATCAACCCCGTTGGACTCGGATGGGTATAACACCCACTCTAAAGGTACCAAATGAAGGTCAATAATAAAAAATAAAAATAACCCTGCTCTAAAAGTACCATTGTCATGAACATAGTAAACTTATTAAGATACATGTAGGGGTGTTCAAAAAAATCCGAATCCGAAACCGAACCCGAATTATCCGAAAATCCGAATCCGAAAATTCGGATATCCGAATTTTCGGATTCGGATTCGGATAGTGATTTTCGGATATTTCGGATATCCGAATATCCGAAATATTATATTTATATATTTTTTTTAATTGTTTTTATTATTTAAAAATAAGAAAATTTGAATCAAAACCCGATATATTATATTTATATATTTTTATATGTATATTTTCTAATTTTTTTTAAGGTTTTTAATTGTTTTTGTAATTTAAAAATATTATTTTTATATATATTTTTTTATTTTCGGATATCCATTTCACTATCCGAATCCGTATCCGAATTTTCGGATATCCGAAATTTCGGATTCGGATAGTGAAATCCACTATCCGAAAATTTTTCGGATATCTGACTTTGAACACCCCTAGATACATGTAGAGGGACAATCAAAACACTTTCATACACTAAATAGACAATTGCAATTGAGCAATGTCGCAATTATAAATTCACATTTACATATTTATGTAGCTAAAACCATATTGCTTTATGTCATTATGTCATATTGTTCCATGCCAAGTCTCTATGATTGTTTTAAATTATATGCAATTAAGAGGGGGAGAATGAAACATCTTATTTTTGTTTTCTTAGCAAGCCACACCCAAAAAAGAAAAAGAAAAAAAAATAGGAAACACAAAGAAACTAATCTGAACATCATTAAAATTTTAATCTAAAAGTTTTAGGTATTTTATTTTCGTTTTCTTAGCGAGCTACACCCAAAAAAAAACTTTTACTTAAAAGTCAATAAAACATCTTATTTGTAAACTTAAAATACTTTAAGCCTACTTAACAACTAATAAAACAAATTACAATAACCTTAAATGGAAGTGACCAATCTCCCCCCTCAACTTTATTAAATGGCAAAAGTTACCTCTAACTTTGTAAAATATCATTTTGATCCCTCAAGTTTATGAAATTTCGAGTTTACATGTTATAGTATATATATATATATATATATATATATATATATATATATATATATATATATATATATATATATATATATATATAATATGATTTTTTCTCAATAACTTTCGCGTTTGTTTGTTTATTGTTTTTTACGTCCCGGTATATATGTTTTTTTAAACACAGTCGTAATCAAAATAATATATTTTTTAGGTATCGTGAGTTATATCGACTGACGATGACGTGCTGACACCATAAAAAATGAGACCGGTATCGACTGAAAAGCATCGGTACTGTTATTTAATTGTCTTTTATCTATGTATCGATATACACAACCGACTCGCAGTAATGCATACGTTTATTTTTTGTATTTAACTACGATTCTTTTTTGTGCTTAGCCACGTTAAGGTTCGCCTCCTGCCGCGGAACACGGGGAAAATTTATTTAACCACGTTTCTTTTTGTACTTAGCTACGTTAATAACACCGTTTGAGGTTCGTTTCCTGTCGCGGGGTGCATAGCAAATTTTCTAGTTATATTTTAATAACAAACGTTTTTCTCTTAAAGTAAACAAACTACTTGATATGCATTTTTTTTAATTATTTTAGACAGGAATTTGGTTGAGTACTAGTTCACGTGTGAATTAACACTATAAACTTAGCTAAAACTTGCATGTACTTATACGGGTTCACATATGATATGAACGTATAAATTCAAATTAGTTCACGTACGAGCATGTGTTAATTCACATGTGAACACTCGAGCCCTTTTATCAAAGACCTACAATCTGAGCTTTAGACGATAGAAGATGGAATTACCTTATGAAACCAATAACAAGAACTCCATAACCATATGATAAAGTATGTAATTGTCCAATTAAACATGTAACGTCCTAGATAAATCTCATATTGGTCATGGATATGAATAATATTGGAATCATAAGAAATGTCTAGTCTAAAATACCACCAGCGCGTGATTTAAGTTGTATGAAGGGAAACTCTCACGTATAGCTTTTTTTTGGGGGGGGGGGGGGGGGTGGGGTGATCGATGTCGTTTGGTCGGTCAAAAACAATACTTAAACACCTTGATTAGCAAAGGTAAGTAGGGTATCGTATCCATGAGGAGTATGTGAAAAGTGTTACTTTGTTATAATGATTCAAAGACAGAAAACAATAAACTAATTTGGATTTAGGGTTAAAACAATAATGAGAAGGGTAATCCTCTCCGGAGTTCGGGCACGCAAACACAAGTTCATCCAAGACAATTAGCAATCGATTACATAGACATAATCATTCGGTTCAATTGAATTCAGTGATAATATGAGAACCCGTTATGAATAAAACTTATTCTCATACAACCATCAATGATAACCAACTATAATCCAACCCCCAAATTGTCCCCGATGTATAGAAACCCGAGACTATTGAGACTTGAACAACAATTCGAAATCAATCAATGAAATTTAAAGTATTCAATCAATAAATGGAATCATATGGCTTAACATGCCAATCAAGATTACAAACCAAGCTAAACATACAAGGATTCACATGTGTTCAACAAAACCCTAGACCCAAAGAGGACTACAATGGATTTAGCCACTCATACTCATAACAATAATCAAATCTAGTGTACTAGGACTTACAATCATGAAATATCATGAACAATCGGTCCAACTATGGTAGAAATCGCCTGCTTGGAGCTTTGGAACGACTGCAATCGATGGAAGTCGGGATTAGGGGCTGCTAGAGGTGAAAGACTGATTTAGGTTAACTTTTCCCGTAAAAACGTTTTCTCGTGTACCGCGAAGATGGGAGACAAGTCCCTCAAGGTCATGTTTAGGCACAGGTTAAACCTTATAGATTTCCCACCACTATAAACACTAATTTACAAGTTTTTTTGAAAATTATGGAATTATGGATCGATGGGTGCATGTTTTTGAGCTTTTATTATTATTTTATGAATGAACCTAACCAAGTGGTGTTTCAATCACGCTTGAACACGATATATGACATGTAGGCTGCAGTTTTTAAACAATGAAGTACATAAGCTTCAGAGCATGGGTGTATCTTTCAAGTCGCCATCCCGAAGGGAAACACGTACTCCTAACTTAATCATCCACTATTGATTACTTAAGTCCCGCCCATGGGTGTATCCTCCAAGTCACCATCTCGAAGGGAAACACGTAGACGAAACTCAAGCTTTCAATTGATTTAATTAAGCTCATGCAAGATGGATAATGGATGCGGGCGCCATCAACTTTCAGATTATTTTCATACAAGAAAGTGATGTGCCATATAATTTTCAAAAACTTATAAACTTTTGCTTATAGTGGTACCTATCACCCTATATTGACAGTTTCAACCTTGCCGAAACCCCTAAGATGAGAACCCACAAGACATCCTGAATTAATTATTCAATTAAACCTAGATACACTATCAGGATGTTTAAGCTCTTTAGATCGGTTGGGCCTACCAAAACATTACAACTCAGACGCGCTTTCTATTTATTATTCAATTTAATCACACACAAGCATAGTTTCAATTGTGCCTATCATTTTCCAATTAACTGCACAGATTCCAATCCAAGGACATTTTTGAAATTTTTTTAATTTTTATGAATTTTCAACATTTTAAAACTATATAGACTCAATGAACACCTAGACTAAAGTCTCCCTCCCCACACTTAAACACTACATTGCCCTCAATGTAGGAAGAGAAACAGAAACTAAAAGGCATATACAAAATTAAAGAACTTAGCTAGATATGTGATCGTATAGCATTTCATTCGTGATCGTGCTCCACAGATGCAAACAGGTAGCCTTGTGCAAGAATCAAGCGGAAGTCGGAACTCATCACCCGAATGGAGATTGAGTACGAGCAATTTATTCCAAATCTGCAAAATGAAGCTTAAAGCGCACCAACAAGCATCATAACGACTCAATAACAATACGCAAATGAAAATAAAAAACAAGAATGACTCGCACAATTAAAAACAAAAACTAAAAAGTTTTTTTTTTTAATTTTGCGTGTCGCGAAAGGATGGGAAGACATCCTCGCGTACCGCCAGGGACAAGAAACAAGGCCCAGACGACCAATCTCTCGCGTACCGCGAAGGTGTGACCGAAGTATTTCGCGTACCGCGAAGACTTGAAACCTCGGACGGATGACGCAAACTCTCGCGTACCGCGAGAAACTGACCCAGGGGCCTCGCGAACCACGAGGACCCTTACTTGACAGAAAGAAAGGTTGAAAATTTGAGTTTTTGCCTTAGAAAAATTTTCAACCATTAAAACTCAAAATTTTCAACTCTCTCCAAAACTTGTTCCAACACTTAATTGAAGTAGTTACATACCTGGAACGCGATTCCCCGTCATTTTCCTTGCCAAAATCGACACGAAAACCTAAAAAACTTGGAAAAACTATGAAAACATATTGAAAACATCAAAATTTATAAAAATCAACAAATGGTTCCCTACCCCCAAGAACTTGTGCCTTGCCCTCAATGGTACATAAATGAGCCCAAAACACCGCAAAGGCTTCCCCACACTTGGACAAATGCATAACAATCAACAAAATAAAGCGGTAAAGTCTAACTCACTTTCTTAGGCATCACGGGTGCATTTAGCGTATGCATCAAGCCATTTAAACCCCTCGGTAGCCCGAGTGGACGAGTTTAGTCTCGTGAGGGTTTCTAGGGAACACACCCACAACGTTCAAACAATAAAACACAAAACTAGACAAAGTAAAACTTAGGTTGCCTCCTAAGAGTGCTAAGTTTAACGTCTTCAACCATACGCGGTGTACCTGAGATTAGTTACGTGTCTCCCTCTTCTAGAGTGCTCAAGAACAACACCTCAACCTGCTTATCCAGACCATTGATGTCATTAGGCTCTAAATATGGCTTCAAACGATGTCCATTCACTGTTTGCCTCAAATGGTCTTCAAAGTCCTCTATCTCCACGTCACCCGAGTGACCCACTTTGGTCACCAAGTAGGGACCTGTCCACTTGCTTTTCAACTTACCCGGAAAGAGCTTCAATCTTGAGTTGAACAACCATACCTTTTGCCCAGTGGCAAAGGTTTTTAATTGGATCTTTGCATCGTGCACCTTCTTCATCTTGTCTTTGTAGTCCGAGGCACTCTCATATGCATCATCCCTTAGCTCTTCCAACTTACTCAAGAACAGTTGTCTTTGCTTACCTGCATCATCATAATCAATATTAACATTTTTAATAGCCCATAATGCTTGATGAGCCAACTCAACAGGTAAGTGACATCCCTTCCCATAGACCAACCGGTATGGAGTAGTGGCAATAGGTGTTTTGTAAGCAGTACGGTATGCCCACATGGCATCATTTAGTTTGTTTGACCAATCCTTGCGGTCAGACCGTACTGTTTTCTGCAATATCTCTTTAATTTGCCTATTGGACACCTCCACTTGCCCACTTGTTTGTGGATGATAAGGTGTGGTAATCCGATGGTCTACACCATAGCGTTTCAACAGTTTGCCAAAATGAAAATTCTTAAAATGAGACCCTCCATCACTTATGATCACACGGGGGCGTCCAAATCTAGAAAAAATGTTAGACTGCACAAACTTGCAAACCACACTATGGTCGTTGGTCTTTGTGGCAATTGCTTCGACCCATTTTGACACATAATCAACGGCCACCAAGATTTACAAATTTCCAAAAGAGTTTGGGAATGGGCCCATGAAATCAATCCCCCAAACATCAAAAATATCAACCATAAGGATTGGTTGCATGGGCATCTCATTCCTTTTCGTGATGCTACCCATCTTTTGGCAATTTGTATAAGTTTTAGCAAATTCAAAGGCATCCTTAAAGATAGTGGGCCAAAATAACCCGCAAGATAATATCCTATGCCCTGTTTTCTGGCCACTAAAATGGCCACCACACGCAGATGCGTGTGCAAGCTCCAACACTGCCGGGATCTCTGACTCAGGAATGCAACGCCTAATGAGTTGGTCCGCTCCCACCTTAAACAAATCCGGTTCATCCCAGATGTACTGGTTGACCTTTGTCAGGAATTTGTTCTTCTTCTTCTTGGTCCAGTCTTCATGAATAGTACCTGTCACCAAATAGTTAGCAATACCTGCATACCAAGGATCAGAAGATGAAATAGACATTAAACACTCATCAGGGAACCGTTCATTAATCACAGGAGTGACATCCTCCTCATCCCTTTGAATCCGTGACAGATGGTCCGCCACAAAATTTTCACATCCTTTCTTGTCCCGGATCTCTAGATCAAATTCCTGCAACAAAAGGACCCACCGGATCAACCTAGGCTTGGCATCCTTCTTTGCCATCAAATATCGGACAACTGCATGATCAGAATAAACAATTACTTTGTTGTCCCAAATATATGACCTGAATTTTCTAAGGCATAGACAACTGCAAGCAACTCCTTCTCTGTTGTGGTGTAATTCAACTGAGCACCAGAGAGGGTCTTGCTTGCATAGTAAATGACAATGGGTCTCTCGTCTACCTTTTGACCCAACACAGCCCCAACCGCATATCACTCGCATCACACATTATTTCAAAAGGAAGATTTCAGTCTGGTGATTGCAGGTTTGGGGCTTGTACAAGTTGATCTTTTAAAACATGAAAAGCATTTAACCAATTTTGATCAAACTCAAAAGGTACATCTTTAAGAAGTAAGTTACATAAAGGTTTCGTGATGACACTAAATCCCTTAATAAACCTACGGTAAAACCCGGCATGCCCTAGAAAAAAGCGCACACCCTTTACATTCATCGGGGGATGTAGTGTTGAAATGACACTAATTTTTGCTTTATCTACCTCAATCCCCCGACTTGACACCACATGCCCCCAAAAAATACCCTCTTGAACCATGAAATGACTCTTTTCTCAACTTAAAACCAAATTAGTTTCTACACATCGTTGCAAAACTTTAGATAATTCATTTAAACAAACCTCAAACGATGAGCCAAAACCTGAGAAGTCATCCATAAAGACCTCAAGTGACTCCCCGACCATGTCCGAGAAAATACTCATCATACACCTTTGAAAGGTGGCCGGGGCGTTGCACAACCCAAATGGCATCCGCCTAAAGGAGAAGGTACCTAAAGAGCATGTGAAGGTGGTCTTTTCCTGATCATCAGGATGGATGGCTATTTGGTTATAACCTGAGTAACCGTCTAGAAAGCAGTAAAATTTCTGACCTGATATCTTCTCTATGATTTGGTCAATGAATGGCAAAGGAAAGTGACCCTTCGATGTGGCAGCATTCAGTTTTCTGTAATCAATACACACAAGCCACCCGGTTACCGGCCGAGTGGCAAGTTGCTCACCATCATCACCTGTTATTACCTGAATACCTGTTTTCTTAGGCACTGTTTGGGTTGGACTCACCCATGGGCTGTCAGAAATGGGATAGATGATCCCGGCGTCCAACCACTTCAACACCTCCTTCTTGACAACTTCCTGCATGTTAGGATTGAGACGACGTTGTGTGTCCCGTGAAGGTCTCGCATCTGTGTCTGTGATGATCTTGTGCATCACAATGGAGGGACTAACACCCTTCAAATCAGCAATGGTCCAAACGATTGCGGCCTTGTTATCTTGAAGCACCTTCAGTAGTGCCTCCTCCTGCTCTTCATCCAAGTTGGATGCAATGTTGATAGGTAGAGTTTCACCCTCCCCCAGAAATGCATACTTTAGGTTTTTGGAGAGGTCCTTCAACTCTACCTTTGAGGGGCTTACAAGTGATGGTTGTAGCCCCGAGTCAATCTCTATCGGTAGACTCTCCACATGATGTGTCCATGGAGGTCTACCATCCTTCACAACTAAAGCTTCAGCAAGCTTTTCCTCCTCCCTCAAGTCAATCTCCAGTTCCTGTTCAAACCTGTTACAAACAAAACACTCCTCTGTGGAGTCATCCTCAGAATGAGGATAGCATCCTTCATTGATGTCTGCCATAAAGCATTCATCACTTGGCAGAGGGTTAGATTCATTTGAAAAGATATTTAAACGGACCCTTCTATTTCCAAATGTCATATCAACTGTGCCTAAGCGACAGTCAATCAAAGAGTGGGATGTGGCTAAGAAGGGTCGACCCAAGATGATAGTTGGTTCAACGACCTTATCAGATTGCACATAGTCAAGAACCAAGAAATCCATCGGATAGTAGAATTGATCCACTTTCACTATCACATCACGAACCATCCCTCTTGGAAGTTTAGGGGTCAAATTCGACAACACCACGGTGGTATTGGCTCGACGTAGAGGACCAAAGTCATATTGGTCATACAAACTTCCAGGGAGGATGCTTACACTTGCTCCAAGATGCAATAGCGTCTTGCTCATTTTGAAATCACCCACTTGTATAGAAATTATGGGCGCTCCTGGATCTTGGAGTTTAGGTTGAAGAGAACCAGTCAAGATAACACTAACTCGTGCATTCAGATCAAGCTTTTCATGAATTTTATGATGCCTTTTCTGAGTGCACAAGTCTTTCAAATACTTAGCATAGACTGGTACCTGTTTAATTGCATCAAGAAGTGGTATATTAATTTTCACCTGTTTGAAGAGTTCCCAGATTTCCTCTTGTTGAGGACCTCGCTTCTTGACCGCCACCTGTTTACCTGCATTCACAAAAGAAGCAGGGAATGGCCTTGGAGGCACCACTCCCCCATTATCAACAGTAGATGATGTTCTAGGAAAAGGTGGTTCTTTTGGAAAAGCAACCCGTGTAACCGGAATCGGTTCGGGTTCATCATCACTAACATCATTCTCATCAATGTCCTCCACCACACCATCAACAAAAGGTGGTGGAGGTGCAACCTTATTATCATAAACCTTACCACTTCGGAGAGTACTAACCTTGCCCGGCTGTTCTTCATGTTTCTGTTCCCCGAAGTGTGGTGAGATGGGTTGGTCACTGTGTCACTTGGAAGCTTTCCACTACTCTTCTTCAACTCTGCTATTTCAGTGGCAAATTGCCCCATTTGAGTAGTCATGACTTGGAAGGCTTTATCACGTACATCATCGTCTTGACTCTTCTTTTGCAAGTCTTGTTGGATAGACTTCAAAAGACCCAACACAACCTCCTCATTACTCGGATTAGAGGAACCAGATGATCCTCCCTGCTCATTCTCCCCGTTGGTTGTTGTTTTGATTGTAGTTTTGGTTTCGGGGCAGGAATAGTTGTTGAGCTCTTTGACCACTACCTTGAAAGTTAGGGTTGGCTTGATTTGAGGCATCCCCATAACGGAAGTTGGGATGGTTTCTAAGACCCGGGTGGTACTTGTTGGAGTTCATATCATAGCTTCTACCACCTCCTTGCACATAGTTTACATCTTCAAAATTACCTGTACAAGTGGCACCATTATGCCCCAACTCTCCACATTTCTCACATACCTCATATTGTTGACCCCCAATACCCATGTTGGCGACTTGTTTTTCTAACTTTTCTAGCCTGCTTGCCTCAACACTAGGGCTATCAACCGCTCTAACCACCGAATGCCTTGCCCGCCTTGAAGATTGGGCTTTCCTCTTAGATGTCACAGCCATCCTCTCTAGATAGTCCCAGTCAACATCCTCAAAATTGGTACCAAATGTACAATTAGAGGTAGAATTGAGGTCACGAGCATCATCATCTATCAAACCTTCATGGAAGGCATTCAACATCTCCCACATTTGCAAACCATGGTGTGGGCAATTCTTTATCAACATCTTGAATCTAAGGAAAGATTCATGAAAGAGCTCCCCAGATTGTTGTTGGAAGTTCCTGATGTTCTTTCTTGTATCACTAGCTCTTTGATTGGTGTAGAACTCATCCAAGAACTGTTGTTGCATATCACCCCAAATGTAGATAGAAGCCGAAGGCAAAGAATGAAACCACTGTTGAGCCTTGTCTTCCAGGGTGAATTGGAACAATACCAACTTCACATCATCAGGTGTGAATCCCTGTCCTCCAATAGTGTTGCACATGGCATCATAAGCACTCAGATGCAAATATGGCTCTTCTGTTCCTCGACCATGATACTTAGGCAAATTTTGGATCGCCTGAGAACGCACTTCAAATGACCTTCCATGTTGTTGTGGAATAACAACTGGAGAAGGATTGTAAGCAATAGATGGTCTGAAGTGGCTCTCAACTCCTCTAACAAGGCCTCTGTCATGTCTCCTTGGAATGCCTCCCAGATTGTCAACAGGAGGAATGACATTCCTAGGACCCGGTCGTTTTTGCCTGTTCACAGGCTGCTGTGGTGGTGGGACTGGTGGAGGAATATCATGCTGATGTGGCTGCCGTGGCAACCTGTGATCAAACTGATGCTCTTTCGATCTTTCAAACTGAACACCTGTATCATGTCTCATGTATACTGGTAACCTTGGCTTAACCCTCTCTGTCTCCCTCATGTCAACATCATCATCCTCATAATCATCAAACTCATCATCAAAACCGTCTGCCTCATCCCCATAATTTAGGCCTGAAGTGTATGGGTGGAAACCCGGTGGTGGGGTTGAGTGAAATATAGAAGGTTTTGTGGTTAGGGGTTGTGATGTTGGTGGTGGTAGGGGATCTGTCACTATCCTCAAGTATGGTGAAGAATAGTGAGATTCGGGTCTGAACTCAAAGGGTTGGCTTACTTGTGGTAGGGAGTGGCCAAAGTTTGGTAATGGTGGTATTGGGTTAGTAGTTTGGTTGAGGTTCTCATCTGTTCTAGGTGGAGGAACAGATGATGAGAACACACCTGAGGAGGGTTGTTTTTCTAGTGGTAGCTGACAATAACAAATTAACACTAAGCGCACTATCTCCCCGGCAACGGGGCCATTTTGATCGATGTCGTTTGGTCGGTCAAAAACAATACCTAAACACCTTAATTAGCAAGGGTAAGTAGAGTATCGTATCCATGAGGAGTATGTGGAAAGTGTTACTTCGTTACAATGATTCAAAGACAAAAAACAATAAACTAATTTGGATTTAGGTTTAAAACAATAATGAGAAGGGTAATCCTCTCCGGAGTTCGGGCATGTAAACACAAGTTCATCCAAGACAATTAGCAATCGATTACATAGACATAATCATTCGGTTCAATTGAATTCAGTGATAATATGAGAACCCGTTGTGAATAAAACTTATTCTCATACAACCATCAATGATAAACCAACTATAATCCAACCCCCAAATTGTCCCCGGTGTAAAGAAACCCGAGACTATTGAGACTTGAACAACAATTCGAAATCAATCAATGAAATTTAAAGTATTCAATCAATAAATGGAATCATATGGCTTAGCATGACAATCAAGATTACAAACCAAGCTAAACATACAAGTATTCACATGTGTTCAACAGAACCCTAGACCCAAAGAGGACTACAATGGATTTATCCACTCATACTCATAACAATAATCAAATCTAGTGTACTAGGACTTACAATCATGAAATATCAAGAACAATCGGTCCAACTATGGTAGAAATCGCCTTCTTGGAGCTTTAGAATGGCTGCAATCGATGGAAGTCGGGATTAGGGGCTGCTAGAGGTGAAAGACCGATTTAGGTTAATTTTTCCCGTAAAACGTTTTCTCGCGTACCGCGAAGATGGGAGACAAGTCCCTCGCGGTACGCCGGGGGCGCCTTTTAAAATCTTCGCGTACGACGAACTTCTTGGACCAGTCCTTCGCGTACCGTGAAGGACAAAACAACCGGCAGACTTCGTTGAATCCTCGCGTACCGCGAGGAATGCCTTTAAGGTGTTCGCGTACCGCGAAGGACCTGATTTCCAGGAACTTTTGATATTTTACATTTTAACCCCCTGTACTTTCATGCCTTCTCCATTATACTTCGTTTTCCGCTCATTTATCACATAAACCTGGGAGGTAGACACAACCACAAATACGCATAAAACCGAACAAAAATACACAACCAAATAACTAAAACGCACATGCAATGTTTGGGTAAGACTAATTCCATGATAAATGACCCCCTATGAAGCCCTCTCCAGACAACAACAAAAATAAGTAAGCTTCTAATATGAGAGACCTGATGTTACAAAATCATGTAATTTTACAATCACATGATCAAAATTAAAATCAAAATCAAACAATAAAATGACATGACTTGTCTCATAACTCAAACTACCAACCCCCACCCCTCTCCTTCCCACGAAATTAGTGTGCATTAATCGAAGACCTAAATAGAAGAAAAAATAAATAAAAAAGCCCCCCACGTAAATTCTTGTATTGTTGAAATAGGAATTCGAAAACCTAAATAAAAAATGGGGTTCTCTCCCAACCTATTAATAAAACATTAAAACTGGACATTTATGTCTTTATTTTTAGTAGTTGCATTAACAACCGTTACGAGATAAATAAAATGAAAGACTAATATTGATTCTCTTCATCCCCTATTTATTTAGGGTTTTCTAATGTACATATCAATTTATGAATCATCTAGTAGTACACTAAAGATTATAAGAACATGTAAAATAAAATAGATGATTTATCTTCTTTGTCTTAAAAATTAAATAATAAAATAATAATAGAAATATATTATTTATTCATATTTTTTAAAATTTATTGTCACACCCCAAAAATAGTAATTTAGTAAATAATAACGCGATAGAGACTTAATCGTCGTAAAACAAAAGAAAAATGGACGGGCTTGGGCTCGGCTTCAACGGGCCGAGCGAAGCCCAGGTATATAAGGTCAAGACAGAAAAAGAACTCTCATTTCCACCAAAACTTGCAACCTAGAGAGAGAAATGAGAGCTCGGGTCTAGAGAGAGAAAGTTGACGGACCGACCCGAAATTGAAGGAGCACGTTACTACTGAGCTCGTGAGCAAAACCTCTGAATCAGAATCACAATCCAGGTAACGATTCGACCTTAAACTGAGTTTTTCTTCGTTTTTTCTCGGGTTTTAGCTAAATAGGAGACGTTTTTATGGATGAAACTTGAAAATAAGCTTAGAACTAGCATCTAGAGTGAAAACCGCACCTTTTGATGAAAGAAAGTTGTAAGATTAGCATGATCGGATTAACATGCAAGAATTTCGGACTTGTCCAGGAAACAGGTGCTGCGTACTTATCAAGTACGCAGGAAGGACGTCCAGCATACTTACCAAGTACGCAGGAGAAAGATCATGCGTACTTGTCAAGTACGCATGAGCAAGGCCCTGCGCACTTACTAAGTGCGTAGGAAGCAGACCAGTAAGTAAAGTCAGTATGTTTTAGAATGATTAAACCGTTAGAGTCGGGATTGGGTCTGATGTGTATTTAACTACCTAATTCAGATCGTACGTGACGTTGTTGGACCTTTGTTTAGGATAACCAAGACTAGCTTATCAGGTGAGTTCTATGTGCCCCCTTCTATGTTATGTGCAAATCATTTTAAATGTTTTGGGGCTGAAGTGTATACACTAAGTGAATAAATGCTATGAATGTCAATGTGATCATACGTGGTATACAAATAAATATATATATATATATATATATATATACACTTACATATGAAAATGAATTATGAACAAAGAATAAAACGTATGATTATAAAGAACGAATGAAAGAAGGACATAACGTAAATGAATGAAATCTTGTTTTATATTATATATATTGCATGTTATGAATGTATGTAAACGTTATGAACCCTTCTATGACAACGGCTACTTCGGTAGACGGACGACCACGTGACTTTTTTGCAACCGGGACAAAAACGTTCCTTCGCAAGCTAGGACGTATAAAAAGGCACTAATGGACGGTCGAAGCAATTGCCTTAACTCAAGTAGAACGGTTGCATACATAATGGTCGCGTGGGAAACGGATGCCCTTGGGCAGACGGGCGAATGAACGGACTACGACGGTAGGACGGGTTTAAGAGCGGACAGACAAAGGTTGCCGGACGGATTTAAGTTTCGACGGACGGTTTTCTAGAGCCGGACGCTTAATGAAAAGGGCTACGACGGTAGTTCTCACTACGATGTCTTTGTGACATTCGCAACAAGTGTGATGGGTTGATCTCCCTTAAGATTATGGCCAATAAGTGTTCTCCCCAAGTAAGTATGTATGTACATATGTATATACTTAATATGAATGTTATGTGAGAATAGTAAAATAAAGAATATGTAAAAGCACGAATATTACGTATGTTATGTATACATATATAAAATATATTCATGATAAGATAAATATTATGTATGATTGTCTTTAAACTAGAACTCACCAGCGTTAGCTGACTTTTAGTATACATTTCAGGTAAAGGAAGAAAGGGTCGTGCGATGGCGTGAAGGTTACCAGGCACAAGACTGACATCCCACATTTATATATGTTAAGACAATGTTATGTATTTAATTGTTAAGACTTCCGCTGTTATGTCATGTAATTCGAATGATGTTTGCTTCCGCTACTTCTGAATGTTTTAAATTTAAGCTCAGTATTTATGACTATGTTTATGAGTAAATCCAACAGGTGAGGTTACCCGAGAATGGGGCCTTACTGTAATATCCCGTATTTTCGAACCAAATGTTTTGTTAAACGGTCGCGCGTATTATTAATTTAAAACTTAGATTCTTATTAAAACTAGTTTTCTTAAATAATAAATATTAATTTATTTGATATAGATTTAAGAAAAACAATTATACTTATATATATATATATATGTGTGTGTGTGTGTGTGTTTATTTCATAAATAAAATCTTGTTAAAATTCTTAAAACTTTAGGAGTTTTTAATTGTATAAATTAAGTGATTAATAAATTTATCGTAAAAATACTTAAACTTATGAATCTTAAAAATTGTGTTATAAATTTATAAAATAATAAAACTTATAAAGCTTATTTCATTTTTACAAAAATGAAACCACATTATTTAAACATAAAAGTCCAGGGACTCAACAGTCATTTTTGAAAACTAGTTTAAACAAAAAAATCGTATTTAGTACATGAAGAGTCGAAACCTTTAAACCTCAGGGACTGAAAGTGCCATGTCCCGAAAACTTCCAAGTCTGGAAACAGACTCAGGTTCGAGCCTTCCCAGTCCCGGTTTCCACCGTATTCTCCTCCGAAAACGCGAAAACGACCAAATGCAATGAACCTCGATCCCCCAGATGCGCATGCGACCCTAACCGAACACCATTCAATGCTTGAACATCGTCCCAGACACGCGTGAAGCCGGAATTTAACCCATCGACCCATCCATAATCTTCCCACCTAATCAAGCACTTAATGCTTGAATTCGCTATAAATATCGATGGTTAAACCTCAACGACACATCACTCGAACTCACTGAAACCTCAATTCCATCGTAGTACATCGGCATTGCCGGATTTGAAATCCACCACCGCCGACGACAAGAACAACTCGTTCTCGCTCGATTCTCCACCAAATCAGGTAATTCGTGTATCCATATGTGTCGTTTTTACCCAAGGATCGAAAGCCCTCTATCAATTTACAATGACAGAGGCGAATTCGATACGTATTGGAGGATTGAAATTATTGGGCTCATTCGGGAATTGGGGGTCGTTTGAAATGATTTTTAAAAACTTTGTTTTCCGGATGTAATCTCAGTGAGACCCGTAGCAGGGTGGTTAAGGCAGTGTGTGTGTGTGTGTTGTGACCCGGGGCGGCGCGGGTTCGATCCTTCCGGCCCGGTTTTTCTGTCTTTATTTTTTTTTATGCTTATTAAATCAGATTTAATTCTTCTAATTATTTTTATAAAATCTGTTAAACTTTTATAAACCTAATTATGATTTTAATCACACTTTTATATCCTGGAGCTATTTTTAATAAATTAAACTTAGTTACCAAAGTTTCATGTATTAAGAGGTGCAATGTGTTATATTTATGCATTTTGATATGTGGAATACAAAGGTTTTGTGTAGCCATGCATGTGCAGGTGTTGGAAGCTTAAAGTATGATTTTGGAAGATATTAGGCGAGAGATGCAAGATTCGGAAGAGACTCGGAGAAAACGGGGCAAAATGCAGGGTCAGCGTAAGGCTACGCTGCTACAGCGTAAGCCTACGCCGAAGGCAAATTGCAAACATAAGCATCAGAGGGTCAGCGTAAGGCTACGCCATATCGGCGTAGGCCTACGCCTAAGTATTTTCTTCACAGCGGCTTCCAGTGGACCGGCGTAGGCCTACGCCCTCCCAGCGTAAGCCTACGCTGGGTGCGTTTCAGACACGGGTTTTGGGCGAAACAGCCGATTTTCAATGTTTAATTAGGTTTTTCTTCCCCAAAATTCGAATCCATCTTTTACACCATAGTTCTTGGGCGATTTTGGAGTTCTTGGAGGCTAAAGAACACGATTCTAACATCCGATTGAAAGATTGAAGATGATTTCCACCACCATGAGCGGCTAATCCACCGGTAATCATCCCCGGGTTGATTGTTTGTAAGTTTTTAGGGTTTTATCATGTGCTAGCTTTGAGAAACAATTCTTGTAATCATTTGGTTTGAAATACTTGAATCTTTTGTGTTTAGTATGGTTATGAACTCACGGGAGTCGATAAATTCTTGCACCATTGACCCCGTTAGATGATAATTGCTATGAACTTTGATTTATGTTGAATCTATTGATTAATCTAATTCTATATTGCATACATTTGTCTCGATTTCATTCGTGAATATTGTTTTACACTATTTTCCGATGATGTATGAATGTTGATGTTCTTGGTTAGATTTGGTTAATTAGATTTGGATAACCATTTGATTGTTTGAACTCAAATGTTGGTGTGATAATCCCTAATTACTTCTGAACTTGAAACCCGGGTGTGATACCCTTTTTAATTATTGTTTACAACTTAAACCGTTTTGTTTGGTACTTGATTTGTTTGTTGAGTTTATAAAGTTTTCACTTAAATCATTGATTGTGTTTGGTCAGAAAGACCCGTTGTAACTTCATAATTTACATTGTTAATTGAAGTTGAGCACCGACCACAAACTCTTCGTGGTTCGACACCCTTCTTACCCTAACTAGTTTAAGGTGATTAGGACACTCTATTTCTTTATCTTTGACCGGTCCCTTCGACACCGATCAGCGGCGCGGGTTCGATCTGGCCGGCCCAGTTTTTCTGTCTTTATTTTTTTTTATGCTTATTAAATCAGATTTAATTCTTCTAATTATTTTTATAAAATCTGTTAAACTTTTATAAACCTAATTATGATTTTAATCACACTTTTATATCCTGGAGCTATTTTTAATAAATTAAACTTAGTTAAAGGCTATAAAAAGATTAATCCTTATTAATAGTTCTAAATTCTTAAGAACTATAAAAATAATTCTAAACGTTATAAAAATTATACTTCCATCTCAAATTATTTTATAAAAATCAGAAACTTTAATTGGTTAAATAATAAATTTACCTCTCATTTAAAACGTTAATTTATTTATACTTTTCCTATTAAACAGAAAACTTAAACTTTTATAAAGAAAATCAGAAAAGTTTACAGATTTATTTAAAAATCAGAAACTTAAAAATTTATAAACTTATACCCTTTATAAATTTTATACAAACATAAATCTATTTGTTTATATAAAAGGAGAGAAATAATTATACTTTGTTTTTTAAATAATTATAAAGTTATAAACTTTATAAAAGCTAAATAAAAATTTTAAACATTTATGAACATGTAAAACTTTATTTAAACACTTATAAACTTATAAATTAATAGAACTCTATTTAAAACCTATTAAACTTATGGTTTTCTTTTAGACTTTAAAAATATATTTATAAACTTATAATTAAGATATAGCCATATTCTATTTGAATAAACTTACAAGGGTTATTATTTAGTTAAACGTATTTATATTACGAATTAATTTGTATTATAAATACTTAATACTTAGAAACTTAATCAAATCTCAAATGATTTATGTTGATTAAATAATTAATTATTCTTGTAAATCATTTATTTGTAAATACTTAGAAAACTATTTTGATTATAATTGTGAAACTTTTAAATAATTATTTTAATTAATATTTATTCTAATCTATAAATCTATTAAACTTTGACATACAAGTCTTGTATCATTCCTTCAAAACCTTTATTATAAACTTGATTTAAACTTCATAAACACAATCAATCCCGTCTCACATTGGAACCCTTGTCAAAATCCTGAAAATCTTAGAATTCTTGCCCTAGAATTTTAAGTCATACTTGAAACTTTAGACTTATATTCTTAGGCTTATCGTGAGGATATTCTCCCTCTCCAAGTCTTGCAAACACTTACTCTTGTCGGATACTCTTCATCAATCCAAGTGAGTATACTTTACCCCTTTTTCCTTTCTATACTTTTGGGGTGAAACATGTTCAAAACTTTAAACTTATACAATTCTTGTACAACTATGACTAGATGCTTATTCTTATGTTAATCTTGAGACTTGTATGCTTAGATTAAACTTAAAACTAGCACATTCATTAACTTTGATCAAGCCTATGGTAACAATGATAGATCTATTGTATTTGACCAATCCACCTTGATTGATTGACCCCTTCGGGGGGGCCCTTGGTAATTGTTACTGAATTAAACTTTAATCTTGAGACTTATAAGGGTAACCTGCGGGTTATGCCTAAACTTGGTTGGAGGGTTGAAGTGCACAATGTTTAAGATACTTGTTTCTCATACTTACATTATAGAATGCATATATCATAGTGAATTGTAATTCTTTTCAAATCCTTGTTAAACTGTGTCAAAACCTTTGTATCTCACCAACTATTTTGTAGTTGACAGATTCTTTCACATGTTTCAGGTTCTACAACATGAGACTTTATCGTGATCACATAGGATGCTTGGACCTAGAATGCTTAATCAATTAGACTTGTATTCTTGCTATGTATTTGATTTATTCCTTGTATTGGAACCTTGAAGTTATTTAATAAAACTATTTAAACTTTAATAGTCAACCTTGTGCTATTGAACAACCGCGTCCGCCCCGATGTATAATCCGCCGTCGGTTGGGGTGTGACACTTACAAGTTGGTATCAGAGCAATAGTTTGAGAGATTCAGACATCCCTAAATGTCTGGACTCAAACTGATTATGGGACCAACGCACGGATGTCAGTATGGGTAACCAACGCCAACGCCAGCACGGTAAGTAAGTACCAGAGTTAATACACTTGGATAAGAATAGATACCTTAACTTAGAACAAATAGATGTCAATGTCACAACCGATTTGAAGAGTTTTGAACCCGAAAAGAAATGTAAATTAGTAATCACAAACCGGTCACTGTAATTAAAAATTTACCTTGCTCGTACTGTTCTAAACTATGATCTGAAGGAATGGCATTGATGTATTCCCTTTATAACTATCAGGAAACTAGGAACTATGGCTGGTGGAGGAAGAACAGGACGCCGAGGCGGTCGTACTGGCCGAGTCGGTAGACCTCCATTAAATCAAAGACATGAAGAGGAAGAGAGTGTGCACGAAACAGAGGTGACCCCAACTAGGGACGACAATCAAGGGCTTTTACCGTTAGAACCAGAGGTCAGGGATGCTATTGCCCGTGAAGTTGTACTCACTCTGAAGAAAGTATTGCCTGATCTACTATCCGAGGCACTAAAGAAAAGTAGAGAGGAGGATGAAGGAGACCGTGAAGAGAAAGTGTATGACAGTGATGGGGATGAAGTGAAGGTGGGATCAAGCAACCATGGGTGTACTTACAAAGGTTTCAAGGACGGAGACCCACCCAAGTTCGATGGGAATAAGGATTCAGTGGCTACATTCGAATGGATTGAGAGGATGAACGCTGTAGTCAACATCAGCGAGTGTCGACCGGACCAGGCTGTTAAGTATGTTGCCCATTCTTTCACCAATGAGGCACTAAGTTGGTGGAGGAACATTCAGAGGACAAAGTCGCCAAACGCTATGGCCAGAATGACATGGGAAGATCTGAAGAAGCTGATAGTCCAAAAGTTCTGTCCCCAGAATGAAATTGATCGAGTGGAAAATGAATTCCTAAACTTCAAGGCTGGCAGCAAGACGCACCGCCAGTATACTTCCAGGTTCAATGAACTAGCTCAACTGGTACCCCACCTGGTGGAGACGGAAGAACAAATGATTAAGTACTATGTGAAGGGCCTACTTCAAAGGGTTCGTGTTCATGTGAAAGCTAATCTACCCTCGACCTTCGACTCAGTAGTGAATCTGAGCGGAATCGTCTACGACGATTATGCCAATGAGGACCCGACACCTGAGACACAAAAGAGAAAGTGGGAGAACCCGTCTAGAGGCACCGGAAAAGGGAATGTAACAACTGAAATTAAGAAACCAAGGTTGGATGAATATGAAACATGCAAGAAATGTGGAAGGCAGCATCTTGGCGAGTGTCGAATCGGCACCACTATGTGTTATAAGTACGGGAGGCCGGGGCACTACTCTCGAGATTGTTTGAAGGGCGTCAAGTGCCAAAGTTGTGGAAGATATGGACACCAGACTAGGAATTGCAGGAAAACCAGACAATCCGGTTCGGGGAAAGGAAAAGGAAGCTGAAAAGGAACAACCGCAGGCTAGGACTCGAGCCTACGCCCTGACTGAGGAGGAAGCAAGGGGAAACCCTGATGTTGTGTCAGGTACGTTCCTAGTTAATAACGAACATGCTGCTATTTTATTTGACTCTGGTGCTAGTAAAAGTTTTATATCCAATGCATTTAGTCGTAAACTAGGATGCACTATCAACACCATAGTAAGGCCTTTAGCGTACAAACTGTCGTTGGTAAAAATTCGGCAGTATTTCAAGTATCAGAGGATTGCATCATAGAAATAGAGGGTCATAAGTTCCCTTCTAGATTATTCCTTCTTACCTTAGGAGGATTCGATATAGTATTGGGTATGGATTGGCTAGCTGCCAATGAATCTCAAATCATATGTAAACGTAAGAGGATACACCTCAAAGCTCCTAGCGGTAGTCCAATTACGGTTTATGGGGATTGGAATTGCACAATGCCGAACATCATCTCGATGATCAAGGCCGAAAGTTACATGAGGCGCGGTTGCGAAGCTTATTTGGCATATGTTATTGATGATAGAATGAAAATGAATGTACTCAAGAATGTACCCGTGGTGTGCAACTTTCCGGAAGTATTCCCTGAGGATCTACCTGGGTTACCACCCGATCGGGAAATAGAATTTCATATTGACTTATTGCCAGGAGCTGAGCCCGTTGCCAAAGCCCCCTACCGATTGGCTCCGTCAGAAATGAAAGAATTGATGTCTCAACTAGAGGAACTAACAGAAAAAGGATTTATTAGACCGAGCATCTCACCGTGGGGCGCTCCGGTACTATTTGTAAAGAAGAAGGACGGCAGCATGCGCATATGCATTGACTACCGCGAGTTGAACAAGAGGATAGTAAAGAACAAATACCCGCTGCCTAGAATAGACGACCTTTTTGATCAACTGAAAGGTGCGAGCTGGTTCTCAAAGATCGATCTTAGGTCGGGTTAACATCAGTTGAAAGTAAGAGAAGAAGACGTACCAAAGACCGCGTTTCGCACGCGTTATGGGCATTATGAGTTTCTCGTGATGTCCTTCGGATTGACCAACGCACCAGCAACGTTCATGGATTTGATGAATAGAGTATGTCGACCCATGTTGGATCGATCAGTGATAGTTTTTATAGACGACATACTGGTATATTCAAAAAGCGAGGGTGATCACCACTGTCACCTAAGAGAGGTTCTGGAGGTGCTAAAGCAGGAAAAGTTGTACGCGAAATTATCCAAATGCGCGTTCTGGCTTAGGGAAGTCCAATTCCTAGGTCATGTAATAAACCCAAACGGAATCATGGTGGATCCTGCAAAGATCAAGACAGTAAAGGAATGGAACGTCTCAAAGACACCAACAGAGATACGAAGTTTTCTGGGATTGGCAGGCTACTATCGAAGGTTCATTCAAGATTTTTCAAGAATAGCCTCACCACTAACTAAGTTGACACGGAAGGAAGTGAAATATGAATGGGGTCCAACCCAAAACAACGCGTTTGAGGAACTTAAGGCACGATTAACCCAAGCTCCAGTCTTGGCACTACCTGAGGGAAATGAAGACTTAGTAGTCTACTATGACGCTTCGGGTCAGGGTTTAGGTTGCGTACTTATGCAACGAGGAAAGGTAATTGCTTACGCCTCGCGACAACTAAAGATTCACGAGGTTAACTACCCAACACACGATCTAGAGTTAGCAGCAGTAGTTTTCGTGTTAAAAATATGGAGGCACTATCTGTATGGAGTTAAATGCACCATCTACTCAGATCACAAAAGCCTGAAGTACTTTTTTCGGGCAAAAGGAATTAAACATGAGGCAAAGGAGGTGGTTAGAGCTACTGAAGGACTATGACTGTGAGATATTGTACCATCCAGGCAAAGCAAACGTGGTGGCTGACGCTTTAAGCAGAAAGGAAGAATCGGAACCTATACGGATCAAAGCGTGTCAGCTGATTATAACACCAGATTTGATGAGTGAAATATCAAAGGCACAAGACGAAACACTATTAGAAGGAAATATAAAACGGGAAAGAATAGTATGACAACAGGGGAATTTGGATGCAAATGCATACGGTGTACGAACTAGGTTTGGCCGAATGTGGATACCTAAGATTGGCGAGCTTAGAGACAAAATACTCGATGAGGCCCATAAGTCTCGCTATTCTATCCACCCCGGGACAAACAAAATGTATCAAGACTTGAAGAAAGAGTACTGGTGGCCGGGCATGAAGAATGATGTGACAGAATACGTGAACAAGTGCCTAACGTGTTCTCTAGTTAAGGCCGAGCACCAGAAACCATGCGGTAAAATGCAACCTTTACCAATACCGGAATGGAAGTGGGAAGAGATCACGATGTACTTCATTACCAAGCTACCGCGAACAGCTAAAGGCAATGATACCATTTGGGTGATCGTCGACCGCTTGACGAAAAGTGCTCACTTCTTGCCAATACGTGAGACTTCTTCGTCAGAAAGACTAGCAAAAATATTTATCAAGGAAGTTGTAAGCAGACATGGTATGCCGCTGTCGATTGTGTCCGACAGGGATACTAGATTCACGTCAAGGTTTTGGAAGAAATTCAACGAAGCAATGGGCACTAAACTGAACATCAGCACCGCTTACCACCCCCAAACCGATGGTCAATCGGAAAGGACCATCCAGACCTTGGAGGACATGCTCCGGGCCTGTATCATTGACTTCGGTGGGAGCTGGGACAGCCATCTACCATTGGCAGAATTTTCATTTAACAACAGCTATCACTCGACTATTGGCATGCCGCCATTTGAAATGTTGTATGGGAGGAAATGTAGGACCCCGGTTTGTTGGGGGAAATTGGACAAAAGGATTTTGCAAGTCTCGAAGTGGTCAAAGCTACTTCCGAGAAATTTGATCAAATCAAGGCTCGAATGAATGCCGCAAAAGACAGACAGAAATCATACGTGGATAAAAGAAGAAGGGATTTAGAGTTTCAAGTGGGAGACATGGTACTGTTAAAGGTATCACCATGGAAAGGAATCATTCGATTCAGAAAACGTGGCAAACTAAGCCCAAGGTTTGTCGGACCTTTCAAGATTTTAGCGAGAGTGGGTCAAGTTGCTTACAGACTCGACCTACCCGTTGAGCTTAGTGGAATACACCCTACGTTCCATGTGTCGCACTTACGCAAGTGCCTAGCTGACGACACAGCTCACATACCTTACGACGAGATCGAAGTGGATAACAGTCTAAACTATGTAGAGGAACCGATAGCCATCCTTGACCGAGCTGAGAAACGACTACGCAATAAGTCGATTCCTTTAGTCGAAGTACAATGGAAGCACAGAAAAGGGTCAGAAGCTACATGGGAAAAAGAATACGAGATGAGGGGACTATACCCTAAATTGTTTAACGTATAAGCGGTTTCGAGGACGAAACCTCGTTAAGGAGGGTAGACTTGTAACACCCCAAAAATAGTAATTTAGTAAATAATAACGCGATAGAGACTTAATCGTCGTAAAACAAAAGAAAAACGGACGGGCTTGGGCTCGGCTCCAACGGACCGAGCGAAGCCCAGGTATATAAGGGTCAAGACAGAACAAGAACTCTCATTTCCACCAAAACTTGCAACCTAGAGAGAGAAAGGAGAGCTCGGTTCTACATAGAGAAAGTTGACGGATCGACCCGAAATTGAAGAAGCACGTTACTACTGAGCTCGTGAGCAAAACCTCCGAATCAGAATCACAATCCAGGTAACGATTCGACCTTAAACTGAGTTTTTCTTCGTTTTGGGGTTTCTCGGGTTTTAGCTAAATATGAGACGTTTTTATGGATGAAACTTGAAAATAAACTTAAAACTAGCATCTAGAGTGAAAACCGCACCTTTTGATCAAAGAAAGTTGTAAGATTAGCATGATCGGATTAACATGCAAGAATTTCGGACTTGTCCAGGAAACAGGTGTTGCGTACTTATCAAGTACGCAGGAAGGACGTCCTGCGTACTTACCAAGTACGCGGGAGAAAGATCATGCGTACTTGTCAAGTACGCATGAGCAAGGCCCTGCGCACTTACTAAGTGCGCAGGCAGCAGACCAGTAAGTAAAGTCAGTATGTTTTAGAATGATTAAACTGTTAGAGTCGGGATTGAGTCTGATGTGTATTTAACTACCTAATTCAGTTCGTACGTGACGTTGTTGGACCTTTGTTTAGGATAACCAAGACTAGCTTATCAGGTGAGTTCTATGTGCCCCCTTCTATGTTATGTGCAAATCATTTTAAATGTTTTGGGGCTGAAGTGTATACACTAAATGAATAAATGCTATGAATGTCAATGTGATCATACGTGGTATACAAATATATATATATATATATATACTTACATATGAAAATGAATTATGAACAAAGAATGAAACGTATGATTACAAAGAATGAATGAAAGAAGGACATAACGTAAATGAATGAAATCTTGCTTTATATTATATATATATATATATATATATATATTGCATGTTATGAATGTATGTAAACGTTATGAACCCTTCTATGACAACGGCTACTTCGGTAGACGGACGACAACGTGACAATTTTGCAACCGGGACAAAAACGTTCCTTCGCAAGCTAGGACGTATAAAAAGGCACTAATGGACGGTCGAAGCAATTGCCTTAACTAAAGTAGAACGGTTGCATACATAATGGTCGCGTGGGAAACGGATGCCCTTGGACAGACGGGCGAATGAACGGACTACGACAATAGGACGGGTTTAAGAGCGGACGGACAAAGGTTGCCGGACGGATTTAAGTTTTGACGGACGGTTTTCTAGATCCGGACGGTTAATGAAAAGGGCTACGACGGTAGTTCTCACTGCGATGTCTTTGTGACATTCACGACAAGTGTGATGGGTTGATCACCCTTAAGATTATGGCCAATAAGTGTTCTCCCCAAGTAAGTATGTATGTACATATGTATATACTTAATATGAATGTTATGTGAGAACAGTAAAGTAAAGAATATGTAAAAACACGAATATTACGTATGTTATGTATACATATATAAAATATATTCATGATAAGATAAATATTATGTATGATTGTCTTTAAACTAGAACTCACCGGCATTAGCTGACTTTTAGTATACATTTCAGGTAAAGGAAGAAAGGGTCGTGCGATGGCGTGAAGGTTACCCGGCACAAGACTGACATCCCACATTTATATATGTTAAGACAATGTTATGTATTTAATTGTTAAGACTTCCGCTGTTATGTCATGTAATTCGAATGATGTTTGCTTCCGCTACTTCTGAATGTTTTAAATTTAAGCTCAGTATTTATGACTATGTTTATGAGTAAATCTAACAAGTGAGGTTACCCGGGAATGGGGCCTTACATTTATATATATATATATATATATAGGGGTATGTTCTTTTGAGAACCAACAATATGTTAAGAACCGTGAGAACCGCATTAACTCTTCCTCTATTTATAATATAAATTGACTAGAATTCATGTACATTTCAATATGTTTAAGATTTGGTTTTAAAAGACCTCGAATTTATAGTCGTTTTTTTAAATGCATATATGCACTCACACTATATGCACAAATGAATGCATATATGCATATTTTATACTTTTCTTAAAAAAATTCAGGAGAGGGGAGATAAACTCAAACTAAGAGTGGGAAGAGATAAATAAAACATTGTTGTTGAATTTTACTTTTTTCACAAAACGTGTACATATCGCTTTAGTGAAAAAAGTAAAATTCAACAACAATGTTTTATTTATCTCTTTCCACTCTTAGTTTGAGTTTATCTCCTCTCTCCTAAATTTTTTTAAGTAAAGCATAAAAATATGCATATATGCATTCATTTGTGCATATAGTGTGAGTGCATACATGCATTTAAAAAAACGACTATAAATTCGAGGTCTTTTAAAACCAAACCTTAAACATATTGAAATATACATGAATTCAAGTCAATTTATAGTATAAATAGAGCAAGAGTTAATGCGGTTCTCGCGGTTCTTAACATATTGTTGGTTCTCAAAAGAACATTATATATATATATATATATATATATATAGGGGCATGTTTTTTTGAGAACCAACTATATGTTGAGAACCGAAAGAACCGCACAAAACGTGTACATTTCACTTTAGTGAAAAAAGTAAAATTCAACAACAATGTTTTATTTATCTCTTCCCACTCTTAGTTTGAGTTTATCTCCTCTCTCCTGAATTTTTTTAAGAAAAGTATAAAAATATGCATATATGCATTCATTTGTGCATATAGTGTGAGTGCATATATGCATTTAAAAAAACGACTATAAATTCGAGGTCTTTTAAAACCAAACCTTAAACATATTGAAATGTACATGAATTCTAGTCAATTTATATTATAAATAGAGGAAGAGTTAATGCGGTTCTCACAGTTCTTAACATATTGTTGGTTCTCAAAAGAACATACCCCTATATATATATATATACACACACACATATATATTTCGTTTAGTTGTATAACTTATACATAATACATGTAGGTTATATTAGTAAATGGTTTAAAATTTTTAAAAATATGAACCATTTATCAAAAAAGAATAAAGAATCTAGATTTTTTTTTTCTTGTAATAACTAAGCGTTATTTAATAAACCTCAACCCTCCCCCCCCCCCCCCACACACACACACAAAGTGTTTTGGATTATTTTTTTTTAATAGGTGACTTTCATTTTTTAAGTGGCAGTCATATCTCCAAATCGGAGATCCGATACCCCTCAACCTGACCACTACGTTGTCTGAACCGGACCCGCGGGTTCAGAACGAGAGGCTTAGGCTATCACCGGGAAACCATGGAGCCTGCTGTCACTTGACAACAGTTGCGCCGCTACACGGGCCAAACCCCGCTAGCGTAACGCACTCCGGACTAAAACCCGGGTTGGCTCGGACTCGAACCTGCGTGGGCAGGTTGAGTCTTCATCGCCATAACCACTAGACCAAAGCCCAGTAGTTAAGTGTTTTGGATTATTGATCTTGATAATTCAATGTTTAAGATTGGTCCGACCACACGAGTGTAAGTAGAGGAAATAAAAATGACTTAAATAATAAAAACGAAGTTAGACACAAATGTGATTGTTTTGACTTAAATTTGGTTCCATCTATATCTTAAAACTTATAAAAAATTTTATATAATTCGTTTTATATAACAATTATATACCGTTAAATCGCGTATTTTATTACCTCTAATTTGAGTATAGTATTGTTGTATGTTTTTTTGGTTGTAAAAATGACATTTTTAATAATGTTGATGCATTTTGATTTAACGTTACATCTAAACTAGTTACAACAATGTGTCTATTTTGGTCAATTACAACAGTTCGTCTAGACTAGTTACAACAATGTTTTTAAACCAATTACAATAGTGCGTCTGACGTACAAAGGTGCATTTAACCAAGGTGCCCAGGTCTAACACATGTATAACTTGTGTGACGATGCGTCCAAATGTTACAATACAATTTGGTAATCAAGCAGATACACACAAGATCGATAAGAAAGAGAAGAAGAAACACAGAGAAGAAGATTAAACTCAATTCATCGATATCCATTCTGTTAAACAACCGGTGTTTAAGTACAATTCAATAATTACACAAAGGACCCTACACTAACATACAATTACATTTTGGTCATACTATTTAAACATGTAACAATACCCTCCCCTTCTAAACATAATTGACCTCAAGGATCAACAAACAACACCCCATCCGTCCACTGCTTTAGGTGCAAGTCACCATTGCAATTCAACCAATTATGCAAATAAATTTGGTTGAACTTTCTAGTGAGACAGTGGGTATTCAAATGTGAATAAACTTGTAAGATTAAACTCAATTCATCGATATCCATTCTGTTCAACAACCGGTGTTTAAGTACAATTCAACAATTACACAAAGGACCCTACACTAACATACAATTACATTTTGGTCCTACTATTTAAACATGTAACACCAAACCATTAGAACGGGGTCTTTAGTCCCCCTGTGTTAGTGATTATACTAGTGTGTGCATATTCTTCGTTTTATTTTTGTTTGTTATATAATTCGATTCCGACTTATTCAATGGTGAAGCTTAGTGAGGGTCCGGCCCCCCTCCCATTTTTTTTGCTCAGAAGTGTTAGTTTATACATATCCGACCGAAAATTTTATAGGTATTAAGTTCCGGCCCCCTTGATAAGAAAAAAAACCCCGGCCCCCTACGTTTTTCTTCAAGCTTCGCCATTGAACCTATTCTTATGTCATTTTTACTGTTCTCATTCGATTTTTTACCGCTTAATTGTTCATCTCTTTCTATTTTTTCTAATCAATCTTTTGATTTTTAAATAGGCTTGAATTGTTTTTTAAATAATGAATTATATAATGAGTTTTTTTAAAAGTTATATAAGAAGTTGTTTCTTAAAAAAACTATGTTGTTCTTAAAATTTGGCTATATGACTATGACTTCAACTAAAAGTACATCACATATTCTTATTATAATAAATAATTTCAAAAAATGTCACGTGTCATTACTATATTTTTCTCACCAATCTTCTAATTTCTTCTATTTTAAGTAAGTTTGAATTTTAAAATTTAATTATATTAATGTTTTTATTTTTTTAAAAAGATAATATAAAGTTTGAATTCTAGTTATTACTTAATTAAGGAAACAAAGAATTTTATTTCTTATTATACACATTATTTTAAACTTTTTTTATACATTATTGTACTTTTATTTTTATATTAAACAATATCATGTAATACATGGATATAAGGCCTAGTATATGAATAGTGAGATAAACCATCTAGAAAAAAGGTATTAGTGTTTAAGCATTAATTAACTGTTTAGAAAAGGTTTTGTCACATGGTATCTTAAAACTATATATTTATACCCCAAATACATTTATTCTAAAATAAAATACCCTTTTGCTCTAGATCTATATTAACTTTTGTACAAACTATTTTAATAGTGGAAAAAGCCTCCTAGAGCAAAGTCATGTTTGTTTTATATATGAAACAACATTGTTTACTCTTTTTAAAATTAATTTATCATTTTAACCTGATTATTTATTATTGTGATTTATTACGATTGTATGATTGAACAATTTGAATTAAGATCGAATAATTTAATAAAAATAACTTAATTTACTAGTGTATTACATATTAAATTAATATAAAAATTTTGAAATCATCTAAATAAATTATTGAAAATGACATTATTTAAAAGAAGAATAATTTTAAAACATACTTCTTCTCTTACGTGGATAGAAGGGAAGAAATAAATGAAAGTGGGTGTAAGAACGTACGTCATTTTCACTATACTTTGAAAAATGGTTAGTGATTTTTTTTAATAGTGATTACTGAATTATTTAAAATACTAGGTTAAAATCTCATGTATTACACGGGTTGATAAAATATAATGCTATATACTTAATAATAAAAAAATATATTTTTAAAAACCGTGTAAACGAGTTGAATAAAATTCTTAAATTTTTATGTACATCTTATGAGTGGAAAAATGTATACTATTGATTTTTTTTTTTTAAGTTTTAAAATATGTAAAAATTAATATATGATGTGTTTCGAAAATACATTAATTTCTATTTAATATATTTTGACTTACATTAACTATTTGGTTGAAAAAAGTTATATAATTAAATTTTAAAATTTCTTAAAATAAAGATAATTTAATATAAATGTGTTTTATTAGTATAACTAATACTATCTTTAAAAACCAATCATTATTAAAAAAGAGGTGTTTTTAATAAGATAGAGAGGTGTGAAAAAATTGTGAGAAGATATATGAAGGCGACACGTGACATAAGAGATTTTTATTTATTATATAGTATAGATAGTTTTAGTTAAAGATATATTGTTATTAAAATATAAATGTGTATTTAATAAGAGAGAAATGCGAAAAAAAGATAATGAGAATGAATATGGTGACGACACGTGTCATGTAAAAACATTTATTTATTATATAATATAGATATATAGTATAGATTATCATGGACATCAAATACTGATAGGATTAGACATATTTAATAAACGGGTTCACTCAAACATAACTTTTTTAATAAATATGTAGACCCATTAACCCTATTTTTTAATTATTTTTTTAAAGTTCAAATTAGGCTAGAAGGGGTGGGGGCAGCTTCACATTAAACCGTATCATGTGACACGGGTAAGGTTCATGAGTTCGTGAAATCAAAAACCACGACGTAGAAGGACGCAATTGACTTTGGGGATAGACTATTATTATTTACTACATTGAGATGAGGTTCAATTATTTTAATATTATTATTTATTATTTATTTTGATAATTCTTAGTTAAAATAATTCTTGAACATAAGTTATAACAAGAAAATTAGGCCCGCGCTACGCAGCGGGTGACGGACTTTAAACGATTGAGCGGTGACGATAACGTGGCTAAACACAAAAAAACGTGGTTAAATAAGTAAAAGAAACGTATGAAGTTACGGTAACTCGGTTGTGAAGATCGAAGTTATATAACGTTACTGATGCTCTTTAGTCGGCGTCGGTGTCATTTTTCACGGTAGCAGTACGTTACCTGTTACCCATGATAACTACAAAATACTCTATTTTGAATACAACTCCGTTTTTAACTAAATTCATACCTAGACTGGACGTCAAGAAAAAAATATAAACACAACCACAAACTATTATTATTATTTTTTTAAATTAATGAACGAAATTTATTGACAAAAATCAGAGTAGATATACTAAAGGGGTAAATTTAAAAATTTAAGAACATGAGAGGGTTAAAGTAATATTTTACAAAATTGCACGATGAGTTGTGAGATTTACCGAACTTGGGGTAGATTTGGTCGATGAAAAATTACCACGACATTAGTAAATGAGTTAATAGGAAATTCTTAATTTTATTTTATTTTAAACTTACTTTAAACATAAGGTATATGAAATATTTAGAAAAGTTATAATTTTTAAGTTTTTTTTTCTTAAGTTAATTTTAATTTTAACTTTATAGTATTTTATTTATTTTTTAAATTTATTTAAAAAAATAGTTTTGTAAATAAAATTGTATTTTTAAATTTTATTTAAAAAAGGGTAGTTTAGTTAATGAAATTGTGTTTTTATATAATATTTATAAAATGTTAGGGTAGTCTAGAGTTTCACCACTTGTGTTTAGTAGGGGTGTTCAAAAATATTTGAATTCGAAACCGAACACGAACTATCTGAAATTTCGAATCTGAATTATTTGAAAATTCGGATATTATTTTCGGAAAATTTCGGATAATTCAGATATCAGAATACGAAATATTTTATTTTCGGTCCGTCACTTAAATATTTTAATATCCGAATCCTAATCCGAAAAATCGAATATCCGAATTTTCAGATAATTCAGATTCAAAATTTTAAATAGTTCGAGTTCGAATTCGTATATTTTTAACACCCCTAGTTCCACCCCTCCACTCTTAGATTTTAATGGTAAATTGGTTTAAAAAAAGTTCCTTGGACTATTCATTTGTAAACTTCAAATTCAAATTAATTTTCTTTTTTGAAATCTTCATAGGCTTTAATCTTTAGCAACTTCATTCATTATTTTAAATTACTCATTCTCACGCCAGTATTTTTCAATCTTTTCCTTCTGAATCCTCTAATTTTGAGCTAAACATATAACATGAGTTTGTTAATTGAGAAATTTACTTACTCTTAAATGAGAAAATCGGTGTCCAATCAACTTTGTTTAATAATATTCTTTACAAACTTTTAGTTCAAAAGCTTCTAATGGTTAAAGTGGTAAGTTTACCAGAAGTTCAACTTATGGGGTGTTTCAGATTAGTTATTTGAAACTGCTTATTGACTTATTTAAAAAGTTATAAGTAATAAGTTAAAAGTAAGTGGCTTCTTACTTCTTAAAAACCACTAAAAGAAAAAGAAAAAATAAGATGAGTCAAACATACTTTTGACTTACTCTCCTCAGTTCAAATCCCACTAACGGCTTTTTTTTCAGGTTTGTTATTTATTCAATTTCTTTATTCTATTTTTTTAATAAAGTTTTATTTCTTGAGCATTTTTTGTCGTTACAATGTTAGAATATGTTTACATACCAACTTCGTAAGTTTCTTTTATGTACTTAACTACGTCAATGTCACCGCTGCAACACAATGAACTAGTTCGCAAACACATCGTTTCGCACGGGGTTGATTTCTAGGAAGATATAAGAAGCAAAAAATAATTAAAATGACACCAATTAAAAAAACTAGAGTCATTGCCTCATTGGTTGTTTAAATTAATCAAAGGTTATTACTCATATTTGTAAATACATTAAATGGGTCGGCACGAACATGACATGATTTCAAGTGTGTGTTAGGATTGTAGTCTTTGACACAAACAAATATATAGGTCGTGTTTAAATTTGCATATTCAATATGTAAACCTGCCAACCTATAATCCTTTAACCCATCAACTCGCTAACCAAACACAATTGGCATCTAAAGAGGATCATTTAATACAAAGTTTGTCACGCCCCAACCTACGACGGATTATACGTCGGGGCGGACGCGGTTGTTCAAAAAGTACAAGGTTGACTATTAAAGTTTAAATATTTCATTAATTACTTTCAAGGTTCAATACAAGAATTAAACAGCAAATAACAAGAATACAATGTTTATTTAATAAATATGCTAGGTCCAAAGCATCCTATGTGATAATAAATAAGTCTCATGCTGTTATACCTGAAACATGTTGAGTAAACTGTCAATTAAAAATAGTTGGTGAGATACTAAGGTTTTAGCATAGTTTTAACAAAAGTCTTTGAAAAGTATTACAATTCACTATGTCATGCATTCTATTATGTAAATGTGAGAACAAACATGTTAAACATTGTGCATATCAACCCTCTAACCAAGTTTAGGCATAACCCGAAGATTACCCTTAAAAGTTTAAAGTTTAATTTCAATAACAGTCACCATGGGCTTCCTCTGAAGGGTCAATCAAACTAGGTGGATTGGTCAAATACAATAGATCTATCACTGTTACTATAGGCTTGATCAAAGTTAATGGATATGCTAGTTTTAAGTCTTAATTTAAGCATGTAAGTCCCAAGCATAATAACACAAGAATAAGCATATAGGCATAGTTGTACAAGAACTGTATAAGTTGGAAGTTTGTACATGTTTCACCCCAAGTTTGTAAACAAGGTAAAATGAAAAAGTGCTAAGTATACTCACATTGAAAGATGAGGGAGTGTCCAACAAGAGTTAAGAGTAGCAAGGCCTTGAGGGAGAATATCCTCCCAATAAACCTAAGATTACAATTCTAGAGTTACAAGTTTGATCTTATAAGTCTAAGTTAAGTATCTCGGATTCTAAGATCGACTAGGGTTCCTAGTGGGAGACGGGAATGCTTTGTTTTTATAAAGTTTAAATCAAGTTTTAAATGAGATTTTTAAATAAATACGCAAGGCTTGAATATCAAAGTTTAACAATTTTATTGTCTAGAATAATTATTAATAAAAATAATTATTAAAAGCTTTATTAATTTTACAAAGTTAAATAACAATAGTTTGCTAAGTATTTTTTTTTAAGTGTTGTTATAATAATAGTTAAGTAATCGACCAAATAGTTATTGAAGTTATTGTTTCAAGAATAATATAATTGTATTAAGGGTAAATAATGATTATTTAAAGTATACAAAATTATTAAGTATAAATAATTATTTAAATAATCAATCTAACCTACTTAAGATTTATTAAAGTATTAAGAATAACTTGCAATTAAATAATGTTTTAAAATGTATTTATAAGTTTAAATAATTTAAAATTATAAGTTTAAACATATATGTTTTAAATAGGAGTTTGTTTAATATTTATTTTTTGTTTGTAAGTTTATAATGTTTTGAGGTTTAAATAAAACTATAAGTTTATAAAGATTTCAAATAATGTTTCCTTTAAGTTTATAATTATTTAGATAAGGTTTACTAGTCTACTATTGTTTTAAAGTTTATATTTCTATCTTATAAAGTGTGAAAGTTTATAAACATTTAGAAATAAAGTAAAATTTTGTTTTAAATTTATATAAAAACAATTAAGTTCCTGTTTTTATAAACTGTAAGTTTTATAGGTGTATAAGTTTATAATTTATTAAAGTTTTGGCTTTTACAAAGTTTATAAGTTTATTAAAAGTATATTTATAATAAACAAATAAGTCTTAAATTAAATAGGTATAAATTTTATAAACATGTAAAAGTTTATAAGTTTATGATTTTATAAACCATATATAATAATGCATATTTATTCTTTTGATTTATTTAAATAACTAAATAAGCTTCAAGTTAAATAAGCACAAATTTTATAAAAAATGTATAAGTTGGTAAGTTTCTGTTTTTCAAATTAATATATAAATTTTATAAACTTTTCTGAGTTTATAAAATTTCTATTAAGTTTTCTGTTTAATTTTTTTATAAAGTTAAAAAGTATTTTTATAGTTTAAGTGTTAAAACTATTTTTTAAAGAGTTAACCATTATAAGTTTTAATTAAGTTTTAATTATTAAAATGCCTCAGAATATAAAAAGTGTAAATAAAAATCGTTTTGAGTTTATAAAAGTATAACAGAATTTATAAAAATTATTAAAAGAATTAAAACTATTTTAAAAAGCATAAAAAGAATAAAACAGCAAAACCTGGGCTGGCCGGATTCGAACCCTGGCCACCCAAGTTAACACACAAGCACACAAACCATCCCGGCTACGGGTTCGCTGTTGTTTCATATGGAAAAAAGAAAAAGATAAACAACATCTCAAGTTACCCCTGTTCCCCGTATGAACCCTAGGATTAACCCTCTGTCTTTGTAAATTGACAGAGGGCTTTTAGTCTATGAAGGAAAACGAGAGTTTTGGCCATTGGAATTACCTGAATTGATGTCGAAATGAAGGAGGACATGTTCGAGTTCTTGTTCGATTGACCACCGATCCGAAACAGAATTGCGGACGATGAATTACCAAATTGAGTGTTTAGGAAGCTTGAGGGTGTCGTTGCTAATGCGCTTCAGTGGGTATTTATACTCAATTTCGTGATTTAATGCTAGATTAGTTGGGAGGTTTATGGTTGGGTTAGACAGATTAAAATCCGAATTCACGCGTGGTTACGGTTGGAATCGAGCATTGATTCACCTTGGGTGGTGGTCGCATGCGCGAAGGGAGACTCGAGGTGCATCGAACCTGGCCGGAAACACGTTTTTAGGAATTTCGGAGGTGAAACCGGACCTGGCGGGACTCGAACTCGCGATTGGGTTGGAGTTCCGGGAGTTTGTGTTTATTACAAAACAGGTCCCTGACGTTTTAAGGTTTTATCATTTTATGTTAAAACTTTGGGATTTAGTTTAAAACAAGTTCCAGAAATGACAGTTTCAGTCCCTCGACTTTATAAATATGTTTTATTTTTTTTTAATAACTAAATAAGTTTTATTTTATAAGTTTATAAGACAATTCTTAAAATTTAAGTTTATAAGTTTAAGTATTTTTAAAATCAGTTTATTAATTATATTATTTATATAACTATAACTTATAAAGTTTTAAGAATTTTAATATATTCGTTTATAAGATCATAATCTCATAGATATATATATTAATATTTACATATATATATATATATCTCAAGTATATTTGTGTCTCTTAAATATATACCAATTAAATCAATAATTATTATTTAAGAAAATAGTTTTTTCTAGAATTTCAAGTTTGAATTTATAATATGTGCAAGGGTTTTAGGGCAGTATAGGTCGAAAAATCCTGCATATTACAAAGTTGATTTTAAGTAGGGAACTACATGGCACATAAATATATGCACATATTACTTTAGTTATGTTATTTATGTCGATTAAGTAACTAGTCCATCTCTTTCTCTCTCTTATAATATGTACCCAACATTATGCACAAGTGTTTACAATGATTCTCTACATTAAGTTAGTTCTTTACAGAATGCGCTCTTATGCATACATAGATACATCACCACTATAAAAACGAGGATCATCGATGATTATCGATGACGTGACTCACCTTCACTTACGGATTAATAACGGATTTGTTTTGTAGTGCATGCATACACACCTATGTACATACATACATAAGTACACACATATGTATGCACGTTTGTACATACGTACCTACCCCACACACACACATACATACACACATGTTTACATATATATATATATATATATACATACATACACATATACATCCATATATACATACACCTACCACATGCATACCTGCATACGTATATACCTACATGAACATTTGCATATTGCTATATTTTTCTAAAACAAATCAAGAAAGAGAAAAGAAAGATTTAGAGTAAGAGTAAGACTGAAGAAACATAAATAAACAATGTATTTTAAATTTATCATTTTCATTGAAGCATTATGTATAAGTGTTTATGGTTCTCTAACATGATATTGGTTAGAAAATGAGCATGCCTACATATGAGTACATGTGTTATCACTACAAGGAAATGATCATGTGCCGACGTCGGCATAGGTCACCCTATACCGACGACATGTCGTTGGTATAGGTCAAAACAAAATTTTTGAATGGGACACCCTATAGCGACGACATGTCGTCGCTATAGGGTTGAGGCATATTGGAGGGAAAACTGGCGCCAATGAATTTTTGGGGAAAACCTATAGTGACGACATGTCGTCGCTATAGGTTAATTTTGATTTTCTTTTTGTTTTTTTTTATTTAATAAATTTTCGTCGGTCAAATTTTTTTTTAAATTAAAAAAATTCTGGAAAACCCTATGGCGACGACATGTCGTCGGGATAGGGTTTTTACCTTTATTGACTGGTCAATATCCTACGAACCCTATACCGACGCCATGTCGTCGGCATAGGGTACCTGTGCCGACGACATGTGGGCCTATGCCGACGACATGTCGTCGCCATAGGGTGCAGCGCAAACAAATAGGGAAAACAGACAGCAGACCTTCATTTCTACCCAAAATCCTTCAAAACTCTCCCAAATTGTTCTCTCCGGCGATTTCACGGTTTTTGGGCTTTTTGGGAGCAACTTTCACAAAAACTCTTGGGGTTTAAGGTGCGGTAACATCCGGGTTTCATATTTTAGCTACTTTTTCAAGATGTTAAAGTTTTGTTTGTTTATTTTGGTTAGGTTTTGGAGAAATTTCACCATTTTTTGGATTTCTAGCTTTGTGAAGGTAAATACTCGTTTTGATTACTAATTTGTGATGAAATTTTGTTTAGATCTAAGATTTTTATGATTTTGTATGTATGTGTATGCATGTATGTATGTTTGTATGTATGAGTATGTATATTTGTATGTATAATGGAATTATTAAATTATGATTAGTTTAGGTCATTTGGTTTAGATGTGTGATTATTTTATATAATTTAGTTTATGTAAATTAGTGTTTGTATGTATGTGTGTACTTTGTGTTTATGATGATTAATTTGAATGTTTAGTTTGTATGTGTGTAATTTGTGTTTATGATGATTAGTTTGTATGTATGTGTGTAATTTGTGTTTATGATGATTAGTTAATATGAATGTATATATGTGTATGTATGTTTTGTATGTATATGTTTGTAATTATGTAATTAGACATATATTTATGTATGTATATGTTTGTAATTATGTAATTGGGCTTTTATTTATGTATGTATGTAATTGTGATGTGTAGGTATATAAGAGGGTATTTACTGGGAGCAACTTTCACAAAAACTCTCAGGATTTAAGGTGAGGTAACATCCGAGTTTCATATTTTAGCTACTTTTTCAAGATTTTAAAGTTTTGTTTGTTTATTTTGGTTAGGTTTTGGAGAAATTTCATATTTTTTTAGATTTCTAGCTTTGTAAAGGTAAATAATTGTTTTGATTACTAATTTGTGATGAAATTTGGTTTAGATCTAAGATTTTTATGATTTTGTATGTATGTGTTATGTATGTGTATGTATGTATGTATGTATGTATGTTTGTATGTATGAGTATGTATATTTGTATGTATGATGGAATTATTAAATTATGATTAATTTAGGTCATTTGGTATAGATGTGTAATTTGTGTTTATGATGATTAGTTTGGAAGAACGTCGTACCCATAATCAACAAATGCTTGAAATGCAACGACAAATGGATGAAATGCGTCGAATGTGGGAATGCCGAAGTAGCAGCGATGATAATTAGCGTGAAGTTGTTGAGCCTTTGCCTTTGTTGTTGGTGTTTGTCTTCAATAAGTTGCATATTTGTGTGTCGAATAAGTTTATGTTTTGAATGTTTGATTTGTCGGACAAGTTTGTGTGTCGAACAATTTGAATGTTTGGTTTATGTTTCGGATATTAGTTTTTATCAGATTTGAATGTTTGAATGGTTTATATTTAATGATTTGCAGATTTTTGTTTTTAGAAAATTAATATTTCTAGATAAAATATTAAAAATTAAAAAATACAAAAAACAGAAAAGACCTATACCGACGACATGTAGTCGCTATAGGCCTTTTTCAAAAATTATAAAAAAACAAAAAACCCTATACCGACGACATGTCGTGGGAATAGGGTCAACCTATACCGACGACATGTCTTCGGTATAGAATTTCTTTTTTAATTATTTAATTAGACCCTATAGCGACGACAAGTCGTCGGTATAGGCTGACCTATCCCGACGACAATCTTGGCTATTGGGACGAGGCATACCGACGACATCTATACTGACGACATGTCGTCGGTATAGGCTATCCCGACGACAAGTCGTCGCTATAGGGTCAAAAAAAAATCGTCAGGATAGGATGATACTGTTGTAGTGTAGGATGATACTGTTGTAGTGTATAGAGATGGATTTAATTACATAACCAATTTTAATTAAAAAAACATAAAAATCATATAAACACTTATACACACAGTTATAAAGACATGACAAGAGAGAAGGAGATACCGCCATGTTATATAATCAAGTTATATAACATAATTAAAATATTATTTTGAAAGTGTGTATATATATTTTTCAACAGCAAAGGTTATATTTTTATTTAATTCGAAAAACATGGGAACCTTCCAGCAAGCTTGTGAGATAATAAAAGTATTTATATATCTTATCACCTTTACTTTTTTTCTTTTTAACGGCTAACACATCACCTATACTACAGATTTTTTTAAATTATACCTTGTCTAGATTTAAACCTGATATTCTCCAAATTGAGTATCGCCTCTTATCACTTGGCTTACAACCCAAGTAGCTCTATTTTCTTGTATATAAATATTGAAAATATCTCAGGGTATTTAGGGCATAACCTTAAGTACCCTAATTACACTGTAAATGAGAGAGTCTTACGTTATATTTACTCAAATCTAACCTCAAGTATTTTAAGTGGTGGGATAGTACTCTTTGTATCCTAAATCTTCAATATTGAATCTACACATAAACTCACAGATACATATATCCGAGCCACCTACCCACCATGGGTACCCGCAACCCTTACGACGATATACCCATGGCCACCCGACTAAAACGTTCCAATCGAGCTACATACTCACCCCCAACGGCTACATTAACGTTCCAATCAAGCTGGTTCCAACGGGTATTAATGCCCGTGCCCTCAAACCCGTGCGAAGCCCGCAGGGCATGCGGCGGTGTTACTCGTGAAACCCGGCCTACTTGCGTGAAGCCCGCAGCTCGGCTCCGTCCACCCTAACTATAAACAGCTATAGGTTGAAAGAACACACCGATTACCCCATTCGAGTGAATTCATCTTATCCTTACTTTTAATCCATACGAAGCTCATCGTCTTAAATTTTTCGATAATCTTTGCAAAGAAGCGCACGTGGCATTATACTATTTGTGTAGGGTGGGGGTTTGATCTTTTTAGTTATTATTATTTTTTAAATAAACAAGCCCCAATCCCTATGGTACATCACGTGATTGTGTCTTTGCAAACAGCCAGCTGTCATGTGGATCCGAACATGTGAGCCGGAGCCGGTCTACCGACGCCGCAAAAGGTGTTAGTCAAGTGGTCCAACCACAACGTGTACCGTGTACGTGACTGCACGTTGGCATCTCATCCTGTCATTCCCACGTTGGCACCTTGAAATTACCCTTTTACCCCTAATCTTCAGCTTTTCAGTATTTGTTACTTGTAGATTTGCCGTGTTTACAAGAAAAGAACTTACTTTTGCATAATATAATAATTTCTATTTTTTATTTTTTTTAGAAAATATACTTACAAACTTCCTTTACAAGGTAATTCTGTTTTTAGTTTCGTACAATAGTTATATTTTCTTTAGAGCAAACTATAAATTAAGTTTTTTAAATATTAATTAAATTTCAGACATACTTTAACTAAAGAAATTACATAAAATGTCATTTATGTTAAAAAAAACACCTTTATAAGTTGGAGTAAAAAAAAGGTAACAATAGCTGAAAGAGTGGTGGAAGAGAATATTCAAATGAACATTTGTTGGCCAGATCTAGTCAGGTATAGGGCCGAGAATGCGGTTTTGGTGAATTTTGAAGCAATGATCCGGGAGCATAGAATGTCAAAGGATCAAGATCAATGGATCTGGAAAAGCGACCAATCTGGTATGTTTTCAGTTAGCTCATTTAGAACAATGATTGAATTGGGGGTGTCAAACAAGATAGTATAGTCCTTGATTGGGATAAGTGGGTGCCCATAAAAGTCAAATTTTTACTTGGAGAACCGGGAAGGAAAGAATTCCTACCCGCTTGGCGATTATAAGGAGGGATATCCCTCAAGTTAATCAATGGTGTGCAATGTGTGGTTCGGGGTGGGAGTTGGTGGACCACCTAGTAATAACTTGTAATTAGGCAAATCAAGTTTTGTGTAAAATGTGGAATTGGTGCAACATAGCAAGGCCAAAGAAACAAACCGTCAAAGAGATATAGGGCTTTTCAAAAGATCTTAGGGTGGATGGGGTGGAACCCCTTCGACCCCTAAGTACCCTAAGGTTTAGCCAATCAAAACACGTCACGTAATGTCACGTCATTTTTACTCTAAACTACCCCCTTCACAAGGGGTGGAACCCCTGAACCCGTGAGATGAAGCCGATAGAATTAAACTCGTGAAGTGAAGCTTAAAGATGACATTGAACACGGGTTCATGAACCCGTCAAATGAAGCCGATGACATTGAACCTGTGAACCCCTTGGTGTTGCGGCGGTGTTGCCGACTAGTCGTGGGAACCTGAGGGGGAACTCGAGCTCCACCCCTCCACCCTTAGAGGCAATATTCATTACAAGAAAACATGTCACGTGTTTATTTTTAGGTAAACGAATATTTTTGGTTTATTTGGAGGGTTAGGAATTACCTAATTTTTGGCGGTGCACATTAGAGCCTTGGAAAAATAGTCGAGGAGATTAAAGTAAACACATATTCGTGGGTCAAAAACAAAAGAAATATGAAACCTTTAGATTGAGATAGTTGGTGTAATTTTAATTTCTTTTCTTAATCTCCTATTACTCTATCCTCTAGCACATTGCTAGAGTGTTTATATATCTTTGTTGCTTTGCTCCTAAAAAATGTATGCAACAACACCACTTAAGGTTTTCTTCTTGTTTTACATACATGATATATGCAAGTTGGAACTTAATAAGATCAGAGGTGTTAAAGTTGTTTGTGAGTATTTGAATATGTTTCCACGTGATTTTCTAGACTTCAACACATATAAACAAAGGGGAAAACAATTTGTTGCTTCGATGATACTCTAATGGCTTCAATCTTTTATCATGTTGGTATCTTTTTCTAAATGACCAACTTATGTTGAAATCAAAACTTTTAACAACCACTAAAACTTAAAAAGAAGAACATGAAGTGGGAGTAGGATCATTTCATCTTAAAATATGATTCTTTTGGCCTATACTCTTATCAGTCAAATTGTTTGTTTTTTTATTATTATTATTAATAATAGGTTAGAAATTCGTGTTTTACACCGGTTAAATATATAAAATATTAAATAGTTAATAATAGAGATTTAAAAATTATAAATGAAATATGAAATAGTAATGATGATTTAGAAATTAATAAAGAATATGAAATAGTAAATGAAACACAAATTTTAATTTTTATATAAAAATTAGGGCATTGTTTGTTTCAGTCGTTTTAAAAAAAATTATTAGCCGACCACTAAATATAGTTTTGAAAAACGGCCAACCAAATGAATTAAGTTGGTTGATTCTTTGGGTGTAAACGAGCCGAGCTCGTTTAACTTACTGAGAGCTCAAGCTTGACTCGATTCAAGCTCTATTTTAAAACTCAGGCTCGGCTCGTGAGTAATTTTTAAAGCTCAATCTCGATTTTATTAGAAGATATATTGAGTTTCAAATTGTTTTTCTGCGAATAATCTATCACCCCTATCGTGTCTTCTTTCTTTTCATTCTTTTTGTATATTTCTCTAAACTTTTTTCTTTCTAAAATTAATTAAGTACGGTGCAAGTTACTTTTCATGAATGATGAAGTGATATAGAAGGAAGTGATCATTCATTGAGTACAAGTGAAGTTAGTTTAAATAAAATAATAACTTTATAAGTAATTTGTTTGTGTATGTAATAGATTATAAAGAAAGTAGAAAAATAAAATAAGATATGTATATAAATTACGCACTATCATTAGAAAATAAGGTTTACATTATAGAATATTAGCTTACTTTCTAAATTGTTCTATTATAATTAACTTGTTCTTTTTATTACATATATGGTTAATTAAAGTATAGTTTACATCTTATCATGTATATTTATACTTTATAACTTGTTAACGTGTTATAAAAGTAGAATATATATGACATACACATGGTATCTAAGTATCTATGTGTTCTTTTTATAAGATAATTTAAGAAAATTATGAAACTAGTTAATCTTAAAAATGTGATATACTCTATAGTCATGTTAGGGAAAAATATTATGCATATAGTCGAGAGTTACACGCTACAACGATCGCGTGTCCAATTTAAATCACGCAACCCTTTTTAAAACGGCTTAAAATATAATCGTATGTGAAACTACTCTTATGTATCACCTTTTCATCTTGTATCATCCATAAAATGTACATTTTGCTGATGAAATTCAATATATATGGTAATGACATTTTAAAACTAAATATGTGCAAGCAATTTCTCAAATGATTTTATATTTACTAATTGCACACGTCAATGGAGAATACGCAAGTCATCGTTTATCATCCATAAAATGTACATTTTGCTGATGAAATTTAATATATACTTAAACACGACTCGCGTATTCTCCATTGACGTGTGCAATTAGTAATATAAAATCATTTTGAGAAATTGCTTGCACGTGTTTAGTTTTAAAGGTTAATTATTAATAGACTAAACTATACACATATAGATAAGTATACTTATCGGGACGTAATAGAGCAGTGGTAAGAACCGAATGTCAATCCGTGGACACAGTAGCTCCTGATACTAAATCATATATCAATATTTAACCGGTGAAAAAGAGATTTGTTTAGAAAACTAATGAATGCAAAAGAAACAAACTACGAATAGTCGAAAGTTTTGAGAAAATCATATTTGAGAGATAACCGTTCAAACTCGACTCATCTAAGTTGGAATGAATAACATGATTGATTTTACTTATGAAACCGTTTTGAAAGATTTATTATTAAGATTAAAACAACGTGTGAAATGCTAGAACAGATTAGAGCCTGTTAAGGCTAATCCCACAAACCTAGAGAAGTAGTGTTATATACATACAGTAATACCTTAATCATGTGAAGCAAGTTTTATTACTAATTCCTTAGGGTGAAGGGGGCTCCCTCGGGTAAAGGTTCACGGGTACCACGGGTACACCGCCGCCAACAACGCGGGTACCCCTTGCGGGTAGTATTTTCGGGTATAAGTACCCGTGTTCTTGGGTAGAAGAGCAAACAATGATTGGATAGATTAAGTGGAGAAGGGGGTTAGGGTATTAAGGTTGTGCCTCCAACCCTTTAAGGTATTGGAGTTGGATTTTAGGTAAAAGTGAGGTGGCACACCCTTATTAGGTATTTTTGTTAGGGTAGTTTTTGGGTGAGGGTTGTGCCCCTTTCACCCTTATGAGTTATAATTTATTTATCAAATCTGAACAGATAAGCGCCTTAGCGATTTACAATCCGTGATTAGAGTAATAAAGAAAACCCTATCTAGTTCCTAGACCTTTTTATTCAGATCTATTCATCAGGTAGTTCACAAGTTTTACCAGTTTATTTCTGATTTATCTATTACCGATCAAGGTTTCAAGCCTTAGGTTATAAGTGCACTTTTATACCCTAAAGATATAACTTATTTGATCTAACATGCATAACTTCATAGAAAAACCAACAAGACCACACAAACCAGATCTAAAACCAATATCAACAAGCAATCATACACTTCATAATTTCATGATAACAAACTCAAATAAAATCACACAATCATAAGTTCAACCAATCCATATGTCAAACCAAACAAACAACCATCTCATTTAAATAACTATAAGTGATTAACCGGTCATGGTAATGAAAGACAAACAAAATCCATAAGAAAACATGTTCATAGAATAGATAAAAACTGAAAGGAATAGCAAACCGAGCTGATCTACGTGCATTTATGCAAACCGGATGTCTAGATCTTCAATCTCTCGGTCTTCTCAGGTCCAGATCCAGTCTTCTGCTCCAGAAATTCTTCTCAACTGCCAAAAGTCGTGATCACCAACCCTAGAGCCGTCATAATGCTTAAATATTAGGGTTTATGTCCTGACCGGTGTACGTGCCACATATGTGTCGTACCGTTATTAAATAGGTCGCTCTGCCTAAGTCTTTTTGTCCGTACATTGTCAAATTAGTACGAGCCTCTCTCGTGCAAGTACGGGTAGTACCTTTCTAGGCGTACGGGACGTATCCTTCTCCTGGTTTGGCTTATTTCTTCTAACTTCTTTCCAATAGTTTCATATCATCCACAAATCCTTCATCTAATATCAAAACTTGCAAATTCATAGAAAATATCATTAGGTATTAATTCTTTTAAAATTTGAAATAAAAACAATCCAAAATATAGGGAAATATGCATGAAAACATGTGTTATTTAGAACACATCACCCATAATATTCGTGTATTCCCCATAATATTCACATATCTATAATCCCATTTTGTAAACACTTCTAAACAATGTAGAAAGAAAGATCACACTAAATGAGTGGTATTTTATCGATGATGGTTATTCAAGTATTTTGGAGCTCTTTATAGAAACAAGATCAATCGTCGTTTCTTGTTAGTTCACAAGGTCAATCTAGCTAGTGATGTGTAACGTTATCAACTTATCAAAAAATCAGAGCACGACTGATGTCATTTCATAGTCACATATTTTCATGACACCTGGCAGGGAATGAAGGGGCATACATTTAGTTTGTTGCTCTTTTAAAAAAGATTATGTCTTTGTGTTCCTCTTAAGTAATCTAAAGACGTGTCTCCTAGATAGCATATTAGATGTGAAAGGAGGCTAGAAGTATGATTAAATTGGCCAACAACTCATTTTAACCCACATTCACTTAGGTTTGCATATATAGATCTTGTCTTACCTTCTCGTCTTTTGCTATGTTGACAATGCGTGTATATTGTTTTCATCTTGTTAATTTAACGATCAGTTTTAATAAGATAATGCAAAATTGGTAGCCTACCACAAGACGATATCAACCACATAAGTCTAGAATGTTGGCCTTCAAAAACATGTCACATAAAATGTTCATACTGCCTAGTTAGAAAGTTAATTAAACCTGAATGTGTAATTACAACAAACTTAAGTTATGATAGAAATGATATGTTATGTAATACTTGATAATCTCATATCTTTCAGCATTGTATCATTATTATGTTTTATAGTGCTCATATTTCAACAATGTATTACATTTATGTTTTGTATTTCTCATATTTTTCAATATTGTATCACGGTTATCCTTTAACATTGTATTATATTAATTTAACTTCAATTGTTTAACTATTACACTGAATAAAAAATAAAACTATTACACGTAAATTTTCTTTAATTTATTTATTAAATGAAATTGTTATGAATTTTAATATTTATGAAATCTTTATACAATTTGTTTATTATTACTATTACTATTACTATTATTTACACATGTATTACTATTTACTATTAATTTATTCAATTCTACATAAAAAAGAAAATGTTATATTTTTTATTTAATCAGTTAAACCAGTCATCGGTCAAGGAATGTGCATTTTTACTAGGGTTGTGCAAAGGGTCGGAACTGAACGTCCTGACCTGACCCGGACCCTCCAGAACCGAAAACCCTTTTATTGATGAAATTGGAAACCACGAACCGAATCTTATAGCCTATGTCGCTCAAGTCCTTGAGGTTTTTGGTCCGGTTCACGGTTCTGATGGTCTGAAACCTCATCTTGCTCACCCCTAATTTTTACATGACAATTAAATAACATTTTTAATAATAAAACACAAAATTTTCTTAGAGTCAAATCAATTTTATATTAGTGTTTATTGTGGGGTGTCACAATTTTCTGTTCTTCAACATATACGCGTATGTGTAATGCTTAATTGACAACCATGTTGTTTCCTTTTTGTTGCCAAGTCTATAGTCATTGATGTATAAATTCCAGATGATATATAAAATAACCCATATGAGGTATATTACCATTACCAATTACCATTACCAAAAAGCTTTAAAAAGAACATTTTAAGAATAGTGAACATTATTTTTTTTTTAGTTTTGTCACATAACTTTTCTCTTTTATAGATGGGGCACCACTATCCCTCAAAAAAGTATTATTTTTTTTACTTTTGCCACATAACTTTTTTATTTTATAGATGAGGCACCACTATCCTTTAAAAAAGGTATTCATTTTTCTTGACTTCTATAACACCTAACTCAAGCTAAGATATCACATTTTATAAGAACTTTTTCACTTTTGTCACATAACTTTTTTTTATAGATAAGACACGACTTCTCCCTAAAAAAAAATTATTTCTCGACTTCCACAACATCTAACTCAAGCTAAGCTACCACATTTTATAAGAAAATTGTTTAAAATTTCTTAACTAAATTAGAAATTAGTTAACATTTTTATACCCTAAAAAGGGTATTCATTTTTCTTGACTTATATAACACGTAACTCAAGCTAAGCTATCACCTTTTATAAGAATTTTTCCACTTTTGTCACATAACTTTTTTTTATAGATAAGACACCACTTCTCCCTAAAAAAAATTATTTCTTGACTTCCATAACATTTAACTCAAGCTAAGCTACCACCTTTTATATGAAAATTGTTTAAAATTTCTTAACTAAATTAGAAATTAGTTAACATATTTATACAAATGACACAATAAAAACTTTCCTGTTTTTTTAAGTATTCAGTTTAATCTCCTCAAGTTTTTAAAGATTCGAGTTTACTCTCTTAGTATATAGAATATGATTTTCCTTAATAACCTTCGCGTTTGATTGTTTGTTATTTTCTTTCTTACATCCCGGTAGCGAGTGACATTATTGCGGTACTGTGACAAACCAAACCGCTTTTGAGCGAACAACATAGTTTCCGGTATTTTGGTATTAGCGGAACCGGTATCAGTTTTCACTTTTATGGTTTTCGACAACCCTGCCGCGTAACACGGGAAAAAACAACCACAGTCCCGCCGTGAAACGCGGAGAAAGAAAACTAGTTATTGTAATTTGTTATCCTAGAAAATAATAATCTCATTTATGTGATTTATTTTTTAACAACTACAATTCCTGTTTAATTAAATATTAATGTTCAATAACTCTTTTCATTACTTAACCCCTTTCAAAAAACTTTGAAATTTGGTTTTCATGATCCTAGCCAACCATCTTCAGTAAACAATAATAATGTCCATATAGCCTTTGTAAAAGTGACATCTTTTGCAATTTCCCTCTCTTTGTAAAACAAAACAAAATTTTGAATTTTTTAAATTTTGAAAGTTTTATTGAGGGATTACCCATGATTACTTTAGTTAAGATATTCGCTTGAAAGCGGATGAGGCAAACGTGAGAGCCTCCATTGGAGGCCCCTGTCCGGTTGGTTTTCATTCGAAAATCGGGATGGAGCCGGATGAATCTGGTGGACCCCCCTCTCTCACATCATTAATATAATATATGTATTTAAATGTTTTTTATTAGAAAGTAGGTTTTTTGAAAGAGTGTGTAGTGTTAGAGTAAAAATGAATGTTTTTAAAGGATGAGTGAAAATCCGATGTGCCAACATATGTGGCACGTTTGGTTGTGTTTGCCCCATCCACAATTAGACGTGCTCTAAGAACTAAAAGAAACTGATCTAAGTTCTTATGTGAATCTAAATAATAACCAATTTTAGAGGTGTAAGGGTTAATGAGGGCATTTAAAAGTTACTACTTGGTTTTATCCAAGTGTAGGTTAGTTTACATGCCTAGAATTACACATGTTTTATACGCATAATCATTCTCATATTTGACTGATTTCTGAGCAATCATACTGGAAAATAGACTAAATTGCTTCCCATTGATTTTTGCAAATAAATTGACCCCCTGTTAAAAAAGGAACGAAAAGTCAACAATCTATGAAAGTCAGAGGAAATGCACGCCAGTGCGTGGCCAGACACAGTCATGCTTTGGTTTTGGGGTGTGACAAGTTGGTATCATAGACATAGTTTAATATATTTAGGGTATTAGTAATGTAAACTTAAACTACTATTTGTGTGACATGAGATAAGATGTCTACTGGGAATAGCGAACTTACTAAGTTCGCTTGTTTAGTATAGGGGCGAACTTAAGTTCGCACGGTTCAGTAGTTTGTTAGCTTTTATTCCTTTGTCTATAAATAGCTTCTTTGTAACATTATTTAAGTTATCAATTAAATCATTTCAGTTTTACCCCCAATCATTCTCTCTCATTTTATTTCTCTCGTTTATCATTCTCGCTTGTTTTAGCGATCTCGTTTATCATTCTCGCTTGTTTTAGCGATCTCGTTTATCATTCTCGCTTGTTTTAGCGATCATTCTCGATATCATAACATGGTATCAGAGCATATATGCTCGATTCTATGATTTTCTTCCTTTTTTCGCACTCATTCTTCGTTTTCTCATTTTTTGTGTCAATTGGGGGTCGTTTCATGTTTTGATCCGTTCAAAACATTCGTTTTATGTTTCTAATCATTCCTACGGTTGGATTTCTTTATATACTTCTATGATTTTGAGTTATGATGATTTCTGGATCGATTTCACGTTTTTCTGTTCGTGCAGGCGAACTTGTCGTTCATCAGGTTATCTGTTACGGGCGAACTTATTAAGTTCGCCTGTTCCTTTCCTGTTCCAGCAAACTTAACAAGTTCGCTTTCTAATTTCGCTTCTTGGCAAACTTAGCAGGTTCGTTTTTTACAGTTTTCATTTTCTTTTTGATTTTGTCATGTCTACTACTGTTGATCCCGCAGTTGTTGTTCCTATGTATTCTTCTAATCCTTTGTTCTTACATTCATCTGATCATCAGGGTCTCTTACTTGTTTCTAAAACTTTTGATGGCTCTTCTTTCGGATCTTGAAAACGTGTCATGTCCATTGCCTTATCTACTAAGAACAAACTTGGTTTTGTTAATGGGACTGTTGTCAGACCTATTTCATCTCCTAATCTGGAGTTATGGAAAAAATGCAATGATATGGTTATTTCTTGAATTTTGAACACCTTGTCCAATGATATCAGTGAGAGCGTTTTGTATGTTGAGACTGCTCGTCAACTCTGGAAAGAGTTAACTGACTGGTATGGACAAAGTAATGGGGCCAAGTATTATCAATTGCAGAAGTCTCTTTCTGCTATTTCTCAAGGGAATGATGATGTTGCTACGTATTTTACCAAAATCAAAGTTGTTTGGGATGAGCTTAATGCCATCAAGCATATTCCTCCCTTCACATGTGGTACTTCCCAACTTATGGCTAAGCGCGAAACAAATCAACATTTGATGCAATTTCTGATGGGTCTTAACCCTTGTTATGACATGATTGGTGGGAATATTATCATGATAAAGCCCCTTACCTCAATCAATGAAGCTTATGATTTTCTCATTCAAGATGAGAAACAGAGGGAGCTTCATTCATCGGCTCAGTTTATTCCTTAGAATGCTTCTATGAATGCTTCTGTGCAGGTACCAAAGAATTATAGTGCTCGGAAAGGTTCTGTTTGTTCTCATTGCAAGAAGCCAGGACATGATGCCAGCAAATGTTATCGTTTAATTGGGTTTCCTAAAGATTTCAAATTTACTAGACCCAAATTTGTTGCTAATGTTGTTTCTGATGCTGGGGTTACTGTTCCTACTTCAGGTGCTCCTAATGCTCTTTCTTTTGAACAGTACAACAATCTGTTGCAACTTCTTCAGCAGAATTCTGGGGTTCAGGGTGGTGTTCCTAATGTTCAGCCACTCAGCTTTGCAAATTTTGCAGGTATTATTGCTTGCAATTTGACTACGGTCGATACTACTTGGATCATTGATACCGGTGCAAGTTATCATATGTGCTTTGATTTCAATTTACTTTCTAATGTTCAATTGCTTAACTCACCCGTTTATGTTCTTCTTCCAAACGGGCATGTCTTAACTGTTACGCAGGTCGGAACAGTTAATCTTACCAAGACGTTTTCTATTTCTATTGTCTTCTTTGTGCCTCAGTTCAAGCACAATCTCTTATCTGTTCCTAAACTTTTTAGGGATACAAAGGGTCTTGTTCAGTTTTCTGAAACTACTTGTTTCTTGCAGGCCCCATTCGCTGAGTAGTCCGTTGGTCCTGGGAGATCTTCTCAACGGCCTTTATCTTTTGAATCCAAATAAATTTTCTCTGTTAAAGTTGATTCTTTTTCTCACTGTAATTCTGTTGTTTCTTTGAAACTTTGGCATACTCGTCTTGGTCATTTACCTTTGTACAAACTTAAGCAATTGAATGTCTTTACTGGTGCACATGATTGTTCTATTGATGATTGTTCTATTTGTCCTAAGGCTAGACATCATAAACTGCCTTTTGCATCCAGTAGTATATCCAGTTCTCAAATGTTTGATCTTAATCATATTGATACGTGGGGACCGTATCGATCTACTACATTTGATGGATATAAATATTTTTTCACCATTGTTGATGATTTTACTAGAACTACTTGGACTCATCTTTTGACAACTAAAGGAAATGCCTTTCCTATTCTTCAAGGGTTCATTGAAATGGTTGAGACTCAGTTTAGTATCAAAGTGAAGCGTGTTCGATCTGATAATGCTTTTGAACTTGGTTCTGGTATTCATCATGCCGAGTATTTTAAACAAAAGGGAATTATTCATCAGACTACTTGTCCTGGGGTTCCTCAACAGAATGGGGGTGGTGGAACGTAAACATAAGCATCTTCTCGAAACTGCTCGTGCTCTTATGTTTCAATCCAAGTTACCAATAACTTTTTGGGGTGAATGCGTTCTCACTGCTACTCATTTGATTAATATTTTCCCCACAAGGGTTCTTAAGGGAAAATCTCCTTCTAAGATGCTCTTTGGTAAAGCTCCTTCATACACCCACCTTCGCACTTTTGGGTGCTTGTGTTATGCTTCTACTTCTACACATGGACGAGATAAATTTCAGCATAGAGCTCAAGATTGTATTTTTATTGGCTATCCCTTTGGAAAGAAAGGTTACAAGCTTTATAATATTTACACTCGACAAGTTCTTGTTTCTCGGGATGTGACTTTTCTTGAGCACATTTTCCTTTCTTTACACTCTTCGGATCCTTCTTATTTGTTCCCTTCTCTAAATGATCTGTTTGAGGAGACATGTCCAGTTGCTGTTCCTTCCTCTTCTTTGGCTACTCCTGAAGTTGATTCCACTCCTCCTCCTGCTTATACTAGTCCACCTCCGGAGCCAAGGAGATCTACTCGTTCTTCTTTTCCTCCCTATCATCTGCATGATTATGTTTGTAATTATGCTTCTTCTGTCGATTCGTCTTGTTTTCATACTTTGTCGAGTGCTTGCCAAGCTTCTCATTTTGTTAATCTTGCTGATCTTTCTCCTGATTCCCAGCAGCTCCTTTTAAATCTTGATTTTGTTCAAGAACCTTCTTTTTATCAGGAGGCCATCCTGCTTGGCAAGAGGCTATGACTAAGGAGTTTAATGCCTTTACATTTACAACTCAAGCTCAACGAAGGTCAAGTTCTTGATGATCCTTTGGCCTATCGTCGACTTGTTGGTAAACAATTATCTCACTCATACTCGGCCTGATCTTGCTTTTGCGGTTCAGTTTCTCAGCCAGTTTATGAGTGATCCGCGTGTTCCTCATTGGGATGTTGCGTGGCATATTCTTCGGTATGTCAAAGGCACTTGTTCTCAAGGGTTGTTCTTTAATGATGATCCCGATATGTTTTTGTCTGCTTATTGTGATTCTGATTGGGCAGCTTGTCCTGATACTTGGCGTTCTGTCAGTGGCTATTTCATTTCTCTTGGGGGCAGTCTTATTTCTTGGAAATCCAAGAAGCAAGCTAATGTTTCTCTTAGTTCTGCTGAAGCTGAATATCGTTCTCTTCGCCGTGTCATACAAGAACTTGCTTGGTTGACTCGCTTGTTTGTGGAGTTTCGGCTTGATAATCTTACTCCTGTTCCTTTCAAATGTGACAGTCAGGCGGCTATTCATATTGCTAAGAATCCAGTTTTTCATAAGCGAACTAAGCATATCGAGCTGGATTGTCATTTTGTCCGTGAGAAGCTTCAAGCCGGTTTGATTCTGGTTTCTCACACACGGACTTCTGATCAACTTGCGGATTTATTCACAAAGAGTTTGGCTGGTCAACCGCATTTAGATATCATTTCCAAGTTGGGGTTGTATACACCTCCAACTTGAAGGGGGGGGGGGGGGGGGGTGTTTCGCTTGTTAGCGAACTTACTAAGTTAGTAAGTTCGCTTGTTTAGTATAGGGGCGAACTTATTAAGTTCGCCCAGTTCAGTAGTTTGTTAGCTTTTATTCCTTTGTCTATAAATAGCTTCTTTGTAACATTATTCAAGTTATCAATCAAATCATTTCAGTCTTACCCCCAATCATTCTCTCTCATTTTCTTTCCCTCGTTTATCATTCTCGCTTGTTTTAGCGATCTCGTTTATCATTCTCGCTTGTTTAGCGATCATTCTCGATATCATAACAAAGTTAGATAAGTCGGATGCCAATAGTGGGATAATAGGCATATTGTGATCAATTATGTGCTTAACAAAGTGTGATGTGCCTATTTGATTGTGTTATGAGTAGGGTTTGAGGTTTAGACACGTAAGTAAGTGCTTGTTAAGGATGATATGTGTGTCTAATCGATGGTACACCCAAAACTAAGATTAAGACTTGCTTGAAAGTCGTATTTTGTTTCCACACTAATAAAGTGAGTGAGAGATTTCGAACCCTAACGAGCGTTCGAGTCTGGTGTAGCCATTAGAGTAGTTATCCAAAGATATTTGTGTGGTTACTGCACCATCAGTGAGTGATCAGATGCGAAGTGGTAACAATGACAATGGTGATCAGTTAGTAAATTTGATTCAATTCGAGTTGTTAGGGTGTTGGGGGTGGACAACCCGGCTATGTCCGAGTATAAGTGAGAGTACCCGGGTAAATGGGGTACACCGCCCCCAATACCTCGAGTAGAGCCGGGTAAACATGGTCGAGTACCATGAACGAGTATATTTACTCGTAGATTGGCCTTCACCCAACTTCCAACCACCCAATACCCACTTGTACCACATGTATTAAAAGTTGTACATATAAAAAATAAAGTTGGTGAGTAAATGAGTAAGGTGTTTCCAATAAAATCTGAGTAAATGAGTAGTTTTGAGGTGACAAAATTCTATTAAACACTTTTGATGAGTAAATGAGTAAATGGGTATCCCGTCCCCAACACCCTTACAACATAATGAACCAGATGTGTTATTAATTATACTTTTTTATATAATACTATACATAAAAATTAAAATGAGAAAATAGAAAGTTGAGCGGTGGAGTAGATTTGCGCGTGGGATCCATCCAACTGGTTTTTGACGGAATTTGGAGAAAACCGGTGGGTCATTAGCAATAAAATACAGCTATTACTCAAGCAAGAGTTTCACCTACCATAACACACACACACTCACTCTCTCTTCCCTCCTTTTTTTAGGGTTTCTCTCTCTCCTCCCCCCTTTCAAATTCTCCACCTTCTGATTGAGATTGAATTGGAGCCTTCTTCCACCTCGATTATCTCATTCTCAATTTACCTTCTCCAGTTTCAAAATCTCAAGCATTTTGTCGCTTCCTTTGGGAATTTTTTCACCTTCGTCTTCGAAATTCTCGCCCCTTTCAGAGCTCCTGCTTCCGTTGCAGCTTTTAGGCGGCAGTTAGGGCTTTTAACCTCAGGTTTGTTTCCAGCTCTACCGCTTTCCAAACAAATTATGATTTCGCCGGATAGCTAGGGTTTTAGAGGCTTCCGTCTTCGTCATTTCGCGTTTGCTTCAATCGATTTGCTTCTAATGTGACGAGTATGATTGATTTTCATGTTTTCGTTTGAATTTGTGAAGAGTTCGTGAATTGAAGTGTAAATTCTGCTTTTTAGCTGTTAATGCTCTGTTTTTCTTACTAAATTGTAGTAATTACTCCTTAAGCATCTTATTAATCTGCTTTTTCACCTTTAATTTCCTTTTTGCAGGTGTAACTTTACTAAATTTCACAAGCTTCGTGTGACCGCCATTCATTTCGAAGGTATGCTTACTGTAGAATACTGCTAAAAGTAGTAACATCCGGAAAAAGGTAGCCATAGATTGTTAGAGTTTTTCTATTTTTAGACAAAGTTTTTCTGCACCTCCATACTCTAGCTAAATTTGGGGGAAATAATCATGTTAACCTGCTTTACTGAAAACCTATATGAGTTGTCAAATTACTCTTTAAATTGGCTTTATTCTTGCTTGTTTCACATGTTACTGAAATAAGTTGTTTAAACATTTCAATAGAAAATGACAGGCCAAAGTTTCATGGAAGAGATTGATTGTGCAAGCTTCTTTGATCACATTGATGATTTGATCGAGTTCCCTCCTGTCAACGATACTGCTCTCGATTCGGTTGAGTGTAATGAGCTTCCCAACACTTGGACCGACAATTCCGGTGACTTGCAGGTCTCTGACCCCATTTTCTGTGGTGGAAAGAGCGATAACGCCTCCAGTCTGTCGGCAGAGCTTGTGGTTCCGGTGAGTGGTTAAAGGTTCACTGATTCAGTACAGTTGACATTCTTTTATTGTTCTTGATCTTAATGGTGTCCTCCATGTTGGTTCTTGTTAGCCAGTTAAGCATTCTATGTGTTAAAAGTGGGGTGTATGATGATGATTATGCACATGCTGTTAGTGCTTAGTTCTTTTGTTTATGTGGACCGGACCGAATTTACTGTAGGGGTGAAGCTACATCAACCCCTCCATACCCTCAAAATATAAGAAAAATGCAGTATTATTATAGAAAATAAAAATATATTTTTTATAAATAATGTATATATTTTTTTGGGTATAAAAAAAGATTCAAAGTTGGTTTAGGAGGTCTATTGGCAAAGGTGTATATCAAGACTTCACCAAAATGGGGAGGTCTTGGGTTCAAGTCCCACTTGTGACAAAAAAAGGGGGGGTCCAAGTTGGGCAAGGGGTTTTCTCACCTATGGTGGGTTTCCTCCTGTGGGGGTGGAGATGATCGGGTGGGCCAGTGGCCCGTCAGTGATCCAAATTGCCGTTAAAAAAAAAAGTTGGTTTAGGAGATTCTTGAGTTTTTAAAATGTTAATTATTAAATTTTTTAGGAGCCTATCACATGGTCCATGTTTCTTGAATTTTGATTTTGGCAATTCAACCAACTATATTTAAAATCAAAACTGTTGTCATAATGTCATTCTTGAAGCTAAAAAGCTAATGTACATTTAAGTCAAATATAAACTTCAATTTTTGAGACACAGGGAGCCCAATCAGTGAATATTGTCTTTTAATTTTGTGGACCCATCAATAATTGTAATTTTTGATTGTTTAAAAAGTAAAGGTTATTTCAAATTTGGGCTGTTTCACATAGTTGGATTGGTTGTGAACTTGTGGGCTCCATTTCTTATTACATATGAAAGGAGTAAAGTGTACTTAATTTGGAATGAAGGAAGAAAGTAGTGTTCTTGAAGTTAAGTTGATTAATTAAGAACACTACTTTTGAACAAACTTCAGTAGTTTAGTGTAATGGTTAGTTCCAAAAGTAGGAAAAGTTTTAACTGAAATTGTAAAAGTTAAATAGTAACTGCCAATAAATTGTGTATAATTATGCTCAGTTCTTAATCCCTGTTTATGTTTTTTCACAGTACGAGGATATTGTCCAGCTGGAATGGCTTTCAAATTTCGTGGAAGACTCGTTTTCAGGTGGCGGGATGACCATTAACAAAGACAAAATTCCAGTCCAAAAAGAGACGGTGGTTGCAGACCACCAATTCCAGGTTGCCAGTCCTGTGTCGGTTCTTGAAAGCAGCAGCAGCAGCTCGAGCTCCACCTCATATTCAGGCGGTAGCGGTCGTGGTGGTAGTGGCAAGATGATCCCCCTCAGCCCGATTCAATGTGGGCCGCAACGGGCCCGAACCAAACGTTCTCGGCCCGCAACTTTCAACCCACGCGCCATGGTTGAACTCCTCTCTCCTCTGGTTCTCATGCCTGTTTCAGCTTCCACAGAATCCGAAAAGAATTTCACCTCACGTTGCGGGTCGAATTTGGTTTCCGGTGAGCTTGATCAGAAGAAGAAAAAGAAGATGAAAAAGCCCAAGATGCAAGAGGAAAATGAAAACCAGAACCAAAACCAGTACCAGTCAGGCCAGGGAGTTAGGAAGTGTTTACATTGTGAAATTACAAAAACACCCCAATGGCGGGCTGGCCCAATGGGCCCGAAGACCCTTTGCAATGCTTGTGGTGTTCGTTACAAGTCTGGGAGGCTCTTCCCAGAGTACCGACCAGCAGGCAGCCCGACTTTTGTTCCTACATTGCACTCCAACTCCCACAAGAAGGTGGTCGAGATGAGAACCAAGTTTGGACCGAATGACAACATGGTGATTATAAAGACCGAGCCTGAGCCTGAGCTGATCCCGAACATGAACCCTCAAGCAAGTTATGTTTAAAAGGGAAACGAGTGCGTGTTGTTGAGTTTTAGTATTGATTGTATAGGTTTGAAGGGAGAGGAGGGAGGTTATAGAAAGGAGGTTGTATTTAGTTGGTAGAGGGTAAGATTAAAGAGGAGGATAGATGAGTCTTTTTACTATGTTTTTTTATGTTGGTTGTTAGGTAATGTTTTCTTTTTGCGGTTTGTAGTCCTCATATGAGATGGGATGAGGTTTGTGACGTCTTCTTTTTGCCGTTCTTCCTTCCTTTTTGAGTTTTGAATCAATTTTTTCTCTTTTTTGTTACATTATGTTAAGATTAGAGTTGATTATAAGGTGGTATGTAACACTCTAACCCATCCTTATACAGATATCAAAAGTCAAACCTTTTATAATGCTCAATTTGTTACGATAAATTGATTTCTTACAATCAATGTTTTAAAAACCGGTTCAAACCGGCCATTAATATTGGTTGAATCGGATCTCGGTCACTAGCTCGGTAAATTGAAATAACGGTTTGTAACTTGAATTGCCGGTACCGGTAATACCGGGTTAGACCGATGTAACGATTTTAGGCCAAAGTAAAATTTTAGGTTTACACCCAAAAGATTAAGTTTTAGCGGCATAATTAAAAAATAGTTATAATTGATGAGGATAGTGATGATAGTGAATTTCATCTTTCAAGCGATCATGAACTTGATGTATTCAACATCAAATGGTATAAAACAATTATACACTTTTATTTAAAAAAACTGTTGGAAAATTGAGTGTTTTAGATTATTTTTTTTTATTATGGATTAACTTTTGGTTTATATTATTATTATGGAATCATGTACATTTGGATTATTTTTTGAGTTGAAGTTATATTTTTATGGAATTTTAGAGTTAACTAGTCAACCCAGTTGAACCGCCCGGTACAACCGGTTGAACAATTTCTGATCCCGATTCCCAACTCAATATGATTTAAAAACTTGAACAATTTCTGATCCCGATTCCCAACTCAATATGATTTAAAAACCGGTTTTTAAAACATTGGTTACAATCAGTGTTGCAAACTAAATTAAGTTTAAAGTAGCAGGTTCAATGATAATGAATACGAGTGTCAATATCTGTAACAATATCAGTGTATCGACCTCAATGTATCAATTCAAAGTAACAGTTTCAGATGCCCGAAGGCTATATAACGAATTTAGATCTCGTACCAAGGTAGAAGAACTCAAAGTTCTTACAAACAAATAAAGCTATCGGGATAAGTACCTTAAACTTGATCAAGCAAGCTAATATTTTCTTCTCTAATTGTGAAACCTTAAATATAAATAGTAAAAGGCGTCTCTATAGTATAAGCAACTAAAGTAGCCGCTTTAGACCCCCAAATTTTAAGACCCCCAAATTTTAAGGCCCCCAAAATATTGAAAAGCCCTGTAGGCTGAAACCGGTTTAAGCCGAACCGATCAAAGCCCCCTCAAGAACTTATTTCAAACCGGTTTTAAACCAATCAAACCCCACCCCTCAAAAACCGGTTTCAAACCGAACTAGTTTGAACAAAAACTGATTGTGACTTATGCTGACTAAAATCAAACCGGTTTGATTTGAAAAGTTGATTTGTGCACCTCAACATACGGATGAAACATATATAAATAAATATAGAAATAACTCTACGTTCATATCTAAATATCATCTCTAACCAGAATAACCTACCAAATGCCTTTAAAACTTCAACACCTTCAAAAAGTTTAAAATGTCAAATTTTTGCCCATTTTTGAAAAACAACACAGCTTCTATTTTGGGCCTTGAAAGAAGAAAATACAATCTAAAAAAGAATGGGCTTGTTTAGTAGTGAAGCCCAAATTTCTATCCTCATAACTAGAGGTGAACAAAAAAAAAACGGAACCGCCAAAGAAACCGGAACCGGTTCTTCCCGAAAACCGGTTCTTCCGGAACCGGTACATAGGTTCCGAATTTTCAACCAAGAACCGGACCTGGAACCGGAGCCGGTTAGAACCGGAACCGGTTCTTGAGAATACCCGATTTGTTACCCTTGTGTCTTTGTGACACTAATCTATCTATGTTTTACAGATTCGTGACGCGTATATGCTTAAAATTTTAATAATGGTAAAACTTAAATTGGTTAAAAGTAAAAGTGAAAAAAAGTTTTATGAGTTAAACGGGTTAGACAATCTAGTTTTTTATATAATTTATCTATGTTTTAAACATTTATCTATTTTGTAACATTTTAAGTTTTTAATGTTATTGGACTTTTTAAGTTAGTTATTTATATGTTTAATTAATATATTTATATGTTTAACTAAGTTTTTCGAATACCCGGAAATACGTTCTTGAAATACCCGCCTTGAATTACTGGAACCGATTCTTGAAAAACAACCGGTACATAGGTTCCTGTTTTTCAATAAAGAACCGGAACTGGTAAGAACCGGAACCGGTTCTTGAGAAAAACCGATTTGCACACCTCTACTTAAAACAAATTGACCCTTTTATGAGGAAAGGTTATTTTGGCTTTGTTTTCTCGAATTATCACTCTAGCTCATGATTTTCGTAAATAAAAATAAAAAATGGTAAGATCGGAAATGGGTTATCAAATCATATAATAATAATAAGATAATAAAACATGTCGCTTCTCTCTACAAAGGTTCAATGTATTTATTTCCTATTATCTCTTTCCGACCACAATTGCCTTAATCCCCAAAGTTAATTCTAAGATCCTTGTTAATAGACTTAAGTCCATTATAAAGTCTATCATTGATGATAATCAATATGCCAATAGAAATAGAAGCATTCTTGAAGGCCCACTCTCACTAATGATAGTTTCATGGTAGAAGAAATAATCACATTATAGAAAAACAAGCTAACTGGTTGAGCATGAACTGACTCGAGTTGGAATATGAATTTATGGCTAGCTTAGCTCTTATTATTACTGACTCGAGACATAATCGATTTAATTTAACAAATGTGTGCTAGTTTTTTACAAACTTGACGAAAAGGCGAAAGTTCTCTGACTAGATTCAAGATTATTTTTATAGTTAAGTACTAAACGACTACTCCACTCGGGCACCCATGACCCGCGTGCCTTTTAGAGAGCAAACGGGTCATCCAACAAATAGCTCCGCTAGTATCCGGATACAAGCCTCCAGCCCAGTAAGCTTCTTCTTTAGCCCAGAAATGTCCTCCCAACAAATAAGAAAGCAAGAATTATATTAAGATATAATTATATAGAATGTTTTGCATATGAATTGAATCAAAGTAAAAATTAGCAAGAAACACACAACCTTTCAACATGTAGTGACTTGCATTTGTATTTCTTCAACCATGAAACTAACTCATAGTGATGAGTGGGCGTTCAAGAATGCTTCTATTGGTAATGAAAGTAGATTGAGTATCACCAATGGTAGGCCATATAGCCAGAAAGAGAAAGTGGGTCTAATTTCTTGGTAATGAGCAGGGGCGGACTTACCTATCGGTACCTCTCAACTTTCGATACCTAGTGGATTTTTTTTATCGTTTATGTTTCTCGATACCCCTGAATTTTTTTCCTAAATCCGCTATTGGTAATGAGAGTAACAAAAAAATGAGTTGCAACCATAACTTATCTTGCCCTCGAGGTGAAACCGATCCATAATATCACAAATTATTTTTGATGAATTAAAAGTAAATCCATCCGACCCCAAAGCTTTGTCACTGCCACAATCCCACACGACAAGCTTAATCTCATCCTTCATTAAACGAGAGATTAGACTAGAAGAGTCTAATTGAGAGAGTCGTTAAAACCAAAAATAAGGGTCGTTTCTATGTAAATTATTTTCTAGAAGCGAGTATCTAAAAATAAATTCTAAATAAAATTTCCATAGATTTTTAAGATATAAGAAGAATCGGTCACTTAAAAGTATCTTCTTCGATCAAATCATTGTAGTCAACATTTTATAAAAAAAGGTAAGGTTTTGATAACTTCAATTTAGAAAAAAAAAACATTTTTATGTTGAAGTACAATCATATAAATGATCAATAAAATTATATTTATTTAAGAATTAAACTAAGAAAACAATTTAGATGTTTAATAAACTGTGAAATATTAAACAAAGAATGCTTTGGTAGACGATTTTATTCTTAGAAAATATGGTTTATTGTTTCTTTATATATCTAAAATGAGAAGATGATTTTTTATAAGATATGTATGACTTTGAATGGTTTATGACATCAGGGGGGAAGGGGTAGAGCTCGGGTTCATTCTCTAGTTTTGTTGGGCTCACCAACCTCATCGTAACCCAGTCGAGTTGTGCCTCGGGTTAGGTTTACGGTTTCGTCAAGCCGTGCACTTTCAGGTGTGTTGCTTGTCATGGAATTGGACCGTTGGGGGTAGTAAGGGTTCATGGGTTCCACCCTTTGTAATGGGGTAGTTTGAATAAAAATGACGTAACAATTTTTTATTTGTTTAGGGCTGGGGTTGAAGGGGTTTCACCCCTCCACCCCCATACTTAATTATCTAAATGAGTGTATAAATGTTTGACTTGTTACAACATGTTTTCTTTGAGGATGCTTGTACAAGTATAACACTTCAAACATAAAGTTAAAAACTTTGTGTTGTGCTCATATAACGTGGCATCTATTTGTTATAAGTTAGTGAAAGTAGACAAAATAAACAGTTTAGTTGTTTTTTAATTGAATAAATAATATAATTGTTAATTTTTAACTGAATATAAAATATTATTGTCGATTATAAGTGCAATTTAATAAACATATCAGTTATATTTTTTATGTTAAATTGAACACCAACATTTAAGAAAAATCAGTTATCATTTACCGCATGATTTGGACTTTCTTTCAATCCCATGCTTTTCGTTATTTCCTTTTGTTTTTAGTTCCAAATTTTATTATAAAACATATAAATACCCGTAAAAATATGCAATTAAAAGAGAGATGGTTTTACGTGACAATGCCGGTATAAATCTTTATACTAATAAATAACAATCGTAGCAGGACACGTATTATTTTCTTGTGCATCATCAACATGATTTTCTTGTCTCTCTTATTAAATAATGAATTTAATATGAATTTTAATATAACTTTTAATTGTTAATACTTATTATTTAAATATGGATAGTTATTATATCATTAACAAAATGAATTTAACATTTATCAATTACATAAAAAATTAATAGACAGTTGAAACAAATATTTTAAAAATTAACTTAACATAACTTATAACTGTCACGTCAAACTAAAGTTTTTAAATAAATTTTTGACGAGTGTATGTGTTAACATATTGCATTATATTTTATTCAATCCGTGTAATACACAAGTTTATTCAACTCGTGTAATACACGGGTTTTTATAGACGTAATTTTTTCATTACTAAATATATATAACATTATATTTATTCAATTCGTGTAACACACGTGATTATAACATAATTTATATTTATACTATATAATAAATAAAGGTTTTTGTATGACACGTGTCGCTACCATATTCAATCTCATCATTCTTTTCACGCCTCTCTCTCTTATTAAATGCAATCATATCTTTTAATAAATTACTAATTATACTAATAAAACACATTTATTTTAAATTATCCTTTATTATAAAAAAACATTGAAATCTAATTATGTAATTTTTATTTTCAATCAAATAGTAAATGAAAGTCAAATTACATTAAATAGTAATTGACGTATTTCGGAAACCTGATTATATATTATCTTTTACATATTTTGAATTTTGTTTTATATCCTTAGTATACAATAATACATTTTTACACCTGTAAAATATATAAATAAAATTTAAGAAAATTTATGTATTGATATTTTTCACCCGTGTGTATTACATGGGGTCTAAGCTAGTATATAATAAAAAAATTATATCAATTATTCTATCTTTTAATCATATATGTGTCGTAAAATTATACTGTTTGACATAATATATACAGAATATAAATAAAATAAGATAACAAATTACATTTGAAAAAGATGGTATTGATATGGGATCACTTTTGAAATAGTTTACCAGTATTTATTTAACTTATTTTCCTTTTCTTTTAGGTATTCATTAATTTCTTAAATTAAATTAAATCAAATCAACTCATTGTTGCTTTGTTTACGAGAAAAGAATATCAACTTTCTTAGACACCGCGTGAAGGCGACGGTAGAACCAAAAATATGTCATTTTATTGTTGAAATTAAAGCCTCTAAAAGATATGGTGTTGTGTTAATAAGAGCCCACGACTATTAAATATGAATATAACATATTTAATTGAATGTGACATTCTAACATAGCATTAAGACAAAAATATTTTAACAAAACTAAATGTAACGAGTTTAATAACATGAATGACACAACATGTTTAGCACGATTAAATATAGCAATCAAACATGAATGACACCACACATTTAGAATGATTATTGACACGATTCACTAAACACACTTAAGAAATATTAAGACACAATTAAAGCTATAAAATAAAGATTACCAAAATTATAATCCATATTTAATTATTTATAATAGGGCCAATTATATATATCCACCCTAAAAACTTCATTAGTTACATATATATTTAGTTCAAAAGTTTATTTACGTGTATCCTATTCATTAATTACATATATACCCAACTGGATGATGAAATTGATCAAAAGCGGCGCTGGATGTTGGAATCGATCGGAAGGGGGAATCAGAAGGTTAGGGTTGGGATCGATGGAATAAGAATCGTCGCATTTCTTGTAAGGTTAAAAGACTAATTTTATAAAAGAGGGGGATATATGTAATTTAAGTTTTGAGTTGGGTATATATGTAATTAGGTTGAAAATAGGGGATGTATGTAATTAGGGTTGAAAGATATTTGTAGTTCTACCTTTATAATAATATAAAACTACGTCGTTTTGATAAAAAAAAAGAGTCATAATCGTGTTGTGTCGATTTATTAGTCTATTTAACACGGATAAGTTAAACGTGTTATGCATATCATAAAAGAGGTAAGCAGGTTGAACCACGTTACACACGTTTTTAATTGTGGCATTGACGTGTTGACTCGTTCACCTCAACACACTAACCTTTTCAAATTTGTCTCGTGTCATATCGTGTAACAGGTCATGTCAAAACTTGTCAATTCTAATTAAAATACTGGTGTTTGTTTTTAAGTATTTTACACATCTTTACATTATACCATAATTAGAGGTTCAAAATTTTTGTGTTCCACACATTTTTAAGTCAATTTATCTATATTAATCATACTTAGAAAATACCACATAATCCATTTACTAACTTGCAAGCAAATGATTTTATAAAGAATTAAATTTTACTAATTGCATTATAAATGCCTTGTTTACTTATCAAACAATCAAAAGAACCTGAATTGTAATTCTAAATTCAAAACAAATAGACAAACTAAAAAGTGATTTCATATAACATGCGTACACTAAAAAGATGTGTATCCAAACAATTGAATTAAAAACCTAAAATGTCGAACATAGTTATCCTAAAATTCGAATATCCAAACATCCGATATCCGTATTTTCATATGATGATTTAAAAAAAATTCTCGGATATCCGAATAAAAAACCTGAAATTTTAGCTAGGTCTGTAAACGAACCGAACGAACACGAACATCGGCGTGTTCGTGTTCGTTTAATTTATTTTAATCAAACACGAACACATTATCGAACACATTTTTTTGTTCATCTTCGTTCATTAAGAAAATGGAAAAGTTCGTGTTCGTTCATGTTCGTTCGTTAAAAAGCTAAACGAACGTAAACGAACACAAATGAACAAACATAAAACGAACACACACGAACAAACATAAAAAATACAAACGAACATTAATGAACACACATGAACAAGTCTAATACTTAATAATTTATCCAAAAACACATGTAAATTAGTGGTTCAAATGTACATGATTCATCCAAAAACAAATGAACACAGATAAACAAACATTAATAAACGAACATAAATGAACATATATAAACGAACGTTCATGAACATAAATGAACGAACACGACATGTGTTCATGTTCGTTCGGTTATTAAATAAACGAACATAAACGAACCTTTCGCCGAACAGTTCATGAACGTTCGGTTCATTTACAAGCCTAATTTTAGCCACTTTCATCCAAAAACTTTTTTAGCTTTTTCGTCACTGACTTTTCAAAATCTAGTCATTTTCATCCACCTGACCAACTCTTTCTACATTTTAACGTTAAATTAAGGGCAATTTGGATTTTTGAACTGCCCTCTACTCTCTATGGCATTTAAGAAAGATTTTTAAAAAACAAAATTGTCGCTGATTTAACGTTAAAATATAGACAAAGTTAGTTAAGTGGATGAAAATAGTTAGATTTTAAAAAGTTAGAGACGAAAAAACTAAAAAAGCGGTTAAAATGGTAAACCACATGGAGGAAAATGACACTTTACTCTATAGTTTTTTTATAAAATGTCCGAATCTCTATCCAAAATTTCGGATTTTGAAATCAACTATCCCAGATTTTTGAATATTCGATTTTGAAAACTTATATAATAATACTAATTAAGACATGTTTTTTTATAAATAACACTGATTTATGTATTTTGTAAAATAACTGCTCTATGGAATTCGAATTCAGTTGATGGTGGATGCGATACACGCGCAAAACTATGCAAGTGGGATAGAACATTCATCAACGCGGAGATTCGGATCTCAACAAAAATTCAACAAGTCAATTTAGTTAACTTTAAACGGACCCCCCTAACCTTTTCACTTTGATTATAACCACCCCACAATATATTTCTTTTTTTAGAACGGCATGTCGGTTAGGGTGTCGCTAACCCCTCCTAGCCCAGAGTTCAAGTCCTGCCACAGAGGGAGTTCCTGAAATTATGAAGTGCACCTTGTGAGGATTGAACCTGGGACCTCCACAGAAGAAAAACCTTATGGCAAAACTCCCTGACCACCAAACCAAAGGCCTGATACCGGTTAACAATGTTTTTAGAACGGGATCTGACAAAAACCTGTCGTCTTACCAGTCTACTAATCTAATTAAAATTAATAAATAAATAGTGTCATAAATAATAGAAAAATTAAAACTATTTGTATATATCTAATTTAAAACAAAATATGAAAGTATTGTATGTCTTTACATGAATTTATAATTTTAATAAAATATAAATTAAATAACGTAAACAGAGATCATGTAATACTAAATTAATCAGAAAATGATATTTAAAAATTTTAATTTAAAAAATAAAATAAAATTTGAAACCTGGTCCAATCGGTAACCGGGCGATTCAAATAATCATAACGGGACCGATTGCCAGTAAAACCGGTATGATCGGCCTATCCTGTTGTGAAAACATTGTCGATAAGCAATCAATCCGACTTGAAAAAATGGAATTCAAACCAAACTAATTCAAATTTTGAAATGGGTTAGAAATCGAATCGAATACAGCTTTTTAGTTTTTAACTCAAATTCAAATTTGTGATTTTCGAATTGATTCAACCTGAATATTCAAATTTAAATTATAAAAAATATATATTTATTTGTTTGGCATATAAATGATATATAATTTATTTCTTTGTTAAATTAGTTTTCAAATTCCCTTTCCTATCTAAATAGTAAATACCAAATTCCAATAGCCTAAGAGCATTCACAGTAGGATTCCTATATTTATGTGAGTGAGTTTCCTATATTTTATATGGTGGTTTAAAGTGGTTTTGAGTGGAGGAGAGAGAAAAAGGGATAAATTTTTTGTATATTTGGGGAAAACACTGTTCACCTGCATAAATTTTTTAATATTTTTTGAAGTGGTTGTGAGTGAAGGAGAGAGAAAAGGTAATGATAAAAGTATAAAAAAGTATTATTTAATTGAGAAAGAGAGAGAAAAGGTAATGATAAAAGTATAAAAAAGTATTATTTAATTGAGAATGAGAGAAAAAAGATAGTGATTTTAGTGTAATTATGGGGATGAGGATAGGGGAGCTACTGTGAATGCTCTAACAATGGATTCGATTAACACCCTATCTAAAATTCTAAATAGTTAAGACGGCACATACATGACCCAAAACGTTGAGGGACTAATCCAGCAATAACACAAAACAAGGTCGGTTTTTAAACCAAACTAAATACTCGAGGGGCGTTTTCGAAATATTCTCTCCAACAGATTACACACCGAGATACCCGGAATCAATAACAAACCTGCAAAAATCTCTCTATACATACATGTATCTATCTGTCTGTCGTATGCCACCGTCTTTTCTGCAACGAAACTTCCGGTGAACGACCGTTTCTTTCTCTCTCTTTCTTTTCTGCTTACATTCTTTGTTATTTCCATTAATTAATAACCTGCAACTGCTATTAATTCTCTATTTCAGTCTCGACTCAATGATCAATGTGATGGATTCACCGTTATGGCATGCCTGTGCCGGATGTACGGTGCAACTGCCGCCGTTAAACTCTACGGTTTTGTATTTTCCTCAAGGACACGCTGAGCATTCCGCCACCGGAATCGTCGATTTCGGCGACACTATTCCGGCTTACGTTGTGTGTCGAGTATCCGCCATCAAGTTCACGGCGGATGCCGATACGGATGAAGTTTACGCTAAAATTTCACTTCTTCCGTTGACTAGTCAGAGCTTTGATGCCAATTGTGATGGTGATGATGATGGTCATTTAGGGTTTTTAGGGTTTGATAGGAATGAAAAGAAAGAAAACCCCTGTTTTTTCGCTAAGACGTTGACTCAATCAGATGCTAACAACGGCGGTGGATTCTCCGTTCCGAGATACTGTGCGGAAACGATTTTCCCGCGGTTGGATTACGCGGCGGAGCCGCCGGTTCAGGTGCTCCCGGTGATGGATGTTCACGGCCGAATATGGAAGTTCCGGCATATTTACCGGGGGACTCCCCGGCGGCATCTTTTGACTACCGGGTGGAGCAACTTTGTCAACTACAAGCGGTTGGTGGCTGGTGACTCCATTGTGTTTTTCAGAGCGGATAACGGTGATATCCGCGTTGGAATTAGAAGAGCAAGGAGGGGAGTTGGTGGTGGGTTCGCCGGAATCCGACCGGAAAATGAGAATGCAAAATGTAAAGTGAATGCCGAGTCCGTGATAGAAGCTGCGAATCTTGCGGCCTCCGGGAAACCGTTTGAAGTTGTTTATTACCCGCGAGGAAGCTCGCCGGAGTTTTGTGTTAAAGCTTCCACCGTGAAGGCCGCGATGAAAATCCGGTGGGCTCCCGGAGTAAGATTCAAGATGGCTTTTGACACTGAAGATTCATCCAGGATCAGTTGGTTCATGGGCACGATTTCATCGGTTCGGGTTGATGATCAAATCCATTGGCCCAATTCGCCATGGAGGCTTCTTCAGGTATGATTTCATCGTTTAATTATCGCGGATTAATGGTTTTTGAGTTCTTGGTTTTGACATTTTTATGTTGGGGTTTAATGAAGGTAACTTGGGATGAGCCCGAATTGCTGCAAAACGTGAAACGGGTCAACCCGTGGTTAGTTGAACTAGTTGCAGGTATGCCGCCTCCAAGTAAGAAGCTTCGGTTTCCTCATCCTCCTGATTTCTCGCTGTTTACAATGCCAACGAGCATTCAGGGAGCCAGGCATAGCTCACAGTTTGGGTTGGACCAACCACCCTGGTCCAACCCAATGCACCTGTACCCATATAGGTCTGATGAGCATTACTCATCAGGCCGGCTCCCGTTTCAAGAACGGGATGAAAACATTTCTTGTTTGTTAACCATAGGAAACGATAGCTCTAATCCGTGTTTGAAGAAGAAAAAAGAAGCAAAAGATGAGGAAAAACCGATGTTTATGTTGTTTGGACAACCGATAGTGACAGAACCGCAGCTATCTGAGACCGGTTCCAATGACACAAATGGTTCGGTGGTTCTTCAGAATGGTTCGGGCCGGGGCTCGTCTGAGGAAGATGGTCCATGTGTCGAGACTGGGCATTGTAAGGATTATTGCATATAATCGATTTCTTTTGTTTAACTTGTACAGTCAAGTAAGTAGGTATGAAATTCATGTTTTTTAGGTTATGGAAGTTGTGGGAAACTTGGAACATATCTTGATAACACTCCTAAGACATTTTATTTTTAAGAATTTCTTTGGTTATGCTTTATCTTGTTTGTATTGCTAGGTAAAAACTACTATAATGATTTCGTATAATTAACCAGCCTAGACTTTTCGTCAAAACTGGCCGAGCCGGACCGTGAACACTCCTGATTTTAAACATGGAAACAATAAAGAGCATAACAAAGTAGCCTGAAGAAACATTAACAAAGAGTCTTGGCTTCATTTGGATCATCATACTAGATCTGTACTTACAAGTATTTCCAAAAAAAAACCATGTGTAAATATTAGTTGACCAGATTTTATGGGCGTAGCAAAAATCTGATCAGTTAATATCTTTGGTATCATCTAGATGCCAAAGACCAAAAACTCAAGAAAAACGAGGGTGAAACCAAAAACCAACTAACAAAAGCCATAGCAGTCGAGGTTTCGAATCTGGCGCAATGGTTTTGTGCACAGTTTTCAAAATCATTACTGATGAGGACTGTTATACCTGCCGACGTGCATGCTGCGGTAAATGTAAGTGTTGATGTAATCTGCATCTCAAGAAACCATGTCTAGCAGTTATTTGAGGAACATATGAAGCCAGTTTATATTCAAGAATTTGAACTCATCATCAAGATTTCAATTCAAACAGCAAACTTGAACAGCTAATGAGAAACCCATAATCAAAATACACCTTTTTAAGTATTTTAGAAGGATAAAACTCTAAACCATGAACAAAGAAAACAACTAATTAACTAAATAACTAATAACCAAGATTTTCAAAACATACACGATCATTTTAACCAAGAACGCGATGTCGACTTCGGATATGGTAAAATGGTGACCATATTCAAGAATCCATTCGGTTTGATCATGAAAGGATCATTCAAATTGGTGTATAACTTGTTAAAAAAAATCCATATGTTCATTGAAATGGCGACCTCTAACATCTATAAACGGTTTAACCATCTTATTAGATAATCATTTTGTAACTTATGTATTTATTCTCATTTATTTGTAATCTGTACATCTTCTCTAAACTTCATTATAAATATATCGATCCATCCTCCCATATTGGGCAGGCTTTCACTTTCCATATTCTTACATGGTATCATCCAGTTAACCTCCCCTTCTCAACCCTAGCCGCTTCCTTCTTCGGCTGTATTCTTCAGCCATGGCTTCCTCTTCTCAATATACCACTATCCCTATGCATACTCTCCTTCACATGATCACCATCAAATTATCTTCATCCAATTACCTCTTATGGCAGAATCAAATGATTCCTCTCTTCACTTATCAGAAATTATTGGCCCATATCGACGGTTCTGCTCCTCGACCGCCGACCACTCTTACTGTTGAAGCCAAGACTGTTCCCAACCCCTCTTTTGCTTCTTGGACTGACAGTGATCAACGTGCAGTTATTCTCTTACACTCCTCTCTCACGGAGGAAGCAACTGTCGAGATTCTTGGCCTCACTTCTGCCCGTCAAATTTGGACTGCACTTGAGGCAACCTACAGCAACTGTTCGGTTGAAAGAGTTCACTCTCTTCGTGATACTCTCCGAAAAACTACAAAGGGGACCTCCTCAATTTTGGATTACGGTCGGAAGTTCAAGGGATTATGTGACCAGTTATCCGCTATTGGTCAACCGGTTGACGATAATGACAAAGTCCACTGGTTCTTATGTGGTCTCGGTGCCTCATTCGAAACATTTTCTACAGCCATACAGGCTACCAAACCGGTACCAATTTTTCGTGATCTTTTATCTCAGGCGGAAAGCCGGAAAGCCATGAGATGTTCTTAACTTCCCTTCATGGCGGTTCATCTACTCCGGTCCGGCACACTTGTCCTTATACCCGTGGTAGGAGCAATAATTATTGTGGTACTGGTACCCGTGGACAGTTTCATGCTGGCCGGGGTCGTTCTTCTAACCGTCGGCCTCCTCACTGTCAACTGTGTCGAACTAATGGCCACTATGCCTCCGCTTGTTCCACTTTGCACTCTTATACCAGTCAAACTCCACCTGAGAGCTTAGCACATGCCTTCCATGCTCAGTGTAATGTCCTTACTGGCAGCCCGGATTAGTATGTGGATTCAGGAGCCACGACTCACATGACACCCGCGCCAGACAATCTGCATACATCAGCTCCTTATCAGGGTAATATGAATGTAACCTTTGGCAACGGTAACACTCTTTCTATTTCTCATATCGGATCATCTATGCTTTCTAAAAATCTTTTATTACGTGATGTTTTAGTCATCCCTAATCTTACTAAGAATCTACTATCTATTAGCAAACTCACAATGGATCATCCGGTCGATGTTTTATTCTCTCAACCATTTTTTACAATTCAGGACAGGGAAACCAAACAAGTGCTCGTTCAAGGTCGGTGTGAAAATGGTCTTTACGTTCTTCGAGATGGACCTCAAGCTTTTGTTGTTGTTTCAAGTGTTTCCAATAAAGCCTCTTAAGAATTGTGGCATGCTCGTTTAGGGCACGTTTCATTTGATGTTATTTCTACTTTAAAAATCTTTTATTACGTGATGTTTTAGTCATCCCTAATCTCACTAAGAATCTACTATCTATTAGCAAACTCACAATGGATCATCCGGTCGATGTTTTATTCTCTCAACCATTTTTTACAATTCAGGACAGGGAAACCAAACAAGTGCTCGTTCAAGGTCGGTGTGAAAATGGTCTTTACGTTCTTCGAGATGGACCTCAAGCTTTTGTTGCTGTTTCAAGTGTTTCCAATAAAGCCTCTTAAGAATTGTGGCATGCTCGTTTAGGGCACGTTTCATTTGATGTTATTTCTACTTTAAACAAAATGGGTGTTTTGTCTGTTACTTCAGTTTTACCCAAACCGACTATTTGCACATCTTGTCAACTTTCCAAAGGACAAAGATTATCCTTTGAAATAAATACAAAACACTCGTTAAACCCTTTAGACTTGATACATTGTGACTTATGGGGTCCTTCACCTATTTTATCCACAGACGGTTATTTATATTATGTGATTTTTGAGGATGACCATTCTCGTTTCACTTGGTTTTACCCTCTAAAAACTAAGTCTGGATTTTATTCGGTGCTAACCGCTTTTATTAATATGGTTCAAACACAATATTCCAGAAAAATTAAAGTTTTTCAAAGTGATGGTGGTACTGAGTTTGTGAACCATACTGTTCGCAAGATTCTAGAGGATAATGACACCTTTAATCGACTTTCGTGTCCTTACACGCCTCAACAAAATGGCCGTGCTGAACGAAAACATAGACATATAGTTGAAACTGGTCTAGCGATGTTATTTAATGGTCATGTGCCGACATGTTATTGGGTTGATGCTTTTAGTTCAGCTACGATTATCATCAACCGCTTACCAACACCTTTATTGGATAATCAAACTCCTTTTCAGTTAATTAATCAAACAAACCACACTTGGGAAATTTTCGGACTTATGGCTGCCAAGTATTTCCATATTTGCGGGATTACTCACCACATAAATTAGCCCCACGGAGTATTCCTTGTGTTTTTATTGGATATAGTTCTCAATACAAGGGTTACCGATGTCTCGATCCCGTATCCTCTAGAATTTATGTTACTCGACATGCTCGTTTTAATGAACATATTTTTCCATTTTCTGGAGCAACTGGTCCAAATGATTTAACTAAGATAGTTTTATCTACATTTCTTGAAGACCTTCCTGGACTATTCCTATATATATCTCGGCCCGCTGATCGTGCAAGCACCCCCTCCACATCAACTAACATTGGCCCATGTACCCTTTGCAGACCCGTTACTACTGACCAGCCCCCTACTTCTACAGTCCAAGCCCATGCTAATGTTGATGTTTTTGCTCCCGTTATTGCTATTAATGCTCTCACTGATTGTGCAGCTCCTATTGCTGTTGTCCCTGACCCACAAGCTCAACAACCTGATATTCAAGCTCCTATTAATGATGATATCCCTGATCCACCGGCCCAACATGCTACTCTTAACTAGGCCCAACAACAGGCTCAACATCTTGCTCAACAATCAGCCCATCCTATGACTACACGTGCCAAAGCTGGTGTCTTTAAACCAAAGCATATAGCTGATTTAGCATCTCTTTCAAAACATTGTCTTCATGTTGCTTTGTTCACCGAAACCGAGCCTAAAGGCTATAAATCTGCTACTTAAAACCCAAAATGGATGGCTGCAATGCGCGATGAAATAGACGCTTTAAAACAAAACAATACCTGGACCTTGGTTCCACGTCTTTCAACCTCAAACGTTGTCGGTTCTAAATGGGTTTATCGTATTAAGTATCACTCAGATGGGTCGGTCGAACGCTTTAAAGCGCGCTTAGTGGCTCAAGTATTTACACAGGTTCCTGGGTTAGACAATTCTCATACCTTTAGTCATGTTGTCAAGGCTGCTACGGTACACATTGTTCTATCTCTTGATGTTCTAAATAAATGGAAATTACATCAACTCGATGTCAAGAATGCGTTCTTGAATGGCTACTTGTCCGAGACGGTCATTATGGAACAGCCTCCTGGGTTCACCGATATGCAATATCCGAACCACGTTTGCAAACTATCGAAAGCCTTATATGGCTTGAAGCAAGCCCCTCGTACTTGGTTTCAAAGATTAAGCATTTTTTTTATTAGCTAATGGATTTGTCTGCAGCCGCACTGATACTTCACTGTTTATCTTCACCCGTGGCTCATGTATAATGTACTTGCCTGTTTATGTGGATGATCTTATTCTCACCGGGAATGACGAGTTCACCATTGCTGCTTTTTATATCTCGTCTCAATCAAGAATTTGCCATTAAGGATCTTGGTAACCTTAGTTATTTCTTGGGATTAGAGGTCGCCTACACTGATGATGGGCTATTCCTCTCTCAAAGCAAATATGTTGTTGACATTCTTACTCGGGCAGGTTTATTATTAGACTCCAAGCCAGCATCTTCTCCTCTTGCTCCTCATGCATCATTCACATAAGATGGATTGCCCTTTTCAGACCCGACACTTTATCGTTCCTTAGTTGGAGCGCTTCAGTATTTGACCATCACTAGACCTGATTTGTCGTATGCTGTAAATCAGGTTAGTCAGTTTCTTCATGCTCCTACAACTGTGCACTTTCAGTCGGTCAAAAGGATTTTAAGGTATGTCAAAGGAACTCTCTCCTTTGGTCTTACCTTTTCTCGTCCACATACCAACTCGATCGTCGGCTATTCGGATGCCGATTGGGCTCGGTGTGTTGAAACTCGTCGTTCCACATATGCTTATTCCATTTTTCTAGGAGGGAATCTTGTTTCCTGGAGCGCCAAGAAACAACCTACAGTATCTCGATCCAGTTGTGAATCTGAATATCGGGCTATGGCCAACACTGCTGCCGAAATTATTTGGGTCACTCATTTACTTCGTGAGTTACATGCTTTGCCTCCAGATAGACCGACTCTCTTATGTAATAACAAAAGTGCTTTGTTTATGACTCAAAATCCAGTTTCTCACAAAAGGGCTAAACATATCGATCTTGATTATCATTTTATTCGAGAGCTAGTAACATCGGGAAAATTAGCAACTAAATTCGTTCCAACCAATCTTCAGGTGGCGGATATTTTCACCAAAAGTCTTCCGCGTGCTACTTTTGAATATTTTCGCACTATGCTCCGTCTTGGTCCACCACCTTTTTGATTGGGGGAATATTAGATAATCATTTTGTAACTTACGTATTTATTCTCATTTATTTGTAATCTGTACATCTTCTCTAAACTTCATTATAAATATATCGATCCATCCTCCCATATTGGGCAGGCTTTCACTTTCCATATTCTTACACATCTAAATACCACCTAATCATTTGCAGGGATTTGAACCCACACCATATATGTGGGGGGTAATCACCAATACCGCAAACATGGTTTTAAAAAGCGTGAGGCACTCTGAGGCGTTTAGGCGCGAGGCGAGAGCCTCATGTACGTGAAGCGTTGCTCTATGTACAACCAAATAAGCCTTAGGTACAATCAAAAGTTGCATCTGTCTCGTTTTTTTTACGTCTTAGGCCTTTTTTATCATATAAAACATTCATAATCTCTTAATCCCTTTGGTTGTTTCTACGCATCATCCTCCTACGAACCCCAAAGTTGACCAATTTTGATCCAGATGTCATGAAGCGACGTCTCAAGGCCTGAGGCGTTTTCCCGATCGCCTCGAGTGCCTCACACCTCAGGCACTCCTGAGGCGCTATTTTTCAAACCAAGTCCGAAACATTCTATTAACTAGCAATCATACGCGCTATATATTTATATATGAAACTACAAAGTAAGCATCTTTACCGCGTCTCCAATGGTGAAAAAACCAAGAATTCTTGAATTTCTTAAACAACGCTTCACCAGAAGAGCATAAAGATCAACAATAGCAAGTGACATACTCCACAAGCATTGCAAGCTTAGAGCTCCAACAAGGTACCTTGTACCACAAGCAACAAGTAAGTTTCATATTTTTTTTCGACAGCAAATGGTCTAGCGGTTGTGGGACATTTGTTATCTTAATCGGGCCCAAAGTCCCAACCCCGGTTCAAACCTCACCCTACACCACCAGGAGGAAACCCACAACTGGGAGCTCAACCCAAACATTTAAAAAGTCATGACACTACAACTCAACCGAAGAGGTGATAAGTAAGTTTCATATAAAAATTTGACAAATTCCCCCAAAAAGATTCATCATGCTATCAACAACACACTCAGAATCAATCCCAATTTTCAATTCGAAACGACCTAAATTTCAAGAGTATATATAAATTAGGGTTAGGGTTTGGATCTTTTAGCGGTTACCGGAAAGCGGTGACGGAAGGGAAGTCACTGGTGGCAGCCATGACGGCGACTGAAACGGCGGCGAATCCGAACTGAAAAAGTCGCAAGGCGAGGGCGGCCGGCGTTCCGGGCATCCCTTGAACGTCCTTCAGTCTTACGGTAGCATCAGGTGGAGCCCCATTATCGGCAGCGCCGCCTTCCGTCAATTGGGGAACTTGAATATCAAATGGATGCACCGATGGTCGGCTTCTGTTGCTCATAATTCTGCTACAATCTTTCGCATCGAACCATGAAACAGAGTCAAAATTAGAACCACAAAATCGACGATAGGAGTGGTTGATTGATTGAGAAGATGAGTAATGGTTTTAAGGGTTGGGAAAGTAACGGGGCGGGGACGATGGTACTCTGTTTCTGTGACCGTTAAGTTGTCTCGAAAATATCAATAACATAAAAGGAGACTTGAAAACATTACACTAAAAAAACACATTTAAAAAAAAATTAACACTTTTTACCATTTATTTCAACTTTTTAATTAATAATCTTTTTTTAATAAAACTAGAAATTTTACCCCACGCTCCGCGGCGGAAAGTGGACCTTAAACGGTTAACGCAGTGACACTAACGTGGCTAACCACAAAAAGAGACGTGGTTAAATAAATTTTACCCCGCGCTCCGCGGAGGGAGTTGGACCTTAAACGGTTGAGGTGGTGACATTAACGTGACTAAACACACAAAAAAACTTGTACTTAAATACATAAAAGAAATGTATGAAGTTACAGCTACTCGGTTGTGGAGATCGAAACATAGATAAAAGACAGTTAGATAACGATATTGTTCGTCTCATTCTTCACGGTACCAGCGCGTCACTTTCAAATAACCCTCGATGCCTAAAAAATACTCTATTTTAAATAAGACAAACAAACAAACAAAAACTATTAAGGAAGAATCAAATTACATATACTACAGGGAGTAAACTTGAAACTTTAAAACTTTAAGGGAGTTAAAATGAAATTTTATAAATTTAAAGGGTAATTTTTGCAATTAATACAAAGTTAAAGGTTGAATTACACTTGTATTTAAGTTTAAGTAGAACTAGAAATTTTGCCCCACGCTCTACGGCAGTAACCGGACCTTAAACGGTTGAGGTGGTGACAATAGCGTGACTAAACACAAAACGAATCGTATTTAAATACATGAAATAAAGCATATGTAGTTACTACGAGTCAGTTGTGGAGATCAAAACATAGTTAAAAGACAGTTTGATAACGGTACCGATATTTTTCAGTCGGTGTCGGTATCATTCTTCATGGTACCGAAAAATTACTGACAGTCGATATAACTCACGATACCTAAAAAACACACTATGTTGAATACTGATGTCGTGTGATAAGTATATATAAAAATATAAGTAAATATATTTTCAAGGTGATTGATTTCACAATATCAGGTTTTAAATTTATAAATTAAAATGATAATTACGTTAACTTAAAACACACAATAGGCAAGTGTACCTATCGCAGCGTAATATAGTTAGGTACGAACCAAGTATCGAACCAATGGACACAGTCGATGTCACACCCCAACCGACGGCGGAAACGTCGGTGTCACACCCCAACCGACGGCGGAAACGTCGAGGCGGGACATGTAGACTGTTCATGAGCACAAGGTCGACTAGATTGCAATATATTAAACATCAACTTTCATTTCAAACAAACACAACCAAAATTCAAACGAGTACATAAATTGAAACACATAAGAATCCTTATTTAAAATTAACTAGGTCCAAACTTAAATGTAGCAATTTCTTGATCACACTCACACGTTAGTACCTGAAACATAAACAAAATAAGGTCAACTAAAAAGTTGGTGAGCATACACAGGTTTGTACATAGATAGTATATGAATTGAATAACAAATCCTTTACAAATCATGATAAATAAGGCATTTATGGGGAGCAACTATTGTGTAACTAAAGTACAATCAAACATTTGTAACTAGCATGCAAATTGTGTTGTCGGTAACAATCACCCCAATCTGGGTGGGTTTGTCAGACTCAATAGATCTATCATTGTTTACCGTCGGCTTGTATAGTTAATGATTGCACAAACATTGCACATAAACAGTTGACACACCTAGTACTCAAACATAAAGCTCAAATTGCACACATGAATGTAAAGCGGATTTGTGTTTGTGTTGTTTGTAAAAATGTAAAAACAATTGTGTAATATGGTTCATGTTTCACCCCAAAAAGCGTAAAAATGTAAAGAGGGGCTATGTAATACTCACTTGATTCAATGTATAGCTAGCACGTGAAAATGAATAATAAGATTGATCCTTGCAATTCACCACGTTAACCTAGTGTGCAAAGTATATGGATTTCCAATCACTATCGTATAAAATAGAATTGGTCTAAGTGTAGGATGGAATTGGACGTGTGTACGACGAGTTGTGTTTGTGGATTTGTATTTAAAACGGGTGTTGTATAAATTAAAAGATTTAAAATAAATAGTTTAAAAAAAATGATTGAAATAAATGTTGATTTGGAATAACTAAATAAATTAATTAATTATTAATTATTTATTTAGTTAGAAAATAGTGTGGAAATTATATTTAAATATAAATTAAATAAATAATTTTTTCACATCATTTATTTACTTATAAAAATGCGTAAAATAATATTTATGTGTAAAAATATACATTTAAATGTTTTAGTATTTTAATAAATTTATTTATTCATTTATCATAAAAACAAGTTTTGTTTATTTCTAAAATAAAGTTATAAACTTTATAAGTTTGGATAAAAAAAAGGGATATATTTTATGAAGTCACTATTTTATTGGGAAATTTATTTACTTTAAATAAATAAATAAAAATTAAACTTTGTTTTTAAAAATAATTAATATACAATTTTTAAACAAAGAAATTTGAAATAAATTAAGTTTATAACGAAAATTGGCGATTCCACTTATATTCTGTTCTAAATGTTTCAAGGTTTATAAAAATAATTTTTCTATAAATTTTCGAGTTGTAAAAGTGGTTCAAAAAAATTAAACAGGGCCACCCGGCTCGAACCCGGGTGGTTCCTGTGTTGGGACTGGATGTTTACCGCTGGACCAGCGGTGCTATTCGTGTAATGATCTTGGTCCGGTAGCTACTAACACGAAATGGAGAGATCGGATCCTGTCGTTCAGGGTACGCGCAAAAATCCGGCCGGGCGTGGCTTGTGGGTTTCGAACCCACGCCACCGGGTCCGATGGCGCAGTGGCTTAACCAGTCGGACCGGTGGTTTCGCTGATATACAATGGAAACAAGAATTAGATAACCCCTTAACTGGGTTAATGTTAAATTCAAAATAAAAAACGCAAGAACAGGTCGGATTCTTGATTTGCAATCGAATCCGATGTATAATAAAAACATGAATTGGTAAGGGGCTTTTGCTCGAAATTCAAAAGCGAATCGAAGGAGAGTGATCTTACTCGTTTTGGTTTGGGTACGAATGCAGTCGGCTACGATTTTGGGCTCGATGTTCTTGATGGTCGATTTGACTCCAGGCGTGTAATGGGATGCGAATGGCGTTTGAAGGTGTTTGTAATCGATTAGGCGAAGGTGGACTTATGATTTAATTTGGTTAATTTTATCTAAATCTATTGATTTGATTTTTTTGAATTCGGCCGTAAGAATCGCTGGGTTAGTTAGGCATAAATTCGACGAATTGGAGTTGGATTGGGTCTAGATAATGGTCTAGGTACACTCGAGATTAACTGATGCTAGTTTTCAGAAATTCAAATTGGTTTAAATCTCTTGATTTTGATCGAATTCATCCTAGTTTGACTCCCAAAAAGTCAACTGCATTCAAATTTCGGATTTGTATGTTTATTGGGTCTGGATAGGATCGATTCGATGTTTATGCATGAGATAGAACTTACGGGACTCGATTGGACTCGATTCCGGGCTTGGATTGAACAAATTCGGCCCTGTTTGATTTTTTTGAGAGTCAAACGGGTCAATTTCATGTGTTCTTGGGTTGTTTGACTTTGAGAAGTCCAAATTGAACTATTTTTCTTGATTTGTGGTCAACATTGAGTCAAATTCCAAGATAGTTTATATATATATATATATATATATATATTTTTGTTATAAAATTTTTGATTATTTTTAATCATTTTATAAAAATGAATTGTGTATTTATATATATAAATGCGGAATATATAAACAAGATCGAAACGCAAAATGTCATTATTGAAAAAGAAAAAATACAATACTCGGAAAATAGTGAACGTTACAGTCTCCCCTTGTTAAGGAAATTTCGTCCCGAAATTTAACTAGTTGAGGCGACTGGACCATCAAAGAGGTGTGGGTATTTGAGCTTCATTTGGTCTTCACGTTCCCAAGTAAACTCAGGTCCGCGCTTAGATTCCCAACGAACTTTGACAATAGGGATACGGCTTCGCCTGAGTCTCTTGATCTCAGTATCTATGATCTCCACTGGTCTCTCAACGAAGTGCATCGTTTCGTCAATGCGCACATCGTCAAGGGGTATATGGAGATTCTCATCAGCAAGGCATTTCTTTAGGTTGGACACATGAAATGTAGAATGTATGTTGGCAAGTGATGGAGGTAACTCGAGTTTGTAAGCCACTTTCCCAATCCTTTCAAGGATCTTGAACGGGCCCACGTAACGAGGTGCTAGTTTGCCTTTCTTTCCAAAACGGATCACACCCTTCCATGGAGACACCTTTAGAAGAACAAGATCACCGACTTAGAATTCCAAGGGTTTTCGTCGTTTGTCGGCATAACTCTTTTGCCGACTCCTCTCTACTCGGATGTTGTCACGGATTTGAAGGATCTTATCGGATGTTTCTTGAATTAGCTCGGGACCGGTGATTTGTGCTTCACCAATCTCGTTCCAACATATAGGAGAACGGCATTTACGACCATAGAGAGCTTCAAATGGAGCCATATTGATACTTGTGTGATAGCTATTGTTGTAAGAGAACTCGATTAGGGATAGATGTGAATCCCAATTTCCACCAAAATCAGTTACACAAGCCCTAAGCATGTCCTCAAGAGTTTGGATTGTTCGCTCGGTCTGACCATCAGTTTGGGGGTGGTAAGTCGTGCTCAAATCCAATCGGGTGCCAAGAGCAGTTTGGAGGGATTGCCAGAAACGGGAGGTAAAACGAGCATCTCTATCGGAAATTATGTTCAGTGGTACACCGTGACGACTCACAATTTCTTTAATGTAAATTCGGGCCAGTTTCTCAACCCGATAATCTTCACGGATAGGCAAGAAGTGAGCAGATTTGGTGAGACGGTCAATGATCACCCAGATGCTATCATAACCACTTGAAGTGCGAGGGAGTTTGGTAATAAAATCCATAGCTAAATTCTCCCATTTCCACACGGGGATTTCCGGCTGTTCAAGTAAACCGGATGGACGTTGGTGTTCGGTTTTGACTTTGGAGAAAGTTAGACATTTTGCAACATAGATAGCAATGTCTTTCTTCATACCGGGCCACCAATATTGATGGCGAAGGTCTTGGTACATTTTATCCGCACCGGGATGAATAGAATAACGAGTCTTGTGAGTCTCGTTCATGAGAAATGTACGGAGATCATCACGATCAGGAATCCAAATACGGTTCAAGTAATAAAGCAAGCCATTGGGTTTAGATTCAAGCTGGAGTTCAACACCACACGACATTTCTTCGTACATGTTACCCTCGGTGACTGAGACGTGTTGAGCTTCTAGGATACGATTCTGAATGTCGGTTTGAATTCGGACACAATGAAGCATTACATGGTCCTTACGACTCAAAGCGTCGGCTACAACATTCGCTTTGCCGGGTGGTAACGAATCTCGCAGTCATAGTCGTTAAGGAGTCCAACCCAACGTCGTTGCCTCATATTGAGTTCTTTTTTGTTGAAGATATGCTGGAGACTCTTGTGGTCGGTGAACACCACACATTTGGTGCCATAAAGGTAATGTCTCCAAATCTTCAATGCGAATACGACCGCACCCAACTCGAGATCGTGCGTCGTATAATTCTTCTCATGAATCTTAAGTTTCCTTGATGCATAAGCGATCACCTTGCCTCGTTGCATGAGAACACAACCAAGACCTTGGTTGGAGGCATCACAGTAGACAACTAGATCATCATTCCCATCAGGGAGAGTCAGTATAGGAGCATTGCACAACTTTTGCTTGAGAGTTTGGAAGGCTTCTTCTTGCTTTGGTCCCCATTCATAACCCTTGTGTGTCAAAGCGGTGAGGGGGACAACAATCTTAGAGAAATTTGAGATGAACCGACGATAATATCCCGCAAGACCAAGAAACGAACGAACTTCAGTGGGGGTCTTAGGGGTATTCCAATTTTTAACAGCCTCGATCTTAGCAGGGTCAACATGAATACCCTTTTCATTGACGATATGGCCTAGGAATTGAACCTCTTTTAGCCAAAATTCACATTTGAAGAACTTGGCATATAGTTGCTCTTTCTTCAATAGGTCCAAAACCAACCTAAGGTGTTGCTCATGATCGGCTTTAGTCTTGGAGTAGATTAAGATATCGTCAATGAAGACGATCACAAATTTGTCAAGATACGGTTTGCACACACGATTCATGAGGTCCATGAAAACCGCGGGTGCATTGGTTAACCCGAAAGGCATAACCATGAACTCGTAGTGGCCATATCTTGTTCGGAAGGCAGTCTTTGGAATATCTTCCTCTTGCACACGGAGTTGATGATTACCAGATCGAAGATCAATCTTTGAGAAACAAGTAGAGCCTTGAAGTTGATCAAAGAGGTCCTCAATTCTAGGCAATGGATAACGATTCTTGATGGTAAGCTTGTTGAGTTCTCGGTAGTCAATATACATGCGGAATGATCCATCCTTCTTCTTGACGAATAATACAGGTGCACCCCACGGTGAGTGACTTGGACGGATGAAGCCCTTGTCGGAGAGCTCTTGGAGTTGGCTTGCAAGTTCTTGCATTTCGGAAGGTGCAAGACGATATGGAGCTCTAGCCACGGGGTTAGCTCCGGGCACAAGATCAATGCGAAATTCTACTTGTCGGACGGGTGGAAGGCCGGATAAGTCTTCGGGGAATACTTCGGGAAAATCCCGGATGACGGGGATGTCTTGAATACTCTTCTCTTTGACATCCTTTTGAATAATATAAGCTAAGAAAGCCACGTACTTCTTTCGTAAGTACTTTTGAGCAGTAGTGCATGACATTAGCTTGAGTCCTTTGCAAGGCTTTTCACCAAAGACTCTTAGTGTTTCTCCCGACGGTAAAGGTATTCGGATGTACTTCTCAAAACAGATAACTTCGGCATGGTGATTCGCCAGCCAATCCATGCCTATGATGATGTCAAAACTTCCTAGTGGCATTGGCACGAGGTTGATTGGAAATGTATGATCATTGAGTTCTAGTGTGCAATCATGGATAATGGAGTCAATTGTAAGAAAGTCACCATTTGCTACTTCTACGGTGAAGGTTTTCTCTAATTTGGATCGTGTTTTAGCAAGTAAGGGTTCAAAGTTAAGTGACACAAAACTCTTATCTGCACCGGTATCAAATAAAATGGAGGCATATTGACTATTAACAAGGAACGTACCGTTGACCACATCATTGTTGGCCTAAGCTTCATTGGCGTTTATGTTGAAAGCACGCCCACGAGCTCCTCCTTGCCTAGCATTGATAAGCTTCGGGCACTGATCACGAAAATGATTCGGGTTGCCACACTCATAGCAAGCGCGTCCATTTGCAATAGCAGGGACACCTTGATTAGCCACTTGCTGGTTGGTTCGAGCTGGTGGGTTGACTTGACCTGCAAGTGCCTTGGCTCTACAAACGTTGACCGTATGGCCATATTTTCCACAGTGGGTGCAAAGGCGACAGGGAATGTTTTGGAGGTGGTGATAGTTGCAGGTAGTACAGAGTGGGTAGATCCCAACATATGGCTTCTTGGCTGGTGCTTGAGCCATGGGAGCAACTTGGTTCACTGGGATAGCAGGAGTGACCACATCATAGTTCTTAGCTTTCCTTTTCTTATTATTGTGGTAGGGTTCAGCTTTAGTTTCTTTAACAGGTGCAGAGGTTGTTATGGTGTCAGCAGTTTTCTTGGTGCCCTTTCTAGTCAGCGTTCCTGCTTTTACATGGTTGTCGGTCAAAGTAGCAGATAACCGGATAGCATCTTCAAGTGTTGCGGGATTTCTCCCTAAGACAGTATCCTGAATCTGCCTAGGCAATCCACCAATGTACTTCTCAATGCAGCGAGATAAGGGTGTGACCATGTGGGGCACAAGGAGACTCAACTCATGGAACCGAGTTGTATAAGCCAGACTCTCACCACTGTCTTGAGCAAGATCCCAAAACTCAGATTCAAGTTTCTTCATCTCATTCCGAGGACAGAACTCCTCGGTCATTAGTCTCTTAACCTCATCCCATGGTAAGGACATTGCTGCCTCTACGCCCCTATTCCTTCTTTCCCCATTCCACCACGTGAGTGCCCGTTTTTGAAAGACACTTGTGGCATGACGAACACGGAGGTTATCGGGACAGTCACTATTCAGGAAGGTGCCCTCAATACTTTCAAACCATTGCAGTAGTCCTGTGGCTCCCTCGTTACCATAGAACTTGAGAGGATTACACGAGTTGAAGTGTTTGAAGGTGCATTGTGGTGGGTTGGCACCACCACCACCATTAGTTCCAGGGTTACCATGTGCGGCTCCATTAGCTTGAGTGAGTTGAGTTACTTGTTGAGCAAGGATAGCAGCGATATCGGTGTTGTTGTTGACCACGGGAGCACGACGGGGAGGCATTCTACAGATTTTCACAAGACAAGAAAAGATGTGAGAATTTATGAAATTTGATTGGATTTAAAGAGGATAAGATAATAAATAAGATAGTTGATCACAGTTTGGATTGTACTCAAATGGTGACATAATCACTCGAATACTATGACACATTAAGGTTAACTTAAACTCATATAACTTTCAAGGAGACGTACTTTAGCCTATAAGTAAACACTCATCCCGAGAATTCCCAGGAAAGCATACGGGTCCCTCGGTTGATTGAGATTTATACGAAATGCTTTCCTAGACAGAAAACTCAGAATACAGGTGTCACCCTTCCAGATTGCACGTGTCCTTTAAAAATTAACAAAGTCTAAAAACCTTAACGAGAAAGAAAATAGATTTTTTTATAGATTTTAGATCCATGAAGTTTCCACATGCTACGATGGTAGTGAAGCAAGTTATGAGGCTTAGGGTATGGGTAGGGATATTATTTATTTAGTTTATTGTTTAAGTATAGTATAATATGTTATGGATTTTTAACAAGTAAAAGCAGCAAATAATATAATAATTAAAATAAGCACGTAACACATAGCATGTAGCACATAACACATAATCATGAAGCATGGCATGAATGGGTATCCTAAAGTTATAGTCTAGGTCAAAGGTGTCTAATAACCTAATTCCCTATAACATGGCTCTGATACCAATCTGTCACACCCCAACCGACGGCGGAAACGTCGGGGCGGGACATGTAGACTGTTCATGAGCACAAGGTCGACTAGATTGCAATATATTAAACATCAACTTTCATTTCAAACAAACACAACCAAAATTCAAACGAGTACATAAATTGAAACACATAAGAATCCTTATTTAAAATTAACTAGGTCCAAACTTAAATGTAGCAATTTCTTGATCACACTCACACGTTAGTACCTGAAACATGAACAAAATAAGGTCAACTAAAAAGTTGGTGAGCATACACAGGTTTGTACATAGATAGTATATGAATTGAATAACAAATCCTTTACAAATCATGATAAATAAGGCATTTATGGGGAGCAACTATTGTGTAACTAAAGTACAATCAAACCTTTGTAACTAGCATGCAAATTGTGTTGTCGGTAACAATCACCCCAATCTGGGTGGGTTTGTCAGACTCAATAGATCTATCATTGTTTACCGTCGGCTTGTATAGTTAATGATTGCACAAACATTGCACATAAACAGTTGACACACCTAGTACTCAAACATAAAGCTCAAATTGCACACATGAATGTAAAGCGGATTTGTGTTTGTGTTGTTTGTAAAAATGTAAAAACAATTGTGTAATATGGTTCATGTTTCACCCCAAAAAGCGTAAAAATGTAAAGAGGGGCTATGTAATACTCACTTGATTCAATGTATAGCTAGCACGCGAAAATGAATAATAAGATTGATCCTTGCAATTCACCACGTTAACCTAGTGTGCAAAGTATATGGATTTCCAATCACTATCGTATAAAATAGAATTGGTCTAAGTGTAGGATGGAATTGGACGTGTGTACGACGAGTTGTGTTTGTGGATTTGTATTTAAAACGGGTGTTGTATAAATTAAAAGATTTAAAATAAATAGTTTAAAAAAAATGATTGAAATAAATGTTGATTTGGAATAACTAAATAAATTAATTAATTATTAATTATTTATTTAGTTAGAAAATAGTGTGGAAATTATATTTAAATATAAATTAAATAAATAATTTTTTCACATCATTTATTTACTTATAAAAATGCGTAAAATAATATTTATGTGTAAAAATATACATTTAAATGTTTTAGTATTTTAATAAATTTATTTATTCATTTATCATAAAAACAAGTTTTGTTTATTTCTAAAATAAAGTTATAAACTTTATAAGTTTGGATAAAAAAAAAGGGATATATTTTATGAAGTCACTATTTTATTGGGAAATTTATTTACTTTAAATAAATAAATAAAAATTAAACTTTGTTTTTAAAAATAATTAATATACAATTTTTAAACAAAGAAATTTGAAATAAATTGAGTTTATAACGAAAATTGGCGATTCCAGTTATATTCTGTTCTAAATGTTTCAAGGTTTATAAAAATAATTTTTCTATAAATTTTCGAGTTGTAAAAGTGGTTCAAAAAAATTAAACAGGGCCACCCGGCTCGAACCCGGGTGGTTCCTGTGTTGGGACTGGATGTTTACCGCTGGACCAGCGGTGCTATTCGTGTAATGATCTTGGTCCGGTAGCTACTAACACGGAATGGAGAGACCGGATCCTGTCGTTCAGGGCACGCGCAAAAATCCGGCCGGGCGTGGCTTGTGGGTTTCGAACCCACGCCACCGGGTTCGATGGCGTAGTGGCTTAACCAGTCGGACCGGTGGTTTCGCTGATATACAATGGAAACAAGAATTAGATAACCCCTTAACTGGGTTAATGTTAAATTCAAAATAAAAAACGCAATAACAGGTCGGATTCTTGATTTGCAATCGAATCCGATGTATAATAAAAACATGAATTGGTAAGGGGCTTTTGCTCGAAATTCAAAGGTGAATCGAAGGAGAGTGATCTTACTCGTTTTGGTTTGGGCATGAATGCAGTCGGCTACGATTTTGGGCTCGATGTTCTTGATGGTCGATTTGACTCCAGGCGTGTAATGGGATGCGAATGGCGTTTGAAGGTGTTTGTAATCGATTAGGCGAAGGTGGACTTATGATTTAATTTGGTTAATTTTATCTAAATCTATTGATTTGATTTTTTTGAATTCGGCCGTAAGAATCGCTGGGTTAGTTAGGCATAAATTCGACGAATTGGAGTTGGATTGGGTCTGGATAATGGTCTAGGTACACTCGAGATTGACTGATGCTAGTTTTCAGAAATTCAAATTGGTTTAAATCTCTTAATTTTGATCGAATTCATCCTAGTTTGACTCCCAAAAAGTTAACTGCATTCAAATTTCGGATTTGTATGTTTATTGGGTCTGGATAGGATCGATTCGATGTTTATGCATGAGATAGAACTTACGGGACTCGATTGGACTCGATTCCGGGCTTGGATTGAACGAATTCGGCCCTGTTTGATTTTTTTGAGAGTCAAACGGGTCAATTTCATGTGTTCTTGGGTTGTTTGACTTTGAGAAGTCCAAATTGAACTATTTTTCTTGATTTGTGGTCAACATTGAGTCAAATTCCAAGATAGTTTATATATATATATATATATATATATATATATATATATATATTTTTTTTTGTTATAAAATTTTTGATTATTTTTAATCATTTTATAAAAATGAATTGTGTATTTATATATATAAATGCAGAATATATAAACAAGATCGAAACGCAAAATGTCATTATTGAAAAAGAAAAAATACAATACTCGGAAAATAGTGAACGTTACAGTCTCCCCTTGTTAAGGAAATTTCGTCCCGAAATTTAACTAGTTGAGGCGACTGGACCATCAAAGAGGTGTGGGTATTTGAGCTTCATTTGGTCTTCACGTTCCCAAGTAAACTCAGGTCCGCGCTTAGATTCCCAACGAACTTTGACAATAGGGATACGGCTTCGCCTGAGTCTCTTTTGCCGACTTGGAATTCCATGGGTTTTCGTCGTTTGTCGGCATAACTCTTTTGCCGACTCCTCGCTACTCGGATGTTGTCACGGATTTGAAGGATCTTATCGGATGTTTCTTGAATTAGCTCGGGACCGGTGATTTGTGCTTCACCAATCTCGTTCCAACATATAGGAGAACGGCATTTACGACCATAGAGATACTCGGCTGTGCAAATGTGTAAACTCCATATCAACCGGGTTCAATCGATTTCAGCTTCGATTTGCAAGAATTTGGGACTGTTTGACTTTAACGGTCAAAATTTGTCAAATGTGATGAATGGTGTCCAAAATTTGGGGTTAAAAGGTTCAATTTCAAATTAAAGGGGTTCAAGGCATTAACATGGGATTCAAGACCAATTTATTTGTTATAAAATAGTTTTTTTTATAAAAACTTGTAAACTAAAACATTATTTATTTTATCATGAACCTTTTTATATAGAAAACTCCATTTTTATAATATTACTTGTTAAACTATATGTATTTTATAAAAGAACAAATTTCCACCTTCATTAGATTTATAAATTGTGTCGTCAATTTGTCCAATAAATACATTCATATACATATATATTAATAATTAATATAACAATATGTATCTATATATATATATATATTTATGTGAAAATACATACATAATTTATTAAAAATATATATATGTTATATAAATTCAACCCAGAGGATAATATGTTTGAATAAGGATGAAAGGCTTCGTGTTAAATTAATAATTGGTGCGACATATTTTGTCGGGCAATGTACGGGCTTGAAATGGTGTGTCATTATCGTATAAAATATTTTAAAATCATATTAGAAAATCATGGATGTTACAGTATCCCCTAGTTGAGGGAATTTCGTCCCGAAATTAAATTGTTGGCGGCTACTGGATCAGGAAAAAGTTGGATTCTAAACGAGTCTTGACTGTCGGTTTGAGGAGTATAATGGACGAAAGGATTCAGGTTGGATTCTTAATTTAGCTCAGGTCATCACGTCAGACACAGATGGTGGTGGTTGATTTGGTTTGATGAGGATTAAGTAGAAAATTGTTGAAACAGAATATGGACTCTAAAAATGAAAAGCATCACTCAAAATGAGAGTGATGAGGATTGATGATCAAACTTGTTTAAGATGTAATCTAATATGTTCAGGAATTGTCAGTGGATAATAGATTTCACAAACGTTGACCCGTTAAACAACATAAAACTTTACGTGACACGAATAACACTACTTCTGATAATATAACAAAGACACTTATATATAGGAAGTACCAACGGCGTATCCACCATGCCCTCGTCATATCTCATTAGTTTTGTTACTATATCCCACGATAGGTTTCATGTCATAACACACGACAGATTTCACTATGTCTTCCATGCGCTGATTTTTATAATTACGTGTGCACCCGTAATTATTCAAATCGTTGCATGGTCCACATAGTTCATCCCATTGTGTGTGGGGTCCAGGGGGTAACACAAAAACACTTAATTCGTAACTATTGCTTTCACGTATGTGTTGCTAACAATAACTATGTCCATAGATAGTAGAGCCAATCAGGTACTAAAGAGTAATACCGTGGCATAATTTAGGGTTTCATAGCTTCCTCGTGTTTGAACAAGAATAAGTCAAACCCCGAGTAGCTTTCATGGATAGGGTGAATAGTCATGCCTTGTGTATGATGTACTTAGTCAATTGAAACAATGTAAACAATCTAATTCCGTGCATAATGTAAACACTAATGTCATGTAGCTTGTAATCAAATATGTTTCATGGGTAACGTGAACAATTTAGCATCATGTATAGGTAAGAGATGAATTTCATGTATGATGTTAACAACTTAGTATCATGTATTTTGTAACCAAATAAGGTTTCAGGTGTGATGTAAATGATTTAGTATCATATATAATGTGCACAATTTAGTATCATGTACTTTGTAACTAAATAAGTTTCATGTGTTATGTGATCCATCTAGTAAATTGTGACTTGCAATAAACTAGTTTCATGTATCATGTGATCGTGTGTATCTTGTGCACATGCATACGTAAGTTATTGAATTTCTTGTGTGACGTATACTAACGAGTTTCGTATGTGATCGAGTGTTGTGGAGAAGCGTGTTTGTCACACCCCGACCGACGGCGGAATCATCGGGGCGGGACATGTAGACTGTTCATGAGCTCAAGGTTGACTAAATTGTAATATGTTAAATCCATTTCCATTCAAATAAACATGAACCAAGTTCCAAGTACATAATGAAATACAATTTGTTTTTGAATTAAGATTAACTAGGTCCAAAGCCTATGTGTAGCATGTCTTGATCAAACTCATATGAAAGCACCTGAAACATGAATAAAATAAGGTCAACTAAAAATTTGGTGAGTATAACACAAGTTTGTATATAGATAGCATATAGTTTGTAAAACAAATCCTTACATAACATGATAAATAAGGCATTTATGGGGAGCATCTATTGTGTAACCAAGTACAATCAAACCTTTGTAACTAGCATGCAAAATTGTGTTGTCGGTATCAATCACCCCAATCTGGGTGGGTTTGTCAGACTCAATAGATCTATCATTGAAAACCGTCGGCTTGAATAGTTAATGATTGCACATAAATCGCACACAAAAGTCAGCACAAATAGCACTCGGGCATAAAGCTAAAATTGCACACATGAATGTAAATAGGATTTGTATTTGTGTTGTTTATGTAAATATAAACATGTAATTTGAATAGTGTTCATGTTTCACCCCAAAAGTGTAAAAGAGTAAAAGGGGCTATGTAATACTCACCTTGATATTAAGGATGTAGCTAGCACAACAGAATAGGTGGCAAAGTAATCCTTGTACTCACAAAGTTAACCTAGAGTGTAATGTGTATGAATATGAATTAATAAAATGTCTAAGGCAAAGTTTAGGGTTTCAAAGGGTGTGAATATAGGGAATTGTACAATGAGTTCGTGTCGTATTATGTAAAAGGATTGTGTAGGAGTTTGCGTTTTTGAATTCGAATAAGTGTTCTATAATCATGAAGAGTTGAAGTAAAAATAGGTGACTTAGGGTTTACGTTTGAATAACTAATTAAATTAAATAATTGTCATTTATTTATTTAATTAGAAAAAAATAGTGTGAAATTATATTTATTCAAATTTAAATAAATAACTTTACTTCATTTATTTATTTACTTATAAAGGTGTGTAAATAATTTTGGTATAAAAATTAATGTTAAATATACTTTTAAATCCTAAGTGTAGATTATATAAATAATAAATAAATTTTATTTATTTATTTACCATTTAAAATAAGTATTTATTTATCATTTAAAATAAATATTTTTTTTAAATCAAGTTAAAATTTTATAAAACTTTATAAACTTGTTTTCAACGAAAGGTATTTTATAAAATATTGTCATCATATTTATAACGTGGAAAAATTATTACTTTGCAAAAATATCTTTATATAATTTTTTGTTAATTAATTAAAATGACATTTCAAAAATAAATTTGTGATAATAGTGATTTTATATTGAAAATTGAAAAAACTTGGTTTTATTCTGTTCAACATGTTATAGGGTTTATAAAAATAATTTTTATATAAATTGTGGAGCTTTAAAACCGGGTTTTAAAAATATTTGTGGACCACCCGGGTCGAACCCGGGTGGGTTCTGTAATGTTAGTGTACCTTACCACCAAACTAGGGAACCAACCCATGTTACTAATCCGGTTTTAAACGGATTTAATCTGAGGTGGGAAAAAGGAGACAGAGACGGTTGTAGGAACGATTTTTGCGTTAAATTGATTGATTCAGAATGAATTGGGACACGAATGAGGTCTGAATACGTGCACAAAGTGAGTGAGCGTGATTTACGGGATTCAACGCGTCTTGATTTCGTGATTGAAGCTTGATTTGAACACTGTTTGACTCTACAAAGTCAAACTGCTCAAATTTGAAATGAACCGCTCTAATTAGATGAATTTAAGTGTTAAATGGGTCTGGATATAGTTGATACTCGGCTGTGCAAATGTGTAAACTCCATATCAACCGGGTTCAATCGATTTCAGCTTCGATTTGCAAGAATTTGGGACTGTTTGACTTTAACGGTCAAAATTTGTCAAATGTGATGAATGGTGTCCAAAATTTGGGGTTAAAAGGTTCAATTTCAAATTAAAGGGGTTCAAGGCATTAACATGGGATTCAAGACCAATTTATTTGTTATAAAATAGTTTTTTTTATAAAAACTTGTAAACTAAAACATTATTTATTTTATCATGAACCTTTTTATATAGAAAACTCCATTTTTATAATATTACTTGTTAAACTATATGTATTTTATAAAAGAACAAATTTCCACCTTCATTAGATTTATAAATTGTGTCGTCAATTTGTCCAATAAATACATTCATATACATATATATTAATAATTAATATAACAATATGTATCTATGTATATATATATATATATTTATGTGAAAATACACACATAATTTATTAAAAATATATATATGTTATATAAATTCAACCCAGAGGATAATATGTTTGAATAAGGATGAAAGGCTTCGTGTTAAATTAATAATTGGTGCGACATATTTTGTCGGGCAATGTACGGGCTTGAAATGGTGTGTCATTATCGTATAAAATATTTTAAAATCATATTAGAAAATCATTGATGTTACAGTCGAGTTACAATACTCAACTTTTGTTATCGTTTAGCCGGATTAATTAGTAGGTGAGTTTTGTGTGCTTGTGAAACAGAAAAGTAAATGACGGTAAAGTAAATAACATAAAAGTAAAAATGTGCGTGAAGTGTGTAACAGAAATGTAACTAGCAGAATAGTAAATAGTAGAAAAGTAAATAAAGCGAAAATGATCAGATTACGAATTGTATTGCTTCGGGATTCGAATCAGCTTGGTACGTGATAATGTTAAGTTAACTAATTCAGTGGTATGACTACTACAAACTTGTGACCCAGGTCACCGCTAGAGCCTCGTCCTCACGACATTTGATTTGCAAATTATATTATTTAAAAAGTGGTAGTGCCTCCCGTTAGGGACAACATTTACCCTCAACCCATCGAATGGTCATCTTCGGGTTGGATAAAGACATCGGACTCAAAATGCTTTATATTAAGTTAAAAAGGTGATTATATTTTGCTCACCGGGAGGCAGTGTAACAATGGGACCAAGTATAAAAACGTACCATTCCCAACATGAGTTCACCAATTCTTGGTCGCATAATAATCTCGTATAAAGACGTACGATCTTAGAAGTATAGACCAAGTCTTGGCTTATCAATCTCTGCTCGTATAAAGACGTACGAGTTTCAAAGGAAGGTTGATTAAAAAGGGTTTTACGATCTTACTCTTTAAAATCAAGACACTCACAAATATAAAGATGGATTTAGACAATAATAAAAGCCCATCAAGAGATGGTTTTTGAGGACGAATTAGTTAAAGATATAAACATACCACTTCATTAATAGGTTAAACATTAACATGCACCAAACATCATTTTCACCCTATCAATACAAAGAAGTTTTAGCCACGAATGGCCATAACAACTAGCGTAATGATGAGTTTCGTAGGCTTCCCTATTATGAAACAAGTAGGAAGAGCCTCTATACTCTAACTACGAGAATGCTCTCTTCTTGGGTGTAGTTTTGCTCTGGATTGGTATGTGGAATTAAGAACCCAAGCCTCCTATTTATAGGCCTCAAAATGTGCAATGCACGGCCGTACATTGGGTTGCACGGTCGTGCAAAGGCCCAGGGAATCAAACAGGGTACAGAGGACACGGTACCGGGCCGTGGGGAGCAGAGAAGGGCAATGCACGACCGTGCATTGGGATGTACGGCCGTGCAACCCCCCTTTTTCTCACAGCCTTGTCTTGTAGCTTCTTATTGACTATTGTTGACCAATTTTGACTTCTTGGGGATCAATGCTCCGGGGATAAACCTTCTAGAAGCTTGAATTCTTGGTGTTCTTGATAGGATTTAGCTTGATTTGTATTTTTAACACCGAATAACCTGCAATTACAAAATATTTGTGTTTTAAGTATAAATTGCAAGGTTATTATTCAATTTAGTACCATAATGTGTGATTATTATGTATGTAAAATATGTATAAATGATGGCACATCAAATACAACTCCGTTTTAAAAGAAAATTTACCGGGACGTCAAGAAAAAAAATAAATAAACAAACGCGAAAGTTATTAAGAAAAAAATAGATTATATATACTACAGGTGTTAAACTTGTAATTTTAATAACCTAAAAGGGTCAAACTGATATTTTATAAACTTTCAGATGAATTTGTCATTTGATTAAAGTTTAAGAGGTGAATGGGTCAGTGGCATTTTGCCACCGACACTTGTCTTTAATAGTAGTTATAATATATAAAAGAACATTTAAATATTTTTCAATAGAGGGGAAATCTGAAAATTTAATATTTGAAGTTTTATATCTAAAAATTATAAATTCAAACAACATTAATAATTAAGGATTACGATAATTAAACATTAAAAAAATTAAATTGTCGAGCTGAAATATCTTAAAGAACTTATTCCTTAAAAGACCAGATATGTTTCATCAAATCGACTCGAAACGCATGATGAGTCTCTTGACGACGTAAACTTTTGAACCTTTCTAAATAATGTTGAAATGTTGTTGGGGCTCTAGGTTCACAAGGTGGTGGCCCATTTTCATTAGGATCACCCAACCAATTACGTATAACGTAACATCCATCATCAACAATCGTATTATGCATTATAATGCATGCATACATACATGATATCACTTATTTGTTGCAAGCTCCAAGCTCTTGCGGCAGCACGTATGATTGCCCGTCGAGCTTGGAGGACACACCGAAAGCACTTTCGATATCTTTTCTTGCAGACTTGTGTTTTTTTTTTTAATTTGTCCCAAACCCCGACCCCACCTTGCCCCACCACCATCACTTTGTTTTGTTCTTCCTGGTGAACGAATTGCTAAAAACCGAATAATTCCAATAGGGGTGAATCGCAAAAATCGGCCACATGGGCCTAAAAAACGAGCATGGGAGTGCTCTTATTGTAATGAAGTTAGAGATGGCAATGTTTCTGTTGTAATTCTAGATACAATTATGTTGTAATTCCCTACTGATGATGCAACTTTGACATGTACTTCATCACAAATAAAATTCATTACAAAGGCGTCCTTTCTTGATTAGCATCATACACTTTGAGCATCCTTTTCAAAGTCTTCAAAGTACATTAGTAGAAGTGTCTAGGTCTTAGTTTCAAAACCATGTATGATATTCATGTTCATTGTCCATCTTTCTCAATTAATAAAAGCCACACGCTACCCTTTGGTCAAAATTTATTTGTTTCTACAAAACCTTTACAACTTGTTTATTTGGATGTGTAGGGACCTGTTCAAAAATCTACTGACAATCTACTGATAATTTTTAATGTTACGTTATCTTTGTTGATTTTTATTCCAAGTATTTTTGGCTCTATCCCATGAAATGCAAATATGATGATGCTGCCCAATTATTTCCTCAATTTAAGTTACTAGTTGAATTTTTTTATCAAACACATTTGGTGTCGATCTTTACTGACAATGGAGGAGAGTATCAAGGCTTATCTTTCTATCTTCGCTCCACCAGAATCTCACATTACACCACTCCCACACATACCTGAACAAAACGAGGTGGCCGAATGTCCCCATGGTAACATAATGGAAACCGGGCTAGCACTCTTTCACCATATTGGTCTTGTTGGGGTTTCGTACAATGGTTTTCAAAACGATTTTGAGCAACACGGCGGAATAAATATGGTGTGTGAACTGTCACACCCCAACCGACGGCGGATTATATGTTAGGACGGACGTGGTTGTTCAAAAGCACAAGGTTGACTAATAAAGTTGAAATATTCCATTAATAAATTTAAGGATTCAAACATGAGGAAAAAGTAACATATTGTTCAACAACAGAATGATAACATAAGTTTAAATTGATAGATATTCTAGGTCCAAGCATCCTATGTGTCCACAAGATAAGCCTCAAACTTGAGCACCTGAAACATGTTAAATAAACTGTCAACTAAAAATAGTTGGTGAGATACAAAGGTTTTGACACCGTTTAACAAAGTCTTTAAAAGTTTCACAATTCACTATGTTAATGCATCTAAGTATAAATGAGAGAACAAGCAAGTTAAACATTGTGCATTTCAAACCTCCAACCAAGTTTAGGCATAACCCGAGGGTTACCCTTGGAAATTTAAGTTTAAATCCAGCAACAATCACCATGGGCTCCCCCCGAAGAGTCAATCAATCTAGATGGATTGGTCAAATACAATAGATCTATCATTGTCACTGTAGGCTCAGCCAAAGTTAATAAACATGCTAGTTTTAAGTTTAGTTTAAGCATACAAGTCTCAAAAGCATATAACACATAGAAAGCATATAAACATAGTTGAGTTTGAATTGTATAAGTCTAAAAGTTTGATACATGTTCCACCCCAAGTTTATAAATCAAAACAAAATAAAAAGGGGCTAAGTATATCCACATGGATTAATGAGAAGTATCCAACAAAGTTTAAGTGAAAACGAAGTTTTGAGGAAGAATATTCTCACAACAAGCCTAATGACAATGTTTAAAGTTTAAAGGTTGATCCTAAAAGTCTATGACAATAATCTAGGATTCTAAGACTAACTAGGGCTTCATATGAGAGGTGGAGATGATTGTGTTATAAAGTTTAGATTATAACAAAGTTTTATTAAGTTTGGAGTTTGAATGAATTATAGATTAAATAATTATTGTCCACGTATTAATAATAATTTCAAATAGTTTTCGAAGTATCATAAATAAAGGTAGAATATTAGTTAAATAATAAATACTAAAGTTCATAAAATAATTATCTAATAGGGTTAAAATAGATAATAATTTATTTAAGGCATAATGATTATTAAGGATAAATAATTATCTAAATGCATAAATAATTATTAAGTGTAAATAATAATTATCTAAAATAGGGTAAATAATTATCATTTAAAAGAGTTTGAAAATTTATCTAATTAAAATGATTAATGTAAATTAGTTGAATTTATTTAAAGTGTTTCATTCATTAAGTATTATTTTTACAAAATAACTTCAAATAAATATTTAGGAAGTAGTTTGAAAGTTTAAAGTGTAAGTTTATAAAATGGTTTATTTTTAAATACAAGTGTATAAACATTTCAAATTAGCCTATGTTTTATTTATAAATATTATGTTTTAAATAAATAAAAACATATTTATTTTCTGTTTTAAATTAAATAATTAATTAAGTTTTAAGTTTTAGTTTAATATAAATTTTAAAAAATGTCCAAGTTTATAAGTTTCTGATTTCTAAAATAAAGATTTAAGTTTTATAAATTTTTCTGATTTTTTTTATAATTATATAAGTTTTCTGTTTATTTTAAAAGTTTATAAATAATACTTAAGGTTTTAAACAAAAACAATTCTATTTATTTCAGAAAATAATAACAAGTTGAATTTCTGATTTTATAAATTGATTTTTGTTTATTTTATGAGTTTTTTAAAAGTTTGTAGCATTTTTATAGTTTCTAGGTATTTAATATTAAGGATTAAATAAGTTTTAATTAGTTTAAATACTTTTTGGAAATAAAAGTATAAATAAAATCCATTTTTAAGTTTATAAAAACATCACAGATTTTATAAAAATAAAAGGGATTTTTAATACTGATTATAAATGCATAAAAAAATGAAAATCCAAAACTCAGGCCGGATTCGAACCCGGACCGCCTGAGCCAACACACACATGAACAAACCACCTGACTACGGGCCTCGTTGGATTATATTCTGGAAAAATAAATTCTTAAACACAATCCCGAACCAGCCCCCAAATCCTGTATGAACTCTAGATTTTCAAACCCAAAATTTGAATCAAATATCCCTCTGTCATTGTAAATTGACAGAGGGCTTTTGATTATGGAATGAAACAAAGATGAGGGCCACAAGAATTACCTGAATCGGGTTTGAAATGAGGGAAAACGAGTTCAAGCTTTGGGTCGCCCGTCGCTGGTTCCAATCGGCAATTGCAGGTTTGATTTGAATGAATTAAGAGTCTAGTGAGTTAGTGTATGGTGTCGTTCAAGTATTGCAACCGGTATTTATGGTCAATTTCAGGTTTTAATGCGCGATTAGTTGGGGGTTTACGGTTGGGCTTAAACGGATTAAAGTCCGACATTACGTGTGTTTACAGTTGGAATCGAGCGTTAATGCACCTTGGGGGTGGTCGCATGCGCGAAGGGATACCCGAGGTTCGATGAATCTACGTGTTTTCGAATAAAGAGGGACGAAAACCGGGTTCTGTGGGGATCGAACTCGCGACTGGGTTCAGGTTCGGGAGTTTGGGGTTTTTGCACAATAGTCCCTGAAGTTTCAAGCTTTATCATTTTATTCTAATACTTGAGTTTTAATTTTAAATTAAGTTTCAAGAATGACAGTTTTGACCCTTGACCTTATAAAATCAATAATATGTTTTATTTTATAAGTTTTACAAATTTTATTATTTTTAAAACTTTATAAAATAATTCATAAGTTTATCATTTTCCAAGTCTTATGTATTTTAATGTTAGAAAATTTTTTATTTATATTATTTACGCAATAATAAATATAATCTTTTAAAGTTTTAAGGGTCTAATCTATTTTTCGTAGGATATATAACGTTAATTACACATATATTTAAACATACATCTATTATTTTAGGAATTAAGTTTAATAAGTTTTAAATCAATATACTTTCAAATGGGTAGAGTACAGTGGATTAAAAACTGATACACGAAAAGTTACATCGGGAAATCCTGGATATTACAGAACCAGTCCAGGCCATTACCCTGGACTGCCCACCAGGAGTCCAGATGCACACCAGAAAGAAACAAAACACAACCATAATGGGTTAGACAATTATACCTTTCGCGAAACCGGTTGAATGATCAAGCTAAATATTTTGAGATCAACGATTCTAGTCGCTAGATCTGGTTACACGACTCTCAACAAAAACTAACTCCTTCATATCTTGTCACCAAGTACCCGGAAATTTAAACCGCAAAGCTCCCGCAAAATTGTAACCTAACAGTAACCAAGTTAGTACACTCGTAAACGGAACAAAAATAGAAAACCATCAACACGCGAAATCAGCGACTCGACTGTTGTCGACGGCGGCACAACAGGTCGGACGACAGTGGTGGCTTAGTGGCGGTGCAAAGGTGGAGGGGGTGGAGATTAGGGTTTTGCAACTCTTTTCAAAAGTAGGTTTCTTTTGGAATCACCTCCTCAAAGTCCTTATTTATAATCCCTTAACTTGTTCTCCAAGATTGGGGTTTAGGGTTTCTAATTACAAATATGATCCTTGTAATTATCTAATAATTATATTTATGGATCCCACTATTTTAATTGTTAATTAACTAACCGTTAGTTAATTACTTAATTATATCCAATATAATTAAGATAACAATTAAATAACTTGTAATTACTTAATATGTTCTCAACATATTTTCTGCACTTTTATTATTAATCCAATTAATAATAATGACAACTATGACAAAACTTCATGAAAATGATTGTCCTTTAAGTGTAAAAACACAAAACTGTCATCATATGCAAGGCACGTGACAGAACTTAGAGAAAAATACCGAATGTGTGCAAAAATTTCAAATAAAGGACATACACCGTAATTAGTTAAGTCAAATTACATATTTTACAAGTTCATATAAATTCAACTAAGGTTAATGATTCAAAAGTCACTGAAAGTATACTTAAAAAAATATAAACTAAAATTATATGACGTGATATTTTGTAGACTTTTTTTTATTTATGATAACTTTTTTATTGAGTTAATTACATGGATAGGCCATATGGTTTGTAAAAAGTAACAGATATGGGTACTATGGGTTCCAAGTTACAAGTATAGGTATTATGTTTTCGATTTTATAAAAAGTTTGGATACTAAGACTAATTTACGTTAGTTTTTCGGTTAGGTTCAAGGGCATTTAAGTCTTTTCATGCTAGAGGACTGATTATGTAACTTAATATGAGGGACCGCTTAATAAACAAAATTACCTAAAGGGACCATCTGTGTAAAATTACCTCCCCTCCTCCACCAAAAAAAATCTCATTCAATCTGAAACTTACTAGTGTAATTAATTGTCGCCACCACCACCATCGCCCAGAACTACGACAACCACACCGTCTCCTCCGCCCAACCACTACCACCGCATTGTCAAAACTCCGACAACCACACCATCAATGTCCCCCTTGTCAAATCTGGACTCCGCCACTTGTCCATGTCACCCAATTACCGCCAGCCACCACCACCTCGTTAACACTAGATTCGTCTTCCAAACTCACCTGCAACTATGATGTTCACCCATGACTTGATGTCACAGCCTGTCCATGTTGTCGGAAAGACGATTAAATAAAAAAATGATTTAAACCGGAAAAACGAGGCTTGTTGGTGTCATCGTTCGTTCACGGAGGAGAGTACAGGCGAAGACACCGTGAGATGCCGGAGAGGTGGCCGGAGTCCCTCTCCCTCTCTCCAGAATTTGGTAGAATGGTGATGATGGTGGCTGGCGACATTTTGTTTGTGGTGGTGTATCTCCACAAATTAGTATACTTGTGTGTATATGTGTATGTCATGTGTATATATACAATTTATTATATACATCTTTAATAATTATTTTTTTATTAAATGACATTTTAGTTATTTTAGCAAAACTTAACAAAAAAAACTAATATTGGTTAGTCTTAATACCCAAACTTGTTACAAAATTAAAACTATAATACCTGTATTTACAATTTGAAACTTTTAGTATCTATAGATGAGAAAACCTCATGGCCCAACATGGACCTCCCATTTTTTTGTCACAAGTGAAACTTGAACCCAAAACATTTTTATTTTAGAGAAGTTTTACCATTAAACTAAGCTAACAATTGTTCCAAATAGTGTAGTTAATGGACCAAATACAATTAGGCCCTTCACATTTTTCAATTTAACCTAATTCACTAATTCTCTCGGTCTCAGCTTCCAAGTTCCAATCGTAGACTTTTGTTCAACTTCCAATCGCAACACGCGAAGAAGAGAAATTCTGATTTGTTGGAAGGTAAGCACTTGTGCACTCTTTATCTTATAATTTGATCATATTGCAGTAGTTTTGTTAATTCGTTTCTTCAGTTTTTTTATTCTCACTTATTTTCATCTCCAATTGCAGTATCCAGTATCATTATTCATAAATTTCAACTTTTGCATCATATTATACTTTAACAGCTTCCTTGACTCCCAAAAAACTCGTTTTCTTTTTGTTTTAAACGAAATCCCACTTCACAAGTGGAGTCATAATCAATTTCCCACAAAGCCATTGTTTTTGTTTATTTTCTTCTGATCACCAAGTGTTCGATGAAAATCCCCAATGAAAGCATTAGTAGTAGTAACTAGTAAACACATCTATGGTGGGAGTTGGTGAATGATTTATCATGATGCTCTTTTGAAATTTATCTTTCTTGTACTTGATAATCGAGATGCCATCAGTAAATTTGCATGGTATTGGTCACTTGGTCAACGATTGTTCGGTTTAGATGGTACCCTTTGTTTATATATCATATCTCTACTTTAACTAATGTTCTTAATTTGCTATTTGAGTATATTAAAATTGATCTTTTCACCATTGAAAAGTATAGAGGTGATAGATTGAGGACGATTTTGCATGTTCTTGTGTTAATATTATGAGGATGGCACATTGATCTCTTAAGAACCATGCAAATATGATACTGTTATGTTATGCTGACTGGGCAGAACAATAATCCGAATAACAATCTGTCTGCTGCAAAACCATTTGGTAGCACGCCTCCTTTTGGTTCACAGACAGGGAGTTCAATTTTTGGTTGCACTTCTACTGGTGTGTTTGGTACCCAAGCTTCCTCACCGCTTTTTAGTGTCTCGTCAGCTGTTGCTTTTGGGAGTTCAACCATTTTGTTAAACGGCCTGTCCTGACCCGAACCAAAATAGCCATTTTTTTAATCAGCCCGTTCTGACCTGAACCCGTCCTGATCTGAACCAAGTTAATCATTTTTTAAATCGGCCCGTTCTGACCCTTTACCCGACACACCCATTTTGCCAGGTATATAAATGACACAAACTATGGTATATTGCAACATATTTGAATTGAACAGAGAATTGTTTGGTTGTTAATGCGTCACTCACTCAACCTTCCAGTTGTTTTGGCAGAATGGAGACATCAGACACTAAACTGAACTCTGAAACGAAAAGGAAAGTTGTCCAGATTTTTCCGCATTTCATGGCAAGGTTAGTATAGTGGTTTTGTTTATCTGGCTACCTATTCATTGTGCATTCTATATAACTTATGTATTACTTATATAACAACTATATAATCTAGCACATTTGTTTCATGATAGGGTTGCAAAATTTGAGGAGCTAGCTAGTGCAGGGAATAGATTTCTTGTTGACTTCCGCCAAGGGCTTGGTGAATTTCTTTAGTATTATTAGTTGTTCTACGGATAGTAGATTGTTTTTTTTGTAGTATTAAATCTTCATATATGTATGCAGAGTTCATCAGAAGACCTTCTATTGACAAAACATCAGAAATCTTTGAGAGGGTGATTAAAGCTAATAATACTGATAGAATTCAGTCTTACATTAAAGCTGGATATGTTCATACTTCCAGTAGGGCTGAAAATCTCAACAAGTGTAAGTGATTGTTAAACGTTTCAACTTTATGCATTGAACATGTTGGGCTGACTTTTTTTTCTTCTTATTTTCTTCTTTGTTTTTGGTGATGCGCATACAGAAGTGAATACGAGCCATATTCAACTGTTGAATATTACAAGTCTAGGTAACATCCTTACCAAGAAATCTTGTGGACTTCAAATCAATAGTATAATTTATTCGTAAATGACGGTAATGGGTAAATGTGTAATTTTAACATGGCAAAGTTGCAAAAAGTTGTTTCCAGTTTGATGAGACATTTGCAAAGGAAATAGTTATATTTACACAGAACATATTGAGTTTATAACATCTTGCACTTATACTTATCCCAGCAAAAAATACTTTTAATTTTGTGAACTTCATTTTTATTACAGCAAAAAATATTATCAATGAACTTGAATGCCTTGTTGAAGAGGTAAAGCTGGCAATAGAAGCTGCAAGTGAAACTTCACACGATTACGATACTGATTTGGATCTTGAAGCAGCTACTTTGAGTGAGGTAGCTTCATATCTTTTTATTCTCTTTGTGCTCTTCATTTCTTGTGTTTTGTGCTCTTAGAAAAAAAAATCACAAATTCATTTTATTTGATTGTTATATGCATCACAAGCCTTCCTCTTTTCATTTCCATTTTTTGCCATTTTGTTAACTTAATTGAATTAATTTGGATAAAGATTTGTGCCCTGTCTATAAGTTTAGGAATTTTTTTGACCCAAGACAACTTTTTTGTGTCTAATTGTATCGGGTATGAAGAATAGCAAACATAACATTGGTTCTGATACTATTGTAGGAGGGAAATGTCTCATTTGTCCCTGAGAAACCTAGAGACCTTGATTATGCAACCATGGTAGCTGTGGTATATTGCATGGTGAAACATGATTATGTGATGCAGGTATAAATCTTCGTTCTTCATTTGCAAGTGATAACCCTGATGCATGAGGCTAGGGGTATAATGGTAATTTTACATTGTGGTTACGTATGCAGGAAAAGATTGTTTCTTCACTTAGTTTAAAGACATCATCAGGAGAACTAGAGAGCTACTGTTTGATGTGGTCACTGCACCCCTTTGTGAATGATGAAGTTATGCATCAAGCTTGGAGTCTGATTTCTTAATTAATTGATGCATTTTACAAAAGGTTGGAGTCATTTGGCAAATTCATTGACCTTTCCGGAAGAAAATAAAAGAAATATGCCCGTGGAAAGTTTTGAATATTGCACCGAGCCTTCATTCCTGATGTGGATAATGAAATCTACAAGCATGAGCTGTTGTTTTGCCATGGTTTTGATTCAGTGCAAGAACAAATGATAGCGAATTTGACCATAATGCAAAGATTGTAGCTTGGATTTTGAAAATGCGGTGTTATGTCATACTCATTTGTTAATATTACGTATGGTTACAGGTAGCGCAACCCCATGAAGAGCCTCACAGGAACATAGGCTGCTGTTTCAACTGCAGGGAACTTGTGGGGTCAGGCTGCAATCAGGTTTCCTGTTTTTGTGCATGTTTGGGCATCATACATTGTGGTTAAATTAGGCCTACCTCCACAAACAGTTTTAGGGCATATCAAAGGAAGGATTTTTGATGTGGATGAAGTAGTTTTTTTTTTTGTTAACCATGAGAATATGTTAACTGAAAACTCACGGGACACCGCTAAGATCCTGTTAACCATTGGCCAATAGGTTAACACAGGATCAGGTAAATCACAGCTGGTCTTCAAGACGTTAGTAGTTCTGGTTTTGGTGCTGGAAAGGGAACCAATAGCAAATGTGCATTGTTGGGTGGTCATCTATGTAAACTCTAAACTAAATTGTAAGAACAAATTCTAGAAAAACTGCTAATCAGCGCTTTGCTTGTCTCGCTGCATGTTAACAGCCGGTTTAAAGTTTTTATGAAAAAGGGTAAAAAAAGTTTTTATTGGACTGAAAATATTAAACTAGTTCACTTAGAAATAAAATTACTAAAATGTCATTATACTTAACAGAAAAAGTTAACATAGTTAGTTAGACTGAAATAGTTATAAAAGACAACCTTAGGAGCCGATATGTTAAATGATTCATTTTTGGTTTAAAAGGGTTAAAAAACCAAACCATAGGGGTTAAAAACGAAATTTACTAAGTATAATAATATTGTGAATTGGCTTGCAAAGTTTAGGAGCCCAGAGGACGACTTGCAAGTTTCAATATCGTTAGACTATCGTTTATTGAACTTATCACTAGTTTTACCGGTTGCAACGACAAGTGTTGAGAGATTTTTTTTCTTCAATGAAGCATGTGAAGGACCTATGTAACCGGATGGGTGGTGAATATATATGAACGATTTTTGCATTTGTTACATTCAGTGGCGGATCCAGGATTTTTGTTCAGTGGGTGTCAAAAATTGGTCGGTCAGAAAGGGTCGAGTAAAATAATTGTGTTATAACATAGCAAAAAATAAACATATTCATGCAAGAATTCTAAGAAATATGATTTTATTCTAGCTTTATATAAAAAATTGAATTGTTAAGAAAAAGCATAAAAATAATATTATTCAGAAAAAAATAATTAAAATCATATTATTATATTGACATATTATCTCTAAAAAAATTGGATGAGAGGTTACTACACTCAATAGGCTTTTGATGAGATGAGATGAGATGAGAAAAAAAGAACAAATTAAATAGTTAGATGGGAGGTTATTATAGTTAGCTGGTTTTAAAAGAAATTGATAAAGAAAAAAGCAAGTGGAAGGAGTCATAAAGAACCCACGTCTATTGGGTATAAATAGTTAGGCAATTAGGGAAGAATTTGATTGCGCTTGGGGCCTTTTTAATAAAGTTAAGGGGTTAGACATTTTTTTTTGCTAATTTCTTAAAAAAATATGTATTATTAGGCTAATTTGAGTGGATGCCCAGGCCCCCACTGGGCTCTTGGTGCATCCGCCCCTGGTTACATTGAAAAAAAGTTTCTTTGCGAATGTTTCGGTCAAAGATGTAATGGATCGTGTTTAAAAAATAAAAACCCGTAGGAAACAACTATATAATCTAATGTTTGTTCTTTCTAGTAACACTATATTTTTACTATTTGTTTTCTAATGATGATATATTTTCATTATAAAAAATTTAAGCCTAAAAAAAACACCAATATAAAAAATTCCTTGCTCCGTCACTACTCTCCAATGCTATATTTGTTTTGACTATGTGGCGTTTGCCTCCATCCACTTAAAGCGTAATAGTAAAATTGTACAAGGTTACAAATTTGCATTACAGTAGACTCATGGATAGTGTTTTATACGATTAGTCAATTAATATGTACTATGTAACTAAATATTACTTTTAGCCGTCATACATTTACACTTATGCTAAAAATATATCATTCGAACCATACACTAAAATTGTTCTCTTAAAATACGATTTGAAGAATATTTCTTCCTTTTTTTTTATAAAAATTATACTCTTTCAATCCTAATTTTATATATTACTTTTATTTATTTTAAAGTACTTATTATCAATAGTACTAAAATCGGTTGTCGGTTATTAGAGTAACCCACTACTATTGGTCCAACAAATCACCCTGAATTTCGGATATTTATACTTCGAACCTTAAAGTTTATGTTTCTTTCGAAATGACCCCTAAACCCTGAATTTCGGATATCTGTGTGGTATTGTTTTAAAATAAACTATTAATTAAAAATCAATGATTTCAACTAAATGTATATAGATAAAAGAAACAATCTTATTCCATTTTATTCGAGGTTGACGGTAGAAGCGTGATAAATCAGGGAACTAGATGACAGTTTAATTTAAGTTTTATAAAAAACTAGGTGGTTATACTCGCGTTTTGCGGCGAGCGTCGGGTCGATCGTTAATAAAATTTAAACAAAAATGCACTCAAAACGGTAAAAGTAATGTTAATAAAAAAGAAACAAAAAACCAAATAATAAAAAAGGAAAAAAAAAACTAAATATTACCGGTTTTGGCCGTCGAAAACCATAAAACCGAATACGGCGGAGACTGGTTCCGATAATACTAATACTAATACCGGGAATGATGTTATTCGTCCATAATAGGTTCGGCTCGTCACAGTATCACAACGGTAAAGACACTCGCTATAGGCTACACTGCAAGAAGAAATAGTCGATTTTGAATACAACTCTGTTTAAAAAAAAATTATATTGGAATGCTAACAAAAAAATTAAAACAGACGCGCATTACGTTTTTTGAAAACAGTTAACGAACGAAGAGGAAAAAGAAATTATTAGAAAGTGAACGGTTTAAAAGCGTATATTATATATAGTAAAAGGGGTGGAAATGAAGGCACAATTCTGACGGATGTTCTACCGTTGAAGAGAAGTGTACTTTAATCTTATTAGTAAGAGCACAGGGGAATACTCAAGTGATGGAAAACTGCACGCCACATGGCGCCATGTCACACCCTTTATTATCACATCATCCATCACTTGACAAGAAAAATATCAAAGTGATTGAGATAGTGTGATAATTAAATGTTTATCAAATTACTAAAATAAAAATACATTTATCAAATTAATAAAAATAATCAATTCTTTGGGCGTTATCTTACTTTTTTTTTTGCAAGTTGGGCCTTCATTTTTTTTTATTTGTTGGTTTGTCTGTGTAGGCTTAGCAAAGCCCAAGGCTTGAACATGATTTCCTTGAAAATGAACGTATGGTTAGCCAGCCTGATTAGATGTGCCACTTGACACTTTCACACCCTCAACTTATATATTCTTCTTCGTTGATGGACAAATATTATTCTTGCCCATGAACCACTTGAAAACTTATAAATACAAAATAATATTTCATTTTTTTAAATGTTGATCCATAAAGAGAGTCATAGAAGGAAAATTGACACAATGAGGATGTTTATGAAATTCACTATTAATGCATCATTATTTACTTTATGGATGATATTATTAGATACTATTTTATTTATTTACTGGTTTTTATTATATAACATACTATTTTATTTATTTACTGTTTTTTTTAATATAACGTTACTTTATACAATTTATACACAAGATTATGGTATATTCTTTTTTTGTTTTCTGATTTTCATAGAATTTTGTTTATGATGTATCTGGTGCTTTACTTACCTCCCATATATGTATTTTTAAATTTTTTTATTTATTTATGTTTTTTCGTTCATACTTCCTTATTTGTTTTATGTTTTATTTTAATTTTTATTCAAAACCGATCCACTACGAGATAGGGTTTAGGGAGGAAAAAACCCGCCACAACTCGTGGGTTAATTTACTAGTTTAATATATTATCAAACCATGTATATATTTAAGTGCTTTATAAAATAATTTTAGTTTAAGATTATTTATTTATTTTCAATTGTGGTGTAAGTATTTTAGGAATTACACCAATAAAAATATTGAATAGTTTGGATGAAGTCAGGGCACGGATCAACGTGGAATGAAATAAAATAAGGGTTTTGGGCCCTCACTCCTTTAGGACCCTCAAATTCTATAAAAAAATTATATGTAGGTAATTTAAGCTTTAAGATTGTTTTCGGTCAAGTTTTGGATATAATTCTGCATATACACCGATGAATGATGATATATGGATAAATAGGACTAAAAGCAAAAAAACTTTTGATGAAAAGGACTCAAAATTTACAGAGCCGACCCTGATCATGTGCAGGGTGGGCGACCGTTCAGGACCTGATTTTTTCATGGGCTCAAAATTATAAATTATATATATTATATAAAAATATATTTAATATAAACTGAGTTTAAAAAAAAATTATCTGATGGGTCACATACAAATTACAATTAACTTATGGGTCATATAAACCGAGTTTAAAAACTAATTAACAATTACTCCATCATTGGACCATGTCTAAATTAACAATTTTACCTAATAAAAAAACACACGACAATTACTCCATGACTCCATCAACAGTCGTCGATGTCTTCTGCCTTCGAAATTCATTCGGAAGAATTTTATCAAGGAGGTTTTTGAATTGATTTTTTTTTAAAGAAAAATTAAACATAGTGCTCTTACAATTTTCATCATATTAATGATTTTTTTTTTCATATATTTGACTTTATATTTTAGATTTTTAAAGGCCCATTTTCTTTAGCCGCACAGGACCCACGAAATCTCAGGTGTAACATCTATGATTTTCCAGACCATATTTATACATTTGAAGTTATTAAATTAAACCATGTAAAAATATTAGTTTAAGTTTTATACAAATATATATATATATATATATATATATATATATATATATATATATTCAACATTTTAAATAAACCATTTTCTTTTTAAATTTATAAAAAAATTAGTTTATAAAGTTTTATAGTTTTTAACAAAAATCAATTTATAAATATCTACATATAAATATTACAAAGTTTAATAAACTAATTTTGAACCCTTAAATATTTGGATCCTCATATTTGAACCCCCATTCATTTACTTTGAACCCCCACCTTTGTGCTTGGACCTTGAACCTCAAATTGAACTCATTTAAGTTTATAAACCCAAACCCGTCCCCTTTGACTTTGTGAAGTCAACAGAAACAATTTTTCTTGCAAATCAACCTTTAATCGATCAAATTTTTGGTATCAAAGGACTTACCATATATGCCTGGATGTATCAAGATCGATTTCCAACTCGATTCATCAATCAATTACACGGTTATTGCGGCTAGATTTGAATGAAAGCGCGTTTGACTCTCTAGAGTCAAACCGAGCAAAAATTCGAATTCAATTCATGGAATTAAACATGCTTAAAGGTCGGAAATCACTCTCAGACATTACTAGCATGTTTCCAAATTCAAATCATTACCTAATTCATCGCAACTTTGACGTATTGATTTGAATAGCATTCCCGTAACTGTTCCGTCAAACCCCATTTTAAATTGACGCGTTTCGAATGAAATTTGAACATATAATCTACTCATACATCCTTGCGACACTTCTTTCAAACTCCCTGAACACTCATTTCAAGCGCATTACTCCTCTGTATTATAATCCCAATCGTAGAACTCCGACTCGGAAACACCCAGTCGATCTCTCACCTCACCCAATCATTACATGTGATTGATACATCCCTATACTCGTTTCAACCTTCTTATTGAAAGCCCTATGAATCGAATATACATCGTTGCCTAAATCTGGGTAATTTGGGGCTAGGGCTTGAAACGAATTTATTTTGGGAAGAGGGTGGGTCGGGCTTGTTTGTTGAAAATTTTTAGAAGATGTAACACTAACAAGGCATTCGCCCAGTCTCCTTGGTTAAAGCGTTTGACTCACACAGAGTTGTCGTGAGTTCGAGCCCAGCCCCACGCCTTTTTCTGTTTCCCTTGTTCCTTTTTTGGTCCTCAACCCGGATCCCATGTACGTTTGATTAACAGGTAGCCTGAACCGGACTTATAACACAGGTAGCCCTTAGGTGCAGTGGTTGAATCATTCTTGTCCCACAGGATCATTCATTTTTTTCTGACACTTTTAACACTCTTTATATTTTATAAAAAATATTTTATAAAAACCGTTATCATTTAGAACAAATTACAACAATAACTTGCAATTTTAAAACATAAAACAATATGGTTTTAAAATCTCATTTTTTTTATTATTATCATTTAAAAGTCTATTTTAAATTAAATTATTAACTTACAAAATAAAACGTTTAAAGTACTTATTTTATAAAAAAAATTTGTAAAGACTTTATAAAATACATTATCAAATTTTTTGAGTTTCATAAAATCAATATTATAAATCATCTTTCCATTAATTATCTATTTAGGATTTAATTCGTATCTAAACAAATATAACTTTTCTATATATATATACTAGGTTAGAATCCCGTGTATTACACGAGATTGTATATTAAAAAAAGATAAAACTTATAAATTTATAAATACGTCCTAACTTGTCAGAATATTATGATAGTCTCGAGATATATCAAGTGGAAATGTGTGTGTGTATAACAAATTAATATTTTTTTTTAATTAGTTATATTTTGAATTCTTATTATATATTCTTACTAGTGTTAGAACCCGTGTATTACACGGGGGTTTAATAAAAAATACAATATTATAAAATGAAAAAAATTGATAAATACAATTAATAAATGAGTAAATATTTCTTGGTATATAATATTGCATGTTTTCTCTCAACATCTTGCCCAAGAATAGGCGTCTTACCCTCAAGCTTGGAGCAACCTTTAGTCATTGTTTTATCAAAACTGTAAAATCAAGAAACAAACCATGTTTCCAATAACTTAACAAAATCAAGTTGCTAGCTGTGTAAGGAAACATAAAATTAACTACAACTTATATAATATATATGGACATATTGATTACCAAGACAGGAATCAAATAAAGATTATTGTGAACTTCATATTTTCACCTAGTTATCAAAATTCAGTAAAGATTAAATATAATAATAATACCTTGTCTGACATTTGAAGGCTCCAACCGCCACTTCTAAAGATCATTCATATTACCTAATCATTGCCAAGTTTTTTAGTTGTGATATTGATATAGATTGACCACAAGATTATTCTCTTACCTATTTATAGTATGAGCTTGAAAGCAGTAACATTTTTCCGTTGCCATAAGATCCTTTTTAATTTATATTAATCATGATTAACTCATTAATTAGTTATGTATAATAATTGTTAAAATTGGATTTTCCCTAGCCGACCCAAACATAAACAACACATAAATAAAAAATCTCAAAGATAGAATGTATAGAGAAAAAAAACTTAGAGGTAGTAATTTTGACCTAGTTAATAATGGGTAAATTTGGGTTCTTTTAATCTCAAACGGGTCAAATGAAATAAAAAGAGTTAGAAAGGGAACACGTCAAATAGCTTGAAAGTCACTTAAACTCTTTAATCTATGCAACCTACTAAATCGTTTTATTCATAAATTTAGATCATTATTGTAAAGATATTACTTTTGTAATCATAAATAATTAGTTAACTATTTATAAATTTTCCAAAAAGCCGAACTAACATGTTTTGACCATTGTTAAAGATGACCAAGACCATTTGGTTAAACATGGTCAAAACATGTCATTTTTTTGTGAACAACGAACACTTTTTCTGTCCCCACATATGGAGCACTGAGTTACTTACGTTACAGTCTGAAGAAGGTAGGTTGCATGCGGTTAGGAAGGCTACGTCCCATGCGTCAGTTTGTGGATCGCGGTCTCACACACTAATCGCATTATGTGGAAGAGTGGGGACTGAGGAAATTGTCTCTAAGGAAGTTCTCTTTCAAATGAGCTATTTAGGAAAAAAAAATTAAATCACCTTCATTTTTAGTGGCAAGAAAGTCAAGCAATTCACATAGTTTGACCTGACCTTCTCTAATAAAAGCACACGAAGTTCCCAAAATTTTGTAATAATAGCAATGATTTTGATTCAAATTTTGAGTTTACAAAAAGAAAAAAATTAGTAGTTCAAATCCAAATATTCAGTTCATACAATTAACACAGCTGAATCACACTTCAAACACAATCTTATTAAATCATATCAACTAACTCGAGAGACATGATCCATATATTAAGGTATACTCACAAAATTGGATTGAATACTACTCCTTAAACTGTTACAAATAACCAATCTCTAACTTATGGATAATAATTACCATATTTCAACACATACACAGAAATAACAATGAAAACTTACAAAATGGAGGGTGTGCGTGTCTATTGAAAAAGCACATCCTTAAATAAAAGGAACTTTCATAACGTGCTTAACACCAACCAATTCTACCATCCCGGGGTGTTTTCTTCAAATCGAGCTCTGCTAGTAACTGAAGGCGAATGGGCATTACAGTGTTTCAAAATCCCTGTAACATCATTAGGTGTAGAATGCAAGTTAGTCATGAAATGAACTTACCTTTATTAGTTGTAGAGTGCAAGCAGCAAATCAGTGTTTCTTAGATGATATTACCAAAGCACCAAATGAGAATTCTTACCCTTACTTCAACGAAATCATGTGTCAAATGTTAACCACAGTTCATCCTATTGCTTTGGCAGAGTTAAGGCACAGAGTGTGATTCTCATTTCTCTACCATGGATTAAGAACTGCTTTGGTATTAGTGGCTCTTTCATCAATTGTTCCTAGGACTGCCACATTAATAAGCTGTGTAAAGCTATGTATTTCAACTTTATGTTCATTTAATTCAAAATACAGTAATAGTTCACATGTTCAAATTCATGATATTAATAACACATCAAAAAAGGTATACACAGTATGAATATGCAGATCTATGAGTTGTCTACGGATACACACTCACACGTATCAGATTCAAATTAAAGGTTATAATGCTTAGAAGATCATGCAAGCGGATAAAAAACAGATTCAAAAGTAGCTGAGCAAACTTTGAATATGTTTCAAACACAATTACCGATAAATATATGCATGCTATTAGGTTTGAAATTTGAATATTTATTCACCTTAAGGAAGAGTTCAAAATCAACTTCATCACCAGATTCTGATAAGAATCGTGAAGAAATGCAACTCGTTCATCTTCGGTGAGATTCTCACCGACTTTTTTATGTTTAGACATCCTCAAAAGCAAATCACCAAGCGTGAGGCTTCCGGTCTCCCTGCTCATCGTCAGAAACTGATCATCAAGTCAAAATCACCTCATCAGACAAAAAGGATAAACTTATGCTAGGTTATAGACCCGTGTAAACTGGTTTAGGTACCTTTTTCCGATTACACAACTGCTTCTTCAAATATGTCCAAACTTATCAAATCCAAACTAATATATTCTAAAAAAATTTGGTATTATGCACAATACAGATGAAGCCACATCTGGCTGGTCTAAACTGATTAGTAGTTTGAAAATGGACACTCAAGCATCCTAATAAAAATAAGATACAGGTTTATCAAAGTTTGTGTTAAGAAATAGAATTCCCCAAAAACTCAAAAAGCAAGCGAAAAATAAAATCCCACACTTGATAATCACAACCGATTTTACTAAAACAAAGAGGTTATGATTTTTTGATAACTGAAGTGTTCGGACAACCGGAACGAAATGATAACAACCGGTTGTCTTCTGCAAAAAAAATCACAATTATGACAAAAGCAATCAAGATCATATATTGCACCTGATAACTATTACTATCTATTTCATGATTACCGGCCCTCTAAACATGCAACAATCACGTAAAGAAAAATCAGAACTCAATTTTAGAGAAGCAGATAAACCTAGGGTTAGATAAGCATTAAAAGTAATCAAATCGACAAAGTAAAAAAGGAACGAATCGAAAGAATATTAGCAAAAACATGAACGAAATCGGCTAAATCGAAAAGCCGATAAACCTAGGGTTAGATAAGGATTCAAAAAAATCAAATCGACAATGGAAAAAATGAATGAATCAAAAGAAGAAACACAAAAATTATACCGTAAAACACAAAAAAAACGAAATATCCGGATCACGTTACAAAGAAAAATTTAAAATCGATTCAAAAATAGAATGGAAATTGAAGAAATCGTATCAAAATAGAAGATACCTATTGAACGATGAAGGTATGCGATGATAGGATCCAACAGCCGATAGATCTCCAAAGGGAGAATAGGAACTGATGAAGAGAGGACATGCAAATTAGGTTTCGTGGATCGGGGACCTGACGAAGAGAGGAAACGGGTTAAAAGCTATTTATAGGATCCAACATATGTTTTGTGGATCGGGTTTAGACACGCGAAATATAATCAAACGGGTAATATTTGGTTTAGGCAACGAAAAAAACTTTGAGGTGCGATGTGAAGCTGACAAGTGACACTCACTTTTACTCTTTTATTATATAGTATAGATTTAATATAATTATTATTTTTTTTAATAATATATTTATAATATCATTATTATTTAATAAGATAGTGGTGCATTTATTAGGAGAGAGAGGCGGGAAAACCAATATGAGGAGGCATGATGGAGTGACATGTGGCACCCCAAAACCTTTATTTATTAGTATGTATAGATATATAGATATATATATATATATATGTACACATATATTTACAATTCCCTTGTTTCTTTTAAGAGACACTTTATTTAATATTAAATAAATAAATAAAAGGAATTTATTTATTTAAATTAATTATCTTTTACAATAATAATCCATTTAGGGTTTAAGTTATATTTAGTATAATTCCCTAAACATATATACTAATATATATTTATAATATTTTTGACACATTATTATGATAATGAATAAATAAATAAAAAGAATTTATTTATTTTAAACCCTAAGTCAACTGTTATTTTCATTAAATTCATATATACTTTGAACTAACATTTTATATTAAGTTTTTATTCAAATTCAAACACCAATTTGTACGCATCCATTTCATGAAATGTCATAAATACTTTTATACAAATTCCCACACATCAAAACCCGTTGAAACCTATACTTGCCTTAGACTTTGTGCATAATAATAATTCAAGTTCATACATTTTTCACTCTAGGTTAACTTCGTGGTTTGCAAAGATCACTTTTGCTACCTATTGCTCATGTTATCTACACAATTGATCCAAGTGAGTTTACATAGCCCCTTTTACACCATTTACATTTTTAGGGTGGAACATAAGTACAATTATACAATGTTTACAAACTACACGATACAATTCCACCCTACATTCATGTGTGCAATTTGAGCCTTATGCTTGAGTACTAGGTGTGCAAACCAATGTTTTGAAACCCGGACCGGTCGGACCGGGAACCGGTGGTCTGACCGGTTCGGTTACATGTGTTGAACCGTTTCTGCAGTGAACCGGTGGTCGGACCGGCGGTCGGACCGGTTGAACCGCTTGACTATTTTTTTTTAAATCTTTTTTAAGTCTCTTGGCTTCTTATTTCGTAGGTAATTGTTAGTTTAAAATTATTGGAATTGACTTGTTGGTGGTTTTTGAAAGGATTAAAAGCTATTTAGACTGATATATTTTTATAATATTTATGACGTCGTTCGGTTCTTAAATCCGGTCCGACCAGTGGACCGGTAAGGAGACCGGTTCGACGTCCGGTCCGGTTCTGAAAACATTGGTGCAAACTACAATTTGTGTGCAATTTACATGTGCAATCATTAACTACCCAAGCCAACAGTTAACAATGATAGATCTATTGAGTTTGACAAACCCACCCAGTTAGGGTGATTGTTACCGACAACATATTTTGTTTTTGCATGCTAGTTACAAAGGTTTGATTGTACAATTTGGTTTCATAATAGTAACTCTCCATAATTGCCTTATTAGCCATGATATGCATGGATTGTATACACACAACACAATGATACTATTTAGAGTCAAAACCTATGTATGTTCACCATCTTTTTAGTTGACCTTGTTTTAATCATGTTTCAGGTACAAGTGTTTGAGTTGATCAAGTTTGCTACACTTAAGTTGTGGACCTAGTTAATCAATAAAGAAACTTATTATGTATTTGAAATTCATGTACTTGATTGAATTATGTATGGTTTGTTTTATGAAATGAAATGTGATGATTTAATATATTACAACGTAGTCAACCATGTGCTCATAAATAGTCTGCATGTCCCGCCCTGATGTTTTCGCCGTCGGTTGGGGTGTGACATCAAGGTGACCTGAAAATTTAAGAAGATGATAAATTCATACTCCCTAAAATTAAGGAAATTGTAATATCCAACTCACTCAGATAAAGTCCATAAGCTATGCTCAAGCAAAGTATTTGTTAAAAGAGAATGAGGTACAATTAAACGTATCTGTTAACACATATAACAAAAGAAAAGAAGGTGTTGAATATACGCGTTTGATTTAATGCTTTCTTCTCTCTTATACACTCTTAATTAAACCTTTTTTGTTTTAAAAAGGATCAATTTCTCTCACTTTTTTTTCTCTTTTCTAAAAACACATAATTTACATCACAATTAATTTACACTAATCGATTCTTGACAGGGCTTAAAACCTCAAGAGGGGTATTACCTTAGATCTAAATTACTTGACATTACTATACCTTAAAAGGCAAAATCCTCATCCTAGATGCATATGGTACAACCTTTCTTTGCATAACTTATTTTATTATTACTTTTTTTTTTCTAATTCATCTAAATTCCCCTTTGTCTTTTTTGTGATGAGTAATTTATTATTACAATTAATTTTCAAATTATTTTGTTTTTTTTATAACTTTTAAAATATGATGTTTTATAAAATTTCGAATATACTGTTGCAACCTGCATATTTTTATCTATGAATAATTTTAAGGGGCATTTTGATAGCCTTTTAATGATTGACCTCTTGGGTGTTTGTTTCACTGAAAACTCACCTCTTAATGATTCTGTAAGCCTATAAATGGTTCATATATAAAATCATGCTTAACCATTTAGAGCTTTTAATGATTCAGATTTTATCAAATAACCCTTTACTCTTAAACTTTTTAGTTGAATTGGATTTGAATAAAGAAAAAAACATATAACTACAACAAAGCAAGTACAAATTATGTGTCTGAAACGATTGAATATGCAATTCCTCCGAATGCCAAAGGGATTCTTGGAGCATCCATTTGTTTTTTCTTTATCTCATTCTTTACCTTTTTCCTCCTGAGTTAGGTATATGTTTATGATGTGACTATCAATTCTCTTCTTTCTTGTTCATCATTAACGTTGTGTTTTCAAGTTTACTAAATGAAAGAAAAAAAAAAGAAAAGATTTATTTCCTTATTTTCTTTTTCAGTTTTTTCCTTCTTATCATTTCTCTCCAATTTGAAAGGATGAAGATAAAACTTGTTTTCCTTTCATTTATCTTCTTACAATTTGAAAAAATGAAGATAAGACTTGTTTTCCTTTAATTTCCCTTCTTAAAAAAAACTTTTAGAACATCTTTCCTCACATTTTCTTTTTTCCCCCCTAAAAAAAATCCTCTAGAACAAGGGTCCTTCCCCTTCCTTTATTTTCCCATTTATTTCCTTCTTTAAATGAGACTCAGGAACACAACGTAAAAATAGATAGTTATTACTTTTTTTTAACGACGAACAAGCACTCCTGTAAATCTACTTTTAAAATTCACATATTGTCCACTTTGTAAGACTTGAACCCACATCATTTCAATGAGGATAAACACTAAATGTCACTAGACCAATATGTTATCGACACATAGTTGTTACTTGTACTTTTCTATCGTTAGTTACTCTTAGCGTAAATATTACAAATGCTATCTTAATTGCGTTAAGAGTGAAATTGTCATTAGTAACTAAAAATTACGTTATCTATATTTGTGTATATAGGGAAGGCTTCTAATAATACTCATATTTTTATGTGATAATCGTGATTACCACTCTCAAACAATCACATAAAAATTTGGGTATCATTAGAATGTGATAACCGTGATGACCACTCTCAAACAATCACATAATTTAAAATATTTTTTTCTTTTAATCGTTAAAGGAGTATTTAAGTATGTTAGAACATAATCTTAAACATAAATACGGAAATGAGTTGTCTTACATATACGTACCAAATAATGTTACATATATGTGATACATAGTGTTAAGTATATGTAACACTAACATATTGATACTTGTTATATATACGTAACACTCTATTTGAGAGTGATAATCATGATTATTACATAAATATTGGTTATCATTTAAACCACACCTATATATATATATATATATATATATATATATATATATATATATATATAGTAGGTTAGAAAACCAATATTTGATCCTTTTCTTATATATATATATATATATATATATATATATATATATATATATATATATATATATATATATATAGTAGGTTAGAAAATCCGTGTATTACACGAGTTGAATAAATACAATGTTATACACTTAGTAATAAAATTTACATAATACATATTTATAACATATTACATAGTTTTTTAATACAAATTTCAGAAATGTTATATAGTTATTTTTTAAAAGTGTTTTATAAAAAGAATGAAAGAAATATTCAATTTCTAAAAATGTTTTGTGAACAAACCTATTTTTTATTAAATGAAAATGAAACGGTTTAAAAACGTATATTATACAAAGCATGAGGGTGAAAAAAAATTGAAAAAAAATAAAATAAAAAATATTACTATTCAATTACAAAGGTAAATGAAAGGATAATTATGATTTTTTTAGTTGATTTATACATATTTAACTTACTCAAATGTATGGGCAAAAACAAGAAAACATGAGAAGGCGGTGAGGTAATAAGGTAAATCAGGTGGGTCGAATACGAAATTAGTAATATTATTAAGCATCAACGGTTCTGTATAGTTAACCAGGTTGGCTGCTGAAGCAGGTAGCCTGCTGAATTTTTTTTTTCATTTTTACCCTCATACTTTAAGTAACTTACGATTTTAACCTGTTTAATTATGTATTAATTTCGTTCTTCTATAATTACTTCCGTTCGTTTACTTTTGTTTAAAACGGATTGCTATGACTGCTTTTTTTCCTCAACGTTCCGATATAATTATTTTTTTTAAATAACTTTCGTTTCTTAACTTTTTTTAAAAAAAACAAGATGCGCCGTTACTTTCGTTATTATTATTTCAATGTTCCGATATATTTATTTTTTTCATTTTTTATGGATGCATCACGCCGCGAAGCGCGGGGCCGGGACCAACTAATTTCGGTTAAACTTCAATTTCTTCCGATCAAGTTACAAGATACCCCCATCAAGATATAGTAACTTCACACTTCACCCCTTCTTGTCTTCTCTCCCTTTAAATATCTTTTGCATCTCCATTTTATCACTCCACTGTTATCTCACCAAAACATGACAAGAGACGTGGCGAAGCAGGGGTCATTCTCGTCGAAGGACTACCACGATCCACCGCCGGCGGCGTTCATCGACGCCAATGAGCTGACCAAGTGGTCGTTCTACAGAGCTCTGATCGCCGAGTTCATTGCCACCCTTCTCTTCCTTTACATTACTGTCTTGACTGTTATTGGTTACAAGAGCCAAGTTGACCCGTGCGGTGGCCTAGGTGTTTTGGGTGTCGCTTGGTCGGCGACATGATCTTCGTTCTTGTTTACTGTACCTCCGGTATCTCCGGTGAGTTTCATCTCTTTTCTTTTCTTTCACGATATTCTGTAGAAAAGACTTGCATCTACAACTTCATCGGTTAATCTATTTTATTAACTGATCGGTTTTCGGTTAATCGATTCAGTTTATTCGCTTAGTTTGTCGGTTTTCGATTCGGCTCGGTTAATTTTGGTTAATAACCAAAACCAAACTTCAACTATAACTTTGCTTAGTAATACATGAAATGGATGTATAAATACATTAAATGAAGATATAAATACATGAAATGGATGTATAAATACAAAAAATGGATGCATAAATACATGAAATAGAGGTATAAAACATGAAATACATGAAATGAAGGTATAAAGCTAGAAATATATGAAAATATGGATGGTTAGGTTCGGTTAACCGAGGGTACAAAAAAAATTGATAACTGATCTTCGGTTAACTTGGTTTTTGGTTCGTTTTTGTAACATTTCTGATTTTTAGTATTCATATTTCAATTCAATGTAATGCAATTTCGAATTCAATACTCGTGCACTGTCTTACTATTTTGCTCACCGTAAACTAAACGCAATGACTCGATACAAATTCGCAAGTTTTACGCAATTATATACATTTAAACACTATGCAAGAAACTATTTAATTCAAACACATTAAACCTGAAAAAGTCAAGGACTAAAGTTGAAAAATGTCAAGAAACCCTAGTCTAGCACGGTCGTGCTTCGTCCTGGCACGGTCGCGCCAAGTGCCTCGGCACGATCGCGCGACTGGTCCTGGAACGATCGCGCCCGGTGCCTAGGCACGGTCGCGCCTGTGTAACAGTTGAAACGTAAATGCAGTTTAATCACCCGATCGTTGAGAATCCGTAACAGTCCTACGTTTCTTTTCCCCTTAACGAATGTATTACCATTTTCAAATTTTACAAACGTCTCAGTTTCATACCATCAATCTCGAAATCTCTCTCAAGCAATTCAAGAAAAAAAAAACTCGAATCCTCCTCTGAACCCAAATCCTCCCAATCAAGAAAGGAATTCGCATCTCCTGAATCTCGTCAAATCTCTGGACTCTCTGGCCTAGCCGGAATTGCAGCCGAAGTCGCCGGAAACCGCTACCGCCGACGCCGGAACTCCCTCCTACCGATCGCTGTCAATTCCTTACTGTTTGAGGTAATTGAATCATCCCTTCTTTTTGTTTCGGTCCATATATCAAAAGCCCCCTATCAATCTGGACTTTCATTACAGAAATCGTCCGAATCAGAACTTATATTCTTTAAAAAAAGGATTTAATCGATTTCACTCTTAAACACGAGTTACATACAATTAATTTATACTAATAGACTCGTATCGACTCAGTAATCAAAAGCCCTATCAATTCCAACACAATAAATACAAGAATTGTTCAATTCGTGTCTGATTTGGAAGAGACACGGTCGCGCTAATCATCTAGCGCGGCCGTGCCTCATGAAACGCGGTCGTGCCGATTAGCAGCGCGGTCGTGTCCTCCTGTTCAGACCTAGTCATGCCCTTTGGGCTAGCCTTTGTCGTGTCTAAAAATCATAGACACGACCGTGCCGAGCCAAGGCACGGTCGTGCCTGTTGACTGGTCTAGTTTGTGCCCTCTGTTGATCAACCCGGTCGTGCCCCGACTAGCGCGGTCGCGCCCGTAGCTTGAGCACGATCGTGCCCTTCCGAGGCACGGTCGTGTGTGACTCAGAAATTGTAACAGAATTATAATTTTATATTTTTCAATCAATAAATGTTCCAAATTTTATAAAAATATGTTTTCTGTATTTGAAGAGATAAATATTATTTATTTAAAAGTTTATTTAAAAATTTATAAAAATTAAATTTATATTTATCTTACACTTAAATGATATTTTAAATGATTAAGTTACAAGTTTATAAATAAATAAGATAATAATTATTTATTTAATATTTAAACAAAAATCATTTATTTATTTATACTTAATTACAATCAATATTTACATTATTTCATAAACTATAATCATTTATTTATTTATTAATTTACATTTAACACATGCATTATTTTCATAATCAACAATTTTATAAGAATTCTATTTTATTATTTAAATTCCAAACTTTAATCAAATGTTCCAAAAATGGTTACTACAACTTTATATATTTCATTTAATACTTTTTATACACAAATTCAACCTTCAATGTTAGACTTAAACTTTGTACACCAATTTGATTCAATATACATTACTATCTAGGTTAACCCGTGCGTATCAAGAACTCTTATTTTATCTATACTCTTTGTTAGCTACATCTCCATACCAAGTGAGTATTCACAACCCCTTTTACTCTTTTACACTTTTGGGGTGGAACATGAACTCTATACACATTACACATTTACATTTACGCAAACAACACAAGTGCAAAAATCCTATTTACATACATGTGTGCAAAATTTGAGCTTTGTGCCCGAGTGCTAGTTGTGCTAACCTTTGTATGCGATTATGTGCAATCATTAACTATACAAGCCGACGGTTTTCAATGATAGATCTATTGAGTCTGACAAACCCACCCATGGTGCGCGGTGATTGAAACCGACAATTCAATTTTTGCATGCTAGTTACAAGGTTTGGTTGTACATGGTTACACAATAGCTGCTCCCCATAAATGCCTTATTTTATCATGTTTTGTAAAGGATTTGTTTTCAACTATATGCTATATATTTACAACTGTGTTACTCACCAACTTTTTAGTTGACTTTATTTTATTCATGTTTCAGGCCCTAATATGTGAGAATGATTCAAGACGTGCTCAATATAGGATTGGACTTAGCAAAACAAATCAAGAATTTTATGAGTTGTTTTATGTTTCTTGTTTGAATTTGGTTTATACTTGGATTATTTGTAATGGAAATTTAACTTTAATATATTTCAATTTAGTCAACCATGTGCTATGAACAGTCTTACATGTCCCGCCCCGATGATTCCGCCATCGGTCGGGGTGTGACAGTTTTCGTCGGTTTTCGGTTCGATTTCGGTTAGCGGTTCGGTTATTGCTCACCCCTATTTGGTGCAATGGTAGCCTCAAGACTTCCCACAGTGTAGGTCTTGGGTTCGAATCCGGGCCACAGCAAAAAAAAGGGTCAGTAGCCAGATCAGGGGATTTACATAGTTGGGAGATTCCTCCTGGGGTGGGCTGCCCTAGTTGTTCTAAGTGTTGCCTAGGGAAACCCAATTATCCTATAATATCTAGGTGCTGCCGTTAAAAAAAGTACATGGATAGTCTATTTGGTATGTCTAAATTTTAGATTTGGTTCCTGAGTCTGAAAAATTATACTGTTAGTCCGAAATTATATTAAATGTAAAATGTTTGGTCCTTGAATTGAATGACAATTAACTTTTCTATAAAATATTTTAAAAATTACCAAAACCCTATATACAAAAATTAAAAAATAGGGTTTTTTTTAAAAGTAGTGGTGCCGCTGTAAACTAGGGGTATAAATTTAGGTTTTTTTAATTTCTATTTTTAAAATTTTTTAAAATCTTGGGACATTTTAGTCATTTTTAAAATATTTAACAGAAAAGTTAACTATCATCTATTCTAGAGACCAAACATGTTACGTTTATGAATAATTTTTAACCGTTATTGCAATTTTTCAAAGTTACAAAACAAATCCAAAATTTAGATATATCAAATGGACCATCGGTATACTCACTCTAAATATTTTTTTTTCTATTTTTCTAATTTTTTTTAATACAAAAGATTTTATTAGATCTGTTAGTTATCTTTCTAACTCTATTATATTTACAAAAATTACACACGTGTATGATTCTCGTTTATACCCTAAAAATTTGAATATCGTGTTTGTCAGTAAAAAATTAATCTAATTATTCAAAATATTTAAAATTATATATTTATTAACTTTCTTTAAATTCAATTTATAAATAACTGTTATACCTTTCTTTTTCTTAAAACTCTAACCTCTTGTAATAATCTAAATAATTACGGAAAAAATATATAGATAAAAAAATATAAAAATGGTTATATTTGATATTTTAATTTCTTTTGAGCATACATATAGTATATTAATGTTTTGTTGGGTATACATAAAACTTCTAATTTCAAAAGTTACATGCATAAATCATCAAAAAGGTTAATTAATTATTACATACATTTAAAAAGTAAATCGTTATCACAACTTAAAATTGAATAAAACTATTTATTTGAATGTGCAGGAGGCCACATTAACCGGCCGTGACATTTGGTATTTTTCTGGCTCGTAAAGCAGTGACGGATCTAGAAAAATAGTTCAGGGGTAGCGGGAATTTTTTTTATCGTACATTCATGTTAATAAACACAAATAAAAACACGATAATAAATGAAGTAAAACGAGTACCTAATAGATGATTAGATCTCTCCTCTTCGGTTTTTGAAAGCTTGAAATCGAATCATTACATCGTCATCCGTTACTTTGTCAAATATTTCTCTTTCGATCGCACAAACTAGAGCATTGTTCAAATACTCGTCTCCCATTCTTTTGCGTAAATCCGTCTTGATAAGCTTCAATTTAGAAAAACATCTTTCAACGGTTGCGGTTGCCACCGGTAGAACCAACGCTAGCTTCAATACCCGATAAACCAAAGAATAATAACGATCTTTTTCGGTTTCCACCATTAGACGAGCAAAGTCACATATTCCATCCAATTTTGCAAATCTATCATCTTCCTTTATACAGTGATAAAAGACCTTAAGCTCACCAAAAAGATACTCTCTATCATTCACATTAAAATCATCCGGATACATCTCAAAAAATGCCACAATCTTAGATATGTCAAACTTAGAAAACCAATCACAAGGATTTAAACCCGGCATATTTTCTATCAATGTAGTTGATACCTCATTGAAACGATTTCCCAATTCTTGAATTTGCATATCTAAAACCGTATTAAAAACCTCAACTTTAAAATGATGTCGATTAGTAATGACATTCTTTCTATTTCTTGGGTTACCATAACTTTCCGTCATATCCAACACCTTAATATTGTTCTTTTCACAAAAAGAAGTCACTGTTTTCAACATATCATCAAACCCATTTTGTCTTAAATCATTCAATGCTCGTTTGTTCCATTTATCATCTTAGTCGCTTCTAATAAGTCTTGACTTTTTTTTTGAAGATGCTTAGAGAGTGTATTTGTGATGCCTAAAACATCTCTCATCAAGTGTGCATAAAAAACAAACTCAAGTTTTTTAAAATAGGATAGAATACCTTTTGCAATAGTTCGTTGTTGAGTGTCATCTCCTTCTTCTTTAACATAACGAAGCACGTCAACAACTTCGGGAAATAACTTAATCACACTTATGATTGTTCCATGATGAGAACCCCATTGTGTATCTCCGGCTCGTACAAGGGAAACCTCTTGGTTTAATCCTTTTCCGGTCTTAATTTCACCTTCAAGAATTCCTTCTTCCACTCTCTTTCTTTTTGCCTCCCGTATCATATCTTTTCTTTTACAAGTAGAAACGGTATTAACAACCATGGAAAGGTATTCATAAAACGTGTTAACACCGGGATGCTTTTTTGTAACCGCCTCAATCACTAACTGTAGTTGATGAGCAAATCAATGTATGTAATGGGCTGATGGATTATCTCTCAAAATCAAAGCTTTTAAGCCATTAAACTCTTCTCGCGTGTTGCTTGCACCATCATAACCTTGACCCCTTACCTGTTTTAACAAAAATAAACTATAAGATAAATCAAATAATCTCTATTCGGTTAAACTTGAAAAGGTATCTCTTCCACCTTGATTACCAATGGTTTCTTTAAACAAATAACAACATAAGCAATATGCTTTGTCTACTTTAGTGCTATACTCTAACCACGGATATGTATCAAACCATTTTAAATTAAAACGTCTCTTTCCACCAAAATAGTCTTTGAATGGAAATTTATGACTTCGTGGTTGAAAGACATTTTTTACAAGATAATGTCTTCTTATGTCATCCATTTGATTTGGGTGATAACTAGCTATAGGTGGTCTGTCAAAGGGATCTGAAGGAAGATCATTCAAATCAATTATATTTGGGATTGTAGGAATTGAAGCCGAATGAATACTTGGACCAATATCATCAATTTCATGACTTGATTGAGTTCCATCAATGTCATTGTTAACATCCTTATCAATATTAGAACTTCCATGAGTTGATTGAGTTGCATCAATGTCATTGTTATCATCCTCTTGAAATTTTCTTTTAAAAAATGTTCCAAGTAGAGATTTTTTTTCATCTTCCAAAACAAAACAAAACATAATCAAACCCCTAATTTTATAACAACAAAATCAAATCCCCTAATTTTCATATTCCAATATTATAACAAATCCCTAATTTTATAACAAACAAAACAAAATCAAATCCCCTAATTTTATAACAATCAAATCCCCTAATTTTATAACAAACAAATCCCTAACAATTACTAATTTTATAACAAACAAATCCCTAACAATTATTAAAATGTTCCAAGAAATTTACCTTTGCAATTTCTAAGATCGGAGCCGAGAGAGGGGAGGGGGGCAGCAGTGGCCGAGAGATCAGAGCCGAGAGGGGAGGGGGCAGTAGTGGCCGGCCGGTGGCAGAGCCGACGGTGGCGGCGCGGTCCGCGGAGGCAATGGGCAAACGAAGGGAGGGGAGGGGCTGCTCTGCTGCTGCTATGCTCACTGGATGTTCGATGCCTTCTGTTATTAGGGGATTAATTGACCCAGAATTAAATGGATTAATGGACCCAGAATTAAAAGTCCACTCCCACACACAATTAAAGCCCAAAATTTTTAAGCAGTGGGTTTTTTTAATAAGTTTGAGGGGTAACGTAATTTTTATTAAGTTTTAAACTTTTAAAAAAGTTTGAGGGGTAACGTATTTTTTGCTCAGGGGTAACATAATTTTTGCTCAGGGGTAACGGGATACATAAAACCGTAAAAAAAAAAATTCCACTGCACGTAAAAAGTTGAGGGGTAGTACCCCTCCCCTAGCCTTAGGTCCGCCCCTGTCGTCAAGCGTCACTTCCCCGAGCCATCATGTTCATGGTGGCTCAGTGTTTAGGAGCCACTTGTGGTGTGGGCTTAGTCAAGGCTTTCCACAAGACGTATTATAACACATAAGGTGATGGTGCTAACAAGCTAGCCGATGGCTACAGTAAAGGCACCGGATTGGGTGCGGAGATCATCGACACTTTTGTTCTTGTCTACACCGTCCTCTCCTCCAACGATCCCGAGAGGAAGGCTAGAGATTCACATGTTCCTATATGTACCCGGTTATTCCCTCATAGTTCTACGATTTTCAAATCTATTTAACATACTTTTTTTAACATTAAATGATGAGTATTTTTGTCTTTTTATATATTTGTTTGTTTTATTACTTTTTAAACCCTTAATTATTCCCCTCACTAGCTTAGACCCCGTGTACATGGGGTGAAAAATATCATTTATAAAAAAATTTAAATCTTTATGTACATTTTTTACAGGTGTAAAAATGTATTACATATACCAATGATAAAAAACAAAATTCAAAATATATAAAAATTAATATATAATTGAGTTTTTAAAATATGTTAATTACTATTTAATATAATTTGACTTTCATTTACTACTTGATTGAAATAAAAGTTAAATAATTAGATTTCATGATAAAAGATAATTTAAATAAATGTGTTTTATTAGTATAATCAGTATTTTTTTAAAATATATTATTAATATTAAAAGATGGAAATGTATTTAATAGGATAGAGATGCGGGAAAAAAATGATGAGAGTGGATATGGAGGCGACATGTGACATGAAAAACATTTATTTATTAGATACTATAGATATAGATTAACGTTAAAAAAGACACAAATACCACTTATCTAAAATTAAAAAATGGATGGGGTAACCAATTGGATAAAAATGGCAAGTTTTGGAAAGTACGAGGATACACGTGAGTAAAATAAACATTTTGAAAGAAAGTGACAAAAGTGAACAAATCACATGGAGGAAGACAACAGTTTACTCTTTTATATAACTTTTAAGATTATTGCATAAAATAGCAGCCGGGTTTTATAATTACGCAAGCCAAGTTAGTATTCAATCTATGACTTACACTAAAGAGTTTGTGTGACATAGGTGCTGGCACCACTAGCCGTTGGGTTTGTTGTGTTCATGGTTCACCTCGCCACAATCCCCATCACTGGAACCGGTATCAACCCGGCTAGGAGTTTTGGAGCCGCAGTGATTTACAACAAGGAGAAAGTCTGGGATGATCATGTAAGTTTTAGTTGAAGTCTGAGATTTTTTTTTTTCAGGGGGCCGGAACTTAATATCTATAAAATTCTCGGACGATCCATGCCTAGGAGATTGTACAGTTATTATTCACCTCATGACTTTTAAATATAGTATATAATGTGCGTCGTTATATTGAATTATTGTTTCTTTATTCGATTTCGTAGTGGATATTTTGGGTTGGACCCTTCATCGGTGCCGCCATCGCCGCCTTCTACCACCAGTTCATCTTGAGAGCAGGTGTAGTCAAAGCCCTTGGATAGTTCAGAAGCAGTACCCATGTTTGAGATACTTTGAGTATTTTATTTTGCAATAAATTTCCAAAAATAAAATGATGATTAATGTATGTATGCATATGTATGGAAGTGGATTGTTTTTTTTTTGGGTGTTAGAATATGATGACTTGTATTATGAACCATGAAAATGCATTATAAATGCTTTTTTATGATCTATCATGAAGAAAATTAGCCGTGCATATATATTTTGTTCTTTATGTGTATATATCATAAAAAAAAACAGACTAAGTGAAGTGGTTTGACGTTACCTGTTACGAGGGAGGCGTTAGGGGACGTCATCAACGCCTATTTTTAGCATTAGCAGTTGTTTGTTGCTATCCGATTCTGAGGTAGATGGTGCCCTCCGTCTTCGTTGCGGCTGGACATCTAGAAAGGCGACATGTGTGCGTACGGACGGCTAAGCCTTCAAAAGTGCCGACTGAGCCTTCAAAAGCGCCAATTGAGCCTTCAAAAGCGCTGACTAAGTCTTCACTTTTTGTGGTTTCGTCCAGTGACGAATCCAGAATTTTTTCCTAGGGGGTGGGCAAATCTGAGCAGGGTAAAACGGGCCGAGTCAAAGAAAACAAATCGTAAAATAAGCACGATTTTTTTTAACTTAAATGGTATTTATTCATGACCAAACGTGAAACTATGGACGATTACAATAAAGTGGCAGGTAAACAGGCAACAAGTTGCGCCGCACCCCCTTTTGAATAGCAAAAATGATCCTACTAAAAACAAAGCTTTTGGTCTTAGGGACAAAAACCTACCGTGTACGACCCGTTGAACCCTGTTTAGAAATTGCACAGTCTCTAAAGCTATGAAACCAAATATATTAAAAACAAAAAGAATAAACAAGTGTTTGATATATAATTAGTAATCACTATAAGTTATTAGTTATTTTTTAAACATAGAAACTAATAAAATAAAAGCTATTAAAAACTAATCCTAAAATACGGTTGTTTAAAAAAATAAAATTATCTACCAATTTCGTTAAGAAAAAAATGAATTTTGAAAGTAAACTGTGTCCGGGGTGAGTTATTGCCACTTGGGCCATAGACACAAAACTATGCCCCCCCATAAACACCCCCCAAACATAAAACCATGCTTTTACGAGTCTTAATTTAAAGCATAAACTATAAAAATAAGAACCAAATCTTTATTGTTGGACCAATCATACGGGGTGCCTAGCCCCTCCCTACTAAAGCATTACATCCGTCACTGGCTATTAGTTTTCATAGACGCTAAAGGGGTTGGCTTAGCCGACGAATATATATTATTTCTATACTTCCGTCGACTAAAATTCAACGTCTGTTTTGGTGAATTAAACCGTCAAAATGTCTATTTGGATGCCTTTTCCTAAAATTAATTACTTATAATTTCCAATCTTTGCAATTCAAAACAGAATTTGATTTGAATGTTAAAAATAAAAGTATAATCAATAAATCTTTAAAATTAGAAAATCAGACGTTCCTTTTGCCATAAATTTTGGATCATATTATTCCCATAAGTTTTTGCTCTCATACATTCATACAATTTTATTCAAAGCTTCAAAGTTCAAGCTCCAATGGAGTGTAGAAATCAAACAAATTCGATCTTGATGACCCTCCTAAGATCCACCATGGACGATGCACAAAAGAAGATCAGGTCCATAACCGGTCCATTCGAGTGCTTGATCGAAACATCCAAGTTTTATGAGCTTGCGATAATCCAAATCGATGGCGGTTTGAAACTCATCAAAGAACAACCCAAAGATCAAATCCCAGAAACCAATCGAAAAAAGATGATCACAAATCTCATCAAGCTCAAAGACATGCTTCAAGATCGTCTAAACAACACAAAATGTTCGATAATCGAAAAAGATAAACAATTAATGGAGGGATTGGAGGATGCAATGCTCATGTCATTAGGTGATGGAATAAAAAGTGAACAAAATGTAATGATAAATGAAATCAGATATCGACATGTTGAAAGAAAGATTTGACCTCACATTCGAGCAAATCGATCAAACTGATCAAGTGCGACCTTTGGATCAACAATGTCGATGGTTGATCTAGAAAGAAACGGTTTTGAGCACCGTGAAAGGGTATATCGACGATCAAAGGTTTGAGTGTTCGATGAAAGATGCGATCATAGCAAGACTTATCGAAGAACAACGACAGTCGACCCTCCAAACGATGGCAATGGAAGAACACTACATGATTCTTTTAAACGAATGTCATAAAGAGTTTGATGTTTATGATGTTGAGACAAAAGTTAGAGAAGATGTGTTTGTGTATGTTTTGATCGAAATTATGAATGATACGCGTATCAAATTAGATTTCGAGTTGCGAAAGATCCAAAACGAGATTCATATCGTACTGAAACCGCTTCTAACGGATTTTCAAGAAAAGGTAAACATGAAACTACGTATGAATCTCTCGAGGTACACTTCTACGATCTCGATATATATGTCGGAAGTAAGTTTTGGTTTTTATAACGATTCGGGGTTTATAATTTCAGGTTGGATGATATTAAGCAACGAGTCGATTCACTCTCGAGGTTATCGGTCTTGATTAGAAACGAGGAGTTAGTTTACAAGAAGGCGTTTACACGAAGATGTGAAAATCTTCTATTAGCAGAAACCGAGGTTCGAAAACTACGTACACATTTATTGATCACATCTCGAACATGTCTATAAATCGATGTTACTCGAGTGATGAATACATATTTAACACAACAAAACGAGTATCAGATAAAATATAAACTAATACATGAAAATAGTTGTAACATGACACATGCTTACTATTATCATTTTCAATATTTATTTATGTTTCTATATTTGTTTTAATTGTTTTGAAGGTTGATCTATTAGGAGACCAAGTGGAGGCACTTCAAGACCTACTTCAAAAGATTTACTTTGTCTTGGATCAAAATTCTTCGGTTTTGTCACATAATTTTCAAGTGAGTTTACAAAAGAAAATATTTGAGATAAATTTAACCAATAATCATTTAACTTTTGTGTGAAATATTGTATTTAAAATGTGACATTCAAACTATTTGTTTTGATTCAGGTGATGGATATCTTGAAGATAATTAAAAACGAGTTTAGCAGGATGTCGATAAGTAAATAATTTTTTTTCTCCGGAAATAATGTGTACCTCACACAAAGATTTGAGATGGGTTTAAGATCAGGTTATATACGAGTTTTATTGTTTATTTAAAAAAAATAAAACTATGGATTTATATATACGCTAACTTAAGCTAAAACTGGTCAAAGACAAAAAGAAACCATCACAAGACTAGGAGTGGATTTTTTAGCCACTCGACCAACCAATATTCGACTTGTTATTTTTATTAACATACCACAAATAAGAGAAATTAATAGTTGAATCAAAAGTTCTTCAACTCCTTGTTAGTTTCAAAGATGACTTCATTCCGGTATCGCCATAACACCCAACATACCGTCGTAATTATAGCTTCAACCTTACTTTTCTTCACTCTAATCATCCAACCGAACCCAACCAATCACAAAAAAAGTTTTCAGTTTTTTTAACCGATAAACTAATTTGCAACCACCTCGAAATAGCATACCACATCCTTAACGCTATATCACACTCTCCAAGGTTATGATCCACTATCTTCACATTCCCATTACAAAGAGTACATAAAATAGATGGGATATTCATACCTTTATTACTAAGATTAAATCTCGTCAAAGGTCGGTCCAAAAGAATGTGCCAAGCCAAAATGTTAATTTCACACAAAAAAACTAACAGAAAAATTAATGAAATTAAGGACTAGGGACGCCAAATGTTAAAACACAAAAGGTGGGGAACCCTAAATACTAACATTTAAAACAAATTTAAGACAAATAAAATACATTAAAGATTAAAGTAAAATAATTTTAAATAATAAAACATACAAATAAAACATAAAAATAACGTTTGGGTCGGAAGCACAAAATGCCCCGGCGCAATTTGGACAAGCATTGACGTTTGGGTTGTCGGGTTTTGGTAGTATTGATGATATTGAAACGATGGCGGAGGAGTCGGTTCGCATGGACCCGGAACAACTTTTGGTTTATAGGTTTTGCGGGTGGATGATGGTTTTTTTTCTTGGATCCATGATTGGAGAGTATTTAATTGGTATAAAGTTATATGTAAAAAGGTTTGTATTTATAGGGATTTTTATTTATTTATTGTAAATAGTCAACGGCTATTTTTTGAGGTCTAACGGTCACAAATCAACATCTACAACACCAAAATTATTCTGGTTCACGAAGCGGTCAAAACTACCTATGGCCCTTGAACCAGTGAAGCCGATTGAGGTGCGACGGTGTTCCCGTGAACCCGCTAATACCTGAGCCTTCAACCCGAGACCACCCCTTCCACCCTACAAGAAATCTAAATTAAGTTTGTGCTTTAATATATCATACGGGAAGCAAATTGTGTTAAATTCCAAATTAAAGCGTAAGTTGCATACTGTAGAATAGATGAGGGACCTTTAGGAAATTAAGTGAAACGTAAATTATAATCTGCAAAAATGAAAAACATATAGGGGGGCATTCCGAGAATTGAACTCGGGACCTCTCGCACCCTAAGCGAGAATCATACCACTAGACCAAATGCCCAATTGTTATATTCTATCCATATATATTAATATGTCTAACGTATATTTTTATGAATACGTTTTTCGATTTTTTCTTTAATCCTTTATAATTTTAATAACTATGATAAAAGAAAGATACATATTAGGGTGGATTAAATAAATGGTTAATGTGATATCTAGTGTAATTAAAAATTGTTAGATACTTTTTATTTATTTGTTCACTAGCTTAGAAACCACGTGGTATTACATGTATTGAATAAGCAATTTTGTATATTTAGTAATAATGATTTATATATTACATATTTATGACATATTACATAGTTTTTTAATACAAATTTTAGAAACGTCATATAGTTATTTTTTAAAAATATTTTATAAAAAGAATGAAAAAATGTTCAATTTCTAAAAATGTTTTATGAACAAACTTATTATTTTCTTTAAATAAAAAACGTTTTATATAAATAATTATAGAAATCATCATTATTAGGAGATGGAGGCGGAAAACAAAAAATTATAAAAAAACAACTAAATAATAATTTATACAATTAATAGGAAAATGACATGTGTCTCATAAAAACCTTTATTTATTATAGTGTATAGATATAGATTTTAAGGTAAAAAACCAAATTAACCCTAAATGTATATCCTAGTGGGTGCATCATGTGTAAGAGAAATAGGATCGAAATTGGTATTTTTTTCGTGGTGGAAGTAGCTAAAGCTTTTGTAAATTTCGTATGTTCTAATGAATAATGTACATGGGTATATATAGAGACCGAGACTACAAAACCCTAATGGCTAGCGTCTAACGGGCTTAACCCTAAACACCCTGATTACATACAAAACCATAATTACAATGACTATTAGACCCCCGTAGTTTGAACGTGAGGAGGTCGAGCATTCAAACCGGAGCGAAAATCTGTAAACAAAGATGACAACAACCCCTTGGTGAAGATGCCAACATATTGGGATGTTGATTGAACATGATGAACGCAAAGCTGACTCATTGCAATTTTTCCTGAAGAAAATGAATATCAATCTCAATATGTTTAGTCCGTTAATGTTGTACCATATTAGTGGACAAATGGACGACACTAACGCCCAAGAAGAAGATTGCATATCGTTTTGATAACATCATTTGCCACTCTGGAATATTCAACTTCATCACTAGAGAGAGACAATAGCCTAGCCTTTGAAAGACCAAGATAAGAGAGGTCATTTCGAACTATATTTAAAAAAAATAATAAAACTAAGATACAAGTAGTAATAGCAATCATCATCACAAATCTATACTATATAATAAATAAAAGTTTTTAGCGTCACGTGTCGTCTCCATATTCATCCTCACCATTTTTTTCTCGCATCTCTCTCTTATTTAATACACTTCTTTCTTTTAATTTAATAATAATATATACTTAAAAAAAATACTAATTATAGTAATAAAACATATTTATTTTAAATTGTCTCTTATTATAAGAAACTTTCAAATTTGACTATGTTACTTTTATTTCAATCAAATAGTAAATGAAAGTCAAATTACATTAAATATTAACTAACGTATTTTCGAAACCCAATTATATATTAATTTTTACATATTTTGAGTTTGTTTTTATCCTTAGTATATGTAATATATTTTTACACCTGTAAAATATATAAATAAAGATTTAAAAAAATTTATATATCAGTATTTTTCAATCCGTGTGACGGGATCTAAACTAGTTGAAGATAAAACAAAAATTTTAAGTACGGTTCACTAGCCCAGCCCCAACGAGTGAATCACTTGCAAAATAAAACAAATTAAAAACGCCATCCGTGGGACTCGAACCCACGACCACGTGGTTAAAAGCCACGCGCTCTACCAACTGAGCTAGAACGGCTATTGGTCTACGTATTACGGAATCCGTTTTATATTCGATATCTAAGTCGACTTTCCAGTAAACATGAAGCTACATGATTTAATCATTAAATTAAAAAATACATGAAGAAGCATTAACCATTTCATGGAGAGAATAGTATAGCCACTTATGCACATTATATAATGGGAGATAGAGTGAATTGTACGGTTACATAAATGGTTTACGTGTTAAAAGTAAAGTATAAATATATTAGAACAGAAACGGTTATGTGTATTAATAACCATCTAACGTACCATATATATACTATATAATAAATAAAAGTTTTTCAATGTCACGTGTCGCCTCCCTATTCATTCTTATAATTTTTTCTCGCATCTCTCTCTTAATTAATACATTTCCATATTTTTAATGATAATATATTTTTAAACAAATTATTAATTATACTAATAAAACTCATTTGTTTTAAATTATCTCATGTTATAAGAAACTTTGAAATGTAATTACCTAGCTTATGTTTTCAATCAAATATCAAATGAAAGTCAAATTATATTAAATAATATTTAATATATTTTTGAAACTCAATTATATATTAAATTTTATATTTTTTTGATTTTTTTTTCTATTGTTAGTATATATAATACATTTTTCACCTATAAGATATGCATATAAAAATTTAAGAAATTTATAGTACACAGGTTCTAAACTATTTATTAATAGAAGAGACATGTGTTTATTTCATCTTGCCATCAATTTGTATCATACATTATCCAACCATCAATAAGCAGGATATCCTAAAGATCAACAAATTGAAGTAAATCAATAATGAAATATTGGACAGAAACTTCACCGTGGATACTACAATGAGCCTCAAAGTCTTAAGTAAATGTTCAACCATGGAAGGTCTTCTAGGCAAAAATTCTGGATATGTTTTTTCACTATTTAATTTTACCCATTTGACCCACCCAGATTGGCGTCCTAAATGCATCAAATTGCCACTCAACTAAAAAATACTATAAATGGCTGGTCACCTTTCTCATATCAGGGTTTTTTTTTTTACACGCTCATTAATTCAGGCATATATGAACCACCAGGATTGATGCCCCTGAACCAATACAAACTGTTTGCAGAAGATGGGGAAGTGATCCCCTCAGTTTAGGCTCTTAATCGATGTTACGGTTGGTGCATTAGGCCGAAGGGGTCGGATGTTACGGTTGGTGCATTAGGCGAAGGGATCGGATAATGGGTCAAAAAAAGATAATTTTAGGTATGGTTCAAATTGGTCTGACCAAAAAACTTATGAAAATTATAAATAGCAGTGTTTCATACATTGAGTTTTTTTTTACCATTTTAATTCGCTTATAGATATAACATAACCCGAATCACAACCCATTTCAAGTAAACGGGTCAAAATTTCTACTCTCACACTTGTTTCATCTGATTGAACCATAGTTATCAAAGTTATATCAAGTTTATGTAAAGTTTGTAAGTGGAGACCAATCAGACACCATCATACAAGTAGCATCACAATCAACCTCAAGCACTTTATGTAGTTTATTACAAATGGGTTCACTTACAAACTCAAGATTTTCCAAAATCATCATGAGTTCCAACCATAAACCCTTATTCATTGCTCCCTCTTATGTTCACCATCATCACTACCTTCTAACCACTCCTCAAATCTTTCTTCTTTACCAGTTTTAAACTCATCAAAATTCCCAGAACCCGATATATTCGACATCAAATTACCAACCAACACGTCGTCTTCTTGATCTTCTTGATTCTCAATTGCAATACGACTCGATACAGGCAATTCTTCCCCAACATCTTGCATTGCATTTACAGAGCCATTGTAAGCATCTCGTGCAGCCCAATAGTTAGTTGACTTTTCAACGTCATGAACCTTACCCCTCCAACCGGTCAGACCCCACGAGCCAGTCTTTGATCAACTACTAATCAAACCTTTTCTTGGTTGTTTCGACGACATGATAGCTAGTGATTTTCTAATGTCTTTGATCATATCATCAACAATAGGGAGCCCATAATCCGTCATCGATCTCACCACCATCATGATCGAATCCTCTGAATCTTCTGTATGCAAACTGATTTCACGCGATTTTGCAACAATGTTGTTTCTGAGATTCACAACGTTTGGTACCGCGTTGTGAGCGTGTTGTTGAACATAAAACAGCCCCACTGAGGGCTCATTTGCTAGTGATTTGATCATACTTCCCAACCCTTCTGAAATCTCCACGAATCCATCTACCGGAGAATATTCATACAACTTGGTGAGTGCAGATCGTACCTCATCATCACTAGTAAAAAAACAAAGTGGTTCAAAAAACAAAGAAGATGAATGGCAAGTGCTATATTAATAATCCAAACTATGATCCATTGGCTTATAATAATTCATTATAACAGTTATAGGTGACAAACCTCATGGACTTACACTCTTATCTATAGCAGTCCAGTATCATAAATAATCATCATAGATTTACACTCTATTCTTACTAGATTTTGCTTGTACATTTCTCGATTTCATTCCAAATCATCGTTTTGAGTGAAAACAATTGTAAATCGAGTGTGAATCTATGATAATTATGCAACTAAGATTGTCTTCACTATCACCGGCCAAACCGTTAGTATGGATTATTATTGACAACATGTCATAGTTTGGTTTATTAAAATCTAATTTGTCATTAATAAATATATGGCAAATTGGTTTTTAATAATTTTAATAATAGTTTGACAGGTGAGAATCTCAACTTTCACTTTTGTTATCAATGACAGTTTCAGTAACATAACCATCATAGATTTACCCTTATTTTCATTCAAAATTATGATTTTAATAGAAATGGAGAAGCGAGACCAAGTGGGAATTGAGTATAAATATATACCTATAACAAAAGTGAAAGCCATCAAACTGTTAGTTCAGTGAGTCAAAATTATTAAAAACCAATTTGCCTAAATATAAATATAAAAAAACCCTAATTTCTTCAAACATGATGTTTGTAGAAGGTATGATAGATAAGGTTGGACTTAGCTTCTTACTTGAACATAGATCGTTGATTCGCCGATAACGATTGTTAATCTGGGGACCCGAGTTCTTGAGGCGCCGGCGACGGTTGTTCCGGTCTTCAGCTAACCCTAAATCGGCGTTGCAGAGAGGAAGTGAGCGAATTTTGCAGGTGAAGACTCTGTGAGACCGATAATTAATGTTGAAAGACTTGGATTCTGGATGAGTTATTGTGTTTGAAGTTGCGATTACTAAATGAAAGCGAAAAGGGTCGGTGGTCGGAGAATGTTGGGTGAGGTTAGAGGGATACAAATCGAAGGGTTAAAATAAACGCTTGATTATTATATAACTAGCTTAGAATCCGTGTAATTAACACGGCATAAATTTTCTAAATTTTATTTATGTATTTTACATATGTAAAAATGTATTACTGTATATTAAGTATATAAAATAAAATTTAAAATATGTAAAAATAATATATAATTAGGTTTCGAAAATACGTCAATTACTATTTAATGTAATTTGACTTTCATTTACTACTTGATTGAAAAAACAAAATTACATAATTAAATTTCAAAGTTTTTTTATAATAAAAGATAATTTAAAATAAATATGTTTTATTAGTATAATTAGTAATTAATTAAAAGATACGGCTGCATTTAATAAGAGAGATGCGGGAAAATATTGATAAGATTGAATATGGTGACGATACGTGACATACAAAAACCTTTATTTATTATACAGTAGAGATTCTTTTTCAATATAAAATATTATCTAGAGTAAATTACAAGAAAACAATATCCCTACCGAAAGTGATTTGTTTTATTTACATTTAGTCATGGATTTGAATATTATAATAGTGTCAAACTAGGTTAAACCCATGTTTTACATGAGTTAAATAAATATAACTTGTTATAAAATAGTATTTTCTATGAAAATTTGTATGTTCGGTGTTATTAGTCATCTGTGAAATAAGAAATAATTGAAATTTCCTTATGATTTAGTAATTTTTAATAAAATATTAGAATATATGTTAGATATTTAATTATTTAACATTATCATTATTTAATAGGAGAGAAAGTTCTAGAAAATCTTAAAGGAAACGCAATCTTCAAAAAATCTATCCACACGATCATATTGGGGACACTTTGAAGCATTCGGAAAGCAAAGAATTAAGGAATTTTTGGAAGAAACACGTGGGGCAAAGAAAAAGTAATTGAAGACATCAAGGCGTCTACCTTCTTATGGATAAAAAATAAAGTCAATCGACATGAGTTAGAGTGGGAAAATTGGAAAATGTTTAATATGTTTGTGTAATCGTTTTTTCGGTTCTACCTTCTTGGTAGTTCCGGACTCTTTCGTATAATATTATTACCGTTCAAAAAAAAATTAATAGGAGAGAAAAGTGAAAAACAAAAATATAGATTTCATCATAGGTCGTCACGTAGCAAGTATAGTTATTTTATTTATTATAATATAGGTTAGAAACTCTGTATATTATACAGGGTGAATAAATGCAGTGTTATATATACTTAGTAATAAAGATCTAATATTACATGTTTTTGACATATCACATAATTTTTTAATACAAATTTTAGAAACGTTATATATTTATTTTTTAAAAATGTTTAATAAAAATAATAAAAGAAATGTTCAAACTATAAAAATGTTTTATAAAAATAATAATTATTTAATAGGAGAGAGATGCGTGAAACAAAAATTATAATTTTTTTTATAGAAACTTGTGTCATTAAATAGAAGAGAGAGTCGGAAAAAAATGTTGATAATGAACATGAGAATGACATGTAGCACCCCAAAACCTTTATTTATTAGTATGTATAGATAAGTAGAGGATTTTTTTTAATTAGTTTAAGTAGTAATCTTGTATTTTTATTTTTATAATAAATGGTTGAGATGAAACTCTAAGAAAAAAAGGGGAAGTGTGAGTATTTTGGAGATAACCATTTTTGTTGAGTTTTTAAAATTCCTTCACTTTTTTTTAACGTTCATAACTTTTTCATACGGATTTTTTTTAAGTTGTACCATAAAATCGAGAATTTTTTTTATCTTTAGTTTAAGTGTCATATTGCTATATAAAAAATAACAGGTAAAAAAAAATACAAAAAGCGGGTTTTTTTTCTATGTTGTACTAGATTTTTTTGTACTATATTTTTTGTGTTGGATTTTTTTGTATTAATTTTTTTGTGTAAAAAATTTTGTACTAGATTTTTTATACTGAAATTTTTATATTGAATTTTTTGTGCTAAATTTTTATACTAGTTTTTTTGTGCTGTATTTTTTATACTGGATTTTTTGTGTTGTAATTTAAGAAAACAAGTGGTGAAAGTTTGGGTTGTATGACATAAATGTCATTTAATCCTATTTGTAAGAAATGTCACATCTCATGTCTTCTTTATAATTCTTCTTATGCTAATTAGGCAAAATTCACTTGTTAGGAATCCTCCCTCTTTTGTAATATATTTTATACTTCTAAATTATACATGTTTATAATACCACTAGGTTAAAATCTCATGTATTACACGGGTTAAATAAATATGATGTTATATAATTAATAATAAGTGTTAAATGTTGATAAACAAATCCTAACAACCTAATGTATTAGAAGTTGGTTGCGGATAGGATTGATTGAATTGACCACGAGCATGTTGACTTGAGGAAGTTAACGAGTTGGAAAATGAAATCAAATATCTCACCGGCAAAGGTGATTATTACATGAATATAAGTAGGAAAGTATATGTAAATCCTTTGTGGTTGAGTTGAATTTGACCAAACGTGTGAGTTTTGATGCATAAGAGTTGTTTGTTAAATTGCATAATGTATTTGTGTGTCGAAGTTGAAGTCCATAATTAGACATTTAGTTAAAAGTCTCACTTGAGATTAGTGAACCACAATGGTGTATATGATCAAAAGTGAATTAAGAATCACAATGGTGTATGTGATCATGTTGAAATCACTAGTCGCTCAAAGTAATCAAATGAAGTCACACTTCCCATAAATTGATGTTAATAAAGCTGTTTAAAGTTTTAGCCTTGTTTTGTTAGCTTGAACTTGTTAAAAATGACATACATGTTGGTGTTAAAGTTAAACAAGTTGCCATAGTTGTATTGTAATGAAATTATGATTGAAAGTGAAAGTGTACCGTACAGAGCCATATGTCCAAAGGTGCTGTTATACACTGCCAATACGCCAATTTGGCTGAAAACTTTTCAAATAAAAACTGTATCTAGAAGTTCGTTAACATAAAAAATCTTGCACTATGAAGTTTTACATGGTTGTAACAAACTTTAATGCAACTTTAGCTGGGGCTAGTTGGGCAAGAAACTGATGGTGATCAGGTTAAGACACTTCTCAAATTGGTGGGAAAATGGATCGATCAGGCGGGTTAGGTAACTGTTCAAAAAAGATTATTTGTGGGGTTCAAACTGCTCTTTTCACGCCACCCTTAAAAGGCATGCGCTTACAGGTTTTTTTAAGCAAGACACACAATATAAACAGACCATTTTTAGGGCACTTATACATGTTTTAAGCTTGTTTTAGGCTAGTTTAGACATGTTCCAGACCATTTTTAGATGTTTCAGAAATTGGGCCGGAATCCTAGCCTGAGCGCCTTAATGGACGCAAGGCGGTATGGTTGCGCCTCGCCTCACCTCACCTGGGCGCCTATAATTGGGTACTACAACCTCGGAGGCTAGGAGCAAAAACTACTATAAAACATGAAAAAGTGCTTCTTTTAAAGTGATCCCAACAGATTCAACAGTGCAATTACAAATTCTTATTAAGTACAGAAAGATCCTCAAATAACATACTAAGAAAATAGTCTAAGACACACAAACATCCTTATAAACCATCATGTATAAACCAAAAAAGATGATATATGAGTACCAGGAAGAACAACTGCAGATCAATGCATGTGGACTTCCAAGTTTCTATTTCATCTGAATTCCCACAAGCACGACTTTAGATGATCAAACATCTTCTCAACTCTCAACCTATACTTACACCTGCAGATCGAAAACTTTAGTTTAGAAAGACGAGGTTATGAATCACTGAAGTAATTCAACTAGTTCTCTTGATATCGTGAAATAAACACTGATTGAAACATCTATAAAACACAAAATCTAACAAACAAAAAGGACCAGTAAACACATTCACCCCAAAATAGAACCAGAAAGATTATACCTTTGTTTAATGTTTATCTTAAATCAGTCCTCATTGTCACTCTCGTCACTGAAATAACTCGTTTTCTTCATCTTCTCTTTTTTCCCTTTCTTCCTGCCTTCATCCCGACTCACATCTCCACCACCCAACAACCTCTCACCAGCCCCATTGTCCACCACCGACGCCCAATTATCATACTCAAACGCCTCCTCACCACCCGTTTCATCATCATCCCCACCCCATTCCTCCTCCTTACCCCGCCTGTATCCCCCACCACCGCCCTCTCTCCTACCCCGTTTTGACGACTGTGGCCGCTCCCGCGTCCCCAACTGATTCTTCGGACACTCATACGACAAGTGCCCACCCTCTCCACACTCATAGCACCTACTCTTATCTTTATACACTTTCCTCCTAATAAACTCTGGTGCCCTACCATTATCAGCAGCTATCGATGCAATTAACGTTCGACTATTAAGCACTTTACCATTAATCCCCTTAACTGCTTTCAAAGCATCGTCACGAGCTACAAACAAGACGAAAGCAACACCACGGCTCTCACGAGTGACCCGATCTCTGAGGATTGTGACCTTGGCAACCTTACCAAATGTGGAGAAGATGGTAAAGATATCGGAATTCGTTAGGCTGTAATCGAGGTTGCTAACATAAACGGTGGATTTCGATGGGGCTAAACCTCCACTCCGACTCCCGCCGTCGCGATTGGATGAGGATTTTGTTAGGGTTTTGTCTGAAGAAGATGATGAAGGTGGTTGTGGCGCAGCAGAGGAATATCTATAGTAAAACACATCATCTTCATCGTCATCGCTGTATCTCCCAACCATTTTGGAACAACTTAGGGCACCAAATTTTCACTAACTGTTATACCGGAGTAATTGTGACAAAATGAATAGTTTATGGTGAAAATTGAATCAATTAGGGTTCAACGGAGTATCTTACTTGAACATAGATTGCTGCTCGTCGGAGATTACGTTTATTTAGAGACTCAATTTCTCGAAAAGCAATAGTTGTTCCAACCTGCAATTAGCCCTAAATCGCCGTGAATTTTGCAGGTACCGCTGTGATAAACAGGATTATTGATGTTCAAAATTTAGAGAAGTTGGATAATCCATCAATCATCGAAGCTGAAACAACATTTCTGAATCATATCAAATCGATTGTTGATGACGATCTCTTTTCACGAACGATTCTGGCTAGGGCTTGGTAATTTCACCACATTTTTAAGGGTTTTTTTATATAATTTTATATATCTCACTTAAAATTATTAAATTATCATACTAAGAATTCATAATATTAATTGGGTGTTTGGGATTACTTATTTACCCAACTTATTACCTTATTAACTTATATAAGTTAATAAGGTGTTTGGGAAAGCTACTTATTTGTCCTACTTATTTCATTTTCAAGAAGTAAGTTCACCCTTACTTATTACTTATAACTTATTAACTTATAAAATAAGTCAATAAGTAGATTTCATAAGTAATCCCAAACACCCCCTAAAAGTCGCGGTTCTATTTACATATTTATAAATTATATCGTTAGGGATGGGGTGATGATTAACTTAATTAAATTCCTTAATCACTTTTCAAAACTCTTTGTTTATTAAGAAAACATTTCATATGAAAACTTATAGATTCGACAAACAGTGTGTACAGAATTTAAGGTTAGAGAGATATGTAAGGTCAAATTTATAGTCAATATACATCGGACTATGGAAGTGTTGGTCCGTGGTATCACTATTGGTTCAATCTTACATTTTTGGTTTAGTCCAAACGAATTATTGGTCCGGGCTAATGAAGAAAATCCGAACTTGTGATATTTTCTATGTATAATTACGTCGGAGTAAGGGTTTTGTTAGTCCAAAGTTATGAGTATGAAGAACTTGAATATTTTGTTAGACTCGGTTACATCAGACTAACATGTTACTTCAGACCGAGGGATATTAGTCCATACTAGGTAATATTACTCCGGACTAAGTATGGATGCACCGGACTAAGTGATGAATACATTGGACCAGTTATGGATACATTGACTCAGTGTTAAATACATAAAAAAACGTATGAAGTTACAGTGAGTGGGTTGTGAAAATCGAAACATAGATAAAATAAAGTTAGATAATTGTTCCGATGTTTTCCGGTCGGTGTTGGTCTAATTCTTTATGGTACCAGCGTGTCCGTGTCAGTCTATATAACCCATGATACCTATAAAATACGTTATCTTAAATACGACGTTGTTTAAAAAAATATATATATACCTGGACGTCAAGAAAAACAACTAAAAAAACGAAATTTATTAAAGAAAAATCATATTATATATAATGCAGGGGATAAACTCGAAAATTTAGAAATTTGAGGTGGTCAAAATTACATTTTACAAAGTCTGAGGTGAGTCTTGTTATTTGACCAAAGTAAAGGGGAGAAGTGGTCGATGGCAAAGACACTTCTTCTTAATAGTATTGATAATATGTTGGTTTTTATTATAACAACGACCCAATAAATATAGTTTTTATTTGTAATGTATCATTTAAATAGCTCTCTTGCCGTTCTTAAAAAATTAATTAGCTCTTAATTAACTTTAGTAATAATTACATTTACAATAAAGCGGTAAATGCATTGATAACAAGGATTCATTGTGCATTTTCATCTCTTATATATACGTATGTGTTACCATTACAAATTAATCCATCAACAATGCACAGAATGAAGATCAAAACATGAAAATTGTAGAAGTTAATATTTATAAATGCTAATAAGATAATTTAAGAATCTAAGTATTTGATTTCATCTTTAAATACGCTCAACTAAACTAATAAGTGACATATGTATGTGTTGAAAGAGAACATATGTAACACAGTACACTATATTTCATATTTATATTATTTTCTTAATAATTAATATAAATGGAAGTGGATTTCTTAAATTATAAAATTAACTATGTTAGTTACGCGGATATTACATGAGTTGAATAAAGAAAACAATGTGAAATAAAAAAGTGTGTACATAATTCACAAAACTCTAAATATTTCTTTGTATACAACATTATTAGGTTAGAATTCCATGTATTACACTGGGTTGTATATTGAAAACGATATAATTTTTAACCATGCCAATGTCTCTGTTGTAATGCGTGACAGCGTCCACTAGTACTAATATAAGAAGCAACATCATAAACAAATAAACTTTATGTTGTTACCAATATTCATGCACCTGGGTTAGAGATCTGTAGCGGTCAAGATTGTGAGATGTTTTCGGTTTAAAGAAGCATCGGTTGTGATGTGGTGTCGTTTCTCGTCTTCTCGAGCCAGGATCAAGGCTGTGACAACATGAACAACTTGTTAGAAAGTCTATGGGCCTCCAAACAGTCAAATCATTATACATATGCTAAAATTATTTAAGTATTACGTATAAAGGTGTTATAAATTTAGAAGTGATGTATGATGAAATTGCTATTCCAAATCCTTATGGACAGGACAAGCCCCATTGAGGCCTAGGATAGGAGTACAACACATACTAGTTTAATGTTTATGATTATCAAAATTTGAGAATGCTAAAAAATTCATGTGCTCCTAAGAAATTGTGCATTTCTTGTGAAATTGTTATATTAGCTTTGTATGGTGCTTCAATGTACACTATTTATCTAGATTATATGCTTCTGGTGATGCTCAAAATGTAAGGAATTTATGTTTTCTGTTATTTATTTGTTTTATGGTACTTCTTGTGGTGATGTTCAAGATGTAAGGTATTTATATTTTCTGTCATTTATTCGTTTTATAGTACTTCAGTTGCATTATTATTATATGTTTCGGCCTTGCGATTATCACTGTGAAAACAAAGATATGTTACTATTACTGATAATTTTTATAATACGTTAATATAATCAGTAAAACATGTAATGTACATAGACATCTTAAGTAAATAACCATTAAAAAGTATCAAACTTTACACTTCAATTTTTATAAGATCAAACACCTATTTATTACACCAGAGTGTGTTTTAGCTGAATTGTTAACCAGACATCAGTCACATCACAAATCACAATGCAGGCTTCAATGACCTATTGACCTTCACAAGCTCTACAACATCAGAAGATTACAAGAAATACATGAAATCTTGTTACAAATCTACTTCTTGGTCTTCTGTAAGCTCTAGAAAGCCATATTTAAATTAAAGTTTACCAGAAAATAATCATCGACGAATGGCACGCATTTAAGTTTGATCGATTAATAACCAACTCAACCGCTAAAAAACAAGACTAAATTTGTGAGCTTTAGCGCTATAAACATTCTGATGATTAAAGTTCTTCTATTCGAACAAGGGATCCTGACTGGTCAGCTAATCATACAAACCTTCATCAAGCCATACATCAACTAAGAAATCTACCATCTCCTGCAAAAGACAATCAAAATGATGATTAAAATGTGTTTGATTTGGTCAGCAAAGACGTTGACTTTTGAATGCTTCGGACAGAAAAGCAAGTGTATGAAGGGCAAACAATCTTACGGGAAGAGGGATTGGCTCGGGAAAACGGTCATTATTTGAAAGCAGGTCCTCATAAGTGGTTGACCAGCTGCAATACAGAATCACAAATCTTGAGATCAAACAAACTAGCATGTTGACTTTTTGAGGTCAAATGACCAAGCACTCAACTCTAGATGATTATGGCATCTTCCAAACTTCATACAAAACATCATAGAGCTATATTCAGCTTTCATAATAGGAAATTCCATAATCCAACTCATGGTGCTTATATTAAAACATAGCCATATCAATTTAAAAGTTGAAAATTGGTGTATTTGACCTCAAAAGTCAAAAGTATACCAAACCTTATGATTGGATCTTCTGGTGTTCTTTCTTTTCGTGATCTTTGATATTGATCACCGACCCATTTTCTTCTGGTCTCGTTCCAAGCAAGCACACCTACAAAACATATACATAAATATGAATAATATCATTTGGAGTATAATCAATTTACTTTGATGATTGAATCCTCAAATCTTGAACACTTAACGTTTTGTAAAATTCAAAATAAAAACAGTAAAACACTTACCATTGTTAATAAATATGGTGGTGTCACTTCCATTGTTTTCAGGATGCTTTCTTGCTTCTTTTGCAGATGATGAGATTTCCAAAGGCCGCTTCTCGTTGGGTCGAGAACTTCCGGTGTTCACTTCCATCATCATAATATTATTGGCTCGGGAACTTGTTGTGTCGATTTCCATCATATTTACAGTTTAAATGTATGTTCTTTTTACTGAGAAATTCTCATTTTTTGGAAAAATGTGTGTGATTTTAGTACTAGTCAAGATTGCATTCTTTAGTTCTACAAAGTTTTCTTGGCAACACCAAAAATCTGCACAAGAACACATAGGTACCAATAAACATCAAAAATAAACACGACCCGCGATCAGATCTTTAATTCTTTTGACATCAAGCAAATGAAATCTCTAAACAAATCAAAACCATAAGTATTATTCCAAATGCCCGACATGGAAAGGATCAAATGATCTGCATTCCAAGAACTCCGTCCATTCTAAGAACAGATTCCCTTTTTTTGGATTTTCGTGTGAACCTCACCAGTACCCTGCTAACCAATCAGATCGGGTAAAATGCAGCTTGAGATGGCAGGTGGCGTTCATGGGGGTTAAAGGCAGTTTGCGCTATAATTTTAACTAAAAGGGTCATTCTTTATCATCAATTCTTGAATCTTTTCCCATCATGAACACTCTCATAAATCCCAGATCCAATTAGCATTCATACTTCATAACTCAAAAACCCTAAAAATCTCAGAGATTTTGCAGCAACCTATGTTTATAACCATCAAATCTGGAATCTTTCCCATCATGAACACTCATAAATCCCAAATCCACCAAGATCCAACTAAAATTCATATTTCATAACTCAAAAACCCTAAAAGTTTAAGAGATTACACAACATCCTGTGATTATAACCATCTTAAATCTCATATCTGATACATTCTTGGGATTTACCTTTCAAATGTTATTAATGTTTGATAATTAATCAAGAAGCTATACAAAATTAAAAACCCTAATTCATCAACAAACACATACCTTGAACATTGTTCAAAATCAACACATTAATCAAAAATAAAACCAGCAAATCTCATCAATTACTGATTCAAACACAAAACCCATCAAAACCCATTTATTAATTTCATAAGTGAAGCAGGAGTAATCAAATTAAATACAGTTAAATAATTATAATTATTTAAAATAAAACTAAAAAAAAAAAAAAAGCTAGAGAGAGAAAGTCGTGTACCTTCTTGGAAATGACCAGATTGCAAAAAGAAAGAAAGGATTTTCAGAAGAATCGAGGGGTTTATATAGACACTTTTTTGTGATTTTTATTTATTTATTTATTTTTGTCAGTTTTCTTGCTAAATAAGTCTTTTTCGATAATTAGCCTGTTTTGGGACCCTTGTTTATTTATGCGTGATCTTATCTGGATATCTTGAAGTTAACTCTAGTTTTCTTCAACAAAAGGACGAAAATGCCCTTGGATTTAACATTTACACTTGGGTAGGTGAGGTCATGTTGGACTTTTTAGTATGTCCACTGTCCACAGCCTTGCAACTTCCCATGGAAAATGACCTGTTTTTGTCTTAATTTTTCTAACAATTTTTTTCTTGTTGGAACATAATATATTTGTAAGTATTAGGGTGGCTGGAGTATACGAAGGACGATCGGGAGGGAAAGGGAGAGAGAGACTGAGGTGGCCTGAAGTGCATATCGGGATGGAGGGGATGGTCATCACGACTGAATACCAAAGTAAGAGGGAATGAGAGAGAGAGAGATACAAAAAGAAAGAACGGAGTATGTTATCGATAGCTTAGCCTAGTGGCAAAAGTGTATACCTAAGACTTCACTAAAATATGGAGATCTTGGGTTCAAGTCTCACTTGTGACCAAAAAAAGGGGTCCAAGTTGGGGCAGAGGTTTTCTCGCCTATGGTAGATTTCCTCCCGATGGAGGTGGAGATCATCGGGTAGGTCAGTGGCCCGTCAGTGATCCAAATTGTCGTTCAAAAAGATACAAGAAGAAAGAACAGAGTATACTACCGCCCCTTTCCTCCCTTCCGATTCCAGTGATTAAAGGTGGATACCGACTATATTTAAGCCTTCTTTGTTGCAAATGCCCTTATAAAATCTTATTTGATTTTTTATCTTCTAGTATTAAGGAAAATTCCTAAATCTACATACTAAAATACATAAAATCTTATTACTTTGATTTGTCATCTTTATAGTTTTGATACAAATTAATTATTCTTTTGCTAAATTACTTATTTTGAAATGCACCTTTTTTTCAACAACACATTAGAGAATTTATGATTAAATAAATATATATATATATATTTTATAAAAAGACCTTTTCCTACATTTACAACCATTCAAGTATATAAACGAACTACTTTTTTAGACCATAGTTAAACTTTACAAAAGTCTGGTGACCATCATTTTTAATAAAGTTATGCATAGCACATACGGGGATATGCATGATGAAGTAGTGGACTCTGGGTGGAGAAAGTGGTAAAAAGCTTATGGAACGCTCTCTTTTTATCTAATTAAAATGTGTCATGTCATTTTTATTCTTTTGAACCCTCTACAACCATAAGAGCAGGGTGTGAAACCAATAAGCCCTAATTTTTTTTTTTTATTAAAACAATATTTCATTAAATAAACATAAATGAAAATACAATTAATAAAAAAGATACAATCAATAAAAAATTATAAAAAAGTACAATTATTAAAAAAAACTACTCGTCTTCGTCGTCCGTTAGATGGATGTCCAAGTTTGTGGCAACATGTGTCGTAAGTTCAAATGAAAGTGTGTGGTTTTGTTCCGCAATTCCATTATAATATTATCGGAAACAACTGTATTGGAAGGCGGATCCGCAATGTGAACGGGTGAGATTGCATTTCCGTCATCTTTTAATACAATATTGTGTAATATGATACACGCGTACATCATGTTCTTCAACTTTTCCACCTTCATTTGACGTGTCAGTCGTGCAATTATGGCCAATTTAGCCTTCAATACGCCGAATGCTCGTTCGACGTCTTTCCTTGCCCCCTCTTGCGTTTTCTTGAACTTTTTTTTATTCACGTCCGTTGGATAAGAATATGATTTCACAAACGTGGATCAGGAAGGGTATATGCCATCGTCAAGATAGTAACCCCGCTTGTATTGATGGCCATTAACAAAAAATGGGCACCTAGGAGTAGTTCCATGCAACTCATTTATGAACAATGGAGATTGATTGAGGACGTTTATGCCATTGTTTGACCCGGCAATACCAAAATATGCGTGCCAAAACCACAAATCATTTGACGCAACTGCTTAGAGTATGACCGTTGGGTACTCGTGATCACCTCGGTGATATTGACCCCTTAAACTAGTGGGACAATTTCTCCAAACCCAATGAGTACAATTGATACTACCAAGCATCCCAGTAAGTCCGTGCTTATCACCGTGTGCTTGGTATAAAAGTGTAATATCTTGACTAGTTGGTGCACGCAGGTATTCATGACTATATAAAATAACAATAGCATTGCAAAAATACTCAAGACATTCCCTAGAGGTTCTTGCAGACATACATAAATATTCGTCGTATGAATCGGGAATATTTCCTGTTGCGAGTTGTTTTATGGCCGATGTGCATTTTTGAAGTGGAGTGAAACTTTGTTTCTTCCGTGCGTCTTGACTAACTTGAAAGTATTCAAAATTTGCGTTAATGTCGTCAACTATTTTTAAAAATAGTGTCTTCGACATGCGGAATCTATTTCTAAAAACGTCCTCGCTGAATTTCGGATTCTCAACAAAGTAATCTGCCATTAGAGTTTCATATGCTTGGACACGATCACGTTCCACATGTCGACAAGTCAATCTTGCAGTGTCTTCAACCTCAGCTGCTTGAACAACGAGGTTTAAAAATTCAAGACTACTCGAGTCGAACGACGACGAACTATTAGATGATTCTAGGATGTAAATAGCGCGTCTAAACATTTTGAATTTTGTGGGATTTGAGATATATTTGATGTTTTGAGAAGAGGTTATTGTAGGTGGAAGATATTGTTTGGGTAAATATATTTGATTTTATTTATAGGAGGATTTTTTTTATTGAAATCAACACCTACGGTCAAATCCCCAACGGTAACATCCACGGCTTCCAACGGGTTAATATACCCATGCCATTCAACCCGTTAGCAACCCGCAATGGTTGCGGCGGTGTTACCCGTCCAACCCGTGTAACCCTCTCCAACCCGTGCCCTCCACTCCGTCCACCCTTATAGATAAAGTTGATGTCGTTCTGCACAAGACCAATGATATCAAATGGTCTAACTATGGATACACGCTGAAAGCCTACGTATTTAAATTCCATAGTGGAGCTTCTTAACATAAAATAAAAGATGACCGGTCAGAACGGGTCGTTTTAAGAAATGTTCATTTTGATTCGGCTCATAACGGGCTTCGAACAAAATGAGCACAGACTGAAAATCACATTAAACATTAAACCATAATTGTTCGTTAACAGGTTTTCCCCAAAAAGATAGAACAAGACAATTATGCTCATCCTAACTCGTTATTTTTTTCCTTCTTTTTTTTTAATTTGTTCACTGTTATCTAAAAAGTAATAGTTAACCCAAAACAAACCATTTGTATTGAAAGTCCATATTTTACTCAAATTTAAACATTTGAGTTAAGATTACCGTAATTAACCCAAAGAATTACCGTAGTTAACCCAAAACAAACCATGAATTTGTATTTAAAGTCCATAAACCCAAAACAAACCATGAATTAGTATTTAAGTCCATATTTTTCCCAAGTTTAAACATTTGGGTTAAGATTGTCGGGACTAATCGTAATACACTTCATCCTTTCTTATGGTATTAGAAGAGATAGCTCAATCTAAACCTAACCCAAGCTTTGAATTTTTAAGAAATAGGGCTTTTTGCAAGCCATGCTTCACAACAAGGGTCTTTCTTGATTATATTTCACATGGTGTTTCCCCACATAGAGCCTTGTCAAATGGTTTGTTAAGGGTGGTTGTACAACATGGCGGACATCGCCATCGCCAGTCCCATCGGTGATGGTTCAGTCCGTTGTCTACTCAAACTGCAAAAACATCCTGCAAAGTTAAAGTGGGTTTGTCTATTAGCAAAGCAACCGTCGACGTTGCTACTTGCGATTGCTCAATATCACATACAAGTATGCGACTATGCAAAGTGCAATCTGACAATGCTATACGTGAAGAAGCCATCACTAATGACAATTGCTCCATCTATTAAGATGGACGTAGGGGCCTATCTTATAATAAAAGAGGTACTCTCTTTCCTGATGTGTACTATATTATTGTGTCATATTACTAAAGGAGTGATCCAGATTAAGCCATGTGACAATACCTGCCAAAAGATTTCGTACGGATTGGAGTCCCCATGTGAAAAATAATCGAGCCTATTGTGAAGCATGGCTTGCATGAAGCCATAATCGAGAAAGAAAGACCACAAACATCACTTAGCCCATGAAGATTCATTCCATGATATGTTAACGTTATCATAATCCATTAAACCACTGGCTAAGAAAACCAAATAACAAACCATAACTGAAATCACACAACAACATTACAAAAACAAACATATAATCTTAAGATAACTAAAACACAGAAACAGTATATTAATACTACTAACCATCACCTATCTATTTAAACCTTCAAACATAACAAGTATCAAGCTACAACTTACCTGCAACCTCTATGATTTCAGAGTCACGACACCGGAAACCATGGTGTTCATGCCGCACATGCCCGACCCTCTACAAAGCTTGTAATACCCTTTTTCCCCCCATCGTTTCCCCCACGAGTTTTTAATGATCCAATACGGCTTATTACCCAACCTCAGAATCGAAAACCCTTCCGCACCATACCCCACTATCAACACGCCATGGTTCACGAACTTCTTGGGAGAAATCAACGGACACGACACCCCACCGATGTAAGTTTGCATGAACACCGAATTCAATCCAACTGCAACAAACCAGATTCTACGTTAACAAACGTACCCAGTATAATATCACTTTTGGTAGAGCTATTAGTAGGGAAAACCATGGATTCTATAGTATTCGATATGCGTCGAACTATTGCCCAGTATAATCTCTCTTATAACAGAGCTATTATTGGTAGGATAAACCCGATTTTATGTTGATTCACAAAATAGTATTCGATATGTGTCGAACTGTTGCCCAGTATAATCTCACTTATATCAGAGCTATTGGTAGGATAAACCAGATTCTATGTTGATTCACAAAATAGTATTCGATATGTGTCGAACCGTTGTCCAGTATAATCTCACTTATAACAGAGCTATTGGTAGGATAAACCAGATTCTATGTTGATTCACAAAATAGTATTCAGTATGTGTCAAACTATTGTTTGTTGATGCTTACCGGCAAGAGGGCCGTGGTTGACCAGATAGGCAGCCATTTGATCCTCGTCCGCGGGGATATTCGTGAAGTTTGCGACCTTCACGGCTATCTTCTCCGGGTCGAATTTGCATTCACCGGATTTTCCAGTGTACGGGTAAGTTTCTTCTGATTCGATTCCCCCGGCTTCCATTAGGTAACTGTACGCGTTCGTCATAAGACCGCCAGAGCAGCCGCTGTCGCAAGCTTCCTTTTCGGACGGATCACACTGGACGAGAACAGATATCGAATTAGATACGGGTTCTGAAATTTGTGGAGGTCGGAAGAGAAGGGAATTGGAGTTTGATTAACCGTGTGATCACAGTCAACGAGCTGTTGCTCGCTCAGGTTGCGAAGCTTCCCGGTGGCGATGAAATTTGCACCTTCGAGAACACCGGTTGTACTGAACGCCCAGCATGCTCCACATTGACCCTGCATCGATTATCAATGAAATTTCAGCATATTAGAAACAAAGAATCCCCAGTGAAACAAAAACTTCACATTTCTTCAAAATTTAACCCGTCTTAGTTGCAAATTGCAATCACTTTGAAATAGATGATAAATCTAGTGAACTGAATTAAATTAAGAACAATTATCAATGCTATTACTTGGATGATCATTTGGTACCGAGTACCGGTACCGTATGTATATAGATTTGGTATAGTATTCGGTACACATTTTTTCAAAAATTAGGTATTGGTAATTTTGGTACAGTATATACGGTCTAGAGAAGAGATTTTGTACCCTAATTGCTTTTAAAACCAGAACTCACATCGAACCGGATCTAGTTAGATGATGATATCATAAATATTATAAAAATTTAATAATATATGTAATTTGAAGTTAACTATGAAATATTTTATATTTTCTTATAGATTTTAAAAGAAAAATAAAATAATTAAATCCAGTTTCACCTGCTGATTTAAAGTTTGAGTGAAAAACGATTTAAATAGCCTAACTGGATCGGTTAGTCAAGAACCGGGTTTAAAAATAAGAGCGGATTTAATTACATGATGATATCATAATTACTATAAAAACTTAAAACCAATTTGGGACTAGCTTATTTGGTAGAGACTGTTGTCCTCTTGGATGGGAGGTCAATCTAGGCATGAGGTGAAATATTTGGTGTAATTTAGAGTAGGGGTATAGATATGTCGTTCAAAAAAAAAAAAACTTAAATATAATATATACAATTTTAAAAACATATAAAATGTTTTATATTTTCTTATAGATTTTAAAGAAAAACAAAATAATTAAATCCCGTTCCACTTGTTTGGTTCAAGTGTTCGAGTTGAAAAAACGATTTAAATACGCTAACCGGATCATTTAAAATCCAAACTAACGTCATGAATAATAGAAAACCTTAAACTATACATATCTAATTTAAAATGATATATGAAAATATTTTACGTTGTGTTAATAAGTGGAAAAAACAAAAAAGACATAATTAAAGCACAGACTCTAAAAATCGGCAAGCCGAACCAGTTAGACACCCGGTTCAGACCGGTCTAGTCGTGAAAACATTGCAATCGAAGGATGTTCACCTGCTTCTTAACCTCTGTAACCCCGCCTTTCTCTCTCCAGTCGAAATCCTCCGGCAAGTCCTTAATTTCCACCGGCGGTGCAGTTCCCACGCCACTGTTTTTCTGCTTAATTCCACCGCTTTTTAGGCCTAAATACATCGTCTCAAACTCCTCCTCCGACAGATCGGAGAACGGGGTGACGCCATGAACTGCCGTGGGATCCAGCAACTGGTGTCCGGCAGCTCTAAGAAGGTTCTTGGAGAATACACCGAGGCGGTGGAGGTACTCCTCTCTAGTGGAGTATTGCTTGCCGTGTTCTTGTATGAACGCCGTGAACCGGTGCTCCGTCGGAGTTCCGAGGAGGTGGTTGTTGGGGTGGTCTGTGACTTGGACAATGAAAGGATCGTGAGGTCTTGTATGGACGGCGTGAATAGCGCATGTTAGCATGACGAAAGCTGCGGCGTAAGTAAGACCACACCCTCCCATTGTTGTTTTCCGACGAAGCTCTCTTCCCCATGCCGGTTGAAAAGGATGATAAAACGGGAATGGCACAGGGTAATTTTACAGGTTTACCCCTTTTGGCGGCGATGAAATGGGATATGAGATGGGTAGTAAAGTAATTTGAATTGAAAGCCGGCAGGTTTTAACACGTGGAGTGCGAACAGTATCGATGTGGCTTTAGATTCTGACACGCAAGCATTTACATGTTACACGACCATGTAATCTGCGAAATTGGAACAGGCACTTCAATTTATTTTTAAAGGTAAATTTCTTAATTTTTTTTATAAGAGTGAGACTTTAAGTTATGATATCCTTAAAGCTTCCTTAAAGCTTGTATTTCTAAAAACATTGTTTTATTATTGGATTACCAACTCCAATAGCAAGAAGCACTTTAATTGAATTAGTATTTTGGAAGATAAAAACATTAGTAAATTTTGTTGCGAGTCCCTCTCGTTTGCTTTAATTTATTTTTGAGTTTAATAGTTTTAAAATATTTTTTTTGTATTTTTATGGTTTATTAATTGTCTTAATTACCTACGCACGTGTCTATCCTCTCTCTCACACTCTCTCTCCCTTCTCTTTTAGATTTCAGCTTTTGTTCACTTGATCGTTTCTGGAATGGGGCTAGTGGTGGTCGGCAAACGTGAGTGAAGAAGAAGAGAGAGTAACGACGACGTTGGTTGTCTGCTACCTCCGACCATGGCCCAACACCAGAAATCCTTGATCAAAACCCACCACAACTGATTGGGGTACTTTTTTTTGTGAAATCAGGGGTCAAGCGGGTTTTTCGACTAATCAGAGACCGAATCATATGCTATGTGTCCTCCACCGCCTAACCCATTCCGTAACAGCTTCAAGATTCCAGGGTCGATGATGATGATGATGATGATGATGATGATGACGGCGGCGACGTCGATGATGATAACGTCGTTATTGGGTTGGAGTTAATTGAGACATATTACAAACCACATAGAGGAAAAAAGTAAAATTGAAACTAATGGACCGAAAACATTATTTAGACCAAACCACATGAAACAAAAACGAAGTTACTCTTTCTGAAAAGTAGTTAATATATTAATGATTTTCTAACAAAAGGTTATCAAATTTAAATTTTCGTTACACTAAAAAAAAATAGACCGGGTAAAAAATGAGACCACCAAATAAAACTAGGTAGTTGAACGGGGAGGCACGATTGTGTCTTATGCTTGGACACGGTTGTGCCTCAAGGCTAGGCGCGATCGTGTCTCATGCTCTAGCACGATTGTGCCTCATGGCTAGACACGGTCGTGCCTAGCCGTGTGTTACTGTTAAATTCCTAAGGTCTTTCAATATAAAGGTGAATAGCATGAAATGTTTATAAATTAAAAAAACAAAATATACTTGGAACAATAAAGATATTTTAGTTTTCTCAGGTTATTAAACTTGCATTTATTTTACGCATCTTTCACTCTATCTCAGTGTCATATTATCATCTTTCACCTTAGGGGGTGTTTGGGATTACTTGTTGAAACTACTTATTAACTTATTAACTTTTATAAGTTAAAAAGGTGTTTGTGAAATGTGACTTTTGTTACTACTTTTAACTTTTAAAAGGGTGAAAAATAAGTTTTTGAGAAGTAAGGGGAACTTACTTCTCAAAACTCCTTATAACTTTTTATAAAAGTAAATAAGAGCTTAAAATAAATAATCTCAAACAGGCCCTTATATTTTACCCGCCTTTCATTTTTTATCCATTTATAAAAAATTAATATATTAGTGAAGAGAGAGATACAAATAAAGTAGAGAAAGAGAGACTATGTGTGTGTTGAGGTGTAGTGTACTAAACATCCACCACACTTTTTCAAAAGTGCGGCGACCTCAAAGAGGGGCGTGGTGTTACTTCACCATGTTTCACTTTCATCTAATCTTTACCGCACCTGCGACAATACCACAACACATAGCCTAATACAAAAACCAAATAACTCCCTTTATAAATCAACCACTTTTGTAAAATAGTCCGACATTCTTTCTCCTCTTATTATTAAAGTTATACTTATTTTCAATCCAAACTTATAAACCACAGACAATTTACAACCAGTAGTAGTCATTCAAAATATCATGATGCTTGGGAGCATAGACTTAAAAAGATGATTTAAAAATTTAATTTTAATTTAACTCATATATAATATGTGTAATTAAACAATTAACATTTATTTATTTATAATAAAAGGGAATTTATTTAAGTATATTTATTTCCATGTTCTTGAATCTTGATGTTCAATTTTCTGTTAAAAGGAGATAATAATAGTTATGTCTCCCCCTCTTTCTCCTGTGCTCATCTCAATCCCTGATAACAATCTCCATAAATTCCTGTTAATCAAGACGCCATTCAAATCAGAAACCTAATTCCGCAGATGCTTTCAATTTCTCGATCTCTCGCTTTCCAGATCTTAATCAACAAGGTACAATCTTAATCTTCTGTTTCTGTTATTCGATTCTGTTATCTCAACTGATTCATATTCGATAGTAGACGATTCCGTCACTTATACTCCGTTTTGTTTCCCTAAATTTGTGTTAGGGCTTCAATTGGTTGATCGATTGCTACAACGAACCTTTTTTAAATTCATAAACCGTAATTAAGTAGAATTATACAGAGGGAATTGGTACAATTGGATACATACAGCTTGATTTTGGGGATTAGGTTTTGGATTAATCATAAATATGTTGAAAATCATCAAAGGGATGAAAAAGGGTTCCAAACCCGAAGTGATTGAACCGCCTCCGGGACCTAACGGTCCGTCTGATGTGACTATAAACCATGCTTCGCGGTCGGCTATCCCGCCTGCTCAGCTGACTAGTGTCAAGTCACAGGCTATCGGTCGAACAGCTTCGCCTCAAACTTGTGTGATTGAGGTTACACCTTTGTTGAAAGACGTACCGATATCCGAACGACATGTTTTGTTTATAAAGAAGGTGAGTATGTGTGCTGTTTTGTTTGATTTTTTTGACACGTTGAAGAAAGTTAAAGAGAAGGAGATTAAGAGGCAAAACCTACAAGAACTTGTTGAGTTAGTGCAATCTGGTTCGAGTAAGATGAATGAGATCATGCAGCAGGAGATGGTTAGCATGATATCGATGAATATCTTTCGGGCTTTGCCTCCTGCAGCGTATGAGAATACCGGAGCCATTGATGGTGACCCTGAAGAAGATGAAATGTACTTAGAACCCTCTTGGCCTCACTTGCAACTCGTGTATGAGTTGCTTCTGAGATACGTGGTGTCATCGGATACAGACACTAAAGTAGCTAAACGGTTTATCGATCATTCGTTTGTGTTAAACTTGCTTGATTTGTTTGATTCGGAAGACCCACGAGAGCGCGAGTATTTGAAAACTATACTCCATCGCATATATGGTAAATTCATGGTCCATCGCCCGTTTATAAGGAAGGCGATAAATAACATCTTTTATAGGTTTATATTTGAAACAGAGAGACATCCTGGTCTTGGTGAATTGTTGGAGATTCTTGGGAGTATAATAAACGGATTTGCTGTTCCCATGAAAGAAGAACATAAGTTGTTTCTTGTGCGTGCTCTTATACCGCTTCATAAAGCAAAGTTTATTAATTACTATCATCAACAGTTATCTTACTGCATAACTCAATTTGTTGAAAAAGATTACAAATTGGCTGATACTGTTATTAGAGGGTTATTGAAATACTGGCCTGTTACTAACTGCACAAAGGAGATTCTTTTTCTTGGAGAACTAGAAGAAGTTCTTGATGCAACTCAACCTGCAGAGTTCCAACAGTGCATGGTTCCTCTTTTTCAACGGGTTGGACGCTGCATTAATAGCCCCAATTTTCAGGTCCGTTTCTACCAAAAATATATTTTTAATTAAAATGGTATTTGTCTTTTATTTTGTGCTACCATTTTCCATTTGATAATGGTACTACTTAATTTATTAGCTTCCTAATGCTCATAATGGCCAAGCATAAACATGCATATACTGAAAGTTTATAACTACTAAAAAAAATGTTAGTGTATGATATTAATACAAATAAAATACATATAATACAAATGGATATATTTAATTACAAATATTAATAAATAAAAATGTATTCATTGACCCAATTGAAAAGTCAAGCAGCAGGAGAGTAATCAATTCATATACTTTTTTTAATTTTCAACTTGTAATGTATGCATGTTTATTTTTATGTAATAACATACTGCATGGTCACAAATGGATTGAATATAATTGGTTGGACAAATGGCATCGCCCTCGAGCACTATATAACAAGGGGGTCTCAATGTCTCGTATATGTATATAGATATATGTTTGTCGTGGAGTGTTCTTTCCAGAACTAATAGTATGTTGAAAACTGCGAGAACTGCAATAAACCTTGCACTATTTATTATATAAATTGGAGTAAAGTGCCATTTTCGTCCCTGTGGTTTGGCCATTTTAGCCACTTTCATCCAAAAAGTTTTTTTTAGCTTTTTCGTCCCTGACTTTTCAAAATCTATCCATTTTCATCCAATTGACTAACACCGTTAAAATACTACCGTTAAATCAGGGGCAATTTCGTCTTTTCAAAATTCATTCAATTGACGAAAATGGCACCGGTAAAAGACTAAAATGCATGTAGATTTCAATATGTTTAAATGTATTTTAAAAGATATGGTATTGATAGTCTTTTATCATGCACATGTGCATGCATATACACTATATGCACATTTTCTACCTTTTTAAAAGAAATGCAGTAGAGGGGATATAAAGTCAAAGAAAGAGTGTGGAGAGATAAATAAACCATTGTTACTCTTTTCTTTGAAGCGATATGTACACATCTTATGGAGTTCTCGTTGTTCTCAACATACTATTGGCGTATACATAATACATGCATGTATGTAATATATATGCATATACATACACACACATACTATGACTTAAAATCTAACATGTGTACAACAGAAATGAATGTTAGAAAGTGAGTTATAGAGGGTGGACATATCATTTTCTATGACTTTAATAAAGTTAAGAAATTTTGTACTCAATAGAATGTTGATTTAAGTTGTGTTGTAGGTTGCAGAACGGGCACTCTTCTGGTGGAACAATGAACACATAGTGGGCTTGATCGCACAGAATCGAGAGGTTATTTTACCTATCTTATTTGGACCCTTAGAGAAGAACATTCGGGGTCACTGGAACCAAGCTATCAATGGACTGACGGGCAATGTCAGAAAAATGTTCATTGAGATGGATGCAGACCTCTTTGACGAATGCAATAATCAGTTTCTAGAAAAAGAAGCCAGGGTCAACCAAATGCTAGAGCAACGCGAGTTGACTTGGAAGAAACTTGAAGCAATTGCATCTGGAGGAGATGATATGGTTATGGTTAATTAATAAAAACATCAAACAACACCTGAAAAAGACTTCCATTTTTACCCTTTCTCCCATCATATTTATTAATTTTTTCGTCGAAGTTTTAGGCCGTTGACTTGCCCGAGGCTGTATCGTAACACGCTGGATTGCTTCCTACAGGATCTCCCTCACCTTGACTATTTGACTTCTTGGTCCTTCTCAACATTCAAAAGTGCATACTAGCAGAGGTATGGTTGATGATGTTCTACAGTCTGACAGAGCACAACAGTTTGGTTTTTTTTTTCCATTAATTCACCTCAGAGTAATTATTATTATTATTTGTTGTTATGCTTGTTAAAAAAAATTTATGTTATTGGGTTAATAATAAGTTAAAGTGATCATTTCATTCATGGTTTGCTGTGTGCAAATTTTACCATGATTATTTTTCTGTTCATAATTCCTCCACTTGTAGGCAATTTATTGATTATGAAATTTCATTTTTCCTTCATTTACCACTTACAATTATTTACACAGAAAATTTCATTTTCTTTCATAATAGTTATTGTTGTAATGAAAATAGAACACTGGATTTAAGTTATGGACATTTGCAGTGTGCCATTGTGATGCTAGATTCACCTGAAATCTTTCTGCTGTCAGGACCGCCACTATAAGAGATCGACGAGTCGATAGAAACATAAAAAACTCAGAGAGCATGAGACAAAGCTAAGTTTTGAATGAAATGCAAATTAATCTCAAGATGTTTTATGCGTTGATAAAAAGACGTGGTGTCAAGGTTGTCAGTTGTCACTCCGCGATAGTATGAGCTAAAACATGATACTTAGCCTTAGTGCTGAATCTAGCAACTGTGTTCTATTTCTTAGAACTCTGACTCATGAATTTAGGTCTAACTAAAACACAATAACTAGTGGTAGAGTGGTGATCATTGGGATAACCCGCCCAAGCAACACCCGCATAAGCATGTAATGCAATCTTGATCGAGCATCGAATAGTCAAACCATATGACCGTTTTTATAAGTTTTTTGAAACGTTTTACCCCTATATGATATTATAAATAGGTAGTGAATGTTTTGGTTAAATCACAACTCTCAAACGCTCTCAAAACAATCTAAAAAAAGCTATGGATTCCTCGAGTGTTGGTGATTTTTCTAGTTAACTAACCGTTTGTGAGGATTAAACCAACAAGGAACCAACACGGGCACATTACGATTTATGTGAAATGTCAAACGGTTCCGAACGAGCTCGATGCAAGTTGTGTGGTTTGTTTTTAAGGAAGGAATCAAACTCTACTTTGAAAAATCATATTGAAAAATCATGTAAGAAGTTGAAAAGCGTCCCGGGTCAAGGTCAATCCTCAATGTTAAACGATGGTGGAATTTGGAATTTCGACGCAAATATGGTTCGGGAAAGAATGGCAAAGTTAGTGATTCAAGATGGTTTGCCGTTCAACCACTTCGACAACCCGCATTTGACAAAAATAATTCAAGAGACCCTTCAACCACGTTATAATGTAAGTCGCACTACCCTTAGACGCGATTGTTTAAAAATGTGGAAAAAAGCAAAAAAATGAATTAATTTTAGGTTTTGAAAAATTACAAACCGATGTGAACTTAACTACCGATATTTGGTAGGCACCACACGGTATACCTGACTCGTACCTTTACGTGACCGCTCAAACCAGGCTCGTCAACTCTCCTTAATTTCTTGTTTTATCTTCACATATTGTTCACGTTCCTTCCGCACCAAATGGTCAATGTTCATAAAATACAATTTCATATCCATGGCTTTTTGTCTTGCATTCCTTTGTTGGATCTTTATCTCGGTTAAGTCATTAAACTTGTTCATCCCATCCGATATATCATCCAAACTTTGTTTATAGTCGGGCTATGTAAAGGTTATTGCCAGTTTACCATTGTTGTTTCTTCCGGAAGGACAAATTGGTACGCTTCATCATTTTCCACGTATTGGAATCCACCTAATGGATATGAAACTGTATTTTATGAACATCGACCATTTGGTGGGGAAGGAATGTGACGATGAAACAAGAAATTAAGGAGAGATATTACATGTAGTTTTAGTTTTATTATGTTTTTAATTCCATTTTGTAATTAAGGATGACAATGGGTCGGGTTCGGGCCAGGTAGTAGTAATCCAATCCCAGTCCAATACCCAATTGTAAAATAGTGTCTCATATCCCATTAATCATCGGGTATCGAGCATTCCCGTGGGTATCGGGTATACACGCGGGTATCGGCCAATACCCGTCAGGTATGCGTTGTGTACATTTCTGGACTCTATTTTTATATTTTTCATAACATATTCAATATGAATAAATTACATACATTAATATCATCAAATACATATTTCAAAAGAAAAACTAATTTTCCATATAATTACCCTATTAAAATGAAGCATTAAAATGCAAAGGTTAAGATAAAATAAATGTTAAAATTAAATCTTTTTGGGTATATAATTTGTGTATATGGTTTGGGTAAATGGATATGTGATTTTGGGTAATCAGGTCGGGTATCACTTAATCCTATACACGTCCCATGCTCACTAAATATTTTTAAACTAATCACATACCTAGTCTCATACCCGTCGGGTTTCGGGTATACTTGTCCCGAATGTTTCAGGTTTCGATATACCCATCAGGCTCGAGTTTTTTGATAACCCTATTTGTAATGCTTAAAATTTAGTTTTATTAAGTTCTTTTTAATTAGTGTTATCTTAGACATTGTGAATGTGATCAAAGCCATTGCCCCGTTTGACGCCTATTTAAAAATTCTTTTTAATCACACTTAATGAATACTACTAACTATTAACTAACCTAGGGGTTAAGGGGGACGTTAGTGACAACTGGTTTTTAGTTACCGTGGCTTTGCCGACGCTCTGATGAAATAAAACTGGGTGGGAAGTCTATAATACCAACTAAATCTGACACCTATTTCTGAGTGGTTATAAACGAGCGGCCTTAAACACCCTTAATGCATGAGGGACCCACTATAACAATGGTCAAAATTGGACTTCTATCATAAACCGTCACTATTGAAGCTATTCCGAGTCGTCGCTATACATCCAACTATAAAACTTTGTGGAGTTGTGGAAAAAAAATCATAAAACTTTTGATTATTAATAACCTCTTGTTTCTTATTAAACCTAGAAAAAAATTAATCTTACTAAATAACATGATAAGTTTATTTCTTCAACATAAATGTACAATTAAGAATTATTCCACATCATTTTCCCGATCGGCTAAACGCGCTCAGTTTAGCAGATAATTGGCTAAACGAGGTAGTTTTAGCCGACTGGCTAAAAGTCCCATAAGAACTTGTAAATACCACCGGAAACACAACATCTGTACGACCAAGATACCGTTTACCATCGGCATCTACAATAACCCCGACGTTATAGCAAGTAAGACTGGTACTACTTGACCCGCATTTAAACGGGCAGTTCTGAATCTGGTAGCTTTGCAACCCCGACATCATATTATCTTCCACGATCTGAAAACAACTTTCCGGCTTGTTAAACTCCCCGCTGGTGGTTACAATGTGTAGCGGAACACCAACTTTATCATCATCGTCGTCATCATCGTCATCGTCTTTTTTCTTCTTATCATCGTCTTTTTTACCTAACAAGGTTCACAAGAAAAATGAGAGAAGTTTATTTACTAAACAATAATATAAGCTTTAGAAATCTTATAAACCATAATACCAAAATTACTATAATACCCTTGTTCCAACACTAATGACAAAATTACTATACTACACTCATTTTAACATTATTAATAAAAATACTATAATACCCTCATTCTAATACCGATGACAAAATTACTATAATACCCCCATTTTAACACTAATGACAAAATTACTATACTACCCTCATTCTAACATTACCCTTTAGAAGTGCGTCTTCGTCTGCCACCTTCCATATGTTCGACTCGCTGCAAGGGTTGATAACATCAGCCTCGATTGAGACCGGGTACGCTCCACGGACGAAGTCTTCGTCGAGGACGATGGAGTTGAAAGTGAAGGGGACGCCGTGGTTGACTTCGAAGGGCTCCTGAGTGACGTGGAGTGGGCATGAGTCTTTGGTGGTTTGGGTGACGGTGAGGCCGCCGCCAGAGCCGCGGAGGAGGGGGAGGATGTAGTACGGGATGCCCCTCAGAATCTTGTTGCCGGCGGAGTCGTAGATTACGTCAGAATTAACGGCAAGAAGTGAGAATGTGGTAGTGAAGATGAAGAGATTGAAGAAAACAGAGAAAAAAGTTGTCTTCATGATGATAAAATGTTTGGAAATTAAGAGGAAAATAATTAATATTTTTGTGGTTGGTTTTAGATGGTCTGCTTTGTGGATGGTACATATAATGAATTATAATGTTTATTTTTATTTATTTTTGAAATTGATATACATTTATTTAATTAATTTAAAAGAAGGTAGGAAAAAGAAAAAAAATAAAATGAAGGTTCTAGGAAAGTGGTACCCTCATCTACCACATAAATATATCGGTCCCATATTTATTTTGGATATACGTGCATGGGTTGGAAAATGAAGATAAAGTAAGTTGTCGATTTTTTTTCCTTTTCAAACAAAATAAAATTATATTTATTTTGGATATAGTCATATAGGAAACCTAACACACACGTGTTTGTTTGTATATACACGTTAAATACAACATTAATAACACGTTAAAAGAACCGAGATGATCATCTAAATATAACATTTTATTTATAAATTTTAAATTAACTAATTTATATTAATTAAATAAATTATTGCGCGGAGAGGCTCGTGCATTCAAGATGCAATGGAACCAGAGACGTCTCTGAGATTTCAAATGCCTAGCACGAGTACAGAGAAATGTCCATCGAAAAACCATCAAAATATATATTTCATATATAAATATATAATATATAAAATATAATTATAGTATATATATATATATATATTTATTTATATTTTTTTTATAAAATATAATTTTATTTAATATGTATGTATGTGTGTGTGTGTATATATATATATATATATATATAATTTAAAATTTTAACGCCTCTCAAAAACCATCAAAATTGCATGCCCCGAGCGGCAGCACATGCTTCACATGCCACCAAGCCACCTCTGAATGGAACGTCTCCCTTATTGGAGGTTCTTGACGTACTGCTCTCTCGTCCCCTCCACTGCCTTCCGGTCTACATCCATGGTGTCATGGTGATTAACGTTTCAAGTGGGACTTGTTGCATACATGGTTGCGAAATGGGTTGATGACGTCTATAGATTTAATGAAGTCTTTCTTTGTTCACAGTTTTAATAGAGTTTTTTTTGCCCTCATTGAGTAAATTTTGTAGATCCGTCACTGCTGAAGAGGAGTAATCTTTACTTTGTTACACTTATATCCAATAACGTTTTGAGATCCCTGTTGGTAAAACGAACATTATTTGTTGATGTTATAACTTGTATAACAACCACTTTTGTAATGTTCTGTTTACGATGGTGGAGCAAACCTTATCGAGGACGATAGGGCCCAAGTTGGGGTTGTTACTTGTAGGCGAATACCCACTATTATGTTCTCTCTACATGAGAGATAATGGGTGGGAGAAATATTAAAGATACCAATTCACAGTTTCTGTAACGTCTCATTTTCTTTATAAGATAATAGAGTTTGTAATTATGTAAATAAATATAAAGAACTAACGGGTATTTATCGAAATTCAAGTGGGCCTTGTTAATGCAAGAGAGGTCAAGCCCGAGGGACATGTTGCACGTGTGGGCCAAACCCGGCCCAAAGGGGGACACCCTTTAGGGTGCGACGCAAATGGGAAACCCCATTTGCATTCTTACGGCAACCAAGAGCAAGGGAAGAAGGAGAGGAGTCGTTCGTCACGTTTCGAGTTCGGTTTAAGGTATTTTCAAGATCTTTAATCCTCCATTACATGTTTCGATCATCGAATCAAAGATATAAACGTTTATATTTCTAGGGTTTATGCAAGGGTTGAGATTTCGTGAAGAAATCGAGCAAGAACGGGAACCCGGCGAGAATTCCGGCCACTGTTCGCTTTTCTGGCGGCGGATCCGGCGGTGTCAGGCGGCGATGGCAGGGGGTCGAAGGTCTTGGCGACACGATCGCGTGGATATATTATTTGCCCAATTCCGAGTTCATTTGATAGGGGTTCGAGCAGCGCAAAGATAAACGCGTAAAATAAGCGATTCCGGCGACGGAAACTGGTTTGTCTGAAAGGGTTCGACGATACGGACGCGTGGATATATAATTAGCCTAGAACGGAGTCCATTTGGGTCGGTTTTAAGCTACTCGTATTTTGACGAGCAAAACCGAACGATCTGAAAGACAAATTCGCGTTCTGGCAGCAGTGGTGGCGGCGACGGCCGACACCAATAATTTTCTGAGGTCAGGCATGTTGAGATGAACACGTGGATAGGTGGTTCGCGCGAAACGGAGCCTGTATGGTCGAGATATGAGCAAGACAAGTTTTCTTCTTGCGTGGTGCTCAGTAGTTTCGTACAAGAGCGCTTAGAACAGCTTGTACGCAAAGATATGACCCCATAGAACTTTATATTCATTGTTGGGGAGCATTTTGGGATATGAGAAAAATGTCGGGAACGACTTTCGGGAACCTTTTTCGGTAACGTTAATTTAGTGGTTTTTGTACGCGAGCGAGCGCGTCGGTTGTACGGTTTGGGATGATTTAGACCGAGCTTGTAGCTCAATAGTCCTGATTAAGTGGGTTAGTGTTATAAGAGTCAGCGTGTTGATCTGGATGGTTATTTTGACGACAGGTTAGCTTTGGACTACGCGTTTGCGGGTATGCGACTTACGAAAGGAAAGCTTCGCAACCGGTGAGTTTCTACTCTCCCTCTTTAAATGTTTTTAACGTTTTAGGCTATCGTACACACTTATGAAATAAGTTTAGTCTATTGAATATGTTAAGGATTTCGGATTCTAACCCGATGCATTTTGAATATAAAATAATTGATAAGTGACCGTAGGGTCTATGGTGGGATCATGGAAATGTGCTAGTTACGGGTATGGGTTATTAAGGCGTGCCATGTTAAAGGCCGCATGGAAAGAGTCGTGTAGTACATTAAATGCTTATAATATGTTGTGTGAGAAATATGATGTTCTAAGGTTATGCGTGAGGTGCAAGTATAGTTAACGAGTCATGTAATTGCTAGTATGTTGTTGTGTTGTGTGTTCGTCGGTGTATGTTTGCATCGTCTCATTATGGCACAGGAAACAGGAATTGTGAAGGATGATGTTCGTCGGAAAGTCACCAACGGTGACATTTATTAACAGGTTAATGATGAGTTCAGGGTGTGTCGAACGCCCTGACGAGGGTGCAGTGACGAAGTATGTGTTTACGTGGGTGTTTATATATATGTGTATTATTTCATGCAAACATTGAGTTATCTTCATTATGCATGTGGTGATATTAATGTGATAATGTTAGTGTGACGTATAGATGTCATCATTGTGGTATGTAGAGTTAAATTGACCGTTATGTCGGGATTATAACGTGACATGTATAAGTGTCGTGTCAGTTAGTTGTGATAGCCTTGGTTAAGGCCGTGCGTGTTAATGTCTAGATTTTGGTTGTGTTAACCAAGTGTCGGGTGGATGCTTGTTCTTGGGTATGAGTTATTAGTACTATAAGTTAAGTCTGTGTCAACGATGTGATAAGATTATTATTATCATTATTATTGGAAGTACGGGCTGAGTCCCAAGTGATGAAAGGTTATGGGATGTCGTGGGATAACACGGGGTTAACTATTCGTTAATGAATCGTAAAACTATTTGTTAAGGACCCGAGGGTTCGGAGTGGAATAAACTAATGAACATGACGTGATGGTTTTATTCAAATTAAACTATTAGAACTCACTCAGCGTAGCTGACTTTGTGTGTACGTTAGATTGTTTTGCAGGTAAGCGTAGCGTTGACGTATCTTGGCTTGGGAGCGGTGTTACTCATATTGGTGTGCAGGCATTCATGAGGTAATTTAATATCATTAATTGACAATAAAAGAATTTAGAAAGACTTCCGCTGTAGTTGGATTAGTAATAAATGCGTTTTTAAAAAGAATGACCCGTTATGATAACCAACTATAAGATGCCCGGATTGTGGTCTTACAGTTTCACACAAAAAAGCCATACCTCAAATATCACCAAAATGTTTCAGACACATTTTTCATAAATAAGAATTTCACATTTAAGCGAGCTCGAGTGAAGATAATCTAATTATGCATGACATCATAGGAACACTCTATCAAAGAATCTAATTTTATTAGTTATTAAAAGAAAAATGTTTAATAATCGTGTTAATGCTTTTACATTTTTAATTGGATAAGTTCCGACGGATTAGATGATATCATCTATTTGATCCAACGGTCCCACCGTGAAGACGAAGAACACCCCCAAATACCAAAAAAACACCGCACTCCCCCCACCCCCACTCCTCCTTCGCACTCAAATTCAGATAAAGCACAATTCAATCCACTTCAATTCATACTACACACACTTTTAAACAATTATCGAATAACACGTGTTTTAAAAAAACTACAAAGGCTTTTAAATGATACAAGATTATGTTTGTGCTACTTTGGTAATTTGATTTAACAAGGCCTTCACCTATTTATGATACTCCATGCAAAATCAAATGAGGTTAATATATTTTTCTTTATTTCTCTATAATGTTATAAATCATTTCATTTGTTTCCTTAGATTTCTTTAAAAAAATCTAGAGTTTTCCTAGAATGCTTGTTTATTCAAGAAATCTAGAGTTTTCCTATATTTGTGCTACTGTGGTAATTTCACTCACCACTGGCGTCAACTAATTTCAAGAATCCGAATTTCACTAATTACTTGCATGCGAACTCAAGAATCTACAAGTAAATCAATCATGAAGAGGTAACGTATGCATGATTTCTTGATTATTGTAAACCCCCAATTTGTTGTTCTTCAAAATCCCTCCAATTGAGTTTCTTTTTTGTTTGACATTGATCTAAAAATGGGGTTATTGAACTTGGGTTTTTGATTTAACAATCTAAATTCAACTGACTGATAAACGATCCTAAAAAGTTGGCTCTTTTATGGCCAGATTTTACCACTTAGTTTTTGGAGAATGGTTCTAGATAAAGGAATTGCAAATTCAAACTTCAATAACGTGGACCTATACAGTTTGTCTATAGCATCAAAGTCCACTAACATTGCAGCAGATGACGATCTTGTTTGGTCAAAGCTATTTTACCGAAAGTTTGGAGAAGACACCGGACAGTATGAAGAAGTCTTTTTTGAAACGCTAAATCTCTGCTTTTTTATGAAGAGATTGATTTCACAAAAGATTGGAGAAGTCAGTCGTTGCAACTAATCAACAAGCGAGCAAAAGCTTGGATTTTAATACGGCAAAGCATTGTAATGGACATTTCTAAGAAAACTCAATATCAAATTATTTTAGTACAAACTCCGGTCAAACAGTTTCCGCCTTTTGAGCAGGTGAAAAGAGTACATGACGCCTTAAATACCAAAGGCTTTTAAATGACACAAGGTTATGATTGTGCTACTTTGATAATTTGGCTTAACAAGGCCTTCACCTATTTATAATACTCCATGCAAAACCAAATGAGGTTAATATATTTTTCTTTATTTCTCTATAATGTTATAAAGCATTTCATTTCTTTCCTTAGATTTCTTTTAAGAAATCTAGACTTTTCCTAGAAGGCTTGTTTATTCAAGATTTGTTCCGACTTTTCTAGAATCTTTGATGGTGGTGCGTGACATTAGGTCTAGGATGAATAAGATTGATGAACGACGGTGGTGTGAGGGTGGTCTTTAGGGTTTTAATGACCGCAAGCAACCTCTCCTCCCTAAACCCAACTTTTTATGACTAAATCTTCTGTCATTATGTTAACCCTATTAACTTTGCCAAAATTAATCCAATTCAAGGATTTGGAGAACGATAGCCAACCTAAACTTTAACACATTCTATTGTTGGTGTGTCAGGCAACGGGGAGACATTGAAGTTTTGGGTGGATCATTGGATTGGATCGACTCCATTGATGGTTTCATTTCCGACCCTGTACATATTAGAGTCTGATAAATCTTGTCTCGTATGAGATCGGTGTCGACTATCAGGTAACTCACTATCTCTTAATTGGTCTTGGAAACGAAATATTTTTCTTCCTTTTGAAATGCAGGAACTCAGTAGTTGTGGTTCGTTATTGAGTCAAATAAATTTCAACAATCATCCGGATAAATGGTCGTGGACGGGTAGCTCGGAAGGTCTATTTTCAGTAAAGTCGCTAAGACTCTCGTTTGAAAAGCAAAGGGTGTAGTCTCCGGGTCAACCCTTTAACTAGAATAATTGGCTTCCGCTCAAAGTAAATATATTCGGATGGAGGACTACGACAAATAGGATTCCAACGAAGACGAAACCCCATTAAAGAAACATTCATACTCCCTCACTGGCGTGTGTTTATTGTGGTATCTAGAAAAAAGAGAAGGGAGAGTGATGAGATTAGATTAATTGAGCAATGGAAATGACGAGGACCCGCAGTCACACATATTTCCTCACTCGTTGTTGTGCTATCCATGGTGTTGGTAGTTGATGACTGTTAAAATAAACATGTTACGACTTAAAATTTTTATAAAATATGCATTGACTTTTTGTTCAAACTAAAACAAACATATCAAAAATGGGCCAATAAGAAGATGCCACGTACCTCATCCCGGTTGATCCGACAAGCCCAGCGTCGGCTCCGTAATCATTGGAAAGTATTATTGCGTCCAGATAAGTAACCGACCATTGCTCTACACGTCCCCTTCACCAGCTTGACATCAAGAATGATAAGTAACCAATCATTGGATTTTGTACCCTTAATATGGTAAGCAGCTGACATCTCTGGGCCCCTCGTTTTTCAAACTGGTGTAAATGCATGGCCATGCTCAAACTGGGAGTTTGATTAGACCACTTTGAAATTGAGATCGAGAAAGAGAATGTTGAACACTGTATGAGAATGAAACATGATCCATGTCTCATGTTCAGTGAGATGTAAAATACAGAAGGATAATCGATCAATGAACATAGCTATTACGAATAGTTGAGTAAGAGTACTTGGACTATCGGGAATAGTAGACTTTAAAACGTCATACCTTATTGGGGCAGAGAGATGTAGCTAGACGTCCACCACTATCTGTACTAATAGATGGTCGAGACTTGTACAAGTGGGAGTTTGTTGTCACACCCCGCCAGAGGCGGAAACGCGATGTGTCACACATGTAGTTCATAGCACAAGGTACAAAGATAATACTAAGACATCACAAAATTTATTAAATTTCATAAATTAATGTTTACACTTATTTCGAATCAAACAAACATCAAGAGAAATTATTGTTCAATTTATTAACTAAGTCCAAGTGCTTTCTACGTGATCCTTCATCATCAACTATTTATTTCCTGAAACATATAATGTAAAATGGGTCAACATAAAGTTGGTGAGAGACATTGGTTTTATAAGTTATATAGATAAATTGCCATAAAAGATATAAAACAAATTTAAACAAGTGTGCAAGCATATCAACATCAAAATTATTGCAATCAACCCTTAATGTTATATATGCATCCACAATCCCAAAGATTGTGTCGTTGAAATGTTATTGCATCCATAATCCCAAAGATTATGACGTTAAATGTTATTGCATCCATAATCCCAAAGATTGTGTCATTGTTATATCGGTTTCCCCTATATGGTCATACTAGTACTATCTTAGGCTTGTAAACAAGTTAATGATTGTAACGTTATCATTTAGTGTTCAAATATCAAGCACATAATTAAAGTTACTTGTTTAAGAATTTGTTTTGAAATAAAGTTTGAGTTATCAAGGCATCTGTACATGTTTCACCCAAAAGTAATTGAAGTTCCAATTTTACCCTTGCTATTTAAAATTCCACCCCTTCTTTTATTAGTGGTTCTCTAGTTCTCTCATTAAAGTGAGTTCTCTCATGAACTCAACCCTATATATATATATATATATATATATATATATATATATATATATATATATATATATATATATATATGGACATGTTCAAGTAAGAACCATAGTTTTGAAGAGAACTAAAAGAACCATGTATTTCTACACAAATTTAAGGATGCATGGATGCATTTTTGCATATATAAAGTAAGGATGCATGTATACATTTATGTAGAATGCATGGTTCTTTTGGTTCTCACCAAAATTATGGTTCTCAATTGAACATGTCCTTATATATATATATATATATATATATATATAGGGAGATGATCAAGAGAAAACCATAATATAGGATCATCATTTTACATGAAGGTACGTTTCTGATTATTCCCTCAAAATCGTTTTTTTCTAATTTTCTTTCCGATTTTGATTGATTCTGATTAACAATACCAATATGATATTTCTGGAACCTCGTCGGAAAAGCAATAGTCACCGGAAACAGGTGAAACTCTCACCCACTTCTGTCTTTCGGTTTAAAGGCTCTTGACTCCGTCTTTCGGTTCGCTTGAACCAGCGCAAGCTTACAACACCACAGTTGACGAGGACCATTAGAAATTCATTATTGCAGAAGCATTTTGTTACCAGCAAAGAGGCTGTTAAGAATATAAATTTATTATTCTTGTTGTTGCAGAACCCCGCAGGTTACAATGATCTCTCTAATTTTGAGGAAAAAAATGGTAAGTTGGATAAAGGAATATAAGATTCCATAAATTTAGTTTTGGTCTTTAATATGTTTTGTCTTAGTGCAGGTGACTCACTAATTTTTTGCACTATTTGTAGTTCACCTTGAGCCTTTGAATAATTGATTGTTTTGCGAACCTAGTTTAGGGATTTGTTGAGCGGTTTCGGGTGTTATTGAATCCAGACGTGAATAACTTTGATATGGTGAAGTGAACTTGAATTCATACACTGCTTCCAAAGAAAGTAGGCATTGGAAAGGGAGATTTCAATTCTGCTTCTCAAGAGTTTTAGGTAGCAAGTTACTCTACAAAGCAAAGACACATAACACAATTCTTGAATGCAGTTCGTATAAGCTACGTATACGTAACTCGTTTAAGCTACGTATACGTAACTACTTAATTAAATAACATACACCCTTACACACATGTAATCAAAGTACTTGTTTTCGTATACGTAATCACATTACTTTACTAACATTTATGTCTACAATGTATACGTAATAAAAAAACATACATGCTTACACACATGTAATCAAAGTACTGTGTATGTAAATAACTTGATTAAAAAACACTGCATACGCATATGTAATAAACCACTTTTCGAAATTCAAGCTTGAATCCCACTTTTCTACAACTTTAGAAATTCAATAATCCACAAAACAAAACGTTTAAGTTAAATAATTCTTCATAAAAACACTATAAAAAATAGTCTGCTAACCTAACCTTAAATACTTTACAAATAGTTCTTTATGTAACATGAAAAAACATAATATTGTTTGGATATACATAATATTGTTTGGAAACAACAGATAGGTACAGATCAAGTGAAAATGGTTTTAAACTTTGCTATCAATATTTAGATATACAAAGTTTATTTTAAAAATAGGTGTACTAACATGATTGACATTGTTCAATCACAAAAATACATATACGTATCTAATACACTATATGCATTCTAATAATATGAAACACGTAATCTATATGAGATATTTTACCTAATTGATTGTTCTTTCAACGTCTCTTGGTCTGCCCAGCTTGCTTTTATTTTCATCCCTACATACACTTAACCAAACTAACTCAAAATATATAGTACATAATGTGTTAAATTGGAGATTATGAAGAAAAGTATGTAAGAGAGATTTATTAGGGACATTTATTATGAATTTGTGGATGCCAATTTTAAAAATGTATGGAAAAACCTTTTTTTACCCTTAAAACATTAAAATCTAGATATTCTTTTGTTTATATTTACATTCAACCCCCTAACTAACATAGACCATGGATCACTAATAATCAACGATTAAGATTGGTTTTTACGGTTTTCGCCTAAATATTGATTTTCTCCAGAACCCACCCCTATATATATATATATATATATATATGGGAGGGTTCCAGAGAAAACCACAAGTTAGACGAAAACCACTAAAAAAATTAATTTGTGGTTACATATACGTAAATCAAAAAAAAAAAATTTGGATACGTATACGTAAATAAAAAAATTGCCTGAAATGATGTGGTTTTCTCGGTTTTCGCCTAACTTTGTGGTTTTCTCTTGATCCCTCCCTTATATATATATATATATATAGGGGATGTATCAAATGAAAACCTTATATTATTGTGAAAACCCTTAAACTCTATATGGACCACATATTCATTTCCTAATAATTTAATAAGTGGTCAAGATTAATCCTGAATTTTTTATTATATTCCAAAACAAATGTGTGGATAGGAATAATTAAAGGGGTAAAATGGTAATTTTAACCTTTTTTCTTCTTTTCTTTTTCTTTTTTGATTGAATCAGGATTTTAATAAAAATTAAAATCCTTAAAACAATTGAAGAACTTTCTTTTTAAATATGTGTAAAAATCAAATACACATGTTTAAAAATCAAATAAACATAAACAAAATAACGATTAATCATCAAAACATGAAGAACAATTCAAGAACAGGTTTTTTACACATGAGAAAAAAACCTAAAAACAAGGTTTATGAACCTAAAACACATCCATAAAACCAATAATTACACTGTATATATAAAATAAAATCAAATACACATGAATAAGAACTCTTTACACAAGTGTAAATTCAGTTTACACTATGTAAAAAATAAAATACACAAGTGTAAAAATGAAATACAAAGGTCTAAAATGAAATACACAAGTGTAAAACATAACCTCAAGTTCACAAACACCAACTTCTTCATATCTGAAGCTCAATATATGAACGCTTTCAGTTTTGCAACTCCAATCATCCATATCTGCCAAAATTCAACCATTTAAACCAAGAAAAAAATGTACTTCTTGCAATCAAATAAAAAAAATACAAAAGAGTTACATGTAAAAAAACCCTAAAAAATGTACTTCTTGCAACCAACTCGTAAGCCTTCACTGTCACCGGATTTTGCAAACCCTTCTTTTACCAGCCATTCGGCTCCAGCAACCTGATCCTTAGCATCAAAACGTCCAAAGTTGTGGTTGATTGCACCTGCAAATGCTAGCCCTTGCCTGGAACTACCATGTAATCTATCTGAAGAATGTATACCAACACCGAATAAAAACATTTTAGATACATTAAAACATTTTAGATACATCAAAAAAGAAAATACAGTTTACATACATTAAAACACATGAATAAAAACATTTTAGATATGTGTAAAATCTGTTTACACATGAATTTACATATCTTTCCTTATTCACAACTCAGATCTGGATTGTTCAACATGTCCTGAAAAAGAAACAAAGAATTAACGGTGATTAGTAATCTGAAAAAGAAAAAGAAACAAAGATTTTACCTGTGTTTGTAGGTGTGTAAAATTAGTTTACACTTGTGTAAATTTAGTTTATACTTGTGTAAATTCATTTTACACTTGGGTAAAACCTAATTTACAGTAGAAAACGCAACAACATCTGGGCTAATATTTTTTGTAAAAAGCCATAATCTTTGAGCACCCATTACATCCCCAATTTTGAAATATCCCATCTATAAGCACAGTGAAAGCCACTATTAACTGAAAACTCTTTCTTTCTCAAAATTGTATAAAAGATTGATTGCAAGTGAATCTTCATGGTTTACAGACATGTAATGTTGGGAAATCTGTGAATCATCTACGAAACTCGAAGTCATACAAATTCTAAAATTCAGAAAAAGCCGAAGTCAATCCAAAAATTTAATCCATTTTTCCCACAAATTGAAGAAATTGATTCACAAATGATTTCAGATCTACGATTCACAAAAAAAACATTAAAACAAATAACAACTTCCAATTGTAAATAAATTTAGAAAAAAATGTTACCTCTTTATTTTCTGGATCTACTACAGCCAACAATAACCAATATTATGAGTTCACTTTTTACTATGCTAACCATGTAGGTGTGTAAAAAGAATTCACATCATTTGAATCTCAGGTGTAAAAAGAAGTTTATAAAAAAATCTAATTGAACATATCATAAATTAAAAAAAATAGTTTAAAAAACTAAAAACAAATTTAGGTGTGATGAGATTTTTCTTACCAGATTTTTTACACTTTTCGATATGCTAGGCCATGGTTCCGATCAACGACTTCTCCGACAACGTTTTCGAGAGGACATCCACCCGTCGACCAAGTCTCTTCTCAGATCTGTTACTTGTATGATAAATCAGAAACTCATTTCTCCCTAACATATGAGGGCGGGTTTTAGAGAGAGAGAGATGGAAGATGTCGCCATTTTTTTAGAGAGAGTATATCTGTTTTTTTGTGTTTAGAGAGATATGAGATATGGATGATCTGATTTTGAAATTAAGATTCATAGGTTTAAAGTGAAGAGAGAGAGAGAGCAAATTACATTCCTGTCCTCATGAATAAAAATAAATCAAGAAAGGCAAAAGAAAAATATGTGGTTGATATGGGGTTTAAGGGTTTTCGCAATAATTCAGGGTTTTCATTTGATACGTCCCCTATATATATATATATATGTATAGGGGCAGGATCATAAGAAAACCCAATGCTCATGAGAAAACCAAAAAACTACTTATTTAAGGTAAAAAAAAAATAAATATCATAACTCAAAAAATAAATCAAAAACTAAAAAACTGCTTCGGAGCCCTTCTTTCCCACGTCGTCCTCGTTAAAAAAAACTCGAAAGCTTTTGGGTTTAGTTTAGATTTAATGTTAAGTTTTTGGAGGGGTGGGGGGGGTTTAGGTGTTTGGGGGTGGGTTAGGCTTTTTGGTTTAGTTTATGTTTTTGGGGGGTGGGTGGGGGGGTTTTATGTTTTTGGGGGTTGGGTGGGGGGTTTAGGTTTTTAGGGGTGTGTGAGGGGGTGGGTGGGGTGGGTTTAGGTTTTTGGGTGGGGTTAGGTTTTTGAGGGTGGAATGGGTTTTTGGGTGTAGTACACATATGCAATAGGAGATTTTTGGTTTTCTTATAAAAATGAGTTTTCTAGTGAACTCACCATATATATATATGTATATGTGTGTGTGTGTGTGTGTGTGAAGATTTGACGAGATCCTTGGAGATACACCATTTTTGTTGCTACGCAAGAGAAGGGGAGGGAGACCAAAACCCTAGATGGGAACCTTTGAAGGAGTGGACGAATGAATAATGAGCAAATAGACATGGTCTTTGTCTTATATTTATCTTAATTTATATATACTAATTATTATTATTATTTTATAAATATATATTAAATATATTAAAAACATTATATAAATAAAAGTCTCGTTAAGGCTCGCGAGCCGGCTCGAGCTCGATAAGGGAAGCTCGGGCTCGTTTATTAAACAAGCTTATTCTTAGGCTCGAGCTCGTTTCGAGTTTTTAGCGAGCTGATCTCGAGTAACTCGCGAACGGCTTGGCTCGTTTACACCCTTACTAAGAAACCCACACGAGAAATTGATGAGCCCATAGCCAATAAGCCCAATCATGCAATAAAAAAAAGAGGAATTAACAAATTGAATAAATTTATAAAAATATAATTTTTAACAGATTGAATGTTCAGAATTAAATTGCAGAGACCCTAAGTCCCTAACGACACTCTTTAATTGCAGCAAATCAATATAATCATGAGTCATGATTTTCGTGATTTTCAGCGATTCCTCTTTCTTTATTCGATTCTTTTTCTGGAAAAAAAAAAAAAAGAAGTTGTGTAGTGTGATTCGAAATGATCATTTTCTTCCTCTTTAAGTATTTATCCCCCCCCCCCCCCAAATCCCCAATTTCCAAATCAATCCCCGCCTGAATTAACGTCCAATTACACATTTCCATTTTTCACAATCAGTCACACGACTCAGTTGCCCATGCCCGGTTCCTAAAGCCCAATTGTCTAAATAGCCCAAATATACATACATAAATTTTTTTTGGCTTCCTGAAATGTTAGGCCCACTACGGTCGTGTTGCCCGCAGGTCCAATGGGCCGACCCTACCCATTTACGTGATATATCAAATTGGATTCCAAATCTCACGATTTCGGTCCAAATCTCTCAAATTGGAGCTTTATACATAGTCATTAATCAGTCATGAATATTTAGGATTCAAAAAAAGGAAGGTTCGATCGCGGATTAAGGGGAATTGGAAAGGAATTGAGGCGGTTTGACTTTTCGAAGTCAAAGTGGGTTTGATTGTGTCCAAGGTTCAAAAAGGAAGAAAAAAAATGGGGTTCAAAACAATAGAGGGGGTTCAAATATACTAAAAGGGTTCAAGTCCCAACCTTTTTTTTAATTTGTTAAATAACAACTATATATATATTTTTCTAGTTCACCTGAATTATATCAAAATACTCTTGAATCATTCTCAATTGCGCTTGAACTCAGAAGTACAATTAATTGGTCACATAGCTACTATACGCGAATGTTTTTTCGGTGTTTTTTGGCCTAGTTTTCGGGACATTAACGTTTAAGTTTGGGAAAACAAAAGTGATCTCAAGTATCTTGGATGTGATACAGATTAGATCGGGGAAATTTTGAAAGATTTCGAACTCGTTTCAAGCTGTTTCGAATGGCATCAAATTATGTCATTGAAAGTGATTTTTCGAGATTTTAGAACACTGTTTTCGGTTGTTTAACATTGTTTCCGGCAAATACGACTTGATTTAATCTCAAGTATCTTGCATCACATCCAAGATGATCACTTTTGTTTTCCGGAACGTACACCAACATGTCCGAAAACTAGGCCAAAAAATACCGAAAAATCATTAGCGTATAGTAGCCATGTGACAAATTAATTGTACTTCTGAGTTCAAGCGCAATTGAGAATGATTCAAGAGTTAATTTGTTACCCCACTAGAATAGGTTAAAAAGGTCCTTCACATACATATATATCAACTTACTTTGTTCGCGATATTTAACCCCACTAGAACAGGTTCTGCTTAGATTTTATTAAATTTTCTAGAATTAGTTAATTTGTTACCTTTTAGTTCTTTTTTATTTTAATGTATCTGCAAGTTTTATGCTTTTAAAAGTAACAATTTAGACAAAGTTTTTTACCTGTTTGATCTATATTCATTTAAGCCATTTTTTCAAATTATTGTTACTCCTTTTAATGGCAACTTGTTTTTGTTTTTGTGATGCAGACCTGATGGAATTAAGAAAGCCGATGTTAGGTTAACTCGAGACTATGCCGCTTTGGATGATGCAAACAATATTGGAATAATCTAAGGTAAACGTTTTTCAGTTTAAAGAGGAATTGTATGGTTAGTGTGGTAGTTTTATTAGTTTATGCCCTTGAATACTGCTTTTAGTTTAATGTGATTATTTTCAATTCGGATTCTGCTTATTATTTATTATTTTGGTTAGCTTTTTAGTAACGTGATCACTTACATGTACTTTTTTTTACATATGTAAGTTGTTTTTACATATGTAACATTTAATTTTTACATATGTAACATTTGATTTTACATACATTAAAAGTTGCTAGTTACATATGTAATATCCTTTACGTAACATTTAATTTTGCGGTCTCCTTTGCCTTGTTGGAAAGTCCGTTAAAATAGTATGATATAATACCTCATAGCATTTAAATCAACTTATTAGTATTTAACCGTCATTTACTCGTTAAGTTTTGGCATATCTTTTGTAGTGACTAAGAAGAAGTCAAGCTCATTTACTTCGCGCTCAACATGAAGACTACAATCAGGTAATATTGTTTGTTTAACATATATAGGTACATATGTTACATTTGCTAGTTACTTATGTAATTCCACCGGACCATTAGTTATTTTTGACAATTTGCATACATAAACTCATAAAAGTTCTATCATAACATACCTAACTTTACTTATGTTACAAGTGATACATGCATTCTAAGGTACTTTATACCTACTATATATTTATATACGTAATTAAGTTGATGAGCTTGTTTTCTTCGTATGTGAAGGATTTTCGTGTCAAAGATGAAGATGCTTATCAAGAAATTAAGCCTATTTAAGTTTTATGTTTTTTGTTAGGTTAGTATAGTTTTGGATCATTTTTTTTAAGTTTGTATGAAATACCTTGTTACGTTAATGTTAATATTGCAATTGTTAACCCCGCATGATTTTTTTATATATACAGTATTATTTAGTATCATGTTTAGTGACAATAGTTGGATTTTCTTTGCTATACATGATACAGTGTCTAATATTTATTTTTATAATTAATATATTTCATTTAAATGGATGTGGTTAGATTTTTGTCGTTTGCCTAATATTGTTGTATTCTTTATTTTATTTGTTATAATCATCCTCATTAGTTACATATGTTACATTTCTTAGTTACATATGTATTAAAACTATTAACAAAGTATTTGAACAAAAATAATAAATTTACATATGTAATATCCATTTGAAAGACTAAATTTTATATTCATTGTACAGTAAATGGTTTTAAACCCACAACCTATTGGTTGTGGGCCTCTTTTTTTTACATATATAACAACTATAGTTACATATCTAATGTAATTATTACACATGTAACTATACCGATCAGTTGGTTATAAAAAGTATTCTTTAGTTACATATGTAACGTTACTGCATACATTACTAAGTTAAATCTCGTTCATCGTTATTTTGTATGTAACTATTTGTATAATTTAATTTTTGAATTTTTTTGAAATAAAACATTGGTTGAAGGGGGGACTGATTTGAGTAAAAGAGAGGAGAGAGAATAACAAAAATCAACCTTTTGACTCTTGATTTGATTTGCCAGGAGAGAGAACGAGAATTTTTTTAAAACTTTACCATTTTACCCTTTATGTACTTTGATATCCTTAAAATATTATTTAAAAAATATTTTTTTACAAGATTAAATCTCATCCATTGATGATGATAAATGAATGGTTTAGATAGAGTTTACAAGGTTTCTTTAACTCAACAAGATTTTTGTTATAACCATCCCCTATATATATATATATATAGGGTTGAGATCAAATGCCAACCGAGCTTTTAGACGATAACCATGATAACCACCATCCAACCAATCAAATAAATTTGATTTAATCTTTTTATTTATTTTCAAAAAGGGTTGTTTGGTAATTTAGCATAATTCTATTTTTGGTATTTTTATATATTAAATTAAAATCTAAATTAAAGTTCAACTAAATCGGTGAATTGATTTTGAAAGTTTTGAAAACTTTATCAATTCACGATTATCAAATTTTGAATACTTCGAAAAAATTATCAATTAACAATTACCAAAGTTATAAAAAAATATGTTTTATCAATTCACGATTACCAAACTTTATCTATTGAATGTTCTTGGATGTCAAAATTTTTTTATTAAAAAAATATGCTTTTATTGATTTTAAAGGCGTTGGGTTGGATTATGGTTGGGGTGGGCTTAGGGTTTTGTAGCCGCATCATGTTCTGGAGTTTGCAGCCATCTTTAATCAGATCAATTGATAGAGACCCATATTGGATTATGGGAGATTTTTGCTTTTCACAATGGATGACGTCTATGGTTTTTGTTTTTAAAAGCACCGTCGTCGATGGCTTGCACCCATATACACTTAGAATAAATAAGAAAGATAGAAAACTATGTCGGGTATATAATCGGATAGCGGGTATACGTTATCGGGTAAACGGGTATATCATCATATCCCATACCCGTACCAAACCCGCGAAAAATTTCAAAAGTAATCCCAAACCCAGTCCCATACCCGATTACCAACCTCATACCCGTCCCAAATGTTTTGGATTTTCCCATCGGGTTCGGGTTTCATTGTCATCCCTATATGTATCCCACCTATACTATATAATAAAGGAAAGTCATGAGCAATGTTTTCAGAACCGGACCGGACGTCGAACCGGTCTCCTTACCGGTCCACTGGTCGGACCGGATTTAAGAACCGGACGACGTCATAAATATTATAAAAATATATCAGTTTAAATAGCTTTTAATCCTTTCAAAAACCACCAACAAGTCAATTCCAATAATTTTAAACTAACAATTACCTACGAAATAAGAAGCCAAGAGACTTAAAAAAGATTAAAAAAAATAGTCAAGCGGTTCAACCGGTCCGACCGCTGGTTCAACCGGTCCGACCACCGGTTCGCTGCAGAAACGGTTCAACACATGTAACCGGACCGGTCGGACCGGTCCGGTCCGGGTTTCAAAACATTGGCCATGAGAGACACGTGTCACTCTTTGGTTACTCCTCAACTTTATTTTTTCGCCTCTCTCTCCTATTAAATATTACTTTTTATGTTTCTCTCTTTTATTAAATAATAATTTTTATATTAATAAATAAAATTCTATGGACACATGTCACTTTCTGGTTCATTTGTATCATTTCTTCCCGTCTTTCTCTATCATGTTGAATAATGATATTAAAATATTTTATTTTTAATTACAAATAGTTATTGTATCATCAATCAATTGAACCTAATATTAATTAACATTTATCAATTAAATTAAAAATTAATACTCAGTTGAAAACAAATGTCACGACAAATTAACTTTTTTTAAAGACATATTTTGATGAGTGTGTTTGTTAACAAATTACATTATATTTTATTCAACTGGTGTAATATACCGGTTTATCCAACCCGTGTATTGCACGGGTTTTTAAAAATATAAAATTTTTATCACTAAATATATAACATTTTGTTTATTCAGCCCGTGTAATACATGGGATTTTAACCTAGTATATATATATAGTTGTCAAGTTGCAAATATGTAACCTACGTAACATCCACAATCTACGTATGTAACAATTCGTACGTATATGTAACAAATGTGTTACATATATGTATCACATATGTTACGTATATGTAACATAGTTCATACGTATATGTAACACAGGTGTTACATATATGTATCACATGTGTTACATATATGTAACTCACGACCGATTGATCAATAATTTGCAAAGTAATTGATTTTTCTTCATAAAATGATTCATGGTTATACATGTTTATTTGGTACATTACAGTCACTTGGACTAATTCATTATTCAGATTTGATTGGACATATAAGTATCAATAGGTTACTAACTCACAAATAATTTTATAATAATTTATGTTTTTTTTATTAATGGCATATGGATGTATTATCCATTTTCAAATTTATTTGTTCTTGTATCAAGGTTATGGTAGTTTTGTGATTATTAAGTATATGTAATTTAACTAATTAATTGATTTTGGTGAGAGAGATAGGAAAGAAAGTGTGAGAAAAGTTAGGAAACTAATTAATTAATTTACTAATTAAATTTTTATTGTACCCTTTTGTAATTAATTTAAATTAAATTAAATTTAGATAATTACAAATTTGTCACTAAATCATATCAACCATAGATTAATCTTAGAGAAAACGTCACCAAATAGTAACCAATATATATATATATATATATATATATATATATATAACACTCAATTAATTATTTGAAATTGAGCATATGAAGAATTGTTTGTTGCAATCTAAAATTGTTTTACGTCTTTTTTGGATTTTCTGTTTATGAATGTTGATTAAAATGTCATTTTCTCTTATCTGCATTTAGACCTTACATATTTTACATTGATTCACTGTATGACCACGCGATTGTTTTCTTTTATAAATGCACAAAATATAACCAAAAACCTTAAACCCATATAATCCATTTTCATTGTTCTTCTGAGCCAAATGTCAAACTATCAATCTTACATGACATAACATTTGGTTTTGTCTTTGAGTTACAAACCGAAGAAGTAAGATAGACATGGAAGTGATTTATAGAAAGTGAAACTACACCAAAAGTTAAAGTTTGACTCATCTGTATATGTTTTATTATTGTTTAGATTTCATGATCATATTGTATCAAGTGTGTTATGAGTGTGAATTCATTTTGGTCTCTTATTTTACCATAGCTACAATGATTAAATTGTTCAAAGCAAGGAGAAACAACAAACACTTTGATTATTTATATTCCCTTGTAATCTCTTCTTTGTATCAATGAGAATATAAACTCTTAGATGGTATCAGCCACATCTTGATCCTCTCAAACCCTAATCATCTTTTCTTCCTCTTCTCCCTATCCATGGCTGCAGATAACACCTCATCCCTCCCTCTTCACACCATTCTTCACATGCTAACCATAAAACTATCTTCTACAAACTATCTTTTATGGCGCAACCAAATCACTCCCCTTCTATCTCATCAACAACTCTTCTCCCATGCCGATGGTTTTATTTTCGCGCCGCCATAAACCTTAACCTCCGATAACAAAGTTTCACCCAATCCTGCATATCATTCCTGGAAAGAAGAAGACCAGAGAGTTCTCCTTATCTTGCAGTCTTCTCTCACCGAAGAGTCCATGTCGGAGGTCATTGGACTCACCACTACCCGTCAAGTATGGTGTGCTCTTGAAGGTGCTTATAGCCATGACTCCTTGGAGCGTAGGCACACCCTTCAGGACTCTCTTCGCCAGTTGCAAAAAGGAACATCTTCAGTCGCTGAATATGGAAGAAAGTTCAAGTCGTTGTGTGACTAACTATCTGCAATCGGTCACCCAGTTGATGATACCGACAAATGTCACTGTTTTCTCTGTGGGCTCGGGTCTTCATTCGAAAGTTTTGCTACTGCACGTAGGGCAGTTCTTCCAACGACCCCATCCTTTCGTGCTCTCCTATCACAAGCAGAGAATCACGAGTTGATTACGCAGTCCCTCCATGGTCCAACATCAACTCCGCAGGCTGCCTTCATTGCTCACCAGACTCGTAACCTCTCTTCTAACCGAGGTGGTCGTGGTCGCTTTCAGTATCGTGGCAACAATCTTTCTGGTGGTAGAGGTCGGGGTCGCCACCCTCCCCACTTCCAACTTTGCAAAGGAGGGTCATTATGCCTCCTCTTGCCCTGATCTCTCCACCTTTGCAAATCGGCCACCTAATCTGGATGCCAACTTGGCACAAGCGTTCCACGCCCAATGCCATGTCACAAAGAATTTTCCAGATTGGTATGTCGACTCCGGGGCAACGGCTCACATGACACCCTCCTCTGATCATCTTGACACCACGCCTACATCTTATAACGGTAACAATTATGTCACGTTTGGAAATGGTCAATCATTACTGATATCTAGTATGGGCACCTCTTCTTTGCATAACTTGCCCTTACTCGATGTTCTTGTGGTCCCTCATCTCACAAAGAATCTTCTTTCTATTAGTAAATTGACATCGGACACCCCTGTTGATATTAAATTTTCTAATACTTTTTTTGACATTCGGGACCGAACCACACAGGCGGTTCTAGCAAGGGGTCGTTGTGAAAATGGGCTATACATTCTTGAACAGGGACACAAAGCATTTATAGCTGCTGCGCATTCTACTCACCTACGGGCATATTATGAGCTTTGGCATCAACGTTTAGGGCATGTTTCATTTGATACTATTTCTTTATTAAATAAGCATGGACACTTGTCTGTTACCTCTTTATTACCAAAACCGAGTTTTTGTTCTACTTGTCAATTGTCAAAGACTCATCGTTTACCATTTATGCAAAACCCTAAACGTTCTTTACATGTTTTGGACCTAATCCATTGTGACTTATGGGGACCCTCGCCGGTTGTTTCAACTGATGGTTTTCTTTATTATGCTATTTTTGTGGATGACTACTCGCGTTTCACTTGGTTTTACCCATTAAAGGCTAAATCCGACTTTTATCATGTGTTTGTGGCCTTTATATGTTTTGTGCATACACAGTTTTCTTGCAAGATTAAGATCTTTCAATGTGATGGAGGAACGGAATTCACAAACCATCAGGTTAAACAACTATTATTGGATCATGGCATTCATCATCGGCTCTCTTGCCCACACACGTCTCAACAGAACGGGCGAGCCGAACGAAAACATCGGCATATTACAGAGACCGGACTTTCTATGCTCTTCAATGCTCATGCTCCAGCTTCTTTATGGATTGATGCTTTTGTCTCAGCAATGTATATTATTAATCGGCTACCATCCCCATTGCTTGGCAACAAGTCTCCTTTTGAGCTCTTATTTTGCACCGTTCCAGCATATGCAAATTTTCGCATTTTTGGATGTCGTGTATTTCCCTATCTTTGGGACTATGCCAAAAATAAGCTTGCTCCACGAGGTGCATCTTGCATTTTTATAGGATATAGTCCTCAATATAAAGGAAATCGGTGTCTCGATCCTTCTAGGAAACGTGTTTACGTTACACGCCATGCTCAATTTGACGAGCTTACTTTTCCTTTCAGTGGTGTCGTTTCTCCTGTCAATGAAGCATCTCTTATTTTCTCAAATTTTGAGGACTTGCCAGCTACATCTACATCACCTGCCAAACCCATTTTTTCAACCAAATTGCATGAACCTACTTTACCAACCCCATGCAGTTCTTGCCCTCAACATTCTACCACTTCCACATCATCTTATGTTACTTCCACTCCTACTTCATCCATCCAACCTACCTCACACATCCAACCTACTTCATCCATCCAACAAACTTCATCATCCACTAGCACCTCCTCGGATAATAACCCACCGGTCGCACCTTCCACTACCCTCCATACACCCCCTCCTATTTCAACTCACTCCATGACTACACGGTCTAAATCGGGGATTTTCAAACCCCGTCATCTTGCCGATTTAGCTTTTCTTCAAACAAGCTCACTTCATCATGCTCTTTTTGCTACCAAATATCCAAAAGGATATAAAACCGTTGCTAAAAGTCCGAAATGGGTTCAAGCAATGAACGAGGAAATGAGTGCTTTGCGACAAAATCAAACGTGGGATCTTGTTCCCCGACCACAAAATTCAAATGTTGTTGGCTCTAAATGGGTATATCGCACCAAGTATCATTCTGATGGGTCAATTGATCGTTTTAAAGCTCGTTTAGTAGCTCAAGGCTTCACTCAAGTTCTGGGGTTAGACTACTCTCTTACCTTTAGTCCCGTTGTCAAAGCTTCAACGGTCCGTATCGTTCTTGCTCTAGCTACTATTCACCATAGGCATCTTCGTCAACTCGATGTTAAGAATGCATTTTTAAATGGCACTCTCACTAAGACCGTTTTTATGGAGCAACCCCCCAGATTCATTGATCCTAATCGACCGAATCATGTTCTTGCTCTAGCTACTATTCACCAATGGCATCTTCGTCAACTCGATGTTAAGAATGCATTTTTAAATGGCACTCTCACTGAGACAGTTTTATGGAGCAACCCCCCGGATTCATTGATCCTAATCGACCGAATCATGTTTGTCACCTCAAAAAGGCATTATATGGCTTGAAACAAGCTCCGCGAGCTTGGTTTCAACGTCTTAGTTCGTTTCTTCTTACTATCGGATTTACATGCAGCAAGTCCGATACCTCTTTGTTTGTATTCAAACAAGGTTCTTGCATCATTTATCTATTGGTTTACGTTGAAGATATCATTTTAACGGGAAATGGTGAACTTTTTATTCAACGTTTCATCTCTCGTCTGAATCGGGAATTTGCCATTAAAGATTTGGGTGGCCTAAATTACTTCTTGGGTCTTGAAGTTTCTTGTACAAAATCAGGTCTCTTTCTTGGACAGTCCAAATATGCACATGATATTTTATCACGTGCGGGTCTTCTTGATGCAAAACCCGCAGCTACACCTCTTTCCACGACTGAGATTTTCTCTTCTGAAGGCACTTTGTTCCATGATCCCACATTATATCGTTCGCTTGTTGGCCCGCTTCAATATCTTACTATAACAAGGCCGGATCTTGCCTATGCCGTGAATCAGGCAAGTCAATTTCTTCACTCTCCCACTATGACTCATTTTCATTCTATGAAGCGAATACTGCGTTACGTCAAAGGTACGATTTCATTTGGCCTTAACTTTGATAAACCGTCTACTACTAAACTTGTGGGGTATTCGGATGCGGATTGGGCAAGATGTATTGAAACTCGTCGTTCCACCTACGGGTACTCTATCTATTTAGGTGGTAATCTTGTCTCATGGAGTTCAAAGAAGCAGCCGACAGTGTCTCGTTCCAGCTGCGAATCTGAGTATCGTGCAATGACAAACACAGCTGCTAAAATTATATGGATTACTCATCTTCTTCGGGAGCTTCACGCTTTGCCACCAGATCGCCCAACCATATTGTGTGATAATCGTAGCGCTTTATTTCTTAGCCAAAATCCAATCTCTCATAAACGGGCTAGGCACATCGACATTGATTATCACTTCATTCGGGAATTAGTGTTTTCTGGAAAACTGTATACGAAATTTATTCCTACCAAGCTTCAAGTTGCGGATATCTTCACCAAAAGCCTACCACGTCCGCTTTTTGAACATTTTCGCACTCAACTTCATGTTGGACCGCCACCTTTTCGCTTGAAGGGGGTATTGGCGTTTAACATAGAATAGATATTATTGTTATGTTTTCCATGTATATCTCGATATTCACTACTAGAAAATATACCTTTAATGACACGCATTGCGTGTCATAAAAGGGGGTAGATGACACGCAGAAACGTGTCAAGGATAGCCCTGTCAAGAATGAAGATGACACACATTTTGTGTGTCATCTGTTTATGACACGCATTTACGACATGCTTTTACGACACGCATTTATGACACGCCTTTACAACACACAATGCGTGTCAAGGAAGGCCTTGTCAAGAATGAAGATGACCCGCATTTTGTGTGTCATCTATTTATGACGCGTATTTGTGTGTCATAAGTATGTGTCATGGTTTTAGTTGTTTTAAAAAATATATATTTTTTTATAGAATTACTAATTTTCGCATTAATAATTAATATCTAATAATACAAAATAAAGTACATAGATAGCAAAACAATCCGTTTTGTAACATACTAACAAACATTACAAAAGTTAACAATATTTCATACAATATTTCCTAAACTAATGTTTACATTATACTCAACATCTGATTATACTCAACATCCCTAATCTTTTCTCTAAATGTTCAGCAGGATGCATCTTTGCTATCATGAAACCTGTTGAATAATTGGACATTGATGAAAGTGAAAATCTGTGTGAACACTTGGCGAATAAAAAATGGTGGCACCTACAAAGATGTATATTTGATGGAAATTAGCAAAGTTTTTAGCATTTGGATTACTATCATTTTCAGAAAATGAAATTTATCATACATAATTAGCCTTCAACGTGTTAAACAAGCATCCAACAAAAAAGAGTTAATGCATTACCTAAGTATTGACATAAAACTGAATTGTTTGTCGATCCCATCACAAAGGAGTTGAACTTGGAGTCATGCAGATCAAAGTCTTGTAAGTAGAAGTAGCTTGAGTCATGTTCTGAGCATATAAACTCAGTCAAACCAGAACATGAAAACGGGTCAAAAATACCACCTCTAAACAGATGTGATACTAACGAGCTTTATAGGTAAAGGATGAGAATGAGGTTGTTTACAATTAAAAGCATACATGGAAGCTTCTTCATTTTTGGATTTTGATGACTTGTCAGGCCTTCCGGCTGGGGCATTAGGTTCATAATCATGTTCAGCATCAATTATGCAAACATCGGTTGGCTGGCTGAGGCAAGGAGAACTTCTTTGTTCCATTTATATGATGAATATCATAGTTAATATTCTTCATAAGTATAGCTTTCTGGTGTAGGTCAATACCAACTGCATGAACCGAAAAAGTAAAATGAATAAAATTACATAAATAAAGAAGTTGAATTAGAATATAAAACTTACTGAATTCTTCAAAAATCAAATCTGCCTTAACAGTCAGATTTCCTTGAAGAGGGCATGTAACTAGTATTGTTGCACTATATGGGCTGCACTAAGAGGATCAAAAAACTAATTTATAAAAAAAATGATGATGAAAAATAATAACTGTTAACAAAAAATCTAAAAGCAGCCAAGAAAATTGTTAAAACATAACTTTTTAACAATTTTTTGCAGTTAGATCGTCTTACACTGTGCTTAGCAAGTCTAACAATACTTCAGACTCGATATTTTATTTGGTGCCTTGGTGGAAAGGAACATCATCTACTTACCTTGTAAATTCTTCCACTCTGCAGAAACAAAATAGGGAAATGTTGTCGAGTCTAATCTAATGCAACATAATGATTTTAAATCTGGATAGGCACAGTTTCAGGCGACCGGGTGCGTTTTCCGACCAAATTCTGGCCAAAAACCATCTGAACCTGTTTTGACATGTCTAAAACCCCTAAACAAGCCTAAAACATGTCTAATATCCCTAAAAATTGTGTTTTTGTACTACGCGCCTAGCTTAAAAAAGTCCTCGCTTTTTAAGTGCCTTGTGCCTAGCTCAGAGCGAAGCCTATGCACCTTGACAACTATGGTACAAGCTACTGTCTACGACTCTTCGTTAATTCCATGAGGCACAATACTACAAAGCAAATTCAAAGGCTAAGAATTTCAAATGCTGATTCTAAAATGCCAAAACGTAACATCTAATTTTCATAAACATTAAACAAAGACCTTTCTTAACAAAAATTCAAGACAACCAGACCACTAAATCATTGCCAATTAAATATCCTTATAATAAAAAAGTATATAGCAAAAGCATATACCTTCTTGGTCAATGAATGCATTTTCTTCTAGCAGCACATCTGTATTCAACCTTCTTTGCCTTTCGTCTAGGCATCCGAAATGCATAAATGTTGCTCACAACATAGCTTAGCTGAACTCAAATACATCAACTAATATAAATTATAGTATGGGGTAATGAAGCAATAATAAGCATTGTCACATTGCAATCTCCTTTCCCTACATTAAGAAAAATTATTGCCCAATCAATTAAAGCTCTACTAGAAAAGAAGCAACACCGCAATTAACCGGCCATAAAAGAAGTTCTCTGTTCGTTAATATGAGAGGCAAAGACAGAACGAAACATGCAGCCTTATGTTGTGGCAATAGATCTAAGATGGTTGTTTTCATTTTTAAGTTCATCTATTTCTTTAGAAGAAAATAAATAAGCACATCTGAACAAACCATCAAGCACCTGGTGTGCTTCCACATACTAGCCTAATTATATCATATAATAAAAATACATGACAAAAGAAGTAATCTTGTTTATGCGAGAACTAAAACTGAAAGCAAATGAAAACTAGGTGCTTAGAGTGAAAGCAAATCATACTTGTGTGGGAAACAACCCTAAATCTGTTATGAAGACCAAACAATAAACCAAGAGGAACGAGGATTGGAAGGCAAAACGAGGATCAATACAGATGTCTAAAAACCGAGAAGTGTTTAGGGATTCACGAGAACAAATTTAGGGCAATCTTTCAGGGAAATGGTTCAGAGATTCATGAAGAGAAAGCTGCCTTGAAGGGGCCTAGCAAATATGTGAGAAGGGGCCTGCAAACAAGAAGTGTAATTCGATACAAAACCTAACAAATCAGAAACAAACTTGATCGAGCACATATAACGAATTCAAAACCTAACAAATCAGAAACAAAGCAGCTTACATTGAGAAAACATCAGAGTGATTCAAACCCTAACCCTCGTCGTCCGCCACTTCAGGGTCGGAGACCACCACCGTCTCCCGCCATTCGTCGCCGTGACTGTGAGGGGTGTGGCTGAGCCGCTGGGGACCGCCGGACTCGTCGGAGGAGGTGGAGCCCGCCAGAGGTGGCTGATCCTCTCGATCTCTCTTTCTCTGGATACACATATATGTGTGTTTGTAATGAAAATGGGGATAAAAGATGGAGATGAATATATTGAAAAAATGTGGGCGCTAGAAAGGGGCGGGATTTAGAAAAAAAATGCGTGTCAATGTTTTTAGTAAAAATGACATTTTTTTATGACACACATTGTGCGTGTCATAATTCGCGTGTCATTAAAGGTCTGTTTTCTACTAGTGATTGTTTTTATTACTTTGATTATTTATATTCCCTTGTAATCTCTTCTTTGTATCAATGAGAATATAGACTCTTACACTTATCATCTTTAGAAACACATCAATCTGCCTAATTATTTGTAGACACACTATAGTGTTATTTTAATTAAATCTTTATATATGCTTGATTCTTTGATGTAACTCGAGTTTGTTGATATTAGATTCTATGATTACTGTAGAGACATCTGAGAGTGGAGCAACTAAAAAAGCATGACATCTACATAGACCACCTTCTCCAAAGTCTACAATATATTTAGTTGATATCAAGTCCCCATTTTCCTTGGGATTCAGATGGTTCTATAACCTTAACTGATCCATCTGTCAATCCCACTGCAAATTGGTTCTACTCATCTGTCAATCCCATTTTCCTTGGGATTCAGATGGTTCTATAACCTTAACTGATCCATCTGTCAATCTTCTATTTTATTTCAGCTTCCGAGCTTTGTGAACCAAAGGGCATGACAACCATTAGATTTGGTCCTCATTGCGGAGAGGTATTGCATAATGCTAAGTTTTTTACTTTTGTTTATCTCATGTTATCAGCTTAACTTATGAGTTGGCATTTTACTAATACAGGCAGGAAACATTGACCATCTAGCTGTCTCAATTCTTACAACTCATAATATTGCTCATGGAATTAGTCTCAGAAAATCTCTTATTTTACAATATATCTACTACCTTTCCCAGGTAACTTAGTAACTTCCCGGCCTAATCCTGATTGGTGCTTATTGATTTGTACTAGATGTGACAAAATGAACGGGTTGGGTAACATGTCATAATCAGGTAATATTTGCTTTAAGTTTGACCCGTTTTCTAAATAGTTAGTGTGACAAACTTCATTATTTAGCACATCATTTAGAAGCTTTTTAATCTAATTGATTAATGATTTCCCTCTCTTTGTGTGTTGCGATTCATTTTATCCTTTTCAGCATAAAGTTGCTCAAGAAACAATCTTTGTTGCGATTCATTTTATCCTTTTCAGCATAAAGTTGCTCAAGAAACAATCATATATAAAGATGAGCAAATAAAGGAAGCTCAAGCTTAGATTGTACGGGGTTAGGAGATGGATTTATTAAACTAATGCTTTTATATATCTATCACTTTCTTATATATTTTATATTCTTTCAAAGAGGACCTTTTACCGTAGCAAAACAAAGAGCTGTCAACTTTGTTAGATATGGTTTAGCCAGGTAAATATTGTCTGCACTCTGCATTGTAGATATGGAGATGGTGAGCCAACTCAGAACGTTGCCAGATTTTAGATATGGTTTAGCGAGGTAAATATTGTATACACTGCATTGTATATTAAAGTTATGTAGCAAAGATCTAAGTTTTGATTTATAATTTGTTGCTATTTGTGAAGGGAGATGAGAAAGGTGTTTAGGTTGAGTTTGTTAGTATATGATATATTTTTATCTTGCCATCGTCCCACACCATTCAATGCACTTATATGATGACATTAATTTGGTTATGTATTTTCGCATAACCATTTCCAAGTTGAGATTTTCAGGTATAATATATGAATATTAATTATTAACTAATATTGTATTTTGACTCTTTTGACATTAAATAACTCTCTCTGCTATTAAATAATAATGATTTTAAATAATTAAATATTTAAAGTTATTCTAATATTTTATTAATACTTACTAAATCATAAGAAGATTTTAATTATATCTTATGCTAAAATATATTTTTATAATTCTTAAATCTTCATTATCTCTTATTTCACCAATGGTCAATCACATCCAACATACAAAACTTCATTGAAACTGCTGGCTTACAACAAGTTGGATTTATTCGACCCATGTAATACATGGGTTTCTAACCTAGTATGTGTGTGTGTATATATATATATATATATATATATATATATAACACTCAATTAATTATAATAAACATGTGACGAAGATGTGGTTTTTTGGTTTACACATTTAAAAGTGGTTTACATTTGATCATTTTTCATATATATATATATATATATATATATATATATATAACATAAAGAACATATGAAATAAAGTTTTTAAAAGAATTTAAAACTACGAGTCGTCATACATTTGTAACATAATAATTGGTATGATACGATACACACGTATGATATAATGAGAAATGTCATGTCACGAATGTTATTAAAGTACAAAATGAAATAAAATATTACATGAAAAAGTCACGGATGTTACATATGTCGTACATGTATGCCCAATTAACGACATCCAATAGTACTTTTATCAAGACACGATCCAAAGAGTTGGACCACGAGCAACAAACAACAAGATTATTTAAAGAGTTAAATAATACAACACAATCGGCTTAAAGCGATACGGGAGACGTTTAGTTATTACGAATAATTAAAACGGATTAAATTAGTTAATTATCAAATAGTTGATGATTAGAGAACTAATTTAATAATTATCAAATTAGGTAAATTTGCTAGATTGATTATTAATTGGATTAATAACTAATTAGTAAATTAAAATGTATTTCTTGAATAGTTAGATTGTTTAATTATTAAAACCCTAACTTAAATCCTCAAGTTTAGGAGAATCTATAAACAGTGGAATAAGAGTAGGAGGAATATACACAGCTAACTAGAAACCCCTAATCATTCCATCCCTCTCACTCCAGCCGCCAACACCCCCCCCCCTCCTGCCCCTAGCCGCCGTCGGCCACCTGTCGTTACTCTGACCGGCCTTGCACCGTGAGTCAGTTTTGTGAACCAGTTTTACACGTGGTTTGGAAACCAAAGGACTTTGGTTGTCACAGGAGTTTGTGTTTGTAGATCTAGTGACTGGGTTCGTTGATCCGTGGTGTTTCCATTCGGTTAGTTTTTTACTTCTGGGAATGTAGAACTCTAAACTGACTATGGTTGCGTTTGTTTATGTTATGTTTGCATCCGGACTCCTGGTGGAAGTCTAGGGTTTTGGCCTAGACTAGTTCGTACATGTTTTATTCCGCTGCGTTTATATCAAAATTGTTTTGCAATCCTTGTACGGAAACCCCGACACTTTTTTAGTATATGATGGTATATTTCAGTCTCTAGTCGTCAATCTCTTTATATAGGTTTCGATTAGGAGTTCCACGTACGACCCGTACATGGTCATATGTCCGTACGGTCTTCAGATGCTGCTATGTTTCATGAACTTGGGAAATCGTACGGTCCATAAAGAACTTGGGATTTACATAAAATTCACCTTTCAACCTCGCCTATCTTTTTAGATGAATTGACTCCTTTGCTGCAATTAATTGTATTCACATCAATCCAATTCAAATCAAATACCAAAAAGCTAAAACACACAAAGAAATTGAGACGGTGAACTGATGAACATACCTGAGCTTCATACCCCTCAATGTACTTTATTAGCATGCTTTAAGTTTCTCTAGAATTTATTCCAATTTCAGCATGTTGTATAGAGATATCATTACTTATGACACTTTTCTGCGGTGTACATGTCTCCATTTGACACATCAACATGCACACTGTGCAACTCCTTTGTTAGTTTCTCAACCTATAATCACAACAACAAAACCGCATAAATTCCAAATTTACTAATACACAATGTTTTCAGAACTGAACCGGACAACGAACCGGACGTGTTAGAGGTTCTGTGATAACGGAATTCTCTCTGATTGATTTAGAGAGATATATTTCTATTATATACAATATTACAAAACCAAAGAAAAAGGAAAGTCAATAACAATACATATCTACAATTGAATACACATAACTACAGGAGGAAGACTAGGAGTGATTGTTGAAGTTGCCAATATTATCTTTTATCCCCATGCAAGCGAAACGGCGGCAGACAAACTCGAAGCAAATCCCGAAAATGTTCAAACTGTTGGCGTGGCAGGCTCTTAGTAAAAATGTCCGCAAGTTGAAGCTTGGTAGGAACAAACTGAGTATGCAATCTCCCTGACATAACCAACTCACGAACAAAATGATAATCTAAGTCAATATGCTTGGCTCGTTTGTGAGACACCGGATTTTGACTCATGAATAAGGCGCTTCGGTTGTCACACAAAAGAGTCGGACGTGAAGGAGGGAGAGCATGAAGTTCCCTCAAAAGGTGAATGATCCAGACAATCTCAGCTGCTGCGTTTGCCATGGCCCGATACTCCGACTCACAACTAGATCGGGAAACCATCGGTTGTTTCTTGGCGCTCCAAGACACTAAGTTGCCACCTAGAAAAATCGAATAACCATATGTGGACCTCCGAGTCTCAATACATCTTGCCCAGTCCGCATCCGAGTACCCCAAAATAGCTGATGACGTAGGACGAGTAAACACGAGACCATGAGATATAGTACCTTTAACATATCGGAGAATTCGCTTAACCACTTGGAAATGTTTTTCTGTCGGAGCATGTAAGTGTTGACATGCTTGGTTGACGGCATAGGCTAAGTCGGGTCTAGTGATGGTTAAATATTGAAGGGCTCCAACAATGGAGCGGTAGAAAGTGGGATCGGAGTACGGAGTGCCATCCGAAGTGAAGGTATCGGAGGTCGATAATGGAGTAGGAGCAGGCTTAGCATGGCATAAACCGGCACGGGTGATGATGTCGTTAGCATATTTTGTTTGAGTGAGAAAAAGGGTCGAGCCGGATTGGATAACCTCAAGACCAAGGAAATAGTTCAAGGAGCCAAGGTCTTTGATGGCAAACTCTTGATGAAGACGACTCGTGAACGTAGAAAGTAGAGAGGGTTCGTTTCCCGTAAGAATGAGATCGTGTACGTAAACAAGCAGGTACATGAGAGAGTCACCTTGGTGAAAAATAAAAGGGACAGATCGTCACGGCTACATGAGAAGCCGAATGACAAAAGGAAGGAGCTAAGTCTATAGAACCAAGCACGAGGGGCTTGCTTAAGGCCGTAGAGAGCCTTATTAAGTTTGGAAACATGAGTTGGGAATTTCGGATCAACGAAACCGGGTGGTTGCTCCATGTAAACGGTTTCGGAGAGAGAGCCGTTGAGAAAGGCATTATTCACATCGAGTTGGTGAAGAGACCAACCGTTAATGACGGCTAAGGAAAGGACGATGCGAATGGTGGAGGCCTTTACAACGGGGCTAAAGGTATGAGTGAAGTCAAGACCCGGTATTTGCGTGAAGCCTTGAGCCACAAGGCGGGCTTTGTGACGGTCCAACGAACCATCGGAATGGTATTTGGTTCGGTAGACCCATTTCGAACCAACAACATTGGTGGAGGGAGGACGTGGGACAAGAGACCACGTATGATTTCGACAAAGAGCTTGAAGTTCGGATTTCATGGCATCCATCCAATGAGCATATTTAGAAGCACTTTTATAACCTTTAGGGCCAGTAGTAGTTAAAAGGGCTGCATGGAGACATGAGTGCATGGCTAGGGAAAGGTATGAAGTGTGCTTTGGATTTGGTTTGAAAGTGCCAACCTGAGAGCGGGTCACCATTGGGTGAGACAATGCTGCAGAGGGTTGGGCGGCAACAAGAGGCAGAGGGGATGGAGATGAGTCAGGCGAGGTAGCGGGTGAGGGTGGGTCGGGGTTGAATGGTGAGGGTGCAACCGGTGATGGTGGGTCAACGTTATGGTGGACAACAGTGGGTGGCGAAATGGTGGAAACATCATTTTTGCATAAAGAACATGGTGAGGCAGGTTTAAGGTTGACTTTGGATGAGGATTTTTGAGTTGTTGGAAGCGGGTTAGAGTGAGAAAAGGTGATGGGTTCATGAAAAGTTGATAAAAAAAGATTGGCCAAATTGGTATGAGAGGACTCACTGTTGTATGGAAAAAAAGACTCGTCAAAGCGAGCATGACGCGTGACGTACATACGGGAAGATGCTGGATCGAAACACTTGTAGCCTTTGTATTGTGGGGCATAGCCCATGAAAATACAAGGTATACTACGAGGTGCAAGTTTATGAGGAGCATAGTCGCGTAAGTACGGATAAACACAACACCCAAAAACACGGAGGTTTGTGTAGACGGGTTTAGTGGAAAAGAGCATCTCAAATGGAGATTTATCGTTTAGAACTTTGGTGGGTAAACGATTAATGATGTATGTGGCTGTACTAAACGCATCGACCCAATGGGTGGCGGGAATGCGAGCATGGAAGAGCATGGCTAAACCCGTTTCGACGATATGCCGATGTTTTCGTTCGGCTCGGCCATTTTGTGGTGCGGTGTACGGACAAGAGAAGCGATGAAACGTGCCATTATCATCAAAGATCTTGCGTACATATTGATTAACGAACTTCGTACCACCATCACTTTGAAAGACTTTTACTTTTCGTGAGAATTGTGTTTGTACAAGACGCAAAAGGGTTTGCAATATGGAGTAAAATTCAGGTTTTGTTTTAAGCGGATATAGCCACGAAAAACGTGAATAATCATCCACAAACACAACGTAATATTTGTATCCATCGTTACTTGTGATAGGCGACGGTCCCCATAAGTCACAGTGAACGAGATCAAGAGGGTGAGAAGCACGTTTGTCATTTAAATTAAATGGTAATTTACGGGCCTTAGCAAGTTGACAAGGCGAACAAACATTAGGTTTGGGCAAAATAGAAGTAAACGATAAACAACCATGTTTCTTTAAAACGGAAATAATGTCATAGGCAACATGCCCTAAACGATTGTGCCACAACTCAAATGAGGCTTTATTCGAAGAAACAGAAGCAACAAAAGCAAAGGATTTATCCCAAAGCACGTAAAGACCGTTCTCACATCGACCTTGAGCGAGAGGCTGGCTTGTTTTTCGGTCCTGAATAACAAAAAATGTATCTGAGAATAGAACATCAATGGGATAATCCTTAGTCAACTTGCTAATTGAAAGTAAATTCTTGGTGATGGATGGGACCACCAAGACATCATTCAGAGACACATTTTTATTAATTGAAACATGTCCTTTATGAGTTATAGGAAGTGAATGCCCATTACCAAAAAAGACAGAAGAGGAACCAGTATAAGGCAAAGAAGAATGGAGTTTACCGGTGTCGTCGGTCATGTGGCTATCGGCCCCGGTATCTGCAGTCCAGTCGGGGCCTTCAGTAGATACATGACATTGAGCGTGGAAGGCACGAGCAAGACCATCATCGCTAGAAGCGGCTGCCACAAAAGACGAGAGCTTCGGACACTTGTTGGCGTAGTGACCGTTGGTGCGGCATAGTTGACAGTGGGGTGGTCTGCGTGACCCATTTGCTGACCCTATGGAGGGGTTGTTGGAACGATTTGATGGACCATTAGTAGGGCGAGACCTGTTTGAGGAAGAGCCGCGAGAACGAGAGTTCTGGTGATGGGCAGCAAAGGCGACATGAGCGGGTCCGGGAGGATGTAAGGTGTTGAGAAATTGCTCCTGATTTTCAGCCTTAGTGAGAAGGTCTCGGAATGGGAGAGAGTCCCGATTGGTACGAATAACCGTAGACCAGCTCTCAAACGTAGGACCGAGACCACACAAAAACCAATGGGTTTTGTCGGTGTCACTAACCGGATGACCAATGGCGGAAAGCTGGTCGCAAACAGCCTTGAATTTGCGACCAAATTCAGCAACAGTGGATGATCCACGGGTTAATTGGCGGAGATTATCACGCAAGAGATGCATCCGTTCTAAAGAAGCATTGCTATAAGCCGCCGCGAGAGCGGTCCAGATCTGACGAGACGTAGGAAGGCCAAGGATTTCGGCCACGGCCTCCTCGGTTAAAGAGGAATTAAGAATGAGGACAGCCTGTTGGTCACGAAGGAACCATTCGGCAGCCTGTTGGTCACGAAGGAACCATTCGGCATGAGCAGGATTGGGTTGTTCTGTTGAGTCTATGGTTATGGTTTTAGGTGGTTGAGGGATGGAACCATCAACATAGCAAGAAGTTTTTGATTGGCAAGAAGGGGAGTAATCTGATTGTGCCAATAAAGATAGTTGGTAGATGAAAGCTTAATGGTAAGCATGTGAAGGATGGTTGCCATAGGGAGGGAGGTTTCAGAGGAGGTGGCTAAGGAGGATGAAGGTGTCGACATTGAGAAGAAGAGAAGAATGGAGAGGATCAAAGTTAGGCTGATACCATGTGATAATGGAATTCTCTCTGATTGATTTAGAGAGATATATTTCTATTATATACAATATTACAAAATCAAAGAAAAAGGAAAGTCAATAACAATACATATCTACAATTGAATACACATAACTACAGGAGGAAGACTAGGAGTGATTGTTGAAGTTGTCAATATTATCTTTTAGGTTCACTGGTCGGACCGGATTCAAGAACCGGATGACGCAATAAATAATATAAATATTCATAAAAATATATAGAAAATTATAAAAATTCCAAATACTACATATACAACCATTTAAACAATTTTGAGTTAAGGACGAGGGTTGTAGGTCTGTATGAATTTTAATTCTTTTAAATCTTCAATTTTAATTTTGATTAGGGTTTCGGAGGACCTGTGGCAGCGTATAAGTTAAAAGGAAAGAGCCAAATTGAGTTAAAATTATAAATAGAAGTAAGTAGGAGGACTATAGGATAAAAAATATAAAAAAATAGTAATTTTTTTTTAAAAATTAAACTACCCGGTTCGACCACCGGTTCGCGGTTCGCGGTTCGCGGTTCGCGGTTCGACCGCTGAACCGCTTGAACCGCCCTGTTCAACCAGCAAACGGTCTCAGAGCATGTAACCGGACCGGTGGAGGTCCCGGTTCCTGGTCCGATCCGGTCCGATTTTAAAAACATTGCTAATACATCATAGACAACCAAATTTATCAGTATTTCAAGATAATCTATACATACTAATAAATAAAGTTTTTGGGGTGCCACATGTCATTCTCATGTTCATATTCAATATTTTTTTTTCCGCCTCCCTCTCCTATTTAATGATACAAGTTTCTATAAAAAATTATAATTTTTGTTTTTCGGCTCTCTCTCCTATTAAATAATAATGATTTTTATAACTATTTTTATAAAACATTTTTAATTAAAAAATAGCTTTGCTTATAAAACATTTTTATAATTTGAACATTTCTTTCATTCTTTTTATAAAACATTTTTAAAAAATAACTATATAACGTTTCAAAAATTTGTATTAAAAAATTATGTATTATGTAATATTAGATCTTTATTACTAAGTATATATATAACACTGTATTTATTCACCCTGTATAATATACAGGATTTCTAACCTATATTATAATAAATAAATAACTATACTTGTTATGTGTCACTTCTGATAAAATCTAAATTTTTGTTTTTCACATTTATCTCCTATTAAATAATGATGATGTTAAATAATTAAATATCTAACATATATTCTAATATTTTATTAAAAATTACTAAATCATAAGAAAATTTTAATTATTTCTTATTTCACAGATGACTAATAACATCAAACATAAAAATCTTAATAGAAAATAATGTTTTATAAAAATTGTTTTATTCAACCCATGTAAAACATGGGCTTTAACCTAGTATGGGAATAAAGAACAGTTATAAATACACCAGAAAATAAACGAATTACATTATCCTCAATACTCAAATCCCACTTTATATATCCCAAAAGCTCATCACCATTCAACAATCTGCAATTCAGTAACATTTAGTAAAAAACGTGTCATGTGAACACATGAACCTATATCAGTATTATCCTTATAGCCTTCGTTCACGTTCTAAAGAAAATATTTTTCAACCGTATCATCCTTCCATTACTCCAAGTCACGCGAAAATTGCGTCATATGACGTATTACTGTGGTCAGACTCAGATGTGCCCAAGAAATAAACACACAGAGATCTAATTATAAAGCACAAACCAAAAATAAACACAGAGATTAATACAAAACAACAAAGATTAAAAGATATAATCATCACATTCCCCATGCATTTCTCTAAATGAGGAGCAAATCTTCCAACAACAATTGATCGGCCACAATTTCATGCAATCAAATATTTCACCGGATACAGCCCGATGTGTTTGACCAAAAATGTCAACCACATATTTGCTATTTGCTTCACAATTACTTAGATCTGCTACTCTGGCCCTTGCTTGTGAAGATAACCTTAGTTCTTCTTCTTCAATATCATAGAGTCTAGAAGTTCACCAAAGAAATGTGATGTTAGCTGTCAAAACAAAATCAAAAAAATAAAAAGTAAGATTATCACAAAACAATAAGATTAATCAAAGAGTAAGGTCTCAAACTTTTTACTTGTTTTCAATGCTACTCTGCCCATGCTTGTGCAGATAACCACTAATCTATATGCATATATTAAGCTTTCCAGAATACCCTTCCCATCATGACACAAGCTCTATATTCATATATTAAACTTTTGACATAAATGTTTACTTGGAAGGTCTAATGATACCACTAACATCATTTAAAATACTCAATTCGTTCTTCTACGAGGAAAAATCCTTAATTTCCTCAAGAAAGCCTTAAAAAATTAGAAGTAACATGTCAAAAAGTAACATAATATATGCTAAATACTATATCCAATCCAAAATGAAAAAAGGTAGGAAATGCTCTGCTCCCCACATGTACATGCCTCCTCAATGTAAAACCCTAATTGACTGAGAGTCGCCACAGTCGATAGTCGAATTGGATAGTTATAAACCCTAAACAGAAGATGTTTTTAAAAATGTTTCCATTATATCAATAATTCTAGTAAATGAAATATCAATTTGCAATATTAATGTTTTAGAGAAGACAAAGGAGTATCACCTGATTCTGTCGTTTGGTTCATTTGCTAAAGCACAAAGCGAAATTAGGGTTACCAACATTATGTTTTCTTCATGCTAAAAGGGGGAAATCGATTAGGGTTTTAGAAATTGTATCAAGGAGAAACAAAGAACTTACAATGTTGTCTTTGAAGAATCCATGTAATAAACAGATCTAATAAACAAAACACATTAATCTTCAACAAATCATCACACACATACATTCGAACCTGTACATATACAACACAACACGAGCTATTAGATGAGATTGGATACTTACATACATACAAATTAAAATCCAAATCAAAATACCGAGCAATTAGATGAAGGAGAGGAGGGTGGTGAAGCAACGATCGATTGAGAAGCAGATGAGGTGAAGTCGGATTTTGCAGAAGCAGTAGGTGCCGGTATGAGCTGGGGGCGTCGATTCACTTTGACATGTTGAAAATAGGGTTTGCTCGGAACGATAGAAGTATAACAAACGGGTTAGAACAATGAAACGGATCGGACATTAAGGTCCGCGTGTCCCACAATATGGATTAATATTCTAGGAGGGAAAACCAGTCACAGGAATGGCTGACAATGCGACACCTGTCCAAAATTATTTTTATTTATTAGGATAGGTAGATTTTGTAATATCTACCTACACATGTGCGGATTCTATACATGAAAGAACAATCAAACTAGTTTCTTCAATTTTTTTTTAAGTTTTTACTATTTAGCTACACATTTGAATAATAATCACTCATATTTATACACATAAAAAAAGTAACAAATACATAATAACGAATTTATTAGGATGGATTACCGACACTATGTAGAAGGCCACAATTTTACTCCTAAAGACATTATTAATGGATTACCGACAACCACCTTGAAATCTTACCGATGGCCTACCCCCAGTAATCCGTCTGTAATTTCATTTTTTTTTTGTTAAAAATAGAAATAAAATCAGTCAGTGGTAGTCCAGTTTTTTAGTAGTGACATACCCGTTGGATACCTGATTACATATTACTCACGTGTATCGAGTATACTCGTTACTTTGTTAAAATTTACATATTGGAATTTCTAAGTGCATTTCTTTTTATCTTTGTATACAGGGCCGGCCCTGGGGTAGGCCGAGCCAGGCCGTCGGCCAGGGCCATTTTTTTAGGGGGCCTAAAATTATATATATATGTCATCTAAATATGCTTTTTAATAAAATTTTACATACCGGTTTTAAAAATTGGGAACTTTTTATAAAAAACTTAAAAACATATTGTGCCCTTTTTATAATGCTTAAGACCTCTTTAATCTTTATAATGATTCGGACCTCTTTAAACTTAAAAAATTATCGGGTTTTTTTTTTAAAAAAAGGACTAATTGAACTGATGCCCTGATCGGCTCTCTGCCTCCGCCGCCATCAGCCACTATATTTTTTCTATGTTTATTACTATAACGTTAATCATTATTTAAAAAAAATTAGTTTATATATTTTTTCGTAGGGCCTTTTTTTTCTAGCTCAGCCAGAACACTTAAATCCTTAGGACCACATGTTTATATAACTTTATCACCTGAAAAATCTTTATATATAATAAAGAAAAAAAGTTTTGACACTTATCAAGATTTAAAGCATTCTAGACACGTGATAACTTTTGACACATGATTTAACACTTACATGATTTTAAAGTATTCATCAGGGTCAAACTCGTTTTCCTTTGTTTACCCAATTTCAAATTTCAAACCTTACTCTAAACACATCTCATCTTCTCTTCCAAGCTCCAGACATTTCAAACCCTACACTTACCTTAACATGGTGCCCCCTACCCGCCACAACCACCATCGGCTACCACTTTCATCTTCCACCCTTTAGTAAAGAACCCTAAACCCCCCAAGCCGCCACAACCACCATCGATTGCTGTCGTTCCAGATTAGAACATCCACTCAACAGGTTAGTTTCAAGATGTCACTAATTCCTCATCATCGCCATTTTCATCTTTGTTTTTAATATACTTTTTCATTGTTTTTTTTTAGTGGAATCTTGAGTATTAACAGTATTGTTTTTTGGTTGAATAAAAAAATAGGAAATGTTACAAAGATTGATGGAATTTGGTTTACTTTGCATATTGATTTCTTCTGTTGAATTTTTTTTATTGTGTTTCATGGCAGAGAACAAAGGTCCTTACAGTTGAAGACAAACTCGTGCTCTTAGGACGTTGGTAATTTTTAGTTATTATTTATATGTGTGTGTACTCAAATTTATCATCTTTAGTTATTATTTAGAGTTGGAATTCTGTTTTTGATTAAAGTCTGTTAGTGAAAAATCTAGAGAGAAAAATTGTTGAAGCAGAAATGGAAATAACACTAACAAAAAATCATGGCTATCTTAAAACAACATGGTGTTTCTTCCAATAAAAAACTGCTTGCAGTAATTGGATAACCGGTCGCCGGATGCAGTCAATTCCAAATCTAGCCAGGTTTGTCGAACTGAATCTCCTCTTAGGTTTTGCTAATTATGTTCAAGATAACTTATTGTGTTTACATGTGTCATAGAGTCTTGGTGTAAGGTACTCAATGAACTTTCAACTTCATTACTTTGTCTGTTGTTTGAGACATGAAGTGATAATGCATGTAATATTCTTAGTTGAATATGCTAATAATAAGAAACTGATAATTGTATGTTTTTAGATATTCAAAAAATGCATCTTTTTTAGTTGAATATGCTATTAAGAAAGATTTAACTGTAGGTTTTCAAATATTCAGAAAAATGAAAATAGACATCTTCTTATCAAGTAAAATATATATATTACTGGAGTTTATTTGTGGTGTTCTATGAATTTTTAACTTTATTAAACCCAAGAAGTTGCCTCTTTTAACTGAAGTATTATCCAAGTAAGTGCCTTATTTGAAAAAAATACACAACTGCTTCATGTTACAATTATATTATTTGTCTTTACATATGTCAATGCAGGAAACAGCTTCTTTCTGGATCATAGAGTTCTAACACTTCTGAAAAATTGGCTTCAACCCCTCCCTGATGGAAGCTTGCCCAATATAAACATTTCAGCAGAAATATTAAAGATCCTAACTGATGTATAAACATGATTTATCTTGAGGGTAAAATTATGTGATTTTTTGTTTTTATCATGCAGTTTCCAATTGATTTAGATCAATATGATTGAAGAGAACAAGAGTGGACTGGGAAAGCTTGGTACTCTTTTAAATGTTTGTTTCTTGATTCTTAAGGATTTTCCATGTTGTTTGCTGTTGCTAAGAATCTTTTTGGTTGCTTGCACATTTCGTTAAGGTTCTAGAAAATAATTCCTCGATACTTATTGCTATTATTTTAGGGTTTTAAGTGATTATTTGATGCATTATTCTACGCTTAGATGATATGATTATCAGGAATATGTAATGATGTATTAGTTCAAGGTTTGTCTGAACAGAAGCTTAAATGAATTTTTATATATTTAATATATTTCTTTTGTTTTTCTTTTTTATTTATAGAGTTATTGCATATATAATTTTAATAGTTCTAACCCGTGTAATACACGGGTATTGGTGATGGGTCTTGTAGATAAAATTTACCAAAATTATGTACTATCACTGTCTAACCAACTTACTTTATACTTTATGTTAAACGAGAAAAGTAGCCCCGCGCTCCGTAGCGGGAGACGTACGTTAAATAGTTGAGGCGACGACATTAACTTGGTTAAGCACAAAAATAAACGTATAAAAGTAACGTTGCAACATGAAAGACAGTTATATAACGGACCGATTTTTTTAGCCGGTGAAGGTCTCATTTTTCACGGTACCCGCGCGTTGAGAAGAGGCGGTATGATTAAAAGATATGTATGTGTGTTGCGGTGGGATGGTACGATTAAAAGAAACATATGAAGTTACGACGGATTAGTTGTGGAGACTGAAACATATTTAAAAAACATTATCATGCCCAAACGTTACGGTATAAGAATTTAGAAAAAGTAAATTAATAGGAAAAATTATAAGAAAAAGAAAAAATAAACAAACAAAAAATAGTTGAAAGCCATATCAAACTTGTGATAACAAAAGGTAATAATCATCCGTGGTGTACCAAGTCCTCTAAGCAGTTGTTTGTGTAGGATAGAAAAATGAATTTACTTAATATATAACCAATTAGGTGGTTTCCATCGACATTGGTAAATGAGTTTAAGAGGAATTCAGGATACCTAAAAACAAAATCAGTGTTGGTTGTCTTTTTTTAAGTAAAACTTAAATATATCAACTTTAAAAATCAGAAAAAAAGTGTTTTACTTTTAACACATTTTTTTATGTCAACTACAGAAGACAAAAACAACACTCTAATGTTGTATATAAACTCTTTTCACCAAATATATATGCAGTCTTTATCAAGACTGGTTACCCTTTTTTTTAACTATTTGGTTACCTAAAATAAACGAGTTTTCTCTTTTTTTATAATCAAACGGTTATAAATATCACCCATGTATTCAAAAACTTTCAACCCATTATTTCACTACTATGTATGATTAATTTAATTGCTTGCATGTTTTATTATTATTTTCTTAACTCGTGTGTCACACGGGTATATAGACTAGTATATACATATTAAAAAAATAGAAGGATTGATAGATTACTATATTATCTAAGAAAAAATATAAGAAAAAAAAATGTTATGGTGGGTAACGGGTATGGGTTTGCCCGTAGGATTCTTATTTCAGAGTCTTTATGCATACGAATTAAAAAAAAAAGGAGGTGGTCCAGTTCAAATAAAGGAAGGCAGCCGGGAGTTTTTTTTTTTTTTTTTTTTTTGGGGGGGGGGGAGGGGGGAGGGGGGATAACGGCAATTAAAAGAAATAAATGAAATTTATTTAAGGATGTTGAGTGGCATAGAGGAGAGAGCCGGCATATAGAGAAAATTGATAGTTTGTTACCGTTATCTAAACGCACCGAATGCAGTGAAGTGTGTTAAATGTTGGTAAACAGAAAAAATGATTTAGTTAAACGAATCAACATTAACATATGTTAAATTGTTAAGTTCATCTATTTACGTTATTCGGTTCGTTTATATCCGATCTTTTATGTTCATTTATTTACTAGCTTAGACCTCGTGTAATACACACGGATGAAAAATATTAATACATAAATTTCTTAAATTTTATTTATATATTTTACAGGGGTAAAAATGTATTACTGTATACTAAGGATATAAAACAAAATTCAAAATATGTAAAAAATAATATTAACTGGGTTTCGAAAATACGTCAATTACTATTTAATGTAATTTGACTTTCATTTACTATTTGATTGAAAATAAAAATTACATAATTAGATTTCAAAGTTTTTTTTATAATAAAAGATAATTTAATATAAATGTGTTTTATTAGTATAATTAGTAATTTATTAAAAGATATGGGTCCATTTAATAAGAGAGAGATGCGGGAAAATAATGATGAGATTGAATATGGTGGCGACACGTGGCATACAAAAACCTAGGCCCGTTGATTTTACCCGTACCCGATTAACCCGACTCGAATAACCTTCACCCGAACCGATTAAACTCGTACCCGAATAACCCGTAACCGATTAACCTGATAACCGTTTAAACCGATTGTTATTCGGGTCGGGTTTCGGTTAGACTTTCAAACATCAAAAACCCGAATAACCCGAACCGATTAACCCGAATAAATCGAACATTTATAAACATGGTTTATAAATTACAATCTTATTACTATATCACTAAATTAATAGATCATTATTACGGAATTGTTCTTACCTTTCTATTTACAAATTATAATCTTATTACTATGGCCGAACATTTAGTTTTTCATGAAGTTGAAGAAACAATGATACCAACATCGGTTCGCATAATCTAATACTTGTTCATTAATCTATTTCTTAATATTTTTTATCAAGTATACCTTTGATTGATTATTGTTAGACTAGAACAAAACACTTGTTATTTGAAGCTTTAATCTCTCGAAAATATGCTTATTTTTGTTTCACATACACCTTTATTTTATGTTTATAAACTTGATTCATTTATTATTTTCAACAATGTGTCCCTACCCGAACCCGACCCGATTAAACAGAAAACTGATTAACCCGAACCCGATCTACCCAAATGTTATTCGGATCGGTTATCGGATAAATTTACACTCACGAAAAAACCGATCTACCCGAACAACACCCCTACAAAAACCTTTATTTATTATATAGTATAGAGTATGTTAAAATCTCGTGTATTACACGGGTTGAATAAATAAAATGTTATATACTTAATTAGTAATAAAAAAATTATATTTTTAAAAACACATGCAATACACGGGGTTGAATAAACCAGTGTGTTACATTGGTTGATTAAAATATAATGTAATTTGTTAACACACACTCGTCAAAATATGTCTTGAAAAATGTAATTTGTTGTGAAAGTTGTTATGGGTCATTTTACAGCTCAGGATCCTGGATTTTCAACATATTTCGGTATCCTGATAAGTTTCGGTATCCTCAATATTTAACCGTTGTATCTTTCATCTATTTTGACTAATACGCAGGTTAAACACGTGTAGTTAAGGTCATTCATAAAGAATTGCTCCAGAAGTCAAGAAGAACGTATTGAAGACGCGTGGAATGACTTGCAACGGTCATATTTTAAGAATTAGTCTATCCCGGGATTCTCGGATAGTTAGTTAGCTTTATCTTTGTATTTATTTCAGCAGCTTGATCGATAATAGGAACAACATTCACTACGCACTTAGCTAAAAAAACTCGCAATCACCTCTGTAACACTTAGATATCGATCATCTACTGCTCGTACTTGTAATCTTTTTTACCATTTATTGAAGAAACGATGCAGGGGACGATTGTCACCTCCCGAGGTTTTATGCCGACGATCCCTAAAGATCAAGGGCTTTCCTCGTAAACAACCGTGTCACTTTTTACGTTTTTACATTGTTCTACGTTAATTTTACAATCACACTACCTCACAAACTAAGTTTGGTTACAAAACTAGTCTTATTAATTTTTACCCAAAACAATTTGGCGCCCATCGTGGGGCAAGTGGTGCTTTTTATCCTTAAATCTTTACTAAAATTCGTGTCCAATCACTATCTTTCAAAACTGATTTAAAAAATGTCATCCCAATCCAAGAATGTTTCTGTTTCTGCTTCATCTTCAACCTCTGGGTTAGTCAACCCTATTCCTCCTCCTCCGTCATTCCAGAAAAAAGAATGATAGTCTGCAGAAGAAAAATACTCATGCGGGTTTTTCGAAATCCGGAATATCCGCTAACACACCTGTGCTTGGTTCAAACGACGAGATTCTCAAAATGTTCTCCGAAGTGAAGCAGCAAATGGAGCAACAAAGGAAGACTAACCTAATGTTGTTTCGAGAGATTGAAAGGGTCAAAGAATCAAATAAACCAGTGGAAGTGACGACCCCGTTGCAACCAAGGATCTTGTATTTTGATTATTCAGGATCCTCAGGAGTCCATAAAGGAGACTTTCTTCCAATGCACACCGGGATCACTATTGTTGGACCAACTCCGGCTGTCAGAATTACTACGAGTCAGGATCTTGGATTTACTCCAGGATCATCATCTGGAAATCCTGACATGGGTAACACTTTCAATAGATTTTTCAATACTAATAAATCTGTGCATGATACAAGGATCACTCCATCCATGGCTAAAGAACTGAAGAAGCTGAGAGAGATGATCTCTAGTGTACCAAGCGTGGTCAAGCCTATACCCGAGATGTCCACTACAAGTCACAGGATTTCCAGATTTGCCCATCCCATATGCGATGCGAAGATCCCTAAGTGCTTTCAGACTCCCAACATGAAGCTTTATGACGAAACTACGGATCCTAAGGAGCATGTCGCGCAATACAGGGAAAGAATGGAGATTAACCCCATACCTCTGGACCTGAAGGAAGCTTGTCTGTGCAAGGGCTTCGGCTCTACTTTAACAGGATCAGCCTTAAAACGGCTACTTAATGTTCCTCCATATTCTATTACTTCATTTGCTAATTTGATTAACCTTTTTAACAATAATTTTTCTTGCAGTTGAACTTTTGAAAGGTTAACAAGTGACTTATACAGAGTAATTCAGAATCCCGGAGAATCACTCCGAGACTATGTCAGCAAATTTGGCCGAGAATCATTGGACATTCAGAACCTGGATGTTGCCACTGCAGTCCATGCATTCAAGATGGGATTGAGGAAAGACTCTCAATTCTATGAAGACCTTGTCATGAATCCTTGCAGGAATTTGACGAAGTCAGGAACAGGGCGTTAAGATTTATCAGGCTCGAGGATGACAAGAAAATCCAGCAAAGGGCAGAAGCTCCGACCAGTTATACTCAACCTAACAGGAAGACTGAGTCTGCACCATTCAAGCCGTACAGATCCAAACCGTATGCTAAACCCGATAATCATAGGGTGAACACTGTGGAAGATGACGAGAAAAAGGAAGAATATCCTAAGTTGTCTGAATATTGTTTTTCACTTGACACAACTGGTTTATTATATGCTATGCAGGATCTCGGAGACAAGGCTAGGTGGCCTCGCAAATTTGAGAGGAATACCGGAGGAAAGGACAAGTCCAAATGGTGTGCTTTCCATGAGGACTTTGGCCATGTAAACGAAGATTGCGTTGCCCTATGCAAAGAGATAAGCTACCTGTTGAGCAAGGGGTATCTCAAAGAATTCCTAGGCAAAGGAAAGAACAAGACTAAGGATCAAGACAGGATCCCGCAAAGAGCAAAATCCCCTCCTCCGGATGCTAAGGTAATAAGTTTCATATCTGGTGAATCTGACATTTGTGGTACTTCTTATTCTGCAGCAAAAAGAAATGCCAACGAAGCAAAGACAGAAAGAGGGGACATGCCTATCAGAACCACTAGCCTGACATAAGAAAAGGTGATCTCTTTCGATGAAGAGGACAGGGATAACGTACAGGATCCTCATTAAGGTGGACTGGTTATCACCTTATATATCGCCAATCACTTCATAAGAAGGATACTGATCGACGAGGAAGCTCAGCAAACATCATTCAACATGATGTCATAAAAAGAATGGGGATCCCTGATTCCGAAATTATCCCCAAAACTGCGATACTAGTAGGCTTCAGTGGAGAAATCAAGAACACAGTCGGAGAGATAAAGCTTTCGATATATATCGAGGGGGTAAACACTATACAAAATTTTTGCATAATAGATTCGTTATCTTGTTATAATATTATTCTAGGGAGACCCTGGATACACGACATGAAAGTGGTACCTTCGACATATCACCAATGTGTCAAGATGCCAACCCCTTGGGGGTAGTGAAGATCAACAAGATGTGAAGGACTGTTACACCTCTTCGATGAAAGCTTCCGCCAAGACCAGGCAAGCATAGCAATTAAAGAAGCAAGCCCGAGACGTCCTGGAGACCAAGGAGCAGGATGTGAAAGAAGTATCCCTAAGTGCTAAGGATCCCGACGTCAAGGCGCTTTTTGGAACCAGTATCCCCAAAGATATTGAACAAGATCTTGTAGAATTGCTAAAGAGTAGAACTTCAACCTTCGCCTGGAAGCATGAGGACATGACAGGTATCTCCAAAAACGTTATTACACATAAACTAACTTCAACTTTTGCCTGGAAGCATGAGGACATGACATGTATCTCCAAAAACGTTATTACACATAAACTGGGTCTTGATAACAGTTTCAGGCCTATACACCAAAAGAGAAGGAAGTTCTCTCCTGAAAGACACGCTGTGATACAAGAGGAAGTTGAAAGACTACTAAAAGCAGGGATGATAAGGGAAGTAAAATTCCCAAGATGGCTAGCTAATGTGGTGGTGGTCCAGAAGAAGAATGGAAAGTGGAGAGTTTGTGTAGACTTCACAGACTTAAATAAAGCATGTTCGAAAGATCCATTTCCATTGCCACACATACACTCAATGGTTGATGCTACAGCAGGCAGGAGATGCTCACGTTCATGGATGCCTCAGACCAGGCCTTCATGACTCCGACAGGTATATACTGCTATATTGCTATGCCTTTTGGTTTGAAAAATGCAGGCGCAACATATCAAAGGCTAGTCAACATGATGTTTAAAGACAAGCTAGGGGACACCATGGAAGTCTACATAGATGATATAGTGGTCAAATCAAAGAAAGCTGAAGATCACCTCAGGTATCTCAGGGAAGCATTTGACATCCTGGACAAATACAATATGAAGTTGAACCCGTCCAAGTGCCACTTTGGAGTGGGGGCAGGAAAATTCTTGGGATACATGGTGACCAAGAGAGGAATAGAGGCCAGTCCAGAACAGATCAAAGCAATAATCAATTTGAAATCCCCAGCAGACACCAAGGATGTCCAGAGAATGACTGGCAGAGTAGCAACACTTAACAGATTCATTTCAAGATCCTCGGAAAGATGCAGGGAATTCTATGACATCCTGAAAAAGAACAAGAGGTTCAAATGGGAAGAGAAGCATGAGCAAGCACTCCAATCATTAAAGGAGTATTTGTCAACCGCTCATCTGCTAATGAAACTCGAAGATGGAGAACCATTATCCCTATATCTAGCGGTATCCGGAAACTCAGTGAGCGTTGTCCTAGTTAAGAGTCACGAAGGCCAACATCATCCGGTATATTATGTAAGTAACAGCCTACTCCCGCCAGAAACCAGGTATTCTCATTTAGAAAAATTAATATTGGCTTTAATAATGGCATCCACTAAACTTAGACATTATTTTGAAACACACACTATTCACGTAAAGACTAATTATCCTATTAAGTGTGTTTTAAGAAAGCTAGAAATGTCTGGAAGGATGGCAAAATGGTCAGTCAAGCTCAGCGCATATGATCTCATGTAACATTTGTGTTTTTCCCATTTCATTGTATTCATTGTACAAGCCCATGTAATCCCAGAGCAAGTTTAAATTTCAACACATCATATTTATACATCATCATTTTTAAAATATTATTTCAACATTTGTTTATTTCCACTAAACATTTTTTTTATATATATGAAATGACTTATATTTTCTATGGATTTAAAACTCTATCAAATTTTATATTTATATTCCATAAATATATCAAACTTCTGATATATATATATATATATATATATATATATATATATATATATATATATATATATATATATTCACTGTATTATTATAAACTTTTTTTTAACTCATGCATTAACTAATTTAAGTTATCATGATTTTAAATCTCAAATTTTTATTTTAGTGAATTATCGGATCAGACGCGCCTTGTCTCACCATTGTTGGTGAATTTCTAAATTAATACTCCGTCATATATTTGGAGCTTAAATTTTATACGTAATACTGCGACTTATTATTTCGTGTCGACATTTAATTTTCTGGAATTTTTCGGAAACGTTTTGTCTAAAACGCAGTCTGGTATTACACGCGATATACACCTTGAAAAATAAACTTGCAAAAATTATTGATTCATCTTAAGTTATATAAATTATTTAATAAACAAAAGCATGAATATTTTGTAAAAACTAAATGTTGACAATTATATAAAAGTTTTTATGAAAAGAATGAAAGGTAGGAGATTTATTTAAAAAAAAGTTTATAAAAGTTGCAAGAATCTCTCTCCCTCTCTCTTATTATTTTCGAAACCCCCTCCCCACTAACTTCCCATTCAAAATTTGAATTCATTAGTGTTAATGACCATTAATCCTCATTAACCATTCCCATTTACTCAAAATAGAAATATTCTTTGTAATAATCAAAGACAAAAAAAAATCTCAAACCCCAACCCTCTCCCCCTTGAGTCGCCACTCTCCACTCTCCACATCACACACCTCCATTTTTTTGTTAATCCTTGTCTAAACTCTCTCAAGATCAAGCCCTTCTTTGGTGATTCTAAAGTAAGAATTGGAGTAACCAAGCAACCATCCATACATATACAAAACCGAAGGAGGTAACTCTATACATTTGTCATTTTGAAAAATTTAACCTCCGCATGATTATATTGAACTCTTGTATCCAAACACAAGCTTAGCAAGTGAAAACCTTCTTTTTATAAAAGAAACCTTCATTTTCATTATAAACATAAAGGTGTATATTGTTGCTGTAATGGTTAAATCTATTTTATAATTTCATTTCTCTAGAGAGAATTCTATTAATTTTAATTTTGTTATTGAATGGTTGTTGAAACCATGTGTGAATTACTTTAGTAATTGTGTCTTGAGAACCCTCATATTAATTTTGTCATAAAAGTTATGTTGGATTATTTTTCCAAAGGGATATTGTTTTGCAGTATATTTTGGATATTTTGGATTGTTCCGATTCTAAAGAAAACCGTATGAATTCTAGTATAAAAACTATATATATTTGGTGTCAACAATTGAATTTGATCTTTAGAAACGTTTGAGTATTTTAGATTGTAGTTTAAATTATTTATTTGAAATCCTAAATTCCTAAAACGGAATTTAGAACATAAAGGAGATTATTTTTGAAAATCCATTGTCTTGTAAATTCTTTTATTTAATTTGTTTTTCTTTTATAAATCATTTAAAAACAAATTGTATACTTTCATTTAACAAGTAATTGTAACCGGATTCTTAATTAAGTAAGTCATTATTTTTGCATTAACCTTTCATAGAATTCAAATTATAAATAAATAAAAGATTTAAGTATCTAACTATTTATCCACTCATTTATTTATTCATTTATTTCTTGATCGATAATAGGGACAACATTCACTACACACTTAGCTAAAAAAACTCGCAATCACCTCTGTAACACTTAGATATCGATCATCTACTGCTCAACACTTGTAATCTTTTTATTATTTATTCAAGAAACGAGGCAGGGGACGATTGTCACCTCCCAAGATTTTATGCCGCCGATCCCTAAAGATCAAGGGCTTTCCTCGTAAACAAACGAGTCACTCTTTACATTTTCGTATTGATTTTCATTTATTTTACAAGCACACTATCTCACAAACTACGTTTGGTTACAAAATTAGTCTTGCTAATTTTTACCCAAAACAACAGTTATAAGCTCTGTTAATTCATATTAAATTCATTTGATTGATGATACAATAACTATTTATAATGAAATAATAAGTATCTATAATTAGATTTATATTAAACATCTAAAAATTAATTCTTTTGATATTATTATTTAATAGGAGAGAATGGAGGAAAAAATGATAAAAATGAAACACAAAGTGACACGTGTCTATAAAATTTTTATTTATTAATACAAAGATTATTATTTAACAGGAGAGAGAATCAGAATAATTAATAATTAATAGGAGAGAGTGACGGAAAAATAAGGGTAAGGAGTAACTAGAGAATGACATGTGTCACAAAATATTTTTATTTATTATGTTAGTAAGATATAGATTTAGACAAATTATTTATGGGAAAATTCTCAAAATCAACATTTAGAATGTCAAACTTCTAAATATAAACATTGAAAAGTTAAATTCTCAAAAATGAATTTGTACTCTCTGTGCAAAAAGCCGTCCACGTGGCCACTCCGAATGTTCCACCTGTACATCAAGCGTTAAAGCCGACCAAAATTCCGCTTAGGTGCGATGAAAAGCCGTCCACGTGGCCACTATGCATGATCCATCTGTACATCAAGGCGTTAATGACAACCAAAATTCTGCTTAGGTGTGATGACGCTACGTGGACGACAAGATCTAAACATCCAGAACCAAATGTTTGAACCCTTTTTTTCTTCCTGGATCTTTCCAACACAATTTGCATAATTCATAATTGCATTCGCTATTTTAAAGGGTGATGTTATTTGGATAACCCTGAAAAGTAGTTGGACAATCCTCATACGGGCCGTATAGCCCAATACTACCCGTATAGGGTTTAATCAGAATTAAATGCACACCTTATACGACCCCGTATAGCTATCTATGGGCCGTATAGGTACGATGTACGATGCACTAACCAATGATTGGCTGTTAATTAATAAACCCTATACGGCCCTTATAGCCCTATACGGCCCGTTTAGGGCACCATGATGTCCAAATAAAATCAAAGGATGTCCAAATAGTCATTCCCATTTTAAAACCCATTTGCAGCGACATGCAACTTCTTCATTTTATATAAATAACTCCATTTCCATAGATCAAACTGACCAAAACATTAAGAACTCTTAGATAACTTATTACGTGTTCCTCTTGGTTCTTTCTCTTCCTTTTGTTGTTCCATAGATCAAACACTCGCTGACTTCCGACGTTAACGCCTTGATGAACACGTGAGAAGATTCAGAGGGGGACATGTGGTGGGCTTTTTCGCCTTAAGAGTACAAGGTCATTTTCAGGAATTTGACTTTCCAACAAGATTATGCTATTCAATACAATTTACATATTACATCACAAACCCTAAAATTTATTAGCCTATGTTTGTTTGTGTTCGTTTAAAATATTAACAAACGAACATAAATGAAAATGAACACGTTCATTTTCTTGACAAACAAGAACATGAAACGTGCTTGTTTTAAGTGTTATGGTTCGTTTACTTAAAGGAATGAACATGAACAAACATTATAGACATACAATGTTCACGCAGAATACACTGTTGGAAAAATCAGGGAAAAATGATTTTTCGTTAACTTTGGACACAAATAATTATATGTGATTGTGAATAATATAGTTATTATTTTCTAGGTTTGTGTTCAACTATACGAAGGCTTCACAATGAAACCAAACCGTGTACGAAATGGGGCTAAGATGAATGAGATATCAATGCTTAAAGTTGGGTGTTTGGAAAATCAAAGTTGTGAAAAAATGAAACAAAATGGAGGAACTTGTCCCACATATGTGGGAAGATGAACCTTGAAGTGGTTTATAAGGAGGGACACTCGTTAGAGATTGTTTCCTTAGAATTAAGTAAACACAACCTTAGTTTGCACACGTGCACGCGTGGCATGGGCGATGGGCTCAATGTGACACTTTGATAGTGGTTGCGGAGTTCATTTCCACTACTCCATCAGTGGTTTGAATCCACCTCTCGGTCCCACTGCAGTTTCAAATCGTTGTGAGTTAAAATGACGGTTTTGCTCGACTATTTCAATGCGTTTAATCTTGGTTTTTAGAAGATTAAATGGGTAATTGATTTTTGGTTAGATTTTTGTGAATATAATATGAGCTTGAGAGTTCATATTTTTGTGTGAAGAAATGTTACTTTGCTCTCACTTTCACAAAAGATTTATACAAAAATGTGCAACAAGATTGTTCCAGAAAAATTAGAGAGGGGCACTCTCTAATTCCATCCACCTTCACCAACTTCTTCTTCTTCCTTTCCGTTATCCGAAACACCATTAACCCAGTGTAACCTCTGGCGTGGGAGCCATCTCCGGCAGTACACATACTGTTCCGGTTATTATACACTGGGAGACAGACGCGTTCGTCTAATAAGAGGCGTGAATTATGTTTTAATATTCTGGTTTGAATTCTTTACCTTTATTTTATTTTAATTTTATCATTCGTTTATATATGGTAATGTACTACATTTTTCCACAAATATAGAGAATATGTTTATTTATTTCATTATTATTTTTAATAAAAACTTACTCACTTCCTACTAACATACCCCCCATTAATGATAAGTATATTTATATACATTTATTAGTCGGAGAGTTTTATTTGACTTTTAGTGCTTATATGTTGTGAATGATGCTACAAGGTCAAATACGAGCCACTACTACATGTTATAAAATGACATACGAATTTGACGTAAAATAAACCCAATTTACTACTCATGGCTCACTTAGAAAAGGTTTCTAGAGCCAACACCACCAGAAAAGGCACTAACTCATGGGGTACGGGTCTCGTATTTTTCACGTTGGCTGTTATAGCGATAGCAGTGCTTGTGATCCAACTCGATACATTCGAAACCGTGCCATACCCAATGCATGAACTTGGAAAACCAATGGTTGTAGTAGCTACGAAAAATGCAGCAAACCTTCCCGGTTTGGAGAAGATAGGGTTTGGTGAGTTGATTGGAGCCGAGGACATTGCCTATGATCCTAAATCTGGTTATGTATTCACAGGCTGTGGAGATGGGTGGATCAAGCGAGTCACATTGAATGAATCGGTTGGTGACACGGTAATAGAGAACTGGGCTAACACGGGTGGTCGACCTCTTGGGATATCAGTTGCAGATTCTGGTGAAATCTTTGTCGCTGACGCTTTTAAGGTTTGTTCTTTTCATATTTGGTTTGGACTATCCGCACACAAACTTTTATGAACCTTATTTAAACTTTAGTAACATTTTAAAACTTAAAATATTCTAAATAATAGTAACAGTAATAATAATATTGACACCAATAATAATTAATAAGCTATTGCTTGGTTGCAAGGGGGTGCTAAGGGTAGGTAACCTTATTTAAACTTTAGTCACATTTTAAAAGCTTAAAATTTTCTGAATAATAATAGTAGCAGTAATAATAATATTGACACCAATAATAATTAATAAGCTATTGTTTGGTCGCAGGGGGTGTTAAAGGTAAGTATAGATCGCGAGGTAGAGGTATTGACGGTTGAGGCCGAGGGGATGAAATTAGGGTTTCCTGATGGTGTAGTTGTTGCGAAAAATGGTATGGTGTATTTCACGGACGGGTCATATAAGTATGGCTACTATGAGTCGATGCCAAACCTTATGCACGGCAAACCCGACGGTAGATTTTTGAGCTATGATCCTTTAACCAAACAAACACAAGTGATTGCTCGAGACCTTTACTTTGCTAACGGTGTCGAACTTTCACCAAACCAAGACTTTGTTATCTTCTGCGAGAGCTTCATGTAATATTAAATGAGTAATTAATCGCGTAATAAATATCTTTTTAATGATCTATGGATTAAAAAAGACATTGTGTTATAACTATTGCAGGATGAGGTGTTCTAGATACTATCTAGAAGGAGAAAAAAAGGGGACTATCGATGTTTTTGTTGACGGTTTGCCTGGTTATCCGGACAACCTACGATATGATGGAGAAGGGCACTACTGGTTGGCAATTGCATGGGTAATTTTGTTTCATCATACGTAGAGGGTGTTCGGGAATGTGGTGGGAAAGTGCTTATTGACTTATTAGCTTTTCAAAAAGCCAATAAGTTAATAATCACTTTCCCACCACACCCTTAAACACCCTCGTATTCAAATATTTATCTCTACGGGTGACTCGAGTTTAGCTTGTTTAATTTAACATACTTTAATCTTGTGTTCAGCCGATTTGGAGTTCTATTTCTAAAACTCAAGTTCTAATCGTTAGTAGTTTTGAAACTCGAGCTTGAGTCGTTTATTATTTATTAAGAGTAAACTTCTTTTTTCGTCCCCGTAGTTTGACTTAAATTTACATTTTAGTCCAGTAGTTTAAATTTTGCATGTGAGACAGTGTACTTTTAGAAAATAGTCATTTTGGTCCACTTCCCTTAACACCATCTATTTTTTACGTTACACTTAAGGGCGTTTTAGTTTTTTTGAAGCCACCCCTAAACTATATCGATAAATCAATTCTTTTTTTTTTCTTCATAAAATCGCCATTTTTTGCCTTTTTCTAAAATATATCAATAAATCGTCAAATTAAAACATATCTGATTTTTTATGTCATTTTTTTTCTTATTCATAAATTATATAGTTATTATACGTATTTATAATTGTAATTTTTATATGTAATATATATTATTTAATTTTTTTAACTTAATTTTATATATACTAATAACTATTATATAAATAAATATTTAATATAGTAAATAAAAATTATATAATTAACAGGTTTACTAGACTCATGAGCCTATTAAAATGCGGCATATACAGCTTGAGCTCATTTATAAAGTGAACCCCAATATAAGCTCGAGACTGACCTGGAGCTCGTTTAAGTTCGACTCGATTCGGGCTTTTAACGAGCCGATCTCAAGTAACTCTATGGTTTTGGTATCCTTAATTTGATGAATTTGGTGTTCGATGCAGGATTATTCATTTTCAACATACGTTACAATGGCATATCCTTTTGTGCGCAAGATTATTGCATTTGGGCTAAAACACTTCCAAACAATGCCAACTCTCATGACATTTGGTGGAGTCATTGCTCTGGATTTGGACGGAAAACCGATCGGAGGCTACTACGATGACTCATGGTCGTACACAACATCGGGGCTCAAGATCGGGGAGCACTTGTACTTTGGTTCCCTAGCAAGACTGTACTTCTTGCGTCTTAATCTTACTCAATACCCTCTTCTCGGTGGAACAACCTTATGAAGCAAATGCTAGTAGTCATGTACAATAATTTTCTTTTATGTCTAATGACGTCCAATAATTACTATTTCTTTATCAATCATCCATGTTCATAAGTAGTAAAATAAAACTAAAAACTAATGAAAACAGACTAAATTAAATAACCTAATAAATTTAAAAAATAAATAAAAGGTTAAACTTGGCCAAGATTTTTTTATAGAGCATTGAAGGCTTAGATAATGCGCGGACATTCTTTTCCTGTTCATGTAACTAGTAAGAATACTTTCCTTCTAGACTTAAGAGTTATAAAATATTAGGTTTATTTGGTCGGGCTTAATCATTGCTCAGTTTGACCCATGTAAAGTTTTGTCGATGAAAGTCATTAGTGACGAGATTCTGTCCGTAAAAGCCCGTCGGTAATAGGAGGTGGGTAATTTGGTGTCCGAGGGAATATTGATAGATAGTTTAGCGAAGAATTATGGGCGGGTCTTCTCCGGTGATAGGCAAGTCTTCTCTGACGCCGACAAGTGTAGCGAAGGATTACCAACTGAATATTAAGATAATACCGAGAGACATACCCTCGGATAGGCAATTTAATTCTAAATTAAAAATAAAAAAAAAGTTTATTTATATTTACTAGAAAATTAATACAAATTATGAAAGTTCACACAAAATCTAGAAATTAGTACGCATTATGGAAATTAACACAAAATCTAGAAAATAATACAAATTATGTAAATTAATATAATTTTATATTGAATTTAAAATCAAATTACAATAATTAAAAACAAACTCTAGTGACGAACTTGTCTAGGCTCAGTTTTAGCACTGCTCTCACGACGATCCTATCACACAAGATTCAAGACTCTGCGTATGTAGTCAGATATATTGTTTAATCTCGAATTTTAGCATAGCTCTCTGGATGATATCTTGTTTTTGACTTGGTTTTAGCAAATCTCTCGTGACAATCTTGTCTCATGATAGGTTTTATCACAACTCTCGTAAAGAACATGTCTCGTGATTTAATTTGAAAATTTATGAGGGGAAGCCAATCATTGTATTTGAACTCGGCTTTAGCACATCTCTCATAATTGGAGTACGGTGTTGGAGACTCCTATAGTCAAGGGGTGTCTTTAATTCCATTAGAGGCTCCATTTCTAAAGAAAAGTTCAATACAAAATCTCTTAGTTTTTGGTCTCTAGCCTTTTTATATAGGTCATTATGATACGTTAACTAGATTGAGCAGTACCCTAAACTAAAGCTTAGAAAAATGTCGTAAAAGTATGCAAAAGATAGGTTTAAGTTGGATAATTAGATTATCAAATAAGTAAGTCTAACTTAATGCAAATGAGATCTCAATCTTTGTCTTACAATGAGAGTAAATCTTTATCTTTATACATGGCAGAAAAGCAATACGTTTGGTTTTCTTAACTTGCACGTCTGATCATGATGCAATTCAAAATATACCGACCACAATGACTAGCAATTCAAAATAAGCATAATAATAACAAGTATAATGAACTTAATTAATGCACGTGAAACCAAGTTTTAAAGCTTTGAAAAACATAGGTGTTGTGGTTCAGTTCAAATATAAAGAAACCAAAGAACATGAGTAAAACCAGAGTAGCTAAACATGTTATATTAGAACCAATACACAATCAATCTAATAAACCTAACAATTTAACAAAAGCATAAACATACACATCATCATACATAAACATAACAAAAAACCATACACATATCATCATACATAAGCATTACAAAAACCATACACATACACATATCATTAAACACAAACATAACAAAATACACATACACATATCATCATACAAACATAGCCATCACTTAACAAGACACCAAAACACACATTATAATGAAAGTTTATCCAATTAATAACGAATAAGACCAGAACAAGGAAGATTAACATGACAAAACATCATTCTAACCATACACATACACTAGATTAACATCACCGATAGCCAAATGGTTACACTACACTAGATTAAACAAATTGCAATAGCACAAATGGAATTGCATAATGAACCTCAACATATCAAATTAATTATAACCAATGAACAAAGTTGTTGAAATCAAGGAATTAATTAAATCTTCAAGAACATAAAATAATTTCGCTTATGTCAAACTTTAGATTTTAAAATTTTTTTAAATGACCATCTAAAATCTAAATAGTAACCTTTTAAAATCCCTTAAACTTAAACAAGTTAATAAGGTCAACCCATTTATTAAATGAGTTGCGGAAGACTACTGATTCTTACTATTCATATAGTATGATATGAATATACCACATCAATTCATCATGCATGGATGATAAGATTTCATTGATACAGAGCTAATTTCAATAAATTTATTGGAGGGTTCCATTGCCGTGCATCCAATATGAATTGAACCTACAAGTTCACCAATTATGAGTTGGGTGCTTTAACCATTCAACCATGGATGCTTAGCGAATCATATTGAATGACCAAATTCCAATTCAAATGGAATCTTTCAACTAAAGCAATGAGATGTTTAAATGAAATTCGTTCAAGAGGAATTTAATGACATGACATGAATTCAAGTTCTGGATTTTAGAATTGAGAGAGTTTAAGAATTCTCTCTATTTCTTAGATTCCTGGACTCAATTCAATTCACTGGGATCTTTTATTCATATTTTTTTTCCACCAAGAATAAATAGATCACAAGCGAGTTAACATAATAAACATGTTATATAAGTGATCAGTCTAACTCAAAACCTAATTATTTTTATTATACTTAACCCATGTTGTAAGTATCGTTAATCACTAGTCGGACGGTGATACACACACATTTTTATATGAGAAATTTTTATATGTAACTTTTATATGTAATTAGATTGGAATTGGAACTTTTATATGTAACTTTTCAAACTTATTTATACACACACCTTTTTATATGAGAAATTAGTTAAACCTTATCGTAATTTCTAGACTCTTGCCGGAAACCCGATGGAATCTCGCTGGAATCATCCCGGAATGGGTCCCACATATACCGTGGACAGGGGAGATGCTGAGTTCATAAATAATTATCCGTCTTAAATACCAACAGCGCGTGTTGGCTGTGGATAAGAGGAGAACTATATTGTTAAGCGTGCTCATGTGGAAGCATTACTAGGATATGTGACCTTTTGAGAAGTCTCCACCCGAAAAACCAAAAATAAACCCATAAACTCCAAGTAAACAAAACGAACAATATTGTGGTATGAGAGGCTAGAGGTGAACAAAAAAACCGGTTTGGAAATCCAAACCGGTTTCGAACCGAAACCCGACCCGGATGCAAACCGGTTTAGTCGAAACCGGTTTCAAACTGGTTTGAACCGGCGGTTTTGAACCGGTTTAATGTTATGTACGAGACACCGGTTTAGAACCGGTTTTTTTTTAACCGGTTTGCCAAACTGGTTTAAACCGGTTTAACGGTAATATCCGAAAAATGACCGTTGGGTAACGGCTATATAGCCGTTTTTGACCGTTAAACCCTATTTTTGACCGTTTTTTCACCCATTTTAACCCCCAAACACATTATAAATAGGTAGTGGGTGTTTTGGTTAAATCACACTTCTCAAACGCTCAAAAAACGCTAAAAAACGCTCAAAAACGCTCAAAAAACGCTATGGAAACTTCTTCAAGTTTTGGTGTTTCCTCTTCCGAAGTTAGCGTTGTGAGAATCATACCAACAACGAGGAACCCCGCAATTTGGTCAAACTACGATCTATGTGAGATGTCTAACGGGTTGGAACGTGCTCGTTGCAAAAAATGTGGTGGGTTTTTTAAAAAGGATTCAAACTCTACTTTAAAAACTCATATGGAAAAATCTTGCCCGAGTTTGAAGAAAATTCCGGATGAGGGTCAAGCATCTATGACAAGCGAGGGTGGAATTTGGAACTTCGATCCAAATATTGTTCGAGATAGAATGGCGAAATTAGTTATTCAAAGAGGTTTGCCGTTCAACCACTTCGACAACCCGCTCACGACGAGGATGATTCAAGAAGCCCTTCAACCACGTTATCATCAAGTAAGTCGTAATACTCTTAGACGTGATTGTCTAAAAATGTGGAAAAAAGCAAAAAAAGAATTAATTTTAGGTTTTGAAAAATTGGAAACCGGTGTGAACTTAACCACCGACGTTTGGTCGGCTCCACATGGTATTCCCGACTCATATATTTGTGTTACCGCTCATTGGGTTGATCCCAATACGTGGCAAATGATGAAACGTACAATCGCGTTTGATATGTTTGAATATCCTCACACGGGTCAAAATTTATTTCACATTTTAGATGATGTGATAACCGATTTTAAATTACAAAATAAATTATTTTCAATATCTTTTGATAATGCCTCAAATAATACAAATGCGGTTCAAAAATTAATATTAAAATACAATCCGATTTGCAACGGCGCTTTTTTCCATAGTCGATGTATTGCACACATCATCAACTTAGCCGTGCAAGACGGGCTTGCGGTTGAACCCGTTATTGAATTAAGTAATACATTTCGAGTCATGCTTAAAGACGTTTTTAGTAGTAGTAAAAAAAGATACCATGAATATACCATGAAAGGAAACGAATCTACTTTTCCGGTCCTTTCCGCCATGGCCCGTGATTTACTAACCGTCCAAGCTTCCACGGTAGCTTCAGAATCCGTTTTTTCTCTTAGTGGCAGGGTTTTATCTATTCGAAGAACTAGACTCACTCCCGCGGCAATGGAAATGTGCATTTGCTTGAAAGACCATTTGGATGCGGTAGATAGGAGACAAGATAGGGCTTCGCTTGAAGACGAAATTGAAGTTGAAGAACTCATACACGAATCTGAGGTTAACCAAGGATTGGCGAGCCCACTTACAAATGAAGAACTCGCCGAAGATGATAGACTACGAGGATCCACTAGTAACTCCGAGAATGACGGCTAATATTAAACCAAAAAACTCCAAAAAATAAAAATATATATATTTTCTCGTATTGTAATGTTTAATTTTGTAATGTTTTGTGATTTCCGAACCCCTACAATATGAATAAACGTTGAACTTTATGTTTTTCTTTTTCTCGTATTGTAATGTTTTGTAATTTTGTAATATTTTTTAATTTATTTTATAATTTAAAAAAAAAAAAACCGGTTTAAACCGGTTTACCAACCCGAACCGGTCCAGAACCGAACTGAACCGGTTCAACAGGTTCGATGTTTTATACTTACTAAACCGGTTTAACCCGAACCGGTTTTGGTCAAAACCGGTTTACTGTTCGCGTTGACCAAACCGGTTCGGGCCGGTTCGAAACCGGTTCGGTTCAAAAACCGGCTTTTGTGCACCTCTATGAGAGGCCGTATCTTACCTTTTAACTTTCTCTCATAGTTACATAAGAAAACATAATTATAAAGAGCCGGCCCAAAATCTGGGCCCACGGTAAGACGCAATTTGTTTTTGTTCAATATGCGGCCCAAACAAACCCTTCAAGACCAACCCGCAGCGTCGAAGGGTTTAGTATTAACAACATTCGACCAGAATCTTAGATTTTTCTGTTCTTCGCTGGTTCGATTTTGCTGCTGTTGCTTGGGGCTTCCAACGTTCTTCACTGGCGGCTGACGGCTGACGGCTGACGGCGGGGCTTATAACCTTCTTTCCGAATCTTACATCACCATTTACATGGTATGTGCCTCCAATATTTGATGTTTTAGTTTTTTTATTAAATTCTGCAGTCTACAAAGATCAATCAAAATTGAAACTTGATTGAAAATTAGATGAACAGTAAATTGATTGCTGAATATATTAAATAAAAGATTCAATTTATTGTGTCAGGTGGAAGTGTAAAAAAAAACATTGAAGATTTCACGTTTGTTTGTTGAAGTTTAACCCCCAATTTTAGAGTTCAATTTAGGGCCTCCAAAAAGGTTGAGTAATGAAGCTTGATGTGAATGTTTTGAGGTACCTATCCAAAGATGACTTTAGGGTTCTCACTGCTGTCGAGATGGGAATGCGCAATGTAAGTCGATTTTAGTTTACAACACAGTTGTCAGAGGCGCTAGGCGCACTCAAGGCGCACAGGCCTCGCCTGTGGCCTAGGCGCAAAAAAAGCGAAGGCCTGTTAAAAAAAGTGCACTTAAAGGAAAAAAAATTAAATATATTATGTATTTATAAATAGTGTTATTTTTCAAATAAGTTAAAGAAAAGCTATTATGATATCAATATCTTCTAGTTAGTGCCAAAATGTTCAAAGTAATATACCAAAATGATCAAATACCTAGGAAATGAGCTTCAATTGGTATTGTGGAAGCTTTTATAAGCTCAATCATAACCTAGGAAATGATAATAAAGCATAAAAAATGATTAAAAAAAACTGTGCCTCAGACAGAAAAGCCCAATCACTGCGCCTCACCTCAAAACTGCGCCTAGGCTCCGCAGGCGAGGACTTTTAACAACTATGAGTTTACAATGTGTTATCGCATTAAGTTTATAATTATTTGTCTTGCTCTTTCCAGCATGAAATTGTACCTGCAGAGCTCATTGACCGCATTGCTTCGCTCAGGTTCACCTCATACTTTTTAGTTTTGTTAAGCATTTGTATATAGTTTTTGTTACATGTAAATGTTGTTCTAAGTATTGGTTTTTGTGGGTTGTATGTGTATAGACATGGAGGGACTTATAAGGTATTGAAGAATTTGCTCAAGCACAAGTTGTTGCATCACGACGGTTCAAAGTGTGAGTATTTCACCTGTTTTGATTTCAAACACCACGGCCAGGGCTTTCGTTATTCGGGTTTGGTTTTTATTTTTATTTTGATGTTGTAGATGATGGGTTTCGGCTTACGTACCTTGGTTATGATTTTCTTGCTATAAAAACTTTGGTTAACCGAGGTGTGTTTTCATCAGTGGGACGTCAAATTGGTGTGGGAAAAGAATCTGGTAATACTTTTTAGTTGATTTGTCAGTTGTCACTCACTTCTATTCTTTACCGAAGATTCTAACTTGGCCTGTGTTTTTTGGAAGATATTTTTGAGGTTGCAAATGAAGATGGTACAATTATGGCTATGAAATTACATAGATTGGGTAGGACCTCATTCAGAGCTGTCAAGTCTAAGCGTGACTACTTAAGGCACCGAAGTAGCTTCAGTTGGCTGTATCTTTCTCGTCTTGCTGCTCTCAAAGAATTCGCTTTCATGAAGGTATCTTAGTATTTTGACAATCTTGATTTTGTAAGTAGACGTGACAAGATGGGTGGGTGGGTAACGGGTCAAAACGAATTCAGGTTGAAACAAGTGGTTTTTAGTACGGGTCAAACCGATCTCGGTTGGGTTGGATTGACCTTTAAACGTTTTTTTGTTCCTTTTTTATAAATAGCTGTTAATTTGTTTGTAAATTTACACACCGATAATCTAAATCCTTGAGTAAACAACTTTTCTTTGGGTAAAGGGCAGAGCCCCCAAACTAATTGAATATATTGAAAAATTGTAGTTAGTTGCATACTCTGTTGTCAAGTTGAGATTGTCACTTCTGTTGTCAAGGGCAGAGCCCCCACTAAATCTGTAGCTAACACATCTGTTTGAACCGTTTTAGATAAGATAAGTGGAATCCGTAAGTGTGCGAGTTGAGATTGTCACTTCTGTTGTCAAGTATTGAGTAATGATATTGTTCTTGGTTATTGATTTAAAAAATAATATCTTGTTGAGTAGGCCTTGCAAGAACATGGTTTTCCTGTCCCAAACGCTGTGGATTGCAATCGCCATTGTGTCATTATGTCACTTGTACATGGCTATCCATTGTAAGTATTCTGATAGCATTTCAATGTTTAAGTTTGTTGCATGAATCTTGATTGGTGTTTCTGTGGGAAGTAGTGTAATTGCTTATGTAGGCATTTAAGCTATACAAATTAAATTGTGTCGATGGTTGTTTGTTAAGAGTTTAACTTGTTTAGTTTTCATTTTCACGTCTAATTTTTCTTTGTATTTTTGTTATTTTATATGATGAATATTTCATTTTCCGTTTCTCTCCCAAGCATGCTCATATTTGATAGTTGATATTCAGTTTTAGGTTATTCATCATTTAGATCTTCACCATATTAAACTAGTCTGCAAAAAAACAATTTAGAGGGTTAAAACTATGTTGTCAAAGGCGATAGGCGCACTCAAGGCGCAAAGGGTCTGCCTTGAGCCTAGGCGCTAGGCGCAAAAAAAGCGAGGGCCTGATATAAAAAGGGCGCTAGTAAAGGCAAAAAACCAAAAAATATATTATACATTAAAAAATAATACCACACCACTAATAATAAAAAAAAAAACTATTATAATTAATAGTTCAATAGAAATACTAATAGTTCAAAAGAAATACCAATTGTTCAAAAGCAACACCAAAGTTCAAAAGCAACACCAAAGTTCAAAAACAAAACCAAAAGTTCAAAACTAAAACCGATACTTAAAAACCAAAAGTGCAAAAGTAATGACGATCATCAATCGTCAAGACCATCATTAAAACCATCTGAAGTGTCATCAACTTCAATTGGATAAGACTGTAATTTAGAAGAAAAAATAAAAATAAAAACTAACCTTTTCTTGCTTCCTTAAGATTGTTGAATGATTATTCTGTAAAATATGATTTGTATATATATAAATGATCGAAGCTTTTTTTGTTTTGGTATTCCCTACTTTTTCTAGGGCTAGCTGCCAAGACACCCTCAAATAAAGGTAAAAAAAGATTCAAAAAAATTTCGACTTTAATTACCCAGATCTTTGAAAAAATAGCCCATATATGCGCCTGATTGAAAGCCATCGCCCAGAATGGTTTTGCGCCTGATAAAAAGCCAGCGCCCGAGCCCGCTTTTGAAAAAATAGCCCAAATATGCGCCCAGCCCTCCTCCAGACGGTTTACCTGCGCTGGGCTTCAAAAGTGCGCCTAGGCGAGCGCCCTGAGCGCTTTTGACAACACAGGGTTAAAATGTTAACTTTTGTCATTAAGACACATAAAACAATACGTTTCATCTGACGCCGATTCATTACTAGCTTCTAAACCATCCGGAACTCCTTCAGTTTTATCAAACAATAGTGGCAACATCTTGTTGGCAATTATAAGCTCAATAATAGAAGTATATGACCTGGTTTTATCTTATGTTTCCTTCAACTCTCTAGACTATAGGTGACAAAATGGGCGCGTTGGGTCATCATTTAAACACTTTTTATTTCTTATTATGTTGAATTTTGCACATATTAATGGTTTAAATATTGTTTAAAAATATACATTACATTCATAATCTTATTTGTGAGATAAAACGATTCAAGAGGTTTTATGCATTTAAAATACGTGTTGGAGTGACTTTCGTTTGTACCACCTGACCCGTTCAACCCATTTCCATTTTAACCAATTTTTAGACTTTTACAAGTTTGAGCTGTTAAGATGCCGAGTACAGCCCAAATCGAGCTGTTTACACATAAATGGGTCAATATTGCAAACCTCTAAAGTCTAATCTAGATTAGTTTCCATATTTGGACATCTTTTATCATTCTTGTTTGTGAAGTTAATTGTATACAACATGGAAAATATTTGCTTTAAGTAACCACATCCTGCTGTTGAATATCATACTGGATTACTGGTGCAGTGTGCAGGTGAAGCAGCTGCAAAATCCTGATACTGTCTTTGAGAAGATCATAGGAATTGTTGTCCGTCTTGCAGAGCATGGGCTTATTCACTGTGACTTCAATGAATTTAACATAATGGTATGCTTTTCAAAGATTACATTTTGACATCCCTTTTAATGGTTTTTTAACCTTAGTCGTGTGTTTTTGTTGCAGATAGATGATGATGAGAACATTACGATCATCGATTTTCCGCAAATGGTATCTGTATCTCATAGAAATGCAGAAATGTATGATTAATCTTATAAGATAGTTTTAGCTTGTGCTCATTGTTAGTCATGTCCCTGTAGAATATGTTTTAATTTACATTTCAAGTAACTTTGATTTGATTTAAAACATGATTTCAGGTACTTTGATCGTGATGTTGAATGCATTATCAAGTTTTTCAGCAAGAGGTTCGTTGTACTTGATTTACAGTTTCTTTAATAAATTCGAATTTTTATGATACACCATTATACGAATCCTTTGTTAGTTTTTTGTAAATTGTTGCAAAGTTCAATCTCGCTAAGAATAGGAAGGGTAAATTGTATAAATTATAAAAAAAAGCTAACTAGTTTAGTCTGTTTTGGGCAACCAACTTGTTTACCCCATAAAAAATCATTAAATCTTCAAATTTTTTATTGAAATAAAACTTTAAAGTCGACTGGTTTCCAGGTGCCACATCCAAAAAAAGTCAAACGGTCAAACTTATTGACAAGTTGGCGTTTTGACAAGGTCAAAAATTTCATATGTTGGTTACTTCAGTTTGACTTTTTTGGAATTTTGATGGTTCTTTCTGTTGGTTAATCTTGACGGGTTTAAAAGTCAGGTCATCGGTTACGGGTCATGGAGCATGGATCCGGTTTTGTTTAGATGGGTCATTAGATAATATTAAATTAGGCACATGTTTTTAGTGTTCTAATTAGAGTCAAAGTAGTGGTTTAGTGGGGTTAGTGGTGCCTAATCTTTAGGAGCAATGGTTTATTTTTCTTATTTAATGTATGTATTTGGTTGAATGAAAAGTAAGAGTTTGAAGCAGTAAAGCTTATTCTCTAAAAGTTGGTTGCCTAAAGTAGAAATTTGACCAAAGATGGTTTACCTTTTTATGCAATTAGGAAATATTGTTATTGTAGAAGTTAATTGAATAGAAATTTTGTGGTCCAGGTTCAACCTCTCTTTTGAAACAAATGCTGATGATTCAGATTCAGATGCAGAATCAGATGCTGTAAAGCCTCGGTTTTCTTCAATAAAGAAAGCTTCTGGTTTCCTTGACAAGGAACTTTCTGCAAGTGGTTTTAGCAAGAAAGAACAAGATGATATTGAAAAAGTATGAATCATTGTTTATGTTTCTAGTGATATGTGTTTATATTCTTATTATTTGTCTAAAGGTTGCATTTTTTATGTATTCTAGTTCATTGAGAAGAAACCTGATTCTGATGACGAGGAAGAGGAAGAGGAAGAAGAAGAAGAAGAAGAAGAAGAAGAAGAAGAAGATGACGAAGATGAAGATCACGATTCTTCTAAATTAAATGCATCAGACATCCGAAAATTTGATTCTTTATGCTCACTGACCAAGGTACACTTTTACTTCAATCAATTGTCATGAATCAACGACTACCTTTGGGCCATTTTGACCCGTTTAGTTCAAAACGGGCCGGGTTAGGCCTACCCACAGTAAGCATTTAAATACATGTTAGGCCCTTTTGACCTGTTTAACCTCTTTGACTTACTTGACCCAGTTTTTTTAACTGATTCTGTTATCTATACAAAACAGGTCAAAATGGGCATTTCTAGTTAGAACATTTGGTGGTTGAGTAGCCGAATAGTTTATTGTGGTTTTTAAGCTTATCGTTCAAGAATCGTGTGAGGAGATTCTTGAAAGCCCTGTGTGCATAATGTTTATATATTTGTCTTGTGATAATACTTGGTAGCAATTTAAATCGTTGTGTAACATTATTAAGGATGATGATAATGAGCAACCCGAGGCTTCTGGCAACAGTGGTGATGTAGAAGAGGATGAGCAAGGGAAACATGAAGATGCAAGTGATAAGGTATTTGTTTCTTTTCTACTTTTTAAAATGTCCAACCCTTTTGCATGTTTGGCGGTGATATCATCATTTACTATTCGTCAACTATCTAAATTACCCCTGGTTAAACAAAGCGTGAGGCGCTTTGAGACGTTTAGGGGCGTTTGGTTCACGGAATGTTTTAGAATCTGTACTGGAATTTAAGGGATTCTTTTGAAAATCCGTAATGTTTTTGGTTGATACATTTGTTAATGGAATTGGAATGTAAAATACCTAAAATGACAAATTACCCTATAGAATTAACAAACTATAAAACAAAGATCCACTTAAATCTCTTTAAAAAATATGTTTTAAAAAACGAAAAACGTCTTTCTTATGTGAGTTATAAACATTCCTAAGGTTTCCTTTGGAAATGTTGAGAGATTCTGAGTTCTATCAATTGAAGGATTTGATTGAAATTAATTTCAATTCCAATTCTTTTTCTTAGAAAGGAATGAGATTTAAATTCCAATTCTGTTTTCCCATGAATTCCTGCCAACCAAATAGGCCCTTAGGTCCGGAAAGCCAAGCCACGAGGCGTGCACGTCTTGTACGTGAGGGGTTACTCTATATACAACCAAATAAACTTTATTTACAACTAGAAATTGCGTCTCTCTCATTTGTTTTACATATATACCTTTTTGTCAAGCAAACCTTTCATAATTTCATCATCCTTAATTGTTTTTATATATCAGCCTCCTAAAGACCCTACTTTTACCTAGAAGTACATGAGCTGCGCGCCTCTTAAAACCAAGTACCCTTCAATAAAGACAAGTAAAGAAACAAAAAATGTTGTGTGTCAACCCAACCTAACTAGACAACAGTTGCACACCATTAACTTTTTTTTAAATTCCTCAAATGTTTCATGTTTCATTTATACCAAAGCAATTGAGTACTCTGATTTCCAGGTGGAAGACGATGAAAGCAGCGAGCAGGATGACGATCCTGAACTTGAGGAGCGTTTAGCCAGGCAACGAAAACGCGCCATTCAAGCAGCTCGTGCGGGAAGAAAGACGAATACTTCAAGAAATTCCTATAAAGACAAAGGTGGTAAATCTTCCCATAACTCCAAGATTCAGAAGAAGCAAATGTGTAACTGGTGATCTTGTCTTTTATTTGCTTGTGCTTTTTCTAGTAATCATCAAATATTTTGACTTGTATTTTTGTCAACGAGCTGAGCTCAATAAAATTATTGTTATCTGTTATTTATATATATTTTTAAACTCTAATGAAAGTATTTGTAGCTATTTGAAACAGTCCAACTCTAACCTTTTTTCTACAACCTATTTACCAAAATACCATCAATCACTTTTCATCCATTGATTAAAATTTAAATTATTGCATGTAGACGTGTAAATAAACTGAACTTTCGGTAAAACATTCATAAATCATTTAGTGGAAAGTTCATTTATGCTCTTCCATTAACATGTGAACGGATATTTCCATAATTTTTTGTTCAGTTAATTAAACGAATTTACATAAACACATGTTCTGTTCCTTATTTGTTTAGTTTTGCACGTTGATGTTTGTTTATTTAAATATTCATTCAATAAATGGTTTTTATTACTATTATTAATGTAAAATTAATTTAAATTTCATATTTTAAAACTCTTAAAACACAATTTAAAATCAATTTGATATCGTTATCTTTGAAATATTGGATGTAAGGATTATGTTAGTTTAGAGTTTAGTCGGATATTCACGTTTACTGTTTTAATTTGTTCATTTGTTTATGTTTATGTTCGTATATGTTCACTTGTGATAGTTTATCTTCTTGAACGGTTTGTTGAAATATTAACGAACAAACATATATAAACATAAACAAGTTTATTTTCTTAACGAACGAACACGAGCAAGAAAATTCATCAGTTAATTTAAACAGACGAACACGAACAAGTACATTTTCTTAACAAACATACATGAACAAGAAAATTCATTCATTTAAAAGTGTGATGTTCGATTAAATTTAAACAGACGAACATGAAGAAGTTCATTTGTTTAACAAACGAACATGAACAAAAAAAAATCATTTATTTAAGTGTGTGCGTTGTTCAATTAAATTTAAACAGACGAAAACAAAAAAACCCTATTCGTGCTTTGAGTCGTTTACGGTTCTAGTTGGGTAAAAAGAATTTGAAGTAGTTATGACTTGTGAGATTATTGCTGCCTTCCAGGTAAATCTTTGTTATGGCCACCACCAATTTGATAAGGTTTGTTTTTTAGCTTTTTTTTTTTTTCATTTTCAGTGTTATTATTTATTTGATAATTGATTCTTAAATACTTACGTCGTAATAGGTCAGAGGCATTGTTGAAACGCTAAAAAATGGGTTAAGCGAGACGTTGGAACCGTCTTATCAAACTCTAACCCGTACTAAAAAATCTAACCCCCCCTGAAAAGTCTAAAACCCCCACCCCCACCCTCTAAAAAAAAACTAAACCCACTGCCCATCTCTAAAAACCTAACCCCCCACCCCCCAAACCATAAAATCTAAACTCTAAGGGCCCGTTTGGTTCGCGAAATGTTTTGTGAAGGAATTGAAAATGGAATTTAAAATGGAATTTGAATTGGAATTGAAATGGAATCTTTTCAAAATTATTAACATGTTTGGTTGGTAAATTTATAAAAGAAATTGAAATGTAAAAGAATTTAAAAGACAAAATTACCCTCTAACCCCATCCTTCTAACAAAAAAAAAATAACCTGCTACAACAGCCCTAAATTGTCTAGGTATGCTCGATCGTTGCCTTCACCGTTCATCTTCATCTCCTTCTAGTTTCAGGTTTAATTTTCTTGCATGTTATCGATTTTCATGGATCATCTCCTTCTAGTTTCAAGTTCAATTTTCTGGCCTATCGTCATCTTCATCGCCTTATGGCTAATTTTGCGGCCGATCGTCGTCTTCCGGTTTGATTTCCCGTCGATCTACAGGTTCGTTTCCCGTGCTGCTCTCAAATATATTGTTCGGTCATGGGGATGCAATCATGGTTCACGGGTCGCTTTACAACTTCGATTCCCCTGCTACTGGTAACCGTGGAGTTTGAATTACCGATCGATAATGGATAATTGGATATGATAAAGTGCTTTCATCGTCCGTCTTCATAGTTCGATTTTTGCAGATTTATTGATTATCACGGATCATCGTCTCCTCGGATTCTCCTGCTTACAAGTTCAGTTTGTCGATTTACAGGTAGGTTCGATTCCCTTATTGGTCCTAAATCGTTGGGTCATGGGTCCATTTACATGTTTGGTATCCTTGATGTTAACCATGGAGTTTGATGTACCTATCAATGATGTATAATTAAATATGATGAACTGGAAATTGGATGTGATGAAGGTAGCAGAGGTGATCGGAAAAAGAAAGAAAGAAAGAGGGTTTTTTTGGTCATTTTCGAAATGTTTAGAATTCCATCACTAGTGTGAATTCCTTTGATTGCATGAATATTTTTCAAATTCACCAACCAAATACATTTTTTTTTTTGGAATTCATTCTAATTCCATTCAAATCCGTAAACCAAACGGACCCTAAGGATAAAACATAAGGCTAAAACCCTAAAATTTAAACGTAAAATCTAAACCTTAAAAGTTAAACCCTAAAAGCTAAGATAGTAGAGTTCGACGAGACGGTTCCAACGCCGCTGAAATGAGCTCAATCGGAGTTCGTTTGACATCGTTTCTTAACGGTTTTGTCATTTCTTAACGAAAAACTAATTCTTATTTGAACCTCCCCTTATGTATATATGCATATTTCTGTGCTTAAAAGAAGAAATCAATAGAGAAGAGATAAAATCAAAAAAAGAGAGGGGAAGGATAAATAAACCACTATTAATCAATTTTATCATTTTCAATGAAGTGATATACATACACGCCTTATGCGTTTCTCATGGTTCTCAATATATTAATGATTCTGAAAAGAAAGTGTCTACACACACACAAAGCCACCAGGACGCGACATGTGTCCTTGAGAGGAGAGGTAAATCCATCCGCGCCATAATTACGCACATAGCGCACATAGTTAAATAATTACATATAAAATTACACAACACATATAGTAATAATGCAACCAATGTTTATAGTAACATAACTTATCTTTATAATTACACAATATATTTTATAATTACACAACATATTTTATAATTACACAACCTATTTTATAATTACGCATGATAATAATCACACACATTATGTGCATAGCATATCCACAACTTTTTTTTAAAGGTCGGTTTTTAATAATAAAAGTATAGGAAGACTATACTCAAATTAAAGAGAATAAATGTTTGAATTTATGATGTAGTTTTTTCTTAAAATAATTTTACATAAAGAAGTCATTCGCATTTAAAAAAATGGAGAAACTTTAAAATAGTCAACAATGGTAGGTTATTTCAAATTTATCATGCAGATACTTTTCACGAAAAAAAAACAACTGTTGACGTAGTAGCCGCTTCATCTTAACTCTTGATTTTCTAAATCAATGATCTAGAGCCTTTGTATGATAAAACCTCTTTCTATTTCAACATATATACATATATCTTATATAGAGTTTATATAAAGCCAGGGGTCTTAGTGGCTAGCGGTCTTTCTATCCTAGTTATTTTTTTTATTTTTTAAAATTGTGTTAATTTGGTTGAGATAAGAATAGTAAGATGACTGACTCATTGATAACAACGTCCTTGGTTTCTTGAACGATGGGCAAAGAGGTTGCTTGACTTACCCTCCAAACTGTTACTAAATTAATTGTTGGGATAACTAGTGGGTCCCACTATATATAATTTTTTTGATAACAAAGGCCCGACACCCGGGATCACCTTGACAAACGAATAACATTTCCGTCTGAAAAACATAAGCATGGTGGCCCCACACCATCCATGAGTAAATCCACAACTAGTTAAACCTACTGGCTCAACTTGAAAATAATTATGTCCCGACTTTCAAGCGAGACTCCAACTCATAACTTCAAATTTAAAAGATCATGATGCTACCACTCAACCATTAGTTCAACCCGAAAACAATAACTTCCCACTATATTTATACAAGTGAGCAAAATACATATATAAGATTTATTAATTATAAATGCCTAAATATACTTTTACTTTTTTCTTTGTAATATAATATTGTGTTAATGGTTAATATAGTATATTTACATTTTATGATACATGTGGAAGTAATATAATTTTAATTCTTTCCACCATGTTTTGGATAACAATTATTGCAACCTTTATGTGACGAGTAATTAATTTTATTAAACTTATTTCTAAAATTTTAAGGATATAGTTTTATATCTAAAAAGGAATTTCTTTTCTTCAATAATAATTTATTTTCTCAAAAAAAAATTAAGCTTGAAATTCAAAATCAATAATTAAAACAAGGTAACGATTTAAATAAGAAATCATCTTCATTTTTATCAGTTATTTTATATTTAACTTTTATATTTACTTTTTCTAATAATAAAATCAAGAAACTGTTAAAGATAAATATTGCGTGATTTTGAATTAAAAAGTACGTAAAAATATATCATTTTAATCATCTTCCACAAGAAAACAAAGTGGAAGAGAGTGATGTGTCTTGTGAAGTGCGAAAGGTGTCGTGGGTCTTAAGAAAGTGTACAGGCATAAATAAATGATGCCTTCCACTTTCATGGTCAATTACTTCAACCACAAGCAAGCCCTTTTCTCATCCTTTATCAATCTTACTAAATTAAAATTACAAAATAAAATTTTATTAATCTTTAATGTTAAGTAGTGACATGGCGTACATTGTGACGGCTAGGTATTGAATATCGAAATGAAGATAAAAGGATATGTCGCTACGATATATTTAAAGATCACATCGTTGTAAAAAATGAATGTTAAGAAAAATGAAAGCGAACTTTAAAAAATCGTTTAATGAAAAGGTAAAACCGTCTCTACAGTCCCACCCATATAAAGGCTATAATATTTAAAAAAACTTAGTTTGTTATTATAATTAATTAAAATAATAAACATTTAAAAATAATTTAGATAAATAATAAAAAAATAGTTAAATAATAACAAAAATTAGTGGTGTTTTTCAAGCTGGAGCTAGGCGATCTAGACTCATAGCTTAGAACGATATAGATTTGGCTAATACACACCAAAGTTGAATAACCACAACTGAATGCTTAGACCGTAAGAGGACCCAACGAGAGGGTTACGAGGATGTTATGCAAGCCGACTCTCTTGTACATATTTCTGTCTTTTTTTTCTGAAGAATGCGCATGCCTAAACAATAGTTAAAGTTGCAAAAATCAAACACTATATTAGCCAAGTTTGTTATTGTAATACCAAAAAATCCAACCTAATTTAAATTTTTTTAAAACACGTAGACTTAAGGTCACAAAACAATATTTAACGTATCCACACGTTTTAGTTTGACAAATATGAATTAAATTTACAAAAATTAATAAAAACAAGTTATCCACAACTTGTAACGACCCCAAATAGTTTGTAAAGACTCCCCACGAGAAAGTTAACAAAATCAATTACAAAAAACGTCCACGAGAATCCAATCCACATGAACACTTACCAACCCTCAGTTCATCATTTAAACATCTCCAATTAGAAAACTCCAAAATCATCCTCAAGAACCCTAATTCTTGAATCATCAACTTTTATGTTATCTACTACCCTTCACCTTCAATCAAGCTAGATTATCACTTTTATCAAGTTAATAATCATTTACAACACTCAAATCAAGCAACTACCCTTCACCTTCAATCAAGCTAGATTATCACTTTTATCAAGTTAATAATCATTTACAACACTCAAATCAGCACATTGCTTGATTTCAACAAAACGCACCAAGAACACTTAAAATGGAGGTTCAAATGAAGTAATTGATACTTACTTGAAACCTAGAAGATGATGAACACTCCAAATCAAGCGGATTACACTTACAAAACACCAATTTCTTGTTCTTGTTTCTCATCCCCTTTTTCTTTTGTGTTTCACGAGACACACACACACAAATGAGTGTGTTTATGTGTCACCCCCACTAAACAAATCTGAGTTTTTAGATTTTTCACCTTTAGTTTCTACACTTTCAGTTTTGGCTCCTTCTTCCAAAACTAGGTAATTTCACCACTTAAAACAAACCCTCAACTTTATTTTATTTAATTACACTCCCTACAACATAATAAGTATATTATAGGATAAAACACGAAATTTGGTTCGTTACAAATATCTTTTATAGTTATTATTATATGATTTTTATCATTTATGTTTAAAAGTGTTTGTTAGTCATTACTAGGGATGAGATCGGTACCATACTGGTACAGAAAACACCGATACCAAATTTCTAGAGTAGTGGCTATCGAATCTATCGATACAATACCAATACGGTACCGGTATTCGTTACAAAGTTCTCATCTCTATACGATATCGGTTGTACCAAAAGTACCGATAACAAATTTCTAGAAATGCCGAGTATTATACGGAATCTATCGGTACTCGGTACAAAATGCTCATCCTAGTCATTATTCTATCTCTAATTTGACTATTATGATATCATTATCATTAGTTAGTTAGCTATATCATTAACCTTTCTATTGTAATCAGTCTATATAAAGAGATCTGATATTAGAGAAAATATTATTCACCGATACAACTTTTTAGTTCTATTTGAATTCTTTTATAGTATTAGCATTATTGCTCATGGGGACAATTCTTTCTGCTTTTATGTTTGAATTTTAAAAGTCGTAGTAAAATGAATTTTAAAAATCCTAGCAAAATGATGACAACGATGGAGAATGAAGATGAAGGTGAAATCTATAGCTCTAGTATCATATAGAATGATGAAAACCAAGATATTATCTATTATAACTGTTTATACGGGTACAACTTAGAAAATTACAAAGAAAACTTAATATAATTAGGAGTGTTGCAAAAAATAAAAATAATAAACAAGTTAGCTTGACGAGCCACGAGCTGTCTTGAGCTTCTCACGAGCCAAGCTTAAGCTTAACTTTTAAGCTTGTTAAAATTTTCGAGCCATGAGCCGAGCCTACCATCGCTTGGGCTCAGCTCGTTTACAACTGAGCTTTTTCTTAAGCCTAGCTTTTTTAAACGAGCTGTGAGCTTTTTAAACAACCTTATTTTTTAGAATTACTAGAAGCATTACGATATTAATTATGGTAATTTTGGTAAAAATGTTGGATTTGCTAAAAAAAAATGTTATCAAAAAGCCACAAGGAAGAAACCCACCAAAGAAGCAAAGACAATGGACTACCACACATAAATATCACATTTTTATTAATATATCATCCATCTTTTGTCTCCCTCCATTTTCGATTTCCGTGTCGATCAAGCAACTATTGATCGAAGGTTCCTTAGCACACGGGCAATTCATATCCTTACTTCATCTACAATCCTCCTCATCTTATTACTACCTTCTTCTTCTTCTTAACCTCCCAACAACTTCCTTTCTGTTACAAATCAGCCATGGGTGTACCACCGCCGCCGACGTCACTTGCACCTGGATTCCGGTTTCATCCCACCGATGAGGAGCTTGTGATGTACTATTTGCGCCGGAAGGCGTGCGGGAAGCCGTTCCGGTTTCAGGCCGTCACGGAAATCGATGTCTATAAATCCGAGCCATGGGAACTCGCCGGTATAATCTCTGGTTTTTTTAGGGTTTCATTTAGTTTTAATTCTTGAAATTTCACTAGAAATTCGATCATTTCATTAACTTTTGTTTGTATTATTTGATTGTTAAGTGATTGGATTGTTGATTTTTGTTTAAATTACTATGAAATTCATCAAATTTCCCAAAATTTAGATTATATATCTATAATATATATATATATACATATGTATGTATGTATATATATTTATTATTTAATAGCAATTCATAGTTTTTTCTAGGATAATTAAACCACACCTGCACCCTGCAGGAATTGAACCCGACTCACCACTTAAACCGCCCTTGGGACATTTAGACAATGTTTTCAGGACCTGACCGGACGTCGAACCGGTCTCCTTACCGGTCCACTGTTCGGACCGGATTTAAGAACCGGACGTCATAAATATTATAAAAATAAATCAATCTAAACACCATTAATCCTTCAAAAACCACCAACAAGTCAATTCCAATCATTTTAAACTACAATTAGCTACGAAATACGAATTCAAGAAAAAAAAAGAAATAGCCAAAAGGTCCGACCACTGGTTAGCTACATGACCGTTTTAACACACATAACCAGACCGCCAAGTCTCCGGTTCCCGGTCCGACCGGCCGGTCTGGTCCGGGTTTCAAAACACTGCATTTAGATTGTATATCCAAGATGAATTTTGTTGATCTTTTGTGATTTTTATGGGTATGATAGACTTTTCATCATTGAAGACAAGGGATCAAGAATGGTACTTTTTTAGCCCTGTGGATAGGAAGTATGGAAATGGTTCGCGGTTGAATCGCGCGACAGGGCAAGGGTATTGGAAGGCGACTGGAAAGGACCGATGTGTTCGACATAGATCTGAGACCATAGGGATGAAGAAGACACTTGTGTTCCATAGTGGTCGAGCCCCCGATGGCAAGCGGACTAATTGGGTCATGCATGAGTATCGGCTCTTGGATCACGAGTTGCCACGCGTTGGAGTTACGCAGGTTTGGAGTGTTCTTGAATCTTGATTATTTGGGGACGCGCCCGTTTGGGATGTTGAACTGATTGGTTGTTGTTATTGTTGTTGTTGTTGGGGAAAAGGATTCGTTTGTGCTATGCAGGATTTTCCAAAAGAGCGGGCTAGGGCCACCCAATGGGGACCGTTATGCACCGTTTCTTGAGGAAGAATGGACCGATGATGCAGCCCTTATGGTGCCCCGTGGTGAAGCAGATGATGATCTGACCAATGGCGATGAGACTCGTGCCGAAGGAAATGAAATCGTGCAGGTATTTATCATTTTCTAAGTTTGATATCTAGACTTGAGTCTTTGTATATGTATGGCATTGTGGGTTTGGTTTTGGTTGGTGCCACAAACCAAGTTGACCCCTGAAACCACAAACCGTTCATACTCGGTGGTCCAAGCCTAGACTGAACCTTTGGTTAGTAGGGGTGTCAACCTATCATGTCGGTTGGCGGGTTGAATTGTTCAACCCGAACACGACCCATATATTTATTCATGTAAAAAATATCAACCCTAACCTGATACTTAAAATCATGTAACCGAAACACGACCGTTTAAACCATTTATCTAAATGTATCAGATGGGTTGACGGTTTGGCAGGCAGTAACTAAATTGTAAACGTGTTAATCGGGTTGCTGAGTTGTAATGAATGGGTTAAACGGGTCATAAACCAATTAGCGGGTCGACCTATTAAATTAAACATGTTGGCGGGTCGACCTCTTTAATTGAACGGGTGAAAAATAGGTCAACCCAAAACTTAATTATTTTTGTGTCGTGTCTGATTGATAACAATGATTACATTTTACAGGAAACTTCAGCCAAGAAGATCCTGGACCAAACGGATCCTGAAACCATCCCGTTTGTTTGCAAGCGGGAAAGATCGGAAGACTGCACCTTAAACTGTGAACCCGAGCTCGAAACCTTCTCTTTGTTCCACAACAAAAGATCAAAGCCAAGTGACCCGAACTCAAGCAATGCAAATGGTTCAGAAGACTCGACCACAACGAGTCAAGATCCAAGAAGAGCACTCTTGGAGTTCCCGTTGCTTGAGTCGATTGAAGCTAAAGAATGCCACCCGCCAACCACCCTGCCATCTTTTGATGCTGCAACCCTCGAGAAATCCGTGCCACCAGGCTATTTGAAGTTCATAAGTAACTTGGAGAATGAGATTCTTAATGTTTCAATGGACAAAGAGACACTGAAGATTGAATTGATGCGGGCCCAGGCCGTGATCGATATTCTTCAGTCTCGGATTGAGGTTTTGAGCAAGGAGAATGGTGGGTTCAGGCCCGTCATTTAGTTGGGTTCGCGGTTTTTATGTAATATGTAGCTTTATGTCAGTTGTGTAGTTTGTTAATCTCGTGTAGTCGAATAAAGTTGTCCGGAGACTTGGTCTGTTGTATCGGGTTTTTCTTAGTTTTGATCTGTGGATAGTTTCGGGTCGAGAATGTTGGTGGGATCGGACTGTTTGGTGACATTTTTCGATGCTTGGAACGTGTTCATTTGCAATATTTACTGCACGTACGAGGGCTCGTGGTTGTAACTATTCAGCCCGAGTTACGTATAGCTCTAACCAGACCTTTACTTAAAGCTGTTAAGATCTGTTGTATGTTACTGCCGATAGGACACCGTAACTTGTAATTGAACTGATACGTGCTAGAGTTACTCAAGCGCTTCCGATAGTATCATCACCTGACTTTATGATCAAGACAATATGTAATAAGTGACAACTGAAATATACAAAAATTCTAAGTCAACTATAAAAAATATAAGGAAGCGATCAATTTTTAATTTGGATGATTTCAAATAGTAAAATTAAATTAAAAAAAAAAAAACTTTTCACAAGTAAAAAAGACGTCCTTGAAAGTTGTATGATTGTATCCCTTTTAATTAAGACTATTTAAAATTAAACTCAAGGATATAATAGTAACTATGCATCAAATGTATATTGTTTATAGTATGTCAGAAGTAGAGGGAGGTGCAACAATGATGAATATAGGGTCCATGATTGAAGACTCACCATTAGAGGAAAATGCTTTCATAATAAAAGAAGAATATTGTTTCATGTTTCACCCCGAAAGCTTTAGAAGACATTCACAGAAGAGTACAGGAAGCCGGCTATTGGAGACCACATATTGAACCACCTGAGCCTAGTTATATTAACGATGTTAAATTAAATTGAAATGTGATTTTTTTATTGGGAATACTTCTCTAAACTTTTTTTTGTGCGTATTTGGTAACGTTTTCTTTTTGTATTTTCAAATTCTTTTATTTGTTGTCTCTTTCTATCCCATCGTGATCAAGTCTTATGATCAAAAAGCAACACATATTAATGACCAAATAGACATAGATAAAGATAAAAACGTTACATCGGTGGATTTGGAATATAAAAAACATAATATTTTAAAGTTATGGCCTAAAATTAAGTATAAAAAATTAAATTATCAAGAAAAACAAATAAAAGAATTTAAAAAATTAATTATGACTCCCTACTCGAGTGAATCTGGATGCAAAGGATATTGATGTTCCGTCCATCCAATGTTTTCAGAACCGCACCGAACAGCGAACCGGACGTCTTAGAGATTCACTGGTCGGACCGGATTCAAGAACCGGATGACGCAGTAAATAATATAAATATTCATAAAAATATATAGAAAAATATAAAAAATTTCAAATACTACATATACAACCATTTAAACAATTTTGAGTCAAGTACGAAGATTGTAGGTCTGTAGCAATTTTAATTCTTTTGAATCTTCAATTTTAATTTTGATTAAGGTTTTGGAGGACCTGTGGCAGCGTATAAGTTAAAAGGAAAGAGCCAAATTGAGTTAAAATCAGGGGTACCTGATGGTACCCCTCAACTTTCGACGCGTAGCGGGAATTTTTTTTTTTACCGTTTTATGTATCCAGATACCCCTGAACGAAATTTTAGATACCCCTGGATTTTTTTCCTAGATCCGCCACTGGTTAAAATTGTAAATATAAGTAAGTAAAAGTACTATAGGATAAAAAAGATAAAAAAAATAGTAAAAAAAAAATTAAACTTCCGGTTCGACCACCGGTTCACGGTTCGCGGTTCGACCGCTGAATCGCTTGGACCGCCCGGTTCAACCAGCAAACGGTCTCAGAGCATGTAACCGGACCGGTGGAGGTCACGGTTCCCGGTCCAACCGGTCCGGTCCGGTTTTAAAAACATTGCGTCCATCATTTGCCCCTTGTGTAATGATGGGACGGAATCAAATATTCATATTTTTTCCGAGTGTGGGTCAATTAGGAAGATTTGGGATTTGATTGAAAGATGACTTGAGGTGAAGTTTCCGGTTCTAAGATTTCCTGGGAAGCTTATGGATTGGCTTGAGGTTTCGAATCTGAATGTGGCGAAAAGGGAGTTAGTTGGGGCAATTATTTTTGTCGCTTGGTGGGCTATTTGGAGGCTAAGGAATGATGCGGTCTTTATGAATGATCGGTCAAAGGACGAGAGTTTATTTGATAATGTTGTTTATTTTTCGTTTATTTGGTATTCAAGTAGGAACAATAAGCATAAACGAAAGTGGATAGAATGGTTATAAAACCCTCTATTATTTATGTAAGTTTTTATTCGTCCGTCTAGTTCCTTGCTAGTCGGTGTTAATAATATCAGCCGTTTAAAAAAAAAGTATGGCGTGAGCATAGGTACCGCTAACTTCACTGAACGGAAAAAGAGGAAAGAGGGGGCTGGGGACATGGAGTGCGGACCAGGTGGGGTAGCACTCATTCTCATTCTCATTCTCATTCCTTAAGTCGTTCCCAACAAATATATGTAAAATAAAAAACTTGAAAATTTAAAAAGAACCAACCAGAACCTGTCATATAGGCGGCGATCTAATGGGTTCAATTTCAAGTTATACACCAAGTATTTTTTAGTGTTCCAAGTTCATCATACAGGTCCAGAAAATGAACAAAGGAGCTGCGTTCAAAGTTCTCAAGCGGCTCAACGATAATGTTCACAAGACTCAAAGACGTGTTTTTTTTCGAAGAAATGGATGCGGGTGATGACCCAGAAGTTGAACCCGTTTCGAAATGGGATCCAAGTTGAAGATTATCTAGAATTTTTGAAAAATATTCAATTACTAAATTATCAAGTTTTTTATTTATAGTTATCATATCTTTTATTTATTTGGTTTGTGAGCGTTCAGGATTGAATTTTATTTATCAAGAATCCTTATGGTTTTATGTCTCTTTAAAACTTTAAGATTTTCTAGCTATTTGATTGCTTCCGTTAAAGTGTCTCATTGACACAAGATTACACAACAAAAAAAACATAAAATGTGTGACCATAAATGATAAAACAAATCATACAAACACCAAAACCTAATCATTTACTAAAATTGTAAATTTCAATAGGCAAGATTATCAATAATTCCCATAACCACATCACAAATATGCTTTAAACCCTCTTCTCTAGCAGCAATCTCAGGTGGATAAATCAAATTAGGGTACCTCTTAAAGGCATTATGACACGAATTTGCATAATCAGCGGCTGCCATCACATGCATGTAAGCATAATCATACAATTCGGACCCTAAATCCTTAACAGAATCTTGCAACGAGCTGCCTGCAGCCATATACCTATTGGCGCATTGCTTCAACACTTTCTTCATTAAACTGTCGCTAGTGTTGTTCTTCACAAGAACACTGGATGATAAGAAAGAGTTGGTGTTGGTGGCGTTAGCCATTGCGAATCTCGCCATTATAATCGCTAGCCCTTTTGTGTCGGCTTGTGGACTGGTTGAGTCGGATTCGAGAGATGATATGCAAAGGTCATAAAATTTGGTGGTTTTGCATGTTTTTTGGATCAAATTCATGTCACCATTGGCAAACAAATTACTAGGGTTTTGAGTGTAAGAAATGATGAGAATAAGGAATGGGAGAAAACAATAAAAAGAAGAAGAAGAAACCATTTTGGAAAGTGGTAGGGTTTCTTAATAGAATGTAGGTTTTATAGGGGTAGAACAATTTTCCAAATACGTACAACCTATAATGCATAAGGTACAATTTGTAAAACAACTTGTTTTGACGTGAACATATTTTAGTTAGAGCCCATTTTGATCAAACCAAATTGAACCTGTATATGCTGACCTGACCCCGTTCTGACCTGTTACTACCCTAGTAATAATATGACTCGTCCGTTTTGCAAGGCATGGGTACAAATTATGAGACATTAGAGCATCTCCAACGGAGACGTTTGCTTGAAGCGGACAAGGAGCGGATGAAAGCAGCCCCTTGGAGCACTTGTCCGGTTGCCATCCGGCTTGACTCCCATCCGGAATTACAAACGCAAGTGAACGGCAAATGTGGGCCCATGGTGGGCCAGCCTTCAAAGAAAAAAACATTTAAACATCTTACCATTTCAGTTTAATTCAAAATTCTATTTTTTTTATTTAAATTGTATATTAAATATTGAATATAAGTTATATATTAAATATTAAACTTAAAGTAAAATTAAAAACATTTAAATTTAAAAAAGATTGTTTTTTATGTTTTTTTTTAATATATTAAAATTTATAACGGCTAGTTTTCAAACGGTTACTTTTCCAACGGCTATATTGTATAGGATATAAATTCATAACATATTCCTACTCTCATTTTCACTTCTCAGCCTTCAATTTTCACTTCAAAAATTATTTTTTAGCAAATATGGGTGGAGGGTATCCATTTCAAGCAAACTCTTCGCCTACGGTACAGCCTGCAAACCCTTCTCGTCCAGCTGATGAACCATTAACCTGGATAGATGAAGAGTGGAATTGGGCATTTGATCAGTTCTTTGGCCAACTACGAATTGGGGACGAGCACGTCCCAAGTTCAGATGAGAGGTATGTCCCCGGTTCAGATGAGGGGTACGTCCCTAATTCAAAAGAGGGGTACGTCTCCAATTCAGAAGAGGGGTACGTCCCCAATTTAGAAGAGGGGCACGTCACTGATCCTGGAGATGAGTTCGTACCCAATTCAGATGAGGGGTATGTCCCCAACTCAGAGGAGGGGTACGTCACTGACCCCGGAGATGAATACGTGCCTAAGTCTGAAGACGAGGACACAGATGACGAGCGTCACAGGTACCATGATGAGCGCTCGTGGGATTCGGATAACTCGTTTGATTCATTCGAGCATCTTTAGTTTTTAGTTTATGTAATTTCTAGTTTTTAAGTTGTTAAATTTTTAATTTTTAGGTTATTTAATTTTTAATTTTTAGGTTATGTAACTTTAAATTTACTCGGTTGTGTAATTTTTAATTTTTATGTTATGAAAATTTTAATTTTTATGAAATTTTTTTATTATCTTTAGTTTTTAGTTTATGTAATTTCTAGTTTTTAAGTTGTTAAATTTTTAATTTTTAGGTTATTTAATTTTTAATTTTTAGGTTATGTAACTTTAAATTTACTCGGTTGTGTAATTTTTAATTTTTATGTTATGAAAATTTTAATTTTTATGAAATGTTTTTTATTTTCGTTTATTTTTATTTATTTTGGAATATTATATTATTTAAAATAATACGAAATATAAAAAATAAGATTATAATAAATAAGTTTATTGGTATATAAAATATAAATATAAAAGTAGATGCTGATGTGAAAATATAGGGGTGTTTGAAAGTAGATGAATGGTTGAAGTAAAAAAGTGAGTTTTTAAAAGATGAGTGAAAATCTGATGTGATGTGATGTGACATGTTTAGTTTGGTGGATGGATGCTATTATAATTAATTAATTAGTTTGGAAGGAATGTTGTTAGGGAATCTAGGGTGATCGGTCGAAATGATAAGGGTTGGTTTATGTGCTAGAGAGAGGGTGGTAGATGCCAAAGTGAGTTCACGAGAGCCATTCCTTCTTTCATTATGTGTTTTGTTTCTATGGATACATTACACATGCAACATGATGATCAATTTGTCTCGAACTAGTTTTTCAAATGGAAAAAATGTATCGAATATATATTTTCTATGAAATAATATAACATCATAAGTATAAAACATGTTACAATTATATGAAAAAATATATAAAAAAAACTTTCTCTTCAAACATATTTCTTGTCGATTTTCCAAGGTGTAACAGCCGAATAGACGTATTCTCTGAGATGACCAACTTGCATAGAATCCCACTAGGGTTTTCCGTGTTTATGTATCGTGGAACGAAATAAGAAGGTGGTGGTACTTGCAACATAACGTATCGTGTATGAAGGTTTGCATATAATATAACTTGATGATACAATTAAAAGTGTGCATATATGAAAGATCATGAAGCCGGTTGTATTTATGACTTCTAGATGCATGGTATGCAAATACATTGGTTGAAATCTGAAATGAAAGAGTGAGATCCCAAGATTCAGTTGTAGATCTTTTTTGTCTTTGAACTTAGAGTTATTGTATATAGCAGGAACAGGTGTTGGTAGAGGGGATACATCAACCAAAAGTTATATTGATTGTGATTTTTGAATAAGAAAACTAAAAGGGGTGAATATGTTTCTTTTGATTATCACTTCGGATTTTTAGAACTATTGTGATTAAGAACACTTAAACTCGCAAGTAAACAAAGGCTTTTTGGGAAGAAAGATGAAATCATATACGTAGTGGTTTTGGTGGATGTTAACGACTCCACCTTATACCCACGTTTGTTCTTTAATTAAGAGTTGTTCTCACTATTTACTATCAATCAATAAACATCACCCTCACCAGGGGCGAAGGTTTGAAGGGGCCATGGGTGGCCCCGGCCCCCGCCGTTTTTTCCGTTAGTAGTGTAAGTTTTTCCGTTTTTGTCCGAGATTTTTTTTACGTATAGAGCCGGCCCCCGCTTATTTTCACTACTATACTAGATGGATATCAACGACTCCACCTTAAATTATAACAAACTTTATTAGTTTTATAGAAGTCTTCAAAAGATATAGTTTGTTCTATAAATATTTTAATTTTTATAATAACTCTTCTAATTTTATAGAACTTAGTTCGGTCATTTTTATACTTGTTTGGTCCTTTATAAACTTTAACAAACTTTAATTTGTTTTAAATTTTATAAGAACTCTTTTAATTTGTTAGAACTTGTTAAGTGATAATTATTTACTCTTATCTATTCCATTTGCTTTAATAATTTTGCATAAGCCTTGGTTTATCTTGATTCTATCTTGTAATTAAGTTGGTCGATTTTGTATTTAACTTGTTGAATTTGTAATTTGGCAATCTTGTATTTTAGAATGGTTTGATGTGTTACAATGGTAGGTGATCAAAGATCAAGATGGAGTGGAGTCGTTTGGAGATTAAACGACATATATTTACTCTTAACACAATTTGAAGTGTCGGCGCAAAATCCTACGCCACCACTGAACATAATTTCCTAAACGCCCCTCCAAATATGTCCATTTTTAAATAATACCCCTTCAGTTTCTAATTTTTCAAATACACCCCTCAAATTTCTAAAGTTGCAACTTTACTCCTAGACAAAATTCTTAACTCTACTCCTCAAATTTCTAAACTCTAATATTTATCCCTCAAATTTATTTTATTTTTTTCTTTTTTATATTAGTTCATAAAAATTATTTTTTTCTATTTTTATTTCGTTACTAACTTCTTTAACGAATTTGTTGTTTCCATGTCAACTCATATTCGCGCCGCAATTTATCTATTTTTCGAACTCCAGTACCGAGTCGTGACAACTTCATACATTTATTTTATTTACTTAGCCACGTTATCGTCACTGCCGCAACGAGATTCGTAAACCCGCCGCGTGCTGCATTGCGCAGGCTTAATTTCTAGTTGAACGCGAAATGCCAATAATCAATGTTTCCCCATTTTGTTCTATAAATATTTATTTTTCATAATAACTCTTCTAATTTTATAGATATTAGTTCGATCATTTTTATACTTAGTTTGGTCCTTTATAAACTATAACAAACTTTAATCTGTTTTATAGAAGTCTTCATACTATAGATTAAGTTTGGCTCTTAATCTTGTAATTTAAAATGGTTTGATATGTTAGAATGGTAGGTGATCATGAGATCAAGATGGAGTAGAGTCGCTAGGCGGTTAAACGACATGGTAGGTGATCATGAGATCAAGATGGCGTGGATTCGCTAGGCGGTTAAACGACATATATTAAACGCGAAAGGTGAAATTCGTTTTCTATTTAAATTTAAATTACTACTGTAGGCAATTATTGAGCATCACATGTTTTTATTGTCTAAATCTGGTGATGACCTACAGACTTACCATCAAATCATCAGGGGTCCGAGAAAGTCGATATCTATTTGTGTGTTCAACATCTGCTATGATTTTAATGAGCAATAATGTTATGGGTCTATTCAATAACTGTTGCTGTTGAAAGAGACTCCAAAAGGGTAAAATGGTCAAGAAACAATAAAAGATCAAACAAGAATACATGACTCATGATCTAAGACAAGCAATTGTTAAGTATGATGCAATTTCTCAACTAACCTTGATAGTGTTGCCTTCCATTGAATAAAACAGCAAATGAATAAATAAAATTATAAACTTGAATTCCTGTGGGATTTTTATTTACGTCGAATCAAAAAGCGCAAGTTGTCTTTCCGTTTATACAACAAATTTTGATAAGAAAATAAAAAAGCAAAAAACAGAACACTTTACATGTGAGGAGAATTTCCTTTTTTTTTTTACAAAATGGAGTAAGCTCGGATTACCTCAACAATGGGTGCCCGGCACAAGGGACATTTCCCTCCTCCACGAACCAACTCGTTCGCACATTTTGAGCACGTGCACATGTGGCCGCATCTGTACCAAATATAAAATCAGAATTAATTAAAAAAATAATAATTAAGAATTGGTTATTCATGGTTAAGTTGCCATCAAACTCAACATAATATTTAATGTGATTGGCATGATTTAATTTTTAACTGAAGGATTAAAGAAGATTTGTTTACTCAAAACACAGAAGAAAGAGACAATGGAATACCTGTACAATAGTGAATCAATTTGGCTATCAAAACAAACACAACAGGTTCCCTTTTTTACATGAACCCATTTGCATCCATCTTCAGAAGTTGCTGCACCAATATCTACATGACATTTCACTATGTTTATGTTTCTTTTTAACGGGTCAAACGGTTAAAAAAGTTTATCTAAAAAGGAAACGGGTCAAATGGGTCAAAAGTCATCCTGCGTGTACATTTAATGTACCTCCTACATCATTTTATTCAAAAATCACATTATTAAAACAATAGAAAGTTTATTACCATGTTTTGACACACTAATTATTTCCACTATAAAATTTAGAACCTTGGACGAAAAGTGTTACATGTGAACCTACCCAACTTGTACCAAAGATAGGAGGTACAATTAGTTGTTAGCAAGTTTACCCTCACACAACAAGAAAAGAGGAAAAAAAGTAGTTTATGAGGTTTAAGGGTAAACCCATAAAATTGCCAAATATAAACTATGTCATGTAGAAAACAGCTTTTTCTGTGAACATTATCTCCCCCAAAAATTAGCCATTTGACCCATCCTACCTCCCACTTTGACACCTCGAGTATGTATGCAGTTTATATCATTATATGTTAACATCTACCTTGTCCACCACCAGCCCGATTCAGAGCAGCAGAAACTTCTTGTCTAACAGAACGTTGCAACTCAAGTTGCATATCCATGCAAGCCTCAAGCATCCTCTGCATGTGACTCATGCCTTGCTGGAGCCTCGCCATGTCAGCCCTTAAGTCATTAATCATCTCCCACTCCTGCTCAATGAGTTCCCATTTGAAAAATATGATCACTTAAAAGCAAATGGGATGGCAGTACAATAAAACAGAATCACATACTTGACTTACAAGTTCAGAACGATGAATGCTGTGACGGGACCAACTAGAATGAGGCATATCATGGTGCCAAATTGGCTGTGGTGGTGGTACTGGCGGAGATGGTGCAACCAGTGAAGGTCTATCAATGGCTTCATGCTGCTCTTGACCACCCTCTAGTGATGTTGGGGTAGGCAAGTTTCTGTGTAGATCCCAATCAATGGGCGCAAGACCTTGCCTTTCAACATACGATTGGATCAAATGGTCCAAACTCTCACGGAATCCACTTCGAAGAAGATTAGAAACACTTCTCCTATGGTATAAACAGAATCAGTTAAAAAGACAAATGACTTATAACACAAATATTTTTTTCCTACAACTACAAGTGTGAAAATTCTTATGACTTACAAAAGCAGGTGGAAACTGTGTATTTGTTGGAAAGAGAGAAATTAGAGATGTATACCTGCTTACAAGTTCTCTTAATTCCATACTGTACACGTTATCATCCTCGGGTGCATAGAATCTGTTGGCTCTCCTAATAGGAATGGTTCGCCGTGTTCTTGGCGGTTCAACGGGTTCACGTGAACCAGGCTCAAGCCAGGCATCATTGGTTTCTTGTATACGAGAACCACCTACTTCACTCCCTGAGGTTTCTTGTACCCAATCATTACCTGAACTTTCTTGCCAGTTCCTATCAACATCTTCTGAAACCTGATCCTGCCAATCTTCTCCTTCATCAGCGTTTGCATGTTGATTTGTAGTTTGAACAGTTGCACCAGTTTCCAAACTTCCCGGATGGTTTGAAACCTGATGAATGTCATTTTCTTGAATCAAAGATTGAGTTTGCTCCTGATTATCATGTTCATTCTCCTGTGGAGTGTTTGCTTGAGTCTCATCACTTCTAAAATCAGTGGTGTTACTGTCAGATGAATCTTCAGATTGGATGCTTACCTGACCATGGACAATGGTTTCTAGTCTGGACCGGAACCCTTCCCTAATTAAGATATACATACCCCATCAGAAGTTGACAAATACAAGGAAACCCCTATATGATATATCCACAACCAAGAACTATTTAACAGAAATGTAATTCAAGCAGTTAGTGGTCGCAGCTTTGTCCCTTTACTTATGAATGAGTCGATTTGTGTTATCTTTTAATTCTAACAAGTGAAATGATAAAATAGAATAAAGAAATCAATAAACAGCTTAGAAGGGAACAGGGTTAAACAGATCAGAAGTCGTCCACATCGTATATTTAATGCATAGAATGATAGAACCTCCAAAAACAATTATTCAAAGATTAAATTATTATTAAGATAGTATTCCTGTAAATCACATTTGACATGCTAAATATTCATAAGAAAGCTAAAATCTTTGGACAAAAGGTGTTACAGGTCAAATGAATCCAATCTGATTGTTATGACCCGTACATAAAATTAGCTGTTTTAATCAAACCCATTTTGACCCGTTACCCAACCCGCCCGACCCAGCGTGCATGAAAACATTAAAGAACAGAATGTACCTCAGACCAGAGACAGTGTGGCGTTGTCTCAGCTGGACTAACTCACTTGCTGCCACTGACGGAAGCCTCTCCTCCACAGGCCTTTCATTTCTTAAGAATCTGCCTCTCAGTAACGACTGAAATAATGAGAGCAAATATCAACACCTGATCATCTATAGTGCCAAAGCTTTTTAATCACTAATAGATCAACAAACATGATATTATCGGATGCTTGAAAAGTGTATAACGTTAGCACAATAAAATGATGATGAATAAAGAGATTACTGAAACAAAACTGACCTGAATTCGGTTTCTATGAGCAAAATCAGAAACAGCACGAAAATCTGTTAAGCCCTGAAGTTCCCTCTGGCGGTCCCTCTCTGCCCGCACAAGTAGGTCGAGTAGAGCTTGTCTCCCACGCAACCGCAACATGTCCCTTCGAATATGTTCTGGTTGACCACCATCATGGTCAGCACCTGTCCTATCATTACTTTGATCATGAACCACAGCACCTTGTTCTTCCCTATGACTGCCACGAGATCCCCTCTGTTGACTAGTCATTTGCACCCACTCCCTCACAATCCGAACCCTTTCACGCTCAGTTTCACCAAGCCACTCGGCTCGTGAACTACCACTTCCCTCGGGAACACTAGATGAATGATCAGTTACACCAGTTTCCCTCCATCCCTGAACTATATGCCTCACTCTCTCCCTCTCTCTTTCAGCATCAACCTCACCTAAATCAGGAGACTGCTCACGGGTAGAACCATCATTTTCTTGATGTCCATTTTGTGCTTCCATCTGATCATTGGTCCAAGCTCCATAATCATTCTCACTCTCATGTTCACTTGCTCGGCTTTCTGACATATTGGAGTCCACACCACTCTGTCGTCTGAGTCTTTCTCTCACTCTTTCCCTAGCACGGCTCAGAACATGTTCATCTTCCAATTCTCTCCACATCTGCAAGATAGATGATGCACGGGTACTCGTTCTCTCAACATTCCCCTGTCTTCTTGAGGTAGGAGACTGAGACTGAGACTCCCTCAAGAATGAAGAATCAAGCATAGAAACCGTGTGCAAACCAGCAAGCGCCATCAATTCAGACTCACGGTTCCTTCTCTCCATTGTGGTGATCATCTCCTGTGCTTGCCTAGCAGCCCACCTGCTCAAAATCCGCGATTGTCGTCTTCTAGCAGCAGACGTCTCAGCTAGATCATCACCTTCAAGATTCGACCTCCTTCTCCTCCTCACAACCAGATCACCCCCTTCACTTTCATCCTCATCCTCATCATTACGAGGAGAGCTGCACGAATCAAAAGACATACAATCATCCAAATGACCTATCATTAACTCTTCCAATCCCCTCTCGAACTCCGAACAGGCATCAGTAGAGCTCTCAGGCTTGTGTACCAGTTGTGGTTGAACATCTGTCATCTTTTCACCAACCCTACCCACCCGAATCCACTAACAAACACACTCAAACACGAAATTCACCATTTCCGAACCTGATCAACCATATGATCAACCATATCCAACAGTCTACTCTTAAACTGAGATCAAGGATTGATCCAATTTACAAAAAATAACATCATTACCAGATCAAATTCATGTTCGTATAATCAACGAGATAATTCGATAGAAAATCGAAAGGAATCGAATCGAGATCCAATAAACAGTAATCTATGGATAAATCAACCTACAACTTGAAACTGTAATCTGAAAAACTGTTTTTACGTACCTCTGAAGCTATATGTGTGAAATCTGTTCAATATACTAGCGTGGGGGGGGGTGGGGGGGGGGGGGGAAACACAACCCTAGAATCCTCTTGGACCAGAGAAAAAGCAAATTCGAATCGGTTACGAGGAAGCTGACGACAGATTCATGGCAAAAAGTATATAAAAAGTGGATAGATAGAGGGAATTTGTGTGTTTACATGATGATCTTGTGTTCCGATTGAGTGATTGTTTGTGTTTTGGGGATGAACAAACCCTAATACCGATATTTAGGGATTAGAATTGACACGTTATCGGTTATCATGACGCAAATTATGGTCCTGATGGGGCAATCTTTAAGGTTATGGAGTCTTGTATTAGAAAGAAAGTTAGTGAGCAATTTAAGTTAATAATTACTGATATTTGGTCTTATTAATAACATACGTTTGGATTAATGATTTTAGCGGTTTTAACGTCGCTAAAATGAGTTCATTTAAAGTTCGTTTTGGTCGGTTTTCTTAAGATTTTTTACGAACAAAAAGTTTTCTCATAATACTTCCTCTAATGCGATATTAGATGCAAGTATGCAACTAGTAGCTTTTTCATGATGTTGCGAGTCATCAACGATCAGTTTAATTATTTTAATGTAACTAGTGTTAAACAACAAAATTGTTATGGTTGAGTGGATATCAAGAACTATTCATGTAATTTTTAAATAGTTACGAGTAAGTAGAATATAACCTAATCACATAACTATACATGTAATAAACTATGATTTTTGTTTAGGAATCTATGTAAATTCTCATTTAGGTTTGACTCATCCATAAAAAGGTGCACACATTTTAATTTTTTTTACCATAAATAATAACTAGTTGTTCACGTCCCTCGCTCCGTGACGGGGTGGACCGGATTTTAGAAAAAATTTAACGCATGCGCATATTCAGACGTAAAAATAACGTTAAAAAACTTAAACGTAGATGCAGCCGCAAACGTTTGTAAAAAACCAGCAACGGTAAAAATAATGTTAATAAAAGAGAAACATAAAACTAAATAATAAAAAACAAAAAAAAGAGTTAAATACGGTTTTAGTCCCTGTGGTTTGACAAAAATAGCTATTTCAATCCAAAAGTTTAAATTTGATTCTTTTAGTCCAGTAGTTTCATTTTGTTTCAATTACAGTCTACTCTTCTAACCGTTTCCACCATCGTTGGTGAAGGGGTGGTCTGGCCAAAAAACATAGCGGCGTGGGTAGATGGCTAGTGGACTGTAATTGAAACAAAACTGAAACTATTGGACTAAAAGAGTCAAATTTAAACTTTTGGACTGAAATGGTTATTTTTGTCAAACCACATGGACTAAAACCGTATTTAACTCAAGAAAAAAGTAATTTTTTTTACTGGTTTTGGTCGTCAAAAACCATAAAAGTTAATACCGATACGGGTTACGATAATACAAATACTGACAATAATATTGTTTGCTCAGCAGGGCCGGTCCTGAGAATCCTCAAAATGTTTTGGGCCCGGGACATGTAAAAAAAAGCGGACCATATGATATAAATTCAATAAACATATATTAAAAAAAATATAATACGGGCTTATATATATAGATTTTTTTTTTTAAATTACGCTTATACATATAGATTTTTTATTTATTTATTGGTTTTCAGTTCAGATTTATAAACAATTGGGCTTATATATACAAATTTAAAAAAACACATTTTAAGTGGGTTTTTTTTAATTTCTAAGGGTGAAAGGGGTGCAATACCCGGGTGAAAGGGGTTGACCGAGTAGGCCGGGTACACCGCCCCCTTCAATCCGAGTTGACTGGGTTAGGGAAATCGAGTAGCTTAATCGAGTAAAATTACTTGGATGTGGGAGAGAAGGAGAGAGCCGTTGGAAGTGAGAGAGAGAGCCGTTTGGGATTTTTTTTATTTAAAAATAATATTTTTTTTCGTATATATACCCATACTCTACAAACATAATTTTCATCTTATTTATATATCTCTCATCTATATATTTACACTTTTAAAAAAAGTGAAAGGTCATAAAAAAAACAACAAAGCCTAGAAAATTTAGGCCAAAAGTTCAATCTCAACCGCTACCCGCATGAACCCAAGCCGCTCCCCGACGATCCCAACCACCTCCTCAACGACCACAACCACCTCCTCAACGAACACAACCACCTCCTCAACCAATTCCAAACTATTTCCCGCAACCACCATATTACTACCCCCAAAGTTCAACCGATCCAAATATAATATCTCAAGATATGGATTCAAATTTAATAACTCAATTTTCGTTTGATATGGATCCTAATTTTTTATCTCAATTTTCCTACCAATACCAAAACCAACCGTATCGTGATCCAAACGAGATCATTCGTTCGGAATCCGAAGACGAATGAGAAGACGAGGATGATGAAGAAGAAACGGAAAATGAGGATGATGATGAGCGACACCGACAAGGCCAAAACGTTTGGCGAAGAAATCGTACGAAAATTCATCTAGCAAGGGAAATTTGGTAGACATAGTCGAAGAATACAAGACTATGAAAGCGTTGGAGATAGAAAAATATATATATATATTCGGGATAAGATGGCGGAAGCAAAATTAAAAAGAGAACACACGGCGATTGAGTTGATGCTTGAAAAACAAAAGGATCGTGACATCAAAACGTTCACTGAATCGCATCATCATCTCATAGAACCGTACTTGTCGAATGTATTGCAACGTAAACGTGAAATTGCCGCAAAGTATGGATGACAATGCACCTTTTAGATTTTTAATTTTTATTAGCTAGCTTTTATTTATTTTGTTAATTTTCTAGTTTTTAAAATTATTTATTTTTAGGTTTTTTATTTTTAATTGTATTATGTTTATTTAATGAAATTGCCTTTTTTTATTTAAATGATTATTTTTTTTTAAATGTTGGTGAGTAAAATAAGTTAAATGAGTAGAGTGTTTCCAATGAAATCTGAGTAAATGAGTAAAATGAGTAGTTTTGAGGTGGCAGAATTTTATTGGGCAGTTTTGTTGAGTAAAGTGGGTAAAATAAGTAAAGTGGGTTGGGTGCCCCCTTCACCCTAAGTGGGTTAATAGGATAAATAGATAATACAAGTTGAGTCTTTTATAAATATAATATATATAATTAAAAAACTACGGGCCCCTTAAGAGACCGGGCCCCGAACGATCACCCTCCCCGCCCCCCTAAGGGCCGCCCCTATCGCTCGAAATAGGTTCGGCTCGACAGAGGCTATGTTTGAATTTGTGTTACACTACTATATGTTTGTACATGTTCTCATACTTCGTTGGTCATATTTTGTTTTAAAGATAGTTGGTGTAAAAAGTTTTTCATTCAGACTAGTAATGTTCTCATACTTCGTTGGTCATAACCCAAAAATTTCTGTCTGGCCCGACTCGATATCCAAACCGCTGAGAAGGCCAGGCCCGGCCCGACCAAGGCACTTTCGGTCCAGTAATTGGAATGAATTAGATTAGGTCAAAATCGATATGGTCAGCCCATAAACACTGTAACTTTTTTAATATGCAAGTAATATGCGTTATCAAATAGATTTTAATCAACCAAAATATACTGTATACAATCAATGCAAAAACATGCTAATTTCGGTTTCAGATAGTTAAAACTTAAAACCACTATTCGATCACAAACAAACGGAAAAACAGAAACTCGAAAACACCAAAATACTCAGCTCGGCACACCCGAGAATTGTCCCCCGACACCGGGTCTTGGAAGCGGCTTTCTGCCACACGGGCCTCTCATTCCCGAGTGTCAAAACATCAACATCGGACATCTTTTTAATATCCCAATTCCATCCTTCGGGCCCGATCACACCTCCAATCACGTAAATATCATCCCGAAAGACCATCATAGCAAACCCGATTCTCCTCTTGAATTCTGAAGCCGAAATCACCACTTTCCTCGATTCATGATCTTGTTTGTATATAAGCCCGTGACTCATCACATATAACGAACCTTTAACTACGGTCATCGGGCCCTGAACCCACGAATGCTCATGAACCCTCCATCCGTCTTTGGTCAACACCTGAACCGTGGTCAAACCCTTGTGAACCACATGCACCTCACCATCGATTACTAACCCGGTACACCCTGAGTTATGGGTATGGTGGAGATCGGGAATCGAAACCCAAACGTCTTTCTCAGGATCGTAAATTTCAGCTTTTGATATTGATTTTCGGCACGTTGTAAACCCACCCGCCACCAATATCTTCCCGTTTAACACACAGCATGCAAACATGGTCCGCGGAACAATCATGGCGGCCCGTTGGGACCATCGCCTGATCAGCGGATCATACGCCCACACCTCGTTTGTTGCAAAGCTCCCGTCTTGATCACCGGTCAATGGGTCAACCGCATCACTACCGCCACCTAGGACAAACAGTTTACCTGCGGTCGACACAACACCAAAATGGGCCAAACTTCTAACTTTTGAATGAAGGATTGGGAGAGTAATCCAAAGATCTCGGGTCGGGTCATAAATCTGCCACGCGTTTTCTGGGTCAAACGCGCATACACATAGAAGATTTTCACGCGATTTGACTTCTCCACGGGCTTTATATAGCTCTGTGCTGTGAACTGCTTCCCGCCAAGAACGGCAAACTGTTTCTAGTTTCGGGAAAAGGGTGAACGGGACCCGTGCTAGACATATGATAGCAACAGCATCAGGGAGACCTTCAATGAGAACCATAATCACTACGGTATATAGCAGCCTGCTAAGAACAAAAAGACAAAAATACCCTTCAATTCTAAGACTTGGAACATTAATTACTACAATAAAAGAATAAACTGATTTGTTTAAGCAGTTTCTTTAAAAGAAACTGAAAAACCAAAATCTCTTTATAATGTTATAACATTTGAAGAACCAAAATCATACATACAGGATATGGATAGTTAGGTAATAACATAACGTTACAGTTATGTTAAATAAAAGACTAGTCTGAATACGTGAATTATGTGTTTAAATGATATGTGCTATGTGATATGTGATATGATAAGGGTACGGGGTAATGACAGATTAGTCTGAACACTAAACGGGCATAATGGCGTAGTCATGACGTATCCAAGGGGTGGTGGATACGCCGCTGGTACTTCCTATATATAAACCTCTTAGTATTTCGTGGTGAAACCATTATGAATGTTTAGGGGGATAGACTAATAAATAATAACGAAATATAGTAAATGTATGGGAGAACATCCAACCGGTATGTAGTTATCTGATAAGCGGAATGTCCTGTCTAAGGAAAGAGTGGTGTATAAATCTCTCCTAAACCCGTCACTCTTTCCTGGGGACATCTCTGTATGAGGTACTGCTCTAGAAGGAAAATCACCCTATTTTACAAAGTATGACGAACATGAATATATGATGAAAGTATACCATGCATGATGAATGTGAATACATGATAAATATGAATACCTGAAATGCATGATGAATACGTGAATGCATGATGATACGTGCAAATATGAATGAGTATGATGGAACGAGTCTAAACCCTAAAATGGAATAACAATGTACGCACAAGGTGTTAAAGGGGTGGTGGATATGCCGCTGGCACTCCCTATATATAAACCCTTTTAATGCATTGTGGAGAAATCGTTACAAAGTTTTAAGGTGAGGACTGGTTGGGAAATAAAGCAAGCATATACATTAAATAAAAACAAATGATTGATAGATTTGGGAGGTTGTGAGTCAAAAGATACTCAAGATCCCAAATAAAATGAGATACCCTGCCTATAAGGTGGATCTCAATAATAAAGAATAAAATTTAAAAGATTTCAAGCCTACGAGGCTGAAGAAAAGAAAAGGAAACTCTAGGCATACGGGGTTGAAAGAGTAAAAGATTCCAAGCCTACGAGGCTGAGGAATGAATGAGTCTTCGTGACAAATGCAAGGGGTCTATACTGACGAGTATAAGAACTTTTCCAATACTCAGACCGGAGGTACGACCTAAGATGGTTGCGCGAGGGTTAGCACACCCATAAAATATATGAATGAGATGACCGGAGGTACGTCCGGAGATGTTCAGAAGGGCGCCGAGAGCCTGGGAAACTTGAACAATAATAAGAACCTAAAGGGTTCATAATAAAATGAACGATGCAGTGTACTTACTTAGCGTAAGCTAATTCAAAAACGTTTTCCAAACACTGTAGTAAAGAAGCATATGGAACGAAGCTTCTTGTGGACAGAGCTATCGGAGTTAAAAAAATCCCTATGTAGAATGATGTAATTATATCATCTTTTGTAAAACAATATTATAATGAAAAAGTTACCTTAACCATTTATGGCAAGGTTTTTGATAATATGTGACCGTTTTCCGCAATATAAAACGCTGATAAAATAAGGAATAAGTAGGGTGTTTTAAAAATACCTACGTCTTATGTCTCACAAATATACCGAAATATATGTTTTATTCCATTGCAATGTCTATGTGTTGGATTTGAACTATATCTCGCTAGTACATGTAATAGAGAATGCAATATCGGGTATCGTGTTATTTGCAAGATACATAAATGCTCTGATTGCGTTTAAGTACGATACTTCTAGGCCAAGTACTTGTAACACCTGCCAATTTACAGTCCCAATATAGCCATAACTCATGAGAAATGACGGGAAGTATCGAAAACCCGAAAGATAGAAAATAAAATTCTGAAATTTAGAGGGTAGCGCACCGCTACCTACTAATTAATGGTTTGCTACGGAGTCAATGAATCTGACCGCCAAAGGGGTGGCGGACTGCCAGCTGTTTGGCTAACAGTCCGCTACGGGAAGGACATGGCTGACGGACAGCCAGCTGCTTGGCTAATGGTCCGCTACACATGTCCTTAAGGACCCTCTGCATTAGACACGTGTCCCGGACACGTGTAGGGCATGCGCCAGCCCTAGTGACGCGTGGTCAGTGGCAGATCGTCATGGCACGTCCACACGGTCCGCTATAGACGTGTGGCATGCCTGCTTTGCATGGCCACCATGTGGCGCGCATGCAGACAAAGCGAGGCGGTAGCGGACCGCTAGGGACCTGGCTAGCGGTCCGCTACGGGGTCAGCTTAGGCTTATAAATAGAAGAGCATTTGCACTCCATTTCTCACAATAAAATTCACCGACTATTCCTGAGATTAGACCTGGTAGAGAGAACCCTCGAGTTCTGTGATAATCCGACTTTTCAAGCTAACTCGGTTAAAATTCTCGTTAAATTTTCTGTTAAAACCTAACCCCGTTAACTCAAATCTCTAACCCCAGGGACTAATTATGTCAATAATTGAATTAAATCCACAGGGACTAGTTATGTAAATACCTAAAATCTGTTCTATTGACTTCTCAAAGTCAAAATTGATTGAACTTGGTTCCTGTTGACTTCAGAAAGTCAAACTCACAAGCTTGAGATCAAATTTGAATTCCACAACTGAAATTCGCCCGATTCTGTAACGGATCACGTCATTATGATCAGTTTCAACATCATCAAGTCCTTAATCATCGACATTACACGCGAATTAATTCCAATTATTAGTAATCAAACTTGTAACCGCCGACTTCACTCCTATTATTCACCAATTCGCAATCATTCGATCGTATACGCTGAAATTGAACACTCTCAAACCTAAATCGCACATGTTAGAACCTGTTGCACACTCGAATTTGCCCGGAATCGTTGCAGTGGTCGCCGGGGATCGAAGTCATCGCCGTCGGCACTTGTTTTAGTCGAATCCCATCAATCCGACATCCAATCTGGTAATCTCTTATACATGTAGCTTCGTTCTTCATCTAGATCAAAAAGCCCTATCATGTATAGGGCTTACACCATCGAATTTAGTATGAACCCGAATCTAGGGTTCATACATTCACGTCTTGATTGAACCCTAACCTAACCGCGATCTTAATGCAATTAAATGGCATGGTTAGCTTCGCAATCATGTACTCATCGAAAACCCTCTATCAATTTAATCTCTCATCATCGAATTCTTCAAAATCCAATACCTAGGGTTTGTTCATATACGAAATTAGGGGTTTTGACTCTAAACTCGACCTCAATGAAATTAAAGTGTATGGTTAGATTCGCAATGTCCAGTTTAGTAAAAGCTCCATGTTTTCGTTGAGTTTTATCATACAATTTAATCAATTTGATTTTGAGTTCTTGTTCTAGGGTTTCGATTCTTAAAACTAAGATTAAACGAACTTAAACTTGTTAGATTTGAAATTAAACATGCCCCCAGATTCGCAAACACTCGATTAACGAAACCCATATACCTTTGGTTCAAATCTCAAACGAAATCGATGGGTTTGGGACTTGATTTAACTCGCGTAAAAAAGGGGGGGGTCACAGCGGGTGAATGATCAAAACCATTTCTGTCCAGAACTTGTTACGATTGCCCTAACGGGTGGGATTAGTTAAGGCTGTTGGCTCATGGGGAGGAGACCCGGGTTCGATCCTCCTCCCCTGTTTCTTTTTAAATTACTATTGTTATTAATATTTTAGATTTAAAAACAAATTCCACTATTATTATAATATTATATTAAAATGTTTAAACCGGAAAAACCACCCGTGGACTCGGGATTGTTTTTATAAACCATTTTTATTAATATTCTTACTCTTATATTAATATATTTAACTTACGATTTTGAATAAAATAATATATATATATTATATTATTTTAAAACCGTGACTTTTGTTAAAACAATATATTTAGATATATTATTTTTCGCCACGTTTCTAGATTTTTGAAACGTTTCAAAGCTAATAAATAACATAATTATTTATGTTAATTACTCACGTTTATATTCTCGAATAAAAATAATAAATTTATTATTTTTGTCACGCAATTTAATTATTTATGTTACTTTGCTAAACTTAAAAATAATATAATAAATTATATTATTTTTCTAGACTTCTAGTTAATGACAAAACGCTCGAATGTATTTATTATATATTATGTGTCATTCATCGTGAAACATATTTATCCTAATTAATAATTCTCATTCCCGTGGACACGTTCGTCTACTCTTAATCATTAGAGCGTTTCTTTAGGACGTTCAACCTTCCGTATTGTCGTCACATAGTCCATTGTATCCCTAATTGTTATGTGTATAATTCTAGGCATACGTAAGTCGTTGCAGGCTAACACTCGTGGTTCCAATCTTATTCTAGTGTGAACCTACTTACGCCGTTCAGGTGAGTTTTCACGACCCCCTTTTACTGTTTGACAACTGGGGGAGAAAACATGACGTAAACATTTTTGGTTATGTAATTCATATATGTTATCACTTGTTTAACTATGCGTACACATCTATCACTAAGTCCTCACATCGGACCGTTAATATGAACATAGCGAGGTAAGTTGAGTAGTACTACTGGGTTTGACAAACCTCACCCACGTTAGTCGCGCTAACCCGACTGGATGTCGAACGGGGTGCATTCTTGACCTAAACATGCATCATGGTTGATAGGCCTGGTGGGAGGCAAAAAAACATAAACAATCAGCTGTCGGTTGTGAGCGCATTAGTTAACATGCTTATGGGTTAGCTACCTATTTATTCATATATTGAATGTACATTAACCTATTGAACTTTGTTGCATACTGAAACCTGTGAACTCACCAACCTCGTGTTGACATTTTCTTACATGTTTTCTCAGGTCGCTTAAGTAAGGCACACATGGAGTCTTATGATTAAATTATAAATTATTATTGTTGATTTGCTTTGTACTTTGTTTTGGACTGAACACTTTGGGACTTTTCTTGGACGCGTTTGTTTTGCGCATTTACTTTCGTTTTACGCTTCCGCACTTACTTTGATCATTTATGATATATTTTCATTTTAGTCCCATATATTGTCGTTCAATGTAACTAATGTCTGAGATCCTGGTTTGTCACTTCCCAAACGGTAAAACTCCGTTAGTTGAAATTGAGGGTAGTTCTCTCTACCTACGAGCTATTCCCGAGCCTTCCTGCTGCCCCGACTTCCGAGTTACTCCTTCTGGTTAGACTTACATTCGCTTGTTTACCAAACTCAAGTGTTTAAGAGACGAAGGAGCCCGAGTATCGAGTAGAAGTGCTAGAGTCTTAAAAGTTGTTTCTAAGAGCCAGTAGCACCAAGTTATCTCCTTTCAAACCTTCCATTCTCAAACCAAGGTGAATACGAGTATGTCAAAACGGTTTTAAGTCATGAGTGTGCTACAAACACTCTCACATAAGGATTAAAATATTTATTTTTCATGAATAAGGTAAAACACGAGAATTAAATATTTACTCATAATCCCAAGATTAGACTTGATGTTAGTATCGTTTAAGAACGTAAATCACTTAGATCGTTTTTTAAAAATACCGACCAGGACTTATACCACTAATAATGGTGATGACGTTGGAACAAGGTGAACAATGGAGTGTGGTGGTTGTGTGTCACGGCGGAACGATAGTGAGCAAAGGCTCACAGTCACGGTGACAAGAAGGGTTGTGGATAGCTCGTGGTAATGACGACGGTATGGCAGCTAAGTGTAGATGATGGTCCAACGATGGCCTCACCTCATGGTGATGGGTTTAAAAATAATAATTTTTATATTAATAAATATTTGTATAATAGGTTATATATCTATGTATTAAATGGATTTGTTAATAGAAAAATTAAAGTATAATAATGTATAATTTTTTTTATAAAAATAACTTATAAAATTAGAAATAAAGTTCTTTATTTCTTTAATTAAGTAATAGTTAGAATTCAAATTTTATATTATCTTACAAAAAAAAAAAACATTAACATAATTAAATTTTAAAATTCAAACTTATTTAAAATAGAAAAAATTTGAAGATTTTGGTGAGAAAAAATACGGTGATTATACGTGACATTATTTGGAATAATTTATTAAAATAAGGATACACCACGGTATTTTAACCTAGTTTATTATGTACTAGGTTATATACCCATGTATTACATGGAGTTGTTTAATATAAAAATAAAAGTACAATAATGTATAAAAAATTTAAAATAACGTGTACAACAAAAAACAAATTTTTTTGTTTTCATAATAAAGTAATAACTAGAATTCAATTTATATATTTTTTTTCCAAAAAAAAACATTAAAATAGTTTAATTTTAAAATTCAAACTTACTTAAAATAGAAAAAATTAAAAGATTTTAATGACAAAAAATATAGTAATAACACATGCCATTTTTTAGAATCATTTATTAGAATAAGGATATAAGATTTGTGATTTTCTATTATTATAATTTCTTTAAAATATTTGTTTCTTAATAAAAACATTCTTATATATCATTTACGAAATCAGAATGTATATTCGTTTTAACCGGGACAAAACGAATTAAAATATTTGAATTTGAACTCCTCAATAATACACCCATCTCACCGCCTAAAACTTCCCACTTTTCAAAAATTTCGAAACCTACTAAATCCACCGTTCAATTCCCTTCCCAAAATCCAACGGCCAGAGATCCCGATCCGCGTCGTTTACACACACCCAATCAAATCAACCCTAACCCCCCTATTTATCCCCATTCAACACCAAACCTCCAAAATATCTTCAATCTCATCTTCAGTTCTTCACATCTCACTCTCAACTCCCCCAATTTCCTCAACATCAGCAGCAGCATCAATGGCACCAAAGGCAACAGCCGGAAAGAAGCCAGTGGCGGAGAAGGCTCCGGCGGAGAAGAAGCCGAAGGCGGAGAAGAAGGTCCCCAAGGACTCGTCCGCCGCATCGACGGACAAGAAGAAGAAGAGGCACAAGAAGTCCGTCGAGACGTACAAGATCTACATCTTCAAGGTGTTGAAGCAGGTTCATCCTGACATCGGGATCTCCGGTAAGGCGATGGGGATTATGAACTCGTTTATTAACGATATTTTCGAGAAGCTTGCTCAGGAAGCTTCTAGATTGGGGAGGTATAATAAGAAGCATACTTTGTCGTCTAGGGAGATTCAGACGGCGGTCAGGCTTGTGCTTCCTGGTGAGTTGGCTAAACATGCTGTTTCTGAAGGGACTAAGGCGGTGACGAAGTTTACTAGCGGTTAGAGATGAGTGGGTTGGAATTAGGGTTTGTTTGGAAGTAAGGGGTTTTGGTAAGTTGTGTAAATCTAGTTCTTCTGGTGAAGTTGTTCTTGTTTGATGAATGAAATGTTAAGATTTAAGTGTCTTAATTGTGTTTATCTTTAGTTTAAGTATTAGTATCATGAAATAATCAGTTAGTTAGTTAGGCCAAGATGCCTTAATTGATTTGTATCTTGTTTAAAAAATTAAGTATATATTTGTTGGTAAAAATAATTGCTTAAAAATGTTAGTAAAGAACAAACATCACCTAAGTAAATAATTAAGGGGCACTTATTATCTATATGTGCACTATTTGTGAAAATAAATCCAGACGGACCATAACGTCAACTGTATTCCCTCTGTTTTCGTTGTTAAAAACTATATTTTAAAATTTGATTATAATGTGACTTTACTAGTTCGTCTTCTGTGTAGAAAACTAGAAATTCTTATTACATTTTACATTGATGCATCTACTTTTTAGTGACAAATTAACTTGTTTTACAATGTATAAGGGGATTATAACCGATATTAGAAACGATTATGAAGATTGCGTCTGAGATGTGATAAAAAGTAATTGGAATTTTGCTGTTTTCTTATTTAAGCGGAGCAATTCATGTTATTCAAATTCATTTTAGTAAAATATATACTTATCTTTTTTATTTTGCATTAACCTACACCTACGGAAGTTAATGAAAAAGTATTTGGAGAAGAAGTGAGATCTATGGTATTCATTGACCTTGAAAAGAGGTATGAGAGTAGAGATGCATAAATCGGTTTTATTTTGGAACCGGATCGGGATCGGATAAGTCAAACGTGGTCAATGACCGGATCTGGTGGAACTGGTTCCGGATTGGATCCGGTTTTGGGGTATGAGATTTGGAACCGGATCTGACTAAATATCCGATTGGATTCGGATTTTTTCCGGATTTTTTGTGTCCGATTTTGTCCGGTCCGCATAAATCCTTAGAACCGGTTCTGGATCCGACGGATCCTAAAAAATCCGGTCCGGTTCTTTTTTATCCGGTTAGGGTCGGATCCGGTTTTGGATTATCGTTCGGATCGGATCCGGTTTGTTTGTGCACCTCTATATGAGAGTGTCACTTACACTGATTTTGGACAGTCATGAGGATAGAGGCGTCGTTGGAAAAGAATATGACATAGTTAGGGATATGTATGATAGAATTGAAACTAGGGTATGTGCGCCGCGGGTAACGAATATACTCATTTGCATCGGGTATCAGACATACTCGCGACTATTGGTTAATACCCGTCGGGTATGTGTCGTTGATACATGGGTAATCCAAGATGCAAAAATGTAAATATTATGTATGGCTTTCATAGCAAATATAGCATAGAAACTACTGTTTTCCGTGTTATGTATCTAGGGCTCAAACATGGGATTACGCACACAACTTGGGAGCGCTGATTGAGAAAGCTAGTAGCAGAAATCAAAGTAAAGAGGAATAAAACAATACTGGGCGTAATTTACGGTCATTTGACGTAAATTACGCTAAACAAAGAACGTGGGCATATTTGAGGACCGTAAACAGGCTCGTTTAGCGTAAATCATTTTCACTCGACGTAATTTACGCCCATCCGGCGTAAATTCATTAACAGTCTGTGAGAAGTTTTGAGCGGTTTTGGATGATTTCTTTAGGCGTATTCCGAATATTTTCATTCATCATCATCTTGGAAGGCTAGAGAACGTAGAGGAGACAAGGAGACTTAGTGACAAAGTGTTCCAATACCAAATCTTTATCAATTGCTTTCCGACTATGTTAGCAGAGATTAGGATTCTGAGGTAGTAGAGACTGCTGGCCCACCAAGAAGACACAAGTACGCAAGATGAATGTAGCAAAGATGAGGATTATGAGGTGGATCTGTGGGCACACAAGGTTAGACCGAATAAGAAATGAGGTTTTTGATATAGATTAGAAGTGGGTAGTATAGCCGATAAGATAAGGGAGGGGAACTTGAGATGGTTTGGGTATGTAAGGAGGAGGGGGACGACGCAACTATTAGAGCATTGGAAACCCTTATTATAGTGGGGAGGAGTAGAGGCCCAAGCTGACCTGGGATGAGCGGATTAGACAGGATTTACACTCTCAAAGGACATGGTCTTGGATAGGAGTCTATGGAGACGTATGTTTAATTGTAAAGAAGACTTTTAGGGGATAATGTAGATGTAGCTTAAATTTGCCTTAGTGTCATAGACCCTACTAATAGCTTTGCTATGAGTAGGATTTAGTAGGTACGGTTGTTGTATATTGTTAAAAATTCTATTTTATAAATATAATCAATTTGCTAATTCCTCATTTTTCGTTTCTTGCATAAATGGGCTCTGGCTTCTTTAATGGATTGTTGTTGGGCCCATGTCCAAGCTTCCCCTCAAAATCCTGTAGGTGCTCTCCAAATTAGAAGCCCGACCCCTCTTGAAGCCGGTGTTTTCATTCTCAGAGAAAAAAAGGGCTCATACCCTACCCGCTCCTAGTTGATGCCATCTCCTCCAATCACCCAACGGGACTCCTAGTGTTTTTGTTGTGAACAAGAGTTTTTTGGGTACACTGAACTATTTTACTTGTGACTCTAAATATGATGTGTTATGTTTGTAAGAAAGACATTCTCTAATCTGTTTAGACTAAGTCATTATTATTCACTCTTGTTTGTCATGGTCTGCATATAATTCTATGAATGGATATTATAGTTAAATAACTCATAAGTGATTCACATGGAAAAGAATAAGTAGTCTTTCTCAACATTCTAAAAGTCTATGTATGTTTTCTGGGTATTAAAATGTCTCATAAGAATTCTTATCAGAAAACAGATTTGGGATACTTGAAAGGTATTTTTCTAATCAGTGTTGGAAATTATAAATTTGTCTAATGAAAACTGTTTTTTGATCTCAGTTTGTACAATCTGTTTTCAAACTTTCGAGGTTTGATCACATCGTCTTGTTTAATCAGAGTTTTTTCTCTCTATCTTTTTTCTGCTTATTATGCTCTTCTGGTGATGCGTTTTATGTGATTTGATCTTATATTCTATAATCTTATCTCTGGTTAATTAATCCGTGTGGTTCACGTGTGTTTTTGACAAAAGTGTTCTTGAATATTTTTTAACAGCCTATTCTTTCTCTTGTGTAAGAGATTTTATGAAAAAAAAAATCATTTAATATATGTTTGGCTGTGTCTTTTTTGTCTGATATAGCTTATGCTATTCTTATTATTATCAGACTTATGTCTTGAATCTTGTGATTCGGTATCTTTTGTGAAGTTGTAAATTTTTTTGCATGAATCAAATTAGTCTTTATGTTCTTTGCGAGTTTCTTCTTATATTATTCTCGTAAAGTTGTAAAAGTTTTTAATCATGTCAAATTAGTCTTTAAGTTCTTCACAGGTCTTGTTTTTTCAGTCGTGGTTCTGAATTCTTAAAATGTGTGCATTTTGTTTTCATATCAGATATGTTTCTGGTAGTCTTATAAGAATCTTGTGATTCATCTTTTTCTGAAAGTTGTGTGACTCTTGTCTTATAAAATCTTTCTATACAACACATGTGAATCTATATGATTAATATATGTCTCTTTTTTCTCACATGTACATGCCAATGGACTTCATGGATCTTGGTTTGGGTCGTTTCTTTGGTATGGTTGAGAGTTTAATTGGCGTTGTTATGTGAGTTCAAGTCTTCCCAAATGTCGTGCATTATCTTTTGGCTTCACTAAAGGTTTGTTGTCTTCCAACATGATTTCTTAATTGATAAATTATTTATGTGTGACAGGGTTGAATTATCAAATTAGGGGGGTGTTAAAAATTCTATTTTATAAATATAATCAATTTGCTAATTCCTCATTTTTCGTTTCTTGCATAAATGGGCTCTGGCTTCTTTAATGGATTGTTGTTGGGCCCATGTCCAAGCTTCCCCTCAAAATCCCGTAGGTGCTCTCCAAATCAGAAGCCCGACCCCTCTTGAAGCCGGTGTTTTCATTCTCAGAGAGAAAAAAGGGCTCATACCCTACCCGCTCCTAGTTGATGCCATCTCCTCCAATCACCCAACGGGACTCCGTTGATTATGCTCCTGTTGATTGCTTGGTTTTCTTTCATGGTGATTTGCCCGTTGGAATTTGCCCTATTTATAGTTGTTGAGTTTTTTCTGCTTTGATATACAAGAACTACAAGATGTAGTCCTCCTCTTCTTTGTGTTATTGTTTTTTCTTTATTTCATATGTATTAGTGTTCTTAACCCCCTTTCTGATTCTTCTACCTTTTTTGTAATCATTTGAGTAATTTGAATAAAACTGTATTTAATCTGTCTTTTTAACATATATGATTTTAGATGCGAAACTTTGTATTAGATTCGTTGAATTATTAAAGGTCATGTACACTCATTGAACTTTGGAATCTCAAGTGCTATATCAACCATGTTTAAACACACGAGTCATGCCCGTTCTGCTTAATGATACAAGGGTTGTAGAAAAAAAGTTATATGAATATAAAATACGTGATAACATAGGTTTTGGAGGCATGATTTTGTAGATTTAAACCAATACTTGGTTATTAGAACTTTATTGTAACATCCGATCTTTCGTACTAACAATATTATCCGCTTTGCCTAGTAAGTGATCATAAATTTGTTTTTGGTTGTCCGAGTGAAAACTTCCCAAGGGTCGTCATTCCCTGGATTACTCTTATCCGAGCATGCTTAACTGTGTAGTTCTCATCTCATCCACTGCCAATGCGCTCAAAACGCGTTGTTGATATTTGAGGCGTAGCATTCCTTATGACCCAGTATCTCTCCCGTGGACAGAACATGACTGAACGATATGGAATTTGCCTAAAGTTTTACATTCATAATCTATTACATACATGATACATGTTAGAAGTATGCTTGTGCTTGACTTTGTTTAATAACATATCCATATTCAGTAAACCTAATGGTGTAAACGAGCCGAGCCGAGCCGAGCCGAGCCCGAGCTCGACTAGGCTCGATCTCGGCTCGGTTCAAGCTCTATTTCTAAAGCTCGGGTCGGCTCGTGAGTAGTTTTTAAAACTCGAGCTCGGCTCGACTCGTTTATTATTTATAAATAACATAATATACATTACTTAGTTATTTTCATAATTTTATATATAGTAATTATTATTTTATAAATATATATTTAATATAATAATTAAAAATATTTTAAGTAACATGCTCGTTTAGGCTCGCGAGCCGACTTGAGCTCGATAAGTGAAGCTCGGGCTCGTTTAAACTCGGCTCGATTCAATATTTTAACAAGCCGATCTCGAGTAATTCACGAACCGGCTTGACTCGTTTACACCTCCAAGTAAAACCTTTGAACTTGAGTGACCTAATCATGTCCGGTTAAAATACATAACCCATATACATCAAAAAGAGAATGTTCGTTACCCAAAATAGCATAAGCAGTTTCAGGACTATAAGGTCAAAGTTTCCAATTTTAATAGTATTGGGACCATTTATGTAATTCACCCGAAGAACAGTGGAGGATAGAGGCAGCTCTCTCTCTCTATCTCTCCATCTGTAATTGTGTGTGCGAAAGCTCCTCTAAAACTCGTTGATTATTTTCATTTCCAATCACTTGATCTGCAAATCACGCTCCAGAGCTATGGGATCGCCGGATTCTGGTTATGCTTCGTCTAACGACGGGGACGCTCCGACGAAATCTTCGCCTCACAAGCCAGAGCAACTTCCTCCTTCAGGTATTATCGTTATTGCTATCATTTTGTTTTGTTATTCGATCTCTGACCTCTCCGATCTACCTTTTTCGCCTTATTTTTTAACTTGTTTGCCGATCTCATCTATCAAACGAATTGCTGATTACCTACGTAGAATTTGAAGCCTTGTGTTTGTCAAAAAATGTTCAGATTTGATTTTCATGAATGATGAATGACCTGTTAGTTTTTGTTGATTTGATGATATGTATGTTAATGAGTGTTTCAACGAATGTATAGAGAATATCCGAAGGAAGATGCGTGCATTTAAGATACGTATATTATTGAAATTGAAATTTAGGTTAGTTTCAAATAATTGCATCTAGGATTCATTTTTGTACCTGCTAGTCTTGAATAGTTGGATTATTGATTAGATATAGTTCATAAATAGGAGATCTTCGTATGGTATTCTGTAGAGCTTCGCCTACTTAGATACTGCACCAATAATTGAAGGGACTGCTGCTCTTCCAGGCCTTAATAATCATAAATTCCATCTCTTCTACACAAACATTCCAATTGAAACACACAGGAGACACAGCTAACTTGCTTAATTTTTTGTGCTTGTAGTTGTATATGTTATAAAAATTTAGAGTAAAAAACACATTAAAGTTTGCAGCTAGCGATTCTGGACCGTTCTATTGTAGTACCAGTAATTAAAGCTAGTGGCTAATCATACAAAACCACTGATATTCCAGCAAAGTTCTGTTTTGAAAAATTTCAGCACGTATTTGCTACAATATTAATATATGACTGAATGTGAGATTGATATTTTGGTATTGTTCTTTTGAGAAAGGAGAAGACAAATCTGATCAGATTTACAGGACTACAATTTTGATGAATTAAGAATTGAACATGAAATAAGAACAAAATATCAAATAGTACAAGTTGTGGGGAAAATTTCCCTTTTCTTTTTCTTTCATAAATCTTCAACTCCATGCTCAGGGTGATTGTGAAACATGAGTTATCACCGTCTTATTATGAGATCTACTAGTTGTAACATTTAATTTCATGTTGAAGACTCCACAGAGACTACATATCTGAGGTTTCTTGCATCAAATGCTGAAGCTGGTTCAATCATTGGAAAGGGTGGGACGACAATTTCTGATTTCCAGTCACGGTCTAACGCACGAATCCAGCTGTCACGCAATTATGAGTATTTTCCAGGAACATCTGATAGGGTTATTATGGTGTCTGGAACAATTGATGAAGTTCTCGATGCTGTTGGACTTATCCTAACTAAGTTGGTTAATGAGGTAATCCTTGTTATACACTTGCATTTGGTAGCCGGGTATCTGGACTTGCATAATATCATGTGTTGTTGATCAGTTTTATGCTGAAGATGGTGAGGAGGCTGAGCCAAGATCAAAAGTTAGACTAATTGTACCCAATAGCTCTTGTGGTGGAATCATTGGGAAAGGGGGATCCATGATAAGGTAAAAATGCTGCCCACCACATTTTATCTATTACTCTGATAAGCTGCATCTTCCTGGCCTTGCTTTCAAAACACAATCGCTAAGGAAAAATATTTTTTGTTGACATTGGTTATTGTTTGGTTCCAACAACTTACCATTTGCTTGCATTTTTATTTGTATGAGTCAATCATGCAAATTTTTTAGCAACTTACATAGAATTGCCTTTTGAGTGTATAAGAATCTGGTTGATCCCTTGTAAATATTTGATCTGTTTAGTGCAATCTTTTCCTATACATACGTAGATGATGTACCTATTTGTTGATCTTGACAGTCATGTGAAAGCTAGTTTGACCATATATATATTTTTTAATTTGTAAATAATGTTGTCTTCCTTGAAAAGTAATGTCCTATACAGTCATAGCTATTAAAAGCTAGCGCCTAGGCGCAATCAGTGTTGTAAAAATCGCGCCTAGGCGCCGATTAATCACTAGGCGGTCGGGTAAGGAGGAATTTTGACCTAGTCGGTCCAAAAATCGCTAGACGGTCCAAATTGCGCCTAGGCGGCCAGATTCCGGCGAACATTCCGGTGAAAACCTGAAATTTTCGGCCAAATTCCGGCGAAAACCTGAAATTTCCGGCGAAGGCCAAATTCCGGTGAAAACCTTTGGTGTGGTTTAAAAATGAACATTTTTATAAAAATTACATATAAAAATGTGTGTATATATATAAAAAACTGAAAATTACATATAAAAATTCCAATCCGATTAATCCCGCCTAGGCCCCGATTAATCCCGCCTAGGCCTAGGCCCTACCCCACCGCCCGACTAGCGCCTAGCGATTTTTACAACACTGGGCACATTAAATGCGCTTTGATTCCTAGGTGATGGTTCATTTTTTATATTTTTTTGTTTGATGCTTTATTATCATTTCCTAGGCGGTTGAGCTTATATAAACTTGGTAACAATACTGATTGAATGTTTTTTTATTTAATGTTTTACTTTGAACATTTTGTTATTCAAGTTTTGGAATTACATTTGAATCTTGACTATTTTAGAACTTTTGGTACTAATTAGATGATATTAAAAGTTATATAATAGCTTTTCCTTATTTCATTTGGATAATAGTATTATTTTTCAATACAAATTATATGTGATTTTTTTTTCATTTAAGTGCTCTTTTTTTTCTTAGGCTGTCACTTTTTTTTTGCGCCTTGCGCCTAGGTCCCATTTTTTAGGGGGATCAAGTGGGTTCTTGACATGTTAGTGTGTTCACAACTTCCAGTTTTGATCTTTTTGCATTACAGGTCCTTCATTGAAGATTCTGGAGCAAATATTAAGATCTCTCCTCAGGATAACACATATATCGGATTGAATGATAGGTTGGTAACAGTAATGGGCACCTTACCACAGCTGGGGCAAGCCATTAATCTGATACTTTACAAATTATCTGAAGATGTCTACTATGTACAATCCGTCGGGCCAACATTTCCATATGCTGGTATGCTTTCTTTTTACTTAAATCCATCCTCATTCTCATGTACTATTTATAGCTGCTTGTAGGTGGTTGCGGTTGTGGAACACAACCTATAGTGCTCCCATAACTATAATCAGTTGCATAGGAGTACTATGATCTTTTGTTTTAGCAACTGAAGAAGGTGAAAATCATGAGAAATGCTACACATCACACATTTCTGACATCACAAACATCAAAAGAGCCATAAACGTTACCCAACCCAACCCGCTCGTTTTTCCGAAGAAAATTGATACTTCTTTAAAAACGACCATTTTGACCCGAACTCATTTTGGTCATTACCCGTCCTGACCTGAACCCATCCTGATCCGTTACCCAACCCAACTCGCCCGTTTTTCCAGGCTTACTAAACTCATTTCAACTATTATATAAATAACATAAACTATATTATTACAACAATAATCTGTTTTTTTTAAATAATGTTTACGAGCTTGTATGCATCAAAAATACACTTTGGAGACTTTAAGCCCGTTTCCTTTTTATCCATTTTTTGTTGGTATTTAATCATTTAGAGATAATATAATCTGAATCGATCCATACAAAGTGAATGGTCTGAAATTGCCACCTTAGTTAGCTTGCAAGGTGATTATGTGGTTCGTGAACAGTGTTCTGTTCACTCAACTTTATGTTACTAATTATTCCATGTACTTATTTTCTTTCCCTTTTCTGTTCTGCAGCACCTCACAATATCCCTAATTACGGACCGTCTGGGGTTGCTGGAAAATTTCAGAACCACCGTTTTCAGAACAATAAGGTTTTTAACCTTTTAATATCTTTTCTTCTGTTTCACACCTGAATCATGTTTTTTCATATTTGATACTTCATACTTCTAACCCCACAATACAAGCATTAAATGGCCAGATTTTTAAAAACTTGACCTAATAGTTATTTGAATCCAACCATTTTATCAATGCTCATTTGCATAACCAATAATTAACACTGTTGAAATATATTTCTTGAAATCTGTTCATATAGTTCAGTTAACAGCACACATATTGGTGTTTGCAGGAAGACGTGAGTAACTCAGTGACTCTGGGTGTTGCAGACGAGCATATAGGGATTGTTGTAGGCCGTGGTGGTAGAAATATCATGGAAATCAGTCAGGTAAATAAGAATGTGCCACTTTTGTTCATTACATGCATTTTTCAGTCTTAGTAATCTCTCTCCTTGCAGATTAGTGGGGCTCGGATCAAGATTTCTGAAAGAGGTGATTTCATACCGGGGACATATGATAGGTATGCAGTTTTTCAATATTTTCACTTCCCCAAAATAAATCTAGAGAAAATGTTTGATACATCATGTAAGCGGCCTGAAGAATGGTATTTGACCCAGCATGTGAATAATTCTCATGCTAACTTAGGTTGATCAACATAATATAGAGCCTAGAGGTGGCCATATTAGCGGGTTGGGTGAAGGGTTAAGTGGTTAACATATACTCAAGTGGAAACGGGCCACTTCGTAGTACAGGTCAAAACAAGTTGGGTCGGGTTGGATTGACCTGCAGGCACATTTGTTGATTTTTTTTAACTTCTTTGATAAGTATTTAATTGCAACTATGTAGTCCCGTCGATGATTGTCACACACGAACACAACTGATTTGAGGAATACCTTGCCTCGTCTCTTTTCTTATTAATCAAATTGGAAGTACGTACAGAACTATAATCTCTTTATTTAAACAAAACAGAGTCAACCTATTTGACTCCAAATACAATTCCTATAACTCAGGAATTTGATAATTAAAAAAAGATAACCCCTAATTAAATGACTGACTCCAAACAATTCGACCCACACAAAACACCGACTCTGACCTTGATCAATTTTGACCCATTCGAAAATTAATAAATAATCACCCTCTTAATTTCTTAATGGGTCCAAGACTTCTTCAACCCCAGTAAATTCCTCATTATAGCAAACTGTTTCCTCCCAAGGTGGATGGTGTGAGTCCACAAAGATCACTATGGACGAGCTCCAAGGGTCTTGTTGCTCGGTTGGAGGTTTCATCCGGAAAAGGCTGTCTAGTTTGTTTTCCAACTAGACAAGAATCACAAAGCTGTGTTGGGTGCTTGATTGATGATAGTCCCTTCACCATCTTTTCTGTTGCCAATCTGTTTAGTGAATCAAAATTCACATGACCCATCCTAGCATGCCATTTCCATGCTTCTTTATTCTAATTTGCATGAAGACACCCTGGTTTCCCAACATTTAGCTTGATCTTGTAAAGTCGGTTCGGTCCTGTTGGTACTTCCATCAACAGCTTTCTTCCTTGATCATACATCTATAAAAAAATCATAGCCTTGCAACCCACCTCATCCGTTTGAACAAGACCGAGGATGTTACAATGGAGGCTTGGTATGTAATAAACTTCAGTGATGATCCGTTGTTCACCGTCTTTGCAATTCAAAATTTTTAACCCCTTTCTTTTAATTTTGACTTGTGAACCATCACCGAATCTAACCTGCCCATCGACATGTTTGTTTACTTTTGAAAATGACCTCATACCTGTCATGTGGTTGCTAACTCCGCTGTCAAGGTACCAAACACCATCTTCCGGCAGCACACAACGTTTGGGTTAAATTTTCTCTTCATTTAGGAGTATGACTTCCCGTTGCAAGCTGCTAATAACACAACTGGTCCGTCTTCTTTTGCATCAGCAAGTTTCGCTTCATTTGTTTTGATTTTCGGTCTGGAAAATCCGATGCAAAGTGCCCGAATTTGTCGCACTTGAAGCATTGAATATGCGATCTGTCTGGGCCTCGGCTGCAATCATCAGATCTGTTTTGGGTCGGTCCACGTCCCCGACCCAGTCCTCCTCGTTCTCTACCCTGGTCATTACCTCGGCAGTTGCCATAGCCGCTGCCCCGGCCACGGTTTGATGATTCGCCCCGCTTGTTCTTTCCATCCTATCTGCAATATTAAACACAAGTTTACCTTCTGTTGTCTCGGATTTGAGTTCTTTCCCTCTAAGCTGTTCCTCGAAGGCTTTGAGTTTTCCTATGGCATCTTCGAAGGCCATGTTATCAAATATCAAGGTCTATGTATTGTTCCATTGCTGCAGTGAGATGAAAAAAACTTCTCAGTTACCGCATCGAGAAGTTTTCTTACAAGTGTTGCATCACAAACTGTCCCAAGGTTGACGGACTTGGATGCCAAACCGCTCAGTTTGTTCGTGAATTGATCGACAGTCTCGTCGTCCTTCATCTTCAACTTATCGAGCTCCGTGTTCAACGTTTGTAATCTGGCCTTCTGTACTCTATCGGCTCCAACATACTTGGTCTTCAAGGCATCCCATATTTCTCGGGCTGTCTTGAATTTCACGATTTGGAGAAGAATTTCGTCTGTTACGGCTTGAAAAAGAAAAGACCTGGCAGTCTTGTTCTTCTCATCAACCTGTGCTTCTGCAGCAACATTCACGGCATCCCAGATGCCTTGATCGTTCAGAATTGCCTCTACCACAATCGCCCATTGTAAGATGGTAAAAGACTGAAATTGTTTATTACTGAATAATGAGTTACATTATATAGAGAACGGAATGCAAACCCTAGATACCTAATGGGCCCGTGGGCTCATAATAATAAACCTAATATCCAATACTCCCCCGCAGTCGTAGCGGAAGTAAATCGGAAGCTAAAACTGGAAAACAAAAAAAACATAAAACCAATAATAATAAGATAAACATGCTTCGATCGACTTGAAAATCCAAACTTTTGCCAACAAATCCATATTGTGCTTTATGTGGCCATCCATATTTGCTGATTGTGCTATCCATAATTTGCTTGATTGTGTCATCCATAGTTTTCAAAAAAATTGCATAGCAATGGACCGTAGTCTAGTTCTTCAAAAGCAGGTGGATGTGGGCCTCAATTGACACAGATATCACCAATTTTGTTGGGATTATGTGGCTGTAATTCATTGGTCCTTGGTTCCTAGAATGACAAACACGTTCAAGAGATGATCGGCTTTAAGTAAGTCGACAACGGCGACCGTAGTCGTGTGGTGATGTGTCGAGGCTAGCAAGCGGCGCGGTCCGTAGATCTAAAAAAGAAAAAAAAAACAAGGCCGGTAACCGTGGTCAAGCGGAGGTCTCTTCGATCCGTAGATCAAGAAATGAGATCCGTAGATCTAAAAAGAAAAAAAACAGTCTAATCAAACCAAACCAAACCGTAGTTTGAGATCGGTGGCCGTGGACCGTGGTCCTTGGTACGGCTAAAAACCGATAAAATTAGAGAAAGAAAAGAAAAAGAAAGCGGCCACCGCAATTTAGGAGTCGTAATTCAGGAACGAACCAAGAGAATGATGGTGAATGAGTACAAATATAACCCAACCCATTTGAAAATATTCGCCGGTCAAAAAATAAACAGATGGCTGTAGCAATAGCAATCTGGAACATAATCTTTTTGATTGGGATAAATACCAATCAATTAATCCGTGACGGTGGAATTAATTGGTAGCCCAATTGATTGTTTGGTGACGGCAATAAGTTTAAACGAAGGGGAGGAGGGGGCTGTAGAGAAAAGAAATTGAAGTAAACAACCACACACCTCTCGTGACAAAAAGAAAAAGCAAGCAAACAAGCACCTCTTGGGAGCAACCATTGTTACGTGAAATTCATAGAAGGTGCATGGAAGGCTGGTTTGACGGTGGCTTTCAGGTGGGCTATGGCGGTTCTGATGGTGGCGGCAGTAAGAGTTAAGAACGTCTCAAAAAAAAAAGATTTGGATAAGTGGTTTGAGTCTTCAACCGATAACGAAGCTTTATTAAACGAAAACTAGAAAATATAAAATAAACGAAACAAAAACGGGAAGTGAGACAGGGCGGCGGCAGTGGAGGCACGCCGCCCTGTCTAGGGTTTGAACTTGGTGGCGACGGCTAGGGTTTTTATTTTTGTGTGTTACGTAGGGAAAACGGTAACCAGAACCCTAAGGCTCTGATACCATGTAAGATGGTAAAAGACTGAAATTGTTTATTACTGAATAATGAGTTACATTATATAGAGAACGGAATGCAAACCCTAGATACCTAATGGGCCCGTGGGCTCATAATAATAAACCTAATATTTGTTTGTGCTTCATGTTATCTTCGAAGGCCATGTTATCAAATATCAAGGTCTATGTATTGTTCCATTGCTGCAGTGAGATGAAAAAAACTTCTCAGTTACCGCATCGAGAAGTTTTCTTACAAGTGTTGCATCACAAACTGTCCCAAGGTTGACGGACTTGGATGCCAAACCGCTCAGTTTGTTCGTGAATTGATCGACAGTCTCGTCGTCCTTCATCTTCAACTTATCGAGCTCCGTGTTCAACGTTTGTAATCTGGCCTTCTGTACTCTATCGGCTCCAACATACTTGGTCTTCAAGGCATCCCATATTTCTCGGGCTGTCTTGAATTTCACGATTTGGAGAAGAATTTCGTCTGTTACGGCTTGAAAAAGAAAAGACCTGGCAGTCTTGTTCTTCTCATCAACCTGTGCTTCTGCAGCAACATTCACGGCATCCCAGATGCCTTGATCGTTCAGAATTGCCTCTACCACAATCGCCCATGTGGTATAATTCGTCCCAGTCAGCTTTGGGATGTCATACGATGATCCCCCGGTCGCTTTTGCTGTGATCATCGCAGTTTAATTTTGAGCAGAATTGGGATCAGCCATCTCTTCTTATTTTCCTTCGATTCCTTATCTGGTAAACGACTGGTGGGTTGGCTCTGATACCAATTATGGTCCCGTCGATGATTGTCACACACGAACACAATTCATTTGAGGACTCGACTCTTTTCTTATTTATCAAATTGAAAGTACGTACAGAACTATACCTTAATCTCGGTATTTTAAACAAAACAGACTCAACCTATTTGACTCCAAAAACAATTCCTGTAACTCAGGAATTTGATGATTTAAAAATAACAAAATAACACTGACTCTGACCTTGATCAATTTTGACCCATTTGGAAATCAACCAACCAACTATGATTACAAGAATAACATCTCTCTTCAATATAAAACGAGTTGAGGTTATATGCACTAAAAATTACGGGTGAGCTTTGAGTTTCAACCCATTTGGCCCGTTCGAAGTAGTTGTATATGATTCGTGTGGATAAATAATACAATGTATATGTTTCTTTTTCCAGGAAAGTAACAATATCAGGATCACAAAGGGCAATCCGTGTAGCAGAGGCCATGATAATGCACAAGGTGTCTTCAGCTTCGGCTCCACCTCCAGACATGACTCCTGACCATCTTTCGGTTGAAAATCTGTCGGTCAAGTAAAACTGCAATAACCGGTACCTCGTTTCGTTTAGTTCTTTTATTTATTTTTCTTTAACTCCTATGTTACATGTGATGGAGTAGAAAGAGAGTGTTAAGTGGAATCTAACATACAAAGGGATCCATCTTTATAATTTTGGTTGGTTATAAAGTGACAAAGTTGAATTTATTCATTTTTACCATCTTTTATTTATTTTACTAAATGTTTGGTTGGCAGAAATTTAATTGCATCTATACTATATAATAAATAAAGGTTTTTTCATGCCACGTGTCGCATTGACATTCATTTTCATCATTTTTTTCTCGTCTTTCTCTCTTATTAAATGCACCTTCATATTTTAATAATAATATATATTTAAATAAATTATTAATTATACTAATAAAACACATTTATTTTAAATTATCACTTATGAAACTTTGAAATCTAAATATGTAACTTTTATTTTCAATTAAATAAAAAATAAAAATCAAATTACATTAAATAGTACTTAATTTATTTTCGTAACCCAATTATACATTAGTTTTTACATATTTTGAGTTTTGTTTTTTATCCTTAATATATGATATATTTTTACACTTATAAAATATACACATAAAGATTTAAAAAATTTATTTATTGATATTTTTAACTCCGTGTGTATACACGAGATCTAAACTAGTATAAATATGTATTAATGCAAATTGAGAAACATACTTAAATGGTTAATTTTGTTCTAACAGCTCAAACCAAACATTTCACTTGAATAATTGTGCTTTTTAGAAGAAAAAGTAAAAAAACAACAGTATTTTATATATAGGGTTAGGTTATAGTAAAAAGGGTTTTAAAAATAAGAAGGGTAAGAAGGATTCTAAGCTTGACATGTGTCATTTTATTGTTTTTAAAGGAAGGACATAATGGTCAATGTGTAATATACCAGGTCAATGTGTAATACAAGGTCTGATATTACACAATGATCAGACCTGATATTACACAATGAACTGATATTACACATGAGCATATGACCTGACATATTTGAGCGAATTACACAATAATGAGCGAATTACACAATGAGCTGGAAAACATAAAACACAATGATGAAAACATATAACACAATGATGAAAAATATTTGACACAATGAACTTGTATTACACAGTGATCTAACTAATTACACAATGAACTTGTATTACACAATGACTTGACTAATTACACAATGAACTTGTATTACACAATGACCAGACGTGGTATTACACAATGAACTTGTATTACACAATGAACTTGTATTACATGATGAACTTGTATTACACAATGAACTTGTATTACATGATGAACTTGTATTACACAATGAACTTGTATTACATGATGAACTTGTATTACACAATGACCTTACTAACTACACAATGAGCTGGAAAACATAAAACACAATGATAAATACATATAACACAATGAACTTGTATTACACATTGAACTTGTATTACACAATGAACTTGTATTACACAATGCCCTGACTAATTACACAATGACCAGATATTACACAATGACCAGACGTGGTATCACACAATGAACTTTTATTACACAATGAGCTTGTATTACACGATGAACTTGTATTACACAATGAGCTGAAAAACGTAAAACACAATGATAACTACATATAACACAATGAACTTGTATTACACATTGAACTTGTATTACACAATGAACTTGTATTACACAATGACCTGATTAATTACACAATGACTAGATATTACACAATGACCAGACGTGGTATTACACAATGAACTTGTATTACACAATGAACTTGTATTACATAATGAGCTGAAAAACGTAAAACACAATGATAAATACATATAACACATTGAACTTGTATTACACATTGAACTTGTATTACACAATGACCTGACTAATTACACAATGACCTGAAAAACGTAAAACACAATGATAAATACGTATAACACAATGAACTTGTATTACACATTGAACTTGTATTACACAATGGACTTGTATTACACGATGAACTTGTATATTACAATGACCTGACTAATTACACAATGAGCTGAAAAACGTAAAACACAATGATAAATACATATAACACAATGAACTTGTATTACACATTGAACTTGTATTACACAATGAACTTGTATTACACAATGAACTTGTATTACACAATGAGTTGGAAAACGTAATTTTTTTTTCTTTTTTTGTTTATAACGACACTATACTCGTTTTAAAGATAAAAAAAACGCTCGTTTTTATGGTGTAATTTTTTAAAAAAAATAATGTCGTATGTAAAAGTTATGAACGTTTAAAAATGAGGGGGGAACTTGATAAAAAGTCAACAAAAGTGACCAAGACTAAAATACTCTTCCAACAACTTTTTCTTATACAATTTAATCTCAACCATTAAATCTTTTCTATAATTTGATCTAATGGCTCTAAATCCTTCCCACCCTTCTTAAAATTAGAATCCTTTTTATCTGAACCTAATCCTTTGTATATATTCAGCTTGTTTTATAACGATTAATAAATAATATCTAACAAAGTGCAAGAGTAGAGAAAAAGATTGGTTACTTCAATTCAAAATCTATACTATATTTGACATTTTTTACTCTCTCATGCAACATCAACTTTTTTTTCCGCCTCTATGCTATTAATTATAGAAATTTCTTTAATTGTTTTTATAATTTTTTGTTTCCCGTCTCTCTCTCTCCTATTAAATAATGATTTCTATAATTTTCTTGTAAAACATTTTTCATAAATATGTAATATATAAATCTTTATTACTAAGTATATATAACATTGCCTTTATTTAACTCGTGTAATACACCGTGTTTCTAAAGTTTAACATAAATTAACATTTATCAGTTACATAAAAAAATTAATACTTAGCTAAAATAATATTTTAAAAGTTAACTTAACAAAATTTATAACTGTCACGTAAAATTTTATTTACACGGGTTTTTAAAAATATAATTTTTTTATTACTAAATATATAACATTATATTTATTCAGTTCGTGTAATACACCAGATTCTAACCTAGTTCACAAATATATAGAAAAGAGATGCTATTTATGGACTTCTAGACATCAACATTGTGATTAAGTTCTATGCGGATCTTATAAGTACCTCACTTTGGAACTTGAATCTTTTTTTTATTTTTTATTTTATAAAGTAGACTCATATCATGTATTCTACAAGGTGAAAAAATCATGTCCCTCTCTAAAAAAAACATTTTATAATAATTTAAACTAGTTGTATCCCCCGCGCGATGCGGCGGGTACGGAATCTCTAATCTGACGCTACTATACACAATGTGATTTGTAACGAAGGAACGATGTTAATCTAACCTGTTATGAAGAGTGCCACCCACGATTTCACCTTTTAGCTCTATTAAATAAGATGAACTTTAAAGCATCTTTCGTGCGACATGCATACTGAGTTAATTCCACTCTTAAATACAAAATTCAACTAAACAAATAGACAAAAAAATAAGGTATCGTTGAATGAATCAAAACCAATTAATCTTACGCCTTCGTTTAGCCATGGCTAAAGAATTGATACCAGCTTCCCATGTCCACATCTTGTGACGGGAGCACCCCCAGTTCCACAGATTGTGTGCCAAAAAGCAACACTACATTGCATCTAATCCTACAATCAACAAACAAATCTATATAAATGTCTAATAACCATTTATAATTGCAAAACAGTTGAAGACAAACCTGAAATATGTGCAAAAAAAGCGACACTAAATGACATATAGGAGTGTTATTCAAGTTGTTTTAGTGGGTTTCAGGTTTAAACCCAAAAAACTCGTGTTATTTGTTTAAGGTTTTATCGGGTCACCGAATTCAGTTTTGGAATTGGTAAATGGGTCGTCCAAATTACATCAAAACCTGCAAGGTTAGCAAAGATAACTAAGAACAAAGTATTAGTTGAAACTTAATACATGTAAAATATCCAGCAAAGTGGCAATCTTCCAAGAACAATTAATAACATGAAGCACAAACAAATATAAAGCTCAGCAATGCATCATAGCTTCAACATTCTCTGCTTACAACCCTCAAAGAAACCATGAAATGATAGGAGGAACAATCCCTTAATCCCAAATCTAAATCAATAACCAACATTAGCACGTTAGCGTTTCTAAACTTCATTCTTGCATAATAGATAAATCAAATCCATGGTGAAAAGCCATGAGGGTTAACAATTTTAAGAAGTCAGTTGCCACAATGGCCGACAGAATCGTTAGCCATAGACAAAATCAGGTAAAGTCAGGTGAACGTCACCATCATGGCCGAATTCACAGCAGCGTCTACAAGAGTTTTTTTGAGAACGGTATATTTCAGCAAAAAATTTAGGTTAAAGGGGAAGTAAAAAAAAAAAAGGTTTATGGTGTATCCGCTATTACCAATAGCGGATTAGGAGGAAGAAACTTGAAAAATCTGACACAACTGCGAATGTTGCAGGAGTTAACATAAACCGCTATTCACAATAGCGGATTTATTCACAATAGCGGATTAGGAGAAATAAGCCGCTATTCACAATGGCGGATTAGGAAGAAATGTTCTTGGATGTGGGATGCTACAACTTTTGATCTTCCTAATCCGCCATTGTGAATAGCGGCTTATTTCTCCTAATCCGCTATTGTGAATAGCGGCTTATGTTAACTCGCAACATTCGCAGTTGTGTCAGATTTTTCAAGTTTCTTCCTCCTAATCCGCTATTGGTAATAGCGGATACACCATAAAACTTTTTTTTTTGACTTCCTCTTTAACCTAAATTTTTTGCTGAAATATACCGTTCCCAAAAAAAATTCGCGTCTACAACGGCCGATGGAATCGTCAGCTGGAGACAAAGAGGAGGACATAAACTGGGTAAACTCAAATGAATGTCCCCATCATGGGCTAAAATCACAGCAGCAAACACACACATGTCAACAATCGACAACCGGAGGCAAACAATAGTCAGCGTCGAAAGATCGAAAAAACCCAAAGAAAGAACCTAGAATATCAAAGAATAGAGAGAGAAGGTACCGCAAGTTGTATCTCTGCCGCCTCCATATACGGCCGTAAATCCGCCAGCAACGGCAGGGAAGACCCCAGCTCCCCGTTTGGTAAGTTCGCCGCCACCGTGCAAGACCCCATCTCTCCGTGTCTGTCTAAAAAAGGTTTACATCACCATCAACGAACAGTTGACCAACAACGACCATATCACAAAACATCGAGCTGACCAACAACCACCATATCACAAAACACTTCGTCCGGTAGAACCCAAAACAAAAAGAAGAGATTGCAGTGGAGAGCTTTGGAGAGAGGGAGAGAGAGAACACCGTTATGTTGAAGATCCAATGGTAATGTTGTGATTATGTTGAAGATCATGGCTAAAGTTATAAAAATTACTATTCATTCCGTTCTCTTTTAAATATAGGTATAATATCATATTTACCAATTTTAATTTATTTATAAAAAAGTGACCATTTTACTCTTCAAATACAATGATTTGAAATCTAGATGTGTATAAAAAAACCGCTGACCACCTAGACCCCGCTTTCCTCCTAAAACAATTAAATAAACAACCATTGAATCAAATGTTCTTCTAATGAGAATTCGAAGCTTGAAACATGACCCGAGGCTAGACTGGAGCTTTTCCTACATAAAAACATCCAAACTAAACAACCATTAGTAATGATAGACACCCCTTATGACCTTTTACAAGTTTATGCCTTAACTCGTGTCCGAACGACACTTTCGAGAAACATTTCAGCGAAAATCAGTGGGTTTTCAGCGCAACATGCGCTGCCCAGCGAATAATGCTCTGCCTAGTGCATAATGCGCCCCTACCCTAGATTATTTCGCTGGCAGTCAGGTCTGAACACACCAAAATCCGTTTTAGATGCAATCCGATCCTCCCGACTCGACCCCTTGGTGTTTTAACAACCCCACAATGTTACCCCCTTAGTGTGTACACCTTTTAACACCTCCTAAACACCTCATGTGGATTTCTTATGAATCCAAGACAATCCAAACACAATTTAAAGTTTTAGTTAAAACTAGTTATTCTACCATTTACAACTCCAAACCATATTGGTGTGGTTTTGTGACCACAACTCGCCCCACTCATGTGAGGTTCATAGACCTCAATTACCGACACCTTTGTGAGGTTCTTTGACCTCATATTCAAACCGTCCTTGTGAGGCTCAAGACCTCAATTTCAAACCACCTTTATGAGGTTCTTAAACCTTAATACCAATCGTCTTGATGAGATTTTTAGAACTCAATTACCAAACGTCCCCTTTCCCTTTTTAAGCATATTCGACCCATATGTTTTTCAGTTAATATTACTTACACACGAGTGCACATAAGTTAATCTACAAATCATAATGCACGTACATAATGTATGTAATCACTACTATCTATAACTACTAAGTACAAAATTACAACTAATGAAGTTCAAAGTCTTCAAACAACAACAACACATGTGAGATTCGTGACCTCTATTACAACGAGTGGGGTTCTTAGACTCCGATTACCGACTCTAAACATACAAACAAATGTTACACACATTACCAATCCATCTTTATAACTCATACATAATTTATCAATATGTGGGATTCAAGATCCCAAACCCACCCTTTTTGTTTGTGAAGTTCGAAGACTTCAAATCTCTATTTCACTCACATCCCTTGCATACAACATGGTTGATAAGCGATTAAAGTTTCATGCATTAATGTGGGTAATGGAGCATATTTGTTCAACTTATGGAATGCATAATTTGAATTGGTGTATGGAGTGCATAGAATTGGTGTAGTTATGCAGGTACATGTGTTTGAAGTTAAAGTGTGATTTTGGAAGAAATTGCGCGAGACATTCAAGAGTTGGAAGGGAAAATGAAGAAAACGGGACAAAATCCTGGGTACCAGCGTAAGCCTATGCCATCCAGCGTCAGCTTACGCCCCCCAGCGTAAGCCTACGCCTGACCATTTCAGTCACAACAGGTTTGAGGCACCCAACGTAAGCTTACGCCAGGTGCATTTTCTGGACGCAGATTTTTGGGAAACTGCCGATTTTGAGAGGTTATTTGGGGGTTTCTTCCCCAAATTCGAAATCATCTTTTTCTACATAGTTCTTGGGCGATTTTGGGGGCGATTGGAGGCTAGGAAACACTATTCCAAGATCGATTGTGAAGATTGATACCGAATCATTGAAGAATCGAAGATGAATTCCACAACCATGAGCGGCTAATCCACCGGTAATCATTCCCGGGTGGATTGTTTGTAAGTTTTTCGGGTTTTATCATGTGCTAGTTTTGAGAAACAATTCTTGTAATCGTTTGGTTTAAAATACTTGAATCTTTGTGTTTAGTATGGTTATGAACTCACGGGAGTCGATAAATTCTTGCACCATTGACCCTGTTAGATGATAATTGCTATGAACTTTGATTTGTGTTGAATCTTGTGATTAATCTAATTCTATATTGCATACATTTGTCTCGATTTCATTCGTGAATCTTGTCTTACACTATTTGTCGATGATATATGAATGTTGATGTTCTTGGTTAGAATTGGTCAATTTGATTTGGATAACCATTTGATTGCTTGAACTCATATGTTGGTGTGATAATCCCTAATTACTTGTGAACTTGAAACCCGGGCGTGATTCCTTTTTAATTATTGTTACAATCTAAATCGTTTGTTTGGTACTTGATTACTATTGATCATAATTGTTACTTGATAATCCTTGTTTGTTGAGTTTGATAAGTTTCATCTAAAACATTGCTTGTGTTTGGTCAAAAAGACCCATTGTCACTTCATAAATCACTTTGTTAATTGAAGTTAAGCACCGACTATAAACTCTTCGTGGTTCGACACCCTTCTTACCCTAACTAGTTTAAGGTGATTAGAACACACTAATTCTCTATCTTTGACCGGTCGCTTCGACACCGATCAATGGTCATAAAAACACAATATTTTAATCACATAAGTAATTCAAAGATTTTAACCACCCTACTACATTGTGAGGTTTATAAACCTCAGGCACCTTAAACACCAACCCTTCGCATATATCCCCATATGCAAATCTACCAAATCAACAAACACACATTGCACATATGATATTTAACATAATTAACATGAATATCAAGTATGTGTATTTTGCTACCACCTATTATTACTAAGTAAACATAAAGCACTTACCTTAAGTTAGAGATCAACCCACTTGCTCCTCCAAGTTAGCCCCTTTACCACTTTGATCACCTATTTAGCACTTTCGTAATTAGAAACCAATTGACATTTCAACACACCCTTATGATCCAAATGACCCGTTTGACTTATAATAGTCAAACTTTCCAATCCATCAATTCACCATAAGCTTATGCCCACTAATTTAAACTTGACTTATAATTCTTTATATTAAACAAGTAAACATTGTAATGCACCCAAGTTTTCTATTAAACATTTTGGTTTAAGCATTTAATCAAACACCTTATGGGCATAACTTTAAATCACCATTCAACATTCAAATTTTGAGGATTTCACCCAATGTTGTGTTTATTATCACCATAGACACTTTCCAACCTTCAATTTATCAATATGGCATCTCCAAATCAAAACCCCCAATTTACAACTCAAGAACCTTAATTTATGAATCATCAAATTAGATGATTCTAAAATGTTATACACCTCACAACACCCTTAGTTAAGCTAGACAACAAGTTAAAACAAGTTATCTATCATCAATTTCACTTAATTCAACCCCAAACTCGTTTTATACCAAAACCCACCAAGAACACCCTCAATGGTGGATTCTAAAGATGAAAAGCACTTACTTGATTGCTTGGAAGAAGATAATTGCACCATAATCAACTAATTTCACATGCACCTTATTGATTTGTGATTATCTCCTTTTATCCCTTGCTCCTCTCTCTCAATTGCGACACACACACACACTGAAGTTTATTTATAAGAGTATAAATGTAATATTACGTATTTTTACAAAAAAAGTCATTTAATTATTGGCTTACGTATACGTAACGCTATGTGTTACGCATACGTAAACTGAAAACAAAAAATTTGCGGTTACGTATAAGTAAAACACAATACGTAAAATGATTTTTTTGGTAAATTGTGTAATATTATATTAATAAACTTAGAAATAAATTAGAAAAATAAAAAAATTATAAATTATTTGATTGGCTTTTAGTGGTTTTCTCCGTTTTTACCTAACTTTGTGGTTTTCTTCGTTTTTGCCTAACTTTGTGGTTTTCTGTTGATCCCCTATATATATATATACACACACTAATAACTAAAAATCTTAAGAGTATACGTGTCACTTTCTGGTGCATTATCAACATGTTTTTTTTTCACATATCTCTCATATTAAATAATCATATATAATATATTTTTAAATATTTTACTTAATTATGGATAGTTGTTATATCATTAACCAAATAATTTAAATATGAATTAATATTTACTAATTACATAAAAAGAATTAATGTCTAGTTAAATTAAAATGTTTTATAAACTAACTTAACATAATTAATAACTGTCATATCAAAGTACATTTTTTAAATGACATATTTTGACTATCAAAGAAAATTCAAAGATTCAAGGACTTCAAGATAATACAACTATCAAATATTGGGCTATTTTATATTCATACTTATTACATTTCATCAAACCAAATATATAATATTAGAAATTCTAATTTTGTAAGACTCATTGAAGATTTTGGCTCATGAAATATACCATATAATACGTGGTATTAAACAAACCAATATTCACGTTTTGAATTTAACACACGCCAATGTAGTCTGATTTGATTTCTTCTCACTTTGAAAAACCGACATGGCTATATGACTTTAGGCAATGGTCGAGGGACGATTCATCGTATGACTGCAGTTGACCAAGAAAAACCCTACTGAATTCACACACATATATGGTCTCCGGTGGCGATATGTCTTTTCTTTCACACGGTCCCTCCTAAATTAGTCCCCACTTATATTTATTATTATTATTTATGAAAGTGTAACTAAATATAACGGTTATGAGCAGGTTGGTAATCATATTATCTTGTTGACTTCTTGTATGGCATACAATCTATTACTATCTTCTGGAAATTAAGATTATGTACGTAGGTATTCTCAATGATAAATCTATAAACATATATGATTAAATACACATGCGGAACCATAATTTTATAATTAAATGCATATTTTGTTTTAAAAAAACTCAACTATTATATATATAAAAATAGATACATCCTGATGACCGGAGGTTTAATGGTCCCTCTTGACCCTCCTTTGGTTCCGTCCTTGCATTCTCTCACAAAAAGTTGGCAAAGATGATAACAAAAACTTTTTATTTTTCGGTAATTTTATGAGAACCTGTTATCAAAAAACTCGATAGATAAGCAACAAGATTAAGTAAATCACAGCTTATACCAGACATGTGAAGTTCAAGAGGTTATCTTAGGGAACTGGTAGGATGATAACAAAAACTCTATCAATGTCTTTTTGACCATATCTATGTAAGGATGTTTATTTTGTAAGGTAAACCTAAAACTTTTAAATGTGGTTACATATTACACAATACTTTTTATGTTTCATGTCAGTACCAAAACAAACGACAATTTGAGAGGGAGGTTGAACTACAAGAAAATGACGACGTTAGATACCCATATTAATAGAAAACTATATCGGCTAAAGGGTGAACGAACCCCTTCGATTTTTTTTTATCTAAGTCCATGTTCTCAAAAGTGAAATCAATGATATCCATAGATTCAAATTGTTATTAGTCAAATAAGTTACCCCGGTAACTATGGATGACTTAGAACCAAGGTTGAGTTATGACCGAATCAGTTATAAGTTGCTTTCTTCAGCCATAATTTGTCAAAGGTTGTCTTTGAATATTCTAAAATAATCTAAACTTCGACTATTTGGTATTATAATTAACGGGAAAAATCGTATGATAAGTTGTAGCTTTTGGTATAAAACCTAGTTTTACGATTAACGGGACAAGAATCTCAAATCAAATTAAGTAAATATTGCGAGAACACATAGAACAAAACGAATAATTCATTTTTTCAATCTTGAAAAGTTTTAAAATATAAAAAAATGATATAAATGTAATGTTTATTCGTTTTTCATGAAATTCAAACAAAATAATATGAACAAATTTCGTTTGCATATAACTTACACAAGTACATGAAACTTTTGAATATATATAAACATATAAAAAAACTAGTTTAATAGTTTTTTATGCACATAAACATACATATTTGTATGGTTTTTTTTACATTTTGGATTGATCTGATATTAGTTTTCAGATGTCTTAAAAGTTCAAAATTTTTAAATAAGGTCACATGTTGTTAGTGGCTACTGTTTAGATTCATGTTTTTGAGCTAATCATCATACGCTTTTGAATCATACGGTAAACTGTAATCAATTCGTGGGAAGAACACAAACAAAATAACAACCGAAAACTTGTCGGCTAATGAATTGACAAAACAAAAAGAAAAAGACATTAAGACGAGATGATCAAATGATGGCCATTAACACACTAGTCGACCCACCTGGGTGGAACTGAAGTAAAAAGCGAAAACATAGATCGAAGACAAAAAGGTGCAGAAAGAGGTTGCAGTTGATCCAGACCAAGACAAAAGGTGCAGAAAACCATAGACAAAAAGTGAAAATATATAGAGCCACACAAAACACACCAAAGCCCCTTGCACTTCTATAAAATCCAGAATTACCCCTTGCATATATAAACAACATAAAACCATTAATATACATAAAAAATATATTTGTCTTAAGGACAGACCAAACACTAAGTCGTGGTACTGTAAGGGAACTATATCTTGCCATGATTAGGGACTCTATGATACCTCAAGAAGACTCTATGGTGATCCGACCCGTGCAAGATCATTAAACACATAGCACATAACTATTCATAACATAATCTTTATTCATAAAAATCTACTTTTAAATCATCGTGTCATAATCCATACTTTCTTGCTCACAAGCATGATCATACGACATCAACCTCTCTTAAACATAAATTAATATGCATCTGTAATACGTAAAATCAAGACATAGTAGTAAATGTACTTATATTTATATAAACTTATATCTTTTATATTTCGTTTAGGGTTTGAGAGTCATTATCACGATTATCATATAAAAATTTGGTTATCATTTAAACCATTTCCTATATATATTTCATAAAAGTGTATCATCATTCAAATCGTTTTGGTAAGCACATATATTAGGCCTAAAACCTAAAAGTGTTTAAAAGAAGGCATCAAGAACTCTTCTTAACGTAATGTTCGAGTTGCACGACGCTAAAGAACTTCTAAAGGAAGACGGGTCTTAGAATTTGGTTAGGAACTTGGGTATTTGGGATTGAGTTTGGAAATAACTTATTGACTTTTTAAAAAGCTAATAAGTTAAAAAAAAGTGTTTGGCAACCATAAAAGTCCCTTTTTGTTTTGAATTTTTGAAATAGTTAAAAAGTTGTTTTTCAAAAGAAAAAAATCCTGGCTTTTTAATTGTCTTTTTGTTTTTTGAACAAAAAATTACCAATCTACCCCCACTCTTTACCCTACAATTACAATCGCTCCACTACCACCACCCATCGCAACCACCACCACCGCCAACCACCACCATTGCTTGCCGCCGCCACCCATCACCACCACCAACCACCCACCACCACCGCCACCCAACGCCAACCACTATCACCGCCCGCTGCCCGCCACCACCACCACCACCACCACTTACCACCACAACTGCTACCCACCACCACCACCACTTACCACCACAACTGCTACCACTGCCACCCACTGCCACCCACAACCACCACCACCGCCACCATCACCACCACCCTCCTCCACCACCAACGCCAACCACCATCACCGCCCGTCGCTGCCACCACCAACACCTACCACCACAACCGCGACCCACAACCACCGCCACTAAATATATAATATTTTGTAAGTTTTTTAAATTATATTTTTCGTACAAAAATATTGTTAAGTATATAGTATTATATGTAAGGTAGTAAATGTTTTTAAATATATAATAATGTCCTTTTTGGTCATTTACATAAATAAGCTTAGAGAAACATTTTTTATCACCACAAAAACTAATACAAATATTTATTTAAAAACTCATTTTGAAAAAGTCATAAGTCAATAAACATTTTTTTGATAAAAAAACACTTTTGAAGTTAATAAAGCGATCCCAAACAAAGTTATTATAGCGAAATTTGGTCACATATTTTTCAAAACCTTGTTACCTCAGTAACACTTGTATATTTTATTACAAATATTATTTTTACATAAAATATAGCATCATGTAACATAAGGATTCTCACTCCGACCGACCATGTCCTCAGGAAGTTTCATTCCACGTGCTTCTTTTTTGCAGTGTTTGAAAAACATTTACATTAGCTTACGCTAAGTAAATACACTATGTTGTTTATTCTATTATATTTTCCGTTCGGTAAATAATATTTAGACGGGTCATTTAAACGGAACATTACAAATTCTAACCATCCCGTCGTAACGCATGAGGTTTTAAAACCTAGTTATATGTAGAATGTAACATATATCATGCATACATGATCACGTTTTGTGTAACCCCTACTCATAGGCCAGACGTAATTCACCTCTCACGTAGCTACTAATTTCTTCTGAAAAATAAAAGTACTATATGTATAAGTTTAAATTAATTAGTTAAATAAATACAATTAAAAAACTCTAATCCCATTGTTTAAGGAGGAACCGCGCGCATGGCTGCAGAGACAAACTTTGAAGATTCGGTTGAAAGGGTTAATTACGTCTTCATCATATTCCAAATAAAATACTTAATTAAGTAACAAATGTGTTAACTTCCCAGAACCAACACCTTGTTTGACTAAACCAAGTCAACCCACTTCTGCATGAACCCTATTAATTTGAAAGAATGAGTCGTAACCTAATCTCCCCATATTCTATAAATCACATAATCTCCCCTTAATAGTTACCACACATTCATATCTTCAAAACTAATGTCTTTGCAAGCTCAACCCTACATCCATCTTCAACAACAGATCATGTACCAAAAAGGTGTAAAACATCTGTGTGACAATGGGCTCACACATGTTCCAAACAAATACATTCTACCCGAACCCGAAAGATCGCAGAATCTAGTCGTTGATGGCTGCATCGACTTGCCAGTAATCGATTTTGCGCAGCTTCAAGGGGCAGACAGACCCCAAGTTCTTGCATCCATCTCTAGAGCTTGTCAGGAGTTTGGATTTTTTCAGGTAAATATGGTTTGATGCAATTGTTCGTAATTATATTTATTTGGAAAAAGACGATTCAATAAAGTGTCAGGATTATTTTTGTTGTGCAGTTGGAAAACCATGGGATTGCTAATGAGACTATTGGAAAGATGTTAGATGTGTGTAAAAGGTTTTTCGAGCTACCTTTCGAGGAGAGACAACGGTATATGTCTTCGGATTTGTATGCACCCGTTCGATATGGCACCAGTTTTAACCAAAACATTGATAGTGTGTTTTGTTGGAGGGATTTCTTGAAGCTAAGTTGTCATCCTATGCAAGATTTTGCTTCGCTTTGGCCTTCTTCTCCTTTTGATTTAAGGTAAAACCCTAATTATTCATACTCTCTCTATATATGTATGAAGTATAATATAAATTTGATGTTTAAAGTTTTTATTACATCCGCTACCGGCGGATCTCAAAAGTGAGCAAACAAATAGTAATCTGACCTACAAAAGCAAAAGTTCTGGCACATCCGCTGGTACCACCGGCGGATCTCAAGCCATGTCAGTCTACATCCACTACTAACAGTAGCGGATCACCTAAATCTCATGCACAAACTGAAACATACATATAAACCATTTCAAATAATGAAATTCACTTATAAAAGCAAAAAAATATTTATATGAACAAGGTTTTTAGTTTTCTATAAAATATATAGTCTCCACAAGTTTACAACTTTGACACATTAACTTGTAAGTATGGCATAAGTTTGCTATTTTAGGCTTTTGAATTAATGAAAAGTTGATAATCACATGTTTGTCATATATATTTGTAACAGGGAAGCAGTGGGTGACTACTCTACAAAAACCCGCCATTTATACCAGAGGGTGATGGAGGGGATACTCGAAAGCCTTGGAGTAATGAACGAGACTGCGATGTCTGAAGAAGGAAACCAACTTATGATGGCTAACTGGTACCCAGAATGCCCACAGCCTCAACTCACACTAGGTCTCCCACCTCATTCGGATTATGGCTTGCTCACTCTTCTTCTACAAGATCAAGTTGAAGGTCTTCAAGTACAACACAAGGACAAATGGGTTACTGTTAAACCCATCCCTAATTCATTTGTTGTCAATATTGGTGACCAATTTGAGGTTGGTTCTCATTATACATTTCAGTTGATTACATTTATAGGTATATATGTTGATTTGAGCTTTATTTTATCTCTAATGATCTAAGTTTACTAAATTTAAAAGTAGTTAAAATAGATTGACAGTCGCCCAAAGCGTTTCATAAAACCTCTTAAATAATTTTATTCAAAATATTAGATTATTAACATAATAATTTAGTCTGATTCTTTATATAGATATAAAAATGTTTACAGGTCAATCCAATTCCCCACCCGTTTTAATATATATACTTCCCCCACCCGTTTTAATATATATACTTCGGCTTGTCGGTTTTATCACCTCTACTTACGTATTTCGATCCATATATGGTAACATCTTACACAAATTTATGTTATTGTGACAGATATTTAGCAACGGAAGGTACAAGAGTGTGGTGCACAGGGTGGCCGTTAACTCCATGAGGTCTCGACTCTCCGTAGCCTCGTTGCATAGTTTACACATAAACCGTAATGTTACGCCATCAGCAAAGCTCATTGACGAGTCGAATCCTAGAGTTTATAGAGATACAAGCTTTGCTGATTTTCTAGACTATCTTTCTTCATCAAATTTTAAGAGTAAGAGATTCCTAGAATCCAGAAAGCTGTATTAAATCAAGTTTTGAGACATTATTTAAGCATGTGTAGAGATACTTGACATAAATCACCTTAATGTTGGATGAATCTTCCCAACTATACCCAAGTTTTGCAATGATTGAATTCCACATATAATCTTCATTGCCTTTTCCATAGTGCATATCTTCCTTGTTTGAGGATGCATTCAAGTTTAAATAATTCAAATTCTTGATTTGGTTCCTCAATTTATAGCACCAATTGTTGTAGTCTTCGCTTTCCTCCCATTTTTTTTGCAATTTTTCTTTGTTACATTCCTTTTCTCGAATTTCCATTTCGATGACGTTTGAAAATTTGTTCAGCCTTAAATTCTTGATTGTTACAAAAAAAATCACATGTATCCCCGAGTTTTGGAACATAATAAACATATGATGTTTTATTTATCCATTATAAGGTAATGATTGGAATATCATCGAAGCCCTTCATTTTCATAAAACACCCATTTTGAACTTGTACTTGGTTACTAATTGTGGAATCAAATGTAATAAATAAGGTTTTGTAACCGGTTAAATCATTCTTACATGAAAGATCAACGTACCGAATATCCATCCATTGTTTTCCATTCGAAGGCCTTGCGTCATGTATCTTTTGTTTTGCATAATTACACTTCCATATATCTTCATTTTGATTCCTTAGAAACGTGCCATAAGAGCTCCAACTACAAGAGGATAGGATCTTTTTAGGTTGGGAACGAAAGTTGCATTGATTTGACTTCTTTGCTTCTGCTATTGAAGCGAAAAACCTCAAGAAAACTTTATCAATTATCATTCTTCTTTGACGACATGGAAGGCTACCCCTGGGTAAAACTACTAATCCTTCTATCTATTTACAACCTAACTAAGAGAATGGTATTTACTGAGAGAAGTAGTACGAAGAGCTAGATTGTTGTTGTCTTCATTTTGGCAGTGGGATAGGGAAAGTGTGAGGACTGAACTTTCACTTTCTTACTTGAACTGATAACTCTCTCTTTTTCTCTTTTGAGAGTTGTATGTAACTACAGTTCTTTATGGGCTGAGGAAATATCCTAAATTACAAGAGAGGACGATAGAGATAGCATTGGTTGGGAAGAAAGGAACTAGTAATCCATTTAAAAGGACTTTACCCTAGAAAAAGGAAAAGGGAGGGCTTTTTCTAACTCGGAATAAATTTGAAGTGCGAGATGCACTAATCGGAAATAGACTCTCTCTTGACATGACTTTCCCTATTGGCTTTGGCTGCGGTAAGTAATTCACTCAAACCGATTCCATTTATGAATACTTGGAGTGTGGGGAAACTCTTTCTTTTATCAGGATTAAAGGCTTAGCCGCCTGACTCACTCCGGATAGAAAGATTGAGGGGGTTAGACCAACAGAGACTTTCATTAGATATGGGATTGAGACTACGACCGGAATGGAATTGCTCCGTTGATAGATCCAGATTCACATCCGCCCATCTAAGAGTTTTCTTCGTGCCGGGTCATGAGCTATGTGGAGCGATAAAAAAAATGGGATCTATTGGGCTTTCACCTGCACTGCCTTCACCTAGAAAATTAGAAAGGGCGAGAAAGGGCTTGTTGCTGTTTAGGAACTCCCCTATCTATTTGAATTGATTTACAACGCCTATTTTCAAGCTTATAAAAGGAATTGCTTCTATTCACTTTAAAGAGTGTCTCTCCTGTCCAGCTCGATATGAACAAGGTAGGATGGTTGGTGGGTAGGCTTCTATCCGACTAGTAGGACATGTAGTTCTCCCCTTATCCTTAGGGCAGACACGAAATCAATTAACAACTTCTAAAGAAAAGAGGATGACTTAAGACAATAAGAATAGCCAAAAGAAGTAAGTCACTTGCAAGCCCAGAAAAATGAAAAGAAATCGATGAATGTGTCCTGACCATGCAACGAAGAAGCGCTAGTAGATGAGATTGGACCATCTAAGCTGTCTAACTCTCTATTACCATATGCAGAGGGAACCGGGGTTCAATAGCTGGATAGAGTAAGAAAACAACTAAATAGAAATGAGTACTTGCTACGGGTGAAGGAGTAAAGAGTTTCAAGAAACCGTGGGAAGGCTGTTCCTGCTATATTTCGCTGGGGAAGAAAGAAGGAATTGAGTCTTTTCACATTATCACGGAAAAAGGGGATTGCCTCTTAGTCAATTTTGACCGGAAAAAGACCCGGAACCCCATACCCTCTCAATCACTTACGGTAGGCCAAGGAGCGTAGATTCATCTTACTTTTTATAAATGGAAAAAGTGACATAAGTCACGCATTCAAGCAAGGGCCTTTGCCTTTCTTCGCTATGTAAATTGCTTAAGTCCTTTCTTGCACATCTTGATAGTATGCCCATATTCCTTGCAATAGAAACATTTTATCAAAGCATATGGCTTTGATTTCCTATATCCTCCTTGTGTTTTCATCTTGCTTTTAGTCCATTGTTCTTCCTGTTGATCTTATTGTTTGAAATAGAATAAGATGAATTAAGAGTTTTAGAATGGATGATTTGATAGGATTTTGAATTTTAAAAGAACGTCGGTTTCAATTTGTTGTATAAAATGATTTAATAAACTTTAACTTGTTATGAAAAATCACAAAAGAAATCGCAAAATATATAGAAAGGTTTTATTTTTTTTATGATTAGGTATTGATAAATTAGTTAGAAGATAATGAAGACCTATCGGTCAAATCTTCTCCCTTATGGCTGTTCGTTCGATCTTCATTTCTTTGTTAGTTCCATGCGTTCTGATACCACTTTGTGGATTGATAAAGCAAGTTGTTCCCAGGGTTGTGATAATCAAGTGCTTTTTGTTTAAAGAAAGACTTTTTTGTTTAGTTTTTCTTATCAAAATAAGGTATTTTAAATATATATTTTACAATAATCAAAATTATTTGCAAAACGTTTATCGTAGTGGGATAAAGAAAACTAATAACATATAACTCTATACATGGGAGCATCGACATGAATATTATTGATCTGTTTGTAAAATAATTGTAAAAGTAACCCCACTAATTAAGATTGGACATTGGTTAAAGGTTGAATGAACCATTTAAAAAAAAAAAAGTAAAGCAACAAAAACGAGTCTGCTGAAATCAAACCTATAATTAATTAAAAAAACTAGACGTTTCAACCATTGTGCAAATAATGGTCGTTGTTTATGATGTTCTAACTTTTATTTTTTATATTATATCACATGTGTTAAAATGTGAATGCAACAACCACTATTCATGGTCTTACGTTGTTAATAATATAAAATATAAAAATTATGTAAACTGAGATTAATGTAAAAGTTATTTGTCTAACACAAGAAGTAGTAAAAGATGGATCGATGTCGATCATTGGAAGAACCAAGTCGTCGATGGTGTTGAAATATTGATAGAGGGGTACCTATTGATGTGCCAAAAGAGCTGACTTTTCTAAGCAAAATTGTCCGGGAAAATCAGGAAAATGGACAAGACCAACTAAAACTTTGACAAAAATAATTTTAGTTTTGTTTATAAACATGGACTTTTTTTTTCTTTAGATTTTTTTTTGAACGACAACAATGAGAAATTTATTCAAAGAAAGCTAACGGGGGACTAACAATACCCCCATTATAAAAGTACACGCCCAAGTGCAAAAGACTAGAGATACCACCAAATACAAAAGTTTAGAAGTCTATTTTTAACCAATACCTTGAAGAGAGTTTGTCACCCACTCTTCCCAGCTACCACCCTTTTTGATCCCCCTTAAATCCTTCCATTTGAAGCTCATAATTTTGATGTCCTCAATCATGTTATCAATCGATCGTTTAGACTTTGAAAATATCCATTCGTTTCTTGTTTTCCAAATTGTCCACATAGTACAATAGCAATCACACACCCAATGATACCTTTCTCCTTTGAACCCGATATCTTTTTAATACCCCCAAGCAGATCCGATACCTTCGAGTATGAAGACAATTTGATTTGGGACCACCATTCAATCCTCCTAAGAACCTTCGAAGCCACCGGGCATCTAATAAAAGTGTGATCCTCCGTCTCATTTTCTAGCAAACAAAGTGCGCATGCCGTAGATTGAATGGGGACCCCTCGGCAGCCAAGGGCAGCCGCCATTGGAAGCCGATACTGAGCAAGCCTCCAAATGAAACAAAGAACATTTAATGGAATGTATTTGCTCCATTGCATGTCCACAGTTGTGCTTGGAAGAGACTTGTCTTCTATCCATTTTCTACAGAAGCTTGTTGTAAATTCACCACTTATATCCCTTTGCCATACCCATCAATCTTCTCCAGCTCCAAAGCTATATGAGCATATTATTTCTTCCAAGTCTCTTACCTCATCAACCCTGAGTTTAGCTTCTTCTTTTTTCCTCCAGTTCCATATAAATTCCAATTGACCACCCTCTTTTTTCTTATCCTATCCGCAATGAGACAGTCCTTTTCCGATTCAATTTTATACAAGTGGGGAAAGAGGGATTTAAAAGAATCTAGGTCGAACCAGCTTACTTTCCAGAAGGGAGTACTATGTCACACCTCAACCGACGACGAAAACGTCGGGGCGGAACATGTAGACTATTCATAAGCTCATGGTTTACTAAAGTTGAAATAACTAAACAACCAATTTCATTTCATAGTTCAAGTAATCAAGTACAACATTTACAAGAATAAAAAATACATGAATATTTTTATTTAGTTTAAAACTAGGTCCTCAATCCTTAGTGAAGCAACTTGAAATCTTAATTCAAACATCTGTATCTGAAACATGATAAAATGAGAGGGTCAACTATAAATAGTTGGTGAGCATACATAGGTTTTGACACCACAAGTAAAGTTCAAATGTTTTGTGTATAATTCATATGATACATGGTTTATAAAACATTTATGGAGAATCTAAGTTAAGCTAGTTGCACAAATGAAACCTTGTAACTGAAGGGCATAACAACACATGTTATCCTGATGTAAATGTAGGGCATGACAACACATGTCATCCGGATGTAAATGTAGGGCATAACAACAAATGTTATCATGATGTAATTGTAGGGCATAACAACAAATGTTATCCTGATGTAAATGTAGGGCATAACAACACATGTTATGTAGGGCATAACAACACATGTTATCCTGATGTAAATGATTTAATGATTGCACAAGTATGTCATGTATATGTAGCCTTAACAAATAGCATTCAAGCATAAAACATAAATAAACACATAAGATCATATTGTAGAATTGTACGTGTGTAGTTGCAAATAGTGTTTGTTGTGTAATCATGTTTCACCCCAAAAATGTACAAAAGGAAAATGGGCTATGTAAACTCACTTGTATCAAATGTAGTAGATAACACGAGCTTTGGGTAGCACAAGTGTTTTGCAAGTCACTAGGTTTGACCTAGAGCGAAATAGTATGAATTTAAATTAATGATATGCACAATGTCTAAGGTAAAGTCTAGGGTTTCAACGGGAGTAAGTGTAGGAACTTGTACAAAGGTTTTGTCATTTCATATAAAAGGATGTATGTAAATTGACTTTTGTATTTAAATAAAAGTTTAATATAAAAATGTGAGTTTCAAAGTGTATATATAAATTTCAAAGAAAATATTAATTCTCTTAGGGATTAATTTGAATAACTAAATAAAATAAATAAATTTTTTATTTATTTATTTAGAAGAAGTTGTGTGGAATTATATTGATTCAAATATAATTTAAATAAATTTATTTTATTTATTTATTTATAAAAATGTGTCAAAATATAGTGTAAATATATATTATATTTAGAAAGCTTTTATTTTTTTAAATAGGGTTTCAAACCCTAATATATGTAATTTAATAGAAATTGATTTATAAACTTGTTTTATTAAATTCTTTACAAAATGATAGTAGACTTATAAAACCCTTATCATAGGTTATAAATTTAATAAATAATTTAATGTTTTGGTCTTAAAATAACAATTTTTATTTAAATTGAACTTTTAAATGGGTTTTATGTTCTAAACCTAAGTTTCAAAACAATTTAATTGTAAAAATATTTGTTTCTTTATAAAGGTTTTTAATCATAGAGATAATAGGTTCTTATAAAATTATTTTTATAAAACAATTCTGCCGTTAAAATAAATAAAAAAATAGAAGAGCACCACCCGGCTCGAACCCGGGTGGGTTCTGTGTGTGCACCCGGCGTTACCACTAGACCAGGGGACTCACCAGTGTAACAGAACAGGTCCTAAATGTATTAACATGGATTTACAGTGGAACCGGTTTGGGTTTAAGGGTTGCGCAAAAAGAGGTCGGATGTGTGGGTTGTGGGTTTCGAACCCACGTCACTTGGTCCGATGGGGCAGTGTCTTAACCAGTCGGACCAAGTGGTTTCGCTGGTTAGATAGGGAAACCCAATAATCAAATACGTTACACGATAAATGCGTATGAACAGGCTATGAATCCCACCAGCAATTGAACTCGATACAATCAGTTTCGATGAATTGTTATGGGGCTATTGATAAGCATGCTAAAATGAATCGTATGACATAAAACTTACTCGATTGGATTGGGTGGTGAATGCAGACGGCTAGATCAAGACTCCCGCTGTTCTTGGTGCTCGATCGAAGATCAGAGGTGAAATGCAGGCGGATTGAGGGTTGGGAGAGTTTGTAATGGGTTGTGCGACGGTGAAGGGACGAGTTAATTTGATTAATTTTATCAAGAATCGCTTAATTCAGTTGAGTCCTTGCGTGTGACAGCTGTCGGCCCAAATCTCGCGTGAATTCGAATGTTTGATGATGAATTGGGTCGTGTCTTGGGACTGAATACACGCGGGGATTGATTGAGCGAGATTAGTGGGCATTAACGTGTTTAAATTTCTTGATTTGGTAATGATTTGGACACGGTTTGACTCAGGAAAGTCAAATCCGTTTGAAATTCGAATTTGGCCGCAAGATTTATTGAATTGAAACGTTAATTGTGTCTGGGTGAGGTCGATGCACGATCCAGAATCCAATGCCAGTCCAAAACAGTCGAGCTTTGCCGATATTCCCATCGAATTAGCAAGGATTCGTCCCGTTTGACTTTGGAAAGTCAAATTGGGTCAAAATTGGTCAAGTGTGATGAATGGGGTCAACGTTGGAGTCAAATGGGTCAATTTCCAAGGGTGAGGGTTCATGTTGAGAGTTCAAATGGTTAGGGGGGGGGGGGGTTCAAAACTAGTTTATTTGAATTATGATTATTTATACAAATGTGTTTTATAAATTGGTTTTTATTTTAAAGGCTTAAAACTTTATATATATATATATATATATATATATATATATATATATATATAAGATTAGGTTCATGTAAAAATGATTCTAATTCTAAGAAGGGTGAGAAGGATTTAGTGCCATTAGATCAAATTGTAGAAAAGATTTAATGGTTGAGATTAAATTGTAGGAGAAAAATTTGTTGAGAGGGTATTTTAGTCTTAGCCACTTTTGTTGATTTTTTATCAAGTTCCCCCCTCATTTTAAAACGTTCATAACTTTTAGATACGACATTATTTTAAAAAAAAAATTACACCATAAAAACGAGCGTTTTTTTATCTTTAAAACGAGTATAGTGTCATAATAAACAAAAACAATTTTTTTTTATGTTTTCCAACTCATTGTGTAATTAGTCAGGTCAATGTGTAATACAATTTCATTGTGTAATACAGTTCATTGTGTAATATAAGTTCATTGTGTAATACAGTTCATTGTGTAATACAAGTTCATTGTGTAATACAAGTTCATTGTGTAATACAAGTTCATTGTGTAATTAGTCAGGTCATTGTGTAATACAAGTTCATTGTGTAATACCACGTCTGGTCATTGTGTAATTAGTCAGGTCATTGTGTAATACAAGTTCGTTGTGTAATACAAGTTCATTGTGTAATTAGTCAGGTCAATGTGTAAAACAATTTCATTATGAAATACAATTTCATTGTGTAATACAAGTTCATTGTGTAATACCACGTCTGGTCATTGTGTAATTAGTCAGGTCATTGTGTAATACAAGTTCATTGTGTAATTAGCCAGGTCATTGTGTAATACAAGTTCATTGTGTAATTAGTCAGGTCAATGTGTAATACAATTTCATTGTGTAATCCAAGTTCATTGTGTTATATGTATTTATCATTGTGTTTTATGTTTTCCGACTCATTGTGCAATTAGTCAAGTCATTGTGTAATACAAGTTATTGTGTAATGCAAGTTCATTGTGTAATACCACGTCTGGTCATTTTATAATATCTGGTCATTGTGTAATTAGTCAGGTCATTGTGTAATACAAGTTCATTGTGTAATTAGTCAGGTCATTGTGTAATACAAGTTCATTGTGTAATTAGTCAGGTCATTGTGTAATACAAGTTCATTGTGTAATACAAGTTATTTGTGTAATACAATTTCATTGTGTGATACAAGTTAATTGTGTAATACAAGTTAATTGTGTAATACAACTTCAATGTGTAATACAAGTTCATTGTGTAATACAACTTCAATGTGTAATACAAGTTAATTGTGTAATACAACTTCAGTGTGTAATACAAGTTCATTGTGTAATACAACTTCAATGTGTAATACAAGTTCATTGTGTAATACAGAATGACCATTCATTGTGTAATTAGTCAGGTCAATGTGTAATACAATTTCATTGTGTAATACAAGTTCATTCTGTAATACAAATTCATTATGTAATACTAGTTCATTGTGTAATACAAGTTCATTGTATTATATGTATTTATCATTGTGTTTTACGTTTTTCAGCTCATTGTGTAATTAGTCAGGTCATTGTGTAATACAAGTTCATTGTGTCATACCATGTCTGGTCATTGTATAATATCTGGTCATTGTGTAATTAGTCAGGTCATTGTGTAATATAAGTTCATTGTGTAATTAGTCAGGTTATTGTGTAATACAAGTCCATTGTGTAATTAGTTAGGTCATTGTGTAATACAATTTCATTGTGTAATACAAGTTAATTGTGTAATACAACTTCAATGTGTAATACAAGTTCATTGTGTAATACAACTTCAATGTGTAATACAAGTTCATTGTGTAATACACAATGACCATTATGCCCTCATTTAAAAACAATAAAAAGACACATGTCAAGCCCATAATCCTTCTTACCCTTTTTATTTTTAAAACCCTTTTTACTATAACCTAACCCTATATATATATATATATGTATATGTACATATTTAATATTTTTCTTTTATATATGTCTATTCTATATGATTTATTTATACATATACATATATAAGGGAGTGAATTAATAAAGGTTTCAAATCCATTATACTTAAATTTATAATAATACATAAGAAAGGATTATATGTGTGTACGTAAAAGTCATGGAATTGTATTGATGAGGCCCTAGAAGCGAAAATTGAAACATTGTTTATTGCATTGAAACAAATATATGGAAAAATCAAGAATGTTACATACTACCCCCATTATTAACTTTCTTTCAAATCTGATTGACCAAATCCGATCCCAAACAGCCCAAATCCTTGGATGCCGAGATCATGTGAGTCCAATAATCAGGAATTGTCCGTCTGTTTAGCCCTTCATTGGAATCAAAAGGCTTGTTGTGAATTGCTTTTAAGTATGATGCCCATAAACTGTTCGGATCTTGTAAGGCTTTCCATCTCCATTTTGTAAGGAGGGCTTGGTTCATTATGTCCAAACTCTCGACCCCCAGGCCCCCCAATCATCTTGGCTTAGATATCTTTTCCCAAGCAACCCAATGTATTTTCTTTGATGATGCACTGCCTCCCCAAATGAACCTTCTTCTTATTCGATCCAATTCCATGATGATTTTCTTAGGAGCCTTATACATGGACAAGTAATATAGAGGGAGACTACCTAACACCGCTTTGGATAAGGTTAGTCTACCACCAAAAGAGAGATTCCTAGCTTTCCAGCTATTGAGTTTTGCTTTGAATTTATTAACAACCGGCTACCAGTTTTTAGCATACCGCATAGGCCTGTAAATGAACCGATCATTCATGAACTGTTTGGAGGGAAGTTTGTTTATGTTCGTTCATTTAATAAATGAACGAACACGAACAAATTTTTTTTGTTCGTTTAACTAAATGAACGAACATGAACACATGTCGTGTTCGTTCATTTATGTTCGTGAACGTTCGTTTATGTTCGTTCATATATGTTCATTTATGTTCGTTTATTAACACTCGTTTATGTTCATTTATTTGTGTTCATATGTTTTTGGATGAATCATGTACATTTGAACCACTAATTTACATGTGTTTTTTGATGAATTATTAAGTATTAGACTTGTTCATGTGTGTTCATTAAAGTTCATTTATGTTTGTTTGTGTTTTTTTATATTTGTTCGTTTGTGTTTACATTCGTTTAGCTTTTTAATGAACGAACATGAACGAACACAAACACTTCCATTTTCTTAATGAACGAACATGAACAAAAAAATGTGTTCGATTATGTGTTCGTATTCGTGTTCGGTTAAAATTAAATAAACGAACACAAACACACCGATGTTCGTGTTCGTTCGTTTCGTTTACAGGCCTAATACCGCATATTGGCTCCAATCGGTAGACCAAGGTGAATGGTGGGGAGAGATTCTGCCAAGCATCCCATTAAAAGAGCCATATCTTCAACTTCGGTATCCGACACCCCCACCCCAATTATTCTACTTTTTTTGAAGTTTATCTTGAGCCCGGATACTAGATAAAAGCATCGAAGGATTATTTTCAGGTTTACAATATTCTCCTCCTCCCATTTTCCCATGAAGAAAACGTCATCCACATACATTGAGAGGGAAACGGAGGGATCGTTTTGAGGAAGAGTAATGCCATTGAAAAGACCATTTAGCCCCGCCGACTTCATCATAGCAGTAAGCCCCTCCATAGCTAGTATGAACAAAAAGGGGGATAATGGATCGCCTTGTCTTACTCCCCTCTCTATTGGAAATTCATCCGTAGGAGTTCCATTCACTAGGATTGATGCCCGCCCGGACTTAAGATAGCCTCTTGTCCATTTTCTCCATTTTTTTCGAAGTTCATTTGTTCCATCACCGAATCAAGAAATTCCCAACTCACGGAGTCAAATGCCTTTTCAAAATCAACCTTAAAGAGCATAAGATTTGTGGAGGATCTCTTAGCCCATGCCTGGATAGTGTTAACTAGGATGTGCCCATCAAATATGTTACGACCTTTGATGAAAGTTGTTTGTATCGGGCCGATTATCTTGTTGATTATCTTCTACAGCCGTACAACAAGTAGTTTGCCCAGAATTTTAGGCATGACCCCAAGAAGCGAGATGGGCCTGAATTCTGTGATATATTCCGGATCGTTTCTTTTAGGTACTAGTGTGATAAAAGAGGAGTTACAACCTTTCGTGATAGAACTCCTGGCCTGGAATTGTTTAACATACCCTATTATTTCTTTTTTCATTACCTGCCAAAATTTTCTTACGAAGTCAAAAGTTAGCCTATCCGGACCTGGGGCTTTACCCCCCGCACAACCCCAAACCGCATCCTTGATTACCGCCTCATCGAATCCTCTTTCAAGCCCCAATTTATCATCTTCAGATAACCTGCTCAACAGCTGGTTCCTAAGTTTTGGCCTTGATTTTGAGTGATCTTGGAATTTCTGCTTAAAAAAGCTGAAAATCTCGCGTTTAACCACCTCTGGATCAGTCACCCATTTTTCTTTTACCATTAAACCGTTGATTTTGTTCCTCTTTTTCCTCCCATTAATAATCCCATGAAAAAATGATGAATTTTCATCACCATCTTTCATCCATTTAATCCGGGCTTTTTGTTTCAAATCTATATTTCTTTTATGTTGATGGTCTTTTAGAATCTTCTTATTTGACAACCTCCAAGTCTTCTTCGAATCATTTAATCAAATTGATTCAACCTTAGATTCTAACTTATGCATATTTCTTTCAATTTCCTTAGTTTCCATATCTCTTTCCTGTTTCATTTTTTACACCAATCATGCAGATTGTTTTTTAGAATGCCAATTTTCTTTGAGAGGACATAATATGATCTACCCAAAATTTTAGAGCCTGCCCATGACTTGAGAACTACCTTTGGCAACTCACTGTGAGTTAACCAGGAGTTATATATCCGAAAAGGACAAGGGCCATAATCATGTTTTTGACACGATAATACGACCGGTCTATGATCCGACTATTTCCTTTCAAGAGCTGTAACGGTTGCGAAAGGCCAAGAATTATGGAAGGAATTACAAACAAGGAATCTATCTAATTTACTAGATACGGATCCTTCATCCCTCATCCACGTATATTTCGCTCCCCCCAATTGGTATTCCCATAAATTTGCCTCATCACAGAAGGAGTTAAAATCTTTTATACTATGGTCCGATTGGGGGAGAGAAGATCTATCCTCCTTCCTTATTATGACATTAAAATCCCCCATAAAGAAGAATATACTGTTTGAGATAGATTTCATGCTGCACAACTCGTTCCATAGTTTAGATTTATCATTCAATCCTTTAGGCCCATATACATTTATGAAATTAACCATCTCTTCTATTCCTTTCCAGTTTCCCGAGACCCAGATGTAATTAGAGGAGGTTTTAATGCCAGTTACCTTGAATAGCGATTTACTCCAGCAACTGCATAAGCCTCCCGATCGCCCATCTGACTTGACTCCAACTGCTTCAAAGTCTTTATCTCCCCAGATCTTCTCGAATAGGATTAGATCCGAGTTTTCTAATTGAGTTTCTTGAACACTTATGAATTGTACGCCGTACCAGTTTTTTATATCTCTGATCCAGTTTGGTTTTTCTACACCCCCAATCCCCCTGCAATTGATGGTTAGACAATTCATGGTAAACCTTTGATTTCCCCTTCACCTTGAATTATCGATCGAACTAGGTCTTCTTTTTTCTTTTAGGTTTATTCCCAGCTTTTCCCCTACCACCATGGTAGCTTTAATTTCACTAAGTTCCTCTTGATCCGACGCGACGAGTTTCTCGTTTGGAAAGGAGTTTGATCGTCCCTCCTCCTATTTATCTCCAGGGTTTTCACTACACCCTACGGATGTGGTCACCATCGCAGTGTTCAGGTCCGGAATCGCCATATTTGTTTTTTGTTTACCTGATGATTCCGCCCCTTTCCAAGTTTTATTGATTATATCGTCCATGAGGAAGGGATCGCTGTCGAAGGACCCGGATCTAGGCCTTTTCCTTGGGTTAGGCCCAATAGGAATGATGATGTGGTGGGCCGCCTCTTCTATTTTTGGATTGTACCATTTTGTTTGGCTCAGAGGATTTTTATTTGAATTCCCTGATCCAAATTTAATTACGCTCTTTTTGCCTCTAGAGGCATTTAATGAAGAGTTGTCCTTCCCCATGCATGGCGAATGGGGTTCCACCAGAACCGGGGACTCTTGGGCTGCTCTAGGCTCTGAGTTTCCAGGAGAGGTCTTTTCGACTTCCTCCGGCCGAACCAGATCCTTCGCCGGAGCCGGAGACGGCCTCGATTTTTATCGCACCACCCTGGACACCAACCATCTTCATCTTCTTTGCACCAGACTGTATAAGTTTTATCTCTTCATTTTAGATTAATCTCTTCTTGTATGTTCCATTCTTTTGTCACCATTATCCCGACAGTATTTCTTATAAGACCTTCTTGTATGTTCTACGTGAATACATCCCGCCGTGAAGCGCGGGGGAACCAACTATTTTATTTAAATTTCACAACAATTTTTCTTTCTTCAAATATACCGTCGTAAATATCTTTTTTTATTTACATTTTAAAGTTTAAAAACTGTTCATCATAACAAATGCCCCGTTACAACGTACGGTAAACTTCAACCAGTTTCACATTACTAAAAACACAAATAGAAGTGTCGTTGTCCTATCATAGGGGGCCACAAAGACATCTTCTTATATGTGTTACATATTACTATTTTCAAGAACCAATCTATCTTCTGTGTTGGTGTAATGGTCAGGCAATGCCCCTTTATGTCCTTTCTATTTTTTCAGGTCGTGTGTTCGAATATGGCTACCAAACATTTTGTTTTTGTTTTTTTTTCTTTTGATTATTGTTTATTAATTATTAGACGTAATGTGAGAGACATAATACATTTTTTTATATATGGTTCGATCTCCAAAATTCACCCGCCTCAAATTCGTATGTTACTTTTATATACTTAACTATGTTAGTGTAAACGCCAAAACATTTTTTTTAAATTTTCTTTGGTTTTTTTTTCACATTTTCTTTCAGGGTTAAACGAGTAGTCATAACCTCATATGTTTTCTTATGTGCCTAACCAGTGGCGGAGCTTGAAAATTTTCGAAGGGGGGGCCGTGATTTTTTTTTTCATATAGGGGGGGCCGGAACTATAAAATTTCCGGCCGAATACATATAAATAAACACAACTGAGCGAAAAATCGACCGAATACGTATATATTAACACTTCTGAGCGAAAAATCGGGGGGGGGGGGGGGGGGGCGGGGCCCCCTCGGGCCCCTTATATCCTCCGCCCTTGTGCCTAACTACGTTTCTTTTGTAACCGCCTCAGTCGTTTAAAATCCGCTTCACGCCGCCAAGTGTGGAAATTCGAGTTAGTCTACGTTTTGACACCGCCGCAGCGCGAGACGGGTAAAATTCCTAGTTTAAATACACATATCATTTGATTGTTATAAATTGACCATTTTAACAGAGAAGAAGTAAATACCTAATAAGCAATGTAGTTGCCATTAGAGGTGCACAAATAGGTTTTTTCTAACCGAACCTATTTGAACCGACCCGAACCAGGTTGGTCAACGATTGGTCAAAACCGGTTTGTTGCTAAACCGTTCGGGTTAAACCGTTTTTCAAACGGGAAAACCCCAACCCTATCAAACCGGTTAGGGTAGGGTAAAATTTGAATTCCCTAATCCAAATTTAATTACGCTCTTTTTGCCTCTAGAGGCATTTAATGAAGAGTTGTCCTTCCCCATGCATGGCGAATGGGGTTCCACCAGAACCGGGGACTCTTGGGCTGCTCTAGGCTCTGAGTTTCCAGGAGAGGTCTTTTCGACTTCCTCCGGTCGAACCAGATCCTTCGCCGGAGCCGGAGACGGCCTCGATTTTTGTCGCACCACTCTAGACACCAACCATCTTCATCTTCTTTGCACCAGACTGTATAAGTTTTATCTCTCCATTTTAGATTAATCTCTTCTTGTATGTTCCATTCTTTTGTCACCATTATCCCCACAGTATTTCTTATAAGACCTTCGTTGCTGAAAGTAGCATGTGACGGAGCCACCACCTTCCCCGACTTAGCCGCTATAGAGTCAAACACTTGGGCCTCCCATAGATGAACTGGAACTACCATAATTTTAGCCAAATGATTCTTTCTTGGGAGTAGTCTTGACCTTTCCATATTGCAGCCTCTGATAGAACCTCCGACCATCGCTGATTTTCTCTAACAAAATCCTCCGCTTCTGAGTATTTTTTAAAGATTATGAGAATCTGAAGGCCTCTCAAATACTTGAGTTTTACGTCTGTCATTCTGGCGCTACCGAGGAAGTCGTGAAAGCCACGGAGTTGGGTTATGTCTAGGGCTTTCCCTATCACCGATTTGTCATACCACTCCACAACGCCGTAATCAGCATCCTTCGGCACTTTTACTTCCTTCCTATGGGTTGATTGATCCTGGTTTCGAAGTAAGGCACACAGAAAAGGCTTGTCGTTGTTATCTTCCTTTCCCTCAACATTACTTGATGGCTGATATTTGCGATTATCCAGCCCATTCCTGGATCTTTGGACTTCCCTATTGTTTGGCTTCCCATCTTTGGTCTCATGGGAACAATTTACACCCACTTCATTAATGCCCAACTATATATGGACATGTGTCCAACTCTAAGTGGGTGATCAAACTCCATTAGAGTCAAAAGGGGTACCCACCGGGAGTATTTTGTGCCAAACAAGTCAACTTCATGTGTAACTTGGGCCTCATCCCAAGTGTAACCGGTGGCTAGCTCGAAGAAAAATACAGGGGAACCGAGATTTTTTTCCTAACAGTGGGGGCGGAACTATAAAATTTTCGCCCGAATACGTATAAATTAACACTACTAAGCGAAAAATCAACGAAATACGTATAAATTAACACTACTGAGCGAAAAATCGGGAAGGGTCGGGGCCCCGGGGCTCTCACTATACTTCACCAATGAATGTAACCCTCTTATTGGTGGAAAGACTTGTTAACTTTATAACTTGGTACTTAACATGACTAGTAGTAATTGAAGTATATTAAAGAGTCTAATATATGTTCATGTTATTTGGAAATATATAAAACTAGGGGTATAGTAAATCACGGTAATGGTTATAAAACGGGAGAGTTAAGATTTGTAACATTAAGGTAAAAGTACATACAAATAACAAAAATATAAAATTAATAAAAACGAAGGAAAAAACCAATAAAAAAAACTACAAAAAACCCACCCCAAAGTTTGAACCTTGGTGGGTGAAGTAAAATGAAAGAGGCTGAAACCACCAGACCAAATGAAAGTTACTGTTAAATTCCTACCAGAAATTTATTAATAGACAAATAAAATCGGTTAAACTTAAAAAGAAATCAATCCAATCAAAGAGAAGAGTAGCCACTTTCAACCAATAGGAATGATACACTATTCACATTTTATAATGATGTTTATGCTTCATAAAACCATCCTGTGTAAATAATATCAATAAAATGTATAGTTTTTTGAGAATGTTATAAAGGAAAACTCTAAAATAAAATACTTAAAAAACTTGATTAGTATTTAATGAAATTTTCCCTTTCATTTAATGGTACAAAATACATACAATGGTGGGTGAGCTTCATTTCCAGCGTTCCTAGATTATTACTAGACAGTAACTTGTATGAATAGTGAACAGTAACTTGTATTAACAGTCAGTTTAGTAGACTCATAAACTTAAAAAGCAACCTGTTGAATTTTTTTTTTATTTTCACCTCTTATAGTTGATATAATTTACATTTTTAATCCGTTTTACTATGTATTATTTTTTTTCTATAATAACTTTTATTCGTTCACTTTAAAAAAAAGGGGATGCGCCGTTGTTTTTATTTTTTTTGTCAACGTTCTAATATAAGTCTTTTTTAACCGGAGTTGTATTCAAAATCGAGTATTTTTTTGTATCGTAGACCATAGCGAGTGTCGTTGTCGTTATGGTACCGTGACGACCCGAACCTCTATATTATAAGCGAACATCATTGCCGGTATTGGTATTATTGAAACCGGTGTCGGTATTCACTTTTATGGTTTCCGAATGCCCGAACCAATAACGACCAGACTCCTACAGCTTGGCGTTGGCGAAAACGACCAACCTCTCGCGACGAAGCGAGGAGATTCGTTTATACAGACTTATTCAAATAATTTTTTTGTTCTACGTGAATACTTCCCGCCACAAAGCGAGTTTCACGACAATTTTCTTTCTTCAAATATACCGTCGTAAATATCTTTTTTTATTTACATTTTAAAGTTTAAAAACTGTTCGTACGGTAAACTTCAACCAGTTTCACATTACTAAAACACAAATAGAAGTGTCGTTGTCCTATCATAGGAGGCCACAAAGACATTTTCTTATATGTGTTACATATTACTATTTTCAAGAACCAATTTATGTTCTGTGTTGGTGTAAGGGTCAGGCAATGCCCCTTTATCTCCTTTCTATTTTTTCAGGTCGTGTGTTCGAATATGGCTACCAAACATTTTGTTTTTGTTTTCTTTTGATTATTGTTTATTAATTATTAGACGTAATGTGAGAGACATAATACATTTTTATATATATGGTTCGATCTCCAAAATTGACCCGCCTCAAATTCGTATGTTACTTTTATATACTTAACTACGTTAATGTAAACGCCAAAACATTTTTTTAATTTTCTTTAGTTTTTTTTTCACATTTTCTTTCAAGGTTAAACGAGTAGCCATAACCTCATATGTTTTCTTATGTGCCTAACTACGTTTCTTTTGTAACCGCCTCAATCGTTTAAAATCCGCTTCACGCCTCCAAGTGTGGAAATTCGAGTTAGCCTACGTTTTGACAACGCCGCAGCGCGAGACGGGTAAAATTACTAGTTTAAATACACATATCATTTGATTGTTATAAATTGACCATTTTAATAGAGAAGAAGTAAATACCTAATAAGCAAAGTAGTTGCCATTAGAGGTGCACAAATAGGTTTTTTCTAACCGAACCGGTTTGAACCGACCCGAACCGGGTTGGTCAACGATTGGTCAAAACCGGTTTGTCGCTAAACCGTTCGGGTTAAACCGTTTTTCAAACGGGAAAACCCCAACCCTATCAAACCGGTTAGGGTAGGGTTTGAACCAGTTTGAAGGATAAACCGGTTTTTTAATTAAAAATTTGATTTAATTAAATAAAATTAAATCGGGGGTATTTATAATTACTATGTTTTTTAAAAATTTCTTTTAAGGTTTTTAATTAAATCCTTTCCAATTTTAGATATATACGTTTGTAAACCCCTAATAAGGAATGTAAAATTACTTAATTCTTAATTTATGTATTATTTTAAGAATGGTATTTAATCCTTTACAATTCTTAATTTAATTAAATCCTTTCCAATTTTAGATATACCCGTAGATGAAAATGAACCCAAATAAGGTATGTCATAATATTTAATTATTTAAATAATTATGTATTTTTTAATAAATGCTATTTAATCCTTTCCAATTTTATAATATACGTTTAAATTCAACCCCCAAAATTGTAATTCATAATTACTATGTTTATGAATATAAGTTTAGATTCAACCCCATTTATAAAGTATGTATTATTTTTGTATTTATTATTTTATATTACAAACTAGGTTAGAAACCCCGTGTATTACACGTGTTAAATAAATACAATATTATACAACTATAATAAAAATTTACATATTACATATTTATGACATATTACATAGTCTTTTAATGCAAATTTTAGAAACGTTATTTAGTTATTTTTTTAAAATGTTTTATAAAAAGAAATGTTTAATTTATAAAAATATTTTATGAACAAACCTATTATTAAATGAAACACGAAAAATAATTATAAATATTATTATTATTTAATACGAGAGAGAGGCGGGAAATAAAACATTATAAAAAAAATAATTAAAGAAAATTTATATATTTAATAGGAGAGAGAGGCGGGAAAAAAAAGAATGAGGATGTATAGGAGGATGACAAGTGTCCCTCTCAAACCCTTATTTATTATATAGTATAGACTAGATTAAAATCCGGTGTATTACACGGGTTGAATACATAAAATGATATATACTTAATTAGTAATAAAAACTATATTTTTAAAAACATGTGCAATACATGGGTTGAATATACCAGTGTATTATATCAGTTGATTAAAATATAATGTAATTTGTTAACACACATTCGTTAAAATGTGTCTTTCAAAAATGTAATTTGTTATGACAGTTATAAGATCTGTTAATTCATATTAAATTTATTTGATTGATGATTAAATAATTACTTATGATGAAATAATAACTATCTGTAATTAGATTTATATTAAACATCTAAATGCTTTAAATTGGGTGGTAGAGATGTAAACCGGTTTGGATAAACCGGTCTTCAACCCAATGGACCCCTGAGTGCTTTAAACCGGTTATAAACCGACGGTTTATACGTAACCCAAACCGGTTAGCGCTTAATCGGTTTGCCGGTTTGAACCGGTGTGAAAAACCAAACAGGTTTTTTTGTGCACCACCACTAGTTGTCATCTTTTAGTCTTTTAGAATCAAAATTGGGCTTATGATCGATCCTTAAGGAAGCCATTAAGCCCATACCTTATCTTTTGTATTGGGCTTCCTCAAGATGATATATGTATGATAGCTTGGCTTGCTACTTAAGTCTTGACTGGAACTTTTTTTTTGCATACATAGCGGACTTCCCATGGTTTTTAGTTGAAATTTTAAAAGATTTAGTTTATGGAGGAGTTCGCTATCTAACTAGTGGATTCAAGAAATTTTGACAAAGATCCACACATGTGATAAGCGGACTCGGATTTAAAGTAAGCATGGGCGAAGCTTCGTGAGGGCCCGCACCCCCCACCCCTCCCCTCCCCCCGGAATTTTTTGCTCAGTAGTGTTAATTTATTCGCATTTGGCCGAAAATTTTATAGTTACGGCCCCCAGATAGGAAAAAAAATCCCGCCTTCTGCGTTTTTCTTCAAGCTTCGTCACTAAAAGTAAGTCTACTTCGTGAGGTGCGGACTCTAGCTACTATTGGTTTAAATCTTCCATATTCACCGGAATGTTGTGATGTGACATAACAAGGAGTCTGCTAGGTTGAATAGCTTAGCGGATTCAACCATTCGGCTTGCCTTGTCAATGGAGTTGACGAGTCATTTGTCATAATTTTTTTAGTCCGCTTGTTAGGATGGCAAAATACCAATAAACCAAATCTCTTTCAAATTCCACCCGGAAACCAAGTCCCTCATATATGCAAAAGTTCGTCTTAGCCGGTGTGTTTGCTATTGAAATGAAAAATGAATCATGTTTCTAAAAACACACACAAATGTTGGATTCACTATAACATTAACGCATACATCATTTAAAACACTTATTTCATTTCCAATCTATAATTTTTCACAAACTTTCTTACATTTTCACATCATTGTAAATATATAACAACTATAACATTAATTTATGAATTCGACCCCACTCCAATCATGCATGTTTGTGACCACAGACATCCCCTCACGGATGCCTTGCCCCCATGCGCTCGTCCGAAGGTGGATGCCACATGTGCGTTGCGGCGGCGGCGGCGGCTTCCGAGCGATGATTGCTAACTTTTACACATGTGCGTTGCGGCGTCTTAAACCGCTGAAGAAATTAATGCATCCTACGCGAGAAGAGCTTATGAGATTTATAGTTATAAATTATAACAAATGATTTTTTTTTTGCATGAAAGCCTTTAAAACCGGCCAAGGGGTGAGGCTGCGGGTTTAAACCCGTGTCGCCTGCTTAACCATGGAGACCACTGCGCCAAAGCCATCTTTTGGTTTCCATTTTCTGGAGCAACTGTTTAAACCAAAGTTGAATATGAGAAAATAAAAATAAAAAAATAACAAAAACCTTTCAAATAATTAAGAAATAAAATTTAACTTAAAAAGTAAAATAAAAAGCTTTGCCCAGGATCGAAATTGGGTTTCTTATGGAAGACGCGCAAATATTAACGAACAGACCAAACTTCAATTTGTGTTATTTTATTAGCAAACAATTAATTTTACTTAAAACAAAAAGTGTGAATATGAGAAAGAAAAAGAGGATTCATAACATTGCTTGTACATTAAGTTTAGACATTTGTAAATTTTGAACAGTAATCTTCACTCATATTTGAATCTTGTCTTTTAATATTTATTATAATTTTATACTAAAGTATGTACACATTATTATATTATTGAGTAAATTACAAATTATGTGATTTAATATTACAGAAAATTACAGGTTATGTACTTTAGCTTCAAAACTCACATGATGTCCTTTTTTTTTTTTAACTTTTGCATGCATTTAGTCATTTTCATTAACTGAAGTTAACTTTTTCTGTTAAGTCCAGTCATATGTCTTGCACATAAGGATAGTTTGCTTATTTTACCCTAAAACTTATTTTATTAAATATAAAACAAAATAAACGAGGCCAACCATACATAAAAAACAATTAAAAAAATTAAAAGACATTACTACTACGCTTAAAACTCATGGACGGTGTCTAATGATAATTTTTTTTTTCTTTTGTTTAATCCCCTTAAGTTTCTATATTTTCCAAATAATACCCTTTAACTTTTATAAAATTCACTTATACTTCTTAGGTTTATAAAGTATCACTCAACTTTCTAAACTATCAAGTTTACACATTTACTATATGTAAGATACGCTTTTTAACTAATTATTCAAAATTTTAAATTCTTAACTTTACACTTATAAAATGTAATATGTGTTTTTAACTTATTATTGTTTTACTAATTTTATTCTTCTACAATAACCCAGCTAAACCCGTCGATGCGTATTCGAGTGTAGGGTGTGACTAACTAGGTTTTTTTTTTGTTTTTTTACTTTTAATTTTTTTTATATTCATTTGTAAAAAAAATGTATTTCTAATTTAATTTGTTCATTTACGACCTCCAGGTTTCAAAAGTTTCAGATTTATCCACTATAGTATAGTCGGTTATATCGACTGACGGTGACGTGCTGACACCATGAAGAATAAGACCGACAATGACTGAAAAGCATCGGTACCGCTATTTAACTGTCTTTTATCTACGAATCGATATCCACAATCGACTCACAATAACTTAACGCGTTTCTTTTATGTATTTAACTACGATTCTTTTTGTGTTTAACCACGTTAATGATACCACCTAAACCGAATAAGGTCAACTTCACGCCGCGAAGCACGGGGCAAAATTTCTAGTTACTTACAAAACCATGTGTACCCCTCACCCACTGCATCTTCTTCATTTCTAACACTCCCAAAAACTTCATCATCCTTTCTTTTACCAAGTTTAATATAATGAAAATAAAACCCAAATGAAACTTTCAGAGGTCACCTCACATTGTTGATTGAAAGCAAATTTTTTTCGTTTTGATTCATCTTCAATTTCATTCCAGTTCATCATAAAAGAGATCTTACGATTGCAGTTGCTTCAACACAATTTTTTGGGCTAGGCTAGAGCGTGTGTGACGCTTGTTGGACCTTTGTTAGGACAACCCGTGACTAGCTTATCAGGTGAGTTCTAGAGCCCTTCTTTTAATGCTTTAAGCTATGTTTTGGGTTGGTGTGCATACTTACGAAATGATGTTTTATGAAATAATGATTACGAAAGATTTTTGGAAAGTGAAGTTTGAAATGTGTTTATGAAATGTTTTGCCAAATGATATTTACGAATGAAATGTTATTTAATAAAACGTACGAATGCTTTAACTGAAGTGATGTAAATGAAGTAAAGTTTTTATGAAAGTCACAAAATGAACGAATCTGTCATGGTTCCCTCAGGAATGGAAGTATGTATGCATGAATGGGCCATACCTTTATAGGGGCCTTTGTGGCTGGCCAATGATTGTACAACTGGTTGGGAAAGGGGGGACGACGGTCATCAAGGAGATTACCATGATCCTTGCACTTGGTATCGTTCTATGTGAGGGGATGGTGTTTGAAGTGTGGTACGTGCTATCATTTGGAACGACGTGCTTGAAGGGAATTGACGGTTACAAATACAAATGGTTAATGTTGGTACGTGCTCTCAATAGAGCACCGTGCTTGAAGGGAATTGGTGGTTATCAAAAGGCGCAGACTCGGTTTATTGCTGACTTATGTTTAATGTTATGTTATTGCATGATTTACGTATGCTTTTACTAAATAAATGAATGTTATGTTTTTGGCAAATGTTTATTTTAAAGTTTTATGTAAAGCTAGATATCACCAACATAGTTGACTTTTAGTATGCACATTCAAATTAAGGACATGCATGGATGGACGGTGATGCTTGGCACGTGAGGAAGACTTACTCGGTTGGTTTATGGAGTCTAGCATCCTGTTACGTTTATGATTGACAACGGTTATGCTTAAGACAATGTTTGTGGTTTATGAATGTTTGAACAAGTTTTTAATTATGTATGAAATGAATGTTCCGCTGCGTTAATTGATATTCAAGTTACTGTTTGTCATGAGTAAATCCAATGAGTGAGGTGTCCCGGGTTTGAAACCTTACATGCAGGTTCTCAATGGGTGGTGGTGTCACTGTAGTTTCAGGTAAGGTGGAAGACTAGGTGGGGACTAGTTATTTTAAAGTTTTTGGGCTACGCTATGAATGTGCGGTTGCAAGAATTCTTGGTCATGGTAATGTTAGAGGTGGTTGTTGGATTTCTTCAAGGGTCGTGGGTGGTGGTAGTCTGGTTAGGGGTAGAGAGAGGATGAAGGTAATGTGGGTAGTAGATTATTCCTATTTTTTTAATAGTTTAAAATTACATAAATAATGTTTTATGGTATAAAAAAAAATTACCCTCATGTACAAATCACATAACAAAACTTAATAGAAAAGGTTAATGCCAGTTAATAGAAAGGGATGAAATATGTGTAAAGATTTTAGAAAAAAGATATCCAATGTATTTATTGAAGACAAAGGATACTATCTACAGTTTTATATATTGTTTTAAGAAATAATCTGTAATTTACTGTATATTAGAGCATTCATATCAGTTTTCGCATATTTGTGTGAGTGTTTTTGCATATTTTAGGGAGTGGTTTAAAATGGTTATAAGTGGATGAAAGAGAAAATGTATAAATTTTTTTTGTATATTTGAGAAAAACACTTTTCACCCGCATAATTTTTTTGATAAATTTTAAAGTGATTGTGAGTGGAGGAGAGATAAAATGTAATGATAAATGTATAAAAAAGTATTATTTAATTAATTAAAATAAGAGATAAAATATAGTAGTTTTTAATATAATTACAGACATTGAGATAAAAAAAACAGATGAAAATACTTTTATTTTATCATATCAAATGAAAAAAAAAAAAACGAGAGAAAATTTTTGTACGTATGAGATAAAGTGGAAAAGGACGGCGGTTAGCAAATTTGGTAAAACTTTTAATCATCACCTAACTGTCCACACCCATCAACTTTAACGGTTCGGATCGGAATCCAAGGCTGACGTTGGACACATAAATTCATGTGGATTCTATTAAGGATAATAATAGGGTAATTCTAACCACACACGGAATATTGTTAATTGGACCCGTCGTCGTATACGCCCTCGTATAGGGCAATACGAGGGCGTATAGAGTTCAGTCACTGCCAACAGAATGCCACGTGTCATTCTCTGTCTGGCGGCTGGTCCAATACGTGGTGTATTGACCTATACGCAGCGTATGAGGCACGAGTTATATTGAAAGATTTGAGAGTTTTATGAATCTTATACGTGGCTTATTGACCTATACGCCACGTATAGGTATTTTTTATTTAATTATATATTTTTTATTTTATTTATATTTTGTTTATTTTTATTTTAATTTATATAATTTTGTTAATATAAGTTTGTTAATCAAATAAAATATTAAACATTACAAACCAAACAAAATATTAAACATTACAACCAAACAAATAAACTAAAATTATATACACTACATCAAAAAATTAAATATATACATCAAAATGTTTTACATACATAACAACGAAAGAAACAAAATACAAATAAAAGAACTAAACCTAACCGGCTTCGCCGTCACCTGACCCGCCCCGCCCTCACCCTGAACGGGGTCGTCCGGATAATGACGTGGCGATGGTAGTGGAAGTGGCTCGATGCCGGCGGCTCGTGACTGATTCACGAGTTGTACAACCGCCCACATCATTAGGTCCTCCATGCGATCGAGTTGACGACCCTGTCGCCGTGAGTCGGCAACAAGGCCATCAAGCAATGCCTGTGTAGCCCTATCCAGCCTAACAGACCGACGTACGTGTCGGGGATGCTGTGGCGGATGCTCGTGGACCTGCTCGACGTGTGGCGGCTCGTCCTCAATCGCCACACCCTGTAGCGGCTGAGGCATAGGCGGGTCCCCCTGTCCAGGCATCTGCGGCAACGGCACCGGGACCCAAACCTGGTCCTGGACGACCCCCATGAACCGAAGGCCCTGCGGGAATCGGTGCGTGATGCGCATGCCGCTCGCCGTGCGACGGTCTAATCGGACAGGGGGAATGGTATGACCGACCGCATGATATGCGTGATGAAAGCACCGACATATAAAAGTCCGCGCTTCTATCGCATATAGGCAGAAGCAAAATAAAGCGCCATGCTCGTAGACAGGTCGCACCGCCTCCCAGTAAGCAGGCAGAAAAGGAAGAAAATATCTCTATCAGTGCACCACTCGCGGATTTTCAGACGCGGTGCAATTGACGTCGAAATAAGCCGGTGCAGATATCTATACAAAGGGTCTCTAATACCCGAGACCCTCCCCTTGGTACCCAACCAAGGACTATCTGAAATAAAGCCCCAAAAAACAAGGAGTTCCTCCTTGTCCACCTCCGTCACCGCCTCGGTGAAAAGCGGCGTGACCGTCTCAGGCTCGTAATATAAGCCCGTCGTGACGGCCCACTGACGGAGGGTCTGACGGTAAACAACCCCAAAAATAGAAAAAGAAATACGATCCAGATCAATATCCGGCGCCTCCCCGGGTAGAGGCTGCAGCCCAGTCTCTGAGTAGATGAACGTCGAAAGAAACTCGACGACCAGCTCTCGGTATGTCTCCTCAAAAGAAAGGTAAAAAAGACGTGACCATGGCGTGTCCTGACCGATGATGGCCCTAGCTCGCTCGGCCTCTTGCACCTCCTCGAGGAGGGCCCAATCCACCGCCGTACCTGGACCCATCTTCACCTCCCGGAGCTTCTGGCAACGGGAATAAGCCTCCGTATCGGGCGGAAAATCCAGAAAAGGGTAGTGCGCAAGATCGTCTAGCTGATCCATCTCAATATCATCATCATGATCCGCCATATCTGATAATAATTAATTGTTTTTAATTTTTTAATTTAAATAATAAATAATAATAATAATAATATATCGTTTAAATTTTAAATAATAAATAATAATATAATATTATGTAAATTTTAAATAATAAATAATAATAATATATTGTTTTTAATTTAAATAATAAATAATAATAATATATTGTTTTTAATTGAAATAATAAATAATAATAATATATTGTTTAAATTTTAAATAATAAACAATAATAATTAATTTTTTTATTTTAAATATTAAATAAATAATAATAATAATAATTATTAATTTTTTAAAAACCTATACGCCACGTATAGGCTTATACGTGGCGTATAGGCGGTCGCCGGGCAAAATAAGCCATACGCAGGCCAATTAAGCCATACGCGGGCGAGTTTCCGGGTAAACCAAGCCATACGCGACCCAAACCAGGCCATACGCAGGCAAGTGACCGGGTAATCCTAGCCATACACAGTGTATAGACTTATACGTGACGTATGGCTTCATCGTCTTCCTAAGACGAACTATACGTCACGTATGGCCCTATACGTCGCGTATAGTTCTTAAGTTCAAACCTAAAAATCGCTAATCTACCTAGTTTTACTCGCTAATATTCAATATAAACCTAACACTAATGATCGTGGGTGTAGAGACGTATCTTTTTGAAGTTTTTTTGAGACGACAATCCTAATCAACGAGCTTTTTTGCCGGATGCGTATGGGTTTGTGTTTGTTTGTTTTGGGTCGTTTGGGTTTGTACGCTGCGTTTTCCTGGTATATCAAGTGGCTATACGCCACGTATTGACCTATACGTGGCGTATAACCTTTAAAATATCTTGTTCAAGTCTATACGCCACGTATGGCCCTATACGTGGCGTATAGAATATTAAATTAAAATTAGTTATATTTAATTAAAATTAATCAAAAAATAATAAAATATTAATTATAATTAACTTAAAATTAATTTAAAATAATTAAAATTACAAATAATTAAAATTTAAAATAATTAAATTGACCTTATACTTAAAATTAATAAAAAACTAATAAAGCATCATCCGTGAGTCGTGAAGTATTGTGGAAATGTAGATTCATTAGTAGCCATTATTTTCTTAAATCGTTCAATACGATCACTGTATATATTTTCCCATTTTGCTGCATCATCATTTCGGTGCAAATTCCAAAGTGCATTCGGCGTGGGAATCGGAAAATCTCCGTCTAACTTGACGTGGATGAAATGAGCCCTGTTGACGTGAACTAATGATACAGTTTGATGTTGAGCGTGAATGTTTGGACCAAACCACAATGGAAAAAATGTTTGATTACCGGCGATGCTTAAAAGATGAACAATCACCCCAAATCTTTGAGCAATTAGGAGTCCTGTGTATGGCATCGACATCCAACGACTAACTGGTGCGGCTTTCACATCCTGCCAATCTATTGTATGACGTAGCATATCATACTCTTGAAAGGCGACTCTGTCAAAAACAGTTCTCCACCATTCCTCTTTATTGTCCATCTCCTGTAGAAGTTGTCTGATAAAAAGCCACCGGTTTTCATTTAACCCCAAGCCCAAAGCTACCGATCGAAAACCACAGTTACCGTCGGGATTTACATCCTGTATATGTGAAATGTACGGATGAAAGACAGACGGTATCGAATCCTTAAAACAATTTATATTGTTAACCGCATATTTCCCCATAATCAATGGAAAACCAAGATAGGCGTTATCATCTTGTTGTTGCTTTCATTTACCCTTCGTTGGACGACGGTGTTGAATGACCGAACTCGCTTGTATCGAGTCTTGTGACGCAATGTACGAGCTGTGTCTCGCAGGGTCACATTTGCTTTGTTGGGATCCTGTGAATGAGTTGTTTCTCGCGACATACTGTTTCCTTTGTTGTTGCTTTTTCAAAGTTGGACGACCGCGAGTATCTTCTTGTACTACAGGCGCTTTCTTGTTACTTTTGCTCGGAAAGACCACCCCTGCGATTCTCGACAGCATACTTCTTTTGACCTGATCAGGTTCTGACATAATTTTGTTTCTCACTTGACCAAGTACTTTATCCACGTCTACATTTTTATCATCGACAAACGACGGTTTTAAATCAAGTTTCCTCCAGAAGACGTCCAACGCATCTAGCGTGATTCTGCCACCTGTATTAAAACGAAATAGTCAGAAAATTTTGAAAATTAAACTTTCACAAATTCCAAAGTCAAAACAGTTTACATGTAGCTTCGATACTTGCCAGACGACAAGCACACGGCAACCCACAACTACTGAAAAGTTGGCAACCACACGTTGCATTTTGTTTCCGTATATGTGATAACTTGTACCACTCGTTTTCTAACAAATTTAAAGCTTTATGTGAAACCTTACCGTGCAGGTTATCAAACAATTCAATAGCTATGTGGCTATCCATTTTTCTTATGAGGCTTGTTCCAAACTGTAATTGATAATATTGATCTGTTACAATTTCATCAACAAACCCAACAAGTCTATCTAGGGAGCTGTTAGCATTTCTAAGATAACTCTTTAAGAGCGAATGCTAGCTCTCGACTCGGTTCGTTGTTTGTTGACCAAAATTGAGGTTTTTGTTGGACCAGGCGGATACAAACTTTTCTTTATACGGGTCCAACCAATTTTTAGTCACATAATGTATAACTCCTGGAAAAATATTGAATAAATATTTAATAATTATTCAATACTGAAAATATTAAATATTCAAAACTTACTTCCTCGTTTGGCAGCATACAATCGTTCGTAAAGCCGGTTGAAGTTGTACTGGTATATATCTGGCGTGGGAGACTCACATAATACCGACCATGAATACTTGAAATTTGTCCAGTCTTCGTCTGTAAATGATGCCCTGCAATGTTTTGCGATATTCTCGTGTATGTGCCACCGACATAGGATCTTCGAACAATCCGGAAATATTTTATCACATGCGTTCATAAGAGCTTTGTCCCTGTCTGTTACTATCACACGTGGCTCCATACACTTTTGCAACATTGCTTTTATTTGCAGTAGCACCCAGACGAAGTTTTCCTCTCGTTCTTTTGATATAAATGCATGAGCGACGCAAAACGACTGGTGTGTGGAGGTCACACCGACCACTTGGACAAATGGAAGTCTATACATGTTTGTTTTGTAAGTCACATCGATCATCAACACGTGCGGGAACGCACGCCACATCTCAAACGATTTCGGATGAACAAAGAATATCTCCTCCACAATATTTGTGGCAGGATCTTCCCGAGTATAGTAGACGTATTTTTTAGAAGAAAGCAGGTTTTCCAGAATCTGCATTGGAGTTTCACCGACTCTCGTTTCGTTTTTTATCTTTTGTATCGCATTATAAATGTCCTTTTTAATGCAACTACTCTTTGGGTTTTGTTCCCTTATAGTTGCCAGAATGTTTCGTGGCAACATGTTTTGCGAATACAACTTCGCCACCAAAAGTTGTTCCGACTGAGACAGTCTCCTCGCAAAGGAGTGCGCCTCAAGATGTTGACTAGGATCGTGGTTATAACTGTCATCCTTCACCATTAATTTCCAATCACCAGTATTTTCTTGGTACTCTCCTTCTAATTTAAAGGGACAACTTATTTTCTTGCTACCGGCACGTCTAACCGTGGCAGTAGACGCACGTTCGCCGTGACGGTCACACACAAGCCACACCTTGATAAACGGTTCCGTCGGATCGTCGCCTTTTCTCCTCGATTGTCGGGTGACAAGGACGTAACCATTCTCACGTCCTATCCTGACCGCCCAATCCACCAACTGTTCACGAGACTGAAAATTCTGGTCAGTTTTATACGACACGTTTTGATGGTTTTGTTCCTCGTCTTCGGACATGAAGTCGTCGGTTTGTTGTGTCGGGTATGAGACTTCACTGTATACGTAGTCGTCGGTTTGTTGTGTCGGGTATGAGACTTCACCGTATACGTAGTCGTCGGTTTGTTGTGTCGGGTGTGAGACTTCACTGTATACGTAGTCGTTCGTGGGTTGTGTAAGGTAAGACGGTTCACCGTATACGAACTCGGGATTACTCAGTGGCTCGTTCAAATCCGGAAGCCTTACCCGTTGATGAGAATAAACGTCGGACGAGACCTCCTCCCGGTTCACCTATTGAACGCCAGAACTTTGCGGGTTGTTTTCCACCGACTCGTTAGAATATACCTGAAAATCGTAGTTACCATCCCACCACCAAGACATGTTTATAGTTTTTTTTGGAAAGCATACGTTCGTTCGTTCGGTTCGAATGAGAATTCTGCATTGTTAAATACACAAAATTTGGGCCCTATACGCATCGTATAGCCCAATACGATGCGTATAAGGTACGATGTGATGGGTTTAGTGGCAGAAGGAATCTCGTATCCTAAACTGCATCGTATTGACCTATACGATGCGTATACGAGGTTTGGATGACAGGTTGTAAGAGAATGTCAGGCACGGGAATTCGTTAAGGGCTATACGCATCGTATTGCCCTATACGATGCGTATATGACTAAGTGCGATTAGCATTTCCCGTGTGTGGTTAGTAGTCCCCTAATAATAACCATAATCCTATACTAAAATATATTTGACAGAAACATATAAAATGGACATTTTGTCCATTTAAAAAAAAAATTCGAAGGCTAAGCATTTTGAATTCAAAGGCTTAAACAGTAAAAACCTAAAGGTTTAGCCGGCTTTAGCTAGTTTTATACATGCTAAATGTTTATTTTGATATTTTTAAGACAACTATATCCACTTTGGTATTTTTCCCTTTAAAATATCCATCTTATTTCATCAATTTATGAGTTTTCTGATTTAGAGATAGGGTGACTAAAAAATAAAATGAAAAGGTAGGAAATATTTGACTGAGACAATCAATTTTTTATCCGCAATTTTACTGCTCTTAATTCCTAAATATCACATAACCTATATTTATAAGATTTGAAACACAGTACGTTTATAAGGAGCAACATCAATATCACCAGACTATAAAGTCATGGATACTAAGATAACCAAATCAACAAGCAAACTGATTATTCATTATAACTTATAATAATTTATTTGTTATTCAATTATTATTAATATATACTAAACTAAAATAATTAAGTTGAAATGTCGTTACTAACCAACATCTATATTTTTTCTATAAACTGTATAATATATCACATGAAAATTTTATTACTTTATATAAATAGTACATCACATATCTTCGTTCGTCGATCGGTGATGTTCAATAGTTTTAACTATTGGTCCATTTCAAACTATTATCACCGACGGATTTCCAACGATGTCGTCTGTTGGTGATGCTCAGTAGTTTAGTAATGTACATAGGACTATATAAAGATAATGCAACATGTCTTTCTCAAAAATGGATATATTAAAGGTGACATAACTACCACATATCACGGAAATTCGTCTCGACTCACCTATAAAAAGATTACATGACAAAAGTGTTTCAAATTAGATCAAATGATGATTTGCAAACCTATTATAAATCATTTCCTAGGAACCGTTTTAAGGAACTTTCACATAAGATCGACCTCCTTTAATTAAAGGATATATATACTAAAATAAGAGGGAGTATTATACATGTTGCACTATTTTTTATTTACATAAGTTTTGTCTTATAACTAGATGGTTATACCCGCGCTTCGCGGGGGTGTCGACCCATCGTTCATAAAATTTAAATGACAGTGTAGGTGTAGCGGTAAAATAATTTAATAAAAAAGAAACATAAAACTAAATAATAATAATAAAGGAAGAAAACAATTTTTTTTTACCGTTTCGGGTCATCGAAAAAGATAAAAACGAATACCGATACGGGTTCCGATAATACCAATACCGACAATGATGTTGTTCGTTCATAATAGGTTCGGCTCATCAGTACCACAACTGTAACGGCACTCGCAATAGGAAACAAACATAAAAAATCGATTTTGAATACAACTCCGTTAAAAAAAATATATCAGAACGTTGACAAAATAAATACTAAAAACAACCGTGCACTCCATATTTTGAAAAAAATTTAATGAACGAAAGTTATTAAAGGAAAATGAAATTAATAGAAAATTAAACAGGTTAAAAACGTATATTATATATAGTATAAGAGTTAAAAATGAAAATATAAAAAAAATAAAAATAAAAACAAATTATGTGCCAAAATTTGAATGGGTAGAAATAAAATATTATTTGAATAGTAAGGTCATTAGTTAAGACATATTAAATAGTGGATTGTATGCATATTATATGTTTATCTCTTGAATGAAATGAACACCTTTCAATTTCTTTCTATTCGTATATCTAGGTAATTGGCATATGTTTTACGAAAGCGACTATTTGATAGCTTCTTGGACGACTTCTCTACTCGTTTCACCTGCTTTGTTTTCAACCAAAATGTATTATTATCAGTTAACTTGGATAGAATATAGATTTTATAGTTTCCAATAGCATGTATGTCTCTTTTGAATGATGTATGAAATCACTTTCAGATTAAAGTATTTGGGTGGTACTTTTAAAATCTTTAATCAGATAATTCAAAAGAAAACAAGGACGAATGTTTTTCTTATATGAAAATGCGTACCAGGAAACGGGCAAAGTATTTAGTTTTTAGTTAGTGAACCATCATAACATTTTGTTGAAATGACACAACACTTAATGAAGATGTATGATAATTTGTAGATTAAATGGTTGATAGTTGTTAGCACGACTTTTAGTGAGACCCCACTAAGGGCTCACCTGGAACACGGCCAACCCACTTGAACCCTTGGGTTCCTTCGTGATTGAAACAAAAATAGTATCGAACAACGTCTACTTTACAACTCTTAACTTATTCTTATTTCTTTTAATTTTAATTTGAAGTAAATCAAACTAATCTAAAAATGTTTAATAACGTTAAAATAGTCAACACAAAATACATTATATTATTTACAATAATTATTATAATAATTGTACAACCTACATCTAACATAAATGGAAGTATGGCCAAATAGTGAATAAATTAATTTACCCGTTTTATTTAATTAGAACATTGAAGTTGGTTGATTACTTGCATGTGTCATATGGAGAAGCTTAAATTAAGATAATAAACAATGACATAAATAAGTGTTAAAATAAATACAAATACAAAGACGATACTGTGCAATTTGAATGTTGACAGACTGCAAGAACAGTAGTACTATTGATATTCGTGTATCTCACCTCTTAAGATTTTGTACTTTTATTAGATTCTCACATGCAATCCTAGATGCATGATACATGCATATATTAAGATTTTTTCAAGTATGTGTCCGAAATTTAGGCTTAGGGTTGTTTTTATAATTGTTTTTTTTAACTGCTGAAACTGTATAACATGGACTAGTAAGAAACTAATCAAGAAACAACAAAGTTACGTAGACATGATTGGATTGTGTAACCAAATTTACACCGAGTTAATGTTGGTCTTTTGATTCCTATTTATAAATCACAAATATGAAAAATAAATGATGATTTTTTAACTCCATTATTGGTTCAACAAGTCATATAAATTCTTAACGTCTAATTAAAGGAAAATTTAATATTTGACTTCATTATAGGTTCAAAAAGTCAAATAAATTCTAAGTACATGGTCATTTTTAACGCGAGAAATTTAGTTTTTTTTTAACGGCAACACTAGATATTCTAAGATAATTGAGTTTCTTCGGGGTAACACATAGAACATCTAGGGCAGCCCACCACAGGAGGAACTCCCCAACTGGGTAAACCCCCTGACTTTACCACAGACCCCTTTGTTGCTTTTGCCAGGATTCGAACCCAAGACCTCCACTATGAGAAGTCTTGGGGCTACCATTGCACCAAATGGCCAACGGTGCGAGAAATTTAGTTACTACTAATAATTTACACTAATCTGCCAGTAAAAAGATTCTATACGTACTGATAACCCAATTCCTACCGACCCATGCACGTTTTTCACTGAGGTAACTAAGTTTTAAGGTACGAATGTCTATCAACTCGATTTATAGGATTTTCCGTTTAGGTCAAGTCACACAACAAAAATACAAATGCAATTAGAGTTCATGAACGTTATGTGAATTTTAACTATTTGTGTTATGTTTGTAAACTAGTGGGATTCCCTTGCGCTTCGCGACGGAAATTCGGTCGTTATCAGTTTAGTACGTTTACGGTTTGTTTTTGAAAATCACAACGTATATAAAAAAACGCCGCGGTGATATATTAAAAAATAACGAAAATTTACCTTGTAAAAATGTATGCTAATAAATATGTAAGAGAACTTAAAAAAAACGATGGTTAAAGATAAAATGACGTAAAATCGATGCCTACAAAGTTGAGTACTTAAAATTTTATTTTGTTAAATGTTTAAATTAAATAAGTTTAGTTAAATAATAAAAAAATAAAAGAATTTAGTTAAGTAATTAAAGAAACATGCTTATTATATCATTCACATTTACAAAATGAGTAGAATTATAAATAAAATAGAATCTCAAAAAATGTTCGTCCAAACTTGTTCAAATAAAATCTCAAAAAGGATGTCAAGAAACATGATTATTATATCATTCACATTTACAAAATGAATTGTTATGAAAAATGTTGGCAAATTAAACCAAAACGCAACAAATATAGAGAGAATCACAAGAAAAAATCCCACTAGTTGAATAATATGGAATAACAAGAAAAACCCTCCAACTTGTTTATACTCATTAACAAATTAAACCAAATTATCAAAAGAATATTACATATATAACACTATGTTATATATATATATATATAAATATAATATATATAATAGTTTTTATGTTTAGATTTATTATATAAATCAACATTTTTTTATGTTTAGATTTATTATATAAATTAACTATAATACACAGTGTCGGTCCCAAGGATTCGAATGCCCTACACGAGCAAAAAAAAAGGCCCATAACAAAATATATAATTTTATAAACTATTTTTTAACGACAATTAACGTTATAACATAGACATAACAAAATCATAGTATCAGAATGACATACCGTAATATCTAAATGATGATTCGTGAAGCTCGCCTAGCATTCTTCGCTGTAAATTCTTTAGTCACCTCTTTGCAGTTTATACTCTCTAACACTTCGTTCTCGATAGCAATTATCGCCAATCCGTTAAGCCTTTTTTGAGACATAGTGGACCGCAAGTAAGATTTTAATAACTTTAATTTAGAAAAACTCCTTTCTGCAGATGGCACTGTGACTGTAATTGTCAACAATATTCTATATGCAACACATGCAGTTGGGTAATGAGGGAAGTCTCTCAAATGGTTCAAAACATCTATAGGGTTGCTAAATTCAGTTGTTCTTGATGTCTCAAATAGCTTCAACTCTATATAAAGTTCATCAGCATTAATATCCGATCTTCCTTTAAATTGAGTTCCTTTTCAAGCAACTGACAAGACACCTTAAGATCTTCATTTTCAATTACCCTCAACTTATGTGGAAACAAAAAAACCAAATAATTTCTCGTAAGTTTTGAATTGTTCAAATCTGGTCTCAAGAGAAGCAATAGCTTGATCAACGAGAAATAAGAAATAATTAACTCTAAAATCTTCTTTAGGTGTAAATGAACAATCCTGACTACTTGAACTTTCATAAAAGTGTTTTTTTCCTTTTAATCACACGCTTTTGGTGAAATACCGGATCAATATCCATTTTCATAGCAAGCGCCTTAGCTTCATCAATCACTTTTGAAAAACCCGTTACTCTATACTCCTTGAAGTACTCAATCAATCTACTTATTTCTTTTATAGCAGTATCCAGATGCATATCCTTTGATTGCAAGTTTTTGCTCACTATATTCACCTGGTTTAAGACTTGATACCAGATCACAATCGATACCAAAAAATAAAATCGGCCAAGCTCATTTTCTGCTAGTGAACTTGCTTCATCTGCAATTGCAGCATCACCATCTTTTTCTCCAACTTGAATTAAAGCCTCTCGTACATCGACAAGTTGTAATTTTATAGCCTTAACACTCTCAACATGGCTTTCCCAACGAGTTTGAGATAATAGAGTTTGCAAATATAGCCTTAAGACTCTAACCTTTAACATTATTTGTCAAAATTTGCCACCGGGTAATAGAGTTTGCAAATATAGTATAAATCCGTTGGATGTGTCCAAAAAACTTCTTTCCTTTAAGACAACTGTTAGCCACATCACATAAGGTAAGGTTAAGAGAATGACAACCACAAGGAGTGTAAAAAGCTCTAGGATTCTTCTTTAAAAATCTTGTTTGCACTCCTTGGTGTTTTCCTTTCATGTTTGCTCCATTGTCATACCCTTGACCACGTATATCATCAATTTCAAGATCTAAAGACTCTAACTCCTTAAGTGTAATCTCAAATAGTCCGCTACTGGTAGTATCATTAACACTCAAATACCCTAAAAACGACTCCTCGACACTAACAGAACTAGATGAAAACTTTACATACCTCATTATTAAAGTCATTTGTTCTTGGTGACTTGAATCGGGAGTAAAGTCAAGTATGATTGAGTAGTACTTTGCTTCCTTTATCCTCTTGATGATTTCTTTTTTTTTTATTCCGTGACCTAGCATAAGTATCAACTCATTTTGGATCTTGTGTCCAAGATAATGCACATGAAGCTCATTACTTGTAATCCATCACACATGCTCTTTGATAACCAGGTCAAACTCTTTCAACATTTCAACGAGGCCCAAGAAATTTCCATTACCTTTTAAACACAATCAACAAATAAGAAGTGGAATCAGTTAAAACAATTAAATACACTAAGTGGAAAAAATAATAACTAGTAAAGACCATTACCTTTTTTATATAACTTTTCTTTTGATCCACGAAATGCTAAATTATGTTTAGCAAGAAACTTCACTAGTGCAATGATTCGCAAAAGGTCTTGCATCCAGTAATCTATTTCTTTCTTGAATTGCTCGTGTTGAATTTTGTCGATTGTTTCATTCAACTTCAATCTATTATGCATATCAAACCACGCATTCATATTATTGAGATGATCCGAAGAAAGTTCGTGTTGTTTTAGTCTACGGAAGGCTTCTTGCCAATTTATGAAACCATCCACATCCAATGCACCTTTCGGAGGCCCTTTTCTAAACAAATTACAACAGAAACAATATAACTTGTCTGTCTCTTTCCAGTAAACTAACCATGGGAGATCAACCTTCTCCATATTTGATAAAGTTATTGTATATAAAGCTGTGAAAAATCATCTAGTATTGGTATTGTACGGACCAAATTGTACGTTATTATCTCTATTCGGACCTTTCTCGACCAAAACTTTAATCTCATTCTCATTAAGTTCATCCCACATTCTTGTATCAAATATATCAAGAGGATTATGCTTATCTTGCTCTTCATTTATATTAGGCTCAACATGCTCTTCCGCATCTTCAACATGTACTTCTTTCGCATGTTCTACTTCTACTTCTATTTCTACATGTTCTTCAACTTCTACTTCTACATGCTCTTTAACAGGCGGTTTAGGTAAAAACTTAAGTAAGGCACCGACTTGAGACTTTACCATTTCCTTATCTTGTTGTTTCCTTTTACTTTTTTGAGCACCCGATGCTTGTTTAGGAGGCATAGTTTCTTAAAATCAAATGCAAAATAAAATCAAAATAAAATTAGGGCTAATATCAAATAATAATTCTAACAATTTAAAATCACTAAATTAGGGCTAAACCATTTAGTTATTAACAATAAAATTAAGGCTAATATCAAATAATCATTGCCAATTTATAAAATTACCTCTCTATGTAATGTTATATAACCCTAGAAAGCAACATACCTTGGTTGAGATATGATATCAGGGGCGGGCGGCGGCGGCATGTGGTGTACAGCGGCAATGGTGGAGGCAGCAGCAGCGTCCGGCGGTGGTGGTGGTGGAGCAGCAGCGTCCGTTCTGTTCCTGGTCGTCCGTCTCTGGTTGTGGTGTGGGTGGACAACACCGATTGTTTGTTCAAATCGAAGATTGGCCTGGCCCAACATCAGTTTTTCTTTTTTTTTTAAGGCCAAGTCACAAATGAGGAAAATACCTAATTTTTTTTTAAAAAGACTTAATTTGTTTTTAAAAACGGCCCAATTACTTTTTAAAAAAGGCCAACATACTTTTTAAAAAAGGCCCAATTTTTTTTAAACCTTAGAAAATTTTATATATAATTTTTTTTTCGCCCCTCGAGATGTTGGGCCCACTACGGTCGTGTTGCCCAAAGGCCCAATGGGCCGGCCCTGAAAATACATGTGATTAAAATATACATATGCATTATTGTTGTATTTTTGTCATTTATTGTAAATTATTTTATTGACCAATCTCACAATGAGTAATCAAACATAAGAAAAAAAGGTTTAGTAAGAGACACACTTTGTTTATTACTTGAATATGCAAAAAGGAATCTCTTTTACTTTTTACCTTTCTTGGAACCTTTTAACTTATTTATATAAATACGCGTTGGTTTCAAATATTTTAACTGATAACAAACTATGAATAAAATAAAAATATTTCAAAACACAATTGGTGTTTCATTCTTAGTTTATTAAGAGACTAGTTTTAACCTCGTGTATTATACGGGGTGAAACATTAATATTATATTGATAACTATCTTAATAACTCTTTTTTATACAAATTTGATATTGTATTTGTAACTTTTTTATTTTGTTACATCTTAAGATTATATGGACGAGAGTAATTAAAACATCAAAAAATATACATGAAAGTTTATTTAATAAGTTATGTACTTTTTACAATATATTAAATATGTGTGGATTAAACATATATAAATAAACATATTTACTTTTTCAAATTTCACATTATATATGTGTATGTATAAGTGTAAATATATATTTAAAATTTTAAATAAAAACCACTAAATATTTAACAATAATTTAGAGTCACTTGATTAATTGATGTACATAATTGGTGTTTCATTCTTAGTTTATTAAGGGACTAGTTTTAACCCCGTGTGTTATACGGGGTGAAACGTTAATATTATATTGATAATTATCTTAACAACTCTTTTTATACAAATTTGATATTGTATTTGTAACTTTTTCATTTTGTTACATCTTAAGATTATATGGATGAAAGTAATTAAAACATCAAAAAATATACATGAAAGTTCATTTAATAAGTTATGTACTTTTTACAATACATTAAATTATATGTCAAATGAAAACTTACAATTATTATTTACAAATTTGAAAATACTTTAATGTATGTAATATTTGACATGGTATTGGTAATTTTTCCATGTTTACCAAAGATTATTAGCTTGAGTCCATCTTTACTTTTAACTCTTGATAATACAACATACCACTAATTATGAATAAATACTGGATCTTTCAATACAAACTAACATTTGAAAGTGATTGCCCTAAACTTTATTTATGGTCATTTCAAAAATACAACAATTGTATATTTTTTTTATTTGAAGTTTTAAAGAAATTTTTTTGTCTGAATATGTTAACCCAATTATAGAGATAAAACGGTGATGCTCAATATTGCTTCAAAATATAATCTTCGCTTCTATAACGCAATTACCTTGTAATATTTTTCATCAATATTCATTAATAGCATAACTTGAACACCAATATTTAAAAATAATTTATGGTTTGATAAACCTGATAATTTAAGTCCATTTTAGAAAATCAGGAGATTATAAACTTTCATCAAAATCATCATCAAGATGTTCTTACTGACAGATACTATTTGTACTTTTATGCGGAAAATCTCGATAAACTTTTAATACTAAATATCTCATTAAAAATAATAATAAAATGATACAAATAAAGTTTAAATTTCAACGATATATCGTCTTTTCAATTAAAAATTTAAAACTCCAAATTTTAAAAAATCTCACTCTTTAATATTTCAACACAATTAAATTTAAAATTCCAAAATTAAATATAAAAATTTTAAAACTAATAAATTAGAATTGAAACTTGTAAACATGCTTTTAGAAAAAAAAATCTCATCATTTAAAAAAAATTAAAGTTAAAACATAATACACTTTTAAAAATAAATATTTTCAAGTTTCTTAATTTTATTAAATACTAAGTATTAAAATTTATAAACTAAAATAAAAAATTTGTTTATAAATATCAAATTTAATTAAAAAACTACTAATTAAATATTAGTGAACTTTATTCTAACACATATTTATTTTAAATACAAACATAGTATTTTCAAATTTTATATGTAAAATTACAATAATCTTGTTTTTTTATAACAAAGTTTAAAAAATTATTTTTTGATAATAAAACTTTAAAAACTCGCTCTTTTGAAATCTCTTCTTTTTAATTCTTGATTTTCTTTTAAATATTAACTTTTAATGATAATTTAAAAAAAAAGTGAGCAAGTAGTAATAATGATGAAAATGTTTGTTAGTAATTTTAAAAAAACCTAAATATTGAAGTATTAAATTAAGGATATAAATGTGGTTTGGGGGGGAAAAGTTATGAGATTGAATATGGTGACAAAACCATTTAGTTTTTTATTAGAATAGAGATATTATGTTAGAAACATGTGTTTTACACGGGCTAAATAAATGAAATATTAAATAGTTAATCATTATAATTTAAGAAATATAAAGAAAATATTAAATGATAATAATGAAGATATAGAATTAATAAATGAAATATTAAATAGATAGTAAAGGAAATATTAAATAGATAGTAATGATTAAAAAAGATTAGACTTACGAAATTATGACATATAACGCAGCTAATTACTTATTTATTAAGTATATAGTAGAAAGACGTAGAATTTATTAAAATAATTTAGTAATACAAAACAAGAATAAAAAAAGTTAGGAAACTATTTTTCATAAAAAGAGTATTGTAATTGTTTGATAATTAGACGATTTATCTACTAGATTTTTTTGGTATGTTTTCAACCAAATAATACTATTATCTGCTTTTTAACATCAAATTTTTATTTTAATTATCATTTAACCTCCACCTGTAAAATTTGAAAGCACATCTATTTGTGGGACGATCACTAATGTGAATAGGCCAACTTATAAAGTTAAGATATTACATAAATGAAATAGTTTTATGACAAAATAACTTATACATACATTCTAACTTTTTTACAACAATCTTTGATTTTTATTATAAAATCTACACCTAACAAAAGTGGAAATATGGCCGAATCTTTATTTAACAAACAAGTACATAACACGATTATGTGAGGTTAATATTTTTTTTTCTCGCTTATTTTTTTCTCAATCCTAGTATTATAAATACACCTCAATCGCAGATTAAACTAATAACTATTTAAATTAATTTCAATCATATTCTATCTTAAAATATTATTTCATAATTCTTCATCACCAACTATTAAATATTTCATTTATTCAGCTCGTATAATACACGAGTTTCAAATCTAATAGTTAATAAATAGATTACTTTACCTTAGGAATGTATAGACGTGGAAGGAGGGACATTCCACGGATGCCGACGTGAAATGAGGGAATGTAGATATGAGCCCCCATTCTCTAGCCATTAACCGTCCGTGCGAGAAGAGATCGAGCACGGTAAGAGGCACGGAGAGAGAAAGTTGATAACTTTATAGAGAGAAAAGATTGATATTAAGGACAGTCGTAAGGTGCTACGAAAGAGAAAAGGTTGATTTTAAGGGCATTCATCGAGGAGGGACGACCCGGACCTCTTGATGCTAATGCTATTAGAAAATTGAAGTTCATTGGTTGGATCATACGGCGAAGCTTGTTCAAAAAATAATAATATAATAATAATATGGTTAGGTTATAGTAAAAAGAGTTTTAAAAATAAGAAGGATTCTAGGTTTGACATGTGTCATTTTGTTGTTTTTAAAGGGAGGACATAATGGTCATTGTGTATTACACAATGAACTTGTATTACACAATGAAGTTGTATTACATAATGAACTTGTATTACACAATGAACTGACTAATTATACAATGAACTTGTATTATACAATGAACTTGTATTATACAATGACCTGACCAATTACACAATGACCAAATATTACACAATGACCAGACGTGGTATTACACAGTGAACTTGTATTACACAATTAACTTGTATTACACAATGAACTTGTATTACACATTGACCTAACTAATTACACAATGAACTTGTATTACACAATGACATGACTAATTACACAATGAACTTGTATTACACAATGACCTGACTAATTACACAATGACCAGATATTACACAATGACCAGACGTGGTATTACACAATAACTTGTATTACACAATGACCTGACTAATTACACAATAAGCTGGAAAACGTAAAACACAATGATAAATACACATAACACAATGAACTTGTATTACACAATGAACTTGTATTACACAATGAAATTGTATTACACAATGAATTTGTATTACAAATTGACCTGACTAATTACACATTGAACTTGTATTACACAATGACCTGGCTAATTACACAATAAACTTGTATTACACAATGACCTGACTAATTATAGAATGACCAGACATGATATTACACAATGAACTTGTATTACACAATGACCTGACTAATTACACAATGACCAGATATTACACAATGACCAGACGTGGTATTACACAATAACTTGTATTACACAATGACCTGACTAATTACACAATGAGCTGTAAAACATAAAACACAATGATAAATACATATAACACAATGAACTTTTATTACACAATGAAATTGTATTTCACATTGACTTGACTAATTACACAATGAACTTGTATTACACAATGACCTGGCTAATTATACAATGAACTTGTATTACACAATGACCTGACTAATTACACAATGACCAGACGTGGTATTACACAATGAACTTGTATTACACAATGACCAGACGTGGTATTACACAATGACTAGACTAATTACACAATGAACTTGTATTGCACAATGACCAGATATTACACAATGACCAGACGTGGTATTACACAATAAACCTGTATTACACAATGACCTGACTAATTACACAATGAGCTGGAAAACGTAAAACACAATGATAAATACATATAACACAATGAACTTGTATTACACAATGAACTTGTATTACATAATGAAATTGTATTACACATTGACCTGACTAATTACACAATGAGCTGGAAAACGTAAAAAAAAATCGTTTTTGTTTATAACGACACTATACTCGTTTTAAAGATTAAAAAATGCTCGTTTTTATGGTGTAATTTTTTAAAAAAAAAATGTCGTATGTAAAAGTAATGAACGTTTTAAAATGAGGGGGGAACTTGATAAAAAGTTAACAAAAGTTGCCTTCTCATTCATAAAAAGTTAACAAAAGTTAACAAAAAAATGTCGTATGTAAAATACCCTTCTAACAACTTTTCTTCTGCAATTTAATCTCAATCATTAAATCTTTTCTACAATTTGATCTAATGACCCTAAATCCTTCTCATTTTTCTTAGAATTAGAATTATTTTTAGCTGAACCTAATCCATTGGGGGCACAACTCTAATATATTAGGGTTAAATTTGGGTAAACATGAGCTGACACACCCCCATTGGTTATTTATGTTAGGGTAGTTTTTAGGTGATGGTTGTGTCGCCTTCACCCGAAGTATATAAAATTACATTTATTCAACCCGTATAATATATGAGATTCTAATATATTAATAATAATAAATAATGGCACTAAATAAATGACTGTGCAATATTAATGTGGACAGACTGCAACAACAGTGGTACTATTGGGCATTGGCACTTATCTAGTTATCTTAAGATTGTTCTTTCATTACTATCATCTTTTTCAGTTTTCCTTCACTCACTCACACACACGTACAATCATAGATACATACATTTATTTATGTTTTATGTCGTTCAGAAAAAAAAAATATTTTTATGTTTTTGAGTTTTTTATTTATATTTTTTTTTCCTTACAAGAGCTAACAAACTTCTTAAAATCCTTTATTAGTTAATAGATATTACAATACTAGAAAAATGGGCCTTCATTAACGGATATTTACCGACAAACGTTTCTATCCGAAATTTACCGACGGAATCCGTCTAGTTCCACATTTTTAGTTAGTTTTTTTTTTTAATTTCAAACCGCCGGCGTTTCGTAGGTAATTGCCGAAGGATACTTCGCATGTCGGTAATTTGCCGATATTTCAAAACAACAATTCCCCGAGCAGAGCCTTTCTTAGAAAGATTCTTACTCATTTGTTTAATAGGTGGTTTTCGACGAAAAGTCCATTGGATATTCATCGAAATATTGATCATATTGGATTTTTGTTAAGATTCTCGCGGGCTTTACAAGCGTTTGTCGATGGGGCCGTTTTACCGATGGATATTCCACCGGTAAAACCTTCGATAAATGGTAACAACGATTGTTTCTTAAAATGACAACCAAAAGCACATGTTTATAATTTCTATGCATAGTCAATATGGTAACAATGGAGTCTTTCAAGCTTAATAATGACAACATTTGTGTATTTCAAAAATGTCAAATCAGTGTTTAGACGTGTTATGTGAGAAGAGTTATAAATATGACAGATCGTTGTTAGCAAGTATGTTGGAATTAGTGGTCTTGAAATTTAAATACTTCGTCATAGGTATGTATTCTTGTGTGAGCACAACATACGGGGTTGGAATTATTGGGTTCGGAATGTATATGCACGCACGTATATGTCATGTGTGCATATGCAGAGGTTCTTATTTAGATATGTTGCTTGCGACGAGCAAAAGGGACTCTTGGGCTCACATATAAATATAAGAGAATGTGTCTCTCGTGTTGCCCACGTCTAACAATGGGCACACTCGTGGCACACATATAGAGATTAGAAAATGTATAATTAAACAATGGTTCTCTACATTAATGCATGGATATCAGAGAATATTGTAATGTGTTATACCTATGAGATCTTGAAATAAAATGCAATTCGTGTAATTTACACACACACACATATATATATATATATATATATATATATATAATATCGCACAGTTTAACACATGAAAAATTTCATAAACCACTTACATATAAATTAATAACAAGAACTGTAGAAGACAGATTAATCAACATAACACACTATATAGAACCAGTAGGAATATGATTTTTAGATTTTGCAGGAAACTATAGTATAAAATATGATATTCCACAAATTAATATAAATCCCCAATATATTAAATCCAGATACTTTGTCCTAGGATTAAATGGTGCTATTACTATAACAAAAAAAATTATAACCATTAGTAAACAAATTTACAGTTTCCCTACTTTAAGACATAAAAACACAACTGAAATAGCTCACAAAAGAGCAGGAAAAGCAAATTTAGAATTTTTAAATAAAAATAAAAGATAAAACTTTATTAAAAATGAAGCTATGCAACTCCTCACAAATTTTATAAACTATGAACTAAAAAAAGGACAAGATATTACAAAAAAATATTAATCATCCTACAATTTTATACCTAGAACGAATAGGACTTATAGGAGAAGATATTACAAATTCAAAAGTTAAATATGTCTGCAAATTCAAATTAAAAAATCCAGACATTACCATAAGAAATACAAATATAGAATATAGCCCTCTAGATAGAGAAGAATTTAAAAAACAAATACTCAAAATGACTAAACAATGATTAATCAGAAAATCTAAAAGTCCTCACAGATCGACAGCTTTTATAGTAAAAAACCACAGCGAAATAAAAAGAGGAAAAACAAGAATCGTCTACAATTACAAAAGGTTAAACGATAATACAGAAGACGATGGTTATAACATCCCCAACAAAGATAGCTTAATTCAGTTAATACAAAATAATAGAATATTTTCTAAATTTGATCTAAAGTCAGGTTTTAATCAACTTCATCTAGAAGAAGATTTTAAAAAATTGACAGCTTTTACATGTTCTGAAGGATTATATGAATAGAATGTTCTTAGCTTCGGACTAAAGAATGCTCCATCAATATTCCAAAGATTTATGGACAATATATTTCTTAAATACAAATTTTGCCTAGTATATATTGATGATATACTCGTAGCAAGTAAAACAGTTCAAGAACATGAGACACATCTACAACAAATGTAACATTTGATATAATTGTTTCCTTTTCTATGCTTCAAATCATGCTTAATTTTTCAAATTTTTTTATCATATTCATTTGTATTTGTATTTGTAATTTGACTAGTATTTGGTTCTATATCATGAATATTTTTAATGCAAATATGACAAATTTCTTTAAAGCATATATTGCATTGGGATCGTTTGTCTATACTTGGGTAGTATTCGCAAATGTAACATTTGATATAATTGTTTCCTTTTCTATGCTTCCAGTCATGCTTGCATTCTTCTGGATTCGTGTATGTATATGAGATTTTTGTTACAGTCTTTTCTTCTTCACTATATATATTGTTTATTGATTCATTATCTATGTGATCTGTATCCAATGCTTCTGGTGTGCTACGAACTATACGCAAAAACCTACAAGTTCTAATATTTATAATAAAACGGACAAACCTAAACTAACGCGCACAATACGGCAAGTGTACCGATCGTTTGCAGAATAGATAGATAAGACCGAGTATCGAACCTACGGACATTGTATGTACAGCGAAATACTGACTCAGATGCAGGATAACTGATTACAAAAAGGGGGGTTTCTTTTATTTAAGAGAGAAATAAACTATAGAAAATAAAGGAAAAGACGAGGACAAACAAACTAGCGTGAGAATAACTACGGAACGAAAACAGATAGGGTGAAAGCACTACCTAGGCCCGAATCCTACACGTGTCTGACGAAGGTTCTATCGGTAATGGAACTGATGTGATACCGGGATCTTAAAATACTAAACTCAAAGGGAACCTAGAGCACCCTCGACCCTTCTCAAGGATTGTCAACTAAGAGACCTAAAAGCCGTTAAACCACCGGCTGGACGGGTTCCCCTCACAGGTCATCCAGTCTACTCAAGAAGTATCCGCTAGACAATCTACCTCACAGCGCGAAAGTCTCAATACACCTAAGTGTAAGGGATAACTAAGAATTTCCTATTGGACTCGGTAAACAAGATGTGAACGACGAACTAGACAGACCTTCTCACAGAGATTCTAAACTAGCGATCAGACACACGAGATAAACCGACAATCTCTCACCTCACATCTATTAAGATTGGTTGAATATTTAGAGTTACCAGTTCACGAATTTCATTCCTATGGAATACTACGTCTAGCAAACCATCCAATAATAAAAAACACACGGCAATTGATCTAGCATGCACCTATTATATGAAAGACATTCATCAAAGCACATGAGGACTGAAAAATCATTTAATTGATAATACTAAATACGCATACACATCCAATGATCAAAACCAAGTTTGTTACATCATGAGTTCTTCACATTCAAAAGTTCTAAAAACCAATGTCAAACATGTGCAATCATCTAAACCTAGATAGTTCTAAAAGTTTAGCCAAGAAACATCATATAAATACAATTCATAATCTGTTAATAACAAAGGAAGAACAAGAAATCAAAGAGAAACAAAGAATCAAGGTAAACCGAACGATGAACACCCGATATCCTTGATCCAATGCTTTGATTCTTCGATCCTATACCTTCCCAGCCTTTGATTCCTCTTGAAAACACATTTTTCCGTCACTTTTCGTTGCCTCCAGCCGCTCCAGGCTCGTTCCACCCTTTAGGGTTTTCTAATTTTTGGTTTAAAAATAGATGTCTGCGAAAAACCACCCGTCGCGTAGCGCGACGGGATCTTGCACACTCCTCGCGTAGCGCGAGGGCCCCAGAAAAGACAAACCAGTCGGACAATCATTAAAAGGGGCAATTCTGTCATTTTGCAATCCTCGCGTAGCGCGACGAAATTCCAAGACCTGTCGCGCTACGCGACAGAGGTAAAAATCCAGAAAGTTTCTTTTTTTTCTTATCCACAGCCCTCTCGCACGAACTGGAAGCTCGTTCTTCTTCGTTTTCAATCATATCCGCTTCCTTTGTGACCTAACAACCATAAGATATAGAAATATTAAGTACAAGCTGTTATAGAAGAAAACCGACGCAAAACAAACACAAAGTGGGAATAAAATAGACAGTAAAACGGATGTATTTTGCAATACATCAGCTTCTATCTCATAGTCGTTAATTTGTTTAACTAAATTGCTTCTTTCCATATTTTTATTTTTATTTGGACATTTATTAGCTAAATGTTCTATATCTCCACATATAAAAACTTGCATGTTCTAGTATGAGGTTTTCTAACATGCACGTTTTGATATTTTTTATATGGTTTATAATCTTTGTTGTAAGTAGTACTCTTTCTAATTTTCTTTTTCTTATCATAATTTCCATAGGCTTGTGGAGTATAAATCGTTGTTTTGCAAAATACGAATGCATTTCGTTTTAGTTGCTCTTCTAATGCAACTTCTTTACATTTTTCTTCTAGAATACTAAATGTAAAGGTTATTCTAGGTCCTATTCCTATGTTTGCTAGGTTTCCAGAATTCGAACAGATAGTATCACAAAAAGTTTGTACATAATTCCCACTAGTATTGTATAAATTACAGCTCAGACTCGTGATGATTGCCCTTAATAAAGAAAAGTATAAAGGGGTTACAATCGTTGAAAGAACAGATGACAATGGAGAGGGAACTTGCCTGCTCCTTCTTCAGATAAATCTTAAACAGACAGATATGCCACATGATTTAATTCTACAATTTTACCATAATTGTATGATTGATTATATTGAATTAGAATTAAATATAAAAACAGAAGTAATTATAAATCTCTTTGGAGAAAAGTTTGTAATAGCCACTGGAAATATCTCTACACATGTATTTCCTCCACATATTGGCTGCAAAATCTTTTTCTCCTTTCCTTTTGCCAATGACCACACATACAGACCTGCAAGGAAAAGAATGTTTATTAGTCATAAGCTTTCAGGAAAATACTACTTAAAAAGATTCGCTATACAAATTGAGATATATATATATATATATTTATTTAGTTATTTATTTGTTAAGACCTATTTGTTAATTTTTTTAGTATGATATACATGTGTTCTGACAAACCCAGTAACACATTAATTACAAGTATCGTTAATGTATTGTTAAAGGATATGTTAATGTACTCTCACCGTCAATTGTTTGTTATCATAAACGTGTGCTTTAACTGTAATACCCCGACCCTTGAGGTCACCGTTATACCGATAAAAAAGAAAAAAAAAGTTAAGTAACTTGTATAGTCTCAATTGGGTGTCTATAAATTAAGAAGTTCGACCTACAGATCCTAAACGAGTGATTAATATTTTATAATAATATTATTTTGAACTTGCTCCGTTTATGATGAAATTTAAATCGAAGCGTAGAGAAAAATGAGCACGTTCCAACGACATGTTCGAAACTTTATAAAACGTTATACTTGAGACGTTATAAGAGAAAAACAAAATACGTGTTAAATTAATTATAATAATATAATATTATTATTATAATACAATTTAGTTTCATGAAATATAAATCAGTGCAACGTGATGCTCAAGAAAAACAAATTATAAATCTATTTTTAAATGAATATTTCTATATAAATCATGAAACCGACGTATGGAGGCGGCTAATAACACTAGTATATATAGAACTCAATGCCGTGCATTAAAACTCACTTCAAACCTTCTCTCGATTCAGGGGTATGCTTATCTATATAATTTTTTTTAGTTCAATTTAAAAGTTTGAGTATTTTAAATAGTTTTAGAAATGGAGCTTAGGGATATGATCAGGGTAGGAACCCTACTCTATACATGAAGTGATCATATTCCATGTTTAAACTACTTAGAGTTATTCAAAGCCAAACCCCGGTTATAACTAGCTAATACCTTATCATTTATGTAGGCATTCGCCTAAGATTGTTTTGATCCTAAGCAGGGATAAAATTGTGACCAGCCATAATGACGTCAGGACTAGATATAAAGAGTGTGACGGGTTTGGTTTAAACAAGAAATAAAACCCTAGGGGTTGGAATTTCCAAGTCCCCAAAGTTACAAGGGTTGAAAAATAAAAAAATTTGAAAATTTGACTGGTAGCGGACCGCTAACGTATACCATAATGTTCCGCTATTGGCTACAGGGTTGGGTGGCGGATCGCCGCCACTTGGGTAACGGTCCGCTAGCCGCAATTCCTCGAGCCGACACGTGTCCGATGACTCAGCATGGGTTTTGACGCGTGTACTCGTGGCGGACCGCCACGCCCTCCGTAACGGTCCGCCAGCCATAATCTAAGGATCGGTCCAATCAGGAAGTGACCCGTAGAGCTGACACAAGCCCTGGGCGGTAGCGGCGCTACCACCTAGGCTAACGGTCCGCTACGGGTGCCTTCGGGAAACTATAAATAGATGACATCGGTTCTCCATTTTAGAACATCCCAAGTCAATTCCATCTGCTCCTAACTTCCTGGAGACCAGCTACCTCGATTCTCGTGCCCTCTTTTGGTAAAATATCTGACTTTCGCTTATTTCCGCACTTTCTTTTATTTTCGTATTCGTGCCTTAAGATTCTAACTTAACTTAGAACTTGCTTTAGGGTTTACATTAAGCTTATACAGACTACCCTGAGATAAGATCAAGCTACTATTAAAGTGAATATGTTTATCTGTATTTTATTTTCAAAACTTTGAAAGTTTTACGTCTACGAAATGGCAATACTTGTATTCAAAAGTTTGATGCATAAGGGCGTCTACGTAAAACATTCATGCCATAAGTATACGTAAAACTTGATCAAGAGATACACGCTTTATGGGTGAAATTACCATATTGGGGCTGGTAATTGTCTATAACCGGATGTAAGACAGGGTCTTAGTTAAAGGACATCGCAGTAAATAAGTCTGGTAATGCTAGCAGTCCTTTTACAGAAACTATTGGTGTATACAGTGGTTGTACACTCAGATGAAATAGTTCTACTGGATGGTAGATTGTACCCGCATTATGGTTAAATGTTTTGATACTGTATTTGTCAAATGAAATTGGTCATGATAATCATGTTCACCAGCGTTCGCGCTGACGTTTTATCTTCCAAATGTTTTTCAGGTAATCAATGATTATCTAAGGCTAATCCCATGGGATAACCTTGAGGATAAATGTACATAAAAGAATTTTGACAGGGTTATATGTTGTTAGCATGAAGATAACTCTGTATGAATAAAAACAATATGAGATATTTAGAATGATGATTTCCTAAATATGGATACTCCCTTGTACACAGGGTTAGGTGTCGAAAGGTAAAACCCTTAGATACCAATGGTGGTATAGCTTGGTATTGGACAGGGTTAACTCCCCAGGCACAGGCCAACTACCTTGTGGCTCTATATTCCCTGCTGATGCAGGCGACATGTAAATGGTCGTGGACCATGGTTTTGTATATAAAAGGGGTATTTAAATCCCTAGTGAAATAAAATGGTATTTTATTTATCCCCGGATTTGAAAAATGTACAATATCAACCCTCGGGTTGAGATTCATTACAAGTTCGATCTAAAAGTATTTCCGCTGCTAAACTAACTCTGATTTTCTAAATAAAATAAGAATGAAGGTGTCAATCTGGTCGCACGCCCAGGGTGTTCTGAAATCGGGGTGTGACACTAACCAACCTAAAAACACATTACAAGGCCCGTAACGTATTGATAAGATAGAAGTTTTTACAATCCGTCGGACACTATCTACAGACTAGAACTTCCGCCTGTAATTTCTAACGGATTCCTGACAAGGTTACAGACGAATCATGGATACTAACCATTATTATTAATTATTTATAACAACAATCATAATAAGAATAATCATAATAATAATATTAATGGCAGTCATAATCATAATAACAACAATAATAAAACTAATAATAATAATTTAAGTGAGTCATAGGTAAATCCGTCGGACATTCATGTTACCGACGGATTTCTAGTCAGTAATTCCATGAATATCAAAATCCTAAATCTGCCATCCAAGTTCATTTTTCCTCTTTCAAACTTTTTTCCTCTCTTCTTTCTTGACAAACTGTCACCACCTCTATCAACCATCGCTACTGCTAGCAGTCGTCCAAGATTCAGGTTTCAACACCTCGTGTTTCTACAACTGGGTCTTTGTAGCTCCTGAAGGTTTAGAACAAACACAAGAGTTATAATCAATTTCACTATCATTTATGTTTTGCCCAATTTGGTGTTGGTCCTTCTGTTCAAATTAATGCGAGCTTGTTTGAGGGTTTGTTTCGATTATTTTGAGAGATTGAAAATCTTGAATCGTCGACAGTGATTGCAAGTTCTAATTGACTATTCAAGATCGAATTCGGATGAGGCAATTTTTTTGCTTCCTATGGTTCTTTATTTGATTTATGGAGAATTTAGGGCATTAGGATTTGAAAAAGATTTCAATTTTCATTTTCACAATCGAGGTGGTTTAGTGGATTGATCTTTGGGCTCAATTGGTAGAATTTGTTGTTAATGTAAGAAAGAATTGTACGAAATTGTAGGTTAGATCCTACATAGCACATATTCTTTAGTTTTATTTGTCATTTTTGGTGCATTTGTTCTACTTTCTTCATGTTTCAAGAAATTGTGGTCAAATTTGTTTGATGCTATTTGAACACGGATATCGGATGATTGGACTAAACCTTGAGTTTTTCGGCAGGAAGGGTGTTTGGATGTATATTTTGGGAAAAAAAAACGGTTTTTTAGTGTTTTGGGTAGCGGGTCAAGAAAATAAAATTAGATGTATGCAATTGGTGTATTTATAGATATATGTTAATTTTTTTTTTAACGGCAGACGGGTCAGTGACCCACCCGATCATCTCCACCCCACAAGAGAAAACCCATCATAGGTGAGAAAAAACTCTCTGGCCCAACTTGGACCCCTTTTTTTGTCACAAGTGAGACTTGAACCCAAGATCTCCCTATTTTAGTGAAGTGTTGGTACACACCTTTGCCACTAGACTAAGCTAGTGATTGTAAATATATGTTAATTAGAATAACAATTAACTTGTTTAACGTGTGTAGACTGTCGAGATTCAAGAATCTTGGGATCAAATTGCGTCACTCGAGGAAACCGTACAACAACTGGTGGCTGACTAGCCCGAGTACATAAATGACCCTAAGACCCGTCATCGCATGAGACTCGTCTTGATTCTCCCGTACAACTAGTTTTATCTTTGATATTTGTAAAGAAAACAAATATTTTATTTAATTTTATGTAGATACTTTTTTGATTTACAATTTATTTTTTTATTTACTTTAAATTTTAGAATTTGCAAATTTAATATGTATATAAATTTCACAAAAATAAAGATATTTGTTTTTGCAGGAAAAAAAATTTAAAAGTTTTTTTTTATTAAAAAGATATTACCGATGACAAATCCGTTGGTAATATTTCAAAGGTCAATTGATAATCTGTCGATAGCGAGTCAAACGGTGGCCGGAGAAAAAGGTGTCGGAAACTGAACGGCCGGTGATCCTTCGGTAAACGTCGACGATGGTCCACCAGAAAACCCACGTCCATTGTGCCTAATGAGCATCTCCGACAAATTCTCGTCAATGAATCGGTGATGACTATTAACGACGGTTTTCCGATGCAACGGTCCGTCAGTAAAGCCCCTGTTTTCTAACAGTGTTAACTTATTATAATTTTGACTAATATTTTTATGAAACTAGTTTTTTTTTAACTTTTTTTTTGACACAAGAAAACTCTCAATATATGAGATTATCAGCAACTCAAATTGAGTTATTTATATCAGATATGATGTAATATTATAGAAAAAAAAGTGTGCGAGGCAGGGTAATTTTTATAATTAATTATATCCATATCTATACTCTCTGTATATAAACCTTTTTCCATAAAAGAAAATTTCGGACTCTCTCAGATTTTATTATTGATCATAAAGTCGAATAAATGCTACTTCGTTTCATAACAAATCGTTTTGGTACATGTTCTTTTCTACACATGTGATCATTTAATGAATTTATTAAACAATCATTTAAGTTAAAGCCAACACATTATACACTATAAAATCAGCAATGGGATGAACACTCACCGTGTCAAATCAGGCCTGTTATATGACACGTATTGATTATCTTTTTTTTTTTTTAATTTTCAGTTTTTTTTTATATATACACACGGTAAATGGGGATATAAAGCAAAGAGGCATGTTGTCTTGGTGGTTTCCGGTACAAATGCTGACGCAAACGGATCCCCTGCTACCATCATAATTAATTTAAAATATTTATACTTTTTTTTAATTTAATTGCAACTTGAAACTCGACCCGTTTAATCAAACGTGTCACAACACGACTTTTTTTGTTAAACATGACATGCTAAACCCTGATTATTTTTCGTATTATTTAAAAAACTTTCACCTCTATCATTTACACAAACAAGACCTAGAAATAAGATGCAAACAAATAATGAAGAGGGGAGAAGGTTTCCTCTTCGGATTAAAGTGATGAATGGGGGAGGGGGCATCTCGCTACTTTTATGTTGTTATTCTTATTTTAGGTTTTTCTTGATATTAAAAAGATGGATATTATATAAAATAACAATAATGGCCAATAAATGACACATGACTCATTTTAACATGTTACCAACGACCAAAAGTATCATAATTAGACAAGAAGTGTAACAATAGCAACTAAACATGAAAAAGAGTATGTAAACCATAACCCTTTTTTTTTAGAAAAAAGTATAACTTTTTATGTATTAGCTCACAATATAAAATATCTTATGTTTTAACTTTCTAGTTTTTCCAAATTATGTTACATCATGTAAAATCAGTCCTTCACTTTCCCCTTCATAAAGGTCACATTCACAGCGAAAACTGTGTTAAGTTTGATCACGTTGATTAGTAAGGTATTGATATTTACCGGTAACGAATTATCAATGTAAAAAAAATCAATCATTCATGAATTATTTTCTTTGATAATCACATATAAGGCTAAACTTACATTAAATGAATTTTTTTAATAGTGTTATTTGTTAATTACTACTTTCATAAAAAAATTGACAAGTTGAATTTTAATAATCCAAATTATGACCCATTATCTGATAATAATCCATATTGATAATTTAATCAATGACAGTCCTAACTTTCACTTTTGATTGAGAACAATCTCACTTGCATAATCATTATAAATTTATACTTGATTTCGCTCACAATGATAGTTATAAACGAAATTGAAAAATGTACAAGTGAAATCAAGTGCAAACCAAATGTAAACCAAGGATGAATCTATGATGCTTATGCAAGTAAGATTGCCTTTAAAAGTGAAAGTGAAAGTAATAAGTACCATTCGTCAAATTGCAATTATGGATTATTATTGGCCTTTGATATTATCAGCCAATTGATCATAGTTCAGATATTAAAATCTAATTTGCCAAAAAAAAATTATTACTTTTATATAAATGGTTTTTTACGTTATAAAAGACATTTATTAATTTACAAGACAAAGGTTCAATTTATTTCACTTTAAAAAACATTAATTGAGCATTATTGCATTTGTATTTATTTACGTACTGGTCATATATTAATTTCTTATCTTCACATTTTAAGAAACACATCTCTTTAAAAATATTTAAAAAAATACATGAAATTCTAGTAATATATGACATGCATTCTAAATTGGAATATTGTTAAGTACATATTTAATGAGATATTTATTTTATCTTACACAAAAACTGAAGTTTATATCTTAAAATCAACAATAATGATTTCCGTTAGTTTTTTTTCATCTCTAATATCCATAAATAAGGAAGATATGCTCAAAGTGTAATAATCTCGATACTACCCTTAATAACACTAGACATAAATAAAAAAAGTCGAGTGTTATTTACCCATGAGCGTTCATAGAAAGATCTTATTACCATATCACGTGTTACATATCGGTCATCTTCAAGTTGCAAATATATCGCAAAAGTCAAACACTAAATACCATAGGTTTTCGTCGCTTCAATTTTAAGAGTAAAGTGTTATTTTTTTGTTCTAGTGGTTTGACCATTTTAGTTATTTTTATTTAAAAACTTTTTTTTATCTTTTTGGTTTCTGACTTTTTTAAAAATTAGTCATTTTCATCCAAATGACGAACTCCGTCTACATTTTAACGTTAATTCAAAGGTCGGTTTGAAATTCATAGGTTAAAATCTAACTAAATTACCCCTAATTTAACCAATATTGCCCCTGATTTTACGTTAAAATGTAGACGAAGTTAGTCAATTTGATGAAAATTGCTAGATTTGGAAGAGTAATGGACGAAAAAGCTAAAAAAAAACTTTTGGATGAAAGTGCCTAAAATGACCAAACCACATAGACGAAAAGGCACTTTACTCTATAATTAAGTTTAAATACGTCACTTTAGTGACACAAAATTCCGTCATTAAAAATGTATCAAGGGGTTAGGATCTTTTGAGAGGTCATAAATATTTGAGAACTCGTCAAAAAACCAATTAAAGTCATTCTTTTTTGTTTTCACTATCATTATTATTAAAATATAACATAAAAATGATTTATCTCTTCAATTAATTTATCTATTCTCTCTAAATTATTCTTACAAAATTTATGCATATGTATAAATAGTAAATACTTACACATGTGTATATTTTCTTTAAGATATGAATACATGTAATTTACATATATAAAGTCATTTTTTTAATACTGTATTCTAATAATTAAGGTAGTAAAAACAAAAAAAATGTTTTGATTGGTTTTTTTTACAAGTTCTTGCGAGTTTTCAAAATATTTATAAGTTGTCAAATGATCCATTCCTCATATGACTAACCAAATAGAAAAGATAAGACTCGTTTAATTTTTTTAATCTTCATTTTCACCACTTATATTATATATAATATACGCTTTTAACCCGTTTAATTTTTTAATAATATTTTTTATGTAATAACTTTCGTTCATTAATTTATATTAAAAACGGAATGTGCGGGTTTCTTTAGTTTTTTGTCAATTTTCCGATATAAATTTTGTTAAGAACGGAGTTATATTCAAAATCAAGTACTTTTTATATCATTACTATAACGAGTATTCATTTCGACGTAATTTTATCTTCGTAAACCAGCCGAACCGGTAACGATTAGACTCCCGCCGTGTTATATGAGTAAAAAAGCTAGTTTAGCATAATTAACAAAAGAAAATTCCAAAGAATCAATAAAGTGAAAAGACCAAATCACCCTCTAAGACATATTCTTTCCCCTTATGACTCGATTACCTTACATTGCACGCCTCTCTCATTCTCCTCAAATACCTGTCAACAACGAGCTACACTCTCACATCACAACCATCTCCGCCACAATGTCCGCCGATCTACAATTCCGGCTGCAAGACCTTCCGGTAAATCCATTATCGTCGCTGAAACTCAACCTTCCGCAACCGGAATCATCGGAGGAATCATGCAGAACTCAGTCCGAACAAGTTGAAGAGTGCGTAACGCCGACCTCGACGGAGCACAGGATTCCGGCAATTCTCGTCTGTCCTCCGGCGCCTAAAAAACAACGGCGCGCCTCTCCTTCCTGTAAGAGAAGACTACATGAATTTCAGTTCTACGAGATCGTCGCCGGTGATGAGATCGATTCCTTCTTCACGTCCAGCTATGAACTCATCAACAAAAATTCGTCCAAAAAGAGGTGCCTTCTGTAAATTTTTACTTCAAAATGTTACGAGATTTCATTCAATTTCGTGTTCATGATGCTATGAATTCTCTTATATAAATTCGTGTGTAAATTTTTTACACGTTTATGTTTCTTCATCACGTCAATTCGATTCACATCTGTTTCACCTATTAATCGGTCGAATTGAAATCCAAAGCGAAATTCCGAATGTTCAGATCTGAATTGTAGATTTTAACTTCCGATTTGTTTTCCTATTGTAATTTTAAATTGTGTAATCATGTTCTTACGATTGTGATTCATTTCATCCAGATTCGTTCAATTCATGTTCTTCAATTCGTTCACATACAGATCTGAATTTCATGATTACGAGCCACAATTCGATTTCTATCATCAATCAGAGAGTAATTTTTTGAATTTCAAATCATTTCATAAACAAATTTACAGGATGATTTCATTCGTTTATCACTATTTTATCATATTTTATAACTTAATTACAGATTAAAACAATAAAAATTGGATTGAATAGAAAATTTGTAATCAGAAGAATATAAATGGTGAATTAATATTTTGTATTAATTTGGAAATATGAGTACTGTAACTGTTAAAGTGAAGTTGTTTGTTTCTGGGATGAACAGGGCCCATGCAGGGCTGTCTCTTGTGTTACTCATGTCCATCCAATTAGATGCAATCTTTGTGTTAGTAAGGAATTCAATAACAAATTTTGATTTTTGGATAATAAAAAATGTAATTAAATATATAATTATTCTGTCGGCAGAAAGATGGTGTAAATTAGAAGAATAATTAAATTTATAGTCATAAAATACTCGAATAAAGTTAATTTATCTGTGTGTTATGTTCTGTTCGTGTATTATTATAAATGTCTTGGAATGTGTTGAAAATAATGATTGTGTGGTAAGTTAATAAAAGATGGAAAATAATGTGGTGGAAGGAAGGAGTAAGGATGACGAAAGTGAAAGAAGGTGATGATCATGTGGTGGGCAGTATGGGAACTTATAAGTCACGTTAGAATCGGTGGATGACAAAAGGTGGCAACGTTAACCATATGCATATCATCCATCATCTAAAAAAGTGCCAATGATACCTACGGATCTTATTTTGGAAACTTCTAACCAATATGTAACATTATTATGTTATTATCTTTATACTAGTAAAACAAAATTCTAAATAAAAATTCTAATAAAACACATGTTAGTTTTCGATATATATATTCAGTTGAAAAAAAATGTTTTAAAAATTAACTTAACAGGATTTATAGTTGTCACGTTAAAGTACATTTTTAAAAACATATTTTGACGAGTGTATGTGCTAATATATTAATTTATATTTTATTCAACCTGTGTAATACATAGGTTTTTAAATACATAATTTTTTTTATTACTAAGTATATAACATTACACTTATTCAACTCGTATAATACCCGAGATTCTAACATATTACGGATATACATGAGGTTTAAATATAAAATGGATTCCGCGTAAGAAATGTAGGAAGCAATGAAGGTGTTTGATCAAATCAGTTTAATGGTTGCATTATGCTCTTTTCTTTTCACCTCTACCTTCTTCTGTAAATGATTCATTGCACATAATGCACATGCTATTAGTTTGCATTTCGTGCAATGGAGCCTTGATATTTCAGTGGTGGCAATACAATGACAATTTTGTAATTAGTTGGAAGTTAGAGTTGGTTGGAATGGGTAAAAGGGGAAATTTTGTTCTTTTTAATATGAGTATAGTAGGGTTAGGTTTAAATGAGAACTCTAAATATTTTAAGAACTCACGAAAACAATAAAAATCATTTATTTATCTAACGTATTATCATTACTATTAAAATACAACATTTTTATATGGATTAATATGTGTAAATTTACATGTAGTCATATATTATAAACATTTACACATGCATAAGTGGTAAAAAAAACTTACACGTGTGTAAATGAGAGACTTACACATGCGAAAATGTTTATTATAAACGAATACATGTAAATTTACACATATCAATTCATATAAAAATATTGTATTTTAATAGTAATGCTAGAATTTTAAATAAATGAATGATTTTTTTTTATTAGTTTTCGCGAGTTTTTAAAATATTTAGAAGTTCTCAAATGATTTATTCTGAGTATAGCATTCCTATAATTAAAAAAAAGTGATTTTTGATAATGTGTAATGCGGTGTGCAATACAAAGTTATGTTATACAAAATTTATGAAGTGTTGAAATACCATTTATAAAGTGTTGTTATAATACTAATTACAAAGTGCTGATATTTTTTAACTATCTTTTATTAAATTTCATTTTCTTATGTCTATTTCATGTCCTCTTATTTTGCTTGTTCTATGATTAAAGGCAAAAAGACGGTTCCTTTAATTTCTAATGATTTAGTGTTTCATATTTGATCAAATCTGTAGTAGTAGAAACTGATGTGGTGACATAAATTTTAATTAGTAGGAAGTTGTATGTTTATGAAAGAACAAAAGGATGAAAATGCAAAGATAAGCAATTACATGCATTGAATTTCTTTCAAATTTGAAAAAATAGTTTCCTCCTATCCTATATTTTTACTTTCAAATATCTTTAAATCTCTTTTTTTTTTAAATATACCATTAAATCCAAAATATTATACTCTTTTAATTTTGTTATACAATTTTTTTTTATAAATTAATGTTTTTAATATGTCACTCGTTCGAATCATACAAAAATATAAATAATTTATGTAGCTAGGGTAAGTAGGGTATCGTATCCACAAGTAACATATGGTTAGTGTTATACGTTCTGTTTGATTATTTAACCTAAACTAACTAAATTATCTAAATCGGACTTTGATTGACTGATGAAAAGAATTACTTTTATTGCACTTGATTATCAAAACCATAAACTCAAATAAACCGATTTGATTGCAAAAGATTAAAAGAATGATCACACATGAGTTTCAAGTTGTAAAGCACAATGTGTAATATAACTTTAACTACTAGATTGGAAAGTCACACGCACATAACTTTGTTTAGGTTTGCTTTAAAGGATAATCATAAGACAAGGTTGACCGAGTTACCTAACGATCCTTAACCGAATAAGGACACGATTCATAGTTTAAAGATATTATAAGTTATCAACTGAAATTCATAAATTCAACCAAATATCACAATTGTTAATGATTGAGAAACCAATGACTAATGTATTATTTAATTGAATTTATGAAAGTGAATTGTTCTTTAAACCAACAAAAACATATAAACCTAGTATGATCATCACAAGAGAGTTTGATCAAACAAAGAATTATATCTTAGAAAAATATAAAAATAAGCCGAATTTAAATTACTAATACAAACCTACACCTGGAGATGATCACGGGTGGTTTATGTTACAAGCTACATCCCAAACAGGGGAACTCTCCCCAAAAAACAAGTCTGGTGGTTGAGGGAGTTTATTTAGTCTTTAAATCCCACATTTATGGCTCATATAATCGATATGGGACAAGTCTCATACCTTGTAATGGTTTCAGTCCATAACAATCGACCCTTCTAAAGGGTCATCGTCCTTGTTGGTCACGGCTAGATCTCTTCAGGCGTTTGGCTCGGATACCCCTGCTACAACCCAAACAGAAGATAGAGCTCATTTGGTCTATAAATCTCACATTTGTTGCACATACAACTAATGTGGGACAAGTCTCATACTTTACAATAGTTTTAGTCCGTAACAATTTAGTCTCGAATGCTCATGATTATGGGTTCAGATCTTGATTTGGTTTTATCTTTATGTTTGAAATCGTGATTGGAAGCCAAAAACCTTCAAAATCGACCCTTATTTCGTCGTCCCCCAGCCCCTAGGGCCGAATGGAATTGATCCCCTCAAAACCTTAGTCGCGCCGGCGTCTGGGACGCCAACTATATATCAAACTCTAACGCCATTTATTGTTTTTAGTTTGCAACACAAGCCCGCGAAATGTGATATCACAAAAATTATGGCCCAATTTCGTTCTCACTTCTTCTTTGTAAAATGCTTCAAAATATTTATACAATTGATGACACCTTTTAGTATTCTTCTTTGGTTCCTGCACCAATTAGTCAGGTTAATTAATTCACACGACATATATTCCTCACTCATATTAATTCATCCAAAAGATCAAAATATTATTTATTCTAAATTTTTTACTCATAAATATTACTCATACTCAACTTTACACAAATAATTCTAAATTACTCTATTGCAGAAGTTTAAACCTGAGAGTCTAGGACCTCCCAAGTGCCTTCATCAAGTAGGTTCGCCTCACATTAGCACAACTACTTTTTTTAATGGCAAAGAACAAATTCAATAAAAAAAACCTAAAACTAGCAAGAAGCTAGAGGTGTTGGGTTCGAGCCTCTAGCAGTGCCTAGTGACAAAGGTATACACCCCTCACCAAGAGATGTTAGGTTCGAGCCTCAATTATGGCGTGGAGTAGATTTAAGTTGGAGTAGGGTAAAATTAGATTATTACAGTTTAAAAAATGAGAACAAGTGAGAACCTGGAAACCCACCGATACTAATCTATACTATATTATAATACATCATCCAATGCCATCTTAAATTTTAAGTAATACAAATATAATTGTTTAAGTTACAACAATTGATGCATGTGTTAACTACTTTTTAGGGATAAATATGTTTTTTAAACAATACTTACACATTTGCCCCCTCAACTTTACTTAACTTTTTTTTTATTTAAGCAATAATTACACTTTTAAACCAACTACCCTCCACGATTTTTAAACGACCATAACTTTTTCATACCTTAATATTTTTTATAAAAGTTACACCATAAAAACGAGCATTTTATTCTCTTTAATTTGAGTATGGTATTGCTATAGTTTTTTTTAATAAAATAAATTAACATGAAACGTGATTACATATCAACACCTCCGTTTTTGGGGTTGGGATGACAATGGGTCGGGTTTGGGACATGTTTAGGTAATCCCAACCCCATACCCGGTTATAAAATCTTGTCCCATACCTGGCCCAAAACTCGTCGGGTTTCTATCGGATAAATACCCGTCGGGTATCAGGTATACCCGTGGGTTCGGGTAAACCCGTTAATTCTAAAAAATAACGTTGGGTATATTTGACCTAAACCCGTCAGCTATCTATCGGGTATACATAAAAGTTGTAACTGAAATAAAAAAAAATAATGTCGGGTATATACATTTAAATCAAATATGGTATACATATACTTAAAATAAATACTATATATATACTTAGAATAAATAAAAAAGAATGAAAACTATGTCGGGTATATAATCGGGTAAACGGGTATACGTTATCGGGTAATCGGGGTGGGTAAACGGGTATACCACCATATCCCATACCCGTCCAAAACCCGCGAAAAGTTTCAAAAGTAATCCCAAACCAGGTCCCAGACCCGATTATCCGACCTCATACCCGTCCCAAATGTTTCGTGTTTCGGGTTTTCCCATCGGGCTCGGGTTTCATTGCCATCCCTAACTATACAATATATCACGAGATGTTTAATAAATTAACAGAAAACGAGTTTATATTATAATATAAGTAAAGATATTAACTTGAACAATTCACTAATCTGATTGTGTATGTTCTAGCACACAGAAATATAGTTTCACATAATAATGTTTTTAAGAAAGAACAATTTTACTTCCTTTTTTCCCAAACAATTTGTATATAAATATGGTTTATAAAAATAACCCTCACAAGATCTTTTGCATTTCGCCAACATTGAACATACAGTAACATGTGTAAACCTTGGAATTGAGAACGTCAATGTTAATTTTATTTATTTGATTGTATAAAGTTCTGAGAACGTTAATTTTAACGGTTTAACGCACCGCAACGCGCACGGTAATAAAACTAGTTATTATATATGTATCTGCCCTCCACTCCCAGTGCCCTAATTATTAGTTTAAGCAACTTTCTTGTATTTAAATTTGATGTATCCTACATAGACCAAAACTAATTCAAGACATTATTATTTTTTTTATTTTTTCCCTTATTTACTTTAACAAAGTTCGAAATAATATGGTATAAAAACGATTTGAGGTGAAACCCATCGATCAAAAGCATCTCGTTATTTCATGTTCGACTTAATTGTGAGGCGTTAACTATATTCTTCTCTATAATTACAAACTATAAAAACAAATTCAAGACATATATATCAAATAATTAATATAAAATAGAGTGTACCTAAAATGAAACGATAAATGGCACTCCACATCAACTTATTTACAATGTCGTGTCTAAAAAAAACAGGGCCAGGGTTAGTGTGAAAAATAATAGAATAGATTTCGTGTGTTTTTTCAAAGTGATATTTTTAAAATAATAAAAGGGGAATTTGTTGACATATCTGATAAGAACCGAGAATCTGTAATACTAAAGTTAAGATAGAAGGCCTGATTCGAGATAGGCTAATCTCCGATTACAAGGTAAAAAGGCCTAATTTGATAATTAAAACATCGACACTAATTTAAATGCAGGAAACATAACTTAATACTAATTATTTGGTGGAAACAGTTATGCTCACTTTTTGACTTTGAGGATTACCCTTCATTTCCTAATTTTTTGAATACTTTCCCTCCACCTCGTTTCCCTCTATCCATCAGCGACTGGGTGACCCGGTATTGAGTTTGTATCAGTATCTTACTTTGCAATTAAAGTCTTTATATCCCAAGAAATAGAAATTTCTCTATTTAAAATATACTTTATTAGAATAGAATAAATAAAGCTTTCAAAAATCAAAATCGATGTTATATATATTATAGTGATTATTCAAAATTAAAATAGCAATCGACAAAAACATAGCTAGAAATAATAGTCTGTTTTTCATTAAAGGAAAATTCTTTATACATCTAAATTACATTTATAATATTACAATTGGATCAACTAAGCATAGATTTCTAGACGTAACATATATGTGGTTTGTCATCTAGCTCCATACATAAAGATATTTATGATGAAGTCCATAGCAACATAATGATAGGCATCAGATACTCTCCTTGTAATAAGATTATCAAATAATGATTACTGTTGTCACATGTGTAACTGAAAATTATCACCTTTAGTTGGTATGTTTTCGTAAAAATCTAACATCGTGTAGCATTAAAATGAAAAAAAATACATATAACCAACGAGATAATTGATGAAGGGAATGAGATGTTGAAATCATTGATGAAGAAAATAAAAGAAATGTAGTAAGTTACGGTAAAATCCTGTGTCATATCAGATACTCTTTTTGTAATTAGATTATCTTCAATACTGTGGTGTCGTGTCATTTAATGCGTCTGTTTTCAGACCACCGTTGCAACGAGCTCCAAATGTTTGTTGGTTCGGACACTAGCAAGTGGGGATACGAGGAAGACCGGATAAAGGGTTACCCGTTCAAATACTCTTTCTTATTTTTACATTACAAAAAATAGGTAATTTTCATCCTATTTCTTCATATTGGTGGATAAAACCACCATTACAAATAGACGTAGTTCACTCTCAAAACATACTCAAACTTCAACCAAAAAGAAAAAGTAACCTACTCGGACCAAAACTTCACCAATGCGGTGATGAAAGAGCGCACAAATTTCAAAAGTTGGTGAGTTTCCTGGTCTTTAGATTTCTTTGATGCTGCTTTCCATGACTTGCTGCTTAAAGATCAAATTAATAGTAAGATTTAAAGCGACAAGCAGATTTCAGCCCATTTACTTATGAACGGGCCGACTAGGGTGGTGTTTATATCTTTAGCATATCAAATTGTTAATATTAAAGCAAACAAAAATGGGAAGAATGTTCCAGAAAGTGTATTTTTCATGCATACAACCTATGAAATTGTTTCATTTATAAAAAAAAGATTAATATTATTGTCAAGGTATTTTGCGTCAAGCAGACCCGTCACTTGAGACCCAGACAAAACAAATACCCGTTTTGACATGTTACCCACCACATCATCCACCCATTTTGCCATCTCCAGATCACAATACACTTTTAAGCAAATTACTAGGGCTAAAAACAGTGCTAACACACACTAATGTACTTACAGATCAACTCTGTTCAATGTTGCATTGTTTCTGTTTTCGGAACTGGCACCAGGCTGGTCACTAGATTGGTTCAAATTTGCACTTCTTTCATCAAGTGTTGGCTCTTGTACCGGATTACCGGAGGTTTTGCTGTGGAGATTCTGAGCATTGGTGCCATTTATGGTCTGCTAATAAGAACAAGCAGATGAACACATTATCTAAATCATTAAAATGGATTGACACAGGTGTCTTCATTGATTACAATTGCAGAATCAGACATATCAAACATAGGTTTAAAATGGAATAATGGATTGACAAAGGGGTTTACATTATCTAAATCATGCAGCATGCCCAGCATTCTCTAGTGGCTCATTACTATACCCTTCAAATATTTGTTCATAATCACATATATTATATTAGAGTAAAGTGTCATTTTCGTTCAAATGGTTTGGTCATTTTAGCAACTTTCATCCAAAAAATTTTTTTTAGCTTTTTTGTCCCTTTTCAGGGGTAATTTGGTTAGATTTTAACCTATGAATTTCAAACCGACCATTGATATAATGTTAAAATGTAGATGGAGTTAGTCATTTGGATGAAAATGGCTAGATTTTGAAAAGTCAAGGACGAAAAAGCTAAAAAAAAGTTTTTGAATTAAAGTGGCTAAAATGGCCAAACCACAGGGACGAAAATGGCACTTTACTCATTATATTATTATGTATGGAAGCTTGTAGGCCCATGAGTTTTGTGGTCACCATTTGGTTGGCAAGAAATGACATGGCACTCAACAAAATTACATTTATTGGACTCATGTTGTCTTCAGAATCTAAGTGAAGGCTTTACATTGAGCAACATATTCAAACTTTTGGCAGGCTCAGCAAGCCAATATTGGTTCCAACTTCCATCAGCTGTTGATCTTGTAGGCAATTTATTTGTTTTGATTTTTGTGTCACATTACTTAATGTGGTTGGTCTTAGTCACCTCCTAAATGTGTCCTCTCATTTGATTTAGGGTCTAATTTGCATCTTGCAACAAGTCTAAGTCTATCTTTAACTTCAGTAAAGTATTTTTGTGAATATAATTTTCTTTTGCAAAAAACATATATTATGTGTATAACTAACTAGATGTCAGTGCATCGCAAATACATGTAGCAATTTCAACCCTTTGATTTATGAATGGGTCGATGTGGGCTGTGTGCCTGTGTTTTATCTCAAAAGGGTCATATGTGCCAAATAGAACAACTAAAGAAAAAGGAAAATTGTCAAATGGGTTGAAATTTGACAGCTTTTGTAAAATCATAATCCATTGATTGTTTATCGAAAAGAAAAAATAAAATAATATTAGCAGATCAACCCAATTCACCCTGGCCAGTCTTCACCTGTAATGAAGATGACCCGCTCCAAACCGACCCTGGTTTGACAAATTACCCAACCCGCATGACCTGCCCATCTTACCACCTCTAGTTACAAGTTCAGTGTGAACCATGGATATTTCTCATGGATTTCTCGTCAAGGAAATCAAGTAGGTAAGCAGCATAGCATCTAGAGACTAGTGGTCACATTTGAGATAAACTAACCGTTTTCAAGGGTACTTACAATATGAAGTCTACAAGAAAGCATGCACACAGAAAACCATGGTTAAAGGGATATAAGTTGTTAGAAAGGAACTCACTTTTTGTTCAGCAAGCAAAGTATCTTGAAGTTTAACATCTGTGCTGCCATTAACATCAAAAACTAAGTTTTCTTTAGTTGATGAAGGGCCCTGACCCTTTTGACTTTCCAACATCGACTTTGACTCTTTTAGTGGATGTGCTATCTCTTCCTCCAAGGTTTTATCTACATCTTCTGATATTTGATGAGTTTGAGTTACATTTGCTACTACTTCATGCACTTTATCTTTTTGTTCCCCCATACTCCCTTCCATTAATAATTCTGTATTCTTCAAGTTTTCAAATGCTTCATTATTCCCTTGATGAAGTTCTGTAATGCTCCTAGAATTCAGCACTTTTTCACTTATAAACGCATACTCGGGTTGAGTTTGTGCTTCTTTTGTGTGAACTAATTGTACATGAAGATCAACAGGCATTGAATCTGATGGATAGTGTTCCAAGAAGCTATCAAGGTGCTCCCTGTTCTGATCCCCTGGAGGTGATTTAGGTGGGCCCAACACTCGATTTTCTTGAATTATCTCCCGAACTATTTCACGAACCGTGTAGAAAGACCCACCAACTTCCTTGCGTGTGAGATTGAGTGATGGGAAATCTCCATTGTTACTATGCTGGTATCTGCAACAAACAAAACACCTATTATTTGATTTCTGGTATCTACAAGTACCATACTTGAAGAAAGATACAACCAAAAGAAACAGGAAGCATTCCTTTCAGTTGTTAGTTGTGGTTCCACTTAAGTTGCTCCAATGAGTCAGAACATGGACCCTGTCGAGTATGGAGTCTTTAATCAGGGGCCGGCCCTAGGGGCCTCCTACTCGTGGGTTGGGCTTAGCTTGTAGGTTAAGTTAGAAAACCTAATCTAGTCTCTATATATATCAATCATTGTACTTGTAATTCCCTGAGCACCTAAATATAATAAACACCCTAGTTGCAGCAAGTGGACGTAGGTCATACCGACTGAACCACTATAAATCTCTCGTGTCATTTATTCGTGTGTTGCGTGTGTTGTGTTGTGTGATACCCTAACAACTGGTATCAGAGCTTGGCTCTTGATCGTGTCACACTCACAGCCGCTCCGGAGTAACTAGGGTTTCAGACCGCCGACGCCATCATATCCGGAATTAGGGTTTTGGCCCTGTAATCAATTCCAGACGCAGCTACAGTCGGGATCCGTCTGGGATTCCGAGTTCTGATAACCGGTCGCCCCTGTCCGATCTGATTTCCGCTGCCGCCGCCGTATTCCGCCGTCGCCGGAGCTAGGGTTCCGCCGCCGTCACAGCCGGAATCTTGTTTTTCAGATCTGTTTTGGCCGATTTTGCCAAATCAAGGTTCAATTTCAGGGTAGATTGTCGTTATCAGCCTTAAAGTCACCGGAATTTAATATTACAGCTGTGTTTTGTCGCCGGAATTGTGACCTCAACCGCTACTGCTGTCCATCGCCCTTCTCTGCCGCTGACAGATCTGATTTCTGTCTTGTTTCCGCTGCTGCTACCGCTGTTGTTGACCTGGTCAACCGCAGCCGTCAAAATCTAAATCCGGTAAACTTTTTATCGGTGTTCTTACTTGTTTAATACTGATTTTGGTTGAGATTGGTTGAATAGCCAGAGTCCAATAGAACAGTCAACAAGTTCAGGCCGCCACTGCTGTGTTTGTTCACTGTTCCTGGTCTCGACTCGATCAGTTCTACTCGGTAAGTTTGTTTCAATGGCAGAAGAAGGTAAGGTAAAGATAATGACGTTTGATGGACAAGATTATGGATTCTGGAGAATGCAAATTGAAGACATGCTCTATCAGAAGAGCTTACATCTTCCGATGATTGGTTTGACAGCAAAACCAGAGAAGATGTCTGAAGCCGACTGGAATCTCCTAGACAGACAAGCCTTGGGAGTAGTAAGGTTGTCTTTGTCAAGGAACGTAGCCTACAACATAGTCAAAGAAAGACCACTTCTGGTTTGTTAAAAGCCCTGACTGACATGTATGAGAAGCCCTCTGCCGTGAATAAGGTATTTCTCATCAGGCAATTGGTTAACACCAAGTTGAGAGAAGGTTCGTCTGTTTCTGCCCATATTAATGATTTCAATTCTATTTTAACTCGGTTAGAATCTGTTGATATTAACTTTGAGGATGAGGTATAAGCTCTCCTCCTATTGTCTTCTTTGCCCGAAAGTTGGTCAGGTACTGTTACAGCTGTCAGTAGTTCATCTGGAACTACCAAACTCACATTTAAAGCGATGCGAGATTTGATTCTAAATGAAGACGTGCGTAGGAAAAACGCTGGAGAATCTTCCAGTTCTATTCTACATACTGAAGGGAGGGGGAGAAGAACTGAAAGGGGCAATAACAAGGGTAAGTCAAAGTCCAGAAAGAGAGGTCAATCCAAAAACAGAAAAGAGATTGAGTACTGGAACTGCAAAGAGAAGGGTCATTTTAGAAGTCAGTGCCCTAAACCACAAGCTGCTAAAGACAATAAAGAAGTGAACAACGTAGCAGCTCAACACCCAGCTGATGCCCTCATCTGTTGTGTTGAAAATTCCATAGAATCCTAGATCATGGATTCAGGGGCATCCTTTCACGCCGTCCCTTGCCCGGAGCTAGTAAAGAACTTACGAACAGGTAATTTTGGTAAAGTTCGTTTAGCTGATGATCAGACACTTGATATTGCAGGGATAGGTGATGTGGATCTAAGGACTACACTTGGAACCACCTGGACATTGAAAGATGTCAGGGTTATTCCAAACTTAAGGAGGAAGTTAATTTCGGTTGGTCAACTAGATGACCAAGGTGATGTAGTTCTCTTTAAGGATGGTCAATGGAAAGTTATCAAGGGCAACCTCGTGGTTGCTAAGGGAAAGAAAAAAGGCACTTTATACATGGTGGAGATACCTGGTATCAATGCGACAACATCTGGACTGAGTCCTTCCAATCTGTGGCACCGACGACTCGGACATATGAGTGACAAGGGATTGAAGATGTTGGCTGATAAAGGAAAGCTTCAAGGTCTAAAGAAAGTTGAAACCGGGTTTTGCAAATCTTGTGTTTTCGGGAAACAGAAGAAAGTTACATTCTTGAAGACAGGTCAGACACCGAAAGCTCAAAAGTTGGAGCTCATTCACTCAGACGTTTATGGACCTACATCGGTTCAATCTGTAGGAGGTGCATCCTACTATGTAACCTTCATTGATGATGATGCTACTAGAAAGGTATGGGTTATTTTCTCAAGCATAAATTTGAAGTATTTAATACTTTTATGAACTGGAAAGCTGTTGTTGAAAATGAAACTGGTTTGAAGGTTAAATGTCTGAAGTCTGACAACGGGGGAGAATACATCAGCAAGGAGTTTGTTGATTACTGTGCAAAACAAGGGATAAGGATGATCAAGACCGTCCCAGGAACTCCTCAACAAAACGGAGTTGCTGAAAGGATGAACAGAACGTTAAATGAATGGGCGAGGAGCATGAGGTTAAACGCAGGGCTCCCAAAGATGTTCTGGGCCGATGCAGTTAACACTGCAGCTTATTTGATCAACCGTGGACCGTCTGTTCCTCTGGGTTTCAAAATACCGGAGGAAGAGTGGAAAGGAAAGGAGGTAAGTCTCAATCACTTGAAAGTATTTGGTTGTACTGCTTACAGTTTGTTGAAAGATGGTGACAGGGATAAACTTGACTCAAAAGCCAAGAAGTGTACCTTTATTGGCTATGGGATAGATGAGATGGGTTACCGGCTTTGGGACTCTGAAGGCCGAAAAGTTATCAGAAGCAAAGATGTCACGTTCAACGAAGCCGAACTATACAAAGGAAGAAATGGTACTAGTCCTGAAGTTCAGAAAGAGTACATTGTTATTGATGCTGAGATGAAGAAAACTGGTGACAGTGAAGCTCCTTTAGACATTCTCGATAGTGGGAGCTCAGATCTTGAATCTCAAGAAGATTCAACCGACAGTGAAAGCTCTGAAGAAGAAACTGAAGATCCAATAACCCCTCCTGCCCCCGAGACTCAGTGGGTCAGTAGATCTACTAGAGTCACTGCACCGCCAGAGAAATATTCTCCATCTGCTAATTTGCTGTTGTTAACAGAGAATGGAGAACCGCAGTGCTACACTGAAGCTATTAGTCTGAAAGATTCATTGCAGTGGGAGATTGCAATGAAGGATGAGATGAAGTCACTAGAAAAGAACAGAACGTGGGAGCTTACAAAGCTTCCTCCCGGCAAGAAAGCACTGCACAACAAATGGGTGTACAGGGTCAAAGATGAACATGATGGTACCAAATGATACAAAGCACGGTTAGTGGTCAAAGGGTTTCAACAAAAACCGGGAGTTGATTACAACGAAATCTTCTCTCCGGTTGTGAAGATGACCACCGTCAGGTTGGTCCTGAGTATTGTTGCTGCTGAGAATCTTCATCTAGAGCAGCTAGATGTGAAGACTGCCTTTCTGCATGGTGATTTGAATGAAGTCATATACATGGTACAGCCTAAAGGTTTTCAGGTTACAGGAAAAGAAAGTATGGTCTGCAGATTGAAGAAAGGCTTGAATGGGTTGAAACAAGCTCCAAGACAGTGGTATTTGAAGTTTGATAACTTCATGGGTAGATCCGGGTACAAGAGATGTGAGATGGATCACTGCTGTTACCTAAAGAAATTTGATAAGTCATACATCATCCTCCTCTTATATGTGGATGATATGTTAATTGATGGTTCCGATATGAAAGAAATAAAGAAGCTGAAGAAACAAATGTCAGAAGAGTTTGAGATGAAAGACCTTGGTGCTGCTAAACAAATACTCAGGATGAGTATTTCCAGGAACAAAGACGGGTCTCTGACACTCTCTTAAGAAAAGTATATTGGGAAAGTGTTAGAGAAATTTAAAATGAAAGATGCCAAGACCAGAAGCACTCCTCTAGGAAGTCACTTTAAACTTTCTAAAGACCATTCGCCAAAGACGGATGAAGACATAGCTGAAATGGCTAAGGTGCCCTATGCATCAGCTGTTGGTAGTCTTATGTACGCAATGGTGTGCACGAGGCCGGATATAGCACACGCAGTTGGGGTGGTTAGTCGATATATGTCTAATCCGGGCAAAGAACATTGGGAGGCAGTCAAATGGCTGCTTAGGTATTTGAAAGGTACTTCGAAGATGGGGTTACGGTTCTCGGGTAAAGATATTGTTCTGAGGGGTTATACGGATGCTGACCTTGGGGGATGCAAGGAATCGTATAAGAGCACGACTGGGTTTGTTTTTTCAGTAGGAGGAACCGCAGTCAGTTGGATGTCTAGGCTACAGAAGAGCGTTGCTCTTTCAACTACTGAAGCCGAATACATGGCTTGTGCTGAAGCTAGTAAAGAGTTGATTTGGCTAAAGAACTTTCTAGAAGAACTTGGGAAGAAACAGTCAGACAGTCCACTGCTTTGTGACAATCAAAGTGCAATACATCTGGGGAAGAATCTTGTGTTTCATGGGAAAACGAAGCACATTCAGCTTAGGTATCACTTCATCAGGGGTTTGATCAGTGATGGTACGCTAAAGATTGAGAAGATCAAAGGAACGGAGAATCCTGCAGATATGCTGACTAAGGTGGTTACCTTAGAGAAGTTGAAGCTATGCATAGCTTCAACTGGCCTTCAGGTTACTTGATGAGAAGGCCGCTGCAACTAGCGGTAATGGGGATTACAGAAGTACAAGTGGAGTCGGAGTGGAGCTTGAAGATTGTCAAAGCCTCCAAGTGGGAGATTGTCGAGTATGGAGTCTTTAATCAGGGGTCGGCCCTAGGGGCCTCCTACTCGTGGGTTGGGCTTAGCTTGTAGGTTAAGTTAGAAACCCTAATCTAGTCTCTATATATATCAATCATTGTACTTGTAATTCTCTGAGCACCTAAATATAATAAACACCCTAGTTGCAGCAAGTGGACGTAGGTCATACCGACCGAACCACTATAAAACTCTCGTGTCGTTTATTCGTTTTAGCGTGTGTTGCGTGTGTTGTGTTGTGTGATACAGACCCACCATTCGATTCTCTTGATCTCCTGAAGGCAACTTAGGTGGGCTTTCAGCTGTGGGTTAGACAAACCTCCAAACCAACTAAAACCCGGACCACTTAATTAATAACTAGAGAGTAAATTACAAAAACCATCCCTCTGGTATATGGGAAATTATGGATTTGGTCTTTGTGCTTCATAAATTACACCTATCATTCCTACTTTTGAGGGGTTAGATTTATGAGATTTGTTTGAGTTTTCATTTGAAGATTTGTTTTTGTTTTGTGATTTAGATGGTGGAAAGATTATCTTCAAGAACATATTAAAAACAAGTAATTCTGCTTGAAATGACAAAAAAATTGCCATAATGTGTGATGCACATAATAGAGCTTAATAATTGGTGTTATTAGCTTGGACAATGGTTTTCACTAAAATATTTTGAATCATAGTTGAACCATGAAACATAACTAACTTGTTAATCAAACAACTAACATGATGCTTGCATTTGAACCATGAAACATAACTTGTTAGTCTAAGGCACTAAACTTGATGCTTGCATTTGAACCCCATGCTAACTCTATCCAAACCATGATCATGTGCAATAGTCAAAATGTCAACAGATAATAAGTAGGATGTAGGAGCATAAACTGAAACGTTCTGGAGCTACTAAGGTGGTTATAAAACATGACATAAAAAGAAAGTGACATCTCTAGTTATTTTTATCTAAATACTATTTGCCAACGCAACTTGAGTCAATGGTTGAAGAGCAATGTGTATCATACTATCCTTATATTGTAAATCAAGCCAAAGAAATCAAAGGAAAATGAAAACACCTTTTAATAAAAGTCTCAACCATCCCCTTCCTTTCCTCTTTTGAACGCCGAATTCCTGATTTCTTCCCTTCAAAAGAATCATCAAACTTTGCTAGAGCATATGTTTGCCCAAGCCAACCTCCTCGAGCCGCATGCATTGGATCAGGAAAATGTTGACCAACAGTCGGTACTACTTGCAAAAACCTACACAGTGAGAATCAATGAATATTCTTAAGGTTGCAAAAGATCGCTTAGGTTGATATATAATAGTGATTCATGGACTCCAAGCTTTTACCAAGTCACTAAGATGTGTAACCAAAGAACTTGTTTTTAATAAGATAAAGCAAATAGATTTATCAATAGGCAAGACAATATGGTGTAGATGTAGACAAGAACTATGAGGTAACCCTTATAAATCAAACTTGTTTGAGGTCACTCTTTCCCATCCAAAACTATAGAATTTTACTTTTCTTTAAAAAAAGATTTAAGTGAGTCCACAACATTCTAAAATTTGATAAAAATCTCACTCAATTAATGAGTCTAGTTGCGCTACTGCTCTAAACTAGAATAACCTATTATTATTTACATGTAGGTAATTCATATACTAAATCATACATAAAGCTCATTTATAGCTAAATTTTAGGTAAGGGATGTTAAAATCCTATGGGATATATAAACAAAATTATATAAGCATCTTCCGCTTCGCGTACGAAAAGCGGAGTGCTTTTACGCCTTGCGCCTCGGTTTTTTACCCCGTGGCCTCGGTGTGCTTCTCGCTTTTTAAAACCAAGCAAGTTATTAATGCCAAGAAGTTTTGTTCACAAGAGTTCCTGAATTTTTCATTTTTGAAGAATACTTTAGTCAATTGATTCTATAACAAGTGAACTCAAACATACCATCTTTGATTTTTTTTTTAAACAGAAAGAAATTCAAACCAGTTTTCAATAGTGAAGTGACATCACAAAGGGTCAAAAATGTATCTATAGTTTTGGAACAGAGAGTCAAACCAAAGTAATCCTCGACTTCAGACACAATTGTATCATTCTAAAATAGAATGAAGTCAAGAAAAAGATTTAGCAGTCCTAACACCCAAGTCAATGATCACAAGATAATTAAGAAACCCTCTCATTGTTGAGACTAATAATCCCACTTCACGAAAATACCACCTGGGTTTTAAAAGCACGTCTGAGGCGCGCCTAGGCGCAAGACAAACTCAATCGCTAGGCTGGTCGATTCTGAGTGCTACAAAAGGCGAGCAAGGCGCACGAAAAAAGCAGTATGAGGCGCAGTCTTGAGGCGCGCTTCTTGTATGGGAAAGGTTTTGTGCATCAGGATGTTGTACATACAGCTTTTTAGGTTGTACATATAGGTTATATATATTAAAGCATATAAAAAACTTATTTATAGCTAAATTTGGGTATGTGATTCTAAAAACCATCGAAAAATATAAAAATATTTAAATAAATAAATTGTGCCTCGCGCACAAAAGCGGTGCGCTTTTACGCTTTGCGTCTCACACCTCGGCTCGGGACCCTATCGCCTCGGTTTTCTTTCGCGCTTTTTAAAACCAAGAATACCACAGATGCGAAGATTATGCATATCATCATGCACCAGATTCACTTTACTTAAAAGTTGGAAGCCTAGAACCTAGAGGTTATGGTGACTGTAACACCAATGGGCATGTTGAAATCGTGTACATACACCTAAACATATGTATACAATATGCATGCCAGATAGTGTTGTTGGGTTCTGTGGAGGCTTTGGCTACAATCCACAAGGGAGCCGGGCAGCCGGCCCTAGTAGGATTAAATGGCAAGTTGCCATATAGATGGGTAGGGCCTTCGTAATTCCTTGTACGAGCACAGAATAACAATAACAATACCGCTAGTTACGTAGGTCACACCTACCGAACCAAGTTAAATCCTCGTGTCCTTATTCTCGTTTACTCTGTGTGTGTGCGTGTGATCAGACCTACAAGTGTTTGCCTTAGAAACCTATATGTATCATACTCATCCAGGTGCTTTCAAAAACAAACAAACAGATGCTTAAGTTTTCAAAATCTCATACCGTGTATTCAAGTACAACTTCAATTTCTTTTCAAAAAGTTGCTAGGGAAAATTAAATCAATCGATGCACATTTTCACCTGCAAAATTGAGTTGACAGTGATAATCATTCCTAATTAACAGGTGAACAAGATTATTAATGCTGGAAAAACGGCGAGAAGAACAAATTACACATCGAAGATGATTCGAAATGCAAATTGGGATCACGTATGAATTACCTGCACGGATACCTCTGGAGCGGATTTTAGGGCGATGGTTGAGATGAAGGGTTTTATAAGTGAGCTGAAACCCTACACTGTGAAAGAGAGAGTGAAAGTGAAAGAGAAAGGGGATGTTTCCTTGACTCGAGGACCCGACCCAAGATCTTGCGAAGTCTTTATCCGTTTGATTTCTAAACAATAAAAAAAGGATTATTTTCGGAAAAAGATCGTGTTTCGTTGACGGTTAACTGAAAAATATTCATTATCTATGTGAATGTGACTCGTTAATAGGTTATTTATGATCATGTATGTGTATCGATAACGACATAAGCCTCCATTTGCTATAAAGACATGAATCAAGTAGACATTCTTGCCATTCAAACATATAAATTAAAAGACTTGCATATCGTGAGGTTTTTTAGAGAGGACATTGTAGTGTGGGAGGTCTTTCGGATTTGAAGGTCAGACATTGTGTGTGGTTTGTTTGTAATGTTTGATCAAGTGCTCATCCAAGTGATGGTAGGTCTGATTTTATGAGTAATGGCTCGTTGTAGACGAGTAACACTTGTAAATGGTCAGTGATTAGCGGTTGCTTGTGTGGGAGAAGTACATGTTTGTTGTTCCACATGCTATGCTATAGTTCTGAGAGATATGTTCGTAATCCAGACATCTCAAAGGACATAGTACTTGTTAGGAGATTTGTTGAAGATGAATAATATGTACATTTTGGACACATACTCCTCATTACACATGGTGATATATATTCACAATATCGAGCAGTTGAAGCCTTCGGCAAACCTTGTTAGTGATTTACCATTACTAGTTGTATGGCGTTTCTTGTGGTATGTTAGACCCCAAATTGCGCTTTATCTTCATGTTATTGACGTGTTGGTTTACATATGATGAAATGTGGCTTAATATCTGCATTTTATGATGAATATGCCTTGGACAAGACTACTTTTGCTTCATTTTTTGTGTGTAAGATACAATTACAGAAATATATAAGTACAATTACAGAAATATATACAAGTAGTGGAAGCATAGAAGCTGTTGAATCTAGAATTGGGCATACCATACCAATGTGTGTGTGAGAGAGAAAGAGAGAGACACACATTTGGACCCGATCCATTTTTACCAGGCTCATTTGGACCCGACCCATATTATGCGCCCCCTAATGATCTGAATCCGCCACTGGTTCCCCTTGTATCGACCCTCCGGCGTGAGAATAAGTCTCCAAGCTTTTCTCCGGTAATCAAAGAGATGAGTGAGAGTGAAATAGTAACTAGGTCATACCTGTTTGGGTGTTAGTCTCTAAGCTTTTATTCCTATCATCTTCGGGCGGATTTCTTGTTATCATGGTGGGGACCGGTGGATCCCTCCATGGAGTCATGCAATGGAAACATTGATTTTTTATTAGTTAAGAGGAATCTGATCATTCTTTTGAGTGACACTTGTCATAACTTACCATCAGCTTTGGGCCCATATAGCGGGTCTTGGGCTTTCAAGAGGGGCATTCCCTCTTCAGCTATAAATAAAGTAAATAAACAAATTGACAAAAAAATATTATTATTATTTTGGACTCTTGTTTCTGAATAAATGATAGAAGATGAAGCCATTGAATGCAAGAAGTGACCGTGTGCCATTATTTCACATTCATAAAATATCATAAACATTATTAACATCAAACCGGTTTTCATCATCTTGCTGAAAAGATGTTGCCTCACAAGTGGAAAATTAATATTATAAAAAAAAATTTATAAAAGGTAACTTGTTATATGATATTTTCTTCCCTTTCAATAATATATTTTTTAAAAATACAAATTTTACAAAAGATAACTGAAAACTATGTAATACATAATGGGATATAAGTCTTATGATAAAAATAAAGAAAAACAAAAAAAAAACGTAGGCCTTAATGTATTCATTAGGCTTTCACTGGCCGGGTCTGGCCTTAGCCGTCTACACAACTAGAGGTGCACAAACCGGTTTTTTTCCGGAACCGGATCCGGATCGGATCTGGACCGGTTCCGTCAACGATGGTCAACAACCGGATCCAATGGAACCGGTTCCGGATCGGATCCGGTTAAAAGAGTGGAGACTTGGAACCTATTGGGACCGGACCGGATTTATGGAACCGGACCGGACAAAAAAAAACCGGTTCCACCGGATTTTTTTTTTTAAAAAAAAAAAATTAAAAAATTAACAAAGATACACTATAAAATACATGTTTTATTTATTTTGTAGCTTTTTTAAGTGATTTAACAATAGTTCGTAAAAAAAAATACAAAAAACATAATTGAATCACAAAATATATATTATTTATTATGTTTTCAATCTTCTTCGTCGTAGTCTTCGTAACATCGGTTTTCATTCTTCTTCGCTTGAGATACGTTGGGCTTCATCATAAGCTTGTTCTTCGTCCGAAAGTGAATTCGCCGCCCCTTGTTCTACTTCGAATTCATGTATTTCTTGTTCAATGTCAAGCTCGCCTTCTAGTTTTGCAACATGTTGTACACGTTCGGCGGCATCCAAATGGTCCTTCAAGCAAATACACATCTCCATAGATTTCGGTGTAAGCCTCGTTCTTCCAATAGATAAAACCCTGCCACTAAGAGAAAAAGCAGATTCCGAAGCTACCGTAGAAGTTTGGACGGTTAGTAGGTCACGGGCCATTGCGGCTAGAACGGGATATTGGGATTCCCTTCCTTGCCACCAACTCAAGATATCAAAGTTTTCAAACTCTTCGGATCTTAGAGTTGAAATAAAGTCGGTTGCTTGATATCTCCCAAGCTCGCTACTTGGTGTGGTTCCATGAGCTCGTTTAGTATTTTCGTTTCTTAAAGTGTTAAATAAATTTAGCATCGGGTTCCTTGAACTACTAGAACTTGAACCCGAACCCATTGATTCACGTATGTTTGATGGATCACCACTTCCACCATATTTGCGTAAATAATAATTAAACATATTATTAAAAGCCGAATTGAAATCCCTTATTGCATTTGATTCAAAATTTGGGTCTTCCTCGAACATATTTAAATCATCCGATATTGATCCAATTAATGTTTCAACACCGGTTACATTAATCGTTGGGTTTAAGGTGGCCGAACATGTAACAACGGCCGGCATTTCCGAAAAATATTTTTTAAATTTAGCTTTCATAGGTTTTACCATTTTTTCAAAAATAGGGTCGTGATATTCAAACTCTTTTAATTTATTACATATTAAGTATAATTGTTGAAGTATTAGCGAAGATGTGGGATAATAAACTCCCGATAAACATGTAGTTGCATTTTTAAAAACCTCAAGCAAATTAGTTAGTTTCTCGATCATATCCCAACTTATATTATCAAATTTTTGTGAACAACGTTTCTTTTGTACAAGTTCATCATGGAAATGTTTTAAAGTAACTCTTTAACTTAAGGCCGATTCAAACATTTTCCATGTCGAGTTCCATCTAGTAGGTACGTCCCAATTCGGACCTAAAAAGATGTAATCCGTTTGTTGGCACAAGTTTCTATAGTTTATATATCTTTTTTTGCTTGTGCTAAAAACTTCACGTAACATCACTTTAAAATTTTCTTTTACGTCTCTTATTTCTTGGACGTTTAGACCGTCTTGCACAACCAAATTAATGATGTGTGCAACACATCGACTATGAAAGAAAACACCGTTACAAGGCGGTTCATATTTTATTTTTAATTTTTTCACCGCGTTTGTGTTATTTGAAGCGTTATCAAAAGATATTGAAAATATTTTTGGTTGAATTTTATAAGTTTGAATGACCGAGTCTAAAATATAAAATAAGTTTTCACCGGTATGTGGATATCCAAAATAATCAAACGCAATCGTACGCTTCATCATTTGCCACGACTCCGGTTGAACCCAATGTGCGGTAACGCAAATGTACGATTCGGGTAAACCATGTGGAGCGGACCAAACGTCTGTTGTTAAGTTAATGCCGGTATTTAAATTTTCAAAACCTAAAATTAATTCTTTTTTAGCTCTTTTCCACATTTTTAAACAATCTCTTCTCAAAGTAGAACGACTTACATTTGTGTAACTCGGTTGAAGCATCTCTTGTATCATCCTCGTCAAGCGCGGATTATCAAAGTGATCAAAAGGCAATCCTTCTTGAATGACGAAATGTGTCATTCTCTCACGAACCCTCTCGACATTGTATTGTCAAACTCCTCCATCCCTACCAATTTGAGTTTGATCTTCACCTTGAGTGTGTTTTGCGTGACTAGCAATATGTTTCCTCAAAGTGCTATTTCCCGCCGCACCCAAAATTCTACCACAACGTTTGCAACGAGCCTTTTGCGAACCGTTCGACATTTCGCATAAATCGAAATAAGCCCATATCTCTTGGTTTCGGGAGCAAGGAAGTATTGACACCACCGTGACATCGCTAGTAGAACCACCAACCGAATTTTGAGTGCTTGCGGAAGCCATGAGAGCGTTTTTTTTTTTTTTGCTTAAAGTGAGTGTTTTTTTGCGTTTTGAGAGCGTTTTTGAGTTTTGAGAGCTAGAATGTTGTGGTAAACTAACCCATACACCCAATACCTATTTATACTAAGTTTCAAGCCTTAAAAAAAAAAAAAAAAAAACGGCTATATAGCCGTTTTTTTTTTTCTTCCAACGGCTATAACCGGTTCCGAACCGGTTCCAAATTGTCCGAAAAAAACCGGTTCCATTTTGTCCGATTTGTATCCGGTCCATCAAAAAAACCAGAACCGGTTCTGGATCCGCCGGTTCTCACAAAATCCGGTCCGGTTCCAGACGGATCCGGTTTCGGATAATCCATCGGATCGGATTCGGTTCCGTTCTTTTGAGCACCTCTATACACAACTATGCGACTGTTCTTGAAAATGGTCTATAAAATGGGAAACAAAATTGCTGTCAAGTGTATATACATCGTGGATAACAAAGATATTACACTTCCAACTTCTCACCTAAATAACAAAATTAATTTCGACTAAAAGAATGTCGCTCGCTCCATATGGTTTGTTATACCCCTGTATTTCTTCCTTCTGTTTGTACCGCCCCTAGGGGTATCTTTTGCCCGTGTCGATGAAAACTGACCAGACCCCTGGTTCACTGGGATAGCCAGAAAATGGAGTTAATCGGCTAGAAATTAGACCGAAAACGTAAAAGGACGGTTCTACCCTGCCAGTGTCTTCTGCACGTATCCCTCCTTTATCCTTTGAAATATTCTCTCTTTTTGTTTTCTTTTCTTGTCCATTTTAGTCCTATATCTTTCTTCCCTTTCTCTTTCATATATACCTTGCCAATGTACCTCCCCGGTTCTTGGCCATAACCACCTTTCGTATGGGTGGTCACCGTCATCTGCCGCCTCGGCTAGATCTTCATCTATGCTCTTCAGTAACGTGGCGTTGAAATATTTGGTCCACATGAACCCTTTACGTTGTTCTACAGGGTGTTGTTCTTCAAGTGATCCTGAATTTGGATCAATGTAAACCATGGTTCGGGCACTATGGTAAGCCCAAACGTTAACCAATAGTTCCAAAAGCCGACAATAGCAATGGCGCTTCTGTAATTATAAGAAGATTTATGAGTATAGAAATCCAATCACAAAAAACTTGAGACTAGTAAAATATTCTCAACAGGGCTCACTCAATGAGTTTGAGCAAATTTGCGGGCCAGTCGGGTTGTGTGACTGGTCAAAACAGGTTCTGGTTGAAACAAGTGACTTTATGGTACGGGTCAAGCCGCATCGACTTGAAAACACTTTTAGTCCATTTTTAAAAAGTTATGAACGCTTAATGCGTTTTATGATTATAAACACAATATTATTACAATAATAATTTAATCTTAAAATATAGGCTGTATGCAAAAAAGTCACTTAAGCAAACCTTTGACCCACTAGACCCGTTCCATTTTTAGTTAAAAAATGTCGTTTAACCCGTTTTGAGATAATCCATATTCAACCTCTACAGTTTGCTCATGTCATGTATCATAGAATGAAAAAACGAAAAGCCTATAGGATATCTAAAATTCTTAACTACCTCACTCACTGAAGATCCTAACATGCATTCGGTGGTTGCACTTGCATTCATGTGTAAACTGTCCAGAGAATCAGTAAACATCCTGTCACAAAATCAAATGATTTAGCACTGAGATAGGTAGACAAGAATCGCAAGGTCATTTGGATTCTATTCATTTATAACGGTTTCCTCAATTTTCTATTTTTAAGGTACCGTCCATCTCAAATACAAGTAAAAGTGTAAAATGATTCTTTATTTAGTATAAATGTAAGGTCACATTTTGATAAAAGATATTACCTGGAAAACATCATGAACTCTAGGAAAGATGGGGTTGACATCACCCAGCTGTGCAAGGAAGACCAGTGACCGCCATCTTCAGGCATTGGTGGAAGGGCTTCAACGTATGATGGCAGTGCATACATTTGACGGAAAGTATCCTGAAAAGCCGTTCTGCATGCAACAAAGGGAAAGCAAAGTTGTGTTTATAAACGTTCACATTTTACTTTTCTTTTAAGTTACACCCGAGTAGGTGGCACATGGATGTGTCGGGTAATGAGTCAACTTTTCGGGCCAGGTTGGGTTGACCCACAAGCACTTTTTTGCCCAATTTCTAATAAAAAAATGATTTAGTAAAATTAATTATCACGAAAAAAATTATTATCACAATGATAATCTAAATCTTTGAATAAAAGGGCTTAATGCATTAAAAATAGATTGTTGGTGACTTTAAACCCATTCAACTTTTAATAATTAGTTAATAATCAAAAACTTCAAATAAATCATGTGCAAGGTCATAATCAAAAACGCTTTTTGTGGTTCTCAAATGAACCTGCTCCTGTATGCCATAATGGGCTTTAAATATCAACGCACCTGCAATTTCCCGCATTTAAGATGTCACACATAGACCAAAATGTTAGGGCATGTTCACTCCCTGCAAGTTCTCCATCCATATCTACGCGTGCCCAAAAATATATTACATCTCCTCTATGTTTCTGTTGCACTGTTCCTTCCAGAACCCTTTCAGCTTTTGAAGACAAAGATACCTGAAATGAATATAAAGAAATTAATACATGTATACAGACATATATGTGTGTATGTGTGTGTCTCCAAATGCAAATACACATGGGCATAATCCGGGTGATTGAGGATTGCAACATCATTTCACATGGAATACTAAAACTAAAATTTAACTATAAAATTGAAACCGCATTCCTCAAGATGAGAATGACATTCACATTAATATGATGGAAAAAACAATGGCAAAAAGCATACATGAGGTGGCAATTTCAACCCATTTACTTATGAATTATGAATGGTTCGATTTAGGTCATGTTAAACAGGTTAAATAAAAAAATAGCTAAAAAAGAAGACGGGTCGAACGGGTAGAAAATCATCCAAGGTGTATTCATAGAGCATAAAACCTACTGAATCATTTTACTAAAGCTAGATTATTATTGAAATATACCATAACCATATTTCACACATTAACTATCTATAAAAATCAGTTCAAAAATTGTTCCAACTCACACATGTCACTAGTTTTGACTTGTTACCCAACCTGCTAGTACCACCCACTTTGCCATGACGTAATATTGAAATCCCACAAATTGTATGATCTACCTTCCTTGCAGCAGCACGCCAGGATTGAAATCCAATCCAGGGTCGCTTGTGAACATTATCCACCCTATTTGCAATTGAAAACATGCCCCCCGTCTCAAGGAGAATATCTCGGTAGTAAGTCTCATTTAAAATGGAAAGCCTCCCAACTGCATCCACATCATCTGATCTCAATCTTCTAGATTTTGTAGACTGAAAAACATACAAAACTAAAACCATGAATAAGAGTTGAATGGACTGATGGTGAAGAGCAAGAGAATATAAATAAGCATCCAAGTAAATGAAGTTCTACGAGAATTGTGGAGTAACTTACAAGACTTAACCCACGGTACAAGGAACCATGGTGCAGAAAAGGCCAAGCCCCAGCTCCATTGTAAACCTCATAAATGCACAAAGGTTGGCCTGTCCTCTCTAGCTCCCCTTCATCCCTTTCATTTGCTTCAGATTTTAACTTCTCGGCTCGTTTAGCATCACGATATAACTCCTCCCACACACCATAGCTTTTATCTGTTCTTCCCTCAATCTACACGAAATGGGTATGATACTTTGCTTATATACATTACCAATCTGGCAAAGAAAAAGGAAGTGCTAGGCACAAGAAAAGGTGGCAAGATAGGTGGAACAAACGGATTGGATCATGGGTCCAAATACGTCAGGTTGGGTTGACCAAGAAACACTCTTTGTACATTTTATAATTCTTTTTTATAAATAACAGAATGTTATCTATGATTATCAACACAGGATTATGACAATAATAATGTAAATCTTTGAACAAAAACACTTTAAGTGGTTCTATTATGCACAAAAACTTGAGTTTGGACAACTTTCAACTTGTTTGACACCTACCCCTTTTAGCTAATTTTTTTAATATCGACCCACTTAACCACAACCCATTCATAAGTAAATGGGTCGAGCTTAACACCTCTAAATATCTTACCTCTTCCAACTCTATTCTCTCAACTTCTTCCAAAATATCTATTTCTTGTAAACCATCCCAATCCAGTTCAGTTGGAATATCGTCTACCATCATCTCAGATTCATTCTGAAATGTTGTTCTCAAATCCAGTAATGGGATCATATGTTCCTCAATATCATAAACAACACTTGTATTTCTTGTAGCATTCATCAAATTCAAATATGTCATATTACTGGGATCTATTTCCTCCGAGAATAAATCCCATTCCCAGTCTATCTGTTCTAGTTGAGAAATTAGTCCTGGCACAATGGAATCTGATGGAAGTGTAAGAACATCATATAGAAGTTTCATATAACCAGCAATGCATTCTGATGCCTGCATGTTCTTAGCAAGAAGCTTCCCTGAGGAAGAAATAGTACGGGCATAAGTCGATAGTTTTCCGTTTGATGTCAGAAGTAAAAAAGCTTTCATCAACTCATCAGGTTTGTCTTTTGAAAAAAGAATTCCATGTTCTCCATCTACAACCTGAGAGTTGAGAGATATTTATAGAAAAGAACAAAAAGGAATATCATTTTTTACCATGCCTAACCTACATATACAACATAAATTAATTATTAAAAAAATATCAACTTACATATTTTCTTATGATGGGATAATCAGGGGCTATTACAGGGATGCCAAATGCCATGGCTCTGGTAAGTAATGAAGGAAAGCCTTGCTCCTCTTGAGATGAACCATATAGAACAATATCAGCTATTAATAACATTCCATCCACGTCACCATCTAAACCATAGTGTCCAACAGAATCACGATGAAGACCAAGATGACCAGCAATATCCTGTAAATAAATCATCATCATAAGTGCTATTTTCATATGCAAAGAATTATATCTAAGTGTAAAAACTTTACAAAATGGAAGTGCTCAAAGTAAGTATTCATCACAAACTAATTTTTTCCACAACCATCACTAAAGTATCCAGATCAATGCATATTTGAGGAAGTCTTACAACAGATCTTTAAGTATATTGCAATAAATATCCATTTAAAGAAATTACTTAAGATAAAGAAAATGACTGATAATTCATAAAGCAACCCATTTCTAAGTCTATTCAATTCTAGACTCATACTACCATCTTTTATGCATATAAAATATTGGATTATATTTGAAGATTCTAGATCCATTATATATCTTCTCCCAAATCTCAAGGATTTTACTACCAAAGGACTTAGATTGCAAAAACTTGAAGATGAGAAGTATTTCTTCATTAAAAGGTTGATCATGATAAATCAAAAAGATATGACAATTAAATTGTATACCTGTAAAGCATCATTATAGGCACTACTGGAGTTCCCACAGACAAATAGAAATTTAAACGATGGCCCAACATCTCCTTCCCTTGCATAATTGGTCAGCAGAGGTCCTAAGTTATGCATCGCAACTGCATAATCCCATGATAGCTCATTGTAGAAGAAAGAACTCCCAACAACCAAAACAAGCATATCGTCTTCACCAAAACCATATTTCATCCTCAACTGAGATTTGGAGTTGGCTTTTTGGTATCTTTCAGCTGCCCACACATCTACTGGTGATCCAGGAATCACAAAGAAGTTTCCAGTGTCAAGCACACTATATAACATCTGATACATGCATAGATCATATTTGAGAAACAACGCAAGAATGCCTAAACAATACCAACTCATATTAGCGATTGCAATAATGGCAATATCGGTTTAAGATAGGGAAGTTACCGGGAAGGAAAAATCAGGAAACACAACCACATCGGCCCTTGTAAAAGCTTTCTTCCAATATGCAACTAAATGTTCCCATCCCATCTCTTCATATAAAGAAAGGCGATTTGCTAGGGTGTCTTCTTGAACTATCCAGATAAGTTGCACAGAGCAAAAGGGCTCCTGCATAAGGCTGCATAAATACAAAACTCACAAATCATAGTATCCACAAATAACAAGCCAACAGGGATCTGCTTTCGTTAGTTCAGAAAAATTTCCATTGTTTGGAAGATTGTCCTGTAGAAATAGAATATTATCCAAGTGTTAATGTCCGTGAAAATATTTTGTTTAATCATATTCATTGTTAATTGTTGATTTGATGGTGTACTAGCTCACAACAAAACTGCACTCATCTTTCAAGTTATTACAGGATTGCATGAGTATCGGCAAATGTTGCCTGGATAAGGTGATAACAGGAGCAAGTACAAATTCATAAGAAGAAGATTTCCACACTTCATATCAACGACCCCTTACCTTGAAATAGCATCATGTGCTTCTAGAGAATTTATGACGACGCCATCAAATCTGCAGAAATAAAGATAGCATAACATAATATAATTTCATTTAATGTTTTCCTCAACATAATAGAACTATTTCAAACTGTGAGAAGAACATGAATAAACTACAGGTTCGTGTTAAATATCTATAAAATGCCAGCTGTGATATTGCATGATGCATCAGCTACAATAATCATAACATACTGTTAAAAATTGCATTTGAAGAAAGAGAAAACATACATCGACCAATCAATATGACCATAATTTTCAGGACTTAAAACTGAGACTTGGCCAACGAACTTCTCCCAGATTGGTCTTGTTTTGATATCCTCTGTAGCATATATCTGCATGAAAGAAGCATTAAGAAGAGAAAGATTGAAGTGACTCAGAAATCTAATTCCACATTATTCTTAACAAAAACAGACAAACCAGTATAGAAATTTAATATTTGGTCAAGCACCAATTACAGGTGGAAATCACTTCAATGAATGCATTGGGTTACACAACAAAGTTATATGTATGAAAAATAAACCTGCCATCACAAAACTGATAGATAAACAGGGAGCTAATAAGAGGTAGTGGAGTTTTAGAAAATAACCTGAAGCATATAACCCAATCCACGCAAATTCTTCATCACGGTAAGAAGCATCAAGGAAGATGGATCATTCTTCATGTTTCCTAAGATCTTACAATAATCAAAACAAGACACTGTTATAAATATGAGGTCATTAGTGTTCATGAGTCATGACTTCATGGATATATATACACTTATTCATTGGAGCATAAAATATGTTTATTGGACCAGAATGCGTAAAGCAAGGTGGAAACAATAATTATCAATAATAATGTCGAATAATCATTTTGTAGTTGAAACAATGACAATGGTAATCGAATAGTATCCATTCCCAGATTCACAATTGTAAAGTAGACGCGATAAAAGAGCCCAACAAATTAAAGCCCCATGCGGAATGTTCTTACATCATTAGTAAGTATTTCACGTTCTCATCTGAAGATATATAAATTGTAAAAAGCTACACAAAAATGGACAAAAAGAAGGAATCGCACCATTTATTAATTAATTCAACTTAATTAGTTGTGCTGTTATATATACAAGGTATCCTAACCTAATTAGACACCAGATCTACCTTATGGTTTATAAAACTCCAAGACATCATATCTTATATTTCAACCAAAAGAACTCCATAACTAATAGCTCCAACAGTGTTCACAGAGCCACCATATCCCATCCAAGACTACGGATGAAAATCCCCCAACATAAAACTCTATCACTGTGAGCCTGGAAGGGTCTACTATGCATAGCCCCCACACCCTTATCGATATTTGAGATACGGGAGTTATATAGGACTGACATTTAAATTATTACAAAGTTATAAATGTAACATGATGTGCCATATGTTAACCAATTCCTTGCACAAGGATTGTGAGGAAACAAAATTCTAGGAACATAGAGGGGCAAGTCAGGTCATGGCGTCATGCTGCAACAGGGATCTAAATATATTTCATTCCTTCATGCGTACGCTTGTGATCTTTACCGCCTACTTTTCCTGACATCCATATTGTGTCATGGTAATTCTATCAAATTGTCTTAGTTAATAACATACATTTCAGTCATCAAACACCTTTTTAAGCTTCCATGGACAGCTGCTATTATGTGCTTTGCAGCATATACTTAGGAAATGCAAGAGTGAAATAACGACAAATAGAGATTGCTTTTTGTTGTTCTAGATCTAATATAATAATGACCAAGCTTCTAGCAACCATGTCGACTTAGACGTCCATGCATCAATACAACAACGTAAGATTCTCTCGATTTCCTAATCTCCCCTGTTCCGTTTTTTTCATGTTTATATTTGCTCTTCTTCCATTCTCTTTGTTCACTCCTAGAAAAAATTATATTTTAAAATGCAGAAATAAGAAGCTCTAGTTCATTTTCCTACTAACAACAATTCTAAATTTTAAGAAATATGAAGCTCTGTTTTGATATTTCCCTTATTAATATGCAAATATCTATAAATGAAAACCAAAAAGATAAACAACTCACAATTGCAAGCCTAGGTGATCTAACTCCAACGAGAGGCCTCTTCCTTGCACGGTCAATCTCAAAACCCCTCTCCATCCTCGACGAAACGAACTTCAACGAACTCCCGAACTTCAAACCCTCACGCACGGTCCTCCCAATCCCCTCATTACCACCCTGCCGGAAAACCATTGAAGCTATCGAGCTCTGCAACACCACCGACACCAACGCAAAAGCAAAAACAACGATCAATAAACACAAGTAAAACAACGACGTTCCCCTAGATGAAAATAGCTTCCGAGAAACAACAGATCTGCCTCCATGGACGTGAGATCGGCGCCGATCGGATAAGCTGGAAGCAGAAGCTGCTTTCGGTACATGTTTAGAGGTAGGTTTAGGGTTTCTCTTGAAGCGGAACCGGTCTCTAATCGAATACGAGCCGGTGCCGCCGGAGTTGGCATTGGAGTCGTCGCCGTCGTGTGGACCGGGGGAGTTCTGGCCCATGGTTGCAGAAATCTAACCTAGCAAACACAATTTTAGCATCGAATTTCGATTCAATCAAAACAATGGCGAATCTGATGGTGAAGAATTTGATTTTCACACACACGGTCTTCTGCTGTGGTAGTTGTGATCGTATAGATATAGTGTGTGTATGTGTATGTATATGTCTGTTGATTTCGAGAGTGACGGTGATGAGATCTGATTTGTGATTCTTTTTACTTTTTGAGTTTAAACGCGTTTTTGAGAGGGGGCAAAATTAGCATATTCTATCTTTTTGAGGGTCAAAATATAAAATTATTACTCTTTTTATTTTTAGTGTATCTTTAAACGCGTGTGTTATACGAATGAAATGTTAAGATTATTTAATAAACTAGGTTATATACTAATGTATTACATGAGATTGTTTAATATTTTAATAAAAAATGAATGTACAATAAATAAAATTCTTTGTATGCTTAATTAAGTAATAATTATAATTCAAAGAATTAATTACACGGATGGCCCATGTGGTTTACACGGATTTCATTTTTGGCCCATAGGAATGAGAAATTACAAGTTTGACCCAATAGTTTACACGATTGTAACACATATGGCCCCTAAAGTGGATGTCAGTTAAGTTTGGCTGTTAAATTTTATAAAATGACTAAAATACCCTTGATTTTTTTAAAGACAAAAAAAAGAAATATTATAAATTCTTGGAACACATGTGGAACCCACCAGACCTAAACCCAAACCCACTTTATCATCTTCTTCCTCACATTTGTCCTCCTCCACCACCACCATCTCCGGCACTAAAATGTCGACAACGACCACCGCCTTCGGTGACCATTGAAGATTTAAAAAGAGGGCTAAATCCAGTGACCATGTGTGGATGAAAAGGAAACTCACATGTCTTTGACGGGAAAAGTGATACGATTCAATGGTAGTTCTGCCAGAGAGGAGCTTGGCACTGGCTGGAGGATGAATTTCTCCATGAAAGCTCCGTAATCGGTGCTCCCTGTCATCGTCATCGGAGAAATTTCAGTTGAAGAAGAAAAAATATTTTTTCTGATTTAAAATTAACATAATTAGATTTCAAAATTCAAGCTTACTTAAAATATGAAAAAGTAGAAAATTTTAGTAAGAAAAAATATGGTGATTACACATGGCATTTTTTGGAATCATTTATTAGAATAAGGATATCTTAACATATTTTTTCTACAAATTTGATATTATATTAATAACTTTTTCATTTTGTTAAATGTTAAGATTATATGGATGCATGAATAAATTTTTACAATTTTTTTAATTTTAATTAAAAACTAACTATTAAAATTTACAATCAAAATAAAAAAACTATTTATAAATATCGAACTTAATTAAAAAAAACTACTAATTAAATACTAGTAACTTTATTCTAACACATATTTATTTAAAATATAAATGTTGTATTTTCAAATTTTATATGTAAAATTAAATAAAAAATAATATTAAAATTTTAAAACTCACTTTTTTAATAATAAAGCTTTAAAAACTCTATTTTTTAAAAATCTCCTATTTTTTAATTTTTGATTTTTTTTTTCAAATATTCACTTTTGATGATAATTTAAAAAAGGGATAACTTTACACTTAAGTAACCAAGTTTCTCAAGTGTTTCATTTAAATACCTCAAAGTTTTTTTGTCCCTCTAAAGTCACTCAACTTTCGGTAGGTGTTCCAATCATATATGATATTTTTATAAATGTTTAATTTTTTAATATTGAATGAGATATATGAAACATATATGAATCTTGTTCACTATTTAGCAATTATTTTTTTCTAATTTGACTTAAATATAACAATTTTGAAACTTGTTTATTATTTGATGAACTGTTTTTTCTTCACTATTACCTCCTATTTTAAGTTAATTGAATAAAAATTTCACTTATTGGTAACTAATTTTCATATATATTTAATTTGCCTCATTCAATTTTAAAAAAATTAAACATTTATAAAAATATTACATAGGATTAGAACAAGTAGTGAAAGTTGGGTGACTTTAAAGGCACAAAAAAATTTGAGGTATTTAAATGAAACACTTGAGAAACTTGGTTATTATGTGAGTCAAAAGTAATAATGGTGAACTGATTTGGTAAAATGTTTATTTATATAATTTTTCAAAAAAATAAAGCTAAATTTGGAAAGATTGAATGGAGGATCTAATGTAATGTGGTTTTGGAGGGGAAATGAGTTTTAAGATGAATATGGTGTCAAGTCCCTTATCGGTAAAACACACGCAATTGGCTAACTCCCGAAACGTTTATTAATATCAAGAAATCTCTCTCTAAAACTTGATTACAAATAGCAAACCCTGACTCGGTTTACATAGGCTACTTGATTGATTACCTTCCATAATACCCTACACGGTATATATATAGTTAACCTATCACGTTAGACTATAACTATGATTCCTATTAATTAATTATATAATAATTATTTAACAAACTTTCTATTACAATTCATATATGATACTTACATAATTATCCACTAATTAATTAATATAATTGCTTGTCTTGCACTCCAAGCAACCAACCACCCCAACTCAAACACCTCCACGTGAATGGGTCGGCCAAACTCCTAGCCGACTTCCTAGAGTCGGGAATTAAGCCCAACATTGTGTTGACAAGTGGCACAGTATTTAGTATTTTATTAGTATAGGGATTTAAGGAGCAAGGGGCGCCCGCAACAAGCCCATGCGAGTTCAAGCGGGTGCACGGCAACACCGTCCCCACTGGTGCGGCAAATGCTTCCGGGTAAAGTTTGCGAGTTGTAGTACCAGCTGAGCATCTTGTTTCAATTACTTTTTGGACGTCACAAACATAAATAAATAATCCAATCATTGATGACAAACTCAAGTTTTATTTCCATAAAATATCTATTCCAACGTTGTTATCTTCAAACTAGTTAAAATAATAAAAGTATTGGTAACAATGTTTTAAAAATGATAAAAGAAAATATTTATATCATAAACATCTTAAATACTTATGTTTTATTTTTTTTATATAAAAAAATTATTGTTATTTTTATTTTTTAAATAAATAAAATTAGTTTTAAATATAGAGTTAACTGCAATTTCCAACCCTGTGGTTTAGGCTCGCTAACACTTTGCTACCATGTTTTAAACAAAATGCAATTTGCATCCCTGTGATAAAGTTTTTTTTTTTCATTTTGCAACCCTCCATTAAATATCCATCCATTATGCCGTTAAAAAGAAGGGCAAAATAGTAATCTTGGCTCAAACACCTCTTTATACCTCCTTATCTCATTTTTTTAAGGAGAACCAGCCCCCAAATTTTGGCCGTTTCCCAAATGTGATAGCAACATCATCTTTTGGGACCTGTAAAAGATTCAAATTCATTATTTATATTACCTCCATAAAATCAACATTGTTAGGTTAGAACCAAAAAGCATAATCAAATTTCACATAAATTATTTGGCATTTACCGACGATATAAAAGGCATTCAAATAACCGGTGGTCGGAACGGCGTTACGACGATACCTGAACGCCAAACTCGATGTAATCAACGGAATGCTTCGCATCTTTGTTGAAGGAGAGAATAGAGTTCTCATTAAAGGCCTTCATTCTCCGATCTGCCGACTATAACTTATTCATCCTGTGCCCCTCGGTGATCGATCACCACGAATTTGGTACGTTGGAGACATGACGGCGGAGACATGAACGACCCTGGTAGCCATTGTGGGATTGAAGATTAAATTGGAGAGAATGAAGGTCGGTGAAGTAAACGATGTCATGATACAATTGGGGTGTTTGGATGGGTAAAAGAGACATTTCACTTATAACTGGACGTTAGAATGGACATATTTTTGACGAAGGGATGCAAAATGAAAGAGAAACTTTACCAAAATGATGCAAAATGCACTTTATTTAAAACATGGTTGCAAAGTATCAGCGGGCCTAAACCACAAGGGTGCAAATTGCAGTTTACTCAAATATATAATTAGTTTTAATTTAAAATATGAAATAAAAAAACTTTTAGGATATTCAGGGTTGTGCTCCCATAACGGGCGTGAAACACAGCACGCGGGTGGGGGTGAGAGGGGCAAGGTGATGGTGATAGCGAGCGTGAGAATGGGGGAGAGGCCAAAAATTGTTGATTTTTGTGGGTCTCACTATATAGGCTTTCACCCCACACAATTACACGTCTGGGTGAGGGTGAGGTCTACGCGGCACAGAAAACTCTTCACCCTCATCCGGGTATTACGGATAGTCTTAAGATACTTGGGGTTAGATTTGAGTAAAAATGAGATAACACTTTCTCATTGGTTAGAGTCGTTATTGTAGTTAGATTTGAGTAAAACTTTAAATATTTAATTAATAAATAAAAGAAAGAAAGAGAAAAACCTACCATGAAAAATAGGTTGTCACATGTAACAAAAGATAAAGCTATAAAGTAAAAAAAAACATTTTAGAAAATAATAAAAAAAAACATTTTTGATGTTTACAATCATACTTTGAGAGAATTTTTTTAAAAATAATATCTGAACATATTTTAGTTTTTTAAGTTGTAATTTAATTTATTGAAAATGGAGTAAAAGGAAATAAAAACAAATTAATCGAAAATAGAGTGAAGTTGTAAAGGGTATAAAAAACCAAAATGGAGTGAAGGAAATTAAAAACCAGAAAAAACCCCTCAGAACCGTAGATGGCAAACGGGATTAAAAAAAAAGATAAGCCGGTCATAATTAGGTTAATTCGAATACGACTTGATTATTAAATGAGTTTGACATAATTACCAAAACATAACTATTTATTTATCAAGTTTGTTCACACGCAATCTCAATCATCTTTAATATTTTCTTTCATTTTCTCTAAATTTTATATCATACGTACATAGATTTGTAAAACTATATATCAAAACTGAGATTATTATTATACCAAACTTCAATACTTCGTTACAACGTTGCGTTAAAAATATATTATTCATTTATATATTTTAGCCCGAAATCATAAGTTTCATGACACGATCAAGGGCGGATCCATGCCCAACTCAGGGGGGCAAGTGCACCACTGAGATCAGCCCAGTATAAAGAAAAAAGGTCCATGAAAGCACATTTATATTAACTATACCCCATTCATTAAGAAGCTCATGCCTCACCACACCTTCCTGTTTCATTCAGCAACATTTTTCTCTTATGAATCCATAACTATTTAGCCAAGTAAAAACCAATCTGCTTTATTAGTGATTGTACATCAAATAAAAACTTGTTTGTATTCTCTAATTAGCTTCGAATCCTCTTAGCTTTGAACATACTCTACCTTTCCTTTAAGAGTAAGTACGAAGTTCCCTTAATATGTAGGGCAACAACGAAAATGTTTTAGATCGTCCAGGGTTTAGATAAAAATGACTTAAAAGAATACTTTATGTAGGCGGGGTATCTTTTTCTTTTTAACAGGTTATGTTTATTTCTAATGAATTATTGGATTTTAATAATCTCACACCAATTGGCCAATAATAATACCAACTGAGAATATTCTTACCACCGGTCCCTACTTTCAAACTATTTTTTTACATTGGACCCCCGTTAAAAAAACTTAACGCCGTTAGAGTTTATATGACGTGGACATCTGCAAACCGCTGGAAAGTCGAGCCAAGCTAGCAGTAGTCTCGTGGTGGCTTTTGAAATTGGCTCTAGTGGTGTTTAACTGGCCTCGTGGGTCCGGAAAGTCCAAACAGAGACAACGGTGGTGTTTAACGAGACCAGTTAAACACCACCAAAGCCAATTTCAAAAGCCAACACGAGACCACTGCTAGCTTGGCTCGACTTTCCGTCGGTTTCAGATGTCCACGTCATATAAACTATAACGACGTTAAGTTTTTTTAACGGGGGGTCCAATGTAAAAAAATAGTTTGAAAGTAGGGACCGGTGGTAAGAATATTCTTAGTTGGGATTATTATTGGCTAATTGGTAAAATGTGAGATTATTATTGGCTAATTGGTAAAATGTGAGATTATTAAAATCCAATAATCCATTTCTAATATGTCAAACGGGTCAACGAAAAAAATAACTTCAAAAAGAAACCTTGTTTTGACCAGTTTATTTATTTATTTATTTTTGCATATTTGACACATTTTGGCCATTCCATTTTTGCACCCACTCATCCAAAATCCTGGATCCACCACTGGACACGATGAATACAACACAAAGTGAATAACTCACACAACGAATTCTAAGAACATAATATTAGTTTATATATTTCTCTAACTAAAAAATCAATATATATGTAACCTGTTTTAGTAAATGTTTCTTTGAGTTCAAATGACACATGATTCCTATTAAATCCCAAAGGATCTAGTTCATAACTAATAAATTCATATTAACCAAAAATCACAATTAAACCGCGTATTCGTACCAAATAATTGACTAAATACGTTCTACCAACTCTTTGTAAAGAAAATAATATATATTTATGAATCTAAAAAAATAGATTAATGTGTTAAAAAATAGATCGTGTCAGCCAACCTAAAACCTATACCTTTTCATGTTATTTTCGGGTCGTGTAAGAAATTATTGCACCTACTTGAATGAGGTTGTAACTTCTACCTAGACATTTAGATGCAAACAAACTTAAAAAAATATAATTTTTAAATATATGTGTTTAATATAACTTGTGGTAAGTGTTTTTACATCCATGTTTAAAAGGCATAAAAAAACCGGATGTTTCATTTATTTTTCCACTTTAGCCTTGTAAATTTTGAATATTTCAATATCCTAATATTTCATTTTCAAATCCTCGACCCCCCTTCAAAAAGTTCCTCGGTCAGTCACTGAAGAAGAATGTGAATTGGTGTGTTTACCGGAGGGTTCATTAATAGTGTACATATTCATAAATGCATTTCCAAATATATAAAATAAAAATGAAAAAGGTAAAGGCCGGTTTCATGTTGCAAACGAGCGAACCTAACCATTAAACTTGTTTCTTTTCAAACTGTGAACCGAACTGTTAAACCGAATTGTCAAACTGTGAACCATTAAACTCGTTTCTTTTGTTTGACAATTGCATTGGACCACATGATATCAACCTTGGCCTTTATATCACTTCCCCCACATACTTTCAATCCTGTGGGGCATGACCGACTCACTTCCCCCACATACTTTCAATCCTGTGGGGCATGACCGACCCATGTATGACCCATGTATCTCACCAACTAGAAATATGTCATTTTAAGTATAGGCCTAAAAAATTAAGGCTATACTTTTAAAGATATTGTTTCAATAGTCGAATATTGTTAATATTGGTTTAAACTAAGTTTAAATGACAACTTTTGTGAATAGTGTCACATCCATTACTATTTTATCACATGTATTTTTTTAATATTTTTATTTTAACACTTATACTATATATAATATACGTTTTTAACTTATTTTATTTTTTATTTTCCTTTAATAACTTTCGTTTGTTAATTTTTTTTCTGAATACAGAGAACGCGACTGTTTTTAGTTTTTTTTTGTCAACTTTCCGATTTTTTTTAAATATAGTTATTTATATCGTTGCCTATATCGAGTGGCGTAACCGTTGTGGTACCGTGAAGAGCATAACCTATTATGAGTGAACAACATCATTGTCGGTATTGGTATTATCGGAACCCGTATTTGTATCCGGTTTTATGGTTTTCAACGAAGCCAACCAGTATTTTTTTAATTTTATTAAAATAATAAAATACAAAAAAGAAATAGTGGATGTGTTTGTTGAACAACAAACATGTACAGAGAAAAGACGGAGTCTCTATATTACACAAATGAACATTAGTTTACAAATGAACTCAAAACAAACATTAAATAGAAAGCTAAATGGGCTAAAGCCCATATCAGACTTATTATGCTAACATCCCCCCTCAAACCCACAATGCAATAGCAATAAACATTGAGAGTTTGTCACACAAAAAATGAAACCGAGATGCTGATTGAGCCTTGGTGAAAACATCTGCAATCTGCAAGGCTGATGGAATAAAAAGGAAGTGAGATGGTCCCGAGCTGAAGATGATGACGAGTAAAATGACAATCTATCTCAATATGTTTTGTCTGTTCATGAAAGACGGAGTTCTTAGCAATCTGCATAACACTTTGATTTTCACAATGTAACGGGGTAGGCGAAGAAACAACAACCCCCATGTCTGCCAGAAGCCATCGTAACCAAACAATTTCACATGTAGTCACAGCCATAACATGGTATTCAGCCTCAGTGGAGGACCTAGAAACAACATCTTGTTTCTTGCTTTTCCATGAGATTAAGGAATCACCAAGGAAAATACAGAAACCAGTAGTGGATTTAATATCATTAGAATCACTATCCCAATCAGCATAACTATAGGCACGCAATTCCGGAGAAGATGTAGAGGGGAACAGATGACTTTGAAACTGAGTGCCACGAATATATCTCAAAATACGAAGAACAGCTCCCCAGTGTACATAAGTATGAGCGGTAACAAACTGGCTAACCACATGAACATCATGAGCGATATCAGGGTGAGTAACTGTAAGATAAACCAAACTGCCTACAATGGTATGATATAGGCTCAAATCAGATAGAGGAACACCATCAGTGGGAGAGTAACGTGCATTGGTTTCAAGAGGAGTGTCTGCAATTCTGTTATCAGAAAGTCTTGCACGCTGAAACAGATCAGAAATATACTTCGTCTGAGAGAGAAGATATCCCTTTTTAGATTGAGCTACCTCAATCCCCAAAAAATACCGTAATAACCCCAAATCTTTCATAGCAAAACGATGGGCCAAGTCACGTTTCAAGGATTCTATGTCATCATAATCATCGCATGTAATAATCATGTCATCCAGATATAAAGTACGAATTGTTGTCATTTTTGCCACAAGGGCAAAGGTCTCCTCATAATCCATACCATACGTTTGCGAATATCCTTTTGCCACAAGTCTGGCCTTGTACCGTTCAACAGAGCCATTGGACTTTGTCTTAATCTTATACACCCAACGACAACCAACCTTATGTTTACCTGGTGGTATAAGAACCAAATCTCAGGTGTGAGTCTGATGAAGAGCAGTGAGCTCTTCAGCCATAGCATTTTGTCATAGAGGGTCAGAGACAGCCTCTCTATATGATTCTGGTTCAGACAGATGATGAATGCCCGCGATAAAAGAACTAAATGAAGCAGAATATGCAGAGTATGCAAAATCTGGTAGTTGAGTAGACTTACATGCACGAGTAGACTTTCTTGGAGGTGGAGGAGAATCAACATTGGTGCCAGATGACGTGGAAGGTTCATGAACTGGCACATCATGTGCAACAGAAGTATCTGGAGCAGGCATATTAGGATCAACAGACGAATTGGGAACATCAGAGGTTGGAATATCAGTGTCGCTAGCAAAATGATCAATGTTCAGAGGATCTGACTTTGTTACATCATGTGACTTAGCTGGAATCGAATAGAAGGGAATATGTTCAAGAAATGTAACATGTCTTGATACATATAACTTCTGACTTACAGGATCAAAACAACGATATCTTTTTTGTCCCGTGCCATATCCTTTGGGACCACTGACATAGCCTAAGAAAACACATAATGTTGACTTATTTGTCAATTTGTCTTGTTCAACATGAGGACGAAGATCAAAGCAAGTACATCCAACAACCCGTAACTCACCATAATCTGGGCGTTCACCGAAAAGACTTTCAAATGGAGACATCCCATCATTGTGAGAAGTAGGGATCCTATTAATCACATGTTGGGCGATCAGGAGTGCTTCTCCCCAAAAGACACTAGGTACCTCAGCAGATAAAAGGAATGAACGGGCGGTTTCCATAAGATGGCGATGTTTCCTTTCAGCAACACCATCTGTTGAGGAGTGTCAGTACAAGACGATTGGTGTATGGTACCATCTGATGCAAGCAACTGTGTAAAATAATTAGAGGTGTATTCACCCCCTAAGTCACACCTGAAACACTTTATCAGAGCAGAATGCTGCGTTTGAACATAATCCCTAAATGTTTTATAACGGAAAAGAACTCAGATCTACGTTTCATAAGGTACACCCAGATAAAGCGAGTGTAATCATCAATAAAGGAAACATAATAATGTGAACCGCCCTTAGTGGATACTGGTGATGTTCCCCACACATCAGAATGAATAATATCAAATGGTGCAACAGAATGAGAAATACTTTTATCAAAATGTAAAGCAAAAAATTTGGCAAGTTTGCAACCACTACAATCAGAAATATCACAAGTTTGCAACTGACCTAAAGCACCTGAAGAAACCAAAATTTTTAAACGAGATGCGGACACATGTCCCAAACGAGAATGCCAAATATAAAATTCAGATGACAAAGGACTTAAACGAAAGGAAGATAAATCAACACTGGAGGCAGCAACACCAGATGCAGGCAATTTGAGTTCTTCTAAGACATATAAATCTCCCACCTTACGACCGATCCCAATCACCTTCTGAGTGTGTTGATCCTGCACAACACAAACAGTCACAAAAGAAAACCCAAATTCCAGACTTACATAACTGACTGACTGAAGCAAGGTCTAAGGCAAGCTTCGGAATATAATAGACATCATTAAGAGACACATGAGAGGTAGACACAGATCTAACACCCTCTATCTACATGGATGTAGCACTAGCAGACATGATAAAAACAGGAGAGACATGAGACAAAGAAAAAAAAGAAGACAGATAGGGAGACATATGATGTGAGGCACCAGAATCCAAAATCCATAATGATGACGAAATGCCTGAGGTACCAGATGAAGATAATCCCGCAGCAGACATAACGGTAGGATTGGCGGCAAGAAACTGTCTGAACTATTCAAATACTTGCGGATCGAGAGCAGATGGTGGTTTATTCATTTCTACAGATGGTGATGTAACATCCCTAATCTCCCGATCCTATTTTAGTATATTTTGATTAATACAGTAACAACACTACATTAAATTTTGTATTTGATCAAGCACATTTGGTCACGTAAACTATTATTTTAACTAAAGTTTCTATTCAAAAATCTAAACTTATGTTACATATTAAATTCTATAACACACTTGGTGTACGTATACATATGTACATATAGTTATTTTAAAAGTTATATAATTACACAATTTAAAATCTTACATTTAAACCTCATGTTTATGTCGACTAGTGTTAAAACAAGTATATATATATACATACATATATATATATATATATATATATATTCAACACTTTTAATAAACCATTTCAAAATTTATAGTATAATTAATGTCATAAAGTTTTAAAACAAGAATATATATTTAGGTATGTACATATAATTACAATTTAAATAGACCGGTTAAACCCCCCCAATCATTCCAAACTCTCGTTCTTGAACCTAGACCTTTACACCTCGATTTTGAACCCATTCAATAAGAAAAATATATAAATTTGGGCTTACTTTGACCTGGAAAAGTCAACAAGAGCAATGCTCATCAGGGTTGACCTTGAAAGGTCAAACATAACCAAATTAGTCTATCCAATTAACCATATTCAATGGCTCCTGCTCTTTTATCGCTCATAACAGTTTTTCGGACCTTCCTAAACACCCTAAGAACTTTAATTTGGTTCCAAACGCCATAGAATTCGAATTTCGAATTAAGTTTGACAACCCCAAGTCAAACCGAGTAAATTCGTTTCCAAAACAAGAATTTAACGCGTATAACGACCGCAATTCACGCGAAACTAATCCCCACATGTATTCAGACCTCATACGAGTCTCCATTCATCGCCAATTAACGATTTAATGCACGAATCAGTGTTGACAGCCGTTTTCCTATTAACCCGGATCGAATCGAGCAATTTAGTCGAAATTGAGGCATACAATACACACACACACACATTCTAGCGACACCCGTTACAAACATTTGAAACCCTCATACTCGAGAAACTCCGACTCTGGTATCTAACTCCGGCAAACCCGAACCTGCGGGCCTAGCCAAACGCCACCACCCCTCAGCCATTTCAGGTAAATCTTGTACCCTTAGACTCGTTTTAATCTGGGGAATGAAAGCCCCATCATTATCGACTCGTATTTGTGCTCAATTGAAATTATTTTGGGGTTAGGGTTTCGGGTATACGAATTGGGGAAGAATGGTCTTCAGACTCTTGTGATAAAATGATAAAACACAGAAAACTATCAAGGCTTTAAGCCCAGATCCATCGGTTAGACTCAAGCCCCCGCATAGACAGGGTCGCGGGTTCGATCCTGAGTTCGCACCTTTTTGCACCCTTTTCATCTCTGCATTGAACCCGGTTCCTTGGGACGTTAGTTAAAAACCATTGGGACTCGATCTTGACACTATCGGACCACTGTTCTAGTGGTTGCGTGTGTGTGGCTTCATACAACCCACTCGGGTTCGAATCCCAGAACCCGTTTTATTTTTAGAACTCTTGTTTTTACATTAAACCCTTTTATAAAAATTAATTTATGAACTTTTGAATGCTCATAATCAGATTTACAAATTTAATTTGTTAAACTTTTAAAGGAAAACAATTATTTTTTTTAATTTAAAATGTTTTAAAACTATATTACTAATATAAAAATCACTAAAATGTTGTTTTGAATAAAATAATTATTTTACAAACAAAGCATTTAAACTAGTCGTTTAAGTTGCAAATTTCGATAAGATTTATATAAATTTTACTTAACATTTTGATACCGTTACAACATTATACTTGTTTTCAAGAAAATATATATACTAATTTAGGTTTAAAAATATCAAACAAATTCCTATATGTATTAATAAATACATTCTTATTTACACACTTTTGAGACTCATCATTTTAATAACATGTCAAATAAATAAAAAGGAAATTATTCCTTTAATATGGATTATCTTGTTACAATATTAATTCTCTAGCATTTAAAGTCTCATTTAAATTATAAATGAATAAATAGAAAGAATTTATTTATTTAAATTATTTACACTTAAACCCTAACACAATAATTACTTTCCAAACCTATTTTGAACCTACAATTTTCATACTAAACTATTATCTAATTACATATGACACAATCTTTGTACAAATCCACTCATCAAAACCGTTGATCTCTAGTCCTCGCTTTAGACTTTGTGCATGTTAACTAATGCAAGATCATACAATCCACTATAGGTAAATTCTGTGACTGCAAGGTCACTTGTCAGACCTATTGCTCGTGTTATCAAACTATTGCTTACATTTTGGGGTGGAACATGAACACTATACAAACTATTGCAAGGTGAGTATTACATAGCCCTTTTTACTCTTTTACACTTTTGGGGTGGAACATGAACACTATACAAACTATTGCTTACATTTACATAAACTACACAAATACAAATCCTCTTTACATTCATGTGTGCAATTTGAGCTTTATGCCTAAGTGCTAGTTGTGCTAACTTTTGTGTGTAATTTATGTGCAATCATTAACTATTCAAGCCGACGGTAAACAATGATAGATCTATTGAGTCTGACAAACCCACCCAGATTGGGGTGATTGTTACCGACAACACAATTTGCATGCTAGTTACAAAGGTTTGATTGTACTTAGTTACACAATAGCTGCTCTCCATAAATGCCTTATTTTATCATATTATGTAAGGATTTGTTTATTCATAACCTATATGCTATCTATATACAAACATGTGTATGCTCACCAACTTTTTAGTTGACCTTATTTTATTCATGTTTCAGGAGCTAACATATGAGTTTGATCAAGACATTCTACACATAGGCTTTGGACTTAGTTAATTTCAATTCAAGAACAATTTGTATTACATTTATGTACTTTGGAATTGGTTTATGTTTGCTTGAAATGAAATGGATTTAATATATTACAATTTAGTCAACCCTGAGCTCATGAACAGTCTACATGTCCCGCCCCGACGTTTCCGCCGTCGGTTGGGGTGTGACAGGTGGTGTAGCAGCAGTAAACTGAGGTGGTTAAAATATCCATGAAGATAGACCAGATGAACCAGCAGAAGTGGACGTGCGAGATGGAAATTGTCTACCTGATCTGTTCTGTTGAGGGGGTTTTTTTACGTTAGAATTCCTTCTACTAAGTAACAATGGACATTGAGACTTCCAATGATTTTTCCCTTTGCAGAATGCACATTCATCAAAGGCAACTTTAGCACCTTGTCTAGACTGATTAGGGGGAACATCAAACACAACAAGAGTAGTAGTTACCTTAGGACCTTTATCAACCTGAGATTTTAACTGAGTTTCCTCTGCATTCAACTAGTGGACAACCGAATCAACTGTTGGAAGAGGGGAACGATGAAGAATCGTTCCACGTAGTCTTTCAAAATCTGGACGTAATGCCATCAAGAATTGTACCAAACGTTGTTTCTCCCTTCGAGCAATATATGGGTTTAAACACATTCAGTGCTGCAGATTCCGTAAGTGTCAATTGATCCCATAAATCCGACATAGCTCCATAGAAGTCTTGGATGCTCATCTCATTCTGTTGAAGAGCACGAATATCAAATTCCAACTGGTACTGCTTGGCAAAATTAGACTGAGTATATTGTATTTCCAAATGATCTCAAACCTCCTTAGCTGTATCATACTTAGCCAACTGAATACCAATGGAATGACTTACAAAGTTATTGATCCAAGTGATAACTTTAGAGTTATCCGTTTCCCATGTATCGAGGGCTAAGACATATTCAGCAGCCTTAGACTTATCAATAGGCTTTCACTTAGTGCCTGTGACATAACCCCACATATTTTTCCCTCGAAGAAAGTTTTTCATTACGTAACTCCAGTAGGCGTAGTTTTTACCATCGAGACGAGTACTAATAGACTGAAGGGAGTCATCTTTTCCAGCCATATTATCAAAACAGAATTACAACAGAATAACCGCAAAGTTCGAATTACCGTAAATTTCGAATTACCGCAAACTTCCAATACCGCAAACTTCGAATACCGCAAACTTCGAAATACCGTAAACTTCGAATACCGCAAACTTCGAATACTGCAAACTTGTAACCGCAAACTTGTAACCGCAAACTTGTAACCGCAAACTTAGAACCGCAAACTTGATGAACAAACCGCAAACTTCGAAAAACGTGACAGAAACGAGGTCCAAACTTGTCAATCTGTCAAGAGGCTCTTCCAAATACACAAGTCAGTTCAAATAAAACAAAATTCATAACTTTGATACCTCACGAGTCAACGAAAACCGTTGTAAGCTGAGTAGAGCAACAACGAACGACACAACCATTCAACAACGAACAAACCAAACAACGAACGAATAAAAAACGGAGCGGAAGCTATAACACAAATCTTCAATAAAGCATGAATCGAGTAGGCTCTGATACCATGTTGAACAACAAACATGTACAGAGAAAAGACGGAGTCTCTATATTACACAAATGAAGATTAGCTTACAAATGAACTCAAAACAAACATTAAATAGAAAGCTAAATGGGCTAAGGCCCATATCAGACTTATTATGCTAACAGTAATGTGTGTTACACTCAGTTGAATCGATAACGACCAACTGCGTGGTACGGGAGAAAAACGACCAAACTCCCGCCACGAATCGAGGGTTAAAAGAACTCGTTACGTTTAAAATTGATAAAAAAAAGCCATTTAAGTTGTATATATATTAATACTAGCTTAGAACCCATGTACACACGAGCTGAAAATTATCAATAAATAAATTATACATGTGTAAAAATGTATTACATATTTTAATGATAGAAAGTAAAATTCAAAATATGTAAAAACTAATATATATAATTGGGTTTTGAAAATAGTTTAATTATTATTTAATGTAACATGGCTTCATTTACTATTTGATTAAATATAAAAGTTACGTAATTAGATTTCAAAGTTTTTAAATAAGGGATAATTTAAAATAAATGTGTTTTATTAGTATAATTAATATTTTCTTAAAAAAATATTATTAATAAGTAAGCATCCATATAAATTACAATACTTTTTCAAACATATTAGTAAGCATCCATATAAAAATCTTGAATTCTTGTATATCATCTTTATCTTACATGCATTATAGACTTATAATATCGTATAATATGTTACATAAATGTATATAAGTTCATTATATACGCCCTATATCACTTCTAGTTGTAAAACATGAGTCCAGAAGGGATGCACATGCATGGTTTTAATGGGTAGGTGGTCAATTAAATGCATGACCACATACGTATAAAGAGGAAATGTTATCGATTGGACCACAATTTACGATTAAGTAACCGGTTTGAAACTTGGATCATGTTTGGACCAGCAAGATAGTTTGAAATAGCCAAGTCGGTCTCGCCACAAAGATACTGGCCGGGCATGATTAATGCGTGATCATCGGTCCCGTCACTAACAACATTGTGACCTACCCGTTATGGTAATAATATTAGGGTGGCTGAATGATCAAGTTGAGTCGAGCCAACATGAAGCTTATAATAATGCTTGTAATCTTCAATTCAAGCTGGAAGTTGAACTCGTATTCAACTCGAGTCAGCTCGTGGATAAGTGAGTTGTCTCGTATATATATTTTAAATTCATGTGATGAAACTAAATGACTAAGTATAATTAAATTAAACGAGTCAGATATATTTAACGGGTTAATGGTAATCTAAACTGTAGTCCTAACAATAAATTAAAACTGTATTACTGAAAAAAGTAACTTATTATAATAATATTTATACTAATATTAATGAATTGGTAATTTATAAAATACATAAAAGGTTTAGTGGTTTACATTCGATATTTATATGAACTAGAATTTTTACCACGCGCTTCACGGGGGAGCGTAGTTTTTTTTTTCACATTACGCAGCACGAGTTTGGTCGTCATCGCTTCGACTCGTCGAAACCATACAAGCGAACACTGATACCGGATACGATAATACCACAACACTGCTAACGATGTTGTTCGTTCATAAGTGATTGGGTTTGTCACGACATCGTAACGGTAACGTCGGTCGGTATAGCATACGACACAAAAAAATTATACTTGATTTTGAATACAACTCCGTTTTAAAAAAAATTATGCCAGAACATTAACAAAAAAATATTAAAAAACATGCGTTCTATTTTTTTTTTAAAAGGTAGAGAATAAAAAAAATATTAGATAATTAATCGGATTGAAAACGTATATTCATAAGGGCTGAAAACGAAAATTAATATATATATATATATATATATATATATATATATATATATATATATATATATATAGGGATATGTTCTTTTGAGAACCAACAATATGTTAAGAACCGTGAGAACCGCATTAACTCTTCCTCTATTTATAATATAAATTGACTAGAATTCATGTACATTTCAATATGTTTAAGGTTTGGTTTTAAAAGACCTCGAATTTATGGTCGTTTTTTTAAATGCATATATGCACTCACACTATATGCACAAATGAATGCATATATGCATATTTTTATACTTTTCTTAAAAAAAATCAGGAGAGAGGAGATAAACTCAAACTAAGAGTGGGAAGAGATAAATAAAACATTGTTGTTGAATTTTACCTTTTTCACTAAAGTGATATGTACACGTTTTGTGCGGTTCTTTCGATTCTCAACATATGGTTGGTTCTCAAAAGAACATGCCCATATATATATATATATATATATATATATATTCACCGAACCACATGAAGCCACGTGAAATTAGTGTTCATCTGAATTCGTTTTGTATAGGGTATATAATACACATTGCTTGTAGGGCAAGGAAACTCCTTTGTTGCAAATAAAACTGATCAATGTAGTCTTTTTCCGTGTTGTCTAAGGAATTCATGTATGTCACGTTTTTTTCTTCTTAATAAGATAATTAAGGCTTGTTATCTTCTTGTAACTCTTAGGTTGTGTGTAATACCCGGTGAAGAAAGGAACGTGAGCCACGTGGGGCGGACTTAAGTTTAACCGGGGGGTGCACAGGAACCCCCGAGTTTTGGAATTTTAGTGTAACGGCAGGTAAAAAAACTGTGGTGAACCCCCTAAAATATTATAGAGTGAACCCCCTTACAAAGTTTCACAAGTAGTGTAGTGGTTTAGGCTTTTGCATTATAACACGGAGGTTGTGGGTTTGAATCCCTTTATCAGCATTTTTTAAAACCTTTTTCTTTTAGCTGATTTCGTATGATGGGCCGAGCCATTTTATTTATTTAATTGTTTCTTGTTTTTGTTGGGCCTTCACTTGGGCTCAGACTAAAAGAGGGAACAACAACAAACAAAAATAGAAATAAGGGATGGATGGAGGAGTTAAATGAGAAATTAGAGAAAAAAAACAACTCAGCAGCTGTTGCTGCTCCTGCTCGCCATCCACCTGCCCACCGGCGCAGGTCGCCTCCTGCCCTCCTTTTGCTGCCATCCACCTGCCCACCGGCGCCGCCCACGACCCACTGTTGCTGCTCACCTGCTCCGGTGTTCCCCTGCCCACATACCACAGGTAAGATTAAATGTTAATTTGAATGTTTGTTGTTAGGGTTATTTTAATGTTTGTTGTTTACTTGTTTGAATGTTAGTTTAAATGTTAGATGTTATTAAAATATTAAATGTTAGATGTTATTAACATTTTAGATGTTAATTTGAATTTTAGATGTTATTAAGATTTTAGATGTTAATTTGAATTTGATTCCTATGTACTATTAATCTATCAACGATATTTAATTGTAGTTCATTATCACACTTTAGGTTCAATTTGAAAATTAAGTATCTGATTAGTTAAATTTAAATATTTATTTGATGTTTGATTAGTTACCGCGAATTCTTTTCACCTTCATTGCTAATCCCACCATATTAACTAGAACTAGCTCATGTGATATTAATCTGAAGTTTAAATAAAAAAGTTTAGAAATTTATAAAGATCTATGTAAGAACTTGATGTTTGTTATGATCAATTAACTTCCTTAAATTGGGTTTGAGCAGTCTTTAAAGGACGTACAAAAACAAACTTGCATTTGTTCATTTGGGTGAAGTATGAGTTTATTAACTAAGAGACAGAGAGATCTTCCCATTTTTTTATTTAACTTAAAGTTTATTTTTATTTTTTATTTTTAGATGTTTATATTTATTATATTTTTAAAATGATTAGAATATAATCCGGTTCTTAAACCCGGTTCAACGGGTCCTACTAGTGGACCAGTAACATAACCGGTTCACCACTGACTGCTTACCCGACCCGAACAATCAAACCGACCCGAACCAAATTTTTTTTATGTCCGACCCTATAAAATTGGAGCATCTAAAAATAGTGAACCCCCTGGAAAAAATTTCTGGATCCGCCATTGCGTGGAAGGGTGAGGGGCGTGGAACACCGCGCCGCCCAGGCGTGAGAGGGGGCGTGGGGGCAAGTGTTAGTGTGGTCACGGGCGTGAGAGGAAGAACCTGCAGCCGGCTGAGGTGGCCCAATGGGAATGAGGCTTGGGCGTGGGAGGTATTACGCATAGTCTTAGGAATTAAAGTTATATATATTTTCTTAATAATTATGAAAGTTATATATCATCTTGTAACTCTTAGGAATTAAAGTTATATATTTTCTTATAATTATGAAAGAGCTATTAGATAATTATTTGCATATAAAAGGATATTAGTTATCCTTGTCTAGTAAATTACACTTAAACTAATTTTTAAGTGTAATAAAAACATTTTTAGGTGTAACTAAACGAGAATAATTAGTAATAGTAATTGTAATAAAGAAAATAATAATATTATATATTAATATTAAAAGACAAGTTTAAGTTTAGATTTTGAGCTAATTTCACTATAGAGACTGCATTTTTCTTTGCATGTGGTAGAAGGTCAAGATGCATGCTTAGCCTTTTTTTTTCCTCAAACAAAGTTTGTGTTTAAAAGTTTGATAAAACAAAAGATAACAAAATGATTGACTTGGTGTAGTGGTCTCGGGGGTATTCCACGCGTTTACAATTACCAAAGCAAAGCAGGTTTGAAACCTGCAACCAACGCCTTGGCCTGTTTTAATCAAGTATTTCATGCTTTTTTTTTCTTGCGTTTTATAAAAAAAATCTTGCGTTTTAAATTATAATCATAAATCTTATACGTTTTTCTCGTGCATGATGAGTTAACGTAAATGTTTTTGCTTTATCTTATACTTTTTTGGGAACATTACTTTCCACCACAAAGCGCGAAGTCTCTTTACATACTTATTTCTACCTACGTTTCAGTTCGATCATAACCATATCGTCACAGCACGCCACCCGCCACAACGCGCGGAGTATAATTCTAGTTATTATTAATAAGTATGACCACTACTAGAAAAAAACAATTTTGCTATTCAAAATTTTCGACGCAAAATTTGTCACAAAGTGCGACACGTTTGCGACCAAATAGTAACGAAAAAGAAAACTTTAGTGTTTGTTGGAAATGTGTAGCAAATTGTGACAAAATCATTAACTATGATAAAAATACCCTTTTAATATAATTATAATAATTATTGATTTTGTCGCAAATGCCTACAAAACTAATTATTTAATAACTATAATAAAAATATCCTTTTAATTAATTTCTGTCACATTTGCGACAAAACTAATTATTTAATTTTCTATATAATTAAATAAAAATTAAGTAAAAATATAAAAATAAAATATGTCAGAAATTTCTGACACATTTACCACAAAACTTATCATTAACAAAATAATTATAATAATATTAAAAAATAAAGTTAATCATAATAATTATAATTAGGAAGGTGTGTCGGAGTAGCAAAATGGTCGCAAATTCCGTCGGAATTTTGTCGCAAATTAATTTCCGACAAAAATATTTTGTCTGGAAAATCGTGATGAAAATGTGCGTAGCAAATCATATTTTTTCTAGTAGTGGACAACGACAACAACCAGCTTCAACTCAAACTCGTTTAATTGGAATCCATTGCCAGCAATTTAATGGATTTAGGAATATCTTCTTTATTCCGCTTCAGCATGTTATCATCGCACACCTAGCTCACTACGACGTTGATATGTTCTAACCACACACAAATACAACTAGAGATGTTCTCGAACACAATCATGGATATAAATTGAGTTTGAGTCGAGCCACACTCAACTCGGGCTCGAATCTCGAGCTCAAAACTATATAAAACAACTTGACTTTGCTTGGAATCTCTCCACCAAGCTGAATTTTGAGTTTGATTTGAGCCAACTTGTTTTGAAAAAATATTAATGACGCAGAAGTACCCTAAACTAACTAACTTGAAAAGAAAATAAACGACCCCAGAAGAATATTTTATATACACATTGAATCCCATATTTGATTGATTTCATTTCATTTTTACAAGTTTAGAAACTTTAATCGACTTCTTTGTGAATTTGTAGGTGAAATTGGTATCCTGGTGAAAAATATGAAGAAAATCAAGAAAATCGCCAAGAAGGAGTCAAGCACGCCCGTGCTCCTACTGGTCAATCCTAAGTCCATGATTGTGCTTTCCCTTAGCACAGTCATGCTCGACTAAGTCTGCTGAAAAGTTGAATGTCGTACATGTACTGAACGTGGTGCAGCAACCTGTAAAATGGCACGGTATTTTCTAACAGATTGGTATGCATGTTTTGCGAAAACTAGAAGTTAAAGAAATAGAAGTTGAAGAAGAAGATGACGATGACGAAGAACTAGAGGTGGAAGAACAACCCAGAAAAAAAGGAAAATCCCGCACACGTGCGCCCCGTCAACAGTGGACCGACAAACAAAATATTGCTTTGTGTATGGCTTGGGTTCATATTTCCGAAGACCCGGTAATTGGAAATCAACAAAAGAAAGACGAGTTTTTGAATCGAGTGCTTGAGCATTACAATAAACAAGTTGGTTGAAGCAATCGAACTATGGACCAACTAAACTCAAAATGAACGTCTTTAAATACCCAAATGTGTTGGTTCAACGGTTGTTGGGTTCAAACGGTATGTTTCTATTACTTTTATTTTATTTATATTTTAAGTTCCTAACTTTATTTTTAAGTTTATGTATCTAGTATTTATTTATTTATAACTATATATGACTAGTATACGTGCTAGTGGAGCCGGCGATGTTGAGGTAATGAAGAAAGTGTTAAAGGACTACCAATATAAGCACAAAAAAGGTTTTGCCCAGGTAAAGTGTTGGGAGATTGTATGGTTTTCATGATAAATGGAACAAAGTCTCGTTGATGGGTGAGGAGTTTTTGAGTCAATCCAAACATAAAAGAAAGTCATTGGATTCTGACAACTACACATGTTCAAATGACGACCCCTTCACTAGTTGCGCACCCGACCTTAACGAATACACAACACCGACAAGACTAACACGAAAAACAAGGAAAATAGATGAGTCAAGGTAGTTTGGCCGAAGCAGTTGCACACTACACAACGATGAATGAGGATAATACAAAAGAGCTAGTGAAATCAAGAAAGAAAAAATGAACAAATTATTAACTTGGTGGAGGAGCAACGGGAAGCTATTCGGGAGGGTCGTACGGACCGGGATTTAAATATGTTTATGGATCCGCACGACCATGTGACCGGACCGATGTTGGAAATGATTCTTAAAGGAAAACGTGAAATAGCCTAAGCGATATGGATGACCTTGTGATTTCTAGATTTAAGTTGTGTTTTATTTTTATGTATTTTTTTATGCAATATTTTTTAATTAATGAAGTTAGTTTTAAATATAAAAAATGAAAAAAAAAACTTATGGTATTTAAGGTTGTGCCGTTACCAGTTATGGTTAAGGGTGTTCAGTATTCGAATCGCACTCGAATAACCCGAAATTCGATTCGAATCAAATTCGAATAAAAATTTAAGGTGATGCCGCTACCTATTGGTACTGTTTGTTGCTGTTAGCTGCTGTTTGGATGTTGATTAGCTGCTGTTTGGCACTGTTTTTTGCTGTTTGGGATGCTGATTAACTGCTGTTTGGCACTGTTTTTTTGCTGTTTGGATGCTGATTTGCTGTTGATTTGGAGCTGAATAGCTACTGATTTGATGTTGATTTCGTTGCTGTTTTGGGAAGCTTTTTGGTTGTTATTATTATTATGTTTCATGTTGTTGGACTCTTAAAACTTGATGCTGATGTGCAATTATGTATGTGGACTTTTTTATTATGTTTGATGTTGATTTGCACTTATGTGCAGTTAAACAATGATTTAGTTTTTTTTTAATATTTTTTTTCCTAATTTGAATAAGTCGAATAAACCCGAATTCGAGTCGAATTTGAATACAGTTTTCAAAACATCAAATTCGAATAACCCGCAATTCGATTTATTCGACTCGATGAACACCCCTAGTTATGGTAGTTTGGTTGGATTTTAGTAAAAATAAGGTTACACTTACTCAATGGTTATTTAGGGTTGTGTCTCTAGTATCGTAATAAGCCTTAATTTCAAATCTTGATGTTTGACTCTTGTTTTCGGCCTAGTTTAAAAAAAAAAAAAAATTGGTTCTAAATTGAGAACCTTTCTAAAAAAATATTAAAGTTATTATTAAAAAGTCTATAAACTAAACCTATAAATTGAAACCAATCCCCAAAACCATACACACACATAGACGCACGTCACGTTATCCCGATATCCACCATTGCGTGGGTGTCTGCCACCTTTTCATTCACCACCGTTTTTGGAAGTTTTTCCATGGAGAAACCACCACCACCACCCACTCCATTCTTCACATAATCTCCATTACATATCCAGATTCGCATAGAAACCGTCATGATTCGAAACCCCTTCAACATTTCCTTACAAAATCACCCGTCGATCATCGATCCTTCCTAATCGCCACCAAAATGGGTTCCAACACCGGCGGTGCGTCGGATAAAACCCACGGGCTGCGGTGGCGCGTGCACGACAATGGTGGTGTGCACTGGCTGTTCATCTCGTTTCTGTTGTGTAGTTCAGTTGGGGTTTTTTATTTGTTCAGTAACCCTAATTTGAAATATGAGAATTCGATCGGTTGTCAAGAGGATAACGAAGGGTCATGGGGGATTGGAGTGTTCTATGGGGATTCCCCCTTTTCTCTTAAACCCATTGAAGATGTAAGTTTTTTAATCAATTTGTGTGTGTTGTTATGCACTTTGGTTTTAATTCTTTTGTGGGTTCTTTGATGTCAAGTGGGTGTTACTGTTCTATAATTTCTTGTTTGACTTGTTCAATCAATTTTTTAAAATAATTTTGACCTTTTTTTGTGGGTGTGTGATGATGATTTTATTAGTTATTTGGAAACCAAATAATCAAAGAAACTGTCTTTTTTATTGGTCTAGAACATGATTTTTGTGAGTTGGGGTCAAATTAATCAAAGAAATTGACTTCTTTTTGGTGGATTTTGTGATATATGAGGTGGGTGTCACTGTTCTTGGATTTTTATAATTAAGTGTAACAAAGATTGGATTTTTTTTGGGTGGTATTTGGATGTTTGAAGAGGGGATAACATGATTTTTGTGAGATGGGAATCAAGTTAATCAAAGAAACTGAGTTCTTTTTGGTGGATTTTGTGATATATGAAGTGGGTGTCACTGTTCTTGGATTTTTATATTTGAATCCTGTATTATTTTAAAGAATATTGGATTTATTTTGTGGGGTTTTGATGTGGAAGAGGGTATATCATGATTTTTGTGGGTTGGGAGTCAAATTAGTCAAAGAATTTGTGTTCTTTTTGCTGGATTTTGAAATATATGAAGTGGGTGCCACTGATCTTGGATTTTTGTATTTGAATCCTATAGTTATTTTAAAAAAGATTGGATTTTTTCTGGGGTTTTGATGTTTGAAGAGGGTAGATCATGATTTTTTGTGAGGTGGGAATCAAATTAATTAAAGAAATTGAGTTTTTTTTGCTGGATTTTGTGATATATGAAGTGGGTCTCACTGTTCTTGGATTTTTATATTTGAATCCTACAGTTAGTTTTAAAAAGATTGGAGTTTTTTGGTGGGGTTTTGTTGTATGAAGTGGGTCTTGGTTTGAATGTTGCAGCTGGATATATGGGACAATAAAAGTGCAGCATGGCCTGTAGCAAACCCAATTGTGACCTGTGCTTCAGTTACCTACTCTGGGTTCCCAAGTAATTTTGTTGCTGACCCCTTTCTTTATGCTCAGGTAATTTCTTTATCATCTTTTTTAATGAGTTTTGAGTACTAAGGGGGTGTTTGGATGTGTGTCTAGACCGACTATGGCGATTTGAAGTTGTCAATACTATGTTTTGCATGTTAGGATCAAAGTGATTGTGATTTTAGTTTTTTGATTAGTTAGGTCCATAATAATCGGATTTGAAGAAACATGTTAGAAGTTGTAATAAAATTGATTAATAAGGTAAATGTCAAACTATTTGCCTATCCTTAGTTTTGGTGGTGTTTAGATGTGTGCGTTGGAGTTGATTATCGGATTAATGTATTCTTTTGGTAACCGTGAGAACCTGTTACCGGAAGACTAGCGCGACCCCGCCAATGCCTTGTTAACCAATGGGATTGGGTAAAACGTAGCTTGCATCAGACATGGATTCAAGTGCTTGCCATTGTGCCATAATGATATAATTCTTTAGGGATCATATAATTTCTTTTCGGATAGTTAACTTTATAACACCTGGAACAATAGTGGTCATCAAAGCTTAAATTTAAATAGCCTATTTACCCCTTTTTAACCTAATCAGAGAGTCTCTAATTTTCGTTCACAAGAGGTTTTGGGTTTAAACATAAGAAAAAACCACTTCTCGGTTATTACAAATTCAAATTTTGGAACCGAAACATTATGTTCTAGAATGTGTTCTATTACAACTCGGTATCTTCAAATGAAACAATGCACAACTTTAACTATTGGTTATATCCATTTGATATATGTTTGAAATACTACATTGTAACGGGCCTAATGGCCCACGAATAAATCTATCGTGTTTCATAGCATTTTTATGTTCAATACTTATGTGTAGCATTTACTTATGATTCAGGATGATACTCTTTACATGTTCTTCAAAACCAAGAATCCAATAACAGCACAAGGAGATATTACAGTTGCAAGAAGCATGGATAATGGAGCAACATGGGAGCAAATGGGTGTGGCATTGGATAAAGATTGGGATCTTTCACATCCGTATGTATTTGACTACAATCGTCAAGTAAGATCCTTTTATATAGCTAGTAACATTGCTCATAGAAATTTCACATGGGTCATTTGGTAATTAACCATAAGTAAAGGGTCATATATGAAATATTAGCATACTCACGATAACACGATGAACAGTCAATACCATATTACTACTGATATATATATCTAACATTTTCATGTTGAACATTTTTTTTGAAGATATATATGATACCCGATGGAAGTAGAAAAGGGGACGTTCGGCTTTACAGGGCGATAGAGTTTCCTTTAAAGTGGAAACTCGAAAAGATCATCTTGGATCGCCCACTCTTTGATACATGTATCATACAACATGAAGAAATGTACTGGATTTTCGGTTCTTATCAGAGTTTAGTAACCTACAATAATCTTGAAATTTGGTATAGTAGATCGCCATTTGGTCCATGGACCGCACACAAGAAAAACCCAGTTTCAGGACCACGAAACGGAGGCCGACCCTTTTTTTACAACGGGAATCTTTATCGGTTAGCTCACGATGAACGCGTTCGTGTTTTCAAAATTGAAGATCTTACAGTAAACAATTACAAAGAAGTAGAAGTTGATTTGGGGATCGAGAACCCGACAAAAGGTAAAAACTCATGGAACGGGGCTCGATCTCATCACCTTGATGTTCACAGGTTAAGAACTGGGCGGTGGGTTGCGGTTGCAGACGGGGATCGGACCTTATCTGGAGACGTGACTAGGAGACGCATGATAGGGTGTGGTTTAATTGTAGCCGCTGGTTCGATAATTTATCTTATATGTTGGCTACTCGGGTTGATCAAATGCTTGATTCCAATCACCCACGGCTCGAAGAAGAAAAACAATGCGGTTTTAGTATGGGAGAGGTTAAAATTGAGGTTACGGTTGAACATAAATCCGAATACTTGCAAGGGTAAGCTCGTTTTCTCGTTTCTTTTTATATTATCCGTCATGATAATGTGTGTCGGGTTTTGGTACATCTATGGAGGAGACGGTGCAGAAAGACCGTATCCCGTTAATAATCGGTTTTCTCAGTTCACATTATTAGCAATGACATACGATGCTCGGATTTGGAACCTGAAAATGTATGTAAAACATTACTCTCAGTGCGCATCGGTTCGTGAAATCGTGGTGGTTTGGAACAAGGGGAAGCCGCCGGATCCAAATGATCTGGAGTCGATAGTTCCAGTTAGGATCCGGGTCGAGGATAAAAACTCATTGAACAACCGGTTCAAGCCCGACCCGTTAATAAAAACCAAAGCGGTTCTCGAGCTAGACGATGATCTCATGATGAACTGTGACGATGTTGAACGCGCGTTCAAAATTTGGAGGGAAAACCCTCAACGGCTAGTCGGGTTCTACCCCCGCCTAGTCACTGGACCGCCACCGTTGCAGTACCGGCCCGAGAAACACGCGCGGAAACACAATGGGTATAACATGATTTTGACCGGGGCAGCGTTCGTTGACCATGACGCGGCGTTTGAGAGGTATTGGCGGAAGGAAGCGGAGACGGGGCGGAATATGGTGGATGAGGTTTTCAATTGTGAGGATGTTTTGATGAACTTCTTATATGCAAATGTGACACTAGGGGGCGCGTCTGTGGAGTATGTTAAGCCGGCTTGGGCTATCGACATGTCTAAGTTTTCGGGTGTGGCGATTAGCGGGAACACGCAGGCGCATTATCGGGTTAGAAGCAAGTGTTTGGAGAAGTTTACGGCGGTGTATGGTGGAGTACTTGATCGGAAAGTTGAATTTAGGAGGAGGAAGGATGGGTGGGATTTGTGAGAGGTTTTTGTATAGAGGCTTAATGATTTATGATAGAAAATAAACTATAAATATATGTGTTCATATATTTGAATAAAGCCAATTTTTTTGTTTTGTTTTTTGTTTACTTGGTGTCTTGTACAGGACAGGGACAAGTGATTTATTAGTTTTTTTTTTATATTTTGAAATGACAAAAGTTATATGGATAATGTATAAAGCTAAATTGCACAATCGTACGCTGTGACGGCGCCACGATCTCGACTATCAAAACGTATATATAAAAACACGTTGTAACGTTTGTTACTCTGTTGGAAAATCCTAAACGTATCCAATCATAAAAACGAGTGTCACTCCGTCGTAAAACCTGAAAACGTAGTGTCAAGTAGCCGGAGCGTAAACGCAGATACAAAAACACGTCGTAATGGGTGTCACTCAAGCGTAAAACCCTAAGGTTCAGGTCGTTGAAAACCATAAAAACGAATACCAAAACTGGTTCTGATAATACAAATACCGGAAATGATGTCGTTCGCTCATAATAGGTTCCACACGTCACGGTACCACAATGATAACGACACTCGATGTAGGCTAAGATACAAAAAACCTCGATTTTGAATAAAAACTCTATTTTAAAATAATATATTGGAACGCTAAAAAAAAAATGAAAACATTCTCACACTTCGTTCTTTAAAAAAAGTTAATAAACTAAATTAATAGAATATTAAACGAAAACATATATTATATATAATAAAGGGGTGAAAAAAACTAACTAAATCATGTGTATTTACAAACTTTTGTGCATAAAGGAATCAAACTTAACTATTCCCTGGCACCACGGAAATTAATTAGTTAACAAAAAATCATGAACTCAATAATTAGAAAAAAACAAAAGCGCAAAAAGTTTAAAAGAAAAACTCTAAATGATAAAAACAAAACTATTCATTTCATTCATGTTTTAAATATAGAGATATAATATAGTATATTGTATATAATACGACTAGGTTAAAATCACGTGTATTACACGTGTTAAATAAATAAAATTTATATATTTAGTAATAAAATTTATATTTTTAAAAACCTGTGTATTGAATAAACCGGTGTATTATATCGGTTGAATAAAATATAATGTAATTTTTTGAAACACACATTCGTCAAAATATGTTTTTAAAAAATTTAATTTGTCGTGACAGTTATAAATTCTGTTAAGTTAGTTTTTAAATTTTTTTCAACTGAGTATTAATTCTTTTATTTAATTGATAAATGTTAATTCATATTAAATTCATTTGATTAATGATATAATAAATATTTATAATTAAATAATAAGTATCCGTAATTAGATATATATTAAAAATATAAAAATAATTTCGTTTAATATCATTATTCAATAGAAGAGAGAAATTGAAAAATGAGAAAAAAAGTAACACATGTGCATAGGATTTTTATTTATTAATACAAAGATTATTATTTAATATCATTATTTAATAGAAGAGAGAAACAGAAAAAATAATATTTAACAAGAGAGAGGTGAGAAAATAAGGATGGCGAGTAACAGAGAATGACACATGTTACCTTATATTTTTATTTATTAGTATAGGTAGATAGTAGATTTAGAAAATTTGGGTTGATTGGTAAAAATATATAATATACTAGGTTATATACACATGTATTACATGGAGTTGTTTGATAGAAAAATGAAAATATAATAATGTGTAGGGAAAATTAGATTTCAAATTTTATATTAGAATTCAAATTAAGTAATAATTAGAATTAAAATCTTATATTATTTTTTTTGAAAAAAAATAACATTAACATAATTAGATATTAAAATTTAAACTTACTTAAAATAGAGATTTTTAAAATATTTTAGTAAGAAAAAGATGGTGTTGGCACGTGACATTAAGTGGAATTGTTTATTAGAAGTAGGATTATGCAAATAGTATGATTAAAATTCCATAAATAGTCCTTAAATTAGATAATTATAACGGTGATTATTTACCCTTAATTAAAACACATCACGGGTTTGATCTTTAATTTAGACAAATGTTAAAACTATATGTTAATTACCTCATGTTACTTGCACATTTTTTTAACAGCAATCGGTAAATTTTATTCACTTACGTTACTTGCACCCTTGCACGTAAGGGCGTCGTGAGAGCCTCGTGATTGGCGTGGGACACCGCCCCTCGGTGGCATAAGGGGGGCTTGAGATGGTGGCGTGAGTTGGCTCACAAGTGATTTCCAAAAAAATTACCGTTGAGGGAGCCATTACCATCACTCACACTCAAATGGGTATACCCCTCTCATGTAAAAGTGGTGTGACAAATTCAGGTGGGTGAGACGGCGTCCACGTGACGTGCAATTTTTGCTCATGTCACTGACATTCACTTGGATATACCACATGCTGTACACTTTATCTACCTTAACAAAATAAATTATAAAAAAACACCACACTTCCCCCTCTCTCCGCCTCCCTCCCAGTTTTTCTCTTCACTTCAAGGAACCACCTCCAACGCCTTAATTTATAGGTGGAAATTTATGTTACGGGATATAACAAAAACAATCAGATTTTAAGTTGTTAATATTTAACCCTTTGAATAAACATGTGAATTTAAGTTAACCTGTTTTTATACGGATCATGTTTTAGAATGACTTGTTTAATTAAACACATTGAGCCGTTAACCTATTTAACTAAACAAGTTTACCCATCACTTCCGTTTATGACTTGTTTAATCCATTTAATCTGACAAGTTTACAACTTGATTATTGACGTATAGTAAATTATACATAATCTAATCATAAGAAAAGCATGAATAACCCATTTCAATGTGGAATTTCAGATTTTTAAATCAAAGGAGAACTTACAAAGCTTGATTTCTACTTGTGTGGATGATCATATATCTTTCATATCTTGGATTTCTCACCTTCAATTTCTATCGATTTTTCTCTCATTCCAGTCGTTTTTCTTAGCCCTCAACCACACACATTTTATGTTGACCCAAATGAAAGGGTTTACACTCCCTTTGACCATTATTAAATTAAATTTCACCAAATGGCAACTCTAGTCCTACATGTTTTAGGATGATTTAATTCTTGACTCAAATTTAATGTCCGCCCATTAACATGTTGATTAACTCCATGTTATCACTAAACCTTTCTTATCATTTTAATAATCATATTCAACTAAATTAATCCATGTTCTCCTTCATCTCTAAGGCATTGATAGCATTTGATCCTTCTTGGCATTGTGTTTCGTGGTTTGATTCATGGTTGCTTAGTTATGTTTAAAACGATATCTTTATTTTGGTGATGGTATGTTTAGGTAGATTAGTTTGTTGAACAATTTGGTATGGTTAACTTTGGATGGCATGTTCGAACAATATTAGGTGGATAGTTAATGGCCATGTATTGGCCTATTTTGGTATCTCAATCGTCCTATTTATTATGCTTGTATATGTGTGATTTGATATATGCATATGCTCGTATACACTAACTTTGTTTTACAAGGAAACCATTATACTTTGATGCATGTTTTGAGGGGGAGTTCCATGATTAAGGAGGAGCTTCATGCATCCATGCAATATTAAAAGGGGAGTCTCTCTTTTTACAGTTGGGAGATGTTGGGATAACAAGGCTTCCAGTTCTGATTTAAATGTTAACAAATCCCTAATTTTGATAATAATAAAAATTAAGCAACTTGTGTTATCGGATGTTTGACTAAATATAATAATATACCAATATACATGTCACTATACAACCAATTAAGCGCAAATGCATATGATCAAACAAGTTCAAGTAATGACACAAATAAGATGGTTATTGATTAATGAAGAGAACTGATATGTCATGCACATAGATCTTGTCCATGATTAGTTGTTGTGGAATTAGAGAGATCTTAAACATATCATAAAACTATAGTCATCTCCTAAAAACGTTTTATAAACTTGGCTAAGATTTTATAAACATTAAACTTCTATAAAATAAATCACTAGAGTCTTTTGAATTTGAAATTCAAAGTTTGAAAATGAGTTAGTGAATCTTTCGTTTGTAGAAGTATCCCAACATGTTTCTACTTGGAAGACATAAATGTGTTTAAGATGGAGCAAGACCAAAACCAAAAGTAGCATACATCTTTCCTACTTTGTAAAATACAAAAGGTAATCTTTCCACTTTGGTGTAAAATCTTATAATTCAAGTAACGGGTCACATGAACTTTAGGTCAAGTTAAAATCAGGTTTACACAAGCATAAATGAATTTGGAGCTTGAAATTGGATAAATACTAACATTCCAGAAAGTGACCAAAAATTGGCACCCAGGTCAACCACTGCTGGGGCAGCCTTGATAGCTTTACTGTAATACTTTTTTTTTTGGCTATACATAGATGTCTTGTCCAACCTCCACACTCACCCTTTTTGCTTTAACACTTTCATATAATAGATATACATTTAATTCTCATCATATTCTAACACCTTTCTGTTGGGATTCAGTGGTGATCAGTTTGACTTTTGTAAAAACGGGTTTTGACAGAGAAATTAATTAATTCAGTTAATTAATAAATACGCAGCGGAAAATAAAATCATAACCTATTTAACAGCACTGACTAACCGAACAGGATCTGATTATGAACACGCAAACACAATCAAAACAATTAATAAACACAATTAATCTACTGATGAGATTAATTATACCTTAGTGGTTAATAAATAACCGATCGAGACACCGAGGTACAACGAACCGATGCTAGATCACGAACCGAAACGCGAGAACGGGTGGCACCGGGAAGCGCCGGACAAGACGGCGGACGGTGGCAAGGGTTGGTGGCCGGAAAGATCAAAGAGGCATAAGCCTTTTCCTTTTTTTCTTGTCGCAGCTTCTTGCGGTTCCAACCTTTTGTTGGTTTTTGGCGCTGATCTCATATTTTGTTGGGTATCAAACATGTTTTAGGTTTACTATTATATAATAATAATAATAAACCCTACTAATTGTTTTCGGGCCCATAGTCCAATATGAGATGCAAAAGCCCGAACCCATTTAATTGTTTTAATGAAAGATTAAAACAATATATATACAATTATTATTTATAAACTAGTATAAATAATAATTCGGGTCTAACGAATATATATAAAATATATCGTCTCGCTAACATTTCGTAATTATCACTTAAGCAGGTTAAGTAGATTTAATGTTCGTTGCCCTAGGTGTAACTCTTACGGGTCATAGCTCGGTCAGCCGCGTTGTCCATCGGGTCGGTCCATAAAATCCAACAATCTCCCACTTGGACGATCCATGATAAATCAACGCAAACAGTCAGCGGCGCTCTAGCTGCACATGGCTGTCCCTAACAAGGTATGACGTTTTAAAGTCATTAACCAAATATCTCGGTGTTAGTAACAACTAACTAAAGCAAGACAATAGACTTATGGCAATAATTGTCATTCATCCTTTCCGTATAAAACATCAATTGAATCAATGAGACATGGATTTAGTTCATTCTCATATGGCGTTCAATTATTATTGTTCTCGATCAAGAATCAAAGTGGTCCAATCAAACACATAGTAAGTTTGGGTAAGGCCTTACACTTCACCAGTTTGAATCAACGAGGGCGCCACGATGCCTATCTGTTACATATAATGCAAGAGTACAGAATCCCTTATTGACTACATACAACTCCCACTGAACTTCAGATCTGTTCCTAACAAATGACTTTATGACTGACAGTTACGCGACAGCGGTTGACAGTGATTAAAGAACAGTCCTTGGTAAACGAAAGTTCTAGTATGCATCTCAAGTCAGAGGATACTAAATGAGTATACCAATATCAAAAAAACATCTTATTATTAAAATCCATGAAGATGATTTGAAACGAGTTACATCCAACGTCATCCAAGATGAGGTCTGTGAAGTTGGAAGTCAACTACTTGAGTCCAAGTTCAGAATAGTCTTAATTCAGAGTCGTTCCCACGATTCTGATCGACTACGGATAATTAAGAATACAAGATTCATGGATTAAACGTATTAAAATCGAACACAGTTATAAGAATTCAGAATTGCATTTAAATCAGTAAACCAAAAGAATTCAAAAGTACAACTGTTTAATTGTTCGCACATTCAAAATACTAAATCAAAACATATCGCTAGCAAAACTAAGACCGATAGCATTTATGTGTTGATCATGCTTTTCCTGAGTCATCGGCTTAGTGAACGGGTCCGCTAGGTTTTGATCTGTGTCTACTTTGCTTATCACGACGTCTCCACGTTCCACAATTTCCCGTATATAGTGGAACTTCCTTTGAATGTGCTTGGCTTTGTGATGAGATCTGGGCTCTTTGGATTGAGCTATAGCACCTGTGTTATCACAAAGTATCTCGATTAGTTGGCGATATGTGTTGATTTACTCAGATTCGGAACCACATCGAGGTCAGTAATGAATTTCTTCATCCAAGCAGCTTCCTTAGCAGCATCTGATGCGGCTATATACTCAGATTCGGTGGTTGAATCCGCCACTACACTCTGCTTGGAGTTTTTCCATGAAACAACTCCTCCATTAAGAGTGAATACGAAACCCGACTGTGAGCGAGAGTCGTCTCGGTCAGTTTGAAAGCTAGCATCAGTGTAACACCGTACAGTGAGCTCCTCTTTCACTCCTCCAAATATTAAGAATATGTCTTTGGTCCTTCTTAAGTACCTCAGGATGTTCTTGACTGCAGTCCAATGGGCAATGCCAGGACTTTGCTGAAAACGACTGGTCATGCTTAAAGCATACGAGACGTCAGGTCTAGTGCACAACATAGCATACATGATAGAACCAATCGCTGAGGCATATGGAATTGCTTCCATTTCCTTAAGTTCAATGTCCGTGGAAGGAGATTGCGATTTGTTCAACACAGTGCCTTTAGTCATCGGAACACCTCATTTCTTGGAGTTTTCCATCCTAAAGCGTGCCATCATTTTGTCTATGTAAGTACTCTGACTTAGCCCTAGAAGCCGCTTAGATCTATCCTTGTAGATCTTGATTCCTAGAATGTAAGCAGCTTCTCCAAGATCCTTCATTGCAAAACAAGATCCTAACCATTGTTTGACTTTGTCAAGCACAAGGATGTTGTTTCTAATGATCAGTATATCATCCACATACAAGATGAGAAATGATATAGTGCTCCCACTAGCCTTTCTGTAAACACAAGGCTCATCTTCATTCTTGACAAAACCAAATTCTTTGATTTTCTGATCAAAATGAAGATTCCAGCTTCGAGATGCCTGTTTAAGTCCATAAATGGACTTATTCAGTTTGCAGACCCTACTAGGATACTTTGGATCAACAAAACTGTCAGGCTAAACCATATAGACATCTTCAGAGAGATGCCCATTAAGAAAAGCTGTTTTGACATCCATTTGCCATATCTCGTAATCATGGTACGTGGCTATGGCAAGCAGTATCCTGATCGATTTGATCATAGTAACGGGTGAGAAAGTTTCATCATAGTCAATACCTTGAGTTTGAGTGAAACCCTTTGCAACTAGCCGTGCTTTATAGGTTTTTATATTACCATGCATGTCGGTTTTTCTTTTGAAAATCCATTTGCTCCCTATTGCCCTAGAACCGGGGGGTAGCTCAATCAAGTCCCAGACCTGATTATCACGCATAGATTGCATCTCGACGTTCATGGATTCAAGCCATTTCTCGGATTCAGGATCTGAGATAGCAGATTTGTAGTTTGTAGGTTCGTCATTTGACTCAGCTACTAACAGGACTTTAGAAGCTTCAAGATGCCATAGGTATCTATTAGGTTCTTTACGAGACCTGCTACTTCTGCGAACGCTTGTGTTTATGTCTGATTCATCAGCAACAACTTCTTGTTGATCAGACGCTCCGACTTCCTCAGCGGTTGTTTGTGTTTCTCGAATTTCTTCAAGATCCATAATATTATTTCCAGTTCCTCGATTTAGAAGATCTTCCTCGAGAAAGCGTCATTTCCTTTTGATGGAAACAATGTTTGCATCAGGATGATAGAAATAATATCCGCTTTTGTTGTAGTAACCGACGAAAACAACTTTTTCGCCTATGGGATCGAGCTTGTCATCAGAATCGCTGGTGACATATGCATCACATCTCCATACTCTAAGGTAAGACAAATTGGGTTTAGACCCGTGCCATATCTCATATGGGGTTTTGTCCACCTTCTTAGTCGGTGCCAGATTTACAAGGCGGGCGGCGGTTATAAGAGCATAACTCCAGAAGGAGTGAGGCAAGTTAGTTCTACACATCATCGATCGAACCATATTAAGTAGCGTTCGATTTCTCCTCTCGCTCACGCCATTAAGTTGGGGTGTGCCAGGAGGAGTGGGCAGAGAAATAATTCCGTGCTCCTTCAGATGATTAAGAAATTCTAAACTGAGATACTCGCCACCTCGATCTGATCGAAGTGTCTTGATAGATTTATCGAGTTGTTTCTCTACTTCGTTTTGAAACTCTTTGAACTTTTTAAATGTTTCATGCTTATGTTTCATAAGATAGACATAAGCATATCGACTATAATCGTCAATAAATGAAACGAAGTATCTTTCATGATTTCTAGACATGGTTCTGAAAGGGCCACACACATCAGTGTGTATAAGGCTTAGCAGATCCTTGGCTCATTCACCAACATGGGTGAAGGGGTCCTTTGTGAGTTTGCCAGCTAAACAAGACTCGCAATTATCAAATGAGTCATGTCCGGTAGGTTCAAGAATGACCTCAGATTGGAGTCTTTTAATACGTGCCTTGCTTATGTGGCCAAGTCGACAATGCCATAGAAAAGTATCATTAATGCCAGATTTGATACGTTTAGAAAGATTATATATGTTATTGTCAGTTTGAACGTCAATCTCATAAATACCGTTTTGAGGTTTAGCCTCAAAATAAAAGATATCATTTAAGTAGGCAGAAATAGAAATACCATTAAAAACGTACTTAAATCCTTGTTCAAACAATAAAGAAACTGAAATAATGTTTCTGGTTAAACCAGGTGCAAACAAACAATTGTTCAAAAACCACAAGGCCAGAAGGACATGAGAGGTGATATGTTCCAGTTGCAAGAACTGATACTCTTTTCCCATCACCAACGATGAGCTCCATGTCGCCTTGTTTCAGCATCCTCCAACTTTTAGGCTCCTACAAGACATTAATGATTTGGTATCCACATCCGGTATCAAATACCCATGTGTTGCTAGAAACAGTAAAAATTTCAATAACATAAATGAGAATACCTGAAGAGGTGCCCTCACCACTGGCCCTCTGCAGCTTCAGCTTGGCTAGATATTCAGGACAGTTACGTTTCCAGTGCCCTATTTTGTTGCATTCAAAGCATTGGCGCTCCTCAGGAAGGGTGCTTTTGAAGCTTTCTTGTTATTGTTGGTGGCAGGCTTGGCAGCAACATTAACCTTCTTCTTGCCTTTGCTATTAAAACATCTTTTCTTGGGGTTAGGCTTTTTAACACTAGCAGATCTGACCATCAAAACTTGACTTTTCTTTCCTTGGATATTCATCTCGGCCGTTTTGAGCATACCATGTAGCTCGGCCACGGTCTTCTCCAAGCCATTCATGTTGAAATTCATTACGAATTGAGCATAGGAGCTTGGGAGAGAGTTTAAGATGAAATCATTAGCCATCTCATCCTTCATGGGATATCCAAGTTTGTTCATCTGGTCGATGTACCCTTTCATCTTAAGTACATGAGTAGTAACAGGCGTGCCCTCTTGCATCGTGCAACGAATGAGCTGAGACATGGTTTCATAGCGTTCTTGTCGGGCTTGTTTCAGGAACATGCCCTTAAGTTGCTCAATCATGTCAAAGGCATCCAGGTCCTCCATGCTCTTTTGGATCTCACGGGACATGCAGGCTAGCATAAGGCAGGCCACCTCAGTGGCATCATCTCTTTGTTTTTCCCAGGCCTTACGAGCGGCAGCCGTGTTACCATCGGGTGCCTCAAGGACTGATGTATCGAGAACATAGAGCTTTTTGGCCATCTTAAGAACTATTCTCAGATTGCACTGCCACGAGAGAAAGTTGGTGTTATCCAGCTTTTCATTCTCAAGGATAGACTTGAGAGCGAATGAGTTATTAGTATTATTATTTTCAGTAGACATCTGTCAAGATAAGCAAAGAAAATAAATTAGTATAAAGAAAGTGAAAAATCCTTATTAATTTATGACCCAATTACATAAATTATAATATGGAGTGAGAATCTAGCTAAATCAGTCACTAATGGTAGCTGTGGCATACAACATTAGTAAGTGGGTAACTAGACTGACAATCAGTGTCAATTGTGGAAAGATGCACAACTCTCGTGTATGAGGCCGCTAAGACAAGACATGTCTATGCATTGATACGTTTAGCCTCATCTATGCCCACTTTTAATCTTTTGACATCTGGGGCATGTAACAAGAGAGAAAAGTAATAGTCGTCCTAAAACAAGTACTTGCGGAAGGGCCGGATGTGTCAACGAAACCCTTGCACCTTGGAAGGATAAACTACGCATCCAGTGCGGTGCTGTGGCTCCAAACACCGATGTTTCGTTTTATGCTCCAAGTGTTCCTTATAATAGGATGGCATAGACCATTTGTTTTAAATATGGGTTCCAATTTTAATGTTTACCGAATAGGGTCAAATACAACGAATGATTAAATCATACGTGTATTGTAAAAGCCAGTTTTACTATTTAAAGTCATGACAAATTTGATGAGCCCTTTCATCTCTCAGGGCACTTAATTTTAAATAATCTAAGTTTGTCGCGACTTGAATAACCAGTTAATAGTTGAAAACTATTAAGTTATAAGTTTTGAAATTAAATTTAGTTTAAATTGCAAAACTTTAGTGGTTATTTATTTTATAAAACAAGCCAGTTGTTATTTTTTATAAAATTCTACAAGTTGTAAAATTAGAACTTGTGGTGACAGATTATGACATTTTAAAACTCTTTTTAAAACGTTTGGTGTTTGGTTGCTTTATAATAATTTTAAGTTATAAAAAATTAAAAGCAACCATAAAGCAAATAAATATGTGAATCTTATAGGACCAAGTTTGTTTGATCTTGTTAGAGCCAGTTAGCAAGACCAAACGGGTCACGGGGTCCACAAAATTAAAACAACCACAAGGATGGACTTCCGTGCATCTAGTCGTCTCGGATGACTCCCACTGACTCCATGATTCCTGTTGCGTCTTCAGATTTGTCTTCGGGTTTTTATTACATTACATAAAATAAAAAGTCTATTCTATTACAACTTTAAGCCAGCAAAAGTGGGCCAAAACCATAAAACCAAAAAACTGAATAATAAACACAAACAACTCAATCACATGGGTCGGGCCAGATTTACATATTCAACACAATCACATACGGGCAATATATTTGGTCAAATAAAATAAAAAAACGACCAAATTAATAAATAAAAAAATTGCCCCAAAAAAACAGATCAGATCAGAAACTTCAAGATAGTTAAAGTTTGTGATTAATCTAACCGGTGAAACCAGACCGTTCCGATTTGCGTGTTATAACCCAGGCTCTGATACCACTGTTGGGATTCAGTGGTGATCAGTTTGACTTTTGTAAAAACGGGTTTTGACAGAGAAATTAATTAATTCAGTTAATTAATAAATACGCAGCGAAAAATAAAATCATAACCTATTTAACAGCACTGACTAACCGAACAGGATCTGATTATGAACACGCAAACACAATCAAAACAATTAATAAACACAATTAATCTACTGATGAGATTAATTATACCTTAGTGGTTAATAAATAACCGATCGAGACACCGAGGTACAACGAACCGATGCTAGATCACGAACCGAAACGCGAGAACGGGTGGCACCGGGAAGCGCCGGACAAGACGGCGGACGATGGCAAGGGTTGGTGGCCGGAAAGATCAAAGAGGCATAAGCCTTTTCCTTTTTTTCTTGTCGCAGCTTCTTGCGGCTCCAACATTTTGTTGGTTTTTGGCGCTGATCTCATATTTTGTTGGGTATCAAACATGTTTTAGGTTTACTATTATATAATAATAATAATAAACCCTACTAATTGTTTTCGGGCCCATAGTCCAATATGAGATGCAAAAGCCCGAACCCATTTAATTGTTTTAATGAAAGATTAAAACAATATATATACAATTATTATTTATAAACTAGTATAAATAATAATTCGGGTCTAACGAATATATATAAAATATATCGTCTCGCTAACATTTCGTAATTATCACTTAAGCAGGTTAAGTAGATTTAATGTTCGTTGCCCTAGGTGTAACTCTTACGGGTCATAGCTCGGTCAGCCGCGTTGTCCATCGGGTCGGTCCATAAAATCCAACACTTTCAAGTGAGGTCAAAGAGCAAAATATAAGAGTTATTCTACTAATTTTTGTGTTGTAATCTTGTAAGTGTGTTATTACCACTGTCTTAGCGACTAATTTGTGAGTGGATTATCACCTTTATTTGTGTGATAAGATTGTGAGAGTTTCACTATCTTGACATAGTGAAAAGTGCAAAGACCACCATCTTGACCTAATGCGTTGAAAGAAGGTGATAATTACCTCTGTCTAGTGATATTTATGTACAATGTGATCACTACCTTTGTCTAGTGATATTCATGTACAAGGTGATCACCATCTTTAATTAATAGAACGCTTGGTGTACCGATGATCACTTCCGTTCAAGAGAAATGTTTGGTGGAGTAACACTCGGTTGAAGAATCGAGGAGAGGACGTAAAGTGGGTTATTTAACATCCAATTGAACCTCTATAAATTTAGTTTTGTCTTTCTAACCCTGAACTCTTTATATTTATTATTTATTCATCATTTTGAGTTCTAACAAGTATTAATTAATACAAGATTAGTTTTAAAACGATAAATATTTTAGAAAACCTATTCCCTCCCTCTAGTTTTGTAGAGAGTCCTCGGACCATGTATTCACAACGTGTTCGTTCGCTAATGAAATCTTATCTAAATTAGCATCATGTTGCGAATGGGACCTCTAAAAAGATCAACCGGTGAAACAATTAGCAAGCAACACGACTCATCGTCAACATTGAAACAAGGAAAAACGCTTGTTCATGCGATTATGTATTCTACATTTTGGTTCATACGAAAAGCAAGAAATAATTTGGTGTTCAATTCCATCAAATGGTCTCCCTTGCAACTAGTTGAAGTCCCAAATGTTTGTGTGGATAAAACACATATCAAAGTTAAAGAATATAACATGACTAGGCTAGAGTTATGCTCCTTCAAGTTGTTTCCCTTTAAATTGTAGTGTTTAAGTAGTTGCTTTATAGTTCCTTGTTCCATCTTTAGTTTCGTTAATTTCCTGTTGATTTTTTTAATAATGTTGCTGTTTAAAATAATGCGTATCCAATGTTTAACTTAGCTTTCGAATTTATAAAGGGGCCAGAGAGAAGGCCGGATCTGATGTACGCAGACTTACCATACAATTTTTGTTGAAGGTTTTTTCACAACTCGAAATAGTCTAGAACCTATAACTTTAAGGTGACAAATCAGCAATTTAAAAAAATCTTAGCCGTTTAAAAACAGAAAATGGAAAAGGCAAAAAAGAAACAAACACCTCCAAATTTGCATTTCCGATGTGTAAATTTTGATGCTTTTTAGGCATCCACGTAACGACCACGTGTCCTTCTCTCTCTCTCTACCCCTTCTTTCTCGCTCTAACTTTTGTTTCATCCATCTTTCTTTGGCCTTTACACAAGAAATAATTCACACAAAAAAACCCAAAAACAAGATGCGATAAACCAAACCTCACCAATGCGTCACCTCCAATCACCAATTTTGCTTTCTAGGGTTTCGAATCATCACCGATTGCTTTATCGCTTCGTTTGAATTGCCGTTGCCGGATTAAATTCAGATCGAAAAAGCGAGATAAGTTTGATCTGATTTTATTTTTGTGTTCGTTTGATATGCTCTGTTATTCAAACGCATTTATTTGCCTCCTTTTGTTGGAGGCCGTATAATCCACTGTATTATATATAATATTATTATATTATATATTCGCATTCACGCACACAAATTGCGTATGGGCGTGTTTGATTTTGGGGGAAATTCAGGGGAGTGATGATGGCGATGGTTGGGGGTGAAATGGAGAAGGATGTTGAGTCTAAGTTAAATATTCAGGACGATTCAGGTAGCCATGGGGGTACTGATGCTCATAAACCTAAGAGCTTTAAATTTAGGGCTCCACAGGAGAATTTCACCATCCAGGATTTTGAAATGGGGAAGATCTATGGTGTTGGTTCTTATTCAAAGGTTTGATTCTCATTGTATTTGGTTATTTCTATAGTGCTTGGATTGTTATGTTGATAATTTTCACTTGTTAGTCAATGTTTGCATTAATTTATGGTAATTTTGTTGGTTCTATTGTATTGATTTGTGCTTATAGACATTCTTGTTGCATAGTTCGGTTGTTTTGCAATTTGTGTTATATAGACATTGCAATTTGAGGCCTTTAACATATTGGAGATTTGCTAATATTATGCCCAAGGATATGGAACCTTAGAATGAGAGCATTTAATTATTATGATCTTGTGATGACACTTGAATTAGGATCTTAACTGTTTTATATCAGCTTGGAGTGAAATAACTTAACCTTTAGATTGAGGGGTTTATTAAATTAGAAGTGGCAAGTTGGGTAAGCTGTAAGCACATGATTCCCCCTCTAGCAGAGGTCTCAGGTTTGAATCCTGCTTTCACTGCTTCAACTTTTGCCACCTGCCCAACGCAAGCTACGATATCCTGTTGATTAGCAGGTATTGGCTGGTGCCATGAGTTTTCCGGTAACGGGTTCTCATGGTTACAAAAAAAAAGGTTGAGTAACAGGTCAAAAGACTTTGAGTCAAATCAGGTATTTTTACAGTGGGGTCAAAACATGGTCAAGCCGGGTTATGTTGACCCTTTCCTTTGTATCTTTCTTCCTTTCAAATACTCTCGTTGTCTTTTAGCTTCTTGAAATCTGATGGTTTGCTTCTTTCTTGTGAATCGCTTACGGTTTGGTGTTTGCTTATAGTTAAAATTTGACATCATCAGGTTGTGAGGGCAAAAAAGAAAGACACAGGGAAAGTTTATGCTTTAAAGATCATGGATAAAAAATTTATAACAAAAGAAAACAAAACTGCTTATGTAAAGTTGGAGAGAATTGTATTGGATCAGCTGAATCATCCTGGAATAGTGCAACTCCATTTTACATTCCAAGACACTTATTCACTATGTAAGCACATCATGCTTACAGTTTATGGATTTTGTCAGTGTTCTAAATAGGCTAAAATCCCTTTGTTTTGTATGTTTTTGTTTTGGATCTTTTCTCTTGTGATATATATTGACACACGCATTTGGTTCTATATTGAAGATATGGCGCTTGAATCCTGTGAAGGTGGAGAACTTTTTGATCAAATAACCAGGGTAACTGAAATTCAAAGTTGCAACTTTTAATGTTGTTTCATCTCTTCTGCTGGTGTAAATCATCTAAAATCCAGGGTTTGAAGCTAAATTTGACCTGTTGTAATTTTATTATGAAATAAAAGCAGACTAAAAAACCTAATTTAAAGAACGCTGTTCAAACCGGTGCCCAAATGATTCAAGTGATCAGCCCAGTGACCTAGAGAGTGGCTCAACACTTGTCAATCGATAATGATGTCAAATTATTATTCTGGATGATTAATAATTGCATATATATGTTATATGAAATTAATTTTACCTAATCTGTATGTCACTAGCCAATGAATTTCCTGTCCAATGAACAGTCTAGGTTTCAAAATGTTACAGAAACCTTTTGTCCCAAATCAATCTTGATTTCTTAGTTTTATACGTGTAACTATGTTCATAGTTGTCAATAGCGCTTGTAGCGCGCGCTATAGCGCGCTACATAGCGAATCGACAGACTTCCGCTATTTCCAAATAGCGACGACATAGCGACCAAATAGCGAATATTCCCTTTTTTTTAATTTTTTTTATGTTTTTAACCAGTTTTTTACTTGATTAATATAAATAGGGTTGCTAATAACCCTAATATATGAAGATTTAGATGGTTATTGATTATAATTGCTACAAATCCTACAATATTTGAATATAAAATATTTCTAAAAATTTCTAGCAGTGTATCGCTAAACGTGAAATAGCGCCCGCTATTTACCGCTATTCGCTACGTAGCGTATAGGTTGCTTGTCGCTATTTACCGCTATTCGCTATTGACAACTATGACTATGTTTAATCTAGACATAAAATCACAAACTATTTATTTGATACCTGATTTTCTTTTGTGTATCTTTAACTTTACCTGTATAATTTCATCGTAACATATCTAATATATCTATTGACTTGGTTCTTACAGAAAGGTCGTTTGACAGAGGATGAAACTCGCTTTTATGCAGCTGAAATTGTCGATGCTCTTGAATATATACATAATTTGGGTCTGATACATCGAGACATTAAGGTTTTCCAATAATATATTTTGTTCTGTGTATAATGTGACTCTTAGGATTGATAATCACAACCACAAAACAATGATCACAAGAAAAGAAAATTTGAACACTGTGTTAACAGATTTAGCATTTGGCTTACATCATCATTGTCATAATACAAGAAGGAAAAGTACCGCTATTATAAGAAGGAAAAAGTTATATAATTTTCTTTCTAGCCAAACTGGTCAAATTGCTTTGGTTTTACCGGTCTACCCTTGTGGGCCCAATCATGCACACCCCTAGGTTTTGTGATTATTTGTTTAAATTAGATTCCATATCCTACAATAACTGTTGCTGACAGTGTATTAATGACAGCCAGAGAACCTGCTTCTTACATCAGATGGACATATGAAGATTGCTGATTTTGGTAGTGTAAAGCCCATGCAAGATAGCCAGATAACAGTTCTTCCAAATGCAGCAACAGGTGTGTGTGTGTGTTTGAAGGTGTTTGGGACCCTATAATCTTGAGTTTAATCATGGCATCCTTCTTCAGATGACAAGGCCAGCACGTTTGTGGGGACAGCTGCATACGTCCCTCCAGAAGTATTAAATTCTTCTCCTGCAACTATTGGGTGAGTATTCTTCTTTCTCCATTAAATTCTTCACCTGCAACTATTGCTCTAGTTGTTTTTGTATTGTAGAATGACTTTTTTTTTGCTCTTTTAAAAAATTCTGGGCAGAAATGATCTCTGGGCACTTGGCTGCACCTTGTTTCAGATGCTATCGGGAACTTCTCCATTCAAAGATGCAAGTGAATGGCTCATTTTTCAAAGAATTATTGCCCGAGATGTCAAATTTCCTGATTACTTTTCTAATGATGCCAGAGATCTGATCGATAAATTATTGGTAAGCGAATTTATAACTTATGGTTGTCTTTTAGTTGTGATATCCTTTCTATTATGCGAGTTCCATTTCTTTCTTTCATCTATCACGTGCCATTGACACTAAATATTTACAATCTTTTTTAGTGTCAATGGGTTAATTATGATTACAAAAACAATATTGTTACAATGTTAATATACGGCTTTGAATAAAATGATTTAGGAGGTTGATGCATTAAAACTAGACTTTTCATGACTTGCAATTCATTCGATTCATTTGACCCGTTCCCCTTTTAGCTAAAATTTGCTTTTCACATGATCAAGATAAAAACAACACGGTCGACCCATTTGTAAGTAAATGGTTCAAAATTGCCACCTCTGATTGTTATTGTCCTTTCATGAATACCAGTTGCTAAAACTTTTTGAATATCTTATCAATCTCGTCATTTAGACCGACTTAAATTGCAAAAAAAAATGATGCAGGATATTGATCCTGCAAAAAGACCGGGTGCGGGACCTGATGGCTATGATTCACTAAAAATTCATCCGTTCTTTCGAGGAATTGATTGGCATGATATAAGATCAAAGTGTCCTCCTAGACTTATATTGGAGAAGGTATATCAACCGGTTTTTAGTTAAAGTCAGGGTTTTTAGATTACGCATGTATGAAAGTTAAATAATTTTTAATGAAGTCGATGGAATTATTATTTTCTAACAGTTAATAATGGACAGAAGTAATTATACCTTAATACATTGTGCATATATCTCAACTTTCTACAGGGTCCCTCTAGTAGTCACTCAAGTGGAGGTGATGACACTCCAGATTCAACATGGAACCCGACACATATTGGTGATGTCACAGGAACAGGAAATACTGTTGCTGATGTCACCTCTTCCTCCGATGCAGGCCATATAACTAAACTCGCTTCAATAGATTCCTTTGATTCAAAATGGTAAATAATTGTGCTATTAAACCTGAGATTCCTGCATCTATTTCATTGTTTCTGTTGGTTGACTTTTCAAACCATAATACTCGACTTTCTGTTGCAAGCAAACCGTATTTCTTGTAAAAGTAAAAATAAACTTTGCAAGAGTGATTAATTTTGGACGATAAATACTGTTTTGTTTGACCCGTGACCCGAGTTTTTAACTTCTCAACAGGCAACAGTTTTTGGAGCCAGGTGAGTCCATTCTTATGATCTCAATGGTCAAGAAACTGCAGAAGCTATCGAGTAAGAAAGTACAACTTATCCTGACTAACAAGCCAAACTTGATATATGTGGACCCCTCTAAGCTAGCCGGTAAAGGGAATATGATCTGGTCCGATGATCCCAATGACCTTAGCGTTCACGTTACAAGCCCGTCAAATTTCAAAATTTGCATTGTGAGTCCATGCACTGCCTTTAATTAAATTCAAAATGCTCAAGAAGGTTACTCAAAAGTGGGTTGGTAACTGTAAAAATCGGGTTTTTCTAGTACTTGTTGAAATGGGTCAGGTCGACCCACAAACACATTCTATCCTTTCTTAAGAAATAACAAGTGCATTATTATGATAAAAAAAACTATATGATTACAATACTAACCTAAACTTTTAAATGAAAACGATTTAGGAGGGCATATGCATTAAAAAAGACTCTGGGAAATTCCCCTTTTGGCTAAACGTTTTCTATTTGACCCGTTTGACTCTTTTCAAATTAAACACAACCCATTACTACTCACCCACTAATAAGTAAACGGGTCCAAATTACCAACTCTACCTCCTCGTTGTTTGTTGTCTTTTCTTCTGATATTTTATACACGATGATGCAGCCAAAGAAAGTTATGACATTTGAGGATCCAAAACAGAGAGGGCATCAGTGGAAAAAGGCAATCGAGACCCTTCAAAACCGATGATTTCTGGTTTGTTTACACATTCTTTTCATATAACATCAATGTTGTACCTTGGTAATCCTAAGAACAGTTTGGATTTGCCCGAGGAATTTGTTTTTTTGAAGAAAAAAACCAATCCATCTTACAACAGGCTTCTTTTTCATGTTTTATTTTTATTTATTCCTTTTTTTGGGTTTCCTGATCAGGGTATTTAGTTGACTTTGAGAGTGACGTTTGACCACTGGGATTGTTTAACTATGTAAGGTTTGAGTGATTACAGTTTATTAATTCACAGGGTGGAAGTGATTAATTATGCCTCTTTGCATAATGATTCATTAAGGTTGACCTTTTGAGTGCAGATCTGTTCCTAGAACTCAAAATTGACATTGATTTAGTAGATAGTTGTTTTGCATCTCATCATCAGCCTTTCTTAATGCATAATGGTTGACTTAAAATTTTGACTTGTTAACCGTGCGCAAATGGGTGAAATTGAACAATAACAACTATTTTGACTTTTTAGTTCAAACCTTTGTAGTTTCCTTTATAAAATTTTATAGCAACAAAATCATATAGCTTGTCTTCTTTGTCAATGCATGATTGATGGTGATGACTTGTCATTTATTGTGTTATTAAGGGTGTAAGTTAGACTCGCTTTTAAAGCCTAAATCAATATGTAAATGCTGAGTCAAGCTTGAGTTTGAAGTCGAACTCGAATTTTAAAATAGAGTTTGAAACTAGAGGTGGGCATTAGAGCCGGATTCAATCCGGTGGATTATCCAGAACTGGATTCTTTGGGAACCGGACCGGATTTTTTTGGAATTGCCGGATCTGGGACTGAATATATGGTTTTTCAAGAGATCGGATCCGAACCAGATAAAATCGAACACAAAAAAATCTGGATCCAACCGGATAAAAGCGGATATTTTGTCCGATCCGGTTCCAAATCTCATACCTCAAAACCGGATCCGGAACCGGTTCCACTGGATCCGGTCTTTGACCACCATTGACTTATACGATCCGGATCCGGTTAAAAAAAAATCCGATTTGTGCACCTCAATTTTACCGGATATGATTTTGAAACGTAAATATAAATACGCATGCCGTAACAGTATACTTGGAATGTACGAAAATATTAAATTTTCAAACTTATGAAAGAGAAATATAATATGTTTAAAATTAATTATAATATTAAAATAATAAAAATATTAAAACAGTAAAAAAAAATTAAAAGCTGAAATGTGTGAATGTATGTGTGGCTTAAGGAAATGAGAAATGTTGGCAAAAGGTCAAATCCCTACTAATTAAATATTATAAAAATAAAATAATGATGAAAAATCCTTAAAACCACTGTACATCCCATTCTCTTTTAATATAGGGTTAAGAATAAAATAAAAAAAAAGAAGCCGAGGAAGAGAGAGAGAGATGCGATATGGAATCGGTGAGTAGACCCAGATCATGATGTCAAACATGCGGTATCGGTTGCGGGCTGGTGTTCTCGCTGGTCCCGCAATACCCTGCCCTTGTACTAGATTACTAAACAATCAAGTTTGGTACCAATCATGATCTCTAACTACAATTTTTTTTAAAACCAAGTTCAATCAGTACCCATGCAAACGATCCGTCACAAACCCAAAGCACATTGTTCTTTAGAAGAGGTAAAAGCGAAACGGCTTTATGATTAGAGATCACTCCCGGGACAATTGTTTAGAACCTCAAAACCAAAAAACTTTGACAATCAATCCTTAAATCTGAAAGAAGAAATTCAATGGCCACACCCCTCAAATTTTCAAGGAATAAATCTAAAAAAAGCATCTTTATAATGAAAGAAAAATTGATATTTATATAGAATAAATGTTCAAAGATTGCTAGGGTGGTATATAAATTATTAAACTATTACAGTGACTTTCCAAAATATTTTTTTATATAAAACTGGTTAGTAGATGTCTCATTTCTTGTTTAATATAGCTTGGCTCTCTTACAACCCTATTGTCCAGCACAACATGCTGCTACATACAATAACAAAAACGACGAATCTTTACAATGAACAGACTGGTATGGAAGTTTTGCGAGTTGAAAAAAACAAACAAATAGCCCGTAAATCAAGCATCAGTGGGCGGATATAAATAGTGTTCCTTAATCTTGCTTAGGGGGCGCAGAACTTTGATGGACAGATGGTTGCAGTTGTCGTTCCGCAAGAATCTTCTTTGTTCTCTCCAAAACTCCAAAGAATATTGAACCTCCGATCCCTATCCACAACACTCGTGGCCCGATACCCTGCAAGATTTTAAGCAGATGCCAATTTCTCATGTCACAAATGGGTCAATTTAGGTTATGTTTTATCCCTAATGGGTCGAATGAAACTAGAAAATAGATAAAAAAGGAAATGGGTCAAACGGGTCCAAATTGTAGAAAATAGATGAAAAGGAAATGAAAACTGACAAAAAGGTGTTTCGGATCAAACCAACCTCAACCCTACCAAAAATTTACCCATTTTGATCCATTCCTACATTACCCAACCCGCCTATTTTGCCTTCGCAAAGGAAGTTTATGTCATCTGGTTTTGACGAGAAAATTAATCTTCTTGTTAGTATTCTGATTTCTAACTACTCTCTTTGTACTATTATCAACCAAGTGTGATGTTTTTTTTATCTTCTTTCTTTCCGGTCACCTCACAATAATTCGTTGTAAATATATCAATAATGAAAATTCATGAAAATTAAGCCTTCGACCCAAATCCAAAAACCACCCTTTTTGTGTTGATGATGAGGATCACATACCTTCAAAAGGGCAGGAGGTCCTTCTTCTTTTAAGATTGTCTGAACACAATCAATTATCCCTTTGTACTGGTTTGCTGATCCCTGAACCATTAACCTAGTTTTTATTACATCAAGTGGTGTTGTTATAGCTCCTGTAAGTGCACCTGCAAAAACACATAAAAACATAAATGTAACAGATGAGGAATTGAAAATCGAAGTTAAATGCAAGTGAAAATTTTCAGTATGTAAAATTTTACATTCAAGATTTGCCTATTTGCCAATTATAATCCTTACAACCACAAAATTCCTCGTTTTGGCATATTAGTATATTACATAAGGGTATTTAGACATTTCACAAAGCGTCAAAGCAAATGTGGTTACAATTTTTATATAGGAGTGTATTTCACATGCGATGGAAGTGTCACTCTTATTTTTAGATTTTTTAAATGGGAGCATAATTACCTGCAAAGGCACCAATTGCTGCATTCTCAGGATCATTGAGGTCCCTACGTGCCTGGCAGAAGTCAAATACTAATCAAACTTTGTGTATAGAACAGAATAGTTTTTTGATTATTGTGAATTTGTGATGCAAGAGGTAATGTAGAAATTATGCATCTAAATATAAAAAAATGTATAGAATATACTTACAGCCAACTTATAGCCAATTCGAAGTTGCTCGTATATACAGAACTGGATGGCATCAAAAGGTAAATCTCGAAGGAGAAAAGATCCATATCCCTGGATTTATCCCGTGTGAAGGTCAGAATTCATGAATTACTTCTTAATTTCAAATGCCATTTAACTCTATAAAACAAAAACAAAAATTGCTATGAGCATAAAAATGCAAACTTTCCCCTAAAGGTTTCAACATTAGATATATATTTGTTAAAGTCAGCCTATTTGTTTACTATCATCATTACAATAAACTGAAGGTATTGATTGGGTCTAAATAACCTTTTTTTTTGTTTTCACTGGATGGTAATTTAGATACTGGACAAATTGTCAAAAACAGTTTAACTATATGTCAAGTCAAACTCTACAATTTTCACGGAACGTTCGAGAGTAAATGATATAATTCAAGAAAAACGAGAACAGAACATCCATCTAAAAGGTAATAATGTAATATTGTGCATATGCCCGTAAGCTTCGAAGAAAAATCCATACCGCATATAGACCTTTAAAACCCTCCTTGGAAACAATAAGCCGGAGCGCATCAGGAGCTGAAGCAAATTGACGAGTCTGCATTCTTTGCTTTACAACCTATTTTGTCAAATTAAGATTAAAAGCAGAATAAGAAACAGTGAAAGGTTCAAGAATATAGAGGCACAATGGCACCCCATTTGTATGGAAATGAGTCAATTTGGTTATATTTTATTGCTCATGGGTTTAATGGGTCGACATGTTAAACGGGTCAAAAGTCACATCAAAATATCTAATGCTTACAAATTTCCTGTGTGCTAAACCGTTTTATGTAAAAGAAATTATATTCATTTTAGTAATATAGTTTTGTAATCGCAACTAATACATTAACTATTCACAAAATTTAAAAAAACATGGACAAAAGCGTTGACTGGTCAGGACTTAGGGGGTTGCCCATTTAGATCTGAAGCCATTATGAATCATTACATTAACTGCCCACTTTGCCACCCCTAAAGAAAATATTTGTACCTCTGTTGGAACGCGTACAAGAGATGCAGCCACTCCTCCAATTGCACCAGCAGTCTACAAAACATTTTGCAACTTTTAAAGTAAAAAAAAGTTTGCCTAACGGCGTCACAAAAAACAACAAAACAATTTCTATAAGCAATAAACCTTATTTTTCATTTCTATTCAGGATACATCTTTGTGGAACATATATATGTGACGTGTCATTTTCCCAATATTCAAATTCTGTACATTTGTTGGCACCGTACTTATTGTTTATTGCATCTCATGGAATGCAGATCAAATAAAAATTACCAGATGTGCAACAGCACTAAGATTTTCAGGAAGTATCTTCAACAATTTCTTTTTTGCAGGTTCATAAACGCCTACAAACAAGGCAGAAGCTCTACATGCAAATTAAACAAAAGAAGTAAAATATAACAGAAGCTATACAATTTCTTTAAAAGCATATATAGCAATCTCAACTTGAATCAAATTAGAATCAATTTTGAACTACAAAAAGAGTGAAAGAACACTAGAGTAATATTCTTACGGTAATACACCAACTAGATTTCCAGCCAATCCTGAATATAGCCCCTGGAGGACAATCTTTCCTCCACCGCGTACTGCCTACAGAATATATAATGTTGATAAAATTAATTTATTAACATGCTCGATATGCCTGTGTGTAGTTACATAATCTAAACTAAACTCCACTCGAAAAGAGTAATTTTACTTTTATTTCCATTCTTCCCCAAGTATTGCCAATTGATTCGAAGCAGTTAACTCCAACATAACTATTTCTATCATACATTAATTATATATCTTTATGTATACATAATTATATATTGGTTGAGGAAAATAATTTGTATAAATTTAAGGCCAAAAACACATCACTTATTCAAGTATAAAACCACTTTCCCTGCAGAAAAATATGTAATCATCAAGTACAAAGGTTTCTCAAACCAATCATCTTGGAGAAATTGCTACCAAATTTTAGTGGAACACTCGAGCGTACAAGAATGAAGAACCGACCTGCAGTCTGGTCTTTATGGTATCAATTGGGTATAAAGCTGTTTCAACAATAACTCCAGCTGTACCTCCTGCTATGAAACCCTCTGCACTATCACAAGAATGGTTAGAACATAAACGTTTCCATATATTTCAACTCATCTAGAATTACCAGTTTGCCCATTTGTAATCATTACAAATATTAATAGCATCACTTTTGTTCACAAGATTCCCCTAAAGAAGAGCAAATGTTTGACTAATAGTCAGAAGATTTCACTAAACTATGCTCCATCACATGTTCACTCAAATTATGGGGCGGAGTGAGTAACACTAAATGTGGTTTAAAGGTTATCAGCCGTACGATAAATTAAAATCCATAAAACTATAGTAAGGATGTTAGAGTTCATACTTAATACCTAGAAGGTTATTAAACTATCGTCTTACTACAAAAGTTAATAAAAAGATTCATAAAACAAAAACTTTAGAAGTAATATTAAAACAATACCAAATACGGTACGTAAGAAATCAATTGGCTTTTCTTCCCCTACGCTGACTGATGCAAAAGACTTTTTTGGTATCAACTGCAACCTTTGTGCTTTCCCATTTGATACATCTGCAAAACCACACACCTGCTCAAACAAGAACCACAAAATAAATGGCACTAACCAAGACAAAACTTAAAAATATATAATTAGACTCGGTGGATTTAGTTAGAGGTATTTTACACAGGTCGGCGTCTATATCTTCATGACAAGAAATTAACTTGGTGAATTTGATTAGAGGCATTTTATTTTTATATGTGTCGGTATCTATATTCATGACAAGAATATAAACCTGTACAAATCAATGATGGCGTGAATGAACTTGAGATGCTAAATCTAAAAACATAATCTAAAAAGAAATAAACCTTTTACCATACTTCATTCACTAAGTTTTTAAAATAAATTTAAATGCTAAATATTGCTTCTAAAATTCTCGGAAGATAATATAGCTCATTTTTATTATATTGAACATTTGAATGGTGCATTATCATTTGGATCATAAGAAAATTACTTTCTGTTACATCAACTCATTAAAATCTTGAAATGAAGTGGATTCAGCTAAAGAAAAGGATCTTAAATTGTTGATATAGACAAATGACACTTTAAATAGAATGATAGTTGATAAAGGTTGATTACTTATAAATACATTGTTAATCTATTACTCTAGGGCTGCATATAGCTCTGGAAATGTAACTATAAAAACGACGTCAATTTGTCACCACAATGAGTTTGATATAAATTAACATATAACTCTGGCTGGCCATTCCACAGTTAATTTAAGAAGCAGACACTTATTGAGAAACAAAAGGGTAGTGGTATAGCCCTTTACAAGTGTAAAAAAACGTGTAAACAAAACATTACAAGATTACACTCCCCATCCGAATACAAGTCAAGGTTTGACCTTTTGACGTTAAATCTTATTTACACTGAAACTGTTTCTTAGAAGTTAAAAAAAACTGCTCCATTTAAGCCGAAAAATTACAAATTAAGCTATAAAATTCTATCCCTTGTCCAAATAAATCCCTAAAATGATTTTCTACATAGAAAAAACTCAAGCTAGAGTTGCCATTAAAAATAATTGTTTCGAGTTTTGTTCTAAAATCTAAACACTTGAGTGGTTTCAAATCATTTTATTAAATTATAACATTAATTAGCCAAAAAACACTACTACAATCCGAATTAACAAACAATAAGCAACATTTAGCCATATTAACTTGTGAATCAATTTTTTAGGCAGTTAACCCTAAATGGCTAAACCATACTTCCATCCGAAAATTAATTTGTCAAACTCAAAATTGACTAACGACGAATTGGATTGCACTAGTTCAAAATGAATAATGGAAAGTAATTTGACTAGCATTAAGAAATTTAGAGGAATTAAGGTTACCTGATGAAGACATTGATGAGTTGTTCGAGTGAAGAGCTAACGTAAGCGGGGCCATGAAGCTCCACCTGCAGAATACAAACCCTAGGTTTATGAGGAACAAGAAAGAAGATGAATTAAAGAGAAGAAACGAATTCAACAGAAGTATTAATACAGTGGTAGACGGTTAGACGTTGCTGTCCAGAGTCGATTTTGGAGAAGACATCTAGATACATGATACGGATAGAGATAACCATATTGGGCCCTGTTTTGGGCCTAAGAACATCTCTCATTCTCTTGGCTAAAATTTATTATTTTGTTAATTAAATATTTATTTTTGTTCTTACCATGTATTTTGTTAGTTATTCAACCATTTTGTGCTGTCTTCAAGAGCATTTTGAGATGAAACTTGGTTTATTTTGATGATATGCATGGATTTTTGTGATGTTTATGTTATTGTTATGACAATATCTTGATTATTCTTCAATGAACATGTGTGTTTGTATATTTTGATTAAATATTTAATCTTTTGACTGTTTTAACCATATTATGTTGGGAAGCAGTGGCGGACTTATGGTTGGGTGACAAAGTGGAAAAAAAATAATTACGCGTTTTTTTGTAAAATACGTTACCCCTGAGATTATTTCATGCTACCCCTAAAAAAAATATACTTTTATTAAAAGCCCGATAGCAAATGGCCGATTAAAACTGCTTTGGGCCTTGGGAGTTGTGGACTTGTGGTGGTTAACAGCCAAATGGAGTAATGGAGTAATGGGCCGGCTCATTTGTGGACTGGTCATTTGTTGGTTTGTGGCTTTAAGCCCTTAAGGCCAGTTCAATTGTGTACTCGATAACAACAAGCAGCAGCGCAGAGCGCTGCACCTCTGTGTAAACGACGAGCAGCAGCACAGACAACAAGCATCAAGCAAAACACTGGAAATCTGGAATTTGTGGACAACAAGCAACTCCTAATTCTGGAATCGACGACAACAAGCATCAAACAACAAGGAAATCTGTAATCTTCTAACTCCTAATTCTAGATTCTAAGGTTTATTATGAGTTATCTTGTTTTAGGGTTTATGTGCTATGTGCAATTGTTCTTAATTTGTTTGTTTGAGTATCATTGTATGTCTAATTTTTAGAGCTTATGTCTAATTTTTTAATTGTTTCTAATTCTTGTTCTAAGGTTTATGTCTAATTTTTTAATTGTCCGCTTATAATTTTAGGGTTTATTGCAATTGTTTGGAAGATGAAACCACACGCTAAACAAGCACTTATTAGCAATATGTTTAAAAGAAAGGCCCCGAAAAATGATGATATTGCTTCAACTCCAAGTCAAAAAATTGCTTATCATAATGATATGCAAAGTATGGTAAAAAATTGGAGCATCTAAAAATAGTGAACCCCCTGGAAAAAAGTTTTCTCTAGATCAAAGTACGGTAAAAAAAATTTCTCTAAGTTAAAGTACGATAAAATTTTTTTTGAACGTTACTCCTGAAAGTTTTCTCTAAATCCGCCACTGTTGGGAAGACTATATGTGTTAGACACTTATTCATATATTTTTGTATGTTTGTATGAATTATATGGCATTTGATTATGAATGGTAAATGGATATTTAAATGTTTATGCAAAAACCATAAGTGTGCATCCTTTCACACATGTTTGAGAAAACCATTATGTTTGTTATGAATCTCTCATGTCATTATTTATGCTTATCTATAATTTATTAGCATAAGTCTTTTGGTGTATATTCATGATATGATGTTTATAAATTGAAGAAATGCATGATTATTGTTTACTTTACATGATTCGAGATGGTTACTATGTGGTTATTGTATTAGTTTCTCAAATAGTTGTGGGAATTAGGTAGTCTTGACGAGAGTCTCATCCATATTTATCACATTGACATGATTTTATCATTATGTTTTCACTGTATGAACTTAGGTGGCTATTATATGTTTATCATTCAGTCTTCTTGAAAAATAACATGATTAGGTAGCCTTGCCGAGTCTAATATGTTTGCATATCTCACCATACGTCCGTATGTCGTCAACGTGTAGCTGAGTAGATTCGAAATCTAAGTGATATAGTCTTTTACTGGTTGCCATTGTTGCTTGTTTGCTAAGTTTAATTTATTTGCATGCTAAATTAGTTTAAATCACCCATCAGGAGTTTTCGTGTTCACAGATCGATACTTGGTTCTTACCAGTACTATATTATTAGACACACGTGCATATTGTGTGTAGTTGGCTTGATGTGAAAATCATTTTAGAGATTTAAAACCCAATATACCCCACACACGTCAAGTTTTTGGTGTCGAGGACGCGACAATTCCGTGAAAGACCCGAGTTATTGATATGACCATTTGTCTATACTTTGCTTTTCTTGGTTAATTTTCTTTTATTATTTCATGTTCATTTTTACATGTTCTTGATCTTTATTGTAATTTTGCAAAATAGACATTTTTTAGTGTCAACTTGGCTCATTCCACAACTCACTATATTGCACCTGTAAACAGGTTTTTTTAAAACAAAAACACCTAAAAAGTAAGCCAATAATAATTCTTTTATGATATTCAATAAACCGTCTACCCGATTCGCTCGTTATTCACGGTTGACCTTGTTCCTAACATGCACGGTGTACGCATCAACCAAGTACGAAAACGAGAGTGTTTTAACAGTTGAGTGATCATAATCGGTTTATTATAAATAAGCTTTTAAAACGGCTAAGAAATATCATTTTCTTCTTGAATACTAAAAGTCATGAAATAATCTTCCTCGCTACTGTCCAAAATACAAAACTTTAGGTTGAAAATGACTATTAAATGTAATTGATAAGAAATATGGAAATCTTTATTCACAGTGTAGAAGTTATAAATAGATAAAAGAAATATGCAATTATTAAGTAGAAATTTTATTTGAAATAGTGGTCAAGTATTTAAAACCGTTTCCTTTTTTAACTGATAACTTTGATAAATGAGGTTTTTCTGTGCTTGTGTGCATACATTTTCATTTGATCATGCTACAGACGAGAATAAGAGATAAAAGAAATAATAACGAACGGAAGACATCATGGGGTGGTGGCGAAGTTGGCTAGCGCGTAGGTCTCATAGCTAAGAGTTATCCTGAGGTCGAGAGTTCGAGCCTCTCTCACCCCATTATACCTTTTTATTCTCCCAGTCATATATAAAATAATTATTATAATTTTAAACTGCATTCACCACCTATTTGTCGAGTTAGATACACAAATATACATTGGTCTGTGTTCGGGGGGTTTTTCAATTTCGACGGACCAACCCTAAGTTATCAACTTGACACGACTAATACCCGTTATAAAAGTTTCACGTTTACACACAAACATATATTTCTTCAAACCGCAACTGCGGAAAAAGCTTCAGTGTTTTGTAAACCCGAAAATAGAATAGAGGCTTCCTCTTGAACTTTGTCTCCATCATAGCAAAGTTCAATGAAGTTTTCAACGTCCCTTTTCCACCGCAAGTGGCAAAGAAAGATCGTTGAAGGTGCAGTTTTTACGGTTAAGTGGTCAAAACACGTAACTAATAGGATCGATAGCTTGCTGCACTGTTCTCAGCTTAGAACTTGATCGAATGAAGTATTAGGTTTATGGTGTTATGATGACATTCAAAGAGAGTAGAAAAATCGACACGTTTTAACTTGAACCTGAATTAACCCTCTACCCCAACAAACTGCGGTAACTCACGTCACATGCGATGTTGGAACAAACAAAAATAATCCGGGTTTTACTTTCAAGAAATCTAGGCGTGCACGTCGTACACACACATAACTAATATAACCATTTAGTCAATAAACACACGTCACACAAATATAGCCCGTCTTTAGCCTGCATAAAAGTTTGCTGAATACAGAAATTCTAATATCTGGTCCCCTGAGAGATTCAGCCTAAATTTACATCTTGAGTTTCATAGTCTACCAAGAATCTGTACACAATAATCAACACGAAAATAACCACTTCAACTATACTCCCCTAAAACCCGACACGGTATCAACATAACGTAGCAAGTGTTTCTTTCCCCTTGTAAATTATATATTTATATATAGGGGCGCATCCAACACAGAACCAAACCAAAATTTAAGTAGAGAACTGCAGTATCACATAGTGTTGTTAATATATAGTGGGAGAGGGAAAGATAGACAGCAGTATCACATTTAAAGCAATGAGAACAGATGCTTATTGTAGTTCTCTACTTAAAAGTGATTTTGTATTGGACCTCCCTACTTATAGATATATATGTATATAATCAAAACCACTTGATAAGAACCTCAGACTGTACAACATCCCGGATGTCAGCACCACTCTACTACTATTCCTCAAAAAACCAGTTCCGTCATTCTGGTTGAAAGTAGCTGTCATAAATAGATAACCGATCAAAAGCATCATAATTAGCTCTCAAACCTACAAATTGGCTCCCGAGTTGAGCACAACCAGCATCGGGCCAGTTGCACCCTCCATCTAGGGTTCGTTGAGGGCACAAGTTCTCACAAACCCTAAGGATTGGGTTTCCTGGAACATCATCGTCATCGTGAGTTAAGGTTACAGATATGGGCGAATCCATCTTTTCATCATATGAGTGTGGACCACCTCCTGTCTCTCGTGTTGAAGGGGAAGATGTTATTCTTTCGGGTAGATTGCTTTCAATGTCGATTGCACACTCATCATTTCCCGATACGTGTATTCTACACCCGAGAGACTGTATTGCTCTTTTTATGATATCGTTTTCCCTTTTGGTTTTCCTTGCCAAGTTCATGGCCGAGCTGCTGACCTGTTTCTCGTTACGCATCTCGGCTTTAACAGCTTCCATTGCAGCAATTGTTTCCCGGGCTTTCCTCTCAGCAACGTCCTTTGCCTGTTGATATTTACCGAAATGGAACAATTTAGGGTAAAAACTAAACACCAAAGCCAATGGGCAGGTTGAGTAACGTGTTTAGGTTGAAAATGGATAACTTTTAGTCAAAACATATCGGGTTGCCCGCAAACATTTTTTCACCATTTAAAAACGATAGAAATAACCAACTAATCTATATCTATACTATATAATAAATAAAGGTTTCACAATGCCACATGTCGCCTCCATATTAATTCTTATAAATTTTTTTCCCGCCTCTCTCTCTTAATAAATATACTTCCATATTTTCAATAGTAACATATTTTTAAACAAATTATTAATTATACTAATAAATCACATTTATTTTAAATTATCTCATATTATAAGAAACTTTGAAATGTATTTACCTAGCTTATGTTTTCAATCAAATATTAAATGAAAGTTAAATTACATTGAATATTATTTAATGTATTTTTTAAACTCAATTATATATTAATTTTTACATATTTTTGGATTTTGTTTTCTATTGTTAATATATATGTAATACATTTTTCCATCTATAAGACATATATAAAGATTTATGAATTTTATGTATTGATATATATTTTTACCCTGTGTAGTACGCAGGTTCTAAGCTAGTGTGTTATATATGATTACATAAACGATATCATGACGATAAAAATCTATTCTTTAATAAAATGATTCAGGAGGTTACTTGCATTTGCATGCGTTAGAAGTACATTGTGCAGACTTTTAACCAGTTTGGTATTTGACCCATTCTTGATAAATAGCAGGTTAAATCAGTCAATTTATATATAAATACATTAAATTCAAGATTGCACATTATTAACTGATTAGCTACAGTAGGTTTAGTGTATTACTAAAGGATCTTCCAGTTAAAAGCAGAATATCAGAATTCAAATCCAAACCTAACCCACGTGGTGCTCATCCAAATCCATCCAAAGTGAATGATATCAAATAAAGTAACCACCAACAGCAAAGAACGTTCAAAATTAGAGATTATTCAACAGGAACTCAAAGGGGTATGTATGTAAATTACCTTTTGAAGCTCTGAGATTTCCTCCACCAGTTTCCTACACTGAGCTTCAACCTCTCCAGCTTGAGCTTCTGAAGGACATGACCACCTCAGATGAAACTGGGGCCACAATGTTGGGGCTAAAGCTGCAGCTGGTGGCAATAATGGGCCCTCGTGTTTAGATGGATCATAGAATAGATTGTAGTGCACGTGAGAACTGCCACCTGAAGCACGCTTATCATCTAAATACATCCACAAGCATCCACATAAATCAGCGACACCATATTGTTCTCTTTCCTTCTCGCTGAGATTTAATGCGTCTTTAGTTGACCCGTGAGAGTCGATATAACCCGAATTGACCCATTAGAAATGGGTTAAAACATCTGGCATAAAACTTAATGTTATACTTACCTATTGCACAAGAAGTTCCCAAAACGACAAGAAAGCACGCAATCTAGAAGATCAACCAAATAAGCCTGCAAGGTCGTAACGGTCAAAGATAACAATGAATACTGTTATGACAAGAACAGTTCAGAAATATGTCAGAATATACAGTCTGAATGAAAACAATACCGATGAGAACTCAAATGCGAAAGGGTACATTCGTAATAACTGGGAAACGCAATCAACCCACTGTCAAACAAAACATAAAGAAAGTGGTTACCAGTACGAAAATCGAGATAATCATTGAAGACATTTTATAAGATTGCTTAGCATTTTTATGAAACCTGATAAAAAAAGATTGGAAAGGCCCACCTGAAGAAATATTGGAGAATAATTATTTGAACTATGTGTCTGAGGCGGCATTGGAGATTGAGATGGGTATGACCCAGGTGTCTGGCGCATAGGTGATGATGGGAAATTTGTGCTTGAGGACTGCCTGGGTAATTCTGCATCACTCCCAGATAAGCTTGGCATTCCAGCTCGGTCTGAAAAAGGATGCCCAAATGCAAGCCAATCTTTTTCCACAAGAGCCTGCATAAAAGGGATTAAATATACTTTTTTTGTACTTATATCACAAGATATATGTGTGTGTATATTAAATGAGAACATACCTGAAATCCCTTGATGGTGCGGTAATATGGATCAAGTAACAGACTTGCAAGGGCGACTAGTTGGGTTGTTCTATCCCATCCATCACTGTTCAACATAATTACACGTTGATGAAGAACAGAATACGTTTATGCTTTTTAATTAGTAATAAACACCATTCACAACAGCAAAGCAGTAATAAAATAGGATAACAGGTGAAAAATCACAAATCTAAAACCGTCACAGATGCTGACGTGTACCTGCAATGAACAAGCACAGATGCCGACTCGATTGCCACACGAGCAGCAACCCAAGCGGACCCAGCGAGTACATTCTGGATGTGGCTTAACCAACCACTGTCACCAAGGGTTGATACAGAAGCAGACATACTACTGAGATTACCTCCACCCCATGTCCATCCACCATGTCTCTGTTGTGAAGAAAATGATCATATAATATATCTTTGTAAGGAAATATTCTTAGGGTTAGGGCTTGTGGATGATTTCATACCAAGAATGAAGACATTCCATCAGATGACTTAGTTCCATGTGTATCCAAGTAGTCTCTGAGACGAACAAGACTCTCCCTCATGGCGTGGATATTATCTATCCCAAAGAATACAATCTATAAAAACAAGCATGTAAAAAGGATCCATTTTACAATTAATAACTGATAGGTTAAGATGACAAAGCACCATATTATTTAGCTCAAACTTTTGACAGACCTCAGACTGGAAATAGTTTGCTGATGACTCTGAACCACCTCCCATGGCCCCATTTGCCAAAGCATTTTTTCGGGGTCTTGCATCAGCTATATATAACTTCCTAAAGAAAAGAAAATTCATTATAATAAGTTAGATTCCCATCAGAAACAAAAAGATGCAAGCACATTGGGAATATGGAACATCAACTGAGAAAAGCAGAAAATGAAAATAAGGAAAAACGTAAAGGAATACAGAAAAACATATGGTTGAAACCGTAACAATTTTAACCACCAATTTGCAAACAATTGAAGAAAAATATTGGATGAATGAGCAAAGGTTTACCTCCGCCCTCTCTCTCCATCAAGAAGTTGAGTACAGAGAGCACCAACCAGATTCTCATCAGCATTGCTGCATTAAAAATGGTTATAAGACAGATTTTCCAAAATCTTACTACTCAAGGCATTCAGGGGTAATGTGGTAATTTATCCTTGCCTTCTCATATTCATCATCAAACCGACTAATGGCTGGGATGATCGTGCCAGAACAGCTCCAGTGCCTACATATAATTGAAACAATTGCATGTGTTAGAACTTAAAACTATATGCCAGAATAAATGACAAGAGAGGGTTAAATTGAGCACAAAATGGGTTTCAAATATCAATGTAGTGGGTAGTGAAATCCAGTACATACGTGCATCACACCATGATATTGCAGGCAATCTACACCGTGCACGGAATTTACAAGCTTGCAGCACATCCTCGTCTCTGAAAATCAACAAACAAATGCAAGATTGTACGGCATGTTGAAATCATTAAAAAGTGGGAAAACTAAGCATAACTATAACATGTCTCACCTAATGGATTTTGGTAATAACAACAAAAACGGGTAAGTCGCACACATGTCATAAGTTGCATTGACATCACTAATCCTCCACCAATTATTAGACAATGTGAAGGAACCATCTTCAATCATGCTTACTGATGAATTACGCGATTCAATACCAAGAAGCCGGATGTATTCATTCATTAGTCGCACTCTAGGGCTAGCATTGCTGAATCTGGATGGGCCAGATGAAAAAGCATACAGATCCCAGAGCCTTGTGGGCCTTGCACACCTCAGTAATGCTTCAAAGACAGCACGTCTCTGCAAAAATCACAAATTTACTAAAGTGTTGTTCAAAAATATGAATTGCATTTTCTTAACTGTTGAACAGCTGCAAATTTTAATTAAATAGCTTTAAACCGGTCATTACATAAGGAATAAACCTAGTTATCAACAAAAAAATTGTAAACCAAGTTCCTTCTATAATGGGCCTTGGCCCAAAGTCAGTCATCCTGTTGAAACCAAACAATACTTCCCCAAAAGAAAGTTAGTTGATGCCTGCATTCTTAGGGAAGTTGATTATTAAAGCAGCTGTTGGGCTATGAAGGCTTTAGTGGGCTTCCAGTTTTGGACCCACATTTGATTTGGGCCAAAGGAAAAAGAGAAGGGCGGCTGGGTGGTTCTAGTTTCTTGGTGCCTAAGTTGTTTAACCTAATCTAGTTCTTATTTATACCCCTAGCATGTAATTGTAATTTGTGAGCACCTAATAAAGATAAACCCTAGTTGCAGCCGTGGATGTAGGTTTCAAACCGAAACCGAACTACGTTATATTCTTGTGTCTTTTACTTGCTTTCTGCTTTAATCCTTTGTGCATGTGTGTTTGTTACCGCTGCGTACATACCTACTCTGATTCCTAACAGCAGTGACTACCATGTATTACTTTGAATCATCCATATTGATATTTCAAACATAAAAATTAGAATAAGCATCCAAATTTAATGCATTATCTTATATAGTTCATTGATTCAAAAGTTACCATGTGTTACCAAAAGTGATGATAAAATTAGGTGTACAAAAGTGCATGGTGACTATATCTTCACCTAATGAAGAGATCAACCAAGCTAGTACAAGTTGGATCGCACAGTTGCAGTGTATATCAAATACAAGTAATTAGTAACAGATTCTTTATAATTTACCTGTTTAGTTCGAGGACGAAAAGCAAATATAATAATCCTCATATCTTTTCCTGCAAAAAAGAACAAGCATAGCCATGTAGATTTCTTAGTTCACACGCATTCGCACAAATTGAAAAAGCCCTACAATCACAACAAAAAAAAGACTCAAATAAAAACAGATAACTATAGTGTAAACAAATGCACAGGTCTGGTATACGGTCTGCACATGGTTCTCTACGATAGGAGTATATGCTATACTAGCTTCAGTTTATTAATTAGTTCATTCTGTAAACCTAAAATTTCAATATATCTTCATTAGCTTTACAACACCAATACCTTTTTACAGATTACTCTTTAGGATATAGGCAACTGGTAAGTCTCTAGAAAACACTACAAGGTGAATTCAGACATTCAGTATATTGACCAAATATCATAGCAAAAGAATGGAAGCATTCTAACGTACCGATGACCTGAAGAAGCCTTCGTGTAGGAGTCTTATCAATTTGCCTAGGTCCTGACGGCTGCCTTATTACCTGTATCCTCATAATAGATTGAAATAAAAATCAGTATATCATGAATGCAAAAGCTTGTATTTCAGCTTCGAAGCACTGAAAAATATACTTCTAGAGAAAAGAATTGCTAAGTGGTTGACAAGAGAAAAACTGACACACATCATTGGTCATATTCATTGTCTTATCCAGGGGAGTTTTAGGTATTTCATTGCTAGTCAAATGTTATTAAACCACATCTCTAGTCAAATGTTGCATTCTTATGAAGGGAGTAAATCATTCATTTGTGTCGACATTTCCATCAAAGTGATGCCATGCATCGTTGTTCTTCATTTATGCCTTAATGAAATTCTTGTGGTGCCTGCTACACATCATTTAAGATGACTTTATAAAGTTTTATTTTAATTCGTTCAAATCTTCTTAGTTTTCTATTTTAGAGAGAATATGTTAGTTAGGGTTTATTGTAATAATATTTACCATAATTAAGAGAGATGATTTGATTAGGTTTCCATTGTAATTATCCTCTAATAAACCCTAACCAATATATTCTCTCTTAATATTCTACACATATGTTTTCTTTGTTTGCTAAAGAATTGTGATTGCTACTAAATCTGGAAAAGCTTTCCAAAATCCTTAATTGGTTTCCAATTATGATCAGATTCTTGTCTAAGAATTAGAACATAAACAGAATTCATGAATCACGAGATTCATATTATTCGGAAAACCTGCTTGTGATTGTGTTGATTTTGGAGCTTCAGTTCATCAAAATACGGGAATGTGTGACAAATATCAGCATGCAGTCCGAACTTCAAATAGTATGTTGTTTAGTTTCACTGTGTGAAATTTTATGGTACTAACATATTTTTCAGGTCCAACTGGAGTTTTTTTTCTTTTTTTTAGCAGGGGGTCTCCCTGGAAACAGCCTCTTTATCCTTAGGGATAGAGGTATGGTTTGCTTACATTCCACCCTCCCTAGACCCAATAGCTTTGCTATTAGCGGGATTATACTAGGTTCGGTTGTTGTTGTTAGGGTATCACACAACACGCAACACACGCTAAAACGAATAAACGACACGAAAGATTTATAGTGGTTCGGTCGGTATGACCTACATCCACTTACTGCAACTAGGGTGTTTATTATATTTAGGTGCTCAAAGAATTACAAGACTATTACATCATATATATAGAGACTAGTCTAGGGTTAATAGCTTAACCAACAAGTTAAGCCCATATGGGGCCCAGCCCGAAACCCGTAACCTGACAGACTCTAGGGCCGGCTGACCCTAAAAGCCTTCATACTCTACAATCTCCCACTTGGAGGCTTTGATAAACTTCAAACTGTCTCCGTCTTCTTTGTAGTCTTGTAACTTCTCTACCTCTAGCTGCAGGAAGGCCAGTTGAAGCTATACATAGCTTCAACTTCTCTAAGGTCACCACCTTAGTAAGCATATCCGCGGGATTCTCCGTTCCTTTAATCTTTTCAAGCTTCAATGTACCATCACTGATCAAACCTCTGATGAAGTGATACCTAAGCTGAATGTGTTTCGTTTTTCCATGAAACACAGGATTCTTCCCCAGATGAATAGCGCTTTGATTATCACAAAACAATGAACTATCTGGCTGTTTCTTCCCAAGTTCTTCCAAAAAATTCTTCAACCAAATCAACTCTTTACTGGCTTCAGCACAAGCCATATACTCAGCTTCAGTAGTTGAAAGAGCAACGCTCTTCTGTAATCTGGACATCCAACTAACCGCAGTTCCTCCCACTGAAAAAACAAACCCGGTTGTGCTTTTATAAGAATCCTTGCATCCCCCAAGGTCTGCATCTGTATAGCCCCTTAGAACAATATCTTTGCCTGAGAACCGTAACCCCATCTTCGCAGTGCCTTTCAAATATCTTAGCAGCCATTTGACTGCCTCCCAGTGTTCTTTTCCTGGATTAGACATATAACGACTGACTACCCCCACGGCCTGTGCTATGTCTGGCCTCGTGCACACCATGGCGTACATAAGGCTTCCCACAGCTGATGCGTAAGGAACCTTAGTCATTTCGGCTATGTCTTCTTCGGTTTTTGGTGACTGGTCTTTTGAAAGCTTAAACTGACTTCCTAGTGGAGTGCTTCGGGACTTGGCATCTTTCATTTTGAATTTCTCTAACACTTTCCCAATGTACTTTTCTTGAGATAGTGTCAGAGATCCGTCTTTGTTCCTGGAGATACTCATTCCGAGTATCTGTTTGGCAGCACCCAGATCTTTCATTTCAAATTCTTCTGACATTTGCTTCTTCAATTTATTTATCCCTTTCATGTCAGAACCTGCAATTAACATATCATCCACATATAGAAGGAGGATGATGTAGGACTTTTCGAACTTCTTGATGTAACAGCAGTGATCCATCTCACATTTCTTGTATCCGGATCTACCCATTAAGTTGTCAAACTTCAAGTACCATTGCCTCGGAGCTTGTTTCAACCAATACAAACTCTTCTTTAGTCTACAGACCATGTTTTCTTTTCCTTTAACCTGAAACCCTTCAGGTTGGGCCATGTAAATATCTTCATTCAGATCCCCATGTAGAAAAGCTGTCTTCACATCTAGCTGCTCTAGATGAAGACTCTCGGCAGCAACAATACTTAGGACCAACCTGATAGTAATCATCTTCACAACCGGAGAGAAGATTTCATTGTAATCAACCCCCGGTTTCTGTTGAAACCCCTTAACTACCAATCTAGCCTTGTAACGCTTAGAACCATCGTGTTCATCTTTGACCCTGTACACCCATTTGTTGTGCAATGCCTTCTTACCGGGGGGAAGCTTTGTCAGCTCCCACGTTCTGTTCTTCTCTAAAGATTTCATTTCATCCTTCATTGCTATCTCCCACTGCAATGAATCTTTCAGACGAATGGCTTCTGTGTAGCATTGCGGTTCTCCGTTCTCTGTTAGCAACAGAAAATTAGCAGATGGAGAATATCTCTCAGGCGGTGCAGCAACTCTAGTAGATCTCCTGACCCACTTAGTCTCAGGAGGAACGGGAGCGGTAGCTGGTTATGGTTCTTCAATTTCTTCTTCAGAACTGTCACTGTCGGTTGAATCATCAACCTCTGAGCTCCCACTGTCTTGAATATCTGTTGGAGTTTCAGTATCACCTGTATTCTCGGTCTCAGTATCAACAATGATGTATTCTTTCTGAACTTCTGGTTTTGTTGCATTCTTGTCTTTGTATAACTCTGTTTCATTGAACGTGACATTTTTACTTCTGATTACCTTCCTACTTTCAGAATCCCAAAGTCGGTAACCCATCTCGTCTAATCCGTAGCCAATGAACGTACACTTTTTGGCCTTTGGATCCAATTTATCCCTGTCACTCAATAAACGGTAAGCAGAACAACCAAATACCTTCAGATGTTTGAGACTAGCCTCCTTTCCTTTCCACACTTCCTCTGGTATTTTGAAACCCAAAGGAACAGACGGTCCACGATTAATTAGATAAGCCGCAGTGTTAACTGCATCGGCCCAGAACATTTTGGGGAGCCCTGCGTTTAACCTCATGCTCCTCGCCCTTTCATTAAGTGTTCTGTTCATCCGTTCTGCAACTCCATTTTGCTGAGGAGTTCCTGGGACTGTCTTGATCATCTTGATTCCCTGATCAGCACAATAATCAGTGAATTCTTTGCTGATGTATTCCCCACCATTGTCCGACTTCAGGCATTTGACCTTCAAATCAGTTTCATTTTCAACAACAATTTTCCATTTCTTAAAGGTATCAAAAACTTCAAATTTATTTTTGAGGAAATAAACCCATACCTTTCAAGTTGCGTCATCAATGAATGTCACATAGTAGGAAGATCCTCCTACCGATTGGACTGAGGTAGGTCCATAAACATCCGAATGAATAAGCTCCAGTTTCTGAGCTTTTGGTGCCTGAGTTGTCTTCAAGAATGTGACTTTCTTCTGTTTACCGAGAACGCATGGTTTGCAGAATCCGGTTTCAACTTTCTTTAAATCTGGAAACTTCCCTTTCTCGGCCAACATTTTCAATCACGAGAACGCATGGTTCGCAGAATCCGGCATTAACACCGTCGGCGGGTACCTCCACCATGTACAGTGTCCCCTTCTTCTTTCCACGTGCAATCACGAGATTGCCCTTGATAACCCTCCATTGACCATCCCCGAAGAAAACCCTGTGACCTTGGTCATCCAGCTGACCAACTGAAATTAATTTCCTCTTCAAGTTGGGAATTACTCTGACATCTTTCAATGTCCAAGTGGTTCCGAGTGTGGTTTTTAGATCAACATCACCAATCCCTGCAATGTCAAGTGTCTTATCATTAGCCAAACGAACTTTACCAAAGTTACCTGTTCGTAGATTCTTCACAAGCTCTGGGCAAGGGACGGCGTGAAAAGAAGCTCCTGAATCCATGATCCAGGACTAGATAGTGTTTTCAACGCAGCAAATAAAAGCATCATCTTCTACTTTCTCTTCTTCTTCATCGGCTGTTACGTTGTTCACCTCTTTATTGTTTTTTGCAACGACTGGTTTAGGACACTGGCTCCTAAAATGACCCTTTTCTTTGCAATTCCAACATTCAATGTCAGCCCTTGGTTTTGACTGACCTCTCTTTCTGGATTTAGACCTACCCCTGTTATTGCCCCTTTCAGGTCTTATCCCTCTTCCTTCAGTATGTAGAATAGAACTGGAAGTTTCTCCAACGTTTTTCCTACGCACGTCTTCATTTAGAATCAAATCTCGCATCCCCTTGAATGTGAGTTTGGTAGTTCCAGATGAACTACTGACAGCTGTAACAGTACCTGACCAGCTTTCAGGCAAAGAAGACAATAGAAGGAGAGCTTGTACCTCATCCTCAAAGTTAATATCAACCGATTCTAACCGAGTTAAAATAGAATTGAAATCATTAATATGGGCAGAAACAGACGAACCTTCTCTCAACTTGGTGTTAACCAATTGCCTGATGAGAAATACCTTATTAACGGCAGAGGGCTTCTCATACATGTCAGCCAGGGCTTTTAACAAACCTGAAGTGGTCTTTTCTTTGACTATGTTGTAGGCCACGTTCCTTGACAAAGACAACCTTACTACTCCCAAGGCTTGTCTGTCTAGGAGATTCCAGTCGGCTTCAGACATTTTCTCTGGTTTTGCTGTCAAACCAATTATCGGAAGATGTAAGCTCTTCTGATAGAGCATGTCTTCAATTTGCATTCTCTAGAATCCATAATCTTGTCCATCAAACGCCACTATCTTTACCTTACCTTCTTCTGCCATTGAAACAAAACTTACCGAGTAGAACTGATCGAGTTGAGACCAGGAACAGTGAACAAACACAGCAGTGGCGGCGGCCTGAACTTGTTGACTGTTCTATTGGACACCGTCTATTCAACCAATCTCAACCAAAATCAGTAATAAACGAGTAAAAAACACCGATAAAAAAGGTTTACCGGATTTAGGGTTTGACGGCTGCGGTTGACCAGGTCAACAACAGCGGAAACAGCAGCGGAAACGGGACAGAAATCTGTTCTGTCGGCGGCAGTTCGGCGGAACCCTAATCAGTAGCGATTTTTTTTTTAAATACTGTTCATGGTGGTACTGTACCAGCCGGAAAACACTGTAGCAGTCGGGAAAACTGTAGCAGTCGAAAAACACTGTAGCAGCCGGAAAACACTGTAGCAGTCGAAAAAACACTGTAGCAGCGGCGCTACTGTTCACGACTTGGTACTGTTCACACGGCGGCAGCAGGAGAAACCCTAGTTACTCCGGAGGCGGCTGTGAGTGTGACACGATCAAGAGCCAAGCTCTGATACCAGTTGTTAGGGTATCACACAACACGCAACACACGCTAAAACGAATAAACGACACGAAAGATTTATAGTGGTTCGGTCGGTATGACCTACATCCACTTACTGCAACTAGGGTGTTTATTATATTTAGGTGCTCAAAGAATTACAAGACTATTACATCATATATATAGAGACTAGTCTAGGGTTAATAGCTTAACCAACAAGTTAAGCCCATATGGGGCCCAGCCCGAAACCCGTAACCTGACAGACTCTAGGGCCGACTGACCCTAAAAGCCTTCATACTCTACAGTTGTTGTAGTCCGAACTTCAAATAATTGGAATAGCGAAACTGTGTTTCTGACCATAAGTATTTGTATGCATGTAACGGATGTTGTAAACTGGAGATTTAAAATATGTCACAGCTTTAAGTAACTAAAAAAACTATTGTTCTTTTATTACATACCATGTACTTAAAATAGTTCTTTAGTGTTATCAAAAACAGGCTAGGTGGTTGTCTAGGTGGAGGTAGGTGCACTCCCATCTCAGCTTTAAGTAACTAAAAAAACTATTGTTCTTTTATTACATACCATGAAATGTCTGGAAAAATTCAGTGGTGATTAAGCACCGATTGAACAACTTCACTGTTAGGTGCTCGGTTGACTACCTAAAGGTATTTAGAATGTTGCTTGATTACCACTACATAGTTAATTCAAACTTCTCAGGGTTTTTTTTTTTTTGAAAACCTTTATTGATTTCTAACAGTAATCACTACCCATTGGGCACAGCCTCATCTATCTTAACATTTTAGGTTGGTATGCTTGGGATTAAGCAGCAAACAAATAGAGTTCAAAAGACATCAAGATTGGACAACCCTTACCCTTAGTTCTTCTGGATCCTTGGTTGTTACTATCATGTATTTAACCCTTAATTTTTATCTAAATTCCAAACCACCCTTACTGGTACTTATTGTTTAGTCCTTAAATTTAAATTTCTCCTCTTATGGTTCTCCAATGCTTTTTAAATGGAAGTTATAGATGTAGTACTTCATTTAAGACTTTAGTAGTGTTTTAACCTTCGTGTCTCATATTTTGAGCAGGGTTTCACATGCACGGTGAGAATTGTTCAAGCACGACCTACCTCATTCAATTAATTTTTGTCCTTACACTTGACTTCTTCTATATTTCCCATTTTATCTATCCCTTCAACGAATTCATTTTTCATGTGCAGCTAACTTATAACAAAACTATCCCATGCCACTAAGTTAACCTCTCAACATCCCCAAAAGCCTAAAAGATATCTCAATGGCACAATAGTAATTAATTATTGGAAGAATAGATGATACAAAACCATAGAGCTGTAATGTCATTCCAAATCAATATGAAGATAATGCATAACTTACAATCTTGTTAAACTTTTCAATGGTGGCCAATGGTATAGTTCCTAGTGCAATAATATCCCTTGATCCTTCACTCTGGAAAAGAGAGAGAGACAAAAAAGATGATATCAGATATAGGAGTATTTACAAATACCTTTAATGCATACAGTTCAAATGAAAAACATCATATGCTGTTGATAGTTCTATAGGAAGCAGTATAGAAACCATGCAAACCATTATAAGAGACATTTCTAACTCTTTTAAATGTAACAAAATAGGATGTCAAAGTTGACTTTACAATTTTTAAACCTCAACTCTTAAGTGGTCCCTAACCATATGAGAGTAATGTAAGTTGCAAGTTCTGCTTCAGTTAAATTGTTCTAATTGATTTTATTTATTCGTTTACATAAAATTTCTAATTGTTTGTTTATATTAAAAAAAATTAAATGTTTCTTCATATCAAGTTATTTGTTTATGTTAAATTTAACATGAAATTGTTTGTTCATGTAAATTTGTTTGATTATGTTAAATTGTTTGCTTGCGTAATTTGTCATAGAAAAACATGAACTTGTCAATGTTACTAATATAGATGTAATCAGGCATTTTTAAAATATGAAAACACGTAAGCGACAATTGTAAGATGTACTTTTTAAGTTATTTTCTATTATATTTAATGAACTGTGTTTTTTGACTTATATTCAACGGTTTAATACTATTTCATCATCCACTGTTGTTTTTTTACCCGACCCATGTTATGCCCCCCTACCAAAAATTCATGTATACGCCACAGTGCATGTGATTGACACGATGTTGAGTAAACAACCTAAATATAACTATCAAATATCAACTAGCTTTCATATATAATAATAGTCTAATGTCATAGGCCTAGCCCTAATCCGAATGATTAACAATGACAGCCCGCTCTTTTGGGTTGATGGTAGTCGATAACCATTCCTTGTGTATGCACTATGCACTACTAAAAGATATGAACTTTTGGACCATCGCATGCATAAACAGTTGTTTGTATGGATTCAGACTGCTTCATGAGATTTTTGGACCAATAAATAATACAACATAAACCGTTTTATGTAAACAAATTCTATTGCTAAGTCCTCATAACAATTTTTTTTAAACAAACATTTTACATTTGCATAGTATATTCTATTGCCATGTGGGGGAAGGGCATAAAGAAACTTCAGCAAATGGACAACTTACCAAAAAAAGAAGACGAAAATTGGTCACAAACAAGGTACCCGCTTCATCAGTGTTAACAAGTACGCCATACCCCTAAAAGCAAAGTAAGAAAACTCAGAAACGCATTTTCATAACAAAATTAGAGTTGATAAAATTTCAAGAGATAATCATATGAAGACAGATTAAGAAATATAGAAGGGAAGGAGAAAGATACGAGGATATAACAATGACACTTTAAACTCAAATAACTAGAAATCACAGCATTCCAGCCTTTCATATATTCTCAGTGTTTTCAACTAATGTATACACATGATTGCAGCTGACTTTGATAATAACTATTATAGGTACAATTGGTTTTCTACCCACCAGAATGGATGTGGCTACCAGCATCCGTCTTTCTTGATGCATACACTCCCTACTGTTTCAACTAAACAAATATAATAATGCAACAGATTCAGAATTGAACTTTCATCATGAAACCCGAATTAACAAGAAATTTAACTTCAAATGTGGTTTTGATGGAATACTTAAGAAACAGTTTTCATAGTGATCATAAAAGATTGAATATCAACAGGCCCAGCCTTTCATATATTCTCAGTGTTTTCAATCAATGTATACACATGATTGCAGCTGACTTCGATAATAACTATTATGGATACTATTGGTTTTCTACCCACCAGAATGGATGTGGCTACTAGCATCCCTCTTTCTTGATGCATATACACTCCCTACGGTTTCTACTAAACAAATATAATAATGCAACAGATTCGGAATTGAACTTTCATCATGAAACCAGAATTAACAAGAAATTTAACTTCAAAGGTGGTTGTGATGGAATACTTAAGAAACAGTTTTCAATTTTTCATAGTTATCATAAAAGATTGAATATCAACAGGCCCTGATATTGGTCATTACACATCACAAAGCTTTTCAAATTTGCCCATGGTAAAGGGTCAAGATTAAGGAAAAGGCTACGGTTCTACCAATGCTTCCAATATAAAAACATGCAAGAGACATCCCAACTCTACTTGTTCTCTGAAGAAGTTTAGGCAGGCTACCCTATCCCTATCCAATTTCTCTATTTGTTACCGTCTAAGGACTAAGATGATATGTTTGTTCAAACTTAGAAAAGCATCTATGACCTTTAAGAACATAGCACAGTAATGAAGAATGATAATCATACTCATTCAGATTTTACCATGCATCATATATAGTGGCTTATAGAACTGCTCTAACCAAACTTCTACTTCTCTATATCAAGACGAGCAGTATAGAAAACTTGATATCATATCAGTTCCACAGCCACGGTCGCAATTTTAACATTATCGTCTTTGGTCACAGAGACCAATAGTCATATGCAATTATGCATACCGGTTGATCACTCCATTCACAACAACCCACAATTTTATCTGGATACCAAATGTACTGATATTCAACTTGAAAACTCAGATTAATTGAAATCCTTTCTAGAAAAATCTAACAACTGAACTTAAATCAAGCAATACAAAACTGAAAACAGAAAAAAAGATGTTCATAAACTGTAACATATTCCAAATGTACCAAATTCCACACTACATTGAGGTTTCCTGAATGGATGAACTAACAGTTATCGAGCATAAAACACGTACATCATGAATTTACAATTAAACTAAACATATAATCGATTCAATTAGAAGTCAAAGCATCACCTCAGCGATAACCTCCTCAGCTTCGTACAAAAAATCAGATAATCCATGAGGAACAGGCCTTGAAACAGGCTGCTGTGAATTCAACAAATCAAATAGATAAAAACGTGAACTCAATTTCACAAAAATAACAACACATTAGCGGTTATGATGTGACGGAGAAGGAAGAACAGAAATTGAGTAATAAAACCTAGGGTTAGAGCATTTACATCGATCGTGGTCCACTCAATGGCGTCCCAACTACCGGCTCCGTCAATCCTGTCGGATTCACCGAGTCGACTATCTGAGTCACGGAGGGAAGTTGTGCGTCGATTTCTGGACATCGCCATGTACGTCAAAACTCCGGTGGTTGGTGATGAGAAGAGAGAATAACGACGGATTGTGATTTTCGTACGGAGTTTGGTTTTCTCTCAGCTGTTTTAATTAATAATAATAATAATAATAATAATAATAATAATAATAATAATAATCGTGGAAAAAGAAAAGATTTTGTTTATCGGTGATTCGGTGGAGTAGGAGAGTGGTGGCGAAACGCGAGCGGGACATGTGGGCCGGGGTGACGTGGACGACTAACGTGTGTTTGTTGAAAGTGCAAATGTAGTCCCTTAATTATGCATCCACATGCATGTTTAGTACCCGTAAAAGAAATTCACTCGTTGGCCGAATTTCGCTTGAAAAGGATTATGAACTATACGATAAAAGAAATAAGGGCTATCGGGAATGATTTGGTTGAAATCCCGGATCGAACATATTGGTTGTATGCAACTAAGATGGTAAAATTAATTGGACTTTTAAACGAAAAACTGAAAAATTTTCAGGTTCAACATATGTTATATCACATCAGTTCTTTTGTGAGGTTATGGATGTTAGTGATTTTGTAGATAGGTTGTTGAATGAAAAAGGGTCAAGTATATGATTTCATGGAGATGAGTTTGAAAAGTATTTTGGAGAGATGGTAGGAAAAATATGTTGTTGGAATTTGCAGTTATACTTGATCTTCGTATGAAGCTTCATATTATACAATTTCTTGTGAGAGAACATGTATGTTGATTAGGAAAGAAACAAACAAATACAAAGAAAACAAAATGACAGACGAAAACCCCTCCGATTGTTGAAGCAAAGAAATCAACGAAAATGAGACTGTAAGATTTAAATATATATTTTTAATATTTTATATTGCATATATTTGATTATTTATATTACATATATTTAAAAAAAATGACCCGTTTTGACCCGGACTAATTTTGCTTCAAAACCGTTTTGACCCGAAGTCATTTTGCTCCTAACCCGTATTGACCCGTGACCAGAACCCGCCCGACCTGTCCAGTTTGCCAGGCCTAGTTATTACACCTTCAAAAAGTGGATGTTGATTGTGAGGATTTCGATTTGGAAACTTATTATATGATTATTTTTACATCCGACAAGACTGGTGGGTCGGATCGGGTCAAGACGGGTCGTTTTAAAAAAAAGGTCATTTATTTTTTGAGCCAGAATGCGTTTTGACAAAATATGGTACAGATCAAAACGGTCAATTAACTTAGGAGAAAGTATTAAATGACTAAATTATAAAAAAAATATAATCATAAATTCTTATAAAATATTTTCTAACATCTGATAAAACATTTGTTTCTTTTGTTTGGTTCAGAATAAGTTCAGGTATTATATAAATAGGATCAATTAAAAAAATGTCGTTCGAATGATATTATATACCATGAGATTTTAAATAAATATACATTATAAATGATTAATTGAATGATGTGAATAGGATAATATAAAAACTAAAGAGTACACTGCACTTTCATCCATGAGGTTTATCTTAAAAATCACTTTATATCCCTTCTACTTCAAAACTACTATTTGCGTCCTTGTAGTTTCTATTATCATCATTTTTCGTCCTTTGACCAAACGTCCGTTGATCAATGGTTAGCCTTCAGGGGCAATGGTGTCTTTCACTTCATATTTTGAGGCTATTTTGGTATTTTTTTCACCCCAATTGTTTAAGTTAACTACAATTTTCGTTCATAAGGTTTACACCATAAATTTGAAATGGGTTTAATTGTTTGTTTGGGTTTGTTTGTTTTTGAATAAAGGGTCTCAGCCCATGTTGGGTATGCATGTGGTTTAAAAGCCCATGTTTATTTTTATACGTTTATCTTGTTGAGTCTGATAGGGTTTTTACCGATTCTTTAGAATCGTGAGTCATGGTCGTAGTTTGTTTCCGGTTTTTCTGGTTTACGTTATTTTTGCTTCCTGTATGCTATTTAATAGCCATTTTGCAGATGAATAAGATAATCAGAAATTGAGTGAAGCTTTGATATTACCTTGTGATTTTACAAGTGGTATCAGAGCAAAGTTCTGGTGAGATTGTGTGAGAACAGAGAAATCAATGGCGGAAGACAAATCGAATTTTCAGGTCCCGAGTGTTCCAAAATTCGATGGAGACTATGATCATTGGAGATTGGTCATGGAAACACTCTTACGATCCAAAGAGTATTGGGTGGTGATCGAGTCTGGGTTTAAAGAACCCAGGGAAGGAGAACAACTCACGCCAGCCGAGAAAGCACAGTTAGACACGATGAGGATCAAGGATTTGAAGGCAAGGAATTATTTGTTTCAGTCAATTGACAAACAAATATTGAAGACAATGACCCAGAAAGAGTCAGCCAAGCAGATCTGGGATGCGATGAAGGGAAAGTATCACGGTAATGCAAGGGTGAAACGAGCTCAGTTGCAGCGATTGAGAAAAGAGTTCGAAACATTGGAGATGAAAGATGGCGAAACGGTCACCGATTACTTTGGGCGAGTCATGACCGTGGCCAATGATATGCGGAATTTCGGAGACGAGATGCCTGATGTAAAAGTAGTAGAGAAGATTCTTCGTTCTTTGACGGAGAACTTTAATTTTGTTGTGTGTACCATTGAAGAATCGAAGGACATTGACACGTTGTCAATAGATGAATTGCAAAGCTCTCTTCTGGTACATGAACAGAAACTAACCAGGAAGACTAATGATGATCAAGTTTTTAAGATGGAAAATGACTTAGCAAGTGGACGTGGAAGGGGAAGAGGCAGGTTTTCTCCAAATCGAGGTCGAGGACGTGGCCGTGGAAGGGGACGGTCTGACTTTGATAAATCGACAGTGGAGTGTTTCAAGTGTCATCAATTGGGACATTTTCAGTATGAATGTCCACGTGGGGAAAAGTCGGTGAACTACGCTGAGTTCGATGAAGGTGAAGACCTTTTACTTATGGCTCATGTTGAAGTGTCTACAGAACCAAAGAAAGGTATATGGTTTTTGGATTCTGCATGTTCTAACCATATGACAGGAAGTCGGGATTGGTTCATAAATTTAGATGAAAATTTTAAGCATTCGGTGAAATTAGGCAATGATCTTCGCCTAATAGTTAAAGGTGTCGGTGATATAAGATTGGAAGTAGAAGGAGTCACTCAAGTTGTAACAAGGGTATACTATGTCCCTGAACTCACCTCTAGTTTGTTGAGTTTAGGACAACTTCAAGAGAAGGGGCTGAAAATTGTGATTGAACATGGAACTTGCAAAATCTATCATCCGCAAAGAGGTGCTATAGTTACCTCTAGCATGACCCGCAATAGAATGTTTCTAGTAAATGCCAAGATGAAGCCATTAAGCAGCAAATGTCTAAAGGTTGATGGAGAAAATGGAAATCAAGTATGGCATAGAAGATTTGGGCACGTGAATAACAAGGCCATAAGAACCATGCAGTATAGGCACCTAGTGAAAGGGCTGCCTCAGGTGGCTGAACAAACTACATCTTGTGAAGTGTGCAATCTGGGAAAACAGCAGCGAGAAATAATACCGAAGAAAAGTTTATGGAGGGCAACTGATAGGTTGCAACTGATACATACGGACTTATGTGGGCCGATCAAGCCTGCAACACCCGGCGGAAAAAGGTATGTAATGGTCTTAATCGATGATTACTCTCGAAAGGGGTGGGTTTATTTTTTATCCAATAAAAGCGAAAGTTTTGAAGTCTTTAAACGATTTAAAATTATGGTTGAAAATGAGACTGATCTCAAAATTAAAGGCTTGAGAAGTGATAGAGGTGGGGAGTTTACCTCAAAATCCTTTAATGAGTTTTGTGAGATACATGGCATCAAGAGACAACTAACCGCAGCTTACACTCCACAACAAAATGGAGTGGCAGAGCGGCGAAACAGAACTTTAATGAACTTGGTTAGATGTTTCTTGATCGAAAAGCAAATGCCAAAGTGGTTCTGGGGTGAAGCAGCGAGTTGGGCCTGCCATGTACTAAATCGGTGTGTGACTGCATCATTAGAAGATAAAGTACCTGAAGAAGTTTGGACAGGAGACAAACCTAATGTAGACTATTTTAAAATCTTTGGTTGCATTGGGTATGCGCATATTCCTGTCCAGTTGAGAAAAAAACTTGATAATCGAAGTCACAAGTGTATTTTCTTGGGAGTGAGTACTGAGTCAAAGGCTTACAAATTATACGATCCAGTTGAGAAAAAAATAGTGATTAGCAGAGATGTACTTTTTGAAGAAGGAGAGAAGTGGGACTGGAAAAATGAAGAATTTGGGTCATCGGAGTTAGTAATTCCAGATTATGAGCCTGAAATACAAGGGGAAGAAAATGGTAATGGTGAACAAGCTGAAGATAGTGGCCCGACAGAATCAGTTTTAGAGAACACCCCTATTCCCTCGAATAGCATCGACCATCCAGAACATGATGAAGCGCCCACTCCACCAAATTTACAGCAAACTAATACCCGAGCGAGAAATCTGAGAAGAACGAGTACAGCCCCTGGGTGGATGCAAGACTACCAAAGTGGAGAAGGTCTTTCTGAAGAGGAAGTTGATTTGGCGATGTTTAGTTCATTGGAAGATCCTACTGATTATGAAGAAGCTTCCAAAGAAGCTAAATGGGTAGAAGCAATGAAAAATGAAATTCGTTCTATTAAACACAATCAAACTTGGGAATTAGTTGAAGTTCCTAAGGAAGTGAAACCGATTGGTGTAAAGTGGGTATATAAGACGAAGTTGAATGAAAGGGGATTGGTTGATAAGTATAAAGCTAGGTTGGTGGTAATGGGGTATGCACAGAAAAAGGGGGTCGATTATGATGAGGTTTACGCTCCCGTAGCTCGCTGGGATACTATTAGAAGCTTGTTAGCTGTTGCAGCTCAAAAGAATTGGCCCGTGTACCAGCTCGATGTAAAAAGCGCGTTTCTTTATGGAGAACTCAAGGAGACTGTTTTTATCGAACAACCTCAAGGTTTTGTTAAAGAAGGGGAAGAACACAAGGTGTATCGGCTTAAACGAGCTCTCTACGGTTTAAAACAAGCTCCTAGAGCTTGGTTTAAACGAATTGAAGGTTACTTTCTGAGAGAAGGATTTAAAAGGAACTGTTATGATCACACATTGTTCATTAAGAAGGTGTGTAACAAGGTGGTGATTGTTAGTTTGTATGTGGACGATTTGATTTTTACGGGGAATGATAACGTGATGTGCAACAGTTTTAAACAGTCCATGAAGCAAGAATTTGAAATGACTGATCTGGGAAGAATGAGATATTTTTTGGGTATAGAAGTAATGCAAGAGAAAGCTGGGATTAAAATTTGTCAAAGAAAATATGCAAAAGAAGTACTTGAAAGATTCAAAATGTGGGAAGGTAATTCAGTAAAAAATCCAATTGTTCCTGGAACATTTGTTACAAAGGAGGGAGTAGGAAACAAGGTATGTGAAACTAAGTACAAGAGTCTGGTGGGCAGCCTAATGTACCTTACTGTAACTCGCCCAGATTTAATGTATGCGGTCAATTTCGTTTCTCGATTCATGGCTGACCCGAGAGAAGAACACATCCTGTTAGCTAAGCGGGTCTTGCGATATGTGAGAGGGAACTACGATTATGGTTTAATTTATGAGAGAAATTCTACCAAAGGGCTGCAAGTTTACACAGATAGTGATTACGCAAGAGATGTAGGAGATCGAAAAAGCACTTCTGGGTATGTTTGCCTTCTGAGTAATGCAGCTATATGTTGGAGTTCGAGAAAACAAGAAATCGTTACTTTGTCATCAACGGAAGCGGAATATGTGGCTGCTGCAACGTGTGTTGGTCATAGCATGTGGCTTAAAGGGTTATTGGAAGAATTGAATGGTAAGTCGGTTGGAACTGTGGAAATTAAGTGTGACAACAGCTCTACGATTAAACTTTCAAAAAATCCGGTTATGCACAGACGCACAAAACACATCGATGTGCGATATCATTACTTAAGAGATTTGGTGAACCAGGAACAAGTACAATTGGTGTTTTGTCCTACAGGAGATCAAATAGCTGATGTGATGACAAAGCCAGTGAAGCTTGAGGTGTTTGAGAAGATGAGCAGGTTGATGGGTGTTCAAAATCTAGGAGAAGTAAACTGAAAGGTTGACTTTTCAGTTTAAGGGAAGGATTGAAATGAGTTTAATTGTTTGTTTGGGTTTGTTTGTTTTTGAATAAAGGGCCTCAGCCCATGTTGGGTATGCATGTGGTTTAAAAGCCCATGTTTATTTTTATACGTTTATCTTGTTGAGTCTGATAGGGTTTTTACCGATTCTTTAGAATCGTGAGTCATGGTCGTAGTTTGTTTCCGGTTTTTCTGGTTTACGTTATTTTTGCTTCCTGTATGCTATTTAATAGCCATTTTGCAGATGAATAAGATAATCAGAAATTGAGTGAAGCTTTGATATTACCTTGTGATTTTACAAAATTAGGTTTCGTTTCTATAACTTTAAATTTCCCCCATCACCACTCGTTTATTCAGCGCCACCACCCCCACCGCCACCTTCGCCGTCACTCCAACGTTTGGAATTTTCACCCCAATTTGACGATAAAAAGTCAAATTTGATGTTCCTGCTTTCATTGACTTTTCCAAACAGAAAATCAATTTTGCTTTGTCACTTGTTTGTTAGAACGAAACCAATAATCCAACCCAATCCAAAAATTGATGAATTGTCTTTTTCTGTGACCACCAAATAGAAACAAAAACTTGTTTTCTATTTCCTTGAATGAATTACTGATCCAATCCCATAAAAATTTGAGGTTTACAGAAAATTTGATATTTTCCTTCACGGTGTTCGCTACCATACAACCAAAATTCCAAACGATTTAAAAGTCGTTTTTGTTCTTTCTTGTTGGCTACTGCTAATTGCAACCAAGAAACTGGTTACAAACACAATAGTTCACTAACATGGTTTTTGATTACCTCAAAATTCAAAAACCAAAAAATTTACCGTATGTGATGAAAGTTTGTTGTCCACTTGCTTCGAGCTTTTGAAGGCCGGGGGAACGTCACAGAAGCTGGAGTTGGTTAATGGTGGTGGTGGCGAGTCGGTTTGTGGACGGAAATGACTGTTTCTGGTGGTATGGTAGGTTGCCGGAAGGTGGTGTTGAAGAAGATGGGGTGGTGATGAAGAAGATGGGGTGAGGATGAAAAATGTTAGAATTTTGTAACCCCATGGACGGAAACGTTAAAGCAAAAGGGGCATTTTAGTCATTTCGTTAAGTATTTAACAGATCCATAATGCACGTTTGGTCCAAATATGTAAGTATGTAACAATCAATTAATCATTAGTTAAAAAAAGTTATTCTATTTAATAAAACAAAAAATGAACCGAACCCATTGTAAAAACCAGAAAAATTAAAACCAAATAGTTTAAAAAAACCGAACTTTCGGTTTAAAATTCTTATTTTGTTTAGTTCACTTGAAATTGTGTGTATGGCTATATAATACTTACTAGATTTAAACCCGTGTGTTAGACTTGTATTAGCTTCTAATTACCCTTTACACGCAAAATAGTAACATTAACTACCTAAGACGTATCACCACCGAACACAAACTCAAGAAGCAACATGAATATCCGGTCCGGTTATGTTAGCAATCAAGAATAATCAAACAGTATCCAAAACCTTTAGTCTAAACAAATGCACATATCATTTGTTACTCAGATCATTTGTTTTCTTCTAATACAAGAAACAATTAGTTGCCTAGCCCTTTAATGTTCGAAGAACCGAGAATGCAAGCAAGGAATAAAATTATTAAAAATACAGCAAAAAAATCCATTAATTTGTCAAAAAAACCAACAACTGAAACTAAACATCAGATCAACAATTTGATCTAAAACTTTACATTACTCCATAAATTAATCAATACAAATGAATTCTTAATTAATTGTTCTAACACCTACATAAACTAATTTCATATAATTCAAACGAATCAATAACTTGATCTAAAAAGTACATCTTGATTGTGTTTCATGTCAAAAAAGTGTTTCAAGAAAGGTTTCTTATCAAATTACCGAATGACATGAATGGTTATTGGATTGAGTTTCTCAGCAACCACAACGATGATTAGGCTTCACCGATTTGCTAAACTCCATAGCAGCAAGTCAGCAACTGTCAGTCTGCCATAATAATATTAAAAAAAATTATTAAAATTACAAATGGGTTCCAAAGAACTTGAAGGAACCACATTCATGTTCATGCAAGGGATTTTTGGGAATTATTTGTATAAACTTACAAAAGATATTATCTTTTTCACCAACATTGAACCATAGCTAGAATTATCAAATTCAAAATCGCCATCTTCTTCGTGTCCCGCTAACACGCATTACTTTGTAGCTTTACTTCCACTCCATTCTTCGATGAATTCCTAAAAACAACCGACACGTCAAGTAGTAGGACGCACAATCTCTCCATCATACAAATGAGACCCACAAAAAGATTTTTTCAAAAATTCAAAGACATGATTTGATTCTTAATTATTTCAGTACGTTAAGTCTTTTTGTTAAAATTCAAATCATTTAGGTTTTTATTATAAGAAAGATTTTGTTCATTTTAAATGTACGGTAGAAATCTTTTAATTACTTAACTTATTAAAAGAAATAATTATTTAATATATTAATTATATTTAAACAGGGTCGGGCCCGAAAATCCTTGAAATGTTTAAATAAATGTTTTTTCATGTCACGTGTCGCCTCCACATTTATTCTCATCATTTTTTTCCCGTCTCTCTCTCTTATTAAATGCACCTCCTATTTTTAACAACAATATATATTTACATAAAATATTAATTATACTAATAAAACACATTTATTTTAAATTATCCCTTATGAAACTTTGAAAATCTAATTATTTAACTTTTATTTTCAATCAAATAATAAATGAAAAATAAATTACATTAAATAATATTTAATTTATTTTTAAAACTCAATTATATATTAGTTTTTGCATATTTTGACTTTTGTTTTCTATCCTTAGTAAACGATACATTTTACACATATAAAATATACACATAAAGATTTAAAAATTTTATTTATTGATATTTTTCACCCGTGTGTATACACGGGATCTAAACTAGTAATCTTATATAAAAAACCATAATTCAATCCCTAATTTTTCTTGAGTTTAAAAATATGTTTAGACTTTTTTATTTTTATCTGGGTTTAATTACAACGAGCATTTTTAAATAATTCAGGCTAAATGTGTAAGTGATGGACTAATGAGATTGTCACCCTCCCCGCTCCCTAAGGGCCCGTCTTGTATTTAAAATGAATTTAACTCTTTATACTTGCTACCTAAGTAAGACTAGGTCTAGGACCTACTGAAGGCTAGTTTTGTAATTTGAGAAGAAGACGGAATATTCCAGGATATACGGTGAGATTATGGCTAAAAATGAGCTAACTTGCACCGTCCAAATCCTAAAATTAAATATGAGCCAGCTTGCACCGTCCAAATCCAGCACCTTCCACAAGAAGCAGTTAGTTCAGTTACTTACGACACGTGTCCTCATTTCCGGATTCTTCGGGTTGAAAATGAAAACCACGTAAAGGAGTCAAACAACAATACGACATCGTTTAAACGTCGACCTCCTAGATTCATCCACGGTATGATTTAGTTAATTTGGTAGTTATCAACGTTCTCAACCACCACCACCGACGTCCAGAAAACCAACGAACATACGAGTTAAAATCATTTTTAATCTATGTTTTGTATTAAAATCTCAGTTGATTTTAATATTTTAAAATTATGATTACATTATGTTAAAATCTGTCGATTATACAAGAGATTATGTGTCATCAGACTCCTGATCAAGTGATTGGAGAGTTTTTTTTATAAAAGGTTTTCTTTTTAAAAAATCATGAGTTTGAATCCTGATGAGAGAAATTTTATCAATATACTCACATAACTAGGAATTAGCCGTTCAAAAAATATAAGATATTATATGCGATCCGGATTCTAAAATGATTTCATTTCCTTGATTTAGGCCGATAATAACCGGAAAATAAAATATGCACGCTCATTAAATACCACATGCCTTATGTCAAAATCTAATGATCCATGCTTAGTGACATTTCACATGGATAACACTAACATATTAGTAAATTAATAAGTGGTGGATACAAGATTTTTTTACCTGCGGGGCAAAAAATGGGTAAGGTGAGAACGGGCAAGGTTGAAATATTACATTAATGGGTAAGGTGAGAAGTAGGGTCAAAATATTACTTAGAGGCAAAGCAAACTTTAAAATCACGGGAATATTTTTTGAATTTTGTTATTATTAACACTCTTCCGTTTTCACTATTGTGCTTTCGAATTCCATATTCGAAGTTGCGACATTGGGTTTAAGAATAACCCGGCTCGAAAATATTCTAGTTAATTGTTGTTGCTTCGACTCATAATTCCCAAAAAATGGATACATGATTGCCCATTTTTATTTATTCCAATGTTTCTCAGAAATTAAAAGTTATCATTTAGTAAGTTTCCATCAAAAGCGAGAGAAACTCCATCCCTCTCTTTCATGATCAGAAAAAAAGAAAATAAAATGTAACACCCTGATATTTCAAAACCTAAACTTTTAAGGGTTGGCAAGACACCAAACAATAAGTTGGAATAAGTCTCGGTTAAGATACATAACTCTATCGCTCTCTTTGATGGTTTAGCTTCCGCTGTGTGTTACTATGCGTTACGACTAACCAGTGTCTGGGACTAGGGTGTGACAAAAAAATGTACGCTTGTTGAAGGTAAAGTTTGGAAATAGAACAATTCTGACCTTTATGTTAAACATGTTGTGAAAGGTCAAACATCATCACCTTTTGTTAAGTTGATAGCATGTAGAAGTTGTTTCGGCCTTGTTAATTTAGCAATAAATGTTAACAAAATAATGCAAACTTGTAAGCATAACAAAATTGGAATATATTACATGTTACTGAAAGAAAGAGGCATAGAGTGGAGAAAATTCGAAATAAGAACCTTACTAGGTGTTTACAAGATATAAGCTCCTAGTTAAGTTGTTATTGTCGGTATTCTCTCCCATAGACTGTCTATATCGTAATTCGGTTATGTACGTAGTTACATGCCATGGTATTTCAATTTCATGGCAATAGACAAAACATGTTGTTCATAACATCATCATACCATGATGGGTTATTTGTTGTTAGGTTTAAGATCCTTAGAATTGATAATTACCAAACTCTAAGTAATTGCTACCGATGATGGAGTTGATAATGAATGTGTTGAAGTCTAGGAATCACTGTTGAATGCTATAGTAGCTACCGATGATGATATAGATGGGTTAATAACGATTTTGAAAGAGTTTATGAGTTGGTACCGGGCTAAAGATGCTACTAAAAAAACAACTAGCTATCGATGGCAAGTTGTTACTGCTGAAGACCATTGCTATCAACAATGTAACTTGCTACTGATACAAGTTACCGCTAAAGACAAGATGATGCCAATGGAAGTTGGCGTCAATGGCAACTTGCTACCGATGAAAATAGTACTAGTAGTAACTTGATGCCAAAAGAAAGAAAGTTTCATGTCATTGTCAGCGGTTAGATTCATAATTTCAACATGACCATATAAGTCTTATTTTGTAAGTGGCCACTATAACGGTGTAAGAAAATCCAAAATGTGATCCATACAATTTGCTAAGAGTTTTACATTTTGTAATAATCTCTCTAATTGTTATTCATAAAGAAATCTTTAAGAAATATGAGTCGAGGATAGCTTATATGAATCTCCTCTTATTTCAGTTGTAATTGATGGTTTCTGTAACCCTGATTCGTAATATCAATTGAAAGATTTGAATTTCTGTGTCAAATTGTTTTTCAATCAAACAATGACATTCTTTTCATCCACTAAGGTTTTTTTTCTCACTATATTTTCTTAATAAAATTTTTAATGAAGTATAATGGGGAAGGTTCCACTAAAAAGTGGTTTTTATTCGATATTTCACAACTATCTCAATTTTTTTTAACAATTTATCTATTAATTATTGAATAATATGATTTGCTAATATTTTGATAATTGAATGAAATGTTATATCTTGATCGACAACAATTAACGTGTTAACAAGACTATTTTTAGAAAAAAAGAAAGTTCCAACTTTAGTGTTGAAAATTACGATATAACATTGATAATGTTACTCAAGAAAAAGGCAAATGTCTATAAATGCTTTCGATTTTGTATTTTAAGCTAGAGTTAACTCCGCGCGTTGCGACATATTATTTTCTCCTTAAATCCTATGCCACGGCTGATTTATTATGACTAAGATTTAAAATGAAAAGTAGAGAAAATAAGGATGGCCCAACAATAAGAAAAAAATAAACAAAAAAACAAAAAAAAAAAGTAAATCTATGATACTAAACACAAAAACAAGTGCAAAAAAAAACTTATTATGGAAAAAAAACAAGAAACACATGGTATAAAAATAGTTTGTTAAATATATAATTAATTAAAATATTAAGTTTAGTAAAAAATATTAAAATCAACTTTTTAAAAATTATTTAGTTGAACAATAAAACTTTTTTACTTACATAGTACAAGGATAAAAATTTAAATTTTTTTTAAAAGACCTCTTAAAAACCATTTAGTTAAAATAATAATATTTTACATGTTTTTAGGATTCTTTCTTTTTAATTTTTTAAGAATATTAAGAAATAGAAATTTTAAAGTTGTTGCTTGATTTTTTATCGGAGATGTGACTGTCACTCAACTAGCCGTTCAAAAAAAATAAAAATTGTTTTGTTAGTTTTATTTTTTAATTTACTTTTTTTTGCCCCCACTTCCTATATATACCCTACACCTCCCCAAGTCAAGTATCACCAGCAAACCATTCAAAAACAGACTTACAATTTTCCTACAAAAACCACAAACACAATCTTACTCTTCATAACAATCATGGCGCCACCAGTTGCTAGAAATGCCTCCAATGGAATCACTTCCGAGCTAGTCAAGGCCAAAACCCTTCCTCGCCGCGCCTACATCACCTTCTTGGCTGGCGACGGTGACTACTGGAAGGGTGTCGTTGCTCTCGCCAAAGGTCTCCGCAAGGCCAAGTCGATCTACCCGCTCGTTGTTGCAATTCTTCCGGACGTTCCGATGGACCACCGCCAGAAACTACTCTCGCAAGGGTGCATCATCCGGGAGATCGAACCCTTGCACCCGCCCGAAAACCAGACCCAGTTCGCGATGGCTTATTACGTCATTAATTACTCCAAGCTCCGTATTTGGGAGGTAACAACTGACAAAATTGTTTTCGTTTTTAAGATTCAGGATCAGTGTCTGATTTAAATTTAATTTATTTTAAAATTTTAAAGTTGTTGCTTGATTTGTAGAAAAAAAAATAAACCGCAATAACTTACAATAAATATAATTAATAATTACAATAAACCCTAACTAATATTCTCTGTAAATTTACAGTTTGTGGAGTATAGCAAAATGATATACTTGGACGGGGACATACAAGTGTTCGACAACATTGACCATCTGTTTGACGTGCCAGACGGCTATTTCTACGCCGTCATGGACTGTTTTTGCGAGCGAAATTGGAGAAACAGTCCTCAGTACCAGATAGGGTACTGTCAGCAAGTACCCGAAAAAGTCCAGTGGCCAGAAGAAAATCTGGGCCCAAAACCCTCGCTTTATTTCAACGCTGGGATGTTCGTTTTCGAGCCCAGTCTCGCCACCTACTACGACCTTCTAGAGTCGGTGAAAACCACCCCACCGACTCTATTCGCGGAGCAAGATTTCTTGAACATGTTCTTTAAGGACATTTACAAGCCCATCCCGACCGAATACAACTTGATCTTGGCGATGCTATGGCGCCACCCGGAGAACGTGGAGCTTGAGAAGGTCAAGGTGGTGCACTATTGTGCCGACGGTTCAAAGCCGTGGAGGTACACTGGAAAAGAGGTGAATATGGACAGGGAAGATATCAAAATGCTCGTGGACAAGTGGTGGGAGATTTACGACGACGAGTCGTTGGATTATTGGAGGATTTGCGGACATTCGACGGCTGCGCAGTTACCGGCGGTGGATAAACCGACGCTGGTGGCGACCAAGAGTGGTCGTTATGTCGCTGCACCGTCGGCCGCTTAGAGCCTCGGTGGTTTTTAATAGTTTTATGTTTCTTAAAAAAAAATATTTTTTTTAATTTTTTTGTTTCTCAATCTGATATGTTAGTCCTGAGAAAGAGGAGTGTGGGTTGGGATTTATATTATTTTTGTATAGTAAGTTTTTGTTTGGTGTGGGATTGTACCTATATTAATATTGTGATTTCTAGCATAATATTAACAAAAATTCCTGTTTATTAATGTCCTAAAACCATCAATTTTATAGGTATTTTGTTGTTGTGTGATAGTGGGAGTATTTTGGGCTCAACACAATAGTTGATATGCGCTCCATTAAAACTCGTTTAAGCTCGAGCTCGTTTTAAGCTTTTACAGATTTGATTTCGAGTAGCTTCGAACAGCTTGGTCGTTCATACCCTAGCTATCGCTACTAGTTTTACTCAGCGTGCTATTAGTTATAGTAACCTTTTCATCAACAAGCTTAACACCCGCTAATAACATTAGTATCCAATGGTCAAACGTGTTATGGGTCGACAAAGACTAAGGACCAAACCCATAATTTCTAAAAATAAATGATCTAAATTATAATATTGTCTTATCACATGAACCATTCGTGTAATTAACTCTAAGCTTTATAAACCAAAGTTTTACCACATGGATAGATTTTCTAAATATAACTTGTTTTCAAAAGAAAAAGAATGTATCTAATATATAATTGTGCTTCAAACAAACAAATAAAACTCGATTTATAACTTGCTGGTGGTTTTCTTGCTGACAAAAGTTATCGATGATATAACAGAATAACTACTGACAATTATAATCGCCAGCTGCCACACTATCTCATGAAGAGGTCCTACGTTTTAACAAATCATTTTGATGGTTCTCCACCTATAAAAGGAGATGGTCTTTTGTCTGTTTTACATATAAATTCCGGTACACATTTTCAAATCATAAACTTGAACACTCATTTTTGTTTCTCTTTAAATTATCCGATTGAATTTTTAAGAGTACCGTTAAAATATTTAAACCTCAATAAACCATTGAAAAATATATCAAAGGAAATGCGGAACTACTTAGAAAAAATAGGGAGTTTATTCATCATGACTTGTTAAAAATCACACACTATTTGTTTGTAAAATATTTTTTCTCAGAATAAAGAATGGTTATATATTTGAGATTTTTTTGATAAAATGGGTTATAAGAGATTGTGTAATCACATTTAGGGTTTTTCTCTCTAAGTTGATACATATGGGGTTGTCTCCATTTGGAAGGGCGGCAACTTCCCCAAAGTCTCACTCCAATCATTTGATTTGTCAGGGCAATCAGTGAACCCAAAGTTGTCGCCCTTTGAAATTGCGACAACTTCCAGTCACACCTCCATCTCAGCTTCAAGATCCTAGTTACAATGCATATCAAAGCTGTCACCATTTGGAATGACAACAACTTTCTTAATTGAATACAAATGGCTAGCTATTTGACTAGACAACGCACCAAAAGTTGTTGCCATTTGGAATGGCGACAGCTTTTGTATTCAATTAAGAAAGTTGTTATCATTCCAAATGGCGACAACTTTGACATGCATGGTGACAAGGATAGTAACTAAGATCTTGAAGCTGAGATGGAGGTGTGACTTGAAACTGTCGACATTCCGAAGGGCGACAACTTTGGGTTCACTGTCTGTCCTGACAAATCAAATTATTGGAGTGAGACTTTAGGGAAGTTGTCGCACTTCCAAATGGCGACAACCCCATATGTATCAACTTAGAGAGAAAAGCCCCAAACGTGATTACACAATCTTCTATAACCCATTTTAGTAAAAAAATTCTATATTTGAATTATGTATGGTAAATATAAGCAGACCATATATATATTATCTTGTTTGTAGTTGTGACTTGTGACAAGTTTGTAAAAAAAATATATGTATTTACTTTATCACGATATAAAAACATACACGCGCATGTATTTTAGTGTCATAAATTAATTTTTTTATTAAAGTCTCGCAAGTAGATAACCATACGTGGTTGGAAAAAGAAAAGGAAGTTAATGACGTTTATCATGTTATGTGTCGGTAACTCGGTGCTTATGCGGTGGTTGAATGGTCGGTCAAGACACGACATTCAATTTGCTTAGATATCATGGGCCACCTTTAAATAAATGGAAAATTTGACCCGATTTAAGTCATGGAAAAAAATTATTAAACTAGTATTATCACAATATGACTTAGAGGGATCTGGCTGTTTTTGGTTTGTTCTACACAGATTCAAAACTAGGGATGTGGATGAGCCGGGTTTGATATGGTAATCTTATTTTATACTTGATTATAAAAAATCAAGTTCTATATCTGGTCTAATACTCGTCAGGTAATTATTAACGGGTATCAGGTATACCCGTTATATTTTCAAGATGCATTACTTTTTTTACTATTATAATTAATTGAGTAAAGTACACGTATGGTTCCTACGGTTTAACAGAATTTTGGATTTGGTCACTAGCTTTTCAAAAGTATATGGACGGTTTCATGTGGTTTGCACATTGTAACGCATTTAGTTCTCAACCAACAAATTTAAAGGTTTTAGAAGTTTCAAGTTAGAGACTAAATGCGTTCCAAAGTGCAAACTACAGAACCATACATGTATTTTTGGCAAAGTTTGGGGACTAAATGCGTTACAAAGTGCAAACCCCATGGACCATCCGTGTACTTTTAGAAAGCTAGGGACCAAATCTAAAATTTTGGTAAATCATATGGACCATCCCTGTTTTTTACTCTAATTAATTTATACAACTATTATAAATTAAAATATGATACATTGCATACATATAAACGTCATCGTAAATAAATAATATCATTATAATTTTATACATGTACTTTACAATTAATATACAAGATATAAATAATATCATCACATTAAAAAGGAAAAATGTTTTTTTTTTCATAATCAACTTATTAAAATGAAGCATTAGCAGACAATGGTTAAGGGAAAACAAAAATTAAAAATTTTCAAGCATATGGTTCGGGTAATCGTGCAGGGTATCACCCAATCTCATACCTGCGAAATTTTTTAAAACTAATTTCATACCTGTCGTGCTTCAATATACCCGTCCCGAATATTTCTTATATATTCACCATGCTCAGGTTTTTTTGCTATCCTATATGAAACACTTAAAATAACCTGAAAATTTCAATACTCTTTCCAGAGGTGTTACGTATAAATGGTGTAAACGTGTTGAGTACTTTATAACTATTTAAGATTAGTTATTTAGAATTTTAGATTTAGTCCAACTTAAACGAGATTTAATCTAAATTAGAACTTATTTAATTAATGAATCAAAAAATGGACTATGCAGGTGAGCCTAAAGAGTATATTATTTACATAGATACAATATTTTTATTTATTTTACATAAATGATATTATATATCTAAAAAAACCAACCTGATAATAAACAATAACCTTTTAATTTTTTTAGTTATAGACTAGGTTAGAATCCCGTGTAATACACGCGTAATTTGATTATAATGTTATATACTTAGAAATAAAAATTGTATTTCTTTAAAACTTGTTATTACACGGGTTGAATAAACTCGTTTATTATGCGTGTTGAATAAAATGTAATATGTTAACACATACATCCCCCAAAATATGTTTTTAAAAAAATGTACTTTGACGTGACAGTTATAAATTACGTTAAGTTAATTTATAAAACATTTTTTTCAACTGGGTATTAATCTTTTTTATGTAATTGATAAATGTTAATTTATATTAACTTTATTTGGTTAATAAGTATCCATAAATAAATTTATATTAAATACTTAAAAAAATATATTAGTTTAATATCATTATTAAATAGGAGAGAGGCGGAAAAACATGAAACCAAAACCTTTATTTATTATATAGTATACATATGTGTGTGGCCGGTGTTGTAAGAGGCTTATAGTAGAACTTGGGCTGGCATGGTGGTGCGCGTGCCACCCCTTCACACACGTGACACGGGTTCGATCCCACTCCATCCCCCCGGCCCGGTTCTCTGCCTTTTCCATTCTCATTCGGACTTAGTTATTTTTTTTAATATTTTAGCTTTTAATTATTTTAAATCTTTATAACTAATTTTAGACAGATTTTTTTTTCTTATAATTTTTAAAATATGATTATTTTAAATTTGAGACTGAAATTACCAACTTATTGGCAAAGCCCAACAGATTGCATTCCCTTAAAATTTGTAGAGATTTATTTTGGATATGAAAGCTAGTGACTTCTGGACAATGAACTTACTTTATGGACATGTAGTTTTGTTGTAAAATCAAATGGTACTCCATTATTAGCTTTATCATGGATTTATATATCATGAAATTTACATTTCTTAGATAGTTTGACATTTTATGGTGATGGTGATATTATATGTATGTAAGTTATGCATAATTAATGTGATGTAGTTATTAAAAATATAAAAATAGAGTTGTAGAAATGTACTTGACAGATACCTGATGGGTAATGGCCGATACCCGTGAGTATGTGCGATACCTGATACTAACGGTATATCCGATACCCACGAGTAAGCCTAGTATCCGATAAATAATAGATCGGATATAAGACACGATTTTACAACCGAACATGAAACTGAAATTGCCAAGTTATTGGAAAAGCCCAACAGATTGCATTCCCTTCTTTTTTCTTAGATTTTCTTGATATGGTAGGCGCCTGAAGTGGTGTACAAGCAAACCGGTTTCAAATCGGGTCACCGGTTTCAAATCGGGTCACCGGTTTCAAATCAGGTCACCGGGTTCTGAACCGACCCGGTTTCATACTAAAACCGGTTTCCCTCGATCTGATCTAACCCATAGGCGTAAACCAGTTATTGAATTTTTTTTGGTGGCCGGTTCGTAACCCGACTCGAACCGGGTTCATTCTCAAACCGGTTCCAGGCCCGCCCGGTTTTGAACCCGGACCGGTTTGGCTCTTGGACCCGGCTTGTACATCTCTAGGCGCCTGACTGGTTGGGCCCAACCATAATTATTAGCACTCAATCGAACCGGAAGTCCAGAAGTAAACAAACGACATTTGATTAAAAAAAATGTATAGGACTATGTATCCACAACAATCAATATTAGGGGTGTAAACGAGTCAAGCCGGCTCGCGAACTACTCAAGATCGGCTCGTTAAAAGCTCGAATCGAGCCGAGCTTAAACGAGCTCGAGCCTGAATATAAGCTTGTTTAATAAATGAGCCCGAGCCCGAGCTTCACTTATCGAGCTCGAGCCGGCTCGTGAGCCTAAACGAGCTTGTTGTTTATATAATTTTTTAATTAATATATTAAATACATATTTATAAAATAATAATTATATATATAAAATTATAATAAAAATAAAACAAATAATAGATATTATGTTATTTATAAAAAAAATATAATAAAATAATTATAAATATATAAATTAATTAATTAATAAATAATAAACGAGCCGAGCCCGAGCCGAGCTCGAGCTTGAAACACTACTCACGAACCGAGCTTGAGCTCGAGCCCTCAGAAAGTTAAACGAGCCGAGCTCGAGCCTAGTCGAGCTCGGGCTCGGCTCGTTTACACCCTTAGTTTCAACTCACAGCGATTCTAAGTTTCTAACGGGCCGGGCCAACAATTGGTTTAATTTAAGGGGCCGATGCCATGGATCTTTAATTTAATGGGCCCTCAGCCTTGCTCAAAATCAGACCAAATGACCAATCCTGTGGTCCCTTGACTTTAATTATTTTGATCGAAGCTTCATTGAAATTTTAGCCGAAGAAAATCATAATGTTTAGTTTGTCATTGTCTACCGTATGAATGACAACTAAAGATAGTCCTATTAAAGCTTGATGTGATAAGTTGGAATGATATTTTGTTGGAGTGTGAAGGGTTGGAGCACACGATGGAGAGGTTGTTATAGATAAAACTAAAAAAAAGTAATTGTAGCGTATTCATAGGTGCATGTCCACACAGGGCCGTCCCTGAGATTTCGGTGGTCCTGTGCGACTAAAGAAAATGGGCCCCTAAAAAACTAAAATCTAAAGTTAAATATATGAAAAAAAAAATTCATTAATATGATGAAAATTGTAACAACGCTAGATTTGATTTTTCTTTTAAAAAAATCAAATAAAAAACCTCCCTTTATTGAATTCATTCGATTGAATTTTGCCGTATGCTTTTTTTGTTAGGTAAATTTGTTAATTTGCATTTTTTATATAATTGTTTTTGTGTAGTTTATTGTGTAAATGGACTAGATCTAAACCATGGGGTATGATCGTCTCGCTCACTCGCTGTGCTGTGATGGTGTTCTCGCTTATCTCGTCAAGCCACATCACCGAACGATCCCGCAACTCATTTCTTCCTTCTTTGTTTTCATCAACAAGAGATGCCACAACCCCGAGCGTGGACACCACCATCACCGTTCTTCCACCTCAGCCCTCGCAAGGGGTGCGGGGTGAGTACCGGACAGCCTTACAACTGTATTTGTGCATATCGTGTAATCTAGAAGTTAGATTATTCCAACTTTAGATGTATATTTGTGTATAAAAATGTCAATTTAGAAGTTAGATTATTCCAACTTTACATGTATATTGGTGTATAAAAATGTCAATTTAGAAGTTAGAAAATTCCAACTTTACATGTATATTTGTGTATAAAAATGTCAATTTTAGAAATTTATATTTGACATAGTCTATGTATCTAAAACACATAGTATATACTATGTATTTGATTGTTTATTATATTTATTGTTTTTCGTGACATTTATAATTGTGTGTGATAACTAAATTAAAAGCCGCACTATGTGACGGGACGTATTGTATAGTAAATCAAAATATTAATAAGTATGAAAGGAAACAAAAATAACACGTATTATATACTAATGAAAGCGTTGAAACGTAGGAAAGGTAAAAAACTATATAAAAATATAAAAAAAGAAAAAAAACCGTCACACAGGGGATCGAATCGGGGTGGAGAAGGGGGAGGAAGGGTGACTTAAAGGGGGCACACTAACCAACTCTATCAACAATGGCTCTTTGTTTCTGTTGAAGAAAAAATATTCAAACAAAAACATGGGAATGTAAAAAAAATTCAATTAAAAGTGGACTCGTAACGTTGCCGTCCAAGACAACCAACCACAAGCAGTTACTGTAGACGTGTGATGCAAACTCACTTTCAAATGTAGAAGTAGTAATAGTATGTGGTGTGGACACAGGGCCGACCCTGAACATGTGCGGAGTGGGTGATCGCTCTGGACCCGGTTTTTATGGGGGCCCAAAATTATAAATTATACATAAAAATATATTTAATATAAATTGAGTTTAAAAAAAATTACAATTAACAATTAACTTATAGGTCAAATAAACTGAGTTTAAAAACCCATTAACAATTACTCCGTCATTGTGCCATGTCTAAATTAACAATTTTACCTAATAAAAAAACATTCATCAAAATTCAATCAAATGAATTCAATAAAGGGAGGTTTTTTATTTGATTTTTTTAAAGAAAAATCAAATCTAGTGTTGTTACAATTTTCATCATATTAATGATTTTTTTTTCATAAATTTAACTTTAGATTTTAGTTTTTTAGGGGCCCATTTTCTTTAGTCGCACAGGACCCCCGAAATCTTAGGAACGGCCCTATGTGGACATGCACCTATGAATACGTTACAGTTACCTTTTTTTAATTTTATCTATAACAACCTCTCTATTGTATCGTATGCTCCAACCCTTCACACTACAACAAAATATCATTCCAACTTATCACATCAAGCTTTAATAGGACTATCTTTAGTTGTCATTCATACGGTAGACATTGACAAACTAAACATTATGATTTTCTTCGGCTAAAATTTCAATGAAGCTTCGTTTAAAATCAAAATAATTAAAGTCAAGGGTAGAGGTGAACAAAACGGTTTTTTTTACCCGAACCGGTTCGAACCCGACCCGAACCGGTTTGGTTAATGAAAAGTCAAAACCGGTTTGGCCCTAAACCGGTTCGGGTTAACCCGGTTTGGAGGCAAGGAAATCCCTAACCTATTAAACCGGTTAGGGTTGGGTTGAAACCGGTTTGTCTGTTAAACCGGTTTAAACCGGTTTTAAATAAAAAAAATCGAATAAATTCAAATAAATTTGATATTTTTAATAAAAAAAATAACAAATATAATAATAAAGTGCAACGTTTATTAATATTAATTTCGTTTGAGGAACCACCAACACCTGACATGGTTATTTTCTTTGAGTGAGTTTAGATAGCGTTTTTGAGCGTTTAAAGAGCGGTTTTAGAGATTAGAGAGTGTAGAAAGAGGTGTGATTAAACCTATACACCCCCACATATTTATAGTGAATTATAGGTGAAAAAAAGTGAAAAAAAACGGTCAAATTCGACCCTAACGGCTATAAAGCCGTTGAATAACGGCTAGTTTTGGGTTCAGCGAAAAAACCGGTTTTCCGAACCGGTTCACACAAACTGGTCCTCAACCCGGTCGACTTCAGAATGCTTTAAACCGGTTCATAACCGGCGGTTTTAGGTTAACCCAAACCGGTTTGCCCAGAACCGGTTTGTCGGTTTGGACCGGGTAGTCAAGGGACCACAGGATTGGTCATTTGGTCTGATTTTGAGCAAGGCTGAGGGCCCATTAAATTAAAGATCCATGGCATCGGCCCCTTAAATTAAACCAATTGTTGGCCCGGCCCGTTAGAAACTTAGAATCGCAGTGAGTTGAAACAGTAGTTATTAAATATTTAACTTCGTATGTTTATGAAGTACTAGAAATTAAGCCATCGTAGGGTTTTCGAACCTCATTACGCATATTGCGGCGGTGACAATAACGTGACTAAGTATATAAAAGAAACGTATAAAGATGTCACGACTCGGTTCTGGAGATCGAAAAATAGATAAATTGCAGCGCGAATAGAAGTTAACAATGAAATGATAAATTCGTTAAAGAAGTTTGTAACAAATTAAAAACAAAATAAAAATACAAAAAAGTTATTCTTATAAACGAATATTAAAAAAGTAAAAAGAAAAAGAAACAAATTTTGGGGGGTAAAATTAATAGTTTAGAAATTTGAGGGATAGAGTTAAGAATTTTGTCTAGAGGTAAACTTTAAATTTCAGAAACTAGAGGGGTATATTTGAAAATTTAGAAAGTTAAGTGATGTAACTTGAAATTAGAGAAAGTTGAAGGTTGGTTTTGAAAGTTTGATCGGTGGCTTTGTATTGACCACCGACACTTGCAATTGTGTTTAAGCATAATATAATATTGCTGGGCTTAATTCTTGACTCTAGCAAGCCGGCTAGGAGTTGGGCCAACCCATTCACATGGAGGTGTTTGAGTTATGGCGCTACCGAGATTACTAGTCGAGTAGCCGAGTAGGATTAAGAAATCTATTTTACCATTATTTATATTTGATTTAATCAGTCATATTCGAGTAGGTTTAGGTTGTTTATGTTTTAATATTGTTTAACAATTCGTATTAGAGTCTGTCTAACGAGTCTATGTTAGTCTATATAAACCGAGTCATGGTTTGCAATTATAATCAAATTTTAGAGTGAAACTGCTTGATATCAAAAAACGTGTTTAGGAGTTAGCCTATCACGTGTTTTTATTTAATGATTCAGGACTTTATATAATCATTATTCTAATAAACGATTCCAAATAATGTCATGTGTCATTACCATGTTTTTTTCTCACCAAAATTACCTAATTTTCCCTAATATTAAATAAGTTTGAGTTTTAAAATTTAATTATGTTAATAAGTTTTATTCAAAAAAAATAATATAAAATTTGAATTCTATTATTACTTAATTAAGAAAACAAAGAAATTTATTTATTGTTTTAGTTTTATATACATACATATACGTGTGTGTGTGTGTATTAAAAGGTGGGGATGGAATTAAACAATTGATAGTTGATAAAGACAATAAATATAAACAAGACAATAAATGTTGTGTACGAAGAGCTATTTAGAAATTTATAAAATGTAATTTTACTTTTATTTTTATTGATGTACATAATAAAAATATTTCAACTATGTAAATTTGTGTACACATTCTAAAATTATATAATATCTATTTTACATATTACTTTAAATTTTTATACACATTATTGTATTTTAATTTTTCTGCTAAACAACCTCATGTAATACATGAGTATATAACCTGGTATATAATACAATAAACACGGATCAAACTCAAGGACAAAATATTAAATCATTCAAATGACAACAAATCCTTATAAAAGTAGAACCAATAAATCTTTACCTTCACAGAATATTAAAAGATTATATTTTCATTCCTGTGCTAGTCCGTGACATATAGATCACGAGATACTCTTTTGTAGCTAACAAACAATCCTTTTATAATAGGATCTTTTACTAAACCGGACCGTCTAATCAGTCTACTGTTCAGATTGACCGGGCGTATTTCAAAAACCAGATAACATCATAACTAATTTAAAATTATATATAGATATCTATACATAGTATAAATAAAATATAAAATATTTTATCTTATAATGTGGATTTACAATTTCAATAAAATATGGAGCCTCGAATACCTAAAATATGGAGTTTGAAGTAGTAAATGAATCGGTAAAGGAGATTTTGAAAGATAATTTTTTTCTAAATCCGGTCCAGCCACTAGCCCGGTTAGCCGGTTCTATTTTCCGACACTATAACCGGTTGGTTCGAATAGAGGCGGTTAAAGAGGCTCAATGAGAGCGGTTTTATGGGCGGTATTCTATTTAATCGGTCTGACCGTTGATCCGCTCGGTTATGAGAGCATTGCTATCAAATGATCAAATAATTGGCAACCTGGAAAGTTAAAGATGGTGTAGGCATGAATCACAATCATAAATGCTTCACCGTGAAGCAACAATAAAAGACTAATCTCACTTATATCACCACAAGAAAAATGTCAACACATGAGAATATCACTAATAATAAAATCAGTTTCTAAAATCATTCACATCAATGGCCATTTGAAAGGGTCGGTTGTCAAATTAAAAAAAAATGACTTTTTTCTTATGACCCGGTCGCAGGAGCAACCTAGGTTGCAACCATAAGAAATGACACATGTCATTAAGTTAGTGGCCCTTAATTTTATTTTCCTCTTAAATAATTTATTTCACTTTTCTTTAATCACTTATAATATTGAACTTTAATAAAAAATTCTAAATACACCGTCTTAATTAGTTTTTTTAAAACATTGATTTACAAAAATATATATTTTCTTGATATAAAATAAATATTAGCCATTTGATGAATGTTAGTTTATTTTCGGTTTATATACTTAAAATAAATATTTTTTTAGAAATAAAATAATAATTTTTAATAGTTTTTTTTTAATAAAATAAAAATTACTATAAGTTATGTTTATTTAAGAAACATTTGGTTTGGGTCGGGTTGTAAACGAGTGTGAAAAATTGGGTTTGGTTAAGTTATGAAGGTGGAAAAGAGAGAAATTTGTTTTCTTAATAAAAGGTTGAGTCGGGTTAGATTTTGAATAAGAATGGTCTAAATGGGTCTTTTCGATAGTGTTGGTGTAAAAACATTATGAGTAATTTTTTTTAAACGGCAACATTATGAGTAATTAACTTTGAAATTATGGTTAATACTTAAATAGTATACCTTTACTCGTATATATTAAAAATAAAAATAAAAACAAAAAGTTAATTGAGTAGTAAAAGTTGATGAAATGTCAAAGAACATGTTAATAGGGAAAAAAAAGAAAAGCAAAAAGTTAATTGGGTAAATTACTTTTCAAAAGTTTTAATAATAGAAATATTTTCGTAAGCACTCATACTTGTTTACAAATTACCAAAAATCCGAATAATATTAAATAAATATTAAAATCTAAGTTTTGTATGTGTGGAGAAATGATTGTACAAATTGTATTACAAGTGGTACAAGTAATAGTCGTCTATTTTGTATTTTTTTTCTTTTTCTCAAATTTATTTAAGTTTAAAAACTTACTTTAGGAAGTGAAAGACAAAGATTTGGGCTTAGTGCAGTGGTATTTCTCTTATAATAGTTTCATTCGGCGTAGGTACTCACCTGGGTTCGAAACCCTCATCCCCCCAAGCCTTTTATGTTTTTTTTTATTTTTACGTTTTGATTTATAACTATAAATCTTATACGTTTTACGTTCTTATTTCTACCTATGTTTTGTTTCGATCGTAACCGAATTGTTACAACGCGCCACTCGCCGCAACACGCAGGGGTATTATTCTAGTTTTGATTATTAGTCAAATTAACGAATATATTATTCGATAATGATGACAAGATAACGAATTTAATGATAATATATATTAAAAACTGTAAGAAAATATGTCACCTTATCTTAATATTTATTTAAAAATAAAATAAATATATAAAAAAGTATGGGCCAGCTAGCCTAACCTTTTTTAATTTGATTGATTAAACGATCGACCACAACAATCATCATGTCTTTATCAGATAATGTTTGGTACCACTAGAAACCTCTTTTAACTGCTTCATAAAATTCTCCAAATTATTTCATTTTCTTCTTAATTAATCTTCTATCGGATCAATGGGTAGTAGTTTGCATGATGAAGAGTGTGATTACTTGTTTAAGACAGTCTTGATAGGGGATTCAGCAGTCGGGAAATCGAATCTTCTATCAAGATTTGCAAAAGATGAGTTTCATCTTGATTCCAAGCCAACAATCGGGGTTGAATTCGCTTATCGGAATATAAAGATCGGAGATAAGATCGTCAAAGCTCAGATTTGGGATACCGCGGGGCAAGAAAGGTGAGTATAGTTCCTCTTTTCTTGTCTTTCAAATTTTCGATTCAAGCATCAAAAATTCAAAATAGAAAATTTAAGTTCAAGTTAGAGTTGGCAAGACGTGTGGGTTACTGATCATCTCGTAAAGGTAAGGGTTGCTCGTCATCTCGTAAGTGGGTAACAGAAACGGGTCAGTTTTTACGACACTCAATCGGATTGGATTGACCAAAAACCATTTTGACATTTTCTCTCTATTTTATTGAATTAGTTATTGCTTTAATATAAACGGGTTGAATAAAAAACACATTATATAGTTAGTAATAAATGGAAATAATAAAAGAAATAGTTGAGAAATGAAATACTAAATAAAGAAAATATTAAATAGTTGAGAAAAAATAATCAGGAAAAAGAATCTTAGGCTCATAGAATTGTGAAACGTGACACAACCGGTTATTTATTTATTAGGTATATATATAAATATATTGATAATAATAATATCTAAATTATTTAATAAAAAAGTTAGAAGAATGTCGTGTTGAATATTATAACTTGAACAACTTTTGCTTGAAAAATATTATATTAATTAATAATAATTCCAATACATTAATAATATCAATATTCGTGAATAATAATCATACAAATTGCACTTTATATTGTAGTTTATAGTCTTCAACTTCATTGTCAACAAGTAAATTACAAAACTATCAATTTATCTACAAAAGAATATAAATAAAGTTTATATCATATTTTAATCATAAATTCTAGTAACAACAATTAAGAATGACGGTTGTGTTATCTTGATCTTAGATTTAGAGCCATAACAAGCTCATACTATCGTGGAGCATTAGGTGCAATGTTGGTCTACGACATAACGCGAAGGGGGACTTTCGAGAACGTGAAGAAATGGTTACACGAGCTCCGGGAATATGGAAATCGTGACATGGTCATCGTTCTTGTCGGGAATAAGTCCGATTTGGTTGACTCGAGAGAAGTAGATGCCGAAGACGGTCGAAGTCTCGCTCAACTAGAGGATTTATGCTTCATGGAAACATCTGCAAAGGAGAATTTGAATGTGGAAGATGCATTTCTTCAAATGATCACAAAAATATTTGAGATTGTAAGTCAAAAAAACCTTGAAGCCAAGGAAAATGAGGCAACAAAGCAAGTTATTGATGGGAGAAAAGAAATTATTTATGTGATTGATGAAGTGAGTGCCACTAAGCAAACTAGTTGTTGTACAAGTTGAATTGGAAGTTGTACTTGTTTGACTTTTTAAGGTCAAACATGTTAACTTGTGATTTTGAGATTTAGAATCTTGTACAAGAGTATAAAGGATAGAAAAAGTACACCTAATTTCAATAAATTTACTTATTAGTTATTAGGCTACTTCTGTTTTTAAAAATTTTTCTTAACAAGATCACATGTCACATGTATATGTAGTTTCTTTGTCCTTATTTTCTCGGTTACTTTCATCAACTACAAAGTTTTCAATGAATCTAGATAAAAAAAACGGTCCTTTTGTAGCCTTCGTGGCTAGTTTTCCTCTACTATGTGTTGAAAATCAGGCTTAAGACTACGAACACAAACTTTAATTTCAACAAACGATCTGCTTATTATTTCTTCACTTACAAATTACATATACCCTAATCATTTATTTATAATAAAGAGTAAACTTCTATTTTGCTCCCTGTGGTTTTATTATTTTAACCATTTTGCTTCAATAGTTTGAAAATGGCTATTTTACTCCCTGTGGTTACAAATTTTACTTCATTTTACTCCCCGCCTCTAACTCCATCCATATTCACTGTTAAATAGAAGGACATTTCTGTCAATAACAATTAAAACCTTAAAACCCTAAAATTCCATACACGATCGTTCAAAATTCCATACAACGGATTCAAAATCATCTTCTGGATATACGAAGGTGCAAAATTCCATACAACGGATTTCCAAACATATAAATCCTGAAATTTTCAAAGAGGCATATCATCAAACACTTGGTGTACATCAAAAAATACACAATTTTAGAGCAAGAAATACACAAACTAACAATTATCTGTGAATTTCCAAACATACAAATCCTGAAATTTTCAAAGAGGCATATCATCAAACACTTGGTGTACATCAAAAAAACATATGAGTGGTATGAATTCAGACCTGAGAGCTGAAGTCTAGTGACAAGTGTGTGTGTTTGTGTGTGTGAGAGAGAGAGGAGGCTATGGAGAGGAAAGATGAAGACAGAACCTCGATTCTCCTTGCTCCTTGCTGCTGTTTACGTGAAGGTGAGGGTGGTGACGACAACGTTGGATCGTCGCCGGAAGCAACTGATGGTGGTGATGAGGTTGTGACAATAGTAGTTTCATGTTGTGAGGATTCGAACGATGGTAGTGGTGGTGGTTAACAATGACAACCTCAAGAAGTGGCAGCGATGAACAAGGGTTTACGGGAGGATGAAGATGGTGGTACGACTCGATGGTGGTGATGGTACAAACCTCATGGTGGCGTTGGTTGTGTCTAACGGTGAAATGGTGGCAGCCGCAGGGTGGTGACAGTGCAGCCTCACGATGGTGGCGGTAGGGAGGATTCATGGTGGTTCACGGTGTTTCGATTGAGTGACGACGAGAATAATGTTATGGCAGCTCAAGGGGAAGTGATGACGGTGACCGATAGTTAAATGGTGGTATTGTGGTTTTAAGGTTTTAATTGTCATTGATAGAAATGCCCCTTCATTTAATGGTGAATATGGATTGAGTTAGAGGCGGAGAGTAAAATGGAGTAAAAATTATAACCATAGGGAGCAAAATAGCCATTTTCAAACTATTGGAGCAAAATGGTTAAAATGATAAAACCACAGGGAGCAAAATAGAAGTTTACTCTATAATAAATAAACTATACTAATCTTACTTAAATCCGACTCTCAATTATAATCTAATACTAACTCCAACAAACTAATAGATAAATATAAAATAACTTTATCTAAACATTCAAACTATTAATTAAATACTAATTAATTAACTATTTCCGAATCACCCCCTTCAACTTTCACGTTCTTCTAAACCGACTCCTTATTCTTTCGTAAAATCAATATTAACTCCTTCACTCTCCCCTTTAATCTTGATTTGGACTTGCTTCTTGCTCTTTCCACATTGTTTCTTCCTTAAATACTTCAGGAACTCATAGTTGCAATCTCGACTTTGAACTCTCCGAATACTATTTGATCAAGATTGAAGCGGGGTTAGCGTCGTCATCAACGAAATTGAAACTCTTCCTTCCTTCTTTCCTACTTTCTTTCTTCCTACTTGTTTTTCTTCTTCCTTCTTTCTCCTACTCTTTCAATTTATCAAGAAACAAGTTCTTGATAGCCTTCTTAACAAGAAAAATCTTGTTTTTTCTACTCCTTTTAATCGAAAACCAGAGGTTCTTGATTGCCTTCTTTACCTTCTTTCTTCAAAAACTGGCTCTTGATTGCATTCTTTTTTTCTTTAAGAACCGACTCTTGACTGCCTTTTACCTATTTAAAAAACCTTCTTTCTTGGATTCAAAAATTGAACCCTACTTACTTACTTGCTAAACTTGCCAAACTTGTTTCTTACTTCACGTGCCTACTTGTTTGCTTCTTTTTCTGAATTAATTCTAGCCGCAAGTTCTACTGGTGTGTATGCTTGCTTCAAAGTCTTGACTCAACCATTAATTTTAAGGTGTATGGTTGCTTGCTTCTCATTCTTTGAATTCTCCGAACATCCAAGTTAATTAACCTTCTTTGATTTATTTCTTTTTTTCCTTTTCCGACAGAAGCCATTGCGCACTTTAGTTTCTTTTTTTTCTTCACTGTCAACAAAAAACAAGCAGTCAACCTACTGTTCCTCTTATATTCGATCGTGCTTTGCTTGCATGCTTCCTTCTTTGATCTTCAGCCTTGCAGCCAAAGGGCCACTCCCGTCTCCAAAAAAACGACTCTTAAAACCGCATACACCAAGCTCTGATACCAATTGTTGAAAATCAGGCCCAAGACTACGAACACGAACTTAGATCTCAATAAACGATCGACTCTTTCTGTTTATTATTTCTTGACTTACAAATTACATATACCCTAACCATCTATTTATAATAAATAAACTATACTAATCTTACTCAAATCCGACTCTCAATTATAATCTAATACTAACTCCAACAAACTAATAGATAAATATAAAATAACTTTATCTAAACATTCAAACTATTAATTAAATACTAATTAATTAACTATTTCCGAATCATCCCCCTTCAACTTTCACGTTCTTCCAAACCGACTCCTTATTATTTTGTAAAATTAAGATTAACTCCTTCACTATGTTCGTTGTAAATGGAGACGGACTCAAGTTATTTTTTTGTGACACTTATTCGAATTTGTGTGACAAGACAAATCGGGATCACCATTCGTATGTTATACATTAAAAATGAAAATCGAATACTAGATAACATTAAAAAGTCCCTGAGGTCACTTTAACCCGATATCCAATACTAGGCTCCGCGCTTCATTATACATCTATCTATTTTTCTATTCACAATCATGGTGATGATGTTGGTTTTAATTTTTTTACGGGGAAAAATTTGGAAAAAAGATTGGTAATTTTCATTTTGTCTAATCATCATGTAGAAGATTTAAAGAAACTTGGGGTGATGATAGTATTTAAAAGGGTAATTTATATCTTGTATATATCTTGAGCAATGAAAATTATAGTCTATTGTCATGACTCATGATTTACTAAATTGTACACATGTCTACTAATTTTTTTTTTGAAAGGCACACATGTCTACTAATTATTAGAGTAACTGAGTCTTATGTAAAAAAAAAAATACACGTTTAATGGACATCATCTCATCATTAATAATTTTTACACCACTTTTACATTGAAAAGGGTATATCCGCTGAGTATGAGCGGGGTGAAAATTAAAATTTTTTGTAACTTTTATTTATACAAATTTAACTGAATATTATTATTATATTAAAAAACCAAAATACATAGAATAAATTAAGAGAAATACAAACTAAACTTTTAATTAACCATCCCTAAGATTATATTTTTCCTTTAATCTTTGTTTTTCTTTCTCCAAAAAAGCATGCTTCGGTCCGTGTACATTTGAAATGTCGAGTGATAAAAGTTTGTAATCTTCCATCTCTTGTTTTCTTTCTCTTCATTTCGATCTTCTCCTTTTGATGCAAGTTAATTTGTCTCATTTCTTCGACCATTTTTTACCGATCTCGTTGTAAGCGGTAGCGGAATCTGAGCCGGAAGCTTGTTGTTTTCCTTTTTTCTTTCCAATCGGGTGTGGTATTTCTTCAACGTCTTCATATGCATCATGGTTTAGGTCATAGAAAGTTTTTTCGTCGGATGTAGCGGGCTTTCTAACATCTTGGCCGATGATCGTTTCCTTGACGATCCACCACTAGGATCTGACAACGCTTGTCATTCGACGAATTAACTTATAAAATTAAAGTAAAAAATAAACTGATAAATTAAATACCAATCACAAGATCTTCCAACACATCGACAAAACGCCTTTACCAAGTTCAACTCCTCGATCGGCACCCACTTCCTTATGGTCTGCCCGGATGACTCACTTCCTTGTGTTGTTTTCTTTGTCTTGGTGTTTTAAGATATTATTAGGTTTGGAATGATATAGTTTTACAAATATGTAATAAGTATTGCTCATAACTAATAATACTAAAAGTTTAAATATGAAAGATTTATGTGAATATAGATGAATAATAAAAAAATATTACCAATTATTTTTTTTTATCACATACAACCGAAAATGTAAAACAAATAAAATTTTAATAGTAGTAATAATAATAGTATTAGTAATAACAACAATACTAATTGTCACGACAGTAGTAGTAATAATAATGATAATAATAATATTAATAATGCCAATAATAATAAGAATAATAATAATATCAACATGGATCAGGCACCAGTCAAGGCCGAGGAGGAATTTGTACAAACTCAAACGAATTAAAACATAAAGATGTTAGCAGGTACCGTTAATAGCTTCAAACTGTTGATATTATTTAATGGTATTGAATTAAATTTTACAAACATTATGATCATTGTGTTGTTTTCTTTTCTTTATATTATTATAGGATACAAATGCTGTGAAATTTACTGTAAACTTTTTTGTTATGTTTATTAATTTCTAGTCAGATAGTAAGTGTGTTTGAGTGAAGATTTTGGTAAAGTTTTAATTTAAATAATCTGAAAACCCGTACTGAAACAGATATAAAACTAGTTTATATAGGTTTTAACGGAGTCAACGGCGTTCACGACTAAAATGATGCACTTTTTGATAATTCTCATGGTGTATCATGATTAAACAAACACGTGTCAAGACGAAATTGGAGTAGATTAAATGTTGATGACTTTAGTTTCATCAAGCCATTTTATTTTGTTGGAATTGCTTAAGACCAATGTGAAATATGAATAAACATTGATATGAGTTAAGATGTGCGGAGTGCACATCATTCAAAACTATTCTGACTTCAAACATATGCACTTTAGAATCGGACCATTATGAAGCAAAGATGTGAAATCGGACCATTTTAAAGAAAAATCGGACCATTGTAAAGCAAAATCGGACCCTATCGGTCAATTTTATGACTTCATCGACCAAATCGGACCATATAAACGAAAATCAGATAATGGACCGCCTAGCCCGAGTCAGACCGCCTAGGCCCGAGTTGGACCACCTAGACCCGAGTTGAACCGAGTCCGATTTCTTAGGCCGAGTAGGGAAAAGCGGTGCGGTAAATTGCTAAGGATCGCCTAGGTGCCGAGTACTCGGCCGCCTAGACTGAGTTTTGCAACACTGGTGTGTGCACAACGAGCGAAAAATTGATTACAACGTTGAACGGCATTTGGAAATCTGCTTCTGATCAGGTCTGGTTGCTTGGTTTTGTCAGTGATACTTGAGCATTAGTGGAAACTGATTATCAATAGAAACTGGCCATCGGTACCAATTATGAATGACATCAAATGTGCTACCAGTAGTAACTAGATCAACATTAACTTGTGGTATCGGTAGTAACTATGATCATTAGTAACTTAAGCTATTAACAACAATTGCTAATCGATAGTAACTAAGCAGTCAACACTAATTGTGCCAGTAACAATAGTAACTATGTTACCACCTGAGTACATGTTGAAGGATTTCTTGTTGACAAAAGTTATTGTTGATGGTAACCGAACAATCGGCAAACATCATAAAAACTGTTTTACGGTTTCATTTCTTTAATATATGGTGACGTGGTTTATCTTTCTCATTTTATAAAATTCTGTATATACCGTTGTGACGTTTTTCTTTTTACCTACCCCTTGACATTAATTTTATTCCAAACCGAACATAAATTTTTTCCTGCAGAATCAACACCGCCGCCACAATATGCAGGTTTAGATTACTATGTATAAAAAGTTGTAACAACTTTTTTATGTATAATATATTATTTATACAGAATAAAATTTAAAATTTAGTTTTAATCGGTTTGTTCTCAGTTGTTTAGCTTTTTTGGTTATGATTCTCTAATGCCTAAAAAGATATAGTAGGATGTGTACACTATAATATACCAAAACCTCAAGTCCTCTACTACTAACAAAACTTCTTGTCCAAACTGATATTTGTCCGATGACTATCTTTTTTGAAAGTTAAGAAACTTGATGCCACACACGAAAACAATGAAGAAGAGAACAACCCAAGCAACATGAGCCAATGCAACATAATGAAGAAAATCGTACTCGAATCCTAAGAAATCCTTGATGAATTCGTTCACCGGAATCGAACCAGCCCCAGGAACTACAACCAGGTTTTCGTTTTGACCCACTTGAGATGTAATAAGCCCGTATAACGTCCATGCCACCGGAGAACCCCAGTAATACCATCGCCACCATATAGGAATTTGCTGCAAAAATCGCGTCTTGCGTCACATTTTGCTTTACAATCGCAGTTTTCAATAAAATATGCAATGTTTTCAAAACTGGACCGGACAACGAACTGGTCATTTTAGAGGTCCACTGGTCAGACCGTGGTAGGATCGGTTGGATGGGATTTAAGAATCGGATAACATCATAAATAATATAAAAATTAAAACAATGTATATTGATACAAAATATAAAAGTATTTTATGTTTTGATGTGAGTGTATAATTTTAATGACATATGAAGACTTAAATAAATTAAATATGAAACTTCGAATACTAAATTAATTAAAAGATTAGACTTTAAAGAACTTTTCTTTTTAAATATAAAAAAGTTGGAAATCTGGTCCAACTTCCCGGTCTAGTCTGTTCAAACAACAAACGGTTCAAATTGACATATTCGGACCGGTTCTATGCCCCGTTCCCGTTCCAGTTCCAGTTCTGAAAACACTAAAAATATGATCATATAGTATTTACGAGAACTACAAGATATATGTCTAGTGACAACCTGAAGCGTCATCACTAAAATCAAAACATGTTTTCATTAACGCGCAATGTAGTGACTCTAGTATATAAGACGAGATTGAGTGTCTTACCGTTCTAGGGATAATGAAGCCCGAAAACAAGTTCCAAAAACTGAGGAAGAACGACATGGTAATGGCGGCAATATGGTAGTTCGGGGTGAGAGCGACGAGCATCATCCCATATAACGTGAAGTAGATGAAACACATACATACGAAGAAATAGAACCACAAGAATTTGCTAGCCGACCAAGCGAATCCAATCATCGCATAAAGTAGAAGACTATAAATTAATGTTTGAATGCAAACATAAATCACTTCAATCGCCACCTACAAGTAAAAAGATGATCAAATTAAATCACCAATTTTAGTCGATGATCATCGTCTATATTTTTAAATAAGAACTAGTAAAGGTTGTGTTAAACGTACCTCACATTCTTACTTTACTTTTACTAAATGTACCCCTACTCTACTATATTGAGGGTACGTATAGCCTATCCCATATTATATTAGGAACCAATTAATCACCTTTTTGGTAGTTGGATCATTTAATGACGACTGAGATATAAAACAATTATATCTCTTTCGCTCATATATTTTAAATTGCTATTATAATTATTTAGTGAGAAAATTATGAGAATAGGGAAGTTGACTAAAAAATTAATAAAATAGGCATTGAATTTTAAGTGGGTTGTGGAGGAGCCGGATTATCGACGTGTGGGCTGGGAAGGAGCCAAACTATGGGTGTGTGGGGTGTGCAGAAGCAGAATTTATGGAGTGTGGCTGTGAAAGAGCCGGATTGGCATTGAAGTTTAATTGGATTGTGGAGGAGCCGGATCGTATTATGGGTGTGTGGGTTGTGAAGGTGCCAAATTATTGGTGTGTTGGCTGTGAAGGATCCGTCCCAGATTATTTTATCCTTCTCTGATTGGTTGTTTCGAATTGTCTATTTGAAAAAAAATATAAAAGTCAATACCTATTTGAACAAAAACTGTGGTCAACATGCCTCCCTTATTTAGTGGTTCTAATTTGAATCTAACCCTATATATGCGTATATATACCTGCGCGAATGCATACGGGAGCGGGGAATACATCCCTGCGGCTTTTTCCCGATAAAAAACATTCCGCTCTATCGACACGACAGTCTGAACCGAAGATGTATTTGTTCCTCCAAGAAACATAACAGCAGCATACATTGCACCAAACATATTCATCAAATCTTGCTGCTGACTCCTGTCACCAAAAACCAATCAAAACAACATACAAAATGATCATATATCTTTAACTCTTACAATTTTTGGCCTTTGTCCCAGAATATTATTCCAAAAATAACCCCGATTGCTGTCGTCATCACGAACCGAACAACATTGTACTGTGGATGTCTCCAGTAAGAAAGTAGTTGTTTCCACAAACAGGCATTGCACTGTTTGAAAAACGATTGCGAGTATTTCGTCGCGAAATGTAGGTCATGGACACCAGGGGCTGGTGTGCTTAACTCTTTTATGAGCTCCTGGTTACTCCTGTGGGATGAATTCAGGGTTAATATGATCCAAAAGATGAGGAGATTTGAATAAAATGCATACCTGTAAAGTTCAGATTGAGCATAGATTGCTGCAAAATCAACACCAAGTTGAGATTCAACCATGGAAGAACTGACTTCAAGCATCCAGGTTGCAGGATTTTGACCATCTTTTATCCTTGTAATCCCTGAAATTTTCTGAAAAATTATGTATGTATTAGTAAAAGAGGGACTGAAAAGTGTCGATATTAATCGAATTTCATTGGTATAGAGTCAGGAAAAGTGGTTATCGTTAGGGGTGCCAGTCGTATCTGGTTGACGGGTTGAAACATGACCCGTATTTTTATTCCTATCAAAAACATCAATCCTAACCCGCACATACTTAAAACCGTGTAACCTGAACACGACCCATTTAACATGGTTATCTAAACGTGCCAAACGGGTTGACGGGTAATAATAAGTTGTAAACGTGTTAATCAGGTTGGTGGATTATAAAAAAAATGAGTTAAATGGGTCATAAACGGGTTAGTGGGTAGACATGTTTAATTAAAAAGGTTGACGGGTTGACCTGTTTAATTAAACAGGTTAAACAGGTCAACCCGAACACGACCTGTTTAGTTAATCAGATCAACCTGAACACGACCCGTTTATTAAAAGGGTTAGATATGATGACCCAAAACCAATTTACTTTCGTGTTGTGTTTCAGGTCGTGTCAGAAAGTGGCACCCTGTAACGAACCAAAATCCGGATCTCGTTATAAATAAATAAATAATTCTAATAAATATTATGGTGAAAATAATATTTTAAAAATAAGTTGAAACAAGCGGGTTTCAAGTTAGTAACGGGGATATACTAGTTTTAACTAGTTATGGAAGGAAATGGAAAAGATTGAAAGTAGAGGGGCTAAAGGTGAAACATGACAAATCTGCCATATTTGACCTTTAGAAGTCAAAATTTACTTCATTTAGGAGTTGGGTCGTTCAAGAGAAGAGGAAGAGAGGAGAAATCGGATTGAAGCCAAAATTCGTGTGTTTGAAGCTTGTAACTTGAAGGTGTTGGCTCACACATCACCTTTCTAACATCAAGTAAGTGATTTCTTCCTCTTTGATCCACCATTTATGGTGTTCTTGTTGGGTTTTGTTGAAAACCCAAAATTATGGTTGCATGTGGTAAAATGGTGTTAGATTATTGATAATCTAGCTAAACTAAAGGTGTAGGAAGGTGAACAACACCATGGAACCCTTTGATTTTGATTTTTAAAAGTTAGGGTTCATATGGAGGAAATTGGGGGTTTTGGGGTTTTGATGAAAAATTGATAAATTGATGATGATTAAGTGTTATAGAGGTGTTAGACACTTAAACAAACCCCAAATTAACTTAAAGAAACTAGTTTGATAAAAATTAGTGTCAAGGTATTGGAAAGAGAATTCTAGTGGTTGAGTTGAGTTCTTGATTAAAGGGGGTGTTTGGATATGGAAATAACCCAAACGGGTCAATTTGGGTTGAAAATGGAAATTTGGGTGGTAAACTCAATTGTATGTGTTTTGAATGAATGATTAGATTACTAAACTAGGTGTGTATGTTTAGGCAATCAAATTGTGGGTCTAGAAGGCGGAGCGGAGTCGTCTAACCCAAAAGGTAAGTGCCTATGCACTTACTTAGTATTGATGATAAATGGTGAAATTTATGGATTATGTGTTATGTGATTGTGTGCATACTTGTGATATGATAAATTGTGAATGATTTAGTATGTGCAATGAAGGAATGTAGTTATAGTGTTAACCTATAATGGAAATGGATCATGTGTTGATCATAAATGAAACGGAGATATGGCCTTGTGCCATATTGGAAATGGATCATGTGTTGATCATAAATGAAACGGAGATATGGCCTTGTGCCATATTGGAAATGGATCATGTGTTGATCATAAATGAAAAGGAGTTATGGCCATTGTGCCATAATGGAAATGGATCATGTGTTGATCATAATTGAAACTTGTAGTAAGGGTGCAAGAATATGTAGCCTGAATGACAATTTGGGTGGAAACGGGTCAAATGGGTGAATGGGTGAAACAAGTAGGAATTTACTTGTTTGTTATGGAGTTATGGCCTTTGTGCCATAATGGAAATGGATCATGTGTTGATCATAATTGAAACTTGTAGTAAGGGTGTAAGAATATGTAGCCTAAATGACAATTTGGGTGGAAACGGGTCAAATGGGTGAATGGGTGAAACAAGTAGGAATTTACTTGTTTGTTATGAATTTATCTTCATTACTAATGATGATATGTGTGGTGAATGTAGGAAAAGCTCCGAGGTAGTCAAAGTCAAGTCCAAGGCGTTGGCGGATCCTCGTATGCATATTTTCATGTTTTGATGATTTGGTGAAATTCCCCTTTTTGATTGTAATTTGATAAACAAAACATGTTTTTGGGTTGTGATCATGTTGTTGAAGGGGTTTTTGGTTAAAACCCATGTGTTGGGCAAATTTGTTGTCTTGTATTTTGGAAAAAGTTGGAAAAATGGCTAAGTATGAAAACCTGCTGAAAACTGGAAACATTCTGAGAAAAAGGGTCCCTCGCGTGTCGCGAGAGTCCAGGAAGGATTCTCTCGCGGTACGCGAGAGGGTAAAAAAAAAAAAAAAATTTCCTGGGTTAAGACTTCCGCGCGTTAAAGTTTTGTTTTTAAAAGTGGTGTGTTTCACACCCCTAGTTATCGCATGATACGCACTTGGAAGTATTCGACTAGTAGGTGAGAATGGTGTCCGAGAGGTCCAGCATAAATGACTTGACCACCTCTTTTCATCAACAATAGCTGTGCAAGAAGTTAATCAAATTAGTTAGTTTCAAAACAGGACTTAAAATCACAAGATTTACTACTGAAATAAGCTAAGTTAACCTCATCAAATGCTTCAAAAATGTCAATACTCGGCTGGTGAATCGTGCAGACAACCGTTCTACCTGTATCAACCGTGTTCCTAACTGTTCGCATGACAATGGCTGCAGCCCTTGCGTCAAGCCCTGATGTTGGCTCATCCATAAAGATAATGGACGGGTTAGCCACCAACTCAACAGCTATTGTGAGTCTTTTTCGTTGTTCAGTCGACAGACCGTTTACCCCTGGAAGCTCTACTAGTGAATCCCTTATAGAATTCAGCTCTACCAAATTCATAACTTCCTCCACGAATGTCTAAACCGCACGAAAAACGCACAAAATTGTAATTAATCAAGGGGTGAATCATCAAATTACACACTACAAAACAACTGAGCATCATCGACGGTCGATTCTGTGATAAAACCGTCGATGATAGTGCTTACCAACGAGAATCTGTCAGTGATGTTCAATCAGAAATATCATAAATATGGTCGTGGGTGATTTTATCTCCGACAAAATACCGATGGAAAAGTTTAGTGACGGATTACCGACAAGTCTACAAGGTCGCACCTAGACACTTTTACCGACAAATAGCGATGGGATTTTACGGACGGGTTACAGACAGCTATCTTTTTAAAACTTTACCTGTTTTGATTCATCAGTAACATCTGGAGCGAGACGAAGCCAGGCAGAATAAACAAGCGATTCATAAACTGTAACATGTGGAGAATGGATATCGTTTTGTTCACAGTATCCGCTCACACGAGCAAAAGTTTCTTGTTTTTTAGGGTACCCGGAAATACTGATATTCCCTTCAATATACCCGCCTGTTTTTCTTCCGGCTAAAACATCCATTAACGTTGTCTTCCCGGCACCACTTACACCAACCAACGCGGTCAAAACACCCGGCCTAAACGCACCACTTACATCTCTTAGCAGTTGTAACCGATCCTCCATTATTCCTTGAGCTTTCATTTCCTGATGAACAAACATATACATTGATGCTAATGTTTTATCTCATATTCTCAAGTGATTCACTCCATAATGTTCATAAAAGTTAAACTTACTGCAGGCATATCTACATAGTAATTGACATGATCAAATGCAAGTGACAATGGCTGAAATGGAAGCACCATTCCTTTCTTTTTAGCTACAATTTCTGTACCCGAAATCAATTAAAATTTCATTACTAACATTACAAATTTATGTTTTCATTCTTCAATTCGATCAAGAACTGAACCTTGATCATCTTCAGCTGATTTAAGTTGTTCATCTTCATTTGGGACAACAGTTCTTGAGCTTCCAAGAGCTGCATTTCGCGTCAAAAATACATTAGATTAAATCAAGAAGTTTCCCCAATGGATATGAGGAAATATGAAAATATAAACTTACGATTCAAATACGTCAGTGCCAAGATGAAGAAGATTGTAAAGATCATCGAATATGCGATGAGTGTGCCAACACAAACCCAAAACATGTAGTTAGTTGTGAACATGCCTCTAGAACTCAGAAGAACTTTGCCTACGGTTGGTTCTTTGATTCGTGGGTCAGGATTCGGCTGAAAGTAACAAACAGAATGAACATAAACTGATGCAGTTAAAATAACTATGATAATAAGTTACACTTGAGCTTACAGTGTTCCATCTATCGTCTAAAAACTCGTTGATCATGATGGCGTTCTGTCCATACATCATGGGAGAAATGTAGAAACCCCATATCATCCATGGATCAATGTCATCTGTACGCGATATGAACAATGTTTACATTCATATTTGTAAATGTGTTTCATAAATGTGCACAAGTTGACAGAAATTATGCATTTTCCTAAGTATATTTGTTGATTTTTTTAGATTTACATGCAACTTAAAGATTTCATATTGGTTTCTGGGTGAAATTTGAAAACAATTTGGTTTCTGTTGGCCCTGATCGAATCAAACTCAAACGAAGAACAATCCCACGAACACAAATCTTGCTGTAAATCGAAATATATATATAACCGAATTCTGGTTGCATCAAACTGATTACAATCGTCCCTATTTATACTACTAATTTGAATCATCATGTCGTTTCCTTGAACCATCGTATTGCTTCGATTTTGGGCCGCTACATACGCAAGAGATCGTCGCGTCTGTTCCTGATGCATCGCTTCACGGTTTGTAGGTTATATGGTTTCCTTTTTGTCACATCTAGTCCTAATTTAAATAATACAAATACTAATCTAAATACAATAATAACCTAATTACATAACTAGTCCCTAGACTTAATAACACCACTATATTTTGTTTAATATCCAATACTTCCCCTTAAACTAAATATAGTTTAAATGAGTTCTTCATTCTTTCTTGATCCAGCTTCCCATCACAGCAGTGTTGGTTCATAGTCCTCCCGGATCAATTTCGCTTCATCCTCTTTTTCCCTCTTTGGACATTTATTGCTAAATGCCCAAGTTCATTGCATTTGAAACACCTTACATTGCTCTTGTCCCATTGTACTCGTCCATCATCTCGACCTCTTCCGGACCCCCGACCTTTACCTTGGCCACATCCTAAGTCTTCCCGATTCGAGCTTCCACAACCGCAATGCTCACATGTATGGTGCTTAGCCTTCTCTATCCCGTCTGCTTTGGTCAATAACAATCTACTAGACACGTCCTCCTCTTTAGTTTGCTTCTTGGTGCATTCCTCGAAAGCCTTCAGTCTTCCCACCGCCTCTTGGAATGGCATCGTCTTAAGATCAACAAATTGTTCAATTGTAGCAATAATCTGAATAAACTTTTCTGGTACTGAACCCAAAAGTTTGCGAACCAATCTTTTGTCATCCATTGCATGTCCAAGATTGCCTGCTTGTGATGCAATCTCACTAATCCTCCCGACATAGACATCAAGTGACTCGTTAACACCCATTTTTAAAGCTTCAAACTGTGACTCAAGTGTTTCAAACCGAGCCTCTTTAACCCTGTCAAACCCTACATGTCGAACCTTTAACGCTTCCCAAATTTCTTTTGCTGAAGTAAGGTTTGCAATCTGCAACATCATGTTTTCTGGAATTGCTTGATATAACATGGCAATTGCTTTGTTGTTGTTATTCTCATTTACTTCTATTCCAGCTTTCGGTTCAACTGCATCCCATATTCCGTGGACGTTAAAGATTGCCCTAATCTTTACAGCCCAAATGGTGTAATTTGTAGAACTTAACACGGGGCATTGAAAAGTCATTGTCATTCCGCCCTCTCTTACTGGTATGCTGCTTTCAATCTTCTTCGGTGTCTCTTCTCCCATTGACCCTTTGCTTTTTTTCTTTCTTATCTTTACTGGTTTTTCGGTCGCTCCTTGCGAATCAAAACCTTTCTTCCTCAAGTACTAAACTGGTTTCTTTGGTTTCCTAGGCCTAATCAAACCCGCCTCGCTGTTGAAAGTCAAACCTGCCTCGCTGATGATAGTCAACTCCGCTTTTTGCGAATGACAATCCCTCCCGCTCCTTGCTATTGACAATCAAACCCGCTTTTCTGCTATTGATCTCGATCAATCCTGCCTTACAGTTGATTATCAAATCCGCCGTTGATAATCAAACCCGCTTATCCCGCTGTGATCTTAAATGCCCTAACCAAAATTCTAAAACTAGTGTTCTCCCCTTTCAATAATCAACTTTCACTCCTTGTTGTATATCCTGTTTTCTAAAGTATACCCACTTGACAAAAAAACAATACAACCTAACAATCAAATATTCCCTCCTTGTTTTGTATATCCCGTTTTCTAAAGTGTACCCACTTCGCAGAAAACAATACAATCAATATATCAAACTTTTCTACTTTTTGACCCAAACGATGCTCAATCCTAATCCAGTATTTCTACTCAATTTAGTGTAGCAAAGAAAGAAATACTTATTTGGTAATTTAGGCAATCATTGGTCTCTAATTACTTGTCCGGTAATTCTTTTTCATAATCAAATTGAACACCTTATGATTATCTTCTAATTCTGTAGCGTCTTCACTTTGTTCCCTGATTCGAACAAGTTCTGTAGCCCCTTTGCAATTGTTCCTGGAATGAACAAACTCTGCAATTCCTCAATCAATTTCCTGGTGTTCGTTCCATGTGTTGTGTTCCTGTGTCCATTCCGCTCGTTCCCAATTACCGTACTGATTTGAACGAACGTGATTACATTCCTTGTAATCACCTTGATGCAATTTATGAATAAAAAAGATCGAATTTTTCTTCCTCTCCTGATCTAATCACGTCTGACTTCGAACAGGTTTCTTCCGATTACTCCTTTGTAATCTGTTGCAGCAATTAACGAATCTCCAACCAAGGCTCTGATGCCACTGTTGGCCCTAATCGAATCAAACTCAAACGAAGAACAATCCCACGAACACAAATCTTGCTGTAAATCGAAATATATATATATAAATTTAACACACCACTTTTAATAACAAAAGTTTAACGCGCGGAAGACTAAATCCCAAGATAATTTTTTTTTTTTTTTTTTTTTTTTTTTGACCCTCGCGTACCGCGAGGCATTTTGACCACCTCCCTCGCGTACCGCGAGGGAGTCCCAAAAACACGCCCGGAACCCAGGTCTCTCGCGTACCGCGAGAGATTTCCCTGCAAGCTCTCGCGTACCGCGAGGAGACCCCTCGAAGCATCTCCGGAACCCTTGTCCCTCGCGTACCGCGAGAGAACCTATCCCGGTTCTTCGCGTACCGCGAGGAATCAGATTTCCAGAGAGTTTCAGTTTCCTGCAAAATTCATACTTAGCCAAATTTCCAACTTTTTCACTACTACAAGACATCCAAAAATTCCCAATACTTGGGTTTTGACCAAAGACACATCAACAACATGTAAATACACTAAAACACCATTTGTATATCAAATTTAATCCATCTACGAGGGTTTTCCCCAAAATCCCTATAATACCAAAAAATGCATACGAGAACCATTCACGCCTTGGACTTGACTTGGACTACTTCGGAGCCTTTCCTACAACCATAAAAACATATCACCATTAGTAATGAGATAAACATGACAAACAAGTAAAAAAATCTACTTGTTTCACACATTCACCCACTTGACCCGTTTCCAACCAAATTGTCATTTGGTTGCGTATCACTTGCATTTCACCTACAAGTTTCATTCCTTTCACAACACCACATTAATATTATCATTAAAAATGATCTTAAACGTAACAACAAGCAGAACAACTTGTTTACACCCATTCACCCAATTTGACCCGTTTGCAACCATTTTGCAATTAGGCCACCTTTTACTTGTATTTCACCTACAAGTATCATTCTTTTCATTTACCATTCTTAATTAACATATTTCTATTTCCATTATAGCACATAGTCCATCATAAACATATCAATCAAGTAAATACTACTTGTTTACACCCATTCACCCATTTGACCCGTTTCCACCCAAATTGTCATTTAGGCTACATATTACTTGCACCTTTACTACAAGTTTCAATTATGATCAACACATGATCCATTTCCATTATGGCACAAAGGCCATAACCCCGTTCATTTATGATCAACCCATGATCCATTTCCATTATGGCACAAGGCCATAACTTCGTTTCATTTATGATCAACACATGATCCATTTCCATTATGGCACAAGGACATAACTCCGTTTCATTTATGATCAACACATGATCCATTTCCATTATGGCACAAGGCCATAACTCCGTTTCATTTATGATCAACACATGATCCATTTCCATTATAGATTAACACTATAACTACACTCGTTCATTGTACATACTAAATCATTCATAATTGATCATATCACATAGTATACACACAAACACATAACACATAAACCACCAAATTCCCATTTATCATCAATACTAAGTAAGTGCATAGGCACTTACCTTTCGGGTTAGAAGATCCCGCTCCGCCTTCTAGACCCACAATTTGATTACCTAAACATACACACCTAGTTTAGTAATCTAATCATTCATTCAAAACACATACAATTGAGTTTACAACCCAAATTTCCATTTTCAACCCAAATTGACCCGTTTGGGTTATTTCCATATCCAAACACCCCCTTTAATCAAGAACTCAACCACTTGAATTCTCTTACCAATACCTTGACACTAATTTTTCATCAAACTAGTTTCTTTAAGTTAATTTGGGGTTTGTTTAAGTGTCTAACACCTCTATAACACTTAATCATCATCAATTTATCAATTTAGCATCATGATCCAAACACCCCCAATTTCTACCATATGAACCCTAACTTCTCATAATCAAAATCAAAGGGTTCTAGGATGTTAATCATCATTCTTTAACTTTAGTTTAGCTAGATTATCAACAATCTAACACCAATTTACAACATGCATCCAAAATTTCGGATTTTACCCAAAACCCACCAAGAACACATCAATGGTGAAATCAAACGGAAGATAATCACTTACTTGATGTTAGGAAAGTGTTGTGTGAGCCAAAACTTCTTAAAACAAGCCTAAAATGCACGATTTAGCTTCAAAATCGTTTTTCTCCTTTTCTCCTTCTTCCAAGAACGACCCAAGGAAGAAAATGAGACCAATTTTGACTTTTTACTAGTCAATATGGCAGATTTGCCATGTTACACTTTTAGTCCCTCAACTTTCCATTTCACCCATTTCATTCTAAAGTTAGTTAAAACTAACATAACCCCACTACAAACTTGAAACCCACTTGTTTCAACTTATTTCTAAAATATTATTTTCACCATAATATTAATTAGAAATATTTATTTATTTGAAAACGAAACCCGGATTTTGGTTCGTTACAATAAACGAATTCTGGTTGCATCAAACTGATTACAATCGTCCCTATTTATACTACTAATTTGAATCATCATGTCATTTCCTTGAACCATCGTACTGCTTCGATTTTGGGCCGCTACATACGCAAGAGATCGTCGCGTCTGTTCCTGATGCATCGCTTCACGGTTTGTAGGTTATATGGTTTCCTTCTTGTCACATCTAGTCCTCCTAGTTTAAATAATACAAATACTAATCTAAATACAATAATAGCCTAACTACATAACTAGTCCCTAGACTTAATAACACCACTATATTTTGTTTAATATCCAATAGTTTCTCAGTAGTTTGCTACCTGTAGTAGTGGACAGTGGACTCAAGCAAAGATGGCAGGACTCTGCTTAGCAAGCGGACTCGATGACTCTGCTAAGGTTGTTGAGGCAGGCGGACTCTATCTGTCCTTGTTCTTCACGAGGAAGTTTTGGTTTTTCTTTTCAAAGATTCCATGCAGAGTCCGCTTGCCACCTCAGTGGAGTCCTGCAAACTTTGCTAGAGTCCGTACCTGAAGTAGCGAACTATCTGGAAATCTAATTGCTTTAATTTCATACAGAAACCAAAATCAATTCTATAAGGCCCCATAAATCCAAAAAAACTCTATATTTGTTATAGCGTATAAATTGTGAAGAAACTAACGGGGTACAAACCTTTTGCTACGATGAATCCCCCAAGCACAAAGACTATTAGCAACGTAAAGGTACCAAGAGCACTTGCAATCACCTGCATTCTCCCAACTGAAGCAAGAAACCGAAAGAGACACAAAGCCAATTGGTGCACACAAATATAAGCCAAAAGTTGTTTAAAAAACCTATAAGCAGAAGGTGCGAACCCAATGGTATAATACGTTATAACGATCCATATGACAGATTCAATGACCGATATAGGGATCTTTAGAAGCCAAATGGGAATCGCAAATGCCCACGCAGGGTAAAACAAGGAATCCCTTTGTTTAAAGAACACAGGAAGCCTCATAACAGTGAGCGCGAGCTCAGCAGCACCATTAAACATCATATTAATAAGACTGAAAAACAATGCACCCATATACTTTCCACCATCTTTAAGCTGACCACTTTTCATCGTTGTTCTAAAGAACACACTGAACACGATAATCGACATTATTGTAATCTGACACGTCTTGAATATATACAAAAACGCGTTACGCTTCATTAGCAACCACTCTCTTGCTAAATTTGCTTTCAAAAGGTCCCAATTCGATATACCATACGTTTGCTTTACCAAAGCAGCAGGATGGACTTTAGTAATGTCATGAGGACTTGCAAGATTGTTATAAAGATTTTGGCCGAGTTGAGACCGGGTGAACAGCTGAGTGAACTCAGGTGCAGATATGAATCTGTAAGGTTCTTCTTTTTTGAACCAGTACTGTTCTTGATCTTTTCTTGAAGTAACCTCTTGTAAAAAATCTGCAACTCCTTTTCTTTTGGGGCATTTGAATCCTACCTCTTCGAAGAACGCAAGAACATTTGCACACAGGCCTTGGTACACAATGTGACCTTCTGAAAGGAGAATAACGTCGTCAAATAACTCGAATGTTTCAGGAGCAGGTTGTAGAAGGGATATAATCATAGTTGCATCCATTACATGAACCATTTGTTTCATATATTTAACAATCTGATAAGTTGTTGAACTATCCAAACCAGTAGAAATTTCATCCATGAAGAATACTTTTGCAGGCCCTACCAACATTTCCCCTACAATTACCAAATAACAAAGTGGTCTTTTGATCAATCAGCACATATATAAGAGTAAGCGTGTACACATAGGCGTGATGTTAATACCTGTAGTGACACGTTTCTTCTGGCCACCGGAGATTCCTCTCCGCATCTCATCACCCACCATGATATCAGCACATATATCTAATCCAAGTATCTGTTAGGAATTTATCAGTAACGGGCCCTCAACTATTCGACGTGTTTGTAGTCTCTAAGTGACGGTATATGATAATAACACATTTATAACTTACTACTTATGGTTAACTACAAAATAATCATCCACCCTTCGGATCTTGGACGCTTTTACCCTTCTTAACTAACAATACAAAGGTTGGTTATTTCCTATATATACTTTTTACTGTATCCATATTTTAATAACACATTTAATTGCGTCCATCACATCCGCAGACCCTACCAGTTAGCTCTGAGTGGGATTACTCTGGGTACGTTTTGTTTTTTTGTTATTGAAGTGATCAACATCTTAAGTTAAACTAAATAAAGAATGAAGAAACTGAGGTTATGAGTTAGATGACCTTGAGAACATAGTCTGTAACCAAACTAGATTCTTGTCCAGTTATTGATGTGGCTTTCATGAAAGCATCAATATCAGGATCTGGGGTGATCCCTGCAACTCTCTCGCGTCCCTGCAATTCTACCAAGAGATCGTATCTTGTTCCTACACCGAGACAACGTGCAGCAAAGTCAAGCGTTTCCCAAACTGTCATCTCACCTTGGTGAACATCATGCTGGCTAATATATGCTGAAGTTCTCTGAGGAATGAACTCAGACATTTTATGACTGCAATAAGTAACTTCTCTGGTTACTCTTAGATCCTTTCCTTCTACTCCGCCAAGTGTCCTCATGAAGGTCGTCTTCCCGGAGCCAGGTGGTCCAAGAAGTAGTGTCATCCTGCAAACCAACATCCTTTCTAAAGAACAAATGTTTCTAATTGTGTTCTGAAAGTGACTATAACAAACATATCCAGTAAAATCCTACTTAATACAAGCAGGGTTTATGAAAAATGAGATAAGGGCAAACATTTACTCTACCCCGGACTCAGTTTTCTAATTGTGTTTTAAAAGTGACTATATGATGTTGAATACTCAGAACCAAATAATCAGTTGTATTAGAACGAACGGTAGAAAATAATGTTTGGATTGAAACTATAATATGATAATAATATGTTTGACATCAACAATAGGTTACTAATTATTTCCAAAATATTAGTAGAGCTTCATCAAAACATACCTTGAAGGTTTCAAGCTTCCACTCACATCATGCAATATTTTGAGGACCTTTTTGTTGGACGGAAGAACCTTAATGAGTTGGAGAAATCCCTATTGACACATAAATACAAATATCATAAGTTTACTTCATTACAAAGATCTTGAATTACAAATAGCAAACCTCTATGGCATTAAGGATGGAATTTAACAAAGTTGGAAGTGCTCTAGACCCTATAAACACATCTCCTTCAACCGATAGATTCTTGTAACGAACTTCGATTTTTGGAGTTTCGATCCCAACCCTGGTAAATTTACATCAAGATTATACCAAAAGCCCAAAATTTTGAACAAAGTTACAAAAGATAGACATTGGAATTGGATTAATGAGTTCACCTATCAATCCTTTCGCGAATACGAAGAAGAAAACTCTCATTATCTTCTTCAATCACTTTAAGAACATTCGTGATAATCTTCTTCTTATCTGGAGGATGATCAGCCGCATGAACTTGATTCAAGATTTCTTTTCTTGATCTTTCATAAGTGGGAAGCCTTTCAATGGCAGCCACTTTGAGTTCATCTTCATCCTCTTGTACCCCAGTGTTAGCTGAAGCCCAGTTCCTAAAAGATGCAGATAAACTCAACTGTCCGCTCACCGACCGTGCCAGCTCATCTCCGGTGGGCCAAGACGCCATCTCGATCTCACCACCCACAACTTACTTGAAACAATGCAGTTTGTTTTAGTTATGGTTTTATTGTTTTTGTGTCAACCAACAAACCATGAAGTTTTCCTTAAAAGTGTCACATGCATGCTGCATGATATTGATACACAATGTATGTCTGATTAATGTGTATAGAGGTTTGATGTTATACGTAAAGAATGAAGTAATCTTTTCATGATATTTTCAAGAAACACGTACGTACACATCTCAAAGAAGTAGTGAAGAAAATATAAAAGAAAAGAGACTTAAAGAATAAAAGAAGTTGGAAGTGATTGATTAGAAAAAATAAATGAATTAATGGTGGATCGCATAAAATTATTGGGTTTGTAGAAGAACGATTTGATTAGGGTTTGTTAGCATCGTAGATGTGTTTTTAGTTTTTATTTAACCGTGAAGCGATAATACGCAATCTCCTTAGTTAAGATTTATGATGATTACTATAAATTATATATCTATGGATTGTGATAAACTAGTAAATTTACCATGGCCGGTCAGGAGGATTTAAGTGGCTCGGCCGAGACGGGAAAAAAGGCACATACGAACAAAATATATAAACTATTTTTTTTAAACGACGATTAACGTTATAGCAATAAACATAGAAAAAAGCACAACAGCAATTCGCCTTTTAAAAAAAAAAAACCTTATATTGGGTTTTAAGTTTAAACTAGAAATTTTGCCCCCCGCTTCGCGGCGAAAAACGGACCTTAAATGGTTGAGGCGGTGTCATTAACGTGGCTAAGTAAGAAAAAAGATCCGTGGTTAAATACATAAAAGAGATGTATGAAGTTACGACGGTTTGGTTGTGGAGATCGAAACATATATAAAAGACAGTTATATAACGGTATTGATGTTTTTCAATCGGTCTCGGTCTCATTCTTCACGGTACCCGCACGTTTCGGTGGGGTGGTGCGGTTAAAAGAAACGTATGAAGTTACGACGGATCGGTTATGGAGATTGAAACATTTATAGAATACATTATTATGTCCCAAACGTCGTGGTTTAACAATTTTAAAAAAGTAATTTAATAGAATAAAAGTCAAAAAGAAAAAAATGGGTATGAAAAGGGGATAAAAACAGTGACCTCCAACTTCAATATCATATCACTTACCAACTCATCTAACATAATCTTTGGTTTTAATACGAGAATAAAAATATTTAAGCACTAATGTTTTCCAAAAAAAGAAAAAAAATTGACCGGAACAATAGTAATGAGCCACGTGGCCTGCGATGGGAGGCTCATCGACCATTCAAAATGTGGTTTAGTAGATTATAAAGATTAAAAATTGTCCAACCATTGATATTGGGTTTTAAGTTTAAATAGACACAACCATTATAAAGATTAAAAGTGTACAACTATTATAAAAATTAAAATGGCCCAACCATTATAAAAATTAAAAGGGCCAAATATATTTTTAAGTTTTTTATAAAAAGGACCAAATATATAAAACCGGTATTTAAAATTTTATAAAAAAACACATATATATACAGGCCCAGTAAAAATTTTAGGCCCCCGAAAAAAGGGCCCTGGCCGGCGGCCCGGCTTCCCAGGGCCGGCCCTGAAATTTACCCACCGCGCTTTGCGGCGGAGTCGAAACGTACACTAACTCGAGTTTATATATCGTCGAGTGAAAACGTATTATATTTGACCCGACTCGTTTACGAATAAATTTTAAGTTGAAACATAGATCATATGAAAACGTAACCCGACTCCTTTTCGAAAAAAATTTACATCGAAACGTTGGCCAACAAAAACGTACATAAAAATAAACACAAAAACGTATTATATTTGACCCAACTCGTTTTCGAAAAAAAATTACATTGAAACGTAGACGAACTTGAATTTATACGGGCACGTACATAAAAATAAGCACGTAAGAAAATGGGCGTTAAAAAAATATTGTTGAAGCATACATAATCATATTCTCGAAGATCATAGTTTTTTTCTAGGTGATACACGGTTGAAGTTCAGTCGTTGTCGGTTTGTATCGTTTGCCGAGATAAAATTAACCTAAAAAAACAGAAATATTTGTCGGAGAAAAAAAACTAATAAAAAGAAAAGAGAAATAAATCAAAAAGTAAGAAAGACAAAAGAGAAAATAAATAAAAAAGTTATAAAGACAACCAAAAAAAATTCATTGATAGAGGGTTTTGAACACGTGACCTAAAGGAAGGAATAAAGTAAATGAGTACCAATCAACCCATCTAGCCACATGTTTGATGATTATTTTGCAAATCAAATATATAGCACATACTATAAAGTATTCATTTTTAAAGAGTTAGTAATGGTATCATCACCGCCCATCATTTTTCGTGCCTACTTTCACTTTTATTTTCTTTTTTTATTATTATTATTATTTAGATTCGAACGAAAGGCATAGTGAAAAAAGTAAAAAGTCCATACTAGGTAGCTACCTTCTATATAACTTTATTTACGATATTATATAAATTTTATTCAAGGTCAAGCCGGATCAAAATTTGATTTTCTTTTATAACTTTGGAATATAATGTTTTATAAAATTATGAATATACCGTTACGACATTTTATTTTCTCCTCCTTTTCAATATTAATTTTATTCAAAAACCGGGTTATCGCAATGCACGGGCATAATCCGCTAGTATATACGAAAGGCAACCTCTTATGAATAGTAACTTTATTATTTACTTTTATAGGGAAAGTATCATAAGAAAATTCAATGTTCATAAGAAAATCAAAAAACTACTTATTCAAAATAAAAAAATAATAAAAAATCATAACTCAAAAAATAATTCAAAAATTAAAAAACTGTTTCGGAGACCTTGTTTCCCATGTTGTCCTCGTTAAAAAAAAACCCTCGAAAATAGTGTGTTTGACTTTTGGGTTTAGTTTAACTTTTAGGTTAGGTTTTTTGAGGGGTGAGGGGTTTAGGTTTTTGGGGGTGGGTGGGGGTTTAGGTTTTTGGGGGTGGGTGGGGGTTTAGGTTTTTGGGGGTGGGTGGGGGTTTAGGTTTTGGGGGGGGGGGGGGAGGTGAGGGGGTAGGTGGGGTGGGGTTAGGTTTTTGGGTGGGAGTGGGGTGGGGGGTTTAGGTTTTTGGGGGTGGGGGGGGTTTAGGTGTTTGGGGGGGTTGAGTTTTTTGGTTTTCTCATGAAAATGAGTTTTCTAGTGAACTCCCTCTACTTATATATATATATATATATATATATATATATATATATATATATATATATATATATACTATGTTAAAATCTCGTGTATTACACGGGTTAAATAAATAAAATGTTATATATTTAATAATAAAAATTTTATAGTTTTAAAAACCCGTGTAATACACTGGTTGAATAAACCAGTATATTATATCGGTTGAATAAAATATAATATGTTTTTAAAAAATGTAATTTGTCGTGACAGTTATAAGGTATGTTAAGTTAGTTTTTAAAATATTTTTTTCAACTGAACATTAATTTTTTTATTTAATTGGTAAATGTTAGTTCATATTAAGTTCATTTGATTGATGATATAATAACTATTTATAATTAAATAATAACTATCCGTAATTAGATTTATTAATATAAAGATTATTATTTAATAGGAGAGAAAATAGAAAATCTAATATTTAATAGAAGAGATAGACGAAAAAATAAATGTGAGGTGTAACCAGAGAGTGACACGTGTCATGAAGAGATTTTCATTTATTAAAGTAGTAAGATATATATATATATATTGGTCTGGTATGAAGAAGCAAATTGCTTTATACATTGAGAAAAAGTGTAACATGTTCAAAGGTCAAAGCTAAACATCAAAAACCATATGGATTGTTACAACAACCACAGACCCCACAATAGATTTCATAACTAAGTTGTCAGAGATCGTAAGAAAAGTTACACTCACAACCACAGAATACCATTGAATTTCAGGATTGGTGATAAAAGTTTTGTTGAAAGTGCCAACATGGAATCGCGTAGATCGATCCAGTAAGAAAGGTAAAACTACCCTAAGATACGTCAGACCATTCGAAATTGTGGATAGGATTGGTCACGTGGTAGGGGTGTGCACGGTTCGGTTCGATTATTAGCCTTAATCGAAATCAAAATTGAAGTCATCGGTTAATCTATTTTATTAACCGATCGGTTTTCGGTTAATCGGTTTGATTTATTCGGTTAGTTTGTTGGTTTTCGGTTTGGTTAATTTTGGTTAATAAGCAAAACCAAACTTCGGCTATAATTTTTTGTTAGCAATACATGAAATGAAGGTATAAATACATTAAATTGATGTATAAATATACGAAATGAAGGTATAAATACATGAAATGGAAGTATACAAACTAGAAATATATGAGAATACAGATGGTTTTGGTTAATTTCGGTTAACGGATGGTACAAAAAAAAACACGATAAACGATCTTCGGTTAATTCGGCTTTTGGTTATTCGGTTTTATGTTAATTTCGGTTCAGTTTCGTCGGTTTTCGGTTTGGTTTCTATTAACGGTTCGGTTATATGCCACCCCTGTGGCATATAAACTTAAACTGCCTCAGGAACTCAGCGTGGTGCATGATGCATTCCATTTGTCTAATTTAAAGAAATGTTTAGTTCGATCCCGTCCTATGACTCGACCCATAATATAAATTTATTAGTTAAACGTTTTTTTTTATTTTAATAAAATATTTCCTATCTATCAAACAACACGAATTAGTTATTCATTTTTATTCCCACATAGTAACCAAATAGGACAATGAAATGATAATATTCAATTTCTTTTCTTTATTTATTTTATTCACTCGTCCACTTCGTTACCCTATACAACATACCCATTGTTTATTGGCACTAAAGTCCATAACACAACTAAATTGACTATCCGATTGATGGCCAAGATTTGTACTACCCCATCGGGCCATCGAGCTTGAATAGGCCCATTCTCGTTAATTCAGGGGGTTGTGGGATTAAGAAAATAAAGTTTTGGCCGTTTTGAATACTTTTGATGATTCAAATATATGTTTTTAAAATGATTATCACGACATTAAAAAAATAAAATCAACCATTTAACCGTAGCAAATTATTAAAATAGGAAATAATTATCAATTCTTATATCTATTTGTCACTTGTTTCTTGGAATTTACTTATTTTAACACTATTAAATTAATAATTAAGAATCAAATCCGGAAATTATAAACACTAAAATCATAATTTTAACTCATAATAATATTAGACGTGAAATATATAATTGCACAAATGGCTCCCGTGATTTGATCAAATTACATGTTTGGCTCATAGGTTAAAAAAATTACAAACTTACCTCAAATTTTTGTGAGCTGGTTGCGTCTTTAGCTCTTGACATCAATACCAGTTAGTTTTTAATGAAAAATTAGCACATATGTCATCCACGTGACTTATATATTTTTAATGATTTTAACTCATTTTTAGAGGTAAGTTGTAATCGTAAGTCACATGGAGGACAAATAAGCTAATTTTTTTTTATTAAAAACTAACTGCTATTAATGTTAGGGATCAAAGACGCAATCAGGTCACAAAAATTTTAGACTAAGTTTACAATTTTTAAAACCTAAAAGTAAAACGTGTAATTTGATCAAACGAGCATTTGTGCAATTAACTATTTAAAGTCTTTTGACCAAGTTTTAAATTTTTCAGAGAAAAAAAAACAAACGTTACCTAAATCTTTTTCTGGCTTTAATTCACGTGGAATAACTGTCACTTTCGTATGCCCAACCAAAGTTACTTATGCCAGCCAGATACGACCTATCTTTATTGGCTATTAAAATTAGAATTAAATAATTTTATACTTTTAACGTAATTGTTTTTTATTTTTAATTTATGAGACTTTTAATTATCAATCTTATCTATATGTTTAGCATGTCATTCGATTTTTTTTTTGTCTATTAGCACTTACCATTTAAAATAATAAATTTTGTTTGTTTATTCAATTCTTTAGGCATAAATACTTTTAGTTAAGATAAAATCAAGAATATAACCGTTTTTAAATTTATATTATTTTCTATCGTGTCATAATTACATGAACAGAAGATTTTTTTACCGCTTATTAATTTTAATTATTTAATATTTTTTTATTTAACTATTTAATATTTTATTTATTAATATTTTATTTTATCAACTACTTACTTTATTATTTTTGTTTACTAATAATTATTTAATATTTAATTTATTATAAATTGGATATCAAACAAAAAAACTTTTATATTAAAACCATTAAGTTTTTTTGAGTTCTAGGAATTATTTATTTTCGGCCACAATATTGAGTCTTTATTTATTAAAATAAAACTTGAAAATAAAATGTGTAATTTTCTATAAAATATCTTTGAATTTTCAAAAAAAAATATTCTCTAAAATATTAAAATAAAACTTGAAAAATAAACATGCAGACATGTATGGCCAGAAACGAAACAGTCACAGATTTATTTGATTTTTCATGTATTTCCATTTCCATTTCCATTATTTTCTTTTTTCTTTTTCAATAATTCACGCAAATACTCCATTCTTCAACTGATTACCACATCGATTTCTGTATCCAACTCCTCTTCAATCAGGTAAATTTTGATCTTTACTTTCAGTAAAAATTACATTTTGTTCAGAACCCTAATCCCAAAATGCTGTTTGCTAATGGGGTTTAATGATTTAATGAAAAAAAAATCCCAAATTGAATCTGATTATGTCAAATTAAAAAGGGGGGTTTCTGTAATCTTGATTTGAGTACATGAATTTTGGGCTAAATTAGGTTTAATCATGTTTGTTTATTGATTTGCTTGTTTCTGTTTCCTTTGATTTGTTGATCTTGTTGTAAAACAAAGAATTAGCTAGCTTTTTTGGTGGAGGTGATTTTGACTTTTATGGTCAAACATAAAGGGAGTAGGCATTTATATTGATTAGGGTTTAAGGGGGAATGGAGGTGACCATGAAAATGAGGTTTAAATTGCTACAAGAACAAAGTTTAAATCCTGGAAATGAAAATGAAATTATAGTTAAACTTTTTGTGATTTGAGGCTCTTAGCCCCTTAATCTTGATGTTTGATATGGCTAGAATGCTGTGTTTGACGCCCCTAGGTTGCCTCTTGGCTCGCGCCTCGTGTGCTTTTGACTACATAGGCGGATTATGTAATTTGTAATTGTGGCGGTCATCTCGTATTCGATTTATGGATTCCGATTGAATAAAAATTATTTGTAAATCAATTTTTCATATAAATTTTTTTTAACTTTTTATGTTGTTAGCCCCTTAATCTTGATGTTTAATATGTTCAAATTACTATTTTGATTCTATAACCAAGCATAGTTATCAAAAGCGAGCGCCTTGTGCGCCTAGGCGCAATTTTAAGGCGAGGCGCGATAAAGAAGCATTTATTTTAAGGTGAGCGCCTTGTGAAGCTGAAGTAGATTTTGGTACTTTGAACATTTTGTTATTCAAGTTTTGGAATTACATTTGAATTTTGACTATTTTAGAACTTTTGGTACTAATTAGATGATATTAAATGTTATATAATAGCTTTTCCTTATTTTATTTGAAGAATAGTATTATTTTTAAGTATAGAGTCCTATCATTTAAGTGCGCTTTTTTTTTCTTAAGCCCTCACTTTTTTTTGCACCTAGGCCCCAGGAGAGGCCTATGCGCCTAGCGCCTTTGACAACTGTGTAACCAAGATTTCAAACGACATAATAAAGTTTTCAACTTTTTATTTTGTTAGCTCCTTAATCTTGATGTTTGAGATGTTGAAATTATTATGTTGATTATATAAACCAAGATTTCAAATGACATAAGAAAGTTTTTGAACTTTTTATGTTGTTAGCTCCTTAATCTTGATGTTTGATATTTGAAATTACTATTTTGATTCTATAAACCAAGATTTCAACTGACATAATAAAGTTTTTAACTTTTTATGCCGTTAGCTCTTCATTCTTGATGTTTGATATGTCGAAATTACTATGTTGATTATATAAACCAATATTTTCAACCAACATAATAAAGTTTTTAACCTTTTATGTTGTTGTTCTTTTTAAACAGAAGTGGTGGACTAGTGTGATTAAATTCAATACTATTATTTTTATCGCGTTCGCCTCTGAATGGTAATGGTTGCCATGGGCTCTTCTGAAGCAATTCTGCATGTGTTCTATGGGGCTGCGCCTTTTATTAAGTCTGACTCAACATGTTCTCTTGGGTCCCTCACAAAATACAAAAAGAAAAGTGGTTCAAACGCCATCCGGTTGTTCAAGTGCTCAAGTATTTATCACCAGTTTCCCACAATTCCCACCATTCGATTTGAAAAGTTCAAAAATACACAATTTGAAAGTTTCAGTTGTAAATGCCAAAATGCTGAGAGTGTTAGCGGATTTACTACTGAAAATGAAAACGGTACATGGTTTGTGGATAATGCTAAAGAGTTTAATACAATTCAAGAAACGGGTCACCCGCCGAATCTCTTAGGCTCAGAGGACGTTCATGAGTTCAAGAAAGAAAGTGAGAGTTCGTTATCTGATGCTATTGAGAAAGAAGCGTGGGACCTACTACGTGAATCCATAGTACACTACTGTGGTAGTCCTATTGGAACAATAGCTGCAAACGACTCCACGAGCTCTAGTGTTCTCAACTATGACCAAGTGTTCATTCGTGACTTTATACCTTCTGGTATAGCTTTCTTATTAAAAGAAGAGTATGATATTGTCCGAAATTTCATCCTTCACACGCTTCAATTGCAGGTAGTTAATAGTTCATCTTCCATTTTATATTTTCTTTATTCGGTTTCCTAGTTAGAATTCACAAAGTAATACAACAACTTTAGCTTTAAATCATCAAGGATAGGATTTGCAATGTCTTATGATCATCTTATGTGGAAATTTTAACCCATTTACTTATGAATGGGTTGATTTGGGTTGTGTTGTATACTCGTATATCAAATGGGTCCAAACGGGGTGAAAGTTGCTCAAAGTCTATTTTTAATCCATACAACCTTCTAAATTGTTTTGTGCAATGGTTTAGGTTAGTATTGTAATAGTATCGGGTTTGTAATCATAACTAACACATCAACTATTTATAAACATAAAAAAAGCCCAATTTGAGGGTCAGCCCAAGTGACCTTATCCATTTTGGTATGCAATATAAAGTTACACGTTTTGACCCGTTATCCATTCCATTTTCCCAGTTTTACTTTTGAGCGATTCTCCTTGAACAATATATTGTAGTGATTGTTCCTTGTGTTCTTGAATATCAAGAAATTTGGTGCTTTGCTAGATTAAACTAGTCAAGAAAAAAGTGAAAAATCACGTTTTTATGTTAATTTTCTTGTTTTATAGAGCTGGGAGAAAACAATGGATTGTCATAGTCCTGGTCAAGGATTAATGCCTGCAAGTTTCAAGGTTCGTACCGTACCCCTTGAGGGTGATGACACTGCAACCGAAGAAGTACTAGACCCTGATTTTGGAGAGGCTGCAATTGGTCGTGTTGCCCCTGTTGATTCTGGTACTTCTTATCACGTGTTCGGATTTGCTCTTTAAAAGTGATTATATGATTTTGATTTTTAAATATTCAAAATCAGATAATCAACAATAATAAAATTGGATGTAGGAGATACTTTTTGGATGTGCTTATGCTGTTTGAAGTTATAATAATAGTAATAAAATAATCAGTTGTTTCAGTGTTTGACACGTTTTTCTATCCTGTTTTATTACAATTTTTTTTATCAGGATTATGGTGGATTATATTGTTGCGCGCATATGGAAAGAGTTCGGGAGATATGTCACTGGTTGAGAGAATTGATGTTCAAACTGGAATCAAAATGATTTTGAAGTTATGTCTTGCTGATGGTTTTGATATGTTTCCTACTTTGCTGGTAGCTGATGGTCCGTGTATGATTGACCGCCGTATGGGAATTCATGGACACCCTCTTGAAATCCAGGTAATGAAGATTGTAATGTTTGACTTGACACTTGTTTCAAAATAAATTGTTTGACTATTTGTCAAATATCTAGAACATCCTTAAACGAAAGCAAAACAAAAGACCCTTGCGGATCCATACATACTTATATGCATACATACATACACACATACATACATATATATGTATGTATAGAATGGGAGGTTGTATGCATTACAATTATAGTTTGGTTGGCCTTTGACCTGTTTACTTTTTAGCTATTATTTTTGGTTTTACACATTTGACCGGCTAGAGATAAACTAGAGGTAGCAATTTTGACCAATTTACTCATGAAAGGGCCAATGCCACATTTTGTTTTAAACGGATTAAACAAATATCTTTAGCTAGAGGGAAGGGGTCAAACGGGCGATGGTCAACCAGTGTCAAGTTTTAATGCATGCAACCATCTAAGTCCTTTTTATTCAAAATTTGATTATTGTTGTAGTAACATTGCATTTGTGGGTTGACCTGACATGCCCATTTCATTCTTTAATAAAATGGTCCATTTCAACTTGAACCCATTTTGACCTGTTACCAAGTTTCACATTTCAAACTCGAGCAGGCCCGAGAGCCTAAACAAACCTTTTATTTATATAGTTTTTATTTAATGTATTAAATATATGTTCATACTACAATAATTATTATGTATAAAGTTATGATGAAAATAATTAAATAATGTATATTATATTATATATAAAAACGATAATTATAAAACTATATATATATATATACACTTATAAAAATATATAAATAAAATAATTAATATATAATAAGCGAGCCAAGCTCGAGCTTGAAAAATTACTCACGATCCAAGCTCGAGCTCTCTTCAGTTAAGCTCGGCTCCTTTACACCCCTACTTGCCCCTCTAAGATAACCAATAACCCAATTAAACCACAGATGAATTGTGGCGCACCTTGTTCACCATTTTAAGGGTTATTAGTAGCTTATGATTTGTATGACATTACCCCTGATTTCAGGCACTATTTTATTCTGCATTAATGTGTGCACGCGAGATGCTTGCACAGGAGGATGGGTCAGCCGACTTAATCAGAGCATTAAACAACCGTCTTGTTGCATTATCATTCCACATAAGAGAATATTACTGGATAGATTTGAAAAAACTTAATGAAATTTACCGTTACAAGACTGAAGAGTACTCTTATGATGCTGTCAACAAATTCAACATTTACCCTGATCAAATTCCTCCATGGCTAGTAGAATGGATGCCCAATAAAGGAGGTTATCTTATTGGAAACCTGCAACCGGCCCATATGGACTTTCGTTTCTTCTCGTTAGGAAACTTTTGGTCAGTAGTTAGCAGTTTAGTCACCGGTGACCAGTCTAATGCGATTTTGGATCTTATTGAAGCTAAATGGGCTGATTTAGTAGTTGATATGCCTTTCAAGATTTGTTATCCCGCTCTCGAAGGTCAAGAATGGCAGATTATTACAGGCAGTGATCCGAAAAACACGTGATCTTTCCATCTTAATATTATTTTTCTGCTTTTTTTAAATCAAAATCGTTGATTTTTTTGTAATTTCTAGCTTTTGTGGGCTTTTGCAGGCCTTGGTCATACCACAATGGAGGTTCATGGCCAACTTTACTTTGGCAGGTTGGTATCTTGTCATTTGGGTTCAAATAAATTTTGAAAATTTAAGGAATTAATAAATAAATTTATCAAAAAGACTTCTTTTTTGTAAAGAAGGGATAACATTTTGTGAATTGAGAGTAAGTATCTCTCATAAGGTAAAAGAAGGGGTAAATAGGTCATTTTGTTTTACCCTTACTAAACAGTTTTGTTGCAAGTGCTCTGAAACTGATTATTGACCCTTAAATAATTAGATAATCAGAAGCAGTTGTTTATCCACACATTAAAAACAGTTAAAATAACACAAATCCAACAAGCTCCTAATGGCATTATGTGAGATTTTGAATTTGAAAAGTAGTCGGTTTGACTCAAAAGTCAAAGCGCACCTCCAAGAATGGATGGACAATAGTATGCATTTTCTTATTTACAGCTTACAGTGGCATGCATCAAGATGGACAGACCAGAAATCGCAGCAAGAGCTGTGAAGATAGCCGAGGGGCGTTTGGCTCAAGACAAGTGGCCCGAATACTATGACACCAAAAGGGGGCGATTCATAGGGAAACAATCGCGCTTATTTCAAACATGGACAATTGCAGGGTATCTTGTATCAAAACTACTCCTTGCAAACCCGCAAAAAGCCAAGATTTTGATGACTGATGAAGATTCTGAGCTCACTAACGCCTTTTCTTGCATGATCACTTCTAACCCGCGAAAGAAACGGGGTCCAAAGAGTTCCCAGAAGACCTACATTGTATGAACATGAAAAGGTTCATCAGTTGTCACATCCAACATTCTATAAACCTTAATTTTTATGACCCTGTTCTTGAAGATTTTTAGCATGGATCCACCAGTAGTTTTTTTATGGTGGACAAGTTGATTTGGTTTTTATGTATAGATTATACAGTAAGGAGTGAGCCTTTGTGCCACGCGATTAGTCGATTTCGTTCATTTTCGACCCTCTAAAGACGTACTTATGTTACATTATGAAAGATGTGAAACCTTAACCATCCATCCAGTTGTAAAAGCTTAAGTTTGATTTTCTTGAAACTTATGTTACATCAGTGTCAGTTTCTTTAAATCTTCATTTACAAAACTTGTAATTTGTGAAAATTTCATTTTATACATCATCCTATATTCATTCAAGAATAAGATAAACTTTTGTCTTGTGGCATTAGTGAGATTACTCCCCACAAATATGGTTTAGATTTAGGTGATAGTAAAAAAATAAATGTTAAAAAAAGAATAACATAAACTTTTGTATGTAAAGAATTGTGAGAATCAAATATGGCATTAGTGAGATACTCCCCACAAATATGGTTTAGATTTAGGTGGCAGTAAAAAAAATAAATGTTAAAACAAGAATAACATAAACATTTGTACGTAAAGAATTGTGAGAATCAAATAAAGAGAGAGAGACGGGTGTCTGGATATTATTACTAACTAAGTTTAAAAGGTAACGTGAGTGAACAATAATTTAATCTTTTTTATTATATTTTTTAACCCTCATACTATATATAATATACACTCTTAACCCGTTTACATTTCTCTGTTATAACTTTCGTTCTTTACTTCTTTATTAAAAAACAGAAAGCGTAACTTTCTTTAGTTTTATTATGTCAACAGTCTGATATAAATTTTATTAAAAACGGAGTTCTATTCAAAAACGAGTATTTTTTTGTAGGCTATAGTGGCTGTACGTAAGGTTTTAGCCCCGCAAACGAGCCGAACCAAATTAGACAATGTTCCCGCTGTGTTGCGAGGGGAATCGTTTTAGTCCCTCGTAGTATATATAATATACTCTTTTGACCCGTTTAGTTTTCTATTAATTTTGTTTCATGTGCTAACTTTCGTTTGTTTGTTTTTTAAACAGAATGCGCGGTTTTCTTTGGTTTTTTACCAACGTTCAGGCATAATTTTTTTTTTAAAACGGACTTATGTTAAAATTCGAGTTTTTTTTCCGTGCGCTATAGCGAATCTGCATTTCAATATAAGTTTTATCCATCCAAATGAGCTGACCCCGATAACGACCAGGCTCCCGCAGCGTAGCGCGGGTGAAAAAAAATCTAGTTATAAATGAAACTATAATTTTAAAGCTAAATTTATAGTAATAATTATACAAATGTTTCAAATGAACCTAGTTTAACATAAATGTTAACATAGTTCATATATGCATTATTGTAAACGCCCATCACCTTGTTGTCTAGTGCCGTTGGTTTTTACCCTATGTGAGTTCAAATTATGTAAGCAGAGGTTATGTGGTATTTAGAAGTGAAAAAAGTTGTTAAAAAAGTGCATTATTCTAAATATACTAATTTTCATTGGGATGAAAAATTTTAATTATTTTATTTTTAGCAAAATAATAATATGTGTAACGTTATTCGGAATTTTAATCATAGTATATATAATATATACTTTTGACTCGTTTAGTTTTCTATTAATTTCGTTTCATGTGCTAACTTTCGTTTGTTTTTTTAAAACGGAATGCGAGGTTATGTGGTATTTAGAAGTAAAAAAATTGTTAAAAAAGTGCATTATTGTAAATATTGTTATGAATATGTTATTATGGTGACTATCCAAGTTCCTAACTCCCATATTACTTATGTTTGTATTAATGATATTAGCACTATATATAGTGGCTCTTGTACTTGATATTATATCTCTAATAAAAAAAACTTCTCTTTTCTCTCATTCTCTTCTTTCTTATGTTTACATACTTTGTATACTAGTTGTTATTAGGTCGTTGTTATACAACACGTTATCAGCACGAGTTGCTATTTGGAATTGGATCATAATAAGGTAAAAAATCTTTATTCTTGTCTTAATTCATTCAAACAAAAATCCATATTGTAATTCATACAATTTTGGATTATGTCGAGAATTATATTTTTATTTTAGTAATTTTTATTAATGCGTTATTAGACAAAGAAATTTATATTTGTTAAAATTGTCATCTTTTAGTATTAAATAAAAATATACTAATAAAGATTTTCAAACCATATAATCAAACTATGATATTATTTATTAACCGTAGATGGATTTATGTTCATAAAAGTTGGTTGATGTTAATTATGTCTTGCATGTTATAATATTGAAAGTTTCATGTGTATAATAAATCATGTTATATCACATTATGTATATCTTACTAAGTTCATAATCATTGTTATGAAAAATAACTAAAAAGAAAAGGAAAACGCTTGTAGATTTAAAGACAATTTATTATAAACAAATGATTTTGATGTTTCATATTCATAACAATTCAATACTACATTATGATGGTAGTTCAAAAGTAATAATGAACATATTAATTAAGTAATTAACTTTAGAGTAATGGTCACATATATTTGCCATGCATTATTTAAATTTATTTGTAATTGATATGTTTGAAAGAAAATAATTATTCATAACCTCTATTTATGACATTAAATAGGATTATCAAAATTACTTACCTTAAAATTGTTATAGTTGTGTCTTTTACATTATATATACACAAAGTATGATATTGTTATTACATTTGTACAATTGCTAAGTGTATGAAAATTATTATAACCGGGGTTGTCAATGTCTAATCGAAAAAAATTATCATACTATGTACGTTTAATATAAAATGATAGGTTTGTTTTAGTATGTTGAACTCATTGGCTAATTCTAAAAATTTTAAACTAAAATAAACTAGAATAAAAACAAGTTATGAATTGATTTTTATGTTATGCGTTCATGAATATTGTTTCATCATTAAATTGTAATTTTATGGCTTGAGTTGAGATTACATTCTTTCTACATGTAATTGAATATGACGTATCTTTTGAAATATGCATTGGTTTAACTTAGCACTGATATGAAATGTCACGTCAATTAAAAGTTGCATTTGAATTGTCACCTCACTAAAACATATTTATTATTGATTACAGTATTATACAACTAAAATATGTCACTTGGTTGGTTGGTTTTCTAGTTCATGTTACGTACGAAAATTATATGCATTGTTGTTAATATATTTTTCATCTTGAATAAGTTCTACAAACATTGAAAGTCAATAACTTTTTATGGATACAAAACATATTAAAATGATGTCTAGTTTTTTTATTGCAAGAATATTACCAATGCAATTTAATTAAGGATATTATAAAAAAGAATATAACTTGTTTTATATGATGATATAATATAATGTGTTGTATTGTATAATTTGCCTTTATGATATACATAGCCTTTGAGATGCTATAATTTATTGTATTAAATTGAACAATTAAAAGATCAAAGTTTTGGTTATCACTCTTTGAAAGATTATAAACATGTTTAGATCATAGTGCAAGATCTACTAGTTAAACATGTTTATATATGATGATCTGACATCCAAAATGTCATACTTTCTAAATCTCTTGATTAATTTACAAAAGGTCATAAAATTCAAGACCGATAAGATCTGCATGACTCAGACATGTAATATTTCTCAATTTATATGATGAGAAGATTATTTATAATGAAAATCCAAAACAAAACTTAATATGCCCGAAGCATTAAAAACAATACCTCGAGATGTGTTTTATGAATTTCAAGAAAACTGGTCGTATATGTTACAATCAAATCAGTTAGATATTTTGAAAAGGAGGGGTATAAGTTTGATAAAATTAATTGTGTCTATTTATCAAAATTCACTCTAATAGCTCATCATAATAGCAGTTTACAGAGATAATTTAAATAATATCGAGAGAAATTGTCGAACTTTTAAAAGGAGAATTTTGAAATGAAAACTTTCACATGGCTAAATTATTCCTCGACCTACAATTCGATTATATATGTATTTATCAAAATTGTCATGCCTCAAATATGTTCCTTAAGTAGCAATATTATGAAAAGAGGTATACAAAGGTTTCAAGTGACTTCAAAACCATATGTCCGGAAAAAGAATGAAAACCCATGAAACTTGTTTGTTTCTACTACATTCTTTAAAGTGAATGTGACTATATATTGATCAGTATAAAGGTAATGATCATGGACATAACTGAGAATTTGTATTGATAATCATGACAATAATGATTGACCACCACAGTGGCAAATTAAGAGAATGATTATATAAGAATAAAGTTTGAAAAGCATAAAAAGTTGATATGACAAAATCGTTTAAAATAATAATATATTATTCTCTTGTATATTTCATTGTGTATTAAACAAACACGAATGCAGCTAAAGGATATATGATCATAACCAGAAGTTTATGGATCATGATTATTAATTAATTGGCATGACCGGTAAGACCATCCCGAGTCAATGATGATGTGAAACATATTGAAGAACCTGAATTGAGAATTAAACATGTAATGTTTGCTCTCAAGGGAAGTTAATTATTTATCAATTAAAGTAGGGTGTGAATCCCTATAGATATATCCTGGAAGTGATAAAGATATACGCATACATCACTACATGATAACGTTTAGTGTTTTAAATCGATGCATCGTCTATATGGTTATCAAATTTGCAACCAGCAGTTTGCATGATTTGTTGCTTATCTAATGAGATAGCAAACACAGTTTTTCCAGATATCATTTATTTTGGTAATAATGACGAATTGAATTCTCAAGTTACTAATGATTATTGGAATAAGTGTTGAACATTCTGATACATGAATTGCTTTTGTTGAAGACGATCAACAGACGTCTTCGATTGAGTGCAAACTCAATAATCATGAGAGCAAAAGTTTATCTATATATTTTGTTGCATATGATTTTGCATGCAATAATATTAATTCACATCAAGCCAACGAGTTTTAATACTTCCTCCCCATTACAGTTGGTTTTTGGTCAGGAACTAAATATTTTCCACCTAAGATTTTTTGGTTGTGTGGTATATATTGAAATTGATCCACCACAATACACAAAGATGGGACCTCAAAGGAGGTTGAGAATATATGTTGGGTATGAATAGAGCCACTAATGAATGATTCATTTATGGCTCGACTATTGGTTTTCACTTAATGAATTAACATCCCAACATTAGGGGGAGATTAAAAGCAGCTGGAAAAAGAATGAGTTGGAATGAATTATCGTTGATCCTCAAACTAAACAATGTGAACCAGAAGTTTGAAAGATAATTCATTACCAAAATAAGAATCAGTTACCAGACACATTAACTAACCTTAAAAAGAGTGACTAAGTCATATATGCCAGTTGCTAATGCTCCAATTAATTTTAGTGTCCAAGAAGGACAATCACATATTGATAATGAGCCTATGCACGTCTGCAACGTGATAGACTAGTCAATTCCAAGAATAAAAATCCTCAGAAAAGGAGCAAGTAATTAAGATGGTCAAGTCGATGTACATTAGAATGGTTTTCTGAAGAGACACTAGACATATGGTTCCAGAAGAACCTCAGGTACCTGAAATAAAGAGATCTCGGTAAATTATGTCATATCTAGAAATGTATGGAATCAAAACAAAATCGACGTCGTTATACTTTTTTATATAATAGCGCTTGAAATAATCAAAATGATGAGGATCAATAATGTATCTGCCTATGAATGAAAATATAAAAATGATTGGCCAAAATGGAAAGATGCAAATGAGGCAGCATTGTCTTCTCTCACAAAATAGAAATGGTTTGGACTAGCTGTCCAGATACATGAAGTTGTAAATATGTTGGATATAAGTGAGGTCTTTTGTGCGAAAGAATTATGTGAAATAATGAAAAAAGATAGAAGGCAAAATTGGTGGCACAAGGATTTTCGCAAAGACCTATAATTAATTATAAGGAGACAGATTCTCTAGTGGTGGATGCAGTGATTCCAATATCTTATTAGTTTGGTAATATAAAGAGAGAATTGATATGCATCTTAAAATATTGTGAGACACATGATATCAAAATTTACAAGAAAATCCCTAATGGATTCATACTACTAAAATCATATAGAGTAAGTTCTCGAGAACATTATGATTGTTGTATACAGATTCAGATTCGTATACATTATGTCTGTTGTATACGTTATTGAATTGATTGGAACTCCTTATGAGTTTTCTAAAGCGATTGAATGTTTAAAAGTTATTTGAAACATCTTAAAAATGTAATCCTTGTGCACCAGTAAACATGCAAGAAATAAATTCAACATGATTATTATGGTATGCCAATGATGGTACGTACAATATAGATTGGAAATGAATCCATTGTTATCGATATGTAATTATTTGCTAAAAGATAAAGTTTATGTACCAAACTTCTGAAGAGTGAATGTACATGCATAATTAGTCAAGTTGGAAAGAAGTCCATGATGGATTATAAATGTTTCAAACATTTATATACAACCTTGAGAATTATATTATCACAAGTTCTGTATATGGATTGAAATAGTCGGGTCGAGTGTGGTATAATCGACTCACTGATTATCTTGAAATATAAAGATATAAATATGTTGTAAATGATCCATATGCTTTATTGAAAGAACAATCACATGTTTGTTGTATCTCTTGAAGAGATCAAAATTTGTATAAAGTTATTTTTATCCATCAATCGAGTGACATCAAGAAGATGTTGAAACATTTAATACAAACAAATATTTTGATACTCTTAAGGTAAGAAAGCTTTGGGTTTATATTTTGCTAACCCATCGAAACAAGTTTAGTTAGTCTTGCAGATGCAGGTCATGTAACACAACACAATCGTGAGTCTGGTGGTATATGTTTACGAGAGGAGGCAACATAAATTTTACATGAAGATCATACATCGTTGGCCTGCTTAAGGAATTACACTTCAAGGAATAAAACAACAAATCATTGACTACAGAAGTTTTGAGGATTTTTTTCAAAAGATCAACATACATCACCTAAAGGATATATATAAATGATGGGGAGTATTATACACATTGTACTCTTTTTCCCTTAGCTATGGTTTTGTCCCACTGGGTTTTCTTGGCAAGGTTTTTAATGAGGCAACATAACTGATCTAGTAGCATCAGTTTATCTCACAGTCCTGAAGTACTGATTTAACATCATCCTGAAGTATGTTGTTAATTGTGTATAATGCGCGTTGCACTCTTTTTCCCTTATCTATGGTTTTGTCCCACTAGGTTTTCCTGGCAAGGTTTTTAACGAGGCAGCATCTTCAAATGTATTAATTGGATAGTCAAGGGGGAGTGTTATGAATATGTTATTATGGTGACTATCCAAGTTCCTAACTCCCATATTATTTATGTTTGTATTAATGATATTAGCACTATATATAGCGACTCTTGTACTTGATATGATATCTCTAATAAAAAGACCTCTTTTCTCTCATTCTCTTTTTTCTTATGTTTACATACTTTGTATATTGGTTGCTATTAGGTTGTTATAGAACAAATATACTAATTTTTATTGGGATGAAAAATTTTAATTATTTTATTTTTAGCAAAATAATAATACGTGTAACGTTATTCGGAATAAATATACATGTTATTCAGGTTGAGTATATATAAAGGTATCTAAATATGTGATTGATGTCATAAGCTTTGATTATAAGCTATAGGATCAAGTGTTATTAGTATGCTAGAAGGTTTGTTTTGACAGTGACCCACAACCACATAAGATTGTTCAATTCTTATCTCAAGACCAAACTCTCGACCTAGATTCACTCTTGTACCAGGAAAGATTTGCCATAAAGGTTGACTGTTAATTCAAGCAAACTCCCGAGTGTCGGTTTGTGACAGGGCCTGCAGAACTTATTGTCAGTTATCGCTCAAAATATAATCTAAGACGAGCCAATGAATCATATGCTACATGACATAAAAAAGATGAAATCCAATGTCATCCAAGAAATCACAACAACAAATATGTTTTTCATTTATTCAAGCACAAAATACCGAATGTTACAGTCATTGCATAGTTTAAGATTTACAGTCACAATACCAAGTTCAAAAAACCATTTAGTACACAGATTATGCAGTAGCCGATGCACCTTCAGCTGGCCAAAACTCGGTTTTCTTCCCAGTCTTGGAAACCGTCTGCAGAACTGCATCTGGTTGGACATTGCCCTTCACAGTCACCTTCTGTTGTTCCAGATCAATGTCAAAAGTTTCCACCCCTGAAAAATAAAACATTTTTAGAATACAAATGAAGGAACTTATATCAACTTTTAGGTTGGAAATCTTGAAAGTTTGTTTCCAAAAAGAACATTTTCTATCTACTTTATGAACATATAATAGATCAAACTTGGTTCTAAAAAGCGTGACGCGCAAAGAGACGTTTAGGTCCCGAAAGCCAAGGTGCGAAGCAAGAGCTTCACGTCCGCATACAACATAATAAGTTTTATGTACAACCAAACATTGTATCTCCTAGGACGTTTTTCAGATCACCTTGAGATGCGCTTTTTTAAAACCTAAGGATAAAAAAGATGAATAACGAACCTTCCATTTTGCCAAGAACCCTCTTCACGGCCCCAACACAGCCGCCACATGACATGCCAACCTTAAGAACAACAGTCTGCATTGCCATAAAAACATATTAGCAAGTTCTTCGTCACACGTACAGTCATTAATTAATTAATTATTATTATTTATTATTAATCTGCAGAGTATTTGAACTTAAACTGGAATTGAACATGTACTTACAGTACAACTAAAATCTAATCTATACATGTTAAATAAGTAACTGGTTGCGCCACGTGTCATGATTCTGTGAACCCAAAATTCTTTTTCCAGCTTATTTTTTCTTCATTACTAACTATTTAATATTTTCTTTATCAATTCCTAAATCTTCATTACTATTTAATATTTCCTTTATAATTCCTAAACCTTCATTACTAACTATTTAATATTTCCTTTATACAACCCGTATAAAGCACGGGTTTCTAACTAGTATAATACTATCAAAGAACAATTTTAAAATTTTACAACCTGAAAATCTTTAACCAAATAGCAAAAAAGATGATCCCTTTCAAATGAAACACAAACTATTGTATAACCAATGTGGAAACTGAACCTTAATCCACTATAATTTAGCCCAAATATGTGGTTTCAAGCTCGCAATATAGGATTTCATCTCAGACCCAACTCACCCAAGTCACAACCAGCAATCATTTTGGATAATTAGTTGCAATTAAAGAACTACGAGAATCACAATAAGCACTTGTACATAGTACTGATTATACGCAGACGGCTTATTTAGCTACAGGTTCATGTGTTTATGTGGTTCTCGCAGTTCTATAAATTAGTACAAAAACAACATAAATAAAGATCCATAAATATTTATTTTCTTCAAATTATCATTTGATATAATACTGATTAAACCTAAAAACCCTGAAATTTGACCTAATTTGATATAACAGTGATTAGTCAACAGTTTACACAAAATTTCATCCTGGTGATGTAAAAATAAAAGAGGAAATTGAAACGGATTGATCGTAGATCATAATCGCCCGATCCAAACAGATTAATTTGGTAAAATCAAATAAAATAATACGATGGATAGATCAAATAAGCATGGATCAAATTGAGAACACAATTGGGAAAATGAAGAGATGTACCTGAGACATTGTTGAATGAATTTGAGAATTTGACAAAGGATGAATGGATTGATGCGGTGGAGATGGGGATATTTAAATTAGGGTTAAGCAAATAAGAAAGATAAAAGGGGGAAAACGTTTATTGATGACCGCCGGCTATCACGACATTTCGTTGACTTGGACTTTCCGTTAATTTAGACGGCTTCATTCGTCAAAATTTCAAGCGTGTTTAAAAGGTCAACATTCTCGAAATAGTAGTCTTAGCAAAAGTTCTCATGCCACTTTTGTGTAATTTGATGTTGAGACCTATGTTTGTGTAATAACATGTAAAAACTTCTCGGAACACAAGATTGTTATGGAGACCTGTTTTCATATAGTTTGTGATTTTAAATCCATTCCTATAAGAGGAGGAAATAAGTATTTTATCACTTTCATTGATGATAGTACTAGATATTGTTATGTATATTTACTTAAAAGTAAGGATGAAACAATAGACAAATTCATTTTATATAAAAATAAAGTGAAGAACCAACTTAATAATAAAATCAAGGTTGTAAGAAGCGATAGAGGTGGTGAATATGTTTCATCATTTGCAAACTTATGTGCACAAAATGGCATAAGACATGAGATAACCCCACCATATTCTCCACATTCAAATGCCATTTCGGAACGAAAGAACCGTACCTTAAAAGAAATGATGAATGCCTTGTTATTAAGTTCTGGGTTAACCCCGGACATGTGGGGGGAAGCCGTTCTATCGGCTAATTTTCTTTTGAACAAGATACATTTCAAGAAAAAGGATGTAACACCATATGAGTTATGGACAGGGAGGAAACCATCCTATAAATACTTGAAAGTGTGGGGTGCCTAGCAAAAGTGGTGGTGCCACCACCAAAGGTTCAAAAAATAGGACCCAAAACCGTGAACTGTGTGTTCATAGGTTATGCCCATCATAGTAGTGCATATCATTTTCTAGTACATGATTCAAAGAATCCAGAAATACACAATAATACTATAATGGAGTCAAGGAATGCATCATTCTTTGAAGATGTGTTTCCATGTTTGGAAAAGACGCATGCAAGTTCATCAACACATGCAAGTTCATCAACACCGGTTGATGAGATTGTCCAACATGAAACACAAGAAGAATCAGAGGCTGAAGGGGTTGAGCCAAGAAGAAGCAAAAGGCAAAGGATTGAGAAATCTTTTGAGCCTGACTTTCTTACTTATATGGTTGAGGGTGAGCCCCAGACCTATCGAGAGGCGGTCTCCTCTTCAGAAGGACCACAATGGAAAGAAGCCATCAAAAATGAAATTGATTCTATCTTACAGAATCATACTTGGGAGCTAGTAGATCTTCCACCAGGTAATAAACCACTTGGATATCGTTGGATATTTAAAAGGAAGATGAAAGTTGATTGCTCCATTGACAAATACTAGGCAAGGTTGGTGATCAAAGGGTATAGAAAAAAGGAAGGTCTAGACTATTTTGATACATACTCACCCGTGACTCGAATAACCTCCATAAGGTTGGTGATTGCAATTGCAGCAATGAGAAATCTTGAAATACATCAAATGGATGTAAAAACTGCATTTCTAAACGGGGTGTTTGATCGATGTCGTTAGGTCGGTCAAAAACAATCCTTAAACACTTAACTAGTAAGGGTAAGAAGAGTATCGTATCCACGAGGAATCAGTGGTTAGTGAAATTGCTTAGTTTGATAATTAGAATGAAAACACAGATCAAATAAAGATGCAACCTCCTCCAAACTTCAGATTCTAGGTTTATGCAAAACTCAGTTATTTAATTGGACACCACATAGACATAGTGTTGGAAAATCAGTTAAAATAGTAATTGAAGACAGGCTGTTGTCAGCAACCTATACAACCAGTTCCGTCACAAACCAGTATAATTCAATCACCCAATTTATGAATGCCAAGTTGCCCCCTTTAGTCACCCAACCCTGCTACTAGGTTTTGTCATCAACCGAACAAGATCGTAAAGCAAGCAAACTCAAAGCACTCAAATAAACTGTTTAAAATAACTAATACATCAATCTACTCGGTTATTGTCAGAAACTAAATAGATCCAAAAACATAAATAAACTGAATAAAAACATGAAACCTATATGAACCGCCCGCCTGGAGGAAGCCACAAGTGAATTACTCGACCATGGTGATGGAGATCATCTTCAATCTTCAAGTGGATGTTAGAATCATCCAAAATCGCCCTAGGAGTGTGTAGCAAAAGATGGATCTGACTTTTGGGGAAGAAACCCCCAATTAAACACCAAAATCGGCTGTTTCCCAAAAGTTCGCGTCCAGAAAACGTAACCAGCGTAGGCTTACGCTGGAGGGCGTAGGCCTACGCCGGTCCCCTAATGCTTGCTGTGAAGAAATTACTTAGGCGTAGGCCTACGCTGTAAGGGCGTAAGCTTACGCTGGTGGCCTAGGCTTACGCTGGACCTGCATTTTGCCTCGTTTTCTCCGTGTCTCTTCCGACTCTTGCATCTCTCGCCTAATATCTTCCAAAATCATACTTTAAGCTTCCAACACCTGCACATGCACGGCTACACAAAACCTTTGTATTCCACATATCAAATTGCATAAATATAACATATTGCACCTCTTAATACATGAAACTTTGGTCACTTATCAGTGTTAGATGAAGAGATTTACATGGAGCAACTCGAGGGTTTCTCTGCACCTGGTCAAGAGGGCAAGGTGTGTAAACTTGTTAAACCATTGTATGGTTTGAAGCAAGCACCAAAACAATGGCACCAAAAGTTTGACCAAGCTATGCTTAAAATGTGTCTATCTGAAAGATACATCTAAAGGCTATGTTATTTTATGTCTTATGTAGATGATATGCTTATTGTTGGGAGTGATGATAAGATGATCAGATCTACTAAAGACATGTTGAAATCAAGATTTGACATGAAAGACATGGGTCTAGCAGATATGATTCTAGGAGTGAAGATCACCAGAACCCAAACTGGTCTTGTGTTAAGTCAATCCCACTACGTAGACATGATCCTTGAGAAGTTCAATGCGGAGGACAAAAGTGTAGCTCAAACTCCGATTGATACTACCCAACACCTGTCTAAGAATATGGGTGAAGGCGTTGCTCGGTTGGGGTATTCAAGGATCATTGGCAGTCTCAGGTATCTCATGTCATGTACCCGACTGGATTTAGCATACGTTGTTAGCAGGCTAAGTAGATATACTAGTAATCCTAGTTCTGAACATTGGAAAAGCATGACTAGATTGCTAAGGTATTTGAGATGCACTCTGCATTATGGCTAAGATCCAACTGTTGTGGAAGGATACATTGATGCTAACTGGATATCCAATACGAAATATTCCAAATCCACAAGTGGTTATGTGTTCACCCTTGGAAGAGCTGCTATAGCTTGGAAGTCTTCCAAGCAAACTCTCATAGCTAGATCCACAATAGAATATGAGTTTATCGCGTTGGATAAAGCTGGAGAAGAGGCGGAATGGTTACACCAATTCTTGGAATACATACCAAGATGGCCAAAGCCATTGACAGCCATTTGCATACATTGTGATTGCCAATCAGCGATTGGAAGAGCTCAAAGTGCAATGTATAATGGCAAATCAAGGCACATTCGAAGGAGACACAATACGATACGAAAACTTCTCTCAACAGGAGTTATCTCTATTGACTATGTGAAGTCAAAGGATAACATTGCGGATCCGCTTACAAAAGGCTTAAGCAAAGAGATAGTATATAAGTCGTCGAGAGGAATGGGACTAAAGCCCATGGAATAAGTTTGTGCAAAGGAAAACCTATCCTAGAAGAGTGGAGATCCCATGATCTAGGTTCAATAGGACAACCTAACTGTATAAACTGAGGTGACTGTGGGGGAGTACCCCAACATTCAAAGGGAGTTGCATACTTCCTAGTCCTATTTCTATAACAAGTTAGTGATATCAAAGGAGGTTAGGCATATGCCTTTAATGATTTATATGAAATCACCTATGTGAGAGAGAAGTGGGGTCGCTTCAAATGGAATTGTGGGGCGCGCAATTCCTAGAGCTTTCACAGAACCAGGCTAGTGTTCCATGACCATAACGGACACGACAATGAGGGGTTAGCCAGACCAGGAAGAGTATTGTGTGAAGTGTGATACCGTCTACATAAAAAGGGGTTTAGTTCAAGGACACCGAGTCTAATAACCGCTAGGAGACCAAGTATACTTCACAAAGGAAGGTTCAAAGGGAACACCTACCTATCCTGCAATACTCAACCGCTGACACTATATCTTGACCCTGAGTGTGTGGATCGATATTTATTCTTGTGTATGTGAAAATATGTTTTCACATATTTTGGACTTAAATAATTAATTTATATCTGTTACAAATATAATTATTATTTATTACGTTCGTATTATATTACGTGAGAGGATCACAACGAACCGAATCATGTCCAAAATAGATCTAAGATGAATGAGATATCGATGTTCAAAGTTGTGTGTATTAAATATTGAGACATTGGAAATTGAACATGTCTTGGGAATTGAGTTTGTCCCACATCGGAGGAATGAAAAACTATTGCTTGGCTTATAAGTATGAACGTTCACACAAGATTATTCTTGTATATCAAGACACACATAGTGGTAGTAGCAAGGGTGCGAAGCACCCGACGCGCCCGCGCCCTGGCACGGGACCGGCACCGGACACGAGACCAATGGGCGTAATGTGGCCAGTAAAGCCTATAGCTATGTCTCTTGAAATTCCATCAGTTCATTCGACTTAATAGAGTATTAATTGAATTAATTGAGTATTAATTCTATTAAGTGAGACTCTTCATCATCTCTAATCTTTGTGTATAAATACAAGGCTTTAAGCCTTGTAGAAACACACCGAAATAATGATTCACATGTTTCAGAAATCGTACAAGCAATCACACCCGTTTCCTTCAGTCGCAGACCTTTACGTGCTTGTTTTAGGTATAGTGTCGGGTGCTAGGCTAATCCCGGAAGTACTTCATGCTTCGGCTGTTGTACCCTGGGAGACAGACGGGTTCACCTGGGTGGCCCGAAATCTGTTTTAAGGGACCTCTGTTTAACAGAAATTCTCAGCCTTTACCCGTTTTTAGTTTCATTCTGTTTCAGTTTCTTGTTTTATATTTCTTTCTGTAATCTGTTATTTTTCATTTTACCATTGTATTGTAATCAGTATTATTGAATAATAAAAGTTATGTTTTATTTTTTATTTCTGTGAATGGTTGTCCTACATACGTAACACGTAGACGTGCCTTTGACCAGGCTACCACAGGTAGTGTGGCCTTTGACGTGTCTTAACCATATACTTCACCAGATTAGTCATCTTAACACATGTAAATCACTTCCATTTGACCTAATTTGAATTGAAACCGGTTGATTCAATCAAATAAACACCTAATTACTCTCCTTACTCTGAGATTCTCTCCCAAATCACCTTGGTGCTCGAATCACATTTCTTATGAAGAAATATGCACGTTGATGATCGTAGAAATCGATATGAGGATTGAAGGTGAGCGTTTTCATCAATAATTTCTTATGGTAAGAATCTTAACATCGAAACTCCAAGATTGTTGTGGGTTTATAGTGATTATTGAGAATTTGATGTTAATAGGTGCTTATATAGGGAAGAGACCTTTTAATAACCCTATGTTATTGGGTTAACCCAATTAACTTTGCCAAAATCAATCCAAATAACTATTTTTTGGGATTAAATAACATTATTACACCAATACAACGTCATTTTATTTTTTGCATTTTTGTAAATTCACAATTGCAAAGGAGTTTACGCCAGTGTAATTTTTTCCGGAAAAATATATTTTTTATTTTTTTAGCAAATCTTTACACTTGTGTAAACTCTCTTATCCTTGCGAATTTACAAAAAATACAAAAAAGAACATGAAGTTGTATTTGTGTAATAATGTTATTCAATCAAAAAGTAATGATTTAAATTGATTTTGGCGGAGTTAATTGAGTTAACACAAAAACAGTGGGTTATCAATAGTGGATGACTAAAAAATAGGCTAACATAGATCCCTTCTTCGTACATGTTGATGACTCAGAAGTGTGGGTTGAGAGTTCTGGACGCTGGAAGAAGGGGCACATCTCTGGCTTCAAGAGATGTGCCGATCCCATTTACACAATGATCGGTGAGTCCAATACTTCCAACACAGTGTCCCGCCTCCGTTTCTTCGACGCAATTTCTCGGTAACTGCATTTGTCGAAGGATTACCACCGGAAATGACCATTAGTTATACACTTTTCTATAATAGTGATACGATGTACATTTTTGACATTACTTATTATACAGAGTTGTACTAGTTCACAATTTTGTGTTGCTAGAGACTTATCTTGATGGTTTATACATACACTATATAAACACCACACATGTTGTTCATTCATTGATGCTAGACAAAAAAGGTACCAAAGAGAATATAGAGAATATTAAAGAAAGACAGTGGCTTAAAACATATGGAATGCATTGAAATAATGCTTTTATTTTATTTTATTTTATTTTTAACAAAAGTTACATATTCCGGTGAACAAACCGAGAAACAGCACAATCAGTAGCAAATATACCCGAAGTAGAGTACTTCGGTATATCACCCATTACAGGCATATTCACACTAACCTTGATCTTACTCACATAATTTCTCCTATAAGTTTGTCCTAAAATCCCATCCACCACATCACTTAGGCTATAAAACTTAAACCTCAAGTCCAAATGTGCAAAACAATCATCACTACCAATATTATAACCATGAATTCTCGATTCATCCGCACCGATCGGGACGACGGTGGCTGTAATCCTGAAACTATTCTTCACTTCAACAACAATGCCATTAGTTGCGCTTGTTCGAGTGATCAATAGAGACGAATTACGATAGTTCCAGTTTTTCCCATCAAGGGATAGAGGTGAGTCGTCGAAGGATATAAATAGATGTTCTTCGTTGTCGTCCCATGTTGATGTTTTCTTTGCGAGGATGAGGAGTTTGTGATCGTCAAACAATAGTCCTATGGATTGCACCCATGTGAAGTCGCGGGTGAGTTTAGGGTCTCGTTTTCCGATGAAGTGAGCGTTGATGTGGAGGTTGCGGTCGGATAGTAGGCAGAAGTCTTGATCTTTGTGGCCATGGAAGTAGAATGTGACTCCATCTCCACCTACAAATCGAGGGTCTTGACACAAAGCTCCAGGATTGTTGCAACCTTCAAGTGTTGATTAGAAGTAACAATGAAGTCAGTTTTAATGTTGATTAGGAAAACATATTTGTTTCTAGGAGGATTTTGAAATTGATTTGGTTTCTAGGTATTCTGCTACTTTTGGTAGGGGATTCAGTCAAGCGCACTTGCAGAAGAAGCGGATTCAGTCAAGCGCACTTGCAGAAGAAGCGGATTCAGTCAAGTTCCCTTACGAAAGAAACGGATTCAACATAAAACACATGGATTTATTTTTCATTTTCTTTTAAACAATTCATTTAACATATAATTTGATTTTTCTTTACAAACTTGTAATATTTAACCTTTTTAAAAATCTAAATTCACCGTTTTGTATTTTTTTTTTGTCGGTCATCTTCAAAATAAAGTATTTTATATATTTATGAGACTAAAAAATACTTAATTTTTTAAAACGACTCGTTTTCAATAAAATTTATATCCGAATTTTGACAAAAAGAAATTACACAAATCGCGTATTAGATTTTCAAAGTAAGTTAAATAATATAAGTTATTAAAGAAAAATCAAATTATATGTTAAATGAATTATTTAAAAAAAATGTAAAAGAAATCCCTATGTTTTATGTTGAATCCACTTCCTCCATAAGCAAAGTTCACTAAATCCGATAACGGATCGCCTAGAAACCAATACGTTTATACTAAACCCCTAAAAATCGAAAAAAATAATCATCGTTTAATCATATTTACACTACAACAATATCACTCTATACCGACGACTTTTTTTGACCCTATAGCAACGACTTGTCTTCGGGATACCTTATACCGACGACATGTCGTCGGGATAGCTGTCGTCGGGATTGAGTCGTACCAATAGCCCAAGATTGTCGTTGGGATAGGTGTCGTCGGGATAGGTCAGCCTATACCGACGACAAGTCGTCGGTATAGGGTTTAATTAAATAATTCAAAAAGAAACCCTTTACCGACGACATGTCGTCGGGATAGAGTCAAACCCTGTACGGACGACTTGTCGTCGGCATAGGGTCAACCTATACCGACGACATGTCGTCGGTAAAGGGGTTTTTTCATTTTTTTTAATAATTTTTAAAAAAGGCCTATCCCGACGACATGTCGTCGGTATAGGTCTTTCTGTTTTTTTTTTATATTTTTTAATTTTTAATATTTTTCCAGAAATATTAACTTTCTAAAAACAGAAACTTGCAAATAATTATATATAAACCATACAAACATTCAAATATCCGAAACATAAAACAAACATATAAATTGTTCGACGCCACAACTTGTTTGATAAACTAAACATTCAAAACAAACAAATATGCAAATTGTTCAAGACAACCCAACAACTACAAAGGCTCAACGACTCCAAGCTAGTTATCATCGCTACTAGTTCGGCGCTCTCACATTCGACGCATTTCATCTATTTGTCGTTGCATTTCAAGCATTTGTTGATTATGCACACGACGTTCTTCCTCTAGTTGTTGATTTTGCAGTCGCTGTTCTTCCTCTCGTTGGGCTTCGCGTTGTTGTTGTTCTTGAAATTGTTGTTGAAGACTAGCCACACGCTGATCAACGTCTTGCCAATGTGGTTGTGGAGAGGTGGTACCGAACACTTCCGGTGTGGGATTGCTCACCACACGACCAACACCCCGAATATGGCCACGCCGATGACCCAATGCACGCTCCATGCATGCAAACTCATCGACAGCGGATGAGTCACCACCAGATTCAGCAGAGGATCTTGTATACTCCTCTTGGATTCGGTCCTGCATTAAACAATGTAATAAGCAATCACTTTACTATTTTACTAAAATTCGACAACATAACTACTGTAAAATGGATAACCAACCTTTTAAACTATAGGTCATAGACGACCCAAATTCACAAATTACAATCAACCAACACTAATAACAACAAATACTATTAATACTAGCAAACATATTCAACAATTGGCCTCGAGTTGGATGTTCTAAGTCTATTAAAATGTGTTTGGGTCATTTTGACCCGTTTAAAGTTACAGTTAGACGTTCTAAGTATATTAAAGTGTGTTTGGGTCATTTTGACCCGTTAAAGTCAAACTTGGATATTTTAACAACAAAATCATTTAACTTACATAATCTGTTGATGCACTATCGTTGACCCATCCCGTCCCTTCTTTATAATGGGTCGATCTGAACACGTCAATAGGGCCGGTCCCCTGTGAAAAACAAAAATAATATCACTAGAATTAATAAGCATGTTTGTATAATAATAACAACTATATTTCATACTTCCATGTGTCGGTGTTGGGCGTATGATTTGCTGCCATGTAAACTTGGGTAGCGTTGTTTTGCTCGGTTTTGTTTGTTCTTCTCCGAGCGGTTTTTATAGCCCGCACTTAAAAACAGCTGATTAATCAAAATATCCCAAGTTTCTTGATCAACATCTTTTGGTGGATTACTTCTCGCCGCCTCCACATCATCGTATCCCCCATTGTAGTCGAAATGAACTTTCAACTCTCCCTTGCGGTCTTTATAAGCCCTTTGACACTCGGTGGTGATTCCGAGTTGAACGCCTCGCCACTTGTCAGTATTTCTCCAGGCGTCCAGATTAAAATAATCCTAAAAGTGGAAAGTAATTAGAAAAAATCTAATAGTTATGAAATTGTAAGTAATTATAAAACATCTATACTTACTAATAGAGTGGGATATACTGCCTCTTTTTTCTCATTTGGAACCTGGGCCAGTTAGAATAATATGGCGAAACAACCTTTTCAACCTCCAAAGAGATAGAACGTATAAAATCAGTTGCGTTAGGACCCACGAACTTGTAGCGACCGCCATGAAGTTCAACATCAATGTCAAGAGGCTTCCTCCCATTTTCCTCAAATTTCTTATATAATTTGAGGTTTTTTCCTTTAGAACGCCTTTTTTGTGAGGAACCACCTACATTGACACATGAAAGTTAGACAATTATAAAGACATCTATTAAACACTAATAAGTAACTTACCACTCGCACAACCCGATTCTAAGTTATACGGACCCCCATATCCATCGTCTCCACTATCACCACCGTGTGATTGCGCCGTCGTTGCCATTATTTCTACAACAAAAATAATTAGTAAGCACAAATAATTAATAATTAACAAAGACAAATATAAAGACATCTATTAAACACTAATACTACATTTTTAACATACATTCAATCAGAATCATCACTACAATAACGTGTGTCAACATCATCATCATCTTCTTCTTCATCGTCATTTATTTCATCTTCCTCATCTGAATTGTATACATCTTCTTCATCTTCTACATCATCGTTAATAAAACTTTCATCGAAATCAATCGGGGCAACATGACTTGGGTCACCACCCTCATTTAAAGTTGTACGCATGGGCAAGTAGCCTAAGTCGACAACCAAGTTACCAAAAAATGATTGAGTTTCCCGTGTAATAGATTGACTATCTGCATGGGGAATCAGGCCAACATGACTTGATTCACCACCTTCGCATCCTGTGTCGACAACCAAAGTATAATCATTTAATTGAGTGTCGTGCAATATATCTATCTCATTAACAACAATATGATGATCCCAAAGCTTCCGATGGTGAACGTCCTCAACAACCCTCCATTGGCCAGTGGTTCGAGAAGGATCTCGAAGATAGAACACATGTTTAGCTTGTGTGGCTAATATATATTGGACATCATCATACCATTCTTTGCCAACATACCATTCACGGCCGATGTCAATTATGATAGTATTGTTTTGCTTAATTAATCTTTTACCTCTCGTGTCGAACCACTTACAACGGAATAGTACAACCGAGTACTCATCAATGTAGTTCAACTCTATGATCTCCTCTAGTTGACCATAAAATGGAGTATCGTCTTCTCCTATTGTAACCACTCCACTGTTCTGAGTAGTGCGCCGGGAATCACGATTTTGTGCCACAAATCTAACACCATTTTCTATGCAAGCAATGTAAGAATATGCGTACAAGGGACTATGTGCCAATGCCCTTAATTCTTTATTATCGGGTGTAGAAGATGAAGATGAAAATACATTTGCTTCATATTTTAACCATGAAGAAAAATCGGTTTGCATATTGCGTTCAGGAAATTTAGATTCAAATTCACTAGTAGATGGACAAAATAAAAATCAAATTAGTGGAATTAAATTAAAATATAATAATAGTTTATCACTGGTAGATGGACAAAAAAACTTACGATTTGTAGTCTTTGATTTCATCGCAGTTGTTCAACACAAACTATTGTAATGATTTGTTGGCATGTTCAAAGAGCGCCTTGATTTTCTTTTTCGATATTGGTCGACATTGTGAAGAAAACACTTGAAACTGCCTTTTGGGAATGCCAGCATCTGCATTTCTATCTGGTCGGTTAAATTTGGTCTGCATACCGTCCAGATACATAGAGCAGAATGTCAAGGCTTCATCTGCAACATAACCCTCTGCAATTGAGCCTTCAGGTTTGGCTTTGTTTCTAACATATGCTTTAAGCTTTTTCATGTATCTTTCAAAATGATACATCCATCTCATATACACAGGGCCACCAAGAATAGCTTCTTCATGTAAATGAAGAATGAGATGAACCATTATGTCAAAAAATGCCAGAGGATATATCATTTCCAAATTGCATAATATCTTAACCACTTCCTCATTTGCTTCATACATGTCTTTCACATCTACTGATCGTGCATAAATTTTTTAAAAGAATGTGCAAACGTCAGTGATTTTTGTTGAAACATTTTTGTGCAGACCCGCTCGTACCCCTATTGGCAGCAATCGTTGCATTAGGATGTGATAATCATGGGACTTTAACCCAATTATATTTGAATCATTGGGAAGTACCTTATTTTTGAAATTCGATCCAAATCCATCGGGCAGTCTTACTCCTCGAATAAACTGACAAAAGCGTTCTCGATCACTGGGTGTGAAAGAGTAAGGAGCTTGTGGTTGGTAAAACTTGTTGTTTTTTTGTGTTAGCCATAGGTTATGCCGAATACCCATATTTTCCAAGTCTTTGCGGGCTTTGTGTGTGTCTTTTGATTTATCGTTCATCAACAAAGTACCCAATAAACTCTCACACAAATTTTTCTCCACGTGCATAACATCAAAATTGTGTTTTAAAAGAAGAGAAGACCAATAATCCAGCTCAAAGAAGATACTTCGTTTAGTCCAATTCAACTCTGATGCAAGGCGCTTTCGTTTTATCCCTCCATGAATTGGATGTTTCCCCGGGACACGATCTGGGAGACTTTTTAGTTGTTCTAATATTTGAGCATTACTCAATCGTCGGGGAGGATGTCTTGTCTTTTTCTTGCCATCAAACGACAGATCGTTCCTCCACTTATGCTTTTTAGGCAAGAATCTTCTGTGTCCAATAAAAGCTATCTTATTCGTTATAGCGCACGAAGGTGTGTCAATGTTACACGTAGGGCATGCTTTATAACCTTGACCACTCCATCCAGACAAGCTACTACGAGCAGGATAATCATTGATAGTCCATAACAGTGCGACATGCATCCTAAATACAGTTTTGGTTGATACATCTCTCACCTGGACTCCTTCAGCCCATAACATTTTCAACTCATCAACCAAAGGCCTTAAGAAAACATCAATGTCTTTACTAGGTGATTTAGGCCCGGGAATTAGCAAGGTTAACATGAAAGAAGACTCTTTTATACATAACCACGGTGGTGTATTATATGTTGTTAACTCTACCGGCCACATACTGTAAGTCTGACCCATGTTACCGAACGGATTAAAACCATCGGCAGCCAAACCTAAGCGGACATTCCTTGGTTCTTTAGCAAAATCCAGATATCTCTCATCAAATTCTTGCCATTCCTTCCCATCAACCGGATGTCGCATCATACCATCCGTTGAGCGTCCACTATTATGCCAGATCATATCTTTTGCCGTTAATCTTGAACTATACCTTCGTCGAAGCCGTGAAGTTAAAGGAAAGTAGCGCAACACTTTCTGTGGTACTTTCTTCCCCTTTGTGTTTTTGTCAACCCATCTACTCTCATTACAAACCGGACAGTTTTGCATTAATTCATTCTCCTTCCAAAACAGTGCACAATCATTAATGCAAGCATGGATAGACTGATATCCTAACCCAATCTTACTCAGTTTCTTCTTAGCTTCATAATGTGACGCTGGAACGTGATTTTCCTTCGGCAATGCAGTTTGTAGAAGCTCTAACAGTTGGTCAAACGAACTATTCGTCCATTTGTTGATAACTTTGATATGCATCAATTTGGCTATGAAGTTTAGGGAAGACATTTGACTACAACCGGGGTATAACTCCTTATTTAGCTCCTCAAACAACGCATCAAACTCTGGGTCTAAACCAGTTCCATCTTCATCTATATTATCCCCGTTTGTATTTTGCTCTGCCATCACATCATCTATGGCATCAAACATCTCATTATTTGTTGTTGTAATTATTGGAGGAGTTGGTGTTGTTCTTGGGGCAAAAAGTGATGCTATCTCTGCCGCACGAGGATGCTTTTCACCATGATAAATCCAATTCTGATATGATTGTAGAAACCCACGGTCATGTATGTGGCCATATATCGTGTTCAAATCCTGTCGACACGCATTACAACAACGTCTACACGGGCAAAACGCTCTACCCCGACCGTCGACATGGTTCTTGGCCGTCTCTATAAAGTTGAGAAGACCGCTTAAGAATGTCGGAGAATTCCGATTTCCCAGTGTAACCCAGCTTTTATCAATTGCCATATCTAGTGTCATAAGCATACACATATACGTGCATGTAATAAATGATATAAATGAATGTATATGATTTGATCGGTACTCTAAGGCGGTGGATCCTGACCCACTTTTTGAATATTCTATCTCATATGTATTCATTTTATCGAGTTGACTATTTAAGAAAAATCAGCAGCATTTCCCCTTAACTCCCCAAGTATGCAAATAAACCGCAAACTCGAAGGAGGAAGGAGAAATAGCTATCAATTTTATCTTAAATGTCAACCCGTTAAAATGTATACATATCCTAAATGAGATAGAATATTCAAAAAGCAGTCCCAAAGGGGACAATCCAAAATTTATCCCTAGTAGATAAATTTTGGACGGATATATTCTAAAGGGTTATCCTAGATAAACATACTAGTGTACACAATATGAGACATGACATACATAAACAAAGACGTACATAAATGACATTAGGGGTGTAAGCCTTTTTCTTATTTATTTTATAAAATTATAAAATATATTTTTTTTTAATATATAAGTAATAGTATTTATAAAACATACATCCAAATTCCCAAATTTCATCTAAACCTAATTCACATCTAAACCTAATTTCATAATCAAATTTCATAAATATTTATAAAATCATACATCTAACTCATTATAAAATATATATTTTTTTAATATATAAGTAATAGTATTTATAAAATTATGATAAACGAGCCGTTTACACCCTAAATGAAATAAAAAATTAACTACACAAAGGCATAAAAGTCGGAATACGTACCTTAAATAAATTCAATGAAACACAAATATGATGTTATTCACACCTCGTCAACCGCAATGAGTTCCGAACTTACAACAAAATTAAATAAAGTTACATATACATTCAAACATATATACATACATCCACAAATCATACAATTACATAAACATACATACAAATACATACAAACATACATACAAACATACATACACATATACATATATATTATATACAAACATACATAAATAAATGCCCAAATTCTCAAATTACATATATAAACACAATTCCATACATAAAAATACATACAAACACACATACACATATATACATACATATTATATACATACATAAATAAATGCCCAAATTCTCAAATTACATACATAAACACAATTCCATACATAAACATACATACACATACACAAACAATTGTCAAACAATTAGCTTCAAATAGCTTGAAATCCTCAAACAATTGTCAAATAATAAGAGTGTAGAAAATTCGATACATAAACATACATAAACATGCGAATTACATGCTTGATAAACATACACAAACAATTGTCAAACAATTAGCTTCAAATAGATTTGAACCTAAGAGGCCAATTTCATACATAAACATACATACACATACACAAACAATTGTCAAACAATTGCCCAAATTTCCCAAATTTTCATCTAAACCTAATTTAATCCCAAATTTTCATCTAAACAATATACATACAAACATACATCCAAATTCCCAAATTTTATCTAAACCTAATTCACATCTAAACCTAATTTCATAATAAAATTTCATAAATATTTATAAAATCATACATCTAAATCATATATACATACATACAAAATAAACATAACAATATACATACAAACATAATCTAAACATAATTTATAAAAAAAATTACTAACCAAGTTTGCAAATATCTTCGAATAGCTTGAAATCCTCAAACAATTGTCAAAGCTTCAAACACCTAACAAAAAACAAAGAAATTAACCAAAAAACCCAAAAATTTTGATTTTATTGTCAAAATTGAAACATATGTCGAAATTAACAAGAAACTAACCTTAAAAACCCAGAGATTAGTGAAAATTGCTCCACAAAACACACCAAAACCTTGAAATCGCCACAGAGAGAAAACTAGAGAATTTTGAGAGTTTTTGGGTGAAAATGGGAAGCAGAAAGCTGTCTTCTGTGTTAATTCACGCTGAGCCCTATCCCGACGTATAGGCTCTAAAGTCGGCGCAATAGGCTCCTGTGCCGACGACATGTCGTCGGTACAGGTCTTCGTTTGTTTTGACCGGTCAATAAAGTAAATGACTTATACCGACGACATGTCGTCGGTATAGATTTTTCCCAAAATTGTTTTTAATTAATAAAAAAAAACCCACTGACGAAAAGCTATTAAATAAAAGAAAACGCAAAAATAAAATGGAAATCAACCTATACCGACGACATGTCGTCGGTATAGGTTTTCCCCAATTTTTCATTGAGCGCCATGTTTTCCCTCCATTCGGCTCAACCCTGTGCCGACGACATGTCGTCGGTATATGGTCTCCCTTCTCAAATTTTGGGATTACCCTATACCGATGACATGTCGTCGGCACAGGGTGACCTATGCCGACGACAAGTGTCGTCGGTATAGGGTCCGTCGGTATAGGATCATTTTCTTGTAGTGTTACATGATATAGTTATAGTTATTCATGAAGTTTTAAAAGAGCTTACTACAAACAGGTTTGCATGCAACACAATCCTAGATCACATGCAAATACTAAGATATGTATTTACATGTGTTAATGCTTTTGTAACGATCTGTTAATTGAGTCCTAAAAGCAAACATGCAGGTAACAAAGGAGAACGGAATCACTTTTGTATAGTTTAAGTTATGTTTGCTTGTGACTTATTTAACTAACAAACACTCTATCTGTGCATTTATTTTAGATGTTGTTAACTTAGGTAATCAAGAACCTTAACCGGAACACACTGAAGGAACTAAACAAGTTCGACTCTTTTTATGTATGGAAAACGAAATTACAAAACTCAATGAATAAAACAAGACTCTAGACATGTATTTATACTAAACCAAACTTGCCATGCAAGGTTACCTATTCTAATTCAAATGCAATACGAAATTCGAGTTCTAAACAAACTCAACAAATTTGAAGTGAATATTTGAGATTCATCTTGGTAAATGGGTGTTAGTGAAATGGATGATTATATCCAACAAATTTGAAGTTAATATTTGAGATTCATTTTTTTTTATAGATTTTGGGATTAAGATTCTTTTTTTTCTATTATTCAAACTTGTGTTCTTTTGAAATGAAAATTTTATTCTCAATCATACACTTAATACCCAACAATTTTGAAATAAGAACAATTTGCAGGTTTTGTGCGAAGAAAGGGCTTCCATCTGTGTTTCCAAGTGTCATTTAAGGAGAGAAGAGAAAGAATTTAAAAGAAAGTAAAAAAAATCGGTATTCCAGAGTTTTTTTAGAGAAATGGAAGGAAAAAAAATGTTGTATTCTAGAGTTTTTTTTAAGAGAAGTGGAAAGAAGAGAAGAGAAATGGAGGGGAGTTTTGGGCAAAATTTCATCCTTCCAAATCGAACAGAATTGGAAAGAAAAGAAAGGAAGAGAAGAAGAGAGAAAGGAGGGGAAGGGAAAGGAAAGGAAAACCAGTCTTTCTTTTCTCTTCTCTCGTTAAATGAAACTCAGGAACACGAGGGCTGGAAATAAAAGGGTGGGTGGGACCCACAACATTACTTTTTTATTTTTTTAATACACATGACATTTTAGTCAATTTATAAAAACTTAACTTCATGAATGGATGGTGTTAGAGACGTGGATTTAATTGAAATAAAAATAAAACTAATGGACTAAAAAAGTCAAATTATAACTTTTGAACTAAAATAGTTATTTTGACAGACTAAAATCGTATTTAACTCTTAATCTTAAACTAAATATTTAATAAAAAAATGCCATTAACTTATATAAAGTTCTCATGTTTACATTCCTGTTAACGATTTAATTTATTTATAGAATAAATTACTCATTTTTTTATATATCAACTTACACTCTGTGTCTTTTGTTTTCAATAATTATAAAAGTTATCTTTTTTTGAAAACTTTTGCACATATTTGTCCTTCATGCTAACTGGTATTATCTTTTTTTGTTAATGCCATCCTCTGTTGATGCCATCCTCTCCCCCGCCGTCGTTGCTTCTCTATCACCCTAGTAAACAACCAACTTCACTACCCACAAACCCCTTCTATATGGTGCCGGAGCATTCGCCAAAACATTGATTGTCTTAACCCAGATCTAGTCTTTGATTTAAAGAAAGAGAAATCAAAATTTTAACTTACAAAACAGAGCTTGATCTCTCAATTTCTCGGCTAACCGACACTGCTAAAAAGTTGAAAAACATTATCCGGTTATCGCGACCAGAGGGTGCAGAAATCTATTTGTACATAGATTCAAATCCATGGTGCCGGTGGTGGTGGAAAGACAGCAAGCAAACGTCTTCTTTAACCTCCATGATTGCCTTCGTTGTTAAATTCGACGGGGGAATAAAACAAGTAGGGCAATTGCTGGTGGTTGATCTGTTGGTGGTCAGTGGCCTTCCTTAGGGCTACTTTTTGGTTATCGGGGTGCTTAGTGGGGATCGCCGGCTGGCCCATGAGATGGGTTCCCCATTTCTCTGTATCCTCCGATGATGATGGCGGTGTGGGGCTTTTGAAGGTGATGATTTCGGATTGCCATGATTATCCAAACACCAGTTTTTAATGAAGATAAAATAGAAAAGATGCAGCGAAATGAATTTTTTTGCCACTCACATTAGGAGCACATGGTGTAACTTAATCAGGAAAATGAATGGTGATTGACTTAAAAAAAACACACTCTGAAATTCTTTTCAAGAAATGACAATCGTCAATGGACATAGGATGCAATTTGGTGATTGACTTAAAGAAAACACACTGTGAAATTCTTTTCAAGAAATGACAATCGTCAATGAACATAGGATGCAATTTTATATATAACTATAAGACAATTTGTGTAATTTACTCTTATTTATAAGTCACGTAACTTTAATTAAGATTTATAACTTTAACTAGTTATCGGAAATAGATGTAACAACACTCCTCTAGCCGCATTACACTTGATTCAATAACAACATTATAATCTTGTTCGAATAAGAGAATTTTGATTTTAAGGAAGCTTTTATCAACGTATTTATCATAATTGACTTTAGTACTCTCTTATAACAAACTTTTAACAGTTTTGCTTCAGAAACAACATCTACTTTGTCAATTTAGAACTCAAGTATCAGTAGCCGAACATGTAAGCTTCAACCAAAAAAAAAATAAGATAACACGAACAGAAAACCTGTATAACTAAAATAATCGAGATAGAAAATAGGTTCCAGAAAAGAAAAAGATAAACATATTAATTCAAAAGTATCAAATTAATTATGTTGTTTAGGGTATCCCTAGTCTACTACATAAATAATGAGGGGCCTCATTGCAACTTATTTTAGATCTACAAATCATCGATTTCTTCCTCACCAAGTCTTCTAATCTTGCCGGAATCCACGATTCAGATCGTTAAATCTGATCGATTTTCCATTCAATCTTACAAACTTCTTCACGATGTCGAAGGAATTCAACGTCCCGCCGGTGATTTTCCCTTCCGGTGGAAACCCTAACACCGGCCCCCAACGACGCCTCCCAACGGCGCCGTTTCAGCCACCGAGATCTTCAAACCCTGGCATCCCGTTCATGTCCTTCGACATCGGCTCCTCTCCAGCCTCCACCTCCTTCTCCACCCCTCAATTCGGCACCATCGGCTCCGGCACCGGCGGCGGCAGCGCAAACTTCGACGACGAACTGCCTCTCCTCGAAGAGCTAGGTATTAACACTAAACAGATCTGGAACAAAACCGTCTCGATTTTAAATCCTTTTAGAGTTAAAGCAGATCTCCACGAAGACGCCGATCTATCCGGTCCGTTTTTGTTTCTTATGGCGTTTGGATTGTTTCAATTACTCGCCGGAAAACTGCATTTTGGCATTATTTTGGGGTGGGTGACTGTAGCATCTCTGTTTCTGTACGTTGTGTTTAATATGTTAGCTGGCCGGAATGGGAACCTTGATTTGTACCGGTGCTTGAGTTTGATCGGTTACTGTATGTTGCCGATTGTGATATTATCGGCGGTAGCATTGTTTGTGCCTCAAGGGGGGCTGGTGATCTTTGTGATGATGGGGATTTTTGTCATATGGTCTACTAGGGTTTGCACCAGGCTGTTGGTGGAACTGGCGTCTTGCGGAGATGAGCATCGCGATCTTATTGCGTACGCGTGTTTCTTGATCTACATGCTTTTTTCATTGCTAGTTGTGTTTTGATATGATTTTGATGCTGCTTGTTTAGCTACTGCTGTTCTTTAGGTGTCATTTGGGTTCATATGTTTGAAATTAAAGATGGCTTTTGTTTGATACGAGCAGGAGATTGTGAACTAGTTGGTGTTGAATTTAGGTTATTTGATGAATGAATGGAAGATTTGCATTTAGGTTTGATCATTTTGCTTGTCTTTGTTCATATTCTTGATCCTTATGTTTATTGCAAGTACATTAACACATCTATATCTTTATAGAAGTTTAATAAGTAATCATAGATCTTTAGGTATTTCTTTTCTACAATCAAGTAATCAACCTTTGCCTATGCCTCTTGGTGTAGTAGCATCTGGTGTTTATCCCCACCAAAGTGGTGCGGGTTCAAGTACCATAAAGTGGGGAATAGGTGGATTTTAGGAGTAGATTTTAGGGGGGGGTGTTTGTCGATCAGAAAAAAAAAAGTAATCAACCTCTAGCATACTATGACCATAAACATTCAACGTTAGGTATACACTGATTCTAAGTTTTGACCGATAATCTGCTACGGCTTAAACCTAACTGGCGTTTATATGAGGGTCGTAGTCCAGTATCCATTTGTGCATTTTATGTGTTAGCACTTGGCATGCTTCTCCATCTTCCTTGATGTGTTTGTTGTTTATCTTTAGGGGTGCATAATTTGATAAACCTCCTTGCAGATTTATCATTCATGCTTGCTAAAGAAGCTTGTTAGTCAAGTTTAATAGTTTATCTTGCTCTCTCTTGTTCTTTATATTCTCTCATACCCTTTAATCCTAACTTGTAAAACAAGCAAATTCCTTAAACAGACGTACATTTCTCTCTCCTTTTCTTGCAAACCAATTTGCAGGTTTTGGTGACTTGTATGTAGGGGGCAATTTTGCTTTGATGACAAACTAATTGGACAAAAAATGTTTGATGCCTTGATGACTTAATAAGCAGCCAAATTTCACAGTTCACAGGATCAATATGTATTCTTGAATCGCACTTCTTTATGCTGATGAGTGCTTAGAGGTCTCAAGTTGGCAAAAAACTATGCTTTCACCATATAGTTTTGAGTCTCTTGATGGGGTTGGCCCATTCAAATACTCTTAATTACTAAAGTCGGTCACCAATAAGATTTTTTATTTTATTTTATTTTAATTTTTTTTTACAAAAGTATAAAATTTAACCTTTTACTTTCTTAATTTTCATAATAGCCCCTTAACTTTCTAACTTTTCAATTATATCTTTAAAGTTTAGAGTTTAGCACTTGACATATTTCTAAACTATATCTCTCAAATTTCTAAACTCTTAAATTTCTTTTCTTTTTTCTTTTATTTTTTATATTCGTTTGTAAAAATTACTTTTTTCTATTTTTATTTTACTTTATTACTACATTTTTTAACGAATTAAGCATTTCAATGCTAACTCCTATTTCACCGCAATTTATCCTTTTTCGATCTCCCGGGCCAAGTCGTGGCAATTTCATACGTTTTTTTATGTACTTAGTCACATTATTGTCGCCGCCACAACGCGCGTAACAAGGTTTGCAAACTTGCCACATCACATGGGCTTTTATTATATACTTAAACACGTTAATATCACCGTACAATTCTGTCGTAATGCACATGTACGTTGGTGTCCCGCCACAACGTGTGTAACTAGGTTTGCAAACGTGCCCTTACTCACGTTAATATCATCATACGGCTCCACCACATGACCACAACACGCAGGTCTTAACATTTAAACTTTGGTTTTTTCATGCGTTTACGTCTCCGTTCCAACATGCGAGTATAAAGCCGTTGTTTTTTTTATATAAGGTCTCAAATATTATCAATTCTCTACTTGCAATGCAATGCTATGCTTTTGATTTTTTTTTATGTAAAGTTTCGAATACGTTGATTGATTTCGCGATTAAATGTTTTTCTTTAACTTTAGTCTAATTTCTTTCATGAATTCGAAAATTTTCGACATAACGTGAGCGGGAGATAACTGGGTCATGTTTATGTCGCAACGTGTGAGGATTGTACATACTTATTTTTATTAATGTTTGGTTTAACGACGTTGTCGCAATGCGCGGGTTTTCAACACCTAACATCCGCTGCAACGCGCGGGGTTAGGTAACTAGTTAATCACAAAGAAGAAAAAACCAGAACATGGAATTCGGTTTTGATCAAAACCCTTTGATCTACATTTTTTTCTATTAATGATAAAAGCTCCCTTAATAGACCAATGAAGTCTAAATCTAACTTAACTAGAGGTGAGCAAAAAAATGGCTCTTACCCTCAAGAACCATGAACCCGACTCTTAGACTGGAGTTAGAACCTTTATAGCAAAAAGGGTTGGTTTAAGGTTTTGAGATTTCACGTATTAAAGGTTTCGGGTAGAACCGTGGGTTCGAACCTTAAGAACCTTGGAAACTTGAGATCTTAAATGAATTAAAAAAACCTAGACTTTGTAGGGCAATCAAACGACGTTTCTAAAGTACTCATGAAGAAAGAACCACTCACCTAATCTTCATCTTCAAGAAAGAACCATTAACCATACATGTATACTATTGTATGAATGCGAAAAAGATTGCACCATTGGTTAATACGACAATTTGTATCACAAACATAGAAGACACCATTTGTAATGGTTCTTTGTTTTTAGTGGCATGAACTACAGTACTGTATCATAACAAATGTTTGGGGCGTTTTCAAGCGGGTTACTTTTGATTCATATTTGATTAATTCGATTACTGTGTGTGTTACTTTTGATTCATATTTGGTTCGCTAAAAAACTGAAACGTCAAGAAAGTTGGCTAAAAAACTAGGCTATCATCACTTAAAAGTTCTTAGCCAGAACCTTTAGACCCGGACCTTTGGACCCACAAAACCCTTACCCATATACCATTTAAAAGGGTCTGTTCGAGGTTCCACAATTTTCGATTTCAAGGTTCCGGTTCGGAGTCGGGTCGGTTCGATTCCTGAAGGGTCGGACCCTTTGCTCACCCATAAACTTATTTCCCCAAGCTAACCTATTTTTGACTCAGTTAAAAACTAAATCAAAACAAATTTTACCTTACCAAATACTAAACAATACCAATTAAAAGACAATTACTAAAACTAATAATAACCCTAAACCGACTCCACATTAGAATGACCCAAACATTGTGTTGTGAACTCAAATTAACACAACTAGAGATATCAAATTAGGTAAGAAGCAAATGTGATTATATTGATTTAATGGATCGATTACAATGAGAATTCAAATCAATAACATAGAAGAGAGGTGGAGATGGGAATTCAAAGATTATAGATCGGGAGATGGGAAGAAGAAAGCACACACTTCATAATCATCAACTTGCCTCACATCTCTAGTTCTTGCTGCTTTGTATCCAGCGTCGTTTCTTTACCTTGCTCACAGATCCATTCATTTTGATGGGCCTTTGACTGGACTGCAATTTGACCCATTGCGATGAGTTATTAGCAATTGGGCTAACCACCAAATAATATGGTTCATAACACATTAACCCGTGACCAATTCGATTACATGTGAACAAAAACGATTAATTCCAACAATTACCCTTCTAATGGTTGTTTGTTCTTCACAACAACGTTGGATCACCGTCATCTTGAATCAAATTTGCCATGTCTTCTTTTGATCCCACTTTGGACATTTATTCATAAAATCTCGTTGCACTTGAAATTAAATCAAAACAAATGTGACCTAATGTGACTTTTATCCGTTGAAACTAACCACCATCTTAACCTTTCCCGGACCCCCGACCTTTACCACGGTCACGTCCAAAGTTTATATGACGAGCTTTGGTGAATCTAGAAAAAAACAAAGGTTTGTTTATGAATGAAAGTGGAATATCCGCTAAGAAGGGCATTTTGCCTAAGTAGGCTAAGAAGTAATCTTAGCCATTAAATTTAATGATCAATGATTGAAATCAAAAGAAAGGAAAAAGATGAGTGGAATGGTATTTAAGTAATAATCACTTTTGTTGACTTTTTTCAACTCCCCTACTTTTTTTAAACGGTCATGACTTTTTCATACGACATTAATTTTTTTTTAAACAATTACACCATAAAATCAAGCATTTTTTCCTCTTTAATTTGAGTATTATGTTGTTATATAAAAAACGACGATTTAAAAAAAAATCAAAAGTGTGCTGTATTTTTCCGGGTTAAATTTGTGTGCTGTATTTTTTATGCTAAGTTTGTGTGTTGTATTTTTCGGGTAAAATAAATAAAAGTGATGTTCTATTTAAAGTAACATAACCTTAAAAAAAGCGTAGATTTTTGTTAGACGTTAGACAGAAAACCGCCGACATCGTAAAAGACGGTTGACGCCGTTAAAATCGTTAGAAAAAACGCAACCCGAAATCTATAAACCGCCGACGTTAAATATGGTGAAGCGACACATCGGTTCAACAATAGGGTTCCGACATCTATAAATAGGACCACCGATTACTCAATCTTCTTCTTCCCTTGCGATAGTTGCTAACCCCAATTTCACAAACCCTAATTGGTATTGAAGTCAAGGTCAGTTCCGCAAGAAGAAATCCTGAAACCTTTCATCAAAGCAAAAAAAATCAAGGTATCGAAGTCAAGGACCACTAGTCCCTACGATTTTGTTGCAAACACCGTCAAAAGGTCAAAGTTGCAATGTTGCGATTAATAGAACGATAGCACGTACGTGATAGCCGGAAATCAACAGAAGTTGGTGGTGCTGGCATCCAGTTTATGGCAATGAATCAACGGGGGGAGGAGGGAGGGAGGGAGTTGGTTACGGTAAAATATCCTTGTAAATGGAAATAATAAAAAATAACAAGATTTTTGGTGGCGTGTTCGTGCGAGATTCCACGCAATGAGGAGGGGCGAATACCGTAAAGCCGACAAGGTCTCTAGTAAATGGCGGGACTATAACAACAAGTTTGCTAAGTTTAACAACTATTATAATAAACACCACAAAAATCGTAAAAATAGCCAAAAACAACCACAATATATATTTATAGATACTGCACTTTTTAGTTCGACATGTAACATCAAATTTTAAAAGTTCAAAATTGACAAAACCAAAATTAAATTAGACAGCTTTGGGAGCACATTAGGGGCGGACCTACATAGCCAGGAGGGGGTTCACCGGAACCCCCGAGTTTCGAAATTTATATAGAACGGTATGTAAAAACACTGGGGTGAACCCCTTAAAAATATAGAGTAAACCCCCTGAAAAAAATTCTTGGATCCGCTACTGGAGCACATGATCTAATAGCATCAATGATTCATCACTTTTATGATTAAAAACAAAATCAAATAAAAACGGTAAAATAAATAATAAAAAATTTGAAGACAAAATTAGCGGACTCATGAGAATATTTGGGTTTGAGAGTTGACAAACCACCTACGAAGATGCATGTTTTCATTTATATTTTATAGGTTTCGTGATTATCTAACAAATTCAAAGTTATGTCTATTTTAAATCGTAGATGTTTCTATTTTTTAATTTTTTTCAATCGTTACATATAAGTATTTTTTTTTCAATCGTTACATATAAGAATGTGACAATTATTGGATCGTCAGTGTTGATTTTTTTGAGGTTATATGCTTTTATTTACCACTAAGCGTTATGGTGGAGTGGTAGCTCTATTACTTTCTAAATGAAAGGTCATGAGTTTGAGTCTCGTTTGTGACAAATTATTTCAGATTTAGTCAGGAGGTTTTTCCCAGTTGTGGGTTTCCTTCTAGGTGTGTCTCGGGTTCAAGTCCGCTGTGATTACAATCCATTTGAAAAGACATGCATGACTTAAAGAAAGTTAAGGTGTTAAAAAGTCGCCTTAAAAAAATATGCTTTTATTTTGTTTAGCTAGCTAATGATTTAGTTGGGTCTACATTTACTTTTATATTTCGAAAATCTTAGAGCCATTTGCATAGTCAAAGACTTTTGTGTGAATTATATCTATACTTAAAAAAGAAGGAAATAAATAATAAGTTTGATTTTTTTTTTTAATTTTACACCCTCATATTATATATAATATCTGCTTATAACCTGTTTTATTTTTTAATGATTTCGTTTTTCTGTAATAACTTTCGCTTATTAACTTGTTTTAAAAAACGAATTGTGTGGCTGTCTTTAGTATTTTTTTGTCAACGTTTCGATAATTTTTTTTAACACAAAGTTGTATTTAAAATAGAGTTTTTGTTTTGTATCGTAGGCTATAACGGGCGCCATTACCATTGAGATACCGTGAGGAATCGAACAGATTATGAGTGAATAACATCGTTACCGGTATTGGTATTATCGGAGCCGGTATTTGTATTCACTTTTATACTTTCGACGAAGCAAAAATAACATCATTGCTGATATTGGTATTATCGAAACGAGTATCGGTATGCGCTTCTACGGCTTTTTACGATCTACATTAAGTGAGAAAAAACGATCAAACTCCGTCATGACGGAAAAAACTTGTTTACAATAAGAATAATAATGCATTAATACTATTTATTTGTTACAGTATTTTAGAAATACAGTACAACTCTTTAATGCATGAGTTTACACTAGTATTTTTAGAAATAAAGTACAACTCTTTAATGCATGAGTTTACACTTTTAATATATAAGTTTCATAGGGCCCCCTTTCGAATTCACATTTCATACTTTTAATGTACATAACTTTCACATGTCCTATTAATGCATTAATTTACACTTTTAATATATATAGGTTTCATGGCCCCTGATTTTTTGAGATATTTATATAAGAGTAAAGTATATGGATGGTCCTTGTGGTTTTTATAGATTTTGGATTTGATTCCTAAGTATGAAAAAGTACATAGATAATCCAAACTTTTGCACACATGTAACACGTCTGGTTCTCAACTTGGATGGATGTTAAATTTTTCTGTTAAGTATGTATAAAATGACGAAAATACTCTTTATCACTTTCACTAAAAAACCTACTTATAAACTAGTTGAATCACAACCAGCACACCATGGAACCAACACCATCCTACGACCACCACCACCTCCCCCTATCGACAACCACCGGCACACCATGGAACCACTACCCCCTCCCCCTTCAAGTTATCAGACCTAGGTGGAAGCAATTGAAGAAACAATCGTCCGCCTCCACCTCACAACCACTGTCCTTCTCGTGATCTGCCACTCCAAATCCTCAAACACCTCCCTCTTAATTCCCTTCTCAAATCTTGTACAATCTGTAATAATTTCTTCATCACAAGCAACGATTTCATCTTTACACACATCAAATTTACCCAATAGATCATCCAATGCTACTATTTAGATCCGCCAACGATCCCATAGTGGTGACGATTAGGTTGTGGTGCTTTGGAGTGGTGTGGCAGATCCATAGTGGCGGTGATTAGGTGTGGTGGTGGATATAAATGCCATTATGTTTTGGTAGCGATTGTTTGGTCGGGGAATATATCCGAGTGGGGGTCGCCATCACCGATCATTCACCATCTGGTTTAGGGAAGAAGATCTGAAACTGATACCCATCTCCACCACTCTGAAAGTGAAACCGGGTGGGGGTCGCCATCACCGATCTCTACCCTCTGCCCTTTTCTTGTTAAACCCAGAAACCATTCCAAGCTTCTTACTTTCCACCCCCTTCATCCACTGATGATACCCTCTAGTTTTTCCGGTGATACACTCTCGTTTTCAACTTTACTCTTTCGATAAATGAACACAAATTGCTAAAAAGATCTTAAATTTTGAAACCCCATTTATCAAGATTGCTTTTTAATTCAAAAAACTGAACTTGAATCTCGAAGGTTTTTGTTAGTATTGTCAATTTCAAGAACATCTAATATATAAATACTTTTTTTTTTAATTTTAAATTGTTTAAATTAGGGGTATTTTAGTCATTTTTAAAATATTTAATAGAATAATTAACTCACATCAAAGTTAAGGACCAAACGTGTTACATGTGTGCAAAAGTTTGTACTAGCTATGTATTTTTTCATACTTATGGATCAAATCCAAAATTTATGAAAACCACAAGTATCATCCTTACACTTTATTCTTTATATAATAAACTTTTTAATTCTTTCCACTTGCAGCCACACCAAGTCTTCCACTCACCTTCATCTCCCGCCTATCTCCGTCATCAGTTCTCCGGCGACATCATCAGCGCCGAATGAAGTCTCCCAATAACATGTTAAAAAGGATCGCGGTGGTGTTCATCATCGGAATTCTAGCCTGGACATATCAGAACACCCGCCCTCCACCACCAAAACTCTGCGGATCTCCCGGCGGTCCACCGGTAACCGGACCTCGCGTCACCCTCAGAGACGGAAGACATCTAGCCTATAACGAATACGGCATCTCCAGACACACAGCCAACTATAAAATCGTTTTCGTTCATGGATTCAGCTCTTGCCGTTACGACGAATCCGTTTTCCATCCGGTAATTAACCCTAAACCCTAAACCGCCATTGTTTTCTTCTATATCATATTGATGCATCAATTTGTAAATAATTTGAAGGAATTGTTTGAAGAACTTAAGATCTACATGGTGACGTTCGATCGGCCGGGTTATGGAGAGAGTGACCCGGATCCGAATCGAACGGTTAAGAGTTTGGCTCTGGATATTGAAGATCTTGCTGATAAACTGGATATTGGATCTAAGTTCTATGTGATTGGATACTCCATGGGTCAACAAGGAGCTTGGGGCAGTCTCAAGTACATTTCTCATAGGTAATCTCGTACCGATCATAAAACTATGTCCCATACCCGTCAAGTATATTGATTTGTTAAAAATTACCCGTTGTGATTTTTAAAATATTTCTTACAATTTTTTTCGTCCTTTAACTATACCAAAATCCAGTTTATGACAAGACTTAGCGGAAAAAGACCAAAATACTGCACATGTACAGACTTAGCGGAAAAAGTTAACGCTCGTTAGTGGAAAGGATGTAAATTGTTACAAACTATGAACATAAAGGACGCTCTCTGTTATTTTCACTAGTTTAAGGACGATATCTGAAATTTGGTATATAGTTAAAGGACAAATAGTGTAATTTACTCCTAATTTTATTACCCAATGACATTTGATGCATAAAAACTAAAAGTAAGTGAATTAGTAGATTACTCGATTAATAAAAATGAAAAGAAAATAGTATTTATGTTTCAGGTAATTGGGTAGGGTATCAGTTAATTCCATACTCGTCCCATATTTATAAAAAATGTAAAACTAATCCATACTCGGATGTTTCGAGTTTACCTGTCGGGTTTGGATTCATTTGCCATCCCTACTTTTGATAAGCTTAAAAGTAGTCAAAAAGTGTTTATGCATCGACTCATTTTGATCACGACCCATTTAACCCATTTAGTCTGTTAAACTTCAATGGCGTTTGATAATCTTTTATAGGGTGTTAAATGGTTTATGATTTTTTTTAATAGATTAGCAGGAGTTGCGTTAATTGCTCCGGTTGTTAATTATTGGTGGTCTAGCTTTCCAACCAACTTAACAATGGCAGCCTACAAGTTACAACCTCTTCAAGATCAATGGGCGATTGGGGTGTCGCATTACGTGCCATGGCTGGTCTACTGGTGGAACACTCAGAAATGGTTTCCCGGCTCTAGCGTCATAGCCGGGAAGCCTAATTTCTCAGCTTCCGACTGGGAACTTGTGGCCAAGCGTCGTAGCAAAGGGTCACCAACACCATTGCCAACGCTAAAGGTAAACCTAACAAAAAGGAACCATGTCAATGTGGGTTGCATTTTATCTTGGATTAAATAAAAAGGGAAATATTCATATGGGTTGAACGGGTTAAAAGCAATTTTGTCATGATTGGATCAGACCAGCGGTCCATTTAAGCCTCTTTGAAGCGTCCTCATTTGAAAGCGGTTGAAATGGTGAACTTATTTTTTTTATTTTTTTCTTTAAAATCTCATTTACTACTTCATGCACCATATTTTATTTATTTCGGTTTCATATTTTATCAAAGTTACAAATCTACACCACAACATAAAGTTGTTTCACATTTTCTGTTAAATTATTATGTCTATTAGTTTTAATTTTTAAATTATTTAAGACGTAGTGGACCGATAAGACGAACGGTTCGATGCTAGGTCCAGTTATGAAAATGGTTAAAACTTAAAAGCCAAAAGTTTTTTTAACCCGTATAACTTCCAAAGTCATTTTTTTCTCAAAAGATTTAGATTATACTGGAATCTTGGTTTCAAAAAGCGAGAAGCGCACGAAGGCGCAAAGCGCAAAAGCGGTGAGCTTTACGTATGGGAAGCACAAAGTGATTATATAATTTATATATATATATATATATATATATATATAGGGGTATGTTCTTTTGAGAACCAACAATATGTTAAGAACCGTGAGAACCGCATTAACTCTTCCTCAATTTATAATATAAATTGACTAGAATTCATGTACATTTCAATATGTTTAAGGTTTGGTTTTAAAAGACCTCGAATTTATGGTCGTTTTTTTAAATGCATATATGCACTCACACTATATGCACAAATGAATGCATATATGCATATTTTTATACTTTTCTTAAAAAAATTCAGGAGAGAGGAGATAAACTCAAACTAAGAGTGGGAAGAGATAAATAAAACATTGTTGTTGAATTTTACTTTTTCCACTAAAGCGATATGTACACGTTTTGTGCGGTTCTTTCGGTTCTCAACATATGGTTGGTTCTCAAAAGAACATGCCCCTATATATATATATATATATATATATATATATATATATATATATATATATATATATATAGGGTGAGGTTCAAATGCTAACCAATTTTTATGTGATAACCATGATAACCACTCTTAAATATAGTGTTACGTATATGTATCAATTATCATTATGTTAATGATACATATATGTAAACATTACGTGTCACGTATATGTAACATTATTTAGTACGTATACGTAAGACTCATCATTTTCGTATTTACGTTCAAAATATTTATTCAAGATACTTAAATACTATTTTGACAATTAAAAGAAAAAATAATTTATAAATTATGTGATTGTTTTATGATGGTTAGCACGGTTATCACATAAAAAGTTGGTTAGTATTTGAACCTTTCCATATATATATATATATATATATATATATATATATATATATATATATATATATATTATAGGTTTTTAGCATCCCCACCCAAAATTTAACTATAGATAAGCTTTTTATATATGTGTTATCATATAAATTACCTACATGTACGACCTAAAAAGCTTGTTGTACAACATCCTGTTGCATAAAAAAATGCCATGTATGCCTCATGCCAAGTTTTAGCCAAAACATTGCGCCTCACCTGCGCCTTTCGTACAACATCATGTTGCATAAAAAATGTCATATACGCCTCATGCAAAGTTTTTGCCAAAAAATCGCGCCTCACCTGCGCCTTTCGTACAACACTTGCCTTGCGCCTGAAGTAGGCGTGCCTCAGGCGCTCATTTTAAAACCAAGATTGGAATACTATTGTTTTTATTCATAATCACGCTATGTTTAATTGGGACATTATTGGAGTGCTAGGACCACGTGGCCTGTGAATTGGCGTGGAACACCTCCCCCTAGAGCGTGAGGCAAGTGTGTGATTCCATATATCCATTCATGTGTCGTGGGCAAGTGTGTGTTATGTATATGTTACTATGTATATGTGTATATGTATATATATGGATGGTGAAACCATTACACACCTTAATGATTGTGTTTAGTTATTGCCCTCTTGCTGACGTGGCATGACGTTTTTCACTTTTTAGCGAAACCATTACACATAGTCTTAAAGCGTTAAATATTTATTAAAAAAAGTAAGAAACGGACATAAAGGTGTTAGCAGGTCAACCCAAACTTTTATACATGGGAGTTAACTTGTGCTAATACTTGCGAACAGGATTACGTAAGGCAACAAGGATTAGCAGAGTCGATTTTTAGGGACATGAGGGTCGGGTTTGGTAAATGGGAGTTTGATCCAATGGAGATAGCGAATCCTTTTCTGAACAACGAGGGTCGTGTTCATTTGTGGCAAGGAGATGAAGACGGGCTTGTACCCGTGAGTTTGCAGAGATACATAGCAAAAAAGCTACCATGGATTCACTACCATGAGCTACCTGGTGTTGGCCATTTGCTACCAAATTATGATGGTAAAAAAGAAGCCATTTTAAAGTCACTTCTGCTTGGGGAATACTAATTCTTTAGGTGTTCTAGTCATAAGTTTACATCATTCTTGTTTCTAGTTGATTGTTTGAACCCGAAGAGTAGGTTATAGATCTCGCGTATTTAACATTTCTGGGCAGAAATTGATCGTTGGAACTACCTGAAGCGTAATGTGTGCTAGATGGTTCCTTAGTGCAGAATGTCCATTGATACAATTGTATTTGCATATATGTATTGTCTTTATGAATATAACTTGGTAATGGTTCATGCTTTTTAGTATTTGTTATCGACTTATGCTACTTTTTTTGGTAGAAATCTTGCTGATGCAGCATTCAACAGTTTCTTCGCTTTAGTCTTCTCATCAATTTTCCTCAAAAATCAATGGGACTAGGGGTGTAAACGAGCCATTCCGGCTCGCGAGCTACTCGAGATCGGCTCGTTAAAAACTCCAATCGAGCCCGAGCTCGAGCCTAAAAAAAAGCTTGTTTAATAAATGAGCCCGAGCTTTCACTTATCGAACACAAGCCGGCTCGCGAGCCTAAGCGGGCCTATTATTTATATATTTGTTTAAATAACATATTAAATATATTTTTATAAAATAATAATTAATATATATATAATTATGATAAAAATAACTAAATAATATATATTATGTTATATAAAATTTTATAATAAAACTTGTACAAAACAATTATATATAAATTAATTAATAAATAATAAACAAGCCAAGCCAAAGCGGAGCTTGAAAAACTACCAACGAACCAAACCCGAGCTTTAGAAATAAAGCTCGAATCGAGCCGAGCTCGGGCTCAAGCTCACAGAAAATTAAACGAGCCTAGTCAAGCTCGGGATTGGCTCGTGTCATTTACACCCCTAAATGAGACAAGGAGCCAGGTGTGTCATTTGGAGTATTGATACACCCTCCCATAGTTTTAATTTAAGTAACCTTTTAAAGAGACGAACTCCTTATATAAAACCCAAATGACATGATGAATAAAAAGAAAGATGGAACTAGAAACATCATCATCATCATGATAAGAAAATCAACATAAAACTTGTCACGTTCATTGGTGGCTTACACACAAGGCCATAGAACAACAAAGCCAACCCAAAAAAATGGTTATATGGCTATTTCACAAACTATCACTAAACTTAACCACCACACTGTCTGACATGTACAACAAGATTTCCCTTCCACCACAACAAATCAAAATCAAAATCAAAATCTTTTGTTTTTCTTGTTATGCAAAAATATAAATACAACTTGGCCCGTCCTAGCAACCGGGGGCACATACCGTGCTAGGCACTTTGCTGACGTGGAAGGTTAAAAAAACCTGTTTGAAGATCAAATCTCGCTATCCCAAAACCCGAAGGTACACGGTTATGCAACACTTGTATTTATCCTTGCATATTTCAAGATGAAATTGGTTCATAAGGGTATGATAACCACGGGTGTTTTAGGGCTTCTGCAGCTGATGGGCGTTTCTTCGGGTTGATTTCAAGCAGATGGGTGACAAAATCAATGAACCCTTGATCACCCATTGGTAATCGATGCCTCAAGGATGTCTTTTTCGGGATTAGGTATTCCAATCTGTTTGTGTCCTGAAGACAGAGTAAGATGTACCAATTATGATAAAGATAAAATGCTTCTAAAAAATGAGCATAAATAAAATGTTACAGATGCATAGAAGGCTAAACTGAACTATCCTAGCTTGTTATGAGAATGTACATGAGAATTCATCAGAAGAGTGTAATTTCTATTGTGTCTCCAGGCGGGTTGCCTGACAAGTAAAAAGAATGCTTAATACAGGTCAAAACGAATTGGGTCGGGTTACATAATTTCTGTTTTCTTTTTTAAGTTTATTGATGATTAATTTATTAAATATTATTACACTACAAAAACAAAACTTTAAAAAATATTTTTTAGGAGCTCTCTCCCATTCCAGCAGTTTTTGTTCATTTTTCTAAGGCCAGGCAATACAACACAACAGTAAAAATACAAAAATAATTAACAAAACTTTTTTTCTGTAGTATGTTGCTATTTCACTTAAAATACGAAAAAAATGGATGAAAACTAGAGATTTCATTCGCAATAAAAGTGCATTACCTAACATGCAATTGGCCTGAAGTACTTTGCCATTTAGTGCACTTAACCAAAAATAAGTTTAAAAAGATAAAGAAAATAGGCATAATAGCATAAGCAGCAGAGAGAGATCAAAGTCCCAGGAATAGTCTTAAATAATGAACTGTCATGAGAAAGGCTGCGTTTCCATGATTATTCCCAAAAAAAATTCTCTGATTCTATGATTGAAGATTTTCAAAATTTCAAGTCCTCTTTTCGTCAATAGTTCAATACCCTCTTTTTTAATCAATTTATTGTTTGTAAACTTGAGAAGATGGATAGAACAGTAACTAACATAGAGAAGAGATAAGGGTTTTGGGTAGTTTTAATACATGTCATTCAAATTAGCTCAAGAGATGATATGCAGTCATTTCCTGTCTTTAACTATAATTACACACTTCTACTTACCCAACTTTTAAGAGGTTGGTCATATTCCACTTACAAGCTTTCTTGCATATATCAACTACTGTGTTTTGAGTAATTATCTTGTCTGATCTTGATGAGATTGAGGTGAAATCAAAATGAGTTAATGAGGTGTCAAAAGTCCACTGAAATCACTTGGTTTAATTTTTGGGATCTTGTAATTTGTTTGAGACATTCTATACACCTATATCAAAACCTTGAGCTGTTGCTCATTCTCCGAGTAGAAAATTAAAAGCCCGGACATAAAGAAATAAGTTCAAGACTTTTTTTTGTTATTCTATAAAAAAAAAAAGATATGACGGTGAAGAAGAGTAGATGGATGAAGTATGGTAGTTTGGTCATTTTACTTTGTTACAAGTCCCTTATTTTTCTTAAACATAAAATGGGTATTTTGTCCAAATGCACTATTTCAGCCACAAATCACCATTTTGGCAAAAAAAACATGATTCCCTTACAAAATATATATATATATATATATATATATATATATAGGTTGTTATCCACATCTTTTTGATCATTTATTAAAAATTCCATGCCCCAAGCATGCACTAATCCCAAATAATAGAGAATTAAAGCATTTGAAAACTCAAACCAGTAACCTAACATTGTACGAGATGCTAGACAGATAAGCATATCAATTTGAAAAGAAATATATGGAAAAAAAGAATAATTGTGGTACCTGGTTACGCTCATAAAGCATGTGATTTTTGGTAAAATATTTGTGTGTATCGCGTCCCTTAGCAAGCATATCTTGGTCAATTGGACATATAATTCCCATCACCCTAGCAAGCAAAGTAGCTGGCGAATCATTCTGGAAAAGAACCTATAAAAATACAAAATATCAGTTCTGGAGTAACATAAGTTCTAAATTACAATTATGTCCTTAAAATGTTTCAGATACTTACATTTCCAGTACAAAGTTCAGCCAAGATGCAGCCAAGTGACCAAATATCTATCTTTTTATCATAAGGGAGTCCTAAAATAACCTCTGGTGCACGATAAGACCTTGATTGCACATAAGAGCAAAGATGGTCTGTTTCAAAACAGCTACTTCCAAGATCAATAACTTTCACTTCACATCTACTGTAGCTTTTCACCAAAATATTCTCAGGCTTTAGATCACAATGTATCAGCCCAAGACCATGCAAAAATTGAAGTGCTTCCAAGCACTGGATCGTTATTGACTGCACATAAATATGAGAAAAAGTAAATAATTAATGAACTTTTTCTCCATAGAAGAGCATATAACTATATGTGACAGTTTAGATCCATTTACTAATAAATGAGACAGATCAGGTTATGTTTTATTGCTAAAGGGTCAAATGAGTAAACAATAAGAAATTAGGTTAAAAGAAAACGGAACAAATGGATCGAAAGTCATCCAAAACGTATTTATAACACATAAAACTTCATATAAATCATCTTTTCAAATAAATATATTATTGTTGTTGAGTAACTAATAATATATAAAAAGTTCAAAAATCTTGGAAAAAAAGTGTTCCGGAAAATAAGATTATTAATGCGGTACTAATTATTTATAGAAAGTTCAAAAATTTTGGAGAGAGTTGTTTCTTCCGATGCTAAAAAAAACTACCCATTTTGACCAACTACCTAACCTACCCGACCCGCCCATTTTGCCATCTCTAATGTATACAAACATAACAAACCTGCAATCTTGGCATTGTGAAATAAACCTCCCCGCCAGATTCTCTATTGAATTTATGAAACTCATATAAGTTTGCCTTAAGAAGTTCACACACAATTAACAGATGTTCCTGAAAATACAAACAGGGAAAAAATGTATCATTGCATAAATCATGCCCCGCAAAAAAGAGTTTTGTTCAAACTCATCAAGAATATGATCACTTACTCGGTAATAAAAATAATCGTAGAGTCTGAGAAGATGGTATTTGTCACCAGGATCATGCTTGTTGACAAATTTTAGAAGCTTTATTTCATCAAGACTCTGGTCAAAGAAATCTTTATTATTTTTAATAATCTTCACACACACATCCATGCCGGTGTGAAGGTCCTGTGCTTGAATAGCTTTGCTGAATGCAGCAGATCCAAGATACTCGGTCACAAGATAACGACCAGCAATGACAGAATTTAAAACAACATGAAAATTCTTGTCCTCCTCAAAGCCAGTTCTGAACAACAATAAAGATATCTTTATTTTACCAAAATAAACTCAAAATCTGTTTAACAAGATGAAGTCCAAAAACGAAAAGAAAAAAAAACTCTTATTATTATAATTTTATACCTGTTTTTCCTGTGCACTATCTTAAGATTGAAGGTCTCATATTCTTCCTCTTGAGCCTTTATCTGCTTCACTTGCTCTTGAACAGCAACTACCTCTTCATCTTCCAATAATGTCCCTGGGTCTTCTTCTATTGGATCAGCAACTTTCTCATCTTCTTCTTTATGAGCCTGTTCAGCAAAACCATAATTTGATGACATTGTGGGCCCAGAAGTTTCTGAACCTACAACATCAGTTTCATCTTCTTCTTCCCTTGAACTTTTACCAGTTGAAGAAGCATTGCTTTTTCGTCTCCATGGTGGAAGCAAGTCATCATTTCTATCACCTATGATACTATTGTCATTGTTTGACTTTGACTTTGGCAACATATGTTTATTTGCCTGTCCGTCTCTAGGAGGAGGAAAAGAAAATCCACCATCATTTACACTTTTAGTTAATTTTTTAGAATCAGGTGAGGTGGATTTCTTTTTCTCTTTCTTGACCATGTCAAGATAATTTTTATCAGACCCGTGAGGCGGAATAGTGGCATCGTTATCATGGAAATACTCCATGTCACCCTCACAGCCAAAATCAGCAACATCATTATTGATTCCCACACCAATTGATCTAACCAAACTGTGTTGATTATCTATATTAAGTTTAGGTAAGCGGGCCCTACCACCCTCATCAGCCACTTTGGGTTCACCAAACATAACAAGCTCGTTTGTTGGTTTGACAAATCCTTGCCACAAAGGCTCAGCACTCATCAAACTCAATTCTTCTTCATCCATTAATTCACCATCATACTGAACAGCAGTATTACGTTCATCAGAAATGGTGGCTGGATCGATGTTTTTTAAATGAAAATACTGGTCACCAGATAAGTATGAATCTTCTTCTGCAAATGACTGATCGTCATCTTCGGTTTTGTTTGTAGTTCTTTCTTGTTGATCGGGAATTGTAACTTTTTCATTATCACTTGGGTAATCAATTTCATGAGCTAGAAACCATGTCTCATCTTCAATAGGTTGTCTCATGTATCCAACATCATCATCATCTTCATATTCATCAGAATCCCAATATTCATGTGGGTAATCCATAGATCCACTTAGACCATCCCCAATAGTTGCAAAACCAGATACAAGATCAGAAGTGTCTTCTGTTATCCCTTGACTTATTGACCGCCAACTACCTCCTACAGGCCTTTTTAAACCTAAAGCATCAACCGTATAGATAGTAAGAAACACATAATAGTAATATAGTATACACAATAAAAGCAATTGACCAATTTGACTTTGCTCATTTCCATATCAGAAGCATGGAAAATAATATCAGAAGAAAGTCAGAACTCAGAAGTGCATGTGCATAATCACTTGACAGTAGTTGGATATACAAGCTGGCGATAGATTCATGATCCATACGAAATTCATTACAAAAAATAATGAGTCGTAATATATGGAAAATGGCAAAAGATGCAGAAAAAAAGCTGTGAGATATGTGCATGAGTTAACATGTGTAACTAACTCAACACTGTCTACTGCTAATGAATAAGATACAGTTATTGTTGGAGTTTAGATTCCAAATACTATAATTTTATCATTATCTAGTTTTCAAGAAAACTATTAGTCATGTATTCAACTTCTAGATGAGTATTAGTTTTGGAATTATGATTATTATTATTATAGAATAGAAACTAGATAGCTACTGGGATTCATTTCGTATGTATATATTCATTTGTTTTGATCATTAATCTATAAAACAGAAAATTACTATATTTTTTCTCAAATTCCCACAGTTATGAATCAGTAAACCCATGGACTCTGACATAATGTCCCAGTAAAAAGCAGATAAAATCAATGTTGCAAAAATCGTGATTAATCGCTAATCGGCAATTGACCTAGGAATTTTGCCCTAATCGGCTTAAAAATCGGTAACCGGTCAATGGAGGTCAAAATCGGCCCTAGGCGGCCCTAACCGACCAAAAATCGGTGGCTTCCCGTTTTTCCGGCGACTTGATTTTCCGGCGAGATTCTTGTAAATTACGGCGATTTATAAAAATGTGTGTGTATATATAAATCCGAAAATTACATATAAAAATTCCAATCCGATTAATCTCAATTAATCGCTAGTCGGTACCCCACCTCCGACTAGCGCCTAGCGATTTTTACAACACTAGATAAAATCCAAAATAAATTCATCTAAGAGCAATAAATCTTGTTCCATTTGCATATAAATGTTTTTTAAAAGGTGAGCAAACACAAAAAAAAATTGACGCTTAAGGGATATAGACATCAACAATGAAATCAATTGCTACCCAATTGTCATAGAATATCAATTTGAGATAAAGAAATATATAATATTAATGTACCTGAAGTGCTTATTTCTTGACCAATAGGAACATCTAGAAAAGATCCAATATGATAAGCATTGTCAGCATTAAGAATCTGTCCAAGCCCATCATGTTCATGTTTCTCATCCCAAGTAAAACTTGACAGTTTCTCAGTTGACTTCAGTTTGACAGGTGGCAGTCTTGGTAATTCTTCTTTCTGATTCTCAGAGACAATTGGAAGACTTAACCCACCAAAAGCTTGTGGCTCATTGTTTCCTTGGGTCTTCCCAAAGTACAAAGCTCTTCCAACCTCATTTTCTTGTTCTTTAATTGCCGCCCTAATATTGTCTGTTTTTCTCTTTCCATTTTCTTTCTCACTAGCACCAAGGCTTGTAATATTATAACTGGTTGATGCATCTCCTTCAGGAAACGGGAATACTGTTTTAACAGAACAAAATTCATCATTTCTCGACCATGGGTTTTCCACAAAATCATCTTTCGGCAAAACAGTTTTCTTTGGACGTTGCAAATTAAGCTCCTTAGGTTCAATATTTGGTAACAAATTCGCCTTACTGTTAGTCACAGGCCCAAGCAATGAAACTTTTGTTTCTTCTCCCACTTTCCTATGAATTCTTTCGGTATCAGAAGCCTCAGCTGGATAGATTTTTGATTGAGATGAAATTTGATACTCCTTCACATTTTCTGTTCTAACACCATCATCATTATCACTAGGATCAGCAGACCCATTACTCGGATCAAATCTCCATGTATATAAATCAAGCAGATTATCCTCTGAACCATTAAAGAACATAAAATTCTTATTTTTCGCTCCATTCGGCTCACTATTATGCTCCCCCTCAAACGAAGTGATTTCCCATTTACTATCAGGTCCATTCCTTCCAGTCCCACGTTCTACTTCTTTCACAATATGCTTCTCCTTTGAAACTTCATCACTTGTCGAAGAACCCTTTCCTTGGTTGCCAACTACATTCACTTTCTCCAACAACTTGCTTCCCAAATCTTTATCTTTCAGGTTCAGATCTTGCATAAAACCGTTCAAATCAGGGCGGTTATCAATCTCGCTTCTCAATGCTGCTTCAGCCCTAGCAAACTTATTCTTTCTGAGAAATTCAAGTATGGCATCGACCTTCGAGTCTGCCATTTCTGAACTGCAATAGACCAAATAAAACCCTTATGCTACAAAAAAAAAAATCCTACATAACCCTAAACAATCTCAAAATCAAGGCACAAATATACAGGTAACTCCCAATCTCAATTATAGGTTAAATACCTCCATTGATTCCAAGATCAGAGTTACATAGGGTACTTTTAAAGTCTAAAATTGATCTAAATTCAGGACTTCAATACAATAGATGTTAAATTCTCAAATACCCCCCCCCCACACACACACACACCCCCACACCCACCCACACAAAAACCACAATTCAATCATGCATTTAAAACCACCAGGTCTCAAATTGACCTAATTTAAAACGACTCAATATCAAATGATTCATAATGATTAATAATGATTCAAAATCCTATATTGTAGCTTCACCAGGTGCGAGATTAAATGGTGTTAATCATACATATACGCATAAAACACGAATATGTAATGCAAACAGTAAAGGATGAGAAATTGTACCTAAATCCTCATAAATTACGTAACGAATCGTATGTTTGGAGTGCGGATCTTCTTCTCCGTAACCCTAATTAATGATACCTTTTTGACGTGAGATTTAAACCTAAAAACGTTTCAAAATCAGCAATTGGAGGGTTGAATGGAGAGTGAAAGAAAAGATGTAGTGAGAATTGAATGAGAGGATTGAGGATTGAAAAATGGAAGCATGAATTTTGGTGTATCGCCAATGGCGAAGGGGGGAAGATGCCCTAGGCAGAGTTGGAGCATTTATTCCATTAGCGACCTAATTAGTTTTTTTTCTTTAATTTGGGTATATCTCCCCCATGCTACACGGGGTCATTTCAACTTGATATTTATGATTTCAATTCCATGTGTATTCTCTTCTAAAGTTTTGATATATTTTTTATTAAATATTTACAATTAAGTATTTGTTTCAAGGATTTAAAACTCTAGTATTTATCTAACAACTCATGATATAATATTTAAGCAAAGTTTGTTTAACAATATTGATATGTTTAATGTCTTTTTTTTTGAAAAATACATATCGTCATACTATATGACAAATTGAACTGTAACAGTTTCTTCATTGTAGTTGCTTAAATCCGCGCATCTTGATGATGGATGAAGGTTGCGCCAAATACAAGTTTTTGAAGACCCTAGGGGTGTTGTCGCGACTAGCCTTTGACGTGAGAGTAAATGTTTGTTGGAAGAAGAGACTAAGATATAAAGTAAATGTGAGAATAAGTGCTAGGTTAAGGAGAATTGAATGAGTCATCTCCTTTGAAAGATGAGAGTATTTATACCTGCTCACAAAGTGGTGCATTAAATGCTCATTTAATGCTTCTTCATCATTTATCTCTGTTTTTGATACTGTCTATAGGCTGTCGGGGCTTCCGGTTCTTATATGTTGATTATGATTATCCACTGGGAAGGATTTTCCCTTGCCAAATCTTATACGTTAAATGTCTAGGTACGAGTCATATAATATTCGGCAAGCCCATCATAGACCCTGCTCCCTTTTATCTTATCCTCTAGATTCATGCCCTTTGGAGTCCTTATAAGCCCTTCGGTGATGCTATCACCTTCAGGACCTTCTGTATATCTTGAACGCATGACCTTGTTGCCAATTGTGCCTGGGGATAGGATTATTCCTTCTTTCATGATTTATCTATAATATGATAATATGCAAGGTTGAGGAAAAAGAGCATGATTTTGCGAAAATGAAATGAGTAAAAATAAGTGGGTAAACTGAGCAATGATCAAAAAGTGAAATGACTCTTAAAAGTAATGCAAAAGCTCTGTATCACGTATAAGGATTAGGATTTGGCTCGTGATGTTATGTGGAGTCATCATCGAGCCGAAGATGAGGTCTTGAAAAGAACCAAGGGGTAGATTTTCCGAATTAAACTTGGGTTGTCTTAGCTGATGTGGGGTTCACTTTTGTGGGCTTAATGTGATTTCTAAATACATTTGCGGTAGTAATGAAAAGAATGACGGAATATATGTACAAGCTATGAAAGACTTTCGGAGTGCATCTTCTCTTCTTCTTGATGAATGATGAGATGATTTAACAAAAGTATTTAGAAAATACATTTATGTTGTTCAAATGGGTTCTAACTTGTTATCTATCTTGATGTCTTTCTTATTTAGGTACTTTTGTAAAGATCATGTTCGTGTATTTACGGTGTACTTGCTGACTTTATAAGATTTGCCTCATCGTATCTCTCAATTTTTTTTTCTTTAACATGTGAGAATATTGAATTTTCTTAAGTAAAACATTAGTTATTAAATAAAATGCAACAACAATAATATTGGTAACTACGAAAAACTTACAAATATAATGTTAGAAAATATGTAGGTTTATATACATTCAGGAGTTATTTAGTCATCTTGAATAACTCTAGGAGTTGTTTGGTAAATATCTAAAAAAATGACTTTATGTTCTTAAAAAAACATTTAATTCACTTTAACAAATCTTCCAAATTAATCATCATAACACATGCTATCATTCTTTCTCTCTGTTATCTTCTTTGATTTTACTGCTTGTCATTATCTTGTTGATAGGATGATATTTATGAGGATTTGTTAAAATTGATTTAGAAATAAAAAATAAATGCTGACATGCTCTCATAGAGTTGCTATTCATATTCATGTGATTTTAATATATATAATTATAATTTGACAAAGGGAATATTACTGAGCTATGAGAGTTATTTTCTTTATTTTTATGCTAGATTTTTAATTTTATATATTAAACTATCAAGTTGCACCCGCGTTTCGTGGCGGGGCACCGGTCGATTTTTTAAAATAAAGTTAACATGGTGGAGAATTTAAACGGAAACGTAGACGTAAATGTTAATAAAAAGAAAACATGTGAGATGCGGCGGGGTACACGATAAGTCGGCTCGACATCAAACGTAAAAAGTTGAAAAAAAACATTTAGGGACGACATCTTCGAAAACCACGAAGACCAATTAAAAAGTAAAAAAGATTAAAATTTCAGGGCTTCTGTGTAATAAACATCAAAATTTTTGGCGTACAATAACTTATGTGGAGAGAACCATTTGCACAAACTTTTTAAAGCCTAAAGTTTGAGGGTCAAGAAGCAAACACTTAAGAAGATAAAATCGGACGTAAGAAATCCATGCTTTTTAATCAAAGTAACATATGTGCAGAGAGCAAATAAGAAAACAAAAAACAAAATTTTGCACAAACCTTTGAAACCCTAAAGTTTGAGGGTGTACTAGTTGAGAAAGCCTAAAACAGATAATAAGCAAAAAGGAAGTGGAAATGGCTGCGTGGTTGGGGAAAAATAAGCGAAAGGAAGCAAAGGTTAATGACATGTAGCGTAACCCTAGAACCGAGCGGTTGATGATGTCGATGGAACGGCTGAAACAAAAGAGAGGGAAAAAGAAGAAGTTGCAGGGAAGTTATAAAGAACGGAGGATGATGTCGTTGCATAAAGAAAACAAACGGAGGCATGGACCGAAAGCTGTGTACGTGTAACGAACCAAAATCCGGGTTTCGTTTTCAAATAAATAATAAAATATTATGGTGAAAATAATATTTTAGAAATAAGTTGAAACAAGTGGGTTTCAAGTTTGTAATGGAGTTATACTAGTTTTAACTAGTTTTGGAATGAAATGGGTGAAATGAAAGTTGAGGGGCCAAAAGTGTAACATGGCAAATCTGTCATTTTGACTAGCAAAAGTCAAAATAAGCTCATTTGTGTGGTGTGAGTCGTTCATCTCAAGAGAGAAAAGGAGAAAAGTTGTGTTGGAGCAAAATCGTGCATTTTGAGCTTGAATTGGTGAAGGTTTTGGCTTGCACATCATCCTTCTAACATCAAGTAAGTGTAATATTTCATTGATTTCACCTTTGAATGTGTTAGTAGGTGGGTTTTGTAGAAATCCAAAAATTGTGTATGCATGTGGTAAATTAGTGTTAAATTGTGGATAATCTAGCTAAGCTAAGGGTAAAGAGAGGTGATTAACACCCTAGAACCCTTTGATTTTGATTTTGAAAAGTTATGGTTCATATGGTGAAAATTGGGGGTGTTTGGATCATGATGCTAGAATGATGAATTAGTGATGATTAAGTGTTTAGGTGGTATTAGACACTTGAACAAACACCCAATTGACCTAATAAAAGCCAGTGAATGAGAAATTAGTGTCAATGTATTAGAAAGAAAACTCAAGTAGATGAGTTTGTATTGAAAGAGGGTGTTTGGTTATGGGGATAACCCAAACGGGTTAGTTTGGGTTGGAAAATGAAAATTGGGTTGTGGACTCAATTGTAATGTGATTATGTATGTATGTTAGATTACTAAACTAGGTGTATATGTTTAGGTAATCAAATTGCAAAACTAGAAGGTGATGCGGGATCTTCTAACTCAAAAGGTAAGTGCCTTTGCACTTACTTTCTTTTTTTGAACGGCAACACTAGATATTCTAGGATAATTGGGTTTCCCCAGGGCAACACCTAGAACATCTAGGGCAGCCCACCATAGGAGGAACCCCCCAACTGGGTAAACCCCCTGACCTGGCCACAGACCCCTTTTTTGCTGTTGCCAGGATTCGAACCCAAGACCTCCACTATGAGAAGTCTTGGGTTGGGGCTACCATTGCACCAAATGACCAACGGTTTGCACTTACTTAGTAATGTTGACAATTGTGGTGTATGTGATATGAATGCATACAATTAGTTGAAGTGAATGTGTATGATTATTGCTTGAATGTAGTATGTATGGAATTGTATTAAATTGTCTTATGTGGTAAATAGTCATATTATTATGTGAATGTGGTAAATGTGGTATAAATGACTTATGTGGTATATAGTCAAACCAATTGTGATATGTTTTGGTGAAATGATAGATTGAAGTGAGGAATACTTCAATAGGTGAACTTGGTGTTAAATAATTCAAGTACGGGTAAGACGAGTTGTGGTACTTGCACCAAGAGGTAGTAAACCCAATAAGAAGTGTGGAATACTTCAAAGGGTGGACTTGGAGTCAAATACTCCAAGTGCGGGTAAGACGAGTTATGGTACTCGCACCAAGAGGTCGCGAACCTAATTAGAAGTGTGAAATACTTCAAATGGGGGAATGGGTGGTGGTGAATGTATGTAATGTGAAAAAAAAATGAGACTTGTAGTGAAAATGCAAGTGTTAAGAACCTTAATTGATCAAAAACGGGTCAAATGGGTGAAAGGAGTGAAAACAAGTGTAAATACTTGTCGAATATGTTTATCGTCATTACTAACGGTGATTTATATATGTGGTTATGTAGGGAAAGCTCCGATGTAGGTCAAGGTCAAAGTCCAAGGCGTGGAGGGTTCTCGTATGCATATGGGGTGTTTTTGGGATTTTAAAGGAAAAATCCGTTAATGTGGTGTATATTGACAAATTGAAACATGTTTTGGTGTTATAATGGTTGTATATAGTTTTGAAACAAAACCCAAGTGTTAGGGATAATTTTTGGTGTCATGTTGATTTGTTAAAAGATGAAAATTTGGCTAAGTATGAAAACTGAACAGCTGAGTAAACTAGGCTCCCCGCGATACGCGAGAATCAAGCTAGTGTCTCTCGTGGTACGCGAGAGACCTGGTTTCCGAGTGTGGTGATTTGGGACTCCCTCACGGTACGCGAAGGGATGTCCCTGATCCTTCGCGGTACGCGAGGAATAAAAAAAAAATTCTGAGACAAAAGCTTTCGTGTGTGTTTAAATGTTTTATTAATTGGTTTTCTAATTAAGGGTGTTACAGTATGGGTCTTGTACAAACAGAAAGAAGTAGAAGAAAAATTAAATAAACGTGGACCAATCATTGAAAGGTGTGATGAACAGTGAGGGACCTAGCAAATTGTTGTTATTTGTTATTAAGTGTCTTATCCATATATAAGAATACCGTTCATGATTAGTAAAAACATATTATGATACGAAAGAAAAAGTACAATATGCCTTACAATTAAGTAAACAAAAGAATAAAAGAAGAAAAAGTGTGGCTGAGAAATCGTGTTTAACCGAGGTCTCTTAAAAAAATCGTGTTTAACAGAGGTCTCTTAAAAAAATCACGTCTCTTCTAATATAACACGTTTGTCTCTCAAGGTACAACAACCAAAGCAAGATGTACTGATAGAAATGATTCGCGAGGCTGAAATCGTACTTTAAACTTATAGATGGAAAGAATTCTTGAGCTTTAGGATTTTTTTTAGGATTTTTTTTCTGGATTTTTGTGGGGGTTCACATTGTTTAGTTTTATTATCATATAAAAAGAAATACTAATAAATCATGCATTACACGGAAAAAAATTATATTAAACGTCTTTACTAACAATTTAAATGGTTTAGTGACTGGTTACAAACTAACTAATAACGTTTTATCAACAATGATATACATGTAAAAAAACAAATTATATTAAACATTTTTAATAACAATTTAAATGATTCAATGACTAGTTACAAACTAACCAATACGGTTTTATCAATAATGATATACATGTTGTTACACTTTGTACGCCAATAGGCGAGGTCATAATAGACTCACACAGTTCAAAGACGTTTGAGTGCATCTGAAACTGAAACCACTAAGTGTTTCTGAAACTGTAAACTTTGAGTGCATCTGAAACTGAAACCTCTGGGTGTTTCTAAAGTTAAAACCTTTGAGTACTTCTAAAGTTAAAACTTTTGAGTTCTTGCCTCTAAGTATTTCCTAAACTTAACTTAAATGTTTCAAAGACGAGAAATTGATTAAGAAAAATTACGATTAGGAGAAAAACTCGATTACGCGAGTTGGGGGATTTTGGTCTGTCTTGTGTCTGAATGTCACAAGCCTGCAGAAATTTGAATATTTCAGGTTATTTGAACCAAATTTGGCAATGTCATTTTGCTGTGGAGTATAAGGAGTAGTGCATTCATGCCTAATCCCATGTTGTGCACATAATTTAACACAAATTCATCTCTATCACACCTTACAACTTTGATATTTTAGTTGAACTGATTCTCAACCTCATTTTTGTATAAGACAAATTTATCTATTGCTTCATCCTTACTTTTAGGTATGTATATACATTAATATCTTGTGCTATCATGAATATACGTTGATGTACTTATTTTCGCCTATTGTAGAAATAGATTTTAAATCACACTGATCTATGTTATATCAAGTGGGTTGGCTTTCTTTAACCGTCTTAAATGGATGATCTTGCTAGCGCTTAAAGTCCAAAATAAAAAACTTTTCTAGTTTTTAGCAACGGCATTAGATGTTACATCGGTTGATATCGATCGTGTCACAATGTTTCCAATTAAAACTGAAACTTGTAAGCCTTTCCAAGTTTGCACTCAAGAAAACGAATATGCTTTTATTAATGCAAAAGTTTAAAATGTTTTATACAAGAATTTGTGTTGAGATAAAACTCGTTTGAATCAAAACAAAACTTCAAAATGTTTTAAAGAAATCTGAATAGAGAGGGAACTTGTTTGAATCATAGCATACCTATTTAAAAAGTTAAGAACAATAATAAAAAAAATTGTTTTAAGCTTGTAGAAAGATACCGTTCATAACTAATAGAACACGAAAGGAAAATAAATACAATACAAGTTACAATTAAAATAGATAAAAAAACAAAATGGCAAAAGAAGAAAAGAGCGGTTATGCAACGTGCGTAGGAGTTAAGAGTAAAGCACAACCAGAGATGTAGGGATGGTAATGGGTCGGGCCCGGGCCGGGTTTTGGTAATCCCAAACCCATACCCGGTTGTAAAATCATGTCTCATACCCACCCATTACCCGTCGGGTTTGTGTCGGGTATCGGGTATACCCGCGGGTATCGGGCCGACCCGTTAGTATCGGGTATCGGGTTATTTTGCGGGTATCGGCCAATACCCGTCGGGTATGTGTCCGGTACTTTTCTATGACTCTATTTTTTATATTTATAAATACATATTTCAAATGAAAAATTAATTTTTCACATAATAAACCTATTAAAATAAAGTATTAATAAGCATGTGTGAAGGGAAAATAAAAATAAAAATTTCTCAGGTATATGGTTCGGGTAAACGGGTACGTGGTTTCGGGTAATCGGGTCGGGTATCACCTAATCTCATACCTGGCCTCGTACCCGTTGGGTTTTGGATATAGCCGTCCCAGATGTTTCGGGTTTCAGGTATACCCGTCGGACTCGGGTTATTTTGCCATCCCTAGATGCTACCAATAATGTTGGCTCCTTGCTTATAACCATTTTAAGATTTATTTATCCTCCTATCATAGGAGTCTTATGTGGGTGAAGTTCAAATCTATTTCCTCACAACACTTTCATTTCAGACAAACTCTTTTGTCAGCTTAGCTTCATTTTGAACATTTTTAGCTTGCCGAATTGTAAACCTATTATTTAATAATTATATTAAAGATAATTACATAAATTAAAAGTTATTTTTTTCACAAACAGTTAAATGATTTGATTAAGTTTAACTTTTTCCTTTTCACCCTCTTTGTTACAAAGACAATAGTCAAAGGCTCAAAGTAGTTAATTTTGGTTGCGAATGGATTAAAAACTATGTATAAATCACCTCTATTTATACATTATTCGACTGATTTAAGAAAAAAAATATGATTCATCAAACTAGTGACGGAACTTGAACAATTAAATTTGCGGGCTGAAAATATTACACATAAAAAAACCAATTTTTTGGGCTTTTGATCTGGATTAGGAGAAACTCAAACACTATAACTAATATAAAACAAACCTAGCGGGTCAAAATCAATGCTTATGAGCAAAAAATTGAGAGGAGAGGGTAGCCTACACATCCTCTCTGGCCCATATTAAGTTCCTCCCATGCATCAAACAATAACCTATGGTGAATGTTCGAGGCGTATAAGATTGACAAAATAAAACGATGTCAATTTGGTCCTCTACCAGACTATGACGTTCGTATGTTTTTGCATGATTATCAAAAGGTGAACGAGTTGGCCCAAAGGGAACGTTACTTGTTAAAATATTGATAAATACCACCACACATTTACATCCAACCATCTCTATTTGTCCTTTCCTTTTTGTCTTTAAACCTTCATAAACCCCTTTATAAATTGCACTAAATCACCATCATCATCGTCACAATACACTTAACATACATTTAGCGGCCTAAAATGAAATACATGAGGCTCCACGAGAACAAGGTTGATGAAAACGAGCATGGTTCCATGAAGCGGGCATCGTCAAGCAATGGTCCTAAAATGAAACGATTCTCAGAAGCAATACAGAAATTCTTCACCATTTACAAGGACTGACAACGAGATTCAACCCGTGATGCTTTGTGGACTCGCTATCGGGCTGAAGATGAGGCAGGGTAAAGAACCAAGAGATGAACTTTGTGAAAGCAAGCTTAAGCTATAGTTGCTTTAGCTCATTTGGGTACACTTTGTGGGTTTAATACATAGAACTTGAGTTGTACTATCAATAAATCAATAAAGATGGAATAAAAGAATTTGGTACTAAATCATCTTGCTATGAGGTGGCAATTTCAACAAATCTATTTATGTATCTATTGATTTGGATTAAGTTATCGCGAAAATATAAAAGTAGTTAAAAGGTAAATGGGTCAAAAGTAATGTGTACGTTAAAAAAGCATAAAACCTTCTAACACGTACTATGTAAAAATATGTTAATAAAATAAAATATATTTTTTATAACTATATTTGATGGTTGATACGCTAGCTAATTACTTACAAAAAAAATCTTGGACAAAAAGGGTTTCAAGGGGCGGAAAGTAGAGGTGCATAAACCGGATTTTTTCCGGATCCGTCAAAGTTGGTCAACAACCGGACACCTTGGAACCGGTTCCGGATCGGATCCGGTTAAGGGAGTTGAGAGTTGGAACCTATTGGGACCGGACCGGATATATGGAACCGGACCGGACAAAAAAAACCAGTTCCACCGGATTTAAAAAAAAATATTTTTTTAAAAAATTAACAAAGATACACTATAAAATACATGTTTTATTTATTTTTTATATTTTTTTAAGTGATTTAACAATAGTTCGTACAAAAAAATTACAAAAAAACATAATTGAATCACAAAATATATATTATTTATTATGACTCGTTATTCGTACTCGTCTTAGTCTTCGTAACATCGGTTTTTAATCTTTTTCGCTTGAGATACGTTGGGCTTCATCATAAGCTTGTTCTTCATCAGAAAGTGGATTCACCGCCCCTTGTTCTACTTCGAATTCGTGTATTTCTTGTTTAATGTCAAGCTCGCCTTCTAGTTTTGCAACATGTTGTACACGTTCGGCGGCATCCAAATGGTCCTTCAAGCAAATACACATCTCCATAGATTCCGGTGTAAACCTTGTTCTTCGAATAGATAAAACCTTGCCACTAAGAGAAAAAGCAGATTCCGAATCTACCGTGAAAGCTTGGACGGTTAGTAGGTCACAGGCCATTGCGGCTAGAACGGGATATTGGGATTCCCTTCCTTGCCAGCAACTCAAGATGTCAAAGTTTTCAAACTCTTCGGATCTTAGAGTTGAAATAAAATCGGTTGCTTGATATCTCTCAAGCTCGCTACTTGGTGTGCTTCCACGAGCTCGTTTAGTATTTTCGTTTCTTAAAGTGTTAAATAAATTTAGCATCGGGTTCTTTGAACTACTAGAACTTGAACCCGAAGCCATTGATTCACGTATGTTTGATGGATCACCACTTCCACCATATTTGCGTAAATAATAATCAAACATATTATTAAAAGCCGAATTGAAGTCCCTTATTGCATTTGATTCTTCCTCGAACATATTTAAATCGTCCGATATTGATCCAATTAATGTTTCAACACCGGTTACATTAATCGTTGGGTTTAAGGCGACCGAACATGCAACAACGGCCGGCATTTCCGAAAAATATTTTTTAAATTTAGCTTTCATAGGTGTTACCATTTTTTCAAAAATAGTGCCGTGATATTCAAACTCTTTTAATTTATTACATATTAAGTATAATTGTTGAAGTATTAGCGAAAACGTGGGATAATAAACTCCCAATAAACATGTAGTTGCATTTTTAAAAACCTCAAGCAAATTAGTTAGTTTCTCGATCATATCCCAACTTATATTATCAAAATTTTGTGAACAACGTTTCTTTTGGACAAGTTCATCATGAAAATGTTTTAAAGTAACTCTTTGCCTTAAGGCCGATTCAAACATTTTCCATGTCGAGTTCCATCTAGTAGGTACGTCCCAATTTGGACCTAAAAAGATGGAATCCGTTTGTTGGCACAAGTTTCTATAGTTTATATATCTTTTTTTGCTTGTGCTAAAAACTTCCTGTAACATCATTTTAATTTTTTTTTTTCATTTCTCTTATTTCTTGGACGTTTAGACCGTCTTGCACAACTAAGTTAATGATGTGTGCAACACATCGACTAAGAAAGAAAACACCGTTACAAGGCGGTTCATATTTTATTTTTAATTTTTTCACCGCGTTTGTGTTATTTGAAGAGTTATCAAAAGATATTGAAAATATTTTTTGTTGAATTTTATAAGTTTGAATTACCGAGTCTAAAATATAAAATAAGTTTTCACTGGTATGTGGATATCCAAAATAATCAAACGCAATCGTACGCTTCATCATTTGCCACGACTCGAGTTGTACCCAATGTGCGGTAACGCAAAGGTAAGATTCGGGTAAACCATGTGGAGCGGACCAAACGTCCGTTGTTAAGTTAATGCCGATATTTAAATTTCAAAACCTAAAATTAATTCTTTTTTAGTTTTTTTCCACATTTTTAAACAATCTCTTCTCAAAGTAGAACGACTGACATTTGTGTAACCCGGTTAAAGCGTCTCTTGTATCATCCTCGTCAAGCGCGGATTATCAAAGTGATCAAAAGGCAATCATTCTTGAATGACGAAATGTGTCATTCTCTCACGAACCCTCTCGACATTGCATTGCCAAACTCCTCCATCCCTACCAATTTGAGTTTGATCTTCACCTTGAGTGTGTTTTGCGTGACTACCAATATGTTTCCTCAAACTGCTATTTCCCGCAGCACCCAAAATTTTACCACAACGTTTGTAACGAGCTTTTCGCGAACCGTTCGACATTTCGCATAAATCGAAATAAGCCCATATCTCTTGGTTTCGGGAGCAAGGAAGTACTCTCACCACCGTTCGCTAGTAAAACCACCAACCGAATTTTGAGTGCTTGCGGAAGCGGAATCCATGAGAGCGTTTTTTTTGCGTATAAGTGAGCGTTTTTTTTTGCGTTTTGAGAGCATTTTTGAGTTTTGAGAGCTACAATGTTGTTGTGAACTAACCCATACCCCCAATACCTATTAATACTTAGTTTCAAGCCTCAAACACAAAAAAATACAAAAAAAGGCCATATAACGGCTATATAGCCGTTTTTTTCCCCAACGGCTAGAACCGTTTCCAAAATGTCTGAAAAAAACCGGTCCCAAAATGTCCGATTTTTATACGGTTCGTAAAAAACCCACTAACCGGTTCTGGATCCGCCGGTTCTGAAAATGTCCGGACCGGTTCCAAAATGTCCGGTTCTAGCCGGATCTGGTTTTGGATAATCCTTCGGATCGGATTCGGATCCGGATCCTTTGTGCATCTCTAGCGGAAAGACAGTACAATGAAGATGTTGAAACTTGAAAGGTTATAGTTATTAGGAATCGATGATTATTGGATCCATCACTAACTACCCATTTTGACTCATTACCAAACGTGTATAGCCATCTCACTCTATCACTCGTAGTACATGTGAGTGTACCCAGCACACACAAGGGGATACATTATATACTCGAGCAGACATCTATAAAAGTGTTCGTTTTTCTCTAATTAACTTCTCAGCATTTTTCCAGTCATCAACCACACCGAGAGCCACTAAGACAGCACACTTGACCGACACGACACGCTTCTTCCATGACCCGACTAACACAAAGATGACACAAGTATCTTTTTAGTATGTCTAAAAAAAATGCACAATTTCCATCTTTTGCAAGATTTCAGTCCAAAGTTACCTCTTTGCCATTAGTAATTTTTTATAAGATATTGATCTAAATTATACTACTGGTGATTTTTAAAGAGTAGTCTGCATTTTAGACAAATAATAACACTTTAATTAAACTATGTACCGAAGTCATTGTGTTACTTTTGTGACTGATGAGGTACGGTTTAATATTTAGGGGTTAGGGTCCGATACAAACAGATCTAAGAATTTTCATTAGGGGGAGGGAATATGGGTTGGGTCAGAAAACAACAAACGATCATAAAATAACATGAAATGGACAAAAAAAAATTATACACAAGTAAAAATACTTAAATAAATAAAAAACTAACCTGACAAACAAAATTTTAATATAAACAAACAATCAAATAAAGAAAATTAACACAAGAAAATACTTAAAATAAAAGTAATATTTGTAAAAAACTAAAAACATTGTTGTAGTAGACTAAGTAGACTAGTATTGTGAATTAAACACAAGTCAAATGCTCAAATAGTGTGAATTTGTGATTGAAAGTCATGTAGATAGTGATTTAAACTTTGAACTTTGAAGGATAAGGTTGTGCAGGGAAGGAAATCAGAAATGCACCTGCAGTTGGGCCAAGCTCAAGAGAATAGTAGGTTAATTTTTTTTGAGAAAACTTAAAATTATTAGACCATGTGTACTAGTTTGGCGCCACCTGACCAGCAAGAGGCGTCAAACACTGCTACGAGGGGGCGTAAAGGGGCGCCAGGAGCGGGGCGTTGTGGGTTTAACAGGCGTAAAAAGCATGGGGTTGAGGTGGCTTTGTCCGGTTAACGTGGCCCAATTAGCCGATGAGGGTGGGGGTGTTACCCCACTACTCATAGTCTTATTTGTTTTGGTTATAAGAAACTCATGGAATTTTCGCCCCCTAGTATGCTTAACTGTGGAGGTCACCCAACGTGCGCAAATTGAGTTTGTGGTATTTGAGATACGGGACCGGTATTTGTACCCAAGAAGGTTGAAAGAGACGGCATAGATGGCGAGAGGGGGTAGAAAACTAAAACTTCACCAAATAGTGGTTGCATACGCAATCGTCGTCGTCGTCCTCGGTCGGTGTAAAAGAGTCAGCTTCTTTGATTTCCTCTTAAACTTTTATTCTTCCATTGATCTTCAAACACACCTAGGATCTTTGCCCCCCATCTTTGATTTCGAGCCCGCTTGAGCTCAAAGTTTCAGCTCAGTAGAGAATTTCGAGCCGAGCTGAACTGAAACCATCTGAAGCGCAACCCCGTGGCGGCCTCACTCACACTTTTTTACATCACAACTACCAATAGCGCATTCGCCTTTACTACACATGCAACTACTAATATTGTATTCAACAATAAATATGATAAAACTTAGTTCAAATCTAAGAGAAAAAACAGTAGCATAATACATACATATTAGACTCCAGTCCATTTCATTCTGGCTTTTTGCATGTAATGATGGAGAATTTGATTATATCCTTCTTAAACCCTTCAATCATCAGCGGCATCACCATCGCCCCTCTTATGCTCTTCCATCCTAATCAAATTTCAATAAAGAATATACAGATCAATGTTATGGAAACACAAAGTCATTATATATACAGAAAACATTACCACTTCGTAACAATGACGTAATTCCCTTCCAAGACAATGCTGTTTTTATTACAGCTGGCCAAAATGGGGCCACGTTGCCCGACCAGTCTGCTGCTTTGATGTCCTGAAAAGTATAGCAAACCATGAAATGACGGATTCGGGCTATTATGTTTTAGCAACGGGTCAATTTGTTTATAACTGAAAACAAGTCCAACATGTCAAACGGGTCGAAAGTTCCATAACTCACGTGTATATTGTCATTTAAATAATATAATTTTGTAATCATACCCAAACACTAAATTACTTGTAAAAAATGTGGACAAGGGTTCCTAGTCAACTCGACCCCAACCACGAACCACATTAAAATCACTATGTTTGACCCAATCCGTCAGACCTGCCTATTTTACCTTAAATGGAGCTATGGAGGTGGCTGGTAAGATTTTGAAATGTTTAAAATGGAAATTAAAGAATTCTGTCCCCCAAAATATGCCGATGTTGCCCCTCTATTACAGATTTTCTATCTCTATTGTATGGTATTGGGTGGTTGATAGTGTGATTGAGTTTACCTGAAGAGAAAGAGATTCTAGTAATTTCACATAATCAGCAGTAGAGCACCAAGCAGGAAGATAAAAGCTGGAACAAATCTTGTTCAAGAGTTTTTCTTCCTCGGGCCGAAGAGATTTTTCTGTAGGGGAAAGGTCCCTATGGCACCATGTAACTATGATAATTGTGGCTCCCGGGGCAGCCACCCGAGCCAACTCGCTAACAAACTATCCAACCAAAAACCGAGTAAATAAAATGAACTTTCAGATATGTCATCAGGCGGATTTAAATGAAGGTAGTTTAAAGATTTTTCAAGTAAAGCAAGAACCTTTAGTTTGACAGGCATGTGCTCTCCACTCTCCATTGACCAAACCAAATCAAACTGTCCATCAGGAAATGGTTGGTTTAAAGCATCTGCAACTTGAAATGAAACCTGCTAATTTTTCAAGGTTAGTTCAAGAACACTATGCTCATACTTCTGGTCAAGAGTTTAAGGGTAGACTAAGAAACTGGGATCAACATGTGTGCGAGTTTTAAGATGTTACTTGACTCGATTATATGAAATTGATGATCAAGACATGCATATAAAAATTGGTCTACTCCGATTTCCATAGACACCACTAAAGTTAGTAGAATTGCAGACAAGTCATCGCTAATTTGCTACTACACTCAGTTCCAATTTACTTCATCTATTGCAGACCTTTTAAATTTGTGCACGGTTCCCCTATAACATTAGGCCTCTTATACCAATCAATGTTGTCCGTTTTGTCCACAAGGAACTCACGGATTTGTTTTTGGTTGACTCAGTGGACCCACCCTTGGATTGCTCCCACCAAACTCTCATCTACAACTAATGTGCACAAAATGCGTTGGTGATATTTGATACGGGTGGCCCAGTATCTCTTCTGTGGACATTACACAACGATATGAGATTTGCCCAATGTGTCACAACAATTAGTTTCTACATGAAAATCATATATTTGTGGACGTATTTCCTGACCTTTTAATGATTCAAAAGATAGATATAAATTTAGTTTCTCCTACTCAACTTCTGCATCTAAGTGAAGCCCAAATTCTACAAAAATATTTCATTTGACGAGAGCTAATTACAACGGAATACGATTAACTCACATGAAGATCTGGTAATTGCCTCAGCAAAATTTATAAACTCGACCCCAAAATTCTTGAACCAACAATAAAAAGTGGTACCTTATCAGCCAATCCTTGGGCAGCAGCTAGGGCCTGAGCCCTCTCAGCTTGTACAGGACTGAGGGTGATCCCATGACATTCAGCTCCATATTTTCTTGCTAGATACCTTGAGCTACCTCCTATGCCACACCCAACATCCACTATGCTTTTAGGCTTCTTTACCGGATCATCTGCTACGAAATTTACACAAGATCAAAGGTAAAATCGCAAGTCAAAGTATATTTGATTTTGTTTCCTGAGATGTTTTAGATGTAATTAAATCCAGACTTTTCAAAACCCTAACTGATGGTTATGAATCTTCTAGAATTAACAACAAACATACAATCACTAAACATATCACTCACAAAATACTGTAGCATAGGGATGAGATCGGTACTGGTACCGGGATGGACCGTACCGCAAATTACAGTAAGTGAAATCGAGCTCACTGCTAAACCGAATACCGTACCGTACCAATGATGGCCAGTCCGTACGTACAGTACCAATACAGGTACGGTACCTGCAAATTACCGAAACTGAAAACCGGTGCCGCTATTCTGTCATAAATCTAATCCCTACAGTGTTGCATCAGTAAATTCAGTTGAAATAAGTTCAATCAGTAAAGGTTTTGAAATATGAAACGTCTAACCTAAAACATCCATTCCAGAAAACTCGATTGATTCAAAATCGGCATAGATTTGTCCGATTTACATGTGTAATGAAGTAATCAAAACTTCTATCTTACGAGGATGAGAGATTGAACACAAATGTCAATTTGAAGATCCAGATTCCAATAACCGAAAATAAATATCAGGTAGAAACAGGATTACATCGAATTAAAAAACAGGAAGCAAATCAGTAACTACCTGAAACAGAGGCGAAAAGTAGGGCTTGTTCAATCATCCGGATCTGAGCAGAGCGGTGGTCGGCGATTTCTACGACGGTATCGGAGTCGTAGAACCCGTGATGCATGTGTTCTCCCCATATGTCCTCCCACATCCCTGACGACTCGTCGTAGAGTTCTGCGATTCCTTTCTTCAGCTGTCGCTGCTGCTCATCCTCCACCGCCGTCAGCTTCATCGGCGTTGCTGCTGCTACGTCACCGGCCGTCGTAGCCATAACACCGACTCACACCGGAAGTAGAATCTGCGTGGTGGCGTTCACAATGAGACGTAAATATGTCACAGATGGTTTACGTGTTCCACAAAGAGTACATGATGAACTCATGAACTGGACTTATTTATATAGCCTAGATCCAAGATATCATATATCAAATCTATACTATATAATAAATAATAAATAATAAATAAAAGTTTTTTATTGACACTTATCACTCTCATATTTACCCTTTAACATTTTTTTCTCGCATCTCTCTCCTATTAATTACATAAGTTTCTTTAATTTTTTTTGTTTCCCGCATCTCTCTCCTATTAAATAATAATAATTTTTATAAAAAGTTTTTTATTTAAAAAAAATATGCATGTTCATAAAATATTTTTATTGATTGAAATTTTTTTCATTTCTTTTTATAAAATAGTTTTAAAAAATAATAATTTCACCAATAACATCCAACATACAAATATTCATAGAAACTACAAGTTGTTTTTATTTTACATGGGTTTTAAAATATATTGTGGTTATTCAAATTTGAAAATAAATATATTTTTTAATTCATAGATTTGTTTCACGCTTTCACATGCTTATTTTTGGGAAAAAATGTATTATTTTACAATATTCTAGAGAAATATTTTAAAAATGTTTCTCTTGCTGACAGTTAATAATATAATTATTGGAAAATACAACTACATAATAAATAAAAGTAGTAATTTTACCCATCACGTGTTACGGCGGCATTGAAACGTAGCATAACTTGAATTTCCACGTTCTGCGGCGTGAATCGGATCTTAATTGGTTGAGGTGGTTAAAAAACATAGTTAGGTACATAAAAAAACATATGAAGTTATAACTAGTCATTTAACCCTTAAAGAAAATGTAAAAAACAAAATAAAAAAAAGGCAAAGAAAATGATGTTTTGCGTTGACACTAACGTATTTAATTTAAGTATATAAAGGTAATATACAAATTTGAGGCGGATCAGTTTTGAAGATCGAACGATAGATATAAAAATGTATTATGACTTTCACATTGAGTTTAATAATTAAAGGGGGGAAAAATAAAGAAAAACAAAAGTGTGCTCGAAATAACATAATGCATAGAAAAGTAAAGTGATTCTTAGAGTATGTGATATACTCTCACTTGACACTCCCAAGTGAGAGTAACTTTTCCGCCACGTGGGCGTCACGTAAGCGTGGTTGCTTCTTCGCTTGGGTCTCACTCGAAAAGGGAAATATCCAAGTGAGCATTAAATGCAACAATTATTTTAATATTCATTTTTTTTAAATAAAACATAAATTCAAATTTCTATAAAAATTCATTTTTATAAAAATAAGAGAGTAGAGATTGTTTTGATATTGGTATGTATAAAAAGTTGGGTTAATAAGTTATTTATAGGGTAAAAAAATTAAATAAAAGATTTCTTTTTTATAATTTGTAACCGGTAATATTTATTAAATGCATATTACTGTTCAACGGTAACAATTCTTCCCCTTTATGCGTGATGCCTCTCACGGGTAGTCCCCCCCCCCCCCCCCCGGCAAGAATGGGGTGGTGTTCTAGGTCCCTCATGGTTAGGATGCCATGAGGGTATAGCTCATACCCTTAATGTTTAAATTTCATTTATGAATAATAAAATAAGATAAATCTTGTTGTTAGGATGATGAATTCAAGTTTTTGAATATGTAAATTTCATTTAGAGTAAACTGTTATTTTCGTCCCTGTGGTTTGGTTAAAATTATCACTTTAGTCCAATTGTTTGTTTTCGTGTATCTGTGTCCTCGTGGTTTTAAAATCTTGCCACTTACATCCAGTCAGCTAACACCATCCATTTTCCGCAGTTAAATGAGGGGTATTTCAGTCTTTTTACATATTTGTTTTATTTCTTTATCTTGTTTACTCTCATTTTTTAATCATCCCCAATTTAACCTATAATTTAATCATCCCCTGCTGGCCTTCTTCCTCTTTTCCCGACCAATTTCCGGCGACCACCACTGGAACACCACCGTCACATGTTTCTACCTCACTTTCACGGGTTCTAAGCTAGTAATAATAGAAAAAAATTACAAGATAACAATAATTACAATAAAAATACTTATTATTTTTTTTGAACAACAATTTGGATCACTGACGGGCTACTGACCCACCCGATCATTTCTATCACCTTCAGAAGGAAACCCACTATAGGTGAGAAAACCCTCTGACCCAAATTGGACCTCCCTTTTTTTTGTCACAAGTGCGTCTTTGTAAAGCTCTTGAATAGTATCACAGGCTAGTAAAAATACTTGAATACTACTTCACTGTTCTAGTCAATCGCTTGAATCACATGTGTATGAATTGCTGCCAAAGGTTTCTTAAGTGACCGTAAAGATTAACTTTAAAAAAATTACCAGTTTTGAAAATACAAAAGTGAAGATACATAATACTTCAGATTTTACATGACTCGAATTTAAATAAATTAAACATTATGTAGAATGTATAAACATTAATATGATAAATGTCAATAGGGTTGGTGGCCTATTGGTAAAGGAAAATCCTCTAGGAACACCAAGATTTGAGTAGGTCATGAGTTCAAGTCCCACTCCCAATAGGATTTAAGAAATTTGTCTTTAAAAAAAAATGAATATGATAAATACGCGACTCAGGGTCACATGTTATGACCTTTGGGGTATACCAAACGTTTCTTTTTGATAAAAGGGCTATAAACTTGAAACTCGAATAACATTCATGTAACATTTGTTTCAGGTATGTTTTTATATACTATCACTAGGTTAAAATCTCGTGTATTACACGAGTTAAATAAATAAAATATTATATATTTAGTAATACAAAATTTATATTTTAAAAAACCCGTGTAATACACGGATTGTATAAACCAGTATATTACATCGGTTGAATAAAATATAATGTAATTTGTTAACAAACACGCTTGTCAAACTATGTTTTAAAAAAATGTAATTTATCGTGACAGTTATAAGATCTGTTAAGTTAGTTTTTAAAATATTTTTTTTCAACTGAGTATTAATTTTTTTTATTTAATTAATAAATGTTATTTCATATTAAGTTAATTTGATTGATGATATAATAACTATTTATAATTAAATAATAACTATCCGTAATTAGATTTATTAATATAAAAATTATTATTTAATGGGAGAGAGAAATAGAAAATCTAATATTTAATAGGATAGAGAGACGGAAAAATAAATGTGAGGAGTAACCGGAGAGTGACACGTGTCCTGAAGAGATTTTCATTTATTAGAGTAGTAAGATTAAACGTAAACGATTATACACAAATACAGATTGTTACGCGGCCTTAATTGTTACTTGTATCATAACTATATGCCTAAAATTATTTTTAACATTACTACTATTAATAAATAAGGGTCGGTATATACAGTGGGTTTTATGAGTTTCAAAATAAGCCACTGAAGTATGATTATTTATACTTTGCCTCTGCCATCCACCTTCCTTTTTTCACCCCTCTAAACACAGTTTTAAAATGAGCCACCAAAGTATGATTATGAGTTTTAAAATGAGCCAACAAAACAATATTTAATTAAATTTGATATGGTTTTTCCCTTTTATTATCTAACTACAATTCAGTAAAAAAACTAACGAACCGAACACGTTTTTGGGTATGTTACGACTATATTTTTTTGTGTCTTCTCTTTCGTTTGTTATGGCGAATGAATCGAAACCGATCGCGTTCCTGCCCGTCGCAATGCGCGGGATTAAATTCTAGTTCTCATAAAAATATAACACTAGAGTTGTGTGATTTTCTAAAATATTTAACCTTTTAACTTCAAAGTCACATATTTTCAAACTAAATTCAACCCTTGATTGCTCGGACGGTGTCACATCTATCCTTGTATTGGAGTATAGAATTTTCATTTGTTTATACTTTACTAGAGTAGAATCCCATGTATTACACGGGCTGAATAAATGTAATGTTATATACTTAGTAATAAAAATTGTGTTTTTAAAAACCCGTGTATTACACGAGTTGAATAATTTTTTACGTGACAGTTGTAAATTATGTTAAGTTAATTCTTAAAACATTTTTAACTGAGTATTAACTTTTTTTTTATTTAACTGATAAATGTTAATTCATATTAACCTTTAGAAACCCAGTGTATTACACGTGTTAAATAAATGCAATGTTATATATACTTAGTAATAAAGATTTACATATTACATATTAATGAAAAACGTTTTATAAAAAATTATAGAAATCATTATTATTTAATAGGAGAGAGAAAAAATAATTAAAGAAATTTGTATAATTAATAGGAGAGAGAGACGGGGAAAAAAAACGTGAAAATAAATAAGAGAGTGACAAGTGGCATATCAAAACCTTTATTTATTATATGGTATAGATGAGATTTTGTTTCTATTTCCTCCATATGATTCATAGTGAGATCATACAACATGCCTTGAGTACTTAAGATTCTTTTTTATTAAAACCATTGCCCATAACATAAATTAAAATTTCAATATTTTAGTTTGATAAGATGAATTTATATTTTTATTAAAACATCTACCTTTCGCATATCATCAGAAATGACTTAACATGTATAAAACTAGACAACTTGTTACTTTTTTTTAATTCGTACATGATTTTTTTTCTTTGTGACGGTCTACTACCACTTTTATGCTTTTTTTTCTCTTAAAAAGCGAGTCATGTGAAGGTAAAATAGGTATTTAATGTATCGTATAAATTAGTCAGCATACCTAATGACTTATAACTGTATTAGAATGTCATTGTGTGATTTTCTAAAAACGATAAAATTAGAAGCTGTTTATTTTAAAACATAAAAAGTTGTTTACTTTTACAGGATAACCTGGTAAAATTTATTATCAATATGTGAAATTTATGAACGTTATTAAGCTAATGTGTGAATCAAAATCAAAGTTAAAAATAAAATTTGTAGAGAAAAGTTGTAGCATAAATAAAAATAAAATAAAACCGATTTATACAGGGAGCCAATAAATAGAAGAAAATCCTAAGGCAAAAAATTTCACGCCTCTCTCATCTTCCTTGTTTTGCTCCTCTCTCCGTGGTCTGCCCCACGCCTTTACCCCTCACGCCCAAAAACGCCCCTACATCGTGGCGTTCATACCTAAATACACCTGAAAAGTGATTGCCACGTACCTTACACCACGCCATTACCTTTGGTGTCTGTTAAAGTTTTATCGTTATAATTCCACCAAACCAAAGAAAACAGCTACTCAATGAAATATCAAAAAGTTATGATATTTTTCACACACGGACCAAAACACCATGTGGCATCTAAGTGGTGGGTGCAACCCTCATGCACTTTCTTCTCAACTTTAAAAGGAAAAAAATTGTCTTTTATTTATTAAAAGAGGCAATATAATCATAGTTAAATGACTATTTTTGTTATTTTCTCTAAATAAAATCATATATGCACACATATATGATTTATAAAATTATATACGTATATATTATATATACGTATATAATTTTATAAATCATATATGTGTGCATATATGATTTTATTTAGAGAAAATAACAAAAATAGTCATTTTCGCTGATATATTATATTTGTGTAATTATGTTACAAGTAAATGATTCATCTAGTCATGAAATATGTGACTAAAATATATGACTTCACATCGCATATCAACTTTTACTCACGTATTTATCTTTATTCCCCATTAAAACACGGTAATATCAAATGCTATGTACACTATATTGTGTATCGACATTACATTCGCCTAGCATCATTAAACATCTTTTCAATAACAAAGCAATGTAATACACAACATCAATACATGTAGCGTGTATTATTTTGTGTATGTGCTTCATATCTAATATGTTTAATTCTCTTTTTGTTCTTGTTTGTATTTCTTATGTTTTCAGTTTCAAAATTTTTATATGGTTATCATTAATCAACGTCAAAACACCGTAAAACATCTCTTTTTCACTAGATGTATTATATATGGTTATTTAATCATTTACTAGTTTTATCCCTCGCGCTTCGTGGCGGAGGCTGGTCGTTATAAGTTTGACTTGTTTGCGTGTATAAAACTTACATATAATCGCGACTCTTTATAGCATACGATACCAAAAGAACACTCGAATTTGAATACAATGGTAACGGTACCACAACGGCAACGGCACTCGATATAGACAACGATAAAAAAAGTTTTGATTTTGAATACAACTCCGTTTTAAAAAAAAATTATATCGGAACAGTGACAAAAAAAACTACAAACAGCTACGCACTCTGTATTTTGAAAAAAAGTTAACGAATAAAAGTTATTAAAGAAAAACGAAATTAATAGAAATTGAAACGAGATAAAAACGTATATTATATATAGTAAAAATGTTTAAAATAAAAATATAAAAATGAAAAAAATTGTGATGGGACATATTACTATTCCTCTCAATGGAAAATTATGAGTTAATAATAATGTGTGCCATTTTAATAGATAATTTGGGTTCTCAAACGAGTTCGTTGAAAGGAGAATGAGGATTACAACTAGAGGTGTATAAACCGGTTTTTTTAACTGAATCGGTTCTAAACCGGCCTGAACCGGTTTGGTTAACACAAAAGTTAAAGCGTTTTTGACTAAAACCGGTTCGGGTTAAACCGGTTTTGAACTAATGAAATCCCGAACCTATTGAACCGGTTTAGTTTGGTTCTGGACCGGTTCGGGTTGGTGAATAGGGTTAAACCGGTTTTTAAAAAAAATTTATAAAATAAATTAAAAAATAAATATTTAACAAATAAAAACATAAAGTTTAACGTTTATTCATATTGTAGGAGTTCGTAAATCACAAAACATTACAAAATTAAACTAGATAATTCAAAAATACGAGAAAATGAAAAATATATTTTTATTTTTTGGAGTTTTTTTTGTTTAATCTTCGCCGTCATTCTCGGAGTTACTAGTGGATCCTCGTAGTCTATCATCTTCGGCGAGTTTTTCATTCGTAAGTGGGCTCGCCAATCCTTGGTTGACCTCAGATTCGTGTATGAATTCTTCAACTTCAATTTTGTCTTCAAACGAACTTCTATCTTGTCTCCTATCTATCGTATCCAAATGGTCGTTCAAGCAAATGCACATTTCCACTTCACCGGGAGTGAGTCTAGTTCTTCGGATAGATAAAACCCTGCCACTAAGAGAAAAAACGGATTCCGAAGCTACCGTGGAAGCTTGGACGGTTAGTAAATCACGGGCCATGGCGGAAAGGACCGGAAAAGTAGATTCGTTTCCTTTCCACCAAGTCAAAATATCAAAGTCCTCAAAAACATCCGGACTCAAAAATGATAAAAAGTTTGTTCCAGTATACCTTTCGAGTTCGCTACTCGGGGTGGAACCTCTAGCCCGTTTACTAAATTCATTTCTCATTTCGTTATACAATTTTAAGTTACCATTCCTCGAGCTACTACTTGATAATATCTTCGAAATTCAAATCCAAATCGTAAATTATTTTATCAATCAAAGTTTCAACACAGTAAACATTAATTGTAGGGTTTAACCAGGCGGCACAAGTTATAACCGGAGACATTTCTTTAAAATATTTAACAAATTTTTCTATCATCGGATTTATCATTTTCGTAAAAAGAGTATTTTTATTTTCAAGTTCGGTTAATTTGCGACACATTAGAAATATTTGTTTAAGAGCCAAGGGACTTGTGGGGTAATAAACCCCGGATAAAAAAATGGTGGCGGTTTTGAAAACTTCGAGTAATTCGATTATATTTTCAAGAATGTCCCAACTCGTAGACGGAAATTTTTGAATTTTACGACGCGATTTTGAGGAAAGCAAATCATGAAAAATTTCTAAAGTTCCTCTTTGACGTATAGCACTATGAAACATTTTATGGGTTGAATTCCATCTTGTTGGGAGGTCCCAATTGGGACCTAAGCAAATCAAACATGTATCGTTACAAAATCTAATATATTCATGGTATCTTTTTTTGCTACTACTAAAAACGTTTTTAAGCAAGACTCGAAATGCATTACTTAATTCAATAACGGGTTCAACAGCAAGCCCGTCTTGCACGACTAAGTTGATGATGTGTGTAATACATCGACTATGGAAAAAAGTGCCGTTGCAAATCGGTTTATATTTTAATATTAATTTTTGAACCACATTTGTATTATTTGAGGCATTATAAAAGATATTGAAAATAATTTATTTTGTAATTTAAATTCGGTTATCACACCATCTAAAATGTGAAATAAATTTTGACCCGTGTGCGGATATTCAAACATATCAAACGCGATTGTACGCTTCATCATTTGCCACGTATTGGGATCAACCCAATGAGCGGTAACGCAAATATATGAGTCGGGAATACCATGTGGAGCCGACCAAACGTAGGTGGTTAAGTTCACACCGTTTCCAATTTTTCAAAACCTAAAATTAATTTTTTTTGCTTTTTTTCACATTTTTAGACAATCACGTCTAAGAGTAGTACGACTTACTTGATGATAACGTGATTGAAGAACTTCTTGAATCATCCTCGTCACGAGCGGGTTGTCGAATTGGTTGAACGGCAAACCTCTTTGAATAACTAATTTCGTCATTCTATCTCGAACAATATTTGGATCAAAGTTCCAAATTCCACCATCGCTTGTCATAGATGTTTGACCATCATCCGGAATTTTCTTCAAACTCGGGCAAGATTTTTTCATATGAGTTCTTAGAGTAGAGTTTAAATTCTTTTTAAAAAAACCCACCACAATTTTTGCAACGAGCACGTTCCATCCCGTTAGACAACTCACATACATCGTAGTTTGACCAAATTGCGGGGTTCCTCGTTGTTGGTATGATTTTCACAACACTAACTTAGGAAGAGGAAACACCAAAGCTTATAGTTTTTTTGAGCGTTTTGAGCTTTTTTTTATAAAAGAGAGTGTAGAGAGCGCTTTTTTGAGCATTTTTGAGGGTTTGAAAAGTGTGATTTAACCAAAACACCCACTACCTATTTATAATGTGATTGAGGGTTAAAATGAGTGAAAAAACAGTCAAAAAATGGACTTAACGGCTATATAGCCGTTTTCCAACGGCTATTTTCGAGCAGACAAGTCAAACCGGTAAACCGGTTCACAAAAAACCGGTATTAAACCGCTCCTGATGAAAAAAACTTAAACCGGTTGTGAACCGGCGGTTCCTACCAGTTTGAAACCGGTTCAAAAAAACCGGTTCTGTGGCGGTTCGGTTTCCGGCTCCGAACCGGTTTGGATCCAAACCGGTTTTTTTGTGCACCTCTAATTACAACTCAGACCATGTAATGTTAATAACTACCAGAAAATGCATTTGAAAATGTTCCATAGGAGACATATGTCACCTATTACACTAAATGAGGAGATAATCGTTTCAACTCCTTAGGAGCCAACACAAGTCACATAAGATCTTGTGAATGGGAAAGAGCTTGCTTGAATTGAAATCCTTACCCTATGTGGAGGGATTTATATGGTAAGTATTATTATTTAAGACAATATAAATATTTATTTCATAATTTGTATAATACTAATATTTATAATTTATTTTATAGCTACTTATCATGATACGCGTCCATAACAAACATTTGTTCCTCATGAAGTTGCAACTTTGATATTTTGAGATAGTCTTCTTCCACAATGGTCTGAATTGGGTTCATAATCAAGAGAGATTCTTAGACACTGGTCGGGCCATGCATAGACTGTTTGCATCGTCGGTCCAAGATTAGATAGTACATTATTGTGTTCCTTATTTTTAATACTTCTTGATTGATTTGTTTTGACTGTCTGATTGTTTTGGACTTTATTGTTGATGATTTAAGAATGTAGGGTATGGACATTGATGATGTATAGGAGAAGACCTTTCCTTCAAGCAAGCCAATAAACGACAACACAATAATCGAAAAGCATCTTCACAAGAACCAAGCCCTGAAGAGTTTAACAAAGAAAGTGTTGACTTGGTAAGAGAGATAAAAGGAAGAGTAGCTATCTACAGAGCAAGAAGTCAACTTCTTACCTGAAAAGTGAATGGACAGGAATCTGAAGGAAGGAAAGGTATTTGAAGAACTTCCTCTTCTAGAGAAATCACGAGACGAGATAGGAGAATGGGTAATACGTCAAAGACACTATAAATACAAGTCCAAGGCTTCATTCAAACACACTCCGGGTTATAAGAATCAACATATTGCATAACTTTATCCTCTCTTACTTACTTCTCCTGTTGCTTCCTCTGAAAATCAGTTACTTCTCCTTATATTTAGCTTACTTCTCCTGTAATCTTTTGTAGTTTTTTCTTGTACTCGTTATAAAAACTATACCACTTAGCCTTGGATCCCCTAAGGATTAGTGAGCCATTACATTAATAAAGAATATTTACCCCTATCGCATTATCGTTGTAGCAACATACATATATGTATTTATATTTAGGTTCATATTGTATTTTCATCAAAGAAATTTTATAATGTATAACCACGTATTCAATAACAAATATCTTCACTAAAACAATGCTATTGAACTACTTCTAAGCTCCTTCAATTACTCGGATGGCAGTCAGTTTCCCATCACATGCACGGTTCTTTGATACAAACGAGGAATCCTTTGCGAAAATTGGATAATGAGTGAATTATCCCCTAATGAGATTTAATGAGGAGAAGGAGGTAGGGGTGTTAATTCTTGACACGAATTTGAACCCAACACGAAAAAGAAAACCATGTTTTGGGTTGGACAATACAACCCGTTTAAAAAACGGATCGTGTTCGGGTTGACTCGTTTAGAAAATAAGTCGGATTAGGGTTTACCTGTTTAATAAACGGGTTGACCCGCTAACCCGTTTAGGTTTCAAATTTATTTTATTTAGTTTCACTTTGGGCAAATGTCATAAAAAACCAACATATTTTCTGGTTTTTTCTCACAAAAGTCTCAACAATTTTTTGTATATAAAAAACCAACATATTCTCTCTTTATTCTCACAAAAGTTACTTAACAAACTTTTGCACATAAAAAACCAACATGTTTTTTTGTTTTTCTCACAAAAGTCACTCGACAACTATTTATCCTAGCAAATGAATCGACAGAAGCAAGACAAAAGATTCATTTGTTCTTGCTTCTGTCGGTCGATTTCTTTTGCTTTACTTTTGCGGATTCATTTGCTAAGATAAATAGTTGTCGATGGATTTTGTGAGAAAAACAAGAAAAAATGTTGGTTTTTTATGTGCAAAAATTTGTTGAGGGACTTTTGTGAGAAAAAAAGAGAGAGTATGTTGGGTTTTTATGTGTAAAAATTTGTTGAGTGACTTTTATGAGAAAAATCAGAAAATATATTGGTTTTTTATAGCATTTGCCCTTTCACTTTTAAGAAATGATTGTTTAATTAATTTTAAATTTAGTATTTACCATAAAGTAATTAATTTATACCAAAACTTTACTGTTTTTGCTTTCCAGATTTGACTATTCAATTATTTTTTGGTTTTACCTAAATGAATTAGATTTTGGATTTAATAGTTTATGATTTTGATTTAAATAAATGAGTTAAACGGGTCAGGTTTGGGTTGACCCGACTTTAAGTGTATCCAGGTTAGGGTTGTACTTTTTGACACGAATAAGAATTTGGATCGTGTTCGGGTTACATAATTCAACCCGCCAACCTGTCAATCCACTAACCCAACACGATTGAGACCTTATTAGGAAGGCAACAAAGATTTGAAGATACAAAAATGAAACAAAACACATGACACAAATCAATATATTTAAAGAAAACATTTTTTTCTCCTTGTGTAAAATTAATTTTTCTCTTTACTTAAAACTATATGTCTATAAAAATAAAAATAAAAATCAATTAATATGTTATAATGTTACTTAGTCTTAAAAGCTTATGATCATTCCAACCCGTGTCAAAAGTTATCTATTTTAAAAGCACGGTAAACTTAAATAGTAAAACCAAACCATAAGACAAACTGAAATAGTAAAACCAAACTAAACCATAAGACATTATAATTTAGTTTGTATTTTAAAGAATAAAGTATACCTATGGTTTATGTGGTTTATCAAAATTTTGAATTTGGTCCATAGCTTTTCAAAAGTATATGGATGGCCCTGTTGTTTGCACTTTATAACGCATTTAGTCCCCAGCCAACAAATTTAAAATATTTAGAAGATCCAATTTAAAGACTAAATGTGTTACAAAGTGCAAACCATATGTACCATACATGTACTTTTGACAAAATTTAGAGACTAAATGCGTTACAAAATGTAAACCTTATGAATCATCCGTATACTTTTAGAAAGCTAGAGACCAAATTCAAAATTCTGATATAAATCACATGAATAATTTACTCTATTTTAAAAGAAGTTAAAATTCCTTACTAAAGATTTAATCTAAAAATCATTATCCCACTCCACGTTCTCACACTTAATTGCTAGGTTGTACCATATCTTATCATAATATTGAAAAAAGTTAACGATTTTCGGTGGTTATTATTAAACGTGCCTTTTCACTCTCATTTATGAAGGGTGGTCTTAAATTCTCTCGCTGTTAGGAAGGTGGGAGTGTCCAGCGGGTATCATAGCGGCTTCCATACGGGTACGACGGGTATCACTCCCACTTCAAGCGGGTAAGGCGCGGGTATTGGAACCCGCCGAAGCAATCATTTTAACCCGCCGATATTTGGAGAAAGCGGTTGTTGTTTGCGGGTACCATCCCCATCATGAAGGGTAGTTTGTCAAAATGAGGTGGCATATCCTTATTGGTGGGTTTGAGAGCAAAGTTTGAAAAAGGGTACCACTCCCACCTCCCACCTCCCTTACTTCGGTTGGGAATTTGAAAAGAAAAAAAAAGTTAGTTTTTTTTAGATTCTAACCAGACACGAAATATTACTAATTGGACACGCCGTAATCTTATATGTCTCGTGCCCGCGCAATACGTAACGTATAGGGTTTAGGTCTCCTGACATGGAATGCCACGTGTCATTACTTGTCTGGCTGCTGGGACCCAGGTGTATTGCACTATACGCGGCATATGTGTCATTGCTAATATTTTTGCCTCAAAACTTGACAGATTTTGAGGTATAAAGACACTATACATGACATATAGGCTATACGCCACGTATAGGAATTTTTTTAAATTATATTATATTTATTTTTTTTAATTTATATAACTTTGTTAATATAAGTATGTTATCTTTTTTAATTTATATAATTTTTATCTTTTTTTAACATTTTTTATATTTTTACATTTATAGTTTATATATCATTTATAATTTATCATTATAGCCCAACAAACAAATTTTTGAATGATACGTTGAAATGAGAAATCTCTCGTTAAATACAAATTTTTTTGGAGATATACGCATCGTATAGGCTTATACGATGAAGTTTAGGATACGAGGTATACCGACAACATTATACACCTGGTCATTTCAACCCTCTATACGTACCGTATAGGCTAATACGATGCAGTTTAGGGTACGAGGTAGCTTCTGAAACTAGTCAACCATCACATCACTGTACGCCGCGTATAGTGCTATACGCGGCGTATAATGTTGTGATGGTTAACTAGTTGCAGAAGGTACATCGTACCCTAAACTGTATCGTATTAACCTATACGATGTTGTCGGTCTAGGAAATTGTGAAGAGCCTATACGATGCGTATTAGCCTATACGAGCGGTATAGGGTTCGGTGCCCTTAGTAATTACCATGTCTTGTTACCTTCTTATATAACTAAAGCTGAAAACTTGTCATGCTTCACAATTGACATGACACATTTAACAAAAAGAGTAAAATGTCATTTTTATCCCAACCATTTTAGTCACTTTAATTCAAAAAAGGTTTTTTTTAGCCTTTTCGTCCCTAACTTTTCAAAATCTAGTCATTTTCATCCAAATAACTAACTCTGTCTATATTTTAACGTTAAATCAAGTGTCGGTTTAAAATTCATAGGTTAAAATCTAACCAAACTACCCTTGATTTAACGTTAAAGTGTAGACGCAGTTAGTTAGTTGGATGAAAATGACTAGATTTTGAAACGTTAGGGATGAAAAGCTAAAAAAAAGTTTTTGGATGAAAGTGATTAAAATGACCAAAGCACAGGGACAAAAATGATAATTTACTCTAACAAAAATATTGAATCCGCACATGACACATTTAACTAAACATGTTTAGCATGATTAAGTATAAGTAGTTCAATGACACAACACGTTTAACATGATTATATGCATCACTCAATAAACACGGTTTATAATTAATAACACAATTAATGTGATAAAATAAAGGTTACAAAAATTAATGTCTATATTTTATTATAATATATTTAACTATTTATAAAATTGTAAACTATGTCATTTTGATAAATGGATCATAATCGTGTCATGACGACCTATTATAAATGTGATAAAATAAAGGTTACAAAAATTACTGTCCATATTTTGTTATAATATATTTAACTATTTATAAAATTATAAACTATATAATTTTGATAAATGGATCATAAATGTGTCATGACGACCTATTATATTTAACACGACAAGTTAAACATGTTATGTGTCTCATGAATAGGTTAAGCGGGTTGAACTCGCGGGTTGAACTCGTTTAGACATTGTTAATCGTTTCATTAACGTGTCGACGTGTTTATTAATTGGACATGTTTACTCCAAAAAGCAACTTATTTAATCGAACATGTTTACTTCAAATAGTAACTCATTTAACTTCTATCGATTCATACCGTTTTAAGGGTCATGTCATGAAGTGTTAGACCTAATAATTAAAAAAAAATGCCCATAAATTAGAATTCAATATCTTGTTTAACCTGAAGTGATGAAATTTATATTTCTAAAAAAGGTTAAAAGTATATAAAAAGCGGTTAATTTCATAAAATAATTTTTTTTAACATACTTTCTTATTTTACATAAAAAGCATGTCAATATGATTTGGGATACGGTCCATAAACTTGTTTAAAATTAAGAATATAGATATTTTTGTGTAAAAATGTTGAATGTGACTTTATCAAATTGTTACCACTTTAAGGGGTAACAAATAATCATTTTAAGCTTTTTTTCACACAACTACATTCATTCTAAACAACGTTAGGGGTTTTAATTATACCAAAGTTGGATTAAAAACTCTCTTTTTGTGCATCTTTTACAAATTTAAGAAGTATAATATATCAAAAAATGGTTGAATAATTGTTTCATACGACCTAATAACAAATAACAAACATTAGCAAATTTCCTCTTAGAAATAACTATTATGTTTTAAGGTAACAAACTTTTAGTTTCTTTATTCTTTTTGGTACAATTAATAACCAATTTTTGCAATTTATCCTTTTAAAAACGTTACGTGTGAATCAAATTCAAACTAAATACAACTATGTAACACTCTTATTTCAAACACCGATTATTTAATCATTAAACATGCGGAAGCATATGTCCCAAGATTTTTTTTTACAGCCCTCGTGTACCGCGAGGGATCCAGCCTCTCCCTTCGCGTACCGCGAGGAGAGCCAAAAGTGGTCGCCCGAGAACCAGGTCTCTCGCGTACCGCGAGGGACCTGAGTAAACAGAAAGTTTACTCAGTTTTCCCAGCTTTCAACACTTAACCAATTTTTCCATCTTTCACCATTTTCACACAAAAATTCTCAACACTTGGGTTTGGGTTAAAACATTCAAACATCATTCCTTTGGTACCAAAAACTACATAATCAAGTATCTTTTACATCCTTTTAAAGGATTTCTATTTACACCCAAAAACCTCCAAAACGCATACGAGAACCCGTCTTTCGTCCTGGACTTGACATTGACTACATCAGAGCTTTCCCTACATGTCACCACACATAATTCACCATTAGTAATGAAGATAAAACATAACAACAAGGTAAAATCATTCTAATTTCACTCATTCACCCATTTGACCCGTTTCCACCCAATTACTCATTAGGCAACATGTCGCTTGCATAACCCCTTACAAGTTTCATTCTTTCCTTATAACCATCTCATAATTATCAACATTTCATTTCCATCATGGCACACGACCATAACTTATTTACATTTCCAACATGGTACTTAGACCATAATTTTCATCACATTTCCATTATGGTACTTAGACCATAACTTCATCACCACATTTCCATTATGGTACTTAGACTATAACTTCATAACCATATTTCCATTATAGTATTATAACTATAACTACATTCATTCACATATTCATGCACCTCTATACACATTCATAACACATAACACAATATGCAAACATAATGTATATAACACCATATATCAACAATACTAAGTAAGTGCAAAAGCACTTACCTTTTGGATTCGAAGATCCCGTTTCACCTTCTCGGTTGACAATTTGATTACCTAAACATATTCACCTAGTTTAGTAATCTATCATACTTCAAAATCACATTTATTTGGGATCTCAACCCATTCACCCATTTCCAACCCAAACTGACCCGTTTGAGTTATACTCATATCCAAACACCCTCTTTCCACCCAAACTTAACTACTTGAGTTTCATTACCATTCCTTAACACTAACTTTTCATTCAATCTTTATCATTAGATTAATTTGGTGTTCTTTCAAGTGTCTAACATCATTTAAACACTTATTCATCTTTAATTTAATATCCTAGCTTCATAACCCAAAAACCCCCAATTCTTTCCATATGAATCCTAATTTCTCATAATCAAAATCAAAGGGTTCTAGGATGTTATTCACCATTCTTTACCTTTAGTTTAGCTATATTATCAACCATCTTACACCAATTTAACCCCATGCATCATAAACATCAGATTTCTACAAAACCCATTTACTAACCCATCAATGGTGAAATCAAATGGAAGATTATCACTTAATTGATGTTAGGAAGATGATGTGCAAGCCAAAACCTTCACAAATCAAGCTTCAATTGCAAGATTTAGCTTCAAACTCTTGTTCTCTATTTTTCTCTTGCAAACATCGACCTGTCACACCTCGCCTCACGCACCCCCTAGACGTGTGCGAGCCCGATTGGTATCGTTTGGTTATCTGATTTTAGATTTTTATAAAATACAGCGGAAGTCTTTACAAAGGATCATTTCATCATTCTTTCAACCTCAAGGGTTATATTTGTAAATATCAAAACTCAGTTGGAAAACAAAATCCTTGTATTTACTTTTATAAACATAGGGTCTCAATACCCTTCTCATTTGATTACAAAACAAGTTTGAAATCAAATACATGATGAGCCACTGGAAATAGTCCAACACAGGGTTGATCACCTTTTTGTATTTCCCTTTACACGAGGCCTGAGGATTACTTCATTAACCTTTATTTGGCCATTTTCGCAAATAAAATATTTGACACAAGTTTTGAAAGGGATAAAGTATTCACCTTTTTGTTTGGAATGAGCCTCTAAAGTTGAAAGCTTAGCCTCTAGCTTCTTAACCTGATTTCTCTAGCGTTCCGATCTTTCTACAAGCGTTTCTTCTTAAACCGAGCACTACGCGAGCGGGGGTCGGACTAGGATCGTTGAGATTCGTCTAGGAATGCTTGGGAACGAGTTTTGGAAGTTGAAAACGATCTGAGGTATGGAAAATCGAACGAGATCGACAACTAGTTATAGGGGTGAACTTCGGTCTGTAGCGGACCGTTATGCTCGGCGTAGCGGTCCGCTACCGCCCTTGCATGCGTCAGCCCTATATGTCTTAATCTGGTTGGACCGAACCTCAGTTTGCGATTAACAGAACGTTACCATGGGGCGTAGCGGTCCGCCACCTGATACGTGGCGAATTCTGAGAGTTTTCGGCTAGCGGACCGTTACCGGCTGGCGTGGCGTTCCGCCACGAGTACACGTGTCATAACACACGACCATTAGTCACTATTCATGTGGCATCACCGGATTGATTGCTTAACCAACAAGTAGCGGATCGTTATCTCCTGTCGTGGCAGTCCGCCACCTAACCAGCACCTATAGCGGACCGTTATGTCACACCCCAACCGACGGCGGATTATACGTCGGGGCGGACGCGGTTGTTCAATAGCACAAGGTTGACTATTAAAGTTTTGATATTTCATTAAATAATAATTTAAGATTCAATACAAGGAATATAACAAGAAATACAACGTTTAATTTATAAGTAGACTAGGTCCAAAGCATCCTATGTGATCACAGATAAGCCTCATGATGTAGAACCTGAAACATGTGAAAGAATCTGTCAACTACAAAATAGTTGGTGAGATACAAAGGTTTTGACACAGTTTAGCAAGTATTTGAAAAGAATTACAATTCACTATGATATATGCATTCTATAATGTAAGTATGAGAAAACAAGTATCTTAAACATTGTGCACATTCAATCCTCAACCAAGTTTAGGCATAACCCGCAGGTTACCCTTATAAGTCTCAAGTCTCAAAGTTTTGGTTTAGTAACAAACACCAAGGGCTCCCCCCGAAGGGTCAATCAATCAAGGTGGATTGGTCAAATACAATAGATCTATCTTTGTTACTATAGGCTCGGCCAAAGTTAATGAACATGCTAGAATTAAGTTTAATTTAACATACAAGTCTCAAAGCATTCAACACAAAGAAAGCATATAATCATAGTTAAGTTTGAATTGTATAAGTCTAAAAGTATAAACATGTTCCACCCCAAGTTTAAAAGCAAAAATGAAAACAAAAAGGGGCTAAGTATACTCACTTGGATTTGGATGAAGTGTATCCGACGAGAGTAAGTTTGCAAGGCTTTGAGAGAGAATATCCTCACAATAACCCTAAGTATGCAAGTTTAAAGATTTAAGTATGATCCTATAAGTCTATGGTAAGGATCTAGGATTTCGAGATTCGACTAGGGTTACAACGGGAGATGGGAACGATTTGTGTTTATAAAATCAAGTTTATAGTAAAGGTTTTAAATGAATGACGCAAGATTTAAATATCGAAGTTTAATAAGTTTATAGTTTAGAATAATTAAAATAACTATTCAAAAGTTTTACTGCCATATGTTAGGTAATAATCAAAATAGTTTTATAAGTATTCGCAAATGGAGTTGAACTATTTGTTAATGAAAGACTAAATAATTATTAAAGTTTAACAATAATTATTCAAGAAATAAATAATTATTAAAGATTTATAATAATTATTTAAAGGATATATAATGATAATTATAATTAAGGTTTTATAATAATCATTTCAAGAATGCATAATTATTAAGGATAGATACTTATTCAAAATATTTATCTAAACAATATAAATCATTTACGATTTATTAAAGCATTTAAGTATTAAGTATTTATTAAATTAGCTTATAGTTACATAATGTTTAAAATGTGGTTTTAAGTTTGAATAGATAGTAAGCATTGATAAGTTTTAAAATGTTAAATGAGATTTCTTGTAAAATTTATAAATTGGTTATAAGTTTTTAAAGTTTAAATAAAGTTGTAAGTTTGTAATTATTTAAAAATGAGTAAGCATATTTATTTTCTCATATTTTAAAGAAATTAACAAATGGATTTTTGTTTAAGTAAAATATAAAGTGTAGAAGTTTACACTTTATTTAAATTGAATTCTTTGATTTCATAAAGTCTATAACTTTATAAAAGTATATTTGTTTCAAATAAATACATAATTCTTGAATTGAATATGTATATATATTTGTAAGGTTTTATAAGTTTCTGAAGCAGAAAACGTATTCTATTGTATGTATAAGTTTTATAAAGTTTAAGAATTCTTTTATAGCTTTTAAAGGTTTAAACAAATTTCAAAGTTTAAACATTTATGGGTTTTCATCTAAGTTTAATTAAATAAAAATAGTTCCTGTATACAAAATTGTAATAAAAATTCAATTTTATAATTATAGCAGTTTAATATAATTTATAAAAATTATTAGATATTTTATCATTGAGTAAAAAGCATAAAAGAAAATGAAAAACAAAACTGGGGGTGCGCCCGGGTCGAACCCGGGTCTGTGACCGGGTCACCCATCACACGCGCAGACCGCTGGACCAGTGGACATGTTTGATATAATAACCGGAGGTGGAATTTTTTAAACATCATTCCCAAACGCCCCCAATTTCCTATTAGAACCCTAGAAATGAAATCATCCTAATGCGGATTGATTAACCCGCTGTTTACGAAATTAAACATAGGGCTTTTAATCCTCTCGTGAAATCGATCAAGATGAATATAAAATTTACCTGATTTGGTATCGAAATGAGTGAGAACGGGTTGGGCCTCGTCGTCGACGGTCGCGGCTCCAAATCGGCAATTTGCAGGCGTTAATCGGAGAAATTGAGAGTGAAGGGAGTTGTGGTGTGATGTTAATGAAGATTTAGCTCGATATTTATAGCCGATTTCGCGAGTTAAAGTCGGATTAGGTGGGAAGATTTCGGGCGGCCGAACGATTTAAATTTCGAATTTATGCGTGTCTCGGGCCGTGTCCGGGCATTGATGACATTGGGGTTGGGTCGCACGCGGGAGGCGATGATCGAGGTTCAGTGAATGTGGACGGAAATCGCGATTTTGATGAAAAGGGTTCAAAACCGGCCTCTGCGGGACTCGAACCCGTGATTTGATTCTGGGTTCGGGAGTTTGGTGGAAAGGCAAGACAAGCCCCTGAAGTTTCCAGTTTTCTCATTTTATGTTTGAAAGTTAAGCTTTTTAGTTTAAAACAAGTTTCCGAATTAGCATTTTTGGTCCCCGAACTTTTATAAAACTAAGTATATTTTTTTGAAACTAAATAAGTTTAAATTATGTAAAATAATTTATAAATTTAGTTTATAGAATAAGTTTATAGATTATTTATAAACTTATAAAGTTTTAAGGTTTTAATACATACATATATATATATACATACATATATATATATATATTCTTTTAAATAAGTATCATATATATATATGTATGTTTATATGTAAAAGTTTTTCCTTAACTATATTTTAGTTAAAAAGAAAAAATCGATTTTTATTATCTATTAAATAGTTTCTAATAGAGTTTAAAATTTGAAAACGATAACACGTACAAGTGTTTTAAGAAATTTTATATCAGAATTCCTTGGATATTACAGTCTCCCCTACTTTAGGAAATTTCGTCCCGAAATTAAAGCAGAAGTGTTTAGTTCAGGACCTAAGTCTATAGTACGCACAAGGATAAAGGGAAAAGATGCCTTACGTTCCCAAGTAAACCCTGGGTTACGTTTAGATTTCTTAAAGTATCTATAGGAATAAGATTTTTGCTTGAGTTTCAAAGTTTTCAATGCATATGGTTATCAAGAGTTTCTCTACGAAGCATATAGTTTCATTGACATATATGAAGATTTGTTCTCATAAATGTACTTGAGAGAATGCTTACTGAATTCCCATTTAGGATTTCAAGTGAGATGCATCACTTAGGATGGATTCGATGATAGTGTAATGATTTGAGTTTGTAGACTATTACGTCTAAGGATTGCTACGATACCTAAGTTCCGTGGCTATCTTTTACGATGAGTCTTAGATCATAGCACACAACGGAGTTCACTATGTCCTCCCATACGTTGATCTTCATACTTACGTGTGCACCCGCAAGTATTTAAATCGTCGTATAGTCCGCATAGGTCCTTCTGTTTGTGTGTGGATCAAGGAAGAGTACAAGAATTTGTTTAACTCATGACTAGAGTTTCCACATAAGAGTGATCATTGATTAACGAGTCCCTCAGAGAGAAGCGTCATTCAATGATTAAAGAGAAAAGAATGTGACAAGATTTAGAGTTTCAAAGTTTCCTCGTGATTGAATAAGAATACTTCAATCGTCGAGTAGTTTCAAGTCTTTACACTTTCCTCGGGTTTGATCAAGAATACATCAAACCTTGAGTAGTTTAAAAGTCTTGTACGTTCATCATGTTTGAATAAGCATACGTCAAACATGGAAAAGTCTTATACGTTCATCATGTTTGAACAAGCATACGTCAAACATGGTGTAGTTTAAAGTCTCATACGTTCATCACGTTTGAACAAGAATACGTCAAACATGGGGTAGTTTAAAGTCTCGTACGTTCATCATGTTTGAACAAGAATACGTCAAACATGGAGTGGTTTAAATTGTGTTTGAACAAGAATACGTCAAACATCGGATAGTTTAAATTGTGTTTGAACAAGAGTACGTCACACAATAAGTTTTCAAGACTAAGAATCCAAGTATAAGTTTCAAGATTAAGAATCCAAGTATAAGTTTCAAGACTAAGAATCCAAGTATAAGTTTCAAGATTTAGAATCCAAGTATAAATTTCAAGATTAAGAATCCAAGTATGAGTTTCAAGACTAAGAATCCAAGTATAAGTTTTTCAAGATTAAGAATCCAAGTATAAGTTTCAAGATTTAGAATCCAAGTATAACTTTCAAGATTAAGAATCCAAGTATGAGTTTCAAGACTAAGAATCCAAGTATAAGTTTCAAGATTAAGAATCCAAGTATAAGTTTCAAGACTAAGAATCCAAGTATAAGTTTCAAGATTTAGAATCCAAGTATAAATTTCAAGATTAAGAATCCAAGTATGAGTTTCAAGACTAAGAATCCAAGTATAAGTTTTTCAAGATTAAGAATCCAAGTATAAGTTTCAAGATTAAGAATCCAAGTATAAGTTTCAAGATTTAGAGTCCAAGTATGAGTTTCAAAACTAAGAATTCAAGTATAAGTAGGATAAATCACAAGTTGCAATATTAAGCTTTTCATGATCCTTTATTGATCACGTTTAGTTTTAAGAACACAAGTTTGAGTATTTGTATAAGTTTTTTTTTTTTTTTATTTTTTTTTTTGACTCAAAAGTTTCTGACCTCATAGTTATGTATACGAAGTTTAATGTTTTAGCAACGTGTATTCAAGCTTTTAGTCTCCGTTGTGATTTATAGTAAGTCCTTTACGTGACAAGAGTTAAATGAGGAAAGTCTCCAAACGGGAAAAGTTTCAATAAGGTTCATGATAGTCTGTTTATAAATGATTTTATCCGCTTTATAACAGCGGGTGTAGTTTTCTTTTATAGAGTGTACTTAAGACGTTTATAAGTGACGAGTTGGACATTAGTAAATAGTATAAGTAAGACTTATGAGAAGGTATGCGTGATTGTCAAATGAAACGTTGGTCAAGTTTAGTAGGGTGAAGTCTATATATAAAAAGTAAGGGTCATGGTTGTTTAGAGTAATGATTCGTATGTCGGGTTGTTTTTGAAAATGTGCTTACGAATTAAGAGATTTGTTCAAGATTTATTCCTCAGGTACACGTGTCACTTAGGGTTTTTTTTTTATAGTTTAATGCAACGTTGTTAATTATTTCAAGTACTAACGTGAGTTGTTTTTGATGAAAGTGTTTGGGCAGGTGTGTTAAGTTTACAATGATGAAAGGAAAGTTTAAACTAGTAGATGATGACAAAATGAAATTTCTAAATGGTTTCCGTTTAGATGTTTCAAAATTGGGACTTCTAGCCCTTACAATTTAAACGGAAAATTAAAGTGTGTAAGTAAGTTGATTTAATATGTTCAAAGGTTTTTATACATAATACTGAGTCATCACAGTAATATTTTTAAAAATAGTTTTAATTGGAAGTTGATGGGCTAACGAAGAAAATTCCCGGAAGAAGGGGTGGGTCACGAGGACTCACTTATGTACCCTATTTCCCTAGCCAGAACTTCCTCATGGGCCTACAACTTCTCTCAGTTGTTGTCACCGATGTTTGGGTCTTATGGTACTATGTCAAGGTTCATTGTGGGTTTAGAGTCTTAAACGTGGAACTTGTTTATTCTATAGTAGGCTTCTTCCTCTACAAGGAAGTTACTTAGGTCACGAACTTCTTTATTAAGGTTCTTTAGATTTAAAAGACGTTAAGTTTGTTTACAAGAAACGGTGATGTGTAAGTTTTAAAGATGTAATGAAAGTTTTTGAGAAGTGTGACAAAGTTTGAGTAAATCATCAAATGAAGTTTTGAGTGGTAAAATGAAAACACAAGAGTTTCTCAAGTTTATAAAGTAATGAAGTTTGTAAAAGGATTTGTAGGATAATACATGGTTTTAAATGTGCTAGTATTACAAGGATCATGAAGTTTAAAGGCGTGTGTAAGTTTTGAGATGTATAAAAGTGTAACAAAAGTTTTGAGTTAGTTATCAAGTGAAACTTGGTTAAGTTCCAAGGAGGTAAGGTAAGAATACGAGGGTTACCTCTTAGGTGTCATATTATAAAATAATGAAGTTTTATAGAAGAATTTGTAGGGTAATACATAGTTTTAAGGGTTGTATTACAACGATCACGAAGTTTATTGGGTAGTATCTATAAACATAAGTTTATGTATATAGTTTTTAAGTATAATTTCGTAAGAATTTCTCCTTGAATGTAACTCCTTCAGGTCATGACGAGTAAGCATGCTGTCATGTGACAAGACGGGACTTAAAAATCATAGAATAAAGGTTATAGAGGAAAGTTTTTGAATCAAGAATTTATGAAGTTTATAGTATTTGAGATAGTACTCATTTAGTGCATATCACTAAGTAAGTACTTTGACATATCAAGAGAGATCTAAGCTCACTAATGTTTAGAGAAGTCATGCATTCCTATAAGTGGATACTCATCCCAAGAATTCCCAGGAAAGCATACGGGTCCAACGGTTGATTTGGATTTATACGAAATGCTTTCCTTGACAGAATTTCCCAGAATACAGGTATTCACCCTTCCGGTCCGCACAAGTTCTCACACATTATCTAGAACTTAAATATTCTTGACGAGAGTTTAGTGGAGGATTATACTTAAAGCCTAAGAACGTGTCCTCGATGTAGTAGCCTCTTGTAGTACGTAGGTAAGTAGAATCGTAGAATCTCTAAGCGTTCACGTATAAGAATTTAGAATAGAATGAGGAGAAAGTTCATAGTAAAGGACATGAGATAACTCATGTTTGGGTCTCCTAAGTTATAGTCTAGGTCATGTGTCTAATAACCTAATTCCCTATAACCAAGGCTCTGATACCAATCTGTCACACCCCAACCGACGGCGGATTATACGTCGGGGCGGACGCGGTTGTTCAATAGCACAAGGTTGACTATTAAAGTTTTGATATTTCATTAAATAATAATTTAAGATTCAATACAAGGAATATAACAAGAAATACAACGTTTAATTTATAAGTAGACTAGGTCCAAAGCATCCTATGTGATCACAGATAAGCCTCATGATGTAGAACCTGAAACATGTGAAAGAATCTGTCAACTACAAAATAGTTGGTGAGATACAAAGGTTTTGACACAGTTTAGCAAGTATTTGAAAAGAATTACAATTCACTATGATATATGCATTCTATAATGTAAGTATGAGAAAACAAGTATCTTAAACATTGTGCACATTCAATCCTCAACCAAGTTTAGGCATAACCCGCAGGTTACCCTTATAAGTCTCAAGTCTCAAAGTTTTGGTTTAGTAACAAACACCAAGGGCTCCCCCCGAAGGGTCAATCAATCAAGGTGGATTGGTCAAATACAATAGATCTATCTTTGTTACTATAGGCTCGGCCAAAGTTAATGAACATGCTAGAATTAAGTTTAATTTAACATACAAGTCTCAAAGCATTCAACACAAAGAAAGCATATAATCATAGTTAAGTTTGAATTGTATAAGTCTAAAAGTATAAACATGTTCCACCCCAAGTTTAAAAGCAAAAATGAAAACAAAAAGGGGCTAAGTATACTCACTTGGATTTGGATGAAGTGTATCCGACGAGAGTAAGTTTGCAAGGCTTTGAGAGAGAATATCCTCACAATAACCCTAAGTATGCAAGTTTAAAGATTTAAGTATGATCCTATAAGTCTATGGTAAGGATCTAGGATTTCGAGATTCGACTAGGGTTACAACGGGAGATGGGAACGATTTGTGTTTATAAAATCAAGTTTATAGTAAAGGTTTTAAATGAATGACGCAAGATTTAAATATCGAAGTTTAATAAGTTTATAGTTTAGAATAATTAAAATAACTATTCAAAAGTTTTACTGCCATATGTTAGGTAATAATCAAAATAGTTTTATAAGTATTCGCAAATGGAGTTGAACTATTTGTTAATGAAAGACTAAATAATTATTAAAGTTTAACAATAATTATTCAAGAAATAAATAATTATTAAAGATTTATAATAATTATTTAAAGGATATATAATGATAATTATAATTAAGGTTTTATAATAATCATTTCAAGAATGCATAATTATTAAGGATAGATACTTATTCAAAATATTTATCTAAACAATATAAATCATTTACGATTTATTAAAGCATTTAAGTATTAAGTATTTATTAAATTAGCTTATAGTTACATAATGTTTAAAATGTGGTTTTAAGTTTGAATAGATAGTAAGCATTGATAAGTTTTAAAATGTTAAATGAGATTTCTTGTAAAATTTATAAATTGGTTATAAGTTTTTAAAGTTTAAATAAAGTTGTAAGTTTGTAATTATTTAAAAATGAGTAAGCATATTTATTTTCTCATATTTTAAAGAAATTAACAAATGGATTTTTGTTTAAGTAAAATATAAAGTGTAGAAGTTTACACTTTATTTAAATTGAATTCTTTGATTTCATAAAGTCTATAACTTTATAAAAGTATATTTGTTTCAAATAAATACATAATTCTTGAATTGAATATGTATATATATTTGTAAGGTTTTATAAGTTTCTGAAGCAGAAAACGTATTCTATTGTATGTATAAGTTTTATAAAGTTTAAGAATTCTTTTATAGCTTTTAAAGGTTTAAACAAATTTCAAAGTTTAAACATTTATGGGTTTTCATCTAAGTTTAATTAAATAAAAATAGTTCCTGTATACAAAATTGTAATAAAAATTCAATTTTATAATTATAGCAGTTTAATATAATTTATAAAAATTATTAGATATTTTATCATTGAGTAAAAAGCATAAAAGAAAATGAAAAACAAAACTGGGGGTGCGCCCGGGTCGAACCCGGGTCTGTGACCGGGTCACCCATCACACGCGCAGACCGCTGGACCAGTGGACATGTTTGATATAATAACCGGAGGTGGAATTTTTTAAACATCATTCCCAAACGCCCCCAATTTCCTATTATAACCCTAGAAATGAAATCATCCTAATGCGGATTGATTAACCCGCTGTTTACGAAATTAAACATAGGGCTTTTAATCCTCTCGTGAAATCGATCAAGATGAATATAAAATTTACCTGATTTGGTATCGAAATGAGTGAGAACGGGTTAGGCCTCGTCGTCGACGGTCGCGGCTCCAAATCGGCAATTTGCAGGCGTTAATCGGAGAAATTGAGAGTGAAGGGAGTTGTGGTGTGATGTTAATGAAGATTTAGCTCGATATTTATAGCCGATTTCGCGAGTTAAAGTCGGATTAGGTGGGAAGATTTCGGGCGGCCGAACGATTTAAATTTCGAATTTATGCGTGTCTCGGGCCGTGTCCGGGCATTGATGACATTGGGGTTGGGTCGCACGCGGGAGGCGATGATCGAGGTTCAGTGAATGTGGACGGAAATCGCGATTTTGATGAAAAGGGTTCAAAACCGGCCTCTGCGGGACTCGAACCCGTGATTTGATTCTGGGTTCGGGAGTTTGGTGGAAAGGCAAGACAAGCCCCTGAAGTTTCCAGTTTTCTCATTTTATGTTTGAAAGTTAAGCTTTTTAGTTTAAAACAAGTTTCCGAATTAGCATTTTTGGTCCCCGAACTTTTATAAAACTAAGTATATTTTTTTGAAACTAAATAAGTTTAAATTATGTAAAATAATTTATAAATTTAGTTTATAGAATAAGTTTATAGATTATTTATAAACTTATAAAGTTTTAAGGTTTTAATACATACATATATATATATATATATATATATATATATATATATATATTCTTTTAAATAAGTATCATATATATATATGTATGTTTATATGTAAAAGTTTTTCCTTAACTATATTTTAGTTAAAAAGAAAAAATCGATTTTTATTATCTATTAAATAGTTTCTAATAGAGTTTAAAATTTGAAAACGATAACGCGTACAAGTGTTTTAAGAAATTTTATATCAGAATTCCTTGGATATTACACGTTATGGGCAACCTTAGCGGTCCGCTAAGATCTTAATTCCCATATTTTTCAATTTAAACCCTGAACTTTACGGTAATTACACTTATAGTCCCTAAGGTTTACCTTTTGGAAAATCTTAGACATTTTTGGGGCAGGTGTTACACGACCCCCTTCACTAACAAATGGTGAATTTTGACTTCTTCTAATTCAAATATGGTAGATTTGCCATATTTCCAATTTCAGTCACTCAACTTCCATTTCATCCATTTTCATACCAAAACTAGTTAAAAGCTAACATAACCCAAAAACTAACTTGAAACCCACTTGTTTCAACTTAATTCTAAAATATTATTTCCACCATAATATTAATTAGAATATTTATTTATTTAAAACGAAACCCGGATTTTGGTTCGTTACAAACTAGTTTTTATCCCCGCACTTTGCGGCGGGAGTCTGTCGTTATTGGTTTGACTCGTTTGCGTGGATAAAAGTTATATTGAATCGCAGACTCGTTACAACATACGATACCAAAAAAAACATTTGAATTTGAATACAAATTTGTCTTCAATAAAATTTAAACCAGAACGTTGACAAATTTTTTTTAAGAAAACGGCGCATTCCATTATTTAAAAACCTAACGAACGAAAGTTATCATAAAAAACGGTGTCGGGCCCATCGTTAATAAAATTTAAACGAAAGCGTAGGCGCAACGGTAAAAATAATGTTAATAGAAAGTAAACATAAAACTAAATAATAAAAAAGTGAAAAAAAAATTAAAAAAATTACCGGTTCGGTTCGTCGAAAACCATAAGGCAAATACCGTTAAGGCTTTCGATAATACCAATATCGACAATGATGTTGTTCGCTCATAATTGGTGCGGTTCGTCAAGGTACCACAACGGTACAGGCACTCGCTACAGGCAACAATAAAAAAATTCGATTTTGAATACAACTCCATTTAAAAAAAATTATATCGGAACGTTGACAAAAAAAACAGCGACGCACCCGTATTTTAAAAAAAAGTTAATTAACAAAAATTTATTGAACTTATGTGGGAAATATATAAAAACAGAGTTTTGAGTAAAAATAAATAAAATAAAAGCTCACTTTGAACTTTAGTGGTAAATTAATAAAAAAAACTTTTGCGAAAAAAGAAAAAAAAAACTCTACTATTCCCCACATGGGAAAAATAATACGTTAATAATATAGACAAAGACAAAAGTGGAAACAAAAATTAAAGGCAAGTTCGTACGATCAAAACCATTATCGTCTTGTTCATATCAACGCTTCATTCGTACTAACGAATCCCATGGATACAATTTAAGGTTTCAAGCATGTATAGACCCTACTATATAGGCAAGTTGGTATAATCAAAACCATTATCGTCTTATTCATATCAACGCTTCATTCGTACTAACGATTCACATGGATACAATTTCAGGTTTCAAGCATGTAAAGACACTACTATATAGGGTGCAGGGTAAATCGACCCGTAGCTTATATTTTTCTCTATATAACATATATTTCGGGTTTTTTAACCGACCCCGAGATTTTTCACCATCGGCTCCCTGATATTTTTCAACTTAGAACAATAAAAAACCAGTCTATCGTAGTTGAAAAACAAAGCGAAAAAATGGGGATCAAATATGATTAACTACGTTATTCTTTTTAAGTTGTTATTAATCATTACATTACTTTTCCGTGGTCATGATTACCTCAAAAACCTCAATATAGCTCTTAGTTTTAACACTAACAACGACTAATCATTGTTTATGTGACCTGTCCTGACTGAAACCGAAAATTCAAGCATAAAGTTAGAGACATCTGAGCACCAGAAAAAACCGATCCCTATGAAAGTTTTTTTGGTGCGCCACTTTTTTCAAGTATGAAGTATTGCATATTTATATAGCTTTTTATTTAAAAAACAGTTTATAACAAGTTTGACTAAATAATATATATATACACACGGATTAGATTCAAATAAAAAAGACTTTTAAATCTAAAGATGATAAGGATTTAGGGCTATTAGATATATTTTTAATGGTTAAGATCAAATTGTAAGAGAAAAAGTTGTTGAAAGAGTATTTTAGTCATGATCACTTTTGTTGACTTTCACCTCTAAATCTTATGAATTATAAAGAATTTGTTAAATTTAACTATAAATAATGTATTTAAAAAAGTTATTGGTCAACCAAAAGTAGTTTTATATTTAATGTTTAAAATTTAATATCATAAGAAATATGAAAACGTTTAAATGGTATTTAATCAATTTAGGAGTTTTAAAGAAAATAAATTAAAATAGATAAATGAAAAATGTTTATGCGGGAAAACAAAGATCTAGGGCCTCTAGAATGATGACACGTGGCACCTTAAAACCGTTATTTACTGTAGTTGATAGATTATTGTGTTGATATGTTATTGCTTTAATGTTAAGCAAATGTATTGACTGTGGTATGAGAACGGGGTCGTGTTTACGACTAAAGTGTAGAAACTCTTTTGTGAGTGTCATTGTTAGGGCTAGTCATGTCTATGTTTAGGACTTGGTTGCTTTAACCAGATTTCGTGTTGATACGTATTGTAAACTAAAAGTTAGTGGAACGGTAAGTTCAGTACGTGTTGATGAACTTACAGGGTCATGGGTGTGGGTTGAGTTCAGGGTTGGTGAACCCTTATGGGGTATTGTAGATATGTCAATAAAAGACAAACTACTTTATTAAGAACAGTAATGTCCTAAGCTGAATTAAATATTATTGACGACGTAAATGTTTCTATTTAAAATAAACTGTTAGAACTCACTCAGCGTATCTGACTTTGTATGTACGTTGGATTGTTTTGCCAATAGGTTTCGTGGACGACGTATCTTGGCTTGGGAGCGGAGCTACTCGGGTCGCTGTGCAAGCATTCGTAAGGTATAGTTTATAACGATAATGAGTTAAAAGCTAAAACTATTTTTAATAAGACTTCCATTGTTTGTTTTTAAAATAAGATAAGTGTTTTGATAAGATGATACCAAGTGATGAGACCCAACTGTAGGGTACACGATTTAGGGTCTTACACTTTTTTGGTGGCCATCAGTTCTAATGATGAGTCGAAAGACTTTAAACAAGCCATGAACGATAAAAAATGGAGAGACGCCATGCAAAAGGAGATAAAGTGTGACAATCCAACTTTTCATGTTAACTCCGTTAACAATCCCATTAAATATTATGTTAAAAACTTAACCCCGTTAAATAAATCCAGTTAAATCTTAACTTATTTAACAAAATTAAACCCCAAGGGCCAATTCTGTCATTTCCTGATCTCAAACATCAGGGATTAATCCTGCCAAGTCCCTAAACTCAATCTGTTGACTATTGAAAGTCAAAATTGTTGAGTTTTTGTTCCTGTTGACTTTCATAAAGTCAAAATTCGCAAACTTGAAACCACATTCACAAATCATAACTGATTATTGTCTGAATTCGAAACGGATTGGATCCTTAATGTAATAATCGACCATCATGGAGTCTTTAATCACTATCATTACGCAAGAATTAAATCGATTAATGGATAATCAAGTTGTAACCGTCGAAACCTTCGCCCCTTCTATCAAAATCGACGAGTTCTTGTATTGTTTTCAAAAATTGAGCATACATACACATAAATCGCATCAAGCTAAAGCTGTTACGTACACCAATTCATTCGAAGACAAAGCTGTGATTGCCGGAGCCTAGCCCACTCGTTGTCGGATTCAGTTTTGGTCGAGCACAATCAATTCGAACTTCAATTCGGTAACCTCTTGCATTCTCACTTTCGTTTTTACATCTAGACTGAAAGCCCTATGATAATTCGAGCATTTAACATCGAATTGAACCTGATCCAGAATCTAGGGTTCGTTCTAAGAGTGATTTGGGGATTTTGATTCTAGACTCGATCATAATCCAATTAACTCATATTTTTAACTTCACAATCAGTCACTCATTGAAGCCCTATGTTTATTCTATCAATTAACATCGAATTTTGCAAGATCTGTAAATTAGGGTTTGTTTATAAACGAATTAGGGGTTTTGACTCTAAACTCGACCTCAATGAAATTAAAGTGTATGGTTAGATTCGCAATCCTTGATTGAGTAAAAGCCCCATGTTTCATGGGAGTTTTAATATCCAAATCGATCAAATTGATTCTTAGTTCATATCTAGGGTTTCGGTTCCTAAAACGAGAATTAAACGGATTTAAACTTGTTATTTTTGAAATTAAAACCACCCACAGACTCGTGTGGACTCGATTTACAAAACCCATATACTATCTCGACCTATCGCGATAGAAATCAAAGGATTCAGGGCTGGGGATCGATCGTGGGTGTATAAGGGAGAGGGACTCGTTGAGTCTTCTGATTAAAACCCAATCCAGTTGGGTTTAGGATGCGATACCCTAGCGGGTGTGATGGTTAAAGTGTTGTGCGTATAGGGGGGACTCGCTTTTTGATTTTATTTATTTTAAAACCATTGTTTTATTATTTAATTAAACCCTATAATTTTATGTTAATGTATTAAAAATGTTTTAACTCGGAAAATCCCCCGTGGACTCAGTTTAGTATTACAACCTATTTTTAATAATAATTTCCCATAATATAATAGTATATTATATTATTATTCAAACCTTCGTTCTAATGAAAATACTGATTACTTTCAAACCGTGACCTTGATTAAAAATAATATTTTATTATATTATTGTCACCTCATTAATAAACTTGCTTAATGTTTCAAACTTATAAGTAATGCAATTATTTATATGGTCTTCTCACGTATGAATTCTCGAATAAAAATAATATATAGTTATTATTTTTGCCTCATGGGTGATTATCGTATACTTTCTAAGAGCTTAAAATAATATATATATATATATATATATATATATGTATTATATTATTTTCTTAGGCCATTGTTAAATGGTGCAAACGCGTGAGCTTATTTATTTAATATCATTCGTGTTTGAGACGTTCATCACGTAACGCAATTGTCCTAATTCAAATGCTTATATTCTCGTGGACACGTTTCGTCTACTCCTTGATCATTAGAACGTTTCTTAGGACGTTTCACATTCCGTGTCATCGTCACATATTTTCATTATACCCCTAATAATTATGTTGTAATTCTAGGGCATTCGTGAGCCGTGTTGGGCTAACGATTGAGATCCCAATCTCGTTCCTGTGTGATTACTACCTAGGCAGTTCAGGTGAGTTTTCACGGCCCCTTTTACTGTTTTAACTTGGGGGAGAAAACACGATTCAACTATTTTGAGATTTTCGTAATTCATATGTTATCAATGTTAAAGCTAAGCGTAACACGTTATCACTGAAAGTCCTCAACACACATCGGACCGTTAATATGGATCTTAGCGAGGTAATGTTTAGTAGTACTACCGGGTTTGACAAATCCCACCTGCGTTTGTCGCGCTAACTCGACTTGAGGTCGAACGGGTGAAATGTTAGCCTACTCACATCGCCAGAGTTGATAGACCTGGCAGGAGGCAAATAAACAAACAGTCAGCTTCGGTTGCGAGCGCTTAAGTTAAACATGAACATAGGTTAGCTACCTTTAGATACATATTGAATGATCAATAATCTGGTAAACGTTTATTTATATACTGAAACCTGTGAACTCACAAAGCTCGTGTTGACATTTTTTCTTACATATTTTCTCAGGTCGCTAAGATAAGGCACATGTGCACATATAGAACATGCATGGGATTCTTCTATTGATTGATGTTTTAGTAAATTGTTTGGACTATTTTGAATTGTGTTTGGTTTGGACTTTTGGACTTTTTGGGCGCGTGTGTTTGTGCATTTACTTTTCTTTACGCTTCCGCATTAAACTCTGATTGATATGATATTTTCATTTGAGTCCCATATAGAGTCGTTCAATGTAACTAATGACTGAGATCTTGGTTTGTAACTTCCCAAAATGGTAAAACTCCGCTAGTTGAAATTTGGGGTGTGACAGATTGGTATCAGAGCCAGGTTATAGAAAACTAGGATTGCATACTAGACTATAACTCACACATTAGTTACATATCATAAGCGTTATATATTGGCACTTATGTATTACGTTACATGATCATGTCGTCAACTCCACCGCCATCACCTAAGGCACCTATTTTATCATCCCCGGAGCCCAAAAGGCACCGGACTAGTTCTAGTGATAACTCGGTGGAACATGGTGAACCAAGTAATGCACAAGCAAGGAACACAACACTTAATTGGAGTGCATATCCGAAGATGATCCAAAGATCGAGATGGGAAATGTTCCATCACCCTACTTTGGTTCAACTTCCTCATCCTTTACTTTGCCAAGCTTGTCATGCACCATGGAACAAGCTTTTGCAGCTTTTGTGTTTATCATAACTAAGGAGTTAAAATCGATGAAGGAAGCCACTGATGAGATACCCGACATTCTAGAACTAGACCACAAATGGAAGAAAACAAGGAGCATATAGAGCATTTGACCGCTGAACTAGCAGCAACAGATCAGGTCCATAACCTTTTGGTGGATCAGGTTACACAATTGGAGACAAGGGTGGACACCTCGGACCATGATGTAGGAGGGATTCAAGAGAGAGTGACTCATCTGGAAGCCCAACAAAAGTAGCAGATCATGCTGCTGAAGGACTTCGGGAGAGAGTGACCCACTTAGAAGCCCAACTACAAGCAGCCCTATTTCCAGAAGACATTCCACTTTCGGACGACGAGGATGAGCCCTTCGAGGATGAGCCCTTAGAAGAGGAGCCGGTGGAGATCGATGATGCGCAACCATACGTTTCTTCCGATGACGAGGATGCTTGATGATCCTTTTATTCTATCTTTCCTTTTCATTCGTGCTTCGTTTATGTTATTTCTCTTTTCAAACCTAGATGGGTAATGTTGTTCCCATTCAATAAAAGCATGAGAAGTTTTGAAACACACCACTTTTTAAAAACAACAAAACTTTAACGCGCGGAAGACTTAAACCCAGAATTTTTTTTTTCCTGTCGCGTACCGCGACTCATACGTGCCACCCCCAGTCGCGGCCCGCGAGGGGACCTTTTTCACAGAAAGTTTCAGTTTTTCTGCAGGTTTCAGCACTTAACCATTTTTCCAACTTTTTCCATTTTTCAAGACACTAAAAATTCCCAACACTTGGGTTTTGACCAAAAACACATCAACAACAAGTAAATACACTAAAACATCATTTGTGTATCAAATTTACATCCATCTACGGGGGTTTTCCCCAAAAATCCCCAAATTACCAAAATGCATACGAGAACCCTTCACGCCTTGGACTTGACTTGGACTACTTCGGAGCCTTTCCTACAACCATATAAACATATCACCATTAGTAATGAAGATAAATTCATAACAAACAAGTAAATTTCTACTTGTTTCACCCATTCACCCATTTGACCCGTTTCCACCCAAATTGTCATTTAGGCTACATATTCTTGCACCCTTACTACAAGTTTCAATTATGATCAACACATGATCCATTTCCATTATGGCACAAAGGCCATAACTCCGTTTCGTTTATGATCAACACATGATCCGATCAACCCATGATCCTTTTCCATTATGGTACAAGGCCATAACTCCGTTTCGTTTATGATCAACACATGATCCGATCAACCCATGATCCTTTTCCATTATGGTACAAGGCCATAACTCCGTTTCGTTTATGATCAACACATGATCCGATCAACCCATGATCCTTTTCCATTATGGTACAAGGCCATAACTTCGTTTCGTTTATGATCAACACATGATCCGATTAACCCATGATCCTTTACCATTATAGGTTAACACTATAACTACATTCATTCATTGTACATACTAAATCATTCATAATTTATCATATCACAAGTATGCACACAATCACATAACACATAGTCCACAAAATTCACAACTTGTTTTCACACCTTTCACCCATTTGACCCGTTAACACTCATTTGGTCAATTAAGGATTTCATACACTTGTATATCACCTACAAGTTACTTTCATCATTTATAATTCCGTTTCATTTATGATCAACACATGATCCATTTCCATTATGGCACGTAGGCCATAACTTCGTATCCCAAAGAATACGAGATCGTAACTCCATAACCAATCTATCCATTATAGTATAAATACTATAACTACATTCCTTCAATTATGCATACAATTTTATGCTCATTCATACCACATAACAAATTATGCAACTTTACACATTATACATACAACATTGCATAAAACTCATTTATCATCATAACTAAGTAAGTGCAAAAGCACTTACCTTTCGGGTTAGAAGATCCCGCTTCGCCTTCTAGACCCACAATTTGATTACCTAAACATACACACCTAGTTTAGTAATCTAACATATACCAAAATTTCATTACAATTGAGTTCACAACTCAATTTCCCCAATTCCAACCCAAATTGACCCGTTTGGGTTATCCTCATAACCAAACACCCTCTTTCACCACAAACTCACCTACTTGAGTTTCGTTAACTTAATCTTAACACTAATTCTTCTTTCAAAAATTATCATTAAGTTAATTTGGTGTTTGTTCAAGTGTCTAACATCTTAAAAACACTTAATCTTCATTAATTCAACATTCTAGCATTATGATCCAAACACCCCCAATTTTCATCATATGAAACCTAACTTCTCATAATCAAAATCAAAGGGTTCTAAGATGTTAATCATCATTCTTTAACTTTAGTTTAGCTAGATTATCAATAATCTAACACTAATTATCAACATGCAACATAAATTTCGGATTTCTACAAAACCCACCAATTAACACATCAATGGTGAAATCAAAAGAATGATTAACACTTACTTGATGTTAGAAGGATGATGTGCAAGCCAACACCTTCACAATCCAAGCTTCAATTGCACGATTTTGACTTCAACACCTTTTCTCTTTTCTTCCTCTTCTCTTGAACGACTCCAACTACATAATGAAGTCAATTTTGACTTCTAAAGGTCAAATATGGCAGATTTGCCATGTTTCACCTTTAGCCCCTCTACTTTCAATCTTTTCCATTTCCTTCCATAACTAGTTAAAAACTAATATAACCCCATTACTAACTTGAAACCCACTTGTTTCAACTTATTTCTAAAATATTATTTTCACCATAATATTAATTAGAAATATTTATTTATTTGAAAACGAAACCCGGATTTTGGTTCGTTACAAGTTTAATGTTTGAGTTATTTATTTTGTAGCCTTACAATTTATTTAATTTTCAAAATGTTAGATGTTGTATTTCCTTACTTGTACATAAATAATGTTTAATATGCGATATATTTCTCATTGTTTTGTATTTGTGAATGTGAAGAATCATGTCGGGAAGCAGACATGGAGGTCGTGCTGGTGGCCGAGGTACCATCAACATGACAGCAGCTGAGCTGGCGGCACCAATCAACGATAGTGTGGCTGAGGCTCTAGCTCTAGCAGCATAGAACGCTGTAGGTAAATGCTATAACTATTTGACTAGTGAAGTCAATTCATCTCTCAAAGCGCCTTTCCCAAGCTTTATAACCCCGGCCCTATATTATGTTTCTAAATCCAGGTCAACAGAATCAGCAGCCAGCATGCACATTCAAAACATTTGTGGACTGTAAGCCCCACACATTTAGTGGAGCTGAAGGAGCTGTCGGACTACTCCGTTGGTTCGAAAAAGTAGAATCGGTATTTGCCATGTGCAACTGCCCATTGGCCAATCAGGTCAAGTTCACTTCTGGAACTTTGGAGGGCCCGACTCTCACTTGGTGGAATGCACATGTCCAGATGTTGGGTTTGGCTATGGCCAATGCACTGCCGTGGGAGGTGTTTAAGACAATGATGAAGGAGGAGTACTGTCCTCGGGATGAAATTCAAAAGTTGGAAGTAGAATTCTGGAACCTGAAGATGGAAGGTTCAGAAATTGAGCTTTATACCACTCGTTCCCATGAGCTTGCTACCATGTGCCCACATATGGTGACTCCTTATTACAAGAGAATTGAACTATACATTGGAGGTTTAGTGCCTCAGATTCAGAGTATGGTTACTTCATCCAACCCTACTATCATCCAGCAGACTATCAGACTTGCCCACAAGTTAACTGACCAGGCGGCAACTCAAGGGACTCTACCCCCGAGGGGTTCAGTTTCTAAAGCTGCTGATAATCAATAGCGCAAGTTTGATCACAACTCCAACTCTCACTCCAACCCCAAGGGATCCCAGTTTAATCAACCTCAGCAGCAGCAGCGAAAGTTTGAGCATGCTAAGATTCAGACGACCTCTTCGGGTCAAAATCAAGGTAGTTATGCGGGAAGAGCCCCCAAGTGCAACAAGTGCAATTACCACCATGTCGGTGCTTGTAACCGTTGTCAACGGTGTGGCAAGATGGGCCACGCTGCAAAAGATTGTAGAGTTGATCTTCAAAACAAGCAACCATTCGGATCGCAAGGGTCCACAAGAGGATGTTTTTAGTGCGGTAAGGAGGGACATATTCAGAGGGATTGTCCTCAGTTGAAAAGGGGTAGTAATGGAAATGGAAATGGCAATGGTAACGGTAAAGACAATAATCAGGGCAACAATGGTAACAACAACAATCAAGGCAACAACAATGGTGGCAACAACGGTAATAGTGGAGGAAATGGTGCGAAGGGACGAGCCTTCGTGCTAGGATCTAGAGAAGCTCGTTATGATCATAATGTGGTCACCTGTAAGTTTCTCTTAAATAATTACTTTGCTTCTGTCCTTTTTGACATTGGTGCTAATATGAGTTTTATATCTAAGAAACTTAGTGATATGATAAAAGGAACTCCAACTTTGTTAGAAGCTAAGTATATAATAGAGATAGCTGATGGCCAAATAATTGAAGTAACCCACATTCTTAAGGCTTGTAAGCTTGAGCTGGCTAGTCACATACTCGATATCAACCTTATGCCGGTCACACTTGGTAGTTTTGATGTAATCGTCGGCATGGATTGGTTATCTAAAAACCAAGATGAAATCATCTGTCGTAAGAAAATTGTTCGCATTCCCTTCCCGAGTGGAGAAACTCTTTCCGTTCAGGGCGAAAAGGTTGGTGCAGTCATGGGCGTCATATCCTTTTTGAAAGCACAGAAGTGCCTTCAAAAAGGGCATACTGCTATTTTGGCTCTCATTGCTGAGCAGCCATCGGAAGAGAAGAGATCGATGATATTCCCATCGTTCGTGAATTTCTGGAAGTATTTCCCGAGGATTTGCCTGGTCTGCCACCACACCGTCAAGTTGAATTCCATATTGATCTAACACCCGGAGTGGCACCGATCGCTCGGGCACCTTACAGATTAGCACCTAGCGAATTGCAAGAGTTATCTACTCAACTTCAGGAATTGTTGTATAAAGGTTTCATCCGACCTAGCTCATCGCCATGGGGAGCTCCAATTCTGTTTGTCAAGAAGAAGGACGAGACTTTTCGTATGTGTATCGACTACCGAGAATTGAACAAAGTTACAATCAAGAATCGTTACCCTCTGCCCCGTATAGATGACCTCTTTGATCAACTCTAAGGATCAAGTTTCTATTCCAAGATAGATCTTAGGTCCGGTTACCACTAATTGAGAGTCCGAGATGAAGATATCTCTAAGACTGCTTTTAGGACAAGGTACGACCACTATGAGTTTATGGTCATGCCTTTCGGGTTAACCAACACACTTGCGGTGTTCATGGATCTCATGAACCGTGTGTGTAAGCCATACCTCGATCAATTTGTCATCGTTTTCATCGACGACATCCTCATTTATTCCAAGAACAAGGAGGAACATCTACGTTTAATCCTGGAATTACTTAAAAATGAGCAACTTTATGCTAAGTTTTCCAAGTGTGAATTCTGGATCCGAAAGTTCAATTCTTAGGACACGTGGTTAACGAGAATGGAATACATGTCGATCCATCAAAGATAGAAGCCATCAAGAACTGGGCAGCACCGACAACTCCGACTGAGGTGCGACAATTTCTGGGATTGGCTGGTTATTATCGGCGATTCATCGAATGATTTTCTAAAATTGCACAACCTCTCACTGCCTTAACTCAAAAGGGTAAAGCCTATAAGTGGGGCGATAACCAGGAGTCAGCATTTCAGCTCCTTAAACAGAAACTTTGCAGCGCACCCATTCTAGCTCTTCCGGAAGGAACGTATGACTTTGTGGTGTATTGTGATGCATCTATTCATGGCCTGGGTTGTGTGTTGATGCAACGAGAAAAAGTGATCGCATATGCATCGCTTCAGCTAAAGATTCACGAGAAAAACTACACCACTCATGATCTAGAGTTGGGAGCTGTAGTTTTCACACTTAAGATATGGAGACACTACTTGTACGGTACCAAGTGCACTATCTACACCGATCACAAGAGTCTTCAGCATATCTTCGAGCAGAAAGAGTTAAACATGAGACAACGTCGTTGGGTCGAGCTCTTGAATGATTATGACTGTGCGATCCGGTATCATCCGGGTAAAGCTAACGTTATAGCTGATGTCCTAAGTCGAAAGGAAACCAAGCCCAAACGAGTTCGAGCATTACAACTTACTATTCACCCCGGATTACCTGACAAAATCCGTAGTGCTCAACTTGAAGCCTTGAAAGAGGAAAACCTACCATTGGAAGGTACACGCGGTATGGAAGCACAACTCGAGGTCAAATCTGACGGTATTCGCTACTTCGCCGAACGAGTATGGGTTCCAATATTCGAAAACTTAAGGGAACTAGTCATGGATGAGGCTCATAAATCTCGTTACTCTAATCATCCAGGGTCCGACAAGATGTACCATGATTTAAAGGTGTTGTATTGGTGGCCAAAGATGAAGGCCGATATAGCCACCTATGTGAGCAAGTGCCTGACTTGCGCGAAGGTGAAAGTTGAATATCAAAAGCCTTCCGGTCTTCTCCAACAACCAGAGATTCCCATGTGTAAATGAGAACAGATATCCATGGACTTTATCACAAAGTTGCCACGAACTCCTACAGGATGTGATACCATTTGGGTAATCGTTGACCGTTTAACAAAGTCCGCTCACTTCTTAGCAATCAAGGAAACAGACAAGATGGAAAAACTTACTCGTATTTACTTGAAAGAAGTAGTCTCTCAGCACGGGGTGCCAATTTCTATCATTTCGGATCGTGATGCACGATTCACCTCCCGTTTCTGGCAATCGTTACATAAAGCTTTAGGCACGCGTCTAGATATGAGCACAGCATACCATCCTCAAACTGATGGCCAGACGGAGCATACAATTCAAACTCTAGAGGACATGCTACGAACTTGTGTGATTGATTTTGGAAACACTTGGGAGTCTCACCTACCGTTGGTGGAGTTATCCTACAAAAACAGTTATCACACTAGTATCAAGGCAGCTCCATTTGAAGCACTATATGGACGAAAATGTCGTTCTCCTATTTGTTGGGCCGAGGTTGGGGATAGTCAACTTACAGGTCCTGAACTTGTCTTTGAAACTTCTGAGAAAATCATCCAAATTAGAAACCGTATGACAGCAGCTCGTGATCGTCAAAATAGCTATGCCGATAAGCTTCGTAAACCGTTAGAATTTCAAGTAGGGGATATGGTCTTGTTAAAAGTCTCACCTTGGAAGGGTGTCATTCGTTTTGGGAAACGAGGCAAGTTGAAACCTCGTTATGTTGGGCCATTCAAGATAGTGAAGAGAATTGGTCTAGTAGCGTATCAACTGGACCTACCTGAAGGACTTAGTAGTGTACACAACGTCTTTCACGTCTCAAACTTGAAGAAATGTCTAGCAGACGAGTCACTCGCGGTTCCTCTTGAGGAACTACACATTGATGAGCAGTTGCGTTTCACCGAAGAACCTGTGAAAATTATGGATTGGGAAGTCAAAAAGTTAAAACGCAGTAAAATCAGTATTGTCAGAGTCCGTTGGAACTTGAAACGCGGACCGGAATTCACGTGGGAGCGCGAGGATCAGATGATGCGCAAATATCCTAATTTGTTCAAGCACTCCACGTCAAACTCTTAAGGTACTATTCTAATTTTCGGGACGAAAATTCTTTCAACTAGGGGATGATGTGACATCCGGAATTTTTTATTATTATTTATTTTATTTTATTTAATTTTCGGGACGAAAATTCTTTCAACTAGAGGATAATGTGGCAATCCGACTTTTCATGTTAACTCCGTTAACAATCCCATTAAATATTCTGTTAAAAACTTAACCCCGTTAAATAAATCCAGTTAAATCTTAACTTATTTAACAAAATTAAACCCCAAGGACCAATTCTGTCATTTCCTGATCTCAAACTTCAGGGACTAATCCTGCCAAGTCCCTAAACTCAATCTGTTGACTATTGAAAGTCAAAATTGTTGAGTTTTTGTTCCTGTTGACTTTCATAAAGTCAAAATTCGCAAACTTGAAACCACATTCACAAATCATAACCGACTATTGTCTGCATTCGAAACGGATTGGATCTTTAATGTAATAATCGACCATCATGGAGTCTTTAATCACTATCATTATGTCAAACCCCACCAAGGCGGAAGTATGAGATGTAACCGATATATCGCATTGAACACAAGTACAAGAGAAACTAAAAGGAAAGTTGTGCATTACATTGAACCATACTACATGCTTATAACGAATGCACAAATACATGAAAATCCTGAATCAATACAAAGGGTCTAAAATGCCCAACTACAACCAAAAGTACATAATAATAACTCTTCCCAAAAGCAAGCCGTTTAAAGCTCGTTATCCCCATAACTGTTTACCTGAAAAGCATGTTTCGAAAACGGGTCAACTATAAAAATAGTTGGTGAGCACGCAGGTTTTGCGACTCTATAAAAAGTAAGTAAATAAATTTGAAAATGTAATAGTAACCATTCGTAGATGATCAAGTATACGTGTTAAGATATAATTACCCTGAGCCACAATCAAAACCGTTAGACTAGTTGTTGCCCATGTATCCAGGTGTCGAATGTGAACACCTACTATGGCTAATTATGCGCCCAAATGACCCTACAAGTCTGGTTGGCGCGACCAACCATGGGCGGTGGTGTCAACCCAAATAGTACTATTCATAATTCCCACCGGCTATCCAAGCTAATTGATTGCGTTAAAGTGGGGACTTAATACATTCATAAGTAAACCTAGGTAACAACGTGTAGTGTGTGAAACAGCTTTCCCCCCGTAAAACAGTAAAAATAAAAAGTGGGGCCGCGAAACTCACCTGAACAACGTCGGTGATAAGTGTGACATAGTCAACAAAAACCGCAAAGTACGGTTAACATTCAAATTCTATCAAAGGCCAACAGTCAAATGCAAGCAAAGTGTGGCTAGCAACTCAGTGCTACCAAGGTACGGCTAAATCCGCAAGAACCACAAAAACAGGTGTCCTAACCGAGTCCTACTAACCAAGTAGACACGAAAAAAATAGCATTTAGGACGCCTAAAGTATAAAACTGAGTCTACTACTCAAAAAGTGGCTATGCAGTCGGTTGCATACCCAAAACCCGTGCACACACGTACGAACCGCTCAAAAGTTGTAAAACCGGCTTTTATATAAATTCGTGACTTTGAAACCTTAAGTTTTAGATTTTATTAATGAATATCAGTAGTGATAATATCATATATGATAAAATCTAGTTTCGTTTGACCAAAAACGCAATTATGCGCGTAAAGTAAGGTTTACGGTTTAAAAATCCGATTCATCCGAAATTAGGGTTTTAGTATGATTTTAGCACTCAATTTAAAAGTCCAAATTTTATATTTTTAATATGATAATACTTCTGTCCAAACTCCCATTAAGACTTTTATAAAAATATTTTTATACAAAAATTCCCAAAAATAGTAACTTTTTATAAAGTTTTAATGGACAATAATTCTAAAATCATATTTAGACATAAAAATAATGATTGAAACTTTCACTAATTGTTCATATACATATATAAAAATTTCTGAGCAATTTTCATAATTTTTCAATATCCAGATTATTTATTATGAATATAATATTGTTAAAATTTAATAAATTCGGTAAAAATAGTTATAATTGTCCAAACTTCTCCAAATTTTTACCAAATAAGTTTTAACTCCATATGAGATTCTATTAGAAGTTTCAAGTCCTAATGTTGTCCAGAAGTATATGATCCCAAATTCAATCGTTAAAATTTCATAAATACCAAACACCTACTTAGACAACTCCAATTTTTATGAATTTTGGACAGGAGTAATATTTTATCATATACTAATTACTGACAAAATTTTAGATTTTTCCAATACTCAAAGGTATTTTTCCCAATTTTCATGTATTAAACTTGTAGAAATTTTAATAAATAATCTATAAATAGTTTAGTTACCAAAGTTTCCAGATCTTATTTTTTATATAAATACTAATTTTTAAAAATAAATTTGAAAGCTAAATCAAAAGTTTATAAAAATCCATAAAAAAACAATTGTTGTATAAAAATAAATATATTAGTTACACGTGAATCGGGATTGAGTTTATAACCTAATAACCACTCAAAATATCAAATATCTCAATACTAAATATTTTCGGGTTCAATTCCCAACCAATGACTTATAAAACTATTCTAACATAAAATTAAATCTTAACGGGTAAAATTTATACCTTTCGTATAAATGGTTCGCGTACGCGGAACCTCCCGTATTTCACATGCAATACGAACCAAAAACACCATTAGGATCGTTTTTATCTCCCGAGCATTTCCAAATGCTCAAAATTGACATGCAATGCCGTTTGGATGGCCATGCAACCCGATCAATTTCCTGTTTCGGTCATATAAACTGTTACAATCTGTTCATATTCAAACATATAGTTCCCAACATCTGATCGGAATTTCCTACGGTGAAAACATTCATATTTGTTCTAAGAAACTACTGTCCAAAAATCGTCACGATCCAACGGTCGGATCTCCGAGGATCGACGATTCTTTGAGACCCAGTTTTTCAAATCCGAAAATCCGATCAGTCGCAATCGAGGGTACAAAAAGCATACCTAGAGAACTCTGATAAAAAATTCCTCTGGTAGGTTTTTGCGTCTATGTTTTGACAAGATCATATCCAAAATTCATGCATTATAACAGTCGGATCTTTAAGACTGCGCATGCATAACACTTTCTGGATAGAATTTAAAAACTCTTTTTAAGGAATTTAAGTAAGGATTTAGACAAATATGAGCTTACTATTGCGTTCGTAGCGTCGAGAAATGGTTCTAGGGGAAAAACGGGCTTCGGTCGCCACCGGCCACCGCACCGGACCACCGCGGACCGCCGTCGGACCACCACCGGACCACCACCACCACCACCTGAATTCTATGCCCCGTCTCTCTAACTTCTCTCTAAAGTTTTTCAAATGAGGGATTTAGTGGGGTGGTGTTGTACCGCGTGTTGTGATAACGGTATCCCGCTGAACCGAACCCGATAAAAATAGAGGCGTTATTTTATCCAAAATAACTTATTATAATTTATTATTTTCCCTCGAGTCCTTGCGTCTCGTAAATATATATCCTTTCGGATTTAAATTAAAATTTATGAAACCGTTCGACTCGGCTGTTAACGCGTATAAACCAGAACTTGATCAAATTTTTGACATTATAACACCCAAATAAATCTTGCTATTATTTTTCGTTCACTAACGAGTTCCTTTCGTTTAAAAGTATATTTCACATAATAATATAACTATTATTATTATTATACGAACTCGTCGAACACGGGTGTTGACCGTAAAAGTCACGGTTGTCACACATTACGCAAGAATTAAATCGATTAATGGATAATCAAGTTGTAACCGTCGAAACCATCGCCCCATCTATCAAAATCGACGAGTTCTTGTATTGTTTTCACAAATTGTGCATACACACACATAAATCGCATCAAGCTAAAGTTGTTACATACACCAATTCATTCGGAGACAAAGCTGTGATCGCCGGAGCCTAGCCCACTCGTTGTCGGATTCAGTTTTGGTCGAGCACAGTCAATTCGAACTTCAATTTGGTAACCTCTTGCATTCTCACTTTCGTTTTTACATCTAGACTGAAAGCCCTATGATAATTCGAGCATTTAACATCGAATTGAACCCGATCCAGAATCTAGGGTTCGTTCTAATAGTGATTTGGGGCTTTTGATTCTAGACTCGATCATAATTCAATTAACTCATAGTTTTAACTTCGCAATCAGTCACTCATTGAAAGCCCTATGTTTATTCTATCAGTTAACATCGAATTTTGCAAGATCTGTAAATTAGGGGTTGTTCATAAACGAATTGGAGGTTTTGACTCTAAACTCGACCTCAATGAAATTAAAGTGTATGGTTAGATTCGCAATCCTTGATTGAGTAAAAGCCCCATGTTTCCTGGGAGTTTTAATATTCAAATCGATCAAATTGATTCTTAGTTCATATCTAGGGTTTTGAGAATTAAACGGATTTAAACTTGTTATTTTTTAAATTAAAACCACCCACAAACTCGTGTGGACTCGATTTACAAAACCCATATACTATCTCGGCCTATCGTGATCGAAATCAAAGGATTCGGGGCTAGGGATTGATCGTGGGTGTATAAGGGAGAGGGACTCGTTGAGTCTTTTTATTAAAACCCATTCCAGTCGGGTTTAGGATGCGATACCCTAGCGGGTGTGATGGTTAAAGTGTTGTGCGTATAGGGGAGGGACCCGGGTTCGAGTCCCCTCGCTGCCTTTTTGATTTTATTTATTTTAAAACCATTGTTTTATTATTTAATTAAACCCTATAATTTTATGTTAATGTATTAAAAGTGTTTCAACTCGGAAAATCCCCCGTGGACTCAGTTTAGCATTACAACCCATTTTTAATAATAATTTCCCATAATATAATAGTATATTATATTATTATTCAAACCTTCGTTCCAATGAAAATACTGATTACTTTCAAACCGTGACCTTGATTAAAAATAATATTTTATTATATTATTGTCACCTCATTAATAAACTTGCTTAATGTTTCAAACTTATAAGTAATGCAATTATTTATATGGTCTTCTCACGTATGAATTCTCGAATAAAAATAATATATAGTTATTATTTTTGCCTCATGGGTGATTATCGTATACTTTCTAAGAGCTTAAAATAATATATATATATATATATATATATGTATTATATTATTTTTTTAGGTAATTGTTAAATGGTGCAAACGCGTGAGCTTATTTATTTAATATCATTCGTGTTTGAGACGTTCATCACGTAACGCAATTGTCCTAATTAAAATGCTTATATTCTCGTGGACACGTTTCGTCTACTCCTTGATCATTAGAACGTTTCTTAGGACGTTTCACATTCCGTGTCATCGTCACATATTCTCATTACACCCCTAATAATTATGTTGTAATTCTAGGGCATTCGTGAGCCGTGTTGGGTTAACGCTTGAGATCCCAATCTCGTTCCTGTGTGATTACTACCTAGGCAGTTCAGGTGAGTTTTCACGGCCCCTTTTACTGTTTTAACTTGGGGGAGAAAACATGATTCAACTATTTTGAGATTTTCGTAATTCATATGTTATCAATGTTAAAGCTAAGCGTAACACGTTATCACTGAAAGTCCTCAACACACATCGGACCGTTAATATGGATCTTAGCGAGGAATGTTTAGTAGTACTACCGGGTTTGACAAATCCCACCTGCGTTAGTCACGCTAACTCGACTTGAGGTCGAACGGGTGAAATGTTAGCCTACTCACATCGCCAGATGTCACACCCCCAATTTCAACTAACGGAGTTTTACCGTTTGGGAGGTGACACACCAGGATCTCAGTCATTAGTTACATCAAACGACACTATATGGGACTTGAAATGTCAAAACATAAAAGTTCAGAGTTAATGCGGAAGCGTAAACGTTAATATGAAATCAAAAGTAATTACACGCAATAGGCGTCAATCAATGTAAATAAGTAAACTGTTTCAAATGTTTGAAATGGATAATATGACAGTAGGACTCCATGCATGTCCTAAGTGTGCAACATGTGCCTTAGCGACCTGAGAAACATGTAAGAAAAAGTGTCAACACGACGGGGATAGGGTTCGACCAAAACCGACAGAATAAGAACCCTAGAATTCGAATGTGTGGAATTCGATAGCTTAAGTCCTAATTGTCATAGGGCTTATGATATAGGTATGAAAACGAAAGTAAACATGAAGGAAATTACCAGAGACATTGACGGATTGTTGGTGATCGATTAAACCCAGTCGCGACCTTCGTGACTCGAACTCCGGCTATAACTGCTTTGATTCCGGTAGAATTGACGTGTGTAAAAGCTCTAGAGGGGTCCGATTGGGGTGCGCAGAGACTGCTTTGCGTGAGAGATAATCGAATTGATCGAATTCGAGTGACTATAGTTACGGGTTCGACGGTTACAAGTTCTATGATTAAATTCGTACTCATTAACGATCAAAAAAACGTATGTGAATGATTATGACAGGGTCGAGATCATCAATGCTTGTCATTACAGTTGTGAATTGAACCGGTTTCAAGTTATTGCTGCGAATTTGGATCATAGGTTCACGGGTTGACTTCTAAAAGTCAAACAGAAATTGAGAATGAGGTAATTGCATGTTTAGTCCTTCTGTATTCATGAATACAAGTTCAGGAATTGGTAGAACAAGTCCCTGAAGTTAGATCTTAACTGGATTAGCTAACGGGGTTAGGTTTTTAACAGAAAGTTTAACGGAATTGTTAACTGAGTTAAGATGAAAAGTCCGGATTGTCACACCAGAGTTGATAGACCTGGCAGGAGGCAAATAAACAAACAGTCAGCTTCGGTTGTGAGCGCTTAAGTTAAACATGAACATAGGTTAGCTACCTATAGATACATATTGAATGATCAATAATCTGGTAAACGTTTATTTATATACTGAAACCTGTGAACTCACCAAGCTCGTGTTGATATTTTTTCTTACATGTTTTCTCATGTCGTTAAGATATGGCACATGTGCACATATAGAACATGCATGAGATTCTTCTATTGATTGATGTTTTAGTAAATTGTTTGGACTATTTTGAATTGTGTTTGGTTTGGACTTTTGGACTTTTTGGGCGCGTGTGTTTGCGCATTTACTTTTCTTTACGCTTCCACATTAAACTCTGATTGATATGATATTTTCATTTGAGTCCCATATAGAGTCGTTCAATGTAACTAATGACTGAGATCATGGTTTGTCATTTCCCAAAACGGTAAAACTCCGTTAGTTGAAATTTGGGGTGTGACATAAAGGCCCTTGAAGAAAACGAAACTTGGAAGATTTGCCGGTTGGAAAGCGTTCCATAGACTTGAAATGGGTCTAAAAGATAAAATACAAACCAAATGGTGAAATAGAGAGGTACAAAGCAAGGCTTGTTCCCAAGGGATACACACAAAGGGTCTGTTCGGTATGATGTAATGGAATGGACGAGTGAATGGAATGGGCGAGGGAATGGAATGAACAAGGGAAAGAAATGGAGCATTCCATTCCATTGTCCAGTTTGGTTACACTATTGGAATGAAATGAATCATTACTTTGTATTGTTTGGTAGGCGAGAAAAGACGACGGAATGAAATACAATTCATTAAAAATGACAAAAATACCCTTGCCTCAAAATAAATTTTTTTTACCAATTTTCACAACATTATCCAATTAAAAATTATAATAAATTTATATTATGAAAAATAAAATATTTTTAACTAATAAAAATAAAAAATCATCCAAAAGTTTCCAACTAAAAAATTTAAAAATCATCTAAAATTTACCAACAAAAAAATAATAATAATCCAAAAGTCATCATCATATATCACGTCAAGCAGTATCGTCAAGCATATTCTTTACTCATCCAAGTTTGCGTTCTTTATCAACCTTATAAAATATTACCATCAACTCCTCATTATGTGCGAGTTTACATACAGCCTTGTCACATTCACGAGTAGTCAAGCCCTCAACTTTGTTCATCTCTGCAAAAAGGTTGTTACGCAGTTCCTCTCTATTGCTCTCCGTTCCAAAAACTCTATTGAATGTATTTGTATTAAACATAGATGTTGCCAAACCGTGTCTGAAGTTTGTCCATTCATTGGAGGTCCCAATTGTTGTAATATGTTCCACATGTGAGCCAAGATCTTCGTCATCTGCATCATTATTTGTGTCAATAAATTCATCATCATCAAAAGGATCATATGTCATTTCTCTTCGAATAAAGTTATGCATAAGACAACATGCAAGTATAATTTTATTTTGTGTTTTGATCAGATAGAAAGATGGGCTTCTAAGTATAGCCCATCTTTTCTTCAAAACGCCAAAACATCGTTCGATGACATTCCTTGCTGCCGAGTGCTTCATGTTGAAATACTCTTCAGGCGTTTCCCTATTCATCCTTAGCTGATGAAGACATGTGTTATCACTTTCATACACTAATCTGTGCATATATTCCTTTCTCTCGGGGTAGAACATCTTGTAGCGAGGTGCAGTTGGACGCATACCTACTCGTATAGTAATATCTGTATGAACTGCTCGAATATACCAACTAACCATGTTTAGTATATGAAGCCACAACGCAAAAAATGCAGCTAATTTCTTTTGTTTTCTGTGTCTGTTCAGTTTAAGTCTAGGCATAACTGCATTAGTATTCAACCTAAGTTAGACATTGAATATAAAGCCAAAATAAACACAAACATATCAAAGTTTGACGGATAGCAATAATATAAACACAAACAAAATCATCATGATGAAACAACAACAAAATAGAAAAAAGACCACTAACACTGGAGACATAATCCAATAGCAGCAACAATAAACTAGGTTGTAAATTTGTAGAAAAAGACCACTAACAATGGGTACAAGCCACGTCTGCAGTAATCACAAATGTGTTTGAAATAATATATATATATATATATATAGTGGTGGGCTGTGCAAATTATTAGTTCTAGTGTTGCTGTTCTAATATATCTAAGTAATATTAATTCCTTAATCAATCAAAAGTATTAAACATTAAAAAAGAACATAAAATAAGTAAACAGTTCAGAACTTGAAGTTGTTTTGTTCTTAACATATTCAGTTTTGCTAAGGCTAATATGAAATTGGCTATTTCACTCTTAAATAGTCAAAAGTTGAAGATATTTTGTTAAATAGTCAAAATTTGAAATTGGAAGTTGAAATTAGCTATTTGACCCTTAAATAGTCAAAAAGTTTTGTTGAATATTTTTATAAAAGATCATAATACTTCTTATGATCTTTAATACTATTTGAGTAAATAATATGCATCTAAAACCATTTGTTATTTGCATCAGTTCCAAGTACAACTGATCTACATTTTTTTTTCTTTTAAATTCAAGAAACACAAACAACTTCTGCATTTCTACTTTCCATCATCAACAACCTAACCTTCTCAACTTCATCCCATTTCAAACTGATTATTGCAACTGCTAACTAATTTCAAATGAAAATTCAGATAAAAAAAAGCACATACCTTTATGCATTAATTATACTAGTTATATTCGCACTCTACAACTACAGCAGGCTGATATCCAAATCAAAACATCATGGTGATATCCAAATCAAAACAAAAAAGGTGTTTTTGCATTTTACTATTTTACTCGAATGAAAACAAATCAAATAAGGCCTCTTTTAATTAAAAATTTCATAGATATTTCAGTGTTTTACTTGAATGAAGCCCTAAAACCGGTAAGAATACCGATTGAAGCATACGACTTACATGAAGCTATAAATTCAACTAGTATAAACCTGCATATTCCTTCAAATAACAAACATGAAGCTATAATTTCAAACGAATTAAACGATCGTAAAGCTTTAACTAATCAATAACATACATCAGCAAAGATTATACCTTCGGTAGGTCAAACGATAGCCACAAGAGATCCTGGTCAGAAATCGAGAGAGATATGTTTCGTGAATGGAGGAGATAATATGCTAATTGGCGATTGATATATGGAGGGCAAAACAGAGATATCGCTTCTTGATAGGAACGGAATGAAAAAAAAACGGGGGGTTGGGGAGGAATGAAATCTTGGATTTTAGATGGAAATATATTCCTGGAGTAATACATCATTCCATTCCGTTAAGCAACCAAACACCCTTTTTTTTATTACCTATAATGGAGTATTCCATTCCCCCCTTTATTACCTCATACCAAACACTACCTTATAGTATCTAATTAGCTATACGTTCTTATCTTAAGTAGTCCATTGATTGAATGAAATGATTTAAAAGAAATAAATTTATAACTTGATTAGAACTAGGGGTTTGAATCATGTGTAGATATATTTAAGGATTTTACATTGATGGGTTGAAAAGGTTAATCAAACACGACCCATATATTTATTTGTGTAAAAAAAAGTAAGCTTAACCCGCGCACTTAAAATCGTGTGGTGTTTGTGGTAATATCTGGTGACTTAATAATACGTTGTTGGGTTGAACATGTGAACCAAACACGTCCCATATATTTATTCATGTAAAAATTAACAACCATAACCCGCACACACTTAAATCCGTGTTGTGTTCGCATTATGTTTAGGGTTGATCCGTTTAATGTTCATTTACAAATATGAGCAATATATAGTGACTTAACAACAAATAATTCTAACTCAAATGATCATTCTAATTTTGTAACGGGTGTCTTTTTAATCGATTTCCCTTATCACCTCTTCAAAATCTAAATAGGAGCTTTTAAAAATTTCTCGACTTAAAGCGATTAATGGGTCAACCCATATACTAAATGGTCATGTTCAGGTTAACCCATTTACTAAACAAGCCATGTCCGGGTTCACTTGTTTAATAAATGTGTTATATTAGCCAACCTTAAACCTGGTTATTTTCGTGTGTGTCGTGTTTGACTTAGTAACACGTTGACAAGTTGAATAGGTGAACCAGACATGGCCAATATATTTATTTATGTAAAAACAACATTAACCCGAACACACTTAAAATCATGTTGTGTTTAAGGTTTACCTATTTAATGTTCATTTACAAATATGAGTAGTATCTCATGACTTGGTATCAATTTAAACAACAAACAATTCCACCTCAAATGCATTGTAACATCCTACTTTTAAAACGGACCAACAATGTAAAAACAAATGCAGCGAAAAATAGGTCCTAGCTTTTTTGTTTAAAACAGCCTAGTGTTAAGTTACAATACTCTTTCGCATACTTAAAACATACTCATATTCAGTGGCGGATCTAGAAAAAAAGTTTAGGGGTAACGAAAAAATTTGTTGACCATATTTTCATGTAAATGAAACAAAAAAAAATTTTAGACCGTACTTTCATGTAAACAAATTTTTTTACAATAACATCAGTGGCGGAGCTTGAAAAAAAACGTCGGGGGGAGGGGGGAGGGGGTTTCTTATAGGAGGGCGGAACTATAAAATTTTTGGCCGAATACATATAAATTAACGCTATTGAGCGAAAAATCAACCGAATACGTAAATATTAACACTTCTGAGTGAAAAATCGGGGGGGCTCACTATTCTCCGCCATTGGGTAACATGCGACTGGCGAGGCAGACTGCAGAGGTGGAGGACTTGGGTTTGGTGAAGGCAGCGTCGGGCGGCGGTCTCATCTCAGGTCGAGTGGTCGGTCTCTGACTCTCACAGTCTCACAATTCCCGCTATCTGTCTTTCTTCTTGGCCGACCGCTTGGGTAAGTTGGGTTTGAGAATTGAGACTTTGAGGTATTGAGTTTTAATAAAACATTTGGTCTAGCTAAAGGACAAATGTTTTATTAAAACCTAATACCTCAAAACCTTTAATAAAATGTGAGGACTTTTTATAAAATTTTGGACCTTTTATGAAGTGTTGAACTTTTAAAAAAATTTGAGGGGTAACGTAAATTTTGCTCGGGGGTAATGTAAGGGGTAATCGGATACATAAAACCATAAAAAAAATGCATTGCGCGTAAAAGTTGAAGTGTAGCCTCTATGTATTTAAAGTTACCACAATATCATTACAATATTTCATCAAGACTCAAACGCATTACGATAGGTCATTCCGTTTGTTGAACTTGCAATATCGTTACTATATACACGAATTGTACATAGTTATAAGGTGGCTTACATTACACATTCTCCTCCATATTACATTCCCCAAGATACTATTACAATCTTAAGTTATATTGCATACTTCAACTTATCCCTTACACGTATTCAATATAATCAACTATATTTTCAAGTCAACATAGCCCTAAAACTTTGATAAAATTCAATGGTAATACTACACAATAACCAAATTAGTTGTTCGCATTACATGTTCTATATATGTTTTACAAGATAGAGATAGTAACCACTCATCTTCTCCCGTATGATTGATTGTATCTTGATTTCTTTCACCGACCCGCTGACTTCCTGAAGTCAAACTTAGTTTATGTTAATCACCAAGTTCTTGATATACATTTCTACTTCAATACATAAGGTTTATTTCAATACATTAAACCTTTATACCATTTGATTTCTACCATGCAACCTATTTAGTCTCATTTACCACCATGTATTCATCAAAACTAGGACTTGGTTGGCACCATCTTTAATACCACATAATGTAATTACACTTTTTTAGTGATATCCTTTGCCAAAGTTCACTCATTTGAGCTTCATAATACCAATATCTCTGTATCAACATATGAACCTACAATACATCAAAAATGTATATTTTCATACAACATATAGTTTGTACCTAATCATTCAAATTTCATAATATCTATATTAAGACATTTCATCAAACACTTGTTATCAACATAAATAAAAAATCCCAAATCAACATAAATAAAAAAATCCCAAATCAACCATAAACAACCCCCCCCCCCAAATCCTCTATAACCCCATTGCTAGTCTTGACTAATTTTCCTTCTTTTAAACAAAATCCATAACCATCATGCATCAAATCACTAGCATTTAACTCAATCATTCTTATTAACACAATCATTCAACAAAGTAATAGCCTTTAATCCACTATTCTTTCAAAACCCCCATAAGTTCCTTCAACATGCATTAACATAGAAGTATTAACCACGGAGTTGTTTTAGCATCTACTTCTATATATATGTAATTTAAATTTTTTATTTATATGATGTTTCTTGTTTATACTAATAAAATATTATTTAGTTTGAAACTATTATTATTGAAAATTTTGTTAATAGGGGAAGGATCATGAGAGAACTCTTTGTTCAGGAGAAAACCGACCCAAACGAACTCTGAATGAATTCATTTTGGCGGCATTGGAACCGGCTCAGCGTTTAGGTTTTTGGGGGGTGGGGAGGGGTTTTAGGTTTTTTGGGGTGGGTTTAGCTTTAGGCTTTATATCGAGTTTGACGAGCTGGTTCTAACGCCGCTGAAATGAGTTTAATCGGAGTTCGTTTGGTCGGTTTTCGCTAGTTTTCTCACGAAAATGAGTTTTCTCATGAACTCAGCCCTTTTTTAATAATCAACAATATCTTATATGCGGTTGTTAATATATAAATATATATTTTTATTGAAAATGACGTCTTTAACTAAGAAATATCACATTAGTTCGTATTGATGTGACCACGTATCAACATCAAATTATACAAACTCTTAAGTAATTTGACGTCGGAGCAAAACAAAGTGAATTTTCAAATACACATATACAGTAAAAGTGATGTTAAGCCGGTGACTATGACGATTAGAACCCAATCTTTTCGACAACTGCTATGAGTGTTGCCAACATTGCGTTTACTGTTGGGCTTAGCATTGGCTCCTGCCGCAGCATATACTGGTACGACCCCCCCACCCCCTCCTCGCCGGGAGGAGATAGACTCACCACCATTTCCATAGTTGCCTCCAGTCGAGTGCCCACCACCACCACCGCTTGAACTAGAATGGGCAATTTGCTCACGGCTCCATTGTCATCCCTACTTACAGAAGCACTTGCTTCATCTATCCGAAGCTTTCCTGTAAATTTCTTAGTAATTTAGTGTTGTGTTATGAGTGATACAATCCATGAGCACCATACAAATTAAAATAGACCAAAATCTATTTATAATTTGTTTGTTAATTGCTAATTATATGTAAATCGATCTTTTGTAGAAAGTGAGTTTGTGAAGACTTTTTGATGAGTTGAACGTTTCAAAACCTATAAAATATATTTTGTATGCATAAAATTTCAAATTTTGTGTTTAGAAATATGATATGATTGTTGAGTTCATTTGATTTGTCATCAAACAATAATAACTAACATTATTCATATTCTAAAAGTGGGAAAATATCATAATAATAGAAACTTACTTCCATTTTTGCCTTGATATCTTTTATGGTTCACATATGGTCATAAAAGTTTTAAATTATGTGTTTACACATATTAAAATTCATTCCCTATTTTAGTGAAAATATAAATTATTCACTTGTCATATCCTATTTTCCTAAACCATCAACAAAAATGTTTAAAATATACCAAACATGCTTAAGTGTCTTTTAACTAAAATGTTTAAAATATAAGATGTCTTTTAACATGTTATGGAGAGGAAGGTTATGCAAGCAAATTTTATGATCTTCGACGGTTCATATGGAGAGCACAAAACAAAAAGGTTTTCATCAACAAGTCTCTTTCAGTTTCAAGAACACCCATGAGATAAAGGTGGCCGATTTTCTATTGTTGAAGAATAAGGCAAAAGTTTTAGCTTAGAATGGGTGAATTGGTGTAATTTTAATTTAAAGATGTAACTCATGCTTAAGTGTGTCTTATATCTTATCTCTTTTAATAAAATGTCTTCATCTTCATAACTTTTGACGGATCACTGACAAACCATTCATCATAAAGTCGCACACACCCGACAAAAGACTTAAAAGCCTTGAATTACGGACGAGAAGTATGAGTTTTAATTTTCTCTTATTCTTTAACAGTCTTAATGCATTCTCCGAAGATCTCAAGAGATCCGTGGGCTCTCAATGTGATCCGTCAATGATTACGAACAAATCCACAAACAACTATTAAAATATTAGTTTTTTTTTATTTTGATTTATCTACCGGATGAATAAAGCCGTTGGTGAAAACTTTTATATCATAAGTTGAACTTCTTTTTAACGTTTGTTGTTTTATTAAGACAAATTGGATTTTAAAAATTCAAACTACAACTCATTGGCCGATAATAATCTATACTAACAGTTTGGCTGGTGATAGCCCTAACTTTCACTTTTTTTGTCATGGGCGGTCCTAGTAGCATAATCATCATTGATTTACACTCGATCTACACTTGGTTTCCACTCCATTTCACTTGTACGTTTCTCAATTTCATTCAAAATTACCATTTTAAGCAAAATCAAGTGTAAATCTATTATGATTATACTACTGTGACTGTCCTTGACAACAAAAGTAAAAGTTGGGGCTCTCATCAAATAAATTATTAGTATAGATTGTTATCGGCTAATTAATAATAGTTTGGATTATTAAAATTCAATCTGCTTTTATTATTTGGATTATTAAAATCCATTCTGCTTTTATTATTAATAAGATAGTTCTCATCTAACTTGAAGCAAATAGTGATATGGCTAAGGTACCGACGGCTCACTTTGCATGTTAGAGGTGTCTTTTCTACCTAAAGTGGCCCAACTTTTTAGAAAACATTCTTTGTGGTCAAATGGTCCAACTTTTAACATCAAAATCATTGTAAAGACCCTCAAGTTTTTGCTAAATTCCGAATTAAGACATCAGGATCTATAATAAACTCTACGGATATAAACTTTTTTAATATTAAACATATAACAAAAAACCTGTACCAACTTTAAATTCATAAATTGATAGATTTAACCTTTGAAAATAAATATGTAAAGTTGTGTATAGAAACACTTGCAAGCAAGCAAGCCACAACATCTCCAAGAAGGAGATCAATTGAAACACACACCAAGTAATTGCTTAATTAAATTGAGGGATGGCAAAAGTTTAATCTTTTTAAATATGTTAACATAATAGAGAGAGACACAGAGAGATCAAGAACCTGAGTAGAAGTTATTGGCAATATGAGCAAATGATAGAGGAGAAGAGAAGTTGAAAAGAAGCAAGAGAAGCATTAGTTGGATGGCACCCATGTTAATTTCCTTCCTTTCTTTATGATCTCTAACTTTAATGCTTCACCTTCTTATCCACTAAAACCTCCTTTCCACTTTCAATTATATATAGAGAGAGTATGTAAGTGTGTGTGGGAGGGTCAGATATAAAACATTCATTGTCTAAAAAAGTAGTTATACTAATTTAACAATTAAGATTAACTAGAAATTTTGTCCCGCGCTTCGCGGTGGGAAGCGGACCTTAAACAGTTGAGGCGATGATATTAACGTGACAAAGCACTAAATGAAACGTGGTTAAATAAAATTTGCCCCGCACTCTGCGGTGGAGGCGCACCTTAACGGTTGAGGCTTATGACATTAAATTGGCTAAGCACAAAAAAAATCGTAGTTAAATACATAAAAGAAACATATAAAGTTACGGAAGACGGATAAATAATAGTACCGATGTTTTTCAGTGGGTGTGGGTCTCATTATTCATGGTACTAGGACGTCACCGTTAATCGTTATAACCCGCGATACCTAAAAAATACGCTAACTTGAATACGACTCCGTTTTTAAAAAAAATTATACCCGGATGTCAAGAAAAAAAAAATAAAAAACAAACGCGAAAGTTATTAATCGTGTTGCGGCGGGGCGAGTGGGATTAACCCGCGCGCTGCTGTGGGGTGTTAAAAACTTAAAATTTGTAACGCTCAGTCTCGACAACCCGTATATTGGTGATAACCTTCGGAAGAATTAACGTCAAATTTTTAAAAGTTAAACCCAAATTATTAAGGAAAATAAAAAAGAAATAATAAGTAAATTTCTTTTAAAAACAAAAGTTATATATAAAATTAAAATATAAAAAATCCTAAAAATGAATAAAAAGGAAATTTAAAAAATAAAGGAAAAGTGATTAAATATGACCAGACCTAACATTGGACACAATGACGAGCAAATTACACAATAAGCTGAAAAATATAATTTTGTTTTTCATTTTTGTATATATAACGATACTATACTCGTTTTAAAGATAAAAAACTCATGTTTTATAGTGCAATTTTTTTAAAAAGTTAATGTCGTGTTTAAAAGTTATGAACGTTTAAACAGGGAGGGACTTGATAAAAAGTCAACAAAAATGATCATGACTAAAATACTTTTCCAACAACTTTTTTTTCTACAATTTGATCTCAACCATTAAATCATTTTTACAATTTGATCTAATGTCCTAAATCCTTCTCACCCTTTTTATGTTAAAAACCTTTTTTTACTTGAACCTAAATGTATATATGTATATGGAAATATCAATAAAAAGATTAAAAAAAACTAAAAACTGTAAGAAGAAATTTTAATTAGTGATGAAAACAAATCAGTGACAATTAGGAGTGGGTATGAAACCGAAATACTAAACCCACAACTACTGAAAAGTTTGGCAAAAAGTATCAATTAAAATGTTATCTTCGCATTCGCCGATAGACCTTCAATTCCATGGCAAATATGAAGTCATCGGATGAAATCTTATGAGGAACCCTCATCATAAAGTTGCGTTGCTAATTGTCGGTAATAACCGATGGATTTGCGACGACCATCCAAGGATTTTCTTTTTTACTTTATTTTTGACTTTGAACATTTCGTCGTCAACTCGTCGGTGATTTCCGATAGATATTTAAAACTATTTACTCTTTTTTTTTTAATTTCTCTTATCCATCGGTAATGTGTCAGTGATCATCAACAAATTAGTGATGATGGAATAATTTATTTATTTTCTTAGAATTTGATCAAATCCGTCGTTGATCCGTGAGCCAAAAATAATTTATTTATTTCTTAACTATTTGTAGTTCTTATTTCAAACTTGCTTTAATATATAGGGGTAACTTTACACAATAGTAATCAAGTTTCTCAAGTGTTTCATTTAAATACCTTAAAGTTTTTTTGTCCCTTTAAAGTCACTCAACTTTCAGTAGGTGTTCCAATCCTATGTAATATTTTTATAAATGTTTAAATTTTTTAAAATTGAATGAGGCAAATGAAACATATATGAATCTTGTTTATTATTTAGCAATTATTTTTTTTCAATTCGACTTAAATATAACAATTTTGAAAGTTATTTATTATTCGGTGATTTTTTTCTTCACTATTACCTACAATTTTAGACTAATTGGAATATAAATTTCACTTATTGGTAACTAATATTCATATATATTTCATTTGTCTCATTCAATTTTAAAAAAAATTAAACATTTATAAAAATATTACATAGGATTGGAACACTGAGTGGCTTAAAAGGGACAAAAAAACATTGAGGTGTTTAAATGGAACACTTGAGAAACTTGGTTACTATTTGGTAAAGTTTTCCCTAATATATACTAGCTTAGACCCCATGTAATACACACGGGGTGAAAAATATCAATGCATAAATTTCTCAAATTTTATTTATGTATTTTATAGGTGTAAAAATGTATTACTATACATATACTAATGATAGAAAATAAAATTCAAAATATGTAAAAAATAATATATAATTGGGTTTTAAAAATACGTCAATTACTATTTAATGTAATTTGACTTTCATTTACTATTTGATTGAAAATAAAAGTTATATAATTAGATTTCAAAGTTTTTTATAATAAACGATATTTTAAAATAAATGTGTTTTATTAATGTAATTAGTAATTTATTAAAAGATACGGATGCATTTAATAAGAGAGAGTCGGGAAAAGAATGATGAGATTGAATATGGTGACGACACGTGGCATACAAAACCTTTATTTATTATATAGTATAGATTTATGGAAGAGAATGCTGCCACAAAAACTATTAACTAAATGGTTTGTGTTTAAGAATCAAGCCTTCTACATGCATGTGTAAAACCAAAAAAAGATGGTGAGAAAACAAGTTATACATGTGCATCTTTTTAACCTTTTCTTTAGAACCGAGGTGTCGGTAAAAAGAACTAGAAAAAAGCTTACCATACATGATTGATGTTTAAGGAATATATACTTTAACATGTATAAGTTTGACGCTTACCAGAACATATGAAAAAGAACGAAATGTCAACCATGATAAAGAAAAGATGCCCACAAACTCTTAGTAACCTCATTGTCATGCCTAGTACTACTTGTTTGCCCTAACATAATGAATAATATTATTATAATTTATAACATATTTGCCTATTTGGACTTATGTTATGACTGAGTAGGTCATGTTCACATATTAATTAATTTAATCTATTTTTCTTTTCATTTTGTTAATCTTTAAAGCATCCTTATTATAAACTACTAGTGTTATGCCTGTACGCGTTGTGCTGCGTTAAATCGTCATAAAATTTAACATCCTTAAAACTTTATACAACAAAATTAAAAATGTTTACATTATGGTTACTTTATACCGAAATTGTCTAAATCCAACTTGTTATACGAAGAGTGAAGTTTCTCTATCTCCTTCCTTCATTGGATGTGTACTATGTTGAGTTTGAAAAAGCCTCGTAAGTTATATGTGTGTTTCAGTTTCTAAACACTATCCGACCATCATAAAAACAGTTGCAAAATCATTAACCTGCAAAATCAATAACATGGAGACCTTGGTGATTTTCAGTTTTTTGAAAACATCCTCAACAACCTTATAGTTCTGGATCATACCATACTCTGACTTGGCGTGGAAACCGACCATTTAAGGATGTGCAACATCCATTAGCCCCTGAACACGCCTGCTATATATTATTTATGAATTGAACCCTTCCCTGTATATATAAATGTGTGAGTGTGTGTCCGATCAATGATTGAAGGAACAATAAGTTGATGCTTACTTTGAACTCATGATGACTAGATGGTAAGAAACGATAATGCTATATAAATCATTCTTAAATGCATCTCAAATCATCATCATATGTCTAGATTATATAAAATAATCATATGTATTTTTAAATATTTTAAAAGAATGTTTGATAATAAAAGATTAGTATTATACGTTAAAAGTTGCAACACTTAGCCTAACCAATCTGGCTAATATTGTGCATGCAACTCTTCTTATCTTATTACTCTGATAAATGAAAATCTCTTCAAGACACGTGTCACTTTCTGGTTACTCCTCATCTTTATTTTCCCGTCTCTCTCCTATTAAATATTAAAATTTCTATTTCTCTCTTCTATTAAATAATTTATATTAATAAATCTAATTACGAATACTTATTATTTAATTATAAATAGTTATTATATCATCAATCAAATTAACTTAATATGAACTAACATTTATCAATTAAATTAAAAAATTAATACTCAGTTGAAAAAAAAATGCTTTAAAAACTAATTTAACAGACCTTATAACTGTCACGACAAATGACATTTTTTTAAAACATATTTTGACAAATGTGTTTGTTAACAAATTACATTATATTTTATTCAACCGATATAATATACTGGTTTATTCAACCCATGTATTACACGGGTTTTTAAAAATATAAAATTTTTATTACTAAATATATAACATTTTATTTATTTAACTCGTATAATACACGAGATTTTATCCTAGTTTTTAATAAACAAATATCTTCTGTACTTTAGTGAGTGGAATTAGAATGTTTAATTATGACCCACAATATATAGATTAAAATGTAATTCGCTTGAAAAAAATAAGAAATTATATTACAATACTAGAGTTGTTTAAATAGCTCGTAATTCGTAATTTGCTCTTAAGTTAACTTGTAAAAAGATCGTTGGTAGAATTTCAAGTTGAGGTGAACTCGTTTGTTGGATCGCTCACATGATTTTAATTTCAATTAGGCTTAATTTAAACTTGGGCTTTTATGGTTGTTTTCAATCCTTTAACTTGGCTTAATTTAAATAAAATCCCACTTTACTTCATAGTTATCGATCGAGAAGTTGTATCCTTAATTTTTAGATGCCAATGGAACATTCATCGGTAAATGTTTTAGATAATTAATTCTTTATTTTTAATAATTATTAAAATTAAACGGTTTTTTTTTTACATGTCCCAACGACATGTCGTCAGGAAAAGTCCCACCAAACCTAAGACCCAAATCAACGGCTTTGACCCACCCCCCATTTCACGCACACTCCTTTTCTTTCTGACTTCCTGTCCCTGTCACCGCCGTTCACCCGTGTTTCACCTCCACCACTAGTCATCTTGTTCAAAAGGTATACAAGTTTTCTTCTTTTCTTTTTTGGAGTTTTTCCCTTAATTGGTGAAATATCTTAATCCAAATCATATGTAGACCCCGATCGTGCTGGTAAACTTCCCTCAGAGACAACAACCACCATATCGGGTTGTCTTTCATGAGAACTTGCCATCGAGCTGTTATCTTGTAAAGTCGTAGAAGTCGAACACAAACGGGCCAACGTAGAAGGAAAAGATCTCCAAATACATATATAATCAAAGCTATGAAATCTCAACCACCTCCGACAGTTCTAGCCTTCACCTACCCTGATGGAGTTCTCCTTATCAACACAAATAGCACATGTTAGCCTCGTCGTATAAGGTCCTTCTATGACCTAGCTCGGGCTTGAGAGTAAGTAATGATCTTTGAAAAATAGTAATAGTGTGAGAAAAATGATTGAAATTCTTTCTCTTCTTATTGGTTGTTATTTATTTATTGTTGGAGGGATATGCCCAAATAGGAAGATTATTTTTTGCTTAATGATTTATAATTATTTTAGTAGCATATTTATTATTTAATTAATCATATTAATATTGCGCCTAACGACTTAGTTTTTTATATAAATCATTTTGGAGATTGTGGAAAGAGATGTAGTTTTCACAATCATAAAGTATAGTTGCAATGAGGTTGATTAGAGTTCGTGTGGGTAGAGAATATCTGCTCATTTGTTGGTATGTGTTGTTCACATTGTTAAGTACCTTAGGGTGATACTATTGACATTTTTTTTATTTTGACAAGTGTATAAAGTAGTATCCAAACCAATTGAAATCCCAAGTGACTAGGAATATTAATTCCTAGTGAAAAGAATATGAAGTTTTGTGTGCGTATAATGTAAAGAATGTGTGTTAGACATGTGAGAATGGTGATATAGAGTTGGGTAATTGGCCCTCGAGAAGGAATAAGTAGCTAGTTGTGTTACGTGTCATAATTCTGTAAATCTAAAATTCTTTTTCCGGCTTATTGTTTCTTTCTATTTAATATTTCTTGTATTAGATGATTTGATACTTTTTTCTCAACTATTAATATCTTATGTATTTAATATTTCATTTTTCAATTGTTTTCTTTACTTTTTTTCATTTATTACCAACTATTTAATGTTAGTTGATAAATAAATGGATGATAATTGATATATGTTGACAATTAGACGATAGGGGAGGGTTCCAGAGAAACCACATAATTAGGCGAAAACCGAGAAAACCACTAAAAAAATTAATTTTAACCAATAATATAATAATATTTTTTTTATTTTATTATTATTATTTTTATAAGAGTATCAATGTAATATTACACATTTTTACCAAAAAATCATTCAAATATTGGCTTACGTATACGTAACCCATAGTGTTACGTATACGTAAACAGAAAACAAAAAAATTACGGTTACATAACGTAACCCATAATATTACACATTGTTTTAGTGGTTTTCTCGATTTTCGTCTAACTTTGTGGTTTTCTTTTGATCCCTCCCCTTAGACGATATTTGTTAGAAATTCAAGTTGCTATTTCTTAGAATTGGGGTACTACAATGAAAAAAATAAAACTTGTTTGGATTTACCTAAAAATTTATTTTAAAAAAAATCACACGTCAAAGGTTGTGTGTGTAGATATTATATATGTCAATGATTGAAGTAACGATAAGTTGCCGTGTACTTTAAACTCATGGTCACTAGATGTTAAGAAACGATAATATTTTATCATTCTTATAAAATCTTTTAAGACATCATTATACGTTTGGATAAGCATATGTTTTTTAAATATTTTAAAGAATGTTTGAAACAAAACTTTGCAACCATTTGCTTAAACCAGCTTGAATATATCAATTACACTAATTTTTATTAAATAATAATATTTTTTTTGGAACAACGAATTTTTATTAAAAACGAAAGACTAGCAAGAAGCTAGCCATAATGAGTTACATAAACGAGGATTTTGCAACCATTCTTTCCGGTTTAGATTACAACGCCTATTCCCTACCCAATACCAACGAAATGACAAACGGACCAAATCGTCAAAAAGAGGAGATTTTTATACTCTTGTTTCCATGAATTGAGGCGTTCCTAAGACACAAATTCCCATCCACGCTCCGATTATATTCCAAATACATCCCACTACTGGATATAATACTAACAGATGGTCCAGAGATCCACCCGCTCATCGCATAGGGGGCACAAAACACTCGGAACATCTACCCCTTTGTCATCCAAATTAACCCGATTAGGTAATCTATCTAGCAACACTCTCCAAGCACAAATATTAGTTTTCCTAGGAAGACATTTGAACCATCTCGTAGGAATTTGCGAATTCAGAAGGATACGGTCTTCAATCTTCAATCTGACATCTTTAACCAAGAACTCCCAGCAGCCATTAATACACCGTACCCATGAATCCCTGTCTTGGCTAATCTGAACTCGAGCGATCATCTCCATAAGCCCTTCAAACTGAGACACTTCCACCCCTCCCCTCCCCTTATCTAGCGACGCCAAGACCGTGAACTCCCATCCACTCGATTGGAACCCAAGCACGTAGATTTTGTTTCTAATGCATACAGTCTCTGGAATTTACCAGCTAGGATCACATTATCCAACCACCTATTCAACCAAAACATTGTGTTGTCGCCTCTCCCAATCTTCCTAGAAATTGCCGAAAGCGGAACGTCCCCATCCATATGAAGCTCGAAATGATATTAAAATGACAAGGGACACATATCATTTTCTGGTGCATCATTAACATGGTTTTCCCGTCTCTCTCCTATTAAATAATGATATTAAAATAATATCTTTTTAAATATTTAATATAAATCTAATTATTAATACTTATTATTTAATTATTGATATTTATTATATCATTAAGTAAATAAATTTAATATGAATTAATATTTATCCATTGTATAAAAAAAATTTAATACCAGTTGAAATAAAAAATGTTTAAAATAAATTTTCTTCCGAAAGACAAACAATATATTTTGATAAGTGTATGTGTTATTTAACAGATTACATTATATTTTATTCAACTCATATAATGCACGGTATTCTTACCTAGTATTTAATAAACAAATATTTTCTGTACTTTAGTGGGTGGATATATAGATTAAAATGTTAGTATAATTTTTTAATAAAAAAATGTTGATGTATTTTGACGCCTATTTCCATCATATATGTAAACAACAAAATATTTATATTTTTATAATTATTCTATAAAAGTTATCATATATGTTGAGAGAGATTTAAATACTAAATACAAGAATGGTGGGTGGTATTCAAAGTATGGTCGTGAAAAGTACACGCATGCCACCGCTCACCCCACCAGACAGAAATATAGTGGTGAACACCCAAAGCATAACCATACTTTTTGGTCTTTTAGTTTGTACCTTATGCATGCTACATTAGTAATTTATGCGGGTATAAGATTGGGATGTGAGTATGTAACTTATAAACAATGTTGTTAAAATCGGTCCGGACCCATTGGCATACTAGGAACCTGACCACCCGTTGCTGGTTCGGTTCATATGGGTTGAACACCACTGGTTGAACCATAGGTTTTTAATGAGTGACTGTTGAACTATTGACTAGTTGTGGACCGGTTTGAAGTAAAAAAAACATTTCTTTTGCAAAAATATATAAGATTTAATCTTGGAAGTAATTTTTTGTCAACTGATATAAGATAGAAGTGTTGATATTATGTATCAAGTGTAAATATTTTCTCAATTCCTTTAGTTACATTTTTTTTATCAAAAATATTTTTAGCAGATAAGAGAATTTGGACTTGAGATGTCTCATACACATATGAGAGTGTTTCTCAAATAATCTAGAAAAATGCTGGTGCTATATTTTTTGGTAGCTAATCCCATAAAAACAGAGAGAATCACCAAAATAAACATGTTAATAATTTTTTTTTACAAAATGTGTATTGACTTTTTGTGTACACCAAACCAAATATATCTAAAAAGGACCAATGAGCAACCTTATGGCGGGGAATTTCATTAAACAAGCCAAAAGCTTATGTTAGTACCAAAGCCAAACTTAATCAAAATTCATAAATAAACATTTAAAAAGCCAACCTAAAAAAACCCTCATACTAACTACTGACCTAAAAAACGCTCTCGGCCTCTCCCTCTGACCTCTCGTCCCGTCGCGTCGTCTCCCCCCGTCGCGTCATCTCCCCCTGGTCTGCAAGGTTACCGACAAGAAAGTTTCATCCATTCGTCTGCAAGGTTAGCTCCCATCTACAAGGTTACTTGATTACCGTCTTAAGCCTTTATTCACGTCTGCTGAATTTCATGTTTTCTGAAGTTCTCTGCAGCTTAAAATGACCAAAGCATTCAAAAGTTTTCTGCAGTTTATCAATAAGTTTATGTTTGACTTTCTGACTTTTGTTGGGTTAACATGGTGTATTGGTGTTGATGTTTGTCCTAACAGGCTAACGCCATATAAAATTTGGGATAATTACATTTGTGTTCCCTGTCAAAACAATCATCTAAATAGCTATATGATAAAAAAAATTAAAATTTTAAAATTTAACTGTTTTTTTAGATTTTTGAAATCGAGTGAAAACGAACCGAATCGATCGGATCAAATATAAATCGAACTGAGTTTGAGCAATACATTCTCGCTCGGATTTGTAAATTAAAACCGAACCGAGCCGCTCGGTTTGTAAACGAACCGAGTTCGAGCAGACCTTCGCTTGGTTTGGTTTGGTTTGGTTCGGTTCGGTTTGTGAACAACCCTACCCGAGGATAAACTAATCGTTGTTTTTGAACTTGGTTTTAGCACATCTCTTAGGCTCGGTGTTAGCACTTCTCTAGGGATCATCTTGTCTTAGGCTCAGTTTTAGCACATCTCTCGAAACGATCTTGTGATTTAATTTAAATATGCATGAGGAGAAGCCAATCATTGTATTTGAACTCGGTCGTAGCACATCTCTTGTGATGATCGACTCTGGAGTACGATATTTGGGACTCCTATTGTCAAGGGGTGTCTATGACTCCATCTTCGAAGAAAAGCTCAATGAGAACCTCTCGATTTTTGGTCTCTAGCCTTTTTATACGGGTCACCAAGACTCCTTAACCAGATTAAGTATTTACCCTATACTAAAGCTTAGAAAAATGTCGTAGAAATTTGCAGAAGATAGTTTTAAGTTGGATAAATAGGTTATCAATTAATGTGGTCTAACTCAATGCAAATAAGATCTCAATCTGTCTTACAATGGCAGAAAATGTTTGTCTTTGTACATTCAATGTGTTTGCTTTCCTCCATTTGTCGGTCTGATGATGATCCTACTGATTTTCGAATACCGTTGCAGTGTGAGAATCGAACCGCCGCAACGCATAGGTAAGGTTACTAGTTTAACAATAAGCATGAAAAACAAAACAAACGTATCTATAAGAATCCCACACATAACAAAATCATGGAAGATGAAATGAGGACAACAATTTCTTTATTTGGTAGAGAAGTTGCTCCAAATGAAACCTCCGACCCCAAGAACCTAAAATATACTTTTGTAAATTTTAAAAGAATTGCATGTATATAATTTAATTGAAGTGTTATGCATATATAATAAGTACTTTTTTTGTAACATGCATATCTATCTATCTATCTATCTATACATAATAAATAAGTAACCAGTTGTATCATGTATTTTACAATTACATTTCCATAAATAGTAACCTCATGAATGGGAGCTTGCCATGTGTCACTATCCCTTTTACCCAAATTTTATTTTTCTCTTATAGCTTTTAAACAATAATGTTTTTTTTTAATTCCGCATATAGTATCGACATGTCATGACATGCGTATTTTTATCTGTGTTTCAATATAAACTTTGTTCAAAACATAGTCGTGTTAAATATGATATTTTTTTACTTTTCTCTTATTTATGAATCGGGTCGACTATACTATATTTTTACTTTCTTACCTTTTTAGATTTATTTATTGTTTATTAACGTTCATTTTCATGATTTAGATGCTCTTACTGATTTTTTTTGTTGGTTAAAGCTAATGTTTTGTAAATACATTTTTTATTTCGTAATAATTTTTTGCTAGGTCATGTTTTTCTTTTTTCTTTAAATCTAACTAGATGTTACGCTCGTCGAAGCGCGAGTGTCTGACTAGTCGTTAATAAAATTTAAATGATAACGTAGGCACAACGGTAAAAATAATATTAATAAAAGAGAAACATAAAATTAAATATTAAAAAAGAAAAAATAACAAAATTACCCATGCAATCGTCGAAAACCATAAAAACGAATACCGATACGGGTCCAGATAATACGAATACCGACAATGATGTTGTTCGCTCATAATAGGTTCGGGTCGTTACGGTGCCACAACGGTAACGGCACTCGCTATAGGTAACGGGAAAAAAACTTGATTTTGAATACAACTCCGTTTTTAAAAAAATTACATCGAAAACGTTGACAAAAAAACCAAAAACAGTCGCGACCTCCGTATTTTGAAAAAGGTTACCGAACGAAAGTTATTAAAGGAAAACGAAATTAATAAAAAATGAAATTGACTAAAAACGTATATTATATATTGTATAAGGTTGTAAATGAAAAAGTAAAAAAGAAAAAGAAAAAAAAAGCATTATGTGTCGCTTGCTGAATCGAATAGGAACTTTTCAAAACGCTTCTCCTTTAATCTATATTGTAATACTGATTTTGCAATATGCATTTATCACGTAGCAACTTGCGGGTGGAATTAAATACTTATTGACATATTCATCAAAAAATTTGTAACTAATAATTTTAAGAATTTATATAAATAAATTGTTAAGTTAAAAAAGAACTAAAATTACAAATTATTAGTGTTTACACAAATTAAAACGAACGGAAAAGGAATTATAAAACTTTAAATGAAATTGTTTCAAAAAGAGAATCTTACTACTCTAATAAATGAAAATCTCTTCAGGACACGTGTAACTCTATGGTTACTCATCACCTTTATTTTCCCGCCTCTCTCTCCTATTAAATATTACATTTTTTATTTCTCTCTCATATTAAATAATAATTTTTATATTAATAAATCTAATTACGGATAGTTATTATTTAATTATAAATATTTATTATATTATCAATCAAATGAACTTAATATGAACTAACATTTATCAATTAAATAAAAAAAATTAATACTCAGTTGAAAAAAAAATATTTTAAAAACTAACTTAACAGATCTTATAACTGTCATGACAAATTACATTTTTTAAAAACATATTTTGACAAATGTGTTTGTTAACAAATTACATTATATTTTATTCAACCGATGTAATATACTGGTTTATTCAACCCGTGTATTACACGAGTTTCTAAAAATATAAAATTTTTGTTACTAAATGTATAACATTTTATTTATTTAACTCGTGTAATACACGAGATTTTAACCTAGTATATAGATAAATTAGGTTTTATTCTAGTTGACCGGTCAACTCTGTTTGAGTTGGGTCAAGTCCCGGGCCTGTATCTATACAGGCTACCATACTAAACTCTGGCCCATTGGTTTTTAGTGGTTTTAAACCGCAATAAGTTGCACCCAATGTTTTAAAAACCGGTTTAAACCGGCCAGTAATACCGGTTGAACCGGGTCTCGACCACTAGCCCGGTAAATTGAAAATTCGGTATGTTAGTTGAACCGCCGGTATTACCGGTAATACCGGGTTATACCATTGTACCGGTTTTAGTTACAAATAAAATTTTATATTTAAACTTAAAAAAAATGTTTGCCGGGATACACACAAAGTCACAAACAGAAGGTTTGTTAATCAATTACCTTACCTACAATCCAGTTTAGAAAAAAAAATCAATTGATATGCCCACGTTCAAAAAATAACAGCCCATGTAAAAACCATGTTTAACCATCATCCTTATGCTTGCCGTTAAAAACATTTAAGTGATAAACCTTCTTATTTAATATTGTAAGAAATGAAAATAGTTATGCTCTTGTTGATGAGGACGACGATGATGGTGAATTTTTATCTTTTAAGCAATCATGAAATTAATACATTCAACACTCCAATGATATAAAACAATTATGCACTTTTATTTAAAAAAACTTTATTGAAAAATTGAATGAATTGGATTATCTTTTGATTATGGATGAACTTTTAGATTAATTTTTATCATGGAATCATGTATTTTTGAATTATTTTTTGAGTTAGAGTTATATTTTTATGAAATTATAGGTTTACTAGTCAACCCGGTTGAACCACCCGATACAACCTGATACAACCGGTTGAACCATTTCTTAGCCTAATCCGATACAATTTAAAAACTGGTTTTTAAAACATTGGTTGGGGATAACGCGATGGCATAAACGTTATTACTTTGAAAAAATAACGCGTCGTCCAGATAAAAAAGGGCATAAATGTTAATTTTTTAAAATAATCACACTTCATGCGTGCTTTTTTTACGTAATCATGTTTTTACGTAACTTTTTTTTACGTAATCATGTTTTTACGTAATTATTTTTACGTAATCACGTTTTTTCATAAAAAAATTTACCGTAATCACGTTTTGTGTTATTACAACTAATTTTAAACATGAATAATGTTAATCAATACTACTGTCTTCAATCTTATCTTCTTGCTTTTAAGTCAAATTATCGGCAAAAACATTAATCAAAGTTTCTATCGAATGTGTATGGATCTGGAAAATGTATAGGAATAAACAAACAAAACTAACTGAAAAATCTAACCTCTGTTAGTCTAAAGGTTATAATTTGATACAAAACATTTAGATAAAGGGTGTCTGACGTAATTAGTGAAGATAAAGATCTGCGGATATAATTTAGTATATACTTAAAGGTTGTTTTCTGTAATTTAGTCTAAATTTTATAAATATGGACATAAGTAAATGAATTTTGTTGTTGAATTTACTCAATCGTATAAATCAAAAAATAGTTTACATTATGTTTATAGTTGGATGATTGCAATAACTCACTTAAAGAAATAACATAATTTATTAAATAGCCAATAAATTCCTATTTATATACAGAGGATAAATTGTGACACCAATTATAACTAGATTTTTTAAGTGTTTGTAAACGTATTTGAAATATAATATTTTAGAAATTTGACAAGTTAAAAAAGTCATGTTCGGATTACACGATTTTAAGGTCTTTTTAAGGTAGATGATTTTGACATGAATAAATATACAGGTAATGTTCGGGTTGAACAATTTAACTCGTCAACCTGCTAAGCCGACATTGTTAACACAATGACATGACACCCCTAGGTGACCACATGCATCTATTGCAACAACAAAGGCATGCAACTAACCATGGTGTAGTGAGTTGACACATATCTCCATTAATTCGATTTGAAGTTAATAATTATTGAACAATTATTATTACCGATGTATGAATGATACTTAAGTCGTTAAACTTCTATTGGTATGTTTCGGATTTTGATATTTAAGCGTAGCTTGTAACATTAAGGATTGTATGCTTTGTTTGTAACTCTTGTAACAGTGGCACGTGAATCCTATCGTGTTGTGTATTACCAGGGGCGGACATAGGGTAGTGCTAGGGGTAGCTTTTACGCGCAGTGCAAAAAAAAAAAATTTACGGTTTTATGTATCCGCTGAGCAAAAATTACGTTACCCCTCAATTTTTTTATACGCTCAACACTTCATAAAAAGTCTAAAATTTTATAAAAAAAAACTAATGCTTTATAAAAAGTCCCCATATTTCATTAAACATTTGAGATTTAGCCAGCCCAAATGTTACCATCAAAAAAAATTGTTTACATAAAAGTACAGTCAAAATAAAATTTTGTTTCATTTACATGAAGTACGGTCAAAAAATTTTTTTTTTTCGTTTATATGAAAGTACGGTAAAAAAAAATTACGTTACCGCTGAACTTTTGTTTTAGATCCGCAACTGTGTATTACAAAACTCATTTTTGATAATTTTGAAACAAATGGGTCTGGTCGAGTTGTATAATTTCTTTAATATGTTGTAGTGTATAATTTTAGGTAAAGCACCCAGAGGGCTAAAAAGACTCGCAATAAATTAAACAATTTTTTTAGATGCTTGCTTGTTATGTATAAATAACTACCGTTGTCTTTTGGACACGTGTAGTCACACCTTGTATTCATCGTGGTGGTAAATTAATTTTTCTAATCCTTTTGAGAAGTCCTATGCTGCTACGATATAAAGTTTTGAAATTTTTGGACCATGTTTCGGAAATTATTGAAATAACTCGATAATCATTATAAAAAAAAGGTTTGTAAAATTTGGATGTCACTGTTCTTGAGATTAGAACACAGACGGTCAATGCACGGTCCAACCACATATCCACTGCACCAAGTTCCATTGTTCATGATTCATACTCTCGTGTGTGTATTAAGGATAAAAGCAAAAAAATAAATATGAGTGTGTTTTTTTATCGAAAAAATCCCCAAAATAAGCATTTGACTTCTCAAATAACACAAATAACAAGAATACGACACCATTATTTTTAGGCCAAAACGTTGGCGACCAAAAATCTTATGGTGAAACTGCCATCAAGTATTCAAGTGAAACCACCGGCGGTCGTACCAATGTTCCCACGAAAATGTCGACGGTGTAAAAAACATGTTTTAACACTGACGGTTTTCTCGAAACACTTGCCGCCTGCTTCTTTGGAATATTTTTTGTTGCAAACGTTTTCGCTGCCTAAAGAGTATACGTGTCGCATTCTTGTTGCCGGCGTTTCACGCCACATCAAAATTTTCATCAGAATATTACATATGTATTTTATTTTGTGTTGAAAAGTTAGTGTTCATTTTGAGGTGCTTTGACTTTTCATTATTTCATTTTGACGATTTTTCCCAATTTTTGAACCAAAAATTTTTATTTATTTATTTTTTTGTCACATATAAAGTAGGAAGTAAGGGTCGAGGGGGCGTCTACACCGCAAGGGTGCGACGCCGTGTGGTAACACCACCGCCACTAGTGTGGCACACCGCGATATAGGGGAATTGAGGTGTGATGTGGCCGTGGGTTGTGAGAAGGAAGACCGTTTACCAACGGTCAAAAAACTAGCCAACAGCTAGTTTGGCAAATTTTAAAAAAAAATCCATTATAAGTACTAACCTTTAACATATCAAAAATTACAAATTCTTTCTCTCTTTCACATTCAACTCCTCTCCAATCTATACAACTAAAAAACCGCAAAGAAATATAAACCCAAAGTTCGTTCGGGTCCTAAGAAACCTGCACCCCCAGCCGTTTTTTTTATATTTATTTATTGTTTTATATGTTTCCATTCATGTAGTTACTTTTGCTTATATTCAATGTTCCTCAATTTCAAACACTCAAAATTACGATCATGATCAGGCGCTCGCTTTTCCAGTCGCTACGCTTCGGAGCGATCGCTTTGAAGCGACGATGTTTTAGGGTTTAGTTTCTCTATTTAATTTAACCTAAATCGCCGACACTCTCCAACTCTCCTTTCTTCTCCAACCGTCCTTTCTTCTCCCCTGATTCAAATCGACAAAATGTAAGTTCTTTTCGCCATATTTATCACTGTTTCGTTCTCAATTTCTGCAGTTTATTACTGTTTATGACTTTATGTTCAATGTTACAGAAAATGGCTTCTGAAGGTGGTTCCACATCCGTACAATCACACGAAACTGATGATCCGGCGTGGGAGTATTTTATTTTGGAAGAAGACGATACTATCACTTGCTTGTTCTGCAACGGTGTGACCGAAGGAGGGATTTATCAAGCAAAGCTGCATCTAATTGGAGGTAATAGAAAGGTGAAACCATGTCTTTTATGTCCTCAAGATGTTAAAGACAAATTAAAAGTCAATATGATAAAACAAAAGTCAAAGAAAATTGTTGTTGATGAAGATGTTAAAGACAAATTAAAAGTCAATATGATAAAACAAAAGTCAAAGAAGAGTGTTGTTGATGAAAATGAGGATGTTGTTGTTGGAAAGAAGAGGAATGGTGTGCATATTGGTGGACAAGGGAAAAGAATGAAGTCAAATGGGTCGGGTCGGGTCGATATGTTGACGAGAAGTAATGGAAAATCGACAAGGGAATCAAGCATGAATGATGTATGGACCGCGATTGCTAGGTTTATTTACGAAGCAGGTGTATCATTCAATGTTGTTATGTTAGATAGTTTTAAAGAGATGATTGAGGCTATTGGAAAGTATGGGCCAAATTTCAAACCTCCTACTTATGATGAGTTAAGAGGTCCACTTCTTAAGAAAGAGGTAGAAAATGTGAATGAATGGGTTAATGGGCATAAAGAGGAGTGGTCAAAATATGGGTGTTCAATAATGTTGGATGGTTGGATGGATGAAGAGCGAAGAACACGTGTCAACGTCTTGGTCAATGGTTCTAAAGGGAGTGTGTTTATTGAGTCGGTTGATGCTTCGTCTCGTATCAAGTCTGCGATAGAGATGTCTGCTTTACTTGATAGGTTTGTTGAGCGAATTGGGGAAGCTAATGTTGTTCAAGTTATCACAGATAGTAGCAGCAACTTAGTCCTAGCAGGTTAGTAGTTAGTTGTTCATGAGTTTTTCTTTTATATTTGAACTCTTTTATCAACTGTTATTTACTTTTTTTTTATACATTTCATTATACAGGCAAGTTTTTGATGATAGGTAGGCCAAATTTGTTTTGGACTCCTTGTGCGGCTCATTGCATAGATCTAATGCTTGAGGATATCGGGAATATTGCTAAAGTTAAAGCAACCATTAAAAGGGGAATTTTTCTTGTTGGTTATATTTACAACGATTATGGTGTTTTGGACATGATGAGAGAGTTCACCGAGAACAACGAGTTGACAAGAAGTGGGGTTACGCGCTTTATAACAACATTTCTTTTTTTGCAATGCTTGCACAATCAAAGGGCGGGTTTGACGAACATGTTCACAAGTGAAAAATGGAAGGAAAGTACATGGGCTAAAGAAACTAAAGGAAAGAAGGCAAATGAAGTTGTTTCCATGCCTTCTTTTTGGAACAATGTGCATTGGACTCTTAAAGTTATGGGTCCCCTAGTTCGAGTACTACGTCTTGTTAAAAATGAGAAAAAACCCGCGATGGGTTATATATATAAAGCTATGGATAGAGCAAAAGAAGCAATCCGCTCAGCTTTTGATAAGGATGATGATTGTAAGGTGGTGTTTGGCATAATTGACAAAAGATGGGAGTGTCAACTCCGTCATCCATTGCATGCAGCGGGTTACTACTTTAATCCGGAGTTGTATTGCACAAACCCAGAGATTGAGAAAGATAGTGAGGTGATGAAAGGGTTGATAGCTTGTGTTGAAAAGCTTGTCCCTAGTCATGCCAAGCAAGATTTGATCATGACGGAGTTGATAAAGTGGGTGAACCAAGCGGGCCATTTTAGTGATGATATTGCAATTAGAGCGCGTGGCAAAATATCTCCCGGTAAGTTATCTAACTTTGAGTTATATTATACTTTATATATGGTACGTTCTAAGTTTGAAATTTGTTATCAGCTGACTGGTGGAAATTATATGGGAAAGAAATCCCAAATGTGCAAGAACTAGCGGTCAAAGTGCTTAGTTTGACATGTAGTTCATCGTATTGTGAAAGAAATTTGAGCACATATGATGATGTAAGTATTTCAAACATCAACTTGCTAGTATTCAAAGTTCTATTATTCTTTTAACTATTTAAAATTATCATTTTTAATAGATTAATTTCAAGAAAATGAACCAATTGGAGAACAAGAAGGCGCAAGACCTTGCGTTTGTTAGACACAACCTAAAACTCAAGAATCGTCATGCTAAAGATGTTGTATACGATCCTATATCTTTGGAGGAAATTGATTATAGTAACGAGTGGTTGATTGGAAAGATGGAAGAACAAATTTTAGAAAATGAGAACTTGACAACTGTTGATGTAGCAAATGCAAATGGGGCTGGAGACGAAGAATATGAAGAAGATTTTGATTCATATGGAGAAGACATGGAAGATGAATTCGAAGCAGCTTATTCAAATGACCTTAAGAATGAAAATTTGAATTTTTTTGGCGATGGTGACGACGATGGTTTCTATTGAACTTCTTGTATTAAGTAGATGATTTTAGTTGCTAATTATACAACTATATCTATGTCTTTTCTTTTCTGTCTTTTGGGTGTTCTTTCTGTTGGTGTAGAACCTGAGTTTTTAATGTTCTGGTAGCATTTGAAGAACAAACTGGTTTAGTTCCTTTTGTTATAAATGAAGGTTAAAGATGGTTTATGTTTTGATTTTGTTAGAAGTGGAACAAAAACATGGTTCTATTTGAAAATTTATATGTTATGTTAATTTGCCATCTTTTATATAGTGTACATATGTAACTGTGTAAATTTGTATCTCCTTAGATTTTGTGTAAAGGCTAAGAAAATCATATTGAAGGGAGTGAAAAAAAATTAATAATAGAAATTTTAAAATCTTAGTAAAATAATTTGAAGTAAGAGAATGTGGCAAAGTGAGTGATTTCTTAAATTTTTATAAACAAATTTCGATTGGAGATGTAAATATGAATTACTAGGTTAAAATCCCGTGTATTACACGGGTTGCATATTAAAAATGATATAACTTATAAATTTGTAAATACGTCCTAACTTGTCAGACTATTATGATCGTCTAACTTGTCAGACTATTATGATCGTCTCGAGATATATCAAGTGAAAATGTGTGTATATAACAAATTAGTATTTTTCTTTAATTAGTTATATTTTGATTTCCTATTATATATATATATATATATATATATATATATAGATATATATATATATATATATTCTTATTTAATATAATTAGTGTTTTTCATTAATAATATATTTATAATATCATTATTATTTAATAAGATACATGTGTATTTATTATGAGAGAGATGCGGGAAACCCAATTTGAGAAGGCATAAGGAAGTCACAAGTGTCAAACTTAAACCTTTATTTATTAGTATAGACCAGCTTTAACCACATGTGTTACATGAGGTGAAACGTTAAGATTGTATTGATAATTTTTCATTTAGTTAAATGTTAAAATTATATGTATTAGAGTAATCAAAACTAAAAAAAATACATAAAAATACAGTTCATAAGTGGTATACTTTTTACAATACATTAAATTACATGTCAAATGAAACATTAAAATGATTATTTACAAATTTGAAAATAATTCATCGTATACAATATTTGACGTGATATTGGTAACTTCTCCATATTTTAACACACCCACTAAATGTAACAAAAAATAAAGTTTCTTTCCTCAATTACTGAAAACACAAAAATAGCCAAAACTATTATTGTTTTAACATATTTAAAAATATTTAAGTTGTAATTAAATTTACGTATCAAAATTATTATTATTTTAAATCTCGTCTTTTATACGGAAAATCTCGCTAAACTTTTAATATTTAATCTCTAATTTAAAATAAAATAAAAATACAAATAAAATTTAAATTTTAACAATTTATCGTCTTTTAAATTCAAAATTTAAAAATCGCACTACTTAATATATTGACAAAATTTAAACTTAAAATTACAAAACTAAATGTGAAAAAAATTAAAACTAATAAATTATAATTGAAACCAAACATATTTTTTTGAAAAAAAAAACGCGTCATTTAAAAAAAATAAATTTTACAAAATAATACACTTTTAAAAATAAATGTTTATAAATTTCTTAATTTTAGTTAAAAACTAACTATTAAAATTTCAAAATCAAAATAAAAAATTATTTATAAATACAAAACTTAATTAAAAAAGCTACTAATTAAATATTAGTAAACTTTATTCTAACACATATTTATTTAGAATACAAATATAGTATTTTCAAATTTTATATGTAAAAATAAAAAAAAATGTTGTTTTTTAATAATAAAACTTTAAAACTCGTTTTTTTAATATTAAAAAAACTTTAAAACTTGTTTTTTTTAAATATTCTATTTTTTAATTTTTAAAATATTCACATGATAATTAAAATATATATACAGTACACTTTTAAAAATAAATGTTTATAAATTTCTTAATTTTAATTAAAAACTTACTATAAAAATTTCAAAATAAAAAAAAATTATAAATATCAAACTTAATTCAAAAACTACTAATTAAATATTAGTAAACTTTATTCTAACATATATTTATTTAAAATACAACAGTAGTATTTTCAAATTTTATATGTAAACTAAAAATATATTGTTTTTTAATAATAAAATTTTAAAAAACTCGTTTTTTTAATAATAAAAAACTTAAAAACTTGTTTTTTTCAAATCTTCTATTTTTTAATTCTTGATGTTTTAAAATATTCACATTTGATGATAACTAAAAAAAACAATTTGAGTCAATTGTACTAATGATTAATTGATTTGGTTAAATGTTTATCTAAATAACTTTCCAAAAAAAATTAGCTAATTATGGAAATATTGAATAGTGTAAGTAATGTGATTTTCAGAGGAAAATTTTGTGAGATGGATTGTGGTGATGACACTTGTCAAAACCATTTAGTTTTTTATTATATGAGAGATTTAGGTAGAATTACATATATTCTTTTATTTTTAACCCTAATTACATATATACCTAATCTAAAACTTAAATTACACATATCCTCCTCTTTTATAAATTAGTCTTTTAACCTTACAATATATACGACTATTTTTATTACACCGATCCCAACCATAACCTTCTGATTACCATTTCCGATCGATTGCGACATCCAACGTCGCTTCAGATTGATTTCATTATCTAGTTGGGTATGTATGTAATCAATGAAGGGGATTTACGTAACTAAAATTTTGAGTTACATATATATGTAATTAATGAAGTTTTAGAGGAATATATGTAATTGCCTCAGTTATTTAAACCTTTGTTTTTGGTTTTTAAACCTAAATGGGACCCTAATCAAAGCTTGAAGTGCTGCATACCCATTTATGAAAAGGTTTAGAAAAAGAACCCTCATGTCATCACAATCTTTAAAATTCTCCCATTTATTAATAATAATAAAAATCCTATTACACTCCCTCACAATTGGTTTTACCTTGGACAAGCTTTATGACTTTAATTTTAAACGCCTAAAGGTTTCAAACGATTTAATAGTTACGAACCCTTATAAACCAAAAGATGATGAAATGTGAATATAGTCATATACATATGTCATATAACTATACATAGTGAAGCACTTACCCCACAAGCAGAAGAAGCAAGGGATATGTCATATAATTATACATAGTGAAGCACTTACCCCACAAGGAGAAGAAGCAAGGGACTCACGATAGGGGTCACAGGACAGGGGGAAGGCCTTTCAAGGATTCTTAACCGGTAAGTATTAAAACCTAACCCCAAGACTTAAGAAAAGACAAAAGAGTCCAACAAAAAAGACATCTCTAATCAAGCATTAAATACCCGTATGGAATCTCAGTCGAAAAAGGATCCGGTCGAAGAGACCACTTGGATGCAAATGACGGGGTTACCTCATGGATAACAACCATGACCACCAGGCGAACCTGGACACGCCCCAAACAACGCCGAAGGCCCGAAATCAACATGATCACCCGCATTAAATGCACCAAGGAGATTTCAAGTATAAGAAACCATCTCGCGTTTCTTACACTCACATTTCAAGCATAAGAATCCCAAGGATATTAACTTCACATGTTTCTTACACTCACATTATTTATTTAGGCCATATAAGGCCCTTCCCACATATAGAGAACTTATTCTCACGTTGGAGGTTGGTCACGGAGACCTACATTGGGGAACTAACGTTGTTTTGTAGGAAAACCTTTTGCGAGGCGGCAGCAAGGACATACGAAGCCTCTTATTACCATCTAAGACGTCAGTCGGATTTAGGAAGCAACATTGGCGTCATCAGTCGAACCAAACAACAACAGACACTATTAGTTGCATTTTTAGGCACGTTTTATTACAATCTTAACATCCATTTTTATTGCATTTAATGTATTTATCACAAGCATATTCATTTATTTTGGGAAACACGGGAATTGGTGGAGCGGAGTCTACTTTGGTTTGTTTTTATGTTTTTGTAGCTGTAGAGCGGTTGCGAGGATGGCAATGGATGTTAGGTACACTTGGTGACGCGATCGTGTTAAGCTGGTGGTGAAATGAGAATGGAATAAAAGTCAAAGCATATTTCAACATGGTGTTTAAACTAATCCGTCATTACCCCGTACCCTCGTCATATCACATAACACATGTCACATAATCACATCATATAAGCACGTATTTCACATAACCGTGTCTAGGGTACGGGTCCAGTGTACTTACATTATCCTCGGGTAGTTCCTAAGTTCGTTCCTCGTTTCTCGTTTCTCTGAACTCGAACCGCACTCGTAGCGTACCGTACTCGCATTTAAACGCACCGCACCGGGTCTTCTAACCTTCTTTAGAGAGAGTGTGTGTGTTGTGTTGGTGTTGGTGTGTGAGTTGTGGTGTTTCCAATTTGAACGGCAAGTGGTTTCTATTTATAGGTTGAAACTGCGTCGATGTCGGACCAACGTCTAAAACGATATCGGTCCGACATCCGTATGTCGGACCGACGACTAAAACCATGTCGGTCCGACGTTGAGCTGAGTCACCAAACACGCGTCAAAGTCTCCTAATTTGCTTCAGCAACACATGTCGGACCGTTATGCTTGGGATATCGGTCCGACATACTTTATTTTCATATTCTCCTCGTCGAAACACCCCATTTTCATATATTATGGCTTCCGTAACTCATTTTCTAGCCCGGGATATGCTTATGCGAAGTTTTTGGCGATTTCCGGGCGAATAGTCTTCTAGTTTCGAACCCGGTTGGGTTCTTGGCCCCGTTTCTCAACCGACACGTGTCCCATCTTATGTTTAGGAGTTTAGGGATGTTACAATTAAAACGAAAGAAAATAACCCATTTATTCTTTTATTTGAAACTACACAACATCATCAGGAAGAAAACAAAAAGAATTGTATTGGGGTTGAATTAACTTAAAAGTCACATGCACATATGGTGAATTCAAAGAAATGGGCCTTGGGCCACGGTTGACAAGGGAGGACGCAAGAAGTTCCAGACGTTGACGGTTTTTTACTAGGTTCACATTTTATTAATTTATTTTGGAATAACCTATAATACAATGCATAAAATGAAAAAGAAAATATTGAAAGAAATAAAAAATGAATGCATGTAAACTAAAGTAATGCAAGGAATAAGAAAAGAATATCATGCAAACTAATCTAAATGCAAGGAATAATTAAATAATATACCTATCTCCCCGCTACGGCGCCAATTTGATGGGTTTCGAATCCATCAAATAAATTAATAAATGTGAACCTACTAGTATGAATGGAAGTAGGGTTTATATCCTCATATAAATTAACTTAATTATACCAAAGACGTTTGGGCGCAGATTCAATTGTTGTTAAAATCAAATGATTAGGAGGGAGTTTTGATTATGAAAAATAGATACTAAAAACGTTACTTAAATTGTAGATTGAATTCAAATATTTTAAAAACAATTCCAACACAAAGATAATTTCTTTGATTAGGGTTTTAAACTTGAAGAACTTTATTAGAAATATTAACAAGTTGATCAGGTTTATTAACAATCTAAAATATACCGGATTAGATCCTAGTTTAAGATTAAGAATCACACAAACAAACCATTTAAATAAATGGATTACATAATCAGTTCACATAAGATTCGAATCAAACCATTAAAATAAATCCTAGTGTCGGAATTAAAACGAGTTAGTCGGACATGATGGCTAAGTCAATCAAACAATTCAAGAAGTAGAACATAAAATAAGAAAACTTACGAATCCAGAAGAACAGTTATACATGCATTCAAAAAATAAATTAAAAAACTCCTACTGGTCTTTTTACTCCTTTTGTCAAAAACCGTCAAGTCGTCAACGTCCAGCAAAAAATCCCTCTGGAACTTCTTACATCCTTCCTTTTCAACCGTGGCCTAAGGCCCATTTCTTTGAATTCACCGTATGGGTTTTAACTAGCCCATGTGACTTTTTAGTTAATTCAATCCCAATACAATTCTTTTTGTTTTCTTCCTGATGATGTTGTGTAGTTCTAAACAAAAGAATAAATGAGCTATTTTCTTTTCTTTTAATTTACCATGTTGAAATATGTTTTGAATTTTATTCCATTCTCATTTCACCATCAGCTTAACACGATTGCGTCACCAAACATACCTAGCATCCATTTTCATCCTCGCAACCGCTCTGCAACTACAAAACATAAAAACAATCCAAAGTAGACTCCACTCCACCAATTCCAGTGTTTCCCAAAATAGATGAATATGCTTGTGATAAATACATGAAATGCAATAAAAATGGATGTTAAGATTGTAATAAAACGTGCCTAAAAGTGAAACTAACACACACCTTAAACGACGAGGATAGAACCCCCACGAAGGCTTTGACGCCTGAAGAAAACGAATAAGCACTACTAGTATCGTTACTAGTAGCCAAGAGCTTCCGACAAAAAAAATTGTTTGTTGGAAAAACACTTGTAGGAAATGTTTTTTCCGAAAAATTCCTCACTAATTTTCTAGACAAATTAGCGACAATAGCCTTTCGTTGATAATTTCCGAGGATTATATTAAATAAATAAGTTAACTTATATAATAAATTTGTCAAAAAATTGTAGGAATTCTTATGATTACTTCTTTGTTTTTGTTTTGTTGAAAAGTTTTTCACTAACTTGTGGAAAAAATTATTTTGTTGGTAACTTGTAGAAAACTATTATAGAAAATATACATGCTTTCTAGTAATGTCACACGACGAAATGTTAAGGCCCCACTACCACCAAAACTAAAGCTCCCCATGAATGTAGGAAGGTACGACAGGACACAAGATCGAGAGGATCACTTGCATGCCTTCCTGGGAGCTGGACAGGTTGGTCGATGGTCCATGCCAACATGGTGACACATGTTTGCTCAAACCTTGGCGGGTAGCGCCCTAGGCAGTTGCTTCGGATATGCATGATCGATGGAAAGTTATAACGATGATTGTCATCGGTAGTAACTGTTTTAATTAGTAATATGATCATCATTAGTAAACCGATCATTAGGAGTAACTAGGATCATCTGGAGTAACTAATCATCACACACATTCGTTTCTACAATCATCAGTAGTCTAGTGGTAACTATCAATTTAGGGGTGTCAATCATGTCGGGTTAGCGAGTTAGCGGGTTGAATTATGCAACCCGAATATGACCATATTCTTATTCGTGTAAAAAATCTCAACCCTAACTTAGATACACATAAATCAAGTCAACCCGAACCTGACATGTTTAACCCATTTATCTAAAATAGTCAAACGAGTTGACGGGTTAGTACTCGAGTATTAGTGCGACAAATGGTAATATGTTGTTTAATAAAATAACACTAATACAACTAACTCTGTAAATTTCGGATATAAGGAACTCAACTACCAAAATTTTCGGATATCTGAATTTTTGGAGAACCAGTTTTGAACACCCCTAGTTTTATATATATTTTTGTTTGATTATCAGTGATTTAATTGTTTCACTATTATATAAGCGTAACCAAACGCGCGGGCCATGTCGGGTTGGATTGGGTACAGGTTAAAATGTGTTCAGATCAGAATAGGCTACGACCAATTTTAGTTTAGGTTAAAATGGACCATTTAAAAAAAGTATCAATTTGATGCAAATCAAAATGAGTTCTCAACGGTAAATTCTATCAAATCATTAGTAGTAACTCGGTTGGAGATAGGAAACCATCACAACATTTAAATTGAAACGACATATATAACTCTTCATGAAAAAGTATGTGAGTTGGCGGTTTAAACGGTTGGAAGTTATTCACTTACTATTTGATGTAACTTATGTCAGCAGAAACTCCTTCGACATTAACTTCGTTATTGTTGATGATTGGTTTGTCAGCAGTAACCCAGTTAGTGTTGATCATCTAAGTTGCTTGTGTACCCTTGGAAGTGCGCAACATAAGTTTATAAAATATTATGGATATCCAAAATATCGTAATTTTTTAAAACTATCATCTGATTCCAAAAATATAGATGTCTAAAGTTCGAAATTCCGAATTTTCGAATAACTCAGCTTCGAAATTTTAGGTTTTTCAATATAATGAACAAATTCCAATATTTTTAAAAACCACTATATAAAACTACCAGCATATATTTCACAAGTTGGACGACAAAGTCACCGTTTACTATCTTAAATTAAATAATGCAACCGCTCATACAAACGTAATAGACCCTCACCCACATTTAATCCACGGTCTAAAGTCATATAACAAACTTGACCATTTTCCTTTGAAACCTTCATCATCATCTCATCAAGCATAAATATTCTCCCCACCCACCCCCACCCCCACCTCACCCCTACAACTAAACTCAATGCACACAGAAACCCAAATTCATAATCCAAAAACGAACACTATGGATGACCAACATCAAGATCAAGATCTTGATCTTGATCATGATCATGGTGATAATATTGATCTTGATCTTGATCATGGTGATAATGATGATGATCTTGATGGCAAAAACATATTGAATTGTGAACCCGGCCCGTTTTACTGTATCGATAACGACCCACCAGAGTCGTATGCGGTCTGCCAGGCCAAAGTAGCGGACTGGCTGGACCGGAACACATTCATCGAACGAAACCCTTCAGTGAAGCTGGCCTGTTCTAAAACCCTAGATCCATGTCAAACTCCATCGTCTCGTCGATCGGTCTCTATAAACCAAAAGGCAAAACTATCCATAATCGGGTTCAGGAAAAAACCAGTTCATCAAATGGATGGGAAGTCCAAGCATAATGATAAGGTGGACAACGTCCGGTTGTTCAGGAATCGGTCTGAACCGGGGAGAGACTACTGTTTGTTGATAACTGAACCGGTTTCTCCTAGGGTTTCTTGTGCCGGTCGAGTCGGGTCCGTGAGGGTGGTTCAAGGACGGAAGGGTGGGGTTTGGAGGAGCTTCAAGGCTGCTTTCTCGAACCTGATTCCGACGAATAAAGTGACAAAGGTAGGTGCTTGATACCGGTTCGACTCGCCGGTAGTTGTTTGCCTGCTATGAATAATGTTTTTTTTAATATATATATTTTGTCTATTTCGTTATAGTTGAATTTAGTTCTAATTATTGGAATCCACTTGTGTCCATACCCTATAATTGAAAAACAAGAGATGGCAGTTTTTGACAATTTATGTCGATTTAGAGCATTCACATCTGCATATTTGTGTGAGTGTGTTTTGCATATTTTAATGAGTGGTTTAAAATGTTTGTAAGTGGAGGAAAAAGAAAATGTATAAATTTTTTATATATTTGAGGAAAACACTGTTTATCTATATAAATTTTTTAATATTTTTCTAAAATGGTTGTGAGGGAAGGAGAGAGAAAATATAATGATAAAAGTATAAAAAAATATTATTTAATTAAAAAATAGAGAGAAAATGTAATAATTTTTAGTGTAATTATATAAATGGTGATAAAGAAACTGATGAGAATGTTTACAAACACTAATAATTTTTATCACGAAATTAAATTTCTATTAATGTGGACGCTTAAAAATTAGTTGTAGGATACACGTATACCTAACCAGGTTTTTTTTTGTCACCCAAACCCTATACGAGTCGTATACGAGGCACAATACGGTCGTAATGGATAATTTTGGACACAATACGGCCGTATTGGGCATTTATGGACACAAGACGTGATCGGGTATTACTTATTTGACATGTTTGATCGCCTTCATTTTGAATTTTTGGACTATACGACTCGTAACCCAAAAATTAATATACTAATCACTGATGTGAAAATACAAGGTTTTTATCTATTTTGTGTATCTTTTACATCAACAACGTCTTTGATTTGTTTTTATAATCGTCACATCATGGAACAAAGTTTTAATTATGTTTTACTTCTAAGGACAGACTGCAATATTTTTCTTATATTAAATATTTCTTTTTAATAAAACCATGTAATTTTAATACAGGATTAACTATAATTAGTTTTTTTTAATATAATAGAAATAAAGATAATTACCTATTACTTTCTTTTTATTACAACTAGTGTAAATAAGGGTAAGGGTATACCCATGTGATTATGGTGTGATGTGATAATAAAGTGCACGCCACGTGGCGCCACGTCAGATTCTGGAAAAATCACACCATAATCACATGGCAAGGGGTATACCCATGTGATTGTGGTGGTGTGATAATTTAATGTTTATTTTTGAATTTTTATTTAAATAAAATAAAACATAATATTTAAATAAAATAAAACATAATATTCATTAATAATAAAAAAAATTACATTAATAATAAAATAAAATTACATTAATAATAAAATAAATTACATTACTAATGATTTGATTTTTCATAAATATACTCAATCAAGTCCGCCTTTAGTGCGTTATGAATTTCTTGATTGCGTATTTCTTGACGGTTTACTCGCTTTTGATATTCATCAATTTCTTCGTACATAACCTCCTCCTCATTTGGGTTGTATTGACAAATTGTCGCTCCTTGATCCTCTAAAATCATATTATGCAAAATCACACAAGCATACATAATGTTCCGGATTTTGATTTGAGACCAAGATCGAGCCGGCCTTTCTATTATATGCCACTTATTCTTTAATAGACAGAACGCTCGTTCAATATCTTTTCTTGCCGCCTCATGAGCCTTTTTATAATTATTCCGTTTAATACTTTCCGGACACGTAAGAGACTTGACAATTGTTGCATATTCCGGATATATTCCATCGGCTAGATAATACCCTCGCTTGTAATGCGATCCTCTAAGTTCAAACGATGAGTCTGGTGCGGTTCCGTTAATCATATCGTCGAATATAGGCGATTGATTAAGAACGTTAATGTCATTGTTCGCACCGGCAACGCCAAAAAATGCATGCCAAAACCATAGATCATTTGAAGCCACGGCTTCAAGCATAATACTTGGCCGAGGATGATCGCCGCGTGCAAACTGACCTCGCCACGCATTTGGGCAATTTCTCCAATCCCAATGCGTGCAATCGATGCTACCAAGCATGCCGACAAAGCCGTGTTTAGCTTCATGAAAAGCATATAACTGTTGAATGTCGTTAGCCGACGGTTTACGTAAATATTTTTGACCGTACAATAAAATTATAGCTTTAGAAAACTTGTAAATACATGACCTGATCGTTCGTTCTGACATCTTCAAGTAATCATCAAACAAATCACTAGCAGTACCATATGCCATTTGACGAATCGCGGCCGTACACTTTTGAATGGAGGTGAATCCAACCCGACCTCTTGCATCAACACGTTGACGGAACCAAGGCACGTCTCTCTCGAGATCAGTATTAATTTTTAAAAATAATCTCCGACTCATTCGAAACCGTGTATTAAATTGCTCCTCCCCGTATAAACAATCTTCGTCAAAGTAATCTTTGAGTAAAAGTGTGTTAGCCGCCGCCCGGTCACGGTTAAGACGTGCGCTTCGTTTTAATGGTCTTGAAGACGATTCCGCCTCTTCCCACCACCTAACCGCCGCCGATGTCATAGCTCCGAACGCCATTACCCGGTCTTCATCGCTTGATGATGAAGACATTTTAGTAGAGTGAGTAGAAGGGTAGAAAATTGGTGTGTAGAAGTGTGAAAATATGTAATAAAAATTGAGTATTTATAGTGAGTAAAATTAATATTATTAATTATTATTATTTGTTTAAATAAAGATCTTTCAAACGGTAAAATTATGTACCGTTCAACGGTACATTTCTTCAAAAAGGGACAAGAACGAGCGTGATATTTCTCACGCCAAAAGTTCACGGCGTGATTTCGAAATGGAGGGGGCGGTGTAGCAGGAGGATCACGGCGTGGATTATCCTTGTATACCGGATGCTCTAAGCCGCGTTGCAATGGGTATTCCGTATATATACAAAAGAGGAAACAAATTAAATTCGACACCTCTCGCTTTAATTAAACAAAATCTATATCGTATTTTTCTATTAGATAAGTGAATGTACACACTGAAACTGACTGTGTGATCTGCAGAAACATGATTGATATTAACATTAGAAATTGACCCCATGAATCAAAATCCAAAAAACCAATAAGGATGACAAAATAAAGGGATTTTATATACCAAAACTAACAATATATAAGTATTTTTCAACCACTACTAACACATTAAAAACACAATTTCACCAAACTTTGACAAAAAATGTTTTTGACTTTTGACCCATACTTACATCATCTATGAACTGTTTAAAAACACCATCATCAAAGAATTAAAGAGTTGTTCTTGAATCAAATATGGTTCCACCTTGGTTGTCTGATATTACAAAAGTTGACGGGTCAATGAACAGTATTTGAATTTTGAGAAAAATAGAGGCAAATTAACATTATAACTTATGTGACTTGAAAACATGCCTAAAAAGAAATCCGTGTTAGCAGTCGTTATTTCACATGCTTCTTTAAAGATGATTTTAGTTTCAACTTAAAAGTAAATGTTACATGAGAAATTGCAACTATTTGACCCATTTCACATGTCTCATTCTTAGCAAAACCTTTTTATTTGAACCATTTGGAATAAAACATAACCTATAAAATCGTCTAATTTAATTATAAAACATCGTTATAACCGAAAGAAAACTTATTGTGATTGGATTAGCGGAATATAAACCATATTCGGTCCCACTATTTGACCAAATCACATTAACCGTTGCATCAGGTTTAATCAAATCTTCGGTTTGAGAAGTGAGAAAGCTAGATTAGGAAGATAATAATAAGCAGAGGTCGTGAAACTTTATCAATATACGTGCCAGCAGAGGTGAACAAAACGGTTTTTTTACCAGAACCGGTTCGAACCCGACCCGACCCGAACCGAACCGGTTTGGTCAACGAAAAGTTAAAACAGGTTTGACCCTAAACCGGTTCGGGTTAACCTGGTTTGGAGGCAAGGAAATCCCTAACCTATTAAACCGGTTAGGGTTGGGTTGAAACCGGTTTGTCTGTTAAACCGGTTTTAAATAAAAAAATCGAATAAATTCAAATAAATTTGATATTTTTAATAAAAAAAATAACAAATATAAAACATAAAGTGCAACATTTATTAATATTTGGAAAGTTCGGAAATTAAAAAACATGAGAAGATAAAATTATAAAATTGTAAAAAATTACAAATGACAATATATATTTTATTTTTTTGGAATATAAAACCCAGAACCGGTTCGGTTTGTACCGGGTAGAAAAAAAAAACGTTTTTTTTGTGCACCTCGGTGCCAGGTTATCTATAAAAAGTTACAAACAAAACCAACCCGTTTCACCCCATACCAAAATTGTCCACTTGGGCCCAAAGCCCGTTTTGATCTGTTACCCAAATCTGTCCATTTTACCACATCTATTAAAAATAAAAACGGGATAAGCCTTGAAGGAAGAATTACCAATCGCGCCTAGAAGCACACCTGCAAGCCTCTTGTGTGCATAAAATCGGTCAGTGTCATTCCATCAATAGGTGAAAGTTCAAGAGATCCAAACAGGGGCGGATCTACTTGTGCTTCAACGGGGGGCGAGTCACCCATTGAGATTCATCCGAGTAGTAGAAAATTTTCAATTATTTTAAATAGACACCTTTACAAATACTTGAGAGGCACCTCTGGCATAACAAACAAAAGATAGAACTAAAAAATAGTTCACCGGAATTTTTTTTCCCTGCTAGTTTGGTAGTTGCAGGCTTGCAGCGGCGAGCATGGAGAAATGGCTTTCTTTTGGGTTAAGTTAGATTTATGGTGTTTTGTTGATAATCATAATCATGTCATCCACCAAAAGTAAAAGGGATGACTGACACTTTGATCCAAGCTTTCAAGTAATTTTAACTTTTAATTAAATAAAAGAAAAGGTAAAGTCAGAATTTTACATATTATTTATTTGTTGTAATTTTGTTAGTTTATTTAGTTTTGCATATTTTTATTTCATTTATTTTTAATTCAGTAAAAAGAATTATTATACAATAATAGAGATAAATATACATATACATAACTAGGTTGGGTTTATTAGAAAAGTCATTTAATTGAGAAGGGTGAAAAACTACTCCCTTAATTTTTAAACCTTAATAACTTTTTCATACATTTTTTTTAAACTAAACCACTAAGTTAAGTATTTTTTATCTTTAGTTTAAGTATATTGTTGCTACATAAAAAAGCAAAAAATCAGACTTTTTTTGATATTGCATACAACGGCAGTCAGTAGCGGATCCATGAACTTTTTGACATTGTATAATGATACTACATATATGCAGTATGATGATACTACATATATGCAGTATGATGAAATATGAGGATACTGCATATATGCAGTATGATCATACTACATATATGTAGTGTTGAATAAACCCGACACTTTAAAAAGTTTCGTTTTAATACAGCAAAAAATAAGATGACCCGTTTTAACCGGTCCATGTTTATGATATTTAACCCGTTTTAATCAGTCATTTTTTCCGATATTTGATCGGTTCATTTGTGCCTCCGCTAACCAAAATTCATGAATCCGTCACTAGATCCAAAACCAGCCACCTAACAAAAGAGGAAATTGCAACATTTCATCATACACTACATGTCAAGAAGAATTAATAGGCACTATAATGTAGGTGATTTCAAACAAACTAACTTACTTCGGGAGGGCAGTATCGTCATTGTAATATCCAAGATTTCCGGCGAAATATCCGTTCTAAATCCGTTATAAATATAAGTATTTAGAACCAATATTTATCTAATTTATATAATTTTGCTTATGTAATTACAATTGAGGCTTATTTTAATATAAATACATGTATAAATATATATTTATATATATGTATGTATATGTATCCTATGGATAAAGGGTATTAAATTCCTAAAACATTATAGATTTATAAATAATCTAAATTCATTTAACTATTTAAATTTATAACAAACCCATTTAAATTATAAATTTTGGGATTTGTTTATATGGATTTATAAAATGATAAAAACTATAGAAAAACATCTTAATTCTTATAAAACAATAAAACATATAAAACTTTAAAGGAAATTTTAAAGATAAAACATATTCATTTTATAAAAGTCCAGGGGCTTATCTGTCATTTCTGAAACTTGTTTTAAACTAAAAACCTAACTTTAAGCATAACGTGACAAAACTTGGAAACCTCAAGGGCCTGTTTTGCCTTTCCTCCAAACCCCCGGAACTCAGAAACATCACGAGTTCGAGTCCCACAGATCACGTTTCTCCACCCTTTTCCTTCGAAAACGCGTTTTTCCGTCCGGATTCATTGAACCTCGGGTTCGCCTCCCGCGTGCGATCGAAACCCAAGAACCTTCAATGCTTGGCCGGCCCGAGACACGCATAAATTTAATGTTGAGCCGTTCGAACCCAACCGAAACCGTCCCACCTAATTCAAGCAATTAAGACGGAAATCGGGTATAAATACCCGTTGCCATAGCTCAACATCTTCACACTCAAACACTCTCAACCCTCAATTCGATCTAAACGAACCTCCATTCGCCGATTAGGAGTCGCGACAGCCGACGACCACCACCATCTCGTTCTCCCTCGTTTCTACATCAAATCAGGTAATCCTTGTATGCATCACGATCGTTTTCATGAGAGGATCAGAAGCCCTCTGTTTAATTTCATAAACAGAGGGTGATTCGATTCGTATTTGAGCAATTTCGATTCTAGGGTTCATACGGTTTGGGGTTTGATTCGGGAATCTGTTTAACTATTTCTTTTTCCGCGTATTAAACTAACAAGACCAGCAGATCAGTTGGTTAAGTGGTTGTGTGCGAGGTTGACCCGGGGCAGACCCGAGTTCGATTCGGTCTGGCCCCAGGTTTTTGTTTTTATTTATTTTTTGGCATTTTAAAACAGTTTTAAACTTTTAACAATTTTTATAAATTATGTGGAATCTTTATAAACTTAAAAATAATTTTGACTTATACTTTTATTTTCCAGAACCATTTTAATTAATTAAACTTATAAACTTATACTTCATAATCCTTTATAAACTTAAATACTTAAAAACTATAAAAGTGTCTTTATACTTTTATAAAACTTATGACTTCGCCGAATCTATTTATTTAAAACTTATATTATTATTCATGTTTTAAAGAATTCTTTTATCCGAATCGGTGACTTAAACTTATAAACTTTTAAACTTATATAACTCTTGTAAACTCATAAAAGTTTATAAAAAAATAAAAAAAAAACTTACTTAAAAAGCATAAACTTATAAATTATTAAATTTATACACTTTGTAATATTTAGAAACATAAATCTACTTGCCTATACAAAACGAGAGGAATAATTGTACTTTATTTATACATTATTTATAAACTTTATACACTTATAAACCTTAAAATCTATAACTTAAAAATATGTATTTTTATCTTAATAAAACTACAAGATAATAAATGCTCAAATGTTTTAATAGATGGTTAAACCAAATAATTATTCTTATAGAATAATTATTCATCTATACTTTAAATGATTATTATTAAACTTTAACCATTATATACTCTTTAAATAATTATTATAAATCTTTAATAATTATTTATCTCTTTAAATAATTATTATAAATCTTTAATAATTATTTATCTCTTGAATAATTATTATTAAACTTTAACAATTATTTAGTCTTTTATTTAACAAATACTTCAACTCTATTTTCAAATGCTTAGAAAACTATTTTGATTATTCTTGTATAATGAATAATTGTGAAACTTTTGAATAATTATTTTAATCATTCTAAACTATAAACTTATTAGACTTCGATATTTAAATCTTGCGTCATTCATTTAAAACCTTTACTATAAACTTGATGTTATAAACACAAATCGTTCCCATCTCCCGTTGTAACCCTAGTCGATCTTGAAATCCTAGATCCTTACCATAGACTTATAGGATCATACTTAAAATCTTTAAACTTTCATACTTAGGCTTATCGTGAGGATATTCTCCCTCCAAGTCTTGCAAATACTTATCCGTGTCGGATACTATTCATCATCCAAATGAGTATACTTAGCCCCTTTTTCCTTTCTATACCTTTGGGGTGAAACATGTTCAAAACTTTAAACTTATACAATTCTTGTACAACTATGACTAGATGCTTATTCTTATGTTAAACTTGAGACTTGTATGCTTAGATTAAACTTAAAACTAGCATATTCATTAACTTTGATCAAGCCTATGGTAACAATGATAGATCTATTGCATTTGACCAATCCACTTTGATTGATTGACCCTTCGGGGGGAGCCCTTGGTGTTTGTTACTAAACCAAAACTTTGAGACTTGAGACTTATAAGGGTAACCTGCGGGTTATGCCTAAACTTGGTTGAGGATTGAATGTGCACAATGTTTAAGATACTTGTTTTCTCATACTTACATTAAAGAATGCATATATCATAGTGAATTGTAATACTTTTCAAATACTTGTTAAACTGTGTCAAAACCTTTGTATCTCACCAACTATTTTGTAGTTGACAGATTCTTTCACATGTTTCAGGTTCTACATCATGAGGCTTATTTGTGATCACATAGGATGCTTTGGACCTAGTCTACTTATAAATTGAACGTTGTATTCTTGTTATGTTCCTTGTATTGAATCTTAAATTATTATTTAAATGAAATATCGAAACTTTAATAGTCAACCTTGTGCTATTGAACAACCGTGTCCGCCCCGACGTATAATCCGCCGTCGGTTGGGGTGTGACAGATTGGTATCAGAGCCTTGGTTATAGGGAATTAGGTTATTAGACACATGACCTAGACTATAACTTAGGAGACCCAAACATGAGCTATCTCATGTCCTTTACTAGGAACTTTCTCCTCATTCTATTCTTAAATCTTATACGTGAACGCTTGGAGATTCTACATATCTACGTGCTACAAGGAGTCTACTACATCGAGGACACGTTCTTAGGCTTTAAGTCTAATCCTCCACTAAACTCTCGTCAAGGATATTTAAGTTCTAGATAATGTGTGAGAACCTGTGCGGACCGGAAGGGTGAATACCTGTATTCTGGGAAATTCTGTCAAGGAAAGCATTTCGTATAAATCCAAATCAACCGTTGGACCCGTATGCTTTCCTGGGAATTCTTGGGATGAGTATCCACTTATAGGAATGCATGACTTCTCTAAACATTAGTGGCTTAAATTCCTCTTGATATGTCAAGATACTTATTTAGTGATATGCACTAAATGAGTACCATCTCAAATACTATACACTTCATAAGTTCATGATTCAAAAACTTTCCTCTAATCCTTATTCTATGATTCTTAAGTCTTGTTACATGACAGCATGATTACTCGTCATGACCTGAAGGAGTTACCTTCAAGGAGAAATTCTTACGAGATTATACTTAAATACATAAGCTTATATTTATAGATACTACCCAATAAACTTCGTGATCGTCGTAATACAACCCTTAAAACTATGTATTACTCTACAAATTCTCCTATAAACTTCATTATTTTATGAACATAACACTTAAAAGGAAACCCTTGTGTTTCATCTTATTTTCATCACTCAATCGAACTACTCTAAATGACTCACTCAAACTTTTGCTACACTTTTATACATCTCAAAGTGTTTATACATCTTTAAACTTCATGATCCTTGTAATACCAGCACATTTAAAACTATGTATTGACCTACAAGTCCTTTTACAAACTTCATTATTTTATAAACTTGGCACATAAGGGGAAACCCTTGTGTCTCATCTCACTTTCGTCACTCAAACAAACTTCATTTTATGACTAACTCAAAACTTTGTTACACTTTTAATCTGAAAACCTTCATACGCCCTTAAAACTTGCACGTCACCGTTTCTTGTAAACAAAACTTAACGTCTTTTAAACCTAAAGTACCTTAACAAAGAAGCTCGTAACCTAAGTAATTTCCTTGTAGAGGAAGAAGCCTACCCTAGGATAAACAAGCTCCACGTTTAAAGACTCTAAGCCCGCAAAGAAACCTTGACATAGTACCTTAGACCCAAACATCGATGACAATAACTGAGAGGAGTTGTAGGCCCATGAGGAAGTTCTGGCTAGGGAAATAGGGTACTTAAGTGAGTCTTTGTGACCACCCCTTCTTCCGGGAATCCTCCTCGTTAGCCCATCAACTTCCAATCAAAACTATTTAAAAAAAAAAAAATATATTACTGCGATGACTCAGTATTATGGATAAAAGCCTTTTTCATCAACTTACTTTAATTCCCCGTTTAAAATGTATTATGCAAGGGCAAACGTTTAAGGGGAGTTATTTTGAAATATCATCTCATTATCACTTACTAAATCGATTTTCTTTTCATCGTTTCAAACTTAACACTTCTACCCATACACTTCCGTCAAAAGTAGCTCACGTTAGTACTAGAGATAATTGACAACGTGGCATTAAAACTATAAAAACCCTAAGAGACGCGTATACTTGAAGAATAAACTTTGAACAAACCTTCTAATTCGTAAGCACTCTTTTAAAACAACTTGACTTACGAACCACTGCCGTAATCAACTATGATCCTTACCTCTTATATAGACTTCACACTTCTAAACTTGACCAACGTTTCATTTGACAATCACCCATACTTTATCATAAGTCTTACTTATACTATTTATCAAGGTTCAACTTGTCACTTCTAAACGTCTTAATTACACTCTATATAAAGAAAAAAAAAAAAAAAAAAAAAAAAACATGCTATTATGAAGCGGCATAAAATCATTTATAAACACACTATCATAAACCTTATTGAAACTTTTCGCGTTACCCTATGCTTGGAGACTTCCCTCATTCAACTCTTGTCACGTAAAAGACTTACTATAAATCACAACGGAAACTAAAAAGCTTAAATACACGTTGCTAAAACATTAAACTTCGTATGCTCAACTATGAGACCAGAAACTTTTGAGTCATGCAAAAACTTATACAAATTACTCAAACCTATATTCCTAAAACTAAAAAAGATCATGAAAAGCTTAATATTGTAACTTGTGACTTTTTCTCAAAACTTATACTTAGATTCTTAATCTTAAAACTCATACTTGTATTCTTAATCTTGAAACTCATACTTGGATTTTTAATCTTGAAACTTATACTTGGATTCTTAGTCTTGAAACCTATACTTGGATTCTTAATCTTGAAACTTATACTTGGATTCTTAATCTTGAAACTCATACTTGTATTCTTAATCTTGAAACTCATACTTGGATTTTTAATCTTGAAACTTATACTTGGATTCTTAATCTTGAAACTTATACTTGGATTCTTAGTCTTGGAACATATACTTGGATTCTTAGTCTTGGAACTTATACTTGGATTCTTAGTCTTGGAACTTATACTTGGATTCTTAATCTTGAAACTTACTTGGATTCTTAATCTTGAAACTTATACTTGGATTCGTAGTCTTGAAAACTTGTTGTGTGACGTATTCTTGTCCAAACACAATTGAACGTATGAGACTTTAAACTACTCCATGTTTGACGTATGCTTGTTCAAACATGATGAACGTATGAGACTTTTAAACTACTCAAGGTTTGATGTATTCTTGATCAGACACGAGGAAAGTGTAAAAACTTTAAACTACTCAATGATTAAAGTATTCTTAATCAATCACGAGGAAACTTTGAAACTCTAAACCTTGTCACATTCTTTCTCTTTAATCATTGAACGGCGTTTCTCTCTGAGGGACTCGTTAAACAATGATCACTCTTATGTGGAAACTTTAATCATGTGTTAAACAAATCCTTGTACTCTTTCTTGATCCGCACACAAACGAAAGGACCTATGCGGACTATACAACGATTTAAATGCTTACGGGTGCACACGTAAGTATGAAAAATCAGCGTATGGAAAAACATAGTAAACTCTGTCGTGTGCCATGATCTAAGACTTGTCATAAAGGATAGCCACGGAACTTAGGTACCGTAGTAAATCCTTGGACGTATTAGACTGCAAACTCAAATCATTAAACTATCGTCGAACCCATTCTGAGTGGTGTATCTCACTTTAAACCTTGAATGAAAATTCAGCGGCTATCCTCTCAAATACATTCCTGAAAACAAATCTTCATATACTTCAATGAAACTATATGCTTCTTGGGGAAACGCTTGGTAACCATTCGCTTTGAAAACTTAGAAACTCGAACGTAATCTTAATCCTGTCACTTCATATCGTTTAAGACTCTAAACGTAACCCAGAGTTTACTTGGGAACGTAAGGTATCTCTATTTCTTTATCATTATACGTACCATAGACTTAAATCCTAAAACCTTCTACCTTAATTTCGGGACGAAATTTCCTAAAGTAGGGGAGACTGTAATATCCAAGATTTCCGACGAAATATCCGTTCTAAATCCGTTATAAATATAAGTATTTAGAACCAATATTTATCTAATTTATATAATTTTGCTTATGTAATTACAATTGAGGCTTATTTTAATATAAATACATGTATAAATATATATTTATATATATGTATGTATATGTATCCTATGGATAAAGGGTATTAAATTCCTAAAACATTATAGATTTATAAATAATCTAAATTCATTTAACTATTTAAATTTATAACAAACCCATTTAAATTATAAATTTTGGGATTTGTTTATATGGATTTATAAAATGATAAAAACTATAGAAAAACATCTTAATTCTTATAAAACAATAAAACATATAAAACTTTAAAGGAAATTTTAAAGATAAAACATATTCATTTTATAAAAGTCCAGGGGCTTATCTGTCATTTCTGAAACTTGTTTTAAACTAAAAACCTAACTTTAAGCATAACGTGACAAAACTTGGAAACCTCAAGGGCCTGTTTTGCCTTTCCTCCAAACCCCCGGAACTCAGAAACATCACGAGTTCGAGTCCCACAGATCACGTTTCTCCACCCTTTTCCTTCGAAAACGCGTTTTTCCGTCCGGATTCATTGAACCTCGGGTTCGCCTCCCGCGTGCGATCGAAACCCAAGAACCTTCAATGCTTGGCCGGCCCGAGACACGCATAAATTTAATGTTGAGCCGTTCGAACCCAACCGAAACCGTCCCACCTAATTCAAGCAATTAAGACGGAAATCGGGTATAAATACCCGTTGCCATAGCTCAACATCTTCACACTCAAACACTCTCAACCCTCAATTCGATCTAAACGAACCTCCATTCGCCGATTAGGAGTCGCGACAGCCGACGACCACCACCATCTCGTTCTCCCTCGTTTCTACATCAAATCAGGTAATCCTTGTATGCATCACGATCGTTTTCATGAGAGGATCAGAAGCCCTCTGTTTAATTTCATAAACAGAGGGTGATTCGATTCGTATTTGAGCAATTTCGATTCTAGGGTTCATACGGTTTGGGGTTTGATTCGGGAATCTGTTTAACTATTTCTTTTTCCGCGTATTAAACTAACAAGACCAGCAGATCAGTTGGTTAAGTGGTTGTGTGCGAGGTTGACCCGGGGCAGACCCGAGTTCGATTCGGTCTGGCCCCAGGTTTTTGTTTTTATTTATTTTTCGGCATTTTAAAACAGTTTTAAACTTTTAACAATTTTTATAAATTATGTGGAATCTTTATAAACTTAAAAATAATTTTGACTTATACTTTTATTTTCCAGAACCATTTTAATTAATTAAACTTATAAACTTATACTTCATAATCCTTTATAAACTTAAATACTTAAAAACTATAAAAGTGTCTTTATACTTTTATAAAACTTATGACTTCGCCGAATCTATTTATTTAAAACTTATATTATTATTCATGTTTTAAAGAATTCTTTTATCCGAATCGGTGACTTAAACTTATAAACTTTTAAACTTATATAACTCTTGTAAACTCATAAAAGTTTATAAAAAAATAAAAAAAAAACTTACTTAAAAAGCATAAACTTATAAATTATTAAATTTATACACTTTGTAATATTTAGAAACATAAATCTACTTTCCTATACAAAACGAGAGGAATAATTGTACTTTATTTATACATTATTTATAAACTTTATACACTTGTAAACCTTAAAATCTATAACTTAAAAATATGTATTTTTATCTTAATAAAACTACAAGATAATAAATGCCCAAATGTTTTAATAGATGGTTAAACCAAATAATTATTCTTATAGAATAATTATTCATCTATACTTTAAATGATTATTATTAAACTTTAACCATTATATACTCTTTAAATAATTATTATAAATCTTTAATAATTATTTATCTCTTTAAATAATTATTATAAATCTTTAATAATTATTTATCTCTTGAATAATTATTATTAAACTTTAACAATTATTTAGTATTTTATTTAACAACAACTTCAACTCTATTTTCAAATGCTCAGAAAACTATTTTGATTATTCTTGTATAATGAATAATTGTGAAACTTTTGAATAATTATTTTAATCATTCTAAACTATAAACTTATTAGACTTCGATATTTAAATCTTGCGTCATTCATTTAAAACCTTTACTATAAACTTGATGTTATAAACACAAATCGTTCCCATCTCCCGTTGTAACCCTAGTCGATCTTGAAATCCTAGATCCTTACCATAGACTTATAGGATCATACTTAAAATCTTTAAACTTTCATACTTAGGCTTATCGTGAGGATATTCTCCCTCCAAGTCTTGCAAATACTTATCCGTGTCGGATACTATTCATCATCCAAGTGAGTATACTTAGCCCCTTTTTCCTTTCTATACCTTTGGGGTGAAACATGTTCAAAACTTTAAACTTATACAATTCTTGTACAACTATGACTAGATGCTTATTCTTATTTTAAACTTGAGACTTGTATGCTTAGATTAAACTTAAAACTAGCATATTCATTAACTTTGATCAAGCCTATGGTAACAATGATAGATCTATTGCATTTGACCAATCCACCTTGATTGATTGACCCTTCGGGGGGAGCCCTTGGTGTTTGTTACTAAACCAAAACTTTGAGACTTGAGACTTATAAGGGTAACCTGTGGGTTATGCCTAAACTTGGTTGAGGATTGAATGTGCACAATGTTTAAGATACTTGTTTTCTCATACTTACATTAAAGAATGCATATATCATAGTGAATTGTAATACTTTTCAAATACTTGTTAAACTGTGTCAAAACCTTTGTATCTCACCAACTATTTTGTAGTTGACAGATTCTTTCACATGTTTCAGGTTCTACATCATGAGGCTTATTTGTGATCACATAGGATGCTTTGGACCTAGTCTACTTATAAATTGAACGTTGTATTCTTGTTATGTTCCTTGTATTGAATCTTAAATTATTATTTAAATGAAATATCGAAACTTTAATAGTCAACCTTGTGCTATTGAACAACCGTGTCCGCCCCGACGTATAATCCGCCGTCGGTTGGGGTGTGACAGTCATAGTATTTATGTGCCATTTCAATCAACTCATTAGGTGACCGACAACACACATGAAATTAATGTTGCTTAATGATACATCGCTAATATAAAAAAATGTCTAAAAAACTATGGTAGAAAACAAACTGTAATATCCGTCATATTTTTCGGGTCTACATCTTATCTTTTATCTATATGTGTAACCGGTCAATGTGAATCATTAGGACTTAGTTAAATATAAACTAGGTTATCATGTAACGGCACAACAATTATAAAGATCTTCAAGTGTTTATGAATCTATGACAAACATTGGCGATGCATGACTCCTTGATCCCAAATGTCAAGTCATGTAAAAATCTAAATACTAGGGATGTAAATCGTGTCGGGTTGCGGGTTAGATGGTTGATGGGTTTCGGGTTGGCGGGTTGAATTCTTCAACCCTAACCTAACCCCTATATTTATTCGTGTAGTGTCGTGTCGATCCGCTTAAAATTGGGTCGTTTTTCAAGTCCATCCGTTTTGGTTTCTTTCATGAATATGAATAATACCTAGCGACTAAGTAACATTTTAAACAACTAATACTCCGACCCAAATGACACTTTTCGTATTTGATGTTTTTTTTATTGTTTTTCTTTCTTTCTCTTTTATTCCGAATGAAGAAACTTGAGTTTAAACATTTAGTTCCGGATCATAAGAAATGAATGGAAATATTGGAAAATGGGTAGGTAAAACTAATAAATAAAAGAGGCATTTACATACATCCCTTTTCTAAGTTCTTTTATTACATATTTACCCAACTCTAAAATTTAATTACATATTTCCCCTTCTTAAAACCTATATATTACATATTTATCAAATTCATTTAAAATAACTTATTTTATTACTATTTTACCCTTAGTAAACCAATTAAAAAACTATTTACATATACTCCCTTCCTAAATACTTGTAAGGGCAATTGAGTAATTTTAAGTTAATTGAGAAAATATGTAATTAAAGTTAGAGGTTAGAGATATATGTAATTTATAAGTTTAATATGAGAAAATATGTAAAAAACCTAAATAAAATTATTGGAAATAAAAAGTTGATGAAATAATTCAAAATAGAAAATTAGTTTCACCTTTCAAAGTTAATAGTTAGATGAAAAATCAAAATATTTAACTTTAAATATTAACAACTTTCATCTCTAAAATATAAATATTAACATTTTAAAAACCCTTAAAAAAGTTAGCAGGTCAACCCACTGATTAAGCGGGTCATGTTCGGGTTGACCCGCTTTTTAAACGGGTCGTGTTCGGGTTGATCCATTTTTTTAAACGGGTCATGTCAGCTGAACTAATACCGTTTTTTTCGTGTCAGGTTCGGGTCGTGTCAGGAATTGACACCCCTACTAAATACCCATAATTTTGTTAAATAACATGAATACATTCATTTATTAAATTATTTATTTACATATGAACCTGTGTACAGTATTTTTATAAATATAAACATGTACTTACATACCCTTCTATTGCTACTTAATACTTTTATATCTAAAAATGTATTCATGCATACATCACTCTATATTTTATAAACAAAAGATGTATACATACATCACTCTATATTGTATTCATGGATACTTTTATATTGCTACATAATACTTTTATAGTTCTCTTAAAGTTACTGCTGTGACATCTCTTTTCTTTTGTCATGTTTAAGAGAATTATAAAACCCTAAATTTGGTGATTCTTTCGCCTATTTCTTTGTACTTCAAGGCTCTTCAATTTAAAAGAAATACCCAGACATTTGAGTTTTTAAATTCATCAAAAATCTATTCTAAAAGTGACAAAAAAATTAAGATCTAGAAACAAGTATATTTTTGTGGTTTATTTTCAATTTCATGGATGAACTTTTGATTCTTGCACCTAAATAGCCATGGATATGTAGATTATCACTTCATACAACTATAGTATGACGATCCATGTCGAAACCTAGAAACAAATTTCAGGTGCAACTCTAGTTTATATTAGGGTTGAGTAAAAAACCGAATTAATCGAACCGAAACTGAAATAACCGAAAAAATCGCACCAAAAAAACCTACCCAAACTAAAAACGACGGTTTAGGTTTTGTATTTTTTGAAAACCGAAAAAACCGAACGTATAAATATACTTTAATTATACATTGTGTGCATGCACATTTCAAAATATATATTATATTATGTTATGTGTTTGTATGTTAAAAGTGTATACATATTTGTATTACACGTATTTACATTAATAGTAGGTTACTATTTATATTTATTGAATTTATAAATGATAAAGTTTATTTTTTATGTTGTATTTTTAAAAAAACTAATAATTTTTGTAGCTAACATTGAGGCCAAAATATGTGATAATCATTAGTTAATAAAAAAAAATATGACTAAAATTTCAAACTCATGTTTATTATTTTGGACCATTTTTCTTTTACCCCAAAAAATTCAATCCCAATAGGTTTTAAAATCGAAACCGAAAAAAACCGATACCGAACGGTTTTAAAAAACCAAAAACCGAACTTTCGGTTTTGGTTTGGGTTTAGCCTAAAACCGACCCAAACTCACCCATGCACACTCCCTAATTTATATACTCCAACTCTCCAAACTTGTTTAATATTGAACAACTCCAGTCCCAGTAATTCTAAAGAAGTATCCTTTCAACCCCTCAACTTTATTAACCTACACAAAAAAGGAACAATTGACACAAACACATATGTTGCTTTTGAATTGGTCATTATATATTTTAACAATAAATTATTTAAAATATAAAATTCTAAAAAAGTATAAAAATAATGAATAATAAAATAACAAATGTAAAAATAAAAACCTAAAGAAATATAATTTAATAATATAAAATATTAAAAAACAAAACTAATATTTCTAGTTAAATTAATAAATATAGACTAAATAAAATAAAAACTTAAAGAAATATATTTCAAACAAAAATTATTGTAAAGTGTGCTCTCTTCAAAAGAGGGCTACTCTTTCGTAAGGAGTGTACAAAAAAATTCGAATCCGAAACCGAACATGAATTATCCGAAAATCCGAATCCGAAAATCCGAATCCGAAAATTCGGAATATCCGAATTTTCGGATTCGGATAGTGATTTTCGGATAATTCGGATATCCGAAATATTATATTTATATATTTTTTAATTGTTTTTATTATTTATAAATAAATAAATTTGAATCAAAACCCGATATATTATATTTATATATTTTTATATGTATATTTTTTTATGTTTTTAATTGTTTTTATAATTTAAAAATATTATATTTATATATATTTTTATTTTTTTTATATTTTCGGATATCCGTTTCACTATCCGAATCTGTATCTGAAATTTCGGATTCGGATTCGGATAGTGAAATGCATTATCAGAAAATTTCGGATATCCGACTTTGAACACTCCTAGTACTTTGGAGGTCACTAGAAGGCTATAAAAATATTATATAATTTTTTTATATTAGCTTGGGATATTATTTTTAACTCACAGTAAGTTTATTATCTTCTTTGTTTTCCTCTTCCTTCTCAATAGTCCCTTGTTCCACTGATGGAGTGTGCTTCTTATACAAATCTTCAAATCAATTTGAGAAAATATCTTTTAAGGGGGCATTGTAATACAATCTATGGATGCCTAAATTTTTTTAGGCTAATTTTTATAAAAATTTACACTAATGGTGATTATTTGAGAGGGTGCCTCCCCACCCCCTCACACTCAACTAAATCCGCCCGTACTTTTAGGGACGGATTAGAAAGAGATAAAAAAATCTGATGCGACACTAACATAAATTTAGAGATGAGAGGGATGGATACCTCGTAGGGGCATTAACGGTTCGATTTGAAACCGTGACACCGCCCAAACCGGTCTTTGGTTTGCTTTCACGATCATTTTCTTTTTCTTAGTATTCGGCCGACCGGTTTGGATACCAAAAACCGGACTAGACGATAAGATTTGAGGATATTTTAAATAATTTATATTAGATATATTTAGAAATTTATATTTAAAATTATATTTAATTAAAATATGTAAGGACATGTTTTGTAACTTTAGCTAAAATTCTATGTACTAGTGCGTACTGAGCTAGTACGTAGGAGGATGTTACTGCGTACTTAGCTAGTACATTAGTTGTATCATGCGTACTTTGCTAGTACGCAAGAAAAGGTTTTGTCCCTGTAAAAGAGGGTGGTGTCCTTATTGGTAGGTGGAGAGAGTGAGAGCTTAGTGTAAGACAGAACCAGAGAGGTCTGCCTGGGATGAGCTCTCTCGGGCTAGACATGAGCGTAAACGAGAGATGTATACTCTTTCGGTGTGTAGTCTGTAATGACGGGATGATTAGTTTGTTATGAATTACATGTTATATGCTTGTGTTTGGTTGTTTCTGTCTCGTCTCCTCACGTCTCCCACCTGAATCAACGAACAGATCCATTTCTGCTCTGAGCCTCCCAAGGGACCTACACAATAAAAATGGGCCTCAGTTTAATTAAATTGCAACTAGTTGTCTACAACCCACAATCAAATCCCGTCGTGTAAAGGAAGAAAAGATGTTTTATAGGAAGAAAGAAAAAAATGTATCTTGATGTATTTAATAAAAATCAATATGTATTATATATTACTAAAAACTCAAATCGGTGTATAAAAGTAAGGGGTATACCCGTGTGATTGTGGTGTGGCGTGATTCAGTCTTCCACGTTGGATCACAGCGTGGTAAACTCACGTATACCGGATGCTCTAAGAGGGGTTATGTTTAATGTAACACTTTCTATATATACACACATGTGGTGGATGGGTGTTTAAACCAAAGTGGCTTGTTGGCCTCGTTGTCTGCGCTACATCAACTCACAATCGCGACGTGGGTTCGAGCTGACGTAACCCCCTCCCAACAGGGTGGTTCTTGCCTTTCCCAATTCTTTTTTTAGAACAGTACCCCGTTTTTATACATATTAAGTGGATTGGGTGGGGATTGGGGGTGGTGGTTTAAACCAAAGTGGTTGACTGGTCTAGTGTCCGCTAATTTCGGACATATTTTATTTTTCTATTATAACTATTAAAATGAGATTTTTTTTATGAAATTCCTAGTGTACCGTTAGACCTTGCTTATTTTTATTTACGTTCTAATATAAAATTCATTCAGAATCGAGTTTTTGTGTAAATGTACCGTTAGACATTGCTTATTTTTTTTACAAGGCATCGAATCCCCTTCCAGGTTTGGTTTTTGTTTTACTTTTACAACCTTTAAAATATAATGTTTTATAAAGACTAGAGATTTGTCGTTTCGAAGTGCTCATTTTTATCAATGTCTCGACGTGAGTTTTTTTAGCAAGGTGAATACTAGTCGTTGAAACTGTGTCTTACAAGTTTTTACACCCCTTTGCCAACGCGCAGGATACGTCCACTCGTTTTAGAACAAGTCTAAATATTATTATTAATAAATATGTTACAAATTAGGGACGAGAGATTGAGATGGTTCGGGAGGGGAGATTCGTGAGAGGAGATTGAGACTGTTCGGGTATTGTAGAGGAGGTAGATGACAACGCCTATGGGGTGCGTTGAACCCCTCATATGGAGGGGAAGAGAGGTTGTGGTATATCAAAATTGACTTGGAAAGAGCTGATTAAACGAGATTTGTTAGACTTGCATCTTTCCAAAGACATAATCAAGGATTAGAGTTCTTGAAGGAGACAGATAAAGGTTAAGGATTTCTAAAGCAATGTATGGATTTTGTTTTACCAGGGACCGAATTTTTTGGCCAATAGTTTAAGGTATGCTTATTAGTCTTAGGTGTGACTATAGTTTTACGTGCTTTTTAGTCTTATGTATGCCTTTAGTCTTAGGTTATGGGGTATACCTCATGTGAAAACACCTAATGTGAAAATAAAGTGTACGTCATGTGGGCGCCACCTCATCACATGGAGTTTTCACACTTTTTTCATATGGTAAGGGGTATACCCGTATGAAAGTGAGTGGTGTGAAAATTAATTATTTTATCAAATTAAATAAGTGGTGTAAATAGGGTGTGTATGTGTGAGAGAGAAAGACTCCTGTGAGAATTCTCACGCCTCAAGCTTTCACGCCCCTTTCACATGGGAAGGGGGTGGTGTTTCACGCCCTTCATCGGCATCCACGTCCCTTTCCCACGCCCCACACCAGTCGACCTTAGCAAATTTAATCTTAGGCTATCTTAAGCTACTTCTTAGGTTTGCTTTGTAGCCTTAGGTGTGCGTTCAATTTTTGAGTGCTTCTTAGTCGTAGGTGCGCCTTTAGTTTTAGCACCTTTAATCTTATGCTAATTAATATGCCTTTATGTTCCTCGTATCTTCGACTTATAATAAACTCTGTTATGATACATGTGTTTTTTTCATTGCATGTTTCTATGTTTTTTAAAAAGAAAACAGATGCCTTTTTAGACAAAAGTCTTTTTGAGATCAGTCTGATAAATGTAAGATTTGTCCTTATCTTATATTCCCCGAACCTATTTGCAAAATCTAGAAAGTTAAGAGAGAAACTTGTTTAGCTGCTGATGTGGAGAGATTAGGGTTTACAAGATGGAAACGAAGATATTGTGGTGCGGGTCTCTCTTAAAAACCTGATTCATCTCTCCTTTCCAATTCAATATTCACACCCTGTCATCGAAGGTGGAGGTGGTAGTCGGAGTGTGGATCTTGAATTGGGAAGGAGAGATGAGATAGTATAAGGAAGTTAGGGTTTTTAAGAAATATTTATATATATATTTTTTAATAATAAGGGTATTATATATTTTTTTTTGTATAAAGTTGATAGAAAATTTTGATGGAGTTAATGACCAAACTATAAATGATATGAAAATTAAACTATTAGACTAAAAAAACAAATTAAACTTTTAGATTAAAAGTGTTATTTTATCGACCATAGGGACTAAAATCGTTTTCAACTTTTTTAGGGGGTGTTTGGGATTACTTTTCAAACTAACTTATTGACTTATTACCTTTTAAAATAAGGTAATAAGTTATAAGTTTGTTTGGACAATTCAAAATAAGTTGAAAAATGTGAGATGGAGAAGTTAAAATCCAAAAGTTAAAAATTCTTACTTTTAAAAATAAGTAAAAAGTAGTTTTGAAAAGTAATCTCAAACACCCACTTATTTATTTTTGGCTAAAAAGGAATAAGAAAGGATTCTCCGTTGATTTCAGAGTTTCTCGGACATCGATCGAGAGGTAGATGGCAACTTCCAGATTGGCAGCAGCAGCGGCTGAGCGGGTGGGGACGGCGGCCAGACGGCAAGCCCTAAATCTAACAGAAGCGGCGGCCGATAGGATACGCCACCTCCTACAGCAGCGCCAACGCCCTTTCCTCAAACTCGGCGTCAAAGCTCGCGGCTGTAATGGCCTTTCCTATACCCTAAATTACGCAGGTTAGGGTTTTTTCAATTTCTCTGGTCTCCGTATTTCAAATTCACATGAATCGTTCTTTAATCATCTTACAATTTGAATTCTAATCGCTGTTGTATAAATTGCTAACCTGAAATGAAAGTTAATTGACAAATAGTCAATTCAATTTCGTGGTATATTGTGATCCAAGATATGGTTGTAATAGATGTGCAACAATGGCATAATATAGTATGCTTGGTGTGAATATTAGCATCTATTGCATATATGTTCTTCATTGATATTGGATTGCCTATGTTCTGTTTGGTTTATGGCCATTAAAGGTATATAGATACTCTTACGTGCTGCAACTTATCGTGCATTTATGTTCTAAATTGTCTCTCTATCAAGTTGTATCTTATGGTAACGAACATCCTGCTGTCAATAACTACCACTTAAAGGTCCACATGACTCTCCTATAGATCGTACTCGAGACGTGACGTATCAATAACACGGAGTGCGGAATCCACCGTATCACTGATTGTGTATACGAGATAACAGAAACAGTAACAATCACACAATGTAAATAATCTTCTCTTTGTATTTACTTATCAGACGCTGATTACAATCTCTCTCAGATTCTCAGGTCTGATCTCTCTCTAAAGTCTCCAAGTCTTAACTCTAATACTTGCAAATACCTATTTATAGGAAAACACAACCCCACACAACACTATAGGCGAACTTAATAAGTTCGCTCCTAAAGATAAGTTCGCCTCTCTATGAACTTATACATATTGTTTGCTACAGTTACACATTCATGATCTAACAAACTCCCTCTTAACTGTTGCAAACAATTCTATCAATTACAAATCAAAGACTCCAACAGACTCCCCCTTGACAACAGCTTCAGAAGAATCCGTCTTCAAGATCATCAATACAAATTGTAGTCTTCGTCTTGTTCATCTGCACACTTTCTCTTTCTATCTAGAAGAAAACTTGGGAGAAGAACCCCTTGTCAACTTCTGTCTGCAAAATTCAATTTTTGCAAAGGAGAACAAACAAGTATAACCAACAATTAAGATTTCCATGGAAGCTGGAAAAATAAAATCTTTTTGATTTTTCAAACATAAGAAACACAAAATCTTTTTGGTTTTTCTCTGTACAAACTGAAATGTAAAATACAAAATCACATCTTTTTGGTCGAACATCACGAGTAAGAAGATCATATTAGTATATATGATATATCAATCACACATCTTGGATATAAAATTCGTATAACATCAAATGGTGTCCTATGACATTCTGTCAAGCCTTGACCAATCAAACCAATATCTTTCAAGATTATCACACTCTATCTTTTTCAAGACTTTCATATTGCATGTTATGATACGCGATAAACATTCAAAGAAAATAGGATCAGGCTATGACACACAAATTCAAATTGTCAATATTATAAGATTTGAAACTAAAGCATCTCATTCCCACTTTCTTGTAAGTTAAGGTACCATTTAAGTATGAAATACAACGTGTACCCCACTAATATGCCAACATAATGTAAAATGCACTATCTTCAAGACATACAAGATTTTACTAAAGATTATCCGAATTTCCAGAATGAGAAGACATCACTTAGCACATGAATAGCAGAATCCAAATTGGATTTTATAGGAATCAATGAGATTCAGAATCGAATGATTCAATGTCTTGGCTTATATATGTGGAATCATAAGATTTAGGTACGTGGATCTAACTGTTATCTGGATTATGAATTCAATGGAATCAGTAAAGATGATGTATCAATATGATCCAAGGGCTAGTATATGTTTGACAGATGTCGTCAAGTACATATCTTGATTATACTTCAAATTGTATGCTTTTCGGGACATGGGCACTGAAGCAAACCGAATGAATAGTGCTAAGGGCATAGTCCGAAACTAATCTCATAGGACAATCTTTATTAAAAGCTAATATTCTTTATCTGATAGTGATCTTTTAACACACACACCCAGGCATAACATGGGTTCAAATCACAGTGGCAACATATGCAATTATGTTTTCACACTACTAATGGTTGGTTCAGTGACGTTTTTAGTCTACTGACTATCAAAACATATAATTCAGATATATTAACATAAAACACCAACCAGTCAATCTAAGGTCATGTGTGAAAGAACATCTACTGATGTACTATCATCTCTTCTTTAACTTCAAGTAATGTCGATTTTAACTTTTTCAATTTGTTTGGCCTTTTCAAAATATTTTTGAAAGAAAGTAAAACAAAAGAAAATAAAATCTTCCATGAAAACATTTTTAGAAAAACATTTACTTGGTTACTTGGGATTAAGCAATTCAATCAATAAAAAACTCAAACCGATGTAATCGAAACCAACATAGTTCTATAATCCCCTTGTCCTGTAGACTCCCTCTCAACTAGTCAAATGGTTGCATCAACGACTTTATGCTCACCATTGTCATCCTAAATTTCAGGTTGTCTTTTGGACTTGGTAAAACTTTCCAAAACAACATTGTGTGTGACATATTCTCCCCCTGAGTATCAAGTCGTTAAATCAAATATATTTACCAACTTCTGTAACGACTCGTTGCTCTTGCAGATGTCAATCCCTGTCATGTGCTATGAACAACCACTATCAACAAACAAAATTTATTAATAGTCCCACTTGGTTAATCCTGCACAACTAACAAGAAACATTAATTTGAAATTGGGACCCAAGCCATGTGAGTCATGGGTCGTTCAACTTTATCAAAATAATAGACTTCACTCCATTGACATTTGAATCTGACATCGATTTTCGGTGATTGTTCTGACGAGTCAGAAACAGAAACTTTAAATTTTCAAACATACTTCTGTTCATTAAGTTCTTTCTGCTTAAAATGTGAAGTGTTTGAACAATCTTGTTCATTTGAAAAATGTTTAGATTGTGAAAGCTTTTGTTGTTCTAAAAGTTTTCTCAATCTTCTGTTTCTCCTTCGTCTTTGAGGTCTAGAAAGCCTAACCTCAGAATTTGAATTACCTTTTGGTGTATCTCGAGGTTTAACCACATTTGGTTTAACATAAGGCTTACCAGGAGTTCTTACCTTTTCTAGAGTAACAAGTCGGTTACCTTTGGCATTGTGAGGACAAGTAATCCGAATGTGACCCACAAGACCATAGTAAAAGCAAGATCTCTTCTCCCGATATTCTTTCAAATAAGGAATCTTCACACGATAAGATGCACTTGAAGAAGATTCGCCTACAGGAACTTCTTTTGGAGTTTGAGAATGAACAAACTTTTTCTCAACAAGTTTTGATTCATGCTTCACCTTCTCAAGAACTACATGCTTCTTCCCTTTATTTTTGTAAGGACAAATCACCACAATGTGACCCATCTCATGACAATGAAAACATGTACGCATGTCTTTATAATCTTTGACATATGGAACTCTCCTTGAGTTTGAAGAACTTCCAAATGTATAATTTCTAGATGAATTAGAATCAACCTTTGGTTCCTCAACTTTAATATCTTTCGGTATCCCCTTTACCTTAGCTTCATCAAAATATTCATCATCACTCTCATCAAAATACACTATATCTTCATCTGTGACTGGATTCACCTTTAGCACAGTCTTAGGATCTAAATCCTCATCTTTTACAATCTCAGGTTCCACTGCATAATTTCCATTAAATGGTGGAGGAACATAGCCAATTCCACTAGTTCCCTTCCCCTCTTCAGTGTTATTATAATACCCCAGTAAGAATGATGAATTTCCAAAGCTTTCTAACTTTCTGTGCAGTCTGAGCACCTCAGCTTTAGATTTAGCAAGTTCCATATCTTTCTCAGCAAGATCAGTATTTCTCTTTTCAATTTCTGTAAAGGCCATATCCAGGTGATATGCCTGTTCTTTTATCTTCAAGGTCAGGGAATTTATATCCCTTTTCAGTGATTTTATCCTTTCAACACATACATTCTCATTATCTTTTAATTTCTGATTTAACGTGTGCATCGATTTCATATCACAAATGAGGTTTATGTTGTCATCCATAACCTTAATCAGTTTATCCGTCACTGAAGCACAATTAGAACAAAACGTTTAAGAGATAGAAACTATCTCAGCTTTTACTTCTGAACAAAATGCACCAGGAGCCATGAATATGTCATCATCAGCTGCACTCTTTTAATCAACAATGACAAGCTCTACATCAATTTCTGATTCACTCAGATCATCTTCAACTGTCTGGAAGCTTACTTCAGTCATCATATCACTCTCGGTAGACTGAGTACTTTCACCAGAACGAATACTCTTACTGTCACTTAAATCTGCAGAAAAATTACTTCCAAAATCACTCTGCTTCTTTAATACTTCTTTGATCAAGACCACAAACGCTTGAGTATTAACTTCACCCTTCTTCTTCAATGCTTCCCATAGATCTCTTGAAGTTGGACACTTCCCGAGACTATGAAAGATTTCTTTTGGTAAAGACATCGTTAAAGTTTCACGCGTCTTCATCTCTCGATCAAACATCTGCTTTTCTGTTTTAGTAAGAGCTGACACTGGTTTAGGAACATCATAATATCCCATATAGTCATATCTAGGATGCACATATCCTTTAAATATGGGTGTCCAAAAATTTTCATCATTTTCTGATACGAACTGTTCGAACCGGACTTTCCGTCTACGGTAATCTAATATGCACAAAAGCCTCGGTGGCATAGTTCCAATCTCATTGCCATCATAAGAATAATTTGACATTTTGAAATTTTTGCGAAAATATCCGGATAAATTTTCCTGCCAAAACTCTTTTTAAAAAATTCAAAATTTCAAAAATGATTCAAAACAAGCATATAAACTTTCCCTAAAAAATTTGGTAAAGAAATTTTTTCCCGCCAAATTTTTTTTTTTTTAATTTTATGAACACTAGCGAACTTAGTAAATTCGCCTGAAACTAGATCGCTTGAAACTGCCTGAGCATGAACTGAGCTGAGCGAACTTGTTAAGTTCGCCTGTAACTGAATCAACAAGTTTGCCTGGTTCAGCAATAAGAACTCAGGAAGATGAACTCTTCAACCAAAACACGAACAAAAAATTCCGAAAATCATCATAACTTGCTGAATTGATGGAATTTGATGAAATTGAACCGTATGATTGAGTATAATATGATATAGAACACTTCTAATGGATCAATTTCTCCAAAATCACCTCCAATTTGATGAATTCAGCCTCAAAATCCTCTCAAGAACTTGAAAACTCCATGAACATGTAAATTTTGCAAAAGTCCACCATTTTGTTGTCAAATCATATACAAATCGTCACAAAACAATCACAAATCATGAGCATAGGCTCTGATACCACTTGAAGGTAAGGTCCACATGACTCTCCTATAGATCGTACTCGAGACGTGACGTATCAATAACACGGAGTGCGGAATCCACCGTATCACTGATTGTGTATACGAGATAACAGAAACAGTAACAATCACACAATGTAAATAATCTTCTCTTTGTATTTCCTTATCAGACACTGATTACAATCTCTCTCAGATTCTCAGGTCTGATCTTTCTCTGAAGTCTCCAAGTCTTAACTCTAAGACTTGCAAACACCTATTTATAGGAAAACACAATCCCACACAGCACAATAGGCGAACTTAATAAGTTCGCTCCTAAAGATGCTTAGGCGAACTTGTTAAGTTCGCCTATCTATGAACTTATACATATTGTTTGTTGCAGTTACACATTCATGCTCTAACACCACTAGAACTAACTTGTACAGACTAGGTTCCGCATATATATATATGTATATATATATATATATATATATAGGGGTGGGTTCCAGAGAAAACTAATAGTTAGGCGAAAACCGAGAAAACCACTAAAAAAACCAATTTTAACCAATAATATAATAATGTTTATTTTTTATTTTATTTTTATTTTTTATAAGAGTATCAATGTAATATTACAAATTTTTACCAAAAAATTATTTAAATATTGGCTTACCTCTACGTAACCCATAGTGTTACGTATACGTAAACAGAAAACAAAAAAATTCAAAAAAATTGCGGTTACGTATACGTAACCCATAGTATTACACATTGTTTTAGTGGTTTTCTCGGTTTTCGCCTAACTTTGTGGTTTTCTCTTGATCACTCCCCTATATATATATATATATATAGAGAGAGAGAGAGAGAATAATTGTTTAGACTTAGATTATCTCGAAGTGAAATAGTGTTTGTCGAGATATGATAGGAAGTGTTGTGCCAAAACTTAGCCCATCAAAGCTAATAGGACCATGTCTTAGGCTAATTTGCTGCAAAACAACGCAAGTATGTTTCCAAACTCTGGTTGAGAACTTCCGTTTGACCGTAGTTTCCATCTGTTGCCTTCTAGGGTGAAGATTTCTTGCTAGAACTTGCGCCTAGAGTTAAATGGTCTCGATCACTAAGTAATTATGCGGAGACGAACAACTTCCTTTAGAAAAATCCCGGCTAAAGATCTAGCTGGAAAGTTGGAAAGGGTTGTTGGAGAAGTATAAAATGACTGTATTTAGAGAGAGTCAATCACTACTAGCATGACTTCATGATTTTATGACTTGAGTAACATTGTGATAAAATCAATGGAGATTTCTTGACGAATCTTGTACAATTTTCTGCAACTGAGAGTCTGAATCAACACCCTCAAGCAAGGTTGTTCTGTCCAAAAACTGATTTATTTTGCTTGATTTCCTAGCTTGTAAGAAACAGAGAATTAGTCAGCTATAAGACTGGCTATTCAATTATGTCGGTTAATGGGGTTGATCCTATGCTCTAAGATATGTTTTAGTAAACTCCCCAAAAGATAAGTTCACGTGTGTCGGATTTCAAGAACTAAGGTCATGATTTCCTTTTCATATGTATACTTATTGAACTTTGAGTCTGAAAGGGCCTTGATGAAATAGGAGATAGGCTTTTTGGATTGCATGAGAACAATATCCCCTCTTGGCCATATGCATAACATTCGATTTGGAATGACACTGGGAAGAGCACCATTTTTTGCTTCAATTCTTCGAAAGCGACTGCAAATATGTATATATGTGTGTGTGTGTAATAGTCATAGAAATTAAGAAAATATAAAATCTAATAATAAACAAATAATAATCCAATAATAAACAGTTTTAAACTTTAAAATTATTTAACTTTATATTTTTCCTAAATAAGATTTTAAAAGTGTAATCTGTAATACCCAACAATGTAGCGTGTACTACTTTTGACAACCTCCACACACCATGAGTAGCAGTCTTCCATTCCATGAGGCGATGCAAGAAATCAAGTTACATAGAAAAACCTCTTATCTCTTCATTTCCTTTCTACCTCTTCTACTGAGCTCTTTGCCTCCCTTCCGATAACCCTACTTCATGACTCTTGCCTCTGCACCTACAAGGTTCCTTACACTTCGTCCTCTCTCTAGTCTCTTCTACCCCTCCTCTCCTTCAACGCAAGTTAGTGTTAAATAACTGAAGGTCCAACGGTTAAAATGAAAAAAGGCGCTCGCTAGAGCCTACCCACACCTCCATTGCACGTTTAGAAGAAAATGTGCTTTGCGTATGTCTGAGTCGCTCGCTTGAACGTGCGCTTTTGACTACATAGAAAGCGGTATCAGCTCAAGGTCCCTAGTGGAAATTATCTTTTATGGTGAGTGTTGTTATGGGTTGAGCAATCTTCCTAGTAATTCCCATACTCGTTTATAAATTTCTTGAAATATCTAGTGAGGCTTAAGAATCCTCGTACACCTTTGATGCTTTATGAGTATGAAAAGTTGTTTTTTTCGACATTTGTTTCTCTAACATGGTAAAAATGATGACTTTTAATCTACCGCTGAGAATAAACGGGAACCATGTGGTTCATGCAACAGTTCTTCGACATGTGGCACGGTCGCTTAGACGCCATGTCACGTCTTTCTTCTTTACAGGGATTAACAAGGCTGGAGAATACTAACCCACATAATTCCTGTACTTCACAATATTTGGAGCTGCCTTTGGATACCATTCTTTTGTGACGGAGGATAGCGATAAGGTCGAACATAGACAGGTCCTTGTCCTTCATTGGGGTTGATGGTTTGCTTAGTTGCCTGAAATTGGGTAAGGTATGCGGTGCTTGGAACAAAAGACAAATAGATTGTAAGTCATTGAGTTGGGTTTGTTGTGTTGAGAGTGTAGGACAGTAGGAGGCTAATTCGATCATCACATCTCTGGAGGGAGGTTTGGTTGAGAAGCTGGGAGTTTGAAGTTTTATTAGGGCTCTGTCTGTGGTTCCAGAAGCATACTTCGTGCTGGTTGAAGACAAGCCAAGCGATGCTAGAAATAAGATCCAGTGGCCCTGAATCGTAGACCAAAGCATCAATTGTTGTCTTCCTTTTTTTTCTTCGATAAATAGTTTTGGGAAAAACTGCTGCCACCCTCGAAGTCTATTTTCCTTTGGTACATGATTTCTTTTCTTGGGAAGTAGCGACAGAGACATGACAAGCAAAATCTATGGCATGTTCACAGGAGCTGAGATTTTAGGCTCGCACCCAACCCAATTTTTAATATCGTGGTCAAAGGAACATTCTAATGGCATGGAATTAGGGCATAAAGGAATTTGAATTCTTCAATATACGATGTCTCCTTCTTGATACTCTACCAAACTTAGCAGCGGAATTAAATTGGAATTAAGGGCGTGTTTGGGATTACTTATTTGAAACTACTTATTGACTTATTCAAAAAGTCATAAGTAAGGTAAACATACTTATTGACTTATCTCCTTTTCTAAAAAGTTAATAAGTTATAAGTAGGTTAAATAAGTCAATCCAAACACCCCCTAAACTTCTATTACCTATAGATTGTCTTAGTGCTTATAACAAGAAATAAGTAAATACCATTTAACAAGCGGAATACAAGGCTTAAATATTTAAAAATATCTACAACAAATGCCAACTCAAATCTCTTTACGCTTCTTTACTATTTCCTTTAATGATCACCTTGGATATATGCTTAAAGACATACATCAACTATTGCCGGTGAGTTCATGAAACCAACAGATTTTTCAAAACATATCTTGAACATGTAATCAACTTTATGCATGCAGATTTATAAACATATCATTCTTCCCAAACTTTACGTTTATTGAAGTAGGTTTGACTATGTATACACACACACTATATCACAGTTTTACGTATGTATAGACCTCTTAGCTGCCGCAACGCATATAACCGGTACCGTTCATATGTATATATACATCTGAGTGATTTAAATAAGCATGCAATCCAAGTTTCAAGATATTTATATATATTTCAATCATTTTAACATGTATCTTGTATTCTTGAAAATGTTCACATAAACTCACCTGTTGAATGTTCTCCGCGGTATTCTTTAGCACCTTCGGTTTATAAGTTCTATCCATTTATCTATGGATTAAACCTATACCGTAATCAATACATTTACACTTAGTTTTTAAAAACCCATTTTTGATATAAAAAAAACGTTTAGTTGGTTCTAAACTCATCTTGGTTTATTCAAAATTTATCCAGGTTTTGAACATGCACGTTAAACTTTAATGTTCTATTTCTGTATTCTGGTTTCTGTCTGTCGGTGTAAACGTCCGTTCAACTTGGATTTCTATTTTTATACAGCTGTTTAAATTTATACGGTATTACGGTCATTCATCTTAAGTTTCAACTTTTGAACGACCATTTAAAACTCCTTAGTTTCAACTCGTTTAACTTTATCCCACTTGAACAGAACCCCCACCCCCCGCGCGCGACGACAACAGTGTTTTAACCAATTTCATTGTTTCTTGCTAAATTTTGATTTGTAAACCATATTTTTTATTACAACAAAACAGTAATTTATTATGACCTGAACCTAGTTTTTAATCACCTACATCTATCGATTTCTTCCCAGGTAATTTGAACTTAAAATTTTGGATTCTAATAACTTACCAAGTGGGTTTTGATGGCTGGTGAACACCTCTGTTTCAGCTTTCTTCAAAACCTTCTGCTGATCGATTTATCCTAACATACATAAAACCCATATGATTCCAAGCTTAGATAACTATATTCTCCAAAATCATTTGAACAATGAGCCTTGAGATCTTTAATGAATAGTTCCTTGGTTTTAAAAAGCGCGCCTAGGCGCAAGGCCCTTCGCTCTTGTGTACATAAGGCGCAAGCTGTATGAAAAGCACACCAAAAGCGCAGGTTAGGCGCACAACTCATGTACAAAAAGCGCAAATATGCATTAGGATGTTGTACAATAGGATTTTTAGGTTGTGTTATCAATCACCCAAGATTTCAAGAATGATGCTTTGTAAGTCGATTTTAGTTCATCCCCAAAGTATCTGGATCGCTTCAAATCGTTGTTATATATATTTCTCATTTTTCTTTTGATTTTCAACTCAAGGGGGTGGGTTCAAGAGAACCACTAAATAGTCTCAGACCACAACCATTCATTGAACATGACAGTGATTCCTTTGGTTCTTATAATTATTTATTAGTTCTCATTTGAACCTACGTCTCAACTCGAGAAAGTGATTGTAATTTGTATTCAGTTCCTTACACTAATATTTTAAACCGACAGATGAAAAAGGGAAATTTGATGAGTTGATCGAGGACAAGGGTGTGAAGATATTGATAGATCCAAAAGCGCTTATGCATGTTATTGGTACCAAGATGGACTTTGTAGACGATAAGCTAAGGTAAGAAACTTGTTTTTTTAGTTTGTTATTTTTTTCTAGAGTTAAGTACATGGATGGTCCCTGACTCCCTGTGGTATGTCCAAATTTTGGATTTGGTCCCTAAGTCTGAAAAGTAAACTAACAGTCCCAAATTATACATAAATGTAACATGTTTAGTACTTTGGTCTCTGGAGTGGATGACAGTTAAATTTTCTGTTAAGTATTTTGAAAATGACCAAAATACTCCTAGAATAAAAAAAATAGAAATTAAAAAAACCTATATTTATACCCCTAGTTCTCAGGCAGCACCGTCTATTTTTTTTAATTTTTTTTAATCTAGGGGTATTTTGGTCATTTTCAAAATACTTAACAGAAATGTTAATTGTCATCCACTTTAGGGACCATATATTTTGGTACTGACAGTGTAATTTTTTCAACTTAGGGACCAAATCCAAAATTTGAACATATCACAGGGACTATCCGTGTACTTAACTCTTTTTTCTATTAGTGTATCTTTTGTACACATACTGAATCGCTAATGAGCATGAATTGCCGAAAAAATTTATTGATCCTTCTTGTAAATGCTTTAAGATTACTTCTAAAATATTTGAATACTGTTGTGATTGGTGCAGATCTGAATTTATATTTATTAACCCAAACTCAAAAGGGCAGTGTGGCTGTGGGGAGTCTTTTATGACCACAAGTAGCAAAGACTCTGCAAAGGCTGGTGGCAGTTCTTAATTGTATTTGCTACAAAGTAGGGTAATGTTCAAACTACACATTTCATAATCCCTGTATAGTTTGTCACAAACTGTTAAATTACCTAGCTACTCTTTGTAATAATGCAATGGAAGTCGTCTCCACTTCCCTTCTATAAATTTGTTCTTTGATTGTAATTACAAGTGAAGTTTTAGAAGGAGCATGTCGTGTTATTGAACTAGTTATATTTGATTATGTTAATCGTGTCGTGTAACCTGCTTAAACATGTATGTGCTAGTGTTTTTGTGTTCAGGTCGTGTCGGAAACGACACTTTTAACACAACACGACACAGTTTGGAGCTCAAGCCTATTTGGCCATTCTACCCAATCTGAGTCACATTGTGGCGTGGGCCCGGTGTCAGGCTTGTGCCGTGACCGAGACATGCCATATGTGTAGATTTGGAAGCAAAGAATCTGTCATGACTGGATCGTTGTCTTAATGGTACGTAACTTGGTTTATTTTGACAATGTTGGATTAGATATTTAAGGCAAATTGGATTTTAATAATTCATACTATGATCCATTGGCTAATAATAATCGATACTGACAATTTGAATGGTGATAGTCTTACATTTCACTTTTGTTTCCAATGGTAGTCTCAGTAGCATAGTCATCATAGATTTATACTCAATTTACACTCGATTCTCTCTCGACTTTGCTTGTACGTTTCTCAATTTCGTTTAAAATCATCATTGAGCGAAAACAAGTGTAAATCTATGATGATTATGTTACTATGATTGCCCTTGATAACGAAAGTGAAAGTTACCATCAGTCAAATAACCAATATGGATTATTGTCAGCTTATAAGTCATAGTTTGAATTAATAAAATCTAATTTGCCAATATTTAAATGTAACTAGATGGTTATACCCGCGCTCCGCGGCGGGTGTCGTGTTCATTGTTACTAAAATTTAAATAAAGACGTAGACGTAATGATAAAAATAATGGTAATAAAAAAGAAACATAAAACTAAATAATAAAAAGGAAAAAAAACAAAATAAAAATTTACCGGTTCGGATTGTCGGAAACCATAAAATCGAATACCGATATGGGTTCCGATAATATCAATACCAACAATGATGTTGTTCGCTCATAATATGTTCGAATCGGCACGGTACCACAACGGTAACGGCACTCGCTATACACAACGATACGAAAAAACTCCATTTTGAATACAACTCCGTTTTTAAAAAAAATTATATCGGAACATTGACAAAAAAAAAACAGCCGCGCACTCTGTATTCTGAAAAAAAAATTAACGAACGAAAGTTATTAAAGGAAAACGAAATTAATAAAAAATGAAACGGACTAAAAGCGTATATTATATATAGTATAAGGGTTGAAATTGAAAAAAAAAATGCATTGCTTGCTTGTATTATGTGCTGTTATGCTTTTACATTTATGAATAATGTTTTTTTGTGAAAAAAAAATTAACGAACGAAAGTTAGTAAAGGAAAACGAAAGTAATAGAAAAACGGAATCGTGAAAAAAAGTTATCGTTTACAAACTAAATAATTATTATTATTATAAGTAAATAATAATTGTTATTATAATAGTAAAAACAAATAATATTTTTTTTTTTTGCATTGAAAAGTTATACATAATACATTGAAAATTTGTACATTGATGAATAGTGACATTCGGGAGTAAAAGGAATTTGGTAATTAATACGTAGTGAATTATCGTAAAAGGGCGTTTGCTTGTTTGGATTAGCTTAGTTAACATTTTATGGGCTTATTAAACGTGACCCAAACACCCCCTGGGCCTGGGAGTAGTAGATATATAAATATAATCCATATAGAGATGCTAAGTTTATATTGAGAAACCTATGGCCACTCTATGGGTGGGTGTCGAGGTGCACAAAAAAACCGGTTTGGAAATCCAAACCGGTTCCGAACCGAAACCCGAACCACCCTAGAACCGGTTTTTGGTGAACCGGTTTCAAACCGGTAGGAACCGCCGGTTTATAACCGGTTTAACTCTTTTGCACGACAAGCGGGTTACAACCGGTTTTTTTGTGAACCGGTTTGACGAACCGGTTTGGTAAACCGGTTTGAACCGGTTTAACGGTAATATTTTGAAAATAGCCGTTAGAACCAATTTTTGACCGTTTTTTGACCCATTTTAACCCCCAAACACATTATAAATAGGTAGGGGTGTTTTGGTTAAATCACACTTCTCAAACCCGCTCTCTACACTCTCGTTTGTAAAAAAACGCTCGAAAACGCTCAAAAAACGCTATGGCAGGTTCTTCAAGTTTTGGTGTTTCCTCTTCCGAAGTTAGCGTTGTGAAAATCATACCAACAACGAGGAATCCCGCAATTTGGTCAAACTACGATCTATGTGAGATGTCTAACGGGTTGGAACGTGCTCGTTGCAAAAATTGTGGTGGGTTTTTTAAAAAAGAATCAAACTCAACTCTAAAAACTCATATGGAAAAATCTTGCCCGAGTTTGAAGAAAATTCCGGGTGAGGGTCAAGCATCTATGACAAGCGAGGGTGGAATTTGGAACTTCGATCCAAATATTGTTCGAGATAGAATGACGAAATTAGTTATTCAAAGAGGTTTGCCGTTCAACCACTTCGACAACCCGCTCACGACGAGGATGATTCAAGAAGCCCTTCAACCACGTTATCATCAAGTAAGTCGTAGTACTCTTAGACGTGATTGTCTAAAAATGTGGAAAAAAGCAAAAAAAGAATTAATTTTAGGTTTTGAAAAATTGGAAACCGGTGTGAACTTAACCACCGACGTTTGGTCGGCTCCACATGGTATTCCCGACTCATATATTTGCGTTACCGCTCATTGGGTTGATCCCAATACGTGGCAAATGATGAAACGTACAATCGCGTTTGAGATGTTTGAATATCCGCACACGGGTCAAAATTTATTTCACATTTTAGATGGTGTGATAACCGATTTTAAATTACAAAATAAATTATTTTCAATATTTTTTTATAATGCCTCAAATAATACAAATGCGGTTCAAAAATTAATATTAAAATATAATCCGATTTGCAGCGACGCTTTTTTCCATAGTCGATGTATTGCACACATCATCAACTTAGCCGTGCAAGACGGGCTTGCGGTTAAGTAATGCATTTCGAGTCATGCTTAAAGACGTTTTTAGTAGTAGTAAAAAAAGATACCATGAATATATTAGATTATGTAATGATACGGGTTTGATTTGCTTAGGTTCCAATTGGGACCTCCCAACAAGATGGAATTCAACTTATAAAATGTTTCATAGTGCTATACGACAAAAAGATAATTTATCAATTTTTCATGATATGTTTTCCTCAAAACCGCGTCGTAAAATTCAAAGTTTTCCGTCTACGAGTTGGGACATTCTTGAAAATATAACCGAATTGCTCGAAGTTTTCAAAACCGCCACTACTTTTTTATCCGGGGTTTATTACCCCACAAGTCCCTTGGCTCTTAAACAAATATTTCTAATGTGTAACAAATTAGCCGAACTTGAAAATAAAAATACTCTTTTTACGAGAATGATAAAACCGATGAAAGAAAAATTTGTTAAATATTTTAAAGAAATGCCTCCGGTTATAACTTGTGCCGCCGCATTAAACCCTACAATTAATGTTTACGGTGTTGAAACCTTGATTGATAAAATAACTTACGATTTGGATTTGAATGATGAAGATATTCATTTTTCAACCGTAACAAAAACTTATTTTAACAAATGTTTGCAAGATTTGTTTGATATTTATTTACATAAATATGGTACAACACAAACCCACATGATACGGGCGCATCAAGTAGTAGCTCGAGGAATGTGAACTTAAATTTGTATAACGAAATGAGAAATGAATTTACTAAACGGGCTAGAGGATCCACCCCGAGTAGCGAACTCGGAAGGTATACAGGAACAAACTTTTTATCATTTATGAGTCCGGATGTTTTTGAGGACTTTGATATTTTGGCGTGGTGGAAAGGAAACGAATCAACTTTTCCGGTCCTTTCCGCCATGGCCCGTGATTTACTAACCGTCCAAGCTTCCACGGTAGCTTCGGAATCCGTTTTTTCTCTTAGTGGCAGGGTTTTATCTATTCGAAGAACTAGACTCACTCCCGCGGCAATAGAAATGTGAATTTGCTTGAAAGACCATTTGGATGCGGTAGATAGGAGACAAGATAGGAGTTCGCTTGAAGACGAAATTGAAGTTGAAGAATTCATACACGAATCTGAGGTCAACCAAGGATTGGCGAGCCCACTTACAAATGAAGAACTCGCCGAAGATGATAGACTACGAGGATCCACTAGTAACTCCGAGAATGACGGCGAAAATTAAACAAAAAAACTCCAAAAAAAAATTATTATTCTTTTTGTCGAATTGTAATGTTTTGTGATTTCCGAACTCCTACAATATGAATAAACGTTGAACTTTATGTTTTTATTTGTTAAATATTTATTTTTAAATTTTTTTTTAATAAAACCGGTTTAAACCGTTTCACCAACCCGAACCAGTCCAGAACCGAACTGAACCGGTTCAACAGGTTCGAGATTTTATATATGATAAACCGGTTTAACCCGAACCGGTTTTAGTCAAAACCGGTTTAACAATTGGGTTGACCAAACCGGTTCGGGCCGGTTTGGAACCGGTTCGGTTCAAAAACCCGGTTTGTGCACCTCTAGGTGGGTGGGCAACACTAATATTAACAGTTGCGGATCTATAACAAAAATTCAGTTGTAACGATTTTTTTTACTGTACTTTCATGTAAATGAAACAAAAGAATTTTTTGATCGTACTTTCATGTAAACAAATTTTTTTTACGGTAACATGCGACTGGCGAGGCGGAGGCGGCGTCAGGCGGTGGTCTCAGCTCAGGTCGAGCGACTGGTCGAGTGTAGTGGCAGAAACAGAACTTTTCAACTGGAGGGTCACAATACAACTTTATAAAATCCGTTAACGTACAACAATTAATCTTTTTAACCAATTTATAAGTACTACAAGCAGAAGAACATATAGTGGTAATTATAATCTTTTGTACCGATTAATATAATACAAACACAACTGTTTTTAGTACTATTTTCATTAGTATTTAAAATATTGGAACCGAAGGATTAGTATATTTTACATAAGGATTAGTATATTTTACATGTATGTTCATAAATACATATATACATGCTAAAAAATAATCTCAAATTATATATATATATATATATATATATATTTAAATAAAAATTATAACAAAAAAGTTAAAACAAATAATAAACTCTAAATCAAATAAAATACTAAACAAATAAAGTTATAAGAAATCTAGATATTTTAGACTAAATCAAATTAATTAATATAGTACAAGCTAGATAAAAATTAAATTTCTTTTAGTATTTTACTTTAGATTGTTGATGTTCAGGGAAGTGTGTAAAGAGATGTTAAATCCTTGAAGAAGGGATCACTAAGTAAATAGTGAAAAAGCTAGGGAATTACAGAAAATAAAAGGACCAAAACATCATTGGCCATTTGGTGCAATAGTAACCCTAAAACTTTTCATAGTAGAGGTCTTGTGTTCGAATCCTTGCAACAGCAAAAAAGGGGGTCTGTGGCCAGGTCAAGGGGTTTACCCAGTTGGGGGATTCCTCCTGTGATGGGTTGCCCTAGATGTTCTAGGTGTTGCCTCGAAAAACCCAATTATTCTAGAATATCTAGGTGTTGTCATTAAAAAAAGAACCAAAACGACCAAATAAATCACTTTTTGACTTCTACTCTTCAGACTTGTCCATTCTTCCTCTTTCTCTCAAAAAAATAACCACGAGGGGTAACGTAATTGTTTCTCATGGGTAATATAAAGGGATAACCGGATACATAAAACCGTAAAAAAATTGCATTGCGCGTAAAAGTTGAGAGGTAGCAGGGGCTACGGGGGCTACCCCTACACATAAGGTATGTCCGCCCCTGAATATTAATATAGGAAAAGGTAATACTAACTAATTTTTTATATGATAACCGTGCTAACCACTATAAAAAGTCACATAACTTATAAATTATTTTTTCTTTTAATAGTTAAAATAGTATTTAAGTATCTTGAATGAATATTTTGAACGTAAATATGGAAATGATAAGTTTTACGTATACGTACTAAATAATGTTACATATACGTGACACATAGTGTTTACATATATATAAAATTAATATAATGATAATTGTTACATACACGTAACACTATGTTTGAGAGTGGTTATTATGATTATCATATAAATATTGGTTAGCATTTGAACCTCACCCTATTAATATAATATTAACATTTATAAAATAGTTTTTTTTTCAAAAGAAAATTATAAAAATGTGTAGATGGTGTATCCGATTCGACTTTTTGGCCGCCTTAAAATGAAGTATGTTCTCTTTGTTATTTATAGCAAATAAAAATAATTAAATATGTATAGATCGCAGGTATTGAATACGCCGACTTGTATGCGTTGGTTTTTGACTTTTTGTAACCCTAAATCAAACGTTACATCCTTTACAAATACAGTTTCTAATTTATAAATAATACACAAGAACCCTTTAACTCATAACAATTACATAAAAAACACTAAAACTATACTTTAGAATATTTACAATCTTATCTATAACTTTCACCCAAACTTGCATTCAATAATGCCAACAATAGCAATATTCTCCACGCTCATTCTGATTTTAGTAATCAACTAGCAATTTACCCGGCACGTCACGATTGTTGCGTGTCACGACACGTTAAACAACAGACACTAAACGGCTTCGAACTTTATAAAAAAAAGAAGTTAAATTGTTAAGCAATTCAAAATCTTCTAAAACCCTATAAATCTGACACCAAATGGCTCCAAAACTCTATAAAAAAGCTAAATCGTTAAATAGTTCAAATTCTTTGAAGAGTCACGTGTGTTGCGGCGCGTTAACTCACACATAGCGGCACGTTAAAAGACGTGATGCATAAAAAAAACCAAAGCATTTAATAGAGTGTATATATAGAAAAAACGAAACCATTCAAAAAGTTATCGTGTACGAAGTAAATAAACGCATTCGAAATTTTATATAAAAAAAACATTTACGCAAACTCACACGTTACAGCGAAGTAGTTAGTAACATTCAGAAGACTTTATAAAAAAACGAAACTACAACAAAGCTGTTAAAAAAAAGTAACCGTAAATAAACTAGAAAACGAAAGCAAAACCATTTTGACAAGATCTGATTGTCTCCATGGATGAGATCTGGATCGAATTCTTGCATGAACATCCTCTTGAATATATGTAGAGACGGGTGGTTATGGTCAAAATTATCAACTATTGATAAAATCATAAACAATTGTAGACGATAATCAAGAATAGAGATGTAATTGTATAATATTATTGAATGAACAAGTCATCATAGATACATACATACACACATACACATAGTAAAGCTTATGTCCAACCCCGGGAGAGCTCATCCCGAGGAAGGTGACTCACAAGAACACACACCCAAATGAATGTGCAAAGGTCTTATTTATAGGAGTCTTGGGTCTTCTACAGTCGCCTCTATAAAGAAACCAATTTGACTTAGTCAAAACACTTGAACTAAGTCTTTTATTGATTCTACAATTGAACCGATCAACATGAAGCTTGACATTGGTCTGACGTAATTATCCTTATTCCGATGTAACTTGCGTTGGACAAAATCTTCAAGTTCTTCAATACTTGTTAGTTTGGGCTAATAAATCCTTAGTCCGATATAGCTTTACTTAGAAGATTTCAAAGGTTCGGACTATGTCCATTACATCGGACTGATAATGTAATTGGACTTGACAAAATTACAGGTTCAAACCACTTGCACATGGACTTTGACTTGGTCTCCTCGTTGACTTTGACTCGACCAGCCTCTTACTTTAACCAAGTGCTTCAAGCTTCATTTCAATCAACACAATCTTTGAATCTGTCAGTCCCAAACTTAATCATTATATTAGATTTGAAAAGCTTCAGTCTCAAATAATAAACTCAACACATTTAAAAAAAAAAAGTAAAGAGTTAAAACAAGTGCATACCGACGTTGTATCACACGCAACTCTGTTTTGAATGAAAGTTACATTAAAACGTAGATAAAAATAAACACGTCCCAACGATATATTCAAAATTTTATAAAATATCATAGTGATGCTGAAATTTTATTTCTTAGTTAAACTGTTCCTAAACCCTCAAATTCAATTTGTGCCACTGTAGTCACAAATATATTTGAATGAGATCTGATTCTTATTTGTTAAAAATATAAATATAAACGAGTCAATTATTTTAAAAGTTTATAAGTGGCTTGAACAAACAATAAACTTCACAATGAAAATGCATCTTTTGTTAAAATAATTTTTTTTGTTAATGTATCATGTGATTATTCAATTTGTGTCACTTCAAACATGAAAAGTTTTCGGCTCGAAGGCATAACGTATGATCTTATTAAATATAAAGTATATAAATAACCGTTTGATTATTGGGACACCTGTATATTTTATTTGAACACCCGCCGCCACCTATACGACACGTGTAGATCTATACGAGACGTATAGAGTACGAGGTACCTTCCGCCGGATCTGTCAATCACGGCATCTATACGCCACATATAGCGCTATAAGTGTCGTATAGGGCGTGTAATTGACCGGTTTTGCAGAGGATGTCTGTTTTTGAAAATTGTAAAAGTTATGTGTCTCATATAGAGCTATACGAGACATGTAAAGGGTGTCAAGTTATGGATTTTGGTGTTTAGTTATTAGGATGAGAGGGTAAATACACTTCGTCTTTAGTGTAGTTCCCTAAAATTATAAAATCAAAGAATTGATTTCTGTCTTTTAGTGTAAAAAGGGAAGATTTTTTTTAACAATTACTAGAAGGTTTGAGCCCGCGTTTAGCGGTGCGAAGTCCTAAACGATATCAAATACTAAACGCTTATTTGAGAACCTAAAGTATAAAATATCAAAACACGTGTTTGAAAAACATATGAAATACCAAAAGTACAAAAAAAATAAACCCACAATGATATTAATTAAACGTAAATAAGTGAAAAAAAAATATTAAGTGGGAGAAAAATGACAAAAAAAAGACAACTCAATGACTCAAACCCATATTAAAGGAAACAAAATCAAGCGCTTCAAACATCTCGTCTCAGCCATGCGAACCAACATCTCAATTTGGGTTTCATTGCCAATAAATCGGTATTTAACAACAAAAAAATTCCGATTTTTCATATATATATATATATATATATATTCATCATCTGTTTCTGTATTCATAAAATTATATATATATATATATATATATATATATATATTACCCAACCATACATCGACAAGTGGCTAGCGGCCCAATGAGATTGTGTTACTGTTCCTAACGCGTTGTTTTTTAATCTAGTTAGTAATAGTAATATGAATAGTATATTCATAAAGATGCTAGCGGGTAACTAGCATCAAAGTACACCAAGATTTACAAAGAGGATGTAAACTTTAAAACTACAAAAACATAATTAAATTTTGACAACCCTTCGATAGGATCCGAGATCCATTTATGCCAATCTAGTCGTAACTTGTGACTTCTAAATGACATCCATGTGTATGTTTGGATTTTGATCTCCTCCAAAATTTTGTCTACCAAACATTTTTTCTTCAATGGGTGATGAGAGCGTTTAGGAAAACCCTTCATAGATGAGAGAGAAAAACACTTTTATATCTTTTTTTGTTTGAACATCAATTTTTTCTTCTAAATACCGTATAAAATATTTATAGGATATGAACTCACGTCATTTTTATTAAGGACAATTAGCAATGCCACTAATTTAGAAGGTCATGAGCCACACCTTTAACTAGTTTTATACCCGTCCGGTGGCCGGGACGCTTTGACGTATTTTTTTAATATAGAATAACTGTCTTTTTTTTAATTGTAAGCAAAACCAGACAAGGTCGGTGGATCTCACCGGCGGTGCCCGGGTTCCTTAATCGTATTAGCAAAGATGAAGTACAAATGAAAGGCTTTTATACATTTAGAATCTAGTAGAATACATGTCCTAGTCCGGATAACACAATATAATTAGGCCGATTCTAACCACACACGGAATATTGCTAATTGGACCCGCCGTCGCGCGATACGCCCTCGTATAGGTCAATACGAGGGCGTATAGGGTTTAGTCTCTGACACCAGAATGACACGTGTCATTCTCTGTGTCCCATACGATTCGTATTGCCCTATACGCCTCGTATGAGGCAGAGCTCAATATTTTTCTTCAAAAGTTGGAAGATTTGGTGTTAAATAATCCTATACGTGGCGTATAGACCTATACGCCACGTATAGGATTATTTATATAATTATATTTTTTTTATAATAATATATTATTTTGTATTTTAATTTATATAATTTTTTTAATATAAGTTTGTTATCTATTTATAAATTTTATATATTTTATATATTTTTTAAACATTTATTATATTTTTACAGTATAATCAAACAAAATATTAAACATTACAAACCAAACAAAATATTAAACATTACAAACCAAACAAAATATTAAACATTACAACCAAACAAGTAAACTAAACATTATATACATTACATCATAAAATTAAATATATACATCAAAATGTTTTACATAGATAACAACGAAATAAACAAAATACAAATAAAAGAACTAAACCTAATCGGCTCCGGCGTCACCCTGACCTGCCCCGCCCTCACCCTGAACGGGGTCGTCCGGATAATGACGTGGCGGTGGTAGTGGGGGTGGCTCGATGCCGGCGGCTCGTGACTGATTCACGAGCTGTCCAACCGCCCACGTCATCAAGTCCTCCATGTGATCGAGTTGACGACCCTGTCGCCGTGAGTCGGCAACAAGGCCATCAAGCAATGCCTGGGTAGCCCTATCCAGCCTAACAGACCGACGTACGTGTCGGGGATGCTGTGGCGGATGCTCGTGGACCTGCTCGACGTGTGGCGGCTCGTCCTCAATCGCCATACCCTGCAGCGGCTGAGGCATAGGCGGGTCCCCCTGTCCAGGCATTTGCGGCAACGGCACCGGGACCCAAACCTGGTCCTGGACGGCCCCTACGAACCGAAGGCCCTGCGGGAATCGGTGCGTGATGCGCATGCCGCTCGCCGTGCGACGATCTAATCGGACAGGGGGAATAGCCCGGTAACATCTGAGGCTCATGGTGGCCAAATGGTATGACCGACCGCATGATATGCGTGATGAATGCACCGCCATATAAAAGTCCGCGCCTCTGTCGCATATAGGCTGAAGCAAAATAAAGCGCCATGCTCGTGGACAGGTCGCACCGCCTCCCAGTAAGCAGGCAGAAAAGGAAGAAAAGATCTCTATCAGTGCACCACTCACGACTTTTCAGACGCGGTGCGATCGACGCGAATGCTGGCTCTCGACTCGGTTCGTTGTATGTTGACCAAAATTGAGGTTTTTGTTGGACCACGCGGATACAAACTTTTCTTTATACGGGTCCAGCCAATTTTTAGTCACATAATCAATAACTCCTGGAAAAATATTTAATATTGAATAAATATTTAAATACTGAAAATATTAAATATTTAATATTTAAAACTTACTTCCTCGTTTGGCTGCGTACAGACGTTCGTAAAGTCGGTTGAAGTTGTACTGGTATATATCTGGCGTGGGAGACTCACATAATACCGACCATGAATACTTGAAATTTTTCCAGTCTTCGTCTGTAAATGATGCCCTGCAATGTTTTGCGATATTCTCGTGTATGTGCCACCGACATAGGTTCTTGGAACAGCTCGGAAATATTTTATCACACGCGTTCATAAGAGCTTTGTCCCTGTCTGTTGCTATCACACGCGGCTCCATACACTTTTGCAACATTGCTTTTATTTGAAGTAACACCCAGACGAAGATTTCCTCCCGTTCTTTTGATATAAATGCATGAGCGACGCAAAACGACTGGTGTGTGGAGGTCACACCGACCACTTGGACAAATGGAAGTTTGTACATGTTTGTTTTGTATGTCGCGTCGATCATCAACACGTGCGGGAATGCATGCCACATCTCGTACGATTTCGAATGAACAAAGAATATCTCTTCCACACTATTTGTGGCAGGATCTTCTCGAGTATAGTAGACGTATTTTTTTGAAGAAAGCAGGTTTTCCAGAATCTGTATTGGAGTTTCACCGACTCTCGTTTCGTTTTTTATCTTTTGTATTGCATTATAAATGTCTTTTTAATGCAACTACTCTCTGGGTTTTGTTCCCTTATAGTTGCTAGAATGTTTCGTGGCAACATGTTTTGCGAATACAACTTCCCCACCAAAAGTTGTTCCGACTGAGACAGTCTCATTGCAAACGAGTGCGCCTCAAGATGTTGACTAGGATCGTGGTTATGACTGTCATCCTTCACCGTTAATTTCCAATCACCGGTATTTTCTTGGTACTCTCCTTCCAATTTAAAGGGACAACCAATTTTCTTGCTACCGGCACGTCTAACCGTGGCAGTAGACGCACGTTCGCCGTGACGGTCACACACAAGCCACACCTTGATAAACGGTTCCGTCGGATCGTCGCCTTTTCTCCTCGATCGTCGGGTGACAATGACGTAACCATTGTCACGTCCTCTCCGGATAGCCCAATCAACCAACTGTTCACGAGACTGAAAATTCTGGTTAGTTTTATAAGACATATTTTGATTATTTTGTTCTTCGTCTTCGGAGTCATCGGTTTGTTGTGTCGGGTAAGAGACTTCATCGTATACGTATTCGTTCGTGGGTTGTGTAAGGTAAGACGGTTCACCGTATACGAACTCAGGATTGCTTAGTGGCTCGTTCAAATCTGGAAGCCTTACCCGTTGATGAGAATAAACGTTGGACGAGACCTCCTCCTGGTTCACCTCTTGAACGCCAAAACTTTGCGGATTGTTTTCCACCGACTCGTTAGAATATACCTGAAAACCGTAGTTACCATCCCACCACCAAGACATGTTTACAATTTTTGAATTTTGAAAGCATACGTTCGGTTCGAATGAGAATTCTGCATGGTTAAATACACAAAATTTGGGCCCTATACGCATCGTATAGCCCAATACGATGCGTATAGGGTACGAGGTGATGTGACTAGTGGCAGAAGGTACATTGTACCCTAAACTGCAGCGTATTGCCCTATACGATGCGTATACGATGTTTGAATGACCAGGTTGTAAGAGAATGTCGGGCATGGGAAATTGTGAAGGGCTATACGCATCGTATTGCCCTATACGATGCATCGTATTGCCCTATACGATGCGTATATGGCCAAGTCCGATTAGCATTCTCCGTGTGTGGTTAGTAGTCCCCTATAATTATTCAAAAACTGTTAATACTATATTTCTTTCTTTGTGTCTACCACCTTCATATTCTAAACAACATTTTTTAATAAAACATCACGTACAACAATCAAACGGTATCATCTGTAAAAAAACTTCTATACAAACAACATTCCTAAAGAATTGTTCCACAACAATCCAGATCAAACTAAAGAATTGAATTACAATATGAGGTAATAAGAATTAACAAAATGTCAATTACTTTAACATTACAGTACATTAAAAGTCTTTATATATAGGTACATTAGGTTATAGACCCGTGTATTACACGGGTTGAACAATAAAAACTAAATCACCATTTGTAGTACTAACTTCAGAGGTGAGTGTGATTAAAGATGAATCTATGTTAATAAGACCATTTTACCGTCGGTTTCCTCACTCATCTCTATTTCCAAGTGAAGAATAACTATCATTATTTTTACCTGCTTATTGGAAGTATTTCAAAAACATACATGAATTTAGCTTACCGTAATGATCACTCAATACCTTGGAGTTGCATAATTAGTCATGAAAAAACCTACTAGACCTTTGAAACAGACAAATACAACAACAATTGAGAAGTGATCTAAAAATAGACGTGAAAACTGTGTTGTTAGGATTTCAGTTTATAACTATTATTATATGCTTTACCATAGTAAGGGCTAAATGTAAAAGCCAAAAAATGGGCTCTCAAGAATTTCTTGACAGGGAAATCTTTTTTGAGCATTAACATAAAAATACTAAACATATAAAAATCATCATAATTCACCACACATGATATTTAATTACATTTGAATATATTTTTTTATTTGTTTAAGCTCAAAAAATATGAACTCATTTGGCCCCAAGTGTCAACAATGGATTTCTTCACTTTTTGTTCTACATTATATTGAACAAAACACATCTTATTGTGAAGATTGAAAAATAATTAAAAAAAATCCCCAATATTTTGCACACAAATAACCAATACAGCCTATCAGGGACTCAAAATTCTGCTTTTCGACTTTTCGTCACTATTAAACATCAAAACACCTAGTAAATTACATTATCAAACGAACATAAAAGGTAAAATGGAAAAACTCACTTTAGTAGCTTGTTGCATGAAGAGTATTGCGTGAAGATGGTAACTCTGCAGGTTCATTCTGGCTTTCATTGGTATAATCTTCCTTAAGGATTTGTGTCGGTTTACCTACAAAATCATATATCAATGTGCTTCCAGTTTGATTAAATATTAGTATATATATAGTTAACCCTCCTTCAAGTAAGCCTCTTGCTGTTTACTATTTGTAGATGTTCAAAATGACTCATATTCCTAACCTTTTCTAGGTGTGTTAGATCGTTTCTTCTTTCTCCATATATATATAAAGCTAGAATCAAGCATACCACAAGAGATCAGAACATGAAATGGAAATGAAATACATTCCTAATTCATAAATGTTAATAAATAACAATGTACTAAGATTTAGGTAATTAGTATTACAAACTTAAGCTTGTATAATGATAATTAAAGTGCAAGACAAAGACAGAGCTGAATCATAAATACAAGATGATTCCCAGGAACTCCAAACGATTCTTTAAAGCCCATCTATTTGAAATTTTGAACTAAATGAATGAATATTTAAGCAAGTGAAATAATTCTTACGGGTCCATAAGGCCAGCGGAAACCATGACTTTGCTGCCCAAGATGATTCCCAGGAACTCCAAACAACCTTGTCAGGAAACATACCTGTTAAACATGCAAAAATATATAATTTGTAATCAATGAGGATAACCCATCTAACTTTTAAAATGAGAATAACAGAAAACATCATGCACATACAACATAGTGCTATATAAATTTATAATCCATATAACCCACCTATTTATTTTACATTTGGTGATCAAACACTAACAACAATGGATGATATCACATTTACCATTTGCATTTGGGGTAAAATGACAGACAAAATTTTTGAAACTGTATCTAACAATCATGTACTTGATCACTTAATAAATTCTTTAGAAACTTCCCTGTAACATAAAATTCACCAAGATCCTACCGGTAACTCTTAGGTGATACTCCTTGTATCGGCTTAGCAAAGAAATCAGAAACATGAAAGGAAAAGAAGTTGAAAATTATTAAACTAATGACGTGTTTAGTAAGTCCAATCAACAAAAAATCACATTTAAACGGCATAAGCATTAACAAATTTACCTCAATTTCATATCCAATTGCTTTCAAAGCAGCTGCAACAGATGCCATTAACATTTGTTGTGGATCAAGCAACAGATCTGCAAAAGACTACAAAAGGGGGAATAAAGATAATAACACACTTTCAGCCTACACCCACACATGCTAATTGATTTGAGTTTTGAAGATTTTAAAGTCAATTAAAGTTTTTGTATGGATTTCTTTTGCTAATAAAAAATCCCTACAGTTTACTAACCATATTTGTTGTGGATCAAGTAATACATCTTCCATAGCCACCACAACATCTCTAAGCTCTTCCCACTTTTCTCTTCACTGGTTTTCTTCCGTTTGAATACGAAATGAGAGGGAGTGTGCATGTAATTTATTGTTGATGGCCTGACGCTTCAAACAATGCTCTGATTGTGTATTCCAGTGATGGAGGAGATCGAAATTTGGTGATTAAGGTTAGGTAAACGCCGGTTAGACACCCGAACATCATCGGAGATTTGTCTGGTCCTCTTCTCAACTCCGTTCTTTATGTCATCCCAAGCTCAACTCTCTCTGATCTTCAACTGCTTGTTTGCTTTCACTATCGATTACAAAAGAAATTCATCGGTGGTTGTGGTTGTGAGCGATGGAGAGGAGATCATTATTGAAGATTGTAATAACTGATAGGTAAGGGGAGTGGGGGAGAAGCCATACGCAGGTGAAGGGGGGCAACGGTTACAGAGACGTGGGCGGGAGGGAGAGGTCGATGAGCAAAAAGGGTAACCGTCAAAAAAAAAAAAATTAATTTGAGTGGTCAGGATTCTCTAAAATGGTAGCTATGGATATTTTAAATGGTTGAGATTGAGTTTTAAGAAGTACAAAGATGGGTTAACTCATCTCGATTTATATATTTATAATATCTACCATTAAAAATCATTACCTTTTTTTCATTACCATGAGGGATATGGTATTGTGGCACCACCTAGCAATTAAGTGTGAGAACATGGAGTGGGGTAATGATTTTTGGATTAAATCGTTAGTAAAGAATTTTAACTTTTTTTTCTAAATAAAAACTAAGTTATACTGTCTTATGGTGGTTTGATTTTACGGTTTAAGTTTATCGCGCTTTTAAAATAGGTAACTTCAAGCTTCGTCACTGAGTGTAATGTATGATTTTTAAGTTAAAGATAAATATATACTTCTAAAAAACATAGTTAATCTTTTTAACTTGTAAAAATTTACTGAATTATAGAGTTATAATGCAAAAATCAGAATAAAAGGTTTAAATAAAACTAATAAGGTTCAAAACATTTTGTGATGTTACTTGCAAACCATCATCATCATTATTTATGCGGGTGTGCATGGGTCGGTTTGGGTACGTTTTGGGGTAAAACTAAACCAACAACCGAAAGTTTGGTTTTGGATTTTTTAAAACAGTTCGGTTTCGGTTTTAAAACCAATTGGGCTTGAACTTTTTGGGGGTAAAAGAAAATTATACCAAAATAATGAACTTAGGTTTGAATTTTTTAGCCTAAATTATTTTTATTAACTAATGATTAGCACACATTTGAGCCTAAATATTTTGAACTACAAAAAATTATTAGTTTTCTTAAGAAATACTCAACATAAAAAAACATTATAATCTATAAATTCAATAAATATAAATAATAATCTACTATTAATGCAAATACGTGTAACACAAATATGTATACACTTTTAACATATAATCACACGACACAATATATCATATATTATGAAACGTGAATACACATAATATATAATTAAAGCATATGTATATGTTTGGTTCGGTTTTTTTCGGTTTTCAAAAGATAAAAAACTGAAACCAAACAATAATTTACGGTTTTCAAAACATACAAAACCAACCGTCGTTTTAGTTTGGGTCGGTTTTTTCGGTACGATTTTTTTGGTTAATTCGGTTTCGGTTCGGTTTTTTGTTCACCCCTAATTATTTAAGACATATATAAGGGTATTGGGGGGCATAACCCTTACCCAAAAAAGTATCCTAAGAAAATACCCTGACATTAGACACAATAACCTTGACATTACAAAAATATTTGACAGTAAACATAATGATGAAAAATATTTGACACAATTACTTGATATTAGACCCATTTCGAGTCTATGACAACAAGCCTTGCTTTGTACCATTTGTTTGTATTAGATTTGCTAGCTTCTAGCTAGTTTCTTTTCTATAGTTAAGAAATCTTTATTATCAAGTTTTTCGGAATAAGGGGAAGGGGTATATCCATGTGATTATGGTGTGATGTGAGAATAAAGTGCACGCCACGTGGCGCCACGTCAGATTCTGAAAAAATCACACCATAATCACATGGCAAGGGGTATACCCATGTGATTGTGGTAGTGTGATAATTTAATGTTTATTTTTGAATTTTTATTTAAATAAAATTAAACATAGTGTTTAAATAAAATAAAACATAATATTTAAATAAAATAAAACATAATATTCATTAATAATAAAAAAAATTACATTAATAATAAAATAAATTAAAAAGGTACTCTTAAAAGGGTCGAGAGTTTATTACCACCTCCCCTAGGGTTTCTTTTTTCTCCCAATAACAACAACGACAATGGATTAACAGAGGCAGACTCCGGTGTTGCGTGTGTTCATGATGTATCGTACCCGGAGAACTACGTCGCTGTTCGTCGCCGGTCAAATTCCGATGAAGATTCAAAGCCCGCCAAGGAATTTCCATTCACTCTGTTATGGTACTCTTTTTCTTGGTTATTTGCTTAAAAGGTCATTTGTTCAACGGTACAATATCAAAAAACTCATCCGTTCCTCGCGTGAAAAATCTCACGCCGAATCATCACGCCGTGAAAACCATTTCAAGGGGGCGGTGGTTGATGATGGTCACGCCGTGATGTTGGTGGCCACGTAGGATCACGCCATTTGATTATGGTGTATACCGGATGCTCTATGGGTGGAGCGTATGCATCCATTCCACCCCTAATGCCACGTCTGCATTACATAAGATGTTTCATCCCTACGCAACTATTCCCTAATCCACGCCTAAACCCTTTTTAAATTAATTAAATAAAAAAATCTACTTACAATAAATAAATATAAAACTAAATTTAAAAATATTATATTTTAATATATAAAAAATATAAACCTAAAGTAACCCTATAGATTACCGGACGAGATTTTAAAGTAATACCACATACTGGTAGGAAGAGCCTAGTAACCAAACCAATATTTTATAAGGTTTAGATTAAAGACCTTAAACTAATGGATTTTTAGATAGTCCACGAAAGTTAAAACGTCGTTGTCGTATGTTATGTGTTCGACGTCACCGTAAAATGACCACCATGGTAAACTTTGAGGCTAAAATATTGTGGCATGTCCTCATAAAGATCTTTGACAACAATGCTTGGCCGTACTCATTTAACGATCTATGACTCCACAAATAAGGATAAAGAACATTTGAATACACGTATATGTTTTTACTGGCGCTCATGTTTACGTATATTTGAATGTGAAACAGATACTTGTATTTATAGTGTTTTGAAATATAGCCGTTGAAACAAAGTAGTTTAAGAACCCAAAAAATAATTTAAATACTTTATTCCGAATACAACCCGATCTTCATTAAAAATTTATATTAGAATATAGAGAGAAAAAATAATAAACAAAACTGTTTATTTAGATTTAAATGTTAACAGTCACAAATTATTACAGAAAATCAAATTAAATGTTAAATAAATTAATAATATAATAAAAATAATACTAGATTTATATAATATACAAAATTGCTGACGGTGGCTTCAAGGAGTATTCACCGAAAAAAACTCATAAAATTGACGAAGCCGATGATGGGAGACGGTGTTTCTACCGAGCTCTTGGCCAATGTTTTCAGGACCGGACCGAACATCGAACCGGTCTCTTACCGTCCACTAGTTGGACCAGAATTAAAAACCGGACGACGTCATAAATATTATAAAAATAAAACAATCCAATTAACCATTAATTTTTAAAAACCACCAACAAGTCAATTACAATAATCTTAAACTAACAATTAGGTACGAAATACGAATATAAGAGCATAGCAATCCAAAAGCATACTAATCCAAACTTATAAGAGAGAAAAAATAATATTAAAAAGCCAACCGGTCCAACCACTAGGTTTCTGGTTTGACCACCGGTTTTCAGCCCAACCAGCCGAGTCACTGCAGGTCTGTTTTAACATACATAACCGAACAACCTAAGTCTTCAGTTTCTGGTCCGACCGGCCGGCCGATCCAAGTTAGTAACACGAATGGATTGGCATACGTGGCTGGAGCTAGAGGTGCACAAATCGGTTTTTTAACCCAAACTGGTTCAACCCGACCCGAACCGGTTTGGTCAACGAAAAGTCAAAACCGGTTTGGCCCTAAACCGGTTCGGGTTAAACCGGTTTCGGAGGTGAAAAATGTCTAACTGGTCAAACCGGTTAGGGTTGGTTACAAACCGGTTTGCCCTATAAACCGGTTTTTATTAAAAAAAAAAATTTAATAAATTTTATTTCCAATTTCCTCACCAAAAATCCCTCAATCTGATCCCTTTCTTCATCGAATTCACTTCCGGCCATGGTGTCGTCATTACCGTTTCAGACGAACAAAATAAACTCAAACGAAGAAGCTATTTGATTTTTGAAGTACCGTACCAGGTAATCTTCTTCAACCATGAATCGTTCTTCCTTTACTTTGATATGTCTATGGGGAAAAAACACAGATACAGATGAAGATTAAAACAAGTTTGATTCTTGATGGCGATAGGGTTTGAAAAAACACAGGAGAAGATGATGCACCACGATCGTTGATGGAGACGTTATTTATATAAAGATCCCCAAATGCATCCTCTTCTCTCTTCTTCTCCAACCATCGTCCCTGAAATTGTTAAACTTTACTTGAAGGTGTCCACTGAGATGAAATCGTCCATTGAAGGCAAACTATGATTTCTTGTTTTTTTCAAGTTGGTTTAAACCGGTTTAAAAACCGGTTTTCCAACCCGGTTCACACAAACCGGTCCCTAACCCGGTATACTCCTAAATGCTTCAAAACGGTTTCAACCCGACGGTTTTAGCCTAACCCGAACCGGTTTGGTCCAAACCGGTTTAGGTTTAAACCGGGTTAAAAAAAACCGGTTTGTTTTTGCACCTCTAGCTGGAGCTAGAGGTGCACAATAGCCGGTTTTTGAACTGAACCGGTTTCGAACCGGCCCGAACCGGTTTGGTCAACGCGAACAGTAAACCGGTTTCCGGTTTCGGTTAAACCGGTTTTGTAAGTATAAAACATCGAACCTGTTGAACCGGTTCAGTTCGGGTTGGTAAACCGGTTTAAACCGGTTTTTTTTTTTTTTTTTTTTTTTTAATAATAAATATTTTACAAAATTACAAAACATTACAATACGAGAAAAATAAAAACATAAAGTTCAACGTTTATTCATATTGTAGGGGTTCGGAAATCACAAAACATTACAAAATTAAACATTACAATACGAGAAAAAAAAATATTTTTATTTTTTGGAGTTTTTTTGTTTAATATTAGCCGTCATTCTCGGAGGAGTTACTAGTGGATCCTCGTAGTCTATCATCTTCGGCGAGTTCTTCATTTGTAAGTGGGCTCGCCAATCCTTGGTTAACCTCAGATTCGTGTATGAGTTCTTCAACTTCAATTTCGTCTTCAAGCGAAGCCCTATCTTGTCTCCTATCTACCGCATCCAAATGGTCTTTCAAGCAAATGCACATTTCCATTGCCGCGGGAGTGAGTCTAGTTCTTCGAATAGATAAAACCCTGCCACTAAGAGAAAAAACGGATTCCGAAGCTACCGTGGAAGCTTGGACGGTTAGTAAATCACGGGCCATGGCGGAAAGGACCGGAAAAGTTGATTCGTTTCCTTTCCACCACGCCAAAATATCAAAGTCCTCAAAAACATCCGGACTCATAAATGATAAAAAGTTTGTTCCTGTATACCTTCCGAGTTCGCTACTCGGGGTGGATCCTCTAGCCCGTTTAGTAAATTCATTTCTCATTTCGTTATACAAATTTAAGTTCACATTCCTCGAGCTACTACTTGATGCGCCCGTATCATGTGGGTTTGTGTTGTACCATATTTATGTAAATAAATATCAAACAAATCTTGCAAACATTTGTTAAAATAAGTTTTTGTTACGGTTGAAAAATGAATATCTTCATCATTCAAATCCAAATCGTAAGTTATTTTATCAATCAAGGTTTCAACACCGTAAACATTAATTGTAGGGTTTAATGCGGCGGCACAAGTTATAACCGGAGGCATTTCTTTAAAATATTTAACAAATTTTTCTTTCATCGGTTTTATCATTCTCGTAAAAAGAGTATTTTTATTTTCAAGTTCGGCTAATTTGTTACACATTAGAAATATTTGTTTAAGAGCCAAGGGACTTGTGGGGTAATAAACCCCGGATAAAAAAGTAGTGGCGGTTTTGAAAACTTCGAGCAATTCGGTTATATTTTCAAGAATGTCCCAACTCGTAGACGGAAAACTTTGAATTTTACGACGCGGTTTTGAGGAAAACATATCATGAAAAATTGATAAATTATCTTTTTGTCGTATAGCACTATGAAACATTTTATAAGTTGAATTCCATCTTGTTGGGAGGTCCCAATTGGAACCTAAGCAAATCAAACCCGTATCATTACATAATCTAATATATTCATGGTATCTTTTTTTACTACTACTAAAAACGTCTTTAAGCATGACTCGAAATGCATTACTTAATTCAATAACGGGTTCAACCGCAAGCCCGTCTTGCACGGCTAAGTTGATGATGTGTGCAATACATCGACTATGGAAAAAAGCGCCGTTGCAAATCGGATTATATTTTAATATTAATTTTTGAACCGCATTTGTATTATTTGAGGCATTATCAAAAGATATTGAAAATAATTTATTTTGTAATTTAAAATCGGTTATCACATCATCTAAAATGTGAAATAAATTTTGACCCGTGTGAGGATATTCAAACATATCAAACGCGATTGTACGTTTCATCATTTGCCACGTATTGGGATCAACCCAATGAGCGGTAACGCAAATATATGAGTCGGGAATACCATGTGGAGCCGACCAAACGTCGGTGGTTAAGTTCACACCGGTTTCCAATTTTTCAAAACCTAAAATTAATTCTTTTTTTGCTTTTTTCCACATTTTTAGACAATCACGTCTAAGAGTATTACGACTTACTTGATGATAACGTGGTTGAAGGGCTTCTTGAATCATCCTCGTCGTGAGCGGATTGTCGAAGTGGTTGAACGGCAAACCTCTTTGAATAACTAATTTCGCCATTCTATCTCGAACAATATTTGGATCGAAGTTCCAAATTCCACCCTCGCTTGTCATAGATGCTTGATCCTCATCCGGAATTTTCTTCAAACTCGGGCAAGATTTTTCCATATGAGTTTTTAATGTAGAATTTGAATCCTTTTTAAAAAACCCACCACATTTTTTGCAACGAGCCCGTTCCAACCCGTTAGACATCTCACATAGATCGTAGTTTGACCAAATTGCGGGGTTCCTCGTTGTTGGTATGATTCTCACAACGCTAACTTCGGAAGAGGAAACACCAAAACTTGAAGAAGTTGCCATAACGTTTTTTGAGCGTTTTTTTGACCGTTTTTTGAGCGTTTTTTGAACGTTTGAGAAGTGTGATTTAACCAAAACACCTACTACCTATTTATAATGTGTTTGGGAGTTAAAATGGGTGAAAAAACGATCAAAAATTGGTTCAAACGGCTATATAGCCGTTATCCAACGGCTAGATTCAAAAAATTAACGTTAAACCGGTTCAAACCGGTTTACCAAACCGGTTCCTCAAACCGGTTCACAAAAAACCGGTTCTAAACCGGTTTTCACGCAAATGATCCAAACCGGTTTTAAACCGGCGGTTCCTACCAGTTTGAAACCGGTTCACAAAAAACCGGTTCGTGGGCGGTTCGGTTTCCGGTTCCGAACCGGTTTGGATTTCCAAACCGGTTTTTTTGTGCACCTCTAGCTGGAGCCAAAAGCCACGGATAACATAACATCAAAAGCGGCCCAACAGGGCCCAGTCTTTCCACCGTCTCTATAAACACACCGCAACACTTCCTATTTCCAGTGTTGACCTTTGACTCACCGACGACCAAAACCCTAAATTTCAAAATCAACTATGGCAAGTCGATCCGCCACGTTGTTCTCACGATCACCTCTGTTCCGTCGCTCCATGGATTCTTCAAATTCTCGTTCATCTTTCCGTTTCTTCAGCGATCAAGGCCGCGTCCTAAGCGAGGAAGAACGTGCTGCTGAGAATGTCTACATCAAGGTATTTGTGTGTTTATAAATCAGTGATTACAGATTCCGGATGTGATTATTTTCGTCATTGATTGAAGTTATATAGAGTTGGATGATGATTGATTGACTTTGAATATTATACTGTTGTGAAGAAAATGGAGAAAGAGAAATTGGAGAAGCAGAAGCTGAAGGAGGCAAAGGAGAAAGCTGAGAAAGAGAAGGCTGAAAAGGTCAGATGATTGTTCAAGCTCTGTTTTAGATATTTGTTATGTGTAAATATAGCTTTTTGTTTGAGCTTATTTTCGTTAATCGCGATATGGTAGGGTTAGGATATCTCATGTTGTAGATGTCATTTGTTGACTAAAAAGTTTAAATTAATCATTGTGACTTGAAGATGCAATAATCTATTTAAAGTATGTTGAAAAATTAATTATGATTATGAATTTCTAGTTATTCAGGGGCAAAATAATCAGGCTTGTAAGGTGTTGGGAAATCATTATATAGATAAACTACTAGTATTTGGCTATCTGGTCTAATTTTGATTCTTCAATACACAATAATTACTTTAAAGACACACATCCAAACACCTCCTACTTTTTGTATATCCATGTAAAGCTTTAGATATCATACATGGGAAATAATCTAAAACATGGTAGTCAACGGCTCTAGGTGCAAAGGGTGAGCCTAGGCACAAGGCGCTTAAAAAGCGAGGGCTTTTTAAGCAAGGCAAATTGTATAAACAAGGCATTTTTAGGGTTCAGACCAATTTTAGATGGTTCCAGACCATTTTCAGTGTTTCAGATCGATTTTAGATAGTTCATCACCTGAACGCCTTGATGGATGCACATCGGTATGGCTGCCCCTCGCCTCACCTGAGTGCCTAGGGGAGCGTCTTTTGCACTTTTGATTACTATGATATAAAACAGAGGAAAATGAAGTTTCACATTTTATTTTCCTTGAAATATATCTTAAACTTCGATCTATATAGAAATTGACTACAATATAACTAATTGAAAGCTTGATTTTTGATATTTCGAACTTGATTTGCCATCATATGCAATAAATTTGTGATTGATTGTATATGGACACCACACAATATAAAAGAGTGGAACTCTTTGGTGGAGGTATGAACTCTTGTGTCTAAGTTTGGCACTCTGCATCAAATAGGTTGTGTTAGCGTATTTAAGTACTGAGTTTATAACTCTTTATATAAGATTAACGCCGAGTGCCTGACTCATAAAACTCTTTATTATGTTGCTACCAATGTGGCAACACTATATTTATGTAATATGTTGCATAGGATAGATCCAGACTCTAGAGATGATATGGAAATACTGAAATTCAAGAATACAATAAGTTGTGTTAGTGTATTTAAGTACTGAATTTATAACTCTTTATATAAGATCAATGCCGAGTGCCTGAGTCATAAAATCCTTTATATTTATTTTAGCAGTATCCTTTTGCCGTTTGTTGTCTTTTAAGAAATAGGGTTTTTCACAAGTTTGCAAATACTGAAATTCAAGAATACATGTTCAATCGACCAAACAGAATTAGAAATCATGCTCTACTCTATGATATAATTTTCTCGTGCACTGTAAATCCTTTTATTTTCCATACCAGCTATTGGTAGTTCAACCACCCAACATTTTCTGTCTCAATATATGGTATTGATTTCTAGAAAGAATGCATCTATGCTCTGAAAAGTCAGCATGCAGATTATGCAATGTTGCTTTAGTGGCAAGTGTGGATGTGTTCGGTAGTGTGTGACAATATTTTTATATCTTTATTGCACCGAGGTGTTATGTTGTCAAGGCTCATAGGCGTCGCCCGGAGCCTATGCGCAAGGCGCCTTAAAAAAGTGAGGAACTTAGTATAAAATTTTCAGGTTTTAGGCTTGTTTTGGGCTAGTTTAGGCTGATCTAGGTTGGTTCTAGCCTCTAGGATTGTTTAGGGCTGGTGTAATTGTTTCAGACCTGCTCAGAAGATTTTTAGCCAGAACTTGGCCTGAAAATACGCCAAAAGAGAATACGAATTAATGATGTAAAACCTTTTTTAAAATAAACGGGAATATGCATATTTCAAATATAATCAATTTGCACACTTGTTTGTGTATGCTTCTTTTTCCCTAATCAAATCATCTTATCGGTGACCATTTTTCTTCCAGAAACCTTAAGGACCAGGGAGATGCTCGCATACTGCTGACACGGTTTGATGTTACTCATGCCGCTGGTAAATCTGTTACTTGAAGTAGTTCTGAGAAATAAATGTATGTGTTTTTCAAAATCTTTTTATGTGACTTTGTCTCTGTATAGAGAGTGATGATACTTTTGGATATTTCAACTGTAATGCTGTTTGTTGTTCTGGTCTAAACGGTTTTGGTGTCATATCGGTTGTGTGCCTCGTTCTTTCTGTTTTATTTTCTTTGGATTGATGTGTTTTTCGTGTCATGGAGTTTGCAAGTATGGACGACATTGGATATCATCAATTACTCCCTACGGGCCCTAGAGGCTAAAACTTTCAAGGTTTTAAAGGCATGCATGGCTGAATTCCTACTCTAAATGGTAAAAGTGCGTCGTGTGCAAGTTCTTGAATTCCCGCCTGGTTCAGTGAACTCTCCCGTCATGCACCCACGAGTAGTTGGACTTTTACGGGTGATATGTTTGAACCTTAGTAGGGGGCAGTGACGGATCTAGAACAAAAGTTCAGGGGTAGCGAAATTTTTTTTTTGACCGTACTTTCATATAAATGAAATAATTTTTTTTACCGTATTTTTATATAAATGAAACAATTTTTTTTACCGTACTTTCATGTAAACACTTTTTTTTACGGTAACATGCAACTGGGGTCGAGCGACTGGTTGAGTGGTCGGTCTCTGACTCTCACAGTTCCCGCTCTCTGTCTTTCTTCATGGCCGGCCATTTGGGTAAGTTGGGTTTGAGAATTGAGACTTTGAGGTATTGGTTTTAATAAAAATTTGGGTTGGCTAAAGCCTAAATGTTTATTAAAACCCAATACCTCAAAACCTTTAATAAAATGTGGAGACTTTTTATAAAGTATTAGGTTTTTTTATATAATTTTGGACTTTTTATAAAGTATTGAGCTTTTAAAAAAATTTGAGGGGTAACGTAATTTTTGCTCAAGGGTAACGTATTGGGTAACTGGATACATAAAACCGTAAAAAAAAAATTGCACTACGCGTAAAAGTTGAGGGGTAGCGGGGGCTACCCCTACCCATAGGGTATGTCCGCGGGTTCGTGGATACCAGCACGCAGGCCCTTCAAACGGGTGATATGTTTGTGACTTTGTGTTTGCCAAGAGATTTGTTTGCTTTGAGGCGTTTACAAAAAGAAAGAAGCGTTGCCTGTCTGTATTTGGTATTGCCAAACTGCCATCGCCAAGACTAAATTTTTATTTATGATTTTGGATTTCGTCTTTAGCCATTTGAAATTACACCTATAATCATAGTTATCAAGATTATTTGGTATTATGAAGTGATTTTGGTCCTTAACTAAGGCTGAGGGGAGTACCCCCGTGAAGGTGAGGTGGCAAGCGTGGAAGCGTGGAACACCACGCCCCCTTGGCGTGATCGATGAGCGTGGATCTCCCTCGTGCAATTTTCCACGGTGTGGAGAAGGGAAAGGTGAAAGAGGTGGGGCCGCCAAGGAGTGGGGTCAAGACCAATGGTTTTAAAACACATGTATTTTTTAAGTGGGTGAAAAGTGGAACATTATGCCCCCAAATGTGAATATCGTGTGGAAATTAAGTGACGCTGATGTGGAGGGGTGTGGAAATGTGGAACCACTCCCCTTAGCCTAAAGGAAGTTAAGATCATGTGAGATGATCGGTTTACTGTTTTTATTAAAAAAATGAAGCTAAAATCATTTATTCATTATTCGCTTAGTAACTGAACCGACTAGAACCGAAAATCAAATCAACTGAAATCAAAGAAAACCAAACCGAATTTTTCTTCAGTTCAGTACTAACTGTAACATTATTTGATTTGATTACCAGTTATACATATTTTGAATTCACTTATAACCGATTAACCTGGATAAACTCGTTTATAACCGCATTAGATACATATTCCATATATGCTTTTATAACCTACTTGTAAACATAACATCCCAACATAAAATTCACTATAACCTATGAGTCCATCGGAACTAAAACTAGTTACCTTCATGACTTAGGGTCAGTTCGATTTGGTTTTGACCCCAACCAAAACAAAAACTTTCTGTTAAAGGATTTTTAAAACCGGCCTGTTTTGGTTTTCGGCTTAACTGAACTATCGCTTAATCGGTTACGGCTTAACCGAACTATTGATTAATCGGTCCGAGTTTCGGTTATTACCGATGATAACCGAACCGATGAACACTCCATTGTGGTCGAACCCTCCTATCTATAGACCTTCGATTAAAGCATCATACAAACTTGCAATGTCACCGACCCGTCCAAGAAAACATTGACATGAAAGCTGTGAGGAGGAGATTTACTACACCCGTACAAATCTTGTATACAAATCAAAGAAATCTATCATCGATAGCTACAGCCATAGCCGTAGACGATCATGGCCCCATCTGGACACACAATAAAACCCCTTCATGGGTGCGAACATACCCGACCCGTGTATCCAATTTACACCAAACATTACAAAAATGTGCGAGACAAAGGCTCCCATTGGAAGGTATGGCTTGCCATAGCCATATAATTCAGTACGGATTATGGAACAACACTTTAACCTCAAACATACTCATAAACATGTACTCAAAATGTGGGATTTTAGACTATGCACGCAAAGTGTTCGACGAAATGCCTGAAAGAAGCCTAGTTTCTTGGAACACTATGATTGGGTCATATACCCAGAATGGAAATGAGAGGGAGGCTCTTGATCTCTTTGTTCAGATGCAAAGAGACGGGACCGAGTTTAGCGAGTTCACGGTTTCAGGCGTTTTGTGTGCTTGTGCTGCTGAGTTTGCAGTGTTTGAATGCAGGCAGTTACATGCTTTTGCTCTTAAGGCGTCGATGCTGGCGAATGTTTTCGTGGGCACTGGTTTGCTTGATGTTTACGCTAAGTGTGGGCTACTGGAAGACGCGATACAGGTGTTTGAGTATATGCCTGAAAGGAGTGATGTGACATGGAGTTCAATGGTGGCAGGGTATGTGAAAAATGAGCTTTTTGAGGAGGCTTTGTTGATGTTTAGGAAAGTACAGGTGACTGGAGTTGAGTTTAATCAGTTTATTGTTTCGTCGGTTCTTGCGGCTTGTGCTGCTATTGCTGCTAAAATTGAAGGGATTCAGACACACGCGGTGTTAGTTAAGACGGGTTTTATTGTAAACTTCTTTGTGTGTTCATCTCTTGTAGATATGTATTCCAAATGTGGAAGCATTAACGATGCTTATTCGGTGTTCTCACACGCACAAGATAAAAACATTGTGTTACTGAACGCAATGATTTCAGGGTTTTCTAGACACGGCCGGTCCATGGAGGCGATGATATTGTTTGAGAAAATGCAGCAAATTGGGTTACAACCGAACGAGGTTACATATGTTTCTGTATTGTCTGCGTGTGGTCATATGGGGTTGGTCAAAGAGGGTAAGAAGTACTTTGACATGATGGTGAAAGAACATAATTTATCACCTAATGTGTATCATTATTCATGTATGGTTGATGTTCTTTGTCGAACGGGTCTGATTGACAAAGCTAAGACCTTGATTGACAAAATGCCATTTGAAGCCACAGCTTCGATTTGGGGATCACTTTTGAGTTCATGTAGAGTTTATAACAACGTCGAATTGGCTGAGATTGCTGCTAGACGTCTGTTTGAGATTGAGCCCGATAATGCAGGAAACCATGTCTTGCTTTCAAACATTTATGCTGCAAATAGGCAGTGGGATGAAGTTATACAAGCAAGAAAGCTGCTTAAAGAAACAGAAGTGAAGAAAGAAAGGGGCAAAAGTTGGATTGAAATTAAAGACAAAGTTCACGCCTTTATGGTTGGCGAGAGAAACCATGATAGAATCGGCGAGATTTATTCGAAATTGGAGGATATAATGGTAGAAATGAGGAAGTTTGGTTATAGATGTGAGACTCAACATGACTTGCACAATGTTGAAGATGATAAAAAAGAGGAACTTTTGAGGCACCATAGCGAGAAACTTGCGCTTGTTTATGGATTAATGTGCTTACCTTCTTCTGCTCCTATAAGAATCATGAAGAACCTTAGAATCTGTGGGGATTGTCATGTGTTTATGAAGCTGGCTTCCAAGATTACAGGGAGGGAGATTGTAGTGAGGGATACGAATCGGTTTCATCATTTTAGAAATGGTTTTTGCTCATGTGGAGAGTTTTGGTAAGGTAATGTTTCATCAACCTTAATGTTATAAGAATCTTAAAAGAGTTAAAGCAAACATGTTCATTCACTTTTACATATGGGGATGTTTTGTCTATGTATTTGATGTTTAGTGCAGAAATGACTAACATAAGAGCATCTACAATAATAGCATCAATACACCTCATTGTGACATAATTTCTCTATAAAACTCCCCCATCCCCTTAATTTTGATAAGACTTGGGGAAGATGGTTGAGTTGCAATTAAGAAAGAAACAGAGGGTCCGTGAAGTTGCAAAAAAGAAGCTGCATTCAGTGAACCATTCGTGAACTACTCGGCAAGAAGTTCATTCATGTTTTTTTTTCTAATAAACGAACAAACATGGACAATTTTTTTTTGTTTATTTAATTAAACGAACATGAACACATGTCCAATTCATTCATTTACGTTCGTTTATGATCGTTCCTTTACGTTCGTTCATTCATTTAAGTTCTTAGATGTTCATTTGCTTATATATTTTCGTTAAATATTATTTTTAAAACCTATTTGATATCGTTTATTACTAAATTTACACATTTATTTTTTCGTTCGTTAGGCTAAGGTAAGCTCATAATTAAACCCATAATATTTTCACATGTACACTTAGCAACCTAATCCATTTGCTCACTACTCTATCACAACTCATCATGATGATGGTGAATTAGTGATCAGAAGTTGATGTTTTGAATTTAGATGTATTTGTTTACTTTTGGAGTTACTTTTAATGATTTTTATGTTTAGATATTCATGTTTACTTTTAATGTAGTAATTCGAGACCGTTCTATCACGGATATCTCTGAGAATCACGAGTCACCTTCAGATTGAAATAATTCGATGATACTCTTGAATTTTCAATCGGATAAGACTCAGAGAGAAAACAAGAACGAATATGTATTTCTATATATTGTACTGACCAAATTCGTATGCATATATAGGGTAAACATAAACAATGGAATGCAATGACGGTTATTGGCTGAAAACCGTCACAACCGTTAATTCATAACTACTAAGTCATTCTATTCCGGAGAGGTAATCTACTGCGGAGAGACAAACTTACTCCGGTATAGTAAACTTGGTCAACATACATTTCAATTTTAGTTCATGTGATTTGGTCTAAATAACTCTTTTAATCCAAAAGTTTTAATTTGACCAATTTTGTCATTGTGGTTTCAAAATGTTCGCAATCAGATACTGAGACAACACCATTCATTTTTTTCTGAAGGATATTTTATATTTATTTATTAGTTAACTAAGGGTAGTTTGGTCCTGTTATAAAAACTTAAAAGAAAAAATGAATGATGTAAATCCTCGTAGTTGATTACGACAATTTTGAAATCGCAATGACAAAACTACACATTAGAACTTTTGGATTCAAGGGTCACATTAGAACTTTTGGATTAAAGGGTTATTTGGAAGAAACTATACAGAATAAAAGTTTACTCTTTCATATAATAGTAATGAAGTTTTAAAAGTATTTCAATTAGGCTACTCATGCGTTTTTTGTCCAAATTGGGTCACTAAACCTTCAAATCAATCCATCATCAAAACACGAAATGTGTCAAGAAACTTATGGAGGAGAAGATGTGTGGGTCGGGATTTCCAATATATGTAATTTTATTAAAAAAATAAAAAAAACATGTTAATTATGTTAAAAAATAAAAAATAATCTAAAATCTTCGTCACCATTACATCAGCATAAAAAAAAAAGAAAAAGGTATTTCTAATTGAAACAAAAAAAAACATGCTAAAAAAACATGTTAAAACCTATAATTTAAATAAAAAAATGAAGGCTGAGTGACTTAATTAAAACATTTTTTAAACTTGAGTGACCTAATTAAAACATTTTTGAAACTTCATTACTTTTTTGCAAAGTTACCCTTTTATTATTATCACTATATTAATATAATGTTAAATGAATCGCTAATTCTATTATATATTTGAATTCAATACATAATATAATTACAAACCATAATACAAATGAGAGTTCAATTAGTGTATTTAATATGGAATGGAACTTTGAATCTATATAATTGTAGAAGTGTACATTAGTTTTTATTTATTAGTATACTATCAGGCAAATTAGTTTTTAATAATTTAAACTATGACCTATTTGACCGATAATAATTCATACTAATAATTTGGTTGATGACAGTCCTAACTTTTACTTTTGTTGTTAAGGGAAGTCTCAGTAGCATAATCATAATATATTTACACTAGATTTCGCCCAAAATGATGATTTTGAATGAAATGGAACCGGACATCATTTGAGTGTAAATCGATGATGATTATACTACTAGAAATACTCTTAACAATAAAAGTGAAAGTTAGGACTGTCACAACCTAAAATGTTAGTATGAATTGTTATCGGCAATGAGTCATAGTCTAGATTATTAAAATCCAATTTATATTATTATTATTTTTATTATTATTTACAGCACTTTCATTTTTTTCTTTTGTGAATTTATTTTTGATGGTTTTTTTTTATTTGGTATTATTATTTTATTCTAATCTTACTATTATTATTATTAATTTTTTAATCATTATAATTAATTTGAGGCATATTTGTTTTTCTTTAGTGACTTTTAAAATATGATGTTTTACGAACTTACGAATCTACCGCTGCACCGTGCTTACTTTTATCTACATTTCGACCGAGTTTTTGTGATAATGTACATGCTATAGAAGCACGGACGTACAAGCCGTCGAAGCTACTTTTAAATTTTGTTTTTCTTCCGCTTACAATATTTTTATAAAACTCATGATTTGTTTTTATATAAATTTTATTTGAAAACGACCCGTTTTCATTAAAGTTTTGATGTGAGTTTTTTAGTAGGATAAATAAAGGTCACCCTTACAAATTTTAACATTACCACTTACCACTATAATGTGTGGGATACATCCACTCATTAAACTATATATAAGATAAAAGAAAGTGACAAAGTGTAGTGGAGGAATTGATAAAAGTAAAACATACAAATAAAAAATATTTTAGTTTTTTATATACAAATTTAAATAAACTAACAAAACTCTAAGATTTTCTTTAATTTTTTAAATTAAATCCATCATTATCTTACCTCTAGGAAAGGTATGGAGTGTTCCAGTACCCTTTAAGCTTTCAATCACAATTTCTACTTGAGTGTTGTATACTTCCAACTCTACAAATCAATAAATCAAGAAAAAGTTTCAAATAAACAATTTCTCTTTAAGAACTCCTCTGGCCTCATTGTGTATCGTAGTAGGGTGTCTCGTATACCTCGTGTGAAAGGAGTGGGGGGCGTGAAACATCGCCCCCTTCTTATAGCGTGAAAGTTGGACGTGATAATTTTCACGAGAGAAAAGGGGCGTGCAAGAGGTGGCCAAAAAAAATGTTATTTGATTGGTTATGTTATTTGATTGGTTAAGAGGGGACGTGAAAATTTTCACGAATACCACCCCCTTTTGTATGAAAGGGCATGAAAATTCTCACATGAGTTACCCTTAAATCACATAAAATGATGTTTTGTTTCTTTTTGCCTTTTCACTACTTTCAAGACTATTTTTCACACAAGAACTCAATTTATTCAAGAATATTTCCTTCAACATTTGAAAATAGATCTCAATCAAGTTGAATGATTCAACACCATCATAAAATAAAAACAATAATTCTTCTGTCAAGAAACAACAGTTTATTCCACTGAAAGTTTTAAAAAGGATATCCCTAAGGAAACAACATCAAAAAACATGAAAAGGAGAAAATTAAACTAAATTAGTTTAATTAAACAAACATATCACTCAAACAACATACTCCTTGCTTTCTTAATTAACATGCCTCTCATGCACGGTACATATCAAGCAAACCATCTCCCTTGTGACACTTAGGACATTTAGGGTTCGAATCATACACCATAACATGCATGTAGCAGTTTAGACAACTCATTAGAATCAACCCTGACCTATGACCACTTCCAGATGCAACACCACAACCCTGGTTCGTCGCTGCTTCCTGTTGCGATCGTGACGACGAACCTTCTTGTTTGCATGCCTTGTTCTTTTTGTTGCTACAACGCGGAGACGGTCTCGAACCAGGCTCATGGCTCAAGCACTCTCTCCTTAAAGTTGGTTCAAATTTGACATGACGGTTGGTTTTTAACGCGCTCGCTGAGACCGTTTCAATCTACAAAAGATTAAGAGGCCGGGTTAAAAATTTTATAGATTTTTTAACATCCGTCCATTTCAGATACCAAATGTGTTACGTTTTTAGAAATTATTAGACTAAACTCTAAAGCACTTATTTTTTAAAATTAGGGACCAAAACCGTAATATGAACATGCGTATACCACATAACTATCTATGTAATAATAGATTTAAAAAATAAAGTGTCATTTTCGTCCATGTGGTTTGGTTATTTTAGCCACTTTCATCCAAAAACTTGTTTTTAGCTTTTTCGTACCTGACTTTTCAAAATCTAGTCATTTTCATCCAACTGACTAACTTCATCTACAATTTAACGTTAAATCAAGGGCAATATTGATTAAATCAGGAGTAATTTGGTTTGATTTTAACCTATGAATTTTTAACCGACCCTTGATTTAACGTTAAAAATATAGACGGAGTTGGATGAAAATGGATAGATTTTAAAAAGTCATGGACGAAAAAACTAAAAAATTTTTTTGGATTAAAGTGGCTAAAATGATCAAATTACATAGACGAAAATAACAATTTACTCTAGTTTAAAAGAAGTTTTAGTATAGTTTAAAAGAAGTTTTAGTAGTAATAAATTGGTGATCATATATGCATACCTTTTTGAGCTTGCCTTTCTTTGCTGAACCTTTCTTGTCATGAACCTCTAGTTTAGTCTGGACATGGTTCAAATCTAAATGACATGAAGCATTTCCGTTGGAAGGTTTTGAACTCAGGCCATTGATCAAGCTTCCAATGGACTGTTTGATGGTTGCATCTTTCAGAGGTTGGCCATCAGGTTTTCCCATTTCTCTATATAGTTGTTGAACAGCAAATATGTTAAAATATAGCAAGATGATAAAATCATCGCAAAAGATTTTATATAGTTTTTCATTTCACGTGTCACATTCATATTCATTCTCATTATTTATATCTTGCATCTATCTCTTATTAAACAAATATCTATTTTTAATAATAATATATATTTAAACAAAATACTAATTATACTAATAAAACACATTTATTTTAAAGTATCTCTTATTATACGAAACTTTGAAATCTAGTTATATAACTTTTATTTTCAGTCAGATAGTAAATGAAAGTCAAATTACATTAAATAGTAATTAATGTATTTTCAAAACCCAATTATATATTAATTTTTACATATTTTGAATTTTGTTTTCTTTCGTTGGTATATGTCATACACTTTTACACTTATAAAATATATATACATACAAATTTAAGAACATTATGTATTGATATTTTTCACCACGTGTTTATTACATATTACACGTGTTCTAAACTAGTATGGGTTATATATAAGGATGAAATGTATTCAAGAGGGTCCATTCACCCCGGTCACCAGAATTTGTCCATATTTTGTATATAAAAGTTCTGTTTTTTAAAGCAAAATATGAGCCGGACCCCTTAGTCGTAGTCAGTAAAGAAAGACACATTAACATTATGATGACTCTCCTATAAAAAAGTTCTGGTTCCACGACCGTATAACCATAGTTAAGTTCTTAAATATAAATATAGATGCAAATTCGTTATGAAATAAAGTTCAGATTAATCATTAAAATAGATTCTCCTAAAACTATTTTTCTAGTTACAACTTATAAAGGTATTAAATATTTGTAGTAATAATAGTTAAAATAAATATAACAAGCTTAATAACTATAGGTGTCCTGATAATAATAACAACTAGTTTTTACCCCCCGCGCGTCGGGCCCAAATAAACAATTTATCGGTTCGGGTCGTCGAAAATCATAAAAGCGAATACCGATACGGGTTCCAATAATACAAACACCAACAATGATGTTGTTCGCTCATAATAGGTTCGGCTCATTACGGTAACACAACGGTAACGGAACTCGCTATAGACAACGATAAAAAAAATGATTTTGAATACAACTCAGTTTAAAAAAACGTTATATCAGAACGTTTAAAAAAAACTAAAAACAGTTGCGCACTTCGTATTTTGAGAAAATTTAACGAACAAAAGTAATTAAAAAAACAAAAATTTTAAAAATATATGAAACGGGCTAAAAACTTATATTATATATAATATAAGGGTAGAAAATAAAAATATAAAAAATAATTTTTTGTGTCAATATTTGTATGGAAATATAACAATTGTGTGCGCCATCTGAAAATTAGAAAAGCTCAGTCGCCAAAGCATAAGTCAACAAAGTTAACTATTCCCTGGCATGGGGTTTAATAGGTTAACTACTTGGTCTACTCGCTTTGCGAAGGGTGAACCGATTTTTAGAAAAAATTTAACGTATACACATGCTCAGACGTAATAATAACGTTAAAAAATGTAACCTAGAACCAAAATATCGGCGACAACGGATTAAGAACACAGACGGCACCATTGCTTAAGAACACTAAAAAATAAAGTCAAAGCGGCGCTAAAACCAAAGAAAATAAAACTAAAAAGCGGATTTCTCGTGATTCGCTTATACCCACGCTTCGCGGTGGCTACCGGGCCTATCATTAATAAAATATAAATGAAAACGTAGGCGCAACGGTCAAATAAAGTTCATAAAAGAGAAACATAAAACTAAATAATAAAAAAAGAAGAAAAAATTGCCGGTTCGGGTCGTCGAAAACCATAAAAGTTAATACCGATACGGGTTACGATAATACAAATACCGACAATGATGTTTTCGCTCAGAATATGTTCGGCTCGTCACGGTATCAAAATATTAACGTCACTCGCTTTAGACGAATATTAACGTCACTCGCTTTAGACAAATATTAGATAAATATTAACGTCACTCGCTTTAGACAACGATACAAAAAAACCCGATTTTGAATACAACTCGGTTTTTTTTAAATTATATCAGAACGTTGACAAAAAAACTAAAAACAACCACGCCCTCCGTATTTTAAAAATATTTAACAAAAAAAAGTTATTAAAGAAAAACAAAATTAATAGAAATTAAAACAGGTTAAAAGTGTAAATTTATATATAGTATAAGATTGAAAGTAAAAGAATAAAAAAAATAAAAAATAAAAATACGCATCAAACAACTAATGGTAAAGTAACTATTCACATAAGTTGGTCTTTAAACTTACTTATTATTATATTATTATTTATTTATAATAATGATAATAAAACACAAAAATAAAAATAATAATAAAATAATAATAGTAATAGTAATATATTGGAATTTAGTAAAACAAAATAAAGCAAAGTCTCGTTAACATCTCATGAGAAAGAGGAACTGCTTTTTAATTAATATAAATAAAGAGAACAATGACAAAAACAATATTATCTCGAATAAATAAAAAATATAATGGCACTTTTTTTCACATGGAAATGCTTTCATATATTTGCATTTCACAACCATGTTATTTTTTAATGGTTGATCATATGATATTCACTTAAATAGTATATATTATTTTAAGAAGTATAAAATGGTAAAAGAAAATACTTGTATACACATTTAAAATCACAAGTGCTTAGATAAAATATATAAAATAATTAAAAGCAAACAATATCAGCATTGCTGTAATTTTAAAGATGTTAACCAGATCCTTTTAATGATACATTTTGTTACAAATAAAATATAATTTAAATTGTGTAAGTTGATTAATGTATGAAATCAAAATGAAATTTGTGAAACAAATTTAAATTAGCATCATCTTTATAAAATTTGTCGATGAAGAATTTGAATGTGGATTCCAATCACATTCTTCAAGACGAAAAACATTTCTTCAAGCAAAAAGGATCCTAGTTACTTGAAGAATAGCAACATATATGGTAGTATATAAAAGATTCACAAACTTACTTGGAGATAGTTCTGCGGTATGTCGTTGATGCTTATATCACTTGTAAATGTATAACTTAATTATAATCGGTGGTTGTTTTTCTTCATATTTATAACCGTATACATGCATTAACCTGTTATTTATAAGATATTATTTGGGTTGTCGTTTAGCGTTTAAGCTTTTAGAATAAATACGTATCTTATACGTCGCTTTTATCGATAAAAATATTATAATATTACTAAGTGCATAAATGCTAATATAAAAAATTAATTTTTTTATATTATTCAATATTAATGCCATTAAAATTTATGTGATATCTATTTAATGTATATATTAAATATATATAATATTTAATAAATTAAAACAAGAGTTCGATTTTCCAAAACAGATTCAAAAACCTCCAACTCCTGCAACTCTTTTAGGACTTACCATTAGATAGATTCTAAGATTTTTTTTACCAGTGTTATTATTAAAATTAGTCTTATTCAATTGTCGGATACATAAAAAAACACATAAAAGTACAACTTATAAAAAAAAATTCTAATTGTTCCGGACACTTGTACACAATTAATATAAAAATTAATGAGTATATACTACAATTACAGTTTTTCCTTATATATAAAAATAAAAATTAATTTTATATGATAATAAATTACCTAAAATATAGTTATGAAATATTATAGAAAAGTTCGGATACAATCAATCTAACTGTATATCTTGTAATAAGTGCTGAGAATAACCTAATAACTTTTCTTTTTCATTAAGAAAATATGTTTTTTATTTGTGAATTTCTGACACAACACACATCTAACATAAAATTTATGGATTTAAGTTTAGCTTAAACGAGTTCAGGTCAGTTTTTGGTCGAATGTGTGAACTAGAGGTGTCATTTTTACCCGAAACTCGATTACCGAACCTGACCCTAATCCACCCGAACTCGATTAAGATGCACCCAAAAAAACTCGAAACCGATTACCAAGCAAACCCGAATTACTTAATATGATTATGTATTCGGGTTAATAAATCAAGAAACGGGTTGACCCGAGGAACCTAAATAAGCTTTTAAACATATATTTGTTGATCAATTCTTTATCATGTAATGGAAAACAAGATTGATTATAAACGTGTACCTGGTAATCCAGTAACATTGGAGAGCTAAGTCATCATGATCTTGATGAAGACCAGGTTCCCGTTTAGGGTGTATCGTAAGGATGGTTTAACATGTCATGACATGTCACATTATAAACAACGATGTATTTTGTCATTATAGTGGATGTTGTATTTAACTGTTGCTTATGACTCTTCCATGAGATAGGTCCGCCGGCTAACATAAAGATATACCTTGAAGTGAATTTCTTGTCATCTTTACATTTAGCAAATTCAGAATCAGAATAACCAACAACTTCTAAATTATCACTTCTTTTGTAGGTCAGTTTATAGTCTTTCGTCCCTTTCAGATATCGAAGCACTCTTTTAGTTGCTTTCTAATGCTCAAGACTAGGATTAGTCTGATAACGACCTAGCATTCCAGCAATATAAGCGATATCTGAACGAGTACAGACTTGAGCATACATAAGGCTTCCAACTACTGATGTATAAGGTATCATTCTCATTTGCTCCTTTTCAACCTCTGTTTTGGGACATTAGAATGAACCGAAAACATGTCACACCCCCGATTTCAACTAACGGAGTTTTACCGTTTGGGAAGTGACGAACCAGGATCTCAGACATTAGTTACTTTGAATGACTCTACATGGGACTCAAAATGAAAATATCATTTAAATCAGAGTATCAATGCGGAAGCGTAAAGAAAGTAAATGCGCAAAATACACGCGCCCAAAACCAAAGTCCAAAAAGTCCAAACGTCCCATCAAAACAAGTACAATAGGATAACTCAAGTAAACATAATTAAATCAAAATCAAGCAGTTGAATCACATGCATGCCCTAACGTGCACCTGTGTCTTAGCTTAGCGACCTGAGAAAACATGTAAGAAAATATGTCAACACGAGGTTGGTGAGTCCACATGTTTCAATATAAGTAAATAAGTGTTTACCGGATTTAATACGTAGTTAACCTATGTTCATGTTCAGCTCAAGCGTTCTCAACCGAAGCTGACTGTTTGTTTATTGCCTCCTGCCAGGTCTATCAACGCTGGCGGTGTGAGTAGGCTAACATTTCACCCGTTCGATATCTAATCGAGTTAGCGCGACTAACGCGGGTGAGATTTGTCAAACCCAGTAGTACTACTAAATATTACCTCGCTAAGATCCAAATTAACGGTCCGATATTAGTTCAAATTAGTATAGGGCTTTTAATAAAGAAAAGATTTTGAACCTGACTATGTGATTTAATTTTATTGAGGCCGAGTTTAGGATCAAAACCCCCAAATCGATTTATGACAAACCCTAGGTTCTGGATTGGGTTTAATTCGATGTTAATCGATCGAATTGTCGTGGGGCTTTCACTCTATGAGTAAAGCCGAAGCTGAGGGAATGTTTAATTACCAGAATGATGTATGAATTGATGGCGATCGACTACAACGGTCTCCGACTTCGACGAGTTCGATCCCCGGCGACTATGGCTTCAATTCCGATCAGGTTAGTGTGTGTAAAGGATTCAGAGGAGTTTGAATAGATTGTTTGTAGCGTTTTTTTGCAAGATTAACACACCAAATGTTCGAATTCGATTGTTTAGTTATGTTGTTCGACGGTTATGGTGTAATGGTCATAAATTTGTTTAATTCGACTCAATGATGGTGTTTAATGTCCAAATGATGAGCGTTTATGGTGTGAATGTGCATGTCAGTTACCAATTCAAACATAAATCGGCTACTAATGCGAATTTGATTCAAGAATGAAGCGGTTTGACTTCCAGAAGTCAACAAAACTCAAAACCTTCAATTTTGACTTTAGGGAGTCAACATTTTGGTTTTGAATAGTTACATAATTAGTCCCTGAAGTTTTAGTTCAAATAATGACAGAATTAATCCCTGGAGTTTAATATTGGATCAACTGGGTTAGGAATTAACTGAATATTTAACGGTGTTACTAACGGAACTAACGGAGTTACCCACGTGAATTCAGGTCCGCGTTTCGAGTTCCAACGAACTCTGACAATTGGGATCTTACTGTGCTTTAACATTTTAACTTCCCTATCCATAATTTTCACAGGTTCTTCGATGAAACGTAACTGTTCATCAACGTGTAGTTCCTCAAGAGGAACTGCGAGTGATTTGTCTGCTAGGCATTTCTTTAAATTTGAGACGTGAAAGACGTTGTGCACACCACTAAGTCTTTCTGGTAGGTCCGGTTGATACGCTACTGGTCCGATTCTCTTCATTATCTTGAATGGTCCAACATAGCGAGGATTTAGTTTGCCTCGTTTCCCGAAACGAATGACACCTTTCCAAGGTGAGACTTTGAGTAAGATCATGTCACCTATTTGAAACTCCAAAGGTTTACGACGCTTGTCGGCATAGCTCTTTTGACGATCAGGAGTTGCTGCCATACGGTTTCTAATTTGAACGATCTTTTCGGAAGTTTCAAATATAAGTTCAGGACCTATGAGTTGACTATCCCCAACCTCGGTCCAACAAATAGGAGAACGGCATTTCCGTCCATAAAGTGCTTCAAATGGAGCTGCCTTGATGCTAGTGTGATAACTGTTGTTGTAGGAGAACTCCACCAACGGTAGGTGAGACTCCCAAGTGTTACCGAATTCAATCACACAAGCTCGTAGCATGTCCTCCGGCGTTTGAATAGTACGTTCTGTTTGGCCGTCAGTTTGAGGATGGTATGCTGTGCTCATATCTAGATGCGTGCATAAGGCCTTATGTAACGACTGCCAGAAACGAGAAGTGAATCGTGCATCACGATCCGAAATAATAGAGATTGGCACCCCGTGCCGAGAGACTATTTCTTTCAAGTAAGTACGAGTATGCTTATCCATTTTGTCGGTCTCCTTGATTGCTAAGAAGTGCACGGACTTTGTTAATCGATCAACAATTACCCAGATGGTGTCACATCCAGTAGGGGTTCGTGGTAATTTGGTGATGAAGTCCATGGATATTTGTTCCCATTTCCACATGGGGATTTCTGGTTTTTGCAGAAGACCGGATGTTTTTGATATTCAACTTTGACCTTCGTGCAAGTCAGACACTTACTAACATAGGTGGCTATATCGGCCTTCATCTTTGGCCACCAATATAGTACTTTTAGGTCATGGTACATTTTGTCGGAACCTGGATGAATAGAGTAACGAGATTTATTAGACTCATCCATAATTAGTTCCCTTAGGTTTCCAAATACTGGGATCCATATTCGCTCGGCAAAGTAGCGAATACCGTCAGATTTGACTTCAAGTTGTGCTTCCAGACCGCGTGTACTTTCCAGCAGTAGATTTTCTTCTTTTAGGGCTTCGAGTTGAGCACTACGGATTTTGTCAGGTAATCCGGGGTGAATAGTAAGCTGTAATGCTCGAACTCATTTGGGTTTCATTTCTTTTCGACTCAGGGCATCAGCTACAACATTAGCTTTACCCGGGTGATATCGGATCGCACAGTCATAATCGTTTAAGAGTTCGACCCAACGACGTTGTCGCATGTTCAACTCTTTCTGTTCGAAGATGTGCTGAAGACTCTTGTGATCGGTGTAGATTGTGCATTTGGTACCGTACAAGTAATGTCTCCATATCTTAAGAGCGAAGACTACGGCTCCCAAATCTAAATCATGAGTGGTGTAGTTTTTCTCATGAATCTTTAGTTAACGTGAAGCGTATGCGATCACCTTTTCTCGTTGCATTAACACACAACCCAGACCCTGAATAGATGCATCACAATACACCACAAAATCATCGGTTCCTTCCGGAAGAGCTAGAATAGGTGCACTGCAGAGTTTCTGTTTAAGATGTTGGAATGCTGACTCTTGGTTATCGCCCCAATCATAGGCTTTACCCTTTTGAGTTAAAGCAGTGAGGGGTTGAGCAATTTTGGAAAATCCTTCGATGAATCGACGGTAATATCCAGCCAATCTCAGAAATTGTCGTACCTCAGTCGGAGTCGTCGGTGCTGCCCAATTATTGATGGCTTCTATTTTGGATGGGTCGACATGTATCCCTTTCTCGTTAACCACATGCCCTAGAAACTGAACTTCCCGGATCCAAAATTCACACTTGGAAAACTTGGCATACAGTTGTTCTCGCTTAAGTAGTTCCAAAATTAGGCGTTGTAACATCCCAAAAATAAAACGACAGATATAATAACGGAATAAACGAACGAGGCATGTCGGGTCGGGTCGGATGGGCTAGAAGGGGAGCCTCCCCTATAAATAGCCAAGGTCACAACCCATTTCTCTCATTTGCAACTTCTAGAGAGAGAAACCGTAGAGAGAGAAAGTTGTCGGATCGACCCGAGATTTGAGAAGTGTGTTGCTCCATAACTCGTGAGAAGAAACTCCGGATCAGAAGCTCGATTCAGGTAACGATCCGACCTAAATCTGAGTTTTTGTTCGTTTTTGGGTTTTTTCGGGTTTTGGGTGAAAAGGCAACGTTTTTACGGATGGAACTGAAAGATAATCACGGATTTGAGTTCCTTAATGGAAAACGAACGTTTTGAATGCAACAGGTTCGGGATCTTGACATGATCAGACCCGAATGCGAAAGTTAGGGTTTTCGCGAAGAACAGGTCGTGCGCACTTGCTAAGTGCGCACGGAGCAGGTCCTGCGCACTTGCTAAGTGCGCAGGAAGAGGAACCTGCGCACTTGCTAAGTGCACAGGAGGAAGGACTTGCGCACTTGCTAAGTGCGCAGGAAGCATGGTCTGCGCACTTGCTAAGTGCGCAGGAAGCAGAGTCTGCGCACTTGCTAAGTGCGCAGACATCAGAACTGATTAAGTGAAGTCAGTATGTTAGAATGGTTAAACCGTTAGAGTCGGGATTGGTCTGATGTGTATTTAACTAATCAATTCAGATCTGAAGTGACGTTGTTGGACCTTCGTTTAGGACAACCCATATTAGCGTATCAGGTGAGTTCTAGAAGCCCTCTTTTAAATGTTTTTATATAATGTTTTCGGGCTGGTGTGTACACGTATGAAATGTTGTTTTATAAAATGATGTTTATGAAACTACGTTTACGAAAGGAAATGATTTGGAACGAAGGGTTTATGGAAAGAAAGTTTATGAACGGAATGTTTACGAACGAATGTTATAAAGAAATGGTTTAATGAAAAGGTAAAGGGTTTTGAAAGTGAAGGAAAGGTTTTATGAAAAGAAAACAAAAAGGGGCAAAGGTTTTAAAGAAGTCATTACAAATCTAATCTGTCGAATGAATGGAATTGACGAATGAAGTCTGGGAACGAGATTCTCAGCCTTGTGGTAGATTATGGACAGCGAGCCATAGTTGCCATAAGAACAACAGGGGTAGTGTCTTAGTGGCCTGCCAATGGTTTTGATGTTGTACAACTGGTAAGGGAGTAACGACGGTTACTCGGGTGATGACGATCATCCTAAGGGAAAGGGTAATGGGAAATCAATGACGGCGATACGTAACGGTTGATTCCCAAAGGAAAGATGCGTGTTGGGCAATGACGGCGATACGTAACGGTTGACCCCACGTAATGAATGGTTGTGGCAATGACGGCGATACGTAGCGGTTGCCCACAACATTAAAGGTTCCTACGGGGACATAGAGACGCGTAACGATACAGATTTTAGATAGTAATGTATGACTTAAATGAATGTTAATGTTTTAAACAAATGATCCGTTCAATGTGCTTAAATGTGCGAAGGTTTACGAATGAAAGGCCCTGTTTTCTTATACGAATGTTAAACCCTAATGAATGTTTGAATGATGAACCATTTCTTAAATCGAACGAAAACTAGAACTCACCATCGTAGCTGACGTTTTTAAGTGTACACATTCAGGTTAAGGCAGGTTATGAGGATGGACGGTGATGCTTGGCTAGAGATGAAGAGTTACCCGACTGCTTTGAAGACTGGCATCCCGTTATGTTTAGTTATGATGTAAATATGTTTTAATCAATGTTTACGCTTCCGCATGTATGAACAACGATTAAGTTATGTTTAAATGAAATTTTCCGCTGCGTTATTTGATATTCATGTTTAAGAACTGTTTGTGAATGAGTAAATCCAACAAGTGAGGCCTCCCGGGTTTGGGGCCTTACAGGCGTAGATGTTCCTCATGTTCTTCCTTGTTCTTGGAATAAATGAGGATGTCGTCGATGAAAACGATAACGAATTGGTCAAGGTAAGGCTTACACACACGGTTCATGAGATCCATGAATACTGCATGTGCGTTGGTTAACCCGAAAGGCATGACCATAAACTCGTAATGACCATACCTTGTTCTGAATGCAGTCTTAGAGATATCCTCTTCTCGGACTCTTAACTGATGGTAGCCGGACCTAAGATCTATTTTGGAATAAAAAACTTGATCCTTGGAGTTGATCAAAAAGGTCATCTATGCGAGGTAAAGGGTAGCGGTTCTTGATTGTGACTTTATTCAGCTCCCGGTAGTCAATACACATACGGAAAGTTCCGTCCTTCTTCTTGACAAATAGTACCGGAGCTCCCCACGGTGATGAACTAGGTCGGATGAAACCTTTATCCAACAAATCTTGCAATTGAGTGGACAGTTCTTGCAATTCACTGGGTGCCAGCCTATAAGGTGCCCGAGCAATCGGTGCTGCTCCGGGTGCTAAATCAATTTGGAATTCAACTTGACGGTGCGGTGGCAAACCGGGCAGATCCTCGGGAAATACTTCCAAAAATTCACGCACGACAGGAATATCTTCAATCTTCTTCTCTTCTGAGGGCTGCTCAGCAACGAGAGCCAAAATAGTCGTATGCCCCTTTCGAAGGCATTTTTGTGCTTTCATGAAAGATATGATGCCCATGACTGCACCAACTCTTTCGCCTTGGACGGAAAGGGGTTCTCCATTCGGGAGAGGTATACGAACAATCTTCTCACGACAGATAATTTCGGCTTGGTTTTTAGATAACCAATCCATGCCGACAATTATATCAAAACTACCAAGTATGACCGGCATAAGGTCGATATCAAATATATGTGTAGCTAGCTCAAGTTTACATCCCTTAAGAATGTGAGTTGCCTCAATTATTTGGCCGTCAGCTATCTCTATTGTATACTTAGCTTCTAATAGAGATGAAGTTCCTTTTATCATATTACTAAATTTCTTAGATATAAAACTTCTATCAGCACCAGTGTCAAAAAGGACTGAAGTAAAGTAATTATTTATGAGGAACTTACCGGTGACCACATTATGGTCGTAACGGGCTTCTCCAGATCCTAGTACGAAGGCTTGTCCCTTCGCACCATTTCCTCCACCATTTCCATTGTTACCACCATTGTCATTGCTATTCTGGTTAGGGTTGTGTTTCCATTACCCCCTTTCTTCAATTGAGGACAATTCTTCCGAATATGCCCTTCCTTTCTGCACTCAAAGCAACCCCTTGTGGATCCCGGTTGTTGAAAAGGTTGTTTAGTTTGTAACTCACCCCTGCAGTCCTTAGCAGCATGACCTATTTTGCCGCACCTCTGGCAACGATTGCAGAACCCAAAGTGGTGGAAGTTACAATTATTACACTTCGGAGACTTCCCCGCATAACCACCCTGGTTTTGACCTAAAGAGGTCGACTGGTTGAAGTTCTTAGTAGGCTCAAACCTACGCTGTTGCTGCTGCTGCGGTTGATTAAACTAGGGTTGGTTAGGTTGGGGTCCTTTGGAGTGCGAGTTGGAGTGGTTGTGGGTGTTGGAATGGTGATCAAACTTGTGTTTGTGATTGTCGGTGGGTTTAGCAACTGAACCTCTCGGAGGTAGGGTCCCTTGTGTCACCGCTTGGTCAGTTAACTTATGCGCAAGTCGGATGGTTTGTTGGATAGTGGCAGGATTGGATGAAGTAACCATGCTTTGTATTTGGGGCACTAGACCTCCAATGTAAAGCTCAATTCTTTTGTAATCAGGAGTTACCATATGCGGGCACATAGTAGCCAGTTCATAGGAACGTGTGGTGTAGAGTTCAATTTCAGAACCCTCCATCTTTAGGTTCCAAAACTCTCCCTCTAACTTCTGGATCTCATCACGAGGACAGTATTCCTCCTTCATCATTGCTTTGAATTCCTCCCATGGGAGTCCATTCGCCATGGCCAGACCCAACATTTGGACCTGGGCGTTCCACCATGTGAGTGCCGGGCCCTCCAAAGTTCCGGCGGCAAACTTCACTTGATTAGCCACGGGGCAGTTGCACATGGCAATTACTGATTCAACCTTCTCAAACCAACGAAGTAGTCCAACGGCTCCTTCAGCTCCACTAAAGGCGTGGGGCTTGCAATCCATGAATGCCTTGAAAGTGCAGGCTGGTTGTTGGTTTTGCTGATTTTGCTGGCCTGGATTTTGAAATAAAAATAGGATTGGAATTATAGAGTTTAGGAAGATGTTTTTAGGAGATGGATGGACATCATTAGTCAATAGCTAAAGCATTTACCTGCAGCATTCTGTGCTGCCAGAGCCTCCGCCACACTATCATTTATCAGTGTCGCTAGCTCTGCTGCCGTCATGTTAATGGTACCACGACCACCGGCACGGCCTCCGCGTCCTCTCCCTGACATGATTCTTCACAATCACAAATGAAAAACAATGAGAAATATATCGCATATTAAACATCATTCAGGTATGAGTAAGGAGATACAACATCTAATATTTTGAAAATTAAATAAATTGTAAGGCTACAAAATAAATAACGCAAATATTAAACTTCTCATGCTTTTATTGGATGGGAACAACCTTACCCATCAAGGTTTGAAAAGAGAAATAACATAAGCAAAATAAAACATGAAAAGGAAGATAGAATAGGAAGATCATCAAGCATCTTAGTCATCGGAAGAAACATACGATTGTGCATCGTCTATCTCTACTGGTTCCTCCTCCACGGGCTCCTCCTCAAAGGGCTCTTCTTCAAAAGGTTCCTCCTCAAAAGTTTCCTCCTCAAAAGGTTCCTCCTTGCCATCAGAATGTGGAATCTCTTCAGGAAATAAAGCGGCTTGCAGTTGGGCTTCCAAGTGGGTCACCCTCTCTTGAAGACCTTCAGCAGTGTGGTTTGCTATATGTAGCTGAGCTTCCATAGCAGCCAATCTCTCCAGAACTCCTTCCATATCATCGTCCATAGTGTCGGCCCTCGTCTCCAGATGTGCCACACGATCCACTAAAAGGTTATGGACATGGTCCGTTGCAGCTAGTTCGGTAGTCAAGAGTTCTATTCCTACCTTATTCTCCTCTATTTGAGGTCCATTCTTCAGAAGGCTAGGTATCTCCTCGGTAGCATCTTGCACAATACTCAATTCCTTTGACATATAAGATACGAAGGCTGCGAAAGCTTGTTCCATAGTGCATGGCAAGCTAGGTAGTAGGGATGATGAGGATGCAGAACCGAAGTAGGGTGATGGAACATTTCCCATTTCGATCCACCTTTGGATCATTTTCGGGTATACGTTCCAATTGAGAGTACAATCCATTGCTCGTGCGCTACTCGATTCACCTTGGTCAACTGAATGGTCACTGGAAGTAGTCCGGCGCCTTTTGGGCTCCGGGGATGGTAGGATAGGTGCCTTATGTCCTAGTGCCTTAGGTGATGGAGGTGGAGTTGACAACATGTTCCTGTAACAATATATATAAGTGCCAAACATCCAAATGACATGTAACTAATGTGTGAGGCTATAGTCTAGTATGCAATCCTAGTTCTCTATAACCAATGTCTCTGATACCAATCTGTCACACCCCCAATTTCAACTAACGGAGTTTTACCGTTTGGGAAGTGACGAACCAGGATCTCGGACATTAGTTACTTTGAACGACTCTACATGGGACTCAAAATGAAAATATCATTTAAATCAGAGTATCAATGCGGAAGCGTAAAGAAAGTAAATGCGCAAAATACACGCGCCCAAAACCAAAGTCCAAAAAGTCCAAACGTCCCATCAAAACAAGTACAATAGGATAACTCAAGTAAACATAATTAAATCAAAATCAAGCAGTTGAATCCCATGCATGCCCTAACGTGCACCTGTGTCTTAGCTTAGCGACCTGAGAAAACATGTAAGAAAATATGTCAACACGAGGTTGGTGAGTCCACATGTTTCAATATAAGTAAATAAGTGTTTATCAGATTTAGGTTCATTCAGTACGTATCTATAGGTAGCTAACCTATGTTCATGTTCAGCTCAAGCGTTCACAACCGAAGCTGACTGTTTGTTTATTGCCTCCTGCCAGGTCTATCAACGCTGGCGGTGTGAGTAGGCTAACATTTCACCCGTTCGATATCTAATCGAGTTAGCGCGACTAACGCGGGTGGGATTTGTCAAACCCAGTAGTACTACTAAATATTACCTCGCTAAGATCCATATTAACGGTCCGATATTAGTTGAGGACTTTCTGTGATAGTGTGTTACGCTTAGCATTTAACATTGATATCATACGAATTATAAAATGCAAAATTGTTTAGTCATGTTTTCTCCCCCAAGTTAAAACATTAAAAGGGGCCGTGAAAACTCACATGTGTTGCGTTGTAGGTAGTATCACACAAAGGACAAGTTGGAACCACGAGTGTAAGTCTCAAACGACTTACGAATGCCCTAAAATTATAAACACATAAATTAGGGATAAAAATGGGAATTGTGACAATGACACGGAATGAGAGATGTCCTAAAGAAACGCTCTAGTAACCGAGAGTAGACGAACGTGTCCACAGGAATTGTAATTCTTTAATTAGTAAATAGATTATATATATACGTTGCGCGACGAATGACAATAACAATAATAAATATATTCGAGCGTTTTGTCATTTACAAAAATTAGAAAAATAATATAATTTAATAAATTATTTCTAGGTTCGACAGGATATTCTATTTACTCATTTGTGGTACAATATATTATTTTTATGAACGTGATAAATGCGAGTAAATAATATAATTAATTATATTATTATTTAGTTTCAAATGTTATACGAGGTTACAAAATGATACGAAATAATATAAATATATATATTATTTAATAATACGAGTCACGGTTTAAAATTAATATAAACCTATTATTTTATACGAAGTTACGGTTTTAAAATAATATAACCATATTATTTTTATTTGATAATAATAATACTATTTTATTTATAAAAGTGGGGAATAATATAAAAATGGATTATCAATTCAAACCCGAATCTACGGGTTGTTCTCCGGGCTAAAACACTTTAATATGATATTATAATAATATGGGATAGATTTTTATAATTAAAATAATAATAAAAACTGTTCTAAAAACGAATTGGGGTGGAGGGACTCGAACCCGGGTCTCCACTCCCACAGTCAAACGTTTTAAACGTCACAGCCCGCTAGGGTTTCGCAACAAATCCCTGATCGGATTGGTTTTAACACTGATGGTTCCTGTGTTCTCCCCCCCATATGTATACCAAGATCGAAACCCGTCCCGATCCGTCGATTTCGATAATGATCGATCACAACAGCAAAGGGGTTTTGATTACGGCGTATAAGCGAACCTGATTTTAAGTTTAATTGGAAAAACCTCAACTTTTGAATCGTTTAATTCTCTTTTTAGAACTCGAAAACCCTGAGTATGAATACCGAATCAAATTACTCAAATCTTATATTAATACTTGTTGAAAACATAGGGCTTTCGATGATTAGGGTGTTTCGAAGCTACTAATATGGTTTAATTTGATTTAGGTTGTGTTTAGGATCGAAAGCCCCAAATCGGATTATGGATAAACCCTAGATTCTGGATCACAAACAATTCGATGATATCAGATTAAATTGATAGAGGGCTTTCATTATACAGATGATTACGAATCGAATGGTATGCTTTAATTGTATTAAAACAGTGTTTAGAGTAGGGTTCGATTAAATCGGTTTGTGATGAACCCTAGGTTTTGGATCTTTAAAAATTAGATGTTATGAGTTCAAATTAGTATAGGGCTTTTAATAAAGAAAAGATTTCGAACCTGACTATGTGATTTAATTTTATTAAGGCCGAGTTTAGGATCAAAACCCCCAAATCGATTTATGACAAACCCTAGGTTCTGGATTGGGTTTAATTCGATGTTAATCGATCGAATTGTCGTGGGGCTTTCACTCTATGAGTAAAGCCGAAGCTGAGGGAATGTTTAATTACCAGAATGATGTATGAATTGATGGCGATCGACTACAACGGTCTCCGACGAGTTCGATCCCCGGCGACTATGGCTTCAATTTCGATCAGGTTAGTGTCTGCAAAGGATTAAGAGGAGTGCGAATAGAGTGTTTGTAGCGTTTTTTTGCGAGATTAACACACCAAATGTTCGAATTCGATTGTTTGGTTATGTTGTTCGACGGTTATGGTGTAATGGTCATAAATTTGTTTAATTCGACTCAATGATGGTGTTTAATGTCCAAATGATGAGCGTTTATGGTGTGAATGTGCATGTCAGTTACCAATTCAAACATAAATCGGCTACTAATGCGAATTTGATTCAAGAATGAAGCGGTTTGACTTCCAGAAGTCAACAAAACTCAAAACCTTCAATTTTGACTTTAGGGAGTTAACATTTTGGTTTTGAATAGTTACATAATTAGTCCCTGAAGTTTTAGTTCAAATAATGACAGAATTAATCCCTGGAGTTTAATATTGGATTAACTGGGTTAGGAATTAACTGAATATTTAACGGAGTTACTAACGGAACTAACTGAAAAAGTCCGGATTGTCACAAACATCTCCTTTAACTACTGGAGCTACAGAAGGAGAGGGGTGGTGCATGTTATAACGTGTAAGGACACGTTCAATGTAAAACTTTTGAGATAATTCTAAGATCCCATTGACTGTATCTCGGTGTATTTCGATGCCAATAACATAAGAAGCCTCTCCGAGATTCTTCATGTCGAAATTAATTACTCGATAGTAAACACTTCGACTCATGCAATATGTCTAAACTATTACTTGCCAATTGAATGTCATCTACGTAAAGGACAAGTATAATAAAGTTGTTTCCACTCATCTTGAAGTAGGTGCATTGATCCACTTGATTCTTAATAAAATCTTGTTTCTTCATGGTTTCATAAAACTTTAGGTATCATTGACGTGATGCCTGCTTCAACACGTATATGGATTTCTTCAATTTACAGACTAAATGTTCTTGACATTCAGGTTTAAAGCCTTCAGGCTATCTCATGAACACGCCTTCATTCAAGCAGCCATTGAGGAAAGCGGTTTTGACGTTCATCTGATGTAGTTCAAGATTAAAGGGACCTACTATGGCCATCGCGGTCCTTAAAGAATCCTTTTGAGAAATAGGAGAAAAGGTCTCTTGATAGTCGATTCCTTTTTTTAGTGAAACCCTTTGCAACCAGTCTTGCTTTATAGCGTTCAATGTTTCCATTCAGATCTAATTTAGTTGTGAAGACTCATTTACATCCTACGGGTTTAACGACGTTGGGTAATTCAACTAAATCCTAAACATCATTTTACATCCTACAAGTTTGACTCGAACTCGTCCGTGAAATCTAACTGTGGTGAACAATCCAGACGTGGACATGGGGGATAAGGTTATGGACGTGGTGGGTGGCTCATATGGTCGTGGTTGAAACTCTAATCAATACCCATAGTGGACTTCACCACATCGTACCTCACAATAGCCTCATGTTTGGCCGCCACATGCTGGGCCTGTTCCAAAATGGAGCCCATTCTACAGTCCAGGTCCGTAACAACAGAAAACCCAATGGGTTGTTCCTCCTTGTCCACGCCCCACAGCGCAGGCCTAGCTTCCTCAACCGAATACCTAACAAGCATATGCAGGTATTCTAGGCCCCGTCCTCCTCTTTCTTCCCTATGTTTACCGCCGTCGTTATTTTAAAAAACATTCTTGTCACCCCTAATATCATTAAAAATCTCATCTATGTTAGAAAACTCAAGATTGATAATAGATGTTGGATTGAGTTTGACCCATAGTGGTTTTCTGTCAAGGATATACAAACCAAACATCTCCTTCAGTGTGACAGGACTAACGATTTTTGTCCAGTTTCTTCACCTACTGCTTCCGCTTTCCAAATGATACGTCGCATTATAATTTCTTTGAGTACCGAGTTTGCCATGAGTGACTTGGCCCTTTGTATTATTTTTTGGGGATATATCGCAACAACGAAGGAATGTTTCTCTCTGAAAAACAGTACGTTCGAGACATTTTAGATCATGCAAAGATGTCAAATTGTAAGCCGAGTTCCACTCCTGTTAACACTAATACTAAAGTTGGCCTTACAGTGCTAGTAGAAGATCCCACATTATTTGGTGCTTTACAAAACTCAACGTTCACCCGACCAAACATTTCATATGCATTTCAACAGGTTCGTATATATATATATATATATATATATATATATATATATATATATATATATATATATATATATATATATATATATATATATATATATATATATATATATATATATATATATATATATATATATATATGTACAATACACGAGAACCATATTTTCATGCATTCAAGTGTACTCTTTGTTACATCGATGATACTTTAGTTCATGGGCTACAACTATATGTCTCCTCCATTTTTGGGCTTTGATTGGGGAGGTTGTTGGGATACCCGCTGATCCACTTTTGGGTATTGTGTGTTTTTAGGTGATAACTTGGTATCTTGGTCTTCCAAACGCCAATTATATCTCGCTCAAGTGTTGAACCTGAATATCGCAGATTTGCTGAAACATGTTGGATACGCAATCTTCTTCTTGAGCTTCATTGTCCTTTGCTTCGTGCCACTATCATATATTGTGACAACATCAGTGCATTATCTTTATCCACTAACCCAGTACAACATCAACACACCAAACATATTGAGATAGACATTCACTTTGTTCGGAAAAAAGTGGCAATGAACCAGCTTCACGATCTTTATGTTCCATCAAACTTCAATATGCTTACATCTTCACCAAGAGTTTGTCGTCATCACTTTTTCTTGATTTTCATTCTAGTTTGAATATTCTGCTTCCTCCCGTTCAAACTGTGGGGGTGTAAAGATACTGCAATAAGGATCTGTATATAATTAGGGTTGTTAGGTTGAACCTCATTTAGCTTGCCCAAAATGGTTGTGGCCTTGCTGTCTATATATAGTCTTGTAATCATTCATTGAGAATATACAGAAATATACAAACCTTTAGAATAATAGTCATTTAGTGATGACTTAATGACAAATAATGTTCAAATAAGGGGTAACCTTGTGTGCTAAGTAACCTGGATATCAAAACTAAACAATACTAGTAAGTATGAAGTTGTCATCAGAACAATCTTTCAACATTCCCTCCTCATCTTCCCCTTTAAATACATACAAAGGGATACAAAAGCACCAAGAGCAAAAGCTCATCATGTTGAAGACCGCTTTGCGACCGGCATACTTAACCGGGCTGCAACCGACATCCAACCATGAGTGATGGTTAACAATTATTTAACCAACATCCAAAAGACTGCTCTTCAAGCAAACAAAACTGAAATGATGAAGTAGAGGAAAACAAACAGATCTAATATTACAATGGAAAGAGATAAAACACTAGTTAGGTAACTTGTTCCACTAAATCTATACACAATTACAAAAGAATAGTACAAACAGCAGTAACAACATCAACTAAGAAAAATTAATCCATACCCATATCCTTTTTAGTTCTTCCCACAAGGGCAAAAAAGTAATTCAACACTACCGTCTAGCTTCATTCGAGGTCTTACCCTCGAAAAATTCACCAAGCATCCGGTCAAGATCCTCACCTGTATACCTGATGTATTTGTGAGGATTCTTCCCATTCTCAACAAGTGCCCTGCAAAAGTAAATAAAAAAATTTATATAATTAACAAGTGCGAAATACGGATATAAAAGTTATATGATGAGAGAACTCTACCCGAAACGTTTAATAAACGATCTGTATGCGGGCAACAAGACTTCAGCAACTGCAAGCCTTAAAGATTCTCTTAGCTCCGTGTCGGGAACAGTCCATTGAGATTGTCTTTGATGAAGCTCCTCAAACTGACCGTTGAAGATCTTCAACCTAATACCACCACATTTCAGTTTATTTTATTATCAGACGAATTTATTAAAATGTTTTTGAATATTTTCATAAATATAATTTGATTTGGAAGAACAAACCTATCTTTTACAAGCGCTCGTGAGGCTCCGCTACTGTTTCCTCCATCAGCGGCCCCAACTGAACCACCACCTCCAGATGAGGTCAACCCTTGAATTGAGAGACATTGCAGGATCTGTTGAAGCAGACGACACAAAGTTCATAATTTTTTTATTATCAGAAATATTTGAAAAAATATTTTATTGTTTGAAATGATCTACCTTTGCCCAAGCTATCCTCTTGTACTGATTAGCATGTTGTTGCACAACCCTTCTGTGTCTTTGCACCCAATCATCCCCCAACAAATCCTTTGCTTCTGACCTACACCAAAACAAAAACAAAAAAAACAAAAGAATTATTAAAAGTTACAGCCTTGGAAGCTTCCACCCAATAATAACAAAGTTTCTTCGGGGTTCCACTAAAGTCACTCACTTTTTTCTAACAACGAAAACCGCTATAGTTTCAATATGTGAATTTTTTTTATAAACATTAAACTTTTTAAAAATAAGAGACCTAAGTTGAAAATATATGAAACTTGGTTACTATTTAGTGGATTATATTTTCAAGTTTAACCTAAATAGGAGCCGGTTATGAAGAAAAAAATTCACTAAATAATAACCAAATTTTATAATTGTCACTTTAAAGTCAACTTGAAAAAAATAACCACTAAATAATAATCAAGTTTCATATTACTCCATTAAAATCACTTGATTTTAAGAAAGTTTGAACATTTATACAAAAAAGTTCCACAAAAATGGAACAATAAATGAAACTTGGGTGGTTTTTATAGTTAAAAAAAAGTACGAGTGACTTTATTGAAACTAGGTTACCATTTCATGATTTTATCCCTAATAGCTAATGCACACAAGTTATGAATAGTATAAATATCACACCTGCGTACGGATCTGACCATGTAGTGAATATTATTCATAAGAAACAAGTTGGTCAAAGCGGGATCTTTATACTGTTTGGATTTTCCTTCTAAATTGATTTGAAGGGCCTGCATAATTCGCATAGTTACGGACGCCAGCTGTGAATTCGAGTCCTCCTCGTTTTCAAACTCTTGAAATAGTTGCTTTAGAGTTGACTGGTAGCTGAGTCAACAAATAGATTATGTCAAAATACTATTTAGTCCAAACAATAGGGTAGTAAGTAAATAATTATCAATACAAAGAATACAACACATTAATGGGTTAATATTATAAAAAACCAACATACTTTCTTATTTTTCACGAAAAAGTCTCTCAACATAATTTTGGCATATTGAAGTCCCTAAACATGTCAAAGAAAAAAAACACGAAAAGATCTCTCAATCCAGCTTTGCTATATTGAAGCCCCTACACTTGTCTTAAATGCATCTACTTATGAAAAATTATTTAAAATAATGATTCATTACCCCTTAAATTGGTCAAAATTTGATGAAAACAAAAAAAAACTTATATAATCTTATTTTGACAAAGAGGTAAAAGTCGTTATTTTAAATATAGTAAAATTGGGTTGAGGGACTTTTCGTGTTTTTTTTACATGTTTAGTGACTTTAATATGCCAAAATTATGATGAGGAACCTTTTCATGAAAAATAAGAAAGTATGTTGGTTTTTTATGATGTAAACCCTACATTAGTATATAGTTTCATAAAACGTACTCAAACAAAAACTTCACATAGTTGATCACATAGCTTGTGAGAGGATGAACCGTTCCATCTGAGACAGCTGTTTTTGTTGCATCTTTTTCAACAGCTTCCTCAAAATCCCCAAATGTTTCTTGAGCTGTTTGAGCGAGTCTTTTGGTCAGACCTAAAGCAGATTCTCTAATGTCTTTGCAAGCTTTGCCTCTAAAAAGTGATTCAATCTGCAAATATTCAATGTGTAAGCACTAATCGAACCGTTTAATCATATAGTAATGTAATAACTAAGAAATTACAAATATAATCATACCTCAGCGTGAAGCTCACGCATAATCTCATACATGTCCAAAAGCACAAATAATTTCTCGGGTGATCTCTTGCTTTTGGCAATTGCATCTCCAAAACTAAGTAACATGGAAACACTGCCAGCTGTAACTTCAGCAAAACACTGATCTTTAAGCGAGTCAATGCCTTCAAACATTTGATCACAAACTTTTCTTTCTGCAGTAAATAACAATTTCACCTGTTTATAACATAAGATTAGATACAACCAAGAGCATGTTTCAGTAGTTTTTTGTAACTTTTTACTTAATATAACTTACTGCGATACGCATGAAATGAATCCAAGTCCCAATTTTGAGTTCCAAAACCTCCCACTGCATCTTTTGGACGTCATCTTTGCTAAGCTTTTCAACTCCTAATTTTTGAAGGGTTTCTTCCAAGACTATAGAACGGGTATCCCTAATCAACAAAGAAAAAGATAACCGATACTTCATTTGTTTACATACAAATGCTCATTTATGTGAATCAGTTATTTTTACTTAGCACACTATATTACAACAATAATCCAAGCCAGGTTGGGTTGACCCAAAAAAGTCTTTCGTTCATCTTTCTATAATTAATTAGCACACTATATTACAACAATAATCCACACCCCTATAAAACAAGTTAGGAGGTTGTATGCACTTAAGATTAGAGTTTGGGCGAAAGCCCGTTTCACCACTTCAACTCTAGGGATGACAATGGGCTGGACAGGTTTTGGTTATCCCATTCCCATACCCAATTATAAAACTGTCACATACCCACTCCCATTCCAGCTGGGTACCCGTTGCTCATTGCGATTGTAAATCCGCAGGTACCGTACCGAGTATACCCGTTTATGGCCTTCAGCATACTATTAGTTATATCTTTTAAGATAATATAATATATTAATATATTGGTTTTGATACGGGTAAACGGGTTCGGGCGGGTATCAACTAGTAACATACCCGCACCAAACCTGCGAAAATTTCTAAAACTTATCCCGTACCCAGATACCCATCCTAATGTTTCGGGTATTCTGGTCTGGTTCGAGTTTGTTTTCCATCCCTATTCGACCCATTTGGCACGGTCCCCTTTTACTTAAGGAAATTATTTTTGACCCATCTGAGATAAGATACAACCCAAATGGTCATTCATACTATGTTGTCAAAAAGCGTGTGAGGCGTGCACCTAGGCGCAGAAGCGCAGCGCAGGGAATCTGCCTCGCCTGGATAGGCGCAGTTTCAGGCTACCAGGAGCGTTTTCCGGCCAAGTTCCGGCAAAAAAACTGTCTCGACTTGTTTGACTTGTCTAAAACAAGCCTAAACATGTCTATACTAGCCCTAAAACCCCTAATCATGCGTGGAGTCAACCTAAAAAGCCTAAACTAGCCCTAAACAAGCCTAAAACATGTCTATCTAAAAATGGTATTTCTATACTATGCGCCTTGCTTTTTTTGCACCTTGCGACTAGGCTCCAAGCGAGGCCTATGCGCCTTGAGAACTATGCATTCATAGATAAATGGGTAGAAAGTACAATAATGACCGGTAGTAATTTTCAACAAACTAAGATGAAAAAGTAGTTATTTACCTGTAAATTACGAGGCACTGCTGCATGTGACCAGCTTGGACCATGTGTTGTGCTAAATCATGAAGCAAGGGTAGGACCCGTGGTGGTATGAGGACTAAGGGAGTGAAAACAGCATTTTCAGCAGTGATATGGCTCGTATGACTATTAGAAGGATTCTTTGAGTCAGGTGATCCAGAGGATGGTCTTAGTGAATTAGGTAGGCATTCATATAGCCGATCAGGTTCCACCGGTTTTCTGAAATGTAAAGTTTATATCAAGATAACTATGACACGAGTAATATGAGTGTGTGTGTCTGCATGAACACCTTAATGCCTGAGATAAGAAAAACCTTCTGCCAAAAATGTATGTGTGAGACAATCAACACAAATCATGAAAGTGTAAAAGATAGAAGTGGCAAAATGGCAGGTTGGGTAACAGATTTCTTTTTTAAAGATCGAAATGGGTAGGTTCAGATTGTCCCAAAATAGAGAAACATTTTGTCCAAAATTTTTATTAATAATTAATTTTTCAAATATGATTATAGAAATTATATTATTTCAATATTCATCTAGTATCCAGATAAAATGATTTGGAAGGTTTCATGCATTTTTTTCTACTTTTAGCCAAGTTTAGTTTAACTCGTTGAGATAAACATAACCAAATGACCTATTTTATAAGTAAATGAGTCAAAATTTCCACATCTAGTAAAAATAAATAAATAAATAAATAAATAAAATAGAAGAAAAGGTTTTTATTATAGAAAGAACCTGTATGACGATAAGAGTTGTTTGAACTCTTGTTCCAGCTTCGATATAGCCTTAGAAAGCAAGTTACTTGCATGGCTAATAACTCCATCACTGCTTCTAAAGCTTTTATTGTTGGTAAAAAAGACAATATTATTTCTTAGCTGCTCAATAGCTTCCAGATAGCTCTCAAGGTCCTCATGTGGCCCTCTAAGAATTTTAGCCTCAGCCTATATATACATTTGAAACATAAATATTCAACTAACTAACAAAAAATATCAAAAAAGAAATGAAAAAAACAAAGTACTATCCATCCATCACAAGTAACTTCAAGAGTAGCTCCAATTAGATACTTACACTATTCTTTACAGTGGTACTAAAAACCATGAGTTCAATTTTACTAATCTACACAAGGGTATACTAATATAATAAAATAAAAAAGCATAAAGAATTAAGAGAAATAAAACCCAACCTCACGAGAAAGATCAAATCTGTCCAATATGACATCAGCAGCCTTCAAAGTCCTATCGATGTTCTCATGAGCTCTGCGTATAGCATGTGTCCTAATCTAAAAGAAATATATATATGGAGCAGCGTAAGTTAAGAGCAAAATCACATTATATTATAATTGCTATTTTTGGACCAAAAATTGTATAACTGAAGCATCCAACCATTAGTCAAATAGCAAAATACCTTTGACTACAACAAAAAAGTAGGGAACCTTGAGGAGTGAAGGGTAATGATGCCCTTGGTTTTATAAAGTGCCCCTGAGGAGCAAGGCGATCGGGAAAACACCTCAGGGCCTTGAGGCGGTGCTTCATGCGCATCTGGGCTTGGTTTTAAAAAGAGTTACGTGCACCAAAGCAACAGGGTCTAAAACCGCGCAATAGCGCACCGCTTTACGTACGAGAGGCGCAATTTATTATATAAAATTTTAATATATTTCTCACATGCTTCTAGCATCATTTACCCAAAATTTAGATACAAATAAGCTCTATATATGGTTTAATATCTAAATAACCTATATGTAGTACAACCTAAAAAACCTGCTATATGCCTGTACAACATCATGAAGCACAAATCCAGGCCCCGTACGAAAAGCGCACCTCAGACATGCGCCTTATGCTATTTTTTTGCCTGAAAAACACGCATCACCTGCATTTTATGTACACCGCTCGCCTTACCTACACAAAGCGATGGGGTTGCACCTGAGGTCGCACTTTTTAAAACCAAGCATCCGGGTCAAAATGGTCAAAAGTAGGACCAAAGGAATGAAGAGATTGTGAATTTTTAACTTAACAAAAAAAAGGTTGATAAGTAGAAATGATAAGAGAGATGCAGGTTTTGGTTGTATATTGAGCAATTCCTCGCGCCTCGGCTTTTGAGACCTAAACGCATCGAGCGCCTCATGCTTTTTAAAATCAAAGCTAGGATTACAGGAATTGTTCCAATTATAGTGCCATATATGTGGTATGATCTACCCCAAAAAATCAAAAAGGGTATGTTACAAACCCTAAAATAAGCAAAACACACATCTACTTACTATAAATCTAAAACTGATTGATCTACTGCAACTCAATAAACTAACTTAGATGCTTTAAAAGTAGATCAAGTAACCTAACTTCCAAATTCAAACACAAACATGTTCAAATCACTTCAATTTTTCCCCTAATTTCTGAGATTGAAGGATAGATCAATAAACCTGAGTGGGGCGCATGGCGGTTTCAAGTGCGGAGAGACGGTGGTCAAAGGAACCTAAGATCGAAACCATATTTTCCGTGATTGATTGACTCTGCTGCAGTGATTCCCTCATCTTCGCCGCTTTGTCGCTCAGATTATCCACCCCCATCGCCCCTGCTGTGCGAACTTGAACACCCATCAAGTTCTAACAGAAATTGATCAACTGGAATCGTTGAAGGTGTGAGGGTTAGTTGACAATTATTGATGGGTTCTTGGTATGACAGGGTGTGGGTGTGTGAAGATTTTTATACGTATAAATCGGTTTCTTGATTATTACGGGTAAAATTGGATTATATTATTCATTTTGTGGGTCTAATTTGGGTCCAATTGAACTGTCAATCAATATTGACTTTTGATGAAAATGATAAAAAAAAAATTGAGTTAAATTACAAAGATGGTACTTTATGAAAAGTAACAGATTTGGGTATCAAATGTTTAAAATAACATATTTAGGTTTTATGCTTTTAATTTTGTAATGAGTTTGGTTATTAAGCCTAACTTTCGTTAACTTTTCTGTTAAGTTTGAGTAAAATGACTAAAATACCCTTTATAAAAATTAACAGGTTCGAGTACTAAGGGTTTAAAGTAAAAGAGCATTTTGGTCATTTCACCCCAAGTTAACAGAAAATTTAGCGGAAGTTAGTATACCCAAACTCGTTACAAAATTAAAAGCATAAAACTCAAATTAGTTACTTTAAACTCTTAGGGGGCGTTTGGTACGCCGGAATTCAATGGAATTCAACGGAATTTGAATTTGAATTCCATTCATTTGGGTGTTTGGTTCGTAAAATTCGTTGGAATTGGAATCCGAATTTCATTCTTAACGTGTTTGGTAGAGAATGGAATTGCAATTGGAATTGGAATTAATTCCTTCAAATTCCCTCAAATGAAGGATTTCAAATTCCTTCCAACTTGTGAAGGAATTCAACTAAAGCAAATGGAATCTCCGACTACTGACCCTTGTCACCGTCACCGACCCTTGCGACCACTGCCGCCAACCCCGCCGCCACCCCGACCATCCCCACCGTCGCTCGCCGCCCCCGCCAACCGCCGCATCCGATTCCGACCACCGCCGTCGACCACAAACGAAAATTCGACTATTTTTTTATTATTGAAACGGGCCAAACGAAATAAACATTTTGGTTTTTTTAGTTTTTAGTTATTTTTTGTTTTATTATTTTTTATATTTTTCTTTATCCTTTTTTTGCCTTATAAAAATCCAATTTCAAATCTAATTCCTTAACGATTGTTTTGTCAAATCAAATGTATTTAGGAATTCAAATTCCTTTAATAGATTCCAATTCCTTAAAATTCCAAATCATTTGAACAAAATACAATTCCAAATCCAATTCCTTAAAATTCTAATTCCAATTCCGACGAATTGCACGAACCAAACGCCCCCTTAGTACCTAAACTTGTTAAATATATGTGTATTTAACTTTGTTTTAAATTGATGAGACGAAACTATGAATTTGGATAATTTATGCTTATTTTAAGTAATAAACATGTGTTAGCAAATATTAACTAAAAGGGTGCTAGATCAAGATAAAGGTGACTTCGTCATTAATGAAAACAGAAGAGTGATAAAAATAGTCTTGTAAAATTAGTTAGGTTGTTAAATTAAGTGTTTATGTTAGTTAAACCATCACTAAGTAATCTACGGGTAAGGCGTCTAAAAGGTCTTTTAAAAGACAGAGGTTTAAACCTTTAAAAGTAAACATTTTGGATGATCATCATTGTTTAAAAAAAGTGTTTATGTTAAGTTAATGTGGGTAAAAAGAGGAGTGTGAGTATCATAAGGCCAAATTTGAAGGGATTCACTTTCCTCTCGATCTTGATTATTTTCGTTTTGTTCTTTGATCATAAATGAAAAACATCTTTTAATCAGTAGGGATTATGATTCGATTTGGTTTGGTCGGTTTTGATAAAATATTTATGGCGAACCATTAATTACAATTTCAGAAAAATACAGAACAAGTCGGCCTGATCATCCGGTTTTGGTTGTTGCTTGTTTACCCGTTTTGGGGAAAATTAATTACTTTTCTCAAAAACAATATTTTGTATTATTTTTTTTAGATGATAAGTACTGTTTACTAATGTATTATTTTTTTATAAAATAATATCATATATACCCCTACAAACATGAATAAATATCATATATACACAACTAAAACTAAAAATATCATATATACTCAATTTGAATTATTTGTTACTTTATGACCATTCTACACTTATCTATTATATATATTTTTATAACCTATTATTTTAGTTTTATTCAATACGTAAAAGATCAATCGTTCTCCTATTTTTTATGACGACTATCGAGATTCTCCAAACCCATTAAGAAGACATCGATTCCGAAGGAGTGATTGCGAGAAAGTTACAAAATGCTAATGTTATAAAAGAAATTTGGTAAAGTTATAAAAAAAGGAGAAAAAATTAAAAATAGTATTTTGAGAAAACTATTTTTTATAGTTAACTATAAAATCCTAAAGTTATAAATGTGTAAATATGAAATTTCAATGTTAAAAATTGGTAAATATGAAATATTAAATTTTATATAAATAAGGGTAAAATGATCATCTTTTAAATGGTTTTTAATGAAATGGGTTTATATGATATTATTACATGTTTGTAATGGTATATATGATATTTTTAGTTTTTTTTGTTGGATATATATATGATATTTTTCAAGTTTATAAATATATATATGAAACTGTTTCTCTTTATATGTATTTATAATTTATTTTTTTAGGTTGTAAAATATGTTAGGTGCATGTTATGTCAGTGTATGGAAACTCTGTTGCATGTAATTTTCCTATATTTTGATTTAGTTCCTAAAAAAATCTCTACAAGTGAACTTTTAGATCGTTATAATTACTTTTTTTTTTTAGCATAAAGCCTTCAAAAATAATTTATATTTTTTATTAATATCTCGGCCGGTTCAGAACCATAACTCGTAAATTGAGCCGTGAAACCTGGTTTTTCAAACTGTAAACCAAACCGCATTTGTCCAAACCCAGTCGAACGGCCATTTAACTCGGTTTGAATGGTTTAGTTGGTTTCAATAGTTTTTGAACATCACTAGTTTTTATAAAACATATATACGAGTTTAAAATAAGAAAATCACATGAAACTCATCTTAGGTTCATCATGTGCACATTGTAACTATATCCTTCACTCATTAGAACTCCCCATACCACAATGAATGAAGCATTTCAAAACTTACTCAAGGCTCAACAGCATTTAATAGTCTTAAATTGATTGGTGGAGTGTCCTAATTTCTTTTTCTTTTTTTTTTTAACAGCAATTTGGATCACTGATGGGCTACTGGCCCATCTGATCATCTTCACCCCCTCAGTAGTAAACCCATCATAAATGAGAAAACCCACTGACCCAGCATGGACCCCCCTTTTTTTATTTTTGTCACAGGTGTCCTAATTTCTTAACTTCCTATGTTGCCACAATTTAACTCTACACAATTGGTAGTTCCAAAAGAGAAACTGATTTTTCATTTAACTGTATTAAACGTACGAGTTAAATTGCATTATACGTCTTTAATAAAAGTTTTTTGTAGGTTTAATGGTTAGTTACAACTGATTAAATACATTATTGAAACCTTCGGGTGAAACTGTTACCCTTACCCATAAACAACCCGCCTTCAGCAGAAATGAGCCTTTAGTACCGTGCCTTAATACTAACAGTTGTTGCCCATTGGTAGGAATTGTCATCAATAACAAGTTCCTGTTGCTACCCATCGACACTAATTTCATTAGCAGCAAGTGTGTCATTAGTAGAAACCTACATCATCCACTTCAAAGGCCTCAACTAATTCGTAATAATTTACCGAAAGAGGAATATCACCTACATCATCGTCGAGGTTGATGCAAGTGTTAACATCTTAAGAAGTGGTGTACTAACTAAGTAGATGTATTGCTTCTCTTCGAATATTGGATGGCATTTTGCTTCATCCATTTGGCTCACCTTTGAATAAGTTCCACACATGTTAATGTAATGATTTTTTTTATTGTTTCTTGAGTAAATTACACAGATTATCCTTTATTTATATTATAAATTACATTTTATGTCTTTTGACTTCAATAAGTACACCACAGGTTTTTTTTTTATATAATTTTGCACACCCTATATCCTTTACCGTAACTTTCATCCATTTTCAACGTTAACTCTCATCATGTGCGTATCACGTTATAGGTAAAATTGTCATTTCATATTTCATATATCGAAACCCAGAACCATCTTCCCCTAAAGTCACCTGCATTGGTCAAGTTAGGGTTAGAGGCAAGAAAAAGCAAGCCAAAAAGCTCAGAACTTCATCAAGAAGACATAGCGTCGGTGAAGTTAGTTTCAGAAAATTAGAACAACCCCTTAGTGGGTTTCCTTCAAAAGTTGATAAAGACAAAGAAAGTTTGAATCTTGGGTCAAAGGGTAGTCAAAATCAGAGTCAGATCTGTAATAGGTGGTTGATCGGTGGACAGGAAGTTGGTCTGGTGGGTAGAGAAGATGATCGGAGTAAGATGACCAGGAGGAAGACGAGGAGGAAGAAGACGGTGAGGAGGATGGGCTTGCCGGCGATGGTGAAATTGGCTCCTTTGGTTCTCATGGTTTTAGAGAGAGAAAGTGGAGGTGTGTGTTATTTGAAAGGGGCGATGGTGAAATTGGCTCCAGATCGTCTTAGATTGTTGTTTTGCTTTTGTAATCGATTCCTGCTTAACCATCTTGATCGACTGCTTGTGGTTTTCAATTGTGTAAATTGATATTATCCCAATTTGATCGTCTAAGTCCATTGCTGCAATTCCATCCATTTCTTGAATTTCAACTCTTAAAGACTTGTTCAGAAAATCCGGAACTTGGATTTGGTCGCCGGAAGAGAAGAAAGGGATCGGGGATGTTTGGGGAAGAAGATGGGGTGCGGTGGGTAGTTTTGAGAATTAACATAAATTTGAATCTAATTTGTGCTTATGGGAACTAGTTTGTCAATATTGTTGGTGCACACTAAGTCAATATTGTTGGTGCACACTAAGGGTGCGTTTGGTTTGATAGAATTGAGATTCTATTCCTTATTGTGTTTAGTTTGCATAATATGTTGCAATTGGAATTCGAATTCCAATTTTAACGTGTTTGGTAGAGAAGATAATTGAATTGGAAATCCAATAAATTCCTTTAAATTCCTACAAACAAAAGATTTCAAATTTCTTTCAAATTGTGAAGGAAATTCATCAAAAATAAATGGAATCTTCCACCACTCATCGTCACCGTCAACTTCAGACCACTGCCCCCGACACCCCCGGTTACCGCCGACCTCCGACCGCTGCCGTCGACCCCCGACCGTCGCCCTAGACCTTCGACCCACGACTGCCGCCACTGACCGCCGTCGCCTACCCCACCATCGCATTCGCCGCCAACCACCCGACCACCGCGCCGCACCCCTCACCCGCCACACCGCACCACGTCGCCACCTCCCCCACCCCACCCCACCCCACCCCACCCCCACCCGCCATAGCCCACCACGTTGCCACCGCTTGCCGCCGCCACATACCCCACCCCGCCCCACCCCACCCACCTACACATCCCCCACCACGCCGCCACAGCCTGTCGTTGCCACCTACCTACCCGTGGGGGTGGATGGGAGTGTAGTGGGGTAGGTGGCAGCGATCGGGCCGTGGCGACATGGTGGGGTATGGCGGGTGGGGGTGAGTGGGTTGGGTAAGGTGGGGGTAAAGTGAGGTGAGGTGAGGTGGGGTGGGGAAGGTAGCGGCGACGTGGTGGGGTATGGGGGTGGGGGTGGGGCGGTGGTGGGGTATGGGGGTGGGGGTGGGGGTGGGGCGGTGGTGGGGTATGGGGGTAGGGGTGGGGGTGGGAGGGGTAGGCGGTGGCGACGTGGTGGGGTGGGGTCAGGTGGGGTGGGGGTGGGGTGGGGTAGGGTGGGGGTAGAGTGGGTGAGTGGGGTGGGTGGGGTAGGGTGGGGTAGGTGGCGGCGACAGGAGGTGGCGACGTGGTGAGGTATGGGTGCGGGGTGGGTGGGTAGGGGTGGGGTGGGTGGTGTGGGGTGGGTGGGTAGGGGTGGGGGTTGGTGGGGTGGGGTAGTTGGCGGTGACAAGTGGTAGCGATGTGGTGGGTTATGGGGGTGGGTAGGGGTGGGGGTTGGGGTGGGCGGGGTGGGTGGCGGCGACAGCCGGTGGCGACGTGATGGGGTATGGGGGTGGGTGGGAGCCCCCCACCTCTGCCACCTCCCACCGTCTTGGTCGAACCCGTTTTGACTCGAACCAAATTGATAGTTTAAAAAAAACGACCCGTTTTGACCCGGATTAATTTTGCTCCAAACCCGTTTTGTCCCGAAGTCATTTGCTCCTAACCTGTTATGACCCGTGACCCGAACCCGGTCGGGGGTGGTGGCGGTCGGTGGTGGTTGGCGGGGCCGACTACATTAGCTAAGTGGTGGTCATTGTGATATATTCCAATTTCTTTAATAATTGTTTTGTCACTTAAATGGATTTGGAATTGGATTTCTAATTCATTTAAGTGAATCAATTAAAGGAATTTGAATTCCAAATCCATTGCATAATAACAATTCCAAATCCAATTCCTTAAAATTCCAATTCAAATTCCGTGAACCAAACGCACCCTAAGTGTTTGTGAAAAGTCCAGAGAGAACCTGATCGGAATATGCATGTATATTGTTTATGTTAGTGATGAAAATGTGATGCTTTATTAATCAAGAAGAGGAAATGACTATTTTACCCATCATGTGTGGGGCACATGATGGGATTTAACGATGAAAATGGATGGGGTTAGTGTAAAGGACATTGAGTATATAAAAGTATGTAAATAAAAGACCTGTGGTGTACTTTTTGAAGTCAAAGACACAAAGTGTAATTTATATTATAAATAAAGGACAATATGTGTAATTTACTCTTGTTTCTTTTATACACCATATGAGGTTGTGTCTTCAATTGTTATTAGACCAACCGATTCTGATAGAACCTCAAAAGTAGGTTGCTTTATTAATAGAAAAAACATGGATAAATTACCTAATTCGAGACGGGTTGCTCTCCAATTACAAGATGAACTTATAATTTAGATAATCAAAATTAACAAGACTAGAAAAACTAGAAAAGGAAATGAAATACTTAATGTGAAATAAAACAGTTACAACTCCTAAAGTTCAGCCCCTACTTCCCTCTTAACTTTGACTCACCTAACATTCAGCCCCTACTAATTCAACCCTACAATTTTGCTGTTGATTAACTGGGTCAAAGTAACTGACCCGAGACCTGTTGGACTCAGATGGGTTGACCCGTGGAGTCGTATCAATACTTCCTGCCCGAAGAAACGACTTGTCCTCAAGTCGGATATGGGAAAACCAATCTGCCCAACCTGTGTAATGCTCCTCAACGGGTTCGCTGGTGAGATGGTTAAGATGGCGGGGTTGGTGAAAAGCTGCTAAATTGTGAAGGCCTAGTGTAGCCTATGTTAACGGATGGTTGCACCAAGCAATAAGCCAATCGAAAATTGTAAGCTTGCCAGCTTCATAGACCCTTTGATGGGCTAAAATGGATCGTGTAAGCCTTGCACTTTCCTGGTCTTTTTCTTCTGAACCCCACCTAGATGACCATATGCTGACAATTAAACATGTTTTTCTTTTAGCTTCCTGCCAACATTTTGCATTTGCTGTGTCCTTTGCAACTTTTCTCCAATTCTTTATGTCATAAGTGACATCCAGGCGCCAAGCCTTTAATAGTTGAGCAGCAGGTTCACTTGAAACTGACGCGATGTCCAATTCATTCTGTCAAGCAGAGTCACCGAGAATTTCCTCCATTCCCAGATCTGCCACTAGATCTTGGTGTTCATCCTCGGGTTCCTTGATTTGTGTCGGCTCGCTGTTGTAGCCAAGCTTCCCTGGTTGCTGTAATATCCTTCTTCAGGTCTATAAAAGAATCAAGTTTAGCCTCAATGGCTGCCAACTGGGCAACGATACTACCTTCCTTCTAATTGTTCCGGGCTGCTCCATCTTCGAGTTTCCCGGCAATGGAACGAAATGGTAGAACCTCAAAAGTAGGTTGCTTTATTAATAGAAAAACATGGATAAATTACCCAATTCAAGAAGGGTTGCTCTCTGATTACAAGATGAACTTATAATTTAGATAATCAAAATTAACAAGAATGGAAAAACTAGAACAAGAACTGAAATACTTAATGTGAAATAAAACAGTTAATACTCCTAAACTTCAACCCCTACTTTTAGCCTCCTGACTTTACTCTTGACTTTGACTCCCCTAACATTCAGCCCTACACTTTTGCTGCTGATTAACTAGGTCAAAGTAACTGACCCAAGACCTGTTGGACCCAGATGGGTCGACCCATGGAGTCGTATCAGATTCTCTTCTATTATATTAGTTGTATCATGATGTTGAATGCGGTCATATTCTTTTTATGGTGTGCTAATGTGACCTTAGATTGCTAGTATATAACATACCAAACCCCCTTGTAGAAATATGAGGCCTTGTGGGCCTTGACGATACTCTCTCTTAATAGATGTGAGTATCCTGGGTTGGGTTGGTGTGACATCTCTAGAAATTGTATGATTCTAGTTCGTGTAATCCTGCTTCGACTTAATGTACAAGCCTCGTTTTGCCTCGTCTTATTTAATATATCAAGTTAATTCTAATTCCTAATAATTAATTACATTAATATTTTTTATTTATTTATTGATTAATCATATTTATAAAAATTTAAGAGTTTAATTAAAATTAAATGATTGTTTATTTAATAAGGGAATTTTAAAAATAGACCTTGAACCCTTATCTTAGGCTTGAACCCCATTTGAACCCTCCATTTTATCTTTTAGAACCCTGAACTACCCATGGACTAACTTTGACTTTCAAAAGTCAAAATCGATTCCAAGGCATTCAAATCTCTCAAAATCCACCGAATTCGGAATGGTAAAAGCCTCCTAAACGCGTTTCAATGCTTTATCAATCGAAGGAAACAAGGAATTCGCTAAAAACCGTTAACAATTTCAAAATTTGAAAATCCCGATTAGAATATTGCGTCCTCGTTATTTCAAGCTTCAAAACCCCCGATTTTCGTTCAAATCGCAACTGTTAATACGATTTCGGTGGAGCTACTCACCCTATATATACCCACGTCGATACCTAAAACAAAGCTACCACAAAAATTCGTGTGTTTTTTTTCCTTCCTGTTCCGATCGACGCAGGAGTTCTCCGGTCTCAGATCGTCGCCATCTAAACTCGAATCCGTGTGATTCCGACTCAAGGTAATCGTGTTCCTCAAATCGCATTCTCCTTTGACTTTTTCTGGTTCAAAATCGGTTTAGGGCTCCATGGTTTCATGTCTGAAAGTTGTTTTGGGAAGGGGATGAAGTCTGGTTCAAGTACTAGTAATTGATTTCGGGAACTCAAAATAAATGGAGCCTCAGGTCTGGTGGCTAATAGCACACAGGCAACCCAAGGTCTCGGGTTCGAGCCTTGGGGCTGCCCTTTCTATATTTTTTTCTTTCTTTTGTTATTTGGTTCTCTTTAACACACACATTAACATAACAAATACATAGATTAATATTTTTAGGCAAATAAAAATTAGTAACATGTTTTCTAAATAAATGAATGTTAGCAAACAAAGTCTTTTTAGAATTCTCAATACTATGTATTATGTTTTATTTTAGTAAAAATAAAATGTGTTTCCTGTTAAAATAGCATGTTTTCTTTAAATAAACATAAAGAAATTGTGTATATTTTATATAAAAGATGTCGGGAGTAATCGTGTATTCATTTAAAAGTAAGTTTGTATTCTATTTAAAACAAATAATGTTATTTAAACTAGAAACTATATAAACATTATTTAAAAATCACGTTTTCTTCTTTAAATCACAAGAATTACAAAATAGATTTTATAAATCTTTGAAAACTTGTTCAAACGTTTTACTTTTAAAACTATATAATTCTTAAATATTTTTTTTATATAATTATATTGTTATTTTAACTCTTAACTTATTATCAAAACCCTCTAATATTAACTTATCTATTTTCAATCCTTATTAAGTACACAACTGCACTTTAGTCCTTATCTTTTCCCAAACTTACCGGACACATCCTAAACTCGGTTAAAGTGTACAAATAGAGTAAACTTTAAACTGGTATGTAGCTATCTGACAAATAGTAAGGTTCTGGCTAGGAAAGACGGAGTTCTGATCCGGCCAACTCTTTCCTGGGAACTTTGCTGTTGGAGGTACTACTCTAGTTCGATAACCACTCTAGTATACGACAACTACTTTCCTCTAATTACAAAACAACCCCTCATCTTTCCACGATTCTGTTAACTAACTCAAACTCAAACTTATTTAGGCATCTTCTAAACCAAGTTACTTCAGCAATCAAGATCAATCTCACCTGCTGCAAGGTGAGTTCATAGCCCCTTTTTGTTTTCTATTTTGGGGTGGAAAACATGCTCTTATATCAAAACTGAAACCAAGTCTTGAGTCAAAATTATACTTTGCATTTAATAACAAACTTCTAATTCTAGTAACATTAAACTGATTTATACATGTTGCAAATGTCATTTTTACTACAAAGTCTCTCTTATTTCTAAAACTACACAACCATTAACTTCGGGGAAGCCACGGGAGTACGTAAATAGATCTATTGGCCTGACTAGCCCATTCAGTTCTCGGGTTGATGCATGCCAATCAATTCCGAGCGTCCTTCAAGTTATGGATTCTGATCAACTTGGAAGGAGCTGGGTGTTCAGAAACTGCATTCTTGACACTTATACTATAGTCTAACACCCTGACAAGGTGTTAGGCGGGAGAGCTATCGATCACTAGGGTTGGTTGTGAACTCATGTATGATAGTTTAAATTACTTGGAATTTGAAACTTGTTTATGATTGTTTCTGGTTACCTATTGTATTATATCTATCAAATCCTATGTTCTCACCAACTTTTTAGTTGACCTATTTTAGCATGTTTTTCAGGTAATGGAAACTAGTTTGCTGTCGTGCTCACGCTAGGATTCAAGGATAAGGCTTAGTGGACCTAGCATAGACTTAAATTGAAAATAAAACTATTTGGTTATTTGCTTTATTTGAATTAAACTTGATGTAATGACTATCGGTTTTTCAATAAATTCCTTAGTACTTTCTTTATTCCATGTGTAATGATTCAAATTCGTCGCCCCTCGTGTTTCCGCCTTGGCGGGGATGTGACAGATCGGTATCAGAGCCTTGGTTATAGAGAATTAGGCCACATAGCATAAGACCTAGACTATAACCCTAGGAATCCCCCACATTAGAAATTTCATGCACACATGTACTAACGCGCTAACTTTTCTCTTCTAGACATGTCGTCCTATTCTGCTGACGTTTCCGGCAATACGCGCGATAGTTCAGAACTACCCTCTTTTGGAAAATTAGTTAGCTCAATCAATTGGAGCCAACTAGCCCGAGACATGGAAGACCCTGAGCTGCGATCTGATCCAACGAGCCCCTATCGCCCAGAGATTGTCCTTATCACCCGAATGATCAATCCTATACTTCCCGAGATCAGCTTCAAGAAAAGAAGAATTGGAGCTACCCGCTCTTCTGCTAGCCGACCCCCGAAGATACGACAAGTAGAAGACGGTGCTGAGACAATTCCTTAATTACTCTCATCAAAACTAAGTGCCCTAATGGTGGATGATAGGAACATGTGTAATCTGGAAGAGTAGGTACCTGTACATTAAAGATTCTGTCTAGGAAAGATGTGGTGTATAAATCCCTCCTGGACCCGTCATATCTTCCTGGGAATCTTTGATGTGAGTATCGCTTATAGGCTAAAACACATCTTTCTAGCATCTATCATATGGACCCGGAGTTTGATTAGTCATTTTATTTTCCTATTTTAGTTCAAAATCTAGACATTATGTATCTATCTTTCCTCATTTGTAATTTGGAACTATTTAATTATGAATGAAATTCTATCTTTGGTTGCTTTATAATTCTATCTATCATTTGTCATCTTATCTTGTCATATCTAACATTGCCATTCATTTTGATCTTCGCTAGAATGCCTCCTCGACGTGACACCACCCAAGTTAATGAAATTGCTACCATCATCACCAACCAACTTGCTAATGTCTTACCCGGTATGGTCACTCAAGTGAGTGAAGCACTCCGCAATGCTGGGACTACAGGTGGCAACATCAACAATGCCTCCTACAAGACTTTTCTAGCCTGCAAGCCTGTTGAGTTCTTCGGCAGTGAAGGTGCCACTGGTCTGCTTCAGTGGTTTGAAAAGATGGAGTCCACCCTTAACATGTGTGATTGGCCCGAAAATTTGAAGGTCAAATATGCTTCCAGTGCCTTCCAGAAAAGAGCCCTTACTTGGTGGAACGCCCAGGTGAGAACTAGAGGAAGGGAGCCTGCTCTGGCTATGCCTTGGAACGACTTTAAGGAGTTAATGATCTCTGAGTTCTGCCCGAAGAATGAACTCCAAAAGATTGAAGTTGAATTCTGGAACCATGTTATGGATGGAGGTGAACACATGGAATACACTACTCGGTTCCATGAGTTATGCACTCTCGTGCCACACATGGTAACTCCCCTGAGTCGCATGATAGACCGTTATATTGGAGGATTGGTCCCTCAAGTTAGAGGCCACACTATGTCAGCTTCTCCTGCTACTCTCGAGGCTGCAATTCTTCTGTCTGCCTCTTTAACTGATGATCAGGTCAAGTCAGGGGTGCTATCAAGAAAAGGATCAAAGAAAGCTAAGGAGGACTATAGTAAGAGACCAGCTAAGAAGCAAAAGACAACTAAGAACTTTGCTATGGCAACTCCTGCTATACCAGTGAATGCAGTTGCTCCAACCCCTCAGTCCACTGCCCGGAAGCCCTACACCGGTAACCTACCCAAGTGCCCCCGATGCCCATTTCACCGCCATGGTGAGTGTCGCAAATGCAACAAATGCGGCAAACTTGGCCACACGAACCGTTTCTGCAAAGAGTCTCCTGCCGCAGCTAATGCCAACAATGCTGTTGTGGCAACCGTTGCCCCTGAGAACAAAACTGCCAGGGCTTGTTACGAGTGTGGTGGTCTGGATCACTTTAGAGACCGTTGTCCTAGGTTGAACCGAGGGAATAACAACAACACTCCAGCGGCAAATGGTCGAGCTTTCGTTATTGGAGCACCTGAAGCTCGTCAAGATCCAGCCGTCGTCACGGGTACATTTCTCTTAGACAATCATTTTGTTTCTATTTTGTTCGATACCGGTGCGGACAAAAGTTTTGTCTCCACTGATTTCGAGCCCATGCTTAATTTGAGACCTACTAAACTAGATTCTGCTTATACTATTGAGTTAGCTAACGGTAAACTGATTCGTGCTCATACTGTTGTCCGAGGTTGTTCACTAACACTCGAAGATCACTCCTTCCCTATTGATCTTATCCCCATGGAACTCGGCAGCTTCGACGTAGTTGTTGGAATGGATTGGCTATCCAACAATCATGCCGAAATCATTTGTGCCGACAAAGTGGTTCGTATCCCTCTAGCATCTAGTGATACTCTAAACATTCATGGAGAGAAACCCGGTAAAAACCTGAAGATTGTTTCATGTATGAAGGCTCGTAGCTATCTTAAAAAGCATGATACTGTGGCTTTCTTAGCTCATATAGTCGAGAAGAAATCCGAGGGAAAGAAGATACAAGATGTTCCCATTATCAAAGACTACCCAGAAGTGTTCCCTGATGATTTGCCCGGATTACCTCCGATCCGACAAGTTGAGTTCCGGATTGACCTTGTACCCGGAGCAACCCCTATTGCCAAATCACCCTACCGTTTAGCCCCATCTGAGATGAAGGAACTATCCAGCCAGCTACAAGAACTTCTCGACAAAGGATTTATTCGACCAAGCTTCTCACCCTGGGGAGCTCCAATCCTGTTTGTCAAGAAGAAAGATGGTTCGTTTCGCATGTGTATCGACTATAGAGAGTTGAACAAACTGACCGTCAAGAATCGGTATCCACTTCCGAGAATTAATGATCTGTTTGACCAACTACAAGGAGCCACTTGCTTTTCAAAGATTGATCTCCGATCTGGATATCACCAACTCAGAGTTCTAGAAGAAGACATCCCTAAAACCGCTTTCCGAACCCGCTATGGACACTACGAGTTCGTGGTCATGCCCTTTGGGTTAACAAACGCACCCGCAGTATTCATGGACCTCATGAATCGTGTCTGTAGGCCTTACCTAGACCAATTTGTCATTGTCTTCATTGATGAAATCTTGATCTATTCATGAACCAAAGCAGATCACGAGAAACACCTAAAACTTCTCCTAGAACTTCTCAAAAAGGAACAACTCTATGCTAAATTCTCTAAATGTGAATTCTGGCTAAGAGAAGTTCAATTCCTGGGTCATGTTATCAACGACAAGGGTATACATGTCGACCCATCCAAGATTGAAGCAGTCAAGAACTGGAATGCACCTAAAACCCCTTCAGAGATCCGTTCTTTTCTGGGTTTAGCAGGGTACTATCGAAGGTTCATCTCGAATTTCTCGAGAATTGCTCTGCCACTCACTTCCTTGACTCAGAAAAACAAACCTTTCATTTGGGAACAGAAACAAGAAGACGCGTTCCAGTTGCTCAAAGAGAAGTTATGCAATGCACCTATCCTAACCCTTCCCGATGGCAACGACGACTTTGTCGTATATTGCGACGCTTCCAACCAAGGTCTCGGTTGCGTACTCATGCAACGAGATAAAGTCATTGCCTATGCGTCTAGACAGCTCAAGGTGCATGAAAAGAACTACACCACTCATGATCTTGAGTTAGGTGCTGTGGTATTTGCTCTAAAAATTTGGAGACACTACTTGTACGGTACCAAGTGTGTTATTTATACAGATCACAAGAGCCTACAACATATCTTTGACCAGAAGGAACTCAACATGAGACAAAGACGTTGGGTTGAACTACTGAGTGACTATGATTGCGAGATCCGTTACCACCCTGGTAAAGCAAATGTAGTAGCAGACGCACTCAGCCGGAAGGAAAGAATCAAACCCTCACGCATTCGTGCATTGGGAATGATTGTTCAAACTAGCCTTCAAGCCCAAATCCTTCAAGCCCAAAGACAAGCTCTTGTCAGGACTGATTTGAAGACTGAACTCGCAAGCATATCTGAAAATCAATTAGAGCCCAAGTCCGATGAAGTTCTCTACTTTATGGACCGAATATGGATTCCCAGTTTTAATAACCTTAGAGGACTCATTTTGGATGAAGCCCACAAGTCCCACTACTCAGTTCATCCTGGTTCCGATAAAATGTACCAAGACCTTCGAGATTTTTATTGGTGGCCCGGAATGAAGAAAGACATAGCTCTGTACGTTGGGAAGTGTCTTACTTGTCTGAAAGTCAAAGCTGAGCACCAGAAACCCTCAGGATTACTCCAGCAACCTGAAATCCCTCAATGGAAATGGGAGCAAATTTTCATGGATTTCATCACCAAACTCCCTAGAACCTCTAGCGGACACGACTCAATCTGGGTCATAGTCGATCGTTTGACTAAGTCTGCTCATTTCCTCCCTATCCGTGAGGACTACAAAATGGAAAAACTAGCCAAGCTCTACATGAACGAAGTTATTACTCGTCATGGTGTACCCGTATCCATCATTTCTGACCGTGATAGTCGCTTCACATCCAGATTCTGGAAATCCCTACAGAAATCCTTAGGGACGCGTGTGGATCTTAGCATGGCTTATCACCCTCAAACCGATGGCCAAAGCGAAAGGACCATACAAACCCTAGAGGACATGCTAAGAGCTTGTGTAATCGACTTTGGTGGAAACTGGGACACACACTTACCTCTCATTGAGTTCTCGTACAATAATAGTTATCACACCAGCATCAAGTGTGCACCTTTCGAAGCCTTGTACGGAAGGAAATGCCGATCACCTGTGTGTTGGACTGAAATTGGTGATAATCAGATAACTGGTCCCGAGCTCATTCAAGAAACCTCAGACAAAGTGTTCAAGATTCAAGAGAGACTCAAGGCCGCCCGAGATCGTCAGAAAAGTTACGCTGATAATCGAAGAAAGCCCCTCGAGTTTCAAATCGGTGACAGAGTCTTACTTAAAGTTTCCCCCTGGAAAGGAGTTTTCCGTTTCGGGAAGAAGGGTAAACTTGCACCTAGGTATGTTGGGCCATTCAGGATCCTGGAAAGGATTGGTCCAGTTGCCTACAAACTTCGACTACCTCAAGGACTCAGCGGTATCCATGACACTTTCCATGTGTCTAATCTTAAGAAGTGCTTAGCCGATGACCCTTTACCTATCCCCTTGGATGAGATTCAGATTGACGACAAGTTACGCTTTGTTGAAAAACCAGTTGAGATCATGGATCGTGATGTCAAAAGGCTAAGGCAAAGTCGCATTCCGGTAGTTAAAGTCAGATGGAACTCTAAGCGAGGTCATGAGTTCACCTGGGAACGTGAAGACCAGATGAAGCTCAAGTTGTGACACCCAGCATTTCAGGTCAATATCCACATTTCATAAACGCACGTTCATAATTATTATTTCCTGATATTTTATTTTGACTAAGTAAAGTCAAGAAGTCTAGCAAAGAAGTTTGTTCCAAGTCTAGTAAACCGTAAAGAGTTACTAGAAAAAGTAAGCAGGATAACCCGACTTAATGCGAACGTAAATGGTTAAATAAAATAACCAGAAAAATATATATATATATATATATTACACAAAATTTACGTTGAGCCAAGATTCTAATATTTTCTTCAACGAGCCATAAAATGGTTAAAAATTATAATACCGTGAAGAATCGAAACTGAATTAAATTACCCCTTTAAAACTCTAATTGATACTAATACCATAATAAATTAATATTTAAAAATTGGTTATCATTAACCCCTAAACAACTTCTTGACTTTCTTGGCCGAGAGTCAGGGGAGCCATGCTCCCACTTGCCTGATTCACTTTGATTCAGATGAAAACCATACCCTTCAAACGAAACTTCACCATTCCTTTCAAACCTTCTCTTTTCTTACGGCAAATTCCCAATTCCCTTTCAAATCGAAGTCCAGTTTTAAAGCGAAAATCACCATAATTCGGTGTCATAAGGAGAATTTCAAGTGTTCTTGAAGAAAGCTCAAAAGATTCAAGACTACTTCTCTGTTTTTCTCTAAAGATCGCCATTCTCGGTTTGAGGTAAAAACTCGATACCATCCAGATTATTTGCTTTAAAACCGTAACTAAACATACAAATCATTCAAACACAAATAAGATAACAAGAAAACTGTGTCAAACTCAAGATTTGAACATAAAAATATACAGAGTGAATTCTGTAAATCAAAGTGCAGATATCGAAACTATAGTTTCGATACCTGTTAGTCAATCGAAACTAGGAGTTTCGCTACCTGCTGATCGAAACTAGGAGTTTCGATGCCGATTATTCAATCGAAACTAGGAGTTTCGATACCAGTTGTTCAATCGAAACTAGGAGTTTCGATACCAGTTGTTCAATCGAAACTAGGAGTTTCGATACCAGTTGTTCAATCGAAACTAGGAGTTTCGATACCTATTTACAATCGAAACTAAGTAGTTTCGATACTGATTGCCCAATCGAAACTAGGCAGTTTCGATACTATTCTTGCCAATCGAAACTAGGTAGTTTCGATACCTGTTTTGCTCAGTCGAAACTAGGAAGTTTCGACATCTGTTCTGTTCAATCGAAACTAAGAAAGTTTCGATACCTGTTCATCAGCCCCATAAGGCAGTAACTCAGAACTATTTTCATAACAAAACAAGGTTGGAAAAACTAAAAAGATAATTAAAACAAAAGCAATCAGAACTGCTAAGTCGGGTGAACAAATTGCGTTTAAGACGAGTAGTCTTAACGTGTATGTTATCCTTGTGTAAATAGGATACGGATAGGCGAATCTGCCGTCATTCAAATTTTTGCTAGCATTCATACTGTCGAGGTGAGTTTCACTAATCCCCCTTTTTCTAAGTTTTTGAAATGATTTGGGGTGGAAACATACTTGTAAAAGACTTTTGTGTATAAATGAATGGAACTAATGATCTGACCGTATGTATGTATTGAGGGAACAATAAAGCGCTTAAAGTCCTCGTAATAAATTAGTAACCATTAGCTATGGATTTAGCCCGGGATTATATGAATAGTACTATTGGGGGTGACGCCTCCGGTCATGGTTAGTCGCGCTAACCAGGGGTCAAAATGGCCGAATGACCGCATATTGTCTTACTCGCAGAAAGGCGAGGGGAGGCACAGAAAGTTGGGGTTTGGTTACGGTCTCGTACATTACATACTATTTTGTATTCCTTGCAAGCTTACAAATGGGGTCAATAGATCGGATTAGTAATCATATTCATTGGTAATACATACAAAAGAGTTCTGATCAGGGTAAAGTGATCAGGTTTATCAAAAGAGTTCTGATCAGGTTAAAGTGATCAGGTTTTACACAAAAGAGTTCTGATCAGGGTAAAGTGATCAGGTTTATCAAAAGAGTTCTGATCAGGTTAAAATGATCAGGTTTTACACAAAAGAGTTCTGATCAGGGTAAAGTGATCAGGTTTATCAAAAGAGTTCTGATCAGGTTAAAATGATCAGGTTTTACACAAAAGTGTTCTGATCAGGGTAAAGTGATCAGGTTTAAAGTAAAGAATTCTGATCAGGTTAAAGTGATCAGGTTTAAACGAAAGAGTACTGATCAGGTTAAAATGATCAGGTTTAACAAAGAGTTTTGATCGGCAAAAAGATCAGATTTAAACATTGGGTTTATGATAACTCTTTATAATAACTTGTGAACTCACCAACCTCGTGTTGACAGTTTTAAGTATGTTTTCAGGAAATTGAACGTGGTCATCAGGTTAGCAATGTAGGTTACATGCATGCACGTGGATACGGCTTTTGGGAGGATTTCTCTTGTATAACTCATGGTCTTGAGTCATATTTGCGAAATCTTAAACATTTGTAAACTCAAATTGATATTTTGTAATGTAAATATTTTAAATTCAGTTATGTATCCAATTACATGTATGTGTTTGCGGTAATCATATGCTTTGAAAACCAGTGAAAGTCGCGCCTCGCGTTTTCGCCCTGGCGGGGTGTGACAGAACTTGGTATCAGAGCCATTGATTATAGCGAACTAGGTGTCTAAAACGGAACCTAGTCTATAATTAGAATGACTCACTAAAATGTTTTCATTGCATAAGCATTGCATAACCAGTCATCATGTCATGTGGATATTGTAGTCACAAGTATGTCGTCACATTCACACTCTGACCCCGTCTCTGACTCTGAATCCAACGAGGAACTTTCCGCCTCACGCCCTAAAAATCAAGTACAAGTTCGCAGCTCCACACCACCCAATGTCGCCCTGGGAGAACCGCCCATATTCTACCAAAAGAAAAGCGGAGGACCAGTTAAGGTGCAAAGTGCTAGGAAGAAGGTTCGACTTCCGCGCAAGAGAAACCTGGCAGCCCGTGACCCGAAAGACTTGGAGACCGATGAGGAACCACCGAGGCAACGACCCTGCTACCACCCTACCGGGGGAACCATCCGTTGGATGCCTCGTACCCTGGCACGTTGGAGGGAGATGGAGAGCATCCCATCTACCTTTGAGCTTGGAGAGTCTTCTAACTCCCCAACACCCCTACCCCACACTGGGGAAGCCATAGAGCTCACTGTGCCTACCTTGGTAGCTCGCGTTCGTACGCATGAGGAGCGTCTTGATGATCTCCTAGATGATATTCGGGCACAGGGGGATGCAACCAGGCGCTTACGTCAAGGGATCGGATCTCGAGTACAGACTCTGGAGGATAGCACTCGAGACATACAGAGTGCCACTGACTACCTCGAGTTGAGAGCTGATATGGACTGGCAGTTCACTCTCACGGTCCGAGACATGGTGGAGGCGCTGGAGGAGAGGACTTTGGCTGCAGAATTTGTGGCAAGAGCTAGCTTTGTCATGGCAGGACTTGCCATGATGATTGGGTTGTACTCCCACTTCTTCTTTTAAACCTATTATGGGCGGGTTGTGCCCATAGTACATTATGTAGTTTAAAACGTTAGTACTGATGAGGGCATGTGAACCCATCCTTTTGTATCCTTATCTTTTGGGAACAATGTACTATGTATGTTTTGACTATGTATGTAATGGTTTATGTCGTAATGATAGTTGTTCATGTTTGATGTTGTGGTATCCTTATGTCATGATCTATCATTATTGATATATGATGTTGTTTCTTTTTAATTGACATGTTAGAAAGAACGTCATGGCACCTAAGCGTGGGACACCCCGTAACACTACTGGTGACAACAACGAGACAATTTCCCCAAACATGGAACAACTAATAGCACAGCGAGTAGCTGCCGCTATAGAGCAGTATGAAGCAAACCGAAATAGCGGAGGAGGTGCAGGAGGTAGCGGTACCGCAGGGGGTAGCGGTACAGCAGGAGGTTCCGGAGGAAATAAAAAAATAAATAAGCCATAACACATAGTCATGATCCGAATTAATGACGTTATGACTTGTGATCCTGCAGATGCTCCAAATAGGAAGTGTACCTACAAGGCCTTCCTATCCTGTAAACCCCGCAGTTTTAATGGCACCGAGGGTGCAGTAGGACTAATGAGATGGATAGAACATATGGAGTCGGTGATTGATATAAGTGAATGCACCGCTGATTGCGTAGTGAAGTATTCTACCTGCACGCTCACTGATAAAGCTTTAACTTGGTGGAATACTCAAATGAAGACTTTGGGGAGAGAGACAGCGTACCAATTATCTTGGGAAGATTTGAAAAACATGATGATTGAGGAATACTGTCCTCGGAACGAATTGCAAAAGATTGAAACTGAGATGTGGAACCTACAGATGATAGGAGATGATGTAGCGGGATACACCGACCGCTTCAATGAATTGGCACTTCTGGTACCGCATATGGTCACACCAGAACATAAGCGTGTGGAGAGGTATCTGTGGGGCCTTGCGCCTCAAATTCGTAGCATGGTAACATCATCTAATCCAATAGATGCCAAGAGTGCTATAACTTTAGCATTCAAACTAAAGGATGATGCAGTACGTAATGAATTGTTTGTGAGGAAGGAGAATGAGGAAGGTAGATCTGGGGAGAAAAGAAAATGGATGGGAAATTCAAGTAACAAATCTGGAAAACAAGAGTTTAAGAAACAAGGAACTGTGAAGGCTTTTGCAGCCAACACAGTGGAAAGAAAGGAGTATGATAGGGGCCTACCGAGATGTAAGAGGTGTGGAAATCATCATGCCGGTGTTTGCATCAAGTGTGGAAAATGTGACAAGTTTGGTCACACCACTCAAGCTTGTCGAACTAACAACCGATTGGGGAAAATCAAACCGGGATGTTTTGTATGTGGTGATCTAAAACACTTCAAGAAGGATTGTCCCAAGTGGAAGAATCAGAACAACGCTCATGCACCAGGGAGGGCATTTGTGATGGGTGCAAGGGACGCACGCCAGGACCCGAATATCGTCACTGGTACGTTCCCGATAAATAATCACTATGCCTCTGTACTTTTTGATTCGGGTGCGGATATGAGCTTTGTGTCGAATGATTTTAAATCTTTACTCGGTATTAAGGCCAGCAAACTAGATCAACGTTATACAATTGAATTAGCAAATGGGAAATTAATAGAAACCGGAGAGGTCTTTAGGGGTTGTACTTTATGTTTAGAAAACCGTACATTCAGTATAGACCTTCTACCCGTCGAGTTAGGGAGTTTTGATATTGTTATTGGTATGGATTGGTTAACCAAGAATCGTGCCGAGATAGTATGCTTCGAGAAGATTGTACGTATTCCCCTACCAAGCGGAGAAATTCTTTCAATTCAAGGCGAAAGGTGTATAACGATGTTAAAAACGATAAACTGCATGAAAACTTATAAGTATCTACGCAAGGGTTATTGTGCATTCCTGGCTCACATCGTCGAGAAGAAACCCGAAGAACGTCGACTTGAGGACATACCAGTCGTCAGAGATTATTCGGAAGTATTTCCCGAAGACTTACCAGGAATACCACCATCAAGACAAGTCGAGTTTCGGATCGACCTAGTACCAGGAGCCGCACCAGTTGCACGATCTCCGTATCGTCTAGCCCCTTCTGAGATGCAGGAACTGTCGAGTCAACTACAAGAATTACTTGACAAAGGTTTCATAAGACCGAGTTTCTCACCATGGGGAGCTCCGGTCCTATTTGTAAAGAAAAAGGATGGAACCTTTAGAATGTGCATTGATTATCGAGAGTTGAACAAACTGACAATCAAAAATCGGTATCCTCTTCCTCGAATAGACGATTTGTTTGATCAACTTCAAGGTTCCAGTTTCTATTCTAAAATTGATCTACGATCAGGGTATCATCAACTGAAAATTCAGGAAGAAGATATACCAAAAACGGCTTTTAGGACTCGTTACGGTCACTACGAATTCCTGGTTATGCCATTTGGCTTGACTAATGCACCAGCTGTTTTCATGGATCTCATGAACCGCGTGTGCAAGCCGTACTTGGATAAATTCGTGATTGTGTTTATCGATGACATATTGATATATTCACGAACCAAGGAGGAACATGAATATCATTTGAAATTAATCTTGGAACTACTCAGGAATGAGAAGCTTTATGCTAAATTCTCTAAGTGTGAGTTTTGGATCCAAGAGGTTCACTTTCTCGGACATGTCATCAATAAGAATGGTATCCATGTGGATCCATCTAAGATTGAAGCTATCAAAAACTGGGAAGCACCAAGAACTCCGACTGAGGTGCGTCAATTTCTGGGTTTGGCAAGATATTACAGGCGATTTATCGGGAATTTTTCAAAGATAGCTTTGCCTTTGACCACGTTAACCCAGAAGGACAAAAAGTTTGATTGGACTGATAAACAAGAATCAGCTTTTCAATTGTTGAAGCAAAAACTTTGCAGTGCACCAATCCTATCCCTTCCCGAAGGGACTGACAATTTCATTGTGTACTGTGACGCATCACACCAAGGTTTAGGATGTGTATTGATGCAGAGAGAAAAAGTCATAGCATATGCATCCAGACAACTAAAGGTGCACGAAAAGAATTATACGACCCACGACTTGGAATTGGGTGCAGTCGTGTTTGCACTCAAGATTTGGAGACATTACTTATACGGCACAAAATGTACTATATTTACAGACCACAAGAGTCTCCAGCACATCTTTAATCAGAAAGAACTCAACATGAGGCAACGTCGTTGGGTAGAACTACTGAATGATTACGACTGTGATATCAAGTATCACCCTGGCAAAGCAAACGTCGTAGCAGATGCCTTAAGTCGTAAAGAACGAGTTAAAACACTCCGTGTTCGTGCCCTAGAATTGACAATTCATACGAGTCTCACGACTCAAATTCGGATGGCACAACAAGAAGCAATCAAAGAAGAAAACAGTCAGAACGAAGCTTTACGAGGAATGATAAAGCAGTTGGAACCAAAGTCAGATGACACTTTATACTTTATGAATAGGATTTGGGTGCCATGTTTTGGTAACATACGGGAGTTGGTTATGGACGAAGCCCACAAGTCCAGGTACTCCATTCACCCAGGTTCGGATAAAATGTATAAGGATCTGAAAGAATTCTACTGGTGGCCAAACATGAAAGGAGAAATTGCTATTTATGTCGGTAAATGCCTGACATGTTCAAAAGTAAAAGCAGAACATCAGAAACCGTCGGGATTGTTACAACAACCCGAGATACCTCAATGGAAATGGGAACAGATTTCCATGGATTTCATTACAAAGTTACCCAAGACGTCGAGCGGGTATGACACTATATGGGTAATCGTCGATCGTTTGACGAAATCAACTCATTTTCTACCCATCAAAGAAACGGATAAAACCGAGAAACTTGCAAAGCTTTATATCAAGGAAATTGTGGCTAGGAATGGAGTACCAATTTCTATTATCTCTGATAGAGACAGCAGATTCGTGTCTAGAATCTGGAAATCATTACAAGAAGCCATGGGCACACGTCTTGACATGAGCACGGCATATCACCCACAAACAGATGGTCAAAGTGAAAGAACTATTCAAACATTAGAGGATATGCTCCGTGCGTGTACAATTGACTTCGGTGGAAATTGGGATACTCATTTGCCACTAGCTGAATTTTCATACAATAATAGTTACCACACCAGCATCAAAGCCGCTCCGTTTGAGGCTTTGTATGGTCGAAAATGTCGTTCACCGCTTTGTTGGGCAGAAGTTGGCGACAAACATTTAACCGGTCCTGAAGTTATTCAAGAGACCACAGATAAGATTTTCAAAATCAAGGATCGTCTGAAGGCCGCCCGTGACAGACAAAAGAGTTACGCGGATAACAGACGAAGACCTTTAGAATTCCAAGTAGGAGACAAAGTCATGTTAAAGGTCTCACCTTGGAAAGGAGTTGCAAGATTTGGCAACCGTGGCAAGCTTAACCCTAGGTACGTTGGACCGTTTGAAATATTGACTAGGGTTGGCCCTGTAGCTTACAAGCTCAAGTTGCCACAAGAACTAAGCAATGTACATGATACGTTCCATGTATCAAATCTCAAGAAGTGTTTATCAGACGAGACATTAATAATACCGCCTGATGAGATTCACATAGACGACAAGTTGCACTTCATTGAGGAACCTATGGAAGTCACAGATTGGAAGGTTCAGAGAACAAGGCGCAGCCGTGTTAAGCTGGTCAAGGTACGTTGGAATTCAAAGCGCGGCCCCGAGTATACGTGGGAGCGGGAAGATAAAATGAAATCCAAGTACCCGTCACTGTTTACAAAAACACCAAGTCAGAGTGACAAGAACTGAATTTCGGGACGAAATTCTCTGTAACATGGGGAGAATGTGACACCCAGCATTTCAGGTCAATATCCACATTTCATAAACGCACGTTCATAATTATTATTTCCTGATATTTTATTTTGACTAAGTAAAGTCAAGAAGTCTAGCAAAGAAGTTTGTTCCAAGTCTAGTAAACCGTAAAGAGTTACTAGAAAAAGTAAGCAGGATAACCCGACTTAATGCGAACGTAAATGGTTAAATAAAATAACCAGAAAAATATATATATATATATATTACACAAAATTTACGTTGAGCCAAGATTCTAATATTTTCTTCAACGAGCCATAAAATGGTTAAAAATTATAATACCGTGAAGAATCGAAACTGAATTAAATTACCCCTTTAAAACTCTAATTGATACTAATACCATAATAAATTAATATTTAAAAATTGGTTATCATTAACCCCTAAACAACTTCTTGACTTTCTTGGCCGAGAGTCAGGGGAGCCATGCTCCCACTTGCCTGATTCACTTTGATTCAGATGAAAACCATACCCTTCAAACGAAACTTCACCATTCCTTTCAAACCTTCTCTTTTCTTACGGCAAATTCCCAATTCCCTTTCAAATCGAAGTCCAGTTTTAAAGCGAAAATCACCATAATTCGGTGTCATAAGGAGAATTTCAAGTGTTCTTGAAGAAAGCTCAAAAGATTCAAGACTACTTCTCTGTTTTTCTCTAAAGATCGCCATTCTCGGTTTGAGGTAAAAACTCGATACCATCCAGATTATTTGCTTTAAAACCGTAACTAAACATACAAATCATTCAAACACAAATAAGATAACAAGAAAACTGTGTCAAACTCAAGATTTGAACATAAAAATATACAGAGTGAATTCTGTAAATCAAAGTGCAGATATCGAAACTATAGTTTCGATACCTGTTAGTCAATCGAAACTAGGAGTTTCGCTACCTGCTGATCGAAACTAGGAGTTTCGATGCCGATTATTCAATCGAAACTAGGAGTTTCGATACCAGTTGTTCAATCGAAACTAGGAGTTTCGATACCAGTTGTTCAATCGAAACTAGGAGTTTCGATACCAGTTGTTCAATCGAAACTAGGAGTTTCGATACCTATTTACAATCGAAACTAAGTAGTTTCGATACTGATTGCCCAATCGAAACTAGGCAGTTTCGATACTATTCTTGCCAATCGAAACTAGGTAGTTTCGATACCTGTTTTGCTCAGTCGAAACTAGGAAGTTTCGACATCTGTTCTGTTCAATCGAAACTAAGAAAGTTTCGATACCTGTTCATCAGCCCCATAAGGCAGTAACTCAGAACTATTTTCATAACAAAACAAGGTTGGAAAAACTAAAAAGATAATTAAAACAAAAGCAATCAGAACTGCTAAGTCGGGTGAACAAATTGCGTTTAAGACGAGTAGTCTTAACGTGTATGTTATCCTTGTGTAAATAGGATACGGATAGGCGAATCTGCCGTCATTCAAATTTTTGCTAGCATTCATACTGTCGAGGTGAGCTTCACTAATCCCCCTTTTTCTAAGTTTTTGAAATGATTTGGGGTGGAAACATACTTGTAAAAGACTTTTGTGTATAAATGAATGGAACTAATGATCTGACCGTATGTATGTATTGAGGGAACAATAAAGCGCTTAAAGTCCTCGTAATAAATTAGTAACCATTAGCTATGGATTTAGCCCGGGATTATATGAATAGTACTATTGGGGGTGACGCCTCCGGTCATGGTTAGTCGCGCTAACCAGGGGTCAAAATGGCCGAATGACCGCATATTGTCTTACTCGCAGAAAGGCGAGGGGAGGCACAGAAAGTTGGGGTTTGGTTACGGTCTCGTACATTACATACTATTTTGTATTCCTTGCAAGCTTACAAATGGGGTCAATAGATCGGATTAGTAATCATATTCATTGGTAATACATACAAAAGAGTTCTGATCAGGGTAAAGTGATCAGGTTTATCAAAAGAGTTCTGATCAGGTTAAAGTGATCAGGTTTTACACAAAAGAGTTCTGATCAGGGTAAAGTGATCAGGTTTATCAAAAGAGTTCTGATCAGGTTAAAATGATCAGGTTTTACACAAAAGAGTTCTGATCAGGGTAAAGTGATCAGGTTTATCAAAAGAGTTCTGATCAGGTTAAAATGATCAGGTTTTACACAAAAGTGTTCTGATCAGGGTAAAGTGATCAGGTTTAAAGTAAAGAATTCTGATCAGGTTAAAGTGATCAGGTTTAAACGAAAGAGTACTGATCAGGTTAAAATGATCAGGTTTAACAAAGAGTTTTGATCGGCAAAAAGATCAGATTTAAACATTGGGTTTATGATAACTCTTTATAATAACTTGTGAACTCACCAACCTCGTGTTGACAGTTTTAAGTATGTTTTCAGGAAATTGAACGTGGTCATCAGGTTAGCAATGTAGGTTACATGCATGCACGTGGATACGGCTTTTGGGAGGATTTCTCTTGTATAACTCATGGTCTTGAGTCATATTTGCGAAATCTTAAACATTTGTAAACTCAAATTGATATTTTGTAATGTAAATATTTTAAATTCAGTTATGTATCCAATTACATGTATGTGTTTGCGGTAATCATATGCTTTGAAAACCAGTGAAAGTCGCGCCTCGCGTTTCCGCCCTGGCGGGGTGTGACACAAGTACCCTCACCTTTTTCATGCTAGCACAGACTTTACTAGTGGAATTTCGGGACGAACGAAATTCTTCTAACTAGGGGAGACTGTGACATCTCTAGAAATTGTATGATTCTAGTTCGTGTAATCCTGCTTCGACTTAATGTACAAGCCTCGTTTTGCCTCGTCTTATTTAATATATCAAGTTAATTCTAATTCCTAATAATTAATTACATTAATATTTTTTATTTATTTATTGATTAGTCATATTTATAAAAATTTAAGAGTTTAATTAAAATTAAATGATTGTTTATTTAATAAGGGAATTTTAAAAATAGACCTTGAACCCTTATCTTAGGCTTGAACCCCATTTGAACCCTCCCTTTTATCTTTTTGAACCCTGAACTACCCATGGACTAACTTTGACTTTCAAAAGTCAAAATCGATTCCAAGGCATTCAAATCTCTCAAAATCCACCGAATTCGGAATGGTAAAAGCCTCCTAAACGCGTTTCAATGCTTTATCAATCGAAGGAAACAAGGAATTCGCTAAAAACCGTTAACAATTTCAAATTTTGAAAATCCCGATTAGAATATTGTGTCCTCGTTATTTCAAGCTTCAAAACCCCTGATTTTCGTTCAAATCGCAACTGTTAATACGATTTCGGTGGAGCTACTCACCCTATATATACCCACGTCGATACCTAAAACAAAGCTACCACAAAAATTCGTGTGTTTTTTTTCCTTCCTGTTTCGATCGACGCAAGAGTTCTCCGGTCTCAGATCATCGCCATCTAAACTCGAATCCGTGTGATTCCGACTCAAGGTAATCGTGTTCCTCAAATCGCATTCTCCTTTGACTTTTTCTGGTTCAAAATCGGTTTAGGGCTCCATGGTTTCATGTCTGAAAGTTGTTTTGGGAAGGGGATGAAGTCTGGTTCAAGTACTAGTAATTGATTTCGGGAACTCAAAATAAATGGAGCCTCAGGTCTGGTGGCTAATAGCACACAGGCAACCCAAGGTCTCGGGTTCGAGCCTTGGGGCTGCCCTTTCTATATTTTTTTCTTTATTTTGTTATTTGGTTCTCTTTAACACACACATTAACATAACAAATACATAGATTAATATTTTTAGGCAAATAAAAATTAGTAACATGTTTTCTAAATAAATGAATGTTAGTAAACAAAGTTTTTTTAGAATTCTCAATACTATGTATTATGTTTTATTTTAGTAAAAATAAAATGTTAGCATGTTTTCTTTAAATAAACATAAAGAAATTGTGTATATTTTATATAAAAGATGTCGGGAGTAATCGTGTATTCATTTAAAAGTAAGTTTGTATTCTATTTAAAACAAATAATGTTATTTAAACTAGAAACTATATAAACATTATTTAAAAATCACGTTTTCTTCTTTAAATCACAAGAATTACAAAATAGATTTTATAAATCTTTGAAAACTTGTTCAAACGTTTTACTTTTAAAACTATATAATTCTTAAATATTTTTTTATATAATTATATTGTTATTTTAACTCTTAACTTATTATCAAAACCCTCTAATATTAACTTATCTATTTTCAATCCTTATTAAGTATACAACTGCACTTTAGTCCTTATCTTTTCCCAAACTTACCGGACACATCCTAAACTCGGTTAAAGTGTACAAATAGAGTAAACTTCAAACTGGTATGTAGCTATCTGACAAATAGTAATGTTCTGGCTAGGAAAGACGGGGTTCTGATTCGGCCAACTCTTTCCTGGGAACTTTGTTGTTGGAGGTACTACTCTAGTTCGATAACCACTCTAGTATACGACAACTACTTTCCTCTAATTACAAAACAACCCCTCATCTTTCCACGATTCTGTTAACTAACTCAAACTCGAACTTATTTAGGCATCTTCTAAACCAAGTTACTTCAGCAATCAAGATCAATCCCACCTGCTGCAAAGTGAGTTCATAGCCCATTTTTGCTTTCTATTTTGGGGTGGAAAACATGCTCTTATATCAAAACTGAAACCAAGTCTTGAGTCAAAACTATACTTTGCATTCAATAACAAACTTCTAATTCTAGTAACATTAAACTGATTTATACATGTTGCAAATGTCATTTTTACTACAAAGTCTCTCTTATTTCTAAAACTATACAACCATTAACTTCGGGGAAGCCACGAGAGTACGTAAATAGATCTATTGGCCTGACTAGCCCATTCAGTTCTCGGGTTGATGCATGCCAATCAATTCCGAGCGTCCTTCAAGTTGTGGATTCTGTTCAACTTGGAAGGAGCTGGGTGTTCAGAAACTGCATTCTTGACACTTATACTATAGTCTAACACCCTGACAAGGTGTTGGGCGGGAGAGCTATCGATCACTAGGGTTGGTTGTGAACTCATGTATGATAGTTTAAATTACTTGAAATTTGAAACTTGTTTATGATTGTTTCTGGTTACCTATTGTATTATATCTATCAAATCCTATGTTCTCACCAACTTTTTAGTTGACTTATTTTAGCATGTTTTTCAGGTAATGGAAACTAGTTTGCTGTCGTGCTCACGCTAGGATTCAAGGATAAGGCTTAGTGGACCTAGCATAGACTTAAATGAAAATGAAACTATTTGGTTATTTGCTTTATTTGAATTAAACTTGATGTAATGACTATCGGTTTTTCAATAAATTCCTTAGTACTTTCTTTATTCCATGTGTAATGATTCAATTTCGTCGCCCCTCGTGTTTCCGCCTTGGCGGGGGTGTGACAGTTGGGCTGGGTTCGGGTTGGGTATCGGTAATCTCAAACCCATACCCGATTGTAAAATTGTGTCCCATACCCGACGCATTACCCGTCGGGTTTTTGTCGGGTAATTACTCGTCGGGTATCAGGTATACCCGCGGGTAACTGGCATACCCATTAGTATCAGGTATCGGGCATTCTCGCGGGTATCGACCAATAAACGTCGGGTATGTGTCGTGTACTTTTATATGACTCTATTTTTTAGATTTATAAATATATATTTCAAAAGAAAATTTAAATTTTCATATAATAAACCTACTAAAATGAAGCATTAATATGGATGAGTTAAGAGAAAATAAAATTATAAATTAAAATTTTCGGGTATATGGTTCGGGTAAACGGGTATGTGATTTCGGGTAATTAGGTCAGGTATCACCTAATCCCATACACGTTCCATAGCCATAAAATTTTCTAAAATTAATCCCATACTCGTCGGACTCGGGTTATTTTGCCATCCCTACTTAGTAAGAACCTTGAATCTACTTGCATGTGTAACCAATGTTTTCAGAACCGGATCGGAAAACGAACCAGACGTCTTAGAGGTTCACTGGACAGACCGGTCGGACCGGATTCAAGAACCGGATGACGCAATAAATAATATAAATATTCATAAAAATATATAGAAAAATATAAAAATTTCAAATACTACATATACAACCATTTAAACAATTTTGAGTCAAGGACGAGGGTCGTAGGTTTGTAGGAATTTTAATTCTTTTGAATCTTCAATTTTAATTTTGATTAGGGTTTTGAAGGACCTGTGGCAGCGTATAAGTTAAAAGGAAAGAGCCAAATTGAGTTAAAATTGTAAATAGAAGTAAGTAGGAGGACTATAGGATAAAAAAGATAAAAAAATAGTAAATTTTTTTTTTTTAAATTAAACTACCCGGTTCGACCACCGGTTCGCGGTTCGACCGCTGAATCGCTTGAACCGCCCGGTTCAACCAGCAAACGGTCTCAGAGCATGTAACCGGACCGGTGGAGGTCACGGTTCCCGGTCCAACCTGTCCGACCGGCCGGTCCGGTTTTAAAAACATTATGTGTAACTGTTGAAGTCGGTATCATTTAAAACACATAAGATGCAATTGTTTAATCACATCATATAACAACATATCATATCAACACATGTTGATAAAACAAAAGCAAAAAAGAAAACCAACACAGAATATTTACAAAAAACAAAAGCAAACGGGAGAAGTAGGAAATGAAGAAAGGCATCACACCCCTTTAGGCCTTTTGATATGCGTTTTCTTCCACCAATAAACTCCACTGTAAGCTGCCAAAGCACCCCCACCCCCACCCCACCCCACACCACAAAAAACACACTTTGACAGGTTCTCTATTACCTGCAAAAATAATTACTTTTTATAAACATTGAATCATGTGAAATCAAAGAGACCACTTGTTTGATCCAGACAAAATATGATGGTGATGGTGGTGATGATGATATTAGGTGTATTTATTTTAAAAGAAGATGATGATATTAGTAGATCGTTTCTTGATGTTGATGTTAATTTGTCTCTTGTTGGGTTTTATTTGACTGGACCAATAATTTTGACTTTAGATGGTGATACTCCTCCATCATCTCTATTCTCTATCAACTACCCTTTGCCTTTGTTTTTGTTTTTGTTTTTCTTTTCCCTCCATTTTGGTCAAGTGTCTTTTTATCGTAATTGTTATGATATCGAGAATGATCGCTAAAACAAACGAGAATGATAAACGAAAGAAAAAATGAGAGAATAATTGGGGGTAAAACTGATATGAATTGATTGATAACTTGAATAATATTACAAATAAGCTATTTATAGACAAAGCTAACAAACTACTGAACAGTTCACCCCTATACTAAACAAGCGAACGTAGTAAGTTCGCTACTAAGTTCGCTAACACCCCCTCTCAAGTTGGAGGTGTATACAACCCCAACTTGTAAATGATATCTGAATGCGGTTGACCAGCCAAACTCTTTGTAAATAAATCCGTAAGTTGATCAGAAGTCTGTGTGTGAGAAAGCAGAATCAAACCGGCTTGAAGCTTCTCATGAACAAAATGTCAATCCAACAAGATATACTTAGTTCGCTCATGAAAAACTGGATTCTTAGCAATATGAATAGCCGCCTGACTGTCACATTTGAGAGGAACAAGAGTAAGATTATCAAGCCGAAACTCCACAAACAAGCGAGTCAACCAAACAAGTTCATGTGTGATACGGCGAAGAGAACGATATTCAGCTTCAGCAGAACTAAGAGAAACAGTAGGTAAAGGAACAGCAGCTGGATCCGTCTCGAGGAACATAATCCTGCAGATGAGAAGGAGGAACAGAAGAACGATTAGATCTCCTGGGCTCCGGAGCCGGAGGTGGAGGAGGAGGAATAGGAGAAACAAGAGTGGAATCAACTTCAGGAGCATCCGAAGAAGATGAAGGAACAACAGCTGGATCTGTCTCCTCAAACAGAACATTTAGAGAATGGAACAAATAAGAAGGATCCAAAGAGTGTAAAGAAGGGAAAATGTTCTCAAGAAAAGTCACATCTCGAGAAACAAGAACTTGTCGAGTGTCAAGATTATAAAGCTTGTAACCTTTCTTTCCAAAGGGATAACCAATAAAAATACAAGTTTGAGCTCTAGGCTGAAATTTATTTCGTCCGGGTGTAGAGGTAGAAGCATAACACAAGCACCCAAAAGTGCGAAGGTGGGTGTATGAATGAGCTTTACCAAAGAGCATCTCAAAAGGAGATTTTCCCTTAACAACCCGTGTGGGGAAAATATTAATCAAATGAGTAGCAGTGAGAACGCATTCACCCCAAAAAGTTATTGGTAACTTGGATTGAAACATAAAAGCACGAGCAGTTTCGAGAAGATGCTTATGTTTACGTTCCATCACCCCATTCTGTTGAGGAACCCCAGGACAAGTAGTCTGATGAATAATTCCCTTCTGTTTAAAATACTCGGCATGATGAACACCCGAACCAAGTTCAAAAGGATTATCAAATTGAACACGCTTCACTTTGGTACTGAACTGAGTCTCAACCATTTCAATGAACTCTTGAAGAATAGTAAAGGCATTTCCTTTAGTTGTCAAAAGATGAGTCCAGGTAGTTCTAGTAAAGTCATCAACAATGGTGAGAAAATATTTATATCCATCAAATGTAGTAGATCGATACGGTCCCCACGTATAAATATGAATAAGATCAAACATTTGAGAACTGGATATACTACTAGACGTAAAAGGCAGTTTATGATGTCTAGCCTTAGAACAAACAGAACAATCATCAATAGAACAATCATGTACACCAGTAAAGACATTCAATTGCTTAAGTTTGTACAAAGGTAAATGACCAAGACGAGTATGCCAAAGTTTCAAATAAACAATAGAATTACAGTGAGAAAAAGAATCAACTGTAACAGAGAAAAGTTTATTTGGATTCAAAAGATAAAGGTCGTTGAGAAGATCTCCCAGGATCAACGGACTACTCAGCGAAGGGGCCTGCAAGAAACAAATAGTTTCAGAAAACTGAACAAGACCCTTTGTATCCCTACAAAGTTTAGGAACAGATAAGAGATTGTGCTTGAACTAAGGCACAAAGAAGACATTAGAAATAGAAAACGTCTTGGTAAGATTAATTGTTCCGACCTGCGTAACAGTTAAGACATGCCCGATTGGAAGAACATAAACGGGTGAGTTAAGCAATTGAACATCAGAAAGTAAATTGAAATCAAAGCACATATGATTACTTACACCAGTATCAATGACCCAAGTAGTATCGACCGTAGTCGAATTGCAAGCAATAATACCTGCAAAATTTGCAAAGCTGAGTGGCTGAACATTAGAAACACCACCCTGAACCCCAGAATTCTGCTGAAGAAGTTACAACAGATTGTTGTACTGTTCAAAAGAAAGAGCATTAGTAGCATCGAAAGTAGGAACAGTAACCCCAACATCAGAAACAACATTAGCAGCAGCTTTGGGTCTAGTAAAGTTGAAATCTTTAAGAAACCCAATTAAACGATAACATTTGCTGGCATCATGTATTGGCTTTTTGCAATGAGAACAAACAGAACCTTTTCGAGCACTGTAATTCTTTGGTACTTGCACAGAAGCATTCATAGAAACATTCTGAGGAATAAACTGAGCCGATGAATGAACCTCCCTTTGTTTCTCATCTTGAGTGAGAAAAGCATAAACTTCATTGATTGAGGGAAGATGCTTCATCATGATAATATTCCCACGAATCATGTCATAACAAGGGTTAAGACCCATCAGAAACTGCATTAAATGTTGATCTGTTTCGCGCTTAGCCATAAGTTGGGAAGTACCACATGTGCAGGGAGGAATACGCTCGATTGCATTAAGCTCATCCCAAACAACTTTGATTTTGGTAAAATATGTAGCAACATCATCATTCCATTGAGAAATAGCAGAAAGATACTTCTGCAATTAATAATACTTGGCCCCATTACTCTGTCCATACCGGTCAGTTAACTCTTTCTAGAGTTGACGAGCAGTCTCAACATACAAAACGCTCTCACTGATATCACTGGACAAAGTGTTCAAAATCCAAGAAATAACCATATCATTGCATCTTTTTCATAACTCCAGATTAGGAGAGGAAGTAGGTTTGACAACAGTCCCATCAACAAAACCAAGTTTGTTCTTAGCAGATAAGGCAATGGACATGGCACGTTTCCAAGATCCGAAAGAAGAGCCGTCAAAAGTTTTATAAACAAGTAAGAGACCCGGATGATCAGATGAATGTAAGAACAAAGGATTAGAAGAATTCATAGGAACAACTGCGGGATCAACAGTAGGAGACATGACAAAATAAGAAAGAAAATGAATACTGGAATAAGCGAACTTGTTAAGTTCGCCAAGAAGCGAACTTGTTAAGTTCGCTATCGCTGAGGAAAGGAATAGGCAAACCTAATAAGTTCGCCCGTAACAAACTATTGCGACAAGTTCGCCTGCACGAACAGAAAAACGTGAAATCGATCCAGAAATCATCATAACTTAAAATCAGAGAAGTATATGAAGAAATCCAACCGTTGGAATGATTAGAAACATAAAACGAAGGTTTTGAACAGATCAAAACAGGAAACAACCCCCAATTGACACAAAAATGAGAAAACGAATGAAACAACGAAGAATGAGTGCGGAAAAAGAAAAAAAATCACAGAATCGAGCATATAGGCTCTGATATCATGTTATGATATCGAGAATGATCGCTAAAACAAGCGAGAATGATAAACGAGATTGCTAAAACAAGCGAGAATGATAAACGAGAGAAAAAATGAGAGAGAATAATTGGGGGTAAAACTGATATGATTTGATTGATAACTTGAATAATGTTACAAAGAAGCTATTTATAGACAAAGCTAACAAACTACTAAACCTATACTAAAGTTCGCTACTAAGTTCGCTAACAGTAATTAAGAAATTTGTAGTTACGTGTCACCTTTTTAGTCCAAGAATAGTAAAATAACCCTGGGTTACGCGAGTAAAATTATATACGTAAACAAAGATTTATATCTCTAATCTCTTGATGATATAATATAATTTTCTCTTTTTTAAATATAAAAGATGTAGCATAAATATCATTTGACACAAAATTAATAAAAAATAGTTGTGTTTTCAAATCTTTGTATACCACTTGTTTTTACAAGATTGGTAAGACTTATAAACCTATATTGCAATCATGCTAAAAACAGATTATTAACCATAAAAAAGAATCATTTTTTCTTTCCATAAATAATAAATCCTTTACTAAAATAGATGTAACTAATATACCTTTTAGTTAGTAAAATGATAAATTTCATTTTTGTATCTAAGATATTATATGCTTGAAAAAAAAACTTACATTTATAAAGAGACTAATTAAAGATAAAATTATACAATAAATTATTAGTTATTAAGTAACCTAGTGATTAAATAATGTGTTCCTAATCAAAATGTTTAAGATTTTGAGTCCTGTTCTGTTAAAAATATATATAATAAATTATTTTAAATTATAATTATAGTTTCTTAAATTAGTCAATTTCTATAAAATAGTAATATTTTTTTAAAAAGAGGTAGATACGCATCGCTAAAAAAGTAATAAAATGCAGACAAAAGTAGGGTTTTCAATCCACTGATACACACACAAACAAACACGTATATGTGTGTGTATATATATAAAATATTATTTTCTATTGTTTTTTTGGATTAGAATGACAAAGCTAGAAGCCATACCTCTTTGTCCGTAACCAATAGCATCATTCCCGGAAAATGACTTTTTCCGCCATATCCATCAACGGCGGCAAGCAATCCGGCGAAAATTTCCGGCCAAAAAGATACGAAAAACTCGAATTCGAAACTCTCAGCTTCCGAATCAACTCCGGCGACACCTCCGCCGGACTGTACGTATACGGATGACCGTCCACACTACCTGTCCAATTAACATTCGTCAACGTATACTCACTAACTCCTTTCGGATCCTCCATCGATAACAGCGTCGGAAAGTAATGTTCCTCCGGATAACACGAATCGACGTTCAAACACGGCAACCGGAACTTCCTCCACAGCTTCCGGTCCTTAATTACCGTCAGCGAGTGAGATCGGGTCAAAATATAGAACTGCGATCCGATCCGGAACTTATCGAACGGAATCTCCGGTAACATGACGTTTTTGCCCCTGGCTATGTACCGGTCCCACATCTGAGGCTCTTCCGATAACACCTCAATGAAACTGAGCCGAGCCGGAAACCGAGTTAACTCAGTACGTGGTTGAAATAGCGTTTTGTACACATAACGGAAGGAATGCAAAGGGATACAGTTTTGTGAGACGAGAGCGAAGTAAGCGTTTAACGGATCGTCGACTACGGCGGTGGCGAGAAGCCGCCGCGCGGCGGAGATAAGCGTCGGAGAAGATCTCTGCGTTTTTTTCGCCGGAATGAAGCGGTTTTCGAACACGCCGCCGGGAGACTTAACGTCGGAATCTGGATCGGCGTGGATGTATATGTTATACAGTTTCCGGTGGTTTGAATTCGCCGGATTGAAGAATTTCTGCCAGATCGGAGCGAAGTGTAGATCGGTGTTGGTAAGGAACAGAAAGGCGATTTTAGGTTTAGCGTTGGTGGAGCCGAGGCGAGACACAGATCCCGGCGGATGAAGTGTGGAACGAAGTGCTCGCCGGAAAAGTGCAAGGTCGTCGAGCTCGTCGGGGAGGGAGATTGTGAGGCGTTTTGGAGGGAGGATGCGAGGGGCGAAGAGGATGAGGAGAGGTAGGGTTAGTAAGAGAGCGAATAAGAGTACGAATGGAGTGTTTGTAAAATCACAAGGTAATATCAAAGCTTCACTCAATTTCTGATAATATTATTCATCTGCAAAATGGCTATTAAATAGCATACAGGAAGCAAAAATAACGTAAACCAGAAAAAACGGAAACAAACTACGACCATGACTCACGATTCTAAAGAATCGGTAAAAACCCTATCAGACTCAACAAGATAAACGTATAAAAATAAACATGGGCTTTTAAACCACATGCATACCCAACATGGGCTGAGGCCCTTTATTCAAAAACAAACAAACCCAAACAAACAATTAAACCCATTTCAATCCTTCCCTTAAACTGAAAAGTCAACCTTTCAGTTTACTTCTCCTAGATTTTGAACACCCATCAACCTGCTCATCTTCTCAAACACCTCAAGCTTCACTGGCTTTGTCATCACATCAGCTATTTGATCTCCTGTAGGACAAAACACCAATTTTACTTGTTCCTGGTTCACCAAATCTCTTAAGTAATGATATCGCACATCAATGTGTTTTGTGCGTCTGTGCATAACCGGATTTTTTGAAAGTTTAATCGTAGAGCTGTTGTCACACTTAATTTCCACAGTTCCAACCGACTTACCATTCAATTCTTCCAATAACCCTTTAAGCCACATGCTATGACCAACACACGTTGCAGCAGCCACATATTCCGCTTCCGTTGATGACAAAGTAACGATTTCTTGTTTTCTCGAACTCCAACATATAGCTGCGTTACTCAGAAGGCAAACATACCCAGAAGTGCTTTTTCGATCTCCTACGTCTCTTGCGTAATCACTATCTGTGTAAACTTGCAGCCCTTTGGTAGAATTTCTCTCATAAATTAAACCATAATTGTAGGTCCCTCTCACATATCGCAAGACCCGCTTAGCTAACAGCATGTGTTCTTCTCTCGGGTCAGCCATGAATCGAGAAATGAAACTGACCGCATACATTAAATCTGGGCGAGTTACAGTAAGGTACATTAGGCTGCCCACCAGACTCTTGTACTTAGTTTCACATACCTTGTTTCCTACTCCCTCCTTTGTAACAAATGTTCCAGGAACAATTGGATTTTTTACTGAATTACCTTCCCACATTTTGAATCTTTCAAGTACTTCTTTTGCATATTTTCTTTGACAAATTTTAATCCCAGCTTTCTCTTGCATTACTTCTATACCCAAAAAATATCTCATTCTTCCCAGATCAGTCATTTCAAATTCTTGCTTCATGGACTGTTTAAAACTGTTGCACATCACGTTATCATTCCCCGTAAAAATCAAATCGTCCACATACAAACTAACAATCACCACCTTGTTACACACCTTCTTAATGAACAATGTGTGATCATAGCAGCTCCTTTTAAATCCTTCTCTCAGAAAGTAACCTTCAATTCGTTTAAACCAAGCTCTAGGAGCTTGTTTTAAACCGTAGAGAGCTCGTTTAAGCCGATACACCTTGTGTTCTTCCCCTTCTTTAACAAAACCTTGAGGCTGTTCGATAAAAACAGTCTCCTTGAGTTCTCCATAAAGAAACGCGCTTTTTACATCGAGCTGGTACACGGGCCAATTCTTTTGAGCTGCAACAGCTAACAAGCTTCTAATAGTATCCCAGCGAGCTACGGGAGCGTAAACCTCATCATAATCGACCCCCTTTTTCTGTGCATACCCCTTTACCACCAACCTAGCTTTATACTTATCAACCAATCCCCTTTCATTCAACTTCGTCTTATATACCCACTTTACACCAATCGGTTTCACTTCCTTAGGAACTTCAACTAATTCCCAAGTTTGATTGTGTTCAATAGAATGAATTTCATTTTTCATTGCTTCTACCCATTTAGCTTCTTTGGAAGCTTCTTCATAATCAGTAGGATCTTCCAATGAACTAAACATCGCCAAATCAACTTCCTCTTCAGAAAGACCTTCTCCACTTTGGTAGTCTTGCATCCACCCAGGGGCTGTACTCGTTCTTCTCAGATTTCTCGCTCGGGTATTAGTTTGCTGTAAATTTGGTGGAGTGGGCGCTTCATCATGTTCTGGATGGTCGATGCTATTCGAGGGAATAGGGGTGTTCTCTAAAACTGATTCTGTCGGGCCACTATCTTCAGCTTGTTCACCATTACCATTTTCTTCCCCTTGTATTTCAGGCTCATAATCTGGAATTACTAACTCCGATGACCCAAATTCTTCATTTTTCCAGTCCCACTTCTCTCCTTCTTCAAAAAGTACATCTCTGCTAATCACTATTTTTTTCTCAACTGGATCGTATAATTTGTAAGCCTTTGACTCAGTACTCACTCCCAAGAAAATACACTTGTGACTTCGATTATCAAGTTTTTTTCTCAACTGGACAGGAATATGCGCATACCCAATGCAACCAAAGATTTTAAAATAGTCTACATTGGGTTTGTCTCCTGTCCAAACTTCTTCAGGTACTTTATCTTCTAATGATGCAGTCACACACCGATTTAGTACATGGCAGGCCCAACTCGCTGCTTCACCCCAGAACCACTTTGGCATTTGCTTTTCGATCAAGAAACATCTAACCAAGTTCATTAAAGTTCTGTTTCGCCGCTCTGCCACTCCATTTTGTTGTGGAGTGTAAGCTGCGGTTAGTTGTCTCTTGATGCCATGTATCTCACAAAACTCATTAAAGGCTTTTGAGGTAAACTCCCCACCCCTATCACTTCTCAAGCCTTTAATTTTGAGATCAGTCTCATTTTCAACCATAATTTTAAATCGTTTAAAGACTTCAAAACTTTCGCTTTTATTGGATAAAAAATAAACCCACCCCTTTCGAGAGTAATCATCGATTAAGACCATTACATACCTTTTTCCGCCGGGTGTTGCAGGCTTGATCGGCCCACATAAGTCCGTATGTATCAGTTGCAACCTATCAGTTGCCCTCCATAAACTTTTCTTCGGTATTATTTCTCGCTGCTGTTTTCCCAGATTGCACACTTCACAAGATGTAGTTTGTTCAGCCACCTGAGGCAGCCCTTTCACTAGGTGCCTATACTGCATGGTTCTTATGGCCTTGTTATTCACGTGCCCAAATCTTCTATGCCATACTTGATTTCCATTTTCTCCATCAACCTTTAGACATTTGCTGCTTAATGGCTTCATCTTGGCATTTACTAGAAACATTCTATTGCGGGTCATGTTAGAGGTAACTATAGCACCTCTTTGTGGATGATAGATTTTGCAAGTTCCATGTTCAATCACAATTTTCAGCCCCTTCTCTTGAAGTTGTCCTAAACTCAACAAACTAGAGGTGAGTTCAGGGACATAGTATACCCTTGTTACAACTTGAGTGACTCCTTCTACTTCCAATCTTATATCACCGACACCTTTAACTATTAGGCGAAGATCATTGCCTAATTTCACCGAATGCTTAAAATTTTCATCTAAATTTATGAACCAATCCCGACTTCCTGTCATATGGTTAGAACATGCAGAATCCAAAAACCATATACCTTTCTTTGGTTCTGTAGACACTTCAACATGAGCCATAAGTAAAAGGTCTTCACCTTCATCGAACTCAGCGTAGTTCACCGACTTTTCCCCACGTGGACATTCATACTGAAAATGTCCCAATTGATGACACTTGAAACACTCCACTGTCGATTTATCAAAGTCAGACCGTCCCCTTCCACGGCCACGTCCTCGACCTCGATTTGGAGAAAACCTGCCTCTTCCCCTTCCACGTCCACTTGCTAAGTCATTTTCCATCTTAAAAACTTGATCATCATTAGTCTTCCTGGTTAGTTTCTGTTCATGTACCAGAAGAGAGCTTTGCAATTCATCTATTGACAACGTGTCAATGTCCTTCGATTCTTCAATGGTACACACAACAAAATTAAAGTTCTCAGTCAAAGAACGAAGAATCTTCTCTACTACTTTTACATCAGGCATCTCGTCTCCGAAATTCCGCATATCATTGGCCACGGTCATGACTCGCCCAAAGTAATCGGTGACCGTTTCGCCATCTTTCATCTCCAATGTTTCGAACTCTTTTCTCAATCGCTGCAACTGAGCTCGTTTCACCCTTGCATTACCGTGATACTTTCCCTTCATTGCATCCCAGATCTGCTTGGCTGACTCTTTCTGGGTCATTGTCTTCAATATTTGTTTGTCAATTGACTGAAACAAATAATTCCTTGCCTTCAAATCCTTGATCCTCATCGTGTCTAACTGTGCTTTCTCGGCTGGCGTGAGTTGTTCTCCTTCCCTGGGTTCTTTAAACCCAGACTCGATCACCACCCAATACTCTTTGGATCGTAAGAGTGTTTCCATGACCAATCTCCAATGATCATAGTCTCCATCGAATTTTGGAACACTCGGGACCTGAAAATTCGATTTGTCTTCCGCCATTGATTTCTCTGTTCTCACACAATCTCACCAGAACTTTGCTCTGATACCACTTGTAAAATCACAAGGTAATATCAAAGCTTCACTCAATTTCTGATAATATTATTCATCTGCAAAATGGCTATTAAATAGCATACAGGAAGCAAAAATAACGTAAACCAGAAAAAACGGAAACAAACTACGACCATGACTCACGATTCTAAAGAATCGGTAAAAACCCTATCAGACTCAACAAGATAAACGTATAAAAATAAACATGGGCTTTTAAACCACATGCATACCCAACATGGGCTGAGGCCCTTTATTCAAAAACAAACAAACCCAAACAAACAATTAAACCCATTTCAGTGTTGAACATAGCTTAAATTAAAATCGGCACTGTGTTAATGAAATCGGACGGAATCTTGCCGGGAGAATTGGGAAGAAGATGATGGTGGTGACATGAATCAGAATGAATGAAGAAAGGGTTTGAAAATAATAATAAGATGATGTGGGGAAGGAAATACACTTTGAGGGTGTGGGGTAGGGTTTGTTTGGGGTTACACTCCAACATAATCATTCCTTGATTTAACGGTTCGGATACATGCTTCTTTCATTACGTGTACATAATAATTTAATACGAAATTGCTCCGACAGAACTTGAATAATTAAATTTTAGGTTAAAAATATTATATGTAAAAAAAATCTAATTTTTTAGATTTAAAGAATAGATTTAGACTTTTAGTCTGAATTATGAGAGTCCAAATAATATAACTAATAAATAAACCTAGTTGGACAAAATCAATACTTATGAGTTTAAAAGTGGGGTAAAAACAATTATTTTTGGATCCGTGGAACAGATTTGAGTTTTTGATATGAATTAGGAGGGGCCCAAACAATATAACTAACATAAGATAAACCTAGATGTGCAAAAATCGGGTATTCTCAAGAACCGGTTCCGATTTTAAACGGTTCCTGTTCCAGATCCGGTTCTTGGTTGAAAAACTGGATCTTAGGTACCGGTTCCGGGTATTCAAAAATCGGTTCTGGCTCTTACCGGTTTCGGGTATTTTTAGAACCTGTTTTGACTAAAATATTGGAACCCATCCAGACCATACGGGTAGGGTCGGTTCTGGAAGAACTGTTTTCGGGAAGAACCGGTTCCGGTTCCTTAGGCGGTTCCGATTTTTTTGTTCACCTCTATATAAACCTAGTGAACTGAAATCAATAATTTGAGCAAAAAAATAGGGGGTCTGGCCCCTATTAAGTTCCTCCCATGGCTTGTAGTCCGCTAATATTTAGAAGTAGGAACGTAGTACTAGATGGGTGTATGCGTTTGTTGTTCGAAATATAATAAATTGAGATTAAAGGGGACAAAGGTATATCGGTGTGTAAATAGTGATATCTCTCATATGAAGTTGAGGGTTAAGAGTCTCATATTAAATGGTGTGGAATTAGGAATAGGTTAGATATGTGTATGTGTTTGTCGTTTTAAATAATATAATTTAAGACTAAAAGGTTTGTAGCCAAATGATATCCGAGTATTTAAATAGTGATGTTTCTTCACAAATACATGTTTTTAAGTTTGAGAGATAAAGAGACACACATCTTGTTTAATGAGCATGGTGTAAGTTGAAAGTGCCCAAACGATAATGTTCGTGGCATTTAGAGATTTTCTTTAAGGTCAAGTGGAAAGTTTTTGGCAGGGGTATTCACGTTCTTGTTCGGATAGTTTTGATAAAACTTTTTGGTCGAACTTCTATCTATGGTGGCTCAAGTGGACCGTTTGATAGTAGCCGTTAGACGCTTTGAGCTGGCTTTTTTTTCAAAAACTTTAATTTGTATTAAAAATTTGTATATATCCCCATATAAACTTACAAAATTGTATATTTCCTCAAATCATGCTTCTAAAGTATTGTACATTATGCATTGAAAACTTGTGTTTTGATAAAATATGTAATTTTACAAGTTTAGAGGGGGATATATGCAATTATTCCTTAAAATAATTAAGATAGTTATGAATAAAATACATTTGTACTACGTATTCTAAAAATTCAAGAAGATAAATAAAAAGGTTAAGCAGTCGGTTTGGTTTACACGATCGGTTTCAATTTCCAAACCGTCGGTCAAAACTATTAAATCGCCAATCCTCTAAAATCGACGGTCAATTTCATTCTTTTTCAATGGTTTATTACCATCCCTAATTTTCATTTGTTCACGTCGGTAGTTGAGACAAAATTTGAAAGGATACACTTGCATGACCATCGGTATTAAAACGTTTGCAATGGTCACGTGTCACAAAGATGTATTGTCAAATGAGATCTTATATTACGAAACGAAAATCTTCATAACACATGTTGAAATCATAATAGTATCATCGACGATGGTTTAGTTCATGAATCTATCATAAAGAGTTATAGATATGTATCGTTAGAGAATGTGTGACATCGTTTATAACACTAATAGTTTAGAGACTAGATTGAGTAGTTAATGTAAATCCGTCGAAATATTACATTAGAAATATTTAATCAGAATCCATGAATAGATAGATGCCCTTTTGCATGGTAAAGCACAAAGTTAGTTGCAAAAGGAAAGAAAGATAATAGTCATGATCTCTTTTTAATTTCCTTTAAGAATCTGTTTACTGATTACTTACATTTGTTTGAATTTATGTTTACATTACTATCTAGATCGATTTTTAGGTTGGTGTTCTTCTTCAAAAATATTCATCTAATGTCTAGTCGTCTCAAAATCAAGTGTAACATCCCAAAATTTATCAAATGGTAAAGAATAATTATAACGAGTAACGAAATAATAAAAATAATAACGAGGAAACGAGAGGGGGGTATTGTGTCAACGAACGAAAGACGAAAGAGGGAAAGAAAGGTTAAACCCTAGCCGCAACCATTTGCCCCTCATTCCATGTTCATTTGTTATTTAATAAATTAAAAAAATGTTGTTAAAATCCTCAAACTATATATCCTAATATAAATATGATTTGTAACTTTTATTTAAAAAATACACCTAATGAAAGACTTATCAAATAATAAAAAAGAACTAATACTTATCTAAAACTAATAATAACTATCCCATGAGTATTATTATTTGGATCATATCATAATGTTGTGTTGGATATGATGTGAAATATTTATTGCGTGTGGAGTGGTTGAATCGTTAATTTGTCAATGTTAAGCCCTTATCAACTTTTGGAAATATCATATATTTAATTGTTCTATCTTATCGCTACACGTTTCATTGGGACAAAAGATGAAGAGGCAACATACAAGCATATATACATATATGTAACAATACTTCTTTTGTTTGCATTTGGTGGAATCATAGACAATTGTTTGGTGTTATTTTTCTTGAAATATTTAAGTTGTTCAATAGTTCCTATCAATCACAAGTACATGATAATTTGATATGCTATTTTATGTTTTTTTAGTTATGTTATAACCAGTGTTACGTGCACAGATTAGTACTTTCGGCTTGAGGTGTCGGGTGGACGACCATACAAGGCCCAAAATTTTTTCTCTCTCATTTCACATATATATATAAAAATTAGTTATCATTTCGTTATATATCTAGGATTTGATCACAAAAGTAGTTATGCAATAGCCGGTAAGACGCCATAGGTGAGGTCACGGGAGTGCTACTTGGCAACTCCACTTTCTTTTTCGCTCATTTCTCCTCCCATTTGTTCCATTTGTGATTTACCTATCTCACATCGTCCATATAAGAAAGTTTCCCTTTTCTCTTTTTCTATCCATGTCCTACATCGCCAAACAACAAACCTAAGAGATAACCTGAATTAAAAAGGGTAAACAAGTTTAATTAGTACTTAAGAGTCGAGCCGAGTTGGCGTGGTTTATAAATGAGGCAAGCCCAAGCTCAAATTTTCACCTTGAGAAAACATATTACTTGAAAAAAAAATATACATTGAAGAAATAAAACACTAACATATATGTCATAACAACTGCACACCATATATACTAATATCATATTAACGAAATTCAGAAATAAAGATGTTAACAACAAGAAGTATGGGGAAATAACAATTAAGTACTCTACTCACAGTTATTTCCAAAAGGACATCCTGGTGATAAAGTGGTATACTTTCTAACCAAATGGTTTTTAAATCTACAGAGTGCAGGTGTGGTGATTTTGAAAGTAAAGTAGATGTAGAGTAGAAAATGTGTGTTCGCCGATAAAATACTGTATCAACAATCAGATCAAAGAACTAGAGCAACAAGGAGTCGACGAGCACCAGGTCGATGAGATGGGATCGTTGTGAGGCGTTAGCAGCCGACCAGGTTTTCTTGTAAACACCAATCAACTAGAATCATTTTCCTACCCGAGCACGATTACCTTAAAGGAGCTCAAGCTCAATTCGTTTTTATTATTTACGTATTTGACCGACGTCGCATGAGCTTAAATTGGAAGTGTTTATTCCTTGTATGACCGAAAAACTCCACACGTGTTCCAAAAATGTGATCTAATAACATTCTAACTACAACAATACTTGACGATACCACCACAATCTAAACACAAATGCTTATTCAGATTCTCATTTCTTTCTGTTCTTGCTTTTCGTAATTCTGACTATCCTCCTGTTCGATTTTTCACCACCAGAGCCTAACGAGAAGTTCCCGCCACCAGCATTGAACTCTAAACTAGACGACTGAAAAGGATTCTGAGGTGGTGGTGCTTGGTTTGTCTGGCCACCAAATTGGAAAGGAACCACTGTTGGGTTTGGGTTTGGAGCGGCTGAACCGAACATGAACCCTGGTGCAACCACGGGAGCTTGGCCAAATGGAGGAACAGGACTGTGAGTTTGCTTAGAGTCCTCAGCCATACTGTCTTCCATACACATCTGATCATTATTATTATTATTTGGTGACGTGGTGGCAGCTCCAAAAACAGGCGTCGAGTTTCCAAAAACCAACGAGCCCGCAAAAGATGAGTTTGTAGCACCTGTCACAAATGAAGGCATGGGTGTAGAAGATGCACCAAAATTGAACACTGAAGATGATGGAGAGCTAAATGTAGAACTGAATCCTGAAGACTTTTGCGGTTGTTGCCAGGTAGAACCAGATATGCTAGTGCTAGTCCCACTAGTAGAATTACCAGATTTGGTCTCTGAAGTGGGGCCCACGGAACCGATATCAAAACTTGGTGATGAACCAAAAGCAGGAGCTGGGGAACCAAAAAGAGTACTGCTTGAAGATGCCTGTGTGTTTGTCTGGGATCCATTGGTGGTGTTGAAGAAAGATCCCTGTGACTGAGAGGTGGTGGTTAACGTAGCTGCTGGAGAACTGAAACCAAAGAGGCCACTTCCGATGTTTGTAGTTGTGGTTGTGGCAAAAGATGTGAGAGCAAAAGGTGATCCGTTGCTGGTGTTCCCAGTTTCTGCCATTGAAGAAGTTGGTGCTGTTGAAGAAGCTGACCCGAAACTGAAAACTGGAGGTGGTACAGAAGTAGAGAAAATAGCAGAAGTGGTAGCAGATATGGTGGTGGAAGCACTAGCGGGAGTTGGAAAAGAAATTGATGAAGAAATAGTAGTATGGGGTAAGGTAGGAGTCATGTTGGGGGCACTTAAGTTCTTGGTGGCAGTGCCAAACAAGAAACTACCACTTGTTGGAACAGCAGGGAATGAAGACTCTGATCTTCCGATTATGTTTGTTGACTTCTGGTCATTCCCATTTCCATTCACACTGCACAAACATAGAAAAGATTACATAACAAGTATCTTCAGTTTCAATGATAAAGCTATTAACAAACAAAAATAAGTAAATGGATTTCTAACCTGATTGAGTAGTTTGTTTTCGGATCAGAACTAGAATCTGGTTTGGAATCTGAAGGTTTGTTAGCAGAAAACGTGACCGGTGGTGCACTTTCAGCGGTTTTTACAAATGAGAAAAATCTCGGACTTTTTTCTGGAGCAATTTTCTCCATTTGCAAAGTTGGTTGTGGGAGCACAGATGAATGTGTGTTTGTAGTTGATGAAGATGGCTTATGGATCTTAAGCCCTAATCCTTGCTCATGGACAGAAGAACCACCAAGAAATCCATCAGTGTTTGGAAAAGATGTACCCTTTTCAGCCTCTTTGACCTCAGCCTGTGCTGGAACTTTAGCAACTTCAGGTAACACGGGAATATTATTTTCAACCAATGTATGAGTTTTGGAAACTTCCGGTACAGCCGGAGTTCTGATGATGTCAGCAACAGAGGTCTCGGGTTTATTATATTTCACCAATGGAAAGGATATGTGCCCATTATCATGAATGTCATCATCTATCTCAACTGCATCCTCAGATGCACTCATCTGAAAATCACTTTTCTTCTGAGGAGGCTCTTCTTGAACCTTCGAGGGCAAATCGGTAAATCCAGCACTTGGTGTTTTATTTTTTAAAGAATCTGTTGAATCACCACTGACCGAAGTCAACATTTTATAAGGTACGGGAAACTTCCTTGAACCATTTTCTTCAGTTTTATCTTTGCTTTGAGAAGTCAGCTCATGTAACCTAGCATGGTGTTGAGCCTCTGGTTTCTGAGTATCACGAGGACTAGGCCGAAATTTAGGCAAATCCACTTTTTCCAGGCTTCTAAGAGCTTGGCCATGAAGCATATCTGATGTTAGTTGATTGGGTTCTTTCTCTCTCATTCCAGCGTGTGATGAAACTGATTGTCTTTCATTTTTTTCCTTTGGGCTTGGTTTTTCAAGGTGTTGCAATATTTTGTGGGCTGTTTGAGTGGACTTTGCAGGAACAGAAGCATAGCCCAAAACTTTTGGATCAGTTTCATTCGGTAAAACCAGATTCAGGCTCGAACCGTCTTGTTGAAAAACAGTATATCCAAGTTCTTTTTTATCTCTTTGTGATAAAACATTAGCTTTATGTCGAATCCTACGCAGCGGACCACCAGACCCAATAACATCATCTAATGCAGAACTCCTACATTTTAGAGCCTGAAGAAGAATATAGAAACACAGTTAGGAAAAATATATATATATATATATATATAAGACCTATACGGCAAATTGTAAAAAGAGGTAATAAACTTTGGTTTTAACAGAATTTGTTTGCATCCACAAAAAGGTCAACATCGTCAAAGTTAGGAAATGTTAGCTGTCACACCTGTCATTTTGACCAAGACGTGAGGTCACATTACTTGATTACCCTGAATCAAAATTTTTGCCGTTTGGGGGTGAAAACCAAGTGTGTTAACCAAAATAAAAATCAGACCAAAGTCGGATACCTTTTGATGCAATTTTTCTAATTCTATAATGTATGAAATTAAAGAAACACCAATTTCCCCTCATGCCCGAGGGCAGACTGAGAAGATGTTGATGCTGCACCATAACCGTAATCTGACCTGATTCCCTGAAAATTATGTAAGCATAAGCATATTCTACTCAGCAAAATTGAGGAGTAGGTTCAACAGAGATATGCAGATGAAGCAAACCTTTTGACTAAAAGATGGACTTCTGGTATATGGTGTGCGAGCCATGGTGTATATTGCTGATCTGCCTCGAGATCTTGGCGTCACAAAACCATTTTCAAGACCCCGTAAACTGTTTGCAGTCTTCTGAGCCAGCGGTGTGATTGGTGTTCTTTGAATCAACTTTGAATCTTGTATAAGTGCTTTGGTTGGTTGCCTGGATCCCATGTAAGACTTTGCCAGCTCAGCAGGTGAAGCAATCTCCTCGAGAACCTGAAGACGGTACAATAATATGTCGTATGTAAATATTATAGATGGTGAAGTATATGATTGGTAATTGTTTGCTTAAAAATAGAAGGAAACAAATAATTGCAAAACAAGAAACAGAAGCATGAACAGGTTACTTACTTTTGAAGTAACAACAGGAGTAGATATAGCAGCATGGAAGTTATCCCTCACATCTCCATGTTTTTTCATCGAGTCATCAGAAGGTAACTCGGTGGTTCTTGACTGCAACAATGAAGTCAACCGCTGGATTTCAGACCTGTTAGCGGTTTGTAATATCAGTAATCGTGGTACAACTTGCACAAACAAAAAGACAGCTAACAAAAAGAAAAATATAATATTTGTGAGACTAATTTCTTTAAGGAAATTCAATAAAATAACAAGTCCAAGACTACTAATTGATTCATGCACTAATTGCTCTTGTCATAAGAAATACAAGCCCCTGTAATGCTGTATAAAAATTACTTTCACTAGACGTGGAAAAAGAAAAGAAGCTTGGTGATGAAGAGGCTCCTTCCTCTGTTTTGTTTTTATGTGAAATGTAAATATATATATATATATATATATATCTCATATATATTTATTATTATCAGAACAAAAAAGATGTGTTAAATCTACAACTTTCAAGAGATGCACAATAAAATTGGGAGCAGTTGTTATTTATTGGTACTCTATGAATTGCACCGACCTCAGAATTAGTTGTCAGAATTGCATTAGTAACTACCATTGGCCCACTGCACACATAGTTTGATTAAAGTTTACAGATAGCCAAAACTCTTGAACGGTGTCTAGAAACAAGTCTGTAAAATATTTGGCTAGTGTGGGATATGAAAAGAACTGGCTGCAAATCCCATTGACAGCCGAAAATGGAAATATCTGAAATGTTCATGCAATGGGGAAACTGTTATTCTCATGCAATGAAAGGGTACTTTATGCAAATTTCATACATCATCCCATATCCCTTCCAAGTATGTGACATGAGTCATGAGATGAAACAAATTGCGGCTTATAGACAAATGAGCATAAATAACAACAATGTAGGAGTGTGGTGAAAGAAAGACTAGCCTAGTAAAGGTTTTTTCTTGCAACATTTGTTCAAACTCTGATATCTCGGCTGCAGCAGCAATATTAGCAGAACTACCACTTCGTCTTTCCTCCTGAGGAACATTCTGATGTTCTTCATTAACCCCTGATCATATAAAAGCAATTGTAAGTGTTAACCCAAGATCACTCACACGAACACAACGATTTACACACAAACACACAATGATTTTATTCACAATAATCGCAGGGATCGTCCCTGACCGTCTACAAATAAATGAACGTACTTGTTCCTATTTAACCTAATTGGGATTTGATGAAACGACGCGTTCATTCCCAGACATACAGTTTCTAACTTTCAACTAATACGCTTGGACCCCTTGACTTGCAAACATATACATAAATGACTCAAAGTACACTTTACAATATTTACATAAAGGACCCTAAACTTTAAACCACATGGATTAAGAATTACATTCAATAGTAAGGGCATGTAAAAACCTAAAGCAGAACTCAAGTTAAGTAATAATACAAAGGCTGTTTAATATGCATATCTTAGGTTCCACACACAGAAACATTTAGAACAAACTTGTCCATCATCACTTATCACTTATTGCAAAAAAAAGACGATTTAAAGATGCAGATTAATGACACACACACACAATTACAGTAATACCTTGCTTGATAAAATCATACAAATGGATATGCTTAGATTCATAACCTAACACGATATTTAATGATCCATGCTATAATATAATGGTTAGTGTAGTTTAATGTGATGGTTAGACCACATGATAATAATAATTATGTTTCAGAAATCAGATCATTTGTTGCTTGAACGAATTCCTCAAAACCAAGGTTTTTAGCTAATACCTCAAAAAGTGTCGCATGGTACTCTCCATTCCTGTACCATTGTCTAAAATTATCTCACCGGTAAGAAATATCAACAACACGTCCAAAAGCACATGCCGCCCCACGTTGAGGCGCTTGCACTATAAAAAATAATAACGTTTATAGAAATTGTTAAAATGTAGAAACTCGAATGTACCACAACTCTAAAGTTTGGAAGTCCAATTAACACATGACTCTAAAGTTTGCAAGTCCAATTAACACATAACTCTAAAGTTTGCAAGTCCAAATTATTAGCACATGTACAACAATTCTCTTTTCTACCAGTTGTAATTAGTGAGCAAAAAATAAATTTTTCAAGTAAACTATTTCATCTATATACACAAGTGTTCTATTCCAAGCGAATTGGCTAGGCAGAAAACCACACCAATAATATATTTTATTAAAGAGACGGTAATCAAATAAATTTATTTCATCAACAGCAAAGGAAAATTGTATAAACATATGAAAACGTAAACATGAAAAGTTCTCTCCGGTATATAAAATTCAAGATTCTTAGCCTTGCCTCATATTGCCACATACAATTGATCTTGTACACATGCACAAAATCAGGAGCTCACTCTCCCACATGTAAATGTGGCAAATGCTTATCTCATGCATCCTGACTGTTTGTTACGGTAGAACTCATAAACATACATGATACCAGAAGTTGCATGGCTTCTGCTTAGTCTAGATTTAATACCAAAACCTCTTGTGTGACTGAAATATCTAATTCACATAATATGAACTACTATAAGACTTCATGAAGTATAATTTGTATATTCATAGGAAACCATAAGTTTTAGAAGTTATCAATCAAATAGAGTAAATATACATTTACTTATGATTGAAAAATGTGCATAACTGTATATTCATCATCCCTTTCAACTTGACTAACCGTTCTCTTATCAAATGAACTTAGAAAAAGTCGTATTTCCAGGGTCATTGAAAATCCACTGTTGCACCTAGATAATGGCTAACGGTATGCCCAATTTCTGTACATGAAGAAACCTGTAGACCACAAATCCACTTTTCTATTACCCAGAAAGTCTCATCCTCAAAGGCTAAACGTTCTCATGTTACAAACTAAATGAGTAAAAACTACAAATAAACAAGTCAACTGATTTAGTTATGCATAAGTAGCTTTCTGCAGCCATATTGTATAAAGAAAACCTAAGCAGCTGAAAGTTGGAACATGCAGCAAGGAGCATCCAACCAGTAGACATAGATACATCTAAAGCTAAGACCTATGATATAACAGAGATAAGTAGATCTCAACGACCAAATTAAGCACTAAGCAATTCAAAAATGCAGCAATCAGATATCAACCAAACCGACACTAAATCCTATCTGCTTCACCAAAGGAAAAAAAACGAATTTCTACAACCAAAGAAAAAACCTAATCAATTAACAAGTAGAATAGGAATCAGGCAATGAAACAATCAGAAAACCATAAAATCACCATACAAAGGTATCTGAATACAATCAATAACTCCTTAAATAAGGTCATATCAGCGATAAACTATAAAATCGATGTAACTGAGAGCAAAAGCGTCGAACCTGGCGGCCGTTGTAAAGACGGAGGAGGAAGACTCTTGCGAAAAACGGCGAAGAGCCTATGAGCCCCAGCGTAGATGAGTCTGGAAGCTGGATCCACAAGCTTCTTCAACATGCTAGGGTTATTGTTTTTGAGAGCGGTAGGAGGTCGATCATACGGCGTCGCCGGAATAATACGCCGGAAAGGCCTCTTCCGGAACTTTCCTCCGGCTCCGGTGCTTTCATAGGGAGCACTTCCATCGCCGCCAGTAGCCATAGGGAAAGCCGGAGCTACCGAACAGTAATTGCGTATAAAATTGAACGGTGGACAGAGAAGGAAGAAAGGGACGGAAGTGGGAATTAGGGCTTTTATTAGATTATTATTTATTAATATATTATTTTTCCTGAGATTTAACAAGATTTTTTACGGTTAAGGCTTAACTATCATGTGTCATCAAGAGAATCTCGTACATCAGTCTATCCAAATAACCTTTAAAGAATTCAAAATCTGCATAGGGTGTTTCTAGTTTTTATAAATTACACCTAACCAGATTTAAGAAAAACCCTTTAAAAAAACCCACTAATTAACAAGATAGAGATTAGTAATAAAATATAATCAAATAAAAATCATGAACCATGTATATAAAGAACGTTACCAAATCCTTGACCATGTGTTTGGTAAAATGCACCTTTCTCATCTCGTACAATTTCAAAACGCTTACGGCTCGCTAAAAGTTTGTTCGAAAAAAACTTAGTTGAAAACGAGCCAAGCCAACTCGATTTATAAATGAGCCGAGCCCAAGAAAGGAAAGGCTCGACTCATGGCTCACTCAATAACTGATTCGTTGGCTCGCTCGTGGCTCATTTAAAATAAGAATATTAATAATAATCATGATAATAAATAAGCTTATAAAAGAGTTGATAAAAAACAAAAAAATAATACATATAATATTTTGTATCTAATTTTGTGTCTCTCTGTCTTTAAAAAATTAGAAGACAATACTTTTTTTCTTGATGCCATTTTATTTGTTCTAATAATGGTTTTTTTCATATATATATATATATATGTAAGATTAGGTTCAGGTAAAAATTATTCTAATTCTAAGAATGGTGAGAATGATTTAGAGCCATTAGATCAAATTGTAGAAAAAAAAAATTAATGGTTGAGATTAAATTGTAGGAGAAAAAGTTGTTGAAAGGGTATTTTAGTCTTGACCACTTTTGTTGACTTTTTATCAAGTTCCCCCCTCATTTTTAAACGTTCATAACTTTTACATACGGCATTATTTTTTCAAAAAAATTACACCATAAAAACGAGTTTTTTTTATCTTTAAAACGAGTATAGTGTCGTTATAAACAAAAAAGAAAAAAAAAGTACGTTTTCTACCTCATTGGGTAATACAAGTTCATTGTGTTATATGTATTTATCATTGTGTTTTACGTCAAGTCATTGTGTAATATAAGTTCACCGTGTAATACAAGTTCATTGTGTAATACAAGTTCAATGTGTAATACAAGTTCATTGTGTTATATGTATTTATTATTGTGTTTTATGTTTGTCAGCTCATTGTTTAATTAGTTAGGTTATTGTGTAATACAAGTTCATCATGTAATACAAGTTCATCGTGTAATACAAGTTCATCGTGTAATACAAGTTCATCGTGTAATACAAGTTCATTGTGTAATACAAGTTCAATGTGTAATACAAGTTCATTGTGTTATATGTATTTATCATTGTGTTTTACGTTTTTCAGCTTATTGTGTAATTAGTCAGGTCATTGTGTAATACAAGTTCATCGTGTAATACAAGTTCATCGTGTAATATAAGTTCATTGTGTAATACCACGTCTGGTCATTGTGTAATATCTGGTCATTATGTAATTAGTCAGGTCATTGTGTAATACAAGTTAACTGTGTAATACAAGTTCAATGTGTAATACAAGTTCATTGTGTTATATGTATTTATCATTGTGTTTTACGTTTAGTCAAATCATCGTGTAATACAAGTTCATTGTGTAATACCACGTCTGGTCATTGTGTAATACAAGTTCATTGTGTAATACAAGTTCATTGTGTAATACAAATTCAATGTGTAATACAAGTTCATTGTGTTATATGTATTTATCATTGTGTTTTACGTTTTTCAGCTCATTGTGCAATACAAGTTCATTGTGTAATACAAGTTCATTGTGTAATACCACGTCTGGTCATTGTGTAATATATGGTCATTGTGTAATTAGTCAGGTCATTGTGTAATACAAGTTCATTGTGTAATACAAGTTCAATGTGTAATAAAAGTTAATTCTGTTATATGTATTTATTATTGTGTTTTACGTTTTCCAGCTCATTGTGTAGTTAGCAAGGTCATTGTGTAATACAAGTTCATTGTGTAATACAAGTTCATTGTGTAATACCACGTCTGGTCATTGTGTAATAAAAGTTCATTGTGTAATTAGTCAAGTCATTGTGTAATACAAGTTCATTGTGTAATTAGTCAGGTCATTGTGTAATACAAGTTCATTGTGTCAAATATTTTTCACCATTGTGTTATATGTTTTCATCATTGTGTTTTACGTTTTCCAGCTCATTGTGTAATTCGCCCATTATTGTGTAATCCGCTCAAATATGTCAGGTCATTGTGTAATATGTTCATTATGTAATATCAGTTCATTGTGTAATATCAGGTCTGATCATTGTGTAATATCTTGTATTACACATTGACCTGGTGTTTTACACTTACACATTGACCTGGTGTATTACACATTGACATTGTGTATTACACATTGACCATTATGACCTTCCTTTAAAAACAATAAAATGACACATGTCAAACTTAGAATCTTTCTTACCCTTCTTATTTTTAAAACCCTTTTTACTATAACCTAACCCTATATATATATATCAAAATGTTCAAAAAATACAAAAAAAAACTTTTTTTTTAAATTATTGAGTAGACTCGAGCTTTTCACAAGCCGAGGCTCGTTTAAAGCCCTACTATGAACAATATTAAAAAATGATTTTAAAATCTTTGGTGATCCACTGCGTATTAATATGACACCTAACCTAATTAGTACAAACTAGAATTAGATCCCGTGCTATGCGGCGATGGGTTCGTATTACCAAAAGATAAAATGGCAGCTTGGGAACGTAGGTATAAATAAGCACGTCGTGGGTTCGTATAATCAAAAGATATAACGGCGGCTTCGTGGCGGCAAACGTAAATAAAATCAAACATGCGAAAGCAAATAGTTTCATGTGTGTCGCAACGGGTTATAAACATTAATTTAATCTTGGTTAACGGGGTTGTTAAAAAACCTATTTGTAGTAATATAAAAAAAATCCGTATAAAAACTTAAAGCTTATTTACAAAGCGATCACCGTTGCAGTCAAAACATTGATAAAATTCGAAACCTTATAAAAATTCGAAACGGTGATATGTACCCACATATTATAGCGATGACGTTAAATAAATAAGCACGTCTCAATGATATATATTCGAAAGTTAAAAAAGCATAATATTAAAAAAATGTAATTAAACAATAAAAGAAAAAAGCACAAATTTAAATATAAAATGAAATAAAGTAAACGATAAAAGAAAAAAAACAAAACAAATTTAAATACTAAACTAAATAGCAAAAGAAAAATAAAACCAAAAAGAAAACAAAAAAGCAAAAGAAAAAAACAGGTCCAATGAGTAGTGATGAAAAAAGAAAAAAAACGATCCAGTGTATGAAGAGAGTGGAAGAGAGTTGTAGACCACCAGGCCATTGGCCAACTTCTGCTTTAATATAGATTCAATACCTATATGTAACAGTCGTGCAGCCACCATTAGACACATACATGTACTTTATGCAAACTCTCTTTGAAGTTTGGTAATTGTAGTTTATGCAATATGTCTTCCAAGTATATATTATCACGAATCAGAAGAATCGATTAATAGTTTTATCAAATTGATATGTAACGCGTGAAGTTCTACAAATTTGATAATAAACTCAAGATCAAATATATCGTGATCCATGTGACCCTTCATCATCAACTCGCGGAGTCAAACTTGGTGCAAGAAGACGAGGAACCGACGCCTATGATGGTATTTACCATAGATAAAGAGAATCATGAAGAACCAGAATGAACAAGAATAGTCACTCAAAGGAGTCAAGTTCCGAAGAAAGGAAAATTAAAAGATCTAAGGTCGGAAACAGAAAGTGACTTAAAGACAAATTAGATTATTGGAAGTTAGACATGCTTCATGACTTTGAAATGAAGAAACAAGAAATCGAGACTGAGTTAAGAAAATAGAGAAATACAATTTGAAAGGCATATGCATGTAAGAGAGAAATCATTTGCAGGTAAGATGGAAAGAGAGATGACAAGTATGAAATACTTGACAGATGTTGCAGACAGAGAAATAGAGGAATTAAAGTTAGAGAGAGCACGGTTGAAAAAAGAAACACTTGGTGTTTTTACAGATCAAAAGCCCTAAAAAGATAAACAGTATACTATATGTGTTAAGGGAAGCAAGGGATATCATTGAGATATCATCAAAGGATATATACTCAACAGAAATCAAGTATGTCAAAGATACTGAACCAAGTCACAAGAAAAAGAAACAAGAACCAAATCATGATTTACCCATCTAGAGATGGACCAGTCAAAGCGGAAGAAGATTGTGTATAGGTTAAAGATGGTGATATTCAATGAAACTGTGAAGACATGGAAGAGTTTGTTCATTTTCAAGACAAAGGTCACGCTACAAGTCTTGAAGATATAGTTCAAGAAATCAAGCAAGGGTAAAAAACCGAAGTTTAAAGTTAAGGATCTACTACAACATGCTTGTGATAAAGATGATGAAGCAAAGGTCGGTGACCAAGACAAGGAGAAGGATCAAACTGCAAGTAAAGAAGATCCACAGGAAGTTGGAGACTTCATTCTCTTGGAGAATGAAGATGTTAAAGCATAAAGATGTTGAAGGTATATGGATTAATAAATTAGGGGGGAATATTGAATTATAATTCCTTAATTTATGTGGTCATAGTTAACGGCTCGTTTATGTAAATAGTCGTTGTGTTTACGATATCAAGTCTGTAACAAGTACGATCGCTCATTCAGAAAAAAAAAAGTGTGTTCTTAAGAAGATTTGGGCAACAACAAAAAATGTTTATTTCCGTGAATTTCCATGTTTTAAAACCTATATTTGTGTTAGGTGAGTGTGAGTGACGTGTAGTAAAAGTCTCCTGATCCTGAGTCGTGTATATATAGGATAGGATACATACATGTACTGGACTTCTCATAAATCACCCAGATTAATTTCATCATCGTTTTCAACCTCAAATTTCCTCCGATCGGATTTCGCCACCGGTGAATGTAATATCAACTTCAATTCATACATGCACATGCATACTGTGTTCAACTATACCTAGATAACTTAATTAGTTGCTCACTTAATCGGCTTATCTACTTCTGATCTCTTCAATCTATCTTTCTGTAACGTTAAATTTGATTTTAAAGGTTTCATCCATCTTCCTTTTACTGTTTTGGCGGAATGTTTAATTTTTAGGGTTTTTAAATATTCTGCTCGATGATGAATTGTTATGAACAGATCGAATATATTAATATCTAGATGACTTCAATGTTGCAGCCTGATTTGGTGGTCAAAGAAGCTCAAGCAATGGAAGGTCCCATTTGATTCTTTAATCTGTTTCAAAAGTATTTCATTTTATATAATGTAATCAAATACTGGGTAAGGATCATGAGAAAACTCTTTATTCGTGAGAAAACCGACCCAAACGAACTCCGAATGAACTCATTTTGGCGACGTTGTAACCGGCTCTGCGTTTAGGTTTTTCGGGGGTGGGAGTTCTAGGTTTTAGGGTTTAGCTTTAGGCTTTAGATCAAGTTTGACGAGCCGGTTCTAATGCCACTGAAATGAGTTCAATCGGAGTTCGTCTGGGTCGGTTTTCATGAGTTTTCTCACGAAGATAAGTTTTCTCATGAACTCAACCCATCAAATGCTAATACAATTGATGCAACAGTAGCTGATGATCCTCCATCTGCACACTTCACTTGGGCTATACAGAATTTTTCTAGTTTGAAGGGCGAAAAGTTGTTTTCTAGTTTGGATGGCGAAAAGTTGTTCTCTGACCCCTTTGTTGTTGGAGGATATAAATGGTATTTTCACAATATCCATATATTATTATTGCTGTAAATGTGACATGGTGAAGTGATTTATGTATTAATTCATGTTCACATTGTCTCCTGTTTGTGTAGGCGAGTATTCGTATTGCGGAACAGACCCTATCATACGGACAACTTGTCAGTGAATATTGATGTTGCTGATTCCGCAACATTTCCATATGGTTGGAGCATAAATGCTCGGTTCAGCTTGACTGTGGTGGATCAAATGTATGATGTGTTTACTGTGAGGAAAAGTAAGCCTTTTATTTTTGCTGTTTACAAGGAGCTGCAAAGCGGCCAAAAGACCAAAATTTTGCTTATAATGTCGACAAATCGTGTGTTTGAAAGATTCACAACTAACTATAAATGTCCTTCAATTTACCATAGGAACTTGTTGACATGCCATTTAGGGTGATCTCCATATCTTTGTATACTGCGTCGTATATAATTATTCTTATTTGGTAAGGTTTTACTGCTTCAATTTCGCTGCAGATGCTCAACATCAGTTTAATTCTCAAGATAGTGATTGGGGTTTTAACTCATTTATGCCACTTATTGAGCTGTATGACAGTGACAGAGGTTATATTGTGAATGATACATGTATAGTTAAAGCTGAAGTTACAGTTAACTATTCATCACTTGACTCAAAAAAGGAAACCGGTTATGTTGGCCTTAAAAACCAAGGCGCTACTTGCTATATGAACTCTCTCCTACAAACTTTGTACCATATACCTTACTTTAAAAAGGTTGGTGATTTCACTTTTCAACTACCCCGTCGTTTGATGCTCGCTAAAATTATATTTTCTTTTGAATCAGGCTGTGTATCATATGCCAACGACCGAGAATGAGATGCCATCAGAGAGCGTTTCTCTGGCTTTGCAGAGATTATTCTATAAGCTTCAATATAGAGAGACTAGTGTAGGTACAAAAGGGTTGACCGATTCTTTCGGGTGGGATAAACATGAATCTTTTATGCAACATGATGCTCAAGAATTCAGTAGGTTTCTCTGTGAGTTACTTGAATACAAAATGAAAGTATAATTATTTCTGTTATCAAACATGAATGTTGTTAATTACTTTTTGATTATTGCCTGATTATGTAGTTATTTACTCTTGTGGTTGCACTGGCACAAGATACTGTTGTAGAGGGTACAATTCAACAATTATTTGGAGGGCATGATATGATCTATGTTGAATGCGAAAATGTGGACTACAAATCAACAAGAAAGGGAAATTTTTATGGTAAATATATTTGTAAGAATGAAATGGTTTTATGTTGATTATCGTGTTTTTTGTAACACGTATATCTTGTTTCAGACCTGCAACTTGATGTCAAAGGCTGTCGCGATGTGTATGCTTCTTTTGACAAATATGTAGAAGTAGAACGACTTGAAGGTGATAATAGATATTATGCTAAATCACATGGGTTACAGGTTGGAGTCATTTCTTATATTTATTTGTTTAAAATTTTGTTATTAAATCATTTTGGTCATTCACAATTCAATCATGTCTTGGCGTTCACAGGATGCAAAGAAGGGTGTCCTGTTTATTGATTTCCCCGCCTGTTATTCATCTTCAGTTAAAATGTTTTGAATATGATTTCGTGCGAGATACAATGGTGAAGGTCAGAGTACATGTATATGCTTGGCATATTGGATTTATAATTTGCTTATTATTAGAAATAACTCATCAAGAAACAGACCTCTTTTTTGGACATTTTTGTGTGAAATTATTTGACTGAACAGATAAATGATCGTTATGAATTTCCCTTGCAACTCGATCTTGATAGAGAAGATGGAAAGTATTTATCATCCCGGGCAGACAGAAGTGTTCGCAATCTTTACACTCTTCACAGGTATTATAATTTAGTTGAGTATTTTCCTCTGAGTTCATTAGAGATGAAGTAACAAAGTAAATAGGCTATTTGTGATTAAAATGTTAATACAGTTAAAAGGTAAGCCAAAAAGACTATTATTCAAATTATGGAAATATTGTTAAGAGTTATAGTAACCTTTGTGATTAAATTGGCTTTTATTTAGTCAATGTTTTCACTTCTACATTGTTTTTGCAGTGTTTTGGTTCACAGTGGCGGAGTACATGGCGGGCATTATTACGCGTATATTAGGCCGGCGCTTTCTGATCAATGGTATATATGAAATATCATGCATATGATAGCTACTATTGATCTCTTAGGTTTTTTATTTTTTTTATCAACTATTATCATGTTTTGGATCTTCAAATACATACATGAATATGCATACGTACATTATACATATACATATACATACACATACATATATATACAGAGGGAGAATCCCCTAAGAAGAGGATTTTGTCTAAGTAGCCTAAGAAGAACTTTTAAAAATTAAATATCCGGCTCATACGAACTCCGATTGAACTCATTCCAGCGGTGTTGGAACCGGCTCGTCGAACACTAAACACAAATCTCTAAACCCTAAACCTTAAAACTAAACCCTAAAGCTAAACCCTAAATTTAAACCCTAAAGTTAAAACCTAAAAGCTAAACCCTAAAAGCTAAAAACGCTAAAACCTAAAGTTAAACCCCTAAAACTAAATCTTAAAGCTAAATCCTAAAAAACTAACCCTAAATGTTAAAACCTAAAGTTAAACCCTAAAAGCTAAATCCTAAAAGCTAAGATGGAAAACCTCGACGAGACGGTTCAAACGTCGTTGGAATGAGTTCAATCGGAGTTCGTATGAGCTGGATATTTATTTTTTTTAAATTCTTCTTAGGCTACTTAGGCAAAATCCTCTTCTTATTTGATCTTCCCTCTATATATACATATAGATATATACATATACATACATACATATATCTAATTATTTTCACACACTATAAGTGTATTATGCGATTCTCGTAGTTCTCAACATATTATTGATTATGAAACGAATGTGCCCCCATACACACACACACACACACACACACACACACACATATATATATATATATATATATATATATATATATATATTCTATAACATGTTTGTTTAATGCATTTGCTAAAGTTAGTTTCTTGTAGGTTTAAATTTAATGATGAAATTGTTAGCAAAGAAGATATGAAGAAAGCATTGGATGAACAATATGGAGGCGAGGAGGAGGTGATTTTATGGATGATATAAGTGATTTATAAGCATACTCTTTACTTGAACTTATATCTGATTTATGTATTCTGTTGTGAAACAGTTGGTCAACAATTGTCCATTGAAATTTACAAAGTGTTCAAATGCATACATGCTTGTTTATATACGTGAAAGAGAGAAGGATAAAATAATCTGTAATGTGGATGAGAAGGATGTTGCAGAGCACGTGAGAGTAAGATGTTTAATGTATTAATTTAACATTTTTGTTAATTTTTGCAAATATCATATTGAACACTTTTATAATTAGATAAGATTAAAGAAAGAACAAGAAGAGAAGGAGCAGAAAAGAAAGGAAATGGAAGAGGAACATCTATATACTAATATAAAGGTTTGAATTTCTAATGTTGAGTTACAATTTGACATTCATGAAATTATTAGAGCAAATTACAAATTATATCTTTTAAGTATTAACCAAATTTCAGAATACGTCCTTTAACTATGGAAATTACAGAAAACGTTAAATTCCAGAATACGCCCGTTAGTCTAAAGGACGTAACGTGCAAGGTGGACGTTTTCTGTAATTTCCTTTGTTAAAGGACGTAATTTGTAATTCGCTCAAATTATTATTTACTTTGTAATATGATGAAAGTAGGTTGCTTGTGATGGGGATTTGGTTTATGATTATCATATACATAATTCAAATAGTGTTGTGTTATGAGGTATATTATAAATTTTAAAATCTGAAAATTTTGCAGGAGAAAGTTGCTAAAGAATTGGATATTCCAGTGCAATATCAGCGATTCTGGTTTTGGACAATACGCGAAAATCGCACTTACCGCCCTGATCTTCCATTTAGAAATCGGGAAAAACTTATGGCTGTATGTACTTTTTAAGTTCTACTTTAATCTCGTTACAACAGAAGTTGATAAGTTGAATAAATAAACTAATTATGTTAGATGTGACAAAAAGCCGATTCTCAGGTTGATCGAACCATTGTTAAATCATCATTCGTCTTGGTTTTCAGAATCTTATTTTAGTGAATTTGTAATCATGAACCATATCATATTGAATGATTCAGACTAAAACAAAGTTACCTTAATTGTACATAAACTTCCCACACTAAAGTGGAAATTTTACATTTATTTAGGGACAATCCAAATGCTTGTTTTTGGTTTTGACCATTCATTATGATTTGGTAATTGTTTTCTAATTCAATGTGATTTAGGTTGCATATCTAAGAGAAGTTTCAAATAAGTCTAACCATACTGAGCTTAATCTGTTTCTGGAAGTAGAAGTCGGACAGGTAACCTTTTATTTCGATATATGATATTCGTTTAGTTTTCTTTTGTATAGTAAACTTGCTTGGCTGCGTGATCCATGTAGGACTTGCAACCAATTCATCCACCTGAGAAGACTCTATGATCCTTTAAAAGAAGAGCTTCGGTATCTACCCTTTCTCTTTATATACAATCACACACATAATCATCTATATATATATACATACACACACGCACATAGGTTTTCGCAACCCTCCTATATAGATATACTAGCTTAGAACCCCATGTCTACACACTGAGTGAAAAATATCAAGACATAAAATTCTTAATTTTTTATGTATATATTTTACATGTATAAAAATGTATTACATATACGAAAGATAGAAAAAAAAATTCAAAATATGTAAAAATTAATATATATTTGGGTTTCAAAAATACGTTAATTACTATGTAATGTAATTTGACTTTTATTACTATTTGATTTAAAATAAAAATTACATAACTATATTTCAAAGTTTCTTATAATAAGGGACAATTTAAAATAAATATGTTTTATTAGTATATTTAGTATTTTTTTTAAAGATGTATATATTATTATTAAAACATAGATTAATAAAATATAGAAGTGTATTTAATAAGAGAGGGGCGAGGAAAAAATTATGAGGATAAATATGGAGTCGACACGTGGCATGTCAAAACCTTTATTTATTATATAGTATAGATATAATTTTTCTGGTTTGTATGACTTTCTAGCTCGAAGATGGGGACATTATTTGCTTTCAGAAAGTTGTTAATGTTGAAAATACTGAAACATTGCGCTATCCAGATGTTCGGTCTTTCCTGGAATATGTTCATAATCGCAAGGTACCTTTTTTTGTCCAAATTCTTCTGTTTTTGTACTTGTTTACCGATTTTTGGCCTTAGAGGAAATTGTTTTTTGGTTTCAAAGTCGAATCATTTGACACACAACAGTCAAATGTGAACTCTCATTTATATCCATTCCGTTATGTTTCGTCTCCAATAAACCAAAATGGGTGAAAATATAGCAAAAAGGAAAATGTGTTGCGGTCGACCCAAACAAAAATGACCTGTTTTGACTAGGACTGACAATTTTTGACACGAACTTGTTAACTTGACACGACACGTAATTAACATGTCCTGTGTTTGACCTTAACAGGTTTTGTGTCTGAAACAGGTGGGACGTGTTAAATTCGTGTCTTAACAGGTTAAATACATGTTAACCTGTTAAAACCCATTAGGGACATGTTAACACTTAACATCCTATTTGCATCTAGATTCTAGGCCGATTCTATTAACTAATTTCGTTTTTATGGGTTTTTGTTTTAAAAGGTTTTTTGATTTATTATGTTAATGGATGTTATGATTGGACTTTTTAAAATTTTATTAAGTTTGACATTTTTTTCTTTTATTACATATGTTATAGTTATTCTCTCTTTAAACGGGTTTCTAAACAGTTCCCTTAACAGGTAACATGTTTCTAAACATGTTGTGTTCGTGTTTGAAAAAAATGACACGATTAGTTATCGTGTTGAACACAACATGTCATCGTGTCTTATCGTGTCTGACATGTTATGTCAGCCCTAGATTTGACCAAGAATCATTTTGACCCGTTACTTGAACTCCTGATCTTGCCACCTCTAATCTAATCTAAACAAGTTATGAAGTCATTCAATGCTTTAGCATCTGACTGTTGGTATTTTTAAAAACTAGAGGCATGAGAAAGTGATAAACATCAACAACTAATTAAGCTAGTGAATGAGTTGAAATGTAGCAGATGATACATATACTTCTTTGTTAAGAAAAGTAATACACACTATATAGAAACGACTCATTGTGCACCGACCTTCCATCGAGTGATGTTATGTTGTAGATTTGTGTTACTTTTATAACCTTCTTTTTTTATACGATTTATGTTTCTGCCTTGCATTTTGGCCTTTTATGGACCATAAAAAAGTTGAATCCAGTGTACCCTTTGCTTAGTCACTGATATTCCAGAATTTAAGTCACTGATATTCCAGAATTTAATTTACCAAACACACATTTATAAACACTAAACAATTTTAACCAACTGCAATTGCTTGATGTGAATTAATAGTTTCAATTGAAATTGACACATACCTATTGTGGGAAAGCTATACTTTGAGCACGTTTTAGCTCAAATGAAAAGGTTTTAAATCTATAAACATAATGGAATAGACATCCATACCTTTGTTGGTATATTATCAAATTAATGGGCATTGAAGGAAGGGAATGTTGACAGGTTTTATGATTTACTATTTGTGGGTGAGGTTTAAATGATAACCAATATTTATGTGATAATTATGAAAACCATTCTCAAACATAGTGTTACGTTTATGTAACAATTATCATTCTGTTAGTGCTACATATAAGTAACGTTATGTGTCACGTATATGTAACTGATGCGTGGTTTTTAATATATAAAAATATAAATATATTAATATATTTTTAAGATGGTTTCACGAGATCAGGTTTTTAAATTTATAAAATGATAAATACTTTAACTTAAAACACACATAATAGGCAAGTGTACCTATCGCAGCGTAATATAATTTAGGTAAGAACCAAATATCGAACCAATGGACACGGTTGAGTTCCAATACTCAACTTTTGTTATCGTTTAACCGGATTAATTAGTGAGTGGGTTTTGTGTGCTTGTGAAGCAGAATGGTAAATGACAGAAAAGTAAATGACGGTAAAGTAAATAGTATAAAAGTAAAAAACGTTCGTGATGTGTGTAACATAAATGTAACAAACTGAATACTAAACAACAGAAAAGTAAATATATCGGAAATGATCAGGTCACAGAGAGTATTGATTCGGGCTTCGAATCAGCTTGGTACGTGATAATGTTAAGTTGACTAATTCAGTGGTATGACTACCACAAACTTGTGACCCGAGTCACCGCTAGAGTCTCGTCCTCACGACATTTGATTTACGAATTATAATCTTTAAATTAAAATAGCAGTGTCTCTCGTTAGGGACAACAGTTACCCTCAACCCCTTCAAATGGTCATCTCCGGGTTGGTTAAGACATCGAACTTAAAATGCTTTGTATTAGAGTTAAACATGTGATTATATTTTGTTTACCGGTAGGCGGTGTAACAATGAGACCAAGTATAAAGACGTACCGTTCCCAACATGAGTTCACCAATTCTCAGTCGGATATTAAGTTCGTATAAAGACGTACGACCTTAGAAGTATAGACCAAGTCTTGGCTTATCAATCTCTACTCGTATAAAGACGTACGAGTTTTAAAGGAAGTTTGATTAAAAAGGTTTTACGATCTTACTCTTTAAAATCAAGTCACTCACAAATATAAAGACGGATTTAGACAGTAATAAAAGCCCACCAAAAGGTTGTTTTAAGAGAGAATAATTAAAAACATAAACATACCACTAAATTAATCCGTTAACATTAACATGCACCAAACATCATATTCACCCTAACAATACAAAGAAGCTTTAGCCACAAATTACTATAACCACTAGCGTAACGCTGAGTTTCGTAGGCTCCCCTATTGTGGAACAAGGAGGAAGAACCTCTCTACTCTCTACTTACTACTCTAACTACGAAATAAGCTCTCTCTGGTGTATTCTTGAGGTGTGGAAGGGTATGTGAAATGAAGAACTCAAGCCCTCAACTTATAGGCCTCAAAATGAGTATTGCACGGCCGTGCATTGGGTTGCACGATCGTGCAAAGGTCTCGCGAATCAAACAGGGTACAGAGGACAGTGTATTGGGCCTTGTATTTGGCCTTGTGGAGCAAGATAAGGAATGCACGACCGTGCAATGGGTTGCACGGCCGTGCAAAGCCCTGTCTGTTCCCTGTTTTGTCTTTTAGCTACATGTCGACTCCTTGTTGACTAGTTTTGACTTCTTGGGGGGTCAAAGCTCGGGAATGATCCTTCTAGAAACTTGATTTCTTGGTGTTTTTAAGGATTTAGCTTGATTTATATTTTCAATACCGAATAACCTGCAATTATAAAATATTAACGTTTTAAGTATCAATTACAAGGTTGTTGTTTAATTAGTACCATAATATGTGGATTATTATGCATGTAAAACATGTATAAATGATGACATATCGGTAACATTATGTGTACGTGTATGCAAGACTTCTCATTTTCGTATTCAAGATATATGTTTAAATAGTAACGTTATGTGTCACATATATGACCAATTCTTTCGGGTGGGATAAACATGAATCTTTTATGTAGCATGATGCTCAAGAATTCAGTAGGGTTCTTTGTGAGTTACTTGAAGACAAAATGATGGTGTAATTTGTTATCAAACATGAATGCTATTACTTTTTGATTATTGCCTGATTATATAGTTATTTAGGGGGTGTTTGGGATTACTTATTTACTCTACTTATTAACTTATTAACTTATATAAGTTAATAAGGTGTTTGGGAAAGCTACTTATTTAGCCTACTTATACCATTTTTCAAGAAGTAAGTCCATCCTTACTTATTACTTATAACTTATTAACTTATAGCATAAGTCAATAAGTAGTTTTCAAAGAAAATCCCAAAGTTTTTGAGAAGTTACAAATTGTGACTTATGACTTATGACTTATTACCTTTTTGAATAAGTCATAAGGAGTTTCAAATAAGTAATCCCAAACACAGCCTTACTCTTGTGGTTGCACTAGCACAGGATACTGTTGTAGAGGGTACAATTCAAAAATTATTTGAAAAGCATGATATGATCTAATGTTGAATGCGTAAATATGGACTACAAATTGTGACATTTCAAAAATTTTCATTGTGTAATTTATCGTGTAAATATTAACATTTTATTTCAAAACATATACACGTATATTTAATCAAATTTATACAAATTGGCGTGTTGACAAATTACAATTTATGTATTTTTAAATTAAATTTTAAAAAAAAAATATATTTGAAAGATATAAGTTACATAAATTATTTCATTAAATTAAATAATTTATATAAATAAATCAATGGTTTTCAATTTTATTAAATTAACCATTCAAAATGATTAATTTTAATAAAAACATAAGTTTTATAAAATTATATATACTTAAGTTTTATTTAGTTTAAAAGAATTTAAGTTAAATAAACTTAATAATTTAAATAAATAATTTAATGTATTATTTCAATAAAATAATTATTTAAAAATAATTTTTAATAAAATAAGTTTATAAAAACATTTAAATATAATATTAAGTTAAAATTTATTTAAAAGAAATCAAATTAATTTATTTAATAAAAAGTTTAGGGGTCGTTTTGTAATTAATTAAACTACAAGGTTATAAAACAGAAATCAGTTAAGGGACTAAATGTGGGCAAATCAAACCACAAGGATTCATCCGTAATTATCTCAGGGGTCGAATTAAAACAAAATCAAACTACAGGGACTAAATCTGCCAAGACCCAATTCGCAATTCCGGTCACCCTTTTCCTTTGTCCGGCGGACCAAAACCTTTCCGGCGAGCCCCGACAGCCCTGTCCCTCTATCCCTCGACACCTAAAACCTGCACCATTGTACTCGCCGTCCTCACGCGACCACGTTCCCCCGACCAATTTACCTTTTCATCATCAAAATCCCTCGACACCATTAATCCCCGAAGTCAAGCCCATGAAATTCGGCCGACACACAGTACCTCCACGGCTAAGACCGGTCTCGTTCGCTTTGTATGACCTGTCCGAACCCAATTGCGGAGCCAATTTCTGGTTCCATCATTCGGAATCCCTTCGAGTATAAATGACCATACCCGGTCCTCCTCGAGCTCCATTCTCCCTCTCTGTCTACTCTCTCTCTAAATTGAGGATACCTCTGCATTCACGACATCCAGGCGAAACTCCCCAGCCCCCTTAGAAGCTTCAATTCGACCCCAAGGTCCAGTTCCAGTTCGGGATACTCTCGGCTTCGTTCTCGACTCCGCAGACCACTTCGGTCAGGTATTAGCACTGCATTTCGTGTCCCTACCCTTCGTTTATCTTAGTACTAGCAATTCCGAGCATAATCCGGACCGTAACCCACTGATTCCCGGCCAAACGAAATTGCCCGGACACCAATCCTGGTCGTTGCCGAGAACTAGTGGTCGTTACCCTAAGTGGTTATAAATTAATTAACATGTTCCTGACCAGCGATGGGCTATAGCCCGGCTGGTCAGTGTTGTGTGCGATTATGTTCAAGGTCGCGGGTTCGAGCCTGCTGGCCTCCGGCCCAACCCCATTTTTCTTCTGATTTCATTTTTTTTATTTTATTTAAATATCTTAACTTATTTTAATACCATTTTTATACAATAAATACTAAAACGAGTCGGGTTACTTGTTCGTTTAATTTAAAAATCGATTAAACTACATTTTTTATAAACCATCCCATTTTTTTTTATATATATATAAACTTATTAAAATACATTATAATATATATAAAATATCCTATATTTTTATAAATCTTGTAATATTTATATAAACTTATTTAATTTCATTTTTAGATATAAAATGTCCTATATTTATATAAATCTTGTAATATCTTTATAAACTTATTTAATTACATTTTTTTTTGATATAAAATGTCCTATATTTTTATAAATCTTGTAATATCTTTATAAACTTATTTAATTACATTTTTAAATATGAAATGTTCTATATTTTTATAAATCTTGTAACATTTTATAAACTTATTAAAATACACTTAATATATAAAATGTCTCATTATTTATATATAAACACTAGCAATATTTCTTTTTAATAAACATGTTAAAGTAAATTTTAATATATACAAAATATCAACATAATTAGTCAAATAAAGACTTATCTTTTTATTTATTTTTATTGTTTAAATACATTAAACATAATGATTAATTATTTAAAAATGTAATATTTTATAAGTCAAAGTCTTACAAAACCATATTCATTTTCTACCACATTTTATACAAACAAATATTAAGGATATTATTATAAAACCCACACCCATTTAAATACGAATACGCACATACATATAAACATACAATAATACCCATTTATCTACATAGGGTTTCATTGTGCTTAGACTTCAACATACTTATCACCTACACGCGTGGACAAATACCCGCTTGCAAGGTGAGTTACATATCCCCTATTTACATTTTTATACATTTTGGGGTGAAACGTAATCTGTGTTTACTTACATACAATTCGACTTGTGTTTACATGTGTAGATTATTGTGCTTTTGTGCTTGATCACTTGTTATGCTATGAATACTTTTAGGATGGTTTAAATTATGTGTAACCCACATAGTCTTGATTCCATGCCTATCACTTTTAGGGTAGCGGTATGCTATGCCTATCACGTTAAACCTTTATGCTTATATACATAATTACATGCTTACAATTGGTATACATATAGTGAATTCTCCACATTATGCCATATCATACCATGTCAAACTATGAATTGTATAAACGTTTTTAACTAAACTTTTACTGTATTTAAACGTATGTAAACTCACCAACTCTCGTAGTTGACACTTGTTTTGGATTACGTTTCAGGTGAAGATATGTGATTGTGTGACTATGTGTTGAAGGTGCTACACATAAGGCTTTTGGACCTAGTAAAATAATTATGTGTAATATTCTAGAATAGGGTGTTGTAACTTGAATTGTATTTGGATATTTGGAATTTAAATCTTATTAATGAATTATGCAACCTTAGTAGATCATGTGCTTATGAACAATCATCACATTGTCCGCCTCGATGATTCCGCCATCGGTCGGGGTGTGACAGATTGGTATCAGAGCCAGGTTATAGGGAATTAGGTTATTAGACACGATGACCTAGACTATAACCCTAGGACTCCCTTTTATGTGTTATGTGCTAAATGATTATTTGCTATATGAATTATTTGTAGTTAGGTATTATTTGAATTTTCCCAAGTTGGTACATGAGACTTATACACATACATACAAGGCTTTATAACATGATACATACTTTACATACACATTTGACAAAAAAACTTATGCAAACAAATACACTACCCATCCTTATCCATACTCTTTACTACTCCATATTAATTGCAACGTTTCTACACATTTTATACTAATAGACTCTCAAGACTATTAAAATCTTGAAAATCTCGTCAACGACTTAATTTCTTGAAACCAGTAAAGGACACGTGCAATCTGGAAGGGTGACACCTGTACATTGGGTTTTCTGTCTAGGAAAGCATTTCGTATAAATCCAAGTAAACGGACCCGTATGCTTTCCTGGGAATTCCTGAAGTGAGTGTTTACCTATAGGCTAAAGCATGTCTCCTTGAAAGTTTTGACGAATTATTTAACGTTGATAAGTCAATGTATTCGCAAGGATACAATCCGAACTTAAACTCAAAATTTGGGGACATTATAGCGAGGTAGGAAGAACTAGACGAACATGCAAAACAAATCATTATTTCGGGTGCACACGTAATAACGATTTGTAGTGCATGCAAGTCCCGGCAATTCCTATTACGCAAATAATGATCTATGTCATCATATCCTCCCAGGAATAGATTTCATGGCTTATTTCCCCTATTCTTTAGTGTTATAAATTCTGAATGAATTGTGTGATTAGTTTTAGTCAGAACATACATACATTATCATGCGATATGATGAGTGTCATCTCGTGTTCCTGCTGGCATTATTGTGAACAGTCTACCAACGGTGGCACATGCATGCCCATTTTATCCAAAGTCTCATAAATTCTTGTCTTTTCTTGTGGTATCTTATAGAATGCCTCCCCGTCGAGCGGTTAATGCTAACTCTAGCAACTCCAACACCAACCTTGCTACATTACTTACCCAACTAGTAGGTCAACTGATCCAAGCTAACAACAACAGCAATGGGTCTAACACGCAAGGGAATGGTGCAAACCCACCATACTGCACATTCAAACATTTCAATTCTTGCAACCCCACCAAATTCTTCGGGACGGAAGGTGCAACTGGCCTTCTTCAATGGTTTGAAAGTATGGAGAGTACTTTCCTAAACAGCGATTGTCCCGACAACCTCAAAGTCCGATATGCTGCCAGCGTCTTCCAAAAACGAGCACTCACCTGGTGGAACGGTGAGAAACGTACTCGAGGCAACGAATCTGCTATGTCCTTGTCTTGGGACGAAATGAAACGACTTATGACTGACGAGTTCTGTCCTCGCAACGAAATGAGGAAGCTCGAAGCTGAATTTTGGGATCTCACCCAAGATAGCGGAGAGAATTTGGCTTACACCACTCGTTTTCAAGAACTAAGTCTGCTCGTGCCCCACATGGTTACTCCCTTAGCGCGGGGAATTGAGAAATACATAGGTGGACTGCCTATGCCGCTCCAAGACACCGTATTGGGAAGTAATCCCTCCACTCTCGAAGACGCTATCCGTTTGTCTGCTGTGTTGACTGACAATCACGTCAAAGCGGGTACCTTATCCAGGAAGGGTACCAAGAAAGTGGTCGACAAAGCTGCTACTTCCGTGTCCGACAAAGACAAAGAGCCCGATTCTTCCCATCAGGATAAGAAGCACAAGGCCCAAAACTTTGCGGCCATCACTCCTGCCGTACCCGTGACCCAAGTTACTCCTGCGGGTCAAATTCTGAGGAATTATGTAGGTTCATTTCCCCAATGCCCTACTTGCAAGTATCACCATGCCCCGCATGCTGCATGCCGTCTATGCTCAAAATGTGGACGCTATGGACACGTTGTTACTACTTGCCGTGCTCGCACTATCGTTAACCAAGCTACTCAAGGCAATCATCCAGTGCCTCTCACTGTCACCTATGGACGGGCCTGTTACGAATGTGGAGATCCAAACCACTTTCGAAACCAATGTCCAAGACTTCAAAATCAAGGTGGTCCTCGTGGACGAGCATTTAATATAAATGCTAATGAGGCTCCGGCCAATGACGACACTGTCAATGGTACGTTCTTTTGTTCACTATCTTTATACATCCGTTTTATTCAGTACTCATGCCAATGGAAATTTGTGTCTCTTGCTTTTAACCAACTATTTGCTAAACAACAAGCCAAATTTGATAACTCTTATATCATGGTAATAGCGGATGTGAAATCCATTACTATAAATTCTATCATCCGTGATTGCATTTAATAGCTATGCTTTCACCATCCATCTCATTCCTATACTATTGTGAAACAAACATGTTACGTTTAATTCATTCATTCAACTTGCTAACCCTGATAAAGTTTACTTAAATTGTTGAACATATTTGTACTATGAAACCGCTCATGGATGTGATAACACTTTCAGATTGTACGCATTTCATTGTAGAATTTCCATTTTAAGAAGATGATTTAATTAAAATGGTCTAAATCCTAGTAATTATGCACGGGAAATCCCCGGTATATCAAAGGGGTGGTGGGTTAGCCGCTGGTACACCCTATACATAAACCCACTTGATATAACGAGTATAAACCATGCATAAGTACTAGGAGGAGGACCGGTTTTTGAAATAAAATGTTTTTGTAAAATTTGAAAATATAAACACCCGTGAGGTAAAGTTTTAAAGGAAAATGCCATGTCACAAGGTAATTGACACCAATACCATATGGTTTCTAAGAGTTTACATCCACACTTTGTATGAACACTTGAATGCATAAATCTCATTACATTGTTAAATCAACTAATTGACAACTCGACTCGAATTAAGCTAGCATCCGTTATCCTACTCTATTTCCCTCTGGTCATTCTTTTGTGATTAATTCTATTCTAAGTCCGTTGGCATCCCTTTTTCCGCTTCTATAACCGTCGCTAATCAAATTTCGGGACGAAATTCCTTCAACTTGGGGAGACTGTGACATTTCAAAAATTTTCATTGTGTAATTTATCGTGTAAATATTAACATTTTATTTCAAAACATATACACGTATATTTAATCAAATTTATACAAATTGGCGTGTTGACAAATTACAATTTATGTATTTTTAAATTAAATTTTAAAAAAAAAATATATTTGAAAGATATAAGTTACATAAATTATTTCATTAAATTAAATAATTTATATAAATAAATCAATGGTTTTCAATTTTATTAAATTAACCATTCAAAATGATTAATTTTAATAAAAACATAAGTTTTATAAAATTATATATACTTAAGTTTTATTTAGTTTAAAAGAATTTAAGTTAAATAAACTTAATAATTTAAATAAATAATTTAATGTATTATTTCAATAAAATAATTATTTAAAAATAATTTTTAATAAAATAAGTTTATAAAAACATTTAAATATAATATTAAGTTAAAATTTATTTAAAAGAAATCAAATTAATTTATTTAATAAAAAGTTTAGGGGTCGTTTTGTAATTAATTAAACTACAAGGTTATAAAACAGAAATCAGTTAAGGGACTAAATGTGGGCAAATCAAACCACAAGGATTCATCCGTAATTATCTCAGGGGTCGAATTAAAACAAAATCAAACTACAGGGACTAAATCTGCCAAGACCCAATTCGCAATTCCGGTCACCCTTTTCCTTTGTCCGGCGGACCAAAACCTTTCCGGCGAGCCCCGACAGCCCTGTCCCTCTATCCCTCGACACCTAAAACCTGCACCATTGTACTCGCCGTCCTCACGCGACCACGTTCCCCCGACCAATTTACCTTTTCATCATCAAAATCCCTCGACACCATTAATCCCCGAAGTCAAGCCCATGAAATTCGGCCGACACACAGTACCTCCACGGCTAAGACCGGTCTCGTTCGCTTTGTATGACCTGTCCGAACCCAATTGCGGAGCCAATTTCTGGTTCCATCATTCGGAATCCCTTCGAGTATAAATGACCATACCCGGTCCTCCTCGAGCTCCATTCTCCCTCTCTGTCTACTCTCTCTCTAAATTGAGGATACCTCTGCATTCACGACATCCAGGCGAAACTCCCCAGCCCCCTTAGAAGCTTCAATTCGACCCCAAGGTCCAGTTCCAGTTCGGGATACTCTCGGCTTCGTTCTCGACTCCGCAGACCACTTCGGTCAGGTATTAGCACTGCATTTCGTGTCCCTACCCTTCGTTTATCTTAGTACTAGCAATTCCGAGCATAATCCGGACCGTAACCCACTGATTCCCGGCCAAACGAAATTGCCCGGACACCAATCCTGGTCGTTGCCGAGAACTAGTGGTCGTTACCCTAAGTGGTTATAAATTAATTAACATGTTCCTGACCAGCGATGGGCTATAGCCCGGCTGGTCAGTGTTGTGTGCGATTATGTTCAAGGTCGCGGGTTCGAGCCTGCTGGCCTCCGGCCCAACCCCATTTTTCTTCTGATTTCATTTTTTTTATTTTATTTAAATATCTTAACTTATTTTAATACCATTTTTATACAATAAATACTAAAACGAGTCGGGTTACTTGTTCGTTTAATTTAAAAATCGATTAAACTACATTTTTTATAAACCATCCCATTTTTTTTTATATATATATAAACTTATTAAAATACATTATAATATATATAAAATATCCTATATTTTTATAAATCTTGTAATATTTATATAAACTTATTTAATTTCATTTTTAGATATAAAATGTCCTATATTTATATAAATCTTGTAATATCTTTATAAACTTATTTAATTACATTTTTTTTTGATATAAAATGTCCTATATTTTTATAAATCTTGTAATATCTTTATAAACTTATTTAATTACATTTTTAAATATGAAATGTTCTATATTTTTATAAATCTTGTAACATTTTATAAACTTATTAAAATACACTTAATATATAAAATGTCTCATTATTTATATATAAACACTAGCAATATTTCTTTTTAATAAACATGTTAAAGTAAATTTTAATATATACAAAATATCAACATAATTAGTCAAATAAAGACTTATCTTTTTATTTATTTTTATTGTTTAAATACATTAAACATAATGATTAATTATTTAAAAATGTAATATTTTATAAGTCAAAGTCTTACAAAACCATATTCATTTTCTACCACATTTTATACAAACAAATATTAAGGATATTATTATAAAACCCACACCCATTTAAATACGAATACGCACATACATATAAACATACAATAATACCCATTTATCTACATAGGGTTTCATTGTGCTTAGACTTCAACATACTTATCACCTACACGCGTGGACAAATACCCGCTTGCAAGGTGAGTTACATATCCCCTATTTACATTTTTATACATTTTGGGGTGAAACGTAATCTGTGTTTACTTACATACAATTCGACTTGTGTTTACATGTGTAGATTATTGTGCTTTTGTGCTTGATCACTTGTTATGCTATGAATACTTTTAGGATGGTTTAAATTATGTGTAACCCACATAGTCTTGATTCCATGCCTATCACTTTTAGGGTAGCGGTATGCTATGCCTATCACGTTAAACCTTTATGCTTATATACATAATTACATGCTTACAATTGGTATACATATAGTGAATTCTCCACATTATGCCATATCATACCATGTCAAACTATGAATTGTATAAACGTTTTTAACTAAACTTTTACTGTATTTAAACGTATGTAAACTCACCAACTCTCGTAGTTGACACTTGTTTTGGATTACGTTTCAGGTGAAGATATGTGATTGTGTGACTATGTGTTGAAGGTGCTACACATAAGGCTTTTGGACCTAGTAAAATAATTATGTGTAATATTCTAGAATAGGGTGTTGTAACTTGAATTGTATTTGGATATTTGGAATTTAAATCTTATTAATGAATTATGCAACCTTAGTAGATCATGTGCTTATGAACAATCATCACATTGTCCGCCTCGATGATTCCGCCATCGGTCGGGGTGTGACACAAATCAACAAGAAAGGGAACTTTTTATGGTAAACATATTTGTAAGAATGAAATGGTTTTATGTTGATTATAGCTTTTTTTTGGAACACCTATATCTTTTGTTAGACCTTCAACTTGATGTCAAAGGTTGTCGTGTTGATCAATTCTTGTAACATGATTATGGAAAAACAATAAAGTAAATCATACGTTATAAGCTAACCACAGAGAGGGAAGAAGTCATGATTCTAAAAAAAGATCGGGTTCCCGTTTAGGGTGTACGGTTAGGATGGCTAAGGTGAGTTCGTAAGAACTCACGGTTATGGAAGACAGAGAGTGACGAATTTAGTGTTGGTAGTAGCTGAATGAATAATCAATTCCCTTTAATTATCTCTCTTTATATATGTACACCCAAGGGGAAACCCATTAATGGCCCATTAAGAGTAATTAGGCTCATCAACTAATTACTAGCCATAGGTTAATAAATAAATAAATCAATGATCATTTAATAATTAGATAAATGATTATAAGAGACACATAATAAAACTGTGTCTTACATTCTCCCACTTGACTGAGTAATCATTTATTATGAGCATTAGTAAGTCTTCGCTGATTTAATACTCATTTTAGTTTTAAACCAAAACTGTAGCAGAGAAATACAGTCACTGAATCATTTTCCAACTCAAAGACCCCCCCATTAATCATACTACAGTCTCAATTTAAGACTTAAGTAAACTTAGGATCAAAATGACAAATAAGCCCTTTAACGTTGATTTGTATAGTTTACTGTTTATACGTCTTTAGGAATGCATAAACGTATTTAGAGACAAAAAAATTCAAATAAGTGAGGTAATTTTAGTAATTAATCATTCATCATACGATATGCAATTATGTATGGTCATTAGTAAACACGTCTTAATTATAAGCGGTTACATAAGATTTATAGGTGGTAGACCTTTAGTTATTTGGATCCATTAGCATATCATGAATGTATATGATACAAAGATTTAGTTTCCTCTACTTGTTCACAAGCGAACAATAATTTCGCATAAAAATTTAATGCAGCTACGCTTAAACTGTTACTGTTCGAGAAACAAGGGTAGCTGACTTATCACAATAAGTCTTCGATATGATATTTATGTGGAGTTACTAAGTTATGAGTCCACCGGTAAATTTTTCAACAACATTTAGTGACAATTATGTTGTGATCAACAACATATTATGTCATTGAAACTTAGGTTGTTGTTAACAGTTTCTTATGACTCATTTATGAGATAGGTCTGTCTGCCGACATAAGGATATACCCCGAAGTAGACATTTTGTTTTCTTTGAATACAACCAAATCAAAATAAGAGTAGTCAATCGTTTTCACTTCTTCTTTAAATTATAGTGTCTCGTTTGTTAAAGATATTGCAACATTCTATTTTATGCTTTACAATAATCTAGACTAGTCTAGTGTTTAGCAATGTGAGCAATATCTAAATAAGTATAGACTTTAACCTTCATAAGGCTTTTAATTAATGAAGCATAAGAAAATAATTTTCATGTATCCTATTAACCTCTAAATGAGAACAATTTAAATGTTACATGTGTAAGAATCCGTTTAGTATAAAGCTTATGGGACGAAACTAATGTCTCATTAGGTCTATCTCGGTGTATTTTGATACCTATCATATAAGAGATATCTCCGAGATCCATCATGTCAAAACATGAGTATTCAGTGTTTTGACTCATGTAACATATACTTGTCAAAAGACTGTCATCTATGTAAGGACAAGTTTGCATTAGTTGCTCCCAATCATCATAAGCTAGGTGTACAAATTCACTTACATCTTGATGAATAGAGTTGCATTATGATTTCAATGAACCCATGTATGGATTTTATTGCCAAACAGAATAAGTGTTTTTAACCTTCAGTTTAAAACTCGAGGACCAAACATGTAATTTGATCAAACCACATTGACCATTTATGTAATTAACTCTATTATTTATAAACATCTAAATTTATATAATCATGAACTAATAATTAGAAAAAAGGGATAAAATTATAAACGTGGATCCGATTCGGACACAATAAATTTGAAACACTTATAAATATCTTACTATATTAAATTACTATAATATAAATTCAATTATGTATATCTCATAAGTAAATTATTGAAGATGATGACTAACCAAGTGACATTAATTTAAAAGTGACATTACTTTTCCTCACGTGACTAAATCTTAGGCATAAAGCCTCACATACTACAAAACATACAATTTCTAGGAACATTTAGAAGATCCGAATTTGAAAAAATAAAAACAATCAAAATATAACTTATAATATTAAAAACATATATATCAATTTTACTACCTTCATTTTGTCAATGAGTACCGGCCGGTTACAATTTCTGTAATTCGACACTATTTCAACACATTGGAGTGTACAAAGAATGGTAGTCACATGTGCACCGACATCTTTGATATCCGCCATGAGAGCGTAACATCATACTTTAGTCAAAGAACATAAATCAAAGACCGCTCATGTGATGAATTTTTCTTCCGGACAATGATGCTTTATCTGTCAAAAGAGGGTGGCGGCGCAGCTTGTGGTCTATTTTTTTTTTAACGACACCTAAATATTCTAGGATAATTGGGTTTTCCCGAGACAACACCTAAAACATCCAAGTCAGCCCATCACAGGAGGAACCCCCCAACTGAGTAAACCCTCTGACCTGGTCACAGACCCCCTTTTTGTTGTGGCCAGGATTCGAACCCAAGACCTACACCATGAGAAGTCTTGGGGCTACCATTACAGCAAATGACCAACGGTCTTGTTGTCTATTTACCTGTCACTTTATTGTAATCATCCTTAAATGAATGGAATTAAAGATATATTTATATTGATAAAAAATGATGCTTCTATTACTACCTTTGGAGCTAAGATTTTTTTTGCTAAGTGTTAGGCTTTCGACAATCGTCACACTTGCCCATTGATTTTTCAAAATCATTAAACATCCTCTAGGCACATCCATGTCACACTAACCAACCAAATTTAAAAGAGGCACCCATTTTTTTCTCATTTAAGTACCGTAGGTCATTAACATATATAAAAACAATTATAAATTTATTAGTAATTACATGTTCTAAAGAGGTCCTAGTAAGTCTAGTTTTTTTTTTGAAAAATGTTTTTGCTATAAGGGTATTCTAGAGGGTCCAATAAGTTAAGTTGTACACCAATTAGGTTAAAATATATTCATTCTTTAATTTTTGTTTTTTTAAAAACAAAAAAAGGTGATGTACTATGGGATTGAGAATTGTGATTGGCGTCTAGCAATAGTCATACTTGATACATCAAAAAAATCACAATAGTCATACTTGATACATCAGAAAACCTAGGAAGATTGCGATTCGTGATTGATAATTATTTGATACATAAAAACCTACTGAAGTTTTAAAATATTTGAAACAAAAAATTGTTTTCCTAATGCATTAATCGCATATAGGTCTTATTGACTATTACAGTACAGTGACATCTGTAAAAAGAAGCTCTTATTCTTGTTTTCCTAATGCATTAATCGCATATAAGTCATTTAAAAAATATTATTGAATATGGATAGATTTGAGGATTAAGATGTGAGAGGTTTTTAATTTTTTTTTTCATTTTTAGGAATAGATATATTTTTATAAGGATGTGGATGAGAAAGCTGCTTATATAAAAAAAAAAAAAATTCATTTCATCCCAACAAAAACAAACTAAACTTATGCTTTATCACAATAAAACTAAAATCGTCAAAGACTCATAGAAATACAATTGTATCCTCAATACACAACATCAGTTATACTCGCGCATACACGTAACATTATGTTTGAGAGTGGTAATCATGGCTATCAAATAAATATTGGTTATCATTTGAACCGCATCCTATCACAATAAAACTACATTCGCCAAATACTCATAGAAATACAATTACTTCAGTTTTATACACGCGCATCCATCTAAAAAACGTAAGGAATGAAAGCCTTAACGTCCTTCGGGAACTTGTCCCCAAACTTCGATATGTACCATTCTCGCGTGGCATAACTCCTCCCCGTCAAATAAAAAATCGTACCTAAAGTGAAAGCAAACGCGTACAATGTTTGCGAAATGAAAGAGATTCCTACGTACCCGAAGATCTCGAAGAGATAGTGTGGGCATATAACCAAAAAAAACAACCCTCCTTGAGGGATTTTGTATTCTTTGTCCCCTTCCTTCCTAAGATTAGCAAGAATGCAGTGATGATAGAAGTTCCCTATTATGCCGATCGCGAATAGTCCAACTCCAATGTATTTGAGATCTATTGAAGGATCGAGGATATCCCGTGATAGGTATTGAGCATAAATCATTGTAGCGGTTGATAAGGTGTAACTCAATGTGACGATTATTGCTGATTCTAACCCTATGGAACCGCTATATTTGTGAAGGAATAAGACCTGCATACGAAATTACATGCGTTCTAAAGTTGTAGGGTGATTTGAATAACAGTTAAAATTAACGAACATAAATGGGTCTTGTTGTGTTCGTTCGTTTACCTTTAATCGAAGTAATGAACAAACATGAACATTTAAACGAAATGATTTTCTTGGTCTTGTTTGTTCGTTAAGAAAATGAACATGTTCGTGGTTGTTCGTTAATCTATGTTTTATACGCACATAAATTGAGATCGAATAAAAATAAACAACAATATTCAAAATATGGGTTGAACTCAGCCGGTGATTTTAAAAGGGTTGGATTCGACTTTTTTTATGAGTAAATATGTAAGCGACCCAAAACGAATTATCACAAACAAACCTTTATGAACGAACATTCACAAATATAAATAAATAAATGAAACATGTTAATATATGTTGTTCGTAATTAGATTTTTTTTTGGAAAGATGGCTTTTCTAAACCTCTACTCCCTTCGGGAGTAGCCTAGATGATTCATGTGAGTCATACATGTCATTTCCTATGGGTTTGAACCCGGGACCTATTTAATAAGAAACCATTATGTGAAAAACTCTTTGATAATCAGGGCAAAACCTCAAAAACGGTAGTAATTAGATAAATGATAAAACATTATACGTAAAGAAATTGCAGCGAAATTAAAATAATTACCAAATTAAATTAAAATTATATTTCATTATTTCACTAAGATTAAAACACGTGTTTGAGTACTCGGTCGAGCCAAATCCATGGTTGTTGAGGTTATTATTACTTATTTATTTTCCCCAAATTTTTATTTGTTCCGTTCACGTCGTTCCATTCTTGAATAAATAATTCAAATAAAATTAAAATGATTAACAAAATCTCAAACATACGTAACAAAATCTGGCATTAAACAGGGGTCTTAGGAGATATTGCCGGTATGTCTTTTACACAAAATAGTACAAAGTTGTATAAAATCATTTATAATATTTATAACACCATTTTTATGTAATGATAGTAACATTAAAATCACACTAACACTATTTAGTACAAAAAGAATTAAATATTCTTGTTATTAACATTTGAGTACGAATTGTATTTTATATCCAACTAAAGCTTAAAACTTAAACCAAAAGTATTCGTTCTTGAAGTTTTCAATATAAATATTGATTCTGAAATAAATACTTCCTCTCACTGTCTCACACACACATATATAATTTATAATAAAAATATAAATTATACAAAAAATTAATTTTAAACTTTAATATGTGGTTGTGATTAAATATATTTTATCTTTAGTTCTTTTTTAAATATATAGGAAAAGTATATCAAAGTAAGCGTAAAATAAATGATAACATTTTTTTGTTAGCAAAAGAAATTTAAATTATAGACGTATATTTTGAACTTCATAGTGCACTTATAAAACATTTATAGATAAGATATGATAACTTTAAAAACTAAGTTTGAAAAGAATGTAAGAATTAATGGTTGTAAGTTATTAAATTATGTTTTGCAATTATAAAAATTGTTTAGTTTATAGATAAGATATACAGTAAATCACCTTATGCATACGTAACACTATGATCTGAATACTATATAATAATCGTGCGTTACCTCAAGTACCCGTTTCAAGAAATGAACGGTGAGAGCCGAAGCAAGCAACACAAATCTAAGATCTTGACCAGGAAACATGAGGAAAGAAGACAAGCCCACCAGCAACGCGGGCGTATAGAACCAAAGCATCCCGGTTCGACTCGACAACTTCGTCTCGTTCTCTTTCTTCGCAACACCTTCGTTCAAGAATTTAGAATACTGCATGTGTTTGCCTTTGATCTCCATGTACCCGGCATTTGTAAGTGACGAGATACCTATCACCGACATCGTTGTCACGAACAACGATGTCGGTGGTGGGAACAAGAAGTTTAATAAAATAGAAGGAATGACCATTTTTGCGGAGTATGTGTGTGTTTTTTCGAGTGTTTTTGTGTGCTGTGACGTTGATTATAAATCGAGTGAAATGGGTTGAGTAACGTATTTGATATGAGTGGGTACAAATAGAGCCATTTGCTACCACGAACCAACGACTGGTTGTTGAAGTATTGGGATGAAAAATTAAAAAGTACAAAGAGTTTCCACAAAGAACCAAATTTAATTGTTGGTGGCTGGTATGCGTAATAGATTTAGATTAAATATACTTCAACAAATTCTACTTTGTTATTTTTCGAAAGAAGGGTTATGTCATAGGAATATATAAATTTTTTACAAAATTATTTTATAATTTTGTTATCATGTTAAGAATACTAAAGTAATATTTAGTAGTGAGTAGTTCAAAAGTCAGTATTTAATAATATAAAGTTATAAACCAATGTAATTGTATTTAAGAATTAAAAATTTACATTCTCAAATCTTCTCCCTAGCCTCGTCTTGCTATTTTAATTTCTTTATGGTATCAGAGAATTAAATCGCTCATGAGGATCAAATATTTTCGTTTTTTGTTTGAATTATTTGTCTTTTTACAAATCAGACACCGACCCTAGCTTTTAAAACCAAAACAACAAATGCAGCAATGATCCGCACAGAAACAGGCACTGGCCATGAATTTTGAAAACTGAACTATTTCTTACAAATCATACACCGACCTTTAATTTTAAAAACCGGACTAAAATTGCATAAATGATATCCAAAAGAAGAAGATTGAAAACGAAATAAAAAAAAGAAGAAGAACAAGAAATGAAGATAAAGCTTGTTATAGAATATGAACTTAAAAAGAAAAAGGTTTGTTGGAAGATGAAGTTGCTATTTTGTATTTTGTTGTTATTTGTTTTTTTATTAATTTGTTTCTAAACATCACTATATATGTTTAGTTTGAGGGGCATGTTAAGAATACTAAAATAATATTTAGTAGTGAGTAGCTTAAAAGTAATATGATTAGTAGCATTAAATATTATTTAGTAATAGGTAGCAAAAAATGTCTTTGCTTGTTTCTATATCAACTCATGTAATTGTATTTGAGAATTGAAGATGAAAACATCAAATTTAGATCACACAAATCATTCTCCTAATCCTAAAAGCGAGTTTCAATCCTCTTTATATTTTAATTTCTTAATCCAACAACTTTCTATCTCTAGACATATGATATTATTTACTTTCACGTTGTAACTTAAAGCATAAGATCTCACTTATGACGATAAATTTGTCGGAATCTTTAATATGTGATCCAAATATTGCACCAACTACGCCTCGAATTTCTAGTGTGTTAGCACGATCCCATCCAGCTTGATAAGTATTTTACGTATAGTTAGATAAGAATTAGAGATTTATGTGTAAACGATCTGAGCCACGCAACTTACTCGAGATAGGCTCTCTAAACCTCGATTTTACCCAAGCTTAAAGAAGCTTCAACTTAAAATAGAACTTATTTCATAAACGAGTTGGAGTCTAAGCTTCACATACCTAGTTTGACTAGGTGTCGGTCTAGACAAACCTATTACTTATATAAATAAAATACTTTTATTTTTATGTAATAAAGAAATAATTAAATAGTAAATAATATTATACACTACAAGAAATCACATATATAGCGACTGATAAGCGACCAAAGTTTTATGCATTAAAGGGTGTAACATGTTATATTTATGTAAATTAACATGTGGAATACAAAAGTTTTGTGTAGCTATGCATGTGCAGGTGTTGAAAGCTTAAAGTATGATTTTGGAAGATATTAGGTGAGAGATGCAAGAGTCGGAAGAGACAAGGAGAAAACGGGGCAGAAACTCAGGACCTGGCGTAAGCCTACGCCACCTGGCGTAAGCCTACGCCGCCCAGCGTAGGCCTACGCCTGAACATTTCTTTCACAGCAGCTTCTAGTGTGTCGGCGTAAGCTTACGCCAACCCAGCGTAGGCTTACGCTGGTTACGTTTTCTGGACGCGAATTTTCGGGAAACAGCTGATTTTGGTGTTTAATTGGGGGTTTCTTCCCCAAATTCGAAATCATCTTTGGCTACACACTTCTTGGGCGATTTGGGGGCGATTGGAGGCTAGGAAACACCATTCCAAGATCGATTGTGAAGATTGATATCGAATCATCGAAGAATCGAAAATGAATTCCACAACCATGAGCGGCTAATCCACCGGTAATCATTCCCGGGTGGATTGTTTGTAAGTTTTTAGGGTTTTATCATGTGCTAGCTTTGAGAAACAATTCTTGTAATCGTTTGGTTTGAAACACTTGAATCTTTGTGTTTAGTATGGTTATGAACTCACGGGAGTCGATAAATTCTTGCACCATTGACCCCGTTAGATGATAATTGCTATGAACTTTGATTTGTGTTGAATCTATTGATTAATCTAATTCTATATTGCATACATTTGTCTCGATTTCATTCGTGAATATTGTTTTACACTATTTGCTGATGATGTATGAATGTTGATGTTCTTGGTTAGATTTGGTTAATTTGATTTGGATAACTATTCGATTGTTTGAACTCATATGTTAGTGTGATAATCCCTAATTACTTGTGAACTTGAAACCCGGGTGTGATTCCTTTTTAATTATTGTTTACAACTTAAACCGTTTATTTTCTACTTGATTACTCGTGATCGTTTTGCTAGTTGATAACCATTGCTTGTTGGATTTGTTAATTTCATCTCAATCATTGCTTGTGTTTGGTCAGAAAGACCCATTGCAACTTCATAAATCACATTGTTAATTGAAGTTAAGCACCGACCACAAACTCTTAGTGGTTCGACACCCTTCTTACCCTAACTAGTTTAAGGTGATTAGGACACTCTAATTCTTTATCTTTGACCGGTCCCTTCGACACCGATCAAATTTTGGCGCCGTTACCGGGGAGTGTGTGCGCTTGGTGTTTTATTTTAGTTGACTTTTGTGACTAATTGTTACTTGTATTTGTTACTTGTTTTGTTTGGTTAATCTTCTTCTATTTTTGTGTTACGCGTGGTGTTTGTTTGTGTGTGCAGGTGACAGATTAGTGCATGCGTACCCGTTCATCCGGGAGGACTTCACCGCTTGTTTTTGAACCATAAATTGAGAAGATAGCAAGGCAAAACCGAACCCAACAACAAAATCTACAACCTATTTCATCGGAACCATCATCTATGGATGGTCGAAGCAGTCATTCCGGATCTAGCATGAGAAACCATGGCCCAACTCCAAATAGAGGCCCTATCCCTAACCGCCCACCAACTCCACCTCACCGAACCCCAACCCCATCTATACCTATCAATAACAACCTACCCCGTGGGTCGGGTCCAGTTCAACACAACCGACCCGTTAACATCCGTACCAATCCCACGTACCAAGGAAGAAGGGGATCACAACAAAATCAAACCCCTCCGGAAAATGTCTTTGGAGCTCAACCAAGAAACGACAATGAGGACGATGGTTAGGGGGATGACGATGGTGAAGACTTTGGGTATGATGATAATGAAGAGGTTGGGAATGGTAATGGGTTTGGAGATTACGAGTACGAAGATGGTGAGCGGAGCCAATATGGAGAATACAATGAGGGGCAAGGTTTTGAAGAGGAAGAAGAGGTGAATTATGTTCACCAAAGACCGAGACAACCAATGGGTTGAACGGGTAGACCCGATAGACCTGTTTATCCTCCTAGACAAGAAGGGAGGAGATTTAATGGGGGCTACAATAATGAAAACCGAAGACAACCGGTAGCCCCTACGGGTGGAGTTAATGGTCGCTTTCGACCGGCTATTTCGGAGAATGCTTCTCCAATTGTTCCACCAATTCCGGGAATGAGGAGGTTCAAGTCAAGACCGAATTACATCAACGTCCTTCCCCATTTTCATGGCATGGTAACCGAAGAGCCATACATTCATCTAGCCGAGTTTGCCGCCATTTGTAGCACTATTGGGGATGAAAACTTTGACCAAAATGAGGTCAAACTCCGACTTTTTCAGTTTTCCCTCAAAGATAGAGCAAAGCAATGGTTCATCACATTGCCGGCTAATAGCATCCACACATGGGATGAAATGCAACAAGTTTTCTTGGACGAATATTACTCGGTTGCAAAGACGGATGACTCCCGAATTGAGATTCGGACTTTTCAACAACAAACAGGTGAACCTTTACATGAAGCTTTTACCCGTTTCAAAGAGTTGTTGAGGAAATGTCCCCACCATCAAATCGAGTTGTGGGAACTAGTGAAGTGCTTTGTGGATGGTTTGACTCAAGAGGAGAGGAAGTACTTGAAGTCCACAAGTACTGGGACATTGTTGTCTAATCCCGAAGAAGATGATTGGGATTTCTTAGAAAGAATGAGCCAAAGTTCAAAAGCCGAAGCATCGGCTAGCTGAAGAGCCAAACACCCAATTTCAAAATATGCCCCGGACTATGAGACGAAAGAGATGTTAGCTTCTATGGAGAAAGAGTTGGCCTTGTTGAAAAAAGGAGAGAAAAAGGAAGTAGCGGGAGTGAAAACTCGTTTTGATGTTTGTGAGAGTTGTGGAGATTTGGGGCACAAAACCATGAGTTGCCCATTCCAAGAAGGTAGACAAGAAGACGTGAACCAAGTTTATGGTGATAGGAAACCATATGATACAAACTCAAACTCCTATCACCCGAGCTCGAGGAATCATCCCAATTTCAAATATGGGGATGCGTCAAACCAATTGAACCCAAATTTCCAAGGTTCAAATCAAGGTACTTCGTCATACCAACCTCGCCAACAAAGCACTTATAATTCGGGTGGTTACCAAAGGAGCTCTTATAACAATAACCGGAACACAAATTACCCCCCAAGGAATTACAATCAAGACCATCAACAACAAGATGAGTCATCAGGGGGTGATAATGCGGTTAATTCAAAGTTGGATGCACTATTGGAGATGATGAAAGAATCAAAGAAGGAGAATGAAGTGAGAGACAAGTCTTTTGTGGCATTGGAGAGACAAGTTGGGCAATTGGCACAAGAAATAGCTCAACTCAAACAAAATGAAGGTAAATTGCCAAGTGACACCACTTTGAACCCAAAACATCATGTTAGTGCAATTGATGTAGCCCATGGTAATGAAGAATGTGAAGAAAGAGAAGAGGAAGAAATTGAGTTTGGAGAACCCTTAGTTCCTATTCAAATTGGGGAATTTAAAACCAAATTGGCATTATTAGATTATGGAGCGGGGGTGAGCATTTTACCGGGGAGCGTATATGACCAATACAATTTTGGTCCATTAGAAGAATACACCACCACCTTGGTGTTAGCGAATGCTACACGCACGCGGCCTCGGGGGAAACTAGTGGGAGTGGCTGTGAAGATTGGAGAATTTTACTATCCGGGAGATTTCTTGGTGCTCGATTATGCACCACTTGCTAAGGAGGAGGAGCCACGAGTGATTTTGGGAAGACCGTTTTTGGCAACCGCAAATGCGCAAATCAATTGCCGAAATGGAACTGTTGACATGACCTTTGGGAATCGTAAGTTGAACATAAATGTTTTTTCAAATTTATTTACATATTCGGTTGAAAAGAAATGTTCAAAATCGGTTACTACTAACGTGTGTCATCCTCGTGCCAAGGCAAATGAGGGTGACACCAAAAAGAAAGGTATTATGTTTGACATGTTTAATGTGAAAGACGAGCCGAAGGCAATCGAGAAGGAAACTGAGAGGTCGGAAGATGCAAAGAAGCCACCCGACCATGTCCAACATCCGAACGAGAAAGTAGATTTGTTTGATGTGGAATTTACAAGAGAGGAGACTTGGAGTTGGAGTGATAACAACCAAGGTGGTGGGGGAGCTAATAGAAGCAAGTTTGTGTTTCAACCTCCATAAGGAGGTAATGTCGGGCTGAGTACAATAAACTTAGCGCTAACCGGGAGGCAACCCGACTTGTGATTGTCTTTATTTTGCCTTTGTTTTGTTTTGTGTGTTTTAGTTTCGTCACCATAGCAACACTCAAGTGTGGGGAAGACTCTTGGAAGACTTACGAGTCCATTTTTGGTGGTGGTTCAGGCACTCTATGATCGCCTCTAATCAGGTTCATGTTCTCTTTCTCATATTTATGTTGTTTTGATTGAACTATATTATTTTTGTTTGTTTTTGTGTGTTTTGGTGTGTTTTTGTTTGAAACTTGGTTGATTGTGGTTGGGTTGGTGCTTATGGTATGGCAATCTTTGAGTTGGATATTTGGAGATATTGGGTATTGGATGTTTTGGCACCCACAAACCGCACTTTTATATTCCATAACTATTTACATTGGGACAATGTAAGGTTCAAGTGTGGGGATATGGGAAATCTTGGAAACCATACAAATTTTTTGATAATTGTTTTACAAAGTGTTTGGTAGAGGTCTTTGGTCATGATTAATTCATTAAGTACTTGATTAAGTCTTTCCAACAAATATATGAAAAAAAAAAATTTGGAAATGTTGAATTCAGGAGTAACAAAGTTGAAGGTAATGGTTTGCATGCACATGTCGGTAACCTATTTTCCACCATGTTGTGAGATTTTGAGCCAAATTGATATATATATTCTCTTATTTGAGTGGTTGGCCACTTTGTTTCACATTTTAGAACTTGCATAATGTTGATACATATTGAGACCTTGAACCAATTGATTGCATAAAAATGATAAAGGCATTAGGAAAAACCGTTTTTAGTTTTAGCCATTTTTATACCCTTACCTGTTAATATCCACTAGATGCCCACTCTGAGCCTATACCTTTTCTTTTGACAAAACCCATGACATTAGCTCATTCACCTTTTTAGCCTTTTCTTTTTAAACCCGTGAGTTGGAATTCAATTAACTTAGATTATTGAAGTTGCGGTTGCAATTGCATAAAAAAAAATAAAAAAATAAAAAAAAAATGAATGAAAAAGAAATACAAAAATAGTATTGGGTCAACATGTGCCCAAAGGTTTTGAGTATTAGTTTGAATTATAATAAAAGATGTTATTGGGTCAATTGAACCCAAGTTTCATTTGATAGTTTGAAGAAATAAGAATTTTAGTGTTGATGGGTCATTTATACCCATAGTAGAGATTTGAAAGTTTTAGGATTGATTTGTAGTTTCATTAGTTGAATTCCACTCACCTTTAGCCACTTTAAAAATCCTTATCCATACCCTAACCCTAGCCTACATTACAACCCTTACAAGACCTTTTGATTTGTGCGTTTTAGTTGTGTTAGTAGGTGGAGATGTGATCAATATGCAAGCCTATGATAATGTGGTTCATTGTTTGGTTTCGAGTGAAAAATACTAGCACATCATCGCTAGCCCATATATGAAACCGAGTGAAGTGATTGACTGTGAGGGGTGTGTGCATTCAAAGCCATAACTGGATATGAGTTAAGCTCGTTCAAGTGTTTCCTTTTGTTTAAAAAGTCATGGATTGTTTGTTGGATTGTAAATCTATTGAGAGTATAATTCTTATGAATCTGGCATGACCTTGGACCTTAACTTATGTTGAGTTAAAACAATTGTTTGAGAATTTGTAATGTGGATTTGAAGCAAAAGACTTTGCTTGAGGGCAAGCAAAACTCAAGTGTGGGGATGTGATAAGCGACCAAAGTTTTATGCATTAAAGGGTGTAACATGTTATATTTATGTAAATTAACATGTGGAATACAAAAGTTTTGTGTAGCTATGCATGTGCAGGTGTTGAAAGCTTAAAGTATGATTTTGGAAGATATTAGGTGAGAGATGCAAGAGTCGGAAGAGACAAGGAGAAAACGGGGCAGAAACTCAGGACCTGGCGTAAGCCTACGCCACCTGGCGTAAGCCTACGCCGCCCAGCGTAGGCCTACGCCTGAACATTTCTTTCACAGCAGCTTCTAGTGTGTCGGCGTAAGCTTATGCCAACCCAGCGTAGGCTTACGCTGGTTATGTTTTCTGGACGCGAATTTTCAGGAAACAGCCGATTTTGGTGTTTAATTGGGGGTTTCTTCCCCAAATTTGAAATCATCTTTGGCTACACACTTCTTGGGCTATTTGGGGGCGATTGGAGGCTAGGAAACACCATTCCTAGATCGATTGTGAAGATTGATATCGAATCATCGAAGAATCGAAGATGAATTCCACAACCATGAGCGGCTAATCCACCGGTAATCATTCCCGGGTGGATTGTTTGTAAGTTTTTAGGGTTTTATCATGTGCTAGCTTTGAGAAACAATTCTTGTAATCGTTTGGTTTGAAACACTTGAATCTTTGTGTTTAGTATGGTTATGAACTCACGGGAGTCGATAAATTCTTGCACCATTGACCCCGTTAGATGATAATTGCTATGAACTTTGATTTGTGTTGAATCTATTGATTAATCTAATTCTATATTGCATACATTTGTCTCGATTTCATTCGTGAATATTGTTTTACACTATTTGCCGATGATGTATGAATGTTGATGTTCTTGGTTAGATTTGGTTAATTTGATTTGGATAACCATTCGATTGTTTGAACTCATATGTTGGTGTGATAATCCCTAATTACTTGTGAACTTGAAACCCGGGTGTGATTCCTTTTTAATTATTGTTTACAACTTAAACCGTTTATTTTCTACTTGATTACTCGTGATCGTTTTGCTAGTTGATAACCATTGCTTGTTGGATTTGTTAATTTCATCTCAATCATTGCTTGTGTTTGGTCAGAAATACCCATTGCAACTTCATAAATCACATTGTTAATTGAAGTTAAGCACCGACCACAAACTCTTCGTGGTTCGACACCCTTCTTACCCTAACTAGTTTAAGGTGATTAGGACACTCTAATTCTTTATCTTTGACCGGTCCCTTCGACACCGATCAGCGACGGAGGCTATCGCGACGACACGGTGTCGTCGACATATATCAAGACCTATAGAGACAACATGTTGTTAGTACATGATTTTTCACATATTTGACCAGTCAATATTTATGGCAATGACATGTCTCAACGAGGCTATACCAGAATGCAAAGTGAGGTCGGTGATTCGTTGGTTAATGAGGTTGAATGTCTCACACGTTCCCTAGTTGAAAGTGTGGTCATACACGGGGTGTTGATCAAAAACTGAAAACTGTATCCCTGACATATCGAGTACATCCGACTCACAAAAAGTAACAAATGAACAAATGCAACATCATGTAAATCTTCTCCTTGCTGCACAGAATCGCAACAACCAACTAGCACGTGATGAAAGTGAAGATAACTAGCTAGTTTGGTTTATTTTGTGTGTATATGTATTTAGAATCGAACCTAGTTTTATGAAAATTTAAAGTGTTGTTATGAAAAATCATTCGTCGAAAAAACCTAGGGAAAAAGCATTTAAACCTAGAGTGCCTATGGTGACAACACATCGCCGGGATAGACCTAAAGGAAAAATAAACCTGCAGGCCTTTGGCAACGAAATGTCACCGTGATAGATTACAAATTAATTAAATAAAGTTTTTTTTATTTGGGAAACTAGCTTAGAACCGGTGTAATACACACGTGGTGAAAAATTTGAATACATAAAACTTTTAAACCTTTATTTATATGTTTTACATGTGTAAAAATGTATTGCGTATATTAAAGATAAAAAACAAAACTCAAAATATGTAAAAATTAATATTTAAATAGGTTTTTAAAATACGTAAATTACTATTTAATTTAATTTGACTTCATTTACTATTTGATTGAAAATAAAAAATACATAACGAAATTTCAAAATTTCTTATAATAAGAGATAATTTAAAATAAATATTTTTATTATTATAATTAGTATTTTCTTGATAAATATATTATGATTAAAAGATAAATGCGTATTTAATAAGAGAGAGACGAGAAAACATGATGATAATGAATATAGAGAAGACAAGCATTAAAAAATATTTATTTATTAAATAGTATAGATATAGATATAGATGTGTTTGACGATGACATGTCGTCAGGAAAAGGGTGGCTATGGTGAAGACCACTATGGCGACAACTTTTGCCACATATATCCACGAAGTTATGGCGACGACATGTCGTCGGGAGACCCTATGATGACGACAACCTCTATTCCGGCGATTTTTGGCATCGTCGTAGTAGCAATTTCTTGCAGTGATACATAATAATATATAATTTATTATATAAAAAAAATTAGTACATATATAAATTAATTTTTTTAATAATTAATAAATTTAAATATAACTCAGGAGAAGTCTGATTTTAAAACTTACTAATGTAAATGTATCGAGCTGGAGTTAACGATATAGAGCTCATAAAAAGTTGCTTTAAACTCATACGATTTCACGCAACTCGATCGCTTACATTGTGGCTGTTGGAGTATAAGAATAACCAAAAAAATCGTTTTTAAATTTTGAGCTATAATAAGTTAATTATTTCTGAAATGGAAATAATAAACCTTTTAAACCATAAATGAAAATATAATATAATTATCTCACAATTCCTTACGGATATGCATTATGCATATCACATTCTTTACGTCACGTGTGTCCATTACTTACTCTTTTCTTGTCTTTTAGTGATACTCATTTAATTGAAATCTATTCTATATAATAAATAAATTTTTTTCATACCACATGTCACCATCACATTCATTCTTATCATTTTTTTCCCGCCTCTCTCTCCTAATAAATACAATTTCATATTTTAATAATAATATATTTTTAAAGAAATATTAATCTATATATTATATTAAGAAATAAATCTCCTACATATTTTGACGAGTGTATGTGTTAACATTGGCGGACTCACTATGGTGTCGGCGGGTCGGCCGACACCGATTAAAAAAATATTTTTTTTGTTATATATATGGTATATTTCCGAGCGACCCCCATAAAATTTTGACGCCGACCCCCATAAAATTTTACACCGACCACAAAAAATATTTTTTCGGATTATAGATTTTACAAATAAAAACTAATTAAACCAAACATTTAACCCTATAACAATTGACCAATTAATTATTAACCTATTAAACCAAACATTTAATAGTTTAATCCTATAGAAGCAGGTTAGTGATTTAGTCTTAACTCTCATTCCACTCTCTATTTGTGTTTTAGTTTAATTTATATGTTTTAGTTTAATTTATAAGTTAATTGAATTTATATGTTATGTGTGTATTTGCTTAATGATTAGTCAAAATGTGAAACTTGTTTATTGATTTGTGTTTTAATTTTTTTAATTTTAAGAATATAAATATTGAAAGTTTTTTTTTAAAGTTGGGTCTTCATATTCTAAGACTCCCGCTTTCATAGATTTAGATAATCTTCCATGGGATCCCGTCGAACATCCACCAATTTCATCTTATCACCCTAAACATCGTATTATTATTGTTCATCTATAATTTTGTTTGTTTTTATCGTTTTATTGTGTGACCCGACCCGATTTGACTTGAGCCGTAAAAAACTAATATATAGTTATTAACAATCGACCCTAAAAATTCTTCCACCCTGATGAAAAAAATTTCTGGGTCAGCCATTGTGTGTTAACAGATTATACTATATTACACGGGTTTGTTCAACCCGTATAAAACATGACTTTTTAAAAAATAAATTTTTTATTACTTAATATATAATATTATATTTATTCAACCCGTGTAATACACGAGATTTTAACCTAGTAAATTAATAAAACGAGCGATTTGAAAAACCCGTACGCTGTGATGGTTTGACGATCTATATATTACTCTTTGCTAAAACAAAATGGCATATACAGTACCACTTTTCTATTGATTTTTGAGGGTGGCAAGAACATGTGTAACTTTTTCATTCGTGGGTTTTTTTAGTTTAAAAAGTTACTTTACTTTATAATATTATTTTTGAAAAGCTAATATTACTTTACTTCAACTCGGGTTCGATTCTTGAGACACCAATTGTTTTTAACTTTTCCTTAGTTTTTTTTCCTTTTTTCCTTCATTTTAACGTTTTGTTTTACTATCCTGCCGCGTAGTGCGGGTATCACCCCTAGTTAGTATACACTAGAAAATTAGACCCGCGCTCTACGGGCCTTAAACGGTTGAGCGGTGACGTTAATGTGGTTAACCACAAAAAAAAACGTGGAAAGTAGATAAAAGAAACGTATGAAGTTACGACGACCCGGTTGTGAAAATCAAAGTTATATAACGGTACCGGTGTTCTTCAGTCGGTGTCGGTGTCGTGTCTTGTTTATGGTACCAATACGTTACCGTCAGTCGATATAACCATGATACCTACAAAATACCATATTTTGAATAAAACTCCTTTTTTAACAGAATTTATACGTTAACGTCAAGAAATTTTTTTTAACACAAAACAACAAATTATTATTATTATTTTAAATTAACGAACAAAATTTACTGAGAAAAAAATCTGACTATATATACTAAAGGGGTAAACTCAAAATTTTAGAAATTTGAGTGGGTTAAAGTGATATTTTAAATAGTTGAGGGGTAAATTGTGACATTTTGGGAAACTGGAGGGTAGATTTAGCGACATTGCTAAATAATAGGGAATTCTACGAAAAAACGTAAAGTTAAAACGCTGATAAAATAAGTATGTTGAAACGGTAAACTCATATTTTATAAAATATTTATCTTTAAGGTTGTAAAAGGAAAAAAAATGAAATATTGAAACAACTTCGACGACTTGTATGTTCGTGTTTCGATGAAATGTACATTATCATGAAAACTCGATTTTGAATCATAGATAAAAATAAGCACATCACAACATTACATTCAAAATTTTGTAAAAAATCATATTTAAAAAGTTATAAAATAAAAAGAAAATGTCCAATATTAATTTTCGTCCAGGGTGACGACGACGGTGCCCTAGGGTTTCGACAATGTTTATTCGGAAATCTGTTCCCTGGGATTGGAAATGGTCTTTTGTAGGAGATATGAAGAATGTCAATTGAAGAAGCAGATTCCGACCACGTTGGCTTTAGGGGAAAATGCTTTAACAGGAAGGAGAAGACGCCTTAACGGGAAGGAGAAGACAACCACATCTCGGATCGTCGGTGGAGTCGGGTGTCACACCCCGCCTCAAGCACCCCTTGGACGTGTGCGAGCCCGATTGGTATCGTTTGGTTACTTGATTTCAGAGTTTTTATAAAATACAACGGAAGTCTTTTCAAATGATCGTTTCATCATTCTTTCAACCTCAAGGGTTGTATTTGTAAATACCAAAACTCAGTTGAAAAACAAAAGCCTTGTATTTACTTTATAAACATAGGGTTTCAATACCCTTCTCATTTGATTACAAAACAAGTTTGAAATCAAATACATGATGAGCCACTGGAAATAGTTCCAACACAGTGTCGATCAATTCCCTGGTCCTATCTCCTTTTAGGATTTACCTTTACACGAGGCCTGAGAATCTTATGTGCATTCCATCCTTTTTCCTGAGTCAGATCTTAGGTCTGCCCGTAAACAATTCTCATCATATTTTAATCATTACCTGGAAAACATTTTGAAAATAAAACGTTAGCGCAAACGCTGGTGAATACAATATCTTTGACATAAAATCATTTTGGCACAAATAAGTATCAAGTACATAATCACAACTTCATTCTCAATCTACACACTCAGCAGGCCCGTTCTGTTCAATCGCACCACAGTATACACTGGCGTCATAGCTTATACCAACGAGAACTCCATGTCCTTCATTTGTTATAAGATAAGCACCAGCCGCAATCCGGGAATTTCACCCGAGACCCGTATATCCCTTGCAAGTTTTACGTATACCTATGGACTGAATGCTTGTTCATAGAAGAACGTTGATCATTACTTCATTAAGCTTTATTTGACTATTTTCGCAAATAAAATATTTGACACAAGTTTTGAAAGAGATAAAGTATTCACTTTTTTGTTTGGAATGAGCCTCTAAAGTCCAAACCTATAATGCTAGCTTCTTAGTCTCGTTTCTCTATCGTTCCGACCTTTATACGAGCGTTCCTTCTTAAACCGAGCACTACGAGGAGCGGGAATTGAACTAGGATCGTCGGGAATCGCCTAGGGATGCACTGGAACAAGTTTTTATAGTTGGTTTCGTGTTTTGATGTGAGAATTTCGAATAAAACGGTCCAAGTCTTTATAGGCTGGATAACTGACCCGTAGAGGACCGCTAGTCAAGGCGTGGCGGTCCGCCACCGCCTTGGATGGCGTCAGCCCTACACGTCCATCAGTGATTGGACCGTTTATGGTTTTGCGGCTAGCGGACCGTTACCGCTGAGCGTAGCGGTCCGCCACCCATGCGCGTGGCTTATTCTGGTTAGTTTGCGGCTGGCGGACCGTTACCACGTGGCGTGGCGGTCCGCCACGAGTACACGTGTCAGAATTCATAACCAAGTCCTAGCGGTCCGTCACCTAACTGGTTATTCTTAGCGGACCGTTAGACATAACCTTAGCGGTCCGCTAAGGTCTTAATTTTCATACTTTTCAATTTAAACCCTGAACTTTAAGATAATTACACTTACAGTCCCTAGGGTTTTACCTTTTGTCAAATATCAGACATTTTTGTGGCAGTTTTTACATCCTCCCCACCTTGTCTTGAACTCGTCCTCGAGTTTATTCAAATAGGTGTGGATATTTCTTTTTCATTTCTGACTCTAGTTCCCACGTGTACTCAGGTCCACGTCTAGAGTTCCATTTCACTTTCACAATGATCAATTTCTTGTTTTTAACTTCTTTTCCTGCCTGTCCTCGATTTGCAAAGGTTGTTCCACAAATGTTAACTTTTCATCTACCTCTACATCTTGTAGGGGCATTACTAGAGATTCATCTGCCAAACACTTACGCAGATTTGATACATGGAATACATCGTGTACTCTAGGGGTGTTCATTTTACCCGAAACCCGAATACCGAACCCGACCCAAATTAACCCGAACCCGACCCAAATTAACCCGAACCCGCTTAAGATGGAACCCGAACAACCCGAACCCGTTTAAGATGGAACCCGAACCCGAAGATAGTATTCGGTTTGGTAATTGGGTTAAAAAAAGGTTAACCGTGTTAACCCGAATAATAATAAAAAGGTATTTTATTATTAATAGTTATTTGTAATCTTAGGTCAGTATACATCTAAACATTTTTAATGTTTATTTTATTTCACTTTTTTTATATATGATTGGAAACGGACGAGCGGACATTAGGTGAAAATTTGAAAAGTGAACACTGTTAATGAGTTTATTGGTTGATACAATTTGTCATTTTTTAGTTTATACGATTGGTTGATACATTTTGGTTTTATACTTATTTTATTTGATGTATTTTTAGTTAATATACGTGTTTAGTGCATGGGTATGAACGAAAAATCATATTGAGAGTGTTTTTATTTGACATTTTATGCTTATTATTTAATAAATATCATGTTAAGTTAAATAATAAAGTATGCGTTGCAACTTGTATTTAGAAACCCGAATACCGGTTAACCCGACCCGAATAAACCCGAAACCGAATAACCCGAAACCGATTAACCCGAATTTTATTTTGGTCAGTAAACGGGTAGGATTCTTATAACAAAAAAGCCGAATAACCAGAACCAAATAACCCGAAACCCGATTAAAAAACCCGATGAACACCCCTAGTGTACTCCATTCATTTCATCTGGTAGTTCAAGTTGATAGGCCATAGGCCCAACTCTTTTGAGAATTTTGAAAGGTCCTACGAATCTAGGACTACATTTCCCTTTCTTTCCAAATCTTACAACGCCTTTCCAGAGTGAAACTTTCAATAAAACGTTATCACCGACGTTGAATTCTAACGGCTTTCGTCTTTTATCAGCATAACTCTTTTGACGATCACGAGCCGCTTTTAATCTATCTTTAATTTGAATAACTTTCTAGGTTGTTTCCAGGACTATTTCTGGTCCAGACAACTGATTTTCTCCTATTTCAGACCAACGGATTGGAGTTCGATATTTACGACCGTATAAGGCTTCAAAAGGAGCGGCCTGTATACTTGTATGATAGCTATTATTGTAGGAGACTTCCATTAGAGGTAGGTGGTCATCCCAACTTCCTCCAAGATCAATGACACAAGCTCTTAACATATCTTCAAGAGTTTGAATTGTTCTTTCGCTCTGCCCATCCTTCTGAGGATGGTAGGCAGTGCTAAGATTCAATTTAGTACCAAAAGCCTTTTGAAAACTTTGCAAGAATCGAGAAGTAAATCTACTATCTCTATATGACATGATAGACAAGGGCACACTGTGTAATGTTACGATTTCATTAACGTATAACTGTGCCAGCTTATCCATACTGAATGTTTCTTAGCAGAGCTCTAAGGCCTTCCTTACTCTTGATCTTGGACACCTAAATGAGATACTTGAGCCTGCTATTTATAGGCATATAGTTGGGGTTTGCATGGCCATGCATTCAAATGCATGGTTGTGCATTTGATCCACTGGTACACAAGTACTCTTGTAAGGGAATGTTTTACTTTTGGGGGCATAGGTACAATGAAAGAATCTCTTGCTTTTATGGTGCACACGGGTATAATGCACGTCCTGGTTTCTCACTTCCACGGTTTCTTCAATTTCTTGGCCTTTTTAGCTTCTTATTGTTCGAGAAGCCGTTTAACCTGTAAAAATAAAATATATACGAATTAAGTAGCATTTGCAAGGTTTTTATTCAATAATTACCATAATATGGGGATTATTATGCTTATAAAATATGTATAAATTATGACATATCAATCACCTTGTACAAACGTCTCACTTAACAAAGGAAGTGATCACCTTCTTTAACTCACCATGACAAGCTAGTGATCTTTACAAATCTTCACTGGTTAAAGGTAGTGAACACATTCTTCACTTGGTGTACTAGTCAAGGTACACCTTCTTCACTAGCCACACCAAGTGACTAGCGTTACACTTTTTCCCTAGTCAAAGGCAGTGAGCACCTTATTCACTAGCCACACCAAGTGACTAGCTTTACACTACTTCTACATGCATTATGTCAAGATAGTGAAGTACCTAAACACTATATCAAGATAGTGTTCTTCTTCTCAAATACAAATAAGCAATATGTCAAGATAATGCATCTCTCTTTCTCTCTCTGACACACAAATACAACTTGAACACTATATCAAGATAGTGTCGAACTCTCACAAATACAAATGTAAAGCTATATCAAGATAGTATGTCTCTCATCCCAACCCAACACTATAGCAAGATAGTGTTTTACAAATATCCCCTATCAATATGGATAGATAATTCTTGTAGCATGATCCTTTCTTCTTTGTAGCTCTCTTGAAATCTTCATTTTGATTTTTATCTTTAATCTCTCATCTCATGATATGATGATATAAACACAAAGAGAATTTATCTTTATGTGCTAAAGAGTCAAAGGGTTAGAGAAAATAGTTGGGGAAAGATTCTATTTATAGTCACATCACAAAAGCTACAGATACAGCTATTGACCATTCCACGGTCTCTGCGTCGACCGTGGAATTCAACATTTTCCTTTTATGTTGTGAACGTTGTGTATTGTCTCATCAAGTCTTCAAAACCCATTTCCATTTCATGAAACGTTCAAGGTCTACTTAAGATATACATATGTCATAAAATAAAGGCAACAGACATAGGATTTATGATTTATAATCAAGTTAAGCATACAAGTGATCAAGTATCCAGCAAAGATGACATATGTAATGATTTAATAGATTTAGCACATAATTTCATCAATTTATTATTTTAATATTCAAAGATATTCGTGAAGCTAAGATATTCGTGAGCAAACAACCAATATTAGGTGATATGTTTCCTTGCCTAGAATTTTATCTAGGCATGATTAGGTCTTATGGATTTTAGTTTTTTTCACTTGTTACAAGCAATTTGAGAACTTTAAAGACATACTAGCTTACATATTTCATTACTATCATGTGAGGATTAGTCTTGTAGCTCAATTATATAGGGTTTTTTTTGGAATGTTGAGGCTCGTTTACTTTACGGAATCGACATGCTGGAAGATTAATGCTCGTTTACTCTATGAAGTCGACATGCTGGAAGATTGTTGCTTGTTAACTCTACGGAGTCGGCCTGTTGGAAGATTGATGCTTGTATACTCTACGGAGCCTACTTGCTGGAAGTTGGAATTAACGGTTACGAGAAGACACATATTCGGCATATTCGTTATACGTGATTGATCTATGTTTATGTTTTTGTTTTGATATGTTTACGTACGACTTTACTAATGAAGTCAAATGCCTATGTTTTATAAATGGATTTGAGGCTAACGTTTTATGTAAAATTAGAACTCACTCAGTGACGATAACTTTTTAATATGCACATTCAGGTTAAGTGTAGGAGGTGAAGATGCATAGATGCTTGCCTAGCGTAGAAAGTTACCCGGCTAATTAAGAGTCTGACATCCCATTATGTTTTATTTTACATATGTTTGTTATGTAATGACAATGTTTAAATTGGTTTGGACGAAAGTACAATGTAACGAATTACGTTTCCACTGCATGAATGAATGATTTAAGTTTAAAAATCGTTTGTAAATGAGTAAATCCAACATATAAGGCTTCCTGGGATCATGGCCTTACATATTTCTTGTTTCACGATCTGTTTTCTTTTTCCGTACATTTGAGACCGTTTGGTCTTGTGTTTCTCTTGGGTTTCTATTTATGTTAAATCATACCACTGTTTTTGACAGAAATACGAATTATAACTTAACACACAACTGTTGATGTGAGCTAATGTATGGATTCAGTTTAACATTTTATTAAATTCAAATAAACAGAGTACTTGAAACCAAAAGATACAAAAATCATACCATACTAGTTATTTTCTATGTAATTATTAGCAAATTCAAACATGCTCATGATCGGCTTAATGCTAGCAGTTGCCTCAGCATTTGCAATGACATCTTCATCCGCCTCATACTCAAATGTAGCTCGAAGAATGAACGAGTCGTCCGTTTGATTTTCCAAAAACTCGGATTTAATCCGATAAGAAGTAAATCCGAGTTCAAGAAACCCTCCTTCTATTAACTCAACTTCTTTCATCCTCTTTTCATGATCAACCTTCGTAAACCTTTCCTTATACACAGTCAAACCCGGCACATCTAATGTTACATAGCCAAAACAAAAACTTGTTAAAAATGATGAATTTTTTAATTCATACATTTATACTTTCGAAAATTAATCTTAAAAGATTCAAAGATAAACGAAAGTTAAACTAAAAGGTGTTTACCAGAACGGGGTGTAACTTTGATGACAGTGTTTACACCCCCGTCTCCTTCCAAGACGTCGATGCCAAAAAGATGGCCGAGCTTCGACTGTATGATCATCGCAAGCTTCAACGTGCTATAAACGTCCCAAGCTTTGGTTATTGACGCCTTCACTTCCATTTCCTTTGATATCTTTGTGAACATTTTCAATGAGTTATATGAACTTTTGTGTTTTATAGAGATAGAGCTACAATGATACATATATGTGTTAGTATGGATATAGTTTTATAGGTGAATAAATGAGAGTTAACAGTTATTCTTGGGCGGCTATTTTTTAGCCATCACATGCTACTGTTTAGTTGGATTTTGTGTAAATGAAGAATCATTTTATAAATGTGATTAATTTTATTAAATATCTATTTTTTCCTTCAAAGCAAATTATAGATTGCACTTGGAGTTAGTTATCTGTATTAGAATTTAAACTCATTTTTTGATTGGTAGACTATGCATTGAACCCGAACAAATATATACAAATTGAAAATTTTAAAGTTTATTACTTGAATTTACTAACATAATTTGTTAGAATTGGCTATTTGATATTTCAAAAAAGTTTTGAGGGAGTTTAGGATCGAGTTCTAGAGAGATAGGATCCGAACGGAGAATGTCAACCGACTTAGATAATAAATAGGAATTCTAGAGACACTAAAATCTTTATACTAATAAATAAAAAATATAAGGGGACACGTGTTATTTTCTGTTCCATTTCAACATGTTTTTTTTTTCACATCTCTCCTATTAAATATTATGATATTAAAATAAAATATTTGTAAATATTTAATATAAATTTAATTATAGATAATTATCATTTAATTATAAATAGTAATGAAATTAATATAAATTAGTAATTATTAATTATATAAAAAATTAATAGTAAGTTGAATAAAAAAATTAATAAATAAATAATAAAACTGTAACTCTAAAGCCATCGGCGTCACAATTTTTAATACTAAAAATTATCGGAAACTTTTTTATTTGTTGTCTTTCACATGACAAATTGGAACATCCCGCCACGGTATCCGTTTACCAGCCGACAGTAATTTTTTTGAGTCTTTTTGTTGTTACAAAATTGAAAAAAGATGATTCCAGAAAATAAGGATTAAAATAAAATATGAAATTTAGAGTATCGAGAAAATTCTTATCTTTCTACCTGTCTGTAAAATATCATTCAATTTAATTTTTTTTGAAAGATAAAATTTCTTAATATCTGTCGAGACCGGGAGTTTAACACATGACCTCTTTTAACATTGGTGTTTTTTAGAGGATTTTCTTCTGTCATTGGACCACCAACCCCAATGTAATTACTTACGAAAGGTATAATGAGAAGAAAATTATCCATATAGTACAACATTACAAAGCTACAAGCAGAATATTTACCATTTGCTCCTGAACTTTTGTTAGTTTCTTTTTTTTTTCTTTTTTTTTACCATTTTTAATTATTACCACTAAACTTTATAAAAAGTTACTATACAACCTCTGAAAGTTAAAAAAGTTAAATTTTTAGATTTATTTAACTTTTTTTACTTTGCATTTTAACTTTTTTTTCTTCTTTTTATCGATGTTTCCACTGTTTTGGCGTGCATTTTTTCACGGGGTTAGTACTAATATACCGTTGTGTATTTTGATTATTTTTATCTACGTTTTGAACCCGCTGCGGAGCACGGGTAACACACACAAGTGTAACGTAGTTGCGCGCGATAGTGTACAAGCTATTTAAACACTTGCGTGTAACATCGGTATGAACTTTTTTAACATGCTTTAATACTTCATTTTTTTATATCTTTGTTTTAGGTTTGTTTTTTAGTAACATTTTTTACAATTTCATTGTAGGTTTATTCAAAATCAGCTTGCCCCGTTGCAGAGCGCGAGTATGCCCACTAGTTCAATATTGATTGTAGGTTTATACAGCGGGCCTTAGAGAAACTTGTTACTTACAAAACACATATGGCAAACACCTTTTGCATATGGTACAACAGCTTAATGCGTCGCTGACATAATCAATGACATCAGCAAACAAAGTCGAAACATTTATGCAACATGTACAATCTTTTAATGCATGTGGCATAAGTAGATTTGTTTTTTTATGTCATTTACACCTAAGCCCCTTAACTATGTCAGATTTACATATAAGCCCTTTAACTTAAAAGTTATTTTTACTTTTCTTTTAGCTAATTTATTCCACAACCCCTAAACTTTAATAAAATTATCATTTACACATTATATAGTTTTTCTCTTTTATTTGTCAATCAGGTTACGAGATGTGGCAAACACATAATTGTAGCGAAATTACGCGTGATAGTGTACAAGTTGTCTAAGCAATTGCGTACAACGTCGTTATAATTTTTTTTAACTCTTGAATATTTTTTTTTAACGATTTTGCTTTCTTTTTCTAATCTCTACCGGTTAACTTTGTTTAAAGACTTTTTTAGGGTTTATTTTTTTGCATAAGGTTTTTGGAATTTTAAACATAACATAATTGTAACAGAGTTGTGCGTGATAGTGTACAAGCTATCTAAGAACTTGCGTACAACATTGTTATAATTTTTTTTTATATTTTAGTTTTCGATTTGTTTTTTTATTAACGTTTTTTACAGTTTCATTTGCGTTCTCATTTAAATTTTATTCAAAATAGGCCTATCCCGATTTGATAAATTGGAGGCATTAAAAGGGATTGAGATGGAGGCTAGAAACAGTTAAGAGACTAATAAGGTTTTAAAAGTTAAAACCCTAGCCTTCTGGTCTCTCTCCTTGCGCCACCGCCAACCACGGCTTCTGCCGGAACCGCCGCCTCTGCCTTTGTGTTGTTGTTCTGTGTCAGTTTACGGGTGCTCTGCGGGTGAATCTAAAAGAGTTCAGATTAACGGGTGTTTTGTAGGCTGTTCTTGGAGATAGGATTTGAAGAAGTTCAAATCCTGAGGAGATTCGTGTGAAGCAGATCTAACGACTAGAATCGTTGACTTAAGGTGTTAAGCTTAATTAGTTAGTCGGTTACGCGAAAGGTATAAAGGTTCTAAACCCTCTATAGTTTGTTTCTTATTGGTTTGCATCTGGACTTCTTGTGGGCAGTCTAGGGTAATGGCCTAGACTGGTTCGTGTATATATTTTCGCTGCGCTTATTTATTTATTGTGATCAAAATTGTTTTGAATTTGGATGCACAAAACCCCTAAAGTGGTATCAGAGCCACTTTTGCGAACAATAAGAAACATTTATTTTTAATTGCAATCAGATTTTATTTTTGTCAAAACTTTTGTTTGACAAAAGGATTGCATCCATTATGTTTCGTTAATATGTGTGTTGTTGTTTGTGGATCAAACCTAGACCCGTGGTTATGTTTGGTTGGTTGTTTAGATTTTAATTTGTCTTCTATTTTTTGTGGCTGTTTTGGAAGCCTGTTGTAATAGGGTAGGTTTTTCAATTTTTGTTGTAAATTGTTAGGTTTTTCAATTTTTGTTGTAAATTGTTAGGTTTTTCAATTTTTATTGTAAATTGTATTGTAACGTAATCAAGACAAGACGAGAGGAAGATTAAAGACCAAGAGACCTAGACGACACTGAGGGCAAGATGGAGATCTTGAAACAAGTAGGAGCTATTCAAGAACAAGAGTTGTTTATTGGTTTTTTCGTCCCCTTCACCTAGTTCGGTTTGGCTATTGGCTCTAGCAAACCGAATAAATTTATGACTTTGTAGGGTCATGTATTTTGTAAGCTGATAGCATCATTGTATTTTGGACAAGTTTATTTTAGCTTAGTTTCTACAGTTTAATTAGTATTGTAATTTCAGTATTGTAACTTTCTGTTTTTAGTCTAAGTCTGGGCCATCGAAACTACTTAGTTTTGATTGAGATTTTTTCAATCGAAACTAGTAGTTTCGATAGATAGTAGTTTCGACAGGTTTGTCTATCACTTGTAAATGTTCAACTGAAACTAGTAGTTTTGGTTGACATAGTTTCGATACCTGTTAATTACTGTAAATAGCCTAGTTTAAGAATGTTTAGGGGTGAGTAGAGGCTGTAACCCTGAACCTTTCTCTTTCACAAGTTTCTGAATCAAAACACATTTGCAATTGTTTTATGCTGTTGTTCTTACAATTTCATATCTGTTTGTGTTGATTTCTGAGTGTGGTTAGCCTGTTAGCTTCACTGATTCTGATTCTATCTTTTGTTTCACCACAATACACACAGTTTCTGCTTGTGTGTGTGTAATCGACCATTTGAGTGATTTCTGTGTGAAATCAGGACCTACAATTGGTATCAGAGCTTTATGCTCTTGATTTGTGAGTATTATCAGGTTTTTAGTGATCGATTCTAGGTGATTTGTGTGGTTTTTCAGAGTTTTTCTACATTAGATTTTTGAAGCACCGTTTTATCACAGTTTTTCACTGTTTTCATCGATTTCCAACGACATTAGTTCGGGGTTTCAAGATTGAAGGTTGTTTTCGTGATCATCAGTATTAGACGAAACTTTTCGCTGGATTAGATTGCTATTTTTGTGATATTGATTTCTGAGGTTGTTCATCAATGGAGGTTTTCTGACTTGGAGAAGAAGACATCGAAACTACTTGGCGAAACATTCTCTGAAATTTGTTGGTCATCGAAACTTCTTGTCCGTACCTTGTCTGGTGAAGGTACAATTGAAACTAGTTATTTGTCTTATTACATCGAAACTAATCTATGTAGTTGGATCACCCGAAACTCCCGCGTTATCGAAACTAGTTTCAATCGAAACTATTAGTTTCTGCTGAGGTTGTTGGATTTCCTGCTAAGTGTCATCATCGAAAATAGTTGTTTCGGGCTCTGTGTTTCTCTATCGAAACTAGAAGTTTTGGGCAAAATTATTCAATTGAAACTAGGAGTTTCGATAAGCCTTTCTTTAATCGAAACTAGTAGTTTCGATCAACCATGTTCACCCGAAACTAGCTACTGTTTGAATTCAGATTTATGAGATTATGGAAACTTCAAGCTCCAATGAGTATTCTGGAGGGAACAAACCTCATGTTCTTGTGTCTACAAGAGAATTTGATGACTAGACAAAGAAGATGAAGACTTTCTTCCAATTTCATGATCATACCCTACCGAACTCTATCACTGATGGTCCCTACAAACATGTGATCACTACTGCTGATGTTCAGCGTCCTAAGACCATGGCTGAATATGATGATAAAGACATTGCTTTGATTGCCCGAGACAACAAGGCTTATGGGACTATTGATATGGCTCTTCCTATGGATTTCTTCAACACTTTTGCCTGGTACACCACCTCCAAAGACTTATGGGTAGCCTTGTGTACCAGATTTGAGGGAAGTGCTGATGTTAGGGAGAGTAAGAGAGATCTGATTAAGAAGCAATATGAGATGTTCAGCAGTGTCAGAGGAGAATCAATGTCTGATCTGATCAACTGTTTCTCAAGCATTGTGTCTAAACTGAAGGTAATGGGTGTTGAGTACCCAACTCTGGAGCTAAACAAGAAACTTTTAGATGCTTTCCCTGAGAAATGGAATATGTATCGTATCATGGTCAAGAAGACTGAGAATCTGAGTGCCTTATCTCAACAAGAAGTCTACAGCATCCATGAATCTTATGAGATTGAGATCAAGAAAGGAGCAGTCACTCCCACCAACCAGCCTGGAAACACAGCTCTTATTGCTGGATCAAGCTCTTCCAGTAGCTCATACTTTCAGACTGATGTTCCTCCTTCTGCTGCTGCTATTCAATCTACCAGTTCATCTGCTCCTCAAAAGACTATTACTATGATTCCTAATGAATATGTCCCAATCATGACTGCCTTCTTGTCATGCTATGATGCACTGATTTCTGGAAACTTGACACCGGTCAGTTTTCAACCTGATGACTCGGAGCAGATCAATCCTGATGATTTGGAGAAAATGGACATTGATTGGTGCATGTCTATGCTGACTTTAAGAGCCAAGAGATTCATTAAAAGGACGGGTTTGGATAGATTCAAGCAGGAAAGACTCTTGGGTTTGACATCAAGAAGGTGAGGTGCTACAATTGTGACCAGCTGGGTCATTTTGCAAGAAACTGTAAAGAGCCTTCCTCCAAGGATCAACATGAGAAGAAGACTTCCTCTGGAAAGCAAGCTGCTAATCCTCCCAAGACCAGCACATCTTCAAGTTCCACAGCTCTTGTTTGTCAAGCTAATTGACACTATTATTGGGGATAACAAGCCAAGGAAGCTGCTGACAAACCCTTGATGGCAGATGTGGATGACAAGGGTAAATGTGTCATGATTGAGCCAGCTGAGGATCTCACTGTTGTACCTGCTGAGGTTATTTCTAAACTTTGTAGTGCTAGATCTTGTTTAAATGAAATTCAGTAATACAGATTCATCAATCAAGCTTTGATTGACGAACGAGATCACATTAAGGTGATGTATGACTCTGTGGCCAAAAATGAGAAATTGTACTTAAAGAAAATTCATGACATTTCTAGAGAAAACCGTTCTTTAATTGTGCAACTTAATACTCAAACCATTAATAATAAAATTTTGAGTGAAAGAGTCCAAAATGCAGAAAAGGCAAAATTACAAGTTGACCACATGGATATGGATCAGAAAATTTTATTTGGAATAATTGATAAAACAATTTAATAGAAAAGGCACAGAGGGTCTCGGTTATAATTCTTATCCACCACCTTATTCTAAATCAGGTAGATTTGCTGACATGCCTGTTGCTCATGTTCCTACTCCTTTTGTGTATACTTCATCTGCTAATGACTATATTACATCCTCAGATTCTGACAGTTTTGCTTCATGTGAAGAGTCGAATTGTGTAACTTCAGAAGATGATTGTGATGAGAGTACCAGTTTTAGAAATGTTTTAAATGAACTTGAGTCGGATGAATGTAATAATTTGTCAGTTTCAAAACCAGATATTTGTGAACATGTTGAAAACTCGTATTTTGATTCTATGTCTGCTAAGCACATGGGATTGGGATGTGATATTTCTATATTTAAAAATGCTTTACCTTTTGTTCCTAAATCTTTGAATGTTGTGCCATGTGTTACCAAGTTTAAAAGTGCAGAAATTATTGTGAATGATGTACCACGTGAAACCATGAGCAACATGGAATTTTTTCAGATTAAAGGAAGAACAACGTCTTCAAGACAAAGTTATTGAAGAAAGAATCGTATCATGTTCAGATGCCTCAACATTACAATCACCTTCATCTTGTGATGACAATTATCAGGCTAAGATGTCTTGTGAAAAAGTTTGTTTTAGTTGTGGTGCTTCAAATCATGTTTCAAAAAGTTGTAAATTGACAACAATCGATTGTAATGAAAAATCGTCTCCCAAAATTTCATTGAATTCAAATGTGCCATCTAAGTCTTCTCACAGTAGAAAATCTAGGCGTAAAAGAATTAAAAATGCTAAAAGTTATTTGAAAAGAACCTGGAAAATTAAAAATAATGTTCTATATGATGACCATGCTTCATCTAAGGAGGATTCTGATTATGATTCCCATGTGATGTCCTATCTTGACAAGAAACTTCTTGATAGCAATGGTATTGGTCAAAATGTCTAAATGGTTCGTTGTGTATAGGGTCAACCAAGACGAACCGGAGATAACATTTGGCATGTAGATAGTGGATATTCAAGACATATGACCGGTCAATTTAACTTGCTGCAAGATTATCATCCAATGGATGGAGATTATGTAGCTTTTTCTGGCAATCCAAGGGGTGGAAAGATTGAGGGACAAGGAATAGTATCGAATGGTGTAAATAGTCTGGAACATGTCAACTTCATTCCCCAATTGAAGTACAATCTGATGAGTATTTCTCAGATTTGTGATAAGGATTTTTGTGCCTTGTTTAATTCAAGAGAATGCCTGATATTGAAGCCTGGAGTGATGATTCCAGAAGAACTCATTCTCATGCGTGCTCCAAGAAGATACAACACCTATAGCTTGGATATGAACAACCCATCGAGAATTGAACCGTGCTTTCTTTCAACGGATTCTGAAGATGAATCATTTCTATGGCATAAAAGGTTGGGACACGTAAATTTCAAAACCATGAACCACCTGGTTCGAGGAAACCTTGTCACCGGATTGCCTCTCAAAGATTTTTCTCCTGTAGAACACTGTATCTCCTGTTCCAAGGGAAACCATCACAAATCTTCTCATAAGCCCAAAACCACAAATTTCATTGACTCCCCTCTCCAATTACTACATATGGATCTCTTCGGTCCTATGAGTGTCATGAGTCTTGGAAGAAAATCCTACTGTTTGGTGGTAACCGATGATTTCTCTCGGTTTACTTGGGTGTTCTTCCTAGCTAAGAAATATGAGACGCCGGAGATTCTAAAGACCTATCTGCTTCAAATTGAGAACCTCTTCAATCTGAGTGTGAAGACTATCCGAAGTGATCATGGAACATAATTCAAGAATGCCACTCTTGATTCCTTCTGTGAAAGCAAAGGAATTTCTCGGCAATTCTGTTCACCGCGTACTCCTCAACAAAACGGTGTAGCTGAAAGAAGAAACCGCACGCTGATTGAAGCTGCAAGAACTATGATTGTTGATTCCAAGCTTCCCCGTGAACTTTTGGGCTGAGGCGGTCAACACTGCATGTTTTGTGCAAAATCGGGTTCTCATCACCAAAAGCTGCAAACACCCTATGAGATCATGTACAAGCGAAAGCCAGTTATTGATTTCTTCAGAAAGTTTGGGTGTGTATGCACAATGCTGAATACTTCAGATAAGCTAAACAAGTTTGAAGCCAAAGCCGATGAATGCTATTTTATGGGCTATTCATCTAATCAACGAGCGTTTCATGTTTACAACAAGCAAAGAAGGATGGTGCTGGAGTCCATTGATATCAATTGGCATGAAAGCAATCATACGTGGGGACGGTCCTGATTGGATTTTTGATGTTAAATCATTTTTTAAGTCATTTAATCTTCCTGTGCTTTCAAATGAATTAACTCCTGTTAATCCTTACTTTTCTTTGAACAATCTAGGGAACATAAATGATCAAAGTTCTTCCTCGTCTGCTCAAAATGAAATCCATGTACCTGCTAATGCTGAATCCAATATGAACTCTTCCGATTCTGGTGTAACAAGTGAAACTGTTGAAGAAAACGCTATTCCAATAGTAGATGGTGCCCCACAATCAACTCCTGAAGATCCTTTTAATAATGAAGCTAATCCTCCTGCTGACAATATTACAAATCTGGATGAGCTCTTAGAAGAAGATGAGATTCATCAGTTGAGAATTCACAAGAATTATCCCACCGACAACATCATTGGTCCGCTCAATGTGGGTGTTCGTACCTGGAGTGCTTGTGATGCACTATACAACAGCATGTTCTCGTGTTTTATATCTCAAGTAGAACCTAAGAACATAAAAGCATCCTTGCTTGAGAACAGCTGGGTGAAAGCAATGTAAGAATAGTTGCAACAATTCTAAAAACTGAATGTATGGAATCTGGTGGATCTTCCCAAGAACAAAGTTCCTATCGGCACTCGTTGGGTATTTCGCAATAAAAAGGATGAAGGAGGAATGATGGTTCGGAACAAATCTCGTTTGGTTGTTCAAGGTTTCTATCAAGAAGAAGTGATTGACTTTGATGAAGTCTTTGCACCAGTGGCTCGTTTTGAAGCCATCAGAATGTTTCTCGCCTATGCAGCCTATATGGACTTCACTGTTCATCAAATGGATGTCAAAAGCGCATTTTTGTATGGAAAGTTCAAGAGGAAGTTTATGTCAAGCAGCCACCGGGTTTCATTGATCCTAACTTTCCTGACCGCGTCTACAAGTTAGACAAGGCATTCTACGGTCTTCACCAAGCACCTCGTGCGTGGTATGAGACGCTATCAAAGCATTTGCTTGAAAATGGTTTCACACGAGGAGCGATTGACTAAACTCTGTTTAAACGGAAGGATGGAAAGGATACAATCATGGTGCAAATTTATGTGGACGATATCATCTTTGGATCCACAAATCCTTGTATGTTCAAAGAATTCGAAGAAGTGATGCGTTCTAAGTTTGAAATGAGCTCTATGGGAGAAATGAAGTTCTTTTTAGGATTGCAAGTTGATCAGTCCGAGTCAGGAATTCTCATTCATCAAGAGAAATACGTGAAAGAAATCCTGACCAAGTTCAAAATGGTTGATTCCCATCTAGTCAAAACTCCCGTGGAAGTTCGACATTGTCTGTCTCCCGATTTGGATGGTGAAAGCGTTGATCAACACCTCTATCGCTCTATGATAGGATCTCTCATGTATCTCACTGCCAGCAGACCTGACATCATGTTTGCAGTGTGCTTGTGTGCACGTTTTTAGGCTAATCCTAAGCTCTCTCATTTATCTGCTGTCAAACGTATTTTGCATTATTTAAAGTATAAGCCACAATTAGGTCTTTGGTATCCTAAGAATGACTTGTTTGATCTTGTGGCTTAATCAGATTCAGACTACAGGGGTGTAACTTAGACCGCAAATCCATTTCTAGAGGTTGTCAGTTCCTTGGTAGCCGCCTTGTCTCATGGCAATGTAAGAAACAATCCACCGTTTCCCAATCCACCGATGAAGCCGAATACATTGTTGTCGCCCTTTGTTGTTCCCAAGTCAGATGGATACACCATCAGATGCTTGACTATGGGATCGCATTCCATGAGACACCCATTCTTTGTGATAACACTGTCGTTCCCCATATCACCAAAAACCCAGTCCAGCTTCCAAGACCAAACACATCGAGATCAAACATCATTTTATCCATGATTGTGTTGAAAAGAAACATAATCAAATCGTTGAATTCAAAACCGACAAGCAAACCGCAGACATCTTCACAAAGGCTTTTGACTCTACCAGATTTGCCCAACTGGTGGAGATGCTTGGCATGATAAACTTTCAGTAATCCTGTGTATATTAGTTGTTTTTATGTTTATGCTTAACAGTCAAGAAAATTTCCAAAAAGATTTTCCTTTTATGTATAGTTTATTTTTATTATCTAGCAAATCTTTTGGGGGAGAAATGAGAATTTAATATATCAAAATTGAAAAGAATTGCTTTGTGTACAGTCTTACAAGTGGTTTTGTCATAGGAAAATTGAATCTGACCTTTGAGAAATGATAGTGTCTGATCACATCTCTTGAATATGGAATGGACCAAAAGCGATGGTGTTTACTGAGGTATAGCTGGTAGGCCCGACATATGGTTAAAACTTGTAAATAGTGTGAAAACCTAAATTCTATCTCATACTTGTGTGTTTGAACCAATTATTGAAACATCTAACTCATTTTGTCTATTAAGAAAACCAATTCAATCAGATATAGTCCTACGTGTTGGATTCCTATTCATACGCCAGGTGACCGTCAAAGTAACGACATTTACCACCGATGACCCCGTATGTTTTGCTTACGCAAAGATCTCGGGTGTTCATCTTTTTCCCATCCACTTGGATGATTTGACCCCGTCTGTTTTGCTTATGCAAAGATCTCGGGTGTTCAACATTTTCCTATCCGCTTGGATAATTTTACGACTTCTTATGTTTTGCTTACGCAAAGATCTAGAATGTTCGTACCTTTTAAATATCTACTTGGATACTTTTCTTTTTAAATCTTCTAATCCACTTAGGTTTCTTATTTTATTTTGGTGGTATTTTGAAATTATTAAGATGGTACCTTGGTTAATCAGAAAGAAATGAGAGGATGAATATGGGTATTTCTTGAGGATTGATAAGTTTTCAAAACCATTTTATTTCAATATGTGGGGTACACCTTGTATCATGCTTAAATGGTACCTTATAATCACATGAAACCTATGTACAAACAAATGTTCGGGTTTATTTTGCACAAATATCAGCTATCTTCAGGGACTCACAGTAGTTGATTACAAAAGGAAGTGTTTCAAAAGTCTGATCAAATCTGATCTCATGTTGGATCTTTTCCAAGAAGATAAGTGTGAATATCCTGTGAATATTTTATTTTAAGTTTGTATAAAAGTGTAAATATCTTGTGAATAGCTTTTATATTATTTTTAAAGTTGTATCTGTTCTATGGCTATCGAAACTTCATGAGTTCACCCGAAACTACTCAAGTCACCCGAAACTACCTAGTCACCCGAAACTTCTTTTGCCTATCGAAACTAGTAGTTTCGACAGGGGGCATTTTGGTCTTTTACCACATGAAAAATTAAATGTCTTCATAATCCGATTTCTTCACCGTAGCCTTACTCTACCATCTCCGATCACTTTACACTTTCTCACTCACACACAAAAGCTCTCAAACCATTCGGTTTAAGTTTGCGAAATCAGTGGTTTTCATCTGATTCCTCCGTCGTCTTCATCATCAGGTAATGATGTTTGTGGTTTCACTGTGAAATTTCAGATGAACATACATAGGGTTTGAGTTTGAAAGGTTTTTACGACTGTTACATCGTTTTAAAGGCAGATTAGGGCTTAAATCATGTTCGTTAACTTACCATTGTCGATAACTTACATCTTTATGTTCACATTTGCGGATCTTTCTTGAATCTTCGGTAAGATGAAGTTTCGGCAACACAGGCTACTTTTACCTTTTACTTTATCTTTTTCGTGTGCTTGAAATATATATATATATATATATATATATATATATATATATATATATATATATATGTGTGTGTGTGTGTGTGTGTGTGTGTATGTATATATATATGTGTGTGTGTGTGTCTGTAAATATCTTAGTCTTGATTATGTGTGATTGTTTCTGTGTGTTTAAGTATGATCAAGGGTTTGGGCATTGAAACTAAGTAGTTTAGATAAAAGGGGTGTTTTTACTTTAAAAATTGGTTTTTCAAAATTTAAACAGGTTTTCAATCGAAACTAGTAGTTTCGATACCCAAATTTGCTTAGTATCTTTGCCCGAAACTATATAGTTTTAGTCAACCTTTTCTGAAATTTTTCTAAGTGTTGACCGAAACTTGTTGTTTCGATCGAAACTAGAAGTTTCGATATGACTTATTCTGAAACTTTCTAAGTGTTGATCGAAACTTGTTGTTTCGGTTGAAACTAGTACTTTCGATAAGGCCTTTTCTGAAATTTTCTAAGTGTTAACCGAAACTTGTTGTTTCGATCAAAACTAGTAGTTTCGATAGGGTCTGTCTCAGAAAATGTCTAAGTGTTGGTTCAAATAGTTTCGATCAGGTTTTTCTCTGAAATTTCTCTAAGTATCAAGCTTGATTGATCTTGTGTGTTTGCAGATATGGATCTCTTATTTGTAAAGAGGCACAATGTCTGTGCATTTCTTGATGCCAATGATCCTAAGAGTGTAGAGTTTGTTCCAGTCTTGACCTTTTTGGCCAACTCAAACATCAGTTTTGCCATAAGTCACAACATCCCAGTTTTTGAAACAACCATAAGGCAATTATGGGAGTCAGCAGAGATTGTAACTATTGAGAATGTGGAGCACATCAGAGCTATTGTACATGATCAAGAGATTCTATTTTCTGAAGCTACTATTAGAGATGTACTACATTTCAATGATGACCCAAAAGCACCAACTGAATTCTCAAGCTTGTATGTTAAGGAGTGCTTCAGAAGATTGGGGCATCCGGACGAGTTCAAACGCGGTCAAATCATAAAGAATTCCATGCCAAGTCACTGGAGGTACATAGTGCATGTGTTTATTCACTGCTTATCAATCAGAAAGGGTGGCTTCGACTCCGCAAATATCACGGTGGCTTCTGCTATTTTGGGTCTAATCAAGGGTAGAAACTACAACTTTTCTAGCTTGGTGTTCAGACAACTTAAGGATAATCTGACTGGAGCTGTTAAGGAGAAATTTCTTGTATATCCAAGATTCCTGCAGATCATTATCAACCACTTTCTTCTCGATATTCAACAAGGTGGACATGTATTTGTTTTTGACCACATGATGGCCAAGACTCTTAGCTACATGAAGAGTACAAAGAAAAGAACCAACAGGGCTATTGCTGACATTCCCTTGTTCGGTCATGTTATTGGGGAAGAAGAAGAGTTTGTCCCTGATATTGACCCAGATCTGGAGGTAGAAGACCTTTCATCAGAAGAAGAAGTAGAGGTAGAACAAGATGAAGGGAACCAGCAAGTGGCTGAAGGTGAAGCTGATATTGAAATCCCCATTGTTCAAGAAGAAGAACAACTTGTTGATGAGCCTGTGCAAGAGGCTGCCTTTGTTGAGGAAGTTCAGATTCCTATTGAGCCAGTGGTTAATGTTGAAGCTGGTATTCAAGGAGATGAAGAGGAGGTCGCAGAGTCTAGTGGAACTCTGGATGCAGGGATCTACGGGTCAGACTACTACAAGTCAGACTCCGATACTCAAATTGAACACCCTGCATCATCCTCCAAGAGACAAGTTGACTCAGACTCAGACTATGAACTTGAAGAGCCTAAGGCCAAAAAAATAAAGACTGGGTTGGGAGATCTGTCATCTTCCTCTGAATCATCATTTGATACACCACTACCCACACTTCCACCATCACCACAACCTACACCACCACCATCACCTCATCATGTACACATCCCTACACCACCTCCATCTTCACAACATGTACACATTCCTACTCCACCTACATCACCATCTCATGAACCAACATCATCAGTACCGAGAGTCAAGACCTTAAGTCTTGAAGTGAAGAAACTACATGATCATGTTAAAGAGAAAGAATCGGTGATTGAAAGTCTGAGGACCAAGCTAAATGAATGTAAAGAGGAGGTTAAAGACTTGAAGCTGGAAGTTGGGGGTTTACACACCCAGCTGGATGTCCAGCAAACTCAGTTGGAAGCTCAACAGAAGCTTATTTCTCAACAAAAACAAGATCTCAAAGCTTTATCTGACATTGTTGAGCAAATCAAAGCTTCAATGGTCAAGAGCTCTAAACAAGTAACTGCCTCCACAGCTCAGGGGGAGACCACTTCTGCTGGTGGACCCTCTTCCCCTGCCTTTGTTACAAACCCTGAGTCAGCAATGACTATCTTTTCTAGCCATGCTGCCAAAACAAAGGAGGCTGTGGAAGTAAAGACTGACGAAACAAAGTTCGACCTTCCCTATACTAGTGAAAGAAAAGCAGTTAGGGAGCAAGGGAAGGGAACTGAAACTGACGTTGAAGTGGTATTTCTGGATGAAGAAGATGTGGCATCTGACGATGAGCTTAATGCACTCTTAGATGAAATCGACAACTTTGGCTACAATGAACTATATCTAGAGATCCTACCTACTGAGGAAAAGGAAACTGAAAGGACAAAATACTTCACAGAAGAGCGAGATGAAATCTAAGCCCTGTCTAATGAAGATAAAACAGAAGAAGATGTCCAGGTCAACATTGTGAAGCCCGTTGTAACTGAAGAATCAACTCCAACAGCATCTGAAGCCACTCAAGCTCCAACTTAACCTCCTATTGATCCTAACTACCCAAACCCGAAGAAACCTTGGTTGGGAAAGATTGTAGTAGAGGAGAGCCTGCAAACCTATGAATGGATAGCTAAACACCAAAAGCTGAAGAGGCCTCTGGTTGGATGGAAATATGATCCTGAGAGAAAGCTTTTCATTATCAGAAGATATAGGGGAGGAGTCCAACATTTCAAGAACATGACTGACTTCCAAACTCTTCCCTTCTATGACCTTAGAGATCTGGCCAAGCTTCCCCTTCAAAATCCAGGGAAAGTGATGATGGCCTTAGATTTTGAACATTACCTGCACACTCAAGTCAACAATGACTTTAAGGGTATGAAGCCCAGAAAGACCAAAAAAAAGATTTCAAAGACTAGGTTTCATCTCAAGACCAAGAAGCCCTATGTCTTCTTGAGATACAAGCCAGCTCATACCCACAAGACCATCACTCTTCCTAAATCCGTGCTTGTTCAACTCCAAACTTTCAAAAGATGGTACTACAATCTGAACATTGGTAGTGCTGTAATAGAGTGTGAAGGCAAGGAAGACATGGTAATCTTTGAGCCAATGGAGCTTCTGAAATTTCAACCTGATGATCTGGATGTGCTATTCAAGAATCACATTCAAGCTTATAGTGATGAGGATGAGGCAGATGCAAAGGCCTAACAAAGGGTTGTTTCCTTACACGTGAAGCCTAACCAGCTGAAGGACCAACTGCTTAGTGGAGAGTTGAAGACATTGATGCAACAGCTTAGGGGGATATTGTAGGGTCATGTATTTTGTAAGCTGATAGCATCATTGTATTTTGGACAAGTTTATTTTAGCTTAGTTTCTACAGTTTAATTTCAGTATTGTAATTTCAGTATTGTAACTTTCTGTTTTAGTCTAAGTCTGGGCCATCAAAACTACTTATTTTCGATTGAGATTTGTTCAATCAAAACTAGTAGTTTCGATAGATAGTAGTTTCAACAGGTTTGTCTATCACTTGTAAATGTTCAACCGAAACTAGTAGTTTCGGTTGACATAGTTTCGATACCTGTCAATTACTATAAATAGCTTAGTTTGAGAATGTTTAGGGGGTGAGTAGCGGCTGTAACCCTGAACCTTTCTCTTTCACAAGTTTCTGAATCAATACACATTTGCAGTTGTTTTATGTTGTTGTTCTTACAATTTCATATCTGTTTGTGTTGATTTCTGAGCGTGGTTAGCCTGTTGGCTTCATCGATTCTGATTCTATCTTCTGTTTCACCACCATACACACAGTTTTCGCCTGTGTGTGTAATCGATCATCTGAGTGATTTCTGTGTGAAATCAGGACTTACAGACTTGATTCACATTTTTTGTGTTTTTCTTTAATGCATTGCTTGAATGATTGTCATTTAGGTTTAAATGCTTTTATAAAACAATCAAACGGTTTAAACTGAACAATACAAATTGAAACAATGAGATTTTTAAAATAGAGATTTTAAGTTATCTCGTTAAAAATCTATTAAAATAAAGGAGTTTATTTTAAGAGTTAAAACCATAGTTTTAGTAATATATAATTAATGAGCTAGTTTAATTATTCAAAACTCAAATATTAATAAAGGAGTTTATAAATAGATAAAATGGATCGTGATGATGAATACGCTTATTAATATAGGATATTAAAATACAAGCGTGCGTGAGATAAAGAGTATATCCGTGTCATGGACCATACATATAAAATTTAGAACTTTATAAAAACCGTGTTTATATATTAGCATGCATATTTGTAACACTGTGTGTTTTTTACCCGTAAATGGTAAAACACTAAATAAATTCCTAAAGTAATAAATATGGCAGTGCCTCCCTATTTAAGAACACTTGAGACGATATATCCGAACTGCTGAGTACATGTGCCTCAGCCTTATACTTGGGCCTACGGATGTTGGGACAAGGTGATGTCGTTATTCCCGAGAGTCTTGGCCCGACATGCACAGGTTGCTGAATTAGGATGAGAAATTGCTCAAATTTGTAAGAAGTGCTTCAGCCAATTACTAGAATGAGTGGGCACGGATAAGGCTAATCGTACCAACTCAAGACGTTAGATTTCTTTAACCGGCCTTATAATCATGAGAATTGTATCGGATACAATTAGTAATCGTTACCTACCTAAATATCTATGTTCTATGGAGAGTGCTTTCCCATTCATAGAATACAGTGAACCATGAATCTCATTCCTTAAACAATATATAATGTTTTTCTTAAAGTGTCATTATTTTAAGGAAATATTTTTCATCAAAAATACTAAAACCAACTTTGTTCTTTATAAATGACTTCGAATTCACACTTCTCTTATAATGTTCTCTGCTACATCTTTTAGAAAGAAACTCTCAATAATACCACCTTTGAGGACTGTTCTGCATCCTAAGAAATGTTCTTAGTGTCACACCCCCGCTAAGGCGGAAACACGAGGGGGCGACAAAATTGAATCATCACACATGATCAAAAGAAATTTACTATTAAAATCAAATAGTTATTACATCAGTATTTCAGAACAAATAAAACAAACAAGTAGAACAAATAATTCTTCTTTTACTAAAATCTAGTTACATCCACTAAGGCATGAGTCCTTAATCCTAGCATGAGCTTATCAACATCCTAGTTAGCTTCACCTGAAAAACATGCTAAAATAGGTCAACTAAAAAGTTGGTGAGAACATAAGACTAGATAGATACATAGTAATAGATAACAAGATGCAAGTCATAAACAAGTTTCAACTTCCAAGTACCTAACTTTTATACATGAGTCCACAACGAACCCTAGTGATCAACAGCTCTCCCGTCCAACACCTTGTCAGGGTGTTAGACTAAGTGTAAGTGTCAAGAATGCAATTTCTGAACACCTAGCTCCTTCTATGTTGATCAGAATCCATAACTTGAAGGACACTCAGAATTGATTGGCATGCATCAACCTGAGGACCAGATGGGCTAGTCAGGCCAATAGATCTATTTATGTACTCCCGTGGTTTCCTCAAAGTTAATGGTTGTGTAGTTTAAGAAAATAAGAGAGACTTTGTAATGAAAAGTGACATAGTATAGCAACATGTATAAACCAGTTTAGTTTAACTAGAATTTGAAAGTTTGTTATTGATTGCAAAAGTATATAGTTTTGACTCGAGAACTTGGTTTCAATTTTGATATACGAGCATGTTTTCCACCCCAAAATAGAAAGTAAAGAGGGCTATGAACTCACCTTGCAAATGAAAGGGTTGAACTTGAACTTGTAGTAACTTGGATTGAATGCCTTAAGGATTCCCTAAGTTAAGTTTGCTAAGTTAATCAGAAACAAGTTAAGGATAGTCGAGGGGTTAATAGTGTAATTAGTTGAAAGTGGTTATTGTATACTAGAGTGGTTATCATTCCAGATTAGTACCTCCAATAGAAAAGTTCCCACGAAAGAGTTGATTGGATCGGAACCCCGTCTTTCCTAGCCAGAACTTTAATATTTGTCAGATAACTACATACTGGTTTGAAAGTTACTCTATTGGTATACTAGACCAAGTTTAGGGTTTGTTTGGTAACTTTGAAAAGTATAAGGGTTAAAGTGAAAATATAAGTTTAGTAAAAATAGAAATGGTATAAGTTGAATATTAGAGGGATTTAAAAATAAGGAGTTTTAGTAAAAACATGATTGTTGAAATTGAAAGGAACAAGAAAGATCAAAACCAAGTTTTTAAATAAAAGTTTGAATAAGTTTAATTAAAATAGGGCTTTTGATCTTGGATAGGTCTATAATTATAACATAAACATGTTAGGGAATCAAAGATCTAGCTAGTTATGAATAATTTTGAAAGGAAAAGTATGAACAAGCAAAAACATAAGAAAAACTTACTTAGGATGGAAGGATTTAAGCTAAAATCTTTCAAAAGATGAGAAGAACGACCTTTAGTAGCTAGAGAACCCTAGAGGATCGTTGAGGTGCGAAGATTAATGAAGGAATAAGGGCTCTATTTATAGGGTGGAGTTAGGGACTTATTAGTAAAAAAATAATTAGTGAAAAGGACTAGGATTGCAAAATATTAAATTAGTTTATTATTTTTAATAGAATTTAATAATAAATTTTCTTTAAAAAAAAACGAAATATGTGGGATGGAGTTTTCACGGAAAATTCAAAAAAAAAAAGATAAGATTGTTAGTTAGTTAGTTAGTTAGATATTAGGATTTAATAAAAATAATGATTTTATTTATTTAAGATAAGTTTAAAGATTTTAATTAATTTTTATTAATTTAAATACTAATAATAATAATAATAATAGTAATAATAATATATAAAATATGAAAATTATAGTAATAATAACATATAATTGAATTTACAAAAATTAACCAGATTTTGAAGACGTTTACAAAAGAAACCCTGAAATTTACGTATGTGTAACTTTTATCCTTGAAATTTTATTTTAGTCAAACGAAGTTACAAACTTGAATTGTTTTTATTAGGTTAGAGTCTAAGGCATTCAAAGTTACCATAAGTAGCAAGCACGTTCTAGAATGAACACAAGAATTAGATAGAATTAAATCAAAATAAGTAAGTCGTTCTAAAGCGCAGTAGAATACTCGCTTTAAGCCAGACTCAAAAGATTGAAATGAAATGATATCACAAGTGATATGAGGCATCAAAAGGTTCATAGTATTAGAATTCTTAATAGATTACAAAGTAGGATCATAGGATCAGGGGATGTCACACTTAGGGCCGAGAAGAAGGAATATATTCTTAAGAGTCCCTGCCCGAACAACCTGCTACTAATTCCAAGGAAGTAATTGATGCTTGGAATAAGCATGTTAATAACTCATTTGATGTGTCAATGTTTATCCTAGCAACAATTGCACCTGAACTTAACGGAAACGTTAAAACGGGTAATGTTTTTTAGACGATCAATTTGTTAAAGGAAAAGTTCAAGAAATAGATAAGGGTTGAATGTATGAGATACATGAATATCATTTCATTTTGCAAGCTGGAAGAGTGTGGCAGTCCTGTTGACATTTCAGAGAACGGTTGGCTATGTGGATCAGCTTAAGGAATTTGATTTCGACATGGGACGTGGCATGCTTGTAAATCTAATCCTAAGCTCTCTCACTAACTCATATGATAGCTTCATCAATAACTATCCATTGAGTGATATGAAATGTTCTCTAACCGAACTGCATACAATGCCAAATGGTGTAGAGATGAGTTTTCCAAATCCAAATCAATTCACTATGCTGATGATGGAAAGAGAGACGAAAGAGTTCCGTGCTTTTGGTAAGGGTAAAGCAAAAGTTAAGGAAACGTTGTTGCTAGAGGACTATTTTTCGGTGATTCTCATAACAACGTCAAGTGCTTTCATTGTGGTGACCTTGGTCACTCGATGAGGAATTGCCCAGTATACGCGTTAGAGTTAGAGGAGTACACTTCTTTTGTAGCAAAAACTCTAGGTATGTAAAAACCTATCATTTTCCTTAAGTACATATGAATATGGTATTCATACTAACACTGCACAGTTGGTGCAGAGTCTGAGGAAGAATGGTGAACTGAAGCCACGGGAATTTTGAAGATCACATTATAGCGAAATTTACATTCTTTGAAATTTGCCTAGTTTTGAAACATCGGATGTTTTGAACAATTTTCAGTTTTTGGTTTTTGTTTGATGACATTTTGGATTATGGAATTTTGGTTGGACCTTTATTTTAATTTGTGTTATCAGGCACTGGTTTTTTACATAATTGTTACTTAAAGGTAGTCTTATAAAATCTCGTCTATAGTCTTGCCATTAGTTCCTAAGCAAACTAAAAGGAGTCACGCAAAAACTGTTCAGTTGTGGGTTGCGCTGATGGTGACGTAAAAGATGTTTTGAACATCAATGGAAGAAGTGTAGCGCTGAAATAAGTCACGTCCGCTACAAATGCTACCACACTACAACCCTCCTACTGGTTGGCTATATTTTTCTAATGTGTATATAACTTCTATATTTTTTGGTAAACATATTTTGTATTTAATTTTTAGTCTAATTAGAAATCTATTTATGATTATAAAACCTCTTTCTATTATCTGTTATTTTCATCTAGAGAAGAACGAAAATACTTAATTATTTTTAAATAAAATTAATTATTCATGACAACGTCGTCAATAACACATGCGGGTGATCCATCACTAATTTTTTATCAGCGATCCATCGGTGAAACTGTCATGGTAACTCCCACTAGCACCCGTCGAAAATCTGTCACTAAAACTTCTATCGGTACCACCTTTGTTTCTTATCGAGTTCACCGGCAGAACCAACCTTCACCTTCAGAATACCGAGGGATCATATTGTCAGTGAAAGTCGTTTGTTTTGTAGTGTTTAACGGAAGATAAAAAATCAATTGCCTAATGGTTTGCTAGTATTAAAACGGAAGAAAAAAATCCTAACACATAATTAATAACCAAACAACCATGTTAACCGAAAACCGGAACTTATTTACCCAATAGAATGACTACCATATTATACATGGAATATGAGATGCCTACATAAAAGAAGCATATGCACTCTTAGTATTTCACACCAACTAAATACTTGGTGATAAATAAATTAAAGACAAAACATGTTTCCTTAACTGTTTGAATGGTCTGTATTCCTTACTAATTATTTGTCGAAATTAAGGACAAATTGCTATTGTTTTGAGTTATTGCTACACCATAGTTCCCGATATTACCCCATTTTTCGCGGTGGTGGTGGTCCTGCAGTTGTTACAATATAAGAAATGAGATATCCACAAAACAATAAAAACACAAAAAAATTAGAAGCATATTTTGTTTTACCGTTATTACAGATTATTACAGAGCATTCACATTAGCTTCTTCATATCAGTTTTTTCATCTCCATCTCTATAACTTAACTAAATAACATATTTCTTTCAAATTTATTTTTAAATTTGTTTTAACTCTAAGAGCAATCACATAAGTTTCCTCATCTCTACCCTCATCTCTAAATTACAAAGGAAACGTGAAAAATCATGTAATTTTACGCCCACATAATCTCTACCATCCCCATATTCATCATCTATATTTTTAGAGGAAACTATAACCACCCTTTATATTTATGGGGTTCATCCTCTATACATTATTTTATACTTTTTGTAAGTTTGTGTGAGTGGAAGAAAGTATTAAAAGTAATCTATACTATATAATAAATAAAAGTTTTTAATGCCAAGTGTCATCTCCATATTTATTCTTATTATTTTTTTCCGTTTCCATCTCTTATTAAATACACCTCTATTTTTTAATAATAATAATAATATATTTTTGAGTAACCTGCAATTTGCACCCCTGTGTTATATGCTCGCTAACACTTTGCAACACTCTTTTAAAAGAAGTGCAATCCCCCCCCCCCCGGTATGGTTTCTCTCTCTTTGCACCACTGTCGTTATCTTTTCTACTGAAAAGACAATTATACCCCTGACCTCACCCCAAATTTACCTTCTTCTTCTCCGGTGAACACTATTTTCCAGTGAACTATACCGATGAAATATACGTCCGATTAACATCTCTGATTATCACATTGGCCAAAATATTCAACAAACGACGGAAACCTATCCAACCGATTAACGTCCGATCGGAAACCTATCCAAACGGAATCGGTTTCTCCGCCTGGATCTTGATTTTAATGCTAACTTTTTTTGCCTGGATCTTGATTTAATGAAAACGATGACGAAGATCTTATTCCTACTTCTGGTTCACTAAGAGGGGCAAATCGGTTCCGGCAGATGAAGAAGTGAACGGAGGTGGTGGTTTGCGGAGTCCGGCAATCAATTTGGTGCAGAGGGAGGGAGAAAGACGGAACATGAAAATTACACAAATAACTGCTTTTGCGTTTATAGCCATATGGAAACGCTTTGGCGTTTATAGCCATATGGAAACGTTGTAAACGTCCAGCATTCAAGGTCAGGATCAATAGTCTTCAAGATGCCATATGGAAACGCTGTGAATGGTATAAATCACATGGAAGAAATGAAGGAGAAAAACCATGGTTCAGCTTCGACTAAATCCGTTCAGAACACAATTGAGTGGACTCGAATGAGGGGTATTGGAGTCTTGACGGCGACGGCGGCGGACGGGAGAGGGGAAGGGGGCGGTGGCAGACGGGAAGGGTGAGGGCGAAGGGTGAAAAGTGAGAAAGAAATCAAATCACAGTGGTGCGTATTATGTTAAGTTATGGGTTTTGGGTGAAAAGACTTTAATACCCCTAACAGTGTTAAAGTATTAACGGTGATTGTAACAGCAGGGGTGCAAAGAGAGAGAAACCAAACCACAGGGGTGCAAATTGCACTTATTTTAAAACAGGGTTGCAAAGTGTCAACGGACATAAACCACAGGGGTGCAAATTACAGTTTACTCTATATTTTTAAAGAAAGTACTAATCTCTTAGTTAATAAATCTACTGACATATTTTGACGAGTGTATTTGTTAACAGATTATATTGTATTCCACGAGTTTATTCAACCCGTGTAAAACACGAATTTAAAAAAACATTTTTTTATTACTTAATATATAATATTATATTTATTTAACACTTGTAATAACCTATTAATCTATAACATATAATAAAGGAAAACAATGTGAGACACGTGGCAAGCTCTGGAGGCATCAATTTTGGTATTTTCTCGCCTATTACCCACGGGTAAAAATACTACATGCGGATCTTAAATGAATAAAACCCGACCCGATCCATAAATAACCCTACACGATCATTCTTCCCTGTTTCTTCTTTCCCTCTCCAAACCCTAACGCCGCTTAACATCCAAGAATCCGCTCTAATCCAACAGGTTGATAATGGAGACGTATCACCGGTTAAACGATCTTCGTATCAGTATTTCATACAAAAGTATTCATCATACTTTGCCGACAAAGATGATAATTAGGGTTTGGAAAGGGGGAACAGGAAATCAGGGAGGCGGACATGATGATGATTGAGATCGTAGCGGCGGTGAAGATACTTTCCCCACAAATCAGTTGTAGCGGCGGTTTTGTGGTGGTATGAATTGATGATGAGAAGAGGTATGAATTGATGATGATTGAGATCGTCAACTGTTTGTTACAAGTTTTTGTTCTTTATGTACCTTAACTAATGAAATTACATCTGCAGGTGCATAGCAGAGGTGAAGATACTTTGCCGACAAATCTTCGTATCAGGTAAAAATCTTCGTCTCAGTTTGTTACTCATACAAAAGTGTTCATTTAGGTATGCTTTATTTTATTAGGTAGATTTGATGTGTGAAAATTGGGGACACATCTTGAAGGAATCAAAGCAACAAGGTTTGTGTTGATTTCATTTTCAAAGCATCCAATTTTCACTAATTGTTAATTGCATGATCAAGTGAAGGAAAAGCTAAAGTAGTTTATGAGGGACTACACGGATGACACTCTTGTGGTATGTTTCGTATATGAATACATAGAAACTGGTACAACTGATCTGTTTGTTTATGGAGAATATGTTTTTTAAATGATATAAGTTCACATGTACTTTTATATATATGACTGTCACCTGTATTACTTCATATGTTACCATCATGATTTACTTTTTCTTCATTTAGGAATTATGGTGGGTGTGTTGGTGCTGGTAGAGTGGTAGTAGATATAGATTTGCTTTTGGGTACATGTGTGTTACATACTAGCATGAACAGATCAAAGGTGAACAACATATATTGTGTTGGTGTTTGTATTGACATAGAAAAGGAAATTGGAAAACAGTTAGAAGAGTTTGAATTTAAAGAGAATGAGGTGTTTGAAAAATTACACATGTAAGATTTAATTGCAATATTATTTTTTGTTTCTTTACATATATATTAATGTAATTATGTAATTTGCTAAAATGAGAAATGCATGTTTTCAATGCTAGACGTGTAGACAACATGAAACTTAGTGATGGTGGTTTCAATCAGTCTTTCTTCTCCATATCTCTTGATCGACTCCGACTTGCAAGTTCTTCATACTTCAGGTTCGTCTTTGTTGATTCACTCCTTAAGGTACACTTATTTTTTTGCATATTATTTTCTCGATCATTTACAGATTTTTTTGCAGATTAATTAGTATTTTATTCTTCAATGAAATTTTGGTCCCATCATGTTCACTTTTACCATTAAATCATATGAACAACTTAATTTTATTTACTTATGAATGTGGTTTATGTTATTTACTTAATGTTGTTCGTGATTGAGTGATTTCATTCAATAGGGTAACGTTTGCTATTGTTATTGATATGAAAGTTCTTCTCAATGTTTTTCGTAGTTTGTCATTGCTGTGAGTGTGTAACATTATGTGATTGCAACCGGCTTTGAGAGGGTTTTCGTGCTATAGTTTTTATAAATAAAAAATAAAAAATTTTGAATTGTGAAGGGATTTACAACATACAAAATCACTATCACTGTGTTGTAATTTTGAGTACTGCACATCACTTGCAGAATTTTTTTGCAGATTATTTTCTTGATCATGCTTCATGAAAGTATTAGGGGATTTATGCTTGTCTTCTGGATCCCTGCTTGGTGTCGTTTAGGCTTTGTTTTCTACATTTGCACAGAGATTATTTTTTTAATCTTGCTTGAATCCAATCGTTCTGTACTTCTGTTTTTTTAACTTTATCTAAAAACAAATCATTTTAGTTTAGTTTATTAATGTTATAGTTTTCTGCTGTTATATTAATATACTAGGTTAAAAACTTGTGTATTACACGGGTTGAAAAATGTTTGACTCGTTTACTAAAAACAACATTTTTTAAAAACATTAATTTTGACCCTTTCACTAAAATTAATGAGTTTGATAGGTTTACTAAAAGTAATGAGTTTGACCTGCTTATTAAAGTAGCTCACTTTGACCCATTTATTAAAAATAGTAACCTTGACCCATTTATTAAAAATGAAGAGTTTGACCCATTTATTAAAGTAGCTAATTCTGACCCGTTTACTAATTATTTTAGTTTAGTATATTAATTTGTATTATATTTTTTTTATCATAAATAAGATTATTGTCACTAAATCATTTACAACTTCTGTCACCACTAATAGTTAAGTTTTTTTCTTGCAGGAGCTCATAGATGTTGAAGGGGTTGGGATTGCTCACATGGTATTCCACTGTATTCAGGAAATGGATTTTGACAACCGTATGATGGTTTTTAAAACATACTCAAATCACCTATGATTAATCTTAGAAGTTTGTGATATAGTTTAACTTTGTAAGTCTTATTTTCTTATCGCACTGGAAACAAGAAAGAACCAAAAGAAGCTCTCATTAAACCTTTTTTTTTCTCAATTCCGTTCCCAATTTTCATAATATATCTTATTTCAGACACAAGTACCACACATATGCCAAAAAAAAGTATTTTTTTTAATTTGCCTATCACTATTTTTATAGTCCGTAACAAAGTGAGATATTTGCAGTCAAGTTGATGGTTCATCCATCTTTAAGATTCTGCTTGCCATGAAAATTTCATGTTGCAAAAAAGATTATTTTACAAAAGAAAGTTTCTTGGTTTTTGACTTTTATTAGTTTGTTGTTTTTGCAGCTCTACCAGCATATAGTTTTGAGTGGAGGGGGCACAATGTAACCCGGATTACCTAAAGTAGAGATGGATTTAGACTATTGATTCTTTATAAAGATGGTCAAATTTCAAAAACAACAAATGTCGTTTATAAAGAGGTGTTTAGAGACTTGTGATTTGTAATTGTGCTTTCATTATTTCCTCTTGTATGTCATAAAAATTCATTATTTATGTTAATTTTTTTTTATCATATTGTAAAATTATTTAATTTCTATTGTAAACATATTGTAAATATGTTTTACACATTATTTAAATTTTAATAGAAAACCGTGTAAAACAAAAGTTGTTTATTAGAATCTCCATTTTCTGTTTTCCTCCATGTTTGTTATCATGAATATATGTAATACATTGTTTTCTATATTTAGCCAGTGTAGTACTAGAAGATCTTCAGATTAATGAATCACCTGATCCTATTTCAAGTTTAATTGACTTTGTTTATCCTTCGATTCTTCAACATTTTAAAGATCAACAATTTTTTCGTGAAAGAGCAATATTAGCACCGAAAAATGAAGTTGTTCACGAAATTAATGATTGCTTGCCATCACTTTTCTATAGAGATGAAAAAGAGTACCTTAGCTCATACAGTATCTGTCAAACTGAACATTTTAATAATCCGTTACAAGAAAATTTATACTCACCAGATGTTCTTAATAGACTTAAAATATCAGGATTGCCAAATCATAGATTAGTACTAAAGGTCGGAGTTTCGATAATGCTTTTAAGAAACATTGGCCAGGAAAATGGTTTGTGTAATGATACTAGACCAGTCATATCGTTTGGTAATCGTGTAATAGAAGTTGAGATAATATCTGAAGGTAATATTGGTACTCGCACATTTATTCTAAGAATTAATTTGATTCCTTCAGACAAGAAGATCCATGTCTGTATGTTTTGCAATGACGATCAATAAAAGCCAAAGCCAATCATTATCTAAAGTTGGTTTGTATTTGAAACAACCGGTATTCACTCATGGACATTTGTATGTTGCACTGTCAAGAGTGAAGACTAGATTTTTTTTTTTGAACGACAACAATGAGAATACTCATATAAAAGCTAGCGGGTAACTATACGAAGTAAAGCTACTAATATTAGATAAAGATGGTAAAGCAACAAACTAAACAACAAATGTAATAATCAAAGAAATTTTTAGAAATTTATATAAATCTATAGAAACTTATCTTTTTTTTTTGTTATTTGATGTAATATGTAATTTCCTTTATTTCTAGATTTATGCAACCCGTGTAATACACGGGTACATAACCTAGTAAATAAATAAAAAAAGTAATATTTAATTAAAATAAGGGATAGATATGAGAAGTTTGATATGAAAACTTTTTGAAAAGTGATACATGAATTTAATAAATAATAACTTTTAGTTAAATTACAGGGATAAGAGAGCTGATGTAAATGATCTCACATATCATTCTCTATCTCTATCCTTGTCTATATCTTACAAAACACTTATTTTATTATTTTTTCTGTTTTTTACACACTCATAAAAAATATATAGATTTATGAAAATGGATCTATATAATCTCTAATTACTAAGAGCATTCACAGCCCATTCTTTATATTCCGTATCCTTAACCTTATAATTACACTAAAAACATTATTTTTTCTACCTTTTATCTCTACTTTTCTCTTTCTCATGGTTGTAAAAATCGCTAGGCGCTAGTCGGGCGGTGTGGTGGGGCCTAGGCCTAGGCGGGATTAATCGGAATGAAATTTTTATATGTAATTTTCAGTTTTTTATATATATACACACATTTTTATATGTAATTTTCAAAATTATACACACACATACACATTTTTTAAAGAAGCCGGAAATTACAAGAACTAAACTGAAAATCGCCGGAAATTTGCCTGTAAGTCGCCGGAAACTAGCTGGAACATGCCGGAATCTCGCCGGAACCCTACCGGAATCTCGCCGGAAAAACGGGAACTGGCCGATTTTTGGCCGACTAGGTCCGCCTAGGCCCGATTTTGACCCAATTTTTCCGATTAGCGATTTTTAGTCCGATTTGGCCAAAATTAATCCTTGAACCGCCGCCTAGCGACTAATCGGCGCCGCCTAGGCGCGATTTTTACAGCACTGCTCTTTCTTTATCCTTATCTTTATAATTATACTAAAAACCACTACTTTTATCCTTATATTTACAAAAACCTTATATCTTTTCTCTCTTATCCACTTACAACCACTTTAAATCACTTCTTAAAATATACAAAACTCACTCACATAATTATACCAAACGGGTTATGAATGCTCTAAACTATAAAATTTAAATATAGAGACGGATAAAAAGATCATGATGTGAATACTCAAACAGGTAAATTACCTTTTTTCTTGTTGCGAGTTGGAGCCTCCCGATCCCAACATCCCCAGCAGCCACCTCGCCGGTGAGGGTGTGGTGGTGCTGCCTGAATAACTGTCATCGTAGAGAAAATTATAGCAATTGCGAAAAGAAAAGCTAACAAGGAGACAACACTAGTCTCAAATCTCATCTTCATAAATTGTGAAATGATGTGTTGCATAAGTTTCATCATTATATACTCATAATTACATTTTTTTTTGTTTTCTTTCGTACGCGCAAAACTGCTAAAGTCTTAGAGCAGTGTTTTGAAACCCGGACCGGCCGGTCGGACCAGGAACCGGTGGTCTGAGCGGTCCGGTTTTGTATGCTGAAACGGTCTTGTAGAGACCCGGCGATCGGACCGGAAAACCGACGATCAGACCGGGAAATGATGATCGGACCGGACGAACCGGAGAAGACGGTGGATGAGGTTGTTGGATCTGCCAGATCTGGAACGAATCAGATAAAAAAAGATTAGATGTTGAGTTTTTTAGAGGTCGAGCGCTTGAGTCCGAGAAGTGAAGAAACGGTGATGAATATGCTTTGTTAACTCGTCGATGTTGATGAAGGCTTTTTGTTAGCCGGTGTTGAATGAGGGTCTTCACTGTCATCTTCATGATATTTACTTGAGTTTATTTCTTGATTTATGTGTGAAGGCTTTAGATACATTTTTTAATATTTTATTTACTTAAAACCAATGGTTTTAACTTTACCAGCACATGGTTTTCTTGTATAACTTGATTGATTAGTGTTTTCTTTAAATTTTGTTTTAAAATATTTATAGATTTAATTTAGTTATAACGTATTTTTTATATGTTTGTTAAATTTTTATAACAATTACTATTTTTGATGTTTATAAATAAAATGATAATCAGACTATTTTGTTATTAAAATTTCCTATACTCCTTTTTATAATTTAAAGTAATTATAGTGTCATCCGGTTCTTAAATCCGGTTCGACCGGTCTAACCGGGCCGACCAGTGAACCGGTAAGACGACCGGTTCATTGTCCGGTCCGGTTCTAAAAACATTGATCTTGAGCGACAACTGATGGCATGTCACATGTGGTTGTGCAGTGAAAGTAAACGGAGAAAACTAAGGCATGGTTTGCACAGGAATAATTCTTCCAATATATTTGTACAAAATGATTTGATAAATAACTTTAATAAAATTGTGGAATATTTTAAAATTTAAACTTTTCATCAATATTGAACAAATTATTTTAACCAAACAAACATATTTTTTAATGTAATAAATTCCAATTCAACAATTTTAATTCTGTGTTATTCCATAATACAAAAATGTGGGATTCAAACTCGAACTGATGCTAGAATTATAATTCTATTTATAAAAGTATTGTGTGGGACAAATTTATTACAAAAATATTAGCTAGAGGTGGAGTTGTTTACCTATAAATTCATCAAATTTGTTTATATTTAAGAGACAAATTGGTTTTTAATAATCTAAACTATGACTCATTGGCTGATAATAATCTAAATTAACAGTTTGACTCGTGATAAATCTCAACTTTCACTTTTATTGTCAATAACAGTTAAAGTAGCATAATCATCAAAGATTTACACTCAATTTACAGGCGTGGAAACCAGAACCCAACCTCAAACCCTAAAATCGATTTTGAAAGGAAATCAGAAAGTGAGAACGTGCGATTTAGCATAAAAACGAGTACCTGGAGTCGTAAACCACACGGATTAGAGCCAATTTGTCAATGATTCTGCGTCGGGGAGGAGGCGTGCGTCGCTCAGAACAGGAAGGAAAAGAACGGATTTTTTTGTGGTAGTTCTGTTTAGGAATCGACGTGGGTATTTATAGGGTGAGTAGCTCCATTAATAACGCATTAACAGTTGCGATAAGAACGAGTTTCGTGGGATTTTGAAGCTTGGATTATCAAGTACGAAATCTTCTAATCGGGATTTCAAAATGGTTCTAAATGGTTTGAATTCAATAACCATTTCAGCGAATTTCTAGTTCCACTCGATTGTTAAAGCTTAGAAACTAGTTTAGGAAGGATTTAAACATCCGAATTTGGTGGATTTGAAAGATGAGAATACGATTTTGACTTTTGAAAGTCAAAGTTGTTCTTGGTTACTTCCAGGGTCCAAAGATGTAAAGGGGGTTTCACAAGTGGGTTCAAGTGTTTTTGAGGGGGTTCAACATCAAAATGAGGGTTCAAAGTCTTTTTATCAAAATTAATAATTTCTTTTTGATAATAAACATTTAAATTTTATACTTTTAAAGTTTTTATAAATATAACTAATCAGTTTAATAATTCCCACTTTTGTTTAAAAATATTAATATAATTACTTATTAGGAATTGGAATTAAATTGCTCTACTAAATAAAATGAGGCAAAACGAGGATTGTACATTAAGTCGAAGCAAGATTACATGAAACTAGAATCGTTACGGTTTTTAGAGATGTCACAGTCTCCCCTAGTTAGAAGAATTTCGTCCCGAAATTCCACTAGTAAAGTTTGTGCTAGCATGAAAAAGGTGAGGGTACTTGAGTTTCATCTGGTCTTCACGTTCCCAGGTGAACTCATGACCTCGCTTAGAGTTCCATCTGACTTTAACTACCGGAATGCGACTTTGCCTTAGCCTTTTGACATCACGATCCATGATCTCAACTGGTTCTTCAACAAAGCGTAACTTGTCGTCAATCTGAATCTCATCCAAGGGGATAGGTAAAGGATCATCGGCTAAGCACTTCTTAAGATTAGACACATGGAAAGTGTCACGGATACCGCTGAGTCCTTGAGGTAGTCGAAGTTTGTAGGCAACTGGACCAATCCTTTCCAGGATCTCGAATGGCCCAACATACCTAGGTGCAAGTTTACCCTTCTTCCCGAAACGGACAACTCCTTTCCAGGGGAAACTTTAAGTAAGACTCTGTCACCGATTTGAAACTCGAGGGGCTTTCTTCGATTATCAGCGTAACTTTTCTGACGATCTCGGGCGGCCTTGAGTCTCTCTTGAATCTTGAACACTTTGTCTGAGGTTTCTTGAATGAGCTCGGGACCAGTTATCTGATTATCACCAATTTCAGTCCAACACACAGGTGATCGGCATTTCCTTCCGTACAAGGCTTCGAAAGGTGCACACTTGATGCTGGTGTGATAACTATTATTGTACGAGAACTCAATGAGAGGTAAGTGTGTGTCCCAGTTTCCACCAAAGTCGATTACACAAGCTCTTAGCATGTCCTCTAGGGTTTGTATGGTCCTTTCGCTTTGGCCATCGGTTTGAGGGTGATAAGCCGTGCTAAGATCCACACGCGTCCCTAAGGATTTCTATAGGGATTTCCAGAATCTGGATGTAAAGCGACTATCACGGTCAGAAATGATGGATACGGGTATACCATGACGAGTAATAACTTCGTTCATGTAGAGCTTGGCTAGTTTTTCCATTTTGTAGTCCTCACGGATAGGGAGGAAATGAGCAGACTTAGTCAAACGATCGACTATGACCCAGATTGAGTCGTGTCCGCTAGAGGTTCTAGGGAGTTTGGTGATGAAATCCATGGAAATTTGCTCCCATTTCCATTGAAGGATTTCAGGTTGTTGGAGTAATCCTGAGGGTTTCTGGTGCTCAGCTTTGACTTTCAGACAAGTAAGACACTTCCCAACGTACAGAGCTATGTCTTTCTTCATTCCGGGCCACCAATAAAAATCTCGAAGGTCTTGGTACATTTTATCGGAACCAGGATGAACTGAGTAGTGGGACTTGTGGGCTTCATCCAAAATGAGTCCTCTAAGGTTATTAAAACTGGGAATCCATATTCGGTCCATAAAGTAGAGAACTTCATCGGACTTGGGCTCTAATTGATTTTCAGATATGCTTGCGAGTTCAGTCTTCAAATCAGTCCTGACAAGAGCTTGTCTTTGGGCTTGAAGGATTTGGGCTTGAAGGCTAGTTTGAACAATCATTCCCAATGCACGAATGCGTGAGGGTTTGATTCTTTCCTTCCGGCTGAGTGCGTCTGCTACTACATTTGCTTTACCAGGGTGGTAACGGATCTCGCAATCATAGTCACTCAGTAGTTCAACCCAACGTCTTTGTCTCATGTTGAGTTCCTTCTGGTCAAAGATATGCTGTAGGCTCTTGTGATCTGTATAAATAACACATTTGGTACCGTACAAGTAGTGTCTTCAAATTTTTAGAGCAAATACCACAGCACCTAACTCAAGATTATGAGTGGTGTAGTTCTTTTCATGCACCTTGAGCTGTCTAGACGCATAGGCAATGACTTTATCTCGTTGCATGAGTACGCAACCGAGACCTTGGTTGGAAGCGTCGCAATATACGACAAAGTCGTCGTTGCCATCGGGAAGGGTTAGGATAGGTGCATTGCATAACTTCTCTTTGAGCAACTGGAACGCGTCTTCTTGTTTCTGTTCCCAAATGAAAGGTTTGTTTTTCTGAGTCAAGGAAGTGAGTGGCAGAGCAATTATCGAGAAATTCGAGATGAACCTTCGATAGTACCCTGCTAAACCCAGAAAAGAACGGATCTCTGAAGGGGTTTTAGGTGCATTCCAGTTCTTGACTGCTTCAATCTTGGATGGGTCGACATGTATACCCTTGTCGTTGATAACATGACCCAGGAATTGAACTTCTCTTAGCCAGAATTCACATTTAGAGAATTTAGCATAGAGTTGTTCCTTTTTGAGAAGTTCTAGGATAAGCTTTAGGTGTTTCTCGTGATCTGCTTTGGTTCGTGAATAGATCAAGATGTCATCAATGAAGACAATGACAAATTGGTCTAGGTAAGGCCTACAGACACGATTCATGAGGTCCATGAATACTGCGGGTGCGTTTGTTAACCCAAAGGGCATGACCACGAACTCGTAGTGTCCATAGCGGGTTCGAAAAGCGGTTTTAGGGATGTCTTCTTCTAGAACTCTGAGTTGGTGATATCCAGATCGGAGATCGATCTTTGAAAAGCAAGTGGCTCCTTGTAGTTGGTCAAACAGATCATCAATTCTCGGAAGTGGTGTAACACCCTAGGCGAATCCCACATCGGCCGTGCACAAGAGAGATCCTTGGTTCATAAGGAATGCCCTGCCTCTTAAATCAACAACGCGTTTTGGGGTTTAATGTAGTGGATGAGAGGAGAACTCCTCAGTTAAGCGTGCTCGGGTGGGAGTAATCCAGGGATGGGTGACCCCCTGGGAAGTTTTCACCCGGGCAACCATAAACAAATCCGTGAGCTCTTAGTGGGCAAAGCGGACAATATTGTTGGTATGAGGGGCCGGATGTTACACTAGCCCATTCAGTTCTCGGGTTGATGCATGCCAATCAATTCCGAGCGTCCTTCAAGTTGTGGATTCTGATCAACTTGGAAGGAGCTGGGTGTTCAGAAACTGCATTCTTGACACTTATACTATAGTCTAACACCCTGACAAGGTGTTGGGCGGAAGAGCTATCGATCACTAGGGTTGGTTGTGAACTCATGTATGATAGTTTAAATTACTTGGAATTTGAAACTTGTTTTTGATTTGCTTCTGGTTATCTATTGTATTATATCTATCAAATCCTATGTTCTCACCAACTTTTTAGTTGACCTATTTTAGCATGTTTTTCAGGTAATGGAAACTAGTTTGCTGTCGTGCTCACGCTAGGATTCAAGGATAAGGCTTAGTGGACCTAGCATAGACTTAAATTGAAAATGAAACTATTTGGTTATTTGCTTTATTTGAATTAAACTTGATGTAATGACTATCGGTTTTTCAATAAATTCCTTAGTACTTTCTTTATTCCATGTGTAATGATTCAATTTCGTCGCCCCTCGTGTTTCCGCCTTGGCGGGGGTGTGACAGATTGGTATCAGAGCCAGGTTATAGAGAATTAGGCCACATAGCATAAGATCTAGACTATAACCCTAGGAATACCCCACATTAGAAATTTCATGCACACATGTACTAACGCGCTAACTTTTCTCTTCTAGACATGTCGTCCTATTCTGCTGACGTTTTCGGCGATACGCGCGATAGTTCAGAACTACCCTCTTTTGGAAAATTAGTTAGCTCAATCAATTGGAGCCAACTAGCCCGAGACATGGAAGACCCTGAGCTGCGATCCGATGCAACGAGCCCCTATCGCCCAGAGATTGTCCTTATCACCCGAATGATCAATCCTATACTTCCCGAGATTAGCTTCAAGAAAAGAAGAATTGGAGCTACCCGCTCTTCTGCTAGCCGACCCCCGAAGATACGACAAGTAGAAGACGGTGCTGAGACGATTCCTTAATTACTCTCATCAAAACTAAGTGCCCTAATGGTGGATGATAGGAACATGTGTAATCTGGAAAAGTAGGTACCTGTACATTAAAGATTCTGTCTAGGAAAGATGTGGTGTATAAATCCCTCCTGGACCCGTCATATCTTCCTGGGAATCTTTGATGTGAGTATCGCTTATAGGCTAAAACACATCTTTCTAGCATCTATCATATGGACCCGGAGTTTGATTAGTCATTTTATTTTCCAATTTAAGTTCAAGTTCTAGACATTATGTATCTATCTTTCCTCGTTTGTAATTTGGAACTATTTAATTATGAATGAAATTCTATCTTTAGTTGCTTTATAATTCTATCTATCATTTGTCATCTTATCTTGTCATATCTAACATTGCCATTCATTTTGATCTTCGCTAGAATGCCTCCTCGACGTGACACCACCCAAGTTAATGAAATTGCTACCATCATCACCAACCAACTTGCTAATGTCTTACCCGGTATGGTCACTCAAGTGAGTGAAGCACTCCGCAATGCTGGGACTACAGGTGGCAACATCAACAATGCCTCCTACAAGACTTTTCTAGCCTGCAAGCCTGTTGAGTTCTTCGGCAGTGAAGGTTCCACTGGTCTGCTTCAGTGGTTTGAAAAGATGGAGTCCGCCCTTAACATGTGTGATTGCCCCGAAAATCTGAAGGTCAAATATGCTTCCAGTGCCTTCCAGAAAAGAGCCCTTACTTGGTGGAACGCCCAGGTGAGAACTAGAGGAAGGGAGCCTGCTCTGGCTATGCCTTGGAACGAATTTAAGGAGTTAATGATCTCTGAGTTCTGCCCGAAGAATGAACTCCAAAAGATTGAAGTTGAATTCTGGAACCATGTTATGGATGGAGGTGAACACATGGAATACACTACTCGGTTCCATGAGTTATGCACCCTCGTGCCACACATGGTAACTCCCCTGAGTCGCATGATAGACCGTTATATTGGAGGATTGGTCCCTCAAGTTAGAGGTCACACTACGTCAGCTTCTCCTGCTACTCTCGAGTCTGCAATTCTTCTGTCTGCCTCTTTAACTGATGATCTGGTCAAGTCAGGGGTGCTATCAAGAAAAGGATCAAAGAAAGCTAAGGAGGACTATAGTAAGAGACCAGCTAAGAAGCAAAAGACAGCTAAGAACTTTGCTATGGCAACTCCTGCTATACCAGTGAATGCAGTTGCTCCAACCCCTCAGTCCACTGCCCGGAAGCCCTACACCGGTAACCTACCCAAGTGCCCCCGATGCCCATTTCACCACCATGGTGAGTGTCGCAAATGCAACAAATGCGGCAAACTTGGCCACACGAACCGTTTCTGCAAAGAGTCTCCTGCCGCAGCTAATGCCAACAATACTGTTGTGGCAACCGTTGCCCCTGGGAACAACACTGCCAGGGCTTGTTATGAGTGTGGTGGTCTGGATCACTTTAGAGACCGTTGTCCTAGGTTGAACCGAGGCAATAACAACAACACTCAAGCGGCAAATGGTCGAGCTTTCGTTATTGGAGCACCTGAAGCTCGTCAAGATCCAGCCGTCGTCACGGGTACATTTCTCTTAGACAATCATTTTGTTTCTATTTTGTTCGATACCGGTGCGGACAAAAGTTTTGTCTCCACTGATTTCGAGCCCATGCTTAATTTGAGACCTACTAAGCTAGATTCTGCTTATACTATTGAGTTAGCTAACGGTAAACTGATTCGTGCTCATACTGTTGTCCGAGGTTGTTCACTAACACTCGAAGATCACTCCTTCCCTATTGATCTTATCCCCATGGAACTCGGCAGCTTCGACGTAGTTGTTGGAATGGACTGGCTATCCAACAATCATGCCGAAATCATTTGTGCCGACAAAGTGGTTCGTATCCCTCTAGCATCTGGTGATACTCTAAACATTCATGGAGAGAAACCCGGTAAAAACCTGAAGATTGTTTCATGTATGAAGGCTCGTAGCTATCTTAAAGAGCATGATACTGTGGCTTTCTTAGATCACATAGTCGAGAAGAAATCTGAGGGAAAGAAGATACAAGATGTTCCCATTATCAAAGACTACCCAGAAGTGTTCCCTGATGATTTGCCCGGATTACCTCCGATCCAACAAGTTGAGTTCCGGATTGACCTTGTACCCGGAGTAACCCCTATTGCCAAATCACCCTACCGTTTAGCCCCATCTGAGATGAAGGAACTATCTAGCCAGCTACAAGAACTTCTCGACAAAGGATTTATTCGACCAAGCTTCTCACCCTGGGGAGCTCCAATCATGTTTGTCAAGAAGAAAGATGGTTCGTTTCGCATGTGTATCGACTATAGAGAGTTGAACAAACTGACCGTCAAGAATCGGTATCCACTTGTAACACCCTAGGCGAATCCCACATCGGCCGTGCACAAGAGAGATCCTTGGTTCATAAGGAATGCCCTGCCTCTTAAATCAACAACGCGTTTTGGGGTTTAATGTAGTGGATGAGAGGAGAACTCCTCAGTTAAGCGTGCTCGGGTGGGAGTAATCCAGGGATGGGTGACCCCCTGGGAAGTTTTCACCCGGGCAACCATAAACAAATCCGTGATCTCTTAGTGGGCAAAGCGGACAATATTGTTGGTATGAGGGGCCAGATGTTACAAATGGTATCAGAGCCACTCTTGTGTCGTTCGGGATGGTGGGGCAAACCTCAGCGATCATCGTTGAGTCCCCGGGGGTGTTCAGAAGGACACCTTAGGCGAATCCCACATCCCTGAATTGGATGGTGGGGGCAAACCTCATCGAGGACGATGAGTCCAAAAGGGGGGCTGATTGTAACACCCTAGGCGAATCCCACATCGGCCGTGCACAAGAGAGATCTTTGGTTCATAAGGAATGCCCTGCCTCTTAAATCAACAACGCGTTTTGGGGTTTAATGTAGTGGATGAGAGGAGAACTCCTCAGTTAAGCGTGCTCGGGTGGGAGTAATCTAGGGATGGGTGACCCCCTGGGAAGTTTTCACCCGGGCAACCATAAACAAATCCGTGAGCTCTTAGTGGGCAAAGCGGACAATATTGTTGGTATGAGGGGCCGGATGTTACAGCTAGTCAGGCCAATAGATCTATTTACGTACTCTCGTGGCTTCCCCGAAGTTAATGGTTGTGTAGTTTTAGAAATAAGAGAGACTTTGTAGTAAAAATGACATTTGCAACATGTATAAATCAGTTTAATGTTACTAGAATTAGAAGTTTGTTATTGAATGCAAAGTATAGTTTTGACTCAAGACTTGGTTTCAGTTTTGATATAAGAGCATGTTTTCCACCCCAAAATAGAAAGCAAAAAGGGGCTATGAACTCACCTTGCAGCAGGTGGGTAGATCTTGTTTACTGAAGTAACTTGCTTTAGGAAAAGCCCTTAAGAATTCCCTAAGTAAGTTTGAGTTTGAGTTAGTTTATAGAATTATGGAAAGATGAGGGGTTATTTTGTAAATAGAGGAAAATAGTTGTCGTATACTAGAGTGGTTATCGTACTAGAGTAGTACCTCCAACAGCAAAGTTCCCAGGAAAGAGTTGGCCGGATCAGAACCCCGTCTTTCCTATCCAGAACCTTACTATTTGTCAGATAGCTACATACTAGTTTGAAGTTTACTCTATTTGTACACTTTAACCGAGTTTAGGATGTGTTCGGTAAGTTTGGGAAAAGATAAGGGCTAAAGTGAAAATGTGTATTTAATAAGAATTGAAAATAGATAAGTTAATATTAGAGGGTTTTAATAATAAGTTAAGAGTTAAAATATAATTCTAAAAGTTAAAAAGGAATTAAGAAATATATAGTTTTAAAAATAAAACATTTTAATAAGTTTTAAAGGATTTATAAAATATATTTTGTAATTCTTGCGTTTTAGAGAAGTAACGAAGTTTTTAAATAATGCTTAATAATGTATATAGTTTATCATTTAAATAACGTTATTAGTTTCAAATAAAAACATAACTTTAAATGGTTTCTCGCGAAATCTTTTATAAAAATAAAAATATACAAAATCCCTTTATGTTTAGAAAAATACATCATTTATTTATGCTATTTTAAAAAAATACCTTTTATTTTTTTTTTTTTTATAAACATAATAATACATGTATTTATGAATGTATGTGTGTATAAGTGCTTAAAACCAAAACAAACAAAAAAAAGTGGTCAATGGGTTTAGAACCCATGACCTTTGGTCTGAAAGTACAAAGGTTTAGCCACTAGACCAGATGCTCAATTTAGTTATAATCCAGAAACAAAAATACTAAAACTGTGATTAAGCCCTATCATTATCTTCCCCAAACATACAGGCATGGAAACCAGAACCCAACCTCAAACCCTAAAATCGATTTTGAAAGGAAATCAGAAAGTGAGAACGTGCGATTTAGCATAAAAACGAGTACCTGGAGTCTTAAACCACACGGATTAGAGCCAATTTGTCAATGATTCTGCGTCGGGGAGGAGGCGTGCGTCGCTCAGAACAGGAAGGAAAAGAACGGATTTTTTTGTGGTAGTTCTGTTTAAGAATCGACGTGGGTATTTATAGGGTGAGTAGCTCCATTAATAACGCATTAACAGTTGCGATAAGAACGAGTTTCGTGGGATTTTGAAGCTTGGATTATCAAGTACGAAATCTTCTAATCGGGATTTCAAAATGGTTCTAAATGGTTTGAATTCAATAACCATTTCAGCGAATTTCTAGTTCCACTCGATTGTTAAAGCTTAGAAACTAGTTTAGGAGGGATTTAAACATCCGGATTTGGTGGATTTGAAAGATGATAATACGATTTTGACTTTTGAAAGTCAAAGTTATTCTTGGTTACTTCCAGGGTCCAAAGATGTAAAGGGGGTTTCACAAGGGGGTTCAAGTGTTTTTGAGGGGGTTCAACATCAAAATGAGGGTTCAAAGTCTTTTTATCAAAATTAATAATTTCTTTTTGATAATAAACATTTAAATTTTATAATTTTAAAGTTTTTATAAATATAACTAATCAATTTAATAATTCCCACTTTTGTTTAAAAATATTAATGTAATTACTTATTAGGAATTGGAATTAAATTGCTCTACTAAATAAAATGAGGCAAAACGAGGATTGTACATTAAGTCGAAGCAAGATTACATGAAATTAGAATCGTTACGGTTTTTAGAGATGTCACACCGTATAGTTGAGAGCACCCTCCTTTCACAGGTTCAATTCGGAGCCCTAATTCTCTTTCCTTCTTTAATAAGTTTCATTTTCTGTTGTTCTAATTTTATAGTAATATGACACTTGTAGCATTCAATACACTTATTCAACTTGTACTCACTATTAAATGTTCCCATAGACGATAAGACTTTGTACTTGGATTATTTAATTATTAGGTAACTATGATGCCCCTCATTCTATTACCTGATCATGTCACACACATCATTGTGGCGTCAATGATGTGACACTTTTCGTGACGATGTTTAAAAAGTTCATGGCATCATATTTACACGTTTAGTACTCATGGGGTACATTTATCCACATATATATGGGAGACGTATATATGGATCAATCTTAGTTCAGTTATCAATTATTAGTTATTAGAGGATGGAATCATGTGTATACGCTGCACACACCATCTTGTTTCAGTTTCGGCTTTGGGTACTTACATATATCCCCCTAAAAACTTTATTAATTACATATATACCAATATCAAAATTTTATTTACGTATATTCCCTTCACTAATTACATATATACTCATGGATAATGGAATCGATCAAAAGAGACGATGGATGTTGGAATCGATCGGAAGTAGGAATCAGAAGGTTAAGGTTGGGATCGATATAATAAGAATAGTCGTATTTTCTTGTAAATTTAAAAGGGTAATTTTATAAAAGAGGGGAATATATGCAATTTAAGTTTTGGGTTAGGTATATATGTAATTAGTGTTGAAAATAGGGGATATATCTAATTATACCTTTATTTAACTCAAAGCATAAATTTGTAACCCTAAAATATTTAGCTTAAGTCGTTCACTACAACAGTAACACTAGCGACGACAAATTTTAACCTTATATCGACGACAAGTCGTCTGGAGAGCCTATCCCGGGTACAGGGTTTGTCGGGATTGTTTCGTACCAATAGCTCAAAGATGTCGTCGGTATAGGTGTCGTCGAGACAAGGTCTAATTAAAAAATTCAAAAAGAAACTCTATACCGACGACATGTCGTCGGTATAGGGTTTCTAATTTTTTTTTAATAATTTTTGAAATAGACCTATCCCGATGACATGTCGTCGGTATAGGTCTTTTTTGTGTTTTTTATAATTTATAATTTTAATTTTTTTTTCCATGATATAAAGCAAGTCAACTTGTAGTTTTCCCCTGAGGATCCTCAAAAAATTCGAGGATATCCCTAAGCATACATACAAACAAAGGAATTGTTTTTGTAACCCAAACACGGATTAAAATTAGGTTTCATGCCACAATCCAAGTATCAACCTTAAAATGAAAGTTGATATATCTTATTAATATAAACCATATTCCATATTTTAATATTTTATTATGCCTATTAAACTCATTTAACTATAAACAAATTAAGAAATTAATTTATCTTTAATATTAATTGGCAGAATAAATTTTCGAAACTTTATAGTCAAGCAAACTTATAATTGATTATTATATTTTGTCGTGATTAAAAAATGGTTTTGATACCTACATACTCTGAAAACTGAAGATAAATAGCCCAACACAACACATAATTAATAATCAAACAACACTTACATAGACAATATAAATACATGGAATATGTGAAACACATATACATCATAGAAGCATATGTTCTATAATTATTTTAAAGACAAAATATGTTTCTTAACTGTTTCGAATCCTTTGGTAGAAAGAACGATTTCTTTTGCTTTGAGCTAAGAGACTGATGACTTTAGGTTACCCCATTGTACCCGATAGCCCGTGTCTGCGTGGAGGAGGTGGTGGTCGTACTGCAGTTGTTACAATATAAGAAATGAGATATCCACAAGAAATAAAAGAACATTTGACATATATTACACTCTAAAAACATACCATGTGTATGTGTGTGTGTTGGATGCATAATTAATTTTATAAGCAGAGATTATTAATGGTGGTGGTGGTCGTACCATTCCAACATCCCCAGCAACCACCCCATTTTGGTGGTGTCGGTGGTGGTGGTGGCGGTGGTGGGCGTGGTCGTACTAGTCTGAATCCTACTCTTCCAACTCCTCCTTGAGTAAGTGGCACCATAGAAGAAACGAGAGCAAGTGTAAACAAAATAACCAAGAAAGAAGCAACACTCTGAAATATCATCTTCATAATTGTGAAATGATATGTAGCATTTGTTTCATCGTTTTATATATATAGGGTAAGATTTCACTAAAAATGGTTTTTCGATAAAAAATGCTAAAAAGTGGGTCAAACAAACTCCAATTGAGCTCATTCCAGCGGCGTTGGAACCATCTCAACGAAGGGGTGTAAACGAGTCAAGCCGGCTTGCGAGCTACTCGAGATCGACTCGCTAAAACCTCGAATCGAGCCGAGCTTAAACGAGCTCGAGCCTAAATTTAAGCTTGTTTAATAAACGAGCCCGAGCTTCACTTATCGGGCTCGAGAGCCTAAACGAGTCTGTTGTTTATATAATTTTTTAATTAATATATTAAGTACATATTTATAAAATAATAATTATATATATAAAATTATAATAAAAATAATAAAATAATAGATATTATGTTATATGTAAAAAATATAATAAAAAATATATAAAAATAATTATAAATATATAAATTAATTAATTAATAAATAATAAACGACCCGAGCCCGAGCTTTAGAAATACAGCTTCGAGCTCGAGCTCGAGCCCTCAGAAAGTTAAACGAGTCGAGCTCAGGCTCGGCTCGTTTACACCCCTACATCGAACCAATTTGGTATAAGGAGCACTTTGCCCAAAATTAAAAGAGAAGAAGTTGTGTTTCACGTGTATGCCTTTTTTATGTCATTAAACATAAACTAATTTGGTAAAAGTCTTTTTGATTTTTGAACCGGCCGTAATCATTAGTTAGCACATTAAGAGAGGGTTAGCCAAAGATACAGAGTTTTACACATTTTTATACCACATATTTTTAAACCATTGCTTGTAATTTCACTAGAATTTTAAGACACTTAGGAATAGAGTTGTTTCATTTGGTACAAGTGTTGATACATAAATCTATACTATATTTACAATTTTGTCTCTAAACCAAAACTATAGAAAAATTTCATATCCCTATCGGTTGTATAGAAAACCAAAGGAGTGCCCAACTCCTATATAAGGAGCCATTTCCTCAAAGTTAAAAGAAAATGAGTTGTGTTTCACATGCATGTCTTTTTATATGTTATTAAACATAAAACCAAATTGGTAAAAGTGTTTTTGACTTTTGAACCGGCCGTACCGACAATTAATGGTGGTGGTTTATTTGCACGGGTCTCAAACACTAGTATATGTGTGTGAGTGTCTTATATACGAAGTCTTATATGAAGATAATTAATTAGCACATTAAAAAAGGTGGTGGTTTATTTGAACCGGCCGTACCGAAAATAATTAATTAGCACATTAAAAAAGGATGAGACAAATATACGAAGTCTTATATATTTTTATGCCCTTACCGCTTCACACGGGTCTCAAACACTAGTATATGTGTGTGAGTGTCTTTAGCAATTATGACATATATTTATAAGAATTAAAATCTTTTTGTTTTTTTTTGCTATAGTCTTCGGCGACAATTAATGGTGGTGGTTGTTGACTTGGAATTGTGAAGCAATTAATTGCAGTGGTTGTTGACTTGGAAGTAAACGGAGAATATTGAGAGGTCTTGGAGAGGTCTCTAAAATGGAGTATAGTAAGATTTTTTTTTTTTTTTTTTTTTTTTTTTTTTTTTTGTAAAGAATAGGTTTTGAGTTCAAGTTTTATTTATGATAAAGAAAAGGGAGGTTCAGGTTTAGTTAGGGGGTTTTCTTATATATAATAGGTTTCCTCCTGAGAGTGGTAGAGATCATCGGATGAGCCAATAACCCGTCAGTGATTCAAATTATTGTTAAAAAAAATACCGAGAATATTGAACCATCGGAGAACGTAGCCTCACATCATATGTTGTGATTTGATTTTTTCAGCATGTTTGGCGTTTATTTGCAGATGAATATATTCTTTCAACATTTGTTGAAAAACTGGTTTTTACCCCGTACTTCGCGGCGTGAGTCTGGTCATTAATGGTTTGGTTCATTTGCGCGGATAAAACTTATATCGAAACACAGACTCGTTACGATACCAAAGAAATACTCGAACTTGAATACAACTCCGTTTTCAATAAAACTTATACCGTAACGTTGACACAAAAAAACTAAAGAAAACCGTGTGTTCCGTTTAAAAAAAACCTTGAACGAAAGTTATCACAGAAAACGAAATTATTAAAAAACTAATTGGTTAAAAGCGTATATTATATATAGTATGAGCGTTAAAACGAAAAAAAAAACGCCACATGACATGCCCCCATAGATGATGTTACTATTCAATCCAATGTCTTTTAAATATGTAATATAATATAATGTCATCATGTACACTATCACGCGTGACTTCGTAACAATTGTGCGTAATATTCCAAAAACCTTATAAAAAACGAAACCGTAACAAAATCATGAAAAAAATTAAGCTTTTAAATATTAGAAAAATAAAGCAAAGTCGTTCAAAAATGTAAAGAGTTGAAAAAAATTCATAACAACATTATAGTTTTTTTTAAACCTTAAATTGCAGAGAGCATGCGTCAAAGAAATAAAGACCTTTGTAAAAGAAATCTATACTATATAATAAATAAAGTTTTTTAGTGACACATGTTACCTTCATATTCATTCTCACCATTTTTTTCCTACTCTCTCTTATTTAATACACTTCTATGTTTTAATAATAATATATATTTAAAGAAAAACTAATTACTCTAATTAATAAAACACTTTTATTTTTAAATTATCTCTTATTATAAGAAATTTTGAAATTTAATTATGTAAATTTTATTTCAATCAAAAAATAAATGAAAGTAAAATTACATTAAATAGTAGTTAACGTATTTTCAAAACCTAATTATATATTAATTTTTACATATTTTGAGTTTGTTTCTATCATTAGTATATGTAATATATTTTTACACATTTAAAATATATACATAAAGATTTAAAAATTCTAAATATTTATATTTTTCACCTCGTTTGTAGACACAGAAACTAGAAACTAAAAACTAAAAAACAACAACTTTGGATGGAACATGCATGTGCACTAAATGCATAATGGTTGTTTGGTTGAAAGTCACGTGTATAGATATTAGTCGGGCCGTCCCTGAGATTTTGAGCCTGTGTGATTAAAGAAAATGGGCCCCTGAAAATTCTAAAATATATTTAAAAAAAATTATTAATAAATTGAAAATTTTGGGCCTCGTAGCGGTCACCCACCCTGCACATGTCCATGTGAACTGGTTAGTAGGCCAAAGTTATAGCCACCCAACCAAAATATTAGTTTGTAAACTTAGGCATATTCGATTACATATAAAGACAAAAAAAATGTTCAAAAAAGAAAATAATTAAGCAAAACTTGCTCAAGCTTGAACCAACAACTTTTCAACTTGTAAAAACACATGCGTGAACCAATTAAAACTTTTACGGCGAACAGTAGGCAACCGACCTACCAAATTGTTATTTAGATACTGCATCTATAAATAGATTACTTGATAAATAACATTATTAATAAATATAAAAGTTTGGAATGCTTGGAGCTTTGTAAGTCATGTTCACAAATGAAACTTGTATCGTTCTCTTTATGTCTTATTATTTGTATTCATTTGGTTCATATATATGACGTTTAAAAAGGATTGAACTCTATACAGATTGTAATTAATTCGTTCAAACAATCTCTAAAGTGTTTGGTTTGTAAATCTATTAAAAATAATAAAAAAACACATAAAAAGGTATTTCTTTGAGCTTATAAAGGTATGGAGGTTATCTGGCGTATGCTATCGATGTTAAAGCTGGAACGAAGGAAATGAATGATGTACCCTTGGTGTGTGATTTTCCCGATGTATTTCTTGAAGACCTACCGGATGTACCACCTAGAACGAGAGATAGAGTTTCATATAGATTTGTTGCCTGGAGCTCGGCCTGTCGCGAAAAGCCACTTATCATTTGGCTCCCTCAGGGATGAAAGAGTTAATGACCCAACTACAAGACCTCATAAATAACGGTTTCATAAGACCGAGAACATATACCTGTTACTTATGGATCATAATTTGTTTGACCAATTGCAAAAGGGCAAGTTGGTTTTCTAGAATAGATCTTCGGTCGGGTTATCACCATTTGTTGGTTAGGTATGAAGAGCATGAACCTGCTAATAAAAGGCTGTAGAAATGTTATGCACCTTTCTGTACTCAGACAAAGGGTTTGAAAGGATAAGGAAGAACTTGATAGTTATGGCAGTGCTTAGGTTACTTGGTTCCCTAATGGGTTAAGGCTAAGTAGTATAGTATTTATGTTTATGATGCGTTGCGTCAGTTTGATTGCGCAAAAGTATCTATATACTGGTTATATATATCATGAAGAGTCATGAAGGATGGGATGTGAAGTGTCTACTCACTGTAACCAAAAAACCACATAGAAGATATAAATAGTTTAAGTCTGCCATTTATCCCTTGGGGGAAACGAAGTCCGACAGAAGTGCATAGAGCAATACTTTGACGTCGATAGTCATTGCATGTTATATCCTCTCGAGGATGATGACATATCAGAAGTGGTGAAAACTACATGTAGGTCCTTGTGACCTCAACTTAGAGCAGCACTTGGATTAGACAGAAGTGGACTTTGTTGATGTGAGGAACAATATGAAGTTATGGATGGTTATGGTATGGAAGTTGCTTATCCTTAGATAAACTATAGGAAGTTATGGTGTGTGACGAATGCGAGTCCTGAAGAATACAATGATGACGAGGAACGTGAATACGAGGTATGACTGTCATAGTAAGCTATCCGTTAATAGCAAAAGACTATGCCACCGAGGGGGGGACTAGTTACCAAAGGATACGTAAGTTTTGCCCTTGGAAAGGAAAATGTGTCCGATAGACCGAAGGAGTGTGCGCGAAAAGGAAGATACTTGATGCATGAGGCGTCAGAGCTAATCAAGCTAGGACGGGAATGGACTCAAACAATGACGGAAATGACCTAATTAAACAACATGTCGAATCATGGACGGATGAATGAACCGGGAACGTGATGGCCAGACTTGAGACGGGAAATAGTTTAGTGCATGGTAGGTACCTTGCATATTGCAATTATGGGTGAAGCACCAAAAGCCATACGGGATGATCCAACCATTGGATATACCAGGATGATGGGAACATGTTACCGTGGACTTCATAACTAAGTTACTCAATACAGCTAGGGATTTTGATAAGAACTGGTGACGGTGGATCTATTGCTGAAAAGTGCTCACTTCTTACAGAATTGAGAGACCTATCCGGGAGAAACTAGCTGGGCTAGGTATCAAGAGATCATTACGTGATAAGATATGTCATTGTCCGTTGTACCTGACAGGGACACACAGTTACTTCACAATTTTAGGAGATTTAGAAGTGACCAATAAGTCAAAATTTCCAGACATGTTAAGTGGTAGCCATCCTACGTTAGTGTCTTGCTAACGAATGAGCTCGTGTACCTCTATTTGATGTGGAGGTTGATGAAAGGTTAAACTATATTAAGGAACCCATGACAAACCCTGTTAGAAACAAGGAGAGGTTGGAAAATGGTTATGCCAACAAAGTCAATGTCCTATAGAAGCACATAAAGGGTTGGTGTCTACATGGGAATTGAAGGATGAATGAGACAGTGCTACAAGCAACAGTTTGACGTGTAACAGGTTTAGAGGACGAAACCAAAAATAAGGAGTAGACTTGTAACATCCTAAATTTTGGACATGTATGTCATTCAAAGTAATGCGGGTAGTGAAACAATAAATAGAAGATATTACAAGGAGAAAAGGGAATATCAAGATAGAATTAGTCAATCCCGAATAGAGGATAGGGTTCGAGGGCCAAGTCCAAAAGGTTGAATCCATTATCGTTATCAAAGGGGGTTTAAATTTGAATGCCCAAAATATTAGTTTTATCTTGCAAATACAAAGTTTCGGGGTGTAATTTGATCAAGCGTCAAACTAGGAGGGCAAATGAGTAAATGGAAACCTAAATTACCCTAAAGCTTGACTAGGGCCGTCCCCTACGTATTCCATTTCCAATTTTTGGATGTTAAGAGCAAACAAGAGAAGAAGGCACAAGTTCTCGTTTTTAGTGACCTAGAAGTAGAGATCGAATGATCTCTGGAGATCTAACCATTCAATCGACCTTAAATTTTCACAGAAGCTTCACAACACATAGACGAAGACATTTGTCACACCCCGGTTTCAGGACACCTAGGCGTGTGACCAGATTGACACCTCCAAACTTATTTTATTTAGAAAATCATAGTGATTTTAGCAGCGGAAAATACATTTGTATCGATTTTGTAATAAACCTCAACCGAGGTTTGATATTGTATATTTTTCAGATACGGGGATAAAGAAAACATCATTTCATTTCATGGGGATTTAAATACCCCTTTAGTATACAAAATCCATGGTCCTCGACCATTTACATGTCACCTGCGCAAGCAGGGTAGAACTAGAGCCACAAAGTAGTTGGCATGTGCCTAGAGAGTTAACCCTTTCCAATACCAAGCTATGCAAGCATTGGTATCTAAAGGTTTTACCTTCTGGTATAATAAAGGAGTATCCATGTCTAGGAAATCGTCATCAAAACATCTCATCTTGTTTCTTATCACTGCAGAGTTAACTCCATGCTAGCAGCACATAACCCCTGTCAAAATTCTTTATATACACATTTATCCCTAAGACTATCCCGTAGAATTAGTCTCACAGATAATCATTGATTACTTAAAACATATTTTGGAAAATAAAACGTCAGCGCGAACGCTGGTGAATATGATTATCATGACCAATTTCATTTGGCAAATACAGTATCAAAACATTTAACCATAATGCGGGTACAATCTACCATCTAAAGGAACTATTTCATCCAAGTGTACAACAACGGTATACACTAGTAATTTCCATAAAAGGATTATTGGCATTACCAGACTTACTTACTGCGATGTCCCATAATCGAGACCCCGTTTTACATACATTTACAGACAACTACAATCCCTAATGTGGGAATTTCACCCATAAAGCGTGTATCCCTTGATATAATTTTACGTATACTTATGGCCTGAATATTGTCCGTAGACGCCCTTAAGCATCAAAATTTTGAATACATGTATTGTCATTTCGTAAACGTAAAACTTTCAAAGTTTTGAAAAAAAAACAGATAAACATATTCACCTTGATAGAAGGTTGGTCTTATCTCAGGGTAGTCCTTGATAGATAATGAAAACCTTAACGCAAGTTCTACATAAGTTAGTTTCTTAACGCACGACTTCAGAAATAAGAGAAAGTCAGAAAATAAGTGAAAGTTACCCGATTGGTTCCGTGGTGGACCGTTAGCCTAGGTGGTAGTGGTCCGCTAGCGCCCGGGGCTTGCGTCAGCCCAACGAGTCACTTCCTGATTGGAGTGTTCCTCATTTTGCAGTTGGCGGACGGTTACGGAAGGGCGTGGCGGTCCGCCACCATGACACGCGTCAAAACCCTACGCTAAGTCATCAGACACGTGTCATCACGAGAAATTGCGGTTGGATTGCGAGCGGACCGTTACGCACGTGGTGGCGGTCCGCCACCCAACCCAATCAATCCTGGTGGACCAGGTCTACCGGACCTCAAGCCTTATTGGACCACTATGGATCTGGTAGCAGTCCGATACAAACCCGAATTAGGAATTTTTCAATTTTAACCCTTAAACTTTTGGGACTTGGCAAATCCAATCCCTAGGGTATTAAACTTGGCAAATTAGGACCTCGGAATTGGACTAATGTTAAATCCTCCCCACCTTTATTCAAATCTCATCCTTGAGATTTATTGGAACAGGTGCGTGTATTTTCTTTTCATTTCACTCTTCAATTCCCACGTGAACTCAGGTCCACGTCTAGAGTTCCATTTCACTTTTATCAACACCAGCCTCTTCAATTTCAACTTTTTAACCTGACAATCTTCAATTTGCATAGGTTGTTCAACGAATTTCAAATTTTCATCCACCTCTACATCCCCCATGCACAAAATATCAGGTTTCATCCACCTTTAACACTTTTGATCCCCGACGTTTGATGTTTTAATAGTATGCGTCCCTGGTCCTAACGTCAGTTACCAAGTCCGTTAGTTACCCCCACGTGCTGATCACGTGAGGGGTAATTTGGTCTTTTTAACCCGAGTAAACTGCAGTTTGTGTCCCTGAGGTTTGCACAAAACATCATGTTTCGTCCACCTTTAACACTATTGATTCCCGACATTTGATGTTATAATACTATGCGTCCCTGGTCCTAACGTCAGTTACCAAGTCTGTTAGTTACTCCCCACTTGCCCATCACATGAGGATTAATTTGGTCTTTTCAACCCTGAAAATCATCAGCTAATTGAATTAGGTAACATGTAGCCTTGCGTACCTCGAATTTCATGAACTTTGAGTTTGATTTAACCGAATCTGACTCCTAACCGCGATATGTTTTGCCGCAAAGCTCCGTCGTGCGGAAATGACATATTTTCACGTTTAGTGATGACGATTGCGTAAAAATTATGATAGTGCTTTTGATGTGATTCTGGATTAATTTCTTTCGTTCGTTAACTTTTTTCAAAATACGGAGGGCGCGACTGTTTTTATTTTTTTTTGTTAACGTTCCGATATAATTTTTTTTAAAACAGAGTTATATTGAAAATCGAGTTTTCTTTTTATCTTTGCCTTTAGCGAGTGTCGTTACCGTTGTGGTACTATGACGAGCCGAACTTATTATGAGCGAACAAAATCATTGTCGATATTGGTATTATCAAAACCCGTATCAGTATGGTTTTCGACGACCCGAACCGGTAATTTTTTTATTTTGTTTTTTTCATTTTTATTATTTAGTTTATGTTCCTCCTTTTTTAACATTATTTTTACCGTTGCGTCTGCGTCTTTGTTTAAATTTTATTAACGATGGGCCCGACACCGCCGCGAAATGCGGGGGTAACAAACCCGGTTCCATCACCGAAAAGAAACACGACCCTTGTCTGAAATTGGCCATGCAGAAAATGGGAATTGCAAGACAGGGTATTGGTGTGTGTTTCAACCACGAATCCTTGAGAAATTTACGAAGGAGAGAGAAACAAAGAAGCCGAGTTCACAGGGGAGCGATTCAACAATGTCAGGAGACACAGTTGGTCAACATCTGATTCCAAACGATTATTTTAAAATATGCCCACAAATTCAAGAGGAATGGAGCAGTGATTATTATTTTTGAAGAAGAAGATTACATACATTTGTTGAAGTTTCATAATGGTAGATGTGATCAGGGCTGGTCCTGAGGATTTAAGTGCCTCGGCCAAGTCGGAAAAAAAGCCCCATACGAACAAAATATATAAACCAAAAATTTTTAAACGACGATTAACGTTATAGCAATAAACATAGAAAAAAAGCGCAACAACAATTCGCCTTTTTTTAAAATAAAAAAAGAAAGCCTTTGATGTTAGGTTTTAAGTTTAAACTATAATTTTTGCCCCGAGCTTCGCGCTGAAAAACGGACCTTAAATGGTTGGGGTGGTGTCATTAACGTGGCTAAGTAAAGAAAAAAGATTGGTGGTTAAATACATAAAAGAAATGTATGAAGTTACGACGGCTTGGTTGTGGAGATCGAAACATATATAAAAGACAGTTATATAACGGTATTGATGTTTTTCAATCGGTCTCGGTCTCATTCTTCACGGTACCCACACGTTACGGTGGGGCGGTGCGATTAAAAGAATCGTATGAAGTTACGACGGATCAGTTATGGGGATTAAAACCTTTATAGAATACATTATTATGTCACAAACGTCGTTGTTTAAAATTTTTTAAAAAGGTAATTTAATAGAATAAAAGTCAAAAGGAAAAAATGGGTATGGAACGGGGATGGAAACAGTGACCTCCAACTTTAATACCATAACACTTACCAACTCCTCTAACACAATCTTTGGTTTTAATATGAGAATAAAAATATTTAAGCACTAATGCTTTGCAGAAAGAGAAAAAAATTGACCGGAACAATAGTAATGAGCCACGTGGCTTGCGATGGGAGGCTCACCGACCTTGCAAAATGTGGTTTAGTAATAGGTCCAACTATTATAAAGATTAAAAGTGTACAACCATTGATTTTGGGTTTTAAGTTTAAATAGACCCAACCATTATAAATATTAAAAGTGTACAACCATTATAAAAATTAAAAGGGCCCAATATATTTTTAAGTTTTTATAAAAATGATCAAATATATAAAACCGGTATTTTAAATTTTAAAAAAAACATATATAATATACAGGCCCCGAAAAAACGGGCCCTGGCCAGCGGCCCGGCTTGGCCTACCCCAAGGCCGGCCCTGGATGTGATTTATGTTTTATTTATTATTCTTGCAATGAATTAGACATGCAATATATCATGAAACTTTGTGATTCATACTTTTTTTTTGTGTTATTACACCCTGAATGAGAGATGTAGATTTGAGTTATGATGTTAAAACATTTGAATTGTTATGCAAGTTTGATATAATGCCAAGGGCGGCTCCACTGTAAAGAAATATATGTTTAAGGGCCTCCGATTTTTAGGGTTAGCTTCGTTTAATTTTCAGGTTTTGTAAGAGTAAAGAATCAGCATACTTGGAAGAGTTTTCTTTAAACTAAAATTCACTCCAACTCTAATATGTGTGATTGTGTTCCTTTTAGAAATCGTTTACAGAACATATTCTCACGTGTTAAGATCGTAAGCAAAAAATATGTATTTTTACGAAAAGGGCACTGGTTTTAGAATCCGCTTTAAGCCCCAAAAAGATTGAGCCGGCCCTGCATAAAATTTTAAGCCTATATCGGTTTAAGTTGTGTGTTTGGCAGCAATGCTCTCTTCTAGAGCAGATAGTTGATCATTCCAATAAGATGATACATGATTACAAACATATCATCTTAGACAAATGTACTAACTGATATGTGTGCACTACAGAGCACTGCGGTTAATATAATAGCGGGCTCTCATGTTTGGGTTGAAGATACCGCCCAAGCGTGGGTTGAAGGGCAAGTGACAAAGATTAAAGGGAAAGATGCAGAGATTCAAACCGCTGATGGGAAAACGGTTAGTCATCAATATTTTCAAAAATAAAAGTAGCATCATGAATGATGAAATTCACATTATGGGTTATTTTTCAGGTGGTTGCTAATCTATCAAAAATATATCCTAAAGATATGGAAGCACCAGCCGGCGGTGTTGATGACATGACAAAGCTATCTTATTTGCATGAGCCAGGGGTGTTGCAGAACTTAAGGACCAGATATGAACTCAATGAAATTTATGTAGGTTTCTCATGTTTTAGTCTAATGAACATAGAGCAATATAATCTTACTTTTGTTTTAAATAATGACAGACTTACACCGGAAACATTCTAATCGCAATCAACCCGTTCCAAAAGTTACCTCATTTGTATGATACTCATATGATGCAACAATACAAGGGAGCGCTAATTGCAGATACATCTTACAGGTTATTATTGTAACTTATAGAGCAAATTACAAATTACGTCATTTAAGTATTACATAAATTTCAGTATACGTCATTTAACTAAGAAAATTACAGAAAACGTCCTTTATGTTTAAAAAACCTTGCACGTTACGTCCTTTAACCTAACGACCGTTAAGTCAGGTCATGTGCAAGGCACATGAGGGTATTTTGATCTTTTTACCGTAAAAGAAATATTTCTGTAAACCCTTTATAGAAAAAAAAATTACAAGAATAGTCCTTTTATGTGTAAAAACCTCAAAATACCCTCATGTGCATGACACGTGACCAGACTTAACGGTAAAATTTAACGGTCGTTAGGCCAAAGGACGCAACCTGCAAGGTTTTTTAAACATAAAAGACATTTTCTGTAATTTCCTCAGTTAAAGGACGTATACTGTAATTTAGGTAATATTTAAATGACGTAATTTGTAATTTGCTCTTAACTTATTGTAATGGTATTGGTTAGTAATAACCATTTTATCTTAAACGCGTGCTGCTCATCATGTTTTGCGTTTTTACTGGAGTCAGGGCCATGATTAATGAAGGAAAAAGTAACTCAATTCTGGTGAGTGGTGAAAGTGGAGCAGGTAAAACTGAGACAACCAAAATGCTTATGCGGTTTCTTGCATATTTGGGTGGCAGAAAAGCGACTGAAGGCCGCACAGTTGAACAACAAGTTCTTGAAGTATGATATATGACGTATAGTTCTATGTTTAATTAACCCTTAATTATTCTACATTTTATGTCACTTAATGTGTATATAACGATATAAACTTCTGTCACATTTTTGGCTGCAGTCAAATCCAGTTCTTGAAGCTTTCGGCAATGCTAAAACCGTTAGAAATAACAACTCCAGGTGACTAACTTCTAGCTTAATGTTCATATTTTAGTTGCATTTTTATTTACTTTCTGTGAAAATGTCTCAGCCGTTTTGGCAAGTTTGTTGAGATCCAATTTGATAAGCACGGGGGATTTCGGGAGCAGCTATCAGGACTTACCTTCTAGAAAGATCGCGTGTTTGCCAAGTAAATGATCCTGAAAGGAACTATCACTGTTTTTACCTGCTTTGTGCAGCACCACCAGAGGTACTAGTTTTTGACTTTTAAAAAGTCAACTTCACTAGTCAACGTTTGATTAGTTTCACATGTGGTTACAGGAAATCGAGAAGTATAAACTGGGAAGCCCGCAGTCGTTTCACTATCTTAACCAATCAAAATGCTTTGAACTGGTTGGTGTGAATGATGGATCTGAATATCTTGCCACAAGAAGAGCTATGGATATTGTTGGAATAAGTAAAAAAGAACAGGTTTTATATTTTTCTTCTGTTGTTTTGTTTTATTTTTTTTATATGCAATATTAAGCAAGATCATAAATTTATAACATATATTTTTTACTTTCACATAGGAAGCAATTTTCCGAGTTACTGCAGCCATACTTCATCTTGGAAATATTGCATTTGCTAAAGGGAAAGAGGTTGATTCTTCGGTGCTAAAAGACGACAAAGCTAAATTTCATCTCAAGATGACAGCAGAACTTCTTATGTATGATTATATTTAAATCACAAATAGTTTGTAGGTTTTCTTTATTGTTATATATATTATAAATTTTATAAATTGATGAGGTTGTGTTAGGTGTGATCCTGTTGGCTTGCAAGACGCATTGTGCAAGCGAGTGATGATAACGCGTGAAGAAGTTATTAAGAGGAGTCTTGATCCTCTTAGTGCATCATTTAGCAGAGATGGTTTGGCTAAAACAATTTATTCCAGATTATTTGATTGGTATAAATTAGTACATTGCGAAAACCATTTTCAATAAACTTATGGTGTTTAATAATTTAATATCTCCTTTTCGTTCTTTTTCAGGTTGGTGAATAAAATCAATGTATCAATTGGACAAGATGCAACTTCAAAATCTCTGATCGGCGTGCTTGACATATATGGTTTCGAAAGCTTTTAGAACAATAGGTATTATCGAATATATTAACTTTTTGAAAAATAATCGCTTTTGACAGTTGTATTATCGAATGTCATCATACGCATGCAGCTTTGAGCAATTTTGCATTAACTTCACAAATGAGAAACTTCAGCAACACTTTAACCAGGTAACCATCGAATCTGTTACATTGCTGTTAGCATGAGAATGTTGTTAAAAACTGAATATAGAAACTGTTATGTTCGAATTTCAGCATGTCTTTAAGGTGGAGCAAGAAGAATATAAAAAAGAGGCTATCAATTGGAGCTACATTGAATTTGTTGATAACCAAGATGTTCTTGATCTCCTTGAGAAGGTATAATTACTTATGTAGTTTATAAAATTTTGAAGTATATAATTCTCTCATCTTGTATTTCTATTGCAGAAACCTGGCGGTATAATTGCTCTCCTTGATGAAGCTTGGTATAACAAATTCAACTTAATTTTTTTGTTTTTTATGTTTCTTCATATCTTTTTTAACAAAGGTTATATATGTTTTTTACAAGATTTTACAATTTGAGCTCATGTTTTTAGCATGTTCCCGAAGTCAACGCACGAGACATTCTCGGACAAGCTTTATCAAACATTCAAAAATCAGAAACGCTTTGTAAAGCCCAAGTTGTCACGCACAGATTTCACAATCGCTCATTATGCTGGAGAGGTATGTATCATGTATGTTAGCTAAACCATGTTCATAGCTCTAACAACACTATTTGTTTAAAATTTAAATATTTTGTTTTCCTTTTAGGTGCAATATCAATTTGAACAATTTCTTGACAAAAATAAAGATTATGTAGTCCCTGAACACCAAGATTTGTTGAGCGTTTCCAAATGTTCCTTTGTAGCCGGTCTTTTCCCTCCTGTAGCTGAAGAGTCTTCCAAATCTTCTAAATTTTCTTCAATCGGTTCCCGTTTTAAGGTACTGTTATTTCAATCATTATCATGTTGTATGCTGACGTCAAGGGCGGCTCGACTGTACAAAAAAATAAGCTGAAACTTGGGGCCCCTAAATTTTAGGGTTTAATTTTTAGGTTTTTACAAAGAGAACAAAGAATCTAATACGTGTGACTGTGTGCATTGTAGAAATCGTATATAAAAAATGTGTGTTATCAAATTCTCACGTAGATCCTATGCAAAAAAAAATCTTTCTTTTTTTATAGGGCCCCAATTTTAAAATTCGCTTTAGTACCCAAAAAGTTTGAGCCGACCTTAGCTGATGTGTAACTACCCATGTTTTATGCTGAGTTGCTGATGTGTAACTATACATGTAATGTGCTGCTGACGTGTAACTATATGCTGATGCAGCTTCAATTGCAACAACTGATGGAAACACTAAATGCTACAGAGCCTCATTATGTTAGATGTGTAAAGCCTAACAATCAACTGAAACCCGCCATATTTGAAAACCTCAACATCATGCAACAATTGCGTTGTGGTGTGAGTATATGTGATTATCATTTTTTAACTTTTATCTTCTAATTGTGTGACTAATTCTTCTACTCTTAGGGTGTTCTAGAGGCAATCAGAATCAGTTGTGCCGGTTATCCTACCCGTCGTGCTTTCTTTGAATTTATAAACAGATTTGGAATTCTCGCACCAGAAGCCTTGGCAGGAAGGTAGATGTTTTTATATCCTGATCATATTTATTTCTCTTGATTTGAACTTTTTATATGTTCTGACATTTATTTAATGAGTCTGAAGTACCTTTGACGAAAAGACGGTATGCGCAAAGATCTTGGAGAAGATGGGGCTCAGTGGCTTTCAGGTAATTACCGCGTTTTTTGTTGTTTTTATATTTTTGAACTCTGTGTTTACTGCATATGTTTTTATTGTACAGATTGGTAAAACAAAGGTATTCTTGAGAGCTGGACAGATGGCAGAGTTAGATGCAAGGAGAGCTGAGGTACTAGGCGGTGCAGCAACAACAATTCAAAGACGAATAAGAACCCATATCGCGCACCAGCAGGCTACTGCGTTACACAAGGCTTCAATTTTCTTAGAGTCTTTCTGTAGAGGTGAGCTTCTAGTGTATTCTTAACTTGACCAAGTTGCAACTAGAAAAAAAGTTAAAGTTCTGGCCTTTTATGTTTGAACTAATGTTGGAAATTTAGGTAGTTTGGCTTGTAAGAAGTTTGAAGAACTGAAAAGAATTGCAGCTGCGATAAAGATTGCGAAACATGTGCGTAAATGGCGTGCTTGGGTAGCCTATACTAGACTTCGGGTGTCGGCTCTTGTGGTACAAACATGGTTACGTGCAATCGAGGCTCGTAGAAGATTCAGACACCGAAAGGAAACTAAAGCTGCAATTAAAATTCAGGTTAACTTTTAAGTAATAAAATAAAGGCAAAATAGATTTTAATAATGCAAACTATGACCCATTGGCCGATAATAATCCATACTAACAGTTTGGTTTGTGACAGTCTTAATTTTCACTTTTGTTGTCAAGAGCAGTCATAGTAGCATAATCATCATACATTTACACTCGGTTCTCACTCGATTTCGCTTCTACTTTTCTCCATTTCATTCAAAATCATCATTTTGAGAGAAATCAAGTGTTATGATTATGCTAATGGGATTGCCCTTAACAACAAAAGTGAAAGTTGAGACTGTCACCAGCCAAATTGTTAGTATGGATTATTATCAGTCAATGAGTCATAGTTTGGATTATTAAAATCCAATTTGCCTAAAATAAACCACACCCAATTTTATACTTTGTGTTGTATAAACTGAACTATTCTAGTGGTTTCTCCTTTATTTAGACTCGGTGGCGTTGTCATAAAAATTATGCATACTATAAAAAGCTAAAGAGAGGATCCATAGTAACACAATGCAGATGGAGGGGAAGAGTTGCAAAGAAGGAGCTTAAAAACCTTAAAATGGTGAGGTTTTTTAATTTAATTTGATATTATATTCATGTTGGTATGCATTGACCCTTAATATTGATTAACCTTTTCCTGTAGAAAGCACAAGAAACAGGTGCACTTAAAGAAGCGAAAGATAAGCTCGAGAAACAACTGGAGGAACTAACATGGCGTTTACAGCTCGAGAAGCGTTTAAGGGTAATATAATGTTGTATATATAATTATGTAAAAACATTAAATATATGAGTTATGATTACAAATGTACATATTCGCATATGTCCAGACTGATTTGGAAGAAGCAAAAGCACAAGATACGATTAAATTTCAAAACACTCCGGAAGCTATGCAAAAGAAACTTGATGAAGCAAATGCAATGGCGGTTAAGGAAAGAGAAGCAGCCCAGAAAGCTATTGATGAAGCACCTGCAGTTGTTGAGGAAAAAGAAATTGTTATTGAAGATACTGAGAAAATTGAATCTCTAAATGAACAAGTTGATGATTTGGAGGTATATTGAATGCTTAATCTTGTAGCATCAGTAATAATAACTTTTTATGAGATTAAATTCAAGTTACTGGTATTTGTGTTTTTGGCTTTGCAGGCGAAGTGGCATTTAGAAAAGAAACGCGCTGATGAGCTGGAAGAGTGTTGTGAAGAAAGACGTAAGAAGTTGGATGAAACCGAAAAGAAAGTTGTTCAATTACAGGAATCCATGAGCAGGTTTTTTAAGTTTCTTTTTGCATCTTTATAACTTACAGTTTCTATATAACTACATGTTAACATGTTTTTATTCTGTCAGGCTGGAAGAGAAGTTAAACAACTTAGAATCAGAAAACAAAGTCTTCCGCCAACAAGCGGTATCCATGGCACCTAATAAGTTCCTCTCCGGCCGTTCAAGATCTATTATGCAGGTATTTTTATTTACTTTTTATCAAATTAGCATAGAACCGCGAAAACAGCATAAACACTTGTATGTAGTGCTCTAAAGATAAATGACCGCCTTGTGATCACAGTTAAAGCAATAGACACAAGTGTTTATGTGGTTCTTGCAGTTGTCTGCTTAAAATTGGTTCTGTATAGAACGACACCCTTATAGCATATTAACAACTACTTTGATCTTTGACTCTTTGCAGATGACTCACAGTGGTACTTTAATTGGAGATAGGAAGTCATCTCTGGTATTGTAATCTACATCAATATGGTTTTAAACTGGATTATTTGTTTCATATCTTTGCGATTAATTATTTAGTTACATGTTTCTTTGTTTATTTATGTTTTAGGATCCGAATTGCCCGTCAGTGGGCCAACGAGGAGATCTTGCAGAAATAGACGACAAACCACAAAGTTCACTCAATGTAAAACAAATTGAAAATCAAGAGTTGCTTCTTAAATGCATTGCACAACATCTCGGGTTTTCAGGGAACAGACCAATAGCAGCTTGTATTATTTTTAAATGCCTTTTGCAATGGAGATCTTTTGAAGTTGAGAAGACAAGTGTTTTTGATCGTATTATCCAGACCATAGGCAATGCAGTAGAGGTTTAAACTTTAACCAATCTCACAATACGCTAATAATACGTCTTCAATTCGTTACAAGTATTTTTGTTCTAACACTTATTTATTTTTATTTATTTAAAGAAAAGGCAGGATAACAACGACGTATTGGCCTACTGGTTGTCCAACGCTTCTACTCTTTTGCTTCTGCTGCAATGCACACTAAAAGCAAGTGGAGCCGCATCTGGAATTGGCCCACAGCGTCGTCGATCATCAGCTGCCTTTTTGGCAGGATGACATCTGTAATGTCATATTTTTTTTAATATTTGGAATTTAATATTTCATAATTTTGTTGGATGTTTTTTTGGTTTTATAGTCTCTTCATGGAACTCCACATGGGGTTGATCTTTCATTTGCAACTGGAAGCCTGAGTAATGGAATTGAAGGGTTTAGCAAAGTGGAAGCCAAGTATCCAGCTTTGCTTTTTAAGCAGCAGCTTACTGCATATGTTGAAAAAATATACGGAATGATTCGCGATAATTTGAAAAAAGAAATATCTCCATTGCTGGGGATGTGCATTTAGGTAATGTTAGTTAAATATTTAAATTACTTATTATTTTTTTCTGTTGGAAACTGTTAATTACAGTTATTAGTAGTTTTACATATTGGTTTTTTAAATTAAAGGCGCCGAGAATCTCCAGAGCGAGCCTAGTGAAGGGATCATCACGTTCGGTTTCTAGTACAGCTCAGCAAACCGTCATTGCTCACTGGCAAGGAATTGTTAAGGGTCTTGGAACTTTCTTAAACATTTTAGAAACAAATCATGTTAGTTGAACTTTTGTATTAACTTCTATTATTTTCCTTTTCTTGTTTTTTTTTTTTTTTTTTGCTACTAACCTCAAAATATTCTTAGGTGCCACCATTTTTGGTGCGTAAAGTTTTCACGCAAATATTCTCATTCGTCAACGTTCAGCTATTCAACAGGTATACACATGATTTTTTTTATTTTTTTTAACTATTTTTTTGTAATTTTAATTCATGATGCAGCTTACTTTTGAGGCGCGAATGCTGTTCGTTTAGTAATGGCGAGTATGTGAAAGCAGGGTTGGCTGAATTAGAACACTGGTGTTACAATGCAACTGATGAGGTATTTCCAGACTCGCACTTTTAAAAAAAATATTTTTTATATATGTTTATTTGTTAAGCCGATGAACTGCAGTATGCAGGTTCGGCTTGGGATGAACTGAAGCACATAAGGCAGGCTATTGCATTTCTGGTAAAGTGTCTCTTTCATCATATTTGATCAAAGAGTTCAAGTGTGATTCATGATAAATCTTTTTTTATGAGAATTTATAATTACATTCAGGTTATACATCAAAAGCCAAAGAAAACACTCGATGAAATAAGTTGTGAGCTCTGCCCGGTGAGTGATCGGTATATGTTTTTGTTAGGTTAGAAGTTAGAACACGCGGCGTTACACAGTTTAATCTTGGTCCACAGATTCTTAGTATGCAACAGTTGTATCGGATCAGTACAATGTACTGGGATGACAAGTATGGCACACAAAGTGTATCCGCCGATGTATGTTTTTTTATTTTTATTTTTTTGATTTATTTTTTTATCATTTTCTTAACATCAGATTGGTTTATTTGGAATAACTATATATGATTAATGTATGCCTCAAATGTCATCATCATTCAGGTGATATCCAGCATGAGGGTGTCGATGACCGAAGAAAATAATGTTGCAAGCAATTCTTTCTTGTTGGATGACGATTCCAGGTTAGTGGGTCAAACCCAACACGAACCCGAAAACTGTGCGACACATGAACATGTACACGACACGTGTATTCATGGGTAGAACACAACCCGTTTAACCTGAAAAAAGTTCTATTTAATATTTTTTTGCATATTAGTATTTTAAAACTACAAATTTACGTATACTTTTTTTTATTCTTTTAAGCAATTAGGTGTTTAAACTATGCAAATTTGTATTTGAACCTTTAAATTTGGTCATAAAAAGCACCTAAATAGATTAATTTATTACATAAAACACATTTAAAAATATATATAAAAAAAAATAAATGGGTTAAACGGGTCAACCCGCAAACCTATCAGGCTAACATAAACACTATCCGTTTAGCTAAATATGCTCGTGGCTTCGACAAACTGATCCGAACCTGTTAGGTTCATGTCGTGTCAGAAATTCACTCCTAGTTGTGATGTTTTCTGATGATAAGTTTATTTTATGCAGCATTCCATTTTCGCTTGATGATATATCAAAATCAATGGATCAAATACAAATCTCAGCCATCAAGCCTCCGCCTCTAATTCGTGAGAACTCGGGATTTAGCTTTCTGTTGCCGCGTATTGAGAACTGACATGCGTTTTATATAGTTCTGGTCAGATGGCCATTTTTGGGTGATAATTGACCTCATTTCTGAGCAAAAATAGAAAAACGTCAGTACTGAAGAAATGTGGATGGTTGTGTAGATCTGTATTTGCGGGTGTTTCCTTAACATTTATAGTTTTGTAGCATGTTGTACAAATAGATGTATTCATTCGCTACGCGAGTAAACTATAGACGAACAGCAAACAAAAACAAGCTCTTTGTACTTCATTTTTACAATTTGTTTTAATGCCTTTTGGTTTGACCAACGCAAGTAAACTATAGACGAGCAACCACCTAATTATTTCTAATTCCTTTCCCGACTCTAAGTAGCAACATTTTTTGGCTATTTAGATCACTGTTCTTGGCAGTTTTTCTAGTACTGCTAGTAACACATAAAGGCACCATTGAAGTGAGGATCATTCTGATCAGTCAAAATTTACCAAATCCGGAATATCTCCAACATTTTATTGCTCTAATGAGCGTGCAAACATACGACTTCTTTTGTCGTATAACTTGTGTGCAAAAGGTCTAGTGTGTGGCGATGGACTCTAACTAACTCCATTTCTTCCTATTTGAATGTGTACAATAGTTGACTAACAAATATTAGAATGAGAAATGTTTCATTAAAAGCAAATCTAATCATAAAACCATAAGTAAAATAACTGTTTCCCTCAAAAAACGTAAATCGATTGGGAACTTTATAATTGTTACCTCTAAAAGAATGATAAATTGCAACAACAAAATAGTAATGACCTGAAAAGGCTTCAGCTATCTTGGAGCACTGCAAACTCAGCACCTATTGGCAAATGATCACTTGGATGGTAGTAATTTGGCAATCCACCTTTTAGATCAGGTGATTCTGCATCTGGAAGCTCAAGGTAACCAACTGGTTCAATGCCCTCAGAAGGAGAGAATAATATATAATCAAGTGTGCCAGTGAACCCAGGTGTGTAGTTTGTGAACTGTGGTTCACCCCTTGTGTAAGCATAAACACTGCACAAAGGCATCGGTACGTCTTCTGAACATTCTGGTGAAGGTTCTGACATGGGCCCACCAGAAACAAGGTACTGGTATACCTGGAAGATTCAATTTTTCATTTAGTTATTTCATGGTAGTGAAAAGGCTAGTTTTCATAGATTTATTGAATCTAAATGCAAAAGGTCAACATGGTCAAAACTTACAGACACGTTCAAGTGCCACGTCATCATTTTTTGCTTGTAATTGGGTCAGATTACCTTAAATCAAAATTTTTGAAGTTGGTTACATTCAATCAAAAATTTCAAAAGTTTGATGGTTTTCTCTGGCCTAAATTAAGTTCATTACCTGATTTGATATAGAAATCAGACCAAAGTAGATATTTTTTTTATGCAATCAAGCTAAAAGAAATGCCATTGATTGTACCTTATCTCCAGGAACCGAATTGAAATCTCCAGCAATAAGTACTGATGGAGTGCACTCAAATTTATCAGATACCATTTTTTTGAATTGAGCTACACGTGATAATAAATATTTCGCCTGTGCAAGCTTGACATCAGCCCATTCTGGGTCCCTGAGGAGCAGGATTTAACTTTTTATCATGGACACTAAACATAAATAAGAAATGATCCACCTAGTTGAAGCTAGACAGCATAAGGGTAAATTGGAATTACCATTACCAGTAAATATGTGTGTTTGCCACAATGACATAATGTTGATAAGGATATTTGAACTTGAATGCAGCCATAATTCCAACACAATCACGTTTCAACCGTACATATGGATCATTAGGATCTCCAAGGTCCCTTGGAGATTTTACTTCCCCTGTGCCAAAATTAAGAAAGAAATATTATTATACTAAAGATTCATCTAAGTAAAGAAGACAAAAAAGGACCAAAAACCCTTACTTGATAGGTACCTTTATTATTGGTGTCAGGATCCTTCTCTTTTTGTTCCATACGTGATGAATCGTCTAGAATCAAGTTAGCCAGGTCGTTATAGTCAATTGTTTCCTCTACAACCAACTCCAATCTGGAAAATAAATAAACAAATTGTTTGAATACAGTATAAATGTTTTTTGGTGTTAAAAGAACTCTTGGAAATTTAAATGAATTTATTGGTTTCCTTTCAAAAAGCATACTTATTGTGCTTGTAGAAAATTCCACATCCATCAAGTTTTCGCCCACTTCTTTTAATGTAGATGCTTGAGTACTCATTCTGCTCTATTTTTTCTTTGTAGAACTTATCATATTCATCTAATTCCTGATAACAGTTGTAAGAAATTTCTCATTTCAGGAAAACTGAAAGTTGATAAAAATAAACAAGGAATATGATAGAAGTATCAAACAGTTCCTGAAGTGGGCCTTAATGATTCACAAGATAAAGGATATGACGAAAACCTGTAAGCAAAAGATATCAGCATCAAGACTCCTGAGAATGTCAAGAATTACTGGTGAACGAGCTTTCCACCTGTGACAATATCCCCCAAAGTTTAATGTATATTTGGCCCATAAAAGAAACACCTAAAGATTTTAATAATTTCGTTTCATATCATGATAGCTTAAATTCAAGCATTGACTAAAGAATACTAAGAAAGCAAGAAACTCACTTGAGACAAGGTGATGGGGAGTATGGAAATACAGAACTTTTTACATATGCCTGCAAGTTCAAACAGAAACATAGTTGTATACTGATAAAAAGGTTACATAGACGCTCTATACTACACATAAATGCCTTTCAGACTATGATAATTACATAACTAGTCTAATACGGATAAAAAGGTTACATAGACGCTCTATACTACACATAAATGCCTTTCAGACTATGATAATTACATAACTAGTCTAATACGCCCCGCAAGATGTGTAAAAATATAAACCTAGGAGTTGCCAACCGCTTTGTAAAGATATCAGTAGTCTGATCATTTGTTAATACAAATTGCACACAAAGACTTCCCTTGGTAACCTCTCTCTAACATAATGAAAATCAACTACCACGTGTTTTTGTCCGAACATTGAAAAGATAAGATTAACTGAGAGATACGTCGCACCTAGATTGTCACGCCATATTATAGGAGCTGAAATTGCACCAATGCCAAGTTCACGAAGAAGAGCTTCCAACGAGGTAAGTTCAGAACTTTGTAGCTCACTTTTCCAATGAGCATCGGTGAGGGCATGAAGTGTTGATCCAGATGTGTGTCCAATAGTAAACATGAAGACAACGTAGAATTTGTTTAAATGCAAACCAATGGTTGATTTTCAGTCAGGTGTGCATAAATTGACACACTTTGTTGACGCAAATGTGATAGCAGGGCGAAAAAGAGTAACGTACCATGTCTATATTTAAGCAATCCATAGAAGGCAACAATGTTGGCGAAAGATAGTCAGCTAGATGGGTCGTAGGCGAGGGCATAAGCTTGAAATATGAAAGATCAGCCCGTTGTAAAAGCTCCAAAATCTATTTCTTATGAGATTATGATGTTGGGCCCAGAGTAACAATCCAAATACCCAAAAAGTTGTGTCATTAGGGTATATTCTGGAACATGTGAGAAGAGCATAGACCCATTCCAGGGAAAGCCAGAGAATGTGAGTAGTTGTACACCCGGATACGTTGAAAAGAGCTTCCAAGATGGTGTAGATAATCAACATACGAACATATGCATCATTTGAAATCCATATCAAATAATTGGGGTTCTCTTTCAGAGCAAATACGGGGGGCTTCGGTTGGTATCAAATGTTGAAACGCGTGAGGGATCGTCCATCCACATATCCAAATAGGTTATTTGTGACAAGAAATGGTTGAATAGTTAGTGAGAAATAGGGCAAAGGCGAACTTGTGGGATTTGTCAGAGGTCTTCTCGGTTGTGGTAAAAGAGACGATTAAAGCCATGGTGATGAAGTTTAATTTTGGCGCAGCATAAATCGGAGGTGCTTTTAGTGTTTTGTAAGCAGTGGACGACGCGGAGGTAGATTCTAGTTGGTTTTGTCCGACTAAGATGGTGTCGGTGGTGGTGGTAGTGAAGGCAGACACACGGTCAAAAAAATAATACGCCCGAAACAGTTTCTCGGCATGATCTGTTGGCATCACATGGGTGGCGGTTTTGGACAGTTTTTTGGGCTTAAAGTCGCGTGTTAAAAGCATAGTTGTCAATAGCGAATAGCGGTAAATAGCGACAAGCCACCTATACGCTACGTAGCGAATAGCGGTAAATAGCGGGCGCTATTTAACGTTTAGCGATACACTAGTAGAAAGTTTTAAAAATATTTTATATTCAACTATTGTAGGATATGTAGCAATTATAATCAATAATCATCTAAATCTTCATATATTAGGGTTATTAGCAACCCTATTTATATTAATCAAGTAAAAAACTGTTTAAAAACATTAAAAAAAAGGGAATATTCGCTATCTGGTCGCTATGTGGTCGAGAAATGGAAATAGCGACACCTTATCGATTCGCTATGTAGCGCGCTATAGCGCGCTACAACTATGGTTAAAAGTGAACCCGATAGTGGTTCTCTCCTTGCTCGAATCGGCACACGGGGGCGACAAATTGATTGGCAACAAATTTTGTAACAAGCAGCTAGAGTAGGGTTTGGTACCAACTTAAGAGTTGCATACTGATTGTGTGTATAAAGGATTACATTGGTGCTCTATACATATAATTTGATATTACATTGAGCTTGTGAAGAGCAACAAACATTCAGAAACAAAGCACTGACTAACGTCATGTATCATATAGAGCTATGTGCTTGATTATTTGTATGAGTATTTTCATGAATCAACAAAAGCCAACTATTAAATATAAGAGTTAAGACCCTCGTATCGATGATTATCTTGTGTAAAATTATACACTTGACTTCCCGAAAATGTATCAACATAAATGCATAAGACAACAACATCCACAGTCAACTAACAATCAATAGGCAACCTATGAACCAGTGCACATACCTGAGCCAGAATATTATACGAAACCAGTCGAAATTTTAAGCCTGTGATATTAGATATAAAATAACAGTTAGCTCAGATGAATTCAACCAATTACATTCAGACAATGTAGAATCAAATCCTCAACAAGCTGGTAACTGTACATATACCATCAGACTCGTTAACTGAAGCAATTTCTTTCTGCTCCACCGGGATAAATTTAGGGCAAACTGGTGTAGCTGTAGCCATCGTCCTCCTAACACAAATCTTACTGCACAAAACCGACACTTCAATTCATACGAACACATCTGAGATTGTTTCAGGTATTGAAATCGAATTAGATGAAGAATAACTACAAACCAGCATGAATTAGAGACGGAATGGCGTAAATTAGTGACGAATCTACTTAATTTTTGGAAATTGAAACCTAAATGTTACGTTTATGAGTAAAATTGAGAGAAGGAAGCAGCGTGTACCTTGTTCGTGGGGAAGACGAAAGCAATAGAAGACCAGATTTCAGAAGCATTTTCCCCCAAACGGAAAAGGGAATATAAGAGGTTTCAGGCGGCCTCCTCTACCGACCAACTGATAAAAAATTATTGAATTACAATATCAGTCCCTAAACTATTATTCAATGGATAAATCCAAGAGGGTGTTATATGTAATTTAGTCATTAGAAACCCTCGACAAGAGAGAGCACTTATTACACACCCGGATATCATTGTGTCAAATGTTCGTTGTATGTAAAGAGAGAAATGCTTGCAAGTTTGGATGACACACATATCCATCCACACCAAGGTTGGTTCGGGTCAAACTCATTTTATTATCCGGAGGTCTAGACATAACTTGTTAAATCATCTGAAACTATGTTAGTTTGGTCAAGGTCTAACTATAAAATACATGAAATATGAATTCACACATCCACACCTTGCAAAATCATGTCACACTTATAATTGTTATAGTACTCGTCATAAATGCTTAAACCAAGACTATAAATAACATATACCATTAAAGTATTTTGCCTTATTTAATATTCTTACTTATTCACATTAACTCCTATTAGTTATGTTTACCTTACTTCAATTACTATACTTAAGCTCACGTTGGAGTTGGGTCATGTGATACATAGGTTTGGAGAATGTACCCATGATTTATGTTGCATAGAACGAAAGAAACCATCAGTAATGATAATAAACACCTTATTATACTTATCGACAATGAAAGTTAAAACATCAGTCAACAAATTTCTAAAAATCATATATATTATATTTTTATTGATCCAATATTACGATCAATGATGTTAGAAGTGACTATTATAACATGTCGTATTTTATAAATAACAATTTCGACAAAAAGAGTTTTCTATATTTCTATTTTGTCATGTAACATTTAATATCGACTCATTTGATTTCAAACTAAAGAAAACCAAATATTATGTTTTAACTTTATAAAGCTACCTTTAGTTTTACATAAATCTCCCAACAAAAATAGATGAATTTTAAAAGAAAATTAATTAAAAAAGGTATTCTTGGTTGATCTCTTTTTGTGACAGATGAATTGAATTACAAAGACTGAAAGTAGAAGGTTGTTAAATGTAATATTATGTAATCGGCTAATCGCCGGCTTTGCAAAGCCTGAACCCTAGTTGTTAACGCCCATCTTCTATAACCAATGCCATGACTCATTAGCCCATCAAAACAACCCACCGAACCCATCTCCGTTCACCGCCTCGGCGCCGGAAACAGAACCAGAATCTCCGGCGATAAAACCTACTCGTTTTCCTTCTTCTTTTCCTGAATCAACCAGAGAAAACCCTCATTCTTCATACATTTTCGATTTCTTCCGTTTCTGGTTTTCAGTTCGGTAAGTCTACGATTGATTCTTTATGTTTTAACCGATTCAATAAAATGATTATTTATCCTATGTTAATAGTATGAAATTATGTTTTCAATTTCTGTAAGGTTTAGGGTTTATAACTTTTTTAGGGTTTATAACTTTTGTGGCATTTGTTTTTCAGAATTCATTCATTGAGGCATCAATGTTGCAGAGTTTGAATTGCATTTATGGTCAAATGAACTTCACTTCACTTATTAGCCCTCATTCCTTCACATCTCCTGTCAAGGCTCAGTCACATGAACCATGGACCAGAGTTATAACTAGGTCACAAAGTTACGGTCATTCGTTGCAGTGTCATGTTTGTCTAGACAGAATCAGTGAAACTAGAGTGGATTCATGGAGGAAGAATAGAAATGAAGTTAGGGAAGATGAGTCGTCTGGTAGGATTTTTGTGAAGAACGATGAGCAAACTAATAACGATCTGTTACAGAGTTTATGCAGACAGTGGGAGTTGATAAAGGCAGCAAGATTGGTGGCGTTAATGAGCCGAAGAAACCAAATTCCTGACTTTGATTGTTGCATGAAGTTAATTAGAGGTCTTGTTAAGCTCAACTATACAGACAGAGCTTCTGAGGTTTTGAATTGTATGGTTATGTCTGGTGGGGTGCCAGATATCATCACTTACAATATGCTAATCAGTGGTTTATGCAAGAACAGATGTATAGATGCTGCTCTTGATCTTCTAGATGGCATGAGTGTGTCTGGTTGCCCTCCAGATGGTATTACTTATAACGCCATAATCCGGGTTATGCTTGAGCATGGTTATCTTAACCAAGCGGTTTCATTTTGGAAGGACCAGTTAGCCAAAGGCTGCACCCCGTATGCTAGTACTAGCTCGGTTCTGGTTGAGTTAGTTTGTAAATCTCGCGGGGTTATAAGGGCTATAGAAATCTTGCAAGATTTAGCGGGTCATGGTTGTAATCCTGATCTAGTGACCTACAATTCAATTATTAATGTGACTAGTAAAAGAGGGAATTTTGGAGATACTATTTTGGTTATAAATGATCTTTTATCTCATGGCATGGAGCCGAATACAGTAATGTACACAACCCTTATCCACTCATTTTTTAACCATGGTTACTTCCATAAGGTCGATGAGATTCTATCTCTAATGAACGAAACATCTAAAGCCCCAACTATGGTTACTTACAATATTTTGATAAAGGGGTTCTGCACATACGGGTTTCTTGATCGTGCTATTGGTTTCTTCAATGAAATGGTGTTGCACAATTGCTCTCCTGATATCATCACTTATAACACGCTTTTGCGCGCCCTTTGTGATGAAGGAATGATGGATTTGTCCCTGCAAATTGTTGAATGTTTAAAAGACAGTAATACCCCTCCAAGTTTGACAAGTTACAACATTCTGATTGATGGGTTAGCTAAAAGGGGTGATATGGAGAAAGCAGTTGGTTTATATCAAGAAATAGTGAAACAAAAGACGGTTGTTCCTGATGATGTTACTCACAGAAGCTTGATTTGGGGGTTTTGTCATGCTGATATGGTTGATGAGGCTGTAAAGATTTTGAAAGTGATGGAGAAAAATGGGCATAGAGCTACGCATGGTACTTATAAGTACATTATTCATAAGTTATGTCAGAAACATAAACTAGGTGATGCAATGAAGGTTTTAAAAATGTTGATCTCGAGCCCTAACAGACCGTACGGTGCAAAATTTTATTCTGATATGATTGGAAGTTTGTCTACAGATGGTATGAATGAAGAGGCTAAGCAACTACTTCAGAAACTGGTCGAATGGAAGGTTGTGTAAGGTCTGTTTTGTAATTTCCAGTTATACATAAACAAATAGAGGCTTTTTGATGCTTTTTTTTGCCATTTTCGTTATGGGAAACTGCAAAAGAATGTTAATTTCAATATATTGATGTCGATATCTACTTGTTTTCCTCAAATGAATACACGAAAACTGGTAAAGTAGCTTTTTGCCTAATTTCTGCATGTTCTTCAATAAAAACTTCTTAAATGGCATACCTTTGTAGACCATTTGTTTCTTAGTTCAAGTATTCTTGAGAATCTGGCAATGGGAATGTCTTTTGCAACCTTTTAACCGATTCTTGTGAAATAGCATTCATTTTGAATAATACATTACCCAAATCCAAAGCCTCAGCCCGCCTGCCTGAGAACCCGAACCCTTCCACCAACAAAATGTAGGTTGTTTGGTTCGGTTTACAACCCCTTTCCACCATTTCTTCCAAAACATGAATCGCATCATCGATTCTATGAGCTTTACACAAGCCAAGAAGCACAATGTTATAAGTTATAACAGTTGGCGTAAACCTGTTCTTTTTCATACTTTCCAACAGCCTGATTGCCTCATCCACCAACCCGTCTCTACATAAACACGAAATAAGTGCATTATATGTGATCTCATCCGGGTCAATTCCTTTACTTATCATCTCAGAAACCATATTTAAAGCTTTTTCCTTCTCTTTATTATACCATAAAGCACTTATCATTGTATTATAAGTACTTACATCAGGTGGACACCCTGTTTCCCCTAATCTTTCAAAAATCTGCATAGCTTCATCTGCATTTCCATTTTTACACAAAGCCGATAAAACCGTGTTGTAGTTTACTATATCGGGTGAACAACCACTTGATATCATGTAATCCAAGAAACTAATCGCCACATCGAGTCTACCTTCTTTACAAAAAGCAGAAATCAAAGGGTCAAAAGTAAAAGCATCAGGAGTAAGTCCACTTTCCACCATGATCTTCAACATATTCAAAGCTTCATCCACCTTCCCATCGCGACATAACGAGCTGATCAAAATACTATAAGTAACCGCATTCGGGTCACATTTTCTTGAAAACATTTCTTCCATCAACCTCTCTCCATCACCCCATTTTCTTTGATTTAACAGTGCTCTTAACAGAATGTTGTAAGAGATCACATCTGATTTACACCCTTTCGATGGCAAACTTCGAACGAATTCAAAAGCTTCATCCATCATCCCTTCTCTGCACAATCCTCTAATTATAGCATTATAAGTATACATATCAGGTTGAAGCCCTATAGACAACATCTCATCTAGAAGCTTCATCGCTTCATCGATCCCACCTTCAAGAATCGTCGCCTCAATCAAGATCGTGTAAGTGATCACCGTCGGATTACAGTCATCTTCCAGCAACTGTCTCAACATCTTCATAGCTAACCCTAATTTCCCCCTGCTACAAAGACTCCCAATCATAATGTTACAAGTAACCACATCCGGCGAAAACCCATGATTCTTCATCCGATTCAACACTTGATTAGCCGAATCGATTTGATTCAACTTACAAAAGCCACTAATCACTGCATTATAAGCAAACACATCCGGTTCGCCATGGGATTCGAGTATCTGGATCACCTTGAGGGCCATTTCGACCCGCCTCGTGTTGAAGAAACCCTTAATCAGCTTTGTGCAGAGGATTACATCAGGCTTATAACCCTTACTAACCATGAACTCCAAGAAATAGAGTGATTCATCATAATTCCCTGCTTTACAGAATCTATTGAGCAGTTTCATGAAATGGGTCTCTTTATAAGTGTAGGATTGCAATTGGGTATGCTTCAAATTGGTTGAAAGTTTGACATTTGAAGTGTTCTTGCTGTGGTTAGGGTTTGTGTTGGGATTAGGGTTTCTGCAGGTTATAACAGAGCAATGGTGATGGGGAATTGGTGTGTGTTTTGGGTGAGCGTTGAAGGGGAAGAATGTTGGTGAGAATTCTGTAGAAATCATTGTTTGATTTGGTTTCAAGATTCAAATTCAGGCGATTCTCATTGTTCAAGAATGTAGAGAAAGTGTGTAGAGAGAGAAACAGTGCTGTGATTCTGTGTGGAAGGATATGATGAGTTTGGATTCCATACAAGTTTTCTAGTTGTGGATAAGATGAGCTCCATGGGTAATGGAATAAGATTCGGGTCGGGTCATGGGCTCTCTAGAATTTTATGTCACTTGTTTTAAAACTAAAATTAATTTATATAGGGAAATTAATTATAGGCCAGAATTTAATATCCTTTTACCAACTTTATAATATTTTTTTCATAGAATATATAAACCAATAAAAATTACTAGTTAGAATAACTACACCGCATAAACCATCCATGACTAGTTTTGTGTCCCTTCATGTTCGAGTCTTTTAATATTATAACATAAAACTGTATCAAATTGTCTATTCAAAAAGCCAAGTAAGTAAAATTAAAATTAACAAGCCTAATTTGGTCAAGAACATGATCTACTCCTTAAATAGCTTAGGCTTCTGCATAATCTTTCTCGGTCTTGACTGGTAGCTTGATCCATATTATTGACCCATTGACCGGTAGCTTTACTGGGTTAAATATGATTTGATTTCAATTTGTGTGTTTGTATGAATGGTCTTTGATATGTTGAATTGGATCAAGATTTTGTCGCTGCGTGCATAAACTGTTGTGTCTCTAGTAAATTTGTTGAAGTTCTAAATAAAAAAACCCGTAGTTACAATATGTTTTTTTAGAAACTATAACAAAAATTAGTCGGTGACACTTCGTTAAAAAATATCTTTTAAAATCTTATGGGTATACAATGTTTTAAAAATATGTGCTTTTGGTTTTAATAAATAAAAGAAATTAATACATTTTACAAATAGATAGTTTTTTTAAACATAGCAAGATCCTGAATCGGTCCACAAACATACCGTCATGTTATTACATTGACACTCTTTAACACACATCAAACATAACACTTTTCATTATAAATCCATTCATTTAAATCTCTAACTCTACAAACATGTTTGAGTTGACCCATAAGTTTTTTTTAAAATTAAGATATTTTAGTTAAATATGTATCCAACATCTATTCTATTACTCCTAATAAAAGAATAAACTTTGGGACACACGTCATTCTTTGGTGCATCCTTAGTCTTTTTTCCTCCTAAACTCTTTTACCCATTTAGATAAAACACGCAAATCCTATTGCCCGGTGTTAATGACCCGTTTTCAGTTTTGTGGAAACCCTAAACATATTCCTCTCATCTTCTAACAATGTCTCTCTCCCCACTCCCGTCCCACATTTCTCCCTCACTGTAACTCTCAAAACCATCACAGTAATCCGACCACCATCCTTCTCCTTCGCCGCCACCGTCACCATTCCCATGTACGCCACCCCACATCTCCACTGCCAAACTCTTACCAAAACCAAGGCACCGTAGCCGACCGACATCAAAGACATTGCCTTCACCACCATATTTCATCGTCACTCTCAAGTACACCTTCTCTTTTTCTGTCCACACTCTTTGGATTAATCCCTAAGACTACCGTTCTTACGTGGGACAAAACCGCCACAAAAATCGATCACCATTAGGTCACTCTTAGTTCTTAAACCCTAACAGTAATTATCCTGCAACTATAACAAAATCAGTTTAATTTCGTCGCAATCGAGTATAAAAAATGACCTAAATTGTACATAATGGATCCACTCAATCCCTATCTCCTTCCTTAAACCCTAATTTCATCATCACGTGTGATTGATGCATACGCAAGCATCGCAAGTGATCGAAACATGAACCTTTGGATGGGGACTGCCATCATTGAAGGTGAAGATTCATCAGTGAAAACATTATATTTGAGAATTTTGCTCCTGGGGTGTTCTTTTTATTTCAATAATTTTATAATCTCTGTCATTATTGATGCTAAAGTTGTTGAGAATGCCAAGTTCACAAAGGATACAAGCACCAACTAAGACTCTTCAAATAGCAAGATTGATTTATGTTTGTCATATAAAGAGGCGCGAACCAACAAGCATGGTGGTTCACACCAGGTATGAGCACATACTCGTTTCCAAAGACCTATGTGTATGCACCATCCACAACCAGTCACCAAAACAAAATTTATAGCTTAACGCATACATAGACTAACACATCAAGTCACCACATTACGCCCCCACACGCAAGGGTTTCGAGCCCCACCACTTCATTGAAGGAACGGGTCAAACAAGTCAAATATGTAAATAGCTAAAAATGAACACGCCACAAAGGTCGAACAAGTCAAATAAATAATTTTTCTGAAAAACAAATAGGTCAAATAAATAATTTAGCATAAAAGAAACAAGTCAAATGGGTCGAAATGGAACAAGGGGTCAAACAAATTTACTGCATATTTAGTCCAAGATAAATACATTTCATCTCCTTTATCTTCATTTTTTTAATTATTTTTTTATTTTCTTAAAAACAAAATTTCATACCTTAGCCTATCAACACAAGGAAAATAGGAAACATTACATTCATCAAATGCATACCATTTGCTGATAATTTATATCTGCCTTTCACTTTTTATCCTCACAAGATCCCAAAGAAAAGCCTTATTGGGACATACCTTATTCAGAACTTCTTCAATTTCTTCTCCCACCTTTTCTTGAATCTCCAAACTTTGAAGTTCATCCATTTGCTATTAAACAAACAGATATACATGATCATAGGTGACAATTTCAACCCGTTTACTTATAAATGGGTTTATGCGGGTTGTTTTTATAAAACGGATCAAAAAAATGTAGCTAAAAAGAGAACGGATACATAACCTCCTAAGTCTTTTACTCAAAGATTTAGATTCATATTGTAATAATATTATTTTTTAATCATAATTAACACATTATTAATAATAGGAAAAAAAGGGGTGGATTCAATAAGTCAACCCAACCCAAACCAGCTTGACTCGAATGTACTAAAATTGATCTGTTTCAACCCGAACCCATTTTGACTTGTTACCCACAATGAAAGTTGAAGAAAGTTATGTTACCTTGATCAACCACATGACATAAGTAGCCGCAAACATTGCTTGTGATTCATAATCCTCAAAAATATTATCTGGAATAGTTGTACACGAGCGAAAGAGTAGTAATTCATTATCCAGAAATAAATCGACATGGATCCCACCCATATGAGCTGCAAAATGTTTTATCCAGCAAAGGGAGAGGAAACGACGATAAAGCCATAAGGCCTGGAACACATAAATAATACCACCTTAAAAAATCCAGCCAAATTAGTCAATTTTTCTTAAAAATTAACAAAAGCATGAAAAACATATCGACATACCTCTCTTCCTATGTAACGCTTGATTAAGATTTCACTCCAGGTAAGCTCTTCCTGTCATGTACAAATGGATAATAATAACAATAAATAGATATAATAGATTCATGAAACTATGAGTCTGACAGCCTTAAAAAGATAAAGGGGATATGAGCATAAACCTTCCAAAGTTGATAAACTTCTGTAGCATGTGAAGGGCTTTCTTTTGAATCTTGTTTATACCATGAATCTTCTAATGTCCTGGTCATCAACCGCTGCCCAATCAGTTAGATTTCAGTCACTCAAAGTAAGATGAATAGAAAATAAATACATCAATAGTCTTGATGCGTTAATTACTTGGGGGTTTAAAACTACCTTCTGAAATCGAATATATGAAATTAAATAATCAGAAATCGAATATATGAAATTAAATAATCAGAACTAGATAATGAATTGTAATAAAACGGGCTGCAAGAGAGCGTTTGAATGAGTTTAAAGTTGTGACAACCAGATATGTTTTGACTTTTGAGTGTTTGGTAAGTTCTAATTATTTAAGGATTTACATGTAACATGAATTTTAAATTATCAGATTATGAGAATTAATTTTGTTGCAGCTACTCCAAAACTGATTAGTCAAAAACTGATTAATTTTTTAAACGATCAGATTATCAGAATCAGTTTCGCTATTTCCAAACAGTAGACTTGAAAACACAATAGTCAGATAATCACTTTCAAAATGAAATGCCAAACACACCCTTATTTGAAAATAAAACTTACTGTTCGATAGTGAAAGCAAGAGTTGTCAGCAACATGCAATCCAGCCCAATCTCGATTATTAATTAACTCATCAATTATCTGAAAGAACCAAGAAAAATCCCATTAACACTCACAAACTGCAGTAGAGAAATAATATAATTTGGAACAGAGAAACACAAGTACTACTTAGAGGAGATACTTGGCGACGATACGGCTTTCAAAATTAAATAAAGAAAAAAGTTGAGATATTAATAGATCAAGAGGTTGATAAGAACCCGGGTTAGGTTAGCTGATCAGCAAAGGGAGCTGGACATGGGGCAGTTACATGGGGGGAAATGCACATTAAAAAAGGGGGCCAAGTCCAGCAGTTTTAGGAGTAGTGGGCGACAGTTTTTAGGAGTCAATTTTCTAAATGTTTAATAGTATTAAATAGGAGTTTAGGCCTTAGAAGTTTCTGTCGAGTATTTTATCTATTAATATCTTTGTTTTGGAGTTCTTCCCTATTCGAAAGGGTTGTCTATCTGTAATTTCAGTTTCAATCAATCAAGCCTACTACTTAGTTTCTATCATTTGGTTCCATTGCCGGGAAATCTCTCAAAAAAATGGTGCAAACCCGGAGTAGTGATGGCAGCAGCTCAAGTTCTGATACAGTAGCCGCTCAATTGGCTGCTATAGCAGAAAAAATGGAGATGTTTGAGGCCATGAAAGAAGATCTCGCAGCCCTGAAAGAAGGCAACCGCCAACAGGGAAACCGTTATGACAATGGGGAAGGTCTCTGGAGTACAACAAGCTCGAATTCCCTACATTCAGCGATGGTGACCCAAGGGGTTGGATTTTAAAGGCGAGAAATACTTCAAGTTCTATCACACACGTGATGAAGAGAAGGTGGACATTGCTGCGATGAACTTGGAGGGAGATGTTCTCGATCTTTATTCCTGGGTTTCGGGGGAGCAAGAAATTGCTTACTGGGAGGAACTGACACGGGTTCTGCAAAAGCATTTTGGGCCACCTGAGTTTCAAAACCCAGACGAGTATTTGTGCAGTTTGAAGCAAACTGGTTCTGTTTAAGAGTATAGGCAGGAATTTGCACGTCGGTCAGCCCGAGTCTCGAACTAGCCCGATCACTGCCTACTTGGGGTATTTCTTAATGGGCTGAAAGAGGATTAAAGGCTGATGTTCGCATACACAAACCTAGATCTGTGTATAAGGCTGTCAGTTTAGCATTGGAGTTTGAATCTAAAATCAGCCAAACAAGAATTGAGAAGAAGCAAGACCCTAAACCGGCTAACCCTGCAATGTTTCCATCCAGCACAGCAGCCGCTAGTTCACCAACAGCAACCCCCTTTCGCATTTCAGAAACTGAGAAACAAGCGCGTTATTTAAAGGGAGAATGTTTTAGGTGTGGCGAGAAGTACGGACCAGGTCACAAGTGTAAAACAGGTACCTTTAAGCTACTGGAGATCACTGATGAAGGGATGAACCACGAGGCTGAAACCGTTACTGAGCAGCAGAACCCAGAAAACTTGGCTGAAATCAGCCTTCATGCTCTTTTTGGTCAATCAACAGCAGCGACCATGAAGCTCAAAGGAATTCTCGAATTGGCTGAGGTTCTCGTCCTAATTGATAGTGGATCGACACACAATTTCATATCGGATAGGTTGGTAAACAATTTAAAACTCACTGCACAGTTTATCACTCCGTTTGGTGTCCAAATCGGGAATGGGGATGTTATTCGTTGCAATCGGGTTTGTAAAAATGTTAAACTTCAGCTAGGTGATCTACACGTGAGTCAAGACTTCTACCCGTTTGGTTTGGGAGGGGCTGATGTGGTACTTGGTATTAAATGGTTGGCTACCCTAAATACAGTTCAGGCAAATTGGCAGCATATGACTTTCACATTCACCATTGATGGCAAGGAGCACACACTACAAGGGCTGCCACCGAATGACCAACAAGCAGCTACCTTCCAACAGCTAAGGCTGCCACCGAATGACCAACAAGCAGCTACCTTCCAACAGCTAACTATTGAGCCAGTCGTGACACACACTACGGGACCAGGGGCTCCATTTTCTGTTACCCGACTTGAGGGCAAGTCGATTCTCCGGGCCGGATGTATTGATAAGAACCCGGGTTAGGTTAGCTGATCAGCAAAGGGAGCTGGACATGGGGCAGTTACATGGGGGGAAATGCACATTAAAAAAGGGGGTCAAGTCCAGCAGTTTTAGGAGTAGTGGGCGACAGTTTTTAGGAATCAGTTTTCTAAATGTTTAATAGTATTAAATAGGAGTTTAGGCCTTAGAAGTTTCTGTCGAGTATTTTATCTATTAATATCTTTGTTTTGGAGTTCTTCCCTACTCGAAAGGGTTGTCTATCTGTAATTTCAGTTTCAATCAATCAAGCCTACTAAGTTTCTATCAGAGGTCTTAAGTTCACACCTGACTTTTGGGCATGTAAGAAACTAACCAGCAACGGTGATTCCATGCACGGTAGTTCATCTTTGACTTCTGCAAATTAGATTCAACAGGATCAGGGCAGGTGGCATTACCAAACAATTATGATGAAATTTTCTTCTAAATCATACATGTATGTGAAAAGTATTCCTAGATATACACAGTGATGATTGTATCATCTAGTCCATGATAGATAAGATGAAAGAACTTCAACATATAAACCATCAAAATTTCCAAAATTAAATTTAACCTCTGCTATTCTTTTGGCTAATTCAGATTCATTTTTCAAAACTTCTTGCAGATTTGTACACTTGCCAGCTATCATCATCTTGATCACCCATCGCCTGTTATAAATTCACAAAATTCAAAATAAAAAAGTTGGCAGAAAAGATAAAGAACTTTTCATTTGTCTTGTATTTGGAGACGTGTATGTATGCCTTCATTCAAACAGATGTATGCAAACATTAGTTTTTTTTTCATAAACACAAAAGCTAGATCTTTAGATGCTTTGAGGTGTTGATTACTCCCATCACCTGAATATATTTTCCACATAAGATTAAATTTTATTATATAAATGAACTTATATAACACTGGTTGCAGTATATATTATAACCCATGAACAATCGTAAGATCAAAACAAATTAAACCATAATACAAACACCACTTTCATAAAGCAACAAGATTTTATTGGATGAAGATGACAAGAAGAAAACATAATTATTTTGAAACAGAAAATTGTTACTCTGGGTTCAGTATATATAGCCCCATGAACAATCATAAGATCAATACAAATTGAACTCTAATACAAACACTACTTTCACTAAGCAACAAGATTTTATTGGATGAAGATGGTAAGAAGAAACGTAATTATTTTAAACAGAAAATTATTATTCCAATAGAGGAGCTACCTTCCCAAATGTTACCTATGGATCCAAGCACGCTCGCTTTTTGGTGAATATGAAAGAACCAAAGTTGATAACTTTAGCTCATCAAAAAATAGCATAATGTTTTGCTTCTTTGAAACAACGTCCTTCCTGCAAAAGTATTAGCGGGCCATCGGTAAGAGATGTTTCCACTAAAAAGAGAATATTTATTGACTGTCTTGATTCAGAAAGTTTCTTGAATATAAAAAAAATGAATGAATGTTACATATCAGAGAAAAAGAAAGAAATACCTGCAATTCCATGCGGTTCCAAAATCACAACTCAGCAGCAAAAGTGCCCTGCTATGCTTCATTGCTTCACTTTCAAGGGTGGGTAAAGAAGATGAAGCACTTGAGACATTATCAGTGTCCAATGCCACTTTCTTTGCATGTAAATCGCTCAGCATTTTATACTGCTTTATTGAAGACATAAATGCATGTTTAGCAGCATTGTATAACGGATGGATAACGTGGGTTGAGATGCCCAATTTGTGATCTCTACTCCAGAAAGCCAAATCAGTAGGATTAGCTTCTGATGCTTTTGATCCGATGCTATCATCTGAGGATGGAAGCTCTGTTGAAATAGATGAGTCACTTACAGCAGCAAATTGAGACGGATGAACGAATCCCACTTCATCACTGGTTACAGGTGAAAATTAGAAGATGAAGCTATGAACAATAGGAAAGGGTAGAGGAAGAAAAACTCAAAGCATGGGCAACTAACTTGAAAATCTAAACATTTTAATTGCACCAAAATGTAACATACTTTCACCTCTCTTCCAAAATGTAACATACATGAAGCAAGAGGTAACAGTGAAGAAATTTTTTTCACTAAATAATAACCAAGTTTCATAATTTTCAATTTAAGTCAAATTTAAAGAAAAAATAATCACTAAATAGTAACTAGGATTCATATATGTCTCATTTAGGTCACTTAACTTTTTTTTAAATTAGCATTTATATAAAAATTCCACAAGATTGAAACACCTAACGAAAGTTGAGTGACTTTAGAGGAACGAAAAATCTTTGAGTGACTTTAATGGAAGTATAAAACTTTCCTTTGTAAGTAACATACTAAAACCTTGGCGCAATTGTATGTAAAATAACACACCAAAATCTACCATTCATCTTTTACTATGTAATGCAAGTTATGTAACGAATGGTAACATGTAAAACTAAGCTAAGCAGTTAATGCGGAAAAATAAGGGTAATCGGTCAAGGACCGATATTTGAGATATCGGTTCTCGCGGTGGGATATCGGTGAGATATCGGTAACTTTTATATCATGCATAAACTTATATATACACACACACACACACACACATATATATATAATATTAATAGTCAAATCAAAAGTCAAAACTAAAAAGTGTCAATATTTTATATTAGAAACATGATCTAGCAGGTGTGCAAAGTGCGAACGTGGATGTATTAGGGCATTTACTTTGATGGTTTTGGCTATGAGTACAAGACATTGGGCCAACATTTTTAAAGGGCCAAGATTAGTAAACCGAGAAACTCGGTGAGACAACCGATATTATACAATGGAAAATGTAAAAGTAAGTTGTATACAATGGAAAAAAGGTAAAAGTACGTTGTATACAATGGAAAAAAGGTAAAAGTACACTACACTTTGTGCAATTAACACTTCTAAAATCTTCATTTTAATTGCACAAGCGATGAAAGATAAGACTTCTACATTGATTCTAAATTTCGCATACTAGACATAAAAGTATAAACATATAGAAGCCAAAACTCAATTTCACAACAAGTATCACAAGTTTTGAAAAATCCAAATGGAATATAGTGTGTTAGTGGATATTTTCAAAACAAACTTTATCATTGTTTGAAATTATCCTTATCTAGATGTCTGTATCCAGTTTTTGTTGCAATTTAGTTATGATTTCTTTCAACTTATTGGTGTAATTGGTGCTAGATGAATCTAACAAGAATTACAGTTTCTTTCAATGTCACTTTCCTCATAGAGAATAATACGTTTACAAATCACTGACCTAATTACACTTTTAAGACTACTCTCAGTTCATATAGCATTCAATTTCTACTAATTTCTAAATCGCCGCAGCCAAATTAGGGGAATCGAGGTAAAATTACGAATGATTGGCATATGGAACGTAAAATCATTGATATGTGTTAGGAAATTGAGATCGATATTTTTAGAATACGATTGGTACAGGAGGACATAGAGAACTTACATTAAAGGATCGGATTCGAGAATAAACTCTAGCTGAAGGAGTAGAGAAGAAGGCTCCGTGTAACCGGATGGATCTGCTTCGCTCATATCTTGAAGTTCTCCGGCGCCGACGGCGGTGGTGGCAACGCTAGTGAGAGAAAGAAGAGAGAGAAGGTGGTGGATCGGCTAGGGTTTTGGTGTGAACAAGTGGCGATAAAAGGTATTGTGGCGGTGGTTTACGGCGGATCAACAGAGAACAAGTGAGCACGTGACGGCGGTTCACGGCGGCTAGTGGCGGTTTTAGAGTTTTAAGTCTAAACAAGTGTATGGAAAGCCTGGTGATTTATTTTAAGTGTTTTAAATATTTTTTTTTCGATTCATGTACAACGTCTGTTAACGGTTCTAAACGGTTAAAAGTGGGATTAACGGGTTTAAACCGGGAAATTATTCGTAGGGGAATTCGGGGTTGATTTCAATGTGGGTTAAGGTCGGGGTTTTAATTGAGATAGTTAACCTTGATAGTGTGTGTTAGTTATGTGTTAAAGTATTGGTTCGGTTATATGAATAATGTATGTTTATGTGTGATGTATTGGCACGAATTCACTAAGGCTTAGATGTGGGGTTGGGGTTATGCTATATTACCTGAAGTGTGAAGTTTTAGTATGTTATTGCATGATATATAATGTGGTGTTGATTATGATATACACTGTGTGTGGTTGTGAATAGTGAGGGTGTGTGTAGTTAGGTGTGTGTTAATGATCGGAACGACTTAGGTAAAATTGATGTAGTAAGTGTGCTATGTGAATATGTTATATTTGTGAGTTGGTGTGAATAGAGTTATATAGATAACTTTGTATGAATTTGTTTGATGTAAAGAAGTCTATATAAGGAAGTTTGCATGAATGAACCAATATAATTGTATTGACAAGGATGAGCTTATATAATCATATATATGTAAGTTAGTTGTCATTAGTGTGGGTTGTGTGTGATCAGTGGTGTGAGTTAAATAGTGGTTTTAACTAAAATGTGAGTGAAGGTGTTTTAAAGGATATTGAGCTAAGGACTGGGATGTGGTGGCCAATAAATGTGAGAAACGTGTTGACTACTATGTGTGGTGTGAGTGTATGAAGTCCATGACGGTGACAAAATTGTGTGAGGTCCACGATAGTGGCAAATCAATGTGAGTCTCATGTTGATAGTGTGTGTCGAGCCCAACTATATTCAAGTGAGTTAAGGTGTGGTGTTGTGTGATATGAGTGAGCTAAGTGTGGTGTGTATGTGGTGTTATTATCTAAAACTAAATCATTTAATAAAGTGTGCTTTTGAAGGATTAAATGATGTTTTGATAATAAATGATGTTTTTAAAGTTATAGACTCGCTAATGAAAGCTGACCTATTTTAGTACGTGTTTCATAATGAGTTAAGGTGAGTTGTGGTATGGTATCTACGGGCTATCAGACAAGAACAGTTGACATCCTATGGTAGTTAAGTGTGTTTTGGAAATGGTTTTAATTATGTGGTTAAACTATATAAAATGTAAGTTTTTGTAAAGTTTTCTGTTGTGTGTTCTGATTAAATCTAACCAAGTCACGCGCCTAGGTTGTGGGGTGTGACGCACTCAAACACGTGGTGTGGATGCGTCCTGAAACTCGAAAACTGAGTTAGGATGGCTGTTAACCTACTTTCATAAACACGTGGTGTGGGTACGTTTGTTACTTAGGATTTTAGGCGATTATAATGTATATTTCTAGATGTCTTTAAAAGTTTGAGTATGAATGAAAGTCCGATCATATAATTTAAATTGGATTGTATGATTTGAGTTTTATTTTTATTTTTTTTAATTAAAATCGTTTTTTATTTATATGTTTTGTTTAGTTTCTTTATTCTAAGGATCAAAAAGTCGAAGCAAACTAAATAGTAAATTGTTTTTTTCTTTTTAATAAATTCTCTTATTCTTTATGTAATTTAAATATACCTTTATTACCCATAATCATCCCTAAAGCCTCGATTTAGTCCTGCAATTTATAAACTATACACAACTCCTTAACCTTGTTGATAACCATAACAGTGTAACACCCTAATTTTGAAATTGACCAATGATTTAAAAACATTATAGCGGAAATAGGTCTTAACTTTTTTCATTTCTAAAGCAACCTTATGTTTGTTTACAAAAACTCCTTTGTATACATAAAACACACTCATATTAGTACTTTATCTATGTTAAGACATAAAGACTCAAACGCTTTACAAAAGGTCATTTCATTTGTTGAACTTTTTGTACTTACAATCCATCCCATAGACTTGATCATCACTATCCAGTTTGTTTTCTCGACCCGAGCATAATGACATACACAACACAACCATTAGACATGCTAAGTGAATGATTAAGACCCAACGAGACACGACAAAACCAACAAAAACCCTTTGGAAAATCAGAGTCGTCGTACCCTATGCTGAGCAGCATCTAACCCATAAAGATAGTTTCAATGTAAAACAATTATATCTTTTATAATAAAATAACCTTTGTCACTTATGTGCCAAAAGTATTTACAAGATGAGACATAAACTCTGATATTTTAAAATAAAGAAAAGTCGGCGTTCCATAACCAAATTCATGAGTAATTACTACACAATAACCAAATTAACTTAAAACATTTTAAATTCAATATATATATATATATATGTATATATATATATATGTGTATATATATATATGTGTATATATATATATGTATATATATATATCCCAATTAGAGTATGGAACATCCACATGATTGATCATTTCTTGCATTCTTCCACTGACCCGTTGAGTTCCTGATGTCAAATTCACATCATGCCGGTTATTAAGTTCTTGACATAAATTATCAAGGGTCATTTCAATTCAATTAGCCTTCTTTACACATTGATTACTATCTTACAACCTATTTGGATTCATTACTAACAATACGATCATCTACATTATGATTAAACTCATATTTATCTCATTCACCTAAATGACCCGTTTGGTGCTTGATTCACCCAAACTCACGCAAATCAAGTTATCAATGCTTGTTTCATTGTAAAACTTGATTCCAATAATATTGTAACCTTCCACAAAACTCTTTTTAATACAATTACATAATCTAGTGTGAAATCATTTAAAATTTATAAAATCTTTAGTTAAGGCATTTCATCAGACACTTTCTATGCATTATAAACTTTAAATCTCTTAATTGGTTTTTGTTGTCATTCTAATCCATTCTCACTATTACTAATACACCCAAAATGATGTTTTAAACTTGAACCGTCATTAATACTCAAATTCAACCACTTACTTACACCTAAGAAGATGTTATTAACTCAATTTCATCATCATAGAATAAAGGAATTCCATAACCCACTTGATTACCTAAGAAACAAAAGCATGCAACAACTTAGAAACATTATTGATGAAGTTTAAAGAAATCCAACAAAAATAAACACATGAACTAGTTCATCTACAACCAAAATTGAACATAAACCTACGTTAGAGCTAGAACACATCAACAAGTAGGTTTTTAAGTATAATTTACTAACCAAAACGTCCAATTTGCTAATGCATGGCTAAGAGACTTACAAATCCGTGAGTAAAACCACAATTTAGATGGATTGAGCCATGATTTCTCTAAATCGTTTAACCTTTTGAACCATGGTAAGTTTTTAAAAAATTTATACTTGTTACATACAAATATGTATGTTTATGTACATAAAAACCCATTAAACTAGTTTTTTCGTATGTTTTTATATATTTAAAAGTTTTCTACACTGTGTAGGTAAAAAAACGTACACATGTGTAAGTATGTATATAAACGAAATTTGTTCATATTTTTTGTTTGAATTTCATGAAAAACAAATAAACATTACATTTATATTATTTTTTTATATTTTAAAACTTTTTAAAATTAAAAAAGTAAATGATTGTTTTTGTTTTGCGTGTTCTCGTAATAGTGTTCTGAATTGAACTCTCCCTATATATATAACCCAACACTAGTTTATATATAAATTATTAAATCTTGATTAAAACCCCACAATATATATATATATATATATATTTTATTATTAGTATAAACATACATCCCAACAATTCGGATGTTACAACTAGTATCGAATTTATGACTTTGTTGGAAAATTTACTCCAATAACAATAAAAACTAAATGACAAGACAGATTCATTTGAAATGGTTGTGTTCTTGAGATGATTTAAAAGAACCATCCAAATAAACACTACTATGCATTTTGTTTCCGGGCAAATGAATTGGTAACTATCAACAAGAAACACTCAATTTTGGGTCAAGTTTATGTAAACAATGATGCGCATTTAAAACCAAGGTTACATGTTTCTTTAAACTTTGGCTCAAAATAGGTCTTATGTTAAAGCTAAATGCTTCACATGCATAACATAAAAGATGAACCTAAAACAATGTGATAGGCTCTTATACCTACATTTAGACTTTAGATCATATGATCCTCCATTATTTGTGGACATGTAAGTATGATACATGTTACTTCATTGGTTAAAGCTAAATGTTTCACATGGACAACAATAATAAATACATACATATTTACACATGCATACATAATATAATCACTTCGGTCTGAGTTAACCTTTCTTAATAAGTTTAATCTCGTTTAACAGTTATTTCAAAATCTGGACAACATGTATGTGTGAGCCCATAAGCTAGGCTAATCCGCTCACGCTCGAGTCCAAAACTTATCTATTATTGCCTTCTGTTTGGTTTTACATATGGTGTAAACAAGTTGAGCCGATTGTGAGATATCCGAGACCGGTTCACTAAAATCTTGAACCAAGACGAGTATAAACAAGCTCAAGCTCGAGCCTATATTGAAGCTCACTTAATAAACAAGTTCAAGCCCGAATTTCATACATCGAATTTGACTAGACTCACGAGCATATTATTTACATAATTCTTATGTAATATATTTAATATATTAATATATATATATATATATATATATATATAGGAGGAGGTTCAAATAATGAGTAGGTTTTCGCTAAGAAATCTAAGAAATGATCAAAATGCTTAGAAACGATATCAAACGAACTCCGATTGAGCTCATTTCAGTGGTGTTAGAACTATCTCGTCGAACTCTACCATATTAGCTTTTAAGGTTTAGATCTTAAGTTTGAATTTTATGGTTTTATCCTTATGGTTTAGCCTTGGGGTTTAGTTTTTAGGGTTTAGATTTTATGGTTTAGGCTTTTTTAGGGGTGGGGGGTTTAGGTTTTTTTTTTTTTTGGGGGGGGGGGTGGGGTAAGGGGTTTAGGTTTTTGGGGGGTGGGAGTGGTGGTTTTAGGCTTTTTGGGGTGGGGTTGGAGGGGGTTAGGTTTTTGAGGGTGCGGGTGGAGGGGGTTTAGGTTTTTGGGTCCGGATTAGAGTTCGATGAGACGGTTCCAACGCCGCTGGAATGAGCTCAATCGGAGTTCGTTTGACCCACTTCTTTGCATTTCTTAGCGAAAAACCACTTCTTAGTGGAACCTTCTCCTATATATATATACACACACAAAAAAGAGTTCTTATATCTTAAATTATGATAAAAATATATATACGTGTATGTAATTTGAAACAAGCTTACGTTCTCTTCAATTAAACGAATCAAACTCGAGTCTCGTTTACACTCTTAGGGTCTGTTTGGTATGGGGTAATGAAATGGACGAGGGAATGAAATGAACGAGGTAATGGAATGGACAAAGGAATGAAATGGACATTTTCCATTCCATTGTCTTGTTTGGTGGTATCATGAAGGAATGAAATAAATCATTACTTTATGATGTTTGGTAGGCTAGAATAGACGAAGGAATAAAATCGATAGTGAGTGGCGGTGGTGGGTGATGGCGGCGGTGGTGGGTGGTTGTGGGTGGGGGTGGTAGGAGGAGGTGGTGGTGGTGGGTGGAGGAGGCGACAGTGGTGGTGGTGGGAGGTGGCGGTGGGTGGTAGTGACGGTAGTGACAGTGGCGACAGTGGCGGGTGGCGACAGTGGCGGTGTCAGCGGTGGCGGCGGTGGGAGGTGGGGGTGGGTGGTGGTGGCGGCAACGACGTTGTTGGGTGGTGGAGGAGGTGGTGGTGGGTGGTGGTGGTTGGTGGTGGGAGGTGGCGGTGGTGGTGGTGGCGGTGGCGGCGACAATGGAGGCGGTGTTTGGAGGTGGCGGTGGTGGGAGGTGGGGGGTGGGTGGTGGCGGTGTGTGGATGTGGGTGGCGGTGGGTGGTGGAGGCGGTGGTGGGAGGTGGTGGTTGGTGGTGGTGGGTCGTGGTGGGTCATGGTGGTAGGAGGGTGTGGTAGTGATGAAGGGTGAAATAAGGGATGGAATGAAAAAAAAACAAGGGGGTGGATGAAATGAATTTGAGGGATTTAGAAGGAATGACATTCTTTGTGGAATGGGTGATTCCACTCTATCTTCCAACTAAGCACCATTTTTTTCATTCCCTCGTAATCGTCCATTCCATTCCACCTCTCATTCTTACATATCAAACGCTACCTTAGTTTCACCCCAATTTCTAAACTTTTGTTGATACTTGCATATTTTAATCCTACTAAACCATGTTATTTCAATACTTTAAACAAAAGAAATACTAACTTATATAAAAAAAGCCAAAAAAAAATAAAAAATACACATAACATAACAAAACAAAACAATTCAATCATACACATTTTTTTCACTTACAATATCATAATCTTGAAAATCTATCTTAGGCCTAGGGTATGTCCCAATCGGTCATAGAGGGATGATGTTTGAAACAAAGTCTTAATTTTTATGAATCTCGGTTCCTTCTTCATCCCCCCACTTCAGGTGCTTATTATACATACCCCTTTTATATATCTATATCTATATATATACACATATACATACACACTCTCTCTCTCATGCAAAGAATCTTGCATCCTTCAAATCATTCACCCTCCGATCTTTCTTGGGGGTGTTTGGGATTACTTTTCAAAACTACTTTTGACTTATTTTCAAAAGTAAGGGGGTGTTTGGGATTACTTTTCAAAACAACTTATTAACTTATTATCTTTTGAAATAAGGTAATAAGTTATAAGTTTGTTTGATAAATTTAAAATAAGATGAAAGATGTGAGAAGGAAAAGTAATAAGTAATAAGTAAGAAATTCTTACTTTTGGTGGAAAAGTAATAAGTAGGTTAAATAAATAATCCCAAACACCCCTAAGAATTTTTAACTTTTGGATTTCAACTTCTCCATCTCACATTTTTCAACTTTCAACTTATTTTGAATTGTCCAAACAAACTTATAACTTAAGTCAATAAGTTAGTTTGAAAAGTAATCCCAAACACCCCCTTAACAACCCAATTTCAGGGTTGCAAGGTTTCGACGATCTGCGACCTCTACCTCCGTAAAGCCCCAATTTTTCATCATCCCCAATGCTATTGATTTGATTTGATTTGATTAGAAATTGATTGATGTGAAGAGGGTTTTCAATTTTGAGATCTGGATGAGAGATTTTGAATTCAGGAATTGATTTGGAATTGGAAAGATGGATATGGATCATAATGGGGATTCGGGTTTTCTGGACCCGGAATTGTTGCAGCTGAATGAAGTGTCTCCTTTGGCTATAAAGTCAAATCCTTTTGTTGCTGAGAAGTTGTTTGAGCAGTGGCTTTCCCTTCCTGAAACAACCCTTTTGGTAATTCTGTTATTTCTGTTTTGATTTATGATCATTGGTTAGTTGTTATGTAGGTTTTTGTGATGATGTGTAGATAGAATATGATGGGAAAGTGGTGGTTGTTAAGCTGTAAATTTTGATACCCTTTATTGGTTTCTTGGTGAACAATCCACCTTTAGGGGAAAATTGACATTTATTGGTTTGTTATTTCTTGTAAGTTTAATCTTGGAAGAGGCTTAATTTCATTAAGTAGTCGCTCACTTTGTTGAAGACACAAATACATTGTGAAATAGGAAATTGAAGGGAAGTTAATTAGGTTATAAACAAACAAACTCAAATGATAAGAATTCAATTCGGGAACCGTTAGTTGGTATTTTTTTTGTTTGTGTATTTGGAGTTTTTACTTGTTATTAATGGTGGAATGATGAGGGTCTTACATGCCAAGTCACTTGGTGGTAGCTCGGGACATGCTCGTTTTAGTTAGTAACTAACTCTTAACAATGGACGGTTTTTATTATGGAAAATCGATTACACTTTCAAATTTTCAATATCAAATGCTATTTATACCTTTTTTGTTATACGGGATTGCCGAGAAATTGTAGCCTGGTAGATTTACCTTTTGTGGGCCCTATTTTAGAGGATTAGCACATGTGTTGAACCTAGACTAGTTATGGCTGATATATGAAATGATTTCGTTCTGGCTATTTCACTATATTAGGTCACCGTGTGAAGTTTGGTCATCCAACGTGGATATATGATTTTCATATTGGGCTAACTAATGTCAAACAATGTAATTATAGCATGATGTTGTATGATTGAAATCACAATTCTAAAGGAGTAAAGGTTCAATCTTTGTAGTGTTGAATTTGTTGATTAGGAGTGTACGCATAGCCAGTGATTGCAATGTAAAGACACATGATAAGAGTTTGCTTTAAAGCTTTTAAAATAGACAACTTAAGCCATAGATAATTCTTGCTAAAATAGTAACTTTTGCTATCTTTAAGTTTGAAAGTTAACTGCGGTAGTAAAAGATGTTTCTTCCCCATCATCATTTATCCAATCTGAAAGTTTGTGTCTTTACAAAGTTATCTGCCACTTGTCATACATAAAGATTAGTAAATATGTGGCTTTAATAAGTTAATAACCATATATGTGCTTTTAATTATAAAGAACTAATACGGATGATTGCTATGTGTTAATATTAATTTTAATACCACTATCAAATTATTTATGGTATTTACTGTCTGAAAATAGGTGAAATCTTTGTTTAACAATGCTAAAGCGGGCGTTCCATTAAACATATCTGGATCGGTTTCCAGCCCAAAAGCTTCTTCGGGGAATTCAATACCTTCCATGTTTCCAGCTGGAAGTGCACCTCCACTTTCACCAAGAAGTTCATCATTCGGTTCTCCTCGTGTCACAAAACAGAGGGCGGGCCCATCTGTCCTAGGTTCTCCATTAAAAGTACTAAGTGAACCAGTCAAAGAGTTAATACCTAAGGTCAAATTTCAAATCAATGACTTTGTTTATCTATGCTAAGAATTAAATTATTGGTTTTTTTTCAAAATTAATGATTTTGTGCAGTTTTACTTTCAAAATGGCCGTCCACCCCCTAATGAATTAAAAGAACGATGCTTGTTTAGAACCAATCAGTTTTTCTATGGTCATGCTGATGGACTAGAATTGAATGGTGAGATATGTATTTCAACATTTTTGGTAGAATATGAATGGTCAGCTTTGACTTTGACTTGGCTAATTTTGAATTAAATTTGTAGAATTCAAACTGCTTACAAAGGAAATTTGCAAACTACCATCTTTTCTCTCCACCGCCCTTTTTAAAAAGATTGATGTTGCTGGCACTGGCGTTGTGACCAGGTATTTTTGTATAGTTGTATGTTTTTTAGATAAAAAAACTTATATTTTATACATGAAGTTTTATATTTGCAGGGATGCATTTATTGATTATTGGGTCAATGGTAACATGTTGATAAAAGATGTTGCAACCCAGATATATACAATATTGAAGCAGCCTGATTTGAAATATTTAACTCAGGTATATGAATTTCATACTATCAAGTCCAAATCAAACATGATTTTTTTTTAAATAAAGAACTTGATAGTACTTATAATATTATCATAATAATGTGTATTTTGACAATACTTGTAATATTTATCATAATAGTGTTTATTTTCAAACTATCATAATAGAGTTGATAATGCTTATAATATTTATCATAATAGTGTTTATTTTCAAACTATCATAATAGAGTTGATAATGCTTATTATATTTATCATAATAGTGTTTATTTTCAAACTATCATAATAGAGTTTATAATGCTTATTATATTTATCATAATAGTGTTTATTTTCAAACTATCATAATAGAGTTGTTAATACTTATTATCTTGGTTTTAAATTGCGCGCATAATGCGTTTTGCGCCGTAGCGTTGGAATTGGCGCATCGCTGCACCTGATGCGTAGCGATTACATGATGCGTGGATATTGCGCCGTTGCTCGCATTATGCGGTGTTCGCATGTAGCGCTCTGATGCGCGCAACTATGATTTTTTGGGTTTTTTGGCATATTTTTTGGGTTTTTGAAATTCTATCTTCTTATTGTAGGTTCTTCCTTGGCTTATTCAACATTTTCTTTCTTGGAAATACTTTAGTATGCTTTTTTGTGCTTTTGGAAGTATTTTAGCATGCCTCATTTAGTCATTTGGACAAAAAAAAATGAAATTCTATCTTCTTATTGTATGACTTCTTTTTTGTTTAAGTATGTTTTTACAACTTGTTATGTATAAATAATATTTTAGTACTTTTTAATAAAGAGCGCATCGCATACGTGATGCGCTCGCATCGCGCAAAACGCATCGCTCATCGGATTTTGGGACCAAACGCATCGGAGCGCATCGCGCAATTTAAAACCAAGCTTATTATAAGTATCATAATAGTGTCTATTTTTATACTATCATAATAGAGTTGATAATACTTGTAATAATTATCATAATATTGTTTATTTTCATACTATCTTAATAGAGTTGATAATACTTGTAATATTTATCATAATAGTGTCTATTTTGATGATAATACTTATAATATTTATCAAAATAGTGTCTATTTTCATACTATCATAATAGAGTTGATAATACTTATAATATTTATCATACTAGTGTCTATTTTGATTTGTAAGTTTCTATTTTGACCGCAAATCATATATAAGATTTACCATCAAATAAATTGGTTTTCTATGTCATCTCTGCAATAGGAGGATTTTAAACCCATACTTCGGGAACTATTGGCAACTCATCCTGGTTTGGAATTCTTACAGAGCACACCCGAATTTCAAGAGAGATATGGTATGTTTGGTTTATTTTTTAGTTTTTATTTTTCTATTGATTTTTACATTACTGATATTTTGTCTTCGTGAACTTTGTGTAATTCATGTGTGTGATGTCTTTTTCTTAGATATTTTTCCATACATTTTTTATTTACTCTTTTGCTCACTTTAATCCTTTGTTTTTGTAATTTACATTTGCTGTGATGGACAGCTGAAACGGTGATATACAGAATTTTTTACTACATGAATAGAACGGGTGATGGCCGTCTTACCCTAAGGGAACTGAAACGTGGAAATTTAATTGCTGCAATGCAGCATGCTGATGAAGAAGAGGACATAAACAAAATTCTAAAGTAATTGTTTTTACAATTAATATACACTCGGTTTTTATTTTAAGTTGTATTTATATTTTATATATTTGTTTTTACAGATATTTCTCGTATGAACACTTTTATGTAATTTATTGCAAGTTTTGGGAGCTGGACACGGATCATGATTTCTTGATCGATAAAGAGAACCTTATACGATATGGTAATCATGCACTCACATACAGAATCGTTGACAGAATATTTTCTCAGGTTTGTAATCTCACCGGATTTGTTTTAGGGAAAGATTTTTTTTTTGTTTATTTAATATTGTTTTAATGTTTGTTTGATGTTTGCATGGTTGAGTTCTTTGCTTTTTGTACGAGTCAGGTGCCGAGAAAATTCACAAGTAATGTTGACGGGAAAATGGGATATGAAGATTTTGTGTATTTCATTTTGTCAGAAGAGGATAAATCATCCGACCCTAGTTTGGAGTACTGGTATGTTTGACTTGACACATGGTTTGACCACTCATCAAATATCTAAAAATTATGAAATATTTAGCTATGAACTTCAAATCATAAATATACGATATGGGTTTTTTTTAAATAAAATTTATAATGTATTTTCAGGTTCAAATGTGTAGATTTGGATGGAAATGGTGTGATTACAAGAAATGAAATGCAATTCTTTTATGAAGAACAGTTGCACCGGATGGAATGTATGGCTCAAGAGCCCGTTCTTTTTGAGGACATATTGTGTCAGATTGTTGACATGATTGGCCCAAAGGTAATTATTTATTTGAGTAAACTGTAGATTTCGTCCCTGAGGTTTGATGGTCTTAACAGTTTCAGTGCACCGCAAACACTCCGAGTCCCTAACGTTATATTTCTTAACACTTACCTTCCATGGCCCTAACGTCCGTCCATTCTTCCGTTAGTTCCACGTGCCCCTCACGTGAGGGGTATTTTCGTCATTTTTAAACTTCCTTTTCTTTAGAACATATCATACATTAATATCTTTTTCACATCTTTTTGATTGCAGGATGAGGGGTATTTTACCCTGTATGACTTGAAAGGAAGCAAACTTGCTGGCAGTGTTTTTAATATCCTTTTTAACCTTAATAAATTCATGGCCTTTGAAACTCGCGATCCGTTTCTCATACGTCAGGTACATGCATCATCACCAGTTGTTGGATTATTTTTTTTCAAACTAATTTATGTTAACAAATTATATTCAACAATTTTATGATGCAGGAGCGTGAGAATCCAACATTAACAGAGTGGGACCGGTTTGCACATCGGGAGTACATTAGGCTGTCAATGGAGGAAGATGCTGAAGATGCCTCCAACGGTAGTGCAGATGTGTGGGATGAATCTCTTGAGGCCCCCTTTTGAGTTTCAATTGGGAATATGCTCATTAAGGTATTATTATTATTATTTTATTTATTTTTTAAAAATAATGTATTTTAAGTTCTACAATATTTTTGTATTGAACAGCAACATGCTTAGGTTGGCGGTCCATTGGTAATTGTACAGAATAATATCCTGACCTGGTATTTATGCTTTTTGAAACGGGCTAGTATTGTTACCAGCTCGGGGATATTGTTGAGTATAGTTACAAAAGCGCACCACAAACTTAAGTACATTGTTGTTCGGTGACATTAGCAATATTTCTTTTGTTATAGTACATGCATTAGTTTTTGCGGTGTATGATTGTAGGGTCATGTTGTACACATGGATTGTTCTTGAATTGTGCGTATATGTGATACTATTGCATCATAGTAATTAGAGGTGGCAAAATTATTGGTTGGGCGGTTTGAGTAATCGGTCAAACAGAGGTTTGCCTTTAGTCGTAGGTGTCGGTGTTGGCTACTTTTTTGGTTTGCCTTTGTTTTTACTTCTTAGTTATGCCCTTAGTTTTAGGTGTGCCTTTAGTCTTTGGGATGTTTTATGTCGTACTTACCTCTAATGCTACTAATGATTTTATTATGAGAGCATGTTGGTTCTTTTTCTTGTATGTTTCTGTTTTTTGGCAAAAAAAGGTCGTTCTGAGCCGGGGGTTTCTCTTGGAGTAGCCTCTTTATCCCATGGGATAGGGGTAAGGCTTACCCCCATCTCACCCTCACCAGACCCTACTGCATGAATGGGATTTTACTTGTTTGTTTGGTTAAACAGAGTTTTGGTCAATATGGGTCAATTTGTACGATTTGAAACGGGTTGGACCGGGTTGGGTTGACCCAAAAGGCCAAAACACTTGGTCAAAATCTTCTATTAGGAGGTTTTATGTATTAAAAATACACTTTGATTGCTTTAGATTTTTTGACCCGTTTGAAATAGCATATAAAAACACCCTAGTCGACTCATTCATATTAAAATTGTCACCTTAGTATTAACATGTCTACTTTTGGATGGCAGGTGAAATCGAAGAATTCTTAAATTAAGTTACGCGAGCAACAGAAGCATGTGAAGTTTTTATGGATTTAGTAACGAAGCATACCCAACATCCTAAACAAGTCGGTAAAGCAGAAAGCAAGTTGTATTTTGCGCTTTCAAGTGGCAGTTGCATGATCAATGGAAGAAGTTACCGAGGTGCTTTAATTGAAAGCATTAGTGTTTTTGGCAACTTATTATTAGCATTCTCTTTGAATCAATATATGTTATCTTTTTTTGTTTTTACAATCTGTGCATCAAACATTAATGGGAATGGTCTGGTGAGGTTTTAGTTCAACTTTTAATTTTTAAGTTCTTTGGTTTCTGGTGCTTTGGACTAAAATTTGTATTTAATATATGTTACATTTTAACTTTTGGTATTTGAATTCGTGAAATCACGGTTTTGGAGATTGCATCGCTTTCACATGTGAAGCGTTGTCATAACACAATTGTTTCTAACCAGAATGACTGCATCGCTTTTCAAATGTGAAGCAACAATTGTTTCTCACCAGAATGACTGCATCGCTTTTCACATGTTAAGCGTTGTCATAACACAATTGCTTCTGAACAGAATGTCATTTTTCTCGGCATCTTTTGGAAAGAATTCCTTAGGCTGCAAGACATTGCATTAACCCTGTCAACAACCAAACATCCCCAAACAGATGAACAAATTGAGTCACTGATATACTGTCCAGGAGGTTACTTGCATTGCAAGCCTTTGTTAAAACCTGTCTAGTTGTGTAAGTGGTTATCTGAAGTACAACACAAAATTCCATATTCTGTATATTCCGAGAGACATATTTTGCTTTTAAAACCTAGGTATATTAATAAGAGGTTGAAACTGATTGAACCACTTAAAGTAAAACAAATTGGTCATTCAACAACATAATACTTGTTTTGCAAATGAAAATTCAAATGTCATAACCGAACCGAATGTAAAACTTGAATCAAAACTACAAAAGGATTAGTTCACTAGATAAAACATCTTGCTCTATGATCTCCCTCGGCCCCTACTAAATCCACCGCCACGCCCACCACCACCACGAAAGCCACCACCCCTGCCGCCTCTAGGAGCTCCTCTGCCACGGAAAGAACCACCACGCCCACCACCTCTACCACCTCCTCTTCCACCCCCTCGTCCGCCACCTCTTCCACCACTTGCTCCTCTGTGAAATCAAAATCTAATTATATATAAAAAAACAAGCAATGGCATAATGACCAAATATATGATCAAACATATGGTTTGCAGTAGGCGTGCGTTATGGCTCGTGTTCACCAATTGGCGGGTCCAATTCAACACGAACCTGAAATTTGACCCGAACTGAAGAAGACACGAATATTCACAGGTAGAAACAAACACTACCCGTTGAACCCCGATTTTTTTACTTTATTTTCGCATATTAATACTTCAAAATTATAATTTGACAACAAAAAGATACAACAGTATATAAACAATTACATTTTAATTATAAAATCTTGTGTCGTTTCTCTTTTAATTTTTATTTTTTGGCATAGAATACCCAACCACATTAATTAATTTATGAGACAAAGCACATTTAAAAAAAATGGGTTAAACTGATCAATCCATGAACCCACCAGTTTGACACAAACACGGCGCATTTAGCAAAACGGGTTCGACCCGAAACCAACCCAAACCCGCGAAACGTTTTCGTGTATGATCCAATTCACACCCCTAGTTTGCATATGATCAAACTCGAGCACCAAATTCTTGATCATAGGTCAAGAAACATTCAAGAATGACATAATGCCAACAATATCCAAGATATAACACAGCAAAAGCATAATTATAAGTATGATATCAAATGAACAATCGAAAAGAAATCCATACTTCGCTTGTGGAAGAAACCGGGCCAGTGGCAAAAGCTTCGCTGGGTCAATGTAAAACTTATCACCAACCGAATACGAAGTCGCAATAATACCTTCCATCATTTTAACCGAAAACAACTACAATTTTAGCAGAAACAGAACACATATCAGCACAAACCATAATTCATAAAATCACACTACAAAACCATTAAATTAGGTCAAATCACAAAAATAGTGAAATCTCACTCACAGATTCATTGATTGGACCAAAAATTTCATCAACTTTGCCTATTTGAGTTTTGTTTTGAAGGTAAATTGGGGCATTGAAGTAAGGAATCTTCTCATTAGTGAGCTTTGTAACTGCATCTCCCTCACAAGCATGAACAAATGACGAAACCTCTGCACAATTAGAAATCAAAATTATCAAATCAAAATCAGAATTAACAGAATATCGATACGACATCGTATTCAAATCTGTTAACTAACTATTTCGAAACTGTGTGCGTGTTATGTGTGTGTTGAAGAGAGGTACGGAATGATTACAAACCTACAACTTCCTCCGGTGGACCTTCGTTAAACCGGTCACCACCGAATCGGCCACCGCCGCCACCTCGTCCACCACGACCACCACCGAAACGGCCTCCACCATCTCTGCCGCCTCTGAAACCACCGCCACCACGGCCTCGACTACCGAATCCGCCGCCTCTTGGAGGTCGCATTTTGGTTGAAGAAAGTAAAACTAGGGTTTTTTGAGGGTTTTAGAGAGAGCCCCTTTTGCCTTGTACGTTTGCCTCCTTAAATATTTTTTGTTGCGTCGTTTTATGTAATTATGTTTAATACTTATTTTGTAGGGTGTCGTTTTTACCCGAATACCGAACCCGGCCCGAATTAACCTGAACCCGATTAAGACGAAACCTGAACAACCCGAACCCGTTTAAGATGAAACCCGAACCCGAAGAAAGTATTCGGTTTGATAATTGGGTTAAAAAAAGTTTAATCGGGTTAACCTGAATAATAATAAAAATATTTTTTTATTGTTAATATTTATTTGTAACCTTAGCAACCATTATTATTTTATTTGACTTTTTTTAATATATGAGTGGAAACGGACGATCGAACATGAACGTGACAATTTGAAGAGTGAACGTTGTTAAGAAGTTTATTTTTGTATACAGTTTAATGTTTTCTTTTTTGTTTATACGATTGGTTGATACGTTTTAATTTTATGCTTAATTTTATTTGATGTTTTTTAATTAATATATGTGTTTAGTGCATGGGTTTGAACAAAAGATCATATTGTGCGTGTTTTTATTTGACATTTTGAGCTTATTATTTGATAAATATTATGTTAAGTTAAATTGTAAAGTATGCATTACAACTTGTACTTAGAAACCCGAATACCGATTGACCCGACCCGAATAAACCCAAAACCGAATAACCCGAAATTGATTAACCCGAATTTTATTTGGGTCAGTAAACGGGTAGGATTCTTATAACAAAAAACCCGAATAACCCGAAACCCTATTAAAAAAAACCTGAAAAACACCCCTATTATTTTGAGATGTTGTTTGAATATTTTAGATGGTTTAAATTGATAGAAATTATAATTTATAAAATATAAAATTATTATTTTACAGAAAACGTAATGTTAAATTTTATTTATGTTTTCTAATTTAATTTCGTTATAGTTTGTATAAAATTGAATTAACAAAAACCAATAATATGTAGGGTGTGAAATGTTAAAAATATGACATGAGGCTTGCATGAAATTTATGAGTTTTGAATTAGTATCAAAGCGCTCATATTATTTTCGGGTCAAACCTGTGAATAAGTTTAACGGGTTCGAGCCAACCTTATGGGTTCATAGGTTGACCAATTAACTCATTTAGTTTGTATATTCTTTCTAGTACTAGAAATTTAAATCCGCGCTACGCGGTGGGAACGTATTGTATAGTAAATCAAAAAGTTAAAACGTACGAAAAGAAAAAAACAGACCCTGCGCTTCGTGGTGGGAGCGTAGTCGTTTATTCCCCTATAACGCGGCAAAAGTTTGGTCGTTATTGGTTCTGCTCGTCGAAAACCATAAAAGCGCATACCGATATCGGTTACGATAAACCAAAGCATCGACAACGATGTTGTTCGCTCATAAGCGGTTTTATCTGTCACGATATCGTAACGGTAACGTCACTCGCTATACGATAATAAAAAGTACTTGATTTTGAACAGTACTCCGTTTAAAAAAAAACCAGAACTTTCATAAAAAACTAAAAACAGACGCACATTCCTTTTTATTTGTAACTTAACGAACAAAAGTCATTACAGATAAAAACAATTTTTTTAGAAAATCATAAAGGTTGAAAGCGTATATTCTACTTAATTAGTGTAAGAGTTGGAAATGAAAAAAAACTCAAAGAAATGAACCACTAAAATGTCGACACGTGGCATTGGGGAGGGGGGTTTGTTGTGCATCAACTATTGTTAACGCTCACTGAACCTCTTAAACCTTTAAATACCTTAAAAATTAGTAAATCAACACATGTCATTTTAACCCTAAGTACCCTAAACACAATCGGCGGGTAACTCCTACCGACCCTACATTTTTTAAATAAAAATTAAAAAATAAATAAAATTCATTAAACATAAAATTAAAATTAACTAAAAAAATACATTCAACTTAAAATATAAAAAAACCATAATTTTCATTAAAAATAAGCCCCAATATCCTGCACATCTACTCCAATTGATCCAATTACATGAACAACATCACCAAATATGCAATCAACTCCTCCTTCTCTACAAATTTTTTCTAATTCTTTTACAGCAGTCACAACAGTAGACATGTAAGTAATATAATCAATTACAGCTAGCCTAACTTTCCGATTATTCAATTTCCCCAACTCTAAAGCATTTTTAAAATGACCTATTTCATCATCTGAAGTTACTGGATAGGGCATTTTCACCTCAATTACATGACTCCGGCTCGCGTGACGTAAGCCTCGACGGACTTCTTGACGGCGCCGTAGATGTAGTGGAGCATGACGGCAGTGTCGCGACGTTGAATTTGGAAAAGGTTGGGGAGCAAACCCACCACCGGAGGCAGACCAAGAAGACCGGAGGAATGAACGTTGGTTCACTGCTGGGAGCAGGCGAAGAAGGAGGGCACCAAACAGGGTGACCACATTTTTTCTTTCAAACCTCCCGGAAGCAATAACCGGTATGGCTTTGTGGGAAGAATGCCGCAGCTTCGGGCGCATTGTGGATGCTTTTATCCCGAAGAAGAAAGACAGCTCCAAAGGTAAGTTAGGGTTCGTAAGGTTTGCCAACGTCTACGACATTGGAAACCTGGAGAGAGAACTGAACGGTCTTCGGATTGGCAATCTGAAAGTGAACGCAAATGTGGCCATATACGATAAAGCTGGACAAAAGGTTGGAAGGGGAGTTAACATGGGTGTCTTAACGCTAAGACTAAAACCTTCGAGAACAGGCATCAGCAGGAGGGGCTAAGATACCGCGAAAAAGGTTTTCGTCCGGTGGGTGGGGCCACATACAGGGAGGTGCTGTTGGGCAATAATCACGGCCAGGTAATCAACATGGACTCGGAGTCCAAAATAGCCATGGGTTGGAAAATAGCCATGGGTTGGAAAAAGCTATCCCTGGTAGGGGAGGTGCTGGACGTGGGTATCCTAAGCGATTTAAAGTGTCGTTTAAATGGTTTACTCACTTCTAGGGCGGATCTGAGATACATGGGGGGTTTGAAGGTAATGCTTACTTTTTGCTCTATGGTGGAGGCAAGAAAATTCTTGCACGATAAAAAGACAGATTATGTATTAATCTTCAAGGAATTATTGATGTGGGAAGGTCAAGATATTCCTTTCGACAGAATCGCTTGGGTGCAAATTTTTGGGGTTCCATTGCACTTATGGGAAGATGGCACATTTGAGCGGATCGGTCAATCTATTGGAAAAGTTGTGGAGTGCTCCACCAATTTTTCTGAGTCGGGCAATCTTGCCTTTGAGGAGATTGGCATCTTGGTTGATAGCCCCCTAAGGATATCCAGAAGCATTAACCTAGAATGGAACGGGAGGAATTATCCGGTGTGGATCCAGGAGACGTCTAGGTGTTGGGATCCTGGGTTCATTAAAAATTCAATTTTGTTGCATTCAGGAATCTCATATTCGGGAGTTGGAAAAGGTTAATCCCCGAAGTCTGTGGGGGGCGGGGAGGTTGAGTTTGAATGGGTTGAATCAAACGGGAGATCTAGGGGACTGATCTGCCTTTGAGATCCAGGGGTATTTGGTATATCATACTTCATCAAACATTCTAATGCACTGATTATTGTTGGTCGGCTGAAGGGTTCCAATGGGGGGTTGGCAATTGCAAACGTGTATGCGCCGCAGGATCTGAACTCTAAAAGCAATCTTTGGGGTTTTCTAAAGATGACTAAAGAGAACAATCCTGGTCCATGGATTATGCTTGGGGATTTCAACGAGGTTCGAAATGCTTCGGAGCGGCTCAATTCGGATTTTAATATAGCTGGGGCAGGTAATTTTAACGATTTCATATATGAGGCGGATCTTCTAGAATACAATATGGGGGGGGGGTTTCAAATTCACGTATATGAGCGACAATGGGCTCAAGGCAAGTAAACTTGATAGGGCATTAGTTTGTAGGGAGTTCATGGATAAATGGTCGGACGCATCTCTAACGGCTTGGCTCCGGGTAATTTCCGATCATTGCCCCATTACTCTAAAATGCGTGTGGATTTCTGGCCTAAGCCTTTCCGTTTCTTTAATTCTTGGATTGGGAGAGAAGGGGTCATGGCAATAATAGAAGGGGCCCTAAAAATACCGGTATCTTCGGCAAGACCTGATGCTGTCCTTGCCGCCAAGTTAAAAAATGTTAAATTTGCTCTTAAAAAATGGATTGTGGTCCTTCGTAATAGAGAAGAGAAACAAGCAGGCTCACTAAGGGTTCACCTAAATAATTTAAACACTATGGCTGAACTCATTGGGTTGAATTCAGATGAGAATGAGGAAAGGATGGCCACAAAGACAAAATTGTTGGAGATGGAAAAATTAAAAGCGGAGGATTTAAGGAAAAAAGCGAGGATTAAATGGGCAATTGAGGGGACGAAAACACTTCTTTTTTTCATGGCTTGTATAACTCTAGGAAGGCTTCCAACATAATCCATGGGATCCGAGTCAATGGGGTGTGGTCGTCCTGCCCTTCGGCTATAAAGGCGGGGGCTTGCAGTTTCTTTGAGACCCGATTTTAGGAAAAAAATGCCCACTCAGCCCATTCTGTCTTGCCAAGGTATAAATCGATTATCTGAGGATGAAGCGGCTTCTATCTCCTCGCCATTCTCATTAGAAGAAATCCGGATGGCCGTTTAGGACTGCGGGGGGGACAAAGCTCCTGGCCCGGACGGGTTCAACTTCACATTTATAAAACAATATTGGGAGCTTTTAAAGGCAGATTTTCAAAGAATATTAGGTGCGTTCTATGAAGACGGGGTGATTAGTGGTGTGTAGCTCCTCGTTTATTGCTCTCATTCCAAAGTCAAACGATCCGAACTCTTTTAATGATTTTAGGCCTATTTCACTAATCGGGTGTATTTGCAAAGTGATATCTAAAGTGCTCGCCAATCGTATCAAAACTGTTATTGGGTCTATCATTTCGGAATCTCAGACTGCTTTCCTTGCAAAAAGAAACATCCTTGATGGGCCGTTGGTGGTGAATGAAATATTATCCTAGTTAAAAAAATCTAAGTGAGCGGGTTGGTGTTTAAAATAGATTTCAACAAGGCGTTTGACTCAATCTCGTGGGGGTTCATCGATTCCATATTGCACCAAATGAACTTTCCTTACAAATGGAGACTGTGGGTTAAAGGAGTGCTGGGCTCAGCTAAAGCTTCTGTTTTGATTAATGGATCCCCATCCAAGGAATTTAATTGCTCCCGTGGGGTCCAGCAAGGGGACCCGTTATCACCATTTTTATTCCTGATAGCAATGGAGTCGCTTATCTGGATGTTAGAAAGCGCTAGGGTCCTTGGGGGTTTTTAGGGGCCTAAAAATGCCTAAAAACGGGCTGATAATTTCTCACCTTCTCTTTGCGGACGATGTTATAATTATGGGGGAATGGTCAAAAGCTAACTTCAAAAATTTATTACGGTTAATGAGGTGCTTTTATCTCGCTTCAGGTTTAGTCATTAACTTGAGTAAATGCAGTCTTCTTGGCATTAATGTATCGAAAAATAGTGTGGTGGAAATGGCTGAAATTGCTAGATGTTAAGTGGGGCAGTTACCTTTCTCATATCTTGGACTGAAGGTGGGAGCGAACATGAATCACTCTAAAAATTGGAGGCCTATTATCAAAGCTTTCGAGGCAAGGCTCTCAATATGGAAGGCCAAGAACTTATCCATTGGGGGTAGGGTGGTGTTGCTCAGATATGTACTTGATAGTCTTCCAGTTTACTATTTCTCCTTATTTAAAGCTACGGATAAGGTAATTAACAAGCTTGAAAAAATTAGAAGAAATTTCTTGTGGGGTGGAGACGGGATTAATAGAAGGATCCATTGGGTAAAGTGGGACACGGTTTGTTCTCCAAAACCAGCCGGGGGTCTTGGCCTAGGGTCGCTTAAAACGGTCAATCAGAGTTTGCTTGCAAAATGGTGGTGGAGGTTTATATCGGAAGGAAACCCTTTGTGGAAGAAGGTGATTCTCAGCATACATGGGCCATTGAGGAGTTCGGCTTGCATACTAGGGAGAAGGGATACTGCTGGGGTTTGGGGAAATATTAAAAAACTGGAACTCGTGTTTAGCAGCAGAAATATGAATTTTAAAGAAATGCTGGAAGAGAAGGATGGAATCTGGACATGGAGACACGAGGAGCAGGGGGGTTTTTCTGTCCGTTGGATGCGACGTCTGCTTAACCCGGCCCAAAACACAGTTGACGCTTTTGTTTTAAATTGGTGCAGGGCCGTTCCGTTAAAAGTTAACAGCTTTGCTTGGCGTGCAGAACTCGATAGGATCCTCACTCGGCAAGCTTTATCAAGGAGAATGGTTAGTTTAATGTCTGATAGTTGTCCTCTTTGTTCTGAACATGTGGAGTCGGTAGAACACTTGTTTACTTCCTGCTTCTACGCTACAATGCTGTGGGGCTTCATCAGCTCTTGGTGCGTAACCCCACCCATCTTCGTGTTCTCGGTTAGGGACATATTGGAGCTGCATAAACCTCCTTGGTGGAATCTAAAAAGAATAAAGCATTCCAGGTAGTTATTCTTGCTGCACTTTGGTGTACGTGGAAGTTAAGAAACGAGGTGGTCTTTGATGGGAAAAAAGCTTCCCTTAGAAGGCTTTGTGAGGACCTCAAATGCGTAAGTTACTTGTGGGCGAAGAACATGAAGGTGGTTGGGGTCTCAGATTGGGAGACTTGGTGTTCTTTCTAATTTTGAGGTGGTTAAATCTGTAATTGCTTTTTGTTTTCTGTTTTCTTGTTTGTTTCTTCCGTCTGTTCCTTTTTCGGTCTTATTATCCTTTTTTATGCTAGTTCTCTCTAGCATTTTATTGATTCTGTCTTTCAAAAAAAAAAACTAGACATAAAATAATTAATTCTAAAATATACATCAAACACTTCAAATGTGTTTGAACAAAATCCATTGTTGTAATTTTAAACTCTTCCGTTAACATTTAGTTATTTTAGTTATAAGATGTTGATTTCTAACATACATGAAACTAATACAAAAATCGTTGGTTAATGTTTACTTTTGGCTCAGTTTCATGTCAAACTCACTCGTGTTCAGGTCGATATTGATTGACTCGTGTAACACGTTTATTAAAAAAATGAACGGTGTTTTTTTTTTTAACTTCAACTAACCATCTATGCCAAAATTTAGAAAATAAAGAGAAATAAACATCAGGTTTTATAGTTTAAACATAATTATTATATACATTTACATTACAAAACCAATGACTTTCACTTACGGACATGTTCATCGAAAATCCATTGTTAAAAATGGGTCTAGTTGGTAACCCACCGGTGATACTTGTTTATCTTGCAATGGTGTACTTTTGTTTTAATTTTAGAGTACTAATATGGAACATATAAAACTTCTGGTTTAACAAGTAGTGTTCATGTCAACCAGTTAAAACTTTATAATGATCAACGAATAGAATTTTGAGTTATTCAAGTTAAACGAACTTAAAATTTAAATATACAATTCGAATTCGAATTAGAATTAATTCGAACTGAAAAACACAAAGTTAAATTTGATTTGAAATTTTAAATCTAAATTCAAATCGGTTGCTAATTCGATTAAAAACTTTGAAAACTGAATTAGAAATTGAAATTAGAATAAAATTTTGTATTTCTCAAGTACGATCCAAATATTGGACACTTCTACTAAAACTCATGTAGTGATCGGATTCATGTGTCACACATGTCAATTTCAAGTTCGTGTCATGCTCAACCCGTGAATAGAAAACCACCCATTTAACAACATTTAGCGTATTATTGTCCATACAAGTAAACAGACATACTTCGTAAAAACTTACTCTACGCACTTATATGCAAAGTTTTGATGTGTTCTATTTATTGCATCAGTAATAGTATGATCCCACCCTATCAATGTTTTCTCTATTATTGTCCTATACCAGACTCTACATGTGGCACTGGTTCTAATCTTTTACAGCAAAAGAACACCGATACAGTTGGCATCGCGCTATAAACTCATAGCAACAACAAAAATGAAACAAAATCTCATCAACATAATTCAATCAAGATTGAAGGTAAAATGTATATGTACTTTCACCTTAAAGATTAGGCCTTTATCCTTGAAGATTCACCAACAGCATTCTCCATTCGAGTGTACCACTCGCCGATTCTGGTGTGTTCAACCATATCTTTGCCTGAACTCAGATAACGGATAGGTCTCAACACTCCGAACACAGCAAGGTCAGCCAGATTAGGTTTGGACCCACCTGATGCAGTTGTAATGAATAAAAAAACAATAAGAAACTGTTTTTAACTAGCATATAGAACAGGAATATATTGCTTGATATACAAGGCAACCTTATAGAGGGAGATACACAATGAGTGGCATTTAGCACCACTGCACCCCTCTAATGGGTCCAACAGGTCAAACTTGAAATTTTGGTTGATGAGAAACGAGTCAAACGGGTCAAAGACACCAAAAATGTATTTAAAATGCATAAAACCTCCTAAATTGTTTTATTTCAAAATCATCGTAATACCATGCGTTTTCTAATCATATTTAGAGCACTAATTATTTGTGAAATTATCAAGAAAAAGAAAAGCGTTTGTGAATCGGTCAACCTGACACGATTCGGTTCTGTTTGACCGACCCATTTGACATGTTATGATTGTTATCCAACTCACCCATCTTGCCACCTCTACAAGCTTATCATCTGGGTCAACCCATTGTTAAATGAATGAATCGGTTTTAGGTTATGTTTGACCTCTAACGGGTCAAATGGAAAAAAAAACATTTAGCTGAAAAAGAAACGGATCAATAGTCCTTCAGAGTACAAATTCTATGCAGTCGATATCGGTGATCGGTCCTATGCCAAAATATCGGTCGAAATATCGGTCAAAATATCGGTCCCGATGATATCGGTGATATTTACCGAGATATTGCCGAGATTTTGATTCCATAATATCGGTTGTCTTACCGAGTTTCTCGGTTTACTAATCTTGGCCCTTTTTTTTAACATTTTTCTGCCCCAAAGCCCATTCCCCTTCAAAAATGTTGGTCAAATGCCTTGTACCCATAGCCAAAACCATCGAAGTAAATGCCCTAACTCCCTAATACACCCACGTTCGTACTTCGCACACCTGCTAGATCATGTTTCTAATATAAAATACTGACACTTTTTAGTTTTGACTTTTGATTTGATTGTTAATATTATATATGTGTGTGTATATAAGTTTACGCATGATATAAAAGCTACCGATATCCCACCGCGAGAACTGATATCTCAAATATCGGTCCTTGACCGATAACCGATATTTTCCGCATTAACTGCTTAGTACAAATTAGATGATTATTGTAATAATATTAGTTTTTAATCGTATAGCACATTAAATATCTATAATAAAAATGGACGCAGTGCATTTTGGCAAACCCAAGACTACCCACCCACCCGTTTTGACGCCCAAGTTGAGAGTTAAAAGGAAAGTAAAACATAGAATAAACACTGACCAAAGAAGGGTCAAAATATCACCAAGAAAACTGACCTAAAAACTCTCTGCCATCAAGTGCATCAACCCAGGTTTCAGCAGCTTCATACAAGGCTGTCCTTTCATCAGTTATATTATATTTTTTCTTCAGTTTCTTAGACACAAAATACATAGCAGCAGCCCCACCGTATTTTACTGTATACTTTTCAGTAAAGCTGAAATTACCTAAATTGCAAGAGAGAAATATAAAGTTTAGGATTGACCTAAATTCTTTACCAATACACACACACATGTGTGTGTATATGTAAGGGGTATATAGGGAGAAAACCCATATGAGTTGTGAAAACTCATGAAAACTCTATGTAATAACTTTATTTATTTTTTTAAAATAGGGTAGTTTTGTTACATATTTTCGTCACTTTTTATTAAAAAAAAATCAAAAAAGCGCCGAAGAACTTTTAAAAAAAAATATGTAACAATTGTAAAAAAAATCCCGTTTTTATATGTAACAGCACGTGTTACATACGAAACAATACTGTAACGGTAATTTTTTTACAATTGTTACATCTTTTTTTTTTAAAATCCATTCAGCGCTTTTTGTATTTTTTTTTTAAGTGACGAAAATATGTAACAAAACTACCTTATTTTAAAAAAAATAAAGTTGTTACATAGAGTTTTCATGGGTTTTCACAACTCATATGGGTTTCCATTCTAGCCTAACCCTATATGTAAGTATGTATATATGTGTTTGTATATATAGGGGAGGGATCAAGAGAAAACCACAAAGTTAGGCGAAAACCGAGAAAACCACTAAAACAATGTGTAATACTATGGGTTACGTATACGTAACCGCAATTTTTTTGTTTTCTATTTACGTATACGTAACACTATGAGTTACGTATAAGTAAGCCAATATTTAAATGATTTTTTGGTAAAAATGTGTAATATTACATTGATACACTTATAAAAAAATAAAAATAAAAAATAAATATTATTATATTATTGGTTAAAATTGGTTTTTTTAGTGGTTTTCTCGGTTTTCGCCTAACTATGTGGTTTTCTCTGGAACCCTCCCCTGTATATATATGCATGTATGTATAATATACTAAAATAACTTAAGTGTATCATATTTGTGGCTTACCATTGCTAGTGATATAGTCGAAGAATTCCAGAGCCTCAGAAGTGTTTCGGTAAATATTCGGTGATAACATATGCACCAAATGATCATCAACCCACCTACATTGCCCCACTCTTCATTAGCACCATTAATAATCAGTTGAATGACAAAAATAATGAGAATCAGAAGCAAAACAAGGATATGATTTCTACCACTTATCTTTGTGTGTATTGGGTTGGGGTGGGGTGGATGTGTGTTATGGAAGTGACTATGTGATATTGATTAATAAGATATCATATGATCAACTATAATAAAAGGTGTTGTAGACTTTGAATGTGTTATGTTGTTTAAAGTTGTAATAATAAGATAATTTGACGTTTAAAGCGTTCAAAGAAATTCAGATTTATTTGGTTAAAACAAGGGTAAATAATTAATTTTATTTTACCCTTAAATAACTATCTTGTTGCAACTAGTATGAAAGTGACTGTTCAGCTTAAATAATGAGAAGCAACTTCTGCTTATCCAAACATTAAGAACTCTTATTTATGACTTCAACCTACTATAATCAAGATAATCAGTTCCAAGAGGCAAACCCAATGTTCCAAATGCCCCTCATGCTTTATATGAACCTTTTCTATAAATTATAAGCCAACTCAGCATGTCATATCTAGAATACTAGGTCACATCACATGATCTTCATATGCCAAAAATAAGCCCTACTTAATTATGAACTTCCATTCAGGAGATGCCTTCTATAATAGCATTCAACATTTAAACATTTTTCTCAAAATTTCTACAACTTAGACATGCTTGATAACTTCATATATGACATAAGAAAAATAACATGAATAAGAAGCATACCGACGCCACTTCTTTTCTTCATCGTCATTGTCAACCAGTGAATTTGATTTATTGGGACTAAGCTTGTTTCTCAACTGATCAATGATAGCTGCAAAAAAAAATATTAATGTATCACCTCTAATTCAAGCTTAAAAATACTGAACTTAAATAAAGAAAAGAGAACCACAAGTCAGTTCTAATTAATTTTAAATAAAACCTGATGAATCTTGCAGCTGTTCACCATCCACCAATACTATAGGCACCTTCTTGTAATCAGACCATTTGATTTCCTTCTTACTAAGTGGATTCACCTCCACAACTTTGTATGGCACATCATAGTAATCCAGAAACGCTGAAAAACAACAAAAAACAAAAAGAAAAAAAGAAAAGTATCATATATCCATTTTCCTTGCTTTTACATACCCTGCTACCCTCACAAAGTGAACCTAAACACAACTGTCCTTTGCTATCATGAATCTTAAAACTAAAACAAACACAAGGATTTACTATATGGTTCTTAAATTGCATAAACTAGGAGTTATGAAATATGAACCACATAAAATCATTCTTAGACTTTTTATACCTAGTCCCTACTTTCACAACTTCAGAAAGGAATCTGCCTTTCATCTAAAATGATGTTCTGTATGATACAGACGTACGCCGGATAATGTACCGTTGAGGCGTTGATGTTATGCATGTATTTGAAGATGCTTAAATGCATTATGTTTGTACAGATAACTCCCACTCATAGAAGGGCTACTAGTAGCATTATGTTTGTACAAATAAACTTTCCAAGTGATAGATTAGTAAAATGTTCTTTATGACTTCAAAAAACAAGGCTATCATGGAATATAGTCCATTGAATTATGATTTTAGTGGTCAGAGACATGGTAAGTGGTAACATACTTTCAAGATTATTAGGAGGGATTAGTCATTAGTCACAACTCAAAACTGTAAACAATGAATCAAATTGTGTTCACTTTATCATCATCATCCAGTTTTTATCTATTTATTTTCATGCACTTATGTTCATTGTTTTCAAAAACTCGTCTTCAAAACTACAATTAGGGGGTGTTTAGGAATTCTAAATATAATAGCTTATCCGGTTACTTTGTCTTGATACATAAATTAAGCGTTTCGAGAGTGTATTACTAATCTAAACTGCTTAATAAGCTGTTTCGAATAAGAGGCAGGCAAACAATTTTAATCATACAAAACTAACTATTGTCAAGTCAATCACATATCTAACAGAATGCAATCAGTCACAAATAACACTGACACTAAATTCATATATCAATTTCAATAAGCATAATGAATTTAACAAAATAGATTATTAAAGATATAAACAATAGTTACAATGACATATTAACATCAACTGCAACATTCTCTGCTAGGTTACTTCCAATATCTGCCCTAATTTTATTTCTAACGTAAAACTTGTTGATCACGAAACCTAATAAAGTAGACTAGTCGCTAATACCTTTAACCTTATTACAGAACGGACACGATTCGTATTGATAGAGCACAATCTCCTTCGGAATCAGATCTAGGTTAACCGGTTCTTTAGCGTACGCCTCTTTCTCCGCCAATAGCGAGGCGCCAGCAGCGACAGAGGCGGCGAGACAACTCATCGACAGAAGAACTTTAGCGGCGCCGGGAGAACCGCCGGAGGAGGAGATGGATCGTATAGATGTAGAAAACCAGCGGCGAGAAGATCCGGCATTGGCGTAAGAGGAAGCTGCGTGAAAGAGGCTGTTGTATTGGTGGTGTTCGGAGGAGGCAAGGATGGCTCGTGATAGACAGGTGGAGGTGGCGGCGAGAGTAGAAGCTCTTCTCATGGTTTTGCGGCGGCTATGGCACGGTGGCCGGAGGTGGGGGAAATATTTGGTTAGGGGTTTAGAGGTGTGTGGAAATGCGATTAGTGGTGGGAGTGGATGCTACCTGGTGGACTAGCGACCGTGTGTATAATTCGTTATATTTGACCGCTTTTTTTTTTATTCTAGACATGTCTACAATCAAATTTAAAAGTTTCATTAAAACTTAAAAACCTTTACATCGAAACATAAGGTCAAACGACTAACAAGCTACATCAACTCTTTTTGAATAGTAAAAACTAAAGGGTTATTTAGTAAAATCTAAAATAAAAAAATATTAGATCTTACAGTTGTTTTCTATGTGTTTTCATCTTTTGAAAACAATCCATTACATCTTTAACCGAAACATTCGCAAAAACTCTTTTTTCAATGTAACGATGCAAAAGTCGTTCATATATTCATCACACATTCGGTTACACAAGTCCGTCTACACATGCTTCATTGAAGAAAAACATCTCACAACACTTTTCGTTGCACCTGGCAGTACTAGTAATAACTTCAATAAACGATAGACCAAAGGATAATCAACGTGTAACATTGTTTCCACCATCTTTTTTTTGCAAAATTAGATATAGCATTCATGTTGGCAAACCTTGTATCTCCTTTCACATTGGCGATGCAGTTACCGAGCACATGCATAAGTTTGTCTTTAACCTCATAATCAAAATCGTATGGATACATATCGGCCAACCTTAGTATCTTTAGTATACAAAGTTACAAAAAAATATATGCCTCATCAAAAAGAATGTCAAGTTCTTGAAGTTGCATATCTAGCGCCGTGTTGGAATTACTAACATCATAATAATGACGATTTGTGATGTTAGTCTTTCTTCTTCAATATTTCGGGCCAACGTACTCTTCTTTTATGTTAACCATTTCAATCTCATACCCTTCTTTTATGTTAACCATTTCAATCTCATATTTTTGACAAAAATATGTGTATCTTTCAAAGTGAACCAAAACCTTCATAAAGGGAACATTAATACTCATTATAACCACGAAAAGAAATGTCCTATGTAAAGGAAACCTATTTGACCCATTATAACCATGAAAAGAAATGTCATCTTTTTTTTCGTTTCATTTTGTTTTTTTTTCTAAAAACACGTGTATATATTGATCTTGTTTAACTAAGTCGTCACCCTTTTTATTGGCGGACCTAGCTATTGCTAAGTGGGTCGGGCGACCCCCATAAAAAAATTATTTGTTATTTATGCGGTATAATCTCGACTGACCCCATAAAATTTTGACACCAACCCCCATAAAATTTTGACCGACCACAAATAAAACTAATTTTTAACACCGACCCAAGTAAATTAATTTTTTAACAACGACCCTCATTTAAACAAATAATTTAAATTGGACTAAAACTTAGTCATTTAAACAATTAAACCCACATTTAATTAACTATTATCTATTTAGACAATTAAGCACACATATAGTTAACATGTTACCCATTTAAATTTTTGAACAATTTAACATAAAAAAAACATTTAAGTAGCGAAAACACTTAATCCTGATCCATCGACGTCCTGACATTTCATATTTACGCTTCACACAATCTGAAGAAAAACAATTTGCAAATCACGATTCTCGTCATGCCTCCTAATTGAAGTTAACACAATCAGAAAAAAATGATTAATCACGATCATTGCCCTGCCTTCTCACGATTTAAGGTTCTTTTCTAATCATGAATTTACGATTCTAGCCATGTTGGTCGGTTCACTGTTCATAGCCTTGAGCCTACAACTTTTTTTTTATTTTTTTCTCAGAATTTTGATTTTTGCTGATAATATTATTTTTCTAAAATGTTATATCATATGTGTTATTTACTAATTGTAATTAGTAACAATGTGTGTCTTATGTGACCCGACCCAACCTGAACCAGGCTAAAAAAAATAATATTTAGCTGACCTATAAAATTTTCGACCCCCATGTAAAAAAATTTATGGATCCGCCACTGACTTTTTTTACGTGTTTTTTGTGAAAATTATTATAATCACCAACGTGACTATTAAATTGAACTTTTTTTTGTTCCAACCATTGAACCCTTCAGCTTCAAATGCATCTTTTTGTACACTTTCTTAATCAAGTAACAATATAGGTAATATGTTCCATCCACTTTTACACTATACTATAACCAAATTCTATATTCTTTAAACCAGTCGAGACGAAAACGCCTTGAGTTACCACTAAAATCTTATTGTGGAAAATCATGCGGTCTCAATCCAATCGCCATCTCCAAACTCCATAAGTTCATTTGAGAAAGTATGAAGAATAATACTTTTTTATCGGCATTTGGAACAACGAACACCAAGCTAAGGTAACTTTGATTGAGCCGCCCTGTTCTTAGCGAACATAATTTGGCACCGATCTGATCTAGATTGCTTCTTTGGTCTACCGCGAGGAGTGACTTGTCAGTCCTCGATGAATACTAACTCGCAATCCATATGGTCAGCCAACTTCTTATTCGCATTCTCATTTCTTACAAGTCACAATATCTCATATAGAGGTGTTAACGAGTCAAGCTGCTCAAGATTGAATCGCTAAAAGATTAAACTAAGCCGAGCTTAACGAACTTGTGCCGGTCATTTAATAAACAAGCTCGGCTTGTTTACACCCCTAATCTCATCTCAGTTTTCACAATCGAAGTATCGAAAGGGATATTGGGTATTACTATTCTTCAAAGTTCAATCATCTCGGTTTTCATAATCTATATTTTGTTCATCTCAACTCAAAGTCTAGTTTTCAGGACGATTGAAGTCCCAAAGTATGTTCATTTCAACGATTTTGTTCTTCAAAGTTCTATCATTCAAGATTTCACATATCACACATTCAAATGAAACTCGTTATTTTCTTCAATCGAATTTGTTTTGTTTACTCTTTGTGTTTCTAATTGTGTTCAATTCATTATGCTAATATGATTTTCTTATTTTTCTATTTCTTAATTAGGTTTTCCTATTTCCAAATAGTTTGTAAAATATTGTTGATTAGTTGATTTCCAAATAGCTTAAGTGAAATATTGTTAATTAGTCGAGTGTTTTTCTTATTTAAGGTTATAGTTAGTGTTTTATGATTTAAGGTTATAGTTGATTTATTTCCTATTAAAATCGTGTTAATTAGTTCATTGTTTTTTGATAATATTCTAGGTTTGAAATATGCTATTGTTGGTCTCAAACTCGGATAATAGAAGAGAGTTAATAACATTGAAAAGATCTCGAAATTTCATTAGTTCTCAAAGATTGAGTGGGTCCTAGATGTACGATGGAGATTGAAAAATGTGAGATCCTTAAAAAACTAAACCCTAATGTGCAATTAAATTTAATTCAGTAATTCAATACATATATGCATACGACTAATAAGGCAAGCCATGTGTGAACTACTTAATATTAATTCGTTAAAAACTCGAATAAACTAGAATGTCGTAATTTAGTGGTTACATAAAGGTGTAAGTTTTAGCGTTTTCTAAAAGCTTAAGTAATAAAAACAGTAAATTATAAGTGAAACAGTTGAATGTAATTATTTGGAGCTTCAACATTTGGTCTTCTGAGCATGGGGGTGACAGAATGGACCTTTGTCTCTTTGAGGTCTCGTCTCTAGGGGATTTTCCCACAGTGATGGGTTTCCTCCTGGACTTGTGATATACAAGCTTCCCACTATATGGGACGTGCCAGTTGAGCTTTCGTTCTTCAAAAAAAAAGTTATTTGAAGCTTAGGAGCTTAAGATACAAACGTTAAATTCAAAAATCTCTCAATCAAGTTTAATTGATGTTCTTTCTATTATATAAAATGTCACGGTCGAGTTCATAAAATGTGTAGCAATAAAATCAAAAAAAAATTATATTACCTAAAAGTTTGCAAGTAAGACCACAATACCACAAGAATAGGGTTGGTGGAGATGTCATATCCAAGTGAAATTTTCAATCTCATGATCCGATCACTCGACTTTAAAGCAAACATTTTCTCTCAACATTAGTTCAAAACATAACCTCAAATAAAACTAGTTTCTAGTTTCAATTTTTATTAGAAAAATCACACATTTACTTGAAAAATCAAGAGCAATAGTTTAATTTTAACTTGTTGAGCTAAAAGAAGATCGAACATGGCAGATATGGCTGCAGATGCAATGTTGACCGTAGCCGATAAGGCTCCGGTCACTTCCGAGAGAAAACTTCGAGCCGATCTTGACAACAAGCTTCCTAAACCATGTATGTTTCACCATCTACACATTTATATGAACAATTTTTAGGGTTTTCAAACACTTTGTTTAATATTTATACTTTCTTGGGATGAAATTTCGATCTTGAAAAGTTTTCGATTAAAATTTTCAATCTTGAAAATGATTTTGATGAAAACAATCTCTAGAAAATGTTTTGGGACGCGATCTTCTTGATTTTATTTTTTGTACTTTTAGACATGGCACGAGCGGTGTGTGCACCTGATACTGATAGTCCAAATGGAACGTTGGGACACAAGCATCATAATGCGTCGGTCCTTCAACAACATGTAGCCTTTTTTGATCAAGATGATAATGGGATAATCTTCCCGTGGGAGACTTTTAAAGGCAAGTTGCGTGTGGTAACTTTAACATCGTGTTATAGGATTTTATTTACGCCCTTTGAAATGATATATGATTGTTTAATGTATGTAGGATGTCGTGACCTCGGATTCAATGTGGTTGCTTCTTTTTTCTTCATGGTACTTATTCATGGAGCTTTGAGTTATGTCACTTTGCCTGTAAGTTGTTGATCTATCTTCCTTTCCTAAAGTAAGCACGGTTTGACTTTCAAGGTCAATCGTGCTACTTTTAAAGTGCAAATTTCTCTTCAAACTTATAAAAAAGATGATCGCCCCATAATTGCTATAACTTCTACATCGTATAAGGTTCGATTTCAAACTCAGAAAAATCAAGAACGTTAGTGAATCAACGCCAAATCTAGAATTTGAAATGAGAAACTTTGACTTCCATTAGTCAAACTTCATAAAGCCTTGATAAGACAAGAATGTATTTCATAAGATGTAACAATTTTAGGTTAAAATGTTGTATTTTAAAAAGGGCAGCACTATAGTACGATGCCATTAATCGTTTCACCTTTTAAACGGGTGTTTAGGACTTGACGATGTCGCATAAGCGAGCGTTTAGCCTTAGTGCTTCATTGTGAATGGGCATTTAGCCCATGGCGGTTCATTGTAAACCAGCCCTTGGCAAATCATTGTAAACGGGTGTATAACTAAAAAAAATAATCGATTCAATAGGGGGTTGATTAGTGGATGGGGGTGTTTGTTTCGTTGCCCCCTTTTAAAATTTTTAAGGGAACTTTTATTGGAATTGATATAAATGACACTCATACATAAATTATCTATAAAGACATTTCAATATGTAGTTGTTCTTGATGGAAAATGTTAAATACTTGTGTGATCTCCACATACATTATTTGCATTTTCTTACTTATTTTATTTCATAGTATAGACCAAACATGTCTTCTAACCGAATTTATGTGTGGATGTTGTTGTAGACTTGGTTGCCATCACCTTTCTTCCCAATTTACATAGAAAACATACACAAGGCCAAGCATGGGAGTGATTCCGCGACTTATGACACCGAAGGAAGGTGATAAGAAAACCTCATTTTCACAAACTTAGGGGTTGTTTGACAAGTGTTGAACCATTAAGTGATGAACCATTAAAAGGTCTGAATGGTTCAACATGGTTTTTTAGCTAAACCATTAAAAGGTGGGCTTTTAGCGAAACAAACAGCCCTTACCTCTGACCGTTTCAGAGGTAGTGTCTTAATGGAATCATTAATAGGTTATCAAACATCCCTTTACTTATCATGTGTCATTTGGTACATGACTCCGTGTCATTGTAGGTTTATCCCAGCAAACATTGAGAACATCTTTAGCAAATATGCTCGCACGACGCCTGATAAGCTCACGTTTAAAGAACTTTGGCATATGACAGAAGCAACCCGCAATGCCTTTGATTTCTTTGGCTGGTAGTTTCTCTATCTCATGTTTTTTTACTTGTTGGCTAAGCCTTGTAATGTTATATCGTTGAGAATGATTCTTGTATTACAATGCACATATAGGATTGCAAGTAAGTTAGAATGGGGGGCTCTTTATGTGCTCGCAAAGGACTCGGATGGCTACCTATCGAAAGAATCAGTAAGGCGTTGCTTTGATGGAAGTTTGTTCGAGTATTGCGCGAAGATGCAAAAAGACGAGGTAAATAAGATGGGATGATCGTTTATGTTATGTGGGTAGCAATCTAATACCTATAGCTAGTAATGATCTAATTATATTTTCTCTACTTTGGTTACCGTCTATTTCAAGTTATGCATCGACTTACTTTAGTGCTGTTTTTATATGAAGTTCAAAGAGTTAACCAAGTACAAGTGTACAACTATATAATCCTCCTACAAGGCTACAATACAAGCATTAGTTTATTGATGGAAAAAAAAATATCAAACGACTGATAACCACAAGTCAGAAAGTGACCTAACCTATTTAAATGTACGTTATTTGATTGTAACTTTTTTTATTTATAGAAAAGCTAACTCACACACCTTCTAATTTTACTAATAAATATACACATTTTAGTTTATCATAAGACTTGAACCTTCTATGACTTGAAGAGGGACATCTTTCCGACACGTCTTGATACCGCTAAGCGGAGGGCCCTTTGGTATTGTTTCTAACTAGGGGGAAAACCCGCACTCCGCGGCGGTGTAGTAACTTACGATAATTGTTACAAAAATGGAGTGTTAAGGTTTGCAATATAAATTTAAAATTACGTAAAAATAGCAAAAACATAAGGTTAATAAAAAATGAAAAAAAAAAGAAAAAAAAGAAAAAAGAATCATTTAAGAATACAAAAAAGAAAAACACGCTTTGAAAGAAGCTAATCTAGCTAACAAGCTCTCTCTCATTTAGATTAGCAGCAGCTGCAATGGATGCCGATACTCCCGCAGGGTGAGCCGCCATATCAGGGTTATTCCGCCTCTCCGCGCTCAACACACCCTCCGCATCTTCTCTGGTAGCCGTCTTATCCGCCGGAAGTTTCACCGTCGCGTCCTATATCCCGAAATACACATAAATATGGGAAAATCAGTTCCAAATATATACCTTTCAAAAGTAACCTATCAAAACTACGACCAAACTTGGCCAAGGGAGATGAAAGAGAAAAACACATAGATCCATAAATTCAACCGATTAAAAAAAGCCACCTTAAGTCAAATATGTCGGCTAGATTTTAGCCGGGTAGAAAATGTGCCAAGCTAGATTTTAGTATGTTTGGAAAATATGTAGGCTAGATTTTAGCCGGGTTTGTAAATATACCAGCTAGATTTTTGACGGATTTAGGAGAAGCCGGATAAATTTTAGCCGTATTAGCTTACATGGCATTTTCGGATCGACTTTGTGGACCTTGTGTTCTTATTTTTTTGTGACAAGCTAAACTTCGTGGACCTTGTGTGTTTTTGCTAAAATTTAGCCGTATTAAAACATTCCCATTAGTTTCTTTATCCCCATCATTATAATAACACTAAAAATCATTACATTTGATCTTAATTAGGTAAGCAAATATGACCATTTCTAATTCGTTTTTTTAGATGTTTAATTTGAAAGGGCTAAAAATCAAATCTCATTCTGAAAAAAAGGGGAAAAATATGAAAATTGACATTTGATCAAAAAAATACTTAAAAATTGACATTCATATTTAACTTACTGTTTCATGAACATTGGTCATGACAGACGGCTAAGCTAGCCGACTAAAAGTTTCGTGCCAACATTCCATTTGTCTAGTAATGACCTAGACAAAATGCATTAGACGTCTAAAATTGTTTATTTAGACGGCTATCACCGTCTAATAGACGGCTAAGCTGTCACGTGTCGCCATATTATTGGTTCGTACTCTGACAAATGAAATTTTGGCACGAAAATTTTAGCCGGTTAGCTTACCCGTCTGTCATAACCAATGTCCATAAAATAGTAGGCTAAATATGAATGTCCATTTTTGATAATATTCCTGATCAAATGTTCATTTTCGTATTTTTCAAAAAAAAAAGTACTTAGTTCAACTTTTTTTTAAAAAAATCAACGGTCAAAATGTCATTTTGATGTTTTTCCCTGCATATAATATAAATACGATTCAAAATTGAAAATTCATTGTTGAAGAAAACCGACCGTCAGAATTTCACCAAGTTTGACTTTATCTTCTTCACGCGTAGATGTGTTCAAAGTGGCAGCTGATTGAGCCTGAGCCGCAAGTCCGCCGGGGATCAACACACTACTACCGGTAGCCCTGACCTCCGCCGCCTGAATTGCCGCCGCATCACTTTGTTCCACCGTTTTGTTCCCCGCCGTCCTTGCCGTAGCTTCGAGGGCTTCTCCGATCGTTATAGCACCCTGTTGGTGAACATCACCGACCCCACCGCCTTGCTGGAGTACCGGTGTAGACTCCGTATACCGCCCCACCACCTGCCGGAAACGAAGATAATATTATGAAAATATTTAAATAAAATAATTAATAATAAAAAATGAGCTTGTAAAATTTTTCAGACCCGAGCCCGAGCTTTCTTAATTTAAATAAGCTGAGCCTAAGCTTTAGTACGGCCGGCTTGTTATAATAAAACTTAAAGAAACGTGATAACAATCAGGGTTTATTTTTTCCTTAGAAAACCGTCATGATTTATTTTTTCCTACTATTTGGTGACGAAAGAATTTTTGTCAGGAAAATGTTTTTCGGAAACAACTTTTCTCGGTTGTTTGTCAAAAATGTCACTTTTATAGATGGAATTTCTGACTCGGTTTTACGAGAAATTTTGGTCAGAAAAATGTCACTTTTATGTGAAAGAAAAAAATTGTTAGAAAAATGTTGAGTTTGTTAAATTACAAGAAACTTGGATAATTGTCAGAATTTCTGACCAACTTTTTTTTTCTTTTCCGGAAATGTGGTCGGAAAATACCAATTTTATGTAAAATGAATTTTTTTGAAAACTTATTTGACAATGCTTGTGTGTGTGTGTTTTTTTTAAAATAGTCGGAATTTATGACCAACTTTTTTTTCTCTCTTTCCAGAAATTTTGGTCAGAAATAATACCAGTTTTATGTGAAAAATACCTTGTTAGAAACTTTTTCAAACAATGGTATGTTGTCGAAATTTCGTCGCAAAAATTAAGTTTTTTTTTGGTAAATACTAAGTTTTTTTTTTCTTTTTTGTAAATACTAAATAGTCGGAATATTAGACCAACTTTTAAATTGGAAGTTTCGGTCCGAAAATTGCCAGTTTTGTGTAGTAAATAATTTATTAATTTTGGGTGCAAGAAAAAAAAAAGAAACCTGGCCAGCGACGGTTTCAGTGACGACACGGGCACCGGGAAGCTCGGTGGCTGTAACGGTAACTCCTTGATCATCCGTTACCGTCAAATCTTCGTGGCTGACTAACCCAGCTCGTTCGTTGATGGTAGCAGCAGCCTGTATGGCGGCGGCGGTGCCACCCTTCTGTGTTTGACCAAACACCGTGGTCTCCGCCGCTTGCATCATGGCGGCATCTTGTGGAGCCACCTGTTTGTTCGCTAGCTCGCCGGAAACCGGAAATACGTCCCCGTATTTTATTGGATGTTTTTTATTTTGTTCCTGGCTCATGTTCGGTCGTAATATTCCAACATTGTTGGTGTTGAGGATTTAAATACGATGGTTGAGGTACTACACGTATGAAGTGGACCGGAAGACTGCCGGTTCACCGGTGGACACGTGGAGCATGGAGAAGAAAGACGGTTGTGATATAGGTGTATACGTGTGTTACGTCTAGAAATTGAAAAGTAGAAGTAGGTTTGATTTTAGTGCAGCTGGCATGATTAAATAATGTTTTTGGATAAAGTAAAAAGAATATATTCTAAAGATAGATTTGGATTGTTAAGGGCTGTGTTTGGTTTGATTTTATAATTTGTTTAATTAAATATGTTTACCTGTTAATTATTTTAATTAAACTTGTTGACTAGTCAATTAAACAAATCGACCTATTAAACCTTTTAGGATAGTTTAATTTATTTTTTACATTTTAATTTATTTATTATAGTCCTTCATCTCTTTTAACATGTTAATCTGAAACGATTGCATCCCTCATTTTTTGATGGTTGCTTTGCGTGGTATAATATCTCGAGTTATATATTTCTTAACTAGGTTAAAATCCCGTGTGTTATACAGTCAAATAAATAAAATATTATATACTTACATAGTAGTAAAATAACTATTTATAATGAAATAATAAGTATATGTAATTAGATTTATATTAAACATATAAAAATAAATTCTTTTGATATCATCTTACTACTCTAATAAATGAAAAATTTTTCATGACACGTGTTACTCTCTGGTTACTCCTCATATTTATTTTTCCGCCTCTCTCTTCTATGAAATATTAGATTTTCTATTTCTCTCTCATATTAAATAATAATTTTTATATTAATAAATCTAATTACGAATACTTATTATTTAATTATAAATAGTTATTATATCATCAATCAAATTAACTTAATATGAACTAATATTTATCAATTAAATTAAAAAATTAATACCCAGTTAAAAAAATATTTTAAAAACTAACTTAATAAACCTTATAACTGTCACGACAAATTACATTTTTTAAAAACATATTTTGACAAATGTGTTTGTTAACAAATTACATTATATTTTATTCAACCGATTTAATATACTGGTTTATTCAACCCGTGTATTACACGGGTTTTTAGAAATATAAAATTTTTATTACTAAATATATAACATTTTATTTATTTAACCCGTGTAATACACGAGATTTTAACCTAGTTATTTAATAGAAGATATGGGAGGGAAAAAATGATAAAAATTAACCACAAAGTGACACGTGTGCATATGTTTTTTATTTATTGATACAAAGATTATTATTTAATCGGAGAGAGAAATAAAATAATTAATAATTAATAGGAGAGAGAGTCAGAAAAATAAAGTTGAGAAGTAACAAGAAAATGACAACTAACACAAAATATTTTTATAAATTAGGTTAGTAAGATGTTATAAAGTCCAAAGAGAGTGCTTGCAAAATTCAAAGTTATTATACATACTGCAATTTCGTAGGCAATAAACAGCAGTTTAGTATTTTTTTTTATTAACTTTTATTTTTACCCTTTCTACTATTTTCTTTTATGGGTCATTTACATATATCCCCTTTTTAAGTTCTTTTATTATATATTTAACCAATCCCTAATTTTAATTACATATCTTCTCTTTTTAAAGCTTATATATTACATATTACTTAAAATAACTTATTGAATTACTAGGTTATATACCCATGTATTACATGTAGTTGTTTAATAGAAAAATAAAAATAAAATAATGTGTATTGAAAATTAAATTTTGTATTATTTTTTTTTGAAAAAAAAATAACATAACATAATTAGATTTCAAAATTCAAACTTACTTAAAATAGAGAAAATTAAAATATTTTAGTAGGAAAAAATATGGTGATAACACGTGACATTGTTTGGAATCATTTATTAAAACAAGGATTTACACAATTCATTTAAAATAACTTATTGAATTACTATTTACCTTTAATTAACCAATTAAAGTACTATTTACATATATATTCCCTTCCTAAATATATCAATTTACATAAATGGGTAAATAGATAATTGTTTAAGCATTGAGTAAATATGTAATTGATTTTTATGGTTGTGTATATATGTTATTAAGGAGGTTAAGAGGGGGAAATATGTAAAAAACTCTTCTTTTATTAACTTTTATTTTTCACCCTTTATTCTATGTAGAATATAGGAGTGTTTAAAAAAATCCGAATCCGAAATCGAAACGAACCCGAATTATCCGATTCGAATTTTCGGATTCGGATAGTGATTTTCGGATAATTCGGATATCCGAATATCCGAATTTTAATATTTATATATTTTTTTAATTGTTTTTTAAGGTTTTTAATTGTTTTTATAATTTAAAAATATTATATATATATATATTTTTTTCGGATATCCGTTTCACTATCCGAATCCGAATCCGAATCCGTATCCGTAATTTCGGATTCGGATAGTGAAATCCACTATCCGAAAATTTCAGATATCCGACTTTGAACACCCCTAGTAGAATATACGTTTTTACCTATTTTCTTTTCGTTTACTTAAATGTTTAATCGAAACTAACATTTTATCTATTTTCAATCGGAGCAAATCAGATTCTCCTTTTTTATCTGACCGGAGACGGCAGAGAGAGATGTTGGCCGACAATTACTCGTCTTTGGTGTGGGTCACGTGGCTTCATTTAATTCCAAAAACAGATAAGCGTTAGTGTAAATGACAAAATGTGAAACAAGTTTAAACATAAAGGACAATTTCTATCATACATTATTTTAAGGATGAAATCTGAAATTTAATATAAACATAAATGACGAAAAACGTAATTTTTTCTTTTGTTAACGACAAAAAGACGATTTTGCCCTCACGTGAAGGGTACGTCACCACACTTAACATCTGAAGTTGACGGACGTTACTTCAAATGATGAAACATGCAAATTTACTAAACATAAAGAACAAAATCTGTAATTTCTTAATTAAAAGACGTAAACTGAAATTTAATCGATATATTTTTTTCAATAAAACCTTTTTAGTAAATAAAACTTTCAATAATATTCTTTTGAAAAAAAAAAACAAAGTATTCGTTGATTTAAAAATCCATTTTTCAATGTTTGGATGCGATGGGTGATCGATCCATCGGCTGACGAAAAGCCTGTTCCTGGGCCCGGGCGGTGTGAACGATTCTCAATGACTATTCCCCCAATCGGTCTACTTGTTAATTTTTATCATTTTATTGACCTGTAGTTTCTTTGTTCAATTCAATTCATGTTCGTACGACCTTAGATAGGGTTTCCGAGTTTTCAGCTTTCAGATTTCCGTTCAATTTTGGATCCACAAGAACCCTAGATCGATTGTTTGTTCATCGGAAGGGCAAATTAGGAATACGATATATGATCCATGGTGAAGGAGACGGAGTACTACGATATCCTTGGGTACCTACAGCTACAGAATCTGAGATTAAGAAAGCTTATTACATAAAGGTAACACGTCTTTAATTAGCTATAATTATTCATGTCATCGTGTGATTTTGTTCAATTTGCCCAATTTTACGTGCTATTTGGTGCCCTAATTGAAAGAAATTTTATGAAATTGAAATCAGTGACCTGCAATTTTGATAAGGAATCATGCTATAACTACCAAAATGTAGCACATTTTGGCTGTAAGAGAACATTTGACAGATGAATTTTATTATTTGTTTGCCAAGTTCTTGTGTTCTTCCCATGAAACCCTAATATAACTATTCTTAATAATTGAAGCTAAAAGTAATTCAAGGTCCAATTCTATGTTGTCAAAACCGTCGCAGCCTCGTTTCAAAAGCCCCATTTTCAGGCCAAATTTTGGCTAAAAATCTTCTGAAAAGATAGTAAACAATTACGGTAGCCCTAAACAAGCCTGGAATCAACCTAAAACAGTCTAAACTAGCCTAAAACATGTCTAAAACCCCTAAAAATGGTATTTAATATACTATGCGCCTCGCTTAAAAAATCCTTCGCGTTTTAAGCGCCTTGCGCGCCGCCTAGGTTCCATGCGGGGCCTATGCGTCTTGACAACATAGGTCCAGTTTTGATATATATGTTTGATGAAGTACTGTTCATGTTCGTCAAACTTGATTGTATATAGTTTTGTATTTTGCATAGCGTGCTACACCTATGATAAACATTACATGAAATCTGGCAGGGTAATTTGTAAGTATTGGTATCTTAATGTTTATATATGTACAAATAAGTGATTTATGATAATTGTGTGTGCATTCTTGTTTTTCTATTTTGCACGTAAAGAGATGTGAGTGTGGTATGATTCTTGTATTTTTAACTTGCTATGCTTGGAGGATTGCAGGCACGACAGGTTCATCCAGACAAAAATCCAAATGATCCTCTTGCAGCACAAAATTTTCAGGCAACACTTCCATCTCACGCGTATTGAATGTTTATTTTGTTTTTTCAATATTTTTCTGCGTTATTTTTTTCTAATATTTTTTCTTTAATATATTTTTTATTTAAAGGTTTTATGTTTTATAACAGGTTTTAGGAGAAGCTTACCAAGTATTGAGTAATCCTGATCAAAGACAGGCTTATGACGCTCATGGGAAATCCGGAATCTCAACGTTAGTTTTGTGGTCTTTAATTATAGATTATGGTATCTTGCACTGTATAAAAGCACAAGATTATATGTGTTTTTCTTCTTGAATTTTATTTAATTGATTTCTGCAAAGTTGAAATATTTCCTTTGTCTGTTAATTATAGTGAAGCAATCATTGACCCAGCTGCCATCTTTGCAATGCTTTTTGGGAGTGAGCTATTTGAAGACTACATTGGCCAGCTTGCAATGGCATCCATGGCTTCTTTGGATATTTTCACAGAAGGGGAGCCGATTGATGCTAAAAAGTTGCAAGAAAAGATGAGGGTATGTGTGTATAGAATCAGGATCAAATAAGAACTTAAATATTGGTAAGAATCGTAAGAACTGATCAAAATGCACAATTTAAACACAAACTTGACAATTTTTTGCATCTTATTAAAGTGTGTGATAAAATTTTGAAGCATTAATAACGACAAATCCACAAATTTTATGGTTGTGCAACTACATGCATCTGTTGCAACAGATTGGATAATCAGATGCATCTTTTAGTTTGTTTACTTTTTTCAATAGAAAATACTCAAAAACTCTGTCAAACACTTCAATAGAGATATAAAATTATGAATAAAGTTTTCAACTTATTTGTTCCGTTCAAATTTTTGATTAGTTTATATTGGTTTTACGCTTTTACCATTATTTGAGTTCTTATTGGAACTTTCCCCTGTTTTATATGTATATGTATATGTATATGTATATGTATATGTATATGCATATGTATAGCAGTAATATTTCTAAAGAAGTTATTATGTGGCTATGTAAGTTTGAATCAGATAAGTGTGTGCATCACAGATTGTGCAAACAGAAAGAGAAGAAAAGTTGATTGAATTACTTAAAAACCGTCTCCATGAGTATGTGCAAGGAAACAAAGATGGTTTTATTCGTCATGCTGAAGCTGAAGTATCAAGGCTCTCCAACGCAGGTATTTTTTTTTCTTTTAACTAAATTCTTTGAGCAATATCCTTATATTATCATCATTGTAAATTTTTACTAAGAAAAATCAATACCAAGTTATTATATTTCTAATAGTAAGTTATGCCACCTTTTCTAGCTTATGGCGTGGACATGTTGAACACAATTGGTTATATTTATACACACCAGGCTGCCAAGGAGCTTGGTAAAAAGGCTATTTATCTTGGTTTACCATTTATTGCTGAGTGGTTTAGGAACAAAGGCCACTTTATTAAATCACAAGTTACAGCTGCGACAGGTACATCTGTCCTATATTTTATATTATGTTCTTTTTAGTTATATTTGTATACTAGTATTAAGTTATTAATTTTCTGTGCCTATTATATACTTCTTATTTTTTTTTGCTATTTCAAGTGTGCAGTGCGCCTTTGGCTACCTAGTCTGGCTTTTTAATATTACGCGACGTTATTTTTTTTCATTGTAGCGTTACTTTTTGTGTTTTTTAGGCGCGATTGCTTTAATGCAGCTTCAAGAGGACATGAAAAAACAGTTGAGTGCAGAAGGGAAATACACAGAAGATCAACTTGAAGAATACATGCAGTCACACAAGAAATTAATGATTGATTCCCTTTGGAAGCTTAATGTAGCAGATATTGAAGCCACACTTTTGCGCGTCTGTCAGATGGTTGTATCCATTTCCCCTCATTTTTTTGCTTATATAATATGTAGATGGCACTTATATTTATATTTGTTTGTCTTTCAGGTTCTTCATGATCAGACCGTGAAAAAAGAGGAGCTTCGTGCGAGAGCCAAGGGTTTGAAGACTCTTGGTCGGATCTTTCAGGTGATATTATGGGTTGGGTCAAACGGTTTTTATTTATTCATAAACTAGGTTAGAATCCTGTGTATTACACGGGATGAATAAATATAATACTATATATTAAGTAATAAAAAATTATTTTTTAAAAACTCGTGTTTTATATGGGTTGAATAAACCCGTGGAATACAATATAATCTGTTAACACATATACTCGTCAAAATATATCAGGATATTACTATTTTCTTTAAAAATATATTATTATTAAAAGATAGAGGTGTATTTAATAAAAGAGAGAGATGGGAAAAAAATTGATGAGAATAAATATGGAGGTGACACGTGGCATGAAAAACCTTTATTTATTTATAGTATAGATATAGATAATGTATGTTAGATGGTGATAATATCTAACCCAAATCGACCCATTTTCAAGTAAATTGGTTAAATTGGCACCTCGTTGTTGTAATATTGACTATTTGACTAGATGGCTCATGGCTGATGTATAAACAATTATTTTGGTTTCAGAAGGCAAAACCAATCAATGGGAATGAAAGTGATCCAATGTTACACTCTGGCATGCATGTTCCGAATGGTGCAGCTGATGCAGATCATGCTTCAACAGCTGCAGAATCTGGTCAAAGTTCTCAAACCACCATGGCACCTCAGGTATATTATTCATTTTTTTCACTGTTAAAGACATATTTTTCTTATATATATATATATATATAATAATATAATTTATATTCTTTGTTTAGAGTCCATATGTGGAAGCTCCCCAAATTCCTGGTGTAGAAAATTATTCTTTTCCTATGCCAACAAAACCCCCTGGGGCCCAGAGATTTCAGTGAAGTTGCATGGTTGGTTGGTATGTGTTTGTATGTATAATTTTGGTAATGAATTTGAACTTTTTTGTATTTGATTCAATACATAGCTTTCAAATAGTGTTTAACTTGCTTTATGTTAAGCACATAATGTATTATTATTTACCCCAGTCAATGCCTTTTTATAAAGTCATGTAGTCGATAATCGGATACCATAAAGGATGAAAATGACAGTTTACTTTATTTAATAATAATAAGCTTTGAATGATTTTTAATCTGTTTTATATATTTATTTATTCTCTTTTTTTAATAACCCTAAAACATTCATAGAAGTTATAACATGGTCCACATGTTATGATTTATGTCGGTAGGTTAGATTTAAGAATGGTCATGTTCGTCCACATGACATGAGATCGCATCTTGGGCATCGAATGCGACTCAACATTAACAAGATCTTAAAAGTCGATGGTCAATGAGAAGCTACCAACAAAGCCAATTTTTGTTGTTATTAATTTGATTTTCTTAAAATTTATCAAAAACTGCTTCTTGTGGGTTGGTTAAAGCTGTGTTTATTGGTTTGTTAGTTTTGGCCAAGGTCACCGGTTCGATCCATTCTTCTAACAATTTTTTTGTGTTTTTGTTCTTTTTTCTTTTTAGATTTGTTATTTTTTTTTTAAGTTTTGATTACTTTTCTTAATTATTAACCCGCAATGTGGGAGCCATAAATTTTTTTTGTATCTATGGTTCAATCTCCAAAGCCGATCCGCCACAAATTTGTACGCTTCTTTTACATGCTTAAGCACGTTAGTGTCGCTGCAACAACGCGCGTAACTAAGTTCGTAAACACGCCTTTACCCCGTTAGTGTCATCGTACTTTTTCACAGTAACACACGTTTTTTCTTCACTTTATTCTAACTCCTTTCATGAATTTGTCAAATATTGACATAACATAAACGTGCGATGACTAGGTCCTGTTTACATCGCAATGTGCGAGGTATGTTGTAACGTGTAAGGAATCGACATACATCGTCGCCGCAACACAGATTTTAACACTAGTTTAACCACAAATTCTATCCATTTGACTATTAACAAGGTGTCCAAATTATATATAGCTATTGAAGATATATAGGTTGTTTTAAAAGGTATATATTTTAAGGGTATTTAATCTTTATTCTAATAAACGATTCCAAAAATGACACGTGTCATTATTATATTTTTTCTCATTAAAATTTTCTATTTTTTTTTCTATTTTAAGTAAACTTACAATTTTGAAATCTAATTATGTTAATTTTTCTTTTAAAAAAAATTAAAATAAAATTTGAATTATATTTATTACTTAATTAAGGAAACAAAGAATTTTATTTATTGTAATTTCATTTTTCTATTAAACAACCTCATGTAATACATGGGTATATAACCTAGTATTATAATATAAATAGATTAAATAGGTTTAGTCCGGGTTAGACTCACTAATCTTCTATACTATTATTATCTTCTCCCACCTTTAAAAAGGCGAATACCATAAAAAATTAACAAAAGTCTCTCAACAGTTTTTTGCATATAAAAAATCAACATATTATATATTTATTTCTCATAAAAGTATCTCAACAATGTTTTACACACAAAAAAACCAACATATTTTAAGGTTTTTCTCACAAAAATCACTCGACAACTATTTACTTTAGCAAATGAATTGGCAGAAGCAAGGCAATGGAAATCACCGACAAATTCATTCTATAGAAAGATGATTTATAATGAAATTAAATCAATTTTGTAAAAATACTTATAAAATCTGTGAAAGCACATGAACAATCAAATCATTTTGCAATCGGATAGCTTGTTTTGCTCTTGGTTATGTTGGTCGATTTCCTTTGTCTTGTTGCGATTCATTTGCCAAAATAAATAGTTTTCGAGGGACTTTTGTGAAAAAACAAGAAAGTATCTTGATTTTTTATATGCAAAAATTTAGTGAGGGACATGTGATAAAAAAAAGTATTTTGGTTTTTTATATGCTAAAAATTGTTATGGGACTTTTGTAAAAAAAAGTATATTCAAAATGAAGGTAGTTAAAATAAATCAGATATCGAAAATGAAACTTGAAAAGAGAATTAGTAAGGCTTCTCCCAAGTAGGCAGATCAACAAACCTTGAACGAGTTTATAAGTAAGGAGTCGAGATGCATGATTCATGTATTTTACTCTCACTCCTACACACGATGTGCAAAATTCCGTTCAAATGACTTGGTGCATAAAGTGATTTTGCCAAATTAATTCACTAAATACTTATTACATATTACCATAAATTGATTCATTGATATTATATTAATTATTTTCCCATAATAGTTTTTTGAAAGGCAATGGGAGTGGGATTTAGAACCCATGATTTTCTTAAACCTTGATGGTCCAAAAGGTTTATCTCTACAGCTGGACCACCAACCCCAATTAGAGGTGCACAAAAAGGTTCTTGAGCCTGAACCGGACCCGGGTACGAACTGGTTCTTGGCTAGACCGGTTCCAATTAGGACTGGTTCCACTGAATAACCGGGTCCGAACTGGAACCGATTTGAGGGTGGATGGACCGTACTGTTTTGAACCAATTTGTGAAAGAAAGAATAAGCAGAGAAGAAGAGGACTTAATCCCTAATCAATTCATAACCCTTCTCATTATGTAGATCTGTTTAAGTACAATCATATCCTCAAAGTTACAGAATAGACCCTTATCTATAGAACAATTACAACTAGACCCCTAAACTAGTATGGTATGTAACACGTACCCATATGGAACCGGGTAGGTTAGGGTATGAACCGGTTTCGATTCCAGGTAGGTTTAATAGTTAATAATATTATTTTTATGTTTTTTTTTAATTCAGGTTTAACAGATTTAAGTTTCAATTTTGATTTGTATAATATTTACAGAATGTTATATAGATTTTAGTGATTTAAAATTTCAATTATACAAACCAAACGAAATACAAATGCATAATTGATTTTTATAATTTACATATTTAAATAAATAAAAAATAAATCACACTTAATCAAATATCAAACCAAACCAAACCTATAATCATTGCCATCATTAATATAAGAAAGTAAAATTTAATTTGCTTTCCATATATTAATTATCACACAAGAGAAATGATTATGTGTCCGCCCTATACACCAATTATATGATTTGTACGAAGAGTTGGTTAAATGCACCTTCTATAATGATTGTTATATCGCTATTAATGTGATTTAATTTGATATATATATACACACACATAAACGGGTATATAACATATACATACAAGTGTATAGCATTTGTATACAAACGTATAACATATATAGTGAGTGATTTAAAAAGATAAAATTTGTGTGACTTGAAAGGATAACAACTTTGCAGAAAACTAATTAAGTCAAGTATTTTGTTGTTATTATATAGGATTTTACATAAAACTTTAATATATCTTTTATTTATGTTAAATGCTAGAATTTATTAATATTATACCTCATGGTCAGGGGCGGATCCAGAAATTTTTTTCAGGGGTTCACTGTTTTTAGATGATCCAATTTCATAGGGCCGGACATAAAAATTTTCGGTTCGGTTCGATTGGTCGGGTCGGGTCGGGTTGGGCAGGGGCGGCTCAACCATTTTTGGAGGCCTAAATCAAAGAAAAAAACATGAAAATTATGCTTCAAATGTTCACAAAATCAACTAATTTGTATTTAAGAGTCATCTACTCATTTGTTTCTATCAATTTTTTACCTCTAATCATATGAATGCTCAAGAACACACATTTAGTTCAAGAAAGAGTTCTTAGTTTTATAGCTTCACAACCGGATCAAGCGAGCAGCAATGGGCGGCGTCGTAAGGGGGTTCACCCTATAATATTTTAGGGGGTTCACCCCAGTTTTTTTACCTACCGTTACACTAAAATTTCAAAACTCGGGGGGTTCCTGTGCACCCCCCGCTTCAACTTACATCCGCCCCTGCTCATGGTAATTTTAAAAGTGATTTTTTTTATGTTTAAGTTATTTGGTAACTGTGGAATCGTGTAAGGATTTTTTTTATTTTTTTTGAACGACCAAACATTTTTTTTATTTTTTATTATATGATTACTTTTTTGTCTTGAGTAAGGTTTGAACCCACAACCTTTTGGTTGTGGGACAATACTCTTATCATTAGACCCCAACCCTCCACCCGTGTAAGGATGTTAAATGACACATTACCATCTCAAACTTAACATTTTAACATGTTTATTTGGTTTAGTTTATGACCCAAACATGATTAAAATACCATTTATTTTAATGATTTTGATGTACTAAAAATAGTAAAGTATTTTGTTTGAGACAAATGAAAAAGACATTAATAATGTATAATATACGGCAAATTCAATGCATTCGTAAAAAATAAGTAGCTTTGTTTTACATTTTTGTTGTTAGCATGCTTAACGTACAAAATAAGAGAAAATTTTATAAAGAAAACTAGTAAAAATCCTTATAAATATAGGCAAGCAACACGCTTTGAACTAAACCGTTACCCATCCAAATGACATTAAGCTCCTTTAGGTAGCATCATAGAAATAGAATAAATGTTGGATCATACAAAATTATGAAACTGCATATTAAAGCACCTGCAATGCTAAACTGGAACGGACTATATCATCTCAGCACCACCCTCTTTCTCTCTCCTCCCTTCCCCTCACAAAGCTCATCCGCCTTCATTCAAATTTTCGAACGACAAAAAACCTCTCTCTTTCATCTAGACCTATACCTAGATCCGACCATCCGCATGAAGAAAAGCTACTAATATGTGTTTCAAATTCCATATGAGGATTTCCGGTTTATAAGTAAAATACATTGTTAAAGGCTTAAAGACCAAAACCAACGCCGTCTTGATTCAAAAATAAAATCCCTACCACTATCTCACCCATTAAAGTTTGTAATCCACATATTTCAAACCAGTTATTTATAATTTTTAACACAATAAATAGAAAAACAATTCAAATATTAAAATTAAAAACATCTTTTAAATCACCAATTTTTTTATATATATTTTTTTTTTGGGTAAAGTAGCAGTCTTGTTTAGTAAAAGTGACAAGAATAGAGACACCAAGACCCATCCTAATAAATTTCAACCTTTACTATTTTCCTCCAAATGGATCTTGTCTCCATGTGAGATCAATCCTAGATCACCGTTCATATCATGCTTTCATAACCTTTTATTCCTCCGAATCTTCATTTCTTCTTGCTGTCAATCATCGTCTTCACTCTTTCAAACTCTCCTTGAATTTACCGTCTCAAAACACTTTGCCAGATCACGAACAGCGATGACGGAGAGCGAGAAGAAAGCTTCGCCGGTTTCCGACGTCGGCGCATGGGCGATGAACGTCATAAGCTCCGTCGGAATCATTATGGCGAACAAACAACTCATGTCCGCCAATGGCTATGCGTTCACCTTCGGTTAGTCAATTGTTGTTCAGATCTCGTTTGTAATTAGGTTTAATTGAATTTTAATAGATTCAATTGACAGTTTGTGTTAAGATCTGGTTATTTGAAACCTAATCGGTTTATGTTTCCTGTGATGTTATTGATCTGTGGAGAATTCTATCTGAGCATTAATTTGATTGATCTAGTTTCAATTTTGGTTGTGAGATGGTTTTGTAATGTCTACATTGCCCTAATTATGCTAAAAGTGTTCAAAATTGAGTTCATTAGATAGATCAGTAAAGCTTTTATGAAATGAAGTATCAAAATTTTTTTATTTTTTTTTGAATTTGGTTGTTGATATTTTGATTGAACAGAAGTGGTTGTTGTACTCAGATTTGATGACTTTAGTAATTGGATTTAGTGTGATGTTTGTTTTTCCAGCCACGACGTTAACCGGATTCCACTTTGCTGTAACCGCACTGGTTGGATTCGTGTCGAATTCTACTGGATACACTGCATCCAAACATGTTCCTTTGTGGGAACTTCTCTGGTTTTCGATTGTTGCAAATATGTCGATCACGGGGATGAACCTCAGTCTTATGCTGAATTCGGTTGGATTCTACCAAGTATGGAGTTTAAATTTCTTTGAACGCGTGTTCTATAAATAAATTTACAATTTCATGACATAAGTCTTTAAGTTGCATCGTTGAAACCTTCAAGGGGTGGCACAGTGGTAAGAGTCTGATTCCCCTCTAGCAGAGGTCTCAGGTTCGAATCCAACTTTCACTGGTTGCCTGCCTTAACCCCTTGAAAACCACCTGGCCAGCGTAAGCTGTGCTTTTGGTGGGGCTTGTGAGTTTTCCCTAACGGGTTCTCATGCTCACAAGGAAAAGAAAACAAAAGTTGCACACTTTAGTATTACTTATGCTTTCTCTCTGGTGTAGATTTCGAAACTCAGCATGATTCCGGTGGTTTGTGTGATGGAATGGATTCTTCATGGCAAGCGGTATTCAAAGGAAGTCAAAGTTTCTGTGGTGGTTGTGGTTATAGGCGTTGGTGTTTGCACGGTTACTGATGTTAAAGTCAACGCCAAAGGTTTTATATGCGCGTGTGTAGCAGTGCTTGCAACATCATTGCAACAAATTGTGAGTTCACGGGTGTTTAGAATTTTTTTTAAACATTTCTCATAATATCATATGATAACTTTCAAGGGGTGGCACAATGGTAAGCGCCTGATTCCCCACCAGCGCAGCGCGTCTGGATCCCCTCCAGCTTTCACTGATTTCACGACTTAACCCCTTGAAGGCTATCTGACCGGTGTAAGCTGCGCTTTACATGGTCCCGCTGGTTAGCAGTGTATTGGTGGGCCCGTGAGTTTTCCTAACGGGTTCTCATGAAGTCATGGTCACCAAAAGATAAAAAAAAACAAAAAGTAATATCATATAATATCCTAATAATCTTTAGTATATGCAAATCTTCAATTATGATTTTGATTCTATGGTGCAGTCTATAGGCTCCTTGCAGAAGAAATACTCGATTGGAGCTTTTGAGTTGTTGAGTAAAACGGCTCCTATCCAGGCTCTCTCACTTCTTGTATTGGGTCCTTTCATTGATTATTATCTAACTGGAAGAATTATTTCAGATTACATGAAAACCATATCTTCTGGTGCAATTGTAAGCAAAACTTGTTCGGTTTTCCTTATTCCTTCATTTCAATTGTTTTGGCGAACCATGCATCTAATCTCAGTCTCACCAATTACAGATTTTCATACTGATTTCATGCTCACTGGCGGTTTTCTGCAACATTAGCCAATACCTCTGCATTGGACGGTTTTCAGCTGTTTCATTTCAAGTTTTGGGTCACATGAAAACTGTAGCCGTGTTGACCTTAGGGTGGCTGTTGTTTGACTCAGAGTTGACTTTCAAGAACATTGCTGGAATGCTTGTTGCAGTTGCGGGTATGGTGATCTATAGTTGGGCAGTGGAGGTTGAAAAGGGGGCCGCCAAAAACATACCCCATTCTAAGCACAGTTTGACTGAAGAAGAGTTGAATTTACTAAAAGATGGATTGGAGAAAGGTCCAATTAAGGACCCTGAGTTTGGGGAATCTAAATAGAAAGATTCCAAATTTGCATTAGACATCATAATCATATTTTGCATGTTTTTTAATGTGGTTTTGTTCATTGTTGTTCTTCAATGTGCATTCATCTAATAGATGACAGAGGTGAGGAATTGAGATCCTATAGTTTTTATGTAGCTTTTAAGCTCATTTGTTTATGCAGTTATAGAAATTCTTGTGTCCAATCAATATATTCATTAATATCAACTGGTTGATTCTGTTTTTTTTTGCTCCATTTAGTTAAGACGGATCATGTTTGGGTTGTCTTAGCGGGTTGACCCGTTTAATTTTATATTTATTTCTTTGGAATGTGTTTTATTTTATAACTTAAACTAATCAGGTATTTTATGTCAAAATAAAAGAGAAATGAGAATTACTTTTATAGTTAGGAGTAATTATTTTACATTAGTTTGTATTTTTGTTGTAAATTTATGATTACTGTATTTAAATTTTCAGGTTAAATGTGCCGTTTTTTTGCCAATATGTTAAACGCATATTGTATTCAAGTTTACATGTCTGACACGATGTTTAGATCCATTTTTCATTTAGGTTCGTGTCAAATTTTCAGGCTCGACTAGCCAACACGACCCACTTAATACACCTTAAAACATACATCAAAGATGCAGCATCACGAAAACCATTGTAGATTAACCAAATACTAAAGGGCATGTGGCTTAGTGATGTCAATTTGGAAAATGTCCCTCCCAGGATTTAAAAAAAAGGGTGTTAATTTGTTGGACTTAATCGGGTTTGTTCACATGCAACCGAATGAGTCACGGTTCAATTTTAGGGTGGGTCTCGAGTCAAAAATATGTTAGCTTCGGAATTAATTTAGGTTTAGATTTCGCGAGTCTATTTAAGGTGTCGATGGTTTGTATTTCATTCATTCATTTTTATTAATAAAGAAAAAAGTGTCGATCAAAGAGTTTTGACTAAAACCGAAATCTGTGTTCTTGTATTTTTCTTGTCTATGCTTTATGGGCTAACAATTGGTATCAGAGCCGGTGCAAGCGGTTTGAAAGTCGGGTCTATTTTCTCTGACTTGACTCAGCTTGACCTACTTGACTCAGCGGTTAGAGTATCGCTTTCATACGGCGAGAGTCATTGGTTCAAAGGAAATACGGGTATTGAAAATCTTAAAAAGCCGTAGGTTCCCAATTTTAAAAGAATTCCCGCCAAGATGACGGATCCTGCTGTAGGTAATAATGGAAATGCTCTGTCGTAGAGCTTCGCTAGCAGTGTCGAGCTTTGCTCGCGATTCGACTGAAAAAGGCCTTTCTTTTAGGATATATTTTTCTTATTTATACAAGAAAAAGAGGAAAAATTAGATCTTGATTTGCGGTGCCCCGAAGAACATGCGACGGAACAAGACGGTAAAGCAACCACTCGTTGTCGTTTAGTTGTCCGTCACTCGTAGTCTCTGCGTCAGAGGTGGTTGGGTTCGAATTTGTTCTTTCGACTTTCAAGAGGGGAGTAATCTTTGACTACATGGCTGCCATTGGAGATAACATGTGGGTAGTGGTGTGCAAACGGGTATACCCGACCCGTACGGGTATACCTGTACCTTTTTTATGACCAAATATGTACCTGTGACCCATATATTAGTTAAAAGGGTCCACGGGTAAACGGGTAAGGATTCGCGGGTTTTACAAAGATGGACCCGTATAAACGAATGGGATTATCACAATTTCCACTATGTTAATTCAAGAACAAATCATTAAAAAACAATTAGGATAGTTCAAAAAGTAAACAAATACTGTTCAAAATAGTATGCATGATTCAAAAACAAACAAATAATAGTATTTAAAACCAAACAGGCAAACAAACAATACGGTTTCAAAAATAAATATATGTCTCAAAATTAAATAAACGTCAGATTCTTCGAGCTTTCTTTGATCTTCAAAATTATTATTTTATCAATCTTCATTCAATCCCATGGACTCGATTTTCTCATAAAAAATTCAAAACATAACGATTTTAATAATAAAAAACACCACTTGGATGTGATTAAAAAATGAAAAATCATTTTTTAAATGTATTCCTGATTCTCATATCTTTTAAATTTGGTAAACTTAAAAAATATATCACATATTTACATATTGATCTACACTAAATATTTTGTTACTTTTTAAAAGTTGGTGGGTTTAACGGGTATACGGGTTATCTTCGGTTCTAGACCCGTACCCGACCCTTACCCTTTTGAGGCTAAATCATAGACTCGTTTACCGTACCCTAGTTAGCTTTCACGGTTTCTCACGGGTCGGTTCCAACGGGTTTGCCGGGTAATACCCGTTAACTGCTCACCCATACATGTGGGTCAACACCCTTTAGGCGACAAAAGGGAAAAACGGACAACAACTTGGCGACTTGGGTCGCGACTTGTATTGGTGTTCCTTGGTGTAACACCCATCAAAATTTGGTCTCAATTCAAGTAATGAATAAACTCTACAGGTCAAATATGTAAATAGATCAAAGTTCAATGATCAAAAATCAAGTTTTTGAAAAAATAGGATGGTAACGGACCATCACCGTCCGTAACGGTCTATTATAGGCTGAGGAAGGAATGGATCAGGGCTTGACACATGTCCCTGTGACTCATTATTGTGATATGACGCGTGGAACCCTATAACGGTCCGTCACACCGCAGTTTGGCAAGAGGCAACCAGAAGCTACCATGTATCACGCTGACTCATAACCCTAAAGCGGTGACAAATCGTCACCAGTCATAACGGTGCGTTAAAGCGAGGCGGAGACGGATCGTCACCCCACATAACGGTCCGCCACGAATCCAAAGCTAGCCTATAAATTGAAAACTATTAGAACGACGATTTCACAACATTCAAACTCATCTCCACTTTCCAACTTTTCTGGAATTCGACCATCCTACCCCTTTAACGAGCCGCACTCTCTGGAAACCTCAGATACCCGCTTAGGTGACACACTTTTGCTTAAACGCTCCTCCTATTAAGACTAGGCGCTAAGATTTTGGAGAATCCGGTTAAAGAACTAGAGCCATCTTCTAAGTTGTTATTTTTCTACATGGTGAAAATTATTGTTTTCAAAATTTTCAAACTGTTACACTTACGAAAATGGCAAAACACGTATTAAATCTATAATCTATACATACTAATAAATAAAGGTTTTGGGGTGCCACATGTCACTCCATCATGCCTCCTCATATTGGTTTTCCCGCCTCTCTCTCCTAATAAATGCACCACTATCTTATTCAATAATAATAATATTATAAATATATTACTAAAGAAGAATAATAATTATATTAAATAAGAATATATAATAAGAATTCAAAATATAACTAATTAAAGAAAATACTAATTTGTTATATACACACACATTTCCACTTGATATATCTCGAGACTATCAGAATATTCTGACAAGTTAGGACGTATTTATAAATTTATAAGTTTTATCTTTTTTTTAATATACAATCTCGTGTAATACACGGGATTCTAACCTAGTATATAATAAATAAAGGTTTTGATGTGACACGTGTCATTCTCTCATGCATCCTCAAGTTTTTTTTCCGTCTCCCTCTCCTATAAATTATACAAGTTTCCTTAATTTTTTTTATAGTTTTTTGTTTCTCGTCTCTCTCTCCTATTAAATAATAATTATTTCTATAATTCTTTTTATAAAACGTTTTTCATTAATATATAATATGTAATTCTTTATTACTAAGTATATATAATTTTACATTTATTTAACCCGTGTAATACATCGGATTTCTAAAGTTTAATATGAATCAACATTTATCAGTTACATAAAAAAAATTAATACTCAGCTAAAAAAATGTTTTAAAAATTAATTTAACAAAATTTATAACTGTCACATAAAATTTTATTCAACTCGTGTAATACACGGGTTTTTAAAGACATAATTTTTTTATTATTAAATATATAATATTATATTTATTCAACCTGTGTAATACATGTGATTCTAACCTAGTACTTTAATACATAAGTCTTTCTATGGATAAGTATTCAGGACATAAGTATATATGAAGTTTGATCAAATAATACACGCGTTATGGGTGAAATTTCCATAATAGAGTTGGTACTGATTCTGTAATGCGATGTAAGACGGAGGTTGTGGTAAACCACACAGTAAGTAAAACTGGAACTGAAGTTTCAAGTTGTCAAATTACAGATCATGAGACTAGTGTATATCGTGGTTGTACACTAAGATGAAACGGCTCTGCTAGTAAACTGACCTCAGAGTTATGGTTAAAAGCTTTAATATTGTTCATGGCAAAATATTTTCGTGTCAAGATAAATGTATTCACTAGCGTTCGCGCTGACGTTTTATTTTCAAAATGTTCTCAAGTGATCAATGAAATATTTAATTGTTTGTCGAGACTAACCCAAAGGACTTTGACTACCTAGGCCTAAGAGATAGTTTCAGGGACAATTGAAATATGTATTGACCGGTTATGTCCTGAAAGATCCCGACTCCCTATGCACATGAGATAACTTTGCAGGAAATAAATTAACAGGAGGTGCCCAAAGGATGACGACTCCATAGGCATAGGAAACTCCCTTTACATGCACAAGGCTAGGTGCCCAAAGAATAAACTCCATATATACCGTGTCGAACAAGTACGATATTGAAAGGATAAACTCCCAAGTCAGGTGAAAACTACCTGTGGCTCCATAAATGTAATTTGATTTTAAGCAATGTTTTGTAATCGAAATGGGTATTTAAATCGCAGTTATGACAGATTTTGGTTTATTCAAACAGAGATTTGAATATGTTTTCATCACGGTTTTTGGTGCTTATCACCGGACCGAAGTGGAGCAACAAACAAATCGGTTGGTTTAATCGCACATTGGTTTTGGGTGGTTTTTGTTAGCATAATAAGTTGGTATGGGCTCTGTTATGGGCTTTAGCCCAAGCCCAGTTATCTTTCTATTTAATGTTGCTTTCTTCTTCATTTGTAAGCTAATCTTCATTTGTGTAATTTAGAGACTACATCTTTTCTCTGTACATGTTTGTTATTCAACATGGTATCAGAGCCTACTCGATTCATGCTTGATTGAAGTTTTTTTGTTGTCGTTTCCACTCCGTTGTTGATTCGTTCGTTGTTTGGTTGTTCGTTGTTGAAGGGTAGAGGCTCTGCATCGGATTTCTCTGATTTTGTGAGGTATCAAAGTCACGGATTTTGTTTTATTTGAATTGACTTGTGTATTTGAAAGAGCTTCTGGACAGATTGATAGGTTTGGACCTCGTTTCTGTCCCGTTTTACGAAGTTTGCGGTCCAAGTTTGCGGTTAGTGTTCGAACTTTGCGGTTATTCTTTGAAGTTTGCGGTTATTCTGATGTCTTTCGGTTTTTATAATATGGCCGGGAAAGATGACTCTCTTCAGTCCATTAGTACTCGTTTGGATGGTAAAAACTATACCCTGGAGTTACGTAATGAAAAACTTTATTCGAGGGAAAAATATGTAGGGTTATGTCACAGGTACTAAGGGAAAGCCTACTGATAAGTCTAAGGCTACTGAATATGCCTTAGCTCTTGATACATGGGAAACGGATAACTATACAGTTATAAGTTGGATCAACAACTCTGTAGGCCAATCCATTGGTATTCAGTTGGCTAAATATGACACAGTTAAGGAGGTTTGGGATCACTTGGAAAAGCTGTATACTCTGTCTAACTTTGCTAAGCAGTACCAGTTGAAGTTTGATATCCTTGCACTTCATCAGAATGATGGAGCTATGTCAGATTTATGGGATCAATTGGCACTTACGGAATCTGCAACATTGAAGGGGTTTAAACCTTATATTGTTCGAAGGGATGAACAACGTTTGGTACAATTCTTGATGTCATTACGTTTAGATTTTGAAGGACTACGTGGACGATTCTTCATCGTTCTCCTCTTCCAACAGTTGATTCGGTTGTCCACGAGTTGATTGCAGAGGAAACTCGGTAAAAATCTCAGGTTGATAAAGGTCCTAAGGTAACTACTACTCCTGCTGTGTTTGCCGTTCCCCCTAATCAGTCCAGACAAGGTGCTAAAGTTTCCTTTGATGAATGTGCATTCTGCAAAGGGAAAAATCATTGGAAGTCTCAATGTCCGTTGTTACTTAGTAGAAGGAATTCTAACGTACAAAAGCCCCCTCAACAGAACAGATCAGGTGGACAATTTCCATCTCGCACGTCCACTTCTGCTGGTTCATCTGGTCCATCTTCATGGACATTTAAACCACCTCAGTTTACTGCTGCTACACCACCTTCTATAGAACTGAACAAACCACGACCATCTGCTCTGGATCCGCAAGTATTTGAACAGTTCAGACAGTTTCTTGCCGCCAACCCTACCGCTATGTCTGCTGTGGGACTGTCTTCATCTGGTATCTCAGGTATTTCGTCATCATTATGGATTTTGGATTCTGGTGCCTCACATCATATGTCTCCCTATCTGTCTTCTTATCTTTCTTTGTCTCCTGTTTCGCCTGTTTCTGTCATGTCTGCTAGTGCTATGTAACATCCCAAAAATAAAACGACAGATATAATAATGGAATAAATGAACGAGGCATGTCGGGTCGGGTCGGATGGGCCGGCGGGCTGGAAGGGGAGCCTCCCTATAAATAGCCAAGGTCACCACCATTTCTCTCATTTGCAAGTTCTAGAGAGAGAAACCGTAGAGAGAGAAAGTTGGCGGATCGACCCGAGATTTTAGCAAGGTGTTACTCCATAGCTCGTGAGAAGAACCTCCGGATCAGAAGCTCGATTCAGGTAACGATCCGACCTAAATCTGAGTTTTAGTTCGTTTTTGGGTTTTTTCGGGTTTTGGGTGAAAAGGTTTGGGATCTTGACGTGATCAGACCTGAATACGAAAGTTAGGGTTTTGCGAAGAAACAGACCGTGCGTACTTATCAAGTACGCACGGAGCAGGTCCTGCGTACTTATCAAGTACGCAGGAAGAGGGCACTGCGTACTTATCAAGTACGCAGGAAGAGGATCGTGCGTACTTATCAAGTACGCGGGAAGCATGGTCTGCGCACTTGCTAAGTGCGCAGGCATCAGGCTGATTAGGTAAGGTCGGTATGTTTAGAAGGTTAAACCGTTAGAGTCGGGATTTGGTCTGATGTGTATTTAACTAATAAATTCAGATCGGAAGTGACGTAGTGGGACCTTGTTTAGGGCAACCCGGATTAGCTTATCAGGTAAGTTCTAGAAGCCCTCTTTTAAATGTTTTATATAATGTTTTCGGGCTGGTGTGCATACATATGAAATGATGTTTTACTAAACGATGTTTATGAAACTATGTTTATGAAATGATGCTTATGAAACTATGTTTTGAAATGAAATGATTTGGAACGAACGGTTTATGGAAAGAAAGTTTTATGAACGGAATGTTTACGAACGAAATGTTTATAAAGAATTGGTTTAAACTAAAGGTAAAGGGTTTCGAAAATGAATGAAAGGTTTTATGAAAAGAAAATAAAAAGGCAAAGGTTTTAAAGAAATCATTACAAATCTAATATGTCGAATGAATGGAATTGACGAATGAAGTCTGGGAATGTAATTCCCAGCCTTGTGGTAGATTATGGACAGCGAGCCATAGTTGCCATAAGAGCAACATGGGCAGTGTCTTGGTGGCCTGCCAATGGTTTGATGTTGTACAACTGGTAGGGAGTAACGACGGTTACTCAGGGGTTAACGTGACCCTATGTAAGGTTAAATTATGATCCGACGGTGTTATGGCCGTGAGCCATAGCCGTCGATGGAAGTTGTCGGTCTATGGACATGAGAGCCATAGGGGCAACTGAATGGGTATTGTCGGTCCTCGTGCAGTTAGCCTTGGGGGCAATACAAAAAGGGAATTGACGGAATGTTGTGGCAATGACGGCGATACGTAACGGTTGTCCACGGCATGCAAGGTTCCTTCGGGGACACAGAGACGCTTAAAGAAAGATACAGATTGTAGATAGTAATGTATGACTTAAATGAATGTTAAATGTTTTAAACAAATGATCCGTTCAATGTTTTTATGATGAGGAAAAATGTTTGAAGGTTTTCAATGATGAACGAAAGGCCATGTTTTCTTATACGTGATGTTAAACCCTAATGAATGTTTTGAATGATGAAACATTTCTTAAATCGAACGAAAACTAGAACTCACCAGCGTAGCTGACTTTTTTTAGTATGCACATTCAGGTTAAGGCAGGTATGGATGATGGACGGTGATGCTTGGCAAGCGAGAAGAGTTACCCAGTTGATCATGAAGACTGGCATCCCGTTATGATTAGATTATGATATGTTTATGTAATAGACTATGTTACGCCTCCGTTGTTAAACAATGTAATGGTTATGTTTTATTGAAGTATTTTCCGCTGCGTTATTTGATAATCAAGTTTAAGAACTGTTTGTGAATGAGTAAATCCAACAAGTGAGGCCTCCCGGGTTTGGGGCCTTACATGCTACATCCATGTTGGTAGAGGGTGTTGGATCTGTATCTACCCCTCATGTGTCTCTCAATGATGTCTATTATATTCCGAAGCTTACCTTAAATATTGCTTCAGTCAGTTGTGTAAGTCTGGAATTTGAGTTTTCTTTTGTGACACTGTTTGATATTGTTCATTATGATGTGTGGGGACCATCACCGGTATCCACTAAGGGCGGTTCACGTTATTATGTTTCCTTTATTGATGATCACACTCGTTTTACCTGGGTGTACCTTATGAAGCGTAGAACTGAATTCTTTGACATTTATAAAACATTTAGGGCTTATGTTCAAACATAGCATTCTGTTGTGATAAAGTGTTCCAGGTGTGACTTAGGGAGTGAATATACCTCTAATGATTTTACTCAGTTGCTTGCATCAGATGGTACCATACACCAATCCTCTTGTATTGACACTCCTCAACAGAATGGTGTTGCTGAAAGGAAACATCGCCATCTTATGGAAACCGCTCGTTCATTCCTTTTATCTGCTGAGGTACCTAGTGTCTTTTAAGGAGAAGCACTCCTGACCGGCCAACATGTAATTAATAGGATCCCTACTTCTCACAATGACGGGATGTCTCCATTTGAAAGTCTTTTCGGTGAACGCCCGGATTATGGTGAGTTACGGGTTTTGGATGTACTTGTTTTGCTCTCCGTCCTCATGTTGAACGAGACAAATTGAAAAATAAGTCAGCATTATGTGTTTTCTTAGGCTATGCCAGTAGTCCCAAAGGATATGGCACGAGAAAAAAAGGATATTGTTGTTTTGATCTTGTAAGTCAGAAGTTATATGTATCAAGACATGTTACATTTCTTGAACATATTCCCTTCTATTCGATTCTAGCTAAGTCACATGATTTAACAAAGTCAGATCTTTAGAACATTGATCCTTTTGCTAGCGACACTGATATCCCAACCTTTGATGTTCCCGATTCGTCTGTTGATCCTAATATGCCTGCTCCAGATACTTCTGTTGCACATGATGTGCCAGTTCATGAACCTTCCACGTCATATGGCACCAATGTTGATTCTCCTCCACCTCCGAGAAAGTCTACTCGTGCATGTAAGTCTACTCAACTACCAGATTTTGCATACTCTGCATATTCTGCTTCGTTTAGTTCTTTTATCACGGGGATTCATCATCTGTCTGAACCAGAATCATATAAAGAGGTTGTCTCTGACCCTCTATGGCAGAATGCTATGGCTGAAGAGCTTACTGCTCTTCATCAGACTCACACCTGGGATTTGGTTCCTCTACCACCAGGTAAACATAAGGTTGGTTGTCGTTGAGTGTATAAGATTAAGACAAAGTCTGATGGCTCTATTGAACGGTACAAGGCCAGACTTGTGGCAAAAGGATATTCGAAAACGTATGGTATGGATTATGAGACCTTTTCCCCTGTGGCAAAAATGACAACAGTTCGTACTTTAATTGTTGTTGCGTCCGTTCGACAATGGAAGATATGTCAAATGGATGTCAAAAATGCTTTTCTGAATGGTGATCTTCATGAGGAGGTTTACATGACTCCCCCCGGGAATAGCTCATCAGCCTGGTGAAGTCTGTCGGCTTCGAAAAGCTCTATATGAGCTCAAACAGGCCTCTCGTGCCTGGTTTGAAAAATTCTCTACAGTCATCACTTCCCTTGGTTTTCTTCCTAGCAATCATGATTTGGCATTATTTGTTCGATGTACGAATGCTGGACGCATTCACTTGTCTTTATATGTGGATGACATGATTATTACAGGTGATGATTATGATGGCATTGAATCCTTGAAACGTGACTTGGCCCATCGTTTTGCTATGAAAGATTTGGGATTATTACGGTAGTTTTTGGGGATTGAGTTAGCTCAATCTAAAAAGGGATATCTTCTCTCTCAGATGAAATATATTTCTGATCTGTTTCAACGTGCAAGACTTTCTGATAACAGAATTGCAGCCACTCCTCTTGAAACCAATGCACGTTACTCTCCCACTGATGGTGTTCCTCTATCTGATCCGAGCCTATATCGTACCATTGTAGGCAGTTTGGTTTATCTTACAGTTACTCGCCCTGATATCGCTCATGCTGTTCATGTGGTTAGCCAGTTTATTACCGCTCCTACTTCTGTTCACTGGGGAGCTGTTCTTCGTATTTTGAGATATCTTTGTGGCACTCAGTTTCAAAGTCTTTTATTCCCTTCTACGTCTTCTCTGGAATTGCGTGCCTATAGTGATGCTGATTGGGATAGTGATCCCAATGATCGTAAATCCACTACTAGTTTCTGTAGTTTCCTTGGTGATTCCTTAATCTCATGGAAAAGCAAGAAACAAGACGTTGTCTCTAGGTCCTCAACTGAGGCTGAATATCGTGCTATGATTGTGACTACATGTGAAATTGTTTGGTTACGATGGCTTCTGGCAGATATGGGGGTTGTTGTTTCCTCGCCTACCCCATTACATTGTGATAATCAAAGTGCTATGCAGATCGCCAAGAACTCTGTCTTTCATGAATGAACAAAACATATTGAGATAGATTGTCATTTTACTCGTCATCATCTTCAGCTCGGGACCATCTCACTTCCTTTTGTTCCATCAGCCTTGCAGATTGCAGATATTTTCACCAAGGCTCAATCGGCATCTCGTTTTCGTTTTGTGTGACAAACTCTCAATGTTTATTTATATTGCATTGTGAGTTTGAGGGAGATGTTAGCATAATAAGTTGGTATGGGCTTTAGCCCAAGCTCAGTTATCTTTCTATTTAATGTTGCTTTCTTCTTCATTTGTAAGCTAATATTCATTTGTGTAATTTAGAGACTACATCTTTTCTCTGTACATGTTTGTTATTCAACAGTTTTTTCGATCTTGGCTGTTTGTGTGGAGATCAAAGCAAGAGCAGTGGGTGATCCAGGTTGTAATCGACCAAGTAGAAGCTAAAGTTGATAATCAGCAGCAGGCATTGATTAGCAGTAGTTGATCAACAATGGGGCATCAATCCATCAGCAGGTTTCCGAGGCATCGAAGGTAACTGTGATCAGTATTGAGTTTGATCAAATGAGATTGAAGAGTTGTTAACAAACGGGTTTGAAGAAAAGGAGCTCAAAACAAGAAGATTTTGGACGTGGCCGAAGCAGAGGTCGGGGGTCGGGGAAAGGTCAAGATCGTGGATGGTTTCAACGGGATAAAAGTGACATTAGTTGCATCAAGTGCAAATGAAAATCCAAAGTGGGATTAAAAGGAAGAAACGACAAATTTGATGCAAGATGATGGGGATCCAACGTTGCTATGAAGATCGGTGTGAACAAACAACGATTAGGAGATGATTGTAGGAATTTATCGAGTTTGTTCAAATGTAACCGAATGGGTCGCGAGTCAATGTTTGGGTCGGTCTAGTGTGGAGTCGGTTTAGGGTTATTATCTGTTTTGGTAATTGTCAAACTCAATGGTTTTGCCTGGTTCAAAACCGCATTCATTTACTCACAAAAAAACAATGGCTTCAAACATACTACATAAGTAAATCGAATGAAATGTCTTGGCTATATAACAAATCATCATCAAGTTCAACTGTTTTTACAACATTGTATAGAAAACAAAATCGAAATCAAAATCCCGACACGAAACATGTGTGTATAAGAAACAAAAGAAAAAGAATAGGTCAAAAGACCACCTTCACAGTAAATCCTAGATTCACCTCTGATGTTGGATTGATATCATTGTGCAGAAATCTGAGTGGATGCTGCCAGCTCAGCCAACTGACTCTTATGAAGAGTGGAAACAAGATCCATTGAAATGAATGAATTCAAGAAACCATCAGACTCTTCATTTTTTAAAGCTGGTTGAATCTTTTTGGCTTCCAAATCTGCAGCCTCAGCTTCTTTCAGCAAAATATCAGCTTCTTCAACATCACCCAACTCTACAGCAGCCGATCGTTCAGCTGTTGCAGCACGTGCAAGCAAAATTAACCGTTGGTATCTAACTGTTTCCAATTCCTTTTCCATTAACGCGATATTTTCTTCTTTTTCTTGTAATTTCTGCACATTGTGGTTGATATCATCTTCTATCTTCTTAAGGGTAGTCGTATCTTCCTCTATTTTACGTTGTAAGGTTTCATTTTCAACGTACAATGTCTTTGCCTCGTTGGCTATCCGTGCTGCTTCCTTAAAATTTCTTGCAGTAGCAAAGACTCGCTTTTCAGATTCTATCTCCGGGACCCGCTTTTCTATGAAGAGAAGCCTCTGTTTGGAAGATTCGATTGATTGTTGGGTTCCTGATTTTGTTGAAGATAGATCCTAAAACATCAATAAATAAAAGTTTATAAGAATTTAATTGCTGCAAAATGATGGTTGGAAGGAAATGATAAAGGAATGGAGCTGAGGAAATAAGCAAGGTAATGGAACGGATAATGGATCATTACATTCAACTACAATGTGTATATTTTTCATATAAATGTGTTATATTACATAAGGAGCAATGTTAATATATATTTTTTTATCTCTGCTATATACATTTTTTAATAAAATTCAGAGATGTCACATAGGACCATAGGTCATCGAAGTATTTCAAAGGTAACACTATCGCCACCCACATATCAAAACAGATTCGTTTATATCAATTTGGGCTCGCTTATGCTAATTTAGGTTCCTTGAAGTTCGGTTACCATGAAAATCTGTTTGATTATGAAATTAGGGCACCCATAAAGTCCATGAACGCGACTTTCGCAATTTTCCGGGAAGGGTTTGGCCAGAATTTGCCCAACTGAAACCAAATTGATAGTTGGGTGGCCTGAAATGCTGTTTTGAAACTTGGGTGGCATTAGTGCAATATTTCAACACTTGGGTGGCCTATGCAATACACTATCCTTAAAAACTATTGAATTTTCTATGTATAAATAATATAAGTTAAACATAAAAGCTCAACGAACCTCAAATAAGATTATAACTTTTTAGTGATTTTTGGAAAACAAAAAAAAGTAAGCTAATTATTGAAGTTATGAAGATTTTTAAAAAATATTTGTGTTATTGAAGATTGCATCATTAAGACAGGGGCTACATTGTCATTTTCATTCCATGATGGAATAGAAATAGAACACCCTCTAGCCATAAATTGAAAATCAAGGAATCACATTCCTCCAGAAATGGTTCATCCCATCAGACAAAACAACCAGTTATTTTCCATTCAAATGGAATGGACCATTCCATTCCTCTGATTTCATCATACCAAACGTTACTTAAGTAACAACATTCTAGTTAATTTACATTTATACCCTTCAAATCAAGAGTCCATGGTTAATCTGATGACTAACCTGAAGAGAAGCTCTTACAGCAGAGATATCTTGTTTGAGCATTTGGACATCATCAAACAACTTCTGCTCAGTTGTAGCTAACCTTATTTTATCTTCCCGTGATTTTGAGATAAATTGTATTAAACTCTTGCGCAGGTTTATAACTTCTTGGTACACACCCGCTTCATCTGCAGAAACTCGTCCAAGTTCCCTGATTTTTAAACCTCTGACTTCTTCCTGAAGGAAAAAATCATCAATTTCCTTCTTTTTTCTAGACAGATCATCATTCTCCAATTCTAGTTGAGAGAGGTTTGATTGAAGTTTTTCAGACTTCAAATCCATGTCTGATAGTGCATCCTGGAAGCAATAGACTGCACCAGCCATTTTTTTTTCAATCTTTTCGATTTGTGAATTGTTTTCTGCTATTTCTGCTTCTTTTTGTTTCACTAAAGCAAGCAATTCATGTAGTTCGTCTGCTAAAGTCTTCTTTTTCTTGTGAAGGAGTTCACTTTCTTGTTTGTCCTCCTTGACTACGTGATCAATAGAATCATCTAACACTTGGCGTGCTCCTGATATAACATCTGATTCAATTTCAGCTTCCATTTTCTTCACCTCTAAAGCTTCAGATAATGAAAACAATTTTTCCATTTCCTCTGAAGTTTTAGTTTTGGCATTTGAGATGACAGAATCTGCATCATGATCAGCATCCTGGGAATAAAAACCGTCAGCCCAGATTACTTGAGTAACTAGAATAAGGATGCTAACAAAAGCGAGAAAATTAGATACATAACATAGCATCACCATCAATCACTTAAAATTACCGGTCTATTCTCAGTAATTTGTCTTGCTTTGAACACACTTAAGTCCTAGTTGTGTTAGTTAGACTTAGCATGGTAGTCAAAGTCAAGGTGCACGGCTAAGCGCCCGCAGCACAACCAAACCGCCTTGCGTCCATCAAGGCGCACAAGCGCAAATTCCGACCAAATTCTACAAAAACTTAGTCTGAACAGGTGTGAAGCATCTAAAAATGTCCTGGAACCAGCCTAAAACATGTCTAAAACCCCTAAAATTGAGTTGTTTATATTGTGCGCCTTGCTTGAAAAAAAAACCCTCGCGTTTTAGGCGCCTTGTGCCTAGGCAACAGGCTCACCCTTTGCGCCTTGAGGGCAACTTGAACCTTTGACTACTATGAGACTTAGAACTACCTTCCTACATGTGATCAGTTTGTTTTACTTCCAATACTTCATATGTGTGTATAATCTGATATTTACGAAACTACTATTCACTAACACTAAGCAGCCACTTAATGAGTCTTTGATGTAACAAGTCATAAATCCCCAATGGAATATAGTGTGCGTTTATATTATGAAACAAGGGGCAGGTGAAAAAACACATGATTACTATATCATAATCTTGATGAAAAAAGATAGCAAACTCACCACCGCAAAGCTTTTTAGCAGAGCTTCACACTCCTCTTCAGCTACAATCTGCAGCTCCAATGCATCCTGCATCTTGGAATCAATGGCATCACAATCTGCTTCAGCTTCTCTCAACGCAATGGAAAGAACCTCCTTGTCTTTCTCAGCTGATGCAAGACTATCACTGACCCTTTCTGCAGTCTCAAAGTCTTCAGATTCAACAGCTTCCTCCAGCTCCTTCTCCATTTCCCTGTGCTTTGCAGACGCAAGGTTCAATTCCTCCGCAACTTGCCTTCTCTTTCGAATGAACTCCTTGCGTTTAGCAGACACAGAAGCCACCGCTCGCTGCGCACAATTGAGTTTCTCAGCAATCTGTTTCTTAATCTGTTCATATCTCAGTTCCATTGAACTCTCCCTGCTCTGAACTTGTATAACCTCTTGTTCTTCTGTTAGGTTATCTTTTAATGTCGAGTCCACAGATGCTGGATTTGGAACAGAATCGTTTATCTTCATCCGTTCTTCGATATCCGAGGTGACTGCTTTTCCTACAGTTGATTCAGACCTAATTTCGGAATCAGGAAGGATTCGATTTTTCTGTTTCTCTTCTTCTGGTTCAACTACCACAGGCAATGATATAGAAGGAGATTGTGATGGTGATGGTGATGGTGATGGTGCTGGTGCTGGTGAGGGGAGATAGGACTGAGGTTGTGAATTATCAACATCAACGGCGGAATCTGCTGATTGAGCAGATCTGCCATATCCTATTCTTAATCCGGCTCTCTTCTTCTTCCTGTTCGACGAAATCTGCGATGTAAGTGATCTGGTTGAAGTTATTGTGGCTGCCGTTTGCGGAACCGATGCAAACGACGTCGTGGAGGCAAAATCAGTAGTACTACGTGATGACGTAGATGAAGATGACGGCGAAAGAGGAGGATCGAGAGACGACGTTACGTCATCGTCTTGAGATTGCGGTTGAATTAGGGTTAGATCCGAGAATAGGTTCTCATCCAGTGGCTCAAACGAAGCTTCGGCGGTGGATGTGGCGGCTGAAGTGGTAGATTGAATAGATTGCTGATTGATTTCACGGTGATTAGATAGTTCAACAGAATCATCGTGTTTATCACCGTCATATACTGGCAATTGCGAAGAAGGATCGAAGAGGATCATACCTTCGAACAACGAATCCTCCATATCGTCCATCGCAATGCCGGTGCCAGTATCGGTGATCCAGCCGGTAAATTCCGAGCGATTGAAGGCGATTTAGTGAGTCAGTTGTTGATTAATTGTTCTATAAGGTAAACAAATAAAAAACGCCTAAATCTGTATGATGAAACGAAACAATCACGGCAAGTGATCCAGACTGTATGTGCCAATCTGGTTTTGGACTAATTATCCACTTTTGATCATTGAAGATTCAACGTGCTTCTCAAATCCTCCATTATTGACAGTTTTTTAAGCTGTTTGCTCTCTCTTGAGTCTTAACTTTGTAACACACAAGTTTGGGATACTATACAAGTAGCTAGGTGCTTAAAATAAGTCCATTTAATGGACTCCATTAATTTTTGAATTTATATCATTTTACACTAACATGAAAGAAAAAAAGAATAAAAAACTACTTATAACTAATCAAAACACAAAATTTTCAAACGGGCCCGAGCTAAAGCTGACTCAGCTCGACTTGCTTGTTGAACAATCCTGATGGACATCAGGAGGGGTAGTTCAACGGGAGTCAATTATGTCTAATTGCTGATTTGATGGGTTTAGTTGTTGAATCCGAACATAAACATATATTTATGTATGCTAAAGACATCAATCCTAACTTAAACACGCTTAGAATCGTGTAACCTGGTTACGACTCGTTTAACTCGTTATGTAAACGAGTCAATCAAGTTGACATATTTGGCGAGTTGTAATCAAGTTGTAAATATTTTAAACAGGTTAAGGAGTTGTAATAAACGGTTTGAGATTAGACATTCCTTATCACCCAATGTCCTCTCCTCTGATGAATGATGTAAGATTTACCGAAAGTCGCAATCAGTACATTAGTTAGTGCTCTATGCTAGATACAAAAGACTTCATCTTGATAGTTAGTTACTTACAAGGGAGAAAAACACAAGTATGTTGAGTCGACCCTAAATTTTAGAATGGGTCAAACTAGGCACGATTTCAATGTTCGCGTTAGGCCACAAAATATGATGAGCCGGCCCTGAATTTTGGAAATGAACAAAGTTGCTAGGATATGAATCTTTACATCATATGGGATTATGGGGTCCAAGACTCCAATTGAAAGGGCTTCAACTTTTTTTTTTTACTTGTCAATATTAACATCTCCAATTGCAGAAGCTAGTTTGGGCCAAGTTTATAATGCCCGGTTTAAATATTTGGCCCAATTTGTTGCTATGAAGGTGCAGAGGCCCGTTAACTGAGGAGGCAATTGGGCTAGACTTTTACCTTATAAAGAGCAAATGAAATGGTTGTTGGGTCAAACTAAATCAAGGTCAAGGGCTAAAAGTCTTGCATTTGGTCAACACGGGTATCCTGTGCAGCCTTAGACAACTACTCCAATACACTTATTTCTCAAGAAAACTATTGAAAAGCCTACTCAAACTCGGTGTATAAAGCTTAAACGAGTTTCAATTTAAGTTCAAACTTATTTAAACTCAGTTTTATTTAAGCTATTTATCGAACCGGTTTTTAATAACTCACGAGCGGCTAGCGTCATTTACACCCATAATTATTTATCATGGGCTCCTCTTTCTCTGCCTCCTCTGATCTCTCTTCTAGGTCCGGTCATGAGGGTGTGCAGGGTGGGCGACCGTACATGGCCCAAAATTTTGAGGGGCTTAAAAATAAATTCCAATTTTACATATAAAAAATTAATTATTATTTAATAATTACATCCATAATTTAAACACAAAATAGTGATGCAAGAGCTGGTAAGATCTTCTCCACTCTATATGCAATGTGCCGATGTCGTGGATTCAAAACTTTTGAACCCAAGTTAAAACCAGTAAATAACTTTCAGACTCATTTACTACTCGCACAGGGTCTTCAAAATCTATGGATCGGCCATGTTCTCTTCCACGTCCGCATTCTCTCTTTCCACATACGTGGAGCTACAAACCACCCATGTCGGGTGTTGTTACAGTTAGAGGTGCACAAAACGGTTTTTTAACCAGAACCGGTTTGGTCAACAATAAGTCAAAACTGGTTTGAGTTCAAATCGGACTGGTTTGAAACCGGTTTAGGATGGGGTGTTGACCGGTTTAAATCCGATTTGAAATCAATTTTTAATGGGTTTTTGATCAGTTTGGTTCCCGTTAAACCGGTTTCAATGTATGGGTTTCAAACCAGCGATTTGAACCGGTTTGGTTTAAACCGGTTCACGATCGGTTCAGGTATAAGTTTGAAACCGGTTTATGTTTTCAAACTGGGTTTTTTGTGCATATGTGGTTACAATTGTTATAGCTTGTGAAATTATTTAAGTATGTGCATCTAGGGGTGCAAACGAGCCGAGCCGAGCCCGAGCTTGACTAGGCTCGAGCTCGGCTCGTTTAACTTACTGTGAGCTCGAGCTCGAGCTCGGCTCGATTCGAGCTCTAATTTTGAAGCTCGGGCTCGGCTCGTTGGTAGCTTTACAAGCTCGAGCTCGGCTCGGGCTCGGCTCGTTTATTATATATTAATTAATTTATATATATTTATAATTATTTTTATATAAATTTTATTATAGTTTTTATATATAACATAATACATATTATTTAATTATATTTATCTTAATTTTATATATACTAATTATTATTATTATTTTATAAATATATATTAAATATATTAAAAACATTATATAAATAAAAGGCTCGTTAAGGCTCGCGAGCCGGCTCGAGCTCGATAAGTGAAGCTCGGGCTCGGGCTCGTTTAATAAACAAGCTTATTCTTAGGCTCGAGCTCGGCTCGAGCTCGTTTAAGCTCGGCTCGTTTCGAGCTTTTTAACGAGCCGATCTCGAGTAACTCGCGAGCAGCTCGGCTCGTTTGCACCCCTATGTGCATCACCAGCCCAATGTAATTAAAAGAAACCTCAAATTACCCGTTTGGTGGTATGGGCGGAAGCTTCATTCATTATAAAATCTAATCGGATCAAAGTGGGCAATGTGCGGTGATAAAGATACTTGGTGGTTTTCTACTCCTTATTATATATATTTTCTTATCTTTTGAGAAATTAATTGATTGAAGGGGGGATAGATTTTGCAAGATTAATTATGTAATTAGTTAGTTACATAAAACTAGATGTCATTTTAGTAACTATTATTTAAAATTTGTATTAAATGTTAGGTTAGAAAGATGTGTATTACACAGATTGAATCATTAAAAGAATATAATTAATAATAATACATTTATATACTTCTCATTACTAGTACATTATGGTTTCACGTTTCAAAACTAGTTCAAGAAATATGTCACATTTTGTAGCTAAAATCAATTTTTCACAAGTGTTGGAATTCGAGTTTTCAAAGTGATTATTGTAAGTTTAAAAACATAACTTAGAATCAAACAAAATTGTTAACTAATGAATATGGACAATATTTAAATTTCTTACAAAACTCTAAAGTTTCTAAACTCTTTTTAAATTTATTTGGGTGCGAAGAAAAACTAATATTGAATAGAAATTATGTGAGTATTTTTATGAATCAAAATGATTGATTGTAAACCAGGAAAGAGAGGTGGAAAAACTTAAAAGAAAATGATACATGAAATAATAGTTAGAGATTTATTAGAATATAAATTAGTTATGATTTAAAAACTATTATTTTAAAGTAAAAAGAATAGAGTGAGATAAAGGAGATGCCTACCTAAAAATGTGTAAACCTACTTTTTCAACTATGTGTTTTACACCTAATTTAATCCTAACTCACTAACATTAACATCACTTTTAAACAATTCCGCTATTCCAGAAGCTAGTCTCAATCAAGAAAAATATAAGTAAATGAAAGTAGAATGAAGGATTTTACTTCTTACATGATAATTTTAATAATTATAATTTTTTATTTATGAATATTAAAAAGGTAAACTGGTTTTTAATAATCCAAACTATGAATAATTGGTTGATTATAATCCAAATTAATAGTTTGGCTGGTCATAATCCCAACTTACACTTTTGTTTTCAATGACAGTGCTAGTAGCATAATCATCATATATTTACACTCAATGTGCACTCGATTTCGCTTGTACGTTTCTTCATTTCATTTAAAATTATTATTTTGAGCCAAAATAAGTGTAAATCTATGATAATTATGTTATTGAGACTGTCATTGACAACAAAAGTGAAAGTTGAGATTATCACAAATCACTCTGTTAGTTTGGATTACTATCAGCCAATGTTTCATAATTTGGAATATTAAAAACCAAATTGTCTATTAAAAATTACACATTTGTTTTTGTAAGATAAACAAACAATTGAAATAACAAGTTATTAGGTAATAAACCCAATTTGTTTAACCTAGCAATTTATACTAGAGATGAGATCGGTATCAAAAATATTGATACTGAATTTTTGGAAAAAGAGTACTGAATGCCATACGGAATCTATCAGTACGGTACGATACCGGTACTCGTTACAAAATGTTTATCTCAAGATGGTATCGGTACCAAAAATACCGATATCGAATGTCTAGAAAAATGGGTACCGAATACCGTACCGAATCTATCGGTATGATACTGGTACTCGGTACCAAATACTCATCCCGTAATTTAGACACACTAAATTAGAGCTTGGCGAACTCTCTCTTTCCTTTCACGTGTTTCTTGAATGCTATTAATATCCTGATTTTGAAAAACTTACAAACTTAAACTCAAAGCTTTATCTTTTTTTCATCTTTTTTTCTTTAATGATCGGCGATATATTAAAGAGTTTTGATTTCTTTGAATCTTTAATTCTCAGTAAAGTATTACAAATATGTTATCAAACATATTTGATAGGTTAATGATATACTTTTCTACATGCGACCCATTACAACAATTAGAATTGGTCCATTCCTACAACATGATATAACACTTCTTTCTATAAACTCATGACGATGGAACAAGTATAAAGTAGATAATCAACATAACATATTTTTAATCTTTTAACATAAATGGATATCAACTAAGTATATACGATCAATGAGCTAGTGGTGGAGTGGTAAGGGAGAGACTTTGTGTTTCTAGTGACTCAAGTTCAAACCCTGCCCTCCACATTAGTTTCTGCGGCATGCAAGTGAGGCCTACCTTAGGTTGATGCATCTGGGTTTTACCCACGTCGATTCAATCCCTCAAGCCCGAAAGGGGCCGTATTGGGTGAGAATTTTCCTTGAATGCTCTCCAACTCTGACGCCAAGTGGGCCCGGTTAAGACAACATATTGTCCGGAGACGAGGCTCTCCCATATGACGAAGGGTACGACGTCACAACATTTAATGTTCGCCATTAAAAAAAACTAAGTATACACAAATGTGGGGCAATATAGTGTAACTCTTCTTTTTGTTACTTTGGTCCCTAATAAGATAAAAGACCCTACTCATCCATCGGAATTTCGGCCTATGATTGGTGTAATTTCGAAAGTTATATCTAAAGTACTTGCTAATAGGCTAAAAAGGGTTATGAATTTCGTTATCTCGGTTTCTCAATCTGGTTATATTCAGGGACGTAGTATCTTGGATGGCTCTGTTGTTGTTAATGAATTAGTCTCGTGGATTAAAAAATCTAAACCTAAAAAATCTAAATATTCTCGTATTCAGGGACCTGGTATCTTGGATGGCCGTGTTGTTGTTAATGAATTAGTCTCGTGGATTAAAAAAATCTAAATAAAACGTTATGCTATTCAAAGTTGATTTTGAAAAAGCCTTTGACTCTCTTAATTAGAATTTTCTTATGATGGTTATGGAGAATACTAATTTCCCGAAAAATGGAGGAAATGGTTAATGGGATGCCAATTGGGGCAAACATGAATCATATTTCCTTTTAAATATTTGGGGTTGCTAGTTGAGGCAAACATGCAGGGGCGGACTTACTTGGAGCGGTGGGGTGTGAACCCCTCAAGTTTCGAAATTTAGTAGAACGTATATAAAAAAGCTAAGGTGAACCCCTAATAAAATATAGGGTGAACCCCTATAGAAAATGATCTTGCCAAAATGAGGCAAATTATTTTGCAAAAATGATGGTGGCGTTCGACGTAGCTGTTCTGGTTATTCTTCATGTGAAGGAGAAGGAAAAAGAAGATAGAAGATAGAAGATAGACTAATATTTAAAACTTAAAAGAACGACTGATATGGGCTTTTTAATTTTTAATTAAACTAGAGTCTCTATTTTTTATGTTTGACATGACAATACGTTACAATTTCTTTCAAATCATTTATTTATTTATTTATTTATTAGTTTAGTTTGTACAGTGGTTTTATTTTACCTATTTAATGTCTTTGTTAGACTACAAGTATTTTGTTTATTAAATTACTTTTTAGTTTAATTCACTAAATGATTTAGGTAATAAAATGATTGATATTTTTTCTAACAAACTAATTAGTGAAGTAACTTTAAAGAAGTTTCAAGACACACAAACGTTTTAGGTTGTAATTACAAGCTAATAAATCAATTGATAAAAGAAAAACAAGTCATGTAAGCTAGACCGCTAGTGAATTTAAAGTCAAATTATATTATGACCCCTCTATTGAAAAGTTCTAGTTCAGTCATTACATTAACTAATAGAAATGGGTGATGGATACATGAACGATTCATGCATTTATTGCATAGAAAAGGAGTTCCTTCAAACAAATTTTAAACGAAGATATAATGCAACGATTTCAAAAAATGAAAACTCGTAGGGAACAACTCTAGTTTTTTTTAATTAATGAAGACTATTTTATTTATATTATGTGTTTTTTTAATTCATAATGACGATGTTTTTTATTATTGTATCGTATTTTTGTTATGTGATTAACCTTACCCGACCCGAACCATCGAACTGACCCGAAATTTTTTATGTCCGGCCCTATAAAATTGGAGCATCTAAAAACAGTGAACCCCTTAGAAAAAATTCATGGATCCACCACTGCAAACATGAATCAGATTAGAAACTGGAAGGTGGATATTGATATGTTTGAATCTCGTTTATCAAATTAGAAAGCCAATAATCTCTCTTTTGGCGGACGTCTCACTCTATTAAAATATGTACTTCCTCTTTAAAGCTCTCATTCATGGCATTTAAACTCTTTAAAGAATTAAAAAGATTCTTGCGACATCAAGGAAATCAAGAACCCATTGTGTCAAGTGGGAAAGAGTGATGGCTCCGTATTGGATCCTTAATGGCAACAAACCTGGCTATGTTGAGAAAATGGTGGTGGAGAGTAAAGATCAGGGTCGTCCCTGATAAATTAAGTATCTGACTCGACATAAGAAAAATGTCACCATCCCCCCCTCAGTATGAATGTATATAACAAAATTCAATAATACGGCGATAATTGTAATTACAATAATAAAGAAAATAAAACTACCATAGAAAAGTATCTAGTTAGTAGTTACATACCTAAATGAGTCGGAATGCTTTCCTAGCATTTTGCGAGGCAAAGTTGTTGATCAAGTCTTCATATTGCATGTTTTCTTCATTCACGTCTTTTCGCATTCACGTAATCACGTCAATTTTTGAGTTGGGTAATTGGGTTGGGTGTAATTTAATCAATTGAATGGGATAAGCCAAGGGATAAATGGATAAAAATTGGGTCATTTGGGTATTATTAATTTGTGTATTATTGGGTTGGATTTCAATTAAAAAATATTTGCCCCTAAATTTTATAAAATTTTACAGATTTTATAAGTTATTTAAAAAAATTATAATATATATATATAAAAAAAATTAAAAATATGCCCCACTCGTAAACATGCCCTGGTGCCGCGGCACCACCCACACCACCCTCTAAGCCGTCACTGGCAAAGATGGACCAGGAAAACCTATGGTACAAAGTTATAGCATTAGAATTCCCAATCATGTTTATCTATTCTTTTAAAATCTAGTTTATCATGGGTTTGGAGAAATACTTATTCAATAGAAAAAGACTTGGTTAGTTATTCAATTAACATAAGAGAACTTATTTATACCTTCTAAATAAGTTATAACGAGCACCTTCTAACTAAACCCCAATAAACAAATGTGGCTTGAGTTTCACTGAGATTTACCTTATTCAACGGATCTTCGAACATGGTGATGGAGAACCCACTCAAAATCGCATGAACATAATCCCCCATGAGACCTTAGCGACCGTAGCCCCCAGGTTCTCATGAATGTCCGAATCCATTTTATGGCGTCCCTTCAAGGTGAACATTGCGCACCGTAGCTTCATGTTGTCGGGTGTTTCATCAATGGTGAAAAAGTGTTCGCAACGGTAGATCCACGCCACAATATCCTCCCCTAAAAACCCGGGAAACTCCTCCTTTCATATTTGCATGGGCCGAGGACCCCACAAGAATCGACCTCACCGAACGAGAATGAACCACAGCCACCACGTCATCGTGACTGTCGGCGCTCAAGTGTTCTTTGAATGCTCGGATTATATGTTCTTGTTTCTTCATAGATTGCTCCTGTTGTATTATGATGTAGCTAGGGTTTCCTGGAGGTCAGAAATCGTCTTGTCATTATCCTTGAGATTCGTGTCTAAGTCTTGATTGCAAGTGTTCGTCATGATAGCGGTAGCGGATCCGATTAAGCTCGCCTGGAGAAAGCTCTGATACCATTGAGAGAGTTAAAACCAGAATTAGAGAAGAAGAAGCTAAAAGATGTACAAAAAATACAAAATAAAAAAAATCATTTTTTAAAATTATCGAGCTGGCTCGAGCTTTTCACGAAGCAAGCTCAAGCTCAACTTTTCAGCTCTTGACTCAGCACGTTTACAACCCTAATTTTGAGTTCATAGGAAAATTGTAATTGTTGGTGTTCTCTTTTCGTTGTATCTGTTAGTGTTTATTTTAAGTTTCTAGCTTCTTGCTAGTCTCAAAGCCAATTTCTAATGAAATTATAACCATTAAGAAAAATATAGGACACATTTGGGGTTAGTGACTCAGTGTCAGTGGTAGAGGGAAATCATATAAAAACACTAACGTTTAAGGGGATTATGAGTTCAAATCCCACTTCTAAACATGAATAAATAAATTTGTCTTTCAAACAAAAAGAAAAATATAGAACAATAATACATAATTCTTAGTTTAACCAAATTTGTTTTGTTTATATTACCATGAAATTCATAGTTGCAAACTTGCTTTAAAACACCTAGGGATGCGCTACAAATTGAGTTGAAAAAGGAATCGATTTAGGGCCTTGAGAGCGACTCTTGGAAAAGATGTCCAAGGGTTGAAGGGACCATCGATGGAGACCGACAAATTAAAGTTAGTTTTTATACATTTTAAGGTGGTTTTGTAATTAAAAATACAAGCATATCTTTTTTAATCTTATATATTTCAAAAAGTTTTGTTATGTATCATAGATGAGGATCCAAGATTTTTATGGATAAAATTTGAGATAGATTTAACTACTTATATTTTATAAAGTTTTTTATCAGAACGGTTTGTAATTATATTTAGCTAGAAATTAAAACCCGTTCTAGACGGCGAGAACGTATTGTATAGTAAATCAAAACGTTCAGACGTACGAAAGGAAACAAAAAAAGCTAAAAAAAACCCGGATTTAAAAAAATACAAATACCCCGTGCTTCACGGTGGGAGCGTGATCGTTTCTCCCCCATACCGCCGCGGGAGCTTTTTCGCTATCGGTTCTGCTCGTTGAAAACCATAAGAAACGAATTCCGATACCGATTATGATAAACCAAAATAGCGAAAACGGTGTTGTTCGCTCATAAACGGTTAGGTCTGTCACGATACCGTAATGGTAACGTCGCTCACTATACGATCGAAAAAAGTACTCAATTTTGAATACTACTCCGTTTAAAAAAAAGACATGAACGTTTCACAAATAAAACCTAAAAACAGTCACACATTCTGTTTTTTTTTTAACTTAACGAATGAAAGCTATTACAAAAAATAAAATCAATAGAAAATCAAACGGGTTAAAGCGTATATTCTACATATTGTAAGGGTTAAAAATAAAAATAAAAAAATAAAAAAAATAGGACCACTCACAAACTATCATATGAGACAAGAAGCCAATAAGAATGAATATAGACGTCATTTGAATTGTGAGTACTAATATATCAAAAACAGAATAAAAAGGTTAATAAATAATTGTTAAAATTAAAGAAGTAAAGACCAAAATCATAATCAAACACTAAGCTCATAAAACTAAAGACAAATTCCATAGTTCAAATCACAAGGATAATTTATAATCAAAAGATAGGAGCTTCATGGTCTGAGTTAACAAAAATTATAAACCGAATCGTTAACGACAGTTTCACAAAATAATAATAAACCAATCCTACCAAATTAGGTGGATCTATCGCCCGACTAGCTTTGCTGATTTGAATCACATTTCTTTCTTTAAAATCATGAGTTTGTATCATAAAATTTAAAATAATAAAGATAATTCATATTATAATACAAAAAAAATATCGGTTTCGATTCAAATGACCATTTTCTGGTTTCAAACCAAACCGATTTAATCAAACTAGACGACTTATTTCAGTTTAAACACTTGAGTCTAATTCGAAAAAAAAAAGTTAAAAAGGATGGATAATTTACATAAACAACCCTTAAGTAATAGCAATTTACTAAACACACCCTCTTTTTCTACCAAAATAAAAGAAAGACAATCATCTGTCACGCGCGTACACTCTTCTTGTTCTGATCTCCTTTTGAGGCCAAATAAAACCAAAGCCTGCTTATAATCTTTCCCTTTCTCTCACTGTCACAGAATCAAAAAAGATAACAATGGCGTCCCCTCTTTCTATCCTTTGATCATTCCAATTTTCTAAAAAACCCATTGGGCTCCCAAAAAGTAATCTTTCATTCCCAATTTCCCATTTCTTTACTATTATTATTAAATCTCTTTACCAAATCTGTAATCTGTCACCTTCTGCTCCACACACACTCACACACATCGAATTACCCCCAAAATGTTCATCTGATTCATTCATTTTCGTTCTAAATGGCCTCCGAGCAGCATAGATTCCTGCTGCAACACCATCAACCACCTTCCCGGGTAAATTTCGGAACCCTAGATCTTACTTCGTTCAATTTTAACCTAATTTATTCTAACTAGTTTGTTGTTCTGGAGAATTTATTATGTATTTGTGGTTTTGTTCAGATCTAGTGTGATAAATTATTAATTCATGATCAATTTCAGATCTACATTGTGTTTGTAGGGTCTGATTTGAAATGTTAAATTATTGCAGATCTGTTCTTAATGGGTTTTGGTATCCGGGTTTCAGGTTATTTGGGTTTTTGATGTTTGAAAGTCTTACTGAAACCCGACCCTAGTAACAATTAATTCGGGTCGGGCGGGTTAATGGGGTACGGGTCAAAATTGCAATCAAAACCTAGAATTACTTTATGTTCATACACCTTGAATTATTTGATCATTTTTTCCTAAATTGTAAAAGTTATTGATATCATGATTAGCAATAAATGTTGTTCAAATTGTGAAAAATTAATTTTTTTTTATGGATTGTGTTGCAGAGGAAAAGATGGGGTGGTTGTTTAAGTGGTTTATCGTGTTTCGGGTTACAAAAAGGTGGGAAACGGGTTGTACCTGCATCGCGTATGCCAGAAACTCATGTGACAGCAAACCAACAAAACGGGCCTCAAGCTGTCGGGCTAACCAACCCGAATAACGCGGTTCACCCGTCACTTTTAGCTCCACCGTCTTCACCTGCATCGTTTTCCAATTCTGCACTGCAATCTACAGCCCAGTCACCAAACTGTTTCCTATCTGCAAACTCACCTGGAGGCCCGTCATCCACGATGTTTGCTACCGGGCCATATGCCCATGAGACCCAACTTGTATCTCCACCTGTTTTCTCAACCTTCACCACCGAGCCATCCACGGCTCCACTCACACCACCGCCTGAGCTAGCCCATTTGACCACACCTTCTTCCCCTGATGTCCCTTATGCACAGTTCCTTTCATCTAGTTTAAAACTTAAAAATGATCATAAAACAAATGATCTTCAAGCAGCGTATTCTTTATACCCGGGAAGCCCGGCTAGTACACTTAGATCACCAATTTCACGGGCATCGGGTGATGGGCTATCATCATCTTTCCCTGAACGGGAGTTCAGCTCGCAGTGGAATTACTCGCAAGAAAAAGAGTCAGACTTGAAGTTACCTCAAGATGCTAATTTCTTCTGTCCAGAAACATTTGCACAGTTTTATTATGATCAATCTTCGTTTCCTCATTCTGGTGGGCGGTTAAGTGTGTCTAAGGAGTCGGATGTTTACTCTAACGCTGGAAACGGGGTTCAAAGCAGGCAGAGTAAAGCCTGCAAACAAGATATCGAAGAATTAGAAGCTTACAGAGCGTCATTTGGGTTTAGTGCTGATGAAATTGTTTCCACACCTCACTATGTTGAGATCACTGATGTCGCGGATGACTCGTTTTCCATGATGCCTTCCGGGCCCAATAAGCTGCCCGAGATCAAAACTGTCCCAACCCTTTTCCCAAATGAAGCGCCAGGCCCAAAAAATAGCCGAATGGAGGGAAATCACTCTAGCAAGAGCGAGTCGACTTCACGTCATGCTATAAAAGGTGAGTAATATCTTATTATGATTATTCTTATGTAGGGGTGTGAATTGTTGACATGGCATAGACTAACATGAAATTCGCGGGTTTGAGTTTAGTCTAGACAGGTTTGGGTCGGTTTTGGGTTGAACCCGTGAATACTTTTAGCTAAACTGGTAGTGTTCGGGTCAACCTGACAGGTTCGCAATTGGCCCGTCATGATTAGGTATATCATACCAAATTTCAAAAGTTAAAAGAAAAATTGACATCGAGCTTTATGATTTAAACATAAATGTTTTATGCACCTTTGTAATTTTAGTTATAAATTTATAATTTTAGAGTATTAAAATAACTAAATAATGAAAAATCAGATTAAATGGGTCGTGTTTGTGTCAAGCCACAACTATTCGTATTGTGTACGGGTTCATGTGTCTGACACGATTTTCAGGTTTGTGTCATGTTGAGATTGGTGTCGGGTTGGACCCACCAGCTCACGAGCACGACCCGTTTAGCACCCCTATTCTTATGTATATCTTTCTGGAATCTTTCTATATTAACCCGTTTAGCACGCCTATTCTTAGCACAACCAGTTTCCAGGATCTTTGTCTGATGACATATTTTCGTGTTGTGATTTTAGATGTGAGAGAGCCTGTTGACCATTGTTTGACCGATGACGAAGACATATTCTCAAAGATGGGAATGAATGTGAAGTACCATATGGGAATGGGTCAATCGAATTCGGATGCAGAAATCGATTACAGAAGAGGTAGAAGCTTGAGAGAAAGCAGAATAAACTCAAAATGGCCATGAAATTAGAGGGGAGAATTGCATAGTTGTTTCCTGTATGTATTAATGTGCTAATCTGTATTTTCTCCCTAGAAAAGCAGTTATGGATGCTTGTGTTGTTTATTATGTTGTTTTTACTTGCTTTTTTATTTATTTATTTTCTGGTGTAACTATTATGTATCTGGTGAATGTCCATTTGGTAATACAAATGAGATGGGAGTGTGACATATTTGTGGAAAGATAGAAATTGGAGTTTAATATTATTTTATGTGGTTAAATGCTATGACTTTTGTCATATATTATACAACTTAATGCTTCTGTTTATCTATTAAAAGCATCAATTATTTACTATCTTGCCAATAATACACTTGTGTTACAAGTTATGGTAAAAAATGGACAGGAAATAACTTAACCAATTGAGAAATCAATGGTTCGGTTAGGGTTGAGTTTGATGTTTGGTGTAAGTCGTTTACGATAACATGCATGCAAATTATTAAGATAAGTAGTAAATAATGCCCGTGCTTCGTGGCAGGTTAAAGCACGTAAAGCTAACCGTACGAAGTTGTAAAGCGTATAAAAAGAACCGTACGAAGTTATAGTAAAAAAAGTTTAAATAAGTATCATGTTTAATAATACATATGGAACTTTTTTAATAAGCGTTAAATTTTTAAAAAAATTAAATGATCTATATAAAATATATATAAAATTTGGTTACTATTTAATAATTATATTTTTCATGTTTAACTTGAAATATGAAGAAAAAAAATCCACTACATAATAACCATATTTTATAATCGTACCCTCAATCTTTTAAATGTTAAATACATCACTTAGCCACCATAATATTCCTTAAAGACCGATAACGGTTAAGTAAACTGCCTTCCTCTATAACCCAACAAACTAAAGCATTTATAATCAACCGGTCATATCTATTATTAAATGTTAAACAAATAGAGACGACTTTTCAATAAATGCACACATAAGCACAAACACGTCAATAAATAAACATATAAATACTACTAACGTAACGTTACAAAACAAAAACAGAATAGAGACAAAGCTTTGAATCACATAAAAAAAAATAGAAACAAAAAGGATAAACACGATACCATATTTTGGAAGCATACGCGGAAACGGTATGGTCGGCACACACTGACAACACACCGCCACACGGGATCCATCAACAATCTTAAATCACACACATCATCACTCTTCTATAAATACCCAATTATAGTCTTCACTCTTCATTAATCATTACATTTGTCACAGACATTTCGTCGAACACCTTGCTGACGCTTATAATATGAACTCTTCAATCTCCGATGACATTCATCAGGTCTTCAATTACTTCGATGAGAACGGTGACGGGAAGATATCTGCGTCGGAGCTGCAGAACCGGCTGAGGAAGGTGGGAGGGGAGGAGATTCAGTTGTCCGACGAGGAGGCGGAGATGGCGGTGAGGTCGTCGGATGTGGACGGAGACGGGGTGTTAGGGTTGGGTGATTTTGCGAAGATGATGGAGGGAGGGGAGGAGGAGGAGTTGAGAGAGGCGTTTGTGATGTATTCGTCAAAGGGAGGGTGTGTGATTACGCCGAAGAGTTTGAGGAAGATGATGCGGCGGTTGGGGCGGACGGCTACCGTGGATGAGTGTAAGGTGATGATTGGGAGATTTGATGTTAATGGAGATGGGGTGCTGGATTTTGATGAGTTTAGGGCCATGATGAGTTGAGTGAGTTCTTAGAAGGATATTTGTTGTAATGGTGTATATTGGATTCTTTTATTTGTATAGATTTGTTTTACGTAACAAAATTAATAAAACTTATTTGATGAATTTATGGTGTTAAGAAAATGAGGGTGTTTAATCGTAAACGAATACAAACGAACATAAATAAATATCAAAGGTGTAGATGTAGAGGTTCAAATTGACATAACAAAAATGTTTATAGCTTCAAGTTTGTATAAGGTTATCTGTAATGGTTCACGTCTTACGCATCTTGGTTGAACAAATGCCTCTCTCTCATTTGGCATACTTAAATGCCTTCGGCGCTTACATAATATCCAGGAACAACAAAGACATCAAACATGCATACTTTCTCACACAGTTTTATGTTTCTAGTTTTGATTGCAGTTGCACTTGTTACATTTGGGATGTTTATCTTTTATATTGAACTCAGAAACATCAACATCGTTATATAATCCTTTTTAAGACATAATCATATGTTAGCTAGCACCAGAGTCTATTATTCAACCAGACTCAAACCCATATATTATGCCACTTAGAAAATTTAAAGGGTCGATTGTGGACGAGGAGGGATTCGAACCCCTGACACTGTGGTTCGTAGCCACGTGATCTAATCCTCTGAGCTACAAGCTCCACTACGTCTCCACTGGATCTTCTCCCGAAAATACCCTCAAAAAAGGAACCTTTGCTCTCCACCGCGTCTCTACTTTATCTCTATAAGAACGACGCGTCTCTACTTTATCTCTATAAACCGAACTCCATGAGAAACTCCATTAGCTTAATGAGATGATTGAAATCGTTAAAGTCTTTAGAAGCATGACATGTACAAGAAGGAAGTTGAAGCATTTAATCAAGTTGTTTCCACATGATATTAAGTTTATAATAATACTCATATACAGTAGATCCAGTTTGAGTCAAAGAATTTATCTTTTGATACACACTCAGTAGGTCTAACACATGTACCATCAATTTTTACTTGTAAAGCAAGTGACATAGCATTAGACCACACAGTGTAACTATTAGTCCCTTGTAACTTTTGATTTACTATAGTTAGACATCTTAAGTCACTAGCATGAAGATACAATGGATTACTAACATCAATTTTATTTACTAATGTTTCATTAACAACAAGAGATCTCTCCTCAACCATTATTAAATTTCAACAAGAAATAGAGAGAACAACTCACAAACAACCACCACGTAGAGAATGAGGTTCACACACTCACAATTAGGGGTGTTCAAAGTCGGATATCCGAAATTTTCGGATAGTGGATTTCACTATCCGAATCCGAAATTTCGGATATCCGAAATTTCGGATACGGATTCGGATAGTGAAACGGATATCCGAAAATATAAAAAAAAATTAAAAAATATATAAAAATAATATTTTTAAATTACAAAAACAATTAAAAACCTTAAAAACATTAGAAAATATACATATAAAAATATATAAATATAATATATCGGGTTTTGATTCAAATTTTCTTATTTTTAAATAATAAAAACAATTAAAAAATATATAAATATAATATTTCGGATATTCGGATATCCGAACTATCCGAAAATCACTATCTGAATCCGAATCCGAAAATTCGGATATCCGAATTTTCGGATAATTCGGATTCGGATTTTCGGATAATTCGGGTTCGGTTTCGGATTCGGATTTTTTTAAACACCCCTACTCACAATCACATAAGACAACCATTAACCAAAGCCAGGTTTTCACACCACTCAAGTGGCAAATCAATGATTAGTTAAGGCTGTTAAATAGAACACACAAGCCTAAGTAACCGCACACAAGTGATGCAACTAATTAACAAAATATATAGAAAACACCAAAGCAACAACACACTCAGACTTAACCCAAGTAATACAGATTATGCACAACAGAAACAAGGTGTCTCTCTCTATATATGAACAACCAAAGTTGGTACTCCTAACTGAGCCAATTGATGCCAAAAACGATAAAAGACATATAACATAAAGCAAAGAATGAGAAGGAACGGTCTCACCCATGGGGCACCCAAGTTAGGGAATTCCAAGCTCTAGTAACTAAGACTTGTGACCTTCACTTAGGGTCACAAGCTCGAGAGTGGAATAGATCCAGACCAACTTTCTTCACCAAGACTGAAGCTAGGGTTTCATGATGAAACCTTAAATAATAGAAAATTACTAAGAACTTTAACAACGGCCTAAATCAATCTCTGAATCACCAAATGCAGATCTCCAAGATAACAACCGTCGTCGTGAAGCAAATCGAGACCAAGAACCCTTAGAGATCCAGATCTAGAAACCTTATATCTCAAATAAACACTCAAAATAGCGGAAATAACCATTATCAAAACACATACACTTAATTAAAACCAATGAGTCTCTCATACTATATCAAAAAACTCAACTGATAGTAAGTAACACATCAAAACTCTCTAAACAAGGATACAAAATCCAAGTCACTAGTGGGTGGTGTGGCATGCGGGAACACTGCCCCCACATGCGGTGCGAAGATGTCAGGAATACGAGGTGTAGGAGAAGAATAACATACCGACCTTATATCGAAACTTCAAATGAGTACATAACGTTTTCTCTAAACCAAGACACCCGACACACATAAAATATTGTTTTTATGCAAAGCCTTTAATTATACATTCCATATGTTAATATTTATATTTTGAATGCTTGAAACTATTTCACATTTAGTGACATAAAAAGATATAAAAAATTTATTCATTTCTAAATACCTCAATTATTAGTTTGCAGAAACACAATTGGTTGGTCTCTCCGTGCGTTGACATTTTGACCTCCGTCTCTAACACGGCAATCCACCAATCAACCGTCCGCCATCGTCAAACCTGTAAAAACGCGTTGAATTTTCAACTCTTCTATTCTTAATTTCATAATCCAAATCACTCCAATCCTTTTCCCCAACCAAATTCATAAAATATCCATCGTCAACATGCTGTGGTGGTGGTCAACGCTGTTCTTCCTCTCCATCCATGGATCTCAAGCTCAACAGACCTACGTCGACAACCGACAACTCGACTGCAACATCAACTACACCACCGCCTACGGCTACACCTGCAACGGCCCCTCCTCCTGCCGCTCCTACCTAACTTTCCGATCACAACCACCGCGTTACAACACTCCGTCCTCAATCGCCGCACTCTTAAATTCAAACCCTAACGACATCACAACGCTAAATAACTTCTCCTCCAACTCCGCCACCATCCCCGCCGACACCGTCGTCGTCGTGCCGATCAGCAACTGCTCTTGCTCCGGCGAATGGTACCAGCACAACGCCAGCTATGAACTCCAAGGTACCAACGAAACTTACTTCTCCGTCGCTAATAATACCTACGAAGGTTTATCCACCTGTCAAGCGATGATTTCACAAAGCACGTACGATTTTCGTAACTTATCCGTCGGGAATAATATCACGGTTCCGTTAAGATGCGCGTGTCCCACGGCGAACCAGACGGCGGCCGGAATTAGGTATCTGCTTACCTACCTGATTACTTGGGGCAACACTTATGAGTATATGTCAACGCTTTTCGCCGGCGTTGATGTTCAGAGCATTTTGGACGCTAATTCGCTCTCGCCGGAGCATATCATCTTCCCGTTCACGCCGATTTTAATTCCGCTTAGAACAGAACCGACTAGAATCAATAACTCTGCAACTCCGGCGCCGCCGCCTGCTCCGCCGGTGATTCCGGTGACGCCTACCACCGGCGGCGGCAGCGGATCGTCCAGCAAGTGGACTATTGTCGGCGTCGGAATCGGCGTCGGTTTGCTCCTAATTGTTTCCGTTTCCGGGGTTTTGGTTTGGTTTTTTAGAAAAAGGAAGAATCAACGCCGCCGGCAAAGTGTCCTTCCGGCGAAATACACTCCGGCCATTCCGCCGGAGAGCAATTCGTGGTCGATTTCATCGGAAGGGGTTCGAATTGCGGTTGGTTCGTTGACGGTTTACAAATACGACGAATTACTAAAGGCTACCGGAGATTTTTCCGATGAAAACCGAGTGAAAGGGTCAGTTTACCGGGGGATTTTCAACGGAGACTCTGCGGCGGTGAAGGTTATGAGAGGGGATGTCTCTGAAGAGATTAATGTACTTAAACAGATTAATCACTCTAACATAATTAGACTCTCTGGGTTCTGCTTGCATCAAGGCAACACCTATCTGGTTTACGAGTTTGCGGACAACGGTTCAGTCAGCGACTGGCTGCACTCAACCGCGAAGAACACTAAATACGACTCGGTTTTGGAGTGGAAGCAGCGGGTTCAAATCGCGCATGATATCGCGGATGCATTGAATTACCTTCATAATTTCATTACTCCACCATACATTCACAAGAATTTAACATGTAGTAATGTGTTGTTAGACGCGCATATGCGCGCGAAAATAACAAATTTCGGGCTAGCTAGAAGTGTTGAAGAAAAAGAAAATGGAGAACTTCAGTTGACCCGACATGTTGTCGGGACATTCGGGTACATGCCACCCGAATATATCGAAAACGGGTTGATCACGCCTAAAATGGATGTATTTGCTTTGGGGGTTTTGATATCCGAGCTGTTGTCGGGGAAAGAAGCCGCCACCCGATCACCATTGGGTGGTGATGAGAAGGATGTGGTGGGGTTAGAAGAGATGCAGCTGTCGGAGATGGTAAGAGAGGTGGTTCGAGGCGGGGATAATGTGAGGGAGAAGTTGGGTGGGTTTATGGATGGTAGGTTAAGGGGTGAGTATCCGGTGGAACTCGCGTATTCCATGGCGGAGATTGCTAGCAAATGTGTGGCGGTTGATCTGAACGACCGGCCGTCTGTGGCGGAGGTGTTTGTGGCATTGTCTAAGATACTGTCTTCTTCTTTGGACTGGGATCCATCTGATGAACTCGAACATTCAAGGTCTCTTAGTCATGGGAGATAAAAGGAGGGAGTTTTTAAGTATTGTAGTATGATGTGTTTTTATGATGTTAATGTTTTGAGTGTGTTGAGAGAATAAAAGAATGTTTTAAAAGATATTAAAAATAGGTAGTTTGTGTAACCAACTTCCAAACAAAAATATTACATAAATCCAAATCTCTAGGGCATCAAGTCCTATTCATAGTTTGAGTCTAGTTTAGGACGGAACCAGTGAACCACCACATTGTCATACGGGTCATTAGCAAATGAACATCACCTGCAGCAGCAAGCTCGTGTTCCCCTCTAGTGGAAACAATGACCTCTACGGACGGGTTTGCACGGTTTAATAGCCCGAGCCACATATCGGTAATGAGTTTAAGGCATGTTTCAAACATAGTAGACAAGTCAATTCAAAAAAAAAAACTCAAAAGAAACAGAGAGGAAATAATGTTGAGGGTCAAGTCGATTTAATAGTAAAACAGTTTCAAAAAGACACTTGACATGATGGTTTTAGATAAATTATGTATACTTAAAAAATAAGAGAGTTGTATGAGATCCAATTTTTTATTTATTTATGTTAACGATACTTTTATATATGTAACGCCAGTTTTAGTGAAAAGAGACGAAGATCAAGAATCCATAACCAGGAATGCAAATGTAGAAATGAACGACCAAAATGAAATGCAATTTAGATAAAATTGAATTCTCTCATGAAAGAGCAAGTTTTTAAACCAATATTCAATACACATAAAGTTATTGCATGGTATAGTGTGAAAGTGTAGCAACTATTTCCATTTATAGTCATTTTAGAGTGGTGTTGTAGTGATGTGGCTGATGTTATTCTTGAACTTATATTTAGGTGATGGTAGCCGTGAAGGTATTGGTAGGGCTCACAATTTCGTGTCTAAACAGGTTAAAGACATGTTAATCTGTTAAAACTCGTTAGTGACATGTTAACATTGTATTTGCATTTAGGCCTAACCCAAGTCCAACTCTCTAACCCATCTTTAATACTTTTATGGGTTTTTGTTTTAAAAATGTTTAGGATTTATTACATTAATGGATATTTGACTTTTTAAACTTTTATAAACTTTTGGTATTTTTTCTTTCATTACATATGTGATATTTATTATCTCTCTAAACAAATCCCTTAACATGTGGCCTGTTTCTAAACAGATCGTGTTAGTGTTTGAAAAAATGACACGATTAGTTATCGGATCGAACACTACAGGTCATCGTGTCTTATCGTGTCGTGTTTGATTTGTTATGCTAGCCCTAGGTATTGGTGGTGGTGGTTGTGATGAACCCTTAGGGCATCTTTAATGCAGGCTCACAAACCACTCCTCTCTCCTCCACGCTCGTCTGTTACCCTCACAACCCCTCCCCCTTCTCTCCTCACCCTCTCATTAAACGTGCCTCTCCTCGCCCCATGGACCGCAACCTCCTTCTCTCATCACCATGTCTGCAACGTCCTCTCTCTCCTCAATTTCTGCATCTCTCTCCTCCATATCTGCACCCGTCCCTCTAAAAAACAACGCATTAAAGTTAGTCTTGGAACAATATGAATATTCTTTAAGAACTTGTAAGAACATGATGAAAGACTACGACATTCAAGAACATATTTTATAAAACTAATCTTATAAAACATTATAAAAAAATTGATGGTTTAAACCATGTTTTTAGTGCAAAGTAAAGCACCCACATTTAACTCAAGTTATTGGAACCCACAACTAGTTGGTTAAGAAACACTTAAGATATAACTTGGCTACCGCTAGACCACATGTATGTTAGTAACATTTTAAGATGAGCTACCCTTGTGATCGAACCAAGGCCAGTTTAGATAGGCCCAACTTCAATAAGCCCAAAACTATGACTAGCCCATTAGGGTTAAAAGCCCAAACCACCAACCCCAACTACTATTACATACATACACATAACGTGGCTCTGGCTGACTTAAGTGATGAAGTATCCACGTGGCTTAAAGCCCTTGGGCTCTCTAACAAGTTTTCTTTGTGGTTGCTTTGTGATCCGACAACAGGAGAAAACATATTATGCTATATGGGAGACGGTTCTAAACCAGAACCAGTCCTTCATACTCCTACCCGGGTCCTTGGCACAAACCGTGTGGATTTTGGACTCAAAGACAGTTTAAAAGGTTGTATGTTTGATAAAAGTATATAGACTAGAGCATTTAATTAAGTTGTAAACGATCCACCACAAAACTATTTCATCATATATTATAGTGATAGTTGAAAAGTGCAACAAGACATAAAAAAAAGTCATAAAAAGTAATCATCTCCACAAAAGAAAATGCATATATATGGAATGTTCAAACAAATTAAGCTAATTAAACACTTAATTCACTATTCAAAGTCTTTAGAAACAACTATCTACACTCTGAAACTTGCTAAAAAGTATAAGAAAATTATTCAAGATTCACAAATGCACAAATAAAGTGCAGAAGTCAAACAGATAATCTCCCTTCAACAGTCTCTCGATGAATCGCGTATCGAAATATACAACTCTGGGACAACCAGTACACGCATTTTTCGGGTTTACCTTTTATGCTCATTTTCATTAGCTTCTGTTGACTTTCTGATAAACATGAGTTGATTATTTCCAAAAGGCTTGCCATACTCAACGCCATATCTTTTGCGAAAAAGTATAAAATTTTTGGTAGGTATATTCGTGTTTCTTTGTTCACGTAAACCGTTGATTGTATAAACTCTTGTTTAGCAAGCCTTAAATCCTGAAAAATGGTCTTTGCTTTGTAGACACGAACCTATGTTTAAGGATTCATCATTAGTACCGAAATGGCGCAAAGAATAACCAGAAAGTAACAAAATTACAACTTGATAATCCAAATAACTTCAGAAGTGGCAACTTCGATGCATTTACGTATGAATGGGTCCAATTGGGTTATGAATCATCCCTAACAGGTCCACTTGTTAAAATAAGAAATTTTACTTAAAAGGGAAATGACTCGCCCCGGGTGTAATTTAAAACACAATCTACTGAATTGCTTTATTCAGAATATTTGATCAATATTGCAATCATGTTTAGCAGGCTTATTATTTATTTAAAAGAAGTGTTTCAGGTCAACCCAACCCAACATAACTTAGACAAACAATAACCCTAATATAACCCAAAAAGCGCAAAAACAAATAATGCATTATTATTATTATGTGAAAAATGTAAAATAAGGAATATTTGCATACCGCAGGGTCTGAAAACGACCCTAAAGAAAGGGCGAAATGGACAAGTGGCTCTGGGTATTCAATGGAATGAATATGTTTGTTAGGCTCCATCTTTAACTTCCTCCCTGGAGATAGCAATGACTGTAGCCACTGCATTTATGCTATGTTAGTTTACAATAGCGGTCAAAACAAATGAATAAAACATATTAAAGACAGTAAAAAACAAATAAGAGACAAACCGATGCTCTAAAGTGTGATTTGATTCCTAATATAGATATCTGTATAATATATGCATTGATTGAGTGTCCCCCAATGTTATAAGTTGCCTAAAATACGAAATTAGGAACCCATATAAAAAAGTTAATCCAGGTTATTATTATCATGAACATATGAAATAAACAAAAAATTGTTTATGTTTTACCTTTAAAATGGAATTACTTTTTGTGTTGTTATGTGTTCCATACGCTAAATATGCCTGCAAGAAATAAGCACATAACAGTATTTTAACAAGTGCATAATAATCAATCTAGGGGTGAGCTCCATTGTTAAAATTGCAACTTTCCTTTTTAGGATGTCCTAAGAAAATTTCAACCTTCCTTTTCTTAAAAAGTTTCATGTTAAAGTTAACCATATACCCGAAATACATATTAACCTCCAAGGGGGTTGCGCAGTTATGCAGGTCCGAATCCATCTTCCACTCGGTTCCTGCAATCTTGCCTTAACCCCCCCCCCCCCCCCCCTTGAAGGCCACCTGCACATTGTAAGTTGCGTTTTGTCTAGTCCCTATGGTTAGCATGTATTGGTGGGGCCGCGAATTTTCCTTGACGGGTTCTTATGCTCACAAAAAAAAACACCCTAGTTGTTTTCTTTTGTGGAAGGGTATTTTAGGCATTTTGATAAATAGTGTGTGATTGAGTAGAATATAGAGAAACAAAGGACCTACATGCATCACCAAAGCGTTATGAATGTTGATCCAAAACGCAAGCTTTTGTTCACGCTTCATTTTCCCAGGGTCAACATTCTCAAGTTTCTTTACCAGTGCTCTACATCAATTAAAATTCGAAGTAATTAGAACTAGAAGAAGGTAAAAAGAAGAAAAAAAATGATCAAAATCATTGCAGTTTATTAAACTACCTGTATTTTTTTAGCATCCTTGAAGCATAATTGAAACCATCATCATCTACATTTATTTTCAAAACTTCAATCATTTCAGCATACGGGCGTCTTTCCTCTTTTAAGCTCTCATGTTTACTGTCCCATGTAGGTTCCTCACTGCAATAAGGACTCCATGTATCAGAAAGATTTCGGGTACAATTTGTACCCGATGAAGAAAAAGACGAAGCAGAAGAAACCAACGGTCCAGATTGAGCTTGACTTTGGTCCCCAAGCTTGCAGTAGATCAAAGAGATGCATCTAATTATGTCTTCAGAAAGTCTATCGGGCCCGTCAAGAAGAGCATTATCAGTGCAAGAGGTTCCAAGGTGATCCCCAAGACTACAACGGGCAGTCTTTCTCTCCTGAAATTACTCATCACACATAAAATGGTCGTGTCAGAAAGGTTATGTAACGAGTCAGGTCGGGTCAAATATGATTACAAAAATGTATTAATGATTTAGACAATTTAGCAAGTTTTATGCATTAAAAATGCACTTTGACCAGATTTCAATCTGTTTTTTAGCTAATTTTTTCATTATTCTACTCATTTGAACCGTTAGTGATACAACATAACCTGAATCGAACCTTTTTATAAGTAAATATATCAAAATTGTGACTTTTAATGATTAGTGCAATACTTACTTTTCTAGATGATGAATTCGGGATGGCAGATTTAATTTGTTGATTTAAACCCGCAAATCCCTCATGCTGACTTGAAAGTTGACTATGATATTCACTTAACCAAGTATCAGGGTTGACTTTGAAGATTGACTGATCAGCAACAGTTTGTAATTGTGATTCTATCTTATGTTCTGAAGGAGACTTCTTGGTTTGTACGCGATGAACAGGCTGCTGAAAAGCTGTGCGGTATAGTGAAAGTAGATGGCGTTCCAAATGAAGTATTTCCATTTCAATAGAGGTGATTTCTTTCACCAATTCCATTGATGACTGTACCCATATCACCAGAAAAAGAATGATTACAAAAATGATTTTGGTTCACAAAGTGTTGTAGATAACTACTTATGATGAATATAGAGAAATTAACCTTTGAATTTGGTGTACCATGTGAAGCATTGGAAGAAAATGAACTAGAACATGGCGTCATCTCCGACTCTGACCAAACTGAAGATGGATCAAGAAATATCTTCCCCAATTTTACATCCTGTGGTCAAAGATACAAAGTCAAACTTAATCTTTCAACAACCAAAATTGGAAACATAATCATAAGAAATCAAAGCTAGTTCTAATAATCATGAAGCAAAACATATATGAATAATCTTTATGGACAACAATACAAAAGTATTGCAACAACAACCCAAAAATTTGTCATATGAAACCATAAATTGTCAAACAATAACTACTCCTTCTACCCAATAAAACTTGCATCAATTTCTATTTGGGACTTTGGCTATATAGTAAAAAATGCTTGCCTAGGAGCCCAGGCGACGCAGCCATACCACCTTGCGTCCATCAAGGCACTCAAGCAAGGATTCCGGCCAAAACTAGTCTGAAACACTTAAAATCTAGTAGCCTATACCAGTATAGAACAAGCCTGAAACACGTCTAAAACCCCTAAAATGACGGCTTTAGGGTGTCAGTCTTGATTAAAAAAACCCCTTAGCGCCTTTGACCGCCTTACATCTTACTGTCGTCATCAGAAACAGACAAACCCTTTCTTACAAAAAAAAGACAAATCTTTAGCAAATTCATATCTATCTGTATTCTTACTTCTGTAAAATAAAGGTAAATAAGCTCATCAAAAACAATCTTAATCCAAAGAACATATAACAAATCACTAGTCTATTTCAATTTCATTTCATATATAGAACACTAACAGTAACAGAGTTGAAATTATATGAAGCTCTCGGTGTCACAACGTCATCATCTCTGCTAACCCGCCCATTCTTCCAATCACAACTGCAAGAACAAGTGAACAATCAAATCAATAACAGTTTCTAACTAACCTAAAAGGCTGAAATGAAAAACTGAAAAGGTTACCCTAGAAAACTCGAGTGGCGGGAAGACAGAGGAGAAATAGGCGGAGTAGAATCACAATTAACCTTGAGCATCTTTCAGTCACCGACAGTTGATCATTAACTGCATTTGTTAGTTACGTGGAGAAACCTAGAAATTGATGAGAGGAGAAGGAATGATGTTGGGAATTGAAGAGACCTGTGAATTAGGGTAGAGGAGTGGAAGAAAGAGACAAATGAAAGAGGAAGGTGTGTTGATCAATCATAAATAGAGTAGTTATATGAGATGATATGATGAGTGATTTTGATTTTGGGGGTAAAACAAAAAAGGTGTTGATTTGATTGAGATTTAAATGCACCGTTTTCTAACTCGGGCCGGCCGGTTGGATTGAGAACTAGAGACTTTGACGATCTGGTTACGTGTGTTAAAACGGGTATGAAGCAACCTGATCGGTTGGATCGAAAACCGGTGGTCGAACCAGAAACTCGGTTCTTGAACTGGTTGGCTATTCTAAAATTATTTTTTCTCTCTTTTAAATTTGGATTTGTATGCTTTTGGATTCCTATGCCCTTAGATTCGTATTTCGTAACTAATTATTAGCTCAAGATTATTGGAATTTACTTGTTAGTGATTTTTAGAAGATTAATTATTGTTTCAATTAATTTATTTTTTATAATATTTATAATATCTTCTGGTATTTTAAATCCGGATGCACCAATCCGACCAGTGAAAAGGGAGACCGAAAGGGAATGAATATGAATTGAATAAAGAATGGGGGCATTGGCATTGGCATTGGCATTGGGACGGGGGTGATGACCACGCATTGCTGTCTGTGCAATTACGAAATACATGTATAGGACGAATAATATATTGGGATTAACAGAAAAGTTGAGTCGAGTGTACTCTTCATAAATAATAGTTTAGTAATCATGTATTTGGTCCGGTGGTAAGAAGGTTTTGTCATAAGGTTTTTTTTTCTATGGAGGTCTTAGTTTTAATCCTCACAATATGTACTTCATAATTTCAGTGGCAGGACTTGAACTCTGGGCTAGGAGGAGTTAACGACATCCTAACCGACATGCCGTTCTAAAAAAATATATAGTTTAGCCAAGGGTACTAAACCAGATCGAAGAACTATTTGATATCGGCTAGTTAAAAGTTTAAATAAGCTTGAACTTATAATTAAGCTTGTTTAATAAACGAGCTCGAGTCTGAGCTTCAGTTATCGAGTACGAGCTGATTCGCGAGCCTAAATGAGCATATTATTTTCCATATAAGTTTTATTTAATATGTTAAATGTATATCTATATAATAATAATAATTAGTATATTATATTATATAAAAAAATTATAATCTATATCTATACTATATAATAAAGGAAAACCATTTAGGCCACATGTCACTCTCTAGTTACTCTTCACCTTTATTTTTTCGCCTCTCTCTTCTATTAAATATTAGATTTTTTATTTCTCTCCCCTATTAAATAATAATTTTTATATTAATAAATCTAATTACGGATACTTATTATTTAATTATAAATAGTTATTGTATCATCAATCAAATAAACTTAATATAAACTAACATTTATCAATTAAATTAAAAAATTAATATTCAGTTAAAAAAACAATGTTTTAAAAAATAACTTAACAGACTTTATAACTGTAACGACAAATTATATTTTTTAAAAACATATTTTGACGAGTGTGTTCATTAACAAGTTACATTATATTTTATTTAAACAATTTAATATACTGGTTTATGTAATACACGGGTTTTTAAAAATATAAAATTTTTATTATTAAATATATAACTTTTTATTTATTTAACCCGTGTAATACACGGGATTTTAACCTAGTAAAACATATATAAAAATAATTATACATATATACATATAGGAAAAGGTTCAGGTAAAAGTATTCTAATTCTAAGTAGGGGTGAGCAAAAAACCGAAATAATCGAACCGAAACCGAATTAACCAAAAAAATCGCACCAAAAAAAACGACCCAAACTAAAACCGACGGTTTTGGTTGTGTATTTTTTGAAAACAAAAAATTATGGTGTGGTTTTGGTTTTGTATCTTTTGAAAACCGAAAAAACCTAACCGAACCGAAAATATACATACACTTGAATTATATATTGTGTGCATTCACGTTTCATAATATATAGTATATTACGTTGTTTGCATGTATGTTAAAAGTGCGTACATATTTGTGTTACACGTATTTGCATTAATAGTAGACTATTATTTATATTTATTGAATTTAGAGATTATAATGTTTATTTTTTATGTTGTGTATTTTTTAAGAAAACTAATAATTTTTGTAGTCCAAAATATTTAAGCCCAAATGTGTGATAATCATTAGTTATTAAATTTAGGCCTAAAATTTCAAACTCAATTTCATTACTTTGGGCTATTTTTCTTTTACCCCCCAAAAATTCAAATCCAATTGGTTTTAAAACCAAAAAAACCGAAACCGAACCGAAAAAACCGAAACCAGAAATCGAAAAAACCAAAACCAAACGGTTTTAAAAAACCCAAAACCGAACTTTCGGTTTTTAGTTTGGGTTTACCCCAAAACCGACCCATGCACACCCCTAATTCTAAGAAAGGTGAGAACGATTTAAGACCATTAGATCAAATTGTTAAAAGATTTTATGGTTGATATTAAATTGTTGGAGAAAAAGTTGTTGGAACGGTATTTTAGTCTTGACCACTTTTGTTAACTTTTTATCAAGTTTCCCCTTTTTTAAACGTTCATAACTTTACATACGACATTATTTTATAAAAAAATTACACCGTAAAAACGAGCGTTTTTTATCTTTAAAACGAGTATAGTATCGTTATATACAAAAACGAAAAAAATTACGTTTTCCAGCTCATTGTGTAATTAGTCAGGTCATTGTGTAATATAAGTTCATTATGTAATACCAGGTCTAGTCATTGTGTAATGTCAGGTCCAGACATTGTGTCAAATGTTTTTCATCATTGTGTTATATGTATTCATCATTTTGTCAAATATTTTTCATCGTTGTTATATATATATATTCATCATTGTGTTTTACGTTTTCCAACTCATTGTGTAATTTGCTCATTATTGTGTAATTCACTCAAATATGTCAGGTCATTGTGTAATATAAGGTTCGCTCATTGTGTAATATGCTCATTTTGTCAAATATTTTTCATCATTGTGTTATGTATTCATTATTGTGTTTTACGTTTTTCCAACTCATTATGTAATTTGCTCAAATATGTCAGGTCATTATGTAATGTAAGGTCTGGTCATTGTGTAATTTGCTCATTGTGTAATATGTTCATTTTGTCAAATATTTTTCATCATTGTGTTTTACGTTTTCCAACTCACTGTGTAATTTACTTATTATTGTGTAATTCGCTCAAATATGTCAGGTCATTCTGTAATGTCAGCTTTGGTTATTGTGTAATTTGTTCATCGTGTAATATGCTCATTTTTTCAAATATTTTTTATCATTGTGCTTTACGTTTTTCAACTCATTGTGTAATTTGCTCATTTTATCAAATATTTTTCATTATTGTATTATATGTATTCATAATTGTGTTTTACGTTTTTCATCTCATTGTGTAATTTGTCAGGTCATTGTGTAATACCAGACCTTATATTACATAATGACCTGGTATATTACACAATGACCATTATGTCCTCCATTTAAAAACAATAAAAAGACACATGTCAAGCCCATAATCCTTCTTATCCTTCTTATTTTTAAAATCTTTTTTACCATAACCTAACCGTATACATATAATATAATTAATAAATAATAAATGAGACTAGCCGAATTTGAGCTTAAACACTGATATGTTTTTGAACTGATTATATTTTTTAAGAATATTAACGAATGAAGATTAACATGTCCGTTTTGTTAATTAACACATGACAAGAAATTATGTTTATTTAAATGTTCGCGTTTGTTCGTTTATTTGGTTAAAGTTAAACGAACGAACATAACAAGTTGTGTTTGTGTTTATTTGATTCATTTACGGGCCTAAATGTCTTACAATTATAATCATCGGATCGGTTAGGTTGGTTTTGAACAATGAATGACATCGTAAATAATTTAAAAATTAATATAAATATAACTAATTTAAAAAAGCAAATTGGTTTTTAATAATCCAAACTATGATTCGTTTACTGATAATAATCAAAACTAACAGTTTGGCTGATAATAATCCCAACTTTCAATTTTTTTGTCAATTGCCCCACAGTAGCTCAATCGTCATATATTAACACTTGATTCCGCTTGTACGTTTTCCCATTTCATTTAAATCATCATTTTGAGCAAAATTAAATGTAAATCTACGATGTTTATGCTATTTGGGACTGCAATTGACAACAAAAGTGAAAGTTTGAATTATCACCAGTTAAACAGATAGTTTGAGTTATTATTTGCTAATGAGTAATAGTTTAGTTTATTAAAAAACCAATTTACCATTAAAAACCAATATTAACAAATTATATGAAGTCCGTGATAAAGGAAAAAAGTTAGAACATGAAGCACTAAATATGAACCGGCATCACAACAACGGTCCTAAATACATTAGTTTTAAAATACTGTTATCATTTAATAGTTTGATATCAAAATAGATGAACAATACAAAACAAAATTTATGATGTACGAATTTATAACAACCCCCCCCCCCCCCCACACACACACACACACATTACATATACTATGTATTCCTTTGTGAACATTTTTTATAATTAAGATTTTTATTTTTAAATCGCATGAAAATAGAGCTAAAAATAATAATAAACTTAGGGGAACATGGTAGAAGGAGATATAATTAAATATTAGGTAAAATAAGTTAAACAGGAAAGTAGAATGATTAAGAATGATGAGAGGATTGGGGGGAGCCGGGAAGGCCAACAACTTTGTCCCTTTTATGCAATTATTATGTTTAGTGGAATTAGAAAAAAAAAACATTAATATCCTATTTTATGTTGAACATAAAATACTTTTGATTATATATTTATATTTTCATAATAATTTTAGTTATATATTATAATTAAGGGGGTGTAGTTTGCGGGTAACGTATTGGAATGTAGAAATCCTTAGGGTAAGTTGTTTGGAGTTGGTGGATGTACTTAGAAGACGTAGGATACATGTGGCATGTCATAAGGAGACTAGGTGGAAGGGAAAATTTGAGCCGAATATAATGGGTATAAATTGTGGTATTCGGGGTTGGACGGGGCAAACGATGAAGTGAGTATTTTGGTTGCGAAGGAACTGTAGGACAAGGTAGTGGAGGTGAGACTAAAATTGAATGGAGTGAGTATTAAACTGGTCACATGCGTGTGATTTCCTAACTAGGTGGAATTAAATTAAATGGTTATTTGCTGAATCTAAAACTCGGAGTGGTCACTTCTTTCTCCAATTTGTTTTTAAAACCAACTTACTTCTCTTGCTACTGTAATTGATTTCAATCTCAACCAACTCTCAAATATCAAGTTTACTTTTATTTGTCTAGTCTACTAGTTTTTCACAAATAACATTCTCCACGGATTCCCTAAAATACGAAAACCCTACTTCATATACTAAATTTTAAGGTATCTAAGAACAGACTTTCAAACAGATTTTTTATTGACCTTCGACTAACGACCAGTCACCAGTGGGGGATACATAATCTTTCCTGGTCGAGGTGGGACTCCACTAGGGTTTCACATTGAGCCCATTCCTTTTCGCGGTGGTTTTGGATGAGTTGTCGAAGTCAATTCAGGAAGACATCCCAAGGTGCATGCTTTTTGCAAATGATATTATGTTGGCGGCGGAAAACACGCACGACTTCTATGATAGGCTGTAACATCCCAAAATTCAAGGATCGAGAAACAAGAACGACAAATAACACAAAGTGCAGGGTTAAAATGAATTTTTTTGAAATTTGAGTTATAACGGATCGTCATGAACGGTAACGGTTCGTTACGAGCCGGACCGCGTCACAGGAGATAATGGTCCGTTACGGGTTGAGCAAGGACATGTCGGGGGAATGACACATGTCCTATGACTCATCATTCTGATATGACGCGTGTAAACCCTATGACGGACCGTCATGATGGGTAATGGTCTGTTACGTGTTGGCGAAGTACTTGGTGGCTAAGGCATAAACGGTGACGGACCGTCACCAACGGTGACAGTTCGTCACGACACAGGGAGGCTGTTATAAATAGTTGAAGTTGGTTGTTCACTTTTTCACAACAAAAACACACCAACCTCATACACACACAAATCTGAGAATGAATAAGTAAGCTGGTGCGGTGCGATTATGTGCGAGTGCATTTCAAGTTCGGAGAAACATTTAAGCGAGGAACGAGCGTAGGAAACAACGCGAGAATACAGTAAGTACACTGGACTCTTACTTAGTTAAATTGTTTATATGCTTATGTGTTATGTGCTACGTGTAAAGTAAGGTACATGGTAATGGGGTTTAGTCTAGACACTAAACTGTAATAATGGAGTATCCACGAGATATCAAAGGGGTGGTGGGTACGCCGCTGGTATATAAACCTCTTTGATACCTCGGGGTGAAACCATTACAAAGGTTTGGGGTATAGACTAAGAATAAATAGCATGACACAAATGCATGCTAAATAAATACATAATGGAAAGGCTATGAGTCTATCATACTCAAATCCCAATGAAATGAGATGTCCAGCCTACCGGGGGGGGGGGGGTCTCAATAAAAATAAATGGAATGAGATGTCCAGCCTACGGGCGGGCCTTATAAACAAAATGTCCAGCCGACTAGACGGGTCTGGCGATAGGATATCCAGCCTGCGGGGTGGGTCTTGTCTAAAATTAAATATGTGACGTGACTTGAGGTACGTCTTATGATGGTCACGGGTGCATGTCTGCCTGGTGAAACTTGAACAAAGAACCTAAAGGGTTCCATAATAAAAGAAACAAACATTGTACTTACTTAGCGTAAACTAATGTAAAAATATTTTTCAAACAATGCAGTGAAAAAGCACATGGAATAAAAAGCTTTCGGAGGACGTGGCCATGAGAGATGAAGAATCCCTATGATATATGTATAGAATATTGTATACAAAAACAATATTTATAATAAAATATACCTATGTCTTTCCAATGATGAGGTTTTGAAAAATCTGGGACCAATTTCGGCAATAAAACTCTGATAAAATAATAAGATAAGAATAGGATGTTTCACAGGCTAGAGAAGTGGCGAGTAAATTTGGAGCGCAAAGGATTATGCCTAAGTAGCTCAAAAACAGAGTACCTTTACTGTAACTTCAGCGGGGTCAATAGTCAGGATGACACACAGATGATTATTGGGGGCAAGGATGTCCCCAAAACAACGAAGTTCAAATACTTAGGATCGTACATACAAAATGACGTGGACATTGACCACGATGTAGTTCATCGTGTGAAGGTAGGTTGGTACAAGTGGAGAGAAGATACAAGCATTTTGTGCGAGAAAAGGTTCCAACAGATGTTGAAAGGGAAATTCCATAGAGTTACAGTAAGACCATCGATGTTTTATGGTACAAGTTGTTAGCCAATCAAGAAGGCACAAACGAGAAAGATGGATGTAGCAGAGATGAGGATGTTAAGGTGGATGTGTAGGCACACAAGGTTGGATTGGGTAACGAATGAAGTTTTTAGGTATAGATTAGGGGTCGCACACATTTCATATAAGATAAGGGATATGAGATTGAGATGGTTCGGACATGTGCGGAGGAGACCAATGACGACACCGGTGAGGAGTGTGGAAACTCTTACTATGGTGCGGAATAGGAGTACGTAGAGGAAGACCGAAGCTGACTTGGGAGGAGTATATTAGGAAATATTTATTAGACGTGCACCTCTCTGAGGACATGATCAGTGATGTGAGCTCTTGGAGACATCAGATTAGGGATAAGTTTTTTAGAGGACTATATAGACTTGGTCTTTCGTAGTGTAACACCCCAAAGAAATAAAAGAAAAACGGGCTAGAATGATGAATAAACCAAAATACAGGGGCTGAAAATGTTAAAAAGTGAAAAATTTGAATTTTAGGGTTGTGATGGACCATTATAGTGCATGATGAGGGAATGACACGTGCCCGCTGACTAACGGGCAAAATCTGACGCGTGGAAACCCTAGGTGTAATGGTCTGTCACACCGCTCAACCAGATTTAAAAATGTGTCAGCTGACTCGCGTAACTTAGGTCGATAATGGACCGTCATGGACGGTAACAGTCCGTTTTGAACAAGCGGTGACAGACCGTCATGGTTTATAACGGCCCGTCATGAAATAAAAGGTGCATATATAAGAATGGACGATGGGATGTCATTTCTCATACCAAAACACACATCTTAAACACACACTTAAGAACAGAAGCTCGTTTCCGAAGGTCATTCGCATTCAGAAGTCTGTTTCCAGCTTTTCACCCACAATAAGTAATAGATGCATGTCTAAGTAATGGCTTAGAACCGTGGGCCAACTTTAGGGTGAGGACTGATTATGAAAGATGTTTGGAAAGAAAGAGTGGTTTGGCATGATTTGACATAGCAAAGTAAAATGGCTTTGACACATAAAATGTTTTAAAGATAGTATCATAGTTTACCATGGTAAAAGTAGAAAGAGGTCTTTGTTGGAAGTACCTTGATCTGAAAGATGTCTAGTCATGTGTTGTCTTGACATAGAGAAGAAAAAGAGTTTTGACATTAGTTGCCATTTATGTACAAAACAGAGATCAACGAATATTTTGACTAAAGCTTAGAACTCATCAGCATAAGCTAATACACTTGAAGTGTGTATATCAGGGAAGAATGTAGCCACTTGTAGTAAAGACAATGAGCTGGAATATAGGTATCATGGGCAGGCTATCTAGCATCATCTGGAAGACTGACATAGAAATAGATTGTAACGCGTACTTTTGTTTCTGATTGTACAAAGACGAAGTTTTATGAAATGAAATGACAGATTATGGATTTCGTCGCATACGATGTCTGTACTAGTATATGTTCATGAGTAAATCCGACACGTGACCAACATCTCGGGCCGAACCGGGATGTGGGCGCCACATGTAGGATTACCCTTAGTTCTAAGTGCATTTAATCTTAGCTATTGTAATCATATGCATGCATTTAGTCTTCTTTGGACATAGGGGTGCTTTATTTTTAGGTGTCTTTTAGGCTTAACACGTGCTTCTAGCCCTAGTTACGTCAGTTTAGGTTTTCCTTCTCTATGCACACTGCTCTCTTACATTCTACTACTATTAACTTATGTATTATACCCGTTTTTCTTGTATATTTATGTATTTGTTTTAAAACCTGAGGTTTTTTTAGCAAATGATCTCTCTAGGAGCACCCTCTTTATCATTTGTGATAGAATTTAGGCGTATCTTCCTGTCACCTTCCCTAGACCCTACCGTGAGTGAGATTTTACCGAGTATGTTTGTTTGTTTGTTACTACGTTAGAAACCCGTGTTTTACATATGTTGTATATAAAAAATATTAAATAGTTAGTAATACAAATTTAGGAATTACAAAAAAAATATTAAATAGTAATGAAGATTTATGAGTTAGTAGAAAAATATTAAATAAGTAGTACTGAAGAAAAAATTAAACAGAATTTTAACACGTGACACAACAGTTACTTATTTATTAGGTATATATTAAATTAATTTTTTTATTTTTTATTACAGTTAATTATACCAACATACATTTGAAGAGTGGGTAAACAGTATTTGTTGGTAACTTGACACTAAAAATTTGATATACAGGTGGATTTGGTGCTCTATACTTACTCATACTAAACCTCATCCACCCGAGTTCAAATCACGTGGTAGATTATTTATTTTTCTTTCTTTTTTTGTTGTTTTTTAATGTAATTTTTTTTTAATTTTTTTCCAGTTTTTAGTCACCTTGTATTTTCCTTATTTTTACGTTATATTGTTTTTACATTACAAATCTTAACGCTACCTTTTTTATAACGGCGAATTTATTTATTTTTGTGGGACTTGAACCCAAGACCTCCAAACATAGGTGGTCCAAAAGGCTTTCCTTCTATCTCTAGGCCACCAACCCCTACGGTCATAACGCTCCCATTTTGTTAACATTACTGCGACCGTCACGGATCACGGGGTGTCCTCATAGTTAATATTAAAAACCTAAATAAATTAATATTATGACATAATTACAGGAGTTTGAATATCTAATAATCGAAAATGATAATTTCCATGTGTTAATGTCTGTCGTGTATTTTGGGAATTTTTATTTTAAAACATAAGTTATCGTAGCTATGATGATGATTTTGTATAATATATTGGTAGCTTCAACGGCTACTTATATATTATTATTAATTTTGAACAAAACCTATGAGTGATATCATTATGTTCATATAAAATTCATGTCATGTTTTATAGAGTAAGTAAATAGCGAAGCATGCATGCCGATGCAAAACAAAAGACAAAATACTAAAGGGTTAGATGATCCGATTTTATTATGTTAGAAGCAAATTAATGTGTTTGGTGTAGAAGTGATGTAATATATATATAATTATTATCATAAAAATTAATTTTTTATAGGAGTGAAGGAAGACTCTACGATATAAAATGTGTATATGTACTATTAGCGTCATTTTTTTTAACTACATACGTCTTTTGCAGCAATATATGTAAAGCTAGGTATATGATTACAGTAAGTTAGATGTACCATTATAAAATGAAAAAAATATACTAGAAAAACTTGGTACGATAAAAAATCAGACCTAAATAGTTAAACTCACATTTGTAATGGTTTAAACACACCATTATTGTAAGTTAGATGACACTCTATGCAGTAAAAAAGGTTCAAAAATAAGTAACAAAAACTAATTATAATCAACGGTGCATATGAAAAATATCGGTTTTTTATATGATACAATAAGACTCATCATTCTAGATTTTATGATACATATTTTTTTTCTTTCTAAACACCCTTACACTTTCAATACCTTAGAGAAATTCGTGTTACATTCACTCTTATATGTATTAAGTGTGTATATATATATATATATATATATATATATATCTACCTATATACCTACATACATATATAATCACCTTCACCTAATCCTTGCAAATGTTCATTGTCATATGGTTATCATAAAGTCCCTTGCACATATCGTTTTATTAAACATATTGGCCAGGCATGTTTAATAATACGCCTATTCGTGAGGACTATCGAGTCGAGAAATTGGCGACCGACTTACGAAGTCTGCTCATTTCTTGCCTATTCGTGAGGACTATCGAGTCGAGAAATTGGCTCGGATCTACATTGATGAGATCGTAAGTCGTCACGGAATCCCTTTGAACATCATCTCCGATCGTGATTTGTCACAACCCCGGGCTACCCCTGCCCGGGCGTCGCGAGACAACGCTGGTATCTGAATGCGGTCCCATATATTTGGGCAGCGGAAGTCTTGTTTTTACTTGATGCCTTTTTGTAATGAAATGTAATGTAAATAACCTCAAGGGTTAATTCTATACATTTGTCAAAACTTGGGATCCACGTCCCTTTTCATTTCATGATAATAGACATTCAAAAGTCTATTATATAATGTACATCTGCTGAATTAATTTACATAATACAAGCCATTTAAAATGTCTAGGATCTATGTCCGTTCCAACATTTGGTCTTGTATTAGTCTGCCACAGGGATTTAAATATGCCTAAAGATCTTGTCTTTACTGCACCACCCTGAATTTAATGATTTCTTTCACTACCTGTGAAAAACGTTTTGAAAATGAACATCAGCATAAAGCCGGTGAATCACATTTAACTGACACGAAAATGATTTCTAACATAAACCAAATTAAAGCCTTTAAGCACGTTTTCTTTGACGATAAATCTACACATTCAGCAGTCTTTTTCACCTGAAGTATATACCACCTACATACACCGGGTCTCTGCCATGGGGTCAACTGGCTGAGCTCTATGTCTCAGACTGATAGCCTATTCCCAGGGTCGTGATGCTAAGAACCTTGTTCTTAGTATTACATGATCTGCTAAGGAACCATATCCTCAGTCTTATGATATCCCCTTACATGATCTGTACCCAGCCACGGAAGGGGATTTCACCCTCCTCATGTATACCATTTGATCAAATATACGTATGCTTATGGCCTGAATGCTATCACGTAGATTACCCTTATGATTAAAGCATTTAATTTGTTTCATGCCGTTTTCGTAAATAAAATGGTTTTCTTGTTTGAAAAGCGTTAAATGTGTTCACCTTGATTTTGATGGCTGGTAGGGTTGTAGGCTTCGGAATTTGAGCAGAACCTCGATACGTTTCTTCCTAGGGAAGACACGATTAACGAGAATATATATGAGAGAATATATATATATAATTGCGGTTATATATATATGAATAGTTTTAACGATACCTACTTTGCGGGATTTGGACAGAACTACGGCTTGAGTTGGGTGTCGTAGGATTCTTGAACAGCGCTTCGGGACGTTGTGGAGTTTTGAGAGATCGGGTTTGTGTGAAACGAATGTTTGGAAACTGTACAGAATTTCAATCCCGTTGAAGGCTTTTTATAGGCTGATTTTCCAGTCCCTCGCGTACCGCGAGGCCGGCCAAGGAAATCCCTCGCGTACCGCGAGGCCGGCCAAGGAAATCCCTCGCGTACCGCGAGAGGATGAGGTGTCACGAACGGTGCTGAGTCAGCATGACACGTGGCGGCTGATGGCAAGGGTGAATGACACGTGTTTTCTGGCCCTGACGCGTGTACTATTCCCTCGCGTACCGCGAGGCTTGGTTGGGAATCTTCTCGCGTACCGCGAGAAGGTGTAAATCTGGCGTATAAGCAGTCCCCTCGCGTACCGCGAGGTTTTGTCAAAATCTCCCTCGCGTACCGCGAGGGAGTGAAATTTTGAATTTTTCTTTTCTTTTTATTTTGGGTGTTACATCCTCCCCTCCTTTAGAATAATCTCGTCCTCGAGATTCATTGAAAGAGATGTGGATACTTTTTGTGCATTTCTGACTCAAGTTCCCAAGTATATTCTGGGCCACGCCTGGAGTCCCATCTTATTTTGACTAACGCCAATTGCTTTCGTTTAAGCTTTTTGATTTGTCGGTCTTCAATTTGTAACGGGCGTTCGATGAATTTGAGCTTTTCATTTACTTCCACATCTTGTAAAGGCATAAGCAAGGATTCATCAGCTAAACACTTACGTAGGTTTGATACATGGAATACATCGTGTACCCCACCCATCTCTACTGGTAGTTCAAGCTGATAGGCAACAGATCCGATTCGTTTAATGATTTTGAAAGGTCCAACAAAACGTGGACTTAACTTTCCTTTCTTTCCGAAACGAATAACACCTTTCCAAGGTGAAACTTTTAATAACACCTTGTCACCGAATTGGAATTCTAACGGCTTTCTTCGTTTATCTGCATAACTTTTCTGTCGATCTCGAGCCGCTTTTAAACGTTCACGTATTTGTAATACTTTATCAGTGGTTTCTTGGACTATCTCTGGTCCTGATAACTGATTTTCTCCGATATCTGACCAACATATAGGCGTTCGACATTTCCGTCCGTACAATGCTTCAAATGGTGCGGCCTGAATACTTGTGTGATAACTATTGTTGTATGAGAATTCCATTAGAGGTAAATGATCATCCCAATTACCTCCAAAGTCTATCACACAGGCTCGGAGCATATCTTCTAGGGTTTGTATGGTTCTTTCGCTCTGCCCATCAGTTTGTGGATGATAAGCAGTGCTAAGATTCAATCGAGTTCCTAGAGCTGTTTGAAAACTTTGCCAGAATCGAGATGTGAAGCGACTATCTCTATCTGACACTATGGATAGAGGCACACCATGTAACGTTACAATTTCATTAACGTAAATTTGCGCCATTTTGTCCATACTCATGGTGTCCTTGATAGATAGAAAGTGAGCTGATTTGGTTAAACGGTCAATGATAACCCAGATTGCATTATTTCCACGAGTGGTTCGAGGAAGTTTGGTAATAAAGTCCATAGTTATCAATTCCCATTTCCAAACTGGTAATTCTAACTGTTGCAATAATCCAGCTGGCTTTTGGTGTTCGGCTTTGACTTTGGAACAAGTCAAACATTTTGCTACGTAGATAGCAATGTTCTTTTTCATACCAATCCACCAGTAACTTTCTTTGAGGTTCTTGTACATTTTATCACTTCCTGGGTGCATGGTGTATTTGGACTTGTGTGCTTCTTCGAGGATTCGCTCTCGAAGATTACCTGTAACTGGTACCCAAATACGTTTATTCATGCGAAGGATATTATCTTCTCCTTTGATCAGTAAATCAAGCATTCCTTTCATTCCTTCTTTTTCAAAGTTACCTTCCTTCAAAGCTAACTCTTGTGCCTCTTTTAACTGACTTACAAGATCAATTTGTAGTTCAAGTCTGAGAGAACGTACTCTCTTTGGCTTGACATTTTCTTTTCGGCTCAAGGCATCTGCTACTACATTTGCCTTTCCTTCATGATAACAAATTTCACAATCATAATCATTCAGGATTTCCATCCATCTTCTTTGTCTCATATTTAACTCCTTCTGGCTAAATATGTACTTGAGACTTTTATGATCAGTGTAGATTGTGAACTTAACCCCATAGAGATAGTGTCGCCATAATTTCAAAGCAAAGATTATAGCGCCCAACTCTAGATCGTGGGTTGAGTAGTTTTTCTCATGAATTTTCAACTGACGAGATGCATAAGCAATGACTTTCTTGCGTTGCATTAATACGCAACCTAAACCAGTATGTGAGGCGTCGCAGTAAACTACGAAGTCTTCAATACCATCTGGTAAAGATAGAATAGGTGCGTTTGTCAGTTTTTGTTTCAAAGTTTCAAAAGATTCAGATTGTTTGGGTCCCCATTCGTATTTTACAGATTTCCGAGTTAGGGATGTGAGTGGGATTGCTATACGAGAAAAATTTTGAATGAACCGGCGGTAATATCCCGCTAATCCCAGAAAACTACGAATTTCGGTGGGTGACTTGGGAATTTCCCATTTGGATATAGCTTCAATTTTGGAAGGATCTACTTGAATTCCGTTCACGTTGATGACATGACCAAGAAATTGTACTTCCGTTAACCAAAATTCGCATTTGGAAAACTTAGCATATAATTTCTCTTTTCGAAGAAGTTCAAGTATGGTTCGAAGATGAGTTTCGTGTTCAACTTGGGTTTTGGAATAAATAAGTATGTCATCAATAAAAACTATGACAAACTTATCCAAGTAAGGTTTGCAGACACGATTCATCATGTCCATGAATGCGGCAGGAGCATTTGTAAGTCCAAATGGCATAACCGTGAACTCGAAATGTCCATACCGTGTTCGAAATGCAGTTTTCGAGATATCGTTATCATGCACTTTCAACTGATGATAACCTGAACGAAGATCGATCTTTGAAAAATGACAAGCTCCTTGGAGTTGATCGAATAAATCGTCAATCCGTGGAAGCGGGTATCGGTTTTTGATGGTAACTTTATTCAGTTCCCGATAATCAATACACATGCGCATTGATCCGTCTTTCTTCTTAACAAAGAGAATTGGAGCTCCCTAGGGTGAAGAACTTGGTTGGATAAAACCTTTCTCAAGAAGTTCATCCAATTGTTTCTTGAGTTCTGCCATTTCTGTGGGTGCCAGTCTGTACGGGGATTTGGCAATTGGAGTTGCACCAGGTACAAGGTTGATTCGAAATTCTACCTCTCGTTCTGGTGGTAATCCAGGCAGTTCTTCAGGAAAAACGTCTGGAAATTCAGATACTACATGTACTGATTCTATCTTCTTCTCCTTTTCCAAGGCAGTAATTGATACCAGACATGCCAGATATCCTTTTCTTAAGCACTTGGTTGCTTTAAGTATGGAGATTATCTGGATAGGTTTTGTGGGTTTATCACCTTGGATAGTTAGAGTTTTGTTTGTTGGTGTAACGAGTTTTACAACTTGTTGATTACAAAGGATTTCGGCTTGGTTATTGGATAACCAATCCATCCCCAAAACAATGTCAAAGCCAGTTATTGACATTGGTAACAATTGTACTGGGATAGTGAAACCAGCCAATGTAATGTAACAATTGTTCAGTGATTGGGATATTTTTATCAAATCACCGTTCGCTGTTTCTACTTCATATGTTTCAGCTAAGGGACTTAATGGTTCGTTTAATAGATTACAGAAATTATAATCTATAAAACTCCGGTTCGCACCCGAGTCAAATAAGACCTTAGCATAAACATTATTAAGAAGAAATGTACCGGTAATTACGTCCGGCGTTCTCTCAGCTTGGTTAGCATTCATGACAAAAGCTCGTACGGTCTTTTTGTTTTCTGGAGTGATCTTGGCTCCTGATCCTCCAGCTCTTCCGGTCCTTGCAAACTTAGGGCAATTAGTGCTGATGTGCCCCAGCTCTCCACAACTAAAACAAGTTATTCCCTTTTTCTTGAAGCAATTCTCAGTAGAGTGACCTGAGACCTTGCAATAATTACAGAATGGAGTTTCAAAAACACACTTTCCACTATGCCTGCGTCCGCATGTTTTGCATGATGGATTGTTAAATGGTAACCCCTTTTGCCCAAAGTTCTTGCTAAATCTTTTGGCCTCGGGTTTTGATTTTATAGAGGATTCGACTTTCTTCTTTTCCTCTATATTTCTGATTAGTCCAGCCGTCATGGTACCGGTCAATTCTACGGTGGACTCAATGGTTTTTGGTGAGACAACCTTCACCAAATCACGGATCTCTGGAACTAAGCCATAAATATATCGAGTTATGAGAACTGATTCAGGTTTAGCCAGGTGAGGTGCCAAACGGGCATATTCAAAAAATTTGGTAGTATACTCTCGATCATTGGTATCCACCATTCGGTGCTCCAGAAATTTTCTTTCAGCTTGTTCTTTTTCAGTCTTGGGGCAAAATTTCTTTTTCACCTTTGCCCGAAATTCTTTCCAATCCATGGCATTGGTCTTTCTCCTCCCTTTGGCAGAAATGATTGAATTCCACCATTCCAACGCTTCATTTTTGAAGGAGTTTGAAGCATACAGTACTTGATCTTTCTTAGCACACTTGCTAATTGCTATTACTGACTCCATCTTCTCTAGCCAGTGAAGAGTAGCAATACCGCCTTCGGTGCCCTTAAATTCATAAGGTTTACAGTCCTGAAAGGTTTTGTAAGAACACTCCTTGTGTTTATACCTTTTTGTTTCATTTTCTTCTTCTGAGCTTTCACTGCTTAGATTTAACGATTCTTCAGATTCAGAATACTTATTGCTTGATGTTCTGGATCTTTTCGAGGTTTGAGGTTTACGAGAGCTTGCTACTTGCTCTGTGTGGGTTTTCGAAGGGTTTTCCATTCTTTTTGAAGGAAGAGTTACGTGGCTTGGAGTTTTGATGTTTTCTTGTACTTCCTTTATTATGGCAGGAAGCATTTCTTTAATGCTTTGTTTGACCAGTTGTTGCAATTCTGGTTGTTGAGTAGTTATTTCAGGATTATTATTAACTTCTTTTCCTTTTTCCTTGGTAATGTAGGTAGCTGGACCGCTATTGTTATTTTGTTGAGACATCTAAGAATACAAGACAAGAATTTGGGTCAAAATTTGAAGTTTATTATCGCTTAAACTTCATCTATTTGTTACAAATACAGAAATATAGATATGCATCTATATCACTTAAAGTTAGCTAATTATACAAATACTATCATTAACTTTAATCGAGAAGCACATCTCCCAAATCTTGATAGAATCTCCCCAGGGTCTCGGTCATAGCACCCTTCTGGATCAACTGATCTGCCACCCATTGTTCTGCGTACTTCCTGTCTTCCTGGGCTAGTTCGTAGTCAAATATAGTTTGTTCGTTTTTAACTACGACTTGTCTGGTGAAGAACAGCTCAGCACGTAGATCGTCAGCTTCCCTAAGAGCACGATCAAGGTGTTCATCCATTGAGTTTGGCAGTTCATCATGGTATCCATAACAAGGAGGTGGTTCCCTGTGTCCCATCCTAAGATCGTGATATGCTGAGTTAACAGACCACACGACTTTTCCGTCGGTTGCATACTGACGTCCATCGGAGGGATCTACATAGAAGAAAGGTTCCTTGAAAACGGGATGTTCTGGAATAGGATCAAAGAAATACTTTCCACCACTGCCTTCACAAACGGCAGCCTTGTCGGATTCAGAAATCGAATGTGGAGTTTCTTCACTTGGACTGGGTGGATGTTCTTGAATTGTTCCGGTAGGGTATACTATGTCTAACGATTGAGGTGGTGGCATAGATGTCATAACAGGACGTAAAGATTCTCTTGAATCTTCCATTTCCACTGAATACTCTGATTCTTCTCTCAGAGGTTCAAGCCTTGCTTGAGTCTGCTCCACTTGTTCTGCGACCATTCTGTTCCAATTCTCCGGGGTCGGCAGGTAGTGGATATAATCGTCATATCTTGGTACTACTTGATTAGATGATTCTCCAGGGAAGTAGTTTGGGTAATTATAAGGATAATAGTATGGATCTGACATACTGCAATTCATTGGTTATGTTAAAGGCATCTTCCTATCGTTTGTTCAGTAGGCACAACTATTGGTTAAAGCCTAGATACAATCATATAAGTATCTAGTTTTGCTAAAACCCTTGAATGTGGCTCTGATACCAACCTGTCACAACCCCGGGCTACCCCTGCCCGGGCGTCGCGAGACAACGCTGGTATCTGAATGCGGTCCCATATATTTGGGCAGCGGAAGTCTTTGTTTTTACTTGATGCCTTTTTGTAATGAAATGTAATGTAAATAACCTCAAGGGTTAATTCTATACATTTGTCAAAACTTGGGATCCACGTCCCTTTTCATTTCATGATAATAGACATTCAAAAGTCTATTATATAATGTACATCTGCTGAATTAATTTACATAATACAAGCCATTTAAAATGTCTAGGATCTATGTCCGTTCCAACATTTGGTCTTGTATTAGTCTGCCATAGGGATTTAAATATGCCTAAAGATCTTGTCTTTACTGCACCACCCTGAATTTAATGATTTCTTTCACTACCTGTGAAAAACGTTTTGAAAATGAACATCATCATAAAGCCGGTGAATCACATTTAACTGACACGAAAATGATTTCTAACATAAACCAAATTAAAGCCTTTAAGCACGTTTTCTTTGACGATAAATCTACACATTCAGCAGTCTTTTTCACCTGAAGTATATACCACCTACATACACCGGGTCTCTGCCATGGGGTCAACTGGCTGAGCTCTATGTCTCAGACTGATAGCCTATTCCCAGGGTCGTGATGCTAAGAACCTTGTTCTTAGTCTTACATGATCTGCTAAGGAACCATATCCTCAGTCTTATGATATCCCCTTACATGATCTGTACCCAGCCACGGAAGGGGATTTCACCCTCCTCATGTATACCATTTGATCAAATATACGTATGCTTATGGCCTGAATGCTATCACGTAGATTACCCTTATGATTAAAGCATTTAATTTGTTTCATGCCGTTTTCGTAAATAAAATGGTTTTCTTGTTTGAAAAGCGTTAAATGTGTTCACCTTGATTTTGATGGCTGGTAGGGTTGTAGGCTTCGGAATTTGAGCAGAACCTCGATACGTTTCTTCCTAGGGAAGACACGATTAACGAGAATATATATGAGAGAATATATATATATAATTGCGGTTATATATATATGAATAGTTTTAACGATACCTACTTTGCGGGATTTGGACAGAACTACGGCTTGAGTTGGGTGTCGTAGGATTCTTGAACAGCGCTTCGGGACGTTGTGGAGTTTTGAGAGATCGGGTTTGTGTGAAACGAATGTTTGGAAACTGTACAGAATTTCAATCCCGTTGAAGGCTTTTTATAGGCTGATTTTCCAGTCCCTCGCGTACCGCGAGGCCGGCCAAGGAAATCCCTCGCGTACCGCGAGGCCGGCCAAGGAAATCCCTCGCGTACCGCGAGGCCGGCCAAGGAAATCCCTCGCGTACCGCGAGAGGATGAGGTGTCACGAACGGTGCTGAGTCAGCATGACACGTGGCGGCTGATGGCAAGGGTGAATGACACGTGTTTTCTGGCCCTGACGCGTGTACTATTCCCTCGCGTACCGCGAGGCTTGGTTGGGAATCTTCTCGCGTACCGCGAGAAGGTGTAAATCTGGCGTATAAGCAGTCCCCTCGCGTACCGCGAGGTTTTGTCAAAATCTCCCTCGCGTACCGCGAGGGAGTGAAATTTTGAATTTTTCTTTTCTTTTTATTTTGGGTGTTACATGATTCGCGTTTTACTTCCTGATTTTGGCAATCATTACAATTTGCGCTTGGTACTCGTTTGGATTTAAGTACGGCTTACCATCCTCAAACTGATGGACAAACCGAGCGAACAATCCAAACTCTCGAGGATATGCTTAGAGCTTGTGTCATCGACTTTGGCGGCAATTGGGATTCTCACCTACCACTTATCGAATTTTCCTACAACAACAGCTACCACACAAGTATTAACATGGCACCGTTTGAAGCTCTTTATGGACGGAAATGTCGTTCACCGATTTGTTGGAACGAAATTGGTGAAGCACAAATCACCGGTCCCGAGCTTATCCAAGAGACCACCGATAAAATCTCTCTTATCCGGGACAACATTCGAGTAGCAAGGAGTCGGCAAAAGAGCTATGCCGATAAAAGACGAAAACCCTTGGAATTTCAAGTTGGGGATATGATTCTCCTAAAAGTATCACCTTGGAAAGGCGTAGTCCGATTTGAAAGGAAAGGAAAACTTGCACCTCGATATGTGGGTCCATTCAAGATACTCGAAAGGATAGGAAAAGTGGCCTACAAACTCGATCTTCCTTCAGAACTCAACAACGTTCATCCGACCTTTCATGTATCTAATTTGAAAAAGTGTCTAGCCGACGAGAATCTCCACATCCCTCTTGACGAAGTGCGTATTGACGAGAAAATGCACTTTGTTGAAAAACCCGTGAAAATAGTGGACCGTGAAGTCAAGAAACTCAAACGTAGTTTTAAAAATATTTCTCTAAGGTATTAAAAATATTTAAGATTAAAAAACTAAGCCTTCACTTACCCTTGCACTTTCACTTCTATATTTGATAAAAATAAACTTCTAATCCTAAAATCATTAAAAAATAAAGTTTACAAGATATAAAAAATTAATAGATATTTTTATTGACAAGTTTAGTTATTTAATCTAATATTTAAATTTAAACTAGGAAATAAATCATGAAACTACAAGATAAAAAAACGAAACATTTAAAGGATTAGATGAACAGATTCTTATTCTATTAGTTTAGGTCAACCAACATACTAAAAAACAGCCTACTAATAGTAGATAAACTACAATGCATTCTTGTATTTGTCTTTTTAGTATAAGAAACATCAATATTAGTTATATTATGTTGTATATTTTATTTTAGTTAAAAATATAATTTAATAAATATTAAAAGTTAAGTTTGAAGTGTGAGGGAATTTTACTGTAGAAATTATACAAGTTGGTAAGCCTTATGTACAAACATGTTATGCATGCTTCTTATGTAATTTTTTTTTTATTTTCTCATACTAACATTTGGTTTAAAAATGTTCTGTGTGAACAAAGAAATCGTTTTACCTTTATTATTTATATATATTCATTATTTTTTATAATATGTAGTTATGTATATGTATTATAATCATGAACGATACTTACCATTAAATTTTTTATTATTATAAACTAATGATTTTGAGAAATAAAAAAGTAACAGTCAAACCATCTATTTTAGTTTGTCATTCTCTAAAATCGTAGTTGTTGGCTTTTAATTTTGTGAAAATCGACAAACCGAACCATAAACACTATTAAATGTAGCTCCACAAAACAAAAATTAATTCTAAACAATGTAGGAAGAGTAAGCCTGTAAATGAACCGAACGTTCATGAACAGTTCGGTGAAAAGTTCGTTTACGTTCGTTCATTTAATAAACGAACGAACACGAACAAATTTTTTTGTTTGTTTAATTAAACGAACGAACATGAACACATGTCGTGTTCGTTCCTTTATGTTCGTTCATATATGTTCATTTATGTTCGTTTATTAATGTTTATTTATGTTTGTTTGTTTGTGTTCATTTATTTTTGGATGAATTATGTACATTTGAACAAATAATTTACATGTGTTTTTGGATAAATTATTAAGTATTAGACTTGTTTATGTGTGTTCATTAATGTTCATTTATGTGTGTTTGTGTTTGTTTATGTTTGTTCGTTTGTGTTCGTTTTATGTTTGTTCATTTGTGTTCGTTTACGTTTGTTTAGCTTTTTAATGAACGAACTTGAACGAACACGAACATTTCCATTTTCTTAATGAACGAACATGAACAAAAAATGTGTTTGATTTTGTGTTCGTGTTCGGTTAAAATTAAATAAACGAACATGAACACGCCGATGTTCGTGTTCGTTCTGTTCGTTTACAGATCTAAGGAAGAGTGGATAGTTTTTAGAGACGTGCTAGAGAACCATCGAGAAAGGGGGCAGTCTCATCTCATCACTTTGAGTGGGGTCTTGAAAGATTATAAAGCGTTCTAATTTAATAGAGTTGGTGTGTGTAACTTTCATCCAACGATAAAGTCTCCATAAATAATTTAGAAACTTCACTTCTAGTTTTTGAGTTTCTACTTCTATTGATTCGATACTTTTATTCCTTCACGATAGGGTGTTACGATTGGTTTTTAGGTAATTCAGTTATTCGAATTTGATATATGAATTCGAAATTCAATTCGGTTCAAATGCTAAACCCAATCAAAGTTCAAAACCAAATTTTTTGATCTGAATAATAAACAACTCTAGTTGAGCCTCTCATTTCAATCTTACTTTTTATGTTTTACTTTTCAAACTTTAGCTACAGAATACTTCATAATTATTTTATACTAATTTAGATCTCGTGTCTACACACATGGTGAAAATTGAAAAATACCAATATATAAACTTTTTAAATATTTATGTATATATTTTATAGGTATAAAAATATATTACATATACTAAGTATAGAAACAAACTCAAAATATGTAAAAAATAATGTATAATTGAGTTTTGAAAATATGTTAATTACCATTTAATATAATTTGACTTTTATTTACTATTTGATTGAAATGAAAGTTACATAATTAAATTTTAAAGTTTCTTATAATAAAAGATAATTTAAAATAAATGTGTTTTATTATTATAATTAGTATTTTCTTTAAATATATATTATTATTAAAAGATAGAAGTTCATTAAATAACAGAGAGACGAGAAAAAAAATAGTGAGAATGAATACGAAGGTGACACGTGATACTAAAAACCTTTATTTATTATATAGTATAAATTAGCCAGAAACAATGTGAGTACATGTAGCATCCCTAAACAACCATATAAGAAAAAGAGGTATTTAAGTATGCAACGTGTAGATGTATACATGTGTATCCCTAGTGAGGGATACGCCTGTATGCAAGGGACATATCACAAATATCGTTTTACCATGTTTTCTTGTGAACTGACATGAATCAAATTGAAGTTGCAGATGTTAAACAACCAATGACCTTTTGAGATCTAGTATGGGTGTTGATGTGTTGCTTGTTAGTATATATATTTTTAGGGATTTTTAACACAATTCAGGTTTTAATATTTATAAAATGAGTATTACTTTAACTAACTACATACAATATGCAACTGCACGTATCGCAGCGTAATATAGTTTAGACAACAATCAAGTATCGAATCAATAGACATAGTGGCTTTTGGTACTCAATCGTTGTTATCCGTTAGTCTAATAATATGGATAGTGGTTTTTAAAAGTAAAAAACAAGTGAGGCAACAAGATGAGACAGAGGTTTGAGAGATAACTAGATCAAATGCATATCACTTGGTTTAGAATCCACTAGATAATAAATCGTTATTTTAGAACTAGCTTAATGATGTGGTCAGTTACAGAGTTCATAAAGCACCCTCTGTCAGGTTACCTGTCTGAAGTCCAAACTAACAGATTTGCGTTCTTTAGTGATAAAGTGGAAGGGCTTCCAGGTAGGGTTACCATGACCCTCAATCTATTGGAAAGTTAAAATGATAAGACACGTTAGCCACCTCCGGATCAAAATAAAGACATTTTAACTAAAACATACTTTAAATTAATACAAGTTTTCATCCTTTTATGTAGATTGAAATGAAGATAAGCTGTGTGTGTTCTTGAGCTCCTGTGATGAGATAGATGAAGCCTTGATGAAGGTAACCCGTTGTTAGGACTAATCCGATTGTTCTACGTTGAGCTCGCATGCATCTGACCAAGTTCACATTTCTTCTTTGTTTGTGGTGACTTTTGGTTCTCTAAGGGGCTGTTTGGTAGCCTCTTAATGATTTCATTAAGAGGCTACCTCTTAATCGTTCATAGGTAAGAGGTGTTTGTTTCGTTGACAGCCCACCTCTTAATGGTTCATTTTACCTCTTAATGGTTCATTTTACCTCTTAATGGTTCAGCTGAAAAACTATGTTGAACCATTCATACCTCTTAATGATTCAACACTTAATGGTTCAACACTTGTCAAACAGCCCCTAAGTCCCATTTTGATAGAGAGAAATGGAAATTAGGGTTAGGTGCTTGTTAATTTAAAGTTAAGCAGATGAAGCCGGCATCGAGAATGAGATAACGGGTTCTCTCTCCACCCAACAGTCGGTGATGTGTTGGGTAGCGAGATTTGTTGTCAGCGGAGAAGAAAAAAGGCGGTGGAAGAAGACAAAAATGCATGGGTGTAATAAATAACTTGAAAAGACAATACTACCTCTCACGTGGGTATGAGTTAACAGAAAGTAAAAAATAAAATATAAGTGACACAAAGTATTAAAGATTTTAAAATCGGACCAAACCTGATTTTTTTGATCGAACCAATCAAAGAAAAATCGCATTTAACTCTTTAATAAAGTTATGGTCGTTAAAAAAAAGGTAGAAAGCGGGCCACGCACACTGGTTTGAAGCATTATCCACTGGGCACTGGTCAATGTGTAGGATTGGCAACATTTAGGTTTGATTCATTGAAGCATTATCAACTATTCAATTCTGGCAGGAAGCTTTGCACCGCACGAATGGGTTACTTGAGGTCAAATGGGTCGTGGGTTCTATACCTTTCTCCATCTTCTTTCGGTTCAGCTATTAATATTTTCATAGTCCAATGATTTCCATTTCAGTAAGTTGTGAAGTAAACCAACAATGCAGATGCACACAAGGTGTTCGATGAAATTCCTGAATGAATTGTGTTACTTGACTTGCAGGATTAAATGATACCTGATTGAACTTTGATGGTGATGCTCATTATTTGATTCATTACTGTGTCAGGTATGAGCTTGCTTTAACCCTTTTCCTTCTTATGATCATATATAAATTTCATAAATATATGTGATATTGTAATCTTCATTCTCTTATCCAATCATACTCACTGCCTTTTGCTGTTTTGCATTGCACTCATTAAATTATTTTCTGAATGTGCAATTTTTTTCAACCTTTATCTGAATTCCACAGTTGTCTTACATGTACATGAAATATTTGATCTTGATTGAACATTATACCTACTAGAGAATTGAGTTAAAATTAAATGCATCTTCAGTAGTTAGCTTCTTTTGGATATTAATTTTGGTCATCAAGTTAAAGCTTTAAGTGATTCTTTTAGTTTGACTCCTAAATACCACCACTTTTTTTTTTTTTTTTTTTTTTTTTGGGGGGGGGAGGGGGGGGGGGGTTGGTTTATAGTAGGGGGTTCAATGTATCACTTATAGTTGGGTTTAAAAAGGCGCGCCGAGGCGACCTCAGGCGCAAGGTCTGACTCAGTGACGCGCAATGCGTACTAATGGCGCGCGAGGGTACAAGGAAAAGCGGCATGAGGCGCGGTTGTTTTACTAGGTAAGGTTTTGTCCATCAGGATGTTGTAGGGGCGGCCCTTAGGGGGGGGATCCGGGGCCCGGTCTCCCAAGGGGCCCGTAGTTTTTAAAAATTGTTTATATTTTATATATATATATATATATATATATATATATATTTATAAAAGGCTATCTATTTATCCTTATAACCCACTTAGATAGTATTAATTAAAAAAGGCCCACTACCTGTATTATCCATTTATCCTATTAACCCACTTAGAAATTAAAAATGGCTCACTAGATTTTCAAACTTATTAAAAAATAACAAAATAAGTGGGCTGAGACGCAGCAGAAGAAGTGAAGAACTGAACGGCAGTCGCTTTTATCATGGGGCCCGTTTTTTTTTACATGTCCGGGCCCAAAACGTTTTGAGGATTCTCGGGACCGGCCCTGCATATGTAGAGCTTATTTATGTCTAAATTTTGGGTTAGTGGCATAGAAACCTATGAGAAATATATAAAGAAAATATATAAATAAATTGTGCCTTGCGTACAAAAAGTGCACTTTTGGGCTTTGCGCCTTGGCTCAAGATCCTATCCCCTCGGCACGTCTCGCACTTTTTAAAACCAGGCTTATAGTTTGAACCCCAAATTGTCGTTGGTTAAGTAGTTGAAACGATGTAAAAAGATTTCTATAGTTATTTAGGTTGAAAAGTTCTGGTCTTCCCTTATGTCTTTAATTTGAAGATCTTTCATATTGGTGTTAGACATTCAAAAGCTTTCGGTTGACTGCCTTTAAGAACTGTTAAAGCATATAGCATGACAACCGGATTGTTGGTGTTTACCACTTATAACTCGCACATGTTATGCTCAACCAACAGGTTCATTTTGTTTTAATGTGCCCCATTTGTTTCAGCACATGGAAAAAAGACAAGGAATTAGAGCCAACAGACAAAAATGTCAAAAGCATAATGTTAAAGTGGTAGGGTAGTATGTCTTTGTTCATACTATGGATGGCTGCATAACAAGATATGATCTAAAAGGTCTGCATGAGTCTATTCGGTTCTGTTTTACCCTCTAACTGAACCATAACTGAAGGTGTCAGTTGGTTAATTTATAACTTATCGGTTGTGTTATAGGCAATTTTGGTTTTTCAGTTAACCGATTACTGGGCCTACATTTTTGGGTTAAATTGCCCCAAAATTAATAAAGATTTAGGCTTGAACAAGAATATGGATTCACCCTAACACTAATTACCATTGTCCAACTTAACAAAATTATTTATTTATTATTAATTTTTTTTTTTCTGTTTTTCTGTACACAATGACATATATCCAGATAGGAATCCCATATCACACTACAATTTTTGAAAATAAAGAAAATATATCAGTGGTTCAGTTCAGTTGAATGTGGTTCGAGTTGGTTAGCTCGATTCGATGACAATATAGCTTTGATTAACATACTAGGTTAGAAACCCCGTGTATTACACGGGTTGAATAAATACAATGTTATACACTTAGTAATAAAAATTTACATATTACGTATTTATGACATATTATATAGTTTTTTAATACAAATTTTAGAAAACGTTATATAGTTATTTTTAAAAAATATTTTATAAAAAGAATGAAAGAAATGTTCAATTTCTAAAAATGTTTTATGAACAGACCTATTTTTTTAATGAAATTTTTTTATAAAAATAATTATAGAAAGGATTATTGGATTTTAATAATCCCACCTTTTACCAATTGGCCAATAATAATCCCAACTCAGAATATTATTACCACCGGTCCCTACTTTCAAACTATTTTTTTACATTGGACCCCCTGTTAAAAAAACTTAACGTCGTTAGAGTTTATATGACATGGACATCTACAAACCGCCGGAAAGTCGAGCCAAACTAGCAGTAGTCTCGTGTTGGCTTTTGAAATTGGCTTTGGTGGTGTTTAACTGGTCTCGTTAAACACCACCGCTGTCTCTGTTTGGACTTTCCGGACAAACAAGACTAGTTAAACACCACCAGAGCCAATTTCAAAAGCCACCACGAGACCACTGCTAACTTGGCTCGATTTTCCGGCGATTTGCAGATGTCCACGTCATATAAACTCTAACGGCGTTAAGATTTTTTAACGGGGGTTCCAATGTAAAAAAATAGTTTGAAAGTAGGGACCGGTGGTAAGAATATTCTCAGTTGGGATTATTATTGGCCAATTGGTAAAAAGTGGGATTATTAAAATCTAATAATCCTTATAGAAATCATTATTATTTAATAAGAGAGAGGCGGAAAACAAAAAATTATAAAAAGACAATTAAAGAAAATTTGTATAATTAATAGGAGAGAGAGGCAGGAAAAAAATGATGAGGATGCATAGAAGAGTGACAAGTGTACCTCTAAAACCTTTATTTATTATATAGTATAGATTGGTTCGGTTTACCCAAAAACCATAACCGAAATGGGACCACAAAAACCAGTTATTTTTTAAAAATATTTTATAAAAAGAATGGAAGAAATGTTCAATTTCTAAAAATGTTTTATGAACAGACCTATTTTTTTTAATGAAAATTTTTTATAAAAACAATTATAGAAATCATTATTATTTAATAGGAGAGAGAGGCGGGAAACAAAAAATTATAAAAAAACAATTAAAGAAAATTTGTATAATTAATAGGAGAGAGAGGCGGGGAAAAAATTATGAGGATGCATAGAAGAGTGACACGTGTCCCTCTAAAACCTTAATTTATTATATAGTATAGATATAGATATAGATTGGTTCGGTTTTCCCAAAAACCATAACCGAAATGGGACCACAAAAAGCAGTTATCAGAAACATGCATAACCGAACCATCCTCTAACTACTGTTTTTTTGTTGAAGTATGAGCACCATAGTATTTGATTATTTCTCAATCATACACCTTTTGATCCTGAAGAGTAACAGGAGTTCTATATAAGAATTCAAGGGGGCATCATCTTTGATCCTCAATGTTTTTGTTGCTCTTTAAAATCATTGAAAGATTTCAGGTTTTGGATTGTTTTGGGCTATTTTGTGGGCTCTACTCGCTTGCATGAAACATAAATGCCCAAAAAATGGCCAATATATGCATGTGCATGTCCCTTTTCATGTCTGCCTAATAAATCTTTAAGATTCATCCAATTATGCAATAAAATCTCCTAAACAAAAATCCTAGAATATAATTACTGAAAGAAAGAATCAAAAAAGAAAAAAAAAGTGACCTAACAACAGTCATTCATGTAGCTAAATGTTCCTTTATTCTGTGTGTATTGGAGAATGATTTGATTGAATGAGACTATATTTGTGTAAAGCAGGAACCAGACTGAACATGTGGCTGCCTCCGTTGCAGCGTGGATCAGCACAGATCATCGGGGATTAGGATGAAGAGAGAACGATGCTTAGGGCAAACAGAAACCAACAAGAAAGGTTCTCTCTTTGATGTAAGGTACAAAGTTCTAAAAAATTCGATGTAAGGTAATCCGACTCGGTAACCAGTCAAACTGATGACCCGGTAGCTGATGCATCAGTAACTTTTAATCATGCTGACTTTTTTATAACTTGGCGTATGAAAACTTGTTATCTTGGATGATTACCTAAATATAGAACTTTATACTTTGATGGTTTTTGGGCCTAAAATAAGTTGATTACCAAAATACATTTCTAATAAAAATATTTGATTGTGTGATTTCATCTGGAATAGATAAATAAGCCTGGAAAAATGGGTGGGTTGGGTCGGGTTAGGTGACGGGTCATAATGGGTTCTAATCAGAACAGACCATTTTAAAAAAAGTATAAATTTGGTCGGCTCCAAATGGGTTCTGACAAAAATGGTCTCTGGTTGAAACGCGTCGTTTTAGTTTCACTTGCTATATTTTTTTTTCCGTAGGCTAGTGGTGACTGCAAGTGGCGCATGGTGGTGATGGCAGTTGTGGTGGCAGCAGTGAGGACATGGTGGTGTTGGCGAGACCGATCGGTGGTGAATAGTTGTCAAAGGCACAAGGCGCACTCAAGGCGCAAAGGGTGAGCCTTAGGCCTAGACGCAAGGCGAATAAAAAGCGAGGGCCTGAGATAAGCAAGATGCATAGCACAAATATACCATTTTTGGGGTTGTAGATATGCTTTAGGCTAGTGTAGGCTAGTTGCAGGCCATTTTTAGATTGTTAAGACCAGTTTGCCCGAAAATTGTAGAATTTTGCTAGAATTTTATAGATTTTACCAGAATCTCACTGGAATTCGACTGGAATCTAGCCAAAATCTAGCTCAAAGGTCGCCGGAGGGCCTGGGTTGCAGCAAGGCGCTTTTCCTGCACCTCTCCTTGCCTGAGGGCCTAGGCGCACGCCCGAAGGGCTTTTGACAACATAGAGGTGGTGGCAGCGGCACATAGTGGTGGTGGGTGGTGGTGGGTGGTGCTGACCCAGTTAGACGACCTGATCTTAGTTAGCAAATTTCATATGAGTTGACTCATTTTGACACAATGTAGACCCAACCAAAATTAACCCATTTAGCAAACAAACCAAACCAAACCAAACCAAACCAAACCAAACGTACCCAGTATAATCCCACACATAGCTAACGCTATTAGTAGGGTCTGGGGAGGGTGTGATGAGGGCAAACCTTACCCCTATCCCAAGGGATAGAGAGGCTGCTCCCGTTTAGACCCCCGGCTCCATGGGAAAGAAAAAGATAAAAATATAAATAAAATTAATGAGTAATAAAGTAAAATAAATCTAACAGTAATCTAACAATTAGCAGTGTATGACTAGAGTATATTAGTCACAAGAAACACAACACACCTATAAGAAACAAGACATACGCAAAATCTTTGCTAAACAACTCTACTCTCCCACACAACGGGTCACTCATCCTAAAACCCTAATACGACGTCTCCATGAAATCCTATCATTGATCATGTCCTCTAAGAGGTGTAAATCTAGCAAATCAAGCCTAATCCTCTCATCCCACGTTAATTTCGGTCTCCCCCTGCTCCTTTTCCCCTCTACAACGAGAGTTTCCACCGTTCTCACTGGATCTGTGCTCTGTCTCCTCTTGACATGTCCAAACCATCTCAATCTTCCTTCTCTTATCTTATCTGAGATACATGTGACTCCCAATCTCTTCTGAACAACTTCATTTCTTATGCGGTCCTTTCTTGTGTGTCCACACATCCACCTCATCATCCTCATCTCAGCTACATCCATTTTTCGAGCTTGTGTCTTCTTGATGGCCCAACAATCGGTTCCATATAGCATCGCTGGGCGAACTGCTACCCTATAAAATTTACCCTTTAACCCTATTGGGAACCTCTTGTCGCACAAAACACCTGAGGCCGCTCTCCATTTACACCAACCAGCCTGCACCCGATGGACTACATCATTGTCGATGTCCCCGTTACTCTGGATGACAGATCCTAGATACTTGAACTTCAGTGTCTTGGGGACAACCCCACCTTCAATAGAAATCTGGGTCTCCTCGTCGACGTTTGCACCACTAAAGTTGCAGTGAAGGTACTCGGTTTTAGATCGGCTTATCTTCAAACCTTTGTGCTCTAAGACTGTTCTCCATTCCTCTAGTCTGTTGTTCAATGTCTCTTTACTTTCTGCAATCAACACGATATCATCAGCAAAAAGCATGCACCATGGAATTGCATCTTGAATCGACTTTGACAACTCATCCAAAACTACTGCAAAGAGAAAGGGGCTTAGTGCCGACCCCTGGTGAACTCCCACTTCCACCGGAAAAAAGTCTGTATCCCCCACGGGTGCTCGGACGCATGTCTTAGCCTCATGATACATATCCCTAATTGCCTCAATATATTTACTAGGATCCCTCTTCTCTCCAGACTTTCCCAGATCAATCTTCTAGGCACACTATCGTACGCCTTTTCAAGATCGATGAACACCATATGTAAATCATGTTTCTTCTCTCTGTACTTTTCCATTACTCTTCTTAAAATGTGTATCGCCTCCGTAGTGGACCGGCCTGGCATGAACCCAAATTGGTTCCATTTAGCAAACAAAAACTACCCAATTCAACCCGTTTCTTGAAGAACGGGTTTTGATTGCCACGCGTGCAGCTAACATACAAGACCTGATATGAATTTGTATCTCTGTCTATGCAGTTACATGTTATGTGTGATATAAGATGATGGATACAACAAAAACAGAGTATGAAACCGAAGAAATGGGACCCGATTGTCTTTTACATGTTATAACAGAAGGCCCAAATGCTGTGGTTTCAATTCTGGTGTAAGTGCTAGCTATACTTGCATCAAATGTCTAACTTGAGGGATATATATAGACACACACACGCGTACATAGATACATATATTTTGATTAAGAAGATGATCTAAGCAGAAATATACTGAGCTCTTGCCATGATCGTCCGCCATGATCAGGATTTATCATGTGAAATGATTCTGATTTTGGGGAACCAATGATTCTCCGGAAACTGGCTCGGAGGTACATGATGCCGTCAATGCCATGGTCATTTTCTGGCGGCAGAACCCCTGCCCCTGCAGAAACAGATTGCATACGGGTAAGTGTAGCTGAGTCAGTAGCTGTCATCTTCCGTCTGGTGGCATAACCAACTTTCCGACCGTTACAGTACATAGACCAGACAGGTACTTCATATATCCCGCCACCACCGTTTATTGGCGGTTGCTGGCGGTGAGCATTGTGTTCCTCCACCAGAGCAATGCGGAGGAGACCATGCTGCATCTCTTTTGCTAAATAAGATGTGGGAAAAGCAAATTCCAAAAGTAGAAGAGGGTGTGAGAATGATGATGACATGGTAGTAGTGGTGGTGGTGGTGGTCATTCTCCTTGATGGTGTACGCCGCTGGTGGCTGTCGTCCTGGAGACAAAAACTGACTCGCCCGTTTCTCTGCCCAAAGAATGTTCCTTTTACAGTGGCAATGGAGGGTCGCAATGAACGATTCTACAAGATTAAATGTACACGAATATTAATCATTTTTCATAATCGATTTAACAAAAGATTTTGGATTTGCATACAATTATATGCTTACAGTGGATGGCGATGATGATGATGATGATAATGACGATGGTGAATCTGTATCACTTGAGGAAGTTGATGAAGAAGAATCCGGAGACAAGTTGGCAGGCCGAGGCTCAAAACCAGCAACACAACACGTCGGGACAATGCAGTTAAGCATGGATTGCAGAGAACGCCGCAGTCCAACCTCCCTGCTTCCGCAGTCAACGGTGGTTGCTGTCGTAATCATATGCATTCCTATAGGTCCTCTTTCCCTTCCCAAATCTATCATGGTCCTCATTTTTAGTGGTAATATGTATCTATGCTAGCTAGACAAGTCACTACTCACTATATATATATGTGTGTATATATATTATTTATTATTTATAGTGTTCAAATATTTTTTTTTTATAAATTGGTTTTTTGGGCAGAAGAAAAGTGAAGGGATGTTGGGTGGGCAGTAATTAAGACCAACCAAGCATGCACATAGTGATGAGTGAGTGAGAGTACTTTTAGGAAAAGCAAGACCAAAGGTAAATGATTGGTGGATTGGACCCCCATTAGCATTGGTATAAACATACCATTAGCAATTGTGATTGTTCTAATTCATGTAAATCTATATGCATTGATTCAAGTGATTAAATATATGATTGTGGTTTTGAAACACACCATTAGCAAATGTGATGTTTGATGGGGCCATGTCACCACCACTATGGCACATAAATTTGAATGCTTGATGATGAATTTGCTTTTATCTTGAAGTGTTACCAAGTTGAGTGTATACTAATGGATACTTTAAAGTTTTGAAGACTTGATCACAAGATCAACATTTTCATATTTTGACTTTCATGTTTGAGAACTTATGATTTAATCCTAATTGTTTGTAATGTTATAAGGCTTTTGATTCCTAACACTAATTTTAGGAATGGTTATTAAAGTGTCACCAAAGATGGACTCCCAAAACATTCTCAAACACTCCTTGTCCTTGTGAAGGATAGTGTTACGTCTAGGGTGTTCATTGGATCGAGTTTCGGGATTTTCGAATTTAAAAATTTAAAACTAAATTTGAATTCGAGTTGATTTTAATAACCTGCATTATGAGAAATGATAAATAATAACTATGCATAAAGTAAATAAAAATACATGTATTTATTCGAAAGTCATTGAAATCTGAATTCAAAATTCAAGAATACTTGCCCAATTCAAAATTTTGATTTAGATACTAACCCAATTTTTGTTTTAACATGGATGAAACATGTTACAAAGTTTTAAATATAGTAAAACACATCCATATCACACGGATCATTCTTAAAATCTAATCGGTACTAGATTTAAATGGTTTTAACATGGATGAAACGTGTTACAAAGTTTTAAATATAGTAAAACACATCCATATCACACGGATCATTCTTAAAATCTAATCGGTACTACATTTAAATGGTTTTAACATAGATGAAACGTCTTACAAAGTTTTAAATATTTAAAATCTAATCGGTACTAGATTTAAATGGTTTTGTGGTCTAACAATCATGATTACAATGATGGGGTGTCATTAGTGGTGGAAATGGAAATAAAAGGGGCATTTGATTTTGTGTTGGTGTCTCTGTTATTTAGCCAATTCAAACTCTGTTATTTATTTTCTATTTAGTTTTGATTCACTTGATTTAAATTAATGACACATTTACAGTATTAATGTAACTTAAAACTAAAGATATCGACGTGTGGGTGTTTTAAATTGCACTTTAATAAATAAAATATTAAAATTGATACAGCAATACCTAATTAATAAAATATTAAAATTGATACAGCAATACCCAATTGTTGATACAACGCCGGTTTTTATGCGTATGGTATCAAATTATGATTGATGACGTAAGTCCGGACCTAAGCTAACGTCCAAGCCCGATAGAGGCAGGGCGGGAGCTGACCATGGGCATGGTGGGCGACCGCCCAGGATCCGCTCTCCAGGGGCAAAAAATTTTAAAATATATTATATACTAATTTTTTTTACTCCATTTTAGATAAAATTGTTTTTTTGCTTTTTTATTTAAAAATTATATCGTTTTGGGCCCATTTATCTAGTTCGTCCTGAGCCTCTAAATCCTCAGCTCTAGCCTTGGATAGAGGTAGTTGATGACATAAGTACATAAATAACGAAAGATGTCTGTAACGATGATCATACTACCGAAGCCATGAGACTGGACTTGCCAGACTCATGAGAATCGTAACCGACCCTTTATCCAATGGTGCGGAGCATGGTTCTAGATTTTCTACCCTGACGGGTACAATTGGCCTAGGTCGGGCCGGTTCCTGACGAGTTAAAACCGTTAAAATCAACCCTAGATGCAACAACAATAATCATATTTATTTACGTATAATATATTAAAAGCTAGAATTATTGACTTACTATAATTAAATGAAATTATCTATTCATGATACAATATATTATACAACTAGAAAATACGACCCGCGCGTTGCGGCGGGGCCGTACGGTAACATTAACGTGTTTAAGTACAAACTAAAACCCGCGCGATGCGACGTGTTTGCAAACCTCGTTACGTGTGTTGCGGCGACGACAATAACGTGACTAAGTACATAAAAGAAACATATGAAGTTGCTGCGAATCGGTTCTGGAGATAAAAAAATAGATAAGTTGCGGCGCGAATAGAAGTTAATATCGAAACGACAAATTCATTAAAGAAAAAACAAAATAAAAATAGAAAACTTGTTAAAAAATTTAGTAACAAAGACAATTATACAACGGTACCGACGTTCTTTAGTCGGTGTCGGTCTAATTCTTCTAGATACCAACACGTTATCGACAATCGATATAACCAACGGTACCTAAAATATATATTTATGATTTAGAAAAAAATTTAACGAACAAAAGTTATTAGAGAAAAATTAAAGGTTTTAAGTTTTGCCACCGACTTTGATAAATGAGTATTTAGGGAATCTTAGCAAAGAAGGAAAATAAATCCCACAAAACTGGGTTTTTTTTGTCACACATGACGTGGTCAAAGTTAGCTTTTTATGCATACATAAGAAAGAAAAAGCATATATTTAATTAATTAAATAATTAAATGCCGTGTAATTGTAAATATTATTTGTATAATCAATAAAGTTATGTAAATATAATAAACTAGGTTATATACCCGTTATATACTCATGTAACATTTTTTAGAATTATTTATTAGAATAACGATTGTTTCATCATGAGAGCATATTATCTTGCTAAATAATCAGATCATGTATAAAAGTTTGCACGGAAAAGGATTTTCAGGATCAAAAGAAATACTTTTAACATAAATATTCATTAGGAGGAAGATGCTCTAGAAGTTTAGATCAAACAATTATGTCATTCCCTTTTTTTTATTTTATTTAAAAGTTGGTTTTAATTTATTTACATTATCTTTATATACTTTACAAACTGTATAACATCAACACTTTTTATCTGTTTTTTATATAAATTTAACAGAAACCAAGTCATAAAATAAATGTAGAAAACAAAAAGGTCCATGTAAATTGTACACAATTTTATTTCACAAAGGGGTTGGGTAAATAACTTACCATGTTATAAAGAGTAACAATATTCACGTTAGGATTTGTATATTTATCATTAGGTTAAAATTTCGTGTATTACACGGGTTAAATAAATACAATGTTATATACTTAATAATAAAAAAAATCCGTTTTTAAAAACCCGTGTAATGCATGCACTCGTCAAAATATGTCTACTTTAACTTGACAGTTATGCATTATATTAAGTTAATTTTTAAAATATTTTTTTAACTTGGTATTTTTGATGTCATTGATAAATCATAATTTATATTAAATTCATTTGTTTAATGATATAATGACAATTCATAATTAAATAAAAAGTATCCATAATTATATTGAAATTAAATATTTAAAAATATATTTTTTAATATTAGTATTTAATAGGAGAGAGGGGAGGAAAAATCATGCTAAAATGCACCAAAATGTGACACATGTCCCATAATTTTACTTGTTTAGTAGGTAGTATAGATATCCTTAAATTATAAAGGAAACAAAATATGATTTAAGTTAAAAGTGTATAGCATTCTCAGCCCGTTCTTTATATTTCGTATCCTTATCCTTATAATTACACTAAAAAACACTATTTTTTCTACTTTTTATCTCTATTTTTCTCTCTCATTATCCTTATCCTTATAATTATGCTAAACACCACTACTTTTATCCTTATATTTACAAAAACCTTATATCTTTTCTCTCTCCTCCATCCACAATCACTTTAAACCACTTCTTAAAATATACAAAACTCACTCACATAATTATACCAAACGGGTTGTGAATGCTCTTAGCGCATTCACATCTCATTTGGTATATGTGACATATCCTTAAATTTTGAAGAAAAAAAAAGATTTTGAGTTATAAAGTCCCTACATCTTATTCTTCAAATTATTTATTTATCTTTAAAATTATATCAAAAACAATAGTGAAAAGTTAAATATACGAACTCAAGTTCATCCTATATCCTTATTTCCATAGAAAAAAGATATAAAGATGAAGGATAAAGAATGAGATGTGTGAAGTTTTTAAAAAATAAGATTTAAATATCAGGGATGATGATGTTTAGTTAAATTATAAAGATATGAATACCAAATGAGACGTGAACGCTCTTACATCAAGATTTTTTAACCTTATCTTTATTCTTAAAATTATATGGAAATGAATATTAGAATCTTAAATATACCAATTCCTTAACCATTTCTTTAAAATTAGAGTAAACTGCCATTTTCGTCCCTGTGGTTTGGTCAAAATTGCCACTTTCATCCAATAGTTTGTTTTTTTGTATCTGGGTCCTCGTGGTTTTAAAATATTGCCATTTTCATCCTCGTGGTTTTAAAATATTGCCACTTTCATCCAGTCAGCTAACACCGTCCGTTTTTCTCAATTAAATGAGGGGTATTTCAGTCCTTTTACATATTTGTTTTATTTCTTCATCTTTTTTACTCTCACTTTTTAATCATAGAAACAAGCGACGGAGGTGTTCCAGTGGTGCTCGTCGGAAACTGGTCAGGAAAAGAGGAAGAAGGCCAGCAGGTGGATGATTAAATTAGAGGTTAAATTGGGGATGATTAAAAAGTGAGAGTAAAAAAGATGAAAAAATAAAACAAATAAGTAAAAGGACTGAAATACCCCTCATTTAACTGAGAAAAACGGACGGTGTTAGCTGACTGGATGAAAGTGGCAATATTTTAAAACCACGAGGATGAAAATGGCAATATTTTAAAACCATGAGGACCCAGATACAAAAAAACAAACTATTGGATGAAAGTGGCAATTTTGACCAAACCACAGGGACGAAAATGGCAGTTTACTCTTAAAATTATAAGGATAAGGAATGAAATGTAAGAGATTTTTAAAAAATGAACATTTTTTTTATGAAATGATACTTTTTAGTTGAATTATAAAGATAAGAACAAATAACCTGATACAAATGCTCTACTAGATGTGAATATTTGTTCGTGCCTCAGATTGATGTTATGCTTTAAGCACTTAGCAGTGTCCCACAACTTGAAATATGTGCAAGACCTTACAAACCCCCACAACTTGAAATACGTATAAGACCTTACAAACCCGATTAATCAACCAACCACTCTTCCTAATAAAAAAACATAACATATCCTTAAGCTCAGAGTCATGGTTATCTTCGTTTCGTGATTAGCCGGTCAAACATATGACGCATTAGGATCTTCCTCTCTACTTCACTCCTACCCGTGATCAATCACTTCTTCGCTCTACAACTTGGACTTGGTGACGAGAAAAGAGAATGTCAAGGGGTGTATATATATACGACTAGAAAACGATGGTCCGTCGTATAGAGATCCCATGCCCCTTCTACATTTATTTCTCTTACTTCAACACAACCTCTTATTTTACACGCCTTTTAACTTAGTCAATTTTTACATCAACACCTTTATCTTTTCTTTTTCCGGTTTACACAAAATTGACAAAGAAAAGGCGTGAAAACGTCCATTTTGAGAAAAGAATACATATAAAGTTATCATTTTTAGTGGAAATAAATTCTTATTCGCTTTAACTCGCCATTTTCCATGTCCACTTGACCCTTTAGTAAACCGCTTTACTATTAAAGAAACTATTTGCACAAAAAATATTGTGTCTAAAATAAGCCACATACGTGTTCTCCAATTCCAAAAGGACAAAAATAGAACCAAACCAAACGTACCCACAAACTATGGGACTTTTGAAAGTGATGCATTGACACTACACAACAAACAAATCTTTCATTTTCTAATCTATTTGTTCCTTTATTTTATTTGCCACAAACTACTTTAGATCCTTCACGCCTCTTCTTCATCATCCACTTCACAATTGACCACTCTTGTACTTTATGCTTTAATAACTTGTACATTCATGTACATCCCTATCCTTACCTTAACACATACTTCCATGCTTCAAACACTTGTACATTCACTTACATCTATCCATCACTCGCACGTACTTCTAGTTTCAGCAACAATAACCATCAATCACTAACTTCTTAATACACCATCCCAAGCCCCATGGCTAAGCTACAACCGCGCGATCCGCAACCATGCCACCGAAAAGCGAGAATCGGTCCATAACGAAGCCTAGACAAGCTAGAACCATGAGTGATAATCGTGTCGGACTGACAAGTTGAACTGATAAACCCAATTACGTTGTAAACTCGAGCACGTTCTGTAAACCTATTTATATAAACAAACTAACACGTTGTAGACGCGTTACAGTCAATCATAAATGGGATGGCTGGTTATAATAAATAGGTTAAGCAGATCATAAACAGGTTATCGCTTATAAAGTGTACTTTTTTTTTACTTAAAATAGGTTGATTTGTCTAGTTAAACAAGATAAAAAGTCTTCATACACAACTAATTAGACGTGTTAAAAGGTCAGCACAACTTGTTTATTAAATAGGTTACATAACAACCCCAAATAAGATCATTTTTGTATTGTGTCAGAAATTATCACGTCTAGTTAAAAATGCAGCAAGAATGCACGTTCTATTGCTACAAATTTTGGCTTCATAAACCAAGTTATAGAACATAAAGATATTCACATATACATTTCAAGTACCATCTCCTGTACATTTAGTATTTAGTATACATTATATGTGTGTATAAAAACCAACACAAAACCTTATTCTAAGCTTATAGTAACCATTATATATCATTTTTCACAACTATACTATATGTCCGTATGTATATCCACCTTTCTATAAAGTAAAACTCGAACCCTAAACCCTCAACCTCCATATTGCGAGTAACATGACCATATCGCGCTGCCAATGTGATGTAGGTTAAATTTCCAAACCACCCTTGTTTTACATTCATCATTCGATTACTAAAATGGTGCACGCCGAGGTATGCCCTTCCTCCTACTCGAATTCCGGTGGTTGGATATCGGTGGCGTGCCTGGAGACATGTTGGTGGTGGTGGTATCGTCTCCCGATGTAGACGAACACGACATGTCTGAAATACCATTTCGTGCATAAAGATTGTAGTGAAACATAGGCGTGTTGATAAGCTGGTTGAACGAATGTGGCTTTCGCACTTTCTTAGGTGTTAGTGGCTCGTCTGGCTCATAACCATCCCGACCATGCTTCATCCTTTGTGTGAAGCTCAACTCGCGATCACCACGCTTCATACCACCAAGCTAACCATAGAACAACCAGAAAATTAGTCAGTGACTGAACCAGAACTACTTAGTCAGAGGGTCAGGTTCACTTCTCTACCGACTAGAACTAAGGGTCCAACTTATGTTTTTCTTACAAAAACTCGATTTTTATATATAAAAATTTGACAAAATCTGGTGACCGTCGGTCAATGGACCCTCTTGACCCTCCCTTGATTCCGCCCCTAGTTTGGAACACCTTCCAAACTAAATATAGTAATCGGACCAAATGTATGAAAATGTGCCCAAAGGGGAGTGATTTTATATACCTTGCAACCAAGGGAACAGAATCTAAACGCGTCAACGAGGCTCCGGCCACAAATCTCACAATGGTTGGTGACTCCTTTCCCCGGTCTAGGCTGTGGTCGCTCGTTCAAGAACAGAATCTTCGCGCTATTGATAATGTATGTTTGCACACATGTAATGTCCAAAAATCTTTGAATCTCATTCACCCTAACCACGTTATGGTACGAAGATCTCCGAATCTAACCAACCACAACAACAAATTAACATAATACCACATCAAAAGCCCAAATTAACACCATGAAACTGACTCAAGCATTTCATCAAACACCTGCCAGACATAAATTTTACTACTAATTTTACCTGAACAACACGATGATCTTTGTGATGGGACAAACAATAAGAACACAAAGAGTTACCACAGCAATCCAAACAATACATATTGCATTCACTTTTATTAGCATCTCCATGGAAACGACAAGTGATAAAGTAATCAGCTTTCAGCATTGGTATCAGCCATGGCGGACCAAATTCTTGCTCAATTTTACCAATCGGACTCACCTAATCACACAAACAAATTGGGGAAAACCATAATCATCATCATCAATTAATCAAACAAAATTAATTTCAAAAACAAACAAAAGTTGAAGAAAATATCAATTACCATGATTTTGTTGAAATTGAACTTGAAAGCTTCAATCTAAACCCTAATTAGATGAAACTTTGAATTAATAAACGCAAATCAAACCACAATCTCACATTCAATCGTGTGTAAGAAAAACAGAGTCCATAACAGAGGATTTAAATTAGAAAAATACCTTGAAAAATTGGAGAAAATGATGGAGAAGAGGGTTCTGGAGTATGTGTGTGTGTGTGTGTGTGTGTGAGAAAGGTATATGAATGAGAGGCAGAAGGATAATGGAGAAGGAGGAAAGACTGGGGAAGCTCGAAAGGGATTGAAAGGAAATTTTAAGGCGGTCATGTATGACTATTTATATATTTATTATTGTTGTTATTATTATTAGATAATATTTTATGTATTATTTAAACGTTTATTTAACCATCAATTATATGTGCATAACTTTTGGATTAGGTGCACTCTGCACCCTCCATTAACTTGGAAAGATATTGTGGTGGATTTGGTTTTGACTTCATACTTGTTTATATAGTATGTATAATAATGTTTTTTTTTACTAAATATACTTTTATGTTTTTATATTTTAGATAAAATTCTACGAGTATGGTTAGTTTTATAACATACGTTTATTTTATCTTTAGAAACACATATTTAATGAAACGTATGTTGTATATACATTTGTTACGATCAAGACTTAGGTTTAAAAAGTGGTCTATTACGAAAGAAGCTCATTGTTTCTGAAAGTGAAGACATGTGTTAACTTTGAAACTGAAAATGCATGATTGTTTGTATATTTTGATAGATGATAAATATTGATGAGATTAGTAGTGAATGGTAACGTGAATATGTTTGAATTCAAGATAAGCGAACTCAAAACTGGCGTAGAAGAGGTGTATTGGTAATCCGAGTCTCCTATCGAATTATAAAACAATTTTCCATACCCGTGACTCATTACCTATTAAGTTCACGCATAAGACATACTCATCTATGGTCTTGTATGTATATACTATTTATTATATTTTTAAATTATATATATATATATATTCTTCGGGTAAATAAGTTCAGGTATGACGGGTATCACCTAACATCATACTATCTAAATTTTGAAAAAGAGAAATTAAAACTAATCATAACTCTTGAATGCCCTAGATAGTAGAAGGATTTAAAATGAAAATTTAGGGACCAATTGTGAAAATATGTCAAAAAATTTGATCAACGGATGAAAGAAGATTCAGCGATGATAAATGCTTTTTGTGCAAGTAATTTTTGATGATGTGGTCAAGCGGGCCCACTCAATGTGAACCGTCCGATCAGAATCACATTCCGCATTTTCATGATGCATATCTATACTATATAATAAATAAAGATTTTTGTATGTCACGTGTTGCCTTCATATTCATTCTCATCATTTTTTTTTCGCCTCTCTCTCATATTTAATGCACTTCTATATTTTAATAATAATATATATTTAAAGAAAAAATACTAATTATACAAATAAAACACATTTATTTTAAATTATCTCTTATCATAAGAAACTTTAAAATTTAATTATATAACTTTTATTTTTAATCAAATAGTAAATAAAAGTCAAATTATATTAAAAAATAGTAATTAACGTATTTTCGAAACCCAATTATATATTAATTTTTACATATTTTGAATTTGTTTCTATTCTTACTATATGTAATAAATTTTTACACATATAAAATATATATATACATAAAGATTTAAAATTTATATGTATTGATATATTTCACCTTGTGTGTAGACACGAGATCTAAACTAGTTTATATATAATTTATGGTATCTTCAAAAAATATTTATAGATCATTAATGCCAAAGTTGGTAAATTCTTAACTAATGATGATAAGCTTTATGTGCCAACTTCTCAACTTGTTTCGTGGAGTTTATGGAACTTAAACCGAAAGATATAAAGGAAAATATCAATAATTTATATACACACATATATGTACAAGGTGAATATATAGAGATCGGTTTTCGTATAAATCTAACTTTTTTTTAATGAAAAAGCGTAAAAAAAACGTGAGGAGATGATATGTGTATGTTTATAGGTTTTATGGGAGAAAGATATTTACGTCAATTTATGTAAGTTTTTTACTCTAAACATGTGGTACAAATGAGATAACCGCATTATGCAACTGATAATTTAATTATTCAATATGAAAATAACATTTTAAGATGGAATATTACTTATTATTTGTTTAATTATGTTTATTTTTGAAGTAAGACTTATCATAATGGGGGTTGAATTTAATTGTTGAAGAAATTTTTATATTTTTATGAAAGTTGCTATTACAATTTGTGTGTGGTAGGGTGGGGTGGGGTAGGGAAGACCGGGAGAGTAAAAGGGGATTGTTTTAGACAATTATAGATAAACTTAAGGTTTGTACTTTACTTTATTTTTATTATCCATATAAAAAGTTTATAATTAGCTAAAAAAGAAATCAAATGGTTAGAGGTAAACAGATTATTTTAGCACATTACTTATTTTATCTAAATATTTTAATATATATATATTCATATATATATATATATATATATATATATTAAAAATTAAAAGCAACTAAAATACAACCATTAATTTAAAATACGAATTAAAGAAAAATATTGTGTTAAGTTTGGGGCGGTCCACGTGTTTCGGTTAGGACAACTCCTTTTCTTTTCTATATTATCTCCTATATTTGTTTGATAATTTTTTTGTTATTTATTCCAACTTTTTATGTGGTTTTCTCTATTTCTAACATCTACTTGTTTTAATTTATTTTTATGACAATTCTATTAAAAGAAAGTTTATAAATTTGGATTTGGTTTTAAACGAAAAATACATGCTAAAATGTTATTGTTTTGCAAGTGGTACACATTTTTCTAAGTTTTCTTCTGCTTAAATAAATAATTCCATATAGGATTTTATTAAAGTTTTTTATAATATAAATGGTTTAAGAATGTAATTTATATATTTGTTTTTTTTCTCTAAATTATTCCATTTCAACATCAAGTACACAAGAGACTTACAAACCAAGCATTAAGACAAATTCTATTTCATTCACATTTTGGACCTTCAAATTATAATTCTTTTAATTGATTTTAATCTTTTCAAAAACATTTCATAAACAAAACAAATTAAGTATCCTCACTTCGGCCAACAGGCATGCCCAATGGAATTGGTGAAATTTCATCAATCAAGTGACGATGATTCAAACCTCATTGCAAGTATTTAAATAGATTTTAGATTATGTAGAATTAAAGAGAGTGTGTTGCAGTTCTAAACACAATATTTGATCAGAAATAGATAAATACAATATTTTCCTCTAGCAAAAACCACAACACCAAGAAAAGGATAATGTTGATCAACTCATTCGTAAATTTAACTCAATCTTTTGTTTCTAGAATCTTGATTTCTATTTTTAAAATCTTGATTCAATGTATGTGGTCGTATTTTGACTATAATATCCAAGTTCTCTTATTTACACATATATTTTTTTATGAAAGATAAATTTTTATAATTTTTGTTAGGATTGTGATCCATGACATCCTCAAAACTGAATGTTCCTAGATTATTTTACTCTACCATTAGAACACCCTAAACAAATCCAAGGTAATCAATCTTCTAACACATACATTTACAAATAAGACACCATTTATTTAGCATGTATGTAAAACATAAAATAGTCGTCATCCTGACACGAAGGGGCTGCTCTCGATGTGAGATCAGCAGCAAAAGAAAGAAGAAAAGGGCCAAAGGTAAATTTAAATTTCTTTGACTATTAACGTTTTTCTATTTAAATGCACGTTTTCAACTAATTATTTTTTTTATTTTTGTGGTTTTTCTAAGGGAATCCATAGTGGAGGCGTGAGCCATCTGGCTCTTTCACGGGAATGGAACACTGTCCCCTAGGGCGTGAATGCGGACGTGGGGGGGGTGAGTGTAATCACGGGGGGAGGGGCATGTCACACCCCAACCGACGACGGATTATATGTCGGGGCGGACGCGGTTGTTCAATAGCACAAGGTTGACTATTAAAGTTTCAATATTTCATTAATGAATAATTTAAGATTCAATACAAAGAAGAATAATACGAATACAATATTTAATTTAAGTAGTCTAGGTCCAAAAACATCCTATGTGATCACGAATAAGTCTCATGATGTAAACCTGAAACATGTGAAAGAATCTGTCAACTACAAAATAGTTGGTGAGATACAAAGGTTTTGACACAGTTTAACAAGTATTTGAAAAGTATTACAATTCACTATGATTCATGCATTCTATAATGTAAGTATGAGAAAACAAGCATGTTAGACATTGTGCACATCAACCCTCCGACCAAGTTTAGGCATAACCCGCAGGTTACCCTTATAAGTCCCAAGTTTAAAGTTTAATGTAGTAACAAACACCAATCAATCAAGTTGGATTGGTCAAATGCAATAGATCTATCATTGTTACTATCGGCTTGATCAAAGCTAATGAATGTGCTAGTTTTAAGTTTAATCTAAGCATACAAGTCTCAAGTTTAACATAAGAATAAACACGTAGTCATAGTTGTACAAGAATTATATAAGTTTAAGAATTGTGAACATGTTTCACCCCAAAAGCATAAAAGGAAAAAGGGGCTAAGTATACTCACTTGGATCGATGAGGAGTATCCGAAACGGATAAGTATTTGCAAGACTTTGAGGGGAAATATCCTCACAATAAGCCTAAGAATATAAGTCTAAAGTTTTAAGCAAAAAGTCTAAGACAAAGGATCTAGGATTTCAAGATTTGACTAGGGTTCCAAATATGGGATGGGATTGATTGCGTTTATAAAGTTTAAAATAAGTTTAAAACAAAAGTTTTGAATGAATGACGTCAAAGTGTAATAAGTTTATTTGTTTAGAACAATTATTAAAAAGTCTCACAAAGGTAAGTAATAAAGTTTTCTAGGTATTTATAAATAAACTAAGTGTAAGACTAGATAATTATTAATGATATAATAATTATTTAAAGGACAATTAATTATCAAAGGATAATAATTATCTAGAGGTTAAATAATATTCAAAGGTTAATAATAATATTTTTAAAGACTAAATAGTGGTTACGGGTTAATAACTATTATTTCGAGAATAAAATATTTATCAAGGATAAATAATTATTTAATTGAAAATAATAACTATAAACCATTTAAAGTATCCAAGTAATTAGTATTGATTGAATTTATTTGTAGTTAAAAATAATGTAACAAAATGTTTTCATAAGTTTAAGTATAGTTATAAGTTTAATAAAATCTCAAATAGCATTTCTTATAAAGTTTTATATTTTAATTTATAAGTCTTTAAAGTGTACAAGTTTACAAAGGTTTAAAGTTTCTTATTAAATCTTTTAAATTTTGAAATCAAATACTAAATTAAGTTTACTAATTTATATATATAGTTTCGGTGTAGATATAACTTTTATAAAAGTTTAGAAGCATTTCTATAGTTTTTATGTATTCAAAATTGTTTTTAAAGTATTAAATATTATAAGTTTTAACTAAGTTTAAATTAATTAAAATGGTTCGGGAATATAAAAGTGTAAATAAAAATTCAATTTAAGTTTATACAAGTATTAGAATGTTTATGAAAATTATTAAAAGTATTAAAAACTGATTAAAAGGCTAAAAAAATAAAAAAAGGGCGAAAAATCGGTTTAGCCGGATCGAACCCAAGACCTCTCCGGGTTACACACCCACAGAACTTAACCATCCCGGCTACGGGGCTCGCTGGTTATTACACCCGAAAGAATAAGTTTAAGCAAGATCTCTAATCGTTCCCTATTTCCCACATGAACCCTAGATTTTCGATCCCCAAATACACATCGAATTCGCCTCTATCATTGTAAATGGACAGAGGGCTTTCGATCCTTAGGTAAAAACGACGCATGTGGATACACGAATTACCTGATTTGATGAAGGAACGAGTGAGAACGAGTTGGGTCTTGTCGTCGGCTGTCGCAGCTTCAATCGGTCAAATGCCGGTGTTAATCGGAGAAAATGAGAATGAAGGAAGTTGAGGTGTGATGTTAATGAAGATTCAAATCGATTTTTATAGCCAATTTCTAACATTTATTGCGTGAACGGGTTCCGGGTGGTGGTTGGGCCGACGGCTTCTCACTCTAGCCTCACGCGGCCATTAAAGTCGAAATTGGTTATCGGGATGTATTGGGTTTAGGTCGCATGCGGGTATAGGAGATCGAGGTTCATCGAACCTGACCGGAAATGCGTTTTTTGGATAATGGAGCTGAAAAATGAGGGGTTGCGGGACTCGAACCCATGACCGATTCTGGGTTCGGGGGTTTGGGTCTGAGGCAGAACAGGCCCCTGCAGTTTCAAGTTGTTTTCATTTTATGTTTAAAATAGAAGTTTAGTTTTAAAAAGGAAGTTTCGATAATGACAGAATAGTCCCTATCCTTTTTATGAATATGTTTTATTTTTTTTATAAATTCCAACTATGTTTCCATAAGCTTTACATTTTTTACTATTTTATAATTCTATAAAAATATTTCTAAGATTTATGATTTTCAAGTTTAAGTATTTTATGAAATAGTTTTATAAATCATTTATATAATTATAAACTTGTAAGGAATTTAGATGGTATTTTATTTATAAAACACACATATATACATACATATATATATATATATATATAGATATATATATATATATATATGTACAAGTGTAACTTGTTTTTCCTTATAACTTATCTCAATTAAATTAATAACTATTTATTTAAGAAAATAGTTTTTAATAGAATTTCAAGTTTTGAATTGAAAATACGTGTAAAGGTTTAGGGAAAAACAGGTCGGAAAAATCCTGGATATTACAGTCTCCACTACTTTAGGAAATTTCGTCCCGAAATTAAAGTAGAAGGTTTCTGTTTTCAAGATTTAAGTTTATGATACGCACAAGAATAATGAGAAAAAAATGCTCTACGTTCCCAAGTAACCCTGGGTTACGTTTAGATTTTTAAATGAGTTGTACGGATAGGGATAAGATTACGCTCGAGTTTCTGAGTTTTCAATGCATATAGTTATCAAGAGTTTCCCTAAGAAACATATAGTTTTATTCAGATAGATGAAGATTTGTTTTCAAAAGCATTTGGAGAGGATGACTGTTGAATTTCTATCCAAGATTTAAAGTGAGGTGTATCACTCAGGATTGATTTGATGATAGTTCAAGAATTTGAGTTTGTAGACTAATACGTCTAAGGATTGCTACGGTACCTAAGTTCCGTGGCTACCTTTTACGATAAGTCTTAGATTATAGCACACGACAGAGTTCACTATGTCTTCCCATATGTTGATTTTCATACTTACGTGTGCACCCGTAAGCATTTAAATCGTCGCATAGTCCGCATAGGTCCTTCTGTTTGTGTGTGGATCGAGAAAGAGTACAAGAATTTGTTTAACTCAGGACTAGAGTTTCCACATAAGAGTGATCATTGATTAACGAGTCCCTCAGAGAGAAACGTCATCCAATGATTAAAGAATGCGACAAGGTTTAGAGTTTCAAAGTTTCCTCATGATTGAATAAGAATACTTCAATCATTGAGTAGTTTAAAGCCTTTACACTTTCCTCGGGTTTGATCAAGAATACATCAAACCTTGAGTAGTTTAAAAGTCTTATACGTTCATCATGTTTGAATAAGCATACGTCAAACATGGAATAGTTTAAAGTCTTATACGTCCATCGTGTTTGAACAAGCATACGTCAAACATGGAGTAGCTTAAAGTCTCATACGTTCATCATGTTTGAACAAGCATACGTCAAACATGGGGTAGTTTAAATTGTGTTTGAACAAGAATACGTCAATCATAGAATATTTTAAATTGTGTTTGAACAAGAATACATCAAACATAGAATAGTTTAAATTGTGTTTGAACAAGAATACGTCAAACATAGAATAGCCTTAAAGTCTCTTAGTTTAGCTTCAGTGTATATAAGTATACGATTACGTTTTGAGTATGAAGTGGTTATCTAAATACTCTAGTGTTTAAGAGAGGTGTGGGACAGCGTTTGGAACAGGATTAACCGTTATACGCTTTCTCACAGAAGATTCGAGTTGTCCAGAAGATTAGTGGATCCCGATGTTTGGTTTAGATAGGAGTCAGGGGATGTACTCTGCTAAAGAGAGTAATGTCCTCCTTCCTGCTAGTGTCTAGTATCAAGAGTGAAGTTTTCTCGTATATATGGAATGTACGTTTATCAAGTCTTATAGGGTTTGGTTAAGATGGACACACAAAGTTTTCAAGACTAAGAATCCAAGTATAAGTTTGAAAATAGGATAAGTCAGTTGAGTTTCAAGTTTCAGTATTAAGCTTTACATGATCCTTTATTGATCATGTTTAGTTTTAAGAACACGGGATTGAGTATTTGTACAAGTTTTACATGACTCAAAAGTCTCTGACCTCATAGTTGCGTATACGAAGTTTAATGTTTTAGCAACGTGTATTTAAGCTTTTAGTCCCCGTTGTGATTTTTTTGTAAGTCTTTTACGTGACAAGAGTTGAATGAGGAAAGTCTCCAAGCATAGTGTAACGGGAAAAGTTTCGATAAGGTTTATGATAGTGTGTTTACAAATGATTTATCTTGATTCATAACAGAAAGTATAGAATGTAATTAAGATGTTCAAAAACGACGAGTTAGGCATTGATAAGTAGTACGAGTAAGATTTATAAAAGATAGGTGTGATTGTCGAGCGAAAAGTTGGTCAAGTTTACAAGTGTTAAGTCTATACAAGAAGTAAGGGTCATGGTTGTTTGGGGTAATGATTCGTAAGTCGGGTTGTTTTTGAAAATGTGCTTACGAATTAGAAGATTTGTTCAAGATTTATTCCTCAGGTACACGTGTCACTTAGGATTTTTATAGTTTAATGCAACGTTGTTAATTATTTCAAGTACTAACGTAAGTTGTTTTTGACGAAAGTGTTTGGGTAGGTGTGTTAAGTTTACAATGATGAGAGGAGTGTCAAATCAACAAGTGATAACAAGATGAAATTTCAAAATAACTTTTCATTAGATATTCCAAAATTTGGGCTTCTAGCCCTTACATAAGACAAAAATTTAAAATTTAAAAGGAATAGAGGCTTCACGCACGCCTTAGGTAGATCTCCACTAATAAACAGGTTAGTACTACCACAAGTACTGCTAGGGTCACTCGGGTGGCAAACCTAGCCTCTGCCTGTCACAACCCCGGGCTACCCCTGCCCGGGCGTCGCGAGACAACGCTGGTATCTGAATGCGGTCCCATATATTTGGGCAGCGGAAGTCTTTCTTTTTACTTGATGCCTTTTTGTAATGAAATGTAATGTAAATAACCTCAAGGGTTAATTCTATACATTTGTCAAAACTTGGGATCCACGTCCCTTTTCATTTCATGATAATAGACATTCAAAAGTCTATTATATAATGTACATCTGCTGAATTAATTTACATAATACAAGCCATTTAAAATGTCTAGGATCTATGTCCGTTCCAACATTTGGTCTTGTATTAGTCTGCCACAGGGATTTAAATATGCCTAAAGATCTTGTCTTTACTGCACCACCCTGAATTTAATGATTTCTTTCACTACCTGTGAAAAACGTTTTGAAAATGAACATCAGCATAAAGCCGGTGAATCACATTTAACTGACACGAAAATGATTTCTAACATAAACCAAATTAAAGCCTTTAAGCACGTTTTCTTGGATGATAAATCTACACATTCAGCAGTCTTTTTCACCTGAAGTATATACCACCTACATACACCGGGTCTCTGCCATGGGGTCAACTGGCTGAGCTCTATGTCTCAGACTGATAGCCTATTCCCAGGGTCGTGATGCTAAGAACCTTGTTCTTAGTCTTACATGATCTGCTAAGGAACCATATCCTCAGTCTTATGATATCCCCTTACATGATCTGTACCCAGCCACGGAAGGGGATTTCACCCTCCTCATGTATACCATTTGATCAAATATACGTATGCTTATGGCCTGAATGCTATCACGTAGATTACCCTTATGATTAAAGCATTTAATTTGTTTCATGCCGTTTTCGTAAATAAAATGGTTTTCTTGTTTGAAAAGCGTTAAATGTGTTCACCTTGATTTTGATGGCTGGTAGGGTTGTAGGCTTCGGAATTTGAGCAGAACCTCGATACGTTTCTTCCTATGGAAGACACGATTAACGAGAATATATATGAGAGAATATATATATATATAATTGCGGTTATATATATATGAATAGTTTTAACGATACCTACTTTGCGGGATTTGGACAGAACTACGGCTTGAGTTGGGTGTCGTAGGATTCTTGAACAGCGCTTCGGGACGTTGTGGAGTTTTGAGAGATCGGGTTTGTGTGAAACGAATGTTTGGAAACTGTACAGAATTTCAATCCCGTTGAAGGCCTTTTATAGGCTGATTTTCCAGTCCCTCGCGTACCGCGAGGCCGGCCAAGGAAATCCCTCGCGTACCGCGAGAGGATGAGGTGTCACGAACGGTGCTGAGTCAGCATGACACGTGGCGGCTGGTGGCAAGGGTGAATGACACGTGTTTTCTGGCCCTGACGCGTGTACTATTCCCTCGCGTACCGCGAGGCTTGGTTGGGAATCTTCTCGCGTACCGCGAGAAGGTGTAAATCTGGCGTATAAGCAGTCCCCTCGCGTACCGCGAGGGAGTGAAATTTTGAATTTTTCTTTTCTTTTTATTTTGGGTGTTACATCCTCCCCTCCTTTAGAATAATCTCGTCCTCGAGATTCATTGAAAGAGATGTGGATACTTTTTGCGCATTTCTGACTCAAGTTCCCAAGTATATTCTGGGCCACGCCTGGAGTCCCATCTTATTTTGACTAACGCCAATTGCTTTCGTTTAAGCTTTTTGATTTGTCGGTCTTCAATTTGTAACGGGCGTTCGATGAATTTGAGCTTTCATTTACTTCCACATCTTGTAAAGGCATAAGCAAGGATTCATCAGCTAAACACTTACGTAGGTTTGATACATGGAATACATCGTGTACTCCACCCATCTCTACTGGTAGTTCAAGCTGATAGGCAACAGGTCCGATTTGTTTAATGATTTTGAAAGGTCCAACAAAACGTGGACTTAATTTTCCTTTCTTTCCGAAACGAATAACACCTTTCCAAGGTGAAACTTTTAATAATACCTTGTCACCGATTTGAAATTCTAACGGCTTTCTTCGTTTATCTGCATAACTCTTTTGTCGATCTCTAGCCATTTTTAGACGTTCTCGTATTTGCAAGATTTTATCGGTAGTTTCTTGGACTATCTCTGGTCCTGATAGTTGATTTTCTCCGATATCTGACCAACATACAGGCGTTCGACATTTTCTTCCGTATAATGCTTCAAATGGTGCGGCTTGAATACTTGTGTGATAACTATTGTTGTAGGAAAATTCCATTAGAGGTAAATGATCATCCCAATTACCTCCAAAATCTATCACACAGGCTCGGAGCATATCTTCTAGGGTTTGTATAGTTCTTTCGCTCTGCCCATCAGTTTGTGGATGGTAAGCAGTACTAAGGTTCAATCGAGTTCCTAGAGCTGTTTGAAAACTTTGCCAGAATCGAGATGTGAAGCGACTATCTCTATCTGACACTATGGATAGAGGCACACCATGTAATGTTACAATTTCATTAACGTAAATTTGTGCCATTTTGTCCATACTCATGGTGTCTTTAATAGGTAGAAAGTGAGCTGATTTGGTTAAACGGTCAATGATAACCCAGATTGCATTATTTCCACGAGTGGTTCGAGGAAGTTTGGTAATAAAGTCCATAGTTATCAATTCCCATTTCCAAACTGGTAATTCTAACTGTTGCAATAATCCAGCTGGCTTTTGGTGTTCGGCTTTGACTTTGGAACAAGTCAAACATTTTGCTACGTAGATAGCAATGTTCTTTTTCATACCAATCCACCAGTAACTTTCTTTGAGGTTTTTGTACATTTTATCACTTCCTGGGTGCATGGTGTATTTGGACTTGTGTGCTTCTTCGAGGATTCGCTCTCGAAGATCACCTGTAACTGGTACCCAAATACGTTTATTCATGCGAAGGATATTATCTTCACCTTTGATCAGTAAGTCAAGCATTCCTTTCATTCCTTCTTTTTCAAAGTTACCTTCCTTCAAAGCTAATTCTTGTACCTCTTTTAACTGACTTACAAGATCAATTTGTAGTTCAAGTCTGAGAGAACGTACTCTCTTTGGCTTGACGTTTTCTTTTCGGCTCAAGGCATCTGCTACTACATTTGCCTTTCCTTCATGATAACAAATTTCACAATCATAATCATTCAGGATTTCCATCCATCTTCTTTGTCTCATATTTAACTCTTTCTGGCTAAATATGTACTTGAGACTTTTATGATCAGTGTAGATTGTGAACTTAACCCTATAGAGATAGTGTCGCCATAACTTTAAAACAAAGATTATAGCGCCCAATTCTAGATCGTGGGTTGAGTAGTTTTTCTCATGAATTTTCAACTGACGAGATGCATAAGCAATGACTTTCTTGCGTTGCATTAATACGCAACCTAAACCAGTATGTGAGGCGTCGCAGTAAACTACGAAGTCTTCAATACCATCTGGTAAAGATAGAATAGGTGCGTTTGTCAGTTTTTGTTTCAAAGTTTCAAAAGATTCAGATTGTTTGGGTCCCCATTCGTACTTTACAGATTTCCGAGTTAAGGATGTGAGTGGGATTGCTATACGAGAAAAATTTTGAATGAACCGGCGGTAATATCCCGCTAATCCCAGAAAACTACGAATTTCGGTGGGTGACTTGGGAATTTCCCATTTGGATATAGCTTCGATTTTTGAAGGATCTACTTGAATTCCGTTCATATTGATGACATGACCAAGAAATTGTACTTCTGTTAACCAAAATCCGCATTTGGAAAACTTAGCATATAGTTTTTCCTTTCGAAGAAGTTCAAGTATGGTTCGGAGGTGAGTTTCGTGTTCAACTTGGGTTTTGGAATAGATAAGTATGTCATCAATAAAAACTATGACAAACTCATCTAAATAGGGTTTACAGACACGATTCATCATGTCCATGAATGCGGCAGGAGCATTTGTAAGTCCAAATGGCATAACCGTGAACTCGAAATGTCCATACCGTGTTCGAAATGCAGTTTTTGAGATATCGTTATCATGCACTTTCAACTGATGATAACCTGAACGAAGATCGATCTTTGAAAAATGACAAGCTCCTTGGAGTTGATCGAATAAATCGTCAATCCTTGGGAGTGGGTATCGGTTTTTAATGGTAACTTTATTTAGTTCCCGATAATCAATACACATGCGCATTGATCCGTCTTTCTTCTTAACAAAGAGAATTGGAGCTCCCCAGGGTGAAGAACTTGGTTGGATAAAACCTTTCTCAAGAAGTTCATCCAATTGTTTCTTGAGTTCTGCCATTTCTGTGGGTGCCAGTCTGTACGGGGATTTGGCAATTGGAGTTGCACCAGGTACAAGGTTGATTCGAAATTCTACCTCTCGTTCTGGTGGTAATCCAGGCAGTTCTTCAGGAAAAACGTCTGGAAATTCAGATACTACATGTACTGATTCTATCTTCTTCTCCTTTTCCAAGGCAGTAATTGATACCAGACATGCCAGATATCCTTTTCTTAAGCACTTGGTTGCTTTAAGTATGGAGATTATCTGGATAGGTTTTGTGGGTTTATCACCTTGGATAGTTAGAGTTTTGTTTGTTGGTGTAACGAGTTTTACAACTTGTTGATTACAAAGGATTTCGGCTTGGTTATTGGATAACCAATCCATCCCCAAAACAATGTCAAAGCCAGTTATTGACATTGGTAACAATTGTACTGGGATAGTGAAACCAGCCAATGTAATGTAACAATTGTTCAGTGATTGGGATATTTTTATCAAATCACCGTTCGCTGTTTCTACTTCATATGTTTCAGCTAAGGGACTTAATGGTTCGTTTAATAGATTACAGAAATTATAATCTATAAAACTCCGGTTCGCACCTGAGTCAAATAAGACCTTAGCATAAACATTATTAAGAAGAAACGTACCGGTAATTACGTCCGGCGTTCTCTCAGCTTGATTAGCATTCATGACAAATGCTCGCACGATCTTTTTGGTTTCTGGAGTTATCTTAACTCCTGATCCTTCAGCTCCTCTGGTCTTTGCAAACTTAGGGCAATTCGTTCTGATGTGCCCTGGCTCTCCACAATTGAAACAAGTAATCATTCCCTTTCTCTTGAAGCAATTCTCAGTAGTGTGACCTGAGACCTTGCAATGATTACAGAATGGAGTTTCAAAAACACACTTTCCACTATGCCTGCGTCCGCATGTTTTGCATGATGGATTGTTAAATGGTAACCCCTTTTGCCCAAAGTTCTTGCTAAATCTTTTGGCCTCGGGTTTTGATTTTATAGAGGATTCGACTTTCTTCTTTTCCTCTATATTTCTGATTAGTCCAGCCGTCATGGTACCGGTCAATTCTACGGTGGACTCAATGGTTTTTGGTGAGACAACCTTCACCAAATCACGGATCTCTGGAACTAAACCGTAAATATATCGAGTTATGAGAACCGACTCGGGTTTAGCCAGGTGAGGTGCCAAACGGGCATATTCAAAAAATTTGGTAGTATACTCTCGATCATTGGTACCCACCATCCTGATAGAACCTCCCCAGGGTCTCGGTCATAGCACCCTTCTGGATCAACTGATCTGCCACCCATTGCTCTGCATACTTCCTGTCTTCCTGAGCTAGCTCATAATCAATTATAGTTTGTTCATTCTGGACTACAACTTGTCTGGTGAAGAACAGCTCAGCACGTAGATCGTCAGCTTCCCTAAGAGCACGATCAAGGTGTTCATCCATTGAGTTTGGCAGTTCTTCAGGGTATCCATAGCAAGGAAGTGGTTTCCTGTGTCCCATCCTAAGATCATGATATGTTGAATTAACAGACCACACGACCTTTCCGTCGGTTGCATACTGACGTCCATCGGAGGGATCTACATAGAAGAAAGGTTCCTTGAAAACGGGATGTTCTGGAATAGGGTCAAAGAAGTATTTTCCACCACTGCCTTCACAAACGGCAGCCTTGTCAGATTCAGCAAATGAACGCGAAGTTTCTTCACTTGGACTTGGTGGATGTTCTGGAATTGTTCCGGTATGATCTACCACGTCTAATGATTGAGGTGGTGGCATAGATGTCATAACAGGACGTAAAGATTCTCTTGAATCTTCCATTTCCACTGAATACTCTGATTCTTCTCTCAGAGGTTCAAGCCTTGCTTGAGTCTGCTCCACTTGTTCTGCGACCATTCTGTTCCAATTCTCCGGGGTCGGCAGGTAGTGGATATAATCGTCATATCTTGGTACTACTTGATTAGATGATTTTCCAGGGAAGTAGTTTGGGTAATTATAAGGATAATAGTATGGATCTGACATCTTGCAATTTATTGGTTATGTTAAAGGCATCTTCCTATAGTTTGTTCAGTAGGCACAACTATTGGTTAAAGCCTAGATACAATCATATAAGTATCTAGTTTTGCTAAAACCCTTGAATGTGGCTCTGATACCAACCTGTCACAACCCCGGGCTACCCCTGCCCGGGCGTCGCGAGACAACGCTGGTATCTGAATGCGGTCCCATATATTTGGGCAGCGGAAGTCTTTGTTTTTACTTGATGCCTTTTTGTAATGAAATGTAATGTAAATAACCTCAAGGGTTAATTCTATACATTTGTCAAAACTTGGGATCCACGTCCCTTTTCATTTCATGATAATAGACATTCAAAAGTCTATTATATAATGTACATCTGCTGAATTAATTTACATAATACAAGCCATTTAAAATGTCTAGGATCTATGTCCGTTCCAACATTTGGTCTTGTATTAGTCTACCACAGGGATTTAAATATGCCTAAAGATCTTGTCTTTACTGCACCACCCTGAATTTAATGATTTCTTTCACTACCTGTGAAAAACGTTTTGAAAATGAACATCAGCATAAAGCCGGTGAATCACATTTAACTGACACGAAAATGATTTCTAACATAAACCAAATTAAAGCCTTTAAGCACGTTTTCTTTGACGATAAATCTACACATTCAGCAGTCTTTTTCACCTGAAGTATATACCACCTACATACACCGGGTCTCTGCCATGGGGTCAACTGGCTGAGCTCTATGTCTCAGACTGATAGCCTATTCCCAGGGTCGTGATGCTAAGAACCTTGTTCTTAGTCTTACATGATCTGCTAAGGAACCATATCCTCAGTCTTATGATATCCCCTTACATGATCTGTACCCAGCCACGGAAGGGGATTTCACCCTCCTCATGTATACCATTTGATCAAATATACGTATGCTTATGGCCTGAATGCTATCACGTAGATTACCCTTATGATTAAAGCATTTAATTTGTTTCATGCCGTTTTCGTAAATAAAATGGTTTTCTTGTTTGAAAAGCGTTAAATGTGTTCACCTTGATTTTGATGGCTGGTAGGGTTGTAGGCTTCGGAATTTGAGCAGAACCTCGATACGTTTCTTCCTAGGGAAGACACGATTAACGAGAATATATATGAGAGAATATATATATATAATTGCGGTTATATATATATGAATAGTTTTAACGATACCTACTTTGCGGGATTTGGACAGAACTACGGCTTGAGTTGGGTGTCGTAGGATTCTTGAACAGCGCTTCGGGACGTTGTGGAGTTTTGAGAGATCGGGTTTGTGTGAAACGAATGTTTGGAAACTGTACAGAATTTCAATCCCGTTGAAGGCCTTTTATAGGCTGATTTTCCAGTCCCTCGCGTACCGCGAGGCCGGCCAAGGAAATCCCTCGCGTACCGCGAGAGGATGAGGTGTCACGAACGGTGCTGAGTCAGCATGACACGTGGCGGCTGGTGGCAAGGGTGAATGACACGTGTTTTCTGGCCCTGACGCGTGTACTATTCCCTCGCGTACCGCGAGGCTTGGTTGGGAATCTTCTCGCGTACCGCGAGAAGGTGTAAATCTGGCGTATAAGCAGTCCCCTCGCGTACCGCGAGGTTTTGTCAAAATCTCCCTCGCGTACCGCGAGGGAGTGAAATTTTGAATTTTTCTTTTCTTTTTATTTTGGGTGTTACATCGCCCTAGTGGTCTCGGTATGACACTCTAGGATTTCTTTGTCTACCTCCAAGGCTGTGATCTTGTCTTCCTGGATCCAGATTTGATTGGCCAGATCGTCGATCCGTTGGTTTAACAGGTCGTGTCGTGCCCTATGCTCCATCTCCCTCCTCATAGATTCCTCGTTTTCTATAAACCTAGGAATGTTAGGCACCGGGATTCCCATTGCCACGGCAGGTGCCCCGACATGCCTAGCCCTTAGAGTAGGGGTAGGTGCTAGATACGGGTCCCTTGGTGGTGATGAGAACCGGTGATGAAGATGAGGTGGTTGATAAGGGTTCCTCGGTGGTGATGTCCTAGGGTTTCTGGTCCAATTGGTGTTGAGTTCAGCTCTTGCCCTAGCATTAGGGTAAGGACTTGGCTGGTACACCGGTGACTCGCTACTCTCTTCGCGGTTGGACTCTCCTCTTGGACGATACACTGGTGAAGAGTGTGAGTGTGAGTCCATTACCTTGCATGAGAAGAGAATAGGAAGGGGTTTGTAAGTAAATTGATTAAATGTGTTCAAAAAGATTTTTTTTTTCATAATACTGAGTCATCACAGTACTATAAAAAAATGGTTTTCGGTTTGAAGTTAATGAGCTAACGAAGAGAATTTCCGGAAGAAGGGGTGGGTCACGAGGACTCACTTATGTACCCTATTTCCCTAGCCAGAACATCCTCATGGGCTTACAACTTCTTTGTTGTCACCGATGTTTGGGTTTATGGTACTATGTCGAGGTTCATTGTGGGTTTAGAGTCTTAAACGTGGAGCTTGTTTGTTCTATAGTAGGCTTCTTCCTCTACAAGGAAATTACTTAGGTTACAAATTTCCTTGTTAATGTATTTTGGATTTTAAAAGACGTTAAGTTTTGTTTACAGGAACGGTGATGCGTAAGTTTTAAGGACGTATGAAGGTTTTGAGTTTTAAAAGTGTAACAAAGTTTTGAGTTAGTCATAAAATGAAGTTTGCTTGAGTGACGAAAAATGAAATGAGACACAAGGGTTTCCCCTTATGTGCCAAGTTTATAAAATAATAAAATTTATAGGAGAATTTGTAGAGTAATACATAGTTTTAAGGGTTGTATTACAACGATCACGAAGTTTATTGGGTAGTATCTATAAATATAAGTTTATGTATGTAGTATAATCTCGTAAGAATTTCCCCTTGAAGGTAACTCCTTCAGGTCATGACGAGTAAGCATGCTGTCATGTGACAAGACGGGACTTAAGAATCATAGAGGAAAGTTTTTGAATTATGAATTTATGAAGTGTATAGTATTTTGAGATGGTACTCATTTAGTGCATATCACTAAATAAGTACTTTGACATATCAAGAGAGATCTAAGCTCACTAATGTTTAGAGAAGTCATGCATTCCTATAAGTGAATACTCATCCCAAGAATTCCCAGGAAAGCATACGGGTCCAACGGTTGATTTGGATTTATACGAAATGCTTTCCTTGACAGAATTTCCCAGAATACAGGTATCCACCCTTCTGGTCCGCACAAGTTCTCACACATTATCTAGAACTTAAATATTCTTGACGAGAGTTTAGTGGTGGATTAGACTTAAAGCCTAAGAACGTGTCCTCGATGTAGTAGCCTCTCGTAGCACGTAGGTAAGTAAGAACGTAGAATCTCCAAGCGTTCACGTATAAGAATTAAGAATAGAATGAGGAGAAAAGTTCCTAGTAAAGGACATGTGATAACTCATGTTTGGGTCTCCTAAGTTATAGTCTAGGTCATGTGTCTAATAACCTAATTCCCTATAACCAAGGCTCTGATACCAATCTGTCACACCCCAACCGACGACGGATTATATGTCGGGGCGGACGCGGTTGTTCAATAGCACAAGGTTGACTATTAAAGTTTCAATATTTCATTAATGAATAATTTAAGATTCAATACAAGGAAGAATAATACGAATACAACATTTAATTTAAGTAGTCTAGGTCCAAAGCATCCTATGTGATCACGAATAAGTCTCATGATGTAAACCTGAAACATGTGAAAGAATCTGTCAACTACAAAATAGTTGGTGAGATACAAAGGTTTTGACACAGTTTAACAAGTATTTGAAAAGTATTACAATTCACTATGATTCATGCATTCTATAATGTAAGTATGAGAAAACAAGCATGTTAGACATTGTGCACATCAACCCTCCGACCAAGTTTAGGCATAACCCGCAGGTTACCCTTATAAGTCTCAAGTTTAAAGTTTAATGTAGTAACAAACACCAAGGGCTCCCCCCCGAAGGGGTCAATCAATCAAGGTGGATTGGTCAAATGCAATAGATCTATCATTGTTACTATCGGCTTGATCAAAGCTAATGAATGTGCTAGTTTTAAGTTTAATCTAAGCATACAAGTCTCAATTTTAACATAAGAATAAACACGTAGTCATAGTTGTACAAGAATTGTATAAGTTTAAGAATTGTGAACATGTTTCACCCCAAAAGCATAAAAGGAAAAAGGGGCTAAGTATACTCACTTGGATCGATGAGGAGTATCCGACACGGATAAGTATTTGCAAGACTTTGAGGGGAAATATCCTCACAATAAGCCTAAGAATATAAGTCTAAAGTTCTAAGCAAAAAGTCTAAGACAAAGGATCTAGGATTTCAAGATTTGACTGGGGTTCCAAATATGGGATGAGATTGATTGCGTTTATAAAGTTTAAAATAAGTTTAAAACAAAAGTTTTGAATGAATGACGTCAAAGTGTAATAGTTTCGGTTTAAAGTTCCAAATATAAGTCTTTAAAGTGTACAAGTTTACAAAGGTTTAAAGTTTCTTATTAAATCTTTTAAATTTTGAAATCAAATACTAAATTAAGTTTACTAATTTATATATATAGTTTCGGTGTAGATATAACTTTTATAAAAGTCTAGAAGCATTTCTATAGTTTTTATATATTCAAAATTGTTTTTAAAGTATTAAATATTATAAGTTTTAACTAAGTTTAAATTAATTAAAATGGTTCGGGAATATAAAAGTGTAAATAAAAATCCAATTTAAGTTTATACAAGTATTAGAATGTTTATGAAAATTATTAAAAGTATTAAAACTGATTAAAAGGCTAAAAAAAATAAAAAAGGCGAAAAATCGGTTTAGCCGGATCGAACCCAAGACCTCTCCGGGTTACACACACACACAGAACTTAACCATCCCGGCTACGGGGCTCGCTGGTTAATATACCCGAAAGAATAAGTTTAAGCAAGATCTCTAATCGTTCCCTATTTCCCATATGAACCCTAGATTTTCGATCCCCAAATACACATCGAATTCGCCTCTGTCATTGTAAATGGACAGAGGGCTTTCGATCCTTGGGTAAAAACGACGCATGTGGATACACGAATTACCTGATTTGATGAAGGAACGAGTGAGAACGAGTTGGGTCTTGTCGTCGGCTGTCGCAGCTTCAATCGGTCAAATGCCGGTGTTAATCGGAGAAAATGAGAGTGAAGGAAGTTGAGGTGTGATGTTACTGAAGATTCAAATCGATTTTTATAGCCAATTTCTAACATTTATTGCGTGAACGGGTTCCGGGTGGTGGTTGGGCCGACGGCTTCTCACTCGAGCCTCACGCGGCCATTAAAATCGAAATTGGTTATCGGGATGTATTGGGTTTCGGTCGCACCCGGGTATAGGAGATCGAGGTTCATCGAACCTGACCGGAAATGCGTTTTTTGGATAATGGAGCTGAAAAACGAGGGGTTGCGGGACTCGAACCCATGACCGATTCTGGGTTCGGGGGTTTGGGTCTGAGGCAGAACAGGCCCCTGCAGTTTCAAGTTGTTTTCATTTTATGTTTAAAATAGAAGTTTAGTTTTAAAAAGGAAGTTTCGATAATGACAGAATAGTCCCTAGCCTTTTTATGAATATGTTTTATTTTTTTTATAAATTCCATCTATGTTTACATAAGCTTTATATTTTTTACTATTTTATAATTCTATAAAAATATTTCTAAGATTTATGATTTTCAAGTTTAAGTATTTTATGAAATTGTTTTATAAATCATTTATATAATTATAAACTTGCAAGGAATTTAGATGGTATTTTATTTATAAAACACACATATATACATATATATATATATATATATATATATACAAGTGTAACTTGTTTTTCCTTGTAACTTATCTCAATTAAATTAATAACTATTTATTTAAGAAAATAGTTTTTAATAGAATTTCAAGTTTTGAATTGAAAATACGTGTAAAGGTTTAAGGAAAAACAGGTCGAAAAAATCCTGGATATTACAGGACACAACCTATCAAACTAACACCCAATCATATTCTTCCTATCAGCCTCATCCTTCAATAATTTTAATTGTCTTCTAGTTTCAACTGAACGGGATCTTATCATGTTCTTTACCTCCTTTTTAATGCCAAAGATTTGTCCAATTTAGAAACATTTTTCAATTTCCTTTCTTAGATACTTCAACTTTCTTTTTCTAATTCTACCAATATTTTTACCAGATTCACATCTACTGTAAAAATTTTCATTGTCCAAGACTTCATCATTAGTATCTTCATTAGTGACAACATCATCTTGATCAACATTTAGCTTAGAATCTCTCATATCAACTTCCACATAATCCATATCATTTTCATCACCTACAACAAAATCACTGTCATCGTCATCATCACTGACTTGATTGTTTTAATCTTAATGGCTATAATAAATATATTTTTTTTCTGAAAGGAAACGGGTCAAACAAATTGAAAGTCGCTCAAAATGTACTTTTAATGCATATAACCTCCTAAATATATTTATTCAAATGTCTAGGTTACTATTGTGATTATGTTGTTTTTGTAAATCTGTAAGTTTCGTTTAACATGTAATTTAATGTATTGTAAAAAGAACATCATTTATTAATGTATTTTCATGTATTTTTTTTATGTTTTGATTACTCTCATCAATATATACTTAACGTTTAACAAGTTGAAAAAATTACCAATACAACATCAAATGTTGTATAAAAAGAGGTGTTAAAATATTTATTAATATAATCTTAACGTTTCACCTCGTGTAACTCACGGGTTTAAAGCTAGTATATATATATACATGGAAAACTTAGTAGAATAGTAATCAAATTCAAGTTTGTTCAAATAAAGTCACTCATATTTTTTTTTGTCCTCAACTTTGAGTGGTGTTCTAATATTATGTTTTTAACATGTCTATGTGGCACTATTCTTCTTTTTCTTTTTTTAATATATGATTATGTGGATTAAACTTAATGATGTAGGTGAAAAAGTTATAATTAAATCTTTAAAAAAGTTATTATTTTTTTTAATCGAAAAAATTTAGAAGAAATATAATGAAACATAGAACTAACTGAAAATCCGAATAAGTGAAAACTTTAATCATAACCAAAACGGTCGAAAGCTCGAAAACGATTTAATTAATTTTTTTGATTAATTTTTCAAAGATTTAATTTAATTAAAAAGATTTAATCCACATAATAATATATTGAAAAAAGAAAAATAATGCTACATAGACATGTTAACATGCTATCTACGTAAAAAACATAGTATCAGAACATGCACTCAAAGTTGAGTGACCTAATTGAGATAAAAAAAAGTATGAGTGACTTAGTTATAACAAACTTAAAACTTAATTACTATTTTATAAATTTTTTCCATATATATATATATATTATGTATTTATATGAAATTTCTTCTTCTTCTCCTTTTCTTTCTTTGTTACGATGAAGTAAAACCTGAAGAAACAATTTCATACTACATATACATATTAAAGATCAACCTTGAGGAACAGTAACAGGGCATGTGGTGAGTTTTTATTGGACCATAAGAAACCACTCAACCACAGCCTGCCACGTGGCATGCTGTGTGTTTGTTTTTTTTGAACTGTCGAACTTTTTCAATATATATACAATTTAGTTGAGCTTACTAATAGGATAATGGGTTGGTGGAGTTGATCCCAACCTGCCACCCGAGTTCGAACCACAGTAGCCCCATCTCCCTCTTCAATTTTCAACTTTTTTTTCTTTTTCCTTTTCTAATTTCTTTACCTATTTTGTTTTTAATTTTTTTTCTATAGTTAGTTTAAGGTTTATTCTGCAAAAAAATATTTGATCAGAAATAGATAAATACAATATTTTCCGCTAGCAAAAACCACAACACCAACAAAAGATTATGTTGATCAACTCATTCGTAAATTTAACTCAATCTTTTGTTTCTAGAATCTTGATTTCTATTTTTGTAGTTTCTATTTTTAAAATCTTGATTCAATGTATGTGGTCGTATTTTGAGTATAATATCCAAGTTCTCTTATTTACACATATATTTTTTTATGAAAGATAATTTTTTATAATTTTTGTTAGGATTGTGATCCATGACATCCTCAAAACTGAATGTTCCTAGATTATTTTACTTTACCATTAGAACATCCTAAACAAATCCAAGGTAATCAATCTTCTAACACATTCATTTACAAATAAGACACCATTTATTTAGCATGTATGTAAAACATAAAATAGTCATCATCCTGAACACGAAGGGGCTGCTCTCGATGTGAGATCAGCTGCAAAAGAAAGAAGAAAAGGGCCAAAGGTAAATTTAAATTTCTTTGACTATTAACGTTTTTCTATTCAAATCCACGTTTTAAACTAATTATTTTTTTTTATTTTTGTGGCTTCTCTAAGGGAATCCATAGTGGAGGCGTGAGCCATCTGGCTCTTTCACGAGAATGGAACACCGTCCCCTAGGGCGTGTGAATGCGGATGTGGGGGGGGGGGGTGAGTGTAATCACGAGGGAGGGGCACAACCTATCAAACTAACACCCAATCATATTCTTCCTATCAGCCTCATCCTTCAATAACTTTAATTGTCTTCTAGTTTCAGCTGAACGGGATCTTATCATGTTCTTTACCTCCTTTTTAATGCCAAAGATTTGTCCAATTTAGAAACATTTTTCAATTTCCTTTCTTAGATACTTCAACTTTCTTTTTCTAATTCTACCAATATTTTTACCATATTCACATCTACTGTCAAAATTTTCATTGTCCAAGACTTCATCATTAGTATATTCATTAGTGACAACATCATTTTCTACATCATCTTGATCAACATTTAGCTTAGAATCTCTCATATCAACTTCCACATCATCCATATCATTTTCATCACCAACAACAAAATCTCTGTCATCGTCATCATCACTGCTTTGTTCCTGACTATCATCAACAACCTCTTCATTTTTGTCAATCCTTGCATTCTCATACTCAACTTCACCATCAACAACCTCTTCATTTTTCTCACATTCAACCTCAGCATTAAAGATTTGTTCCTGAATATTATCACTTTGCACACCATGTTGTTTTATGCAACTTGGTTCACCCTCTTCACGTTTGTGTTTCCATGTTCAACATATAAATCAGTTACCTTGAAATCAGACATAATTTTGCACAATGTTAATACATCTTCATCATTAGATAATTCTTGAATGCTAGAGTCTAAATCACTTCCATGAACTAAAAAATTGATAATAATTAGGTTGTTCTCCTTCATAACCTAACTCTACCTTCACCTCATCTAGAGCAATTGCATAGAACTTGAAAACATCAAACAAATCAACAAAATTTACTTGATCATTTATGACCTTGCAAATCTATAAAAGAACCTTCTTGATGCATCATGATAGAGAAAAAAGTAGGATACGTGGCTAAATTTTCAAAATAAAACAAAAAAGGTTAATCAATGAAATGCACTAATATTAAAATTCAATAATCAATCAAATTCAATAATCAATCAATCGAGTAGAATCAATATTGTAAAGTTCATTAATATTTTAATCATCAGTTGGTTTCCGAATATAAAAATTTGCCATGCTTGAATCGATTGAAGGAGAGAATGGTTTGGTTTCGGAGAAGAAGGAGCATACCATAGCGACGAAGGGGAAGGGTTTTAAGTCATTGTGAATAATTAGGGATTGGGGGAGAATTACACATTTACCCTCACATGATACGCACATGATATGACTTAACAACAAATTTTAACGGAAGTTAAAGGAAAGGGGTAACTTTGTTATGATGTTTGTATATTGGTGTAATTAATGAAGATCAAGGGGGCTCGGCCCTAAGTAGAGGTGCACAATAGAACCGGATCCAAATCCGATCCGGCGGATAATCCAGAATCGGACCCGGCAGGAACCGGACAAAAAAGAACCGGATCGGATCTTTTTGGAACCGCCGGATCCAGAACCGGTTATATGGTTTTCAGTGGACCGGACAAAAATCGGACAAAAAAGATCCGGACAAAAATCGGGCAAAAAAACCCGGTTCTAGCCGTTGGGCTGAAAAAAAAACAGCTATATAGCCGTTAACTAGACTTTTTTTTTGGGTTTTTGAGACTTGAAACTTAGTATAAATAGGTATTGGGGGTATGAGTTAGTTCACCACAACATTCTAGCTCTGAAAACTCAAAAACGCTCTCAAAACGCTCACTTTTTCGCAAAAAAACGCTCTCAATCTCTCATGGCTTCCGCAAGCACTCAAAATTTGGTTGGTAGTTCTACTAGCGATGCCACGGTGGTGAGAGTACTTCCTTGCTCTCAAAACCAAGAGATATTATTTCGATTTATGCGAAATGTCGAATGGTTCGCAAAAGGCTCGTTGCAAACGTTGTGGTAAAATTTTGGGTGCTGCGGGAAATAGCACTTTGAGGAAACATATTGGTAGTCACGCAAAACACACTCAAGGTGAAGATCAAACTCAAATTGGTAGGGATGGAGGAGTTTGGCAATACAATGTCGAGAGGGTTCGTGAGAGAATGCCACATTTCGTCATTCAAGAAGGATTGCCTTTTGATCACTTTGATAATCCGCGCTTGACGAGGATGATACAAGAGACGCTTCAACCGAGTTACACAAATGTAAGTCGTTCTACTTTGAGAAGAAATTGTCTAAAAATGTGGAAAAGAGCTAAAAAAGAATTAATTTTAGGTTTTGAAAATTTAAATACCGGCATTAACTTAACAACAGACGTTTGGTCCGCTCCACATGGTTTACCCGAATCGTACCTTTGCGTTACCGCACATTGGGTTCAACCCGAGTCGTGGCAAATGATGAAGCGTACGATTGTGTTTGATTATTTTGGATATCCACATACCGGTGAAAACTTATTTTCTATTTTAGACTCGGTAATTCAAACTTATAAAATTCAACCAAAAATATTTTCAATATCTTTTGATAACGCTTCAAATAACACAAACGCGGTGGAAAAATTAAAAATAAAATATGAACCGCCTTGTAACGGTGTTTTCTTTCATAGTCGATGTGTTGCACACATCATTAACTTGGTTGTGTAAGACGGTCTAAACGTCCAAGAAATAAGAGAAGTGAAAGAAAATTTTAAAGTGATGTTACGGGAAGTTTTTAGCACAAGTAAAAAAAGATACATAAACTATAGAAACTTGTGCCAACAAACGGATTCCATCTTTTTAGGTCCAAATTGGGATGTACCTACTAGATGGAACTCGACATGGAAAATGTTTGAATCGGCCTTAAGGCAAAGAGTTATTTTAAAACATTTCCATGATGAACTTGTCCAAAAGAAACGCTGTTAATAAAAAATTGATAATATAAGTTGGGATATGATCCAGAAACTAACTAATTTGCTTGAGGTTTTAAAAATGCAACTACATGTTTATCGGGAGTTTATTATCCTACGTCTTCGCTAATACTTCAACAATTATACTTAATATGTAATAAATTAAAAGAGTTTGAATATCACGGAACTATTTTTGAAAAAATGGTAACACCTATGATAGCTAAATTTAAAAAATATTTTTCGGAAATGCCGGCCATTGTTACATGTTCGGCCGCCTTAAACCCAATGATTAATGTAACCGGTGTTGAAACATTAATTGGATCAATATCGGACGATTTAAATATGTTCGAGGAAGACCCAAATTTTGAGTCAAAGGCAATAAGGGATTTCAATTCGGCTTTTATAATATGTTTGATTATTATTTACGCAAATATGGTGGAAGTGGTGATCCATCAAACATACGTGAATCAATGGGTTCGGGTTCAAGTTCTAGTAGTTCAAGGAACCCGATGCTAAATTTATTTAACACTTTAAGAAACGAAAATACTAAACGAGCTCATGGAAGCACACCAAGTAGCGAGCTTGAGAGATATCAAGCAACCGACTTTATTTCAACTCTAAGATCCGAAGAGTTTGAAAACTTTGATATCTTGAGTTGGTGGCAAGGAAGGGAATCCCAATATCCCGTTCTAGCCGCAATGCCCCGTGACATACTAACAGTCCAAGCTTTCACGGTAGCTTCAGAATCTGCTTTTTCTCTTAGTGGCAGGGTTTTATCTATTCGAAGAACGAGGCTTACACCGGAATCTATGGAGATGTGTATTTGCTTGAAGGACCATTTGGATGCCGCCGAACGTGTACAACATGTTGCAAAACTAGAAGGCGAGCTTGACATTGAACAAGAAATACACGAATTCGAAGTAGAACAAGGGGCGGCGAATCCACTTTCTGACGAAGAACAAGCTTATGATGAAGCCCAATGTATCTCAAGCGAAGAAGATTGAAAACCGATGTTACGAAGACTAAGACAAGTAGACGACGAATAACGCGTTATAATAAATAATATATATTTTGTGATTCAATTATGTTTTTTGTAATTTTTTGTACGAACTATTGTTAAATCACTTAAAAAAAATAATTTTGTCCGGTCTGGTTCCATATATTCGGTCCGGTCCCAATAGGTTCCAACTCTCCACTCCCTTAACCGGATCCGATCCAGAACCGGTTCCATTGGATCCGGTTGTTGACCAACTTTGACCGATCCAGATAAAAAAAAATCCGGTTTGTGCACCTCTAGCCCTATGTACCCTAACTACTCTATCTAACGAGGGAGTGTCACATCATTTTATCCAAATCCAACCTGAAGTACTTTAAGAGCATTCCAACCTAGTCTTTAAATCCTACCACATCTTTAAAATTTAAAGAAAATATAAAAAATCTCTCTCCCATCCCCTTCTTTATCTTTATATAAAGATTATTTTCAACCCGTATCTTTATCTCCCCCAACTATATCCCCCTTCCCCGCCTTTTCTCGCACATCTTCTCCCTCCATCGACGAAGCTTTTAGAGAGGGAAACACACACACACACACACACTCTGAAAGAAGTGAATCAGTGAGTGAAAGAATCAAAGAAGACGATCGATTTCTCCTGCCATCAACAAACCCACATGGTAAAGCTTCTCATTTTCATCGCTGAATTTGGTTCTTTTCTGTAGAAGATTGTGAAACCCATTTGCCTTAATTAGGTTTCTTTGTTTAATTTCATTTATATCGATTGTTTATGTTTAATTTGATTGGGTTTTTTTGTAATCTTGGTGGTTAATTTAATGGGTACAAAATTAGGTTTTTTGTAAACTTTAAAACCCAATTTTAATTATAAATCTTGTATCATAAACTTATTTATATAGTTCGTATCTTAAATTCATTTATATATTTTTGAAGAAACATTATATAGTAAATAATTTTTTGTTTGAATGTGGGTTATGAATTGACGAGTTGTATGCAATGTTTGCTGTCTTTATTTTAGAATATAGTCCATTTGGTTTTTTACATAGTGCAATGGCATATTCAAGCAAAGTTGAATGCAATGTTCTTGTCTATGAATGTTTGCTACCTACTAGATTAGAGTCCCCTAACTGGCTTGTTTGAACAGTATTAGAGGTTTCAATTGGAAAAGTTTGTGGGTTCAATTAGAATAGTTTGAGGGTGCAGACTTGTAGATGAGCATATGGATAGTAATTGGATCAGTTAATTAGAACAATTTGAGGGTCATGGAACTTTAGGTTAATAATGATTCTAGTTCTGAACCAATTGTTAGGGTCATGGAACTGCAGAGTTATGCATTCTTTTTCTTTTGTAAACACATTTTGGTGCAGGCCAAGATGGAATTAGTTGATTATAGTAACAATTCATTTAACATAGTTAATGTTATTATAGATAGTTCAAACAATTTTATGCTTTGTAGTTGCTGTATTAGTTGATTATAGTTACTAAATTCATTTGTATTTAAAGGTGTTTTTTGTACAGTTCACTTCCTACATCACATGGCTCGCACCTTCTTTCGCAAATTATTGACACACGTATCATCTGAAGATGATAGTGATGATGCTCTTAATGAGGATGAAGATCGCCAACCCCGCATATTTATTCGGCGTGATCGTATTGAGGGGCATGAGCGACTATTTCATGATTATTTTGTTAAAAATCCACAATATACCCCGAAACAATTTCGAAGGAGATTTCGGATGAGACGTGCTCTATTTCTTAGTATTCTAAATAAGGTAGAGTCTAATGAGCCGTACTTCGTTCAAAGAAGAGATAACGTCAGAAGACTCGGCTTATCTTCTTTGCAAAAGATAACTGCAGCATTTAGAATGATGGCATACAGAGTTACCGGAGATTTTATGGATGAATACATACATATTGGTGAGAGCATCGCAATAGAGAGCCTGAAAAAGTTCTCAGAAACAATTGTAACTATTTTCTCAGATGAATACCTACGGTCTCCAAATGCCAACGATATTGCTCGATTGCTTGATGTTGCCGAACAACAAGGATTCCCTGGAATGCTCGGGAGCATTGATTGCATGCACTGGAAGTGGAAAAATTGTCCCTCGGCCTGGAAAGGTATGTACTCTGGCCACATTCATGAACCTACTATTATTTTGGAGGCGGTTGCTTCGTATGATCTTTGGATATGGCATGCATTTTTTTGTATGCCCGGTTCACATAATGACAATAATGTGCTAGAAAGGTTTTTTATTTTCACGGAACTTGCGCAAGGGCGTGCTTCTCCAGTCAATTACACAATTAATGGCCACGACTATGCTATGGGGTATTACCTTGCTGACGGGAATTTATCCAAAGTGGCGAACTTTTGTGAAGACAATTCCACAACCAAGAGGGAATAAGAATAAATATTTTGCTAAAGCACAAGAATCTGCAAGAAAAGATGTCGAACGAGCAGTTGGGGTACTTCAACAACGATTTGCAATCATTCGTGGACCTTGCCGCATGTTCAAAGTGAAGGTACTAACAAATATAATGAAAGCATGTATTATTCTAAATAATATGATCATTGAAGATGAGCTAGATAATAGTGACGATCTTGAGATTGAGTATGATCAACTTGATAATAATCCCCCCGAATTGTCGCGCAATAATACAACTGAGCTTATGGACTTCATCCAACGTCATATTCATATTAGAGATAGCTCGGCACATCATCAACTTCAAGAAGATCTAATTGAACATCAATGGCTACTCTATTCTCAACAATAGAAGATATTATTCAACATAGAACTAGGTTCAAGGTTTGCACTTCATTGTAATTTGTTTGCCTATGTGACTCATTAGGTAATTTGTTATGGTCTCTTAGTATAATATATCTGACTTAGTGTTTTTGCTTTTTGTTAAACCTGGTGTTAGAACTAAACTTGTTTGAAGCCAAGGAAAAATTATGATATGAACTATTTGTGTGATTAAAATGTTTCGAGTCTTGTATGATAGCAAGCTTGTGATCATAAATATTCTATTCATTTGGATTTCATTGTGATATTAAGCGTCGGATTTGAAGCGGATCTTAAAAAGAGGTCAAGAATCTTTGAAAGGTAACATTTTATTTTTAATTGCATTAACGAGGAACCTTTTTGCATACAATTTATTCTTGATAATAAGAAATGATAATAAGACAAAATTGTTTGTAGTTAAGATTTTAGATAGAAGAAAGAGAAAGAAATAATAAAAAAAAGAATATAGAGATAAGGATAAAGAATGAAATGTGGGATGTTTTAAAAAAATGAAATATAAATATAAGGGATGGTGGTTTTTAGTTAAATTATATGGATAAAGATAAAGATTGGGCTGGGAATGCTCTAAGAGGTGGGGGTACAACCCTAATACCCTAAACCAACCCAACGGCTCCAGCATTGAATCCACACAATTGCCGAACACACAAACACATGGGTATGTTTACCCGATGCATGAACCCGCCACAGGTACCCACAAGGTTTGCAACGGTGTATCCGGTTACCCGATGAAACTGATGGCTGAACTTGAAGGTGCCCCTTGCTCTCTAAGTTCTATAGCTAAAATTTGATACACAGTTAAAGATTGATTTATGTATTTTTTTCTATTTGGTGCCCCTTGAAGGTGCCCGATGAAACTGATGGCTGAACTTGAAGGTGTCCGATAAAACTTTGAGTGACTTAAATGAAACACTTGGAAAACTTGATTACTATTTAATGAAGTTTTTTCTTTTTTGTATTTACTTTTCTTACTTCATATTTGTAATCTAGCTCCTTACCAAGGTTTTTTCATTAACGAAATCCTTTGCTGTTAAAAACGAAAATACTTCTAGAACAAACATCTTATTTATTAAAAAGTAGCGTGTTTTATGATAAAATTTACTAAAAATTTGATAAATAGCCTATCTCTATATTTTAGATTGTCTTAAAACATATTTACTTTTAAAATTACTTACTCTATTTTATATCCTATTTTTAATTATTAAACTTAATTAATTTTATTTTTCTAGAAGTATATATATTATAAAAACAAAATTAGTGTTTATTTAACTATTATTATTATTATATAATATATATTAACAATTTCTTCTAGTTTTTAATACTAGAGGATAATGAGGTTACAGTTCGTCCCCCTCTGTTGTGAGCACAACCACGTGACAGAGCCTTTTGACTTCCTACACGTAACCCCCCCATCATATCTCACGCAGTCACATATGAATACAAATGTTTGTGTCATTTATGTAACCGTATTTTTTGTTTTTATTTTATTTATTTTTTTAATTATATAAGCAAGACAACCCGTTATGTAACTAGATACCTTATTCTATTTATCTTTTTTAAGGTGATGGAAGTGGAAAGCGGGTAGAGACTTACCCGAGCTCGGGTATGCAGGTGCACCGGCTAGATGCGGATAGAGTCAATCGGGTATAGTGAGCGGGTTTCCATAGCCGATGAAAGAAAACAAAAGTGTACCGTTGAACGTCTAAAAGAGCCGTTGGTAAAGTAAAAAAAATTAATTTTTTAAATAAACTTAACCCCTATAAATACATAATCAATTATCCTACTCAATACACAAAAAATACATTCTTTCTAAATATATCTCATACCATTGATATATAAACCATTTTTTTTTGTACCCACCCCCACCCAAAATATGAATCATACGTTATACTTCCCGCCCGAATCATTGGATAAGGCGCTCAACTTCGTATTCGGCGGAGATATTATGCAATTTCTATGTGATGTTGTCAAAGCCGAAGAGGAAGACACAGCTACATCATCAAGAACATATGTACGCCGTGATCGTGAACATGCTCTACACACGGAGAAGAGACGTTTCGAGATAGGTTAAAAACATCGAAGAAGTTATTTTTAAAAATAATTGGCGATGTAGAAGCTAGGTTTGAATATTTTCAAGAGGGTGAAGACGTGAGGAACAAGAAGAGTTTCACGGCGTTACAAAAATGCACATCGACGATTAAACAACTTGCAACCGGTAATCTTCCTAACGAATTCGACGACTATTTAAGTATGGCCAGGAGAACCTCAAGAGTATGCTTAGAGTATTTTTGTAATGCCATAATTCAGTTATACAGGGCAGAGTTCTTACGTAGACCGACAAGCCACAACATTGTACTTTTGTACATCTTACATGAAGAAAAACATGACATTCTGGGTATGGTCGATAACATCGACTGTACACATTTTGTTTGGAGAAATTGTCTAACCAGATTGCGCGGACAATATATGAGAGGGGATCACCAATACCCGACGATCATGTTAGAAGCGGTGGCTTCAAATGATTTATGGTTTTGACATGCGTTTTATGGTACACCCGACTCTAACAACGACATCAATGTTCTCCAACAATCGTCACTTTTTACCAACGAGGAGCTTGGAACTGCACCTAAATATCCATTTGAAGTTAATGGTCGACTATACAAATGTGAATACTATCTTACGAACATGATCTACTCTACTTGGTCTACGTTTGTTAAATCGTTCCCATTTTCAACAACCCATAAGGAAAAGACATTCTATAAGGTACAAGAGTTGGCAAGAAAAGTTGTCGAGCGAGTTTTCGGTGTATAAAAAGCGAAATAGGGTATACTTCGTCGACCAAACCGACATATTAAGTTGGCAAAGATTAGGAACGGGGTATATACGTGCATGATAATGCACACTATGATCTTAAAAGATGACGGAAATGCAATATCACCGGTCTACATAAGGGATCCTCCAGTCGAACTAGTTATTGATGATAACGTCATTTCGGAGTTGCACGATGTTGTTACACATATTAGACTTCGATTTGATCTTGTGGAACATGTTGCGAGAAACACCCCGAATTTGGACGAAGACTAGATGATTTTTTTTAATTAATTACTTTTTATGGTCTTTTTATTTATTGTTATGTATTTTTAATTAATTAAATTTTTTGTTTTTAAATTTGGTTAGTAATTTGTTTTAATTTAAAAATAAAAAATAAAAAATGAGGTGGGTTAGAGGGTATTTGAAATGTATCACTCCTAACAGAGTTGTTTGTCTAAATGAAGTGTCATATTCTTATTGGTGGGTTTAAGAGTATAGTTTTGAGTGAAAGCCCTAAGTTATCATATTGATCCTTCCAATCGTGACATAAATCATTAATCATATTAAATCATCATAGTGATTCTTCCACCCATGATACGTTTATAACAATAAAGCTATCTCGGTTATACATTTTTTATTTTTTCACCTTTTTACAAGTAAATATTCAGGTCAACATACACAATTACACCAAGGACATCTTATATGTCATGGGCTACATAACAATCTTGAATAAACCCAAGAACAGATCTAATTACAAGCAAACTTGAACAAAACTTAAATAAAACTCAAGAACAGACTTGGAACTACACTCTCTATAACCAGAATAGATAATAAGGATCTATGAACAAACCCTAATCTGACTAAGAGAAACAAAGATTCCGGAGAAGAAGGAGAGACCAACGAACGGGTCAAATGGTGTTCTCATAACGAACCGATTTATTAAACAGCTGCTCCATCCTTATCAGGGCCATCATTAAGCAATCTCCAGCAGCCCATCAGTAAGCAATCTCCAGCGGCCCAATAGCAATCCCTTTGCAAACCAGTCCATTATGTAACAAAAAAACAAATAAGCCCATCAGAACAATACTCTAATAAAAACTTGAAATAAATGTTGTTTAATGTTTGAATTATTACTTTTATTTAAAAACTATCATTTAACCGTTGATTGAATTTGATCAATGATTGATACCATTTAATGATAAATCTATAAATATCTAGATATAAAATGTTTTATATTAATTGCTAAAGGGTAATTTGGGTATAGTAGGAACAATTAATTTCGGTAACCCACCATAATCATTAGCCAAATCCAATGAAAATCTCACTCTCTCCCCTATCAAACCAAAAAACTGACGAACACTATTATTTCTTATATTCGATACTGAAAAACAATACGGAGAGGAAGAAAAACTCGTCATTTGTTAACAGTTTTGAAGAAAGGTGTCATAAATTACACATATGTAACAAAGAACAAATGCCTTCTAAGCTTACACAAGTAAAGAGTTTACATATATGAAACGGTTGGAAATGAACGCAATAAAGACATGAAGTATACTCTTATGAATGTATTGAAAAACTACACTACACGTGTACACATTTGGTACCGTTACCGGTACCCACATTTCCATAAATTTGGCACCGGTATCGATCTTATCCCTACGTGTGACTCAACTAAGCTTACACAAATAAAGAATTTACATATACGAAACAATTGTTATACGTAACAAGAGACCTAGAACTCGAAAAAAGGATTATAAAGTCCCTTGAAGACAACCACAAACAATAACAAAACTTAATTGTAAGAGCTTTGAAATCACTCCGAACATACTATCGTGTTGTTCGTATGCTTCGTGGTAGTCAGGTTTTCGTAGTTAAAACTGATGAAGCCAGATGCTCCTTCTTCAACATTTATCACCATCGTCACATTTGCATCTTCGTTTTCAACTGTTCAATCAACATCACTTTGATTTGGAACCCATATGTTCCTTATCAAATCGAGTCCAAAATCATAAATTTGCGATGGAGACGAAGACCATCTGTTGGTGCGATTCTTTCGATTTGAAGAACCAGAAAGCATGGTTGCAAAAGTCGCTAGGCGCTGCCAGGTCGGTCGACTGGGGAGTTGCGAGTACTCGGCCTAGGCAGGGAGTACTCGGACATGGTAAATTACAAAGAAATTAATTTTCGGGAAATTATATATATGTCAAATATCATAAGTTTACTAATATTTATAACAAAATTTGTGAATATCAATGTAAATAAAAATGATACATATTCAAATACTAAAATATTTCAAAATTTGATATTCATTATTTAATATTATAGACATAGTAATTATTTAATTCTCGTTTTCCAATGTATCTCCGTGAAAAACATTAAAAATCCAACAAAAATCGGTGAAAAATAGCGAAAATCGGTGAAAAACAGCGAAAATCGCTGAAAAACAGTGAAAATCCGAGTTGACTGAGTTTGACCGAGTTGGCCCTAGTTGGACCGATTCCGAGTAGTGTTGACCAAGTTGAAGAAAAGCGTCTCGACACTCTACCGAGTACTCGCCGAGGTTGAGTTTTACAACACTGCCAGAAAGAACTAATCAAGTGAATGAAGGAAGCAATCGGAAACCAAACCAGAGCAATGTCAGAACCCCTAAATATAGATACCGAAAATAGTGAGTGTAATTTTACTTAAATACCTTTTTATAATAAAAAAATTTAGTTAGAAATTTTCTGTTTAGTTGAGAGTGATTTTTATAATTTTCACATAAAATGTTAGTTATCATTTGATAACCTCCCTATAAATGCATATTTACCAAACAATAACAAAACATAATTATTTTTACCAAATTACATGTAAATGTAAGTTGACTACTACAACCTTCAATTTATTAAAAGTTAAAACTTTTATCATTTTCAAAAACTTTAATAAAAACACGTTTTGATGTGTGGACGTTTTACAATCTTCGTGTAATCATCTTAGCCGAAAAGCTTGATCCAATTAAAAGCTTGAACAATTCAAGTGTGAATCCTTCATCTATTTTACCTAAACATGTCATTTTATATTTTATTGATTGAAAACTTAGCAAACTTAACAAACCATAAACTCTCTACTTATACCGATACAAGAATCAGAAATGACAAAATAAGTCCCTCTACAATTTTGAAATTACAAAACTACACCTAACATACTCCCCTTTAATTCCAAAATCACTTATTCAAATCTTCTACACCCAACAAGAACCCCATCTCACAAAATCTTATCCTTGGCAAAGCTTTTGTCAAAACATCAGCACATTGCAACTCTCCACACACAAAATTAACAAGGATTTGATTCCCTTCTATGCATTCTCTTATGTAATGATATCTTGTATTTATATGCTTTGATCTCCCATGAAAAACTGGATTCTTCATAAGAGCTATTGCAGATTTATTATCAACAAACAAAGTAACAATTTTCTGCTTTGATCCAGTAATTTCCTCTAACATCCCATGTAACCAGATTGCTTGGCAAGCTGCCAAAGTTGCAGCCATGAACTCTGCTTCACAACTGGATAGAGCAACTGTTTGTTGCTTCTGTGACTGCCAAGAAATTAGTGACCCATTAAAGTAAAACACATTACCAGAGGTACTCCTCCCATCATCATTATCAGTTAGATGATTACTGTCACTATAGCCAACTAAACACCTCCTTCTATTCTTTTATAATTCAACCCATAATGCAGTGTCCCCTTCACATATCTGACTAAATGTTTAACAACTTTCAAGTGAATTTCATTAGGCTCTTGCATAAACCTGCTGACATACCCCACTGCAAAGATGATATCAGGTTTTGTTTGTGTTAAGTACCTCAAAGAACCAACTAGCCTTCTATATTCAGTTGGATCCACACCAGAACCTTCTTCAACTCTATACAAATTCAGCCCTGGTTCCATAGGAATTTTTGTTTCATTGCATTCTTCCAGTCCTGCCATTTGAACCAATTTCCTTGCATAAGCTGCTTGCTTTAACAAGATTCCTTTATCAGTTTGCACCATTTCAATTCCTAAATAGTAGCACAACAAACCAAGATCAGTTTCATCTGTCTTTTGAACTCTTCAATTTATTGAGTATCATTCCATGTTATCAACAGATCATCCACATAAACACCTAAAATCATGTGTGACTTTCCTTTGTTTTAATATACACTGCCTGTTCCCTTTGACAACTTTTGAAATCCAACTCTTTCAAAACTTCATCTAGCCTCAAATTCCATGCCCTTGGTGCTTGTCTAAGACCATAGAGAGCCTTTGACAGCTTATACACACAACCTTCTGAACCTTTCTTTACATACCCTTCTGGCTGCCTTACATACGTATTTTCTTTTAGTTCCCCATGTAAAAATGCAGCTTTAACATCTAGATGAAACACCTTCCACCCCATTTTAGCTGACAAAGCAAGAATCAACCATATAGTTTCTATTCTAGCAACATGTGCAAAGGCCTCTTCAAAATCAATTCCCAATTGCTGGACATATCCCTTTGCTACCAACCTTGCTTTGTGCTTTGTCACTTTACCCAGAGCATCCTTTTTCAGTTTAAAGACCCACTTCAGTCTAATAGGATTGCACTTCAATGGTGGTTGAGTTAAGACCCAGGTTTTATTTCTTTCAATTGCCTGAATCTCCTCATCCATGGCTAACTTCCATTCCTTTTCTTTTACTTCCTCTTGATAAGTCATAGGTTCACCTTCTTGAGTAAGCAAGAGTTCAATTCTGTCTTCTTCTTGTCTATCAGCCCCATAGTTAACCCTTCCATCCAACACATAATCATTAAGCTTAGGTGGCATAGTAGAAATTCTGCTAGACCTTCTTACATTTGACTGCTCTTGCTTAATTTGTTGACTAGAACTGTCAATATGACCTTCATTCTGACTTGAAATTACATCAGGATTGGGAAGATTTAAACTGTCATGCTGACTAGAACTGCCTTCTTCAATTGAGTTTTGCTCCTCAACTTCAACATTTCCTTGAAACTGGTCATTGTGAACATAGAATTCCACCCAACTTGAGCTTTCAGTTCTAACTTCACCCAAGTATTCTGACCAATCCCATTTTCTTCCTTCCTCAAATTTTACATCTCTATTTACCACAATCCTTCTTTTGGTAACATCATACATTCTGTGACCCTTTGTTCCAATCTCAGTCCCTAAGTAAACCATAGGAACACTTCTGTCATCTAGTTTATTTAACCCTGGCTTGGTGACTTACACATGTCCTACACATCCAAAATCTCTCAGATGTGCTAGATTAGGTTTCCTTCCCTTTAAAGCTTCATAAGGTGTACCCTCATTTAAGGACTTAGTACTTATTCTATTGAGAATGTAGACTGAATGTCTCACTTCTTCTGCCCAAAAATCTTGTGGAATACTCATAGACTTCAATATGCTTCTTGTCATATTTAAAACTGACCTATTTCTCCTCTCAACCATCCCATTCTGTTGAGGAGAATAGGGAGTTGTCAACTGCCTGGTAATTCCTTCTCTACCACATTAAGTGTTGAACTCCTGGGAAGTGAACTCCCCCCCCACGGCCTGACCTTAAAGTTTTAATCTTAAGGCCTATTTCATTTTCAATCTTTTCTTTGAACTGCTTAAACACATCAAAATCTCGATCCTTCCTCTTTAACATGTATACCCAAATGAATCTAGTACAGTCATCTACTATTAACATGAAGTACTTATTACCTGCCTGGGTTGTTGGCATGATTGGACCACATAGATCAATTGACACCAACTGTAAAGGCTGTTCAACCTTGTACTGGGTTGCTGCAGGGAATGGATTTCTTGAGTGCTTTCCAGCAAAACAAGCCTTACACACCCGTGTGGGGTGATCCACCACTGGAACTCCAGTGACCAACTGTTTCCTTGTCATACCCTTCAGGGCTTCAAAGTTCATATGCCCTAGCCTGCCATGCCATAACCAAGGTGTAGCGGCTATTTTTGCTTGAAAACACATTGGTTTGCCAATGTTCAGATGAATTTTATACAGTCTATTTGGAGACCTTTTCACTTTCATTAACAGTTTCCCATCTTTCTCATACATCCACAAGAACTCATCCTTCATTCTTACTTCACAACCCCCTTCTGTTGCTTGTCCAAGGCTTAGAATGTTGCTCTTTAAATGTGGGATGTAATACACATCTGTTAGCAGCCTTTGTTCTTTATTTTTGCACTCTAACACCACTGAACATCTGCCTTCAATGACCACACATGAATTATCTCCAAATCTCACTTTTCCTCCAACATTCTTATCAAGACTAGAGAATACAGATTCATCACCTGTCATGTGGTTTGAAGCACCATTATCTAGATACCATAGATACTTGTCAGTTCCTTCAGATTCATATCTTGCTGGCACTACTTTGTGTTCATTTAAGAATACCATTTCCCTTTGGTCTTCAATTCTGGCAACAGTCATTAGAAGTGCAGGTCCCTCTTCTTCTGTTTGGGTTAAGTTTGCTTCTACATCTTTGGCTTTAGTTGGACATTCAGATGCATAATACCCATACAAATCACATTTGAAGCATTTTATCTTTGACTTATCTTTTCCTTGTTTCTTGAATTTGTCACTCTTCCCCTTGTTAACAAATTGCCCCTTGTTCTTAACCCATCCTTTTCCACCTTGATCTGACTTGGACTTATACCTGTTACTGCTTTCAAAATCCTTGATTCTTGCCTGCCACTCAGCATATGTGAGCAATAACTGGTCATATTTTTTTTGACTAACCTTGGCCTTCAAACAGGGCCTCTCTTCAAAAGCCTTAAGTCTGCAAATTGCTTCTTGAAGTAACATGGTGTCCAAATCTACAAATTGTTCAATAGAGGCAACAATTTATATGAAATTTTCAGGTAGTGAATCAAGAAATTTTCGAATTAGTGTTGTCTCCTCATAAGGAGCACCAAGATCACTAGCCTTTGATGATATTGCACTTATCCTTCCGGTAAAATCATCAATGCTTTCTTCCTCCTTCATTCGCAATCCCTCAAATTCATTTCGTAGGGTTTGTAATCTGGCTTTCTTAACCCTGTCGATCCCAACAAATCTGGACTTTAATGAATCCCAGATTTCTTTGGCCCTAGTGTACTTTACAACTTGGAGGACTAAATCCTCTGGCATTGCTTGGTACAGATACGCAATCGCCATATTGTTCTTCTTGGAATCAACTTCAACCCCTTCTTGGACTTCAATTACCTCCCAGAGGCCATGGACATTGAAGATTGACTTCAATTTGACCGCCCATATTGTGTAATTCATTGCGGTAAGAACTGGACATTGTAAGGGAATTGTGGAATTTTCTCTGATTGTCACAATTTGATTATTCACCGATGGAGTTGCACCTTCGCTGGTCATCTTCGTCTTCGATCTTCGATTGTATTTTCTGCCAAACCTTGAATCCAGATCCAATCCTTCGGATCGATAACGAGTTGTTCTTCCTTAACGCAACTCTGATACCAATTGATAATCAGGCACCAAGAGAATTCGTAACAAAATTAGGAATCAGACGAAGAACTTTTATTGATTGAAAACTTAACAAACTTAACAAACCATAAACTCTGTACTTATACAGATACAAGAATCAGAAATGACAAAATAAGTCCCTCTACAATTTTGGAATTACAAAACTACACCTAACATCAACCCTAGTTATGGGTAACTCTATGCGATTTTACAATATGCATAATTACAAATTTTAACACAAAAGTTTTTCCCGCTTTTATTGTTATATTCTAGCCAATAACACCCTAAACAACAACAATCATAAACAGTAAAATTCCACCAATAACAAAACTAGCAGTAGGGTCTGGAGATGATGAGATATAGACAAACCATAACCGTATTCAAGAATATAGAAATACTGCTTTTAGAGAGCCCGAGCTCCAACTAGGGGTGTTCATCGGTTCGGTTAATGGTTTGTTCGATTTATTCGATTCGGTTTGTTCGCTTTTGATTTTTTTAACCCTTATCCGTTAACCGAACCGAACCGAATTGAAAACTTTTCTAACCGAACCGAATTTAACCGAATAAACTGAATAAACCGAATTCAAAAGGAAAGTATATCCGAATAAACCAAATAAATCGAATTCAACCGAATAAATCGAATAAACCGAGCCGAATTGGAAATATGTCTAACCAAACAAACCGAATAAACCGAATTAAAAAAAAAGTACATCCGTTAACCGAACCGAAAACCGAATTCGCAATTCGGATACGGTTAATAACCAAACCGAAAACCGAATTCACAATTCGGTTCGGTTTTTTTCGGTTACGGATACGATTCGAATTTCGGTTTTCGGTTTTTTTGCACACCCCTAGCTCCAACTAGCCAATAACACCATAAAACTCAATAATATAAAATGATATTTTTTTTTAAATATTAAATTCCTCCAAAATATAAATATCTTCAAATGCTATAATATTGTATTTAAATTTCAGGGTATACAACATAACACCAAGATCAATTTGAATTTGGATTTTGATTTTGGCCGATGGTTAGGTTCCAATTCTCGTCAGAGAAGAAAATAAAGAAACAAAGGTCGTGGTGATTTCGATTAGGGATGACAATTGATTGCTTTGGGATGATTTTGGTAATCAACGTCTAATACTCAATTTGTAAAATCATATATCATACCATGTCTCATACTCGTCGGCTACCAGATTACTCATAACCGGTCGGGTTCACGTTTGTCGGTTGGAGACTTGGAGGTAGTGGGTGGGGGGAGGGAGATAATGTGTCAACTTGATAACTAAAAATAATAATTATAAATCGCATCTGATATAGCACAACACCTCGCCAAATTTATCCTAAACGTATAAAAAACTACTTTTAACGATCATGAGTAAGAATAAATTGTAAAAAGGGAAGTATATTGACATATTGTTACAAGTTTAAAGTTTATTGTTACAAATTTACAACTTTAAGCTTTATGTATGTATATACACATAGTTATCCATACTTTATAATCCAGTCATGCAGGGCGGCCCTTGGGGGGCGGGGAGGGCGACTGTCCGTGACCCGGTCTCCTAAGGGGCCCGTAGTTTTTTAAAAAAAATTACTTGAGTTTGACCCTTTAGATTGTCTCCACCAGTTACATATTTAATGTTTTACACTATTTCAAAAGCTTGAGTTAGATAGGTTGGTTTTAAATTACCTGTTAATACTCTTCCACTCAAGGAGGTTGTAGGTTTGATTCCTGCAGCCCTCATTTTTATTTTTCTTCTTTTTAAATAGATCACTGCTCCCTCTAACTTTAGTTAAATTATAAAAGTCACCCACAACTTTGTAATTATTAATCTGACAACCCTGACTTTGCGAAAATGGCATGACTAACCCCTAACTTTATAAATTGGTAATTTGACACTTCTTCCCCTACTTTGGTATAATGGCAAAACTCACCCCTAGCTTTGTAAATTGTTAATTTTACCACCTCAAGTTTAACGAATTTATCGTTTCAATGTTAACTCCTATTCGCACAACAATTTATCTATTTTTCGAACTCCATGACCGAGTCGTGGCAGCTTCATATGTTTCTTTTATGTAGTTAGTGACGTTATTGTTCTCGCGCAATACGCATAACGAGGTTTGCAAACCCACCGCAACACACGGGATATATTTTCTAGTATATACATATTTATAAAAGGTCCAACTTGTATTATCCATTTATACTATTAACCCACTTAGAAATTAAAAAAATGTCCACTACTTGTATTATCCATTTATCTTATTAACCCACTTAGAAATTAAAAAAAGCCCACTAGATTTTCAAACTTATTAAAAAATAACAAAATAATTGTTATTCGTTTGTTATAGTTTTTTATTATGTCACTATGATTTTATATTATGGGGCCCATTTTTTTTAAATATCCCGGGCCCAAAACGTTTTGAGGAATCTCAGGACCGGCCCTGCAGTCATGTCGAGCTATTCTCAAAAGCATCGAGTCAATTAATACTATATAAATGGTTAATATTGTTATACCTTTTTGGTACAAATAAACTAATAAAGTCGATGCAAGACTATTCATCGAGTTGGGTTGAAGCTTGAAAATGAAGCCAAAAACAAAATCGGGCTCGACTTAAGTTTCAAGCTTCAAGTTTTAATGTCAGATTAAACTTAAGCGTAGTCAGTGTGACTCCTAGCCTTATTAGGTTATTACATTAGTTAAAAATGTACCTAAGCGCCTTAAATCAATTAACAAAGGGACGTATTTTATTGTAATTCATGCGTGTTCACGATTTTGTTCTATTGTCTTGACAAAAATCATGTGCAAACCGTTAGCTAGAGTTTCGGTAAATGATAAACCAAACCGGTTTCATTGGGTGGGTTGGCATGATCTCATATTATTAGCAGTTTGACTGATTGAACCGATTTGTTTTTCTTCAAAATTATTGTTTGCAACAAAAATTTTAAAATAATTAAAATGTTTCTTAAATGTAGTACATATATATAACTACATATTCTACAAATAAAAAATAATAAAGGTTAAAAGCCAAGTTCGGTTTACACAGCTGGTTCCACGTTCCAAACTGCGGAGCGAGCCTTTAAAATGCCAAAACCAAACCATATAATCTCACACTCAATGTATTGCTAACTTGCTTCAGTTTGGATATTTCAGTCGGTTTCAACGGTTTATGAACACCACTCACGAGTAAACAACAGCAGAAAATCAAATGTAAAGCAAGCACATAAATAATAGGTAATGCAGGCTTATTAATATTATATTATACTAATAAAAGGTTCTCCAGTAAATTCCGACTAAAAGTTTATAAATTTACTCAAAAACTATATTAAAAACAAACAAAAGCCCAAACTTATTACAAACTCTTTAATGCATATATGTATGTATGAGTATGTATCTATCTATAGATGCCTTAGAAACTCAAAACTCAATCCAAAAGACTGCAGATAAACCAATCAGACGAAGCCATTGAACTTAAGCCTAATGTAACTGGTGTTGCCTAACAGGAACAGCAAAAAGATACCAGCAACAGCAAGAGCAAGTTTCCCCCATTGTTGCCACCTCTTCTTGTTTCTGTTTACAAGTGGTGGCGGGATGGGCTTCGGTTTCAACTGCTTTGAGAAGAAATGTGGTGGTGGTGGTGCCGGTTTTATCTTATTCTTCTCCTTAGGAACTGTTCCTGTATCTTTAGCTGCCGCCTCGTTTGCACTTTCTGAGCTGGCGGCTGCCGCTTCCTCTCCGTTAATGCTTCCGTCTCCGCCACCTGTCTTCTTCTTCTCCTTCTTTCTCAGTCGCTTCTCCCTCTCCTGCACAAACTCACATTATTCTTATTCTTCTTATTATTATTTTTCAACCCTTTTGGTTGAGAATGATACGAGTTATGTTTTATCTTTTTACAAATCAAATAAATTAGTTTAAAAGGAAACGGGTCGAAAGTTACCCAATGTGTGATTTTAAGCATAAAACCTCCTAAATCAATTTATTAAAAAAAAAACTACACTATCACTGAAATAATTTGATTTCTATAATAATTTCAGAGCTAATCATCTATGATAGAAAAACAGAACATTTTGCTACTACATACGTGTGTAAACGGGCCAACTTTGGTATGAGATAGACCAATACACCCCTGAAATAACCAAATGGATCATGATTGACCCAGGTTAATAATTCATGATCAGACCCATTACCCAACTAATCTAATTAGATGGGTTCATGACAATGATGGACGTATTTAGCTGTTTGTTTTCCCAGTCATATCCCTAAACCCCCCCCCCCCTTTCTGTTTGCATTTTCATTTTTTGTGGCCGGAAATTTGTGTTCATATAAAATTTTAGGAAGTTTGCTGTCGCCAAAATGCATGATGTAAAAAGTGACTTGTTTTTAAAGATTTCTCGTCACAAATTGTCTCAAACTTTAAAAGTTTTATTATTATATGAACAGTTGCATTTAAAAACTAGAGTGACATGATGTATTTTAGGCAATATTGAGTAAACAGAAAAAAACCAAAAATGGTTAAAACTTACCTTTTCTTTTTGCTCAGCTTCCTTGCGGGCCCGCAGCTCAGCTCTAATTTGGGCCTTTTCAGCATTGCGTTTCTTCCTCTCCAGTGCCTCAATCGCCTTGGCCTTCTCCTCAAGGCGGCGTTGCTCTTTCAACTTGGCGGCAATCTCTTCTTTCCTCAATTCCTCAGCCTTTTTAGCCAACTCAATATCCTCTTTTGTCAGTGTATTCTCTTCCTCCTTTTTGTTCTCCACTGTCAGCTCAGAAACCACTGCCACGTCATCACTTCCCTTCGGTTTTGCAACACCTTTGGTTTTCAATGTCTGATTCTTTTGGCCCGATACATTCTCAATAGATCTATTGTTAGTATTATTATTATTATTATTATTATTATTATTATTATTATTATTATTATTATCATCTGTTTGCTTCTTTTCAGTAGATGAAACAATCTTTCCTTCTTCAACAGGTAGAACCACTGACACGGATTTCACTTCACCTGGAATAGAAACCGGACCGTTATCAACTTTTTCATTCACAATAGCAGGCAGTGCAGGCGCCACGTCATCAGGAACAAGTGACCCTCCATCCAATGCCCTTTGTCTCCTGCTTACGTTCATATTGCACCTGCTGATGTACTCTTTCCTGAACTCATCATTGTTGTTCCATTGTTCCATAAATGTCTCCACCTAAAAAAAATATATATGCTTATGTATGTAGCCTATGTTGTGGCTTTAACGAATTTAAACTACAAATGTATAATGTAACAAAATAAATCACTCAAATAACCTGATTTGCGCACGAACGATAAAGTGCATCTTTATTTCCATGTGATGCAAAATCCCTTGCTGCCATTAAATCTTCCTTGAACTGACGGAAAGTTTTGTTCTGCACATACAAGTAGCCGGAATTATTATTATCACAATTATGCATATTTCACTAATGGATTGCAAGTTAATACAAACTCGACTCAGGAGTGATCATACAAGCTCATACTCATTATACAGCATAATCTATTATGAAACATTAAATGTATAAAGAGTAATCGATTTGTCCTTAATAACTCATAAGTTATACATAACAAGCGGTCTACTACAAAGTTTCCAATATTATGCTCATGTCTAGGTGTGGATTCAAGGAAAATCGATCAATGTCATTAAAAATATGTTTATATATATAATATGGCAGAATGACAAGGAATTATTAATTATATCGAACAAGTAAATTAACGACCGCCGAAGAAGAAACAATTCCTATTAAAAATATTAAATATGGTTTTTTGGTTCACAAATATGAAATTGCTACTGCCAACATTTTAGCCAACTCAATATTAATTTCTATTGCCAACATTTTCTATTTGATTGTCTACACACGTTTTTCAACATAATAAATTCTAGGGAGTTTTAGTATGTTTGACTCATTCCTGTTGCAATTATATACATACATGTATATATACTATGATTCATTTTATAGTCTTGTATAACCCCAAAGCATAGTACATCAAGCAAGCATGGGAATAAAAAAAAGCACTGAAGGAGGTGTTGAAGAGATGTTTTGGAAGGCTAATCCAATGCATAGTTCACAACATCACAAAACTTTATGCCACAAATAATGTTATTACTCAAAAGAGAGAGACTATGTAAAGATATATGCCATGAATGTCCCCACATGACTACAAAATTAAAGCATATCCTTTTTCACTACAGATCTACATGATGCAAAAAGTCACAACAAACCTTGTCATATGATAGTTTTTTCAAACTATTTAAATGAGCATATGCTTTTTGGCGAACATCATCTGCAGCTCTGAACTGAGCTTGGAGTTCTCTTTCCCTTCTACTTTCCTCATCGTATGTTTTCCCAGCTGCTTTGACAACTGCTTCAGCTTTTGATACCTTATCTTTTAAGGAGTCCAATTCCTTCTTCAAAGTCTGTATATAATAAAAACTCCAATCAATTTCAAAATTTAAGCCAAACAATAACGAAGATAGGAATAATGAACTGTCAGATTATAAGGCGATGTTTGCTTCCAGGAAACTTTTTTGGAGGGATGGATGCTTAATGGGAATGCATTCCATGGGCAATTGGAATGGAACCAAAAGTAATCAACACGTGTTTGGTAGACATGGAATGGAATTGCTACTCAGTTTGATAAAAATGACAAAAATGATGACAATAATAACACGAATAATAACAACAATATTTGGTAATTTGAGGAAGGGTTTTTCATCCGAAACTGAATGCCCCTACCTTCATACGCTCCTCATTATGATCTTTCTGGTCTACAGATTGTTGAATTTCTTCTGAGCTTCCCATATTTGAGGCTAATTGATCACGAAGAGTCTTAAGTTGCTTAATCTCACGAATGAACTGTTTTTCATCTTTTAAAAGCAATGTTTCATGCTGTATCATATGCTCCATATTGAATATCTGCTTCAAAAACATATACTTAAAACTCTACCCAAGAATATTTAGCAAGATATCAAAATATGCCAGCTTAATGTTTAAAAGAGAAAGGTGTGAATCATACCCTGCCATCAATATCTTCAACAGACATTGCATTCTTCCACCTGTTGATGACAACCTGGACAGAATCTATTTCCTGCCTTTTTAATCTAACTAACCGCCTTGCTGCGGTCTCATCCGTCTTTGCTGCATTATATGCCTCATTATGGGCTTTCAACCTTGCCTGTAGAAGAAAACATTAAGCAAATAGCATTAATCAAAATTTTAAATTTATATAAAAATTGAGAAATCAACGATTTCAGAATTTCTCACCCTCTTTCCTTGGATCTCCATTCGGATTGCATCTCGGAGGCGTGTCTTCTCATCAACCAGCAACTGTGCACTTCTAATCTGATCCCTTAAGTTTTCATCCTCACATCTAGGAATCTTTATCAAGAAGTTATACGGTAAAACCTCAGCTACTTCATTCTGTACATCAATGGCATCAGTAACAGAACCCTCTACAGATGATGTAGGAATCTCATCACTTTGAATGCCGTCAATGTCTTCCGCTTCTTCATTCTGTATGTTATGAGTGGTCTCATGACGCCCAATTGAGCCAAACTCAATCACAGCTCCACTGTTCACAATTGTGTCAGAGAAACTTAATGTGGAATGACCTCCAACCGGGGCATCCTTAACTTCAGTTTCTTTTTCTTCATCATCATGAAAATCAAAATTTTCAACCCCTGTTCCACAATCCATACCTTCAGCTGATATGTTCTCTACTACCAGATGAGGTGCAGATTCAACAGGCGCATCAGTAACTTCAGTTCCTTTTTCTTCATCATCAGATACATCAACATTTTCTACCTCAGTTCCACAATCCATACCTTCAGCTGCTCTATTCTTTGTAACCAGATGAGGTGCATATTCAACAGAAGCATCCTTAACTTCAGTTTCTTTTTCTTCATCGTCAATAAAATCAACATTTTCAACCCCTGTTCCACAATCCATACCTTCAGCCGATGTGTTCTCTGTAACCAGATGAGATGCAGACTCAACAGGCGCATCCTTAACTTCAGTTCCTTTTTCTTCATCATCAGATACATAAACATTTTCTACCCCAGTTCCACAATCCATACCTTCAGCAGCTCTATTCTCTGTAACCAGATGAGGTGCATATTCAACAGAAACATCCTTAACTTCAGTTTCTTTTTCATTATCACCAGAGACATCAACATTTTCAATCCCAGTTCCACATTCCATATCTTCAGCAGCTCTATTCTCCGTATCCAGATGAGCTACAATTTCAGCCTTTGGCTCTACTACTACCAATTCATCAGGAGTAGAGAGTGATACATTGTCCTTAACAACTAACAACTCACTGTTATTGCATTCAGATATCACAAGATCAACAGTTTCAACAATTTCAGAACTGCCCTCCAGTGATAACCCATCTTGAGATTTATCAATCGAATTGCAGACTTCATATTGTGAAGTTGTATTCACATGAATAATGGGCTCAATGTTAGTTTCTGCTTCCAATGGTACTTCAGCCTCATTGGCAGATTCTGTTGTGTTATCCTCCAAGTTCAAATCATCTTGAACATTGTCTGTAACCACTATTTGAGATTCCCGAATCTCATCTTCTATTTTGACCTGCTCCTTCATGTCTTCAGAGTTCACCTCAATTTCAGATTCTGTAACTTTAATTAGGCTTTCTGAGCTTCCCTCCATTTGCCTCTCAAAATTCTCTTCTAATTTTTCCTTCTTGGCATTAAGCATTAACGGTACACTTCTATCAGCCTCTGTTCCAGAAATCTGAGTCTCTCCTGTCTCCAAAATCCCATCAAACTTTTCAGCTTGCCCATTGGCCAGGGCATCAGTGTCCTCAGACAACACAAGTCCTGAGTCTGGATTCTCTTCTGATTCTGTGCTTAAGCCAATGTCTGTATCTTCAGCCTTATTGTTCTCAGATTGGCAAGGAACTGACACCAACACACTCTGATGCTCAGCTTTGACCCCATTACAGACATAATTTGGTTCAGCTTCTACATTGATCTCTGAGGTATTAACTAACAACTCTTGATGCTCTTCTGACTTTACATCTACTTCCTCGGCATGATTACCACTAGGTTCTGACTCAACTGATACTGGACATTCTTGGTTGTCAACTAAACTGCCAATGGAATCTGACCCATCAACTGACGCTTTACATTCTCGTTCCTTGATTGAGTTTCCAAAAGATTCTGGCTCATCAGCTACAACTTGACCTGCCAAATCTTCAGATGGCTTACCAGACTCATCAACTGTTACTTGACTTTCGGTTGGACTTTCAGATGATTCTGACCCATCAGCTGTTACTTGACATTCCAAATCTTCAGATGGCTTACCAGATTCATCAACTGTTACTTGACTTTTGGTTGGACTTCCAGAAGATTCGGACCCATCAGCCGTTACTTGGCAATCCAGATCTTCAGATGGTTTGCCAGACACATCAACTGTTACTTGACTCTCTGTCTTGTCAATTAGATTGCTAATAGACTCTGGCCCCTCATTAACCATCACTTCACAATCTGTGTTACTAACTGTATAGGTGGTAGAGAATGGCTCTTCTGTTGTGTTGATTACATCAGGCGTAGACAGAGACTGAGTGATTGTCACATCAGACGGATGAATAGTAGAATCTGACTCGGTTACTGCAACCGGAGAACTCTCTATTGTGTTCATAGTGGACTCCGGGTCAAAAGCAACACCAGAACCAATATCATCCATTTTGATTTTCACATTTGGGATCTCATTACCATCATCCACTTCTTCAGTATTCTCAACAACCGCCTCTTCTTCCCCGGATATCTTGTCAAGATGACCATTTACAGCCTGATCAATGGCATTACTCTCTAACACCACAGAAGTATCAACAGTAGATCCATTCTCGAGATTCACATCGTCTTTAACAACTTCAACCTCAGAATCACTTACTGCTGCAGATCCATAAACAATGCCCTTAGTTTCTATACCAAATTCTTCCTTCCTTAATAGATCAACTTCATCAGCTGAATCAGATTTAAGCCCAAAATCACCAACATCAACACCCCCTGTATCATCAGGATCACCAGCACTCACCTCAACACTACCACTAACAAACACATACGAAGAATCATCCGCATCGTCCTTCCCACCGCCATTACCGACACCGACCTCATCCAGATCACAACTATTTACACCAGCATTAACACCAAACTTCTCCTCAATTTCCACCTTACGAACTACATCATTACAAACCACCTCAGCACCAGCCGTCATTGCCAACAAATTCTACAAATTCAAATCACACAATCAAACATAACAAACACCAGAGTCCAATCACATCTACAATTCAAACATAACAAATCGCAAAACTTGGAAAAAAAAGCATAACTCAAAGGATCCGAATCATACTTACCAGTAATTAGATTCAGATTCGGCGTGATCCAGATGCGCGAAATCAGATCGAACATAAACCGAATCAGAATCTACCAGATCGAGCGCTTCAACGGCACCGACGCAAAACCGAGTTCGATAATAGGACCAAAGGTAGGGTTTATGAGAATGCAGAATTGTTGGGAGGTCAATCGAAGAGGAATGGGGGCGGGAGATCTGTTTCTCTCTCTAGATTCTCTCTCTCAAATTTCACACACATAATACACACAGTTGCTAAAACGGAGGGGAAAAGAAAAAGAGAAAAGCTTTTGGGCCTCTTTCTTCACGTCTCACTCAATGACTCGAACTTGTATTCATGATTAAATCCAACTGTTTTTTCCTAGTATCCTTTTTTTTATTATTTAATATTTTCTTTCATAATTGGCCCTTTTAAAATCGTTGTTAGCCATTTCTAGTCCCTGTATTTGTTGGAATGGTTTTGAAAAGGGCTATAACTACAATTAAAGTTGTCAACTGTTTTATTAAAGAATTGTGTCGGTTAATATAGGATTAGTTTTAAAATTATTATATGTTTAAAAAATAATTGTATATATTGTAGAAGCATTTAGTAACTTGTGAATAGTACCTAGTGTTATATCTATTCAACCACTTATGATTGGTACTAACTAGGCCTGGTAAACTGGGCGGGTCGGACGGGTTCGGGTCATGGGTCATAACTGGTTCGGGTCCGGGTTAGGAGCAAAATGACTTCGGGTCAAAACGGGTTTGGAGCAAAATTAGTCCCGTTATGTTTAAAAAAAAACTATCAATTGGGTTCGAGTCAAAACGGGTTCGACCAATACTACTAACATTCCTTCTCTCTAAATAGTCTTCGTGAGGGAAAGATAGAAACAAACGACGTCATTAAATGATATAATAACCCAATTGATTCTGCACGTGAGAATAACCTCCATGATTAATCACCAAAACCTTAGAGCGGCAACAACTTGTTCTTTGTCAGAGCCCAAACCACCCTCCGTCAACCGCAAAATTCCTTACAAGGTATCGCAAACAAGAATCCAGGGTCGACCCAAAAGCTTTGGCAACAAAGCCCTAGCCTAGGGTCCCCAAAAGTTTTCATGTTACATAGGGCTAAGTGATTTTCACGGGATAGCGAAGAAAATTGGCAAAGGGCACTAGTGATAACTCATAAAATATTTGTTGTTGTTAAGTGTATAACTCATAATATAACACGACGGGTTAATTTGGGTTTACTCAAACTATTCAGTTAGTAAATTTGGATTAAATGTCAATTTGAGTCACAAATATAAAACTTGTTAACTTAAAGTAGATCCAAATGGACGAGTAGTAGTACAACCTCAACATTTTGTGTCTCGACCAACCCCATTGTCACTACCCCACACCCTCGCCGCGTGTAAATCACCACCATCCCCCGTCGTCGCCACACCCCCTCTTTCACCTTCTTTGACGCCACCTCCCTCATCGTCGCCACTGCTATTGTCGCCACCACTACTACCTCCTTTGCACCACCATGTTGTCATTCGTCGTCACTAGCAGCCCTAAAAGTATAATTAAAACAATCAATTTTAAGATCCCATTTTGATATGAATCCGTTTTCACCAAAACCAAATTAATACCTTTTTAAACGCTCGTTGATCCGAACCACTTTGGTCAAAAAACTGCTGTGACCCAAACCCAATTTGGTCAAAATATGTTTTAACCTGAAACCAATTTAGTCATAACTCGTTTAACTTGTTACCTGACCGTTTCTCATGGATATAATAATAATAATAATCCTTATTCTAATAAATGATTCCAAAGAATGTCACATGTCATCATCATATTTTCTCACCAAAATCCTCTAATTTTCACTATTTTAAGTAAGTTTGAATTTCGAAATTTAATTATGTTAATGTTTTTATTTTTCAAAAAAGATAATATAAAATTTGAATTTTAATTATTACTTAATTAAGAAAACAAAGAATTTTATTTCTTGTTTTACACATTATTATACTTTCATTTTTCTATTAAAAAACCCCAAGTAATACATATATATATATAACCTAGTAATAATAATAAATAATCTTTAATTGCGTCTTTAACACTTATTTTCCTTTTAACTACAAAAAAAAACCAAATAACTATTAAACTTTTGAAACAGCTGTAACCATTAAAATAGGATAAGAAGGAGCATATTGCAAGCAACATGCTATAAAAAAATGTTGTATATTGTAAATAAATATTAACACAGTATTATCTAAATATAAGATGATAAATAATTTAATTGTATTTTTTTATTTTTTATTTTTTTGATAGGCGACTTTCATTTTTAAGTAGCAGTCACATCTCCGAATCGGAGATCCGTTACCCCTCAACCTGACCACTACGTTGTCTGAACCGGGCCCGCGGGTTCAGAACGAGAGGCTTAGGCTATCACCGGGAAACCATGGAGCCTGCTGCCACTTGACAACAGTTGCGCCGCTACACAGGCCAAACCCCGCTAGCGTAACGCACTCCGGACTAAAACCCGGGTTGGCTCGGACTCGAACCTGCGTGGGAAGGTTGAGTCTTCATCACCATAACCACTAGACCAAAGCCCAGTAGTTTAAATATAAGATGATAAATAATTTAATTGTATATATATATATATATATATATATATATATATATATTTTTGATATTGCTGTTTATATTTATTAATTTCTTTTATTCTACATTTTTGTGACATTATTAATGCACCATTAATATGTCAAAATAATATTTTATATTTATATGTTTTTATAATATTTTTTGTGCGGTTAGGCAAAAACAGCATAATAGTAGCATATAGAAATACCGAAATAGTCAAAAGTCAAAAGAGAAGAAGAGAAACTATGTGCGGATGCGTGTGATCTACGATGGGTGCATTGTACCCAAACAAAACCTGACGGAGTAGCTGTCATCCAACCATGTGATGACGTCATTCTAAACGCCATTATTTCCGCGTCTTCATCGTTCAATATGTAACATAACAGCTTTCTCCCACTTATTCGTATCCCTTTCGTGGACCTCACTCAAATCCATATTTAAAATAACCGGGTTCACACACAATTGTTGTTTGCGTGTGGATCTAAAGAAAATTTTGGAACAAAACGTTATAGTACGATTCAACAGAAAATAAATTAAACCGGACGAGTTGGTTGAGTAGGTTGATGGTGAGTTTTGATGGTTTGAGGGTTCACATTCGCCGGTTTTAAACCACGAACTCGAGTATCCATGGGCGAAGCTTTGTTAGGGCCTTCTGATTTTTTGCTTAGTAATGTTAATTTATACGTATTCAGCCGATGTTTCACTCAATAGTGTTAATTTATACGTATTCAGCCAAAAATTTTATAGTTTCGGCCCCACCTGATAGGAAAAAAAATCCTGACCCCTGTGTTTTTTTTCTTCAAGCTTCGACACCGCGAGTATCAAAACGCATATATAAAAACACGTTGCAACGACTATCAATCTGTCAGAAAATTCTAAAATCAATGACGGACTGACTTGAAGCACAGTGAAGGTGTAGACACCCACTCAACTTGTTAAATGTAACGTACCTTTGTTCCTAAAATAGGCACAAGATTAATAGGCACCCATCCGGTTTTTTCACACGCCCCATGTCCCTAATTTTCAGTCTAATTCAAAAGCCCCAATTTGACCTATGATTTTTCTAAAGTCCAACAAGTAATGAGAAATCAACAATGTTCGTGACCATTTTTTTTAACGGCAATTGAGATCACTGACGGGCCACTATCCAACCTGATCAGCTACACCCTCTTAGGAGGAAACCCACCATAGGTGAGAAGCCCCCTGGTCTGGACCCCCTTTTTTGTCACATGTGGTACTTGAACTCAAGACCTCCCCATTTTAGTAAAGTTTTAGGTATACACATTTGCCACTAGGCTAAACTAGTTGTTGTGTTCATGACCATCCTAGTTCCATTTTTCTTCTTCCAAGATCGACTTCACACGTCTGATTTCTTGGAACAAAAACTAAAGCTTAGCTTGTAATCGCATTACCAAAATCGAAACTTAGTTCCAGATTCGCAGAACCAAGCTACAGGTTCGTACAATCAAATTGCATGTTCAATAATCGTCTAAATCGTAGGTTTGGTTTGGTTCAGTTGTTCAATTCGATATCTTGGTTCTTGGAATGCTAATTCAAATGTCTTTAGTGTAATATGTTATGTTTTTGAATTTTTATTATTTGTAGGTTTGATATCCTGATTCAGGGCTGTTTATCTATCATATTATAATTGTTTGATACTGCCACATGTTTTGTTCACTTAAATGCTTAATCACTTGTTCTATTTTTTATTTTGTTTGATTTGTATTTTTTTTATTTTGTTAGATTGTTAGTTTTGTTAATTACAAAGCTAAATGGCTAAACGATAGTTCTGAATGAAGACTAAGGAACCATAAGTGGACTTTAGTGTCGAAATTTAAGATTTATGGTGTTTTGCCTTATGAGAACACTACAAAACTTGCAAGATTATGAGTTACCCTTCCCCATACATTTGGCCAGTTTTTCTGTTATAATTCAAGCTAGTGGTCCATTTGTATAGTTTAACATCATAATCTTCTTAATATTCTTTGTTGCAATCAGTCCAATTACATGGATGTTGTGTTAGTATTTTCTAGAATGTTGGACATCATTTAAGCCATAGCAACTGTTAGACAGTGTGTGTGAGTTGGTTAAGTTATGATATTTTGTTCTCATGCTAGAGAAGACTAAGTCGTGAGAAGTTTAGAGGCTTACCCATGTTCTCTAAGTTAGGCGTTAAGTGTCGTTATGAAGTATTATCCAGAAGTCTCTAAAGTTGAAGTTTAGAGGTCACGAGCTTAATCTTCAGAGACCGAATTTCTGTCTTCTAGGATCTTTTTCTTCAACTCTTAACACATTACTTAGGTTTGACCCAACCCTTTCTGATAAAAATCATAAAATAAAAAGAGTTTTATCACACTTCATATGAATTTTAAGGTTTAAACACGTTTATGGAAGTATATTTGATCATTCAAAATCAGTTTTGGAGTATTTGGTCAATCAACTAATCAAATTTCCATTTCAGGATAGTTTTAGTCAAAATCGCCATTTTCACCAAATGTCACAATTACATTTTGAATGTTCATCCAAAGCAATTTCAACAGTGATTTTAACTCATTTCAATCATAAAATCATAAATAAAGGTTTGTAACAAATCTTCATAAAAGTCCACTTTTGGTTAAATTTCACCGATAACTAACATACTTATAATCTTGGTTATATCAGACTTAAGTAGCACACACACTAGAATGTGAAGTTCTATTGAATGTTTGAAATTTCCGACTTTGATGTTGGATTAAACTCTGGTAGATATTTGGTGCAATGGTAGCACCAAAACTTTCCATATTGGAGGTCTTGGGTTCGAATCCTGGCCACAACAAAAAAAGGGTCTGTGGTCAGGTCAGGGGGGTTACTCAGTTGAGGGGTTCCTCCTAGGATGGGCTACCTTGAATATTTTAGGTGTTGCCCCGAGAAAACCCAATTATCCTAAAACATCTAGGTGTTGCCGTTAAAAAAAATATTTAAAGTTTGCCTAATAGCAAATTCAATCCCTTAAAAGTACTCAAAACAACATCTTCATCTCCATCTCTATAATTTAACTAAATATCACATACTTTCAAATCTATCTTTAAAGTTGATTTACCCTCCCAAATCTTATTCTCGGTCTCACTTACAAACACTTGGTAAATTACATAAATAGGCCATATCAAGAACGAGACAGTACATAGGGTTTTTTTTAATTATTTTCTTATTATAATTTGAGTAATTACATAACAATCATTTTCCTTTAGTAAATTACATAAATAGTCCTTTTACGTTAAAAATACCAAAATACCCTCATGTGTCTTGCACATGATCTGATTTAACAGAAAAAATTAACGCTCGTTATTCCAAAAGATGAAACGTGTAAGCTTTTTTAATCATAAAGGACATATGTTGTAATCTTCTTAGTTAAATGACGTATACTGAAATTTGGTAAATAACTAAAGGACGTAAAATGTAATTTACTCTATAATTTATTATTATTATTGTTATTATTATTATTTTATATTTTTAAAATATTATAACGTAAAATCGAGATCTTTTTAATTTGATAATAGTCATCTCTTTAAGAGGGACCTCTTTCTTACGGCTTTTATGCCTATAATTTTAGTAAAGCAATCTTAGTTTAAGAAAGCTTTTTAGGAATGGTAATTTTTTTCATATATTCTTAACAAAGTACTTTTGAAATTTGAGAAATGAAAGTACCAACTATAGATCCTATGAAATTTCTCACATTCCTGGAAAGATAAGTCGCTTCTTTCGATACAACATATGCAAGTTTGGTTACAAATATGTTGTAATATGAAATAGATGGAGTAAAACATTTATAGATGACATAACACATATTTTAAATTAAACTATATTATATGCGATACATCGCCTAATTAGATTTTGTGCATAATCAAGTGAGCGCCTAACTGAGGTTGTAGAGTAGGCATTGCGTGCGGAGCATGTGAGTACGATGGAGATAACTCAAAGGAAAAGTATTGCAGAATCATTGCAAGAGCCATTTTTGCTTCTAGTATAGCAAAGTTCTTGCCAATGCATATACGTGGGCCACCACCAAATGGGAGGTACGTAGCTTTTCCCTTAGTAACCCTTGAAACACCTTTAGAAAATCTTTTGGGCTTAAACTCGTTCACATCTTCACCCCACATATCTTTGTCATGATGCAAAATAAATGTGTTTATTTGGACAAGGGTTCCTGCGGGCAAGGTTAAGTTACCTAGTTTGGTTTTCTCATGTATTAGCCTTCTAAGTAATATGGCTGGTGAATATAGTCTAAGAACCTCACGAAAGATGATGCTAATCTACAAAATGAAAAATTGCGATACAAAAGAATAAGAACATCAACATACTTTAAAGTCATTAATATCTGGTTTTTATAGTACGAAAACTCACAACTTTTAGATGGCTCAAGCCATCAATATCTGGATTTTTATCTCCAAAAACATGTAAGACTTCTTGTCTAGCACGTGTCTGCCATTCTGAGTATAGACCTAGTAAAATCATAGTCCAAACAAGCATATTTCCTGTGGTCTCTTGTCCTGCAAAGTAGAAGAGTTTGCATTCTTCGATGACTTCATCGATGCTTAATCCAAAATTACAATTCCCATGCTCTTTTATTTCTTTGTAATTAGAATCCAAGAGTATGTCCAAAAGGTCATCATGGCTAGTTTCCATCCATGTAAAACAACTCTTACCTAAATGTAATCCACACATAATCCCGAAAAAATAAAACCCCCTATAGAATATACAATATTCTAAAGAAATACTACATGGAACAAATTTCTTAGCGATTTACAAAGAAATAAAAGCGATCACGTATGGGTGTAATCTTTAAATAATGACAAATATTACGAGAATGGCTAGAAGTAATCAAAAATCATTTATTTAGTTGTATATTTATCTAACTATTTATTTGTATATTTATCCAAACTTCTAACATGAATAGTAAAATACATAATTGTTGCACGAATTTACTTGAATTCATATATGTATATTTTCATAAATTTATGTGTATTTATTTATAAGAGATATCTACACATGCATAGATTTACTATAATGATCTCATCTACACATTCGTACGAAACTTGTTACGAGGAGTACATACATGAGAGAAAGTATGAAAGTCATTAATTAGAGACGTAAATCATTTAATCTTTTACAATAGTATCTTTTATTCTAATGTTAATAATAAATAATTTTCTTTGTTTCTCACGAGTTCTCATATTATTTATTATATAGTAAAAAACTCTAACACACACGTGTGTATATGTGTGTGTATAAGTGAGTGTATGTTTTAGTGTAACAAAGATAACGAAAAAATCAAAGTTGCATACCAAGAGTGTTAAGGGACTTGTGGAAGAAGGGCGAGACGCGAAAAGCGATGTCATGAGTTAGATTCATGGGCTTAGACTTGGCTTCGTTCATCATCCGCACCATCTCTTTGAGATCACCGTACATGAATCTGTAAGAGGTACCTTTGAGCCCTTGATCTTTTAGAAACTTTTCTATCCTCTTTGGTTCGATCCACAACCAATTTGAAATCCTCCATATTATATAAAACAAGAAGATTGCTACAACTCCTAGGACACAAAAAACTGAAGTTATCTCCATGCCTTGTGGCTACTAGAGAAGAATTGTGTCTTTGTGATGACATGACCGAGAAATAATCGTGGGTATTTATTGGCGTGATAACTTTCAGTTAACCACCTTATGGTTTGAGAGGTTCATGGTTATCATCCATGTTTATGTAATATCATAATACATAATATTGCGCATAATATTACATATATGCAGTATGATATTGCATATATATAATATTATTATATTACATGTATATGTAGTATCAGTATATTACTTATATATGTAGTATTAAAAAAGTTATGACACGTTAAATGCTTTTTTTAATATGAGAATATTATACTCAAATTAAATTTAGAAATCGCTTAATTTTATGATGTAGTTTTGAAAAAAATAACATATGAAATGTAGGAAAAGTGGGTCACTTTTTAATAAAATAATAATAAAATATAATGACGACACTCTCGTCATATATGAAAAAAAGCTAGTAAAATACCGTTTACAAACTAAATGGAAGTACAATTTATATATAGCAATAGTATGAGGCAAAAGAAACCCATTTATGTTACCTACAAAGATACTTATAAGGGTATTGGGGGCGTTCAACCCGATTGTAATCGAGTAGGCCATCGAGTAAATGAGTAAAGGGGAACACCGCCCCTATTGACTCGAGTAGGGGCGGGTAAGAGTGATCGAGTAAGATGAACGAGTATATTTACTTGGAGATGGCCCTTCACCCACCTTCCAACCACCCAATACCCACTTGTACCTCATGTATTAAAAGTTGTACATATAAAAAATAAAGTTGGTGAATAAATGAGTAGGGTGTTTCCAATAAAATCTGAGTAAATGAGTAGTTTTGAGGTGACAAAATTCTATTGGACAGTTTTGGTGAGTAAATGAGTAATGGGGTTAATGGCCCCCAACACCCTAAATCAGTGTTCAAATCAAAAGTTGAGGGCTTCACCGATGCAAATTCGGCCCAATTATAGACGGTGCAGTTTTCACATCTCGATTCTTGAACCGCAACCCAAAATATTCGCAACATGTCGACATTACAAGTGCAAATTAAAAATTAAATTGGGTTAAGAAGTTAGGGTATGTTTGGTAGGAGGTAATGAAATGAATAAATAAATGAAATAGAAAAGTAAATTGAATGGACGATGAAAACATTTTATGAAAAATAAAATATTTGTAATTCATGTAATTGTTTATCCAATGTGGATGTAAACAGATCTACTCGATAAATGTTCAAAAGTAACATGCTTATCTTTTTTACGAGGACGATACCGAGTAGAAGTATATATCTATTTGATGTTTCTCACAAAAACACTTTACCTTTGCAAATATGAAAGCTCCATATACTTCTACTCGGTATCGGTCTTGTAAAAAAGATTATCATGTTATTTCTGAACATTTTTATCGAGTAGATATGTTTACATCCACATGAGACAAACAATTACATGAGTTGAATAGTAGATTCAAGGATCACTAGATGAAGTTATTAACTCTTAGTTCTACTTTAGTCTCAAAAGAACACCCTAAAGTGATTAATATTGATCAGATTTGTCTTCTTGTTGGGAAGTATTATCCTACTGATTTTATAGAGTCAGAGAGACTTCAATTGGAGCTTTTTAATATTGAAATGACAAAGAATCCCAAGTTAAGTGGCCTATCAAATATTGGCTGACTTATACAAAAGTCTTGTGAAAACTCAGAAACATGAGATATATTATTTGCTTGATAAAGTGGTTCGACTAATGTTGACCCTTCTAGTCTCTACTACAACAACTGAGAGGAGATTTTCAACAATGAAAATAGTTAAGAATCGCTTTCGCAATAAGATGTCAGATGACTTTCTTACTATAATTATATCATTTTATAAAAAGTTCCAACACTTGGTTTATATAAATTAAGCTACTAAACTAAATTAATAGTTCTAGATCTGATTCATTACAACTATGATTTTTGATTATAGAAGTACCCTTCCTCCATAATGATACGTTGCATAAGATTGGTTTGTCCAACTTATGTATAATACTTCCAAAACTGTGTAGTTAGTTAAATGGATGTAAATATTCTTTCCTCAAAAACTCTAGCATGAACACATTTCATGTCAAAACTATTTCCTGCGCTTTTTATGCCTACAGTTTTACACGGTGTTCCTTAGTTTCATTTAAAGAGAGGGAAAAGAAATTGGAAGAAAGTAAGGAAAATTGGTGTTTTCGGGTTTTTTTTATAGAAAAAAAGGAAGAGAAGAGAAAGAGGGGTTGAGACTGAAATCCATCATTCCAAATTGGAAAGAAATGAAAAGAGAAAAGAAAGGGACGAATTCCCTTGTTTTTCCGTTAAGTTAACTCGGAAGCATAACGTTAGTGAAGCAATCTTAATTTAACAAAGCTTTTTAGGAATGGTAATTCTTATCATATATCCTTAACAAAGTACTTCTGAGATTTGAGAAATGAAAGAACCAACTATAGATCCTTTGAAATGTCTCTCACTTGTTAGGAAAGACATGTCGCTTCTTGTGGTACAACATATGCAAGTTTGATTACAATTAGTCATAACTAGAATTGTGCTCACATACACTGCGTCGTTTTAAACCGCGACAGAAACTAACGTCCTCGAAAGCTTATAAATAAAGTCATAGAAAAATGAAACCGTTAAAAAATTATCGTTTACGAAATAAATAAACATATTAAGAACCTTATATAAAAAAACAAAACTTTTACGCAAACTCACGCATTGCAGCAAAATAGTTGGTAATATTCCAAAAACTGTATACAAAATAATGAAACTGTAACAAAGCAGTTAAAAAAAGTTAGCCGTTGAAAAAGTAGAAAAAGAAAGCAAAATGTTTAAAAAAGGTAAAGAGTTAAAAAAAATCATAACGACATTGTACGTAAGTGATTAGATAACTTGTACACTATCACTTGCAACTCCGTTTTAAATCAAACTTACCTTGAAACGTAGATAAAAATAAGCACGTCGCAACAATATATTCAAACATTTAAATATCATAGTTTAAAAGCTATAAACAAAAAACAAAGAGAAAAAAAAGAGAACATATAATATGAAATAGATGGAGCAAAACATTTATATATGACAGAACATATATCTTAAACAAATCGATAATATACGAGACACATTGCCTAGTTAAAGTTTGTGCATAATCAAGTGAGCGCCAAACTGAGGTTATAGAGTAGGCATTGCGTGGGGAGCATGCGAGTACGATGGAGATAGCTCGAAAGAAAAGCGTTGTAGAATCATTGTAAGGGCCATTTTTACTTCCAGTATAGCAAAGTTCTGGCCAATGCATATCCATGGGCCACCACCAAATGGGAGGTATGCAACATGTCCCTTAGTAACCTTTGAAACACCTTTAGAAAATCTTTCAGGCTTAAAGTCATTCACATCTTCACCCCACATATCTTTGTCATGATGCAAAATTAATGCGTTTATTTGGATAAGGGTTCCTGCAGGTAAGGTTAAGTTACCTAACTTGGTTTCCTCATGTATTTGGCGTCTAAGTAATACGGCTGGTGAATATAGTCTAAGAACCTCATTGAAGATGGTGTTGATCTGCAAAATGAGACATTGCAATACAAAAAAAGTAAGAGCTTCAACATACTTTAAAGTCATTAATATCTGATTTTTATAGTACGAAAAACTTACAACTTTTAGATGACTCAGACCGTCAATATCTGGTTTTTTATCTCTAAAAATATGTAAGACTTCTTGCCTAGCACGTGTCTGCCATTCTAAGTGTTGACCTAATAAAATCATAGTCCAAACAAGCATATTTCCTGTGGTTTCTTGTCCTGCAAAGTAGAAGAGTTTGCACTCTTCGATGACTTCATCGATGCTTAATCCAAATTTGTTATTCCCACACTCTTTTATTTCTTTATAATTGGAATCTAAAAGTATGCCCAGGAGGTCATCATGGCTAGTTTCCCCGGCTTTCATTGCAACAACTCGCTTATTGATAATGCTCTTAATCGAATCCCTCACTTGCTGATCAATCTCTTTCATCCTCTTATTGTATTTTGTTGGCAAAAATCTATGATATCTTATTTTATTAGCGCAATAATCTTGTGATATTACCAATTTAAGCATCCAATAAAGATGAGTTTAAAAACAGAGTTCAAAAACTGACTTACCTTGATCCTGGAATGTAAACTGAATTTGCAACCTTCATAATTAGCTTTGCTTGTTCTCTTTGAAGTTCAAATATCTTTCTTCCTTCCCCGAAACTACTACCGAACGCCGTACGTGAAATGACATCACTTGAAAAGGTTTGAAGATAAGGCCACACATCTACTTCACATGAGCTCTCTTGTGTTAAAACTTCCATCCATTTGTCGATCATCTCACTACAACTCACATAAAATGCGGGTACCATATGCTGCAAAAAGAATTTTATGTATTGACATAATAGTTTTTGATGGACAGTAAATTAAGGATACATCTACCTTGTAACAAAAAAGAGAAAAAAAAAAGGAATATCAAGAAACCTTAAGCTTCTCCATGTGGAATGCAGGATTAATAATTTTTCTATGTTTAACCCATTGATCACCCTCAGCCAGGGCTATGAAGAGGCGAGGGGTACCTGATGGTACCCCTCAACTTTCGACGCGTAGTGAGAATTTTTGACGCGCAGCGGGATTTTTTTTTACCGTTTTATGTATCCAGATACCCCTGAACGAAATTTTAGATACCCCTATATTTTTTTCCTAGATCCGCCACTGCCCTCAGCGTCTATTAATCCTCTAGCTAGCAACTTTGTTAATGGATTACCTCCCTTTTGCTTTTGATATTTTTTATAATTTGCCAAAACCTCTCGAATCAGACTAGGTTCGGATACGTGCACCACAGGTTTTGTTCCCATCCATGTAAAACAACTCTTACCTATATAATCAAGACATGACCCAAAAAAAAACAAAATACCCGATAAATATATTATTTGGATGTATCTATGTAAAAGATAAAATAATTCAAAGCATTAGTACATGAAAAAAAATGCTTAGTAATTTACAATGAAAGAAAAGTGATCACCTATGGGATGGTTCTTTACATAATCACAAATATGATGAGAATTTTGAGAACTAATCAAAATCATTTATTTATTTTGTATATTTATCTAGATTTCTAACTTGAGTAGTAAAATGCATAATAGTGATGAGAATATACTTGAATTAATATACGTATATTTTAATAAATTTATACATATTCCTTTATACGTATTTATATACATGTGTAGATTCACTGTAATTCTCTCATCCACACATGTAATTCTCTCATCCACACATGTATACTAAATCTGTTACAAAACTAACTGAAGACATAAATTATTTTTCTCTAATAACACATTACATACTTATTTAAACCTCATGGGGGTGAATAGTAACCCCATGGGGGTGAATAGTATAGCAGGGATGTATAAGTTTCTTTGCATTGAGTACAAGTCGAGTTGTGCTTTCCCTTTTCTTATAGGGTTTTTTTTTCATTTTTCTTATAAAAGTTTTTTTTTATAAACTGGCCACTAAAGTTCAAAATAAGCTGTAATTTTTTTTACTCAAAACTCCGTTTTTTTATAGATTTGCCACATAAGTTCAATAAACTTTCGTTTGTTAACTTTTTTCAAAATACGGGTGTGCCGTTTTTTTGGTCAACGTTCCGATATAAATTTGTTTTAAAACGGAGTTGTATTCAAAATCGATTTTTTTATCGTTGCCTGTATCGAGTGCCATTACCGTTGTGGTACCATGACGAACCGAACCTATTATGGGCGAACAACATCATTGTCGATATTGGTATTATCGATTCGCCTTATGGTTTTCGACGAACCGAACCGGTAATTTTTTTAATTTGTTTTCCCCTTTTTTATTATTTAGTTTTATGTTTCCTTTCTATTAACATTATTTTTACCGTTGTGCCTATGCTTTCGTTATGTACAAGTTTCTTTGCATTGAGTACAAGTCGAGTTGTGCTTTCCCTTTTCTTATAGGGTTTTTTTTCATTTTTCTTATAAAAGTTTTTTTTTATAAACTGGCCACTAAAGTTCAAAATAAGCTGTAATTTTTTTTACTCAAAACTCCGTTTTTTTATAGATTTGCCACATAAGTTCAATAAACTTTCGTTTGTTAACTTTTTTCAAAATACGGGTGTGCCGTTTTTTTTGTCAACATTCCGATATAAATTTGTTTTAAAACGGAGTTGTATTCAAAATCGATTTTTTTTATCGTTGCCTGTATCGAGTGCCATTACCGTTGTGGTACCATGACGAACCGAACCTATTATGGGCGAACAACATCATTGTCGATATTGGTATTATCGATTCGCCTTATGGTTTTCGACGAACCGAACCGGTAATTTTTTTAATTTGTTTTCCCCTTTTTTATTATTTAGTTTTATGTTTCCTTTCTATTAACATTATTTTTACCGTTGTGCCTATGCTTTCGTTTAAATTTTATTAACAATGGGGCCGACAACGTTATCTATGATAACTTTCGTTCGTTATGTTTTTTTAAATAACGGAATGCGCCGTTTTCTTAATAATTTCTTTTGTCAACGTTCTGGTTTAAATTTTATTGAAGACAAAGTTGTATTCAACTTCGAGTGTTTTTGGGTATCGTACGTTATAACGAGTCTGCGATTCCACGCAAACGAGCCAAACCAATAACGACCAGACTCTCGCCGCGAAACGCGGGCTAAAAACTAGTTTTTATTTAATTTTTAATAATAAATTTTGATTGGTTCTCACTGGTTCTCATATTATTTATTGTGCTATAAAAAATTCTATCACATATATCTATGCAATATTATAACAGATACGAGGAGGATAAAAATGTACTTTTACATAATTTTAATAGTTTAAGTAATTATGGTACAATTTTTAATAAGGGGAACCGGTATGCAAGCCCAAACAACGCCGTGATCTTACGTGGCGTAACAAATCACTCCGTGATCCAACCGAAACACCGCCTCCTTTTTTTATAATCACGCCATGATTGTGGCGCGTGATTTATTTCACGCCACTTTATGCTCCATTTCGACCGAAATATGTCCGTTGAACGGTAATTATTACCGTTGGAAAATAATAAATATTAAATAAATAATAATAATTATTAATATTAAATTTTACTCACTATAAATACCTAATTTTTATTCCATAATATTCACACTTTTAAACATTTTATCTCATTTTCTCTATACTACAAAAAAACTTATAAAATGTCTTCATCATCAAGTGAGTAAGCCCGGGTAATGGCGTTCTGAGCTATGGCATCGGCGGGGTTTAGGTGGTGGCAAGAGGCGGAATCGTCCTCAAGACCATTAAAACGAAGCACACGTCTCAACCGTGATCGGGCGGCGGCTAACACACTTTTACTCAAAGATTACTTTGACGAAGGTTGTTTATACGGGGAGGAGCAATTTAATACATGGTTTCGAATGAGTCGGAGATTATTTTAAGAATTAATATTGATCTTGAGAGAGACGTGTCTTGGTTCCGTCAACGTGTTGATGCAAGAGGTCGGGTTGGCTTCACCTCCATTCAAAAGTGTACTGCCGCAATTCGTCAAATGGCATATGGTACCGTTAGTGATTCGTTTGACGATTACTTGAAGATGTCAGAACGAACGATCAGGTCATGTATTTACAAGTTTTCTAAAGCTATAATATTATTGTATGGTAAAAAATATTTACGTAAACCGTCGGCTAGCGACATTCAACAGTTATATGCTTTTCATGAAGCTAAACACGGCTTTGTCGGGATGATTGGTAGCATCGATTGCACGCATTGGGATTGGAGAAATTGCCCAAATGCATGGCGAGGTCAGTTTGCACGCGGCGATCATCCTCGGCCAAGTATTATGCTTGAAGTCGTGGCTTCAAATGATCTATGGTTTTGGCATGCATTCTTTGGCGTTGCTGGTGCGAACAATAACATTAATGTTGTTAATCAATCGCCTATATTCGACGATATGATTAACGGAACCGCACCAGACTCATCGTTTGAACTTAGAGGATCGCATTACAAGCGAGGGTATTATCTAGCCAATGGAATATATCCGGAATATGCAACAATTGTCAAGTCTCTTATGTGCCCGGAAGGTATTAAGCGTAATAATTATAAAAAGGCTCACGAGGCGGCAAGAAAAGATATTGAACTAACGTTCGGTCTATTGAAGAATAAGTGACATATAATAGAAAGGCCGACTCGATCTTGGTCTCAAATCAAAATCCGAAACATTATGTATGCTTGTGTGATTTTGTATCATTTGATTTTAGAGGATCAAGGAGCGACAATTTGTTAATACAACCCAAATGAGGAGGAGGTTACTTACGAAAAAATTGATGAAGATCAAAAGCGAGTAAACCGTCAAGAAATACGCAATCGAGAAATTCATAACTCACTAAAGGCGGACTTGATTGAGTATGTTTACGAAAAATCAAATCATTAGTAATGTTAATTTTTTTTAATTATTAATGTAATTTTTTTATTATTAATGAATATTATTTATTATGTTTTATTTTATTTAAATAAAAATTATAAAATAAACATTAAATTATCACATCACCATAATCACATGGGTATACCCCTTGCCATGTGATGGGTGATGTGATTTTCCAGAATCTGACGTGGCGCCACGTGACGTGCACTTCATTATCACATCACACCATAATCACATGGGTATACCCCATGCTCTAATAGTTACAACTTTTAAAACATATAGTACAATCTTTTTAAATATATTGTTAGACTTTAAACGACTTCTCCCTAGATTTTTTAACGGGCATAATTTTTTTCATATGTTAATATTTTATTTTAAATACACCATAAAAACGACCATTTTATTCTCTTTAATTTAGTTATATTATTGCTATAGTTTTTTTTTAATTTAAAAAAATTAATATGTTGCGTGATTACTAGTGTCTGTGTTTACCATCGCATTGCTCGAACACCCCGTCTAGCATTTATATATATGTGTGTGTGTAAGTATGGGTATGTATCTATACGTACATATGTACATGTGTGTTCTCTAACTAAAATATTTTATTGTCCCCTTACAATCACTGATGACAACGAATTGATGGTTTATGTTCCGTAACGATTCTTCTTTCTTTATTTAATGAATTATATTCTATCTAAAATATTTGACAACTATTATCGTATAACAAGAATGATATCTATACCTGCTAACACACACTTTTTATACAGATACTCTACTCCTAAAATCACTTCATCTATACTGTACACTATTTGAAATTACAACTAATCTGTTCTACTCCTAAAGTCACTACATCTATACTATACAGGATTTGAACCTACAACTAATTAATTAAGAAATATATCATTTTACCACTAGGATATCGAATGATTTTATTAGTAAGACTAGTTTAGAACCTGTATACTACACACGAGTTAAAAAAATATCAATACATAAAATTCTTAAATATTTATGTATATATTTTACAGATGTAAAAATGTATTAGATATACTAAGGATAGAAAATAAAATTAAAATATGTAAAAATTAATATATAATTGAGTTTCGAAAATACGTTAATTACTATTTAATGTAATTTGATTTTTATTTACAATTTGATTGAAAATAAAATTTATTTAATAAGATTTTAAAGTTTCTTATAATAAAAGATAATTTAAAATAAATGTGTTTTATTAGTATAATTAGTATTTTTTTTAAATATATTATAATTAAAAGATAGATGTGCATTTAATAAGAAAGAGACGTGAATGATGAATGAATATGGAGGCGACACGTGTCATGAAAAACCTTTATTTATTTTATATAGTATAGATATAGATTTTCATTTTTATTTATTTTATTTCTTAAGCAGTTACATGTATATATCAAACCTCTATTAAATACACATCTTGGCAATAAATATCAAGTACATGTCTAAAACTAATGAACAGAAAATAAGAATATCAAAGTTCCAGAATATCAAAGTTACATACCAAGAGTGGTAAGGGTTTTGTGATAGAAGGGCGTGACGCGAAGAGCGATGTCATGAGTTAAATTCATGGGCTTAGACTTGGCTTCACTCATCATCTGCACCATCTCTTTCAAATCACCGTACATGAATTTGTAAGGGGTGCCTTTGAGCCCTTGATCTTTTAAAAACTTCTCGATCTTCTTTGGTTCGAACCACAACCAATTCGAAATCGTCCATATGTAAAATAAGAAGATTGTTGCAACTCCAAGGACACAAAAAAGTGTAGTTATCTCCATATTAGCCGGTGGGTACTAGAAAAAGGTTTGTGATGATAGGACTGAGAATACTCGTGGGTATTTATATGTGATAATTTTCACCTTATAGTTTGAGTGGCTGGTAGCCATGTATATTTTTATTGTTTTTTTAATTAAAAAATAAGGATAAATCATTTTTTTAACCTGAAACTCGCTGGGTAGACCGTTAATAAAATTTAAATGAAAACGTAGTCGTAATGGTAAAAATAATGTTAATGTAAAAAAAACATAAAATTAAATAAAAAACGGAAAAACAAAAATAAAATATTATCGATTTGGTCGTCGAAAACCTTAAAAGTGAATACCGATATCGGTTCCGATAATATCCATACCGGCAATGATGTTGTTCGCTCATAATAAGTTCGGCTCGTCACGGTACCAAAACGGTAACGACACTCGATATAAGCTACGATACAAAAACAAACTCGATTTTGAATAAAACTCTGTTTTTAATAAAAAAAATTATATCAGAACGTTGACGGAAAACCGGTAACAACCAAGCAATCCGTTTTTTTAATTAACAAAAAAAGTTATTAAAAGAAAAAAATTATTACAAAATTAAACGGGTTAAAAACATATCTATCTATACTAATAAAAAAGTAAAAAATAGTGACACATGTCGCTTTCACATTTATTCTCAGAAAAAATTTCCCGCTCATTTTCCATTTACCCAATTTGATTTTCTATTTTATATAATAATAATTTTTGTTTCCTATTTTAATACTAATCATTTATGGATAACTTACATATTTATAGAGAAAGTATTTTAAATTTTATTTTATTATTTCAAATTTTAAAATTATCCCACTGATTTCATTTATGAATAATTTATAAATAGATAAAAATAATTTAATTTTTAAATTGTTTTCTAAATTCTCGATTTTCAATTTGAATCTATATTATATAATAAATAAAAGTTTTTCATGCCACGTGTGACCTCTATATTAATTGTCATTATTTTTTTCACGCTTCTCTCTCTTATTAAATACACATTTATCTTTTAATAATAATATATATTTTTAAAGAAAATACTTAGCTTTATATTAATAAATCTCTTGATATATTATTGACGAGTGTATGTGTTAACAGATTATATTATATTTCACGTGTTTATTCAAACCGTGTGTTATACACGAGTTTTTAAAAAAAATAATTTTTTTATAAGTATAATATATAATATTATGTTTATTTAACCGTATAATATACGAGATTTTAATCGAGTATTATATATAACATGAGGTGAATACGAAAATTTAGAAAAAAAAAACAAATTAATCGGTGGGAGGTGTGAGAAAGTGATCGAAGATACACGATTCAAATCATTGTATTGTGTGTTTCCTCACTTTGACATTTGGCATAACAGGTGGTGTTGGGACCATTAATGATTTTTAGATAAGGCTATCATATTTTATCTATATCTATAATAAATAAAGATTTTGATCGTACATTTTTTATTTTTTTATGAATTCTTAAACTTTTTTTTTACGTATCTCTCTTCTATATTATACAAATTTCTTTATTTATTTTTATAATTTTTTGTTTCCAACCTCTCTTTTCTATTGAATAATAATGATTCCTATAATTCTTTTTACAAAAAAGCTTTTTAAAAAAATAGGTTCGTTCATAAAATATTTTTATAAATTGAACATTTCTTTCATTCTTATTATAAAATATATATTTTTTAAAAGTAACTATATAACGTTTGTATAATTTATATTGAAAACTATGTAATATATTGTAAATATGTAATATGTAAATTTTATTACTAAGTATATATAATATTATATTTATTCAACCCGTGTAATACACGGGGTCTCTAGCATAGTTATTTAATAAATAAAGATTTTTCATACCACGTGTCGTTTCTATATTTATTCTTATTATTTTTTTCATGCATCTCTCTCTTATTAAATACATTCTATCTTTTAATAATAATATATTTTTAAATAAAATACTAATTATATTAATAAAACACATTTATTATAAATTATCTCTTATTATTAGAAACTTTGAATATTTAATTATGTAACTTTTATTTTCAATCAAATAGTAAATTAAAGTCAAATTATATTAAATAGTAATTAACGTATTTTTAAAACCCAATTATATATTAAATTATACATATTTTGAGTTTTATTTTATATCCTTAGTATATGTTATATATTGAAAAATTTAAGAATTTCATGTATTATTATTTTTCACTCATGTGTAATGTGACATCCGGCATTTCAGGTTATTCACGACAAACACAAACTCAGTCCTATCAGTTTCCATACATGCATTGCACTTAATCAATCCGTTAGTTCGCAAACATTTAAGTAAAAGAGGATCGTTAACTCCGTTAGTATTCCCCGTTAAAAATCAGTTAGTAACAGCATGAGAGTATTTTGTAATTTCTCAAAACTTGAATGTTTGACTTCTACAAGTCAAAGGATAGGATTATCATCAATTTGATTTCAAATTCGAAGTTAGAAACTGAATTGACGAATTTTACGCTCATATCCCGTGTCCCTTAACTCAAACCGACTTATCCCTACATCTAATTCGCTTATAATCAGTCTTGAACTCTAGTTTTTCCCCATTCGAAGCCGTCTCTGCTGATTCATCTCGTACCCCTCGGTTTCAAGCGAATTCAGGTTAGATACTTGTATGTTCTGGAACGTTTTTACCTGCTACTCAAAAGCCCTAAATCCCTAGTCTTGATTTGTACTCTAATCAATCCAACTTTGATGTTTTAAAACTAAACTCGTCGAAACCCTAACAGGTTCGTAAAACCCACTCAAACGATCTTCAAAACCAAATTAGCTCTATCATTCTAATCGTTTTTAGTGTATAACAAAACCCCTAAATCAATTTTGGATATGTTAAATGATCAAAACGAATTTGAACCTATTACAGTCGCGATCGATTTTTGTTCCTGTGTAGTTAAGGATCTTGCAGCAAGTACAGTTTATGTTTTAGTAAACCGCAATTATTTCGCAATTGGGTGGGCAGATCCGTTGGCAGATTGCGTGACCTGCAACTGTTAGGTCGTGGGTTCGATTCCTAGCCCAGCCAGTTTTGGTCATTTTCTGTTTTCTTGTTTCCTTTTGAAACTTTCAGCATCTTTTCCAGATTTTAAATCCCATTTACACTGTTTTTAGAATTAAATAAAATTCATAAAAATTATTAAAAACCACCATAATTCTTTGTAAATCGAGTACGATCAATAGTAATGTTTGGAGTAGGTTTCGAGAGAAAAATCGTATTTTTGTTCTAAGAGAAATTTTGATAATTATGAAATTTATTAAGTTAAGCGTTTATTTTATCTATTAGATCGAATGAACCGTGTCGGTTATCTTGGGACATGAAAATATAATAGGGATTAGTTCTTATACGTGGCGTATTTGTGTAGAACTCGTGTAGGACGATACCCTCAATCCTCTTTGTCTTAAACTTGTGTGGAATACCCATCATCACTTTCATCAGGTGAGTTTCACGGCCCCTTTTTCTTACGTTTTAAACTTGGGGGAGAAAACATGGGTACGAACATTTAGATCTTACATTTTTTTATATCACTTGTGTACTAAGCGCAAACATATCATGAAAGTCCTTACTTATCGAACCGTTAGTATATGGGTTAGCGAGGTAATCTTGAGTAGTACTACTGGGCATTGACAAGCCCCACCCGCGTTAGTCGCGCTAACACGACAGGTAGTCGAACGGGTGTAACATTGACCTAAACATTCACCATTGATTATGATAGTCATGGTGGGAGGCAGTACAAACATAAATAGTCAGCTTCGGTGTCGAAACGCTTTAGTAACATGTATTAGGTTAGCTACCTATGATATAAATTGTAAATGGTATTATCTAGTAAACTTTACAAACATTGAAACATGTGAACTCACCAACCTAGTGTTGACACGTTTTAGCATGTTTTCTCAGGTCATTAAGGTACAAGCACAAGTAAGGCATGCATGCATTCGAAGTCCATCGTTTTTCAAACTCAAGAACTATTTATTTTAATTATTGTTGAATTGTTTATTTTTGGCGCGACTGTTTTGGCGCATGCTTTTCGTTTAACTTTTCGCTTCCGCAAGTCTTACATTAAATCAGTGTTTTCGTTACTAGTGTTGCATCGTGACTATGAGCAATACTAGTGGTTTTTATTAAACTCATATAGAGTCGTTCAACGTAACTAATGACTGAGATCCTATTATGTCACGCCCCTAACGGTAAAACTCCGTTGGTGGATTTTGGGGGTGTGATATGTAATACACGGGTTCTAAGCTAGTAGTATCAATTTGAGGATTGAAATCACATTCATCAAAGTTAGTGAAAAACTCATTTTCACTAAATTTCCAATAAATCTTGCATCAGTATGTGTGTTTTTTTAAGGCGAACATTGAATTTGTGACGTCGAACCCCCCGTCACATGGGAGTGCTCGTCCAACTCTGGCCAATATGTTATTAAAACCGGTCCCACTTGGCGTCAGAGTTGAAAAACTTTCAAGGAAAAACCCCACCCAATACGGCCCCTTCTGGGCTTGAGGGAGAGTCGAGGCTCGTACCCTGGATCGACGTGGGTAAAATCATGGTGCATCAGCGTAAGAGCTAGGCCTCATTTGCGATGCCGCGGAAATTAATGATGAAGATTTCTATACACACACCATATAACCATTGTTTATAAAGTGTCCATTTTTCGATATAAAGGTTTCTCTTCTGTTATGTGTAACCATCGATTTAGATAAACTTGGTAGATCCTTTTGTTATGCGTAAGCATAGACCTAGAGTGCTTCATTTATAAATATTCAATCTTCTGAATCTATGAATCACTTGATTCCTCTATATCAATACTTTTTTTTATTCAAAAATGGAAATATGTGAAACATGGTTAACATCTAAGTTGCGATAAAGTACTTCCTTAGCATATCTTGAGGATGGGAAGGTTTGTTTAAACACCTCAAACACTGGTTAGTCGTGACGATTGGTACAGAACACCTAACAGAAACTAAAACTTCAAACTTTTATTTATATCAAATATTGTTTTACAACATTTAAACAAAAATGTTACATCAATGTTCCTAACAAGGAACATAACACCACAAGACTTATTGTCTCCCGACAAGCCTTCTTCTCAAACATGTAAGCCTCCCTCTCTAGTCCTGAATGCCACTCTATGTATTATGTGAGGTGTGCTAAAAAAACATTTGAAAAATGGGTCAACAAAAAGTGGGTGATTCCAACAAATCATTTTCCAAAATGACCCGCCAATGTATCTTGAAACCCCATCATGGAATGCCCCTCCTATATCACATCTATGAGTAATCAAATAGAATGCTGATACACATATAATCGGCGAATGTTCCACGGGTCCCGTCCAACGTGCCTTTCCAGGGGTCACAAGAAACATAATAAGCGCTTATAATGTGTTATACACATATAATCATGGAATACAATATTTCAAGATACCAATGTTTTCATAAATCAACCATGCCAAAAATGAAGTATAACAATGCCATGGTTGTTTTAAATGATGTAAACATCACAGTTTAGGAACTCACCTTAACAACACTTTGGCTTAATGTATCTGAGATATCACAAACACTTTGGGCAAAGCCCTAGATTCATAATGACATTGCTTAATCAAACATGCCTAGCTTAATGGTAAATAACCAAGTCTTAGAAATCTCGGAACTATCTACGACAATTTGTAGGCGATTTATGAGAAACCGGACTTTGCGGGTACGAACCATGCTTGAAACATTTGAGGTCAGAGGTCTAGTGTGTGTTTGGGAAAGTGAGATTGTGCATGAAGATATGAAAAATGGTTGAGAATGGCTTGCTATTTATAAAATCAAAACTGGCCCTTAGCGGAACGCTATCTAGGGTGGTGGCGGTCCGCCACCGGCTTCAGCCACAAAACCTTTCCTCCGGGCACACGTAGCGGACCGTTAAGCCTTGGGTTAGCTGTCCACTAGCCTCTTTATGCCTTAGCGGACCGTTAAGTCCTGGTTGACAGTCCGCGATAGGGTTACACGCGTCATTTTTTACCCATTAGTCACTCGATGCGTGGCACCATAGAAGGCCTGAGGGGGTTGTGAGCGGCTACCACATTAGGCATGAGTTGATAGCCAAGTTTTTATGCCATCTGCTGAAGAGCATGCGGCTGTAGTGGAGACTGGGAGTGGCTGGCAGTGGCGGTGAAGGCTGTGGGGGTAGCAGATTGTGGTGGCTTAGAAGACCATAAAGTTCAGCAAAGGTCAATGGAGATGAACGAGCAAGTATTGTGGATTTGGAGCCATTGTATTCCTCACACAACCCGGTGATGACATAGAGAACTAGTTCTTTGTCTTTGAAAGTGCAATTACATAGTCTTGAGTACGGTTGAGATAGGTGAGGGGAGTTTCATCTCTTTTCATTTGAAGCTTAAGAAGTTGTGTCTTAAGCGTGAACTCCATGGAAGCAGTGTGAGGAGCATAAACCCATTTAAAGGAAAGCCATAGTTCATAGGCTGTTGTGCCTTAAACATGAGAGAATGATGCTTCAGATACTGTTGAAATGATGATCATTCGTACATGAGCATCATTGTGGAGCGATGTGGTATAGTTAGGGTTGGTAGTAACAGCCGAGATGTCACCAGAAGTTGTTGTAATGGAGCGTTCAGGACACAAAATGGAGCCGTCGACGTATCCAAAGTGGTTGTTGGTAATGAGGAAAGGCTCAAGCATGGTTCTCTAGTAGCCATAGTTTGTGGGTGATAGAGTGAAAGCAAACTTGTGAGAGTTGTGTGAAGCTCTCTTGTGGTGAGATGATGGTGATTGTGGCCACTGTAAAATTTTGCTAAAACGGACTGTACTTGCGATTGGATGTACTTACGATTGGGTGTACTTGCGATCGATGTACGTGCGATTGATGTACTTGCGATTGCTAGTACTTGATCTAATACCCATCAGCCACAGCAGCTCCTATGATTCTGTTTTGTTTGGCCTAAAAAATAGTGGTTTCAAGTTCGTAGAAGATTTTGATGTTTCCTACTAAATGGAAATCCAAATTCTAAGCATAATGATTTATACAATCTGCAGTTTCGTTTAATGTCAAACTCTTCTTGCTGGAAGCAAATGTAATACCTACTTTAAGGACTTTTAATCTAATGTAAGCTAATAACAATCAGAATTCAAAAGATTACCATATTCATCTGCTGTCATTCTTTCTCTCAAATCTCTTATTTTTTAGCCAAATCAAAATAGAATGATTTGTTCATCTTTATAGTTTTCCACGGTTTGATTTTGCCTTGTATTAACTACCAGTTTAAACAAAACAAGATTGTAAAATCTGCATTATTGACTCAGTTGACTCACTAATGTGTTGTTTGTTTCTTGGCTTGAATCATGGCTGCATTGCTATATCAAATCCAACATTTCATAACCGAGCCGCCGTAACACGCGGGTAAACTTTCTAGTTTAAGAGTATCATGGAAAGTATGTAGATGATAGTATTCATACAAATGCTTAAGTTATGAATAAAGTACACGGATGGTCCCTGTGGTTTACCAAAATTTTGGATGTGGTCCCTAGCTTTTCAAAAGTACATGGATGGTTCATGTGGTTTGCACTTTGTAACGCATTTAGTCTCAGATGGAACGCGGTACGTTCCGGTACGCGGAACGAAAACTGGTACGCGGTACGTGTATTTCTAAAATTCGGTACGAGGGGGGTAGGTTCATTCGGTACGCCAATCCTGTACGTGGTACGGTGTACCATATAGTCCGGTACATTGTATCATATGCAAAACATTTAAAAAAAGATTTTTTCATAAAATTTCAAATAAAAATGACACATTTCATAATGTTGAACAGAAAATTCATAAAACTAATCTAGCCTATGTCTTTTTGCGTTTGTGTCGTCATTGTCTTCTCCTTCTAGATTTTCCCATTGCATATCTTCATACCTGGTACTAGGCCCTTCCAAGTAATCATTTTCTGGATTCATATCCCATTTTTTGGTTGGCCCGGTGTTGTAACTTTCTGAGAAACGAGATTGGAGTCTGATGTTGGAATGAATAAAGACTAATTTGTCAGCCCGCTTAGAATTTAAACGATTTCTCTTTACACTATGTATATAGGAGTAAGTGCTCCAGTTTCGTTCCGCTGATGAGCTGCTGATAGGTTGTGAAAGAACCTTCTTAGCAACTTCAGCCAACTCTGGTGTTTCTGATCCATAGCTGGACCACCAATCAATCGCGTCCATGGAGACTGCATCCACTTGAGCCGCTTCCATCGAATAAAGTCCCTTCTTCATATGAAATGTTGCAAATTGCTCTCGCAACATTCGTTCTTCTTCAGGACTTTCAGCTATTCTTTTGAAAGCTTCCATAACCCCGAGCACCACTTCTTTGTCGTGATTTGGAGCTTTCCTAGGAATTCCACCCGGTGCTAACATACAAAGGTACTTCGTGTCATAGAATCTTGGTGACAAAGCGAAGCCCAAACAATGTAGAGGTATCGTCATCTTCTCCCACCTAGCAAGCACGATGGTTTCTAGGTTAGGGTAATAAGATGCATACTTACTTTGCAACATTACGTCTTTAATTTCCCCTAACATGTTATCCATCTTTTCATAAATTTCTCCCATCTTTGAACCTTCACCGTCACAAAAATTGATCATCAAGAAAATAGGTTTAGTAATAGACAAAATATTCTCAACATCCTCCCAAAAGTCTTCACTTCTAATTGTTTCAACAACTTTTGAACCAGTGATTCTTGTGTTTTCGTCACCTTGTTTGACCCAATCCCTCCAAGAATTTAGGGAAATGGTTGTAGCAAGTGATTCTCTACAATCTATTAGCCTTTTCAATAGAATATAATGAGATGCAAATCTTGTTTTCGCCACTTTTAATAACTCAAGCTTTGAATTATCTCTAAAAATTGACAACGCTTGAGTATGATTAAGAAAGTACTTCACAATCACTTTCCCTTTCTTATATGTGCTCATCAACCAAGAAAATTCTTTTCCAATATCTTTAAAAACAAGATTTAAAGTGTGAACACAACAAGGAGACCAAAAAATGTGTTCATGTACCTTTTCGATCTCCTTTCCGGCTGCCTTGCAATTTGCTGCATTGTCGGTGACTACTTGTAGGACATTACTTGGTCCTACGGTTTCAATAGCACAAAGCAAGTAGTTGGCTATTGCTACCCCTGTTTTTTCCAAACCAGAAAAATCCTCAGCATACATAAACATTGCTCCTCGGCTATTCACTGCAATAACATTAATTAATGGTTTGTGTTTCACGTTAGACCATCCATCAGAGACAATGGAAACACCTTGTGAATACCATGTGTCTTTGACAGGAGTCAAGCCCTTCTCAACTTCTCTAACACATTCATATAGCAATACGGTTCATGCTTTTTCACTAGACGGGGGTTTGTAACCTGCTGGTGCTTTGTTGACTGCACTAATCATCTCTAAAAATTGAGGATTACGCAAGACATTGAATGGAATGCCATTCGCACATAATCCTCTCATAATCTTCAAATCTACTTGGTTTCTCTCCATGACACCAAAAGATTGTTCAATCTGTTTTTTAGAAGAGGAAGAAGACTTTTGTTTTGTGATACTAATTACTGAATTTTTTAAAGACCTGGATACACCTACCTGTTCTGCATCCTTTACTTTCTTCAATAGACTTTCATATTTGTCACGATTTTGGAGTAGAGCGGGACAACGTTTGATTTCAGCTTTCTTCCCTGCAGGAGCACCAAAAAAATGAACATGAATACGCGTGTAAGAGCTAGTAAACTGCTGCTTGCAATGCTTGCAAACCCACACTTTTGAACCCCCAACATTCTTGCTACTCCCAATACTTACAAATTCTACTTCCTGCATCAACGGTTTGTCATCCTTGGGCTTGCTATGAACTTCCGAAGAGGTCTCTGTGTTTTCTGTTGATTCAATGTCTTCAATTTCATTGTCACTCACATAAATATGCTCTTCAGAATGTTGAGATTGAGAATTTGCCCCTGTTCTTGTTCTCTTACCAAAAGCCATTGCTAATTCCTTGTTTTTTTGTAATTACTTGAAGAATTTTCTGTAATGTGTATGCTTAAGGGAAAGAATTTCGTGTATTTATAGAGTATAAACCCATTGATTAAGAAAACTAGCCGTTTATCTCTTGAAATACCCCAGAAAATTAATTTTGTTTAAAAAAGAGGTTGAATGGCTGTTGGAATTCCGGTACGTGTACCAAAGGGGTCGGATTCGCGTACCAAAGGGAGCTGGTTCGCGTACCAAAAGGATCCGGATCGTGAATCTGTCGAAGAAGGTTCGAAATCCTGTTCAATCGGGAACGCTTGATTTTTCCGATCCGGATCGCGTACCACAGGCGATCGGTACGCCTCTGTACCCGATTCCGGTACGCGCGATCTGGATCGCGGTTCGTGGCATGTTGAGCGTTTCCTGTGACTATGGTCTCAGCCAACAAATCTAAAAGTTTTAGAAGGTCCAAGTTGGAGACTAAATGTGTTACAAAGTACAAATCACAAGGACCATACATGTACTTTTGGAAAGATATGGACCAAATCTAAAATTTTGGTAAACCACAAATACCATCCGTGCATTTTAGTCTTATAAAAATATGTCAATTCCTAAACTAATCTCTTAACAGATTTGAAGTGTCATATCCATAAACGATAGATGTGATGGTGTAGCAAATATGTTAAGTGGGTTGCGAGATCTGGAGTCAGAAAGCTGCTTGATTTTGGTTATATTAGTTATACTTTTATTAATTCTTTCATATTCTTCATTAACCATAGTATCTCTCTTGATATGCATATTGTAAAATAACTTTGAAAACACACACGAAAATCAATAAGAAAGAAAATTACTTGCTTTTTTTTAATGAAATAGGTAATCTGATAATTTAAGAAAAATATTCTTTTAGGTAAATATTAAGTTTTAAGATTAAAAATGAATAAATATAAAATATTTAGATTAAAAATGGGGACTACTAACCACACACGGAGAATGCTAATCGGACTTGGCCATATACGCATCGTATAGGGCAATACGATGCGTATAGCCCTTCACAATTTCCCATGCCCGACATTCTCTTACAACCTGGCATTCAAACATCGTATACGCATCGTATAGGGCAATACGCTGTAGTTTAGGGTACAATGTACCTTCTGCCACTAGTCACATCACCTCGTACCCTATACGCATCGTATTGGGCTATACGATGCGTATAGGGCCCAAATTTTGTGTATTTAACCATGCAGAATTCTCATTTGAACCGAACGTATGCTTTCAAAATTCAAAAATTGTAAACATGTCTTGGTGGTGGGATGGTAACTACGGTTTTCACGTATATTCTAACGAGTCGGTGGAAAACAATCCGCAAAGTTTTGGCGTTCAAGAGGTGAACCAGGAGGAGGTCTCGTCCAACGTTTATTCTCATCAACGGGTAAGGCTTCCAGATTTGAACGAGCCACTAAGCAATCCCGAGTTCGTATACGGTGAACCGTCTTACCTTACACAACCCACGAACGAATACGTATACGATGAAGTCTCTTACCCGACACAACAAACCGATGACTCCGAAGACGAAGAACAAAATAATCAAAATATGTCTTATAAAACTAACCAGAATTTTCAGTCTCGTGAACAGTTGGTTGATTGGGCTATCCGGAGAGGACGTGACAATGGTTACGTCATTGTCACCCGACGATCGAGGAGAAAAGGCGACGATCCAACGAAACCGTTTATCAAGGTGTGGCTTGTGTGTGACCGTCACGGCGAACGTGCGTCTACTGCCACGGTTAGACGTGCCGGTAGCAAGAAAATTGGTTGTCCCTTTAAATTGGAAGGAGAGTACCAAGAAAATACTGGTGATTGGAAATTAACGGTGAAGGATGACAGTCATAACCACGATCCTAGTCAACATCTTGAGGCGCACTCGTTTGCAAGGAGACTGTCTCAGTCGGAACAACTTTTGGTGGGGAAGTTGTATTCGCAAAACATGTTGCCACGAAACATTCTAGCAACTATAAGGGAACAAAACCCAGAGAGTAGTTGCATTAAAAAAGACATTTATAATGCAATACAAAAGATAAAAAACGAAACGAGAGTCGGTGAAACTCCAATACAGATTCTGGAAAAACCTGCTTTCTTCAAAAAAATATGTCTACTATACTCGAGAAGATCCTGCCACAAATAGTGTGGAGGAGATATTCTTTGTTCATCCGAAATCGTACGAGATGTGGCGTGCATTCCCGCACGTGTTGATGATCGACGCGACATACAAAACAAACATGTACAAACTTCCATTTGTCCAAGTGGTCGGTGTGACCTCCACAAACCAGTCGTTTTGCGTCGCTCATGCATTTATATCAAAAGAACGGAAGGAAAACTTCGTCTGGGTGTTACTTCAAATAAAAGCAATGTTGCAAAAGTGTATGGAGCCGCGTGTGATAGTAACAGACAGGGACAAAGCTCTTATGAACGCGTGTGATAAAATATTTCCGAGCTGTTCCAAGAACCTATGTCGGTGGCACATACACGAGAATATCGCAAAACATTGCAGGGCATCATTTACAGACGAAGACTGGAAAAATTTCAAGTATTCATGGTCGGTATTATGTGAGTCTCCCACGCCAGATATATACCAGTACAACTTCAACCGACTTTACGAACGTCTGTACGCAGCCAAACGAGGAAGTAAGTTTTAAATATTTAATATTTTCAGTATTTAAATATTTATTCAATATTAAATATTTTTCCAGGAGTTATTGATTATGTGACTAAAAATTGGCTGGACCCGTATAAAGAAAAGTTTGTATCCGCGTGGTCCAACAAAAATCTCAATTTTGGTCAACATACAACGAACCGAGTCGAGAGCCAGCATTCGCTCTTAAAGAGCTATCTTAGAAACGCTAACAGCTCGCTAGATAGACTTGTTGTGTTTGTTGATGAAATTGTATCAGATCAGTATTATCACTTACAGTTTGGGTTTGGAACAAGCATCATAAGGAAAATGGACAGCCACATAGCTATTCAATTGTTTGATATCCTGCACGGAAAAGTTTCACATAAAGCTCTAGATTTGATAGAAAATGAGTGGTACAAGTTATCAAATATACGGAAACAAAATGCAACGTGTGGGTGCCAAATTTTCAGTAGTTGTGGGTTGTCGTGTGCTTGTCGTCTAGCAAATATCGAAGCTACAGGTAAACTGTTATGACTATTTAATTATTATTATTATAAATTAATTCAATTAAAAAAATATAATAAAAACAGTATATTAATATTATTATTATTATTATTTATTTATTTAAAATAAATACAATATATTATTATTATTATTATTATTATTTATTATTATTTAAAAAAAAATATTATTATTATTTATTATTTAAAATTTAAACAATATATTATTATTATTATACAGGTGGCATAATCCCTCTAGATGCAGTGGACGACTTCTGGAGGAAACTTGATTTAAAACCGTCGTTTGTCGATGATGAAAATGTAGACGTGGATAAGGTACTGGGTCAAGTGAGAAACAAAATTATGTCACAACCCGATCACGTCAAAAGAAGTATGCTGTTTAGAATTGCAGGGGTTGTCTTTCCGAGCAAAAGTAACAAGAAAGCGCCTATGGTACAAGAAGATACTCGCGGTTGTCCAACTTTGAAAAAGCAACAACAAAGGAAACAGGATGTCGCGAGAAACAACTCATTCACAGGATCCCAACAAAGCAAATGTGACCCTGCGAGACACAGCTCGTATATTGCGTCACAAGACTCTATACAAGCGAGTTCGGTCTTTCAACACAGTCGTTCAACTAAGGGTAAAGGAAAGCAACCGCAAGATGATAACGCCCATCTTGGGTTTCCATTGATTACGAGGAATGATGCGGTTAACAATATAAAATGTTTTAAGGATTCGATACCCTCTTTATTTTATCCGTACATTTCACATATACAGGATGTAAAACCCGACGGTAACTGTGGTTTTCGATCGGTAGCTTTGGGCTTAGGTTAAATGAAAACCGGTGGCTCTTTGTCCGACAACAACTTCTACATGAGATGGACAATAAAGAGGAATGGTGGAGAACTGTTTTTGACAGAGTCGCCTTTCAAGAGTATGATAAGCTACGTCACACAATAGATTGGCAGGATGTGAAAGCCGTACCAGTTAGTCGTTGGATGTCGATGCCATACACAGGACTCCTAATTGCTCAAAGATTTGGGGTGATTGTTCATCTTTTAAGCATCAACGGTAATCAAACATTTTTTCCATTGTGGTTTGGTCCTAACGTTCACGCTCAACATCAAGTATTATCGTTAGTTCACGTCAAAAATGCTCATTTCATCCACGTCAAGTTAGACGAAGAATTTCCGATTCCTACGCCGAATGCACTTTGGAATTTGCACCGAAATGATGATGCAACAAAATGGGAAAATATATACAATGATCGTATAGAACGATTTAAGAAAATAATGGCCATTAATAGATCTAGTTTTCCACAATATTTCACGAATCTCGGATGATATTTGTTTAAAATTGTATTGTAATTCTTTTTAAATTAATTTTATTGTCATTTTAAATATTTTTATTTAGTTATAACTAATTATAATGTTAATTAAATATAATAATAATTAATTTTAATTCAAATGTTTCAAAATTCTATACGCCACGTATAGATCAATACGTGGCGTATCTTCCCTAACCTTTGGTATTCTATACGCCAGGTATTTCCCTATACGTGGCGTATATACATTTGATTTATCTGGTTTTGGCCCCGTATTGTACCAAACGAACCAAAAAAACAAACACAAAGTCATACACGACCCGCTTATAAAACGCTCGTTGATTTGGATTGTGGCATCAAAAAAACTTTGAAAAGGTACGTGTCTTAACCCACGATCATTAATGTTAGGTTTTTATTGAATATTAGCGGGTAAAACTGGGTAGATTAGCGATTTTTAGGTTTGAAATTAAGAACTATACGCCACGTACAGGACCATACGTGGCGTATAGTTCTTCTGGATTGATCTAAGGAAGAAGATGAAGCCATACGCCACGTATAAGCCTATACGCTGCGTATGGCTCAGTTTACCCGGTCACATGCCTGTGTATGGCCTAGTTTGGTCGCGTATGGCTTGGTTTACCTGGCAACTCGCCCGCGTATGGCCTATTTGGCCTGCGTATGGCTTTGTTTACCCGGCAACCGCCTATACGCCACGTATAAGCCTATACGTGGCGTATAGGTTTTTAATTTAAAATTTTTTTTAATTATATAAATTAATTCAATTAAAGAAAATATAATAAAAACAATATATTAATATTATTATTATTATTATTATTTATTATTTAAAATAAATACAATATATTATTATTATTATTTATTATTATTTTAAAAAAATTTATTATTATTATTATTTATTATTTAAAATTTAAACAATATATTATTATTATTATTATTTATTATTTAAATTAAAATATTAAAAACAATTAATTATTATCAGATATGGCGGATTATGATGATGATATTCAAATGGATCAGCTAGACGATTTTGCGCACTATCCTTTTCTAGATTTTCCGCCCGATACAGAGGCTTATTCCCGGTGCCAGAAGCTCCGGGAGGTGCAGATGGGTCCGGGTACGGCGGTGGATTGGGCCCTCCTCGAGGAGGTGCATGAGGCCGAGCGAGCTAGGGCTATCATCGGTGAGGACACGCCATGGTCGCGTCTTTTTGACCTTTCTTTTGAGGAGACATACCGAGAGCTTGTCGTCGAGTTTCTTTCGACGTTTATCTATTCAGAGACTGGGCTGCAGCCTCTACCCGGGGAGGCGCCAGATATTGAGGATCCGGATCGTATTTCTTTTTCTATTTTTGGGGTCGTTTACCGTCAGACTCTCCGTCAGTGGGCCGTCACGACGGGCTTGTACTACGAGCCTGAGACGGTCTCGCCGCTATTCACCGAGGCGGTGACGGAGGTTGACAAGGAGGAACTCCTTGTTTTTTGGGGCTTGATTTCAGATAGTCCTTGGTTGGGTACCAAGGGGAGGGTCTCGGGTATTAGAGACCCTTTGTATAGATATCTGCACCAGCTTATTTTGACGTCGATCGCACCGCGTCTGAAAAGCCGTGAGTGGTGCACTGATAGAGATCTTTTCTTCCTTTTCTGCCTGCTTACTGGGAGGCGGTGCGACCTGTCCACGAGCATGGCGCTTTGTTTTGCTTCATCCTATATGTGACAGAGGCGCGGACTTTTATATGGCGGTGCATTCATCACGCATATCATGCGGTCGGTCATACCATTTGGCCACCATGAGCCTCAGATGTTACCGGCCATTCCCCTGTCCGATTAGATCGTCGCACGGCGAGCGGCATGCGCATCACGCACCGATTCCCGCAGGGCCTTCGGTTCGTAGGGGCCGTCCAGGACCAAGTTTGGGTCCCGGTGCCGTTGCCGCAGATGCCTGGACAGGGGGACCCGCCTATGCCTCAGCCGCTGCAGGGTATGGCGATTGAGGACGAGCCGCCACACGTCGAGCAGGTCCACGAGCATCCGCCACAGCATCCCCGACACGTACGTCGGTCTGTTAGGCTAGATAGGGCTACCCAGGCATTGCTTGATGGCCTTGTTGCCGACTCACGGCGACAGGGTCGTCAACTCGATCGCATGGAGGACCTGATGACATGGGCGGTTGGACAGCTCGTGAATCAGTCACGAGCCGCCGGCATCGAGCCACCCCCACTACCACCGCCACGTCATTATCCGGACGACCCCGTTCAGGGTGAGGGCGGGGCAGGTCATGGTGACGCCGGAGCCGATTAGGTTTAGTTCTTTTATTTGTATTTTGTTTATTTCGTTGTTATGTATGTAAAACATTTTGATGTATATATTTTATTTTATGATGTAATGTATATAATGTTTAGTTTACTTGTTTGGTTGTAATGTTTAATATTTTGTTTGGTTTGTAATGTTTAATATTTTGTTTGGTTTGTAATGTTTAATATTTTGTTTGATTATACTGTAAAAATATAATAAATGTTTAAAAAAATATAAAATATATAAAATTTATAAATAGATAACAAACTTATATTAACAAAATTATATAAACTAAAATACAAAATAATATATTATTATAAAAAAATATAATTAAATAAATAATCCTATACGTGGCGTATAGGTCTATACGCCACGTATAGGATTATTTAACACCAAATCTTCCAACTTTTGAAGAAAAATATTGAGCCCTGCCTCATACGAGGCGTATAGGGCAATACGAATCGTATGGGACACAGAGAATGACACGTGTCATTCTGGTGTCAGATACTAAACCCTATACGCCCTCGTATTAACCTATACAAGGGCGTATCGCGCGACGGCGGGTCCAATTAGCAATATTCCGTGTGTGGTTAGAATCAGCCTTAAAAATAGACAAATATAAAATTTTAATTAAAAAAAGATAAAATGGTCATATTCTAATTAATCATAATACGATAGATATCGAGTAAAACATTTATATGTGACATTTACATTTATATATATATATATATATATATATATATATATATATATGACGGAACATATATCTTAAATTTAAACTATATTTTATGTGATGCATATCGGCTAATTAAAGTTTGTGTAAAATCAAGTGGCCAAACTGAGGTTGTAGAGTAGGCAATGTGTGGGGAGCATGAGAGTACGATGGAGATAGCTCAAACGAAAAGCGTTGTAAAATCATTGCAATAGTCATTTTCGCTTCTAATATAACAAAGTTCTGGCCAATGCATATACGTGGGCCACTACTAAATGGGAGGTGCGCAACTTGTCCCTTAGTAACCTTTGAAACACCTTTGGAAAATCTTTCGGGCTTAAACTCGTTCACATCTTCACCCCACATATCTTTGTCGTGATGCAAAATCAATGCGTTTATTTGTATAAGGGTTCCTGCGGGTAAGGTTAAGTTACCTAATTTGGTTTCCATATGTATTAGCCGTCTAAGAAATACGACTGGTGAATATAGTCTAAGAACTTCATTGATATTGATCTGCAAAATGAGAGATTATGATACAAAAGAAGTAAGAGCTTCAACATACTTTAAAGTCAATAATATCTGGTTTTGTAGTACAAAAAACTTACAACTTTTAGATGACTCAAGCCATCAATATCTGGTTTTTTATCTCCAAAAACATGTAAGACTTCTTGCCTATCACGTGCCTGCCATTCTAAGTGTTGAGCTAATAAAATCATAGTCCAAACAAGCATATTTCCCGTGGTCTCTTGCCCTGCAAAGTAGAAGAGTTTGCATTCTTCGATGACTTCATCGATGCTTAATCCAAAACTGTTATTCCCAAGCTCTTTTATTTCTTTGTAATTGGAATCCAAAAGTATGCCCAAAAGATCATCATGGCTAATTTCTCCAGCTTTCATCGCGACAAGTCGTTTATTGATTATGCTCTTAATTGAATCCTTTACTTGCTGATCGATCTCTTTCATCCTCTTATTGTTTTTTGTTGGTAAGAATCTACGAGATCTTTTTTTTTTAGCACAATAATCTTGTGATATTACCAATTTGAGCATCTAATAAAGATGAGTTTGAAAATAGAGTTCAGAAACTAACTTACCTTGATCCTGGAATGTAAACTGAATTTGCAGCCTTCATAACTAGCTTTGCTTGTTCTCTTTGAAGTTCAAATATCTTTCTTCCTTCCTCAAAACTACTACCGAACGCCGTACGTGAAATAACATCACTTGAAAAGGTTTGCAGATAAGGCCACACATCCACTTCACATGAGCTTTCTTTTTCCACCTCTTTTGTGATTCCATATCATCTTCTAGTTTCTTTTTTTTTTCTTTTAGATGATCAGATTCATGCTTTCGGATTTATCATAAATTAAGGCAAATTTACTACAAATAACATTTTATGGCAAATTCGCAGATTCAACAATCAAGAACCTTATGATAACAGATTAAGGCAAAGTTCTACAAATAACAATAAATTTCAGTGCTGCACTTTCTGTATGTTCTTATTCCTGATTAGATTGTGAATCTTACAATTATACAATCAACATGGAACTCACTCAAAACTCATAACCAAGGCATTTAATCAAACATCTAATATGCATGTTAGTATTTACATCTTATATCTCACTTTGGTGACATACTAATCCATTCTTATAACATTAATCACATGATACTTGGACTATTTCAACATATTACACAAATTAAAAGATGATTCATACCCATACTAGTCCAAAACCCCAAATTCACATATTAGGTCAAAAACTCAAATTCTCTATTAACTAATCATAAACAACCTTAAACCCCCCAATTCTTCAACTCAAAAACACATCAAGAAACTAGGGTGTAAATGAGATAACCACATACATTACTTGCTTATGGATAGAGGATGATAATGCACTTCAAGTTCTTGAATTTCCTTCCCAAATTGATGGATTTAAAACCTCCTTTCCATTTTTCTTCTTCTTCACAATCTGACATATCATTTTTTACCAAATGAAAGATAAATTAGCCCCTTTGACCCTCTTTTAATTATTTTTTTTCTAGTTGGCAGAACTAGCCCCTCTAGTTTCATATATTTTAAGTTGAGTTTAAATTGTTTTTATTTAAAATAAACCAGAACATTATTTAATTACCTCAACTTTACATAAACCATAAAAGTAGTTAAGTGATGTTTAATGTATAACACCACTATTAAACATGTTTATTTAAAAATTTAAATAAAACCAAAGTCTTTCACATTTTTTAATTATTTAGACAATATCTCCCCATGGAAAGTTACATCATAATATGAAAGAGATGTACATATATCTTAGTTAAAGTTTGTGCATAATCAAGTAAGCACCAAACTGAGGTTGTACAGTAGGCATTGCATGGGGAGCATGTGAGTACGATGGAGAAAGTTCAAAAGAAAGGCGTTGTAGAATCATTGCAAGAGCCATTTTCGCTTCCAGTATAGCAAAGTTCTGTCCAATGCATATACGTGGGCCACCACCAAATGGGAGATATGCAGCTTGTCCCTTAGTAACCTTTGAAACACCTTCAGAAAATCTTTCAGGCTTAAACTCGTTCACATCTTCACCCCACGTATCTTTGTCGTGATGCAAAATCAATGCGTTTATTTGGACAAGGGTTCCTGCGGGTAAAGTTAAGTTACCTAACTTGGTTTCCTCATGTATTTGGCGTCTAAGGAATACGACTGGTGGATATAGTCTAAGAACCTCATTGAAGATGATGTTGATCTGTAAAATGAGACATTACGATACAAAAGAAGTAAGAACTAACATATTTTAAGTTCATTATCATCTAGTTTTTGTAGTACGAAAAACTTACAACTTTTAGATGACTCAAGCCGTCAATATCTGGCTTTTTATCTCCAAAGACATGTAAGACTTCTTGTCTAGCACGTGTCTGCCATTCTGAGTGTTGACCTAATAAAATCATAGTCCAAACAAGCATATTTCCGGTGGTCTCTTGTCCTGCAAAGTAGAAGAGTTTGCATTCCTCGATGACTTCATCGATGCTTAATCCAAAATTGTTATTCCCACGCTCTATTATTTCTTTGTAATTGGATTCCAAAAGTATGCCCAAAAGGTCATCATGGCTACTTTCCCCAGCTTTCATCGCAACAACTCGTTTATTGATTATGCTCTTAATTGAACCCCTCACTTGTTGATCAATCTCTTTCATCATCTTATTGTTTTTTGTCGGCAAAAATCTACGATATCTTATTTTATTAGCGTAATAATCTTGGGATATTACCAATTTAAGCATCAAATAAAGATGAGTGTGAAAATAGAGTTCAAAAATTTACCTTGATCCTGGAATGTAAACAGAGTTTGCAGCCTTTATCATTAGTTTTGCTTGTTCTCTTTGAAGTTCAAATATCTTTCTTCCTTCCTCGAAACTACTACCGAACGCCGTACGTGAAATGACATCACTTGAAAAGGTTTGAAGATAAGGCCACACATCTACTTCACATGAGCTTTCTTGGGTTAAAACATTCATCCATTTTTCAATCATCTCACTGCAACTCACATAAAATGCGGGTACCATATGCTGCAAAAAGAATTATACGCACTGACGTAAAGGTTTTCAAGGGACGGTGAACTAAGGATACATCTATCTTGTGAAAAAGAGAACAAGAATAGCAAAAAACCTTAAGCTTCTCCATGTGGAATGCAGGATTAATGATTTTTCTATGTTTAACCCATTGATCACCCTCAGCGTCTATTAATCCTCTAGCTAGCAGCTTTGTTAATGGATTACCTCCCTTTTGCTTTTGATAGTTGTTATAATTAGCCAAGACCTCTCGAATCAGACTGGGATCAGATACGTGCACCATAGGTTTTGTTCCCATCCATGTAAAACAACTCATACCTATATAATCAAGACAGGATCTCAAAATACCCGATACACATATATTTTTTAGATATATCTACTGTAAAATATACAATAATTCAAAGAATTACTACATGAAAAAAAATGCTTAGTGATTGACAATGAAAGAAAAGTGATCACCTATGGGATGGTTCTTTGCATAATCACAAAATATTACGAGATTTGCAAAAACCAATCAAAATAATTTATTTGTTTGTATATTTATTTAAATTTCTAACTTGAGTAGTAAAATACATAATCGTTATGTGAATATACTTGAACTGATATATCTATATTTTTATAAATTTATACGTATTCATATAAGCAATTCAACAATGAATTTGGATGAACCGACTGTGTTTGTTTTATTTAAAAGAGTAAACTTTTGTTTCGCTCCCTGTGGTGTGACCATTTTAACCATTTTGCTCCAATAGTTTGAAAATAGTTATTTTGCTCCCTGTGGTTACACTTTTTTCTCCAATATTCTCCCCGTCCCTAACTTCGTTTATTATCCCCGTTAAATGGCAGTCACGTGCCCCTCACATGAGGGGCATTTCTGTCTTTTTCATTCAAATCAGATTCAACACTCGCAAGTGATTTGGGGAAAAAAAACCTAGTTAATTAGGCGTTGAATCCAATTTTGAATGGAAAAGACAGAAATGCCCCTCGTGTGAGGGGCACGTGACTGCCATTTAACGGGAATAATAACGGAGTTAGGGGCAAGGAGAATATTGGAGAAAAAAGTGTAACCACAAGGAGCAAAATGACTATTTTCAAACTATTAGAGCAAAATGGTTAAAATGGTCAAACCACATGGAGCAAATCAGAAGTCTACCCTATTTAAAATTTATGCTTTCAAGTTGAACATGTAATTTGGACCATCTGTTAAGAAATGTGATTGGTAACCACACACATATTATATACAAAATCATTTATATTTTTTGACAAATATCAGAAGTATGGTTAGATTGGTAGCAATTAGAGATAGAGTTAGATCATTAGTTATTATTATAAATATAATATATTACCGAAGTCCAAAACGTGTACAAAATCGGAACCAAACCGTTAGAAACGGTTCGGTTTGGTTTTAATTTACAATGGTTCGGTTGTCGATGATCAAAAATCGTTACTAACGGTTAGGCCTAAAAATCACTAAAACTGGACCGTGAACACCCCAAAAAATAAGCTATGATATAAACTCATCTCCAGAAAAACCTCATGTGCCACTAAGGTGTGTGGCGGCATAATATTTAAAAACCTAACAAGTCATTTCCAACTCCTTTCAATTCAATGCAGATATACTGTTAGGTTCAGTCTAAAATATTAAATTAGAAAATGGTTTTTTATTAATTTAAACAGTGCTATAAAAAAATTTCTACTTAAAAATTTACACATCATTATTTTTATCAAAATCTGCAAAAAAATTCTAAGGATGGAGGGGGCACCCCCACATCAACGACTCACGGCGTGCACGGCTTGTATGTCGCCATCGCCGCCGCCACGCCACAGCACAGCATGGTTCCATTTTACGGCTTTGGAGCGTAGTGTTTGGTGAGCGAAATGTGACCGTTGGGTCTTTTGATTTAAAAAAAAACCATTCATGGACCTTGAAGCTTTTATGGAGATTGAAGCTTTCAAGATGAAGAAGGTGAAGGTGAAGGTGATGGTGAAACTGTTTTCATTTTAATTTCACGAGTGGGTGTTTGTTGATACCCTATTTTGTCTTTTCTTAAACATGTTCTAGATATTTCTAAAAAATATAATTATTTAATTTTGATGGATTGTCTTTTATGTGATTTAAAAAAAGGTAAAAGAGCTTTAAGTTGATTTTATAATTTTTGATTTTTTATTTATGTTTATATTTTAGTTTATGTTTGTAAGAAAAAAACGAGAAGCTATTCGGTTGAAATTGACCGAATCAAGATTCGCCTTAGTAGAATAACAACAAGAGGCTATACGGCAAGAGACATTTGGCCGGGATTTTAGTTATTTTTTTGTAATTTTAGTTTATTCTATTTTTATAAATTAAATGAATTAATTAATTAAATTGGTTTTTATGAATTAAATAAATTTATTTTATTTTATTTTTGTTTGTGGTTTTAAGGGATTGAGTGTCGCATCCGAGACAAAAATGCCTAAATTACACCAAATAATTTATCACGGTTTAAAAAATAAGGATATTTCATCTAAGAGACAAATACCTCTGCAAAATAATATACCAAATAATACACATCTTGGCAATTAATATCAGATATTAATGTCTAAAATGAATGAAGAACCAATCTATAAACATCACAACACTACCAATTAAAAGATAGTACAACAAAAATAAGAAAATCAAAGTTACATACCGAGAGTGGTTAGGGTTTTGTGGAAGAAAGGCGAGACGCGAAAAGCGATATCATGAGTTAGATTCATGGGCTTAGACTTGGCTTCACTCATCATCTGCACCATCTCTTTCAGATCACCGTACATGAATTTGTAAGGGGTACCTTTGAGCCCTTGATCTTTTAAAAACTTCTCGATCTTCTTTGGTTTGAACCACAACCGATTCGAAATCCTCCATATGTAAAACAAGAAAATTGCTGCAACTCCAGGAACACAAAAAACTATGGTTATCTCCATAGTGTGTACTGGAAAAGGTTTGTGATGATAGGACCGAGAATACTCGTGGACATTTATTGATGTGATAAGTTTCAGTTAACCACCTTATGGTTTTAGTGGTTGGTGGTTATCATCCATGTATTTTTTATTGTTCTTTTAATATAAAAAGATAAGAAAAAATTGTTTTTAACTTGAAACTAGTAAGTGTTACTCGCGCGTTACTCTGTGACGATATATTTGGAAATCAGGAAAATGACATGTTGTAAAAACAAATGTTAAGAAAACACGAAAACAAACTTAGAAAAATGTTTAACGAAAAATAAAACCATGTTAAACTCTAGTGAGATTTCAAGATGCGCGTTGCGGTGGGAAGTCCTCTATGAAAAAGATGCCTAAACGCGTGTTCGAGAAAATTAAGGCATAAAGTATAAAAAAGTATGCTCGAAAAAACATAAGGTATAGAAAAGAAAACCCAACGCACGATTAAGTAAACGCAAAACGGTAAAAAAAATATTAACTCAAATGGAGAAAAAAAAAAGATGAAAAATATTTCACTGGGACTCGAACCGGGGTCTGAGATATGGAAACAAACAGTGACGAAGCTTAAAGAAAAACGCAGGGGGGCCGCAGCATAATCTTATGATTTTTTTTCTTATCAGGAGCTCAAATAGTAATTTATTCAAAAAAAAATTACGAGCTAAAAAAAAATTTATAAAAAAAACTAAAAAATGTATTCAAAAACGTTTTTTATGAAAAAAAAACATTTTTTTAGAAAAGTTAGAAAGCGTTTTTTAAAAGGTTCAAAAAAGACGTTTTTACGGGAAAAAAACTAAAAAATGAATTAAAAAAAGTAAAAATAAAACTTTTTTAAAAAGGTAGAAAAAATGTTTTTATGAAAAAGCTTAAAAAAGTTTTTTATTGGACTGAAAATGTTAAAATAGTTTATTTAAAAATGAAATGATTAAAATGTTCATATATTTAACAGAAAAAGTTAACAAGGTTAGTGTCATGAACTAAAATGGTTACAAAAATACAATTTCAAAGTTGATATGTTAAAAGATTTATTCTAATTTAAACAGGCTAAACCACATGAGCCAAAAAAATTCACTACGTATTAATTAGTAAAAGGCTCCTACTCACAAAACTACACTATTCATCAATGTACAAGTTTTCAATTATGTACAACTTTTCAATGCAAAAAAAAATAAAATTTCAATGCACTAAATAATAATAATTATTATAGGGGGAATAGTATCCCACCAATAAGGGGGTGACAAGTGTCAGTTTAATTTTTTTATTATTTTTATTTTCTATTTCACCCCTCATATTATATATATTATACGCTTTTAATCCGTTTATTTTTCTAATAATTTCGTTTTTCCGTAATTACTTCCGTTCATTAGTTGATATTAAAAAACAGAATACGCGTTTTTTTAGTTTTTTTGTCAACGTACCGGTATAAATTTTATTAAAACGGAGATGTATTCAAAATCGAGTACTTTTTTTTTCTATCGTATCCTATAGCAAATATGTGTTTCAACGTAAGTTTATCCCTACAAACCAGCAAAACCGGGTAAAAATCAGACTCCCGCCGTATAACGCGGGTAAAAAAACTAGTTTACTCTAATTTAAAAGTTATATAAAGACATCAAACTTCAACAGTATCAAAATATGTTCCAGAAGACCCACGTCTTCACTCCTGGTCCCTTCACTCCTTGGTCTGACTTCGTGTTGCATTTCGTTTTTTCTTCCTTTATATTTTTTTGGATTTTATTTTTACACACAGAAGAACTAATTATTGCATGTTTCAGAATTATTTTTTAACATTTCAATTCAGATATATACCATCGAATTTATTAACTTCTTGATTATGAAAAGTTTTATTCAATCTTATATATCTTATTAGGTTAGAGACCCGTCTATTACACGAGATTGAATACTAAAAATGATGCAATAAAGAAATTTGTAAATACTTTTTATAAAATAATTACATATTACATGTTTTTTTTAACGACACATATTACATGTAATAATGATAAATAATAACTGTTACTAACAATTAGAAATTACAAATGTACAAATACAATTACAATTTCAAATATCTAGATTAAAAACATGTGTATTACACGGTCTGAATAAAAGAAATATTCAAGTTTCAAGAACAATGGATGATTTAAGATGAAGATAATGTTTTTTTTTCTTTTGCAAAAGTGCAACTTATTGGTACACAATCTTAATTTTTTCATATGTAGAACGGGGAGCTGTAAAAGATCAAAGGCAACTCAACGGCATAACCAATTAACATTTTATGTTATTCAGTGTAATTTTTTCATATGAATCCTTAAATAATCATAATTTTTTTCCTAATATACAGTGTTAGTTGCATATTTAGGCATGTTTTATCCTAATTTTAGCATTCATTTTTACTACATATCATGCATTTATCACTTGTATATTCTTTTATTTTGTATAACACTTGTTTTGGTGGAACAGAATCTATTTTGGATATTTTTGATGCTTTTGTAGGTATGGATTTATTCCTAAGGATCACAATGAAGATTGGAGAGGGTTGGAAGGAGTCTTGAAGATTAAAGCTTGCATTTTGAGTTTGAAGAGAATTTTGGACAGAATGTTAAAACGGCCGTTTCAGGTTTATGTAGAAAATTTACACGGCCGTGTGGAACTGCTGAAAATAAAAAGAGATTAAAATATTATATTTTATGGATTTAATCTATTAATATAATATATCAAATATATATTAAAAAAAGAAAAGATATATGCATACCTACGTGGGACGGTTAAAAGGAAGGGATCATCACAAAATCATGACAACTAGTTTTTAACTCCGCGCTTTATGGCGGGAGCCTGGTTGATATTGGTTTGAGTCATTTGAATGGATAAAACTTAAATCGAATCACAGAGTCATTATAGTGTATGATATAAAAAAACTCGAATTTGTATATAACTCCGTTTTCAATAAAATTTAAAGCAGAACGTTTGACAATTTTTTTTAAGAAAACAACGCTTTCTGTTATTTAAAAAAACCTAACGAACGAAAGTTGTTATAGAAAACGGTGTCGTGCCCATCGTTAAAAAATATTTAACGAAAACGTAGGCGCGGCGGTAAAAATAATGTTAATAAATGAAAACGTAATAGTATGTTTGGTTCGTCACAGTACTGCAATGGTTAAGACAGTCGTTGTAGGGTACGATACAAAAAAACAAATCAATTTTTAATGTAACTCCGTTATAAAAAAAATTAAATTGGAACGTCAAAAAAAAGTAAAAAACAGCCGACCACTTTGCTTTTTAAAAAAAGTTAACAAAATAAAAGTTATTAAATGGAAACGAATTTATTGAAAAATGAAACGGGTTAAAAAGTAATAATATATATTATAAAAGGCTAAAAAGGAAAAAAAATAATAAAAAAAATAAACACAGCAAACAACGTATGGATTTAGTAAGTGAGAAAAGTATTAAAAGAAAAAATAATGTGACAAAATTTGAAAAGAAGTAAATTTGCTTCCTGGAGATCGACCGCGACGAAAATCGGATGAAAAGCTAAGGTTAGTTTTTATTGGGTTTCTTCCAATTAGAAGACAATAACTTCTTTTATTTTCGTAAGTTTTTGTTTTTATTTTGTTTTCGTTTATTGATTTATTCGTCATGTTCGGCTAGTCAATTTTGATTTCAATATTAGGGTTTATTTTTTTGGTTTGATTTAAAACTTATGTAAAATGATTATGAGATCTAATTTTTGATTGATTTGTTTATGTGATTTCTTGGTCTCAAATCCTGAATCTATTCCGGAAACATATTAGATTATTAATAAAGCTGGCCACTTTGTTAATTTCTCTAATTAAGTTCTTCAATTTTAAAACTCTAATACGATTTTAATCTTGAAAAAAGGAACAAATAACGGTTCGTGTTTGTCTATGAATTAACCTCACAAATTTTTTATAATAAAAAAAACTAAATAGTTTTGACAAGTGTCATCATCACAATTAACCTTACAAATTTTTCTCTCCAAAATCACATTACATACATTATTAATTATTTCCATATTTAGCTCAATTTTTTTAGAAAATTACATAAATAAAAATTTAACCAAATCAATTCACCATTATTACCATTGACTCAAATTGTTTTTTTAACTATCATCAAAAGTGGATATTTTAAAAAATCAAGAATTAAAAAATAGAAGTTTAAAAAAAACAAGTTTTAAAGTTTTATTATTAAAAAATGAGTTTTAGAAATTTTGTTATTAAAAAAAAAGATTTTTTTAATTTTACATATAAAAATTAAAAATACTACTTTTGTATTTTAAATAAATATTCGTTAGAATAAAGTTTACTAATATTTATATAGTAGTTTTTTAATTAAGTTTGATATTTATAAATAACTTTTTTATTATGATTCTAAAATTTTAATAGTTAGTTTTTAAGATAATTATAAACATTTTTTTTAAAAGTGTATTATATTGTAAACTTTATTTTTTTTAAATGACGAGTTTTTTTTCAAAAAAAAATATGTTTGGTTTCAATTATAATTTATTTGTTTTAAATTTTTTCACATTTAATTTTAAAATTTTAAATTTAAATGTGTCGATATATTAAGGAGTGTGATTTTTAAAATTTTGAATTTAAAAGACGATATATTGTTGAAATTTAAATTTTATTTGTATTTTTAATTTTGTTTTAAATGAGATATTAAATATTAAAAGTTTAATGAGATTTTCCATATAAAAGGCGAGATTTAAAAAATAATAATTTAATTTTGATACGTAAATTTAATTACAACTTAAACATTTGTAAATATGTTACAACATCAAGATTAAAGTTTCTACAAAAAGGTTGATAGAGTTTCAAAAAACTAATAAAATGAAGAAACAACGTATGCAAGGAAATTGTTGACCAAATTGATTATCTTTGATTTCTTTGACTCCCTACCGCCTTCAATCAAGTTCGCACCGTTTGTGACTTTTTTTCAAACGGCTTTGGCCATTTTGTGTTTTCAATCATTAAGAAAATAAACTCTATTCTTTGTTGCATTTTTTGGGTGTTAAACATGGAAAAGTTACCAATACCACATCAAATATTGTATACAATGGAGTATTTTTAAATTTATAAATCATCATTGTAAGGTTTATGTTGACATTTAATTTAATGTATTGCAAAAAGTACACCACTTAACAAAATAAAAAAGTTACAAATACAATCTTAATGTTTCACGGTTTCATCCCATGTAACACATAGAGTTAAAGCTAGTGTGATGATATAATAGTTGTAGACTCCTTTTCGTATTTCATTTTGCACAAAGAACGACATGATTTTTTATTTTTTTTGTCTATTATTGAACTTTAAAAAGTTGGTTATAAAATCAGATCTGATTACACAAGCTATAACCTTCGGTTAACGTACTTGATCAAACATAAAGAGTTACTCAAGTTGAAACATTCACATGTTGTTGCTCCCAAGATCTCTTAAGTACTCAAATTTCATTTCAACATTGATAAAGACATATTGGATGTGTTCCAACAATATCAAAAAAATATGAACAAGAATATATGATACTAGACACAACTATTCAAATTCAATGAGTTGTCAGTCATAGTTGTTAATCGTCTATAAAAGCTCGTCTTCTCCATGAGCAACTCCATTCTAAACATAATCATTCAGATTAGATAAATGGATAAAAAAATGCTTACAACTTCCTAATTATGTTATTTAGAAAAAATAGCTAATGTTTCAATAGTATCATTTCATGTAATCATGTTAATACAATAAATATTATAAAAGTTAAATGGTTGCTTATCTATGCCCGTCACAACTCATTGGGATGAGTATTTGGTATCGAGTATCGGTACCATATCAAACCGGTATCGGTACCCACTTTTTCATATTTTCGATACTAGTATCGGAACGGTACCGATACTAGCTAAAGATGAATACTTTGTAACGAATACCGATACCGTACCAATAAATTCGATATCGGTATTTTTGGTACCATACTGTTACCGATCTCTTCCCTACAACTCTTATATGAAAGGAAAAGGAGTTTAAAATTTTGATATTTTGATAATCAAATAACTTAGATTCCTTACTAACTCATTTACCAATGCTACCGACCAAATATACCCCTAAACTTTGGTATATTGTCAAAAGTAACTTTTTAAATATCATTTTAACCCCCCTCAAGTTTTTAAGTTACTTTTCATCAATTAAAACTTACCCCCAACTTTGTTAAACTGACAAACTAAGCCATTAACATTGTAAAATGTAACTTTGACCCCTTAGGTTTCTATAGTTTATAGTTTACCCCTGTTGTATACATAATCTAATTTTTCCTCAATAACTTTCGTTAATTAATTTAAAAAAAAAATAATTTGTGAATGTGTTAAAAAAATTTTATGGCGTCCCGGTATAAATTTTGGTAAAAACATAGTTGTTTTAAAAAAATAGGGTATTTTTTTAGGTATCGTAGTTTATTTCGACTGACGGTAACGTGCTGGCAAAGGGAAGAATAAAACCGACACCAACTGAAGAACATCGGTACCGTCATATAATTGTCCTTTATCTGTGATTCGATCTCCACAACCGACTCTCTGTAACTTCATATGTTTCTTTTATATATTTAACTAATTTTCTTTTTATGCTTAGCCACATTAACGTCACCGTCACAACCGTTTAAAGTCCGTCTCCTGCCTTTTTATTATCGTAGGTTATATCGACTGACATGTTGGTACCGTGAAGAATGAAACCGATATCAATCGAAGAACGCCGATACATTTATACAACGGTTTTCTATCCATGTTTCGGTCTCCAGATCGGAGTCGCCACAACTTCATGTTAATATTACCGTCGCAGCGTGCATAACGAAGTTTCTAAGGCAGTATTGACGTCCCACCGCAACGCGCAGGGCCAGATACTAGTTAAATATTAAACTATATAATTAAATAATTAAGTTAATTCTTGTAATATTAAAGAAAGTATAGTGGCAAATATGTAAATACAGAAAAGATCCCCGAATTCGAAACTAAAAAGGTCGTTGCGAGTGAGGCAAAAAGAGAGCGTTCTTTCAAACGGCTATTTAAAACCCCCAACCCCTTTCTTCTTCATCTTCTCCATTTCAAACCCTAAAATTTTCTAGAGAATGGAGTCCACGAAGACGGCAATGGAGGCTTTCGATAAGCTAGAGAAGGTCGGAGAAGGATCATACGGCAAAGTGTACAAAGCCAGAGAGAAAGCCACCGGCAAAATCGTCGCTCTGAAGAAAACCAAACTTCACGAAGACGAAGAAGGCGTCCCTCCGACTACACTTCGAGAAATCTCCATCTTGCGAATGCTCTCTCGTGATCCTCATGTCGTCAAGTATGTGATTATCTTCAACTCGTAATTCGAGATCGATCTGGGTTTCATGTTCATGAATCTGCTTTTGTTTTGTGTTTTCGTTTGTTTAATGGATGTTTAGCACTTATCTTCAAGGATTTCATGAATATACTTTTGTCAATTTATAATCCGTGATCGATCTCCTTGCTAGGGTTTCATGAATCTACTTCTGTTTTGTGTTTTCATTAATTAAATTGAGGTTTAGAACTTATCATCTCGGATTTCATGAATCTACTTTTGTCAAGTATGTGATTATAGTCAATTTATAATTTGCTATCGATCTTGGGTTCCATGAATGATGCATCTACTTTTGCTTTGTGTTTTCATTGATTTAGTTGAGGTTTAGCACCTATCTTCTTGGATTTGTAGATTCTAATTTGATTCATTTGAATTCTATCAGATTGTTACCTTTAATAGTAGTCTGATCAGGAATCAATAGATGAATTCTTTCTAGTTTTGTGAATTGTCACGGTATTGTGCTTCTTTGGGTATTGTTAGGGTTTTATGTTTATCTTTGTTCAAAATTTTCGGATTCTGTTTGTGTTTTCATTACTTTAATGGAGGTTTAGCACTCATCTTCTCAGATTTCATGAATCTGCTTTTGTCAAGGATGTGAATATCTTCAACTCATACTTCGCAGGATTTCATGAATCTACTTTTGTTTTGTGTTTTCATGAATTTAATGGAGATTTAGCACTTGTATTCTCAGATTTTTCTCTGCCAGTCGTTTCAATTTGATTTATTTGAATTTCGATCAGATCGTTACCTTTTTATAGGTCATAATGCAGTCTAATCAGGGATTTGATGGATAAATTCTTTTCAGTTTTGTGAATTGTCATGGTATTGTGCTTCTTAGGGTTTGTGTGATGAAGAGACTAGATCCTAAACTCATGTTAGGGTTTGTTACGAAATAAATAGAACAGGGACTGCATAGTTAATCATTGTAAGTTGAGGGGGTGTTATTGTAACATTGGATAATTGATATCATTGCATACTTAATTGCTATACCTTTGATGAAGAAGTTATCGAATTGAATACAAACTTTCCTCTCTCTCTAGATTCTTCTCTTTCTTAATTCGATCGTAACAATGGTATCAGAACATTCTTTCCTCTGACCGTGGGTTAGGGCAGCGAAGGTATACAATCGACAATGAGTACTTCGTTGAGTTTTGAACCGAACAACAACAATCAACAACAGCAATAGAGGTGTGGAATCGATTCATTGCAGGTTCTTCATCAACAACAAAATGGGAAAGTCGAACGCATGATCCGTCGTCTCGACGATGTCATGGTAACGACATCATGATGTCCTTCCTTACTCATGCCTCGCTTCCACCTTTCTTTTGGGTTGAAGCTTTGGACATCACCTCCTACTTACATAACATTCTCCCAACCAAACTACACACCCACATCCCTACCCTACCATAGACACCCTTCAGACTCTCATCCTCACAAACTAACTCCTCGCTCCTCTCTGTGTGTTCTCCGGGTATCCATCAAACTACAGAGGATACCATTGCCTTTGTTGGATCATGCCTCTTTAATTGCAAAGGAAAAGAGTAGTGATTTACTGCTTCAAGCATGCTATTTCATTCATTATTCTTGGCTGTTAAATAGCCTACTAGTAAAAGAAATGTGCTATTAAATTGTTAGACTTGGACTTTCTTCATGACTCAATCAAAACACATAAAACATGACCCGTACAAAGAAAACCCGGTTCAGCTCCATGACCTGTACCCGCTTTACCTGGATTTGACCCGTACCCATCAAGATTTACTCCAACATTCACCCCCTTAATCTTGATCTCTGTTCTGGCTACTAGCTTGCTTCTTGCTCTTGCAGTTTCTGCTTTCGTTACTTGCTATCTTGCTACACCCGGAATCGGTTTCCTTACTAAACTTGCTACTTGCTTGCTTGATTCGAACCGTTCTTGCTTGATACTTGCTTTCTTTCAGTTCTTGCTTTCGAACCTTCACGCTTGCTCTCTTGATTGGCTCGGTTTCTTACTTCTTACCATTATTTCAGGCCTCTTGCTATTCTTGCTTTAATCGGCTCTTGCTTTTCTTTCTTTGGATCCTTTGCTTGCTCCTTGATCAATTCCAGCGTGAGTTTTCTTCACTACCTTCTTTCTTGCGTCCAATTAATTCACGAGTGTGCTTGCTTACTTCACCTACCTTCTTGCTTGCTATTTTTTACTTCAAAAACATAAAAAAATGTACTGCTACTGTTACATTGAACAATGAAAAACAAAGAGTTTGACCTACCTCCTAGGTTGCTTACTTCACCTACTTGCTTTCTACTTCCTTCTATGTATTTACACAGGAACCACATTCACCGATCTTCCTCGTGCCGACTAAACCTACTGCCGTAATACATATGTTGTTTTTCTTCTTGCTTCTTCGTCCGGCACACCCCTATATATAAACCCCTCTTTTTTATCGATCACAACAGCCGTAGTCCATCATGTTGCTTTCTCCTTTTTTTTCCGATTCCTTGCCTGCTTTTTTTCTTTTCCCGGCCTAATCACATAGAATGGCAATAGACCTGCTGCTTCTTTCTTCTGATCATAAAAGCTGATCTGCCTTGCTGCTTTCTTTCACTATTTCTCGGCCTGAAGATGGACCGCTGTTCTCCTTCTTCCTGCTGACCGCAACACGACCAACTCCTTGCTGCTGCTGCTTCTTTCTGCTGTCACCTTCTCCCTGATCAGCCCTTGCTATTCTACAAACCCGCTGCTTCTGTTGGTTCAGGCCAAACTACACACAAAATTAACTCACAAATGGAAGATGATCTACTGCTTTCAAACACTTGCTTCGATAGATTAAAAATAAGAACAGTACATGCCTTTAAATAGTAAAGAAAACAAACAAACTATCCTACTAATATGGTCCACATGCTCCACGTACTCCTTGGTTGAGGCTACACTCCAACGTTAACATCCCATTTAATTCGGCTAACATAGACTAATTCTATTCTCATGACCCGTTATCTGTTCAGTGACCCATTCTCCTGACCCGTGACCCAGGATTTGACCTGTACTCATCAAGATTTACACCAACAGCTTCTGCTTCTTCCTCAGCCCCACAGGCAAGGGCTGCTCTCTTACTCGAAACCGACTCTCAAACCGGCCATCTTTCTTTAACCTTGTGACCCGGGATTTGACCCGTACCCATCAAGATTAACACCAACAGCTTCTGCTTCTTCCTCAGCCCCGCAGGCAAGGGTTGCTCTCTTACTCGAAACCGACTCTCAAACCGGCCGTCTTTCTTGAACCTTGTGATCTGATACCAAATGTTGGATCAAGCCACTTTAATTACAATTAAATAGAAACGAGTAGCTATTTCATTTATTATTCTTTGTTGTTAAATAGCCTACTAGTACACATAAAGTAAAAGAAAAGTCAACATATAATCACTCTGAAAATCTGCTCTAAAAATGCAAGACTTGGACTTTCTTCATGACTCAATCAAAACACATAAAACATGCGCCTAGTTTACATTCTAATGACACATACAAACAAAACCTGGTTCAGCTCCTTGACATGTACCCGTTGACCCGGATTTGACCCGTACCCATCAATATTTACTCCAACAGCCTTGAAACAACCAACGGGTAAAATCTTTCTTTCCCGCCATATTACCTTTGATGAACCCACCTTCCCATATTCTACCCCCTCAAACACCTCTCCTCACTCTTACACGTTCCTCGATCCCGATCCCCTCTTTTTTTACTTTACTTCCACCGCAGCTTATGTCTCTCCCTCAGCTTCCGCCCATCCCACACCTTCTGTCTCCCTCATTCCTCCTACCAGCCCTACACACCCGTCCTCCCCTCCACTTCAGTTCACTTACAGCCGACGCAATCGCCCACCAACCCACACCTACCCGAGACCCACCACCTACCCCCTACTAGCCAGCACCCTCTCACCCTATGGTGACCCGCTCCAAAACAGTCGGGTCCTCCAACACCACTTTCCCTTTCAACCTAAGCACTACCACCACCCAACTCGTATCCCCCGTACCCAAGTCCCACACCTTGGCTTTATCCGACCCAAACTGGCACTCGGCTATGACCGACGAGCACCGAGCTTTAATAGCAAATAACACATGGTAACTCGTGCCTAGACCTCTGGATGAGCATGCCATTAGGTGTATGTGGTTGTTCTGCCATAAATATCGTGCAAATGGCACACTACAACGATACAATGCCCGTTCAGTCATTAATGGAAAATCACAACAGGTTCGTATCGACTATGACGAGACTTTCAGTCCGGTGGTTAAACCCACCACAATTCGTATCGTAATATGTCTTGCCACCTCTCATTCTTGGCCCATTCACCAGCTCGATGTCAAGAACGCTTTTTTGCATGGAGACCTTAATGAAACAGATTATATGTTTCAACCTTCGGGATTGGTCGATAGTAACAATCCCAAACATATTTACTACCTCAAACGGTCTCTATAAGGGTTGAAACAGGCACCACTTGGCTGGTATTACAGGTCTGTTTCTTACATTCAGAGGTGTGGTCTCACTTCTACTACTAGTGACACCTCTCTTTTCGTCTAAAAAAAGGGCAACCGGATGGCTTACTTGTTACTATATGTAGACAATATCATATTAACGGCTCCTAATCAGACACTTGTGCAGTATTTTATTGCTATACTTTAACAAGGAATTTGCAATGTCTAATCTTGGACCACATCATCATTTTTTGGGAATCAAGGTGACCAAACGCAACAGTGGTCTTTTCTTGTTACAAGCCTTGCTGCGGATATTTTATGTCGGTCCAACATGGCAAGCTGCAAACCATCCGCTACACCTGCTGATACCAACTCCAAATTAAGCGTTATTGTCGGTGCTCCTTTATCCGATGGTACATTATACCTGTTTATTGTAACGAATAGGAATTATATAGGAGCCTTGTCGGTGCTCTACAGTATCTCACATTTACTCGGCCAGACATTTCTTATACCGTTCAACATATATGCTTCACTCCCCTCGTGACACAGATTGTAAAAAGTTGTTGAATGTGGATGACCAAGCCTTTGATGCCAAGTGGTGGTGTTGTATGCCCGGTTACTGTAACGAATAGGAATTTCAAATCAAATAAAAACGGATAGGCAACGGTCGAATGGGATACCAAAACACCACCCGATTCGATCCCGAAGAGCTTCCTAAACCGAGTGTATGATACAAAAAATCACCAAAGACACTCAAGTGTAGATTCCAAAGAACACCACCCAAGTTGCTACCTTAGATCAGCAATGGAAAAGTTAGATACTGTTGTTCTCGAAGAAGAAAACAAAGCAAAGAAGTTGAACCTTAAATCACCACCTTTCATTCCTCCAAAACGTGAAAACATATAATGAGTCCAATTCTACCCACAGTCTAAGCTACATGCAAAATTAGAATACTGCTTACTACTAATAAAACATATAATGAGTCCAATTCTACCCACATTCTAAACATATATAGTGAACAAACTGCAATAAAGACGTGAATAAAAAAACGAAAATAAAAATTGTAGGTGGTGGAGAACGTGCCATCGTGGAGCTCGAGCCGGTTCAAGTTGGATCCATGAGAAGCTGGTTTTAATTCTAACCCATATGTTATGCCTGACCCGGTTCCAAGAACATCGACGGTTAACTAGTTTAAAATCCTAACAGTTGCGTCTTTTATACGTGTAGTGTTTTCCCAGGTAAAGTTACCGCTATCATCCTCCCCATCTTTGAAAAAGTTTGGCACAAACTTGTATGTCCAATCTCGAACTCAGGGTCGGTACCGGTAACGGGTACTTGCTGCTATCGATGTCCAGCTTGCAGAAACTCGGTAAACCTCCTAATATCTTGTAACGGAAATTGAAACAACTTAGGAGCATCTAAGGCTTGACAGTCATGCCTGGTTGTGGTAACTGTGGGAAGTAATGTGATCTTTCTTCCTTCCTTGACAAAAGAATACGTGTTTTTATACCCGTCATGAATAACCCTTCTATCGAACAACCAATGGCGACCTAACAGCACGTAACATGCATCCATTGGAATAACGTCGCACCAGATCTCGTCTTGTATCCCTGTCTAATAGATAATAAAAGTAAACACGATTTGAAACATGTATACCTTTTCCTTGATTTAGCTGGAGGATGTCATAAGGAAAAGGATGTGGTTCAATTGACAAAGTCAGTTTGGAGATCATAGTTTGGGATGCAACGTTGGTGCAGCTCCCACTATCAATACTTGTGAACAAACCTTATCCCGAATGGTGCAGTGGGTACGAAACCTGTTACATGAACCATAAACTGTGTTCTGATTAGAAGCCTAACTGAATTGGCTTCTGTAGCCCCCTCCTTGATTACGGCTGTTGTTATAATGCCCCGTACATGGCTGTAATCATAGTTGCCCCCTCCAAGACGATTGTTTCCAAAACGGTTGATCATGTACTCGTGATTAGATAATAAGCCATGGAGTTCGGTAAGGCAGTGTGAAACTTCCTGGCCAGCAGAGTTGTCTTTAGGCCATTGTACTTGTCTCGAAGACCTGAGACCACCAACATTACAAGGTCTTTTTTCTTTCAATGGTTCACCGATATTAGCAAGAGCATCTGAAAAGGCCTTGGCTCGAGTAAGGTAGGCTGAAGACGTCTTGTCTCCCTTCATCTCAATCTTAAGCAATTGGGTTTTGACGGTGTATTCCCTGGAGGAAGTATGAGGTACGTAAGCACGCTCAATAGAGAGCCAAAGATCACGAAGGGTACTGCCCTGTACATGTTGAAAGGAGGTTTCGGATATGGTAGAGAGAACAAGCATTCGAACACGGGCATCGTTGGAGAGCGAGTCGAATGATTGGGGTTGGGTTGTGGCGGTGCTGGAGCAGTTTCCTTCCCTGGGGGAGTTGCTAATGAGATAGTTTCTAGAGGACAAAGGATGTTGCCATCAATATATCCAAACAATGTGTTTGTCACAAGAAATTCCAAAACCCATAGTTTGTAGGTGAGAGTGTAAAACCGAATTTGTGGGAGTTGTGAGCAGTCTTTTTTTGCTGTAGAGAAAGTTGCAAGAAGAGCCATTGATTGACCGGAGAAGAAAAAGGGTGGAGAAGGGTTGGCCTACAAGTGGCGGTTGTGGTTAGGGCTAGAGGGTGGCAAGAGATTATATAGAAAACTTGGTAATTATATATTGTATTTACTAATGATGATTACAAGAGATTATATAGAAAACATAATTACACATAGAAACCTCTATCATATACTAATATAAACTTATTAGACACAAATGTAATTAATGATAGTTAGAGGTAGATTATGTAAATATGGGTTCTATACAAGACTCTCTCATTGTAAACCTTAATCACAACTTGTCAATACAACTTTACACACACAGTGTTTTTCCTGGTATAAGAGCTAAGCCACCGTTAACCACTACATCACTGCCGCACGCCGCCACTACTGTCGCCACCATTAGCGGCGTAACCCTAGCCGTCGCCTTCAAATCTCTATCTCGAAACTTTTTTTCTATCAATCGATCTTCACAAATCGATCTCCAAAGCATCATGAAACTTTTTGTTGGCTTAGTTTCTAAAAGGATCTCGTTTTTGCTGAAAAATTGTAGTTTCAGATCTGGGTTTTCCGCAAACCTTCAAACGACGACATTCATCAGGAGACACTCCTCATCAGGCGACACTAATCTTGGTGACAGTCACATCGACGACATTCATATCAGGCGACACTTACTCTCGACGACACTCTATCCTTGAACGCAAAACGACACTCCTGAACGACAGTTCACCTCAGTCACCGGTGACACTGCCATCTTACAGGCAACTTTAATTCAAGCGACACTCAATTCAAGCGACACTAGACATGTCGACAATTCTTGCTTTTTGACACTCAATTCAAGCGACACTAGACATGTCGACAATTCTTGCTTTTTCCGCATCTGAACGTGCATCACACAACTCCCACACTTTTGCCTTCACACTCTCTCCCACGAACTATGGTTACTGGAAGACCTTGATTGAACCGTTCTTGATCACCATTGGCTTATTTGGATACATCAATGGTTCCATCCCATGTCCGAGCCCTACAGTTACCACTACTTCGGACATTGCTTCCGCCGTCACAACCAATCCCAAACCATCAAGCCTGGCTCGCCAATGATGCCCATGTTCGAATGATCCTCATTTCAACAGTTTCTGAAGCCTCGTTTTCACATGTTCAGGGAATAACTGCTAATGAACTATGGGGACTCCCTTGCCTCGAGCCTATGCTCCACACATAGTGTAACATCCCGAAAATAGTAAATAAGTAAATAATAATACGATGGAGATTTATACGACATAAAATGAAATAAGAACGGATGGACTTGGGCTCGACTCCAACGGGCCGAGGGAAGCCCAGGTATAAAAGGGGCAAGACAGCCCATTTGACCATTTCACCTCCATTTCACCAATTCTAGAGAGAGAAAGGGAGCCCGAGTCTAGAGAGAGAAAGTCGACGGATCGTCACGAGATTTGAGGAGCACGTTACTACTGAGATCGTGAGCAAAACCTCTGGATCATAATTCCAATCCAGGTAATGATTCGATCATAATATGAGTTTTTGTTCATTTTGGGGTTTCTCGGGTTTTAGCTAAATAGGTGATGTTTTTACGGATGAAACTTGAAAATAAGCTTAGAAATAGAATCTAGAATGAAAACCGCACGTTTTGATCAAAGAAAATTGTAAGATTAGCATGATCGGATTAACATGCAAGAATTCCGAAATTTTGGTCCAAGAACCAGGTACTGCGTACTTACCAAGTGCGCAGGAAGGAATCCCTGCGTACTTACTAAGTGCGCAGGCAGCAGTCCCTGCGTACTTACCAAGTACGCAGGAGGAAGACTCCTGCGCACTTACCAAGTGCGCATGAGCAAGTCCCTGCGCACTTACTAAGTGCGCAGGAAGCAGACAGCAGGCCACAGGTTGGTTAAGTAAAGTCAGTAAGTTTAGAATGATTAAACCATTAGAGTCGGGGTTGGGTCTAATGTGTATTTAACTACCTAATCCAGATCGAAGGTGACGCTGTTGGGCCTTTGTTTAGGACAACCTAGAGTAGCTCGTCAGGTGAGTTCTATGTGCCCCCTAGAGTAGCGCGTGGGAAACGGATGCCCTAGGGCAGACGGATTTAATGTTATGACGGACTACGACGGTAGGACGGTTAAGAGCGGACGGACAAAAGTTGCCGGACGGATTTAATGTTATGACGGACGGTTTTCTAGAGCCGGACGGTTATGAGAAGGGCTACGACGGTAGCTCTGACTGCGATGTCTTCGTGACATTCGCGACAAGTATGATGGGTTGATCTCCCTTAAGATTATGGCCAATATGTGTTCTCCCAAAGAAAGTATGTATGTACATATGTATATACCCTCAATGAATGTTATGTGAGAACAGTAAAGTAAAGAATATTTAAAAGTATGAATATACATGTATACATTATATTCAGGATAAGATAAATATTATGTATGATTGTCTTTAAACTAGAACTCACCAGCGTTAGCTGACTTTTAGTATACATTTCAGGTAAGAAAGGAAAGGGTCGTGCGAAGGCGTGAAGGTTACCTGGCACAAGACTGACATCCCACTTTTGTTTGTTAAGAATATGTTATGCTTTTATTTGTAAAGACTTCCGCTGTTTTGATTATGTAATTGAATGACGAATGTTTTAATTTAAGTTCAGTATTTATGACTATGTTTATGAGTAAATCCAACAAGTGAGGTCACCCGGTTTAGGGGCCTTACAAGTTGGTATCAGAGCAATAGTTTGAGAGATTTAGACATCCCTAAATGTCTAGACTCAAACTGATTATGGGACCAACGCACGGATGTCAGTATGGGTAACCAACGCCAACGCTAGCACGTTAAGTAAGTCGTAAAGTTAATGCTCTTACATAGGAATAGATACCTTAACTTAGAACAAATAGATGTTAATGCCACGACTGATTTGAAGAGTTTCGAACCCGAAAAGCAATGTAAATTAGTAATCACAAACCGGTCACTGTAATTAAGAATTTACCTTGCTCGTACTGTTCCAAACTATGATCTGAAGAAATGACATTGATGTATTCCCTTTTTAACTATCAGGAAATTAAGAACTATGGCTGGGGGAGGAAGGACAGGACCTCGAGGCGGTCGCACTGGCCGGCGAGGTAGACCTCCGTTGAACCCAAGATTTGAAGAAGAAGAGAGTGTGCACGCAGAGCACACCGAAAGTGTGCGCGAAACAGAAGTGACCCCAATTAGAGACAACAGTCCAGGGCCTATACAGTTGGAACCTGAAGTCAGGGATGCTATTGCCCGTGAAGTTGTGCTCACTTTGCAGAAGGTATTGCCGGATCTACTATCCGAGGCAATAAAGAAAAGTAAAGAGGGGGATGAAGGAAACCACGAAGAAACGGTATATGACAACGACGGGGATGAGATAAAAGTGGGGCCAAGCACTAAAGGGTGCACTTATAAAGGTTTCAAAGATGGAGACCCACCCAAGTTTGATGGTAGCAAGGATTCGGTGGCTACTTTGGAATGGATTGAGAGAATGAACGCTGTAATCAACATCAGCGAGTGCCGACCAGACCAGGCGGTTAAATATGTTGCTCATTCTTTCACCAATGAAGCACTAGGTTGGTGGAGAAATATTCAAAGAACAAAGTCGCCACATGCTCTTGCCCGAATGACATGGGAGGACTTGAAAAAGCTCGTAATCCAAAAGTTCTGTCCACAGAATGAGATTGATCGTGTGGAGAACGAGTTCCTAAACTTCAAAGCTGGCGACAAGACTCATCGCCAATATACTTCAAGGTTCAACGAGCTGGCCCAACTGGTACCACACTTGGTGGAAACCGAAGAACGTATGATCAAATACTATGTGAAGGGTCTGCCGCAAAGGGTCCGTGTCCACGTAAAAGCCAACCTACCCTCGACTTTCGAGTCGGTAGTCAACCTGGCTGGAATCGTTTACGACGATTATGCCAATGAGGACCCGACACCTGTGACACAAAAGAGGAAATGGGAGAATCCGTCTAGAGGCATCGGAAGAGGGAATGAAACAACTGAAATTAAGAAACCGAGGTTGGACGGACATGAAACGTGCAAGAAATGTGGAAAACAACATAGTGGCGAGTGTCGAATCGGCACCACCGTGTGTTACAAGTGCGGGAGGCCGGGGCACTACTCCCGAGATTGTTGGAAGGACGCCAAATGTCAAGTATGTGGATTGGTTGGGCATCTGACAAAGAATTGCAGGAAGGCCGGCCAATCTGGTTCGGGAAAGGAGAAGGAACAGGAACAACAAAAGGCTAGGACCCGAGCCAATGCCTTAACTGAGGAAGAAGCAAGGGGAAACCCTGATGTCGTGTCAGGTACGTTTCTAGTTAATGATGAACGTGCTGCGATTTTATTTGATTCTGGTGCTAGTAAAAGCTTTATATCAAATGCATTTAGTCATAAACTAGATTGCACTATCAACACCATAATAAAGGCCTTTAGCGTACAAACTGCCGTTGGTAAAAATTCGGCAGTATTCCAAGTAACAGAGGATTGCATCATAGAAATAGAGGGTCATAAGTTCCCTTCTAGATTATTCCTTCTCACCTTAGGAGGATTCGATATAGTATTGGGTATGGATTGGCTAGCTGCCAATGAAGCTCAAATCATATGTAAACGTAAGAAGATACACCTCAAAGCTCCAAGCGGCAGTCCAATTACGGTTTATGGGGATTGGAATTGCACGATGCCGAACGTCATCTCGATGATTAAGGCCGAAAGTTATATGAGGCGCGGTTGCGAAGCTTATCTGGCGTATGTTATTGACGATAGAATGAAAACGAAAGAACTCAAGAATGTACCCGTGGTGTGCAACTTTCCGGAAGTGTTCCCTGAGGATCTACCTGGGTTGCCACCCGATCGGGAAATAGAATTTCAGATTGATTTACTACCAGGAGCTGAGCCCGTTGCCAAAGCCCCCTACCGATTGGCTCCGTCAGAAATGAAAGAATTGATGTCTCAACTAGAGGAACTAACAGAAAAAGGATTTGTTAGACCGAGCATCTCACCATGGGGCGCTCCGGTATTATTTGTAAAGAAAAAGGACGGCAGCATGCGCATGTGCATTGATTACCGCGAATTGAACAAGAGAACAGTAAAGAACAAATACCCGCTACCTAGAATAGACGATCTTTTTGATCAACTGCAAGGTGCGAGTTGGTTCTCAAAGATCGATCTTAGGTCGGGTTACCATCAGTTGAAAGTAAGAGAAGAAGACGTACCAAAGACCGCGTTTCGCACGCGTTATGGACATTATGAATTCCTCGTGATGTCCTTCGGATTGACTAACGCTCCAGCAGCGTTCATGGATTTGATGAATAGAGTATGTCGACCAATGTTGGATCGATCAGTGATAGTTTTCATAGACGACATACTGATATATTCGAAAAACGAGGGTGATCACCACTGTCACCTAAGAGAAGTTCTGGAAGTGTTAAAGCAGGAGAAGTTGTACGCGAAATTCTCCAAATGCGCGTTCTGGCTTTGGGAAGTCCAATTCCTAGGTCATGTGATAAACCCAAACGGCATCATGGTAGATCCTGCAAAGATAGAAACAGTAAAGGAATGGAACATCCCAAGGACACCAACAGAGATACGAAGTTTTCTTGGATTGGCAGGCTACTATCGAAGGTTCATTCAAGATTTCTCAAGGATAGCCTCGCCACTAACTAAACTGACACGGAAAGAAGTGAAATATGAATGGAGTCAAACCCAAAATAACGCGTTTGAGGAACTTAAGACACGATTAACCCAAGCTCCAGTCTTGACTCTACCTGAGGGAAATGAAGACTTGGTAGTCTACTCTGACGCTTCGGGGCAGGGTTTAGGTTGCGTACTTATGCAACGAGGAAAGGTAATTGCTTATGCCTCACGACAACTAAAGATTCACGAGGTTAACTACCCAACGCACGATCTCGAGTTAGCAGCAGTAGTTTTCGCATTGAAAATATGGAGGCACTATTTGTATGGAGTTAAATGCACCATCTACTCCGATCATAAAAGCTTGAAGTACTTTTTCGAGCAAAAAGAATTAAACATGAGGCAAAGGAGGTGGTTAGAGCTACTGAAAGACTATGACTGTGAAATATTGTACCATCCAGGCAAGGCAAATGTTGTGGCTGACGCTTTAAGTAGAAAGGAAGAATCGGCACCCATCCGGATCAAAGCGTGTCAGCTGATTATAACACCAGATTTGATGGGCGAAATAACAAAGGCACAAGATGAAGCACTGTTAGAAAGAAATGTGAAACGGGAAAGAATAGTAGGACAACAAGGGAACTTAAGTGCAAATACATACGGTGTACGAACTAGGTTTGGCCGGATGTGGATACCTAAGATTGGCGAGCTTAGAGCCAAAATACTCGATGAGGCCCATAAGTCTCGTTATTCTATCCACCCCGGGACAAACAAAATGTATCAAGACTTGAAGAAAGAGTACTGGTGGCCTGGCATGAAGAATGATGTGACTGAATACGTGAGCAAGTGCTTAACGTGTTCACTAGTTAAAGCCGAGCACCAGAAACCATGCGGTAAAATGCAACCTTTACCTATACCAGAATGGAAGTGGGAAGAGATCACAATGGACTTCATTACCAAGCTACCGCGAACAGCTAAAGGCAATGATACCATTTGGGTGATCGTCGACCGATTGACGAAAAGTGCTCACTTCTTGCCAATACGTGAGGCTTCTTCGTCGGAAAGACTAGCAGAAGTATTTATAAAGGAAATTGTGAGTAGACATGGTATGCCACTGTCGATTGTGTCCGACAGGGATACTAGATTCACCTCAAGGTTTTGGAAGAAATTCAATGAAGCGATGGGAACCAGACTGAACATCAGCACCGCTTACCACCCTCAAACCGATGGTCAATCTGAAAGGACCATTCAGACCTTGGAGGACATGCTCCTGGCCTGTATCATTGACTTCGGTGGGAGCTGGGACAGCCATCTACCATTGGCAGAATTTTCATATAACAACAGCTATCACTCAACTATTGACATGCCGCCATTTGAAATGTTGTATGGGAGGAAATGTAGGACCCCGGTTTGTTGGGGGGAAATTGGACAAAAGGATTTTGCAAGTCTCGAAGTGGTCAAAGCTACTTCCGAGAAATTTGACCAAATCAAGGCTCGAATGAAAGCCGCAAAGGACAGACAGAAATCATACGCGGACAAGAGAAGAAGGGATTTAGAGTTTCAAGTAGGGGACATGGTACTGTTAAAGGTATCACCGTGGAAAGGAATCATCCGATTCAGGAAGCGTGGCAAACTGAGTCCAAGGTTTGTCGGACCTTTCAAGATTTTAGCAAGAGTGGGTCAAGTTGCTTACAGACTCGACCTACCCGTTGAGCTTAATGGAATACACCCTACGTTCCACGTGTCTCACCTACGCAAGTGCCTAGCCGATGACACAGCTCACATACCTTACGACGAGATCGAGGTGGATAACAACCTAAATTACATAGAGGAACCAATAGCCATCCTTGACCGAGCTGAGAAACGACTACGCAACAAGTCGATACCGTTAGTCAAGATACAATGCAAACATAGAAAAGGGTCGGAAGCTACATGGGAAAAAGAAGACGAGATGAGGGAACTATACCCTCAATTGTTTGACGTATAAACAGTTTCGAGGACGAAACCTCTTTAAGGAGGGTAGACTTGTAACATCCCGAAAATAGTAAATAAGTAAATAATAATACGATGGAGATTTATACGACATAAAATGAAATAAGAACGGATGGACTTGGGCTCGACTCCAACGGGCCGAGGGAAGCCCAGGTATAAAAGGGGCAAGACAGCCCATTTGACCATTTCACCTCCATTTCACCAATTCTAGAGAGAGAAAGGGAGCCCGAGTCTAGAGAGAGAAAGTCGACGGATCGTCACGAGATTTGAGGAGCACGTTACTACTGAGATCGTGAGCAAAACCTCTGGATCATAATTCCAATCCAGGTAATGATTCGATCATAATATGAGTTTTTGTTCATTTTGGGGTTTCTCGGGTTTTAGCTAAATAGGTGATGTTTTTACGGATGAAACTTGAAAATAAGCTTAGAAATAGAATCTAGAATGAAAACCGCACGTTTTGATCAAAGAAAATTGTAAGATTAGCATGATCGGATTAACATGCAAGAATTCCGAAATTTTGGTCCAAGAACCAGGTACTGCGTACTTACCAAGTGCGCAGGAAGGAATCCCTGCGTACTTACTAAGTGCGCAGGCAGCAGTCCCTGCGTACTTACCAAGTACGCAGGAGGAAGACTCCTGCGCACTTACCAAGTGCGCATGAGCAAGTCCCTGCGCACTTACTAAGTGCGCAGGAAGCAGACAGCAGGCCACAGGTTGGTTAAGTAAAGTCAGTAAGTTTAGAATGATTAAACCATTAGAGTCGGGGTTGGGTCTAATGTGTATTTAACTACCTAATCCAGATCGGAGGTGACGCTGTTGGGCCTTTGTTTAGGACAACCTAGAGTAGCTCGTCAGGTGAGTTCTATGTGCCCCCTTCTATGTATGTGCAAATGATTTATAAATGTTTTGGGGCTGAAGTGTATACACTAAATGGATAAATGCTATAAGTGACAATGTGATCATACGTACATATATGAATATATAAATACTTATATATGTGAAAATGAATTATGAATAAAGAATGAAGCGTATGATATAAAGAAAGAATGAAAGAAGGATATAACGTAAAAGAATGAAATCTTGCTTTATATTATATATATTGCATGTTATGAATGAATGTAAACGTTATAAACCCTTCTGTGACAACGGCTACTTCGGTAGACGGACGACCACGTGACTATTTTGCAACCGGGACGAAAACGTTCCTACGTAAGATAGGACGTATGAAAAGGTAAAAATGGACGGTCGAAGCAATTGCCTTAACTAATGTAGAACGGTTGCATACATAATGGTCGCGTGGGAAACGGATGCCCTATGGCAGACAGATTTAATGTTATGACGGACTACGACGGTAGGACGGTTAAGAGCGGACGGACAAAAGTTGCCGGACGGATTTAATGTTATGACGGACGGTTTTCTAGAGCCGGACGGTTATGAGAAGGGCTACGACGGTAGCTCTGACTGCGATGTCTTCGTGACATTCGCGACAAGTATGATGGGTTGATCTCCCTTAAGATTATGGCCAATATGTGTTCTCCCAAAGAAAGTATGTATGTACATATGTATATACCCTCAATGAATGTTATGTGAGAACAGTAAAGTAAAGAATATTTAAAAGTATGAATATACATGTATACATTATATTCAGGATAAGATAAATATTATGTATGATTGTCTTTAAACTAGAACTCACCAGCGTTAGCTTACTTTTAGTATACATTTCAGGTAAGAAAGGAAAGGGTCGTGCGAAGGCGTGAAGGTTACCTGGCACAAGACTGACATCCCACTTTTGTTTGTTAAGAATATGTTATGCTTTTATTTGTAAAGACTTCCGCTGTTTTGATTATGTAATTGAATGACGAATGTTTTAATTTAAGTTCAGTATTTATGACTATGTTTATGAGTAAATCTAACAAGTGAGGTCACCCGGTTTAGGGGCCTTACACATAGTCTCCAGGGAGTATACACTTAAGACACAACTTCTTAAGCTTCAGATGAAGGGTGATAAAACACCTCTCGCTTATCTTAGCATTGCCCAAGATTATGCTTATGTAATTGCCAACATTGGTCAACGGGTCAAAGATAAGGATTTGGCTCTCTTTGTTATCTTTGGACTTCGTAAGGAATACAATGGCCTCAAGTCCACTTTACTTGCTCGTGCTTCTCCACTTGCTTTCAGTGAACTCTATGGGCTTTTAACTGATCATGACTATATGGTAACAAAGCCTCCATCACCCACTGCTACTGCATTCACTGCAACTACATCTCAAACACCGCAGTAGGCTTCAATCACTTCAACAAATGACATCCCAACTAGGCTCTTATCGTGGAGGTAACAACAACACCAACCGAGGTCGTGGCCACAGTCAATTCTCTTGGGCCTCTGCGCAAAACACGGTGTATGGTACCTGCAACAGCTGTGGCATTAGGCACATTCCATCGGATTGCCCTAACCGTGATCCTTCTACTCTCTGCCCTCGCCCTAATGCAAACTATACGAATGTCCAATCATAACCAGGCTCCACATTTTGGTACCTGGACATAGGAGCTAACAACCATGTTACGCCGGATTTAGCAAGTCTTCACAATTATGAGGCGTATCATGGTAATGATTTTCTTCATGTTGGTGATGGCAAAGGACTCCATTCTTCATATTGGCTCTTCCAAAATTCTCTCACTCACTTCTTTTAACATATCTGACATTTTGCATGTTGCAAACATTAAAAAGAATCTTTTTTTCTGTTCAAAAATTTTGTTTAGATAATGATGTCTTCTTTGAATTTCACTCTTCTTTCTTTGTTGTAAAGGACGAGTCTACATGCACTATCCTCATCACGGGCCCCAGTAAACACAGTCTCTACACGCTCCGTCTTCCGCAACTCCACAAAAATAATAAGGCCATTTTCTCTGCTACACGGGCGTCTTCAACCGTCTGGCATCAATGGCTTGGTCATCCACACGACCGTCTTTTTAAATTTACGCTTTCTAGTTGTTCACTCCCTGTTTCTACTAAAACACATTCTATTTCTTGTACGGCTTGTCCTATGGGCAAGTACACCAAAACACATTTACCTAATTCCAAGTTTTGCAGTTCCAATTTCTTTGATTTATTATATTGTGATGTGTGTGGCCTTGCTCCGATTTGTCTAGTGATAATCATCGCTATTTTATGCTATGTGTTAATCATTGTTCTCGATATATGTGGATCTTCCCATTAGCACAAAAATCTGATGTTTACAACACCTTCACTAATTTCGTTTCCATGACTGAGCGTCAATTTAATACAAAAATCAAACAAGTACAAACGAACAAGGGATGTGAATTTAGACCTCTGGCAACTTTTTTGCCTCACTCGGTATCATTCATCGTCTCTCCTGTCCCACACAAGCGAACAAAACGGCTTTGTTGAACGCCGCCATCGACATGTTGTCGAAACCGGTCTCACTCTCCTTGCACATTCTCATCTTCCCAATCGTTTTTAGCATTTTGCTTTCGACACTGCGGTATATCTAATCAATCGCATGCCTTCTCGAACATCCTCACACAAATCTCCAAACGACATTCTCTTCTGTGAACAACCTGACTACTCCTTTCTTCGTATCTTTTGGTGTCGATGCTTTCCTTATCTACGACCGTATGATCCACATAAAATGGATTTCCGGTCCACCCCATGCATCTTTCTTGGATACAGTCCCAAACACCATGGCTACAAATGCCTTGATCCCAACACGGATCGCATCTACATTGCCCGCCATGTTCGTTTCCTTAAAAACATCCTTCCCTTCCAAACCCCACCACCGTCTTTACGACCTTTTTCTTGGATTTCACATCTCCGCCACCTCAACCTTCGACAACCACACCATCTATCTCTCCTCCCCTCACCCCACCATCTACTCTACACTCTCCTCACTCACAATCTGACAACTCTCAACCTATTCTGGACCGTACATCTCCTACATCCTCCTCCAACTCCAACATTCCTACACCACCTCCTCGTGCTCGTCCTTCCAACCTTAGGCAAAATCCTAAACCTCGTGTTTCATACACATGTTGAACCCACTTCCTTTACCATTCACATGTTAACCTTGCCTCTTCCGAGTCCCACTCACATGTTGAACCCACTTCCTTTACCATTGCAAATCAACATCCGAAGTGGCATCAAGCCATGGCCGAGGAATTCTCGGCTCTTGCTAAAAATGGCACATGGACATTAGTGCCTTTAGTCCCAAACACTAACGTTATTTATTGCAAGTGGGTTTACAAGATCAAAAAGGATCAACATGGTGCCATTACAAGATACAAGGCTTGTCTAGTTTCCAAGGGGTTCCGCCAGCAACCGGGAGTTGACTTCACTGAAACATTCAGTCCGGTTGTCAAATCTACTACGATTCTCGTAGTTCTATCTCTTGTAGTTACTAAACAATCGCCTTTTCACCAACGCGACGCGCAAAATGCTTTCCTACATGGGGATCTCACGAAAACAGTTTACCTGAAACAACCACAGGGTTTGGTTGATCCCAAACATCCGGATCACGTTTGTCTACTCCACAAGTCTCTTTATGGTCTAAAGCTAGCACCGCGGGCCTGGTTTTAACGGTTAACTCAAGCCCTTCTCCACTTGGGCTTCACTGGCTCCAAAACATATCCTTCCTTGTTCATTTACAAACACGGGCGAACTATTCTTGATAAATGGTATTGAACTGCTTGCCTTCTATTCTCAATATCACCAAATATATAATACAAGAGGATCGGTCTATTCTTGGATATAATCTGAAAATAATCAATTACATTTACAACCTATAATTCTGATTACTAATCCTATAATTCTGGTTACTATATTTATATCGGCTAACATACCCCGCAGTCGAAGCAGGAGGTTGTCGGATGTTGAGACTGTGTTTGAAATCATCGAAGAGGACTGATGGTAAGCCTTTGGTGAATATGTCGGCAATCTGACATCGTGAGGGGACATGAATGACTTGAACCTGATCTTTTGCAACTTTTTAACAAAATGGATGTCCAACTCGATGTGCTTGGTTGGTACGCTGATATTGTACCGGGTTTCTAGAGAGATAAACTGCACCGACGTTATCACTATAAACCAGTGTAGCTCGAGTCAGAGGATGTTGAAGTTCCAATAAGAGGTTACGTAACCAACAGGTTTCGGACACAACGTTGACCACACCTCGGTATTCGGCTTCGGCACTAGAGCGAGATAATGTAGGCTGTCGTTTTGTTGACCAAGAAATAAGATTGTCCCCTAAGTAGACACAATACCCGGGCGTTGAACGCCGCGTGTCCGGGCAACCTGCCCAATCGGCGGCAATGTAAGAGAGTAAAATCTGAACCGAACACGAAGTGAAAAGCAAACCGTGTGATAAGGTGCCCTTGATGTAACGAAGAACGCGTTTTAATGCATTCATATGAGAAGACCGAGGTGCATGCATGTATATACAAACTTGTTGAACTGCATAGCTTATGTCGGGGCGAGTGAAGGTCAGATATTGAAGTGTCCCTGCGAGTTGTCTATATTGAGTACCCCCATCGTCTAAGAGAGTACCAGAGTTGGAACTAAGTTTTGATTTCGTGTCAGCTGGTGTATTTGTTGCATTGCATGTTGTCATGCCAGCTCGTTCCCGTATTTCCCTTGCATACTTTTCTTGGGACAGAAATAGAGACTTTTTGTGTCGTGTGACTGATATGCCCAGAAAATATCTAAGTGGTCCCAAATCTTTCATGGAGAACTCGGATGCTAGTAGTTTCATGAAGGTACGGCGAAGGGGATCCGAGGAGGTAACTAGAATAATGCTGTCCATGTATAATAATAGGCAGTGTGGGAACCTTGTTTGTAGATGAATAAGGAGTGGTCACATCGACTATGTTGAAAGCCAATAGAATATGCAAAATCAGCAAAACGCTTGTACCAAACTCGTGGGGCCTGCTTTAGCCCGTATAATGATGTTCTCAAGCGGCAAACATGATCCAGGAACTTGGAATCTCGAAAACCCCGTGGTTGATACATAAAAATAGTCTCGCTAAGATTACCATGCAGGAACGTACGGCGAAGGGGATCCGAGGAGGTAACTAGAATAATGTCGTCCACGTATAATAATAAATAGGCAATGTGAGGAACTTGTTTGTAGATGAATAAGGAGTGGTCACATCGGCTATGTGGAAAGCCTAAGACATGGGGCATGTTATCATTAACTAAGAGACTAGGAATTGATGATAACCAACTCAATGTTCGTGGTGGAGTTGTATCCTTGAGTGGTGCTCATCTTGTGGTTCGATGCCATTCCTGATATGGATTAACCTTTCAAAGAACATTAATTGTTGTTTCCCAATTGGGTATTGGTAAAGTGTAATTCATGTCATCTCCTTACAGGTAGAGTAATTTTCTCCGAGAAAACCGTTTGAGCTTCCTACTGCTGTGTGTTCCTTCGTGACAGACTATTCTTGAGGTCAAGAATGGGTTTAAGGGGAGGGTATTGTTACGAAATAAATAGAATAGGGACTGCATAGTTAATCATTGTAAGTTGAGGGGTGTTATTGTAACATTTGATAGTTGATAGCTTTGCATACTTAATCGTGTACCTGTGATGAAAAAGTTATCGAATTGAAAAAGTTATCGAATTGAATACAAACTTTCCTCTCTCTCTATATTTCTGTTCTCTCCTAATTCGATCGTAACAGGGTTTTATGTTTGTGTTTGTTCAAATTTTTCTGATCTTGTTGGTTTTTTTTGCCTCTGATTTGAACATAGTAATCAAATTGAAATGGAATTGACTAATTACAATGAATCATTGATCATCAAACAGGCTGATAGACGTGAAGCAAGGTGTGAATAAAAATGGGAATACGTTTCTCTACTTGGTGTTCGAGTACATGGAGACTGATCTGAAGAAATTCATCCAATCCTATCGCCAAACTGGCAGTAACATTCCACCCAAAATTGTCAAGGTACAATTTCAAAAAATAAGTAAATAAAAATCCTATATGGTTTTATGAACATTGTTTCTTGCACCTGTTGTAGAGCTTGATGTACCAACTTTGCAAGGGAGTTGCATTCTGTCACGCCCATGGTGTTTTACACAGGTATCCGTTGTTCTGCCTGTTTTGAGAAATCAAAAGATTCTTTATGCTTTTGGTATGAGTTTCATTTTCCCATGTGTTCTTCCTGTTTTGAGAAACTAAAACATTCTTTATGCTTTTGGAATGAATTTATTTTTTCCATCTGTTTCAGGGATCTTAAACCGCACAATCTTTTGATGGATCGAAAGACAATGATGCTTAAAATTGCAGATCTTGGACTTGCCCGCGCCTTTACTTTACCAATCAAGAAGTACACCCATGAGGTATCAAAAGATTCTTTATGCGTTTGTTATGTATTTCTTGAATCAGTGGTTGAGTGACACTAAACCCTTGCAACCATTTCTACAATTGCAGATTTTGACCCTTTGGTATAGGGCTCCTGAAGTCCTTTTGGGTGCTACTCATTATTCAACAGCTGTTGACATGTGGTCTGTTGGCTGCATATTTGGTAGGCAAAGTTCATATACTAGTTCATGATGGTTTATGTTAGTTTCACATGGTATGAAGAACTTATCATCTGGTTTGTTCTTTTTTTCAAATTTTGTAGCTGAATTGGTCACAAATACAGCCATGTTCGCTGGAGATTCTGAGCTTCAACAGTTGCTGCATATTTTCAGGTTCTTAATATATTACTTTTTGGATGCAAATTGGATCTGATTTCTTGAATACATGTAACCCCGGTTCTTCAGGTTGTTGGGTACTCCCAATGAAGAAATCTGGCCAGGTGTGAGCGAGCTCAAGGACTGGCATGAATTTCCACAATGGAAACCGAAGCTAATTTCAACTTCTGTTCCGAATCTGGATCAAGATGGCCTCGATCTCCTTTGGGTAAATAATAAATTTGATTTACCTTTTAAATTTACAAATATCAATTGAACTTGTATATATCATCTGATTGTTATTGCAGAGAATGTTGCAGTATGAACCATCAAAAAGGATTTCTGCTAAGAAAGCAATGGAACATCCATATTTTAGTGATCTTGACAAGACCCGTCTTTGAAATGCGCCATCTATGCTTGTCTTGAGCAAAATTGATGCGTCGTCTATGCTTCTCTCGAGCAAAATCGACCCTTATACTGTGTAGTATGCTCTACGGTTTTGTGCTTCTTTAACTGTAACTACAACTTTTTACCAGACAACATTTGTCAATCCTCATGGTTCAAGTACGTTTCACCCAACTTAGAATGGTCTAACTGGTGTAATTTCAATTCTGAAAGTATTGTTTAGTTGTTTGTATATTTTGGCCCAACCATAGCGTCTTGCTTGCGTTTGGGTTGGTTTTGGTTAATAAATTTGTGGTGGTGGTGTTGGGGGGATTTGAATCAAATTATTATGAAAAATTCAAGAACCCATCTTAAGAATGATTAAGCTTATATAGGTTGATGGCAACTTCGCACTTCAATGAAAAATATGATTTATTATAAGCAGTGGCGGAACCAGAACATTTTAGTCGGAAGGTCATCATAAGTTTCTCTTCTATACCGACTACGACTAAAGGGTCCAATTCAGTTTTTTCTTTAAAAAAATCAACTTTTATGTATAAAAACTGGACAATTTCCGGTGGTTGGATTATGTGAGGTGTGCTAAAAAATATTTGAAAAATTAACACTACTTAGCGAAAAATCGGTCGAATACGTATATATTAACACTTCTGAGCGAAAAATCGGGAGGGGCCGGGGGCCCCTCGGGCCCTCACTATCCTCTGCCCATGATCACATATGCATGTTTTATTACACAACTAGCTTAGATCCCGTGTATTACACACGGGTGAAAAATATTAATACATAAAATTATTAAATCTTTATGTATATATTTACATGTGTAAAAATGTATTACATATATCACGGATAAAAAACAAAATTCATAACATGTAAAAATTAATATATAATTGGGTTTCGAAAATACGTTAATTACTATTCATTTATGATTTAATTGAAAATAAAGTTACATAATTAGATTTCTTATAAAAAGAGATAATTTAAAATAAATGTGTTTTATTAGTATAACTAGGTTAAAATCCCGTGTATTACACGGGTTAATAAATATAATATTATATATTAAGTAATAAAAATTTTATTTTTTAAAAACTCGTGTTTTACACAGGTTAAATAAACCCGTGGAATACAATATAATCTGTTAACACATACACTCGTCAAAATATGTCAGGAGATTTATTAATATAAAGATTAGTATTTTCTTTAAAAATATATTAAAGGTGTATTTAATAAGAGAGAGAAACGGGAAAAAAAATGATAAGAATAAATATGGAGGCGACACGTGACATGGAAAACCTTTATTTATTATATAGTATAGATTTGATAATATCTCATATTTATTGTCAATTTCTCAACAGCCTGGACATTCGTCTTGATAATAGCTCATGCTTGATAATATCTTATTAGGACCGGTTCGGTTCGGTTAACCAAAATCAAACCTGGTTAATAACTAAAAATTTCAGCTTGACTAAAAAAATTAAAATTTTATTTTGTACTTTCACTCGATGTGGGATAGCGTAATTTAAAAAAAAATGGATTCATTTCTTCAAATATTGAATGCATTTCTGTTTCCCTTATGTCCAAAAATTCAATTTGAAAAGTAATGATTTAGAAGACTCGGATAATTATATAAAGATATATATTTCTTTCTGTAACAAATTTAATTATTTATTCATAAATGCAAACACTTTTTTATAGCTTGAACTACCGCCCTAAATAAGTCAACATTTGTTCTTGTTTATCATTATCTCGTGCAAATTACAGTTATGAGTATATTCACCCACATCAACGACTCACGGCGTGCAAAAAAATTCTAAGGATGGAGGGGGCACCCCCACATCAACGACTCACGGCGTGCACGGCTTGTATGTCGCCATCGCCGCCGCCACGCCACAGCACAGCATGGTTCCATTTTACGGCTTTGGAGCGTAGTGTTTGGTGAGCGAAATGTGACCGTTGGGTCTTTTGATTTAAAAAAAAACCATTCATGGACCTTGAAGCTTTTATGGAGATTGAAGCTTTCAAGATGAAGAAGGTGAAGGTGAAGGTGATGGTGAAACTGTTTTCATTTTAATTTCACGAGTGGGTGTTTGTTGATACCCTATTTTGTCTTTTCTTAAACATGTTCTAGATATTTCTAAAAAATATAATTATTTAATTTTGATGGATTGTCTTTTATGTGATTTAAAAAAAGGTAAAAGAGCTTTAAGTTGATTTTATAATTTTTGATTTTTTATTTATGTTTATATTTTAGTTTATGTTTGTAAGAAAAAAACGAGAAGCTATTCGGTTGAAATTGACCGAATCAAGATTCGCCTTAGTAGAATAACAACAAGAGGCTATACGGCAAGAGACATTTGGCCGGGATTTTAGTTATTTTTTTGTAATTTTAGTTTATTCTATTTTTATAAATTAAATGAATTAATTAATTAAATTGGTTTTTATGAATTAAATAAATTTATTTTATTTTATTTTTGTTTGTGGTTTTAAGGGATTGAGTGTCGCATCCGAGACAAAAATGCCTAAATTACACCAAATAATTTATCACGGTTTAAAAAATAAGGATATTTCATCTAAGAGACAAATACCTCTGCAAAATAATATACCAAATAATACACATCTTGGCAATTAATATCAGATATTAATGTCTAAAATGAATGAAGAACCAATCTATAAACATCACAACACTACCAATTAAAAGATAGTACAACAAAAATAAGAAAATCAAAGTTACATACCGAGAGTGGTTAGGGTTTTGTGGAAGAAAGGCGAGACGCGAAAAGCGATATCATGAGTTAGATTCATGGGCTTAGACTTGGCTTCACTCATCATCTGCACCATCTCTTTCAGATCACCGTACATGAATTTGTAAGGGGTACCTTTGAGCCCTTGATCTTTTAAAAACTTCTCGATCTTCTTTGGTTTGAACCACAACCGATTCGAAATCCTCCATATGTAAAACAAGAAAATTGCTGCAACTCCAAGAACACAAAAAACTATGGTTATCTCCATAGTGTGTACTGGAAAAGGTTTGTGATGATAGGACCGAGAATACTCGTGGACATTTATTGATGTGATAAGTTTCAGTTAACCACCTTATGGTTTTAGTGGTTGGTGGTTATCATCCATGTATTTTTTATTGTTCTTTTAATATAAAAAGATAAGAAAAAATTGTTTTTAACTTGAAACTAGTAAGTGTTACCCGCGCGTTACTCTGTGACGATATATTTGGAAATCAGGAAAATGACATGTTGTAAAAACAAATGTTAAGAAAACACGAAAACAAACTTAGAAAAATGTTTAACGAAAAATAAAACCATGTTAAACTCTAGTGAGATTTCAAGATGCGCGTTGCGGTGGGAAGTCCTCTATGAAAAAGATGCCTAAACGCGTGTTCGAGAAAATTAAGGCATAAAGTATAAAAAAGTATGCTCGAAAAAACATAAGGTATAGAAAAGAAAACCCAACGCACGATTAAGTAAACGCAAAACGGTAAAAAAAATATTAACTCAAATGGAGAAAAAAAAAAGATGAAAAATATTTCACTGGGACTCGAACCGGGGTCTGAGATATGGAAACAAACAGTGACGAAGCTTAAAGAAAAACGCAGGGGGGCCGCAGCATAATCTTATGATTTTTTTTCTTATCAGGAGCTCAAATAGTAATTTATTCAAAAAAAAATTACGAGCTAAAAAAAAATTTATAAAAAAAACTAAAAAATGTATTCAAAAACGTTTTTTATGAAAAAAAAACATTTTTTTAGAAAAGTTAGAAAGCGTTTTTTAAAAGGTTCAAAAAAGACGTTTTTACGGGAAAAAAACTAAAAAATGAATTAAAAAAAGTAAAAATAAAACTTTTTTAAAAAGGTAGAAAAAATGTTTTTATGAAAAAGCTTAAAAAAGTTTTTTATTGGACTGAAAATGTTAAAATAGTTTATTTAAAAATGAAATGATTAAAATGTTCATATATTTAACAGAAAAAGTTAACAAGGTTAGTGTCATGAACTAAAATGGTTACAAAAATACAATTTCAAAGTTGATATGTTAAAAGATTTATTCTAATTTAAACAGGCTAAACCACATGAGCCAAAAAAATTCACTACGTATTAATTAGTAAAAGGCTCCTACTCACAAAACTACACTATTCATCAATGTACAAGTTTTCAATTATGTACAACTTTTCAATGCAAAAAAAAATAAAATTTCAATGCACTAAATAATAATAATTATTATAGGGGGAATAGTATCCCACCAATAAGGGGGTGACAAGTGCCAGTTTAATTTTTTTATTATTTTTATTTTCTATTTCACCCCTCATATTATATATATTATACGCTTTTAATCCGTTTATTTTTCTAATAATTTCGTTTTTCCGTAATTACTTCCGTTCATTAGTTGATATTAAAAAACAGAATACGCGTTTTTTTAGTTTTTTTGTCAACGTACCGGTATAAATTTTATTAAAACGGAGATGTATTCAAAATCGAGTACTTTTTTTTTCTATCGTATCCTATAGCAAATATGTGTTTCAACGTAAGTTTATCCCTACAAACCAGCAAAACCGGGTAAAAATCAGACTCCCGCCGTATAACGCGAGTAAAAAAACTAGTTTACTCTAATTTAAAAGTTATATAAAGACATCAAACTTCAACAGTATCAAAATATGTTCCAGAAGACCCACGTCTTCACTCCTGGTCCCTTCACTCCTTGGTCTGACTTCGTGTTGCATTTCGTTTTTTCTTCCTTTATATTTTTTTGGATTTTATTTTTACACACAGAAGAACTAATTATTGCATGTTTCAGAATTATTTTTTAACATTTCAATTCAGATATATACCATCGAATTTATTAACTTCTTGATTATGAAAAGTTTTATTCAATCTTATATATCTTATTAGGTTAGAGACCCGTCTATTACACGAGATTGAATACTAAAAATGATGCAATAAAGAAATTTGTAAATACTTTTTATAAAATAATTACATATTACATGTTTTTTTTAACGACACATATTACATGTAATAATGATAAATAATAACTGTTACTAACAATTAGAAATTACAAATGTACAAATACAATTACAATTTCAAATATCTAGATTAAAAACATGTGTATTACACGGTCTGAATAAAAGAAATATTCAAGTTTCAAGAACAATGGATGATTTAAGATGAAGATAATGTTTTTTTTTCTTTTGCAAAAGTGCAACTTATTGGTACACAATCTTAATTTTTTCATATGTAGAACGGGGAGCTGTAAAAGATCAAAGGCAACTCAACGGCATAACCAATTAACATTTTATGTTATTCAGTGTAATTTTTTCATATGAATCCTTAAATAATCATAATTTTTTTCCTAATATACAGTGTTAGTTGCATATTTAGGCATGTTTTATCCTAATTTTAGCATTCATTTTTACTACATATCATGCATTTATCACTTGTATATTCTTTTATTTTGTATAACACTTGTTTTGGTGGAACAGAATCTATTTTGGATATTTTTGATGCTTTTGTAGGTATGGATTTATTCCTAAGGATCACAATGAAGATTGGAGAGGGTTGGAAGGAGTCTTGAAGATTAAAGCTTGCATTTTGAGTTTGAAGAGAATTTTGGACAGAATGTTAAAACGGCCGTTTCAGGTTTATGTAGAAAATTTACACGGCCGTGTGGAACTGCTGAAAATAAAAAGAGATTAAAATATTATATTTTATGGATTTAATCTATTAATATAATATATCAAATATATATTAAAAAAAGAAAAGATATATGCATACCTACGTGGGACGGTTAAAAGGAAGGGATCATCACAAAATCATGACAACTAGTTTTTAACTCCGCGCTTTATGGCGGGAGCCTGGTTGATATTGGTTTGAGTCATTTGAATGGATAAAACTTAAATCGAATCACAGAGTCATTATAGTGTATGATATAAAAAAACTCGAATTTGTATATAACTCCGTTTTCAATAAAATTTAAAGCAGAACGTTTGACAATTTTTTTTAAGAAAACAACGCTTTCTGTTATTTAAAAAAACCTAACGAACGAAAGTTGTTATAGAAAACGGTGTCGTGCCCATCGTTAAAAAATATTTAACGAAAACGTAGGCGCGGCGGTAAAAATAATGTTAATAAATGAAAACGTAATAGTATGTTTGGTTCGTCACAGTACTGCAATGGTTAAGACAGTCGTTGTAGGGTACGATACAAAAAAACAAATCAATTTTTAATGTAACTCCGTTATAAAAAAAATTAAATTGGAACGTCAAAAAAAAGTAAAAAACAGCCGACCACTTTGCTTTTTAAAAAAAGTTAACAAAATAAAAGTTATTAAATGGAAACGAATTTATTGAAAAATGAAACGGGTTAAAAAGTAATAATATATATTATAAAAGGCTAAAAAGGAAAAAAAATAATAAAAAAAATAAACACAGCAAACAACGTATGGATTTAGTAAGTGAGAAAAGTATTAAAAGAAAAAATAATGTGACAAAATTTGAAAAGAAGTAAATTTGCTTCCTGGAGATCGACCGCGACGAAAATCGGATGAAAAGCTAAGGTTAGTTTTTATTGGGTTTCTTCCAATTAGAAGACAATAACTTCTTTTATTTTCGTAAGTTTTTGTTTTTATTTTGTTTTCGTTTATTGATTTATTCGTCATGTTCGGCTAGTCAATTTTGATTTCAATATTAGGGTTTATTTTTTTGGTTTGATTTAAAACTTATGTAAAATGATTATGAGATCTAATTTTTGATTGATTTGTTTATGTGATTTCTTGGTCTCAAATCCTGAATCTATTCCGGAAACATATTAGATTATTAATAAAGCTGGCCACTTTGTTAATTTCTCTAATTAAGTTCTTCAATTTTAAAACTCTAATACGATTTTAATCTTGAAAAAAGGAACAAATAACGGTTCGTGTTTGTCTATGAATTAACCTCACAAATTTTTTATAATAAAAAAAACTAAATAGTTTTGACAAGTGTCATCATCACAATTAACCTTACAAATTTTTCTCTCCAAAATCACATTACATACATTATTAATTATTTCCATATTTAGCTCAATTTTTTTAGAAAATTACATAAATAAAAATTTAACCAAATCAATTCACCATTATTACCATTGACTCAAATTGTTTTTTTAACTATCATCAAAAGTGGATATTTTAAAAAATCAAGAATTAAAAAATAGAAGTTTAAAAAAAACAAGTTTTAAAGTTTTATTATTAAAAAATGAGTTTTAGAAATTTTGTTATTAAAAAAAAAGATTTTTTTAATTTTACATATAAAAATTAAAAATACTACTTTTGTATTTTAAATAAATATTCGTTAGAATAAAGTTTACTAATATTTATATAGTAGTTTTTTAATTAAGTTTGATATTTATAAATAACTTTTTTATTATGATTCTAAAATTTTAATAGTTAGTTTTTAAGATAATTATAAACATTTTTTTTAAAAGTGTATTATATTGTAAACTTTATTTTTTTTAAATGACGAGTTTTTTTTCAAAAAAAAATATGTTTGGTTTCAATTATAATTTATTTGTTTTAAATTTTTTCACATTTAATTTTAAAATTTTAAATTTAAATGTGTCGATATATTAAGGAGTGTGATTTTTAAAATTTTGAATTTAAAAGACGATATATTGTTGAAATTTAAATTTTATTTGTATTTTTAATTTTGTTTTAAATGAGATATTAAATATTAAAAGTTTAATGAGATTTTCCATATAAAAGGCGAGATTTAAAAAATAATAATTTAATTTTGATACGTAAATTTAATTACAACTTAAACATTTGTAAATATGTTACAACATCAAGATTAAAGTTTCTACAAAAAGGTTGATAGAGTTTCAAAAAACTAATAAAATGAAGAAACAACGTATGTAAGGAAATTGTTGACCAAATTGATTATCTTTGATTTCTTTGACTCCCTACCGCCTTCAATCAAGTTCGCACCGTTTGTGACTTTTTTTCAAACGGCTTTGGCCATTTTGTGTTTTCAATCATTAAGAAAATAAACTCTATTCTTTGTTGCATTTTTTGGGTGTTAAACATGGAAAAGTTACCAATACCACATCAAATATTGTATACAATGGAGTATTTTTAAATTTATAAATCATCATTGTAAGGTTTATGTTGACATTTAATTTAATGTATTGCAAAAAGTACACCACTTAACAAAATAAAAAAGTTACAAATACAATCTTAATGTTTCACGGTTTCATCCCATGTAACACATAGAGTTAAAGCTAGTGTGATGATATAATAGTTGTAGACTCCTTTTCGTATTTCATTTTGCACAAAGAACGACATGATTTTTTATTTTTTTTGTCTATTATTGAACTTTAAAAAGTTGGTTATAAAATCAGATCTGATTACACAAGCTATAACCTTCGGTTAACGTACTTGATCAAACATAAAGAGTTACTCAAGTTGAAACATTCACATGTTGTTGCTCCCAAGATCTCTTAAGTACTCAAATTTCATTTCAACATTGATAAAGACATATTGGATGTGTTCCAACAATATCAAAAAAATATGAACAAGAATATATGATACTAGACACAACTATTCAAATTCAATGAGTTGTCAGTCATAGTTGTTAATCGTCTATAAAAGCTCGTCTTCTCCATGAGCAACTCCATTCTAAACATAATCATTCAGATTAGATAAATGGATAAAAAAATGCTTACAACTTCCTAATTATGTTATTTAGAAAAAATAGCTAATGTTTCAATAGTATCATTTCATGTAATCATGTTAATACAATAAATATTATAAAAGTTAAATGGTTGCTTATCTATGCCCGTCACAACTCATTGGGATGAGTATTTGGTATCGAGTATCGGTACCATATCAAACCGGTATCGGTACCCACTTTTTCATATTTTCGATACTAGTATCGGAACGGTACCGATACTAGCTAAAGATGAATACTTTGTAACGAATACCGATACCGTACCAATAAATTCGATATCGGTATTTTTGGTACCATACTGTTACCGATCTCTTCCCTACAACTCTTATATGAAAGGAAAAGGAGTTTAAAATTTTGATATTTTGATAATCAAATAACTTAGATTCCTTACTAACTCATTTACCAATGCTACCGACCAAATATACCCCTAAACTTTGGTATATTGTCAAAAGTAACTTTTTAAATATCATTTTAACCCCCCTCAAGTTTTTAAGTTACTTTTCATCAATTAAAACTTACCCCCAACTTTGTTAAACTGACAAACTAAGCCATTAACATTGTAAAATGTAACTTTGACCCCTTAGGTTTCTATAGTTTATAGTTTACCCCTGTTGTATACATAATCTAATTTTTCCTCAATAACTTTCGTTAATTAATTTAAAAAAAAAATAATTTGTGAATGTGTTAAAAAAATTTTATGGCGTCCCGGTATAAATTTTGGTAAAAACATAGTTGTTTTAAAAAAATAGGGTATTTTTTTAGGTATCGTAGTTTATTTCGACTGACGGTAACGTGCTGGCAAAGGGAAGAATAAAACCGACACCAACTGAAGAACATCGGTACCGTCATATAATTGTCCTTTATCTGTGATTCGATCTCCACAACCGACTCTCTGTAACTTCATATGTTTCTTTTATATATTTAACTAATTTTCTTTTTATGCTTAGCCACATTAACGTCACCGTCACAACCGTTTAAAGTCCGTCTCCTGCCTTTTTATTATCGTAGGTTATATCGACTGACATGTTGGTACCGTGAAGAATGAAACCGATATCAATCGAAGAACGCCGATACATTTATACAACGGTTTTCTATCCATGTTTCGGTCTCCAGATCGGAGTCGCCACAACTTCATGTTAATATTACCGTCGCAGCGTGCATAACGAAGTTTCTAAGGCAGTATTGACGTCCCACCGCAACGCGCAGGGCCAGATACTAGTTAAATATTAAACTATATAATTAAATAATTAAGTTAATTCTTGTAATATTAAAGAAAGTATAGTGGCAAATATGTAAATACAGAAAAGATCCCCGAATTCGAAACTAAAAAGGTCGTTGCGAGTGAGGCAAAAAGAGAGCGTTCTTTCAAACGGCTATTTAAAACCCCCAACCCCTTTCTTCTTCATCTTCTCCATTTCAAACCCTAAAATTTTCTAGAGAATGGAGTCCACGAAGACGGCAATGGAGGCTTTCGATAAGCTAGAGAAGGTCGGAGAAGGATCATACGGCAAAGTGTACAAAGCCAGAGAGAAAGCCACCGGCAAAATCGTCGCTCTGAAGAAAACCAAACTTCACGAAGACGAAGAAGGCGTCCCTCCGACTACACTTCGAGAAATCTCCATCTTGCGAATGCTCTCTCGTGATCCTCATGTCGTCAAGTATGTGATTATCTTCAACTCGTAATTCGAGATCGATCTGGGTTTCATGTTCATGAATCTGCTTTTGTTTTGTGTTTTCGTTTGTTTAATGGATGTTTAGCACTTATCTTCAAGGATTTCATGAATATACTTTTGTCAATTTATAATCCGTGATCGATCTCCTTGCTAGGGTTTCATGAATCTACTTCTGTTTTGTGTTTTCATTAATTAAATTGAGGTTTAGAACTTATCATCTCGGATTTCATGAATCTACTTTTGTCAAGTATGTGATTATAGTCAATTTATAATTTGCTATCGATCTTGGGTTCCATGAATGATGCATCTACTTTTGCTTTGTGTTTTCATTGATTTAGTTGAGGTTTAGCACCTATCTTCTTGGATTTGTAGATTCTAATTTGATTCATTTGAATTCTATCAGATTGTTACCTTTAATAGTAGTCTGATCAGGAATCAATAGATGAATTCTTTCTAGTTTTGTGAATTGTCACGGTATTGTGCTTCTTTGGGTATTGTTAGGGTTTTATGTTTATCTTTGTTCAAAATTTTCGGATTCTGTTTGTGTTTTCATTACTTTAATGGAGGTTTAGCACTCATCTTCTCAGATTTCATGAATCTGCTTTTGTCAAGGATGTGAATATCTTCAACTCATACTTCGCAGGATTTCATGAATCTACTTTTGTTTTGTGTTTTCATGAATTTAATGGAGATTTAGCACTTGTATTCTCAGATTTTTCTCTGCCAGTCGTTTCAATTTGATTTATTTGAATTTCGATCAGATCGTTACCTTTTTATAGGTCATAATGCAGTCTAATCAGGGATTTGATGGATAAATTCTTTTCAGTTTTGTGAATTGTCATGGTATTGTGCTTCTTAGGGTTTGTGTGATGAAGAGACTAGATCCTAAACTCATGTTAGGGTTTGTTACGAAATAAATAGAACAGGGACTGCATAGTTAATCATTGTAAGTTGAGGGGGTGTTATTGTAACATTGGATAATTGATATCATTGCATACTTAATTGCTATACCTTTGATGAAGAAGTTATCGAATTGAATACAAACTTTCCTCTCTCTCTAGATTCTTCTCTTTCTTAATTCGATCGTAACAATGGTATCAGAACATTCTTTCCTCTGACCGTGGGTTAGGGCAGCGAAGGTATACAATCGACAATGAGTACTTCGTTGAGTTTTGAACCGAACAACAACAATCAACAACAGCAATAGAGGTGTGGAATCGATTCATTGCAGGTTCTTCATCAACAACAAAATGGGAAAGTCGAACGCATGATCCGTCGTCTCGACGATGTCATGGTAACGACATCATGATGTCCTTCCTTACTCATGCCTCGCTTCCACCTTTCTTTTGGGTTGAAGCTTTGGACATCACCTCCTACTTACATAACATTCTCCCAACCAAACTACACACCCACATCCCTACCCTACCATAGACACCCTTCAGACTCTCATCCTCACAAACTAACTCCTCGCTCCTCTCTGTGTGTTCTCCGGGTATCCATCAAACTACAGAGGATACCATTGCCTTTGTTGGATCATGCCTCTTTAATTGCAAAGGAAAAGAGTAGTGATTTACTGCTTCAAGCATGCTATTTCATTCATTATTCTTGGCTGTTAAATAGCCTACTAGTAAAAGAAATGTGCTATTAAATTGTTAGACTTGGACTTTCTTCATGACTCAATCAAAACACATAAAACATGACCCGTACAAAGAAAACCCGGTTCAGCTCCATGACCTGTACCCGCTTTACCTGGATTTGACCCGTACCCATCAAGATTTACTCCAACATTCACCCCCTTAATCTTGATCTCTGTTCTGGCTACTAGCTTGCTTCTTGCTCTTGCAGTTTCTGCTTTCGTTACTTGCTATCTTGCTACACCCGGAATCGGTTTCCTTACTAAACTTGCTACTTGCTTGCTTGATTCGAACCGTTCTTGCTTGATACTTGCTTTCTTTCAGTTCTTGCTTTCGAACCTTCACGCTTGCTCTCTTGATTGGCTCGGTTTCTTACTTCTTACCATTATTTCAGGCCTCTTGCTATTCTTGCTTTAATCGGCTCTTGCTTTTCTTTCTTTGGATCCTTTGCTTGCTCCTTGATCAATTCCAGCGTGAGTTTTCTTCACTACCTTCTTTCTTGCGTCCAATTAATTCACGAGTGTGCTTGCTTACTTCACCTACCTTCTTGCTTGCTATTTTTTACTTCAAAAACATAAAAAAATGTACTGCTACTGTTACATTGAACAATGAAAAACAAAGAGTTTGACCTACCTCCTAGGTTGCTTACTTCACCTACTTGCTTTCTACTTCCTTCTATGTATTTACACAGGAACCACATTCACCGATCTTCCTCGTGCCGACTAAACCTACTGCCGTAATACATATGTTGTTTTTCTTCTTGCTTCTTCGTCCGGCACACCCCTATATATAAACCCCTCTTTTTTATCGATCACAACAGCCGTAGTCCATCATGTTGCTTTCTCCTTTTTTTTCCGATTCCTTGCCTGCTTTTTTTCTTTTCCCGGCCTAATCACATAGAATGGCAATAGACCTGCTGCTTCTTTCTTCTGATCATAAAAGCTGATCTGCCTTGCTGCTTTCTTTCACTATTTCTCGGCCTGAAGATGGACCGCTGTTCTCCTTCTTCCTGCTGACCGCAACACGACCAACTCCTTGCTGCTGCTGCTTCTTTCTGCTGTCACCTTCTCCCTGATCAGCCCTTGCTATTCTACAAACCCGCTGCTTCTGTTGGTTCAGGCCAAACTACACACAAAATTAACTCACAAATGGAAGATGATCTACTGCTTTCAAACACTTGCTTCGATAGATTAAAAATAAGAACAGTACATGCCTTTAAATAGTAAAGAAAACAAACAAACTATCCTACTAATATGGTCCACATGCTCCACGTACTCCTTGGTTGAGGCTACACTCCAACGTTAACATCCCATTTAATTCGGCTAACATAGACTAATTCTATTCTCATGACCCGTTATCTGTTCAGTGACCCATTCTCCTGACCCGTGACCCAGGATTTGACCTGTACTCATCAAGATTTACACCAACAGCTTCTGCTTCTTCCTCAGCCCCACAGGCAAGGGCTGCTCTCTTACTCGAAACCGACTCTCAAACCGGCCATCTTTCTTTAACCTTGTGACCCGGGATTTGACCCGTACCCATCAAGATTAACACCAACAGCTTCTGCTTCTTCCTCAGCCCCGCAGGCAAGGGTTGCTCTCTTACTCGAAACCGACTCTCAAACCGGCCGTCTTTCTTGAACCTTGTGATCTGATACCAAATGTTGGATCAAGCCACTTTAATTACAATTAAATAGAAACGAGTAGCTATTTCATTTATTATTCTTTGTTGTTAAATAGCCTACTAGTACACATAAAGTAAAAGAAAAGTCAACATATAATCACTCTGAAAATCTGCTCTAAAAATGCAAGACTTGGACTTTCTTCATGACTCAATCAAAACACATAAAACATGCGCCTAGTTTACATTCTAATGACACATACAAACAAAACCTGGTTCAGCTCCTTGACATGTACCCGTTGACCCGGATTTGACCCGTACCCATCAATATTTACTCCAACAGCCTTGAAACAACCAACGGGTAAAATCTTTCTTTCCCGCCATATTACCTTTGATGAACCCACCTTCCCATATTCTACCCCCTCAAACACCTCTCCTCACTCTTACACGTTCCTCGATCCCGATCCCCTCTTTTTTTACTTTACTTCCACCGCAGCTTATGTCTCTCCCTCAGCTTCCGCCCATCCCACACCTTCTGTCTCCCTCATTCCTCCTACCAGCCCTACACACCCGTCCTCCCCTCCACTTCAGTTCACTTACAGCCGACGCAATCGCCCACCAACCCACACCTACCCGAGACCCACCACCTACCCCCTACTAGCCAGCACCCTCTCACCCTATGGTGACCCGCTCCAAAACAGTCGGGTCCTCCAACACCACTTTCCCTTTCAACCTAAGCACTACCACCACCCAACTCGTATCCCCCGTACCCAAGTCCCACACCTTGGCTTTATCCGACCCAAACTGGCACTCGGCTATGACCGACGAGCACCGAGCTTTAATAGCAAATAACACATGGTAACTCGTGCCTAGACCTCTGGATGAGCATGCCATTAGGTGTATGTGGTTGTTCTGCCATAAATATCGTGCAAATGGCACACTACAACGATACAATGCCCGTTCAGTCATTAATGGAAAATCACAACAGGTTCGTATCGACTATGACGAGACTTTCAGTCCGGTGGTTAAACCCACCACAATTCGTATCGTAATATGTCTTGCCACCTCTCATTCTTGGCCCATTCACCAGCTCGATGTCAAGAACGCTTTTTTGCATGGAGACCTTAATGAAACAGATTATATGTTTCAACCTTCGGGATTGGTCGATAGTAACAATCCCAAACATATTTACTACCTCAAACGGTCTCTATAAGGGTTGAAACAGGCACCACTTGGCTGGTATTACAGGTCTGTTTCTTACATTCAGAGGTGTGGTCTCACTTCTACTACTAGTGACACCTCTCTTTTCGTCTAAAAAAAGGGCAACCGGATGGCTTACTTGTTACTATATGTAGACAATATCATATTAACGGCTCCTAATCAGACACTTGTGCAGTATTTTATTGCTATACTTTAACAAGGAATTTGCAATGTCTAATCTTGGACCACATCATCATTTTTTGGGAATCAAGGTGACCAAACGCAACAGTGGTCTTTTCTTGTTACAAGCCTTGCTGCGGATATTTTATGTCGGTCCAACATGGCAAGCTGCAAACCATCCGCTACACCTGCTGATACCAACTCCAAATTAAGCGTTATTGTCGGTGCTCCTTTATCCGATGGTACATTATACCTGTTTATTGTAACGAATAGGAATTATATAGGAGCCTTGTCGGTGCTCTACAGTATCTCACATTTACTCGGCCAGACATTTCTTATACCGTTCAACATATATGCTTCACTCCCCTCGTGACACAGATTGTAAAAAGTTGTTGAATGTGGATGACCAAGCCTTTGATGCCAAGTGGTGGTGTTGTATGCCCGGTTACTGTAACGAATAGGAATTTCAAATCAAATAAAAACGGATAGGCAACGGTCGAATGGGATACCAAAACACCACCCGATTCGATCCCGAAGAGCTTCCTAAACCGAGTGTATGATACAAAAAATCACCAAAGACACTCAAGTGTAGATTCCAAAGAACACCACCCAAGTTGCTACCTTAGATCAGCAATGGAAAAGTTAGATACTGTTGTTCTCGAAGAAGAAAACAAAGCAAAGAAGTTGAACCTTAAATCACCACCTTTCATTCCTCCAAAACGTGAAAACATATAATGAGTCCAATTCTACCCACAGTCTAAGCTACATGCAAAATTAGAATACTGCTTACTACTAATAAAACATATAATGAGTCCAATTCTACCCACATTCTAAACATATATAGTGAACAAACTGCAATAAAGACGTGAATAAAAAAACGAAAATAAAAATTGTAGGTGGTGGAGAACGTGCCATCGTGGAGCTCGAGCCGGTTCAAGTTGGATCCATGAGAAGCTGGTTTTAATTCTAACCCATATGTTATGCCTGACCCGGTTCCAAGAACATCGACGGTTAACTAGTTTAAAATCCTAACAGTTGCGTCTTTTATACGTGTAGTGTTTTCCCAGGTAAAGTTACCGCTATCATCCTCCCCATCTTTGAAAAAGTTTGGCACAAACTTGTATGTCCAATCTCGAACTCAGGGTCGGTACCGGTAACGGGTACTTGCTGCTATCGATGTCCAGCTTGCAGAAACTCGGTAAACCTCCTAATATCTTGTAACGGAAATTGAAACAACTTAGGAGCATCTAAGGCTTGACAGTCATGCCTGGTTGTGGTAACTGTGGGAAGTAATGTGATCTTTCTTCCTTCCTTGACAAAAGAATACGTGTTTTTATACCCGTCATGAATAACCCTTCTATCGAACAACCAATGGCGACCTAACAGCACGTAACATGCATCCATTGGAATAACGTCGCACCAGATCTCGTCTTGTATCCCTGTCTAATAGATAATAAAAGTAAACACGATTTGAAACATGTATACCTTTTCCTTGATTTAGCTGGAGGATGTCATAAGGAAAAGGATGTGGTTCAATTGACAAAGTCAGTTTGGAGATCATAGTTTGGGATGCAACGTTGGTGCAGCTCCCACTATCAATACTTGTGAACAAACCTTATCCCGAATGGTGCAGTGGGTACGAAACCTGTTACATGAACCATAAACTGTGTTCTGATTAGAAGCCTAACTGAATTGGCTTCTGTAGCCCCCTCCTTGATTACGGCTGTTGTTATAATGCCCCGTACATGGCTGTAATCATAGTTGCCCCCTCCAAGACGATTGTTTCCAAAACGGTTGATCATGTACTCGTGATTAGATAATAAGCCATGGAGTTCGGTAAGGCAGTGTGAAACTTCCTGGCCAGCAGAGTTGTCTTTAGGCCATTGTACTTGTCTCGAAGACCTGAGACCACCAACATTACAAGGTCTTTTTTCTTTCAATGGTTCACCGATATTAGCAAGAGCATCTGAAAAGGCCTTGGCTCGAGTAAGGTAGGCTGAAGACGTCTTGTCTCCCTTCATCTCAATCTTAAGCAATTGGGTTTTGACGGTGTATTCCCTGGAGGAAGTATGAGGTACGTAAGCACGCTCAATAGAGAGCCAAAGATCACGAAGGGTACTGCCCTGTACATGTTGAAAGGAGGTTTCGGATATGGTAGAGAGAACAAGCATTCGAACACGGGCATCGTTGGAGAGCGAGTCGAATGATTGGGGTTGGGTTGTGGCGGTGCTGGAGCAGTTTCCTTCCCTGGGGGAGTTGCTAATGAGATAGTTTCTAGAGGACAAAGGATGTTGCCATCAATATATCCAAACAATGTGTTTGTCACAAGAAATTCCAAAACCCATAGTTTGTAGGTGAGAGTGTAAAACCGAATTTGTGGGAGTTGTGAGCAGTCTTTTTTTGCTGTAGAGAAAGTTGCAAGAAGAGCCATTGATTGACCGGAGAAGAAAAAGGGTGGAGAAGGGTTGGCCTACAAGTGGCGGTTGTGGTTAGGGCTAGAGGGTGGCAAGAGATTATATAGAAAACTTGGTAATTATATATTGTATTTACTAATGATGATTACAAGAGATTATATAGAAAACATAATTACACATAGAAACCTCTATCATATACTAATATAAACTTATTAGACACAAATGTAATTAATGATAGTTAGAGGTAGATTATGTAAATATGGGTTCTATACAAGACTCTCTCATTGTAAACCTTAATCACAACTTGTCAATACAACTTTACACACACAGTGTTTTTCCTGGTATAAGAGCTAAGCCACCGTTAACCACTACATCACTGCCGCACGCCGCCACTACTGTCGCCACCATTAGCGGCGTAACCCTAGCCGTCGCCTTCAAATCTCTATCTCGAAACTTTTTTTCTATCAATCGATCTTCACAAATCGATCTCCAAAGCATCATGAAACTTTTTGTTGGCTTAGTTTCTAAAAGGATCTCGTTTTTGCTGAAAAATTGTAGTTTCAGATCTGGGTTTTCCGCAAACCTTCAAACGACGACATTCATCAGGAGACACTCCTCATCAGGCGACACTAATCTTGGTGACAGTCACATCGACGACATTCATATCAGGCGACACTTACTCTCGACGACACTCTATCCTTGAACGCAAAACGACACTCCTGAACGACAGTTCACCTCAGTCACCGGTGACACTGCCATCTTACAGGCAACTTTAATTCAAGCGACACTCAATTCAAGCGACACTAGACATGTCGACAATTCTTGCTTTTTGACACTCAATTCAAGCGACACTAGACATGTCGACAATTCTTGCTTTTTCCGCATCTGAACGTGCATCACACAACTCCCACACTTTTGCCTTCACACTCTCTCCCACGAACTATGGTTACTGGAAGACCTTGATTGAACCGTTCTTGATCACCATTGGCTTATTTGGATACATCAATGGTTCCATCCCATGTCCGAGCCCTACAGTTACCACTACTTCGGACATTGCTTCCGCCGTCACAACCAATCCCAAACCATCAAGCCTGGCTCGCCAATGATGCCCATGTTCGAATGATCCTCATTTCAACAGTTTCTGAAGCCTCGTTTTCACATGTTCAGGGAATAACTGCTAATGAACTATGGGGACTCCCTTGCCTCGAGCCTATGCTCCACACATAGTGTAACATCCCGAAAATAGTAAATAAGTAAATAATAATACGATGGAGATTTATACGACATAAAATGAAATAAGAACGGATGGACTTGGGCTCGACTCCAACGGGCCGAGGGAAGCCCAGGTATAAAAGGGGCAAGACAGCCCATTTGACCATTTCACCTCCATTTCACCAATTCTAGAGAGAGAAAGGGAGCCCGAGTCTAGAGAGAGAAAGTCGACGGATCGTCACGAGATTTGAGGAGCACGTTACTACTGAGATCGTGAGCAAAACCTCTGGATCATAATTCCAATCCAGGTAATGATTCGATCATAATATGAGTTTTTGTTCATTTTGGGGTTTCTCGGGTTTTAGCTAAATAGGTGATGTTTTTACGGATGAAACTTGAAAATAAGCTTAGAAATAGAATCTAGAATGAAAACCGCACGTTTTGATCAAAGAAAATTGTAAGATTAGCATGATCGGATTAACATGCAAGAATTCCGAAATTTTGGTCCAAGAACCAGGTACTGCGTACTTACCAAGTGCGCAGGAAGGAATCCCTGCGTACTTACTAAGTGCGCAGGCAGCAGTCCCTGCGTACTTACCAAGTACGCAGGAGGAAGACTCCTGCGCACTTACCAAGTGCGCATGAGCAAGTCCCTGCGCACTTACTAAGTGCGCAGGAAGCAGACAGCAGGCCACAGGTTGGTTAAGTAAAGTCAGTAAGTTTAGAATGATTAAACCATTAGAGTCGGGGTTGGGTCTAATGTGTATTTAACTACCTAATCCAGATCGAAGGTGACGCTGTTGGGCCTTTGTTTAGGACAACCTAGAGTAGCTCGTCAGGTGAGTTCTATGTGCCCCCTAGAGTAGCGCGTGGGAAACGGATGCCCTAGGGTAGACGGATTTAATGTTATGACGGACTACGACGGTAGGACGGTTAAGAGCGGACGGACAAAAGTTGCCGGACGGATTTAATGTTATGACGGACGGTTTTCTAGAGCCGGACGGTTATGAGAAGGGCTACGACGGTAGCTCTGACTGCGATGTCTTCGTGACATTCGCGACAAGTATGATGGGTTGATCTCCCTTAAGATTATGGCCAATATGTGTTCTCCCAAAGAAAGTATGTATGTACATATGTATATACCCTCAATGAATGTTATGTGAGAACAGTAAAGTAAAGAATATTTAAAAGTATGAATATACATGTATACATTATATTCAGGATAAGATAAATATTATGTATGATTGTCTTTAAACTAGAACTCACCAGCGTTAGCTGACTTTTAGTATACATTTCAGGTAAGAAAGGAAAGGGTCGTGCGAAGGCGTGAAGGTTACCTGGCACAAGACTGACATCCCACTTTTGTTTGTTAAGAATATGTTATGCTTTTATTTGTAAAGACTTCCGCTGTTTTGATTATGTAATTGAATGACGAATGTTTTAATTTAAGTTCAGTATTTATGACTATGTTTATGAGTAAATCCAACAAGTGAGGTCACCCGGTTTAGGGGCCTTACAAGTTGGTATCAGAGCAATAGTTTGAGAGATTTAGACATCCCTAAATGTCTAGACTCAAACTGATTATGGGACCAACGCACGGATGTCAGTATGGGTAACCAACGCCAACGCTAGCACGTTAAGTAAGTCGTAAAGTTAATGCTCTTACATAGGAATAGATACCTTAACTTAGAACAAATAGATGTTAATGCCACGACTGATTTGAAGAGTTTCGAACCCGAAAAGCAATGTAAATTAGTAATCACAAACCGGTCACTGTAATTAAGAATTTACCTTGCTCGTACTGTTCCAAACTATGATCTGAAGAAATGACATTGATGTATTCCCTTTTTAACTATCAGGAAATTAAGAACTATGGCTGGGGGAGGAAGGACAGGACCTCGAGGCGGTCGCACTGGCCGGCGAGGTAGACCTCCGTTGAACCCAAGATTTGAAGAAGAAGAGAGTGTGCACGCAGAGCACACCGAAAGTGTGCGCGAAACAGAAGTGACCCCAATTAGAGACAACAGTCCAGGGCCTATACAGTTGGAACCTGAAGTCAGGGATGCTATTGCCCGTGAAGTTGTGCTCACTTTGCAGAAGGTATTGCCGGATCTACTATCCGAGGCAATAAAGAAAAGTAAAGAGGGGGATGAAGGAAACCACGAAGAAACGGTATATGACAACGACGGGGATGAGATAAAAGTGGGGCCAAGCACTAAAGGGTGCACTTATAAAGGTTTCAAAGATGGAGACCCACCCAAGTTTGATGGTAGCAAGGATTCGGTGGCTACTTTGGAATGGATTGAGAGAATGAACGCTGTAATCAACATCAGCGAGTGCCGACCAGACCAGGCGGTTAAATATGTTGCTCATTCTTTCACCAATGAAGCACTAGGTTGGTGGAGAAATATTCAAAGAACAAAGTCGCCACATGCTCTTGCCCGAATGACATGGGAGGACTTGAAAAAGCTCGTAATCCAAAAGTTCTGTCCACAGAATGAGATTGATCGTGTGGAGAACGAGTTCCTAAACTTCAAAGCTGGCGACAAGACTCATCGCCAATATACTTCAAGGTTCAACGAGCTGGCCCAACTGGTACCACACTTGGTGGAAACCGAAGAACGTATGATCAAATACTATGTGAAGGGTCTGCCGCAAAGGGTCCGTGTCCACGTAAAAGCCAACCTACCCTCGACTTTCGAGTCGGTAGTCAACCTGGCTGGAATCGTTTACGACGATTATGCCAATGAGGACCCGACACCTGTGACACAAAAGAGGAAATGGGAGAATCCGTCTAGAGGCATCGGAAGAGGGAATGAAACAACTGAAATTAAGAAACCGAGGTTGGACGGACATGAAACGTGCAAGAAATGTGGAAAACAACATAGTGGCGAGTGTCGAATCGGCACCACCGTGTGTTACAAGTGCGGGAGGCCGGGGCACTACTCCCGAGATTGTTGGAAGGACGCCAAATGTCAAGTATGTGGATTGGTTGGGCATCTGACAAAGAATTGCAGGAAGGCCGGCCAATCTGGTTCGGGAAAGGAGAAGGAACAGGAACAACAAAAGGCTAGGACCCGAGCCAATGCCTTAACTGAGGAAGAAGCAAGGGGAAACCCTGATGTCGTGTCAGGTACGTTTCTAGTTAATGATGAACGTGCTGCGATTTTATTTGATTCTGGTGCTAGTAAAAGCTTTATATCAAATGCATTTAGTCATAAACTAGATTGCACTATCAACACCATAATAAAGGCCTTTAGCGTACAAACTGCCGTTGGTAAAAATTCGGCAGTATTCCAAGTAACAGAGGATTGCATCATAGAAATAGAGGGTCATAAGTTCCCTTCTAGATTATTCCTTCTCACCTTAGGAGGATTCGATATAGTATTGGGTATGGATTGGCTAGCTGCCAATGAAGCTCAAATCATATGTAAACGTAAGAAGATACACCTCAAAGCTCCAAGCGGCAGTCCAATTACGGTTTATGGGGATTGGAATTGCACGATGCCGAACGTCATCTCGATGATTAAGGCCGAAAGTTATATGAGGCGCGGTTGCGAAGCTTATCTGGCGTATGTTATTGACGATAGAATGAAAACGAAAGAACTCAAGAATGTACCCGTGGTGTGCAACTTTCCGGAAGTGTTCCCTGAGGATCTACCTGGGTTGCCACCCGATCGGGAAATAGAATTTCAGATTGATTTACTACCAGGAGCTGAGCCCGTTGCCAAAGCCCCCTACCGATTGGCTCCGTCAGAAATGAAAGAATTGATGTCTCAACTAGAGGAACTAACAGAAAAAGGATTTGTTAGACCGAGCATCTCACCATGGGGCGCTCCGGTATTATTTGTAAAGAAAAAGGACGGCAGCATGCGCATGTGCATTGATTACCGCGAATTGAACAAGAGAACAGTAAAGAACAAATACCCGCTACCTAGAATAGACGATCTTTTTGATCAACTGCAAGGTGCGAGTTGGTTCTCAAAGATCGATCTTAGGTCGGGTTACCATCAGTTGAAAGTAAGAGAAGAAGACGTACCAAAGACCGCGTTTCGCACGCGTTATGGACATTATGAATTCCTCGTGATGTCCTTCGGATTGACTAACGCTCCAGCAGCGTTCATGGATTTGATGAATAGAGTATGTCGACCAATGTTGGATCGATCAGTGATAGTTTTCATAGACGACATACTGATATATTCGAAAAACGAGGGTGATCACCACTGTCACCTAAGAGAAGTTCTGGAAGTGTTAAAGCAGGAGAAGTTGTACGCGAAATTCTCCAAATGCGCGTTCTGGCTTTGGGAAGTCCAATTCCTAGGTCATGTGATAAACCCAAACGGCATCATGGTAGATCCTGCAAAGATAGAAACAGTAAAGGAATGGAACATCCCAAGGACACCAACAGAGATACGAAGTTTTCTTGGATTGGCAGGCTACTATCGAAGGTTCATTCAAGATTTCTCAAGGATAGCCTCGCCACTAACTAAACTGACACGGAAAGAAGTGAAATATGAATGGAGTCAAACCCAAAATAACGCGTTTGAGGAACTTAAGACACGATTAACCCAAGCTCCAGTCTTGACTCTACCTGAGGGAAATGAAGACTTGGTAGTCTACTCTGACGCTTCGGGGCAGGGTTTAGGTTGCGTACTTATGCAACGAGGAAAGGTAATTGCTTATGCCTCACGACAACTAAAGATTCACGAGGTTAACTACCCAACGCACGATCTCGAGTTAGCAGCAGTAGTTTTCGCATTGAAAATATGGAGGCACTATTTGTATGGAGTTAAATGCACCATCTACTCCGATCATAAAAGCTTGAAGTACTTTTTCGAGCAAAAAGAATTAAACATGAGGCAAAGGAGGTGGTTAGAGCTACTGAAAGACTATGACTGTGAAATATTGTACCATCCAGGCAAGGCAAATGTTGTGGCTGACGCTTTAAGTAGAAAGGAAGAATCGGCACCCATCCGGATCAAAGCGTGTCAGCTGATTATAACACCAGATTTGATGGGCGAAATAACAAAGGCACAAGATGAAGCACTGTTAGAAAGAAATGTGAAACGGGAAAGAATAGTAGGACAACAAGGGAACTTAAGTGCAAATACATACGGTGTACGAACTAGGTTTGGCCGGATGTGGATACCTAAGATTGGCGAGCTTAGAGCCAAAATACTCGATGAGGCCCATAAGTCTCGTTATTCTATCCACCCCGGGACAAACAAAATGTATCAAGACTTGAAGAAAGAGTACTGGTGGCCTGGCATGAAGAATGATGTGACTGAATACGTGAGCAAGTGCTTAACGTGTTCACTAGTTAAAGCCGAGCACCAGAAACCATGCGGTAAAATGCAACCTTTACCTATACCAGAATGGAAGTGGGAAGAGATCACAATGGACTTCATTACCAAGCTACCGCGAACAGCTAAAGGCAATGATACCATTTGGGTGATCGTCGACCGATTGACGAAAAGTGCTCACTTCTTGCCAATACGTGAGGCTTCTTCGTCGGAAAGACTAGCAGAAGTATTTATAAAGGAAATTGTGAGTAGACATGGTATGCCACTGTCGATTGTGTCCGACAGGGATACTAGATTCACCTCAAGGTTTTGGAAGAAATTCAATGAAGCGATGGGAACCAGACTGAACATCAGCACCGCTTACCACCCTCAAACCGATGGTCAATCTGAAAGGACCATTCAGACCTTGGAGGACATGCTCCTGGCCTGTATCATTGACTTCGGTGGGAGCTGGGACAGCCATCTACCATTGGCAGAATTTTCATATAACAACAGCTATCACTCAACTATTGACATGCCGCCATTTGAAATGTTGTATGGGAGGAAATGTAGGACCCCGGTTTGTTGGGGGGAAATTGGACAAAAGGATTTTGCAAGTCTCGAAGTGGTCAAAGCTACTTCCGAGAAATTTGACCAAATCAAGGCTCGAATGAAAGCCGCAAAGGACAGACAGAAATCATACGCGGACAAGAGAAGAAGGGATTTAGAGTTTCAAGTAGGGGACATGGTACTGTTAAAGGTATCACCGTGGAAAGGAATCATCCGATTCAGGAAGCGTGGCAAACTGAGTCCAAGGTTTGTCGGACCTTTCAAGATTTTAGCAAGAGTGGGTCAAGTTGCTTACAGACTCGACCTACCCGTTGAGCTTAATGGAATACACCCTACGTTCCACGTGTCTCACCTACGCAAGTGCCTAGCCGATGACACAGCTCACATACCTTACGACGAGATCGAGGTGGATAACAACCTAAATTACATAGAGGAACCAATAGCCATCCTTGACCGAGCTGAGAAACGACTACGCAACAAGTCGATACCGTTAGTCAAGATACAATGCAAACATAGAAAAGGGTCGGAAGCTACATGGGAAAAAGAAGACGAGATGAGGGAACTATACCCTCAATTGTTTGACGTATAAACAGTTTCGAGGACGAAACCTCTTTAAGGAGGGTAGACTTGTAACATCCCGAAAATAGTAAATAAGTAAATAATAATACGATGGAGATTTATACGACATAAAATGAAATAAGAACGGATGGACTTGGGCTCGACTCCAACGGGCCGAGGGAAGCCCAGGTATAAAAGGGGCAAGACAGCCCATTTGACCATTTCACCTCCATTTCACCAATTCTAGAGAGAGAAAGGGAGCCCGAGTCTAGAGAGAGAAAGTCGACGGATCGTCACGAGATTTGAGGAGCACGTTACTACTGAGATCGTGAGCAAAACCTCTGGATCATAATTCCAATCCAGGTAATGATTCGATCATAATATGAGTTTTTGTTCATTTTGGGGTTTCTCGGGTTTTAGCTAAATAGGTGATGTTTTTACGGATGAAACTTGAAAATAAGCTTAGAAATAGAATCTAGAATGAAAACCGCACGTTTTGATCAAAGAAAATTGTAAGATTAGCATGATCGGATTAACATGCAAGAATTCCGAAATTTTGGTCCAAGAACCAGGTACTGCGTACTTACCAAGTGCGCAGGAAGGAATCCCTGCGTACTTACTAAGTGCGCAGGCAGCAGTCCCTGCGTACTTACCAAGTACGCAGGAGGAAGACTCCTGCGCACTTACCAAGTGCGCATGAGCAAGTCCCTGCGCACTTACTAAGTGTGCAGGAAGCAGACAGCAGGCCACAGGTTGGTTAAGTAAAGTCAGTAAGTTTAGAATGATTAAACCATTAGAGTCGGGGTTGGGTCTAATGTGTATTTAACTACCTAATCCAGATCGGAGGTGACGCTGTTGGGCCTTTGTTTAGGACAACCTAGAGTAGCTCGTCAGGTGAGTTCTATGTGCCCCCTTCTATGTATGTGCAAATGATTTATAAATGTTTTGGGGCTGAAGTGTATACACTAAATGGATAAATGCTATAAGTGACAATGTGATCATACGTACATATATGAATATATAAATACTTATATATGTGAAAATGAATTATGAATAAAGAATGAAGCGTATGATATAAAGAAAGAATGAAAGAAGGATATAACGTAAAAGAATGAAATCTTGCTTTATATTATATATATTGCATGTTATGAATGAATGTAAACGTTATAAACCCTTCTGTGACAACGGCTACTTCGGTAGACGGACGACCACGTGACTATTTTGCAACCGGGACGAAAACGTTCCTACGTAAGATAGGACGTATGAAAAGGTAAAAATGGACGGTCGAAGCAATTGCCTTAACTAATGTAGAACGGTTGCATACATAATGGTCGCGTGGGAAACGGATGCCCTAGGGCAGACAGATTTAATGTTATGACGGACTACGACGGTAGGACGGTTAAGAGCGGACGGACAAAAGTTGCCGGACGGATTTAATGTTATGACGGACGGTTTTCTAGAGCCGGACGGTTATGAGAAGGGCTACGACGGTAGCTCTGACTGCGATGTCTTCGTGACATTCGCGACAAGTATGATGGGTTGATCTCCCTTAAGATTATGGCCAATATGTGTTCTCCCAAAGAAAGTATGTATGTACATATGTATATACCCTCAATGAATGTTATGTGAGAACAGTAAAGTAAAGAATATTTAAAAGTATGAATATACATGTATACATTATATTCAGGATAAGATAAATATTATGTATGATTGTCTTTAAACTAGAACTCACCAGCGTTAGCTTACTTTTAGTATACATTTCAGGTAAGAAAGGAAAGGGTCGTGCGAAGGCGTGAAGGTTACCTGGCACAAGACTGACATCCCACTTTTGTTTGTTAAGAATATGTTATGCTTTTATTTGTAAAGACTTCCGCTGTTTTGATTATGTAATTGAATGACGAATGTTTTAATTTAAGTTCAGTATTTATGACTATGTTTATGAGTAAATCTAACAAGTGAGGTCACCCGGTTTAGGGGCCTTACACATAGTCTCCAGGGAGTATACACTTAAGACACAACTTCTTAAGCTTCAGATGAAGGGTGATAAAACACCTCTCGCTTATCTTAGCATTGCCCAAGATTATGCTTATGTAATTGCCAACATTGGTCAACGGGTCAAAGATAAGGATTTGGCTCTCTTTGTTATCTTTGGACTTCGTAAGGAATACAATGGCCTCAAGTCCACTTTACTTGCTCGTGCTTCTCCACTTGCTTTCAGTGAACTCTATGGGCTTTTAACTGATCATGACTATATGGTAACAAAGCCTCCATCACCCACTGCTACTGCATTCACTGCAACTACATCTCAAACACCGCAGTAGGCTTCAATCACTTCAACAAATGACATCCCAACTAGGCTCTTATCGTGGAGGTAACAACAACACCAACCGAGGTCGTGGCCACAGTCAATTCTCTTGGGCCTCTGCGCAAAACACGGTGTATGGTACCTGCAACAGCTGTGGCATTAGGCACATTCCATCGGATTGCCCTAACCGTGATCCTTCTACTCTCTGCCCTCGCCCTAATGCAAACTATACGAATGTCCAATCATAACCAGGCTCCACATTTTGGTACCTGGACATAGGAGCTAACAACCATGTTACGCCGGATTTAGCAAGTCTTCACAATTATGAGGCGTATCATGGTAATGATTTTCTTCATGTTGGTGATGGCAAAGGACTCCATTCTTCATATTGGCTCTTCCAAAATTCTCTCACTCACTTCTTTTAACATATCTGACATTTTGCATGTTGCAAACATTAAAAAGAATCTTTTTTTCTGTTCAAAAATTTTGTTTAGATAATGATGTCTTCTTTGAATTTCACTCTTCTTTCTTTGTTGTAAAGGACGAGTCTACATGCACTATCCTCATCACGGGCCCCAGTAAACACAGTCTCTACACGCTCCGTCTTCCGCAACTCCACAAAAATAATAAGGCCATTTTCTCTGCTACACGGGCGTCTTCAACCGTCTGGCATCAATGGCTTGGTCATCCACACGACCGTCTTTTTAAATTTACGCTTTCTAGTTGTTCACTCCCTGTTTCTACTAAAACACATTCTATTTCTTGTACGGCTTGTCCTATGGGCAAGTACACCAAAACACATTTACCTAATTCCAAGTTTTGCAGTTCCAATTTCTTTGATTTATTATATTGTGATGTGTGTGGCCTTGCTCCGATTTGTCTAGTGATAATCATCGCTATTTTATGCTATGTGTTAATCATTGTTCTCGATATATGTGGATCTTCCCATTAGCACAAAAATCTGATGTTTACAACACCTTCACTAATTTCGTTTCCATGACTGAGCGTCAATTTAATACAAAAATCAAACAAGTACAAACGAACAAGGGATGTGAATTTAGACCTCTGGCAACTTTTTTGCCTCACTCGGTATCATTCATCGTCTCTCCTGTCCCACACAAGCGAACAAAACGGCTTTGTTGAACGCCGCCATCGACATGTTGTCGAAACCGGTCTCACTCTCCTTGCACATTCTCATCTTCCCAATCGTTTTTAGCATTTTGCTTTCGACACTGCGGTATATCTAATCAATCGCATGCCTTCTCGAACATCCTCACACAAATCTCCAAACGACATTCTCTTCTGTGAACAACCTGACTACTCCTTTCTTCGTATCTTTTGGTGTCGATGCTTTCCTTATCTACGACCGTATGATCCACATAAAATGGATTTCCGGTCCACCCCATGCATCTTTCTTGGATACAGTCCCAAACACCATGGCTACAAATGCCTTGATCCCAACACGGATCGCATCTACATTGCCCGCCATGTTCGTTTCCTTAAAAACATCCTTCCCTTCCAAACCCCACCACCGTCTTTACGACCTTTTTCTTGGATTTCACATCTCCGCCACCTCAACCTTCGACAACCACACCATCTATCTCTCCTCCCCTCACCCCACCATCTACTCTACACTCTCCTCACTCACAATCTGACAACTCTCAACCTATTCTGGACCGTACATCTCCTACATCCTCCTCCAACTCCAACATTCCTACACCACCTCCTCGTGCTCGTCCTTCCAACCTTAGGCAAAATCCTAAACCTCGTGTTTCATACACATGTTGAACCCACTTCCTTTACCATTCACATGTTAACCTTGCCTCTTCCGAGTCCCACTCACATGTTGAACCCACTTCCTTTACCATTGCAAATCAACATCCGAAGTGGCATCAAGCCATGGCCGAGGAATTCTCGGCTCTTGCTAAAAATGGCACATGGACATTAGTGCCTTTAGTCCCAAACACTAACGTTATTTATTGCAAGTGGGTTTACAAGATCAAAAAGGATCAACATGGTGCCATTACAAGATACAAGGCTTGTCTAGTTTCCAAGGGGTTCCGCCAGCAACCGGGAGTTGACTTCACTGAAACATTCAGTCCGGTTGTCAAATCTACTACGATTCTCGTAGTTCTATCTCTTGTAGTTACTAAACAATCGCCTTTTCACCAACGCGACGCGCAAAATGCTTTCCTACATGGGGATCTCACGAAAACAGTTTACCTGAAACAACCACAGGGTTTGGTTGATCCCAAACATCCGGATCACGTTTGTCTACTCCACAAGTCTCTTTATGGTCTAAAGCTAGCACCGCGGGCCTGGTTTTAACGGTTAACTCAAGCCCTTCTCCACTTGGGCTTCACTGGCTCCAAAACATATCCTTCCTTGTTCATTTACAAACACGGGCGAACTATTCTTGATAAATGGTATTGAACTGCTTGCCTTCTATTCTCAATATCACCAAATATATAATACAAGAGGATCGGTCTATTCTTGGATATAATCTGAAAATAATCAATTACATTTACAACCTATAATTCTGATTACTAATCCTATAATTCTGGTTACTATATTTATATCGGCTAACATACCCCGCAGTCGAAGCAGGAGGTTGTCGGATGTTGAGACTGTGTTTGAAATCATCGAAGAGGACTGATGGTAAGCCTTTGGTGAATATGTCGGCAATCTGACATCGTGAGGGGACATGAATGACTTGAACCTGATCTTTTGCAACTTTTTAACAAAATGGATGTCCAACTCGATGTGCTTGGTTGGTACGCTGATATTGTACCGGGTTTCTAGAGAGATAAACTGCACCGACGTTATCACTATAAACCAGTGTAGCTCGAGTCAGAGGATGTTGAAGTTCCAATAAGAGGTTACGTAACCAACAGGTTTCGGACACAACGTTGACCACACCTCGGTATTCGGCTTCGGCACTAGAGCGAGATAATGTAGGCTGTCGTTTTGTTGACCAAGAAATAAGATTGTCCCCTAAGTAGACACAATACCCGGGCGTTGAACGCCGCGTGTCCGGGCAACCTGCCCAATCGGCGGCAATGTAAGAGAGTAAAATCTGAACCGAACACGAAGTGAAAAGCAAACCGTGTGATAAGGTGCCCTTGATGTAACGAAGAACGCGTTTTAATGCATTCATATGAGAAGACCGAGGTGCATGCATGTATATACAAACTTGTTGAACTGCATAGCTTATGTCGGGGCGAGTGAAGGTCAGATATTGAAGTGTCCCTGCGAGTTGTCTATATTGAGTACCCCCATCGTCTAAGAGAGTACCAGAGTTGGAACTAAGTTTTGATTTCGTGTCAGCTGGTGTATTTGTTGCATTGCATGTTGTCATGCCAGCTCGTTCCCGTATTTCCCTTGCATACTTTTCTTGGGACAGAAATAGAGACTTTTTGTGTCGTGTGACTGATATGCCCAGAAAATATCTAAGTGGTCCCAAATCTTTCATGGAGAACTCGGATGCTAGTAGTTTCATGAAGGTACGGCGAAGGGGATCCGAGGAGGTAACTAGAATAATGCTGTCCATGTATAATAATAGGCAGTGTGGGAACCTTGTTTGTAGATGAATAAGGAGTGGTCACATCGACTATGTTGAAAGCCAATAGAATATGCAAAATCAGCAAAACGCTTGTACCAAACTCGTGGGGCCTGCTTTAGCCCGTATAATGATGTTCTCAAGCGGCAAACATGATCCAGGAACTTGGAATCTCGAAAACCCCGTGGTTGATACATAAAAATAGTCTCGCTAAGATTACCATGCAGGAACGTACGGCGAAGGGGATCCGAGGAGGTAACTAGAATAATGTCGTCCACGTATAATAATAAATAGGCAATGTGAGGAACTTGTTTGTAGATGAATAAGGAGTGGTCACATCGGCTATGTGGAAAGCCTAAGACATGGGGCATGTTATCATTAACTAAGAGACTAGGAATTGATGATAACCAACTCAATGTTCGTGGTGGAGTTGTATCCTTGAGTGGTGCTCATCTTGTGGTTCGATGCCATTCCTGATATGGATTAACCTTTCAAAGAACATTAATTGTTGTTTCCCAATTGGGTATTGGTAAAGTGTAATTCATGTCATCTCCTTACAGGTAGAGTAATTTTCTCCGAGAAAACCGTTTGAGCTTCCTACTGCTGTGTGTTCCTTCGTGACAGACTATTCTTGAGGTCAAGAATGGGTTTAAGGGGAGGGTATTGTTACGAAATAAATAGAATAGGGACTGCATAGTTAATCATTGTAAGTTGAGGGGTGTTATTGTAACATTTGATAGTTGATAGCTTTGCATACTTAATCGTGTACCTGTGATGAAAAAGTTATCGAATTGAAAAAGTTATCGAATTGAATACAAACTTTCCTCTCTCTCTATATTTCTGTTCTCTCCTAATTCGATCGTAACAGGGTTTTATGTTTGTGTTTGTTCAAATTTTTCTGATCTTGTTGGTTTTTTTTGCCTCTGATTTGAACATAGTAATCAAATTGAAATGGAATTGACTAATTACAATGAATCATTGATCATCAAACAGGCTGATAGACGTGAAGCAAGGTGTGAATAAAAATGGGAATACGTTTCTCTACTTGGTGTTCGAGTACATGGAGACTGATCTGAAGAAATTCATCCAATCCTATCGCCAAACTGGCAGTAACATTCCACCCAAAATTGTCAAGGTACAATTTCAAAAAATAAGTAAATAAAAATCCTATATGGTTTTATGAACATTGTTTCTTGCACCTGTTGTAGAGCTTGATGTACCAACTTTGCAAGGGAGTTGCATTCTGTCACGCCCATGGTGTTTTACACAGGTATCCGTTGTTCTGCCTGTTTTGAGAAATCAAAAGATTCTTTATGCTTTTGGTATGAGTTTCATTTTCCCATGTGTTCTTCCTGTTTTGAGAAACTAAAACATTCTTTATGCTTTTGGAATGAATTTATTTTTTCCATCTGTTTCAGGGATCTTAAACCGCACAATCTTTTGATGGATCGAAAGACAATGATGCTTAAAATTGCAGATCTTGGACTTGCCCGCGCCTTTACTTTACCAATCAAGAAGTACACCCATGAGGTATCAAAAGATTCTTTATGCGTTTGTTATGTATTTCTTGAATCAGTGGTTGAGTGACACTAAACCCTTGCAACCATTTCTACAATTGCAGATTTTGACCCTTTGGTATAGGGCTCCTGAAGTCCTTTTGGGTGCTACTCATTATTCAACAGCTGTTGACATGTGGTCTGTTGGCTGCATATTTGGTAGGCAAAGTTCATATACTAGTTCATGATGGTTTATGTTAGTTTCACATGGTATGAAGAACTTATCATCTGGTTTGTTCTTTTTTTCAAATTTTGTAGCTGAATTGGTCACAAATACAGCCATGTTCGCTGGAGATTCTGAGCTTCAACAGTTGCTGCATATTTTCAGGTTCTTAATATATTACTTTTTGGATGCAAATTGGATCTGATTTCTTGAATACATGTAACCCCGGTTCTTCAGGTTGTTGGGTACTCCCAATGAAGAAATCTGGCCAGGTGTGAGCGAGCTCAAGGACTGGCATGAATTTCCACAATGGAAACCGAAGCTAATTTCAACTTCTGTTCCGAATCTGGATCAAGATGGCCTCGATCTCCTTTGGGTAAATAATAAATTTGATTTACCTTTTAAATTTACAAATATCAATTGAACTTGTATATATCATCTGATTGTTATTGCAGAGAATGTTGCAGTATGAACCATCAAAAAGGATTTCTGCTAAGAAAGCAATGGAACATCCATATTTTAGTGATCTTGACAAGACCCGTCTTTGAAATGCGCCATCTATGCTTGTCTTGAGCAAAATTGATGCGTCGTCTATGCTTCTCTCGAGCAAAATCGACCCTTATACTGTGTAGTATGCTCTACGGTTTTGTGCTTCTTTAACTGTAACTACAACTTTTTACCAGACAACATTTGTCAATCCTCATGGTTCAAGTACGTTTCACCCAACTTAGAATGGTCTAACTGGTGTAATTTCAATTCTGAAAGTATTGTTTAGTTGTTTGTATATTTTGGCCCAACCATAGCGTCTTGCTTGCGTTTGGGTTGGTTTTGGTTAATAAATTTGTGGTGGTGGTGTTGGGGGGATTTGAATCAAATTATTATGAAAAATTCAAGAACCCATCTTAAGAATGATTAAGCTTATATAGGTTGATGGCAACTTCGCACTTCAATGAAAAATATGATTTATTATAAGCAGTGGCGGAACCAGAACATTTTAGTCGGAAGGTCATCATAAGTTTCTCTTCTATACCGACTACGACTAAAGGGTCCAATTCAGTTTTTTCTTTAAAAAAATCAACTTTTATGTATAAAAACTGGACAATTTCCGGTGGTTGGATTATGTGAGGTGTGCTAAAAAATATTTGAAAAATTAACACTACTTAGCGAAAAATCGGTCGAATACGTATATATTAACACTTCTGAGCGAAAAATCGGGAGGGGCCGGGGGCCCCTCGGGCCCTCACTATCCTCTGCCCATGATCACATATGCATGTTTTATTACACAACTAGCTTAGATCCCGTGTATTACACACGGGTGAAAAATATTAATACATAAAATTATTAAATCTTTATGTATATATTTACATGTGTAAAAATGTATTACATATATCACGGATAAAAAACAAAATTCATAACATGTAAAAATTAATATATAATTGGGTTTCGAAAATACGTTAATTACTATTCATTTATGATTTAATTGAAAATAAAGTTACATAATTAGATTTCTTATAAAAAGAGATAATTTAAAATAAATGTGTTTTATTAGTATAACTAGGTTAAAATCCCGTGTATTACACGGGTTAATAAATATAATATTATATATTAAGTAATAAAAATTTTATTTTTTAAAAACTCGTGTTTTACACAGGTTAAATAAACCCGTGGAATACAATATAATCTGTTAACACATACACTCGTCAAAATATGTCAGGAGATTTATTAATATAAAGATTAGTATTTTCTTTAAAAATATATTAAAGGTGTATTTAATAAGAGAGAGAAACGGGAAAAAAAATGATGAGAATAAATATGGAGGCGACACGTGACATGGAAAACCTTTATTTATTATATAGTATAGATTTGATAATATCTCATACTTATTGTCAATTTCTCAACAGCCTGGACATTCGTCTTGATAATAGCTCATGCTTGATAATATCTTATTAGGACCGGTTCGGTTCGGTTAACCAAAATCAAACCTGGTTAATAACTAAAAATTTCAGCTTGACTAAAAAAATTAAAATTTTATTTTGTACTTTCACTCGATGTGGGATAGCGTAATTTAAAAAAAAATGGATTCATTTCTTCAAATATTGAATGCATTTCTGTTTCCCTTATGTCCAAAAATTCAATTTGAAAAGTAATGATTTAGAAGACTCGGATAATTATATAAAGATATATATTTCTTTCTGTAACAAATTTAATTATTTATTCATAAATGCAAACACTTTTTTATAGCTTGAACTACCGCCCTAAATAAGTCAACATTTGTTCTTGTTTATCATTATCTCGTGCAAATTACAGTTATGAGTATATTCACTTATCACCTAATCTATTTTTTTCGTTTAATTAAACAAACGAATATGAACACATATTGTGTTCGTTCATATATGTTCATTTATTAACGTTCGTTTGTTTGTGTTCGTTTGTTTTAGAATGAATAATGTACATTTGAACCACTAATTTACATGTATTTTGGATGAATTATTAAGTATTAGACTTGTTCATGTGTGTTCATTAATGTTCGTTTGTGTTTGTTTATCTTTTTAACGAACGGACGTGAACATTTTCATTTTCTTAATAAACGAACATGAACAAAAATATGTGTTCGATTATGTGTTCGTGTTCGGTTAAAATTAAATAAACGAACACAAACACGCTGATTCGTGTTCTTTCAGTTCGTTTACAGGCCTAGCTAGCATTGCTTTTATCGATTATAACCACAAAGTTAAAAGATATTTTCCTTTGACCCGACCCATATTTTACACCCGTAACAAAACTTCTAGATCCTCCGCTAAGGTTACTATTTACCATAATACAACACGTGAGATATTGTCATCATACATACCATCTATATTCTCAATGTATCATTATTAAATAGATTGTTTTATTAAAAAGTATTAAAATTTCATTTCAAAACTTTATTTGATAACGTCACAAATTCAAATTTCGAATAAATTACCGTTGAGAACGATCTCCAAAAGGGCTTTATAACCCCCCACGCTCTTCCTCCTCCGTCTTCTTCATTTGAAACCCTAATTGATACCAGACATTTTTCTAGAAAGAGAAAATGGAGTCCACGAAGACGGCAATGGAGGCTTTCGAGAAGCTAGAGAAGGTCGGAGAAGGCACATACGGCAAAGTGTACAAAGCCAGAGAGAGAGCCACCGGAAAAATCGTCGCTCTGAAGAAAACCAAACTTCACGAAGACGAAGAAGGCGTCCCTCCGACTACACTTCGAGAAATCTCCATCTTGCGAATGCTCTCACGTGATCCTCATGTCGTCAAGTATGTCTTCGATCTAATTTGTTTTCTGTTTTGATTGTTCTGACGGAAAATTAGGGTTTATATGTTGTAACACCTGTTGGTTCGATTCACTCTTGTGAGGGATCGATTGAGTATATTAGTTGGGTATTCTGGTTTATTTTGACTAATATCTTCCGAGGGTTTGATGAATTTACAATTTGTTTACTGTTTTGATTACTCCGACGGAAAAGTTAGGGTTTATCTATTCTGTTACCTCTTAATTCGAATCAATGCGTATATTAATTGGTTTTTCCAGTTTATGTTTCGATTTGGCGATGATTTATGCTTCAATTTGTTTGTGTACAGATTATTTCTTTTGTATTTTGGTAATCAAATTGAAGATTTCAAACTTAGGGTTTAAACTAGTGATTCCATGTTTTTGCTTAAATCTTCTATGATCTAGTTGCAACCATGTTCAATTCAAATGAAAATGAATTAGTTTATATTTGTTTACTGTTTGATTACTATGACTGAAAATTAGGTTTTATCGATTCTGTTACCTGTTGATTAAAATCAATGCGCATATTAATTGGTTTTTTCCAATTTATGTTTCAATTTGGCTATGTTTATGCTTCAATTTGTTTGTATACAGATTATTTCTGTGTAATTTTGTAATCAAATTGAAGATCAGGAGTTAGGGTTTAAACTAGTGATTCCATGTTTTTGCTTGAATCTTTTAAGATCTAGTTGCAATTATGTTTACTTGAAATGATAATGAATTAATTCCGGATTTGATTGTTAATAACATCATCAAACAGGCTGATGGATGTGAAGCAAGGTATTAACAAAGATGGGAAGACTGTTCTATACCTGGTGTTTGAGTATATGGAAACCGATTTGAAGAAATTCATCAGATCATATCGGCAAAATGGTGAAAACATTCCGCCCAAAGTCATCAAGGTACAAATCATCAACATTTTGTTCCAAATTATCAACAGTTTATTATGAACATATACCCATAATTGTTTCTGGTATTTGATGCAGAGCTTAATGTACCAGCTGTGTCAAGGTGTTGCTTTCTGTCATGCTCATGGTGTATTGCACAGGGATCTTAAACCGCACAATCTTTTGATGGACCGCAAGACGTTGATGCTTAAAATAGCCGATCTTGGACTAGCCCGAGCCTTTACTCTACCAATCAAGAAGTATACTCATGAGGTATAATCGTATAAACCGCATAATGTTTCATATCCAGTTAGTTGACAGTTTGTATTAACTAGTGATTTCCACCCTGCAGATTTTGACCCTTTGGTACAGGGCTCCTGAGGTCCTTTTGGGTTCCACCCATTATTCCACAGCAGTTGACATGTGGTCTGTTGGCTGCATATTTGGTACACTCATTCTCTTCGTTCGACTAGTTAGTGATTGTTAATGATATTAGTTGTGTTTGATCAAGCTGTTTGTTGTTTGAACTTGTAGCTGAACTAGTCACAAAAACCGCCATTTTTGCTGGAGATTCTGAGCTTCAACAGTTGTTGCATATTTTCAGGTCCATATGAACTGTGAAATTATTTCTCATTGTTTGAACTCATGTAACATGAAATCTTGATTATTGTTTTTATGGGCATTCAGGTTGTTAGGTACTCCTAATGAAGAAATCTGGCCAGGAGTGAGCAAGCTAAAGGACTGGCATGAGTATCCACAATGGAAACCAAAGTTGATTTCAACTTCTGTACCAAATCTGGATCAAGATGGTCTCGATCTACTTTCGGTAAATAATAAGTTCAATTTATTTTTTAAATTTACAATAATCAATTGAAATTGTGTATAATCTTCTGATTGTTATTATATTTTTGTCTAGAAAATGTTGGAGTATGAACCATCAAAAAGGATTTCAGCTAAGAAAGCAATGGAACATCCATACTTTGATGATCTTGACAAGATCCATCCATGAAGTATCTTATTTTAGTTGCTTCTCTCGAGCAAAATCTGACCTTTTTCGATCCGAGAATGTAATTTCTAATTTATTTCTAGTAGTTTGTGGCGAAAATTCTTAGGGGTTGTATTTCTGCAATTTTATATTAATTTAATTTTTACTTGTTAAAATTCATTTTATTTAGTTTTTACTACATACGCTAAAAGTAAACTAAGTTTATATTTGTGTCAAGCTTGAATAGAAATGTGTATAACGAGTGACCCATAGTCCCATACCGACGACAAAGCTTGGTGTCTTTGGGCCGTCCTAGGGTTGTTATGGAAGTTGTCAGTAGTTATAAGTTGTTAATGTCAAGTGTATTAGTTGAGGGACTTGATAACTTTATGCTATTTGCTAATTCTATACTTAACGATCATTAGTCTATTAATGAATGTATGCATTAGTTGAGATTTTTTCTTCTCTGCCCAATTTCTCTCTTTAGCTAATAAGTGTCACGTGGTATCAGAACACCGATTCTCGGAGCTCCGGTAACCAATTTCATCTACGATAGATCGATTTGATTCTTGCGAAGACGATTCAAGAATGACAACAATTAAAAAGGTGGAAAAGCTTTTGAAGGAACATGAAAAGAATATGGCACGAATGGAGCTGGATTCGCAAGCAACAATGGGGAAAATGTAAGCGAATATCGATAAGAACATGGGGAAATTGCTCGAGAAAGTGATCGCAAACTAAGCACAAGTTTGAGAAAGTTCAAGCAGCTAGAACTGTTAATCGATGATTACAGGTGGATGTTGAAAATAATGGTGGTCCTAGTGATTACCGTTGTACACGATTTGAGAGAATTGATTTCCCCAAATTATGTGGTGAAAATGTTGAGGGTTGTGGGTGTACAAGTGCAACCATTTCTTTGCAACAGTTCGCACTCCTGACCAAATGAAATTGAGAGTTCCAATAATCAATCTTGATGGCCTTGCACTCCAATGGCAAGCAAGAGATTGTACAGTGGATGGCCCTACCTTGGGAAGATTATGTGAGATCTATAGTGGCAAGATTCTCAACTCGTGCGATGGAAGATTCTATGGAAGACTTGAAGATGTTACAGCAAACTGGTTCACTTAAGAAATACAATGATGAATTTGATAGGTTATTGAACAAAGTGAGTATTCCATAGCCTTATGTAGTTAGTTTGTACATTGTGGGGGCCTTATACCTGAAATCAGGTGTATGGTGAAGCTATTCAAACCATCATTAAGGGAGGCTTATGGTTTTTCCAAACAACAAAATGTGGTTCATGCTACTTTATTTCCTTCTACAATAGGTAAAAGTTTCCTTCTTATTCTTGGGATCTAAAGAGGCATGAAGATTTACATGATTACCCCATATTAATGATGCAAAGTTACCACTATTGTCTAATCCTTCCATTACAACTAAAACCACTAAGAATCTCTTAAAGGAAGTAGAACTTAAACGTGTTAAGGGTGAATGTTTCTGATGTAGTAAAAAAATTCACACCATGGCATAAATGCAAAAAATAGGTGGTTATTTGTCATTGAATTAGTTGATGATGAGGAGGATGTTATGCCTATACATTAACCCTTAATAGAGGAAATTATACTAGATGAACCCCATATTTCTATTCATGCTTTGACGGGAATATATTCTTATTCCATAATGCAAAATCATTGGTTCCATGGGTACAAGAACCCTACACATTCTGATAGATTCTGGTTCTACCCATAATTTTTTGAGGAAAAGTTAGCTAAGAAATTAAATTGTCCTTAGTCTGTTGTTAGGCCTATGAAAGTAAATGTTGCTAATGGTAATCAATTGAATTGTGGTCAAATGTCATCTGATTTCAAATGAATGTTGCAAGGAGTTTGGTTTAAAGCTGATGTTTTAGCTATCCCATTAGAAAATTATGATATGGTCCTTAGAGTTCAATGACTCTCACCAAACATTTATGAATGGACCATGCAAAATGGATGGTGTCCCTTATATCTTGAAGGGGATTGAAAATTTGAAACTAATAGTTACTTTATGTTCTATTGAGAAGATGTCTAGTATGATGCAAAACCATGTCCATTCATAAATGTTTGGTTTACAACTCATTAATTCAGAAGAGGAGGTATCTCATGGGTCAAAAAGGAGTCATGTGGTGGATGATTCTTCTTTGATTGCATTATTGGAAGTTTATAAAGATGTATTTGTTGTTCCCAGGTCACTACCCCCATCTAGATCTTGTGACCATCAAATCCAGTTGAAAGAAGGTACTAGACTTATAAATTTGAAACCTTATAGGTACCAATCCTTACAAAAAGATATTAACACAAGAGTTACTTGACTCTGGGTGGTATGATCAAGTAAGAGTGCATTTGCTTCTCGTGTTGTTTTAGTAAAAAATAAGGATTCTACTTGGAGAATGTGTGAAGATTATAGACAATTAAATGAGGCTACAATTAAGAATAGATTTCTTATTCCTTTATTTGACGAGTTAGTAGAAGAATTGGGTGGGCTACTATTTTCTCAAAACTTGATCTTCGTCCTGGTTATCACCAAATTATAATGTGTATCCAAGATACAGAGAGACAACTTTTAGGACCTATCAATGGTCATTTTAATTCTTAGTGATACCCTTTGGCCTCACAAATGCACCAGCCACATTTCAATCCTTGATGAATGAAAGTTTTAAAAGCTTGTTAAGGAAATGTGTGTTGGGATTTTTTTTGTGACATTCTGGTTAGCAATGATATGCAACAACATATTATTAGTTTAAAAGGGGTTTTTGAATATTCTTAGACAATATCAACTGTTTGTTAAACACTCAAAATGTGTCTTTGGTGGGCAATCAATTGAATATCTGGGTCTACTCAAGAAGGTGTCTACTGATCCATAAAAAATTGAAGCAATTGTGCAATGGCCTACACCTCTTAATGTTAAACAGTTAAGGGGATTTCTTGGTTTATGTGGGTATTATAGAGATCCATTCATTCATTTGGTGTCATTGCAAAACCCTTGACAGAAGTTCTCAAGAAAGATAGATTCCAATGGACGCCAGCTGCCCAATTAGCATTTCACCAACTTAAAGTGCTTTAGTCTCTACCCTAGTTTTAAAATTACCTGACTTGACTTATGCTTTAGTCTTTGTCTTTTGTTGTGGAAAATGATGCTTGTAATAAGGACATTGGAGCTATTTTAATGCAAGACAAACATCCATTGGCATATATTAGCAGAGTACTCTCTCCTAAACAACAAACTTTATCTATTTATGAGAAAGAACTATTGGCTATAATAGTTGTTATTAAGAAGTGGCGTTATTACCTAATTGCTGGCCACTTCATAATTAGAAATGATTAAAAGAGTTTGAAGCACTTGATTGACTAGAAGATCACTACTCATTTGCAGCATTCTTGGCTGGTCAAACTAATGGGTTATGATTTTGAAATCACTTATAAAAAAAGGTGTGAGAACTTGGATGTAGATGCTCTATCTAGGGTGCAAAATACTTCCCTTTATGCCATAACTTTAATGGCATTTCAACCATTGTTTCTTGGCAGAATTAAGTTGTCTTATGCTGCTAATATTGATGTGCAACACCCCATTCAAGATTTGCAACAACCCAATGGTCCTACTCATTTTACTTGGGATAACAGTCTTTTAAAAAGGAAAAATAGACTTGTGGGAAATGATGCCTAATTAAGAAGTGATGTGATTAAAGACTGTAATGATTCTTCTATGGGGGTCACTCGGGTATACATGCCACTTACCAAAGGCTAAAAGGTATGTTCTATTGGAGGGGACAATCTAAAGATGTGAGAATTATCAGGCATTGCCACATCTTTCAACAAGTTAAAACATAAACAATGTCCTCCTTGGGCCTATTACAACCATTGCTAGTCCCTATGTAACATCCCAATTTTCAAGACTCGAGAAACAAGAACGATGAATAATACAAAGTCCAGTGTTAAAAATAAAAAATTTGGAAAAGTCATCTGTAACGGACCGTCACGAGACGGTAACGGTCCATTACCGGCTGGCCAAGGACTTGACCGAAGAATGACACGTGTCCTATGATTCCACATGGTGATTTGACGCGTGTAAACCCTATGACGGGCCGTCAAGATGGGTAACGGTCCGTTACGGATCATGATTAACCGTCATGTATGGATAACAGTCCGTTACGTGTTGGCGAAGGACTTAACGGCTAAGGCATGAACGGTGGCGGACCCTCACCATTTGATAACGGTCCGTTACAGACTTAGGTTGGCGACTATATGTACCAGCCTTCACTTTTCAAAACAACAAACACCAACATCACTACCACTGCACACACGAACACGTATACCGAGGCAAGGCTGGCACGACGGTTACGAGCGTGGTGGTTACTGTCACACCCCGCCAAGGCGGAAAACGCGAGGTGTAACACATTTAGTTCATAGCACAAGGTATAAAGACATTTACTAAGGCATCACAAAATTTATTAATTTCATCATTAATTTCAACACTTGTTAAAATAGACAAACAACAACCAAAATGAAAACATTGTCCAGATTTATTAGCTAAGTCATTGTACAATCCTATATGATCCTTCACTTCCTACTTATCATTTCCTGAAACATATAAAGTAAAATGGGTCAATATAAAGTTGGTGAGAAACATAGGTTTTATAAGTTATAAAGATAAATTGTCATAAAAGATATAAAACAAATTCAGTACAAGTTCAAACAAGTGTGCAAACATATTAACACCAAATTTATTGCAATCAACCCTTAATGTTATATGCATCCACAATCACAAAGACTGTACCGTTGAAATGTTATTGCATCCACAATCACAAAGATTATGCCGTTGAAATGTTATTGCTTCCACAATCCCAAAGATTGTGCCGTTGAAATGTTACTGCATCCACAATCCCAAAGATTGTGCCGTTGAAATGTTACTGCATCCACAATCCCAAATATTGTGCCGTTGAAATGTTATATCGGTTTCTCCTATATGGCCATAATAGTGCTACCTTAGGCTAATTTAATGTTAAATATGGATCATGTCGTTATAAAGGTTTAGATTAAATATAATTATATAACATTTTCGTTTAATAAACTCGTGACGTTACAAAACACGATCATTTTTTATAATTTTAAAAATTATATATAATAAAATAGAGTTCATGAAAATACACTTAACGTTTGTCACGTCTTTTGTAATATAAAGTAGTAACGAAAATAATACATACTTAACAATGACAAACAAAAAATGTTTTTAAAGAATAATTAACATATATCTATAGTGATGATATGATAGTTTGTAAGCATGTAAACTCGTGTGTGTAAAATCAACGAAAAGAAAAAAAAAAGGAAACAAGAACAAGATTAGAACTCGCGACCTATCAAGGGTGGGAGAAGGGTTTTAACAAGCTGGTCTAGGTCTGCGTATTGATTTAAATCATAAACGAAATAGACTTACCATTTAGTTTTGGGTTTGCTTTCTTCCCCAAATTCAGTAGTCGTCGCAGACGTGGGTGTTCCCTCCTCCAAACCCTAAGTCGATCAAAGGCAAATTAAAGGGCATATGGTAGCGATAACAAGGAAGGAGTTATTACCTAGGGCTCATAAACCAAGCAAAAATCGAATCACCGGGGCTCCAAAACCGTTCGCGATCGGGGAAAATAGAAGGGGAAAAAGAGGACGATTTCGTGGTGATTTGTGTTAAAGAATGCTATGAGAACTTATAGGGAGATTAGAAACGCGTTTGCAGCTATGATTGAGGGGCGAATTCAGGGATTTATTGCTTGATTGACATCGGATTTGCGTCGATTAAAAAGGGTTTTCAACTTGGTTTAATTTTCTCAAATCGGGAAGTAATTTGCGAATCAAATAATTGATTTCCCAATTCTTAATGATCACGAATGACTAAGAACTTATTTAGGAAGGATCTAAACTCCGGAATTTCAAGGATTGAAGAAGGATTCACGCGTTTTGACTTTCTGGAGTCAAACATTGCGTTCTTGATGAGTTCCAGGGTTCACATAAGAGGGTTCAACAAAGAATAAGGGTTCAAGTTAAAGTTCAACTACTTTGAAGGGTTTAAATGAAATAGATGAGGGTTCAAGGTCCATCTCTTTATAAATAAACATTTAATTATAAATTTTAAAACTTATATATTCATCATTATTTATTTTATTATTATTATTTTTTATCTTTTATAAGATAAAACCTCATTTTCATAAAACTTATAAGTTCATAATTAGTTTATTTAATATAACAATATATATATATACATGATATAAAAAAACATAAAATAAAAGTTTAAAATCAAAACTCCAAGTCGTCATACGTTGAATGTAATAGTTGGTAAGGTACGATGTAAAGTACAAGTACGTTGTAACGAGATTGAAATAATATGGCAGTCACAATGTTATTAAAACACAAAATAAATTAAAATATTACATACAAAAGTCACGGATGTTACAGTTACGAGTGCGGAACGTTAACGTTACGAGCGAAGAACGGAGAGACGTTTTAACAAGGAACGAACTTAGGGAACTAACCGAGGATAATGTAAGTACAATGGACCCATACTCTAGACATGGTTATGTGCATTATGTAATTATGTGTTATGTGTAAAACTAAGGTACGAGGATAGGTAATTGTAAGACCTCGACCCGAGTATACTACAGTTGGTTCTCATAACGGGTCGTCCTCTTAAAAAGACATATATTATTAATCAAATTACAACGGAAGTCTTTTGAAAATCTTTAATTACTATTTAATGTCATTAAATTTACCTCACGAATGCATGCACACCAATCTGAGTAGCACCGCTCCCAAGCCAAGATACGTCGACTCCAAGCTCACCTGTAAAACAATCTAACGTACACACAAAGTCAGCTATGCTGAGTGAGTTCTAATAGTTTAATTTAAATAAAAACCAACTCGTCACAAAAGTTATTGGAACTTTACTCAGGACCTCGGTCCTTATAAAGTGGTTTCACGACTCATTAATAAATAGATAACCCTTGTTATCACATGATACCCCATACTAGTTCACCACCCAAGACTCATCCCATAATAATAATAATAATAATAATAATAATCCCGCAGTCTCATCGACATAGGTCGAACCTACTAAACTTATAACTCATACCGTAGAATACGTATTAACTCGACACTTGGTTAACACAACAAAACCCTAGACATCGACTTACTCAGCCCAAACCACGACTCTTACAATTCATCTGACACACACAACACATACCTCGTCACTACACCCTCGTCAGGGTTACCCTCATCAGGGCATTCGACGCACCATAAGCTCATCATTAACCTGTTAAATAAATGTCACCGTTGGTGACTTCCCAAATGACCTCATCATTCACAATTCCCATTTGCCGTGTCATAAACATGACTACGCAAACACATCACCCGCCGTGCCACAAGGACAACGACATACAAACACACTTCATGCAAGTATGTACTATAGACCCAAAACAGTAAAACGTTTAAAAAGGGGATTAGAAACTCACCGGTTATGCTGAGTCCTAGTCCTTGCTCTGTAACTCGTTCGTTCACGCTCGAACTCGAACCTGTCAATGCACGATCACCGGATCAGACACGTTTTATTCGTACGTTGAATAACTCATAACAACATAATAAATTCTCAACATCTGCCTCATTTTCTCATCGACACGTCCACATGAAAACCCCAGTCTGACATGCATTTACATACGTGTGCCATGCAACCCTTTACCGCCCCCATCTTGTAAACATCGACTCGTACCGGATTGCCCTCAACCCGTATTGAAATCATAAACTCAAACCGGGTTCTCATGCATGCACGTACGTGTACATGCATACACATGCAAACCCTAATCCCGCAAAACCCTAGTCGGTTCCCTCTTTCACGATAGAACAACAAAACCACGTCACCCCACCGCCCACCACCGTGGTACACCACCACAGCAGCTTCCGACTGCTGTCGAGCACCGCCACTCATCGTCGTTGACGTTCTAGCGATCCCTGACGCCACCACCGCCGTCACCCATCGCCTGCCTCTCTCACTCCCACTCTTTCTATTTTCTCCTTCTCGGTCGTCGGCCTCCCCTCTGCTCCGATCACCGTCTCTATGCGTCACATCCACCACTATCACAACCCCTCCCCTCTTCGTTGCTCATGGCCAAGTGAACAACCAAAACCCTAATCGGGTTCTATGCGAACACACAAACATAACAATACACGTATAAAGCAGGGACATGGTTTACCTTGGCTAACCGGGAAGTCCTCCGCTCGAACCGTACCGGAACCGCCGTTCTCCGGCCACCACCGTCACCGTTTTCCACGCTCGTTCTCCCCTGCTGTCGTCGCATGTTCCGTAGCCAAAAATGGCTTAGGGTTTACGCATAGATAGTTTATAAACCATCCTAAGTTTTGTTTCGGCCCCTCTAGTTTTGTCTAACGCGTTTTGATCTCGAACCCTCTACAACCGACTAACTGTGCCTTGTTTTCGTAACTAAACGCACCTTCTCCATTCAATTCTGTCCATCACTAAGTTAAATACGGATCCGGGTCGTCCACTACCCCGCCCCTTTATTTTCAGGATTTCCGGGATGTTACAGTAATGAAGGATTAGTCTAAACACTAAACTGGAATAATGGAGTAATTACAAGATGTTAAAGGGGTGGTGGATACGCCGCTACTACTTTCTATATATAAATCATTACTAAGATGTATGGGTATAGACTAAAAGACAACGATGAGAATATTATGGTGCCATAATGGATGGGTGATCTTCCAACCGGTATGTAGTTATCTGACAAACAGAATGTATAGTCTAAGAAAAAAGTGGTGTATAAATCCCTTCTGGACCCGTCATTCTTTCCTCGGAATATTTCTGTTGGAGGTACTACTCTGGGAGGATAATCACCCGTCATTCTTTCCTGAGAATATTTATGTTGGAGGTACTACTCTGGGCGGATAATTAACTATACATTTTGATTTGTCGTGACCTTTTTTTTAAAAGCCCTAAGTCGAGTTGATCGATTAAACAACAAATTTATGTTGGAGGTACTACTTTGGGACAAGTGTAAATGTATGATAAAGATGAATATGAGAATACATGATGAATATGAATACGTGAATGCATGATGAATATGAATACGTGAATGCATGATGAATACGAATATGTGAATGCATGATAATACATGACAATATGAATGAGTATGATGAAACGAGTCTAAGCCCTAAAATGGAATAACGAAGTACTCACGAAGTGTTAAAGGGGTGGTGGATACGCCGCTGGTACTTCCTATATATAAACCATTTTAATGCATCGTGGAGAAACCGTTACGAAGTTTTAAGGTAATGGTTGGTTGAGGGAAATTAAAACAAATTTTTGATACATTTGGGATGTCGTGAGTCTAAGATACTCAAGGTCTCAAATGAAAACAGATACTCGGCCTATAAGGTGGATCTCAATAAAGAAGAAGAAAACTAAATTAAAAGATCAAAGCCTACGGGGCAGATCTAACGAAAGAATGAGCCTTCATGGCAATTAGTCTCGTGACGAATGCAAGGGGTCTATACTGACGAGTATAAGAACTTTACCAATACTATGACCGGAGGCTCACCCATAAAATATACGAATTACATGATCGGAGGTACGTCCGGAGATGGCCAGGGGGCGCCGAGAGCCCAGAATACTTAAACAATAAAAACCTAAAGTGTTCATAATAAAATGAATAATACAGTGTACTTACTTAGCGTAAACTAATTCAACTTTGTTTTCCAAACACTGCAGAAAAGAAACACGTGAAATGAGGCTTCATGTGGATGTGGGCGATCGGAGCTGAAAATACCTATGTTACATAATGTAATACTTTATGTAAAAGAATATTTATAATAAAATATGTGTCACTTTAGTGGCAAGGTTTGAAAAACCTTCGACCATTTTCTACATTAATACTCTGATAAAATAGTAAGAAATAAGTAGTAAGAAATAAGTAGGGGCGCATTAATACTCTGATAAAATAGTAGAATAGTAAGATATAAGTAGGGCACCCTACTTATGTGTTTGCTAATATAAGTATGGACTTTATCACAAAGTATGCCCATTTTATGTCAAAGGGTAAAGAAGTCATTTTTGTTGTGGTTGACTGTATTTTAGTCTTTAAAAACAACCTCTTAATCAAACTTAATTCAAAACTACCGTCCACAACTTCTACAATTTATATTTTAAATCAACATTTATTTTCTTTAATTTTGTCAAATAATCACGCATGTTATACGTACAACACATCGACACTTTCTTAAAAAAATGATTTTTTTACACTAAAAGTATAACAAGAATATACTCAAATTAAAGAGAATAAAATGCTCGATTTTTTGGTGTACTTTTTGTTTTAAATATCGTCATATAAAAAAGTTATATGTATTTAAAAAAAATTGAGAAACTTGAAAAAGGTCAACAATGGTAGGTTATTCCAAATTTAATATTGAGACTCTTTTCACACAAAGAAAAAAGTTGACTATGCACACTCTTGATTTTAATCTTTGATTTCCTAGATCAGTGATTCATATTCTTTCTTATACTTTGCACGATAACAAAATTTTGTATTTAAACCTTTCTCTATATGCGTGTGTGCGTGTGATTTTTTTAATTGAACCCGTTTAAATATAAACGAATGTTGTATAATCAATTTTAAGTAAATAACTATGAGAACCATAAGAGTGGGGGTGTCATATTTCACCTCCCTCCCATCTTTCATTTTCTCTTTTTTCCTTATTAACGTCACATGAATGTTTTTTGTTTCATTTCATCCATAAATCATCATCCACCCATGAAAATGCTCATATTTCTCATCCCTCTCATCCCATTACTTTTTTAAAATAAAAAAAAATGTATAATAAATGGGAGTTAATAAAATAAAATATAAAGAAATAAAAAATACAAGTAAACATTTTATTAATAAAAAGTACAACTAAATAAAAAAAATAGTCGTCGAGATTGGGTTTGTATGTAGAGTTTTGCAATATGTTTCAGGGTTTGTATCTATATATTTTGTTTTTTTTTTGTAATTTTAGTTTATTTTATTTTTATGAATTAAATGAATTAATTAATTAAATTATTTTTTATGAATTAAATAAACTAATTTTATTTTATTTTTGTTTGTGGTTTTAAGGGCTTGAGTGTCGCCACCCGAGACAAAAATGCCTAAATTACACCAAATAATTTATCACGGTTTGAAAAATAAGGACATTCCATCTAAGAGACAAATACCTCTGCCAAATAATATACCAAATAATACACATCTTGGCAATTAATATCAGATATTAATGTCTAAAATGAATGAAGAACCAATCTATAAACATCACAACACTTCCAATTAAAAGATAGTACAACAAAAATAAGAAAATCAAAGTTACATACCGAGAGTGGTTAGGGTTTTATGGAAGAAAGGCGAGACGCGAAAAGCGATATCATGAGTTAGATTCATGGGCTTAGACTTGGCTTCACTCGTCATCTGCTCCATCTCTTTCAGATCACCGTACATGAATTTGTAAGGGGTACCTTTGAGCCCTTGATCTTTTAAAAACTTCTCGATCTTCTTTGGTTTGAACCACAACCGATTCGAAATCCTCCATATGTAAAACAAGAAAATTGCTGCAACTCCAGGAACACAAAAAACTATGGTTATCTCCATAGTGTGTACTAGAAAAGGTTTGTGATGATAGGACCGAGAATACTCGTGGACATTTATTGATGTGATAAGTTTCAGTTAACCACCTTATGGTTTTAGTGGTTGGTGGTTATCATCCATGTATTTTTTTATTGTTCTTTTAATATAAAAAGATAAGGAAAAATTGTTTTTTAACTTGAAACTAGTAAGTGTTACCCGCGCGTTACTCTGCGATGATATATTTGGAAATCAGGAAAATGACATGTCCTAAAAACAAATGTTAAGAAAACACGAAAACAAACTTAGAAAAATGTTTAACGAAAAATAAAACCATGTAAAACTCTAGTGAGATTTCAAGATGCGTGTTGCGGTGGAAGTCCTCTATGAAAAAGATGCATAAACGTGTGTTCGAGAAAATTAAGGCATAAAGTATAAAAAAGTATGCTCGAAAAAACATAAGGTATATAAAAGAAAACCCAACGCACGATTAAGTAAACGCAAAACGGTAAAAAAAATTATTAACTCAAATGGAGAAAAAAAAGACGAAAAATATTTCACTGGGACTCGAACCGGGGTCTGAGATATGGAAACAAACAGTGACGAAGCTTAAAGAAAAACGCAGGGGGCCCGCGACGTAATCTTATGATTTTTTTTCTTATCAGGAGGCTCAAATAGTAATTTATTCAAAAAAAAATTACGAAAAAGCTAAAAAACTTTTTTTTAAAAAAAACTAAAAAATGTATTCAAAAACGTTTTTTATGAAAAAAATTAAAAAAAAACATTTTTTTAGAAAAGTTAGAAAGCGTTTTTTAAAAGGTTCAAAAAAGACGTTTTTACGGGAAAAAAACTAAAAAATGAATTAAAAAAAGTAAAAATAAAACTTTTTTAAAAAGGTAGAAAAAAGGTTTTTATGAAAAAGCTTAAAAAAGTTTTTTATTGGACTGAAAATGTTAAAATAGTTTATTTAAAAATGAAATGACTAAAATGTTCATATATTTAACAGAAAAAAGTTAACAAGGTTAATGTTATAACTAAAATTGTTACAAAAATACAACCTCAAAGTTGATATGTTATTTATTCTAATTTAAACAAGCTAAACACATGAGGCAAAGCGAAATTTACTCTAATTTAAAAGTTATATAAAGACACCAAACTTCAACAGTATCAAAATATGTTCCAGAAGACCCACGTCTTCACTCCTGGTCCCTTCACTCCTTGGTCTGACTTCGTGTTGCATTTCGTTTTTTCTTCCTTTATATTTTTTTGGATTTTACACACAGAAGAACTAATTATTGCATGTTTCAGAATTATTTTTTAACATTTCAATTCAGATATATTCCATCGAATTTATTAACTTCTTGATTATGAAAAGTTTTATTCAATCTTATATATCTTATTAGGTTAGAGACCCGTATATTACACGAGATTGAATACTAAAAATGATGCAATAAAGAAATTTGTAAATACTTCTTATAAAATAATTACATATTACATGTTTTTTTAACGACACATAATATTACATGTAATAATGATAAATAATAACTGTTACTAACAATTAGAAATTAGAAATTACAAATATACAAATACAATTACAATTTAAAATATCTAGGTTAAAAACATGTGTATTATACGGTTTGAATAAATGAAATATTCAAGTTTCAAGAACAATGGATGATTTAAGATGAAGATAATGTTTTTTTTTTCTTTTGCAAAAGTGCAACTTATTGGTACACAATCTTAATTTTTTTTAATGATCAAGAGGACCGTAAAGAAGAACACCAGGCGCTTACGTAGCCCAGATAATCCTTATGTAGAACGGGGAACTGTAAAAGATCAAAGGCAACTCAATGGCATAACCAATTAACATATTATGTTATTCAGTGTAATTTTTCCATATGAATCCTTAAATAATCATAATTTTTTTCCCAATTTACAGTGTTAGTTGCATATTTAGGCATGTTTTATCCTAATTTTAGCATTCATTTTTACTACATATCATGCATTTATCACTTGTATATTCTTTTATTTTGTATAACACTTGTTTTGGTGGAACAGAATCTATTTTGGATATTTTTGATGCTTTTGTAGGTATGGATTTATTCCTAAGGATCACAATGAAGATTAGAGAGGGTTGAAAAGAGTCTTGAAGATTAAAGTCTGCATTTTGAGGTTGAAGAGAATTTTGGACGAAATGTTAAAACGACCGTTTCAGGTTTATGTAGAAAATTTACATGGCCGTGTGGAGCTGTTGAAAATAAAAGAGATTAAAATATTGAAATATTATATTTTATGGATTTAATCTATTAATATAATATATCAAATATATATTAAAAAAAGAAAAGATGTATGCATACCTACGTGGGACGGTTAAAAGGAAGGGATCATCACAAAATCATGACAACTAGTTTTTAACTCCCTAGCTTCGCGGCGGAACCTGGTTGATATTGGTTTGAGTCATTTGTGTGGATAAAATTTAAATCGAATCACAGAGTCGTTATAGTGTATGATATAAAAAAAACTCGAATTTGAATATAACTCCGTTTTCAATAAAATTTAAAGCAGAACGTTTGACAATTTTTTTTTAAGAAAACAACGCATTCCGTTATTTAAAAAAACCTAACGAACGAAAGTTGTTATAGAAAACAGTGTCGGGCCCATCGTTAAAAAATATTTAACGAAAACGTAGGCGCAACAGTAAAAATAATGTTAATAAATTAAAACGTAATAGTATGTTTGGTTCGTCATAGTATTACAATGGTTATGACAGTCGTTGTAGGGTACGATACAAAAAAACAAATCAATTTTTAATGTAACTCCATTATAAAAAATATTAAATCAGAACGTAAAAAAAGTAAAAAACAGCCGACCACTTTACTTTTTAAAAAAGTTAAAAAAATAAAAGTTATTAAAGGGAAACGAATTTTAGATAGTATGCGATTCTCTCATGAATAAAACCTTGAAAATAAAATCATAAACATTAAAATAGAACTTTTTAAGAGAAGAAAGTGAAAAATTGATACTTATGGATTAGAACCGGATACAAATAGGTCAACAAAGGTGTGAGGATCTTCAATATCACTAATCATAAAGAGTTGTAATTAAAAGATAATATCAATCATAAAGAGTTGTAATTAAAATATAATGTCAACTTGTTATACAGTTCTACCTTTAAAGTTTAAACTCACTTTCATGTTTTTTTAATCTTCCTTACCCTCAAGTTTTATATGCCATTAGACTTGAAGCCCAAGTCCATTCAAGTGAAAGGATAACTTATATATAAATAATTAGGTTTCAGTACCGGTCTTTCATTTCAGTATGCACACCCATGACAAAGTTTATCTGCAAATAGTTATAATGGTAAAAAAAAGTGTGCTTAGAAATCACAAGTGGTATTTTTTTTTTACTAACTAACGGGTATATACCCGACGAGTACTGGATCGTGTATGAGACATAATTTATAACCAGTTATATGACTGGGATTAGCAATACATGGCTCATTGCCATCCCTAAAAATAAGCAAAAAGAAGTTGAAGTCTTAATCTTTTTTATAATAAAAAAAACTAAATAGTTTTGACAAGTGTCATCATCACAATTAATCTCACAAATTTTTCTCTCCAAAATCACATTACATACATTATTAATTATTTCCATATTTAGCTCAATTTTTTTTAGAAAATTACATAAATAAAAATTTAACCAAATCAATTCACCATTATTACCATTGACTCAAATTGTTTTTTTAATTATCATCAAAAGTGGATATTTTAAAAAATCAAGAATTAAAAATAGAAGTTTAAAAAAAAAAGTTTTAAAGTTTTATTATTAAAAAAATGAGTTTTAGAAATTTTGTTATTAAAAAAAAGATTTTTTTAATTTTACATATAAAAATTGAAAATACTACTTTTGTATTTTAAATAAATATTCGTTAGAATAAAGTTTACTAATATTTATATAGTAGTTTTTTAATTAAGTTTGATATTTATAAATAACTTTTTATTATGATTCTAAAATTTTAATAGTTAGTTTTTAAGATAATTATAAACATTTTTTTTAAAAGTGTATTATATTGTAAACTTTATTTTTTTTAAATGACGAGTTTTTTTTTCAAAAAAAAATATGTTTGGTTTCAATTATAATTTATTAGTTTTAAATTTTTTCACATTTAATTTTTAAATTTTAAATTTAAATGTGTCGATATATTAAGGAGTGCGATTTTTAAAATTTAGAATTTAAAAGACGATATATTGTTGAAATTTAAATTTTATTTGTATTTTTAATTTTGTTTTAAATGAGATATTAAATATTAAAAGTTTAATGAGATTTTCCGTATAAAAGGCGAGATTTAAAAAAAAATAATTTAATTTTGATACGTAAATTTAATTACAATTTAAATATTTGTAAATATGTTACAACATCAAGATTAAAGTTTCTACAAAAAGGTTGATAGAGTTTCAAAAAACTAATAAAATGAAGAAACAACGTATGTAAGGAAATTGTTGACCAAATTGATTATCTTTGATTTCTTTGACTCCCTACCGCCTTCAATCAAGTTCGCACCGTTTGTGACTTTTTTTCAAACGGTTTTGGCCATTTTGTGTTTTCAATCATTAAGAAAATAAACTCTATTCTTTGTTGCATTTTTTGGGTGTTAAACATGGAAAAGTTACTAATACCACATCAAATATTGTATACAATGAAGTATTTTTAAATTTATAAATCGTCATTGTAAGGTTTAAGTTGACATTTAATTTAATGTATTGCAAAAAATAAACCACTTAACAAAATAAAAAAGTTACAAATACAATCTTAATGTTTCACGGTTTCATCCCATGTAACACATGGAGTTAAAACTAGTGTGATGATATAATAGTTGTAGACTCCTTTTCGTATTTCATTTTGCACAAAGAACCACATGTGATTTTTTATTTTTTTTTGTCTATTATTGAACTTTAAAAAGTTGGTTATAAAATCAGATATGATTACACAAGCTATAACCTTCAGTTAACGTACTTGATCAAATATAAAGAGTTACTCAAGTTGAAACATTCACATGTTGTTGCTCCCAAGATCTCTTAAGTACTCAAATTTCATTTCAACATTGATAAAGACATATTGGATGTGTTCTAACAATGTCAAGAAAATATGAACAAGAATATATGATACCAAACACAACTATTCAAATTCAACGAGTTGTCAATCATAGTTGTTAATCGTCTATAAAAGCTCGTCTTCTCCACGAGCAACTCCATTCTTCGTCAAACATAATCATTCAGATTAGATAAATGGATAAAAAATGCTTACAAGTTCCTAATTATGTTGTTTAGAAAAAATAGCTAATGTTTCAATAGTATCATTTCATGTAATCATGTTAATACAATAAATATTATAAAAGTTAAATGGTTGCTTATCTATGCCCCTCACAACTCATTGGGATGAGTATTTGGTATCGAGTACCGGTACCATATCAAACCGGTATCGGTACCCACTTTTTCATATTTTCGATACTAGTATCGGTACGGTACCGATACTAGTTAAAGATGAATACTTTGTAACGAATACCGATACCGTACCAATAAATTCGATTGCGGTATTTTTGGTATCATACTGTTACCGATCTCTTCCCTACAAATCTTATATGAAAGGAAAAGGATTTTAAAATAAAAAGGATCTCTTCCCTAAAAATTTTGATATTTACCAATGCCACCGACCAAATATACCCCTAAACTTTGGTATATTGTCAAAAGTAACTTTTTAACTTTTTAAATATCATTTTAACCCCTCTCAAGTTTTTAAGTTACTTTTCACCAATTAAAACTTACCCTCAACTTTGTTAAACTGATAAACTAAGCCATTAACATTGTAAAATGTAACTTTGAACCCTTAGGTTTCTATAGTTTATAGTTTACCCCAATAGTATACATAATCTAATTTTTCATCAATAACTTTCGTTCATTAATTTAAAAAAAAAAAATTTGTGACTGTGTTAAAAAAAAATTCTGGCGTCCCGGTATAAATTTTGGTAAAAACATAGTTGTTTTAAAAAAATAGGGTATTTTTTTTAGGTATCGTAGTTTATTTCGACTGACGGTAACGTGCTGGCAAAGGGAAGAATAAAACCGACACCAACTGAAGAACATCGGTACCATCATATAACTGTCTTTTATCTGTGATTCGATCTCCACAACCGACTCTCCGTAACTTCATATGTTTCTTTTATGTATTTAACTAATTTTCTTTTTATGCTTAGCCACATTAACGTCACCGTCACAACCGTTTAAAGTCCGCCTCCCGCCTTTTTATTATCGTAGGTTATATCGACTGACATGTTGGTACCGTGAAGAATAAAACCGATACCAATCGAAGAACGCCGGTGCATTTATACAACAGTTTTCTATCCATGTTTCGGTCTCCAGATCGGAGTCGTCACAACTTCATGTTAATATTACCGTCGCAGCGTGCATAACGAAGTTTCTAAGGCAGTATTGACGTCCCACCGCAACGCGCATGGCCAGATACTAGTTAAATATTAAACTATATAATTAAATAATTAAGTTAATTCTTGTAATATTAAAGAAAGTATAGTGACAAATATGTAAATAACTAAAAAGGTCGTTGCGAGTGAGGCAAAAAGAGAGCGTTCTTTCAAACGGCTATTTAAAACCCCCAACCCCTTTCTTCTTCTTCATCTTCTCCATTTCAAACCCTAAAATTTTCTAGAGAATGGAGTCCACGAAGACGGCAATGGAGGCTTTCGATAAGCTAGAGAAGGTCGGAGAAGGATCATACGCAAAGTGTACAAAGCCAGAGAGAAAGCCACCGGCAAAATCGTCGCTCTGAAGAAAACCAAACTTCACGAAGACGAAGAAGGCGTCCCTCCGACTACACTTCGAGAAATATCCATCTTGCGAATGCTCTCTCGTGATCCTCATGTCGTCAAGTATGTGATTATCTTCAACTCGTAATTCGAGATCGATCTCTAGGGTTTAATGTTCATGAATCTGCTTTTGTTTTGTGTTTTCGTTAGTTTAATGGATGTTTAGCACTTATCTTCAAGGATTTCATGAACATACTTTTGTCAATTTATAATCCGTGATCGATCTCCTTGCTAGGGTTTCATGAATCTACTTCTGTTTTGTGTTTTCATTAATTTAATTGAGGTTTAGAACTTATCATCTCGGATTTCATGAATCTACTTTTGTCAAGTATGTGATTATAGTCAATTTATAATTTGCTATCGATCTTGGGTTCCATGAATGATGCATCTACTTTTGCTTTGTGTTTTCATTGATTTAGTTGAGGTTTAGCACCTATCTTCTTGGATTTGTAGATTCTAATTTGATTCATTTGAATTCTATCAGATTGTTACCTTTTTAGGTCATAATAGTAGTCTGATCAGGAATCAATAGATGAATTCTTTCTAGTTTTGTGAATTGTCACGGTATTGTGCTTCTTTGGGTATTGTTAGGGTTTTATGTTTATCTTTGTTCAAAATTTTCTGATTCTGTTTGTGTTTTCATTACTTTAATGGAGGTTTAACACTCATCTTCTCAGATTTCATGAATCTGCTTTTGTCAAGGATGTGAATATCTTCAACTCCTACTTCGCAGGATTTCATGAATCTACTTTTGTTTTGTGTTTTCATGAATTTAATGGAGATTTAGCACTTGTATTCTCAGATTTATGTCTGCCAGTCGTTTCAATTTGATTTATTTGAATTTCGATCAGATCGTTACCTTTTTATAGGTCATAATGCAGTCTAATCAGGGATTTGATGGATAAATTATTTTCAGTTTTGTGAATTGTCATGGTATTGTGCTTCTTAGGGTTTGTGTGATGAAGAGACTAGATCCTAAACTCATGTTAGGGTTTGTTACGAAATAAATAGAACAGGGACTGCATAGTTAATCATTGTAAGTTGAGGGGGTGTTATTGTAACATTGGATAATTGATAGCATTGCATACTTAATCGCTATACCTTTGATGAAGAAGTTATCGAATTGAATACAAACTTTCCTCTCTCTCTAGATTCTTCTCTTTCTTAATTCGATCGTAACAATGGTATCAGAACATTCTTTCCTCTGACCGTGGGTTAGGGCAGCGAAGGTATACAATCGACAATGAGTACTTCGTTGAGTTTTGAACCGAACAACAACAGCAATAGAGGTGTGGAATCGATTCATTGCAGGTTCTTCATCAACAACAAAATGGGAAAGTCGAACGCATGATCCGTCGTCTCAACGATGTCATGGTAACGACATCATGATGTCCTTCCTTACTCTTCCACCTTTCTTTTGGGTTGAAGCTTTGCACATCGCCTCCTACTTACATAACATTCTCCCAACCAAACTACACACCCACATCCCTACCCTACCATAGACACCCTTCAGACTCTCATCCTCACAAACTAACTCCTCGCTCCTCTGTGTGTGTTCTCCTCGGGTATCCATCAAACTACAGAGGATACCATTGCCTTTGTTGGATCATGCCTCTTTAATTGCAAAGGAAAAGAGTAGTGATTTACTGCTTCAAGCATGCTATTTCATTCATTATTCTTGGCTGTTAAATAGCCTACTAGTACACGTAAAGTAAAAGAAAAAGTAAACATCTAATCACCCTAAAAATGTGCTATTAAATTGTAAGACTTGGACTTTCTTCATGACTCAATCAAAACACATAAAACATGACCCGTACAAAGAAAACCCGGTTCAGCTCCATGACCTGTACCCGCTTTACCCGGATTTGACCCGTACCCATCAAGATTTACTCCAACATTCACCCCCTTAATCTTGATCTCTGTTCTGGCTACTAGCTTGCTTCTTGCTCTTGCAGTTTCTGCTTTCGTTACTTGCTATCTTGCTACACCCGGAATCGGTTTCCTTACTAAACTTGCTACTTGCTTGCTTGATTCGAACCGTTCTTGCTTGATACTTGCTTTCTTTCAATTCTTGCTTTCGAACCTTCATGCTTGCTCTCTTGATTGGCTCGGTTTCTTACTTCTTACCATTTTTTCAGGCCTCTTGCTATTCTTGCTTTAATCGGCTCTTGCTTTTCTTTCTTTGGATCCTTTGCTTGCTCCTTGATCAATTCCAGCGTGAGTTTTCTTCACGACCTTCTTTCTTGCTTCCAATTAATTCACTAGTGTTCTTGCTTACTTCACCTACCTTCTTGCTTGCTATTTTTTACTTCAAAAACATAAAAAAAATGTACTGCTACTGTTACATTGAACAATGAAAAACAAAGAGTTTGACCTACCTCCTAGGTTGCTTACTTCACCTATTTGCTTTCTACTTCCTTCTATGTATTTACACAGGAACCACTTTCACCGATCTTCCTCGTGCCGACTAAACCTACTGCCGTAATACATATGTTTTTTTTCTTCTTGCTTCTTCGTCCGGCACACCCCTATATATAAACCCCTCTTTTTTATCGATCACAACAGCCGTAGTCCATGTTGTTGCTTTCTCCTTTTTTTTCGATTCCTTGCCTGCTTTTTTTCTTTTCCCGGCCTAATCACATAGAATGGCAATAGACCTGCTGCTTCTTTCTTCTGATCATAAAAGCTGATCTGCCTTGCTGCTTTCTTTCACTATTTCTCGGCCTGAAGATGGACCGCTGTTCTCCTTCTTCCTGCTGACCGCAACACGACCAACTCCTTGCTGCTGCTGCTTCTTTCTGCTGTCACCTTCTCCCTGATCAGCCCTTGCTATTCTACGAACCCGCTGCTTCTGTTGGTTCAGGCCAAACTACACACAAAATTAACTCACAAATGGAAGATGATCTACTGCTTTCAAACACTTGCTTCGATAGATTAAAAATAAGAACAGTACATGCCTTTAAATAGTAAAGAAAACAAACAAACTATCCTACTAATATGGTCCACATGCTCCACGTACTCCTTGGTTGAGGCTACACTCCAACGTTAACATCCCATTTAATTCGGTTAACATAGACTAATTCTATTCTCATGACCCGTTATCTGTTCAGTGTCCCATTCTCCTGACCCGTGACCCGGGATTTGACCCGTACTCATCAAGATTTACACCAACAGCTTCTGCTTCTTCCTCAGCCCCGCAGGCAAGGGCTGCTCTCTTACTCGAAACCGACTCTCAAACCGGCTGTCTTTCTTTAACCTTGTGACCCGGGATTAGACCCGTACCCATCAAGACTAACACCAACAGCTTCTGCTTCTTCCTCAGCCCCGCAGGCAAGGGTTGCTCTCTTACTCGAAACCGACTCTCAAACCGACCGTCTTTCTTGAACCTTGTGATATGATACCAAATGTTGGATCAAGCCACTTTAATTGCAATTAAATAGAAACGAGTAGCTATTTCATTTATTATTCTTTGTTGTTAAATAGCCTACTAGTACACATAGAGTAAAAGAAAAGTAAACATATAATCACCCTGAAAATCTGCTCTAAAAATGCAAGACTTGGACTTTCTTCATGACTCAATCAAAACACATAAAACATGCGCCTAGTTAACATTCTAATGACCCATACAAACAAAACCTGGTTCAGCTTCTTGACCTGTACCCGTTGACCCGTACCCATCAATATTTACTCCAACAGCCTTGAACTTGCAACAACCAACGGGTAAAATCTTTCTTTCCCGCCATATTACCTTTGATGAACCCACCTTCCCATATTCTACCCCCTCAAACACCTCTCCTCACTCTTACACGTTCCTCGATCCCGATCCCCTCTTTTTTTACTTTACTCCCACCGCAGCTTATGTCTCTCCCTCAGCTTCCGCCCATCCCACACCTTCTGTCTCCCCCATTCCTCCTACCAGCCCTACACACCCGTCCTCCCCTCCACTTCAGTTCACTTACAGCCGACACAATCGCCCGCCAACCCACACCTACCCGAGACCCACCACCTACCCCCTACTAGCCAGCACCCTCTCACCCTATGGTGACCCGCTCCAAAACAGTCGGGTCCTCCAACACCACTTTCCCTTTCAACCTAAGCACTACCACCACCCAACTCGTATCCCCCATACCCAAGTCCCACACCTTGGCTTTATCCGACCCAAAATGGCACTCGGCTATGACCGACGAGCACCGAGCTTTAATAGCAAATAACACATGGTAACTCGTGCCTAGACCTCTGGATGAGCATGCCATTAGGTGTATGTGGTTGTTCTGCCATAAATATCGTGCGAATGGCACACTACAACGATACAATGCCCGTTCAGTCATTAATGGAAAATCACAACAGGTTCGTATCGACTATGACGAGATTTTCAGTCCCGTGGTTCAACCCACCACAATTCGTATCGTAATATGTCTTGCCACCTCTCATTCTTGGCCCATTCACCAGCTCGATGTCAAGAACGCTTTTTTGCATGGAGACCTTAATGAAACAGATTATATGTTTCAACCTTCGGGATTGGTCGATAGTAACAATCCCAAACATGTTTACTACCTCAAACGGTCTCTATAAGGGTTGAAATAGGCACCACTTGCCTGGTATTACAGGTCTGTTTCTTACATTCAGAGGTGTGGTCTCACTTCTACTACTAGTGACACCTCTCTTTTCATCTAAAAAAAGGGCAACCGGATGACTTACTTGTTACTATATGTAGACAATATCATATTAACGGCTCCTAATCAGACACTTTTGCAGTCTTTTATTGCTATACTTTAACAAGGAATTTGCAATGTCTGATCTTGGACCACATCATCAATTTTTGGGAATCAAGGTGACCAAACGCAACAGTGGTCTTTTCTTGTTACAAGCCTTGCTGCGGATATTTTATATCGGTCCAACATGGCAAACTGCAAACCATCCGCTACACCTGCTGATACCAACTCCAAATTAAGCGTTATTGTCGGTGCTCCTTTATCTGATGGTACATTATACCTGTTTATTGTAACGAATAGGAATTATATAGGAGCCTTGTCGGTGCTCTACAGTATCTCACATTTACCCGACCGGACATTTCTTATACCGTTCAACATATATGCTTCACTCCCCTCGTGACAGATTGTAAAAAGTTGTTGAATGTGGATGACCAAGCCTTTGATGCCAAGTGGTGGTGTTGTATACCCGGTTACTGTAACGAATAGGAATTTCAAATCAAATAAAAACGGATAGGCAACGGTCGAATGGGATACCAAAACACCACCCGATTCGATCCCGAAGAGCTTCCTAAACCGAGTGTATGATACAAAAAATCACCAAAGACACTCAAGTGTAGATTCCAAAGAACACCACCCAAGTTGCTACCTTAGATTAGCAATCGAAAAGTTGGATACTGTTGTTCTCGAAGAAGAAAACAAAGCAAAGAAGTTGAACCTTAAATCACCGCCTTTCATTCCTCCAAAACGTGAAAACTTATAATGAGTCCAATTCTACCCACATTCTAAGCTACATGCAAAATTAGAATACTGCTTACTACTAATAAAACATATAATGAGTCCAATTCTACCCACATTCTAAACATAGATAGTGAACAAACTGCAATAAAGACGTGAATAAAAAACCGAAAATAAAAATTGTAGGTGGTGGAGAACGTGCCATCGTGGAGCTCGAGCCGGTTCAAGTTGGATCCATGAGAAGCTGGTTTTAATTCTAGCCCATATGTTATGCCTGACCCGGTTCCAAGAACATCGACGGTTCACTAGTTTAAAATCCTAACAGTTGCGTCTTTTATACGTGTAGTGTTTTCCCCGGTAAAGTTACCGCTATCATCCTCCCCATCTTTGAAAAAGTTTGGCACAAACTTGTATGTCCAATCTCGAACTCAGGCTCGGTACCGGTAACGGGTACTTGCTGCTATCGATGTCCAGCTTGCAGAAACTCGGTAAACCTCCTAATATCTTGTAACGGAAATTGAAACAACTTAGGAGCATCTAAGGCTCGACAGTCATGCCTGGTTGTGGTAACCGTGGGAAGTAATGTGATCTTTCTTCCTTCCTTAACAAAAGAATACGTGTTTTTATACCCGTCATGAATAACCCTTCTATCGAACAACCAAGGGCGACCTAACAGCACGTGACATGCATCCATTGGAATAACGTCGCACCAGATCTCGTCTTGTATCCCTGTCTAATAGATAATGAAAGTAAAACACGATTTGAAACATGTATACCTTTTCCTTGATTTAGCTGGAGGATGCATAAGGAAAAGGATGTGGTTCAGTTGACAAAGTCAATTTGGAGATCATAGTTTGGGATGCAACGTTGGTGCAGCTCCCACTATCAATACTAGTGAACAAACCTTGTCCCGAATGGTGCAGTGGGTATGAAACCTGTTACATGAACCATAAACTGTGTTCTGATCGGAAGCCTAACTGAATTGGCTTCTGTAGCCCCCTCCTTGATTACAGCTGTTGTTATAGTGCCCCGTCCATGGCTGTAATCATAGTTGCCCCCTCCACGACGATTGTTTCCAAAACGGTTGATCATGTACTCGTGATTAGATAATAAGCCATGGAGTTCGGTAAGGCAGTGTGAAACTTCCTGGCTAGCAGAGTTGTCTTTAGGCCATTGTATTTGTCTCGAAGACCTGAGACCACCAACATTACAAGGTCTTTTTTCTTTCAATGGTTCACCGATATTAGCAAGAGCATCTGAAAAGGCCTTGGCTCAAGTAAGGTAGGCTGAAGACGTCTTGTCTCCCTTCATCTCAATCTTAAGCAATTGGGTTTTGACGGTGTATTCCCTGGAGGAAGTATGAGGTACGTAAGCACGCTCAATAGAGAGCCAAAGATCACGAGGGGTACTGCCAGTGTGAAACTTCCTGGCTAGCAGAGTTGTCTTTAGGCCATTGTACTTGTCTCGAAGACCTGAGACCACCAACATTACAAGGTCTTTTTTCTTTCAATGGTTCACCGATATTAGCAAGAGCATCTGAAAAGGCCTTGGCTCGAGTAAGGTAGGCTGAAGACGTCTTGTCTCCCTTCATCTCAATCTTAAGCAATTGGGTTTTGACGGTGTATTCCCTGGAGGAAGTATGAGGTACGTAAGCACGCTCAATAGAGAGCCAAAGATCACGAGGGGTACTGCCATGTACATGTTGAAAGGAGGTTTCGGATATGGTAGAGAGAACAAGCATTCGAACACGGGCATCATTGGAGAGCGAGTCGAATGATCGGGGTTGGGTTGTGGCGGTGCTGGAGCAGTTTCCTTCCCTGGGGGAGTTGCCAATGAGATAGTTTCTAGAGGACAAAGGATGCTGCCATCAATATATCCAAACAATGTGTTTGTCACAAGAAATTCCAAAACCCATTGTTTGTAGGTGAGAGTGTAAAACCGAATTTGTGGGAGTTGTGAGCAGTCTTTTTTTGCTGTAGAGAAAGTTGCAAGAAGAGCCATTGATTGACCGGAGAAGAAAAAGGGTGGAGAAGGGTTGGCCTACAAGTGGCGGTTGTGGTTAGGGCTAGAGGGTGGCAAGAGATTATATAGAAAACTTGGTAATTATATATTGTATTTACTAATGATGATTACAAGAGATTATATAGAAAACATAATTACACATAGAAACCTCTATCATATACTAATATAAAGTTATTAGACACAAATGTAATTAATGATAGTTAGAGGTAGATTATGTAAATATGGGTTCTATATAAGACCCTCTCATTGTAAACCTTAATCACAACTTGTCAATACAACTTTACACACACACAGTGTTTATCCTGGTATAAGAGCTAAGCCACCGTTAACCACTACATCACTGCCGCACGCCGCCACTACTGTCGCCACCATTAGCGGCGTAACCCTAGCCGCCGCCTTCAAATCTCTATCTCGAATCTTTTTTTCTAACAACCGATCGTCACAAATCGATCTCCAAAGCATCAGGAAACTTTTTGTTGGCTTAGTTTCTAAAAGGATCTCGTTTTTGCTGAAAAATTGCAGTTTCAGATCTGGGTTTTCCGCAAACCTTCAAACGGCGACATTCATCAGGAGACACTCCTCATCAGGCGACACTAATCTTGGCGACAGTCACATCGACGACATTCATATCAGGCGACACTTACTCTCGGCGACACTCTATCCTTGAACGCAAAACGACACTCCTGAACGACAGTTCACCTCAGTCACCGGTGACACTACCATCTTACAGGCAACTTTAGTTCAAGCGACACTCAATTCAAGCGACACTAGACATGTCGACAATTCTTGCTTTTTGACACTCAATTCAAGCGACACTAGACATGTCGACAATTCTTGCTTTTTCCGCATCTGAACGTGCATCACACAACTCCCACACGTTTGCCTTACTCTCTCCCACGAACTATGGTTACTGGAAGACCATGATTGAACCGTTCTTGATCACCATTGGCATATTTGGATACATCAATGGTTCCATCCCATGTCCGAGCCCTACAGTTACCACTACTTCGGACATTGCTTCAGCCGTCACAGCCGATCCCAAACCATCAAGCCTGGCTCGCCAATGATGCCCATGTTCGAATGATCCTCATTTCAACAGTTTCTGAAGCCTCGTTTTCACATGTTCAGGGAATAACTGCTCATGAACTATGGGGACTCCCTTGCCTAGAGCCTATGCTCCACACATAGTCTCTGGGGAGTACACACTTAAGACACAACTTCTTAAGCTTCAGATGAAGGGTGATAAAACACCTCTCGCTTATCTTAGCATTGCCCAAGATTATGCTTCTGTAATTGCCAACATTGGTCAACGGGTCAAAGATAAGGATTTGGCTCTCTTTGTTATCTTTGGACTTCGTAAGGAATACAATGGCCTCAAGTCCACTTTACTTGCTCGTGCTTCTCCACTTGCTTTCAGTGAACTCTATGGGCTTTTAACTGATCATGACTATATGGTAACAAAGCCTCCATCGCCCACTGCTACTGCATTCACTGCAACTACATCTCAAACACCGCAGTAGGCTTCAATCACTTCAACAAATGGCATCCCAACTAGGCTCTTATCGTGGAGGTAACGACACCAACCGAGGTCGTGGCTACAGTCAATTCTCTTGGGCCTCTGCGCAAAACACGGTGTATGGTACCTGCAACAGCTATGGCATTAGGCACATTCCATCGGATTGCCCTAACCGCCTCCGCTCTCGCCCTAATGCAAACTATACGAATGTCCAATCATAAGCAGGCTCCACCTTTTGGTACCTGGACACAGGAGCTAACAATCATGTCACGCCGGATTTAGCAAGTCTTCACAATTATGAGGCGTATCATGGTAATGATTTTCTTCATGTTGGTGATGGTAAAGGACTCCATTCTTCATATTGGCTCTTCCAAAATTCTCTCACTCACTTCTTTTAACATATCTGACATTTTGCATGTTGCAGACATTAAAAAGAATCTTTTTTTCTGTTCAAAAATTTTGTTTAGATAATGATGTCTTCTTTGAATTTCACTCTTCTTTCTTTGTTGTAAAGGACGAGTCTACATGCACTATCCTCATCACGACCCCAGTAAACACAGTCTCTACACGCTCCGTCTTCCGCAACTCCACAAAAATAATAAGGCCGCTTTCTCTGTTGCACGGGCGTCTTCAACCGTCTGGCATCAATGGCTTGGTCATCCACACGACCGTCTTTTTAAATTTACGCTTTCTAGTTGTTCTCTCCCTGTTTCTACTAAAACACATTCTATTTCTTGTACGGCTTGTCCTATGGGCAAGTACACCAAAACACATTTACCTAATTCCAAGTTTTGCAGTTCCAATTTCTTTGATTTATTATATTGTGATGTGTGCGGCCTTGCTCCGATTTGTCTAGTGATAATCATCGCTATTTTATGCTATGTGTTGATCATTGTTCTCGATATATGTGGATCTTCCCATTAGCACAAAAATCTGATGTTTACAACACCTTCACTAATTTCGTTTCCATGATTGAGCGTCAATTTAATACAAAAATCAAACAAGTACAAACGAACAAGGGATGTGAATTTAGACCTCTGGCAACTTTTTTGCCTCACTCGGTATCATTCATGTCTCTCCTATCCCCACACAAGCGAACAAAACGGCTTTGTTGAACGCCGCCATCGACATGTTGTCGAAACCGGTCTCACTCTCCTTGCACATTCTCATCTTCCCAATCGTTTTTAGCACTTTGATTTCGACACTGCGGTATATCTAATCAATCGCATGCCTTCTCGAACATCCTCACACAAATCTCCAAACGACATTCTCTTCTGTGAACCGACTACTCCTTTCTCCGTATCTTTTGGTGTCAATGCTTTCCTTATCTACGACCGTATGATCCACATAAAATGGATTTCCGGTCCACCCCATGCATCTTTCTTGAATACAATCCCAAACACCATGGCTACAGATGCCTTGATCCCAACACGAATCGCATCTACATTGCCCGCCATGTTCGTTTCCTTAAAAACATCCTTCCCTTCCAAACCCCACCACCGTCTTTATGACCTTTTTCTTGGATTTCACATCTCCGCCACCTCAACCTTCGACAACCACACCATCTATCTCTCCTCCCCTCACCCCACCATCTACTCTACACTCTCCTCACTCACAATCTGACAACTCTCAACCTATTCCGGACCGTACATCTCCTACATCCTCCTCCAACTCCAACATTCCTACACCACCTCCACCACCTCCTCGTGCTCGTCCCTCCAACCTTAGGAAAAATCCTAAACCTCGTGTTTCATACACATGTTGAACCCACTTCCTTTACCATTCACATGTTAACCTTGCCTCTTCCGAGTCCCACTCACATGTTGAACCCACTTCCTTTACCATTGCAAATCAACATCCGAAGTGGCATCAAGCCATGGCCGAGGAATTCTCGGCTCTTGCTAAAAATGGAACATGGACATTTGTGCCTTTAGTCCCAAACACTAACGTTATTTATTGTAAGTGGGTTTACAAGATCAAAAAGGATCAACATGGTGCCATTACAAGATACAAGGCTTGTCTAGTTTCCAAGGGGTTCCGCCAGCAACCGGGAGTTGACTTCACTGAAACATTCAGTCTAGTTGTCAAATCTACTACGATTCGCGTAGTTCTATCTATTGCAGTTACTAAACAATGGCCTTTTCACCAACTCGACGCGCAAAATGCTTTCCTACATGGGGATCTCACGAAACAATTTACCTGAAACAACCACAGGGTTTGGTTGATCCCAAACATCCGGATCACGTTTGTCTACTCCACAAGTCTCTTTATGGTCTAAAGCTAGCACCGCGGGCCTGGTTTTAACGGTTAACTCAGGCCCTTCTCCACTTAGGCTTCACTGGCTCCAAAACAGATCCTTCCTTGTTCATTTACAAACACGGGCGAACTATTCTTGATAAATGGTATTGAACTGCTTGCCTTCTATTCTCAATATCACCAAATATATAATACAAGAGGATCGGTCTATTCTTGGATATAATATGAAAATAATCAATTACATTTACAACCTATAATTCTGATTACTAATCCTATAATTCTGGTTACTATATTTATATCGGCTAACATACCCCGCAGTCGAAGCAGGAGGTTGTCGGATGTTGAGACTGTGTTTGAAATCATCGAAGAGGACTGATGGTAAGCCTTTGGTGAATATGTCGGCGATCTGACATCGTGAGGGGACATGAATGACTCGAACCTGATCTTTTGCAACTTTTTAACAAAATGGATGTCCACAAAAAATGGTACTGTGAGCCACACACATGCTATGCTAGTTGATTACACCTCTAATCTACATTTTCTTAATGAACCCATTTATATACCAACCTGCAGCTTAGTATACCAACCCATTTACAACCGATTGCAAATTAGTCCAGGCATATAAGTGTTCAGTGTTGTGTATAAAGTTCATTGCCTTCATTCTACAGTAGCTTAAAATAGAGCAGAAAATTGATCTATCATTTCTAAACCCAATCTAAAGCGATAGTCATGCTGATATTGTACCGGGTTTCCAGAGAGATAAATTGCACCGACGTTATCACAATAAACCAGTGTAGCTCGAGTCAGAGGATGTTGAAGTTCCAATAAGAGGTTACATAACCAACAGGTTTCGGACACAACGTTGACCACACCTCGGTATTCGGCTTCGGCACTAGAGCGAGATAATGTAGGCTGTCGTTTTGTTGACCAAGAAATAAGATTGTCCCCTAAGTGACACAATACGCGGGCGTTGAACGCCGCGTGTCCGGGCAACCTGTCCAATCGGCGACAATGTAAGGGAATAAAATCTGAACCGAACACGAAGTGAAAATTAAACCGTGTGATAAGGTGCCCTTGATGTAACGAAGAACGCGTTTTAATGCATTCATATGAGAAGACCGAGGTGCATGCATGTACATACAAACTTGTTGAACTGCATAGCTTATGTCGGGGCGAGTGAAGGTCAGATATTGAAGTGTCCCTGCGAGCTATATTGAGTACCCCCATCGTCTAAGAGAGTACCAGAGTTGGAACTAAGTTTTGATTTCGTGTCAGCTAGTGTATTTGTTGCATTGCATGTTGTCATGCCAGCTCGTTCCCGTATTTCCCTTGCATACTTTTCTTGGGACAGAAATAGGGACTTTTTGTGTCATGTGACTCAGAAAATATCTAAGTGGTCCCAAATCTTTCATGGAGAACTCGGATGCTAGTAGTTTCATGAAGGTACGGCGAAGGGGATCCGAGGAGGTAACTAGTATTACGGATATACATTAGTCTCACCATATTAGACTAAGTGATATAGTATAGGGACTAGACTTGTAATATGGTGTTCTATATAAACACCTCTTTATGTAAACGCTAAACATACAATCACATTCTAATACAATCATATTACAAGGTTTAACTTGGTATTAGAGCTAGGTTACAACCACCTGAAAACATGCCGCCCCGCCACACCTCTCTTTTCTTTACAAGTTTTTTTTTATCGTTCAATAACCAGATCCCCCACCACCAAACAACCGCGCTTAGTCTTCTCTATCCACTCCTACTGCCGCCGTCAACCACCACTGCCACCTCCACCTATGGCGGAACCCTAGCCGCCACAGCGGCGGAACCCTATCCGCCACCACAAACACCACCGTCGTCGCCCTAAACCCTAACTCCTCCCTGTCGCCGCCACTATACAACAGTGGTCGTTTTTCCGGCGACATGCACCTCGCGAAATCCACAATGCTTTCAGTTCCGTTTATTCGAGGGTTGCATAAAAAAAATAGAGATCTACAATAAGGGAGTAGAAAAAAAAAGGGAAACAAACCCATAGTTGTTGAAGAACTCCGGCGACCGGCGAAGTGGTGACGGCTGGAAGATGATTAGGGTTTTCGTAATCTAGTTTCGACTGGGCCTCACAAGCCCATTTACCATTGCTGTAAAAAAAAAAGAAAAAAAATGTGTGACGGGCGAAAGCATGGTGGAGGAGAAGACCAACAATCTTTTTAGTTTTATGTTTTTATATTTTCAACCTAAATCTCTCCCGAGCTTAGTTTGCGGGGGAATATTAGACTAAGTGATATAGTATAGGGACTAGACTTGTAATATGGTGTTCTATATAAACACCTCTTTATGTAAACCCTAAACATACAATCACATTCTAATACAATCATATTACAAGGTTTAACTCACCATAGTCAAGATATGTTTACTATTTTAATTGATTCAATTGCCTTGTATAGATTAGGTCAATGGTTTGTTACCTATATTATCTCCTGTACATACGGTATTTACTGAAAGTTATTAGAATTCAAAGATGATTCTATTGAGAATGATCGACCAGTACATATACACGTGCCTAAGGCACATAATCAGGAAACTAACAGGAAACTCGCTAACAATAAGGAAACAGTCGATCCTCTATCTTTGACTGACTAATTACTAATAAATACACAATAAAATATACAATAAAATATATACAGCTAATACACCCCCTCAGTCTGAGCGGGAGGAGAACGGAGGCACAGACTGGACCGGAAACGTGTGAATAGTTGACGCGGAAGCCCTTTGGTGAAGATATCGGCATACTGAAAATCTGCTGGAATATGTAGAACTCGAATTGTACCAATTTTGACCTTTTCCCTTACAAAGTGAATGTCAAGTTCCACATGTTTTGTACGTTGATGTTGCACGGGATTTTCAGAAAGGTAGACTGCTGATATGTTATCACAATAGACAATTGTTGCCTGTCGAGTTGGGACAAATAATTCAAGGAGTAAATTGCGTATCCAACTCGCTTCAGCAACTGCATTTGCAACCCCTCGATATTCTGCTTCGGCGCTTGATCGTGAGATAGTCGGCTGTCGTTTTGATGACCAAGACACCAGATTGTCCCCAATAAATACACAGTAGCCCGATGTAGAACGTCGGGAATCGGGGCACCCTCCCCAGTCGGCATCAGAGTATGCAATTAGTTGATGCGATTTGGAGGGAGATATGTGAAGGCTGAACTGAATGGTTCCCTTGAGATACCTGAGAACCCTTTTTAGGAAATGTAAGTGGGGTTCCCGTGGGGCATGCATAAACAAGCATATTTGTTGAACAGCATACGTAAGATCGGGTCGGGTAATCGTCAGGTACTGCAATGCACCTGCTAGTCTGCGATATAATGTACCATCGGGTAAAAGTTCGCCACTGGATGCGCTCAATTTCGGTGTAGTATCCACAGGTGTGGCACTTGGTTTGCAATCAGCCATGTGAGCACGAGATAAGATATCTGCTGCGTATGTTGCTTGAGAGAGGAACAGGCCTCCATCTTGGCGAGTAACTTGGATCCCGAGGAAGTGATGAAGGGCTCCTAAATCTGACATAGCAAACTCATGAGATAACATGGCAATTATATTGTGTAGAAGCTTGTCAGAAGAAGCCGTTAGTATGATGTCATCGACATACAATAGTAAATATGCCATCTCAGCTCCCTTTTTATAAACAAACAAGGATGCATCACTAACGGTGCTCCGGAAGCCACATTTAGTAATGTAAGTTGCAAATCTATCATACCATGCCCGAGGGGCCTGTTTAAGGCCATAAAGTGACTTGCGTAACCTGCAAACATAATTAGGATAAGTGGCATCTGTAAAACCCGGAGGTTGAAACATATAAACGGTCTCGTGTAGGTCACCATGAAGAAATGCGTTTTTGACATCAAGTTGGTGTATGGGCCAACTTCGTGATACAGCGAGACTAAGCACCGTGCGAATGGTTGTCGGCTTAACGACGGGACTAAAAGTCTCATCGCAATCAATTCCGACCTGTTGACACTTTCCGTTAACTACTAACCGAGCCTTGTACCTCTGTAAAGAACCATTGGCATTAAACTTGTGTCTAAATAACCAAAGGCACCGGATGATATTTGCATTAGGAGGCCTAGGCACCAAATCCCACGTGTCGTTATCCATTAAGGCTCGGAATTCGTCTTTCATAGCGGTGTGCCAGTTAGGATCAGATATAGCTTTTAGGTGGGTGGTTGGGACGGGTGAAATGGATTTAATGGCGGAAGTATGGAGGTTGAGAGAGGGCCTAGGTGGTAAGGTTCCGGATCGAGATCGAGTGGTCATTGGGTGGGTGTTTATTGGTGGTGGGTTTTGCGGTTGAGTGCTGGAGTTTGTCGACTGTGGGTGAGGATGGGAAGCGGTGGGTGGTGGTGAATTGGTAACGGGACTGGATGGTGGTAACGGTTGGGTGAGGCTGGGGCTGTTGTTGGAAACAACAACAGGTTGTTTGTTCCAGCGCTGGTAGGTTTTGAAGGGTGGAAATGTAGGAGGGGGAGGGGGAGGGGGTGGTGGGGGAGAGTTGATAACAGAAGGTGACCGATTAGGGGTAGAGGTTGGGGTGGGGGACTGATTAGGGGTGGAGGTTGGAAAATTAATTGAGTTATCAAACAGGACAGGGGAGGGTGAGGATTCTAGAAAAGAGTAGTCTATTGGATTGTTTGGAGAGTTGGTGGAGTAGGGAAACACGGTTTCGTCAAAAGTGACATGACGGGATAGGATGACTTTACCGGTGGATAAGTCAAGGCATCGGTAACCGCGGAAATGGGCCGGGTATCCGAGGAACACACAACGTTTGGAACGAAGATCTAATTTGTGCGCACGAGTGGCGGTGGTGTTGGGGTAACATGCACAACCAAAAACTCTTAGGTTTCCATAGTCGGGTTGCCTTAGATAAAGGGCCATCATAGGGGTGTTAAAGTTTAGAAGCTTGGTCGGGAGGACATTGTGAAGATAACACGCCGTATGTAAGGCTTCGACCCAAAATTGTGGCGGTAGAGATGCATGTGTAAGAAGAGCAAGCATGATCTCATTGAGTCTCCGAATCATTCGTTCGGACTTCCCGTTTTGTTGGGATGTTTGAGGGCAAGAGAAACGAAAATGAAGACCGTGTGAGTCGGCAAACGTTTTGAATTGATGGTTGTCAAATTCACCCCCTAGGTCACATTGAAATGCTTTAATAGGGAGGTTGAATTGAGTTTTTATGTATTTGTGAAAATTGGAAAATTTAGTGAATGTTTCGGACTTGAATTTTAAAGGAAAAACCCATGTGTATTGTGTGAAATCATCGATTAAGACCATATAGTATTTATATCCGGTTTTACTCTTTATCGGTGATGTCCATAAGTCACAGTGAATTATGTCAAAGGGTAATATAGTAGACGAAGTGGAAACAGAGAATGGTAAACGCTTGTGCTTCGAAAGTTGACAAGAATTACAAACCAAAGAACGACTACGTTTATTACATGGAATAATTTTATTCAAACTAAGATAGTCCAAAACAGGAAGACCGGGGTGTCCCAATCGTTCATGCCAAACATTTTGAGAACTTGAGCAAAGGAAGGTGGAACTTGTGACCGGATAGGTGAAGGGATAAAGTTGACTGGAGCTGTCATGGCGAGATAGTATCTTGCCCGTCGGGTATTCCTTCACAGAAAAACCAAAAGGGTCAAAGTCAAGAGAAACATAATTATCAATGGAAATAAGATTTTTAATGATATTTGGTACGTAAAGAATATTGTTAAGGTTTAGGGTACGGTTGGGTGTGGGTAAAGTTGAGTTACCTGATCCACATACCGACACACGAGCGCCATTACCAACAAAAATCGAGCCAACAGGACAAGATAACGAGGGATTAGATATTTTACCTTGGTCGCCAGTGAGGTGATCCGTGGCACCCGTATCCATGTACCACTGTCCATCAGGTTGTTCCAAAGTCATTGCCTGATAGGCTTCACCTATCTGAGTCGGATCCATTGGGTCATAAGTAGTCAGATTTGCTTGCGGGGATGGTTGACTGGATGACCGAGTGTTTGGCCTGCTAGAGGAGGCTGAGCTGTTAGCAGAGGGGGGCCAATTTTGCTGCTGTGGGCTGTTCCAAGGGTAGGCCCAACCGGGTGCAGTTGGGTATGGACATGGCGGTGGGCTCCAGTATGCCCAATAAGGGGCCCTAGCCTGCTGAGAAGACCATTGCGGATGGTTGGGAGGAGGATGTGCAGCTGGGCTGCGTTTTGGGCCTGATGAGGACTGCGGCTGATAACTGGGTCGCCTGTTGTTGGGCCTGTTTCCTTGTCGCCTGTGATTAGCCTGGTTGGAGGGTTCCTGCATTGTGGGATGAGACATTGCAGCCATAGCCACCGGTGATGACAAACTTTCACGAGCAGACCGCCTTTGATGTTCAAGGTCTAACATGCTAACAGCAGTCTCCCAGGATGGAAGATTTTGATTGATTAAAGCTGCTGTGGTGTCATATTCAGCAGGTAAACCACGAACCAATTGGAGTACAAGCCGCTGATTGTTGACAGGGCAATCCACATCGTTGAGTCGATCTCCGAGTTCTTTGAGTCTTTGGCAATAGGCCTCCAGAGACGGCATGGATTTCAAGGTGAGATTGTTAAACTCGTGTTCTAGGGCTGCAGCCCTCGAACCCTTGTTGTTGAGGAAAATGGTCTTGATTCGAGCCCAAGCTTCGTATGCAGTGGACTCAGTTTCGAGGACGCGGACCAGCAGGTCATCAGATAACGTCCCATAAATCCACTGTAATACGATTGCGTCGATCTCAGACCATGTTTCATATTCTAAATCAGTTTTGGCCGGCGGCGGCGTACCGTCAATGTGGGCCATAACCTTGTAGCCCCTGGCATGAAGTTGAAAGAGCTTAACCCATGAAGAGTACGAAACCTTTGAACCATCGAGTACCCGAACCTTATTTTGAATGTTGGTAACGGTATACACGGGGTGTAGGGTTTTCGCTGGTGGGTTCTGGTCGTTTTGGGCGGCCATGAAGACTGATTTGGCTAAGAAAAAAAAAGATGAAAACTGAGATTGAAAAGAAAAGGAAGAAGACAGGAGAGCAGATCGTAATCAGGCTCTGATAACCATGAAAGTTATTAGAATTCAAAGATGATTCTATTGAGAATGATCGACCAGTACATATACACGTGCCTAAGGCACATAATCAGGAAACTAAACAGGAAACTCGCTAACAATAAGGAAACAGTCGATCCTCTTTTTTTTTACTGACTAATTACTAATAAATACACAATAAAATATACAATAAAATATATACAGCTAATATTTACATCCCTGTAAATGGCTATAAAGCCAATTGCAATTTACATCAATAAATCAATTCAACCTTCAATACCATTATATGGTATCAGAGCCTCTTCATAGCTCCACCGAGTTTTGATCCTCTTCCTACCACTCAATCGCTGCAAGATCATGGCCAATGACACCATTATTCCCATCACAGCAACAGCCCACTTTCCGATCAGACTTACTGCCTCCAATTTTCCGGTCTGGCGCAAACAAATCCAATCTACCCTAATTGGATTTGACCTCGAAAAATTCATCGATGGATCTCTCTCCACACCGCTGCAGTTCCTTGACAACAAAACAGGAGAAAAGAACCCTAATTTCCTGCCTTGGTATCGTCAAGATCAGATCATCCTAAGCGCTATCCTTGGTAGTTGCTCAGAGACTATTCAACCGATTGTATCGTCGGCCAACACTGCTCGTGAAGCCTGGGAGCGTCTCACGGCCAGCTATGCCAGTGCCTCCCGGTCACGTATCATCTCGCTGAAGTCCAAGCTCACCAAAAATCCAAGAGGTAATTGCTCAGTTACTGAATTTCTTCATGATATGCAGTCTATTTCGGATGCACTAGCTCTTGCTCAAAGCCCTGTTGATGAGGAAGACCTCCAAGTTCACATTCTTAATCAACTGGGGGATGAGTTCAACACTATTGTAGCTGCTATTAGGGTTCGGGAAACCCCCTTATCGTTCCCTGAACTCTTTGATATGCTGGTTGATTGTGAGCGCCAACTCAAAGAAACCTCTCCATCTGTTCCATTGGTTGCAACAACACACTATACTCACCGTCAATCTGGACGCTATCCTCCTTTTACAGCAGATTCTCGACCTGCTAGATTTGGTCCGGGTGGGCAGCCACAAAACAATCGTGGGCACTGGTCTAATAACAACTCTCAACATGGAGGTAATCGTTCTTCACGTTCTACTTTCTGTCAATTTTGCAGAATACCAGGTCATGATACCCGTGACTGTCGAAAGCTCTCCCGCTTTCTTAGAGAGAATAACATCTCTTTTGGACATGCCCCGGCCATGAATGCACCTCATTCGGCACCGGTTGCCAATGTCACCACTTCTCAGTCCACTCAGTCATCATCCCCTTGGATGTTTGATACAGGAGCCTCACATCATGTTACCTCAAATCGCTCAACTCTACATTCGGTCTCGGAATATGGGGGTCCCGACGAAATCATCCTTGGTGACGGTAAGGGTCTCTCTATTTCTCATATTGGTCACACATCTCTCTCAACCTCCTCTCGCTCTCTCTCTTTATCTGATGTTTTGTGTGTTCCTTATTTACGTAGAAATTTGATTTCGGTTGCTAAACTTTACAAATCTAATATGTTTCTGTGGAATTTTTTCCCACATTTTTTTGTTAAGGATCTACGCACGGGGGCGCTTCTTATGCGGGGGGAGAACGACCATGACATCTATCAAGCTGTGTTGAAAAATCTACCTCAAATCAACTTCACCACCAAGTCCTCTCTGCTTGACTTGCATCACACTTTGGGCCATCCTTCTGTTAAAGTTCTAAAGTCAATTATTCATCAACTAGGACCATGTTCTAAGTCTTTGTCTTTTTTAAATTTTCAATGTAACTCTTGCTCTATTCATAAAAGTCATAAATTGCCATTTGGACAAACTTCTTTTACAGCTACTAAACCGTTGCAACTTGTATACACTGATGTATGGGGTCCTATACAAAAATCTATTGATGGTTTTGCTTATTATATCATCTTTGTTGACTTTTACTCTAAGTATGTTTGGCTCTACCCCATAAAGAAAAAGTCTGATGTTGCTCAATTGTTTCCTACATTTAAAACCTTGGTTGAAAAATATTTCCAAACACCACTTATATCCATATTTTCAGATAATGGTGGAGAATATCAAAGTCTCATTCCCGTGTTTCAGTCTATGGGAATTTCACACTTCACCACTCCCCCCCATACCCCTGAACAGAATGGTACCGCTGAAAGGCGTCACCGACACATTGTGGAAACCGGCTTGGCCTTACTTCACTATGCCGGTCTTCCGCTTACCTATTGGTCCCATGCATTTCAAACTGCGGTTTACCTAATTAACCGCCTCCCCACGGTCGTACTCCAAAATAAAACCCCGTTTGAACTTATGCACAACAACCCTCCTAACTATGCCAAGTTAAAACCCTTTGGATGCTTGTGTTATCCTTGGCTTCGTCCCTATTCCACCTCTAACTACAACCTAAATCCTCCAAATGCCTCTTTCTTGGCTACTCTTCCTCCAAATCAGCTTATAAATGTCTTGATCTATCTCAGAACCGTGTCTTTCACTCAAGGCATGTGCAATTTATAGAGAGACAATTTCCTTATCAGACTTCTTCTCCCCACTCCACAACCTTACCTACTGCAGTTGACTTCCTTCAACCCCCTATAAATAATCCTGTTCCAACCCCAATTCCATCCTCAATGGCACATCCTCCATCTTCCTCCCCCATATCTCCATCTCCACCCTCACCTACCCCACAAGCTTCCACGCCTGCCACACCATCCACCACTATCCCCCCTCCACTTCAAACATATTCCAGAAGACCGAAACCACATGCACATTCTAACCCCTCTCCTCCGTCCCATTCTTCAGCCCACCATACATCTTTACCAACTTCCCCTCCCTCCTCGGCCCAACAGCCTACTCCACCTCCTAGCCCACTCTCCTCACCTTCATCATCCACCATCATTCCCATTTCCTCTCCTACCCCTCCTCATGTCTCTCCACCACCTCGACCTAGAAAACCTAATCCTAAGTATTTTAGTGATAAGTTTGTTAACACATCTACTCTTCATCCCCTACCTACTACCATTGAACCAACCACCCATACTCAGGCGCTTAAAGATCCAAAATGGCGAAAAGCAATGGATGATGAGTTTAATGCTTTACTCCATAATGGCACTTGGGAGCTTATCCCATCATCTGCTCACAACCCCATTGGCTGCAAATGGGTCTTTCGTGTCAAAAGAAATCCAGATGGTTCCATTGCTAAATACAAGGCTCGCTTAGTAGCCAAAGGATTTCTCCAACAACATGGTGTTGATTACTTTGACACTTTTAGCCCTGTTACGAAACCTGTTACTATCCGTACGGTTCTCTCTATTGCTCTATCCATGAATTGACCCCTCAAACAACTTGATGTTAACAACGCGTTCCTTCAAGGTACATTACATGAAAATGTCTACATGGTCCAACCACCTGGGTATGTCCATCCTCAATACCCGAATCACATCTGTAGACTAAGAAAATCCATCTATGGGCTAAAACAAGCACCACGTGCTTGGTACTTGGAACTTACCAACTTCCTACTTTCCTTTGGTTTTCGAAAGTCCCTTGCTGATGCGTCTCTTTTTGTTTACAATCATGAGGGTATTGTTGTCTACTTTTTAGTCTATGTTGATGATATCGTTCTCACGGGTAACAATACGGCATTTCTTGACCATGTTGTCACCTCTCTAGCTGCCAGATTCTCTATCAAGGACCTCGATCCTCTTCACCACTTCTTGGGCATTGAGGTTATTTCCATGTCGAAGGGTCTCTTCCTTTCCCAACACCGCCATATCCAAGACTTGCTCACTCTCTTTCACATGGATGGGGCAAAGGAAGTTGCTACTCCTCTAAGCTCCTCTGTTACCTTGTCACCATCGGATGGCTCTCCCTCTGTCGACCCTACACCCTACCGAAAACTCGTTGGTTCCTTGCAATACCTTGCCTTTACTCGTCCTGACATATGTTTTGCTGTCAACAAGCTTTCCCAGTTCATGCATTCCCCCTCCCAACTTCACTGGCAAGCCCTGAAACGTGTCCTTCGTTACTTAAAAGGAACGATTCACTATGGCTTATTTCTCAATCGTACCTCTTCCCTGAACCTAACGGCATTCTCTGATTCTGATTGGGGTGGTATTTCTGACGGGGGCAGGTCCACTACAGCATACATTCTCTATCTGGGCAACAATATAATCTCTTGGAAATCAGCACGTCAGAAATCTGTTTCTAGATCATCGACTGAGGCTGAATACAAAGCCTTAGCTAATGTTGCATCGGAGATCTCATGGGTGCAAAAGCTCTTAACTGAGCTTAGCATTACCGCCACAACTTCTCCTAAGCTCTATTGTGACAACACCGGAGCTACTTATCTTTGTGCCAATCCGGTGTATCATTCTCGCATGAAGCACGTTGCCCTTGATTATCACTTTGTTCGAGAACGGGTATCAAATGGCTCTCTTCAAGTTCTACATGTTAATTCTACAGATCAACTGGCTGATGCTCTCACTAAACCGCTGGGTCGAGGTCCATTTCTTAAACTTCGTTCCAAGATCGGCGTCTCCGATGGAGCCTCAATCTTGCGGGGGCGTATTACGGATATACATTAGTCTCACCATAGTCAAGATATGTTTACTATTTTAATTGATTCAATTGCCTTGTATAGATTAGGTCAATGGTTTGTTACCTATATTATCTCCTGTACATACGGTATTTACATCCCTGTAAATGGCTATAAAGCCAATTGCAATTTACATCAATAAATCAATTCAACCTTCAATACCATTATAACTAGAATAATGTTGTCCATGTATAATAATAGGCAGTGTGAGAACCTTGTTTGTAGATGAATAAGGAGTGGTCACATCGGCTATGTTGAAAGCCAATAGAATATGCAAAATCAGCAAAACGCTTGTACCAAACTCGTGGGGCCTGCTTTAGCCCGTATAATGATGTTCTCAAGCGGCAAACATGATCCGGGAACTTGGAATCTCGAAAACCCTGTGGTTGATACATAAAAATAGTCTCGCTAACATGCAGGAACGTACGGCGAAGGGGATCTGAGGAGGTAACTAGAATAATGTCGTCCACGTATAATAATAAATAGGCAATGTGAGGAACTTGTTTGTAGATGAATAAGGAGTGGTCACATCGGCTATGTGGAAAGCCTAAGACATGGGGCATGTTATCATTAACTAAGAGACTAGGAATTGATGATAACCAACTCAATGTTCGTGGTGGAGTTGTATCCTTGAGTGGTGCTCATCTTGTGGTTGGATGCCATTCCAGTGATATGGATTAACCTTTCAAGGAACATTAATTGTTGTTTCCCAATTGGGTATTGGTAAAGTGTAATTCATGTCATCTCCTTACAGGTAGAGTAATTTTCGCCGAGAAAACCGTTTGAGCTTCCTACTGCTGTGTGTTCCTTCATGACAGACTATTCTTGAGGTCAAGAATGGGTTTAAGGGGGAGGGTATTGTTACGAAATAAATAGAATAGGGACTGCATAGTTAATCATTGTAAGTTGAGGGGTGTTATTGTAACATTGGATAGTTGATAGCTTTGCATACTTAATCGTGTACCTGTGATGAAGAAGTTATCGAATTGAATACAAACTTTCCTCTTTCTCTCTATATTTCTTCTCTCCTTATTCGATCGTAACAGGGTTTTATGTTTGTGTTTGTTCAAAATTTTCTGATCTTGTTGGGTTTTTTTGCCTCTGATTTGAACATAGTAATCAAATTGAAATGGAATTGACTAATTACAATGAATCATTGATCATCAAACAGGCTGATAGACGTGAAGCAAGGTGTGAATAAAAATGGGAATACGGTTCTCTACTTGGTGTTCGAGTACATGGAGACTGATCTGAAGAAATTCATCCAATCCTATCGCCAAACTGGCAGTAACATTCCACCCAAAATTGTCAAGGTACAATTTCAAAAAATAAGTAAATAAAAATCCTATTTGGTTTTATGAACATTGTTTCTTGCACCTGTTGTAGAGCTTGATGTACCAACTTTGCAAGGGAGTTGCATTCTGTCACGCCCATGGTGTTTTACACAGGTATCCGTTGTTCTGCCTGTTTTGAGAAATCAAAAGATTCTTTATGCTTTTGGTATGAGTTTCATTTTCCCATATGTTCTTCCTGTTTTGAGAAACTAAAACATTCTTTATGCTTTTGGAATGAATTTATTTTTTCCATCTGTTTCAGGGATCTTAAACCGCACAATCTTTTGATGGATCGAAAGACAATGATGCTTAAAATTGCAGATCTTGGATTTGCCCGAGCCTTTACTTTACCAATCAAGAAGTACACCCATGAGGTATCAAAAGATTCTTTATGCGTTTGTTATGTATTTCTTGAATCAGTGGTTGAGTGACACTATACCCTTGCAACCATTTCTACAATTGCAGATTTTGACCCTTTGGTATAGGGCTCCTGAAGTCCTTTTGGGTGCTACCCATTATTCAACAGCTGTTGACATGTGGTCTGTTGGCTGCATATTTGGTAGGCAAAGTTCATATATACTAGTTCATGATGGTTTATGTTAGTTTCACATGGTATGAAGAACTTATCATCTGGTTTGTTCTTTTTTTCAAATTTTGTAGCTGAATTGGTCACAAATACAGCCATGTTCGCTGGAGATTCTGAGCTTCAACAGTTGCTGCATATTTTCAGGTTCTTAATATATAACTTTTTGGATGCAAATTGGATCTGATTTCTTGAATACATGTAACCCCGGTTCTTCAGGTTGTTGGGTACTCCCAATGAAGAAATCTGGCCAGGTGTGAGCGAGCTCAAGGACTGGCATGAATTTCCACGATGGAAACCGAAGCTAATTTCAACTTCTGTGCCGAATCTGGATCAAGATGGCCTCGATCTCCTTTGGGTAAATAATAAATTTGATTTACTTTTTAAATTTACAAATATCAATTGAACTTGTATATTTCTTCTGATTGTAGAGAATGTTGCAGTATGAACCATCAAAAAGGATTTCTGCTAAGAAAGCAATGGAACATCCATACTTTAGTGATCTCGACTAGTTAGTGATTGTTAATGATATTAGTTGTGTTTGATCAAGCTGTTTGTTGTTTGAACTTGTAGCTGAACTAGTCACAAAAACCGCCATTTTTGCTGGAGATTCTGAGCTTCAACAGTTGCTGCATATTTTCAGGTCCATATGAACTGTGAAATTATTTCTCATTGTTTGAACTCATGTAACATGAAATCTTGATTATTGTTTTTATGGGCATTCAGGTTGTTAGGTACTCCTAATGAAGAAATCTGGCCAGGAGTGAGCAAGCTAAAGGACTGGCATGAGTATCCACAATGGAAACCAAAGTTGATTTCAACTTCTGTACCAAATCTGGATCAAGATGGTCTCGATCTCCTTTCGGTAAATAATAAGTTCAATTTATTTTTTAAATTTACAATAATCAATTGAAATTGTGTATAATCTTCTGATTGTTATTATATTTTTGTCTAGAAAATGTTGGAGTATGAACCATCAAAAAGGATTTCAGCTAAGAAAGCAATGGAACATCCATACTTTGATGATCTTGACAAGATACATCCATGAAGTATCTTATTTTAGTTGCTTGTCTCGAGCAAAATCTGACCTTTTTCGATCCTAGAATGTAATTGCTAATTTATTTCTAGTAGTTTGTGGCGAAAATTCTTAGGGGTTGTATTTCTGCAATTTTATATTAATTTAATTTTTACTTGTTAAAATTCATTTTATTTAGTTTTTACTACATATGCTAAAAGTAAACTAAGTTTATATTTGTGTCGAGCTTGAATAGAAATGTGTATAGCGAGTGACCCATAGTCCCATACCGACGACAAAGCTTGGTGTCTTTGGGCCGTCCTAGGGTTGTTATGGAAGTTGTCAATAGTTTTAAGTTGTTAATGTCAAATGTATTAGTTGAGGGACTTAATAACTTTCTGCTATTTGCTAATTCTATACTTAACGATCATTAGTCTATTAATGAATGTATGCATTAGTTGAGATTTTTTCTTCTCTGCCCAATTTCTCTCTTTCGCTAATAAGTGTCACGTGGTATCAGAACACCGATTCTCGGAGCTCCGGTAACCAATTTCAACTACGATAGATCGATTTGATTCTTGCGAAGACGATTCAAGCAATCAATTCAAGAATGACAACAACAATTAAAGAGGTGGAAAAGCTTTTGAAAGAACATGAAAAGAATATGGCACGAATGGAGGTGGATTCGCAAGCAACAATGGGGAAAATGCAAGCGAATATCGATAAGAACATGGGGAAATTGCTCGAGAAAGTGATCGCAAACTAAGCACAAGTTTGAGAAAGTTCAAGCAGCTAGAACTGTTAATCGATGATTACCGGTGGATGTTGAAAATAATGGTGGTCCTAGTGATTACCGTTGTACACGATTTGGGAGAATTGATTTCCCCAAATTCTGTGGTGAAAATGTTGAGGGTTGTGGGTGTACAAGTGCAACCATTTCTTTGCAACAGTTCGCACTCCTGACCAAATGAAATATGAAATTATTTTATTTAGTTTAAAATTCATTTTATTTAGTTTTTACTACATATGCTAAAAGTAAACTAAGTTTATATTTATGTCGAGCTTGAATAGAAATGTGTATAACGAGTGACCCATAGTCCCATACCGACGACAAAGCTTGGTGACTTTGGGCCGTCCTAGGGTTGTTATGGAAGTTGTCAATAGTTATAAGTTGTTAATGTCAATTGTATTAGTTGAGGGACTTAATAACTTTCTGCTATTTGCTAATTCTATACTTAACGATCATTAGTCTATTAATGAATGTATGCATTAGTTGAGATTTTTTCTTCTCTGCCCAATTTCTCTCTTTCGCTAATAAGTGTCACGTGGTATCAGAACACCGATTCTCGGGGCTCCTCCGGTAACCAATTTCAACTACGATAGATCGATTTGATTCTTGCGAAGACGATTCAAGCAATCAATTCAAGAATGACAACAACAATTAAAGAGGTGGAAAAGCTTTTGAAGGAACATGAAAAGAATATGGCACGAATGGAGGTGGATTCGCAAGCAACAACGGGGAAAATGCAAGCGAATATCGATAAGTACATGGGGAAATTGCTCGAGAAAGTGATCGCAAACTAAGCACAAGTTTGAGAAAGTTCAAGCAGCTAGAACTGTTAATCAATGATTACCGGTGGATGTTGAAAATAATGGTGGTCCTAGTGATTACTGTTGTACACGATTTGGGAGAATTGATTTCCCCAAATTCTGTGGTGAAAATGTTGAGGGTTGTGGGAGTACAAGTGCAACCATTTCTTTCCCAAATTGCTCGAGAAAGTGATCGCAAACTAAGCACAAGTTTGAGAAAGTTCAAGCAGCTAGAACTGTTAATCGATGATTACCGGTGGATGTTGAAAATAATGGTGGTCCTAGTGATTACCGTTGTACACGATTTGGGAGAATTGATTTCCCCAAATTATGTGGTGAAAATGTTGAGGGTTGTGGGTGTACAAGTGCAACCATTTCTTTGCAACAGTTCGCACTCCTGACCAAATGAAATGTGAAATTATTTTATTTAGTTTAAAATTCATTTTATTTAGTTTTTACTACATATGCTAAAAGTAAACTAAGTTTATATTTGTGTCGAGCTTGAATAGAAATGTGTATAACGAGTGACCCATAGTCCCATACCGACGACAAAGCTTGGTGTCTCTGGCCGTCCTAGGGTTGTTATGGAAGTTGTCAATAGTTATAAGTTGTTAATGTCAATTGTATTAGTTGAGGGACTTAATAACTTTATGCTATTTGCTAATTCTATACTTAACGGTCATTAGTCTATTAATAAATGTATGCATTAGTTGAGATTTTTTCTTCTCTGCCCAATTTCTCTCTTTCGCTAATAAGTGTCACGTGGTATCAGAACACCGATTCTCGGGGCTCCTCCGGTAACCAATTTCAACTACGATAGATCGATTTGATTCTTGCGAAGACGATTCAAGCAATCAATTCAAGAATGACAACAACAATTAAAGAGGTGGAAAAGCTTTTGAAGGAACATGAAAAGAATATGGCACGAATGGAGGTGGATTCGCAAGCAACAACGGGGAAAATGCAAGCGAATATCGATAAGTACATGGGGAAATTGCTCGAGAAAGTGATCGCAAACTAAGCACAAGTTTGAGAAAGTTCAAGCAGCTAGAACTGTTAATCAATGATTACCGGTGGATGTTGAAAATAATGGTGGTCCTAGTGATTACTGTTGTACACGATTTGGGAGAATTGATTTCCCCAAATTCTGTGGTGAAAATGTTGAGGGTTGTGGGAGTACAAGTGCAACCATTTCTTTCCCAAATTGCTCGAGAAAGTGATCGCAAACTAAGCACAAGTTTGAGAAAGTTCAAGCAGCTAGAACTGTTAATCGATGATTACCGGTGGATGTTGAAAATAATGGTGGTCCTGGTGATTACCGTTGTACACGATTTGGGAGAATTGATTTCCCCAAATTATGTTGTGAAAATGTTGAGGGTTGTGGGTGTACAAGTGCAACCATTTCTTTGCAACAGTTCGCACTCCTGACCAAATGAAATGTGAAATTATTTTATTTAGTTTAAAATTCATTTTATTTAGTTTTTACTACATATGCTAAAAGTAAACTAAGTTTATATTTGTGTCGAGCTTGAATAGAAATGTGTATAACGAGTGACCCATAGTCCCATACCGACGACAAAGCTTGGTGTCTTTGGGCCGTCCTAGGGTTGTTATGGAAGTTGTCAATAGTTATAAGTTGTTAATGTCAATTGTATTAGTTGAGGGACTTAATAACTTTCTGCTATTTGCTAATTCTATACTTAACGGTCATTAGTCTATTAATAAATGTATGCATTAGTTGAGATTTTTTCTTCTCTGCCCAATTTCTCTCTTTCGCTAATAAGTGTCACGTGGTATCAGAACACCGATTCTCGGAGCTCCTCCGGTAACCAATTTCAACTACGATAGATCGATTTGATTCTTGCGAAGACGATTCAAGCAATCAATTCAAGAATGACAACAACAATTAAAGAGGTGGAAAAGCTTTTGAAGGAACATGAAAAGAATATGGCACGAATGGAGGTGGATTCGCAAGCAACAATGGGGAAAATGCAAGCGAATATCGATAAGTACATGGGGAAATTGCTCGAGAAAGTGATCGCAAACTAAGCACAAGTTTGAGAAAGTTCAAGCAGCTAGAACTGTTAATCAATGATTACCGGTGGATGTTGAAAATAATGGTGGTCCTAGTGATTACTGTTGTACACGATTTGGGAGAATTGATTTCCCCAAATTCTGTGGTGAAAATGTTGAGGGTTGTGGGAGTACAAGTGCAACCATTTCTTTCCCAAATTGCTCGAGAAAGTGATCGCAAACTAAGCACAAGTTTGAGAAAGTTCAAGCAGCTAGAACTGTTAATCGATGATTACCGGTGGATGTTGAAAATAATGGTGGTCCTAGTGATTACCGTTGTACACGATTTGGGAGAATTGATTTCCCCAAATTATGTGGTGAAAATGTTGAGGGTTGTGGGTGTACAAGTGCAACCATTTCTTTGCAACAGTTCGCACTCCTGACCAAATGAAATGTGAAATTATTTTATTTAGTTTAAAATTCATTTTATTTAGTTTTTACTACATATGCTAAAAGTAAACTAAGTTTATATTTGTGTCGAGCTTGAATAGAAATGTGTATAACGAGTGACCCATAGTCCCATACCGACGACAAAGCTTGGTGTCTTTGGGCCGTCCTAGGGTTGTTATGGAAGTTGTCAATAGTTATAAGTTGTTAATGTCAATTGTATTAGTTGAGGGACTTAATAACTTTCTGCTATTTGCTAATTCTATACTTAACGGTCGTTAGTCTATTAATAAATGTATGCATTAGTTGAGATTTTTTATTCTCTGCCCAATTTCTCTCTTTCGCTAATAAGTGTCACGTGGTATCAGAACACCGATTCTCGGAGCTCCGGTAACCAATTTCAACTACGATAGATCGATTTGATTCTTGCGAAGACGATTCAAGCAATCAATTCAAGAATGACAACAACAATTAAAGAGGTGGAAAAGCTTTTGAAGGAACATGAAAAGAATATGGCACGAATGGAGGTGGATTCGCAAGCAACAATGGGGAAAATGCAAGCGAATATCGATAAGAACATGGGGAAATTGCTCGAGAAAGTGATCGCAAACTAAGCACAACTTTGAGAAAGTTCAAGCAGCTAGAACTGTTAATCGATGATTACCGGTGGATGTTGAAAATAATGGTGGTCCTAGTGATTACCGTTGTACACGATTTGGGAGAATTGATTTCCCCAAATTCTGTGGTGAAAATGTTGAGGGTTGTGGGTGTACAAGTGCAACCATTTCTTTGCAACAGTTCGCACTCCTGACCAAATGAAATGTGAAATTATTTTATTTAGTTTAAAATTCATTTTATTTAGTTTTTACTACATATGCTAAAAGTAAACTAATTTTATATTTGTGTCGAGCTTGAATAGAAATGTGTATAACGAGTGACCCATAGTCCCATACCGACGACAAAGCTTGGTGTCTTTGGGCCGTCCTAGGGTTGTTATGGAAGTTGTCAATAGTTATAAGTTGTTAATGTCAATTGTATTAGTTGAGGGACTTAATAACTTTCTGCTATTTGCTAATTCTATACTTAACGATCATTAGTCTATTAATGAGTGTATGCATTAGTTGAGATATTTTCTTCTCTGCCCAATTTCTCTCGTTCGCCAATAAGTGTCACGTGGTATCAGAACACCGATTCTCGGAGCTCCGGTAACCAATTTCAACTACGATAGATCAATTTGATTCTTGCGAAGACGATTCAAGCAATCAATTCAAGAATGACAACAACAATTAAAGAGGTGGAAAAGCTTTTGAAGGAACATGAAAAGAATATGGCACGAATGGATGTGGATTCGCAAGCAACAATGGGGAAAATGAAAGCGAATATCGATAAGAACATGGGGAAATTGCTCAAGAAAGTGATCGCAAACTAAGCACAAGTTTGAGAAAGTTCAAGCAGCTAGAACTGTTAATCGATGATTACCGGTGGATGTTGAAAATAATGGTGGTCCTAGTGATTACCGTTGTACACGATTTGGGAGAATTGATTTCCCCAAATTCTGTGGTGAAAATGTTGAGGGTTGTGGGTGTACAAGTGCAACCATTTCTTTGCAACAGTTCGCACTCCTGGCCAAATGAAATTGAGAGTACCAATAATCAATCTTGATGGCCTTGCACTCCAATGGCAAGCAAGAGATTGTACAGTGGATAGCCCTACCTTGGGAAGATTATGTGAGATCTATAGTGGCAAGATTCTCAACTCGTGCGATGGAAGATTCTATGGAAGTCTTAAAGATGCTACAACAAACTGGTTCACTTAAGAAATACAATGATGAATTTGATAGGTTATTGAACAAAGTGAGTATTCCATAGCCTTATGTAGTTAGTTTGTACATTGTGGGGGCCTTATACCTTAAATCAGGTGTATGGTGAAGCTATTCAAACCATCATTAAGGGAGGCTTATGGTTTTTCCAAACAACAAAATGTGGTTCATGCTACTTTATTTCCTTCTACAATAGTTAAAAGTTTCCTTCTCATTCTTGGGATCTAAAGAGGCATGAATATTTACATGATTACCCCATATTAATGATGCAAAGTTACCACTATTGCCTAATCCTTCCAATACAACTAAAACCACTAAGAATCTCTTAAAGGATGTAGAACTTAAACGTTTTAAGGGTGAATGTTTCTGATGTACTAAAACATTCACACCAGGGCATAAATGCAAAAAATAGGTGGTTATTTGTCATTGAATTAGTTGATGATGAGGAGGATGTTCTGCCTATACATTAACCCTTAATAGAGGAAATTATACTAGATGAACTCCATATTTCTATTCATGCTTTGACTGGTATATATTCTTATTCCATAATGCAAAATCATTGGTTCAATGGGTACAAGAACCCTACACATTCAGATAGATTCTGGTTCTACCCATAATTTTTTTGAGGAAAAGTTAGCTAAGAAATTAAATTGTCCTTAGTCTGTTGTTAGGCCTATGAAAGTAAATGTTGCTAATGGTAATCAATTGAATTGTGGTCAAATGTCATCTGATTTCAAATGAATGTTGCAAGGAGTTTGGTTTAAAGCTGATGTTTTAGCTATCCCATTAGAAAATTATGATATGGTCCTTAGAGTTCAATGACTCTCACCATTAGGAGATGTACGAAATTTTGCCAATATGACCATGCAAAGTGGATGACGTCCCTTATACCTTGAAGGGGATTGAAAATTTGAAACTAATAGTTACTTTATGTTCTATTGAGAAGATGTCTAGTATGATGCAAAACCCTGTCCATTCATAAATGTTTGGTTTACAACTCATTAATTCAGAAGAGGAGGTATCTCATGGGTCAAAAAGGAGTCATGTGGTGGATGATTCTTCTTTGACTGCATTATTGGAAGTTTATAAAGATGTATTTGCTGTTCCCAGGTCACTACCCCTATCTAGATCTTGTGACCATCAAATCCAGTTGAAAGAAGGTACCAGACTTATAAATTTGAAACCTTATAGGTACCAATCCTTACAAAAAGATATTAACACAAGAGTTACTTGACTCTGGTTGGTAAGAACAAGTAAGAGTGCATTTGCTTCTCATATTGTTTTAGTAAAAAAGAAGGATTCTACTTGGAGAATGTGTGAAGATTATAGACAATTAAATGAGGCTACAATTAAGAATAGATTTCCTATTCCTTTATTTGACGAGTTAGTAGAAGAATTGGGTGGGCTACTATTTTCTCAAAACTTGATCTTCGTCCTGGTTATCACCAAATCATAAAATGTATCCAAGATACAGAGAGACAACTTTTAGGACCTATCAATGGTCATTTTAATTCTTAGTGATACCCTTTGGCCTCACAAATTTCAATCCTTGATGAATAAAAGTTTTAAAAGCTTGTTAAGGAAATGTGTGTTGGGATTTTTTTGTGACTTTCTGGTTATCAATGATATGCAACAACATATTATTAGTTTAAAAGGAGTTTTGAATATTCTTAGACAATATCAACTGTTTGTTAAACACTCAAAATGTGTCTTTGGTGGGCAATCAATTGAATATCTGGGTCTACTCAAGAAGGTGTCTCTACTGATCCATAAAAAATTGAAGCAATTGTGCAATGACACCTCTTAATGTTAAACAGTTAAGGGGATTTCTTGGTTTATGTGGGTATTATAGAGATCCATTCATTCATTTGGTGTCATTGCAAAACCCTTGACAGAACTTCTCAAGAAATATGGATTCCAATGGACGCCAGCTGCCCAATTAGCATTTCACCAACTTAAAGTGCTTTAGTCTCTACCCTAGTTTTAAAATTACCTAACTTGACGGATGCTTTAGTCTTTGTCTTTTGTTGTGGAAAATGATGCTTGTAATAAGGGCATTGGAGCTATTTTAATGCAAGACAAACATCCATTGGCATATATTAGCAGAGTACTCTCTCCTAAACCACTCTTCATTTTCCACACTCTTATGTTCCATGGAAGGCATACTAGAGGGTTCTGCCCCTGGGGACAACAAACTTTATCTATTTATGAGAAAGAACTATTGGCTAGTTGTTATTAAGAAGTGGCGTTATTACCTAATTGTTGGCCACTTCATAATTAGAAATGATTAAAAGAGTTTGAAGCACTTGATTGACTAGAAGATCACTACTCATTTGCAGCATTCTTGGCTGGTCAAACTAATGGGTTATGATTTTGAAATAATTTATAAAAAAGGGTGTGAGAACTTGGATGCAGATGCTCTATCTAGGGTGCAAAATACTTCCCTTTATGCCATAACTTTAATGGCATTTCAACCATTGTTTCTTGGCAGAATTAAGTTGCGTAGACTGCTAATATTGATGTGCAACACCGATGGTGTGTAAACTATATATATATTTTTATAAGTATTTTTCACACAATTTGAGTTTTAAAATGAGTTTTCACCAAAGACTAATCACACACACGTAGGGCAAGTGTACCCGTCGCATAGCAATATAGTTAAGGTAAGAACCGGATATCAATCCGTGGACACGGTGGGAAGCAATAATAGACCGGAACTAAGATTCAATCAGGTGATGGTATAAAGATATTTTGAAGAGTTTGTTTTAATTAACTAGCATGCAAATATATAAACTAAGCTAAGATCACAAGTCAAACAATTAAGGAGAAGATATCACTTCGGTGTCGAATCCATCTAGAATACAGTCAATACACTCATAGAAAATTGGCAAATACACGAAACACAAATTGACTAAATTCTCGTCAAAGATATCTAATCAAATGACCATTCGGAAAGCTAGCATGAATTACACAAACCAATCACCTAAAGTCATACAATGAAGCTCCCGTGTTTAACAATCATGTCAATGTTTATAAAGATTGAACTAGCTTCCGATTAAGGTACACTAATCCAAAAACTAGTTGGAAAGATAATATGAACAACACACTACCCACCTCAAGTTGATTAAATTAGACAACAATATGCATTTCTTAAACATACAATGTTCATACAAAGGTTATATAAATTAGGAGAATGTGTCAACAATTACTAGATAAACATAAAACTAAGCATGAAACATCATAACAAACACTTTGTCTTTCCAAACATAAGCATAAGGATACACATACAAACATAATGATTCATAAACAAGACTTCATTCACCATTCCTAGTTAAATGTCATAAGTTAGTATAAATACATACATCAATCCATAAATATAAGCATAAACCACAAGTTTTTCAACATAATATGGCATACACAAATACAAGTCTTGTAAACAACTCAAAATACTTGAATACATAATTTCATCGAAGAATAATCATACGGTTGTCATAACATTAACACAATAATTGCCAATAATCCATGAATGTTGTCAAATGTATCTAAACTTCATCTAAACCAAAGTGAACAAGAGTTTTAGCTCATCATGAGCACAAAAATTACAAATAAGCAGGAAAAATAGTGAGAAACATGATATGAAAACAAGAATCAAACCACTCCTCCAAGCCTAGAAGTTGTTGTTGATGTATGGTGATCCTCTTGATGTTGTATCCTCTCCAAGAAGCTTGAAATGTGGCTGGAACAAGGATAATACGAGCTGGAAGTGATGGCCTTCACATGTGGATGACTCATGCACAGAAACCTGTGGATTAGGTCTTGTGCCTCTACCGCTCCTCAAAGTGATGGCCTTCACATGAGCCTTGGGATTGGGCTCAGTGTTGCTAGGCAGGACACCTGGCGGTCTCTCAGAAAGAATCTTCGCGATCTGCCCGACCTGGTTCTCTATGGTCTGGATCGAAGCTTTCTGATTCCTCAACTCGGTCTCATGCGTGTGAAAACGCTCCTCCATTTAACGGTTATGCTTCTCTGCCAACTGATTCTGACTCTCCGAGTTGGCAAGTAGCCGTGCAACCATGTCCTCCAAACTGGATTTACCCTCAGGTGCGGGTGGTGGATCGCTGCTAGAACCTTGGCCTTGAAACTGGCCCTGCTGAGGTCGAAACTAGGAACTCTGTCCCTAAGACTGGTGAGACTGATGCTTGAATGGGGGGGGGGCGTTGAGTGAATCCGGGTGGTTGCTGGCTATTGTTGCCAGACTTCCAACTGAAATTCGGGTGATTCCTCCACCCCGGATTATATGTGTTTCTATAGGGATTATTCTGGGGACGATTCTGGTTGGACATGAAATCAACCTGCTCGTGAGCCCCCCTGATCCCCAACCTGACAAGCACTCGTGGGATGCGCCCCACCACATAACTCACACAAGGACTGGGCCTTGTGGACGTGCATCTGATCAATCTTGGTGGAAAGTGCTTCCACCTGGACAGCTAAAGAGGTAATTCCATCCACTTGATGGACACCCTGCCTTTGAGTCCTCGCTCGGGAAGTATGCTGAGTGTAGCTCTTCGATGCCACCTTCTCTAGCAAGTCATACGCCTCCTGGGGTGTCTTCGTTCCAATGTCTCCACCCGCGTATGCGTCTATCAGCTGCTTCCCTGTCATCTCTAGGCCACTGTAGAAGATCTCACAATGTTGCCACTTCAACAATACATGGTGTGGAACCTTCCTCATCAGTTCCTTGAATCTCACCCACGCCTCATAGATCGTCTCCCCGTCGTCCTGCTAGAAAGAAAGAATCCTAGCCCTCAACTTTGATGTTTTCTCCGGAGGGAAGTACTTCTCTAAGAATTTAGCAGTCATCTGGTCCCAAGTACTAATGGACCTAGGGGAAGTGACAGTAACCAAGCCTTGGCTCGATCCCGTAAGGAAAACGGGAACAACCGGAGCCGAATAGCATCGTCGGTAGCATCACGAATTTTGAAAGTGGCGCAAATCTCTAAGAAACCGACCAAATGAGTATTAGGATCCTCGTGATCCTTGCCATCAAACTGACACATGTTCTGCACCATCTGTATAATGCTGGATTTGATCTCGAACTGATGTGCTCCAACTGTCGGCCTATTGATGCTCGACTCCAAACCCTCAAGTGTCGGTTTGCCAAAATCCGAAAGCGTCTGACCCGCATCCTCGTCCGCCATCTCCTCTACCTCGTCAACAACAACCTCGTCAAACTCGAGTAACCGGGCCACAAATCGGGAACGAGCTTGCAATCTCCGATGAAGATCACGCTCCGACTCTGAAGACGGCTCAGGAACCTCCTCGACGGTAGTTGAGAACATACACGATCTGCACGGCAAGTTAGATTTAAATACGCGAACCTAGGATAAAGAAAACACAGGGTAGACAAAAAAAATAAAATAGTTGAAAAAAAATAAAAATGAAAAATAAAATGGAATAAAAACTTTACTAAAATATATATATATACAAATGAAGCTAAAAATAACAAGTAAAATGCAAAATATCTATACACAAAAAAAAATTGCAAAATAACAAACAAGAAAACACGATATGCACAAAAATATATATATTAAATGACTAAAAATTAATTCCAATCGTTCTTGCAAAACCGTATCCCCGACAACGGCGTCAAAAACTTGATGGTGTGTAAACTATATATATATATATATATATATATATATATATATATATATATATATATATATATATATATATTTAAAAGTATTTTTCATACAATTTGAGTTTTAAAATGGGTTTTCACCAAAGACTAATCACACACACGTCGGGCAAGTGTACCTGTCGGATAGCAATACAGTTAAGGTAAGAACCGGATATTAATCCGTGGACACGGTGGGAAGCAATAATAGACTGGGACTAAGATTCAATCAAGTGATGGTATAAAGATATTTTGAAGAGTTTGTTTTAATTAACTAGCATGCAAATATATAAACTAAGCTAAGATCACAAGTCAAACAATTAAGGAGAAGATATCACTTCGGTGTCGAATCCATCTAGAAAACATTCAATACACTCATAGAAACATGGCAAATACACGAAACATAAATTGACTAAATTCTCGTCAAAGATATCTAATCAAATGACCATTCGGAAAGCTAGCATGAATTACACAAACCAACCACCTAAAGTCATACAATAATGCTCACGTGTTTAACAATCATGTCAATGTTTATAAAGATTGAACTAGCTTCCGATTAAGGTACACTAATCCAAAAACTAGTTGGAAAGATAATATGAACAACACACTGCCCACCTCAAGTTGTTAAATTAGACAACAATATGCATTTCTTAAACATACAATGTCCATACAAAGGTTATATAAATTAGGAGAATGTGTCAACAATTACTAGATAAACATAAAACTAAGCATGAAACATCATAACAAACACTTTGTCTTTCCAAACATAAGCATAAGGATACACATACAAACATAATGATTCATAAACAAGACTTCATTCACCATTCCTAGTCAATTGCCATAAGTTAGTATAAATACATACATCAATCCATAAATATAAGCATAAACCACAAGTTTTTCAACATAATACGGCATACAAAAATACAAGTCTTGTAAACAACTCAAAATACTTGAATACATAATTTCATCGAAGAATAATCATACGGTTGTCATAACATTAACACAATAATTGCCAATAATCCATGAATGTTGTCAAATGTATCTAAACTTCATCTAAACCAAAGTGAACAAGAGTTTTAGCTCATCATGAGCACAAAAACTACAAATAAGCAGGGAAAAATAGTGAGAAACATGATATGAAAACAAGAATCAAACCACTCCCCCAAGCCTAGATGTTGTTGTTGATGTATGGTGATCCTCTTGATGTTGTATCCTCTCCAGGAAGCTTTAAATGTGGCTGGAACAAGGATAATACGAGCTGGAACAGTGGGTTTTTCTCTCTGGTTGCTGAATCATTGAATGAGAGTTTAAGTTCTGTTTATATAGAAAAGGGGAGGCACGATCGTGCTAGGAGAGAAGGCACGACATTTCCTAGTACAAAGGCGTGGTCGTGTCTAGGTCTTAACACGACCGTGTGACAGAGGGTTGACTGATCTGGAGCTTCCATTGGGTCCCGCTGATCGAGGAAGTACGGTTGTTCAGACTCACGAGGTGACACGCGACCGTGGGGAGTCAAGGCACGGTTGTGCCTTGAATTTTGGCTTGGCGCGGTCATGCAAGATGTGGGCGCGACCGTGCCTAGGGTTTGCAAGTTTGGCACGGCCGTGCCAAGTAGGGGGAACGACCGTGCCTCCATCACAAAAACCCTAAAACTTCAATTTTTTATCCCGGAATCCTCTTGTTTGTTCGCCAAGCTTCACAAAAACCTACAAAATAGGAAATGAAGCAAATAAGTGTCTAAACGTTGAATATAACCAATAATTAATCGTTAAATGAGCGAAGTTTTGTGCCAAATAGATGTGTAAATCTTAACACATCAAACACCCCATTCAAGATTTGCAACAACCCAATGGTCCTACTCATTTTACTTGGGATAACAGTCTTTTAAAAAGGAAAAATAGACTTGTGGTGGGAAATGATGCCTAATTAAAAAGTGATGTGATTAAAGACTGCAATGATTCTTCTATGGGGGTCATTCGGGTATACATTCCACTTACCAAAGGCTAAAAGGTATGTTCTATTGGAGGGGACAATCTAAAGATGTGAGAATTATCAGGCATTGCCACATCTTTCAACAAGTTAAAACATAAACAATGTCCTTCTTGGGCCTATTACAACCATTGCTAGTCCCTATGTAACATCCCAACTTTCAAGACTCGAGAAACAAGAAAGGCGAATAATACAAAGTCCAGGGTTAAAAATAAAAAATTTGGAAAAGTCATTTGTAACGGACCATCACAAGACGGTAACGGTCCGTTACGGGCTGGCCAAGGACTTGACCGGAGAATGACACGTGTCCTATGACTCCACATGGTGATTTGACGCGTGTAAACCCTAAGACGGACCGTCACGATGGGTAACGGTCCGTTACGGATCATGATTAACCGTCATGTATGGATAACAGTCCGTTACGTGTTGGCGAAGGACTTAACGGCTAAGTCATGAACGGTGGCGGACCCTCACCATTTGATAACGGTCCGTTACAGACTCAGGTTGGCGACTATATGTACCAGCCTTCACTTTTCAAAACAACAAACACCAACATCACTACCACTGCACACATGAACACGTATACCGAGGCAAGGCTGGCACGATGGTTACGAGAGTGGTGGTTACTGTCACACCCCGCCAAGGCAGAAAACGAGAGGTGTCCCACATTTAGTTCATAGCACAATGTATAAAGACATTTACTAAGGCATCACAAAATTTATTAATTTCATCATTAATATTCAACACAATGTATAAAGACATTTACTTTCTATATATAAACCATTACGAAGATTTAGGGGTATAGACTAAAAGACAATGATGAGAATATTATGGTTCCATAATGGATGGGTGATCTTCCAATCGGTATGTAATTATCTGACAAACAGAATGTTCTTTCTAAGAAAAAAGTGGTGTATAAATCCCTTCTGGACCGTCATTCTTTCCTCGGAATATTTCTGTTGGAGGTACTACTCTGGGAGGATAATCACCGGTCATTCTTTCCTGAGAATATTTCTGTTGGAGGTACTTTTCTGGGAGGATAATTAACTATACATTTTGATTCGTCGTGACCTTTTTTTAAAAGCCCTAAGTCGATTTGATCGATTAAACAACAAATTTATGTTGGAGGTACTACTCTGGGACAAGTGTAAATGTATGATAAAGATGAATATGAGAATACATGATGAATATGAATACGTGAATGCATGATGAATATGAATATGTGAATGCATGATGATGCATGCCAATATGAATGAGTATGATGGAACGAGTCTAAGCTCTAAAATGGAATAACGGAGTACTCACGAAGTGTTAAAGGGGTGGTGGATACGCTATAAACCCTTTAAATGCATCGTGGAGAAACCGTTACGAAGTTTTAAGGTAATGATTGGTTGAGGAAATAAATCAAGCATATATACGTGAAATTAAAACAAATGTTTGATACATTTGGGATGCTGTGAGTCTAAGATACTCAAGGTCTCAAATGAAAACAGATACTCGGCCTATAAGGTGGATCTCAATAAAGAAGAAGAAAACTAAATTAAAAGATCAAAGCCTACGGTCAGATCTAAAGAATGAATGAGCCTTCATGGCAATTAGTCTCGAGACGAATGCAAGGGGTCTATACTAACGAGTATAAGAACCTTACCAATACTATGACTGGAGGCTCACCCATAAAATATACGAATTACATGACCGGAGGTACGTCCGGAAATGGCCAGGGGCGCCGAGAGCCCGAGAAACTTAAACAATAAGAACCTAAAGTGTTTATTATAAAATGAATAATACAGTGTACTTACTTAGCGTAAGCTAATTCAAATTTGTTTTCCAAACACTGCAGGAAAGAAACACGTGGAATGAGGCTTCATGTGAACGTGGGCAATCGGAGCTGAAAATACCTATGTTACATAATGTAATATTTTATGTAAAAGAATATTTATAATAAAATATATATGTGTCACTTTAGTGGTAAGGTTTGAAAAACCTTGGACCATTTTCTACATTAATCCTCTGATAAAATAGTAAGAAATAAGTAGGGGCGCATTAATACTCTGATAAAATAGTAGAATAGTAAGATATAAGTATGGTGTTCCACTCTACTTATGTGTTTGCTGATATAAGTATGGACTTCATCACAAAGTATGCCCATTTTATGTCAAAGGGTAAAGAAGTCATTTTTGTTGTGGTTGACAGACTTACAATGTAATTAATTCCCGTATTTTAATCTTTAAAAACAACCTTTTAATCAAATTTAATTCAAAACTACCGTTCATAACTTCTACAATTTATATTTTAAATCAAATTTTATTTTCTTTAATTTTGTCGAATAATCACGCATGTTATACGTACAACACATCGACACTTTCTTAAAAAAGTTGATTTTTTTACACTAGTATAATAAGAATATACTCAAATTAAAGAGAATAAAATGCTCGATTTTTTGATGTACTTTTTGTTTTAAATATCGTCATATAAAAGAGTTATATGTATTTTAAAAAAATTGGAAAATTTGAAAAAAGTCAACAATGGTAGGTTATTTCAAATTTAACATTGAGACTCTTTTCACACAAAGAAAAAAGCTGACTATGCACACTCTTGATTTTAATCTTTGATTTCCTAGATCAGTGATCCATAATCTTTCTTATACTTCGCACGATAACAAAATTTTGTATTTAAACCTTTCTCTATATGTGTGTGTGCGTGTGATTTTTTTAATTGAATCCGTATAAATATAAACGAATGTTCTATAATCAATTTGAAGTAAATAACTAAGAGAACCATAAGAGTGCGGGTGTCATATTTCACCTCCCTCCCATCTTTCATTTTCTCTTTTTCCCCATCAACGTCACATGAATGTTTTTTTTTTTTCATTTCATCCATAAACCATCATGCAACCATGAAAATGCTCATATTTCTCATCCCTCCCATCCCATAACTTTTTTTAAAATAAAAATATGTATAATAAATGGGAGTTAATAAAATAAAATATAAAGAAATAAAAAATACAAGTAAACATTTTATTAATAAAAAGTACAACTAAATAAAAAATTAGTCGTCGAGGTTGGGTGTGTACATAGAGTATTGCAATATGTTTCACAGTTTCTATCTATATATTTTGTTGTATTTGTCGGCCACTTGAACTTGTTGTATCATCAAAAAGAAGGAACGCAGTTTGAGCTATTGTTGCTAAAACGTGAATGCTACGCTCAAGGCTCGTCTGAGCTCAGTGATTAAAATATTAAACTTGTTGATAAATCCTTTTGACGTTTATAGAGTATAGGTTGAAATGGAAATATTGTATGAAAAATGGTGTGAGAAATAAGAAAGTTAAGAGGGTATTTATAGATGGTTTTTTTATTATTAAAATAGTCGTTGCATCACGTTGGGGTCTTTTTGGGTAGTACGACTTGGGTAGGGTGGTGTTCATGTCAGTACCGTAACGGCTACCCCCGCGTCCACACCCACCACCCTAAAGACTTGTACATATTTCTTTAATTACGAATTCACAATATATAAGATGATTTTTAACGCTTATATTTCTCTCTCACTATATGTGATCATCTTTTATGTGCTATGTACAAGTGATCATGCTATTAGTCCATTTCTCTTTTTAAAGTTGGTTCTGTATTAAAAACACCCCTATATGTGTATATACATGTATATCAACAATATATTTAATTTATATGATAAATATATATATATATATATATACACTAGTATAAAAAATGCTTTTAATCCTTATTAGACACTCTCTAGATTCCTTCTAAGTACGTAAACGTCGGAAGTAACCAAGATGCTATGTATACCTACTAGCTTAGCCTAGTAGTAAATGTGTATACTCAAGACTTTATTAAAATGAGAAGGTCTTAGTTTTAAGTCTCACTTGTGACAAAAAAAAAAGATCCAGGTTAGGCCAGGGGGTTTTCTCACCTATGGTGGGTTTCCTCCTAAAGGTGGTGGAGATGATCGGGTGGGCCAGTGGCCCGTTGGTGATAGAAGCTATTAAAAAAAACCAACATGTGTTTACATTTTTGTAAAAATCTTTAAGACCTTTCCATTACAATTTTTTAAGTATTAAAGGGTGTTTGACTCCATAATATTCAAGTGTGTTGCATGGTGTCCTATTTTCTAAAAAGTTGTGAGTTCTATTTCAGTCGTGAACAAATGATGTGCCAATGAGCTGGTGGTGGAGTGGTAAGGAAGAGACCTGGTGTTCCTAGTGACCTAGGTTCGAATCATGCCCTCCTCATTAGTTTCTGAGGCATGCAAATGAGACCTAGTTCTTAGGCTGATGCATCAGGGTTTTACCCACGTCGATCCAGGGTTCGAGCCTCGGCTCTCTCTCAAACCCGAAAGGGGCCGTATTGGGTGGGATTTTTCCTTGGATGCTCTCCAACTCTGATGCCAAGTGAGCCTGGTTAAAACAGCATATTGGCCAGAATTAAACAAGTATCTCCCATATGACGAGGGGTGCGACGTCACAACATTCATTGTTTTATCAATGAATAAAAAAGTGAACAAGTGATGTAGATTGCAGTGCGCGTGAATTTGCGGTTCAACTTTTTTTTTCAAATCATAAATAATAGAACATTGGCAGGGGTAATCTAGACCTTTCACAGCTGGTAACAAACTCTATCCAGGTGGCATTCAGAGGGAGACTCATTCTCTGATTTGACCAACAAACCGCATATGGAATTTGGATGACAGCAGACACAGATCCTAACACCACCGACGTGCTCCCTTCTCCGGCGTTGCCGTTTCTGCCTCCCCTCCACTCACCGTCCGCCACCTGTCCCCTCAGTACCTATCGAAGGCGCCATTACCACTCTCTAAGAACAAACCCTAGTTTATTCGCCTGATTACGGCTTCATAACACACACAATGTAAGTTCACAAATCTCAATACGTTATCTTGCTACTTTTGTCATAAATCACCGTTTGATATGCTGATTTTGTGCTTATTGGTACATTTTTGACGGTGATAAGCTAGGGTTTGTGTCATTGTGTGTGAAAAGGGGCTTATTGACGGATGATGGAAATAGTGTTGGTAAAACATGTCTAAACGTGTTAAACAGGTCAGACACGACATAATTAACTAATCATGTCATTTTCTTCAAATACGAACACAAACCTGTATATAAACGTGTTACACGACCTGTTCAAGAGCGAAGCTTAGTGAGGAACCCCCCCCCCCATTTTTCGCTTACTAGTGTTAATTTATACGTATTCAGCCGAAAATTTTATAGGTATTAAGTCCCCCCGATAGAAAAAAAATCCCGGCTCTCCTTGCGTTTTTTTTCAAGCTCGCCACTGGACCTGTTTAACACGATTATTATCACCTGTTTAGTGACATGGCAGGAACTGAAACATTTAGTGCAGTTAACAAATAACAAGATAAATAAAGTTCACCAAAAATTAAAATCCATAACAATAAACATGTCGACCTGTTTATATCGGTATCGTGATGAAGAGGTCTGTTTCAGAAATTGAAACCTGTTTAACTCCGTATCGTGATGAAGATGTCTGTTTCAGAAATTGTAAGAACTAGATGAAGTATTTAGGGTTTTTATATGTATTTAAAAATTAAAATACTCTTTTGTAGAATTTTAATGGATCAAAGTGAAGTTGAGATGGAGGATGCTAGGAAGCTTGTAGAATATGATGTGGTTGGTAGTGAAGAATGTGCAGGAAAAGACCAAATAGATGTAAAAAATGTGGAAGACAAAGAAGAAGAGTCTTGTGGTTTAGTTAACACAAGCCTGAATGACACTGGGATAGAGCAAGTAAGTCCAAGTAAGATGGATGGTGAGGAGATGGATCCTAACAAAATTGAGCAGGAATCGGCTGCGGATGAAGGTCATGATAGTGAGAAAGATGGCTCAGCAATGGGTGATGATAAGATTGATGATAGTAAGAACGATGCTACATATATGGATGATGGTGATCTTGATGGTTCTATGAAGATGCCAGAGGATAACAATGAAGGAGATGGAAAACATCAAGAGCTTGTGGAACATTTACCTAATAAAGGTGAGGATCATAGACATAGTACAGAGACATTGAAGAATGAAGCTGAGGACACAAAGGTAATTTTACATTGAAATTAAGAAATTAACAAGTTGGTATTTCATATTTGACCCTACTGTTTGAGTGGGATTTTGTTGTGTATTTTTGGTATTTTATATTTGTATGCTTCTATTAGATGGATGAAGGCTATGAATCCGGGACTCAAGAGGATCAAGAAATATTCATGAAAGAGGTGGAAGCCGTGTATAAGGAGAAAGGCTTGGAATTTAAGCCTCTGAAGTTTTATGGACAACCGTTAAATTGCCTAAAGTAAGCTTCTTGATTCCTGTTACTGTTAGGGTTTAGTTGTGTATAGCCTATGGGCCCAAAATAGGTTTTCCTAGGGTTTCTTTCCTGTATATATTCAGGGTTCTCCATCCATTGTAATTCATTCAGTTAATAATGCAGGCTCATTTTTTTGTTGTGCTTTTCTGATAGGTTGTGGAGGTCCGTTACCAAATTGGGTGGATATGACCAGGTATGCGTTATTCTTTACTTCCACGTCATGAGGCGTAAAGAACTGTTGAAATAATTTCAAACTGAATCTTTTCAAATAAGCGCGTACAGTTTTGTTGATTTGCTCAACATTATGTCTCTTTTCAGGTAACTGTATCCAAATTATGGCGACAAGTAGGCGAATCTTTCCGTCCACCCAAGTAAGAAGAGCAAGAATTTATTATTCAATATCATCTACTGTTTTAATTGAAAACAAAAGCAGATTATGGGCATTCCTCCAAATCTGTGATTGAGTCAGTTTTTAGTATCTTCTTTCTCATATTTGTAAAAAACAGTTGATATTTTATATGATTATCATGCTACTAATCATGCATGGTATATATTCTGAAGGACTTGCACAACCGTCTCGTGGACATTCCGCCAGTTTTATGAAAAGGTAATAATTATATTACACTTGGTTTAAAAAAGCGCGAGGCGAGGCGAGGCGTTTCGGTCCCAAAATCCGAGGCGCCACGCCTCAAGCGCGAGGCGAGGGCTTCACGTATGCGAGGCGCTAAGCTAAAAAAAGTAATAAAAAATTTAGTAACATTCTTAAAACCTCCCACTAAATGTTATTTCAGTCTAAAAACTCCTCCTTTGAGTAATTTTCACAAAAAACAACTTAAAAAACTGATTTAAGTAAAGAGGAACTGCAATTGGAACTCAAATTCATAACAAAACAGTGAAAAAAAACGTGAAAATACATGAAGCGGCGCCTCGCCTCGCGCTTCATGTATCTCGGGCGCCTCACCCATTTGAGGCGCTTTGCCCAGCGCCTCGCACTTAAGGCAGCGCCTCACGGCGCTTTTTTAAACACAGATATTACATTTCTTTTACTATATTTCCTAACTCAAGCAAGTTCTCAACTTGGTAATTATGTTGTCTTTGTGATGGATATATCATAAGTAGCTACTTTGATTGGTTGATATAGTTTAAGGTGTTACAAGCTCTATGTTATTAATTTATTGATCACAAGTTGCAATAATTTTTTGTTTATTTGTAGGCACTTCTTGAATATGAAAGGCATAAGCTCCAGACCGGTGAGCTTGAATTACCGCTTGCAACCATCTTTCCAGAGGCCCCTATTGTTGAAAATGAGGTTTGTTGATAAAATTTCAAATTTTATATATGATAATTGTGTTTTGAGTCCAAAGATAAGTTTATTTTACATATACTAGGGGCCAAACATATTTGATTTTATAAATGGCTTGTGCAGGCAAATGACCATCAGACCCCAGGATCAGGTAGAGCACGTAGGGATGCTGCAGCTCGAGCAATGCAGGGTTGGCATTCTCATCGTCTCTTAGGTTTTGGTGAGGTAACATATTTTTGTCAAAAACATATTTTTATATATCTGAATAGCCTGAGACCCTGATCAATATTCAAGAGTAATCACAAAGGAATGCTGCAATGATGAACTGACTTACTGTGTTTCCTATTTTTAGGAAAAGAATTCCAACAATTCACCAAAGCGCGAAAGAAGTCTCAAAAGTATTGGTAATACCCTCCCATCAAATTGACAATAATAATAATAATAATAACAATAATAACATTATACATCTACAAAATGTGTCCTCTTAGTTGAGTAATGATCACATATAGGCTCGTCACTAAAACAAAAGAGACCAGTTGAAGTGGAGCATTCTGTGAAAGCTGTACGAACCGAAACATCTAGGCAGTTAAGGATCATTTATATTTTGTCTCTGCTCTATATTTGTTTCATTTGTTCGTATTCTTTTAGTTGTGTCTCATTCACAAGTGCCTTGACATTTGCCTATCTTTTTAATTATGATAGAGTTGTCACAACAGTTACTGATGTTGGTCCTCCTGCTAATTGGGTTAAAGTAAACGTGCTAGTAACGGTGAGTAGTATGAAACCTGTAACATTTATGACACGAATTTTGACTTTTTTCAGTTACTAAATGTCAAAGTTGACTATTTGTCTCATCATGAACAGAAAGATTGCTTTGAGGTGTATGCACTAGTTCCAGGGCTTCTGCGAGAAGAGGTAAGAAACTAACTTGTGACCTTTGTTCCGCTTTAAATTACCATTTACCAATTGTTAAATTGTTAGTCAAGACGTGACTATATATCTTTATTTTCTGACGGATCTAGGTGCGTGTTCAGTCAGATCCTGCCGGACGCCTTGTCATCACAGGCCAACCTGAGCAACTTGACAATCCATGGGGTATTTCAGCTTTCAAGAAGGTTTGTTGATTAAATTGAGTTACATTGTAGGTTGAAGTTATTGTAGTTTATATTTTTATAAATAATAATGCGTTAAGTATGATTATATAAGTTGTGTTATTAGAATAAAATTCTGAAATTTATTAATAAAGCAGTTTTTTTTATGTAAGTATTAAAAATTTAATTTGGAAGACTTTTGACCTTTTGAGATGAAATCAAAAGTTGTGTTAATACAATACAATAATAAACTGAAGTTTTTAATAAAGCAATTTTTTTATGCAAGTACTAATATTATATACTTCTGAAGACTTTTGATCTTTTGAGATAAAATCTGGCCCAAATCGACCCATATATGTTAATGGGTCAAATTTCCACATCCGGGTTATGGTTTTATGTTTGATGTTTGGCTCTATCTTTATAGGTGATTAGCTTACCATCAAGAATCGATCCACTTCGCACATCAGCAATTGTGAGCTTACATGGACGGCTTTTAGTTCGTGTGCCTTTTGAGCAGTCAAGCATCTGACTTCCTTACCCTTTTTACTAGTCAGTAATTAGGACATCGCGGTAGTGGTAGCGGGCAAATATTTAGTGTTAATTACCATTTTCTTCAAAACTGTTTGTCATGGGTTTACAGTAAAGTAGTTCAGGTTTGGAACAGTTTGACAAGATACACTTTTTCAGCTCACAGTTGCCCCTAAAGTTAAGGCCTTCTATAACTTTGTAAGATCAGTGAGCAAGTTTTTGGTAGAGTTTTGCTGGTTTACTTATGTTCTGTGTTTCATGTATGTTAGTTACTGTTGTTTCAAGATGTGAAGAAAATTTATTTCAGTGAGTTGACAGTGTAAAGATATAATATTTTACCAGAACTTGGTAATGTGATAAAAAAATGCAATGACCACCGTTAAGTGTATAACACACCTAAAAAACATATCATCTTTAAAAGGGTCGTGCTTGAGTGATGAAACAATCATGGCAAATGAGCAGAAACAAGAACCCATGCGGCCATGTCGCAGGAAGGGTCAGGTAAAACCAGATGAGTAACAAAGAACATAACTCTTGCATGTCATTGATATGAAGTAACCTGGTTTAGAAAAGTGCAAGATGTTTGAACACATTTAGTTTCCGAAAGCTTGAGGAGCGAGTTGTGTGGGTGTATGTGTATATATGGATAGTTAAACCATTACACACATTAGTGGTTTTGTTTAGTGGTTCCACTCCTGCCTACGTGGCAGTGATGTGGCGGGGCGTTAGTGAAACCACTACACAGCCTTAGTCGTTAGTGAACCAAGGTAGGAACACAAATGAACCTTCTAAACTTAGTTGTTTGACTAACTTGAACATTGACAAGCCTCAAGACCAAACCAGTATAATCTGAGGTTAAGGCCATAACAGCCCTCTGTTACAATAAGAACCAAAACAGTAAGGCAGTTCAATAGGTTTCGTCTATTTGTTAACTTCTCTTGCCTTGGTGCAATAGTAAAGAATAGACCAAATATTACCCAAACAACTATCGACTCGTATATGTATCTGTATGTGTTTATATTTATGCACAAACTCATCTATGAATGCAACTAAGTAATATATGTATCGACAGTGGACATGCATAATCACAAATCATGTCATAATCGAGCGGGATCCGCATTTACTTAACTTCAGATTGAATAAGAATTTATAGATTAACTGAACAAATATCATTTCAGATGCATAAATTTGTCTCATGACAGATTATATGGACATTATGTCATTATTACAACGCAGAAGTTCTCTGCAAAACTGAATAACTATAAACTTTTTCTCAATAAATTCTTAAAATATAACACCAAAAGTTTCACACTGTATACTACATCAAACCTCTTCCAGAAATGCTCCATCACTTCTCAGGATTATTACTTTTAGTTTTATTTCCATAAATTAGCCCAGTCTCCTACATGATCAACGATAAATTCAGTTAATTCTATCTATGCATAACAATTAGCATAACAACTAAATCTCAATTCAACTTATACAGCAAAATGGAAAAAGAAACTCAAAGAAAAATCATTGGCGGTAATTGGATAATCCATTATAAAATCAAAGCAAATTTGGTTTTAATAATCCAAACTATAACCACTAACTGATAATAATCCATTCTGATAATTTGACCGGTGACAGTCCTACTGTCACTTTTGTTGCCAAGGGTCGTCCCTGTAGCATAATAACCATAGATTTACACTTGATTTACATTTGTTTTTGCTCAAAATTTTATTTTGAATGAAGTGACGAAACGTACAAGCGAAATCGAGTGTAAATCTATGATTGATTATGCTACTGGAATGCAACTAAAGTGAAAGTTGAAACTGTCACTGAAATGGATTATTATCGGCCAATTGTTCGTACTTTGGATTATTACAATCTACCTAAAATCAATTCCGGATCAAACTGAGTTGTTCGTACCGATATCAGTTGATGATTGTTAAATCGACGTGATTTAATGTTCTTCAGGTAAAATATGCATACGATAATTGAAATTAGAGCTAAATCGAACCTGAAGATCTGGAATCGGTTTCACTTTCTCGACGTATCGATACCGATCGGACGCTGCCGCAATCGCTGCTCTCTCCTGAAATGAAAACAAAAGTAAATAATTGATCACCGGTCAATCACTATTCGAATCTATAAGAGTATTCCGATATAGATAAGAATTGAAAGCTGTACTTCTTGTTCTCTTTTGAGCTCCTGTGATGGTTTGATCCACAGAAAGTACGCTAGGGTTCCGGCAACCACCCAGGATGCCAGGTTGCTTCCTCCACGAAGGCCTCCCATTGCATTTCCGACGACCGAGCGCACATTGCCTAATGATTTCTTCCAACCACTGGACATTGATAGGGTTTTGAGAGGTAATCTAGGGTTTTGTTTCTGTCGAGTGAATAAAGAAAGAAACATTAATGTGAAGGAAACCGCCTTCTTGCAGGAGTTTCTTCGGGTCGTGTAATTCGGAGCTTCCACAAAATTATTTCAAAATTATGAAAAGAAATATGATGATTTTTATTTTTAAATTGTAAAATGATAATTATTTTTAGTTAGAACAACTATATAAAAGTCTACTTTTTCCTCCTGTTTTGCTGGTCATCGGCTAGCTGTGTTTAGTGGATTTCTGTCTTTCAAAAACAAATATAAAAAAAGTCTACTAGTTTTTTATTTATTAACCAATAATAAATTGAAAACCATAAGAATCATATAATACACTATGTTTGATGTATTAATGATAATTCAAAGTAGTGGGAGAGAGAAACAAGGACGGTTGCATAGTATCCTTAGGTATCATATTCAAAACATTTGGTAGATATCATCGAGAACAATGGTGATCTCGATGAAAGGGGATTGAAGATGAAGCAAAAGACTTACGGTTGATGAAGTTGATACTTGCATTGGCGGACCTGTGTAGAAATTACCGGGTCGACCGATACCGCTAAAATTTTATTTTATTTTGTTATATATATGGTATATTTTCGATCGACCCTCATAAAATTTTGACGCCGACCCCTATAAAATTTTGGAATCAACCCCAAAGAAATATTTTTTCGGATTATAGATTAAAAAAAACAATTAAACCAAACCTTTAATTCTGTAACAATTGACCCATTAATTATTAACCTTTTAAACCAAACATTTAATAGTTTAACTTTAACCCAATAACTTTTAAACAGAATAGGCTCAAATAACACATTACACATAAATCCATAAATAAACCCAATACCCATTTAACTTTTTAAACCTAATTTAGTATTGAAAAAAAAACGGCATTTTAAATGTGATGTGAACTAAGCGACGAACTCAAATTGAAGCAGGTCTACAATTTAACTAGCAGGTTCGACTCGAGCCGAAAAAACTATTGTGTGGCCCGACCCGACCCGATTCGACTCGAGCCGAAAAACTAATATTTAGTTATTGACAATCGACCCCAAAAATTTTCCGACCCCGATGAAAAAAATTCTTGGGTCCGCCACTGGATAGAGGTGAACAAATCGGTTTTTTAACCCAAACCGGTTCAACCCAACCCGAACCGGTTTGGTCAACGAAAAGTCAAAACCGGTTTGGACCCAAACCGGTTCGGGTTAAACCGGTTTTAGTAAAGGGAAATGTCAAACCGGTTAGGGTTGGTTTTAAACCGGTTTGCCCTTTAAACCGGTTTTTATTAAAAAAAATTCAAATAAATTTTTAATTTTTAATACTTAAAGTTCAACATTTATTAATATTTGGAAAGTTCGGAAATAAAAAAAACATGACAAGATATATTTATAAAATTGTAAAACATTATAAAAATATAACAAATATAAAACATTAAGTTCAACGTCTTATTTTTTGGAATATTGATTGATTATTCTTGTGCGTTGTCTTCGGAACTAGAGCTTCGTAGCCTTGCATCTTCGGCTAGTTCTTCATCGGTGACTGCTCGTTGTTGTGTATGGTTTCTTCGGCTTGAATTTCGTCTTCGAGAGAAGTTTGGTCTTGTATCCTATCCATCGCATCCAAATGGTCCTTCAAGCAAATGCACATTTCCATCGCTAGGGGTGTGAGTCTAGTCCTTCGTATTGATAATACCCTGCCACTAAAAGAAAACGCAGATTCCGAAGCTACCGTGGAAGCTTGGACGGTTAGTACATCACGGGCCATGGCGGAAAGAATCGGAAACGAAGCTTCGTTTTTTTTCCACCATGCCAAAATATCAAAATCCTCAAAAACGGTAGGAGGCATAAACGCTAAAAAGTTTGTGCCAATATACCTTCCGAGTTCGCTACTGGGGTGGTACCTCGAGCCCGTTTACTAAATTCATTTAACATTTCGTTATATAAATTCAAATTAACATCTCTCGAGCTACCACTTGATGATGTACCCATTGTATCATGTGGAGTCGGAGTTGTACCATATTTATGTAAATAAACATCAAATAAATCTTGTAAACATTTGTTAAAATATGTTTTTGTGCCTTGTGCAAAATGGATGTCTTCACTATCCAAATTCAAAGCGTAAGTAATTCTATCAATCAAAGTTTCAACTCCGTAAACATTTATGGTAGGGTTTAACGCGGCGGCGCAAGTTATAACGGGAGGCATTTCTTTAAAATATTTCACTAATTTTTCTTTCATCGGTTCTATCATTTTTGTAAATAGATGGCTTTTATTTTCAAGTTCATACAACTTGTTAGCCATTAAATATATTTGTTTTAGAGTTAATGGACTTGTGGGATAATAAACACCGGATAAAAAAGTGGTGGCGGTTTTGAAAACTTCAAGTAATTCGGTTACGTCTTTTAAAATGTCCCAACTCGTAGATGGAAACTTTAGAATTTTACGACGAGGTTTTGACGCAAGCATTTCATGAAATAGTTCTAAAGTTTCTTTTTGTCGTAAAGCGCTATAAAACATAGTACAAGTCGAGTTCCATCTTGTCTCGACGTCCCAATTCGGACCTAAGCAAAGATTATTCGTTTCACGACAAAATCTAATATAATCATGGTATCTTTTTTTGTTACTAAAAATATCTTTAAGCATTAGTCGAAAAGTATATGTTAAGTTTGAAACCTCTTCAATTGCAAGCCCGGCTTGCACCGCCAAGTTAATGATGTGTGCGACACATCGACTATGAAAAAAAGCGCCGTTGCAAACCGGTTTATATTTAATTTTTAGTTTTTGAACCGCATTTGTATTATTAGATGCATTATCAAAAGACATTGAAAAAAATTTATTTTGTAATTTAAATTCGGTTATAACACCATCCAATATATAAAATAAATTTTCACCGGTGTGTGGATATTCAAACAAGTCAAACACGATTGTACGCTTCATCATTTGCCACGTTTTGGGATCAACCCAATGCGCGATAACGCAAAGGTACGAATCGGGTATACCATGTGGAGCCGACCAAACATCGGTGGTTAAGTTTACACCGGTTTCCAAATTTTCAAAACCCAAAATTAATTCTTTTTTTGCTTTTTTCCACATTTTTATACAATCTCGTCTAAGGGTTGTGCGACTTACTTGATTATAACGTGGTTGGAGTGTCTCTTGAATCATCCTTGTCAAACGCGGATTGTCAAAGTGGTTGAACGGCAATCCTTCTTGAATCACTAACCTCGCCATTCGATCTCGAACAATATTTGAATCAAAGTTCCAAATTCCTCCTTCGCTTGTCATCGAGGCTTGACCTTCACTTGGAATTCCCTTCAAGGACGGGCAAGATTTTTCCATATGCGTTTTCAAACTAGTGTTTGAATCTTTCCCCAAAAACGCACCACACATCTTGCACCGAGCACGTTCCTTCCCGTTTGACAACAAACATAGATCGTAATTGCACCAAATTGTCGGATTTCTCGTTGTTGCTCGAATTTCCACAACGGTAACTTCGTTTGAGGAACCACCAACACCAAAACTTGCCATGTTTTTTTTTTGAGTTTAGAGAGAGTATAGAGAGCGTTTTTAACGGGTTTAAAGAGCGGTTTTAGAGATTAGAGAGTGTAAAGAGAGGTGTGATCAACCCTAAACACCCCCACCTATTTATAGTGTTTTAAGGGTGCAAATGGAGCCAAAAAAACGGCTAAAATCGACCCCAACGGCCATATAGCCGTTACCCAACGGCTATTTTTTTGCCCAGCTCGAAAACCGGTTTAAAAACCGGTTTGTTTGAACCGGTCCCTAACCCGATCTCATCCATAAAGCATCAAACCGGTTTCAAACCGGCGGTTTTTGGGTAACCCGAACCGGTTTGGTCCAAACCGGTTTAACCCAAACCGGTTTGCCGGTTTGGACCGGGTTAAAAAAAAACCGGTTTTTTTGTGCACCTCTACCACTGGATACTCGATAACTAGTTTTAAAGATTAGAAACCACTCACTCAAGAAGAAACCGAAATGAAGCAAAACATGTTGTAATTTAATTTGATCATTTGATTCCTATTTCGGATTAGTATTGTAATGTCGTTGATACCTTAATTCGTAATTTCGTATACCTTTAATACATACATCATGGGCTAGGTTTACATGGTTTTCTATGAAATAAAGTCATATGAATATTTCATAATATTCTTGAATAGGAGGGCTGCAGATGAATTGAACAAACACAAACAAGGTCTTGTTCGTGTTCATTCATCGAAGAAATGAATATGTTCGTGTTTGCTTGTGTTCGTCCGATAGTTATATATAACAAACGTAAACAAACACAAATTCGTTTGAGAAGAAAATCAACATTTTTATCTCAAATTAATATTACACAAAATTCACACACAAAAAAAATATGAAATACTTGAAAGTTGACATAGTTACCTCCACATACTTAACATAATTATATTAACACAATCAACAAATATTTTTAATTCATAAAATATAAAAGCCGTTAAAGACCGACCATACGAACATGAACGAACACATTACTGAACGTTCACAAACATAAATGAATGCAAACGACATTTGTTCATGTTCGTTCATTTAACTAAACGAACGAAATTTCTTGGTCATGTTTATTTATCTATTAAACGAACAAACATAAATAAACTTCCCGTCAAACGGTTCATTAACCGTTCACTTTCGGTTCGTTTGTAGGCCTCTTGAAAAGTTTCGGGGTAACTTCAATACTCACTCATAGTTTAAGGACTAAACACACATTTTATCCGACAGATAAACCGTCACTATGCCCCCAACCACCAGTTTTGCAGAAGAAAGTGCAGATAATGAACACTCTGCTGCTCCCTCCACCGTCCGCCACCACCACCACGCGCTTCCTCCGCCACCACTACATCCCCCAGCCACCGCTCTCCACGACCTCTTTCAAACACTCATCTCTCCGTTCATCCGTCACCTCACTCTCCTTATCTGAACACGATGTAATTACACAAGACGACGGCGTTTCACCCTACTCTAACCGCCGGTACGACTTCTCTCCTCTCCTCCAATTCCTCTCCACTTCCACTTCCAGCTCCGGCGACTTCGACGGAGACGGTGACTCTACCGAGTTGCAACTCGCCGAGTCATACCGATCAGTCCCCGCTTCACTATGGCATTACCTTCTCAAAACCCTAGCATCTTCATCTTCTTCACCTACCTCATTTTCAACCACATACGCGCTCGTTGATTGGCTCCACCGGCACAATTTATGCTTCTCGTATGAATTTATGTACTCGATTTTAATCCACTCGCTCGGAGGCTCCGAGATGCTCTACGATGCATTTTTGCTTTCACAGAAACAAACCCTAGCTCCGTTAACTTATAACGTCCTCATCGGCGCGTGTGCGCGTAACGATGATTTAGAGAAAGCTGTCATCCTTATGAACAAAATGCGCGCGGAAGGTTACCAATCGGATTATATGAATTACAGTTTAATTATACAATCGCTGGTACGTAATAACCAAATCGATTCCGGATTGTTGGAGAAGTTATATGATGAAATGATTTCAGATGCTATTGAGTTAGATGTGCAATTGTTGAATGATGTTGTTTTAGGGTTTACAAAAGCAGGTGATGTGGACAGAGCTATGCATTTTTTAGGTGTGATTCAAGGGAATGGATTGACTGCTAAAACTTCTACTGTGGTTTCTGTTATTTCTCTGCTAGGGAGTTTGGGGAGAGCGGAGGAGGCCGAAGCGGTTTTTGAAGAGATCGGTGATGGTGGATTGAGACCTCGAACTAGGGCTTATAATGCTGTGTTGAAAGCTTATGTTAATAATGGTGGTCTGAGGGATGCAGAGTGGATAGTGAATGAAATGGAGAGGAATGGGGTTTTACCGGATGAGTATACGTATAGCCTTTTGATAGAGGCTTATGGGAATGCTGGTCGGTGGGAGAGTGCGAGAATCGTGTTGAAAGAAATGGAAGCTAACGATATGAAGCCGAGTTCGTATGTTTTCAGTAGAATCTTGGTGGGTTATCGCGATAGAGGGGAGTGGCAAAGATTGTTTCAGGTTTTGAAAGAGATGCAGAACTGTGGTGTGAAACCGGACCGGCAGTTTTACAATGTAATGATTGATACGTTTGGGAAGTATAATTGCCTTGATAACGCGTTGGCTGTATTGGAAAGGATGAGAGATGAAGGGATTGAGCCGGATACGGTTACATGGAACACACTCATAGATTGCCATTGTAAATCCGGGCATCATGATAAAGCAGAGGAACTGTTTGATGAAATGCAGCAAAGAGGGTGTTCGCCTTGTGTTGCAACATATAATATTATGATCAATTCGTTCGGGGAACAGGAAAGGTGGGAGGGAGTGAGGGGATTGTTAAGAAAGATGAAAAGTCATGGTTTGCAGCCTAATGTGATAACCTATACAACATTGGTTGACATATATGGGGGGTCAGGGAGGTTCATGGATGCCACTGAATGCTTAGAGGATATGAAATCTGCTGGTTTGAAGCCGACATCGACGATTTATAATGCTCTGATTAATGCCTATGCTCAAAGGGTATATTTATCATCTACTTTATAAACTTTTTTTATTTATCAACAGAAGTTTTAGTTTTCTGTTTGCCGTGTTTAGTTCTTTATGCTCTCAACAGATAGGTAGTTCCATTATTAGAGATACATGTTGAGTTTTAAGGTTATATGGACTAAGTTTTAACTTCAATAGTATGATGCCTTTTAGTAAGCTCATACGCGCATCCATTCCAGAACCAATTTTAAGTAGAGAGCTGCATAAGCACTTGTACGTAGTGTTGACCGGATGAAAGAAAGGTAGTTATGCGGTTACATAACCGCCTTATGCATCATAGTTAAAGCAACACGTACAAGTGTTTATTATGCGGTTCCTACAGTTCTCCACTTAAAATTGATTCTGTATGCGTTTCACCCTACTCTAACCGCCGGTACGACTTCTCTCCTCTCCTCCAATTCCTCTCCACTTCCACTTCCAGCTCCGGCGACTTCGACGGAGACGGTGACTCTACCGAGTTGCAACTCGCCGAGTCATACCGATCAGTCCCCGCTTCACTATGGCATTACCTTCTCAAAACCCTAGCATCTTCATCTTCTTCACCTACCTCATTTTCAACCACATACGCGCTCGTTGATTGGCTCCACCGGCACAATTTATGCTTCTCGTATGAATTTATGTACTCGATTTTAATCCACTCGCTCGGAGGCTCCGAGATGCTCTACGATGCATTTTTGCTTTCACAGAAACAAACCCTAGCTCCGTTAACTTATAACGTCCTCATCGGCGCGTGTGCGCGTAACGATGATTTAGAGAAAGCTGTCATCCTTATGAACAAAATGCGCGCGGAAGGTTACCAATCGGATTATATGAATTACAGTTTAATTATACAATCGCTGGTACGTAATAACCAAATCGATTCCGGATTGTTGGAGAAGTTATATGATGAAATGATTTCAGATGCTATTGAGTTAGATGTGCAATTGTTGAATGATGTTGTTTTAGGGTTTACAAAAGCAGGTGATGTGGACAGAGCTATGCATTTTTTAGGTGTGATTCAAGGGAATGGATTGACTGCTAAAACTTCTACTGTGGTTTCTGTTATTTCTCTGCTAGGGAGTTTGGGGAGAGCGGAGGAGGCCGAAGCGGTTTTTGAAGAGATCGGTGATGGTGGATTGAGACCTCGAACTAGGGCTTATAATGCTGTGTTGAAAGCTTATGTTAATAATGGTGGTCTGAGGGATGCAGAGTGGATAGTGAATGAAATGGAGAGGAATGGGGTTTTACCGGATGAGTATACGTATAGCCTTTTGATAGAGGCTTATGGGAATGCTGGTCGGTGGGAGAGTGCGAGAATCGTGTTGAAAGAAATGGAAGCTAACGATATGAAGCCGAGTTCGTATGTTTTCAGTAGAATCTTGGTGGGTTATCGCGATAGAGGGGAGTGGCAAAGATTGTTTCAGGTTTTGAAAGAGATGCAGAACTGTGGTGTGAAACCGGACCGGCAGTTTTACAATGTAATGATTGATACGTTTGGGAAGTATAATTGCCTTGATAACGCGTTGGCTGTATTGGAAAGGATGAGAGATGAAGGGATTGAGCCGGATACGGTTACATGGAACACACTCATAGATTGCCATTGTAAATCCGGGCATCATGATAAAGCAGAGGAACTGTTTGATGAAATGCAGCAAAGAGGGTGTTCGCCTTGTGTTGCAACATATAATATTATGATCAATTCGTTCGGGGAACAGGAAAGGTGGGAGGGAGTGAGGGGATTGTTAAGAAAGATGAAAAGTCATGGTTTGCAGCCTAATGTGATAACCTATACAACATTGGTTGACATATATGGGGGGTCAGGGAGGTTCATGGATGCCACTGAATGCTTAGAGGATATGAAATCTGCTGGTTTGAAGCCGACATCGACGATTTATAATGCTCTGATTAATGCCTATGCTCAAAGGGTATATTTATCATCTACTTTATAAACTTTTTTTATTTATCAACAGAAGTTTTAGTTTTCTGTTTGCCGTGTTTAGTTCTTTATGCTCTCAACAGATAGGTAGTTCCATTATTAGAGATACATGTTGAGTTTTAAGGTTATATGGACTAAGTTTTAACTTCAATAGTATGATGCCTTTTAGTAAGCTCATACGCGCATCCATTCCAGAACCAATTTTAAGTAGAGAGCTGCATAAGCACTTGTACGTAGTGTTGACCGGATGAAAGAAAGGTAGTTATGCGGTTACATAACCGCCTTATGCATCATAGTTAAAGCAACACGTACAAGTGTTTATTATGCGGTTCCTACAGTTCTCCACTTAAAATTGATTCTGTATGCGTTTCACCCTACTCTAACCGCCGGTACGACTTCTCTCCTCTCCTCCAATTCCTCTCCACTTCCACTTCCAGCTCCGGCGACTTCGACGGAGACGGTGACTCTACCGAGTTGCAACTCGCCGAGTCATACCGATCAGTCCCCGCTTCACTATGGCATTACCTTCTCAAAACCCTAGCATCTTCATCTTCTTCACCTACCTCATTTTCAACCACATACGCGCTCGTTGATTGGCTCCACCGGCACAATTTATGCTTCTCGTATGAATTTATGTACTCGATTTTAATCCACTCGCTCGGAGGCTCCGAGATGCTCTACGATGCATTTTTGCTTTCACAGAAACAAACCCTAGCTCCGTTAACTTATAACGTCCTCATCGGCGCGTGTGCGCGTAACGATGATTTAGAGAAAGCTGTCATCCTTATGAACAAAATGCGCGCGGAAGGTTACCAATCGGATTATATGAATTACAGTTTAATTATACAATCGCTGGTACGTAATAACCAAATCGATTCCGGATTGTTGGAGAAGTTATATGATGAAATGATTTCAGATGCTATTGAGTTAGATGTGCAATTGTTGAATGATGTTGTTTTAGGGTTTACAAAAGCAGGTGATGTGGACAGAGCTATGCATTTTTTAGGTGTGATTCAAGGGAATGGATTGACTGCTAAAACTTCTACTGTGGTTTCTGTTATTTCTCTGCTAGGGAGTTTGGGGAGAGCGGAGGAGGCCGAAGCGGTTTTTGAAGAGATCGGTGATGGTGGATTGAGACCTCGAACTAGGGCTTATAATGCTGTGTTGAAAGCTTATGTTAATAATGGTGGTCTGAGGGATGCAGAGTGGATAGTGAATGAAATGGAGAGGAATGGGGTTTTACCGGATGAGTATACGTATAGCCTTTTGATAGAGGCTTATGGGAATGCTGGTCGGTGGGAGAGTGCGAGAATCGTGTTGAAAGAAATGGAAGCTAACGATATGAAGCCGAGTTCGTATGTTTTCAGTAGAATCTTGGTGGGTTATCGCGATAGAGGGGAGTGGCAAAGATTGTTTCAGGTTTTGAAAGAGATGCAGAACTGTGGTGTGAAACCGGACCGGCAGTTTTACAATGTAATGATTGATACGTTTGGGAAGTATAATTGCCTTGATAACGCGTTGGCTGTATTGGAAAGGATGAGAGATGAAGGGATTGAGCCGGATACGGTTACATGGAACACACTCATAGATTGCCATTGTAAATCCGGGCATCATGATAAAGCAGAGGAACTGTTTGATGAAATGCAGCAAAGAGGGTGTTCGCCTTGTGTTGCAACATATAATATTATGATCAATTCGTTCGGGGAACAGGAAAGGTGGGAGGGAGTGAGGGGATTGTTAAGAAAGATGAAAAGTCATGGTTTGCAGCCTAATGTGATAACCTATACAACATTGGTTGACATATATGGGGGGTCAGGGAGGTTCATGGATGCCACTGAATGCTTAGAGGATATGAAATCTGCTGGTTTGAAGCCGACATCGACGATTTATAATGCTCTGATTAATGCCTATGCTCAAAGGGTATATTTATCATCTACTTTATAAACTTTTTTTATTTATCAACAGAAGTTTTAGTTTTCTGTTTGCCGTGTTTAGTTCTTTATGCTCTCAACAGATAGGTAGTTCCATTATTAGAGATACATGTTGAGTTTTAAGGTTATATGGACTAAGTTTTAACTTCAATAGTATGATGCCTTTTAGTAAGCTCATACGCGCATCCATTCCAGAACCAATTTTAAGTAGAGAGCTGCATAAGCACTTGTACGTAGTGTTGACCGGATGAAAGAAAGGTAGTTATGCGGTTACATAACCGCCTTATGCATCATAGTTAAAGCAACACGTACAAGTGTTTATTATGCGGTTCCTACAGTTCTCCACTTAAAATTGATTCTGTATGCGTTTCACCCTACTCTAACCGCCGGTACGACTTCTCTCCTCTCCTCCAATTCCTCTCCACTTCCACTTCCAGCTCCGGCGACTTCGACGGAGACGGTGACTCTACCGAGTTGCAACTCGCCGAGTCATACCGATCAGTCCCCGCTTCACTATGGCATTACCTTCTCAAAACCCTAGCATCTTCATCTTCTTCACCTACCTCATTTTCAACCACATACGCGCTCGTTGATTGGCTCCACCGGCACAATTTATGCTTCTCGTATGAATTTGTGTACTCGATTTTAATCCACTCGCTCGGAGGCTCCGAGATGCTCTACGATGCATTTTTGCTTTCACATAAACAAACCCTAGCTCCGTTAACTTATAACGTCCTCATCGGCGCGTGTGCGCGTAACGATGATTTAGAGAAAGCTGTCATCCTTATGAACAAAATGCGCGCGGAAGGTTACCAATCGGATTATATGAATTACAGTTTAATTATACAATCGCTGGTACGTAATAACCAAATCGATTCCGGATTGTTGGAGAAGTTATATGATGAAATGATTTCAGATGCTATTGAGTTAGATGTGCAATTGTTGAATGATGTTGTTTTAGGGTTTACAAAAGCAGGTGATGTGGACAGAGCTATGCATTTTTTAGGTGTGATTCAAGGGAATGGATTGACTGCTAAAACTTCTACTGTGGTTTCTGTTATTTCTCTGCTAGGGAGTTTGGGGAGAGCGGAGGAGGCCGAAGCGGTTTTTGAAGAGATCGGTGATGGTGGATTGAGACCTCGAACTAGGGCTTATAATGCTGTGTTGAAAGCTTATGTTAATAATGGTGGTCTGAGGGATGCAGAGTGGATAGTGAATGAAATGGAGAGGAATGGGGTTTTACCGGATGAGTATACGTATAGCCTTTTGATAGAGGCTTATGGGAATGCTGGTCGGTGGGAGAGTGCGAGAATCGTGTTGAAAGAAATGGAAGCTAACGATATGAAGCCGAGTTCGTATGTTTTCAGTAGAATCTTGGTGGGTTATCGCGATAGAGGGGAGTGGCAAAGATTGTTTCAGGTTTTGAAAGAGATGCAGAACTGTGGTGTGAAACCGGACCGGCAGTTTTACAATGTAATGATTGATACGTTTGGGAAGTATAATTGCCTTGATAACGCGTTGGCTGTATTGGAAAGGATGAGAGATGAAGGGATTGAGCCGGATACGGTTACATGGAACACACTCATAGATTGCCATTGTAAATCCGGGCATCATGATAAAGCAGAGGAACTGTTTGATGAAATGCAGCAAAGAGGGTGTTCGCCTTGTGTTGCAACATATAATATTATGATCAATTCGTTCGGGGAACAGGAAAGGTGGGAGGGAGTGAGGGGATTGTTAAGAAAGATGAAAAGTCATGGTTTGCAGCCTAATGTGATAACCTATACAACATTGGTTGACATATATGGGGGGTCAGGGAGGTTCATGGATGCCACTGAATGCTTAGAGGATATGAAATCTGCTGGTTTGAAGCCGACATCGACGATTTATAATGCTCTGATTAATGCCTATGCTCAAAGGGTATATTTATCATCTACTTTATAAACTTTTTTTATTTATCAACAGAAGTTTTAGTTTTCTGTTTGCCGTGTTTAGTTCTTTATGCTCTCAACAGATAGGTAGTTCCATTATTAGAGATACATGTTGAGTTTTAAGGTTATATGGACTAAGTTTTAACTTCAATAGTATGATGCCTTTTAGTAAGCTCATACGCGCATCCATTCCAGAACCAATTTTAAGTAGAGAGCTGCATAAGCACTTGTACGTAGTGTTGACCGGATGAAAGAAAGGTAGTTATGCGGTTACATAACCGCCTTATGCATCATAGTTAAAGCAACACGTACAAGTGTTTATTATGCGGTTCCTACAGTTCTCCACTTAAAATTGATTCTGTATTTACCAACCCCCCTCTCTCTGTATACATTGTTAAATATCTAAAATAGTACTCCTTTTGCTAAACAAGATTATTGCAAAGATGTTAGAACTCATAAAACCCTCATAAAAATGGTTCTACAAAATGAAAATGAATGAACAACTTCTCTTCATGATTGAAATTTGTTAATTGAGCAGGGTCTATCTGAGGAAGCACTGAATGCGTTTAGGATCATGAGAAGTGATGGCTTGAAACCTAGTAATTTAGCTCTTAATGCATTAATAAATGCTTTCTGTGAAGATAGGAGAGACGTTGAAGCCTTTGCAATTCTACGTTCAATAAAAGAAAATGTAAGCTCCCTCAAAAACCTCATTTCAGCACTTTCCTAACAGTGATTGTGCAAATTAATGAATATAAATGTGTTATCTCCCAACTACAGGACCTGAAACCGGACGTTGTCACATACACCACTCTTATGAAAGCTTTAATTCGTGTGGAGAAATTTGATGAGGTATGGAATTTGTACATTTACTCTAGCTAGAACCAGTATTTAGATATATGTGTACATAATTTCCAAGTAACAATTGATGACTAAAATTACATATTCGTCTATATGTCCCGAAATAAATTAGATTCTTGAATATCCTATATGGGTCTTTTTTGGCAAGAATACCTTCTTGACCATTGGTAATCAATTAAAAGCCGTCGTGATGTCGATTTGTCTATAACTAATACTAATACACATCCACAATATTGATCATTTGTTTGTTTTGGAAGGAAAATAGTGTTTGTAAAAGATTTCATAGAAATTTTGAATATGGAGAACTCTAGTTTGACTCTGAAAAGTCAAAGGTATTACTCTTATTTGAACATACTCCTATCAGTATATCACATGAAAGTTACAACTATTTTCCACTCTGAGAATTCAATCAAAACTGTAATCTTTCCCTTTTCGGTTTTGGCAAATTCACAATCAGGAATGAATGACCTATTTGCCCATTATCATTCTCCTACCAGCTTTAACCGGAGATTTGAAAGGCATTTTAGGCATTTTGAACACATGTCCAATACACTTTCTATAAAATGGTGTTAAATTTCAGGTCCCTGGTGTTTATGAAGAAATGATATTGTCCGGGTGCACCCCAGACCGCAAAGCTAGAGCTAAGCTACGGTCTGCACTGAAGTACATGAGACAGAGACTGAAATCTGAGTTCCATTCCACAAAGCCTTTGACCAGGGCAAATTACTGATATAAAGAACCACCAACAACCGCTTGGTTAACCATGGTGCACTGTCACTAGGCAGATGGTCTGTTTGTTGCTCAATTGGGTTTGAAATCATCCACTATGAGCAGGTATTACATAATACTGCAATTATATATATTCTTTTTGTAGCATAATTTTCGCCAGGTAGTCCTTGTTCTTACTTGTAAATGTTTCCATCTGTTGGAAAGTCAACTGGTCAAACAAGCAAATACTACAAATTGGGAGCAGCAGATACAAAATTCACAAGTACTTATATTATAACCAACTCATTCTTTGGATAATTTGTGCATATGCATGTCTAAGGTGATAATTTTGAAACTCTAAATATCAAGTGGATAATAATGTATTTGAATTTGCTCATCTATTTGTGAATTTACATATAACCTTAGTTTATTTTTAGCAAGGACTGAATAAATGCCTAAGATCAATATTGATCACAATGTGGCCATTTACTTTGTATGATGAGTTGGGATTCTTGTGCTTTCTCAAATGTGATATATTTATTTAGTCAACATATATCTATGAGAGAAAAATTGTTATAAGACGGTTGATCTATTATGACAAACTGGCCTCTACAGACTAAAATACATATTTTCTCAAGTAATCTATTAACTATCGTGTATTTTAAACCTAATCCTTATTCTAATAAACGATTCTAAAAAACGTCACATGTCATTACCGTATTTTTTCTTACTAATTTTTTTTAATTTTCTCTATTTAAACTTGAATTTTGAAATCTAATTATGTTAATTTTTATTTTTCAAAAAAAGTAAAACAAAATTTGAATTATATTATTACTTAATTAAGGAAACAAATAATTTTATTTATTGTACTTTTATTTTTCTATTAAACAACCTCATGTAATATATAGGTATATGACCTAGTTACATATATACACAACCTAAAGCTTAAATTACACATATCTCTTTCTTTTATAAGATTACACATTTTGATAAAAATGCTCTTTTAAAGATTTTGAATATTGTTACATTAGTTGTTGGGGATTATTTATTAATTGGTTAAAAATTTGACAGTTGTTACGTACATTTTGGTGATTGAAAAGAACGAAAAAAGAGGCTAAAAGTATTGAAAAAAAAAGTTAAAAATGGCTAAATTTGAAAATTTAAAGTTTTAGTAAAAAAAAATGGTAAAATGGTTATTTTCTAATTTATTTTTATAAAATAAATCAAAATGAGTATATTTGATATTTTAGCTTTAAGAAAACGGATATGTGTAAATTGAATTTTAGGCTCTGTATATATGTAACTAATAATAAGCACGTGGTGAAAATATCAATACGTAAAATATTTAAATCTGTATTTATATATTTTACATGTGTAAAAATGTATTACATATACTGAGGATAGAAAACAAAATTCAAAATATGTAAAAATTGATATATAATTTGGTTTCGAAAATACGTTAATTACTATTTAATGTAATTTGACTTTCATAACTATTTGGTTGAAGATAAAAGTTACATAATTATATTTCATATTTTTCTAATTTGGTTTAGTTCTTATTCGAATTCGAATCCAGATTTCAAATTTCCAGATTTTAATAATTCGATTCTAATAAACCGAATAAACCTATTCGATTCGATTGAACACCCATAGTTGAGTGGCTTTACACGGACAAAAAAAACTTTAAGTGAATTAAATAAAACATTTAAAAAACTTGATTATTATTTTATAAAATTACTTAAAAGAAAAATACACAATTGGATCACTTTTTCTAGTATTTAGTTTTGCATATCCGTTTTATTGTCTTGATGGACCAGTTTTATATATTTTATTATAAGACATTTCATATTCTATGGATGTCATAGTCATAAAAGGTACTAGTGTGTTGTCCCGCGTAAAGTGTCTGGGGCATCACCGAATCTCTTCTGGAGAGCGCAATCTAACTCGAACTATTTTAAATACTGATTATATTTGGGTATTATTATTATTATAATTATGTAAATATTTAGTAATTATATACTTAAACATTTAAATAAGATAATGCTTAATTTAAATAGTATTTAGTTATAAAAATATAAATAGTAAATGTAAATTTAAATATTAATTTTAAGTATTATAAATAAAATAATACTTAATATAGTGAATTAAATAATCTTATGTGCATTAAATAATAATAATTATTGAGTGTTGAGTTTTAATTGTAAAAATGGGTTAAATGATAATTAAACAAATTTTATTCATTAATAAAATGTACCTTAGGCACAACAATTTATGTCAGGTGTCTTTAATTTTTTGATAAATTCCAAATTGTGTTTCTAATATGTATTATACAATAGTACAGATATATTAATAAGCTTTATTGTTTGACGAAAATGCCCTTGACCTTATTTCCCTGTAATAAAACCAATCGCGGCACTGCGTTTTCAAAACCCTTCGACTGCAACCCTTGCCGCCGATCACCATACACTTCTAAAGAATCAGGCCAGAATGAGTCGGAGCCTAGGTATTCCGGTGAAGCTGTTACACGAGGCCGCCGGACACATAGTGACGGTAGAACTCAAGAGCGGAGAAGTTTACAGAGGAAGCATGATTGAATGCGAAGACAACTGGAATTGCCAGCTAGAAAACATCACCTTCACCGCTAAGGTTACCACTCCCTATTTCCTGAATTCTATGCAATCAATTACACTTTCTATTGTTTCTATCGTTGTGCGGCTCCTTGATTTGCGTTTTTTCTCGGTTTCATTAAGCATTTGACTGAAACCCTAATTCTACGTGTGTAGATCTGCAACCGCAAGGACATAGTTTTATGAATTTTGATAATGAATTAGTGACTATTGAGTACTGAATCAGTTATTGTATGTTTGTAAACCCTAAATCCTAACAATAGTCATAGGAATGTGCTTGAATACAAAATATATTTTCTGTTGATCAAAATTTTGCGATATGGAAATGAAATGACTGTTAAATTCAAAATCTCTAAGCAATGCTTTTATTTGTGTTCTGCTTGTTATATTTGATAGGGATGTTGCTAGATTATTGTGGTGAAGACAATTTTATCAGTCCAGTAGAATTTCATATTGTTTTTATTCATAGAGAATCTATGTGGTTATCCAACACTTAAGATCTTAGTTTAAAAAAGCGCCTAGGGCGCTTCGGGCAATGCGCTTCCAACAGTGTGAGGCGGTGGGCGTACATGAGTTGTGGGTAAAAAAGGCATGGGGTGCACCTCTTGTACATGGCCAGATTTTGTGCGTCAATAGGTTGTACATATAGCTTTTTAGCTTGTACATACTACATAGAGGTTATTTATATATTAAATTGTATATAGAGGTTATTTATATCTAAGTTTTGAATATATGGTGATAGAGACCTCTGAGAAATATAAAAGATATTATATAAATACCGTGCACCTCTCATACGTGATCTGTACGCCTTTGCCCATCGCCTCACACTTTCTAAAACCAAGCCTAAGATATATTTTAAATACATTTCTATTTTTTAGGTTCCAACATAATTTTATTAAGGAATCAAGTTGTTTTTCTTGAAGTTGAAACAACTATATCATAATATTGTTCTGCATGTCTGCAGGATGGGAAGGTGGCTCAACTTGAACACGTCTTCATTCGTGGCAGCAAAGTCAGGTGTGTATTCATTCTTTATGATCAGCCCTCTTGCACTTTTTGAGGAAATACTAAGAGCATCTTAGGTAGTACTTTTCTTTTTATGGTTTTTTGTTCTAGTTATCTTTAGAAAGTCGGATCCAGATGCCAGTGTTTGACGACCATTTACAGCTTTAGAAATCCAAAATCACTTGACCACTTTTGCAAATAGTAGCTACACTATGTGGGTACGTTCAGTTTTCCAAAAGTCCTTTCAAATTGTATAACGAGGGGATCGATAAACTATTTTTCATTAATCAACTTTTTTCAACCACGAGGTTTGGAACTATCAAACTAGTTGTTTAGAAAAGTCATTGTACCATATTGCATTAGTATCTAGTACTTAATTCTCATATGTATACATAATTTAACAGCAGTATTTGCTTTCTTCCACTTACACATTGTTTTTTTTACACCAATAATGAGTTCATGAGCTTATCAAATCTTTGCAGGTTCATGATCATACCAGACATGCTTAAGAATGCACCAATGTTCAAACGTTTAGAAGCTAGAATTAAGGTACCGTCTCTGACTCTCTTAGTGTGTCATGTGAATGTTTTTAGATAAGCTAGAATTATGTATATCTAATTCATATATTTTTTTTTCTTAAAGGGGAAAGGTTCAGCACTTGGTGTTGGCCGGGGCCGTGCTGTTGCTATGCGAGCTCGAGTAAGTATTACAATTGTTTTCGCAATATTACTGGAAACGGATTTTTAGTCAATGTCTAATAGTAGAGGTGCAGTTAACAGTGAAAATGGGTGTGACTTTAGATGAGTACGCATCTAAACAGATCGGTTTGCTTTGGGTTGTTCTACAAACATCTTTTTGTTCGTTTTTATACATCTTCTATAAATAACTAACGTGTTAATTATAATAGAAAAACAATATTATCACTTTAGTATTCTTGATCTTTGAATAAAACATCTTAGGAGGTTTGTTGTACTAAAAATAGACTTGAGGTGACTTTTGGCACGTTCTTTTTTTAGCTAAATCTTTTGACTTGTGAGATAAAACACACAACCCAAATCTACCCATACATAAGTAAATGGGTCGCCATTAATCAAGAGATCAAATTCTTACACATCATAATCCAAATCTTTTGTTGTTCAAGAAGCCAGTCTTTAAATCTCATTGGCAAAGCTGGAATCATGTCGGAGGTCGTGAATTACTCTAATATCTCATGATTCTATAATTTTACTAAAGATCTGCAATCTTGTGTGTCATTTATGTGTCAAGTCCTTATTAGTATCCGTCATGAAGAAAAACTTCTTTTGTTGGTAGTGGTAAAAACCTGAGTAACAACCAATTGAATAGGAATCCATTCTTGCAAAGTTATTATTATGTCCACTGGACTGTATAAGTGGAACGGTTCATCCTTTTTAACTCGTTCCGATTGGTAATTATTGTTATGCAGGCTCAGGCTGCTGGTCGTGGAGCTGCGGGTCCTGGTAGAGGGAGGTGATCTCTTTCTGAATCAGAATCACATTTATCAAATGTTGGACGGATCCTAGTAATCATTTCTATTTAGGTTTTTGCTTTTGATTTGTAAGGTTGGGGTTGATGTTTGATATAAACTGTAAGCGTATATTCTAAATGTCGAGTTGTGTTGCACTTTTTATGCTTGTTTCCGATGAGAATTGTAGCTTAATTCTTAGTTAGTGGCCGTCCATGATAAATGCCTCTTTTGTCTGTTACTACTATGAGAGTGAATTGGTTGGGGCGGGTCGGTTTGTGTAACAGGCGGAAACGGTACAGGTCAAAACGAGTTGGGGTGTAAATTTCACATGCTATATTCTTTTATGTGGTGGTAGAGGCGACATACGAATGGGTAGAACTTGAGTATCTGATGTGTTAAACCATACACGTTAGCATCCCGATGGACAAAAAACAATTCAATATTTGAACGTCTTTCGGGTCAAGCATTTGGTTTATTGTTGTAGTTGTTTCAAATCGACATATTAGTGTAGGGTTAATCTTGATGGGTATGGGTCAAAACCGGTTCATTGGATTACGGGTCATGAAGCTGAATTTGCGGGTTTGTTTGGATGGGTCAAGTCATTAGAAAGGTTCATTTAGGCATATGTTTTTCATTTTTTTTAGTGTTTAGATCATGGGTTAGTGGGTAAATTATTTCCCTTTCTTTAGGTTTCTTTAGGAGCAAGAGTTAGTGTTTTGGATTGAATGAATACAAAAGTTTAGAATAATACAAATTATTCTCTAAATATTTGTCTGACGGAGGATTTGGGAAGTCACTGGGGTTCAATCGCTAACACTAAAATTTGTATGTAGTTATATTAGTTTGTTTAGACCACGATCTAAGCAAACTGTTTGAAAAGCTTGATTTTTTTGTAACACGTTGAATTTAAAGCTGTTTAATATAGGCCCGTTGAAATTGTCAAATTCAACCTCCTTACAAAATAATTTTAATATGGCCGATTTCCCTTCTTGTGCGATATTTTTTAGTAAGTTTATGCAATGAAAATAACCAAAACACAGACCCATTATAAAAGCGTTTTTAAGTTAGGTAGTGGCGGAATGCTCTCTTTATATAGTCATTACTTTGTCTAGAGGTGCACAAAAAGTTTTTTTTTAACCCGAACCAGTTTTTTTCAAACTTGTCAAAACTGATTTGAAAAAATCTGGTTAGGTTAATAATCGGTTCAGGTGAGTTAAGAGTACTAACCATATAAACCGGTTGGGTTAATATTGACCGGTTAAAAAAATCCGCTTTAGTAATATTTAAAAAAATCTCAAAAAAAAATACCGAGGTCTGTAGATAAAGTTTTATTTGTTTAGTTTTTATAAAATAAATAAAAACTTTCTAAAGTTATACATCGAAGGCTACCGAGGTCTCGTGACAAAAATTTCACACAATATTGTAATGTTCACTTTTTGTGTATAATCTTCTATATATTTTACAAACCATCAATACACAAACACATTCTTCTTAAACCTTTAACTTTTCTAATCACACAAACCAATGTTTTTTCTTATCCATATTGTTGTTATTCAAGTTCATTCAACGTCTCATATTTTGTTTAACTATTTTGGGAGCTTCCATAGGAGCTCTCAAAGCATGAATCTTTTCACCCTTCAACTTCATTCCTGCTTCGAGCAATCCTACGGAAGCTGTGAAAACAGTTAAACAAAAGATGAGGAGTTGAATGGATTTGAAGAACAGTATGAAAAAGGAAAAAAGCCCCGGTTCGAGTTATTAGGAAAGTTGAAAGAGTTGAGAAGAATGTGTTTGCGTATGTGGTTTGCAAACTGTGAATGATCATACATACAAAAAGTGTCCAAGGCAATGTAGTGCATAAATTTAGTGTGTTTGAGTGTTTTTGTGAGTTTTGAGAGTTAGTAAAGTGTTGTGATTAAACAAATACATCTAATACCTATTTATACTAACATAAGGGTCAAAAGAGTATAGAAAAATTCATTCTAAAGGTTAATTTCGTCAGTTACCCGAAAGAAACTAGGGCTTTTTATTTCCACCACCCAAGTGAAAGCTGAGTTTTCATAAATCATAGAGGTCATTTCCTTGAGAAGGAATTCCTCACGAAGGGAACAACTACGAATAATGTGGATCTAGAAGAAATCCAGGAACCAAGTATTGAATCAATGGACATGGTGGCTTTTGATACTTTACAGGTCCAGATCAAAATAATAAATGCTTCAAGGGATCAATGACACACACACACCGACTGAATCAATGTGTATGGTGGTGGAAACAATCTAATGAAACAGTAAAACAAGTGAGTGTGTATCACAAACAAATCTAGAACACAATAAAGATGAAACAGTAAAAACAGACACAAGAAAATGCTTCCAAATGCTTTGTTTTCCTCAGAATGCTTGAAAATGACTTAGGGTTGCAACCTCACACTCGCACACCCTAATTTCCTACAAACTGTTATATTTATAGGACCCAAAACAAGCAATCGCAACTATGAAAACATTATAACTCAATTGCAAGTACTAAATACGATTGTGTTACTTACAATCGTAACTGGTTGCCTATCGTAACTTACCTACGATTCAAATGCACTTGCGATTATTATAGACTCAATCGTAAGTACACTTGCAATTACAAAGACTTAGCATAAAAACAAGAAAATTACATTGAGCATATAGCTTATCAAAATACAATACTCTATAATCTCCCTCTAAGCTATTTCTTCAATGTCTTCAACTTTCTTTAATGGAAGGCTTTACATGAAGTGACATAACCCTCTTTAATGCTTTTGCAACGGCTTCAAAATCACCATAAACTTGAATTGGATTCTGAAACAACAGTTCCAGATCCTAAGGTTGGAATTTCAGTAGCTCTATGGGCTCAAAGACGTAGGGGTGTTCATTAGTTCGATTAACGGTTTGTTCGATTTATTCGATTCGGTTTTGATTTTTTTAACCCTTATCCGTTAACCTAACTGAACCGAATTGGAACTTTTCTAACCGAACCGAATTCAACTGAATAAACCGATTTCAAAAGGAAAGTATATCCGAATAAACCAAATAAATCGAATTCAACCGAATAAATCGAATAAACCGAACCGAATTGGAAATATGTCTAACCAAACAAACCGAATTTAAAAAAAAGGTATATCCGTTAACCGAAAACCAAATTCGCAATTCGGATATGGTTAATAACCGAACAAACATGTAGATGTAATAAGTTAGAATTAATAAAATTGATTATTTCAATTGAAATTTACTGCTTTGTTTTCTTTATGTATTGTAATTAGAATTAATAAAATTGTTTTATTATTTAATACGAACGGTTCCTATAGTCCGTAAATATTAAGACCTAAAGCGGTTGTTTTTTCCTATACAGTAGAGCCGTACACAACACTTACGAAAACATATGAGAGTATCCAAACCCGAAGATCTTCATCTTCACCGAGCATACTCAACCACACACGGAAAAAAAATCCAAATCATAAATCACTCAAGGGCATAAATTCAAACACAAACAGACAAATTGAACATACGAACACATATACACATACAACAGTGAAACACCAAAACCATTCAAACTGACTAAGATGTGAAGACAACAAAAATACATGCGACATCTACATCGACTTACTCTGAGATAGCCGACCACAAAGGTTTTTATTTAACAAGTTAATTAAAATTTCGTATAAATTTTTTTAAAAGGTTAAGTTAAATCTATATCTATATACATACTAATAAATAAAGGTTTTGAGGTGCTACATGTCATTCCCGTATTAATCCTTAACATTTTTTTCTCGTCTCTCTCTCCTATTTAATGATACAAGTTTCTATAAAAAAAATTATAAAGTGTGTTTTACGGCCTCTCTCTGTTATTAAATAGTAATGATTTTTATAACTATTTTTATAAAACATTTTTTGATTAAAAAAATATTTTTATTCATAAAACATTTTATAGTTTGAACATTTCTTTCATTCTTTTTATAAAACATTTTTAAAAAATACCTATATAACGCTTCTAAAATTTGTATTAAAAAATTATGTAACATGTCAAAAATATGTAATATAAGATTTTTTTTACTAAGTATATATATCACTACATTTATTCACCCTGTATAATACACATGGTTTCTAACCTATATTATAATAAATGAATAACTATACTTGCTACGTGTCGACTTCTGATGAAATCTAGATTTTTGTTTTTCGTTTTCTTTCTCCAATTAAATAATGATGATGTTATAAATACTTAAATATCTAACATATATTCTAATACTAGCTTACACCCCGTGTCTACACACGGGATGAAAATATCAATACATAAATTCTTAATTTTATATATATATATATATATATATATATATATATATATATATTTAAATGTGTAAAAATGTATTACATACGAATGATTGACAACAAAATTCAAAATATATAAAAATTAATATATAATTAGGTTTCGCAAATACGTTAATTACTATTTTTCATACAATTTGACTTTCATTACTATTTAATTCAAAATAAAAGTTACATAATAATATTTCAGAGTTTTTATAATTAGGGATAATTTAAAATAAATATTTTGTATTAGTATAATTAATATTTTAATTAAAGATATATTGTTACTAAAATATAAATGTGTATTTAATAAGAAAGAGATGCGGGAAAAATATGATGAAAATGAATGGTGACGACACGTGGCATGTTAAAACCTTTATTTATTATATAGTATATATTTTATTAAAAATTACTAAATCATAAGAAAATTTCAATTATTTCTTATTTCACAGATAACTAATAATACCAAACATACAAATCTTGATAGAAAATACTGTTTTATAACAAGTTGTATTTATTTAACCTATGTAACACATGAGCTTTAACCTACTAAAGGTAATATAACGACACAAATCCAAATATAGCATGGCGCGCCTATGAAGAGGGACCATGAATCCATGATGGGTTCCAATTGAGAAACGGTCCCTCGATCTATTATTTAAACACGTGGGGTGCACATTTTAAAAGAGAGAATCAATTATTTATGATGTACATTGAAAAAATGAAAATATTAATCAACTTTGTTAGAATCTCGTGTATTACACAGGTTGAATAAATATATTATTATATACTTAATAATAAAAAGTTTATGTTTTTAAAACCCGTGTAATAAACGGGTTTATTACACTGGTTTATTCAACCCGTGTATTATACGGGTTGAATAAAATATAACGTAATCTATTAACACTTACACTCGTCAAAATGAAATAATGTGTATGTAAATATATAATTAAAAGTTTTTACCTTGAATTGTTGGCTATAAAATTGTTTTAAGTTTATAAAATTCAAAATATGATTGAACAAATTAATTGATGATAAACACAATTTTAAATTCAAAAATGTGTATATAAAAATTGAATCAAATAATTAATTTAGTTGTCTAAAATAGTGGAGTTTATTATTAATATGAGAGAGACAGGGAAATGAAAATGAGGAGACCTAGAAATGTGACAAATGTCCTCCTAATTTACTTATTTATTATGTAGTATAGATATAGATTATTTGGATCTTAGCGTCTGTTTCGTTGAATGTCTTGCTCCTGACAATTAGGTTTCTGTCTGATCTAATGGACTGACTTGATATTATTCCTCTCATGAGGGATAAGAAGGAGCTCGTTGGCTCAATTGTATTTGTGGTTTGGCGGTTGAGAAACTTCGGAATTATATGGTATTCTTAAAGAATCGGTCTCAAAAATCGTTGTTTTTTGAATAATTTCTTTAAGAGTACTCAGCATAGTTTTTTATTATTAAAGTTTTTAAAAGTGATCGGGTCGATTATATGATACTTTTAATAATGATAAAAAAACAGTAACATGAACCACTGCCACTTCAACCGATCACCAGCAAAACATAAAATTCAAAAACATGCTATGCTTTCCTCTCTTCAGTGATGCCAACGTCATACCACCATTGGACCATCACTCGTCACCACCACAACTGTCGCTTACCGTCATCAGTATCAACATCTTCCTCTTTTCTCGTCATCACTAAACCTCCCAATAGAGGTGCACAAATCGGGTTTTCAAACAATCAAACTAAACCGGTTTTGGTTTGGGACAACTTTGTCAAAACCGGTTCAAAGTGACAAAAACTAAACCGGTTGGGTTAGACCTGAAACCGATTTTACATAAAAAATTATATATTTAAAAAAAATTAAAAAAATAAACATTTGAAATAAACAAAATAAAGTTCATCTTTTTTTTTATGTTTGCAAATTATAAACACTAATCTCATCGTAGAAAAAAAGATAGAAATTGTGAATACCACTACTAGAAAACTGGGCATTTGTTACCGTATTTTCGGTCTTTGTTCTTGCACTAGAAAGTGTGGCACAAACTTCATCTGCTTTTTGAATTGCAGCATTACACAATTCTTGAACTTCTCCTGCAACAGAAAGTCTGCTTACGATGCCTCGCGCCATCATGGCAGAGACCCCACCCAGTGGGCCCACTTATGTCTCTAATTTGGTCCTTGCTTCTTTAACAATTTCATGGAGGTCTTGAAACCTTGATGTGCCATCAAAAAGTTAAAAACACAAAAATGGAGCAGAGAATTAGCAAACTTTCTGATCAAGGTACACCGGGTTTTAAAGTTCTACGTTAACCTTTACGTAGTGTATTCATATAATTTTTGGTTGTTTCATTTCAGATTGAACCGGGCCTGCAGTTTACATAGTAGTGTATTCATATATTTTTTGGTTGTATCATTTCAGATTGAACCGAGCCTGCAGTTGATGAGCTAGTATCGACCCCAAAAAGAAATTATAGGCAGACGTATTTATTTTTCTTACGTATAAATAATATAGCGAGTAAGATATGACTAATGAAGGTTCATGAATAATTTTTTTGTTTTTATTACTTCAAACAAACTACTTTTTTAGATTATTAATAATATTCCTAAGGCAATTAACTCTCGTCAGGTCTATTTATAATGTTGCGACTCATTATATATCATAAATTATCGTAAATATGTCAAAAACATCAACTCATAATGCAGATGTTTTTATATGAGAATAATATACAGCTTATAGATATAATTATTTAAAAAGGTGGATCCAGACACCACATGTTGTGGACCTCCCAACTAATATTTTATGGTGATTATTTAGTTTAAATTAGTAAATTATATACTGGGGACGTATCAAATGAAAACCCTGAGTTGTTGTTAAAACCCTTAAACTCTACCACAACCACTCATTTCTTTTTTATGTGTTTCACTACTAGAAAACATATATATATTTCCTACAAAAGTTTCCGACAAAAGAAATTTCTCACAAGTTAGCGACAAATTTCCGACAAAACAAAATCAAAAAGTAACTATACGATTCCCTACAATTTTCTGAAAAATTTATTAAATAAGTTAACTTATTTATTTACTATAATCATAGGAATATTGTCGGAAATTACCGACAAAAGACTTTTGTCACTATTTCGTCGGAAAATTAGTCGGTACTTTGTCAAAAAAAACATTTCCTACAGAGTTTTTTTCAACAAACATTTTTTGTCGGAAACTTGTCGCTAACGATCAATTCCGACAAATTTCCTACAAAATTACTGTCGCAAAATTTTCATTTTTTTAGTAGTAAGATTTTGTGGGAAATTTGTTGGAATTAGTCGTTAGCGACAAGTTTCCGACGAAAAAATGTTTGTTGGAAAAAACCCCATAGGAAACGTTTTTTTTTTCGACGAATTAGCGACAAAAGTCTTTCGTCGGTAAATTCCGACAATATTCCGACGATTATAGTAAATAAATAAGTTAACTTGTTTAATAAATTTGTCGGAAAATTGTAGGAAATCGTATAGTTACTTTTTTGTTTTTGTTTTGTTGAAAATTTGTCTCAAACTTGTGAAAAATTTCTTTTGTTGGTAATTTGTCAAAAACTTTTGTAGAAAATATATATGTTTTCTACTAGTGTTTTGGTTTGTTTTTAATTTAGAGGGGTACTTACGTAATTTACCCAATCTCTCTCTTTTTAAATCTGCAATTTATCATCAAGATCATTCACTTTTCTCTCTCTAAAGATCTGCAACTCAAAGATCCTACTTATTCTTCATCGAGATATCAACATCAGAAAATTTCTCACTGCCATGGCCACCATGCGCTTAACCAGATCCGTCGTGACATGGAAACCCAACTTTAGATCTCTCCAACAGTGTGTTATTCGATGGCACATCTTCGATCGGGCGACGCCTCTACCATTTTCATCAGATGTGAGATGAAAACCCTTTTTTCTTCTCATACCAATTTTATTGAAGGATGGGACGATATATGAATTTTTTTGGTGTAAATTTCTAATAGTCCGTCCTTGTGTTTGGTGGGTAGGTTGGAACACTGCAATTTTTTTCGGTGCAAATTTGTTTCCGCTTCGGTCATCTAGTCTGGAAAAAAAGGTGAGTTGTATCCTTCCCCATCATCTTTAGACTTGCAGACATATGTATATTTTTATTTAAATAACTAAGTGAGTTTCTTTAAAAATAAAAAGAACTTGAAGGTTATCCAAACCCTCTTCATTCATTTTAAAAAAAATGTTATGCTTATTTAGGTTTTTCATTTTTAAGAAATGTTTGGATATTATTTTAATCTTTTCATTTTTAAGAAATATTTGGATATTATTTTAAGAAATGTTGTGCTTATTTAGTTTTTTAGCATAAGCATTTGTAATTTTGTTTTAATTCTTGAAATCTGAATTGGTTTTGTACAGTGAACATGGTTGAGAAAAAGAAAAAAAGTAGCTTAAGAGGAAACAAGTTTGGAAGTTACCCATGTGTATTTTGATTTTATACTAGTGTATTTTGATTTTACACTAGTTTATTTTGATTTTACACTTGTGTATTTTGTTTGTACACATATGTATTTTTATTTTACACTTACTTATGTATTTGTAAAGACATTTGTGTATTTGGATGTAAATTTTTTTCTACTTCAAGTAAAAAAAAATTCTGCTTCAACCTTTGGTTTTGGGCTTAATTTCAACTTCGTTAAATGGGTATGCAAACCTTTAGTTTTTCTGCTTCAAGTTAATAGTTTATTAAATGTTGAGTTCTAGCTTGATGTTTTGTAAAGATTATTAAATGGGTATGCCCATGTGTATTTTGTTGGTAGACATATGTATTTTGATTTTACACTTTATGTATATGTTTTTTTTTCAGATTTATTGCAGATCATGATGCCCGAGAACTTGCTGAAATATATCTTTCATTGCAAATGTGAGCATTTATTAGCCTTACTCGCTTGTGTGCTTGTTTTCTTATCCTTTTGTGGATTTTAAGTCAAGCCATATTTTTTTACCTTTGTTACCAATTATTATCATTTTGTTTATGTTTTGGAATTCTATTTTTTTTTTTCATGTTTAGGTATAAACAAGGAGCTTCTGCTATGAGGAGCTAATCTTAGCTTAATCAACGATTCCCATACACTTTGTATATATTATGAACGTGTACTAAATTTTTAATGACAAGATCTTTGTTCTTGCAGCTATAATCTAAAACTACTATAAAAGTGTGGATTAGTGACTTTTTGTTAGTGGGTAGTTAAAAATTATGTGTATTTTGATTTTACACTTATTTATTTTGTTGGTACACATATGTCTCTTGAACAAACGAGTACAATGAAAAGCTCTTTCATTTTAGAAAGTAGAAAGGTCTATCACGCTTTATGGGGAACACACAATTTTTTAAGGGGGATTTGGTTGATCAGGGAAGTAATTTACCTATTTGCCTTTGATGAGATATTTTATTTAAATCTTTATCAATCATATATTATTATAATGTATGAAATAACTAAGACCACATGTTTTTTTATTCATTTAATATTAGTGGCTGTGATAGAGTTTAAAAGTGTGAGGCCCCAAACCCGGGAGACCTCACTTATTGGATTTACTCATCAACACATAGCACTTTACATAAGGCATTCATTAACACAGCGGAAACGATCTAAATCTTCAACATACACAGCGGAAACATAAACATGCCTATTACAAATTGTCTTTAACAAGGTCAAACTAAAACATAACATAAACATAATCGGGATGCCAGACACTGATCTTCGGGTAACTCTTCTCTCTAAGCCCAAGCATCCACATCCATCATCTAAACCTGCACTTAACTGATATGCATACTAAAAATCAGCAACGCTGAGTGAGTTCTAACGTTTACTTTAAATCATTTATACAAAAGATTTACTGATACATACATACACATACATACATACTTACTTACTGCCCTTAAGGCAAAACTTTACATACTACACTTTTCAAAAATAGTTTAAAACATTCATAAACTATCCGTCAATTCCTTGTCACTGTTGGTACTGCCCTCGTGGTCAATACCGCTTAACCGTCAATTCTTATCACTGCTGGTATTGTCCTCGTGATCAGTACCACTTAACCGTCAATTCCTTGTCACTGTACTGCCCTCATGGCTTACATCCATGAACCGACAAGTACCTGGTCAATGCCCCCATGGCTTACACCATGAACCGACACTACCGCTTATCCGTCAACTCTGTTACATACTGGTATTGTCCTCGTGATCAATACCTTCTGGGTCCTCGTGACCCAATGATGTTGTCCTTGCGGGCAACACCACATGACACGATGTTGTCCTCGTGATCAACACCGGGTATTGTCCTCGTGATCAATACCTCTTAACTGGTACATGGGGGATTGCGTAGTCCCCCGAGCAACCGCCGTCACTCATTCCAATTGTACAACTGTTAACGAACCCTAAGGTTCTTACTAATGGGTAGAACCCATATCTGACATCTTGTACAAGTAACATCTGTCCCAAGGACCTTTACAAACTGGTACACATTCCCGAAGGAAAGCTGTTCACTTTACTGTTCATAAAACTTTTCTGTAAATCTTGTTCATAACTTTCATATATAATATGCCTTTGTTTATGTATATCAAATATAGTAAACGCTTGCCATAAAATATAACTTGCTTTCTGAAACATAGCTTATCATAAAATACATCTTACTTTCTGAAACATAGCTTATTATAAAATACATCTTACTATCTAAAACATAGCTTATCATAAAATACATCTTACTTTCTGAAACATAGCTTATCATAAAATACATCTTACTTTCTGAAAGCATACTAGCACATATATCATGCCTTTGTTTATGTATATGAAAATATAGTAAACGCTTACCAAATGATATATCTTACTTTACTGAAAACATACTTTTGCCTCTTTTAAACCTTTCACTAAAACATAGCTTTTCTCTTCAGTTTATAATATATAAAATATAATAAACACTTTACACTAAGTATGCATACCACCCCTAAAGAAGGCAAAAAGGGGATTAGAACTCACCTGGTAAGCTAATTCGGGTTGTCCTAAACAAGGTCCAACAACGTCACTTCCGATCTGAATTGATTAGTTAAATACACATCAGACCACTACCGACTCTAATGGTTTAACTACTCTAACATACTGACTTCACTTAATCAGACCTGATGCCTGCGCACTTAGCAAGTGCGCAGACTCTGCTTCCTGCGCACTTAGCAAGTGCGCAGACTTCCCTTCCTGCGCACTTAGCAAGTGCGCAGGTCTCTCTTCCTGCGCACTTAGCAAGTGCGCAGGACCTGCTCTGTGCGCACTTAACAAGTGCGCACGACCTGTTCTTGGCGAAAAACCCTAACTTTCGCGTTCGGGTCTGATCACTTCAAGATCCCGAACATGTTTGCATTCAAAACGTTCGTTTTGCATTAAGGAACACAATTCTATGCTTGACTTTCAGTTTCATCCGATTAAACATCTCCTTTTCACCCAAAACCCGAAAAAACCCAAAAATAAACTAAAACTCAGATCTAGGAGAATCGGTTACCTGTAATCGCTTCCTTTTCGTTGCTAAACACTCACGAGACTCTTGCTAACGATCCTTGAAGCTTTAATCCGAAAACCGGGACTTTCTCTCTCTAGACTCTCTCTCACTCTTTCTCTAGAATTCCGAAAATGGTGATGGAAATGAGGCTTTAGGGCTGACTTTGAGGCTTATAAGGGCCCAAACCCTTCCCCTTTCGGCCCATACACCCCGGCCCAAGCCCGCTTCCTTTCTTTTTATTTAAGTTTTAATTCCTCGTGAATTCTCTCGTTTTCTAAAACTCGGGATGTTACAAAAAGTTTACACAATAAGAAATGATTTTCATTTGATACGTACAATATATATAATTGATGTTATCATAATAAGTTAAAGGGAGCTATTATTTGTACACACACTCCCTCATTCTCACACCACCCCTACATCAAATCAATCACATCAAACAATATCAAATATATTCATATTTTTTTATTATTTATTTAATTACTTTTATATTTTTATTTATTTACATTTTTAACTTAAATTTAATTTATATCATTAGTCAAATTAATAAAAACTTAAAAAAATTCAACTTCTAAAATTATGTAAATTGTAAAGTTATTTTTATTTATTTACTTTTTCAACTTAAATTAGATTTATATAAAATTAAATAAATAAATAAAAACTTAAAAAATTCATCTAATATTTTAGCGTCACAACTGGAAATAAATACAACTCTAGTAGCTTAGCTGCAAAAAATATCTGATATATTAAAAAAAAAATTCATCTGAACAAACTATGTGAAGGTCACCCAATTACGTATTTACTATACTAAGATCATATGCTCATTAAAAGTTTTATATAAATTATTAGAATATCTATCTTATGACGTTTATATCTTTTTTATAAAAATGACGGTGTTTTTAATTTATTATTTTTTTATAAAAATAACAACTCAAAATACGTTAATCCATTTAAAAAGAATGAAGATAACTTTAATCTGGGTTCGCCGTTCAAAAAAAACATTTAACAAACATTTTAATTAAATTGAATATAAAAATATAAATTAAAATAACTATAAATTATCTTTTCATTATACTTTTGTTATAGGTATTCATATCATCAACCCTTTATACATCCCATCATTATTATTAAAAAAAATAAAAATAATATAGGTGTATCTATTTTTTTTAGGGGTGTATAAATATAGCCTCCCTAATTTAAAACTATATATTTACTCATACCTTTTAAGAAATCATATCGTACAACATTATCTTATTATATTATTATTTAGAGTATGAGGTATATACTTTCACTTGGCTCTTTTAAGTGAGAGTACATTTCTGATACGTGTGCGCCACATCAGCTTTGTTGTTTCTCACTTGCCTCTCACATGTCAAGGGAAATACCCAACCCAGGTGAGCATTAAATGCATATATTATAAAATATTTATTTTTAAATAAAAATTTATTAATAAAATTACATAAATTACATAAATAAAATTACATTAAAAAACATAAATAACTTAAATAAAAATTACATAAAAAACTAATGTTGTGAACGTTCGAAAATATGGTCAATCAGGTCTGCTTTCAAAGCGTGATGAACTTCTCGACTTCGTATTTCTAGACGGTTGCTTCGCTTTTATCTTCGTCAATTTCTTCGTACGTAGTCTCATCTTCATTTGAGTTATATTTACAAATTGCCAAGCCGGTGTCCTCTAAAATCATATTATGGAGAATAATACAAGTATACATTATGTTCCTAATTTTGTTCTGAGACCAACACCTAGCCGGGCGTTGAATAATATGTCACTTACACTTCAACATACCGAACGCTCATTCGATATCTTTTCTTGCCGCTTTGTGAGCTTTTTTATAAGTATTACGTTTAAAGCCTATAGGTTCTGTAAGCGACTTGACAATTACAACATATTCGGGGTATATTCCATCTACAATATAATACCCACGCTCGTAAATTGTCCCCCTAAGCTAAAAAGATGAGTCAGGTGTGGTCCTGTTTATCTGATCGTCAAATATAGGCGATTGTTTTAGAACATTAATGTCATTGTTGGAACCAGCAACAACAAAAATGCATACCAAATGCATAGGTCATTTGATGCAGTCGCTTCAAGCATAATACTCTGATTATGATGATCACTACGTGCAAACTGACCTCGCCACGCGTTGGGACAATTTCTCCAGTCCCAATGCGTACAATCGATGCTTTCAAACATGCCGACAAAGCCATGTTTAGCTTCATGCGCCACATGTAACTGCTCAATGTCGCTGGCCGACGGTCTACGTAAATATCTAATATTGTAAAATCTAATTATAGCTCTAGAAATTTTATACATACATGACCTGATTGTTCGGGCAGACATCTTTAGATAATCGTCGAATGAATCACTACCGGTTCCATATGCCAATTAACGAACCGTGGCGGTACACTTTTGCACAGTTGTAAAACCAACCCGACCTATCGCATCAACACCTTATTGGAACCAAGGAACATCTCTCTCTATATCATTTAATATCCTTAAAAATAAATTTCGGCTCATTCAAAATCGGTTAGCAAAGTGCTCCTCGTCATACATACACACTTCGTTCAGGAGTCTTGGAGTAGTTGTGCGTTAGCAGTCGATCGTTATCGGTTTAGACGAGCATTTCATGTTAAAGGTTGTGATGATTCAGCTTCTTGTCACCACGTAATCGTTGTGGATGTCCAAGCACGGAATATCATTTGAGTCGCTTTGTCACTTGAAGATGAAGATGATGATGCCATTTAAAAATAATAATAATAATAAATAAAGTAGAAGTTTGATTGGGTTTGTTGTATTTAATGCGTTTTTATATTAAAAATGATTTTTTTTAAATCGGTTAACAGCCCTCCAACGGCTACTTTCAAGCCCTTTCTCGCGTGAAACCCTCACGCCCCTTCACTTGAAAAATTCCCAGAATAAACATTTTAATTTTTAATTGCAATAAAATAAACAAAAAAAAAATTCAAATTCCCCAAAATAAACATTAAATTTTGTCCAGAAAATGCTTAAATTTCGTCTAATTCGCCGAGTTACGCGTCTCGTTTTTAAACTTACACGGGTAATTTTTGCCGGAACATTTACCTAACTCGGCGAAATCGCGGGAACATGTTTTCATCGTGTTTTATTCATGTTTTGGCGTTCAGAAAATTATCGGGTTACTTTAGTTTAATTTATATATTTATTTTCATGTAATATTTGCCGAAATGCTTTCCAAAATCCGGCGTTTCGCCAGAATATTTGAATAAGAGAACAAAACGTCTGAATATCTATAATCGATAATCTATATCTATAACATATAATAAAGGAAAATGATGGAGGTCACGTGTCACTCTCTCTTTCCTTCTCATCCTTATTTTCTCATCTCTCTCCTATTAAATACTAATTTTTTTCTTTCTCTCATATTAAATAATGATATTAAATCTATAGTTATATTAAGAAACAAAAAAAAGTTAATTATGGATAGTTATTATATTATCAGTCTGTTTTTACATTTTAATAAACTCTACTATTTTATACAATTAGATTAGCTATTCGTTTCAATTTTTATCTACAAATTTTTTAATTTAAAATTTTGTTTATATATAAAATTAATCATGGATGCTTATAATTTATGCTGTTACTTATCATTTTTTAAAATAAATTTGTATTATGGATATTTATTATATTTTCAAACTGTTTTTACATTTTTAAAAACTTCATTATTTTAGACAACTAGATTAATTATTTGTTTCAATTTTTATCTATATAATTTTGAATTCAAAATTTTGTTTATTATCAATTATATTTTTATAAATTGTATAAACTGAAAATGATTTTCCAGCCATGTACGTTACAATTAAAAAAACATTCAATCATATATTTACATATTTGAAGATATAATATTTGTTATGATTTGTTAAATCCCACTGTATTTTTGTCATATCATTATAGGCGAAAGTATTCAAGTAATTAAAGCTATTTGTATATGGTTATATATGTTTTGTAGATGTGACAACTTCGACCCATTTTCTTATAAAACGGTTGATTTAGGTTATGTTTTTATCTCTAGCTGGTCAAACGGTTAAAAATCAAATAAAAATAGTCTAAAATGATAAGGCATATCGGTTGAATGTCACTCTAAGTTTAAATTTCATTCAAATAAATATATTTAGATTGCTATATTATAATCAGAATAATATGAAATTTTAATTATATTTCACACTAAGATATACTCATATATACCTAATAAATAAGTAATTGGTTAGCTCACGTGTCACATTTTTGTGACCTCATAATTTTGTAACTGTTTGAAAATTTTCCCGCTTATTTTTCTATAAGTCTAAGCTATACCAAATAAATAAGTAACTAATGAAAATTTTTTTCACTTATTGTTTCTCAATTATTTATTATCTTCTTTATTAATATTTACTTTATAAATATTTCATTTATTTAATATTTTAATTCTCAACTATTTCCTATGTTTTTCCGCTTATTCATAATTGTTTAATATTTCATTTATCCAACCCCGTGTAGTACACGGGTTCTAACCTAGTTTGAATAACAGAACAAAATGCCGGAATATGAAGAGGTATCGCTGGAATATGAAGAGGTTTCACCGGAATATGAATATTTAAATAATAGAACAAAACATCGAAATATGAAGAGATTTCGCGGGAATAAGAATATTTGAATAATAGATCAAAACGCCGGAATATGAAGAGGTTTCGTATCGGCGAAACCTATTCATATTCCGACGTTTTGTTCTATTATTCAAATATTAAGGCGAAACGCCGTGTTTTGGAAATCATAAATCATTTCGGCGGAAATTACACGAAAAATATAAATTAAATTAAAGTAAACCAACAATTTTCTGAACGCCGAAATATTAATAAAACACGACAAAAACATGTTATGGCAATTTCGCCGAGTTAGGTAAATGTTCCGGCGAAAACTACACGTATACGTTTAAAAACGATACACATAACTCGGCAAATTCGTCGAGTTTTAAGCATTTTCCGGTGAAAATTTAATGTTTATTTTGGGGAAGTTGAAAACTTTTTGATTATTTTAGGGAAATTGAAAATTAAAATGTTTATTGTGGGAATTTTCCCTAATTTAGTGGCACTGAAACAATAAAGATTTGTTTGCTCACTTGGGTAATGTGATAAACTTTAACGTAGTGTTTGGTGTGTATGAATGGATGATTGAATGGAATGAAAAAAAATGTTAGTAGCACATAGAAATGGAATGCACAATTACATAAGGAACGTGATTCCTTCCCCTTTAATGATTTTTATTCTTCGGGGGATGGGTGTTTTATTTTCATTCCTTTAAAGGATGGAATAAATTTGTTTAATTAATTACCCGAACCATGGCCCAACTCAAACACTAACCCATGATCCGATCAATGACATGAACCATGACACGACCCGTGACCCAACCCATGCCCCGTCCTATACCCGACACATGACGCAAACCATGATCCGACCCATGACCGTCCATGACGTGACCCATGGCTCGTCCTATGTTGTCTCATGACCCGACCCATGACCTGACATACCCGACCCATGACACGTCCCATGCCCTGAGCCATGACCCGAACCATGCCCTGACTCATTATCTGACACATGACTTTGTTATCCTAGGGTATTTATTTATCTTTTGATGTATTGTATTTCATTCCTTCTTCTTTTTCCTCTTAACAAACAACACTAACTAATGATTTATTTCATTCTCATAGGTTAACTAAACAAGACAATGGAATGGTAATAATTCTTTCCTTTCACTCGTCCATTCATTCAATCGTCCATTCCATTCCATTTCATCGTCCATTTCATTACCTCATACTAAACATACCCTAAAATATGGGATTCCTATGCTTTCCCCGAGGTTTGACTCCCCAAGTTATTTTTCTTTTTGCCTTTTTTTCTTACTTGATTTATTATTTTTTAACTGTTTTGCGTTTAGTTAACATGAGGTTGGGTTTACTTTAGTTTTACTTTTCTATGTCTTATGTTTTTTTAAGATCGGTTTTTTTTTAATTTTATACCTTAAGTTTCTCGAACACACGTTTAAGTAAAAAAAAATTACTGAGAACTTCCGTTGCAATGCACGACTTGAAATCCCAATGGTTATTTCAAAAGAAAAAGAAATGGAGTGCTAAATTACTATGTTAAAAATTATACCTTTTTCTAAGATGACGTAAGATTTATATAATTAATTGTATAAGTTGTTTTATTTATATTTAAATAAAGAAAAAAACTATAAACTATACTAAGACAATATAATATACGAAACTCCATGTAGTGTAAAATCTTATAAAAGTACTTTATACACTCCTTTTTTTATATCGAAATAGAAGGTAAACGAGTAACATGGTTTTTTGCTAACCCCTTTTGGATAGCAAAAATAAGTTTTTTAAAAACTATATTCATAGATATTGGGGTCATAACATTACTATGTATAACCCATTAGACTCTGCTAAGTAGCTCCACAACCTCAGGATCAAGGAAACTAAAAGTATCAAATGCAAATGGAATAAACACGTATTGGTTATAAAAGTACTTTATACACTCCTTTTTTTACATCAAAATAGAAGGTAAACGAGCAACATGGTTTTTTGTTAACCCCTTTTGGATAGCAAAAATAAGTTTTTTAAAAACTAAATTCATAGATACTGTGATCATAACATTACTATGCATAACCTGTTGGACTCTACTAAGTAGCTCCACAACCTCAGGTGCAAACAAACCAAAAGTATCAAATGCAAATAGAATAAACACGTGTTGGTTGTCAATGCACGTTTTCTCGTGTTTGGTTACTTTGCATGAAGCAGCCCAACCTACCATGAAAGTACTACTCTCTAAGCCTACAAGAGGGGCCGAAGCCCCTGTTAGATCCACACACACACACATGTTTCCCTCCTATCAATTCAAAGACCAAAATGTCAGCCGGTCTGAGTGTTGATCTTTCTTCCAACGGGCCGATTAAGAAATTCAGCGTGCTTATTTTTTAGCAGAAATCTTAGTACGCCTGAATATGTAAAAAAGAACGCATGAATATAAAAGTTAATTATGAATAAGAGAGGAATGATCAAATAAGAAGAATTTTTTTTAAATAGCTTAAGAAGTAATCTTGACTTTTCATTTTCTCCACTATTTTAAAACGTCCATAACTTTTTTATACGAAATTATTTTTTAAAAACAGTTTCACCATAAAATCGAGAATTTTTTATCTTTAGTTTGAGTACCATATTGCTATATAAAAAATAACAACTAAAAAAAATACAAAAAAGAGGGGTTTTTTAATATTTTGTACTAACATTTTTGTACTAGATTTTTTTGTGTTGTATTTTTTTACTAATTTTTTGTGTTAAAATTTTTGTACTAGATTTTTTATGCTAAAGTTTTTTTATTAAAATTTTTGTGCTGGATTTTTTGTACTAGATTTTTGATATTGTATTTTTTGCACTAGGTTTTTTGTGTTGTAGTTTGAGAAAACAAGTAGGTGAAAATTTGGGTTGTAGAACCTAAATACACTTTAATCATATTTATGAGGAGTGCCACATGTTAGAGGATCCTTCTTCATGAATAAGATGTTATAGAAAAAAAATGTTACCTATTTTCTTTTTTCACAATTCAAAGTGAAGTATATCCTCTTCTTTTTTTGAACGACCAACAAACATATAATTGCCTAGGTACTTCGTACGGGGTGATCAATTGGCAAAAGGTCACCGCCAGCTGGTCCAACCCAGCCGTACGGAGCCCTTAAGCGTCCCAAGTTATCTCCAGTTCTGGGGAAAACCCACCCGCCCGAAAGCCCACTGGTGGTAAAACCCGGACACCCTCAGGATCGAACCGGAGATCACAAAGATCCAGGTCTTCCTTCATTGAGCCACCATGCCCCTTCCCAAAGTGATGTTAGTGGGTATAGAACCTAAGTCTTTTTTAAAGAATCTAGGCTTTCTATCACTACACCACATTAAAAGTTGCAATGTATATCCTTTTCCAAAGGAGATAATATCAAGAACCATTAAACAAATGTATAACGACAAAATTATATTTCCAAACCCCGTGTTTGACTTAAAGACACAAAATGGTAACATGATAAGAAAAAGTTACGATCTATAAATGAACCAAATTTCACGTTCACATATGGAGCCCACTTTGTGAGACAACATACTAAAACTCCGAGAGGGAAGCTAAAATAAAATTTTATATTCTTTTATCAAACAAATTCATTCTATATCTATATGTCTATATCAGGTTAGAAACTTATTTATTACACGTGTGAATAAATCTAACTTGTTATAAATTAACAGTTTCTGTGAAGATTTATATGCCGGATGTCATAAGTTATTGTCGAAATGAGAATTAATGACGATTTAAAAATTATAAATAACAAACAATAAAAATTTAAGAATTATAAATAACAAATAATGAAAATTTAAGAATTATAAAATTATATTTTAATATAAGATATAATTGATTTTTATAATTTAGTAAGTTTTAATAAAATATTAGAATAAATTTTAGAAATTTAATTATTTAAAATCATTATTATTTAATAAGAGATAAAGTTATTTAATAAGAGAGAGAGGAAACAAAAATCTCGACTTTACCGGAAGTCGACACGTGCTAGATACAGTTATTCATTTATTATAATAGGGATATCAAATATCGTTCCTTCACTTCTTTTCTCTCTTCCATGTTCTTATAATATCATCGCTAGATTTTGGTTGACGCTCAACCCTCTTTCCTCATCATCTCTCTTATGTGACGACTTTCTTTCTCTTCATCGTCATACCCTTGTTCCATAGATTTGTGGTCGTATCTTCTTCTGCATGCCTATTGTTGTCATAGTTTTGGCCTTAGGTTTGTCGTCGTAGTTTCCCGCTACATATATTTTTTACTGTTGAAGTTTTTTAGTTTTTTTTTATTTTTTTATCGAGACTGTATACTCTTGTTATCTGTAACGAACCAAAATCCGGGTTTCGTTTTCAAATAATTAAATATTTATATTTAATATTATGGTGGAAATAATATTTTATAAATAAGTTGAAACAAGTGGGTTTCAAGTTTGTAATGGGATTATGTTAGTTTTAACTAACTATAGAACGAAATGGGTGAAATGGAAGTTGAAGGACTAAATGTGTAAAATGGCCAAAAAACTGTCATTTGACTTGGTGAAGTCAAAATTGGCTTCATTTACACATTTTGAGTCGTTCATATCAAGAGAGAAAAAGGAGAAAAGTGTGTTGAAGCCATTTTCGTGCAATTGAAGCTTGATTAGTGAAGGTTTTGGCTCACACAACACCTTCCTAACATCAAGTAAGTGATTCTCTTCCTCTTGATTTCACCATGTATGTGTTCTCGGTAGGTTTTGGGTGAAATCCGAAATTATGTATGCATGTGATGAAATGGTGTTAGATTATTGATAATCTAGCTAAACTAAAGTTAAAGAATGATGATTAACATCCTAGAACCCTTTGATTTTGATTATGAGAAGTTAGGGTTCATATGGTGAAAATTGGGGGTGTTTGGGTCATAAGGCTTGAATGGTGAATTAATGAAGATTAAGTGTTTTTAAGATGTTAGACACTAGAACAAACACCAAATTAACTTAATAATAATTTTTGAAAGAAGAATTAGTGTTAAGATTAAGTTAATGAAACTCAAGTAGGTGAGTTTGTGGTGAAAGAGGGTGTTTGGTTATGAGGATAACCCAAACGGGTCAATTTGGGTTGAAATTGGGAAATTGAGTTGTGAACTCAATTGTAATGAAATTTTGGTATATGTTAGATTACTAAACTAGGCGAATGTGTTTAGGTAATCAAATTGCAAAGCTTGAAAGCGGTGCGGGATCTTCTAACCCGAAAGGTAAGTGCTTTTGCACTTACTTAGTTTTGATGATAAATGAGTTTTATGCAATGTTGTATGTATAATGTGTAAAGTTGCATAATTTGTTATGTGGTATGAATAAGTATAAAATGGTATGTATAATTGAAGGAATGTAGTTATAGTATTTACACTATAATGGATATGTTGATACGGAGTTATGGTCTATGAACCATAATGGATAGAATGGATATGGAGTTATGGTCTAAGTACCATAATAGATAGATTAGTTATGGAGTTATGATCTCGTATCCTTTGGGATATGAAGTTATGGCCTACGTGCCATAATGGAAATGGAAAAGTGATAATGAAATGATGAAAGTAACTTGTAGGTGATATACAAGTGTATGAAATCCTTAATTGGCCAAATGGGTGTTAACGGGTCAAATGGGTGAAAGGTGTGAAAACAAGTTGTAATCACTTGTTTGTTATGTTTAACACATTACAATGGTAATATGTTGACGAAATGCTAATGTATGGAACCATAATTGACCAAATAGAGGCAAACGGGTCAAATGGGTGAAAAGGGTGAAAACAAGTTGTAAATACTTGTTGGTTATTTTTATCTTCATTACTAATGGTGATATGTGTGGTGAATGTAGGGAAAGTTCTGAGGTAGTCAAAGTCAAGTCCAAGGCGTTGGCGGATCCTCGTATGTATATTTTCATGTTTTGATGATTTGGTGGAATTCCCCCTTTTTGATTGTAATTTGATAAACAAAACATGTTTTTGGGTTGTGATCATGCTGTTGAAGGGGTTTTTGGTTAAAACCCATGTGTTGGGCAAATTTGTTGTCTTGTATTTTGGAAAAAGTTGGAAAAATGGCTAAGTGTGAAAACTGATGAAAAACTGGAAACTTTCTGTGAAAAGAGGTCCCTCGCGCTACACGAGGGAGGTAACCAATAACTCTCGCGCTACGCGAGAGGTAAAACAAAAAAAAAAAAATTCTGGGATTAAGACTTTCGCGCGTTAAAGTATAGTTTTTAAAAGTGGTGTGTTTCATTATCCCAATGTTTCATAGTGTTTGAATCGCGTATTATTTATAATATATTAGTTAGAATTTATTTTGTAGATAAAACTTATTTTAATTATCTTTATTATAATTAAAAAATGTGATTTGATTGGGTTTCCTTTCTAATTATCCTTCGGTAGTGTTTGGTATGCATGAATATTTGGTGCAATAAAATAAATCATTATGTTTGAATGAAACAAAACATGTTTGGTATTACATAAGAAATTAAGAATAGACTTGACTTCCATTTTTAATGATCTTCATTCCTTGAGAGATATGTATTTTTTTTCATTCCTTCAAGGAATGAAATTTATTTGTTTAATTAATAACCGAACCATGACCCAACCCATGACACTAACCAAGGATCGACCCATTACTCTTCCCTTGACCCGACCCATTAACCTAACCAAGGACCGACCCGTGACCCGACCCATACCCGTACCCATAACATGAACCATGAACCGTCCCAAGGCTCGAACCACGACATGAACCATGACCCAACTCATGACCCTAACCAAGGACCGACCTGTGACTCGACCCAAGACTCGTCCTGTGATCCGACCCATGACCTGACCAATGAATCGACCCGTGACTTGACCCATCACCCGACCCATGCCCGTACCCATGACATGAACCATGACCCGTCCCAAGGCACGAACCATGCCTTGAACCGTCACCCGTGTCGTGACTCAACCAATGACCCAACCTCTGCCTTGACCCATGACTCGACTCATAGTATAAATTTATTAATTACAAATATTTTATTTTTCATAAAATATTTTCCTGTCTACCAAACAACATGAAATAATGATTTATTTCATTTTAACATGGTAACCAAAATGACAAGGTAATGGTCAATTTCTTTGTCTTATCCATTCCATTCAATCATCTAATGCATTCGTTAATCATTCTATTACCTCATACCAAACAAACCTTATTGTACACATGTAAATAACGATGGTAATACCTACCTTATATCATTCGAGGCTTTCATATTTTCGAATATAGTAGCCATTGGCTATAGAATTTGAGTCGAATATAGCAGAATCATGGGTTAAATTGGGTTATTGTCAATATTATCTCATAAATGTCAAAGGTATAATTGGCTCAACGTTTTTCGGGTCTAAAGCGAAACCTTATTTTGTTTGCAATCCTAATAATGACTTACTGGTGTTACTGGATTTAACATGAGCATAAACCGTAAACATACTTGAAACATTAGAATCACCATATTCCACCACCCGACAATATTTCTATTGACAAATTATATAAAACAATTAACAGGGCCGGTCCTTAGGATTTAAGTGCCTCGGCCTAAACGGAAAAAAGACCCATACGAATAAAATATATAAACTAATTTTTTTTAAACGACGATTAATATTATAGCAATAAAATAGAAAAAAAGCACAGCAGCAATTCGTCTTAAAAAAAGTCTTTGATATTGGATTTTAAGTTTAAACTAGAAATTTTGCCCCGCTTAAGGGCGAAAGACGGACCTTAAATGGTTGAGACGGTGTCATTAACGTGCTAAGTAAAGAAAAAAGATTTGTGGTTAAATACATAAAACAAATGTATGAAGTTACGACGGCTTGGTTGTGGAGATCAAAACATATATAAAAGACAGTTATATAACGGTATTTATGTTTTTCAATCGGTGTCGGTCTCATTCTTCAAGGTACCTGCATGTTACGATGGGGCGGTGCGATTAAAAGAAACGTATGAAGTTACGGCGGATCGGTTATGGAGATTGAAACATTTATAGAATACATTATTATGTCCCAAACGTCGTGGTTTAAAAATTTTAAAAAAAGTAATTTAATAGAATAAAAGTCAAAAGGAAAAAAAAAATGGGTATGTGAAGGGGATGAAAACAGTGACCTCCAACTTCAATGCTATAGCACTTTCCAACTCCTCTAACACAATCTTTTGTTTTAATATGAGAATAAAAATATTTAAGCACTAATATTTTCCAGAAAAAGAAAAAAAAATTGACCGGAACAATAGTAATGAGCCACGTGGCGTGCGATGGGAGGCTCACCGACCATGCAAAATGTGGTTTTGTAAATAGATCCAACCATTATAAAGATTAAAAGTGTCCAACCATTGATATTGGTTTTAAGTTTAAATAGGCCCAACCATTATAAATATTAAAAGCGCACAACCATTATAAAAATTAAAAGGACTCAACCATTATAAAAATTAAAAGGGCACAACCATTATAAAAAGGGCCCAATATATTTCTAAATTTTTATAAAAAGGACCAAATATATAAAATCGGTATTTAAAATTTTATAAAAAAACATATATATATACAGACCCCGTAAAAATTTTAGGTCCGGCTTGGCCTACCCCAGGCCGGCCTTGACAATTAATGTAAGTGAAATCGAGAAAAACCACCCAAATATATAAAAATCAACTGAATATTTGAAAATTTTTTATTTCTTGACAAAAACATATATATGCATGTCTATATCTAATTTTAACAAAGAATATATTTATCAAAATCTATTAATTCAAATGTACCTCCGTGAAGCTAAACACCAAACTAAGCATTACCATTAATGAGCTGAAACAAGCACAGATTATTACCCGAACCATCATAACACATACTTCATAGTGATAGAAATTGACTTTTAAAATCAACAATAATGATTTTCAAGATTTAAAATTAACGAAATTATTGTCTAATAGGGGTTTAACTTTAGAACTCGAAAGTATTAAATTTTTCTGTGACAAACAAATCTAGAATGATATCAAACAAAATGAAATATACCTTGAACTGAAACCTAAACCATTGGTGGTAATATGAATTACATGTTAGTAAGAAATCAAAGAAGGCAATCTGGTGATTGATTTTTGGGACTAAACTTTTTTTTTTCTAAAACAGTAGTGACCCTCCTACTTCTATCTGTCAGGGTACGATATTAATTACTTAATATAGATATATTCGGAATCCCTAACTCATGCCACAGTCACTAGTGAGGCAACATATGATCATAATCATGAGAGTAGTCTAGTTATGAGTTGAGTTCACGTATAGGATGTGTTGGGAAATCAATGTTTTGAAAATCAATAAATCCTAGTTTTGATGATGACAAAAATGATTAACATGTATTACTAATTTCTAAAATCAAATTAGCATATATCACATACATGTTTCTTATACACTCAAGTAATCAAATATCAATGATCAACAAGCTCAATCGCCATAATCATCATACAAATCATGATTGCAAGGAAGCCAACACGTAAATGTGATCAAAGAATTAACCAACAACATTAATATGTTGTGAATCAAGAGAGATTACTAATCATCCCTATTCTAATAAAAAAACTAATTTTTTTTTGCCACTTGTCACTCTCACATTCAATTTCATATTTTTTTTTCACCTCTCTCTCTTATTAAATACACATATCTTTTTTTAAAAATGATTTATATTTAAAGAAAAATATTAACTATACTAATAAAACACATTTATTTTAAATTATCTCTAATTTTAAAATATCTCTTATTTAAAAAAAAACTTTAAAATTTAATTATGTAATTTTTTTTAACACTAGATATTCTAGGATAATTGGGTTTCCCCGGGACAACACCTAGAACATCTAGGGCAGCCCACCACAGGAGGAACCCCCAACTGGGTAAACCCTCTGACCTGGTCACAGACTTTTTTTTTCTGTTGCAAGGATTCGAACCCAAGACCTCCACTATGAGAAGTCTTGGGGCTATCATTGCACCAAATGGCCAACGTTTTTTTTTTCTAACTAAATAGTGATGTATGTCAAATTATATTAAATAGAAATTAATGTATTCAAACCGTGTAATATACGAGTTTTTAAAGATATAAACGTTTTATTACTAAGTATATAGCGTTATGATTTATCAATCTGTGTAATACAAGGGTTTTTTAAAATACAAAATTTTTATTACTAAATATATAATATTATATTTTATCAACCCGTGTAATACACGGGATTTTAACCTAGTATATTAATAATGTCCCCAGGGGGACATCCTGGTGGTAAGATGTCTTATCTCTATTCAAAATGACAAGGGTTTAAAGGTGTATGTATATGTGGTTTATAGAAGTAGATTAGGAGTTGTTTTAAAAAATCATATCTATACTATATAATAAATAAAGATTTTTCATGCCACGTGTCACCTTCATATTCATTCTCATCATTTTTTCCTCGTTCATCTCTCTTATTAAATGCACATTCAATGTTTTAATCATAATATATATTTAAGGAAAATATTAATTATATTAATAAAACACATTTATTTTAAATTATCCCTTAATAAACTTTGAAATCTAATTATATAATTTTTATTTTCAATCAAATAATAAATAAAAATCAAATTTTATTAAATAGTACTTAATGTATTTTCGAAACCCAGTTATATATTAGTTTTTACATATTTTGAGTTTTGTTTTTTATCCTTAGTATATGATACATTTTTACACATGTAAAATATACACATAAATATTTAAAGTTTTTATTTATTGATATTTTTCACCCCGTGTGTATACACGGGATCTAAACTAGTTAATAATATAATAAGGTTTATAAAAATATAACTTTTATAAAAACCTAGTCATTTCCCAAAGATTTTTTGTAACACCCAAATTAAGTTTTTATAAAACCGTAAATGTCATAAACTTGTTTCTAGAACATGTTTGAAATTCAAATTTGAATTTTTGATTGGTATGAGTTGATGGATCTTTTATCTGTGGAAGAATTCTAATATGATTTTTGACGGAAGATACAAACTAACTAAAAATGGTTTAAGGCCAAAATCAAGATGAAAGCTATCTTTCTCACTTTGAAAATACAATAAGGCAATATTGTTGAGTATATGGTCAAACAAACCTACTGGGAAAGCAATATATGCAGAAATATAAGTGTAAATGACTTTAAAGTGTAAAATTAATCAAGTTACAAAGTTGAAAATGCAAGACCAAAAAGCCACCCTAATGCCAACGGTCGACGGTCGACCATGGCCTGCGCATTCAAGTGACCTTTTGTCTTAGCCTTTTGTCTATTGAGGCTCTTGTCCAACCTTTACACTTACCCTTTTTTCTCTAACACTTTCACATATACATATAATATATTCTCTCTAGTTTCCTTCATATTAAACATCATCTTGAACAAAGAAGATCAAGATCAAAGATAAAAGATCAAAAGTAAAATATAAGAGTTTTTTTCACAACTATCATCTCATTGTCATTCTTGTGTTGTAATCTTGGAAGGTTTTGTTACCTTGTCTTAATGACTACTTTGTGAGTAGTTTATCATCACTGAGAGTGTGATAAGCTTGTGAGAGGTTTCACTATCTTAATATAATGAAGAGTGTAAAAAACACTATTTTAACATGGTGTGTTGAAGGTCATCATTATCTTTGTCTAATGATACTGATGTACAATGTGATAACTACCTTTACATTCGTTACCTTTTAATTATTTTGAGTGCTAAAAATGTATTAATCAATAAAGATTAATCTTTTAACAAACAAAATATTTAAAAAACCTTTTCACCTTTCTTTAGTTTTCTACATTATGTTTCGAGTTTGAGCAAGTTAATATTTCTTATTTCCTCTCTAAGCAACATAATTTAAGCCCGTGATGATGAAGATAAAGTCAATAGCTCATTTAAATGATAGGTTCAAATTTTTTAGATTGTGGGCTAATATAAAATATTAATATAATAAATAAAATGCATTAATATGGAACAAACCATCAATCTACAGTAAGAATAGTCACACCTACTAAGATACCATTTATTAGGCATAATCTCTCACTCCCTAAGCCACTCATTTTCTTTTTATTTCACTTGCATTTGTTTTATTGTCATTTAAGGACAAATCCCTTGATATTCCATATGATTCATAATAACATGCTAGTCGAGTGATAGTCTTATTACTTTTCAAATAAGAGGTTATGAGTTGAAATCTTTCTTGAGATAAAATGTTCTAAGTTGAGCTAGTGGGTTTTTTCTCAGTTGTGAATTTCCTCCTGGATAGTGTGGGGTCAAGCCACCACGCTTCTATTCTTCGAACGGAAGGGTGATCCGTTTATCAGGTTAATCCCGAGTGTCCGAGCTTTGCTGTTCGAAAAAAAAAACTATAGGGAATGTTATAGACTCTTGTGAAGAAGAGCAAAAACTTTTGAATTAAGAAACAAAATTTGAAATTTACCTTTAGCAGAGGTGGCACATCTGCTTCTCCTCTAGCAGAAATCTCATATTCGAATCATGCATTCATTAGTTTTTTTTTGTCATAACCTCCTGAAGGCAACCTGCCAATACAGACTGTGATTTACCTGATCTTGTTGGTTAGCAAGGTATTGAGGGGGCCTGTGAGTTTTTCGATAACATGTTCTTATGTTTACAAAAAAAAGGATTCACACCGGTGCCTATGGTTGTGTAGAACAGGAACACGAGCACCCTAGGTCTACGGTAGGGTATCGTAGTCTTACTGTGCTCATGCCAATCTTCTCCTAACATACGACACTTAGATGATCCGGTATACACTACCATTTCACGCCGTGGTCCTATGTGGACATCTTAATCATGCCGTGAAGCCAAAGCCACACCGCCCCCTCAAAAAAAAATTCACGCCGTGATGATCTCTCGTGGTTTTTTTCGCCGGAGAAAAGGACGAGCTTTCCATTAAGGATGTGCAAAGTCGGTTATGGGTCGGTTTTGGCCTTTTCCATAACTATAACTGCTTAGTTGGTTATGTCCTTTTTCATAACCATAACCATAACCGCTTGGTCGGTTAACCGCTTTTTGGTTATGGGTCAGTTTCAGTTAATTTCGGTTAATTAAATATTTTCGTTCCGTAATAACAAATCACATTTTTTTATTAAAAGATCTTGCATTATGTTAGTCATAAGTCCATAATTATTGCATTAGGTATCTACAATTTTTTTTAAAATGGACTATAAAATATTGTGCATCTATATTTTGTTCACCTTTAATTATAACCATAGTGAATAGGAGAAATCATTTATATTTTGTGGATATATCTTATGCATAGGGTTGTATCGGTTAACGTTCGGTTATGGGACACTCTTAACCATAACCATAACCGCTTGATCGGTTAATCAAAGAACCTTAACCATAACTATCGGTTAATTTCAATTATCGGTTAATTCGGTTCGGTGGCGGTTCGTGATGTAGGGTCAAATATCCCGTGTATACGAGTCGGTTTTCGTACGTTTTAATAGTTTTGTTTTGTTTATCGAGTTAGTTTTACGTGGCATTTGTAGTTTGATGTGTTGCAGGGTTATGGTGCTTAAAGAGCGGAAACATACGAGTCATAAAAAAGAAGGCACAAAGCCCGAGAAGTTAAGAAAACCAAAGTCAAGCTTAAAAGTCAAAATCTTGAAAAATAGGGTCTTTGCGGTATGCGAAGACCGGAGTGGAGTTTTTCGCGGTACGCGAGGGAAAGAAAAAGAGGCCGCGACTATTTTGGCCTTCGTGGTATACGAAGGCCCAGCCAGGATGTCTCGCGGTACGCGAAGAAAAGGATTACGACAAAATTAAACCTAATTCTAATTATAATCCCATTGTGATTCCATTCTCGAATTACTTCTTCCCAGCCGTCCCAGAGGTGCTCTAAGGCAATTCCAAGGTTTTCTAGGCCAATTGTTTTGTGCTTTTGAATGCTTGTAAGTTTAAAGTTCAATACTTTGATGTTTAGTACAATCATGAGCGGTTAATCCACTTGTAATTGCTTTCGGGTGGATAGTTCGTCTCAGTGAAGCTTAGGTTATGGTGTTTGTGTGTTGATTTGTGTTTTTGGATAACTTGAATACACACGCGTTTGATTAATTCAAATTGTTTACTTTTGTTTGAGTTATCTGAAATGCCATCTGTTTTTGGTTTTCTTGTATTGTGAGCTATTTGGTTAATTTGTCTATCTTTGAAACTGTGAATTGGTGATTGGGCGGATGAACGAATCTTGAAAGATTGTCCCACAATCATCACTTTAATCAAATTGTCAGTGTCACGTTTAGTGGAATCAAATAAATCAAACATAACCTGTGTGAATCTGTTGAACTTGAACCCCGTAAGTGATTGAGCTTTTCCCCAACTGTTTTCCCATCTTAAAGTTTGTTACTTTTTATAATTCTAAGTCTTTTAAGTATTAAAGTTTGAAACGTTTTAGTAGTAATTGAATCAGTTTTCTAAATAGCACTCTCCACGAATTCACTGTGCATACGACAACCCTACTTTGTTATATTATAGTTTAAGGTAGATGATAACATGGTTTTACATATATTTTTGATTGACCTTCGACACGCGATCAGTTCGGTTATCGGTTAATTTCGGTTAACGGTTAAGACTTACTCACCCCTACTTTCCATGGTTTATTATGTAATATCCAGTATTTTCCGATGTACCTTTCCTAAACATTTACCCGTATTATTTTAAACTTGAATCTAAAACTATTTTCCTAAATAATAAAAAAAAAATTCATTTATTAAATATGGATGCTTATATATATACACACATAAAGACTTATTTAAAATATGTATATATATATATATACCTTATAATAAAACTCTTGAAACTTTATAAATTTAAGAATAATATAAACTTATAAAACTTAAAACTTAGAAATCATTTTATATAATTTAAACTTATTTAGTTTAATAAAAATAAAACATATTTATTTGTTTATGAATTTCGGGGGCTAGACTGTCATTTCCAAAACTTAAATTAAACTTAAAATTACATTTTAACACGAAATGATAACCCTTCGGAACTACAGGGACCGAGTCTGTAATTAATCCAAACCTGCAGTTTGGAAACAGGTCTCGAGTTCGAAACCTGCAAACCCCGGTTCCACCCCCTCTTTCACACGAAACCACGATATCGACCAGGTTCGATGAACCTCGAACTCGCCGGAGGCGTGCAACCAGAACTCGATGCGGTTCAATGCGTGAACACGGCCCCAGACACGCGTGATTCGAATTTGGATTTCGTTTTTGCCAACCGAAATCCTCCCAACGGTACGCGCATTTAACGCCGTAATTGGCTATAAATAGCACTCGTACTACCTCAACGAAATCACACACAAACTTCCTAAACCTTCAATTTAGTAAATTCGAACCTGCGTTGCTCGATTTGGAACCGAAGACAGCCGCTTACGTTTCGAGCTCGTTCTCCCTCAATCCCAAACCATTTGAGGTAATTCTTGTGACTAACATTATCATTGTACTCTGAGGATCGAAAGCCCTCTGTTTAATTGCATTAACAGAAGGGCAAATCGACACGAATTTGGCGAGATTGATTCTAGGGTTCATATGGATTTGGGGGTGGTTTGAACATATGTTTATTAAATTATTTTTACATGTATAACACTAACGAACCCGTAGTCGGGATGGTTAGTGCTTGTGTGTGTATACGGTGACCCGGGAACAGGCGCGGGTTCGACCCTGCCGACCCCCATCTTTACGTATTTCATTTTTTTATGCTTATAAAATCAGATTTAATTTTCCTAAAAATTGTTATAAAATCTGTTAAACTTTTATAAACTAAAAAATGGTTTTTATTTATACTTTTACATTCTGAAACCATTTTATTTAATTTAACTTAGATAAAAACTTATAAAAAGTTAAATCTTTAAATATAGTTTTAAATACTTAAAATATATAAAAGATACTTTTAAAACTTTATAAAATGTATGCAAATTTATAAAAACAGAAAACTTAATTTACTATTTAATTTCTAGTAAATAAATTCTTTTGTTTTAAAACTTTAAATAATAACTATAAACTTTAATAAACAGAAAACTTGTATTCATTTGAAAACAAACATTTTTCTAAAATTATAAACTTCATAAAACTTATAAGAAACTTATTTAAAACATTTATAAACTTATAATTTAAAACATAAACTTTATAAGGAATTCTATTTTATAAACTTATGGAAACTTGACATTTATTTAAACTTATAAACGTTATTTATTACAAGATAACTTGTAAAATAAATGTTTAATACTTAAAACTTTAATAAAATCTAAATGATTATATTGTTCATTCTTATAAATATCCATTTATCCTTAATAATTATTTACTTTTTAAAAGTACTATTAATCCTTATTTATCCTTTAAATATTATTGTTAATTACTCTTTAAACACTTATTTATCCTTACAATAATTATTAGTAATCTTTAATAATTATCATTATGTATATCCTTTAAAATAATTATTATAAATCTTTAATAATTATTTATTTCTTGAAAAATTATTATTAAACCTTAATAATTATTTAGTCTTTTATTTAACAAATACTTCAACTTCATTTACAAACACTTAGAAAACTACTTTGACTATTATCACCTAACATGAGTTGTAAAACTTTTGAATAATCATTTTAGTTATTCTAAACTATAAACTTATTTAAACTTTGATACATAAGTCTTGAATCATTCATTCAAAAACCTTTGTTTTAAACTTGATTTAAAACGTCATGAACACAACCAACCCGTCACCCATTTGGAACCTTAGTCGAATCTCGAAATCCTAGATCTTTGCCTTAGACTCGTAGAAACAAACTTAAAACTTTAGACTTGTATTCTCAGGCATATCATGAGGGTATTCTCCCTCAAAGTCTTGCAACACTTACTCTTGTCGGATATTCTTCATCAATCCATGTGAGTATACTTAGCCCCTTTTCCTTTTATGCTTTTGGAGTGAAACATGTTCATAATTCTTAAACTTATACAATTCTTGTACAACTATGACTACGTGTTTATTCTTATGTTAAACTTGAGACTTGTATGCTTAGATTAAACTTAAAACTAGCACATTCATTAACTTTGATCAAGCCGATAGTAACAATGATAGATCTATTGCATTTGACCAATCCACCTTGATTGATTGACCCCTTCGGGGGGGAGCCCTTGGTGTTTGTTACTACATTAAACTTTAAACTTGAGACTTGAGACTTAAGGGTAACCTGCGGGTTATGCCTAAACTTGGTTGGAGGGTTGATGTGCACAATGTCTAACATGCTTGCTTTATCATACTTACATTATAGAATGCACAAATCATAGTGAATTGTAAATTCTTCTCAAATACTTGTTTAAACTGTGTCAAAACCTTTGTATCTCACAAACTATTTTGTAGTTGACTGATTCTTTCACATGTTTCAGGTTTACATCATGAGACTTATTCGTGATCACATAGGATGCTTTGGACCTAGACTACTTAAATTAAATGTTGTATTCGTATTTTTCTTCCTTGTATTGAATCTTAAATTATTCATTAATAAAATATTGAAACTTTAATAGTCAACCTTGTGCTATTGAACAACCGCGTCCGCCCCGACGTATAATCCGCCGTCGGTTGGGGTGTGACATATTACCTTCTCTCTTACACACACAAAACACACACTACACAGTTGCAGTTGTAACATATTTTGTAACTCGTTTATGTTTACATATTTAAATTCTCTATGTATTCATCTAGCTTTACTAATATGTGTGTACACTTCGGTATTTCCCTTGCCAAGTGATGGATGATGATGTGATAATGAAGGGTGTGACGTGACGTGGACTTTATTATCACTTGGGTATACCCCTTTCTCTTATAGTCGAAAAAGTGTTATAAAGCCACAGTCAGTAACCTTATGGTGCGCCTCTCTAGGCACACAGTTGCAGTTGTAACATATTTTGTAACTCGTTTATGTTTACATATTTAAATTCTCTATGTATTCATCTAGCTTTACTAATATGTGTGTACACTTTGAATAAAACAAGAACGTGAAGAAAGAATGATAAAGTCTCTTGATGGAACGAAATAGACGTTTAAGTTCGTTTTATATATTTACTTGTATTATCGAGTTTCCCATGACCACAACTTGCATTGAATTTTTGGTGTAAATTATTATTATTTTAAATCGGAACTTATTGGTAACTAGTAAATGTAACATCTTTTTAAAAGTCTTTCACGTGTAGCGTTTTTTCTTTAGAAAATATGAGAAATCATTCAAATGAATTGACTATCGTTATAAAATTTATTTTAGAATATACAGACGGTAACTAGTTTTTTCCAGCGCTACGCACGGGAGTTTGGTAGTTATCGGTTCGGCTCGTCAACGGTGATAAAAACTTACATCAAAACACAGACTAGCTATAGCGTACGATAAAAAAAACTCCGATCACTCACAAAAAAAAACAAAAGTTTACTAAAAAATAAACTTTCGAACTTTTGTTACAATTTAAAATAAAGTTAACGAAAGTTTACTAAAAAAATAAACCCATTGAACTTTTGTTACAATTTTATAAAAACTCAAACTTGAGGAAAAGAAACTAAAGTTTACTCTATTGAAGTTTTGTGACAAATCTAAAAAAAACTTTTTAATAAAAAAAAATGCTTAAACTTTTGTGCGACATCTATAAAAAAACTAATTATAGTATATTAATGTGTGTTTACTTGCAGAAAATTGAGGGTGTTTTTTAGAAAACCTTTTTTTCTAAAAAAATAAGAAAATACGTTTCGAATTCAAGCTAATTTATTTTATTCAAAACTTTTAATAAGTCGATCTTAACCGGGACATTATACATATATACTTTTCTATAAAAATTAAAAAGGTGAGACAAATTTATCAAAGGAGTATATATTTTTTCCAAAGAGAAAGTGGTTGAAAGGATAAACATGGGCCTATGTCTCTTGGATAGTTTGGATGTGAGCCACCGCCGTGTAGTGTAGGTAGCTCTTGATGTTGATCCATGTTTAATAATTAACACCCCACTTCTAACTTCAAAAAAATTTCATTTCATTATTTAATTCTAAAAAGATAATATATTTAAACTTTTCTATAGATAATTTAAATACAAATTTAATTTAATTTATATTAGTTTTAATTAAAAATTATTCTAAATGATAAATATGTATTTAAAACTTGGATAACTTATAAATATGTATGATGTTCTTTTAATTTATTATAAGTTAATATAACAACTTTAAATATGTATACAGTAAGTTATATATAAAACTAAAATACACATTTTGAGTGAAATATAATTAGTTTATATTAATGACTTAAATGTAAGAATCTCATAACTGATGGTCTACATATATATTATCCTTCAAAACGTAGAAAAAATAAATATAAAGTTGAATTTAGTATATGATGTCAAAGGTTCTAGATTGATAATTAAACCTGTTAATAAAATAAAGGATTATTATATTTTAATAATTTATTTTTTATCAATTGATCAATACTAATTCTAACTGAGAATATTCTTACAATCAATCCTTATTTTCAAACTATTTTCTTACATTGGACCCTCCGTTAAAAAAACTTAACGCCGTTAGATTTTATATGACGTGGACATCTGCAAACCACCGGAAAATTAAGTCAAGTTAACAGTGGTCTTGTGGTGGGTTTTGAAATTGGCTCTGGTGCTATTTAACTGGTCTCATTAAACACCACCGTTGTCTCTGTTTGGACTTGCAGGAAAAACGAGACCAGTTAAACACCACCGGAGACAATTTCAAAACCCACCACTAGACCACTGCTAGCTTAGCTCGACTTTCCGTGGTTTGCAGATGTCCACGTCATATAAAATCTAACGACGTTAAGTTTTTTTAACGGAGAGTCCAATGTAGGAAAATAGTTTAAAAGTAGAGGCTAGTGGTAAAAATATTCTCGGTTAAGATTATTATTAGACAATTAGTAAAAAGTGAGATTATTAAAATCTAATAATTCTAAAATAAAATTAGAAACCTTTAAATAATTTTTTATTTTCTTGATCAAACACCCATAATCCTTGACAACCTTTGTACAATAAAAAAGTAAAAACCTTGTGTTTAAACTTTTTCCTCACTACATAAATATATGAACTAATTACACGGATGGTCCCTGTGGTTTGGTTAAATTATGGATTTCGTTCCTGAGATTCAAAAATTACAAACTTAGTCCAAAATAGTTTGATTTTGTTACACTGACGGTCCCTAGAGTGGATGAAGGTTAACTTTTTCAATTAAATGGTTGTAAAATGATCAAAAACAATAAATAAACAAAAATAAAAATAATAAATAAAACAATTAATCAATAAATATTAAATTCATACGTGTCCCACCCCTTCATCTTCCCCAAATCTTCACTCCCTAATCTCCTACCACTTTGAATCTGCATTTCAAATTTGTTCCACTACTTCCCCTTGCCTGAAATTGCCCTTGGACGTCGACCACCCTTCCCCCATCCATGAACTCAGTTGCACCCTCCTATTTATACACCCCCTTTTCGATGATTGCAACACCAACAAATTCCGGCCTGCACCTCACCAACAAATTCCTTAAGATTAGGTAGCATAACACTCATGAAGTAGTGGGTTAGTTTTTTCATTATTTATGTACTGCACTTCCGGTTCATTTTGTCAATTAATATCAACAAGAAAAAGCTCAATCAGTTTAGAGCATACCTGGGTTCTTGTTCAGCAACATTAATTGTGTTCTTGTCTTTGATTACCACTATTTTCATTTCAACAACAACCTCCACCAACAAAACCACTGTGGTATCTATACCAGATCGAAGATGACAAACCAGATATCGTCAAAACATCCACCATTAAGTCGAACATATTCCGGTACCTAACATCGGTTATTGCATTGTTCCTGAAATTGTAAGGTTGTTGTTGAAACAGAGCAAAACGGATCGGAATCTCAGTGCGTAAGGTTGTTATTGCATCGTTCCTGAAATTGATATGGCGGTGGTTGGAGGCGACTTTGGCGGTGGTGGCCGACGGGAATGAACGGGAGGATGGCGCAAGGTAAAGATGATGGATATGGTAGGTGGGGCCTTAGGGTTTTCAAATAGGGGTGAGCCCAATACATATATTATTAGGCGCCGGCGGTGGTGGTGGTGTTGGAAGTTACCGGCGGTGGTGGTGTGGGTGGATGGCAGTGGTGGTGGTGTTGATGAAGACCTGATGTCGGTTCGTGGGGAGGAGGAAGAAGAGATGAGGGGTGGAAGTGGGCTACTTAGAGCATTCACAGTAGGTTCTCTATATTTATGTGAGTGAGTTCTCTATATTTTAAAGGGTGGTTTAAAGTGGTTGTGAGTGAAGGAGAGAGAAAATGTATAAATTTTTTATATATTTGGGGGAAACACTGTTCATCCGCATAATTTTTTAATATTTTTTTAAAATGGTTGTGAGTGGAGAAGAGAGAAAAGATAATGATAAAAGTATAAAAAATTATTATTTAATTGAAAAGTAAAAAGAAAAGATAGTAATTTTAGTGTAATTATAGGGATGGGGATAGGAGAGCTATTGTGAATGCTCTTAGGGGGTGTTTGGGATTACTTATTAAAAACTACTTTTGATTTTTTGTAAAAATAATAATTATCTACTTTTCCAAAACAACTTTTTCACCCCTTTAAAAATTACTTTTTCACCATTTATCTAAATAAACTTTTGACTAAGGTAATAAGTTAATAAGTAGTTTAAAAAGTAAATCCAAACACCCCCTTAGAGCAAGAGAGGTGGGTCCCATTTAATTTAATATTTAATTATTTAATTTATTATTTTTATTTATTTAATCTCAAGGGCATTTTGGTCTTTTCACAGCCACTTAACTAGAAAAGTTAACCTCCATCCGCTCCAGGGACCGTCAGTATAAAAAAATCAAACCATTATGGACTAAGTTTGTAATTTTTGAATCTCAGGGACGAAATACATAATTTGACCAAACCACAGAGACCATCCATGTAATTAGTTCTATAAGAACTTAATTCAAACTAGAATAACACCACGATTTTCTGTGTGTCACTCTTTTGTGAAATATATTATTTTCCAGGGGTGTTCAATCAAATCGAGTCCGTTTATTCGAATTGAATTTTTGAAATCTGAATTCGAATTCGAATGAGAATTGCTTAAATCGATTCGAATAAGTTTATTCGAATTCGAATCCATTCAAATAGACCAAATTAGTAAAATAAAAAAAATTACAAATATTCAGATTTTTAACTACATTTCTAAAAATTTAACAAATCTTATTCATACATAAATGCAAAAAATTAACATAAAGAGTGAAGCTTCGATGTCGTTTTAAAGTTTGAACTGATAAATTGACTTAAAACTCATAAAAACTAAATAGTCTAATACTTAAAATGCTTGAAGGTTAAAGCATTAAAGCCTATATGATAAAAAAAATCTATGTTAACAGTTAACTCGAATTATTCGAATAGAATTCGGGTTCGATATATTAAATTTAAAATCTTTTCGAATTCGAAATCCTTATTCAAATCTAATAAACAGATATTCGAATTCCGTTCGAATCGAATTTGATTGACATGAAAGCCAATAAGTTCTCTCTAGATGTCTTAACACATCTTTATATTTTTGAGTTTTTAAAATCAATCAACAGGTTCATTTTTAAAGTAAAACCAAAAATGATTAAAACGAATTTTAGTTACAATTAACAGCTTAATATGCAATTAAGTTATTTTATCATGGGTGACATACTACAAAGTTTTCACTTAGGCAGCCTAAAAGTAACCTATGAGCTCTGGTAATCAAAACAGAAAATATTGGTTGGTATGAGAGACCAAATGTTATAAATGATATCATAGCCACTCTTGTTATGTTACGTTTACGATAGCGGGACAAAACCCATCGAGGATGATGAGTCATGAGAGAGGGGGTGTTTGTTACACCTTATGCAAATCTCATTCCGTTCGGTTATGTCTACATCAGATTTCAACTAATAATTTAAAAACACTCATCTTCTCTCATATGTTAAATCGGACATCCTTTCAAAAACATTTTTATATTTTCACATCATTACCCAATTATTTTTATTAATAAATCAAATTATTTATAAAAATTCAATTTACTTATTATAATAAACAAATACTTTGTTAGTAACTTTTTAAAATTAAAACGTTACATATTTTTATTATTCAACTCTAATTAACATGTAAAACGATTTAAAATTAAAAATAAATATGGTGTACAAGTTATTAATGCTTATGGTACAAGTCATAAAACCACTCCACATAAAATTAAAACAAAAAAGTTAATATATATAAGGGGCCCCACTATTTTCTCCTTTTTGCTCGTCCAAAAATTCAGACATCACCACAAACGGATGCAAGTGGATAACTCCTCCAGCGGACAAGTCCTCCAACGGTAAACAAACGCGACGATGACGTTCGTTTCTCTCCGTTGAAGATGGTCTTAAAAAATAAAGAAAAAATAGTTATAGACTAATTCAATCCCTTTCGATCCATTTTTACAAGTAGTAAAATAAAACTACTGGTTTTAATTTAAACACGTCTTATCATGTTATTTAACTCAACCAGCTCGTTTTACCTCTAATCATTTACAATAATGCAAATCTTTAATATTTTAATCCTAAAATTAAACCACATTATATTTTATTGTTTTTTTGACGAAAAAAAATAAGATTTCATTTTCTTATAAATAGTCGCAAGCATTTGGAGTGAAGAGCCGTACAAACTGATCACAAGCAAAAAGCTTCTCTCTACTTTCTGGTCTTTTCTCTCATCAATATCATGGATCCTTACAAGGTAAAACTCTATAACCGATGATCAAATTTATATTGTTTATATAGTATATAGTATAAGTTAAAAAAAAAAAATCAAACCAGGAATATTATATTGTATTGATTGTGTTTTTACGGTTACAATGAGGGGTCTATGTAATACATAGAGATGTTACACTGTACTACCCTTTAGTCTAATACAATTATATAACTGGTCTAATACTTCCCCTCAAGTTAAACACGAGAGCGATTGTAACAAAGATAGATATAGACGAGATCCGACGACATGTGGTTGTTGTTGGTGGTGGATAGCAGGTTGAACCGACGGCTGGCTTGAGGACCTGTGGTGGGGATAAACACCAGGTGTCATTAGACCAAAAAGTCATCGGATAATGTTTCTCTTAACCCCCACAATACATGTATAGGATATAATTGTTGTATTTAAATTTTACTTATTAATTCTCGTATTTATGTAGATAGACTGATTGGTAGACATCTAAAAAAAGTTTATATTTTTGCTATTTTTATAATTAGAGCTAATTGCACATTATTAAGTTTTTTTTTTTTTTTTTTGAACGGCAACACCTAGATATTCTAAGATAATTAGGTTTCCCCGGGGCAACACCTAGAACATTTAGGACAGCCCACCACATTATTAAGTAGGTCTAATTAAAAACTGGTTGTTATTAAGTAGGTCTGATTAAAAACTGGTTGTTATCTCACCCTTTTAAATGTTAAGTATTCATTACTTGATCTATTTGTTTTTTTAATTAAACGATTAAACATTTTCAGTATTGACAGAAAATATCAATAACTAGTACTGCAACAAGTTTTTTTTAGATTTATAACAACTGAAAATTACAAGAATAATTATTATTTTTATATATTTATAAGCCAACGTCCGTCAGATCAGATGTTTATATATCCATAGTCATTAAATACATAAAATTATTTCACAATCTACTTTATGTAACATTAAAATCTATTGATCTATATATATATACAAAGCAGACAATCTTTTTATATCTTTACAAAATTTTTACCAAGTATTTACTTTTTTTTTTATAATTCTACTTTATTTCATGAATTCATTTCATCTTTGTATATCTAAATTATTTTATTGAAAACTAAATTAGATTTTCATATTTCAAAACATCTATCGTACACATAAAATGGAAATGTAAACTATTAGTACACTTAATAGCAAGTGTCGGTAGACTATTTCATCGACAAAACCTTCCCTCAACTTTGTAAGTTGGCAAAACTTACCCTTCAAGTTTATAAAGTTTCGAGTTTACCCCCTGCAATATATATAATCTGATTTTTCCCTCAATAACCTTCGTTCGTTATTTAATTAAAAATTGTGGTTGTGTTTAATCTTTTTTCTTGGCGTCCCGGTATAAAATTTGTTTATACTCATTTACAAGTGTCGACCACACCCCCCCTTCAACTTTGTAAAATATCAAAATTCGGTGTGTTTCCTCACCACGATGCCACGTCTCACCTCCCTGTTGGTCCGTTTTTTTATTTTTTTTGGGCTAACCAAGTCTCCGTAACTTCATACGTTTTTTACGTACTTCACCACGTTTCTTTTTGTGCTTAGCCACGTTAATGTCACCACCTCAACCGTTTAAAGTCCGCTTCCCGCCGTGGAGCGCAAGGCTAATTTTCTAGTATAAAATACTTATGAGTTATAAACATTAACTTGTCAAATCAAAGATATAAAAAGTTATAAATATTTATACTAATAACTTTATTTTATACCAAATAGTATTTTTATAAAAAGAGACGGGTCTTTTTATGTTTGAGGTAAACAGAAAATCTCAATTCATAAAATTAAATATGAAACAATGATTTCTATACATTCAACTGTTTTATTTGATGCAGCAACGCCCTTCAAGTGCTTACAATACCCCCTTCTGGACAACAAATGCTGGTGCACCTGTTTACAACAATACTGCATCATTGACAGTTGGAAATAGAGGTAATTAGAATTTAGATGTTAGATTTGTGTTAATGGCCATATAACTAACTGACTGCAACTAACATTTTAACTGACAGGTCCAATTCTCCTCGAGGACTATCATTTGATCGAGAAACTTGCAAATTTCACACGTGAACGGATACCAGAACGTATTGTTCATGCAAGAGGTGCGAGTGCAAAGGGGTTCTTTGAGGTCACACATGATATTACTCATCTCACATGTGCAGATTTCCTCCGTGCCCCTGGAGTTCAGACTCCTGTCATCGTCCGTTTCTCCACTGTTATCCATGAACGGGGAAGCCCCGAAACAATCAGAGATCCCCGAGGTTTTGCAACAAAGTTTTACACCAGAGAGGTAAACTTTGATATGTGTGTTTGTTATAGTAACCAAGTTTTCTAAGTGTTCCACTAAAGTAACTGACTTTCATTAGGTGTTCCGCTCTTGTATTTTTTTTTTATAAATGTTAAATTTAAAAAAAATTAAGTGGCATATATGAATCTTTATTACTATTTACTATTTAGTGATTATTTTTTTCAAATTAACTTGAAATGGGAAGTAAATTTGAAGAAAAAATATTTAATAAATAATAACCAAGTTTCATAATCATTCAATTTAAGTCAAATTAGAAAAAAAAAGTTAATCACTAAATAGTAAACAGATTCATATATTTTTCATTTGCCTCGCTTAATTTAAAAAAGAATAAAATTACATAAGACTGAAACACTTAATGGAAGTTGGGTGACTTTAGTAAGACACTGAAATGAAACTTGATTACTATTTTGTAAAGTTACTCAATTTTTTTTCTTGAAATGTTTTGGTGTTTTGAAGGTGGTTTGTCATTTGTGCATGCTTGTTGCTTAATAGGTGATGCATTTGTGTTCAACTTGCAGGGTAACTTTGATATTGTGGGAAACAATTTCCCGGTCTTCTTTACTCGCGATGCAATGGCATTCCCAGATGTGATTCACGCGTTTAAACCAAACCCGAAGTCACACATCCAAGAAGACTGGAGAATTCTTGACTTCTTATCACACCACCCAGAGAGCTTGAACACTATGACATTTTGGCTTGATGATGTTGGTATCCCGACCGATTACAGGCACATGGAAGGCTCAAGTGTTAACACTCTCACTTTGGTTAACAAAGATGGGAAAATGCACTATGTGAAATTCACATGGAAGCCCACATGTGGAGTCAAGTGTTTGATGGATGATGAAGCTATCAAAATTGGAGGAGCTAATCATAGTCATGCAACTCAAGATCTTTACGACTCGATTCAGGCTGGTAATTTTCCTGAATGGAAGTTGTTTCTCCAAGTAATTGACCCTGATCATGAAGATAGGCTTGATTTTGACCCGCTTGATGGCACCATGACCTGGCCTGAGGACATCATACCTCTGCAGCCCGTTGGACGTATGGTTTTGAATAAGAACATTGATAATTTCTTTGCTGAGAATGAACAGTTGGCATTCAACCCGGGGCTTGTTGTCCCGGGGATTTATTATTCTGATGATAAGATGCTTCAGGGTCGGATCTTTGCGTATTCTGATACTCAGAGGCACCGTCTTGGACCAAACTATCTGCAGCTTCCTGTCAATGCGCCTAAATGTGCTCATCATAATAACCACTATGATGGGCATATGAATTTCATTCACAGAGATGAGGAGGTACAATTTTTTTTTTATATATATGTTTTAATTTATTAGAACTTGTGGTTCTTTTATTTACCTATATTTTATTTCAGGTTGATTACTTCCCATCGAGGTATGATCGAGTTCAACATGCTCAAAAGTATCCGATCAATCCGGCTAAGGTTACTGGAACACGTGACAGGGTTAGTTTCTTCATTTCTTGTCTTCATCTGTTTCTTCTAGCCGTATGACCCGTTTGTTATCCAGTATTAGAGGTGGTAAAATGGACAGGTTGGGTAACATGCCAAATGGGTTCGGGTCAAAATGAGTTGGGTTGGTCTGGACTGACTCGCAAACACTCTTTTAGATCTTTTTAATATATAGACAATACTATTACTAAAAAATAGTCTAACTTTCTTTAAATGATTATGTTCTTTTGTGAATGTAGACTGTGATCCCAAAATATAATGACTTCAAGCAGCCAGGAGAGAGATACAGATCATGGGATCCAGCAAGGTACATGTTGTATCTTGTTTGTTTCTAAGGGATCCAAGATTCCATTGATTGTCTAAACTGTTCAAGTTCTTTTTATAGGCAAGAAAGATTCATCGTCCGAATGGTTAAGATGTTGTCTGACCCACGGGTTACCCACGAGCTTCGCAGTATATGGATCTCATACTGGACGCAGGTTTGTACAACCTTCCCATCTTCAATCATGTTTCCTTATGTGTCTAATTCCCCTCTAGCAGAGGTCTTAGTTTGAATCCTGTTTCCACTGGTTTCTGTCTTAACCTCTTGAAGATCACCTGACCAGCGCAAAATACAATTTGCCTGATCATGTTGGTTAGTAGGGTATTAACAGTCCCATTAATTTTCCAGTAACGGGTTCTTATGGTTAAGAAAACCAAAGAGAATGATCATCCATCCCCATGACATTTGCACTTTTTTCTTTTAATATAGTTAGCATTTCAGTTTATCTTGATTTTAATAAATTTGATAAACAAAAATAAAACCTACTAAAATAAGAAATTTGCTTACAAATATAAACTCTGAATGGGTGACTGAGGCTCAGGACATAGTTTTCTTCAAATATAAGGAGTTAAAGTTGGCAAAATGGGTAGGTTAGGTAACGAGTAAACAGGCATGGTTGAAACCAGCCATGGTCAGCCCGTTTTTAAATGACTAATGCGTTAAATTATGCTTAGGAAACCATATTATTACAATAACACTCTAGTTTTTTTTATTAAACGATTTAAACTATATAATGAGTTTCTCCTGATTTTGGTAAATTTCGGGTGATGTTGCAGGCTGACCAGTCTCTCGGGCAAAAGATAGCATCACGCCTCAATGTGCGCCCCAACTACTGAACATACATATCTTAATGGGGGGCCTGGTCATAGTGAGTATGGTGAACATGCTAGTTTAGAAACGGCCCGTCTCTAAGTTAAATATGTCACACAAATGGTGTTTATGTTTTAGTCCCACATACGTTTCGTTCTGTATTATTTTCACATACTTAAGGAACTTGAAACTTAGAATAAGTGCACATCGCGATGTGCTGAGTTACCGCGTTTCAGGTTCGGTTATGTAAAGAAAAAGCCTAAACTTTGTGTCGCACGCGTTTTTTGTATGTTTATTTTTAAATCTTATGCAATGTTGTTTTGGCTATCTATTTGATGCTTATGTTCATGTGTTTCTTGTTTTATGTTTATTTTTAAATCTTATGTAATGTTGTTTTGGCTATCTATTTGATGCTTATGTTCATGTGTTTCTTGTTTGTGATTAAGACGTGTTTTAAGTTTTAGTTAAGCCCGATTGTGTGTGAAATAGATAGGCTCGGGCTTGGCTCGTGGCTCGTGAAGCTTGAAAATAGCCCGACCCGTAACCGGGCTTGTATGAGCTTTGTTTTTTGAGTTGTGGGCTTATATATTTGGTTGTGGTGGCGTTTTATTTCTTCTTTTGGTGGTCTGTTATTGCAAATGAAAACCCAATAGCAACATGATCTCATCTCATGGGTCTAATGTGAGAGACATGATGCATAAGATAACATATGGAGTTTTCCTGTTATCTGGGTTTAGCTTGGGCTTGGAATTTGGGCCTGGGCCCAACAAGTACTCCTCTTTACTTTAATGGAACAAAAAAGTGGTTACTCATTTTCTCTCGATTTTGTGTGTTCGAGTAGAAACTGATTTTTCTCATCATAAAAAAATGAACCTTAATTATGTTCATTTTATACTCACACAAATAGAAACCAACACATTTAATTTTGTAAAAAACAAAACTAATATGAACTTATGAGTTAACCAACACATTTAATTTTGTAAAAAAACAAAACTAATATGAACTTATGAGTTAACCAAAACAGTGATATTCATTTATGTAAGTAAAATACCACCCATTTCACAAGAAGAGATAATGACCTCAAAAATCTTGAAAGGCATGTAAAACCATCGTGACCAAATTCACGATACTGATATCGAACGACTTATCTTTCAGTTAGTAAAGAACATGTGCGACCTTTTCTCCGAATATGAATATACGCGATTAAAGTACTGCCATATGAACAACTTATGTGCATGGATTTGGTGCTCACTGCCTATGGGTGTAAACGAGCCAAGCCGGCTCGTGAGCTACTCGAGATCGGCTCGCTAAAAACTCGAATCGAGCCGATATTAAACGAGCTCGAGCCTAGAAAAAGGTTGTTTAATAAACGAGCCCGAACTTTCACTTATCGAGTTCGAGCCGTCTCGCAAGCCTAAACGGACCTATTATTTATGTAACTTTTTAATTAATACATTTTAACCATTTTGCTCAAATAGTTTGAAAATGGTTTTTGCTCCCTGTAGTTTGACCATTTTAATCATTTTGCCCCAATAGTTTGAAAATGGCTATTTTGCTTCATGTGGTTACAATTTTTACTCTAATATGCTCCCCACTCCTACTCCATCCATAATTTCGGTTAAATGTTACCCACATGCCCCACACATGAGGGGCATTTCTGTCTTTTGGCAAGGGTTAAAATGGGTAACATTTAACCAGAATTATGGATGGAGTTATGGGCAGGGAGCATATTAGAGTAAAAATTATAACCACATGGAGTAAAATGACCATTTTCAAACTATTAGAGCAAAATGGTTAAAATGGTCATACCACAAGGAGTAAAAATGAAGTTTACTCTTAAATCTTTATATATATATTTTACATGATTAAAAGAAAAAAAAAAAATATGCACTACTAGAAAACATATATATTTCCTACAAAAGTTTCCGATAAAAGAAATTTTCCACAAGTTAGCGACAAATTTCCGACAAAACAAAAACAAAAAAGTAACTATATGATTTCCTACAATTTTCCGACAAATTTATTAAATAAGTTAACTTGTTTATTTACTATAATTGTCGGAATATTGTCGGAAATTACCAACAAAAGGCTTTTGTCGCTAATTTGTCGGAAAATTAGTCGGACTTTGTCGGGAAAAAACATTTCCTACGGGTTTTTTTCCAACAAAACCTTTTTGTCGGAAACTTGTCTCTAACGACCAATTCCGACAAGTTTCCCACAAAACTACTGTCGCAATTTTTTCATTTTTTTAGTAATGAGATTTCGTGGGAAATTTGTCGGAATTGGTCGTTAGCGACAAGTTTCCGACAAAAAAATGTTTGTTGAAAAAAACCCCGTAGGAAATGTTTTTCCCGACAAAGTCCCGACTAATTTTCCGACGAATTAGCGACAAAAGTCTTTCGTCAGTAATTTCCGACAATATGCCGACGATTATAGTAAATAAATAAGTTAACTTATTTAATAAATTTGTCGGAAAATTGTAGGAAATCGTATAGTTACTCTTTTGTTTTTGTTTTGTCGGAAATTTGTCGCTAACTTGTGGGAAATTTCTTTTGTTTGTAATTTGTGGGAAGTTTTTGTAGGAAATATATATGTTTTCTAGTAGTGATGTAAAAGTTAATATATAATTGGGTTTCAAAAATACGTTACTTATTATTTAATGTAATTTGACTTTTATTTACTATTTGATAGAAAATAAAATTAACATAACTAGATTTTAAAGTTTCTTATAATAAGGGTTAATTTAAAATAAATGTGTTTTATTCGCATAATTAGTATTTTATTTAAAAATATATTATTATTAAAAATAGAGGTGTATTTAATAAGAGAGAGACGAAAAAAAATAATGAGAATAAATATAGAGGGGTCACTTGTCATAATTTATTGGATGGTATAGATATAGATTATGATAAAATTTACACAAAAAATAGTTATATATAAATATCAAAAGTTAATTAACATAAGTTATTAGAGAAAAGTTAAATTAAATGTTAAATGAAATACAAATAAAATAATGATACTTATAATAATAAAGTAACGATAAAAATATAATAATAATAGCAATAATAATAATAATAATAATAAAATACAACTGCATCATTTGTATTCGGGAGAGCGGTCTAGATTTTTCACAAAGTTTTCCCTTCCAGATGGGGGCGGGCGGTGTTCCCGCCGGTGTCGCGGCACCCCGTTAATTACAATTAACAAATAGTACATATGACATAGCTTATAACAAAATAATATGATAAACAAAATTCAAAACTTAGAGGAAAAAAAATGTTACATGAAATCGTGAGGAGGCAACGGCGCAAGACTATGAATAGTGAATCAACTAATAGTGCTAGAATCGTAAATTCGTGATTAACGATGAGGTTTGAAATCGTGAAGAGGCATGACGATAATCATTATTAGCAAATTGTTGTTCCTCTTATTCCAAATTTAATGGCGAGAATCATAAAACGAAGAGATTGCGTGAAGCGTGAATATGAAATGTCGAGACGTTGATGGATCAGGATTGTCACTACTTAGATTTATTATCAGGTTAAATTGTGTTAAAAAATTTAATAGGTAATGGGTTAACTAAATATGGGTTTAATTGTCTAAATGGGTAATGGGTTAATTAAATGTGAGTTTAAATGACTAAGTTTTGTAGTCCAGCTTATTCCAAATTTCCAATTAAGCGTTGCCATTAAAAAAAATCATAGCTTGCAATTAAAAAATCAGTACCCTACTAACTAACAAGATTAGGTAAATCATAGCTTGCGATGCGCATGTGATCTTCAAGAGGTTATGATAGGAAACCAATGAAAGCAAGATTCGAACTTAAGGCCTTCATAGAGGATAATCAAGTACTTACCAACAGTGGTAGAACCAGAGTATTATAATCTAAGGGTCACACCAAATATAAGTTTTAATCTCGTTGGGGTCCAATTACGGTTGTTCAAAGCCGGTTTTAATGGTTTTTAGGTCAAACCGTTAGAAACAATTTTTTATTATCGAAAATTAAACTGTTGAAATTCAAAACCAAACCAAACTATCATTAATAGTTTAGTTCCGGTTTTATTTCACTGGTTTTCTAATAATCTGCTGTGAAAATTCATATTCATTTCAAAATTAAAATGGCATTATACATAGTGATTCCAAATCTCCAATATGTTCTTTTAACATCAAAATGGCATTATGTTCTTTTAAAACGATTGGTTTTCTGCATTAATCGCAAACCAACCCGTTAGATACAGTTTAGTCATTCAAAAGTTAAGAAAACAAACCGACCATGAAACCTAATAGTTGATCGGTTTAAACGATTTCATGGTTTTAACCTAGTTAAATAATTAACTTTACTAGTCACCCATTGATAAACAAAGGCAAAGTTGAAAATAAAAAAAAACTAATTAAAACAGAAACCAATTTATTTTTTTTAAACTAATTGAAGGTTTACAAGACTTCACTCATATTATTTAGGCTCCACCTTGGCTTACATAAAATAATGCATAAACATGTTCACTCTTGTCACGAGAAAGAAAACAGTGATGCTTTCCATTTTGTCACGATAATTTTGATCCCAAATATAGAAAACTTAAAGTGATATTAACCCCAAACTGCCCGTATAAAACTCCCCCAACATTCCAAAACCAACGTACGTATTCTTCTCCACAAGTAATCATCAACCTGCAAATCCATGGATCCTTACCAGGTACAACACAATGCTATTTTTGAAGATCATCCAGCAATTTGTTATGTATATTCATGTTTTTTTTTATTTAGTTGATGATTTATGCGAAATGATTACTTTTGCACTAATCATGTTTTTGTTGGTTTCAACGATCAAGGCCGTCTCTGAGACATCGGGTGCCCTGTGCGAGTACTAGAAAATAAGCCTCCCGACATGTGAAACATGTAAATTCTAAGAGATTGAGTAGGGGCCTCCCTAAATTGTTTTTTAACTTATTCGGTCCACTGTAGATCATGTAATTAGTAATAAGTTTATAATTTATTTTTATATATGTTAATCGATTTGCGGCATCTAAACGGGGGGGAAAATTGGCCCCTTTTGGATATCGCCATGTGCGGTCGCCCACCCAGCAGTCCCTCAAAGACGGCCCTGTCAACGATGCATGTTTAGTTGTTATATAGGAGAACAATAAACAATAGCCACCTTTTTCGTTCATGTTACAATTTGGAGTACCAAATTCAATTATGAAGATTTAGAGGCCAGTTGGATTAAATTTGGGATAACTTGGTTTTAAAATGCACGCATGCGCATGTTATATGGTCTGATGCGGCATCTTAACCAGTATTTGAACAAATTAGACATTTGGTTGCAATGGTTATGAGTTTTTCAAATCTGGCCATCGATTGAGCAATGGGTTCAAGTATTTGAACAAATCTGACTAGAGGTGATATATTTTAGTTTTTAAAAGTTAACAAGTTCAAATATTATCTGTAAATAATGTTTTGTATTTTTTAATAACGAATGCCTCACAATACGTTATGCGCTCAAGTTTTGGGATCAAAATGGCATTTTGAAACCAAGATCTGTAAAGCTTTGATTCCAAATTAACTCGATTTAGCTACACAATAATGGATTCTTCAACCTTTTGTTTAATTGTTGTGTCAGTGTTCTCTTGGGATTTTACTTATTTGGTTGATGCAGTATGATTCATCAAGTGCTCTCAATTCTCCCTTTTGGACCACAAACACTGGTGCTCCGGTTTACAACAACAACAACTCGGTGACAGTTGGCATCAGAGGTACCTAAATTTGATATTTGTTAGTTATTTGCTATAGAAGTTGAGATTTCTTGGTAGGTTGTTTCATGACTCGTTTTAGAATTCATGGAATACAATTATAACCGTCAACTGTCATACTCGTTCTTTTGAATTAACTTTCTGTCTTGTCTGATCAAAGAATATGTATACGCCCGAAACACTTTAATCTGAAAGTGAATTCATACACGATTCAGAAAGCTATATATCCTGGTATCTATGAAATCCAAAAAAACCTACAACTATCGCTAATCATAATTCATTTTCGATATTGATAGGCCCGGTCCTTCTAGAAGATTACCAGTTGGTGGAGAAACTAGCTAACTTCGACCGTGAACGTATCCCTGAACGCGTGGTTCATGCCAGGGGTGCCAGTGCAAAGGGTTTTTTCGAAGTCACACATGACATTTCTGCCCTCACATGTGCCAATTTTCTTCGCACCCCTGGTGTCCAAACTCCTGTTATCGTTCGTTTCTCGACAGTTATTCATGAGCGTGGAAGCCCTGAAACTCTCAGGGACCCTAGAGGCTTTGCAGTGAAATTCTATACACAAGAGGTAACACTTGTATAAAATTTATCATTAAATGTAGTAGTGGAAGCTGATGTGGTATTTAGGTGTAAAAAACTGATGTTTAAAATTATAGGGAAACTTTGATTTGGTGGGAAACAATTTCCCCGTGTTCTTTATTCGTGACGGGATGCAATTTCCCGACATGGTTCATGCATTGAGACCGAACCCTAAGTCGAACATCCAAGAAGACTGGAGAATTCTTGACTTTTTCTCCCACCATCCCGAGAGTCTACACATGTTCACATTTCTTCAAGATGACATTGGTATACCACAAGATTACAGACATATGGAAGGTTTTGGTGTTAACACCTACACTCTGATTAACAAAGCAGGGAAAGCACTTTATGTGAAGTTTCACTGGAAACCAACATTAGGAGTCAAAAACCTGTTGGAAGATGAAGCCATCAAGATCGGTGGAGCTCATCACAGCCACGCTACACAAGACCTTTACGACTCTATTGCAGCTGGAAAGTTTCCTGAGTGGAAACTTTTTATTCAGACTATTGACCCTGCTAATGAGGGTAAGTTTGAATTTGACCCGCTTGATGTGACCAAGACCTGGCCCGAGAATCTCGTGCCATTGCAGCCCGTGGGTCGTATGGTTTTGAACAAGAATATTGATAACTTCTTTGCTGAGAATGAGCAGCTGGCATTTTGCCCTGCAGTCATTGTCCCTGGGATATACTATTCTGATGATAAGTTGCTTCAAGCGCGTATTTTCTCATACGCTGACACGCAGAGATACCGTCTTGGACCAAACTATTTGCAGCTTCCTGCTAATGCTCCTAAGTGTCCTTATCATAATAATCACCATGATGGATCAATGAACTTCATGAACAGGAATGAAGAGGTATACTTTTCTAAATGTATACATGAATAATCAAGTTTCTTTCTTATAGGAAAGTTCATTTCAAAACAAGGAAATTCTTCGAGAACATAGGGAACAAATTTAAATCGTTTATTTTTTTGATCTATGGTAAGCTTTTGAAAATTTTATACTTCTTACATAAAAATATGTATGTTTATATTACATAAAAAACCATTAAACTAGTTTTTCATATGTTTTATATACTTAAAAGTTTCCTACACATGTATATGTTATGTGTAGGTAAAAAAAACTTACACATGAATTACACATGTCTAGGTATGTATATAAACGGAATTTATATTTTTTTTGTTTGAATTTTATGAAAAACGAATTAACATTACATTTGTGTCATTTTCTTATATTTTAGAACTTTTTAACATTGAAAAAGTGAATGATTCGTTTTGTTCTACGTGTTCTCGCAATATTTAGTGTTATGAATTGAACATTCCTCTTCTTTCCTATGTTACTATTCTTATACTGTTATTTCTCCAGGTCAATTACTTCCCTTCAAGAAACGATCCTGCTCGTGAGGCTAAGCCCTACCCTATTCCTCCTATAAACTTGTCAGGAAAGCGCGAAAGGGTCAGTTTATTTATTTATATATATTTTTATAAAATTGGCTCAAGTCTCATGTCTACATATATGTAATTGTAGCATGGGAGTCTTTGCTATTTGACATCATATAATTTTTGTTGTATATGCTCTCTAATACATACTGGCAAAAACAAAAAAAAACATTGTTATTTGTTCAATTTTAATGTAGTGTAATTGTGTAAAAGTCTAGGGGTGTAAACAAGCCTAGCCTAGCCTAGCCTGAGATAGTTTAAGCTCGAGCTCGAGTTCTACTCGTGAGTATTTTTCCAAACTCGTTTATTATTTATTAATTATTTTAATATCTAATTTATGTATTTTTATAATTATTTATGATTATAATGTTATATCCTTATTATAATAAACGATTCCAAAGAATGTCACGTGCCATCACCATATTTTTTCTCACCAAAATCTTCTAATTTTCCTTATTTTAAGTAAGTTTAAATTTTGAAATTTAATTATGTTAATGTTTTTAATTTTTGAAAAGGATAATATAAAATTTTAATTATAATTATTACTTAATTAAGGAAACACAGAATTTTATTTCTTGTTTTACACATTATTTTAAATTGTTTTTACACATTATTGTATTTTTATTTTTCTATTAAACAATCCCATGTAATACATGGGTATATAACCTAGTATAATATAATCTACATTTATTAATTATTTTATCATAATTTTACATAGGCAAATTGAATTTTAATAATCCGATTACCCATTGGCTGATAATAATCTATACTAGCAATATAACAAGTGACGGTCTTAGCTTATACTTTCGTTGTCAAGTGCAGTCCCAGTAGCATAATCATTATAAATATACATTCGATCTACACTTGATTTCCACTCGATTCCGTTTGTACGTTTCCTCATTTCGTTCAAAATCATCATTTTAAGCGAAAACAAATGTAAATCTATGATAATTATAGTACCTGGACTATCACTGGACACGAAAGTGAAAGTTAGGACTCTCATCGGTTAAATTGTCAGTATGGATTATTATCGGCACATAGGTTATAGTTTGGACTATTAAAATCCAATTTGCCTTTTATATATAATAATAATAATAATTATTGTTGTTATATAAACAAACAAACAAACCTAGCAAAATCTCACTCATACAGTAGGTCTGGGGATGGTGAGACGAACGCAAACATTACCTCTATCCCATAAGATAAATAGGCTGCTAACAGAGAGACCCGCGGCTTAGAAAAAAAAACCATCCGTTTTTCTTTTATTATTTTGATAAAAAAAATAGATAAATAAAAGGCTCGTTTAGGCTCACAAGACTCCTCAAGCTCGATATGTGAAGCTCGGTTTTCATTTTCTACAATATCCTAAAATGTTTTGCCTGATGTAGGGTGTGATTGCGAAAGAAAACAACTTCAAGCAGCCAGGAGAAAGATACAGATCCTGGGCTCCAGACAGGTAATGTGTTGCCTCATGTCTACTTTAAAATGCTTCTAACCTTAAAAACCATCTAACACAGTTTTCATTTTCTTTTTCAACAGACAACAAAGATTCATCACCAGAATTGTCAGCCATCTGTCTCACCCACGCGTCACCGACCAAATCCGCACAATTTGGGTTTCAAACTGGTCTCAGGTTCGAAACTTACTTTTAACAAGCAATAACAATGGTTGGTTAACCGGTTTGGCTTTTATTTGTCTCAAACAGTTTACTGAATACAGATTGTTTTTGCAGGCTGACAAGTCTCTTGGACAGGAGATCGCTAACCGGTTGAAAATGAAGACAGTCAAGAAAACGCTTCCTTCTTGAATGTGAAGCCGGTTAGTTACTAAAGAGTACGATCCGAATAACAAATCCTTTGGGCGAGTCAGTTTTGTTACTGAATATGGAGTCAAAAGTTGTTTGTGTCCTTTCTTTTTTGGTTGTAATAATGTTGAATAACTTATATGATGTTAATGATGATGCTTCTTCCAAGTAAAATAATTTTAATATCATTGAAGATTTGATTTTAATAATTCAAAACTATGACCATTGACTGATAATAATTAATACTGAAAATTTGACTGATGACTGTCATAACTTTCCCTTTCTTTGTCAAAGTTAATCCAATAGCAAAATCATCATAGATTTAGACTTGATTTACACTTTGTTTTGCTCAAAATGATGATTATGAACAAAATGGAGAAACATACAAGCGAAATCGAATGAAAATCAAGTGTAAATCTATAATGATTATGCTACTGAAACCGTCTTTGACAATGAAAGTGAAAGTTTGGACTGTGATCAGTTAAATTGACAGTATGAATTATTATCGGTCAATAAGTCATAGTTTGGATTATTAAAATCCAATTTGCCTTTAATATTTTATGATGATAGTTGGGATTTGAATTTGCTTGAAAGTTAAAACCATTAGTCCCTTCATTCTGTTGAATCCCTTAGGGACTAATGGGGTTCAATTCTTAAGCAAGTTGTTTTAAACATCAATGAATGCATTGTGTTTGATAGGTTTCTAACCCTAAATATTAAATAAAAAAAACTACACTTACAAAAAAATAATCCTAAAATGTTTAGGGTCTAAAGACACTATAGGCAAACTAACCATTTTATCAAAGGACTATACGAGAATTTAATATAAAAATTAGATATCTACGTGTTGTCATTAAGCTAGAAACTATAACTTCAAATGATTCCTTGAATTGAAAACCAAAAGTCGATACAAAGAGCCTTTTTAGGTTGTGTTTGTTTCGTGAAATTAAATGAATTTGGAATGTAAATTCTATTTCTTCATTTGTCGATTTTCTGCCTCAAACATAACCCGCCATTTTGATCGAAAAGCTCGACTATGTCACAAAACCCGTATCTATACTTGAAATCCTAAACTAGTCATGATTAAACCCAGCAACTATACAAGACTAAATAATACTCAATATATAGATCTGATTTACAACTTAATCACCAGATCTGAGAGATAACAAACAATACAAAGAACAGATCACCAATACAATGGTTTATGAAAAACTCTAAGATATACAGACTCAGAATAAACAATACAATGGATCTATCTACACAGATGAAACCCTAATTTCAGAGAGAATGACGAGAGAGCAAAGCTCTAGAAGACGACAAGAAGAATGAACTCGCACTACAAAAAATGAGCGTAATGCAACTTTTTTTTCTGCAGAAAAATGTTACATTAGGTGAAGTTGCATTAGACCTAATGGAACCTTTTTGTTATGCAACTGTTTTTTTTTTTTCAAATGCAACCCTTTTATGATACAACTCTTTGAAAAAAAGTTATATTGTGTAACAAAAAGTTGCATTAGATCTAATGCAACTTCACATAATGCAACATTTTTATGACAAAAAAAGTTGCATTACACTCATTTTTTGGTAGTGTCGTCTCATAGCCCCAACACTCCCTCCCTCCCCCTCTCCCCCGCTCCTTCCCCCTCCCCCTCCCCCTCTCTCTCTCCCTCCCCCTCCCTCTCCCTCCCTCCCTCTCCCCCTCCCTCTCAACATTAAAAACAATAAATTTGACAATTAAATTAAGAAATAACAAATAACCTATATTTTCAACGGACTACCATCTTGTGATTCAATAGTTATCACATTGTATGAGATATCTCTTGACATTATAATTTCAGGTTTATTTTTATTGTGCTTGACGTTCTTGTAGAATTTGATTTCTTTGTTGGGTCGTGTTGGGCCAAGAAATGGCCCAATATGCTTGTCTCTATGCATATCTAATCAACCAAGTTCACTCAAATTTGAAGTTTGGTAGCAATTTTGCTTTTCATTTTATGGGCCTTGAAGATACTTCTAAAACCAGGTAATAACATATTAACATGTCTTATTTCTCTTCTTATTTGTTAACAGTCAAGTGTTCAAATTAAGGTAACTTTTACTAGGGTACCGTGAACATTCAAGTTTATTTAAATTATAAAAAAATATAAAAATAAATTGCGGTTCTAATATATCCCGTTTCTTGGTTCCGGTTCCGGTTTCTTACGTGTCAGCAGGGGCGGACTTACATACAAGCGAGGGGGTTCACAGGTTTAACAAGTGTTGATATAGTTTAGGCTTTGCTTTATAACTCATAGGTTGTGGGTTTGAATCCCTTCACTTACATTTTTTAAAACATTTTATTTTTACCTGATTTTGTATGGGTCTTTTAATTGTTTCGAATGGGCCTTTTAATTGTTTTATGTTTCTTTTGTTGGGCACTTGGGCTGGGCTGGTATTACAAAGAAAAAAGAAAAACAAATCGTAGGAAGCCAGGAAAGAACTCAGGTCGCAATCTCCTCCCTACTACCCTCCTCCAACTCCGCCACTGCTCTGCTGCTCCCTGCCGGCTGCCGCCAACGGCCACCGGCCTACCGCTCCACCACAAGTTAGTAATTAGTTTACTTTTTATTCTCTGTTTAGTTGTTTGTTGTTTAAAAAATTTAGGGTTAATTTGAATGTTAATTTAGATGTTATTTAAGAGCAGAACTGTCTCATATTAATAGATGTGCGTTTTTGTGTGTAAGAATCAATGAGCACTATGTTTGCTACTAATAGTCTATTTCTACAGAAATTGTAGCTTATAAAAATAGTATCAAAGTATCATTTTCTATTAAATTTTGAATTTTGAAATTTAAAATTTGATGTCAGAGCTAGTGAATTTTGTGAAGCTGTGTTGTAACTTACGTACAAGCTAAGTTTGCATATTTACCAGGTAAAAAATATTTTAATTATAAGAAGGGTGAGAAGGATTTAGGGCAATTAGATTAAATTGTAAAAAAGATTTAATGATTGAGATTAAATTGTAGGAGAAAAAGTTGTTGGAATGGTATTTTAGTCTTGGCCACTTTTGTTGACTTTTATCAAGTTCCCCCCTCATTTTTAAAGGTTCATAACTTTTACATACGACATTATTTTTTCAAAAAAATTACACCATAAAAACGAGCGTTTTTTTATCTTTAAAACGAGTATAATGTCGTTATAAACAAAAACGAATTTTTTTTTACGTTTTCCAGCTCAATGTGTAATTAGTCAGGTCAATGTGTAATACAAGTTCATTGTGTAATACAAGTTCATTGTGTAATACGAGTTCATTGTGTAATACGAGTTCATTGTGTTATGTGTATTTATCATTGTGTTTTACGTTTTCCAGCTCATTGTGTAGTTAGTCAGGTCATTGTGTAATACAAGTTCATTGTGAAATACCACGTCTGGTCATTGTGTAATACAAGTTCATTGTGTAATTAGTCAAGTCATTGTGTAATACAAGTTCATTGTGTAATACCACGTCTGATCATTGTATAATACAAGTTCATTGTGTTATATGTATTTATCATTATGTTTTACGTTTTCCAACTCATTGTGTAGTTAGTCAGGTCATTGTGTAATACAAGTTTATCATGTAATACAAGTTCATTGTGTAATACAAGTTCATTGTGTAATACCACGTCGGGTCATTGTGTAATACAAGTTCATTGTGTAATTAGTTAGGTCATTGTGTAATTAGTCAGGTCACTGTGTAATACAAGTTCATTGTGTTATACAAGTTCAATGTGTAATACAAGTTCATTGTGTTATATGTATTTATCATTGTGTTTTACGTTTTCCAGCTCATTGTGTAGTTACTCAGGTCATTGTGTATTACAAGTTCATTATGTAATACAAGTTCATTGTTTAATACCACGTCTAGTCATTGTGTAATACAAGTTCATTGTGTAATTAGTCAAGTCATTGTGTAATACAAGTTCATTGTGTAATTAGTCAGGTCATTGTGTAATACAAGTTCATTGTGTAATACAAGTTCATTGTGTAATACAAGTTCATTGTGTTATACAAGTTCAATGTGTAATACAAGTTCATTATGTTATATGTATTTATCATTGTGTTTTACGTTTTCCATTGTGTAGTTAGTCAGGTCATTGTGTAATACAAGTTCATCGTGTAATACAAGTTCATTGTGTAATACCACGTCTGGTCATTGTGTAATACAAGTTCATTGTGTAATACAAGTTCATTGAGTAATTAGTCAAGTCATTGTGTAACACAAGTTCATTGTGTAATTAGTCAGGTCATTGTGTAATACAAGTTCATTGTGTCAAATATTTTTCATCATTGTGTTATATGTTTTCATCATTGTGTTTTACGTTTTCCAACTCATTGTGTAATTCGCTCAAATATGTCAGGTCATTGTGTAATATCAGGTCTGATCATTTTGTAATATCAAACCTTGTATTACACATTGACCTGGTGTATTACACAATGACCTGGTGTATTACACATTGACCTGGTATATTACACATTGACCTGGTATATTACACATTGACCATTATGCCCTCCCTTTAAAAACAATAAAATGACACATGTCAAGCTTAAAATCCTTCTTACCCTTCTTATTTTTAAAACCCATTTTACTATAACCTAACCCTTTACCCACAATCTTAGATTATGAGTCATCGATCTTTTTAACTGATAAATTTGTAGAAAAGTTTAAGAGTTTTCTCCGCAGCTTGGATAAATAATTTATGAGTTTTAGATGTTTTAGGTATTAAACCTTGCCTGACCCAAACCATTAAACTGACCCGAAAATTTTTATTATTGTATCGTATTTTTATTATGTGATGAACCTTACCCGACCCGAACTATCGAACCGACTTCAATTTTTTTTGTCCGGCCCATTGGAGCATCTAAAAACAGCGAACCCTCTAAAAAAAATTTCTAACTGTCACATCAATTGGATCGGTTAAATCTACTCCTTTATACGAGATTATATGAGAGTATAACTTACGTATACGAACATATAATCCTATGTATACGGAAGTATAAACCTCAAATCAATGGTGCTCCAACTTAAAACTAAAACCTTATCGGAAGGTATCTTCGAGATTGGGATAGTGTATACACACTGAGTGGATGGGGATGACGAGCACACGTTTCAAAGCTGAGTGGACACGTGTCCATTTGTAAGAGGTCCAGGTCACCAACACTACACGAGTAGTTCTCTTTTAGTTTTGATATAATCGAAAAATGAGGATAAGGAAAGACGAAGCATGGGTTCCAAATAACTTTCAGAAAAGGCCCTTAAGTTCTATTAGTTTCACAAAAGACCCTGAAGAATTTATTTGTCTAAAAATAGTAGGGTCATTTACATATATCCCCTTCTTAAGTTACATATTTACTCAATCCCTAATTTTAATTATATATTTCCCCTTCCTAAAGCCTATATATTACATATTTACCCAATCCATTTAAAATAACTTATTGAATTACTATTTTACCCTTAATGAACAAATTAAAATACTATTTACATATATCCCCTTCCTAAATATATCAATTTACATATATCCTCAATTTCAACTGAAACCAAGTCAATGTTAACACGAACATATCGAACGCTAGTAAATCCAATTGGAGTCGATTTTTTTAATCATTAACACAAGATTCATGAATTAATCACTAAAAATCACTCTATAAAGTTCTAGAAACAATAGCTTCCAACCAATTTTTATCAGAAAAGCAATACATTGCTCCAAAAAATATAGAAACAATATGAACCATAAGCCCAAAATAGTTAAACCAACAGTAGCTTCAAAATATTCCAAAATAGTCAAACAACACAAACACAAGAAAATTATACACTTTTTCCTCGTTTCCTTTTACTTGGTAAGGCTTGATCTTAAGATGCTGCATTTTTGCATGTCTTTTGATGGTGTCCATACTCACAAGACCCATGAGAGTTCAAGATCTTTTGCATGGTTTGAAGGGCGGGTAAGATTCTCCAAGAGGAATGCATCTGATGAGTTGAAGGAAAATGGACCAATTCTCATCCAATCTGATATGCAAGTCAAAGATGAACAAGATAATGATGAGTCAATCTTTTGGATATCCATATGTACTGTTTAGGGAAATATATATGTGTTGTAATTTGACTAATACATAATTTGTTGTTTCTTAACATGCAAAAATGGTGATGCTATGTTCCTATTGTTAGAATGATATATTTGTCTGATCTAACATCGCAGCACTTTAACAACAAATAAGAACTAATGCAGGACTGATGTTTGGTAAGATTAAACATGTTTATAGCAATGAAACTCTAATTAAATATAAAGGTTACCAATATGCTTCTCCTTTTGACGAAAGGAATAAGAATGACTTCCACCTGCATAATCAAATTATTGATGGTATGAAATACAACTTTTCGATTGAAACCCTGATTTCGAACATAAACAGACATATTTGCGTACCTTTTGCGTGCGTCCGATTGAAACCATGATGGTGGCCTGCGTGAGTCGATTGAAACCCTCCCGATTCCGATTGAAACCCTGATGGTGGCCTGCGTGAGTCGATTGAATCCCTCCCGATTCCTATTGAAACCCTAATGGTGGCCTGCGTGAGTCTTCGTCCAGACAGAGGCGTCCGATTGAAACCCTCCTGCCTTCGTCGATGGAGCTTCCTGTGTCGTCCCCTCCGACCAGAGCTCCTCCAGCGGCGCCGATTGAAGGCCGTTCCTTCCTGAGTTCTCTGCGTGAGTTGGTTTACATATCTGATTATTAGGTTTCAAAACATAAAAGGGTAAATAGCTAATTGTAGGTAAATATGTAATTGATTTTTATGATTGGGTATATATGTTATTAAGAAGTTTAGAAGAGAAAAATATATAAAAAAAAGTCAAACTAGTAAGTACGGCTCAACATATGTTGTGGTGTGTGTAATGAATTTATATTTTTTAGTTTATTTGATACCAATTGTTTAATAAAATTTCCATCATTTATTTGATATATAAATCTTTTTTAACTAATAAAATAACCAATCAATTAATCTTTCTTGGGTGGTATTGTAGTTTGATAAGTAAATTTTTATTAATTTGAACATGACAAAATTCTTTTTACTAAAATAAACATTATCGTTTATCAGAGTAATTACTGTTGGCTATTTTAGTATAATTGGATTGACATTTTAACCATTATGTATCAAACAAATCAGGAAACGCGGAGTGCACGCTTTGTTTGAGTTCATTATGATTTTAGGAACCTAATTAACACTTAGCCCCCTAAGCAATGAGGGTTTCAAGAGGGCAACGCTCCCTTGGCGGGGTCCAAGAGACAGAGCCCCTGACTATATTAATAATTGTTGCTATATCAAAATTTATTAGAATTTGTTTTTTCGGATTTTAACGTATAAAATCTGTTTTATAAAATTGGAGATGAAACGATTCTTAAGGCTTTTTTATAGTTTTATATGAAGATAAACTAGTCAATGCGGGGCTAGTTCATTTAGTAGAGACTCTTGCCTTTTAGATTGGAGGTTCTGGGTTTAAACTCAGGCATTGAGTGAATTATTTGATTTAACTTAAGAGTAGGAGTAGGTGTATGGTAGATTTGTCGTTCAAAAAAATAAAATAAAATACAAAGATAAAACTCACGTGATTAATAGGGCATAAAAGGTTTAATCGGTTATCTTTAAGGGACTTAATGGAAACTAAAGTGAAACATTGAGGGTGTTGTATACAGTTTTGTTATTTTTAGATGACGTCATAAAAAGTTATACCATATTTATTTACAGGCTTTATCCCGACTCCACTTCCATCTTGGTTAGCGACATTTTATTTTCTAAAAGAGCGGGGGTTCTCTCACTCACTTGAGAAAACCGGGAGATTTTGTTTAGAAAATATCGAATCAAAATATCATCTTCCTTCATTTTGTCATGTGATATGTTCGAGTATTCACAGCCGATATGGTATATGTTTATGTGTGATGTGTATATTTTAAGTAGTGGTTTAAAGTGGTTGTAAGTGGATGAGAAGTAGAAAATATATAATTTTTTATATATTTGAGAAAACACTATTCACATATATAAATTTTTATAATATTTTTTTTAAATGGTTGTTAGTGATGGAGAAAGAAAAATGTAATTATAAAATATAAAAAAGTATTATTTAATTAAAAATAAAAGAGAAAATGTAGTGATTTTTAGTTTAATCTATACATACTAATAAATAAAAGTTTTAGGATGCCACATGTCATTCTCATGTTCATCCTCAACATTTTTTTCCCGTTTCTCTCTCATATTTAATGATACAAGTTTTATAAAGAAAATTATAATTTTTGTTTCCCACATCTCTTATATTAAATAGTAATGATTTTTATAAAATATTTTTTAATTAAAAAAATAGCTTTGTTCATAAAACATTTTTATAGTTTGAACACTTTTTTCATTCTTTTTATAAAATATTTTTAAGATTAACTATATAACATTTCTAAAATTTGTATTAAAAATTATGTAATACGGCAAAATATGTAATATTAAATCTTTATTACTAAATATATATATAACACTGCATTCATTCACTCTGTATAATATATAGGGTTTCTAACATATATTATAATAAATGAATAACTATACTTGTTACGTGTCGACTTCTGATGAAATCTAGATCTGTGTTCTTCGTCTTTCTCTCCTATTAAATAATGATGATGTTAAATAATTAAATATCTAACATATATTCTAATATTTTATTAAAAATTACTAAATCATAAGAAAATTTATATTATTTCTTATTTCATAGATGACTAATAACACTAAACATACAAATCTTCATAGAAAATACTATTTTATAACAAGTTGTATTTATTCAACTCATGTAACACATGGACTTTAACCTAGTATAATGATAAAGATAAGGAACGGGATATAATTGCTCTTATTAGTAAATGTAGTGATTTTTAGTTTAAACTAGGAGGCCTCGTGCGTTGCGGTGGTTTTCGAGCGATAGTGCTAGCTTTTACCCACACGCGGTGCGGCGTGTTAAACCGTGGAAGAAAATAATGTCTTACAAAACTTATAAAATAAAGGTAAAATCTTTAGGTAAACTCAACCTACGTGAGAAGATGGTATAAGATTTATCGTAGTAATTAAAAGGCAACAAAAAAATAAAATAAGGTGGCTACGGGTTTCAAACCCACGTCGAATGAGAATTGGTAAACCATTGAGACCAATGGGCTAAGTGAATCATTTTGCAAATGCTTAAAGGAACATGATAATGAGAACAAAAAAATGAGAAAATTACTAAAATGGTCATTTAACCAGTTGACTTTATTAAAATGGTCACAACTTTTTAGTCGTCTAAAGCATGATCATGAAGACCAATGGCTTAGCCGGCTCTAAATTCCGTGCCCGATTGGAATCTGTTAGACTTTAGACCAATCAGACATTGACACGTGGCATCACAGAATTGTCCCACTTTGTTTTTCCTACTTAATGCTTAATTCTATGAAAGGATTTAAGCTTGTTGTTTGTATGCTTATTTTTATTAGGCCATCCGTAATGGTTTCACGTATCGCCACGTCAGCGTCAAATCAGCACAGGGGCAATCACTGCCTAAATCACTAAGGTGCGTAGTGATTTCACTGTCACGTCACCCACTGCATTAATGGGTGAACTTTTTATTTTTATTTTTAAGTCATTTTATTAAGTTTCTTTAAACAACTTATATTAGTTTTTAAAAAAATATAGTTATCATCTGAAATGTCGATCAGAACATGTTACAAAACAACTTATGAGATCAAAAATAGTTTTTTTAAACAACTCCGTTTATGTTAAATTTACACCTAGATGTTCAAAAAATAAAATAAACAAGCCCGTGTATTTATTTATTTATTTTTAAATAATTACCAAGAATGAGTTATTTGATAAAAACCAAATTAAATTCTAAACTAAATATCTAATTAAAAAAAAGAAAAAAGAAACTGTGAGATGTATTATTGTGATTCGGTGTTAGAATGATACAAGCTTGCCCCTTTGTCGTGAAAGCGTTCACGCCCCAGATTACGCCTACAGGGGCGGTGTTCCACGCCAGTGGATTAGCCAGGTGACTCATGCCACCACTTTCATGCCTCCACTACGGAGAGCCTAACGGTAAGGCTCCTGGTTTAAAACATTATCATGAATACAACCTTCAATTTGAATCACTTGACTTGTTGAATAATTGTTTTCCCTTTGAACGGTAATTATAGAATGGTTTTAAGATATTGGATTTTATCTTGAAGATGTTAATTTTAAAATTCAAAATACTTTTGCCACTTCAAGTCACCTAGATGTTTGTCAAATCCCACAAGCTATAATTATTCGAGCCAAACAATTGATTCGAATCATCTTTCCGACTCTGTTCTCCAGTCTCCTGTTCAACTTGATTAAAGTGTGTCAAAACTCGTGTATTCTTAGCTTGAAATAAACTTGAAGCGTTATATTACACTTAAAACATCTAAACTGACTGAGTATGAGTTGCGTACATTGACCAACAGATCATGAGTGCAGACTCTAACGATTAGGGGTGTTCAAAAAAATCCGAATCCGAACCTGAATTATCCGAAAATCCGAATCCGAATTATTCGAAAATTCGGATATCCGAAATTCGGATATCCGAATTTTCGGATTCGGATTCGGATAGTGATTTTCGGATAGTTCGGATATCCGAATATCCGAAATATTATATTTATATATTTTTTTTAATTGTTTTTATTATTTAAAAATAAGAAAATTTGAGTCAAAACCCGATGTATTATATTTATATATTTTGATATGTATATTTTCTAATGTTTTTTAAGGTTTTTAATTGTTTTTGTAATTTAAAAATATTATTTTTATACATTTTTTTATTTTTTTATATTTTCGTTCGGATATCCGAAAATTCGGATACGGATTCGGATAGTGAAATCCACTATCCGAAAATTTCGGATATCCGACTTTGAACACCCCTACTAACGATTGTATGTTGTGTACAAGTTAAACAAAGTCGAGTAAGTGAAAGACTCTAAGATGGTTAAGAGTGATTAATGTTATAATTATTCGTATTACATTTGTATTAAGCCGATGATACGATACATAAACTTGTGTTATAAAATCTTTTTCATAAACTCGTATAAGTCCATTTTCTCACGAGAAAGAAAAGAGTAACATGTTCCATTTTCTCGTGATATTTTGATCCCAAATATAAGTAGGCGATTGTTGCATATATCAACCCCAAACTGCCTGTGTAAAACTCGCTCAACATTTCAAGCAAGGTAGTCTTCTCCACAAGAAATCATCACATATTTCATCAACCTGCAAATCCATGGATCCTTACAAGGTACACTCTAATGCTGTTTTTTAAGATTATGTACTGCTTCACTTTTGAATTCGCATCCTGTTCGATTAATTCGTTACGAATCGTATCCGTTAGGTTATATGATCGTCAATTCGTCATCGTGCAATTTGTTACGTGTAAGTAGTGGAATTCATGTTCGGTTACTTTATTTTACATGATTTTCATTGTGATTCAGTTGATGATTTAGGTGAATGTTCTGTTAATTTTTTTATTACTTTTGCCCTAATCATGAGATTCAGTTCATGTTGATTTTGAACTCCAATGATCGAATCCGGTACATAATTGCATACGCACTTTCAAGTTTCAGCCATGTATGTTTAGTTGTAAAATAGGAGAGTTATAAACAGTAGCCACCTTTTTCGCTCATGTTAAATTTTGGAGTATCAAATTCAGTTTTGAAGATTCAGAGGGCAATTGGATTAAATTTGGGGTTTTCTAGCTGTAGGTTCAATTTAAAGGAGGTGGTGTATGGTATTAGATAATTATCTCAAAACCAAATGATGCTTTTGAAGCGAGGCGACAAGGCTGCGCTGGGCTGCACCTGAGCGCCTAGGCGCGCGCCTTGTGTGCTTTTGACAATATAGTCTCAATATTTATGGCGAAAAACATGTAAGCTTTTTTAAAAAAAATTGTAAATGTTTGAAGTAGTGGATTCTTCAACCTTTTGTTTGATTGCTGTATCAGTTTTTCCTCTTTTGTGCTGATATTTCGCACATATTGCAATAGCATACATGAATACATATACATTCATGCATACAATAGTACTATTTACTCATGGATTTTACTTTTTTGGTTGATGCAGTACCGTTCTTCAAGTGCTTACAATGCCCCATTTTGGACCACAAATTCTGGTACTCCAGTTTACAACAACAATTCCTCATTGACAGTTGGCACCCGAGGTATCTGAATTTGCAATAGAAGTTGGGATTTCTTTGTAGGCCGTCTCATGACTCATTTTTAGAATTCGTGTGGTATCCTTTCAGTTAACATGGAATACGGTCTTGCTCATGATACTTAGCATACTAATTGCATATAGTGCATGCAAATATCACTAATCATGATTTGTTTTCCATACGACAGGCCCGATCCTTCTAGAAGATTACCATTTCGTGGAAAAACTAGCAAACTTCGATCGTGAACGTATCCCTGAACGTGTAGTTCATGCTAGGGGTGCCAGTGCAAAGGGTTTTTTTGAAGTCACACATGACATTTCTGCCCTCACATGTGCGGATTTTCTTCGCGCCCCTGGTGTCCAAACACCTGTCATCGTTCGTTTCTCGACTGTCATTCATGAGCGAGGAAGCCCTGAAACCCTCAGGGACCCTAGAGGTTTTGCTGTGAAATTCTATACCCGAGAGGTAACACATATATAAATTAATAATTAATGTTGCTTTAGCATGTTTGATATTTACCAATCTTTTAAAATTATAGGGAAACTTCGATTTGGTGGGAAACAATTTCCCAGTGTTCTTTATTCGTGATGGGATGAAATTTCCTGACATGGTTCATGCACTGAAACCAAACCCTAAGTCACACATCCAAGAAGACTGGAGAATTCTTGACTTTTTCTCCCACCATCCCGAGAGTCTACACATGTTCACATTTCTTCAAGATGACATTGGTGTAACACAAGATTACAGACACATGGAAGGTTCTGGTGTTAACACCTACACTCTGATTAACAAAGCCGGGAAAGCATATTATGTGAAGTTTCACTGGAAACCGACATGTGGAGTAAAAAGCTTGTTGGAAGATGAATCCATCAAGACTGGTGGAGCTAATCACAGCCACGCTACACAAGATCTTTATGATTCTATTGCAGCGGGAAGTTATCCTGAGTGGAAGCTTTTTATTCAAACTATGGATCCTGATCATGAGGATAGGTTTGACTTTGACCCTCTTGATGTGACCAAGACCTGGCCTGAGGATATCTTGCCATTGCAGCCTGTGGGTCGTATGGTTTTGAACAAGAACATTGATAACTTCTTTGCTGAGAATGAACAGCTGGCGTTTTGCCCTGCAATCATTGTCCCTGGAATATACTATTCTGATGATAAGCTGCTTCAAACGCGTATCTTCTCATATGCTGACACTCAGAGACACCGTCTTGGACCGAACTATTTGCAGCTTCCTGCTAATGCTACGAAGTGTGCTCATCATAATAATCACCATGAAGGATTCATGAATTTCATGCACAGGGATGAGGAGGTATACTATTCTAAATGTATTCTCTTTTCTGAAAAAAGAAAAAAAAAATGTGTTACTTTACAATTAATCTTATCTCGTTATTTCTCCAGATCAATTACTTCCCTTCAAGAAATGATCCTGTTCGTCATGCTGAGCAGTACCCTATTCCTCCTGTAAGATTGTCTGGAAAGCGCGATAAGGTCAGTTCATTCATTTATATATAACTAGGTTAAAATCCCGTGTATTACACAGATTGAATAAATATAATATTATATATTAAGTAATAAAAAACTATTTTTTTAAAAACTCGTGTTTTATACGGGTTGAATAAACCCGTGAAATACAATATAATCTGTTAACACATACACTTGTCAAAATATGTCACGAGATTTATTAATACAAAGATTAATATTTTCTTTAAAAAAACTATTATTATTAAAATATAGAGTTGTATTTACAGAGAGAGAGAGAGGTGTAATTAATAAGAGAGAGAAGCGAGAAAAAAATGATGAGAATGAATATGGAGACGACACGTGGCATTGAAAAACTTTTACTTATTATATAGTATAGATTGCATATTTTTTTAAAATTTGGTTCAAGTATCATGTTTATGTGAAATTGTAGCATAGGATGATGCATATTAGGAGCCTCTGCTACTTTTTGTTGATATTTATGTAGGCTTTAGACCTCAACATCATAAAAACTACATATAAACTTATTTATGAAAAAAAAATATGCAGGAGTCAAAGTACCTACAATTGAGTTAACCAATAAATGTTTTTTGCTATATATGTTCTCTAAATATATACTGGCAAAAACAATGTTATTGTTTCAATAATACTGTAGTGTAAATTTTTAAGTTCTAGACTTCAGTGCATCTCATTGCCTCCTCCCTAAATAACAATAAAATCACTCAATCAGAGGAAATGTTATGAAGATTTTGAATATTTCATGAATTATAGAAGTTACCTAAACCATACGAAACTGGTTAAAACGGAGAACCCTGTGACAAACAACTAATTGACGGCTGGGATTTAATTTTCTATAATAACCTAAAATGTGTTGGCTAATGCAGCGTGTGATTGAGAAAGAGAACAACTTCAAGCAGCCAGGAGAGAGATACAGATCCTGGGCTCCAGACAGGTATATGTGTTGCCTCATGTTTGCTTTAAAATGTTTCTAACCTTAAAGATTATCTAACATGGTTTTCATTTTCCTTTTTTTATTAACAGACAAGAACGATTCGTCTCCAGAATTGTCGGTGCTCTGTCTGACCCACGTGTCACCCACGAGGTCCTCACAATTTGGGTTTCATACTGGTCTCAGGTTCGAGCCTCCTTTCCTTGCTCTTACTTTTTGACCAACAATAATAATAGTTAACCGGTTTGACTTTTATTTGTTTGAAACAATTTACTGAATACAAATTGTTTTTACAGGCTGACAAGACTCTTGGGCCGAAGATCGCTTCCCGCTTAAATGTGAAGCCAAGTTACTAAAGGGTAAGATCCGAATGATATATCCGATGGGTTTTGGTTTACAAAGTAGTTTAGCCAAGTTGTATGAGTCGGTTTTGTTATCGAATATGGCGTCAAGAACTCCCAAGTCTTTTCTTTGGTTGTAGTAATGTTGAATAACTTTTATGGTGCTAATGATGATGCTTCTTCCAAATAAAATAAATTTAGCATGACTGATTTTTTTATGATGGATTTCTGTAGTACTAGTCCCTTCATTCTGTTCATGTTGAATCCCTAGCCTAATATGGTGGTGGGGGGGGTTAACATGCCCTCTATTAGACCAATGTGTAGTTAGTGATAGTGTAGGGTTGTTTATGTAATATCATGGTCTATTACACCAATTGTAATTATAGATAGTAGAAGGTAGTTTTTGTAAATATGGTTATAGTATATAACCTGCTTTTGTAACCTAATTCCTTGGACGTTTTAATACAATTTACAATTACACACTTAAGGTGTTTCCGTTGATACAAATATCAACTCCTATTGTAACCCTAATCACAACTTTATAAATATACAAACATTTCACTTGATTTTAGTGTTTTTGGTTTTATCGTTATGGGTTTTGCTTTAAAAATTCGGCAATAGCAAGGAAGGTCCCACAAAATGGCATTTGCAAAGAACAGGATTGGAAGACTTTAACATACTCTAATGCCTTTAAATTAGGGCTGAGCATTGGGTTGGAACTTGTTGAAAGCGGGCTGAAGGGGAAACCGAAAAAATTGGAGATCGACCCGTCAGTCTTGTGCTCGTCTGGGCCAAACTGGGTTTATGTTTGGCTGCAACTGTGCTTATTGTTGTTGGGTTGCAGAAATGCAAAATGTTTTTAAACTCTCTGTTACGCAAATCATATAAACACACAGGTCATTTGAACACATTCAATAAATAAACTGTTAAAAAATCTTGTCAATAACTTGAATGGGCTTGGTTTATGTGAAATCAACTTAAAATAAAACCTTATAGTGAAATCCCATAACGATTTTGATATATTGCTTACACATTGTTCTCATTTTTTATGTATCAAGTTTTGTTGACGATTTTAGTGTCATTAAACTATTTAGTGTATTTGGATTTACTTTGTGACCAAATGAGAAGTCATATTGAAACATTAAACAAGTTGGAAAGTGTATAGTGCACACTTGTGTGATAATCTTATGACTTATAATGCTAAAAGATCTTGTGTCAAGAGGGCGAAGCCTACTGAACAACGGGATTCCGGGGTAGTCTACTCCTCTTGAGCAAGTTTGCTCTCCTGAGTAAGTTTGCCTCTCCGAAGTAGAATGACTTAGCAGTTATGGATCGACGGTTGTGTCGGTTTTTAGCCAATGATCGTCATAACGTTCCAGTGTATTTGTTTACCCCTTTAATACATGCGATATTGGTGGTTGTATATATACACAGAAAACCGTGTTCGTTCTTATTTTTCTCTCTAATTCTTATCCGATTGAAAATGTAAGAGTATCATCGAATTGTTTCAATCTGAATGTGAATCACGATTTTTAGAGATATCCCGGAAGAACGGTCTCGAATTACTCCAAATTTTACTTTCTATAAACATCTACATATCACATGCTAAATTTTTAGTGGGCTAACCGGTCTGTGCCGGTTTTATCCGGCATTGGACCGGACCGGGACGGGCCAAAAATAAAAGATTTGAAAAAAAAGGAGCCTAGCAAAGAAAAAGTAAACGCTAAAATGCTTGGGCTCTAAAACTTTATTATTTTTTCTAAAATTTGGGGTCGGCCCGGAAGCAAACTAACCATTTTATATCAGACTATACGAGAATTTAATATAAAAATTATACATCTATATGTTGTCTTTATGCTAAAAACATGATGACGTTGTCCAACAACATGATTTCCGTGTTTTGGAAGCTTTGTGGTGATTGTGATTATAAAGTTGAAAAAGACGATTACCTTTTATGGTTTGAATATTCTCTCTTTGAAAGATTCTAAAACCAATTTAAATATTTTCTTGTTTAATAAAGGTATTGAAAGGTCATTTGGCTCTCCACTTTTATTAATATTTTATTCTTTTATAAAATATCGGTCTTAATGATTTATCTAGAACGTGTCCTAATTTTTATTTTTGTTTTAACATTATTATATTATTATTATTATAAATAGATTACATGTAAAATATATTTAATATTATTTTACAAATGTTTTATCTTGGTGTAGTTGTTGCAAAATTTGTTCAATATATCAGTGTTCAATTTACACTTGAGATCAAACAATAATATAGTGTATACATTGCACATTTTAGGTCTTAAGATCAATATTAACATCGGTTATAATTCATGGTCATTCTTTAGATTAAAATAGGTGATGAAAGAAAAAATAATTTTAACAAAAATATTCATTTGGGACCTTTCACATTACTTGATTTAATTAAGAGAAAACATTTATTTTGCTCTTTTTTATTTAAACAACATTCAAAGTTAAAAATCTTAATCTAAATGTAATTTATTATGAGGTTTATTCGACAAATTTTATATTTCATGCATATTTTTCTTATATGTGAAATCAATGATTAACGTCAGTTATTAACGTAATTACTACATATGTTGTTATGTAGGTATTTCATTGACGTGGTGGATGTTATGTATAACTTTTTGCTAACACGAAACCCTACCTCATCATTTTTTTAACCAATCTAAATACAAATTTATACCACCTTATATTAAAATTTTATTCAATTCATCGTATTTATATCACATTTTTAACCAATTCAATAATTTTTTTTGTTGAGGATTGTATTTATATTTTAGCTTTTAGATTTCTAATTCTTGTGTTCATATTTACATATGTAATATGAAACTAAAGATACTTTTTATTCAAAAGTAAATTATAATATGATCACATTGATCCGGATGAAAACATAATTTATAAAGTGATTTGTAATACTCTTAAGTCATCCATATACGAATCCTTTAAGTTGTTTTTGGTGTATTATTCGTATATGAATCCTTTAAGTTGAGGGTGGGCCTTGAAGCAGCTGAGAATGTTAATCTTTTGTGACCTCGAGGTCATGAGTTCAAGCCATGAGAAACAACCTCCTACACAAAGTATAGAGTAAGGCTGTGTATATCAGATCGTGAAGTGATCCGCCTAAAGGTGTACAAATCGGGTTTTTTAACGAAACCGGTTCGGGTTTAAAACCGGGTCGGGTTGGGCAAAACCCGCTTGGACCGGGTCGACGTACGAACCGGTTCGGGTCACGAACCGGGTTCAAGGATCATCGAACCCAACCCTACCAAACCGGATCGGACCGGGTTGAAACCGGGTTGGCTACTAAACCGGTTCGGGTCCAAAACCGGTTTACCCGAATTTTTAAAAAAAAAAAAACCGTTAATTTTTAAAAAAATTAACCGTTAAAGATATTAACTTAACTTAAAAATTACAAAACATACAAGATAAAGTTTAGAAATTACAAAACAAATAATTAAAAGTTTACAAATTAAAAATACATTAAATATAAAAGTCTTCTTCGTGGATATATTGAAAATCCGGGTAGTCGGATCCCGAACTCCCTCGTAGGAGGTCTTCGCCGATTGCTTCAATCAATCCTCCTTCCACCTCGTCCTCGTATATCTCTCCCTCGACTTTGAGTTCGCCTTCAAGGGAAGATATATGTTGTATTCTTTCCGCCACGTCCAAGTAATCTTTTAAGCAAATGCACGTTTCCACCGATGGCGGAGTTAGTCTTGTTCTTCGTAAAGAAACAACCCTGCCACTAACAGAAAAAGCAGATTCCGAAGCTACCGTAGAAGCTTGGACGGTTAGTAGATCACGGGCCATAGCGGATAGGACGGGAAATTGGTTTTCCTTCCCTTTCCACCAAGCCAAGATATCAAATGTCTCAAAATCATGAGCATTCATACCGGTTAAAAAATCCGAACCGATATATCAACCTAATTCGCTACTTGGGGTATTACCCCGTTGACGTTTACTATTTTCATTAAGTATAGTATTAAATAAGTTTAACATTGAACTCCGACTAGTACTTGCACTTGATGGAGCGTTTCTAAATTGCTCATGAACGGTAGATGTTGTACCATATTTTTCAACATAAACAGTAAATAAAGTAGACAAATTTTGTGTAAAAATAGTTTTTGCTCTATCCGTTAAAAATACGTCTTCTTCGTATAAATCCAAACCGTAAATTATTTTTTCAATTAAAGTTTCAACACCCGAAACATTTAAGCACGGGTTTAAGGCGGCGGCGCAAGTAATAATCGGAGGCATTTCTTTAAAATATTTTTTAAATTTCTCTTTCATTGGCGGTATCATTTCTTTAAATACGCCGCCTCACATGGAATATTCGTTTAATTTTTCAACCATTAAAAAAAGTTGATTTAAAACCAAAGGACTTGTGGGATAGTAAACTCCCGATAAATAGGTTGTAGCGGTTTTAAAAATATGGAGCATATCGGCTACACCTTCAATGATACCCCAACCCGCTGTCGGAAATTTTGTTACTTTATTTTGCCTTGCTAGTTGGGCATGAAACATTTGCAAACTTCGTTTTTGTTGAATGGCTTTTTCGAACATGTTACACGTTGAGTTCCAACGTGTTGAAACGTCCCAATTTGGACCTAAACATTCGGTTTCACCATCTTTACAAAATTTTATATATCGATGATATCTTCTTTGACTTGTATGAAAAATGTCACGCAACATTTGTTTAAATTGATTTCTAACATCGTCAATGTGTTTAAGACCATCTTGCACAACTAAATTAATAATATGTGCAATACATCGGCTATGAAAAAAAATACCATTACAAATCGGGTTATATTTTAAAATAAGTTGGTTTACCGCGACGGTATTATTCGAGGCGTTATCAAACGATATTGAAAAAACTTTTGTTTCTATTTTAAAAGTTCTTATAACTTTGTCTAAAATATAAAATAAATTGTCACCGGTGTGGGGGTATGCAAAAATATCGAACGCAATAGTACATTTCATCATTTGCCAATTTTCCGGATTTATCCAATGAGCGGTAACGCAAATGTAAGAATCCGGCAAATTGTGGGGAGCCGACCAAACATCACAAGTTAAACTAATACAGGTTTTTAAATTTTCAAATTCATTTATTATTTCTACTTTAGCTTTTTTCCACATATTTATACAATCTCTTCTAAGAGTAGCACGACTTACATGAGTGTAGCGAGGTTGGAGCGTTTGTTGAATAAGCCGAGTCAAACGCTCGTTGTCAAAGTGTTTGAAAGGTAGACTCTCTTGAATCACAAAATGCGCCATCCTCTCCCGAACCAAGTCAACATTATACGCAAAAATATTACCTTCGTTTGTCATACTTGGTTGACCTTGCGAAGCTTGAGACTTTATAACCGAACAATAGTTTTTTTCAATGTGATTCTTCAAAGTTGTGTTTGCGTCTTTTCCAAAAAAAATGCCCGCACAACTTGCATCGAGCCTTATGACCACCATTCGACATTTCGCATAAATCGAAATGTTGCCAAACATTGGGATTCCTTGTTGTAGGAATAACCCGCACAACCGTGGGAGCACTAACACTTTGAGAAGCACCAACAATATTAGATTGTTGAGATTCGTTTGCCATTTTGGGAGTTTCGACTTTCGAGCGTGAGCGTTTTTGAGAAATAAGAGCGTTTTTGAGAAATGAGAGCGTTTTGGAATTGTGTGGTTGAACCAATATAACCCACACCTATTTATACAAGTTGTAGGGGCTCCAAAATACAAAAAAAACCAAAAAAAAACGGTCATATAGCCGTTCCAACGGCTATAAAACCGTTAAAATCGAAATTTACAACGGTTCGAACCGGTTTGAAACCGGTTTGAGAACCGGGTCGGGGCCGAAACCGGTTTGAGGGTGAAACCGGTTCGGGTCGGGTTAAGAACCGGTATCCAATTTTTTTTTAAAAACTGGTTACACACCTACGGGTTTGGATCGGGTTTCGGATCGGGTTGGGTGAAACCGGTTTGTTTGTGAACCCGGTTCGGGTCGGGTACCGGGGACCCGGTTTGAAACCGGTTTTTTTGCCCACCTCTAGATCCGCCCCTCCCTGGACCTACGCTAATGTGGGTGGGAGCGAAGTCAACCACCGGATACTTCATTTATTTAAGAGTAAACTGCAGTTTTCGTCCATTGGGTTTGAACAAAACATCAGGTTTCGTCCATCTGTAACACATTTGATCCCCTACGTTTGATGTTTTAACACTTTGCGTCCCTGGTCCTTAACTCTTTTAACTTTTCTGTTAGTTTTTGTGTGAAATTACTAATATACCCTTAACTCCGTCTTCTTATTCATCAGGCTATATCAGTAATTTCACACAAAAACTAACATAAAAGTTAACGAAGTTAAGGACCACAGACACAAAGTGTTAAAACATCAAACGTCAGGGATCAAATGTGTTACAGGTGGACGAAACCTGATTTTTTGTTCAAACCTCAGGAACGAAAACTGTAGTTTACTCTTTATTTAATTTAAAAGTAAAGGGAGGCATTTAAAACATTTTACAAAAGTTTAAGGTGTAAGTGTAACTTTCTCAATCATGCTTTGCTGTATGTTTGAAAGTTAACTAAGGATTCCATCACATTGGTGCTGACGAAATGACGGATTCTCTCACGAAACCAATCCACTCGCTTGCTAACGCGTGAACATCACGGACCAAGAAATAAGAAGTTTTTTTGAACGGCGAACATTGAATGTTGTGACGTCGCACCCTCCCATCATATGGAAGAGCCTCGTCCAACTCCGGCTAATATGCTGTCTTAACCGGGCCCACTTGGCGTCAGAGTTGGAGAGCATCCAAGGAAAAATCCCACCTAATACGGCCCATTCCGGGCTTGAGGGAGAGCCGAGGCTCGAACCCTGGATCGGCGTGGGTAAAACCCTGGTGCATCAGCCTAAGAACTAGGCCTCATTTGCATGCCTCAGAAATTAATAGTGGTGGTAGGGATTGAACCCGGGTCCCTTAAGACTTCAGGTCTCACCTCAACCACTATACCACAACCTCTTTGGCAAAAAATAATAAGTTTGATGCGAATGTTACACACGTGTTATGATGATGTCGCCTAGGGCTGTAAACGAACCGGACGTTCAGCGAACAGTTCGTAAACCGTTCGGCGAGAAGTTCGTTCACGTTCGTTCGTTTAATAAATAAACGAACATGAACAAGGAATTCCGTCCAATTAACTAAATGAACGAACATGAACATAGGTCTCGTTCTTTCAATTGTGTTCGTGAACGTTCGGTAACGTGTTCGTGAACGTTCGTTCGTTTACGTCCGTGTTCGTTTGTTTATGTTGTTCATTAAAGTTTTTTGTATATTTCTATTTTATTTTATCTAAACCTTTTATATTCTTTAATTTGTATTTTATTTTTTACCCTAACAATTAACTAAGTAAAGTAAGTTCGATAGATGTAATTAAAACTTGATATTAAAATGATTTTATTAAATGTTCATTTTTTAAGACATTAGAGTTGATATCAAAAGTCACAAACAAGATTTCGTTCGGTTTCGTTCGTGAACAAGTCCATTCCCTTAATGAACGAACACGAACATGAAATTTCGTTCGGTTCGTGTTCGTGAACCGTTCATGAACAAGTTAAATGCTAAACGAACGAACACGAACAAGGCTTCGTTCGGTTCGGTTCGGTTCGTTTACAACCCTAATGTCGCCATATCTACAGCATTTATTTTATTTAAAATTTAAAATAAAAAACTGAAATTTAAAAAAAATAATAATAAAATAAAATAAAAAGATCCTTATTAATTTGACATTTTAGCCACTCAATTTTTCTAAATCTATTTTGCAGCCTCCGAAATTTAATTTTCCACTTTTAAAAGTTTTTTTAACCCCTTTTCTAATAAATTTATAACAAGAAATTTAGGCCCGCTCTACGCCGGGAGACGGATCTTAATCGATTGAGCGGTGACGTTCACGTGGCTAAACACAAAAAGAAACGTGGTTAAGTACATAAAAGAAAACGTATGAAGTTACATCGACTCGGTTGTGAAGATCGAAGTTATATAAAGGTACCGGTGTTCTTTAGTCGGTGTCGATGTCATTCTTCACGATACCAGCACGTTACCGTAAGTCGATATTACCCATGATACCTACAAAATAACATATTTAGAATACAACTCCATTTAAAAAAAATATAGGTGGACGCCAAAAAAAATTAACACAACAACAAATTATTATTATTATTATTATTTTTAAATTAACAAACAAAATTTATTGAGAAAAAATCCGATTTTATATACTAAAAGGGTAAAATTAAAACTTTGGATACTTGATTAAATTGATAATTTAAAAAATCAAGGGATAATTTATGAAATTTAGTAAATTAGAAGGGTAGCTTTTGTCGGTGTCAAATTCCACAAGAAAACTAAATATTGTCTTAAAAAAAGGTTTGTTTTTTAACGGTAGATCTATCATACCCATGATCATAAATTACACTTAATAATTCATCACATGTTTGGGTTTGAACTCATGCCTGTTTTGAAAACTTTTTTTTAACGGCAAAAACATTATATCATAGAGGCTAGCAAAGACACAATAAGTTATAACCCCTTAATAAAGCCACAGACCCAATTAAAACAAAACTCCAAATTTGAACTATGACTACACACCTCCAACAAAAACTAACACCAGAGTTGGATGATGGCATACAAGTTAACCAACTTCAAAGGATCACCAAGAGGGCCAATCAATGTGCTTTGTTACACTATTGTGTATCCAAAGATAACTAAGAACCTTGATATCTTCAATGATTTTCTCGGCGTGGACACGTGATTGATTGAAGTGGACGTCATTTCGCATTATCCAAATGCACCAACATGAAGTGAGGATAATAGCAAACACCATTTTCTTTTTAAATACACTTACAGTAAAGGTCTTATGTAGCTCGAGTAGGTCTCGGAAACTAAAAGCATAGATGGGGGAATTTTGCACCGATTGCCAATGTGATTCCAAATGTTATCTCAACTTTGCACCAATTGTTATGAAAACTCTTAACCGGCTCATACAAAATAGCCACAAGTACATATAAACCCTAGTTTTATAGTTAATAAACAACATAAAATGATTACAATAAAGTGACAGGTAAATGGGCAACAAGTTGCGCCGCAACCCCCTTTTGGATAGCGAAACTAATCATACTAAAAACAAATCTTTGGGTCTTAAGGGGCGAAAAATTACTAAGCATAACCCGCTATACTAATTGGATTAAGTATTCTCTATTTTTCAAGAGATTTTTCTTACTATATGAGGGTTTTTTTTATATCCAAGACTCAAACTAGTAGGAAGGGCCACTTTTATCCAATTTAAACATATTCCAAATAACCAAGGGAGTAAATTGTTAAATTCTGAAAGATTTAGTGCACTTATAGTGATAAATGAAACCTTAGTGGCCAAATTGTGAACATGTTGATAGTTTGGTGACAAACATGAAATTTGCCTCAATTACACACACTAAAAAATTAACAAAACACAATTATTTATTAATCTTACATCAGCAATCTTTAGTTCTGTACATGTATTCCCATTGAATCATCACACCTCAATCTTAAAAATTGAATCTTTCATTCTTTAACCAAGTATCTTGATCAGCTGTGGGATTCCTTGGAGAGTATGGTGGGGCTTCTGAGATTGTAAGGAAGAATCTTGATCAAACAACAAAGCAACAAGCTTGGAAAAAGATAACAAGGTAGAATATAAAGATGATTCTAAATGTGTTTGTTAATTTGATACCAAAAAAACTGTCTGCCCACAAAAAAAAGTTGATTTATTTTATATTATTTCTTTTATTTGCTTGTTTTTGGGTGTTATAGGTAAAGATTTCTTTCTTGCCCAGATAAAAATTTGGCGCCTTTATTTGATTCTTCAAGAATATAACAATTTTTAAGTTTTAATCATATATTTTCACTTATAATTTGGAATTTTTTTGGGTTTTAATCATGATATATGGGGTGTTCTTGACTGAGATTTCATCATTGGTTGATCTTTTAGCTGATCTGATGATGATTATCTTACATGTTTGACCAGTTACAAAAGTCAAAATAGCAAATCTTTGTAGGATATCATGATTTTATGATGTTTTTAACATATTATTTTTGAATGTTTAGGAATTAGATGGGGTAGTTTTAACTGGAGTTTTCAGTTTCCTCACTGATTGATGATCTTTTTGCATCTGCTGGTAATTATTTTACAATCTTGACCAATTACAGAAGTCAACATAGCAATTATTAAAGAACCCTTTGATTTTCTAAGGGGTTTTATCATTTTATGTAGGGTATTCTTAACTGGGGTTTCTTCATTGATTGATCTTTTTGCATCTACTGATAATTACTTTACAATTTTGACTAATTACAGAAGTCAACATGGTAATTTTAAAGAACCCTTTGATTTTCTAAGGGTTTTTGTCATTTTATGTAGGGTATTCTTAAATGGGGTTTCTTCATTGATTGATCTTTTTGCATAATTGCATCTGTAGATGATTATTCGACATGTTTGACCATTCGAAAAGTCAAAATAGCAAATCTTGACAAAAAAATATTTGATTTTTCCTACTGTTATAGAACTTTATTGGGTTCTTTAAACTGGGGTTTCTTCATAGATTGATTTTTTGAATCTTTTCATGTTATTTGACATGTTTGACCATTTACAAAGTCAAAAAAACAATTTTGATGTAATATCTTGAAGAATGTTTCTCCCTTTTTTGACAGATTTCAGCTGAAGAATTTGAACAACAAATCTTTCACCTTTAAAAAGTATAAATTTTGGGAGTCTGATTAAAGATCAGCCATGAATGAAAACATTTTCGCATTCGACAATCCATCCAATTCACTTATGGATTTCACTTACATGGATGAACTCTTGTTTGATGGATGTTGGTTACAAGCACCTAATGGAGCCCAAATCTTGAACAATAACACTTCTGCTTCCAACCTTCTTTATGATCCTTCATTTCAATGGCCCAAGTTGGAATCTGACATCGAACAACCGGTGTCAAATGATCCAGAAGAAGATTTGCCAAAATCCAATGTCAAAAACATCATAATTTTAACAAGTCCATCTGACATTGTATCTGAATCAAGCAAACAACGGTGGATTGCACCAATGACAAATTCTGGCTCTTCATTATCTGTGATGGAAAGATTGGTTTATGCAATCAATAACATAGCGGTTGATAAGCACGCACTTATCCAAGTATGGCTACCTGAAACTATACAAGGAAACAAAGTTTTAAGCACAAGCCGACGGCTTTTCTCACTTGACTTGAACTGCCCTCGGCTTACTAATTATAGAAATGTATCGGAAAGTTATCAGTTTGCAGCTGAAGGGGATGCTAGAGACAGTGTGGGATTGCCCGGGAGGGTGTTTATGCAGAAAGTGCCCGAGTGGACTCCTGATGTTCGGCTTTTTAAGATTGAAGAGTATTCAAGAGTTTCTCATGCTCAAGAACACGATGTTCGTGGGAGTTTTGCGGTTCCTGTTTTTGATCAAGATGTTAAGGATTGCATTGGTGTTGTTGAGGTTGTTATGACTACTCAAAAGAGTAAATATACTCTAGAGATTCAAAGTCTTTGTGAGGCTCTTGAGGTATGCTTTTTATAGTTTTTAATGTCACATAATATTTCATCTAAGAGTAACCAAGTTTTTCAAACGTTTCATTAAAGTTCTTCACAGTTTTGTTAACAATAAAAACCATCAAGTTTAAATATTGTTCCATTGTTGTGAATTTTTTTAATAAATGTTAAAAAAATTAAAGTTAACTGACAAAAATAGAACAAATATAAAACTTGGTTACAAGATAAGATAGTTGTGAAGAAAAAATTCACCAAGTAATTACCAAGTTTCATAATTGTTCTATATAAGTCAACTTGAATAAATAACTATTAAATGGTAACCATACTTTATATATGCTTCATTTAAGCCCCTTAATTTTAAATTTCTTTAACATTTATAAAGAAAGTTCACAACAATAAAGAATAATAAAAACTTAATTGGTTATAACAATTAGAAAAAAGTATGAATGACTTTATTAGAACAGCACTGAACCTTGGCTATTATTTCCTCAATAATATTGGCAATTAAAAGTTTAATTTAAAAACACTTTCTTGATTTTGACAGTCAGTTGACCTCAGGAGTTCTGAAGATTCAAACGCACAGATAATCAAGGTAGCTGTAAACTAATTTAAACAAAATTTCAAGAAATTAGTACTAAAATTTCTGATTTTGATTAGGTAAACCAGGGCTTCTATCATCCTGCATTACCTGAGATTCTTGAAACTCTGAAATGTGCATGCATGATGCATAATCTACCACTAGCTCAAACATGGATCCCATGCATCAAACAAGGCGGAAAAGGCGGTTGTCGCCACTCAAACGAAAACTTAATCCGCTGCATCTCCACAGTTGATTCTGCTTCATACATATCTGACCATCGGTTTAAAGAATTTCAAGAAGCTTGTTCTGAGCATCACTTGTTTATAGGTGAAGGTGTTGTAGGCAAAGCTTTTACAACCAATGAGCCGTTCTGTTACTCGCCTGATGTCACGTCGTACATGAAAACTGAATACCCGCTCGCTCATCATGCTAAAATCTTTGACTTGCATGCTGCTGTGGCTATACGGGTCAGAACCACGTATGCTGCAGCAGTTGACTTTGTGTTGGAGTTCTTCTTGCCTGTTGATTGCAAGAATCGCAAGGAACATAAGGGGATGATTAACTCGCTGTTGACTATAATACGAAAGGTTTGCGGAAGCTTGAGGATCGTTGTTGAGATGGGGTTGCAGGAAAAGAGTGGTAATGAAGGTTTAATTGTTGTTTCTGATACAGAACCAGTGCCAAAAGTACACGAAACAGTTGGTCACGGTCATGGTCCAGGATCAGGCTCAGGCCCAGGCCCATGCCCGGGCTCGGGTTCAGAGATAGAGAAACGACGTGCTGGTGCGAAGCTGGAGAAAACCATCACTTTAGAAATGATAAGACAACAGTTTGCTGGCAGCCTGAAAGATGCTGCCAGGAATATTGGTGGTAAGTTAAAGATTCTTTCTTGTAAACAACTCATAACAAAACGCCGTTCTAACCGAAAGAGGTGTTAAATGGGTCATGTTCACGGGTTGACAGGTTGAACCCGACACGAACCAAAAAATTGTGTCAGACACATGAACCTGAACACTACATGGATAGTTGTATGTTGACATGAACACGACCCGTTTAACCCAATTTTTTTTATCTTTACATGTTTGTATATAATACTCTAAAATTACAAATTTAAACAATAGATACAAATGTACAATGTACATCACAACAATTAGGTTTAAATAATAAAATCTTATCTAAATTTCTCTTTTACTTTTAAAGTTTGACACAAAGTACAGACCAATTTAAGCTGACAAACACATTTTAAAAACATAAGCAGGTCAACCTGCAAACCCGCCAGTCTGAACACGACCCATTTAGCTAAACGTGTTCACATGTTAGACCCAAAACTGACCAGGACCGTTTAGACTAAACCCAAAACCCGTGTATTTCATGTTAAGTTCGGGTCATTTCTTCATGTCACGTCCCATATGACCACCGTTCCTGACTCGTGATAGTGTAATTACAGTTTGTCCAACGACTCTGAAACGAATATGCAGGCAGCATGGGATACAACGGTGGCCATCACGAAAGATTAAGAAAGTCGGCCACTCGTTAAAGAAGATTCAACTCGTAATGGACTCGATCGAAGGCGGGTCGGGTTCATTTCCAATCGGGTCTTTCTATCCAAACTTCCCAAAACTAGCTTCTCCCAACCCATCCAACCTGACCCATCCCCCTTTTCCAGCTCCAAAGGTCGAACCTTTCGACCCTAACACCATCACTGGCGCCACCACCATCACCACCACTTCATGCAGCCTGAGTTCGAGTTCCAGCCATTCTTTATCTGGTGACAACCAGACCGTCCCAACCCTCAACCAAGTTGCTGGTGAAGCTGCACTAAAAAGAACCAAAAGTGAAGCAGAAATTTACGCATCAAACAATCAAAATCAAGAAACAAAGATCTTTCTAAGATCCCAGAGCCATAAATCGCTGAACGAGCCTGCAAAACATCAAAATCATCCCCCAAACCCGCGTGTTGAACAAGAAAGCCATCTTTGGAGTGTAAAAGTGACTTTTGGTGCAGAAAAGATTCGTTTTCGGATCCAAAAAGATTGGGGTTACAGTGAACTGTTGCAAGAGATTGCAAAAAGATTCTGTTTGAATGATACCAATGGGTATCAACTAAAGTACCTGGATGACGACTCCGAATGGGTGTTAATAACCTGTGATGCTGATGTAGAAGAGTGCATCGATGTATATAAGTCGTTTAAAAAAAATGGGCCCATCAGGCTCGCTCTTCGTGAGCCACAGCTTCGTGTTGGTAGCAGTTTAGGTAGCAATGTGCCGTGGTGACCCTGGCTCACCATGGTTCTTGACTAATTGGTCAGGGTGTTGCTGGAACTGATGCTGTTATTTTTAGTTTACAGCAAAGGAGGTTTGTATGATACATAAAATATTTTGTAGATTTAACAGGAGGTGATATAGGTACAACATGTACATATGTAATGCATTATGTATAAGTTACTATTGAGTGTTGTATTGCAACTAGTATTGTGTGTACTCTGGTGTTGCCTATTTATTTTATAACTTCACATTGTTTTCATCCTTTCATGCATGATGTAATATTTTATTTTATTACTACTAGTAAAATTATATTGTACATTATCATGGTTACAATTTGATAACCAAAAAATTTGATCCATTGCACATTCTTCAACACAATATCTGGCCCATAGAGCTAGACTGTGTAACTGCTCAATCAACCACTGTTAAATCCACAGCAGGCCTCCCACTTAACACTTCAAATAAAACCACACCAAATGCATAAAAATCAGACTTTCGTGTCAATGACAAATGCATCATCAAAATCATGGGTTGCCAATCTGATTTCAGCTAGGGAAAATGTCGACACTGTTTATCCATAGACGACGATGATGATGAATCCTTCTTCTCAACAAGGTGTTCTTTGTGTACGAATCGTTGATCCGGTAATGATGAAGTCTCTTGCTGAGTTACATTTTCCTCATGTTGTTTCTGTAGATAATAAACGATAACATCCAACGCAATAAGGAGAAATATAAGTGCAGTGGAAAAGTACATATTGTTGGAAATTATGGACCCATATTCGCGTGTAGGTGAATATGGGAGGACCGTATTTACGTGTAGGTAAATATGGAGGGGCTAGTTTGACAAGTTGTGGTTAAATTAGTTAAGTTTCCTAATTGCATTATAATTAGTATGGTAATGTCTTGGCTAACAAGTTAGGGTTAGTCTATATAAACCATGTTTGGGTTTGACATTGTAATTAAGTGTTAACCGTGTTAGGGTTTCATAAAGAGAGAGAGAGTTATTGTAATCAGTTTTTTTAGTTATATTTTCTGATAATAATAAAGTTCTTGGAGAGTTATTCCAATTATCGTTTGTTTCGGTTGAGTTATAATCGATTCAATCCTTGACATATTTCCTTGTTACGTTTTATTTTTATTTATTTTTATTATTATTTAGTCAATTAGGTTAAGGGGGTTAGGGCTATTATTGTTAGTTGGGGGTGTCTTTAGTATTTTGTTTGATTATATATTTGGTATCGAATCATGAATGAAATCATCAGATTGTTTGAGTTATTCTCTTCTTATAATTCTTAGCTTTTCTTCTCCAATTCTGGTTTAACCCTATCAAGGCCCTATCATTCATGGTAGTTATGGATTAGTCTGTAAAGAGAAGATTCTTAAAGCTAAAGATGGAGAATCTTAAATGTTGAAAGTTAACTCATCTTATAAAAGAAGTATTCCGAGTCTGAACATCAGACAAAACTAAATTAATAAAGAAAATGGAGATGGAATTATGCAAAGCTTTTCAAGAACATACTAAATCAAGAATTGGAAATATGAAAACACAATAATATGACGACTTAATTTCGGTTTTGGTTTGTTTTGTTTCTGTCCAGGCTCAATCTTTACTTCGAACGGGAGACCACGTACTGGTAGTTTTTAATGATAACAATTACTCGAGCGCTTGGTATTAGCCTTTGACTGGCTCGGTTTCATTTTGATTGCATCGATACCTTGCAAACACGACGCCACTTCTTCCATAGAAGGACGGTTCTTGGGTTCTTGTTCAAGACAATGTCTCATGAGGTCAAAGGCTTTACTAGCTCCTTTTGGGGGGTAATCTTGTTCCAACCGCGGGTCCATAACTCTTTCTAGTTTCTTTACATTGTTGACGTAAAGTCTAGCACAGTCCACCAAGTTATGATTCACAGAATGCCGAATAGCATCAAGAACTTTTACCCCTGTTATCAGCTCCAGCATCACCACTCCAAAACTGTAAACATCACTCTTGACGTATAGGCAACCTGTAATTGAAAAGTGACATGATTGCTATAAATTTATAATAACATGTAAGTACCAAAGTTACTCATTTTGACCTATTACTCAAACCATATAACATGTCCCTTTTGCAACCTGTAGCTAGCATATATGCTTGCACAAAGAGATACGAGAACGAACCAGTAGCCAGATACTCGGGAGCTGCATAGCCATAGGTGCCTACTATGGTTGTTGAGACATGAGACTCTCCATTGACCGGACCTAATCTTGCCAGCCCAAAATCCGAAAGCTTTGCATTATAATTCTGAAATATTAATATGACAAAAATATAATTTAAATTATTGAACACAGAACATCAAAATTATTATATACACATTTTTGAAGTAATATTGATTAGTAGTCTTTTACTTGCCTCATCTAACAAAATATTTGAGCATTTCACATCCCTGCAAATGACATTATTTTCTGTAGTGTGCAAGAAAGCAAGGCCTTGAGCTACTCCCATTGCTATTTTGATCCTTGTGTCCCATGGAAGTGGTTTTGCGCCTTCTGCAAATTCCAAATTAAAATAAATAAAAATAATATATAACTTTTTTTCATGTTTTTGGTGTAGATTTGAATACATACCCCCGAAGAGATGCATATCTAAGCTTCCTTTTTGCATATATTCGTAAACAAGAAGAAAGTTCTTATTTTCCCAGCAATATCCGAAGAGCTTAATGACATTCGGGTGGCTAAATTTTCCCAAGAATTTCACTTCTTTCTGTCACAAAATTAAGATTTTGATCGTTCCTTTCTTTGTAAGCTAGATACTACATAGTTTAAGGTTTAATGTTTATGCTAATTTCTGTGCACAAAATAAAATAACTATTAACTAACAAACCTGCCACTCATTGAAACCTTGATCGCTGTCGGGACTAGATTTCTTGATGGCCACTGCAAGCCCATCACCAGAATCCAACCACCCTTTGTAAACCGTCCCGAAAGCACCCTCTCCAATGTTCCTGTCCTGTTTGAAATTTTCTGTGGCCCTCTGTAGCTCAGAAAAATTGAACACCTTCAATAGTGATATTATTGTCTGCCCGCTAGGCGGCAGTGGCACCACCTGCCGAGAAGCAGTTGCAACGCCACCACTATGACAGCCAACTTCCACCAACTTGGTGGCATGTTTTTCCATCATCATCTCTTTCTTTTTGTTTTTCCATGACAACCAACTTCCACCACCTTGGCGCCATGCTTTTCCATCGCCATGTGTCGTCCGGACTGTGAAAAGAATAAAAAAAATATGCAACATACTCTTAAAAATAAACTATGTGGAATAACTAATAAAACAATACATGATGATTTGAACTTACTTGCACCTTTGGTCAAACACATTGACCATGCCTTCTCAATAAACACGGATCTACCAATATGTTTTCGGTCACTAGCTCTCTGCGCACTTTGCAATGTCCATGTTAACACAACCTCAAGCCTAGCAAGAACCTTAGTCATCGTGGGTCGATCCTTAGAACGAGTAAGGATGCATTCATATGCAATTTGCCCAAATTCCTTCAGACAGTCAGACGAAACTTGTCCCCTTAAACACGGATCAATGATCCGACCCATCCTACCTTCTTTGATGCATTGCTTAGCCCATCCAGCTAGGCTGTGTTGCTGCTCATCCAACGTAAAATCCAGAGCAGGCCGACCACATAATACTTCTAATAACACTACACCGAATGCATATACATCAGACTTTCGTGTCAGTCTATGAGTTGAGAAATACTCAGCATCCATGTACCCAAACGTGCCTCTAATCTTATCGGTATAAACATCAATGGTAGAGCCTGACTCACACGTTGGACCAGTTCTGGACACCCCAAAGTCGGAAATCTTAGCTATCAAATTCTCGTCCAGCAAAATGTTTGAACTCTTGACATCACGATGTAGGACCCTGCATCTGACACCTGTACCCGTATGGAGGTAGTCTAAACCGCGTGCAGCACCTATGCAAATATCAAGCCTCTGTAGCCATGTCAGTGAAGAAGCATTAGCTCTTCTTTTGTGCAAATGATCCTCAAGACTTCCATTTGGCATATATTCATAAACAAGTATCATTTCTTTCTCACAATATCCTAGTAAAGAGACAATATGACTATGGCGAAACTTGGAAAGCATCTCAATCTCGGCCCAAAACTCGGCTGCACCTTGATTGGAATCAAGATTTGCCCTCTTGATGGCAACATATATTCCAACTCCATCCCCAAAGTCAAAGTTACCCTTGTATACCTTACCAAACCCACCCTTTCCAATGACAAGAGCATCATCAAAATCATGAGTTGCTAATTTGATTTCGGCGAGTGAAAAACGTCTACACTCTTTATGTTTATCTGGTGATGTTGATGATGATGATGAAGATGAGTCCTTCTTCTCACCATCATCTGCCTCATGGTGTTTCTGTAAATGATAAACAAGTATATTGAGTAGAGTAAGGAAACATATAAGGGTGGTGAAAAAGTACATGCTTATGGGTAAGAAAAGATCCTTAAATTTAAATATAGGGTGTTTTGAATGCCAGATTTAACTTAAATCTTTATATTTATGCCTGCATCTTGTGAATGAAACTGACTATTTGATCCTCCCATTAATGGACATCTGTCATGTTATCTGGAACATGGTATTAAGACTTGTTCTATGCTTGATCCATTGATTTTATAGTTAATTGCATAAATGGCCTCTGTGGTTTGATCAAATTGCATGTTTAGTCTCTAGGTTTTAAAAATTACAAATCTAGCCCAAACTATTGGGACTGGTTGCGGCTTTGGAGGTGTTAACACCAATTAGTTTTTAACGGAAAGTTAGCTCATGTGCCATCCACGTGACTTACCATCATAAACTTAACCCTAAAAATGAGTTAAAATAAGTAAAATTCATGAAAAAAATTAATAAAAAATCTGTAAAAATAAAAATTCATAAAAAAATCAATAAAAATCACTAATTTTTTACTAAATTTTAGTGTTTTTTACTTATTTTAACTCATTTTTAGGGTTAAGTTTGTAATCGTAAGTCACGTGGATGGCACATGGGCTAACTTTCCGTTAAAAACTAACCGGTGCTAACACCAGGGGCTAAAGGCACAAACCAATCCCAAAAGTTTGGGCTAACCTTGCAATTTTTAAAACCTGGGAGCCAAACATGCAATTTGATCAAACCACAGGGGCCATTTATACAATTAACTCTTGATTTTATGAAAAAGAAAATTGACCCTATAATTACCTATTTTATAAACACAAATATAAATACTCATTTAGAGAGGTCCATATGTTCATAACTCATTTACCAAATTACCCAATTTCTTATTTCTCCAAATCCCCTATTTGTTTAACCTAAAAAAATATTGGGCCATACGTGATACGACTTGCGGACTTAGTGTTGATGACTGAACAAAAGAAGGCAGTTCGAAGTTCGGACAACTGAACAAGAGTTCGAAATTCAAATGTGAAAGTTTTGTAAGCGATTAAAACTATCCTCATAAATTTATGGTGCCTTGTCCTTGTAACGAAATTTACATCTATTTACAGAGTTGTCTTTAAAAAAGTTGGTTTGATATTTTTCACAACCATGGTTTTTGATTCAGCCAAGAAGTTATATCCAAAATCGATCAAGTCACATGTTGATGACTAATCACACAAACATGACAATTATTGAATTAAGATGTCAAAACATCAAGGAAAAGAGATTTAATAGATGACAATGCTATAATATTTTTTTTCATCAGTTCTAAATTATGTTCTAACACTACATGCCACATAATCTGAAATCATAGTTACCGATTCGGCTAAAGATTTTTCTGACTAAAACCCATCAAGTTGAACCGTGCGTCAAACATACATGTCACATAATCTTAGTTAAAGCCGCTTATAAACTTAATTTATGAAATGATTATATTTTGTTGTTAACTCATTAAATTAATTAGACATGTCTCAGTGGGAGACTAAAGCGTTTTGTACTGGGATCAAGTGACACCGGAGAAAACCTTTTAGTGTTATCCAGCATCTGATTCTCGCTTTTTATGTATAATACGCGACCCCAGTAAAAAAAATCATGTGTCTAGTGTCTACCACGTGTTAGTCATATCGCCGTTTACATTGAACTTGGTGGTTTCCATTTGGATATATAACTTTATAGTTCATAATTTACCCGTCTTTAGATCTAAATTATCCCGATCCCTGTCAACACATTTGTCACCTTAGTCCTTACCATGTATTTTACCCTAATTTTGTAAGGACAAATGCATTACTGAGATTTGTTCTTAGAAACGAAGCTTATTAAAAGCTGACTAGCATGACGTCCACATGGCATAAAAAGTGCCCTCACTTGAGGCTCACTTGGGTATACCCCATGCCCTAAAAGAGCTATAGTTTATTCATAATTTCGTATCCTTTGATATATAAACTACATATATATACCTCATTCAAATAATTATAGGACGGCCATGCATACGAGCTATGCCCCTGTGAGGAAGATAATCAGGTACATAACACTCATCAGTTATACATTATCACAAGTATCTGCTCATACATATCAAACTCATAAAAAAATCAAAAGTTAAATATTTAAATAATGAACATTATGATCATATATATTTATCTGCACATAACATGAAACCATTATTATAACTCCAGGTTTAACAATAATCTAGAAAATAAAATTAAAGTGAAAAACCTGTCTGAAAATCAAACGTTGTTGTACTTATGAATTATAAGATCATAATGTTATACAGTATACTCATAATCCATCATTATATACCACGGGGAACAAAAGGTAGACGATATATTCATAATCCATCGTAGGAAAGTATCATTCCTGCAACAGGATGGCAATGAATTATAAGATCATAATGTTACAGTATGAAGATGGAACCCAAGGGGGTGTTTGGTATTGTGTTATAAAACTGATTAAGTGAAATGAAATATCCAAAATCAGAGAATCAGTTGTAACATAGGGCAACAGAAGATAGTGTCTGGATGTGTTTATGTTATTTGAAGTGATAATCTCATAATCAGTTGTTTGAGAGATTGGTAAATTATAAGTATTCAAGGATTTGCATGTAGAATGACCCCAAAATAACCAAATAACCTGAATCACTTTTCAATCTTAATCTTAATTTGAAAATCAACTGGACAGAATTTATGTGAATGATATTATTGCATGAATCTGTAACATCCCAAAAATAATAAAACGAATAAATATAGCGAGACCGTTGATTTAGTCGGAATATTTAAACAAAAAGGGAGCGGGCTTGGGCTCGGCTTCAATGGGCCGAGGGAAGCCTAGGTATATAAGAGGCAGGGCAGCCCTCTTCTCTGCTCATTCCCCCACTCAAGCAACTTCTAGAGAGAGAAAGGAGAGCTCGGGTCTAGAGAGAGAAAGTTGACGGATTGTCCCGGAATTGAGGGAACACGTTACTGCTAAGCTCGTGAGAAGAACCTCCTGATCAGAATCTCGATACAGGTAATGATCTTGCCTAAATCTGAGTTTTTGTTCGTTTTTGGGATTTTCGGGTTTTGGCTATGTGCAGACCCATCGAAACTACCTAGTTTCGATATGTGCAGACCCATCGAAACTACCTAGTTTCGATATGTGCAGACCCATCGAAACTACCATAGTTTCGATATGAGCCCACAATCCGAAGTTAAGATTACACCTAAGTTACTTATCGAAACTACCAAGTTTCGACATACACAACCTATCGAAACTATCAAGTTTCGATATAAGCAAATCCATCGAAACTACTAGGTTTAAGCATAGGGATGTCTAGTGTCATCTAGGAGCACTACCTTACACGTATGGCTTTATTATAACAGATCGTGAGTGACATTAGTGACGCGCAGTAGCCAGCTAAGAGTATTTCAGAAACTACTTATCCGGTGAGTTCTAGAAGCCCTCTTTTAAATGTTTTAATAATGTTTTTGGGCTGGTGTGCATACGTAACGATGTAACGATTTTATAAAACGATGTTTATGAAGGTTGTATGTAACGTTTTATAAAATGATGTTTATGAGTGATGTTTTAGAAGGAAAGGTTATGAAGGAAGTGTTTATGAAATATTTTGCCAAAAGAAGTTTATGAAGTGTGTTAATGAATGAATGAATGTTTTTAATAAAACGTACGAATGCTTTAACTGAAGTTTTTGAAGTAAAAGAAGCGAAGGTTTAGGAAAGTCACAAACGAACGAATCTGCCAATATTCCTTAGGGAATGAAGGTTAAGGGATGAGAAGTATGTTATGGGCCTTTACCTTTTAGGGGCCTTTGTGGCTGGCCAACTGTTGTACAACTGGGGCGATGACGGTCGTCAAGGGGATTATCGTGATCCTTGAAGTTTGGTACGATTTACCTTACGGGGTAGTCGTGCTTGAAGTTTGGTACTTGCGCCCTACGGGGTGCAGTGCTTGAAGTTTGGTACGCGCTATCCTTTGAGACGCCGTGCTTGAAGGGTTGGATGACCTAAGTATCGGGCCCTAGGAGTTCCTCACCCGAAGGACAGTACGGTGATGATGGGCCTAGTGGTGGTGATCCTTAGTTCATTCAACCAGTATGTAACGTATGGATTTGACGGTTACGAGAAGGCGCAGATTCGATATGTTTGTTGACTTATGTTTATGAAGTGTTATGTTTTGTTATTGCATTACTTTACGTACGCTTTTTATTAAATGAAGTATGAAGTTATGTTTTTGGCAAATCATTCGAAGTTAAAGTTTTATGTTAAAACTAGAACTCATCAGCGTAGCTGACTTTTTAGTATGCACATTCAGGTTAAGGCAGGTTATGAGGATGGACGGTGATGTTGGGCTAGCGAGAGGAGTTACCCGACTGACTATGAAGACTGGCATCTCGTTATGTTTAGTTATGATGTATTTATGTTTTAAACAATGTTTATGCTTCCGCATGTATGAACAATGATGATGTTATGTTTGAATGAAATTTTCCGCTGCGTTATTTGATATTCATGTTTAAGAACTGTTTGTGAATGAGTAAATCCAACAAGTGAGGCCTCCCGGGTTTGGGGCCCTCACAAGTTGGTATCAGAGCAATAGTTTGAGAGATTCGGACACTCCTAGTGTCTGAACTTAAACTGTGAATGGGACCGAAAGCGGATGCCAGTACGGGTAACTCGAGCCACAGCATCAGGTATGAAGGTAGTATATATTTACATATATAGTATGCCTTAGAAAGGGTTAGGTAAGGACTTGTGTTCTGATGGAATCACAAAGGTGGTCAAATAGAAATCGAAGGGTAGTGTAATGGTTAATTGCAGATGGCCAGTGTATATTAACATCTTACAGTACTTATTGAATTTTATTTGTTAACTAGCGTGATAACATTGGATTCTTGTCTTATAGAACAAAATGGCAAGAAGAGGAAACGGAAGGCGTGGTGGCCGTACCGGTGGTCGTACCGGCGGTCGAAATGGTGGGCGTGGCAGGATCCCTGCGCGCCAAGAGAATAGTGAAGAAGGAAGTGTTCACACTGAACCGGCGGTTAGTGTGCATGGAACTGAGCAGACACTGGTTGAAGAACAACCTTTCACTTTTGAACCAGAAGTGAGAGCAGCTATAGCTCGAGAGTTCACAGAATTGATGAAGACTTCTCTGCCAGGTCTGTTGGCAGAAGCATTGAAGCAGGTTAATGGGGTGGGTGGGTCTAGTGTGGCAATAGGTGCTCAGAACAACGAGACCGACAACGCACCGCCTGCTCGCGGATGCGACTACAAGTCATTTAAAGCATGTGACCCGCCGGTCCTCACTGGAAAGAAAGACGCGGAGGCAACGTTTGATTGGGTGATCCGTATGGAAGCTGTCATTCGTCTGAGCGAGTGTCGAACGGATCAAGTTGTAAAATTTGCTGCTAACTCCTTGAGGGAAGAAGCATCCCATTGGTGGGAAGGTGTACGTCGGGCAAAAGGGAGTGAGATTGTGGATGCGATGATGTGGGCTGACTTGAAAACTTTAGTTATTAAGAATTTTTGCCCAAAGAACGAGATTGAGAAGGTGGAGAGAGAATTTCTGGGTTTGAACGCCGGGAACATGACGCACCGGCAATACACAACCCGATTCAATGAACTAGCACGTCTGGTGCCACATCTTGTCACTACTGGAGAGAGAAAGATTGCCTGCTATATTCAAGGGTTGCCGGACCAAGTCCGCACCTTTGTTAAGGCAAACGCCCCTACTACCTATGATTCGGAAGTAGAACTGAGCGGTGTGGTATTTGATGATCTGGCGCTGAATGTCATTGCCATTGAAGAGCCTAAGAAAAAGTTGAGTTTTCCCGCTAAACGATCGGGTGGGAAGTTGTTTGGGGCTCGGGACAAGCAGGCCAGGGTAGGCGGGACGACAGTCTGTGGGAAATGTGGGGTAAGACATGCGGGTGAATGCCGGTTAGGATCGAATCTGTGCTTTAAATGCGGCAAGACCGGACATTACTCCCGTGAATGCCCGCAAGGCTACAAGTGCTACAATTGTGGGGAAAATGGTCATATGAGTCGGGAATGCACCAAGCCCAGGATGAGTGAAGCCGGGAAAGGGAAAGGCCCGGAGAAGAAAGAAGAGAGGCCCCGAGCAAAGACTCGTGCGTACGCGCTGACGCAAGACCAAGCCAGGGCAGACCCCGACGTGGCGTCCGGTACGTTCATCCTTGACAACACTTTTGTTTCGGTGCTATTTGATTCGGGTGCCAGTAAGAGTTTTAAATCTGCGACTTTTTGTAAACGAGTGAAGTACGCTGCCAGTAAGCTAGAAAGGGCCTTTAGCGTAGAAACCGCTGAGGGTAGAACCGCGAGAGTGACCGATGTAGTTGACAACTCCACGATAAAAATAGAAGGTCATAGGTTCCCTGTCAGATTGTTTGTTATGGTTTTGGGAGGGTTTAATGTCGTGTTAGGAATGGATTGGCTAACTGCCAATGAAGCACAAATTATATGTAAACGAAAGATAATCCGACTCAAGGCTCCGGATGGTAGCAAAGTCGAGGTTCTTGGAGATCGTGACGCCCCGATGCCAAACGTCATCTCGATGATTAAGGCAACAGATTATTTGAGGCGCGGATGCGAGGCATATCTGGTGTACGTGATTGACAAGTGTAAGGAAGTGAAGGAACTAGACGATGTACCCGTGGTACGCGAGTACCCGGAGGTGTTTCCAGAGGATTTGCCTGGGATACCACCCGACAGAGAGATTGAATTTCGAATCGACTTAGTACCAGATGCCCAGCCCGTGGCTAAGGCTCCATATCGACTAGCACCAGTGGAGATGAAGGAACTTATGGTCCAACTAGACGAGTTACTTGAGAAAGGATTTATCCAACCGAGCATCTCGCCGTGGGGTGCCCCGGTGTTGTTTGTGAAGAAGAAAGACGGTTCGATGAGAATGTGTATTGATTATCGCAAGTTGAACAAGCGTACAGTAAAGAACAAGTACCCGTTACCAAGGATCGACGACCTGTTCGATCAATTGCAAGGCGTAAGTTGGTTCTCGAAAATCGACCTTCGGTCCGGGTACCATCAGTTGAAGGTAAGGGAGGAAGACATACCGAAAACTGCATTTCGCACGCGTTATGGACATTACGAGTTCCGCGTAATGTCCTTCGGATTGACGAACGCCCCCGCAGCGTTCATGGATTTGATGAATAGAGTTTGTCGACCAATGCTGGATCGATCGGTAATCGTGTTCATCGATGATATCCTTATCTACTCCAAGAATGAGGGTGATCAGGCGTGTCACTTGAAGGAAGTATTGGAAGCTCTGAAGAAGGAAAAGTTGTATGCTAAGTTCTCCAAATGCGCGTTCTGGCTTAGGGAAGTCCAATTCCTAGGTCACGTCATTAACCCGAACGGCATTATGGTTGACCCAGCAAAGATAGTGACGATAAGAGAATGGAGTATTCCTAAAACGCCAACTGAAATCCGTAGTTTCTTGGGATTGGCAGGCTACTATCGGAGATTCATCCGGGATTTCTCGAAAATAGCTTCGCCGTTGACAAAGTTGACTCGGAAAGAGGTTAAGTATGAATGGGGTTCGACCCAAGATGAGGCGTTTAAGGAATTGAAGAAGAGGCTAACCCAAGCTCCAGTCTTGGCCCTCCCCGAGGGCAATGAAGACTTAGTGGTATACTCTGACGCTTCGGGTCAGGGATTGGGATGCGTGTTGATGCAACGCGGAAGAGTGATCGCGTATGCGTCACGGCAGTTGAAGATTCACGAAGCTAATTATCCGACTCACGATTTGGAACTTGCTGCTGTCGTATTCGCATTGAAAATATGGAGGCACTACCTTTACGGGGTGAAGTTTACTATTTACTCCGACCACAAAAGTTTGAAATACTTCTTCGAACAGAAGGAACTTAATATGAGGCAGAGGCGATGGTTGGAACTGTTGAAAGACTATGACTGTGAAATAATGTACCATCCTGGGAAGGCAAACGTGGTGGCTGACGCTCTAAGCGGAAAGGATGTGCCTACTCCTATTAGAGTGAAAGCTTGCCAGTTGGTGGTAACATCATATGTGATGAGGGAAATTGAAAGAGCTCAAGATGAAGCACTTAAAGAAGAAAACATTAAGAAGGAAAGGATGGTTGGCCAACAGGACAAGTTGGAATATAACACTCTTGGTGTTAGGACACGTTTTGGACGAGTATGGATACCTATGGGTGGCGAGCTTAGAACCAAAATCTTGGATGAGGCTCATAAGTCTCGGTACTCTATCCATCCCGGTACCAATAAGATGTACCAAGATCTGAGGAAGGAATACTGGTGGCCCGGAATGAAACATGAGGTGACAAAGTATGTAAGCAAGTGCTTGACTTGCTCACAAGTAAAGGCCGAGCACCAGAAACCGTATGGAAAGATTCAACCGCTTGATATACCAGAATGGAAGTGGGAACACATTACCATGGACTTCATAACCAAGCTACCTCGCACAGCTAAAGGTCATGACACCATTTGGGTAATTGTGGACCGATTAACAAAGAGTGCTCATTTCCTACCTATTCGCGAGACGTTCTCGTCGGAAAGGTTAGCGGAAGTATTTATTAACGAAGTAGTAGCACGGCATGGGATGCCTTTGACGATAGTATCCGACCGGGACACACGATTCACATCGAGGTTCTGGAAAAGATTTCACGAGGCGATGGGCACGAGACTTAATATCAGTACGGCATACCACCCGCAAACGGATGGTCAGTCCGAAAGGACCATTCAGACATTGGAGGATATGCTTCGTGCTTGTATTATCGATTTTGGCGGCAGTTGGGACAGTCATCTGCCATTAGCCGAATTCTCCTACAACAATAGTTATCACACGACGATAGGCATGCCGCCTTACGAAATGTTGTATGGGAGAAGATGCAGAGCCCCGGTATGTTGGGGCGAGATTGGACAGAAGGAATTAGGGAGTCTGGAAGTAATAAGGGAAACGTCGGAAAGGTTTGATCAAGTCAAAGCACGAATGAAGGCCGCACAAGATCGTCAAAAATCCTACGCGGATAAACGGCGAAGGCCTATTGAGTTTGATGTTGGGGACAGAGTAATGTTGAAAGTGTCACCCTGGAAGGGAATCATACGATTCAGGAAGAGAGGAAAGTTAAGTCCGAGGTTTGTCGGACCGTTCAGGATAATGGCACGGGTTGGTGAAGTCGCTTATCGGTTAGAGTTGCCTGATGAGTTAAGTGGAATTCATCTTACCTTCCATGTATCACACTTGCGAAAGTGTTTGGCGGATGAATCGGCTCACGTACCACTTACTGACATCGAGGTAGACAATATCCTTAACTACATCGAAGAACCCGTGGCCATCCTAGATCGAAAGGAGAGACGTTTACGTAATAAAGTTATCCAATTGGTTAAAGTCCAATGGAAACATCGAAAGGGATCGGAAGCCACTTGGGAAATGGAGACAGAAATGAGGGAGTCGTACCCTCAACTATTTGACTTATGATAGGTTTCGGGGACGAAACCTATTGTAAGGGGGGTAGACTTGTAACATCCCAAAAATAATAAAACGAATAAATATAGCGAGACCGGTGATTTAGTCGGAATATTTAAACAAAAAGGGAGCGGGCTTGGGCTCGGCTTCAATGGGCCGAGGGAAGCCCAGGTATATAAGAGGCAGGGCAGCCCTCTTCTCTGCTCATTCCCCCACTCACGCAACTTCTAGAGAGAGAAAGGAGAGCTCGGGTCTAGAGAGAGAAAGTTGACGGATTGTCCCAGAATTGAGGGAACACGTTACTGCTAAGCTCGTGAGAAGAACCTCCTGATCAGAATCTCGATACAGGTAATGATCTTGCCTAAATCTGAGTTTTTGTTCGTTTTTGGGATTTTCGGGTTTTGGCTAAAAAGGTAACGATTTTGCGGATGGAACTTGAAAATGAGCTTAGGTATAGCATCTAGAATGAAAACCGAACGTTTTGATCTAAGAAAAATTGAGGTACTGACTCGATCAGACTCGCATGCAAAAACTTCAGATTTTTGGGAAGACGATCTGTGCAGGCCCATCGAAACTACCTAGTTTCGATATGTGCAGACCCATCGAAACTACCTAGTTTCGATATGTGCAGACCCATCGAAACTACCATAGTTTCGATATGAGCCCACGATCCGAAGTTAAGATTACACCTAAGTTACTTATCGAAACTACCAAGTTTCGACATACACAACCTATCGAAACTATCAAGTTTCGATATAAGCAAATCCATCGAAACTACTAGGTTTAAGCATAGGGATGTCTAGTGTCATCTAGGAGCACTACCTTACACGTATGGCTTTATTATAACAGATCGTGAGTGACATTAGTGACGCGCAGTAGCCAGCTAAGAGTATTTCAGAAACTACTTATCCGGTGAGTTCTAGAAGCCCTCTTTTAAATGTTTTAATAATGTTTTTGGGCTGGTGTGCATACGTAACGATGTAACGATTTTATAAAACGATGTTTATGAAGGTTGTATGAACGTTTTATAAAATGATGTTTATGAGTGATGTTTTAGAAGGAAAGGTTATGAAGGAAGTGTTTATGAAATATTTTGCCAAAAGAAGTTTATGAAGTGTGTTAATGAATGAATGAATGTTTTTAATAAAACGTACGAATGCTTTAACTGAAGTTTTTGAAGTAAAAGAAGCGAAGGTTTATGAAAGTCACAAACGAACGAATCTGCCAATATTCCTTAGGGAATGAAGGTTAAGGGATAGGAAGTATGTTATGGGCCTTTACCTTTTAGGGGCCTTTGTGGCTGGCCAACTGTTGTACAACTGGGGCGATGACGGTCGTCAAGGGGATTATCGTGATCCTTGAAGTTTGGTACGATTTACCTTACGGGGTAGTCGTGCTTGAAGTTTGGTACTTGCGCCCTACGGGGTGCAGTGCTTGAAGTTTGGTACGCGCTATCCTTTGGGACGCCGTGCTTGAAGGGTTGGATGACCTAAGTATCGGGCCCTAGGAGTTCCTCACCCGAAGGACAGTACGGTGATGATGGGCCTAGTGGTGGTGATCCTTAGTTCATTCAACCAGTATGTAACGTATGGATTTGACGGTTACGAGAAGGCGCAGATTCGATATGTTCGTTGACTTATGTTTATGAAGTGTTATGTTTTGTTATTGCATTACTTTACGTACGCTTTTTATTAAATGAAGTATGAAGTTATGTTTTTGGCAAATCATTCGAAGTTAAAGTTTTATGTTAAAACTAGAACTCACCAGCGTAGCTGACTTTTTAGTATGCACATTCAGGTTAAGGCAGGTTATGAGGATGGACGGTGATGCTGGGCTAGCGAGAGGAGTTACCCGACTGACTATGAAGACTGGCATCTCGTTATGTTTAGTTATGATGTATTTATGTTTTAAACAATGTTTATGCTTCCGCATGTATGAACAATGATGACGTTATGTTTGAATGAAATTTTTCGCTGCGTTATTTGATATTCATGTTTAAGAACTGTTTGTGAATGAGTAAATCCAACAAGTGAGGCCTCCCGGGTTTGGGGCCCTCACAGAATCCAAGGACCAAGAGTAATGATTCATATACTTTTTTTCAATGTTTTCCCAACAAGACGGGACCGGCCGGTTGGACCGAGAATCGGGTGCCTAACCGGTCCGTTAGCCTATTTAAACCATTTTTCATTTGAACCCGGCCGGTCAGACCAGAACCAGCTGCCTAACCGGTCCGTATAGCCTATTTAAACCGTTTTTCATTTGAAATTTTTTATTATGATTCTTTTGTTTTTTCCCTTCAAAATATCGTTTACTAATTGCTTAGGCTCCATATTTTGTTTAGTCTTTAAAATTGTAAATCTATACCAAAACACAAGTATTTTTATATTTTTAGTTTTTAAATTATATATATATATATATATATACTAGATTAAAATCCCGCGTATTACACGGCTTGAATAAATATAATATTATATATTAAGTAATAAAAAAATTATTTTTTAAAAACTCGTGTCTTACACGGGTTGAATAAACCCGTGGAATACAATATAATCTGTTAACACATACACTTGTCAAAATATGTCAGGAGATTTATTAATATAAATATTAGTATTTTCTTTAAAAATATATTATTATTAAAAGATAGAGGTGTATTTAATAAGAGAGAGAGAGACGGGAAAAAAATGATGAGAATGAATATGGAGGCGACACGTGGCATTAAAAACTTTTATTTATTATATAGTATAGATAGATATTTTTAATTTTTATAATATTTATCACGTCATCTGATTAACCGATCTGACTAGTGGACTGGTAAAGCGACCGGTTTGATGTCCAGTCCAGTCTAGTATTGATAATTAACATTGATTTTTTTCAAATATGCAAGTGAAAATCGCTCTATCTATTTTCTCAATATAAATAAGAAAAGATCATTAAATACCTTTACTTTATGTTTGTAGCAAATCTTTTTGGCAAAATAATTTGGCATTTATGGTGAAGAAAACTGTCATGTAGACTGGTCACGAGCATGCTGTTCCTCTTGTTTTGAAGGTGATGGTTGTGAGTCAACAGTCAATCTTTTATGGTTTTCAAACGTTTCAGCTTGAGAGGCTAAATACTCAAGTGCAACAACAATATCACCAATCAAGGGCCGGAAATTTGCTTGCTCCTGAAGACACATTGCAGTTACCGCAACCATGTTGTGCACCGAGCGTGCAGAGAATCGACCATGCAGTAGGGGGTCCACCAATTGAACAAACTTCTTACGGTCTCTCAGAAAGGGACGGGCCTGCATAAATTCAAAGAGTTCATTGAGAGAAAAGCTAGAAGGGGCAACTTTGACCCATTTACTTGTGAGTGGTTCATTTGGGTCAATCATAAACGGGTCAAACGTCACAAAATGTCCTATTTTAGTGCGTACAACCTCCTACCCATCTTCTTCAAAGATTTAGTTATTGATATAAAAATGTAGTTTTTGTAATTATAATTAACGCGTTATTTATTTATAAATAATATAAAAAATGATAATTTGACCAGACCCGTAATAAAAATTGGCTCATTCCCAGTTGAATATCTTCCTCTAATCAGAAACCACATATCATAACGGATAAATTGGTAAACGTAGAATTTGTTCATTATTGTACCTGTGAATGGGCTGATAACTACAACTAATAAGAGAATTAGTATTTTGAAGTCAAAAAGTCAACTCACCCAAGAAACTAAATTCTGTTCTCCGGGCTTCTTGGTCATATCAATAGCCTTACGTCCCGTAACGAGCTCCAACAAGACGACACCAAAGCTATATATATCAGACTTTATAGTTAATTTTCCACTCATTGCGTAATCAGGAGCACAGTAACCATATGTACCCATAACGCGAGTTGACACGTGAGTGTTATCACCAACAGGGCCCAACTTAGCCAGTCCAAAGTCAGAAAGCTTTGGGTTGAAGTCATTATCCAATAATATATTTGAAGATTTTAAATCACGATAAATTACAGGTGGATTTGCTTTGCAATGGAGATATTCAAGGCCACGAGCTGTACCAACAGCAACCTTTAGTCTGGTGTGCCAATCCAGTGGCTCCTGATTAGGCTCTAGATCTGGAAATTAAATATATCATATTAATATAAAAAAGTTGGTAAGATTAGGGACATATGATTTGCAGGATGATCGTCACTGTCTCATGGGTTAAAAATTCTCCCACTAATTTCTTGTCTTTTTGTGAAAATTTATGAATCATGTGAATTCACAAGAATCAAATGCAACATGCTATACATGCAATAAATTAAAACTTTCCAGACTCTTTATGATCTTTTCTGTGACACTGTGACAGACAGATGAAGAATTTTAATTGACTTTCTTGAGTAAATAACAAGAGAACAAAGCAAATACAAGAAATTAAATAAAAAAAAGTTCCCAGGTCAAAATTTGGCCAAAATACGATCCCCAAACCAGAATGAACCATCACTCTTAAAAAGGTAGTGATATCATATTACAAGGAAAAAACAGGAAGAAGTTATAGTGTAAATCAAAATGACAAAACACCACATACATGTCCTACAAGGGTAAATATAACGAATGCATTAAAGGGTTAACGCCCAAAATCGCACCAAAGGCAGTGACCGTTGAAAAACACAACATATGAGTCCAGAATGGCAATGACGGTTCAAAAAGATAGTAATTGTAGTAGAAATGGGTGAATAAATGTTTGATAGAGGAGGATTCCATCATATATAATAAGAACAAATACATCAAAGGGTTAACGCCCAAAATCACACCAAAAGCGGTAAGTTTTTTTTTTAAGTTAGAATTAGACTCAACGCATGGAATGACATAATCTTTGAGGCAACAGTACTACGTTAATAGTCAAGTATCCTAATGAGATTAGTTCATATACCAATCATTTTTATCACTCAAAAGAAAACGATTACTATCATGAAGCCTACCAAAAAGATGATCTTCCAGGCTACCCAGAGGCATGTACTCATAAACCAACAGTCTCTGATCTCCATCTGCACAGTAACCTGTCAAAGTAACAAGGTTTGAATGGCGCAAAAGACTCAACATAAGAACCTCCACAATGAACTCCTGGTTCCCTTGACCGCCATTGAGGTTGAGCTGCTTTACAGCAACTATCTGTTCATCAAATTCAACAATTAATCCCACAATCTAAGACCTAAAAGCATCATAATAATCAATCATATACACACAACTCAGCCCTAAAATGCTTATAGTCATCTTAAAATGATTCAAAACATGACAATGGTAAACAGATTAACAACACAACTTACTTTCCCTGATTCTAATCGACCCTTATAAACACTACCGAATCCACCTTCTCCAATCAAATTATCATCCTTGAAATTTTGTGTCGCGATAGCAAGCTCACGAAATGTCAAACTATGTGCCACATCAGCCCCCTGGCTACTAAACATTTTCCCACTGATAGAATCTGTAACATTATTGAAAACATAGTATATCAGTTAAAACAAACGAACATACATACCCAGTAAAATATCAATCATGACAGATTAACAGAGCTATTGATAGGATCTAGGAGGGTGGGATGACCAGGGGATAGTAGGTTGCTCCCACTGGGACCCCGGTGCTAAAAACTATTTTTTACGTGTACAATATACATTATAGTAATCCAGGTAACATAAAATGTGGCTAATAGAATCAGAGCAACAACCATACAAAAGAACTAATAATGATAGAAGTAAACGGCATTATACACCATTAATAAAGATCTAAATGCTATTATATGCTTACCAGTAACATCCTTACATACATTCCCCCTTTCATCAACTGTAACTACCAAAAACCACGAAACAATCAAATCAAACAATAAACTACAACACATCAAATGCAATGTATGATTCACATTTCACAGTTTCAAACCTGCAACTTCATTGGATGCCACGTCATCATCACAATTTTCGACATCTTTGGAGCAAAACTTTACGCACGAAAAGCACCTCATCTTCAATAACTGATTCAACACAGAAACAAATACACTTCAAATCGATTCAGAAATCCACATTATGAAATCAAAACCCTAATTGAGCAGATAATGACTAAAAACTGACCTAATTTAGACGAATCGCACAAGGATTTCCTCTAAATTATGAAAAATCCAAATATATTCTTCATGTGATAAAACATCCAGCAAATCAACGCGGCATTGCCAAAAAAATTCAACGTCGTAACCAAAGTATAACTAAATTTTCCAAATTACTGTCGCAAAGTTGCAAAAATTAAGAATTAAACAAAATCGGGACAGGAATTAAGATATTTTGAATGAATTAGTGTGTGAAGTAGCTGTAATTGCTTGTAATTCAGCTGTGGAACTGGTGAATCGGCTTTCTCCGCTTTTAGCACTCTGTATGAACACAGAATTTAATTATGGCAGATGACGTATCGAATCCGTTGTAATTAGTTGATGCCAGTATATTCATTCTTATGTAGTAATTTTTTTTTAAATGCGAAAATTGAATCTTGTGACATGACGAGACGAGACGAGGGACCCTGTTATACAGGAGAGTCTTGTTTTAACCGGGTCTATTTGATATCAAAGTTGGCGTAGTAATTCGTTGATGCCAGCATATACAAACAATCTTTAAAAAAATATAATTTGAACTTGAAAACACGAAATTAAATTATATATTTTACTTTTCCTTACTTTCTTTTTTCTCTTTAATTATCTTTATCTATTTTTTCTTTCATTTTTAAAACTGGAGAACATAACGTTAAGTTTTAATATTTAAAAAGATAATGTGTGGATAAAACTAGAGCTCTCAATTTATGATATGATTTGTTAACATAGATGAAGTTATTTAATGTTTGAGATAAAAGGGTATGGATCACAAACATGTTGATGACAAGATTAAAAACGTGTCTAAACGGATTAAATTTGTTTGTGGTTATCTATACTATATTATAATACATTTGAGTAGGACGAGATTGTCTTATTACATTAATATTTAAGAGTTTAAGGGGCAAAATTGTCTTTTATGAATTATGTGATTAAATACAAAAAAAAGTAACTGAAAACCAGCTATGTAAACAATCAATTTCTAGTTTAACAAAATTCTTAAAATCGTTTTTTATATGATTTCATATTTATTTTATTTTATAAACTTTTATTAAACCTTTAAATTTATATGATACTTCACCAATTAACTGTTCAAGCGCTTTATCGGTGTCTATGTTTGTGTGTTATGTTACCCGCCACATCGCACGGGCACCCTCTAGTGATGTTAAATAGGTTAATAGGTCTACATGTCACATTTCTTACTCGTTTATCAAAACGACATGGTTCTAAAAATTATATACAAAATTTTTGTAACATTTATTTTATCGTGTCAATAATCGTGTTATACGTGGCACGTCAATCATGTTATTGAACAAGTTACATTTAGTTGTTTTAAAACGTGTCATGCCATTCATGACTTCATGTATATTATTGATCTAGTTACATTTAAGCGTGTAAAATTTATTATGTTGTAAACCGTTGTTTAAACATGTTTATGTTAGTATTTAAATAAATAAACTATCTTCATTTTTATTGTAAAATAAATAAAGGGTATCTTAAAAATTAGACTCTAAATATTAATAAAAAAAAATTGGATAAAATGCGCAAGAAATATTATTAAATCGTTGAATGTCGCTCTCAGTGGCGCTTGAAAGACTTTTGATCGCATCAGTTCATTTATATACGTTTGGATGCCAGCAGAACAAAATAAAGAGCCACATGGAAATTACCGCATTACCCCTGATTTGTTATGGTCTGTTACTTTATTGCCCTCAGTCCTCACCAGCTTCGGCAGCTTGTGGGCTTTTTTTAGTGGATTTAATTATGGCCTAAATTGATTTACATGACCTTTTTCTTATGGCCCTAGTTTTTAATAATATAACTTTTGGGTTGGCCATTAAGAACCTATCTAAAATGAAATGAGATGATGACTCGCGCATTGGATTTATGAAAAAGTGAGTACTGACACCAGTACCAAATTAATTAGTACGCTACTGGTTCAGTACGGTACAAATACTCGTTATAAAGCGTTCATTTTTAAGTGTTATCGGTACCGGTATCGAATTTGTGGAAAAATGGGTGCCGGTACAGATACCAAATCTATCGGTACGGTATCGCCGAGAACACCATTCCCACCTGGCTCGGTACCGCAAAAATCACTCAAAATCGGCATCCTCTCACCTCTTCATTACCGAAGAAAGTAACGGCCATGAAGCCCAACGCCTCGATTTCAACGGTCATGAAGTCCCCCCACCCACTACCACACCCCAATGGCCAGTTAACAGTTATAATTTTTTTCTTCAATTTTTAACATTATATATACCAACTTAAATTATTGTTTTTACACACAATTCTCAATTTGTTCTCTCTCAAATTATTATTGTTTTTGCTTCATCCATTCCATGGATTCAAGGTCTCGTAATGCAAAGAAAGTCCGTTGAAGCCGAAACAAAATCCAAAAAAATCGTTGAATCGTCACGAAGCCAACGTCAATCTCAACCCAACCCCCATGATCTCAGCCATACCCACAAACATTCTTACAATTTCAACACTCGACCAATTTTTATCACAATTCTGAAAAATTTCTCAACAAATTCCACAATTCCCCACTCAACTATGATAATAATGAATTTTGTCTCCAACAATATCAAACTAGCCTCAACCCATTATATTACCACAACCCAAACATGCCTTGTCAACAAACCAAGGAGTCATCGGATAAAACCCTACCCCCCTGCGATGGAGAAAGCATATGCACCATGTCTACAAGGGCAAGCCATAACCATGGAACGACGATGAATTGCGTTGGCGTAGGCTTATCCGAAGATCCAAAATTGGAAATAAACAAAAATACAATTCTTTTTTTGAAGCAAGTCTACAATCATTTTACAAATCAAGTTGGGGTGAGCGTAGCATCCGTCAACTTAATTCAAAATGGAAGGATATGAATACAAAGATGTCGAAGTTAACAACAAAGTGACCAATCGGCGAAGCGGTCAATCAGAAGAAGACACAATGAAGCCGGCTTATAAACAATATAAGATGTTCAACCAAAGTAGAGCTTTAACTCACATGTCGTCATGGGACATTCTTAAAGATCACCCGAAAGTGGATTATGATTCCTCTAAAGGGTGTCGGGTTTGAAAGCCAATCATCAAAAAGATCGAGAACGTCTTATTCTCAACCCCAAACCAGGTTTCCCATAGACCTCAACGACAAAATCGACCTCGAAAACGAGGATGCGAAATTCCCCCATCATGTCGAGTCGGAAAGACCACAACGAAAAGGGAAGAAACCGACATCAACAACGGACCAACGAGATTGTTTAACATGTTTTTCAGCTACACTAACTTAAAGCAGGAAGATATCGATGATAGGAAACGGGTCCGAGCGGAGTGGCTAAGAGTCACGGCCGTGGAGAAAATAGTCAGCACTCGAAAAGCGAATGAGGCGGTGCATTACATGCAAGAACAACAAAGGAACAAAGTTTTGATTTCATGTTTATATGTGATTGATTTACAGGTTGGTAAAGCTGGTGGTGTAAAATGGAAGGCCTTGTCTGCTTCTGTAAGTAGTACTTGTTTCAACTTGTTTGTTATCATCAAAAGATAGCATGATTAGTATGTTCTACAGAAGTGATTGGTCTTGAGATTGCAGAAGAATATGTTATAATTTTGTGTTTGTTAAATTAAAGTCTTGATCTTGAAATTCAAGCTAATATTATATTATAGCCTTGGTTTTAAAAAGTGTGCCTGAACCTCAGGCCCAGTGGCTTGGCTTTTGTGTAGGCAAGTCGACCCATGTGTTGAGGCATGTTTTTTGTACGGGGGTTCGATTTGTGATTCACGATGCTGTACGGTAGGCTTTTTAGGTTCTACATATAAGTTATTTAGATATTCAATCATATATAGAGGTTATTTGTGTCTAAATTTTGGGTAAGTTGTGCTAGACACCTATGAGAAATGTATTTAAAATTTATATGTTAAATTGTGCATCACGTACTAAAAACGGTGCACCTTTTCGCCTCGGTTTTAGACTCTCTCGCTTCGGTGTGCTTCTTGCGTTTTAAAACCAAGATTATAGCTAATTGAATTAGTATCTCTGCTTGTGTTTTTTTAATGCATTACAATTTTGAAAAGTTAAAGTTAGTCATTAGTGGTAAATTGGACCATGTAAACACAGGAAAAAGCACCTTATGTAGCCAAAGCTGACAAAAGGAAGGCAGAGTATGAGAAGACTATGGCAGCCTACAACAAAAAGCAGGTAATCTTTGTTGATTATACTGATTTGTTTATTGGCATATTAAGATTTTGTTTCACTGATTGAGAGTTTGTTTCAATGAAAACAGGCTTCAGGTGCTGATGATGGGGATGATGATTCTGACAAATCCAAGTCTGAAGTTAATAATGAGGAAGAGGACAGTGATGATGATGTATGTTGTTAATACTCCAATTACTTGTATGTTTTGTTAAAATTTGTCTTTAAGTTGGTTTATAAGGGGGATGGAGTGGAAGATGATGAAGCGGGAAGGGAGGAAATATGGGTTGGTACCAACGGGAACACCCCTGTGCGGTAGTTTTCTCTTGAAGTCCACCTATTGTTTATGTTTAAAGCACCTCTCTCCACCAATCAAATTTTGACACACAAATATATATTAGTTTTAGTTATTTTATAAAAAAAATGATTTAGGGATGGAGTCGGACGAGTGAAAAAAATGTTGTGGCGTTTTTTTCTGGAAGAGAGTGTAAGGAATGGGAAAGACTCGTTCCTTTCACCCTAAGACCATGCGTTATACCCCTCACACACCCTGTTGAGGGCTGAGATGGATTAAATGCCCCGTGGGAAACCCCAAGCCGCCAATGTTGGGCTGGCGCCGCCGCTGGGGCTGTTCTGCCAGGATGAAGGACCTGCTGGTTGGTGTCCTATCCACTCTTCATTTCGCCCCAATATTACCTTTCAATGCTCATTTTTGTACATTATATAATTATACCTTTAAACTATAACATTTCACAAAACTACTTCACCATCTTTATCTAAATATTGTTTACTAAATTGTGAAAATTAAAAGATGGACTTACCATCATTATCTCTGGCGATGCTGAAGTATTTTTAATCAGTAACATTTGTAGCAGCTGCAACCCAAATTTACTTAACTCAATTATCATAATACGGCGAAAACTAGATAATTTTTTTTTTGTATTTTACGTTTGTGTTTTTTTCAATTTGAAGTTATGTATTTTTTTTTATTTTGTTACTATGTATCGTTTTAAAAGTAATAATCATTATTTGCATTAACTATTTAAAAAAAGGTTTATGAAAGATGAAAGATGAAATGTGTTTATCATATAGTTTGAAAAATAGAGGGTGGTTTTATTTGTTCATGAGTTTATTGCTTTCATACATGGAAAATTGAAGAATTTTTTGTTAGATCTTTGACAGTTGTTAAGAAAAGAATCATTAAAATTATTTTATCTTGTTTAATTGTTTTTTTTTTTTGGTGTTTTGTAGGAGGAAGATGATGACTAAATTAGGAAATCAGAAAAAAAAGGTTTGCTTGTTCACTGTTTGAACAGTTACCGGGTTTTGTAGTTTTTTTTTCTTTTATAAATTACAGTTAACATGAATTTAAATCTTTGAGTAATGGTTATGTATGCACTCGTTTTCTGGTAACAAATAATATGAACAGGGGAAAGAAGCTATGTTAGCTTTTGCATCTTCTAAATCTAGCCCCATTTGGGCCTTTTTTTTCCTCTCTTTAAACCCTTTTTTGGCTGATGATTCTTCCTGTTCTGTATTCTTGTGATTTTATTATTTTAGGTAACATGGTTGACCCGACTTAAACTTTTTGGTTTTAAGGGCGTGTTTTGTTCGCGGAATGTGTTTTTATTTTTTAAGAATTGTGATCTGAAGAAATTAGAATTAATTCCAATGGAAATTTGCATGGTGTTTAGTTTTTAAATTTGTGAATGGAATTGGAATTTACAAAACTGAAAATTCCCATGTTAAAGAACATGTGCTAAAGTAGGAACCAAAAAACATTTGTTGAAGCAATTTGTGATTCTCTGTTGAAGAACATTTGTTGAAGCAGGAAACATGATTGAGATCTTTCTTTTGTTTGATTTGCTTGTTCTTCACTTGTGGTTCTTTGGGGAAGATGAATAGATGCAAACTCAAGTATCAAATGGACACTGATATTAGATGAGCATATTATACAAGATTTACTAGACTTGAATCTCTTAGTCTTAGAAGACATGATTCTGATAGGAGTTTTTGGAGATGTTAGATTAAAGTTATGGACTTTCAGAGGGAGTGCATAGCATGTCTTAGATTTGTCACATAGATGTAGCTTTTCTTATACTTGTATTTCTCTTAACCTTATCCTTGTCCAGTGGCGGATCCATAAATTCTTTTTAAGATGCTCCAATTTCATAAGGCCGGACATAAAATATTTCGGGTTGGTTTTCTTTGTAAGTATGAGAATCTTGTTCTTGATTTGGTTTTTTTGTTATGTTTAGAGGCGGCTCAACCGTTTTGAAGGCCTAAAGTGAAGTGAAAAACCAGGGGCCTTTTTCCAAATGTCTTGTTATAAATCCACCTCTTTTTTGAATAATTGGAAGAAACTTAATCAATTTAGCACCTAATAACTAAATAAGTCTCACCCAATTTAGCACTAATGACTAAGCCTGGCAAACTGGGCGGGCTCGGGGTGGGGGCGGGGTGGGGTATGTGGCGGCGACAGGCGGTGGCGAAGTGGTGGGGTGTGGCGGGTGGGGGTGGGGAGGGGTGGGGTGGGGTAGGTGGCGGCGACAAGCGGTGCCGAAGTGGTGGGGTGAGGTGAGGTGGGGTGGAGCGGGTGGCGTGGGGTAGGTGGCGACGACAGGGGGGTGGCGAAGTGGTGGGGTGGGGGTGGGCTGGGTGGGGTAGGTGGCGGCGACAAGCGGTGCCGAAGTGGTGGGGTGTGGTGGGTGGGTGGTGGGGTGGGGCGGGTGGCGGCGACAGGCGGTGGCGAAATGGCGGGGTGGGTGGCGTATGTGGCAGCGGCATGCGGTGGCGAAGTGGTGGGGTGGGTGGGTTGGGGTAGGTGGCGGTGACAAGCGGTGGCGAAGTGGTGGGGTGGGTGGCGGCGTGTGGCAGGCGGGTGGGGTGGGTTGGAAGATATTTCTTGTCTATAATCTTTGTCCTACCTTTTATTTCGTTCCTTTTACCATATAGGCTACTTGTTTAAGGAAAAATGCACCAAATAATTTGCTTGCCATGTAACCAAATAATGCACCACATGAGACTATGCCAGTGAAACATATACCAAATACTCATGTACTGCCACTGAAAGAACATTTCTACTACCATTCTCTAGTGATTAACCTCTTTGATGGGCATACATGTAAGGAATCTAACAAGGCCACTAAAATCAAATTATAACTTATCTAACCTATAATCAAATCTAAAGCCCATTCATCAAGTCAAATGAAGAGACCCATCTTTAGAGTGGTTTCGGTCTGCATCGGGTTTACCCGAAAATTGATCACCCCTACAAAGTGAGCCGAAACATTCAAGATCATCTTCGTATTGACAACCAAGCCCTCCAGGTTTGAACTTTGACCTTTTCTCGTAAACTTTTATTAAATAGTTAATTACACGAGTGGCCGAAGAGTTGACCGAAAGTGTTGGCGGTCGCCGGAGAGAAAACATGAGGTGTTGGGGGTGGGCACTTAATTTTTTTTTAATTGTTTATTTATTTAAATAGAGGTGTATATTAGTCTTCTTGAAAAGTTTAACTCTAAAAACTTAACTGAAATTCACTTCAAGGACCGAACGTGTTACATTTTGGTAAACTAACTCTGTAATTTCTTAAATCTGGGGACCAAAACCGTAATATGGACAAATTACATGGACCATATGTTTAACTAACTCTTTATTAAACTATGGAATACTAATCATAGTAAGATTCATTTAATATCATATAAGAATTATAATATTTCCAAGTGGTTAATATAAATATCAACTTAATTATATGATATGACTTAAAGGTCCGATATTATAGGATGTCATATCCTGAGTTTAATCAGGTTCCCAATGGCTAATGTTCAAACTCGAACCTGCTTTATTAAACAGTTTCATGTTAAGCTCAAGTTTGAGTTTAACCTTTAATTAATATTTCACTTGAAACTTATGATATTGTGAACAATTTTTAAACTCTCTAAAAAGGATAATATTACAAATATTTGAAATCGTATCATATGATTATTAGTTAAAAACAATCATGATCCTCAAAATTTAAAGATTAATGTTTTGGTGATAAGTGATAATGTTATTTAGCTTCACTTCTTTAATCCATGTATTCCTGATATGACATGAAAAAAATATTGGTTTTGGGTCGGCTGACATGACCCGCTTTCTTAAACAGGTCAGCCCGAACACGACCCGCTTGATAGTTGTGTTGACCTGTTAACCTATTTAAGGGTTTTTAACAAGTTAGTTTTTATATTTTAAAGATGAAAAGTGTTAATATATAAAGAAGTATTTTGATTTTTAATTTTTCTCTAACTAATAACTTATAAAAGTGAAATGAATTTTTTTCCTTGAATCATTTTCATCAACTATTCATTTCCAACAATTATATTTTATTAGTTCCAACTACTTATTTACCAATCATTTTCATTCGCTTATTCTAATCTTAAGATAAATATATCTGTAAATTGAGAATGAGAGATAAATAACCAAAAACAATATAAAGACACAAATAAAAAAAATTTACCTGAATCAGAGTAATTAGTTGTTACTAAGTCACTAAATATTACTCATATTCATAAATGAAAATAAAACGAGCTGACCTGAAACATGACCCGACTTTAAGTGGGTCCGACACGACACAAATAAGTATATGGGTTGGGTTGGGTTAGGGTTAAAGAATTCAACCCGAACCCCCAACCTGACACGATTGACACCTCTAATAAACATCATATACGCATTCATCGTTTTTAATTAGATCTATAAACATCAACATGTACTAGATGTTTAATCAAAAACCCAAGATTTTTTAAATATTTAGTTGATTCGTATCATTTATTTGAACTTTGGTTAATTTCACTTGCATTAACTATTCTCAATAACCAGTCAACAAAATATTATCGTGTAACGAAAGATAATAATTCTAACACGACGAGTTTGTCACTAGTCTATCCTCATATTAAATCCAATAATAAAAACAAATCATTATTAAAATTAGAAGCAAAACTCTAATTTTAAAATTCTTTTTACAATCCAAAAAAACATTTGATGGCCTAAATTTGGATCTAGGTGTAACATGTTGTTGAGTCAAACGTTACAAAATAGTAACATAAATCGTGTCACTCCTCCCACCTCTGTTCCACGGTCCAATACGACGACTACCATGATTGACTTCAAAACCCCATCTTTCTCTCTGTATTTCTTTTTTAATTTTCATTTTTGACTTTTCGATTTCATCAATCGGGGCACCTTCCGTCCCATTTCTTTCCTCTGCAAGGAAACCCTAATTCCCAAATCCCCTTTTCCAATTTGTCTTGTTCTTCGTCCCGCATCAATAATTCACACTTCATGTTGCAGGATGTAGCTTAATTCTGCACCAATTCAAGGTAATTTTGCTTGCTTTTCAGTCTGAATTGTGATTATTGATTGTGATTTGCAAGTAATTGATTGTTGTTTGTTTTTCTGATCTGAAGTGATTAGATAGTGGACTGGATATGATGTTCTTCAATTTGTGATTTGAGTTTGAGATGGGTTTTATGTTGTTTTGGTTTAGGGTTTTGCATTGATGATTGCCGATATAAGTTGTAATTGAATGCCTAAATGGATCTTGATATTTTTGCTTGAATTCTTGTAAGTTGTGATTTTCTGTAATGAAAGTTACTAGATTTTGTTTTAATTGTTACCCTAAAAGGTTGGATTTATTAGTTTCTTGCCTAAAATACCCTTTATTTGTAATCCATTCTTTCCAAAGTTGTTGGAACAATGTCTTTTCGTGATGTTTCTATACAAATGCGACATTTTCATTTACTTTTATAACATATTTTAAATGATGTAACACCTTAGGCAAATCCCACGTTGTTCTGTTCATTGGGTCATAAGGAATGTCCTGCCTCAAATACCATCAAAACGTTTTTGGTGCATTGGCCGTAGATGAGAGAATGTGGGTAAAACGTTGGCTGATATGAGGGGCTGGATGTTACACAAGAAGTTGTGAAGTCATCTAAAATGCATATGAACTAATATACCTTTTTCAGCGTTATAGAGATCTAAACTTATGATGTTTTTAATTGAGTTTTTTGTTTTCTTGTTGATGTAGAAGATCTCTTTGAATCAATGAGTTGATACCCGAAGCCTAAAGATATCACACTTGCGGAATTTATCTAGAGCTAAAAGAGTTTGAAGGTGAACATACTTTCTAAACTTATCATTTTTATACCTATCTATATTATATTATAATACATTTGAGGAGGAAGGAATTGTCTTTTTACATTACTTTTTAAGAGTTTAAGGGGATAAAATTGTCTTTTATGATTTATGTGATTAAATACAAAATAAGTAACTGAAATCTAATTATGTAAACAATCAATTTCCTGTTTAACTAAATTCTCAAAATTGTTTTTATTTTATATGATTTCATATTTACTTTATTTTATAAACTTTTATTAAACCGTCAAATCTATATAATACGTCACCAATGAATTGTTCACGCGCTTTACTAGTGTCTGTGCTTCGCACCGCATCGCGAAGGCACCCCTCTAGGGTTTATAAATTTATAATTTTAGTTTGCTAGTTATAGAATTCGATTGTTGGTTAATTTTCAGTTGAAGATTAAGGAATCTCTTGTTTCATATCTTACTCCATCCAAAATAAATGGGACAAATTCATTGTTGGAGATGTTTTAAATTTATGTGTGCTTTCCTACATTAAATAGTTTTTCTTTCACAGGTACGCACGATCTAATGGCTTCGAGCTGGGATGAAAGTCATGAGATTGGTAGTCAATCAGATGATAGTTTTCAATTCGAGAGACTGCACTTAGAACCCATATATGATGCATTCATATGCCCTCTTTCGAAACAAATAATGAGAGACCCGGTATCAATTGAAAACGGGCAAACATTTGAACGAGAAGCTATTGAAAAATGGTTCAATGAATGTAAAGAAAACAACAGAAAGCTGGTTTGCCCTTTGACATTGAAAGAGTTGAAAACAACTGATATGAATCCAAGTATTGCTTTGAGGAACACAATTGAAGAATGGAATGCAAGAAATGAAATTGTGCAGCTTGATATGGCCCGTAAATCATTGAATATTGGTTGCCCTGAGATTGATATCTTGCGGGCTTTGAGATTTGTTCAATATATTTGCCAGAAAAGTGTTTCAAATAAACATATTATAAGGAACAATGAGCTGATCCCAATGATTGTTGATATGTTGAAGAGTAGCAGTCGGAGAGTCAGGTGTAGAACTTTGGAGACTCTTCGAGTTGTGGTAGAAGACGATGATGATAACAAGGTTGTTAAATTTTTTATGACAAAATAGCATGTTTTCACGACCGGTCGGACCAGGAACCGGATGCCTAAGCGGTCTGGTTAGCGTATTTAAGTAGGTTTTCATTACTGGTCGAACAGGGGAACCGGATTCGTCAAACCGGATTTTAAATTTCTTTTTTTTTTGTTCCTTCAAAATCTCGTTTATTGATTATTTCATGCACCAAATTTTATTTAAAGTCTTTAAAATTGTAATCTATACCAAAACATAAGGTATTTTCATATTTTGTTTCAAATTATGTTTATATATAGTTTAAATATTTCTAGTATTTATGACATCATCCGGTGCTTAAATCTGGTCCAACCAGTGGACCAATAAGGCGACCGGTTGGATGTCCGTTCTGGTTCTGAAAACATTGCAAAATAGATGTGAAATTTGTCAATCTAAATATGTGTTTAATTGCTTTTTTGTTGGTTTGCAGGAAATAATGGCGGAAGGAGATAACGTGCGCACAATAGTCAAATTCTTGTCTCATGAACAGTCAAAGGAGAGAGAAGAAGCTGTCTCGTTGCTATACGAGCTCTCAAAATTGGAATCTTTATGTGAAAAAATCGGGTCTGTTAATGGGGCGATTCTTATCTTAGTTGGAATGACGAGTAGTAAATCTGAAAATCTTTTGACGGTCGAGAAGGCGGATAAAACACTTGAAAACTTGGAGAAGAATGAGAATAATGTGAGGCAAATGGCTGCAAGTGGTAGATTGCAACCTCTTTTGACCCTTATTCTTGAAGGTACTTGCATAAACTTCTAAATTATAAGTTGTTTTTAAATAAATTGGGAAATTTCACCCAATAGTAACTAAGTTTCTCATCTGTTTCACTAAAGTCATTTAAAGTTTTATGTCTCTAAAGTCACTCAACTTTCATAAGTTTTTCCAATCTTGTGAATTTTTTTGTTTAAATTTTTAAAATTGAATGAACTAAATGTAACATATATGAATCTTTGATACTTTTTAGTGGTTATTTTTTCAATTTGACTTAAATTGAACAATTATGAAACTTGGTGAATTTTTTTCGTCACTATTATCTCATACTTCAAGTTAAATTTGAACAAAAAAGTAATCACTAAATAGTAACAAAGATTCATATATGTTTCATTTAAGACACTCACTTACTTTTTTTTTTAATATTATATAAAAAAATTTCACAAGATTGTAACATCTATAATGAAAGTATAGAGAGACAAAAAAAAAAAAAAACTTTGAGTGACTTTAGTTGAACACTGAGGAAATATGGTTACTATTGGGTAAGTATACGGTGATATATCGTACTGGACCGTTGATGGTTAAAAATGTTAACCACTTCGTTTCCTTCAGGTTCTCCAGAAGTCAAATTATCCATGGCTTCATACCTTGGCGAGCTGGCTCTAAGCAATGACGTGAAGGTCTTCGTGGCTCAAACCGTTGGTTCATCATTAATCAACCTCATGAAAAGTGGTAACGTGCAGTCTCGAGAAGCAGCCTTGAAAGCTCTTAATCAAGTCTCATCTTGTGACTCAAGTGCCAAAATCTTGGTTGATGAAGGTATACTTTCACCTCTGGTTAAAGACCTTTTGGCGGGCTCAAACCCGCTTCCGATGCGACTTAAAGAAATCTCTGCTACAATACTTGCAAACATAGTGTCCTCCGATTGTGACTTTGACTCGATCCCCGTGGGTCCCAACCACCAAACCCTTGTGTCAGAAGACATTATTCATAAACTACTCTATTTGATCAGCAACACGGGACCCCCAATCGAATGTAAACTCGTACAAGTTCTTGTTGGGCTCACGAGCTCTCCGGTTACATTAATTAGTGTCGTTTCTGCTATCAAAAGCTCGGGTGCCATCAACAGTTTGGTTCAGTTCATTGAAGCCCCGCAACAAGATCTCCGGTTGGCTTCAATTAAACTTTTACAAAATCTTTCACCAAACATGGGCCAAGAACTAGCGAGTTCGTTGCGTGGGACCGCGGGTCAACTCGATGGATTAATAAAAGTAATCGCTGAAAACATTGTGAGTACTGAAGAACAAGCAGTAGCTGTTGGGCTTCTTGCAGATCTTCCCGAAAGAGATATGGGCCTCACCCGCCAAATGCTAGATGAAGGCGCATTTGAAATGGTGATTTCAAGAATCAGAATGATTCGACAAGGAGAACCGAGACGAAGCCGGTTTGTAACACCGTATTTAGAAGGGCTTGTTCGGGTACTTACAAGGATTACATTCGTGTTACAAAACGAGCCAAAAGCGGTTTCTTTGTGTCGGGATCATGATCTAGCGGGCTTGTTCACCGAACTCCTAGCAAACGGGCTCGACAATGTCCAAATGGTTTCGGCTTCTGCTTTGGAAAATCTGTCTTTAGAATCTAAAAACCTGACCAAACTTCCCGAGATCCCGCCACAGAGCTTTTGCGGGTCGATTTTTCCTTGTTTTAGTAAACAACCGGTGATGACGGGCTTATGTCGGGTTCACCGTGGCGCGTGCTCACGACGTGATACTTTTTGTTTACTAGAAGGACCGGCTTTACGGAGACTCGTGGGTCTTTTAGATCACACAAACGCGATGGTGGTTGAAGCATCGTTAGCTGCGTTATCAACATTATTAGAGGACGGGGTGAATATAGAAGAAGGGGTGGCGGTTTTGATCGAAGTGGAGGGGGTTAAACCGATTCTCGACGTTTTGCTTGAAAAACGAACCGAGAATCTAGGTAGACGAGCGGTTTGGGTGGTGGAAAGACTTCTAAGGACGGAAGATATAGCGTATGAGGTGTCAGGTGATCCTAATGTTAGCACTGCGCTCGTGGACGCGTTCCAGCATGGCGATTATCATACACGCCAGACTGCAGAACGCGCATTGAAACACGTGGATAAGATTCCGAACTTCTCGGGTATCTTTCCGAACGTGTGATCAATCTTCATATTGTTTTCGTTATACACTCGGTGTGAAGGTTTACGCAAACAGCTCTGCTTGTGAATGATGATATTAGCTATATGATCATTCAAGAGCTGTTTTCTGTAACTTCTTTTACATTGATAGATAAAGTGTATATAGAAAACAAATATGAAGTTTTTCATTAGATGTGTATAATTGATTTTGTTTTGGTTGTTGATTGAACTGAGTGAAAATTGTGCAGTTTTTTGTTTTCTCTTTGAAGAATGCTTGTTGTTGTTTGAATGATTAGTTTCTATATTTATAGGTTAAAGAAACAAGTTAATGTTGATTTTTGTTGTATGTGTGGTGAATTATGTCTGTTGTTCTTATGATTTATTGTATTGATCCACCACCATCTCTCTTTCTTAGTATGTACATTGTGGCGGATCTAGGAAAAAAACTCAGGGGTATCGGTCCAAATTTTTTTTTCCGTACATTCAAGTAATGAAACAATTTTTTTTGGTATTGAAGTAAATGAAACAATTTTTTTTTTGTATTGAAGTAAATGAAACGATTTTTTTTTTCGTACATTCAAGTAAATGAAACAATTTTTTTTTTTCGTATTTCATCTACTTGATTAGGGTGATAACTAGCAATAGGTGGCTTCATCTTTCCTATAATCAAAATATCAAATACATAATAACAAGTTGTTATAACAACTAAAAAAAGCAACTAAACTATATTCTAAAGTCTAATTTCACCAAATTACACATATAAACCTTAAATAAAAAATTGCATATAAACCCTGAATCAAAATTAGTAGAATACCTTAATGAGGATTGAGGAATTGATGGCAATAGCGGTGTGCGACAGATGACGGTGGTGTGCGACCCAGCAGATGACCCCTGTGGTGCGTCTCTCAGCGTCTGCTTCTAGCCTTCATCGTCCGAAGACTTCAGCGACTAAAAAATTAGGCGATGGAAGGTGTAGATGGATATGGATTGAGTATTTGGATCAAAAATTTGGGTATTGGGCTTTTGGGTTATCATTAAAATCTTTCATTTAAACATTTGGGCTTTAAATTAAACCCCAAATGTTTAATTAAAGTTCAAATGTCAAGCTTAATTAGTTAAGTAATGTTTTTATTAAAATTTCTTGGGTTTTTATAAAGTTTTTTGATTTTATAAAATTTTAAGTTTGTGTTGGGATTTGTAAGAAAATTTTCGGAGTTTAGAAATTTGAGAGATATAGTTTAGAAATATGTGTACGGATAAACTTAAAACTTTAGAAACTTAAAAGGTATATTTAAAAATTTGAAAAGTTGAGGGACCATTATGAAAATAAAAAAATTAAAAAGTCTAATTTTAAACTTTTGTAAAAAAATAAAAAATTATCTCATTGGTAACCGACGTTACAAAATGAGAGTATTACAATCTATGTAGTCTCAAAAAAATAATCTGAGTCTCTATTCTACCAATTAATTGGTATGAATACAAATTCATTAAGTATTTTCTAAATTTGAGAAGTGCAATGAATCCCTAGTTTTATTGTATTTTTATTTATTCTATACATAATAAAAATACAAATCATAATACAAAAGAGACATACTCTTATTTTTATTATTATTACTAGCTTAGAACACGTGTTTACACACGGCGTGAAAAATATTAATACATAAAATTTTTAAATCTTTATGCATATATTTTACAAGTGTAAAAATGTATCACATATAATAAGAATAGAAAACAAAAATCAAAATATATAAAAATTAGTATATAATTGGTTTTGAAAATATGTTAATTACTATTTAGTTTAATTTGGCTTTCATTATTTGACTGAAAATAAAAGTTATATAATTAGATTTCAAAGTTTCTTATAATTATAGTAAGTGATAATTTAAAATAAATGTGTTTTATTAGTATAAATATCATTTTCTTTAAAAAAATACTATTATTAAAAGATAAAATTGTATTTAATAAGAGAGAGAAGCGAGAAAAAAATGATGAGAATGAATATTAAGGTGACACGTGGCATGAAAAACTTTTATTTATTAGATAGTATAGATTATTTATATATAATTTACCTAGATTACTATGAATTCTGTTAGTTAATGACTTCCTGAGGATGTTAATAATGTTTGTCAAAGTTTTTACAAATTTATGTTAAAAAAACAACGTGTTTTTTTAATGTTTAAAACGACATGTTTTTACATATAAAAAATCAAATAGAAAAGGGACAATTACACATGTCCCTCTATAAACTTCATAAATTACATATATAAACAATCTAAAATATAAATCATATATCCCCTTCCTTAAAGCTAAAAATATCAAATATACTTATTTTGATTTATTTTATTAAAATAAATTATAGAATGACTATTTTACCATTTTTTTTTACTAAAAACTTAAAATTTTCAGGTTACCCTTTTAAATAGTTTTTTTTTTACTTTTTTTTTCGCATTTTTGCCTTTTTTTGTTTCTACTCTTGTATTTTTTGGCCTTTTTTTATTGATTTTTACCCTCTCTTTTTTCGACAATACCCGAAATGTACATAATAAGTGTAAAAGTTTTGATGTTGGATGTAGAATCTCAAATATTCGAAACAATAAAAACTCGATAACCTAAATCAACCAAGTTGTTTGGGTGTTGGAATCAACCGACGTGCTTGGAAAGATGGATCGAAATCACCAATCACCGGTTAGGAAACAAACCGATTGAATCACCAGTTAGGTTTGAATCACAAGGTCGTATCGCCGGTTCGATAATCAGAAGAATCATGTTCTTTTTGTAAGCTAAAAATGTTACCTTTGTCATTATAAATAAGGGGTATATGATGTTTAGGTTTTGAGTTAGGTATATATGTAATTAAGTTTTAAAATAAGTGGATGTATATAATTCCCCTTTTAAAATAAGAGGATATACGTAATTTAAACTTTTGGTTGGGTATATATCTAACTAGGTTAAAACCCCCGTGTATTACACGGCATACAATGCTATACACTTAGTAATAAAAATTTACATATTACATATTTATGACATATTATATAGTTTTAATACAAATTTTAGATAACGTTATATAGTTATTTTTTAAACGTGTTTTATAAAAAGAAAGAAATGCTCAACTTATAAAAATGTTTTACGACAAACCCCTATTTTTTTAATAAAAAAGTTTTATATAAATCATTAATATTTAATAGGAAAGAGAGACGAGAAAACAAAAAATCATAAAAAACAATTAAATAAAATTTGTATAGTTAATAGGAGAGAGAGATGAGAAAAAAAAATGATGAGGATGCATAGAAGAGTGACAAGTGTCTATTTAAAACATTTATTTATTATATAGTATAGATATATACCCGAGCACTAAAAATTAGCAGACACCCATAAAAAAAAATTCTGGTACGTAGTTTAAAATTATGTAATTTAAAATTTTGGGTTGGATATATATTAAGTTTTAAAAAAGTTGTCCAAACGTCGTTATAAAACAATAAACTAAACTTATTTTCATAACTGAAGTCAAAACCATTGGTCATGATCTTGAATTTGAATAATTCTATGTTTTGAGTTTCCAAACCCGACCCGGCCCAAACCAAAAAATATATAATAAGTTGATATATACTCGAGCACTGAAAATTAGCAGAGACCCATAAAAAAAAATTCATTGTATGTAATTTAAAATTTTGGGTTGGATATATATCTAATTATGTTTTAAAAAAGTTGTCCAAACGTCAATATGAAACAATAAACTAAACTATTTTCATAACTGAAGTCATAAAACCATTGGTTAGGATCTTGAATTTGAATAATGCTATGTTTTGAGTTTCCAAAATAGTCTGACCCGGCCCAAACCAAAAAATATATAATAAGTTGATATATACCCGAGCACTGAAAATTAGCAGACACCCATAAAAAAAATTCCTGGTACGTAATTTAAAATTACGTAATTTAAAATTTTGGGTTGAATATATATCTAATTAAGTTTTTAAAAAGTTGTCCAAACGTCAATATAAAACAATAAACTAAACTATTTTCATAACTGAAGTCATAAAACCATTGGTTAGGATCTTGAATTTGAATAATGCTATGTTTTGAGTTTACAAAATAGTCTGACCCGACCCGGCCCAAACCAAAAAATACATAATAAGTTGATATATACCCGAGCACTGAAAATTAGCAGACACCCATAAAAAAAATTCCTAGTACATAATTTAAAATTACGTAATTTAAAATTTTGGGTTGGATATATATTAGGTTTTAAAAAAGTTGTCCAAACGTCGTTATAAAACAATAAGCTAAACTTATTTTCATAACTGAAGTCAAAACCATTGGTTATGATCTTGAATTTGAATAATTCTATGTTTTGAGTTTCCAAAATAGTCTGACCCGACCCGACCCGACCCAAACCAAAAAATATAAAATAAGTTGATATATACCCGAGCACTGAAAATTAGCACACACGCATAAAAAAAATTCCTGGTACGTAAAATTTAAAATTTTGCGTTGGATATATATCTAATTAGGTTTCAAAAAAGTTGTCCAAACGTCAATATAAAACAATAAACTAAACTATTTTCATAACTAAAGTCATAAAACCATTGGTTAGGATCTTGAATTTGAATAATGCTACGTTTTGAGTTTCTAGAATAGTCTGACCTGACCAAAAAGTATATAGGTCGAGTACAGAAATTTACCGACACCCATGAAAAAAATTCTGACACCCCACCGCTAATCAATCCTGTAACTTAAACATGAGTTAAAAAGATGATCAACTTATGTAATCAGAGATATTGTACAATGGAGAAAATAAATAAACAACAAGAGTACTATCTATCGATAACACGACTTACCAAAATGTACATACACTGGCCAAAACGACTACACAAAGCGTTATAAACCCGAACCATTTCACGAGTTACCATCCAGAAGACCCTTGAGAAAGTTCAACCCTTCCGAAGAAATACTCCTCCGGTGACCCGTTTGCGATTGCATCTCAATCCAAGGTGGCGGGTCGGGTGAAAAACATATCACAATAACCGTTAAATTATCGCATGTACTCCGTTTAAGCGCTTCACGAACGAGCTCCCTCGAGCATCTCTCAGGGTCGTTATGAATCATCAACTCTTTTCGGGCTATTGTTACAGCACACTGACTGCTCATGACATCCCACAGTCCATCACATCCCATGATAAGAAACTCGTCATCTTCCATTAACAAGATTTCTTGCAACTCGGGTTCGGCACTTAACGGGCAAACAGAGCCTTTCGGACCTTTCATGTGCCAGTCACCAAGAGCTCGGGCCACTGATAATTGACCATTTAAGTAACCGTCGTAAATCACACCACCGAGTTGTTCAATTCTATGTCTCTCGGGTATACTGTTTGGTTTGTGGTCGTTTGATAGTTCTAATGCTCTGCCTCGTTTTCCTAAAACAGCCCGACAATCACCGGCGTTTGCAACTACCATCATCCTGAGCAATCCAAACTTAAAAGTTATAAAAATACCAACAATATACAACTATATAAGCTATTAACTACTTTGCAATGACGGGTATGTAATGCATGGATACCGGGATTAAGATATTCCAAAATTATCGACATCAAGATGTATTTATGTACGTATTTTACCATGAATGAGTTCATTCAGGTTTTGTGGTATCACTACACAAGTTGAAAATAGTCCAAAGTGAACTTTTAATGCATAAAACTTGTATTTTAGTAAAAAAAAACTAATTTTGTTATTAAATTTTCACACTTGCTATTTATCAAAAGATTATAAATTGTGTACGAAAGTGTTTCAGGACAACCTACATGGCCCGGGACCATTTCAACCCGTACCAGAAGTTACCCGATTTTAGGGCAGTAAACGAGCCGAGCCGAGCCAGGATGGGCTTGAGTTCGGCTCAAGAAAAGCTCGAGCCGGCTCGGCTAAAAATTTTTAACGAGCTGAAAAGCGGAGCTCGAGTTCGGCTTGTGAAAAGCTTGAAATATATATATATATATATATATATATATATATATATATATATTAAATTTGTATTTTTTGGACAAATTGATATATATGAACGAGCCAACGACCAAGCCACGAGCCGAGCCTACCCTAGCTTGGGCTTGGCTCGTTTACAAATCAAGCCGGCTCGGCTCGGCTCGTTTACAGCCGAGCTTTTTGAACAGCCCTACCCGATTTCACCCATTACCCTACCAGTGCATTTTGAAACCTCCATGTGTATCAGTGTACAACAACAAACACATGTGCCTGGTATAATCCCACTTATGGCAGATCTATAAGTGTGTATCAGTTTATGTATATTATATAGAAGAGAGGAATTACTGCACAATTCATAGATTAATTCATGGAAGTAAAGCTTTGTAAAATCATATTTTCAATTGATACTTGAAATTAAAACGAGAAGAGGCACACCTACCTTCCAAATACAAAAGTGGTCAATGCAGTGGTTCCTGAAGAGATATCAACAGTGCTGTTTTCTGCAAATGCTTGATCAGCTTTTATGTATGCATTTCTTATTGCCTTCTTCAAGCACCCCGGGAACTGGGGGTCCTCAATTATGAACTTCAATATGTTTTTTCTAACATAAGATGCAGCATCGGTTCCACCATGCCCATCAAAAACCTGTTGACATAAGATCACAGCTATCCAATGTCAAATGTTAAATGTCAAATGGTCAACCTAGTGGGCCCTACACACCGATAATTGGGAAAATAATAAAAAAAAAAAAACATACCCCATAGAAAGCTCCAAGGGAAGGTAAACCTTCTATCGTGTCTAAATGTTCTAGAAGGTTGTCTATACATATATGTTCATCTTCCATGTATTCCTTTGGCCCTTTCTCTGCACAGCTTCCTGATCGAATCATGGGCGTATATTCTGATTTCCCATCTGAAGCTGACTTGACCCCAACAATCCCGAGGTCAAAGTTCTATCAAAATAACATACGAAAGTTAAAAGCAGGGTTTTAAGTAAAAGATTAGTACACAAATACATGAAAGTGTCATAATCCACATAAATAAGTTGTCTTTGGATATCAAGTTCTGAGATCTGCACACGCATATTTTATTTGCACCAACTATATAAAATTGAGATGATTTTCTATATATTATCAGTCTGCAAAGATTTTTAAACGGGGGCTCATAAATGACATCATGTGTCCCGTAAATCCTAGACCTTTAAATGAAAAAAAAAATTCACTCATCAAGGAAAAAAGTAAAATAATGACAAGATGGTACGATTTAAAAATATTTGTTCATCGGGTCCATGGTAGCCACATCATGTACAAGTCGACTACTTCCTAAACATAAAAGTGAGATGTATTATTAAATTTTAGAACTGGACTACGATCAAATAACTAGAGTCATTAATTGGTGGTCATATTTGTAATTCTAACACTTGTAACAGGAAGAAATTATGAATCTTGGCATGACTATTGCATCAACTATCTTTAATTCAAACACTAACAACTAATTTAAGATGAAATAAAGAGAAATTAAGGGAAGAAACATAAAAATAAGAATTTTTAACATTATGTTGCTGCCTTATTTGTGAGGAACACACTTATGGGAATCTTAAATTCCATGTGCATCTTAAATACAGTAATTCCAAAGCTAACCAATTCTAACATGAACTTAATAAACCAACACATATCCACTCTTTCTATTTCTATAGATGACAAAATAACAATTCAAATGACAACAAATCCTTAGCTCCTATGGGATTACGGTTGTTCAAAAAGCTCGACGCTCGCTCGAAATCGGCTCGCTTGTAAATGAGCCACGCCCGAGCCAAGGTAAGCTTGGCTCCTTGGGTCACTAGCCTGGCTTGTTTAATTAAAGCCTAAATTTTAATATATATATATATATATATATATATATATATATATATAATTTCTAAGCTTAGATTTCACTATAAGCCCAATATTCAAATAGACCATAATCATACGGTCATTTTGACAATCTGTATAAAAATATAGAAGAATTCAAGAATTATTACGGTTTATAAATTCTGCATTATGTGTACGTTAAAAATATTATATTTTTGTTTTTATACATATCAATATGTAAAAATAACAAATTTTAAAAATAAACGAGCAGGCTTGACCTTTCTACCAGCATAGCCCGAGCTCAACATTTCAACTCGTTAAAATAAACGAGTCGAGCGTGAGCCCAACCTGGCTCACCTCGGCTCGTTTACAGCCCTATATTCCTGTACACAAGACAACACATATACAAGCATATGATGTTTGATCAGGTTTCAAAATCGAAACAATTCATATACCGAATCTGTAGGCGTCGTCAGCAGCGTTGCAGTGCTTATGCTATGACGGACAACCGATATATGTCTTGGAGGCTTTCCAACATCCAGTTGATTCAACTGCTCTGAATCCTGTGATTTCTCTTCAATCCCAGAAGAAACATCATTACTATAACCATCTTCCACCATTACATATGAACGCGAAAAACCAGTGCCAGCAGCCATACTTTATATTGGTACATAAACCACCAATCCGCCCAAAATCATACAAACAGAAACAACAAAACTAACCCTAGAATCACCACAAACCAATCATAAAGTTAAATCAACTTCAATTTTCTCTTTAATTTCAACTGCAAGCATAGTAATCTACACAAAACCCTAGATCATGCAGCTTCGAAGATCCGAGATTCTTCATACACAAATTGAGGCAAATTGAACCTAAAAAGTGTAATCAAAATCAAATTGTGTATAAGCAATGGAATCTAGATAAAAGCCCTGTGGTTGTGTGTATCGGATCATACCTTAAGTATGAAATTCACAAATCAGGATCTCAATCTGTGACTGGAATTAGTTGAAAAATAGATATGGTGAGGGAGAAGCAGATTGGTGATGGATGCTTTTTTTCGGCTTTTTAATATTTAATCTCAATTGTCGCCCAATTTTGGAAACCCTAGAAAGGATTACTTGAAATGGAAATAATATATAAATGGGGAAAAAGGGTGTTTGTTTAAGAACATTATTTACATGTAGACCCCTTGTATTTATGTATGATTTATAGCACACACATAAGATTGTTTGTTACTTGTTATTCTAGCAAGCAATTGTTGTCTTGTTTAGTAACATTTATGTTATTCATTCTTGATTTGCATTTTGTCTAATGTTAGTTGGTGTATATTTTTCACCTTTATACATAACTAAGTAGGAAAATATCTGTGGATGAAAAATGTGCAAATTATATATTTATCGTTAAGTAATATAATGTTAGAGGTTATTATTAAGATTCGTTTGTAAATGGTATCACTATCTTAAATAAGCACCTTACATTCAAAAAATTTGATGTAGGCATTAGATGGGTCATGCATATATCCTGTGTCGGAGAATTTAGATCATTCTAAAAGTAAGGACAACTAATGGCATTCCTCTTAGCAGACTAGGGCTTTCTCCTGAATCCCTACGTTCATTCTCTTGAATCCCTACTTACATATCACATTCAAGCTCATACATTGTAAACATCTTATACACCGACGTATACATTATACGGACTTGACCATTAGATGTAACACCCTAGGCGAATCCCACATCGGCCGTGCACAAGAGAGATTCTTGGTTCATAAGGAATGCCCTGCCTCTTAAATCAACAACGCGTTTTGGGGCTTAATGTAGTGGATGAGAGGAGAACTCCACAGTTAAGCGTGCTCGGGTGGGAGTAATCCAGGGATGGGTGACCCCCTGAGAAGTTTTCACCCGGGTAACCAAAAACAAATCTGTGAGCTCTTAGTGGGCAAAGCGGACAATATTGTTGGTACGAGGGGCCGGATGTTACAAATGGTATCAGAGACACTCTTGTGTCGTTCGGGATGGTGGGGCAAACCTCAGCGATCACGCTTGAGTCCCCGGGGGTGTTCAGAAGGACACCTTAGGCGAATCTCACATCCCTGAATTGGATGGTGTGACAATCCTCATCGAGGACGATGAGTCCAAAAGGGGGGTGATTGTAACACCCTAGGCGAATCCCACATCGGCCGTGCACAAGAGAGATTCTTGGTTCATAAGGAATGCCCTGCCTCTTAAATCAACAACGCGTTTTGGGGCTTAATGTAGTGGATGAGAGGAGAACTCCACAGTTAAGCGTGCTCGGGTGGGAGTAATCCAGGGATGGGTGACCCCCTGCTTTACTTTTGCGGATTCATTTGCTAAGATAAATAGTTGTCGATGCACTTTTGTGAGAAAAACAAAAAAATATGTTGATTTTTTATGTGTAAAAATTTGTTAAGTGACTTTTGTGAGAAAAAATAGATAGTATGTTAGTTTTTTATGTGTAAAAAATTGTTGAGGAACTTTTATGAGAAAAATCAGAAAGTAAGTTGATTTTTTATAACATTTGCTCTTTCAAAGATGGTCAACCTTTGGGTTTTTTTATGGGTTAATAATAGGGCTAAAATAAATGTTTTGGATCAAGAAAATCGGTGCAACTTCAATTTTTAGTCTCTATTTGGTTGCATTCTCCTTTTCTGTTTCTGTTCTTTTTTTTTTTTTTTTTTTTCTGTTGTATGGGTCTAGTCCTTGACTTGCTTTCTTGGATTTAATGAGATTTGCCTTTCAAAAAAAAATTATATTTTCAACATCAATATTCAATATCAATAGTGGGTGTATTTATATATATGGTTGACCTTTGACCGTTTGGCAAACATGGGTTCCCAAAGAAGAATAAAAACTAGAAGTTGACAATCCTGCGAGTTTGGTCGTTTGACTTTTTATGTGTGTAAATGACTTTTATAAAGGAAGAAAAATCTAGAAGTTGACCAATGACCATCTTTGTTAGTTCGGTCGTATTATGTTTTGCTTTTATGTAAAAGCTATAAGTCAACACCATATATCTCGTTAATCGTATAAACATAAAATTTCGTTGGTTAATAAATTTTACATATCGTTACTATTATAAGAGTAAAATATCATTTTCGTCGATGTAGTTTGTTGACCAATTTAGTCATTTTCATTCAAAAACTTATTTTTTAGTTTTTTCGTCTCTAACTTTTCAGAATTTAGCCATTTTCATTAACCCCGTCTACATTTTAACGTTAAATCTAATTAAAGTGCCCCTAATTTAACCAAAACTGCCCTTGACTTAGCGTTAAAATGTAGACGAATTTAGTCAGTTGGATGAAAATGACTAAATTTTGAAAAGTCAGAGACAAAAAAACTTTAAAAAAAAAGTTTTTTGATGAAAGTGTCTAAAATAGTCAAACCACGGCGACGAAAATGACACTTTACTCCTATTATAATTTTATATAAAATTCAATCTTTCAAGGGCATTTTCTCTTTTTTCTGATATGCATGTGTCGTTTGGGTCGTTTTGGGCTCAAACCGAAAATTCGGCTTTTGGGTTTTTGAAAACGATCGGTTTCAGTTTTTTCAGTTTTCACAATGGGTTCAATCGGTTTTAGTTTTTCGGTTTTGTTCTTGATTTTTTTGGGCCGTAAAAATGCCCATATAATTAATTGTCTAAAACTTTAGCAAACAAAGGTACGCTCGCTTGCTGTCTTGTTCTCTTTCGCGAACTGGGGTCGCTCGCGAGTTAAGCATATTTTTTTGTTAATTATTAATGAATTGATTAATACATATTTTGAGCATAAAATTTTTGGACCACTATTTATTAATTTCTTATAAAATACTTAACATTAAAAATTAAAAATTATAATATATAAATTTAATAACAAATATATTATCAACTCTTAACACAAATAATACATAATGTTTAAAAGTTTACATTTACATTAGAGGAAACATACGAGCAAACATGTTTGATTCGGTTTAAAATCTACCAATTTCAATCTAAGTCGTCTTAACCTTTTATCCAACCCCACCCGACTATTTTGTCACATCTAATCAACTTTAAACAATATACATAATGATAGCATGGGGGGGGGTTAACTGATGTGTGCGTGTTATTTGTGATTATATTGATATATTTTTAGGGTTTTCTTAACACGATTATCAGGTTCTAAAATTATAAAATGATTATTACGTTAACTAACTACACATAATATGTAAGTGCACCTATGGCAACGTAATATAGTTTAGCCAATTTATTGAATCAACTGCACAATGGGTCCTAATAATCGACTCTTGCTATTGTCTAGCTAAATTAAAAGGTGGGTGGATGATGTTTAAACTAAAGAAAATAAATTAAATAAAGATAGTTAGTAGTGCGGGAAATTATCAATCACAAGGCATCATTTAGGTTCGAATCCGCTTGGTGTAACTAGATAATTTAGAAATGGTATAACGGTGCAGTCGAAATTGTAAAGGGAGTGAACGACTCCTTGGTCAGGTTATCGTTCTTAATGACCTCCAGGTGACGTGGCTCCTAGTCAGGTTACCACAAATGCCCGTCCCTTCCTTGGGTCATTATTTTGACTAAGATTATCCAGGTGACGTAGCTCCTGGTCAGGTTACCACGTCGTATGACTTATTGGAAGGTCAGAATGTGTAACAATCGCAAAGGCACTCATGAAGAACATAAGATTACTGAAATTGAGAAGTTTAAGCTTCTTTGGTAATAAAATGGAAGGGCTTCTACTGTTTTGGGTAAAAATTAACAAGACTAATTTTGTAACCAAACTTAGTAATTTTGTAACCAAACTTAGTTTGTGAGGTAGTGTGCTTGTAAAACAATTCAAAAACGTAAAAAGTGACACGGTTGTTTATGAGAAAAGCCCTTGATCTTTAAGGATTGCCGACATAAAACTTCGAGAGGTGAAATTCGTCCCCTGCCTCGTTTCTTGAATAAATGATAAAAAGATTACAAGTATTGAGTAGTAAATGATCGAGCTAAGAGTGTTACCGAGGTGATTACGAGTCTAGAAGCTAAGTGCGTAGTGAATGTTATGCCTATTTGATCAATACTTGTTGAATAAATACAGAGATAATGCTAACTAACTATCCGAGAAACCCGAGATAGACTAATTCTTCAAATATATCCGTTGTAAGTCACTCCACGTGTCTTCAACACTTTCTTTTTGACTTATGGAGCGATTCTTCAGGAATGACCTTGACTACACGTGTTTTACCTGCGTATTAATCAAAATAGACAAGATATAACGGTTAAATATTGAGGATACTGAAACCTGTCAGGATACCGAAGTATGTTGAAGATCCAGGATCCTTAGCTGTAAAATGACCCCTAACACCTACGTAGGGTTACCACGACCCTCAACATGTTGGAAAGCTATAATGATAAGATACACTAGCCACTGCAAGGGCGGGATAAAGACATTTGACTAAAAAACTTTTACATGAATACGTCTTCCACCTTAAGCCTCAAACTCCATGGTTCCATATAAGAGTCTTACGCAAGTCAAGACAAGAGGATAGAAGAAATATCGACATAAAAACAAGGTACAACAAAGACTCATCCAACTTTGCTTGAATACCCAATCCCAACCACTCAAAGTTTAAATCTTACCAACTAGGCATTGTATAGTATCAAAGCTTGTATGCTTAAACAATATGTATTGCTCAAGACATTCATATGATTTAAGACTTTAGAGATTAAAGACCAATAATTCATGTCCGTAAAGGATGATCATAGTCAAGAATAACCAAGAAACATAAACACACCGTATTACTAAATTAAAAATTTAACATAAACCAAAGTTCATCAAAACCCAAGTGATACAAGAAGAATAGCCAAGATTGGCCATACAAATGACAAAAGTAACACTTGATGATAGAATCATGGAATGATCCAAGGATCAAACCAAGGTCAAGTGAAAGTGAGTATGAAATGCCTTTTGATCCTTAGATATAAAATATTAGTCTTCTACACTACTTGCTACACTTATTATTTTACAAAAAATGGGCTAGAACTTCATGTTTTTCGCCCCTAGAAGTGCAAACTAACAAATGAGGCTTGAGCTGACTTTTATAGCTGAAAAGGTGGATATGCACGCCCGTGCCTCCGTTCCTGCTGTACTTGCACGAATCTTCAGGGTTTAAGTAGTTTTTCATAGTCTGTTAGAGATGCAAGACCGTGCGTTGTTTTTCGGAACACTATTATGCTCAAAATCTGTTGAAAAGTAAATGTGCATGGTTGTGCATATATCTGGGTGCATGGCCATGCCTCTGGGTGCACAACCATGCATAGGTTGTGCACAACCTGGTAAATTTCTTGATTTTCTTCATCTTTTTCGCTTGTTTTTCACCTGGACGCCACATTCACCTACAAATTCACAAAGGAACTAATTAAGTATAAGTTCCAATGTATTTACCTCAAAAATAGTCAACTATGAGGATGATTATGCATGTAAAATATGTATAATTGATGTCACATCAAGTATGAACACTAGACACGGCCCACCCTCACTGACAAAGACGGATCACATGTCACACCCTGACCGACGGTGGATTATACGTCGGGGCGGACACGGTTGTTCAAAAGCACAAGGTTGACTATTAAAGTTTAAATATTCCATTAATAATTTTCAAAGGTTCAATACAAGGAATGAATAGAGTATAACAAGAATACAAGTTTAATTTGATAAGTATTCTAGGTCCAAAGCAACCTATGTGATCACAATAAGGCTTCATACATGCAACCCTGAAACATGTTGAGTAAACTGTCAACTAAAAATAGTTGGTGAGATACAAAGGTTTTATCATAGTTTAGTAAAGTCTTTGAAAAGTTTACGATTCACTATGTCATGCATTCTATAGTATAAGTGTGAGAACAAAGCATGTTAAACATTGTGCATATCAATCCTCCAACCAAGTTTAGGCATAACCCAAAGGTTACCCTTAAAAGTTTAAAGTTTAAATTCAGTAACAATCACCATGGGCTCCCCTCGAAGGGTCAATCAATCTAGGTGGATTGGTCAAATACAATAGATCTATCATTGTTACCATAGGCTTGATCAAAGTTAACGGATATGCTAGTATTAAGTCTAATTTAAGCATGCAAGTCTCAAGCATAACACAAGAATAAACATATAAGCATAGTTGTACAAGAATTGTATAAGTTTTTTTTTTATACATGTTTCACCCCAAGTTTATAAAGAATGTAAAACGAAAAGGGGCTAAGTATATTTGATAAAGAATTGTATAAGCTTTTTTTTTATACATGTTTCACCCCAAGTTTATAAAGAATGTAAAACGAAAAGGGGCTAAGTATATTTACTTGGATGATGGAAAGAGTGTCCGACAAGATTAAGTGTAGCAAGACTTTGAGGACTTTGAGGGAGAATATCCTCACAACGAGCCTAAGAATACAAGTCTAAAGTTCAAGTTTGATCCTATAAGTCTATGGTAAGTATATAGGATTCTAAGATTGACTAGGGTTCCAAATGAGAGACGGGAATGATTGTGTTTATAAAGTTAAAAACCAGGCATGTCATAAGACTTGGATATCAAAGTTTAAATAGTTTATAGTACATGATAACTATTAATTATAATAACCATTAAAAGTTTTATAATGATTAATTACACAAGTTAGGTGATAATAGTTTAAGGTAGTTTTCTAAGTATTGTATAAGTTAAGTTGTATCAATAGATAAGTGAAAGAATAAATACTATTAATAATAATTATTTAAAGTATGAATAATTATTAAGGTTTCATAATAATTATTAAATGAAGAAATAATTGCTAAGAATGAATATTTTATTTGATTAATAAAAAATCATTAAGTGTTTAAAATAACTATTTATAGAATAAATAATTATTAAGGAATAACTAATAATTGTTAAGGGGAAAATAATTATTTAAAAGAATAATTACTTTATCTAATTAAATAATCAATATAAGGTATTTAGGGTTTATTAGATATTTATTTTACAAATTATCTTGTAATATATAATGTTTAGAATGTAGTTACAAGTTTAAATAAATAATATGCAATTATAAGTTTATAAGAGGTTAAAATAGAACTTCTTATAAAGTTTATACTTTAAATTATAAGTTTTTAAATTTTATAAGTTTATAATTGTCTTAAATAAGCTTCTTTAAAGTACTTAAATAAGGTTTACAAATTTATAATTGTTTAAAGTTTCCATTTAATTTTATAAAGTTTATAAGCTTATAAATATTTAGGAAATAAATAAAGTATAACTATTTCTCGTTTTTTTATATAAACAAACAAAATTATAAGTTTATCAAATGTACAAGTTTGTAATTCTATTAAGTTAAAGTTTATGTTTTTGTTTTATAAAATTTAAAATTTTATAAATGTTTTAACCTTATATAACAAGGTATATTTATTCTTTTGTTTTATTTAAGTAAATAAATAAGCTTCAAGTTAATTAAGCACAAATTGTATAAGTTTATAAGTTTCTGTTTTTCAAATAAATATATAAATTTTATAAACTTTTCTGAGTTTATAAATATTATATAAGTTTCTGTTTTAACTTAAACTTTATAGATTTATTTAAAGTTTTAAATAAACAAGTTTATTGTTCCAGAAAAAGGAATAATAAATTAAATTCCTAATCTTATAAAATAGTTCTTGTTAAATGTATAGGTTTATAAAGTTTTAAAGTATTTTAAGAATTTAAAACAAGGATTAAAGATTAAGTTTTTATAATTTTAAACTAAGTTTTATTTAATTACAAATAATCTCAGAATACATATAAAAACTTTACAGAATTTATAAAAATAATTACAAATGTTAAATCTGAGTGAAAAGCATAAAAAAAACTCAAATATCAAAACCCAGGCCGGCCGGATTCGAACCCGGGCCGCCTGAGTCCGGACACAAGTGAACAAACCATCCCGGCTACGGGTTCGCTGTTGATTTATACGGAAAAAGAAATTTAAAAACACAAGCTTTAATCGCCCCCAAATCTCCGGATGAACCCAAGGATTGAAATCCGTCAAATACGAATCGAATATCCCTCAGTAATTGCAATTTGACAGAGGGCTTTTGATCCTTGTATGGAAACGAAGAAGATGAGCTTTTGAATTACCTGTTTTGATATATCGGATTGAGGATGGGTCGGTCCTGGTCTAGGTCTTACGTTTTTCCGGTCCAAACCCGAATACATGTATACATATTATATGATCTCGAGCTAAGCAACATTTGTGCTTTATTTGAATCTTATATTTTACAACTTTTAATGCATAAGTTACGAATCATTATCATATGGTCATAGACTAAACTCGTAGGCTTTTAATTTCCATCCACGCTTTGTTGCTACTTTTGGGAGTATTTGCATGTTGCATGTTATGTTTAAAAATTAAAAATCATTAATAAATTTAGAAAATTACTAAATACCTCTTTTAGAAAAGTAGTTTCCGATGCCCAATGATATCATTACAAGTTCACATGCTAAAATCATTCAACATAAAATCTCACCAATAAGGCAATAATTATTTAAATATTGTATAAAGTAGCCATATCATGGCAAATGATGTTTAGATTTTGTTAAAAAGAAGGTTAGAAAATTAATGAAAATAAATAACTTTTCACTAATTTTAATACAAACTAGGTGTTAACGATTAATCAAAATTTGGAAATGATAAAGTCTGAAAGTGGTAATATTTATAACGACATTCATGATTGCAAACTTTACATAATTTGGTGGAGAACCATACACTTATTGTCATTACATTTTCCTTAATACAAAAGACATAATCCACAAGAGAATTATTTGGTTCAAAACAAGTCATTTAAGTGAATAAAATCTTAAGCTTTTATGAATTTGAACAGTTTAGTCCTAGTGTTGAATTGAGCTTTAATATACTGCGGTTCAATTATTTGGTTTTGCATAATCTGTACCAAATATGAAACATATAATGTTTTTCCTTTTTTTTGTTCAGAATGGCTAACTCACACATCCACTAATCCTACTCGTAAATATACACATATGTCTATCACAGGATTAAAACCCTCAACTACTTGAAAAGAATCACCACGGTATAGAAACCACTAGTCTAGAATCCCCTTTTGATAGAAACATACAATATCTATGAACCTAAATTGCCAATGGATACTAAAATTGAAACATAAAAATAAACATAAATTGAGGAAAAAATGACACAGCAAGAACACCACACAAATCAACATCATAGTACATATGCATCAAAATGGCTAGATTGTAAAATGGCTAGCAAATCAAGGATATGTAAAAGGTAAAGTGATAAAGACCATGTGCAACCTATGACACGCACACAAGCACACAAACCAGATGAAATGAAGGTAGGTGATTTTAGTTGCATATAGCTATTTTTTGTGTAATCGAATTTACTTAATAATTAAATGAGAAGTTATAATGAAATATCAAACAAATTAAAAAAATGTGGACTGCACACTTGTTTATGATTTTTTTATTTCTGGTGCTAAAGTCACCTTTTTATATCAAAGAAAGAAAAACAAAACATCACATCCCTTGCATATTGCTTTACGCGTACAAAACTGCAATAAGAAACATACAAAACAATTAACTAACATTATATTCGAAACAACAATCAATTCTGTCAGTATTGAAGGATCCTAATAAGACATACTCAGTACTAGAGTTACGGCTTCATTTTGATAACTTCTGATTAAAAACTTTAAAAGTTCTAATCTAATCTAACAAGCAATGTGAAAAACCATAACAAAGTTATTATGACTAAACTTCATAACAACCGACTATTATTAGGGGTGGTAATTTATGACTAGACCCGAAACCCGATTTGAACATGACAAGAAAATAATTAGGTTTTGGATTGCCTATTTTAACCCGTTTTAAAAATATGGTCGTGTTCGGGTTGACCCGTTTAATAAACGGGCCGTGTTCTGGTTAACACATTTAAAAACAGGTCGAGCCGTTAACCTGTTTAGGTTTGATTTTTTTTCCTTTCTAGAAACGACAGTTTAATTACTTCTGTATTTAGTATTTACCATAAATGAATTGATTTATATTAAAACTTTTTTCCTTTTCAGAGATAATTATTTAATTTTTTTTTGATTTACCATAAATGCATTAGATTTTGGATTTTGTAGTCTATAATTTTGATTTCAATATCTACAGAGTTAGTTGTATTAATGTTATTTTTTCTAAACACCATATTACCATTTGTTACACTCATACTCAATTATTAACCCTTCAATGTTTGACTAATTTAAATAAATAAATTAAACGAGTCAGGTTCGGGTTGACTCGAATTTATGTGTATTCAAGTTAGGGTTAAAACATTTGACACGAATAAAAATATAAGCTGTTTTCGAGTTACATAATTCAACCCGTTAACCCGTTATCCCACAAATCTGACACGATTGATATCCCTGCGTGTTATATACCCATTAGTAGAGGTGCACAAAAAAACCGGTTTGGAAATCCAAACCGGTTCCGAACCGGAACCCGAACCGCCCCATAACCGGTTTTGTGTGAACCGGTTTCAAACCGATACGAACCGCCAGTTTACAACCGGTTTAACCTATTTGTGCGACGAGCGGTTTACAACCGGTTTTTTGTGAACCGGTTTGAGAAACCGGTTTGGTAAACCGGTTTGAACCGGTTTAACGGTCAAAAAAAAACTAGCCGTTGGGATCAATTTTTGACCGTTTTTTGACCGTTTTTTGACCCATTTTAACCCCCAAACACATTATAAATAGGTAGTGGGTGTTTTGGTTAAATCACACTTCTCAAACGCTCAAAAAATTTCAAAAAACGCAATGGCAGGTTCTTCAAGTTATGGTGTTTCCTCTAACGAAGTTAGCGTTGTTAAAATAATACCAACAACGAGGAACCCCGCAATTTGGTCAAACTACGATCTATGTGAGTTGTCTAACGGGTTGGAACGTGCTCGTTGCAAAAAATGTGGTGGTTTTTTTAAAAAGGAATCAAATTCTACTATAAAAACTCATCTGGAAAAATCGTGTCCGAGTTTGAAGAATATTCCAGGTGAGGGTCAAGCATCTATGACAAGCGAGGGTGGAATTTGGAACTTCGATCCAGATATTGTTCGAGATAGAATGGCGAAATTAGTTATTCAAAGAGGTTTGCCGTTCAACCATTTCGACAACCCGCTCACGACGAGGATGATTCAAGAAGCCCTTCAACCACGTTATCATCAAGTAAGTCGTAGTACTCTTAGACGTGATTGTCTAAAAATGTGGAAAAAAGCAAAAAAAGAATTAATTTTAGGTTTTGAAAAATTGGAAACCGGTGTGAACTTAACCACCGACGTTTGGTCGGCTCCACATGGTATTCCCGACTCATATATTTGCGTTACCGCTCATTGGGTTGATCCCAATACGTGGCAAATGATGAAACGTACAATCGCGTTTGATATGTTTGAATATCCGCACACGGGTCAAAATTTATTTCACATTTTAGATGATGTGATAACCGATTTTAAATTACAAAATAAATTATTTTCAATATCTTTTGATAATGCCTCAAATAATACAAATGCGGTTCAAAAATTAATATTAAAATATAATCCGATTTGCAACGGCGCTTTTTTCCATAATCGATGTATTGCACACATCATCAACTTAGCCGTGCAAGACGGGCTTGGGGTTGAACCCGTTATTGAAATAAGTAATGCATTTCGAGTCATGCTTAAAGACGTTTTTAGTAGTAGTAAAAAAAGATACCATGAATATATTAGATTATGTAACGATACGGGTTTGATTTGCTTAGGTCCTAATTGGGACCTCCCAACAAGATGGAATTCAACTTATAAAATGTTTCATAGTGCTATACGTCAAAAAGATACTTTATCAATTTTTCATGATATGCTTTCCTCAAAACCACGTCGTAAAATTCAAAGTTTTCCGTCTACGAGTTGGGACATTCTTGAAAATTTAACCGAATTGCTCGAAGTTTTCAAAACCGCCACTACTTTTTTATCCGGGGTTTATTACCCCACAAGTCCCTTGGCTCTTAAACAAATATTTCTAATGTGTAACAAATTAGCCGAACTTGAAAATAAAAATACTCTTTTTACGACAATGATAAAACCGATGAAAGAAAAATTTGTTAAATATTTTAAAGAAATACCTCCGGTTATAACTTGTGCCGCCGCATTAAACCCTACAATTAATGTTTACGGTGTTGAAACCTTGATTGATAAAATAACTTATGATTTGGATTTGAATTCCGAAGATATTCATTTTTCAACCGTAACAAAAACTTATTTTAACAAATGTTTGCAAGATTTGTTTGATATTTATTTACATAAATATGGTACAACACAAACCCCACATGATACGATGGGCGCGGGCGCATCAAGTAGTAGCTCGAGGAATGTAAACTTAAATTTGTATAACGAAATGAGAAATGAATTTACTAAACGGGCTAGAGGGTCCACCCCGAGTAGCGAACTCGGAAGGTATACGGGAACAAACTTTTTATCATTTATGAGTCCGGATGTTTTTGAGGACTTTGATATTTTGGCTTGGTGGAAAGGAAACGAATCTACTTTTCCGGTCCTTTCCGCCATGGCCCGTGATTTACTAACCGTCCAAGCTTCCACGGTAGCTTCGGAATCCGTTTTTTTCTCTTAGTGGCAGGGTTTTATCTATTCGAAGAACTAGACTCACTCCCGCGGCAATAGAAATGTGCATTTGCTTGAAAGACCATTTGGATGCGGTAGATAGGAGACAAGATAGGGCTTCGCTTGAAGAAGAAATTGAAGTTGAAGAACTCATACACGAATCTGAGGTTAACCAAGGATTGACGAGCCCACTTACAAATGAAGAACTCGCCGAAGATGATAGACTACGAGGATCCACTAGTAACTCCGAGAATGACGGCTAATATTAAACAAAAAAACTCCAAAAAATAAAAATATATATATTTTTTTCTCGTATTGTAATGTTTAATATTGTAATGTTTTGTGATTTCCGAACCCCTACAATATGAATAAACGTTGAACTATATGTTTTTCTTTTTCTCGTATTGTAATGTTGTAATATTTTTTAATTTATTTTAAAATTTTTTTTAAAAAAAAAAAACCGGTTTAAACCGGTTCACCAACCCGAACCGGTCCAGAACCGACCTGAACCGGTTCAATAGGTTCGACATTTTATACTTGCAAAACCGGTTTAACCCGAACCGGTTTGGGTCAAAACCGGTTTAGTGTTTGCGTTGACCAAACCGGTTCGGGCCGGTTCGAACCCGGTTCGGTTCAAAAACCGCCTTTTGTGCACCTTTACCCATTAGTCCATTACTATAGTGGCAAGGCAACCTTAAAAAAAAGAACGGACCAACCGACCAAGGCAACTTTCAATATGAAAATGGGCCTAACTTCATTTGGGCCGGGCCCGATCAAGTCTTTGGTTTTATATTTATACGGTTTTATAATCTCATGCTACTTTACTTCAAAAACCTGCACTATTGACAACCTTCACCATCCGCCGTGATTAGGGTTTCACTTCCTGCCTCAACGAACTCCAATTTCACAAAAGAATCCTACACCGCTCAAGTTCACGGTAAGTAGTAGATCTGTTTTGATATTTAAAACTCGTAATTTCTCGCAAATCGAAGTATCTCTGTAAATCAATCTGTTTTGTTGCAGGAATTTGGGGATCGCAGTTGAAATCATTAAGATGAAAAGCGTTCAGTAATGTTATCCACATTGCATGATAAGCAGAAGATCTATATCTATTCCGACCACACATTTCAGGTTTCTCAATCAAACACTCGATTTCCTTAATAATCAGCTGAGAAGAATATGGGTAATTTTAGTGTCATATAGCTATTTTTTTGTGTAATTGAATTTACTTAATAATCAGCTGAGAAGTTATAATTAAACATGAAACAAATTTAAAATATGTGGGCTGCACACTTGTTTTATGATTTTTTTGATTTCTGGTGCTAAAGTCACCTTGTTATATCAAGGGGAGAAAAACAAAACGTCACATCCCTTAATATTGCTTTACCCGTACAAAACTGCAATAAGAAACATACAAAACAATTAACTAACATTATATTCGAAATAACAATCAATTCTGTTAGTATTGAAGGATCCTAATAAGATATACTCAGTACTAGCGTTACGGCTTCATTTTGATAACTTCTGATTAAAAACTTAAAAAGTTCTAATCTAATCTAACAAGCAACGTGAAAAACCATAACAAAGTTATTACTCCGAACCTCCAATATTAATGACTAAACTTATAACATCCAACTATTATTAGGGGTGGTAATTTCTGACACGATCCGAAACATGACAAGAAAATAATTAGGTTTTGGATGGGCTATTTAGCCCTTTTTAAAAAATTGGTCATGTTCGGGTTGACCCATTTAAAAACGGGTTGAGCAGTTAACCCGTTTAGGTTTAAATTTTTTTATTTTATTTTTATTTTTTCCTCTATTTAAATGACTGTTTAATTACTTTTGTATTTAGTATTTATTATAAACTAATTGATTTATATCAAAACTCTTTTTTTCCTTTCCAGAGATAACTATTTAATTACTTTTCGGTTTACTATAAATGAACTAGATTTTGGATTTCATAGTTTATGATTTTGATTTCAATATTTACAGAGTTAGTTGTATTAATGTTATTTTTTCTAAACACCATATTACCGTCTGTCACACTTATACTCAATTATTAACCCGTTAATGTTTGACTAATTTAAATAAATAAGTTAAACGGGTAAGGTTCGGTTTACCTGAATTTATGTGTATCCAAGTTAGGGTTGAAACCTTTGACACGAATAAAAATATGAGTCGTGTTCGAGTTGCATGATTCAACCCGTTAACCCACTATCGCACAAACCCGACACAATTGATACCCCTACCTATTATATACCCATTACTATAGTATATATAGCGATGGCAACCTAAAAAAAGAACGGAAACTTTCAATACGAAAATGGGCCCTAACTTCATTTGGGCCGGGCTGGGTCTAGTCGTTGGTTTTATATTTATAGGGTTTTATAAACCTGCACGGTTGACAACCGTTACCATCCACCGTGATTAGGGTTTCACTTCACAAAAGAATCGAAGTATTGATAAATCAATCTGTTTTGTTGCAGGAATTTGGGGATCGCAGTTGAAATCAATAAGATGAAAAGCGTTCAGCAATGTTATCCACATTGCATGATAAGCATAGATCTATACCTATTCCGACTATATATTTCAGGTTTTTCAATCATACACTCGCTTTCGTTTTGAATTTTATAGCTTTCATTCAATTGATGGTTTCGCACAACGAATTCATTCTAATTGTCGCCAGAATTGGGAATGACGGTTTGTATAAAGTTTAAATTTCCGTTCTCTTAAGATATCATTGTTTTCAGGAAAATATGAAAAGAAACATTGCACTTTGCATGTAAGAAGTATTTTTATATATAAAATTTTAAGAGTGATGCTATAAATAAGTAACCGGTTGCGTCACGTTTTCAAGATTATTTTTGTGGTTTATTTATTTATTACTGACTATTTAATTTAATATTTTGTTACAAACTATTTAATATTTCTTTTATAGTTTTCTAAAATATTTATTACTCGCTGTTTAATTTTTTTTATTTACCCGGTGTAAAAAACAAGCTTGTAAACAGGCCGGCCCAATAAGGTTTATGGGCTATGCTATTTAATTTCTTTTTTTTATATGTAAGTATACGTTTTGGGCTTTTGTAAATGGGATAGGGCAGCATTTTACTTAACCAGATAAAACAAGCGCTGAATCGACGACGGCTGAATTGGACTGGAGGCGATCAATTGACGGCGGCTGCGGCTGAACAGGATGAGCAGGCCGCACGGGAGTTAAAATAAGACCCTCACCATGACTGAATAGAAGATCCTTCATCACCAATTGCTTGATTCTTGTTCATTGATCTGAAGAGGAGGGGACTGTTGTTCTTCATATGGTTCGATTTTGTATTCTTGTTCATCGATCGAATCATCAGGTGGACTTTCATCTGGTTCGATTTTGTATTCTGGTTCAGTGGTTCGATTCAGACTTTCAGATCTTGTTCAGACGGGGGATTGATTGTTCTTTATCAATCTGGTTCAATTTGAGGTAATCTGCTTTTGTGTGTTTAATTTTATCGATCTTGTTCAGATTTTTTTTATTTGTGTTTTGATCTGTTATATCTGCTCATTGTGATTTACTTGTTGTTAGTCTTTTACATCATTTACTTGTTGTTAGTCGATTTGACTTAATTTGCTCTTTTACATCATCAGCCTGTTACTTGCTCATTCAAACTTAGATGAAGCTAGCCTTAGTTGTTGATTTACTTGTGTCGCTTAATTGCTCATTTAGATTTAGTAGAAATGTCAAACCGAAACCGTAAGTTTATTGTTGCAAACATTTTAGTTTATTATTGTCGGTCCCAAGCCAAGTATGATATGAAGGGTCCAATATTATAGTTCGCTTGGGGCCACCAAGTACCTTGAGCCGGCCCTGCTAGTTTGTAATTATATATTTTTGTTTTATGATATATTAATTTGTAGAAAGTTCAATATTTGAGTATAGAGATATGTATGATTTGAACAAGTTCTAACTTTTCATGTACTCCCTTTGTTTTTCAAAATGCATCAATTGACCTATTTTTCATAAGTAGTGTCTAAAAAATCTTGTTAGCCATGATTTTGTTTCACAAGTTTTGTTTTCTTTTGTAGTTGAAAGTGATTTTATATTTCTCGCATATTATAACATTTTTTCTACCCAATAATTCTTGATCATAGTGTCTTGATGGTTTTTTTGTGTGTTTTCTATCCATTTCCATTCTCAAAAACATGGTCAAGTATGTTGATTATTTCTAGTATATATGAAAAGGGGCATATGGTGCAAGATATTGCATATGATGGCTTACACTTGATCTCTGAATAACAGGTAAGTACTGTTGACAATGTTAAAATTGCTGATGCAAGTTATTTTGCACCTACCCTTTGAGTATGCTCTAGTGTCACTTCTATGTTATATTAAGGGGTAGCTCTTTCTTAACCATATGGAAATGCCAACGGTCAAAGTTTATTACTTTCTTTGTCCCAAAATGAATACTGAACTTGCTTCAAGGGAAATTCAACATTTTTAATTTTTGGTTGGTTAAAGAAAATAAACGCGACTATTTTTTTATAGTATGACCAAATCTGATTTTATAGTACGATGAAATTTTACAATGAATATGTTCTAATTGTTGCCGGAATTGGGAATGACGGTTTGTATGAAGTTTAAATTTCCGTTCTCTTAAGATATCATTGTTTTCAGGAAAATATGAAAAGAAACATTGCACTTTGCATGTAAGAAGTATTTTTATATATAAAATTTTAAGAGTGATGTGAAAAAAGTAACCGGTTGGGTAAAGATTATTTTCCGGTTTATTTGGTTTGTTTTTTTATTACTGATTATCTAATATTTTGTTACGAACTATTTAATGTTTCCTTTATAATTTTCTAAAATCTTTATTACTAGCTATTTAATATTTTTATTTACCTTGTGTGCCTAGTTTGTAATTAAATATTTTTGGTTTATGATGATATATTAATTGGTAGAAAGTTAAATATTTCAGTATAGAGATATGTATGATTTGAAGAAGTTCTAACTTTTCAATTACTCCCTTTGTTATTCAAAATGCATCAATTGACTTATTGTTTCATTAGTAGTATCTAAAAAATCTTGTTGGCCACGATTTTGATTCACAAGTTATATTTTTTTTATTTGTAGTCCCACAAATCTTGTTGGCCACAGTTCTAAAAAATCTCCCCATGCATCAATTGACCCACAAACCCACATATCTTTAACAACCATCACAATCTCTCATGATCTCCATCTTCTCACACTCATGTCTCCCTTTCTCGATCTGTCTCATCCGACGGCTTTTATCGACCCAACATCATGGGGTTTCAGATCGATCTTACATGGAGTTATCTCAGAAGTTCTACGAATCAATGAAAACATGCGTAAACATTCAATCGAAAGCCTTGGCTCCAGGACTTCATTGTCAGCTGATCACAACAGGGTTAGAGGGTTCAACTTTTGTACGGAACAATTTGGTCAACATGTATTCAAATTGTGGGTTGATAGACGATGCTTCATTGGTGTTTAATGAGATTGAGTTGAAAAATGTGTTTAGTTGGAATACCATGATTGAAGGGTTTATGGGTTCGGGGCGTGTTGTGGATGCAGAGAAGGTGTTTGATGAAATGCCTCAGAGAGATGTTGTATCGTGGAACTCTATGATGTCGGGTTATTTTCGTAATGGGTGGCCCGAGAAGAGTGTCGAGGTTTTTATTTCGATGGTCAGATGGTTTGATTGTGTTCCCGATGCGTATTCTTTCAGCTGTGCGATGAAGGCGTGTGCTTGTCTTAAAAATGTTAACTTGGCTGTTCAAGTCCATGGTTTGGCTCAAAAGTTTGAGTTTTTAGGTGATGATTCGGTTGAGTCTTCGATGGTTGATATGTATATAAAGTGTGACATGCCAGATGTTGCTGAATCTATTTTCTTGAAGATGCGAAACCCAAATTTGTTTTCGTGGAATTCTATGATTTATGGTTACTCGAAGTTATATGGTGCGCAGAGCGCGTTGAAACTGTTTGATCAAATGCCTAAAAGAGATGATGTGTCTTGGAACATGATCATTTCTATACTGTCTAAGCATGGTAATGTTATGAAAACACTTGATATGTTCATTGAGATGTGTCGCCAAGGTTTCAGACCGAATTCCATGACGTATGCCAGCGTCCTCGGTGCTTCCACTAGCATATATGAACTCACCTGGGGGCCCACTTACACGCGCGAATCATCCGGCGACAACAAAACATTGATGTGTATGTTGGCAGCGGGTTAATTGACTTGTATGCTAAATGTGCGCGCTTTGAAAAAGCGCGCCAAATGTTTAACGAAATAAAAGATCATAACATAGTATCATGGACTTCATTGATAGGAGGAGCAGTACATTGTGGCAATGAAGCTGAGGCGTTTTCTTTGTTTAAACAAATGAGAAACGTACCCGTGGCCTTTGATCGGTTCACTATAGCAACGGTTCTTGGAGCTTGTTGCGGGTTGAAAGATATTAAACTTGGATCACAGATTCATGCGTATTCATTTAGAATCGGTATGGATCCTTTCATCCCTGTAGCTAATGCTTTGATTACAATGTATGCTAAATGTGGCGACATTCAGAGTGCAAATAATGCGTTTGATTTGATGTCACATAGAGATATTATATCATGGACAACATTGATCACCTCGTTCTCTCAAACTGGTAACATTGAGAAAGCTAGAGAATATTTTGATAAAATGCCGGAACGGAATGTTGTATCTTGGAACTCAATGTTAGCAGGATATGTAAATCATGGATTTTGGGAAGATGGTTTGAAAGTCTATGTTTTAATGAGGCAACAAGGAGTCAAACCCGATTGTATTACTTTTGTAAGTTCAATCGGCGCGTGTGCAAATGCAGCCGTGCTAAAACTCGGTAACCAAATCGTTTCTCAAAGCTGAAAAATTCGGATTCACTTCTGATGTTTCAGTAAAAAACAGTATGATAACCATGTACTCAAAATGCGGGCGTGTTAAAGATGCAGAAAAGACTTTTGATTCGATAACTACAAAGAATTTGATTTCTTGGAACGCGATGATGGCGGGGTATGCTCAAAGTGGTCAAGGTGATCAAGTGATAGATACTTTTGAGAAAATGATAGGGTCGGGAATGATTCCCGATCATATAAGTTATGTATCTGTTCTATCAGGTTGCAGCCACTCGGGTTTGGTATCTGAAGGTCAGCATTACTTTGATATGTTGATTAAAGATCAAGAAATTAGCCCAACATGTGAGCATTTTGCATGTATGGTGGATTTACTCGGGCGTGCAGGGCTTGTTGAAAAGGCGAAAGATTTAATCGATAAAATGCCAATGGAACCGAATGCTGCGGTTTGGGGAGCTTTGCTTGGTGCTTGCAGGATTCATGGCAATTCAACAATGGCCGAAACTGCTTTGAAGAATCTTGTTGAGTTAGATGCAGAAGATTCCGGAAGCTATGTTCTGTTAGCGAATCTTTATTCTGATTCGGGTAATTTGGAGAATGTTTCTAACGTAAGACGGGTTATGAAAGATAAAGGGATAAGAAAAAATCCGGGTTGTAGTTGGATTGAGGTGGATAACAGGGTGCATGTTTTTACAGTTGATGATACTAATCATCCTAGAATTAAAAATGTTTATTACACCTTAAGGGAGGTTATTAGGAAGATAGAAGACACGGGGATGTATGTTAAGGAAAGCGGTTTTGTTAACAAGGGTAGCGCGCATCATAGTGAGAAACTCGCGTTGGCGTTTGGGTTGATGAGTTTGCCTCCTTGGATGCCTATTCATATAATGAAGAATCTGAGAATATGTGATGACTGTCATTTGGTGATGAAATTGGCGTCTCGTGTTACCTCAAGGGAACTTGTGGTTCGGGATGCAAATCGTTTCCATCATTTTAAGGACGGGTGTTGCTCGTGTCGGGATTATTGGTAATTTGGTAATACCAGGTGTGAAATGCTATCTAGATTGTTAACTTCTTTGTCTGTTATATATATTATTGCATGATTAAGGATGGACAAAATTACACTTAGATTACAACTTTTTCATGTGTAACATGTAACAGATGTAGAATGCCCTTACCTAACAACAATTAATTGATTTGACCCATCTTGAACTATTTAACTTTGTGTATCCCTTTAAGTATCAACCATTTTCGCTTTCTACAGCATAGTATGGGGGTTAGCACAGTCTATTACTAGAACTTCCCATGAAATATCTTAAAACAAGCAAAAAAATAATAATAATAATAAAAAAAAAGAAAAAGAAAAAATTATAATCATATTGTTTGACTTATTGCATGGATCCGTGGTTTTATGGTTTGTGTATTATGTCATGGTTCTCCATGGATGTTTCTTTAGACTTTGAATAAGATTTGCATTTACCAAAAGGAAAAGCTATCTTTCAATTTATAATTTTGTAGCCTACTTATTTCTTTTTTCTTTTTTTTTTCTCTCTATTATATGGAATTTCTCAATGAGTTTATTTCCTGCCTTTTATTTATACATCTTTGAAGATAATCTTTTTTGTAGGTTTATGGCTCCTTCAGTTATTTAGATTTCTTCCTCAACATTCGCCATTTGAATGAGGTACGTGTGAATTGTTGTTTTTTTTTTTTCCTAATTACGGTTTTGAGCCTTTCATTTCCTTTAATTTCAGATATGTGACAAAGACAGGAGGTGCAAAGTGGACGGCAAGGCAAGCGTGTTCATGTGCCAATATAATTGCTTAGATTCTGCAAGGTATTATATATATATTTTTTTCAAATTTATTACAGAACATATTGTTATGATAGCTTTGACTGTGCAGGTCATTTATGCGATTAGGATTTGAGCTTTTCAAGTTATACACATGTGAATAACCTACTTTGAGAACTGTATGTTTTCTGAACATTTGGGAATATGAATTTAATAGTAAAAAAAATGGACACGTGGACCGATAAACGATGTTATAGGGTCTTTAATTGTTCTATGAGATATATGATGATACAATAAACCAGTTTTTTGTACGCCGGCCAAATGCGAACGATTCAACTGGCCATCAATCGTAACTTTTTCTAACATCACCAAGCCAGTAAAACAATATGATATATTAGTTATTAAATTATACAACTATAAAATTTAATGAAACGATTACTTGTTAATCAATGTTAAAATCTCTTAATAAACAAGATGGACTTTGTATTCTATTTGATTTAGGTTACCTATTGATCCGTACATTTATATATGTTATTGGATAGTAGAGGGGTGTCCGCGTAATGCTACGGGAAACACAACATACTAACACAAGCACTTGTAAAACGCTTCAACAATTAATAGGAGAAATATCATGTAAATATGTAGGTTTAATAAAAAGGTTACATAACAAAATAAATATGAAATCATATAGAAAAAAAATGATTTTAAGAATTTAGTTTAACAGAAAATTGATTGTTTATCGATGAAAACACGCTTCCTTCATGTACGAGACAAACTATTTGGTATAAAAGTATTCTGAGAAGGGTAATGTGTGGTTGGAGGGTTTTGATCAATATACCTTCACTAGAGTCCATCTTGATAGTAAATCGACTGACGTCCCAAATATCTTATGCCCAATATGCAATGATGAGCCAGAAACTATTGAGCATTTCTAGGGACTTGTAAGTTGTCGAGACGTATTTGGGTGTAGTTGAGAGCTTGGTTAGACATAACTATTCTGACTAATACATGTTCGGCGACTCTTGAAGATTGATTTAGTAATTTAAATTTAAAGCGGGTTGAGAAGGATTTGGTTGGTGCGCTAGTTTTTGTTTCTTGGTGGGCTATTTGGAGGTATCGGCAAAAGACCTTATTCGATGATATAGTTCTTTATTATTTTATTTGGTATAATAGTAGAATAAAGAAGTGTAGTTTGAAGTGGATAAAGTGGCTGAAAAATCCTATATTATTTATGTAATTTCTTATTCTGTTTAGTTTCTTGCAAACCTTGTTTTAATACAAGCCATTGTTCCAAAAAAAAATGGAGGTAAAATAACACTATGTAAGGCAGTACTAGATAGCCTCCCACTTTATTAGGGAAGTAATACTAACAACTCAAAGATTTCACGAGTTGCACGGGATAAAGATTTCACGGGTTGGGCAGCCTCAAAGCGGCTAACATTTCTCTCTTAGCAAAGTAGTGGTGCCAATATAGAATAGACAAAACATGTTTGTGACCTAAAATCATTTGTGCAATACATGAATATGTGTATGTACTCATGGCATTTGACTATGAATGACGGATGGGGATTAGAAGATATATGATTATTGTTCAAATGTGCATCATTGTGTATATACTTGGAAATGCCATTACATTCGTTGTAAATTCCCCATTTCATTGTGTATGTGTAATTACAATTTGCTAGCATGAATTTGTAGTTCATATATTCGTGATTTGCTATTCACAAGTTGAAGAACTTCTTAATTACATTTTCATTACGTGATCCGATGTGGCTAATATGTGTTTATCGTATTAGCTTTCCAGAGTTATGGGACTAAGAGTCTTTAGAGAGACATTAGTTCACCTTTATATTCAACATAATGTAATCATTGAGTTCGTATAGAATGATTTTAGGTGGTTACCTTTGCATCATCTACAACTCTGGTTGTCAAGACCACAACCTCTCACTAGAACCCGGTGTCACCAACATGGATGTTTAATAGTGGTGCTTCTCACCAAAACACCTCTGATCGCTCTTAGTTGCATCTACTCTCAGAATATGGGGTCAAGACGAGATTATTCTCGGATATGGTAATAGTCTCTCTATATCTCAGATTGGTAACACAAATCTTTACACTTGCCATGCAAACTCCCACGCCACCCTCACCTGCACCAAAATCCACTCCCTTATCCGTACCAACTCACTCATCCTCATCCGTATCAACTCCTGTTACTCTCAGAGGAAGGGGAGGGAGGGGGAGGGGAGGGGGAGAGAGTTGGGGAGAGAGAGAGGGGAGAGGGGGGGAGAGAGAGGGGGAGAGAGAGGGGGAGAGAAAGAGAAGGAGAGAGAGAGAGGGGATAGAGGGGGAGAGAGAGAGGGGGAGAGAGAGAGAGAGGGGGGAGAGAGAGGGGGGAGAGAGGGGGGAGAGAGAGGGGAGAGAGAGAGGGGAGAGAGAGAGAGAGAGGGGAGGGAAGGGAGAGAGGGGGGATAGAGAGAGGGGAGAGAGAGAGGGGAGAGGGGGGGAGAGGGGGGGAGAGGGAGGGAGGGAGGGAGAGAGGGAGAGGGAGAGGGAGAGGGAGAGGGAGAGGGGGAGAGAGGGGGGAGAGAGAGGGGGGGGGAGAGGGGGAGAGAGAGAGAGAGAGGGAGGGAGAGAGGGGGGATAGAGAGAGGGGAGAGAGAGAAGGGAGAGGGGGGGAGAGGGAGGGAGGGAGAGAGGGAGAGGGAGAGGGAGAGAGGGAGAGAGGGAGGGGGAGAGGGAGGGAGGGGGAGAGGGAGGGAGGGAGGGAGGGAGAGAGAGAGGGGGGAGGGAGAGAGGGAGGGGGAGGGGGGGGTACTTTCCATGTATTTCTCCTATAATTTCTCATTGCTTTGTAACTCACTGGCTTTATATTTTGCCAATTATCCTAATTGCAACATACAATTAGTTTAATCATCCTCAATGCCTTATACGCTCGTGGAAATAGCGGACTTCTCATAAATCAAATTGCTTTCATTTTTCAACCAGAAACCAAAGAGAAAACTATAAATCAAATTGTTGTTTAAAATATACGTCATTTAACTAAGGAAATCACATAAAACGTCATTTATGTTTAAAAAACCTTGCACGTTACGTCCTTTAGCCTATTGTTCTTTTATGTGTGAAAGCTCAAAATACGTAACGTGACCGGACTTACCGGTCGTTAGGCCAAAGGACGTAACGTGCAATGATTTTTAAACATACAGAACGTTTTCTGTAATTTCCTTAGTTAAAGGACGTATATTGAAATTTATGTTTATGTAATACTTAAAGAAAATATATTGTAATTTGCTCTAATAACTAACAGATATAATATATCTCTTATTTTGAATTCATTTCCTGTGAATATATATATATATATATATATATATATATATATATATTTATGAGATTATTTAACCAAATGGAAGCACATCACATACAAAAACAAACAATATATCTTAACGGAGACAATTTAAAAAAATTTAGATGTTACTATCAAACGTTGTACGTAGTATATTCTAAGGATCTCATCACTATGAAACTCCCCGGCAATTTCCAGTGATATATTTTTAGTATTTATGTCAATTTTTCATATGTTCGATCGATACGATCGATTTCTTATAAATTCTCGTGTTCTAATGAAGAAAATCTAATCCTAAAATGGCCTTGAAAGTTCTATCTGCTCTTGATGTTGCCAAGACACAGTATTACCACTTTAAAGCGATCATGATCGCGGGTATGGGTTTATTTAGTGACAGTTATGATTTATTTTGTATCCCTTCGATCATGAGAATGATCGGAAGGATATATTACCCGGAGGTAGATAGAACAGTAAAAGAGAGGTATTGGTTCGAGGTCCCAACTGCTATTGCGTCAACGATGATCGCTGTCGCATTAATGGGGACCGTGATCGGTCAACTGGTTTTCGGCCGGCTCGGGGACCGTGTTGGACGTCGTTATGTGTATGGGGTTTCTCTTGTGATGATGGTGGCGGGTTCTATTGGGTGTGGGTTCTCGCTTTCGAGATTGACGTCAATGGTGTTTGTGAGCCTTGGGTTCTTTCGGTTCTTGCTCGGGATCGGGATCGGAGGGGACTATCCGTTATCGGCTACGATTATGTCGGAGTTTGCTAATAAGAGGACCCGTGGGGCGTTTATTGCCGGCGTGTTCACCATGCAAGGGTTCGGTATATTGTTGAGTTCACTCGTTACCATGATCGTATGCTCCATTTTCGAAGCTTGTGCTGGAGATCTAATATCACCGTCGAAACTCCCACAATCGGAAAACGTTTCTCCGGTGCCACCGGAATCAGACTTGGCGTGGCGGCTTATTCTCATGATTGGTGCTATTCCGGCGTCTATGACTTATTATTGGCGAATGAAGATGCCAGAAACCGCCCGGTATGAACCACAACTCACTTATTCAGTCACACAACTAAAAGAACATGTATTTATTACAGATATTGTTGTGAAAAACCAACACGAATTTGCTACGGATTAGCAACAGGCATATTTTGTTTACGATTTAGCTATAGATATTCCACACCGTAGATGATTTCTAAAGTTCAAAAATAATTTTAAAATTTAAATTATATAAATTTAATTTAATCCGTATACAATCAAGAACTAACTATTTTAAAAATAAAAATAAATAATTGCGTAGCTAAATCCAGAGCATAATCAAGAAATAAATATTAAAAAAGAAAAATATATTTAATAAATTTTGTTGTTAAATTCATATCAAAATGAGAAATAAATATTTAAAAAATTAATTAAAAAGTTCATAGGAAAATCAAGAAATATTTATTTAGAAAAGTATTTTAATAAATACCTAGTAAAATCAAGAATAAAGTATTTAAAAAGTAACTAAAATAATTTAATAAAATCTATAACATCATCCCTAGCAGAATGGGGACACAAATATTTAAAATGTAAATAAATATAGTCGCAAAATCCATAACATTTTACTAGCTAAAGTAGTGACACACCCTGAGTGATAGAGATAAAGTCTTTGAAACATCTAAATTTGAAGGTTATGAGTTTAATTTCCACAAGAGTAAAGAAATCCATTGTTTAAAAAAAAGAAAATAAATAAACTAGCGACACCCTTTTTGTCTCTAAAACCGATGCAAAAACAAGGTTACTGACCATCAAACCTGTAGTTAAATTCATAACAAAAAGACGTTTGGTATTTATTTGACTGTAGCAAATGTTAAAAAATAAACGGGTTAATTATTGTTTGTAACAACTTAACTTTGTATGAATGATGCTTTCACAGATTCACAGCTTTGGTTGAGAGAAACACATTACAAGCCGCAAATGACATGGAGAAAGTGTTGAATGTATCACTGAGTTCGATCCAAGAAGATATTGAGATGATGAACACGCCAAACACTCGTGCAGCTCTCTCAAACACCTACTCTTTTTTTTCTCGAGAATTTTTGCGACGACATGGTCGCGATCTCTTCGCGGCATCGTTCAATTGGTTTCTCGTCGATATCGTTTTCTACAGCCTCAATCTATTCCAATATTATACATTTAAAGGCCTTTTAGCTTCTAAGAGCAACATGAATCTATATGATGATGCATGGCAGGTCGCAAAACTCCAGACAATCGTTGCAGTCAGTGCAACGATCCCTGGATATTTTGCGACAGTTTACATGATTGATAAGGTTGGGAGGGTCATGATTCAGGCAACCGGGTTCTTTTTCATGGCGGTAAGCTTGTTTACGGTCGCAAAAGTCAACGACGGGGGTTGGACTTCCAATCCAGGGGCCGAGTTTATGATACTCTATGGACTTACGTTATTTTTTTCCAACTTTGGGCCAAACACCACGACTTTTATAGTCCCCGCTGAGCTATTTCCAGCGAGGTTTCGTGCAACTTGCCATGGGATTTCCGGTGCGGTTGGGAAAGTGGGAGCGATAATCGGGACGGTTGGGTATATTTGGGCTTCTCGCGATCCGCCACATGGGCTTGGGGTGTCGAATACTTTTGCGGCGATGGGAGGGGTTTGTGTTTTAGGGTTTTTTGCAACGTATTTCTTTACTAGAGAGACAATGGGCCGTTCTTTAGAAGAGAATGAGAATGTTGACGAGTTTACCGGTGTTTGGTTCCTGAGATTTTGGCCCAACAAGTTTTGGGCCATAAGAATTGAAACAAACACCGGTAAATAAGTATTTACCGCACATTTGTTGTATCCGATGTAAAATATGTCTCCCATTTTGTTCATGTGGAACAATCCTAGTGGTGTTGGGTTATTTGGGTTTTATATGTTTATTACATGAATACTTAATTTTAGTGTGATTAGGATTGATTGTATAATTATTTGTGAATAAGTAAACATGAATAAACAATTTAAAGTTGTTTTCTAGTCACTTCTAATATTAAAAAAAATTGTGTTCTTTTAACTTTTAATATTAAAAAATATGAGGTATATAAGTAATCAGGGAGAGGGAGGGAGGGAGGGAAAATGATGAGGATGAGGGAGAGGGAGAGGGAGAGGGAGAGGGAGAGGGAGGGAGGGGAAGGGAGAGGGAGAGGGAGAGAGAGAGAGATGTAGCTAGTAAAATGAAAGTATGTGTGAAGATGAACCTAGCATGTATATCATATTTATTTGACATGTATTATTTGTGCCAACTTACTTTTTCTTTATCATTAGATAATTGTCATTGTGATTACTAACTTATAAAATCGAGAGATGTTTTTTTTACTAGTAATGATATGTTATCTATGTGGTACAATTTTAATGACTTTCACCTTACATGTGCTGGGGACACCGCTGAGTTTTTTTTCACACCTGACCTAACCGTCACGTATAGGCCTAAACGTGACGGTTGTGACCCAAACGGTCACGTTTCGGCCTAAACGTGATGGTATGTCTCTCGTGAGTCCGGGAATAAAAAGGACACGGGTGATACGAGGGTTTGCAGTCTGCAAAAAGGGAACCCTACGGTCACGTATAGGCCAACACTGATGATACGAGGTTTTGCAGATGACGCACACCGGGTCTGGTGGCCTGCGATCGGTGACCATGCGTTTAGGGCCGATAACAGGGTCTCTCACATACGAGACCCTCTTTATCGTTACATGCACCGACTGCTCGTCATATCCATCGCTGGACGTGGCAGGGGCACCGATAGGGTCACCGCCATAGACCTCTTCTATCTTTGGTGTCTGCTCACACACACACCCTGCCACCTCGCTCGTGGTCTGGCAGATTACTTTGCCGGTTACCATCTCAGGCAGGCACGAGGGGCATTGGTCGGCGGCAACATAGTGTCGCAGATCGCCAGAGGCCTGGGATACACTTATATGATGGCAGGGCTACCTATGCCTCCGGTTTCCCCACACACTGAGGAGATGCTGAAGTGGATCATCGACCACACGGTCGCGGACTATCGGGCTGCCGGTAGGCTGTTGTTGAGACCACCACCCAGGCCGTTGGGCGACGACGGTGCTAGCACGTCCGCTGCGGGTGGGTCCGGGGCGGGTGGGTCCGGTGCGGGTGGGTCCGGTGCGGGTGCGTCCGATGCAGATAGTGATGACGAGATGGATGTGTAGATAGATTGTTTAGATAGATTTGTATTTTTGTTTTATGTGTACAAAATCATTGTATTTATGTATGCAGTTTTATTTATGATGGTTTTATTGTGTTTGTTTGGTTGTTTGTAATGGTTGTATATGATGTTTATATATGTGATTTTATTTACGAGTAGTTTAACACGCGAAAAAAACTCTTAGTTTTACATCTCAAACCGAAAATTAAAACAAAAGCTAGTTTTATAATAAAAAAGACATGACTGGATTTTAAAAACTATAACTACCGATTTTTACAAACTCTTAACGTGATAAAATCAAAAGAAAAAAAAAATAAATCGTTATTCATTTTTTATATCTCAAACCGATAATCGAGGTAACTGGATTTTAAAAACTATAACTACCGATATTTACAAACTCTTAACGTGATAAAAACAAAAAACCAAAAGAAAAAAAAAAGTCGTTATTCACTTTTTACATCACAAACCGATAATGAAGGTGACCAGATTTTAAAAACTATAACTACCGATTTTTCCAAACTCTTAACGTGATAAAAACATACATATATAATTTAAATAAAAAATAAGTAAGGGGTGACATTTAGCTCTATATGTGACATACACCACCAAAACCCTAAAACCCAACTCAACTCTAAAAAAAACCCACCAACATATCCCGACATTCACGCTGATTCCAAAGTCTGGTGGATAAGGGTGACGGATTGCCCTATACGTGACATTTGGTGCCCTAAACGTCACATTTAGCCCTAGCCCTGACGGTTAGGACAGGTGCAGTTCAAAAATGAGACGGTGTCTCTAAAATTCCCCTATCTATATCCATACTACTTAATAAATAAGAATAACTTTAGTGTCGCCTGTCTATGTAATTCAGATTTTGAAAGGAAGTGATTTCAGGGTATTAGGGTTTAAAAAAAATGTTATCTCATCATAAATGTAAATGCATTTAATCCCATGAACCCAACAAACTTATTAAAACCTCATGTTTTTTTAAACCTCTAATCACCCAACAAACTGACATACAAATCAGGATTTAATCCCATCTCCATCATGTTTCTTGATCATGAACCATCAAATATATTTATTAAAACTCAATCTCAACCCTTCAAAATAGCCCTAACTAACTTTTTATAAGATCCTAGCCACGTATTTTCGACACTTAAGAATTTGTACAGAAATTTCACACGGATCGTCGCTACATCACGCGGATTACTCGCGTCACTCATGACTCCCAAAACCGCTGGCGTCCTCTGCATCTCATACACAATCTCCCTCCATCCTCTCTCTCTCTCTCTCTCTCATACACTGGATCGTCTCCTACAATCTCTCTCAAAAAAACAAATGGAGAAATCACGGATTCATTGAGTATCCAGTGCAACTTCGATTCTTTGTTGAAGGTAATCATCGATTAAAGGCCTTCGTTTGACTGCGATTGTAGAAAATTCATCTGAAACCCTAATTTCTTCATCACCGGAGGAATCACCCCGTAACGGTTTCAGCCGGTAAAGACTTGAAATCATGACCGTCTTCTAATCACTATCATAAGTACGTACTACATCGTATTGTGATTTCTTTTTAAAATTAGACAAAATTTGCTTCAATTCTTCAACCATGCTATTTTGTTCTGTTTAGAATTTTGTCTGAAATTTTGATTGTTTCCTGTTGTGCAAATTACATCAAGTTTTGATAATCCAGAATCTGTTTGACTTGGGCACTGCAAACTCATTGTGGAAATTATGATTGGTGAGGATAAAGTGATCCACTTTTCAGGTGTTCTTATTAATCAATATTCTTAACACATCCAAATTAGATTTTGAATTTAATTATCTTTTTAGTACAAGGTTTTGTCGTATGAGATTTGGTTTTAATTTTTTATTTGGAGACATAGAATGATTACATGGGTTGAGGAGAGACATAGGTTCTGTTTCTTATTTTATACATATTTGTCGATTTGGAATCGCCAGGATCAAGCATCCAACTAACCCTGCAACCAGTTCCTCCATCAGTTACTTTTAAAGGGAAAGGCCATGGGGAGTTGCAGATAAACTTCATGTATTATTAAAACATGGATGGTGAAAACAAGTATAAATGCTGCAGGTTAGTTCAGATTATATTGTAGTATATCTTTTATGCATGATGAATGCTATTTTGTAATGATTTTGTTATCCTTGAAAGGTAAGATCATTATTCTTTAATCTTACCATTGAACATTTCATAATAACCAAAGGTGAGGTACTTGCTATACTCCAGCACTCTCAAAGTTTGATTAAAAAGGATGTGGTAGGGCATACTCATCCCCAAAGTAATATTTACTTTTGCAGTGTTGGCCATGGTTCAGGCCTACGGTATGTTGTTGGTCGAACCATTGTTGATACCACTCTCTTCTTGCACACCGAACACGAAATCATAAACAGGAAATCTTATTGAAAGTGATAACTTTGTTTATACAATTGCATCAGTATTTATACTTGATACAAACAGTTACACACAACCGTTGTACCTATTCCGAACAGATACCTATTGCAAACTGCCCTAATCACACCGTTTCAAAGAAAGCGGTGGTTGAATTCTGGACATATCGTATCCCTAATTTTGTCTTGGCCTTTGACCTCTAATAGACCCAAGTTTAATCTAAATACATAACAAACCCTGTACTTTATATACATACAACTAATGACCCAAACTTTGACATTATAATCCAATACACCTCCCTAATGTCGAAGTTCTTCAATCTTGACTTGCATCCAGCTTTCATTCTGAGTCAATGAAGACATAGTCTCCATTGTTCTTACTTTCTTCTTCACTTGGGCTATCTTCATCCTCCATGCTTGGTTCATCATCACTTCCTTCATCAAGAGTTATTATGAGGTTGTTTGGATCTTCATAAAGAACTTTAACATGCTCCGCAACAGCAGCTTCTTCGCTCTCGGTTTCATCATTTTCTTCACTTTGCCCTTCCCAATCTGCTACGCCTTTGATCTCCATGAACTTATCCGCCTGATTAAGTCCTATGTCAACAGCCTCCTGCACTCGTGCTTGGTCACAGCCTTTACCATTGCTTTTGACCTTCTTCGCTTTGACATCCTTGCAACCCTTCTTTGTTGCTTTCTCCAGATCATCCGTAACAATTTCGTAATAAGCATTAGGCATTTCCAGGTATCTCTCCCATATACCTTTAATCTTGTTCTCAACATCCTTTTGGCAACCGAAGCATTCAGCCACTATTCCCCACTGGTTGGTCTCTGCTACATAGTTGCTATACAAGTCAAACAGCCCTACTTCTTGATCTTTAATTCTAGGAGGCATGGGTGCTTCAAATACACACTCTAGGTATTCTTTGTGAAACCAAAGAATCATATCATCAAATTTCTCAGCAAACAATTCCTTGTATTTCATTGCTGTTGGTGTGTCCCTAACCATCTCCATAAATCTCATGAAGCCATCAAATGATCTTACATCAATTGGAACCTTACTTCCCTTCCAGTACACTGTTTCTAATTCTCCCAAACCTTGAGTTTTCTTTGCTATGTCATAGTAAATATCTACCTGTTGTAGATGTACCGTATAGCATTCCTCCATTTCTCTTGCAAAATGGGGTGGGTAACCTAGTGACATAGCCACACAGCCCCATGCATTTTTTACCAGCAACTTCCCTGCGCCTCCATGGTCTTTGACTGATTTGAACAGTTTCATTAGGCATACCTCTTTGTTGCCTACCTTTGGTGGTATTGATTTTGTTTGTGGGCTCCGTAGATATTCTGTGTAGAACCATAATACCATTCTATCAAACATGCTTCCATATATCACTCTTTCTTCTTCAGACATCCTTTTAGTCATAACTAAATCAACCAATCCAACTAAACCCTTCAATTTGCAGGGAATCACTTCTTCCTGTTTAAACTTTCTATCACCATAAAAGCCTTTATTTGAGGGGCCTCCAATTCGATCACAATTCTTGCTAACATATTCTGACATTACTTCCCTTGTCATGTCTATGGCCACTCTCCTTTCTTCTTCATCAAGATGTTCTAGTTCCTTGCTTTTACTTGAACTAGCAAACATATTCTTAATTGTGCATCTGGTTCCGGAAACCTTGATCTCATATCCTTGTGAGATCAATTGGGTGAAACTAAGAATGTTTATACCCAACTTCGGTATATGCGACACATATGGGATGATCAATCTATGATCAGGGGTGGTAACCATTGCTTCTCCAATTCCAACGCATAATAACTCATCTTTGTTTTCATCAATTACATAATTCCCAGCCTTATAATTAACAAAGATTTTGTTTGAAGATGCTAAATGTTTGGAAATGGAATTGCTAACGTACCATACGAGATCCCAGTCTCCCAAATCCGTGTCTTGCACCATATAATCCGTTTCAATCCAATTTGTATCCACTTGGTTTTGCAACTGTGGTTTGTTGGTTCCCATCGTCTTCTTCTCTGTGTTGTTCTTCACTTCCTCTTTCTCTTTGCCCTTCACGGTTGATTGCTTGAACCCTTCGTTGGTCTTGCGGGTGGGACAATTCCAATAGGCATGGCCTTTAGTCCTGCATACGTAGCATCGGGACCGCTTCAACTTTCGTGCCATGTCCTTTCCTCCAAAATTGACCCGCCTTTTGTCGATGTTCAAGTCTTCAAATCGACTGAGAATCCCCCTTCTATTCCCTGACCATAAATTTCTCTTAAAATCAAGTTTCTGTCGGGTTCCTAACCAGTTCTTCTCAGTCCTTCACAATTTCCCTAAATTGTTATTGTTTGTTGTCATCGTCCCTTCGTCGAGCCTTCGGCTCTGATACCAATGTTGGCCGGAGCCCCATGGTTCAGGTCTATGGTATGTTGTTGGTCGAACCATTGTTGATACCACTCTCTTCTTGCACACCGAACACGAAATCATAAACAGGAAATCTTATTGAAAGTGATAACTTTGTTTATACAATTGCATCGGTATTTATACTTGATACAAACGGTTACACACAACCGTTGTACCTATTCCGAACAGACACCTATTGCAAACTGCCCTAATCACACCGTTTCAAAGAAAGCGGTGGTTGAATTCTGGACATATCGTATCCCTAATTTTGTCTTGGCCTTTGACCTCTAATAGACCCAAGTTTAATCTAAATACATAACAGACCCTGTACTTTATATACATACAACTAATGACCCAAACTTTGACATTATAATCCAATATGCAGTGAATCTTATAGTTATTAATGTATGCTCTTTTAAATTTCTTTCTTTTCGTCAGCGGGAACGATAGCTAAAACCTATTTTGCAGCTCTTGCAGGTTGGTTTCCTCATGTTTATTCAACGGTTTTTATTCAGTTACCAACAATTCTGTAATATTTTGGTAATCTAGCCGCCGCCTCCGGTTAATGACACCAATCCATACAATGTATTTAGGCCAAGGGAGAAGGCTCACCAACTTCATACAAGAAGGGTAAGTGCTATTTATTGACTCAAACTTGAATGTCTGATTGTTTTCCATCTTTATTATTGTTATTATAAAATGTAGTTTTTTTACTATGCTTTTGCTTAATTGTCCCCTTAATTCATTTTAATTTGATGCTATTTTTGAAAATTGATAACAATACATCTACTCAATCTACTTGCTGTTCACATGTTTAGATGCAAAGAAGGGAAAAGAATACGCAATCATTTGAAAAGCTTCGCCAGGTAAGCTTCTCCATAATTTGGAATCCCAATCTATACTATATACTAAATAAAGGCTTTTAAGTGACAAGTGTCGCCTCCATATTTATTCTCACCAATTTTTTCCCGTCTCTTTCTATTATTAAATGCACTTCTATCTTTTATTAATAATATATATTTAAAGAAAATACTAATTATACTACTAAAACACATTTATTTTGAATTATCCCTTATTATAAAAAAACTTTAAAATTTAATTATGTAACTTTTATTTAAATCAAATAGTAATGAAAGTCAAATTAAATAAGATAGTAATTAACGTATTTTCGAAACCTAATTATATATTATTTTTTAAATATTTTGAGTTTGTTTCTATCCTTAGTATGTGTAATATACTTTTACACCTGTAAAATATATACATAAAGAATTTTAAATATTGATATTTTTCACTCCGTGTGTAAACACGGGATCTAAACTAGTTTAGTTATTAAAAATGGTTATTTCCATGCCTAGATTTTTGTTTGTTCTATCTAATATTTAATATAGTTACATATTAATATTTCATCAGGTGAGGGGTAATCTCGACCAAGCGAAGAACTTACTAGAGGCTGGTCACTCCATCCCCTCTGTATTGTCAACTTATTTTAATTATTTTTGCAAGTAACACTCACATGACGAATATCTGTTACAGAGAGAGAAAAAAAAGTGACATGTCATGTAGAGTGAAGTCAGCCTTCAAAGGATACAAATGTGATTGAAAACAAGTATGAACCTACAAAGGTAATTATTTATGGACCTACATATATTTTGATTTTGATTTAAACACATTGGCAATACATCAAGCGTTTCTATACGCGTCTCTGTGTTATGTCCCATAAATGCATATATTAGTAAGTTTAGCCAATTAACACTTTGAGTCTAATGCTAAACAGTTTATGATAGGACTGTTCACCGGTGTTCTCTTTGATATAGAGGAATAATTAGTTTGGTTTGTTGACAAGTGAAAGGAATTGTAAGATTTCTCAATCACGGGTCTGGATTTTCTTTCTAAATGTTCAATATTATTAGAAGAGATGCCCTTCTAGCTAAAGTCAGTTGATAATCAAGTCTTTTCACTTTCTTTTCAGTATCCGTTTATTCAGTATTATTAAAAGAGTGGCCATTGGGGGCATTTTAAATGCACATTTGCCTTTCATTTTTGTGCTTTTCATCATTAATATTTGATATAGATTATAGAAAATGAACTTCATGGATTAATAAGTGATGAGAAAAATGCAACCGACCACAAACGGTAAACAACAAAATGGAATTAATCTTCGTTTGGTCAAAACTTTTCCGACCCGAATGAACCTATTAGGATGCAAACAAATAGGGTATTCCAAAATAATCAAAACAACCCCAAATCACTATGCAAATAAAATAGAGAGATACCGAAATTTTTATCGTGGAAAACTCTCAAACGAGAGAGTAAAAAACCATGGGACTACTAGAGCCGTTTCAAATCCACTATCACCAAATCAAGATCAATACACAGTCTTCTCTAGGTAAACTAGAGGCATACAATAATCATCATATACTTGGAATCATTAACATCAAGCATATGGAAACATAAACAAAGATAAAGGAGAGGAATCACCAAATGAAGTTACTCCAAGGCTTGATCTTGAGTACCCCATTTCTTCTTTCTGTCAAATGAACCCACACACAATCGTGTCTTCAAAATGATGGCAGAAAGGCAAGCTCCCAAAAAACCCTTTTTCTTTTGTCTCTGTTCTTTTCTTCGAGAATCTCAGTCCCGGACCAACACCAATTTTTGTGTTTTTGTTGAGAATTAAAGTGAAGATGGCATAAAAGCATTAAATCACCCTCACCAACCAAACTTATCACAAAAAAAGACTTTTTGTGATTCTCGACAGAAGCAAGACAATTTCATATATATATATATATTTATTAAATTATTTTGGGCTAAAATAATAATAGAATTCCTCATGGGCTAAAAATAGCCCAACAAATCTCCTCCCTTTTGGCCTATGAGAAAGAGTTCGCCATCCCGGCGATCGAGCAACATGTCTTCAACTTTTCCCTTGCTGAAGATTTAGTCAACATATCGGAACAATTATCATCGGTATGAACTTTATCAAGTTCAAACAACTTGTCTTCAAGTCCATCTCTAATCCAATGATACCTCACATAAATATGCTGTATTCTTTTATGGAAAATAGAATTCTTAGCAAGGTGAATAGCGCTTTGATTATCACAAAGAATCACGTAGTGCTGTTGCATAAAGCCAAGGTCTTGCAGAAATCTTTTCAACCACAATAGTTCTTTGCAAGCTTCTGTTGCTGCCATATACTCAGCCTCGGTGGTGGACAAAGCAACACATTTTTGAAGCCTTGATTGCCATTGCACAGCTCCCCCTACAAATGTCATCAAATATCCAGAAGTAGACTTCATGTTGTCCTTATTTCCTGCCATATCAGAATCCGTATAACCAACAAGCATCGACTCTCCATTTCCAAATGTTATACCCAATTTGGAAGTACCACACAGATATCTAAAGATCCACTTAACTGCTTTCCAATACTTCTTACCCGGATTTAACATGAACCTACTAATAACCCCTACTGCATGGGCAATGTCAGGCCTAGTACACACCGTTGCATACATCAAGCTTCCAACTGCTGAGGCATATGGAACTCTATCCATCTCTTCAATCTCCTCCTTATAAGAAGGGCAATCTTTATCAGTTAACTTAAAGTTGGGAGTAAGAGGCGAACTGACCTCTTTGGCTTTAGCCATGTTGAATCTACGAAGCACCTTCTCAATGTATTGCTCTTGTGACATGTGTAGCTTCTTTGAAGCTCTATCTCTAGTAATCCGAATGCCAAGAATCTGTTTTGCTGGCTTCAAGTCTTTCATAGAAAATGACTTGCTCAATTCTTTCTTCAGCTGAACAATTCTCTTTGCATTCTTGCCAACAATCAACATGTTATCAACATAGAGTAATAAAATGATGAAATCATCATCACCAAACATCTGAAAGAAAACACAGTGGTCTGAAGTAGCCTTTCGGTAGCCTTGCTCCCCCATGACTGACTCAAATTTTTTGTACCACTGTCTTGTTGCTTGTTTCAACCCATAAAGACTTTTCCGAAGTTTACAGACATAGTCTTCTTTACACTTAACCTGAAAACCTTCAGGTTGCTCCATATATATTTCATTATCCAAGTCACCGTGAAGGAATGCTGTCTTGACATCCATTTGTTCAACCTCAAGATCAAGACTAGCAGCCAAACCAAGAATCACCCGAACGGAACTCATCTTCACGGCTGGAGAGAAAATCTCATCAAAATCAATACCCTTTCTTTGACTGAACCCTTTGACAACCAATCTAGCCTTGTACCTAGGCCGTGAGGTATGTTCGTCAGTCTTCACTTTGTAAACCCACTTGTTTTTCAAAGCTCTCTTGCCCTAAGGTAGTTTCACCAACTCAAAGGTATTGTTCTCATACAAGGAATTCATCTCATCTTGCATGGCTTCAACCCACTCCCTTTTATGCTCATCTTCCATGGCCTCTGTGTAACTCTCGGGCTCTCCCCCATCAGTGAGTAACACATACTCATCAACAAAAAAAATGGGTGGAAGGATGACGATCTCTTGTAGACCGCCTTAGTGGGACAAATGCTGGCGTATCTGGTACTGGTAGTTCAGGGTGGAAATCCTCACCCGGATCAAACTGCTCTCGAATATCAACATTATCAGTACCATGTTCACCATTTTGAACATCATCTCTGTTATTTGTCTCGGTTTGCTGAGGATGAACCGGATCCAAATCAGTAAGATCATCAGTTTGTTGAGGAACTATCTTTGTCTTCTCAATATCTTTCAAACCCTGATCTTCCATGAACACCACATCACGACTTCTTACGAGTTTCTTCAGAACCGAATCATATAACTTGTATCCAAACTCATCTTGCCCATAACCAAGGAATATACAAGGCCTGGTCTTCACATCAAGCTTTGATCTTTCATATTTGGGAATATGCACAAAAGCCTTGCATCCAAAGACCCGTAAATGCCGATACAAAATATATTTATTACTCCAAACCCTGTCAGGAACATTAAAAGACAAAGGAACACAAGGAGTTAGATTAATAACATGTACCGCCGTATTCAAAGCTTCACCCAAAAGGAATTAGGCAACCCTGCACGCGGGAGTAGACATCTAACCCTCTCAGCCAACGTTTTATTTACCCGTTCTGCTAAACCATTCAACTGTGGGGTCTTTGGAGGAGTCTTTTGATGTCGAATACCTTTCTCTCTACAATAAGCATCAAAAGGACCAATGCACTTACCTCCATTATCTGTGCGAATGCACTTAAGCTTCTTCCCAGTTTGTGTCTCAACTAGGGCATGAAATTGCTTAAACACATCTAATACTTGATTTTTAGATTTCAAAGAATAAGCCCAATCCTTCCTTGAATGATCATCGATGAATGTGACAAAGTATAAACAACCAACAAGTGATCTAGTCTTCATGGGACCACATACATCGGAATGCACCAAATCAAGTATATTTTCTTTTCTAGAAGGAGGATGACTTTTAAAGGAAACTCTAGTTTGCTTACCTTCTAGACAATGAGAACACTTCTTCAAATGAACATCATGCACACCAGACAAGACATTTTTCTTCAACAATAGAGACATCCCCTTTTCACTCATGTGGCCAAGTCTCTTATGCCACAAGTCGGTCATATCAGAATTCATCAATGAATGAACCGAGTCTCTGGACATCTTCTGATGTGTCATGCATAACTTTGAATTTCTTTTACCTCTTGCCATGATCAAAGAACCACGAGTGAATTTCCACATACCATCACCAAGGTTATTGTGGTAGTCATCATCATCAAGTAAGCCCACGGATATCAAATTAAGTCTAATATCTGGAATATGTTTTACATTGTGTAAAACCAACTCCATTCCAGTATCAAACTTCAAGCAAAAATCCCCAACACCAACAATCTTAGATAGCCCATTATTACCCATTTTAACACTCCCAAAGTCACCAGGAGTATAAGACGAAAAGAAATCCCTTTGTGATGTCACATGACAGGTAGCACCACCGTCAACAACCCAACTCGAATCATCATGTGCAAGGTTAACCATTTAATGCTTTTATGCCATCTTCACTTTAATTCTCAACAAGAACACAAAAATTGGTGTTGGTCTCGGACTGAGATTCTCGAAGAAAAGAACATAGACAAAAGAATAAGGGTTTTTTTGGGAGCTTGCCTTTCTGCCATCATTTTGAAGACACGATTGTGTGTGGGTTCATTTGACAGAAAGAAGAAACGGAGTACTCAAGATCAAGCCTTGGAGTAACTCCATTTGGTGATTCCTCTCTTTTATCTTTGTTTATGTTTCCATATGCTTGATGTTAGTGATTCCAAGTATATGATGATTATTGTATGCCTCTAGTTTACCTAGAGAAGACTGTGTATTGATCTTGATTTGGTGATAGTGGATTTGAAGCGGCAATAATAGTCCCGTGGTTTTTTACTCTCTTGTTTGAGGGTTTTCCACTTTAAAAATTTCGGTGTCTCTTTATTTTATTTGCATAGTGATTTGGGGTTGTTTTGATTATTTTGGAATACCCTATTTTTTGCATATTAACTGGTTCATTCAGGTCTGGAAAGTTTTAACCAAATGAAGATTAATTATGCATTTTGTTGTTTACCGTTTATGGTCGGTTGCGTTTTTCTCATCAGACTGGTATCAGAGCCATTGTCTCTTGTTATTGGGTTTAGACTTGTTTGAACAATGGAAGCTAATATAAGTAAGATTGTGAATCTGAATGGTTCTAATTATCATGTTTGAAAAGGCAAGATAGAAGACCTTCTTTATGTAAAGGATTATTATTTGCCGGTGTTTACCACCGATAAACCTGAAGATAAAACAGATGGAGAATGGAATATTTTACATAGAAAGGTTTGCGGGTATATCCGACAGTGGGTTGATGATAATGTTTTGAACCACATTAGCGGGGAGACTCATGTTCGTACCTTGTGGAACAAGCTTGAGAAATTGTATGTTCGGAAAACTTGGAACAATAAATTGTTCTTGATTAAGCAATTGATAAACTTGAAATACCATGATGGTACTCTTGTCACTAATCACTTGAATGTTTTTCAGGGAGTTGTTAATCAGCTTGCAGGAATGGGTATCAAGTTTGAAGATGAGCTATATGGTTTATGGCTCCTTGGCACTTTACCAGATTCATGGGAGACTTTTAGGACATCATTGTCCGACTTTGCAGCAAATGGTGTTATCACTATGGAATTGGCTAAAAGCAGTATTTTAAATGAAGAGATGAGAAGAAAGTCACAATGTTCCTCTTCACATTCGGATGTTTTAGTCACAGAAAACAGGGGGAGAAGTCAGAGTAGAGGTCCAAGTAACAGAGGGAAACATCGTAGTAAGTCTCAAGGAAAGTTTGCCAACTTTGAATGTTATCATTGTGGTAGGAAAGGACACACAATTAAATTCTGTAGACAATTGAAGAAGGAGAACAAAAAAGCTAATTACAACAATCTAAAGAACAACCATAAGAAAGATGATGGTGGTAATGACACCGCTGAAGTTAACACTGCTACCGAAGAGTTCTTTATTTGTTGTGATTATGATATCCCCTCACCAACCAAACTTATCACAAAAAAAGACTTTTTGTGATTCTCGACAGAAGCAAGACAATTTCATATTTATTTTATTTTCTTTTATTAAATTATTTTGGGCTAAAATAATAATAGAACTCATCATGGGCCAAAAATAGCCCAACAATAAGAACAATTTGTGAAGGACCTATATCTTTAAGTTTCAATTAGGCTTTGTTAATTTTCAATCTTGTGACTTGAAGTTTGGTGGATCTTAATGGGAACCCAAACCCTAGAATTTGTGGTGCAATCCAGATTTGTAAAAGATTAAATTGGGAATTTGGGTTGGTAGATGTTCTGCAAAAGCAATGATTCAAAATGTTTACTGCCAGTTAGCAAAATTGTTGACATTTTTATGATGAAAATAAGTCATAAGGCAAAACTTAGAAATGACTAATGCAATTGAATGCCAACTTATGTTCTGGTGTGTAATTCTTTAACATAATTGTGTTTTTTAAAGCTCTTCTTCTTCTTTATCTGTTTAGTTAGCTGCTTGTCCTGTTTCTTTGTTGATCCTTAAACTAGCACATGTTGTTTCCTAACATTTCAAGCAAAAGATAAGAGCTTTTGTCCCTCTGAAATTGCAGCTTATAATCTGAGGTCTCCAAATATGTCATTAATTTGGAGTGTATCTTATGTTAGTATTATCTATATATTTAATTACCACGTCCATCCAGTTCTGATGCTTATTGGTTTGGGTATCATGGGCGGTGATGGTAGAATCATATTTTCTCATTTCACTGTTTCCAACCCGTGCAGAAATTTGACATACTAATTATCCTCTTCATTTTTGTAACATGCAGCCATTATAAGGATCTTGCAAATCTGTATAGTTTACATTTCCATCTTATTCTACATGGCCTTCATACTTGGTATTATTGGGATTCATATGACATTCAAAAACCATAATGAAAGTGGTATTGCAAATCTATATAGTTTACATTCCCGGCTTGGTATCGGGGTTATTGTTCTTTATGGCATTCAGGTAATCTGTCATTTACCCAATATTTGTTGTTAATTGTTGTACTGCAAGACTAATATGTAAAATGCATGTGGGTGGTGCAGGTTAAATTCTGCTTAATAGAAATTTAATCAAATTTTATTTACCTTAATATTATTTCAAGAATTGATTACTTTTTGTATTGGATGTAGGATATGAGGCGGCAGGCAAACGAAAACGGGAAATCTAACTGTTCTATTATTTTTATTAAAGTTTTGATTAATTGAATCAATGAAATATCTTTTTTTTTAATCTGAGTGTTATAAATTTTAGAAACCCGGACTGGGACGGGTATAAGAGGGAATACTTTTGTTAATTGCTTCTATTGATGAATCGTCAATGTTAAATGATTTTGTTACGTTCGTTATTTGACCTCTTACTTTGTAAGTTAATTTTAGTGAATGTGGATGTGAAGTTCATTTGGTATTAATTTTGGCAACCGGATTAGGACGGGTATAAAACTAGTTAAAGTTAGTCGCAGCCTATTAAAACCCTAACCCAATTTCGCCAATAACATCATCTAGGGCCCGCCGTTCAAAAAAAAAAACATCATTCAGGGCTTCGTATTCTCTCAGATATTAAACTTGATAAAAGTGTTAACCTAGATCGATTAAAGGTTAAAGGTGGTAGATAACATCATATTAACACTTAATTTATGATTTTGAAAATTAGGGTTCTTAGAGGTTAAGTTTGGGGGGTTTTTGATTTATGGGTGTTAAAATCATTAGGTTAAGGGCGTTTGAATTCCAATTGATGGATAAAATGGGGTCATACGATTACTAAAATATGGGTGCAATAGTTTAGGCAATCAAGTTGCTAAGGTTAAAGCTTAAACCGCAAATGTCTAAAGGTAAAGGTAAGTGTCTTTTGATATGTGCAAATGTATATATAAAAATAGTAGAACTCGCACAACGATTTTTAAAAAAGAATTACCCAAAACTAGAACACACACAAACGGCAAGTGTACCGGTTAGTATGTAGTAAGTATAGGCAATGATCGATGTCATTTGGTCTGTCAAAAACAATCCTTAAACACTTAACCAGTAAGGGTAAGAAGAGTATCATATCCACGAGTAATCAGTGGTTAGTGAAATTGCTTAGTTAATAAACTAGAATGAAACACACAAATCAAACAAGGGTATAACTCCTTCCCAAACTTCAGGTTCTAGACTCATGCAATACTCAGTCATTCAATGAAAACCACATAGACATAGTGTGGAAAAATTAATTGAAATAGTAATTGAAGATAAACTTTTGTCAGCAACCTATACGACTAACGCGTCACAACTAGCACAATTCAAATACCCAATTTATGAACACCAAGTTACCCTCTTTAGTCACCCAACCCGGCTACAAGGTTTTGTTATCAACCGAACATAAGTTGTAAAGCAAATAAACTCAAGGCATTCAAATAAACTGCTTAACTCAATCAATACATCAATCTATCAAACTATTGTCAAAAGCTAACAAGATCCATACATACAAACAACTTAATAAAGCAATAAACCTAAACGAACCATCCGTCGGGAGGAAGCCACACGCAGCTTAGCCACGCATGCTTGTCAGGCACACGAGCATAGCTTCAATCTTTGATCTGGAGTGAGTTGGAACTCTGGAAATCGCCCCTCTCCCTCTCTGAAATCGGCTGGAAGAAAGCTTATCCGAGAATGGGGGCTGCTGTTTAATTTTAATGAATTAGGGCTTTTTCTTGATTCGGGGACTCCTCGCGTACCGCGAAAGTCGGAGACAAGTCCCTCGCGTACCGCGAGGGACAAACTAGTCGGGGGCGCCTTCTGGTTTCCTCACGTACCGTGAGAGGTTCCTTCCCGGTCTTCGCGTACCGCGAAGACTTGCTTGTCGAGGATAATTGACTTTTGACACTTTGACCCCCTGTACTTTCGTGCCTTCTCCATTATACTTCGTTATTCGCTCATTTAGCACTCAATACCTGTAACACACTCAAGTACAAATACCAACGTAAAATCGACTCTATATACAAAGTAAAACTATTAAAACTATACAAAACCGACACTTAAACAAGGGACATTTGACCTTACATCAAATCCCCACACTTACTCTTTTGCGTCCCAAAAAAGAATTAGGAAATGGAATCATAATTGGAACCAGCCTTAACAATCTCATTCAATTAAAACATAATCACGCATTGATTGTAACAATTGGTATTTCTATTCGACTAAACCCAACCACCGATTTATTGAGCCCTCGATTATGTGATCTACTATCCTATTCATTACCAAGCAACAATTTATCTATGGGTCTCACACTTAGGATGCTACAACTTAGTCTAATCCCATCTCAAGGTCATGTTTAGGCACGGGTTAAACCTTATAGATTTCCCACCACTATAAACACTAATTTACAAGTTTTAGAAAATTATGGAACGATGGATTGATGGATGCATGCTTTTGAGCTTTTATTATTATTTTATGAATGAACCTAACATAGTGGTGTTTCAATCACGCTGGAACACGATATATGACACGTAGGTTGCAGTTCTTAAGCAATGAAGCACATAAGCTTAGGAGCATGTGTGTATCCTTCAAGTCATCATCCCGAAGGGAAACACGTACTCCTAACTTAGTCATCCAATATTGATCACTTAAGTCCCGCCCATGGGTGTATCCTTCAAGTCATCATCCCGAAGGAAAACACGTAGATGAAACTCAAGCTTTCAATTGATTTAATTAGCTGTAACTGATGTGCACAAAGTAGTTTGAATTTAATGACTCAAAACAACCTAAATAAAACACTACGTAATACTCTAGACTCTCTAAACAACTAAACTACCGACAGGCAAGTGAACCTATTGAATGTAGTAAAGCTTAAGTAAGTCCGGATATCGAACCCACGAGACTTCTAAAGAAAAACACGAATTAGACTCGATTAAATATCTACACAATACAATTTGAAAACAGGTGATGAATTAATGGGGGGGGGGGGTTTAACAAAACTCTAGAAATTAAATAGTTAAAAATAAACAAAGACGGTGGACGAAACAAACGAAGATTAACAAACACAATTAGCAACGATAAACAGATGATAATAAAAGCACTACCTAGGTTTGAATCCTATGCACAGTTGACAGATCTGTTAACGGTAATGGAACTGATATGAAACCGGGATCTTAAAATGCTACACTCCTAAAACAACTTAGAGAACCCTTGACCCTTCTCAAGAGTTAACAACTAAGAGGCCTAAGAGCCGTTAAATTACCGGTTGGATGGAAATCTCTCACGAGTTTTCCAATTCTACACTAAAGTACCCAAATGACAATCTACCTCACAGCGCGAAAATCACAATACACAAACGTGTAAGGAGTAACTATGGAATTCCCTATTGCATTCGGTGAACAACCATGACAGGTAAACTAGGTAAAGCTTCTCACAAAGGTTTTAATCTAGCAATTTATCACGCTCGACACACAGACAATTTCTCACCTCACAGCTGTCGAAATTGGTTGAATATTTAGATTAATTACCTCACGACTCCGTTCCTAAGGAATACTACGTCTAGCAACCATCCACTGATCGAAAACACAAAGTAGACGATCTGGCATGCACCTAATGTGCGAAAGACATTCACTCAAGTACACGAGGATTAACGGAAACAATCATCAAACAATCCTAAATACGCGTTTACATGCAACAAGAAATACCATAGTCGTTACTTTATTGCTCAATCATGAATCAAGTTCCAAAACCGAAAACTAATTGTCTCGACCATACATATTCATCAAAACCTAGGTAGTCCAAGAATTCTATCCAAAAATACTCATAAACACAGCATTTATCATCAAACTAATCATCCAAGAACACATGACAAATTGAAATAAAGCAAAGAACGCAAAACCGAATGATTAACACCCGAGGAAATCGATCCCAGTGATCCCTAGCTTCAATCCTTGCCTTGTATCCTTTGAAATCGCCAACCGGAAGCTTGTAAAATCGCCCTATCGCCCTTAGCCGTCGTCTGTGGTGTGTGTTTCTAAAACTAGGGTTTAAAACGATTAAATATGTTTTTTTTCTCGAAAGCCTACCCGTCGCGTATCGCGACGGGTCTTCATACTCCCTCGCGCTACGCGAGTGATACCAAAATCTCTATTTTTTTATTGTTTCCAATACCTGACTCTCTCGTCTCGATCCCGGAAGCTCATTCTTCTTAATTCCTGCTCGTTTTAGCTTCCTTTTTACCTAGATCACTGTAGACAACACAAATAATCAATAGTATACGAAAACCAGATATAAACGATACAAAACGACTCGAAACTATACAAAATAAACACGAGAAACAGATGTATTTTGCAACACATCAAATATCCCCACACTTATCTTTTTTTTCGTCCCTGAAAAATTCATGCAAAGCAGGATCATAATCAAGCACAAGGTTTCCAACATTTTATGGGTTATCTTATTAGACACGAAAAACACAAAAACCGCGATTGTCGGTATGTTTGTCCTTCTAAACCCAACCACCAACGGATTTTCCCCAATCATATTTCGTTATCTTCAAGTGAACACTAGGTCTAGGGTCTCACACTAAGGTATCCACAGTTCTACCTAATCCCATCTTAAGTTTTCGAAGCACAGATTAAGTCATTTGTTTCATGATTTTTCTTCCACTGTAACCCAATACCCAGATGTATTTAAATTAACTAATGATGGATGGATGCATAAATATATATTTATTTATTTATTTATTTTTTTTATTTTTTTTAATCATGTTGAGCTTTATATAACATAATTGTAACCTTAACTCAGAGGTATTGCCAACCAAGTCGCCATCCCAGCGGGCAACACATAAGCTTTAGGTTATAATATTTAAAGCACTTAGCCCATGGGTGTATCCACCAAGTCACCATCCCAGTGGGAAACACATAGGCTTCGTTCTTAAGTTATTTTTAAGCTCACGCAATGATACGATGGAATTTCCTAAAGCGCCACCAGTCCCGGATTTATTCTCATAAAAAGGTAAGGTGTGCTAACTAACCTGCTAATCTTAAATACATACGGGTTTTAACCTACAGTGGTACCTCTTATACTATTCGACAGTTTCGGCTTCACCGCTTCTCCTAAGATGAGAACCCACGGACGTTGTGATTTAAGGTGCAGTGTATTACAAATACTCCTAGGGCTTTTTACCGTCAGTTGGGCCTACCAGACATATCCCGAGTTAAGTGTGTAATCTGATTTTTAATGTCTTATATATATTAAATGAAAACCAGGGCCCAATTTCCTATCATCTCCTGCTTTTAAATGCAATCATCAAGTTTCTTAAACAATTTTTTTTTCTTTTTTCAAGAACATAAATAAATAGATAAAATTTAAACTAACTAAATGCATTCAAAGTTAACTAGACTCAATAAAAAAAAAAATAAACAAAGACTCAAAACTTCCCATCCCCACACTTAAAATTTGCATTGTCCCCAATGCAGGAATGGAAAACAAAATAAACAAAACTGCAAAAACACAAAATAAAAAAATAAAAGATACAAATCGGAAAAGACTTGGCTGGTAATAAAGCAAGACTGTCAAGTGCCAGTCTTTTCCATCAAGTACTGCCCTCCAAATCGAATGTGCTCAGCAAACAATTCCGACTCATCTCACACATACGAAAGCGGCTACCTCCACAAACAAACTCAACCAAACATAATAATCCAAACACGTCAAACATAGATAAAGATAAGTTCAAAATTCAAGTGTTTTAACCAACCCTTACCATAACCCACTATTACAGTCCCAAATTGTATCAAAATAAACAGGATTAGTTAAACAAACATAACATAATAAAAACCAGCATCATGATCCCCACACTAGTCCTCATCATGATCACCACCTGCATGTTCACCTGACGGTCCTGGAGGCTGAAAGAAATCCGGTACCTGAATATTCATATAACCCATCATGTACCTCAAAGCATCCTCCTGCCTGCGCTGACCACCCCTAATTAGATCCCTCTGCTGCTCATAACCAGTCCTAAACATATCAATTTCCTGCTCATGATACTGGTCCATCCTATCACAAAGTGACTCCAAAGTGAGCGGGTGTTGGAATGGGCTCACGAAGTGGGTATTGCCTAGCTGGCATATCTCTCCTAAATACCGGCCTTTGACGGTGGGTAGGAATGCTAGCTCTCATAGCCTCAGCGGCCGCCGACCCATGCAGCGGCAAAATCTGATGTCCTACCCTAACATCCTCCCATCGTGGGGGATCATTTCTAGCCACAATACCTGCCTTGCGCAGGTCCCTAATATCAATCGGTGTAGTAGCAGGCCCCACCGTCAGGAAATCAGGATTATACCTTTCAAACACACCTAAATTAGCAGCAATACGGTACACATAAGGCCCCATGTCCAACCTAGCTCTTGCTCCTCCTCTACGCCCTCTCGCATACGACTGAGCCAAAACACAAGCAATGTTTGCCTCTCGGCCCTGAACCATGCAGTACAAACAGAACAAATCCAACCAATTTATCTTCTCTTCGCCAGAATATCTACCACTATGGTACATGCCAAAATTCTATGGATATAACGCAAAACTGGGTCCCGAATCTCAGACTCCACCATACTGGTGGAAAACGGGGAGTCAGCTATAGTGACCCAGAACTCACTCAAATCAACCTCACCTATGCAGTGGTCCCTCTCTCTCTTAGATGCACCCCTCAAACTTGTCATGAACCCAGGTGACAGCACCTCCTCATTAGTATAAAACCCAGTGGCAACAGCAAACTGAGGAATGGTCATTTCAAATACTCTCCTACCTAGAGCAAAAGACACTGTGCCCTCATCATCAAACTCTGTCTCATAATAATAAAAAGTGGCATGAAACTCTAAAGTCAACTCCCGATACTAGGGCCAGTCACATTCTAAAACTGCAGCCCACCTCTGCCCCAACAACCTCTCTATCCTGTCTCTTTGTCCTAGAACATCTAACATATCCCAACTGATGTTCCTATGATGTAACATCTCAAGAGATACAAACCTGTCTAACCTCTCAGATTCAGCAGTTTCTACCTCAAACCTTAAAAGGGTATGCTTCCGAATCCTCCTAGTACTTGCGATCGGTAATCGCTCTGCATCTGAATACCTTATCTGCCTTCCATGCCTCTGGGCTGGCATAGGTGGCTCTGGTTCCCCTCTTTGTTGAGGAGCTGGCCCTCTCTTTCTTTTTGCTGCTGCCCTTGAAGATTCGCCTTCTGACATATCTGATAAAAAAAAACAAAGTTAAACAACAGCAAACAAGAAGAGCATTAGTAATTTAGAAAAAATAATAACGACCGTATAACATTTCGTTCGCGGTCGTGACAGAAAAATCAGAGATATTGTTTATAACAGAACATGAGTTTCAGACCAAGTCTCACCCGAATGGAGATTTAGTACGGGCGAGATAGTCTTATGCCTGTTGAAAGCATATAAGTAACATCCCAAACGCAAACAAGACCAAATGAACAAAAGGGAATCTGAAATAGACTCATGGTATACAACTACCCCATCCCGTCACTTTAATTGTCCTCAATTAAATCCTAAGTGCCAAAACAAACTTTCATAGTTGATTCCATTCAAGCATACATGATTTCAAAAACCAAGGTGAGAAAGAGAAATTTCCAATTTTTGCTATTATACCTAGTAAAAGCATGTTAATATCAACAAAACTCATGTCACACTCAAAATTGTGTGAACCAACACGCAGAAACATCTTACAGTGAACAATCCAAACATCTCATATGCAAATCTATATTCAAAACCGACAAAAATCCGACAAACCATACCCAAATTGAAAACGAAACAGACATTAAAGTAAAACTACATATAGACATCCTCACAAGACTAGATTAAAGCTAAAACATGACAAAGCAAGACAAAAAACAACCAAGATGAAAAAGTTGGGATACATACCTGATAACCGACAATGTAAAACACAAAAAGTTCAGAAAACCGAAGACCCTTGGAAACCTGTTGTAGAAGTTTCAAGCTTGGTGGCTATGGTGGTTAACAGGTGGATTTGGGGGTTAGGGTTTTGTAATCGCCGGAGGCATGAAATGGTGAAATGTGTGTGTGATTTGGGGAAGAAAGGGGGTTTTCTTTTTTATATTTGCGTCTGACACTACCTCGCGTAGCGCGAGGTCTTTAAGATAAATGTCGCGTAACGCGACGTGAGTAATTTGACAGAAAGTTTCAACATCCACTCGCGTAGCGCGAGGGATTTAAGGAAAGTGTCGCGTAACGCGACGGGTGTCATTTAGCAGAAAGTTTCGAGTTTTTCCACGCCTTAACCAATTTCTCCACATTTTCCCAAATAATTCTCTTGACTTAAACAAAAAAAAAATAATAAATACCTGGAAAAGAAAAGAAAATGACTCCAAAAACAAAGAACTCAAAAATAACCACAATGGTACAAACTCTACACTTGGGATTTCACCCAAGACTCCTAAACATCAATCTTCTCGGGAGTTTCAAGGGAGATCTCCTCCCTTTCGTTCTCATCCAACGCTCCTCCGATATAGTGCTTCAATCGATGGCCATTAACCTTCCACGTGCTACCATCAATATCATTTTTCAATTCGATTGCACCATACGGGAATACCTCTTTCACTACATAGGGACCCGTCCACTTGGATTTTAGCTTTTCCCCAAACAACTTCAATCGGGAATTGTAAAGTAAAACCCGATCACCCTTCTTAAACTCCTTCAACCCCTTCAATCTTCGATCATGCAACGTCTTAGATTTCTCTTTAATGCTCAATGAACGAGCATACGCTGCATCACGAAGGGCTTCCAACTCATGGATTTAGAAAAATCGTCTCCTTGCCGCTTCTGTAAGATCAAGGTTTACCGTTTTAAGCGCCCAAAGTGCTTTATGCTCAAGCTCAACGGGGAGATGACAAGCTTTGCCATAGACGATCATGAAAGGTGTGGTTCCTAAAGGGGTTTTGTAAGCGGTTCTAAACGCCCACAACGCATTGTCTAGCATGTCGGACCAATCCTTCCGACTTTTCCCAACCTTTTTCTCGAGGATCCTCTTCACTCCTCGGTTCGCATTCTCCACTTGACCGCTTGTTTGAGGATGGTAAGCGGTCGACAAACGATGAGTGACCCCGTAGCGTTCAAGAGCCTTTTCTAACATTGTGTTACAAAAGTGCGTGCCACGGTCACTAATAAGAGCTCTAGGAGTTCCGAACCGGCTAAACAATTTCTTCAAAAATCTCAACACACCTCGGGCATCATTAGTGGGTAAAGCTTGTTCCTCTACCCACTTGGAAATGTAATCAATTGCCACGAGAATGTACCGGTTCCCTCTAGAGACGGGGAACGGTCCCATGAAATCAATGCCCCAAACATCGAAAACTTCAAGAACTTGAATTGGGTTTTGGGGCATTTCATCTTTGGATGAGATATTACCTGTACGTTGACACGGGTCACATTGTTTAACAAACTCAAGGGCATCCTTCACCACCGAAGGCCAATAAAAACCACAATCAAAAACTTTTTGGGCGGTGGTGTGGTGACCATGATGACCTCTCGTTAGACCCTCATGACAATGCCTAAGGATTTCTAGACCCTCTTTCTTGCTCACACATCTCCTAAGCACTCTATCACCCCCTATACGATAAAGATACGGGTCATCCCAAACATATTTTCCCGCATCCCGGAAAAACTTCCTCTTCTGTTGAGTAGTCATCCCCTTGACAACTACTCCATGAGCAAGGTAATTTGCCAAATCAGTGAACCATGGCATACCTTGCGTCTCAGCTTCTACAAAATCAACCGATTCATGAGGGAATCTATCTCCAATCGCCTCCTTACGAATCTCCCTCCTTTCCGGACCCTCTAATCGGGAAAGATGATCAGCGGCTACATTCTCCGCGCCCTTCTTATCCTTGATCTCAATATCAAACTCAGACAGCAAAAGGATCCATCTAATCAAACGGGGTTTGGCATCCTTCTTTTTGAAAAGGTATCGCAATGCCGAGTGATCGGTAAAAACTGTGGTCTTAGAGAGCACGAGATAGGACCGGAACTTATCAAAGGAAAAGACTACAGCTAGAAGCTTTTTCTCTGTAGTGGTGTAATTTTCTTGAGCATCATTAAGAGTCTTACTAGCGTAGTATATCGGGTGAAAATTTTTCTCACGCCTTTGGCCTAAAACCGCCCCTACGGCTTGGTCACTAGCATCACACATGAGCTCAAACGGTAAGCTCCAATCGGGGGCAACTAAAATGGGGGCACTAACCAACTTCTCCTTCAAAAATTCGAATGCCCTAACGCATTCCTCATCAAACTCAAACGGGGTATCCTTCTCTAGAAGATGGGTCATGGGGCGGGTGATTTTGGAGAAATCCTTAATGAAACGCCTATAGAAACCCGCATGACCGAGGAAACTCCGAATTGACTTAACACTAGTGGGTGGTGGGAGTTTACTAATGGTTTCAATCTTAGCTTGATGCACCTCTATTCCCACTCTAGAGATCTTATGCCCTAACACTATCCCCTCAGTCACCATGAAGTGACACTTCTCCCAATTGAGCATCAACTTAGTCTCCTCACATCTCCTCAACATCCTCTCAAGATTCGATAGACAATGATCGAACGAGCTACCATAAACCGAGAAGTCGTCCATGAAAACCTCCATAGACGACTCTATCATATCCTGAAAGATAGCTACCATACACCGTTGGAATGTAGCAGGAGCGTTACACAACCCGAATGGCATGCGACGATAAGCATAAGTGCCATAGGGGCACGTAAATGTGGTCTTTTCCTGATCCTCCGGTGCAATGGGGATCTGGAAATAACCTGAAAAACCATCCAAGAAGCAGTAAAACTGCTGGCCTGCTAAACGCTCTAGCATCTGGTCAATGAACGGAAGGGGAAAGTGATCCTTCCTAGTGGCATCATTAAGTCGCCTATAATCGATGCACACTCGCCAACCAGTGACCGTGCGGGTAGGTATGAGCTCGTTCTTCTCATTAGTCATAACAGTCATCCCCCCTTTCTTAAGGACAACCTGAGTCGGGCTCACCCAAGACGAGTCGGATATGGGATAAATGAGACCCGCATCCATGAGCTTCAAGACCTCCTTCTTCACAACCTCTTGCATATTGGGATTTAAACGTCTCTGAGGTTGTACCACCGGCTTATACTCATCCTCCATGAGTATCCGATGTGTGCAATAAGCCGGGCTGATGCCCTGGATATCTGTGAGTCTCCAAGCAATGGCTTGCTTATGTGCCTTCAACACCTCAAGCAACCGACTCTTCTCCCCCTCATTCAACCTAGAAGAAATCACAACGGGTAGAGTGGAATTCTCTCCTAGGAACGCATACTCCAAATGGGACGGTAAGACCTTAAGCTCTAAAGGTGGAGGTGCCTCTACCGATGGTTTCTTACTCTCCTCTCTCAACTCACTAACCTCCAAAACCTCCGGAATCAACGGGATGCTATCCTCAATGGCTTCTACATCTCCCTCACTATCATCTACTAACAAATCAACCCCGCACACATAATCTACACACCGGTCAACTCGTGATAAAAAAGAATTTATGAAGTAAACGGAGTGGCACGGATCACTAAAGTCGTCTTGACTACCCGGATGTCTCATTGACTTAACAACCTCAAACGTGACATTCTCATCACCTACTCTAAGAGTGAGCTTCCCGTCAAAGACATCAATGATCGCCTTTGCGGTACGTAGGAATGGACGCCGCAAGATGATAGGAACAGAGTCATCGGCCTCCATGTCGAGAATCACGAAATCAACGGGGAAAACAAATTTATCAACCTTAACTAACAAGTTCTCCAAGATACCTCGTGGACATTTAACCGATCGATCAGCAAGAGAAAGTGTCATGCGCGTTGGGGTCAGATCACCGAGGGCTAGCTTCTCGTATAGAGAATATGGCATCAGATTGATGCTAGCACCTGAATCTGCCAACGCGTGTCTCTGAATGTCACCACCAAACAGACACGGGATTGTAAAAATACCCGGGTCTGTCAATTTCTCCGGTAGCTTGTTCAGAATCACCGCCAAACAACCCCCACTCAAGGGGATATTTGAAATCTCTCCCAGCCGATCCTTACGCTTCAACAGATCTTTTAAAAATTTCGCATACTTCGGCATATGCTGAAGGGCCTCAATAAATGGTAGATTGATTTTTAACTGTTTAAAAATGTCCAGAAAATGCCCATACTCCTTAGCATGTTTCTGATGAGCTAAACGAGCAGGGTATGGAAGACGGGAATGATCAATCTCGGGAATAGGCTTATACCCTACAGGCTTCTTTTCTACCGACTTCTCTACTGGAGACTCACTGTCCGGTGCTGTACTTGCTGGGACTGGCCTCATGTGCACCCCTCCAGGAGTCTCCATTTCAATCTCCTCATCTACCGGTTCTTCATCCTCAATCTCTACCGATGACCTATCTATATCTATTCCTCTACCACTACGAGCAGTGACTGCTTTTAGTTGGGCGTTTGGATTGGGTTGAGTACTACCTGAAAACTGGCCCTGAGGCCTTTCTTCTAAACGCCTAGCAATGTCACCAACTGAACGCTGAAGATCAAGGAACGCGGATTGTTGATTTTTCAGAAGAATGTCATGTTCTGCCAGAGTTTTCTGAGTGTTGGCATCCTTAGCAACTAACTGTGTCAACAACTCCTCTATCTTACTCATGTTGTTACCACTACCTCCTACCGAAGGATTTCCTGAATTTCCACTAGAAGACTGACCCTGCCCCTGGTTCTGAGGAAAATTTGAATGGAAACCAGGGGGATTTCCGGAAGATCACCAATTGAAGTTTGGGTGATTCCTCCAATTTGAGTTGTAGGAATTTCCAAACGGATTAGTGGGAACTCGGTTTTGGCCTCCTACGAAATCTACTTGCTCTTGATTCAACACTAAACACTCAGAAGTGGCGTGACCACCCCTACAGATCTCACATCTATCAACCTTCATCTTCAACTCCTTAACATCCTTCGACAAGGCTTCAAGTGCAGCAGCCACACTAGCGTCCGTATTAACATGGTGAATACCCCTCGTAGATGAGGATGAACTAGTGATAGGAGTGGAATTCCTATTGGCTGACCGCTGCTCATATTCAGCCTGAGCAAAACTCTCAAACAAGTCATTGCACTCGGCCACATCCCTCTTTCCCATAAGGTGGCCTCCTGCAGAAGTATCAAAGCGGGCACGAGTCTCATAAGTAAGACCATTGTAGAATTTCTCTACAAGGGCCCAGTCAGATAAACCATGTTGGGAGCATCTGCTAATCAGATTCTGAAAACGCTCCCAGGCAAGATAGTAAGGCTCATCAGATGCCATCCGGAACGAATGGATCTCATCACGAAGGCGGGCTGCCTTAGCAGGTGGGAAGTATTTCTTAAGGAAACCTTCACGAAGGATAGCCCAAGTTGTGAAAGTCCCAGGAGGGTGTGAATCCAGCCAAGTGGCGGCTCTTCCTGAAAGAGAAAACGGGAACAACTGAAGGAAGATAGCATCCTCAGTGGCACCTTGTAGGTTGAAAGTACCGCAGATACGAGTAAGGCGGGCAATGTGTGATGGAGCATCCTCATCATCACGACCATGAAATTGGCAGTTGTTGATTGCAGTCATGATGCATGAAGGTATTTGCCAAGAGTTTTCATTAGTGATACTCGGAACTGTGATGGGATTGTTAACTCCCGTGAAACCCTCGGTGGATTGTTGGTGAACGGTTCGACGGATGGCCATTTCAGGATGAACGAGTGGTGGACTAGAAGGAGTGGGTGGTCTAGATGGTGGAGTAGAATCAGAAATGGGCGAATTGGTGGAAGAACTAGTAGGTGAAGGTGAAACACTTACCTCGATTGACGTCTCCTCTGAATATTCCTTGGAATCGGTGTGCGAATCCAGCGAAATTTCTGGTACTGGTCCTTGCGAGCGCAAATGTGGCATAAACTGCAAAGAAAGAAAAGAACGTGTAAGAAACAAATATAAGAAGAACAAAATAAAAAAAAATAAAAATATACAAATATGTGCAGATAAATTAAAACGAACTGATTTATGCAAATCTTTTATGAATTCCCCGGCAACGGCGCCAAAAACTTGATGTGCACAAAGTAGTTTGAATTTAATGACTCAAAACAACCTAAATAAAACTTGGCCGCGAGGGACAAACTAGTCGGGGGCGCCTTCTGGTTTCCTCGCGTACAGTGAGAGGTTCCTTCCCGGTCTTCGCGTACCGCGAAGACTTGCTTGTCGATGATAATTGACTTTTGACACTTTGACCCCCTGTACTTTCATGCCTTCTCCATTATACTTCGTTATTCGCTCATTTAGCACTCAATACCAGTAACACACTCAAGTACAAATACCAACGTAAAATCGACTCTATATACAAAGTAAAACTATACAAAACCGACACTTAAACAAGGGACATTTGACCTTACATCACATCCCCACACTTACTCTTTTGCGTTCCGAAAAAGAATTTTGAAATGGAATCATAATTGGAACCTGCCTTAACAATCTCATTCAATTAAAACATAATCACGCATTGATTGTAACAATTGGTATTTCTATCTGACTAAACCCAACCACCGATCTATTGAGCCCCCGATTATGTGATCTACTATCCTATTCATTACCAAGCAACAGATTATCTATGGGTCTCACACTTAGGACGCTACAACTTAGTCTAATCCCATCTCAAGGTCATGTTTAGGCACGGGTTAAACCTTATAGATTTCCCACCACTATAAACACTAATTTACAAGTTTTAGAAAATTATGGAATGATGGATTGATGGATGCATGCTTTTGAGCTTTTATTATTATTTTATGAATGAACCTAACCCAGTGGTGTTTCAATCACATTGGAACACGATATATGACACGTAGGCTGCAGTTCTTAAGCAATGAAGTACTTAAGCTTCGGAGCATGGGTGTATCCTTCAAGTCATCATCCCGAAGGGAAACACGTACTCCTAACTTAGTCATCCAATATTGATCACTTAAGTCCCGTCCATGGGTGTATCCTTCAAGTCACCATCCCGAAGGGAAACACGTAGACGAAACTCAAGCTTTCAATTGATTTAATTACCTGTAACACACTTCGTTATTCGCTCATTTAGCTCATGCAAGATGGATAATGGATGCGGGCGCCATCAACTTTCAGATTATTTTCATACAAGAAAGTGATGTGCCAAATAATTTTCAAAAACTTGTAAACTTTTGCTTATAGTGGTACCTATCACCCTATATTGACAGTTTCAACCTTGCCGAAACCCCTAAGATGAGTACCCACAAGACATCCTGAATTAATTATTCAATTAAACCTAGATACACCATCGGTTTAATTTAATCACACACAAGCATAGTTCCGATTATACCTATCATTTTCCAATTAACTGCACAGAATCTAGTCCGAGGACATTTTTGAAAATTTTTAAGGTTTTTTAAGTTTTTTTCTGACTCAAAACTCACTCAAAATAAAGACTCAAACTAGACCTAGACAAGGTCTTCCCTCCCCACACTTAAACTCTACATTGTCCTCAATGTAGGAAGAGTGACTCAAAATCAAAAGAAAAATAACAAAAATTAAATAACTTATCTCGAAATGCGATCGTATAGCATTTCATTCGCGATCGAGTTCCACAGATGCAAGCGGATTACTGCGTATAAGAATGCTCAAGATCGGATTGTCATCTCTCGAACGGCGATTGCGTACGAGAGATTAAATCCAAACCTACGAAATGAAGCTCGAAACAAACCAACAAGCATCACATCGACTCAATATAATGACTAAAATAAAATAAAGTACAAGACAGACTCGACCCGACTCAAAAAGAATAAAAAATAAATAGGTATAAATAAAAAAATGAAAAAAATAGGGTTACAGGCGAAGGACTGGTTGCAACATCTCGCGTATCGCGAGGGACAGAAAATTACCGGGCCCTTGACTTTTCTTCCTCGCGTACCGCGAGAAATGGAGGAGGGTTCCTCTCGTATCGCGAGGACCCTATGTTGACAGAAAGTTTTGGCCATTTTTAACTTAGAAAAATTTTCCAACTCAAAATCCAATTCTTGTTCAAAACCTCCAGAAACTCGCACACGCGCCCAATTGCACCCCGCGTGCTTAATACCCATGTGACATCCCCACACTTGGCCGGTTCAGACACAAAAGCACACAAAACAAAGATAGAACCTAACTCACTTTCGTAGGAATCACGAATGCATTTAGCGTATGCATCAAGCCTTTTAAATCCCTAGGTAGCCCGAGTGGACGATTTTAGTCTCGTGTGGGTTTCTATTGAACACACCCGCAAAGTTCATGTAACTAGATATTAAAATAAAACATACCTTAGGCTGCCTCTTAAAAGTGCTAAGTTTAACGTCTTCAGCCAGACGCAGTGTACCTTACTTGAGTCATGGTGGTCGGGTGGGATGCTTGCAATCCTCCTTCCCTACACTTAAGTTACTTTCCTTATCGAATTTCCTCTATGCTTGCACAAACAAAGCAAAGAGTTCTCGTTCTGCATCCGGAACCTGCGGTTTCTTCCCTTTTCGCCTTCTCTTTCTAACCCGTTTCTTCCCTTTATCTAGAGTCTCCCCATCCTTCTACTCAGCTGACCTGTCAAACACAACACAAACATTCTCTACTGTGTGATTCACCTTTTCAGGTGATCCACATTTGTTATCTTTCGGGGTTGGCAAGGTTGAAAATATTTTAAGTCTCAATTTTTGAGCCCCAAACCTCATCCTTACCGTTCCCTCAACATAGTTAATATCTGCCTATGCAGTGGCCAAGAATGGTCTACCCAAAATAATTGTTGGTTCTGTGTTCTTGACACAGTCCAACACCAAGAAATCCACTGGGTAGTAAAACTCCTTCACCTTCACAATCACATCCGTTACAATCCCCCTACGATGTGTGGGAGTCTGATCAGCCAGCACCACAATGGTGTTAACTCTCTGTAATGGGCCAAAATCATGCTGATCATACAGACTCCCAGGAATTATACTCATAATAGATGCTCCAAGATCCAGCAGTGCTCTATCAAGTGTAATTGCACCTATTTGTATAGAAATAATTGGTGCTCATGGATCTTGGAGTTTCGGGGGAAGGGTACCCATGAACACAGAATTTACAGTAGCACTTAGCTTTACATGTTTACGACATTTGTGCCGTCGTTTACAGGTACTCAAACCTTTCAAACATTCAACATTATCAGGATCTTGTTTAAGCGTATTTAAAAATAAAGAGTTAATTTTAATTAGCTGTAACACACTTCGTTATTCGCTCATTTAGCTCATGCAAGATGGATAATGGATGCGGGCGCCATCAACTTTCAGATTATTTTCATACAAGAATGTGATGTACCAAATAATTTTCAAAAACTTATAAACTTTTGCTTATAGTGGTACCTGTCACCCTATATTGACAGTTTCAACCTTGCCAAAACCCCTAAGATGAGAACTCATAAGACATCCTCAATTAATTATTAAATTAAAACTGGATACACTATCGGTTCAATTTAATAACACACAAGCATAGTTCCGAATGTACCTATCATTTTCCAATTAACTGCACAGAATCTAGTCCAAGGACATTTTTGAAAATTTTTAAGTTTTTTATGTATTTTTCTGACTCAAAATAACGACTCAAACTAGACCTGGACAAGGTCTTCCCTCCCCACAATTAAACTGTACATTGTCCTCAATGTAGGAAGAGTGACTCAAAATCAAAATAAAAATAACAAATATTAAATAACTTATCTGGAAATGCGATTCGTGATCGTGTTCCACAGATGCAAGCGGATTACTGTGTATAAGAATACTCAAGATCGGATTGTCATCTCTCGAATGGCGATTGCGTACGAGAGATTAAATCCAAACCTGCGAAATGAAGCTCGAAACAAACCCACAAGCATCACATCGACTCAATATAATGACTAAAATAAAATAAAATACAAGACAGACTCGACCCGACTCAAAAAGAATAAAAAATAAATAGGTATAAATAAAAAAATGAAAAAAATAAGGTTACAGGCAAAGGGCTTGTTGCAACATCTCGCGTATCGCGAGGGACAGAAAATTACCGGGCCCATGACTTTTCTTCCTCGCGTACCGCGAGAAATGGAGGAGGGTTCCTCGCGTACCGCGAGGATGTTGACAGTAAGTTTTGGCCATTTTTAACTTAGAAAAATTTTCCAACTCAAAATCCAATTCTTGTTCAAAACCTCCAGAAACTCGCACACGCACCTAATTGCACCCCGCGTGCTTAATACCCATGTGACATCCCCACACTTGGCCGGTTCAGACACAAAAGCACACAAAACAATGATAGAACCTAACTTACTTTCGTAGGAATCACGAATGCATTTAACGTATGCATCAAGCCTTTTAAACCCCTAGGTAGCCCGAGTGGACGATTTTAGTTTCGTGAGGGTTTCTATTGAACACACCCGCAAAGTTCATGTTACTAGATATTAAAATAAAACATTCCTTAGGCTACCTCCTAAGAGTGCTAAGTTTAACGTCTTCAGCCAGACGCGGTGTACCTTTCTTGAGTCATGGTGGTCGGGTGGGATGCTTGCAATCCTCCTTCCCTACACTTAAGTTACTTTCCTTATCGAATTTCCTCCATGCTTGCACAAACAAAGCAAAGAGTTCTCGTTCTGCATCCGGAACCTGCAGTTTCTTCCCTTTTCGCCTTCTCTTTCTAACCCGTTTCTTCCCTTTATCTGGAGTCTCTCCATCCTTCTGCTCAGCTGACCTGTCAAACACAACACAAACATTCTCTACTGTGTGATTCACCTTTTCAGGTGATCCACATTTGTTATCTTTCGGGGTTGGCAAGGTTGAAAATATTTTAAGACTCAATTTTTGAGCCCCAAATCTCATCCTTACCGTTCCCTCAGCATAGTTAATATCTGCCTATGCAGTGGCCAAGAATGGTCTACCCAAAATAATTGTTGGTTCTGTGTTCTTGACACCGTCCAACACCAAGAAATCCACTGGGTAGTAAAACTCCTTCACCTTCACAATCACATCCGTTACAATCCCCCTAGGATGTGTGGGAGTCTGATCAGCCAGCACCACAATGGTGTTAACTCTCTGTAATGGGCCAAAATCATGCTGATCATACAGACTCCCAGGAATTATACTCATAATAGATGCTCCAAGATCCAACAGTGCTCTATCAAGTGTAATTGCACCTATTTGTATAGAAATAATAGGTGCTCATGGATCTTAGAGTTTCAGGGGAAGGGTACCCATGAACAAAGCATTTACAGTAGCACTTAGCTTTACATGTTTAGGACATTTGTGCCGTCGTTTACAGGTACTCAAACCTTTCAAACATTCAACATTATCAAGATCTTGTTTAAGTGTATTTAAAAATAAAGAGTTAATTTTAATTAGCTGTAACACACTTCGTTATTCGCTCATTTAGCTCATGCAAGATGGATAATGGATGCGGGCGCCATCAACTTTCAGATTATTTTCATACAAGAATGTGATGTGCCAAATAGTTTTCAAAAACTTATAAACTTTTGCTTATAGTGGTACCTGTCACCCTATATTAACAGTTTAAACCTTGCCAAAACCCCTAAGATGAGAACTCACAAGACATCCTCAATTAATTATTCAATTAAACCTAGATACACTATCGGTTCAATTTAATCACACACAAGCATAGTTCCGATTGTACCTATCATTTTCCAATTAACTGCACAGAATCTAGTCCAAGGACATTTTTGAAAATTTTTAAGTTTTTTATGTATTTTTCTGACTCAAAACTCACTCAAAATAAAGACTCAAACTAGACCTGGACAAGGTCTTCCCTCCCCACAATTAAACTCTACATTGTCCTCAATGTAGGAAGAGTGACTCAAAATCAAAAGAAAAATAACAAAAATTAAATAACTTATCTGGAAATGCGATTCGCGATTGTGTTCCACAGATGCAAGCGGATTACTGCGTATAAGAATCCTCAAGATCGGATTGTCATCTCTCGAATGGCGATTGCGTACGAGAGATTAAATCTAAACCTGTGAAATGAAGCTCGAAACAAACCCACAAGCATCACATCGACTCAATATAATGACTAAAATAAAATAAAATACAAGACAGACTCGACCCGACTCAAAATGAATAAAAAATAAATAGGTATAAATAAAAAAATGAAAAAAATAGGGTTACAGGCGAAGGACTGGTTGCAACATCTCGCGTATCGCGAGGGACAGAAAATTACCGGGCCCTTGACTTTTCTTCCTCGCGTACCGCGAGAAATGGAGGAGGGTTCCTCGCGTACCGCGATGACCCTATGTTGACAGAAAGTTTTGACCATTTTTAACTTAGAAAAATTTTCCAACTCAAAATCCAATTCTTGTTCAAAACCTCCAGAAAGTCGCACACTCGCCCAATTGCACCTCGCGTGCTTAATACCCATGTGACATCCCCACACTTGGCCGGTTCAGACACAAAAGCACACAAAACAAATATAGAACCTAACTCGCTTTCGTAGGAATCACGAATGCATTTAGCATATTCATCAAGCCTTTTAAACCCCTAGTTAGCCTGAGTGGACGATTTTAGTCTCGTGAGGGTTTCTATTAAACACACCCGCAAAGTTCATGTAACTAGATATTAAAATAAAACATACCTTAGGCTACCTCCTAAAAGTGCTAAGTTTAACGTCTTCAGCCAGACGCGGTGTACCTTACTTGAGTCATGGTGGTCGGGTGGGATGCTTGCAATCCTCCTTCCCTACACTTAAGTTACTTTCCTCATCGAATTTCCTCTATGCTTGCACAAACAAAGCAAAGAGTTCTCGTTCTGCATCCGGAACCTGCAGTTTCTTCCCTTTTCGCCTTGTCTTTCTAACCCGTTTCTTCCCATTATCTGGAGTCTCTCCATCCTTCTGCTCAGCTGACCTATCAAACACAACACAAACATTCTCTACTGTGTGATTCACCTTTTCAGGTGATCCACATTTGTTATCTTTCGGGGTTGGCAAGGTTGAAAATATTTTAAGACTCAATTTTTGAGCCCCAAACCTCATCCTTACCGTTCCCTCAGCATAGTTAATATCTGCCTATGCAGTGGCCAAGAATGGTCTACCCAAAATAATAGTTGGTTCTGTGTTCTTGACACAGTCCAACACTAAGAAATCCACCGGGTAGTAAAACTCCTTCACCTACACAATCAAATCCATTACAATCCCCCTAGGATGTGTGGGAGTCTGATCAGCCAGCACCACAATGGTGTTAACTCTCTGTAATGGGCCAAAATCATGCTGATCATACAGACTCCCAGGAATTATACTCACAGATGCTCCAAGATCCAGCAGTGCTCTATCAAGTGTAATTGCACCTATTTGTATAGAAATAATAGGTGCTCATGGATCTTGGAGTTTCGGGGGAAGGGTACCCATGAACACGGCATTTACAGTAGCACTTAGCTTTACCTGTTCAGGACATTTGTGCCGTCGTTTACAGGTACTCAAACCTTTCAAACATTCAACATTATCAGGATCTTGTTTAAGCGTATTTAAAAATAAAGAGTTAATTTTACGCTTTTCAAACTTTTCCCATCGTTTATCCTGTGTTGGATCTTTTTCTTTTTCTTTTGAAAATGGTTTGATTGTAGCATTTGGGAATGGAATCCTTATAGGTTTATTCACATTTTCAGTTTTCAATTAATGTTGTGAAATAAAATCCTGATTAAGGTCAGATTTTGAGTCATTGTACTCCACCACTTTCTCTACAACCGGTGGTGGACTTGGTTCACGGACAGGGTATTCAAATGTGGAAGGGAAACTTACAGCATTGAGGTGTGCACTGGTGGTGGTTTCTGAACTGGAGGACTGATGTGCACAACGAGGTTTACTTACTTCCTTGATGAGTGACCCGACAATCCTAGTTAAGTTGACAACTTGATCTAGCAAGGCTTGATGATGCGTTGCTTGCATCTCTTGTCGTTTCACCACTTCATGAACCACTTTTGCCATCTCCATCATATTTGACTGGATGGCATCCAGTTCAGAGTGATAGTTATCTTGATCAGGTGGCCTGCTTGGGTGGTAGTCTTGGTTGTAATCGTCATGATATTTTGGGTACTCAGGACCACCACCATATTGATTGTATCTTGGACAATCTTGTGCCCCGTGGCCAGTGATACACAGTTGTTGCATGGCTCATAGTATTCTTGGTCACCATAATAATTCCTGTCCATGTCAACCTGCACAAGTAGCACAACCGAGTAGCTCTGAACAAAGAAATAAACAAAAAATAAAAACAGAAGTAAAGAAAATCTTTTTGGGTGTTTGATAAGAATTAAAATCAACTAAAGACAATAAACTAAAGCAATAGAACTAAGCGCACCGATTCCCCGGCAACGGCGCCATTTTGATCTATGCCGTTTGGTCGGTCAAAAACAATACTTAAACACTTAACTAGTAAGGGTAAGAAGAGTATCGTATCCACGAGGAATCAGTGGTTAGAAAAATTGCTTAGTTAATAAACTAGAATGAAACACACAGATCAAACAAGGGTATAACTCCTTCCCAGACTTCAGGTTCTAGACTCATGCAATACTCAGTCATTCAATGGACACCACATAGACATAGTGTTGGAAAATCAATTGAAATAGTAATTGAAGATAAGCTGTTGTCAGCAATCTATACGACAAACGTGTCACAACTAGCACAATTCAAATACCCAATTTATGAACACCAAGTTACCCGCTTTAGTCACCCTACCCGGATACAAGGTTTTGTCATCAACCGAACACAAGTTGTAAAGCAAATAAACTCAAGGAATTCAAATAAATTGTTTAACTCAATCAATACATCAATATATCAAGCTATTGTCAAAAGCTAATAAGATCCATACATACAAACAACTGAATAAAGCAATAAACCTAAACGAACCATCCGTCGGGAGGAAGCCACACGCAGCTTAGCCACGCATGCTTGTCAGGCACACAAGCATAGCTTCAATCTTTGATCTGGAGTGAGTTGGAACTCTGGAAATTGCCCCTCTCCCTCTTTGAAATCGGCTGGAAGAAAGTTTATCCGAGAATGGGGGCTGCTATTTAATTTTAATGAATTAGGGCTTTTTCCTGATTCGGGGAGTCCTCGCGTACTGCGAAAGTTGGAGACAAGTCCCTCGCGTACCGCGAAGGACAAACTAGTCGGGGCACCTTCTGGTTTCCTCGCGTACCGCGAGAGGTTCCTTCTCAGTCTTCGTGTACCGCAAAGACTTGCTAGTCCAGGATAATTGACTTTTGACACTTTAACCCCCTGTACTTTCATGCCTTCTCCATTATACTTCGTTATTCGCTCATTTAGCACTCAATACCTGTAACACACTCAAGTACAAATACCAATGTAAAACCGACTCTATATACAAAGTAAAACTATTAAAACTATACAAAACCGTCACTTAAACAAGGGACATTTGACCTAACATCAGGCAACATCGGATATCAATCTATGGATACATGTGAAGACTCTCGATAATAAACCCGTGTGAACTCCCAACCTATTATATTTAATGATTTTTACTAACAACTAAGACGATAGAACACTAGACAACTAAGGAAACAACCAAGAACATGAAACTGGACATAAGGATAAGATCAGATAAGATAGAAAGCAACCACCCAGATAAGAATCTAAATTACATGTAATGACAATGGGAAATTAACCGTATGACTATCTCTAGTGGTACAAATCTAAGGTCAACTACGTATGTTTCTACTCACTAAGAAGACCAAAAGACTCGAATGAAGAACATGATAGACAGTGACAAAGTTTAGAATAGGAGGGATCTCCGCACGGTCTCACCACTCACAATGCCGTGAAAGACTGTGGTCCACATCCCTAGAGCAAAGGACAATCTAGAACTAAATCACACGCAAACCTTAAAAACACTAACATCAGGTATAAAGGCAAGACTCCCGGTCACATAATCTAGACCTAACACACAATGGGTAGGAGGTTTCAAGCTATATCTATCACCAAGTAGGTCTCAAGTCAAGATAGGACAGTGAAATTACCAGCTAAGTATAGCCAAGACACCAACCTTTATGGTCAAATTAGTTTTTTATTGATCAAAACACAAAGTAGTGATTCTATCATGCAAAACACAACCTAGAAGATACAAAATGAACTAGATAAAAAGCAAACATGATCAAGGCAGTAAATATTTAATAACAACATTCATAAGCATTCATATGCAATGAAGAACAAGATCATAAGATTATCGCAATGATTCATACGATTAAAACCCGAAAATAATGTGAAAACAAGAAAAGAATCATCAAACCTAGGTAGCTTAACAAGTTTAGCCAATTATGTAAATAACGAAACCCATAAAGTCAATATTACTGTTAATCGTAAAATAGAAATTAATTAAGCTACTAGCCTGCTAGCTTAAGTTAATTCACCTGCATGCTTGCCTGTTTCAATTAATTTTGACGTGTGTGCTTAGTTGCTTCGATTCTTTTCTTCGATGACCCAAACTTTGTTAGAGGTGTGTGTCTTCTTCGATCTTCCCTTCTTCTTTTCTGTTCAACACTTTTTTGTTTAATGACAATCCTATTCCACCTTTTCTTTCTTCACGACCTTCCTTACGTGACCTAATTCTCTTTTTATCCTCCTTTTTAATTTCTTTTGCAAATCCATCAAACAATTTGAGCCCATTGTAAAGTTTTATTCCAACCCATCAGTCAGTCATCTGGTTAAGCAAAAGGTATAAAATTTTAACTCCTTATGGTTGTTTGTTTCTTATTGGTTTGCATCTGAACCCTTGGTGGGCGATCTAGGGTAATGGCCTGGATCGGTTTGTGCGTACTTTCCGCTGCGTTTATTAATTTCGATCAAAAATAGTTTTTGAAACCGTATGTGCAAAGCCCCAACACTTTGTTTTGGGAGTGTTAATTTGGGGTTTTTCTAAGGGTTCTATTTCATTACTAATGTTGTTTTGTAGGGTGTTTTAGGTGTAGGTAAAGTTTCGGTCTAGCCACGGGATTAAAGTCGTTCGGGATTGGATTCTCATATGGTGGTTGTTATATCTTGGGTGATATTTTGTCTTAATGTCCTTCTGAGGACCTTCAAACTAATGTTTTGAATGTAATTGATCTATGGTACGGTGGTACTTGGTGGTTTATCACCTTAGCTTGGGTTTTTGAAATGTTATTGTTTTATGTGGCGTCATTTTGGTATTAAACATTCCTATTGATTTTGAAATTGTAAACGAGACCAACTTGCGCGTGCTTTTGAATAGTTAAATTTGGTTTGAAATTCCAGATGTTACATAGAACAGATGAATGAGTGTTATCAAATTTCTTGCCTTGTAAAATTCGTAGACATGCTTTCTAAATTATTTCTTGCCTTGTAAAATTGCTTGCCTTGTAAAATTGGTAGACATGCTTTCTAAATGCTAGGGTGAATTAGGCGTTTGGATATATGTAGTTACTGGATGTTTGGTGACAAGGAAACTGAACTTTTGAAAATGGTTTATTTGGTTGGAATTTCTTTCTATTAGTTTCTATGAATCTGACTGAGCTCATGTCAAACTATTTCTATGGCGATCGGTGGGTGCACTCGTGGAAGAAGATGAAGAAATAACCAATTCGCAATCGCTTTGCAATGCTGATGGGATCAAATAGATAGGGCTTTTAATCTGATAAGGTCAAGCTTGACAACAAAAACTAACGACCATCCAAGTCAAGGACCACCTGTGTTACGTTTATGCAAACAATTGGACCACCCGTGTAGGTTTTCAAACTTGAGGACCAAACTTGCAATATGTGCAAACCACATGGACCATCCCTGTAATTAACTCTTCTATAAAATAACTTTTGGATAATATACTAAAAGACCATGTTACTTTTGAACGGTTAACACACACCCTTCTACACTACTATTAAACTACACTTTTTTTTTCTTTCTAAATTACACCTTGCCTAGGTTGAAAAGTTTTGCCTTTTACCACTGTGCTACTGACACACCCTGGTTCAGGAACCATAGTTGCGCGAAAGCGGTTGGTACCTTTCATTCGTTTGACTGAGTTTATACGCAACGGAAAATGAATGATTTTCTTATGTTCGTGAACTGTTCGTTTAGAATGTTAATGAACGAACATAAACGAACAAGAACACGTTCATTTTCTTAACGAACGAACACGCACAAGAAAATCCGTTCGTTTAAGTGTTGATTTTTGTTCATTTGTCCCGCAACTTTTTTTTTCTCTAGTTTCTTGGATCAACTCATTGCAAAAGAGATCAATACGCCAAACTTCCATTTTAATGCGAACTTATGACTCTTACTCGAAATGGGATTTTCGCAAGACAACACATGCACTTCGTCCATATCTTGATTGGGTATTTTAACGTTAAAAGTTACCACATGATTTCTGGTACAAACATTGGTCCCGAGACCGGTTCGAGCACCACCCTAGGAAGCCCTTCCTATAGGACTGGATCCAAGCCAGGTTTGGACCGACAATCCAGATTCAATATATCTTTTTTAATCAAAACCCTGTTAGGTACCCTGGGACCAGTCTTAACTGAACCCACACTTCGCTTTTAAACTTTGGGAGTACTGAGCCATGGCTGGACTGACTGATAATGAACTTGGTTGGGACTGGACTTTTGTATCTCTTTAATGTCTTACACTACTTAGGGAGCTATGAACTCACTTATTACTTGCAATAAATTTGGTAGTTAATGACAAGAAAACCCCATATAATTATGAGATTATGGAGGAATAGGCATTATTATTTAATAATGGAGAACCATTTTTAATGGATATATAAAAAGGTTAAATTATTTGACATTAACATACTAATTAAACTAGTCTATCAATGGTGTATACACATGCATTTTTTCAAGATTTAAGTACATTTCAACAAATATGTCAAACCATCACAGATTATTTAAAAATGTGATATTTAAAATTTTTGTCAAACTTTTAAGTAAAGGAATAACTTTAGATTTATGAGTGTTGAGCGGGAGCGGATCTACTTGTTCTTTAGCTGGGAGCGAGATACCCACTGAGATATATATATGAGTAGTAGCAAAGTTTTGATTTTTTTAAAGCAAACTCCATTACAAATACTTGAGAGGCCACTTTGACATGACAAACAGAGAGAAAACTGAAAAAATGATGACCGGAATTTTTTTTTTCAAATAGTTTGATAGTTGCAACGGCAAGCATGAACTGAAAAATTTATATATATAGGATTGGTAACTTATAATAACCTTCTGTTATTGTGTTAACCCTATTAGTTTCGCCAAAACCAATCCAAGTCATTACTTTTTTTAATAACATTATTACACCAATACAAAGTCATGTTCTTTATTACATTTTTGCAAATTCACTTATAATAACCTTATGTTATTTTTGCATTTTTGCATTTTTTAATAACATGTTTTATTATCATTTTAAAGCATTCATTATTAAAAAGCATGCACTATTATTATATAACTTGCGTTATAATTATGACGCGGACGCATTTACCCTTCAAAGTAAGAACACCTGTCGTATTCAAGTGGCTTTGTACCTTCGCACGCTAAAAACCCATTGTATGTATAGTTGTTTTATTGTAATAATTTCCTTATTGGCACAACCCGGTCTCGTACTTTCTCTCTCTCATATAACAATTACCACTACTATATATACTACCAAAGATAATCTCGCTCTCTCTCTCTCAAAACTTCTTGCCAATGGCTCCCCTTGAATACACAACCATTCTCTCTTCATTTTTCATTCTCTTGTTGATTGTCACGTGTATATATAGATCTCAGAAACAAACTATTGTTCCTACAAATTGGCCAGTTATTGGCATGATACCAGGGATCCTTGTCAATGCCCATCGACTTCATGACTACATGATCGAAGTTGCAATACACACCGGTGGTACATTCATGTAGAAAGGCCCTTGTTTTGCTCACATGGACATGTTCTTCACCACAAATCCTTTAGACATCCATCACATTCTTAGCAAAAACTTCAGAAACTATCCCAAAGGCGACGAGTTCCATAAGATCTTCGATTTCTTAGGAGATGGAATCCTCAACTCCGAAGGTGAGTTATGGGAGATCAACCGTAAAGTCACCATGTCCGTACTCAAGCAAGCCCGATTCCAAAAAATGTTGAAAACAATCCTTGCGAACAAAGTGGAAAACGGGCTTCTACCCGTGCTAGAGTCCCTTTGTGGACATGGTGAAGATATAAATTTGCATGATATATTTCAGAGGTTCACATGTGATACCGTATGCACGGTGCTCTTTGATAATGACCCTGAAAGCTTGGCTATTGATTTTCCTCATGTTGCGATTCAGAAGGCTTTGTTGGATGTCGAAGAAGCCCTCTTGTTTCGGCACCTAACGCCCCCATTCCTTTGGAAACTGCAAGAGTTTCTTGGAGTAGGGAAAGAGAAGAAGTTTAGTGAAGCAAGAAAAAATCTTGATCAATTCATATACAAATGCATTGCCCAAAAACAAAGTGAACACCAAGATGACAAATTCATATTCTTGAAAGCTCTAATGAGGGAAATGAAAGATCAAAGTGGTACTTGTGGGGATACAACAAAGTTTCTAAGAGACATCTTATTAGATCTAATTGTTGCAGGCAAAGATACCATAAGCAGCGCGCTTTCTTGGTTCTTTTATATTCTTACACAACACCCAACAGTTGAATACAAGATTCTTGAAGAAATTCACAAAAATGTGGAGGTAAAAGAGGGTAAGATAAGTAATGTCAAAGAGCTAGGTAAAATGGTTTACCTTCATGGAGCAATATGTGAATCTTTAAGGCTTTTTCCTCCTGTCCCATTTAATCTTAAAGTTCCACTGCAACCAGAATACCTTCCAAGCGGCCACAAAGTTGACCGAAACACGAAAATTGTTCTACCTTTATATTCCATGGGAAGGATGAAATCGATATGGGGTGATGACTGCATGGGTTTTAACCCTGAAAGGTGGATTTCGAAGGAAGGAGGGATCAAACATGAGCCATCTTACAAGTTTGTGGCATTTGGGGCTGGTCCAAGAAGTTGTATCGGTAAGGACATGGCTTTGTATCAGCTGAAGATAGTATCGACTACGATCATATACCATTTCCATATAGACCTAGTGGAAGGGAATCCTGCGATTCCAACGAATGCGATTATACTACGTATGAAGGATGGCCTCAAGGTGAGATTAACTAAAAGAGTTGAAGTGAAGTGAACTAAAATACAAGTTAATTAAACATCTATTGTGAATTTATTCTGTTCTATTTTGGGTTTGTGATCATAATATTTCATAATAAGATGCTGAAGAACATCGAGATAGAATATGTGTGGAAGTAATGTTCTTGAAATGGAAAAAGATTATGGTATAATGTAATGGGTATGATGAAGTAATGTAAGATGTTGCACTAATATAATGTTTTGGAGAAATCATTGTGTGTGAATACAATGTGGGTTATTACCATTTAATTAAGAAGAAACTTGGTTACTATTTTGTGAAATTTTCCCTTTAAATAATATATAAAGTTCTTCATTTTGCAAAGAAACAACGAAGCGAAGAGAGCTTAATTTAAAGAAGTCGCGATTCATAGGTAGAACTGAGTTCAAGAAACACCCATTGTACAAGAAACACACATTGTATTCATTTTAACTTACAAATAACTTAAATTAAAATTCATCAAAAATATAAAAACTTTAAACATCTCAAATGTCACGTGAACTAAAGGGGCCTTGAATTTGATACGACTTACAATGAAAAGTAAATAAGAATAAAAGGAAAAAATCTCAAAATGTAGGGGAAATTCAATTTACAGACTCAAACTTAGGAAATTGAATTCTAGATTTTGGTTAATCATGGTGCATGTTTCTGATCATGTAATGCTAGTTGAGATTTTTTCATGTATATATGATAAGTTAATATGGAGCCAATCCAAGAGTTATCAAACCCGTCCCTTTAAATTGGTCTACAAAACATCTAAAACAGGATAAAAATCACTACAACTACTTCATTTTTATCATTGAAGGGTGTTGGGTATTTTGGCCAGTGGTGATCAGTTAGATTAGTTATAAAAAACGGTTGATAAATAATTTTAGATTAATAATAATTATTTAGTAATTATTAATACGCAGCGGAATGAAACCGATTCAACACAATATAAAACCCGACAGGATCTGGGTTACGAAAACATACGAATACGGAATAAAATATTTAATCTACTAATGAGATTAATTATACCTTAGTGGTTAATGATTAACCGATCGAGACACCGAGGTACAACGAACCGATGCTAGATCACGAACCGAACACGAGAGACGGGTGACACCAAAAATCGCCGGTCAAGGCGGCGTGCGGTGGCAAGGTGGGTGGCCGGAAGTTACAAAGGCAAAAGCCTTTTGGTTGTTTTGTCTTTTGTCGCTAGGGTCAACCGAACAAAAGCAAAACAAGCTTGCAGCTCCAATTCTTTGGCGGCTCCCACACAGAAGGGAAAAACGAAAATATCTTTGCGGCTAGAATTCTCTTGTGTGTGTAAAACAAAATTAGATTATAATTATATAATAATTATAAACCCTAATAATTGTTTCCGGGCCTAAAGTCCAATACGAGATAAAAAGCTTGTACCCATTTAATTGTTTTAATAAAAGGATTAAAACAATAAATATGAATTATTATTTATATACTTGTATAAATAATAAATCCCGTGTAACGTATATATATATAAAATATATCGTCTCGCTAAAAGTTCGTAATTACCGGTTAAGCGGGTTAAGTTGATTTAATGTTCGTTGCCCAAGGTGTAACTCTTACGGGTCATAGCTCGGTCAGTCGCGTTGTCCATCGGGTCAGTCCATAAAATCCAACAATCTCCCACTTGGACGATCCACGATAAATCAACGCAAACAGTCAGCGGCGCTCTAGCTGCACATGGCTGTCCCTAACAAGGTATGACGCTTTAAAGTCATTAACCAAATATCCTGATGTTAGTAATAGCTAATTAAAGCAAGACAATAGACTTATGGCAATAGTTGTCATTCACCCTTTCCGTATAAGACATCAATTGAATCAATGAGACATGGATTTAGTTCATTCTCATATGGCGTTCAATTATTATTGTTCTCGTTCAAGATTTATAGTGGTCCAATCAAACACACAGTCAGTTTGGGTAAGGCCTTACACTTCACCAGTTTGAATCACGAGGGCGCCACGATGTCTAACTGTTACATATCATGTAAGAGTACAAAATCCCTTATCGACTACATACAACTCCCACTGAACTTCAGATCTGTTCCTAACCAATGCCTTTATGACTGGCAGTTACGCGACATCGGTTGACAGTGATTAAAGAACAGCCCTTGGTAAACGAAAGTTCTAGTATGCATCTCAGGTCAAAGGATACTAAATGAGTATACCAATATCAAAACATCTTATGACTAAAATCCATGAAGATGATTTGAAGCGAGTTACATCCAACGTCATCCAAGATAAGGTCTGTGAAATTGGAAGTCAACTACTTGAGTCCAAGTTCAGAATAGTATTAATTCAGAGTCGTTCCCATGATTCTGATCGACTACGGATGATTAAGAATACAAGATTCATGGATTAAACGTATTAAAATCGAACACAGTTGTAGGAATTCAGAATTGTATTTAAATCAGTAAACCAAAAGAATTCAAAAGTACAACTGTTTATTTGTTCACACATTCAAAATACTAAATCAAAACATATCACTAGCAAATCTAAGACCAATAGCATCTCTGTGAAGATCATGCTTGTCCTGAGTTATGGGCTTAGTAAACGGGTCCGTTAGGTTTTGATCTGTGTCTACTTTGCTTATCACGATGTCACCACGTTCCACAATTTCCCGTATATAGTGGAACTTTCTGAGAATGTGCTTGGCTTTGTGATGAGATCTGGGCTCTTTGGCTTGAGCTATAGCACATGTGTTATCACAAAGTATCTCGATTGGTTGGCGAATACTCGGAACCACATCGAGGTCAGTAATGAATTTCTTCATCCAAGCAACTTCCTTAGCAGCATCTGATGCAGCTATATACTCAGATTCGGTGGTTGAATCCGCCACCACACTCTGCTTGGAGTTCTTCCAGGAGATAGCTCCTCCGTTTAGAGTGAATATGAATCCTGATTGTGAGCGAGAGTCATCTCGGTCAGTTTAGAAGCTGGCGTCAGTGTAACATCTTACAGTGAGCTCTTCTTCCACTCCTCCAAATATTAAGAACATGTCTTTAGTCCTTCTCAAGTACTTCATGATGTTCTTGACTGCAGTCCAATGGGCAATGCCAGGACTTTGCTGAAAATGACTGGTCATGCTTAAAGCATACGAGACGTCAGGCCTGGTACATAACATAGCATACATGATAGAACCAATCGCCGAAGCATATGGAATTGCTTCCATACGCTTGGTTTCAATGTCCGTTGAAGGATATTGCGATTTGTTCAGCACGGTGCCTTTAGTCATAGGAACACCTCCTTTCTTGGAGTTTTCCATATGAAAGCGTGCCATGACTTTGTCTATGTATGTGCCTTGACTAAGCCCTAGAAGCCGCTTAGATCTATCCCTGTAGATCTTGATTCCTAGAATGTAGGCTGCTTCTCCAAGATCTTTCATTGCAAAACAAGTTCCCAACCGGTGTTTAACATCGTTAAGCATAGGGATGTTGTTTCCAATGATAAGTATATCATCCACATACAAGATGAGGAATGATATAGTGCTCCCACTAGCCTTTCTGTAAACACAAGGCTCATCTTCATTTTTGACAAAACCAAACTCTTTGATCTTTTGGTCAAAACGAAGATTCCAGCTTTGAGATGCTTGTTTGAGTCCATAAATAGACTTATTCAGTTTACATACCCTATTAGGATATTTTGGATCAACAAAACCATCAGGTTGTACCATATAGACATCTTCAGAGAGATGCCCATTAAGGAAAGCGGTTTTGATATCCATTTGCCATATCTCGTAGTCATAGTACGTGGCTATGGCAAACAATATTCTGATCGATTTGATCATTGCAACGGGCGAGAAGGTTTCATCATAGTCAATGCCTTGAGTCTGAGTAAAACCTTTCGCAACTAGCCGTGCTTTATGGGTGTGTATATTTCCATGTATGTCGGTTTTTATCTTGAAAATCCATTTGCTCCCTACTGCCCAAGATTCGGGGGGTAGCTCAACCAAGTCCCAGACTTGATTATCACGCATAGATTGCATCTCGGCGTTCATGGCTTCTAGCCATTTTGCAGATTCTGGATCTGAAATAGCAGATTTGTAGTTAGTAGGTTCGTCATTAGACTCGGCTACTAATAGGACCTCGGTACTATCAAGATGCCATAGGTATCTGTCAGGTTCTTTGCGAGTCCTTACACTTCTGCGAACGCTCGTGTTTATGTCTGATTCACCAGCAACAACTTCTTGTTGTTCAGACGCTCCGACTTCATCAGCGGTTGTTTGTGGTTCTCGAATTTCTTCAAGATCCACTATATTATCTCCAGTTCCTCGTTTAAGAATTTCTTTCTCGAGGAAGTGTGCCTTCCTTTTGATGGAAATAACATTTGCATCAGGATGGTAGAAATAATATCCGCTTCTATTATAGTATCCAACGAAAACGACCTTTTCGCCTCTAGGATCGAGCTTGTTATCAGAATCGCTGGTGACATATGCATCACATCCCCATACTCTAAGGTAAGACAGATTGGGTTTAGACCCATGCCATATCACATATGGAGTCTTGTTTACCTTCTTAGTCGGTGCCAGATTGACAATGCGGGCGGCGGTCATAAGAGCATAACTCCAGAAGGAGTGAGGCAAGTTTGTTCTACACATCATCGATCGAACCATATTAAGTAGGGTTCGATTTCTCCTCTCGCTCACGCCATTAAGTTGGGGTGTGCCAGGTGGAGTAGGTTGTGAAACTATTCCACGCTCCTTGAGATGATTTATGAACTCTGTGCTGAGATATTCACCATCTCGATCTGATCGAAGTGTCTTTATCGTTTTACCGAGTTGGTTTTCCACTTCGTTTTGAAACTCTTTGAACTTTTCAAAAGTTTCATGCTTGTGTTTCATAAGATAGACATAAGCATATCGACTATAATCGTCGATGAATGAAACGAAGTATCTTTTATGATTTATAGACATGGTTCTGAAAGGGCCACATACATCAGTGTGTATGAGTCCTAGCAGATCCTTGGCTCGTTCACCAACGCCGGTGAAGGATCCTTTAGTGAGTTTGCCAGCTAAGCAAGACTTGCAGTCTACAAAGGATTCTTGTCCGGTGGATTCAAGGATCCCTTCGGATTGGAGCCTTTTCATGCGAGCCTTGCTTATGTGACCAAGTCTACAATGCCATAGAAATGTATCATTAATGCTAGATTTGATACGTTTAGAAAGATTGTATATGTTATTATTAGTTTGAACATCAACCTCATAAATTCCATTTCGAGGTTTAGCCTCAAAATAGAAAATATCAATTAAGTAAGTAGAAATATTAATTCCATTAAAAACGTACTTAAAACCTTGTTCAAATAATAAGGAAACTGAAATAATGTTTCTGGTTAAACCAGGTGCAATCAAACAGTTATTTAAGATAACTATAAGGCCAGAAGCACATGAAAGGTGAAATGTTCCAGTTGCAAGAACTGGTACTCTCTTCCCATCACCAACGATGAGTTCCATGTCGCCTTGTTTCAGCTTCTTCCACTTTTCAGGCTCGTGCAATACATTAACGATGTGATAAGCACATCCGGTATCAAATACCCATGTGTCGCTAGAGATAGTGAAAAGTTCAACAACATAGATAGAAATACCAGAAGAGATGCCTTCACCATTTGCTCTCTTCGATCTCAGCTTAGCTAGATATTCAGGGCAGTAACGTTTCCAGTGCCCCATGTTGTTGCATTCAAAACACTGACGCTCCTTGAGAGGGGGTGCTTTTGCAACTTGCTTGTTTTTGTTGGTGGCATTCTTGGCAGCAACAATAACTTGCTTCTTACCTTTGCTGTTATAACCCCTTTTCTTGGTTTTGGGCTTGTTAACACCAGCAGATTTGACCATCAACTCTTGATTAGTCTCACTTGATATTCTCATCTCGGCCGTTTCCTGCATGCCGTGCAGTTCGGGCATAGTCTTCTCCCATGTGTTCATATTTAAGTTCATTACAAAGTTGTCATAAGAACTAGGGAGAGAGTTCAAGATGAGGTTGGTGTCATTCGGTTTTTCATTCTCAAGCAAAGACTTGAGAGAGAAGGAGGAATGAGATTCCTTTTTAGTAGACATCTGTTAAATAAGCAAATTAAATGTTAATTAGTATTTTGGATGTAATAAATTCTTATATTAATGACCCTTGGCAAGAATAGATTAAGAATAGAGAATCTGGTTATATCAATTAGTAATGGTGGCTGTGGCACGCAACATTAGTAAGTGATTTAGGCAGACTGACAATAATTGCCAATTGTGAAAAAATGCACAATTTTCGAGTATGAGGCCGCTAAGACAACTCTTGTCTATGCATTAATACGTTTAGCCTCATATATGCCCACTTTTGGTCTCCATACAGCTGGGGCATGTAATAGAGAGAAAAGTAATAGTCGCCCTAGTACAGGTACATGTGGAAGGGCCGGATGTGTCAACGAAACCATTGCACCTTGGAGGGATAGGTTACGCACCAAGTGCGGTGCTGTGGCTCCAAACACTGGTGTTTCACGTTATGCCCCAAGTGTTCCTTATAGTAGGATGACATAGACTAAAGATTTTAAATATGGGATTTAATTTTAGTGTTTACCGAATAGGGTCAAACACAACGAATGATAAATCATACGTGTGTTGTAAAATCCATTTTTACTATATATTAGATCGTGACAACGTGATGAACCCTTTCATCTCTCAGGACACTTAATTTTAAATAACCTATTAAAACTAAGTTTGCTGCGATGTAATTAACCAATTAAAAGTTAATAGTTTAAATGAACTATTAAGTTATTCATTTTGAAAATTTAAAATTAGTTTAAATTGCAAAACCTTATTGGTTATAATTTATTTTAAAAACAAACTATTTGTTTTAATATAAAGTATCCACAAGTTGTAAAAAAAAGTTTAGAACTTGTTATTAATTTGATTGTGAAAATTTTGGTATTTGGTCGGTACGTTATAACATTTATAAGATAAAAGCAACCACAATAGCAAACACAAAAATATGTAAATCATATGGCCAAAGAAAAGTGTTTGATCTTGCTAGAGCCTAATAGCAAGACCAAACTAGGTCACGGGGTCACAACACACAAACAACCACAAGGATGAACTTTGTGCATGCATCTAGCTGTTCCGTGTGACTCCCACTAAATCCAAGATCTTGACTCCGTCTTCTGTTTTGTCTACGGGTCTTTATCTTTACAATATTTATACAGAATACAAAAAAAAAATAAAACCCTAAGCCATTACAACTTTGAGCCATCAAAGTGGGCCAAAACATAAAAACTAATCTATTACAATTTTGAGCCATCAAATGGGCCAAACCATAAAACCAAAAACAGAAAACAAACACAAAACATGGTCGGGCCAGATTTACATATTTAATACAATCAAATAACTGGGCAATCCTTTTGGTCAAATAAAATAAATAAAAAACTTTGACCAAAATAAATAAATAAAAATTGTCCTAAAAAGATCTATATCAGAAACTTTAAACAAGTTAAAGTTTGTGATCTATAACCGGTTAAAAGATCGGATCCGATTCGTATGTCGTAACCAAGGCTCTGATACCACTGTTGGGTATTTTGGCCAGTGGTGATCAGTTAGATTAGTTATCAAAAACGGTTGATAAATAGTTTTAGATTAATAATAATTATTTAGTAATTATTAATATGCAGCGGAATGTAACCGATTCAACACAATATAAAACCCGACAGGATCTGGGTTACGAAAACATACGAATACGGAATAAAATATTTAATCTAAAAATGAGATTAATTATACCTTAGTGGTTAATGATTAACCGATCGAGACACCGAGGTACAACGAACCGATGCTAGATCACGAACCGAACACGAGAGACGGGTGACACCAAAAATCGCCGGTCAAGGCGGCGTGCAATGGCAAGGTGGGTGGCCGGAAGTTACAAAGGCAAAAGCCTTTTGGTTGTTTGTCTTTTGTCGCTAGGGTCAACCGAACAAAAGCAAAACAAGCTTGCGGCTCCAATTCTTTGGCGGCTCCCACACAGAAGGGAAAAACGAAAATATCTATGCGGCTAGAATTCTCTTGTGTGTGTAAAACAAAATTAGTTTATAATTATCTAATAATTATAAACCCTAATAATTGTTTCCGGGCCTAAAGTCCAATACGAGATAAAAAGCTTGTACCCATTTAATTGTTTTAATAAAAGGATTAAAACAATAAATATGAATTATTATTTATATACTTGTATAAATAATAAATCCCGTGTAACGTATATATATATATATATATATATATATATATATCGTCTCGCTAAAAGTTTGTAATTACCAGTTAAACGGGTTAAGTGGATTTAATGTTCGTTGCCCAAGGTGTAACTCTTACGGGTCATAGCTCGGTCAGTCGCGTTGTCAATTGGGTCGGTCCATAAAATCCAACAAAGGGACCATCAAGGGTGGCTCTACAGTGAAGCAACTAAAACAACCGTTCTAGGCCCCCAAATTTGAAGGGCTCTAAAAATTGAAAAACTATTTTAATTTATATTCTCAACTTTTGTGTTTTCAGAGAGAAATAAAAATTTCACAAACTTTTTGTCAACATTATACGTTTTGACGCTCCATTAAATTACATTTAATTTTTTTTATATATTTACAAAACTTTAACAAAATGCCTCAATTTCAATGTTCGCTTTATGCCACAAAATATGTTGATCCAGCCCTGGGGACCATCAATAACAACCGACTTGAATGTGACCACCTCTGGCCTCTTTTACTATTCGAGTAATTAGTAATCACCTTCTATCACGAAGTAAGCAACGATTCGTTATAGTAACTGTTAAACGGAGTTTGTGGATGACCGCCAAAACTACCAAACCATTTATCAGGGTGTTAAACACATCCACTGCTAAGATCCATATGGCCCCCGGCCCAATAAACATAAACAAACCCAAAGTAAATTGTTTTAAGTCTAGACCCAATAAATAAATAATATGATATTAAGAAAAGGCCCAATCGATATAATGTGATTAGAAACTCGGATACAAGTGAAGGTTACATATAGTATATTAGAGGAGTTATATTAGTTGCTTTTTCGGTGACATATTACAGTAGTTATATGTTTGTTTTGATAAAGAAGGTTACGAATCATATGCTAGAGGAGTTATAATAGTTGGTTTTTGTGTTTCATATGTTATAGTAGTTTTATAAGTCTTTACATTGATTTCTTATTAAAAGTTTGGATTGGTTTGCCTCGGAAAATAATTTAAGCAATTAGAATTTACTGTTGATTGAATGATCATGTCAATAAGAACAGAAAGTAGCATAATAGTCATTTCAATAGATTAATCAGCGGAAATGATCGTACAAATTGAATCACACCGAATGATTCCTAAAAGATATTCGAGAGCTTATATTAGCCTAGTGTCAAATATGATTAGCTGTTCTCGCAAATATGAAGTGGGGTGCCATTCGGCTGCGAGGTTTCGTGCAACTTGCTATGGGATTTCCGGTGCGGTTGGGAAAGTGGGAGCGATAATCGGGACGGTTGGTATATTTGGGCTTCTCGTGATCCGCCACATGGGCTTGGGGTGTCGAATACTTTTGCGGCGATGGGAGGGGTTTGTGTTTTAGGGTTTTTTGCAACGTATTTCTTTACTAGAGAGACAATGGGCCGTTCTTTAGAAGAGAATGAGAATGTTGACGAGTTTACGGTGTTTGGTTCCTGAGATTAGGATTGATTGTATAATTATTTGTGAATAAGTAAACATGAATAAACAATTTAAAGTTATTTTCTAGTCACTTCTAATATTAAAAAAAATTGTGTTCTTTTAACTTTTAATATTAAAAAATATGAGGTTAGTAAGTAATCAAAATGATGAGAGAGAGAGAGAGAGAGAGAGAGAGAGAGAGAGAGAGAGAGAGAGAGAGAGAGAGAGAGAGAGAGAGAGAGAGAGAGAGAGAGGCTATCAACTCCTGTTATATCTAACCGTTCGTACCAAACTCTCTCTACTTTTTCTTCACCCGTATCCACTCCCATTGCCCATCCTTTTCAACCGGCTCCTATAACATCGTCACCCCTCGTCCTCACAAACCAAACCTAAAATATTTCAACCCTTCCTTTGTCAAAAGCTCCACTATCCATCCTATACCTACTACCTTAGAACCCACCACTCATAACCAAGCACTTAAATATTCATAGTGGAGAAATATCATGTAAATATGAAGGTTTAATAAAAGGGTTACATAACAAAGTAAATATGAAATAATATAGAAAAAAAATGATTTTAAGAATTCAATTAAACAGAAAATTGATTGTTTATCGATGAAAACACGCTTCCTTCATATACGAGACAAACTATTTGGTATAAAAGTATTCCGAGAAAGGTAATGTGTGCTTGGAGGGTTTTGATCAATATACCCTCACTAGAGTCCATCTTGATAGTAAATCGACTGACGTCCCAAATATCTTAAGCCCAATATGCAATGATGAGCCAGAAACTATTGAGCACTTCTAGGGACTTGTAAGTTGCCGAGTCGTATTTGGGTGTAGTTGGGAGCTTGGTTAGACATAACTATTCTGACTAGTACATGTCCGACGACTCTTGAAGATTGATTTAGTAATTTAAATTTAAAGCGGGTTGAGAAGGATTTGGTTGGTGCGCTAGTTTTGTTTCTTGGTGGGCTATTTGGAGGTATCGGCAAAAGACCTTATTCGATGATATAGTTCTTTATTCTTTTATTTGGTATATTAGTAGAATAAAGAAATGTAGTTTGAAGTGGATAGAGTAGCTGAAAAATCCTATATTATTTATGTAGTTTCTTATTCTGTTTAGTTTCTTGCAAAGCTTGTTTTAATAAAAGCCGCTGTTCCAAAAAAAATGGAGGTAAAATAACACTATGTAAGGCAGTACTAGGTAGCCTCCCACTTTATTAGGGAAGTAATACTAACAACTCAAAGATTTCACGAGTTGCATGGGACAAAGATTGCACGGGCTGGGCAGCCTCAAAGCGGCTAACATTTCTCTCTTAGCAAAGTAGTGGAGCCAATATAGAATAGACAAAACATGTTTGTGACCTAAAATCATTAGTGCAATACATGAATATGTGTATGTATTCATGGCATTTGACTATGAATGACGGATGGGGATTAGAACATATATGATTATTGTTCAAATGTGCATCCTTGTGTATATGCATGGAAATGCCATTACATTCGTTGTAAATTCCCCATTTCATTGTGTATGTGTAATTACAATTTGCTAGCGTGAATTTGTAGTTCATATATTCGTGATTTGCTATTCACAAGTTGAAGAACTTCTTAATTACGTTTTCATTACGTGATTCGATACGGCTAATATGTGTTTATCGTATTAGCTTTCTAGAGTTATGGGACTAAGAGTCTTTAGAGAGACATTAGTTCACCTTTATATTCAACATAATGTAATCATTGAGTTCGTATAGAATGATTTTAGGTGGTTACCTTTGCATCATCTACAACTCTGGTTGTCAAGACCACAACCTCACACTAGAACCCGGTGTCACCAACATGGATGTTTAATAGTGGTGCTTCTCACCAAAACACCTTCGATCGCTCTTAGTTGCATCTACTCTCAGAATATGGGGTCAAGACAAGATTATTCTCGGAGATGGTATAGTCTCTCTATATCTCAGATTGGTCACACAAATCTTTACACTCCCTCTCGCTATTTGCTTGTTTATGATGTATTGTGTGTTCCTAAAATTCACAGTAATCTTATTTCAGTTGCAAAACTAACCATGTGATGGTTAAATTTTTTCCTTATCATTTCTTTGTTAAGGATATTCGCATGGGGGCGCCAATAATACGGGGGTTGAACGTCTATGATTCCTACTATACCCACCACAAGCACCTTCTTTCACACACCCACATAACCCCCAACCCACCACCTTCTGTTCCCTCTACATCTTCCATACACCCTCACATGCCCACTTCCCTTCCAGCGTTGCACCCTACCTTGCCAAATACACCTTTTAGCCAGACACTTGCCATGCAAACTCCCACGCCACCCTCACCTGCACCAAACTCCACTCCCTTATCCGTACCAACTCACTCATCCTCATCCGTATCAACTCTTGTTATATCTAACCGTTCGTACCAAACTCCCTCTACTTCTTATTCACCCGTATCCACTCCCATTGCCCATCCTTTTCAACCGGCTCCTATAACATCTTCACCCCTCGTCCTCACAAACCAAACCTAAAATATTTCAACCCTTCCTTTGTCAAAAACTCCACTATCCATCCTATACCTACTACCTTTGAACCCACCACTCATAACCAAGCACTTAAATATTCATAGTGGAGGGATGCTATGGATACCGAGTTCAATGTCCCTTTTCAAACGAGACTTGGGAGCTTGGACCTCATACCTCTAAAACTTGAATTGGTTTCAAGCGGGTCTTATGAGTAACACGTAACCCGGACGATTTAATAGCCAAATACAAGGCTCTCTTAGTTGCAAAAGGATTTGTTCAACATTATAGTAAGGACTATTTCAAAACATTTAGTCGAGTAATCAAATGCGTTACTATATGTACTATCAACTCCATTGCATTATCCAAAATATGGCACTTAGGCTAACTTGATGTAAACAACGCTTTTCTTCATGACATGTTACGAGAAGAAGTATATGGTACTGATCGATGTCGTTAGGTCGGTCAAAAACAATTCTTAAACACTTAACTAGTACGGGTAAGAAGAGTATCGTATCCACGAGGAATCAGTGGTTAGTGGAATTGCTTAGTTTGATAGTTAGAATGAAGACACAGATCAAATAAAAATGCAACCTCCTCCAAACTTCAGATTCTAGGTTTATGCAAAACTCAGTTATTTAATTAGACACCACTTAGAAAATCAGTTAAAATAGTAATTGAAGACAGGCTGTTGTCAGCAACCTATACAACCAGTTCCGTTACAAACCAGTATAATTCAATCACCCAATTTATGAATGCCAAGTTACCCCCTTTAGTCACCCAACCCTGCTACTAGGTTTTGTCATCAACCGAACAAGATCGTAAAACAAGCAAACTCAAAGCACTCAAATAAACTGTTTAACATAACTAATACATCAATCTACTCAGTTATTGTCAGAATCTAAATAGATCCAAAAACATAAATAAACTGAATCAAAACATGAAACCTATATGAACCGTCCGCCTGGAGGAAGCCACAAGTGAATTACTCGCCCATGGTGATGGAGATCATCTTCAATCTTCAAGTGGATGTTAGAATCATCCAAAATCGCCCTAGGAGTGTGTAGCAAAAGATGGGTCGAATTTTGGGAAAGAAACCCCCAATTAAACACCAAAATCGGCTGTTTCCCGAAAATTCGCGTCCAGAAAACGTAACCAGTGTAAGCTTACGCCGCAACGCTGAAGCATGATGTGAATAAACTGGTTAGGCGTAGGCCTACGCTGGTCGGCGTAAGCTTACGCTGCATGGCGTAGGCTTACGCCGGATCCTGGGTTTCTGCCCCGTTTCTTCCGTGTCTCTTCCGACTTTTGCATCTCTCACCTAATACCTCCCAAAATCATACTTTAAGCTTTCAACAGCTGCACATGCACATCTACACAAAACTTTTGTATTACATATGTTAATTTACATAAATATAATATGTTACACCCTTTAATGCATAAAACTGTGGTCGCTTATCACATCCCCACACTTACTCTTTTGCGTCCCGAAAAAGAATTATGCAATGGAATCATAATTGAAACCTGCTCTCATAATCTCATACAATTAAAACATAATCACGCATTGACTGTAACAATTGGTATTTCTATCCGACTAAACCCAACCACCGATCTATTGAGCCCCCGATTATGTGATCTACTATCCTATTTATTACCAAGCAACAGTTTCTCTATAGGTCTCACATTCAGGAAGCTACAACTTAGTCTAATCCCATCTCAAAGTCATGTTTAGGCACGGGTTAAACCTTATAGATTTCCCACCACTATAAACACTAATTTACGAGTTTTTGAAAATTATGGGATTATGGATCGATGGATGCATGTTTTTGAGCTTTTATTATTATTTTATGAATAAACCTAACCCAGTGGTGTTTCAATCACGCTGGAACACGATACATGACACGTAGGCTGCAGTTCTTAAGCCATGAAGTACATAAGCTTCGGAGCATGGGTGTATCGTTCAAGTCACCATCCCGAAGGGAAACACGTACTCCTAACTTAGTCATCCAATATTGATCACTTAAGTCCCGCCCATGGGTGTATACTTCAAGTCACTATCCTGAAGGGAAACACGTAGGTTGAACTCAAGCTCTCAATTTTGTTTTATTAAGCTCATGCAAGATGGATTATGGATTGCGGGCGTCACCAATTTTCGGATTTATTTTCATAAAAAGAAAGTGGTGTGCCAAGTAATTTTAAAAACTTATAAATTTTTGCTTATAGTGGTACCTATCACTTTATGATGACATTTTCAACCTTGCCGAAACCCCTAAGATAAGAACCCTCAAGACATTCTGAATTAATTGTCAATTAACCCTAGATACAATATCAGGATATTTAAGCTCTTTAGATTGGTTGGGCCTACCAAAACATTACAAATCAAACGCGTTTTCTATTTATTATTCAATTTGATCACATAAGCATAGTTTCCAATTATATCTATCATTTTCCATTTAGTTACAAAAATTCTGATCCAAGGACATTTTTGAAACTTTTTAAATTTTTATGGATTTTTCAATTTTTATATATATATATTTTTTCTATACAAACTCAGTCTCCCATCCCCACACTTAAACTCTACATTGCCCCCAATGTAGGATGAGAGACGATGAAAATAAATATGCAAAAATAAAACTATATAAAGAATTGGAAAGTACTTAGCTAGTTACAAGCTGTAACTGTCTTCAATCCAAACTTATACGATCGTATAGCATTTTCTTCGCGATCGCCATCAAAATCTGCTATTGGGTTGCCTTTTACATGAAAATCAAACTCGAACCATCACCACCCGAATGGAGACTGAGTACGAATGGATCAATCCAAACCTGGAAAAATTAAACTCGAAACAAACCCAAAAACATCAAACTGACTCAATGTATAACAACATAAAACTGACTCGATATAAAACAAAAAACACACACCTCTAAAACTCTACAAACGGGCTAGCATTCATTTGAAGACACGCACACTCACTTGACAACCCATGAAAATTCCCCACACTTGGCCGGCTCACACACAAAACAAAGAAATAATTTCCTAACTCACTTTCGTAGGAATCACGGATGCATTTAGCATATGCATCAAGCCTTTTAAACCCCTCGGTAGCTCGAGTGGACGAGTTGAGTTGATTCTCGTGAGGGTTTCTATTGAACACACCCGCAAAGTTCATTTAACTAGACATGAATGTAAAACATACCTTAGACTACCTCCTAAGAGTGCTAAGTTTAACGTCCTCAGCCCGACGCAGTGTACCTTACTTTGGTCATGGTGGTCGGGTAGGATGCTTGCAGTCCTCCTTCCCCACACTTAAATTCCTCTCATCATCCACTTTTCTCCAAGCCTTCATAAATAGAGAAAAGAGTTCTTGATCTACATCATGAACTCGCGGTTTCTTCCCTTTCCGCTTTCTGACCCTTTTCTTCCCATTGTCTGGAGTCTCACCATTCTTCATCTCAGCTGACCTGTCAAACACAACACAAGCATTCTCGACTGTGTGATTCACCTTTTCAGGTGATCCACATTTGTTAGCTTTCGGGGTTGGCAAGTTTGAAAATATTTTAAGACTCATTTTCTGAGCCCCAAACCTCATCCTTACCGTTCCCTCAGCACAGTTAATATTTGCCTGAGCAGTGGCCAAGAACGGTCTACCCAAAATAATAGTTGGCTCTGTGTTCTTGACACAATCCCACACCAAGAAATCTACTGGGTAATAAAACTCTCCTACCTTCACAATCACATCCTTTACAATCCCCCGAGAATGTGCGGGAGTCTGATCAGCCAACACCACGGTGGTGTTAGCTCTCTGTAATGGACCAAAATCATGCTGATCATACAGACTCCCTGGAATTATACTCACAGATGCTCCAAGATCCAGCAATGCTCTATCCATTTTAATTTCATCTATATGTATAGAAATAATAGGTGTCCCTAGATCTTGAAGTTTTGGGGGAAAGATACCCGTAAACACAACATTCACATTAGCACTTAGCTTTACCTGTTCGGGACATTTGTGCCGTCGTTTACGGGTACTCAAACCTTTCAAGCACTCAACACTATCAGAGTTTTCTTTAAGTTCTTTCAAAAATGGTAGATTAATTTTATGATTTTCAAATTTCTCCCATCTTTCATCTTGTGTTGGATCCCGTTCACTTAACACTGGTGAGAACACCGGTGGTAACAAAGCCGAAGGGAATGGGATTTTCAGAGATTTATTCACATTTTTATTTTTCAGATTATTTTGTGAAATAAAATCCTGATTAGGGTCGGCCTCGGATTCACTATGCTCCACCACTCTTTCTACAACCGGTGGTGTAGTCTGTTCACAAGCAGGATATTCAAATGAAGAAATGAAACTTACATCATTGAGGTGTGCACTGGTTGTGGTTTCAGAACAGGAGGACTGATGTGAACAGCGAGGCTTACCTACTTCCTTGATGAGTGACCCGACAATCCCAGTTAGGTTGGCAACTAGATCTACCAAAGCTTGATGAGCTTTGTCCTGGCTCTCCTGTTGCTGCACCACTGCTTGTATCATCTTGGCCATCTCCTTCATGTTTGACTGGATAGCATCCAGTTCAGAATGATAGTTGCCTTGATCAGGTGGCCTGCTTGGGTGGTAGTCTTGGTTGTAATCGTCCTGATAGTTTGGGTACTCAGGACCACCACCATATTGATTGTATCTTGGGCAATCTTGTGCCCAGTGGCCAGTGATGCCACAGTTGTTGCATGGTTCATAGTAGTCTTGGCCACCATAATAATTACTGTCCATGTCAACCTGCACACGTAGCACAACCGAGTAGCTCTGAACAAATAAATAAATAAAATAAACAAAAATTAAAAAAAAGAAGTAAAGAAAATCTTTTTGGGTGTTTGATAAGAATTAAAATCAACTAAAGACAATAAACTAAAGCAATAGAACTAAGCGCACCGATTCCCCGGCAGCGGCGCCATTTTTGATCGATGTCGTTAGGTCGGTTAAAAACAATCCTTAAACACTTAACTAGTAAGGGTAAGAAGAGTATCGTATCCACGAGGAATCAGTGGTTAGTGGAATTGCTTAGTTTGATAGTTAGAATGAAGACACAGATCAAATAAAAATGCAACCTCCTCCAAACTTCAGATTCTAGGTTTATGCAAAACTCAGTTATTTAATTGGACACCACTTAGAAAATCAGTTAAAATAGTAATTGAAGACAGGCTGTTGTCAGCAACCTATACAACCAGTTCCGTCACAAACCAGTATAATTCAATCACCCAATTTATGAATGCCAAGTTACCCCCTTTAGTCACCCAACCCTGCTACTAGGTTTTGTCATCAACCGAACAAGATCGTAAAGCAAGCAAACTCAAAGCACTCAAATAAACTGTTTAACATAACTAATACATCAATCTACTCAGTTATTGTCAGAATCTAAATAGATCCAAAAACATAAATAAACTGAATCAAAACATGAAACCTATATGAACCGTCCGCCTGGAGGAAGCCACAAGTGAATTACTCGCCCATGGTGATGGAGATCATCTTCAATCTTCAAGTGGATGTTAGAATCATCCAAAATCGCCATAGGAGTGTGTAGCAAAAGATGGGTCGAATTTTGGGGAAGAAACCCCCAATTAAACACCAAAATCGGCTGTTTCCCGAAAATTCGCGTCCAGAAAACGTAACCAGCACTGGTATGGCGTAAGCTTACGACGCAACGCTGAAGCATGATGTGAATAAACTGGTTAGGCGTAGGCCTACGCTGGTCGGCGTAAGCTTACGCTGCATGGCGTAGGCTTATGCTGGATCCTGGGTTTTTGCCCCGTTTCTTTCGTGTCTCTTCCGACTTTTGCATCTCTCACCTAATACCTCCCAAAATCATACTTTAAGCTTTCAACACCTGCACATGCACATCTACACAAAACTTTTGTATTACATATGTTAATTTACATAAATATAATATGTTACACCCTTTAATGCATAAAACTGTGGTCGCTTATAAGGTACAACCCTCGGGAAATGCATATCCTTAGCATTGAGGTTACTCCCACAACTTCCGGTCTATTCCCTACTTAACACGCCATATCCAAGACCTTCTAATCCAGTTCAATATGGATGGTGCCAAGGAAGTGGCCACTTCCTTAAGCTTGTCTGACACACTCTGCTCAAGGAAGCCCCCTACCGACGATTGATTTGAACCCATATCGTAAATTAGTTGGATCCTTGCGATATCTAGCCTTCACTCAACCCGGTGTCTCTTTTGCCGTTAATAAACTATCACAATTTATGCCTCCATATTCATTCTCATAATTTTTCCCGCCTGTCTCTATCTTATAAAATACACATCTATCTTTTAATAATAATATATTTTAAAATAAAATACTAATATTTATATTATTGAATCTCCTAACATATTTTGACGAATGTATGTGTTAACTGATTATATTTTATTCCACGAGTTTATTCAACCTGTGTAAAACACGAGATTTTAAAAAAATAATTTTTATTATACTATTATATTCATTTAACCCAGGTAATACATAAGATTTTAACCTAGAATAGATCAAGGGTGGTTGTGCTTTCCATGTATTTCTCCTATGATTTCTCATAGCTTTGTAACTCACTGGCTTTATATTTTGCCAATTATCCTAATTGCAACATACAATTAGTTTAATCATCCTCAATGCCTTATACGCTCGTGGAAATAGAGGACTTTTCATAAATCAAATTGCTTTCATTTTCCACCCAGAAACCAAAGAGAAAACTATAAATCAATTTTTTTTCATTTTCCACCAACGGTCGTTAGGCTAAAGGACGTAACGTGCAATGATTTTTAAACATACAGAACGTTTTCTGTAATTTCCATAGTTAAAGGACGTATACTGAAATTTATGTTTATGTAATACTTAAAGAAAATATATTGTAATTTGATCTAATAACTAACTGATATAATATATCTCTTATTTTGAATTCATTTCCTGTGAAATATATATATATATATATATATATATATATATATATATATATATATATATATGAGATTATTTAACCAAATGGAAGCACATCACAAACAATATACCTTAACGGAGACAATTTAAAAAAAATTAGATGTTACTATCAAACGTTGTACGTAGTATATTCTAAGGATCTCATCACTATGAAATTCCCCGGCAATTTCCAGTGACATATTTTTAGTATTTATGTCAATTTTTCATATGTTCGATCGATACGATCGATTTCTTATAAATTCTCGTGTTCTAATGAAGAAAATCTAATCCTAAAATGGCCTTGAAAGTTCTATCTGCTCTTGATGTTGCCAAGACACAGTATTACCACTTTAAAGCGATCATGATCGCGGGTATGGGTTTATTTAGTGACAGTTATGATTTATTCTGTATCCCTCCGATCATGAGAATGATCGGAAGGATATATTACCCGGAGGTAGATAGAACAGTAAAAGAGAGGTATTGGTTCGAGGTCCCAACTGCTATTGCGTCAACGATGATCGCTGTCGCATTAATGGGGACCGTGATCGGTCAACTAGTTTTCGGCTGGCTCGGGGACCGTGTTGGACGTCGTTATGTGTATGGCGTTTCTCTTGTGATGATGGTGGCGGGTTCTATTGGGTGTGGGTTCTCGCTTTCGAGATTGACGTCAATGGTGTTTGTGAGCCTTGGGTTCTTTCGGTTCTTGCTCGGGATCGGGATCGGAGGGGACTATCCGTTATCGGCTACGATTATGTCGGAGTTTGCTAATAAGAGGACTCGTGGGGCGTTTATTGCCGGCGTGTTCACCATGCAAGGGTTCGGTATATTGTTGAGTTCACTCGTTATCATGATCGTATGCTCCATTTTCGAAGCTTGTGCTGGAGATCTAATATCACCGTCGAAACTCCCACAATCGGAAAACGTTTCTCCGGTGCCACCGGAATCAGACTTGGCGTGGCGGCTTATTCTCATGATTGGTGCTATTCCGGCGTCTATGACTTATTATTGGCGAATGAAGATGCCAGAAACCGCCCGGTATGAACCACAAATCACTTATTCAGTCACACAACTAAAAGAACATGTATTTATTACGGATATTGTTGTGAAAAACCAACACGAATTTGCTACGGATTAGCAACAGACATATTTTGTTTACGATTTAGCTATAGATATTCCACACCATAGATGATTTCTAAAGTTAAAAAATAATTTTAAAATTTAAATTATATTAATTTAATTTAATCCGTATACAATCAAGAACTAACTATTTTAAAATTAAAAATAAATAATTGCGTAGCTAAATCCAGAGCATAATCAAGAAATAAATATTAAAAAAGAAAAATATATTTAATAAATTTCGTTGTTAAATTCATATCAAAATGAGAAATAAATATTTAAAAAAGTAATTAAAAAGTTCATAGGAAAATCAAGAAATATTTATTTAAAAAAGTATTTTAATAAATACCTAGTAAAATCAAGAATAAAGTATTTAAAAAGTAACTAAAATGATTTAATAAAATCTATAACATCATCCGTAGCAGAATGGGGACACATTTAAAATGTAAATAAATATAGTGGTAAAATCCATAACATTTCACTAGCTAAACTAGTGATACACCCTAAGTGATAGAGACAAAGTCTTTAAAACATCTAAATTTGGAGGTTATGAGTTTAAGTTCCACAAGAGTAAAGAAATCCGTTGTTTAAAAAAAAGAAAATAAATAAACTGGCGACACCCTTTTTGTCTCTAAAACCGCTGCAAAAATAACAAGGTTACTGACCATCAAACCCGTAGTTAAATTCATAACAAAAAGACGTTTGGTATAGATTTGACTATAGCAAATGTTAAAAAATAAACGGGTTAATTATTGTTTGTAACAACTTAACTTTGTATGAATGATGCTTTCACAGATTCACAGCTTTGGTCGATAGAAACACATTACAAGCCGCCAAAGACATGGAGAAAGTGTTGAATGTATCATTGAGTTCGATCCAAGAAGATATTGAGATGATGAACACGCCAAACACTCGTGTAGCTCTCTCAAACACCTACTCTTTTTTTTCTCGAGAATTTTTGCGACGACATGGTCGCGATCTCTTCGCTGCATCGTTCAATTGGTTTCTCGTTGATATCGTTTTCTACAGCCTCAATCTATTCCAATATTATACATTTAAAGGCCTTTTAGCTTCTAAGAGCACCATGAATTTATATGGTGATGCATGGCAGGTCGCAAAACTCTAGACAATCGTTGCAGTCAGTGCAACGATCCCTGGATATTTTGCGACAGTTTACATGATTGATAAGGTTGGGAGGGTTAAGATTCAGGCAACCAGGTTCTTTTTTATGGCGGTAAGCTTGTTTACGGTGGCAAAAGTCAACGACGGGGGTTGGACTTCCCATCCAGGGGCCGGGTTTATGATACTCTATGGACTTACGTTATTTTTTTCCAACTTTGGGCCGAACACCACGACTTTTATAGTCCCCGCTGAGCTATTTCCGGCAAGGTTTCGTGCAACTTGCCATGGGATTTCCGGTGCGGTTGGGAAAGTGGGAGCGATAATCGGGACGGTTGGGTATATTTGGGCTTCTAGCGATCCGCCAAATGGGCTTGGGGTGTCGAATACTTTTGCGGCGATGGGAGGGGTTTGTGTTTTAGGGTTTTTTACAACGTATTTCTTTACTAGAGAGACAATGGGCCGTTCTTTAGAACAGAATGAGAATGTTGACGAGTTTACTGGTGTTTGATTCCTGAGATTTTGGCCCAACAAGTTTTGGGCCACAAGAATTAAAACAAACACCGGTAAATAAGTATTTACCGCTCATTTGTTGTATCCGATGTAAAATATGTCTCCCATTTTGTTCATGTGGAACCATCCTAGTGGTGTTGGGGTATTTGGGTTTTATATGTTTATTACATGAATACTTAATTTTAGTGTGATTAGGATTGATTGTATAATTATTTGTGAATAAGTAAACATGAATAAACAATTTAAAGTTGTTTTCCAGTCACTTCTAATATTAAAAAAAATTGTGTTCTTTTAACTTTTAATATTAAAAAATATGAGGTTAGTAAGTAGAGAGAGAGAGAGAGAGAGAGAGAGAGAGAGAGAGAGATGAAAGTATGTGTGAAGATGAACCTAGCATGTATATCATATTTTATTTGACATGTATTATTCGTGCTAACTTACTTTTTCTTTATCATTAGATAATTGTCATTGTGATTACTAACTTATAAAATTGAGAGATGTTTTTTTACTAGTAATGATATGTTATCTATATGGTACAATTTTAATGACTTTCACCTTTAATGTGTCAGGGACACCGCTGGTTTTTTTTCACACCTGACCTAACCGTCACGTATAGGCCTAAACGTGACGGTTGTGACCCAAACAGTCACGTTTCGGCCTAAACGTGACGATATGTCTCTCGTGAGTCTAGGAATAAAAAGGACACTGATGATACGAGGTTGATATGAGGTTTTGCAGATGCGATTGGTGACCATGCGTTTAGGGCCGATAATAGGGTCTCTCACATACGAGACCATCTTTATCGTTACATGCACCGACTGATAGTCACATCCATCGCTGGATGTGGCAGGGGCACCGATAGGGTCACCGCCATAAACCTCTTTTATCTTCGGTGTCTGCTAACACACACACACCCTGTCACCTCGCTCGTGGTCTGGCAGATTACTTTGTCGGTTACCATCTCAGGCAGGCACGAGGGGCGTTGGTCGGCGGCAACATCGTGTCGCAGATCGCAAGAGGCCTGGGATACACTCATATGATGGCAGGGTTACCTATGCCTATGGTTTCCCCGCGCAACGAGGAGATGCTGCAGTGGATCATCGACTACACGGTCGCGGACTATCGGGCTGTCGGTAGGCCGTTGTTGAGACCACCACCCCGACCGTTGGGCGACGACGGTGCTAGCACGTCCGGTGCGGGTGGGTCCGAGGTGGGTGGGTGGGTGCGGATGGGTCCGGTGCGGGTGGGTCCGGTGCGGGTGCGTCCGATGCAGATGGTGATCACGAGATGGAGGGGTAGATAGATTGTTTAGGTAGATTTGTACTTTTGTTTATTGTGTACAGAATCATTGTATTTATGTATGAAGTTTTATTTATGATGACTTTGTTGTGTTTGTTTGGTTGTTTGTAATGATTGTATATGATGTTTATATATGTGATTTTATTTACGAGTAGTTTAACACGCGAAAAAAACTCTTAGTTTTATATCTCAAACCGAAAATTAAAACAAAAGCTTGTTTTATAATAAAAAAGACGTGACCGGATTTTAAAATCTATAACTATCGATTTTTACAAACTCTTAACGTGATAAAAACAAAAGAAAAAAAAATCGTTATTCAATTTTTACTTCTCAAACCGATAATCGATTTGTTTGTAATGATTGTATATGATGTTTATATATGTGATTTTATTTACGAGTAGTTTAACACGCGAAAAAAACTCTTAGTTTTATATCTCAAACCGAAAATTAAAACAAAAGCTAGTTTTATAATAAAAAAGACGTGACCGGATTTTAAAATCTATAACTATCGATTTTTACAAACTCTTAACGTGATAAAAACAAAAGAAAAAAAAATCGTTATTCAATTTTTACATCTCAAACCGATAATCGAGGTAACCGGATTTTAAAAACTATAACTACCGATATTTACAAACTCTTAACGTGATAAAAACAAAAAACAAAAAGAAAAAAAAATAAGTCGTTATTCACTTTTTACATCACAAACCGATAATGAAGGTGACCAGATTTTAAAAACTATAACTACCGTTTTTTTCAAACTCTTAACGTGATAAAAAAACATACATATATAATTTAAAAAAAAATAAGTTAAGGGTGACATTTAGCCCTATATGTGACATATACACCACCAAAACCCTAAAACCCAACTCAACCCTAATAAAAAAATAAGTAAGGAGTGACGGTTTGTTGTTTTTTAAACCTCTAATCACCCAACAAACTGACATACAAATCAGGATTTAATCCCATCTCTTTCATGTTTTCTGATTTCCATCATGAAAACCACATTCACCATTATAATTATATAGACCATGAATAGTCAACCATCACATGTATTTATTAAAACTCAATCTCAACCCTTCAAAATAGCCTTAATAACTTTTTATAAAATTCTAGGCACATAAAACCCATATTTTCGGCAGTTAAGAATTTGTACAGAAATTTCACGTACATCACGCGGATTACACACGTCCCTCATAACTCCCAAAACCGCTGGCGTCCTCTGCATCTCATACACAATCTCCCTCCCTCCATCCTCTCTCTCTCTCTCTCTCTCTCATACACTGGATCGTCTCCTACAATTTCTCTCAAAAAAACAAATGGAGAAATCACGGATTCATTGAGTATCCAGTGCAACTTCGACTCTTTGTTGAAGGTAATCATCGATTAAAGACCTTCGTTTGACTGCAATTGTAGAAAATTCATCTGAAACCCTAATTTCTTCATCACCGGAGGAATCACCCCGTAACGGTTTCAGCCGGTAAAGACTTGAAATCATGACCGTCTTCTAATCACTATCATAAGTACGTACTACATCGTATTGTGATTTCTTTTTAAAATTAGACAAAATTTGCTTCAATTCTTCAACCATGCTATTTTGTTCTGTTTAGAATTTTGTCTGAAATTTTGATTGTTTCCTGTTGTGCAAATTACATCAAGTTTTGATAATCCAGAATCTGTTTGACTTGGGCACTGCAAACTCATTGAGGAAATTATGATTGGTGAGGATAAAGTGAGCCACTTTTCAGGTGTTCTTATTAATCAATATTCTTAACACATCCAAATTAGATTTTGAATTTAATTATCTTTTTAGTACTAGGTTTTGTCGTATGAGATTTGGTTTTAATTTTTTATTTGGAGACATAGAATGATTACAGGGGTTGAGGAGAGACATAGGTTCTGTTTCTTATTTTATACATATTTGTCGATTTGGAATCGCCAGGATCAAGCATCCAACTAACCCTGCAACCAGTTCCTCCATCAGTTACTTTTAAAGGGAAAGGCCATGGGGAGTTGCAGATAAACTTCATGTATTATTCAAACATGGATGGTGAAAACAAGTATAAATGCTGCAGGTTAGTTCAGATTATATTGTAGTATATATTTTATGCATGATGAATGCTATTTTGTAATGATTTTGTTATCCTTGAAAGGTAAGATCATTATTCTTTAATCTTACCATTGAACATTTCATGGTAAGATCATTATTCTTTAATCTTACCATTGAACATTTCATAATAACCAAAGGTGAGATACTTGCTATACTCCAGCACTCTCAAAGTTTGATTAAAAAGGATGTGGTAGGGCATACTCATCCCCAAAGTAATATTTACTTTTGCAGTGTTGGCCATGGTTCAGGCCTACGGTATGTTGTTGGTCGAACCATTGTTGATACCACTCTCTTCTTGCACACCGAACACGAAATCATAAACAGGAAATCTTATTGAAAGTGATAACTTTGTTTATACAATTGCATCGGTATTTATACTTGATACAAACGGATTCCTCATGTTTATTCAACGGTTTTTATTCAGTTACCAACAATTCTGTAATATTTTGGTAATCTAGCCGCCGCCTCCGGTTAATGACACCAATCCATACAATGTATTTAGGCCAAGGGAGAAGGCTCACCAACTTCATACAAGAAGGGTAAGTGCTATTTATTGACTCAAACTTGAATGTCTGATTGTTTTCCATCTTTATTATTGTTATTATAAAATGTAGTTGTTTTACTATGCTTTTGCTTAATTGTCCCCTTAATTCATTTTAATTTGATGCTATTTTTGAAAATTGATAACAATACATCTACTCAATCTACTTGCTGTTTAGATGCAAAGAAGGGAAAAGAATGTGCAATCATTTGAAAAGCTTCGCCAGGTAAGCTTCTCCATAATTTGGAATCCCAATCTATACTATATAATAAATAAAGGTTTTTAAGTGACACGTATCGCCTCCATATTCATTCTCATCAATTTTTCCCCGCCTCTCTTTATTTAATGCACTTCTATCTTTTAATAATAATATATATTTAAAGAAAATACTAATTATATTAGACACAACCGTTATACCTATTCCGAACAGACACCTATTGCAAACTGCCCTAATCACACCGTTTCAAAGAAAGCGGTGGTTGAATTCTGGACATATCGTATCCCTAATTTTGACTTGGCCTTTGACCTCTAATAGACCCAAGTTTAATCTAAATACATAACAAACCCTGTACTTTATATACATACAACTAATGACCCAAACTTTGACACGTGTCGCCTCCATATTCATTCTCACCAATTTTTTCCCGCCTCTCTCTATTATTTAATGCACTTCTATTTTTAAATAATAATATATATTTAAAGAAAATACTAATTATACTACTAAAACATATTTATTTTGAAATATCCCTTATTATAAAAAAACTTTGAAATTTAATTATGTAACTTTTATTTCAATCAAATAGTAATGAAAGTCAAATTAAATTAAATAGTAATTAACGTATTTTCGAAACCCAATTATATATTAATTTTTAAATATTTTGAGTTTGTTTCTATCTTTAGCATATGTAATATACTTTTACATCTGTAAAATATATACATAAAGAATTTTAAATATTGATATTTCTCACTTCGTGTGTAGACACGGGATCTAAACTAGTTTAGTTATAAAAAATGGTTATTTCCATGCCTAGATTTTTGTTTGTTCTATCTAATATTTAATATAGTTACATATTAATATTTCATCCGGTGAGGGGTGATCTCGACCAAGCGAAGAACTTACTAGAGGCTCTAATCAAGGTCACTCCATCCCCTCTGTATTGTCAACTTATTTTATTTATTTTTGCAAGTAACACTCACATGACGAATATCTGTTACAGAGAGAAAAAAAAAGTGACATGTCATGTAGAGTGAAGTCAGCCTTCAAAGGATACAAATGTGATTGAAAACAAGTATGAAACTACAAAGGTAATTATTTATGGACCTACATATATTTTTATTTTGATTTAAACACATTGGCAATACATCAAGCGTTTCTATACTCGTCTCTGTGTTATGTCCCATAAATGCATATATTAGTAAGTTTAGCCAATTAACACTTTGAGTCTAATGCTAAACAGTTTATGATAGGACTGTTCACCAGTGTTCTCTTTGACATTGAGGAATAATTAGTTTGGTTTGTTGACAAGTGAAAGGAATCGTAAGATTTCTCAATCACGGGTCTGGATTTTCTTTCTAAATGTTCAATATTATTAGAAGAGCTAAAGTCAGTTGATAATCAAGTCTTTTCACTTTCTTTTCAGTATCCGTTTATTCAATATTATTAAAAGAGTGGCCATTGGGGGCATTTTAAATGCACATTTGCCTTTCATTTTTGTGCTTTTCATCATTAATATTTGACATAGATTATAGAAAATGAACTTCAAGGATTAATAAGTGATGGGAAAAACGCAACCGACCACAAACGGTAAACAACAAAATGCGGATTTAATCTTTGTTTGGTCAAAACTTTCCTGACCCGAATGAACCTACTAGGATACAAACAAATAGAGTATTTCAAAATAATCCAAACAAGCCCAAATCACTATGCAAATAAAATAGAGAGACCCTGAAATTTTTAGCGTGGAAAACCCTCAAACGAGAGAGTAAAAAACCATGGGACTACTAGAGCCGTTTCAAATCCACTATCACCAAATCAAGATCAATACACAGTCTTCATTAGGTAAACTAGAGGCATACAATAATTATCATATACTTGGAATCACTAACATCAAGCATATGGAAACGTAAACAAAGATAAAGGAGAGGAATCACCAAATGAAGTTACTCCAAGGCTTGATCTTGAGTACCCCGTTTCTTCTTTCTGTCAAATGAACCCACACACAATCGTGTCTTCAAAATGATTACAGAAAGGCAAGCTCCCAAAAAAACCCTTTTTCTTTTGTCTCTGTTCTTTTCTTCGAGAATCTCAGTCCCGGACAACACCAATTTTTGTGTTCTTGTTGAGAATTAAAGTGAAGATGGCATAAAAGCATTAAATCACCCTCACCAACCAAACTTATCACAAAAAAAGACTTTTTGTGATTCTCGACAGAAGCAAGACAATTTCATATATATATATATATATATATATATATATATATTTATTAAATTATTTTGGGCTAAAATAATAATACAACTCCTCATGGGCCAAAAATAGCCCAACAAATCTCCCTCCTTTTGGCCTATGAGAAAGAGTTCGCCATCCCGGTGATCGAGCAACATGTCTTCAACTTTTCCCTTGCCAAAGCTTTAGTCAACATATCGGAACAATTATCATCTGTATGAACTTTATCAAGTTCAAACAACTTGTCTTCAAGTCCATCTCTAATACAATGATACCTCACATCAATATGCTTTGTTCTTTTATGGAAAATAGAATTCTTAGCAAGGTGAATAGCGCTTTGATTATCACAAAGAATCACGTAGCGCTGTTGCATAAAGCCAAGGTCTTGCAAAAATCTTTTCAACCACAATAGTTCTTTGCAAGCTTCTGTTGCTGCCATATACTCAACCTCGGTGGTGGACAAAGCAACACATTTTTGAAGCCTTGATTGCCATGGCACAGCTCCCCTGCAAATGTCATCAAATATCCAGAAGTAGACTTCATGTTGTCCTTATTTCCTGCCATATCAGAATCCGTATAACCAACAAGCATCGGCTCTCCATTTCCAAATGTTATACCCAATTTGGAAGTACCACGCAGATATCTAAAGATCCACTTAACTGCTTCCCAATGCTTCTTACCCGGATTTGACAGGAACCTACTAACAACCCCTACTGCATGGGCAATGTCAGGCCTAGTACACACCATTTCATACATCAAGCTTCCAATTGCTGAGGCATATGGAACTCTATCCATCTCTTCAATCTCCTCCTAATAAGAAGGGCAATCTTTATCAGTTAACTTAAAGTTGGGAGTAAGAGGCGAACTAACCTCTTTGGCTTTAGCCATGTTGAATCTACGAAGCACCTTCTCAATGTATTGCTCTTGTGACATGTGTAGCTTCTTTGAAGCTCTATCTCTAGTAATCCGAATGCCAAGAATTTGTTTTGCTGGCTTCAAGTCTTTCATAGAAAATGACTTGCTCAATTCTTTCTTCAGCTGAACAATTCCCTTGCATTCTTGCCAATAATCAACGTGTGATCAACATAGAGTAGTAAAATGATGAAATCATCATCACCAAACATCTGAAAGAAAACACAGCGGTCTGAACATGGTACATGACTGACTCAAATTTTTTGTACCACTGTCTTAGTGCTTGTTTCAACCCATAAAGACTTTTCCGAAGTTTACAGACATAGTCTTCTTTACCCTTAACCTGAAAACCTCCAGGTTGCTCCATATATATTTCCTTATCCAAGTCACTGTGGAGGAATGCTGTCTTGAATCCATTTGTTCAACCTCAAGATCAAGACTAGCAGCCAAACCAAGAATCACCCGAATGGAACTCATTTTCATGGCTGGAGAGAAAATCTCATGAAAATCAATACCCTTTCTTTGACTGAACCCTTTGACAATCAATCTAGCCTTGTACCTAGGCCGTGAGGTATGTTCGTCAGTCTTCACTTTGTAAACCCACTTGTTTTTCAAAGCTCTCTTGCCCTAAGGCAGTTTCACCAACTCAAAGGTATTGTTCTCATATAAGGAATTCATCTCATCTTGCATGGCTTCAACCCACTCCCTTTTATGCTCATCTTCCATGGCCTCTGTGTAACTCTCGGGCTCTCCCCCATCAGTGAGTAACACATACTCATCAGCAAAAAAATGGGTGGAAGGATGACGATCTCTTGTAGACCGCCTTAGTGGGACAAATGCTGGCATATCTGGTATAGGTAGTTCAGGGTGGAAATCCTCACCCGGATCTAACTGCTCTGGAATATCAACATTATCAGTACCATGTTCACCATTTTGAACATCATCTCTGTTATTTGTCTCGGTTTGCTGAGGAGGAACCGGATCCAAATCAGTAAGATCATCAGTTTGTTGAGGAACTATCTTTGTCTTCTCAATATCTTTCAAACCCTGATCTTCCATGAACACCACATCACGACTTCTTACGAGTTTCTTCAGAACCGAATCATATAACCTGTATCCAAACTCATCTTGCCCATAACCAAGGAATATACAAGGCCTGGTCTTCACATCAAGCTTTGATCTTTCATCTTTGGGAATATGCACGAAAGCCTTGCATCCAAAGACCCGCAAATGCCGATACGAAATATATTTATTACTCCAAACCCTGTCAGGAACATTAAAAGACAAAGGAACACAAGGAGTTAGATTAATAACATGTACCGCCGTATTCAAAGCTTCACCCAAAAGGAATTAGGCAACCCTGCACGCGGGAGCACACATCTAACCATCTCAGCCAATGTTTTATTCATCCGTTCTGCTAAACCATTCAACTGTGGTGTCTTTGGAGGAGTCTTTTGATGTCGAATACCTTTCTCTCTACAATAAGCATCAAAAGGACTAATGTACTCACCTCCATTATCTGTGCGAATGCACTTAAGCTTCTTCCAGTTTGTCTCTCAACTAGGGCATGAAATTTCTTAAACACATCTAATACTTGATTTTTAGATTTCAAAGAATAAGCCCAATCCTTCCTTGAATGATCATCGATGAATGTGACAAAGTATAAACAACCACCAAGTGATCTAGTATTCATGGGACCACATACATCGGAATGCACCAAATCAAGTATATTTTCTTTTCTAGAAGGAGGATGACTTTTAAAGGAAACTCTAGTTTGCTTACCTTCTAGACAATGAGAACACTTCTTCAAATGAACATCATGCACACCGGACAAGACATTTTTCTTCAACAATAGAGACATCCCCTTTTCACTCATGTGGCCAAGTCTCTTATGCCACAAGTCGGTCATATCAGAATTCATCAATGAATGAACCGAGTCTCTGGAGATCTTCTGATGTGTCATGTATAACTTTGAATTTCTTTTACCTCTTTCCACGATCAAAGAACCACGAGTGAGTTTTCACATACCATCACCGAGGTTACTGTGGTAGCCATCATCATCAAGTAAGCCTGCGGATATCAAATTAAGTCTAATATCTGGAATATGTTTTACATTGTGTAAAACCAACTCCATTCTAGTATCAAACTTCAAGCAAAAATCCCCAACACCAACAATCTTAGATAGCCCATTATTACCCATCTTAACACTCCCAAAGTCACCAGGAGTATAAGACGAAAAGAAATCCCTTTGTGATGTCACATGACAGGTAGCACCACCGTCAACAACCCAACTCGAATCATCATGTGCAAGGTTAACCATTTAATGCTTTTATGCCATCTTCACTTTAATTCTCAACAAGAACACAAAAATTGGTGTTGGTCCGGGACTGAGATTCTCGAAGAAAAGAACATAGACAAAAGAAAAAGGGTTTTTTTGGGAGCTTGCCTTTCTGCCATCATTTTGAAGACACGATTGTGTGTGGGTTCATTTGACAGAAAGAAGAAACGGAGTACTCAAGATCAAGCCTTAGAGTAACTCCATTTGGTGATTCCTCTCCTTTATCTTTGTTTATGTTTCCATATGCTTGATGTTACTGATTTCAAGTATATGATGATTATTGTATGCCTCTAATTTACCTAGAGAAGACTGTGTATTGATCTTGATTTGGTGATAGTGGATTTGAAGCGACTCTAATAGTCCAGTGGTTTTTTACTCTCTCGTTTGAGGGTTTTCCACTCTAAAAATTTCGGTGTCTCTCTATTTTATTTGCATAGTGATTTGGGGTTGTTTTGATTATTTTGGAATACCCTATTTTTTTGCATCCTAACAGGTTCATTAGGGTCGGGAAAGTTTTAACCAAATGAAGATTAATTCTGCATTTTGTTGTTTACCGTTTATGGTCGGTTGCGTTTTTCCCATCAGATTGGTATCAGAGCCATTGAATCTTGTTATTGAGTTTAGACTTGTTTGAACAATGGAAGCTAATACAAGTAAGATTGTGAATCTGAATGGTTCTAATTATCATGTTTGGAAAGGCAAGATAGAAGACCTTTATGTAAAGGATTATTATTTGCCTGTGTTTACCACTGATAAACCTGAAGATAAAACACATGAAGAATGGAATATTTTACAAAGAAAGGTTTGCGGGTATATCCGACAGTGGGTTGATGATAATGTTTTGAACCACATTAGCGGGGAGACTCATGCTCGTACCTTGTGGAACAAGCTTGAGGAATTGTATGCTCGGAAAACTTGGAACAATAAATTGTTCTTGATTAAGCAATTGATAAACTTGAAATACCATGATGGTACTCTTGTCACTGATCATTTGAATGTTTTTCAGGGAGTTGTTAATCAGCTTGCAGGAATGGGTATCAAGTTTGAAGATGAGCTACAAGGTTTATGGCTCCTTGGCACTTTACCAGATTCATGGGAGACTTTTAGGACATCATTGTCCAACTCTGCAGCAAATGGTGTTATGACTATGGAATTGGCTAAAAGCAGTATTTTAAATGAAGAGATGAGAAGAAAGTCACAAGGTTCCTCTTCACATTCGGATGTTTTAGTCACAGAAAACAGGGGGAGAAGTCAGAGTAGAGGTCCAAGTAACAGAGGGAAACATCGTAGTAAGTCTCAAGGAAAGTTTGCCAAGTTTGAATGTTATCATTGTGGTAGGAAAGAACACACAATTAAATTCTGTAGACAATTGAAGAAGGAGAACAAAAAAGCTAATTACAACAATCTAAAGAACAACCAAAAGAAAGATGATGGTGGTAATGACACCGCTGAAGTTAACACTGCTACCGAAGAGTTCTTTATTTGTTGTGATTATGATATCCCCTCACCAACCAAACTTATCACAAAAAAAGACTTTTTGTGATTCTCGACAGAAGCAAGACAATTTCATATTTATTTTATTTTCTTTTATTAAATTATTTTGGGCTAAAATAATAATAGAACTCATCATGGGCCAAAAATAGCCCAACAATAAGAACAATTTGTGAAGGACCTATATCTTTAAGTTTCAATTAGGCTTTGTTAATTTTCAATCTTGTGACTTGAAGTTTGGTGGATCTTAATGGGAACCCAAACCCTAGAATTTGTGGTGCAATCCAGATTTGTAAAAGATTAAATTGGGAATTTGGGTTGGTAGATGTTCTGCAAAAGCAATGATTCAAAATGTTTACTGCCAGTTAGCAAAATTGTTGACATTTTTATGATGAAAATAAGTCATAAGGCAAAACTTAGAAATGACTAATGCAATTGAATGCCAACTTATGTTCTGGTGTGTAATTCTTTAACATAATTGTGTTTTTTAAAGCTCTTCTTCTTCTTTATCTGTTTAGTTAGCTGCTTGTCCTGTTTCTTTGTTGATCCTTAAACTAGCACATGTTGTTTCCTAACATTTCAAGCAAAAGATAAGAGCTTTTGTCCCTCTGAAATTGCAGCTTATAATCTGAGGTCTCCAAATATGTCATTAATTTGGAGTGTATCTTATGTTAGTATTATCTATATATTTAATTACCACGTCCATCCAGTTCTGATGCTTATTGGTTTGGGTATCATGGGCGGTGATGGTAGAATCATATTTTCTCATTTCACTGTTTCCAACCCGTGCAGAAATTTGACATACTAATTATCCTCTTCATTTTTGTAACATGCAGCCATTATAAGGATCTTGCAAATCTGTATAGTTTACATTTCCATCTTATTCTACATGGCCTTCATACTTGGTATTATTGGGATTCATATGACATTCAAAAACCATAATGAAAGTGGTATTGCAAATCTATATAGTTTACATTCCCGGCTTGGTATCGGGGTTATTGTTCTTTATGGCATTCAGGTAATCTGTCATTTACCCAATATTTGTTGTTAATTGTTGTACTGCAAGACTAATATGTAAAATGCATGTGGGTGGTGCAGGTTAAATTCTGCTTAATAGAAATTTAATCAAATTTTATTTACCTTAATATTATTTCAAGAATTGATTACTTTTTGTATTGGATGTAGGATATGAGGCGGCAGGCAAACGAAAACGGGAAATCTAACTGTTCTATTATTTTTATTAAAGTTTTGATTAATTGAATCAATGAAATATCTTTTTTTTTAATCTGAGTGTTATAAATTTTAGAAACCCGGACTGGGACGGGTATAAGAGGGAATACTTTTGTTAATTGCTTCTATTGATGAATCGTCAATGTTAAATGATTTTGTTACGTTCGTTACTTGACCTCTTACTTTGTAAGTTAAATTTAGTGAATGTGGATGTGAAGTTCACTTGGTATTAATTTTGGCAACCCGGATTAGGACGGGTATAAAACTAGTTAAAGTTAGTCGCAGCCTATTAAAACCCTAACCCAATTTCGCAACAATAACATCATCCAGGGCCTGCCGTTAAAAAAAAAACATCATTCAGGGCTTCGTATTCTCTCAGATATTAAACTTGATAAAAGTGTTAACCTAGCTTGATTAAAGGTTAAAGGTGGTAGGTGTTAAAATGATGTGTTAAGAATTTGAAAGTCTTTTTGTGTCTATGGACACAAAACTTAATCAATTTGGTGAATCAAGAACTTTGGAGATTCAGATGAAAGTTTGATTAAATGGGTTGCTTGAATATTACTGTTAATCGTAAAATAGAAATTAATTAAGCTACTAGCCTGCTAGCTTAAGTTAATTCACCTGCATGCTTGCCTGTTTCAATTAATTTTGACGTGTGTGCTTAGTTGCTTCAATTCTTTTCTTTGACGACCCAAACTTTGTTAGAGGTGTGTGTCTTCTTCGATCTTCCCTTCTTCTTTTCTGTTCAACACTTTTTTGTTTAATGACAATCCTATTCCACCTTCTCTTTCTTCATGACCTTCCTTACGTGACCTAATTCTCTTTTTATCCTCCTTTTTAATTTCTTTCGTAAATCCATCAAACAATTTGAGCCCATTGTAAAGTTTTATTCCAACCCATTAGTCAGTCATCTGGTTGCGCAAAAGGTATAAATTTTTAACTCCTTATGGTTGTTTGTTTCTTATTTGTTTGCATCTGAACCCTTGGTGGGCGATCTAGGGTAATGGCCTGGATCGGTTTGTGCGTACTTTCCGCTGCGTTTATTTATTTCGATCAAAAATAGTTTTTGAAACCGTATGTGCAAAGCCCCAACACTTTGTTTTGGGAGTGTTAATTTGGGGTTTTTCTAAGGGTTCTATTTCATTACTAATGTTGTTTTGTAGGGTGTTTTAGGTGTAGGTAATGTTTCGGTCTAGCCACGGGATTAAATTCGTTTGTGATTGGATTCTTATATGGTGGTTGTTATATCTCGGGTGATATTTTGTCTTAATGTCCTTCTGAGGACCTTCAAACTAATGTTTTGAATGTAATTGATCTATGGTACGGTGGTACTTGTTGGTGGTTTATCACCTTAGCTTGGGTTTTTGAAATGTTATTGTTTTATGTGGCGTCATTTTGGTATTAAACATTCCTATTGATTTTGAAATTGTAAACGAGACCAACTTGCGCATGCTTTTGAATAGTTAAATTTGGTTTGAAATTCCGGATGTTACATAGAACAAATGAATGAGTGTTATCAAATTTCTTGCCTTGTAAAATTGCTTGCCTTGTAAAATTGGTAGACATGCTTTCTAAATTATTTCTTGCCTTGTAAAATTGCTTGCCTTGTAAAATTGGTAGACATGCTTTCTAAATGCTAGGGTGAATTAGGCGTTTGGATATATGTAGTGACTGGATGTTTGGTGACAAGGAAATTGAACTTTTGAAAATGGTTTATTTGGTTGGAATTTCTTTCTATTAGTTTCTATGAATCTGAATGAGCTCATATCAAACTATTTCTATAGCGATCGGTGGGTGCACTCGTGGAAGAAGTCGAAGAAATAACCGATTCGCAATCGCTTTGCAATGCTGATGGGATCAAATAGATAGGGCTTTTAATCTTATAAGGTCAAGCTTGACAACAAAAACTAACGACCATCCAAGTCAAGGACCACCTGTGTTACGTTTATGCAAACAATTGGACCACCCGTGTAGGTTTTCAAACTTGAGGACCAAACTTGCAATATGTGCAAACCACATGGACCATCCCTATAATTAACTCTATTATAAAATAACTTTTGGATAATATACTAAAAGACCATGTTACTTTTGAACGGTTAACACACATCCTTCTACACTACTATTAAACTACACTTTTTTTTTCTTTCTAATTTACACCTTGCCTAGGTTTGAAAAGTTTTGCCTCTTACCATTGTGCTACTGACACACCCTGGTTTAGGAACCACAGTTGCGCGAAAGCGGTTGGTACCTTTCATTCGTTTGACTGAGTTTATATGCAATGGAAAATGAATGATTTTCTTATGTTCGTGAACTGTTCGTTTAGAATGTTAATGAACGAACATAAACGAACAAGAACACGTTCATTTTCTTAACGAACAGACACGCACAAGAAAATCCGTTCGTTTAAGTGTTGATTTTTGTTCATTTGTCCCGCTACTTTTTTTTTTCTCTAGTTTCTTGGATCAACTCATTGCAAAAGAGATCAAGACGCCAAACTTCCATTTTAATGCGAACTTATGACTCTTACTCGAAATGGGATTTTCGCAAGACAACACATGCACTTCGTCCATATCTTGATTGGGTATTTTAACGTTAAAAGTTACCACATGATTTCTGGTACAAACATTGGTCCCGAGACCGGTTCGAGCACCACCCTAGGAAGCCCTTCCTATAGGACTGGATCCAAGCCAGGTTTGGACCGACAATCCAGGTTCAATATATCTTTTTTAATCAAAACCCTGTTAGGTACCCTGGGACCAGTCTTAACTGAACCCACACTTCGCTTTTAAACTTTGGAAGTACTGAGCCATGGCTGGACTGACTGATAATGAACTTGGTTGGGGCTGGACTTTTGTATCTCTTTAATGTCTTACACTACTTAGGGAGCTATGAACTCACTTATTACTTGCAATAAATTTGGTAGTTAATGACAAGAAAACCCCATATAATTATGAGATTATGGAGGAATAGGCATTATTATTTAATAATGGAGAACCATTTTTAATGGATATATAAAAAGGTTAAATTATTTGACATTAACATACTAATTAAACTAGTCTATCAATGGTGTATACACATGCATTTTTTCAAGATTTAAGTACATTTCAACAAATATGTCAAACCATCACAGATTATTTAAAAATGTGATATTTAAAATTTTTGTCAAACTTTTAAGTAAAAGAATAACTTTAGATATATGAGTGTTGAGCGGGAGCGGATCTACTTGTTCTTTAGCTGGGAGCGAGATACCTACTGAGATATATATACGAGTAGTAGCAAATTTTTGATTTTTTTAAAGCAAACTCCATTACAAATACTTGAGAGGCCACTTTGACATGACAAACAGAGAGAAAACTGAAAAAATGATGACCAGAATTTTTTTTTTCAAATAGTTTGATAGTTGCAACGGCGAGCATGAACTGAAAAATTTATATATATAGGATTGGTAACTTATAATAACCTTATGTTATTGTGTTAACCCTATTAGTTTCGCCAAAAATGTTAATGTGTTGTACGTATAACATGCGTGATTATCACCATGCGTTATTATTTATATAGCATGCATCATTATTCGTATAACATGCGTTATTATCATTTTAAAACATGCATTATTATTATCATAGAACATGCGTTATTTTTAACATTTATATAACATGCGTGATTATTCGTATAACATGTGTTATTATCATTTTAAAACATGTTTTATTATCATTTTAAAGCATTCATTATTAAAAAGCATGCACTATTATTATATAACTTGCGTTATTATTATGACGCGGACGCATTTACCCTTCACAGTAAGAACACCTGTCGTATTCAAGTGGCTTTGTACCTTCGCACGCTAAAAACCCATTGTATATATAGTTGTTTTATTGTGATAATTTCCTTATTGGCACAACCCGGTCTCATACTTTCTCTCTCTCATATTACAATTACCACTACTATATATACTACCAAACATAATCTCGCTCTCTCAAAACTTCTTGCCAATGGCTCCCCTTGAATACACAACCATTCTCTCTTCATTTTTCATTCTCTTGTCGATTGTAACGTGTATATATAGATCTCAGAAACAAACTGTTGTTCCTACAAATTGGCCGGTTATTGGCATGATACCAGGGATCATTGTCAATGCCCATCGACTTCATGACAACATGATCGAAGTTGCAATACACACCGGTGGTACATTCATGTGGAAAGGCCCTTGTTTTGCTCACATGGACATGCTCTTCACCACAAATCCTTTAGACATCCATCACATTCTTAGCAAAAACTTCAGAAACTATCCCAAAGGCGACGAGTTCCATAAGATCTTCGATTTCTTAGGAGATGGAATCCTCAACTCCGAAGGTGAGTTATGGGAGATCAACCGTAAAGTCACCATGTCCGTACTCAAGCAAGCCCAATTCCAGAACATGTTGAAAACAATCCTTGCTAACAAAGTGGAAAACAGGCTTCTACCCGTGCTAGAGTCCCTTTGTGGACATGGTGAACATATAAATTTGCAGGATATATTTCAGAGGTTCACATGTGATACCGTATGCATGGTGCTCTTTGATAATGACCCTGAAAGCTTGGCTATTGATTTTCCTCATGTTGCGATTCAGAAGGCTTTGTTGGATGTCGAAGAAGCCCTCTTGTTTCGGCACCTAACGCCCCCATGCCTTTGGAAACTGCAAGAGTTTCTTGGAGTAGGGAAAGAGAAGAAGTTTAGTGAAGCAAGAAAAAATATTGATCAATTCATATACAAATGCATTGCCCAAAAACAAAGTGAACACCAAGATGAAAAATTCATATTCTTGAAAGCTCTAATGAGGGAAATAAAAGATCAAAGTGGTACTTGTGGGGATCCAACAAAGTTTCTAAGAGACATCTTATTAGATCTAATTGTTGCAGGCAAAGATACCATAAGCAGCGCGCTTTCTTGGTTCTTTTATATTCTTACACAACACCCAACAGTTGAATACAAATTCTTGAAGAAATTCACAAAAATGTGGAGGTAAAAGGGGGTAAGATAAGTAATGTCAAAGAGCTAGGTAAAATGGTTTACCTTCATGGAGCATTATGTGAATCTTTAAGGCTTTTTCCTCCTGTCCCATTTAATCTTAAAGTTCCACTGCAACCAGAATACCTTCCAAGCGGCCACAAAGTTGACCGAAACACGAAAATTGTTCTACCTTTATATTCCATGGGAAGGATGAAATCGATATGGGGTGATGACTGCATGGGTTTTAACCCTGAAAGGTGGATTTCGAAGGAAGGAGGGATCAAACATGAGCCATCTTACAAGTTTGTGGCATTTGGGGCTGGTCCAAGAAGTTGTATCGGAAAGGACATGGCTTTGTATCAGCTGAAGATAGTATCGACTACGATCATATACCATTTCCATATAGACCTAGTGGAAGGGAATCCTGCGATTCCAACGAATGCGATTATACTACATATGAAGGATGGTCTCAAGGTGAGATTAACTAAAAGAGTTGAAGTGAAGTGAACTAAAATACAAGTTAATTAAACATCTATTGTGAATTTATTCTGTTCTATTTTGGGTTTGTGATCATAATATTTCATAATAAGATGCTGAAGAACATCGAGATAGAATATGTGTGGAAGTAATGTTCTTGAAATGGAAAAAGATTATGGTATAATGTAATGGGAATGATGAAGTAATGTAAGATGTTGCACTAATATAATGTTTTGGAGAAGTCATTGTGTGTGAATACAATGTGGGTTATTACCATTTAAATAAAAAAAAACTTGGTTACTATTTTGTGAAATTTTCCCTTTAAATAATATATAAAGTTCTTCATTTTGCAAACAAACAACGAAGCGAAGAGAGCTTAATTTAAAGAAGTCGCGATTCATAGGTAGAACTGACTTCAAGAAACACACATTGTACAAGAAACACACATTGTATTCATTTTAACTTACAAATAACTCAAATGAAAATTCATCAAAAATATAAAAACTTTAAACATCTCAAATGTCACGTGAACTAAAGGGGCCTTGAATTTGATACGACTTACAATGAAAAGTAAATAAGAATAAAAGGAAAAAATCTCAAAATGTAGGGGAAATTCAATTTACAGACTCAAACTTAGGAAATTGAATTCTAGATTTTGGATAATCATGGTGCATGTTTCTATGTAATGCTAGTTGAGATTTTTTCATGTATATATGATAAGTTAATATGGAGCCAATCCAAGAGTTATCAAACCCGTCCCTTTAAATTGGTCTGCAAAACATCTAAAACAGGATAAAAATCACTACAGCTACTTCATTTTTATCATTGAAGGGACCATCAAGGGTGGCTCTACAGTGAAACAACTAAAGCAACCGCTTTAGGCTCCCAAATTTGAAGGCTCCAAAAATTGAAAAACTATTTTAATTTATATTCTCAACTTTTGTGTTTTCAGAGAAAAATAAAAATTTCACAAACTTTTTGTCAACATTATACGTTTTGACGCTCCATTAAATTACATTTAAAATTTTTTATATATTTACAAAACTTTAACAAAAGGCCTCAATTTCAATTTTCGCTTTATGCCACAAAATATGTTGAGCCAGCCCTGGGAACCATCAATAACAACCGACTTGAATGTGACCACCTCTGGCGTCTTTTACTAGTCGAGTAATTAGTAATCACCTTCTATCACGAAGTAAGCAACGATTCATGGCGTCTATAGTTTTTTTTTTAATTTAAAAAAAAAATTAACATCTTATGTGATAACAAGTGTCTGTGTTCCCAGCCGCATCGCACAGACACCTCCCTAGTATTTAAAATCTCTCTCTCTCTCTATCCCTCTCTTTCTATCTCTCAGAGAGGGAGAGAGATTTAAATACAAAGAACTCTTATCATAAAAAGCGTAGGAAGGATTCTAGATCATTGATCTAGGAAATCAAGGATTAAGATGAAGGTTGTGTCTAGTCAGCTTATTATTAAGTGTAAAAAGAGTCTGAAAGGGTAAAATTGGAAAGCCTACCATTGTTGATATTTTTCAACTTCTCCGATTATTTTAAAACATGAATAAATTTAATCTAGCATTTTATACTCTTTAATTTGAGTATAGTCTTGCTACAATTTTAATATAAAAAACCGACTTTTTTAAGAAAATGTTAATGTGTTGTACGTATAACATGCGTGATTATCACCATGCGTTATTATTTATATAGCATGCATCATTAGTCGTATAACATACGTTATTATCATTTTAAAACATGCATTATTATCATCATAGAACATGCGTTATTTTTAACATTTATATAACATGCGTGATTATTCGTATAACATGTGTTATTATAATTTTAAAACATGTTTTATTATCATTTTAAAGCATTCATTATTAAAAAGCATGCACTATTATTATATAACTTGCGTTATTATTATGACGCGGAAGCATTTACCCATCACAGTAAGAACACCTGTCGTACTCAAGTGGCTTTATACCTTCGCACGCTAAAAACCATTGTATATATAGTTGTTTTATTGTAATAATTTCCTTATTGGCACAACCCGGTCTCATACTTTCTCTCTCTCATATTACAATTACCACTACTATATATACTACCAAACATAATCTCGCTCTCTCTCTCTCTCTCTCAAAACTTCTTGCCAATGGCTCTCCTTGAATATACAATCATTCTCTCTTCATTTTTCATTCTCTTGTCGATTGTAACATGTATATATAGATCTCAGAAACAAACTATTGTTCCTACAAATTGGCCGGTTATTGGCATGATACCAGAGATCCTTGTCAAATGCCATCGACTTCATGACTAATTTGATTAATTTTTGGATTAATTTTTTGGATGAAAGCAATGATTTCCATCATCAGCTACTTATGCGTGCCAATCTTGGGCTGGCCCACTTGATAGACCCACAAACCTTCTAGAGGGAAGTTCATAGGTTCAAACCTGAGCAATATAATAGTTTAGAATTATTGGTGTAAGGTAGAGTAGAAGTAACACTTGCTTTAAAAGACTACATATGCGTAAAGGTCACGGTCATGAACATAATTCAGAAAATTTGTAATGACGGGCATTTTAATAATGATATCTGAAGGGGTATTGCCCCGCTCAGGTCTCACCGCTCCATAATGACTAAGATAACGGTAGGGCAGGACCAGCCCCTCTAAAACAGTAAGGATATATCCTTCGTCTCCTGAAGCTCTACGAAAGGATCATTCCGGGGATTGTGCCGTCCTTTATGTGACAATTCCAAGAGGGACCCACCAAACGATTAATGATGTAACAAACTCCTGACAAGTGGGCCCCACATGGGTCACACCCTCCTTTCTCCCCCAAAGGGTATAAATATCTATAAAAGTCTCCTGAGATGGGGTAATGTAACTAAGAACTATCACTATACATTTTGCAATAAGCATATTCGTCCACCAGATACTTATCCTCACATCGGAGTTGGTTACATGAGAATCCTCTTTCTTGTAACGAGACTGACTGTTTACGGTTTTGTAGGTACTCATCGGAATCCTGTTGTCATCGGAAGATCTTGTAGAAGTGACGTCGTCTACAGCTTGAGACCCTCAGTGATATTTACTTCTTCAATATCGACAAAAGTACGTGGTAAACTAGATGTTTGATTAAATGAGAATAAAGTATATGAAAGAGAAAAGGGTTATAACATGATAGGTTGAAATGATAATACACTAATTTGTCTTGTATTATCCGTAAGACCTTTAGGCTCATTTCTCCAAAATACTCTAAGTACTTTTCCTACTCATGGTCTTTCCATAGTTGATACCGACGAACAATTTACTATCGACAATTGTATCTTACTACCAAAAGACAAAGTTGCTATTGATGCTTAAGTTCCTACCAAAGATTAGTTCCACTAATGAACAAACTAACTACTCATGGTACAATTCTTAGTGATTTTTGCATAGATAGTGCACACATCATATTCTTCATCAACATATTAACAGAAGCTTTTCAGAAGATCTTCCACTTTCTAGTATCATTCTTTGTCTTTTTGTAATGTAACCGATCACATTCATGTTTTAGCACAGTATTTAGATAAACGGTTTGTGGTGTATCTAAACCAAGAATCAATGGTTTGTATTGATTCTAGTGACGACCTTCTCATACATGACTCGCTTAGTAGAGCTATATACGTATTAGGATTCTCAATTTGTATATAGTTCCAACACACTTGCGTGGTAATATTTTGAGAATATAATACGATAGAGCTTGAAAGTGATTTCCCTATTCTTCGTTCTTTGTTGTTCAATATTTTTAAGAATATAGAGTGAGAGATAGTTATGATTGTTGTACAAAGCATCTAAAACTGGATAAAAATCACTACAACTACTTCATTTTTATCATTGAAGGGACCATCAAGGGTGGCTCTACAGTGAAGCAACTAAAGCAACCGCTTTAGGCCCCCAAATTTGAAGGGCTCCAAAAATTGAAAAACTATTTTAATTTATATTCTCAACTTTTGTGTTTTTAGAGAGAAATAAAAATTTCACAAACTTTTTGTCAACATTATACGTTTTGACGCTCCATTAAATTACATTTTAAAATTTTTATATATTTACAAAACTTTAACAAAAGGCCTCAATTTCAATGTTCGCTTTATGCTACAAAATATGTTGAGCCATCCCTGGGGACCATCAATAACAACCGACTTGAATGTGACCATCTCTGGCCTCTTTTACTAGTCGAGTAATTAGTAATCACCTTCTATCACGAAGTAAGCAAGGATTCATGATAGTAACTGTTAAACGGAGGTTGTGGATAACCGCCAAAACTACCAAACCATTTATCACGGTGTTAAACACATCGACTGCTAAGATCCATATGGCCTCCGGCCCAATAAACATAAACAAACCCAAAGTAAATTGTTTTAAGTCTAGACCCAATAAATAAATAATATGATATTATGAAAAGGCCCAATCGATATAATGTGATTAGAAACTTGGATACAAGTGAAGGTTACAAATAGTATATTAGAGGAGTTATATTAGTTGCTTTTTCGGTGACATATTACAGTAGTTATATGTTTGTTTTGATAAAGAAGGTTACGAATCATATGCTAGAGGAGTTATAATAGTTGGTTTTTGTGTTTCATATGTTATAGTAGTTTTATATGTCTTTACATTGATTTCTTATTAAAAGTTTGGATTGGTTTGCCTCGGAAAATAATTTAAGCAATTAGAATTTACTGTTGATTGAATGATCATGTCAATAAGAACAGAAAGTAGCATAATAGTCATTTCAATAGATTAATCAGCGGAAATGATCGTACAAATTGAATCACACCAAATGATTCCTAAAAGATATTCGAGAGCTTATATTAGTCTAGTGTCAAATATGATTAGCTGTTCTCGCAAATATGAAGTGGGGTGCCATTCGGCTGCGAGGTTTCGTGCAACTTGCCATGGGATTTCCGGTGCGGTTGGGAAAGTGGGAGCGATAATCGGGACGGTTGGGTATATTTGGGCTTCTCGCGATCCGCCACATGGGCTTGGGGTGTCGAATACTTTTGCGGCGATGGGAGGGGTTTGTGTTTTAGGGTTTTTTGCAACGTATTTGTTTACTAGAGAGACAATGGGCCGTTCTTTAGAAGAGAATGAGAATGTTGACGAGTTTACCGGTGTTTGGTTCCTGAGATTTTGGCCCAACAAGTTTTGGGCCACAAGAATTGAAACAAACACCGGTAAATAAGTATTTACCGCACATTTGTTGTATCCGATGTAAAACATGTCTCCCATTTTGTTCATGTGGAACAATCCTAGTGGTGTTGGGGTATTTGGGTTTTATATGTTTATTACATGAATACTTAATTTTAGTGTGATTAGGATTGATTGTATAATTATTTGTGAATAAGTAAACATGAATAAACAATTTAAAGTTATTTTCTAGTCACTTCTAATATTAAAAAAAATTGTGTTCTTTTAACTTTTAATATTAAAAAATATGAGGTTAGTAAGTAATCAAAATGATGAGAGAGAGAGAGAGAGGCTATCAACTCCTGTTATATCTAACCGTTTGTACCAAACTCCCTCTACTTTTTCTTCACCCGTATCCACTCCCATTGCCCATCCTTTTCAAGCGGCTCCTATAACATCGTCACCCCTCGTCCTCACAAACCAAACCTAAAATATTTCAACCCTTCCTTTGTCAAAAGCTCCACTATCCATCCTATACCTACTACCTTAGAACCCACCACTCATAACCAAGCACTTAAATATTCATAGTGGAGAAATATCATGTAAATATGAAGGTTTAATAAAAGGGTTACATAACAAAGTAAATATGAAATAATATAGAAAAAAAATGATTTTAAGAATTCAATTAAACAGAAAATTGATTGTTTATCGATGAAAACACGCTTCCTTCATATACGAGACAAACTATTTGGTATAAAAGTATTCCGAGAAAGGTAATGTGTGCTTGGAGGGTTTTGATCAATATACCCTCACTAGAGTCCATCTTGATAGTAAATCGACTGACGTCCCAAATATCTTAAGCCCAATATGCAATGATGAGCCATAAACTATTGAGCACTTCCAGGGACTTGTAAGTTGCCGAGTCGTATTTGGGTGTAGTTGGGAGCTTGGTTAGACATAACTATTCTGACTAGTACATGTCCGACGACTCTTGAAGATTGATTTAGTAATTTAAATTTAAAGCGGGTTGAGAAGGATTTGGTTGGTGCGCTAGTTTTGTTTCTTGGTGGGCTATTTGGAGGTATCGGCAAAAGACCTTATTCGATGATATAGTTCTTTATTCTTTTATTTGGTATATTAGTAGAATAAAGAAATGTAGTTTGAAGTGGATAGAGTAGCTGAAAAATCCTATATTATTTATGTAGTTTCTTATTCTGTTTAGTTTCTTGCAAAGCTTGTTTTAATAAAAGCCGCTGTTCCAAAAAAAATGGAGGTAAAATAACACTATGTAAGGCAGTACTAGGTAGACTCCCACTTTATTAGGGAAGTAATACTAACAACTCAAAGATTTCACGAGTTGCATGGGACAAAGATTTCATGGGCTGGGCAGCCTCAAAGCGGCTAACATTTCTCTCTTAGCAAAGTAGTGGAGCCAATATAGAATAGACAAAACATGTTTGTGACCTAGAATCATTAGTGCAATACATGAATATGTGTATGTATTCATGGCATTTGACTATGAATGACGGATGAGGATTAGAACATATATGATTATTGTTCAAATGTGCATCCTTGTGTATATGCATGGAAATGCCATTACATTCGTTGTAAATTCCCCATTTCATTGTGTATGTGTAATTACAATTTGCTAGCGTGAATTTGTAGTTCATATATTCGTGATTTGCTATTCACAAGTTGAAGAACTTCTTAATTACGTTTTCATTACGTGATTCGATACGGCTAATATGTGTTTATCGTATTAGCTTTCTAGAGTTATGGGACTAAGAGTCTTTAGAGAGACATTAGTTCACCTTTATATTCAACATAATGTAATCATTGAGTTCGTATAGAATGATTTTAGGTGGTTACCTTTGCATCATCTACAACTCTGGTTGTTAAGACCACAACCTCACACTAGAACCCGGTGTCACCAACATGGATGTTTAATAGTGGTGCTTCTCACCAAAACACCTCCGATCGCTCTTAGTTGCATCTACTCTCAGAATATGGGGTCAAGACAAGATTATTCTCGGAGATGGTATAGTCTCTCTATATCTCAGATTGGTCACACAAATCTTTACACTCCCTCTCGCTATTTGCTTGTTTATGATGTATTGTGTGTTCCTAAAATTCACAGTAATCTTATTTCAGTTGCAAAACTAACCATGTGATGGTTAAATTTTTTCCTTATCATTTCTTTGTTAAGGATATTCGCATGGGGGCGCCAATAATACGGGGGTTGAACGTCCATGATGCCTACTATACCCACCACAAGCACCTTCTTTCACACACCCACATAACCCCCAACCCACCACCTTCTGTTCCCTCTACATCTTCCATACACCCTCACATGCCCACTTCCCTTCCAGCGTTGCACCCTACCTTGCCAAATACACCTTTTAGCCAGACACTTGCCATGCAAACTCCCACGCCACCCTCACCTGCACCAAACTCCACTCCCTTATCCGTACCAACTCACTCATCCTCATCCGTATCAACTCATGTTATATCTAACCGTTCGTACCAAACTCCCTCTACTTCTTATTCACCCGTATCCACTCCCATTGCCCATCCTTTTCAACCGGCTCCTATAACATCTTCACCCCTCGTCCTCACAAACCAAACCTAAAATATTTCAACCCTTCCTTTGTCAAAAACTCCACTATCCATCCTATACCTACTACCTTTGAACCCACCACTCATAACCAAGCACTTAAATATTCATAGTGGAGGGATGCTATGGATACCGAGTTCAATGTCCCTTTTCAAACGAGACTTGGGAGCTTGGACCTCATACCTCTAAAACTCGAATTGGTTTCAAGCGGGTCTTTTGAGTAACACGTAACCCGGATGATTTAATAGCCAAATACAAGGCTCTCTTAGTTGCAAAAGGATTTGTTCAACATTATAGTAAGGACTATTTCAAAACATTTAGTCCAGTAATCAAATGCGTTACTATATGTACTATCAACTCCATTGCATTATCCAAAATATGGCCCTTAGGCTAACTTGATGTAAACAACGCTTTTCTTCATGACATGTTACGGGAAGAAGTATATGGTACTGATCGATGTCGTTAGGTCGGTAAAAAACAATTCTTAAACACTTAACTAGTAAGGGTAAGAAGAGTATCGTATCCACGAGGAATCAGTGGTTAGTGGAATTGCTTAGTTTGATAGTTAGAATGAAGACACAGATCAAATAAAAATGCAACCTCCTCCAAACTTCAGATTCTAGGTTTATGCAAAACTCAGTTATTTAATTGGACACCACTTAGAAAATCAGTTAAAATAGTAATTGAAGACAGGCTATTGTCAGCAACCTATACAACCAGTTCCGTCACAAACCAGTATAATTCAATCACCCAATTTATGAATGCCAAGTTACCCCCTTTAGTCATCCAACCCTGCTACTAGGTTTTGTCATCAACCGAACAAGATCGTAAAGCAAGCAAACTCAAAGCACTCAAATAAACTGTTTAACATAACTAATACATCAATCTACTCAGTTATTGTCAGAAACTAAATAGATCCAAAAACATAAATAAACTGAATCAAAACATGAAACCTATATGAACCGTCCGCCTGGAGGAAGCCACAAGTGAATTACTCACCCATGGTGATGGAGATCATCTTCAATCTTCAAGTGGATGTTAGAATCATCCAAAATCGCCCTAGGAGTGTGTAGCAAAAGATGGGTCGAATTTTGGGGAAGAAACCCCCAATTAAACACCAAAATCGGCTGTTTCCCGAAAATTCGCGTCCAGAAAACGTAACCAGCGTAAGCTTACGCTGGTATGGCGTAAGCTTACGCCGCAACGCTGAAGCATGCTGTGAATAAACTGGTTAGGCATAGGCCTACGCTGGTCGGCGTAAGCTTACACTGCATGGCGTAGGCTTACGCTGGATCCTAGGTTTCTACCCCGTTTCTTCCGTGTCTCTTCCTACTTTTGCATCTCTCACCTAATACCTCCCAAAATCATACTTTAAGCTTTCAACACCTGCACATGCACATCTACACAAAACTTTTGTATTACACATGTTAATTTACATAAATATAATATGTTACACCCTTTAATACTTAAAACTGTGGTCGCTTATAAGGTACAACCCTCGGGAAATGCATATCCTTGGCATTGAGGTTACTCCCACAACTTCCGGTCTATTCCCTACTTAACACGCCATATCCAAGACCTTCTAATCCAGTTCAATATGGATGGTGCCAAGGAAGTGGCCACTTCCTTAAGCTTGTCTGACACACTCTGCTCAAGGAAGCCCCCCTACCGACGATTGATTTGAACCCATATCGTAAATTAGTTGGATTCCTTGCGATATCTAGCCTTCACTCAACCCGGTGTCTCTTTTGCCGTTAATAAACTATCACAATTTATGCCTCCATATTCATTCTCATTATTTTTCCCGCCTGTCTCTATCTTATTAAATACACATCTATCTTTTAATAATAATATATTTTAAAATAAAATACTAATATTTATATTATTGAATCTCCTAACATATTTTGACGAATGTATGTGTTAACCGATTATATTTTATTCCACGAGTTTATTCAACCTGTGTAAAACACGAGATTTTAAAAAATAATTTTTATTATACTATTATATTCATTTAACCCGGGTAATACATAAGATTTTAACCTAGAATAGATCAAGGGTGGTTGTGCTTTCCATGTATTTCTCCTATGATTTCTCATTGCTTTGTAACTCACTGGCTTTATATTTTGCCAATTATCCTAATTGCAACATACAATTAGTTTAATCATCCTCAATGCCTTATACGCTCGTGGAAATAGAGGACTTCTCATAAATCAAATTGCTTTCATTTTCCACCCAGAAACCAAAGAGAAAACTATAAATCAAATTTTTTTCATTTTCCACCAACGGTCGTTAGGCCAAAGGACGTAACGTGCAATGATTTTTAAACATACAGAACGTTTTCTGTAATTTCCATAGTTAAAGGACGTATACTGAAATTTATGTTTATGTAATACTTAAAGAAAATATATTGTAATTTGATCTAATAACTAACTAATCTAATAAGAGGACTCGTGGGGCGTTTATTGCCGGCGTGTTCACCATGCAAGGGTTCGGTATATTGTTGAGTTCACTCGTTATCATGATCGTATGCTCCATTTTCGAAGCTTGTGCTGGAGATCTAATATCACCGTCGAAACTCCAACAATCGGAAAACGTTTCTCCGGTGCCACCGGAATCAGACTTGGCGTGGCGGCTTATTCTCATGATTGGTGCTATTCCGGCGTCTATGACTTATTATTGGCGAATGAAGATGCCAGAAACCGCCCGGTATGAACCACAACTCACTTATTCAGTCACACAACTAAAAGAACATGTATTTATTACGGATGTTGTTGTGAAAAACCAACACGAATTTGCTACGGATTAGCAACAGACATATTTTGTTTACGATTTAGCTATAGATATTCCACACCATAGATGATTTCTAAAGTTAAAAAATAATTTTAAAATTTAAATTATATTAATTTAATTTAATCCGTATACAATCAAGAACTAACTATTTTAAAAATAAAAATAAATAATTGCGTAGCTAAATCCAGAGCATAATCAAGAAATAAATATTAAAAAAGAAAAATATATTTAATAAATTTCGTTGTTAAATTCATATCAAAATGAGAAATAAATATTTAAAAAAGTAATTAAAAAGTTCATAGGAAAATCAAGAAATATTTATTTAAAAAATTATTTTAATAAATACCTAGTAAAATCAAGAATAAAGTATTTAAAAAGTAACTAAAATGATTTAATAAAATCTATAACATCAGCAGAATGGGGACACATATTTAAAATGTAAATAAATATAGTGGTAAAATCCATAACATTTCACTAGCTAAACTAGTGACACACCCTAAGTGATAGAGACAAAGTATTTAAAACATCTAAATTTGAAGGTTATGAGTTTAAGTTCCACAAGAGTAAAGAAATCCGTTGTTTAAAAAAAAGAAAATAAATAAACTGGCGACACCCTTTTTGTCTCTAAAACCGCTGCAAAAATAACAAGGTTACTGACCATCAAACCCGTAGTTAAATTCATAACAAAAAGACGTTTGGTATAGATTTGACTATAGCAAATGTTAAAAAATAAACGGGTTAATTATTGTTTGTAACAACTTAACTTTGTATGAATGATGCTTTCACAGATTCACAGCTTTGGTCGATAGAAACACATTACAAGCCGCAAAAGACATGGAGAAAGTGTTGAATGTATCATTGAGTTCGATCCAAGAAGATATTGAGATGATGAACACGCCAAACACTCGTGTAGCTCTCTCAAACACCTACTCTTTTTTTTCTCGAGAATTTTTGCGACGACATGGTCGCGATCTCTTCGCTGCATCGTTCAATTGGTTTCTCGTCGATATCGTTTTCTACAGCCTCAATCTATTCCAATATTATACATTTAAAGGCCTTTTAGCTTCTAAGAGCACCATGAATTTATATGGTGATGCATGGCAGGTCGCAAAACTCTAGACAATCGTTGCAGTCAGTGCAACGATCCCTGGATATTTTGCGACAATTTACATGATTGATAAGGTTGGGAGGGTCAAGATTCAGGCAACCGGGTTCTTTTTTATGGCGGTAAGCTTGTTTACGGTGGCAAAAGTCAACGACGGGGGTTGGACTTCCCATCCAGGGGCCGGGTTTAGGGGCCAGGTTTATGATACTCTATGGACTTACGTTATTTTTTTCCAACTTTGGGCCGAACACCACGACTTTTATAGTCCCCGCTGAGCTATTTCCGGCAAGGTTTCGTGCAACTTGCCATGGGATTTCCGGTGCGGTTGGGAAAGTGGGAGCGATAATCGGGACGGTTGGGTATATTTGGGCTTCTCGCGATCCGCAAAATGGGCTTGGGGTGTCGAATACTTTTGCGGCGATGGGTGGGGTTTGTGTTTTAGGGTTTTTTACAACGTATTTCTTTACTAGAGAGACAATGGGCCGTTCTTTAGAACAGAATGAGAATGTTGACAAGTTTACTGGTGTTTGATTCCTGAGATTTTGGCCCAACAAGTTTTGGGCCACAAGAATTAAAACAAACACCGGTAAATAAGTATTTAATTTACCGCTCATTTGTTGTATCCGATGTAAAATATGTCTCCCATTTTGTTCATGTGGAACCATCCTAGTGGTGTTGGGGTATTTGGGTTTTATATGTTTATTACATGAATACTTAATTTTAGTGTGATTAGGATTGATTGTATAATTATTTGTGAATAAGTAAACATGAATAAACAATTTAAAGTTGTTTTCCAGTCACTTCTAATATTAAAAAAAATTGTGTTCTTTTAACTTTTAATATTAAAAAATATGAGGTTAATAAGGAGGGAGGGAGGGAGGGAGGGAGGGAGGGAGGGAGGTATGTGTGAAGATGAACCTAGCATGTATATCATATTTTATTTGACATGTATTATTCGTGCTAACTTACTTTTTCTTTATCATTAGATAATTGTCATTGTGATTACTAACTTATAAAATTGAGAGATGTTTTTTTACTAGTAATGATATGTTATCTATATGGTACAATTTTAATGACTTTCACCTTTAATGTGTCAGGGACACCGCTGGTTTTTTTCACACCTGATCTAACCGTCACGTATAGGCCTAAACGTGACGGTTGTGACCCAAACGGTCACGTTTCGGCCTAAACGTGACGGTATGTCTCTCGTGAGTCTAGGAATAAAAAGGACACTGATGATACGAGGTTAATATGAGGTTTTGCAGATGCGATTGGTGACCATGCGTTTAGGGCCGATAATAGGGTCTCTCACATACGAGACCATCTTTATCGTTACATGCACCGGCTGATAGTCACATCCATCGCTGGATGTGGCAGGGGCACCGATAGGTTCACCGCCATAAACCTCTTTTATCTTCGGTGTCTGCTAACACACACACACCCTGCCACCTCGCTCGTGGTCTGGCAGATTACTTTGTCGGTTACCATCTCAGGCAGGCACGAGGGGCGTTGGTCGGCGGCAACATCGTGTCGCAGATCGCAAGAGGCCTGGGATACACTCATATGATGGCAGGGTTACCTATGCCTCTGGTTTCCCCGCGCAACGAGGAGATGCTGTAGTGGATCATCGACTACACGGTCGCGGACTATCGAGCTGCCGGTAGGCCGTTGTTGAGACCACCACCCCGGCCGTTGGGCGACGACGGTGTTAGCACGTCCGGTGCGGGTGGGTCCGGGGTGGGTGGGTGGGTGCGGATGGGTCCGGTGCGGGTGGGTCCGGTGCGGGTGCGTCCGATGCAGATGGTGATGACGAGATGGAGGGGTAGATAGATTGTTTAGATAGATTTGTACTTTTGTTTTATGTGTACAGAATCATTGTATTTATGTATGAAGTTTTATTTATGATGACTTTGTTGTGTTTGTTTGGTTGTTTGTAATGATTGTATATGATGTTTATATATGTGATTTTATTTACGAGTAGTTTAACACGCGAAAAAAACTCTTAGTTTTATATCTCAAACCGAAAATTAAAACAAAAGCTTGTTTTATAATAAAAAAGACGTGACCGGATTTTAAAATCTATAACTATCGATTTTTACAAACTCTTAACGTGATAAAAACAAAAGAAAAAAAAATCGTTATTCAATTTTTACTTCTCAAACCGATAATCGATTTGTTTGTAATGATTGTATATGATGTTTATATATGTGATTTTATTTACGAGTAGTTTAACACGCGAAAAAAACTCTTAGTTTTATATCTCAAACCGAAAATTAAAACAAAAGCTAGTTTTATAATAAAAAAGACGTGACCGGATTTTAAAATCTATAACTATCGATTTTTACAAACTCTTAACGTGATAAAAACAAAAGAAAAAAAAATCGTTATTCAATTTTTACATCTCAAACCGATAATCGAGGTAACCGGATTTTAAAAACTATAACTACCGATATTTACAAACTCTTAACGTGATAAAAACAAAAAACAAAAAGAAAAAAAAATAAGTCGTTATTCACTTTTTACATCACAAACCGATAATGAAGGTGACCAGATTTTAAAAACTATAACTACCGTTTTTTTCAAACTCTTAACGTGATAAAAAAACATACATATATAATTTAAAAAAAAATAAGTTAAGGGTGACATTTAGCCCTATATGTGACATATACACCACCAAAACCCTAAAACCCAACTCAACCCTAATAAAAAAATAAGTAAGGAGTGACGGTTTGTTGTTTTTTAAACCTCTAATCACCCAACAAACTGACATACAAATCAGGATTTAATCCCATCTCTTTCATGTTTTCTGATTTCCATCATGAAAACCACATTCACCATTATAATTATATAGACCATGAATAGTCAACCATCACATGTATTTATTAAAACTCAATCTCAACCCTTCAAAATAGCCTTAATAACTTTTTATAAAATTCTAGGCACATAAAACCCATATTTTCGGCAGTTAAGAATTTGTACAGAAATTTCACGTACATCACGCGGATTACACACGTCCCTCATAACTCCCAAAACCGCTGGCGTCCTCTGCATCTCATACACAATCTCCCTCCCTCCATCCTCTCTCTCTCTCTCTCTCTCTCATACACTGGATCGTCTCCTACAATTTCTCTCAAAAAAACAAATGGAGAAATCACGGATTCATTGAGTATCCAGTGCAACTTCGACTCTTTGTTGAAGGTAATCATCGATTAAAGACCTTCGTTTGACTGCAATTGTAGAAAATTCATCTGAAACCCTAATTTCTTCATCACCGGAGGAATCACCCCGTAACGGTTTCAGCCGGTAAAGACTTGAAATCATGACCGTCTTCTAATCACTATCATAAGTACGTACTACATCGTATTGTGATTTCTTTTTAAAATTAGACAAAATTTGCTTCAATTCTTCAACCATGCTATTTTGTTCTGTTTAGAATTTTGTCTGAAATTTTGATTGTTTCCTGTTGTGCAAATTACATCAAGTTTTGATAATCCAGAATCTGTTTGACTTGGGCACTGCAAACTCATTGAGGAAATTATGATTGGTGAGGATAAAGTGAGCCACTTTTCAGGTGTTCTTATTAATCAATATTCTTAACACATCCAAATTAGATTTTGAATTTAATTATCTTTTTAGTACTAGGTTTTGTCGTATGAGATTTGGTTTTAATTTTTTATTTGGAGACATAGAATGATTACAGGGGTTGAGGAGAGACATAGGTTCTGTTTCTTATTTTATACATATTTGTCGATTTGGAATCGCCAGGATCAAGCATCCAACTAACCCTGCAACCAGTTCCTCCATCAGTTACTTTTAAAGGGAAAGGCCATGGGGAGTTGCAGATAAACTTCATGTATTATTCAAACATGGATGGTGAAAACAAGTATAAATGCTGCAGGTTAGTTCAGATTATATTGTAGTATATATTTTATGCATGATGAATGCTATTTTGTAATGATTTTGTTATCCTTGAAAGGTAAGATCATTATTCTTTAATCTTACCATTGAACATTTCATGGTAAGATCATTATTCTTTAATCTTACCATTGAACATTTCATAATAACCAAAGGTGAGATACTTGCTATACTCCAGCACTCTCAAAGTTTGATTAAAAAGGATGTGGTAGGGCATACTCATCCCCAAAGTAATATTTACTTTTGCAGTGTTGGCCATGGTTCAGGCCTACGGTATGTTGTTGGTCGAACCATTGTTGATACCACTCTCTTCTTGCACACCGAACACGAAATCATAAACAGGAAATCTTATTGAAAGTGATAACTTTGTTTATACAATTGCATCGGTATTTATACTTGATACAAACGGATTCCTCATGTTTATTCAACGGTTTTTATTCAGTTACCAACAATTCTGTAATATTTTGGTAATCTAGCCGCCGCCTCCGGTTAATGACACCAATCCATACAATGTATTTAGGCCAAGGGAGAAGGCTCACCAACTTCATACAAGAAGGGTAAGTGCTATTTATTGACTCAAACTTGAATGTCTGATTGTTTTCCATCTTTATTATTGTTATTATAAAATGTAGTTGTTTTACTATGCTTTTGCTTAATTGTCCCCTTAATTCATTTTAATTTGATGCTATTTTTGAAAATTGATAACAATACATCTACTCAATCTACTTGCTGTTTAGATGCAAAGAAGGGAAAAGAATGTGCAATCATTTGAAAAGCTTCGCCAGGTAAGCTTCTCCATAATTTGGAATCCCAATCTATACTATATAATAAATAAAGGTTTTTAAGTGACACGTATCGCCTCCATATTCATTCTCATCAATTTTCCCCGCCTCTCTTTATTTAATGCACTTCTATCTTTTAATAATAATATATATTTAAAGAAAATACTAATTATATTAGACACAACCGTTATACCTATTCCGAACAGACACCTATTGCAAACTGCCCTAATCACACCGTTTCAAAGAAAGCGGTGGTTGAATTCTGGACATATCGTATCCCTAATTTTGACTTGGCCTTTGACCTCTAATAGACCCAAGTTTAATCTAAATACATAACAAACCCTGTACTTTATATACATACAACTAATGACCCAAACTTTGACACGTGTCGCCTCCATATTCATTCTCACCAATTTTTTCCCGCCTCTCTCTATTATTTAATGCACTTCTATTTTTAAATAATAATATATATTTAAAGAAAATACTAATTATACTACTAAAACACATTTATTTTGAAATATCCCTTATTATAAAAAAACTTTGAAATTTAATTATGTAACTTTTATTTCAATCAAATAGTAATGAAAGTCAAATTAAATTATATAGTAATTAACGTATTTTCGAAACCCAATTATATATTAATTTTTAAATATTTTGAGTTTGTTTCTATCCTTAGCATATGTAATATACTTTTACACCTGTAAAATATATACATAAAGAATTTTAAATATTGATATTTTTCACTCCGTGTGTAGACACGAGATCTAAACTAGTTTAGTTATAAAAATGGTTATTTCCATGCCTAGATTTTTGTTTGTTCTATCTAATATTTAATATAGTTACATATTAATATTTCATCAGGTGAGGGGTAATCTCGACCAAGCGAAGAACTTACTAGAGGCTCTAATCAAGGTCACTCCATCCCCTCTGTATTGTCAACTTATTTTAATTATTTTTGCAAGTAACACTCACATGACGAATATCTGTTTCAGAGAGAGAAAAAAAAGTGACCCGGTTCCTGCTTGGTCTAATGTCTGGGTGCGTATGGTGGTACACTGAGAGCACCTTTCAAGTCGGCTGAAAAAAAAAAAGAAAATAAATAACAAAGGCTTTCGTCGTCTTTTTCCCGCTTTCACCTTCGATTGCGAAGGGCTTTTTTCCCGGTTTTCAATTCCTCTCCGACGAGGTTTGAACTTCGCGTGGTGGGAAGGCCTTCCCGATTCGCATCTTCCCGTCCAGCAAAGAAAGTGAAGGGGAGCGGACAGCGAGTTGGAGGACGCTGCAGAACCGCGTGATTGATCCATCTGCGCTATTCCCTAATTGAAGAAAGTTGTAATGTCATGTAGAGTGAAGTCAGCCTTCAAAGGATACAAATGTGATTGAAAACAAGTATGAACCTACAAAGGTAATTATTTATGGACCTACATATATTTTGATTTTGATTTAAACACATTGGCAATACATCAAGCGTTTCTATACGCGTCTCTGTGTTATGTCCCATAAATGCATATATTAGTAAGTTTAGCCAATTAACACTTTGAGTCTAATGCTAAACAGTTTATGATAGGACTGTTCACCGGTGTTCTCTTTGACATAGAGGAATAATTAGTTTGGTTTGTTGACAAGTGAAAGGAATTGTAAGATTTCTCAATCACGGGTCTGGATTTTCTTTCTAAATGTTCAATATTATTAGAAGAGATGCCCTTCTAGCTAAAGTCAGTTGATAATCAAGTCTTTTCACTTTCTTTTCAGTATCCGTTTATTCAGTATTATTAAAAGAGTGGCCATTGGGGGCATTTTAAATGCACATTTGCCTTTCATTTTTTGTGCTTTTCATCATTAATATTTGACATAGATTATAGAAAATGAACTTCATGGATTAATAAGTGATGGGAAAAACGCAACCGACCACAAATAGTAGATAACAAAATGCGGAATTAATCTTCGTTTGGTAAAAAATTTCCCGGCCCGAATGAACCTATTAGGATGCAAACAAATAGGGTATTCCAAAATAATCAAAACATCCCCAAATCACTATGCAAATAAAATAGAGACACCCAAATTTTTAGCGTGGAAAACCCTCAAACGAGAGAGTAAAAAACCATGGGACTACTAGAGCCGTTTCAAATCCACTATCACCAAATCAAGATCAATACACAGTCTTCTCTAGGTAAACTAGAGGCATACAATAATCATCATATACTTGGAATCACTAACATCAAACGTATGGAAACATAAACAAAGATATAAGGAGAGAAATCACCAAATGAAGTTACTCCAAGGCTTGATCTCGAGTACCCCGTTTCTTCTTTCTGTCAAATGAACCCACACACAATCATGTCTTCAAAATAATGACAGAAAGGCAAGCTCCCAAAAAAACCCTTTTTCTTTTGTCTCTGTTCTTTTCTTCGAGAATCTCAGTCCCGGACCAACACCAATTTTTGTGTTCTTGTTGAGAATTAAAGTGAAGATGGCATAAAAGCATTAAATCACCCTCACCAACCAAAGTTATCACAAAAAAAGACTTATTGTGATTCTCGACAGAAGCAAGACAATTTCATATATATAAATATATTTATTAAATTAAATTATTTTGGGCTAAAATAATAATAGAACTCCTCATGGGCCAAAATAGCCCAACAAATCTCCCCCTTTTGGCCTATGAGAAAGAGTTCGCCACCCCGGTGATCGAGCAACTTGTCTTCAAATTTTCCCTTGCCAAAGCTTTAGTCAACATATCGGAACAATTATCATCGGTATGAACTTTATCAAGTTCAAACAACTTGTCTTCAAGTCCATCTCTAATCCAATGACACCTCACATCAATATGCTTTGTTCTTTTATGGAAAATAGAATTATTAGCAAGGTGAATAGCGCTTTGATTATCACAAAGAATCACGTAGCGCTGTTGCATAAAGCTAGAAATCTTTTCAACCACAATAGTTCTTTGCAAGCTTCTGTTGCTGCCATATACTCAGCCTTGGTGGTGGACAAAGAAACACATTTTTGAAGCCTTGATTGCCATGGCACAGCTCCCCCTGCAAATGTCATCAAATATCCAAAAGTAGACTTCATGTTGTCCTTATTTCCCGCCATATCAGAATTCGTATAACCAACAAGCATCGGCTCTCCATTTCCAAATGTTATACCCAATTTGGAAGTACCACGCAGATATCTAAAGATCCACTTAACTGCTTCCCAATGCTTCTTACCCGGATTTGACAGAACCTACTAACAACCCCTACTGCATGGGCAATGTCAGGCCTAGTACACACCATTGCATACATCAAGCTTCCAACTGCTGAGGCATATGGAACTCTATCCATCTCTTCAATCTCCTTCTTATAAGAAGAGCAATCTTTATCAGTTAACTTAAAGTTGGGAGTAAGAGGCGAACTGACCTCTTTGGCTTTAGCCATGTTGAATCTACGAAGCACCTTCTCAATGTATTGCTCTTGTGACATGTGTAGCTTCTTTGAAGCTCTATCTCTAGTAATCCGAATGACAAGAATCTGTTTTGCTGGCTTCAAGTCTTTCATAAAAAATGACTTGCTCAATTCTTTCTTCAGCTGAACAATTCTCTTTGAATTCTTGCCAACAATCAACATGTTATCAACATAGAGTAGTAAAATGATGAAATCATCATCACCAAACATCTGAAAGAAAACACAGTGGTCTGAAGTAGTCTTTCGGTAGCCTTGCTCCCCCATGACTGACTCAAATTTTTTGTACCACTGTCTTCGTGCTTGTTTCAAACCATAAAGACTTTTTCGAAGTTTACAGACATAGTCTTCTTTACCCTTAACCTGAAAACCTTCAGGTTGCTCCATATATATTTCCTTATCCAAGTCACTGTGAAGGAATGTTGTCTTGACATCCATTTGTTCAACCTCAAGATCAAGACTAGCAGCCAAACCAAAAATCACCCGAATGGAACTCATCTTCACGGCAGGAGAGAAAATCTCATCAAAATCAATACCCTTTCTTTGACTGAACCCTTTGACAACCAATCTAGCCTTGTACCTAGGCCGTGAGGTATGTTCGTCAGTCTTCACTTTGTAAACCCACTTGTTTTTCAAAGCTCTCTTGCCCTAAGGCAGTTTCACCAACTCAAAGGTATTGTTCTCATACAAGGAATTCATCTCATCTTGTATGGCTTCAACCCACTCCCTTTTATGCTCATCTTTCATGGCCTCTGTGTAACTCTCGGGCTCTCCCCCATCATTGAGTAACACATACTCATCATCAAAAAAATGGGTGGAAGGATGACGATCTCTTGTAGACCACCTTAGTGGGACAAATGCTGGCATATCTGGTACTGGTAGTTCAGGGTGGAAATCCTCACTCGGATCTAACTGCTCTGGAATATCAACATTATCAGTACCATGTTGTTCACCATTTTGAACATCATCTCTGTTATTTGTCTTGGTTTGCTGAGGAGGAACCGGATCCAAATCAGTAAGATCATCAGTTTGTTGAGGAACTATCTTTGTCTTCTCAATATATTTCAAACCCTGATCTTCCATGAACACCACATCACGACTTCTTACGAGTTTCTTCAGAACCGAATCATATAACTTGTATCCAAACTCATCTTGCCCATAACCAAGGAATATACAAGGCTTGGTCTTCAAATCAAGCTTTGATCTTTCATCTTTGGGAATATGCACAAAAGCCTTGCATCCAAAGACCCGCAAATGCCGATACGAAATATATTTATTACTCCAAACCCTGTCAGGAACATTAAAAGACAAAGGAACACAAGGAGTTAGATTAATAACATGTACCGCCATATTCAAAGCTTCACCCAAAAGGAATTAGGCAACCCTGCACGCGGGAGCAGACATCTAACCCTCTCAGCCAATGTTTTATTCATCCGTTCTGCTAAACCATTCAACTGTGGTGTCTTTGGAGGAGTCTTTTGATGTCGAATACCTTTCTCTCTACAATAAGCATCAAAAGGACCAATGTACTCACCTCCATTATCTGTGCGAATGCACTTTAGCTTCTTCCCAGTTTGTCTCTCAACTAGGGCATGAAATTGCTTAAACACATCTAATACTTGATTTTTAGATTTCAAAGAATAAGCCCAATCCTTCCTTGAATGATCACCGATGAATGTGACAAAGTATAAACAACCACCAAGTGATCTAGTCTTCATGGGACCACATACATCGGAATGCACCAAATCAAGTATATTTTCTTTTCTAGAAGGAGGATGACTTTTAAAGGAAACTCTAGTTTGCTTAACTTCTAGACAATGAGAACACTTCTTCAAATGAACATCATGCACACTGGACAAGACATTTTTTTTCAATAATAGAGACATCCCCTTTTCACTCATGTGGCCAAGTCTCTTATGCGACAAGTTGGTCATATCAGAATTCATCAATGAATGAACCGAGTCTCTGGAGATCTTCTGATGTGTCATGTATAACTTTAAATTTCTTTTACCTTTTGCCACGATCAAAGAACCACGAGTGAGTTTCCACATACCATCACCAAGGTTACTGTGGTAGCCAATATCATCAAGTAAGTCTGCGGATATCAAATTAAGTCTAATATCTGGAATATGTTTTACATTATGTAAAACCAACTCCATTCCAGTGTCAAAGTTCAAGCAAAAATTCCCAACACCAACAATCTTAGATAGCCCATTATTACCCATCTTAACACTCCCAAAGTCACCAGGAGTATAAGACGAAAAGAAATCCTTTTGTGATGTCACATGACAGGTAGCACCACCGTTAACAACCTAACTCGAATCATCATGTGCAAGGTTAACCATTTAATGCTTTTATGCCATCTTCACTTTAATTCTCAACAAGAACACAAAAATTGGTGTTGGTCCGGGACTGAGATTCTCGAAGAAAAGAACATAGACAAAAGAAAAAGGGTTTTTTTGGGAGCTTGCCTTTCTGCCATCATTTTGAAGACACGATTGTGTGTGGGTGCATTTGACATAAAGAAGAAACGGAGTACTCAAGATCAAGCCTTGGAGTAACTCCATTTGGTGATTCCTCTCCTTTATCTTTGTTTATGTTTTCATATGCTTGATGTTAGTGATTTCAAGTATATGATAATTATTGTATGCCTCTAGTTTACCTAGAGAAGACTGTGTATTGATCTTGATTTGGTGATAGTGGATTTGAAGCGGCTCTAATTGTCCCATGGTTTTTTACTCTCTCGTTTGAGGGTTTTCCACTCTAAAAATTTCGGTCTCTCTATTTTATTTGCATAATGATTTGGGGTTGTTTTGATTATTTTGGAATACCCTATTTTTTTGCATCCTAACAGGTTCATTCGGGTCGGGAAAGTTTTTACTAAATGAAGATTAATTCTGCATTTTGTTGTTTACTGTTTATGGTCGGTTGCGTTTTTCCCATCAGACTGGTATCAGAGCCATTGGCTCTTGTTATTGGGTTTAGACTTGTTTGAACAATGGAAGCTAATACAAGTAAGATTGTGAATCTGAATGGTTCTAATTATCATGTTTGGAAAGGCAAGATAGAAGACCTTTATGTAAAGGATTATTATTTGCCTGTGTTTACCACTGCTAAACCTGAAGATAAAACAGATGAAGAATATAGAAAGGTTTGCGGGTATATCCGACAGTGGGTTGATGATAATGTTTTGAACCACATTAGCGGGGAGACTAATGCTCGTACCTTGTGGAACAAGCTTGAGGAATTGTATGCTCGAAAAACTTGGAACAATAAATTGTTCTTGATTAAGCAATTGATAAACTTGAAATACCATGATGGTACTCTTGTCACTGATCACTTGAATGTTTTTCAAGGAGTTGTTAATCAACTTGCAGGAATGGGTATCAAGTTTGAAGATGAGCTACAAGGTTTATGGCTCCTTGGCACTTTACCAGATTCATGGGAGATTTTTAGGACATCATTGTCCAACTCTGCAACAAATGGTGTTATCACTATGGAATTGGCTAAAAACAGTATTTTAAATGAAGAGATGAGAAGAAAGTCACAAGGTTCCTCTTCACATTCGGATGTTTTAGTCACAGAAAACATGGGGAGAAGTCAGAGTAGAGGTCCAAGTAACAGAGGGAAACATCGTAGTAAGTCTCAAGGAAAGTTTGCCAACTTTGAATGTTATCATTGTGTTAGGAAAGGACACACAATTAAATTCTGTAGACAATTGAAGAAGGAGAACAAAAAAGCTAATTACAACAATCTAAAGAACAACCATAAGAAAGATGATGGTGGTAATGACACCGCTGAAGTTAACACTGCTACCGAAGAGTTCTTTATTTGTTGTGATTATGATATCCCCTCACCAACCAAACTTATCACAAAAAAAGACTTTTTGTGATTCTCGACAGAAGCAAGACAATTTCATATTTATTTTATTTTCTTTTATTAAATTATTTTGGGCTAAAATAATAATAGAACTCCTCATGGGTCAAAAATAGCCCAACAATAAGAACAATTTGTGAAGGACCTATATGTTTCAATTAGGCTTTGTTAATTTTCAATCTTGTGACTTGAAGTTTGGTGGATCTTAATGGGAACCCAAACCCTAGAATTTGTGGTGCAATCCAGATTTGTGAAAGATTAAATTGGGAATTTGGGTTGGTAGATGTTCTGCAAAAGCAATGATTCAAAATGTTTACTGCCAGTTAGCAAAATTGTTGACATTTTTATGATGAAAATAAATCATAAGGCAAAACTTAGAAATGACTAATGCAATTGAATGCCAACTTATGTTCTGGTGTGTAATTCTTTAACATAATTGTGTTTTTTAAAGTTCTTCTTCTTCTTTATCTGTTTAGTTAGCTGCTTGTCCTGTTTCTTTGTTGATCCTTAACCTAGCACATGTTGTTTCCTAACATTTCAAGCAAAAGATAAGAGCTTTTGTCCCTCTGAAATTGCAACTTATAATCTGAGGTCTCCAAATATGTCATTAATTTGGAGTGTATCTTATGTTAGTATTATCTATATATTTAATTACCACGTCCATCCAGTTCTGATGCTTATTGGTTTGGGTATCATGGGCGTTGATGGTAGAATCATATTTTCTCATTTCACTGTTTCCAACCCGTGCAGAAATTTGACATACTAATTATCCTCTTCATTTTTGTAACATGCAGCCATTATAAGGATCTTGCAAATCTGTATAGTTTACATTTCCATCTTATTCTACATGCTATAGCCTTCATACTTGGTATTATTGGGATTCATATGACATTCAAAAACCATAATGAAAGTGGTATTGCAAATCTATATAGTTTACATTCCCGGCTTGGTATCGGGGTTATTGTTCTTTATGGCATTCAGGTAATCTGTCATTTACCCAATATTTGTTGTTAATTGTTGTACTGCAAGACTAATATGTAAAATGCATGTGGGTAGTGGAATTATGGGGTTTTGGTGTTTTTCTACACGGGTGGTGCAGGTGAAATTATGCTTAATAGAAATTTAATCAAATTTTATTTACTTTAATATTATTTCAAGAATTGATTACTTTTTGTATTGGATGTAGGATATGAGGCGGCAAGCAAACGAAAACGGGAAATCTAACTGTTCTATTATTTTTATTAAAGTTTTGATTAATTGAATCAATGAAATATCTTTTTTTTTTAATTTGAGTGTTATAAATTTTAGAAACCCGGACCGGCACGGGTATAAGAGGGAATACTTTTGTTAATTGCTTCTATTGATGAATCGTCAATGTTAAATGATTTTGTTACGTTCGTTATTTGACCTCTTACTTTGTAAGTTAATTTTAGTGAATGTGGATGTGAAGTTCATTTGGTATTAATTTTGGCAACCGGATTATGACGGGTATAAAACTAGTTAAAGTTAGTCGCAGCCTATTAAAACCCTAACCCAATTTCGCCAATAACATCATCCAGGGCCCGCCGTTCAAAAAAAAAACATCATTTAGGGCTTCGTATTCTCTTAGATATTAAACTGGATAAAAGTGTTAACCTAGCTTGATTAAAGGTTAAAGGTGATAGATAACATCATATTAACACTTAATTTATGATTTTGAAAATTAGGGTTCTTAGAGGTTAAGTTTGGGGGGTTTTTGATTTATGAGTGTTAAAATGATGTGTTAAGAATTTGAAAGTCTTTTTATGTCCATGGACACAAAACTTAATCAATTTGGCGAATCAAGAACTTTGGAGATTCAGATGAAAGTTTGATTAAATGGGTTGCTTGAATATTGGTGAATGAGGGTTTTGGTTAAGGCTAATTAACCAAGACTAGTTTTTTTTTTTTTGGGGGGGGGGGGGTGATAATCATTAGGTTAAGGGCGTTTGAATTCCAATTGACGGATAAAATGGGGTCATACGATTACTAAAATATGGGTGCAATAGTTTAGGCAATCAAGTTGCTAAGGTTAAAGCTCAAACCTCAAACGTCTAAAGGTAAAGGTAAATGTCTTTTGATATGTGCAAATGTATATATAAAAATAGTAGAACTCGCACAACGATTTTAAAAAAGAATTACCCAAAACTAAACCACACACAAACGGCAAGTGTACCGGTTAGTATGTAGTAAGTATAGGCAATGATCGATGTCGTTTGGTCGGTCAAAAACAATCCTTAAACACTTAACCAGTAAGGGTAAGAAGAGTATCGTATGCACGGGTAATAAGTGGTTAGTGAAATTGCTTAGTTAATAAACTAGAATGAAACACACAAATCAGACAAGGGTATAACTCCTTCCCAGACTTCAGGTTCTAGACTTATGCAATACTCAGTCATTCAATGAAAACCACATAGACATAGTGTTGGAAATTAATTGAAATAGTAATTGAAGATAAACTTTTGTTAGCAACCTATACGACTAACGCGTCACAACTAGCACAATTCAAATACCCAATTTATGAACACCAAGTTACCCTCTTTAGTCACCCAACCCGGCTACAAGGTTTTGTTATCAACCGAACACAAGTTGTAAAGCAAATAAACTTAAGGCATTCAAATAAACTGCTTAACTCAATCAATACATCAATCTATCAAACTATTGTCAAAAGCTAACAAGATCCATACATACAAACAACTGAATAAAGCAATAAACCAAAACGAACCATCCGTCGGGAGGAAGCCACACGCAGCTTAGCCACGCATGCTTGTCAGGCACACGAGCATAGCTTCAATCTTTGATCTGGAGTGAGTTGGAACTCTGGAAATCGCCCCTCTCCCTCTCTGAAATCAGCTGGAAGAAAGCTTATCCGAGAATGGGGGCTGCTGTTTAATTTTAATGAATTAGGGCTTTTTCCTGATTCGGGGACTCCTCGCGTACTGCGAAAGTTGGAGACAAGTCCCTCGCGTATCGTGAGGGACAAACTAGTCGGGGGCGCCTTCTGGTTTCCTCTCATACCGTGAGAGGTTCCTTCCCGGTCTTCGCGTACCGCGAAGACTTGCCTGTCGAGGATAATTGACTTTTGACACTTTGACCCCCTGTACTTTCGTGCCTTCTCCATTATACTTCGTTATTCGCTCATTTAGCACTCAATACATGTAACACACTCAAGTACAAATACCAACGTAAAATCGAATTTATATACAAAGTAAAACTATTAAAACTATACAAAACCGACACTTAAACAAGGGACATTTGACCTTACATCACATCCCCACACTTACTCTTTTGCGTCCCGAAAAAGAATTATGAAATGGAATCATAATTGGAACCTGCCTTAACAATCTCATTCAATTAAAACATAATCACGCATTGATTGTAACAATTGGTATTTTTATCCGACTAAACGCAACCACCGATCTATTGAGCCCCCGATTATGTGATCTACTATCCTATTCATTACCAAGCAACAATTTATCTATGGGTCTCACACTTAGGACGCTACAGCTTAGTCTAATCCCATCTCAAGGTCATGTTTAGGCACAGGTTAAACCTTATAGATTTTCCATCACTATAAACACTAATTTACAAGTTTTAGAAAATTATGGAATGATGGATTGATAGATGCATGCTTTTGAGCTTTTATTATTATTTTATGAATGAACCTAACCCAGTGGTGTTTCAATCACGCTGGAACATGATATATAACACGTAGGCTGCAGTTCTTAAGCAATGAAGTACATAAGCTTCGGAGTATGGGTGTATCCTTCAAGTCATCATCCCGAAGGGAAACACGTACTCCTAACTTAGTCATTCAATATTGATCACTTAAGTCCCACCCATGGGTGTATCCTTCAAGTCACCATCCCGAAGGGAAACACGTAGACGAAACTCAAGCTTTCAATTGATTTAATTAGCTGTAACACACTTCTTTATTCGCTCATTTAGCTCATGCAAGATGGATAATGGATGCGGGCGCCATCAACTTTCAGATTATTTTCATACAAGAAAGTGATGTGCCAAATAATTTTCAAAAACTTATAAACTTTTGCTTATAGTGGTACCTATCACCATATATTGACAGTTTCAACCTTGTCGAAACCCCTAAGATGAGAACCCACAAGACATCCTGAATTAATTATTCAATTAAACCTAGATACACCATCGGTTCAATTTAATCACACACAAGCATAGTTCCGATTGTACCTATCATTTTCCAATTAACTGCACAGAATCTAGTCCAAGGACATTTTTGAAAATTTTTAAGTTTTTTATGTATTTTTTTGACTCAAAACTCACTCAAAATAAAGACTCAAACTAGACCTGGACAAGGTCTTCCCTCCCCACACTTAAACTCTACATTGTCCTCAATGTAGGAAGAGTGACTCAAAATCAAAAGAAAAATAACAAAAAATTAAATAACTTATCTAGAAATGAGATCGTATAGCATTTCATTCGTGATCGTGTTCCACAGATGCAAGCGGATTACTACGTATAAGAATGCTCAAGATCTGATTGTCATCTCTCGAATGGCGATTGTGTACGAGAGATTAAATCCAAACCTGCGAAATGAAGCTCGAAACAAACCCACAAGCATCACATCGACTCAATATAATGACTAAAATAAAATAAAATACCGGGCCCTTGACTTTTCTTCCTCGCGTACCGCGAGAAATGGAGGAGGTTTCTTTGCGTACCGCGAGGACCCTATGTTGACAGAAAGTTTTGGCCATTTTTAAGTTAGAAAAATTTTCCAACTCAAAATCCAATTCTTGTTCAAAACCTCCAGAAAACGCGCACACGCGCGTGCTTAATACCCATGTGACATCCCCACACTTGGCCGGTTCAGACACAAAAGCACACAAAACAAAGATAGAACCTAACTCACTTTCGTAGGAATCACGAATGCATTTAGCGTATGCATCAAGCCTTTTAAACCCCTAGGTAGCCCGAGTGGACGATTTTAGTCTCGTGAGGGTTTCTATTGAACAGACCCGCAAAGTTCATGTAACTAGATATTAAAATAAAACATACCTTAGGCTACCTCCTAAGAGTGCTAAGTTTAACGTCTTCAGCCAGACACGGTGTACCTTACTTGAGTCATGGTGGTCGGGTGGGATGCTTGCAATCCTCCTTCCCTACACTTAAGTTACTTTCCGCATCGAATTTCCTCCATGCTTGCACAAACAAAGCAAAGAGTTCTCGTTCTGCATCCGGAACCTGCGGTTCCTTCCCTTTTTGCCTTCTCTTTCTAACCCGTTTCTTCCCTTTATCTGGAGTCTCTCCATCCTTCTGCTCAGCTGACCTGTCAAACACAACACAAACATTATCTACTGTGTGATTCACCTTTTCAGGTGATCCACATTTGTTATCTTTCAGGGTTGGCAAGGTTGAAAATATTTTAAGACTCAATTTCTGAGCTCCAAACCTCATCCTTATCGTTCCCTCAGTATAGTTAATATATGCCTATGCAGTGGCCAAGAATGGTCTACCCAAAATAATTGTTGGTTCTGTGTTCTTGACACAGTCCAACACCAAGAAATCCACTAGGTAGTAAAACTCCTTCACCTTCACAATCACATCCGTTACAATCCCCCTAGGATGTGTGGGAGTCTGATCAGCCAGCACCACAATGGTGTTAACTCTCTGTAATGGGCCAAAATCATGCTGATCATACAGACTCCTAGGAATTATACTCACAGATGCTCCAAGATCCATCAATGCTCTATCCAATGTAATTGCACCTATTTGTATAGAAATAATAGGTGCTCATGGATCTTGGAGTTTAGGGGGAAGGGTACCCATGAACACGACATTTACAGTAGCACTTAGCTTTACCTGTTCAGGACATTTGTGCCGTCATTTACAGGTACTCAAACCTTTCAAACATTCAACATTATCAGGATCTTGTTTAAGCGTATTTAAAAATAAAGAGTTAATTTTACGCTTTTCAAACTTTTCCCATCGTTCATCCTGTGTTGGATCTTTTTCTTTTTCTTTTGAAAATGGTTTGATTGTAGCATTTGGGAATGGAATCCTTACATGTTTATTCACATTTTCAGTTTTCAATTTATGTTGTGAAATAAAATCCTGATTAAGGTCAGATTTTGAGTCACTGTACTCCACCACTTTCTCTACAACCGGTGGTAGAGTTGGTTCACGGGCAGGGTATTCAAATGTGGAAGGAAAACTTACAGCATTGAGGTGTGCATTGGTGGTGGTTTCAGAACTAAAGGACTGATGTGCACAACGAGGCTTACCTACTTCCTTGATGAGTGACCCGACAATCCTAGTTAAGTTGACAACTTGATCTAGCAAGGCTTGATGATGCGTTGCTTGCATCTCTTGTCGTTTCACCACTTCATGAACCACTTTTGCCATCTCCATCATATTTGACCGGATGGCATCCAGTTCAGAGTGATAATTGTCTTGATCATGTGGCCTACTTGGGTGGTAGTCTTGGTTGTAATAGTCCTGATAGTTTGGGTACTCAGGACCACCACCATATTGATTGTATCTTGGACAATCTTGTGCCCCGTGGCCAGTGATTCCACAGTTGTTGCATGGCTCATAGTAGTCTTGGTCACCATAATAATTCCTGTCCATATCAACCTGCACAAGTAGCACAACCGAGTAGCTCTGAAGAAAGAAATAAACAAAAAATAAAAACAGAAGTAAAGAAAATCTTTTTGGGTGTTTGATAAGAATTAAAATCAACTAAAGACAATAAACTAAAGCAAAAGAACTAAGCGCACCGATTCCCCGTCAACAGCGCCATTTAGATCGATGTCGTTTGGTCGGTCAAAAACAATCCTTAAACACTTAACTAGTAAGGGTAAGAAGAGTATCGTATCCACGAGGAATCAGTGGTTAGCAAAATTGCTTAGTTAATAAACTAGAATGAAACACACAGATCAAACAAGGGTATAACTCCTTCCCAGACTTCAGGTTCTAGACTCATGCAATACTCAGTCATTCAATGGATACCACATAGACATAGTGTTAGAAAATCAGTTGAAATAGTAATTGAAGATAAGCTGTTGTCAGCAATCTATACGACAAACGCGTCACAACTAGCACAATTCAAATACCCAATTTATGAACACCAAGTTATCGGCTTTAGTCACCCTACCCGGCTACAAGGTTTTGTCATCAACCGAACACAAGTTGTAAAGCAAATAAAGTCAAGGAATTCAAATAAATTGTTTAACTCAATCAATACATCAATCTATCAAGCTATTGTCAAAAGCTAATAAGATCCATACATACAAACAACTGAATAAAGCAATAAACCTAAACGAACCATCCGTCGTGAGGAAGCCACACGCAGCTTAGCCACGCATGCTTGTCAGGCACACAAGCATAGCTTCAATCTTTGATCTGGAGTGAGTTGGAACTCTGGAAATTGCCCCTCTCCCTCTCTGAAATCGGCTGGAAGAAAGTTTATCCGAGAATGGGGGCTGCTATTTAATTTTAATGAATTAGGGCTTTTTCCTGATTCGGGGAGTCCTCGCGTACCGCGAAAGTTGGAGACAAGTCCCCCGCGTACCGCGAAGGACAAACTAGTCGGGGGCGCCTTCTGGTTTCCTCGCGTACCGCGAGAGGTTCCTTCTCAGTCTTCGTGTACCGCAAAGACTTGCTTGTCCAGGATAATTGACTTTTGACACTTTGACCCCCTGCACTTTCATGCCTTCTCCATTATACTTCGTTATTCGCTCATTTAGCACTCAATACCTGTAACACACTCAAGTACAAATACCAACGTAAAACCGACTCTATATACAAAGTAAAACTATTAAAACTATACAAAACCGTCACTTAAACAAGGGACATTTGACCTAACATCAGGCAACATCAGATATCAATCTATGGATACATGTGATGACTCTCGATAATAAACCCGTGTGAACTCCCAACCTATTATATTTAATGATTTTAACTAATAACTAAGACGATAGAACACTAGACAACTAAGGAAACAACCAAGAACATGAAACTGGACATAAGGATAAGATCAGATAAGATAGAAAGCAACCACCCAGGTAAGAATCTAAATTACATGTAATGACAACGGGAAATTAACCGTATGACTATCTATAATGGTACAAATCTAAGGTCAACTAGGTATGTTTCTACACACTAAGAAGACCAAAAAACTCGAACGAAGAACATGATAGACAGTGACAAAATTTAGAATAGGAGGGATCTCCGCTCGGTCTCACAACTCACAATGTCGTGAAAGACTGTGGTCCACATCCCTAGAGCAAAGGACAATCTAGAACTAAATCACATGCAAACCCTAAGAACACTAACATCAGGTATAAAAGGCAAGACTTCCGGTGACATAATCTATCCCCAGGTAGGTCTCAAGACAAGATAGGACAGTGAAATTACTAGCTAAGTATAGCCAAGACACCAACCTTTATGGTCAAATTAGTTTTTTATTGATCAAAACACAAAGTAGTGATTCTATCATGCAAAACACAACCTAGAAGATACAAAATGAACTAGATAAAAAGAAAACATGATCAAGGAAGTAAATATTTAATAACAACATTCATAACCATTCATATGCAATGAAGAACAAGATTATAAGATTATCGCAATGATTCATACGATTAAAACCCGAAAATAGTGTGAAAACATGAAAAGAATCATCAAACCTAGGTAGCTTAATAAGTTTAGCCAATTATGTAAATAACGAAACCCATAAAGTCAATATTACTGTTAATCATAAAATAGAAATTAATTAAGCTACTAGCCTGCTAGCTTAAGTTAATTCACCTGCATGCTTGCCTGTTTCAATTAATTTTGACGTGTGTGCTTAGTTGCTTCGATTCTTTTCTTCGACGACCCAAACTTTGTTAGAGGTGTGTGTCTTCTTCGATCTTCCCTTCTTCTTTTCGGTTCAACACTTTTTTGTTTAATGACAATCCTATTCCACCTTTTCTTTCTTCAAGACCTTCCTTACGTGGCCTAATTCTCTTTTTATCCTCCTTTTTAATTTCTTTTTGCAAATCCATCAAACAATTTGAGCCCATTGTAAAGTTTTATTCCAACCCATCAGTCAGTCATCTGGTTAAGCAAAAGGTATAATTTTTTTAACTCTTTATGGTTGTTTGTTTCTTATTGGTTTGCATCTGAACCCTTGGTGGGAGATCTAGGGTAATGGCCTGGATCGGTTTGTGCGTACTTTCCGCTGCGTTTATTTATTTCGATCAAAAATAGTTTTTGAAACCATATGTGCAAAGCCCCAACACTTTGTTTTGGGAGTGTTAATTTGGGGTTTTTCTAAGGGTTCTATTTCATTACTAATGTTGTTTTGTAGGGTGTTTTAGGTGTATGTAAAGTTTCGGTCTAGCCACGGGATTAAAGTCGTTCGGGATTGGATTCTCATATGGTGGTTGTTATATCTTGGGTGATATTTTGTCTTAATGTCCTTCTGAGGACCTTCAAACTAATGTTTTGAATGTAATTGATCTATGGTACGGTGGTACTTGGTTGTTTATCACCTTAGCTTGGGTTTTTGAAATGTTATTGTTTTATGTGGCGTCATTTTGGCATTAAACATTCCTATTGATTTTGAAATTGTAAACGAGACCAACTTGCGCATGCTTTTGAATAGTTAAATTTGGTTTGAAATTCCGGATGTTACATAGAACAGATGAATGAGTGTTATCAAGTTTCTTGCCTTGTAAAATTCGTAGACATGCTTTCTATTTTATTTCTTGCCTTGTAAAATTGCTTGCCTTGTAAAATTGGTAGACATGCTTTCTAAATGCTAGGGTGAATTAGGCGTTTGGATATATGTAGTTACTGGATGTTTGGTGACAAGGAAATTGAACTTTTGAAAATGGTTTATTTGGTTGGAATTTCTTTCTATTAGTTTCTATGAATCCGACTGAGCTCATGTCAAACTATTTCTATGGCGATCGGTGGGTGCAATCGTGGAAGAAGTTGAAGAAATAACCAATTCGCAATCGCTTTGCAATGCTGATGGGATCAAATAGATAAGGCTTTTACTCTGATAAGGTCAAGCTTGACAACAAAAACTAACGACCATCCAAGTCAAGGACCATCTGTGTTACGTTTATGCAAACAATTGGACCACCCGTGTAGGTTTTCAAACTTGAGGACCAAACTTGCAGTATGTGCAAACCACATGGACCATCCCTGCAATTAACTCTCTTATAAAATAACTTTTGGACAATATACTAAAAGACCATGTTACTTTTGAACGGTTAACACACACCCTTCTACTAAACTACACTTTTTTTCTTTCTAAATTACACCTTGCCTAGGTTTGAAAAGTTTTGCTTCTTATCACTGTGCTACTGACACACCCTGGTTCAGGAACCATAGTTGCGCGAAAGCGGTTGGTACCTTTCATTCGTTTGACTGAGTTTATACGCAACGGAAAATGAATGATTTTCTTATGTTCGTGAACTGCTCATTTAGAATGTTAATGAACGAACATAAACGAACAAGAACACGTTCATTTTCTTAACGAACGAACACGCACAAGAAAATCCGTTCGTTTAAATGTTGATTTTTGTTCATTTGTCCCGCTACTTTTTTTTTCTCTAATTTCTTGGATCAACTCATTGCAAAAGAGATCAAGACGCCAAACTTCCATTTTAATGCGAACTTATGACTCTTACTCGAAATGGGATTTTCGCAAGACAACACATGCACTTCGTCCATATCTTGATTGGGTATTTTAACGTTAAAAGTTACCACATGATTTCTGGTACAAACATTGGTCCCGAGACCGGTTCGAGCACCACCCTAGGAAGCCCTTCCTATAGGACTGGATCCAAGCCAGGTTTGGACCGACAATCCAGATTCAATATATCTTTTTTAATCAAAACCCTGTTAGGTACCCTGGGACCAGTCTTAACTGAACCCACACTTCGCTTTTAAACTTTGGGAGTACTGAGCCATGGCTGGACTGACTGATAATGAACTTGGTTGGGACTGGACTTTTGTATCTCTTTAATGTCTTACACTACTTAGGGAGCTATGAACTCACTTATTACTTGCAATAAATTTGGTAGTTAATGACAAGAAAACCCCATATAATTATGAGATTATGGAGGAATAGGCATTATTATTTAATAATGGAGAACCATTTTTAATGGATATATAAAAAGGTTAAATTATTTGACATTAACATACTAATTAAACTAGTCTATCAATGGTGTATACACATGCATTTTTTCAAGATCTAAGTACATTTCAACAAATATGTCAAACCATCACAGATTATTTAAAAATGTGATATTTAAAATTTTTGTCAAACTTTTAAGTAAAGGAATAACTTTAGATTTATGAGTGTTGAGCGGGAGCGGATCTACTTGTTCTTTAGCTGGGAGCGAGATACCCACTGAGATATATATATGAGTAGTAGCAAAGTTTTGATTTTTTTAAAGCAAACTCCATTACAAATACTTGTGAGGCCACTTTGACATGTCAAACAGAGAGAAAACTGAAAAAATGATGACCGGAATTTTTTTTTTCAAATAGTTTGATAGTTGCAACGGCGAGCATGAACTGAAAAATTTATATATATATAGGATTGGTAACTTATAATAACCTTCTGTTATTGTGTTAACCCTATTAGTTTCGCCAAAACCATTCCAAGTCATTACTTTTTTAATAACATTATTACACTAATACAAAGTCACGTTCTTTATTGCATTTTTGCAAATTCACTTATAATAACCTTCTGTTATTTTTGCATTTTTTAATAACATGTTTTATTATCATTTTAAAGCATTCATTATTAAAAAGCATGCACTATTATTATATAACTTGCGTTATTATTATGACGCGGACGCATTTACCCTTCACAGTAAGAACACCTGTCGTATTCAAGTGGCTTTGTACCTTCGCACGCTAAAAACCCATTGTATGTATAGTTGTTTTATTGTAATAATTTCCTTATTGGCACAACCCGATCTCATACTTTCTCTCTCTCATATTACAATTACCACTACTATATATACTACCAAAGATAATCTCGCTCTCTCTTTCTCTCAAAACTTCTTGCCAATGGCTCCCCTTGAATACACAACCATTCTCTTGTTGATTGTAACGTGTATATATAGATCTCAGAAACAAACTATTGTTCCTACAAATTGGCCAGTTATTGGCATGATACCAGGGATCCTGGTCAATGCCCATCGACTTCATGACTACATGATCGAAGTTGCAATACACACCGGTGGTACATTCATGTGGAAAGGCCCTTGTTTTGCTCACATGGACATGCTCTTCACCACAAATCCTTTAGACATCCATCACATTCTTAGCAAAAACTTCAGAAACTATCGCAAGGGCGACGAGTTCCATAAAATCTTTGATTTCTTGGAAGATGGAATCCTCAACTCCGAAGGTGAGTTATAGGAGATCAACCGTAAAGTCACCATGTCCGTACTCAAGCAAGCCCGATTCCAGAAAATGTTGAAAACAATCCTTGCGAACAAAGTGGAAAACGGGCTTCTACCCGTGCTAGAGTCCCTTTGTGGACATGGTGAACATATAAATTTGCAGGATATATTTCAGAGGTTCACATGTGATACCGTATGCACGGTGCTCTTTGATAATGACCCTGAAAGCTTGGCTATTGATTTTCCTCATGTTACGATTCAGAAGGCTTTGTTGGATGTCGAAGAAGCCCTCTTGTTTCGGCACCTAATGCCCCCATGCCTTTGGAAACTGCAAGAGTTTCTTGGAGTAGGGAAAGAGAAGAAGTTTAGTGAAGCAAGAAAAAATCTTGATCAATTCATATACAAATGCATTGCCCAAAAACAAAGTGAACACCAAGATGACAAATTCATATTCTTGAAAGCTCTAATGAGGGAAATGAAAGATCAAAGTGGTACTTGTGGGGATACAACAAAGTTTCTAAGAGACATCTTATTAGATCTAATTGTTGCAGGCAAAGATACCATAAGCAGCGCGCTTTCTTGGTTCTTTTATATTCTTACACAACACCCAACAGTTGAATACAAGATTCTTGAAGAAATTCACAAAAATGTGGAGGTAAAAGAGGGTAAGATAAGTAATGTCAAAGAGCTAGGTAAAATGATTTATCTTCATGGAGCAATATGTGAATCTTTAAGGCTTTTTCCTCCTGTCCCATTTAATCTTAAAGTTCCACTGCAACCAGAATACCTTCCAAGCGGCCACAAAGTTGACCGAAACACGAAAATTGTTCTACCTTTATATTCCATGGGAAGGATGAAATCGAAATGGGGTGATGACTGCATGGGTTTTAACCCTGAAAGGTGGATTTCGAAGGGAGGAGGGATCAAACATGAGCCATGTTACAAGTTTGTTGCATTTGGGGCTGGTCCAAGAAGTTGTATCGGTAAGGACATGGCTTTGTATCTGCTGAAGATAGTATCGACTACGATCATATACCATTTCCATATAGACCTAGTGGAAGGGAATCCTGCGATTCCAACGAATGCGATTATACTACATATGAAGGATGGTCTCAAGGTGAGATTAACTAAAAGAGTTGAAGTGAAGTGAACTAAAATACAAGTTAATTAAACATCTATTGTGAATTTATTATGTTCTATTTTGGGTTTGTGATCATAATATTTCATAATAAGATGCTGAAGAACATCGAGATAGAATATGTGTGGAAGTAATGTTCTTGAAATGGAAAAAGATTATGGTATAATGTAATGGGTATGATGAAGTAATGTAAGATGTTGCACTAATATAATGTTTTGGAGAAGTCATTGTGTGTGAATACAATGTGGGTTATTACCATTTAAATAAAAAGAAACTTGGTTACTATTTTGTGAAATTTTCCCTTTAAATAATATATAAAGTTCTTCATTTTGCAAAGAAACAACGAAGCGAAGAAAGCTTAATTTAAAGAAGTCGCGATTCATAGGTAGAACTGAGTTCAAGAAACACCCATTGTACAAGAAACACACATTGTATTCATTTTAACTTACAAATAACTTAAATTAAAATTCATCAAAAATATAAAAACTTTAAACATCTCAAATGTCACGTGAACTAAAGGGGCCTTGAATTTGATACGACTTACAATGAAAAGTAAACAAGAATAAAAGGAAAAAATCTCAAAATGTAGGGGAAATTCAATTTACAGACTCAAACTTAGGAAATTGAATTCTAGATTTTGGTTAATCATGGTGCATGTTTCTGATCATGTAATGCTAGTTGAGATTTTTTCATGTATATATGATAAGTTAATATGGAGCCAATCCAAGAGTTATCAAACCCGTCCCTTTAAATTGGTCTACAAAACATCTAAAACAGGATAAAAATCACTACAACTACTTCATTTTTATCATTGAAGGGACCATCAAGGGTGGCTCTACAGTGAAGCAACTAAAGCAACCGTTTTAGGCCCCCAAATTTGAATAACTCCAAAAATTGAAAAACTATTTTAATTTATATTCTCAACTTTTGTGTTTTCAGAGAGAAATAAAAATTTCACAAACTTTTTGTCAACATTATACGTTTTGACGCTCCATTAAATTACATTTAAATTTTTTTATATATTTACAAAACTTTAACAAAAGGCCTCAATTTCAATGTTCGCTTTATGCCACAAATACGTTGAGCGAGCCCTGGGGACCATCAATAACAACCGACTTGAATGTGACCACCTCTGGCCTCTTTTACTAGTCGAGTAATTAGTAATCACCTTCTATCACGAAGTAAGCAACGATTCATGATAGTAACCAAAACTACCAAACCATTTATCACGGTGTTAAACACATCGACTGCTAAGATCCATATGGCCTCCGGCCCAATAAATATAAACAAACCCAAAGTAAATTGTTTTAAGTCTAGACCCAATAAGTAAATAATATGATATTAAGAAAAGGCCCAATCGATATAATGTAATTAGAAACTCGGATACTAGTGAAGGTTACAAATAATATATTAGAGGAGTTATACTAGTTGCTTTTTCGGTGACATATTACAGTAGCTATATGTTTGTTTTGATAAAGAAGGTTACGAATCATATGCTAGAGGAGTTATAATAGTTGGTTTTTGTGTTTCATATGTTATAGTAGTTTTATATGTCTTTACATTGATTGCTTATTAAAAGTTTGGATTGGTTTGCCTCGGAAAATAATTTAAGCAATTAGAATTTACTGTTGATTGAATGATCATGTCAATAAGAACAGAAAGTAGCAGAATAGTCATTTCAATAGATTAATCAGCGAAATGATCGTACAAATTGAATCACACCGAATGATTCCTAAAAGATATTCGAGAGCTTATATTAGTCTAGTGTCAAATATGATTAGCTGTTCTCGCAAATATGAAGTGGGGTGCCATTCGGCTGCTAGGGAACTTCAACATATATAGAAATATTATCTCAGGATTCTATAATCTGTGATTTTCCTCCATAAAAATGGTATGCATTTGAAGTTTGTAAGTGACTGTTAGGTGGTATTTACGAGTAAAAATTGATGTTAAAGCATATATTATCGGGGATGGGTTTCTTTATGACACGCATGCCTAAAACGATTTATTTACACATCCATCTCTTCCTCGGCATAGGATTTCAACTCTTTTCACCTTTTGCAATACTTTATTTATGTCACACGAAACAATAAACGAAAGAAAGAACTAGTACAAAAACACGACAAATTAGCATAGTAACGACCAACGACTACGTCATGAACCGGTGATCTTTTTCTGTATTCAATGGTTTTCTTGTCTTACAATCTTGTAACTAAAAACTATAACAGAGATAGGTCAGAATCTAAACAAAATGTATCTCAAATTCAAGAATTAATTTTTAATTACAAGTAAGGCTTGTTTAATTGAAGCCATGCATAGTTTCACAAGAAGGTTTCTTCGCCATTGGCGTTAGCGATATATTACTCACCTCTAGTTGTACCAGGGACTTCTCAAGCAACCGCCTTTGGCATTGGCGACTTCTCAATCCATCGTTATTGCCATTGGCGATGGCTTTATTTTCTGACCATTCAAAAGTGACCAATTGGACCCATTGTCAATTTGGGGTGTTCATTATTTGGTTAAAACCGAATAAACCAAAAACCGAATTACAGTAATCTAAACCGAACCGAATTTTTATTCGATTAAGTTTTTAACAGTAACCGAATTCATATTTGGTTAATCGGGTCAGTTAACGATTGCGCATATTATGAATTCAGTTATACCTGAATTAACCTAATAAAGTCCACGTTGTATGTACTATGTTGTAGTCTACTAGCATTAATTTATAACAAAAAACCCATAGTGTACTATTGATATATATATATATTATATCTATGTATATATATATATACATGTATTATTTGTATTATATATAGTAGTTCTTGTTATAAAATAATTAATATTTAATGTTAAACAGGCTCAGAGTCGACTAGATACGTACCGCGCTGCTCATACACGTAAAGATGGGACGGTTGACAGCGAAGCAGAGCAACTAATTGTAAGAATTTATTTAAAGTATAATTTTCAATATGTTATTTTGTGTGCATTAAATCATCTTTGTGAAATTAAAAACAGTCCCAATTAGAGATAGAGATAGAGTCCCAAACTCAAACAAATCAAGCGACTTCTTCATCTCGACTAAACGAAGTCAACGCATTTGAAAAGGTCCTAGGTACTCGGCGTGGATGGATTAAAGGGATTGGGTTTAAACCTTCATCATCTCAAACGTCGGAATCTTTTGAGCAGTCGCAGGTGCAGCCTACACTCCCAAACACACAGGTAAAATGAACCATATGACCCGTTTAGAGTTGAAACTTGTATGTATGTAGACACATATATGTAAAATGAACTATTTGACCCGTTTAGACTTGAAACTTGTATGTATGTAGACACATATATGTAAAATGAACTATTTGACCCGTTTAGACTCAAAACTTGTATGTATGTAGACACATATATGTAAAATGAACCATTTGACCCGTTTAGACTCGAAACTTGTATGTATGTAGACATATATATGTAAAATTAATCATTTGACCCGTTTAGACTTGAAAGTTCTATGTATGTAGACATATATGTGTAAAATGAACTATTTGACCCGTTTAGACTCGAAACTTGTATGTATGTAGACATATATATGTAAAATGAATCATTTGACCCGTTTAGACTTGAAAGTTCTATGTATGTAGACATATATATGTAAAATAAACTATTTGACCCGTTTAGACTCGAAACTTGTATGTATGTAGACATATATATGTAAAATGAACTATTTGACCCGTTTAGACTTGAAAGTTCTATGTATGTAGACATATATATGTAAAATAAACCATTTGACCCATTTAGACTTGAAACTTCTATGTATGTAGACATATATATGTAAAATTAACCGTTTGAGCCGTTTAGACTCGAAACTTGTATGTTTTTACCGGAAAACTTGTATGCATGTATATATATATGTAAAATGAATTGTTTTGACCGGAAAACTTGTAATTGTAGGAACTAACTAACATGTTGTTCGAGGATCCGAGGTTTAGAGATAAACTTAACAAGTTTAATCTTTCACTAATGGGACAAAGTAGCACGAGCGAAGACGAGGGCGACGACGATATGGATGAAGATTAATTTAGTTTTTATGTTGTATTAAGATTCGGACTAACTTGAATGAGTCGAAAACTTTACATTATGTTCTAAAGTTATATATTAGTATATTTTTGTTGATGTTTCTGTTATATTCGGCAAAAAAATATGCAGGTTTTGTTAAATGTGTTAGGAAAACTGGAAGAAGAGAAAATGCAGAAAAAACTTAAAAAACAGACATATGTATTAGCGGCGACAATTCGGGGTATTAGCGGCGACATGTCGCCGCTAAAGGTGAGATGGGCATCGTCACAATGGTATTAGCGGCGACAACTGTCGCCGCTAATAGTACAACATTAGCGGCGACGTAATAGCGGCGACAGTCGCCGCTATTACTATTAGCGGCGACAATTTGGAGTATTAACGGCGACATTTGTCGCCACTATTGACCCAATTCTTTGTAGTGAGGGGGATTCTAATACAAGTAATTTCAACTCATCTCATACTAAGAAGCGCATCTTGTGTCTTAGTTATTAGTTGTTACGTTACTACTATTTGAAGTTTGCACTTTAGTTTTATACTCTTGTTTGAAGTTTGCACTTTGTAGTTTGTATATGTTGTTTTAGACTATTTTCGGGTTTTGTACACGGTGTTTTGGTTTGAACTGTTGGTTTTATGATATATTATAAGTTATGCTATTTGAATTTGTTGATGCACACCGAATAATAAACTAAACCCGGACAAAATATTAATTTCGGTTAATTTGGTTATAACCGAAAACCGAACAAACGGTTAATCCGGTTATTCGGTTCGGGTAAGCTAACTTTGAATTCAGTGCAGTTCAGTTAATTGTTAAAACTGAAAATAAACAAATAAATAAATTAGCCGAACCGAGTTAACCGGATTAACCGAACTGATACCCTTTCATCAACGCAAATGGCGATGGCTTAAGAAGCCACCAATGCCAATGGTTTGGGAAGTCGTTAATACAAGTAAGGGTGAGGAAGAAATCGTAAATGCTAATCGTGAAAGACCCATCTGTGAAACCAAAATAAAACAACTCCCATGAATTATAAAAAAAATCCAAATTGAAGCATGGTCTTTTCCTCTACTTTTATCTTTAAAATTAAATCCAAATTCTACCGGGCTGTAATCTACGATACCGGTCATTTTTGGTTCACATAAAATTCCATATCACACTTTTACAATTTGAATTAAAAAGAGATAACCCAAAGAAATCCATCTTAACAATAAATCAAATAAGGCAACCACAAAGGCTTCTAAATTATATAAGAGTTACCATTAATTAATGTACTTTTAAGAGTTTTATGGCATATGTTAGTTAAAATATTATACAAATATATTATAATCATCCAGTAGTTAATATATTTCATTAATTAAATATCCCGTATGATTGTTAACTACCTATAAAGTCTTAATTACGTGTAGTTTTTAGTGAGATTAAATATTAAGTGATTGTTAACTTGTTTATACACTTGTATAACATATATGTTTAAGTTGCATTGAAATTGTTATTATTAGTTCAACTCCTGCACTTAATTTAGTTTTATTAACTTCATAGATTTATATCCATTTATGATTGATAAGTGATTTAATAATATCAAATCCAATATAAGAATATGGTACTGATCTAACTTGCAAAAAGACAAAAATAAAAATCGTAGCATAGAGCTCCAATGAAATCCAAAAATAGGCATCGGATAAAGTCTTAAAGCCATTTAATGATGCAACCAAAATTATTGATAAGCCCGAAAATGAAGAAAATATATCAAATTATGCCAAAATAAAAGTAAATAAATTCACAATAGACATATGAATAAGATCATGTTAGTTTATCCCAGTTCTTTTAGTTACTCTCACTTTGAGACCATGTTTCATCTGAAGTACAACTGAATCCTCTGGAAGCACTATATGATCTTCCACCGGCTCAACGTGGTAATGATAAAGGACCATAGTTGCCACCATCTTTACTTGATATAATGCCATATCCTTACCCACACAAGTTCTTGGTCCAGCATTAAATGCCGGGATCTTATAAGACGGTTCGTGTTTGATGCCTCCTCGTTTAGCAACCCACCTTTCGGGCTTAAACTCCATACAATCTTCACCCCATATTGATTTCATCTTTCCCATGGAATAAAAACATAGAATGATTTTGGTACTTTGATTAACTTGATGGCCACTAGGAAGAATGTCAGGTTGTAATGGAGATTTGTGGTTAAATGGAAGAGGAGGGAACAGCCTCAAGCATTCAGTTAAAGCTCCATGTAGATAAACCATTTCACCTATCTCTCTTGCATTCAATCTCTCACCCAATTTCACCTCCAAATGTGTGTGAATCTCTTCCAAAATCTTATCTTCTACTGAAGGGTTTTGTGCAAGGATATAAAAGAACCAAGAGAGAATACTACTAGTAGTATCTTTTCCAGCAACTATCAAACTAAGTAAGGTGTCCCTTAAAAATTTGGTGGCATCTCCAAAACACACCCTTTGATCTTTGAATTCTCTCATGAAAGCCGTTAACGGCAAGAACTTTTCATCTTGGTGTGCACATTTCATGTTATTCGACTCGTTTGAGTTCTGGTTTAAGCAGTTGTATATAAACAGATCAATAGTTTTCCAGGCATCACTCATCATCTTCTCATTCCCCACTCCAAGAAGTTTTTGCAATTTCCAAAAGCTTGAGGGTGTAACATGCCTATACAAGATAGCTTTTTCAGAATGTGAGAAGGCTTTCAAAGAGGGGATGTATGGAAAATCAAGAGACAGGCTTTTTGGGTCATGATCTAGAAGTAATTCGCATATAGTATCGAATGTGAACCTTTGGAATATATCTTGCAAATCCATCTTCTTGCCTTGTCTAGAAATGGATTCAAGGATGGGTAAAAGCCCCTTTTCCACCTTGTTCCATAGTATTGTTTCCAACAAACTTTGAAATCCGGCATGCTTGAATACGCACATGGTGACCTTGCGGTGGGTTTCCCATAACTCGCCATCAGAATTGAAGATTCCATCGCCTAAGATATCAAATATCTTACGGAAATTATCACCTTTGGGATAATTGGAAAAGTTTTTGGTTAGAATGTGGTGGATGTCTAAAGGATTGGTGGTAAAGAGCATGTCCATGTTGGTGAACCAAGGACCTTTGAACATGAATGTTCCACCATTTTCGATCAAAATTGTCGTGAGGTAATCATGGAGTCGATGGGCGTTTAAAAGGACCCCTGGTATCATACCAAGAATTGGCCAATCCATAGGGATAACAGTTGTAGGTTTTTGTGATTTATGTGTAAGTATGAAGAACAGCATGAGAATTAAAAGAAAAAATAGAATGACTAAGGACTCAAGAAAATCCATGGGCAAGAATGTGAGAGAGGAAGAGATGCGTTTATGCTTTATAGAAAGAGATTAAAGACAATAATGTTGTGTAATTGCGATGTGTAACAATATTCTCATTGCGCACGCATAAAATTAACAGAAATAAATAGACACAACCGGTTAAATATTTCATTGTTCATGATTTTACACTTTGAGCCACTAAACTCCATTTTCATCGACACTTTTGATACAAACTATTAACTTTTTTATTGTTCTTTTGTTCTTTAAGTTTCATCGTTCTCTTTCACCTTTTTAATTTAATTTATATTCTTGAACTTCGTCTTGAATAATAAAAACCATGATATCTTCATAATTTCTTTTTTATCCGGATCTGGTGAAATATATAATAATTTAAAATAATATAATGTAAACTCTAAACGATGATATCTTCATTAGAAGTTATAAGTTTAGCATCATTTCCCCTTGTGCCCTTGGGTACGAAACCGTGAAAGCTATACCTGCTGAGCATCTTTCTTCGTTTGATAAAATCATGAGTTGGGAGTTTGATATTAAACAAACTTGTTCATAGTCACAAGAATTGCTGGTGGAAAAAGTTACTACAAGCAAGGAAGTATCACAGGAATACTCAAAGAAGACATTGAAATTCTTGCTAATCTTTGTTTGACCAAGCCAAGTGGTAATCCTTTGGGATGGGAAACTGAAAGGACCCATGGTCAAGATCAACAAAGGTAACTATGTTTTGGTATCATCGGGGAGAATGTAAGGACCTTGAGGCTCAAGTTCCTAAAATATAATAAGTTACTTTACGATCATTGTGTATTTGAGTTTTCAATAACAAGAACAAGTTTTGTTCCGAAGTTATGAGGATCCGTGTTTCTCTAACACAATATAAGATGGTTATGCTAAGTAGTTGATATTGACGGAAACAATAACAACTGACAATGTATGAATATTGGAAGAACTTATGAAGATCACATTCAAGCTCAATTGTATTACTCTCTTAACTATTTACAAGATTGCAAGAACATATTAGTTACAAGTGAGAATACCTAATATATATAGAGCTATCAATTCCTTAAAATCAATACAAATCATTAATTCTAAGGATTAGACTCAACAAAGACCGATGATCTAATTTTCTACATGAAACTATACTATCATTAGCTATTAACATAAAGACAAATGCATAAACAAAAGCTGTAGATTTTCTGTAAAGTAGTGAACTAAGCCTTCTAGTTACTGGTTCGTGCAGTAACTTCTGCAACAATAACAAGACTCCTGTAGATTATACTATTAGTTAAGAAAAGGTCCATCAGTTGCAAATGGCTATCCAATGCGGATATAATCTATTCACAACACATTTGTTTATTAGCAACACAGTTGCTCTATCAGCAGCACAAAGATTATCAGCAGTAAAATGCTTATCACTAGCAAAATTGTTCTATAAGTTTCACAATTCTCTATCAGTAGCAAAGTGGCTATCAACATTAACTTTGTTCCATCTATAGCAACATTTTAACTACAAGCAACATTAATTAAATTGTCAGCAACATTTACACTTAGACAATTTCGGAGCAACGAGTTTATATGTCAACTAACAGTTTTGCTGCTGATGAACATTATTCATTGCCAGAGATCTTTTCACTGCTGATAGACTAACCCTATTAGTGGTCTAATTGGTGCAGAGTTAGTATGCACACTATAATTCTACATGCGACAAGTACCATTAGAAGATCTCCAATATCCATTTGGAAACATGTACTATCCAATTAGATTAGAGTTTCATGTTTTCATTTTGTGATGAATTAACATAATGTGTGATTCAAACCATAGAATGATGGGTGGAGATTGATTCCAGGGTTACCGTCTCTTTTGTTATGAGTTGGTGTATAGTTCTATATATTGTATTAAGATTTTTCATTGTAAACTAAGTGTTTTGAATTAGTGTATGCATTGTAACTTTGTTTTAAAAAATGCGCTTAAGGTGACCTCACGCACAAGTCTAGTCGCTTTTGTGTAGCCAAGGCGCGAGTTGTACGAAAAGCTTACAATAAGGCACATGCGATGCACACAAAAGGAGGCAAAACGCGGACGTGCAGTGTTCGCCTCTTGTACTCAAGGCGCAGTTGTGCATAAGGAAGTTGACATCAAGATTTTTAGGTTGTATATGTAGGTAATCTATATATTAAATCATATATAAGCTGATTTATAGCTAAACTTTGAGCAAGCGATGCTAAAACCCGTTGGATATATAAAAATAATTATATAAGCACCTTACGCTTCTCGTATAAAAAGCAGTGCGCTCTTACGCTTTGTGTCTCAGTTTTAGGCCCCAACGACTCGATGCGTTTCTCCCTTTTAAAACCAAGCGTTGTAATCGTTTGAGAATCAATACGATTCAGCTGAAAAATAAAACTCTTTGTTTTGGTGTTTAAATTACTATTATATTAAGTTTTATTGGTATTGTGTGTTTGTTCAATTGAAATTGTTTCTGCCACTTTCAACTACTTTCAAAACCATCGTATATTTTGGGTGAGTATTCACCCATTCAATCCTGACAAGTGGTATTAGAGAAAAGCGTCTTGAAAGATTACATGGTGATTATTAGAGAAAGGTTTGGTACCAGAATTTTGAAGTTTTCTTGCAAACCATGGTTGGCCCCTGGAGGTGTACAATATCTTCCGGAGAAGACTATATACTAACATAAAATACTAAGATATATGATGATCAATATATAAGTATACAATGTGTTTCTCCTGAAAAATTTAAGTTCTGGGTCCCAAAATACATAAAGAAAAATAAACTCACAATAGACATATGACTAAGATTTTAGTTAACGGTTGTTCTTTTAGTAACTCTCACCTTGAGACCATGCTTCATCTGAAGTACCATTGCATCTGCTGGAAGCACTAGATGAGCTTCCACCGGCTCGATATGGTAGTGGTAAATGACCATAGTTGCCACTATCTTTACTTGAGATAAAGACATGTCCTTACCTACACAAGTTCTTGGTCCGGAATTGAATGCAGGGAACTTATATGATGGCTCATGTTTGATTCCACCTCCTTTAGCTAACCACCTTTCGGGCTTAAACTCCATGCAATCGCCGTCCCAAATGGATTTCATCTTTCCCATGGAATAAAAAGATAGGATGATTTTGGTAGTTTGATCAACCCGATGTCCACTCGGAAGAATGTCGGGTTGTAATGGAGTTTTGTGGTTAAATGGAAGATGAGGGAAAAGCCTCAAGCATTCATTTAAAGCTCCATGAAGGTAAACCATTTCACTTATCTCTTTTGTTTTCAATCTCTCACCTAATTTCACATCTAGATGTGTGTGAATCTCTTCCAAAATTTTATCTTCTACCGTACGGTTTTGTGCAAGAATATAAAAGAACCAAGAGAGAATACTACTAGTGCTATCTTTACCTGCAACCATCAAACTAAGTAAGGTGTCTCTTAAAAATTTGGTGGTATCCCCAAAAGAAACACCATGATCTTTGAATTTGCTCATGAAAGCTGTTAATACTAAGAACTTATCTTCTTGTTGTTCACATTTCATGTTGTTGTACTCATTTAATTTTTGGTTTATGCAGGTGTATATAAATTGATCAAGAGTTCTCCATGCATCACTCATCTTCTTCTCATTCCCCACTCTTAGAAGTTTTTGCAATTTCAAAAAACTTGATGGTTTAACATGCCTATACATGATAGCCTCTTCAGCATCAGAGAAGGCTTTCAGATACGGGATGCAAGGAAAATCAATAGACAAGCTTTTTGGGTCATGATCTAAAAGCAATTTGCATATAAAATCAAAAGTGAACCTTTGGAATATTTCCTGCAAATCCATCTCCTTGCCTTGTATAGAAATGGATTCAAGTACCGGTAGAAGCCCCTTTTCAACCTTGTTCCATAGTATTGTCTCCAACAAACACTGAAATCCAGCATGCTTGAATACACACATGGTGACCTTGCGGTGGATCTCCCATAACTCGCCATCACAACTGAAGATTCCATCTCCTAAGATATCAAAAATCTTACGGAAATTATCACCTTTGGGATAATTGCAAAAGTTTTTGGTTAGAATGTGGTGGATGTTTAAAGGATTGGTGGTAACCAGCATGTCCATGTTGGTGAACCAAGGACCTTTAAACATGTTTGATCCGCCATTGTCGATCAAAACTTCTGTGACGTAATCATGGAATCGATTGGAGTGTAAAACGGCCCCTAGTATCATTCGAAGAATTGGCCAATCTGTAGGGGTAACAGTTCTATTCTTTTGTAATTTATATATAATAATTGTTAACAACATGAGAATTAAAAATAAAGATAGAATGACTAAGGACTTGAGAAAATCCATTGGGAAGACATGTGAAAGAGGAAGAGGTGTGTTTATGCTTTATAGAAAGAGACTAAAGACAATAGTGTTGTGTATTGGCGATATGTTTCTTAGTCCCTTAATTGGTCATATGAATTCACTTCATACAACCAGAAAATCCACAAAATATTTCATTGTTCATGAATTTACACTTTGAGCCACTAATCTCCATTTTTATTTACACTTTTGATCCAAACTAATGACTTTAATTTGACAGGTTTTTTTTCCTTTCAATTTCTTCAATTCATTCTCTCACTTTTTCTAATTTAATTTTTGTTCTTTAACTTCATCTTAAATAACAAAAACCAAGGTAGATAAATAAAAATACGGTGTTGTGAATTTAGAATTTAAAACAGGAACAAATTAATTAACTAAGAAACATGAGAAAACAAACTCCGAGAAAAATAAAACTGTTTGATTTAAAAAGAAAACCGACTTTAAAGAATTTGTTAACCAAACGCAAACCTGAATAGGCAAAGAGTTCAGTTCGTTGTTTCAAGTTGAAAACAGATATATTAGTTTAATGTACATTGTTCAGAATAAGTAGGTTCAGATCACATGCAAAGTGAAAATCTGTTGAAGAAAACCCTTAAATGCCAATGGAACTATGTTATAATATGAGTTGTAGTTTGATACTCATTATCGTTGTCTCTATGGGCAATTTATACAAAAAAGTGTAGTTTGCATAGCAAGGTATATTAATTCTATAATCATATATTAAACAAGGGGCAATTATATATATCTCCTAAAAACTTCACTAATTACATATATACCCATTTCAAATTTTTATTTACGTATATCTCCTTCATAATTACAAATATACCCAACTGAATGATGGAATCGATCAGAAGCGATGCCGGATGTTTGAATCAACCGGAGGAGGGAATCTGAAGGTTAGGGTTGATATCAATTGAATAAGAATAGTCGTATTTTCTTGTAAGGTTAAAAAGGCTAATTTTATAAAAGAGGAGGATATATGTAATTTAAGTTTTGGGTTTGGTACATATGTAATTAGGGTTGAAAATAGGGGATATATGTAATTCTATCTTTAAAGAATCCATAGTCATGCTTTCGGAACTAAGGCAATTAATAATTTTTTGAACTATAGAAAACGGTCTCTGAAGTTGGTACGCAAATAGGGAGCGGTTTACAAAACACTAAATTTAATAACGGTGCATGATCACGTGTCGAAGGTCAATAAAAAATATAATTAAAATCCTGTTCTTGTCTACCTTAGACTGTAGTACAATGAGATGGGTTGACGAATCCACAGGAAATTCGTGAAGAGTATAATTATGAAAAACTAATTAACCTATATAGTTAAAAGAAAATTGATTTTTAAGAGTGATGGATTGTGAAAGTGATTGCAAATGTTGGTTCAGGCCCCACAAACACACAAAGAAAACTCACGTCATACTCTCTGTATATTAAACTTCAAAAGAATTACAAAAGGGGTAAACTGAAAATAAGATACTTTTACTATTTAATTATAATGAAAAAACACATGCTAATTTAAATCAAAACAAACAACCCACATAAAAGTTGCATGCTCCATGACTTCCACCACATGGAACTCCCACTTTTTTCCAACTTACTCGGTCATGCACTACGAGGTCAAACTGAAACAAAGATTGGGTTTACTTACCCGTTCAAGCTATTTGGCTCCGTAACTTGACCCGTACTTGTTGACCTGTCACACGTGATCCGCTAACCTGCTGACTTGTGACCCGTGTGACCCGCGAGGAAACAGATTAACCCAACAGCAAAAACAAAACAAAACAAAACAAAAGTAAATCAGGTTTTGAAAAACATTAGAGAAAAAGGACCGTTCCTAGGTTTCAGGTTTATGAAGCCCAACATGTAACTCGATAATAACAAACTAGAATCCACATAGACATGGACCGTTTAAATGACTAGACAGATTTATACACAACCAGAAAACATATACTTTTCCTATAAAAGTTTCCGACAAATTAATAACAAAAGAAATTTTCCACAAGTTAGCGACAAATTTCTGACAAAACAAAAACAAAAAAGTAACTATACGATTTCTTACAATTTTCCGACAAATTTATTAAATAAGTAACTTATTTATTTACTATAATCGTCGAAAATTACCGACGAAAGGCTTTTGTCTCTAATTCGTCGGAAAATTAGTCGGGAATTTGTCGGAAAAACATTTTCTACAGTTTATTTTTTTCTGACAAACACTGTTTTGTCGAAAATTTCGTTTGTTGGTAATTTGTCGAAAACTTTTGTAAGAAATTTATATGTTTTCTAGTAGTGATAATTGCTAGACAAAAGAATCGGACTGCGTTGATTAACAATACTAAACCAAATAATGACACACTCAAGGTATAATCTAAACAATTACCAACCCACAAATAAATGATCCAAAGATTACCACTTGTTAATGATAAAAAAACAATGATCGGAGGTTTTATCAATTGAATAAAGTAAAATGGTTTGTTTAATCATACGAATCAAACTCATAAAACAAAATCAACGAAATGACGACTCGCTAGATATCCATTGTACATTCAGGGTGAAATTCCCTGTTTTGAAACGAAAAGCATATTTTGAGTTATCTCAACTTTATAAACATTTTCTGCTACGTGTTTCAAACTTTGAATAAAACCAGAAACCAGGTACCAACTTTTGGTCGTGCACCCGAGGTTTTGAAAGCTGGGGTGTGACAAAGCCAAATATCCAATTCGGTTTGTAGTGGTATGAGCGACCATGAATACTAGCCTTATTGGTTCAAGGGTCGTTAATTTTTTTTGAGATGGATGGGGCAAAACGAACTTTTTGGCCCTGCAACACAATACAGGTTGTATTATCACGTCGTTTTGTTCACAATGCACAATATGGGCCATTTTGTGCAGGTAGTCCAACAACACAGGCCGTATCCTGCAGTTGGCAGATTTCGTATTCCCAAGTTTTAACCAATTTAATAATGATTGAGATCGGTGGATTATCTAACTTTAACGTATAAGCAAGAATGATTGAAATTAAGTGGAAGTATTAAACTTGGACTTAGAACTTCTTGTCATTTGCGGAGGCAATTGAAGTCTTGTGCCTCACATTCCACTCGGTTAAACTTTAAGGTGAGTCTCTATGACTTTTACTTGTCCCTTTTAAATTGTTTTGGGCTAGAATACACGCATGTAAACATTTTGAAAAAGATTCTCTTTTTAGTTGTTTTTAGACTTATTACTTGCAAATGTGTTTTAAAAATACAAGTTTTGAGAATGTATAATTCCCAGAAATCGCTTATGGGCGAGCGTCATTAAGATAGCAATCTCGGGATGTCGATACACATTAGTCGATACCGTACTAAGGATAGGATGACCTTTCCACTCAAGACTGTGTGGCAGCCTTGTAATGGGTATGTGTGTTTGTACGTTAACAGGATTCCACTGTGTTGATCACTTTGGAAGAAGATTTGATACACAGAAAATTTATATATGTATTTAATTTATACTAAACTTGATTTCAGAATCAATAAATCGTGGACTTACCGACTTATGTTGAAGTATGTTTTTTATCGAGCATGTATTAATAGGGAATTGTGTTAAACTTAGAACTCACTAGCTTTATACTGACTTGTTTTGGTGTGTATTTCAAGAAAGATTATGACCCAGTACAAAGGCACTGACTTAAGGGTCATAAGGCATCGAACGACTACATGGCAAGGCTAGTATTTGGCATGCAAAAACTCTGTATTACGTAGTTGTGGACTAGTTTAATGTACTTTTGGTTATTGTGGACCTCAACACTTCTGTTGTTTTGTAATGTGAATAGTTATGTAATGTGTAAATCCAATTGTTCGTCTAGATCCAATTGTGGGGTGTGACAGGTAATTAGCGACAACTCAAAACACCATCGATTTGTGGGTAAACAACCCCAAGACTTTTTTCTGTTCATTAATCAAAACCTAGACACACCAATTACGTTGACCCTAACATCTATCTATAATGTATCGACCCAACCAATTATAATCATACTCGAAATGACTTACTATCATAACTTAACTCTATTAAACTACTGATAATCAACAAATAAACAAACATTCGACTCTATCTAATTGACTAAACTTGAAAACATCCAACTTTATTTTGTTTTAGCCCCTTCACTTTATCAGATGGACTAATTAGGATTAAATGCTTGAATCTACCTCTTAATATTCCTAATCCTCACCTTTAAAGTATTCCTAGTCCATTAGGTTATTTTTTAGGCACGTTAACCTCTTCATCCTTTTGTTCCCACTTTTGACATTCAGACACATATTGTCCGAGCCCGTTACACTTAAAACATCTGACGTGAATTTTATTCTACTGAGTCCGACCATCTCCGTGACCACTCTCGGACCCTAACCACTACCGTGACCACGTCCTAGGTCTTCTTGGTTTGAACTCCCTTGACCACCTCGACGACATTGTTCACAAAATAAGTTGTTTCTCTTCTCTTTCCTATCATATTTCGAAAATAACAACTTTCCATGAGTACCACCACCTTCTTTGGGCTCTTTCATATGTTCTTCACAGGCCTTCAACCTTCCAACAACTAACTGCAATTGCATTTTATTCAACTTGATACACTACTCAACTGATGCTACGATTTGAACGAACGATTCAGACATTGAATCCAACAGCTTTCTTTTCAGATTTCCTTCTTGATTTTTGACACTACCCCACTTAGTTTACCCACAAAAATATCGACTTAATCTCTCTATTTCATTTGGCGTCCTTTGAACTCTCTCCATAAGGTTAAAAGTCTAGCCGTTCTCCCCTGATCCACCCTACAAACCGTCTTTAATTCATCCCCACCTGCCTGGTTTCAGTGTAGCTCGACACTTGTAGAACAACATCTTCTGGTATGTCTTGAAACAGAAAAGCTAAGACCATCTTAGACTTCTTTGGATCCACAACATCCCGGTTGTGGGTTCAGTAGCCTCCCAAATAAGGGGGAATTTTAGAGAGAAATCGTGGGGGTCCCCCCTCCGATTTTTCGCTCACGAGTGCTAATTTTTACGTATTCTGTCGAAAATTTTATAGTTATTAAGTTCCGACCCCTCTGATAGGAAAAAAAAAATTCGGCCCCAACGTTTTTCTTCAAGATTCGCCACTGCTCCCAAAACATGTATGCATCCATAAATTTCTGAACCCTTATAATTTGTCAATACGGGCCATTGATAGTTAACGGATCTTCCCTCTTTAACTAGTCCAAGTGCTGCCATTCATCGTCAAGGTCAAGACGGGCCATTGATAATTTTGTGGTGCTGCCACTTTTCTCAACCTGTTATTAACAACTCTACAATCTCCTTTAATCATAATTCTAAACTCTAATACGATCATACCTTGGTCGCAAACCTTATCACCAACCGAAAACTAGCCACCAGCTTTTGTTTTGTACCAAACAAATAGTCAGCCGCATGCTGCTCGTTTATCCAACACTTATTGGAATATTTCTACCAAAAGAACCAGCCCTAGTAATTGTTTTTGTTATAAGAGAAGAAAGGAATTCGAGTCACTTGATCTTAACACTATTGAAGAGGTTGGTAGCTTGCTTCAATCAGACTTATTGCTTCACTCCGCTGTGGAAGCCTGTTTGATTTTGGAACTTCTATAATCCCAAACAAACTCTCAATAAACCAATTTAAGTTGATGATCGCAATTAGATAAGAAAATATCAACGACCGAGGCTACAGATCGTAGGTAAAATTGAGCGCAACCCAGTTGGATCGATAACTCAAAACACCATCGATTTGTAGACCAACAACCACACGACTCTTTTTTGTTTATGAATCAAAACCTCGGCACATCAATTACATTGACCCTAACATCTGTATATAAAATATCGACAACCAATTCTAATCCTACTCAAACGGGATTCCAATCCTAATCTAACTCTATTAAACTACTGATAATTATAAAATAAACAAACAATTTACTCTATCTACTTGACTAAACTTGATACCCTAAACTTCCAGCTTTCTTTCGTTTTAGCCCTTTCATTTTATCAAATGAGTAATTAGGATTAAATGCTTCAAAGAAAGGACACACAGACCAAATATTTGACTAACAACATATTTAACAACAAAGACGAATTAACTAAACTAGACTCACGAATTAATCAGATCTAAGGGCTAATCAGACCAACTATCTAAGAGCCAAGAGGACTAACTTTTTTTTTAACGGAAACACCTAGATATTCTAGGATAATTGGGTTTACCCGGGGCAACACTTAGAACATCTAGGGCAACCCACCCAGGAGAAACCCTCAACTGGGTAAACCCTCTCACCTGGACACATACCCTTTTTTGTGGCCCGGATTCAAACCGGCGACCTCCCATTTGGATGTCACTGGGGTACCGCCGGGATTTGGTGAAGAGGACCAACTTCGGTGCACGTTTTTACATCTATGAATAAACCACTTAGAAGACCATACTTGAGACCTAGATCAATCACTGAAGCCGTTCTACGGATGAAGAATGTCTTGTTTCAGTTTGTCCAGATTACCAGACAACTCTGATGATTACCTAATTACTTGACACAGAATTGACTTAGTACAATAGTTTTATAGTTTGTATACACAAACCTAAACAAAAGCAGCAAGGCTACTTCTGGGACATTAACATAAATAGTCATCCAATATTTTGCAATTACAAACACAAATTTATTGTTACACAAACCACACACACACATGCCCTAAAGGGCTGTACATAGAATATAACAGTTGACTGACATCAAGCCCATTACTCAAACTTCACTTCTTTTAGTTAAGCTCACTTTCAAACCATCCTTCATCTCTAGGATAAAAGATTTACTTGGTAAGACTGTGTTGCCTTTGACAAGCTCCACATGGTAATGGTATATGACTGTAGCAACTACTATTTTCATCTGAATGAAACTCATCTGCTTACCCAAACAAGTTCTTGGTCCAGCATTAAATGCGGGGAACTTATAAGATGGTTGATGTTCGATCCCACCTCCTGTAGCGAACCACCTTTTCAGGTTTAAATTCGAGGCAATCTTTTCCCCACACCGATTCTATCCTCCCCATGACGTAAAAACATAGAATAATTGATGTGTTACGATCTACTTGATGGCCACTCGGAAGCATATCCGGTTGTATTGGAGCTTTGTGCTGAAAAGGAACAGCAGGGTAAAGCCTTAAGGCTTCACATAATCCACCATGAAGATAAACCAAATTTGACAACTCTATTGCTCGGAGATCATTGCATTTCCCACCCGTTTCCTTGTTGAGTTGTGTCTCGAGCTCTTCTCGGATCTTCTCTTGTGCTGTGGGGTTTTTGGCAACAAGATAAAAGAACCAAGAGAGAGTGCTGCTAGTGGTATCTCTTCCTGCAAGAATCAAATTCAACAAGATGTCTCTCAAAAAGATATTGTGATCCCTAGAAGTGACACTTTGGTTTTTAACCTCTCTGATTAGAGATGTTAAAAAATTAAACTCTTCCTCTTGGAGTTCATAGTTCATGTTACTAAAAACCTATGAATTGATCGATGTCTTTCCACGCATCGCTTAACTTTTTCTCACTTCCAATTCTAAGTAATCGCTGCAATTTCCAAAATACTTCACGCATGATATGCCTAACAAAGATGGCTTCTTCGGCGTGGGACAAAGCCTTTTCACATGGAATGTAAGGAAGATCCAGAGACAAACTTTGTGGGTCGTAATCGAAAACTGATTCACATATAATATCAAACGAAAACCTTTGAAATATATCTTGCAAATCTGCCTCTACCCCTTGTATGGAAATGTTGTCAAGTACCGGTAGTAACCCTTTTTCAACCTTGTTCCAAATCGTCTTTTTAACGAGGCTATGGAAGCTAGGGTGGTTTAGGAGATGCATGAGCGTTCTACGGTGGAACTCCCATATGTCTCCGTCGATATTGGACACTCCTTCTCCAAGGATATCAAAGATCTCATGGAATTTGTCGCCTTTCGGATAATTAGGGAAGTTTTTGCTTAAAATGTAATGGATGTCTGCAGGAGTTGAGGTGCAAAGCATGTCCATTTTGGCAAACCAAGGTCCTTTTAACATGAAGGTACCACCACTACATGCTAGAAAATCAGTGGCGTATTCATGGAGTCTGTGGGCATTTACAACTACCGCTGGTATTGTACCAAGAACCGGCCAATTTGTGGGGATGATAGACTTTTGGCGTTGATATGTATATAAGACAATTAGAAAGCAAATTACGAATGGAAAGAGAATGAAAAGGTATTCAAGGAAAGCCATGGAAGGAAAGGGTTGTAGTCAAGTGGTGATGAATAAAGAATCTCCCTGATCCTTTAAATACCCGTTATAACAACTATCTTCCATCGTTTTATTGAAATGGATGGGGCAACACGGACCTTTTTGCCCTTGTGACACAATACGGGTAGTCCAACAATGCGGGCCTATCCTGCAGTTGGCAGATTTCCTATGCCTAAGTTTTAACCAATTTATAAATGATTGAGATCGGTGGCGTATCCAACTTTAACGTATAAGCAAAAATGATTGAACTTAAGTAGAAGTATTAAACTTGGACCAGAATGTAACATCCCGAAATTTTAGCACGACACTTTAAACAAGGAAAGGGAAAACGATATGGGCCTTAGGTCGTGAATGGGAATCATGTCCCAAGATCAGCCCCTACTCACCCTCATTTTTCCCATTTTCAAAATCTAGAGAGAGGATAGAGAGGGAAAGAAGAGATCGGGCTCGGGATAGGGAGAAGAGGAAGAGAAGAGCAATACCGGTAAACTAAGGTCGCATACGAGGTAAGGTTTCTGTCATTAGGCTCGTTCTTAGCTCGTTTTGGTGGGTTTTAGTTTTGGGTGATTAAAGTAATGATTTTTACATGTTAAAAACCAAACGAACAATAGATCTAGACTCCTAGTTGGAAATTTTGATCTACTGTCATTATCTATGATTCTGCGAGAGCAGAGAGAACAAATCTAAGTCGTTTATATTTTTTGATCAATAGTAAAAAAAATTAAAATTGTATATTAAAAAAAGGGGGAACTAAGGGGAACGGGCTCAAACGAACTGCGATTGAATTTATTTCAGCGGCGTTGGCTTGTCGAAACGGTTCCAACGCCCCTGGAATGAGTTCAATCGGAGTTCATTTGTCCCGGTTCCCGTTGTTCCCCATTTTTTTGTTGTTCCCTTCTAAAAAATGCGGAATCGCGGGGAACCGACGCAAACTAACTTCAAATAAACTCATTAATATAGCGTCGTTGGAACCGTGCAATAAATAAATTATTGGTTTATTTAAATGTTGGTTTATATATATAATCACAATGTTGGTTTGCCGTGCAATAAATTATTTAAAATATTGGACTATCATAGATTTTCAAGAGAATGGCCTTCACGGCGGTCTCATCATGGGTTTGTTGTGCATAAAATTAAATAGTCAGCATGCCATAAATTTTGACAGGTTGGCAATCACATCTTTTAAAAGAAAAATGACTTTATGGGTTGTTTTTTGGGCATGGACTGGTCATGGGAAAGACAAGTAGAGACTTTTTTTTGTCGCCTTAGTCCTTCACACTCAAATGACCCAATTGATTTTAGGGTTTTGATTTGCACTTGGACACGTTCGCAACTTCAATTTGATTAATTTTTGGATGAAAGCAATGATTTCACATCGTCAACTACTTATGCGTGCCAATCTTGGGCTGACCCACTTGATAGAGCCACAAACCTTCTAGAGGGAAGTTCACAGGTTCAAACCTGAGCAATATAATTATTGGTGTAAGGTAGAGTAAAAGTAACACTTGCTTTAAAAGACTACATATGCGTAAAGGTCACGATCATGAACATAATTCAGAAAAATTGTAATGACGGGCATTTTAATAATGATATGTGAAGGGGTATTACCCCGCTCAGGTCTCACCGCTCCATAATGACTAAGATAACGGTAGGGCAGGACCAGCCCCTCTAAAGCAGTAAGAATATATCCTTCGTCTCCTGAAGCTCTACGAAAGGATCGTTCCGGGGATTGTGCCGTCCTTTATGTGACAATTCCAAGAGGGACCCACCAAACGGTTAATGATGTAACAAACTCCTGACAAGTGGGCCCCACATGGGTCACACCCTCCTTTCTCCCCCAAAGGGTATAAATACCTATAAAAGTCTCCTGAGATGGGGTAATGTAACTAAGAACTATCACTATACATTTTGCAATAAGCATGTTCGTCCACCAGATACTTATCCTCACGTCGGAGTCGGTTACAGAAGAATCCTCTTTCTTGTAACGAGACTGATTGTTTACGGTTTTGTAGGTAGTCATCGGAATCCTGTTGTCATCGGAAGATCTTGTAGAAGTGACGTCGTCTACAGTTTGAGACCCTCAGTGATATTTACTTCTTCAATATCGACAAAAGTACTTGGTAAACTAGATGTTTGATTAAATGAGAATAAAGTATATGAAAGAGAAAAGGGTTATAACATGATAGGTTGAAATGATAATACACTAATTTGTCTTGTATTATCCGTAAGACCTTTAGGCTCATTTTGCCAAAATACTCTAAGTACTTTTCCTACTCATGGTCTTTCCATAGTTGATACCGACGAACAATTTACTATCGAAAATTGTATCTTACTACCAAAAGACAAAGTTGCTATTGATGCTTAAGTTCCTACCAAAGATTAGTTCCACTAATGAACAAACTAACTACTCATGGTACAATTCTCAGTGATTTTTGCATAGTTAGTGCACACATCATATTCTTCATCAGCATATTAACAGAAGCTTTTCAGAAGCTCTTCCACTTTCTAGTATCATTCTTTGTCTTTTTGTAATGTAACCGATCATGTTTCACATTCATGTTTTAGCACAGTATTTAGATAAACGGTTTGTGGTGAATCTAAACCATAGAATCAATGGTTTGTATTGATTCTAGTGAAGACCTTCTCATACATGACTCGGTTAGTAGAGCTATATACGTATTAGGATTCTCAATTTGTATATAGTTCCAACACACTTGCGTGGTAATATTTTGAGAATATAATACGATAGAGCTTGAAAGTGATTTCCCTATTCTTCGTTCTTTGTTGTTCAATATTTTTAAGAATATAGAGTGAGAGATAGTTATGATTGTTTCCGCCTATCTCAACTATAAACAGAACCATCTTGTGTTTTTGTTTATAGAACACGAGTCCTACAAGTGGTATTAAAGCTTTGGCTCAATTCACAAAAGTTTGATCAAATCTCTTGTTATGTTTTGTTGTTCTTGTTTCAAGCACTTATTACTTTCAGTCTAAAAAATGCCCTATTTAAGAAACATTGATAATAATGGAAGCACAAACAGACCTCCAAGGCTATCATCTGCAATAATATGTTTTAAGAATTGTTATAAATTTACATATCAAGTAGATGCAATGAGAGTTAAATGTAGAAATCGGTATGCAGTAATATATTAGTTATATTGCACTCTCATTCCAACGGTTTGATATGCAAATTTTATAACAATTCTTAAAACATACAAATTTTGTAACGATTCTTAAAACATATTATTACAGACTGATTTCTACATTTCACTATCATTGTTATTATACCCTAAACATAAGTCTTATTTTTTTTAACAACAAAATTGTTTACTCCTTAATACTACCTACTTAACATGCATTTGAAAGAATTTTAACCAACAACCACTTTTGTGGGTAATAATCACTAACGTCACTAGACCACAAGACAATAAGAAAATACATGCCTTTTTTAATGTATAAATTATGTATATACACATTTAATTTATTCATCAAATGTCTTTGTATACAAGAATTGTTGTGATTAGGGTTATAATAAGGTGTGCTATATATAAACCATAATATTATATTCATAACCCTACAGTTTCACACTATTACACTTGGTCTAATTTTCCCAGGGAAAGTAAGTGAGGGATTTAAAGACAAAAAACTTAAAAGATAAAAGACCATCTTCTCCCCCATACTTTCTCCCGTCACTTGCACCAGTCATACAATCGCCAAGTCAAGTACGTTTGCCGCGCATATACTATTTCCTGGTAGGGTTTTGTTCCCCTTGTTCCATAATGTTGTATAGTGGCATCGACTACGTCTAGGGTCACGAGAGCAAGTTGTTTCTACTAACTTTAGAGGTGGGGAGGAGCGACGGTTGCCTATGGTGGTGGAAGTGGCTATAGAGGCGGCAACTCTAGGATTTGCATTGGCGGCGTCTGCGATCTAGTGTTTATGGTGACGGAAATTGTGGGAGAAGGAGGAGAAGACTGTAGTGGCTTTGTTCGTCGCCCCTCCGATGGCTTTTTTCCAACGAGTTGATCTCTCACAAAATCGATTCACCAAATATCTTTGTACATTAGAATTGTTGTGATTAGGGTTACAACATGTTGTGGTATATATATATATATAACATAATATTACATCGATAACCTTACACTATCACACTAATACTTTTGATCTAATATATTTAATGTAAAAAATTTATAAACAATCGTAACTAAAAATAAGGATTTAATCTAAAAGAATTTTATAAGATTCGATCAATCAAACTTAAATAAACAAAATAGAATGCATAAAGATGTTAAATTACATTAGATTGGTATATCACTCACTTGGCTTTTACATGGCAAGTGGTATACTCATGTGAGGGATACCCAAATGAGTATTAAATGCATCAATTTAAAATAAATTCAAATTTCATTAAAATAATAAATAAAAAACATTAAATAAAATAAACGTTAAATAAAAAGAAACAATAAATAAAAAAAACATTCTAATCATTTGATGCCACGTGTCGTCTCCATATTTATTCTTATCATTTTTTTGATGATTATTCTATACTATATATTTTTTTTGAAAGGCGAACATTGAATGTTGTGACGTCGCACCCCCCGTTATATGGGAGAGCCTCGTCCAACTCCGGCCAATAGTTGTCTTAAGCGGGCCACTTGACTTCAGAGTTGGAGAGCTTTCAAGGAAAAACCCCACCCAATACAGCTCATTCCGGGCTTGAGGGAGAATCGAGGCTCGAACACTGGATCAACGTGGGTAAAACCCTGGTGCATCATCCTAAGAGTTAGACATCATTTGCATGAGTGAAATTTAACACCCCCTCAATTTGATAATCGAAACATATCACGCATAGATAATTTATCAATTACAAAATCATGTTGGAGGACAACGAACCTTTATTGAAGCCAAAAAAGAATGCACGACATCTAGAAAGGCATGAACCAGCAGCGACAAAATAAACTCTCAAACCAAACTAAAAAAGGGCCAAAAAAACAAGATCCATGAAGTCCATCGGCCCAAATATGTGAAATAAAAAGAACATATTAGATAACAATATAAAGACGTTTAAATATAGAAATGGAGACATTATAACTTCCAACACCCCTACAATTCAATACATAAACATGTCAAACATATTATAAAGACAGATAGGAACTTGCAGTTCTTTTGAAGACATTTATCAACCATATAAATTCACACGTGTTATTTAGAAAGATTTTATAAGACAAAAGTCACACGAGTTTTAGAAAAGACAAATCATAAGATTTTTACAAAAGTTTTATTTACACGTGTTGTTTAGAACGATTTCATAAATTCACACGTCAAATATATTTGTATTTTATTTTATCTAAACCTTTTATATTCTTTAATTTTTATTTTATTTTTTACTCTTACAATTAACTAAGTAAAATAAGTTTGATAGATGTACATAAAACTTGATATTAAAATGATCTTATTAAATGTTTATTTAGGAAGACATTAGGGTTGACATCAAAAGCCCCAAACTAGGCTTCGTTCGTGAACAAGTCCATTTACTTAATGAACGAACACGAACATGAAATTTCGTTCGATTCGTGTTCGTGAGCCGTTCATGAACAAGTTAAATGTTAAACGAACGAACACGAACAATGCTTCGTTCGGTTCGGTTCATTTACAGCCCTATATAAAACTATCAGAAACATATCTGATATGAAACATGACAAAAGACAAGATTTGTGAGGAACTTAAAGACTAATTTAACTTGATAAAAAACTTTTACAAATTTACAAAGAAAAAAATTCACAAGGGAACTTGTAAAGAACATAAAAGACTAATTTGATTCACGCACAAACTTTTACAACTTCACATATAATTCCAAATCACAAGATTACACAAATAAGTTTGATAATAATAAGAATATCATAAGCTATATTAGACAAGAAAGACACAGCCAAACAGATTTTTAAATGAAAGAAGAATTCATAAAATCTTTTACAAGAGAAAGAATAGGTTGTCAAAGAATTTATTACACAAGAGAAAGAATATACATGCCAAAACAAATTTTATCACTCTTCAATACAAAATTGAATCACACGAGATCAAGCAACAACAGTGAAAACAATTACAACTCCATACATAGTTTTTATCATCCGGATAGAAGTTTGAAAAAAACTCACCCAACATAAAAATCAACCTATGTAATACTTCATTTCTTATTTCTTAATGATAGCGTGTGATAAGTATATAAAAATATAAATAAATATATTTTTAGGATGGTTTCACAAGATCATATTTTAAATTTATAAAACGATAATTACTTTAACTTAAAACACACACAATAGGCAAGTGTATCTATCGCAGCGTGATATAGTTTAGGTAAGAATCAAGTATCGAACCAATGGACACGGTCGAGTTCCAATACTCAACTTTTGTTATCGTTTAGCCGGATTAATTAGTGAGTGAGTTTTGTGTGATTGTGAAGCAGAAAAGTAAATGATGGTAAAATAAATAACATCAAAGTAAAAACGTGTGTGATGTGCGTAACAGAAATGTAACTAGCAGAACAGTAAATAGCAGAAAATTAAATAAGGGTAAAATGATCAGATTACAGATAGTATTGTTTCGGGTTTCGAATCAGCTTGATACGTGATAATGTTAGGTTGACTAATTCAGTGGTATGACTACTACAAACTTGTGACCCGGGTCACCGCTAGAGCCTAGTCCTCACTACATTTGATTCACAAATTATAATCTTTAAATTAAAATAGTAGTGCCTTTCGTTAGGGACAACAGTTACCCTCAACCCATCGAATGGTCAACTCCGGATGGGTTTTAGACATCGAACTTAAAATAACGCTTTATATTAAAGTTAAATAGGTGATTATATTTTGTTCACCGGGAGGCGGTGTAACAATGAGACCAAGTATAAAGACGTACCATTCCCAACATGAGTTCATCAATTCTTGGTCGCATAACAAGCTCGTATAAAGACGTACGATCTTAGAAGTATAGACCAAGCCTTGGCTTATCAATCTCTGCTTGTATAAAGACGCACGAGTCTCAAAGGAAGTTTGATTAAAAAGGATTTTACGATCTTACTCTTTAAAATCAAGACACTCACAAATATAAAGACAGATTTAGACGATGATAAAAGCCCACCGGAGGGTGGTTTTTAAGAACAAATTAGTTAAAGACATAAACATACCACTAAATTAATACGTTAAACATTATCATGCACCAAACATCATTTTCACCCTAGCAATACAAAAAAGTTTTAGCCACGAATGGACATAACGAATAGCGTAACGATGAGTTTCGTAGGCTCTCCTATTGTGAAACAAGGAGGAAGAACTCCTCTACTCTCTAATCTAACTTCGAGAATGCTCTCTTCTGAAGTGTTCTTGAGGTATGGAATGGTGTCTGTAATGAAGAACCCAAGCCCTCTATTTATAGGGGTAAAAATGAGCAACACACGGACGTGCATTCGTTATGCACGTGCGTGCAAACACCTCGGGAATCAAACAGGATACAAGGGACAGTGTACTAGAATCCGTGGGGAGCAGACAGGCCATGCATGGCAAGGCATGGCCGTGCCTTGCCCTTCTCTGCTCCCTGCTTTGGCTTTTAGCTGGTGTTGACTTCCTGTTGACTAATTTTGACTTCCTAGGGGTCAATGCTCGGGAATGATCTTCCAAAGGGCTTAATTTCTTGGTGTTTTTAATAGGATTTAGCTTGATTTATATTTTCAACACCGAATAACCTACAATTTCAAAATATAAACGTTTTAAGCATCAATTTCAAGGTTATTATTCAATTAGTACCGTAATATGGGGATTGTTATGCATGTAAAGTATGTATAAATGATGACATATCATTTAACTTGATTAAATGAGGGGATTTAGTCAAAATTAGTGATATGCCCATGACTTTCAATTAATAGTGATCTAAAACTCGAAGGATTCAAATAAAATCAGACATTGATAGCAGTGGAAGAACAAATTCTGTTAATCCAAAGACACACCAAATTTTGAAAATTTTTTTTCAAAGAACATAGATTTAAAGAACCCAAACAAAGAACATATTTAAACAATTATTAATGGAATCTATTATCCAAGTTTCTAAGGAAACATGATACAAGTAGGGTTAAAGAAACCTTACAATGGTTTATTTGAAAGCGTTGATGAGTCATCTAAGAGATCACCGATGTCCGCAAGAACCACAAGGTATCCTTGACTTAGGGATACCGATTCATCAACCGAAAGCCCAACACAAACCCATCATATATTCAACTTGAGATTTCCTTCACTCGACAGTCTGGTAATCAATGTATAGTGTGAAAATAAACACCAACCCCACAGGGTTTTACAACCACACACTATCCATGACCTTGACGAATGGAAGCCTTGTTTTGAATGTTTAGATCTCAACCAAAACAAAAAACAGAGACCTCGAACACCTTGAAGTTTCATATCTGTATTTATGTCTCTCTTTAAAATCTTGACTACAAAGTCAGTCACTCAAGATGGCAACCAACAATAAAGCTTAAACAAACAGAAGACAATATATCCAGAGATCCAAAAACAAGAAGAAGACTTGATCTATGTCTACGAAGACAAGATTAATGACCCAAAATCTGAAAACTCAAATGTTATTTCCAATCAACGACTGCAAAACAAGCCGCAATCACAAGATAGCCGGGGCCTCTCAATCGAACCAAATCAAAACAGAGGGCACAGCCTCTAAATTTGATCGTCCCTTAACCAAATTAGAGCCTATAGCTCTGATACCATATCAAAAAGACAGGTTAAATACGGTTTTATTCCAAATTACTCAACGATTACTGAAAAAACAGATGAATCGAAAAGGGGTTAAGAACCTAATACATACGAAATAAAGAAGAATAATAACACAGAGAAGAAGACTACATCTTTATCTTTTTTTCTTGTATTTCTGAATGAGAAGATTGCAGCCCCTTTTAGGAATATTCTTGCCCAATTTCATTCTACAGAAAAGATTAGTAGGGGATATGGCTCGTTATTCATCTCTTTGATCCCAAGAAGTTTGATCCACTTGATTTTAATGACTATCATTCAAATAGTCTAACTGGGAGCGTATATAAAGTAATTTATAAAGTCCTAGCCAACCTTAAAAAGGGTAATTGGTTCAGTCATCTCAGAGGTGCAATCGACTTTTGTTTTCGACCGGAACATCCTTGATGGCCCTCTCATTAATGAGGTCATTTCTTGGCTAAAAAAGCGTCAAATCGAAATGCTTTATTATTCAAAGTACATTTTGAAACAGCTTTCGACACTTTAAATTCCAAGCAATCCTTTCCCCATACGGATTCCATCCTCCCCATGACATAAAAACATAGAATAATTGAGCTGTTACGATCTACTTGATGGCCACTCGGAAGCCTATCCGGTTGTTGTACCGGAGCTTTGTGCTGAAACGAAACCGCAGGGAAAATCCTTAAGGCTTCACATAAACCACCATGAAGATAAACCAGATTGGACAACCCTATTGCTCGGAGAACATTGCATTTCCAACCCATTTCCTTCTTTAGTTGTGTCTTGACCTCTTTTCAGATCTTCTCTTCTGCTATGGTGTTTTTGGCAACAAGATAAAAAAACCAAGAGAGAGAGAGAGCTGCTAGTGGTATTTCTTCCTGCAATAATCAAATTCAACAAGATGGAATTTGATATTCAAGTTTAAAAACTGTTTGTTTATTAGTAAATCCAACACGTGAGGTCTCCCGGGTTTGGAGCTTTACACTGATTCTCACGCCGGAGTCGGGTTACAATGGAGCTCCCCCTCATGTAACGAGGCAAATGGTTTTCCCTAGTTTTGCAGGTACTTAGCCGTACAGTTTGTATCGTCATTGAAAATCTCACACTCTCCCTCATAGATAGTATATCATTGCTCTATACTCAACAGGTGGTGCTATTTACTTCTTCATTGGCGCCATTCGTTTCCGACCTTTAATTAACCGTATTTTACTCCCTTCTCCGATGACGACTTCTTTCGATGACACTAGTATCTCACCAATACCCCCTACTAGCAGCAGCCCACACACATCCTTAACCACATCGGTCACCACATCGATTATGTTGGGATTAAAGAGATCAAACACACACTTCTCACACACTAATTTATAGACTTTGATACACACGTTGTAGAGAAAGAAAGGTTTCGGTGATATATATTGATAATAATCCGACTGTTTTACAAATGAGGGTGATTGGGGTATTTATAGGTGGTGAAGGGGTAGGAAACCCTTTACATGAACCGACACAATGGTTCGGTAATTTGCCCACCGTAACCTCCAATACTTAGTATAATACATAATAATACAATTTATAACACTAAACTTAGGTTAATACTAAAACTTAATAATAGTTTAGTTTAATATGTTTAATACTCCGCCTTAAACTAAACTTAGTTTAAGTGAGGTCTTCAATCTTTCGTTGAGATCCGATTCATCTTGACAACAATGTAGGTTCATCATCCTCATGCTGATCAGGTTTGCTTTCTCTTTCTTTTCCCATTTTAGGCATTCATGTTTGAAGTTTCCAAAACTGTTACTCCGGTAGCATCTTATGTGTTCCTTACTTTGTTGGAATCGGTTCCCATTTTTATTTATTCATAAACTTTGATACACACGTTGTAGAGAAAGAAAGGTTTCGGTGATATATATTAATAACTAATCCGACTTTTTTACAAATGAGGGTGATTGGGGTATTTGTAGGTGGCGAAGGGGTAGGAAACCCTTTACATGAACCGACACAATGGTTCGGTAATTTGCCCACCGTAACTGTCAATACTTAGTATAATCTATAACATATAATAAAGGAAAACATTGTGGGACACTTGCCAGGGCATCTATAATTATGTTTTCCTGCCTAAAACCCGTTTACCCTGTTGTTGTTTCACACGGATCTTTATGACCCGCGTTCAATTTCCCCTACCCTTTTATCTATTGTTGAGAAATCCTAAACCCCCAGTTCCTTTTCTTTCTTCCTCCGACGACTTTTTCTCTCTCTTCTGAAGCTATCATCGTCACTGCTATCCAGGTATGTTTACCATTCCTTTCTCATTGACGATTTCCGTCAATCGATTGTTGTTGAATCTCATATTATGGTTTGATGAAGTTCCTTTTTTTAGGGTTTCAATCGTTGTTTCACTCAATAAAGATTTCTCGGTTGTCAAATTTCAATCGTTTGATTTCGAATTCGTTCCATCTATCCAGGTATGTTTATCATTACTTTCTGATTCACGATTTATTCCAACCTTATGTTGTTGAATCTCAGGTTATGTCTTGATAAACCATAACAATTCACTATGTTAAATATGTACTACCTAATAATTGTTTAGTGTAAAATGTTTACTGTTGTAAATTGGGCTAATCTAGAAACATAATTTTGTTAAATATAACTGTCATTTGTTACAACACAAAAAAACAAATAATTTTATTGAATTGTGAAGGTAAAACATGATTCATATGATCCTCCAAAAGTCAAAAGTTGACTCTCTTTAAGATGCAAATGTCCAATATGCTTCATTTTCCCCTATTTTCGGTCGTTTGATATATCTTATTCAAACAACTTATGCGTATATATCATGTCTTTCTTTAATGCAGGCCCAACATTATAAGTTGATGTTTCAAGGGACAAGAACATAACAGGAACTAATTTAATTATGTTCTTTACCTTTCATCTTAATTTGTTACCTTTCATCTTAAATAGTTTATGAGCATTCTTTAACTGCTTTTGTTAAGAGAATAATTCCAGTTTTCTTGCTATTGACTCTTCTGATTTGTTTGTTTAGTACAGGAAGTCACAAGCTATCCACACGAAATTCAGCGTGTTGGAATGGGATAGAAAATTTATACAAGTGCTAGGAGTTAGCACCAAACCGCGAGATATATGGACGAACTATACCAAATGGTTTTTTACGATAATCTCTACCCCTAAGAAGGCCCACATACCAAACCTTTGCCAACTGGTTGAAGAAGTTGGAGATGATGAAACAGCATTAAGGTTAAGGTCAACAGGACTTGAAGTGTTGGCCTCTATGGTAAAATTCTTTTCAGTTTATTATCTTTATCTTGATATGTATATAGCATGAAATTGTTGTTATAACTTTTATTAATAATAACAGACTGCACAATCTCATGTCTCTATGGACTTCGGATTTAAGGTCACTAGAGCAGAAGGGGTAAGCTTTTTTACAACACAGGCATGTGTTATGCTTTCAAGAAAACCAACATCAAGTTTTGAAGCTGATATACCTGGTGGTGGATCTATCACATGCTCTCATGATCACGCTAAGCCAGAAGCACACATTGCATCATCAAAACGTTATGCTTTCAAAGAAGGTATAAATAATATATTTTTATTTTATACGGTGTCTGCTACTCCTTTTTTCAAATTAGGTTTCCGAGAAGGAAACAGACTGGTGTAGTTCCAACCGAGTCTAATGCAAAGTCTTTATTGTGCTCTCTTTTGCTCAGAAGATAATAACCACAAATCACATTCAGAAGTGGTAATTTCACTCTAAATGCGGCTATTTGTATTTATTTCACTTGCTGTGAGGTTTTTCTTAGTTCTTTATAAACTCCAATAGTTGTGTTAGATTGATTAATTAATATATCTTGATTTTCATTTTTGTGATAGAATTTTTACTTAGAATGCAGATAAAATCCATGTAAGCTTCTCACTGGCTACTTCAGGAGCTTTTCTAAAACGTGCTGCACCTGTTGCCAAGTATATTCCATGTATTACTTCTATTAATATTAATAATAATGGATAAACTTTATCTTTTCCTGTTAACACTTCTGTTCCGATAAATAGTACCCAACAAAATTTTTGGTACCTATGACTAATATCAGTAAAAATATTAAACAGAGAGTCAGCCAAACTCTTGAAAGATTTGTAAGACTATATGATTGCTAACACTAATCTAAATCTTTGAAATATTAGGAGTATTTCTTTGGAAAACTTTAAACCTGTTTGATCCGTTCACCTTTTAGTTAACTTCTTTGTTCTGACCCGTTAAACTCAAAATATTGTTTTATAATTCCTAAATCATTACTATTAAGTATAACATTACATTTTTTCAACCCGTATAATACACGGGTCTATAACCTAGTACATAATAATACAATTTATAACACTAAACTTAGGTTAATACTAAAACTTAATAATAGTTTAGTTTAATATGTTTAATACTCCCCCTTAAACTAAACATAGTTTAAGTGAGGTCTTCAATCTTTCCTTGAGATCCGATTCATCTTCACAACAATGTAGGTTCATCATCCTTGTGCTGGATCAGGTTTGCTTTCTCTTTCTTTTCCCATTTTGGACATTCATGTTTGAAGTGTCCAAAATTGTTACACCGGTAGCATCTTATGTGTTCCTTACTTTGTTGGAATCAGTTCCCATTTTTATTTCTCCATGGCTTCCAAGTTTTGCCTCGACCATGTTGTTAGTTCTCTTGATTTGAATTCCATGACCACAATGTTCACATTTAGGTTCCTTGACTTTATCTTCTTCTTTGGTGAACAAAAGTTTGTCATGCATGTCTTCCTTCTTGATTTGTGTCTTGATGCGTTCTTCATAAGCTTTGAGTCTCCCAATGGTTTCTTGAAATGACATAGTAATATAGTATTGAGATAAAAAATTGTTCAAATGAGGCAACAATTTGAATATACTTTGCCGGTACAGATCCTAGAAGTTTCCGACTATTCTCTTGTTGTCAATTGTTGATCCAAGATTGTTGGTTTGTGACACAATTTGACTAATCTTTCCTGTGAAGTCATCTAGTGAATCAGAGTCTTTCATCTTTAGGGATTCAAACTCAGATTCAAGCGTTTGTAATCGTGCTTCTTTGACCCTATCAGCTCCTACAAATCGAGCCTTCAAATCTTCCCATATACCTTTAGCATTCTTCTGATTAGCAACTTGGAGGACGAGTTCTTCAGGCATGGCTTGATAGAGATAAACGATGGCCTTTGTATTTTTCTTTGCATCAACTTCTCCTGTTGGTTCGAGTGCTTCCCAAATCTCATAGAGATTAAAAAGCGCTTTGATCTTTACCGCCCAAATTGTATAATTTGTTGAATTGAGAATTGGGCATTTGAATGTCATTGGCATTCCTACTTCTTTAACTGCTACACTTTCATTATTCTTTGATGATTTCTCCGACATCGTTTGTTTCTTCTTTCTCCCAATCTTAATAGATATTTTCTACTATACCGGTTTCAGGTCGAATTTGATTTCAACTCTTCTAGTATCGGATCAAATCGATATCAACCTTCTTACAAGAGCAATGCACAGGTTTTTCGGTCGCGGAGCGAATCAAAACCAATTGCCTCTTATGACAACGGTACACGGGGTTTTCGGTCACAAAGTGAATCAAAACCAACCGTTGTTACTGAAAATAGTACACGGGTTTTCGGTTGCAAGACTAATCAAAACCAAATGTTTTACCAACAGTACACGGGTTTATTGGTCGTCTAATAAATCAAACCAATTGTTCCTTACCATTTCTTTCTATTTATTTCCTCTCTATTATTGAAACATGTAATTTGTTTTTCCCTTTTCTCCTTTTTTCGAAAGGGTTATGCTGGGGATACCGCTGGTTTTTTTTCACACCTGACCTAACCGTCACGTATAGGTCTACACGTGACGGTTGTGACCCAAACAGTCACGTATCGGCCTAAACGTGACGGTATGTCTCTCGTGAGTCTGGGAATAAAAAGGACACTGATGATACGAGGTTAACGGTCACGTATAGGCCAATACGTGACGATTGTGTACGAGGTTGTTTTAACAAAAAGTTAACGTTGACAGTGTTGTCGGACACCTAACCTAACCGTCACCGTTGGACCTATACGTGATGGTTAGATTGCAGTTCAGCTTATATTAACACAACTCTCACCACTCACTCACACACTAAACCCAAAATCAAACACAACTCTCATCACATTAAACCCACAATCCACAACTCTCACCACTCACTTTCATCACACTAAACCCACCATCATACACAAACCAGACACTACCATTTTCACCATAATTAAAAATAACAGAAAGTATAGACGAAAGAGCGTGTTTGAGTTCTTGGTTATGGTTATTTTGTTGTTGGGACACCCATGTAATATTTGTTTCACGTCTGACACCGATATCGAGTTCGGGAGATCCTTATCAGAAGTCGAAGCTTCCAGATTTGAATGAGGAGCCAACCTTTGAAGATCTGAACCAGGTTTAACAAGTCTTAATTTTATTAAGGGTTCTACTGGGATGGGTAAACTTAGTGGTGTGCAAGTCTTTATTTTACGTCGGGTATCTAACCGGCCATTACATTTTCAGAAGTATTTTGTATTCGGGAAGGGGTGGGGGGAAACCAACCCGTTGAATACATGTGGTCAAAAGTCGTCACATCAGCAACTATTACCGAATTACAGCCAAGAGGCGTACATGTCACTATTTGGACCGACGGATTACGGTTAAGGGTCGTACCAGCCACAACCAGAATCGAATTACAGACATCTCTCATATCGGTCACAACAAGAACCGGATTATGTACATCTCTCGTGCCAGTCACAACCAGAACCGGATTATGAACATCTATCGTGCCGGTCACAACCAGAACTGGATTATGAACATTTCTCGTACCGGTCACAACCAGAACCTACACACATGTCGGATAGTTTCCATAGGAATGACACAGATGATAGTGAGTCTTCCGTTCATTTGAAAGGAAACGATGGTGATGCGGAGAATGCATTGGATGATGATCGCATACGCAAGGCGACAGTTTCATATAAAACAGACAAAGTATGACAACAACTCTTTCGTTCGTTTAAATTGTTTATTTATTTGTTTTATGTACTACGTTTTAAGTCTGACCTTGTAACTATTTCAATATTTTAATTCTCGTGAGGATTTGGTGAATTGGGCTAAGAAGAGAGGACGCGAGCATGGGTGCGTCATTGTGGTCAGTCGGTCAAGGAAAAAAGATGTGGAACTCGGATGCAATCGTGGTGGGGAACCTAAATGCAGGGGCATAGTCAGACGTACTGGGAGCATAAAAAAACATGTCCCTTTAAGCTCGTAGGGAGGTACATCGAAAAGAGTAATAGTTGGAGGTTGGACATGATAGACGAGACACGCAACCACGATCATGTTGTATTTGAGGAGGGCCACGCACAGCTTAGGAAGATGTTCGCCGGGGAAATTGATCTGGTTGAGAGGTTACACCGGCAGCACGTGCGTTCACGTCACATTCTTGCAGCCGTACGGGAAGAGTTTCCCGGTAGCAGATGTGTTGTTCAGGACATATACAACGCCACAGCGAATATTAGGGCTGAAAGTAAAATAGGTCTGACACCAATGCAGGAACTTGAAAACTTACTGCGATCTGAAGAGTTCGTGTATCACACCCGAGAGAATCCTTTCACTAATGTCGTGGAAGATATTTTGTTTTGCCATCCTACCTCCTATAAAATGTGGCGCGCCTTCCCGCACTTGATGTTGGTAGACACGACGTACAAAACCAACATGTACGACATTCCTTTTGTTCATTTTATTAGTGTGACGTCGACATCAAAGTCGTTTTGTATTGCGCACACATTTATATCGAGGGAACGACGGGACAACTTCATATGGGTCCTTGAGCGGATTAAAGATATGCTTGATGGGTGTGTGGAGCCACGTGTCATTGTCACAGGGACCTAGCCCTGATGAGTTCATGTGACATAGTCTTTCCGGGTGCTTCTAAAAACCCATACAGGTGGCACATCATGGAGAATATCATCAGATGGTGGAAAGGCCTTTTCAAAGTCAACATTTGGAAAGATTTTTCTTACTGGTGTAAGGTTCTATGTGAGTCTCCCACGGACACGTTGTACGGTTATAATTGCAGGAAGATGGAGGAAAAATTAAATGAAGACGGTAAACAGGGTAAGATTTTCATACTTAATGTTTCTATAAAAATCTATTTTTTCATTTTATAATTTTTCTTTTTTCTTTGTTTTAGAGGTCTGGGAATATATTTGTAATAGTTGGTTGGGTCCGTAGAAACAAAATTTTGTTTCTTGTTGGATGTACGACCGCCTCAACTTTGGGGAACATACAACTAATAGAGTCGAGGGCCAACACGCCAACTTTAATAGTTATCTTACAGGGACCAACAATACGTTGCACACACTTGTTAGATATGTTAGTAAAGTTGTACAGGGCCAAGAGATTGAAATCTCCCAAACCTTCGAGGAATCCAGCATTAAGATATTAAAGGTCCATCGACTGCAAGTGTTTTCCGGATTACATTATAAGGTGTCTATTAGGTGTCTTGAACTTCTTTAAAAAGAGATGACGATAATGGAAATGATGCTGGATACAGGAGGTACGTGTGGACACCAGTTGTCCACGTCCATGGGCTTGTCGTTTGGAGGAACACATCAACCAAGGTTATCTATACTTGAAATACATTTTTGTACCATTGTCATATGATTGCCTATTGTTCACTAACTATTTTAATCCAGTCACACCTATTCCATCCGAAGCGGTAGACGCACACTAGAGGAAGCTTGATTTCAAGCCGGCGTACGCCAAGCGCCAGAACCCGACTATGAAAAGAAGTTTCACGACGTGAAACTAAAGGTTATGTCGTCACCCAACCCCCACGTAAAAAGAAGTTTGTTTAAGAAAATGTATGAAAGTGTGTTTACAGGCAAAATAAAAAAGAAAGTGCCTGAGGTACGTCAGGACCCTCATGGTCGTCCAAATCTTAAATAGGAACAGAGAAAATCGGACGCCAAGACGTCACAGAAAACTACGCCTGACACCGCGAGAGACAGCTCGTATACTACGATAGAACAAACTATGCCTGAACCGGCGAGGCACAGCTCCTATGCCTCAAGTCACAGCTTAAGACGCCCAACAACCGTCCTAATCGGTTAAAGGCTGCTTCAAAGGTACAGCAGACAGGAGCTGACCTTGGGTTTCCTTTAATGTTGAAACCTAACCACGTGTTGAAAATTATGCGGTTTAAGGATAGCCTCCCCCAATGGATTCACCAGTACGTTTAAAAAATAAAAGATGTGCGGCCAGATGGTAACTGCGGTTTTCGGGGGATCGCTGTGGCTTTAGGAAGGGACCAAAATGAGTGGGCGTGGGTTAGACGAAAAATGCTGACGGAATTAGACAATAACATTTCGTATTGGCGGCCCAATTTGAACCGCGAGATGCCTGGATTCTATGACACTATTCATAACAGCTTAGATTGTTTTGACACAGCTGAACCCACACCCGAGAATCGTTGGCTGAGCTTTCCCGCCCATGGACTCATAATTGCTCAGACATTTAATTGTGTTGTACATCTTATAGGCTTATTTGGCAGCCAGTCTTTTTTCCCGGTGAGAACACGACCAGAACAGTGGTTTGAGTATCCAGTTGTACCACTAGCCGTTGTTAACCGCGATCACTTTATCACCCTAAAATTGGTTAGGGATTACCCAGTGCCGAATGTGATATTCTATTGGCCGAGATATGCATTTACAAACACACTGGAATGGAAGGTTATGTACCAGGATCGTATAAACCAATACGTTACAATGATGGATCGCCTACGAGGCCACCAGCCCGTCTCCAGTATTACTATATCAGGATAACCTATGTATTAATGTATCTTTGTAGTGTCTATAAAATCTTACAATCTATAATATTTTAAGTATAAACACATCATATATCAAAAGTGTCAACACATACATATAAAAAAAGGAAGGGGTGACGGTTCGCCCTATACGTGACATATACACCACCAAAACCCTAAAACCCAACTCAACCATAAAACATGACATATTACATGCATGCATGCATGTATGTACGAACGTATAAGGGTGACAGTTCGCCCTATACGTCACATATTACATGCATGCATGCATAACAGTGACGTTTCGCCCTACACGTGACGGTTACATGCATGTATGTATATACAAACGTATAAGGGTGACAGATCACCCTATACGTGACATATGTATGTATATACGAACGTATAAGGGTGACAGATCGCCCTATACGTGACCTATGAACATCCTGTAACAAATATCACCGGAGCCGGCTGTTGCCGCTGCAAACCACACCAGCATATCTTCTTCTGATCCGTACTCGAAATCCACACCCTTACAATTATTACGCTTATTATCAACGTTTTTCTTTCGTTCACATTCACGGTTGGTTCAAATGTTGAGTCTCAAAAAATTCCGATGGAGACTCCATCATATCTGACCATATTTTTTTTATTTTAAAAATTATTGACTTTATTGTATTCAAACATAAAGGAAACATGGTGTTTGGCATTTTAATGTTTGACCAGTAGCATGATAGAAGTTGGATGGGTAAAACGGTTGTGCGTGAAGATTTAATCGACGTCGATGCTCCATTATTAGTTCTATTATTTTACTAATAATGGACAATCGACGTCCATTAAATCCTCACACAACCATTTTACCCATACAACTTCCATCTTGCTACTAGTAAACACTAAAATGTCAAACACGATGTTTCCTTGATGTTTGAATACAATAAAGTAAATAACTTTTAAAATAAAAAAATGTGGTAAGATATGATGAAGTCTTCATGGGAAATTTTCGAGACTTAACAAAGAAATCAACCATGAATCTGACCGGAAGAAAACGTTGATAAATAATTGTAAGGGTATGTATTTCAAGTACGGATCAGAAGAAGACATACCGGTGTGGTTTGTACCGCCAAGAGGTGGCTCCGGTGAGATTTGTTCGAGGATGTTCACAGTTGGAAAGTGTGGGTAGGGCGGTGGTCTTCTTCTCCGGCGATGGTGTTCTTCTCCGGCGGTCCTGTGTAGTGAAGCATACGAAAGTATGCACCTACCCGTGGAGATTATGCTGGCTCTCTGCGTAGTGAAGTCTATATGTAACGGATGCAACCGTCACGTATGGACCTAATCGTGACCGGTTACCTTTTTTGGGATGCACATAACGGTCACGTATTGGCCTACACGTGACCGTTTACCTTTATTGGGATTCACATTTTCCAGAGATGTCTGTCACCGTAATAAACATCACCGTCATGTTTGGTTCTAACGGTGACGTGTATTGCCAAACTATCAAGTTTGGGGCTACACGTGACCGTTTACATTCGTTGGGATTCACGGTGACGTGTATTACCAAACCATTATGTTTGGCCCTAACAGTAACGTATATTATCAAACAGTCACGTTTGGGTCTCGCGGTCACCGTTATTATTTATTATTATTATTATTAGGTGTCGTTTACAGGCTAACGATCACGTATATCCGCGCTTTTTACGTGACAGTTAGTTCTATACGTCACCTTTTCGAGCTCACCTTTAGAATTTTAGCTCACCTTTCGACCTATCCATCACTTTTTGATGTGTACGGGTCGCCTGTCATTACCGTTTATGTGGATCTACATACACATATTGATCTCAAATCGTCTTCAAATACGTTCGTATACATACATATACTCATACACAACCATATTCTGATAATCGATTACAGCCCTAGGTTTAGGAACTATAGCAACATCAAGAGAGGCTGATGAACAAAATCGTGACATCAAGAGAGGCTGATGAACATACGTACATACATACATATAGGCATACTACATACATGCAGGCATGCACACATACATACATGCATGCACACATACATACATACATGCACACATACATACATACATGCATACATACATGCATCCATAATATGTGTATGTAGGTGCACATAAACGGTAAATGTATGTATGTATGTATGTATGGATGCATGTATGTATGGATATATGCATGTATGTACGTATGTATGTACGTATGTATGCATACATGTATGTACGTATGCATGCATGCCTGTATGTATGTATGTATGCATGCATGTATGTATGTAATACAACTATATGTATGTATGTATGTACGTATGGGTGCATGTATGTATGCATGTATGTATGTATGCATGTATGTATGTAATATGACTATATATATGTATGTATGTATGCATGTATGTATGTATGCCTGTATGTATTTAATATGACTATATGTATGTATGTATGTACCTATGGATGCATGTATGTATGTATGCCTGTAAGTATGTAATATGACTATATGTATGTATGTACGTATGGATGCATGTATGTATGCATGCCTGTAAGTATGTAATATGACTATATGTATGTATGTACGTATGAATGCATGTATGCATGTATGTATGTATGCATGCATGTTTGTATGTAATATGTGTATGTAGGTGCACATAAACGGTAATGAAACGCGACCCGTACACATCCAAAGGTCATAGATAGGTCGAAAGGTGAGCTAAAATTCAAAAGGTGAGCTATTATACGTGACGGTTAGGTCGACATGCACGTAAAAATCTCCATAATACGTGACGGTTAGCCTGTAAACGACACCCTAAGTCTTTTCGTCCATTGTTGGTTCATAACCGTCACGTTTGGACCTATATGTGACGGTTGTAACTATTTTTTTGGTTCATAACCGTCACGTTTGGACCTAGATGTGACGATAGATATTATTCGGGTGACACGTTTCGGTCTATACGTGACGTTTAGGTCCATACGTTATATATAGTTCAAATAGACGGTGTCTTTATTTGGTGAGACAAGAGAGAGGTGTCTTAATTTGGTGAGACAACAAGAGTGCTTCACGGAAAAAGACATGCTTGTTGGAAATTGCGGCTTGAGGTAAAGGTAACGTAAATACATTTAGATACATATAAGATGAATACGTGTATGCCTGGCTCCCTGTACACCATTTTCAGAGCCTGCCGATATCTCCGGCGGCCTCCGTAGATGGCGTATGGGGAGCCAAGCATATGTCCCATCGTGTACGTTCTATTTCTCTTTTTTGCATGTATGCTTATCAAAGTAATGTAAATATTTTTGTGACATAAACGTCACCGTGCAATGATATTAACACAACACAATTCCTGGCACGGGTCCATAGGTGACGTTTAAGCCAAGCATATATCCCACCATGTGTTGATATTAACACAACACCTAACCGTGACCGTTAGGCCCAAACGTGATGGTTTTTTTATATTTTTGTGACATAAACGTCACGTATGGCCCCAAACGTGACAGACATATCTGGCAAATGTGAATCCCAATAAAGGTGAACGGTCACGGGGAGACCCATACGTGACCGTTACGTGACTACCAATAAAGGGATACCGGTCACGGATAGACGCATACGTGACGGCTGATTCATATCCGTTACATATAGACCTCACTGCCACGGAACCGTCACCACGATCAACCACACGTCACCGCTTCCTCCCACTACCACCGCAACCACCGTCAACCGCTACCACCGTCTCCCTCACACCACCGTCTTCCTGCACCAACTTCATCGTCTTTCTCACCGTCCACCGCTACCACCGTCGTTCTCACACACCACTGCAACCACCAGAGACGAGGACCGCTGTAGAAGAAGAGCACCGAAGACGATTACCGCAACCAAGTAAGTAATTTTATGGTTTTCAACCGATTAATAACTTAGATTTGTTAGGTTTGCCTTAAATCTAGTGTAGGTTTATGAAGGGTTACGGCGGTTTACGATGGTTTACGGTGGTATATGTGTATATATGTGTGTGTGTGTTTATTTGTGATATATGTGTATGAATGTGTTGTATATGTGTATGTGTGTATATGTGTGTTGTAGATGTGTATGTATGTTTGTGTGTATATGTGTGGTATATGTGTGTATATGTGTATGTATGTGTGTAATAATAATAATAATAATAATAAACCTAAACTTTAAACCGTAAACCTAAACCTTAAATCGTAAACCTTAAACGTTAGTTTAACAAACATTTTAATTAGTTATAAATACAGATTTATGCGCAGATATGTCTGGTTCCGATGATGAGCAGGAGTTTATTTTAGGGATTGACGACAACCCGCACCTTCTTTTTGAGGCGGGTTCGCCGACACACCAGCGGTTTATGACTCTTAGAGGGAGGATGGTGGAGCCCAACAACGTTATGTCACGGGAGTGGTTAGATGAGGTTGGCGAGCTAGCGAGGGCCACAACGATTATTGGAGATGATGGTCCGTGGGAGAGTCTATTTACTATGGGCTGGCCCGCAAACCGAGAGCTTACCATCGAGGTGTACTCTACATTTGTGTTCCGGCCGCGTGAGCCGGGATTGCCAGAGCTGGGCGAGACTGATATTGCGGAGGAACGGGTGGAGGCGGAGGTTACTTTCCGCATGTTCGGGGTTTTGCATCGTATGTCCCTTAGACGGTTTGCTGTTGTCAGCAACCTCTATACCGAGTAGGAGACTCGGGAGCCGATATACACCACGGCTATCTATATGGGGCCAGATGACGTACACCGGGTCTGGTGGCCTGCGATTGGTGACCATGCATTTGGGGCCGATAGCAGGGTCTCTCACATACGAGACCCTCTTTATCGTTACATGCACCGGCTGATCGCCACATCCATCGCTGGACGTGGCAGGGGCACCGATAGGGTCACCGCCATAGACCACTTCTATCTTCGGTGTCTTCTCACACACACACCCTGCCACCTCACTTGTGGTCTGGCAGATTACTTTGCCGGTTATCATCTCACGTAGGCACGAGGGGCGTTGGTCGGCGGTAACATCGTGTCGCAGATCGCTAGAGGCCTAGGATACGCTCATATGATGCCAGGGCTACCTATGCCTCCGGTTTTCCCGCGCGTAGCGGGCCGAGCCACGGCGACCGAGATGAGGATCGCCCGGAAGTTCCCGGACGGGCAATGATGTTTGGTGAGGAGATATGATGTTTTGGAGGCCTGGTGCCCGAGCCGTTGTTGACCCAACCCACTGGTTGCGCAAGAGGTCCAGCTTGAGCAGCTTCAGGAGGTGCCCGGCGGAAGGGATGAGCCGGTTCAGCCGCCGGTCCGGCTGATGGCCTCCTCCTCGCGTGTACCATGCCGTGCGGTTGCCTGCCGCCATACTGGATATGATTCGGGATACTTAGGCCCGGGTCACGCGCACCGAGGAGATGCTGTAGTGGATCATCGACCACACGGTCACGGATTATCGGGCCGTGGTAGGCCGTTGTTGAGACCACCACCCCAACCGTTGGGCGACGACGGTGCTAGCACGTCCGGTGCGGGTGGGTCCGGTGTGGATGGGTCCGGTGCGGGTGGGTCCGGTGCGGGTGCGTCTGATGCAAATGGTGATGAGGAGATGGAGGGATAGATAGATTGTTTAGATAGATTTGTACTTTTGTTTTATGTGTACAAAATCATTGTATTTATGTATGTAGTTTTATTTATGATGGTTTTGTTGTGTTTGTTTGGTTGTTTGTAATTGTTGTATATGATGTTTATATATGTGATTTTATTTACGAGTAGTTTAATACGCAAAAAAAAACTCTTAGTTTTACATCTCAAACCGAAAATTAAAATAAAAGCTAGTTTTATAATAAAAAAGACGTGACCGGATTTTAAAAACTATAACTACCGATTTTTATAAATTTTTAACGTGATAAAACCAAAAAAACCAAAAGATAAGTCATTATTCACTTTTTATTTCTCAAACCGATAATCGAGGTGATCCGATTTTAAAAAATATAACTACCGTTTTTTACAAACTATTAACGTGTAAAAACAAAAAACTAAATTAAAAAAAAAGTCGTTATTCACTTTTACATTTCAAACCGATAATCGAGTTGACCGGATTTTAAAAACTACAACTACCGATTTTTACAAACTTTTAACGTGATAAAAACAAAAAAACTAAATTAAAAAAAATAGTAAGGGTGACGGATTGCCCTATATGTCACATATACACCACCAAAACCTTAAAATCCAACTCAATCCTAAAAAAAACTCAACAACGTCCTGACATTCTCTGCCTTGTTGATTTCAAAGTTTGTGGATAAGGGTGACGGATTGCCCTATACGTGACATTTTATGACCTAAACGTCACATTTAGTCCTATACGTAACGTTTAGGTCAGATGTAGTTTAAAAAGTAGACGATGTCTCTAAAAATCTCATCCCGAAAACAAGAATCAAGAAGATAAATCCTTAAAACTGACCACTTTTACGATTTGTCGTTTTCCCCTTTTGACTTCTTTTTTTCTTTTCTTTTCCTCCGCCGACTTCGGTAGATTTCTGTGACTTCTTATGATTTTGATTCCAACAAAATCACTGACGTTGAATGAACACCAACAAAAGTTTTGTTTCCAGATTCAATATGTTTTGATAAACGAATATGTGATTTGTTTTGTTTTTGATTTCCCGCCAAAGAACTTCGTTGCGCTCTGTTCTTCGTCTCCTTGATAGGAATTCCTTGAATTGGAAAGAATTGATGATATATTCTGATGTTCTTGGTTCCGAATTGATTTTATCAAGTGGATAATGCGATTCACACTTAATTTTGATTTTCAAATTTTCGGTTTGAAATTGTCGCAGACTTGTGAACAAGAACAGGGGTTCGTCAATCTTTTTCAAAACATGGTTGATCGGATGTGAATCTTCTTTCCCGGAGCATTACCGCTCTGATACCAATTGTTGGGATTAAAGAGATCAAACACACACTTCTCACACACTAATTTATCCGACTGTTATACAAATGAGGGTGATTGGGGTATTTATAGGTGGTGAAGGGGTAGGAAACCCTTTACATGAACCGACACAATGGTTCACTAATTTTCCCACCGTAACCGCCAATACTTAGTATAATACATAATAATACAATTTATAACACTAAAGTTAGGTTAATACTAAAACTTAATAAGAGTTTAGTTTAATATGTTTAATAGATTATTCATACTCCAGTGTCAGCACTCGTTATCGAGGTCAGCGACGTGGATGAATTTACTCCAGAATCTGAAAGCTGAAGGCTAAGCAAGAGCACGAGCAGCGCCTTCAGGAGGTTGGAACAAAATTACAATTTACCTCTGGTACAACATCGGGGTGGATATGGTTAGTCTTCCGCTTATAATCCGTCCCTCCCCAAGGACCCAACACTTTACCACTATCACAACCACTTTATCTGATCCATTAAAACCAACATATCTCTGGTCGGTGACATCTGGGGCAGGAATCTCGGATGTGGGGGCACATACGAATACATCCTATGAGAATTCGGATTAGATTATCTACATGGACCTTCCGATCACATGTATATTTTCTGTGGTGCGGCAGGAATAGAAAACTGATCCATTCCTGTTTGGTGTCACATAGTGGAATTCTAGCCATTGAAAACTTACGTCTACCCGCACCACCCCTGATTGGGCACGCTACTTGACAGCATACTAACAAATTCTGGATGGTGGTCACAACACAGACGATTGCTGGACTCTTAAACAAGAAATAGAAAAAGCAGTAAGAACATGAAAGTTATCCCATCTTGTCAAAAAAATTAATGATGTACGTTGTGCCTCGAGATCCAAAAAGTGACGCTGACCAGGCTGATATTCGTTTGATCCGTTGCTCCAAGAGTGAACACACTCAATATTACGAAGGCCACATGGCTCGATGGGATATTTGGAGGTACCAACCTATAACCTTCCCTCCACCGGCACAATGTCATGAGTATGAGCAAGCGTTATCATTTCTGCTCGTATAGCGGGTCATCAAGTCGAACACATTTACTTAGATGGCGGGGCCGCAATAGAAATCATGTGTGAACAATGTTTTGAGCAGCTACATTCAGAGGCTCATTAAAGTAGACTAGAGTCAACGGTAACCCCTTTTGTTAGTATCTCGGAGGAGGTAGTTCAGCCATTCGACCAACTACGCTACAGGTCATGGTAGGAGATCTTGTTGGTGGTTAACGGTGTATTCCCCTCACTGGTTGAAAAATACTATTCAGTTATTATAATTTTGTCCTCAAAAGGAGATCTTGTTGGTGGTAAACGGTGTATTCCCCTCTAGTAGAATAGTTTGATGGTTTATGTACACGTATCTAAATAAACGCAGGCATACTACTTCTTGGACATATGGAAAGTAACAATCATATAATGAACTCGACATTAACGTAAATAATCATCCAATATTTTGCAATTACAAGAAGCACACAAATTTGTTTTTACACAAACCACTCCACATAGGCCCTAAAGGGCTGTAATTTAAACAATCGATTGACATCAAACCTATTATTTAAACAACACTTCTTCTAGTTAACCTCACTTTCAAACCATTCTTTATCTCGAGGATAACAGAATTACTTGGTAAGATTGGGTGGCCTTTGACCAGCTCCACATGGTAATGGTATATGATTGTAGCAGCCACTATTTTCATCTGAGTGAAACTCATTTGCTTACCCAAACAAGTTCTTGGCCCAGCATTAAACGCGTGGAACTTATAAGATGGTTGATGTTCGATCCCACCTCCTGTAGCGAACCACCTTTCAGGTTTAAATTTCAGGCAATCTTTTCCCCACACCGATTCCATCCTCCCCATGACGTAAAAACATAGAATAAGTGAGGTATTACGATCTACTTGATAGCCACTTGGAAGCATATCCGGCTGCACTGGAGCGTTGTGCTGAAAAGGAACAGCAGGGTAAAGCCTTAAGGCTTCACATAATCCACCATGAAGATAAACCAGATTCGACAACTCTATTGCTCGGAGATCATTGCATTTCCAACCCATTTCCTTGTTGAGTTGTGTCACGAGCTCTTCTCGGATCTTCTCTTCTGCTATGGGGTTTTTGGCAACAAGATAATAAACCAAGAGAGAGTACTGCTAGTGGTATCTCTTCCTGCAACAATCAAATTCAACAAGATGTCTCTCAAAAACATATTGCGATCCCTAGACGTGACACTTTGGTTTTTAACCTCTCTCATTAGAGATGTTAAAAAATTAAACTTCTCATCTTTGAGTTCATAGTTCATGTTACAAAGATCCTTTTCCTTTTCGGCTATGCGTTTGTATACGAATTGATCAATATCTTTTCGCGCATCTCTTAACTTTTTCTCACTTCCAATTCGAAGTACTCGCAGCAGTTTCCATAATATTTCAGGCATGATATGCCTACAAAAGATGGCTTCTTCGGCATGGGACAAAGCCTTATCACATGGAATGTAAGGAAGATCCAGGGACATACTTTGTGCGTCGTAATCAAAAACTGATTCACATATAATATCAAAAGCAAACCTTTGAAATATATCCTGCAAATCTACCTCCGCCCCTTGTGTGGAAAATTTGTCAAGTACCGGTAGTAGCCCTTTCTCAACCTTGTTCCAAACAATCATTTTGACGAGGCTAAGAAAGCTCGGGTGGTTTAGGAGATGCATGAGCGTTCTACGGTGGAACTTCCATATGGATCCGTCGATATTGGACACTCCTTCTCCAAGGATATCAAAGATCTCACGGAATTTGTCGCCTTTCGGATAATTACGGAAGTTTTTGCTTAATATGTAATGGATGTCTGCAGGACTTGAGGTTAAAAGCATATCCATTTTGGCTAACCAAGGTCCTTTTAACATGAAAGTACCACCAGTTAATGCAAGAACATCTGTGGCGTATTCAAGGAGTCTGTGGACATTAAAGACCACCGCTGCTATTGCACCAATAACCGGCCAATTTGTGGGGATGCTAGAATTATGGCGTTGCCATAACATGTATAAGACAATTAGAAAACATATTACAAATGGAAAGAAAGTGGGAAGGTCTTGAAGGAAGGCCATGTATGGAAGTAAAGGTGCATATAGGCAGTGTTCTAGCTAGGTGGTGATGAATAAAAGAATCACCCTCATCCTTTAAATACCGTTATCACAAGTTGATGAGTTTGCCCATCGGACCTCTTAATTTCCAGTTGTATCTTTATATCCTTTTCGGTAAATAGTGATTTCTAACAACTTGCAAGTCATTATGATAAATCACTATTAATATTGATTTCTAACAACTTGCAAGTCATTATGATAAATCACAATATGAAAACGTAACAATACCAATGGGACACCATTTTATGTATTGCGATTTCGTTGACTACAACTCATAAAGGTGACTCGATGGATTCCATTGCAACATTTCTTACAAGTAAACTACTTTTTAATAACAAATATAAGATCTTAGATATTACTTAAGCATTAAATACAACTCTGAGATGGACCTTTTCCATTTACACATACTGAAATACATCACAAAGTGATCAAAAGATCATTTGGGTTGAGTTGAGGCATGATCTGTGATATTATGTTATTGGACATATGGTCACTACAAGAAACATCAACTAACAGACGTTTTCGTCAGAAAGCCGTCAGTGATAGCCCTCTCCGACGGGCTTCCGTCAGTAATGGCTCGTCGGCAAAGTGCTCATAAGAAATCCGTTTTATGACGGAATTCCGTTGGTAATCCACTACCAAAAAACTATAAAATTTGCGACAGTAGATTTTGTGAGAGATTTGTCGGAATTGTCGTTAGTGACAAGAAAAAAGAGTTTGTTTGTAAAACCTCATACGGAATGTTTTTCCTGACAAAGTCCCGACTAATTTTTCAACGAATTAGCGACAAAAGCCTTTCGTCGGAAACTTTCGACAATATTCCGATAATTATATTAAATAAATAAGTAGGAGATCTTACGATAACTTTTTTATTTTTGTTTTGTTGGATTTTTGTCGCTAACTTGTGGAAAATTTCTTTTGTTGGTAATTGTCGGAAATTTTTGTAGAAAATATACATGTTTTTTAGTAGTGATTTTGTGAGAATTTCTGACGGTCCTATTACCGACGGATAATTGTTCGGCCAACTTCTCATTTCTTCGACTAGATTTCACCTTTGCGACGCATTACCGACTGATACTTTTATATATTTCCGACGTAATTCTGTCACTAATCCGTTGCTGCTTTTAATTTATTCTTATAAAATAAAATATATTATTTTATTATATATACTAATGGTGTATAGGAGCGATGGTCTTAAGTAAATAACTATTTGTGTATAGAAGGTAGAAGTCCTAATTAATAAGCATTGATAAGATTTTATAATTGTCAAAAAAGCTACGAGTTTGAGTAGAAGTCATAATCGTTGTTAAACTTATTCCTCTTAAAATATTTAATGAAATAGTATCTCTCCAAATGTTTACTTATAGCCATTATGTTTGGGTTAAAAGAACGGCCAAGTGACCCGCCAGTTGCATTATATATTCTAATAGTATAACCTAACTTGTTTTGTAAATAAGTGGTTTGAAGGTTGGTAACGTAGGTGAGAATGATGACATTGATTTGAGGAATTGCCAAAGATAAGTTAAATAGTTATACATATATGATTGGTTTATAAAGAATTTCCATTAAGGTAAGTTTAGAATTCTTGCATATGTAAGTTCACATAACCTACAAGATGATATATATTATCGATGATCAATGTATGTTACTTACTTTGTATTCCCCATTTCTGGCAAACATCGATGAATGGACTGTACACACGATTTGTTCAACGATTGAAACTACCTTCTTCTTATAGTTGGTTAAGCTTTAATTTGTTGTTACTTGAGTGAAGTTTTAAATACTTAGCTAGTATGCTTTAAAGAATATGAATTGAGAATTGATTTTGTTTATAAACTAAGTATTATGTTATTTACAAAAAATAAAAAAAGTTGGAACCTAATTTCAACGACAATGTTTTCAAATCTTTAAAGTATTATGTTTTCGAATTTAGGGTATTACATCTATTGTTTATTATGAGATAATATTATTTAACTTCTTTTAGATGTGGTGGTCAGTTACACGATGTTAATCTTTTTATATCAAGCAATTATGTTGAAAGATTTGACCCTCGATCATGAAGAAGTTTGGCGCAAAATTCTAAGTATGGGTAAAGCTTCATAGACCAATACGAGTATCCACAATAAATAAAGAATATTTTTACGAGTATCCACAATCAACACCAAATGTGTTACGTTTGAGTGAATATTGAGAAACAAATGTGTAATTTATCAAACCTAGGTACCAGAATCATAACATGGACATACTACAACCACTATCCGTGTAATTCTATCCTGATATTATAAATACTTCACAGTATAAACTTTTACATCAAATATGACCTTAAGAATTTTTTGTGTGTGTACAAATCGTTATATACAAAGTAAATTATACAAATGGTCCTGTGATAAGTCAAAATTTATATTTACTCTGAACTTTTAAGAAATTATCCATTTAGTCTTAAATGTTTACTCATCCGTCATCCTTTTCATCCAACATGTTAACACTACATAACAATCCCCTCCATCCCATCATATCCGGTTACATACGCTGATTTCCATCACCATGATTCGATGGCATGATAATGGCGGGCCTTAATCAGAGATTCGAGATCTTAAATGCCTTGTTTTGATTGCATGGTTGTCCTATTCGAAAACTTCAAGGAAGCTGAAATCTTCAATTTAATGCACCAATAGTGTTCTCCTAATCAGGTTTGTTAATTGCTGCTCAATTTAATGCTTCAAGTAGACCTATTGTCGACATGAACAACGAAAAGAAATATGCAACCCTCATCTACAAATCCTTATGAAATTAGTTTTTTTTTTTAATTTCTAGATTTATTAAAAACTAGCTTGAATAAATAATGAACGTACACCATGAAATTCAATCTAGCGATTGAGATTTCGATTATGATCTACTTTTGACCATAAGAAGGTGTTTGTAATAATTTCTTCCATTACTTTATCCCTGTTGTGAAATATGTTTTTGAAAAGTGTGTCGCTTCTCGCTTTCCGTATGAACCATAGGGCAGCTAAAACAATTGCTTGGAGCCTCTTCTTATATGAGACGGTGATGATGCGAACATGCAGTGATTGACAGATGGTGGTAGATTCTATCGGTGGATTATAAAAGTTGCAGTGCGATGAATGGTGACCTTTTTAAAAATAGTTGAGATTTATAAAATTATGTATAAAAACTAATTAAAGAAACAATTTTATCATGTAACTAACGAATATTACGTTTGAGTGAACATGAGTTCTACACTTTCTACCATAAAGCATTTTAAAGGGTGGCATGCCTATGCTGGCATGATAGCAGTTGTTGTATGAAAACTCTACCAACGGCAAGTGACTATCCCAACTCCCTTTAAAGTCAATAATATAAGCACGGAGCATAACGTCTGAATGGTTTGCGGGTGTTACCCCGTGCTGATATTCAACCTCAAGGCCATTGCCTCATGGAATTTTTTCAAGAACCTTAATGTGAATCGAGTGCCCCTGTCAGATATAATACATGCCTTACCACTACTGTGTTGATAAAAACCTCAGCTAACTGCTCAAAGGAAAAAAGTGTCACATATAGACAAGAAGTGAGCACGTTTTGTCAGCCGATCCACAATCACTCATATGGTATCATAACCCTTAGCTGTGTGGGGCAGTTTAGTTATGAAGTCCATAGTGATTTGCTCCCATTTTCATTCCGGCATCTCTAAAAGATAGCATTCTTCCATACGGTTTTTGGTGTTTTACCTTAACTTGTGAGAAAGTAAGATACTTAGCCATATACTTTATGATATCGAATATCATTCCAGGCAACGAATAATCCTTCCTCAAGTCCTAGTACATTTTCGGGGTCCCCAAGTGGATTGAATAATGAGACTTATGGGCCTTATCGAGTATTCTTGCCCTTGGGTCACCACCTTTAGGTATCCACATCGGGTCTTCTCCCCATGGGTGTTATACTCTAGTTTCTTCTGTTGTCCTACCACTCTTTCACCTTTCACATTCTCATTTTTAAGTGCCTTTATTTGTATCTGTTTTATCTCCGTCATGAAATATGGTGTGTAACATCCCGATAATCCGAAACCTAATGGTTCGGGTTAGTGGACTAACCGACTCTTTAATTAATGACCTGGTTATTGGGGATTGCTGCGTAACACTTGATTTGATGAGGATAAAAGGACCAACTAACCGTTTAACGTCTGGTTCGGATTATAAACGTGCGAGGCGATTTTAGAAGGACCATGTTAGCCAAAAGAGGAGCGGTTTGGATCGAAAGCGCAAAAAAAGGAACCCGAGGGCTTGAGTGTAAACCTTAACGGTTTAAAAGTAACCTAAACTCAAACCCTAGGGTCATTCAGACCCTAGGTGTGTACCATGGCAGAGACGCGGGAGAAGAGGGAAAGAGAGCCGGAGAGAGAAGGAATATGGCTTTGGGCTTGCGACGGTCCTACGGTGGAAACCAGCAGGGAACTCCATATTCAATTAAGGTAATCTCTGTTCCTCCTATTTACGCATTTCGTATTTGTACGTGAGAAAAGAATTGGGTTAGGGTTTACGGTTCTTGGTTTTGTTCGATGTCAAGAACGCGGGTGAGGGTGATGGTCGATAGAGGAGTGACCTCGGGGTAGCAGGAACACCGACGGTAAGGAGAGGGCGAGCTAGGGTGGCCGGTTGTGAAGATAATGGCGGCGTGCGACGGTGATGGCCGGTGTGTGAGGAGGCCGAAGGTCGAGAGAGAGGAAGAGTGAGAGAGAAAGAGAGCGACGGGGGAAGTGGTGGTGACTCCGGAAGGTGCCGAGGACAGAGAACGACGGAAGAAGGGTAGTGCCGGTGATCATGGGAGTCGGCTGTGATTGTGGTTCGCGGCGGCGGTCTGCGGGGATGAGAATAAGAGTGGGGTACGATGTAAAAGGGGAACCCGGTTAGAGTTTCTCGCGGATAGGAAGATAAGGGGAGTGCGAGGGTGACTCGAGAGGACGGAACGTGATGGTGGTTCATGGCAGGAGATGCTCGGTGGTGATATGCAGTGGTGGTGGTTCACGACAATGAACGAGAAAGCGATGGAATTGGGTTGCACCCAATTAAGGGTTGTGCACGGCATGCATACATGGGAACCCGACGCGAGTTTACACGGTTAGGATCTTGCATGGTCTTGATCGTGCTTTGTAGAATCAGTGTTTACAAGATGGTTCTATTCTAGTTGAGATTGACGGAAACAATAACAACTAAGCAATGTATACAAGAAACAAAGATAATACTGATAAATGTAAAGTGTATTAATCTCCAAGTTTACAAGTTACAAAGAAAACTCTAAGGAAGCACACTTGTACAAATGGAAGATACTATACATATAAAGGAACTTAGAATTAAGACAGACCCTTGATTCTAAGGATCAGATCAAACACAAACCGTTGATCTTTGACAGTTACAAGTTACACTACAATTGGTAGACAACTAAAAGACAAGTTACAGCAAATAGTAAGGTTCAGGTCAAAAGTCTTCTTAGGAATCTTTGCATGAGACTTCAGAAGTAGTAGCTTTGTCTTTAATCATCTGCACCAATAACATTCCTTCTGCTGATAGATGTGTCAGTGTTGCAGCAGAGGTGTCAGTAGTAAAGTCAAAGCTGCTGATGATTTGTCTATCAGCAGCATCAATGTTTGATGCTGCTGAGAAGCCTATCAACAGCAACTTTGGACTTCAGCAGATAAGGCAATCCACATCATAGTTGTTCATCAGCAGGAGAACATAACTATCCGCAGCACTTGCCTTATCGCAGCAACTTGTAAGTAAGCAGCAAAATATGAAGTCCGCAGCATATGTACTTAGAGAATTTTGTAGCCATCAGTCTTTATATCTACAAACTCCCCTAGACTGATGCTTGCCTTTGTTGCTGAAGCTTTTGCATGTGAGCAACGATCCTTGCTGTCTCATAGCCTCTGGGGTCCTTGCTTGGATTTTCAAGAGGAAGTTCAGAAAGAGACTTGATGTCCTTGCTTGGCATGCTGAAGATTGCCTTGCTTGAACATCTCATCTTTTGTCCTCTGACATCTGTCATAGTGTATTCATCTTTCAGAGCATTGTAGGACCAACTGATGAATAAAAAGTGGGACTAGAGAGGTTTAACATCAATAACTACATCTTTGCTAGCGTTGAAGTGATGTTTGATCACTAGCAATAGATGTCTCCCACTGGTAAGTGGCTATGTATATGGAATTTACTGCCTTAGAACGTAATCAAACTTGGGAGGTGATGCATTTACCTAATGGTAAAAGGCTATTAAATGCAAATGGGTGTATAAAGTCAAGTATAATGCTGATGGCACAATTGAACGCTGCAGAGCCCATTTGGTTGTTCGTGGTGATACTCAGAAAGATGGCATTAATTATAATGTAACTTTCACCCATGTCATAGTTTGGTTGTTGTTGCAACCAAACGACATTAGGGTTTATATTAGATGGATGTTAATAATGCATCCTCCTGCCATGCCATTATCCTCTACTAATCATGATCTTAAACTCAAAAAGTCTCTTTATGGTTTGAAGCAGGCTTCTCGGTAGTGGTATGACAAGTTTTATAATGAACTCAAAACCAAAGGGTATATGCATTCTCCCAATGATTATTCTTTGTTTTCAAAGACCATCAGAGATTCTGTTGTTCATGTGGATGACATTCTTCTCACGGGTAACAATATACAAGAGATGAGTTCTTTATAGGCTTTCTTACATTCCACTTTTCAGATCAAAGATCTTGGCAGACTTAACTATTTTCTGGGCAATGAGGTTCTCAAGTCTGCTTCTAGTCTCAGTATGACTCAATATAAATTTGCAAAGGATCTGTTGAATGAGTTTCCTATGGACGACGTTTCTTCTATTTTGTCCCTTTGCCTTTACATCTACAACTCAAGCTCAATGAGGGGTCAGGTTCTTGATGATCCTTCAGCCTATTGTTGACTTTTTGATAAACTCAGTTATCTCACTCACACTCAGTCGGATCTTGCTTTTATGGTTCAGTTTCTTAGCCAGTTCATGAGTGATCGGCGTGTTCCTCATTGGGATGTTGCGTGGCATGCTCTTCGATATGTCAATGGAACTTGTTCTCAAGAATTGTTTTTTAATGACAATTTTGATTTGTCTTTATGTTCTTATTGTGATTCTGATTGGGCGGCTTGCCCAAATACTCGGGGATCTGTGATGGACTTATTCATTGTTCTTAGTGGAAGTCCTATTTCTAGGAAGTCCAAGAAACAAGCTATTATTTCTCTTAGCTCTGCTGAAACTGAGTATAGATCTCAATCTTCGTCGGGTCACACATGAATTTGCTTGGTTAACTCGTTTGTTTGTGGAATTCTCGCTTCCCAACATCATTTCGGTTCCTCTCAAGTGTGACAGTCAGTCGGCCATTCGCATCTTTTTTAATGAGCGCACTAAGCATATTGAGTTGAATTGTCATTTTTTCCGTTAGAAGCTTTAGGTCGGTTTGATTATTCTTTCTCATCTATACTATTGTTTTCACTCAGATAGATTAAGAAAACTGAGTCGGTACTAGCAATAGGCGTGTGCATAAAGGAGAAAAAAGTCCTCTATGCATCAAATCTATTCAAGAATCAAACTCTCGGACTGGGAACAGTCTTGTTGTCGCCAAAGGATGAGATAGAGCTTATGAAATGAGTTCGAACTCATTTAAGATTAGGGTCGAGAAGAAATTTTGCTCTGTCAACGAGATAGAACAATCAAAGGAACAAATTCTTAAATCTAAGAGTGGTGGGCACTAACAACCAAGAGTACGTAACCAAAATCTTTGAATATGTGAGGTCAGTACCACATCTAGCCATGCAAGAATCTAACCTAAACAAGCGCTACATATGAGGTTTGGCGAGGGAAATCCAAACCATGGATGTGGGTGCCTAACTAACGGATGGAATGATTAGAATCCAAGACGAAAATAAGAGGAAGGAGACCACAAGTAAAGCCTGACCGAATATAAGAAGCCAAGCCAAGGCTTCGGTCCGAGAGACAATCAATCCTCTCCTTCCGAGTGTCGGACTTGTAAACGAAGGCATTTTGGGAAATGACGCTTTACTACCCTCTGTAGTAACTGCAAACAATCAGGACACAACACCAACAATTGTTTTAAAAGAAAACAAATCGTGTGCTACGGTTGTGCAGAACATGGGCACATCAAGACCAATTTCCCTAAACTAAATACAACTGGTGGGTCTGGATCCAAACCAACTAAAGGAGTTTTAAAACCCAAAGAGGAAGTTGAAATGCCCTAATTTATTTTTGGTACGTTTCTTGTCGACGACGCTTATGCTAGGGTGCTATTTGACTCTAGTGCAACACAAAGTTTAATAGATCATAAATTCTGTAATTTATTAAATAAGATCTTAGCTAAGCTAGACAAATTATACCAAGTCGAAACCGCAAACAGGGACCTAATCCAAGTCTTTGAGTCACGAAAGGCCTGCATGATCACACCTGGGCACGTCATACGTGTACAACTGTTGCCAATGAAGTTGGCAGGCTTTGACATTGTTCTAAGAATGGATTAGTTAGCCCACTAACCAAGACCACAACCATTGTGACAAGAAACAAGAAGGCCGTAGAAATAATGGAAGATAAAAAAATAAACATTTTTTTATGTTCAGTATTTTTTTTGCTACCAAAAGGGCGGTTGGAAAGTTGGTAACAAATTTAAGGCGAAACTCAGTTGCGAAATCGGTTGCAAAAAACCTGATTTTCGAAATCGGTCCTTAATGCTTTTGGTTGCAAATCGGTTGCAAAGAGAGATGGTTGCAAATCAGTCGCAAAACGGTAGTTGCAGTAGCTAACACATTGGTTGCAAAAACAGTCGCAAAAGGTTCTGTTGGAATCTCGGTCGCTAAATGATCGGTCATAAAACCAGTCGCAAAGAGTTTCGGTCTCAAAATCGGTCGCAATATGGTTCAGTCACAAAATCAGTCGCAAAAAGGTTAGGTCGCAAACTACGTCGAAAAAAAGTTTTCGTTGCAGTCTTGGACGCTAAAGGTTTACTCACAAAAATCGTTCTCAAAAACGAAGAAATTTCCGGTCGCAGTATCGGTTGCAAGAATATTTTGGTCGCAAAAAGTGGTCCCAAAACGTGATTACTGACCAAGGTATAATCCGGCCGAAACCGCTCGTCAGAAGAAAAGGGCATTTACGACCATTTTTTCACTTGCAAATAGCCGTTTATGTGGTAGTGTTGGGTTGTTTAGGTTGTAACCGAACACTTTGGTTATGTGGTTTAAGAAACCTTAGCACATAACCGAACGCATTGGTTATGTGGTTGAAGAAAGCTATCAGCTGTGGTTGAAAGTTCGATTCGGTTATATGTTTTACAAGGTAGGTCGGCTTGGTTTTCGGTTACTAACCGAATTGTTTTTGAGAACCAAGTAAGCTATTTATTATACCCATTTAAAGTAGCGAAATATGACCCGTGAACCAAGTAACACAATAAGATGATGTAGAATGTAGTTGGCTTCTAACCTATAAGTGTCGACCTCTAATAGTCAACAGATTTGTTCTTTTTATGAATAAAACCGCTAATGGGCTGTTCGTATGTGGATATCGCCTCGTCTGCTCACTTTTTTCTAGCCCAAAACACAATCAGGCCTCTCTCACAGTCCAACGCAGGCTACCCAACCTAATTTTCTATTTTCCCATTTATCATTCTCAAGATTATTTTTATCTCAAATTCTTATCTATTTGATTATGATTCATATTATTACTAATAGTATTAATATTTAATATTGTAAACTTAATCACGGAAATTAAATCAGAAGATCAAGATTAAAAGATAAGAAAGGCCAATGCTTCTTTATTCGAACTATGAACCAAACGAATTACAAAGAATTGAATGACAATTACATAATGAAAGCAACTAAATCAAAACAGAAAAAAAAACCAAATTGATACCCTGGATTCATTGTTTACGGTCATTAACAAAAAAACAATGAAATTTTCTAATACCCATTTGACTTTGATAATTGTTGACTTATCTCTAGACTTTCCTAATTACTATATAACAATCTCCACCTTAGTGATTAGAAAAACAAAACAACCACTTCACCCTGAAATACTAAGCAATGTGTAACACATTCAAGCAAAACACAAACTTAGATCTATGTACAATCTTTGTTAACATATCAGCTGCATTCAACCTTGTATCAGCATACTCAACCTTTACCACTTTTCAATTTAGCACATCCCTGATAAAATGCAGCTTGACATTTATGTGCTTTGACATTTCATGAAAAACTTGATGCTGACAATTGAATTGCACCCAAATTGTCACAATATACCATAGCATCAGAAACCTTCAATCCCATCTCAGATGTGAACCCTTGTAACCACCTTGATTCTTTCACATCTGTAGTTAGTGCAATAAACTCAACATCTGTTGTAGAGAGTGCTACAACATGTAGTACAAAGGCTTTCAAACTGTTCTACCAAGTATTCTAACACATAACATGTGATAGACCTTCCTTTATCATAATCCTTGGTGAAATCTGCCTATATAACCTTGCTCCATAGGCTCTTTGTCACTGTATTTCCCATAAACAATACCTGCATTTCTTGTTCCACTTAGGTATCTAAGAATCCGATTCACCCTTCCCAATGTTACTTCCCTAGGTTGCTCAAATATCTAATAACAACACTGACTGCAAACCCTATGTCTGGTCTTTTGCAAATCATCAGATACATAAGGCTGCCAACATCACTAGCATAGGGAATATTCACCATTTTCTCCTTCTCTTCATCTGACTCTGGTGAATGCAGTCCAGACAATTTAAAATGCATATCTAGAGGTGTAACAACTACTCTATATTTTACTTAATACCATTTTCAAATAAGACTCCTGACTCAGTCTTATAACACTAGAAGTTCTATCCCTATTAATTTCCATTCCAAGAACTGTGGTCTCTTCAGTATTCCTTTTATCCTTGCATTCCATTCCATTTTCAAATAAGACTCCTCTCTTCATCTGACTCTGGTGAATGCATTCCTAACTCCTTCATATCAAATTATGACATTAACAACTGTTTAGTCTCTTCATTATTCCTTTTATCATTGCAAGCCACTAACATGTTATCCACATATAATAACAAGTAAATGTACTTCTTGTTATCATATTCTTTATAGTACATACATGTCTCATGTTCACTTCTTTTAAACCCATGTGACACGATGTACCCATCAAATCTCATGTACCACTTCCTTGGATATTACTTTAATCCATAAAGAGACTTTGTAATAAACAAACCTTATAACTCTGCCCTTTAACTTCAAACCCAAGTTGTTGTCTCATATAAATCTTTTCTTCAAGATACCCATGCAAGATTGTTATCTTCACATCAAGCTGTTCAAGCTCCAAATTATTAACAGTAGTAAAAGATTACATTACCCTTATTGAAGTGTGCTTAAGTGCAGGTGAGAAGATCTCATTGTAGTCAAGTCCAGCCCTCTGGGTAAACCCTTTTTCCATTAACCTTGCTTTGTACATTGGATCTTCCCCTCGTATACCTTCTTTGATCTTAAAGATCCACTTGCAATCAACTAGATTGTGATCTTCTGGCCTATTAACCATTACCCACGTATGATTCTTAAATAAAGAATTCATTACCTCCTGCATAGCCATATCCTATTTATCCTTATCAATTGAATTTACTGTTTCATAATGAGTCAGGGGCTCACAAGTTCTTTCTTCTTCAGCAACATTGTACACAAATTATGACAAATCATCTCTATACCTTGTAAGTGGTATTATTTGTCTTTTAGGTATATCATTTGCAATGCTAGTCTCATTCTCTTCGCCTTGAGGCAACTCCACCTTAATTTGAATTCCCTGCTTATCACGCTGATAAACAGCTGACTTACGTCCCATGACATCTTTATACATGTATCTTCCTTGAAGACAACATTTCTACTAACAATAACCCTAGGACTCTCATTTTCAATATAACAGTAAACAGTCAAGATATATAAATGGATATACCCTTTTACACCTTCTCGATATCCAATCATTATAAATTTCTGAGCCCTTGGTTCCAATTTTCCTTGACTTACATGTGAGTATGCCAAAAACCCAAAGACTCTCAAGTTATCATAATCAGTCTTCAAGCCAGACCACTTCTCCATAGGCACCAACATATCAATTGCTGATGATGGTGACTTATTTACAAGATACACTACAATCTTCAATGCTTCTCCCAGAAACCTTTAGGCAAACAAGATCCAATCAGCATACATCTTACCTTCTTCGATAAGGTCCTATTAATCCTCTCATCTGATCCATTCTGTTGAGGGGTTCCTGGTATAGTCAAACGCCTCTCAATACTATTCTTTTTGCATAAATTGTTGAATTCTCCATTATAGAATTCCAACCCATTGTTTGTCCTTAACTTCTTTACCTTCTTTTCGGTTTGAGTTTCTACCAAGACTTTCCATTCTTTAAACCTTTCAAATGCCTCTAATCTATGCTTCAAAATGTAAACCGAAACACTTCTTGAGTAGTCATGTATTAAGGATAGAAAATAAGAAGCTCCATCCAATGAAACATTCTTTGTTGGCCCCCATAAATCTGGATGGATATAGTGATTCCAACTTATCAACTCGGTTTTGACTTCACGTCATACTTACTGGGCATCTATGTTTATGTTGCCTATAAACATAATTGAAGATATTAAAAAGAATAATGTGCATGTTTGGAGTAATGATGATCAAATTAGGGGTAAAGCCAGAGTAAGATGGAAAGAGCTTTGTCAACCGAATTTCCATGGGGGATTGGCATTAAATCCCTACGGATCACTAATAAAGCCCTTATTTCTAAGCACATTTGGAATCTAATTTCAAATAAAGAAACTGTTTGGACAAGATGATACAAATGAAAAGACATAAAGGTAGAAGTTTTTGGGAAACTGACAAAAAAGATGGGATGTGTTGGAGTTGGAACAATATTATGCAATGCAGAAATGATATTAAACATCAATGTATCGGTATCATTGGTGATGGCACATCAAATTCAGCTTGGTATGACATGTGGCATCCTTTGAGTCCTTTATGCACATTCATCAGTAGAAGAGAGTTGGCTAGTGTGAATTTATCTAGTAAGGCTAAAGTTCCTGACTTCATTACTCAATGTAAATTTGTGTGTTTGTATGACTCTAGAACACCTACAATCATTATGGGCAAACAAGATAGAATGTTGTGGAAGACCAGGGAGGAAAGAGTTATCCCTTTTACTACAAACTATGTGTTTAAAGATCTTATTTACAATAACCAGGTGACAAGCTGGCATAAGGCGGTGTGGTTCAGTCAGAATATACCCCTACATGGTTTAATTCTATGGCTTGCCTGTAGAAACAGATTGCTCAGTCAAGAGTGACTAAGCAAGTGTGATAGAAATTCTCAATTGGCGTGTATTTTCTGTAAGTCTCAACCTGAGAGTCATGATCACCTATTCATTGAATGTGATTATCCAAAAGAGTTTTGGGATTCTTTTAAAGATGTGGCCTTTTGTAAGGAAGTGCCTTCTACATGGCCGAGATGTATCAATCATATTGCTCAGCAGCCTATGGGGAAATCTATTAAGAGCATAATTCAAAGATTAATGTTAGCTGCGATCTTCTATATTAACTATTTAGCAAGAAAGAAATTTGTAATGTTTCAAGACAAGAATAGAAGCCAAGAGGATTTGTGAAAGATAATAACAGAGAATGTCAAACTCAAATTTCTTGGGCTGAAAGTAAATGATAGTCCTACTTCTATAGAGGCAAGCAAGACTTGGGGATTTAAGGTACATTTAAAGTATACAAAACATAAACAATAGGGGGATAATACAAGACCAATCTGGAGGTGAAATCAAAGGTAATAAGTTGAGACTTTAGTGGGCATCATGCATATGGATTGTGGAGCACAGTTTGGGGAAATGGGAAGGCCAGGCAAACAAATTCTAAGAAAACTGTCTTTGAGGATCATTTCATATGAGATTGGAAAAGGGTATATCCATTTATATATCTTGACTGTTTACTGTTATATATTAATTCCTGATCGAAACAGTTATAGCTATCTCATTTTATGTAGTCAATTTATACCTTTTACCTCTAACTGATAACTATAATCTGATTGGATGGGTTTTTGATCAGTAAGTCGGTATTGTAATGGGCTTCTCATCTGTTTCGAATGAGCCCCGTATTGATGACCATTGTAGTTCGTTTTGGGCTTTTTATGGATAACAGATGGATCACACGTTGCATTGGATTTATTTTTTAAATCGTCTTTGGGCTAGAGTCTGCGGATCATGTTTGATTTTGTATAAGTGTTTGTTTCTTTTTTACTTTTGTGTTGGTAGAGTTAAATTTCTTTTTCTAATATGTAACGTGGTTTCTTTTTTTGGGTATTGATATCCTTTGTTTATAATTCGGATACTAAAATAGCAACTGAAATTGTTTTGGGATGTTAAGTTGCTTGGGATACTAATTTCCCCCAATTGGAAAAAAGTAAATACAATTCTGTGTGAATATGTGTAGTTCATGTGATGTTATGTAACTTTAACGCTAAATAATTTTTTGAGATGCTAAACTTGTAAGTTCTCAAAATGTTTGAAATATGGATTAAAATATTTAAAACATCATAGTTGAATAGTGGAATCTCCAATGTTCAACTTGACCAACCAACTATTGAAGATTCTTCCGTTAACCGTCTTTGTCAATATGTCTGCTAGTTGGTCTTCTGATTTACAAATGGAAGCTCAATGATCATGGCCTCTAGTTTCTCTTTTATGAAGTGTCTTGATATGTACTAATAAAAGGTTTAAATAGTTAATGGGTTAGTAGTAGTTCAACAAGTTGGTTAAGTCAAAATTAGTCAACTTTGTATATGTATAAATAGGAGAGTCGTCTTTGTAATCAATTGTCCGGAAAATTAGTAACAAAATTCTCCCCTAAGTCCCAATTACAACAGAATTAACTACTTTCGAGAATCTCTTCTTCTTGGATTCTCGAGAGTGGTAATGTGTTCATCCACTGATTTCTCAATCATGAACATTAAGAATCCGCATCAATGGTATAAAAGCCAACGATTCTCGGATCTTCTTCTATTCTATCAAATAAGGCGATGAATCACATCACTGACAATGCTAATCGAATACAACAAGTACATCTTATAATGGAAAAGTTAAATCGAAGAATGACAGAAATCTATGGTGCGAATGATGTCGTCTCAGAACCAATGCTCTTCGAATCTTCATCTCGGTCAAACTCGAGGATGAAGCACAAATCTGACTTTCAACAACGAATTCAATTCGATGAAAATCTTACACACCAGCAAGTAATGGTTAATTCAGATTTAGGAGATGTTCGGACCAGATTAAACTACAATAATCAACAGCAATTACATGTTGCATTGGAAAGGTTTGTTCAAAGATTTTCAGAAATTTGTAATAATCATGCTCATAGCAGACTTGATGTGATAAAAACCTATTAGTGCATACCAAACCAATTTTCTTGTTGTCAATGATAATGGCGATCAAACTGGACCAGGTTGTTCATCACGACTCTAAATTTGAGTTTGCTTATCAGGTGTTTGATGAAATGCCTGAATAGATTAGATTTGAAAGGAAACAGAAAGTTAACAATTTGTCTTGATCAAAATCTAAAGAAGCATTAACAATTGATGTGATGCTATGATTGAGAACAAAATACCAAAACAAACTGCTAACTTTAAGGAGTATTATGATTCTTTTAACAGGGCCATCAATCATTTACAACATCCACAAGATTATGCATTGAGATGCTTCATAGAAGGTTTGAAAAAAGACATTCAAATTGAGGTAAATCCATTTAACCCTAAAACTCTTTATCATGCCTGTTGTCTTGCAAAATTACCTGAAGTTGTGTTAGAATCCAATTTTAAATCCCAACAATCTAATGTTAGTCACAGCTCACAACATGGATTTCAAACACTTAGTAAATCCTCTAATGTGTTGATTGGTAGCCTTGGTATGGGTGGAGGTCCCATTTTAGAAAAACAAGTTGCAAGAGAGTCAGAGAAAGCCGTTAAAGAAAAACATAACATGTCTGATATGGTGTTCACAATAGTAGGTGCAATTGATGACCTAAAGAATGATCAGAAGGTTGGAAAAATATGGGAACTAATGGCTTTCGTAGGGATGGATGTCTAATTTTTAAGGCACAAATTACAAGGAAATTAGAGGAAATTGATTCAGAAAATAGATCTATTGATGATATCATGTTGAAGAATGTCAAATCTCTGAAACTACAATATTAGTGAACCAGAAGCAACATAAATTAAACAAGCTGAATTAAATCAAAAGATAATGAAACGTGTAGTTGCTTATTCAAAACATAGTCAAAGTTGGAACTTCTGAAATTATGGTAGATGAAGATGGTGGTAAGTTGTTATCTGGTCAAGATTGTGGTTCAGATGTAACAACTCAAAAGGGTCATGGTGGGTTCATAAGAGCAAATGTTGATGAGGTTGTAAGTGAAAAAAAAAAGAAGCTATAAAGTTAACTTATACTGATTTTGGGATCATAACAGCAGGATATGGAGTTGCAAAAGCAGTCTATGAAGTTACAAATCATAACAAACATACTATAGGTTTGATCATTAAACAACAAGTTCAGTTCTTTGACCAAATGTACCCTTTCAAAAGTCAAAACAAACTTCAAGATTTCAGTATTCAGAGTGAAAGGTGGGTGAATTGTTGCCTTAAAATATTGATGTTCAATTTTAAAAAGCAAAGTGTGAAGAGATGGCTAGTTAAGTGGAAATGGAAAGTTTGCATCTTGATCACTAATTGTTTCCTTCCATGAGCCTTTGGGTCAAGGCTCTTTTGAGGAGGGAGTATTGAGATGCACTGATAAAAGGTTTAGTTGTTAAAAAATACTTAATGGGTTAGTAGTAGTTCAACAAGTTCGTTAGGTCAAAATTAGTCAACTTTGTATATGTATAAATAGGAGAGTCATCTTTGTAATCAATTGTCCAGAAATTTAGTAACATAATTCTCCCCTAATTCCCGATTACAACAGAATTAACTACTTTCGAGAATCTCTTCTTCTTATTGGATTCTCCAGTGTTAATGTGTTCATCCATTGATTTCTCAATCATGAACATTAATAATCCGCATCATGTCTATCAACTTCTACATGTTTTTGTTCGATCATGTTGCACTAGTTTTTTTATATTTGAATTGCTGCCTCGTTATCCCACATTATCTTGATAGTATTTGTTGAGGGAAAACCAACCTCGGCTAAGAGCTTTCGTATCCATTGAACTTCTTCCAAGCCCTGTGCTACTCCTTTGAACTCGGCTTCTGCGTTTGAAAGGGAAACCACCTTGTGTTTTTTGCTTCTCCATGTAACAAGGTTCCCGCCAACTAAAGTGAATTATCTAGATCGCATTGTATATACTTGGATCTCTAGGTTCCAGTTTGATTTAAATAGATATCCATGACCAACAATTCCTTTGAGATACCTAAAACAATATTTATAAAAGATAATGTAGTCCAAGTTTAATAAATTATAAAAAATAATTTGAAATTTTACAATGTTATAATTTGAAAAGACGACAAAATAGTAAATTTAATGAACTTGACAATAGTTCAATAACTAATTGACTTATAAATTAATTTAACTTTGCACATTTCTTCTTATATATAACCGTCACTCTCCGTGCATGCATCTACGTTCGTTTGACCGACCGATTGCATCTCACGAAAAAAATACTGGAAAATAGTTAAGCATATTTTATTATGAAAATTTCAATCATTCTCATCAATATATATGTCTATCAATTAAGTGGTTGTCGGTATTTCAATTCTTAGTGAAATACCTATAAAAAAATAAATTGGATTTTAATAATTCAAATTATAACTTATTACTTGATAATAATCTATACTAACAGTTTGACCGGTAAAAGTTATAACTTTCACGTTTCTTGTCAATGACAGTACCAATGTTTACACTTGATTTACCCTCGGTTACCACTCTATTTCGCTTGTACGTTTCTCCATTTGATTCAAAATTATTATTTTGAGCGAAATCACTGTAAATCGAGTATAAATCTATTAAAACAATTTTATATTATAATATTCAAGTTATTAGAAAATAAACGCAACTTAAAAAATACTCATTTTATTGTCTCCTCGGTGGCCCTACCACCATAATGAATATCTTCATACAGAATTTTCCTAAATCTAGCTGTTGCCAATAGAGGTGCACAAAAAAACCGGTTTTTTTTTAACCCGGTCCAAACCGGTTTGGGTCAAACCGGTTTGGGTTAAACCGGTTTGGACTAAACCGGTTCGGGTTGGTATAAAACCGGCGGTTTGAAACCGGTTTGAAGCTTTTTAGAAGAGACCGGGTTGGGGACCGGTTCGTGTGACCCGGTTTGATAAACCGGTTTTTAAACCGTTTTTTTTTTTATATTCAAATATTGATTTTAGTTAATTTTGATTCTTGATTGTATGTTTGAAAGGATTAAATAGCATTAAATAGCATTTATTAAATAGCATTAAATAGCATTTATTAAACAGCATTAAATAGCATTTTAGTTAAATTTTTTTATAAATACCTCCGATTTATTAAATAGCATTAAATAGCATTTATTAAATGAATTTTAAAATACATAGTAATTATAAATACTTCCGATTTAATTTTATTTAATTAAATCGAATATTAAAAATATAATTTTTTTTTTATAAAAACCGGTTTAAAGGGCAAACCGGTTTAAAACCTACCCGAACCGGTTTGACCGGTTTACATATTTCCATTACCAAAACCGGTTTAACCCGAACCGGTTTGGGCCCAAACCGGTTTTGACTTTTCGTTGACCAAACCGGTTCGGGTCGGGTTGAACCGGTTTGGGTTAAAAAACCGATTTGTGCACCACTAGTTGCCAATGCCATATTTTCATATCCGTACGTACCCGGTACCTTCTAGTGTTAAATCCATTAATATCTCAGATCTAATTAAACAAGAAAACTCCTATAAAAAACAATCAAAATATCACTTGTTTGAATCAACTGAAAGCTTACCTACATGCATTCAAGTTTTCTTTTAATTCACAAATCCTTCATCTCTTCTTTGCTAATGCCGCTACTGCACTTTTAAGTCATTAAGAAACATGCATGCAGTGGCGGACCCAAAAAAAATTTCATGGGGGTTGGAAACCTTTGGGGTCGGTTGACTAGCGAGATATAACGCGTATATAACACTAATTCTTTTTCATATAGGGGACGATCAGGGGGTTATTGCAAAATTTTATGAGCAACGATCTGAATTTTAACGCATATATAACCATTTATGGGGGTTATTGCAAAATTTTATGGGGGGCAAAATTTTATGGGGGACCGAAAATATGCCTCAAACATTTTGATAAAGAGATTTAAAGTCATCGACGATTGATCCAGTGACGTAATTTGAACAATTAAATATAACCATTTTTTCACCAAATAAAGAACATAGATCAATTTAACGTGTGCGTGCGCGACTGCGCGAGTGAGAGTTGGGTGCTTTGCACCAAATAGCATCCATCCACTAGTGTTTGCCTTAAAGGAAACAATATCTTTAGGAGGCTTCCACTAATTAATATACTACTCAAATTTAGCCCCCACCTGTGTGGGACAAGTTCCTCACTTTTTTCTTCCATGTTTTCGCAGCTTTACACAGCTCTAGACACATAACTTTGAAGATCTATATCTCATTCATTTTAATTACGTTTTGCACGTAGTTTGGTTAATTGTGAAATCCACCTCACAACATAGAACACAAACTCATAAAAAAATATGTAAATAAACATCGTTTGCATATATTTATTTCTATTCAAAACTAACAATATATTATTTTGTAACTATGTGAAAAATCATTCATTTTCACCCAAAATTCCAACAGGTATTGCAAATGAGCAAAATATAATTAAAAATTCACTTTTAAATTTTGATAGTCAATTGTAATCAACAAACACTAAAGCGTAATGAGTGGCGAGAGTGTTGTTTATTTTGGTAGAAATTCGATTAAGCTTTCTATTTCAGTTAAGATTTTAGTTATTTCATCGGTTACATTAACCACACTTAATGTTTTGTTACTAGAATAAAAAAAGTGCCATTTTAATGTTTGGATAACTTTTTTGATAGACGACAAAGAACTTTCGATCTCCAATTTGGGTTCTATATAAACAATTGCTAAAACGTTACCTAACCTCTTTGTTGATCTAGATCAACAAATTCATAATGGAAGAAAATGTGAAACTAAAGGTGTCGTTGTAGAGATTTATCGAAGGGGTGAAACTAAACAACGCATGAACGGAAACTCGAAACTACAAGAACTCGTGGACGAGTTATTCGAGTTTAGTTAGTTTCAAACAGATATGTATTCACGCTGATATGTTTTCAAAGCATATTCAATTAACAAAGGATAATTGTTTTGAATGGTTTTATGCTGGAAATGACTACGAGTCCTTGGTAAATGATAGAAAGATATGATGTTATAGAGATGACGACTCCCTAGACATCCACCGTAAACTGTTGACTCAGTAAATCCTTGGTTAATTAAACAATGTTTTGTAATACTAAGGGTGAACTTCCCTATTTATAATGAAAAGCAATATTTTGAGTTATTAAAACTTTTAATTATTTTCTGATTCATATTTTTAACTCTGAAATTATAAAATCAGAAAACGTACCGGTACCAACTGTTGGTCGCATGACCAGGGTCCTTAAAATCGGTGTGTGACATAACATCCAACCTAAGAGGGAATGTATTATATAATCAATAAATAATAAAATAATAATTTGAAATTTAGATGTTACAATGATAGATGGTCAGGTAAATGCTGTTTGTTGCTCACCAAAGGGCATTTGATGGTATACATGAGTGTTTCATGGTGTCTTATTCTTAAGAGGTTGTGCGTTCTAATCTCGTCACATACAATGTTGTAGATTTAAAAGTAGATTTAGAGTATATGAGTTTGCCGTTCAAAAATAAAAAAGTTAGATGTTATTGGTATCAAAACATGAGATTTAATGCACATGATAATAGTTTAATAACTAATTGACTTATAAATTAGTTTAAATGATATATTTTTCCTTCACAATCATCACTCTTCCTATTGTTAATTTGTGTTAAACATATATATTTGATTATGAGAATTTCAAACATTCTCATCAATATATGTTTAATCAAGTGGTTTTGGGAATGTTAAGTGTAAAGTAGCTTAACAATGTGTACTTTAAAGGGCGGTGGAGAAATCATGAAATTCTATAAAACTTTTTCATGTTTTATTCTCCTAACTTCATTCTTGTAGATATTTTCTTAAGTGGTCCTTATTTCCTTTTAAACATGCATTGTGAAAGTGTTCTTAAAAAAAAAAGAACTCCCGTTAATATATTATTTAATATTCTACTGATAAATAAATAGAAAGACAGTAGTGATTCACAAATATAAACTTGCAATTATCTTAAGCAAATAAAAAATCTGAAACTGACCAAAAAAAATACTCATTTTATTATGCAATGTCTCCTTGTTGCCCTATCACCATAATGAATATCTTCACAAATCTTAGTTTCCATGCAATATCTTGGAAGGTTCATAGCGACAATTTTCTAAATCTAGCTGTTGCAATATTGTCATACCGTACGTACGTGATACTTTGTACCTCAATTTGTACCTTAAAGTCCTCTATCCAATAATATCTCAGATCTAATAAAGTAGATAACTCCTATATAAACCATCAAGAACAACACTAGTTTTCATCAACTAAAACCATACATACATTCAAGAATTTTTTTTAATTTCACAAATCCTTCATCTCTTCATTGATAATGTCCTCCACATTTGACTCATTAAAAGACTTGCATGACTCGGTTAACAACCTGCTTCGATCCCCAGACATCAAAGGCGTCCTCTCCCTCCACGAAAAGGACCAAAAGTGGATTCAGAAGGTCTCTGAATCATCTTTGAAGATGTTGGATTCGTGTGGGAACACCAAAGACATACTCTCTCTAGTCAAGGGTCACATCCAACAACTCCGATCCTCGTTTCACCGAGCTAGTCTTGGTAAAACGGAGAACAAACTCTTGGCATATTGTTTCCAAAGAAAAGAGTTGAGGAAAGAGATGTTAAAAAGGTTAAAGTCATTGAAAGAGATGAAGGAAATAACCGCCGGTGGTGGTGGTTGTCATAATACCTCAATGGATGATAACCTAGTTGTTGTGGCTAATTTGTTGAAGGAAGTGAGGGAAACAATTGTTATACTTTTGGAGTCAATCATGTTGCTTATGTCTATGCCTAACCCTAAACCTAAAACAACAAAGACATTGATGAGGTGTAATGGGGTTTTGGCGGTGAAGGTGAAGTTTAGGAGGTTGAATAGCTTGAGCCCATGGGAGGATTGTGATGTTCAAGCACTTCAAAGTGCGATAGAGAGGTTGGAAGCTGTGGAAAGTGCCATGGAAGATCTTGAAGTTGAATTAGGGTGCATTTTTAAGAGGTTGATGAGAACTAGGGTTTTGTTGCTCAATATTCTCACACACTAAGATGCTTGATATGCTCAAAATTGCAACTATTATTAGTAGTTTTGAGATCTTTTGTAATCTAACATCATCGATCATGTTAATCCTAGTGGTATAACATAATTAAGGAATTAAATCCAGATAATTTATAATCTTGGTATTGTTATGAAAAATTTTATAAGTAGTTTTATATGATTTATTAATGTTTGGTATGAACAGCTTTCAGTTTTCTTGTCCTTTAAATGTGTAATTATGTAGGTTTTAAGGTGAGGTAGTCGAATATACACAACAAAATTAAACCTTAAAACTGATTTATGCAATTACCAGTAGGTGTACAAAAAATAGTACTAATGCTTGTCACAAACCTAAATCATCACCCACTTTGATATTCAGTTTTTAACATATTCATTATGAGCAAAAATGGAAAGTCTAGCATCTTAAGGATTGAATTGATAAAAAAAAATCACAAAATCACAAAGTCACAAAACACACTTAATTTGATGAACTCTCGTATTATTATATTTGATAATGTCTTGGCTAGCAATATAGTTAGGGTTAGTCTATATAAACCAAATTATAATTAGGCATTATGTATTAGTTTTTCAGAGATATTATCTGAGTAATAAAATGATAGTTATCTAGTATATTATTCTTGTGTTTTTGTTGAGTTATACCGATTCAACACTTGAATTGGTATCAGAGCCAAGGAATTGGTTTTGAGAGTCGACCCTCAAAAAAGAGAGCAACCTCTCGTTGGGTGCGAGTGTTTCTAATCGGCAACAGTAGATCCGTCGACGATCAAAGGTGTGATCGATTGGAAAAACCGAGGGCTGATCAAGTGGGATCAGAAGTTCGTGGAGAAATTCAAACCAAGCTTGAAATGTTGAATTGGAGAATCTGTTCCATCGATCAAAGTTGTGATATTAGGCACATATAAGGTTATCGATTAAAGCCATGATCGAGAAGGAAGGAAGATCGATCAAGTTTCTTGATTGAGTTCTTGATCCGCATCTTGAACGAGTCTTGATCGACTTCTTTGGTTTCTTGAACGTGTTCTTCGGTTTCTTGAACGTGTTTTTCGACTTTTCCAAACATGACTTTGATCGTTCTTCCTTCCTTCTCGAACACGGCTTTGATTTATAACCTTATATGTTCCCAAGATCACACTCCAATCGATGGAACATATTCTCCAATTCAACATTTCGAGCTCGATTTGAGAATTGCTCCACGAACTTCTGATCCCACTTGACCAGCCCTCGGTTTTTCCAATCTATCACGACTTTGATCGATGAACACTAAAACAAGCCAATCGTATTATTATATTTGGTAATGTCTTGGATAGCAAATTATGATTAGTCTATATAAACTCAATACATAATGCATAATCATAACTCGGTTTATATAGACTAATCATAACTTGCTAGCCAAGACATTATCAAATATAATAAAACCCTAATGGCATCCCCATAAACTCATTAACACGCTTAATGAATTCCATAGGCCCAAACTGATCCAACCCTATCATCGCCTTATAGCTGGAAATTACCAACAACATCCTTCAAAATGAGTTTATGATCTTTCTTTTTTACTATATCCTTCATCTCATAGGATCACATGCAAGTAAACTTGATTTTATTTTCTTACTTTGTTGACTATATATTTCTTACTTTCGTATTCTCCAATTTTTTTATTTCTTTTGGTTTTTCAACCTCATGGTGCATCTTAAAAAAATTATTGTTTTGACTTCGTTTATCTTAACATTCATTTTTACAATGATGTCACTTTTTGGTGATTTTCAAAAATACAGTCGCGATGTGTTTTTTTATCCATAATGTTCCGAACCGTCGCAAACCGACACGGGTACAACCAGTAGTTTGATTTAAAACTGGTTTTAACTTTATTTAAAGCCTAAAAACACGATATAATACGGACCTTATGGAAATCAATGGAGAGAGCCAGAGAGGTAACGTTTCTCCTCAAGTTAGAGACCTTTATGAAAAGGATTTTCGAATTGGAAAATGCTAATCCAAAATATCTCAAGCAAAAAACCAAAGTGAATTGAAGTACGAAATGGTTAGAGATTAAGTTTCAATTTTTTTCGTTGTATATCAAACTCAGGCCGTCTAAAATAGATGGGCTTACTGTAAATGGATCATTGTAACAAACCCACGACTTTTAAAAACTAGAATCAGCTAATTTTATAAACACAAATTAAATAGAATGGCATCATTCGGTTAACATCGTGAAGAAATCTCTTCAAATCCCTTTCTAATGTCAAAACTTCTACTCTTTCTCTTGATCTTCATGATGGTAATCAAAGACAAGGATGAATGAAGATGAACAGAGATTGATAAACACAAATTTGATATATTGATTACTTTGTTCCAACCGTATTACAGACATCGTTCCTATGGTTCAACCAATTTTTATGGGGTTCAATTACTTTTATGAAGCTTCAACTTTCATGAGTTTAAATTTATTAACCCTTTTTATATACGCTTCCAAATAAATATAAATTCTTTTAAATCCTTTTTATATTACAATGATTTCTCATTTAATTTTACATATGCTTCCAAGATTTAAACCCACGACTATTTAGTTGACTAGTACACCATTTTCTCTCTACTTTAAAATATATACCTCTCCAATATTTCTCCCTTTTCATAAATATGAAATTAATTAGAATCCATAAGTGTTTTATTACTATTTTACATAAATGGGGTGTTACATCCTACTTTTTGGCGTGTTTGACGTATTCAACTTGACATAATCGAGAATTTAAAGATTTCATTTTAATGACAGTGGACATGATATAATTAATTCTAACCACTTTTAAATAACCTTACCGTTTTCGTTAATTATTTGCAAAATGGAATACATGGACACATATTTGCTAAGTTACTCTTCAAGGTATGGGTAACATTAATAATGTCGAATTAAAGAAAAACTGAATGAATGCGACAATGTGTTACATCAAATCCAATCAAGTAGGAAGAAAATTTTGGCTTATTTAACGGACGAACCAAGAGCATATCACTCACCCATTCTAAACATAAGCTCATATCTAATTTTCTCCCCATGGCTTTTCTTGAATACTTGGTCATTCTCTTTTTGTTTTCCATTCTCATTTCAATTCTTATAATTCTATATAGATATCAAAAACATACAACTGTTATCCCTACAAATTGGCCAATTCTTGGTATGATACCAGGGATTCTTGTAAACGCTCACCGGTTCCTAGATTACACGACCGCAATTCTAATGCAAAGTGGCGGTACATTCGTGCTCAAAGGCCCATGGTTTGCCAACTTAGACATGCTACTTACCACAGACCCTTTAGACATCCACCACATTCTAAGCAAAAACTTCAGCAATTATCCCAAAGGTGACAAATTTCGTAAGATCTTCGACAGCCTAGGAGATGGGATTCTGAATTCTGACGGTGAGATGTGGGAGATGAACCGCAAGATCATCTTTTCTGTGTTCAAACATCCAGGATTTCAGTGTATGATGGAAGAAACTGTATGGAACAAAGTGGAAAATGGGCTTATACCTATACTTGAATCTGTTTGTGGACGCGGTTCTGAGATTGATTTACAGGATGTATTTCAAAGGTTTGCTTTCGACACAGTATGCATATTACTCGTTGATAACGACCCACAAAACCTTTCTCTTGATTTTCCTAACATCCCTTGTTTTAAAGCCTTCACTGATGCAGAGCAAGCTATTTTTCTTAGGCATCTTACGCCCACACACTTTTGGAAATTGCAACAGTTTCTTAAAGTGGGGACAGAAAAGAAGTTTAGTGATGCATGGAAAAATGTTGATCAATTCATATACAAATGCTTGGATGAAAATAACAACAAGCATAAGGCAGAAAAGTTCTTGTTTTCCAGAGCTATCATTACTGAGCTTACTAATCATAGTGGCACTTGTGTGGATCCAACAAAATTTCTAAGAGACACCATACATAATTTGATGGCGGCAGGGAAAGATACCATCAGCAGTGCTCTATCTTGGTTCTTTTATCTTCTTGCAAGCAATCCTACAGTAGAAGATAAGATTGTAGAAGAGATGCAAACGTGTTTGGAGATCAATGTGCATAAAAGATGGAACGCGGCAGAGTTAGATGAAATGGTTTACCTTCATGGAGCTTTATGTGAATCTTTAAGGTTATATCCTCCTGTCCCTTTCAACCACAAATCTCCTGTACAACCAGAAATCCTTCCAAGTGGCCATCCTGTTGATCAAGATACCAAAATTATTCTCTCTTTTTATTCTATGGGAAGGATGAAATCTATATGGGGGGAGGATTGCAAGGAGTTCAAGCCTGAAAGGTGGATTTCTAATAGTGGAGGAATAAAAAATGAGGCATCACACAAGTTCCCTACATTTAATGCTGGGCCAAGAACTTGTTTAGGTAAGAATATGGCTTTCTCTCAGCTGAAGATAGTGTCATCCAGGATCATTTACCATTACCAAATTCAGTTGGTGGAAGGTCATCCTGTGATTCCAGCAGATTCTATTGTACTTCATATGAAGCATGGTCTCAAGGTCAGATTAAACAAAAGAAGTGAACTCAACTAAAATCTTTCTTAAACATCTACCATGAGTAGTATTATTGTGTGCTATTTCTGTCTTGTGAACTTAATATTTCATAACATCAATCAATGTAAACATACTATGTTTCGAACCAAAGGTCTTGTAGCCTACTTCCATGCCATGCCGTGCCACTATTTCTTAGATGAAAACTTCGGCTAACTTCTCTGACGAGAATTACTCACGAATAAGTAAAAAGTGAGCACTATTTATCAGACGGTCCCATGTCAATTCTGGTATATCCAAAGGTTGGATTTTACCAAATGGTTTCCGGTGCTCGGCCTTTACCTGCGAACAGGTCAGGCACTTGGGTACATACGCGGTTACACCAAAGTATTTGACGTGGCCCCTAAGTCTTGTTATTCCATTCACCATTATAATCCGCATTGTGACTGTTTACACCGTTCTTTTTCTCGCTTTCTACAACTCTGATGGATCCACTTACGTCGAGAGAGTGTTCACTTCTCTCTGCCTGTCGGCTGACGACGATTGACCTCTACTTCCAGTACGTCCGCCTATATTTCCTCCGGTCATATTTATATTTGTTTGTGAACAAGGAATACTCGTGTAATCACGATAGGTAATTATTTAGATTACCCCGAGAAATGTAAATTACTAATTACATGGATCAGTATGAAATTATTAATTTACTTTACTACTCTGGTTCTGAACTTTTCTTATCAAGAGTAACATTTGTCACCCAAGTCTCGGTTCTCTATTCCAAGGCATATATCGTTTCTATTCTCTGTAATAAGGCATCTATTGCCTACTCTTTGTGCTCTAAGACATTTAGTTCATATTCTATGTGTTAAGGCATTAACTGTCTAATCATTGCTAAACTTCCATGGCCGAGCTACTCTAAATGAAATTCCTTTCTCTATCGCATTCTTAGTTAAATTCAGACAAGATCACAAATGTCTGAATCTTTCAACCTATGGCTCTGATACCAACTAGAAATGCCCTAAACCCGAGTAATCTCATAATTTGTCCAATACATGGAATACATAGTTTCTTAAACTAGAAATCATAATCTTTTACAGCGAAAGTCTTTAACATAAAAAAATTTACCAGAAATTAAAACTTAACATATATAAAATGATCAAGTATGTCGGTCTTCAACGAACGAGTAGCCCTTCAACCATGTTATCCATCTTTAACCTAGTGTGCATACTAAAACTCGGTTATACTGAGTGAGTTCTATCTTTACTTTGTTAACTATAATCTTTTTCGGTCATTAAACATAGCTTAATTATTATTATAAAATAAGTTTTCTTTCTGAAACATTTTAACAAAACATTCTTTGTACTTTAAACATTGCAGTTTAACAATTGATGAAATCTTTTTTGTTTACTATCATTTGTTAAAACTTTATTTTAGATAAAACCAATTACGGTGTCCAACTCTGTCACCGTCTATCTTTCTTCTTTATACTATCAACAAGTAACTTGCACTTGTATGAAAATGGCATAACATAACTGAACCATTATCCAAGGACAAGGTTCCACTATGTTTGCATAAGATAAAACTCTTATGTTCGTTACAAATGACAAGACTCCTATGTTGCGTGCATAATGTAAGACTCCTATGTTGCTTGCACAATGTAAGACTCCTATGTTGATTGCACAAGGCAACACTCTTATGTTTCTTGCACAAACCAAGACTCATATGTTGCTTGCATAAGGCAAGACTTGTTTGCATAAAGAAAAACTCCTATGTTGCTTGTATAAAGAAAGACTTCTCTGTACTTTCTATATTATAAAATAACTATGCATTTACTCTGTCTATCACATTATCACATAAATGTAAACATATCAGTATATATTATCATACACGTATATAACATGACATCTATCACTGGTATCTGATACCAAAGTACTGCTATCACTGTCACTTTTACTATGTATCTATCTATCATTATTTTCTTTAAAACATTTAGCTTAAAGACTATATCTTTTTACTCTATTTATGTTTCTCTTTACTATTATAAAATGTAACCATGTCATTCTAAATATTTCGTTTAGTTGGTATTTTCTATTAAGTATGCACATCAGCCCAGAATAATATAAAAATGTGAAATGAATACTCTAAGTAATCGCACAAGTACATCATTCAGAATTTCATCCTCGATTTCGAAAGATCTATAACACATTTAATAACCATAACTTTTCCCATTTGACGGTTGATTTGTCCAACAAATGAAGGAAAACCTTTAAAATAGTTTTTTTTTATGTATCAGTAAAACTTGTATTTCTATTAGTTTAGCGATCTCTTTGTTTGTATATGTATAAACTAGCTTAGAACTCGTGTCTACACACAAGATGAAAAATATTAGTAAATAAAATTCTTAAATCTGTATATATATTTTCCAGACGTAAAAATCTATTACATATACTAAGGATAGAAAACAAAATTCAAAATATATAAAAATTAATAGGATATTGGGTTTCAAAAATACGTTAATTTCTATTTAATGTAATTTGACTTTCATTTATTATTTGATTAAAAATAAAGTTACATAAATAGATTTCAAAATTCTTATAATAAAAGATAAATTAAAATAAATATATTTTATTAGTATAATTAGTATTTTATTTCAAAATATATTATTATTAAAAGATAGAGATGTATTTAATTAGAGAGGGAATCAGAAAAAAAAAAATAGGATGAATATAGAGGCAACACGTGGTATGAAAAAATCTTTATTTATTAGAGCATGGGGTATACCCATGTGATTATAGTGTGGTGTGATAATAAAGTGCACGCTACGTGACGCCACGTCACTATGTGCAAAATCACATCACCCATCACTAGGCAAGATGTGATTGTGGTGGTGTGATAATTAAAAGTTATTTTTTTTAATTTTCATTTAAATTAAAATAAAAAATAATATTTAAAAAAATACATTAATTAAAATAACTAAAAAAACATTAATAAAAAAATACATAACAAAAAAAATAACATAACCAAAAACTTACGGGATACCACGACGTTCTTTGATCTACTTTTGTTTTTTTTCAATCAAAAAACGTTGCGCGACAGAGAGTGAATCAAGATCTATGTCAAGAATTTCGATCTCTTGTTTTGTTCGTTTCCAATCCATCCTCTCGTCTTGGGCATTGTTAAATCTTGTCATTTGTTCGACCATTTTTTCACCGATTTCATCGTGACTTGCAACCGAACCCGAGCCCCTTGCTTGGGCTTTTGCTTTTTTCTTCCCTATCGGACGTGATTTCTTCCACGTCATCTGGTTCATCTATGTTAAGAGCGTACATAGATCTACAATCGGAAGCACCCGGACTAGCGTCAATGTCGGTTGATGTTTTTTTTTTGGACGAGCTCGTCTATATTCAAATTCATAAACACAATAATAAAATAAGAAAAATTTAAAAAATACAAAAAACAAAATTGTTGTTACCGATTATTGGATCTTCCGAGACGTCTATATACGCCTTAACCATGTATAGTGATTCGTCTTTTTCCCAGTTTTTTTTTTTTGTATTCGGTCGGCTTGAAGTATCTTCTTCTTTCCTTTTTTTTGTGAGGCATTTTGATTCTCGGTCAAGGTTTCTTGTGGCATTTCTTGAGTTTCGGGTACAAAGTCAAGTGGTACCCGGTTGAGATATTGGAGATTGGTAGTTAAACATTAGAAAGTTCAGGTTTGGTTGGAAGTTTGGGTTGGGTAGGAAGTTTGGGTTGGGTAGGAAGTTTGGGTTGGGTTGGGTTGGAAGTTCGGGTTGGGTTGAAAGTTCGGGTTTTGTTGAAAGTTTGGGTTGGGTTGAAAGTTCGTGTTGCCCTTAAACGCGTTATCACGAGCCGCGTATTGAGCCCAAAAGTTTGGGTTCGGATCGTTACTCATTTTTTGTTATGGGTTGAGGATATTAGAAATGAGTATAGAAGATTAGTGAGTTTGGGTAGAAAATGAGTGTAAATATTATGAAATATTATTATTTATTTAAATATTTTTATTTTGCAACGGTAGGAATTATTACCGTTCAACGGTAATAATTTGAAAAATGAAGGGAGATGCTCGCGTGAAAATTATCACGCCCATTAATCACGGCGTGATTAATGGGTCAAGGGGGCGGTGTTGGCATGGATATCACGGCATGATATCTTGCCCCACGTAGGACGACGCCGTGCTTATAGGTAATATACCGGATGTACTTATATAGTATAGATGAGTATGAAACACTAATAATCTTTTCTAAAGTTTGTGTCTAAAATGGGAAACCCCGTGTGGAAAAAACAGTACGGCACGAGCACGTGTCGCGTCGCGTATGTATAATGATTTATACATAAGCTAAGGGTACGTTTGTTTACTGTAGGTAAGTGAAAAACTGATACATTTTATTTACTTCGCATATGATATGTCAGCTCAGGGTTCATAAGTGAAAATCTAGATTTGGTAACTGCATTTTCAAGGGAAAGGGTCATAAGGTCCTCAAGAATTAAATTAAATCAAATCAAATCAAGTTAATGTGTTACAGTACATTAATGTGTGAACATTAAGTAGCTGTGTGCTACCTACATGATGGGTATTAATGGGATTTTTCAATGGAATGACTTTTTTTTACGAAACAACCCACAAACCGCGGGCAGGGTACAAGAACAAAACATAAAGGTACTTGCATGAATGAATATTTACATCAATTATTCCAACTCGAAAACTTGAGACTAGATCCATTCGAAAACCAAAGAAAACCGAGGGATTTAATATTAATAAGGATGTCCTCGATATAGGTAACTTTGTTGAATCTCTTCTCATTCCTCACTAACTATAAGCACCAACATGACCAGTGGCGGATCTAGGAAAAAAATCCAGGGGTATCTGGATACATAAAACGGTAAAAAAAATTATTCCCGTTGCGCGTCGAAAATTCCCACTACACGTCGAAAGTTGAGGGGTACCAACAGGTACGCCTGCCCTCCACATACATCCGCCCCTGAACATGACATCATGATGATCCCGTGGAAAGCCTCCCTAGCCTGATCTCCAATACCACAAGAACCATGGGGCTCCAAAAGATCTCTAACCGAGAACGTATAAATAGATGGAACCGACACCGACTACTAATATGATTTTATACAACCGAGGCCACTAAACAAGAAGTAAAAAAATGTTTCAATGACTCCACGTCCTCATCACACAGGCAACAATTTAAGTCCCCAACTTGGACGTTCCTTCTAAAAAGGGCAGCCATGGGTGGGATGTGATCCGCCTCCGCCCTCAATGCAAAAAATGTTGTATTTGAAAGGCACCCATTTTCTCCAATTCAAAGCATAAAAAGCGCTAAAATCCTTTTTAATAACCGTCAGCCCCTTAAATAAATATATAGATGTCTACTATGGTAGGATTATATATAATAGTTGTGGTTGCTATGTTTTGGCAAATTGGCAATATTACCTGTTCTCTCAATTTGCAACGTCCAAATGCCACCGACTAATTTCAATCTTTAACTTTGCTCTAATTATCTTCTAAACTCTCAATTTCCTAAAATTTTTATTTGACCCATGCTTTTAACCCCATTAATATTTTTACTAAATTTTATTTTCTCCGATAACTTTCGTTCATTAACTTTTTTTTAAATCGTTAAATATATTTTTTAGGTATCACCGGTTATATCAACTGGCGGTAACATGCTAGTACCTAGAAGAATGAGACCGGCACCGACTAAAGAACATTGGTACCGTTGTATAATTGTCTTTGTTACTAAATGTTTTAACCAGTTTGTCGTTTCAATGTTATGTCATGTTTACGTCGCAACGCTAATTTTAATAATAACCCTCCAGCTTTCTCCATTTTCATATACTACCTTCAACTTTCTCAAATTTCTAAACTCTCATGTTTACCCTTAAATTTCGTTTCTTTTTTCTTTTACTTTTTCTTTATATTCTTCTTTAATGAATTTGTCGTTTCAATGTTAGCTTATATTAGCATCGTAATTTATCTATTTTTCGATCTCAATTGAGTCGTGACAACTTCTTACGTTTCTTTTATGTACTTAGCCGTTATTGTCTTCGCCGCAATGCGCATAACGAGGGTCGCAAACCCGCCGCATCACAGGGGCTTTATTTATGTACTTAAACACGTTAATGTCACCGTACAGCCCCCATAACACACGGGGTAATATTTTCTAGTTGTCTCTTATTTTCCATGGATGGTTTCTATGACCATAACATGTATGCAATAGATATAATATGGATACTAAATTTTAACCTATTAGAGCATTTCCTCATCTTGTTCCAACATACAAATTTAATAGGATTCACACAACAATATAAAAAAATTCTAAAATATTATATGTAGAAACAACCGTACACAAAGTGGGTGATCGGCCGTCCAAACTAAATGACCGTCCATCGTAGGAAGTAGGTGGCCGTTTACTAAGAAATGGCTTATCTCATATTTGTCAGATCGCCCTGGAATCTATTAAGCAACAAACGACCGTTCATTTTTAGGCGGACGATCGTTCACAATATAGGGCTTACGTCATTGACGTGATTATGTTCAAACGGCGGTTTGATATGCATTGGACAGCCATTTGTCTGACATTTGTGTGGGATTAGAATTGGGGTTGGTGTTGTTTTAGCATGCTCCTAAAGATATTGTTGAATTTGTTTTAACAACATACTTATACAAGGGGGTTTATGAGAGGATGAGACTAAGATAAAAGCCATGAATGATCAGGCGACTGATTGGGGATGGTTTGGGTAAATTGGGGCTTTGGACATGAAATTTGGACCTAGCTAGTTGTGCCTGAAAGTTTGTCAAAGCAACAAGCCTTAAGAAAGGGTTTTTATAGCGGTTGACCCGGTCCTTAGACGTAAGATTTGTCATGGAGACCCAAACTTAGTTTAGCGGGATGACTAAAGGACTAAGGGTAATTCTTTTGCCCATCTTCCTTTCTTGGCACCTAGTCTCTTTTTAAGGTTGTTTATGATAATCTTTTTACCTGACTCTATCTGTCCATTGGCCTAAGGGTGCACGGGTGTTGAAGTTATCATATTTATTCCCTAACCCAGAGTCAGACACAATAGGTGTAGAGGTGTTGTGTACTTGTGTTCATGCGTTTGAAAAGCCATGGACAAACCTAGAAGCAAGGAAGGGCGGGGGTTGGACAGATTAAAGAACCCTAAATTGTGTTAGCGTAGATGGCATGGCTTGTGATAATCCTGTGAGTGTCCTACTTATGTATGTGTGAGTTGCATAGGCAAGTGTATGTGTGGATTGTGTTTTTATAATTATTTATGCTAAAATTATGAAACAAATGTTTTGAACTTTTAGCTAGGAACTCACGAGGTTGCGATGACTTGTTTTAGTATGTGTTAAGATGAGTTCGATTGTTGGTGATTTGACATCTCTGAATCATATGGCGTGGGCATGGGGCATCCTATGGATAGTTGCAATTTACTTTTAAGTGTTACTAAAAAATGAAAACACCAGAGAATGTTAACCAAGTTTTAAAAGTGTTTCAATTGTGTCACTCACCAAAGTATACCCGAGGATGTATACCGTGTAAAATGCGTATTGAGTGACCTAATTGGAACATTTTTGAAACTTGTTATTCTACAAAGTTACCCTTTACTAAAATTATAAAAGTTTTCCATTGTGTATTTATAAAAATCTTCCGGTATGTAAAACCAAAGTAGCACGCGCGGTGTTACATATACCCCACCAATTACCTAAAACATACATCCGCATTTATCCAAAACCATACATATTATATTTTTGTTTTATTTTTAATTTTCTTTGTCATTATGTAATAGAGTTATTTAATAAGAACATCCACATTATGAGGTTCCAACACTGGCTCGTCATCTTTGCCAAGGCTTTTGCCTATCTTACAACCGGAACAAGCCTAAAAACGCCGTAAAAATGCATCCTCATTGTCTTCCTCCCTCTTTCCTCCCCTCTAATGTAACCCGATTTTGCGCTATCTTTACAAGAATGTTCATTCTCCCTCTCTCTTTCACAACATGCCCTCTTGTTCATGTGAGCTCAAAAACACGATGCTTTAATCCACTAAATTTATAATTACTATATTTCTAATTTATTTGGGTAATAAAGTTATATAAAAATTATAATAGTAAGAAATATACTTAGATTCCCGGTGGGTAATTTTTATTAATACATTAACGAGGATACACGATACCCAAATAGTATATGACCGAGTTTATGAGACGATTTTAGAATCGTGTATGAATACCCTACTTCTAAGAAGAAATTGTGTTGCTTATTTAAAGAATGGGCCATGCATTGACTCATATATGGTGGTAGGAAGAAAACTTGTGGCCTATTTAAAGGACGGACCATGCATTAGGTCAATATATGGTTGTAGAAAAAAAATATTAAGGGTTACTTAAACGAGGGACCATGCATTAAATTAAGATGGTTGTAGAAAGAAAATTGTAGCTTAATTAAAGGACTAAATGCATTACATCAAAATATGGTTGTAGAAAGAAAAGGTGTTATCCGTATCAAAGTGATGCGTGTTCAAATCACATAAAATGAGTAATATGTGCCCTTTTGAAATAGATTTTACCAGGGGTGTGTTGGTCGTTAGAGAAAAAAAAAGGTGGTTTATTTAAAGACATACCATGCGATACATCAAGGGAAGATTGTATGAAGGAAAGTTATGGCTTATACCAAAAACATATGATCATAATTACACGACATTTAGTGTAATAAGGCGAGAGGTATACTCCGTGAGGGAATCCGTGAGCCACTCACCTTAGCGGGAACACCGCTTCCTTCATCCGTTAGCCACCCGTGGGTGGGTTTTTCGTTGTATAGTGTGCTCATGATTGTGAGCCAAGAATCAGATGCAATTCTTAATTTTCAAACCAATCACATGTTAACACACATGCATATACTTTTTTTCAGTTTTTAGCAGAGTTGTTTTAAAAAAATATGTGTCGTGATGATTTTTAACACTAGTTTAGTCTCATATTATGTTTTGAATTAATTAATTACTTTAATTGTCTGAAACTAATTAATAAATAGTTAAAAAAAATATTTTTTTACATATTTCCCCTATTAAACTTCTAAATTACATAAGGGGACTACTAATGGCACACGTGAATTGCTATCTGTACCGGGCCCTATACGCATCGTATAGGGCAATACGATGTGTATATCCCTTCATAATTTCCCATGCCCGACAGCCTCGTACAAGCCGGTCATTCCAACCCTATATGCATCGTATAGGCCAATACGATGCAGTTTAGGTTACGAGATAACTTCTGCAACTAGTCATTCATCACATCGATATACGCCCCGTATAGATCTATACGCGGCGTATAGCGATGTGATTGATGACTAGTTGCATAAAGTACCTCGTACCCTATACGCATCGTATTGTCCTATACGATACGTATACCAGGTTTGACCAGAATCCTATACGCACCGTATTGCCTTATACGATGCGTATAGGGCCCAAATTTTGTGTATTTAACCATACAAAATTCTCATTCGAACGTATCGTTCAAAAATTTTTCAAACAATCTCTCAAAAATTATAAACATGTCTTGGTGGTGGGATGGTAACTACGGTTTTCATGTATATTCTAACGAGTCGCTGGAAAATAACTCGTAAAGTTCGGGCGTTCAAGAGGTGAACCGGGAGGAGGTCTCGTCCGACGTTTATTCTAATCAACGCGTAAGGCTTCTAGATTTGAACGAGCCACTGAGCAATCCCGAGTTCGTATACGGTGAACAGTCTTACCTTACATAACCCACGAATGACTATGTATACGGTGAAGTCTCTTACCCGACACAACAAACGGATGACTTCGTGTGCAGTGAAGTCTCTTACCCGACACGACAAACTGACGAATCCGAAGACAAGGAACAACGTGCCATATAAAACTAATCAGAATATTCAGTCTCGTGAACAGTCGGTGGATTGGGCTGTCTGGAGAGGACGTGAGAATGGTTATGTCCTTGTCACCCGACGATCGAGGAGAAAAGGCGACGATCCGACTTGAAATGGAGGGGATTCAAACTTTTCAAATTTAAGATATTTACAGGCTATACGCCACGTATAGGGCAATACATGGCGTATAGAATACAACAGGTTGGTGGCTATAAGCCACGTATTGATCTATACGTGGCGTATAGCCTTTTGATAAACCAGGATGATGCCTCGTATAGTCCTAAACGAACCCAAACTCACACACACAAACACATACGTGACCCAGCCACAAATCTCGTTGATTTAGATTATCGTCTCAAAAAAAGTTCGTAAAGGTACGTATCTCAACTCCTGATCAATAATGTTAGGTTTATATTGATTTTTAGCGGGTAAAAACTGGGTAGATTAGGGGTTTTTCCACTGAAACTTAGGCGTTATACGCCACGTATAGACCCATACGTGGCGTATAGTTCATCTAAGAAAGACGATGATGACATACGTCACGTATAGATCTATACGCTGCGTATGGCTTATGTTCTCGGCAACTTGGCCTTCGTATGGCTTGAGTTGCCCAGTAACAGCCCTGTGTATGACTTGGGTTGCCTGCGTATGGCTTGGTTACCCGGTATAAGGCTACACGTAGCGTATAAGTATTAAAAAAAATATTTTTATTATTTAAAATAAAAACAATATATTATTATTATTATTTAAAAAAACTATTATTTATTATTATTTAAAATAACAATTATTTATTATTATTTAAAATAACAATTACTTATTATTATTTAAAATAAACAATTATTTATTATTATTTAAAATAAAAAAATATTAACAATTTATTATTATTATTTATTAATATTTAAATTAAAAAAATAAAAATAATTTATTATTATCAAATATGGCGGATCATGAGGAAGATATTGATATGGAGTATCTAGACGATCTTACGCACTACCCTTTTTCTGGACTTTTCGACCGATTCAGAGTGGTATGGCCGGTGCTAAAAGCTCCGGGAGGTGCAGTTGGGCCTAGGGACGGCGGTCGATTAGGGGCTTCTAGAGGAGGTACAGGAGGCCGAGTGGGCTAGGGCCATCATCGGCCAAGACACGCCATGGTCTCGTCTTTTTGATATTTCATTCACGGAGACCTACCGAGAGGTGGTCGTCGAGTTTCTTTCAACGTTCATCTACTCAGAGGTTGGGCTGGAGCCTCTTCCCTAAGACGAGCAGGATATGGAGCCGGATAAGGTTACATTATGTATTTTTGGGACCGTTTATCATCAGTGGGCCGTCACGATGGGCTTGTACCACGAGTCCAAGACGGTCACGCCACTTTACACCGAGGCGGTGACGGAGGTGAACAAGGAAGAACTCCTTGTTTTTTGGGGATTGATTTCAGATAGTCCTTGCTTGGGTACCAAGGGGTGGGTCTCGTGGATTAGAGACCCTCTTTATAGATATCTGCACCGTCTTATTTCGACGTCGATCACACCGCATTTGAAAAGCCGTGAGTGGTGCACTGATAGAGATCTCTTCTTTCTCTATTGCCTGCTTACTGGCAGGCGGTGCGCCCTATTCACATGTCAGACGCTTTATTTTGCATCTGCCTATATGCGGCAGAAGCGCGGGCTTTTGTATGACAGCGCTTATCACCCAGATCATGCGTACGATTACACCATGGCATGCGCATGATCCTGAGATGTTGCCGTCCATTCCCCTATCCGATTAGACCGCCGCATGGTGAGTGGCATGCGCATCACGCACCGATTCCCGGGGATCGGTCTTCGGTTCGTTGTGGCCGTCCAGGACCAGGTTTGGGTCCCGGAGCATTTGCCGTAGATGCCGGGACAGGGGGACCCACCTATGCCTCATCCGCTACAAGGTGTGGCGATGGGGGACGCGCCGCCGCACGTCGATGACATCCAAGTCCATCCGCCACAGCATCCCTGACATGTACGTCGGTCTGTTAGGCTAGACATGGCTAACCAGGCATTGCTTGATGGACTTGATGCCGACTCATGGCGACAGGGTAGTCAAGTCGATCGCATGGAGGACCTGATGATGTGGGCAGTTGGTCGCGTCGTGGATCTGTCACGAGCCGTCAACATCGAGACACCACCACTACCACTGCCACGTCATTATCCGGACGACCCTGTTAAGGATGAAGGCGGGGCCGGTCAGGATGAAGGCGGGGCCGGTCAGGATGACGGCGGAGCCGGTCAGGTTTAGTTGTTTTATTTGTATTTAGTTTGTTTCGTTGTTATGTATGTAAAACATTTTGATGTATATATTTAATTTTTTGATGTAATGTATATAATGTTTAGTTTATTTGTTTGGTTGTAATGTTTAATATTTTGTTTGGTTGTAATGTAAAAATATAATAAATGTTTAAAAAAAATAAAAAATATATAAAATTCATAAATAGATAACAAACTTATATTAACAAAATTATATAAATTAAATTAAAAAAGATAATTAAATAAAAAAACACAACATAAATTAAATTAAAAAAGATAATTAAATAAAAAAACTTATACGTGGCGTATAGATCAGTACGCCACGTATAGGATTCAAAATTTTCCAAATCTTCCAACTTTTTTAGCAAAAATATAACCTGTGACATACGCTGTGTATAACTCAATACATCACATATTGGACCAGCCGACTGACACAGAATGACATGTGGCATTCTGTTGTAAGTGACTGAACCCTATACGCTCTCGTATTGCCCTATACGAGGGCGTATAGTGCGGCGGCGTGTCCAATTAGCAATATCCCGTATGTGGTTAGAATTTCCCTATATATATCCTCAATCCCTAATTTTAATTACATATTTCCCCAATTAACTTAAAATTACTTAATTGCCCCTCACAAATATTTAGGATGGGGATATATTTAAATAGTACTTTAATTGGTTTATTAAGGATAAAATGGTAATAAATAAAGTTATTTTAAATGAATTTGATATATATGTAATATAGAGGTTTTAGGAAGAGGAAATATGTAATTAAATTTTAGAGTTGGGTAAATACGTAATAAAGGAACTTAGGAAGGGAATATATGTAAACCAAACACAAACTCTATTTTGAGGATGGCTATTGCGAGGACAAGATGTCCTCGTTATAGAGAAGGCTATACTAAGGACATGTTCTCGTTATAGAATGAATCTAAAATTATGGTTTTTTAAACCAAGGTCCTATATGTGTATGTGTTTGGTTTAAATGTAGTTTGTTCTGGGGGTTTGTTCTGGGGGTAATTTAGATATTGCTATATGGGTTAGGTTAGATACTTATGAACTGGATAGTTAGATATTATTAAATTATTTGTTACCAAATCATTTGAGTTTTATAAAATTAAAAATAAATAAAAGTATTAATTGGTTTTTGTGTAAAAAAAATAATTGAACATGGGTTTAAATATGAAGTTTATGTATGTCATGTTTATGTAAATGTATACGTTTATGATTATTTAGGATAAACCTTTAGAACAACAAGAAATAAGTAGACAATTACAAGAACAAATAAAACAACTACTTGCAATGGTCAACACATAAACTGGATCGTCAAGACAAGACCGTGATGAAGATGATAAAAATGAGTAGGTATATTGTTATGTGTATGTTTATGAATTTTATCAAGAAGTTTAATGTATTTGTATTCGACATTAAGGTGGTAATTTGTTGAATGTTATTTTTTATATGTTTGTGGCAATTCATAGATTATTATGTGTTGTAGATTTGTATTTTTGTAAAGTGGTAATTCATAGATTATTATGGTTTGTATACAGACAAACAATTTTGAAAGGCAAAGTAATAGTTTTTTCTATATATTTTTATAAAATAGAAAGAAAAAGAAGATACTTTTTATAAAAATGACATTTTTATAAAAACAAGGATTATTGGATTTTTAATAATCCCGCCTTTTACCAATTGGCCAGGGATAATCACAATTGAAAATATTCTTACCACAATCTATTTTCTTACATTGGAAACCCCTGGTTAAAAAAACTTAACGCCGTCACATTTTATATGACGTGGACATCTACAAACCGCTAGAAAGTCGAACCAACCTAGCAGTGGTCTTGTGGTGGGTTTTGAAATTGGCTCTGGTGGTGTTTAACCGGCCTCGTTGGTCTCGTTTTTCCGACAAGTCCAAACAGTGACAACGATGGTGTTTAACGAGACCATTTAAACACCACCAGAGCCAATTTCAAAATCCACCACGAGACCACTCTTAGCTTGGCTCGACTTTCTAGCGGTTTGCAGATATCCACGTTATATAAAATGTAACGGCGTTATGTTTTTTTAACGGGGGGTCCAATGTAAAAAAATAGTCAAAAAGTAGGGACTGGTAGTAAAAATATTCTCAGTTGCGATTATTATTGGCCAATTAGTAAAAGCTGAGATTATTAAAATCCAATAATCCTAAAAACAAAGAGAAAGAAGATGGTTTTTATAAAAATGATATTTTTATAACAAGAAAGAGAAATAAGATAAAGAATATAGTACAATCTTTGAAATAAATATTTTAAAGAAAGTAAAGAATGAAAGTTAAAGAATGGTATCGTTGTTGTACTTCGGTTCAGCTCGACAGTAGCAATGACAGATGTCATGTTATATGCTTATGTGTTAATATGTATTATTTGTCTATGTGATTGCATAGTAGAAATTCCTGCAGGCATACTAAAGTAGAAGTCTCACCCTGAGGTGTGAGCACATCTAAAGTAGTGTTACCCTGAGGTATAAGCGAGAAAGTCACATTCTAAGGTGTGTGCACAACTAAAATAAAAGTCTTACCCCGAGGTGTAAGCGTGAAAGGGATCTTGTCTTCAGACAATGATCCATATGTGATAGTTAAAGTATGTGATAGTCACTTGTATTGTATGAATGAAAAGTAAAGTTTGAAAGAGTAAATGAGGACACTTTAACGGGTTTCCTCAAATGTAAAGTTTGATACAGTAAAGGAGGACACCTTAACCGGTTCCCTAAAAAGTAAAGTTTAAATGAAAGAAAGTAACATGACGATTTTATAAATGGTAACGTTATAAAAAGTGAAAGTGGGGTTGTAAAGTGAAAGTGGAGTTGTAAAGATAGAGAAAGAAAACTTATTTTATTTTTATAAAACTAAGCTACGAAAAAGAAAGTTTACGGTTCGTTAGCTGACTTTTTAGTATGCATGCCAGGTAGCAAAGGTAAAGCAAACTAAAGAGTAGAGGAGTCGCAAGGGCTCGATAGCATGGAGATGGGGTGTCATAAGGGGTTAGCAATTATTCAATTATGTATGTATATTCAAAGTTCCATCTACAATCTTTATGTCCCATATGCTATTAGTGCTTGTACAGTACAAGCATGATTGGCCATGAAAAAATGAAGATCTTGATTCCCTTTATCATTAAAGGTGTGTTGCCTAATGAAAAGGTAACATATTACCCATAGCAAAAAAGGCCTAATCCATAACATCATTTATACTTTCTAGTTGTGCATTTATTACTTCAACTTTCTTATATTTTTTTAAAGGGAACTTTATTATATGATGGGCATTTTTTGTAACATAATGTGATAAACTTGACTCTAGAATGATATTGTCAATCATGTGTGAGAGCTGTACATTGATCAAGATTTGGCAATTTTGAAAGATAAAGCTGCTATGAACTTGCCTGGTAACTCCAAGACCAACATTGTGAGGAAAGATTGTAGCTTTTTAAACATCTGCATCAATCCCATAAATCAATGGTGTCCCCAATCAACAAAACTGAAAATCTCCCCATGTTCTTGTCCCCCATTGCAAAGTGACAATTTTTCTAACATAATATTGATTAGGCAGTTAGGTGATGATTTCATATTCAAAATAAATAAAAATCAAAGGAAGTGCAGTAGTTTGTCTAAAGATTTGGTCCCAGTGTTACCCAAGAGTCAAACAAGCGAAGTTCAAATTGAACACATGTCTTATTATATAGTTAAATAAATTAAAAAATGCCCTAATCTGTAGAAGGTGCTTTATAATGTAATATATTATTATTTAATCTAAAACACAGAACCTTTATTTTATGGTTTTTAGTGCTCAAAGATGTTTTTAATTATGTGTCATTTTTATCTTGTTGGGGAAATTCTGATGTTTCCTTTCACTTCTATTTTGTTGAGGCATTTTATCAAATACCTGGTACCTGGTGAGCACATTCAACTATAGTGAAATCTTTATCAACTACTAAAATGTCTAATTCCGACAAACTGGATCTGCAAAATGTAAGAAAAAGTTGACAACGTCAAAAATGTTACCATTGAATTTAACGAGGACGGTTTAGCTATTGGCCCAAATGTGTGTTGTTTTATGTCGATGGTCGGTTTAGAGTTCAAAACAAGGATCCCATATGAACTCGCTAAAGATGTTAACAAAAAGCTCTATGGTGAAGTTTGGAATAACATTAAGGTAATGTATTTGAATCTTCTTATATTAAAGTTTAGTTTATAGAATTATGTCAAAGTTACATTGTCTGACTCGACCCGCATATTTTACCAGGTTTAGGTCAAACATATGAACCCGACACGAACCCGTTTGAGCAAAATTTTCTTATATTTTGTTTTATTATTTGTTTTTTAACATATTAGTGTCATAAAATAAAAATCGTCGGTTTGACAATAAGCTAAACGGTTTCACTGGTTCACACCCTTATACTCGTTGTCTTTATCTTTTAATATGTAGCAAACGTGGAACATACATGATGATCACGCAAAAAATGCAACTTTGAAAAAATGGAATGTTATTATGAGAAACCTCCGATGTACAATAGTGAATAAATACGTTAAAATCAAATAGGTTGTGGTGTAGTGGTTGAGGTAAGGCCTGAAGTCCCAAGGACCTGAGTTCGATCCCTGCCACCATCATTAATTTCCACGGCATCGCAAATGAGCCTAGCTCTTAGGCTAATACACCTAGTTTTTACACACGCTGATCCAGGGTTCGATCATCGGCTTTACCTCAAGCCCGGAAGGGGCCGTATTGGGTGGGATTTTTCCTTGTAAGCTCTCCAACGCTTACGCCAAGTGGGCCTGATTAAGACAACATATTGGCCGGAATTGGACGGGATTCTCCCATATGATAGGGGGTGCGATATCACAACATTTAATGTTTGCCTTTCAAAAAAAATACATTAAAGAAGGTATTTGTTAGATTGTTATTAATATTAATATTATTATTCTTCTTATCGTTATATGTTGTAATTAGTATTAATAGTTTTTTCTTAATATTTTATGCATGTTAAAAGTAAAAAAGTGAAAATTAGTGGAGAGAAACTATGAGCTTGCATGTGTAGGACGCACGGGGTTTAGTGGGTTTATGAGTGTTTGGGAAGGTAAAAAATTCACACTTATCTCTTATGCAAGACAATCGTTCGAAAATATATACTACTAGTAGACCGCATCTTAATCCTGTCACAAGTTTATATGAACTTGGACCACACACAAGAGTTGGTAAATATTTATATATATTTTATGTAATTGTTATATATGTATATACTAGCTTAGAACCCGTGTGCTACACACGGGGTGAAAAATATCGATACATAAAATTTTTAATCTTTACGTATATATTTTACATGTGTAAAAATATATTACATATACTAAAGATGGAAACAAAATTCAAAATATATAAAAATTAATATATAATTGGGTTTCGAAAATACGTTAACTACTATTTAATGTAATTTGACTTTCATTTAATATTTGATTGAAAATAAAAGTTACATAGTTAGATTTTAAAGTTTTTTTTATAATAAAGGATACTTAAAAGTAAATGTGTTTTATTAGTATAGTTAGAATTATATTTAAAAATATATTATTATTATTACTAGTTAAATTATAAGGATATAGATAAGAACTCGGTTATGAATGCTCTAACATATCCTCCAAACCAAACCATATGTCTATGAAGAGAGAGAGATAGAGATATAGAGAGAGATATGAAGGCTAATCGTAGTTATTATGAAGTCGGTAAAGATGTGGTTACTGATGTTGGAAAGGGACTTCAACATACGAGGCGTTCACGTTTAATTCCAGATGTTATTGGGTCCACAAAGAGTACTTTTCCACAAAAAAAAAGTAAAGAGTCAGAAAAATCACAAGACGAGATAGACGCCCTGCAACGAGATAGACGCCCTGAAACGAGACAAGGATCGGGTTGCTACAACAGCATGGCCTAGTAAAGGTAGACGTGGCTCTACTTGTGCATCTGATAGTTCATAGAACGATCTACCCGAAGCATAATGATCGTTAACAAGAAACGTACCCGTCACAATATCTGGTTCTTCACGTGCTTCTTTGGTGACCCCGACTCGGGCATCCTATCGTTGGTTCTCATAACGGGTTATTTCCTTTAAAAATACTCATTTTAGATATCTCAAATTATAGCGAAAGTCTTTCTAAAAACATTAATTATTATTGTCATTAAATTTACCTCATGAATGCATGCATACCGATCCGAGTAGCACCACTCCCAAGCCAAGATACGTAGCCCCGAAAGCTCACCTGCAAAACAAGCTAACGTACACACAAAGTCAGCTACGCTAAGTGAGTTCTAATAGTTTAAATTAAATAAAAGTAATCTCGTCACAATTAATATTTATCTCTACTAAAACCTTCCGGTCATTATAAAATAATTTTATAAATTATCATCATATAGATAACCCTGTTATCATATGGTCTCCCCAAAGTTCGCCACCCAAAACTTACTCTACAAGTATAACCCCATAAATCATACCCACACAATTTAATCCTTCTACACTAGTCACTCGTAATCTACTACCCATATTAACTCGAAAAACTATTAACACAATAATTCTCTAGACACTTTCTTTCTCAGACTTGACTAAGGCTCTCATAAATCAACTGACACGCTAGTTGTAGACACCACATCAGAATTATGACCCAACGGTTATATAAAGCTTTTACACATAAATACTCATTTAACTTCTTCAATTTTCTTCCTAACATCATTTTCTACATCAATTAAGTTCATGAGCACTTTCATTACTTTTCTTCCAAGTCCTCAACGGTTCTTATTTCGCTCTTATTTTCATAGGGTTGCTGTCAAAATTTCAAGGGGTATCGTTTTCGTATGGATGTTAGGCGATCGCATCCCAATCACTACTAGAAAACTGGGCAAATGCGACCGGAATTTGCGACCGGAAATCCGGTCATAAAATTAGCGACCGATTTATGACTAAAATCATAAAATTAGCGATCGCACAAGATCCGGTTGCAAAATTAGCTACCGAAAAAGATCCGCTCGCAAACCAGTCACAAATTTTGCGACCCCTCAATTTCAGTCGCAGATTTTGCGAACGCTGAACTTCGGTCACAATTCAATAGCAAAAATCATAAAGAGATAACTAGTCAAAACTAAATTTTGAACATCGATCGCAAGTCGGTCATAAAAATTGCGACCTTTTAAAGGTGGTAATATTAAAATAAAAATAAATTAATTATCGATCATAAAAACAATAAATACTTTATATCTATGTTTAAAATCCCTCTCATAAATCAATTGCATAAGATGAAAAGAAATATAATTTAAAATTAAAGTGTAGGTGATTGATGGCCACCTAGGATCTATGGTGTACAATTAGGGTCAGGGAAGATACTTTAGGGTCAATCAGGCTCACTGATGGTGAATTAGGGTCTTTGATGCTCATCATCTTTGAAGGTCAACTACGATGATTAATGCTCAACTAGGGTTTTAAGCCCAACGATTTTGAATTAAGGTTGTCTATACATAATTGTTGTCATTGAAGGTTAAACATGGAATTTGATGGCAATGATATGTAACACCCCAAAAATAGTAATTTAGTAAATAATAACGCGATAGAGACTTAATCGTCGTAAAACAAAAGAAAAACGGACGGGCTTGGGCTCGGCTCCAACGGGCCGAGCGAAGCCCAGGTATATAAGGGCCAAGACAGCCTTGAAGCTCTCATTTTCACCAACACTTGCAAGCTAGAGAGAGAAAGGAGAGTCGGGTCTAGAGAGAGAAAGTCGACGGATCGACACGAAATTGAAGGAGCACGTTACTACTGAGCTCGTGAGCAAAACCTCCGAATCAGAATCACAATCCAGGTAACGATTCGACCTTAAACTGAGTTTTTCTTCGTTTTGGGATTTTTCGGGTTTTAGCTAAATTGGAGACGTTTTTATGGATGAAACTTGAAAATAAGCTTAGAACTAGCATCTAGAGTGAAAACCGCACCTTTTGATCAAAGAAAGTTGTAAGATTAGCATGATCGGATTAACATGCAAAATTTCGGACTTGTCCAAAAAACAGGTGCTGCGTAGTAGGGACGTCATGCGTACTTACCAAGTACGCAGGTACGCAGGAGAAAGATCATGCAGAAAGATCATGCGTACTTACCAAGTACGCAGGAGAAAGATCATGCGTACTTACCAAGTACGCAAGAAGAATGCTCTGCGCACTTGCCAAGTACGCATGAGCAAGGCCCTGCGCACTTACTAAGTGCGCAGGCAGCAGACCAGTAAGTAAAGTCAGTATGTATAGAATGATTAAACCGCTAGAGTCGGAGTTGAGTCTGATGTGTATTTAACTTCCTAATTCAGATCGTACGTGACATTGTTGGACCTTTGTTTAGGACAAAATAGTATAACAGTTAGGGCAGACGAGCGAATATGACGGACTACGACGGTAGGACGGGTAAGACGGACGGCCGAAGGTTGGCCGGACCAAAGTTAAGGCGGACGGTTTCTAGGACCGGACGAGTAAAAGGGCTACGACGGTAGCTTAAGAGCGTATGTCTTTGTGATATACGCAGTAAAAGACGGGTTGATCACCCTTATGTGTATGACCAATGAATGTAAAGGAAAGAAAAACGTCAATGCATATCTATGTAATCACATAAGAATGAAGAAAGAAAAGTAAAAGCTATGAATACGTATTTATAGAAATGTATGTATATAATTATGTATACTTATAAAGAAAAGAATGATCATACTTAATAGTTTTAAACTAGAACTCACCAGCGTTAGCTGACTTTTAGTATACATTTCAGGTACAGAAAGGAAGGGTCGTGCGAAGGCGTGAAGGTTACCCGGCACAAAACTGACATCCCACTTTTATATATGTTAAGACAAATGTTATGTACTTAATTTTAAAGACTTTCGCTGTTATGTCATGTCATGTTACGTTATGTAATGAATGAATTCGAATGTTTTAAATTTAAGCTCAGTAATTATGACTATGTTTATGAGTAAATCCAACAAGTGAGGTCACCCGGGAAAGGGCCCTTACAAGTTGGTATCAGAGCAATAGTTTGAGAGATTCAGACATCCCTAAATGTCTGGACTCAAGCTGATTATGGGACTAACGTACGGATGTCAGTATGGGTAACCAACGCCAACGCCAGCACGGTAATTAAGTACTAAAGTTAATGCACTTGGATAAGAATAGATACCTTAACTTAGAACCAATAGATGTCAATGTCACAACCGATTTGAAGAGTTTTGAACCCGAAAAGCAATGTAAATTAGTAATCACAAACCGGTCACTGTAATTAATAATTTACCTTGCTCGTACTGTTCTAAACTATGATCTAAAGGAATGGCATTGATGTATTCCCTTTATAACTATCAGGAAACTAAGAACTATGGCTGGTGGACGAAGGACCGGACGTCGAGGCGGTCGCACTGGCCGAGTAGGTAGACCTCCGTTGAATCAAAGGCTTGAAGAGGAAGCGAGTGTGCACGCAGAACACACTGAGAGTGTGCACGCAGAACACACTGAGAGTGTGCACGAAACAGATGTGACCCCAACTGGGAACGATAATCAAGGGACTATACAGTTGGAACCCGAGGTCAGGGATGCTATAGCCCGTGAAGTTGTACTCACTCTGAAGAAAGTATTGCCTAATCTACTATCCGAGGCACTAAAGAAAAGTAGAGAGAATGATGAAAGAGACCATGAAGAGAAAGTGTATGACAGTGATGGGGATGAAGTGAAGGTGGGATCAAGCAACCGTGGGTGTACGTACAAGGGTTTCAAGGACGGAGACCCACCCAAGTTTGATGGTAGCAAGGATTCGGTGGCAATGTTTGAATGGATTGAGAGGATGAACGCTGTAACTAACATCAGCGAGTGTCGACCAGACCAGGCGGTTAAATATGTTGCTCATTATTTCACCAACGAAGCACTAGGTTGGTGGAGAAACATTCAGAGAACAAAGTCGCCAAACGCTATCGCCAGAATGACATGGGAAGACCTAAAAAAGCTCATAATCCAAAAGTTCTGCCCACAGAACGAGATTGATCGTGTGGAGAACGAGTTCCTAAACTTCAAGGCTGGCAACAAGACTCATCGCCAGTATACTTCAAGGTTCAACAAGCTGGCCCAACCGGTACCACACTTGGTGGAAACTGAAGACCGTTTGATAAAATACTATGTCAAGGGTCTGCCGCAGAGGGTCCGTGTCCATGTAAAAGCTAATCTACCATCGACCTTCGAGTTGGTAGTGAATCTCAGCGGAATCGTCTACGACGATTATACCAATGAGGACCCGGCACCTGAGACACAAAAGAGAAAGTGGGAGAACCCGTCTAGAGGCACCGGAAAAGGGAATGTAGCATCTGAAATTAAGAAACCAATGTTGGATGAATATGAAAATTGCAGAAAATGTGGAAGGCGACATCTTGGCGAGTGTCGAATCGGCACCACCACATGCTATAAGTGCGGGAAGCCTGGTCACTTCTCCCGAGAATGCGTAAAGAACGTCAAGTATCAAGTATGTAGATTGTCTGGACATCTGACAAGGAACTGCAGGAAGGCCGGTCAATCTGGTTCGGGAAAAGAGAGGGAAAAGAAACAGCCGCAGGCTAGGACTCGAGCCTACGCCCTAACTGAGGAGGAAGCAAGGGGAAACCCTGATGTTGTGTCAGGTACGTTCCTAGTTAATAATGAACATGCCGCTATTTTATTTGACTCTGGTGCTAGTAAAAGTTTTATATCCAATGCATTTAGTCGTAAACTAGGTTGCACTATCAACACCATAGTAAAGGCTTTTAGAGTACAAACTGTCGTTGGTAAAAATTCGGCAGTATTTCAAGTAACAGAGGATTGCATCATAGAAATAGAGGGTCATAAGTTCCCTTCCAGATTATTCCTTCTTACCTTAGGAGGATTCGATATAGTATTGGGTATGGATTGGCTAGCTGCCAACGAAGCTCAAATCATATGTAAACGTAAGAGGATACACCTCAAAGCTCCAAGCGGCAGTCCAATTACGGTTTATGGGGATTGGAATTGCACGATGCCGAACATCATCTCGATGATCAAGGCAGAAAGTTACATGAGGCGCGGTTGCGAAGCTTATTTGGCATATGTTATTGATGATAGAATGAAAATGCATGAACTCAAGAATGTACCTGTGGTGTGCAACTTTCCGGAAGTAGTCCCTGAGGATCTACCTGGGTTACCACCCGATCGGGAAATAGAATTTCAAATTGACTTACTGCCAGGAGCTGAGCCCGTTGCCAAAGCCCCCTGCTGATTGGCGCCGTCAGAAATGAAAGAATTGATGTCTCAACTAGAGGAACTAACAGAAAAATGATTTATTAGGCCGAGCATCTCACTGTGGGGCGCTCCGGTAGTATTTGTAAAGAAAAAGGACGGCAGCATGCGCATGTGCATTGACTACCGCGAGTTGAACAAGAGGAAAGTAAAGAACAAATACCCACTGCCTAGGATAGATGAGCTTTTTGATCAACTGCAAGGTGCGAGTTGGTTCTCAAAGATCGATCTTAGGTCGGGGTACCATCAGTTGAAAGTAAGAGAAGAAGACGTACCAAAGACCGCGTTTCGCACGCGTTATGGGCATTATGAGTTTCTCGTGATGTCCTTCGGATTGACCAACACACCAGCAACGTTCATGGATTTGATGAATAGAGTATGTCGACCAATGCTGGATCGATCAGTGATAGTTTTTATAGACGACATACTTGTATACTCGAAAAGCGAGGGTGATCACCACTGTCACCTAAGAGAGGTTCTGGAGGTGCTAAAGCAGGAAAAGTTGTACGCAAAATTCTCCAAATGCGCGTTCTGGCTTAGGGAAGTCCAACTCCTAGGTCATGTAATAAACCCAAACGGCATTATGGTGGATCCTGCAAAGATCGAGACAGTAAAGGAATGGAACATCCCAAAGACACCAACAGAGATATGAAGTTTTCTGGGATTGGCAGGCTACTATCGAAGGTTCATTCAAGATTTTTCAAGAATAGCCTCGCCACTAACTAAGTTGACACGGAAGGAAGTGAAATATGAATGGGGTCCAACCCAAAACAACGCGTTTGAGGAACTTAAAGCATGATTAACCCAAGCTCCAGTCTTGGCACTACCTGAGGGAAATGAAAACTTAGTAGTCTACTCTGACGCGTCGGGTCAGGGTTTAAGTTGCGTACTTATGCAACGAGGAAAGGTAATTGCCTACGCCTCGCGACAACTAAAGATTCACGAGGTTAACTACCCAACACACGATCTAGAGTTAGCAGCAGTAGTTTTCGCGTTGAAAATATGGAGGCACTATCTGTATGGAGTTAGATACACCATCTACTCAGATCACAAAAGCCTGAAGTACTTTTTCAGGCAAAAGGAATTAAACATGAGGCAAAGGAGGTGGTTAGAGCTACTGAAGGACTATGACTGTGAGATATTGTACCATCCAGTCAAGGCAAACATGGTAGCTGACGCTTTAAGCAGAAAGGAAGAATCGGAACCTATACGGATCAAAGCGTGTCACTGATTATAACACCAGATTTGATGAGTGAAATATCAAAGGCACAAGACGAAGCACTATTAGAAGGAAATATAAAACGGGAAAGAATAGTAGGACAACAAAGGAATTTGGATGCAAATGCATACGGTGTACGAACTAGGTTTGGCCGGATGTGGATACCTAAGGTTGGCGAACTTAGAGCCAAAATACTCGATGAGGCCCATAAGTCTCGCTATTCTATCCACCCTGGGACAAACAAAATGTATCAAGACTTGAAGAAAGAATACTGGTGGCCTGGCATAAAGAATGATGTGACAGAATACGTGAGCAAGTGCCTAACGTGTTCTCTAGTTAAGGCCGAGCACCAGAAACCATGCGGTAAAATGCAACCTTTACCGATACCGGAATGGAAGTGGGAGGAGATCACGTTGGACTTCATTACTAAGCTACCGCGAACAGCTAAAGGCAATGATACCATTTGGGTGATCGTCGACCGCTTGACGAAAAGTGCTCACTTCTTACCAATACGTGAGACTTCCTCGTCAGAAAGACTAGCAGAATATTTATCAAGGAAGTTGTGAGCAGACATGGTATACCGTTGTCGATTGTGTCCGACAGGGATACTAGATTCACGTCAAGGTTTTGGAAGAAATTCAACGAATCAATGGGCACTTGACTGAACATCAGCACCGCTTACCACCCCCAAACTGATGGACAATCGGAAAGGACTATTCAGACCTTGGAGGACATGCTCCTGGCCTGTATCATTAACTTCGGTGGGAGCTGGGACAACCATCTACCATTGGCAGAATTTTCATATAACAACAGCTATCACTCAACTATTGGCATGCCGCCGTTTGAAATGTTGTATGGAAGGAAATGTAGGACCCCGGTTTGTTGGGGGGAAATTAGACAAAAGGATTTTGCAAGTCTCGAAGTGGTCAAAGCTACTTCCGAGAAATTTGATCAAATCAAAGCTCGAATGAAAGCCGCAAAGGACAGACAAAAATCATACGCGGATAAGAGAAGAAGTGATTTAGAGTTTCAAGTAGGGGACATGGTACTATTAAAGGTATCACCTTGAAAAGGAATCATCCAATTCAAAAAACGTGGCAAACTAAGTCCAAGGTTTGTCGGACCTTTCAAGATTTTAGCGAGAGTGGGTCAAGTTGCTTACAGACTCGACCTACCCGTTGAGCTTAGTGGAATACACCCTACGTTCCACGTGTCGCACTTACGCAAGTGCCTAGCTGACGACACAGCTCACATACCTTACGACGAGATCGAAGTGGATAACAGTCTAAATTATGTTGAGGAACCGATAGCCATCCTTGACCGAGCTGAGAAACGACTACGTAATAAGTCAATTCCTTTAGTCAAAATACAATGGAAGCACAGAAAAGGGTCAGAAGCTACATGGGAAAAAGGAGACGAGATGAGGGGACTATACCCTAAATTGTTTAACGTATAAGCGGTTTCGAGGACGAAACCTCTTTAAGGAGGGTAGACTTGTAACACCCCAAAAATAGTAATTTAGTAAATAATAACGCGATAGAGACTTAATCGTCGTAAAACAAAAGAAAAACGGACGGGCTTGGGCTCGGCTCCAACGGGCCGAGCGAAGCCCAGGTATATAAGGGCCAAGACAGCCTTGAAGCTCTCATTTTCACCAACACTTGCAAGCTAGAGAGAGAAAGGAGAGTCGGGTCTAGAGAGAGAAAGTCGACGGATCGACACGAAATTGAAGGAGCACGTTACTACTGAGCTCGTGAGCAAAACCTCCGAATCAGAATCACAATCCAGGTAACGATTCAACCTTAAACTGAGTTTTTCTTCGTTTTGGGATTTTTCGGGTTTTAGCTAAATTGGAGACGTTTTTATGGATGAAACTTGAAAATAAGCTTAGAACTAGCATCTAGAGTGAAAACCGCACCTTTTGATCAAAGAAAGTTGTAAGATTAGCATGATCGGATTAACATGCAAAATTTCGGACTTGTCCAAAAAACAGGTGCTGCGTACTTATCAAGTACGCAGTAGGGACGTCATGCGTACTTACCAAGTACGCAGGTACGCAGGAGAAAGATCATGCGTACTTACTAAGTACGCAGGTACGCAGGAGAAATATCATGCGTACTTACCAAGTACGCAGGAGAAAGTTCATGCGTACTTACCAAGTACGCAGGAGAAAGATCATGCGTACTTACCAAGTACGCAAGAAGAATGCTCTGCGCACTTGTCAAGTACGCATGAGCAAGGCCCTGCGCACTTACTAAGTGCGCGGGCAGCAGACCAGTAATTAAAGTCAGTATGTATAGAATGATTAAACCGCTAGAGTCGGAGTTGAGTCTGATGTGTATTTAACTTCCTAATTCAAATTGTACGTGACATTGTTGGACCTTTGTTTAGGACAACCAAGGCTAGCTTATCAGGTGAGTTCTATGTGCCCCTTCTATGTTATGTGCAAACCTTATCAAATGTTTTGGGGCTGAAATGTATACACTAAATGAATAAATGATATGAATGCTAATGTGATCATACGTGATATACTAATATATATTTATATATATATGAGAATGAATTATAAACAAAGAATGAAACGTATGTTTACAAAGAATGAATGAAAGAATGGCATAACGTAAATAAATGAAATCTTGCTTTATAATTATTTATATTGCATGTTATGAATGTATGTATACGTTATGGACGGAAACGAAGCTAACGGCTACTTCGGTAGACAGACGACCACGTGACTATTTTGCAACCGGGAAAGATACGTTCCTTCGCAAGCTAGGACGTACAAAAAGCATAAATAGGCGGTCGAAGTAAATGCTAAAATAGTATAACAGTTGCATAAACAATAGTTCGCGTGGGAAACGAATGCCTTAGGGCAGACGGGCGAATATGACGGACTACGACGGTAGGACGGGTAAGACGGGCGGCCGAAGGTTGGCCGGACCAAAGTTAAGGCGGACGGTTTCTAGGACCGGACGAGTAAAAAGGCTACGACGGTAGCTTAAGGGCGTATGTCTTTGTGATATACGCAGTAAAAGACGGGTTGATCACCCTTATGTGTATGACCAATGAATGTAAAGGAAAGAAAAAGGTCAATGCATATCTATGTAATCACATAAGAATGAAGAAAGAAAAGTAAAAGCTATGAATACGTATTTATAGAAATGTATGTATATAATTATGTATACTTATAAAGAAAAGAATGATCATACTTAATAGTTTTAAACTAGAACTCGCCAGCGTTAGCTGACTTTTTGTATACATTTCAGGTACAGAAAGGAAGGGTCGTGCGAAGGCGTGAAGGTTACCCGGCACAAGACTGACATCCCACTTTTATATATGTTAAGACAAATGTTATGTACTTAATTTTAAAGACTTCCGCTGTTATGTCATGTCATGTTACGTTATGTAATGAATGAATTCGAATGTTTTAAATTTAAGATCAGTAATTATGACTATGTTTATGAGTAAATTCAACAAGTGAGGTCACCCGGGAAAGGGGCCTTACATGATAATATGTGGATACAACAATGGTCAATTAGGGCATTTAGTGCCAATACCGGGCAACTATGATTGATTACCGTCAATTGGGTAAATTTGGGGCGAATGAGGTTACGAACCATGATGGACTTTATTGTGTCATATTAGGTTTTAAAGGGTTAGATCAGGTTGTAGTAAGTCGTACTAAATCATAATGGGCAATAGTAAATCATGCATATTTTAATGGACCATATTAGACCGTAATAGTTATGATAACTCTTAATACCACCATGGTGAGTTGATAATGTCATGTTAGGTCTAAAAGGTAACGTTAGATCGAGTTATATAAGTCATACTAGATCACAATGGGAAATAGTCAGCTAGGGTCAATAAAGGTTAATTGTGGTAATTGATGGTCAATTAGTGTTATTAATGGTCATCATGGTAATTGATGGTCAATTAGTGTCACAACGGGCAATAGTCAAATAGTAATGTTAGTAACCCGTTAGCCTTGATCATCGGTATACCTTCCACGCCGTGTAGCCATACTATTTATGTGCCTATGAGAGAAGGTCCCGGGGTATGTTTATTCTCTCTTAGTAAAAAAGTCCATTAATAGCTTATATTTGGGTGAAGTAGTTAACATTGACTTACATTTACTTATAGCGGGTAATGACGTGTATAAATGTGATATATGTGGAAGTAATGCTTGTATTATGTTATAATTGGTTGTAATTTGGCTTAACAAGTGCTAATATGTCATATTTGATTATATTAGGTGTGAATGAATCAGTTTTTAGTGTAATGACTTATATTTGCTAGTAGTTGTTCATGACTGGTACAAATGAGACATCTTAGTGTAGTATCTTGTATTGTGTTGTATTTGGTTGTAATGTGACTTAGTGGTTAGAACGGGTCTTATTGGGTCATATTTGAGTTAGTGGCTTCTAGCATGTTATATTTGGTTGTAATATGGCTAATGGGTGTAATGTAGTCATATTTAGTTATAATGGGTCCTAATTGGTTATATTTGGTTAGAACGGGTCTTAGTGGGTCAAATTTTAGTTAGTGGCTTGTAGCATGTTATATTTGGTTGTAGCATGGCTTAACAAGTGAGAAACCCTAAATCCTAATCGCCAGATGCAAACGACATCTCATTCTTCTCCTGCTCACTTGCTCAACCTATTCGATGAGTTCCACTTTTTGCTTTGCCTGCTCAACGAGTCGACGCCCCTGGCGAATTCCAATCTACGCTGCCGCCTTGGTGAAGATTGACGCTCTTTGTTACTGCGTAAAGTGTAAACCCTATTTTTCAAATCTATTATGTGAAGAAAATCGACGCCTCTGTGTTAGTACTAAATCACTTTATTGTATGTTTTATATCAAACAAAAGCATCCATTGGAGAAAATAAAATGAGTTGGTGGGTGTTGGCTGTTAACCAAATTCAAAGATGTGTATGTATTTAACATTAAAAAAATAATTGTTTCTTTTAATCTTTTTATTCATATGTTTCTTTTAATCTTTGTAAGTTACTCACAGGTTACAAAATTAAATATTTAAAGTCATTTTTGTTGAGAAATACACAGATTTGTATGTGGGTTTGTTGCTAATTTTTTTGGGTGTGTTTCAAATAAAACTATACAATTTTTTTTTATTTCGGATAAGGATTCGGATAGTGAAATCCACTATCCAAAATTTTCTCGGATATCCGGTTTTGAACACCCCTAAGAGTAATACATAAATACTGTAAAATTCACTTTGTAAATTCGTGACATGAAGTTACAATAAAACAAGATGCTAAGTAAATTAAAAAGAAAACGAAATAAAGATTAATATACCATAAATTCATATTATATCTCACTAATGAAAGCACACTTCAACTAATTTAACCGGTTTTTAAAGGAATGGGGGGATTATTCTATTTCTATTCCACCACTTGACTACAACATTACAACCCTACTATTCTCTTCCCCTTTTACTTACATGGCTTTCCTTGAATACCTTACCATTCTCTTTCCATTTGTAATTTGCTTTATATTTATCTTACATTCATATCAACGCCAAAACTCAGTCATCCCCACAAATTGGCCAGTTCTTGGGGCAATACCGGCGCTTGTTGCAAATGCCCATAGAATCCATGAATATGCCACCGATGTTCTCGCATGTACTGGTGGTGCCTTCTTGTTTAAAGGGCCTATGTTAGCCAAAATGGACATGCTTTGCACCTCAACTCCTGCAGACATCACTATAACAATATCACCTTATTCCGACGATTTTTTTTACCCTATACCGACTACATGTCGTCGGTATAGGCTATACCGACGACATGTCGTCGGTATTGCCTCGTCCCAATAGGTCAAAGATGTCGTCGGTATAGGTGTCGTCGGCATAGGTCGACCTATGCCGACGACATGTCGTCGCTATAGGGTTTAATTAAATAATTCAAAAAGAAATTCTAGACCGACAACATGTCGTCGGTATAGCTTCTGGACTTATCCGGACGACAAGTCGTCGGGAAAGACCCAACCTATACCGACTACTACCGACTACATGTCGTCGGTATAGGCTATTTTCAATTTTAATTAAAAATTTTGAAAATAACCTATACCGACGACCTGTCGTCGGCATAGGTTTTTCTGTATTTTTTTTATTTTTATTAAATTTTCAAAATTTTCCAGAAATATTTAATTTTAATTACCAAAACCTGCAAATCAGATAATTCAAACCATTCAAAAATTGAAATCCGAAACATATTGTTTGATACAAAAACATGTTCGACACACAAATCAAATATTCAAACATAAAGTTGTCCGACACACAAACATAAAAATTGTTCAAACATTCAACAAATAACACCGACAACCAAGGCAAAGGCGCAGCAACTTCAAGCTAATTATCGTCGCTACTAGTTCGGCGTTCCCACATTCGACGCATTTCATCCATTTGTCGTTGCATTTCAAGCATTTGTTGATTATGCACACGACGTTCTTCATCTCGTTGGGCTTCGCGTTGTTGTTGATCTTGGACTTATTGTTGAAGTTGAGTTACACGTTCATCCACTTCTTGCCAATGTGGTTGTGGAGGGGGTACTGAACAAATCTGGTGTAGGATTACTCACCACACGACCGACGCCCCGGATATGGCCACGCCGATGACCCAATGCACGCTCCATGCATGCAATCTCATCGACAGCAGACGAGTCACCACCAGACTCAGCAGAGGATCTTGTATACTCCTCTTGGATTCGGTCCTGCATTAAACAATGTAATAAACAATCACTTGACTATTTTACTAAAATTCGACAGCATAACTGCTGTAAAATGGATAACCAACCTGTTAAACTATAAGTTATAAACGACTCAAATTCACAAATTCCAATCAACCAACACTAATAACAACAAATACTAATAATACTAGCAAAAATATTCAACAATTGGGCTCGAGTTGGATGTTCTAAGTCTATTAAAGCGTGTTTGAGTCATTTTGACCCGTTTAAAGTTACAGTTGGATGTTCTAAGTTTATTAAAGTGTGTTTGGGTCATTTTGACCCGTTTAGAGTTAAAGCTGGATATTTTAAGTCTCTAAAAGCGTGTTTGGGTCATTTTGACCCGTTTTAAGTTAAAGTTGGATGTTCTAAGTTTATTAAAGTGTGTTTGGGTCATTTTGACCCGTTTAAAGTTAAAGCTGGATATTTTAAGTCTCTAAAAGTGTGTTTGGGTCATTTTGACCCGTTTTAAGTTACAGTTGAATGTTCTAAGTCTAGTAAGTCTAACAACAAAATCATTTGACTTACATAATCTGATGATGCATTCGTGTTGGCCCAACCGGTCCCTTCTTTATAATGGGTCGATTTAAACACATCAATTGGGCCGGTACCCTGTGAAAAACAAAAAGAATATCACTAAGAATTAATAAGCATGTTTATATAATACTAACAATTGTATTTTCATACCTCCATGTGTCGGCGTCGGGCGTATGATTTGCTGCCATGGTAACTTGGGTAACGTTGTTTTGATCGGTTTTGTTTGTTCTTCGTCGAGCGGTTTTTATAGCTCGCATCTAAAAACAGCTCATTAATCAAAGTCTCCTAAGTTTCTTGATCAACATCTTCTACTGGATTATTCATCGCCGCCTCCACATCATCGTATCCCCCATTCTCCACGAAGTGATTTTTCAACACGTTCTTGTGATCTTTATACGCCCTCTGACACTCGGCGGTGATTCCGAGTTCAACGCCTCGCCACTTATCAGTGTTTCTCCAGGAGTCCAGATCAAAATAATCCTACAAATGGAAAGTAATTATAAATGTAATAGTTATGAAATTGTAAGTAATTATTAAACATCTATACTTACAATAAGAGTGGGATATACGGCCCATTTCTTCTCAATTGGAACCTTAGCCCAATTAGGATAATATGGCGGAACAACCTTTTCAACCTCCAACGAGATAGCACGAACAAAATCCGTAGCGTTGGGACCCACAAACTTGTACCCCCCGGCATGAAGTTCTACATCAATGGGAAGAGGCTTCCTCCCATTTTGCTCAAATTTCTTATACAATTTTAGGTTTTTGCCTTTAGATCGTCTTTTTTGGGAGGAACTACCTACATTGACACATGACATTCAAAAGTTAGGCAATTATAAAGACATATATTAAACTATAACAAGTAACTTACCACCAGATCCAGTCGCACAACCCGATTCGAAGTGATACGGACCACCGTCTCCAACATCTCCACCGTGTGATTGCGCCATTGTTGCCATTTTTCCTACAACAAAATTTATTAGTAAGCACAAATAATTATTAATTAACAAAGACAACTAGTACATTTTTAACATACATTCAATCAGAATCGTCACTAAAATAGCGTGTGTCAACAACATCATCATCTTCTTCATCGTCGTCATTTAGTTCGTCTTCATCATCTGAATTGTATGCATCTTCTTCATCTTCATTAATAAAACTTTCATCGAGATCAATCGAGGCAACATGACTTGGGTCACCACCCTCATTTAAAGTTGTACGCATAGGCAAGTAGCCTAAGTCGACAACCAAGTTACCAAAAAATGATTGAGTTTCCCGTGTAATAGATTGACTATCAACATGAGGAATTGGAGTTTGGTCACCACCTACGTGACTTGATTCACCACCTACGTGACTTGATTCACCACCTTCGCATCCGGTGTCGGCAACCAAAGTATAATCATTTGATTGAGTGTCGTGCAATATATCTATCTCATTAACAACAGTACGATGATCCCAAAGCTTCCGATGGTGAACATCCTCAACAACCCTCCATTGGCCGGTGGTTCGAGAAGGATCTCGAAGATAGAACACTTGTTTAGCCTGTGTGGCTAATATATATTGGACATCATCATACCATTCTTTGCCAACATACCAATCACGGCCAATGTCAATTATAATAGTATTGTTTTGCTTAATTAATCTTTTACCTCTCGTGTCGAACCATTTACAACAAAATAGTACAACCGAGTAACCATCTATGTAGTTCAACTCTACGATCTCTTCTAGTTGACCATAAAATGGAGTATCGTCTTCTCCTATTGTAACCACACCACTGTTCTGAGTAGTGCGTCGGGAATCATGATTTTGTACCACAAATCTAACACCATTGACTATGCAAGCAGTGTAAGAAGATGCGTACAAGAGACCATGTATCAATGCCCTTAATTCTTTGTTATCGGGTGTAGAAGATGAAGATGAAGATGAAAATACATTTGCTTCAAATTTTAACCATGAAGAAAAATCGGATTGCATATTGCGTTCAGGAAATTTAGATTCAAATTCACTGGTAGATGAACAAAACAAAACTTAAATTAGTAGAATTAAAAGAAAATATAATAATAGTTTATCACGGGTAGATGGACAAAAACACTTACGATTTGTAGGCTTTGATTTCATCGCAGTTGTTCAACACAAACCATTGTAATGATTTGTTGGCATGTTCAGAGAGCGCCTTGATTTTCTTTTTCGATATTGGTCGACATTGTGAAGAAAACACTTGAAACTGCCTTTTGGGAATGCCAGCATCTGCATTTCTATCTGGTCGGTTAAATTTGGTCTGCATACCGTCGAGATACATAGAGCAGAATGTCAAGGCTTCATCTGCAACATAACCCTCCGCAATTGAGCCTTCGGGTTTGGCTTTATTTCTAACATATGCTTTGAGCTTTTTCATGTATCTTTCAAAAGGATACATCCATCTCATATACACTGGGCCACCAAGAATAGCTTCTTCAGGTAAATGAAGAATGAGATGAACCATTATGTCAAAAAATGCTGGAGGATATATCATTTCCAAATTGCATAATATCTTAACCACTTCCTCATTTGTTTCATACATGTCTTTCACATCTACTGATCGTGCACAAATTTTTTGAAAGAATGTGCAAACGTCATTGATTGTTGTTGAAACATTTTTGTGCAAAACCGATCGTACCCCTATTGGCAGCAATCGTTGCATGAGGATGTGATAATCATGGGACTTTAACCCAATTATATTTGAATTGTTAGTAAGTACCTTATTTTTGAAATTCGATCCAAATCCATCAGGCAATCTCACTCCTCGAATAAACTGACAAAAGCGTTCCCGATCACTGAGTGTGAAAGAGTAAGGAGCTTGTGGTTGGTACAACTTGTTGTTTTTTTGTGTTAGCCATAGGTTATGTCGAATACCCATATTTTCCAAGTCTTTACGGGCTTTGTGTGTGTCTTTTGATTTATCGTTCATCAACAAAGTACCCAATAAACTCTCACACACATTTTTCTCCACGTGCATAACATCAAGATTGTGTTTTAAAAGCAGAGAAGACCAATAATCGAGCTCAAAGAAGATACTTCGTTTAGTCCAATTCAACTCTGATGTTAGGCGCTTTCTTTTTACCCCTCCATACATTGGATGTTTCCCCGGAACACGATCTGGGAGATTTTTTAGTTGTTCTAATATTTGAGCATTAGTCAATCATCGGGGGAGGATGTTTTGTCTCTTTCTTACCATCAAACGACAGATCGTTCCTCCATTTATGCTTTCTAGGCAAAAATCTTCTGTGTCTAACAAAAGCTATCTTATTCGTTATAGCGCACGAAGGTGTGTCAACGTTACACGTAGGGCATGCTTTATAACCTTGACCACTACATCCAGACAAGCTACTACGAGCAGGATAATCGTTGATAGTCCATAATAGTGCAGCATGCATCCTAAATACAGTTTTGGTTGATGTATTTCTCACCTGGACTCCTTCAACCCACAACATTTTCAACTCATCAACCAACGGCCTTAAGTATACATCAATGTCCTTACTAGGTGATTTAGGCACGGGAATTAGCAAGGTTAACATGAAAGAAGACTCTTTCATACATAACCACGGTGGTGTATTATATGTTGTTAACACTACCGGCCATATACTGTAAGTCTGACTCATGTTACCGAACGGATTAAAACCATCGGCAGCCAAACCTAAGCGGACATTCCTTGGTTCTTTAGCAAAATCCGGATATCTCTTATCAAAATCTTGCCATGCCTTCCCATCAACCGGATGTCGCATCATACCATCTGTTGAGCGTCCAGTATTATGCCAGATCATTTCTTTTGCCGTTAATCTTGAACTATACATTCGTCGAAGCCGTGAAGTTAAAGGAAAGTAGCGCAACACTTTATGTGGTACTTTCTTCCCCTTTGTGTTTTTATCAACCCATCTACTCTCATCACAAACCGGACAGTTTTGCATTGATTCATTCTCCTTCCAAAACAGTGCACAATCATTAATGCAAGCATGGATAGACTGATATCCTAACCTAATCTTACGCAGTTTCTTCTTAGCTTCATAGTGTGACCCTGGAACGTGATTTTCCTTCGGCATTGCAATTTATAGAAGCTCTAACAGTTGGTCAAACGAACTATTCGTCCATTTGTTGATAACTTTGATATGCATCAATTTGGCTATGAAGTTTAAGGAAGACATTTGACTACAACCGGGGTATAACTCCTTATTTAGCTCCTCAAACAACGCATCAAACTCTGGGTCTAAACCAGTTCCATCTTTATCTATATTATCCTCGTTTGTATTTTGCTCAGCCATCACATCATCTATGGCATCAAACATCTCATTATTTGTTGTTGTAGTTATTGGAGGAGTTGGTGTTGTTCTTGGGGAAAAAAGTGATGCTATCTCCGCCACACGAGGATGTTGTTCACCATGATAAATCTAATTCTGATATGATTGTAGAAACTCACGGTCATGTATGTGGTCATATATCGTGTTCAAATCCTGTTGACACGCATTACAAAAACGTCTACACGGGCAAAACGCTCTACCTCGACCGTCGACATGGTTCTTGGCCGTCTCTATAAAGTTGCGAAGACCGCTTAAGAAAGCCAGAGAATTCCGATTTCCCAGTGTAACCCAGCTTTTATCAATGGCCATATCTAGTGGCATATCTATTGTGTTATAAGCATACACATATACGTGCATGTAATAAATGATATAAACGAATGTTTGTGATTTGATCGGTACTTTTAGGCAGTGGATCCTAACCCACTTTTTGAATATTCTATCTCATATGTATACATTTTAACGAGTTGACTATTTAAGAAAAAATCAGCAGCATTTCACCTTAACTCCCCAAGTATACAGATAAACCGCAAACTCGAAGGAGTAAGGAGAAATATCTACCAATTTTTTCTTAAATGTCAACCCGTTAAAATATATACATATCCTAAATAAGATAGAATATTCAAAAAGCAGTCCCAAAGGGGACAATCCAAAATTTATCTCTATCAAATAAATTTCGGACGGATGTATTCTAAAGAGTTATCCTAAATAAACATACTAGTGTACACAACATGAGACGTACATAAAGGTATAAAAGTCGGGATGCGTACCTTAAAAAAATTCAATGAAACACAAATAAGATGTTATTCACACCTCTCCAACCGCAATGAGTTCCGAACTTGCAACAAAATTAAATAAAGTTACATATACATACAAAGATATATACATACATTCACAATTACATAAATACATACACAGTTATATACATACAAATCATACAATTACATAATCATACATTCGAACATACATACAAATATACATACATATTATATACAAACACACATAAATAAATGCCCAAATTCTAAAATTACATATACAAACACAATTACATACATAAAAATACATACATACACGTATATATATACATAGCCTTTACAAACATATATAAACAAAATACTCAAATTCCCAAATTACATACATAAACATAATTCCATACATAAACATAAACATAATACAAATACATACAAACACACATACATACATGTATATACATACATAGCCTTTAAAAACATACATAAACAAATACCCAAATTCCCAAATTACATACATAAACACAATTTCATACACAAACATAATACAAATACATACAAACACACATACACATATATACATACATATTATATACAAACATACATATATAAACGCCCAAATTCTTCTATAAATGCCCAAATTCTCAAATTTCATCTAAACCTAATTTCACATCTAAACCTAATTTCATCATAAAATTACATAAATATTTATAAAATTATACATCTAAACCATATATACATACATACAAATAAACACAAACATATACATACAAACATACATCTAAACATAATTTGTAGAAAAACATACATCTAAAACAAATTTGTAGAAAAATTACTAAACAAGTTTGCAAATTAGCTTCCTCTAAGCTTGAAATCCTTCAAAAATGGTTAAATCTTCAAACACCTAACAAAAACCAAATAAATTAAGCAAAAAACACCAAAATGTTGATTTTCTTGTTAAGATTAAACAATATATGTTAACTCACCTCAAAACCGAAGAGATTGGTGAATATTGCTCCACAAAATACCCAAAAACACGAAAAATCGCCGGAGAGAGAGATGGAGGCGTTTTGGGTGGTTTTTTGGGCGAAATGGGAAGCAGAAGGCTGTATTCTGTGTTCATTCGCGCTGAGACCTATACCGACGACATGTCGTCGGTATAGGCTATAATGTCGACGCTATAGGTTGCATGTATCGACGATATGTCGTCGATATAGGCTTCGTAGGGTTTTGACCAGTCAAAAAAGTAAAAAAGCCTATACCGACGACATGTCGTCGGTATAGGCCATTTTATAATTTTTTTAATTAAACAAAAAAAAAATTTGACCGACGAAAACATTATTATTTTAAAAAAACAAAAATAAAATCAAAATAACCCTATACCGACGACATGTCGTCGGTATAGGTTTTCCCCAATAATTCATTGGGCGCCATTTTTTCCCCCCATCTGGCTCAACCCTGTACCGACGACATGTCGTCGGTATAGGGTGTCCCTGTCAAAATTTTGGTTTTGACCTATACCGACGACTCGTCGATACAGGGTGACCTATGCCGACGACAATTGTCGTCGGTATAGGCGGCGTCGACACAGGGTCTTTTTCTTGTAGTGCATCCATTACATTTTGAGCAAAAACTTCTCTAATTATCCCAAAGGCCCCAAATTCGGTCAAATCTTCGATATCCTCGGAGATGGATTTTCGAATAGCGACGGACCCTTATGGGAGTTCCACCGTAAAATGCTCCTGCTCCTCCTTAACCACCCTAGCTTTGATAGCCTCCTCAAAAAGACTATTTGGAACAAGGTTGAAAAGGGGTTAGTACCGGTTCTTGACAACATTGCGCGACAAGGTGTGGAGATGGATTTGCAGGAAACATTCCAAAGGTTCGGGTTTGATCTTACGTGTGCGATAATCATTGATCACGACCTCGAAAGCCTGTGTGTGGAGTATCCACATGTTCCATGTGTAAAGGCTTTCTCACACGCGGAAGAAGGGATCTTTGGTAGACATATCATGCCCGAAAAAGTATGGAAATTGCAACGATTACTTCGCATGGGAAACGAGAAAAAGTTGAGCAATGCATGGAGAATCATAGATGAATTCATATACAAAGTGTTGGCCGAAAAGCGTAAGGCGTTTGGTAACAAGAACTATGAAGCGGAAGCAGAAGCAGAACTAGAAGCCGAAGCTAAAGGGGAAGATTTTAATTTTCTAAGAGCACTAATGAGAGAGTTAAAAGACCAAAGTGGCACATCTGGGGATCCCAATAAGTTTCTAAGAGACATCTCATTCAATTTGATGCTAGCAGGAAGAGATTCCACTGGGAGCACTCTCTCTTGGCTATTTTATCTTATTACCAAAAACCCGATAGCTGAAGAAAAGATCCGTGAAGAGCTCGACACACAACTCGCGGATAAAGATATGCGAGCAATAGATTTGTCCAATCTGGTTTATCTTCATGGTGTAATATGTGAAACCTTAAGGCTTTTCCCCGCGGTTCCATTTCAGCACAAAATTCCAGCACAACCGGATACACTTCCAAGCGGTTATCAAGTAGATTGCAACACTACAATCATTCTATTTTTTTATACAACGGGACGGATGGAATCGGTACGGGGGAAGGATTGCATGGAGTTTAAACCTGAAAGGTGGTTCGCTACACGAGGAGGGATCAAACATGAACCATATTATAAGTTCCCAGCGTTTAATGCTGGGCCAAGAAGTTGTTTGGGGAAGCATATGAGTTTCACTCAGATAAAGATAGTGGTTGCTACAATCATATACCGTTATCATGTGGAGATGGTTGAAGGCCACCCAGTGTTACCAAGTGATTCTATTATCCTCCAAATGAAGTATGGTATGAAAGTGAAATTAGCTAAAAGAAGTGAAGTTTGAGTTAATGTGTTACTTTTATATATTTTCGAAATAGATCCGCCCTTTAGGGCATATGTGTGAGTGTTTTGAGTAAAATTAAAGTGTGATGCTTGTAATCGAAAAATAAGATTAAACTTGTGTAAAAATATATGATTAATTATCTTATCTTGATGTCTGAAGAAATCATCATATGAAATAACCGGTCTTTATAGAATTTTTTTCTTAAAATGATATATTTTAAAAAAAACAAAGTGGTAAATGGTATGGTTGACCAAAAAAAGGGTGGTAAATGTAGAACACAGTTTCAATTCAAATTGGTATCATCGAGAATAACTTAACTGAAACCGTTTCTTACGAATCAAGATTTTAGTTAAAATGGTAATCTTTGGCAAGTTTCTGACACCCAATCATTAGGTGTTTCCAAAAATGAACTGATATTGTGATTGGGAATCACGGTTTTATCATTTACCATTTTTTTTGGCCAACCCCATTTACCACTTTGTTTTTTAAAACTATACCATTAAAAAAATCTGTTTTTATAAAGTGTATACAGGATATTCTACTTAGGTGTGGATTAGGAGTTTTTGTATAATTATGGTTGATTGATGATCATATCTTAAAACCTAGGCAAGACGACTACTTGTTTTATACGTAATTTTCACACCGATCATATATACATACCAATTGGCATAAGTCATGTGGTCCATACATTAACTAATGTATGTGAAGTCGAAATGATAAGAACATACATGTTAAAACTAAATATCAAAACTAAACTATAAGAAAAGTATATGATGCGACGACGTTTTAGCGACGGCTTAAAGTCTTCGGCATAGGGTCCCCTATACCGATGGCATGTCGTCGGTATAGTCTGTTTCCAAATTTTTTCTTGATTTCAATCTTTTCCTGGTGACGTTTTAGTGACGACTTAAAGTCGTTGGCATAGGGTCCCTATACCGACGGCGTGTCGTTGGTATAGTCTGTTTCCAAACAATTTCTTGATTTCAATATTTTCCCGACGACGTATTGGCGGTCATGTACCTTAAGCGGGAATGGTGAAAAGTAACTCGCCCTTTGTGTTGGCTATCTCAATGACATGTTGTCGGTATACGGGTACCTTTTTTTATTTTTCCTTTTCTTTTAGTGTCAGGTTAAATCGACGAACGTATGTGTTGGGTCTATCCTAACGACAGGTTGTCGGTATAGCCCTGCTAAAGTTTTTTTTTTTATTCAATAGTTAGATGCGGCGTCGTTTTTCCTAACCCTATTCCGACGACATGTCGTCGGGATAGGGTTCAGCGAGCCCTATCCATTGAGATTAGTATCTTGTCTTCATCATTCCTCATCTTTTTCATTAGTATATCTCACCCAAACCCAATACCTGCCGTCCACCACCTTCGTGAGCCACCTCCATCATCCGTGAGCCATCTCCACCGCCTCCCTAGTCATCTTCAGCAAAAGGCAAGTATACTCCATCTTTTATTAAGACTTTTACCCCCAAATTTGTGATATTGAGGTTAACCTTGCCCAAATACAGGTATAATCAAGTTGATTTTGGAAGAAAATTAACTTCTTAAACTTTCTAGCATTTGTCCCGGAGACGTCTGTCTCGTCTCCATAATCATTTGAAGGACTTTTGAAGAAATTTGAAGGTATGTTTTAATATACAGACTCGTTTTTTCAGTTTAATTTAGGTTATTTTGTGTTTTTTTCTTTGTTAACTTTGTGTTTGTATGTATTTTTGTAGGTATATGTTTGTAATACGAATACGAACCGTTTGAGCCGAAATATGTATGTATACGAATATATGTATACGCTTGTTTGACCCGTTTTTGACCCGAGCACGAATTGTTTGACCCGTTTGAGTAGTTTGTATTTTTTTTATTCGTATGTATATATGTTATTATTTATTTAGTTTTTTTAACTTGTGTTATCACATTATTTATACATAATAAATTTATAATGAAATTGTAGGTTTTCTTGATTATTTCAGAAGGATTTAGGCCATGATTGATAGCCTCTTAATGAGAGGCTACCTCTTAATGGACATTAAGAGGCTACCTCTTAATGGTTCAAAGGCTCTTAATGGTTAAGAGGTAACATTAAGTCTGAATGATTAAGTGGTAATGGTAAGTTCTCACAAAACAAATGGGCTAAACGGGTCAACATGCGAAACCCGAACACGACACACGTATTCATTTAGGATAATCATTTAAAATATAGTAGTTCGAAATTTATCAAATAGAGATAAATTTTGGAAGGTCCGCTTTTTGAACTGTTTTTTAAATATTTTATCTTATTTAAGATATGTATACATTTTAAAGGATTGACTATTTAAGAAAAAATCGACAATTATTTTCCTACTCGTTTGGGTTTGCATTTATACGCATCATTCCTCATGCAAATCGAGGTGCACAAAAAAACCGGTTTGGAAATCCAAACCGGTTCGGAACCGGAAACCGAACCATCCAAGAACCGGTTTTTTGTGAACCGGTAGGAACCGCCGGTTTACAACCGGTTTAAGACATTTTCGCGACGAACGGTTTAAGACCGGTTTTTTGTGAACCGGTTTGACGAATCGATTTGGTAAACAGGTTTAACGGTCATAAAATCGAACTAGCCGTTGGAAAACGGCTATATAGCCGTTAGAACCAATTTTTGACCGTTTTTTCACCCTTTTCAACCCCCAAACACATTATAAATAGGTAGTGGGTGTTTTGGTTAAATCACACTTCTCAAACCCGCTCTCTACACTCTTGTTTGTAAAAAAACGCTCGAAAACGCTCTAAAAAGCTCAAAAAACGCTATGGCAGGTTCTTCAAGTTTTGGTGTTTCCTCTTCCGAAGTTAGCATTGTGAAAATCATACCAACAACGAGGAACCCCGCAATTTGGTCAAACTACGATCTATGTGAGATGTCTAACGGGTTGGAACGTGCTTGTTGCAAAAATTGTGGTGGGTTTTTTAAAAAGGAATCAAAGTCAACTCTAAAAACTCATATGGAAAAATCTTGCCCGAGTTTGAAGAAAATTCCGGGTGAGGGTCAAGCATCTATGACAAGCGAGGGTGGAATTTGAAACTTCGATCCAAATATTGTTCGAGATAGAATGGCGAAATTAGTTATTCAAAGAGGTTTGCCGTTCAACCACTTCGACAACCCGCTCACGACGAGGATGATTCAAGAAGCCCTTCAACCACGTTATCATCAAGTAAGTCGTAGTACTCTTAGACATGATTGTCTAAAAATGTGGAAAAAAGAATTAATTTTAGGTTTTGAAAAATTGGAAACCGGTGTGAACTTAACCACCGACGTTTGGTCGGCTCCACATGGTATTCCCGACTCATATATTTGCGTTACCGCTCATTGGGTTGATCCCAATACGTGGCAAATGATGAAACGTACAATCGCGTTTGAGATGTTTGAATATCCGCACACGGGTCAAAATTTATTTCACATTTTAGATGGTGTGATAACCGATTTTAAATTACAAAATAAATTATTTTCAATATCTTTTGATAATGCCTCAAATAATACAAATGCGGTTCAAAAATTAATACTAAAATATAATCCGATTTGCAACGGCGCTTTTTTCCATAGTCGATGTATTGCACACATCATCAACTTAGCCGTGCAAGACGGGCTTGCAGTTGAACCCGTTATTGAATTAAGTAATGCATTTCGAGTCATGCTTAAAGACGTTTTTAGTAGTAGTAAAAAAAGATACCATGAATATATTAGATTATGTAACGATACGGGTTTGATTTGCTTAGGTCCAAATTGGGACCTCCCAACAAGATGGAATTCAACTTATAAAATGTTTCATAGTGCTATACGTCAAAAAGATACTTTAAAAAATTTTCATGAAATGCTTTCCTCAAAACCGCGTCGTAAAATTCAAAATTTTCCGTCTACGAGTTGGGACATTCTTGAAAATATAACCGAATTGCTCGAAGTTTTCAAAACCGCCACTACTTTTTTATCCGGGGTTTATTACCCCACAAGTCCCTTGGCTCTTAAACAAATATTTCTAATGTGTAACAAATTAGCCGAACTTGAAAATAAAAATACTCTTTTTACGAGAATGATAAAACCGATGAAAGAAAAATTTGTTAAATATTTTAAAGAAATGCCTCCGGTTATAACTTGTGCCGCCGCATTAAACCCTACAATTAATGTTTACGGTGTTGAAACCTTGATTGATAAAATAACTTACGATTTGGATTTGAATGATGAAGATATTCATTTTTCAACCGTAACAAAAACTTATTTTAACAAATGTTTGCAAGATTTGTTTGATATTTATTTACATAAATATGGTACAACACAAACCCCACATGATACGATGGGCGCGGGCGCATCAAGTAGTAGCTCGAGGAATGTGAACTTAAATTTGTATAACGAAATGAGAAATGAATTTACTAAACGGGCTAGAGGATCCACCCCGAGTAGCGAACTCGGAAGGTATACGGGAACAAACTTTTTATCATTTATGAGTCCGGATGTTTTTGAGGACTTTGATATTTTGGCGTGGTGGAAAGGAAACGAATCTACTTTTCCGGTCCTTTCCGCCATGGCCCGTGATTTACTAACCGTCCAAGCTTCCACGGTAGTTTCGAAATCCGTTTTTTCTCTTAGTGGCAGGGTTTTATCTATTCGAAAAACTAGACTCACTCCCGCGGCAATGGAAATGTGCATTTGCTTGAAAGACCATTTGGATGCGGTAGATAGGAGACAAGATAGGAGTTCGCTTGAAGACGAAATTGAAGTTGAAGAATTCATACACGAATCTGAGGTCAACCAAGGATTGGCGAGCCCACTTACAAATGAAGAACTCGCCGAAGATAATAGACTACGAGGATCCACTAGTAACTCCGAGAATGACGGCGAAAATTAAACAAAAAAACTCCAAAAAAAAAATATTATTCTTTTTGTCGAATTGTAATGTTTAATTTTGTAATGTTTTGTGATTTCCGAACTCCTACAATATGAATAAACGTTGAACTTTATGTTTTTATTTGTTAAATATTTATTATTATTATTTTTTTTTTTAATAAAACCGGTTTAAACCGGTTCACCAACCCGAACCGGTCCAGAACCGAACTGAACCGGTTCAACAGGTTCGAGATTTTATACAAGATAAACCGGTTTAACCCGAACCGGTTTTAGTCAAAACCGGTTTAAAATTTGCGTTGACCAAACCGGTTCAGTTCAAAAACCAGGTTTGTGCACCTCTACATGCAAACTTTATACATCTCATTAATTTCTCAGTACCTTCGGTCATTCCATACAGCCCATGTGATCCATTTACTTCCCCGGAGCACCCAAGTTGTCCGTTTTTATTGGCTGCCGCAAATGTTGATTATTGTGGGCTTGTCACTTCAACGAATTATGTAGTTGGCCGGTCACCATGCTTTTGTCCACGAGTATCACTGGCCACTTTAAAATTTGAATGATTCAGAGGTGAATAGTAGAGGTGTTCAATCAAATCGTATCGGTTTATTTGAATCGAATTCTTTGAATTTAAAATTTTAAAATTTGGATTCGAATTCGATTATTCGAATTGAATTCGTATCTATTCGAATGAACTACAAATATTCATATTTATAACTACATTTCTAAAAATTTAACAAACTAATTCATACATAAATGCAAAAAAATGAACATAAAGAGTATAACAACTAACAAGATAACAAAAAACTAAACTATGGTATGGTACAATACTACCATAGTAGTTAAGAGGTTAGAATAAGAGTGAAGAGTCATAAAAACTGACTTAATGCTCATAAAAACTAAATAGTCTAATACTAAAACGACTTGAATATTGAAGACTTGAATCTCATATGATAAAAAAAAATTATGTATATAGTTAACTCGAATTATTCGAATCGAATCGAATTCAAGATATTAAATTCGAAATCAATTCGAATTCGAAATTTGTATTCAAAATCTGTTCGAATCGGATTTCGAATTATTCGAGTCCAATTCGATTAATGAACACCCCTAGTAAATAGTAGTGTTGCATAAATCGGGTTGGGCCCAAGAACCAAAACCAGTTTTTAACCAGTCTTGGTGGATCGGGTTTTATTTTGTTTTTGCCGGGTAGGGACCAGAACTTGTCTGAACCAGTTTTAGGGTTGGAAAGCATACCCGGTGGAACCGGTTAGGGTGGGGTCGGGCCTGGTTCGGTTTGGTTCCGGAACCCGGTTAGGGTGGGGTCGGGTCCTACCGTTGCCAAACGGTTCTAACCCTTTTTACACCATTTTTACACACAATAGCAATATAAATACAACCCTTTTTACACCATTTTTTTACAAACAATAACACTGTTAATTCACAAAAATAAACTTTTGGACCAAAGACGAGGAGTACAGCTTGCCCTTGCGATGGTACACATTAGGGCTGAGATTACAAGTGATGAGTTATCAGATCCTGATTTATTAGGTGATCGCGTTAAGGATATATTTTACGAGGAAATGGATGGTGATACACAGCATTCAAAGACTCAAATAATGTTAAAGTGACGTAGTATATCAGTAGTGGTTGAGAGGTTTCACACATTCTACATAAGACTGATAGACGATTTGGAAGATCCAAATAACGATCAGAATATTGTGTTGGATATGCACGAGTTCATGGAAAGTCGTTTGGTAAGTTGGCGATTTGGGAGCTTTTCATCGAAAGTTAATATATTATTTTCAAGTTTTGTATCGACATTCACCCTTGTGTAATGTTTTCAGTTAATAAATTAAGTTGTTTGCAAATATTAATATATATATATATATATATATATATATATATATATATATATATAGGGAATGGTTCAAATACTAACCAACTTTTTATGTAACAATCGTGCTAACCACTATAAAACAATCATATAATTTATAAATTATTTTTTTCTTTTAATTGTTTAAATAGTATTTAAGTATCTTGAATAAATATTTTGAACGTAAATACGGAAATGATGAATCTTACGTATACGTACCAAATAATGTTACATATACATGACACATAGTGTTTACATATATGTAACATTAACATAATGATTATTGTTACATATACGTAACACTATGTTTGAGAGTATTTAATATGGTTATCACATAAATATTGGTTAGCATTTGAACCTCACCCTATATATATATATATATATATATATATATATATATATATATATATATGAGGGTTAGACTAGAAAGGGAGAAAAGCCTAAAAAGTGTAGGAAGGATTCTCAGCTCGACATGTATCAAAACATAAGATCCTTGAATCAGCACATGCAAGTCACATAACATCCCCCCCCCCCCGTAGTTTTTAAACGTCCATAACTTTTTATACGTCATCATTTAAAAAATATATATCATAAAATCGAGCATTTTTTATCTTCCCAACGAGTATGGTATTGCTATATTAAAAAAAAAAATCACCAACCGGGTGTTGTTTGAATTTGTGAGTTTTTATGGTGTTTTATGGAGTTTACACATGATTTTTGAAATTATGCATTTTACACATGGTGTTTTATATTTTAACATCTATATACATGTATTTTATGATATTTATGTTCATGGCGTTTTTGTTTTGTCATGGTGTTTTACACTTTTGACGTAAAATTTCAATCGACGATTAGTTTTTCATTGTGTTTTATACTTTAACTTCCATATACATGGTGTTTTGCCATGTTTGTGTTTATGATGTTTTACCTTTTTTTAAACGTCTAGTTCAACATAAATTATACGTCACAGTTATAAAATACAATGACAAACTAAATCGCCATGTGAAAACACCATGAACAAAAACACTATATGAAAATTTGACGTTTTAATTTGTCATTGTGATTCTGAATACACATGTTGAAACTGAAACGCCATGTTGAAAGAGTTTATAAAGAAACTAAAACGTCATGTTGGATCATAATTTGTCATTGTGATTTATCAAAGAGTTTATAAAGAAACTAAAACACTATGACCAAAAACACCATGTTGAAATCTGTCATTTTGAAAACACAGTGACCAAAAAAGCTAAACGCCATGTTGAAGTTGGCCTCTAGGTGTAAAACACAATGACTAGAAAGACTCTATGTTGAAAAACACCATAATCTAAAAAACTCTATGTTGAAAAAACACCATAAATCTAAAACACAATGTTGACAAAAAAACTCACTTTCAATGTTATTTAAATAAATATATATATATATATAATAAAAAAAAACTAGTTGTAATGTTGAAAACACCATGAACAAAAAAGCTAAAACGCCATGTTCAAAATGGCCACATGTGTAAAACACCATGACCAGAAAAGCTTTATATTGAAAAACACTCAGTTAAAAACACTATAGCTTTAAAACACCATAAATATAAAACAACATGTTTGGTAAAACCCACTTTAATGTTATTTAAAAAAATGATTTAAATATATATATAATAAAAAACTAATCGTAATGTTGAAACAGCCATAACCAAAAAAGCTAAAACGGCATGTTAAAAATGGCCCACATATGTAAAACACCATAACTAGAAAAACACATAGTTGAAAACACCATAGATTTAAAACATCATAGATCTAAAACACCATGTATAAAAAAAACCCACTTTAATGTCATCTAAACAAAAACGATTTAAAAGAGTATATAAATATAGCAATACCATACTCGTTGGAAAAATAAAAAACGCTCGATTTTATGGTTAAATTTAAAAAAAAAATAATGACGTATAAAAAAGTTATGGACGTTTAAAAAAATGGGGGAAATGGCATGTGACTTACATGTGCACCTTTTTGACTTGGCTCTTCCCTTAATACCATTCCTGGTGCTTTTCCACTTGCTATTGTTTACAAAAATGCCCCTGCATGAATCTCAGTCACAAATCACAAAGATCTTGTGGCTGAGATTCTTTCCTAAACTTTTTAGAGTTTTGAGCCTTTGTAATAGAACCTCTACCTATATATATATATATATATATATATATATATATATATATATATATATATATAATACTCAGTTAAAAACAACTAACAAATAATATTAATAATACACACTAAAATAAATAAAAAGGGTTTGGACCCGGGCAGCATAGCACTACTCATTGTTTGAAACATTCGTCTCGCCATACGACTTACAGTACTTGTCTAAGTGTTTTCGCAATGTTGAGTTTGAATGCTTTAAAAAAACTTCCCGCACAACTTGCAATAAGCCTTGTGCGGCCCGGTTGACATCTCACAAAGATCAAAATATTGCCAAATATCCGGGTTCCTATTCGTAGGAATAACTTTTACCACCGTCACAGATGGACCAGCCGCGTTATCTGCCATTGAGAGTAGAAAGTCAAGAATGAGAGTAAAACGAGTATGTTTTACGTTTTTTTCACTCGGTTTTGCGTTTTAAAGTTGAGTACTCAACCAATTCGTACAACATCTATTTATACTAACTGAGGGGGGCTAAAATACAAAAAAAAGGTAAAAATGAGGTTCAAAGGGTAATATTACCGTTAAAAAACGTTTTTCTTCTTTTAAAAAACGGCTAGAACCGGGTTGGAACCGGTTATAGCACGTCCGGTTAGGAACCGGTCTGGTTTGGGTCGGGGTAGGAACCAGTCGATTGGAAAAAAATATGGGAACGCTAAGAACCTGCGGGTAGAATCGGGTAGAAACCGTTTCTTGTTTGGGCCGGGTAGGAACCAGACCGGAACCTTTTTTTTGTGCAAGTCTAGTGAATAGTATCGATTTTGCCAACCAACCCACTTCTCACAGCACAACCACTTAGATTAAATTGAAGTAGAGGTGCACAAAACATTATTTTTTTTCAAATCGGTTCCGGTTTAGAACCGGTTGAAGTTCTCAATGGTGATAAAAAAAAGTCGGTGTCAGTAAAACCGAGTAAGGCTGAGATGTTGATGAGGAATACCCAACATGATAGGAACCAGGTAAGGTAGGTTTAGAACCGGGTAGGATAGGAACCGATTTTATTTAAAAATTATTTGTTTTGAAATTATAAAATATATAATTTCATATTAAAAATATTTAAAATTTTAAATAAATATCTTTACTTTAAATTTTATAATATTATAAAATATTTTATCGAAGGTATAATCATTTACCGGCTATGGTATATTTTGATTTATTGTTTATATATGCGTGTAAACAGATCACTGGCGGGATCCCGGTTTAGAACTAATAACTTTTACAACCGTTTTCGCTGATTAAATCTGATTTATTTATTTAATAAGATTATTTTAATTTTTTCTAAAAGTTAAAATTGGTACAATAACATGGAATTTCTAGCTTTGACTCTTCACCTACGTATTGCCCCATTAGTGTTAATTACCAATTGCGTAGTGGGTTCACCGTTGACAGCATACAAGAGACCAAAACCCTATAGATACGAACTCATACACGTACACCACATATTATAATTTGAGTTGTTTAATTTCTTCACTCCAACATCAGCGTTGAGTTGTTTAAATTTTTATATAAGGTTGATATACATCAATTTATACATGTTTTACACGCATAATCATTCTCATGTCCGGTTTATTTAGAAGCAATTACATTAGAAAAATACTTAATTGCTTCTTTTTTTATTTCTTCAAATTATTTGGCCTCCCGTGTAAAAAGGAACGAAAAGTAAAAGAAAACGTCAACTATCTGTGTAAATCAGAGGAAAGCCTCACATGTGCTCCTCCAGGCACTCGTGCCTCCCTTGAAATAAGCTAGAACATTCACGAAGCTGGTTAAGAAGCAAAAGCACGCACGTGCTCTATGTCAGAAGCGTGCCTACCCAAGCAGGGTTGTTCCCCCTCCGTACACCGTTCGAGGTAAATGTAAATTTAGAAATTGGGCGACTTAAGTTTGGGAGGATCATGAGGAAGTTGCCTTAGCTAAGGCTTAGATTCGAGTATCCGATGATCCTAAAACCGGAGATCAACAAAAAAACTCATCGTTTTGGGGACGAGTACTTAATCATTTTAAGAAGAATGTTGATCGATCCGAACAAACATTCCAGCAACTCAATTCAAAATGGGCACGATGAATACAAAGATATCCCATTTCAACAAACTATACATCCAAGCGGTAGAATTTACTTTCATATTAATTTATTATTTTATTAGTTTAAATACCGACTCCTAATCCGCATGGTCGGTGACCAATTGGAAAGAATCCACGCCACCCAGAAAGTATCTATATCAAACGATTCATTATTCACAGAAAGAAGCATGGTAGTGTAGTGGTTCCATGGACTTAACTTGCACACTAAAGGTCAGCGGTTCGAAACCCATGGCCAATAAACATTTTTTTGTTTTTTTTCTTTTGATTATTATTTTTTAATTATTACGCGCAATGTGAGAAACATAATACATTTTTATATCTATGGTTGTGTCTTCAAAATCAACCCGCCTCAAATTCGTACGTTAATTTTATTTACTTGAGTACGTTAGTGTCAAGTCAACTCCAAAACTTTATTTTTCTTTTGTTTTTTTACATTTTAGTTCAGAGTTAAACGAGTAGTCATAACCTCATATGTTTTTTATGTACCTAACTATGTTTCCTTTTTAACCGTCTCAACAGATTAAGATTCGCTTCACGCCGCGAATAACAGTAATTCGAATTAGGCTACGTTTCGACAACGCCGCAACGCGCGGTGTGTAAAATTACTAGTTTTAATTTAATAGCTTTTATTTTTTAAAAATAATGTAGAAACATTGATTCGCTAGTGGAACCAATTACGAAGATATAATTAAGAAAGCATTGAAGGGGTATAAAAAACAATACGAGAATAGTGGTTTCTCCCATGTGAGCGAATGGGAGACCGTAAAAGACAATGACAAATGGGAACCCGTTCCGGTTATGGGTGTCGATTTTGAATCTCAATCCCAAAAAAGAACAAAAACATCGAATCGGACAATTACGCAAGTTCAAATGACGGATTTACTAGCAAGGTTCCCGACCCAAACGAATAACAAATGAAGACACAACACCAACACACCCGACATGTAAAGGAAAGAAAGTGGCTGAGTCATCAAGAAAGAGCAAGGAAAGTTTGGTTGAAGCTCTATACGACTATAGGACGAAGAGAAGAGAAAGAAAGAGGTGAAAAAAACAATTTCTAAAGAAAATGGATGAAACAAAATTGGGAATGATGGAAGAACAACGAGAAGCTATCCGACAAGAACAATATGACCAAGACATTAAGACATTTCTCGAATCACATGATGGTATCGCTGAACCGTTCTTGCAAATCGTCCTACAACGTAAATGGGACATAGCCTCAAAATACGAATGACCTTGCAATTTTTAGATTTGAGTTCTTTAATTTTTATTTTTAATGTCTTTTTGATTAGTTTTATTTTTATTTTTATTTTTTATTATTTAAATTTATTTTTAATTTAATCTTTAATGTATTTTATTTATGTCTTGATTTTTTTTTAATGTTATGGTACTTAGGGGTTCTCCACCCCTTGTGTTTAGGGTTCAGATGATGTGGCATGACATGACGTGTGTTGATTGGTTACTTATTTTGATAGATAAGGTTGAGGGGGCCCTCCACCCTAATCATCAAATATTTACGCTCGATTTCGCTTACACGTTTCTCCATTTCATTTAAAATCGTCATTTTTAGTGAAAATAAGTTTAAATCTATGATTATGTTAGTGGAAATGCTATTGATAAAAAAAGTGAAAGTTAAGATTCTCACCAGTCAAAGTGTTAGTTTAGATTATTGTCAAACAATGAGTAATACTTTGAATTATTAAAAACCAATTTACCAAAATATTATGAAAATAAAACTAAAAAAACCTTAAGAAGCCACCCCTTTTCCTTTTGTTCACCACGTTTGTCCCTTACAACCTACAAATAAATCTTCTCTAGGGAAATTATTGGTTGCAATCATAATTTTAACACTACATAAGGGTGGAGTGAGTTGTAAATAAAAAGTTTATAGAATCCTCTTCTTTTATCCAATTAAAATGTGTCATATTATTTTTACCCTCTTAAACTCTCTTCAACCCTAAGAGAAGGATGTGGAACCAATAAGCCCTTGAAACTTTTTTTAATTATTTCATTAAAACAAATAAAAAATCACATTTCATTAAATAAAAATAAAAATGATATATTTATTAAAAACCTAAAATTTAAAAACAATAAAAAGAAAAAAAACGTAAAACATCAAAATAAAAAAACTAAAATTACCTAAAAATTACACGGTCAATTGTATTTTGTCGCAATTTATCGTTTACGTTGGAGTACGATCGAAAGAAAAGGTTCGAGGATATCCTCATTTATAAAATATTCCAAGTCGTGGTCCTGTTCTTCTTTTGAAAGCATTTCTTGTTGTTTCTCCAATAGTTGCAACGCGAGTTCATCCCGTCTTTGTTTTGTTTACTCCTTTTTCTTGCGGTATTCCATTTTTTTTCTCTCTTTCAACATTTTTAGACGCCTTATATTCGGAAACAACCTCCACCAAACTATTGCTTGAAGACTCGACGGTTTTCTTTCCTTTGCTCTTGCGAGTCGGTAGGGATTGTTCGTTTAAGTCGGGGAGGTCTCTCGAGGAAGGGTTGTTTGAACCTTCAATTCCGGAGTTGTATGTTTTTGATTTCTTGGACGATTGTTGTTCAAACTCCTCACCCATGACCTTGACGGCTTTTCATTTGGGACGGTTTTTGAGAATTTCTCATGCCTCGACGAAGGTGAAACCTTTCCTCTCGTAGAGGATTCGGTAATTTTTTTGTGCTTCATTCATGATGTTCGCATCCGACATCCCACTACCCCAATGGCGTTTCTAAAAAAACATAAAATTAAAAAAATATGTTAATACATTACAAAAAATAAGCAATAATTAAAAGAGACATTCTTAAATTTACCGTTTGCGTGTATAGGCCGTTGAAATTGTTGATCTTTGTGTTCATTGACGTCCACTTAGAATTCAATTGATCTCTAGTACGGGTGGTTCCACCCATTAGGCAGTCGAAATGATCTAGCATACGTTGCCAAAAAGATTCAGCTTTTTGTTGATCACCAATTGCTGGGTCCTCGGATACATGTATCCACGCTTTAGGTAGAGCCAAATGTTCATTTTCGGTCTAAGGCTTCTTGTCCGCTCAGTTCGGGAACTTTGCTTTACCTTTAACTTTACGTTGTTGTTGTGGTTGAGTTTCTTGGTCTTCTTGATCAATATCAAAATCGACATTTTCAAACGGGTTAAAGGAAAGTCTTCTTGAGCAAGCCTTTCCAACTCTTCCACCGGAAGCGGAGTTTCTTGTACGTCGGTGTCAACATGTCCGGAGGGAGTAAAAGGTTGATTTTGATAATATTGAAACGGTGGAGAAGTAGGTGCGGGTGGAAATGGTTGATTTTGGTATTAAAACGGATGATTTTGGTATTGAAACGGTTGGTTTTGGTATTGCGGTTGCAGATGAGATGCCCAAGGTTGACTTGAACGAGGTCGTTGCGGTTGCGGTTGACTTGAACGAGGGTTTTGCGGTTGAGAGGCACGCACTTTAGGACGGTATTTTTTGGAGGAGGATGAATCCATTTTTTTAATTTGTGAAAGGGATTGAGAGATAGAGTAAATTTTTTTGTGTAAAATATATATTTATAGTTGAAAATTTATTTATTTTTTTGTTTAATACCCAACCCCCCCCCCCAACGGTCCCCTCCAACGTTCATATTCCTTCAAACGGCTACATTCCTACGCGGCTTCAAACGGGTATTTAAACCCGTGCTACGAAACCCGTGCCCAACCTGTGACTCGTGCGGCGGTGTTACCCGGCTACCCGTGCCTAACCCGCACCTCGACTCTGTCCTCCCTAACGGATCTTCACTACCTCATTATCTCCTGTGGTGTCATACCACTGAGGCCGAGGGGACTACCGCCGTGGAACTTGGCGTGGAGGTGACCTAACCGGTGTGGAACCGTGGAACACCGTATCCCCTGCGCGTGGTCCATAGCTCGTGGAGATTTCCACCTGCATGAAGGTGGAGTAGCAATATCTTGAATACATAGGAACGAAGGAGTAGCATTATCCAGTATTATTTTATATTATTTCAAATAAAGTGGGGGTGATTTGATAAAGATGATCTTTTTATTATAATTATAGTACTAGTTTAGACCCGTGTAATACACCCGAGGTGAAAAATAACAATACATAACATTCTTAAATGGTTATGTATATATTTTACAAGTGTAAAAATATATAAAATATACTAAGAATAAAAAACAAAGTTTAAAGTATGTAAAAAATAATACATAATTGAGTTTTGAAAATACTTTAATTACTATTTAATGTAATTTGACTTTCATTCACTATTTGATTGAGAATAAAAGTTACATAATTAGATTTTAAATTTTTTTATAATAATGGATAATTTAAAATCAATGTGTTTTATTAATATAAGAGAAAACTTCGTTTTTGTTCCCTGTGGTTTGACCATTTTGCTACAATAGTTTGAAAATGGCTAAAACACTCCTTGAGGTTATCATTTTGTTCCCATTTTGCTCTCTGACACTAACTCCGTTAAACATTTCAGTTAAAATTAAGGGCATTTTGATAATTTCACGATGTAAGATTATATATATACACACACGAAAATGCCCTAAATTTTAACTGAAATATTTAACGGAGTTAGTGTCAGGGAGCAAAATGACAACAAAATGATAACCTAAAGGAGTGTTTTGGCCATTTCTATTCTATGAAGTTTTCCCTATTATATTAAAAGATGAGAAGATAAAATTGTATTTAATAGTAGAGAGAAGCGGGGAAAAAAGATAAGAATGAATATGGAGGCGACACGTGTGAGTAAAAACCTTTATTTATTATATAGTATAGATTTAAAATTTAATCCTTAAATATATTACTAAAATATGATTTTTGTCTTAAAATAATATGTATGATAAAGAAATTTTATTAAAAGAAGATGAAAATATTAACTACACGTTTGCAATAACATTTAAATTTCAGTTTCAATCTAGGCTAGCTTATTATTTTTATAACTTTTAACGATCATTAAAAATATGCTAGTTACAATTGTTTGGTAATATTATTATTAATGTATTTTTTAAGTTATTAATCAAAAAATATTGTTTTCTTTTTAATTTATTAATGCTTTTATATTAATTATTAAAACAAATTAATATTAAATTAAATTAGAAAAAGAACATGACGTGACGATGTGAATATGATGAACCATTTCCCTCAAATGTAGAGGAGTGTGAAAAATTTATGAAATCTGATGTGACGCTAACATAGAGAGGTGTGAAGGTGTGGAAAATGTGGGTACTCCTCTTAGGGTAAGGGGTATACCCATGTGATTATGGTGTCATGTGATAATAAAGTGTACGCCACGTGACGCCACGTCAGATTCTGGAAAAATCACACCATAATCACATGACAAGGGGTATACCCATGTGATTGTGGTGGCGTGATAATTTAATGTTTATTTTTGAATTTTTATTTAAATAAAATTAAACATAATAAAATAATATTCATTAATAAAATAAAATTACATTAATAAAAAAAATTACATTAATTAAAAAAAAACATAACCAAAACCTACGGGATACCATGACGTTCTTTGATCTCCTTTTGTTTTTTTTCAATCAAAAAACGTTTTGCTTTTTTCTTCCCAATCGGACGGGGTATTTCCACGTCTTCCGGTGCATCTATGTTTAGGTCGTACTTAGATCTACCATCGGAATCGCCCGGACTAGCGTCGATGTCGGTTGATGTTCTTTTTTTGGACGAGCCGGTTCGAGTGGGGGCAATGTATAGTGTTTGCCACTTTGGCGAATTCCTACAAATCTCCCAATATTGAATTGGTGTTTCGCCACCATGGTCGTCTTTAAACCGGACCGTTGCTCTCGTCAAAATATCGGCATCGCTCTCACCGCTTCTTCGATCCCGCAAAACTTCTTGATAGATCCCGTGGAACTTTACCACCTTCCCATTTATATGAGTCCATTTTGAACTCAATTGGTCCAAACTTCGGTAACCGGGCGGTACACCCATAAAAGATTCATATTTTTCTTGAACCCTTGTCCATAATGTTTTTTTTGTTTTGGGCGTTGCCTACAAAAAACAAATATTCAAATTAATAATCATAAAAATAAAAAATGGAAAATTTTAAAAAATACAAAAGTGTATTGAGCCCAAAAGTGTTGGTTCTGGTTCGGGTCGTTACTCATTTTTGAGTTGGGGATATTAGAAATGAGTATAGAAGATTAGTAAGTTTTGGTAGAAAATGAGTGTAAATATTATTGAGTAAAATTGAGTATTTATAGTGAGTAAAAATAAAAATTATTATTTTAATTTAAATTATAACGGATATATTACCGTTGAACGGCTACAAAAGTCGAATACTCGCGTGAGAAATATCACGTATGAAAATGACGGCGTGATTTTTTTTTTGAGGGGGCGGTGTGCCTTGGGTATCACGGCGTGATTCCTATTGTCACATAGGATCACGCCACCCATCACGTGGGTTTACCGGATCTTCTTAGCTTGATTTTCAACTCCGATGGTTACATACCACTGATTTTCGCCCTGATATGATTGCATGATGACGACCCTTAAACAACGTTCGAAGACTTAAGCCTGATTTGATTGCATTACTATTCTATTCAAAATTTTCAACCATATCAAAATCTTCAATTTAATGCTTCTCACATAGGGGTTTGTTAATAGATGTTCCCATGTATCGCACAAATTGACCCATTGTCTATGTGACCAAAAGAAATTTGTAACTCTTATATACAAATCCATACGAAATTAGTACTTTAGTGATTTCACAAGTAGGTAAAAGCCTTCAAATGCTTAATTCTTATCTATTTTGATTTCTATTATACAAAATTTTAATGATTCATAAGATAACTATTTCTGATTATAAAACTACCCATTAAAACTAATGAAATAATTTTCATTAATAACTAATACATATCGAGTTGCAAAAAGTACAAATCAACCCTATTCAATTCGGGTGATTTCAATCATTTATATGAATTTAGATAAAGTGTTTTCACATAAAGTGTATAACTGTTATATCTCAAATCTATATCTATACTATATAATAAATAAATGTTTTTGTATGCCACGTGTCGTCACCATATTCAATCTCATCATTCTTTTCCCGTCTCTCTCTCTCTTATTAAATGCACCTATATCTTTTAATAAATTTGTAATTATACCAATAAAACACATTTATTTTAAATTATCCTTTATTATAAAAAAATTTGAAACCTAATTTTAATTTTCAATCAAATAGTAAAATGAAAGTCAAATTACATTAAATAGTAATTGACATATTTTCGAAACCCAATTATATATTATTTTTTACATATTTTGAATTTTGTTTTCTATCCTTAATATATGTATAGTAATAAATTTTTACAACTGTAAAATATATAAATAAAATTTAAAAAATTTATGTATTGATATTTTTCACCCCGTGTGTATTACACGGGGTCTAAGTTAGTATCTAACAATTAAACGTATATGAAATGGTGTACAACGTCAATAATTACGAATAGCATTTACATATCTATATCTCTCTCTCTCTCTATATATATATATATATATATATACTCTATAATAAATAAATGTTTTGGTGGACACTTGTTACTTTCCTATTCATTCTCAACCTTTTTTTCCGTCTCTCTCTCCTATTAATTATACAAATTTGTTTAACTGTTTTTTTATAATTTTTTATTTCCTGCCTTTTTCTCTTATTAAAGAATAATGATTTGTATATTTTTTTATAAAACGTTTTTATTTAAAAAATAGGTTTGTTCATAAAATATTTTTATAAATTGAGCATTTCTTTCATTTTTTTTATAAAACATTTATGGTTTAATCCTTCGTGCTACCCAGCTAAACCCAAACAGCTTACCCTCTAGTGGGTCAGGGCCACGCTACCCTCAAAACAGTGGGTCAGGGCCAAACAGCTGACCCTCTAGTGTATTAGGAATCTAGGTGTAGGCTACCCTGAGCTTACCATCCAATCAGCAAATGAAGGTGAAATTTGATGTTTTTCTTGTTTGATTATTTGATTTAACAACCTACAATTACAATGTGGTTCAATTCCAAGATCAAAGACTAAAAATCAACAAAAATGCACTTTTTAACTCAAGAAAATGCAAATACACTTTGATCATCAAATTTTGCAAGCTTTTCACTAGATAACTCATTGTGGATGATTACAGCTAGTTTCCATCCACAAATCGTTGTTAAAACCACAAGATTCAAGTTAAAAACTCTTAAAAACCACAAAACTTGAAAATCAAAATGAGTTTGTGTAGTGTGTGTGTGTTCTTGGGAACACATGCAAGATTCAAAACAAAAAAATCAAAGGTGAAAAACATGTTAAAATACCTTTAAATCACTAAGAACAAGCTCATAAATCCATTGGAACTAAGAATCAAGTCTTGGATTGGATGTTCTTGAGCTAGATTATCAATTTGAGAGTGTTTGGACAAAGGGGGAGGGGTTGGGGCTGATTTGGTGCAGGGAAAAAGAAAGGAAAAGAGGTGGGGGAAGGGTATTTATAGGTGGAGATGTCTTGAGTTAAAAAAAAAGATTTTTATAAAAATATACCCAAACACAAAAATCTAGTATCCCAAAATAATTAATTTTGACAACTTTTAAAACATAAAAACTCAAAAACTTTTAAGAAGTTATACCAGGTATTTACCAGGAGAACCACCTGTAATCGTTAGTTTAATCAAGAATCACAAAAGTTAGCACATATAAATATTATAAAACATATTTTTCAACTAAATTTAAATATAAAAATTATTTTCAAGAAATTAAATTTTACCGTTTAATTAACGCGTTCGCGATATACGCGGTGTATGCACTTAACCGGGTTTTCTAGTTCGGACCTTAGTGTTTGGCTAAGGCAATGTTCCTAGAATACCTAGAAACACTTAAAATATATAGAACCATAATATTTAAAAATATAAGCGTATAAAAAGTTGAGAAACGGTATTGACCCGAAAAGTCGCGGTTGTCACATTCTCCCCTATTTAAGAGAATTTCGTCCCGAAATTCAACTGGTGTACAATTGACAGATTATTTCTTGAAATTTGTTTCAAGTATGAAAGTCGATATGGATCTGGTTTCCTAGAAAGTAAGGGGTTTGACAACCGAGAACTTAGAATCATCGAGGGAGATCCTTCGAAATCTCCAATGGATCCAAAGATCACTTATCTTTGGATTTAATTAAAAAATACACTGCTGGTGTAATAAAAAAAATAAAGAATCTACCAAAGGATAGATATACAGTAGATACAAAGTTGATGTGAATCCAGAATAATATCGTGGTATAAAATTTCGATAATTTAGTATCCTTTTTCTAGCATAGGAAAGTATCATCCTACTTCGTGCTATCAAGGAATACTGTCACATATAGCAACTAGAAAATCCTTAACAGGAGAGTTGCTATAAAATTTCAAAGAGTCGGTAGACTTTAGCACGTCTCAGAGAAAATAAAAATGTGTCATATCGGTAACCAATACTCTAAGTTATGAAAAATGATCATATCATGTACTTAGAACTAAAATAGGTAACACCTCGAAGAATGAATTTATCAACAATTCGAACTTCCTCAGGTGATATAAATATAGATATGACAGCTAAACTCTTTCGAGTATGACAACATGATAAATATCGAAAACGTCACCAAGTCGTTGAGGTAGTTTCAGTTTAGACACCACCGGACAGAATCTAACAATGATTTCATACGGTCCAAAGTATCTTACGTTAAGCTTACCTCTCTTTCCAAATCAAATTATACCCTTCTAGGGTGATACCTTATAAAGTACATGTAACCGATTTGAATTTCCAGAGGTTTTCTCCGAACACCAGCATAACTCTACAGTTGGCCTTTGACAACCTTATGTATGCCTTATGTTTAACTTTCAGACAGACTAAAATGATTATCACCAACTTCAGTCCAACGAGAAGATGATTTCAATTTACGTAAGATCAAAGCTTCATATGTCATATAATCAATGCTAGTGTGATAATTGATATTGGAAGGGAATTTGACCAATGGTAATTGAGCATCCCAATTACCACCGAAGTCTATCACATAACCTTGAGCGTATCCTTCAAGACCGGAATGGTTCGATCACTTTGACCATTAGTTTGAGGAAGGTAATCAGTGCTCAAGTCGAAACACGTTCTCAATGCTTTCAATAATAAGATGTAAAAAGACTATCCCTAACGGGGATAATAGAAACATGCACTCCATGCCTTGCTACAACTTAACTTATATACAGTCGAGTTAATTCCTCCATCTTGGAGTCATTTCGGATAGGCAAGAAACGTGCAATATCATTAATTGGCCAACAATGGCTCGAATCAAATCGTGACCGCTAAACATTATGGGTCACTAAAAATGAAATCCCTTGAAATTTGTCCCACTTCCACCATGGGATCTCGGGTTGTTGTACCTAGTGATTTCGAGACTAGTAGTTACTAATCAAAAGTTGGTACATTGTTGCATCATAGGGCGATACAACATGGTTGGTATGTATACACCATATTCGTAAAAGTCGATACGTAAGGATTCTGACAATCAAAATATTAAGTGGACGAGGTTTATACCCCTTGTACTCGAATGGAAGAGTGTTGGTTAGTCATTAGAGAATGACTATATAACAAGTCTTCCAAGCATAAAGCTTTACAAAGCAAGTATAATGAGTATGAGTATGATGATGCCAAACTCAAGTCGTGAAGCCGAGGATAAACAAACAAAGGAGGTTATACTAGGATTTCGTCGAGATAATTTGCTAAGAGTCAAATTTACTCAATCCTAACAAGTGTTATTGGAAGTGAGTCATCATAAAAAAATAGATGCCAATGATGACTCGGTGTTATATAACCTCCTCATAAAGCATTGGAATTCGGTACTAAACTGCGCGTTAGTCTCGATATAATGAAATCATGTTTGGTGATTTTCATCCTAAGGTATGAATACATATTGCCGAAAGTTATCAATGGGTTATAGGATAATCAAGTCATGACAAGATCTAGATAGAGAAAGTGACTAAAAATCCAGAATGATCTAATCAAGTAGATTAGTTAAAAGGATAGGTGCCAGTTCAATATTCGGACATTGAATTGACTACCATACATCGGATGTAGTTAACGGCCAGAAATGGAATTTTGAAATATAATAAGAATTCTATATCAAGAATACGGTATAATCATCACATCGAGTCATTCAAATTTGATAGGATAACATTCGGCGTCTACATTATCCTTCATATGGATTGAAATGATTCAAAGGTAATCCGCAGTTCACATCGATGAGGAGGTAAACATTCACGTCGAGGAGATAATCTCATAACAATAGTGTCTGGCAAAATTGATTCAGATCTTGCTAACCCATTAAGTTGGTAGACTTTGATGTAACATCATTGTTAATTTAGCCTGAGGCTTGACTCTCATAAGTAGATGACAGAAAATAGGAGAGGATCAAGTAAAATTTCATGAATTTGTTAAATGCGGGAATATTATGCTCCTAGGTCAGTTAAAGATAATGCATGGACATCCCAAACGGATCTTGAAAAGAGTGTATATGAAATCAAAAAGAACTTGAGGAATCGAAAGTAATATATATGTGTAGACCTTCAATAGAGCAGAGTCAACTATGATTCATCCTTTGTTCCTCTTCCTGGTAACGTACAACTCTAATCGATTAAGAATTGTAGAACACAGAAAAAAAAATCCAAAATTGCTCTCATATGATTCTAGGACGCATCTTTCAAATGATAAGGTTTTCAATTTTTCAAATTAGTCCTCACTCTCCCATTAAATTCGATAGGAATGGACCAAAAGGTTTTAAAGTTTGTCCTTAGATCTCGCATTGAAGAGGGTCGAATCGATTATCTGCCAATAACTGGTAGTACAGTATGCATGTAACTTCCTTGGCTTTCGAATGGTACCACTATGACTTACTATTTCGTATTTTACCCATATCGGTTATAGCCTTAAAAATCCTTTGCATAAGGGTTTAAGCCACAAAGTTAATGGAATGAGTGTTTAAATGTCAAAGATTTGTATAACCTCGAGGCACCTGTTAAGAAGTCGTTTCTTAACAGTAGGTGCTCTAAGACTTTTTAATTATAGGAGAATGAGAGTAAAGTATGCGAACAAGTCTCTATTAAGTTGGAAATCAGAGAGTCGATCAACTGAATGATCTTTGAGGGAGTGCAAGTACAAAAGGATATAAGATTATCCTATTCGGATTTATTTTTTTACAATGGGTTGTTTGAGGCAACCCATGATTATATCCCTTGCATAAGAATATGAAACAATAGAATTAACAGGAATACTAGTAAATGAGACAAGTTTAAGAGTTTTGTATGTTAGCCTCATGCTTGTGGGACAACAACTGACAGTTCACTCTTAGATTTTATTGAAATTTGTTTGGGCATAAGCATGGATTATTGATCGTCGGGAAGCTATCAAAGTTTGATAATGTACTAAATGTCAAATGTTGTGAGAACAACTTCATTTGACATTTATTTTGGAAGGTCTGATTACTTACCTAACTTGAGTCTAAGGGTGTTGCGTGAAAGGAATCAAGATTTATTTTACCATATTACAAAAGTGAGCGCAGAGCACTTGAATGTAAATTTCAATTAAATGTGATGCGGATTAATTAGAATATTTTAGGAGAACTACTAATGATGGTTTTGCATCGAGAAAAGAAATTAGGTCATAGTGGGCCGATGGGAAAAAAAATACACAATAGGTGTTACAGTGATAGCCATGTTATTCCTTTAGCTTAAGGTAGAATTAGATTATTGGCATTCGTTGCCAATTGAGATATCGACAATCAGTTCTGGAAGATAAGAATTCGGGTTATGATCACTAAATGCACAGTAAGATTGATAAGCATCAAAATTAAGAGTTGTATTATCCAGGAATAAGAAGTTTAGCGCGCTTTAAATAATTTCGCCATCTGTTGCTACTCAATCGATGTTACAGTGAGTTTGGATTATAAGGTAAAATCCAAGATTATGCTTAGAACTCCGATAATAGTTGTACACTTACTGTGAGTGTTGAACGTTGTAAAGACCAACATTGAATTTTCGTGACCGGTAAAGTCTTCAAGGGATAAGATTTAGAAAATAAAAATTTATTGCTTGAAATCCATTTAGGAGTTGATTAGATCAAATTCGAATTTCTCATGTTCTTTCATAAGTGTGAGAACGTTACAATGAAGATCTAATAGGGGAGACAGAAGTGTTGAGGTCTAGTTCACGCTAGACCGAGGATCATTCATATGCATGGATAGATAATTAACGGAAACAAAAACAGGAAATTCTTCAGCTGGATCTCCAAGGTGTAGCAACTCTTTACAATGAATTTTCAAATCAGGTTCAAGTACCAAGGTTGAATTGATTGAGAACAGGTCTCTTTAGTGTTTCGGTCAAAATTGTTATGCCAATTAAGTCTCGATAAAAGTTTTAGATCTGTTCGAATTCAAAGACGAAAGAGACGATATAAATTCATATGTCAACTGAGGTAGCCCATCACATTATTTGATGTCTTTGGCTCTACCCTAAGGTTACGATAGTTTCGATCAGTCATTCAGTATTCGAATGACTGAGAATCGGGATTAGAAATATAGAGTAATCAGGAACATTAACTTGGTCAGTAAGACTCACTAGAGTTTTCATACACTGCAAATTATGATTATGTGGGCACCCATAATGATAATTTACTTTGCATGGTCCCTATAGTGTTTCTCCTATCCCAAGCTCTCAATTAAAAGGGATCTGAAATGTTCATTAGATCGTGTCATCGTGTTGCACTTTCGCTTAAGAGTGTGTATGTTCCATCTGACCACACTTAGTTATTTGTACCAATACTCATAGGTCTGTCGTCTAAGGCTGCTGCTAGTTGGGGATAAGGATAGAAAGGCAAAACCGACGTCCTCTATTAAAAGAAAAAGTGTGTGATTGAAGTCAGGCAATAATAATAGGGCAGAGATCCTCAAATCAGTGTCGAGCAAATCTTGCAACAAATTGGTACGTATACGTGGATCCAATGATCCAACAAAGAGAAGGTTATGGGCCTCTTGACCCGAAAAATTCTCTCCCGTTTAGTCCCGCTTCTTCACCTCGGGTTCCCTTTTTATCGGGCAGTTCGTTTTGCCATATGCGAAAGTCCTAGCCGTCCAATCCAAGAATTTACGAAAGAAAGTATATACCGGACCAAGTGAAAGCCGACTCCACAGCTGGATTAGATGTAGGTATGGTGAAAAGTATAGGTACAACTCGTGGTAACACTAAGACAGATAGAGGAGGATATAGATTACCGCAAACGTAACCGGAATTATCAAAGAGCATGCGTAGTGTTGTGACGACAATATGATTATGACGAAGCAATGTGTCGTAGATAAGCAAGAGGTAGTATGCAACACACATATAATTCCTACGGTTCAATGCAATAAACTTAGAGTTATTGTATATGTCACACCCCAACCGACGACGGAAACGTCAGGGCGGGACATGTAGACTGTTCATAAGCTCATGGTTTACTAAAGTTGTGATAATTAAACAATAGCTGTCATTTCATATCTCAAGTAATCAAGTACAACTCTTACAAGAATAAAAATACATGAATAACTTTATTTAATTTTTAAAACTAGGTCCTCAATCCTAAGTGGAGCGACTTGAAATCTTAACTCAAACACTGTACCTGAAACATGATAAAATGAGAGGGTCAACTATAAATAGTTGGTGAGCATACATAGGTTTTGACACCACAAGTAAAGTTCAAATGTTTTGTGTACAATTCGTATGATGCATGGTTTATAAAGCATTTATGGAGAATCTAAGTTAAGCTAGATGCACAAATGAAACTTTGTAATTGAAGGGCATAACAACACATGTTATCCTAATGTAGGGCATAACAACACATGTTATCCTTATGTAAATGTAGGGCATAACAACACATGTTATTCTAATGGAGGGCCTAACAACACATGTTAGCTGAAGTATTGTATTTGTGTTTGCACGTGTATATCATGTATATGTAGCCTTAACAATTAACATTCAAGCATAAAGCACAAATAAACACATATGATCATATTGTAGAATTGTACTCGTGTAATTGCAAATAGTATTTGAATGTAATCATGTTTCACCCCAAATATGTAAATACGAAAAAGGGGCTATGTAAACTCACATGTATCAAATGTAGTAGTTAGCACGAGCTTTGGGTAGCACAAGTGTTTTGCAAGTCACTAGGTTTGACCTAGAGTGAAATAGTTTGAATTTGAATTAATGATATGCACAATGTCTAAGGTAGAGTCTAGGGTTCAACGGGGTTTGAGTGTAGGGATTTGTACCAAGTGTTCGTGCTATTTCATGTAAAGGGTGTATGTAGGTTAATGTTTGTATTTGGATAATATTATAAAACGTAATTCCAACGTGTATAAACAAAATAATACTTGACTTAGGGTTGTATTTAAATTAATAAATTAAATAAATAATTTCTTTTTTTTTTATTTATTTGCTATTGTAATGTAAAAAAAAGAGAAAATGTAAATTTATACATTAGTATATATGTATATTAAATATAACTTAAACTTTAATTAAATTATACACGAGTAATGTAACTAATTTAAATAAATAAATTCTCTTTACTTAGAGAAAGTAATATGTCCTTAAAATAAAGCGTAGGTAGTGTAAGTATCTATGTGTTAATATATATTTAGGAAAATTATATATGTTTGAATAGGGTATAAACCCTAATATATATAATCAATAGAAAAAAATGATTTATAAAATTGTATTATATTTATTATTATTATTATTTTTTTTTTTTGAAATTATTTTTTTAAAGATGATAATGGATTTATAAAACCTTTTCATAGTCGGTAAATTAAATAAATATTTTCATGTTTTGTCAAAGGACCATTAGTCGCATTGCTAATAACTAATAATAAATAATGCCCCTTTTTTTTGAAATCTTTAACGAAACATTTGAAATGTAAAAATAATTGTTCTCCCCTAAGATTTGTTTATTATTACACAAACAGGTCCAAATGGTCTCGGTTTTTATAAAATAATTTTTATAGAATTTTTAGAGCATTAAAAATGGCTTTTAAAAATGTTTGTGGACCACCCGGGTCGAACCCGGGTGACTTCTGTGGAGGTGTTCAGGCGCAACCAGCCGGACCATGGGTTCTATGCGTTCAACTTTCAGGTTCTCAACTCTTTAACCAACGAATGGGGTGGAGTCGGGTTCGGTGACAGCATACTGCGCAAAAAGGGGCTGTTTGTGGGTTTCGAACCCACACCATCTGGTCCGATGGTGCAATTACTTAGCCAGTCGGACCAGATGGTTTCGCTGGCTAAGTAATAAACTCACTAGGTTAAATCAGTTAAGAGAATTAAATTAAAATCCCCAGTTGGATTCGTATGAACAGGTTGCTAAATCATCATGAAGATTAGGTTTGATGCCCTCTGTTATATGGTATTGACAGAGGGCTTTCGATCACCATGAAATTACGAAGCGAAAGACGTAGGATTTACCTGACTTGGTTGAGTATTGAGGGTCGGCGGCTAAATGGTCAAGGACGATGTTCTTGGTAATCGATCGACGCCCAGAGAAGTAATGTGGCTCGGATGAGTGATTACAGAGTTTGTAATGGTTTAAGCGAAGATGCCAGTGTGGATGAATTCATTCAATTTCTTCCTTAATGTACGAATTAATCAAAAGGTTGAGGGTGCCAACTGTCGGTCGGATTACGCGTCAATAAAATCAATTGGGGATGAATTGGGTCGACATTAGGGTCTGGATTCATACACAAATAGTCCGGGCGTGATTTGCGGACGTTTAAACGCGTCCAATTGTTTGATTTGAAACCGATTTGGTTTGGTTTGACTCTGAGGAGTCAACATTGCTTGAATTCGAATTAAAACGCGTATAGGGTGGAATTGAAATGCAATTTGGGTTTAGGAAGGTTGATAATCGATCTGGTATACAAGAAAAATCCCAACCCGACGGGTCTTGACCCAATTTGGCCTTGATTTGCTCGGGGAAGGGCTGTTGACTTTTTGAAGTCAACCTTTTGTCCAAGGAAGTCAAAATTTGAAATTTCTTGATGAATGGGTTCAAGTTGAGGGTTTCAAACGTCTAAAGTGGTTCAAGGTATTACCATGGGGTTCAAAACCAATTTATTTGGTTTTAAAATATATATATATATATATATATATATATATAATCGTTATTATTTATAAAGAGATGAAATTTTATCTTAATAAATTTCAAATTGTGTATATGGATCATTTAATAAAATGTATGTGTATTTATATAAAATTTGGTTTTCACTCTTTATAAACTTATAAAAATTAACTATAAGTTTTATTTGTAATATATAAATATATTTGTATAAATCATTTATAAGTAAAATTATTATATATGTATGTATAGATACATCCATATAATAATTTACCAAAACAGGTGTAGTAGAAATCTATATGCAAGCGCAAGGTTTTGATGGTTGAAACGAATATTAATTTATCTAACGATTTATATGCCAAAAGAATGCTTGAGAAAATACATGATTTAAATATAGTGTTATTATTGAAATAAATAAGGTAAAATTGAGCCGGAAAGTCATGGATGTTACAGTATAGGTTTAGTCTCGGGTAAACCTCAACCAGTGCTCTGATACCAAGTCTGTCGCACCCCGCCAAAGCGGAAGTACGGGATGTAACCGGTATATCGCATTGAACACAAGTACAAGAGAAATTAAGAGAAGAATTGTGCATTACATTGAACCACACTATATGCTTCTAACGAAAGTACAAATATATGAAAATACCGAATCAATACAAAGTGTCTAAAATTATTGACTACAACCAAAGGTATAAAATAATAATTCTTCCCAAAAGCAAGCCATTTAAAACTCACGATCCCCATAACTGTTTACCTGAAAAGTATGTTTCGAAAATGGGTCAACTATAAAAATAGTTGGTGAGTACGTAGGTTTTGCATCTCAATAAGAAAAAGTAAGTAAATAAAGTTCAAAATTTAATAGTAACCATAGTAACCATCCGCAGATGATCAAGTACACGTGTCAAGATATAATTACCCCGAACCACAATCAAAACCGTCAGACTAGTTATTGCCCCTGTATCCAGGTGTCGAATGTGAACACCTACTATGGCTAATTATGCGCCCAAATGACCCTACAAGTCTGGTTGGCGTGACCAACCCTGAGCGGGGGTGACAACCCAAATAGTACTATTCATAATTCCCATCGGCTATCCAAGCTAATTGACTGCGTTAAAATGGGGACTTAATACATTCATAAGTAAACCCAGGTAACAACCTGTAGTGTGTGAAACAGATTTTCCCCCGTAAAACAGTAAAAATAAAAAATGGGGCCGCGAAATTCACCTGAGAGTGAAAAGTGTAAAGTACAGTAAAATAGAGAAACCGCAAATGATGGTATCCTAACCGAGTCCTGCTAACAAGTAGACACGAAATACATTTAGGAAACCTAATATGAGAGGCAAATTCAACAAAGTAAACCAAAGGCGGCTATGCAATCAAACGCATACCCAAAACCCGTGCATGCGCATACGAACCGTTAAAAATTATAAAACCGGCTTTTATATAAATTGGTGACCGTAAAACTTTAAGTTTTAGATTTTAATAAAGAACATCAGTAGTTATAAAATAATATATGATAACATCTCAAGTCATAGTTTCGTTTGATCAAGAACGCGGTTACGCGCGTAAAGTCCAGTTTACGGTTTAAGAATCAGATTCGTCCGAAATTAGGGTTTTAGTGTGATTTTAACACCCAAATAAAATGTCCAAATATCAGTTTTAAAATGCTAATACTTCTATCCAACCTTTCTTAAGACTTTTATAAAAACATTTTAATACAAAAATTTCCAAAATAGTAACTTTTTATAAAGTTCTAATGGACCATAATTCACAAATCATACTTAGACATAAAATTAATGCTTTAAACTTTTACCAGTTAATCATATATATGAAATATAATTTCTGACCAAATTTCACAAATTTTCAATATTCAGATTATTTATTATGAATATAATATTGTTAAATGTTACCAAATAGTTAGACTTAGTTTTAGGTCCATATGAGATTCTATTACAAGTTTAAAGTCTAGATGTTGTCCAGAAGTATACTATCCCAATTCCATTTGGGATATCTTTATAAGTACCAAAAACCTATTTATACAACTCCAATTTTCACGAAAATTGGACAAGAGTCATATTTTATCATATACTAACTACTCACCAAAATCCAGAATTTTATAAAATCTAGAGGTATTTTTTCTAATTTTTATATATTAAACTTGTGTGAATTTTAATAAATAATCTATAAAGAGTTTAGTTACCAAAATTTTCAAAATAACTTTGGGTGCTAGATTAACAATTTTTAAAATCCATCAAGAACATGGATGTTCTTGAATATTCAAACATCCAAACAAGTTTAAACAAAGATTATACCTTCCAATCAACAAATGAAGGTGAAATTTGATGCTTTTCTCCTGTGATTATTTGATTTAACAACCTACAATCACAATGTGGTTCAATTCCAAGATCAAAGACTAAAAATCAACAAAAATGCACTTTTTAACTCAAGAAAATGCAAATACACTTTGATCATCAAATTTTGCAAGCTTTTCATTAGATAACTCATTGTGGATGATTACAACTAGTTTCCATCCACAAATCGTTGTTAAAATCACAAGATTCAAGTTAAAAACTCTTAAAAACCACAAAACTTGAAAATCAAAATGAGTATGTGTGTTTTTGGGAACACATGCAAGATTTAAAACTGAAAAATCAAAGGTAAAAAACATGTTAAAATACCTTAAATCACTAAGAACAAGCTCATAAATCCATTGGAACCAAGAATCAAGGCTTGGATCGGATGTTCTTGAGCTAGATTATCAATTTGAGAGTGTTTGGACAAGGGAGGAGGGGTTGGGGTTGATTTGGTGCAGGGAAAAAGAAAGGAAAAGAGGTGGGGGAAGGGTATTTATAGGTGGAGATGTCTTGAGTTAAAAAAAAAGATTTTTATAAAAATATACCCATTTTTTTATTAAAATTACACCTCTAAACATTTTAATAGACATTTTTATCCAAACAAAAAAATCTAGTATCCCAAAATAATGAATTTTGACAACTTTTAAAACATAAAAACTCAAAAACTTTTAAGAAGTTATATTGGGTATTTACCGGGAGAACCACTTGTGATCGTTAGTTTAATCAAGAATCTCAAAAGTTAGCACATATAAATATTATAAAACATATTTTTCAACTAAATTTAAATATAAAAATTAATTTCAAGAAATTAAATTTTACCGTTTAATTAACGCGTTCGCGATATACGCGGTGTATGCACTTAACCGGGTTTTCTAGTTCGGACCTTAGTGTTTGGCCAAGGCAATGTTCCTAGAATCCCTAGAAACACTTAAAATATATAGAACCATAATATTTAAAAATATAAGCGTATAAAAAGTTGAGAAACGGTATTGACCCGAAAAGTCGCGGTTGTCACACCGGTCCTTCGCGTGGCGCGAAGGATAAAATAGTCAGGCCGGTTTCTCAACTCCTCGCGTGTCGCGAGAGATCTCTCCCATGTCTTCGCGTACCGCAAAGATTTTAAAATCTAAGAAATTGACTTTTTGACATTTTACCCCCTGTACTTTGATGCCTTCTCGATTATAACTCGTTTTTTCGCTCATTTAGCACATTATACCTGGAACAACCATAACTAAAAGGTACAACGTAAAACTGACTCAAAGTACAAGATAAAACGCTACATCACTTGCAACCCCTGTTGCAGCCGCTCGCAAACTAATTCCAGTTTTGCTCCGCTGTTGGCCAAAATCATGGTCAGCTACGTTTCCGATGATTCAGCATTAGAGGAGTCGCGTGGGACATTGATTCCAGCTGACCTCATCAGCTTTAACCTATAGTTGCAAGTTGCCATGTAACGCGTCAGAGCCGGTCCCGAGGATTCGAATGCCCTACACGAGCCATAAAAAAAGGCCTATAATGAGCAGAGCCGCAAAAAAAAGGCCCAATAATTTTTTTTAAAGCCTCGAAAATTTTAAACATATATAATGAAAAAAAAAAAAATTTTGGCCCCTCGAAATGTTGGGCTCCCTACAGTCGTGTTGCCCGCAGGCCCTTTAGGCCGGCCCTGCAACGCGGTGCCACTAATCCTCAATATTGGTTATTAATACGTGTTATAACTTAATGAAACAATCAGAAGACAGTTGTTCTTCTTAGTTGGTCTAAGGCTATGATGATTAGTGTTAGGATATGCAATTTGGTGTGGCAGAATTGGAGGACGTCATGTTGTGTTCCCCACTTGCGTCCTCCATTGCAGCCAACTGCACTCTAATAAACAGATATCTGAGCCACTACTATTGAAGGTACTTCCATGCTTTCTGTTATTAGCTAGCTTGTTCTTAACTTGTTACATATTTAACATAATTATATTGTTACTTCTTATTGTTAACCATGTTACCAAGCTCAACAAAAGTTGATATTTTGATCATGTATAGGAAAAAACTTAACATGTTTTAGAGACGGCCTAATAATTTAATAAAAAGTTTAAAACCCAATAACAGGTTATAGAGAGGTGCCAATTAAGTTTAAAATAATAAAACCTAATAAACCAATAACATTTTCAATTACTACTAGAAAACCGGGCATTTGTGACCCCATTTTCTGTCACAAAATGGTCGCAATTTCTCTGTTGCGACTGTTTTGCAACCGAAAATGCGGGGGGGAGTTCACATTTTGCGACCGAAATTACGATGATAAAATTCGTCGCAAATTTTGCGACCGACTTCTTTTGCGACCATTTTGCGGTCGTAATTCATTCGCAAATTCGATACACAATAAAAAAACTTTTTCTTTAATTTATTTACAAATGTATTTACATTCCCAGAAATATTCAAATACAAATCAATTCAAATGTATTAAAAATCTCATTAAATAAATATATATTCAAACTACTATACAAATTCATAAATTTATTAACAAAATTACCTATTAATGTTTATTTAGTAGGAGAAGAAACATGAGGAAATTAAGTGATAGTAAAAGGCATAGAATAATACACAAGAGATTGCTCACCCATGATTATGAGTTTGAAAATGTGAATGATATATGTAAGCATATACCCTAAACAGCCTCTTGAATATTGTCTTCACCACATCCTGGAAATTGGGAGCAAATGGTGATCCTGCACCACATAGTCACACACACAAGTAAGATCAAATAACAAAACTATTTACTGAAAACTAGATATAAGGCACTAAGAAATATAAAACTTATCACACACCCAGTTTCTGAGGGAATGTCGATTCGTTATCGAGTTGAGTTTCAATCCACTCCATCAAACACTCCACTTATTAGTTTTGCTACCGCTGTAGCGGGGCAAATATATTTTTATGAGTCGGTGGCAAATCGGTCGTAAATTATGCGACCGTCGTTGACGGTGGCAGATTTTGGTCGCAAATGCTCAGTTTTCTAGTAGTGAATCGATGGACCCTTGCACCATTCAAAGTCAAATTCAACAATCTTCGGTCGCCCTCGCCTCCTGTTAAATCATAATTCACAATCGACATTTGTTTTGGCCTATTTGCAAAATCACAATCGACAATAATGTTTTGCTTATTGTTATAGCATTATCGTCGTACTAATAAATTTTTATATATATAATTTTATATTTTAGGAACCCATTTTTTTGTTGATCAGTTCTTGTGACATGATAAGGGAAAACAATAATATAAGACATACCTGATAAGTTAACCGTAGAGAGGGAAGCCGTCATGATTCGCTAGGAAGATCGGGTTCCCGTTTAGGGTGTACAGTTAGGATGGCTAAGGTGAGTTCGTGAGACTCACGGTTATGGTAGAGAGAGAGGGACAAATTTAGGTGTTAGTGGTAATTGATTCATTCATTAGTCTGTTCGCTCTAATTATCTTTCTATATGTATTGTACACCCAAGGGAAAACCCATTAATGGCCCATTAAGAGTAATTAGACCCATCAACTAAGTACTATCCATAGGTTAATAATAAAATATTTGATCATTTAATAATAAGATAAATGATTATAAGAGCCACATAATAAATCGTGTCTTACATTCTCCCACTTGGCTGAGTAATAATTTATTATGAGCATTAGTAAGTCTGCGCAGATTTAATACTCATTTTAGTTTTAAACCAAAAGTGCAGCAGAGAAATACAATCATTGAATCAGTATTCAACTCAAGACCCCCATTAATCATACTACAATCCCAACTTAAAACTTAAGTAAACTTAGGATCAAATTTACAAATAAGCTTTTTAACGTTGATTTGTATAGTTACTTGTCTATACGTCTTTAGGCATGCATGAACGTATTTAGAGACAAACAAATTCAAATAAGTGAGGAAATTTCTTTAATAATTAGTCATTCATAGTACGATATGCAATTGCGTATGGTCATTAGTAAACCCGTCTTAATTATAAGCGCTTACATAAGACTTATGGGTGGTAGACCTTTAGTTATTGGATCCATTAGCATATCATGAATGTATTCGATACAAAGATTTAGTTTCCTCAACTTGTTCATACTTCATAAGTGAACAATAATTTCGTACCGAACATTAATGCAGCTCCGCTCGAACTGTTACTGTTCAAGAAATAAGGGTAGCTGACTTATCACAGTAAGTCTTCAATATGATATTTATGTGGAGTTACTAGATTATGAGTCCACGGATAGATTTTTCAACAACATTTAATGACAATTATGTTGTGATCAGCAACATGTTATGTCATTGAAACTTAGGTTGTTGTTTAACAGTTTCTTATGACTCCTCCATGAGATAGGTATGTCTGCTGACATAAGGATATACCCCGAAGTTGACATTTTGTTACCTTTAAATGCAACAAAGTTAGAATAAGAGTAGTCAACTGTTTTAAGTTTTCACTTCTTCTTTAACTTATAGTCTCTCATTTTTATAGATATTGTAATATTGCATTAGATGCTTCACAGTAATCTAGACTAGTCTAGTGTTCAGCAATGTGAGCAATATCTAAACGAGTATGGACTTTAACCTTAATAAGGTTTCTAATTAATGAAGCATGAGGAAATAATTTCATTTATCCTATTAGCCTCTAAATGAGAATAATTTAAATGTTACACGTGTAAGGATCCGCTCAGTGTAAAGCCTATGGGACGAAACTAATGTCCCATTGGATCTATCTCGATGTATTTTGATACTTATCACATAAGAAGTATCTCCGAGATCCATCATGTCAAAATATGAATAATCAATGCTTTGACTCATTTAACATATACTTGTCAAAAGAATGTCATCTATATAAGGACAAGTTTACATTATTTGCTCTCACTCATCTTGAGGTAGGTGTATAAATTTACTTAGTTCTTGATAAAGAGAGTTGCATCATGGATTTCATTGACTTACAAAATAAGTGTTCTTAACCTTCAGTTTAGAACTTTCAGGTTATTTTATGAACATATAGGTCAATGTTAGGGAAAGTTGTTTTAATGTCCATCTAATGTAGCTTTTAGTTATTGTAAGCTACTAGAACAGTAATGATCCTCAAAGAAACCTTTTGTAAAACAGGTAAGAAGGTTCTTTGATAATTTATTCCTTCTTGAGTATAACCTTTAGCAATCAATTATGTGTTTCCATTTGGATTTAGTTTCGTTATGAACACCCTTTAAGTAATTCAACCAAATCCCAAATGTATTCTAATTCATGGAGTCAGGCTTGCTAATAATAGCTTTATTCCATTTAGAATATTGATTGATGCTAATGGCTTAATTAGAAGAAATAGGATCAGTGAACTTTCCAACATCCATTTTAAATTCAGTCAGGTGGGATACATAATCATCAAAGTTAATAGGCTTTTGGACCTAGATGACCTCCTAAGTTGATTATTGGGTTTATTAGGAGTTTCAAGTTTATAGATTAGCTCTTGGTTAGGTGCTTTCATTTTCAGGTATATTAGGAGCAACATTAGTTTCTAAGTGTGTAGGAGTTGATGCAGTATGGTGTATAAGAGGTGTAATCGGAATTACATTCGAAGTTAAATTTAACGAGTCTCTTCCCCCGCGTCTTGTACTCCTGGCAAGTCATGATAAGGACTTTTACTGCTCCCACTTAGCTTAGAAATTATAAGTAATTCAGCATGCTTAGGGTCAACAGTGTATCAAACATTTGAAGACCAATACATTCTAATAGAGAAACAACTTATTGATGTTTATGTTAGTTTCTCTCGTTAAGGATTACTTTAGTTTTGGTAAGAAATCTTGGTTTGCCCACATATTATCATCTATGAGACTTTGTTAGGAGTAGTATTAGATTCTAAGGACACAAGTTATGATGGAGCAGTGTCGTATGCAAGAGGTGTAATTAGAGGTAAGACCAATTTGTCACTCCTCCATCTCTTGCAACTTTCGTAAACTATAATTAGGACACTTGGTGCTCCCACTAATCTTTGAGGTCTCTAGGAACTACACATGACAAGTTTCAATGATGCACGTGACGTATGAATCTTTCATATATTTTAGACTTAATTTCCTTATCGTTCAAAATTTCATAAGAAATTTTAGAAACAAATTTAAAAGGAATTATATCAAGTGTATATGAATTGATATCTTTAAAGTTTTGGGTCGTAGGAAACAGATTAGATACAAGTAAATATTCTTCTAAATGATAAATGAATTATGTCCGAATATTCCATTTGGGATAACATCCGGTGGACCTTCAGTTATTCCCTTAGCCATTTGATATTTAGGGCGTTTAACACATGATTTAAAGTCACTGAGAATGAGAGTTGGTAACAATTCATCCTGCATTGACCTAGTCATGATTTTTCATAAATTTTTGTCTTAATGGATGAAGTGCATAGGTCGCATTTATCTTTTGTTAAATTTTCATTTGCATGATAACAAAAGTTGTGAGAGTTTATTGTATCAGCTAGTTCTATGTCATGAAGGTTTCTATCCAGGTAATGATAACCAATAATATGAGAGTTTAAGTTAATGGTGACTTTGTTTTGGTCACGCAAACCTCATAACTGTCAAAGTGTAGCTTTATTATTGATACTGAATTCTGAGTATTCTTCAGAATATATGATATCATAAAGCCTAATACAAAGATCAATTATTTAATGGTTCTATGTAGCCTTAACATTTAAATCCACCACTAACTTCTCATCTTATTTGTTAAATTTTGGTAAGGAAACGTATAGAACTAGACTCAACTCATCATGTGTTGACTGGAATATTAATATTAGCAGAGTAAGAAAATATCAGTTAATGACTACTTTATCTTAGGCAGCTAATCCCTTGGTTTTATGGATGGTCTCGTTACTTATGCCGAGTATAATGGCATAAGTTTTGCAATGAGATTTCTCCTTCGAGGACTTAGAGCTGGAAGTAGTACTTGTATTTTGTTTCCGGACCTTAAAAGTATCCTCTTTTAGGTTTAGTGGTAGTGAGGTGAATAGCATCCGATTTTTCCAGTTTTAGGTGTTTCTTTTCCTGTACGTATGTTGCTATCAATACACTCATTTTCCTTTGGTACTTCTGAGTGTTATACTTGATTTTTTTTAAGGCAACTAAATACTAGTGGAAAAATTATTAATTACTGAAAAAATTTCACTGATTTCCATGTATATGCCCTCAGTTTTATGGGTCATGTCAGTGTATATTATGATGTGTTCACGGATGTCACTTAACCTTTTATTTAGAATTAGAATGTTTGCATGCGTCTTAGGAATTATTTTGATTCTTCCATTTCCATAGAGAATATATTACTCTTAAGAAATTCAGAATCTGAAATAGCTCCCCTGATAGCAATCATGAAAGGAGTTCTTGATTACCATAAGAGACATTTTGTTTGACTTATCCTATTTCTTAGGCTCTAGTTTTATTCTGTAATACTTTTTATCAGAAAGAGCAGCAGGATTTTCATGTCTTAATGGATAATCAAGACTCAATAAGACCAAATATTTATGGAAACTCTTAATTAAGCAAAGCTCATCTTAGAAACTAGAGTGAAAATAAGGTACAAATAGCAAAAAAAAAAGAACTTAGAGTGGTCTATGGGGTAATAATCTAAGGCAGACAGAAATAATAAAATTAAATAAGGTTCTACTTAAGAACAATTATTTTACGAAGATGTGATAAAAATCTATTATAACACCAAACTAATAGATTAATTAGGTTCTACTTAAACAATGTAACACATCACCTTTGGGCAGAAGTGAAACATTTGTTTAGCATTAGAAACAATTTAATAGTGAGTATGTGCATTAAGAGTGTAACACATCACCTTTGGGCAGAAGTGAAACATTTGTTTAGAATGCACATAATTAGGTTCGCGGAACATAAATGTAACACATCACCTTTGGGCAGAAGTAGAAACATTCATGTATTTTAGGCAAACTAGTGCTTAATTAGACTTAAATAACTTTACGAGCGTGACACATCACCTTTGGGCAGAAGTGAAACTTTAGGTGTTATTTAAGTTAATCATGTTTTCTAATTTGAGGTTTTGTAAAGTACAAGATTTAACAAAACAATTAATATCATGATATGCACTAAGTTATAATGCTTATTTAAGCTTGAATACATTTACACATGCATCACATCACCTTTGGGCAGAAGTGAAGCTTTAGGTGTTATTCAAGTAAGTTTTTAAGGTTTTGAAAAACACTTAATTTTAAGGTTTAACAAAACTAAAACTAAAGCATTTATTAATAGCAAACCGCGAAAAATTTTAGGCACATATAAGGCTAGGTTCACGATTCCATAAGGGTTCACGGTTCAGTAAGGGGTTCTCTGTTATGGTAGGGTTCACGGCTAAGTAAGGTTTATGGTTAGGGAAAGGTTCACGGCTAAGGAAGAGGTTCACGGTTCAGCTAAGGTTCACGGTTCAGAAAAAGTTCACGGTTTAGTTAAGGTTCACGGTTCAGGGAAGGTTCACGGTTTCCATAAGGTTCACGGATCCAGAAGGTAAAACCGTGAACTGTAAAACCCGTGAACTTGAACTGTAAACCGTGAATATGAACCGTAAACTCAAAATCGTGAATTGTTACCCATGAAGTTTAATACCCGTGAACTTAAGACCCGTAAACAAAAAAAAACGTGAAGTTTAAACCGTGAATAATGCCCGTGAAGTAAAACCATGAAGACTGATCCGGTTAAGCTCGAAATTTAAGGGATTTGATTATATTTTAGATTTCGAAAATATCTTAGGTGTTAAGTATATCCAAGTTTCATAATTTAAAATAATAAAATTAATATTTTAATGTGAAACTTGGAGATAAAGTTACACAATTTTAGGAAACATAATCAAAATCATAATTCATCCCAAATTAAGGGGATTTCATCGAAAATAATGATGAACACGAAGAACAGTTTATGAACATCAGATAAACTGTTCTTCAATTATATCAGATAAATGTCTGGAATCGAAATCTTGAAACATATTTATTAACAGATTTCGAAAATATTAATAGATCTCGAATTTTATGAGATCAAAAACATTATATTTTAGTAAAAATAGAAAACCGTGAAGCTTAAATAAAAACGATTTTCATCAGGTTTTAACAGAACTTTGTTCTCCGATTTTAATTCCAGTTTAGGGAAAGAAACAAAAACTGATTAATCAACATACGCTCTGATACCACATGTTGATCAGTTCTTGTGACATGATAAGGGAAAACAATAATATAAGACATACCTAATAAGCTAACCGCGGAGAGGGAAGCCGTCATGATCCGCTAGGAAGATCGGGTTCCCGTTTAGGGTGTACAGTTAGGATGGCTAAGGTGAGTTCTTGAGACTCACGGTTATGGTAGAGAGAGAGAGGGACAAATTTAGGTGTTAGTGGTAATTGATTCATTCATTATTCAGTTCCCTCTAATTATCTCTCTATATGTATTGTACAACCAAGGGGAAACCCATTAATGATCCATTAAGAGTAATTAGGTTCATCAACTAATTAGCCATAGGTTAATAATAAAATATTTGATCATTTAATAATAAGATAAATGATTATAAGAGCCATATAATAAATCGTGTCTTACATTTTTTACTTATCACACAAGGTATTCGAAATCTAAAGGACATCACACCATAAGGGTTGCGGTGGTGTTTCCTAGCTATTTGGGAAAGGCATTCTGTGCACTTTAAAGATGTGTTCGACACCTATCTTAAGAAAGGAATAAAAAAGTAGAAGTTATGTGATATTTTTATAAACATCTAGCCTCATGAAAGTCAAATGATCATGAAAATGTAAAAAGATGCTTCACTTAATAATTGTTGTTCCAAATTATTCTAGATTTATATTGGTTTTCTAAGAACGCAAACTTTAGCATAATCTATTTTATATAATTTAATTTAGTAACAATATAAAATATAAATCATCAAAAGTGATAACAATATAATTTAGTTGTGACGTGGAAGGTTGTATATAATCAAAATAAAACTTGGACGGTGTGTAACTCGGATATTATAGTGACGATCAACAAAAGGAATTTGTACACAAACATTGGAAAAAAGGACACGTGATACATATGCCATTTGACGAGCGTGTTGTACGGCCGCAAACTGAATCGATGGCTGCGAAACCATGTGCTGAATAAATCTTTTCGGTTCGGTTTTCTGTTTGTTCAAATCATTTGACTTTTAACTTGAATTCGTTAATCGAATCAAACCGTATTAAGAATTTGTCTAATCAAACCGAATAAATCGAATTAAAAAAATGTATAAAGCGAATTCAATATATATATGTAGTTATCACTTGTCCGCTTTATTCGGTTAACCGAATTAAAAAAAAAAGTGTATATCCGTTAATTGAATCGATATCCGAATTCACAAATTGGATATGGTTTGGAGCCGAATACACAATTTGGTTCAGTTTTTTCGATTACAGATATAATTCAGCTTTTGGTTTTTTTACACACTCCTGAGTTATATATGAGAAAATCAAATAAAATTTTCTTTCATGAAAAGCGCACAATTTGAGTATAGTATTATTATTATTTTTAAATAAAAAACGTTTCTAAAATGTCTGACGAACCGTTGTTTATAAAGGTGGGTCCAAACATATTACAATAGTGCATCTACTTCAATTACAACTACGCATCTAACTTCTAGGATTAATTCGTTGTTGTAACGTGTTTTTACTATGCAAACACCATCTAGCCCAACATAATAATGTGTCCAAATTACCCTACAAATTTACTAAGCATCACCAACTATCATTTCAATCTAGGATTGATTCGGTGACGGGGATCACCGTCGAAATACTACGAAATACCGAGGATTACCGATGGATTAAATTAGCTATAGACTACCGACGAGCTATAATACTTATTTATTTAATAAATATTACTGACGGTTTTTAATTATTTTTTATTTTAATATTACATCTATTTTAATAAGAACATTCTAAAAAATATGTTATTTTAATAGTAAAAATTTTCAAAATAATTTATTTATAACAAAATATTTCATTTGTTGAAAAACAACTTATTACTTTTAAATTTAAAGAAACATAAAAGTAAAAAATAAATCATAATAAAAAAAATCTAATTATTATAAAAATAAATATAATATATGATATATAAATATATATATATATATGTGTGTGTGTGTGTGGGGTTAAAATCTCTTTATAACTCATAAATACTTGAGAACTAATCAAAAAATAAATTAACACCAATTTTTTTTTGTTTCACTATCTTTATTATTAAAATACAATATAAAAAAATAATTTATCTTACCAATTAATTCATCTATTCTCTTTAAATTATTCTTTAAAAAAATTATGCACATGTGTAACTGTTAACTATGAGTATCAGCCTTGGACGTTGAGTCTTAGGAAACAATACTCGCTAAGAAAGAAAGAAGTCCTTTGTAGACACGAGACATCATTTGGGGACACAAGAAGTCCTTGGTGGACAATAAAAGAAAGAAACAGATTGTAGACTAATAATGTATGACTAAGCAGAAAAGAGCACAAAATAACTAAGTATGTATCTACATGTTGTATTGTGATTTATATACTTAGTAACATAAAGAATGTTTTTCATTAAATGAGTTTTATATGATTAGTATGAGAAAGAAATGTTTTATGCTAAATGATTAGCAAATTTAAACTCACCAACGTTAGCTGACTACTTTATTATGCACATCAGGTAGAAAAGGTAAAGAGAAGATATGAAGTTGCAAGGGCTTAGAATAGGATTTTTGGATAGCTGCTGCTGGCAAAACTAACATCCCTATGATTAAATTACGTTTTTAAGACGATGAAAGCTAAAGTAATTATTTCAGAATTTTGTAAAGACTCCCGATGTTGACTTGAATGTTTATGTTTATGCAATGTTTAAGAACTATGTTTATGTTTATTTGTGCCAACTATGAGAGTTACCCGATTTAAATCCTTTCAACAACCATAAGGATTCATCAAGGAAGGAGAAGAAGCAAAGGTGTATAAGTTAAGGTGGGCTTTGTACGGTTTGAAACATGCCCCAAGAGCCTGGTTTAACCATATAAAAAGGTATTTTAAACGTTAAGGGTTCAAACAAAGTAAATTTGATCATACCTTGTTTGTGAAAACGGTGTGGAATAATATACTTGTGGTTAGCTTGTATGTGGATGATCTAATATATGCGGGAAACAATAAAGTGTTTTGTGAAAGTTTTAAAAGATCCATGCAACATGAGTTTGAAATAACTGATTTGAGAATGATGAAATACTTTCTTGGAGTTGAAAGTACAACAAAAAGAGGTTGGAATCAACTTGTATCAAAATAAGTATGCTAAAGAAGTTTTGCAAAGGTTCGGCTAGCTATCAAGGAATATGACCAAGCCCAAGGAATTTGTAAGGCTATTTAAAGTCGGTTCGTATTCATGAAATGATATCATAATATTGGTGAGTGTTGCTAAACCGACGAGAACGGCCCAAGCTAACCTGCTAAGATTAAACAAAACCGTTAGGCTCACCGCAGGAGAAGATCTCCTGCAACCCACCTTTGCGCGTGAGAATCAGTAAAAGGTTCTTAGTGTTTAGTGGAGGGTAAGGATAATGGAATGAGTTGAAGATTGAATACCTTTACGTTGGAGTATGACCTTCTATTTATACTACGCTCGTTGGTGTAAGCTATCCACTTTGATGTCTCTATCAGGCACCTCGTCTTTTGGTCCCTGCCCTTTGTCTCGGAGATTCTCCTTAAAGGGGATAAGTAATTAATGCTGACTCTCTTTAAGTCTTTTTGTCTTAGACGTTAACTCCCTCTTTTGTCTGCCGAGGTAAGGGGTAAAGATATTGTTCCTTGTCTGTTTACTCTGAACCTTCCTTATTTACCTCTTTGTTTGGATTATATTATTTATTATATCTCAGGCTTCACACCATGGTGCTCTTGGGGAATGTTCCCCTAGCTGGGGCTAGGCCTTTCATACCGTCTGTTAGAGGTGCATATTTAGGGTTTTTTAAACCGGCCCGAACCGGTTTGGGTTGACTTTGGTCAAAACCGGTTTGCCTATAAATCGGTTCGGGTTAAACCGGTTTACAACACATGAAACCCCAACCTTGTCAAACCGGTTAGGATAGAGTTATACCCGGTTTGGGTATTAAACCGGTTTTTTTTAAATCAAATAAAATCAATAAAATTCCGTATATTTAATAAAAAATCAAAAAAAAATATATAACAAATATAAAAACATAAAGTTCAACGTTTATTGATACTCGAAAAGTTCAGAAATTACAAAACATTACAAGATAAAATTAAGATGTGGGAAAAAACATTACAAATGACAATATATTTTTTTATTTTTTGGAATATTGATTGATTATTCTTGTGCGTTGTCTTCGGAACCGGAGCTTCGTAGCCTTGCATCTTCGGCTAGTTCTTCATCGGTGACTGGTTCAGATATTCCTAGGTCAACCTCGTTGTTGTGTATGGTTTCTTCGGCTTGAATTTCGTCTTCGAGAGAAGTTTGGTCTTGTATCCTATCCATCGCATCCAAATGGTCATTCAAGCAAATGCACATTTCCATCGCCACAGGGGTGAGTCTAGTGCTTCGTATCGATAAGACCCTGCCACTAGGGGTGTTCAAAACCGGATATCCGAAATTTCGGATATCCGAATTTCGGATATCCGAAAATTTCGGATAGTGAATTTCACTATCCGAATCCGTATCCGAAATTTCGGATATCCGAAATTCGGATATCCGAAATTTCGGATATCCATTCGGATAGTGAAACGGATATCCGAAAATATAAAAAAAATAAAAAAATATATAAAAAAAATATTTTAAAATTACAAAAACAATTAAAAACCTTAAAAAACATTAGAAAATATACATATAAAAATATATAAATATAATATATCGGGTTTTGATTCAAATTTTCTTATTTTTAAATAATAAAAACAATTAAAAAAATTATATAAATATAATATTTCGGATATTCGGATATCCGAACTATCCGAAATATCCGAAAATCACTATCCGAATCCGAATCCGAAAATTCGGATATCCGAATTTTCGGATAATTCGGATTCGGATTTTCGGATAATTCGGGTTCGGTTTCGGATTCGGATTTTTTTGAACACCCCTACCTGCCACTAAAGAAAACGCAGATTCTGAAGCTACCATGGAAGCTTGGACGGTTAATACATCACGGGACATAGCGGAAAGAATCGGAAACGAAGCTTCATTTTTGTTCCACCAAGCCAAAATATCAAACTCCTAAAAAACGGTAGGAGGCATAAACGCTAAAAAGTTTGTGCCAATATACCTTTCGAGTTCGCTACCCGGGGTGCTACCTCGAGCCCGTTTACTAAATTCATTTAACATTTTCGTTATATAAATTCAAGTTAACATCGCTCGAGCTACCACTTGATGATATACCCATTGTATCATGTGGAGTCGGAGCTGTACCATATTTGTGTAAATAAACATCAAATAACTCTTGTAAACATTTGTTAAAATATGTTTTTATGTTTTGTGAAAAATGGATGTCTTCAACATCCAAATCTAAAGTAAGTAATTTTATCAATCAACGTTTCAACCCCGAAAACATTTATTGTAGGGTTTAATGCGGCGTCACAAGTTATAACAGGAGGCATTTCCTTAAAATATTTTACTAATTTTTCTTTCATCAGTTCTATCATTTTTGTAAAAAGAGTGCTTTTATTTTCAAGATCCGACAACTTGTTAGCCATTAAAAATTTTTGTTTAAGAGTTAATGGACTTGTGTGATAATAAACACCGGATAAAAAGTGGTGATGGATTTGAAAACTTCAAGCAATTCGGTTACGTCTTTTAAAATATCCCAACTCGTGGACGGACCTAAGCAAAGTTATTTCATGAAATATTTCTAAAGTTTCTCTTTGTCGTAAAACGCTATAAAACATATTATGAGTCGAGTTCCATCTTGTCTCGACCTCGAACCTAAGCAAAGTTATTCGTTTCACGACAAAATCTAATATAATCATGGTAAAAAAAGTGTCGTTGCAAACCGGTTTATATTTCATTTTTAGTTTTTGAACCACATTTGTATTATTAGATGCATTATCAAAAGACATTGAAAAAAGTTTATTTTGTGATTTAAATTCGGTTATAACACCATCTAATATATAAAATAAATTTTCGCCGGTGTTTGGATATTCAAACAAGTCAAACGCGATTGTACGCGTCATCATTTGCCACGTTTTGGGATCAACCCAATGCGCGGTAACGCAAAGGTACGAATCGGGTATACCATGTGGAGCCGACCAAACATCGGTGGTTAAGTTTACACCGGTTTCCAAATTTTCAAATCCCAAAATTAATTCTTTTTTTGCTTTTTTCCATATTTTTATACAATCTCGTCTAAGGGTGGTGCGACTTACTTGATGATAACGTGGTTGGAGTGTCTCTTGAATCATTCATGTCAAGCGCGGATTGTCAAAGTGGTTGAACGGAAATCCTTCTTGGATCACTAACTTCGCCATTCGATCTCGAACAATATTTGGATCAAAGTTTCAAATTCCTCCTTCGGGTGTTATCGAGGCTTGACCTTCACTTGGATTTCTCTTCAAGGACGGGCAAAATTTTTCCATATGAATTCTCAAACTAATTTTTGAATCTTTCCCCAAAAACGCACCACACATCTTGCACCGAGCATGCTCCTTCCCGTTTGACAACAAACATATATTGTAATTGCACGAAATTGCCGGATTTCTCATTGTTGTTAGAATTTCCACAACGGTAACTTCGTTTGAGGAACTACCAACACCAACACTTACCATGTTTTTTTTTAGTTTAGAGAGCGTTTTTGAGCGTTTAAAAAGCGGTTTTAGAGATTAGAGAGTGTAGAGAGAGGTGTGATCAACCCCAAACACCACCCACCTATTTATATTGATTTATAGGTGCAAATGGGTCCAAAAAAAGGGCCAAAAAGGCCCCAAACGGCTATATTACCGTTTTATAACGGTAACTTTTTCCAGCCTGCTAAACCGGTTTGGACAACCCGGTCCTCAAACCGATGCCTTCCTGAAAATCGTAAACTGGTTACAAACCGGCGGTTATGGGTTAACCCGAACCGGTTTCACCTAAACCGGTTTGCCGGTTTGGATCGGATAGAAAACGCAAACCGGTTTTTTTGTGCACCCTTACCGTCTATTAGGTTTCGTTGTGGGCCTTGTTCTTATTGGGCTACCTACTTCTTTATTGTGTTAGTGGTTATGTTTATTGTGCTACTCCCGTCATCAGTAAACTTAAGTCAAATATAAAATATACAGTTTTTCTCACTTGTTTAGATTAACTGAGTATATTATATTATGATGTTATATTTATTAGATAATGAAGAATTAACGAGAATTAAAACATTCGTCCGTACCAAAAAAAATATATTGTAACATTCCTCCGTCCAAAAAAATATATTAAACATTCCTTCGTCAAAGAAAATATATTAAAACGTTCCTCACGTTGCTAAAATGAGCAGCGTATGGGGTCCACAACCAAATCGACGGCCATAAACCCATCACGGAAAGCTAAAAACCTAATCCATACAAAAGAAACCAGTCAAACACCTCATGAGCATTGTTTTGACCCAATACCCATAAATATCAACCAGATTAGATCACATGACGTACTGTGAACTGTAAACGCAAAGCGCACGTTAGCAACATGCCGGAGATCGACGCCAGAAGCGGCTACTGCAAATCAAACTCCACGTTTTACAGCAAACGGAAGCCGGCACCGTTACCGGCAAATGAAATACTCGACGTAACAACCTTCATATCGGCGCGTGCACACCACGGAACCGTCGCTTACATCGATGCATCAACCGGCCGCCGCCTCACTTTCTCCGACGTATGGAGAGCAGTGGAGTCCGTCTCATCGGCGTTATCCGACTTCGGCATACGCAAAGGCGACGTTGTTTTGCTCCTTTCGCCTAACTCAATCTTCTTCCCTATCGTCTGCCTATCCGTCATGTCTCTCGGCGCCATTATCACCACCACAAATCCTCTCAACACGAATCGAGAAATTAACAAACAAATCGCCGATTCTAAACCAGTACTCGCGTTCACCACCTCAGATCTCGTTCCAAAACTCGCCGATTCGAATCTGCCGATCGTTCTGATCGGATCTGGCGCCGGAAATCGGAGAATCGTGAACACGTTGGAACAAATGATGACGACGGAACCGAATCGGAATCGGATCAAGGAGCGAGTGACGCAGGACGATACGGCGACGCTTTTGTACTCCTCCGGTACCACCGGAGCCAGCAAAGGCGTGATCTCATCTCACCGGAATCTAATCGCCATGGTTCAAACCGTCATCGGACGGTTTCAGTTAGAAGATGAACATCAGACGTTCCTCTGCACCGTTCCGATGTTTCACATCTACGGATTGGTAGCTTTCGCGACGGGACTAATTGCATCCGGAGCGACGGTTGTGGTTTTATCGAAATTCGAGATCCATGAGATGTTATCAGCGATCGGGTTATACCACGTGAGCTACCTGCCGCTCGTGCCGCCGATACTAGTGGCTCTGGTCAACAACGCCGATCAAATTAGGCGAAAGTACGATCTTAAAACCCTAAAGTTTGTGTTATCTGGTGGAGCGCCGTTGAGTAAGGAATTAACAGAAGGTTTCATGGAGAAGTATCCTGGAGTGACGATTATGCAAGGATATGGATTGACGGAGTCGACTGGGATTGGTGCGTCGACGGATACGTTGGAGGAGAGCCGGAGTTACGGTACGGCGGGGATGTTGTCGTCGAATATGGAGGCTAAGATTGTTGATCCGGATACCGGAGAGGTGTTGCCGGTGAACCGGACGGGGGAGCTTTGGCTTAAGGGTCCCACAGTAATGAAAGGTATGGCTGCTATTGTTTATTTAATTATTTTAGTTATTCTGTTGCTCACTTACCCAAAATAAACAACTAGTGAACAACAAAAAAAACCTTATTTAAATATAATAATAGATTTAGGGGATTTAGGAAGGGTGGTTGCGGTTCCCATTTTGATAATTTTAGTGTGTTTGTATTTTTTATGTAAAACTAAAAGCAAATATTTTTTATACTGCTAGTATAAAATTGTTAACATGAGGTCACATTATATGGTTAATTGGTGGTAGTTTTACAATGTGTCCTTTTCACCCTTAATAAATTAGTGAATTCCAGGCATTCGTTCGTTATTGGGTATAACAATAGGTGAAATTTGAAAATGATACATATGTCTAAAACTTGTTAGTACCTTAAGGTGAACATTGGACGGTTTTGGTTTTGTTCGTTTGAGTTGAAGCATGTTTCGGACTAAATATATATAGAAAGAAACAAAAATAATAACCAAAGTTGTTTATTTATGGAAGAGAAGGGGACAGGTTATGTATTAATTTATCACATAATTCCTTTATTATAAAACTAGGTTATATAACCAACACGTGTTTATCCCGTTTGCTTTTGATACTTTTGGGTTCCTAGCACCGGAGACAGTGGAATTCCTAAACAGGGTTCAACGAGTCGTGCATAGTAATATTTCGGCCCATAAGACCCAAAGCTTTGTTTTTAGTAGGATCGGTTTTGCTATTCAAAATGGGGTTGCAGCGCAACTTGTTGCCCGTTTACCTGCCACTTTATTGTAATCGTCATTCTTTTCAACAGAAATGAGCTAACATCTTTTGGCCAAAAAAAAAATATATATATATAACCATGTATTACATGAGCTTGTTTAATAGAAAAATGAAATTACAATAATGTGTAAAAAAATTAAAAATAATATGTAAAACAAAAAATAAAATTCTTTATTTTTTTAATTAAGTAATAATTAGAATTCAAATTTTATATTATTTTTTCTAAAAAATAAAAACATTAAGATAATTAAATTTGAAAATTCAAATTTACTTAAAATAGAGAAAATTAAAAGATTTTAATGAGAAAAAAATATGATGTTAACACAAGACATTTTTTTAGAATCATTTATTATAATAATGATATATCATTTATAAGTAAAAAGATTTGGTTTCATCAATATGGTACGTTTTGTTTATATACTTATATATACATATACTAGCTTTAGATAGAATCTCGTGTATTACATGAGTTGAATAAATGTAATATTATATATTTACTAATAAAAATTTTATGTCTTAAAAAACTCATGTATTAATGAGTTGAATCAAATGTAATGTAATATTTTAATACATACGCTCTTCAAAATGGAACAATGTGATTATGTAATATATGATTAAATGTTTTTTATTCTTATCCTATCTAACTATAAAATTGTTTTCGGTTTATAAATTCATATAAATACGATTGAACAATTTAATTGATGATAAACACAGTTTTAAATTAAAAACCTATAGATAAAAATTGAAACAAATAATTAATTTAGTTGTCTAAAATAGTATATTTGATTATTAATAGGAGAGGGAGGCGGAAAAACAAGAATGAGAATGTTTAGAAATATGACAAGTGTCCTCATAGTTTTCTAGTTTATTAGTATAGAATAGATAAGTATAATCAAACCATAAAAATTCAGTTATAAAAAAACTCTAATCTAACTATAGTATCTCAATTGATTTTATTATTAAGATTTGTTTTTATATTATAGTTTGTTTATTTGATTTTTTGGTTTTTCATGACACATGTTGACTCCATATTCATTCTCATCATTTTTTTCTCATATCTCTCCATTATTAAATGCACTTCTATCTTTTAATATTTATATATTTTAAAAAAAAATACTAGTCTTTATATTAATAAATCTCCTAACATATTATATTGTATTCCACGAGTTTATTCAACCCGTGTAAAACATGAGTTGTTAAAAAATAATTTTTTTATTATTTAATATGTAATATTATATTTATTCAACTAGTATAATACACGGGAATTTAAACTAGTATGTCTAATAAATAGAAGACACACGAAGAAATTTAAAAGAAATTATGTACTAAACATTAATTAAATTGTGTGTACAACATATGTTTTAGAAGAAAATAACAGGTAATGAGGCACACAGATTAGAGTACATCCAAAAACAAAAGTATTATTATGTAAAGTTTTAATTTATTAAAACTTACTTTATTTTCTCATTATATGGTCACCATTTTATGTATAATTATTAGTTCTTGACTTCTTGCCTTTAATGGGGTCATTTTTTTGTGACAAAATGAGAAAAGTTGTTCCACTTACATAATGTCGAATTTTAGTGTTTTTTGAATTTATTTGTTTGTTTCTTTGCATAATGCATCTAAGAGCAATATAATGGAACTATAAAGTTGCTATTGGAGTGTGAAATTGTTTAATATCTTTTACAATTAAGCTTATAGAGATAATTCATGTGAAACAATTTTAAGTAAAGGATTATGAAAATCACATAAACCATTATACGTATTCATCCAAATGTGATACATATCTTCTAATAGATGTTATTATCTTTCACATACAAATGTTTTTATGGTTCTCACAATTATTTGCTGAAAATTGGTACTATATTGAATTTGATGTAAAAATATCATATATACCTATTTTATTAAAAACAATTTAAGAAATGACAATTTTACTCTTATTTTTCTAAAATTTTAAAATTTCATATTTACCCATTTTTCACTTAAAATTTCATATTTACCCATTTTTAACTTTAAAAAATTATTTTTGTCCACAAAAAAATAGTTTTCTCAAAATCTTATATTAACTTTATCGCTTTCTTTAATAGCATCTATATCATATATTTGGGCTACGTATGGGTTAAACTTAAGTTATAAAAATAATATAATGGATAAAGGTAGAATGATCAAGAAGTAAAAGATCATTTAAATTAGATATAATTGGATATATATATATTGGAGGAGGTTTAAATAAGAAATAAATTTTCGCTAAAAAACTTAACAAATGATTTATTTTTTAACTGAAACCGGGTCAAACAAACTCCGATTGAGCTCATTTCAGCGGCGTTGAAACCGGATCGTCGAGGTTTTTTGGGGGTTGGAGGATTTAGGTTTTGGGGGGATAGGGGTGGGGTTTAGGTTTTTGGGGGTGGGAAGGATGTGATGACAGTAAAATCTTAAGAAATTGTGGTAAGGTTTACGGTAACCTGTCAATCCTTACCTCTATTTCATAGGACAAAGAGGCTGCTTCAATCCTTTATATGCGTTCAGTGGCGGAGTTTGAAAATCTAAGAAGCGGGGGCTAAAAAAATAAGCAGGGGCCGGCTCTATACGTAAAAAAAATTTCGGACGAAAACGGAAAAATTAACACTACTAACGGAAAAAACGGCAGGGGCCGGGGCCCTCCCTGGCCCCTTCATAGCTTCGCCCCTGTATGCGTTTGTACATTTTCAACATTTACATGCGTTAAAAATCTTAAAATACGAATCATTAAATAACTAGAAAATAAACTGTTATTTAGCCTTTGATCTGGTTTCATCAAAGCAATGGATGGTTGAGATCCGCTATGTTCATATATGATTTTCTTGCAGGTTACTTTAGTAATCCAGAGGCGACCGCGTCTACTCTAGATTCAACAGGATGGTTAAGAACCGGTGACCTCTGCTACATTGATGAAGACGGGTTCATTTTCGTGGTCGATAGATTAAAAGAGCTCATCAAATATAAGGGCTATCAGGTAACCGACCCAATTCTCTCATACTACAAGGGACAGGGGTTGAACTCATGACCTTAAATGTTTTTTTTTTGTAAAGATGGTTTAATTTTCTTTATTTACATCATTAACAGGTTCCTCCAGCAGAGCTCGAAGCTTTGTTACTAACACACCCCGAAATCAATGATTGTGCTGTGATCCCGTAAGTTTGCATTCTTTTACACAACTCAATATCAGTAACGTTCAAAGGGTGTCGCAGTGGTAAGCACCTAATTCCCTTTAGCAGAGGTTTCAGGTTCAATATCAGTAATGATTATGACACCTACCAAGAGCAAACTGCGTTTTACCTGCTGTTACTGGTTAACAGCGTATTCGTAGGGCCCGTGAGTTTATACAAAATGAGCCTAACAACTTTTGTAACATGTGACTCATAGGTTTCCTGATAAGGATGTGGGGCAGTTTCCAATGGCGTATGTGGTGAGGAAAAATGGAAGTAATCTAACCGAAAAGGAAGTTATGGACTTCGTTTCTAAACAGGTAATCATATTATTCGAGCTTTGGGGCATAGATTTTGCGTATTTTGAACAAATTCGAACCAAATATATGTGTATAAACATGAATGGTTGCTACAGGTGGCTCCATACAAGAGAATAAGGCGAGTAACCTTCATCGGGTCGGTCCCAAAGAACCCGTCTGGGAAGATACTGAGGAAAGATCTGATACAACTTGCAACTTCCAAACTGTAAGAAAGAATAAGAAGATGAATGGGCTTTTTGAGATGTAAGAGACCATGTACTCATATGTTAGTTTTATCAAACCTAGACGGGTCAAGCCTGTTTACACATCCGGGCTTGACCCGTCAATACAATCGGGTTTACCCGTGCAGACCAGTAGTTTGTTGCTTTTGTGTTGAATAATGTATATTTCTTTCTGAAATGATGGTTATGTTTGTATAATCTTTCAGTTTCAATCTACAGATTATTATAGACTAGCTTAGAACCCTTGTAATACACACGGGTTAAAAAGTATTAATACGTAAAATTCTTAAATATTTATTTATGTATTTTACAGATGTAAAAATGTATTACATATACTGAGGAAGGTTCCATTACAAAGTGATTTTTGACTAAAAGGGATAGGAAGCAAGGAGAGTGCGCCACATGTACAATACTGATTCCATGACCGAGGGTATTTCCGTCATTTATGCGCGCAGAAAACAACATAGTTGTATGATTATAACATGTGTTGGTTTAACATTTATAACTGTACTGTTATACAATATAACTGTGCTGATAATGATAATCAGCACATATTTTGAGCATTGTTTTTTTTTTTCTAAAAAAAGTCATTTTGTGTTATAAAAAATATAACAATACTATACTCAAATTAAAGATAATAAACACTCGATTTTATGGTGTAGTTTTTTTTTTAAATAATAATGTATAAAAAAGTTATTTTAGTTTAAAAATGATGGTGAAATAGTATTCAATGTAAAAGGAAAGTCAACATTACCCCTCTAGCCTTTAATTAACTTCTAAACCAATGTTAACCATTAGATTAGTTTGATCAAAGGCCTATATTACTTCCTACACTTTTTAGACAAAACACACTTTATAATTGAACCTTTCTCTACATATACTAAGGATAAAAAAAATCCAAACTATGTAAAAATTAATATATAATTACGTTTCGAAAATACATTCATTAATATTTAACGTGTTTGATTTTCATTTACTATTTGATTGAAAATAAAAGTTACATAATTATATTTCAAAATTTTTATAATAAGTGATAATTTAAATAAGTGTGTTTTGTTAATATAATTACTATTTTTTTTAAAATATATTATATTAAAAAAAAAGATAGATGTGTATTTAATAGAATAGAGAAACAGGAAAAACTAATAAACATGAGGATGACACGTGTAAAAAAAACCTTTTATTTATTAGATAGTAAAAATTTAGTGGAAACACATTTGTTATTATTTAAAGTACAGTTATAATTTATAGAAGTTAAAGTTGGCCACTTAAAAAAAGGTAATAATTCTTTTTACGAAGATAAGTTTAAATAAGTAAAAATATTTATTTTTTAAATTAAATCTCTTATTTATATAAAGTGCTCCACAAGTACTTAAAGTTGTGTTTAAATAATATTTATTTGAGAAGTTACACAACTAAAAGATTTCTTAAATTAAAATACTTTATTATACAAAAACTGATAATGGTAATCAGCACAAGTGGTTATGATGGTTATGAACGTGGATAGTCACATGTATTCATAACGTGAGAGTAAGAATATCGATAGTCATATGTATTCATTTACGTTTGGTGATGTTGTCTTGTTAAAAGCCATGCCAGGAACACCTACTGGGATAAAATCATAGCTAAGGGAAAAAGAGTGCAACGCATATTTTCTCCCCCTGATGATTATTAGTTAAGCTCATTGAATCGATGCATACCGATCTTATGAACCAGCTTCTAGAACGAATTTTATGGACAACAGTATCACCACTCTTTTGTAAATCATGTCTGAAAAAGAACTTTGGTAAATATGTTTAGTTTTGTCTCATTTGATGTAACTTTCCTTAAGTTGAGCAATACATGTTGCGTTGTCTTCATCTAAGACTATTGGTCCCTCGTCGCTGAAAGAAATTTCACATGATCCACAAATGTGTTGTATTGCATTTCATTCACTTATAAGACCAACCAAACTTGTTTTGATAGGTTAATAAAATATAATCTCATACCTTAGGGGTATGAAAATATTTGTTTCAACCAATTTCAATCTCCTCACTAGACATGAGTTATACCTTGTCGATAAATTTATATTATATATATATATATATATATATATATATATATATATCTCGTCATGTATAACTAGAAAGACACATTAATGCACCAATTGCATTTAACTTTGGTGCTTCTCGACCAAGAATTTCTATTTCTTTGATACTTGTTCTATATCAAGTGACCGAATAACCTTTAATGTACTTTGAGGATAAGGTTTGTCCATATTAAAATGTTTCAACAACTTTTGGATGTAATTAAATCATTATGCAAATGCTCGACACGCTGGCTAAGGCATAAATTTGTAATGCCATCTTTCATTTCAAATTTATTCCATAATAATATGAACACTTTTCGATATCTTCAGGAAATACACTGGTATCACCAAACATATAATACTTGTGAAATCATATTGTTCTTTTGATAAAAACACATGGACCAACTATATATCATATTTGTTTATCTCCTTTCCGAGATAATCATTGGGCCAATTTTACATGTTTGACTATTTTGGTCCATATATAGAAATCTGTGACTGAAAATAAGCGGTCGCAAAATCTGAAATTGATTTACGAACGGATCTTGTTCGATCGCTAATTCTGCGACTAACATGAAAGTAATCGCTAGTTTCGCGACCGGCATGTGCGTTTGCAAAATGTGGCCGCAGTTTCCTAGTTTTCTAGTAGATGAGATGAGGGGTGGCGTTATAATGAGAGTGAACCCTCAACGATTGGATTTCTCAATGGCTAGCCTTCTCATGATCATGAGCCCACTCACGTGTGACCCACACACGACCCATTCATGGATGAGGGGAGCGGTGTTCCCATGAGTGTGAGTAGCTCACGAGCTCCCTTTACGGACCATACTGATGTAGGGCTTAATAGCCTTTGTTTATATCTCATTGTGTGTGTGTTTTAGTTATTTTGATTTGTATATTTGTTCGGTTTTATGCGTGTTTGTGGTTGTGTCTACCTCCTAGGTTTTGGGTGCTAAATGAGCGGAAAACGAAGTATAACGGAGAAGGCACGAAAGTACAGGGGGTTAAAATGTAAAAAGTCAAGTTTCCTGGAAATTAGGTCTCTCGCGGTATGCGAAGACCTTAGAGACATATCTCGCGGTACGTGAGGAATCAGAGAACCAGTCCGATTGTTTTGTTCTTAGCGCCACGCGAAGAACTTGGTCTGGAAGTTCGCGGTACGCGAAGAGTTTAAAAGGTGCCCCCGGTTAAGTTGTCCCTCGCGGTACGCGAGGGACTTGTTCCCCATCTTCGCGGTATGCGAGAAAACACTTTTACGGTAAAAATTAACCTAAATCAGGTTTTCACCATTGGCAGCCGCCATTCTGACTTCCATAGATTCCAGCCGTCCCAAAGCTCCAAGAAGGCGATTTCTACCATAGTTGGACCGATTGTTCTTGATATTTCATGCTTGTAAGTTCTAATACATTAGATTTGATTGTTGTTATGGATATGAGTAGCTAAATCCATTGTAGTCCTCTTTGGGTCTAGGGTTTTGTGAACACTTGTGAATCCTTGTATAATTAGCTTGGTTTGTAATATAGATTGGTATGTTAGGCCATATGATTTCATTTATTGATTGAATACTTTAAACTTCATTGATTGATTTCGACTTGTTGTTCAAGTCTCAATAGTCTCGGGTTTCTTTACATCGGGGACAATTTGGGGGTTGGATTATAGTTGGTTTATCATTGATGGTTGTATGAGAATAAGTTTTATTTACAACGGGTTCTCATATTATCATTGAATTCAATTAAACCGTATGATTATGTCTATGTAATCGCTTGCAAATTGTCTTGGATGAACTTGTGTTTGCATACCCCCGGAGAGGATTACCTCTCTCATTACTGTTTTAAACCTAATTCCAAAGCAGTTTATTGTTTTCTGTCTTTGAATCATTGTAACAAAGTAATACTTTCCACATACTCCTCGTGGATACGATACTCTACTTACCCTTACTAGTTAATGTGTTTAAGCATTGTTTTTTATTGACCAAACGACATCGATCAAAATGGCGCCGTTGCCGGGGAGTTAGTGCGCTTAGTGTTAATTTGTTATTGTTTGCTACATCTCACAACAAATCAAAATTCTTATTTACTTTTATTGTCTTATTTTATTTTGTGTTGTTCAGTGTTACACGGGTTTTCTTATTTGTGTTGTGCATGTGATTTTTCAGTTGTATGCATCATACAAGATACTCCAACAAATCCTCCCCATTGTTCTTTGATCCAGAAATTGAGAAGACTGCGAGAAAGAACAGGGTTTTTCATAGAACTAACCGGGTTGTGTCTTCTCCAACCAACATGGAGAATACACAGGATCATGGGAAGAAATCTGATCTGCCTCCTGCAGGTTAGTTACCACCAGAGCAGCAAGCCACCTCAGGCATGTTCTCATCATCTGTTCCTCCACCAAGAACAGATGAGAACCTCAACCAATCCCATAGCCAAATCCCACCATTACCAAACTTTGGCCACTCCCTACCACAAGTAAGCCAATCATTTGAGTTTAAACCTGAAGCTCACTATTCTTCACCATATGTGAGGGTAGTGACAGATCCCCTACCACCACCAACTTCACAACCCCCAATCACAAATCCTTCCATATTTTACTCAACCCCACCACCAGGTTTTCACCCATATAGTTCAGGGCTAAATTATGAGGATGAGACATATGGCTTTGATGATGATGAGTTTGAGGTTATGAGGATAAGGGTGTTGACAGAAGGGAGAGACAGAGGGATAGGCCACTAGTGTACAGGAGACAGGATACATGTGTTCGGTTTGAAAGGCCGAATGAGCATCAGATTGATCACAGGTTGCCACAGTAGCCAACTCAGCATGATATCCCTCTACCAGTCCCACCACCATAGTAGCCTGTGAACAGGCAACGACGACCAGGTCCTAGGAATGCCATTCCTCCTGTTAACAATCCGGGAAGCATTCCAAGGAGGCATGACAGGGGCCTTGTTAGAGGAGTTGAGAGCCACTTCATACCATCTATTGCTTACAATCCATCTCTAGTTGTTATTCCCCAACAACAAGGAAGGTCATTTGAAGTGCGTTCTCAGGCAATCCAAAATTTGCTTAAGTATCATGGTCGAGGAACAGAAGAGCCATATTTGCATCTGAGTGCTTATGATGCCATGTGTAACACTATTGGAGGACAGGGATTCACACCTGATGATGTGAAGTTGGTATTGTTCCAATTCACCCTAGAAGACAAGGCTCAACAATGGTTTCATTCTTTGCCTTCGGCTTCTATCTACACTTGGGGTGATATGCAACAACAGTTCTTGGATGAGTTCTACACCAATCAAAGAACTAGTGATGCAAGAAAAAACATCAGGAACTTCCAACAACAATCTAGGGAGCTGCTTCATGAATCTTTCCTTAGATTCAAGATGTTGATAAAGAATTGCCCACACCATGGTTTACAAATTTGGGAGATGTTGAATGCCTTCCATGAAGGCTTGACAGATGATTATGCTCGTGACCTCAATTCTATCTCTAATGGTACATTCGGTACCAATTTTGAGGATGTTGACTGGGATTATCTAGAGAGGATGGCTGTAACATCCAAGAGGAAAGCCCAATCTTCAAGGCGGGCAAGGCATTCGGTGGTTAGAGCGGTTGATAGCCCTAGTGTTGAGGCAAGCAGGCTAGAGAAGTTAGAGAAACAAGTTGCCAACATGGGTATTGGGGGTCAACAATATGAGGTATGTGAGCATTGTGGAGAGTTGGGGCATAATGGTGCCACTTGTAAAGGTAACTTTGAAGATGTGAACTATGTGCAAGGAAGTGGTAGAAGCTATGATATGAACTCCAACAAGTACCACCCTTGCCTTAGAAACCATCCCAACTTCTGTTATGGGGATGACTCAAATCAAGCCAACCCTAACTTTCAAGGTAGTGGTCAAAGAGCTCAACAGCCATTCCCGCCCCGAAACCAAAACTACAATCAAAACAACAACCAACGGGGGTATCAAAGGGGGAATGAGCAGGGAAGATCATCTGGATCCTCTAATCCGAGTAATGAGTAGGCTGCGTTAGGTCTCTTGAAGTCTATCCAACAAGACTTGCAAAAGAAGAGTCGAGCCGATGATGTGCGTGATAAAGCCTTTCAAGTTATGACTACTCAAATAGGGCAATTTGCCACTGAAATAGCAAAGTTGAAGAAGAGTAGTGGAAAGATTCCAAGTGACACGGTGACCAACCCATCTCATCATACTTCGGGGAACAAAAACATGAAGAACAGCCACGTGGGCAAGGTTAGTACTCTCCGAAATGGTAAGGTTTATAATAATAAGGTTGCACCTCCACCACCTTTTGTTGATGGTGTGGTGGAGGACATTGATGAGAATGATGCTAGTGATGATGAACCCGAACCGATTCCGGTTACACGGGTTGCTTTTCCAAAAGAACCACCTTTTCCTAGAACATCATCTACTGTTGATAATGGGGGAGTGGTGCCTCCAAGGGTGTCATTCCCTGCTTCTTTAGTGAATGCAGGTAAACAGGTGGCGGTCAAGAAGTGAGGTCCTCAACAAGAGGAAATCTAGGAACTCTTCAAACAGGTAAAAATTAATATACCGCTTCTTGATGCAATTAAACAGGTACCGGTCTATGCTAAGTATTTGAAAGACTTGTGCACTCAGAAAAGGCGTCATAAAATTCCTGAAAATCTTGATCTGAATGCACGAGTTAGTGCTATCTTGACTGGTTCTCTTCCACCCAAACTCCAAGATCCAGGAGCGCCCATAATTTCTATACAAGTGGGTGATTTTAAAATGAGCAAGGCGCTATTGGATCTTGGAGCAAGTGTGAGCATCCTTCCTGGAAGTTTGTATGACCAATATGACTTTGGTCCTCTACGTCGAGAAAATACCACCGTGGTGTTGGCGGATTTAACCCCTAAACTTCCAAGAGGGATGGTTCGTGATGTGATATTGAAAGTGGATCAATTCTACTATCCGGTGGACTTCTTGGTTCTTGACTATGTGCAATCTGAAAAGGTCACTGAACCAACTATCATTTTGGGTCGACCCTTCTTAGCCACATCCCACTCTTTGATTGGTTGTCGCTTAGGCACAGTCGATATGCCGTTTGGCAATAGAAGGGTCCGTTTAAATATCTTTTCAAATGAATCTAACCCTCTGCCAAGTGATGAATGCTTTATGGCAGACATCATTGAAGGATGCTATCCTCATTCTAAGGATGAATCCACAGAGGAATGTTTTGTTTGTGAAGGTTTGAACAGGAATTGGAGCTTGATTTAGAGGAAGAAAAAAAGCTTGCTGAAGCTCTAGCTGTGAAGGATGGTAGACCTCCATGGACACATCATGTGGAGAGTCTACCCATAGATATTGACTCGGGGCTACAACCATCACTTGTAAGCCCCCCCAAAGGTAGAGTTGAAGGACCTCCCTAAAAACCTAAATTATTCATCATTGCATCCAACCTGGATGAAGAGCAGAAGGAGACACTACTGAAGGTGCTTCAAGATTATAAAGCTACAATTGGTTGGACCAATGCTGATCTGAAGGGTGTTAGTCCCTCCATTGTGATGCACAAGATCATCACTGACACAGATGCAAGACCTTCACGGGACACACAACGCCGATTGAATCCCAACACCCGGGAAGTTGTCAAGAAAGAAGTCTTGAAGTGGTCGGACGCCGGGATCATCTATCCCATTTCTGACATCCCACGGGTGAGTCCAACCTAAACAGTGCCCAAGAAAGCAAGCATTCAGATAATAACAGGTGATGATGGTGAGCAACTGGCCACTCGGCCGGTAACCGGGTGGCGTGTGTGTATTGATTATAGAAAACTGAATGTTGCCACATCGAATGATCACTTTCCTTTGCCATTCATTGACCAAATCATAGAGAAGCTATCAGGTCAGAAATTTTACTGCTTTCTAGACGGTTACTCAGGTTATAACCAAATAGCTATCCATCCTGATGATCCTGAAAAGACCACCTTCATATGCCCTTATGGTACCTTTGCCTTTAGGCGGATGCCATTTGGGTTGTGCAACGCCCCGTCCACCTTTCAAAGGTGTATGATGAGTATTTTCTCGGACATGGTCGGGGAGTCGCTTGAGGTCTTTATGGATGACTTCTCAGTTTTTGGCTCATCATTTGAGGTTTGTTTACATGAATTGTCTAAAGTTTTGCAACGATGTGTCGAGACTAATTTGGTTCTATGTTTGGAAAAAAGTCATTTCATGGTTCAAGAGGGTATTGTGTTGGGTCATGTTGTGTCAAGTCGGGGGATTGAGGTAGATAAAGCAAAAATTAGTGTTATTTCAACTTTACCTCCCCCGATGAATGTCAAGGGTGTGCGCTCTTTACTAGGGCATGCCGGGTTTTACCGTAGGTTTATTAAGGGATTTAGTGTCATCACAGAGCCTTTATGTAACTTACTTCTTAAACATGTGCCTTATGAGTTTGATCAAAATTGTTTAAATGCTTTCCATATGTAAAAGATCAATTGGTACAAGCCCCAATCTTGCAATCACCAGACTGGAATCTTCCTTTTGAAATAATGTGTGATGCGAGTGATTATGCGGTTGGGGCTGTTTTGGGTCAAAAGGTAGACAAGAGACCCGTTGTCATTTACTATGCAAGCTAGACCCTCTCTGGTACTCAATTGATTATACCACAACAGAGAAGGAGTTGCTTGTAGTTGTCTATGCCTTAGACAAATTCCGGTCTTATATTTAGGGTAGCAAAGTAATTGTGTATTCTGATCATGCAACTGTCCAATATTTGATGGCAAAGAAGGATGCCAAGCCTAGGTTGATCAGGTGGGTCCTTTTGTTGCAGGAATTTGATCTAGAGATCCGGGACAAGAAAGGATGTGAGAACTTCGTGGCTGACCATCTGTCACGGATTCAACGGGAAAAAGGAGGATGTCACTCTTGAAATTAATGAGGGGTTTCCTGATGAGTGTTTAATGTCTATCTCATCTTCTGATCCTTGGTATGCAGGTATTGCTAACTATTTGGTTACATGTATTATTCTTGAAGATCGGACCATGAAGAAGAAGAACAAGTTCCTGACAAAGGTCAACCAGTACATCTGGGATGAACCGGATTTGTTCAAGGTGGGAGCAGACCAACTCATCAGGCGTTGCATTCCTGAGTCAGAGATCCCAGCAGTGTTAGAGCTTGCACACGCGTCTGCGTGTGGTGGCCATTTTAGTGGCCAGAAAACAGGGCATATGATATTATCTTGCGGGTTATTTTGGCCCACCTTCTTTAAAGATGCCTTTGAGTTTAGTAGGACGTGTACTAATTGCCAAAAGATGGGTAGTATCACTAAGAGGAATGAGATGCCCATGCAACCAATCCTTGTGGTTGGTATTTTTGATGTTTGGGGGATTGGCTTCATGGGCCCGTTCCCAAATTCTTTTGGGCATTTGTACATCTTGGTGGCAGTTGATTATGTGTCGAAATGGGTCGAAGCAATTTCCACCAAGACCAACGACCATAGTGTGGTTTGCAAGTTTGTGCAGTCTAACATTGTTTCTAGATTTGGACTCCCTCGTGTGATCATCAGTGATGGGGGATCTCATTTTAATAATTTTCATTTTGGCAAACTGTTGAAACGTTATGGTGTAGACCACCGGATTGCCACATCTTATCATCCACAAACAAGTGGACAAGTGGAGGTGTCCCATAGGAAAATCAAAGAAATTTTGCAGAAAACAGTACGGTCTGACCGCAAGGATTGGTCAAACAAGCTAAATGATGCCTTGTGGGCATACCGTATTGCTTACAAAACACCTATTGGCACTACTCCATACCGCTTGGTCTATGGGAAGTGATGCCATTTACCTGTTGAGTTGGCTCATCGAGCACTATGGGCTATTAAAAATGTTATTCTTGATTATGATGCTGCAGGTAAACAAAGACAGTTGTGCTTGAGTGAGTTGGAAAAGCTAAGGGATGATGCATACGAGAGTGCCTCGGCCTACAAATATAAGATGAAGAAGGTGCATAATGCAAAGATTCGGTTGAAAACCTTTGCCATTAGGCAAAAGGTATGGTTGTTCAACTCAAGATTGATGCTTTTCCCGGGTAAGTTGAAGAGCAAGTGGACAGGTCCCTACTTAGTGACCAAAGTGGGTCACTCGGGTGACATTGAGATAGAGGACTTTGAAGACCATTTGAGGCAAACAGTGAATGGCCATCGTTTGAAGCCATATTTGGAGCCTAATGACATCAATGGTCCGGAAAAGCAGGTTGAGGTGTTGTTCTTGAACACTCTAGAAGAGGGAGACACGTAACCAATCTCAGGTACACCGCGTCTGGCTGAAGACGTTAAACTTAGCACTCTTAGGAGGCAACCTAAGCTTTACTTTGTCTAGTTTTTGTTTTATTGTTTGAACGTTGTAGGTGTGTTCCCTAGAAACTCTCACGAGACTAAACTCGTCCACTCGGGCTACCGAGGGGTTTAAATGGCTTGGTGCATATGCTAAATGCACCCGTGATACCTACGAAACTTAGTTAGGACTTTACCGCTTAATTTTGTTGTTGTTTTTTGTGCATTTGTCCAAGTGTGGGGAAGCCTTTGCGGTGTTTTGGGCTCATTTATGTGCCATTGAGGGCAAGGCACAAGTTCTTGGGGGGCGGGGGGCGGGGGTAGGGAACCGTTTGTTGAGTTTTGTAAATTTTGATGTTTATGTTTTCGTAGTTTTTCCAAGTTTTGTAGGTTTTTGTGTCGATTTTGGCAAGGAAAATGGCGGGGAATCACGTTCCAGGTATGTAAATACTTCAATTAAGTGTTGGAACAAGTTTTGGAGAAAGTTGAAAATTTTGAGTTTTAAATGTTGAAAATTTTTCTAAGGCAAAAACTCAAATTTTCAACCTTTCTTTCTGTCAAGGAAGGGTCCTCGCGGTACGCGAGGCCCCTGGGTCAGTTTCTCGCGGTACGCGAGGGATTGAGCATCTGTCCGAGGTTTCAAGTCTTCGTGGTACGCGAAAGACTTCGGTCAACTCTTCAGGGTACGCGAGAGGTTGGTCGTCCGGGCCTTGTTTCTTGTCCCTGGCGGTACGTGAGGATATCTTCCCATCCTTTCGCGACACGCGAAATCCAAAAAAAAAACACTTTATTTAATTTTGTTTTTAATTGTGAGTTAGTCTTATCTTTTGTTTTAATTGAGTCGTTCTCTTGAGTCGATATGATGCTTGTGGGTGTGCTTTGAGTTTAATTTTACAGATTTGGAATTAATTGCCTGTACTCAATCTCCATTCGGGTGATAATTTCCGACTTCCGCTGGATTCTTGCACAAAGCTGCCCGTTTGCATCTGTGGAGCACGATCGTGAATGAAATGCTATACGATCGCATATCCAGCTAAGTTCTTTAATTTTGTATATGTCTTTTAGTTTCTGTTTCTCTTCCTACATTGAGGGCAATGTAGTGTTTATGTGTGGGCTCTCATCTCAGGGGTATCGGCAATGTTGAAACTGTCAATATAGGGTGATAGGTACCACTATAAGCAAAAGTTTATAAGTTTTTGAAAATTACTTGGCACATCACTTTCTTGTATGAAAATAATCTAAAAGTTGATGGCGCCCGCATCCATTATCCATCTTGCATGAGCTTAATTAAATCTATTGAAAGCTTGAGTTTCATCTATGTGTTTCCCTTCGGGATGGTGACTCGGAGGATACACCCATGGGCGGGACTTAAGTGATCAATAGTGGATGATTAAGTTAGGAGTACGTGTTTCCCTTTGGGATGGCGACTTGAAGGATACAGCCATGCTCCGAAGCTTATGTACTTCATTGTTTAAGAACTGTAGCCTACGTGTCATATATCGTGTTCCAGCGTGATTGAAACACCACTGGGTTAGGTTCATTCATAAAATAATAATAACAGCTCAAAAACATGCATCCATCGATCCATCATTCCATAATTTTCAAAAACTTGTAAATTAAGTGTTTATAGTGCCTAAACATGGCATTGAGAGGGGGTTAGACTAAGTTGTAGCTTCCTGAGTGTGAGATCCATAGACAAACTGTTGCTGGGTAATGAATAGGATAGTATATCACATAATCGGGGTCTCAATAGATCGGTGGTTGGGTTTAGTCGGATAGAAATACCAATTGTTACAGTCAGTGCGTGATTATGTTTTAATCGTTTGAGAATGCGAGAGCGGATTCCAATTATGATTCTATTGCATAATTCTTTTTCGGGACGCAAAAGAGTAAGTGTGGGGATGTGATGTAGGGCTTAATATCCCATGTTTATATGTCATTGTGTGTGCGTTTTAGTTATTTTGATTTGTATATTTGTTCGGTTTTATGCGTGTTTGGGGTTGTGTCTACCTCCCAGGTTTTGGGTGCTAAATGAGCGGAAAACGAAGTATAATGGAGAAGGCATGAAAATACAGGGGGTTAAAATGTAAAAAGTCAAGTTTGCTGGAAATTAGGTCTCTCGCGGTACGCGAAGACCTTAGAGACATATCTTGCGGTACGTGAGGAATCAGAGAACCAGCCCGATTGTTTTGTTCTTCGCGCCACGCGAAGAACTTGGTCTGGAAGTTCGCGGTACGCGAAGAGTTTTAAAGGCGCCCCCGGTTAATTTGTCCCTCACGGTACGCGAGGGACTTGTTCCCCATCTTCGCGGTACGCGAGAAAACACTTTTACGAGAAAAATTAACCTAAATCAGGTTTTCACCATTGGCAGCCCCCATTCCGACTTCCATCGATTCCAGCTGTCCCAAAGCTCCAAGAAGGCGATTTCTACCACAGTTGGACTGATTGTTCTTGATATTTTATGCTTGTAAGTTCTAATACATTAGATTTGATTGTTGTTATTGATATGAGTAGGTAAATCCATTGTAGTCCTCTTTGGGTCTAAGGTTTTTTGAACACTTGTGAATCCTTGTATGATTAGCTTGGTTTGTAATCTTGATTGACATGTTAAGCCATATGATTTCATTTATTGATTGAATACTTTAAACTTTATTGATTGATTTCAAATTGTTGTTAAAGTCTCAATAGTCTCGGGTTTCTTTACATCGGGGACAATTTGGGGGTTGGATTATAGTTGGTTTGTCATTGATGGTTGTACGGGAATAAGTTTTATTTACAATGAGTTCTCATATTATCACTGAATTCAATTGAACCGTATGATTATGTCTATGTAATCGCTTGCTAATTGTCTTGGATGAACTTGTGTTTGCATACCCGAATCCCGGAGAGGATTACCTCTCTCATTATTGTTTTAAACCTAATTCCAAATCAATTTATTGTTTTCTGTATTTGAATCATTGTAACAAAGTAATACTTTCCACATACTTCTCGTGGATACGATACTCTACTTACTCTTACTAGTTAAGGTGTTTAAGCGTTGTTTTTTATTGACCAAACGACATCGATCACATACCGACACGGCCGACCCACATATGTAAAAAAAGAATCATTCGATTAGGGTCCCAAAAGGTTTGGGCCCCCCATTTACCATATACTCTATGTATCCAATTATAGGCCCATCTGTTCCAGAACAGTAATCAAGTTTCTTATCTATTCCATTTAAGTTACTTAAACTTTTTTTTGTCTCATTTTAGTCACTCAAGTTTCTCGTCTGTTCCATTTTAGTCACTCAAACTTTTTTTTTGTATCATTTTAGTCACTCAAGTTTCACATGTTGTTTTAATATTAGATAATTATGAGGTTAACATGTTAATTTTTTTTTGGATTTTGTTTTATGAATATTGTGAAAATGTTTGTTTTCTCTTTTTGGATTTTATTTTTATCATATGCATAGAATAAAATACAAAAAAAAGTAACTTGTAACATGACAATTTCACAAGATTAGAACAACATGTGAAACTTGAGTGACTAAAATGAGACAAAAAAAGATTGAGTGACTAAAATGGAGCAGATAAGAAAACTCAAGTGACTAAAATGAGACAAAAAAAGTTTGACTAAAATGGAACAGATGAGAAACTTGGATACTATTATGTAAAGTTACCCCATTTCAAAAATACTTACTACACCATTTACGGGAAAGTGGGAAACACAGAACGCACACACTCTCAAAATATCTTATTTCCTAAATCAAAGCCCAAATCATCGGCTCGTTTCTAGTTTTAAAAAATGGTGATTTCCATTATTCCATTCGTGCAATCGAGATAAGCGAGACCATACGTGCAATCGAGAAATGAGACAATCGGTGTAATCTAGAGTTCGAAACCATGCAGTAATAAACCTAAATAGCAAATCTTGAGCTTTGTTCGTCAAACCGAGTCAGTGACACCATCAGCGCTATAATCGACAGTTCAAACTTCGCAGGTCGACATCTGACTCAGACGATGACCGAGGTAATTTAATTTTTGAATATGGTTGTTTAATTTGGGTGAAATTTGTTTCCTTAATTTGGGTGAATTTGTATTTGCTAATTTGGGTGAAACTAGTTGGGTCATTAAGTTATAATTTGGGTGAAACATGTTTGTTTAATTTTGATGAATTTGCATTTGCTAATTTGGGTGAAACTAGTTTAGTAATTAGGTTATAATTTGGGTGAAACTTGTTTGGGCATTAGATTCTAAATTCATTAAGTTACATGTCTAATCGAAAGTATGAGTTGGGTTGTTCAATAAGAGAAAAAAGAGAGTAGATTAAAAGCCTTAAGTGAATAAAAAAAGACACTTTTTAAAAAAATGTAACAATCACAAAACGGTTGAGCCGCCCCTAACTCACCGAATGCGCAAGCATCACCATGGATCACATATATGCTTACATATTAAAATTTAGTCTTCACATGTAAGTTGAATGCACCTACAAACATAATATTAACACTTCAAAAATGCCATTATATCATTCTGTTAATGATATATATCTAAGAAACGTAATTGAAAGTGTTATTGATTTTAACTCATGAAATATGGGTAAACGATATTATATGGGTCTTAGTGATTAATTCTAAAATAAATTGTATGATGTTAGATAACCATATAATACGTACGTATGTAGGTAAAACTTCGGGACACTTTTTTTAGTAACTATTTTGCATTTTAGTGACAATTTTTGACTTTTATTAATATTTTATGCTATCTATTAAAGTCTATACCACTATTTAATATTATCCAAAACCAATTAAAAAATCATTAACAATTAAAGACATCGGTCAATTTATAATGTCACCACTTTTAAGATATGTTCTAAATACTATTTATATATTACGATGGGTGTAACTATATTCTTTTTAGAAAGTTGAAGGCAATTTAATTGAAAAATCAAGCTTAAGTGCTTTAACTCCACTATGATCATCTTAAATTATTTGATTTTTGTAAACAATTGTTACTTAAGTCCTTGAGTAACATGCTTTATAATAAATTAAGCAATATAAATTATAAAGTTATACAATTTGCTTTATAAAAATGGTAACCCTTTAATATCAAATGAGCTATGAGTTTTTAAGTTTGGTTTGGTTTGGTTTAAAACCAAGAAACCATTCTAATCACTCATTGGTTTGGTTTCATGATCTTTTATTAATTTTCACTGGATCTTTTATAATTTATTCAGTTATCAAATGACAAAATGTTAAATGTGGTCACTCAAGTTTCTTTTTCAAATTACTTTGATCACTTTACAAGAATAGATAGAGCTTCTCAACAACTATAAATTATGATCAATTAGGAATACTATCTTACGGCAAAGTACAAGTTATAACAACAACCTGTTAAATGATTTTCTTAATCTTATAACAAATGAAGAGTGGCATCTAATTCTCATACATCTTACTTCATCTTTGCCACTATATGTGCCGGACTCCGTAGAACCTGCATTTTTTTAATATGTTTATGCATTTTTTTATAGAGACATAATATGTTAAAAGTGTGAAATCAAACCAAATCCAAAATATTAGTTTTTATTTTAAATGTAAACTAACTCGCTCATGATTTGACCTAAAAATCATTAAAACCAGACTTGATCACCGTAACAGTCAATGTAAGTATACAGAATAAAGAAAAAGAAAAATTAGCTTAAGTATTTTGTATTAGTGTTTATCCCTTTTTATTCTTAGTGCTATGTATAATTGAGGTCAATTAGAACTTCAGCCAATGAATTCTTTTACTAGTAGTATACTTTTGAGGTCAAGTAGAACTTCAGCACCGTTAACCATTTGGTGTAATGGTAGCCCCCAAGACTTCTCATAGTGAAGGTCTTGGGTTCGAATCCTAGTAACAGCAAAAAAAGGGTCTGTGGCCAGATCAGGGGATTTACCCAGTTGAGGGTTCCTCCTGTGGTGGGTGCCCTAGATGTTCTAGGTGTTGCCTCGGGGAAACCAAATTATCATAGAATATCTAGTGTTACCGTTAAAAAAAAAAAGTAGAACTTCAACGTATACGTTTAACTGTACCCTAATTTTGGTCCATTTATGTTAAACTTGAACCATTATAAATTATCAACTTGTGATATATTAATTACTAGGTTTAAATCCCGTGTGTTACACGTGTTAAATAAATAAAATGTTATATATTTAGTAATAAAAATTTTATATTTTTAGAAACCCGTGTTATACACGGGTTGAATAAACTAGTATATTACATCGGTTGAATAAAATATAATGTAATTTGTTAACAAACGCATTTATCAAAATATGTTTTTAAAAAATGTAATTTGTCGTGACAATTATAAGGTCTGTTAAGTTAGTTTTTAAAATATTTTTTTTTCAACTGAGTATTAATTTTTTAATTTAATTGATAAATGTTAGTTCATATTAAGTTCATTTAATTGATGATATAATAACTATTTATGATTAAATAATAAGTATTTGTAATTAGATTTATTAATATAGAGATTATTATTTAATAGGAGAGATAAATAGAAAATCTAATATTTAATAGAAGAGAAAGGCGGGAAAATAAAGATGAGAAGTAACCAGAGAGTGACACGTGTCCTGAAAAGATTTCATTTATTAGAGTAGTAAGATACGATAACTATTGTACAATTTCATCCTAGGATCGATTCATAATCTCTTCTCCACCTCGAGGTACTTGTTCCACCTTGAGTTAGATAAGTTTACTTGCAAATCACTTGGTCTTGCTACTGTACGCACTATCAAATTGGGGTGTCAATCGTGTCGGGTTGACATGTATCAGATTGATGGGATGAATTGTTCAACGTGATCAGGGCACGTATATTTATTCGTGTAAAAAAATTAACTCTAACTTGATGGTCGTGGTGGTGGTGTTGCGGATTGGTCAACGTCGGCATGCCCGTGTTGACTGGCCACAAACCAACGTTCTCTCGTACTGTCCACGGCCACATCCTCTATCTTCTCTCTCCTCCCCTCTCACAAACCAACTCTCTCTCCTCATCACGTCTGCAGGCGACCCTCCTTTCTTTACCACCTCAACATACTGACGCAGGTGCCCATTGAAAATGGTCTGATAACCCTTCGTTGCTCATACCTCTAGGGTCGGTTCGTACAATCCATTGTATATCAATATATTAACCTCAATAACATTGTTTTAATTTTCTTCATCTATCCCTAATAAAAGCACACATGCTTATAGAATCATGCAATTTAAATCCGTTGGTCTTTTGCACATAGATAATAATTATTTAAAATTAAGGTGTTAAATTAGTTGTTTAGACATTAACACACATTGTTTTAAGAGTAAACTGTCATTTTCGTCCCTGTGGTTTAGTTAAAATTGCCACTTTAGTCCAATAGTTTGTTTTCTTGTATCTGGGTCCTCGTGGTTTTAAAATATTTGTCATTTTCATCCAGTCATCTAACATCATCCATTTTTCTCAGTTAAATGAGGGTATTTTAGTCCTTTTACATATTTGTTTTATTTTTTCATCTTTTTTACTCTCACTTTTAATTATCCCCAATTTAACATCTAATTTAATTGTCCCCTTACTTGCCTTGTTCCTCTTTTCTCGACAAATTTTCGACGACCACCACTGGAACACCACCGTCGCTTGTTTCTACCTCATTTTCATTACCGTTTCCAACCCCACAAAACAGGTTCTAACCTTTGTTGTGTCCATCGCAGATATGACCGAGAAAGACGTTTTTTTGGGAAGAAAAAACTAAAAAAATGATTTTAAAAAGGTTAAAAAACGATTTTAAAGAAGTAAAAAAAATTATCAAAAAACTAAAAAAAGTTTTTATTAGACTAAAATGGTTAAACTAGTTTTTTAGAAATAAAAGAGTAAACTACGGTTTTAGTCCCATCGTTGTCGCTAGAAATTGGTCGGGAAAAAGGAAGAAGGCCAGCAAGGGGACGATTAAATTAGAGGTTAAATTGGGGATGATTAAAAAGTGAGTAAAAAAATAAAGAAATAAAACAAATATGTAAAATGACTGAAATATCACCCATTTAACTGAGAAAAATGGATGGTGTTATCTGACTGAATGAAAATGGCAAAATTTTAAAAACACGAGAACTCAGATATAAGAAAACAAACTATTGGACTAAAGTTACAATTTTGACCAAAGCACGAGAACGAAAATGACAGTTTACTCTTGTTTTAATTTTCATCATACTTTTACTCTATATTATCAAATCGTTAATTCACGCTAACTTTAAATCTAACCGTACAATTAAAAAAGTTTAACTTTTAATTTCTTTAAAGATATTAAAGATGCACCTTTTTCTTTAATTTATTTCAATTCAAGTTGTAATTAATATGAACACAAAAGTTGATTGAAGCACTCGTCATTTAGTGCACCATATCATATTGGTTTCTGTCTCACACAAAGTTGGCACAAGTTGTCGGACCAAATCAAATTTTATAGGGAATGGTTGTGGGTTTAAACCAATGAATAGAAACAAGGTCTCCAAAGCCGAGTACTCCCCGAGTAATCGCTACAAGGTAAGTTGTCGAGACCCGAGTACTCTAGGCAGTGACGGATCTAGGATTTTTGTTCAGTGAGTGCCAAAAATTGGTCGGTCAGAAAGGGTCGAGTAAAAGAATTACGTTATAACATAGCAAAAAATAAACATGCATTCATGCAAGAATTCTAAAAAATATGATTTTATTCTAGCTTTATATAAAAATTGAATTGTTAAGAAAAAGCATAAAAATAATATTATTTAGAAAAAAATAATTAAAATCATATTATTATATTGACATATTATCTCTAAAAATTTGGATGAGAGGTTACTACACTCAATAGGCTTTTGATGGTTGGATGAAATGAGTCGAAATTTGAAAAAAAAAAACAAATTAAATAGTTAGATGGGAGGTTATTACAGTTAGCTGGTTTTAAAAGAAATTGATAAAGAAAAAAGCAAGTCGCAGGAGTCATAAATAACCCAAGTCTCATGGGTATAAATAGTTGGGCGAATATGGAAGAATTTGATTGGGCTTGGGGCCTTTTTAATAAAGTAAGGGGCCTAGACAATTTTTTTTTGTTAATTTCTTACAAAATATGTATTATTGGGCTAATTTGAGTGGGTGCTCAGGCCCCCACTGGGCTCTTGGTGCATCCACCCCTGACTCTAGGCTTAGGCTGAGTACTCTCCGAGTACTCTCTCCCTAGACCGAGTACTTTCGACTCCGACTAGAAAGCGGATCATGGTTTAATCTTTAAAGAAAGATGTTTAGAAAAATGGATGTAAATTACAAATGAGGAACACGCAACTATTTTTGTCCTTGCATCCATGAGGGTTTTCTAACTTTTTATAATAACGTTAAAAAAATAAGATATGTCAATCTAGTTTATATAAATAGTAGTATAGTAAAAACGAGTTTATATATATATATATATATATATATATATATATATATATATATATATATAAAAGTATATTTTACTATATAGTAGTATAGTAAAATATAATATCATTTTACTATGTTATACAACTAGAAATTAAGCCAGCGTGATACAACGTGTTTGCAAACTTCGTTACGCGAATTGCGACGGTGACATTAACGTGAGTAAGTATATAGAGTTTTTGAGAGATAGAGTTGAAAATTTTTGTTTAGGGGTAAAATATAGAATTTTAAGGGGTATTACAAACTTAAAGGGTATATTTAAAAATTTAGATTTTTAAGGGGTATTATTTTAAAATATAAAAACAACCCGCATAGTAAAAGAAAACAGGACCTATGGGGATTCAAACCTGCATCTTCTGCTTGGAGCTAGAGCTTCTTACAACTCACACCAAGCAAGATAATTGTTTACATAGACATCTTTTATTTATTTCAAGTAAAAGCATGGTCTTGTGGCTTAATTCTATTGGCTGCCGACCATGCATTTTTAAGATTTAGTGAATATATATTACTATCTAATTGATATTCTAATATTAGTAACCACAAGCAAAATTACAAGGAATTCAACAAAAAATATAATTTATTAATTTCAAACATTTATATTTATAACTAGTTAGTTTGATCGCGTTTCGCGGCGGGAGTTAGGTCATGCGTCAATGAAATTTAAATAAAAACGTAGGGACAACGATAAAACAATGTTAATAAAAAAGAAACATAAAACTAAATAATAAAAAAGGAAAAAAAATTAAAAAAATATTACCAGTTCAGGTCGTCAAAAACCATAAAAACAAATACCGAGACAAGTTCTGATAAAACCAATAACCGCAATAATGTTCGCTCATAATAGGTTCAGCTTATCACGGTGCCACAACGGTAACGACACTCGATATAGGCTACAATACAAAAATCTCGATTTTGAATAAAACTCAATTTAAAAAAAATTATATCGAAAAGTTGACAAAAATAAACTAAAAACAACTCGCACTCCGTTTTTTAAAAAAAGTTAAAGAACGAAAGTTATTAAAGGAAAACGAAATTAATAGAAAACTAAATAGGTTAAAAACGTATATTATACATAATACAAGGATGAAAATGAAAATAATAAAAAAATTAAGCATGAGCTCACAGGCTTTGTGTGGATTTGTTACTATTCCTGGTCACTTCTCTTTAATCTATTTAGTAATGTTAACTAAAATATTATAATGTTTTGAAATTGAAGGTGTTAATTTTGATTTTATGAAAAAATAAGGAGTCGGTTTGAAAAAACGTGAAAGTTGAAGGGGTAATTCGAAAATAATTAATTAATTAATTTACTATTTCCGAATTACCCCCTTCAACTTTCACGTTCTTCCAAACCGACTCCTTATTCTTTAATAAAATCAAGATTAACTTCTTCATAAATAATGTAATTTCTTGAATTTATTCTAGTTTTGGTTTGCACAAATTAGTGTTAAAATATAAGGCAATCAACCTAAAACCAGAGCTACTAAATGGGTCGCGTTCGAAGGTTGGCGGATCGAATCCGACATAATTCCCAACACAACATGTGTATTCATGGGTTGACACCAACATAAGCCATTTAACCCGGAATTTTTTTTTTTGAAATATTAATACTTTAAGAATTCTAATTTTACATTCTATATGCTCTCATTTACCAACGTCGATGGCAAATGCCACCGTCTTAATTAGATCCTCCAACTTTATTAAAATTATCATCTAAACTCCTAACTTTCTAAAATTTTCATTTGACCCTTATATTATATAAAATATATGATTTTAACCCCGTTAATTTTTTTTACTAAGTTTATTTTTTTCAATAACATTCTTTCGTTAACTTTTTTTAATATCGTTAAATATATTTTTTAGCTATCGTTGGTTATATCAACTGGCGGTAAATGTTGGTACCAAGAAGAATGGGCTCGACACCGACTAAAAAAACATTTATCTATTTTTTGATCTCAAGAACCGAGTCGTGACAACTTCATACGTTTCTTAGTAGTTAGCACGTTATTATCTTCGCCGCGACACACATAACGAGGTTCGCAAACCCGTCATATCACGTGGACTTTAATTATGTACTTAAACACGTTAATGTCACCGTACAAGCCCGCCGCAACGCGCGAGTTATATTTTCTAGTTTCGTTTTATTGTTTAAGTAATTATGTTTAAATTATGCTAATATATTTTTAAATTAATAAGTTTTGGCATGAAAATAGCCAAATAGTTTAAGGTATTATGTAAAACATATTTAAATAAAATAAATAGGTTAAGCAGGTTAACCCACAAACATGTCGGGTTGACAGTATTAACACGACTCATTTAGCTAAACGTGCTTGCTCATTTAACCTGAAACTGATCCAAACCCATTTAAACTAAACTCAAATCCACGAATTTCATGTTAAGCGATCATATCGTGTTGAAAATTCTCTTCCCAACCTAAAAACACATAAATCAAAGATAATTTAAAAGTAAATATGTTGCAAGGTGCAAATATACAAATGAATGGATATGGGTGGATGATACATGGATATCACGATTCGAACGTTAAAAAAATTAAAGGGAACATGCATGGTGTCCTTATATATGCTTATATATATGTGTGCTAGCTAGTGAGTGAATATATTAAAAAATCTAAGACCAAACCAACGAAAAAAGTGGCTTTCAGAAGAAAATTTTAAATTTTAAAGATTATTTTAATATACATTGTGTACATTATATTATACTGTTATAAAAAAATCAATGTAGGTACGAATAGTTTGCATATTATTTTTTTTTATTCAGGATTTGTTTTATGTGTTTAGTATTTTGTTGGTATGAACAGAGTATATTAATCATATAAAAATCAGTATATATATATATATATATATATATATATATATATATATATTATTTATAGATTTTTTATTAAATAAACTATTAAATAAGAAGCAAACTTGTAATTAATAATAATCCGTTATACTTTCTAAATGCTTAAATTATATCTCAAACAAACTTTATTTTTGTGAGACAATAATGTTGACTCTTATATAGAAACATAAAAGGCCTACCTCCTTATATATCTTCCATACGTGCTCCATTTTTATTCATGAAAAATGGATTATTTTTAATTTCAAAATTCAAAAGAAAAACGAATGGTTTGTTTTTAATTTGAAAATTCAAAAGGAAAGATTCCAAAGAGAAGATGACCATGTTTTTGGTAACTTCCTAGAAGGTTTGTACATGCAACTTTCTGATAAACTAAGGCATGCCCACAAAAAGGAAGCCTTCTACTATCCAACTTCCAAAATGATGGAAAGCAAAAGAAAATGAAAACAATGATTTATTTATTTTCTATTCTAAAATAAATTTTATGCAAGGAAAAATTCTTAAAAACTATTATATCTTTATGGTATTGCGTTATCAAAATATTTTTTTTTAAATGTTTTAGCTTTTAATTGTAAGTATAAGTGCATATAAATGAACAAAATATTCAAATCTTATATACAAAGCCAAACATAGGGATTTTTCTATAACCTAGATATTGTTCTAAACTTTTATTAATATAATGATCTTTTGAACAACCCCAACTAAGTAAATCACATTTGGTGTTATCTTCGTATGATTTCCTATGGCATGGTAAACAAGATAAACTAGTTTGAGAATGATATCTTGTAAAGTTACAAGAAAAAAATTGTATTAACGAGTAGTGACGGATCCAGAAACTGTACTCATTAGGGGCAAAAAAAAGCCGGTAAAAATAACTAAATAATGAGATGTAAAAACAAGCTTCATTAAATAAAGCAAAACAAAGTAGATATTATAATTGTCCCCTACGTGATTTCATATTTTGAAAACGGTCGATTACAGGTTCATTCATAACAATTTCAAGACTTATCGTCGTCCTCTTATACCCCTGTTAACGAGTTGGAATATATATGTTTTCAGTTTGTATGTATCATCTTTATCACACCTACATTTGTAGAGATGTATTATATCATATACACTTGGGATCAAATAATAACCGTATTTTTATATAATAAACATGATAATCACTTTAAACCAATCAAATAATATAGATTACATATTACTAACACCCTTAATCCGTATGGTCGGCGACGTCCAATTGGAAAGAAGCCACCGCCACCCAGAAAGTGACTATCTATATCAAACTTTTCATTTCTTACACAAAGAAACATTGTAGTGAAGTGATTTCTTGAACTTCTCTTACACTAAAGGTCATGGGTACGAAACCCATGCCCAATAAACAATTCTTTTGTTTTTTTTTCTTTTGATTATTATTTTTTAATTATTACGCGTAATGTGAGAAACATAATACATTTTTATATCTATGGTTCTGTCTTCAAAATCAACCTGCCTCAAATTCGTACGTTACTTTTATGTATTTAATTACATTAGTGTCAATGCCAAAATATTATTTTTCTTTTGTTTTTTTTACATTTTAGTTCAAAGTTAAACGAGTAGCCATAACCTCATACGTATTTTATGTACCTAACTATGTTTCTTTTTTAGCCGTCTCAACAGTTTAAGATCCGCTTCACTTCACGAATAACAGGAATTCGAATTAGACTACGTTTCGACAACGCCGCAACGCGCGGCGGGTAAAATTACTAGTTAATATTATTTATTAAGAAGGGTGTTTACACTAGTACAAAACATGCCTTTTGGGGGCGGTTGAGGGATTTTTTTGGGGCGGTTTATAGCCCAACCGCCTCAAAAAACTATGACTTCAATTCTTTATATTAATAAATTATTTTCATCCGCCTCAAAAAATTATTTGGAAAATTCGATTTTGAAGAGGTGCGCGATACCTTGGCGGGTTCTAATTTCATCTTCAAATCCGGTTTTGGGAGGTTTAATCAGGGATCCCTTTTCTTCTTAAAAAAACCCAACTCCTCCCTAACTAGTCCATATCTTCCGGTCACAGCATCCTTACCCGGGTACTAGACAAGAGACCTCCATGTGATCGGTTTATCATCCTCATTACTATTGATTTTTCTCTGGTCCGTCATTTTCTTGATACAAAGGTGATGTTTCTTAACTATTAAACTTGAACTTGTTTTTTTATATGTAGATTAAGACCTTAGATGTCCATGTTAATCTGAATTGCAAGTTGATTATTTTGATTTGGTTATAAACACGCATTTTTTTTTCCTGCTACGGAGATTCTGTTTTGCTGGATTTATTATTTGTAGACAGAAAAATAGGTGTTTGGAAGAGTATACTTTCTTTCCCTTTATTATGCATAGGGGTTCTCTTTTGATGTATTATGTTTTTCTAGAGAGTACAAAGACATTTGGCTCGAACCCCTAAGCTTTAATATCTACAGTTACATGTAGAGGTGGCAATTTCAACTCATCTATTTATGGGTACCAGGTGCTTATACTTGCAGATCGTCCAGTTTGTTACGTCTTTTATCTTTACCCCCAACCCACTTGGGATTCTGATCAAGATCTCATTTTTATTGAGTAAGTATATCGTTGTATTATGATTTTGTCATCTGGGTCTGTTTATTTTCTCATTTACTTTCTTTAGGGTTTCAATTTTCTGTCCATAGTTTATGTTTCAATTCGTTGAACCACAAACTCATGATCTTGAATGAAATAAACTTGTTAAAAGGTTTAACTTTGTGTCAATTACTACAATATAAATGTTCTTGGTTGTCTTATCTTTTTAGACATGTTTTAGTTGTGTTAAAATAACAGACGCACAAGCTGCCTCTCCAGCAGCCATAAGCCCAGCCACCAGGAACAATAGCACCTTGATTGAAACATTTATTGTCTTTTAGAGAAGCAAATAGGATGGACAAGGTTCCTGCTTTTTGTTCCAGGAGCTGTGACTTTTGAAGATATTCAGATATTCGCAGATATTCAGAAGACAAGAAAATCTATTAGCTTATTTGTAGGCATAAATATCTTTACGCGTATTGACTTTTGATGTCAAATTGATTGTATTTTATCTTCAAAAGTCACAGTCTTTGCATAAAGACATTCATGCGTACATATAAGTTAATTTTGTAACATAAGACGTGCTAGGTTTAAATTTAGATCAAGTATAGAAGATAGTACATGCTTCAAATTACAACATCGCATAATTGAAATGTTGATTATATAGGTGAAAATGTTGGAGTAGATTAGAAATGGAACCAGTCTATTGCAACCACATCACTCCAAGTGAAAATCTGCACTCACGGGAGTTCAGGAGGGTAGTCTGCAAAGGTGTTTTTGACGAGGCGAAATCTATTTATGTTGGTCCACGTTCTAAAAGTATATCAGGTGCGACTTATCCCACTCCTAAACAGTCCTGAAAGGTTGTTTCAGCATCACTTTAGCCATTTTGTATAGACATTGTTTCACTCAAACATTAAAAACAATATGTATACTTTATGAAATATACTGTTACTTTTTCCATGACAATTTCATGTTTCAATATGTCAATATATTTGGTTTTGTATGTGATATATAACTAAAACCAGGGTTTTTGTTATTTTGTCTTATGTTTATCTGATCAAGTACAAAATCAAATATTTTATGCAGACGGAGTAGCGGTGGAATTAGAGGTGGTTCCAGCATCCAAAAGAGAAATGTGAGTGTTAATCATAAATTTTTTAGTGATTACATTAACCTAATTATGATGTTTCCTTCTACTTGGGTATTCTAACACCAGGTTTCACATGGACAATGGTTGAGGTGTGTTTTCTATTTCTTAGTTATATGATTTTCTTTAATCTTTAAATAATTAATTGTTAATTTATTATAGGATAAACAACAAAAATAAGGATTGGAATGTGGGTACATCATACATGGTGATAGATTATATGTTTAATTTTATCTTTTCGCTTCAACAAACTTTTCCCGACCAAGTAAGTAATTTATATTTATTTATATGCTTTGTATGCCACACTAAATATACATTGTAAATCTAAAACTTGACATGTGTAAATGGGTCGAATGGAAGGAACAAAAAAAGAAGAGCGAGAATGGGCTTGGGGATGACGGGTTGGCCCATATGGACATCCCCTTAACCCTAGCCTTCTCCTCATCAGATTCATGACACACAATTCATTAAATTTGGCTAGAGAGAGGGGGATTCTAGAGAGAGTTCAAGAATCAAGGTTTGAGCTTCAAGAATCACTCCAATCTGTCTTTCCAGTGTTGAGGAAGAAAATTACAGGAAGAACCAACATTTTTGAGGTAAGAATCCAACATAAAACCTTTGTGTTTTAGTTCAAATGAGTTTTGAGGTAAAATTAGGGGTTTGATCTTAAAAGGTAAGGTTCTTACCTGTGAAATGCGGTATAAAGCCCAGATATGAGCTTGGGGGGGGGGGGGGGTTAAACAAACGCTTTGGACGTAAAAAGTTATGAACTTTTGTTGAAAACAGGACTGAACAAGAAGATCTTCTAGTGGTGACACTATTTCTTCATACTACACTAATCGGGGAAGACGTTGCGAGTCGCATTGTCCCCAATGTTTTCAATGATTGTAACACGTGACATTTCCTGACGACACGTTTTGATCGCGGTGTTAATGTCAATCAAAAACACTTATAAAATTAACTACTTAGCTACCTTAGACTGTAGACAGTAAAGTAGGGTTGTCGAATCCACAGGAAATCAGTGGAAAGATATAATTGTCTGGTTTAGTAAATTTTAATTAACACAGATCAAATAAAGATGTAACTCCCTCTAAACTTCATGTTCTAAGTTTATGCAAAACTAAGTTGTTCAATGGACACCACATAGACATAGTGTTGAAAAATAAGTTGAAACAATAATTGAAGACAGATTCTTTGTCAGAAAATCTATACGACTAGTTTCGTCACAAACCAGTACAATTCAAATACCTAATTTATAAATACCGAGTTACCACTTTAATCACCCAACCCAGCTAATAGGTTTTGTCATCAACCGAGCACAGATTGTAAAGCAGAAAACTCAAAGCATAAATATAAACTGCTTAAATCAACTAATACATCAATCTATCAAGTTATTGTCAGAAACTAACAAGATCCATACATGGACAAACATAATCAAACATAAAAACTTATACTAACCATCCGCCGGGAGGAAGCCACAAGCCGCTTAGCCACGCATGTTTGTCAGACACGCGAGCATAGCTTCAATAGATGATCCAGAATGACCTCTGCCTCTGAAAATCGCCCTTGGTTGCTCCAAATTCGTCTGAATGAAAGTTATATTCGAAACCCTAAAAACCATCCTTTAAATATAGCCAAAAATCTCAAAATCCTGACTTCGCATCGTCCCATGCGTATGTTGTGGCGACACTATAGGAGACGATACTATGGTGTGGTGACACTATGTCACATGACACTAAGTTCGGAATGAAAGTTATAAAGACACTGATAGTGGTGGTGCGAGGAGGCTAATATCATGTACTTGTATAATATAAAAAAATTATATCTATACTATATAATAAATAAAGGTTTTTGTATACCACGTGTCGTCACCATATTCAATCTCATCATTATTTTCCCGCTTCTCTCTCTTATTAAATGCATCCATATCTTTTAATAAAGTATTAATTATACTAATAAAACACATTTATTTTAAATTATTATTTATTATAAAAAAAATTAAAATCTAATTATGTAACTTTTATTTTCAATCAAATAGTAATAAAGTCAAATTACATTAAATAGTAATTGACGTATTTTCGAAACCCAATTCTATATTATTTTTTATATATTTTGAATTTTATTTTCTATCCTTAGTATATATATAGTAATACATTTTACACTTGTAAATTATATAAATAAAATTTAAGAAATTTATGTATTGATATTTTTCACCCGTGTGTATTACACGGGGTCTAAACTACTTATATATATATGATTAGGTTTAGGTAAAAAAAATTTGTAATTTTAAGAAGGGTGAGAATGATTTAGGGCTATTAGATCAAATTGTAGAAAAAATTTAATGGTTGAGATTAAATTGTAGGAGAAAAAGTTGTTGGAATGTTATTTTAGTATTGGCCACTTTTGTTGACTTTTTATCAAGTACCCCCTCGTTTTAAAACGTTGATAACTTTTACATACGACATTATTTTTTCAAAAAAATTACACCATAAAAACGGACGTTTTTTATCTTTAAAACGAGTATAGTGTCGTTATAAACAAAAACGAATTATTTTTTTACATTTTCCAGCTCATTGTGTAATTAGTCAGGTCAATGTGTAATACAATTTCATTATGTAATACAATTTCATTGTGTAATACAAATTCATTGTGTAATATAAGTTCATTGTGTAATACAAGTTCATTGTGTTATATGTATTTATCATTGTGTTTTACGTTTTCCAGCTCATTGTATAATTAGTCATGTCATTGTGTCATACAAGTTCATTGTGTAATACCACATCTGGTCATTGTGTAATTAGTCAGGTTATTGTGTAATACAAGTTCATTGTGTTATTGGTCAGGTCATTGTGTAATACAAGTTCATTGTGTAATTAGTCAGGTCATTGTGTAATACAAGTTCATTGTGTAATTAGTCAGGTCATTGTGTAATACAAGTTCATTGTGTAATACCACGTCTGGTCATTGTGTAATTAGTCAGGTCATTGTGTAATACAAGTTAATTGTGTAATACAGTTCATTGTGTAATTAGCCAGGTCATTGTGTAATACAAGTTCATTGTGTTATATGTATTTATTATTGTGTATTAGGTTTTCCAGCTCATTGTATAATTAGTCAGGTCATTGTGTAATACAAGTTATTGTGTAATACCACGTTTGGTCATTGTGTAATATCTAGTCATTGTGTAATACAAGTTCATTGTGTAATTAGTCAGGTCATTGTGAAATACAAGTTCATTGTGTAATACAAGTTAATTGTGTAATACAAGTTTATTGTGTAATACCACGTCTGATCATTGTGTAATACTTGGTCATTGTGTAATACAAGTTTATGGTGTAATTAGTCAGGTCATTGTGTAATACAAGTTCATTGTGTGTGTAATACAAGTTCATTGTGTAATACACGTTCATTGTGTGTGTAATACAAGTTCATTGTGTAATACAAGTTCATTGTGTTATATGTATTTATCATTGTGTTTTAGGTTTTCCAGCTTATTGTGTAATTAGTTAGGTCATTGTGTAATACAAGTTATTGTGTAATACAAGTTCATTGTGTAATACCACGTCTGGTTACTGTGTAATATCTAGTCATTGTGTAATTAGTCAGGTCATTGCGTAATACAAGTTTATTGTGTAATTAGTCAGGTCATTGCGTGATACAAGTTTATTATGTAATTAGTCAGGTCATTGTGTGATACACGTTTATTGTGTAATACCACGTCTGGTCATTGTGTAATTAGTTAGGTCATTGTGTAATACAATTTCATTGTGTAATTAGCCAGGTGATTATGTAATACAAGTTCATTGTGTAATTAGTTAGGTTAATGTGTAATACAAGTTCATTGTGTTATATGTATTTATCATTGTGTGTAATTAGTCGGGTCATTATGTAATACAAGTTTATTATGTAATTAGTCAAGTCATTGTGTAATACAAGTTTATTGTGTAATACACATTCATTGTGTAATACAAACTTCATTGTGTTATACAAGTTCATTGTGTAATACACAATGACCATTATGCCCTCTTTTTAAAAACAAAAAAAGGACACATGTCAAGCCCAGAATCCTTCTTATTTTTAAAACTTTTTTTACTATAGCTTAACCCTATATATATATATATATATATATATATAACTTTACTTGATACTTTTTTGTTAAAACTTGGCATATAAAAAAGATAGAAAAAAAAAAAGTAGGAGCGAGGAGCAGCCGATGGGGTCACTCAAACATGCAAAAACTTTATAGGGCTTCTCAATGCACCCTAAGTTTGATTTATGTGACGTAAAAAACTGTTAACTAACTTTTAATCGACAACTTTACTTTAAGAAACTTTAAAGAGCTGGTTAAAATGCCAAGATTGGGGTGGGTCAATCAGTTCATGGAGATGTCCTCAATTTTCTCACCCGAAATTATCACCATGCCTTGAAATTGAAATAGGGTGTTCATTATCTAATTTTAACACATATTGGGTTAATCATTAGTAACGGCTTTTAAATACTATAAACTAAAATCAAACCATTGTGAAATTGAAAGTCATGAATGGAACAAGTTTGGTTCCATTGTTTAGGATTTGGTCTTATTAGACATTTAATTTTTAGTGATACTAAAGTTGGTATACATTTGTTTTAAAAAGCTAGTCCAGAATCAGCAAATGAAAATAATGTGGATGTGTTAATAGGTAAATATCAGGGGCAGCTTGGGAGGGCGAAAGCACTAAAGATAAATATTAGACCTAATTTTTTTTAAGCCCGTATTACGTTTTTTTTTAAATCTATATATATAAGCCCGTATTACGTTTTTTTAATATACGATTATTGAGTTTATATTATAGGGCCCTTTTTTTTACATGTCCCCGGGCCCAAAACGTTGTAAGGATTCTCGGGACCGACCCTGGTAAAACTATACTATATAATAAATAAATGTTTCACAATGCCACGTGTCGCCTTCATATTCATCCTCGTAAAATTTTTCCCGTCTCTCTCTCATAATAAATACATTTCCATATTTTCAATAATAATATATTTATTAAACAAATTATTAATTATACTAATAAAACACATTTATTTTTAATTATCTCATACTATACGAAACTTTGAAATGTAATTATTTAGCTTATGTTTTCAATCAAATTGTAAATGAAAGTCAAATATCATTTAATAATATTTAATGTATTTTTAAACTCAATTATATATTAATTTTTACATATTTTTGATTTTGTTTTCTATTGTTAGTATATGTAATACATTTTTACGGCTATAAGATACATATATAAGTATTTAAGAATTTTATGTATTGATATTTTTCACCATGTGTAGTACACGGGTTCTAAACTAGTATAATATGAAAAAAATAACATAATTAGAATAAATTAACTCTATGAATTTTAGAGTGAAAGCACTAAAGATAAACAAAGATAATTATCAAGAAAAGTTGATATATTACAAAACTAGTTTAGAACCCATGTAATAGACACGGGTTCTAAACATATCAATACATAAAAATTTTAAATCTTTCTGTATATATTTTACATGTATAAAATGTATTAGTAAGGATAGAAAAACAAAATTCAAAATATATAAAAAAATAATATATAATTAGGTTTCGAAAATACGTTAATTACTATTTAATATAATTTGACTTCATTTCTATTTGATCAAAAATAATAGTTACATAATTAGTTCAATGTTTCTTATAATAAGGGATGTTTTAAAATAAATGTATTTTATTAGTATAATTAATATTTTCTTATTATTAAAAAATAGAAGGTGTAATTAATAGGAGAGAGATGCGGGAAAAAAATGATGAAAAAAGATGTAGAGTCGACATATGACATTAAAAAACCTTTATTTATTATATAGTACAGATATAGATACTTAAAACATTACAAAAGGTGGTTTTTATAGAGAACTCTTAATTTGGTAGATATTGCCAAATATTCGGCTTTACAACCAAAAACTAAAATTTGAAATCTATACTATATAATAAAGGAAAATCATGAGGGACACGTGTCACTCTCTGGTTACTTATCATCTTTATTTTGTCACATCTCTCTAATATTAAAAATTACTTTTTCTGCTTCTCTCTTCTATTAAACATAATATTAAATAATAATTTTTATATTAATAAATAAAATTCTATAGACACATGTCACTTTCTGGTTAATTTGTATCATTTTTTCCCGCTTTTCTCTGCCATATTGAATAATGATATTAAAAGATTTAATTTTTAGATTTTTAATATAAATATAATTACGGATTCTAATTATTTAATTATAAATAGTTATTGAATTATCAATCAATTGAACTTAATATGAATTAACATTTATCAATTAAATTAAAAATTTAATACTCAGTTGAAAAAAATGTCACGACAAATTAACTTTTTTTAAAAACATATTTTGACGAGTGTGTTTGTTAACAAATTACATTATATTTTATTCAACTGGTGTAATATACCGGTTTATCCAACCTGTGTATTACACGAGTTTTTAAAAATATAAATTTTTTATCACTAAGTATATAGCATTTTATTTATTCAACCCGTGTAATATACGGGATTTTAACCTAGTTAAAGACAAACAAAAAACGCTTAAATTTAGGTAATTTGACATTTATGCCTTTTACGCCAATTAAAAAGCAAATAATTGGACATCGCTAAACTTGAGGAAATTCCATAATTAAAAAGCCAGAGCCCTAAATGATGAAGTCCGGGTCCGAAAATTGGGCCAAACTGCTTATCACATTTCCCACATGATCACGACTCGTCGAGATTTTTTCGTTCATTGGTTATGGGCTATGTAACTCCACTCATAGCTCAAGTTCTATTTTTTATGTTTGAACATTTTCACCAGTTTTGACCGAAACATGAACTCTCTAACTTTCATCAACCCCAAATGCAACGACTCACAAATTATGTTACTGATTTGTTGACTGAGATTTAAATTAGGTGAATCACATGGGACTCATAACTAACTAATAACGATTTTATTAACTTGTACTTAAATAACCGAAGTTATTTTGTAAACAACTATTAGAAAAATTGATGAAAATATGAATCTTTTGTTGTCTTTAAACATATATAATGATATGCATTTATGGTGTATATATGTACGAAGGAAATTTTCCATTAATAAGTAGTTTTTCGTGAAAAAAACGTTAAAAAATTGATCAAATGTTAATGATACGCATTTATGATGTATAATTTAACTTGTCACATGTTAGACGATATTTTTGACATCTCAACTCAAATCTTAAAATAACATGTTTGGTGATATTTTTGACCGTTAAAAAAACCTTAAATTTTAAAATGAACATTATAAAAATTAAAATAGTAAATTACGCTTTTGGCCTAATTGGTTTGACCTGATTAACCTTTTCAGTCTAAAAAAAAATCTTGTAACATATCAACCCTAAGGTTTCATTTTTTGTATCAATTTCACTCCCTGACAGTCAGTAACTTTGTTAACTTTTTCTGTTAAGTATAATGACATTTTTTTTTAAAATTCTACGGGACTAGTTTAACCCTTTCAGTCCAATAAATTTTTTTACTTATTTAAAATTGTTTTTTTTAATATTTTTGAAGTCATTTTTTTCTTCATAAAAACGTCTTTTTTAACTTCAAAAAAATATTTTTTTAACTTTCCTAAATTTTATTTTAATTTTTTCATAGAAACGTTTTTAAAAACATTTTTTGGTTTTTTTAAAAAATGTTTTTTAGCTTTTCATATAAAGTTTTTTAAGTACTTTAAAAACGCTTTTTTGTTTACTTTTTTAAGAATGTATATTTTTTATATTTGTTTTAACTGCACAAACGATTAGGACATGTTCAGCTTGAAACTAGGCCGATAAACAAACCGATGTGTATGTCAAAAACATCGTGTGATTCCTTTAGACTGAGATGCCCTTAGACTTAACAGAAAAAGTTAAACAAAGTTAGTGCTAAGTATTGAAATAGTTAATAACATACACCTCAAGGCTAAAATGTTAAAAGATTTTGTTTGAATTGAATATGTTAAGTAGGTTAAACCGTATAGGCCAAAAGCATAATTTACTCCAATGTTATATAAGTTAAAATAAAAGTTATATAAGTCTAGTATTAAAACATCATTAATAGTGTTCATATGAAGACTGTAGACAAAATCTTAACTTATTAATTTTCTCCAATGTTATTTGCTGACTATTAAAAAAGACTCGATCGGACGAGTCAAGAAATAACAAAGAAGCGACAACCCGGCAACTAGTATTGCGTTTCATAATGTGAGTCTTTTTTTTCGTTTTCAAATATATATTTTTCTGAAACAAAATGTTTTTTTTCTTAAAAACTATAAAATTGACATGTTACTTTCACGATGGAAATTATTGATCAGATGTAGTGACTAAAGTCATATAACAAAAAGAAAATTAGGCAAACTTCCAAGCAAGCAACAATTAGAATCACTAATTAACTTGCAATAATTATTAAAAGAAAACATTTTAAGAAAAAATTGCATTTTTAAATTAACTTGGCAAAAATATTAGAGCATTAACGAGTGGTTTAAAGTGATTTAAATTGCATTTTTAAATTAACAGCCGGTTCTATATATGTTTATGAGTGGCTTCTGTATATTTTAATGGGTGGTTTAAAATGGTTGAGTAAAGTAGAGAGAAAATGTATAAAAAAAATTATATTTGTAAAAGCAATGTTCACCTGTATAAAATTTTTTAATACTTTTTGAAAGTGTCTGTGAGTGTAGGAGAGATAAAATGTAATGATAAATGTATAAAAAAATATTATTTAATTAAAAAAATGAGAAAATGTAGTGATTTTTAGTGTAATTATAAGGATAATGATTAAAACGGGCTGTGATGTGAATGCTCTAACGAATATATAAAAAACTTTATACATTTTCTTTCTACTTCATTTACAACCACTTTAAATCACTTTTTTAAAATATACAGATCTTACTCAAAAAAAGATACATAACCGGGTGTGAATGCTCTTATATACCTTTTTTTTAGGAAAAGGTATAAACATACCAAGTTAAAAGTCCATAAGCTCTAAGGGCACTGGGAGTGCCTAGCGGGTACTCTAGCGGGTATAGCGGGTATAGCGGGTAACACGGAGGGTAACTTGCGGGTATTAGAACCCGTTGAAACAAGCTTTTTAACCCGTCGAAACAAAGAGAAAGCACCTAACTTTGCGGGTAAATAGCGGGTACCATCCCCACCATAAAGGGTAGTTTGTCAGAATAAGGTGACATATTCTCATTGATGGGTTTAAGATGATAGTTTGAAGTGGAAGAATACCATTGCCAGTCCCCCCCCCCCCCCTAACACATGATAAAATATTGAAAATACACAATAATAATTATTTTTTTGTTTATTTATATGAAGATGTTAGATTTAGACCAAATTTATTAGTAAATAAGTAGAATAAATTTTATGTATGCGTTTTATGGTCGTGTACGTACCATCATAAATGTTTTAAAATTAGACACGTGAAAATAAATACTCGACAAAATTTTGATAAATAAATAAAAATTGTAAAATGTGTGTGAGTTTTTACATTTCAATGTATTCAATTGCTTAATGAATATATAAATAAATTTTGATTTATATAAGATATAAATATATCTAGAATATTATTCGTATGATTTTATATTTAAAACTAAAATGAATGCAAAAACAAAATAGGCAAACAAGATATAATAAGATGACGTAATATGAATGCCATTTGCAGATTTCATCAACAGGAACGCGTCTGAGGCAACCCCACCACAAACATCCTTCGACGATGACACACTCTTAAAATAAATTTTTTGGTTACAAAACAAATAAATTTCGTCACAGAGCTTAAAATATATAATTGTCGACAATTATCGACGAAAGACATTTGTCGCTAATTCGCTGAAAAATTAGTCGGGACTTTTTCAGAAAAGTTTTTTCCAACGAGTGTTTTTTCAACAAACACTTTTTTGTCGGAAACTTGTCGCTAACCGCCATTTCCGACAAATTTCCCACAAAATCTGTTGTCTCAAACTTTTTAGGTTTTTTGGTAGTGTTATGCTGATATGGTAGATGCTGATGAATTTTCTATGCATGAAATTAATTAATGATTAAGAAGTTTGGTTATGTAGATTTAGAATCTATTTACTATCATCTTGAGATTTCATGACGGATTATGGATTTAGAGCATAAACTAATTAAGGCGTAGAAAAAGCATGGAAAACCAACGTTGGAAACTTATTTTAAGTCACCGGAGTTTTCCAAGGTTATTATTGAAGAACTAGAAGAAGTAGTGGTAACATTGGTCATACAAATTACTAAATTTTACAACTTTACATTGACTATTATTATATTACTAACAAAGCACTAACTTCTAACGAAACATCTTGCTACATGGGTACAAGTTTCATTGGTGTCTTTGAAGTTCGAATCGATGTTGGAAACCTACATGAACAATTCACCATCGATGATCTAGTTATTCAAGTTTCGTTGTCGAAAAAACTAGGTTATTGTAGCAATGCACTACAACTTTATGAATGGGAGTGGATAAGGTGATTTTATTCAAAAACCCTCGTGTGTTGATCATGTGAGGCCACTAGATTAGGGCTAGAAAAGTGAAGGATTAATCTTGATTAAAATAAATATTAGTATTAGTTTATTAATTGTTTGTTTGAGTTCATATTAGATTAGGATTGATTATTTAATTTGAGTTTGGTTAGGATTAATTTAGGAGGATTATTCTCTTATCATATTAGAATAGCTTGGTGATCAAATTTAGTTTTTAGTATAAATATAGAGTTTAGGGCTCATTGTAAATCGTGGTTTTGGTTTTCAATATTAATAAAAGAGTCGTTCTTGTTCTCGATCAACGCCACAAGAGAACCGTCACAGCAGCCCTTTTCGACTCCACGTTACGACTCTCAAAACAATCTTCTTTCACCAAGCTTTGATACCAATTGTTGAAAATCAGTCTCAAGAACACGAGACAAAATTTTCAACAATTGGTATTAAAGCTTGGTGAAAGAAGATTGTTTTGAGAGTCGTAGCGTGGAGTCGAAAAGGGCTGATGTGACGGTTCTCTTGTGCCTGGTCTGCATCTTCTTCTACTGATGAAGCCGGTGAGCCAGGTAGGCTTTGTTGCACCTGCTCGATTGGGCCTATTTCTGTTGTTGCAGAGTTCGGGTCTTCTGAGATAGGACTTGTGCTGAAAGTGTTTTCTATTTGGAACTCCACCCATTTTGGGCCAGCCCCAACATTCATGTTCTTAAGGTGTTGATCCCACTGAAAAGGTTTGTTTTCATTACACTTGACATCTCGGCTTACATATATCCGGTTTTGAGTGGGGTCATATAGTCTATAAGCCTTGGTTCCTAGTTCGGAACCAAGGTATACCACTTCCCTACTCCGATCATCCAACTTTCGTATGTTAATTGGAGGGACCTTCATGTATGCGTGACATCCAAAAACACGAAGGTGTGACAGATTCGGTTTGCGTCCCTTCAGGGCTTCATACGGAGTGACTGTTTTCAAAGCTTTGGTGGTCACTCTATTCAGCACATAGACCGTATGTCAAACACATTCCCCCCAAAGGTTTTGAGGAAGGGACATTGCTTTCAACATGCTTCTGGTGGCATTCAAGATGGTTCTGTTTCGCCTTTCGACCACGCCATTTTGCTGTGGAGTATATGGGGCTGTGTACATTCTCTTTATACCTGTTTGGTCACAAAAGAAAGTGAAGTGTTTGCTTAGAAATTCTCCACCCCTGTCACTCCTTAGGTTTTTGATTTTTAGAGAGGTTTCCAACTCCACTTCCTGCTTGAATTTCTTGAATGCCTCCAATGCGTCACTTTTGTTTTTTAGCAGGTAGACCCACATAAATCGAGTATGGTCATCAACGAATAATGCAAAATAACGATTGCCACCCGGAGTAGGTGGGGATATTGGTCCACATAGATCGGTGTGGATTAATTCAAGGGGTTTGACAGCTCTAAACTCAGTTTGCTTCGGAAAGGGGTTCCGACTTTGTTTCCCTAGCATGCATGCATTACACACCTGCTCACCATGTGTTACGTGGGGAATCCCATGTGCCATGTTCTTGTTCTCATGGTATTCATTGCATTGAAATTTAAATGACCAAGCCTTGCATACCAAAGCCAAGCTTGTTCATTTATAGAGTTCAAAAGTCATACCGGAGTTCCGATAGTTAGAGCAATCTTATAAAGACGATTTTTTGACCTAGGTACTTTCAATATTAATAAAAGAGTCGATCTTGATTGAGATCAAATTCCGTGTTTGTATTCTTGGGTCTAATTTCCAACAATTGGTATCAGAGCGTAGGATTACGTTCTTGAGGAAGAAGAAGGTCGGGGAGTATAACCAACCTTAAAACCAGAGCCGAGAGTTTTGCTTTGTGAAGAAGCAAACCAACATCTGGTTAAAGTACGAACTCATTGTAGAAGACAATCAGGGATCTCACTAAAGAATGGCGGACGGAGAAGATGGTGGTAACCTACCGGTGGTAGTCCATCAACGGGAACCAAGTGCAACATCGTTACACTGCCAGAGACTTACCAAAACCAACTACAACACCTGGGTAGTTCTTATGGAATCGATTTTGGACGCTCAAGGTTTGTGGGAGGCCGTAGACCCGGTAACAGGGGATGCTGTAGATGAAAAGAAAAATAAGCTCACAAGGGCTATCATCTATCAAGCCCTACCGGAGAATATCCTTATACAAGTGGCTACAAGCCGGAATGCAAAGGACATATGGGAATCTTTGAGAGTAAGATTTCTTGGAGCCGATCGCGTTCAACAGGCAAGATTACAAACCTTGAAGCGTGAATTGGAACAAACAAAGATGGGGGAAAACGAGTCCGTAGAAGACTTCGCGGGAAAGTTATCGGAATTCGTTAACAAGTTTAACAGCCTAGGGGAAGCTCTTGAAGATGTCGTGATCGTGAAAAAACTTCTTGACAGTGTTCCAGAGAAGTTTATAGCCATTGTTGCTTCAATAGAGCAATTTGTGGACCTTCAAACCATGGCGTTTGAATAATGCATCGGAAGATTAAAAACGTTTGAAGAAAGAATCAAAGGAAGAGAACCATCCACCGAGAAAGAAGGAAAGCTCAGAGCTTGGTGAAAGAAGATTGTTTTGAGAGTCGTAACGTGGAGTCGAAAAGGGCTGCTGTGACGGTTCTCTTGTGGCGTTGATCGAGAACAAGAAGCGGCACTCAGGTGGTGTAGTAGCGGCGAGAACAGAACCGGTACACCTGTAACTTTCGGTGATTCAAACAATGTGGATGGTTTGAAGAAAGGCGGCATCCAAGTCAATGATTATTTAGGATGATTGACGGAATGAATATCGATTAGAGTTGAAGCCCATGGATGTGGGATATAAGTTCCAATCCTTTGAAGATTGTAAGTCGGTGTATTGGTTCTAATAGGCCCACATGAACATGTATTATTAATTTAAATGGAGTTGAGTGCATTGGAAAGTCAACAATGGATGCTTGAATATATTGTTGGGCAGAAATAACTTGAATGGTTAATGTAATTGTTTGTGTGATACAATCAAGACCAAGGAGGGTTGTGTGAGACAATTTCGGACAATGATCTGAGCGATTCGGATTGAGCGAATGATCAATCACCTGTGAATGGTACAAGGATCTGCGAAGTGTTTACCTGTGTGATTCAGGGTGGTACGGTGTGATGCCGGTGAAAGAGTATTAGAACCCGTGAGCGGTTCGAACGAAGTGAAGAATAAATCCAATCTGTGAGAGATTGTTTAAAAAAAAAGTTGTGAGAGTTACGTGGAAGAAGATCTGTGATAGATCAAGAAGATATTGTGTGAAACAGGATTGAAGACCGTATGAAATGGGGGTGAAGAATTTGAGTGATTCAAATTGCGGATGAAGGTGCGATACCCGTCGAAGTAAGTTGTGAAGATGATTAAACTTGAGTGATTCAAGTTGGTGTGAAGGACCTGAGTGATTTGGGTTATTGATGAAAAAAAAATGAAGATCATGATTGCGATTATCATGATGGTTTTGAAAGTTACAGGTTTTGCTGTGAATTCAAGATCTAGAAGATACAAATCAAGATTAAGGGGAGAATGAAGGATTAATCTTGATTAAAATAAATATTAGTATTAGTTTATTAATTGTTTGTTTGAGTTCATATTAGATTATGATTGATTATTTAATTTGAGTTTGGTTAGGATTAATTTAGGAGGATTATTCTCTTATCATATTAGAATAGCTTGGTGATCAAGTTTAGTTTTTAGTATAAATATAGAGTTTAGGGCTCATTGTAAATCGTGATTTTGGTTTTCAATATTAATAAAAGAGTCGATCTTGGTTGAGATCAAATTCCGTGTTCGTATTCTTGGGTCTGATTTCCAACAAAAAGAACCGAACAAACATGAATAATGTCTTATTTGTGTTCGTTCATTAAGGAAATTTTCTGTTCATAAACACATAACCGAACGAGATTTTATGTCAGTGTTTGTTCATTAAGGAAATGAACTTGTTTGTGAAGTTTGTGTTCCTTCGATAATTCTATGTAACAAACGTAAACGAATACAAATGAAACAAATTCGTTTGAGAATTAAATCAACATTTTCATTTCAAATTAACATTACACAAAATCCACCAAAAATAAATATGAAATATTGACAGTTGGCATAATTATCGTGTTCGTTCATTAAGGAAATTTTCTATTCATGAACACATAACCGAATGAGATTTCATGTCTGAGTTTGTTCATTGAGGAAATGAACTTATTCGTGTATTTTGTGTTCCTTCGATAATTCTATGTAACGAACGTAAACAAATACAAACAAGAACAAATTATTTTAAGAATAAAATCAACATTTTCAATTCAAATTAACATTACACAAAATCCGTCAAAAATAAATATGAAATACTACACAATTGACATAACTATCTCCACACACTTAACATAATTATTATAAACACAATTAACAAATATTATAACCGGTCAAATATAAAATATAAAAACCTTTAAAGACCGAACGAACATAAACGAACACAAACGAATATAAACAATCATAAATGAACACATTACCGAACGTTCACGAACATAAATGAACGAATACAACCTCTGTTCATGCTTGTTCATTTAACTAAACGAACGGAATTTTTTTGTTCATGTTCATTCATTTATTAAACGAACTTCCTGCAAAACAGTTCACAAACTATTCGTTGAACGTTCGGTTCATTGACAGCCCTACACTAGATAGAATAAACTAATTGTCGTTAACCCAAGAGATCATTTATGAAATCAAACAATGCGTAAGGAGACCGCACGCCGGGGAACAAACTCGTAAATGAACTCAAACTATAGAGACCAAACATGTAATTTACTCAAAATAATAGTACCTTACACGACTACATTGTCACGTATCAAATTTCATCCAGTGTCACAAAAAAACCTCTTATACTCTACCTGGAACTGTGGGTGACTTCAGTCAAGTATAATCATCTATATGCACGTACTGTCAAAAAGAACGACTATTACATGGAAGATTCAACAATATTTTCTTTATGATACCTTGGAAGTAGCATTGTAAGAGATTTTATAAATATCCCCTTTATTGTTAAATCTAATAAATTTTAGTTTGACTTTAATTTTTAAGCCGAGTAAGAGATATTCACTAATTTGACACCGAATAATGTATAGAAATTAGTCGTAAATTCTATGATGCTTCTTCATTTCCCCCTATGTTTGATCACAATCTACTCCACCCCCTTCTCTCTAAAAGAAAAGAAAGGAACGGTGAAAGTAGTTTTGTCTTATTCCAAGAAGAATGTTTGGCTAAATTGTCAAGGGGAAAGGGGAATAGATAGTGTTTTGGGACCGAAGAGCTTTTTACCCGTTGTATCCAGGTGTATTGCATTGTGTTCACTTCTCAAAAGGTTATGGGTTCTAGTCTTATCATGAACAAGTGGTGAAGATTAGGAGTAAATTTATAGTGTGTGAGAGTTTGGTGTTTCAAAAAGATAGTTTTTTTGTGGGGGATTGTTGTTAGGTAAAACCAAGAAAAACATGATTACAAGACAGTTTTGATATCTTATTATTTTGATAAGAAAACTAGTAAGAAGGTAGATGGCTACACCATGAAGTATATTTGACATCTTAGAGGAAATTAGAACTTTTAAAATTACACCAATCTTTCCATACTATATGTAGATTCTTAGCTCTACTCGACACCCATAAATACGATTGCGATTGTTTCATCTACTAACCTCTGGATAAATGGATTGTTGTTGAATATATTTTTCCAGGCACACCAAAAGAACCAACACGTTGTGAGGAATATCACTTTTGAAACCTTTTTCTGATTTAATGAAACTAATAAAGAGTTGGCAGTGGCAGAACTTAAATAATTAAGTTGGGGGTCAAAAATATTACACATAAAAAAAACCAATTTTTTTTAACAAATAAAGACCCTAAATCCCAAAATGATGTGGTTGTCTGGATTTGTGATATAGATTTGTGCTTTTGGTCTAGATTAGGAGGGACCCAAAAACTATAACTAATATGAAATAAACTTAGTAGGCCGAAATCAATACTTCTGAGCAAAAACAAATGAAGAGAGGTAAAGGCCCCCTCTGGCCCCTGAAATGTTCCGCTCCTAAGAGTTGGGAAATAATAGTACCTCGAAGAGAAGTTGTCTCAGCTTGAAGAGAAGCTGTAACTTGTTATATACGTGACATTGTTATCATAAGTCATAATTAATTTATTTGGCATTTTGAAAAAAAAAACTACCTTAATTAATAAAAATGAAATTTCTTTTTACGCTTAGATTAAAATGAAATGAGAAATTTCCCTCTAACTTGACCTTAAGTCCGTCGTATATACTTGCACTGTTGCACGTGTTCTTGTTTATGGGTATTTTAGAGAAGTTTCATTGTAGCTTCTCCTCATTTGGGGTGCTTATTCTTAATAAAGTTTTTGCAATTCCAAAACACAAAAAGATGGTCGATAATTGTTCTTTCAATTATTGGGTTGGTGGCCCAATGATAGGAAATCATCTAGAAACACCAAGATAACTATGTTATAGATTCAAGTCTTAACAAGATTAAGAAATTTACCTTTAAAAAAAATTTTGTTCTTTCAATCAATAGAAGTACGAAGTGATTTTTTTTCTTTTGAATGGAAATATTTTATATATAAATAAATAAAACCTGATTAGTAACATTACTAGAAAAACCTGATTTATATATATTCATTTTTATAGAAAAAAATGAATTTGCTATGAAATATTTGCGACGCAACTTTTTTGTCGCAAATTACGATACATTTGTGACAAAATAGTGACGAAAATAAGAACCCTAGCCTTTGTTGCAAATGTGTAGCAAATTGCGATAAATTTCCAACAAAACCAGTTTAATAATTGAAAGTACGACACAATTATTTTGTCGCAAATTACATCTGAATTTCATCACAATTTTCTTCGACGAGGGTTTTTCCGACCAAACCTTTTTTGTCGGAATTTAGTGTTTTTGACGTAATTGTGCGTCTAAAACACGTTTTTTTTTCTCTAGTAGTGATAAGTAACCCGACTAGTAAATAAAACATTGTGATTACTTGTGATACTTTAGGTTTGCTTTGTAAAATATTAAACTTCAAAACATCATTTAATAGAATTAAAAGATTTATTAAAACCCAAATGAAAACAATCGATTTTTCATTAAATAACAAAGAAACATGTAATTTGTTAAAAAAATGCATTAGTTTGTAGAAGGTTAAATAGTTTTTTCTTTAAACTCGATTTTATATGGTAAGTATCACTTTTTATGATATATAAGTATGCATAATTATGTATATTATGTGTTACGTACTTCTTGTGTATAATTACACCTAAAATACAAATACAAGTGTTTCATGCATGCTGGTAATTTCATATACTTTTACATGAAAACTTGCATGTTACGATATATCATATGTTAATCTTCCTAAACAAGAGGATGAATTAGAATTGGAGAAAAGATGTTTTAGGTGATGATGAGAAAATGACAAAGAAAAAAAAGTAACCAAACACAGCAGCCACATATCAGTCAAAAGGGTACTGCATGCTTTATAGCCCGTCAACACCCCCATTATTTTTCTCTTTTTGATAACCATGTTTTGTATCTCAGAAAATCATGAAAACAAATAATATTTTTCCGTGTTATTCATCATTAGACGCCTGAGATTGTATGCATATTAGTTTTTTTTTTACTTATTTTAAGATGAAAATTTAAGATTTTTTTTGTACTTTTTTTCTACATAATTTAAGTTTTTTTACTAATTTTCTTCTGTGTTTCTTATTTTAAGTTGAAAACGTATGGACATTCTTCGAACCTAGATAATTTAATGTCCGGTGTTAAGAAGATAGTGCAACATTGTCGATACAATGCTTGGTTGCACTACATGCATTTCAGATAAAGAAAGATCTTAATGGAAAATAATTACTTTAGTAGAGGTTTATACATTGTCAAAATAGGTTGATTTCAAACAGATAGTAAAGTGTTTAGTTTTAGGCTTTTTCACCAAGCTGAAAATAATGACTCTGCGCCTTTTGGAAAAACATGTATTAATTGTACCAAGTTTGTTGTGCAACAAGGCTCTGTTATCTTGATAAAAAGTCATTAAATTATTAAGGTGATAACATCATGTAGACATTATTAACTTAATCTAAGATGACGATATCTAACATCAACAACATGTTTAACGTAATGTTTTTAGAATGATATATGGTGCATGCAATCATTGGGTGTAATGAGTTTATTTGCTTAAGCTGGAAAGTAGATGTTATATAGTTCTTGCTACAATTTGATTACAACATATGCCCCAAAAATAAATATGTGAATAAAGAGTTAACACAACAATCATTGCTTATCTTATATGATTTACAATATATTTATTTAACTTCATAGGTGATAATTATATTTACTAAATAGATGACTACTTTATATGATTTTAATTGACTTTAACTTTATTTACAACTTAATTTATTTATTAGTATTGTAATTCAAACAAATTAGTTTTCATACCTCATTATTATAGAAGAACAATAAATGAGATCATTTTATTGGGTGTATAACATTTTGCTAATTAGAAGGTTTACTTTGTGTTTAAATAACAAGAAATGAAATTTCAAAGATAACAAACAAAAAATATGAAAAATAGTATGGCAAGGAAATTAAACAATATAAAGCAAACACACCAAATAAAAGATGTCATGCACATTATATCACATTATTTCATTATATATGATGATAAATATGTATGATGATAAATGAATATAAAGATATACATCTATTTTGTGGTTTATATTATATTTCTCATAAAACTTTTAGAAAATATAAGTATATTTTATATACACACCAAGAAATAAAAAGTTGCTTTATCTTCTACCCACTATCCCTCTCTCACCCTATAAATTGCAAGATCCTTCACAAATTCTCCTACTCCATACATTGTGTGTTTGAGAGGGGAAGAGATAATTGAAACATCCAAAGATCACGTGTTTATCACGAGATGACTGATCTTAACACAAACAAAACAACTCCTACTCCCACAATGATCCCAATTCCACCATCATCCCAGTTCCATTCTCCCTCTCCAGCCAATTCCAATCCGATGACCCCGAAAAGCCCGTTCATCACACGTGTCATGACACCATTGGCTAGCCCAATGAAGAAAGCCATGACAAGCATGCAAGGTTACCTAGAGTTCACCAAGCTAAACCCGCAAGATGAATGGCTTCCCATCACGGAATCAAGGAATGGAAACGCGTTTTATGCAGCATTCCATACCCTCAGCTCCGGAATCGGAATTCAAGCTCTTGTTCTTCCCCTTGCCTTCACTGCACTTGGTTGGTAAGTTCAATTCCTAGCTTTCATACACTCACCTTTTGACCAAAATCAAACATCATTATCAAACTCTATTGCTTGTATTCCAAGTGATTGAAATTTTTTAGTTTTTTACATAGGTTATGAGTTTAAATCTCATATTTAAACTCGTACACTACTATGTTGCGACTGAAAATTAGTCGCAAGTTTGGTGAACCGACTTACGACCAAGATCACAGTCGCAAAATTAAAATAACACCTTTACCGGTCACTGGCCAGTCACAAACCAGTCACAAATTTATGACCGTTTTCGTGACAAAGCAATCATAAAAAATAAATATCCGTCACAAAAAAAGAAAACTAATAAATTTAAATGACTATCTCAAATTTGTGAAATAAAAATAAATTAAAAATTAAATTAGGGTTGCAAAAACAATAGAAAATTTTAGAGCTTTTTAATTCGGTGGCAAAACGATTACAGAATATGAAAAAGTAATAAATTAAAATTAAATTTTCGATGATAAATCGGTCACAAATTTATGAAAAAGTAACCAAACTAAATTTTAAAATTAAATCTGATCTGGTCGCGAAACAGTTGTAAAATTTATGAAATTGTTATCAATTCTATGGTAAACGGTCGGAAAAGGAGAAAATAATAAATTTAAATTTAAATGGCTATCCAGATTTATAAAAAAAAATCAACTAAAATTAAAATTATCATGACTTACATATGAGTTGTGAATTAATTTGCAGGGTTTGGGGGATAATAAGTTTGTCCACATTTTTTGTGTGGCAAATGTATACACTTTGGCTTTTGATTCAACTCCATGAATCACCTTCCGGTGCTCGATACAGCAGATACCTTTGGCTTTCCATTGCTACTTTTGGTATGCTTCCTTTCAAAAACTTTTAAGTTCTTGGTGTTCACACCAACTAAACAAAATAATAATATAATAATTATTAAATCCATTAAATTAATTAGAGCGTATTTTAATTATTTTTACAGCAGATATGATTTGATTATATTTTTTAATCATTAATAATACATAATATCTTATGAAGTTTTTATTATTTTATATTAATTTAGTATATTGAATGATTCAGGTGAGAAATTAGGGAAGTTAATGACACTAATACCGACAATTTACCTCTCAAGTGGGACATGCATAACCCTAATCATGATCGGAGGAGCAACTATGAAACTTCTTTTCAACACCATTGTCGGGAATACATGGGAGGACAAAAACGATACCCCGTTATCGATGATCGAGTGGTACCTTGTTTTTACGTGTTTGGCAGTTGTGTTATCACAACTGCCAAACTTGAACTCTATCGCAGGAGTTTCGTTAGTTGGGGCCATTGCATCGGTCTCATATTGCACCATCATATGGGTGGTGTCAGTGATTGAAGGCCGGCTTGCAGGTGTATCGGATGAGCAACCACAGGTGTCGGGAGTTGCTAGGGTTTGTGACGTTTTAAATGCTCTTGGTATCGTCGCTTTTGCTTTTAGAGGCCATAATTTGGTGCTTGAAATACAGGTTTGTTGATTTATTTAACATATAACATATTTTTATTTGATAGTGTGTCTATTGCACACATTTTAAAAAAAAGAAAAAAGAAATTAATTTTTTTAAACCTAGTCGCTATCCATAATAGCGACGTCTAGTTTTCAAACTCAAAGTCGCTATCTCGGGTAGCGACTAATTAACCCACAAAATCAAAACCAAATTAAATAAAAAATTACATTTGTGAGGGTGAGTTTTAACTTTTAACAAAATCTTTTTATTTAAGAAAAATGTGGCTAATAATTGTTAAAAGTTCAGTGTTTTGTGCGTCATACGTGTTTCCAATCAAGAACACATCATAAATCTAGTGTTTGCCTGTTTGATACTTTAATATGTGTGGATGATTTTAAGACTTTAATTGTGTTTATATAAAATATTGAAAATAATTTAACTTAATTATTATAGTATATTAAAATTAGATAAAGTATCAACTATTTAACCTATTTTAATTTTTTAAATAGTAGAAATGATTTTATTAAACTGCTTAGCAAGGTGCTAGAGCAGGATTAAACCTATTTCCATATGTTAAAGTTGCATAATTATCGCTTTAATCGTATGATTATGGAAACGATTTTTCAATTTTTTTTGGAAATCCCTTCTTTCAACTAAATTACTTTGTGTCAGAAAATATTTAATATATACATATGAATATATATAAAGTTTTCTTTTCTTAAAGTTATTGTGACCCATTAAAAGGACTAACTCGTCACGTCACACATAGATAAAGTCATTATTTAGAATACAGTTCAATTTGATTTGAAAGCTTGTCTGTAAATTGGAATTATCATTATATTTAAATACTAGTTTAGAACCTGTGTATTACACACGGGTTGAAAAATATCAATATATAAAATTTTTAAATTTTTATTTGTGTACTTTACAGGTGTAAAAATGTATTACATATATTAAGGATAGAAAATAAAATTTAAAATATGTAAAAATGTATTACATATATTAAGGAATGAAAATAAAAGCTATATAATTAAATTTCAAAATTTTTTATATATAATAAGAGATGATTTAAAATAAATATGTTTTATTAGTATAATTAATATTTTTTTTAAATATATTATTATTAAAAGATAGAGATGCATTTAATAAGAAAGAAAGGCGGGAAAAAATTGTAAGAATGAATATGGAAGGGACATGTGACATGAAAAACCTTTATTATTTATATAGTAGATTAAATAATACCAAAACATTATTATCATAAATATTTATTATTTCTTTTTCCCACTAAATAAACAATTTTAATGTGATGTTTGTCATATAAAATAAAGTAATTACGAACGGACATTCACAATTTCACGGTCCTGTTTGGCTAGTTTTGATGAAAATTCTAGTCAAACAGCTAACCACGGTTACATGGAACAACAAACCAAATTAATCAGGTTGGGTGGATCGGTCGGACCAGCCGGCCTTATTGGTTTGACGATTTGAACCTACTTTTGTATAATTTTTTAAATCGTTAGATTGTATTAAAATTTATAAACAATAAAGATGTTAATGATCATAATACATATATATAACTAAATATTCTAAAGACGAACGGTGCCTGACATGAAAATTCTACAATAATAAAAGTTAAACAACCCGATCTACATGTTTGGCTCCAAGTTTCAAATGAGACGGAACAAATAAAAAGGCAAACAGTCAAAACCGAAATGTTTAGATCTCAACCCAATCGATTTGCTTCAGTTTGAACAGTTTAGTCAGATTCAACAGTCTACAAACACCCCTAATTTCTGCTAACGTATCGACTTGTGGCTACCATGTTAGCGGTTATTCGCTTGATATGTAACCGAATAAGTTAAATGATAACGACTTACATTGTTGTAGGGTACAATGCCTTCAAGCCTAAAGCAGCCATCACGAGTACCAATGTGGAAAGGTGTGAAGTACTCGTATCTCATCATCGCAATGTGTCTGTTTCCTCTCGCCATTGGTGGCTACTGGGCCTATGGGAACCTGGTACGCATAGCTCACTTGTAGCGTACAAATTCTCACTGCACACATTACCACCTTAAATGCACCATGTACAACTACTTAATGCACAAACGTATCGATGCAGATGCCTACAACAGGAGGAATGTTAACCGCATTGTACAAATACCACGGCCAGTCAACTTCAAAAGCAATCCTAGAGTTGACAAGCATTCTCGTCATCATCAACTGCCTCACATCGTTCCAAATCTATGCAATGCCCGTTTTCGACAACCTAGAATTAAGATACGTGACTAAAATGGATGGGCCATGCCCATGGTGGGTCAGGGCCGGGTCCCGGGTTTTCTTTGGCGTGCTAGCATTCTTTGTAGCAGTTGCACTCCCATTCTTACCAAGCCTAGCGGGTCTTATTGGAGGCATTGCATTGCCCATCACTTTAGCTTACCCTTGTTTTATGTGGATAGTGATGAAGAAGCCCGACCCATATAGCAAAATGTGGTGGCTCAATTGGATCCTTGGGTGCTTAGGGATGATCTTAAGTGTTCTACTTGTTTTCGGGGCCATTTGGACCATAGTGACTCGAGGAATTGAGGTTCATTTCTTTAAGCCCAAGTGAAGAACACTAGATTTATGTAAAGTACAACTATACCTAATGCGTTAACAGTCGTCGTACGACATAAGCACTTTATGATTCCCAGCTAATGTAAGAGTTAATTAGTCAATATAATAGGTTTCATCTTATGTTCATTTCCGATAATATAAACAGGTCCCACAAGAGGCGACAGATTTGACCCGTATACTTGTGAACAGGTTATTAGGGTTGTGTTTTATCATAAATGGGTCAAGTCGGAAAAAAATAATTAAAAGGGGGACGGGTTAAATGGGTAGAAAAAGTTGGGCATATTCCTAAGTACTATTATTGTAAATTATAATAATTTGGTTTTTAATAAAAAAAATTTGACCAAAATGGGATTTGACCTGTTATCCAACCCAACCATATTTGACCATATAAAGAAAGACCAGTTTCAACCCAAACCATATTAAAAAGGACCTGTGGTGACCCAAATTAAAAAAAGACCAATTTCAACCTGAGCCCGTTTTGACTCGTTATCCAACCCGCCTGACCCGCTCATCTTGTCACCTCTAAATGAAACCTAACATTTCAAGTAATATATACCGCCTTGTTCCTAGTCCACCAACGTGTGAAATTTTAGTGTGTATAAAAAAGACTGGTAATACAGAATATGCTCAAATTAGAAGTCAACATAACAGATGATCAACATACCTGGAAAAACATGAAAAAAACCCAAACTCGGATGCAACCAACACAATGAAAGAATCAAAGTGGTCGTAATAATTTCCATTCTTTATCGTCATTTGTTTCAACTACAATTACAAAACATAATAAATGGAAAAGGAGGAGAGACTGTATAAATGGTCAAAATAGTTGTAGCAATTTACAAAATGAAATTGTTAAGAGCTTAGAGTTTCTACATTGATAAAGGAAGAAGCATCCGTCGTTTCTTTTTCTGGGCCAGTTTTATTCGCTTTGTTACCTTCATAGATAATAGGAGTAACAATGTTACGGTTGCTAAACCAAATCCAAGTCTCAAATGCCTGAAATACAATGAAACTGCAGAGAAAACGAAAAAAGCTAGAATCGCGAGTTCCCATATTACAAACACCACTACGTCCACCCTGCACATCCAGTAATCAAAAACAGAGGTTTTCAGACAATATTTTAAAAATATTTTTTGAGTTAATGCATGAATGATGATATATTTAAAAGAACAAGATGAATAATAACAAAATAAATGGCACTAGAAATAAATAAACATTCCAGTTTGTTCACACCAATGTATTTAGAAAAAATCATCATACAGTGAAATGTGAACATATAGGCTAAAGGCAACATACCCATTTTTATTAATTTTCAGGGACATGCATTTTCTAACAGCTGTATAAAGGTTTGAGGTTGTGAGTTGAATATCTTAACTTTTACAACAGAAATAACGCAATTACCTTCTAAATTTCACCCAAAGAACTTTCACAGGTATGATGATTTTTTGTAACGTGAGCCCAGTTCTTAAAAGCAAATACATGAGATAGGAGTATGCATTAAAATCAATAGCTTGAGGCAAACTATCACTTGGATACCATTTTTGAACATTTTAGTTTCCATGATTAAAGTAATAAACAAAGTGCGCCTTTCATTACTATGAGAGAAAGAGATATACCTTGAATTTTGGCCCAATCCTATCATATCCCAATTCCCAAATTCAACTCTATTGCTAATTCTCAACATCTGAAACATTTCTATTCCAAGTGTTCATGACACTTTGATACGAACCCTATCTCCATTAAATTCAATCCAGTTCCCGCCTAAATCAAATCAATACTATTTTGTAGGAGAAAAGGTCTTGGGTCAGTTTAGTAACCGTATGTGGTATTAGGTTAAATAGGTGTTAGTTTATTTGAAGGGGTCGATGTTTATTTTATAAATTAGGGTTCTTACCTTGTAATGGAGATCTAATCCTTCTCGAATTGGATTACACTATCTATAATTCAAGCTTTTGATTTCTGGGTACTATCATTTGGTTCCATTGCCGGGAAATTGAAGCAACGATGATGCGAACCTGGAGCAGTTATGAGGGTAGCGGCAATATTCCTGACGCTATCGCTGTCCAATTAGCAACCATCACCAAACGCCTTGAAACCATGGAGTCCCTCAAAGACGATGTGGCGAACCTAAAAAGCCGTCGCCGGATTTCCCCTGATGAGAGGATGATTCGGAATCCACCATCAACATATCAGAAGGGTGTACTTGTTGTTCAATTAGCAACAATCACAGCCCGATTAGACTCGTTGAAAGCTATGAAGGATGATATAGCAGAGATCAAAGCTATGTGGAATATCAAGGAATCTCGGGAGGAACTTACGACCCGCTGTTCGACTTGGTCAACGAGGAAGTCCGCAACAACAGTCCAAGCGAGGAAGAAGACAACTCCAGCGATGATAAAGTTCGATCTGAGACTAATTTGGGTAGTCAATTGAAGATCGGAGATGGTATTATCGGAGATTAGGTTGAACTGAAGGTCGGAAATTTATATCAACCTAACTGCTCAAGGGAAGGTTTGGCCGAACGTGATATGTTAACGCCCAGATTCTTTGGGCCGCATGATTCCATCAGTAAGGTAGGCCCAGAACTTTATGAACCTAAGGGCCCATGGAGCACTTGCATCCATCGGATTATCCAGGTCACAACATTCAAGCCTACTCGTGTTAAACTCTCCGTTTCATGGAAAAATTACTTGCTTGCTACTAAAGGTTGGGAAATTGATATCCAGCTCCATTCAATTAGCAAATGTCGATGGGTCCAGCAAAATGATCAAGCTACAATGGCATGGCTCATCGCTTGGCACAATAGTCAACAATTATTGGGTTTTCTACCTGAAGGCCGATCCAAACTGTTGGTACAAGATTCATATCCGGAATTTCAAAATAGAAAAGTTTTGGGTGCTGAATTGATTTTAAATGTATTACCGTGGAATAAAAAGACCGAAAATTTGGAGAAAATCAAAGCAATTACCAGTGACCGCTCAAGGAATGATTTAGCCAAACACGGGAATGAGAGATTAACGCCAAGAATTTTTTAGTCGAATAGTGTCATAGGTAAGGAAGTCCCAGTCGTTTATGAGCATGCTCTCCTATCGGGCTCTCACACCCACCCAATCTCCTACATTTTAATGTTTCATCTGACTCGTTCTCAACACCAGCTTCATTAAGTTCAAGACCATGGCTGGGTCCAACATTCAGCCCGAGACAATTGCGGGGTCCATGAAGCAGGTCACCTTCAATTGAATGGTTAATCCCTTGGCAAAACAACTCCGAGCTTATTCGACTTGAGGACAAGTCGTATTTTCGGGTCGGATGTATTGATACGAACCCTATCTCCATTAAATTCAATCCAGATCCCGCCTAAATCAAATCAATACTATTTTGCACACCACCCATTTCTTCTCTCTTTCTCCACGTGAACAGGTCGTGTTCGTGTTTGGAAAAAAAATGACACGATTAGTTATCGTGCCGTGTTCGTGTCGAACACTACAGGTCATCGTGTCGTGTCTGACATGTTATGCCAGCCCTAAAGACAGGTATCACCAATCTTAGCCACACCCTTCACAGGTTTCGAATACTTCACACGCTTATCCGTATGACACGGATTACTCTTGAATTCTTGATATCTCACCGATCGCACCTTTCACAACCTTCTTTGAATACTACGACTCGCATCCCTCACAAGTAATCCGTCGAGCAGCCTTGTTCAAACGCACTCCTTGCTTGATCGTATCACACGATCAATCACAGGCTTGGTTTTAAATTGCGCGATGCGCTCCGATGCGTTTGGCCACAAAATCCGATGCGCGATGCGTTTTGCGCGATGCGAGCGCATCACGTATGCGATGCGCTCTTTATTAAAAAAATACTAAAATATTAATTATACATAAAAAGTTGTAAAATATATTAAGTAATCATATTATCAAACAAAAACATCAATGTAATACTCTAACTATCAAACAAAAAACATATTATGTTATCATATCATCAAACAGAAAACATCAATGAAACAGAAAACACATATTATCAAACTTAAAACACATATTATTAAACATAAAACAACAGGTCTAATACTCTAATTCAAACAGAAACCCATTTTCAAATGACCCTAACATAAAAATACAAAATTTTCCATATTGCACGCAATATAGCGCATCATGTGATGACCGCATTATGCGAAATCGGCGCATTATTAGCGCATCATGTAAACGCATCGCATCAGATGTCGCGATGCGCTACGAATGGCGCAACGGGCGCATCGCGCATTATGCGCGCAATTTAAAACCAAGATCACAGGTTCTTCAAACTCCTTCACCGGTCCACACAAATCGGTCTTTCTCTTGATCAATCTCTCACAGATCGACCGGTGGTTTCGTTCGTCCCTGTTCTTCATCTGATCTTCGATTCTTGATCTTCCTCTCCTCAGGTCTCGATCTTCAACCTCACATGAGTATGAGCTTCACCTGAGCTCTGGTACCAGTTGTTGGCCCAACTGGATTGATAAACACAAGAAACAACAAACAATTTTGTAGAAAACACCTCCCACGACTCTTTCTTGTTTTTATTAATCAAACCACTCTTTACAAAGACCCTAAAACCTTTATTTATACTAAACAAATGTAATTGTTCCCTAAGCTAATTCTACTCCTACTAATAAGGGAACAAATAAATAAACAAATCTCTACCAATTATTGGCTCATGTTCAAATCTTCCGACCGATCTTTATCTTTCTCTTTTATTCATCTCTTCCCACAACTTTACCTTTGACCCTTTAACTTTCACGGTTAACCAAATCAACCTTTCACATGTAAAATCAATATTAAACCTCTCACAGGCCACCTACCTAGAGCAAGTTGCTTTTACCTCATTGGTTAGCAGGGTATTAGTGGGCCCCGTAAGTTTTCTGGCGACGGGTTCTCACAGTTATCAAAAAGAAAAAAAATATAGTTATATATTTCATGAGAACGGGCCTATTGGAAAGAACAACTCAGTTCTATCAACAACAATCAGCATGGCACTTCCTAGTTCCTACAGAGGCAATCAATCAATATAAGTCACATTAAACACTCAAATGATATGTTCTGAATCTTTTTAACCAGGCAATAACTGTAAGTCACAAAAACAAATCAATGAGAAGTTACCAATGATGGCAATTACTGCAGGTCATAGTTTACCATGGAAATGAAACCTAACAAGCATATGTGTGCATAAACAATTGAAACTAAGCTAATCCAATACAATAAAACAACCAGTATTTTACTATTTAAATAAACTTCAATCCAATTATAACCTTTTTCATCAAAACTTACAGAATTCAATGAACTCTGTTCAAATTAGTAAGTTCCTGGTTACATTACAAATTAATACTCAAACAGCATCTATTAAAAAGAAACACAGCTAATCATGAAGAATCAGTCAATTTACACAAAATTACATCAATGAAACCCTAACCCTAACAAACAGATCAAACAGACGCATCACCTGGAAGAAGAGAGATTCGAAGTGGAGGAGAAGAACGACATGGATGCCCAATCATGCTTCGATCGAATTTGATACTCTCTGAGCTGGTCCACAAGATTCGATCGCGTAATTTTCTTCTCATGTTGTCCAGAATACGACGCCGTGCCGCTTCCGCCACCAACAACCTCTCTATCTACAGATCTAGATGTCTTCTCCTGCATCATAGAACTCGATCGCGGTAACATTTTGATGGTTCCACCCACACTCCGGTCTCTATCTACGGATCTATATGCGTTGGCTTGGCTCATAGAATTTAGATCTGTATGTGTAAAGAATGCACCGGAAATTGAGGATGATTATCGCCGGTGATCATCCACGGCAGTCGGCGGCGAAGAAAAAGTTGGAGGGTTTTCAACCACCGGCGGATGAAACAGGAAGGGGGAGAGAAGTCCGTCGAAGATCAACGTCCCTTGCTTTCTACCTTTGTTGTGAAATGACATATACACCCTTGTGGGTTTGATGGGCTTGAATCAAAGGATTTGAGAACTGAAGCCTTCCAAAAGGACATTGTTGTCCACATGTCAATCCCAGCAAAATCGTAATATTTTTGCAGTTTTTTTATGAAAAATTACAAAAATGACCTGACTTCATGTTTTACAGTGGAATAGTAGGAAAGTTTTTCATTCGTTTTATTGAAGTTATTTAATTTTTTTACTCTTTCAATTAGCAGCGACACCCGAACCCATACCAAAAAAACAGATTTTGGGTCGGCTGATATGACCCGTTTAAAAAGTTGGTCAACCCGAACACGGCCCACTTAATTAGTGGGTTGACTCGTTAACCCGTTTAAGGATTTTTAAAAAAGTTAATATTTACATTTTATTGATAAAAAGTGTTAATAGTATTTTGATTTTTCATCTAACTATTAAAGGTGAAACTAATTTTCTTTTTTAAATTATTTCATCAATTCTTCACTTCCTATAATTTTATTTTATTAGTTTTAGGTACCAATTCTTCAATTTTCCAATCGTTTCTTTTAATCTCGAGCTAAATGTTTAAACCTAAGTTTGTTCAATGAAAGACAAACAAAAACACCAATTACAAAAAAGTTTCATTTGAGTTAAAGTATTAATTATTACTAATTCATTAAGTATTACTCATATTAATGTATGAAAACAAAATGGGTCGATCTAAAACATGGCCCGAGTTTAAGTGGGTCGACACGACACGAATAAATATATGGGTTGGGTTAGGGTTGAAGAATTCAACCCGACATGATTGACGGGTCATAAACCTTTTTTTTATTATCGTGCTATTAGCGTGCAATCAACAAGCATACTTCACTTGTGTATTTTATCTACATACATCTTAATGTTTTTGTAACTGGACTAGGAATCGCCTCCATCGCTGGTTTGGTTGAGTGCATGTGACCCGTATCTGAAAGAGTTGACCGGTTCTGACGGTTTTACGGTTGAACCAGGTGATCGGAATCGGCAGTCGGATGTTGTGTTCCACGTCATAGATCCCAATCATGTCTACTCCATGCAATCCTAAGTCATGGTCACGTGGGTTTTCTATTTCAAATAAAAGTAGTTTATTTTTAGTAGTGGTTAGTTGTGTTAGTTTCTTAATAGCGGGTCAAACATGTTGAGTGGGTTTAGTGGTGTTACTTTTAATTTTACATGTTTACTTATTTTATTTCGTAAGGCTATATATAGCCACATTAGTGTTTAATTGAAAGATAGGAATGGAAAATATGAATTAAGTCTAATTTTTTCTCTAGAATTCTTCAATGTTCCTTCTATTTTCTTTAGAGTTCGACCCACTCAAAGGGTTATTTATCACAAATCCGATTGGTACATATCATCCGATTGCATACACTGATTTTTTTTTTCATTTTCTGAAATGAGGTTGGATGTGGAAAGAAGAATGACGGGATTTGGACCGGAGCGAATTGGAGATGTCGGTTTTGGACGGGATCCGGAAGACGAGGTCAAATTTAGACAAGATCGAGACTAGATTTACGTGATCAACAACGAAGAAGAGGTATTGAGACGATGGGGTAATAGATGGAGAAAAAGAGAGATATACAACTATATATCTATACTATATAATAAAAGAAAACCATGAGGGACACGTATCACTCTCTGGTTACTCTTCATCTTTATTTTCCCGCCTCTATCTTCTATTAAATATTATTTTTTTTGTTTCTCTCTTCTATTAAATAATAATCTTTATATTAATAAATGAAATTCTATAGACACATGTCACTTTTCTGGTTCATTTGTATCATTTTTCCCGCCTTTTTCTGTCGTATTGAATAATGATATTAAAAGGTTTTATTTTTAGATTTCTAATATAAATCTAATTATGGATAATAATTATTTAATTATAAATAGTTATTGTATTATCAATCAAATGAACTTAATATTAATTAACATTTATCAATTAAATTAAAAAAATAATACTTAGTTGAAAAAAAATGTCACGACAAATTAATTTTTTTGAAAGACATATTTTGACGAATGTGTTTGTTAACAAATTATATTATATTTTATTCAACTGGTGTAATATATCGGTTTATCCAACCCGTGTATTACACGGGTTTTTAAAAATATAAAATTTTTATCATTAAATATATAACATTTTATTTATTTAACCCGTATAATATACGGGATTTTAACCTAGTTAAAAAGATGTGGTAGGTCATTTAATTCCCATGCCATTAGCGTGCAATCAACAAGCATAATTATGTAAATACATCTTAATGTAGTACTAGTGTCAAGAAAACAAAGAATCTACTCGAATAATTCCAGAAATATGACGATACAACTCAAATCTTGTTACATCTAGAATACAATCAAAGACAATAAAACAAATTAACATATATCGTATTGTCAATCATGATAACTAGGAATTGTACAGCTGTGCGCTGTGGCACGATCTCGAGAATTAAAACACATATATAAAAATAGGTTGTAGTGGCTATCACTCTGTCGAAAAACCCTAAAATGTATCCCGTCGTAAAAATGAGCGTCACTCTGCCACAAAACCCGAAAGCGTAGCGGCAAGTAACCCGAACGCAAACGCAAACACAAAAACACGTCACAACAGTTGTCAATCAAATGTAAAATCCTAAAGAATACCTCATCATAAAAGTGAACGTCATTCCGTCGTAAAACCTGAAAACTTAGCATCAAGAAACCCGAACATAAATGTAGACGCAACGATTATAAATCTAAAACCAAAACATTAAAAAAACCGGAAAAGAAAAAAATATACAATAGTAAAAAAATACACTATCTATTCACTTTCATAATCCTTAAATATAGTATATAATCCGATACAAGAATAAGAACTAGAAACTATAAAAATAGATTTGGTTTAAGCTTCTAACTTCAAATTACTTGTGGGATTTAAAAAAAAAATTTATGGGCTTCAAAGTTCATTTGAGACTATTTTGGACATTTGGGAGTTGGGACTATTTTTATGTTGTTAAATGCTATGTTTTTTAGTATGGTTGATACAACTAAATATTTGTAATGTTGTTAGGGTTATTTTGAACCATCTTGACTACTGTTATGGTATGATTGACACGACTGAATATTTGTGATTTTTTTAATTTTTATAAAAAATAATAATAGTTAGGTTTATTCGAATGGATTTGAATAAGTTTATTCGAATCGGTTTAAGTAATTCTTATTCGAATTCAGAAAAAAATCTAAATTTAAATAAACTGAATAGCCCGATTCGATTTGTTTGAACTACGAGAGAGAATACAAAGGTTACGAATGAATGAATCTTTCTTTTTTATTTTCCTCTCTTCAATATATAAGATCCGGATGTCAATTTTGATAACCCGAACCAACAAGAGAGTAAAAAGGGCCTAACTTGAACCTTAAGCCGAGCTTCAATCTGTGTCCAAACTCTTAGCCCAGCTTCAATCTTTCAGCCCAGCTCTAGTCCAAACTCCTAGCCCACATAGTTTGGATGTGTGAGGCAAGAAGCCCATACATGAATCCAACACATCAACAAGATTATACAAGCAAAAAGAACCATAAAAACCAAATTAGTAAGAAATAACAAACAAATGTTTGATATTGAATTGTAATAACTTAGTATGGTTCAACAACTAGTTTGGTAATTGTGATTCACTTGAACAACATGGTTTGCAAGAAACAAAAACATCATTACATTTATCAAAATATACACACCGAAACACCAAACGAAACCGTAGAATCAAATAAAGACGCACGAGAGATTAAGATCGCCATCTGAAATCGCCAAACGAAACTATTGAATTTTGCAAAATTGGTCACTGTTTTGTGAATAAAATCCCACATGAAATCGACTGATTTGGCCAAACGTAACGGGTTGTTCTTGAATCTTGTGAATAGAGTAATTTGGGTTCAGGAGATGACTGATTTCAATTTGATTGGTAGCATGATTTTGGTGTTTCAAATTTAATATTTTTTAATAATTAAAACAATCCACGTGATCAACAATTAAATTCCACGTCAGCGTTAAGAATTAAAAGAAAACACGTCATGAAGTGTTAACCTCTTAGTCTGGTAATGGCGTAAGAATGGTACATCAAATGAAAGCAAGTAAAGTGACTTTAAAAAGAAAAAAAAATTGAGTGATTTTAGTGAAAGTGATACAAAACTTAGTTATTGTTATATGAAGTTTTTTGTTTATAAAATAATTACTTCAAGTTTATAATATTATATTACTAGTTTAGATCCCGTGTATACACACGGGATGAAAAATATCAATAAATAAAATTTTTAAATCTTTATATGTATATTTTACAGGTGTAAAAATCTATACTATATAATAAATAAAGATTTTTCATTTCACGTGTTGCCATCACTAGTTTAGATCATGTGTATACACACATGATGAAAAATATCAATAAATAAAATTTTTAAATCTTTATATGTATATTTTACAGGTGTAAAAATCTATACTATATAATAAATAAAGTTTTTCATTCCACGTGTCGCCACCATATTCATTCTCATCATTTTTTAAAAGATGGAGGTGCATTTAATAAGAGAGAGAGACGGGAAAAAAATGATAATATTGAATATGGATGCGACACGTGGCATTGAAAAACCTTTATTTATTATATATTATATTATTCTGTGAATTTTCAGGTATCAAATATTTAAAGAAAATCATATTCATAAGAGCAAGTATCAAATATCTAATGAGTTTGTAGTAAGATTTGATAGAAGTTTTGTAGTGGCTCTTAGGCAAAAACAATTCTGAAAACCTCACTTTTTTTACAAGAAAGAACCACCGGTAGCGGATTATAAGTAAGGTGACGATAATAATTAAGTTATTATTATTTAATTTTTTTCATTCAGTATTAGACTTTGTTATATTTGATGAACTTGTGCATCTTTGAGAACTTGTGTATATCATGTGAATTTTTTTTTACATTCTTGTGTTTTATTATTCACTTCTAAGAAATAAAAGGAGCATCACCAATGGACGAGAACTGTCAGTGACCACTAACGGAACTCACTCGGAACCCTTTTATATATAAAAAAAAGTTAAAATGTAAGTTAACTAAATCGGTCAGTAATCTGTTAGTAATTACCAAAGTATCTTCTGCTCGTGGTTAAACTGACATGACTGTTTAGAGGGAATTGTATAATTTCATCGTTTTCAGAGGGAACAGTACACTGACGGACCATCCACCACTATTTTTTAGGATAAGATTTTGTATTGGATTCCACTGATAATACTCTTTTTTCTAGTAGTGATATCGGTGAAGGTGGGGCCTTGAGGATCTCTTTAGTCGCTAATGCATGTTCAAGGTCCACAACATGGTCTAATACGTGCGATGTATTTGTTGATGTAGTTGTGGTAGACGATCTTTTGAAGTTTGTATCCATGGAGGGCCTGTGTTTGGGCGCGCACGTACCAGCGGTTGAAGAAGGTATCGATGTCACTTAGCTCTTCTCATGTAGAAGAACAGAAAGTACACACCCGTAGGTTTGATCATGGGGCCCAAAACTGAACGGGGTAGCCAGATCGAATCGAGTTAGAACTGGGAAAGCTCAAAAAAATGAAACCGAGGATCTCGGCTATAGGTCATTCGGTTTTAGGTTGGTTGGTTTAACTGATTAGACTAAGATCGAATTCATGTTGTAAATCAAGAGCTTGTTATACTATTTGTTGCAATCTATTTTTGTCGGATCATAACATTTGGAGGAAATAATTTCTCCAAATAGAATTACCTTTGATTTCGGCTTTGATTTAATCGCAACACTAGAACCTCATGAACCCCGTTTATTAAAGTTCTTAAAGCATCGTGTACCTTATAAGCATTCAAATGTTTTAGGAAGTCTTTTTTTTCGAATATAACGATAGAAGATGGTTTAACAATAAATTTATTCACTTCGTTAACGATTTGGTCAGTCTAGACCGACTGTCGCTTAGACCTACACACATATGATCTATTTGTGCGTTTAAGGTAATTCTAGTTCATTTAGTTATATTTATGCATGTTATATAAGTTATAATTGTGTTTCATTATATATTTTAATTGTTTCCCATATGGCTATCATAATTATAAAATTGTGTTTGGACATGGACGCTTAATGAAGATAGTGCTATCTTGATCAAGTCTCTAAAGGAGTAGTGGATGAGAAGATTCTTGGTCCATCATCTCAAGTGAGGGAAACAAATTATTGGTTGAAGATCGTGTGTCGTAAAGATTGAACCTTTTAAACTGAAGTTAATCAATTTAAGCTGATTTAAGATTCATATGGTTCGATCCACACGTTATGATCTGAAAAATCATATTTAATGGTTTGATCGACAATTTAAAACTTGGAACGAACTCTTTAACCTTTTTTCTATTTTTAGTTTTGATTTTAAACCATATAGTAAGACTATGAGTAATGTAAGGGTGAAGGTGGAGCGCACCCTGTGCCACGTAGACGCCACGTAGACAGTGGCAGAACTCACTCTCACCTTCACCCATGTGTGTAATGGTAGGGTGAATGTGGCCAGTTTTATAATAATTACATAATTATTATTTTTTTAATTTAATTAATACTAAAATTAAAAAGTAATATAAAAAAAAATATAACATTTAAAAAGCAACATAATATTAAAAAAAAGATAATACTAAAAAACATAATATTAAAAGGAAAAAAAATATAGAGAGAAGAATGAAGAAATATTGTTTGGGTTGTTCGGAGGGTTTGGGTTGTTTACAAATTGTGATGGAAACATTTTTCAAATTTTTATAAAAACATAGAGAGAAGAATGAAGAAATATTATGTAGAAATTTAGTTGTTTAGGTTGGTATTTATATAATGTAAAAAAATTAATTCATTCAAACGGTAACAATTGATTGCAACGGTCAAAACATTATATACCCAACCCCTCTCACGCGGGTAAACACCACCACCTGGCCCCCTCCACGTCCGCCTCACCCTCACCCGGCGCGGTGTTCCACACCAGTGGTGAGTGAGGTGGCACCATGCCCAACCTTCACCAGCCCATTACGTTTAGTCTTATGAACATGGATGATGTTTATAAACATCTTTACTAATTTAAGGTTCTCAACTCTAAAGGACAATGGTATTGAAAACACACGTTCCTTTTAGTTTTTACGCGGTTTTGGTTTGAGGCAGTGTCACGTGACAAGAGACCCACCACTCACGTGAATCCATGAATTTTTCCTCTTTTCAAAATGGACACAATTCAAGTCGGTCAGACCGACCATATCCCAAAAGACAATGGCCCCACATCTTACGTTTTCATAAAAACAATTTGCCTCGTGTACACAAACGTCCACAACTAAATCCTACTAATTAGGTCACACTATGGGAGCTTGGAATAGGGCATGATTCACCTGACTTCTTTATGATAAAAGGGGTGGGTTATCCGGGCCAAGCCGAGTAAGAGAGAGGTTGGCCAAGTAAAGGGGCTACACCGCCCTCAACACTTCGAATAGATTGGTCGAGTAATTTTACTCGGGTGAATTCACTCTCTCTCCACTCTCTCTATAGTGGACCCTATCACTACCATACACACCATTTTTATTTAAATGTTTTTTTAAGTGGGTGGGTAAATGAGTAGAGTGTTTCCAATTAAGAGGCTACCTCTGAATCGTTTAAATGTAAGGGGTATTTCTTTCACTGACAGTTCACCTCTTAATGGTTCATTTTACCTCTTAATGGTTCAGCTGAAAACCATGCTGAACCATTCAGACATTTTAATTATTCAATACTTGTCAAACAACACCTTATTCAAAAAGACTCAAATAGAGTAAAAAAATAAAAATCATAGCGCAAATCAAGGTTTTGAAACATAAGATACTCATATGGTTAAAATGGATAAACGTTAGAGACTCAAATAGTAATTTACTCTAGTTACTATTATATAAGTATATATTTAATATACTAAGTAAACATTATATAAATAACTAGGTTATACATCCATGTATTACATGAGTTTGTTTAATAGAAAAATAAAAGTATAATAAATAAAAAAATTTGTTTCCTTTATAAGTAATAGTTATAATTCAAATTTTAATTTACTTTTTCTGAAAAAAAAATTTAACATAATTAGATTTCAAAATTCAAACTTACTTAAAATAGGAAAAAAAATTTAATGAAAAAAAATATGATAAAGACACGTAGCATTTCTTGGAATCGTTTATTAGAATAAGGATATGCTTATTTAAATTCATCTTGGCTTGCAGGTCTAGTTAAGTTTAATATGTAAAAGTCGAACTCAAACTTGTTTATTAAATGAGTTTCAACATAAGCTTAAGCTTGTATAAACTCGACTTGTTTTAATTCTTTTAACAAATTAATATCAAATAGTTTAGAAGTAACTCGACTTGTTTAGAACATTTTATCTCTTTTGATTTTATGCTTTGCCCTAGTCGACTCCTTCCTTATGGTATCCCTTCATGTTTAAAAGCATTGTAAACTTTATTTTGGTTCTTTCCTTGCAATAATGGTATTACAAATTAATATTTAAAAGCATTAACGATCTTCCTTTTTATTATTATTATTAATAATTGTTATTATTAATCATTATTCTAATAAATGATTCTAAAGAATGTCACGTGTCATGACCATATTTTTCTCACTAAAATCTTCTAATTTTCCCTATTTTAAGTAAATTTGAATTTTAAAATTTAATTATGTTAGTGTTTTTATTCTTCAAAAAGATAATATAAAATTTGAATTATAATTATTAAGGAAACAAAGAATTTTATTTCTTATTTTATACATTATTTTAAAATTTTTACACATTATTATATTTTTATTTTTGTATTAAATAACACCATGTAATACATGGGTATATAACCTAGTTAGTTAATAAAATAGACTGACGTATTCCAACTACCTGTTTTCATATTTGATTTTATTTTTAGATATGTTAAGATAATCAAAATATTTAAAATTATCTTATTGACTACTTAAGTACATATACGTGGTTTTATTTAAATTAGGTCAAACTAAAAACCTGCTTGATAATTGAAACTACATTAAAAAAGTTTTGAAAGACAAATATATCATTGATAATATATTAATCTAGGTGAAAGTTTAAATAAAAAGTAATTTTTCGCTAATAAATCTAACAAAATGATAAAACCATAAGAAACGATATCAAACGAACTCCGATTGAGCTCATTTCAGCGGCGTTGGAATCGTCTCGTCGAACGCTACCATCTTAGCTTTTAGGGTTTAACTTTTAAGGTTTAGACTTTACATTTGAATTTTAGGGTTTTAGCCTTATGGTTCAGCCTTAAGGTTTAGATTTTATGGTTTAGGTTTTTTTTTTGGTGTCGTGGGGGGTTTAGGTTTTTAGGGGGTGGGGGTTTTAGGCTTTTTGGGGTGGGGTTGGAGGGGGGGTTTAGGTTTTTGGGGGTGCGGGTGGAGGGGGTTTAGGTTTCTGGGTCCGGGTTAGGGTTCGATTAGACGGTTCCAACGCCGCTGGAATGAGCTCAATCAGAGTTCGTTTGACCCACTTGTTAGCGTTTCTTAGCGAAAAACCATTTTTAATGGAATATTCCCTATTAACATATTATAAACTAAAAGTATTGTTTCTGAATGACACATCAAATATATTTAGTTCTGCCAAAGAGGTTGTCGTGTAGTGGTTGAGGTGAGGCCTGAATTCCCAAGGGACCCGGGTTCAATCCCTGCCACCACCATTAATTTCTGCGGCATCGCAAATGAGGCCTTTTAGGCTGATGCATCAGGGTTTTACCCACGCCGATCCAGGGTTCGAGTCTCGGCTCTTCCTCAAGCCCGGAATGGGCCGTATTGGGGTGGGGTTTTCCCTTGAAAGCTCTCTAACTCAGACGCCAAGTGAGCCCGGTTAAGACAACATATTGGCCGTAGTTAGACGAGGCTCTCCCATGTGACGGGGGGTGCGATGTCACAACATTCAATGTTCGCCTTTCAAAATAAATAAATAAAATATTTAGTTCCCGTAATAAAATAGATTAAGCAATTATATTATTTTAATTAAAAATATTAAGCACTTTATTTTAAATTATTCTAACATATAGCATCATCTTGTTTTGTTTCATTCTGCTTGGGGGGGGGGGGGGGTTTGGCGGTAGGGGGTGGAGTGGTTGCAATCGTTCATTTGTTTGGAGTAATCTTTCATCATGTTAATAAATAAGTTAAGAGAGAATGTGGTGGATCCCATGATCAATCCAAGTAGAATTACGATGGATCCCGCTAAAATTGAGTCGGTTAAAAATTGAAAGTCACAAAAAAGTCCATTATGATAATTTATGAGATTCGAGTTTCTTAGGATTGGTAGAGGAGGTTCATTCAATACTTCTCAAAGATAAATTTTAGGAGTTTAGGGTAATACTTTTGTGGTTTGTCCGTACACGTTTAAATTTGAATGTTTTATGATTGTTGAAGTTATTGGTTGTGTGAGTTTGGCCACATATGATGTGAATATAATATATTAATACGTTAAATGATGTTTAAACTAGAACTTATTCAATGTAGTTAAATTTTATTATGCTCGTCAGGTTAAGGATAGATAGTGATGTTAACAAGAGGACACATGGCTTGGGCCGGAGGCTACTCATTCCCAAAAACTAACACCCCCATGTTTAATACTTTTAGGGGCATTCATTATTAGGGTTTGAAATCGATTAAACCGAAAACTAAACCGAATTCGTATTCGGTTGAGTTTGTAACCCAAACCAAATAACTAATTCGTTTATACAAATTCGGAATTCAGTTATAACCGAATAACCTGTACTAACCAATTAACTGAATATCCACAATATTTTTTTAAATGTCATATATGAATTATACAATACTTCATCAGCTTTTTTTCTCTCATATGTTTTTTTAGAAAGCCGAACATTGAATGTTGTGACGTCGCACCCCCCTGTCTCATGGGAGAGGCTCGTCCAACTCCGGCCAATATGTTGTCTTAACCGGGCCCACTTGGCGTCAGAAAAAATAAACACGTCGAATTCCCTATTCAGTTAAATTTTTCTCTCATATGTTATGATTCGAAATCCCAATTTTTATGCTAAGTTGCTAACATAATTAGTTTATACGATACTTTAAATTAATTAAACTATTTACTTAATAAAATATATACAACAAATTAACTTATCTTTATATAATACTAGTGGATTATCATAAAAAAAATAAACAAGTTAAAATAATAGATACTTTAAAAAAATATTTTTAGCTAAAAAAATCAATTCGGTTAAAATCGAATTAAATTCTTATTCAGTTATGAAATCACTGAATTCGACTCGGTTCGACTTTCGGTTACGACAGGAAAAAAACCAACCAAAAAACCCGAACCAATTAACCCGAAAATAGAACCGACGAACACCCCTATACGTTTTGCTTCTAAAAAGCAATAATACAGCAAACCATTTGCATCTAGATATATAAACCGAGACAGGCATGGAGCGTCAAAATCAGTATGGACGGTTGACATCACGTCTCAAGAAAGCTCACTTGAGTATTGGGGGTAGTACCAAACGCCGTTAAAAAAAATATAAACCGAGACACGTGTAAGTTAGAAAAATAATGTTGGTTTAAATTAATAATACTTTTACACGTCGAATTGTTTATTATTAAATAAGGAAAACTTATAGTAACATATTCGTACACACGAGGCCTCATTGGTCGCGAATCTTGTCGATAACTTGTAACTTAATCGCGTCCACGACGTGTTTAATACTTTCATGTTCCTATAAATTCAAACCCCCTCACAACTTCTCAATCACACTATCAAACCCCTCTATTTCTATTCAATATAAACCTTCCATCTACATAATCAATTATTTTCTGTTCTTGTTCTCATATTTTGATTTGATCATGTCTTCTGACGAAGTAGTTTACCACGACGCCTTGAAATTCGAAGAGCACGGCGAAACAGCCACCCCCTTGGAGAAGTCGGACCGTGGATTGTTTGGTTTCTCTGGGAAGAAAGAGGAAGAGAGCAAGTGCGAAGAGACGGTGATCTCGTCGGAGTTTGAAGAGAAAGTTCATGTTTCTGAACCGGAATTGAAATCGGAGGAGAAGAAGGGAAGTTTGCTCGACAAACTTCACCGATCTGATAGCAGTTCAAGCAGTGTAAGTATTTGAGCGGGTCATTAATTATTTTATGTGAGTTATTATAAATTTTATTAATTTGAATTAAGCTTAAAATGTTTATTTTTTTATTTACTTTTTTTTTTGTAAATTATATATAGTCTAGTGACGAGGAGTGTGAGGACGGAGATAAGAAGAAGAAAAAGAAGTCACTGAAGGAGAAGATCAAGGAGAAGATCGATGGTTGTAAAAATAAGAAAGAAGAGGAAAAGATCGAGAAGCATGAGGTTGACACGTGTGTCCCAATTGAAAAATACGAAGAAGTAGTGGTCCCACCATCGGCTCCTGCACCAGAGGAGAAAAAGGGGATCATGGAAAAGATTAAAGAGAAACTGCCTGGCGGTCATAAGAAGGTCGAGGAGTGTGCTGCTCCTCCACCTCCGCCGGTTGTGGTGGCACATGATGAGGAGGGTGAACATAAGGAGAAAAAGGGTATTTTGGAGAAGATCAAGGAGAAAATCCCGGGTTATCATTCAAAGAGTGAAGAAGAGAAAGAGAAAGAAAAAGTAAAGGAGTGTGATTAAGCGTATATTAAGAAAATTAAATTAAAAAGAAAAGCAAAAAGGTTTATGGGTTGGTTTGCTTTGATTTTCCTTGCAAGAGTGGGTGGTCCTATGTTGTTTTCTTGCTTTTGGTTTTTTGCTTTTGAATAAGTTGTTTTTCATGTTATCTGTTTGAAGTTTCTAGTGTGGTTTATAAGTATGTATTTTTATTTGTATAGAATGTATTTTGTGTAAAAAACCCTTAATTAAATATTTGATTAAGTTTATTAATCCTTATATTTTGTTTTTTCATTTTTATTAAACAATAAACTCACAAATATATATTATTTTATAGGAGTTTAAACCTTAAGTGGTTGAAGAACATATCATCTAGATCACTAACCATGTATAGACACATAGACGTGTTAGAATTTGTGTTGGCTTGTAATTAAAGAAATTAAGAAGAATATTTATATCTGTTTTTATAAGAGACAACTTAACTAAGATGGTTAGTTGAGAATATGCCTATCACCGACCGCCTCACACTACTCGTCTACTGCCGTTCACCTTAGACCATCTCCGGTCTTGTTTTGAACTCCATGGACTCCAGAGTGGAAGAGAGAGGGCCGCGAGAGATGGAATTTGATAAAACTAGTGCGTTGTGATGTTCATGGAGTTCATAAACTAAGACCGCAGATGATAGACTCTGAGATAAAAATGTAAATTTTTAAATGAATAATCAGGCACTTGAAACATAATTTTTTTAGGAAAGTTAATTGCAGAAAGAAATAAAAATGGAATTTGATAAAACTGAAATAGAATTGAATGATGTCATTGTCACCTATGCCTTTCAATTGTTTATCCTAGATCTAGGCCCATGTAACCAGTCCAAAATCCAAATGAATAAAGCCCAAACCCAGATTTAAAAATCCTGCCAAAAGCCCAAAAGTCAATAAAAGGGAATCGGAAGAAGAAATAAAAAAATCACCACGCCATGACGGTAATTTAAGAAAATTTAATAAGTAAAAAACAAAATACAACTTAAGTATTCTTAAAAAAAATATTATATTTTAAAAATTAAAGAACAAATTTAATTTATATTATTAAGAAAAAAATTTTATAAAAAACTTTAAATAAATAATAGGTCATTAATTAAAAATATGTTGAATATAGCATATAAAAGGGTATAACTATATTTTCAATTAAATAATAAAAGAAGTAGAAAAAGAAAATAAGGAAATTGAAAAAAATAACATAAAAAACTAAATGTCGAGTTAGAAACGGGGAAGGGGGGGGCTAGGGTGGCGATTGTAAATGAGTAGCGGGTTATCAGTCAGGGCGGTTGTCCAGTCTGGCTAACACACCAATTAAAAAACATATCCTTATTCTAATAAATGATTCCACAAAATGCCATGTGTAATCACCATATTTTTTTCTTATTAAAATCTTCTAAGTTTTTCTATTTTAATTGTTAAGTTATACTATTAAAAAACATTAATCTTACGCCTCCACGAAGTCCTATCCTTGACCATGTCCGTCATGTTGTGTAGGATGTGTATCGCCTCCATAGTGGACCACCCTAGCATGAAACAAAATTGATTTACCGTAACCTAAATTTCTCGTCTAATCCTAGCCTTAATAACTCTTTCCTATAATTTCATAGTATAACTTAACAATTAATTCCCATATAGTTCCCACAATATTGGGCGGCTTGTTTGTACTTAAAAAGTGGGATTACGACACTCCTCCATTGATCCAACATCTTACCGACTTTGAAGATAATATTGTACAAAGTGGCTAACCACTAGACTCCTTCCTCTTCCAAACACTTCCACACCTTAATGGGTATGTTGTCCGAGCCAATCGCCCTAGCCTTTCCATCTTTCTAAGTGTTGGCATCACCTCTTCCTTTGTGATACCATGATCGTAGCAATTATTTCGTTGCTACTGTTGCGTATGGGTGTTGTTATTTCCTTCTTTGTGAGCCCTCTTGACCTTGAAGAGATTGTCGAAGTAGGTTTGCCATGTTAACTTGATGTTACTCTTTGAATAAAACTCTTCCATCCTCACCTTTTATAAACTTCATAACTCCGAGGTCCTGCTTCCTACGCTCCCTAGCTTCGGCGATCTTGAACGTATCATGTTCCCCATCCTTTTTTTCCAGTCGTTCATGCATTTGTTTATAGGCTGTGGTCTTTGCCTCCGACACAGCCTTCGACAACTCCTTCTTGGCCTTTTTGTATGTCTCCCTCAAATCCACTCGCTCCTCCTTGTTTGTGCACCTTAAAAGCTCCCTATAACTTCCTTGCTTAACCCTTATTTTGTATTGCACAATTTCATTCCACCACCAACACTCCTTATGCCCGATTGTCTTTCCTGTTGTGACCCTGAGAGTCTCATTCGCTACATGAGTGATGTTGATCGCCATAGCATCCCACATCCGTTTGCGTCCTCATCCACATGGTTCACTGTCGACGTGGTAACCTTATCTCTGAAAAGTGAAATCTTGTCATCCTTCAAATTTCTCCATCCAATCCTAGGTCTACTACCCCTCTCCCCCTTTGTCAACCTATATTTCATGCCTATATATGCCACCAACAACCGGTGTTGGGCCACTACTGACTCTCATGGTATAACTGTGCAGTCCTTTCATTATTCTTGGTCTCCTTGCTTTATCAGGATATAATAATAACAATAGTTGAAACAATATGCATGACAGTTAAAGCAACAATTTAAATGAAATTTAAAGTTAACCAAATAAATTAAGATGTAAACAAAAATGGTTAGCCTTGTTTTATTTGTTAGTATGTAGAAATTTGTTTTTAGGAGTTGGTTAGGTATAGGGATGGAAAAGGATTAGATTGATAATAGAACGTGTAAAATTGGAAAATGGTAGTTTTTAAAAAGGGGGCAGGGTAATAAAAAAACTAGAGCTGCTAAAGGGGTATGTGACAAAAAAAAGCAGAGTAAATAAGAAAAAATAAAGCTAAAAACAATGTTTTCATGACCGAACTGATTGGTCGGACCGAACTGATAGGTCAGAGCGAAACGTGTTTGATTATGTATATTCGAACTGTTTTCGATTATGCAAATTTCCATTTTTGTTTTTTACTTTCAAATTTTTATTTTTAACTAATTTACTATTGCAAGTTACATATTTTATTCATTTAAGTCTTTATATGTCATTAAAAATATAATTTGACATCAAAACACAAAATATTTTTATATTTTATATCTATATACATAGTTTTAATATTTGTATTATTTATGACATCATCCGGTTCATAAATACGGTTCAACCGGTCCGACCACCGAACCTCTAGAGCAGTCGGTTCATTGTACGGTTAAGTTATGAAAAGATTGGCTAAAAGTAATGAAAGGAGGAGGTGGGTGCCGGTTTCAGGGCCATCCGATTATAATTATAAGGTCATGGGGTATACTTCATGTGAAAACATCCATGTGAAAATAAAGTCAACGTCACGTGGGCGTCACCTCACCACATGAAGTTTTCACATCACTTTCACATGGTAAGGGGTATACCCGTGTAAAAGTGAGTGATGTGAGAATTAATTATTTTTATAAAATTTAATTGAGTGGTGTAAATAGTGTATGTATATGTGTGTGTGTGTGAGAGAGAGAGTTACAAACCATAAGAATTCTCACGCCTACACTTCTCACGCCCCTTTCACAGGAAAAAGGAGAAGGGGGTGATGTTTCACGCCCCCTTCCCACGCCCCCATACCCCACCCCCTTGACCTAATCATATGCATAATGTCATTTCTGTAATAAAGAAAAGTACATGTGATCACAAACTTTCTAATTATAAGGAATCATAAACTCTCTCTCATCAATAGGATTATATGTTTGATTATACCAAACAAAGGATGCCACTCAATTTTCTTTTAAACGTGACTCCTCATTTGGTTTCATGTCATATGTGCTATTCATATAGGATGTCATATTGCTTATGTTGTCGTACACATTGGTATACATGCTAGCTTAGGCTTCCACAGGGCCGTCCTTAAGAAATTAAGTATCCGGCTCGACATTAAAAAAAATGCCTCCATTCCTCCCTCAATATGCACGTATATAAAAAAATTCGATAATACGACGATAATTGTAATTATAATAATAAAGAAAATAAAACTACCATAAAATTGGGATGGGCCAATTGGGATAAATGTATAAAGATTGGGCCATTTGGGATAAATGTATAAAAATTGGATCATTTGATATTATTGGGTTTGGTACAACTATTAAATTGGGTATTACTGGGTTGGATATCATTTTAAAAAACATTTGCCCCTAGATTTTATAAAATTTTATAGAATTTATAAGTTATTTAATTTTTATTTTTTTTATAATACATATAAATTTTTAAAAAAAAAATTATGCCCCACTCGTAAACATGCCCCGGTGCCGCGGCACCACTCGCACCACCCTCTAAGCCGGCCTTGGGCATCCAAGTCCGCCAGACACGATCACCCATGGGACAAAGAAACGGAATTGGGGTGGGACTATAGCAAAGAAGACGAAGAAACATAGGGGTGGGGTGGGGTGGGGTGGGTTAGGTAGGGAGGGAATAGTGAGGTGCCCGAGCTGATGGGTCAAAGCAGGAGTTGCTTTGACACATCATTTTTTTATCGGCCACCGGTTAAACGCTTAGCCGGTTACATTCAAAATATAAAAGTTAAACTTTTAATCCTATTGATTGATACGAGAGTGTTTAGTTTTCTTTAGAGATCTATATCTGTCAAATCTCTTGCTTGTTTCAAACAAATGCAATTAAAAAAAAGCTAGCAATTATAATCAAACTTGTTAAATTCAAACATAAATGATGTTAAAGACTTCAATTTTTTTCAAAAAGCAAATCGTGATGGTGGGGTTGTCAATTTGTCGTTAGTGCCTTTTGTTATTCGCCGATAATGTGTAAATTTATTGTTTCAATCCAAGGTTATAATAGTCAAGACACCTCAAAGCTCAACACACAATGTTATATGTACAAAACACATAATGTTATAACTAGAAGTATAATCAAGTTAATTCAACACAACTTACTCAAGCTAAACTTAAAATTAACTAGAAATTGAATAACTTAAGTCTCTCGAGCAACTCAAATAAATTAGTATTTTTTTAGTGTGATGTATATGATGTCACAATAATTTCACACATATAGTTAGGACTTATCTGACAACAAGTTTGTGTACCAACTTTTACGTCATTTAATATGAGAAGATGAAAACACATCACTATTAAAAAGAAAATTAAAAAGAAGATTTGTCAATGTGAAGGAGAGGAGACGCATAACGTTCTACGAAGCTCCACATAGATTCAAGTATTTCTCCATATTAAAGGACACGAGTAAAAGCTGGTATATTAACTTGTCGTTGTGTAACAACAACCATATCCAATAAAAATTCCACCAATAAGGTTTGTGGATGATAAAATGTAAGCAAATCATATTTATATTCCAGATGATAGAAATGCTTCTTTCAGGAAGACCCCAACTCTAAAAACCTTATACAGACAAAATAAGAAAAGAATTATAGAGTTCCGCACAAAAGTATCTATGTATGAAAAATATCTTACATTATCAAAAAAGTATTTCACACTTAACTAATTTTATGATTTTCTCTTCTTGTTACATTAGAACCAAAAAATTGTGAAGACAATTAAATGATGATGTTTGAACCAGGGTTAGATGTTTAAAAAAGTTCACAAGTATGCTATGATTAAAAAAATAAAGTATATTAAAGATATTTCATAACTATAATTTATTTAGATTCAAATGAAAAATCAAACAAGTATCTGTATTTAACTTTTTAAAATTCTAACCATATTTAACTTTATATTAATTATATTTAATTATAAAATCAATCTTAATCCTTAATTTATAATAACTAATTGAAGGATTAATCTTGATTAAAGATAATTATTTATTTATTAATTGGTTGAGTTCGTATTAGACTAAGAGAGAGTTTTATTTATTTGATTATTTAATTGAGTTTGAGTTGGTTTAGGATTAGTATATGGTTTATTATAAATAGATGGTTAGGGATTAATTGTAAATTGTGAGTTGAGTTTTATTAATAAAAGAGTCGATTTTGGTTGAGATCAAAATTTGTGTTTGTGTTTTGGGTCTGATTGCCAATACCAATGACTGAAATTTCTTCGTAAACTTTCAACTTTCTATAAATTTCATAGAGTGAAGTTATGTCGATCTTAAAAGTACTGGTTATTCATAATAACTACATGAAATAAATTTTAACAGTATGAGTTGAATCGAGCTTTCGGCCGTAACATGAATCACGCTTCTTAGTAATTACAAGAAGCACCCTCTCTCCAAATATATAATTTAGTTTATAGCATTTTATTAAATTGAAATACAGAATTGAGGAGACAATTAAACTATGATGATATTGAGCGGGGCCAAGATGTTTTAAAAAGTTGACAGATGATATGATTAAATGTATGCTAACAGCTAATGACAACTCGCGAATTTGAATCTTGGCTTTCACTTCACGGTTGAAATTTAAGCCAAATCATAATCATTCACATTTGAATTATGTTAATAATTTGAGTTGACTAAGAACATAAAAGGCTCGGTCTTAAATTTGAAATTACATGTATATCTTTTTCTAATTTACTATTTATCTTAAAATAACATTGAAAGAGATTCTCGTAGTAGCAAGTGATTGAGTGCTTTCCTCTCATTTTATGTTAACGGGTTCTTACGGTTAAAAAGCACCCTTTTAGAAATTATTAACTCAGATGCATTAACAAGTTTGGTAATCTAAGAAAAGGGGCATATCTTATGCTTAACTTACCTGCCGCATTTATGCAGAGTTCAAGGAGGGGCCAGATCGCTTCGTGATCGGTACGTAGCTTTACCTTACACTTTGTGTAAGAGCTTGTTTCTCACGGCTTGAACCCATGACTTCATAGTCACAAAGTAGCAACTTCACGGCCTACCCCTTTAACAAATTTGGTAATCTAAAATTATAAAATCAACCTTTAAGTATAAATTTTGCATAAAATTTTTTGTTTTATTAAAGATCGATTCTTGTTTTTTTTTTTTATAATTTTAATTTTTTGTAGTTTTTGAATTGTGATGGTGTGGATAGATTGATGGTGTCCGGGTTAGTGCTTTGTTATAACCCTAAAATATACATGTTTCTTAGTCTTTACTATGTTATTCATGGGTTATAGGGTTTATGATCATCTTGATTCTTAGAGTATAGAGAAACGATTACAAAAGCACATTTTATGTGGGTCAATGTGTGTAGATGGAAAAATAGAAGGAAAGGAGATGAATTAGGATACTTAAATTGAAAGAAAGAAAAAAAGCTAAAACGAATGTGCCTAAGCAGCATGAAAAGAACCAAGAGATATCCCTCGGATAAATTAAGTGACCTAGAACCACATAAGCAAGAAGACAAGTCTTTGAGACTAAAGGGATGTTCAAATAATAAGTGATATTTTGTTAATAAACCTAAGAAATGATAAAACCTTAAGAAACGATATCAAACGAACTCCAATTAAGTTCATTCAAGAGGCGTTGGAACCGTCTCGTCGAACTCTACCATCTTGGATTTTAGCGTTGAATTTTATGGTTTTAGCCTTAAGGTTTAGGTTTTTTATGGGTGAGGGTGAGAGGTTCAGGTTTTTGGGGGTGCAGGTGGAGGGGGTTTTAGGTTTTTGGGGGCGGGTTAGAGTTCGATTATACGGTTCCAACGCAGTTGGATGAGCTCAATCGGAGTTCGTTTGACCCAGTTCTTACCATTTCTTAGTGAAAAACCACTTTTTAGTGAAACCTTCACCAAAACAATATGATCCAGAAAGACATATATTTCTTGAACTACGTAATGGGAACTAGATAAGCTAGAAGAGAACTCTTCCGCACCAAAATCATATGATCAGTAAAGGGAGGAAAAAAGAAACTAAGAATAATTAGTCATTGAATGATGCAAACGGATGTGTGATTCAAATGGTTCAATATATTTCTATCCACGTTTATGTGTAAACTTTATTCAAAACCGAGCCAGCGTAACGTGCGGCCAAAACGTACTAGTTACTTACAAGATCATTTGAGACTTTTCTATATTAAAAGACTAGCTTAGAACCTGTGTACTACACATGGTGAAAAAATATCAATACATAAAATTCTTAAATATTTATATATATATATATATAGGGGAGGGATCAAGAGAAAACCACAAAGTTAGGCGAAAACCGAGAAAACCACATCATTTCAGGCAATTTTTTTATTTAAGTATACGTATCCAAAAACATTTTTTTTGGTTTACGTATACATAACCGCAATTTTTTTGTTTTATGTTTACGTGTACGTAACACTATGTGTAAAAATATTTTTTGGTAAAAATGTTTAATATTACGTTCATACTCTTATAAATAAATAAAAATAAAATAAAGAAAAAAATAAATATTATTATATGATTGGGTAAAATTGATTTTTTTAGTGGTTTTCTCGGTTTTCGCCTAACTTGTGGTTTTCTCTGAAACCCTCCCCTATATATATATGTATCTTATAGGTGGAAAAATGTATCATATATATTAACAATATAAAACAAAATAAAAAAATATGTAAAAATTAATATATAATTGAGTTTAAAAAAATACATTAAATACTATTAAATGTAATTTGACTTTCATTTAACTATTTGATTGAAAACATAAGCTATGTAATTAAATTTCTAAGTTTTTTATAATATGAGGTAATTTAAAAAAAATGTGTTTTATAAGTATAATTAATAATTTGTTTAAAAATATATTATTATTGAAAATATGAAAGTGTATTTATTATGAGAGAGAGACGAAAAAATTTTTATAAGGATTAATATGAAGGCGACACGTGGCATTACGAAACATTTATTTATGATATAGTATAGATATATTCTGGTCATCATATTGAGATAAATAGAGATGATGATAATCATTAGCCTAAATAAAATAAAATTTTGAAATATCTTTTTAATAGCGAGTTAAAAATAAATGAAGAAACATATTACGTTGATTGGTTGATATTAATTTTTACAATTGTCATAATATATATGGTTATCCATTGAAACTTCCGTATATAAACCGTAGTAACAATAATTTTGATACAAGGTTTTGTTAAGTTTGAATTAATATTGCAAAATTATTTAGAATTTAGTAGAGATATGGACTAACATTAGGCACGTGAAACATGCACTATTAGGGTTTTCTTTATGGAATTTGCAACTGTTTGCTAAGATGATCATCTATATTATTGAAGTGCTAGATATAAGTATTGAATTTTGGCATAGAATATTTTGTGATAATTTGGAAAATCAAATGAATTAATGAAATAAACAAACAGATGTTTATGGAAACACAAAGGAAGACAAGAGGGGCATCATGTCAAAGAGGTTGTGGTGTAGTGGTTGAAGTGAGGTCTGAATTCCCAAGGGACCCAGGTTCAATCCTTGTCACCACCATTAATTTCTGCGGCATCGCAAATGAGGCCTTTTAGGCTGATGCTCCAGGGTTTTACCCACGCTGATCCAGGGTTGGAGCCTCGGCTCTCCCTCAAGCCCGGAAGAGGCCGTATTTGGTGGGTTTTTTCTTTGAAAGCTCTCCAACTCTGACGCCAAGTGGGACCGGTTAAGACAACATATTGACCGGAGTTGGACGAGGGTCTTCCATGTAACGGGGGGTGCGACGTCACACATTCATTGTTCGCCTTCAAAATAAACAAGAGGCATCATTCCGTGAGGAAAGTTATAAGAAATGGTTACGGAGATGAAGGTGACGAGAGTCACGTGCTCATCATTTTTCCTTCCAACTCTCTTCACGTGAAAGGAATTATAGAACCCCCCATCTCATCAATTGCCCAATATTTACATTCAACTACTACTCCATGCATATTTAATCATCTATAAAATTATATCCACACACACATACACTTGTATATATAAAGTTATAAATGTATGTATATACTTAGTATACTATCATGTTCATTTATTTACATGGGACATTTTATTTTATAATGTTGTTTATAATATAATTTAATATAGCTTTTAGACATACTAATTTTTTTTTGTTATCATATCTCTTGCACAAACCTTCCCATCAACCCATAGAGCTACTTTTATGATGGCTTACATTCAAACAATTGGAAGGATTTCAAGGATTCCATATCACAATGATGTTGTGCATCATTTTAGTCTCATGTTATCACACCCCGTCTACGCTACATTTACTGTGATCGATTGATACACAATCATTGCAATGAAAACATAACTTAAAGTACAAAATTTTCATTTCATTTCTTTCAAATGTCAGAGTACAAGCTTTAAAATAAAGTACGTACACTATTTGCTAAACATCAAAATAACGGTGTACACATGCTCTAAAAGCTCATACTAATAGCTAGCTAAAACTAGCCATCTCCAATTACTAGCTATCTAAAGCCACAACTATCATCCACCTAAGATATATTTAAAAACATTTTTTGTGTCACTTTATACCGGTGAGTGCTAAAATCATAGTTTGTTTTAAAATATTCGTTCAATCAAGTCAATCAGGTGTCCTAAAAATGATTTAAAAATTAATAGATAAAACCATGCACATACAAATCTACAATTCAAGATAGTGTGGTTTTCATCGCCAAACACTATCAAAAGTACACTCGTAGCGATCATTTCCCCTCAGGGCTCGCATTAAGGTGATCAGTCCTATTTGAATTTTAACATGTATGATAAGAGCACAACCATCAATCATCAACCTTTCAGGACTCAAAGTTGGGAATTGAAGATGTGTGTGATAAGAGCACAACCACCTCCCAAAAGTTAGTTATATGCATATACCACAACTTAACATGCCATGTCAGTTTCATTAACCCATTGTAATTTCACATTTTCATCAGAACATTTTCATAAAGTGTATAAATACATTTACCTAAACCAAGTTTAAACATCTAAGTGCAAAACCAGTTTCAAAAGAACTTACAAGGATGTGTCAAATCAAACATACCAATTGACTTTCTTTATATAGTGGTAGAAAATACCATGAATCGTCGCAAAGTTTCATGAACTTGTATGGTCATTTATGGTTATAATCGTTTGTAACTGTTGTATTTACCTCAATAGAAAACAACACTAATAGTATATCAGTTTTTACTTAAGCAAAGTTGTTGCTGACATACGTAGTTACGACTGATCCACAGTAGTAGCAAAGTTACTACTACTGCTTCATTTTCTACCGAAACAAAAAGTTGCTATCGAAGAACAAAGTTGCTACTGATGTATCAATATTTTCAATCATCATTATTCATGTAGCTCTAATGCATTTTCAATGAAGCAAAAATTAGCCAGCTTTGTGCTTCGGTAGCATACTCGTACTTCAGTAATCAATTTAGTCTTAAATGAGTGTGCACTATGCACCTTCTAACTTAAACCAATGTATATTTTGAACTCTTAATTGGTCTTAAGTGAACTCAATTACATAAAATGACATTGAAGACATTAAAATCACAAACACAGTTAACCATTTCCAAATCTATCATGATCACTATCGCGAAATCTACCGTTGAACTTCATATTAACCAATCACGACCCATTCTTGGAATTTGGAAAGATTTAAAACATCTTTTAAATTACAAGACGGTGTAATGCGAAATAAACTTGATGGAGAAAGATAAAAGGTCGAAGACGGTGCATTTGATATAAAAACAGAGAGAAAGGAGAGAGTATTTTGATATTTTGTAAACATAAACATACATATTAAATTTTAATAATATTGATTTCATTTTTGATATAATAGCATTAATACTGTGTACCATCCTCCAGAAATCAAATTTCATGTAAAACTTAAAGTGTTTATAAATTTGTAGTTAAAAAAGAATATATCAATGGCCTAATCAGCTAAAACGAAATTAGAAGCCTAACCAAAAATATTAATGTCTTCTAGAAAAATAACTTAAACCAAAAACAATACATGTAACAGGAGAACTCTCTCTTGAATGTTGAGAGAGGAATACATTGAATATATACCGATTTACATTACAATAAAATATGAAATATATTAACAACATTTTGACTATACATAAATGAGGGAGATATTATAGGCATGATAGTTTCAATTCCAATATTAGCTTTTATCCCCCCGCAAGCGCATAGGCGGTGGACATACACGAAGCAGGTCTCGGAAATGTTCGAACTGTGGACGTGGTAAACTCTTAGTGAAAATGTCCGCGACTTGAAGCTTGGTAGGAACGAACTTAGTGTGTAACTTCCCTGACAGAACTAGCTCCCGAACAAAATGGTAGTCTAAATCAATATGCTTTGCTCTTTTATGAGACACCGGATTTTGAGACATGAATAATGCACTTCGATTGTCACATAAGAGAGTTGGACGTGAAGCAGGTAAAGCATGAAGTTCCTTCAAAAGATGAGTTATCCAAACGATCTCAGCCGCGGCATTAGCCATTGCACGATACTCTGACTCACAGCTCGATCTGGAAACCGTTGGTTGTTTCTTTGCACTCCATGAGACAAGGTTGCCGCCTAAAAAAATAGAATAACCGTATGTTGACCTCCGAGTTTCAATACATCGCGCCCAATCCGCATCCGAATACCCCAATATAGTTGATGACTTAGGACGAGTGAACACAAGACCATGAGAAATAGTGCCCTTAACATAGCGAATGATTCGTTTAACTAATTGGAAATGATGTTCGGTCGGAGCATGAAGGTGTTGACAAGCTTGGTTTACGGCATAGGCGAGGTCCGGTCTAGTGATTGTGAGGTATTGAAGAGCGCCGACTAAGGAACGGTAATGGGTAGGATCAGAGTAGGGAGGACCATCAGAAGTGAAGGTATCGGTGGTCGACAAAGGAGTTGGGACAGGTTTAGCATGGTTCAAACCGGCTCAAGTGAGAATGTCGTTGGCGTATTTGGTTTGTGTGAGAAAAAGAATGGAGTTGGATTGAACAACTTCGAGACCAAGGAAGTAGTTCAAAGAGCCGAGATCCTTAATGGCAAACTCTTTATGTAATCGACTTGTAAACGTAGTAAGAAGAGATGATTTGTTACCCGTAAGAATAAGATCGTCGACGTATACAAGAAGGTACATTAGAGAGTCACCATGATGAAACACAAAGAGTGACGGATCCGCGCGGCTACAAGAGAAACCGTACGACACAAGAAAGGAACTAAGACGCTGAAACCAAGCTCGGGGAGCTTGTTTAAGCCCGTATAGAGCTTTGTTGAGTTTACAAACATGTGTCGGGAATTTCGGATCAACGAACCCCGGAGGTTGCTCCATGTAGACTGTTTCGGAGAGCGAACCATTTAGAAATGCGTTGTTGACATCAAGTTGATGTAGCGACCAACCATGAATAATGGCTAAAGATAGAACAACGCGTATGGTGGAGGCTTTAACAACGGGGCTAAAGGTATGAGTAAAGTCGAGGCCCGGTATCTGAGTGAAGCCTTGAGCAACAAGACGGGCCTTGTAGCGGTCTAAGGAGCCGTCTGAATGATACTTGGTTCGATACACCCATTTCGAACCAACCACATTAGTGGCAGTGGGACGCGGCACAAGAGACCACGTTCGGTTTCGGTGAAGAGCATGTAGCTCCGCGGTCATGGCATCCATCCAATGAGGATGTTTGGATGCGCTTTTGAAACCTTTCGGATCAACCGAAGATAACAAAGCCGTATGAAGGGATGAATGCATGGCTTGAGCAAGATAGGCAGAATGTTTAGGATTTGGTTTAAATGTGCCAATTTTAGATCGGGTAACCATGGGATGGGCAGATGATGAAGTGGTAGGATTGAATGTAGGAGGAGAAGAGTGAGCCGATGAATTGTCAGTGGATTCAGTAGGTGAGGGTGGTAAAAATTGGTCAGAAGGTGAACTAGGTTCAATAGGTGAAGTTGAGGAGGAAGGGACAGTGGGCGATGGATGGGTTGGTGGATTTGAAGGAGTTGACTTGCATAAAGAACATGGTGGGGTAGGTGTACTGGGAGGTTTTTTTGGAGGAGCAGTATTGGGTGGGGTGTTGGTAGTGTTTTTAAAAGTGATAGGGTCATGGAAAGTGGATAGAAAAAGGTCAGATAGGTTTGTAGAGGAAGAATTATTTGTGTAAGGAAAAAAGGTCTCGTCAAAACGAGCATGGCGTGTTATGTACATACGAGAAGATGCCGGGTCAAAACATTTGTAGCCTTTGTATTGCGGGGAATACCCCATGAAAATACAAGGGATGCTACGCGGTGCGAGTTTGTGAGGAGCATAATCACGTAGGTACGGATAAACACAACATCCAAAAACACGTAGGTTGTGGTAAGCGGGTTTAGTAGAGAAAAGCATTTCAAAGGGAGATTTATCATTTAGTACTTTGGTTGGTAACCGATTTATTATATATGTAGCCGTACTAAATGCATCAACCCAATGAGTGGCAGGGACGTGAGCATGGAATAACATAGCTAAACCCGTTTCCACTATGTGACGATGCTTTCGTTCGGCGCGGCCATTTTGTGGAGCGGTGTACGGGCAAGAAAGGCGATGAAATGTGCCATTATCCTCAAATATTTTTCGGACATATTGGTTAACAAATTCCGTGCCACCGTCACTTTGAAAGACTTTGACCTTTCGTGAAAACTGTGTTTGGACAAGCCGCAAAAAAGTTTGCAATGCAGAGTAAAATTCAGTTTTCAATTTAAGCGGATATAACCACGAGAATCGGGAATAATCATCTATAAACACAACATAATATTTATATTCATCTGAGCTTAGGATGGGAGATGGACCCCATAAGTCACAATGAATAAGATCAAGGGGGTGAGAAGCACGTTTTTCGTTTAAATCAAATGGTAATTTTCGGGCTTTTGCAAGTTGACAAGGCGAACATAAATTAGGTTTCGGCAAAATAGAAGTAAATGTCAAACAACCATGTTTCTTTAAAATGGAAATAACATCAAAAGCAACATGACCCAAACGATTGTGCCACAACTCAAATGAAGCTTTATTCGAAGAAACGGAAGCAAAAAAAGTCAAAGATTTATCCCGAAGTATGTAGAGACCGTTTTCACACCGACCTTGAGCGAGAGGTTGGCTTGTTTTCCGGTCCTGAATAAAAAAAAACGTATCTGAGAAAAGTACATCAACATGATAATCTTTAGTCAACTTGCTAATGGAAAGTAAATTTCTGGTTATTTTAGGAACAACCAAAACGTCATTTAAGGACACACGATCATTGATTTTAACATGTCCTTTATGAGTGATAGGAAGCGAATGCCCATTACCAAAGAAAACGGAAGAGGAACCAGTGTAAGGATAAAATGATTAAAGTTTACCAGTGTCGTCTGTCATGTGAATATCTGCGCCAGTGTCCGCAGTCCAGTCAGGTTCCTCACCAGAAAACTGACATTTAGCGTGAAACGCTCGAGCAAGATCCTCATGTCCCGAAGCAGCGGTTACAAAAGAGAAGAGTTTGGGACACTTGTTTGCGTAATGGCCATTTGTGCGACAAAGTTGGCAGTGAGGAGGCCTACGCGGGTTTTTTGAGGTGTTGGGTTGGGACTGATTTCGAGAAAATGACCCGGAACCAGAGGACCCAGATCTGGGTCGGCTGTTGGAGGGACCATGCGATCGGTTTTGGTGTGAAACGAAGGCCACGGGGGCAGGAGCAGGCGGATGAAGGGTACGCAAGAATTGTTCTTGACTCTCAGCCTTGGTGAGTAGGTCACGAAAACAAAGAGAATCACAAGCGGTGCGAATGGCGGTGGACCAGCTCTCAAACGTGGCACCAAGACCACAGAGAAACCAATGAGTTTTATCCGTGTCGCTCACCGGATGTCCAATAGCCGAAAGTTGATCATAGATTACTTTGAATTTGCGACCAAACTCAGCCACGGTAGAAGATCCCTTAGTTAATTGACGAAGATTATCACGCAAAAGGTGCATGCGTTCCAAGGAAGTATTGCTATAGGCGGCTTGCAAAGCGGTCCAGATCTGATGAGAAGTGCTTAGGCCAAGTATTTCGGCCACAGCTTCTTCCGTAAGGGAGGCGTTAAGGATGAGAATGGCTTGTTGATCAGCAAGAAACCAAGCGGTAAAGGCGGGATTCACTTGTTCCTTGGAATCAATGGTGATGGTTTTTGGTGGAGCAGGAACGGAGCCGTCTACATATCCGAGGAGTTTTTGGTTGGCAAGGAGAGGGGTGATTTGGTAAACCCAGGGAAGATAATTGGTAGAGGATAGTTTAATGTTGATCATGTGTAAAAGTGTAGCCATGGGGAGGGAGGTTTCGAAAGTTGTAGAAGAGGAAGAAGAGGATTGCGACATTTCAGGGAAAGAATAGAAGGAGAGGACCGAAGATGGCTGATACCATGTAACAGGAGAACTCTCTCTTGAATGTTGAGAGAGGAATACATTGAATATATTCCGATTTACATTACAATAAAATAGGAAATATATTAACAACATTTTGACTATACATAAATGAGGGAGATATTATAGGCATGATAGTTTCAATTCCAATATTAGCTTTTAATACATTTTAAAATACTACATTAAATCAATAAAAAAAGGTTTTAAACTTTTATAAATTTGAATGAGAAAATGGATGATATGGGCAACAGGGAGTGGTGTGAACATGTGTGTTTTTGTATAATAAAAAGGTATACATGCCATAACACCCGAGTCCGACGCCGTAATTAACAAACGCACATTCAATCATCCAACCTAGTCAAACATACACACACCATGTGCACCCACTTCCCCTCCCCAAATTCCCACTAAACACATCCAAGTCTTAGCCACCTTAATCTAAAATCCTTCGAACATATTGTCATCGTAAGAGCATTCACAATAGGTTTTGTATATGTTTGTGAGTGAGCTCTATGTATTTTAGAAAGTGGTTAAAATTATTTGTGAGTAGAGAAGAGAGAAAATATTACTGTTCATCTGTATATTTGTGAAAACACGGTTCACCTGTGTAAACTTTTTAATTTTTTTGAAAGTGGCTGTGAGTGGAGGAAAGAGAAACGATAATGATAAAAGTATAAAAACGTACTATTTAATTGAAAAGGAGAAGAAAATTATAGTAATTTTTAGTGTAATTAAAATGATAAATATAAAGAACCTACTGGGAATGCTCTAAGAAGGAATAGAGTATTGCTTGAAGCTTAAACTTGATTCTAACACGATCAATTCGTCAGTTTTGCATTGACAAATGCAAGTTTGCAAGACATTTATGAGTCATGTACAATTTTGAATATTTAAATTAAAATTGAATTTGGCTCGTTTTATTGAGGATGAATCCAGTCCTCTCATGTTTAAACTAGGGGTGAGCATATAAACGAACTGTAACTGAATTAACGGATTTCAGTGAACCGAACGATTAATCGGCGGTTCGGTTAAGAAATAAACAATTAACCGAAAATTATGGGTCGGTTTTTGTTATGTTGTGTGTTATAACCGAATTAACTGAATCGAACCGAATGCTATTAGTTTGACATAAATGTTTATAGACTAGTATGCACTTGAAATAAACTAAAGTTTAGTATGTTCTTGTTACTAGACGAGGAACAAGTATGCACTAGTAGTATATATGTTATGACAATATTTCAACTTTTGAAGAATATGTTTTATCTAAGTGTCGCTTCAGTCTTGTTTTCAATTGTTTTTGTTTTGTTATAAAAAGATTTTTGAACTTAGTTTGGATATTTTTTAAGTCGAGTTGAGCTTGGTTTGGATATTTTTTAAGGCCTACGCATTCGAGTCAAAACCAATGGCTCATTTTTGGATATTTTTAAGGCTTGAACATTTATAGTCCAGTTAATTATAAAAAATAAAAAATTTGGTTAACTGACCATAACCTAACTGAAACTGATTTTTTTTGGAACTACGGCGATTTCATTAAACAAATTAACTAGAAGCTATAAAAACAAAATTACAAACATAAAAGTGGGTTTTTAAGCCACTCCGTCCAATTCAAATTACATTTATGATTCCGATTACCATACCAAAGGAATGAAGGTTGCAAAACATCATCGAAGCATAACCCTTTTCTTTTCAAACCTGCTCCAAACATCAATTCATTACGAAGTCTCCAAGTCACCCACCAAGACATAGAAATGATTACATCAATTACCTTTTTGGCTGATTTTCGAAACTGGGCATTTTCTAGCCAAACAATCAATGAACATGGGGTCCAAGCAAGGCACAACCATACCATGTTGCGTCCATCAAGGCGCTCAGGCGAGAGGATTCCAACCAAATTCTAGCCAATACCGGTCTGAAACATCTAAAAATAGATGGAACACGTCTAAACTAGCCTAAAACCCCACAACAATGGCACGTTTATATTGTGCGCCTTATTTAAAACAAGTCTAAAACCCCTAAAAATAACTATTTACACATCTAATGTCGCGTCTTTTGGTCCTAGAAGATGAGCACACCCTTTGTGCCTTGAGTGCGCCTTGAGCCTCTATGTGTTATGACTCTTATTAATAAGCTTCTATGCTCTTATTAAATAGCACCCTTGATGAAAGTTATGATTAGAATCTTTACATAGTAAAAAAACTTGAGCCATATGACAAACTCTGTAATTTCCTTTTTTTCTCTTGTAATCTTCTGTTTATAGTATGTTCGATGTAAAGGTGTTCATCGATTCGGTTTATTCGGTTTTGAAATTCTTTTAGGCCTATCCGAAAACCAATCCTAACAGGATAAACCAATTTAAAAAAATCGGTAATATCCGATAACCTAATCGAAAACTGAATTCACAATTCGAATACAGTTATTCGGTTAAACTTACAAATATAATTAATCGTTAAATCAATTACATATATAGTTATTTGGTTAAATATACGGTTATTCGGATCGGTTAAAAGGATTCGCTCATAATCTGTTTGTACATTTAGTTAATTATATCAATAAAGGGATGCTTTGTTAGTAACTATAGGTAATAATATAAGCACGTGGTTAAAGACCCAATATAATTCACATGCATGAAAAGATGATCACATAACCATATTGTAATAATGCATAAAATATCCCAACAACTCCTACATTTGCTTGGATACAAGATGCTCCCCGGAAATGATCAATTCCCATCCAGTAGGAGACTTCAACCGGAAATATCCTTCCTTGGTCTCACCTCCATTGAGCCAATCACTATCCACCATAGTAGACATAGTATTGGTTTCAATAAAAAGTGAAAAGCGTCCCATCACAGTAAACATGAGTAAAACTACTAACCACAACGACTAAAGAGCATAATGGTTTCACTATCCACGTACCATCAATTTTAAAAATTAAACTTTTTTTAGTTAATTGAGCCAATCACTATCCACCACCATTTAGATATAGCACACCACACTAGTGATTTGCCCTACCCCTTTGCCTATAACTCCTCAATCACGCCCAAAGGGGGCGGTCTTCCATGCCCCCAGCGGCTGAAGTAGCGCTATGTGTGAGCCCATTACAAATAGCCTAATGCACCACATTTAATATTTAGCAACCAACAAATCTATACTTATAATTTAATTCAATAAATGAACTCAACCTCATGTAGACCATATTAACCATCACTAGTTCTAACTTCTAACAAGTGTAACACAAAGAACATAACTCTAGTTTACATACAACATACTTAAACTTATGATAATAGTTAAAATCATATTAAGCATTAATAGCCACATTAATATAGTATCAAACAAACTTCAAAAACGATAATTTGTCACTTTGATCATGCATCATGCATCATGCTTCTCATGCCCTTTCAAACATCAACACCATACATCATGTAATTTGCATGACTATAAAATAGAAGATATTGGGGAATCAAGAAGCACCTATGAGAAGCAAGGGAAGCGCTTATATCTCACATTAAAATATTATTCTTGCTTTGCTTTTAAGTTCTGTAACATACACAAACACTATGTATATGACACATGCAAAAAGGGGGTGTTCTATTTAATGCTTAAAGAAATGAACAAATGCACCAAAAGAGAAGAAAAAGAGGTGCATGACTCCTCCACTCGTATTCATTTCTTTGTATCAATAAATGCATGCATACGATAATGGCCTTTTTCTTACTTGTGCTTGAATTAATGAAAACAATAAAAGAGAGGTGGAAAACTTTCTCGAGGGCAAGTTGAGGCCTTTTTTTTGTATCCATGGATACATCCATACATATACCCGCATACATGCAGACGTGTACACACACATACAAATGCATACATACACATGCATATACATAGTAACATACATGAGCGACTCAATCATTTTGGGGTTCAAGCGAATTAAATACCCGGGCGTCGTTTCGATCTTCAAGGTTAGGATTATTTTGTGAGTGGGAGTAAAAGACGGGTTCATTAAACTAGCATTATACTATAAAAAAAAATTAGTCTCAAACTTATTTTTGTTAAAGTATGGTTGGAGTACGATTGAATTTTTTAGACGCAAAACAAAAAACCTTGATTTGACTATGTATAGACACATCAACATATATCATGCATGCATACACATAGGTGGTGATGGCTGGTGGTAGGTGGTTCGTGGTGGCTGTAGTAGCATTTAACAATGTTCTAGGTGCGGCAGCCCCTAGCGGGGTCCAAAGGGCAACGCCCTTGGCTGCGTCATCCAGACCTGATCTGGTAATCTAAACCTGAATTAAGCAGCAGTTAACGATTGACGGTTAACAACCGTTATGACTTTTATTGCATCTGTTTACCCTTATAAATAGAAGTATTTTTGGTCAGTGTAGAACACACGATATTCCTAACAGATTTCATATTTTCATTATTTAATCTCTGATTTTTATTCGACTGAATATTCGAGTATATCATCGAAATAGTTAAATCAGAAAGTGTACACACGGTTGTTCGAGAATACAACTCATCTCAAATCCAAATTCCTATAAAATATTTTATAGATTGGAGGTTGATATTTTTTTTAATAAAATAAATGTTTTATAAGAAAACTTATACAATTTATGAGCTTTTTAAAAGTTTATCAAAAAAACTAAATTTGTAAACTAAATATGAGTATGCCCAAAACAACTTTCATGAATTTTATTTTATTTTATTTTGTCAACAATATAAATGACACATTCAAAATCTTCTTAAAAAGGTACATTTTATTCAAACTAAACCCCTAGTAAATCTCCCTCCTTTAAAAATTCAAACTCATTTCTAAACCAGATCTTATCTTGGTATTTTCAAAACTACATTAGCTATTTAAGACAATTATTCTGCTCAAACTATACGTTTAATCTATAAGAACCACGAGGTGTAGCTCTTATTTGAAGTTGGATTTAGACAACTTTAAATTAAGAATTGAAGTTACTAATTTTGTCAAAAAAAAAATCATATTTGTGGTATTTTTCAATATGAACCAAATATGTTTTAGTAGAGATGAGATATTTAGTTAATTATTATTGTTTCCTGCACCAATATTGATTTTAAGTTTTCAAAATTTTACATATGAAGGACTTTAGTCGAACTTAAGGTTAAATAACACTATTTGTAAAATAAAGTTAGAGGTTTAAATTCAAAGAGAATTGTAAATATGTTTATTTTTATTAGAATTTATAAGCAGTCATTTCTATAAAAACTAAATATACGAATAAATTTAACATATTCACTTTGAATAGAACGTAGAAAACAACTCAATTTTTACTTTTACAGCAACTCAGATTTAAAAAAAATAAAATAGATATTTGAAATTAAAAAAAATATTAAAAGTAAAGTAGACGATAAAAATATAGTAAATACGTTAAAATAAATTAGATGAAATAGATTAGATATTGTTCTTTTTTTTTCCCGAAAATATCCGCGGATTCTCAATAATAAAATAAAAAAAGTCAAATATAAATATTAACGTATAAATATGTAAAAATTAATTTCAATATATTTAAGGATAATTTAATCAAAGTTGCCATGCTAATAAATAATTTCACCTTGACATTTCTAAAGAAATATTTATTTATCAAAATAGTAGGTTAAAATCACGTGTATTACACGTCTTAAATAAATAAAATGTTATATATTTAGTAATAAAAAAATTATATTTTTAAAAACCCGTGTAATACAAGGGTTGAATAAACCAATATATTAAATCAGTTGAATAAAATATAATGTAACTTATTAACAAATTTCACATTTGTCAAAATATGTTTTTAAAAAATGTAATTTGTCGTTACAGTTATAAGGTCTGTTAAGTTAGTTTTTAAACCACTTTTTTCAACTGATTATTAATTTTTTTAATTTAATTGATAAATGTTAGTTAATATTAAGTTTATTTGATTGATAATATAATAACTATTTATAATTAATTAATAAGTATTCGTAATTAGATTTATTAATATAAAGTTTATTATTTAATATGAGAGAGAAATAAAAAATTTAATATTTAATAGAAGAGAAAGACGGGAAAATAAAGTTATCACTAACTAGAGCACTAAGATTTGAAAATAATAAATAGTTTCATTACACATGCTTTTTAATAAATTTCCCTCTCGAATCTTCACCACCTTCTTTTAATCCCATCCTTCCCACCACACCAACTCGCACCACCATCACTTATTCACCATCTTTTCCTTCTTCCTTTTCTCACCGGTGCAATTAAATACTGTTTCTGCAAATCTCCAGCGAAGAAAATGCCGCAAAAGTTAGCTGTTTGCATTGCCGTCGGCGCTGTTCTTTTTGCCATTGCCGGCGGCGAAGATCCGTACAAATTCTTCGACTGGAATGTCACCTATGGTGATATATATCCACTCGGTGTTCGTCAACAGGTTCATATAATTCTAATCTTATCAATTTTTATTTTATTTTTTCGTGTTTAATCCATATAGTTTATATAATTTTATTATAGTTTATAGGATGTTTCGAGTCAATGTATTCACTTTTAAAAGAGTCATATTATATTTCCACTCATATTTTAAAAACGCTCATTTTTAATGTTACATACACTAAATCGTTTAATTTTTTAATTAATATGTGGTTTAAATTTAAAAAACTTGATACTTGTTATACAAAATATGTTTATGAATATGAAAATCACTAAACTAATTTTTTTTAATTAATAGGTTTTTGTGTATTTTAATGTACGTTTATTAACACATATGTAGCATATATACACACAAAATTTGTTGATATATATTGTTTAATTTAGTGTAATAGGAATAAAAATTACAATTCTATCACTTTTTAATATTTTTAAAAGTTTTATGATTAAAAAAAATTAGGATATATATTATTTTTATGTTCGTGTGAGAGAGGGCCTACCAACAGGCCCTCCGACTCTCTAGTACGGATATACGGATACCATCACAAACATTTGAAAGCGGACGGCTCCTCCAATGGACCAATGGTGATGTCTGAAAACGGATGCCACCTCAGCTCCACTGGCCGTCCGAAATCCACGGCTGGAGATGCTCTTAGTAACAATGTGTGTGTGGATTGCAGGGGATTTTGATCAACGGACAATTTCCCGGGCCCGATATTCATTCGGTTACGAATGATAATCTCATCATCAACGTTATCAACAGCTTAGACGAACCGTTTCTTATCTCCTGGTAATCTCCTAGTTCCATGCTAATTAATGGTTTGTGTTTCTAAAAAATAAATTTGATTTGGGAATTTGAGCTTTTTCTAAAAAAATTTAAGATTTTAATAAACTAAAAATGATACATTTTGGAAGAAGGTGATGAACAACCCCGTGACCGGTGGATGTTTAAATAGGTGAATTTATCGATGATCACCGGTAAAAGATGGCGACATAAATTAGATCTGTTTTGGGTTTCAAAAACGAATTAAATTGTAGTAAAGAATGTTATGAAGTCAATAGGTACTCTAACCGAGGAAGATAATATCAAATAATAATAATAATTAATAATAATAATAATAATAAAATCATGAAATTAATTATTATTTTTATTTTAGTTATATGTCATATAAATTATATCTTTATAGCTATATACAGTTGTGAAAAGTTTCATATATTGTTAGAAGAAATATCATATTAAAAAAATAAAGTAGATATACGAAAAATGTAAATACTTGATGTGTAAATTAAACGTTATAAAAAATTTGATATCTTTTGAAATATTGTTAATTATATATATGAACATAATATGGTTAAGTTATTATAAGCAAAGATTCTGGTATTTATATGTTAAATGATGCCTTTCGGAAAAAAAAACATGTTATATATTATTTAATGAGTTTCTTTATTTAAATATTACATCTTGTACGTACTACATTCTGGTATTTCTTGGAGTTAAGAAATGCAGACACATAGCTGGTATGACGGATGAAAAAAATAACATTGGTTTTTAAATTTTTTAAATTTAAATAAACAATGAATATCTCAAAGTTACGTAAAGAATACTTTACTTGTTTTTGTACAAGACAGAAGGTGACAGAACGCAAAAGTGAGAAAGGCAAATTATGTTTTTTCACGAGTTTCATTACACATATATTTGATGGGAAAAATATGAAAATGGATATTTGATCAAGAAAATACTCAAAAATTGACATACTTATTTAGCTTACTATTTTATGGACATTGTTCTTGCGAAAAGGCTAAAGACGGATAAGCTAGCCGGCTAAAATTTCCGTGCCAACATTCCATTTGTCAGAATACGAGCCAATAAACATGTGACACGTGGCAGACTTAGCCGTCTAAATAAACAGTTTTAGCCGTCTAAATAAACAGTTATAGCCATCTAAATAAACAGTTTTAGCCGTCTAAATAAACAGTTATAACAGTCTAAATAAACAGTTTTAGCTGTCTAATGCATTTAGCCATATAAATAAACAGTTATAGCCGTCTATTAGCCGGCTAAGCCTCCGAAAATTTTCAAAAAAATTTCAGAGGCTAAGTCGTCTAATAGACGGCTATAACTGTTTATTTAGACGTGTAAGGCTGCCACGTGTCGCCACACAAATGGAATGTTGTCACGGAAATTTTAGCCGGCTAGCTTAGCCGTCTTTAGCCTTTTCGCAAGAACAATGTCCATGAAACAGTAGGCTAAATAAGGATATCCATTTTTGAGTATTTTCTTGGTCAAATGTCAATTTTCATATTTTTCCCATATTTGATTTGATATTCAAATAAAAGAAAACAGAAAAAGCAACCGTGATGCTTTTAATTTAATTATATTTCTAAAATTCATATTTATGTGAATTAAATTTAAAAAAATATATCACTTAATTAATAACCCTTTTCGATTAATTTTCCTAACTAATGTATTGATCGCGAAAATGTGTTTTCATAGGAACGGAATTCAACAAAGAAGGAACTCGTTCGAAGACGGGGTGTATGGAACAACATGCCTGATCCCTCCGGGTAAAAACTTCACATACATCATGCAGGTTAAAGATCAAATCGGAAGCTTTTATTACTTCCCTTCTCTAGGGTTTCATAAAGCCGCTGGCGGCTTTGGAGGTATCAGGATTCTTAGTCGTCCAAGAATCCCGGTTCCGTTCGATGAACCCACAGATGATTTTACGGTTCTTATTGGAGATTGGTATAAGTCTAACCATTCGGTAAACATCATAGCCTCACCTTTGTTTATCTTGCTAAAAAAATATTCAACATATTTATTTAACCTTTTTTTAAAATTTTATTATAAATTATGAATTTATATTTCTTTTATCGTTCTGAATATTTTTTTATAAATTTGGCGCCAAAGATTTTAAATGGTATAACTACAAAGATTTGCCTTAATTGCGGAGGGATTGACACCTACTTTGTTTACTTTTGAAGCAAGGAATTTGTGTCTTTAACTTGAGAACTACTTTTAAGTGGGTCACTAGTTAGACTTCTTTTTTAATCCCTTTATATTTGTGGAAATTTAATAAAAATATTAAATTTAAATAAATAGTATTTCAAATAAACTTTGTAACAACTTATGTTTTAAAACTTATTTTCTTTTTAAATTAAGGCATTTTTATAAAATTTTATATTATTGGTATCAATTTGGTTTCGTTTACACCATTTTACCGTGACACACTTAATAAAGTTTGACAGCTAATTAACGTCAAATGATTTGTTTTTTCAGTCGTTGAAAGCGATTCTAGACCGAGGACATAAGCTTCCGAACCCTGACGGAATTCTTATCAATGGGCGCGGCCCGAATGGCACTACCTTCACCGTCCAACAAGGTCAAACTTCCATGGTTTACTTTATGTCTTTTGGGCTTTTATTTTTCTTTGTTCTAACAAAGGCCCGGCCCGAAAAGCTCCAATCATTTTAGGCCCGATCAGACTTATCGATTAAAACCGGTGCAATCTCAAATTAACCGTTGTTTCTTTTTCCATGATAAACAGGAAAAACATACCGATTAAGAATATCGAACGTGGGACTACAAAACTCGCTCAATTTCCGAATTCAAAACCACAGGATGAAACTTGTGGAAGTCGAAGGGACACACACGTTGCAACAAATGTATTCGTCTCTCGACATTCATTGCGGCCAATCTTACTCTGTATTGATCACGGCTGACCAACCGGGCCAAGACTACTACATTGTTGTCTCCTCCCGATTCACCGACCCAATTATGACCACCACTGGAGTTCTTCACTACACCAACTCTGCAGGCAAAGTCTCAGGCCCAATCCCCGGTGGCCCAACCATACAAGTTGATTGGTCTCTCAACCAGGCCCGATCCATTAGAACCAATCTTACAGCAAGTGGGCCCAGGCCTAACCCACAAGGCTCGTACCATTATGGTATGATCAACACTAGCCGAACCATCATCATCCAAAGTTCGGCTGGAAGAGTTGATGGCAAGCAAAGATACGGGCTCAATGGTATCTCGTTTAAGCCCGCTGACACTCCTTTGAAGCTTGCTGATTATTTTAACATCGGAGGCGTTTTTCGAGTCGGAAGCATTTCTGATCGGCCCCATGGAAGGCGGATGCATCTGCACCTCGATACCGCTGTTATGGGGGCTGATTACAGAACTTTTGTTGAGATTGTCTTCCAAAATCCTGAAGATATTGTACAGAGTTATCACCTTGATGGTTACCAATTCTTTGTTGTTGGGTAAGCACCAAAAATAACAAATAGCCTTGTTATGGGCCCAACCCACTAGGCCCATACCAGTACTTTGTTGTGACATAATAGTTAAATGTAAAGGTAACTTTTGGGTTTGTTTATCTTATCTGACGTGGCATGAAACTATGGTTGTGTTAACAGAATGGATGGAGGTGTATGGAGTGAAGCTAGCCGGAAAGGTTACAATCTTCGAGATGGTGTCGCACGGAGCACCATTCAGGTATCATCCACTACTAGAAAAATGACTTTAACCGATGAAAGTTACTCTCGTCAGTTATTATTAATGGATTATCAGCTGATCATTGATAGATAGGTCAAAATACAATATAAAACTGTTTTATCGATGATAATGTGATATGTCATTGGAGATTGTTGGGTCTATATATGGGACTTACAGAGATCTTTTGTTAATATCTATTATTGCTCGTAATGTCTGTCGTTAATCCGTTAGTCTATCATTGATCCATCAGTAAAATCATCACACATGTCGATTTTCCCACACACCTTTATTGATGGATTGTTGACGGATTCTTCCATCACAGACGGATTTACGACAGGGGATATACGTCAGTAAAATTCATCTGTTTTGTAGTGATTGTTACAAGATAAAAATTTTAGTTCTTGACACTCAAATACCAAGTTTTTTAAACATGTAGGTATATCCGAAATCATGGTCGGCTCTTTACGTGCCGCTAGATAACGTCGGTATGTGGAATTTAAGGACGGAGTTTTGGGCGCGACAATACCTCGGTCAACAGTTTTATTTACGTGTTTACACCAACTCAGGATCGATAAGAGATGAATACCCGATACCCAAAAACGCTCGTCTTTGTGGAAGAGCTACCGGCCTTCACACACGGCCGCTCTAATCCTGCCCTATGCTGTATAATGAGGTCAAGTTTAGATCTGATTGCGCTAATATCATACGTAACTTGTAGTTGTGGTGCTACATAAGCACTGCATCGGATTATATCACTATAAATGTTTATGACCTTAATCTCGAGGTCACATTGTTTTTATTTTATCTTTTTTCCACTAAAATGTGGATATTCAATTTTAATTTTTTCTTATTTATTTATTTTTGTTTGGAATTAAAGAATTAGATGTTATTGTAATAAGCCACTTGTTTGTTAGTTATTTTGCTTATTTTGTCAACTTGTTTGTTATTTTGCTTTTAACCAAAAAACCAACTAAATGGTTTCTGGACTAAATTTTGAAATAATCTAATCATTTTTGACACAGGAATGACTTATGTATAAAATTTATTCGACCAGAAGTTGATACGTGTCAAAAAAAATAATATGTTGTTGAGAATTTACACGGGTAAGGAAGGAACCAAACAAAAGATGCCATGTATTTACGAAATTCGATGCTTTATGACATTAATTCCATTTTAACTCTTCCTATGAAAATTAAGCAGCCAATGATAGAACCAGCCAAATGATGTCACATGTTAATGAAATTCACGTTTTTTTGGTACTTTCTGATGAAAACACACGACTAAGGATGGATTCTCACTGTTTTGGCGTCAAACTGTGAGATTTTCCACAGGATTAAAAGCAAAATACATCTGTTTTGTAGTGATAGTTACAAGATAAAAATTTTAGTTCTTGACACTCAAATACCAAGTTTCTTAAACACTACGTATATCTGAAATCATGGTCGGCTTTTTACGCCAAAACATTTTCATTTTTTGAGTTATCGTGCTCTAACCGGATGCACTTTTATATAGAAAGATTTACTTTTTTTTAAAAGTACAATGATTATATTTTAAGAAAAATAGAAAATAAAGTTAAATGTTTAGTTCGGTAAAGTTTTTGATAAAAATGATTTCCCTACAAATATTGCTTTTCTTATATACAAACCATGATTATATTTCTATCATTGTTTTATAATTCATAAACTTGTTACATATACTACACCAAGGATTAACCATTTTGACATAGCTTTTCGTCACAAAAGCTTATAATCCATATTAATTCCTTGTTTCTAGTAGAATTTTAGCATAATTTCTTATTCCAAACAACCTTAATCTATCCAGGATGCACCCAAAGCATGTGCCATGAAGCTGTAACAATCTACTGCTTTATCAATCTGCAATTCAGGTTTCAAAAACACATAATCTTGTCATGTTTGGTGTCTATGTGTATGAAAAAGATCATATAAACACGAAAACTACGCTAAAGTTAGTCGCGTACGATTATCTGTGTTGAGCTCCCACAGCCATGCCCCGATTTGGTACTGATTCGTCCAACGATCGGGTTAATCTGTGGGCTGTTCTTCACACTTGTACATAGCTCATGTTGCATAGTCTACAACACAAATCAGACAATCAAGAAACTATGTGAAATGAAGCTTTGCAAAATGTTGTACTTTTTAGTAGTGAAATGAAGGGAATGTAACTTTCGATATATAGAAATTAAACGCACCGCTAATAGCTTCAATGTGTGTAATGGCACAACGCGGTCATCATGATCAGCGGTTAGTAACATACAAGACGGATATTGTGTAGCCTTGGTGGATGAATCTTTCCAAGGCTGTTTAACATTGTGCAGTGGTGAGTACCTGATTAAAGAGTATGTTATGATCATCCTCACATGAGACCAGTTACTGCGAATATACGTTGAGATAAAGTTAACGACTCACTTGATTAGGTAATGGAAATCGTCTTCTTTATCCGAACACCCAAATTCGGGAACCCATGCGTGACCTAAAGCACGATAAACATTATTAACTGCAAAAATACGATCAACTAGTTTTGTTGTAGAAAATGCGTGTACTCACCGATGGTGAACTTATGGTACCGTAGCATGTCCATGACCCCGGCATGAGCTAGAGCACAACCAAATAGATCCGGTCTCTGTCACAACCATAATTAAAGATTCAATCTTGTTATCTATTAGGCTAAATGTTTTATTTTCGGGTAACTGTGAGAACTCTGTTATTAACAAACTTATGACATTGCCAACAGGATTAAGTAAAACGCATGTTTTGCTGTTGGCAGGTGGCTTTCAAGGGGGTTAAAGACAGAAACCAGTTTCATTGGCTCAAAAGACCTCCACTGGAGGGATTTAAGCACATATTACTACGCCACCCCCTTGAAGTTATGATGGCAATATGTTATCATCTGGAAAAGCAGATACCTGATTTATGCAAGCACTGATGAGGATACCACCATTGCTTCCACCTTCGATACATAACTTGCTAGGGTTGGTGTAGCCTTTCAAAACAAGGTACTCGGCTACTGAAGTGAAGTCATCAAAGCAGTTTTGCTTGTTTGCAAGCGACCCGGCTTGGTGCCATTCTTTGCCATACTCTCCACCACCACGAATGTTCGCAACACAGAAAACAATACCTAGATGTCGTGCTAAAACAACACGTCTAATGTCAAAATACGGTGTTAAACTAACACCATATCCACCATATCCGTACAATAAACAAGGGTGTGATCCATCTAGCTCTATATCCTTCCTAGCCACGATGAATGCTGGAACTCGCGTTCCATCCTTACTATGCACAAACACCTGATTAGCTTGGTAGTCAGCTAGATCGAATCCTGGAACCACAGTCTCGCGTAAAACTTTCATGATTGGGACCGTAGGTTTCAAATCATACTGATAAACGACACCCGGGTTGATGAAACTACTAAGCTTGACAAAAAACACACTATCTTGGCGCCTAGCACTAATGTAGTCAATGCTACCTATGTCAATCGGTAACTTGTGCAACAAATCACCACTCCCCAAATTACGTATTTGTAAAACATGTTTGCAATCGCTCAAATAGCTCACGATCATCTGGTTTCTATTAACGGGTAGAACAGACTCAATCACATCATTTTTAGATTCTTGAAGCACTTCAATCCATACATACGGTTTCTTGAGATCTACTCTAACTACCTTCTTTCTTGGAGCTTCCTTGTTGGTCAAGAAAGTAAACATTGTGTCGTCATTTGCAACCGCTTCATATTGTGCCTCAAAATCGTCAACAACCTTCACGAACGGGAGAATGCCTTTTCCTCTTTGACCTTCAAGACCATTTGGTAACGTAGATAGATTACAACAGTAAAATTTGTTTAGGGGTACCGCACCTTGACATATGTTCATAAGAAGATACTGCAAAGATACGAAAATAATTCATGTTTAGTTTGTACAACCGATAAGAATATTTATAAGATGAAGCATGAAGGTCGTATGAGCACCTTCCCATCATCCGCAAGTCTCGCTTCAAGAATGTGAGTCGGGTTTTCGAGATTGTTCCAACATAATATATCTTCCGATTGTTTCGTCCCTAGAAAATGATAGTAGAGTTGATGATTATTGTTAACGGTCACTTCTGTGCCAGCATCCATGTTTTCGCTCTCCCTGAATAAATCAAATATAAACGTCTCATGTTAACTTCATATAATATTTTAGTTAAAACTTATTGTAATTATTTTTTAGAGTAAAGAGTAATTTGCGTCCCTGTGGTTTATGCCCGTTTACACTTTGCAACTCTGTTTTAAAAGAAGTGCAATTTGTCCCCATGTGGTTTGGTTTCTCTCTCTTTGCACCCCTGCCGTTACAATAACCGTTAATCTTTTAACACCGTTAAGGGTATTAAAGTCTTTTCACCCAAAACCCATAACCTAACTTAATATGCACCACTATGGTTTGATTTCTTTCTCACTTTGCACCCCTCGCCCTCATCGTTCCTGTCTGCCGCCGCCCCGTCAAAACTCCAACGCCTTAGAAGCGACCCCATGATTGCTATATTTATTTTCGGATGAAAAAGATACATCATATTTTCATATTTTGTTACGTTATATCGTTTATTTAAAAAAAACAGTTTGAATACCCCTGTTCTTGAATCACCTATTCATATTTTGTTTCGATGAGTACCCCTTTTCTGGAATCACCTTATCTACCCTTCTGTGATCCTTCCATCTTCATTTTTAATGAACAATATGAAAAGTTAGCACGATTGAGAAATCCGTCCTTGGCAAGCTTGTCGAAATTGTTCCGAACCTCGTTCCATCCATCTACACCGTTGATTTTGTTGTTGCTGATGAATCGGAGGCCTTTAAGAGATCTATGAGCACCGGAACGAGTTCAATCAAGCTGAGCACGCTGTTTACGCATCGCACGTGCCGCCATAGCAGAATCCAATTCTCCGGTTGATACGACGGCGTTTGATGAAGACGACGCACGTAACGTGTGACCGTAACTCCATGGAAACCTCCGGAGTTCCATCGAAAACTACCTCGCTTTCGCCACTGCCTCAGCCTTCAACTCCTGTGAAAACTGATGTATTCGGTTGGATGAAGTCTGTCGCATTGCCGACGAATGAGACGAACGCGGATGATTGGTGATGTATATTTTTTCATCGTTTTTGAAGATTAACGGACGTATCGGAGATGTGCCTGCAATTTTTTTCATCGGTTTTTGAAGAAGATGGTAAATTTAGGGTGAGGTCAGGGGTATAATTGTCTTTTCATTAGAAAACATAACGGCAGATATGCAAAGAGAGAGAAACCAAACCACAAGGGGGAAAATTGCATTTTTTTTAAAACAGTGTTACAAAGTGTCAGTGGACATAAATCATAAGGGTGCAAATTACATTTTACTCTATTTTTTATTATAATTATGAGATATAATTTTGATTACATTCTTTTGTAATGAAACTTATTGTATTTCTATATATATTCTATATAAATACATTTTAGTACTGGGTCTACAGTAAACAACCATGACTGGTTGAGTTTGGATGGCTGGCCTATGTGGCAATTTCCCATTGATTTGGTTTTTTAATTTACCTAATTTAATTTATGAATTTAATAATATTTGGTCAGCAGAAAACACAAAATAGTACTTGGCCTGGTTGTCCAACCTTGCTCCCCTTACTCAAATTTCCAAACGGAAACCCGGGTTCAAATCTTTGTCAGTTTTCTTTTTTTTCCTTTTTTTTAATGATTTTTTTCAATTTTGTTTTTTTTAATCCAGTTTTTTAGTCTCCCTATCTTTTCTTTACTTTTACGTTATATAATTTTTACATTATAATTTTTAACGTTTCATTTTGTTAACTAACTACGACACCGTTGCGAAGCGTGGGTGTCCTCCTAGTTATACATAATAAGTTGGAGAGACTTCATTATTTTATAATAATTATATTTTGAGCTATTATTTAGAAAATGAACTTATCCTAAAACATTATTTTATAAATAATAAATTAAATAAATTACTTTGGAGCAGGAAAACGACAATAGAAAAATCCCCTTGTGTCATGAGTCCAACTGATCGATGTAAACTTCACCTACAAAAAATACACATAAAGAATCTATGAATAATCAATTTAAATATATTAACAAATTAATCTTTGTTTGTCGATACACAAATGTTATCATAAGATTAAGAGGTTACCCTAGAAAGTTTGTCTGGCTCGATGGTCTTGTCATCAACACGCATAACTTGGAGGGTTAACCAGTCGCTTCCACTCGAGCTTAGACCATAAGCCAAGTATTTTGCATCATGGCTAACCTCGTAAACTCGTAACGCCACGCTTGCATCCTCGCTAAGTTGATTCGGATCGAGCAAAACCTCCCCTTCTTCATCTAAGCCATCCTGACCATCACAAAACGCCATAGATTTTATTATTTAACTTTATATCTATAAACATAAGATACAATTTTATAAACTTTTTCCTTTGCAATTTCCAATACGACGTTTTCCAAAAAAATAGAGATAAGAAAGTATCGGTGAAAAATTCTCTACATATACTAATACGGTGGCAGAAAGACTGAACCTGATAGGAAAACCGAAACCTAAAACATCCTGGATGGGTAATGGGAATTATGATGAGTATTCGGGTATCTGATCTAGTATTTTATAAATAACGAAACATACATACCCATAACATATATACCTGCTTACCCAAAAACATTTTCTTTTTTACTTTTTAGTCATCGAGTAATCCAGTGTTCTATTGACTTTTTAGTTTTATATTTATAATTTCCTTAGCTAATAGAATTATATAAAAAATATAAGGGAAAGTTATTGAAATAAGCAAGTTGATTAAGAAAATTAAAAAAATAGGCATTGACTTTTAAACATGTCGGTTATGGAGCTGCCGGTATATCGGAGTCTAGGGCCTATGGAGGTGTCGACTTATCAAAGTGTGGCCTATTGAGGTGTAGACTTATCGGGAGTGTGGACTATGGAGGTGCCCACTTGCTATTGGTTTTTACATTAGTTTCAAGTTGGCTATGGAGATGTCTGATTATCAGAGTCTGGGCTATGAAAATGCCAACTTATCTGAGTGGGGTTTATGGAAGTATGGAAGTGTTGATTTATCGGAGTGTGGGTTATGGAGTGCTGCTTATTTATCCTTTGATTGATTGTTTTGAGTTCCCTATTTTAAAAGTACACGAATTAAATGCCTATTTTAAAAGTCCACGAATTAAATGCCTTTTTTATTAATTTTCATATTTTTAGTCACCTGTCTATTTTTCATGGTTTTCCCAAATTACTATGGTATTGGGATTCCCAATGGTTGATTTTAATAAATTAATTAATGGGTATGCCCGATCCTCGAATCTAATGAGTAATCGGGTACCCAACATGTATGTGACCAGGTATAACCGTCGTATATTCGTTTAATATAATCCCTATATTAAGCATGTGAGTTGTATAATTTGTAAGGTTAATATGATTATCAGAGTAAAAATACTAAATAATAATATTTTTATTAATATATATATATAATTTATTAATATGGAAACCTGCGTACCTGCATGTAGAGAAGTCGATGCGGAGATAGGCCTGGATTATGGAAATAGAAATACTTATTCCCACTCCGGAATGGACACCCATAGCGGGGGTAATCAAATGACTTGGTGATGCTTGCACGAAGCTTTTCCCTGGAATCGCAATTGGAAAGCACTGATTCCGTCACTTTCATTTGCTTTTTCACAAACTCTTTTACCTCTTCGGAATCAAGATCCTCGAGCCTATAATTCCGACAATAATTTTAACAAACCAAATTTGTATCAAACCATATAAATAAAAAAGAATCTTTTTATTTATATCGATTGAATAGTTTTTAAGTACACTTAAAAGTGTTCAATGGGTAGTGCTTGTGGGTTCATGGGTTGAACACACAAACGACATGAGTTTTTATGAGACAAGTACTGGTACGAAATAACTAGTAGACTCATATTTGGAGTAGTTATATGGCAGAAAAATGATATACTTTAAATAGACCATAACTAGCTATATAATTTAAGTTAAATTTTGATCAAAAAAGTTGACAAAATGTATATTGAAAAGTCAAAACTTTTAAAATATACAATCTGATTTGGACCAAAAATAATTTGACACGCAGACAAAAATCGTTTTGGAGGCTTCTCCATAGCCGGCCAGGTGTCAACACGGGAGGCCTACCACGTGTATTAACCCGGCTATACTTGAGCCGCTACCACCCTTACAGGCCCACCTGTAGCCCGTAAAACTTCTATCCAATAAAATATTTCCACGTCTTACCTATAGCGCAGCCGGGATCATTCTGTAGCCGGCTATAGCGCAGCCGGGATCATTGGTGGCTAGGGGTGACACGTGGCGATATTTTATTGGATAGAGGTTTTACTGGCTATAGGTGGGCCGGTTAGGGTGGTAGCGGCTCAAGTATAGCCGGGTTAATACACGTGATAGGCCCCCCGTGTTGACACCTGGCCGGCTATGGAGAACGCTTCAAAACAATTTTTGCCTGCGTGTCAAGTTGCTATTGGTCAAAATCGTATTTGTATATTTTATAAAGTTTGATTTTTTAATGTACATTTTGTCAACTTTTTTTGATCAAAATGTACATTTTGGAGATTTTCTCATGGCAAAACCGTCGGACCCAAATTCTATTAGTTGGAGGCCAAATTTTGATAAGGACGTTTTTCGCAAATTTAAGTTAGTTCGTTTTCTATGTAAAAACGTGTGGATCTTTGGTTTGACGTACTATTTCATGCATTTATTTAATTAGGAAGTCAATTGCACAATTAGTTCACCAATTTAGTTATCAAATTTTGGCTCGTTATGTTTTATTTAGACACATCCTATAAAATGGAGTTTCATGCAACGGTTATTTTCTCTATTATTTGTTTCCGTTTTGCATCACGAACTCGACACGTTTATTTGAGATTATTTTCCCTATAAAATGGAGTTGTAACAGTTTGAGTGTTAACTAAACGTGTTTGCGGATTTGATTTGAATCCCGATTTTTTGTCCGGTTAATGTCAAGTTAAAACTTCACACCCTTATTTAAAATAAGTTTAATAAGTTCTAGAAATAAAATGATATGATAAACAATTAATAGAAACCTAAACTCCTTAAATATGCAATATATAAATTAAAAAACGATTAAATATAAAACAAATAGTAAATTATGTTACCATCGATAGGGATCAGAAATAGCAACACCATGGTAGTTATCAACCACATATTCATCTCGACGAGCAACCGGGTAATGCAATGGCTCACTCACGATACATTCGGACCCCATACCCGACCCGAAAGAGAGTTTGATATCGAGTGTACGTGTTTTGAAGAACTTAATTATCTGGCTTTCACATTAAATAAGGATTCAGAAGGGAATCCAGGAGTAAAATATGTGAGCAGATGAGAACATCATGGGTTTGTTGTGTGTGGTTAACGTTGTTTGTTACAAATTTTATAGTTATGATTCTTCCTAGAAATAGTGAAAATGTTGACATTTTGTTTTATTGTGTCTTCATATTTTTGTTTTCGGAGAATACACAACTTATATGGACGATATTGCCCCCGAATCTTCAATATTTTTTATTCTGTATACCTTGAGATTGGATGGCCCGTATATAACGTATATAAATAGTGATTAAGTTTAGCTTGAGCTTTGGCATGTGGCAAAGAATTATCATTTTATGGGTGTTTAGGTAACATAAATTTCTTTTAATGTAACATAAACTATAAAAATAAATGAAATTTGTTAAGAAAAAATTAGGAAGAGTTTGCTTTTTGAAAACTATATTATCTTCCTAACCTATTTGGTTTGTAGAATTATGGAATCTGAGTTTAAATGATAAAGGAAAATTAGATTATAATAATCCAAACTACGACTTATTGTCCAATAATAATCTATACTGACAATTTAACTAGTGATACTCATAGTTTTCATTTTCGTTGCCAAAGGCAATCCCAATAGTGTAATCATAACTTGATTTTCACTCGATTTCGCTTCTACGTATTCTTATTTCGTTCATGATCATCATTGTGAGCGAATTCGAGTCGGAATCAAATGTAAATATATGAAAATTTTGGTAGTGGATTGTCTTTAGCAACGAAAGTGAAAGTTAATAGTATTATTGATTAAACTGTCGGTATTGATTATTATCTAACAATGGTTCATAGTTAAAATCTAATTTTTCAATGATAAAATTTTGATGATGAAGGGAATTTGAATAGGAAACTAAAATTTGAATAAATTCCTTCAAAACTTTCTTCAAGTAAAAGAACTCAACCTTTTTTTTTCAAACTATGAATTAGATAAACCAAATGAATTCACTTAATGTCATTGCCATCACCGTTCATGAAACACCCCCAAACTCGGGGGCCTCAAACATTGAATTTACTCATTCGCATAATCTATACTAGTAATAGTAAAGTATTATTTTCGTCCCTATGGTTTGACCATTTTAATCATTTTCATCTAAAAATTATTTTTTTTAACTTTTCGTCCCTGACTTTTCAAAATCTATCAATTTTCATCCAATTGACAAACCCCGTTAAGATCAACCTCCCCATTTTAGTGAAGTATTTTACTTGGTTTTGGAAACAAAGAATTTTTCTTCCTCTTGAATTGCAGGAACTTAACAGTTGTTGTACTTTACTGAATCAAACCAAGCTTGGTGATGGCCCAGACAGATGGGCCTGGACCGGCGCATCGGACGGAAGATTCACGGCGAAATCGGCGAGGCTCATAATCTCAAAGCAAGGGGTGGTGTCCCCCGGGCAACCATTCGATTAGAACAAATGGCTACCACTCAAAGTTAATATTTTTGGATGGAGAACCAAGGCGGGTAGGATCCCAACTAAAACAGCGATCCAACAAAGGAATATTCACACAACCTCATTAGTATGTTCTTTATGTGGGGAGGCGGAAGAGACTGCAGATCATGTTTTCACCACTTGTTACATCGCTACAATCATATGATAAAAGGTCTTATCGTGGTGCAATATCCCTCCTATCTATGCCTTCTCAGTTAATGATTTATTCCAATCTTTACTAATTGGGGGACTTAGCGTGGTAAAAAAAAGGGTTGTGCAATCCATCATTTTTCTTGCATGTTGGGCAATATGGAAAGCTAGGAATAAATCGGTATTCGAGAACCATCAAGTTTCAGTTGCAAAAATTATTGAAGAAATAAAGATTCTTGGATATCTTTTGGTTAAAAATAGGGCTAAAATATGCTCTCTGGAGTGGGGGGATTAGTGTTCTTTTAAGATGTAATATTCGTTTGGTCAGGTCCTCTCTGTTTTGTTAGTGCTAGTGCAGGTTCGTTTGTATTAGTTTCTTTTTTTTCTGTTTGTATGTTAGTCGCTGGCTTGCTTTGATTTGAATGAAGTTGTTAAAAAAAAGGTATTTGCCACTAGACTAAGCTAGTGGTTGTAAACTAATAAATTTCTATGATCCATTTAAAAAGATGCAAGCTGTTTCATTAATGATGAGTGGAGGTAGCTAGTAGCAAAAAAAATTTGACTGAAAATAATACTGAATTCTCATGAATTGCCTGACAAAATTGGTGGTACCTAAAACCCTCATCATCATCCCTTTTGCCCTACCATCTTCATTAATGCATGCTTATGGAGTTATGGTACAATCTTCGAAACCACCTATCTGGCTAGCTCATCTTTAAGTTCCTAACAATCATTATAGGCACCCGCCTTTCAAAAAAAAATTATAGGCACCCAGCTTTCAAAACATGAATCACTGGTCAACAATAAAAGAGTTCACATGTCAAATGGATCTTTAGAAGGATTAGTGATTAAATGGGTCATGAAAAAGTCATTTGTAATTAAAGTGAAGCTTTCTTTGAGGTCAAGGGTTCGTCCCGAGGGGTAAATATTTCATCATAAAGTAGAATAAAAGATTACAGTATAACTCAATTACTATATATATATAATCTTCAATAATATAAATCGTTTGACAAAGATTCAAAACTGACATCTATTATTTGTTATTTTTAACAAATAACTCGAAAATACAACTGTCACATATAATCTCAGTTAAGATTTTAATATACTTTTGTTTTTTTTATAATAAATCCAATATACTTTTAAAAGTTGAGGGTGTTTTAGTTAGTATTGAGAGACATTCATCGTATTATATGAAAGAACAATAACAATAATAATAGTAATGCTTTTTATTGCATAATGTATAAAGCAAAATAAAATAATGCATCTCAATTTATAATAAAAGCATTCCACATTAAATGTAGTAATATATTCAACAACCTTTCTACTTCAATTTTTTTAGCATTTCATACCAAACCAGAAAAACTCTTTAACATGTAAGATTACGTTGCCGTTGGGGTTGGTGACCTAGTAATAGAGAAAAATCCTTCTGGAACATCAAGATTTGATGAGGTCATGGCCGGGTTCAAGTCCACTCCTATAGAAATTAAGAAATTTGCCTTTAAAAAAAATTGTAAGATTATGTTGTTACTTCTACGGTTATAAGAAATAGCTCAAGTTCCATATTGTTCACCAAAACAAATAATTCAAAAACTACTTGCTCATATTTGAACTTTATGCAAGCAGCAGAAAGTATTTATGGCTTGAAACTGGTTTTAAGCTCATTCAAAGATCTAAAACACAACCTTTAGATCATTCAAAGATTATATTTGGAGTGTTTTAATGAGTTTTTGGTTGTTGGTAGTCATCAAGGGTATACAAAGGGGCTGCTGTACCCACACCTTGACAATCTAATACCACACTCCATTCAAACGGCCGTTTGTGTTTGCATCGAACGGTCGTTTGAAGTCCCCAACTTTTCAACAGCCGTTTGAAAGTTAGGGCTTATGGCATAGCCCCTGTCTTTTAAAACCACCGTTTGAGGATCCGTGAAACGACTGTTTGAAAGTTAGGGCTTATATTATACCCCTACCTTTAACGGCCGTTTGAGTGGTTGTCAAACGGCTGTTTGAGCGTGTGAGTATAGCCACACCCGTACCTATTGTCAAAATATAATACATAACTACGTATATACATGTTGTGTATATATAAAACTAGGGTTTTACTTTGAAGTTGGAAGGGTGAAAGAGGACTTACAAAAAAAGTTATAAGTGCTTTGCTTTTGATGATGATCATCTACACAAAGATATCTGCTTTTGTGAATGAATCATCATACCAGTACTGCAAAAACAGGAGTCAAAGACAAAATCTAGAAAAACACGTACTAACCAACAATTCAAGATGGTTTTACAAAGAGATACCAACAGAGCTCCATTGACAGTATGCCCACCTCCATACATGCATAAACACAAAAATCTGCCCTACATTGTTTATTTCTTTTTCTTCTTTTTAAACTAAGAAACCTTATTTACACACACAGCAGTTTCACTGTATGTATGTTTTCTTTTTGTTTTTGTTTTTTTTACTTTTTCTATATTGAGATTTGATCAATGAATTTGGAGGTGGACAGAATGCCAAAGAAATCTGCAGGAAACCCTTTATTAAACCGCCATGAAAGAAACCCAAATGCCAAAAAAGCACACACTATGGTGTACTCATATAAAGAAAGATGTTTGGAGAGAGGTCAAATGGGTTCTATTTAAGATGATGATGATAGAGAGAGAAGGTGAGAGACTACAACTCAGTTGAATTACAGGGTTATATAATGGGAAAATAACTGTAATGTCTCTTTTACCAATTATTTTCCTCTAATCTTCCTGTGACCTATTTTTTATTAGACTATCCGTACTCCTAGTGTGAAGGTGAGGGCGTGGTGCCACCTCACCCCATCACGGGCGTGAAACATCGCGCCGGGTGGAGGTGAGGGGACATGAGAGGGGGAAGGTGAGGGTGCTAACAGGTTTGAGGGCAAGGAGACACGCACACACATTTAATTTTAGCCCTCTTTCGCACATACACACTAACAAGTTGGTCACCCTCACTACAAAAATGAAGAGTATTTGGGACTAAAATTTTAGTCTCTAATACCCTCGTATCAGTACTTAATGGTTATCAGACACTGATTTCGCCAGTCCCCAGTCAGTGACAAATACTTAGTCCTAAATAGTTATGTTAGTAACTGAAAATTAGTCCTCATTGTATGTCACTAACAGGGACTAATAGTTAGTCTTTATTACAAAAAATCAATCTTTAATTTGTCTCTTGAATACCATGTTATTTCAGTCCCCAGTACATTTATTTAGCGACTGAAAATCAGTCTCGGATAATAAGATATTTCAATCTCTAATGTGTAATTTTAGGGACTGAAACTCGGGCCTAAAAAAATGTCTACATTGTCCCTGATATGTTTCGTTAGATTTGTGATTCCATATCAAATCAGTCTCCAATAAGATGTTTTAACGACTGAGGATTAGTCCCGATAACATGCGATTTTAGTCGTTAATATCCTTATTGTCGGGACTGAAAATCAGTCTCAGATAGCATATTATTTTAGTCCCTAATATGGTTTTTCAGAGTCTGATAATCAGTCTCTAATGTGTTTCTTTAGGGACTGATAATTAGTGTCAGAAACTAATCCGTATTATGTATTATCAGTGACTATTTTTCAGTCTTTAAATGTTTATCTTTTACAAACTGAAAATTGGCTTCCGATACAATTTAATTTAGTCTCGAACATGTATTCAAAATTCGTAACAAATTTCTTTAAGGACTGAAAAGCAGTCCCAATGCAGGTGTTACATAACGGATTTATAATTTTATATATTAAATTTCAGTCACTAAACAACAGTAATATCATTCATAAATATATTTCTCGCTTTCCAAAAATCTTTCAAGTATTAATATCATAATAATAACGAATGGATCATCTGAAACATCTCTCGCAGAGAGTTATATGTCTAAAAAATGTAATAAACGTCTTAACATGGTACTAGGTCTAGCTGTCACTATCGCTAAATGGATCATCTGAAACATCTCTCGCATGTGTGTTGGATGTTGTGCTCTCGAATTCTGGAAATTTTGTGTTTATAAACTCTGACATCCTTTCCATTTTTTTTCATTCTGTTTGAGTTTCTCGTCATTCTGTTTGAGTTTCTTCTGGAATTCAATAACCTGATTTCTCAGATCTTCGTTGGTCTCACTTGAACCCCGATGAAATGATTCGGCCGCCGTTTTCAACCAATTGTATTTTTCTTCAACACAGGCCCAACACCTATCATCCATCCTGATTGTATTCCGTAGCAGTATAAATGGTCATTCCTTTAGAATTGGATTCATCCACGGTCGCCTTTTTATGCTGAAGAACAATTTCGTAACATAATAGAATATAGAAGAAAAACATTTAAAACTAGTAGCAACCCATTTGAAAAAATAAAATTCATAGTCAAAAGCTTTTAACAAGGAGATGCTTACATATTGAATACGTGAATAATCATTTAACAATCCATCTTTCTCGGCTCTGAAATGCATGTTGTACCATAGTTCTAAAGGGCTTGGCGGCATTTGAGTCTCGGAATTGGTCTGTCATAACAAAAATTATAATAATGAAGAAAAAATAGATTCTAAAAAAGATTGAAATTAGTTTTGTTTAACAAATATAAACCTAAGATAAAGTAAAACCAAAAAAGTGTCACTTAAGACCCCTTTAAGAATGGGTGACACACAAAAAATACCACTAAACCCTTTTAGTGACACTTTTTTTGTCTGTCACTACAAACTTTCGGGCTTTTAGTGACACTTTATTTTGCCACTATATTAAAAAAAAGACTTTCACTGCACAAATTGTGTCGGTAATGACCTTTTACTTGATGATATATAAACCTCTCATGCAACACTACTATAGAAAAAACACATAAATAAGTAAAAATATGATTCATACCTTCAAATTTCCCTTTTGTTTCAGTGATTTATTTGTAACCAAATCTGCCTCATGTTAAGGCGATGCAAGAAAGCCATGCCTAAGGATTGCAGATTTATTTATGCTTTCCGTACAACTGCATATAAAACGTTTGGCAAATTATTAACAAGTATCCACTGTCATATGTACCAATATCTTGGATTATATATTGCAAATTCTCCAGAAAAAGAAAGGAACATATAAGACACTAGTCATAGCTATGAATTTACTAAATCAGAAATCCCACTATTACAACATCCAAAAAGGCTACTATGTCATAGATAATTAGTATTTGTTAATTGGTACTTTCAGATAGTTTAATGTGGTTATTACTTTTGAATATGTCTTAATTTAGATAGATACTATCAAAATGAAAGTTAAAACAGGACTAGGGCTTACATTGAGAGTTTAAAATGATATTATACTAAAAAAAGTCAACACCTTTCTTATATATATATATATATATATATATATACTAGGTTAGAAGCTCCGTGTATTACACGGGTTGAATAAATGTAATGTTATATATACTTAATAATAAGTATTTACCTATTACATATTTATGACATATTATATAGTTTTTTAATACAAATTTCAGAAACGTCATATAGTTACTTTATAAAAATGTTTTATAAAAATAATTAAATAAATGTTTAATTTCTAAAAATGTTTTATGAACAAACCTATATTTTTTTAAATAAAAAACGTTTATAAAAACATATATAGAAATCATTATTATTTAATAGGAAAGAGACGAAAAACAAAAAATCATTAAAAAATAATTAAAAAAAACTTGTGCAATTAATAGGAGAGAGAGACGGAAAAACTTGTTTCACCAAAACCTTCATTTATTATAGAGTATAGAGTTTTCTTATGATTCTCATTAACATATGCAGTACCTTTAATAAGTAGTTTTTTGGTTTTATCATGAACAATGAGTTTTCTTATGATTCTTCCCTTATATAAACCACATAGTTAGGCGAAAACCGAGAAAACCAATTTTAACCAATCATATAATATTTTTTTATTTATAAGATTATTATTGTAATATTACACATTTTTACCAAAAAAATATTTAAGTATTGGCTTACGTATTGTGTTTTACGTATTCGTAACGCAATTTTTTTGTTTTCTGTTACGTATACACAACCCAATACTTAAATGATTTTTTGGTAAAAATGTATAATATTATATTGATACTCTTATAAATAAATAAAAATAATATTATTATATGATTGGTTAAAATTGGTTTTTTAGTGGGTTTCTCGGTTTTGCTATATTATCGGTCTTGTACATTAAAAAGTTGAAGCTTTATCTTTTCTATGATTTTATTTGATTTGCTAATTTAGATTTAACTGTGTTTGTATTGCTCATTTAGTTTTAATTGTTATCGTGTTAAACAATTTTCAAATGTTAAACAGAAAGCGTAACCACGACCAGTGCATCAAAATAGGTAAAAAAAAACTAAACGAGATGCTTTAGATATGATTTTTAGAAAATGATTCAAACTTTTAGTTCGTTTGAAGCCATCAAATACCGCCTTAAAAACCACATTCCTTTATCTTGTCCAACCTTTTATATCAATTTGTAACTTAGGACATAATATGGGGGTGTTTGTGTAATTTCTGTAATATTCCAGAAATACAATCTGGTCAGGAAACCGGTAGCAGTGACGGAAGTGAAACCGGTGATCGGAATTCCCTAAATCCATCGGAAAACTAACGAAATTGAAGAAGAAGTTGGGTTTTATGCATCAAGCAGCTTTCGGTAAAATAGGATCCAATACACGGTCTCAAAGGTATGTTCTAAAAACCTCTGTTGAGATTCTTTTGTAGTTGTTGCGTTTCTTGTACACAAGGTGTTCGCTGTAATGCCCCAATGAGTTTCTTAGTCTGTAACATCATTTAGAAGTAAAAACAAACCAATCTCAGATACCCAACATGTTTATTGTCATCTATGCATAATTGGTAACATATCAATTCTGTTAATTTTGTTTCAATGCCTTCGAAAATATATGAAACAGTTTTCAAATCCTCAACTAACCATGTAAAAACAAAGTGCTATGAATTTGTTTTATAAGAGATATTTACAAGTAAAGGGTACCTTAGGGTTGTAAAAATCGCTAGTCGCTAGTCGGGCGGTTAGGGTACTGACTATCAATTAATCGGGATTAATTGGATTGGAATTTGTATATGTTTTTAGAATTATTTACCAAAAATTTAGCTATAAAAAAGCTTTATACATGTTTTAATATATAAAAAATATATATGTACAACCTGAAAACCTATATGTACAGCATCTTGATACTCACACATGTAAATGTCTTGGTTAGTTTTGTTAAAACTATCATTTTGAGGATGAAACTTGTAGTTTTATTAAATAATAAGTGATAAATGAAAAAAAATGTAAAAGTCTTGGTTAATTTTATTATAACTATAATTTTTAGGATGAAACTTGTAATTTTATTAAAAAATAAGTGATAAATTAAAAAAAAATCTTTGGGCTGATTAGGGCCGACTAGCCCCGATTAAGAACGATTACCGATTAACTGTCCGACTAGCCCAAAATTACAAGGTATTCCACCGATTTTCTATTAATCCCGATTTTTACAACACTGCCTTAGATGATGTAGAGCGGAAGCAGAAATAAATAAAAACTCTCAGTTAAATTTTGATAAAAACTGAATGAATCAACTTTTATTACATGAGTTGCCTTTTTACTGGGAGATTCTAAATTTGGCAAATACGACCAAATTTTGAGTTCACAAACCGACTCATAGATAGCAAATTTGACGACATAATAGACGCGTAAATCAAGGCAATCAATGATTTAACTTGTTTTACACTAAAAAGGAAAGATACGAAGTTAGCTAAAAAATAGGGAAAAAGTCAATGATTAACAAAATCGGAGCCTTTTGTTGGAGGATTCAGATCCGACAGTTGAGCCAAACCGCCATAGGTTTGGTACATGATCGGGCTCGTCGAGACCTTTATGTCTATTGGTTATGGGCCCCGTAACTCCAGTCGTAACCAAAGTTCTGCCCATATTTTCCCATGTCTACTGTCTAGCTGGTCTGAGTAGGACTCAGCTTACTCCTGGATCAACTCCTCATCACTTGGGGATATATTTTGAATCTTTCACCAACCATTTTGTGTATCCATTTCATATGAAGTAAATGAGTGAAACAACACTAACAATGTCAAGAAAGCAAAGCTGAATTCATATGGATCCTTGTCTAGTCGTGGTCGGAACCGTGCTTCTGGCCGTGGTCGTGGTCGGCGACCACCTCACTGTCAACTGTGTCGACAGGAGGGTCACTATGCAAACAGTTGTCCAAACCTTGCAACTTTTGCTCAAAAGGCCCCTCCTATTGACGCTAACCTTGCCCAAGCCTTCCAAGCACAATGTCATGTGACGTCCATCTCTCCGGACTGGTTCGTTGATTCCGGGGCTACCGCTCATATGACTCCTTCAACCGATGGCCTTGATTCAGTGGCTAAGTATCCGGGTAAAGATTATGTGTTTTTTGGTAACGGTAACTCCTTACCGATCTCATATATTGGAAAATCTTTTATTACTAATCATTTACCATTACAAGATGTGCTTGTAGTCCCACATCTTACGAAGAACCTTCTATCTATAAGTAAACTCACATCGGATTCTCCTGTTGATGTGCTATTTTCTAATCCTTATTTCCATATCCAGGACCGAAAAACAAAGGAGGTTCTAGCACGAGGGAAGTGTGAAAACGGACTCTACATTCTTCACCAAGGAAATAAAGCTTTCATGGCAGGCGTTTCTTCCCGCCATCTAAAAGCATCCTATGATAGATGGCATAGTCGTTTAGGACATGTTTCATTTGATGTCATTTCATTATTAAATAAAAATGGACATTTATATGTTACTTCCTTGTTACCTAAACCGGTTGTTTGTTCACCTTGCCAATTATCAAAGGCCCATCGTTTACCCTTCAATGAGAACACTAAACGATCTTCAAATGTTTTGGATTTAATCCATTGTGATTTATGGGGGCCATCACCAATAATGTCATCGGATGGTTACCGATATTATGCCATTTTTATCGACGATTACTCTCGTTTCACTTGGCTTTATCCACTTAAGGCTAAGTCCGATTTTTATAGTGCATTGATGGTTTTCTTACCTTTTGTAACTACTCAGTTTACTTGCAAGGTAAAAGTTTTTCAAAGTGATGGAGGAACGGAGTTTACAAACAATCGGGTACAAGAATTATTTCAAAAAAACGGTATTCATCACCGTCTTTCATGTCCACATACTCCGCAACAAAATGGTCGAGCCGAACGCAAGCATCGGCACATAACTGAAACAGGTCTTGCCATGTTATTCAATGCTCATGCTCCGGCTAACTTATGGGCGGATGCTTTTATTTCGGCAACATACATTATAAATCATCTCCCAACCACGGTACTTGATAATAAGTCGCCTCTCGAACTATTATATCACCAAGTCCCAACCTATGCAAATTTTCGGACTTTTGGATGTCGTGTTTTCCCTTTTTTACGGGACTACGCTCGACATAAACTCTCTCCACGGAGTGCTTCATGCATTTTCATTGGTTATAGCCCAAAATACAAAGGCTACAAGTGTTTGGATCCATCTACTTCAAGAATTTATATCACTCGCCATGCTCAATTTGATGAAGACACCTTCCCATTTAGTGGTATTATTCCACCAGTTGATGAAGCAAGTCTTGTGTTCTGAACTTTTGATGATTCTATTAACCCTCAAACTTCACAGCCACTTTCCGCACCACATGTATCGTTGCATGAGCTTTTACCTACAAAACCTTCCCCATGCAAAATGTGTTCACACCAACCTGTCCCACATTTACAACATACGCCTTCACAAAACCCACCCTCACCAACCTCCCCTGTTCCTACTCCTATTTCATTGACAGCCCCATCACCCTTCCCAACCTCACATGTTCCTAATTTTAGTCCTACTGCTCAAAGTACAATAAACCCTCCATCACCCTCACTTCAATCGCCCCCACATGTTATTCCTATTCAACCAGACCTCACATCATCTGGCTCGGTCCAAACCTCTCAACATCAAATGATCACTCGGTCAAAGGTTGGTACATTCAAACCAAAACATATTGTTGACATTGCCGAACTATCCACAAATATGCTTTATCACGCTTTGTTCACTATCAAAGATCCTAAAGGCTACAAAACAGCCTCCAAACAAACCAAATGGGTAGTGGCGATGAATGAGGAGATGGATGCCTTAACCAAAAACAATACTTGGGACCTTGTCCCTCGTCCCAAAGACTTGAATGTAGTTGGCTGGAAATGGGTTTATCGTACAAAGTATAAATCCGATGGCTCTATTGATCGGTACAAAGCCCGCTTGGTGGCTCAAGGTTTTACTCAAGTTCCCGGCCTGGACTATTTTCTTACCTTTAGTCCCGTTGTCAAAGCCACTACCGTTCGGGTTGTGCTAGCTCTTGCTACAATTCATGGATGGCATTTACACCAACTAGACGTAAAGAATGCTTTTCTAAATGGCAATCTCACCGAAACCGTTTACATGGAACAACCGCCCGGTTTTATAAACTCTAAAGTTCCAAATCACGTATGTCGTCTCAAAAAGGCTCTCTACGGGCTCAAACAAGCACCGCGAGCATGGTTTGAACGTCTCAGCACGTTTCTAATTCATCTTGGCTTCCACTGCAGCCGTGCCGATACCTCTCTTTTTATCTTTAAGCGAGATCGGGCCATCCTCTATTTACTCGTCTATGTCGATGATATTATCCTAACGGGTAATGATGAGCCTCTCATCCAACAGTTTATTACTCGCCTTCATACGGAATTTTCCATCAAAGATTTGGGTCGCTTGAACTATTTTTTGGGACTTGAGGTTATTTCCACGAACAACAGACTCTTTCTTAGTCAAGCGAAATATGCTTACGATATTCTTTCTCGTGCCGGTTTACTTGATACTAAACCTGTTGGAACACCCCTGCCTACAACTAAAACCTTCACCTCTAAAAGGAATCTATTTCATGACCCAACCTTATATCGATCCTTAGTCGGAGCACTTCAATATCTCACCATCACGAGACCAGATCTCTCATATGCGGTAAATCAAGCTAGTCAATTTCTCCACTCTCCCACTACCTCTCATTATCAATTAGTCAAACGTATCCTTCGGTATGTCAAAGGCACAATTTCTTTGGACTTACCTTTGACAAACCTACTGCTACTCGTCTAGTTGGTTACTCGGATGCAGATTGGGCTAGATGCATTGAGACTCGCAGGTCCACTTATGGATACTCTATATACTTGGGCGGAAATCTTGTTTCATGGAGTGCTAAAAAGCAACCGACGGTTTCCCGCTCAAGTTGTGAGTCGGAGTATCGGGCAATGGCTAATACCGCTGCCGAAATCATATGGATTACTCATCTCCTAAGGGAACTTCATGCGCTCCCACCAGATAGACCGACTCTCTTATGTGACAACAGGAGTGCGCTATTTCTAAGTCAAAACCCGGTCTCCCACAAACGTGCTAAACACATTGACATTGACTATTACTTCATACGAGAACTAGTCTCCTCGGGCCGTTTATACACCAAATTTGTACCAACCAAGCTCCAAGTGGCTGATATCTTCACTAAGAGTCTTCCGAGGCCACTTTTTGAACGATTTCGTGGCATGCTACGCATCAGTCCCCCACCTATTCGCTTGAAGGAGGGTAACAGCTGTATGTAGTCATATCTAGCTGTATAACTATATTTAGTAAATATTAAATTAGTCATTATGTTATTATAGGAACCCCTCATTTAAAGGAGATGATTACGTAGGCTTTTGTATTATATATATTGTACCTTGTATTTGGTGAATCAATAAGCAATTATCCCTCTGTCACTATGCTTGCAGATGTGCCCAAAAAGCCAACTTTATCAGATGTTGACACTTCGAATTAGGGAGTGCTATGCGTGTTTCTGTAGTTAAATTAGATGGTGCATCTTTTGGTATGTGATTATGCTTGCTTAGCTTCCTATTTTTAGCTTAGAATATTGTTAATTATTGTTGGTTGCTTGTATTGGACGCAGATGTTGCAGTGATGAATTCTGCAATGGTTTGATGTCAAGAAAAAGTCTACGAAATGGAGCATTCGAAGATGGATCATCGCCACATTTCTTGGTTTTTCCCTTAACTTTATCATTGATCTTTTCTTTATGTGACCTAGTTGTTCTTTAGTTATTCTTGAGTTACTTATTGATAAAACTATAGACGTTAGAGGTGGCAAAAAGGGTAGGTCGGGTAGAAGGGCAGAATGGGTAACCTTAATATGCAGGTCAAAACAGGCTGGTTGGACCAACCCACCAACACTTTTTGGTCCAGATTTTTGAACTTCGTAAATAATTAATATGTTAAATATGATTACAAAACTATATTATCAAATAATAATATAACTACATTTCAATAATAATAATAAAAAACAATTTAGAATCGCATCATTGTAGACATTTGAATACATGTTAGCTACTTTTGACATCTTTAACATGTTTGACCCATTTCATTTTTGGCTATTCTATATATGTAACCATTTGACGCCTTATCTATCAAATCCAATATGAATCGACCCGTTTCTATATTAAATGGTTTGAAATTACCACCTTTATATATATTGGTTTAAGCATGATTAAGTACCATAAACTACTTGCTATTTTCTCATTGTTTTTTTTTGGGCAATTCTATGCCTGTTATTTATTATTTGCAAAAAAAATTGAAAAAAAAGTCAGTTATTTGTTTCTTGTGGTTTCAGGAAACACGTGTGACGAAATTTCTGTCTGTCACACCACAATGAAAAGCTTCTTAATGATGATGCAAACCTTCAAGATCATGGTGTGCGTAATCACTCTCAGGTACAGGCATCAATTAAATGTTACATTTGTTGCATACTTAAGTCTCTAAATCATTTTATGTGACACCAACAGAACAAAAATGCTCTATTTTCCTGGTGTTTGTTTGATTAGTTGGGATTCATGTTGCTTAGGTGCATTTTATTCCATATGTAGTGTCAAGAGCGTCAAAGCAGCATTCGCGAAGAAGAAAGCATCGATTTTTTCATGGTCTCAACAGACGGGAATGATTTGCTGGTTCTTAATTATGTTTCTGTGTATTATATGTTTTCTTTCATAGATGAAATGGACAAATAAGTAGATGTTCTGTTGATCATTCTTTTTAAGGAAGAAAATTAAATCAGTTTCTCATCTTCTGCATTGTAATTCAAAAGATTATTGCACTATATGTCCCCGTTTTGGGAAATTCGTGTACTCACCTTGATTTTCCGTCTTGTTGATCATTTGTAAGTAGATTATTACGTAATAAGATAACACACCACGCGTATTGAATTACCTATATACCTGCTGAAGTTAGTTCCGACATGATCTCAACAATGTTGCATCGCACCCGCGTCTTGATGACACAAACAATACTTGCTAAATTCGAAATTGATTTCAACTATATTACCACCAATTGATCAAAAATCACACATGAACACAACCCTAAGCAAAATTCAAGAACAAGAGATTCTCTTCTATTTGACTTTGAAATAATGAAATACTTGGACTAAAATTCTCTTAATGTATGATGACTCTTCTACCCCCAAACTTATGGTTTTTACTATACTTGGAATTTGCATATCGCAAAGTATTTATGCATACTGTACAAGTTGGCAATGCATAGCAACCATCAACTCTATCCGTCATAGTATATAGTATTAATGGAAAATTGTTAATGAAAAATGTTTGCCACAATGACTGTGCTTCATAAACCGATTGAAAAGGTAAAAAATACAACATAAATTTGAAACGTTCAAATAGAAAAGAAGGTTTAATGCGGTTTATAGTATTACTACATTAAAGTTAATGAAAAACCTATGTTATATACAAAGTCTTCAACGTTTGAAGCCGCATCGGATTTTGAACTTTAATGATAGACAACGGATAGTTTCGAGATACATATTTACCACTCGAACTAGATGTTGGGTGATTCTAAATTGAATTAGGATATAGAAATCACCACCTAATCCGAACTTAGTTTCCAAAGGCACCTTTCAATTTACGAAATTGAAATAGCAATGGAGCTTCACTCTCAAAACAAGAGATAAACAACATATTTAGATGAACTTTTTAACCCTAATTCACTTACATATGAAAGAAAAGAAAACATGGGCTAACCACTAACGCTACAATTAGGGAATTTAAATAACTGAAATAAATAAAAATAAAATTAGATTTAAAAAAAAACAAACATGGTTTGTGATGCATGCTTGCATTCATGGATGGTCATGGGTTGAGGGGGCCATACGGGTCAGATTCACCCGTATTATTGACTCGCCCGGGTCTGGGTTATTTCCAACGGCTACAAGTTTTGAATCTTCAATCGTATATCTATCACTATGAGTGAATAGTATTATATAAAAGAAATTACATAATTATATATTAACATATTTTGCGTTGTCGTGGGTGTAAAAAGTATAAGGAGAGAGACTCTCACTTCTTAAAAATTATCAAGCACAAAGTACAACCACTAAATGCTTTTAAAAAGAAGCTTCCTTTCTTATAATTGAAAGCAATCTTTAGCTGTTCAGATAGTGGCTTCCTCTTTCCACTTGAAAGAATCTTTCTTTAAGAAGTATGTTAATGGCCTCACAATGACTTCAAAAGATTGAACAAAGCGACTGTAATAAGGCCTAGAAATCCACTCAATTGTTTCAATGTAGTAGGCATAGGCCATTGTTGTATAGCCTCTACTTTTTAAGGATATGTTGACACCCCTCCACTTGAAATGAGATACCTAAATATCTAGGTAATGTTGTTCTCCCAAAAGTACATTTTGATTCTTAGCATATGAGTTCTAAACAGTTGGAAAATGTCTCTTAAATGAATCACATGTTGATCCATTGTAGATCAAAATAACATCAAAAAGGACCAACACACTTTCTTAAGAGTTGATACTGAAAACTTGTTGGTGCATTGGTGAGGCCAAATGGCATCACTAGGAACTCATAGTGACCCTGATGAGTCCTAAAAGCAGTCTTTGGAATGTCATCTTCATGCATTCTAATTTGATGGTATCATGCCCTCAAATCTAACTTGAAAAAAATTTGAGCACCTCCAAGCTCGTTAAATAACGCTTCTATGAAAGGAATAGGAAATCTATTCTTAACAGTGACATTGATAAGTTTCCTATAGTCAATGCAAAGTCTCCATGGGTTATCTTTCTTTTTTACCAGAACTATGGTGTAGCAAAAGCGCTAGAACTACTACGAATCACCTAAGGAGCTAGAAATTATGTGATGGACTATTCAATGATATCTTTCTGCACGGGTAGGCTTTTTGATTGACCACCATGTGTTCTTCAATAAGTGGAAGCCTATGATCACAATCACGGTAAGGAGGTAGGCCCTTAGGTTCTCGAAAGATATCCTCAAATTCTTTCACCAATTCATTCAAAACTTCATCCACAATGGTGTTAGAGACATTAGCAGGATGTTGAAACTATTCCTCTCTGACATCCACTTGCATACTCAGCAATTGGGCTTTAGCTATACCTCCCTCTTTTTGCAAACAAGTGTTCATTTGACTATTAGAGCACCTTATTGTTGTCATAACCCTTCGATTCATGTACTTTTCCATTGATAGAAAACTTCATGGTGAGGTTGTTAAAATTCCAGATGATATCATCTAATGTCGGAAGCCATTGTACTCCTAACACCATATCTAAATTGTCCAACGGTATGACTAAGGCATTAGTCTTAAACCAAAGACCATGCATAGCCCATTGGAATTATTGACTACCATTAGCTACACCCACCTTCATATTTGTAGTCTCCTTCATAGGACAATGCAATTTCAATGCTAACATCTAATTAATGAAATTATGGGTTGACCCCGAGTCAATTAACACGTGCAACTGTCTTGTACCAATAGTGCCTATCATGGTGGAAGAGGAATGAATGCCGGTCAAAGCATGTATTGAAATATGAGGTTCATTCCGTAGGTGTGCTATCTTCAAGTGAATCAAAAGTAGGGTTAGGGTTATCATCCTCATCTACATTCTTTACTTGTAACACAAACAATTGCTTATTCTTACATTGGTGACTAGGTGTGAACTTCTCAGTACACCAAAAACACTCTCCCTTAGATCTTTTCAATTCAATTTCCCTACTAGTAAGCCTTTTTGTGTTAGCAATCCTTTAGGAGGTTTAGGGAATTTTGCAGCATTAGTATAGGGACTAAGAGTAAATAGGGGTTTGGGATTTGCAAGTTAAGGCAGTGTTATACCTGACACTGTTAGATGACTTAAACCTGTTGCATAGAATCAAGTTTGTTGCATCATGTTTCTTGGCTAACATATAGGCTTCTTGTAGTGTCTTCGGATTGAACATACCATCTGGGCAACATAATCCTTTAAGGAAGATGTTGACAGCATAAGCTTCACATATGGTGACTTTAAGCAAACAATCATCAAATTTCTGACGATACTCCTCTAATGTACTAGATTGTGAAATTGATGTTAAGATTCCTATCGAGTCTTCAAATAATGTGGTGGAAAACCTCGCGGTAATTATTCTTGAATACTCCTGCCAAGTAATTGCAGAAATCGAAGCATCTCTGGTTTTTAATAACGAATTGTGCCACTTCATCGCCTTGCCTTCAAGGTTAATAACAGCATAGCGAACCTTGAAATTCTCTGGTGTTCCATCGACCGTGAAGAAATTATTGCACTTACATATCCAATCTTCGACCTCTGTACCATCAAATTTAGGAAATTCAATTTTCCACAATCGATACAACCTTTCTGATCTTGTATTAGCTTCGGAAGTAGTTGCGGAGCTGCTAGACGGATTTTCATTTGAGCTTCCATTATTCGAACCACTGTTATTGGATAATCGATCTAGCAATTCACAAAGATCCTCAAATGATTTATCTGCTTTCTCAACGAACACATCAAACCTGAATAGTAAAGTTGCGTGATCCATAATCGCCTTTTCCATTTCAGCTTGCCTTCTCATCGTCATCTTAGAAATTGCAGGCGGAATCAAAGTTTTGTTTGGTGGAATCGATAAATCGTTGGTAGAATTGGATGATTTGGTGGTGGAATTGAGCGGCCAAGGGTCGGCTTTGCTCTGATACCAATGTAGTGGTTAGAATAGAAGAAGGAAACATAAGAAGAATATTTCTCAACTAACCTAGTTTCATTAGCTAGACTAATTAGGTATTATAACTAACAATCTGTTAGTTACAACTATTACCAATATTACAACCCAATCCCTAGACTAACAACAACTAAATTCAGTCCTTAGACTAACAAAAGTATTACAACTTGTAACAATGTTCCGACGAACAGAACCACTGCTTTGTCTCACGTCTTGGTATAAAGAAGCACAAGGCACTACGAGACATATAGGTCCAAGAAGCCAAAGCACGAGGCACGCGCATCACGTACGCTAGGTGTTCTATTTACAAACAAGCAAGCTTCATTTACCACCAGAAGCTACATCTCTCTCGTCCGTTTGAAATATCAATCTTTTCTTTTTCAAGTAAAGCTTTCATTATCATACAAAGCTTCAAAATCGTTTTAACATTATAAAAACACTTGTTAAACATACTTCTAAGCACATTGAATATGATTTGACACTTAATATAGAACTTCAACCACGTTTTATCATAGTTAATCATACAACCGAAATAAACGCCCTAAATCCAGGTTTATGAAATTTCCCTCGTACGCACCTTTCACCACAAAAGCCGGCCACAAACACCTACATGTCCGAATCCTTCAAAACAACTTGTGGGCAATTCACAAAAGTGCGATTTCATAAAATTATGTGTCGGTTGGAACGCTGTGGCAGGAAACATATAGAGATGTCATGAAAGATAAAAATGCACAATGAAGCTGAAAACATTTGCACATACCAGGTACGATCGAAAAGAATTAATATCCAAAAAAACTCGATAAATCTAAAGTTGCATGTTATATCCAACCATGAACTTGACTAATAATCTTTTGTTTTTCGGTTAAGTTACATACCAGAGCAAGCTACTTAAGAAGGTTTCCTCAACATCTGTTGTTGGTATTCAGCTTCTGCATCTTTGGGTCGTTCACAGTTGCACTTTCGACAAACAACATTTCCAGCATAGTTGAAGAAATCACACCTTTCAATCCGAAATACATTAGACCTCAAACCAAAAATATATACGCGTGTTTTACAAGGGAATATGTGATTTTGAACAACTCGTTAATTGGCTGCATTGAGTGTTTGACAAATTCTTCTTCTTTAAGAAATTAATGCAAAAACTGATTTAAAAAAACGAGACTTACGAGGGGCACTCCCACTCTCCAGAATTTAGTTGTCTCTTGGGACGGTGCTCTCGGCAACGTAAACACTTAGTGTTGCTTGCGAAATTCATAAATCGACACCTAAGGAAAATATAACAAGAACCATAGGTTAAAAAGTACATAGATATAACAAACATGTCACATTACAATTTGAATCACTATCCTTTCATGATTATAAGTTCACATAATACAAAAATAAGAAAATAGTCTACATAATAACCTTCATGAATTTACTATTATCTAAAAATAGCATATACTGATTGTTCTGCTTAATTCGTCCGTCTAACCAAAATGATAAATCAAGTTTCTAACTTCCTTGGTGTTTTTAAGGACAGCAGAATAAATAGCATCAAAGCTCTGTATCAATGACAAAGGACAAATAGGTAATTTCACTTGAAAAATTGGTAAAAGGATAAATTGTTGCAGTTTTTATCAAACAGAAGTTCCTCTTCTCCATTAAAAGAATCTAATGAAGAGTGTCATATTGAGAGAGAGAGTCGGATCATTTCAGAACTCACATTTTCTTCAAACCTGCAGGAAACCATCTCAACCGCGGGTTTATGCATATATACATATATGTAAATGTTTTACTTACACATATATACAACGTTTACATATATGTAAATAAATCACTTACACATATGTAAAACACGGTTACACATATGCAGCTACTTAATTCATTTTTCAAACGCGTAAGTGATAATTTTTAATGGTTACACATTTTGACATAAGTACCCTTAATTTAAAAAAAATAAAGAAATACACACGCACACGCACACGCACACACACACACATACATATAGATATAGATGCATGAATTACTTACTGTGGGCAGTTCCAGTCTCCTTTCTTCATTTCAATATCATCTGCTCCAACCCTCTTAGGCCCCTCAGTTTTGCATTTCAAGCACCGAATGTTTCTTGAAAAATTCATAAAACTGCACCTGCAATATTATTGAAAAGCATTTATGTTGTTAAATATACAATCTTTAACAGTTAACACAACTAAAAGTAATAAACTGAGGGGCATAACGTGGTTAATCAAATGTGCAAAAACTCAAATTCCCAGCTTTCATATTTGTATTGATTAGTCAATAACAAACATGAAATTCACAAATTTAAATCGTTTGATATCCGACATGGCGACATATCAAGACAGTTGCACAAATTTGGCATGCTAACTTCAAATTTAACTATTAAAATGATAATTAATATCGCAAAATATGTAATATGACATCATAATTAAAGAATAATGTTTTTCCTCCTAAACTTAATTTTTATTTAATGCATAACGAAAAAAATAAATGAAGAAGGTGATAACATCAAGTTTGAAAGCTTTATAACCACAACAACTCATTTACAACTTACTGAGGACAAATCCAATCGCCTTTTTTCATTTCAACCTCTTCAACACCAGTTTTTTGAGGACCATCTTCATTGCATTCACGGCATTTTTTATTCCTAGAAAAATTCAAGAAATTACACCTGCAAAAGATCAATGGAAATATTCATCAGTGAACTAAATTCTTCTCTTTATTTAAAGAGAGAATACCATTAATTAAATTTGAAAAAAAAAAGAAGAAAGATTTAAACATATACTCACTTGGGACACATCCAATCTCCTCTTTTCATTTCAACATTCCGTGATGAATCACGTTCCTTAAATTCAAAAGATTGTGCCTTTCGGGCAACAACTGCAGCTGGTTTTTGCAACTCAGGGTCAACTCTCGTGTCACTAAGCTCGGTCAACTCCAAAAGCAGTTTCTTGGCAGATGCTTCAACAACTTCCGCCTCTAAAGGCTTCTTATCCAAATCAACAACTGGATCAAGTGCATAATTTAACAAAATTCGCACAATATCCACAGTTCGTGCAGCCGATTCAACGTCTTTTAGTATCACATACGCCCTATCACACGATCCGCGAAGGACACAAACACCACATGCCTATGATCAAAATCGAAACTTACCAAAATTAATCACAAAAATCTGTTTGAAAATGCAAAAACTATGAAGAAAAAAAATGGATAAGACTATAAAAGATAACTTACATCTCCTTCATCAAGCTGTAAATGTGCTCTTAACCGTTTCCCTGAATTAACAGTCTTTCGGTTAATATTAGGACAACCCTTCTCTACAAGAGTTTGAACATCTTGCATAGACAGCGACCTATAATGCAATTGAAATCATTAGTTGCAGCGTAACTTTAAAGAACAGTAACCAAGTTTCCTAAGTGTATAACTAAAGTCACTAAAAGTTTTTTTCTTCCTCCAAAGTCACTCAACTTTCATTTGGTGTTCCAATTTTGTATATTTTTCTACAAATGTTAAACTTTTTTAAAATTAAGTGAGGTAAATGGAACATTTATGAATCTTGTTTACTATTTAGTGAATATATATGTTTAAAATTATGTGACTTTTTATTTAGTGAAATTTTTTTCTTCACAACTCCCTCCTATTTCAAGTTAATTTGAAAAAAAATATATCACTAAATAGTAACAAAGATTCATATATGTTACATTTGTCTTACTTAATTAAATTGATAATAACCAAGTTTCTCGAGTGTCTCGTCAAAATCACTAAAAGTTGTTTTTCATAAATGTTAAGTTTTTAAAAGAAATTAAGTGTTCCAATATTCATAGTTGTCAAAGGAGCAAGGCGCAAAGGGTGAGCCTTGGGCCTAGGTGCAAGGCGTTTTAAAAGAGAGGGTCTGAGATAAGCAAGGCGCATAGCACAAATATACCATTTTTGGGGTTTTAGACATGTTTTAGGTTTGTTTAGGGCTAGTTTAGGCTAGTTCCGGGCCATTTTTGTATTGTTAAGACGTTTGCCTGGAATTTGTAGAATTTTAAAAATTTGGTTGGAATCTCACAGGAATCCGACCGGAATGTAGCCGGAATCTCGCTTGAAGGTCGCCGGAGGGCCTGGGTTGCAGCAAGGCGCTTTTACTGTGCCTCACCTCACCTCCGAAGGGATTTTGACAACATAGCCGATATTTATAAAAAAATTATACAAGATTGAAACAATGAAAGTTGAGCATTCTCAAGAACACAATTAATGTATCAATATATAACAAATTAAGCTTCATCTTTTTTATAATTTCTTACTTGAATAAATCGAATCGATCACGGCCAAAACAGAGGCAAGCTTCTTTAAGAATGCTCATATCTTTATAGAGCGCAACATCACTTCCCTCTTCTTGATTAATGTAGCCTTTGGCCTTCAATCGGTCAACGAAAGTCACCCACTCCGGCCACGGATGTTGAAGAGAATCTCCGGTAGGTTCACCGGCGGCGGCGGTGGTGAGTGTAGGATCATCAGTTATGACGGAAGCGGAGGAAGATGTGTAGCGGCGGAAGCGTAGGGTTGGGGAAGGGAAGAAGGTAGTGGGGAATCGAATTGCACGGAAGGGGCGGAGGTTAACGGCGGTGACGGTGGCGTTGGTTTCGAACAAAGAGAAGAATCTTGTTGCAGCTGCTGCTGCCATGGGAGGAGGAGAGAAGATCAGGGTTTTCCGAGGATTCTTGTTGTAAAAGGGTTTAAGGTGAGCAGGATAATGAAAAGGGTAATATAGACTTTTTTTTTTTTTTTTTTTTTTTTACTTATTTACAATTTTAAGAAAGAGATGAAATCTCTCTTATAATAAAAAATTAAAAGGTTTTGTTACGTGTTATAATCATATTTCATCTCATAATTTTTTTCCTTTCAAATCACATTTATATCATTTATTTAAAACTTTCATATTTAGTTTTTTTTTTAAATTACATAAATGGACATTTTCATCATTATTACCAATGCCTCATATTTTTTTTTTTAAATTATCATCAAAAGTTAATAGTTAAAAAAAATCAATAATTAAAAAAAAGATGTTTTAAAAAAACAAGTTTTTAAAGTTTTATTATTAAAAAGCGATTTTTTTAAATTTTATTATAAAAAACAATATTTTTTTTCAGTCGGTGAATCTTGATGATGATTTTAATGAAAGTTTATAATCTACTGATTTTTTAAATGAACTTACATTATCGGGTTAGTCAAATCATATATAAATAAATTTTAAATATCGGTGTTCCAATTATGCTATTTATAAATATTGATGATAAAAATGGTCTAGGTAATGTAACAAGTCTTTAGATCAAATCACAAGGTAATCGCGTTATAGAAACGAATATTATATAATTGGGTTAACATATTCAGACAAAAGAATTTCATTAAAACTTTAAAGAAAAAAAATATACAATTATTATATTTTTGCAATGACCATGAATAAATGTTTACGACAATCACTTTCAAATGTTGGTTTGTATTAAAAGATCCAGTGTTTATTCATGATCAGCTGTATATTGCATTATCAAGAGTAGTAGAGATGAACTCAAGCTATTAATCTTTGATAAACATGGAAAAAATTACCAATACCACGTTAAATGTTTCATACAATGAAATATTTTTAAATTTGTAAATAATCACTGTAATGTTTCATTTGACATGTAAATTAATGTATTGTAAAAAGTCACAACTTATTAAATGAATTTTCATGTATTTTTTATGTTTTAATTACTCTCATCCATATAATCTTAACATATAACAAAATGAAAAGGTTACAAATACAATATCAAATTTATATAAAAAGAGTTGTCAAGATATTTATCAATATAATCTTAACGTTTCACCCCGTGTAACACACGAGGTTAAAGCTAGTAATATTATAAAATAATAATCAAGTTTAATATTGTTTTAATAAACGGGTTCGTATTTTGCAACTATAAATCTTTAAAGTTCTATTTGTTGTTTCATTCACTTTCATTGTTATGAAAGTTTTTTTACCTATATGAGTTGACGCAAACCCGGGTGAGTTTTAGGATTCGGGTTCAGACGTCAACGTTTGTTCCCCTGAACGGTTAGAATAACGGATTCTGTGACTTTAGGCGTAGTTCTCTCCGATCAATCTCTTATCGTATTCTACACAACAAGCAAATCTTTAGGGCATCACAGGAAGTGAATTCTCCATGTAATAACCATCTGGCGTGAGAGTAAGTTTTGGTAATTGAGGATTTTTGTGAGAGTAAAGAGACAGAGAAATTGTGGGCATCCCTTTGAGAATAAATTTTTGTGAGAGTAAATTTCTTACATTTCCTTCTCTATTTATACCTTATTCGTATCATTAATTTCCTTTCATCTTTTCTCATTGGTGGCACCCCTTTGAGGGTGTGTATGTCTGCCACGTGTCAAACCGCCCTGATAGTGACCTTTATGGGTTTGGGTCGGATATGAGGATCTCTTGGCTATTCGGGTAAATATCTCTTCACTATATTTTTTAGAATAAGTAATGCATTATACATGCATCTCACAGGATTTGAACCTCCAACCTTTTAGTTGTGAGCCACACCACTTAACCACCGTGATGTCCCTTTAAGGACTTTTTATGAAAGTTTTTATGTATATTAAAACTTTCTAATATTAAGTAACTTAAATAGAATTTATACATAATAAAAAAGTAACTGATTGAGCCACATATCCTAATTCTGTGAGCCCGATATTATTTTTCATGTTTCTTTTTTTATTACGATATTAGTTTTCTTGTTCTAAATATTACGAGAACACGTAAAACAAGACGAATCGTTTACTTTTTTAATCTTAAAAAGTTTTAAAATATGAGAAAATGATATAAATGTAATGTTCATTCATTTTTTTATGAAATTCAATAGAAAAATATGAACAAGTTTCATTTATATACATACGTACACATGTGTAGATTTTTTACCTACATAGAACCTACACATGTGTAGGAAACTTTTAAGGATACAAAAACATATAAAAAAATTAATTTAATGATTTTTTATGTAAATGAACATACATACTTGTATGTAAAAAGTATAAAATTTTAAATATTTTTACCATGATAAAAAAAATTAAACGATTTAAGTTTGTTCCCTCTATTTTCGTAGAATTTCTTTAATCTGAAATGAACTTCCCTCTACATAAATATGTATTTGATGAATATTGTCTACTTCATTATACAGAAGTGAGTGTTACAAATATATATATGTTATATTAAATCTATAACTTTTGTATATACTAACAATTCTTACTACAATAATTACTTATGCTACCAACTTAGATATCATATACATACAAGCACCCCTAATGGATGGAACTTTAGCCCATTACCTTGTACCTAACTTCATCTTGTTAAAAATTAACATATCTGTAATTGTCCTTGTTATATGCACCAGCATACCAAACCAAGAAACGAAAAACTTGTTCAAGGCTCCACTGGGACAGACTCATCGACTTTTGATTCTGGGACAGCATGTGGGGCTCGGATCATGACACTCTGGAAGAAGGCGATCATCTGAAAATACATAAATTCATGCAACACCCAACATTAAAACGAGATCTGTTATCTTCCTTATACTTCAGGCTGGCAAGAAGAGCGGGTCTTGTGGGTTGGGTAGCGGGTCAAAAACACTTCAACTTGAAAGTGTCATTTTTAGTATTGGTCAAAACGGATCGGGTCTGGTTGGTTGACCCACAAGCACTTCTCTGCTTTTTTTAAATCTATTCTTAATTATGATAAAAAAAAAGCATATTATTACAATCAAATGTTAAATCTTCAAATTAAAACTATTTACTACTTTCGGCACCCTTCAATCCCTTGATACCCATTTGGCATGTTCCTCTTTTAATTACTATTTTATTTGACCCGTTTGATATAAAACACAACCCAAATCAATCTACTCATAAGTAAAGGGTAGAAACTACAACCTCGATTTTTGCCAACTACAGTCAATAAAATATTCACGACACTTATCAGTCAAACACTGAAAAGATTTAGATGGTGTCAAAGCTCTTACCACAGCAAATGCAGCACACACAAGACTAAAGCCAGGAAACACGAATGGGGCGTTGTCAGACAAGAATAAAGCTGCAGGAAAGAATTATAAGCACAAGTTAGATTCAGTTAGAATCAATCAGAAACAAAGCATCGAGTTACAAGTTTTCTAACCTGTTAGAGGACTAAAAATCAGTGGAGAAACAATACTGGCAAAGGAACATAGGCCTGTAATACACCCTTGAGCCTTTCCCTGTAAAGAAATAAAAACGAATCATTTTAATTATATATAAAAATTCCATTTATCGTTGAAGTTTTATGTATGTGACTTCATTATTCTGTGAAGACAAACCAAATATACTTCAAATTACCTGCTCAGTAGGACCAACTTGTTTGGATACAATGCTTCTTAACTGAAAAGTGTCAATTTATTGCAAGATAAATCATAAATTAAAACCGGCGGAAGAAAATACAGCAGAAATAAAGAACTCACGCTTGGTCCTGCAAAAATAGCCAGAATTTGAAACGTGGCAGCAAAATAAATAACCTGTTTGATACAAAAATCATCAGCTAAAATTGAGGCACACACCCAATTAATAAAGAGAACATGTTCTTGAATCTTGATACTTGAGCACAAGAACATACCCAGGAAGACCAAGCTACACTGTACAGGAAAATCTGCATTTGAAACAAAAGATCATGTCCGGGAGTAATCAAATTTGAATTTTTTTTATAATTATTGAATACGCTTACAAACAAATGCAACTAAGGGGGATTGAGATCTGTTATTAATATGCTTTTATCAAAAAATAAAAATCAATTATTTAATTGGGAATATACATACATGTACACAGTTAAATATGAGCCCAATTGCAAGAATCTTCTCTTCACTGATTACTCTAGCCAACAAGGGCATAAGAATCATCTGCAGGAGTCAAATATAATATAACTATTTTAGTTAAAGCAGTTACTAAAAAAAACTATATTTACAAGACGTACTTGTGATATGATCCCTGCTATCCCGTTGATGATCATCAAGTCAGCAAACTGATCTTTATCAAAATGGAATTCGGCCTTCAAATAGTACTGCAGGATACAAAAATAAATGCTTAACAAGCCAACAAGTTTTAACAGAAATGCTAACATAACAGTTATAATACAAAAATGTACCAATAATGCAGAATAAAGGCCTAGTTCACCCAGGCTGCTGAAAAATGCCACAATAGCTGCTTGTGAAAATGTCCAGCTGAAAGTAACATTCAGAACATAATATTTCAGTCCTTCCATTTTTGCCCCAATTTTTAGGGTTTCAAATTGAAACCAATAACCTAAGTTTATTGAAACATAAATCCCATGCCAATTGCTGATCAAATTGAATGATTTACCTGCTCCTCAAAAATGAAATTGAATCGTGCAAAGAAGGACTTGTACGAATAGGTCGGCGATTGTCCGTACAACCTTTTTCGAGAAGACATTCATTCACCGTCTCTTGTTTCAACGAAGCGGCGATCACCGCCGCCTCCATACTCGATTCCGGTAAGAATATTCTCATGTACACTACAGAAACCATCGCCACCGCCGCCGCAACCTAAAACAATTTACAGCATACGTTCATCGAATCGGTCAATCAAAGAAATGGTGTATTTGTGTAGTAATTACTTGAAAAACGGAGGCGGTGGAGGGGAGGAAGCGAGTGGAGAGATTGCCGAAGACAAAGGAACAAGATGATATGCCGGAGAGGATTCCAAACGCCGTCGCCCGTCGTGGCAGCGCCACGTTATCCGCCTGTCAATTTCCAAATTCAAACACTTTTACTTAAAAGTCAACATTGCCTAATAATCCAATTTGACTATTTTGACTTTTAAGTTTTTTTTTAAAGGCAATTTTTTTTATTTTTATTAGGAGTGAAACTTTAATTCATTAAATACTTAAACCTTGGTATTTCTAAAGTATTTTTCTCTGTCACTAGGTCGTAAAACAAAAAATTATTGTTATTGTTTATATCTTATATTTGATAAGCGGGGCATTTATGTTTCTAATAAGTGATCACATTCTTATAGAATAACATATTCGATGTTTGATCAATAATAAATATATTACTTTCTTTACCAACGTCTTAGGAACAGTAATTCATTGTGAGTGGACCGTTCAACCAAGTGTCAACCAGCTACTGGTATGTTCTTTTATTTATAAAAGGCGTTCTTGGTCTTTAAATATATACACCTTTCTATGCTTTCTAAACTATTGTGTGATCTGGTTGGGATGGTTTAGTCGCTTGCCACCCCTTAGACCCTGGTTCGAAACCTTGGAGAGCCTGCCTACCACCTTTCTTTTTGGCCTTTTTTTCCACCTTTATCTAATATTTGGTTTTAGTTATGTTTCCTTTTTTGATGACTTACGTTTTTCGTTTTCGAACACACGTTTTAATATTTGAAATTGTGACGAAGTTCCCACCACAACTCGAGGGTGGACGACCCTCTAGTTCACTTTATTATTATAATATATACCATTTAATAGAGTGCAAAATTAGATGCAAAAGGTACAACATGAGAAGACTAGAGAGAGATGATTACCACGTAAGCATGTGCAAGACAAAGCACACTTCCTTCACAAATCATGGAGGTCAAGGTTTTGAGCGCGTAGTACGCAAAGAAGAAATTTCTCTCCCTACTGTATGCCAAAATTACTGTTTCACCCTCAAAATAATGAGTTAGTAAAACATAAAACAATGAACCTAAACACAAAAAAAACAAATAAGAAATCAAATATTACATCTTTGCATATATAAAATATTAATTTAAGTAAAACATGACGCGCTAACAACTATTAATTTAAGTTAAACATGAAGTATCTACGAGTCAGGTTGTTTGATAATGCACAGGGCCGACCCATTGGGCCTGCGGGCAACACGACCGTAGTGGGCCCAACATCTCGAGAGGCCCAAAAAAAAATTAATACATAAAATTTTCTAGGGTTTAAAAAAAATTGGGCCTTTTTTAAAAAGTAGTTAAGCCTTTTTTTTAAAAAATTGAGCCTTTTTTTGAAAAAAAATTGAGTCTTTTCCTCATCTTTTACTTGGGCTTATAAAAAAAAATTACGCTGTTGGGTCTTTTACAATTGGGCCAGGCCAACAGAAGCTGCTATAGGAATTGTTATGCTGAGCTGTTGGGCCTTTTACAATTGGGTCAGGCCAACAGAAGCTGCTATAAGAATTGTTATGCTGAGCTGTTGGGCCTTTCGGTATGGGCCTTTTTTTTCAGCTCGTGTATAACATTCGAATCCTCGGGACCGGCACTGATAATGCAATCTTAATAGGACAGTAAATTTTATCCAAGGCTAAATACTAGTGTGACATTGATAACAAATAAATACCTGGAACGAAAGATAAAAAGGACTTTGGAAAAATGAAAGTGCGCCTGTCGACCGACTCGAGTTGTTGATTGATGCGAATTATAATATTACAAATTATGCATTTCACATCAAAATATACATCTATAGAGATGGGGTGGCCTTGTTTTGTTAAAGTCCTTTAGATTGGGTGGTTGATGACATAAAAATAAGAAAGTATGGGCATTAAGTATTCCAAATATGTAAAAGGTGGACTTGAGATGTTAATTCTGATATGAACATAAAAACAAAGGTATCAAGATAAAAAAGAAGACAAAGAAATTGGACCTAAAAGTAAAAAAAGTAGGATGCAGGTGCTTTATTGAAAGATTTACGATGAGGTACCGATAATGGCAAAACAATAAAAGTTTTTTTTAACGGCAAATATATCATATTTTTAGTGCTAAATTACACTAAATAATTTATCATTTGTTTAGGTTTGAATTGATAACTTTCAATTAAGAGGCACGGGCATCTACCAAGTGGGCTAATCCCATATTGACAAAGCAATAAAAGTTTAAAAACCATAAGACCAAGTGTAGTGGAGTCGTGCCCCTCGCCACCTCACCATTTTCTGGCGCCAAATACCGAAACGAATGCGTCAAAGTGGGGTGCCAAGGGCACCTCCGCCAAGCCCATAACGAGCGCGAGAGAGAGAAGAGAGATGGGACCCACTCTTTGATCAACCAATCACTACATGTTCTTTTCTTTTTTTATTTTTAGTTAAAACATTACATTTAGTTAAAGTCTCATTGTCTACATGACATGAAATTTAATATTTTTTAGTTAAATCACTACACTTGATCTAATTACATTTTATTTGATAAAAAAATTTCATAATCATATGTTTATATCATAAAAATCCATAGTAACTGTATTATTTTAATTCTTTTTGTTCCTTTAATTCGCTCATTTTTAATTGGCTTGCGTATGCTAATTTGATCATACGAATAAAATCAATAAAATAAGGAGCGCTTTAAATGCATTTTTAAAACTAACTAATATGTTCATTAAGAACACTTAAATTTTATATATAACCACTTGTTTAAAATCTCGTGTATTACACGAGTTAAATAAATAAAATGTTATATATTTAGTAATAAAAAATTTATATTTTTAAAAACCCGTGTAATACACGGGTTGAATAAACCAGTATATTAAATCGGTTGAATAAAATATAATGTAATTTGTTAACAAACACATTTGTAAAAATATGTTTTTAAAAAATGTAATTTGTCGTGACAGTTATAAGGTCTGTTAAGTTAGTTTTTAAAACATTTTTTTCAACCGAGTATTAATTATTTTATTTAATTGATAAATGTTATTTCATATTAAGTTCATTTGATTGATGATATAATAACTATTTATAACTCAATAATAACTATCCGTAATTAGATTTATTAATATAAAGATTATTATTTAATAGGAGAGAGAAATAGAAAATCTAATATTTAATAGGGAAGAGAGGCGGGAAAATAAAGGTAATGAGTAAGTAAAGAGTGACACGTGTCCTGAAGAGATTTTCATTTATTAGAGTAGTAAAATTTAACTAAATAGACTTTATAAATGATCGGGTGACCTGTTGGCCAGTGATTCAAATTGCTATTAAAAAAATAGACTTTATAAATCATTATATCACTCTCAATTTTTAAAATAAACATAAAATACTTCTAACCTTCATAAAATAGTAACCCTAACCAAAACTTGTAGCATGTAAATCATAAGTGATTAGAATTTAAAGAAGATAGAGATCCAACGATCACCCTTTATTTGATAAAGAGGTGCATGTCATGAATTAAGATTATGTAAGTTTTACCAAAATATATGAAATGATCTTGTATATAAAATAATTATATTATTATAATATAAGTATTTAATTATGAAACCTTAAGAACTGACTTGGTGGTAAACGTTTGAGTCCCTATACAGAGATATCAAGTTTGAAACCAGTTTTCTATAACAAGTCATCTCGATTAATTACTATAAATTTATTTAACTCTAAGACAAAAATAGTATTCATAATCTAAAGATATGAAATATTATTTTGATACTTATCTATTCTCCTATCTTAAATAGATAGAATCATATAACTAAAATAAGGTTCACAAAAATAAAACGATGAAAAAACAATTCACGCCGACTCTATAAAAAAAACAAGAACAATGTAATATTTAACATAATTTTGAGTTTAAATGGCATAGAACAACGTTTGTAGGTTTTGTTAGATTCTATAATTTTGTATGTTTAAATAATAATATATGATCATTAAATGCTATCATAACATTGTTCGATACCATTTAGGTGGGTCTTTAGGATTCTTTACTCAAATAGTTTATTTGTTTATTATATTTTTATATAACATAAGTATTACTTATGACACACTATTCATGTAATCCGATTATTGGTGAGTAAAATAAATAAAATAAACGGTTTAAAGTTTCTTATTAAATAAACATTTAATTAATATTTATGTTTCTTTAATTTAAAAAGATAAAATGCTTTAAAACACGTACCTAAAGGTAAACTAGTGAGGAGCATGGGGAGAGTGAGCATGACCTTCCTCCCATAATTGTCCGAGAAATTTCCGATGAGAGGCATCATCACCAGGCTCCCCATCCCTGTTATCTGTTGTTCATATTATGCTTAAATTGTTACAGTTTATTTTAACCAATCTAAAAGTTATTGTTTTAAATAACAATACATATGGTTCGATAAATTAACACTACTGCATCGATCATCGAGTGTGAACCATTATACAATAAGGTGTATTTTGAATTTTTCTTTCTTCAAACATATTAACAAATAAAGTGTATGGCACACGAAAAAAGAGGTATGTATGTCCAGAGCGACTCAACCTACTTTAGTGACTAAGTTAGAATACTAATTTCAGACATTTCTCATAAATAAACTTATTTATTGAGTTTATGATTCTTAAAGTTATGTAAACTTAAACAAAAATAATCCGTCATCCATTCCAACACAAGGAAGAAAATGGTATGAAAATGTCATTCATCGATATTGTTAGAGAAAATTAATAGCAAGAAAAAAATATTTAAAAGAGACTCATCATCTTACTTGTTATTGTTGGCCCCGCTTTCGTTCATGTTTTAAAATATTAATTATAATTATTAACACTTTCTTACGGTCTTTCAAATTTATGAGACGTAAAACCTTTGTTTTCCTATAATCTTATAGAGTTGGCATTAATGTAGACCGGTAGCAACGTATATATACAATTACACATGACATACTAGGTTAACTTTTTATATATAATAAACTAGTTTAGAATCCGTGTATTACACACGGGGTGAATAATATCAATACATAAAATAAAAATTATTAAATTTTTATGTACATATTTTACAGATGTAAAAATATATTACATATACTAATAATAGAAAACAAAATTCAAAATATGTAAAAATTAATATACAATTGAGTTTCAAAAATATGTTAATTACTACTTAATATAATTAGACTTTTATTTACTATTTGATTGAAAATAAAAGTTATATAATTATATTTCAAAGTTTACTATAATAAAAGATAATTTAAAATAAATGTGTTTTATTAGTATAATTAGTATATTTTAAAAATATGTTGTTAATAAAAGATAGATGTGTATTTAAAAAGAGAGAAGCGTGAAAAAATGATAAGAATGATTGTGGAGACGACACGTTACATGAAAAGCATTTATTTAGTATAAAGTATAGATACAACCTCACTTACACATGTTAAAAAAACGCACCAAATAATACACATTTATGTGAAGCTTTTAAAACTATATGCTTTAGCTTTAAGAAAAGAAACTAAGGAAGCTTTGTCAAAAGCAATGGGATTTTGGAATCTTCTTAAACGAAAATCAACTACCACCAAACTACAAATCATATTTTACATTCCCAAAGGTTATTGAAGTGGTGCATTCTAACTAAGAACCATGGTAAAGAAACGAGTTGCTTTATCACAAGGCAAAGTAATTATAAATAATATTTTTATTATTATGCCTATTATAATTAAAAAAAGAGTTATTGTTTATATACATATATTTTAACTAAGGGTAAAATCGTAAAACAATAAGTTTCGAAGTGTTATTTTTTCAACCATGAAAACCACATAAGTTTTAACAATTTCTGGATCATTGCGAAACCTTTTGTAATTGTTAAATTTAACGACCTAAAAAAAATAATTATGAAACTTGATTAGTATTTAGTTAATTATTTTTTCATACTTTATGCTACTTTAAGTTAATTTAAAAAGAAAATTAAATACTAACTAAGTTTTATAATTTTTTTTATTTTACTCATTTAGTTTGAATATTTATAAAAAAAATTAAAATAATGAAAAATGATTTTTTTTTAGTTGAAAGAATCTAATTAACTTTTGTATAATGAATCGGTTACAAGATGACATATTCTTTTTAAACTAATAGAAAAAGTCAATAGTAAAAAAAAATCATTCCGATGTAGTCGGTAATTTCTGACGAAAAAAGCAAGAACACCACATGGGAAATAACAAAAGAAGCTGTTTTTAATTAATTAAACTAATTAAAAACATAAATTAATTTAATTTATATTTTCGTAACACAAAAGTGCAATTAAATTAATAAAGAAATAAAAGTTGTTACCGCTTGTTGAACTCCGGTGAGGTAAATGGCCAAGGAACACTCGTCTTCTCCGGGACAAAGTGCCGCCATGGTGACGTCAGTAATGGCCGGAACCACCATGAAATTGGCGAAATTGAATACGAACACCGTCATGAAAAGGTGGCCCAGCCCTGATGATATGACTGTCTTCTCAGCCATGACGGTGGTGGTGACACGCTGGTTATAGCGGTGACACGGTGGTTATAGTGGTGATGGTGTAAATGGTGAAACAAAGGAAGCAATGTTTAATGTGGAAATTCACAACTCTCTATTTATATTTGCAAACCGAATGTGACGTCACTGTCATTTATATTATGAACCAAATAATTCTTACAAGCCAAGTTACATTACTCAAGTTGATGCCTACACACATCCCTCATTTTTATTTATACAGGGAAGATGATATTTTGATAAAATTACCGTAATACCCTAATACACATTTGGTTAAGAATATCTTTCTATGGAAAGGGCCCATAACCTAGAGTTGTTACAATAACTCAAAGCTTGAATCTCGTTTGAAAAAAAAGCTTGCTCGTAATCGACTCGGTAGTAGACGAGCCTGATCTGCACGGTTTGTAAATGAACCGAGTTCGTGCTGACCCTGGCTCGGCTTGGTTTGGCAAGTTGAAGTTAAACCCAATTTTTAATGTTTTATGTCACATTCCATTTTTACTTTTTCTCACCGTACATTCCAGCCCAAGTAGGCGACGTATTTATTTGAAACGAGGATCTCGGCACAACTCTAACACTCTCATACTAATAACGATTTGGTGGCGATGACCTATGTTCTTTTTTCATTATTCTATCTAGTGATTTGATGACCTAGTAATGATCATGTTATACTAGGGTTGTTTAATTATCTTGAAAAAAACTCGGTTATAAATAAGTTGACTTAGTTTATAATCGAACCAAGTTCGAGTCTACCTGACTCGACTCGTGAAAACCCCTACAAATATCTTCAAAGTTATTTTTTTGTTTCAACCTTGAAACTTATTTTTTTATGTGTATATTATTTAAATTAGAATTTGTAATTAGTTAATCAACTATTATGTATAACAAACCTTTCTAATTTGGTCATTTTTTTAACGGCATGTCGGTTAGGATGTCGCTAACCCCTTCTAGCCCAGAATTCGAAATCTGCCTAGAGGGTGTTCCAGATTTTTATAAAGTGCACCTTGCCAGACTTGAATCTGAGACCTACACAAAGTGGAAACCCTTTAGAAAAACCCTCATGAACACCAAGACAGAACCCTTATGACTTAAAAGGGTTGCAACACGAGGATTTCCTAAAAAGTCACCCATCTTAGTACTACCCTCGTCATTTTAATTTATTGCTTCTTATTTTTCGGTCTACTCTGAACCTAATGCACACTTTTAAGTTATCTAAATGTCATATTCCTCCAAGGGTCATCGATGTGACTATGATTTGGTCATGACTCATGAAGATTCAGAATATGTAGGAGTTATAATGTGCTACGTCATCACATCTCTCAATATATTTTTGAAACCTTTTCTATATAATATTTGAAACAAAATTTTTGTATTTTTAATAAATGAAAAGATATAGGTTATATACCCGAAAATATACAAAAGAAACATTTATTTCTTGTGTTACATTTTCTCTGATAAATTTTTGTGTGATTTTTTGGCCAAGAGTCCCATGAATGGAGTCGATTGTCACAACGACGATCTGTTATAATGATTGAGAACAATGAATGGAACACGTGACTTGAACGATCTAAATGTTTTGTTAACATACAATATCAGTAGTCTTGTCATTGGATGTTTATTTCTTGTGATTAAACTCTGACGTAAGTATAAATATGTATGTTTAGAAATAAAGAAAAAATAGTTGTAATAGCGAATGTGTGTTAAATGTTATGTTTGTAGTACAGATTAGTTGTGTTCATAGATCGGTGTTAATTAATCACGGACAAACATTATAGCAACATCACACATCCTTCGAACGTATGTATTATGTGAGACTGTATTTAAGGGACGCAATGTAGCAAGTAAAATATGTAACGATTGTGTTGTTTGGAAACATATGCACACACTCTGTATTAGTATGCATTTACTTTAAATGTTGTAAGAGTCATTGAGATTACCTAGGTACTTCAAATACGTTACGATGTACACGAGTTGAAATCATGTTATTTTGTGGTCTAAACAATCTAAGTCGTATGTTTTATCGCTCAAAACATAATAAGCTTCAAAAGAGACATGACATGTCACAGGGGTAGAATGGGTTTCCAAGGTCCGCTCAGTCCAGATATGATGTCTTCTGAAACATACTAAGATCTTGACGAGTCTCGTCTAATTGGAGAGCTTGAAGTCACTCCATGTTCATGAAGCTTCAACTACAGTAGGTCATGATGCATATACAAGTCTATAACATGGACGAAAATTAGATTTCTCTAAGGGTTATCCCTATAACTTTGACTGTGATCTAGTTATTGAGATTCAATATATTCAGTTTTTATTTTAAGGTACATCATCCAAACATATATTAGTTTTTTACACGATTTTATCTTACGATCATGGTTGATAAGTAACTAAAATTTATGAAAGAGTTACTACATAAATCATGTATGATTACAAAGTTTATGTCAACCAAATAAAAGTGATATAATTGTCACGGATACATAAATAATAGATATTTCTCGCAAATATATAAATAACCATGTAAAAATAATTTCATCATTTACTTTTAGAATAACACAAAGAACTAAGTATTCCATGATCAAGAAAAAGAGAGAATGAAATAGTAAAAGGTGTGGATAATTTCATGCTTTACTTGAGAGCAAGGGCAGATTACTTGGTCAATGCTATAACTATATTCCCCTTCCACAAATTAACCTCACAAATCCTTTTATATAATCAATCTTTATCCTAATAAATAAAATTCTTAAAGACACGTATAACTTTCTGATGGATTCTTAACATGTTTTTCCATCTCTCTCATACTAAATAATAATATTAAAATAATATATTTTAAAGTATTTAATATAAATCTAATTATAAATACTTAGTATTTAATTATTGATTGTTATTATATCAATAAACAAATGAATTTATTATGAATTAACATTATCAAAATACATTAAAAAAAATAATACCCTGTTGAAAAAAAAGGTTTTAAAAACTAACAAAATTTATAACTGTCATGTCAAAATACATTTTTTTAAAACATATTTTAAAGAGTATATGCGTTAATATATTACATTAATAGGATAGAATCTCGTGTATTACACGGGTTGAATAAATTCAACGGTATATACTTAGTAACAAAGATTCACATATTTATGACATATTACATAATTTTTTAATACAAATTCTAGAAACGTTGTATAGTTTTTTAAATGTTTTATAAAAATAATGAAAGAAATGTTCAATTTATAAAAAAAATGTTTTAATAACAAACCTAACCTTTTTAAAATAATAAACGTTTTATAAAAATAAATATATAAATCATTATTATTTAATAGGAGAGATAGAAGGTAAACAACAAAATTATAAAATAATTAAAAATTTTTGTATAATTAATAGGATAGAGAGGTGAAAAAAAAAAGTTGAGGATGCATAGAAGAGGGACACGTGTCTCACCAAAACCTTTATTTATTAAATAGTATAGATATAGATATTAAACACGTGTAATACACAAGTTTTAATTTTTTTTTTAATATTAAGTACTAGAGGGGTGCCCTCGCGATGCAGCGAGGAATAATACTTAAAGGTTGTTAACGAGCCGAACACAGCTCAGCTCGAAATAAAATTGAGCTAGAATCTTAAACTCGAGCCCGGTTTGATTAAAAATCGAGTTGACTTGCTCGACTTGACAACTTATCCTAAGGGCCAAACACAACTTATTTTGCCAAAAGGGTTAGGAAATAAGTTACTTAGCCAAAGGGCTAAATATGTAAGTTACATAATTTATTAATTCTTGCAGGGACTTACCTTGCCGGTGGTCCCTCCACTTTTGTTTCTTAATCGATGTAGGATAAAGAAACAATGAGTAATGCTTGAACTTTAAACAAAAAAGTAACTATTGTATGCTTTATAGGATTGTACGATGTGTTTAAACACTTGTATTTACTTAAACTCTTAATTTCATATAAAATTACTTTTTGTTCCTCATATGTATAATAATATAGTATAGATATAACATTATATTTATCCAACCCGTATAACACACGAGATTTTATCATAGTATATATATATGGACACACACTATATACTATTAATATTGATTTAATTGTACAATACTAGGTTGTAGGGGTGTGCACGGTTCGATTCGGTTTTGACCTCCTACCGAACCGAAAAATTCGGTTAATGAAAAATATTAACCGATCGGTTTTCAGTTAATCGGTTTTTTGAGTGGATTCGGTTCGGTTATGGGTCAGTTAACCAATCCAAATACAAAAAAAAACCCAAAAATAGTTGGATCCCATTCGAATCGCATTTAAATATGATCCATAGCAATCAATTTATAAATGTATGATACTTCAAAATTTTATCAACATTTGAGCTGGTGTATGACATTTTCGATGTGAAAAAAATAAAGCAAATGGTTACGAATTTATAGATACAGGACCCTTCAAACTTTTTAAATTGCAGCCGATGTGGGTCTTCATAATTCTATTCTATCTTAAAGAACAAACCAGACAAATTAAAAACTGATGTTAAAAACTATTCTAAGTGAAAGCAATCACATGCCAATTTCAACCATACTTGATCAAAGGTATGTTCCTTGACAAACCTGTATTATATATTCATAAAAAATAAAACATAACTAGTGAAAAGTGTATCTATATGTATAATCGGTTCGGTTCGATTAATTTGGTTATGCCACACATCAAAACCGAAACCGAACCACAATTTTCGGTTAATCGGTTATGGATTAACCGACCATCGGTTATGGATTAACCAATCATCGGTTAACTGTTCGGTTACGATTCGGTTATTTGCTCACCCCTACTAGGTTGTTTTTTTTATACGACGTGGTCTCTTTCAAGGATTTGGTGTTAATTCATTTCATGTTTAATCTATGAATGTACAATTAGCTTTAAATCTAGTGCCTTACTATTCAACACCTTGTCTATTGTTTAGTTGTTAATTATCCTGCTTTCTTTTGAGTAAATTCTACATGTTAGATCAATTTTAGAAGTTGTGCTACCTTACGATACATAGGATTCACTTTAAATATATAATATTTATCTCAAGCCATATAAAAGATACGTCATAAGTATCCTCATATACTTTAGATTAAAAGTATCGTAATTATCAGAAAAATACAAATACTTGTTTAATTAAGTGACTCAATGAAAGTAATTAGCTTCTAAAATGTGATTTTGTGAATTTTTTTTATAGATTATTATGTGATAGAAAAACATTATTTGTACTTTAAAAAAAAAAGTAGACACATAAATTAGGAGACATAAGTCAAAAACTACTAAAGACCTAGAACATGTGAAAAGGGAAGGGGAAGGGGGTGCGGGTGGAGTGGGGGTCGGGGTGGGGGCCGTAGCTTGAAAGCTAATGCAAGAATTTTAGAGAACTAACTTTTCGGCAACTTAAGTTCTTAAATATTATGTATGAATATATTTAAAATAATCCATCTATTAAATAACATAAAAACTAATTTACTTTTTTTATTTTATGTGAAAAATTCCTCAATCATATTTTGATAAATTAAAAGATTTTAAACTTATCCAAAATACACGCACCTAAAAATAGATTGTTTTCATCAAACGGATCAATATTTGATGAATATGCTAGGATTGTATAAATTTTATAAACAAAATGATCAATAATTAATGAGGCAGTGTTCTAAAACAACAACAGAGTTCACATGACATAAATCGTAAACATTAATGTAAAAAGCTATTTGCATAGCCTTTACATAAATAACATATTGAGTCTGAAATAGTAAATGAATCAGTAAATGAGATTTAAAAAAATTGAGAATCGATCTGGTCACCCGGTCCGGTTTACCGGTCCAACCAGTACCTGCTAGTTCAAAGAGGCTTAACTGGACGATAGGATGTTCATTATTCGAATCAAACTTGAAAGACCAAAAATTCAAACCGAATCGAATCGAATTCAAGTTCTTGTTCGTATATTCAGATCAGGTCCTTTTTTGAACCGTCGGTTTTCGAGTTAAATTTAAACATGTGAAATTTGAACCGATCTAATCAAAATTTAGATTCGAATTATATAATTTTTATATTTTTATACAAAAATACATATATTTTTTATATATAATTTTATTTTATTTTTCCAATAATTCGGGTGAATTCGAATCAACCTGGATTCGAACCTAATTTGAATCGATTTGTATCTTTTGATTTCGAATTCAATTTCAAAAATATCAAACCCTAATTTGAATAACCTGAATAACCCGAAAACCAACATGACAAACGCCTCTACCGGTATGATCCGATCGTGAGAACATTGGTAAAGTGTGTGCTGGTAGCGGAAGATTATCGCCATTTTTACGAATACAATCATTTTAAACAAGTTTAGAGATCTTTAACATATCAAAATTTATTGAGAGATTTCTTCACGTAAATGGCTTTTTTATGGTATTAATCTTTATTTTTATTCATTAAAATCTTAAGGTCTGTTTGGTATGTGGTAATGGAATGGATGAGGGAATAGAATGGACACGGGAATGAAATAGACCATTACCTGTGTCTTGTTTGGTTAACCTATAGGAATGAAATGACTCAATACTTCATGTAGTTTTGTAGGCAGAAAAATATAAATAAATGGAATATAATTCATTAAAAATGCAAAAATACTCTAGGAAAATACTCGGGTCATGGGTTAGGGCATAGGCCGGGTCATGAGTCGATTCATGTGTCGGGTCATGGGTCGGTTCATGGGTCGGTTCATTGGTCAGGTCAAGGGTCGGTTCATGGGAAAGGTCATGGGTCGGGGCATGGTTCAGGTCATGGGTTAGGGCATATGTCGGGTCATTGGTCAGGCCATGGGTCATTTCATGGGAAGGGTCATGAGTTAGGGCATAGGTCATGGGTCAATTCATGTGTCGGGTCATGGGTTAGGGCATAGGTCGGGTCATGGGTCGGTTCATGTGTCGGGTCATGGGTTCGAGCATGGGTCGGGTCAGGTCATGGTTCAGGTCATGGGACGGGTTATGGTTCGGGTTACGGGTCAAGCTATGGGTCAATTCATGAGTCGAACCATGGTTCGAGTCATTAATTAAACAAAATCATTTCATTTCTTAAAGGAATGAAAAAAACACATATACCCCAAATAATAAAAATTATTAGAAGTGAATGAATCAAATTACTTATGTAATAATTCATTCAATTCCTATGTGACTAACAAATACGTTTTTTTTTCTTATTCGATCGCAATGACCCATTTCATTTCATCAGTCATTAATGCATACCAAACACTAACTTACTATTTGTATTTTAAAATATACCTATATTCAGAATACACATGTTCAAGGAATTAAATTCTTTTTACTTAAAAAAAAATACTTTTTTACACAATATAATTACTTGTAAAAGGTAAAAAAAAATTATTTGCATAAAATATGTTACACGTGTTCATGCAAGTTGCTTTTTTTATTGATAAAAAGATAATGTCATTAAGACAATTATCGAATAATATATTAAAGTAAAATTAATTATGATGCTATACATACCAATTATTTGATTCGAAATTTCGAATGGAAACTAGTAATACGAGAAGGATGGATGATTATACATTTGTTACTAAATGAGACTAGAGAGTGTTGATGGGACCAAATAATGTGGTGATGCTTAGACGATTTACTTACGTTTTATTGCGTACAAGTTTCACTCACTCCCACTCATGATTTGGTAAAAAGAAAAAAAAGATATTTAATTGTTACTTTAATATCATTTAAATAACATTTTACTTAATTTTAATTGATTCAACCTTCTACAACCATAAATTAAATACAATAACTCATTTAGAAGTCACTTGGATTGGGACACCCCCTTAATATTGAATGGACATACGTTCGATGTGGCCGTTTGAAATCCAAACATAGCGTCAGAGGAGAGCGTTTGAAGGCTGTTCGTTTGCTCACGCTTGTAATCTCACACGCCAACAAACGGGCATGGTGGGCTCCCCCTCTCTCACACCAAACACATTTAATTGTTTATTTTTAAAGAAAAACGGGTGTTTGAAAAATGATGTAGTGTTGCAGTAAAAATTGACGTTTTTGAAGGATAAGTGGAAATCTGATGTATCAGCTGAAGTGTCGCGTTTGTTGATGTTTGTAGTGTTTGGTGTTGGAGGTGCTCTTAGATTAGATGTGTTAAACTGGACAGATTATTATCTTAAAATGATTAGGTTGTAATTATGAATTCGGGCGTATTGGGTTTGATGGTTTAAGTGTTAAACCATCAAGAAGTTTACGAGTTGAGCTGGTATGAAAAATCTAGTTAGCCACCTAAGGGAGGAGGCAAACATCTATTATTTTCTATTGAATTTTGACTGGTCGCTCAAAATCTACTGAGAATTTTGCTTGATCTATTAACTAGTAACTAAAACGATAGCATCAACAATTACTGGTTTGATGGTTAGACATGCGAGTTCATTCAGTTATTAAAACACTTTTGAGTCAAAGTTTTAATTATGTATATGATTAATATGATAAATAATTTTACAATATATATTATTATATCAATAGCTTTTTATATATGATATTTTATTTATTTGAAAACACCAATATGAGTATATGACTCCTTTGGATATTAGCTACTAGATTAAAATCCCGTGTATTACACGGGTTGAATAAATATAATATTATATATTAAGTGATAAAAAATATTTTTTTTAAAACTCGTGTTTTATACGGGTTGAATAAACCCGTGGAATAATATAAACCCGTCAAAATATGTTAGGAAATTTATTAATATAAATATTAGTATTTTATTTAAAAATATATTATTATTAAAAGATAGAGGTGTATTTAATAAGAGAGAGACGGGAAAAAAATGATGAGATTGAATACGTAAGCGACACGTGGCATCTCAAAACCTTTATTTATTATATAGTATAGATGTATATTTATTTTACTTAAATAAAAATTGTCATCTTTATTTTAAGTTTACCCATAAAAGAACATTTAAGATAGTAGATACTATGTTTTGTACTTTAGATATGAGTCTCTCTGAAATAAGTCTCTTTATCCTCTTAGATATGTGTATGGTTAGTCGGCATCTTATCCTATTCCGACCTTACTGATAGCTTTATGATTTGAGGAATTTTACTGGATATGATTATTGTTGTTGTTGTTTTTATGGCAGACGTCTATAAGATCCTATGTGTTTTGGCTGTTGTGCATTTCCTTTTATATGGGTTCTGCTTAATTTGATATTCAAGAAATATATAATGAGAGATAAAAAAATTTTAATTTATCACATTTATTGGTATGATCTCTTGTTAGTTATGATTGTATGTGTGTTATAGGAAGAGATTTCACAACGATTTTGGAACCCTTTTAACTAACTTCAACCTCTTTCTTCTCGACTATGACTTTAGAGTGTTGTTCACTAGAACTAAATGAACTAACTTCATCTTTATCCTCCTCACTTGTAACTTGTTTAAAATTGGTATTGTTCGACATATTTACCAAGTATTCATTTTAAGCATAATAATAATCAAGGGCGGACCTAGTAAGAGCCGAGGGGGTTCCCCCCCGAGTTTCGAAATTTTAGTGTAACGGTAGGTAAAAAAACTGGGGTGAACCCCCTAAAATATTATAGGGTGAACCCCCTTACGACGCCGCCCACTGCTGCTCGCTTGATCCGGTTGTGAAGCTATAAAACTAAGAACTCTTTCTTGAACTAAATGTGTGTTCTTAAGCATTCATATGATTAGAGGTAAAAAATTGATAGAAACAAATGAGTAGATGACTCTTAAATACAAATTAGTTGATTTTGTGAACATTTGAAGCATAATTTTCATGTTTTTTTCTTCGCTTTAGGCCTCCAAAAATGGTTGAGCCGCCCCTGCCCGACCCGACCAATCGAACCGAACCGAAAATTTTTATGTCCGGCCCCTATGAAATTGGATCATCTAAAAACAGTGAACCCCCTGAAAAAAATTCCTGGATCCGCCCCTGATAATAATGATAGTGTCTCCTGTTAATAAATAAATAAATAAATAGAAGGCGAAAGCAATTAAAACATGCAAGCTGAATAACAAGACAAATAATTAAGGTGAATCCTAATCATAAGGATGTGCAAATTCGTAACATAAACTATATGCTTAAATTCGAGTATCATGAAAATAAATTAGATCAGGTTTAAATTCGAGAAACATGCGTCTGCTTAAATAATAAAATGAAAAGAAACATTTGAAAATCAAGAAATTAAAAAGGAGTAGGGTTTATACGCATTTGACTTACACGTCACAATTTTGTATTACATGTAATTTTAAAGAGAGAAAGAAAGGCAAACTTAAAAAACTCGCAAGTGTAAAGTTAGGTGAAATTAAGGTGTAAAAGTTTGCTGCTACAAAAAATTCGAACTTGAGAAACCTTAATCAATATTTTGTAGCTTGATGAACACTTGAACAGGCTTGGCAACCGGCGTAGATGAAAAATTAAGCGACTTAGATGAAAAAGAAGCCATCGCATTCTTATCCGTGTAAAAAAGCGACTTTGAGAAACCCGTTCGTCCACTATTCTAACATGTGTGGGGTTTTGTTATGCTTAGTGTAAGCCAACGCAATACTCTTGTACTTTTAGTTCAACCCATATAAACCTTATGAAAAGTTATCTGTTACCCAACTAATCCAATATGCCATTTTGAACACCCGTAATGATCCAAAGATAAAGATTAAAGATAGAAATTACTCTAATATACATAAAGTTTAAGTTGAAGAAAAATATGACAATAGTGAAGTGATAACATGTATTTTTTATAAAGTTAACTCTAATATGCAAACTTACAAAAATAACTATTAAAGCATATATACACGATGCATGCTCTTGGAAAGCAAAGTATCATGCGACAACGGACATCCTTTGTCGAGTTGTTTGTCGTTGTTTTATCCACTCATCTTTCCTCATGATGCCCCCAATGATTTTTATATGGATCTCATTTAGTTTTAGCCGTACAATTTGTTACATATTTTTTAAAACTATATTACTTTTTATATAATATTATGAAATACATTTATGAGTTAATTATACGGATGACCCATGTGGTTGACCCCTTTTTTAAGGTTGGCCCCCAAGAACGTTAAATTATAAGTTTGGCCCTTTTGTTTATGAATTTGTAACATTGATGGCCCTTTGCAAGGATGACCGTCTAATTACATCGTTAAATGCTCACAGGTGCATCCCGCGTGATGGGTAATTTGGTAACATCAATGCCCTACCGATTAAACGTAGCTATCATCAGCTAGTCACTTCGTAAGCTTCCCGCTTTTAACTTTTCGTCTTCTACAATCTCAATCACACCTTAGGCACAGTCGGATATTCTCCAAATCCTATAAAAGGAGCTAACGAAAACCTCCTATTTCAACCATCGCAGACAACATAAGTCATTATGCTTGGGATATTAGAGACCGGACCAGTTATTTTGATTTTCATCCAAATGAGTTTTATGGTACGTTTTTTTTTCTTATTTTTAAACTATTTACATTTTCTACATGTACGTTTTTTCTACTTTTTCAATCTAGATGTAATTTTGGGATATCCATATTTGTCCTGTTAAATTGATATAGACAATATAGAAGACAACAGATGCCACTAAATAGTACTTGTAAAGAATGCAAAGCAACAATGAATCATAACATTAACACTTTGAATCATTTCCAATGACAATCGTCATTTGACTGGTCGGAATCGTGCTCGTCTTCGTACGGGTCATGAAAGTCTCCGACGAATGGGTCAATTTCTAGATTATCATAAGCCAAAGCATTTCTCGCGTTAGGGTTAGTGTATCTGCTTTGAAATAGATGTTGTAATTGATGTTTTTATGGAATGCAAAGTTTTTTTTTATGGTTCTAAACAGTAGATGAATCTAGATGTAATTTTGAGACATCTATATTTGCCCTGTTAAATTGACATAGACAATGTAGAAGACAACAAATGCTACTAAATAGTAGTTGATTAATTTCAAAGTTTTCATCCTTAGAGCACCCCACTAGAGGTGGGCAAAAAAAACCGGTTTCAAACCGGGTCCCCGGAACCCGACCCAAACCGGGTTCACAACCAAACCGGTTTCACCCAACCCGATCCGAAACCCGATCCAAACCGTAGGTGTTTTACCAGTTTTTAAAATTTTTTTGGATACCGGTTCTTAACCCGACCCGGTCCGGTTTCACCCTCAAACCGGTTTTCGGGCCCGAACCGTTCTCAAACCGGTTCCGAACCGTTCTCAAACCGGTTCCGAACCGGTTCGAACCGTTGGGATTTTCGATTTTAACGGCTTTATAGCCGTTCCAACGGCTATTTGACCATTTTTTTTGGTTTTTTTTGTATTTTGGAGCCCATATAACTTGTATAAATAGGTGTGGGTTATATTGGTTCAACCACACAATTCCAAAACGCTCTCATTTCTAAAAAACGCTCTTATTTAACGCTCACGCTCGAAAGTCGAAACTCTCAAAATGGCAAACGAATCTCAACAATCTAATATTCTTGGTGCTTCTCAAAGTGTTAGTGCTCCCACGGTTGTGCGGGTTATTCCTACAACAAGGAATCCCAATATTTGGCAACATTTCGATTTATGCGAAATGTCGAATGGTGGTCATAAGGCTCGATGCAAGTTGTGCGGGCATTTTTTTGGAAAAGACGCAAACACAACTTTGAAGAATCACATTGAAAAAAATTACTGTTCGGTTAAAAAGTCTCAAGCTTCGTAAGGTCAAACAAGTATGACAAACGAAGGTAATATTTTTGCGTATAATGTTGACTTGGTTCGGGAGAGGATGGCGCATTTTGTGATTCAAGAGAGTCTACCTTTCAAACACTTTGACAACGAGCGTTTGACTCGGCTTATTCAACAAACGCTCCAACCTCGCTACACTCATGTAAGTCGTGCTACTCTTAGACGAGATTGTATAAATATGTGGAAAAAAGCTAAAGTAGAAATAATAAATGAATTTGAAAATTTAAAAACCGGTATTAGTTTAACTTGTGATGTTTTGTCGGCTCCCCACAATTTGCCGGATTCTTACATTTGTGTTACCGCTCATTGGATAAATCCGGAAAGTTGGCAAATGATGAAACGTACTATTGCGTTCGATATTTTTGCATACCCCCACACGGGTGACAATTTATTTTATATTTTAGACAAAGTTATAAGAACTTTTAAAATAGAAACTAAAGTTTTTTCAATATCGTTTGATAACGCCTCGAATAATACCGTCGCGGTAAACCAACTTATTTTAAAATATAACCCGATTTGTAATGGTATTTTTTTCCATAGCCGATGTGTTGCACATATTATTAATTTAGTTGTGCAAGATGGTCTTAAACACATTGACGATGTTAGAAATCAATTTAAACAAATGTTGCGTGACATTTTTCATACAAGTCAAAGAAGATATCATCGATATATAAAATTTTGTAAAGACGGGCAAACCGAATGTTTAGGTCCAAATTGGGACGTTTCAACACGTTGGAACTTAACGTGTAACATGTTCGAAAAAGCCATTCAACAAAAACGAAGTTTGCAAATGTTTCATTCCCAACTAGCAAGGCAAAATAAAGTAACAAAATTTCCGACATCGGGTTGGGGTATCATTGAAGGTGTAGCCGATATGCTCCATATTTTTAAAACCGCTACAACCTATTTATCGGGAGTTTACTATCCCACAAGTCCTTTGGTTTTAAATCAACTTTTTTTAATGGTCGAAAAATTAAACGAATATTCCATGCGAGGCGGCATATTTAAAGAAATGATACCGCCAATGAAAGAGAAATTTAAAAAATATTTTAAAGAAATGCCTCCGATTATTACTTGCGCCGCCGCCTTAAACCCGTGCTTAAATGTTTCGGGTGTTGAAACTTTAATTGAAAAAATAATTTACGGTTTGGATTTATACGAAGAAGACGTATTTTTAACGGATAGAGCAAAAACTATTTTTACACAAAATTTGTCTACTTTATTTACTGTTTATGTTGAAAAATATGGTACAACATCTACCGTTCATGAGCAATTTAGAAACGCTCCATCAAGTGCAAGTACTAGTCGGAGTTCAATGTTAAACTTATTTAATACTATACTTAATGAAAATAGTAAACGTCAACGGGGTAATACCCCAAGTAGCGAATTAGGTAGATATATCGGTTCGGATTTTTTAACCGGTATGAATGCTCATGATTTTGAGACATTTGATATCTTGGCTTGGTGGAAAGGGAAGGAAAACCAATTTCTCGTCCTATCCGCTATGGCCCGTGATCTACTAACCGTCCAAGCTTCTACGGTAGCTTCGGAATCTGCTTTTTCTGTTAGTGGCAGGGTTGTTTCTTTACGAAGAACAAGACTAACTCCGCCATCAGTGGAAACGTGCATTTGCTTAAAAGATTACTTAGACGCGGCGGAAAGAATACAACATATATCTTCCCTTGAAGGCGAACTCGAAGTCGAGGGAGAGATATACGAGGACGAGGTGGAAGGAGGATTGATTGAAGCAATCGGCGAAGACCTCCTACGTGGGAGTTCGGGATCCGACTAGTACCGACTACCCGGATTTTCAATATATCCACGAAGAAGACTTTTATATTTAATGTATTTTTAATTTGTAAACTTTTAATTATTTGTTTTGTAATTTCTAAACTTTATCTTGTATGTTTTGTAATTTTTAAGTTAATTTAATATCTTTAACGGTTTATTTTTTTAAAAATTAACGGTTTTTTTTTTTTAAAATCCGGGTAAACCGGTTTGGGACCCGAACCGGTTTAGTAGCCAACCCGGTTTCAACCCGGTCCGATCCGGTTTGGTAGGGTTGGGTTCGATGATCTTGGAACCCGGTTCGTGACCCGAACCGGTTTGTATGTCGACCCGGTCCAACCGGGTTTTGCTCAACCCGAACCGGTTTTAAACCCGAACCGGTTTCGTTAAAAAACCCGATTTGTACACCTCTACACCCCACAACACGTCGATTTTGGGGCGTTGAGAGAGAGAGAGAGAGAGAGAGAGAGAGAGAGAGGGAGGGAGGGAGAGAGGAACTTCACTCTCCTTTGAGAGAAGGAGGGAGAAGGGGAATGATAAATGCAACTTGTTAGGTATAAAAAAAATATACCATCAAAGTTTATTATCCTTAAATATTGCATTGGAGTAATGCATTTTTAGTTTATATTTCTTCTATTCCTATCCATTATAACTTTGATGTGTTGCCTGTCATCATTTAAAGTATTTAGAATTTGAAATCTAAGTTTTTCCTAATTTTATTTGATAAATTACAAAAAGGAGTTTCTCTAATCTCGTAAAAGAAAAAAGAAAAAAAGAAAAAGGAAAAAAGAAAAGAGAAAAAAGAAGGCTTTATATATTTGACCCACAACACAAGTATTGACTCGAAGTTCGGCCCAAGTTCTTTGAATCAACGTAAACATGACATGAAGTCTTCATAAAGCCCAAAATTAACCCTAGTTATTTTTGAGTAACCACTTTCTTTGATCCTATATTTCTATTTACCAAAAAGTGATGGTTTTCATATACCTGTATTTAAAAAAATAACTAGAAATTTTGCCCCACGCTCCGCGGTGGGAAACAAGCCTTAAACGATTGATACAGTGACATTAACATTGCTAAACACAAAAAAACATGGTTAAATAATTTTTTCCACGGGCTCCATAACGGGAGGCGGACCACCTTAAACGGTTGAAGCGGTGACATTAACGTGGCTACGCACAAAAAAGGAACATAGTTAAATATGTAAAAGCAACATATGAAGTTACGACGACTCGGCTGTGTAGATCGAAACATAGATAAAAGACGGTTAGATAAAGGTACCAATGTTTTTTTAGTCGGTGTCGGTCTCATTCTTCACGGTACTAGCACGTCACCATCAGTCGATATAACTCTCTATACCTAAAAAATACTCTATTTTGAATACGACGCTGTTTTAACAAAAAATATACTGGGAAGTCAAGAAAAAAAGCTAAACAAACAAACGTAAATTATTAAGGAAAAATCAGATAATATATACTAAAGGGGTTAAACCTATAACTTTTAAAAACTTGAAGGGGTCAACATGAAATTTTACAAAGTTGAGAGGTCATTTTTGCCATTTCACAAACTTTGGGGGTGATTTTGTTGGTGGCAAATGCCCATGTTTTCCCGTTGATCTTATCTCAAGCGTCAAACACCACCACGTCCCACCTCCCCCAGGCACCAAATTCCACCAAACACACTTGATTGAACATTACTCGGTCTATATTCTTCGTAATTGAACAAACATACAGCATAAAAAAATGTAAAAAAAAACCCAGCAAAGCAGTTACAATGGCGGCAATATTCAACTTCCGACGGCCCTTAAAACCGTAGCAGGCGACGGTTGAGGCTCCTGGTGGTTCAGATGAAGAAAATAATTGCCTAAAAGGAAATAATTGCCACGTGGTAGATCCGTTGTCACTTGTTTCATCTCTTCTACTGTAATCAGTTGGAATCTAATTATGTGGATAACTTGAAGCATGAGTGGGCCTATAGCTGCAGAGAAAGGGTCATCAACCACCAAAACCCCGTCTAATTGAACAAATCCATTCAGGGTGTTGTAGATCCGAAATCGACTAGAAGTTGGTTTTGGGTTTGCAACCCCATTTGAATCCCTCGTTTTTCTGAATACAATGCTGATGGTGGCCGACCGATGAAGAAGGTGGGGATTAGATAGACCGGTAATGGGGGTGGGGATGAGTTTAGGTTTTATTTTGTGTTGTGGGATGATGAGTTTAGTTTATAATTGTTTCTCGAGTAAAGTGTCATTTTCGTCCTTATGGTTTGGCCATTTTAGCCATTTTCATCCAAAAAGTTTTTTTTTTAGCTTTTTCGTCCCTAACCTTTCAAAATCTATCCATTTTCATCCTATTGACTAACCCACGTTAAATTATTACCGTTAAAGCAGGGGTATTTTCGTCTTTTCAAAACTCCATTTTTATTCCCATTTATTATTTCCTTCTTTCCCTCCCCATTGTAGTCTCTTGATAAGAATTTCGATTACAATAAGAATTCTGTAACGACATATATTCACCCAAACGCTCTAAAAACCAACACCTATTTAGGGTTTTGAAAAGGGATGGGGAGGGGAAGAAGGAAATAATAAAATAGAATAAAAAAGGAATTTTGAAAAGACGAAAATGTCCCCGGTTTAACGGTAATAATTTAACGGGGTTAGTCAATTGGATGAAAATGGATAGATTTTTAAAGGTCAGGGACGAAAAAGCTAAAAAAAACTTTTTGGATGAAAATGGCTAAAATGGCTAAAATAGTCAAACCACAGGGACGAAAATGACACTTTACTCTTGTTTCTTTTAATTAAAAAAGCGGTGGCCCACATATTTAGGTTTTTTATTTTTGTATTTTTTTGTATTAAAGGGTAATTTAGTCTTTTTCACACCCACTTAAAATAAAAAGTTAACACTCATCCACTCCAGGAACTGTCAGTGAAAGAAAATCAAAGTATGTTGGGACTAAACCCGTAATTTTTTTAAAGTTACGAACTATATCCGTAATTTGGTTAAACCACATGACCATCCATGTATTAAACTCATTTAAGAAAATATAAACCCCACCCTTCCTACTTCTCTCTTATCATCTTTAACATCATTTCCCTCTCTACCCCTTGATACTCTTCCTCTTATCCCTTAGTTTTGATCAACGCTTTTCTAGTGATGGGTTTGGTGGCGACAAGGGTTTGGATGGTTTGGATCTAGGGTGATGATGGTTTTTAGGCAAGGGTGATGACGAGTAGGATCTTAAGGTTGAACAAGGGCAAATAAGGTGTGGCACCTTCAAATCTGTTGTCGTGGTGGTAGGGTGGCCGATGGTGGTTCAATGGCCGGAAATGTTACGTGGTAGAAGTGGGGGTGGCGGTGAAGGGGTTGGGGAAGATGATAAGTGAGTGAGATTTTATGTGTATATATATATATATTTTATTTATTGACATGGACATTTTAGTATTTTTACATAAAGTTAACAAAATTATTCTAACGATCTAGATTTAATTGAAACGAAAATAAAATCACAAGGAATTAAAAAATAGACGATAAGTGAGTGAGATTTTATGTATATATATAATTTATTTATTAACATGGGCATTTTAGTCTTTTTACATAAAGTTAACAAAATTATTGTAACGATGTTAGAAGTCTGGCTATAATTGAAACGAAAATAAAATCATAAGGACTTAAAAAATGAAATTGAAACTATCGAAATCAAAGCGTTATTTTGAGCAAACCACAGGACTAAAACCGAAATTTACTCTAAAAAAAATTCTGACTATTAACAGGCTTCACCCTGGTCCATATGTTGCAGAATCATCATATCAAAAATTCTGATACTTAGATCATGAAACATGTATCTTCATAGGATCTTGTGTGTTCATTAATCTTAGTGATGAAGGCACCATGGATCTGTTATTGTTTTTTCTTGTTTCTCATCTTAAATTGCCACTCAACCACTGCCCAGCCGCCCTTCGAGGCAAACCTTTCTACCACATGGACCAACACTGAATCTTTACCACTTTCTGTAAATTTCACAGATGGTTCAAGGGTCCGAGCCATCCTCCTAAGAGGATCATTCGCCTTTGGTTTCTACTGCAATGGAACCTGCACCTCTTACCTCTTCTCTGTCTTCATTGTTCAAACCAACAGTGGGAGCGGTATCATTGCATCAGCTACAGGGTTCCCCCAAGTAGTGTGGTCAGCAAACCGAGACCATCCGGTTAGCGATGGTGCAATACTGAATCTCGCTGCAACCGGAGAATTGGTCCTACAGGATGTTGATGGAAGCACAGTTTGGACTACCAACACTACTGGGAAATCTGTTGCTGGTTTAAATTTAACTGATGATGGAAACTTAGTGTTGTTTGATATCAATAGCACGGTGGTTTGGCAATCTTTTGATTACCCAACAGACTGTTTAGTACCGGGGCAAAGACTGTTTCAAGGACAGCAGCTGATACCTAGTGTTTCGTCAACCAATTGGACGGGCCAAAAAGGTTTGTTTTCTCTTCAAGTAACAGATAAAGGTTTGTTTGCTTATGTTGGATCAAACCCACCTCAAGCCTATTACGGTGTCTTTGGCAACGATACTAATAAAGGAAGAAGATATGTTAGGTTCTTGAATGGTAGTTTGTCTTTATTCATTCTTTCTGCTGAGCCGAGTGATCCTGATGAGGTGATTAGCATACCTCAAGCATCATCGGCTCAGTATATGAAACTGATGCCGGACGGGCATTTGAAAGTGTTTGAATGGCAAGCGAGGTGGTTCGTGGTGGCTGATCTACTTAACGATTATCTTGGAGAGTGTAATTATCCTTTGGCTTGTGGGAGAAACACCCTTTGCTCGGGTAATCAAATTCAACAGTGTAGTTGTCCAGTATCAAGCTCTAATGGGATAGACTATTTCAGAGCAGTGAACAATAGGCAGCCGACCCTGGGTTGCTCTGAAATTACTCCTCTCACATGTAATGCCACCCAATATCAAAATGTTATAGAGCTTGAGAACGTTACGTACTTCAACATTGTTGCAGACATGGAGAAGGTGGATATAGAGACTTGCAAACAAGCATGTGTCAACAATTGCTCATGCAAAGCAGCTATATTTCAGTATGGCTCAAATTCTTCAGGTGGGGATTGTTTTTTACCTCTCGAGCTCTTTACATTGATGAATGCTGATCCGGATGTAACTCATCGTAATGCTACAACTTTCATAAAAGTGCAAAATGTAGGATCATATTATTATGATTATCCTTATTCGAAACTATCACGTGCAGGAGTTATGTTAATTTCCATTTCTGCAAGTGTTTTATTTCTGCTTGGGGTTATAGGTTTTCTTATTTACATAATCTGCAAGCGAAGATGGGATGATCGAATGGAGGAAGAGCCTATAGGTGAGGTACCAGGAATGCCGACTCGGTTTTCCTATGAAGAACTGAAAACCGCCACAGAGAATTTCAATAAAAAGCTTGGTGAAGGAGGATTTGGAGCAGTTTTCGAAGGGACTCTCGAAGATGGCTCGAAGATTGCAGTAAAATGTCTTGAGGGTCTTGGGCAGGTTAACAAATCATTCCTAGCTGAGGTTCAATCCATTGGAAGCATTCACCATGTGAATCTGGTTAGACTCAGAGGATTTTGTGCATGGAAATCACAACGTTTTCTCGTGTATGAATTCATGAGTAACGGATCATTAGATCGGTGGATCTACCATGGAGCCCGAGAGCACGTACTAGAATGGGAATACAGAAAGAAAATCATTTTTGATGTGGCCAAGGGTCTAGCATATCTTCATGAAGATTGTAGGCAAAAAATCATCCACCTAGATATTAAACCACAAAACATATTGTTAGACAGTGATTTCAATGCTAAAGTATCTGATTTCGGGTTGTCAAAGCTCATCGACAAAAATCAAACCCAAGTGATGACTACCATGAGAGGAACCCCGGGATATCTGGCTCCAGAATGGTTGAGCTCAGTTATTACCGAAAAAGTGGATGTATACAGCTTCGGGATCGTTCTCTTAGAGATGTTGTGTGGGAGGAAGAATTTCGACAGATCTCAGCCTGAAGAAAGCCAACACTTACTTAGTGTCCTTCAAAAGTGTTGGGAACAAGGGATGCTGCTGGATATGGTTGACAAGTACAGTGTAGATATGCAGACACGCGGTTCAGAAGTTGTGGAGATGATGAAAGTGGCTTCATGGTGTTTACAATATGATTATACGAAAAGGCCTTCAATGTCGATGGTGGTTAAGGTGTTAGATGGCGTAATGAAAGTTGAAACTAGCTTGGATTACAACTTCACATATCCGAGACAGCAAAACATAGCAGTTGAACAGGACAAGGATATGACGCCACTGTTGGCTTCTGTGCTATCTGGCCCTAGGTAAGTAACCATGAGGTTCTTATGGATGACTTTTATAGTCTTCATGATTTTTTATGGCGTTTTCTTTCTCAAACTTTTAGTATAATTTGAAACAAATACTTGAAGATGACTAGCATCTATTTCATTAAAGTTGTTTATCCTGTGTTTATATTTGTAAACGTTTATTTTGCTAAAATGACATATTATCTATGATGTGCATAATAGAAACAATGCATCTTTATAGCAAGTAAGAATGCTCATATATTTGCATATAACATCGTTGGAAGAAATATTCTAAGGTTGTTAGTTCACATAAGTGCATGCTAGCTAGAGTGACAACTAAAATGTTAACATGACACCAAGGGTCTCATGGGTTGGGTAACGGGTCAAAAAAGGTTCAAGTTGATTTTGTATTGGTTGAAACAGGTCGGGTCGGGTCAGGTGGTTTTGTTGACCCTCAAACACTTGTCCACTTTTTTTTAAATCTATTATTAATTAGCGTGTAAATATGGATACAAAAAGCAACCCTTTGAATTAAAAAAAATCACCACTTCGGCTTGGCATCCTTCAATCTCTAAAAACAAAGCCCAAACCGATCTATTCATAAGTAAAGGGTCCAAATTACCACCTCTACTTATGCCCAATTACATTAAATAAAATTCCCCTAGATTTATCAGTCAAAAAATGAAAAGATTTATAGATGATGTCAAAAATCTTACCAAAGCAAACGCAGCACACACAAGACTAAAACCAGGAAAGACGAATGAAGCATTGTAAGATAAGAATAAAGCTGCAGCCTGCAAGATAGAATAAGAGATACAGTTTTAGATTCAAGTATATTCAACCATAACAAAGCATCCACTAAACTTTGCTCACCCGTTAGAGGACTAAAAATCAGCGGAGGAACAATACATGCGAAGGAACATAGGCCTTTGCTGATCCAATCTTCCGGTAAAGCGTCAGAGATCACACGACCATTTTTTCAAAAAACGAGGATGTTACAATAATCCTTGTAATTCAACCATCAGCACTGGATTCAATATCAGAAAACTTGTTTTCACGTGTTATCTACCGTTACCACCTATTTCAACTCATGAACTAACTCTTAAAGTTGTATACAGTGAATAGATTAATACGGTGACTGCAATGTAACACAGAAAGAATAACTGATGAAATCATTATACCAAAAAATAGTGTTACAACTATATATGTGTCCTATTAAATCTATAACTTTTAACAGTTATTACTACAATAATTACTCTTCTTAGACATCATATACACTGTACAAACACCCCTGATGCATGGAACTTTTGTCCATTACCTTGTACCTAACTTCATCTTGTTAAAGATAACAAATCTGTAATTGTCCTTATTATATGCATAACCACAGTGAGTATAATGGCAAATACACCAGCAAACCAATCCAAGAAACTAAACACGCTTGTTCAAGCCTCCACTGAAACAGCGTCGACTTTTGATTCTGGAACAACATGTTGGCCTGTTGGGCCCGGATCATGACACTCTAGATGAATACAATCATCTGAAATACATAAATTTTGATGCATCGCTTTATTAATTCTTACATTATTCAAGCTCATAGCTTGGGTATATACAGTATGTTGCCATAAACTATTTTCAGTCACCTTATGCACTTTTTCATGTCAAAGAACAAAGAATGTGATTTTCACATAACACCCAACACTAAACTGAAAGCTTTTTATCTTCCTGACACTTCAAGTTGGCAAGACGAGTGGGTCTCGTGGGTGGGGTAGCCGGTCAAAAACGGTTCAAGTTGAAAAGTGACTGAAAGCTTTTTATCTTCCTGACACTTCAAGTTGGCAAGACGGGTGGGTAGGGTAACGGGTCAACAACGATTCAAGTTGAAAGTGTCACTTTTAGTATTGGTCAAAAGGGGTTGGGTTGGGTTAGGTTAGGTTAGTTGACCTGCAAACACTTGTCTGATTTTTTTAATGTGTTAATTATGATTACAAAAAAAGGATTTTATTCTAGTAATAATTTAGATCTTTGAATTAAAACAATTCACAAGGTTCGAAGAGTGAAACTAGACTTTAGGCGAGTTTCAATCTCTTAAGATCCATCTGACCCGTTCCTCTTTTAGTTATTTTTCTATTTGTCATGTTTGAAATAAAACACAACCGAAATGGATATGTTCATAAGTAAAGGTTCGAAATGACAACCTCAAATAAAAGATTCCTGAAATACAGTAAATAAAATATTCCTGAAATATCAGATTATCAGTCAAAAGCTTAAAAGATTTAGATGGTGTCAAAGCTCTTACCACAGAAAATGCAGCACACACAAGGCTAAAACCAGGAAACATGAATGGACAGTGGCGTACCCACCCTTTATGGGTTGGGTCGCCCGACACCAATGAAAAAAAAATTGTTTGTTATATATACGATATAATCCCGAGCGTCCCACATAAAACTTTGACACCGACCCCCATGAATTTGTTTTTTGACCAAAACGAGACCCAAAAAATTAATTTAAAACTTTTAAAGTTTACAAATATAAACTTAATAATAACTGCTATAAACTAATTGAACAAATATAAATCTGTTAGAGGACTAAAAATCAATGGAGAAACAATACTGGCAAAGGAACATAAGCCTGTAATACACCCTTAAGCCTTCCCCTATAGAGAAAGGAAAAATAAGCCTTTTAATTATACAAAAGTCCATTTACTGTTGACGTTCTATTTATTGTAAGACTTCATTATTCTGAGAAAACAAACCACATATACTTCAAATTACCTGCTCGGTTGGACCAACTTGTTTGGATACAATGCTCCGTAACTGAAAAGTTTCAATTTACTTGTAATTTAAGGATAAATTAAAACTTACAAAAGAAAATACAACAGAAACAAAGAACTCACGCTTGGTCCAGCAAAAAAGCCAGAATTTGGAACATGGCTGCAAAATAAATAACATGTTTGATACAAAAATTCATTAGTTAAAATCAAGACACACAGCCAACTAATAAAGATAACTTGAGCACAAGTACATACCCAGGATGACCAAGCTACACTGTACAGGAAAATCTGCATTTAAAACCAATGATTATATCAGGGAGCCATCAAATTTGAATTTTTTAAAATGTTTTATAGTTTGACAAACAATGCAACTAAGAGAACTTGACATCTGTTATTAGTATGCTTTTATGAAAAATTTTAGAAGTAAATATTTAATTGGAAGTCTACATAAATGTACACAGTTAAAGATGAGCCCAATAGCAAAAACCTTTTCTTCATTGATTACTCTAGCCAAAAGGGGCATAAAAACCATCTGCAGGAATCGAATACAATATAATTATTTTAGTTAAAAGCAGTTACAAAAAGATGTGATCCCTGCGATCCTGTTGATGATCATCAAGTCAGCAAACTGATCTTTATCAAAATGGAATTCAGCCTTCAAATAGTACCGCAGGATACAAAAATGAATGGTTATTAAACCTATAACCTAAGTTTACTAGAGATGCTAAAACTAGTATCAATTGTATATGATGTACCAATAATGCAGAATAAAGACCCAATTCACCTAGGTTGCAGAAGAATGCCACAATAGCTGCTTGTGAAAATGTCCAGCTGAGAGTAACATTCAGAACATAGCACTTCAGTTTATCCATTTTATCCCCAATTTCTAGGGCTTCAGATAGAAACCAATAACCTAAACTTATTGAAATATAAATCTCATCTCAATTTATACTAATCTACATTAATTTCATGTTGTATTACTTGTTATTAGGTTTAGAATTCAAATCAATTTGTTCGAAATTAAACTGCAGCGATTATTAGGTCCTCAACAATGAAATTGAATCGTGCAAAGGACTTGTACGAAAAGGATGGCGATTGTACGTACATCGATTTTTTAGAAGACATTCATTCACCGTCTCTTCTTTCAACGAAGCGGCGATCACCGCGGCCTCCGTACTCGATTCCGGCAGGGATCTTCTCATGTATACTATAGAAACCATTGCCACCGCCGCAGAAACCTAAAACAGATTCATCCAATCAAAGAAATGATAATTTTATGTATTGCATTATAAATGTAGTGATTACTTGAAAAACGGAGGCTGTTGATGGGAGGAAGCGAGTGAAGAGATTGCCGAATGAAGACAAAGGAACAAGATGATATGCCGGAGAGGGTTCCAAACGCCGTCGCCCGTCCCGGCAATCACACGTCAGCATTTTTACTTAGAAGTCAAAATTGTCAAAAACGTTTTATTTGAGCTACTTATAACTTATTAACTTTTTAGAAAAGTAGATAAGTTAAAAGTATGTTTGGCTTTCCTTACTTTTTCTTCTTCTTTTAATGGTTTTTGAGAAGTAAGAGCTACTTACTTTTAACTTATGACTTATTACTTTTTTATTAAGGTAATAAGTAGTTTCAAATAAGTAACCCCAAACACCCCCTTAGCCTGCTAAAAGGAAATGTCCCTGTGCCGACGCCGCCTATACCGACGACAATTGTCGTCGGTAGAGGTCACCCTATACCAACGACATGTCGTCGGTACAGGGTTGAGCAGATTGGAGGGACACCATATACCGACAACTTGTCGTCGGTATAGGCTGACCTATACCGACGACAATCTTGGCTATTGGTACGAGTCAATACCGACGACACCTATACCAACGACATGTCGTTGGTATAGGGTATCCCGACGACAAGTCGTCGCTATAGGGTAAAAAAAATCGTCAGGATAGGGTGATACTGTTGTAGTGGGTATACCTAAACCTGACGGATAAATGATTAGTTTTAAAATTTTCACAGGTAATGGATTAGGTGTATCCGACCCGATTATCTAAGAGCATTTACAGCCCGTTCTTTATAATTATGTGAGTAATTTTGAATATTTTATAGAGTTGTTTAAAGTGGTTGTGAGTGCAGGAGAGATAAAAGATATAAGGTTTTTGTAAATATAATGATAAACGTAGTGGTTTTTAATATAATTATAAGGATAAGGATAATGAGAGAGAAAAGTAGAGATAAAAAGGTAGAAAATGTAGTATTTTTTAGTGTAATTATAAGGATAAGGATATGGAATATAAAAAACGGGCTGGGAATGCTCTGAAACCACATACTTGTTTACCTAAACCATATACCCAAATCACATACCTGAAATTTTTTTGATCTTCAATTTTTAATTTTATTTTTCCTTAACCCTTGTCTATTAATGCTTCATTTTATTTTGTTAATTATATGAAAAATTAAATTTTTTTATACATGTATTGTTGATATTAGTGTAGGTAATTTATTCAAATTTAGTATTTTATTAAAAATGTAAAAAAGAGTTGTAGAAAAGCACGCGGCACATACCTGACAGGTATTGGGCGACACTTGCGAGTATGCATGATACCCGACAGGTAATTACTCGACACAAACCCCACAGTTAATGGGTCGGTATGGGACACGATTTTACAACTGAGTATGAGACTGGGATTACTAGGCATGTAAACGAACCGAACGAATACGAACATGTGCATGCTCATACTCGTTCCTTTAAGAAAATTGAAATGTTCGTGTTCGTTCATGTTTGTTCGTTAAAAAGCTAACCGAACAGTTCATGAATGTAAACAAACACATACATAAATGAACAAAAACAAGCAAATATAAACACACACACAAATAAACATAATTAAACAAACAAAAGCAAACACAAGCGAACATAAAATGAACACAAACTAATAAGTCTAATACATCTCGAGTTGACTTTGAAGATCAATATTATTAATTTTAACCATAATATTTGCACAGTCCTTTGGATTTTGTGTAATTTTCTTGCTAGATACATCAAAACATATGACAAGTCCTACAATATGTAAACTGGATGATTTATTAACAAAAATAATTGAACGGACATAAACGAATGTGCATAATATACCTAAATGAATATAAATCAAAGCAAGAACCATTTCCAGATCAAATGATTTCAGTTGGAACTAGAGGTGCAGAAATCAGTTTTTTAAACTGAACCAGTTTGGCCAATAAAAGTCAAAACCAATTCGGTTTCAAACCGGTTTGAGAGGGGGAGTTTGACTAGTTTAAAATCGGGTTGAAACCATTTTCTGAGGAGATTTTGACCGGTTCGATTCGGGTTAAACCGGTTTTAGTTTATAGGTTTCAAACAAGCGGTTTGAACTAGTTTCAAACCGGTTTAACAATCAGTTTGGGTCGGTTTGAAAACCAGTTTGAGAACCTCAACCGGTTTTTTTTTTGCACATCTAGGAAGGAAATAGCAGAAGTACACTTTTGAATAGGGGTGAAACCTTTTATACCTCTAGTATCTCACCCCAATTTGATAAAAAAAATACATCTTCCGTTCTAAATCGTTAACAATTCGTAAAAATAACCGTTTATTCATTCGAAAAGGAGTTCAGAATGTGTCATCATTATAAAGCGGGGGATCGACAAAGTAGTCGCAAACCAAACGATCGTGAGTGGCCTTACAATTTCTATTCCAAGTGTCTCTTCGTGTGTAGGTTGGCGTGTTCGAGCTTTCGGAATCTTCTTTTAGTATTTTAACGATAGCGGTAGCAACTATCTCGAAAATAATTGGGGCTACACCTTTCGATTCCGAAGAGGCCGAATTTAGTGTATCCATTTGAGAATTGAGAATGGTTGAAATGGTTTGAGAATTGGTGACATGGTTTGACAATTGAGAATCGTTGAAATGGTTTAAAGATGGTTATTTTTATACTTTAAAAAAAGTTTTTTTTTAAATTATACCCATTGAACGGCTATAATATTTGGCACGATACCCAACCTCACCCACGCTCATGGGATTCTCCACAGTTTCCACCCACGCTCGTGGTCCACGACAAGCAGGCGTGGTGTTCCACAGCCCACGGCCGGACACCGCACCTATAAGGCAATCTTCCACGGGGTATACCCCTTAGTCTTATCCAGGGCCGGATGTATGTGGAGGGCAGGGTACCTGTCGGTACCCCTCAACTTTCGACGCGTAGTGGGAATTTTCGACGCGTAGCGGTAATTTTTTTTGTTTTACCGTTTTATGTATCTAGATACCCCTGAACGAAATTTTAGATACCCCTAGATTTTTTTCCTAGATCCGTCACTGGTCTTATCATATGTTTGCTCACTCCCTCTCCGTTCCTCCATAAGATTAATTACATATCTTTTATTAAACGTAGAAAAGGAATTCCGTGTCAATAGAAAATTAGATTATACAAATCAATAAAAGACAACTACTTTAATGATCGGTTACTTATATCACATGCCACTTAATACATACTACATATGGTAATTTCTCAACAGCATACAATTAATTTTAACCCAAAAATTAACCTCTTCCTAGTTTTGCATCTATATATCATTTTGATTATTTCATGCAACTTCAATTGGTGGAGAGAAAATGGCAGGATTATTCGACAAGCAAGCAGAGGCATATTTGGATTCACGACCAACTTATCTCGCAGAATGGTACTCTATGTTAGCTGATCGAACTTCCTCTCACTCCCTTGCGTGGGACGTCGGAACCGGCAACGGTCAAGCCGCTATCGGTGTTAGTCTTCCCTTCATCTATTCGATCGTTGAATCAAGTTTCTTGATACCTTGTTGCTTATTATGGAAATCTCTAATTAGGGTTTTCTGTATTGTTGATGTATAATGTAGAGTAAAATGTTATTTTCGTTCATATGATTTGACCATTTTATCTCTGTTCATAAAAAAACTTTTTTTAAGTTTTTTTGTTCCTGACTTTTTAAAATCTAGCCATTTTTATCCAACTGATTAACTATGTTTATATTTTAACGTTAAATCATGGGTCGGTTTGACGTTCATATGTTAAAATCTAACTAAATTGCCCATGATTTAACCAAAATTTCCCATGATTTAACGTTAAAATGTAGTCGGAGTTAATCAGTTTGATGAAAATAGCTAGATTTTGAAAAGTTAGCGACGAAAAAGCAAAAAAACAGTTTTTTTTATGAAAGTGGCTAAAATGACCAAACCACATGGATGGAAATGACACTTTACTATATTATGCACTAGCTTAGACCCCGTGTATTACACACGGGGTGAAAAATATCATACATACAATTCTAAAATTTATATATATATTTTTCATAGGTGTAAAAATGTATTACATATACTAAGGATAAAAAATAAAATTTAAAATATGTAAAAATTAATATATAATTCGGTTTTAAAAATACGTTAATTATTATTTAATATAATTTGGCTTTCATTACTACTTGATTGAAAATAAAAGTTAAATAATTAGATTTCAAAGTTTTTTATGATAAAAGATAATTTAAATAAATGTATTTTATTAGTATAATTAGTATTTTTTTTAATATATTATTATTATTAAAAGATGAAAATGTATTTAATAGGAGAGAGGGGCGGGAAAAAAATGATGAGTGTGAATATGGAGGCGACATGTGGCAAGAAAAACCTTTATTTATTAGATAGTATAGATATAGATATAGATGTATAATCCTGATTGTTTTGTCGCAAAATTTTCGCAAATTGCTTTGGAATTTTGTCGCAAAACACGACAAGGGTTTTTCCGACATAACTTTTTTGTCACAAATTTTTCAGAATTTAGTGTTCGACTCTTTTTTCTAGTAGTGTCGTACGTTACAAAGAGAAAAGCAAATATTTACACTGAGGTCCCTAATATTATCTCAGATTGGTCAAATTGATTTGATCCAGGTAGCGGAGCATTACGAGCAAGTGGTCGCAACTGATGTGAGCTAGGCTCAACTGAAACTCGCAAAGCCTCATGCACTAGTTCGATACGTTCATACCCCACTGTCGTTGTCAGACGACGAGTTAGTCAAGTTAATAGGAGGCGAAAACTGCGTGGATCTGGTGACTGTTGCTGAAGCTGTGCACTGGTTTGACCTACCGAGATTGTACTCGGTGGTCAATCGCGTGCTACGAAAACCAGACGGGGCATTCGCCGTTTGGGGGTACAATGACGCTGCCATAACGCCTGAAATGGACGTGGCGCTTAAGCGTTTCAATGACACTGCAATTCCTTACTAGAACAAAAACATTAAGTATTTGTTTGATGGGTACAAGACGTTGCCCTTCCCGTTCAAGGGCGTCGGATTAGGGTCTGAAGGGAGCCCGTTGAAGGTGGACATACCGAAGGAGGTATCGTTTGACGGGGTTTTAGGCATGCTTAAGTCATGGTCCGCGGTTATTTTAAAACGAGAGAGAGAGGGGTGAGTTATTTTACATAGTGTTTTTTCCGTGATATTTATATGAAGCCAACAAAATACGATACATAGGAAGCCAAAAAAAATTACACGTGTCATATCTGAAAGTATATATTTTCTAAGGTTATTGTTTTTTCAGTTTTTACTTTTTAGATATGAGTATAGGGTATCCATTTCAGATTAAACTTGTATTCTCAGTAAACTTTTCGCCTCCGATAGCACATGTACAGACTGCAAACTCTTCTCCTTCAGCTGATGAACCATTGACGTGGACGGATGAAGAATGGAATTAGACATTCGATTAGATCTTTAGCCAACTATGAATTGTACATTTCAGATGTTCAATTAAAGTACTACCCTTACCATTAAAAAGAGATAAGGGTCATTTTGGTAACTTAGAAATATAAAAATATTAATTGGAAACGAAATTAACAGAAGGCCGCTAGGTGAAAAGTAATTTTAACCCCCCTCCTCGGCTCCTTCCCAATATTTATAAAAAAAAATAGAAATGATAAATCTAACCTACTTTATCTGAAATTATACAAAATAGAAATGATAAATCTAGGGGCCCGCTACATAACCCCACTAAAGACACAACAGGTCGTTTTACTCTGTACGAATCGTATAGAATTCAGATAGGTCATACTTGAGTGGCGGCTAGTTCATACGACTCGTATAGAGTCTATATATACAAGTCGTATAGACTCTATACGAGTCTAGCAACGAGTAGTTTCGAACATCTAGTTTTGTAACGGTTAGTTTCCAACGATTATATTCAATAGGATATAAATTCATAACGTATTCCAACCCTCATTTTCACTTCTCATTTCTCAATTTTCAGTTTTTTACTTCTCAGATATGGGTGCAGATTATCCATTTCCGATGGAACCTGTACGCCCAACGAACTCTTCGCCCCTGGTAGAACATGTACAGCCTGCAAAGCCTTTTCCTTCAGCTGATGAACCATTGATGTGGATAGATGAACAGTGGAATTAGGCATTCGATCAGGTCTTTAGCCAACGACGAATTAGGGACGAGCACTTTCCCAATTCAGGGGACGAGCAAGTCCCAATTCAATGGAAAATCACGTCCCCAATTCATAAGTCAAGCACGTTCCCAATTCAGGGGACGAGCACGTTCCCAATTCAAGGAACGCGCACGTCCCCACTTAAGAGGACCATTATGTCACCGACCCCAGAGAAGAATACGTACCTAATTCCGACGATGATGACAAAGATGAAGAGCGTTTGAGGAACCATGATCCATAGGAAAACGAGCCTTCAACGGATTCGGACTGTTCGTTTGATTCAATTGAGCATGTTTATTATGTTTAACATTATGTGTTCTCGTATTAGGTTGTGTGACTTCTAATTTTTAGGTAATGAAAATTTTAATTTTAAGGTTGTGTAATTTCTAATTTTTATGTTAATTTTTAAGTTTCAAACTTGCAATGTTTAACTGTAAAAAATTTCAATTAAATATAGTAAACCATTAAACAATAAACAATACCATATAGTTAACAATTAAACAACAAACAACCACATATAGTTAACAACAAAACAAACACGATAAATAAATATACAATAAGCACCAAAAACGTTTAAACATTAATACCACAAGTTTTTATACATCAAAAGATAAAAATAAAAAAGTACAGAAACTAGTAATACTACTAGGTCCTATTGAGCTTGATCATCTTATTGATCCAGATACTAACAGGCTGGTGGTAAAGGAGGAAGATCGATCCCTGCAGTCGTCGCCTAATCAATCTCTTAAGCAAGCTGTCACTGTTGCAAGTCTTCCACCCGCTCCAGACGACTAATATCTCGTAACAAGGTCTCTACCCGTGGATGGAGCCTCGTATATTTAATAACATGTTGGTGTTGTGATGGCTAGTCTGGATGGTGGGGCTGGCCTTGTGGAGGCTAGTCAAGCTGAAGTTGCGGGCCATGTGGCCCCTGCTGGTGCTGCTGTGGTGGCTCCAAAACGGTCCTCCTATCCAGGGAGGAGACTCAATTAGTATACCCCACATATGTTCAAACACACTCGAGTCATGTGTATCGAGACTTTGCTTGCAGTGCTTAGCAATATTCTGCAATATGTGTCATCTACATAATAACCAGACAACATCCGAGAATATACGTTTACAGGCATTCATAAGAGACAGATCTCTATCATCTATTATGACATGTGACTGCATACACTTATTCAATGTCTCTTTTAACTTATCTAAAACCCAGGTAAAGTTATCTTCATTTTCTTGACTTATAAATTTCATCAGAAAAAAAGAGTTTTTATTAACTTGATTCATAATGACTCAAATATATTTCTTAAAATTTACATATTAAAGTCATAGAAAATAGAAGAAAAGTTAACCACATGTTATAAAAATCCTAAAAAAAAATCTAAATGGCAGCATGCACTTGAAGAGGCTGAGGCTGAGCCATGGTTCTCCTCTTCCACAAATTAATCTCCTTTCTTGGCTCCAACTTCACACCTCCAACCCTAACAAACTTATCACAAACACCTTTGTTTCTCACCATCACCGGCGCCGATGATGGTATAGCAGCAACCTCCTCCCCCTCGGTTTCTCCGGCTAACGGCGCCACCTGTGTCGTCCAATCAAAACTCATAAACGCATCTCTCCCACTTGAAAATCTCTTCAAACATGGAGCCTTCGGAATCGTCAACGCGGTTTTCGACATGTTTTCGGTTGCATCGGGCATTCTTCGGCTCCCACAACGGAATAAGCTCAAGATCCCTGATTTTTTCTTGCTCTTTTCAACCACCGGATCAATCTTTATACCCTTTTCTTGATCTTCTTCGGTTATATAAGTTCTTGCCGGAGTATACGACGTCGTTCTTGAAAATTTATTGGTTGGTTTGTTAGTTATTAATTTACCGGTGCCGGTGAGTTTCCGGTAGTGTTTGCATTTAACTTGACCCATGCAAGAGACTCTTGGAGAAGTGGGTTCATATACAAGTTTGTATTTTGAGTCGTTCTTGATTTTCCGGCGAGTTTCCGACGGCACTATGGAAACCACGGGGCCGGAGAATCCGATTCCGAGATTGGATTTGTGGGTTTTTTCCGATGGTCTCTTATCTTTAGCCGGGCTAAAAATTGGAGGGTTTTGAAAGGTAACAGATGATGTTGCTTTTGGAAGAAACTTCAAGATTTTGAGCAAAGATTTTCCGGTTGTCTTTTGGAGTTCCATTTTTGACACCACAATCTTTTCTCTCTCTAAAAACTAGGGTTGATTCTTTCTCACTCTATATGTATTTTGTATCTAAAATGAACAATGAATTTACAACACCTTTGAGTTTGTGTAAATTGTGTTTGTGTTTGTGTGTGTATATATGGGCATTGTAGGAAAGAGGGTGGAAATGAGGCAGGTGAGAGATTTAGGTTTTGGGTCAAATTAGGGCAAATGTGACTTAGCAAAAACTCAACGCATGGCATATTATTTAATATGTGTGATATATTCTAACCGTTTGAAACTATCGTAGCTTGTTATATAGAATAAAATAACAATTAAAGGGTACCTAAAAGTCATTTTCATAACCCAAATTGAAATGGTCCAACTTTATTACTAGGCAACTTGACAATTTATGTAATTACCATGTACTTGTATAAGATTGAGGTTCTCTATTTTGAATATCACAATGTTGTTAAAATTAGACCGGACGAGATTGAGAGCTAGACCCTAAAAAGTGTGGTTGGTATGGGTTGAATATAGGGGTGTGAAAAAATCGAAAACCGAACCGTGTCTGTAACCAGAAAAAACCGAACCGAATTGTGAATTTGGTTTTTGGTTCGGTTATTAACCGTATCTGAATTACGAATTCGGCTTTCGATTTGGTTATCGGATATATCGGCCAAATCATTGACCACTTAACAACTGAAGCATCAACTAATTAACCACAAGTCTTTTTTTTAAATGGTATATTTAAAAGAAAATAAAAGTGTCAAATGGTTGTATTGGCCCAAAAAAGTGATAAATGGTAAAACCGTGATTCCCAATTACGGTTTCATTTCAAAATGGTATTACCGAGAGACGTGTTTGTAATAAAGTTACTGGGTTTGCAATAAAGTAACTGAAACCGTGATTGGGAATCACGGTTTCAGTTAAAATGGTAACATTGAAACCGTTATTGGGAATCACGGTTTCAGTTAAAATGATAAACTTCTGGTAAGTTTCTGATACCCAATCATTGGGGTGTTTGCAAATTAATGAACTGAAACCGTGATTTGAAATCACGGTTTTACAAACCATTTGCCACTTTTATTTTTAAAAATGTACCATTTAAAAAAAATCAAGAGTTGACAACTCAAGTTGTTACAACATGAAAAATGTTTTGATTAGTTTTAACGACTCATTAGATTGTTTATAAGTTATATTTAGAGTTTTTAATGCAATTTAAATTTCATTTAATAAGTTGAATGACTTAATTAGTTGTTTTCTCGTTTGCTTGGCAAATTTGGTTCTGTCATGTAATCTATTTATATTTTTATTGGTTCATCTTTAGTTATTTAATTTGTAATGCATTTGTATGTTTGTAAATTTTTTTTATCTTTACCAATAATAATAATAAGTAGCATAATCTGACAATCCCGTCATGTAATCCACCATTCCTTTAGAGCATCTGCAACGCGGGAGGCTCACAAACCGTTTACATCATCGTTACCTGACCATCGCCCATGGACCACCCTCATTGTGTATCCTCCCACAGACCTCCTCTCACGGGAACATATATGTTGTCCCCAAACCGTCTATCCATATAGATACTAGATGTCGTCGGTCTCTCCTCCATGTCTGTTGTCTCTCTCTTTCATATAACCATGTTAACGTCATAACTGCTCAAAAACCTAGCTTTTTTTTTAAAAAACAATTTTCTTTATTACTATGATAGTGGGAATTAAACTCATAACATTCTCAAACCTTAGTGTTTCAAGAGTATTTTTCCTCAAATTTCTACATTGCAAATAGTATTATGCATTTAACATGATCATAAACTCATCCTTCAATTCAACTAAAGTGAAGTTCCAATAATCTTCCTTTAAACAATTATTTTTGGTCACTTAAATCGATCTCCTCTATAAGCACGACGGTTTAAGTTAGAAAAAGTACATCATGCTTTTGATTTAACATCATTTATTTGTTTTCATACACGTTTGTTTTTTCTTGAAAAAAACTTAGCAATAAATTTAGATTATTTTAGTTGTATAAGGCTAAGGGTGAAAGGGCACAACCCTAACAAAAAAAGTATCCCAACAAAACCAATCAATGAGGGTGTGTCATCTCACCTTTACCCATATGTTACCCTAATACTCTAAAGTAATGGAGACACAACTCTAATACCCTATTTTTTTTCATTTTTTAAATTAAAATATATATAACTAATTTCAACATATTCAATAAAATAAAAATGAAATTATCTATCAGATTAAATTATTAATATATTTCTTGTTCTTGTCATAATTATTTGAGTAATACGAATACAATTGAGTAATTCACTTTTAACTCTTTTCTCTTTAACAAAGGGTTAAAAAAAAGAAAAAAAATGTTGGCTGTAAAGAAACAAGAGGATAAGATGGTAGACAGCTGACAATTGGGATCTCACCACACTCGGGTACATATACCCGATTTCTTCTAACCCGTGAGCTAACCCGAGTTGACGGCGGCGGTGTACCCGAGCTACCCGCATACCCGATCTCCTCTACCCGAGGGTGCCCCCTTCACCCTAAGGGGAGTGGTTCCACATTTCCACACCCTTCCACGTTAGCGTCACATCATATTTTACAGTTTTTCCACATTCTTCACATTAGAAGGAAATGGTTTCATATTTTCACACTGCCATGTCATTTTCTTTTTTTATAATTTAATTAATTTTATATAATAATTTAAATAAAAATTAAAACATCACATCAAAACTAAAAAAATTAGAATTAAAAAATTTAAAAACCATTACGTATAAAAAAAACTAATATTTTTAAATATGAACTTTAAAAAATCAAACACTTGGGAAAAGATAAATTTAAAACTAATATTTTTTAAATTTAAAAACCATTATATCATCTTCTATCTTCTTCACACCAAGAAACCCTAATCCCTTGTTCATTTTACAGCTACCATCCACACTTCTCCATACGCAACCAAACAACATAAACTCTAAAATATTTAGCCGTCCTCACCTTAAATCGTTTTCTTCTACCATCGTAACCCACAACGGTCACAATACCCTTCTCCACACCGTGGAGATTTCCACGCTCGTGGACCACGCCAGGGGGCGTGGTGTTCCACGCCGGCCGCGGTGCCACCTCACCTCCACGCTCTCTTTCACGGGATAGTCCCCTCAGCCTAAATGTTAAACACGTGAGTTAAAAGAGAAAAAAAGAAAAGAACACAGAAAAGTAGAATGCATTTAATTATCACATGCATGCAAGACGAGGACAAATGAAGAAAAGGGTTTATGAAATATGATTATTATTATTATAGCTTCGCTTTTCTATTTATTCGGTGTAACATTTTTAAAAATAAAATTTTAATAATATAAATATGTATCCACTAATCATATACTAATTAATCACATCTAATAATTATTACTATTTAGTTTATCGTATATTTCGCTTATGCTTTTAATTAAGCAGGTTTTTTATGGGTCCACATTTGATTTGATTTAATGTGTTCAAGTATATATAGTTAATTATTTTTGGTTGATTGATAATAATCTGAAAAATCATTTTTATATAATTAAAATTTCCACCCGTCTGTTTACTAATTTGTTTTTTTAAGACCAAAATATATTATATTTTTGAACATCCGAGCTTTAATTATTGATAGAATAAAATCAGAATATTATTCATATGGTGAAGTTATAAAAGAATCGTAATGAATCACCTGAAACGACAACATAAGGGTAATTAACGTGGGTCAGATGGTTCTTATAGAATAATAATTTTGTTGATGAAGAAAGTCAAAAGTGTTGTGCACAGATGTTGGTTTATATATACGACACATTCTCATTATTTTAAATCTTTGGAAGTATAAAAATAAGGAGAAATATATATAAACAATTTCGCACCTGGGACCATGTTTTTGTTTTTTTAAGATTAGCCTATTTTCGACTAATAAAATCCTTTAAAAAACTTTTTACGACACAATATAGTGTCGCCATAGTTTTGTCTAAAATTTTTAGGGAAAGATTAACAATCGTACATTCGTGGCAAACTCCAAGACACGTTAAGACCGGAGACTTATTGCGACGAATTCATTCACATAATTACGAAACAAGTTAAATTCATCGCTGACGTTGTTTGATAAACGAAAGAAAAGATAAAAAAAAAAAAAGAAAGGGAATTAAGGAAACAGTTGCGAAACTTGAAGAAAAACGCAGTGAGGATGTGGTTTTTAATTTTCCTATCAGGAGGATTATAAAATTTTCGGCCGAATACTTATAAATTAATACTACTGAGCGAAAAATCGGGGGAAGCAGATGCGGAGACAGCTTATTGGGAGGGGGTGAACAGACAGACCGTAAACCAACGAACCCTCCATTAAAAAATTTCAAAATTTGTTGGTAAAAACTAATTTAGACTAATTTCGAAAGAGGGAAAGGGCACAGTACAAAACAAAATTAAGAGCAAGGACTCATTTGTGACCCAATCCATTTTTTGCCACCCCTGGAGGGAAGCGAGGCCTCCGGGGCTCTCACTGAGCTTCGCCCATGTAAGGAAAGAAAAGAAATGAAAATGAAATAAAAGAATGGAAAAAGAATTAAATAGAGAAAAGAAAGTATATATTATTATGAAATTAAATATGTAGAATACCTTTTGTATTAAGATTGAATATATAGAATGACTAATTAATAATTAGAATATTTATAAATATATATTAGTTTATTGTGGGTGTACATCACTCTTCGACAAGATTGAGGTTGGGAATGAAGTGGCTAAAATGAAAACAAACACAACAAATCACATTCGTTGAAAACAATTTATGTGGAAATAAACTAGTTATATTATTGAAAATGAATGATTATCATATGACCTGAAAATTTATTATTATTACGGTCATTAATTATATATATTATATACATTTAAATTATTTTAAAATCGTATATTATTAATTATTTACTTTGTATAATTATTTAATAAAAAAACTTTAATTTTAAATATTTCTTACAAATCATTTAAAATGACTTTAGATCATCTGAGTTTTTTTAGTTTTAGTACCCGTTGACGATCTATCAGTGACAAACCGGTTCCACTCGGCTTGTTTTGGTATGGTGGCTAGTTTTGTTGGAAATGTTTGACCCGGACCTGATCCGCTCAGAAAACAATTTTTATAACTTGAGACAGTTTTCTTTTCTTTACCATTATAATTTAACTATAATATAATAAGAGGCAATTTTTAAGGGCTGAAGATTGCAATTTAAAGATACTTTACTTTTCCTTGGAGCATACAAAACACAAACAAAACCAAGAGCAGTGAAGATGGAAACTAGAATTGAGATTTATACTGTGATTTATGAGAATTATCCGATAACCGGTGACATAAACAACTTAATCCATCCGCTTCCGCATCGCAATCGGGGTATGATCTTTGATCATTTGCTTCAAGTTTCAATGTGGACAAGGAAAGAAACATGAAGCCGATGATATTCCGGCGGTTAAGATGACGCCAAACGGTCAAAGGTAATTAGGTCGCATTTTTTATCGTTTCGAATGTGATAGGTAGTAAGGTTTTTATATTCGAGTCATCGTAGGTATAGACTTTGGTCGGTAGTGAGAATGAATAAGAAACAAGCCATCACATTTGACCAATTTTGTCATTTTACATTTGATTTCGATCAAGTGCATGGATGGATTTTGCAATTAGATTGAGAACTTACGTAAGTAGCTAGATGAAATGAGACTACGTTGAAGAGTCGTTAGACATGTAGAGTGCCTAATGTTATGGATCAAATGTTCGAAGATCGTTTTGCTAAGGTTTGGACACTAACCCAAGCCCACTTAGAAGCCCAATAAAAGAAAAGGAAATAGGCCCAACTTGGAATGAATTGATGATGGAGCGGCAAATATAAGGCATGCGAAAAGAAGAGCGTAGGTATGAATGAATTTGTATGTGATAGTTCTAGCATCTCATCTCCTTCTCTCTGTAACAGTTCTAATTCCCATCTCCTTTCTGTAACCAATTTCTTATGAATTCAATGAAATCTGAGCCGATTACTTCATAGTTCTAGTGTTTGATTGCGTAGCTTTTATCGAATCACATTATTCCCCCTTTCAAATTCACCTTGTCCTCAAGGTGCAATGTAAAAAAATGTTTGAGCAGACCGGTAACAGTTGCCCAAGTAACCACCTGCGTTGCACCTGAAGAGAAACACGCATCCAAAACCCAATCTGAATATTCGTCATCAACCAACACTTGACCGATATCCAAAGTTTGAACAGTGGAGCACCCCATTGAAACAAAGGTAGCTAGGGGAACCATGTCTGTACATGCAAGTATTTCATCATGTGCTTCATAAGCTTTATTCTTATGAAATATTGTAGGCTTTCTGATTAGCCAATCACAATGATCCAAGGTTATAAGAAATTGGCCTCCATCTATATTGGGTACCTTAGCATTTGACTTTTGGGTAATGTTGTAGCTGTCATACAACACTAAACAGAGTGCACCAAGTATAAGATCAACTAGAAGATGCAGATCCCTTACAACAACCTGTAAATATTGGGTCAACTCCTGTAACAGCAGGTAGGTGTATCGATGCCCATAACACCCCAACATGATGGTCAAAATGTTGAATAGGAGCTGTTGGAATAATAGTCACAATGGCTGTAGGCAGCCTTTCGTCGAGTGTAAGTGAAGTTGTGCTCGTTGTGTGCACCGTGACCGCGTCACCAACATCAACAAGAATTATAGCACCATTAATGTCACACCCTGCCAAGGCGGAAACGCGAGGCGTAACATTACATGGTTTCCAATGGTTTCCAAAGCATATGATTACCGCAAACACATACATGATAAATGGATACATAAACAAGTTTAAAGTTTTACATTCCAAAATGTAAATTGAGTTTACAAAAAGTGAAGATATCGCAAATATGACTCTATTACAATGAGTTATACAAGAGAAATCCCCCAAAAGTTGTATCCATCGTGCATGCATGTAATCTACATTGCTAACCTTGCGATCACGTTCAATTTCCTGAAAAACATACTTGAAAATGTCAACGCTAGGTTGGTGAGTTCACAGGTTTAATCAAATAGTTCTTTGTAAAATTCAATTGTTCGTAAACAGTTTCAGGTGCATGTGATAATCAGAATAAGAATTGTTTGACCCATTTGTAAACTAGCTAGGAATACAAATAATATGTTCCTACATGAGCCGTAACCAAACCATGACAATTGTTCTTCGCCCCTAATTTCGTTATCCGGTTCTATGCGGCCATAAATCCTCCAGATTGTGGTTAGCGCGACTAACCATGACCGGGAGACGTCACTCTCCATAGTACTATTCATAGGACCCTAGACTACAGTTAATGGTTACTAAATTGTTCCAGGGGACTTTAGCGGTCTAAAATCGTTTAACTCATGTAAACATAAAAGTCGAGTCTTATTCTCTTGTTATCACATAAAAATAGTTGTAAGTATGTTCTTCCCCCAAATATTGAAAACAGTAAAAAGGGGCCGTGAAACTCACCTTGAGTTTGTGTATGCTTGTAATGATAATTGTTCTAGTCAAACTTGACTATTCGTACCCTAATTACAAAAAGGGTAATTCGTGTTATGACCGAATGTCTCATATGCAAATTGTTCACCGACTTAGCAAATCTGATTGCTTTTGTTTAAATATCTTTTTAGTTTTTCAACACTTGTTTCGTTATAAAATAGTTCTAAGTTACTGCCCAATGGGCCTGAAACAGGTATCGAAACTACCTAGTTTCGATTGACCAGAATAGATGTCGAAACTACCTAGTTTCGATTGAGCAAAACAGGTATCGAAACTACCTGGTTTCGATTAAGTAATAGGTATCGAAACTACCTAGTTTCGATTGAGTAAACAGGTATTGAAACTACCTAGTTTCGATTGAGTAATAGGTATCGAAACTACCTAGTTTCGATTGAGCAAACAGGTATCGAAACTTCCTAGTTTCGATTGGGCAAGAAAGGTATCGAAACTACCTTGTTTCGATTGAGCAACAGGTATCGAAACTACTTAGTTTCGATTGAGTAAACAGGTATCGAAACTATAGTTTCGATTACTGAAATTTTGATTGACATAATCAGTTTCAAAACTTTATTCATACATATACGCATATATTCATGTTTTAATCTTGAATTCGACACACTTTTCTGGTTATTTTTCTTACGTTCGAGTAAACTGTATGTTTAGCTACGATTTTAGAGAAAATAATATGGATGGTATCGAGTTTTTACCTCTGGACAGAGATGATGATTTTTTAGAGAAAAAGAGAATGATCTTGACTTCTCCTGCTAAAAACCTTTGAGAAAACACTTGGAACTCTCCTTATAATACCGAAATAAAGGATTCGAGTCTTCGATTATGGAAGAACACCAACAGGGAGTGAAGATAGCTATTCTTGTTGTTGTCGTAGAAGAAAATAGAGATAAAAGGGTTTGTGAGTTTCTGCTCTTGATGGATGAATTGATAGATAATTGAGGTGGTATGGTTTTTATCTAAACTTTAAAGTCATGAGGTATGGGTTTTAGTATAGATAATTAGAATGTGAGTGAAGTAGGAAGTGGGAATGGGGCCTTCTCTGAATTTCGGCCGAGAAAGTCAAGGGGGTGGGTTGGGTTAATTAATCAAATAATTAGATTTAAGTGTAAATTTATTTAATTCATTAAGTGTATTAATATTAATTAGAGTTTCAAATGGTAATTTAATTTGGTTTAGGTTCTCCACGGTATTATAAATTTATTCAGTTTATGGCTCATTAACGAAAGATATTGAAATCTTGGATTGTATAATTCGTTGAGGTGATTATTTGTAGGTATACGTACCTAAAGGTGACGCTACATGGTAACGTCTTCGAGAGGGTTCGTTAGTTTACTTTTACGTATATTATATGATTTATTCTAAAAATTAAATTATTGTCCAACGTAGAGTTTATGTAATATATATGTATATATATTTTTCTGGTTATTTAATTTAACCACTAATGTTTGTATTTAGTCGGTTTATACGGGTACATGAATCGGTAACTCCTAGAATTACTAAAATATGAAATGAGACAATGTACGGTTTTTGTTAGACCTTAATGTCCTTGATTGTGAAATTAAGTAAATCTCGAAAACAATTATAATGTAAACTCGTTTATAACATGTACGGATATTGACCTGAAATGTCGGGTGTCACATTCTCCCCATGTTAACAGAATTTCGTCCCGAAATTCAATTCGTGTCATCTTGAACTGGTGCATCCTTAAACAAGGAGGGGTATTTTGTTTTCATTTGGTCCTCTCATTCCCATGTATACTCAGGACCACGTTTTAAGTTCCAACGTACTTTAACCAGTTTGATTCGACTACGTCTCAGCTTTTGAACTTTCCAATCTGAAATCTCAATCGGTTCCTCGATGAAATGAAGTTTATCATCAATGTGAATTTCATTAGGCGGTATAATCAAAGTCTCGTCTGACAAACACTTTTTGAGATTAGACACATGAAATGTATCGGTGTACATTGCTTAGTTCTTGCGGTAGTTTGAGCTTTTAAGCTACAGGGTCAACCCTAGCCAGTATTTCAAACGGTCCAACGTATCTAAGGTTGAGCTTACCACGGTTACCAAACCTCGCAACGCCTTTCCATGGTGAGAATTTTAACATTACTCGGTCACCAATTTTAAATTCTAATGGTTTCCGTCTGTTATCAGCATAGCTCTTTTGTCTATCTCGGGCCGCTTTCAGACGGTCCTTAATTTTGAAGATCTTATCAGTGGTTTCCTGGACAATCTCAGGACCTGTCAAATGTTTTTCACCGACCTCCGCCCAACATAGCGGTGAACGACATTTACGACCATATAAAGCTTCAAACGGAGCTGCCTTGATGCTTGTGTGGTAGCTGTTATTATAGGAAAACTCTGCCAACGGTAAATGAGTATCCCAATTTCCATTGGGGAATTTCGGGTTGTTGTAACAAGTCAGACGGTTTCTGATGTTCGGCTTTTACTTTTGAACACGTTAAGCATTTACTGACATATGTGGCAATATCTCCTTTCATATTGGGCCACCAATATAATTCTTTTAGATCCTTATACATCTTATCTGAACCTGGGTGAATGGAGTACCGGGACTTGTGGGCTTCATCCATAACCAACCTACGTAAGTTACCGTTACTCGGCACCCAAATTCTGTCCATGAATTAAAACGTATCATCCGACTTAGACTCCAATTGTTTGATCATTCCACGTAGTGTCTCAGCTTGAATGTTCCTTTCCTTTAGTGCCTCTTATTGTGCTATTCGGATTTGAGTAGTAAGACTCGTATGAATTGTTAATCCTAGGGCACGAACACGAAGAGTTTTAACTCGTTCCTTGCGACTTAAGGCGTCTGCTACGACATTGGCTTTTCCGGGATGGTACTTGATATCGCAATCATAGTCGTTTAGTAGTTCTACCCAACGACGTTGTCTCATGTTAAGTTCTTTTTTATCAAAGATATGTTGGAGACTCTTGTGATCAGTAAAAATAGTGCATCTCGTACCATAAAGATAATGTCTCCAGATCTTGAGTGCAAACACAACTGCGCCCAACTCTAAGTCGTGGGTCGTATAATTATTTTCGTGCACTTTTAGTTATCGTGAGGCATATGCGATGACTTTGTCTCTTTGCATTAACACACAACCAAGTCCCTGGTGTGATGCATCGCAGTATACGACAAAATTGTTGATTCCCTCCGGAAGGGATAAGATCGATGCACTACACAGCTTCTGCTTCAGTAATTGGAAAGCTGACTCTTGCTTGTCACTCCAATCATACTTCTTTTCTTTCTGGGTTAATGTGGTTAAGGGCAGGGCTATTTTTGAAAAATTCTCAATGAATCGTCTGTAGTAGCCGGCCAAGCCCAAAAATTGACGCACTTCTGTCGGAGTCTTTGGTGCTTCCCAGTTTTTGATCGCTTCTATTTTAGATGGATCAACGTGAATTCCTTCCTTGTTGATGACATGTCCAAGAAAATGCACTTCTCGGATCCAAAACTCACACTTAGAGAATTTAGCATAAAGATTCTCGTTGCTGAGTAGTTCCAAAATTAATTTCAGATGATGTTCATGATCCTCCTTGGTTCGTGAATATATTAATATATCGTCGATAAATACTATCACGAATTTATCCAAGTATGGCTTGCACACTCGGTTCATGAGATCCATAAAAACAGCTGGTGCATTCGTCAAACCAAACGGCATAACTAGGAATTCGTAGTGGCCATATCGAGTCCTAAATGCCGTCTTTGGTACATCTGCTTCTTGGATTCTTAGTTGATGATACCCCGAACGTAGATCGATCTTAGAGTAGAAGCTAGAACCTTGTAGTTGATCGAACAAATCGTTTATTCGAGGAAGTGGATATCGGTTTTTGATTGTAAGCTTGTTTAATTCTCGGTAATCAATACACATCCTAAAGGTTCCATCCTTTTTCTTTACGAATAGGACCGGAGCTCCCCAAGGTGAGAAACTCGGTCTTATGAAACCTTTATCAAGCAACTCCTGGAGTTGATTTGATAATTCCTGCATTTCAGAAGGTGCTAATCGATACGGTGATCGCGCAACCGGGGCGGCTCCTGGTACCAAGTCGATTCGGAATTCGACTTGCCTCGGTGGTGGTAATCCAGGTAAGTCTTCAGGAAAAACTTCGGGGTAATCCTTAACGATTGGTATGTCTTCAAGTCGACGTTCCTCGGGTTTCTTCTCGACGACGTGAGCCAGGAACACGCAATAGCCTTTACGTAGGTACTTACGAGCTTTCATGCAGTTTATCATCCTCAATGTCACTCCACTTTTCTCACCTTGAACCGAAAGAACTTCTCCGTTCGGGAGGGGAATATGAACAATCTTCTCAAAACAAACAATCTCGGTGTGATTCTTCGACAACCAATCCATACCAATAACAACGTCAAAACTTCCCAAGTCAACAGGTAGTAGGTCTATACTAAATGTGTGGTTTTTCAAACATTACAACCCTGAATGACTTCTTCGGTTTTAATTAATTTCCCGTTTGCTAATTCAATTATATAATTTTGGTCTAGTTTGCTGGACTTAATACCGAGTAGGGACTTAAAGTCATTTGACACAAAACTCATATCAGCACCCGTATCGAAAAGTATAGAGGCATAGTGATTATTTATCGGGAACGTACCAGTGACAATGTTCGGATCTTGTCGTGCGTCACCAGCCCCCATCACAAATGCTCTTCCACGGGCCTGATTGTCGTTTCGGTTCTTCAACTTTGGACAGTCTTTTCTAAAGTGCTTTGGATCTCCACACTCAAAGCATCCCTGATTCATCCTTTCTGCTCCTGGGTTGACCTTTCCTACTACTTGATTGATCTTATTAGGGTTCGCATTGTTCCAACAGTTATGGGCTAGATGCCCATATTTTTTACACTTTCCACATTGGGTACATCTTCCACTGTGATGATATCCACATTTGTCACACTTCGGTCGTGTTCCAAGATATCCTTTTTGTTCCACAGTGTTGACAGCATAGGCTTTCATAGTTCCAGGTCTCTTGTAAGTTTGATTTTTGTTTTGATTACTTTGTTTTCCAAACCATTTCCTCTTTTCCCCAGACCTTCCTTCCTCGGTCTCCTTCTTCTCAAACAAACCATCACGCACAGCATTATCTCTTAGCTTGAAAGCTAGAATTATAGCACTCTTGGCATCCATAGGGTTCGATGAAGTCACCATGCTTCAGATTTGAGGTGCAAGACCCCCACAAATATCTTTCAACCTTCTTGTATTCTGGGGTAACCATGTGTGGAACTAAACTTGCTAACTCATTGAATCGGTCAGTGTAACCAGCCACATCATCTCCTATCATTTGTAAATTCCACATTTCAGATTCGATCTTTTGCAACTCATTTCGAGGACAGTACTCCTCAGTCATCATGGCTTTCAGCTCCTCCCAAGTCAGTTGGTATGCAATCTGCCTTCCCAGGGTTTTCACTTGTGAATTCCACCAAGTTAAAGCCTTATCAGTGAGCGTGCATGTAGAATACTTCACCATGCAGTCAGCGGTGCATTCACTAATATCAATCACCGACTCCATCTTTTCTATCCATCTCATTAGCCCAACTGCACCCTCAGTGCCATTGAAGTTGCGGGGGTTGCAAGATAGAAAGGCCTTGTAGGAGCACTTCCTATTTGGAGCATCTGTAGAATTACAAGTCATAACGTCATTAATTCGGATCATGACTATGTGTTATGGCTTATTTATTCTATTACCTCCAGAACCTCCGGAACCTCCGGCTGTACCGCTACCTCCTGCACCTCCTCCGCCGGTACCACTGCCGTTTCCTCTTCCACTATTTCGACTTGCCTCATACTGCTCCATGGCAGCAGCTACTCGCTGTGCTATGAGTTGCTCCACGTTTGGGGAAATCGTCTCGTTGTTGTCACCAGTAGTGTTACAGGGTGTCCTACGCTTAGGTGCCATGACGTTCTTTCTAACATATCAATTAAAAAGAAACAACATTATATAATAATAATGATAGATCATGACATAAGGATACAACAACATCAAACGTAAACAATCATCATTACAACATAAACCATCACATACATAGTTAAAACATGCATAGTACATTGTTCCAAAAGACAAGGATACAAAAGGGATGGGTTCACATGGCCACATCAGTACCAAAGTTTTAAACTACATAATGTGTTATGGGCACAACCCGCCCATAATAGGTTTAAAAGAAGAAGTGGTAGTACAATCCAATCATCATGGCAAGTCCTGCCATGACAAAGCTAGCCCTAGCCACAAATTCTGCAGCCAAAGTCCTTTCTTCCAGCGCCTCCACCATGTCTCGGACCGTGAGAGTGAACTGCCAGTCCATATCAGCTCTCAACCCTAGGTAGTCAGTGGCACCCTGTATGTCTCGGGTGTTGTCCTCCAGAGTCTGTACTCGAGATCCGAGCCCTTGACGTAGTCGCGTGGCTGCATCCCCATGTGCCCGAATATCATCTAGGAGATCATCAAGACGTTCCCCGTGCGTATGAACGCGTGCTACTAATGTAGGCACTGTGAGCTCCATGGCTTCCCCAGTGTGGGGTAGGGGTGTTGGGGAGTTGGAGGACTCTCCGAGCTCAAAGGTAGAGGGAATGCTCTCCATCTCCCTCCATCGTGCCAGGGTACGGGGCATCCAACGGATAGTCCCCACCGTAGGGTGGTAACAGGGTCGTTGCCTAGGTGGTTCCTCATCAGTCTCCAAGTTTTCTAGGTCACGGGCTGCCAGGGTTCTCTTGCGTGGAAATCGAACCTTTTCCTAGCGCTTTTTACCATAACTGGTCATCCGCTTTTCTTTCGGTAGACGATAGGCGGTTCTCCTAGGGTGACATTTGGTGGTGTGGAGCTGCGAACTTGTACTCGATTTTTGGGGCATGTGTCGGAAAGTTCCTCGTTGGATTCAGAGGTAGAGTCGGGGTCAGAGTGTGACGACATGCTTGTGACTACAATATCCATGTGATAAGATGAATGGTTATGCAATGCTTATGCAATGAAAATGTTTTGGTGAGTCATTTAAATTATAGACTAGGTCCCATTTTAGACACCTAGTTCACTATAATCAATGGCTCTAATACCAAATCTGTCACACCCCGCCAAGGCGGAAACGCGAGGCATAACATTACATGGTTTCCAATGGTTTCCAAAGCATATGATTACCGCAAACACATACATGATAAATGGATACATAAACAAGTTTAAAGTTTTATATTCCAAAATGTAAATTGAGTTTACAAAAAGTGAAGATTTCGCAAATATGACTCTATTACAATGAGTTATACAAGAGAAATCCCCCAAAAGTTGTATCCATCGTGCATGCATGTAATCTACATTGCTAACCTTGCGATCACGTTCAATTTCCTGAAAAACATACTTGAAAATGTCAACGCTAGGTTGGTGAGTTCACAGGTTTAATCAAATAGTTCTTTGTAAAATTCAATTGTTCGTAAACAGTTTCAGGTGCATGTGATAATCAGAATAAGAATTGTTTGACCCATTTGTAAACTAGCTAGGAATACAAATAATATGTTCCTACATGAGCCGTAACCAAACCATGACAATTGTTCTTCGCCCCTAATTTCGTTATCCGGTTCTATGCGGCCATAAATCCTCCAGATTGTGGTTAGCGCGACTAACCATGACCGGGAGACGTCACTCTCCATAGTACTATTCATAGGACCCTAGGCTACAGTTAATGGTTACTAAATTGTTCCAGGGGACTTTAGCGGCCTAAAATCGTTTAACTCATGTAAACATAAAAGTCGAGTCTTATTCTCTTGTTATCACATAAAAATAGTTGTAAGTATGTTCTTCCCCCAAATATTGAAAACAGTAAAAAGGGGCCGTGAAACTCACCTTGAGTTTGTGTATGCTTGCAATGATAATTGTTCTAGTCAAACTTGACTATTCGTACCCTAATTACAAAAAGGGTAATTCGTGTTATGACCGAATGTCTCATATGCAAATTGTTCACCGACTTAGCAAATCTGATTGCTTTTGTTTAAATATCTTTTTAGTTTTTCAACACTTGTTTCGTTATAAAATAGTTCTAAGTTACTGCCCAATGGGCCTGAAACAGGTATCGAAACTACCTAGTTTCGATTTAACAGAACAGATGTCGAAACTACCTAGTTTCGATTGAGCAAAATAGGTATCGAAACTACCTGGTTTCGATTAAGTAATAGGTATCGAAACTACCTAGTTTCGATTGAGTAAACAGGTATCGAAACTACCTAGTTTCGATTGAGTAATAGGTATCGAAACTACCTAGTTTCGATTGAGCAAACAGGTATCGAAACTTCTTAGTTTCGATTGGGCAAGAAAGGTATCGAAACTACCTTGTTTCGATTGAGCAACAGGTATCGAAACTACCTAGTTTCGATTGAGTAAACAGGTATCGAAACTATAGTTTCGATTACTGAAATTTTGATTGACAGAATCAGTTTCAAAACTTTATTCATACATATACGCATATATTCATGTTTTAATTTTGAATTCGACACACTTTTCTGGTTATTTTTCTTACGTTCGAGTAAACTGTATGTTTAGCTACGGTTTTAGAGAAAATAATATGGATGGTATCGAGTTTTTACCTCTGGACAGAGATGATGATATTTGAGAGAAAAAGAGAATGATCTTGACTTCTCCTGCTAAAAACCTTTGAGAAAACACTTGGAACTCTCCTTATAATACCGAAATAAAGGATTCGAGTCTTCGATTATGGAAGAACACCAACAGAGAGTGAAGATAGCTATTCTTGTTGTTGTCGTAGAAGAAAATAGAGATAAAAGGGTTTGTGAGTTTCTGCTCTTGATGGATGAATTGATAGATAATTGAGGTGGTATGGTTTTTATCTAAACTTTGAAGTCATGAGGTATGGGTTTTAGTATAGATAATTAGAATGTTAGTGAAGTAGGAAGTGGGAATGGGGCCTTCTCTGAATTTCGGCCGAGAAAGTCAAGGGGTGGGTTGGGTTAATTAATCAAATAATTAGATTTAAGTGTAAATTTATTTAATTCATTAAGTGTATTAATATTAATTAGAGTTTCAAATGGTAATTTAATTTGGTTTAGGTTCTCCACGGTATTATAAATTTATTTATTTATGGCTCGTTAACGAAAGATATTGAAATCTTGGATTGTATAATTCGTTGAGGTGATTATTTGTAGGTATACGTACCTAAAGGTGACGCTACATGGTAACGTCTTCGAGAGGGTTCGTTAGTTTACTTTTACGTATATTATATGATTTATTCTAAAAATTAAATTATTGTCCAACGTAGAGTTTATGTAATATATATGTATACATATTTTTCTGGTTATTTAATTTAACCACTAATGTTTGTATTTTGTCGGTTTATATGGGTACATGAATCGGTAACTCCTAGAATTACTAAAATATGAAATGAGACAATGTATGGTTTTTGTTAGACCTTAATGTCCTTGATTGTGAAATTAAGTAAATCTCGAAAACAATTATAATGTAAACTCGTTTATAATATGTACGGATATTGACCTGAAATGTCGGGTGTCACAATTAACGAGCCTAAAAACAGTTGTCATGTGAACACAAATATAAACATGGCCTGATGTAGCAACTATGATGAGAAGAAAATAATTAAGAACCCTATTTGAAATAATGCTATCCAAAAAATTTTCCATACATTCAAACAGGTAGTTAAAGGATGGCAGTGTAAGGACCAATTGCAAGGGTACTCGGATTGTGAAATGAGGCAAAGGGAGGATCTGACCGGTACCGGCACTCTAGTTGGGAGAAGGGCCATACAATGAGTATGTGTGCGAGACGGAGGCGGCTCTGGTGGTGGGTTAAGGACCACAACTGCAGCCCCCAAACCCATAGCAAATTTGACCGCAACATGCGAATTATCCCCCAATAGGTGACGAGCTAAGTCGGGTGGTTTATGTCCATAAAGGTTCGCAACTGAAGTGAGTTTTGGGTTCATAAAAGACTCACCTTCATGGCGCACACAAGTAAACAACAAAGTTTTAGCATGACCTCCGAATGAACTCACCTCAGCGTTCACTTGACCACTCTTTATTTTGGCATAAGAACTGCTAGGCCTCGTTATCAACTTGAAAAGCAGGCTATTTTGGTCCGTCCATAGTAGTACCTTTCTTCCTGTAGTATCACTCCAAGCCGGGTCTGGTGGTTCCGGTTCAGTAGCCAAAAAAATAGGAGTTCCAAGTAATGCTTGTGTAATTAGACATGTGGAGGGTAACAAGGTGTTGGTGGTGCCCATTGAGACATGAGCAAAACGCTGCATAACCGGATCTGGAACAGTAGTGACAGGGTCCAAAATCAAAGTAAGAAACCAAAGAGCAGGCTCACCAAAAGCAAGCACAAAATATGCATCTTTTAGTTCAAACGCGAGTTCTTGAGCTAGTTGAGTCATATAACCAATAGTTGAGCCCAAAAGTGAAGTAGGAGAATAAAAATTAGCCTCAGGAACCGAATCAAACCTTAGAGCATCCCTGTGTAAATGATGCTTTGCAAGAAAAATAGAACGAGAAAAAATAACTGAGTCCATCCATGGCCATTCAGGCCCAAAATATGAATTAGGTTCAAAAAGTAGGGTAGCAGAACCATTGATTGGAAGATGATGTCCCTTAACAGCCCGTGCATACGTGTACATCTCCTTAGGTTGATTAATAACAAGTAGATATGCAGTTCATAATACCCGAACATGAGATGTAGAATGCTGCACTGTTTGAGTGATAACGACAGGTGCAGGGCCCAAAATTAAACTACTAGACTCAAATAAGGCACCAATAGGGTCAAGCTGTTGAATAACATGATGCAAATAAAACTGGTTAACCACAATCGGACCAGGATAAAAGCCAAAGTCAATCCATCGCAATGTAGCGTTAAAATGCGCATCAAGCCCTGAATTGAAAGGAACGGAACCACCAATATAAAAGTATCGTGTCATCTTTTCATGCCCCATAACTTCAAAGTCAAAGACCGAACCAAAAAGGTGAAGGGAGTTGATAGCATCTGTTAGTTTGTACTTGAGTTTTCGAGCTAGTTGATTGATTATACCCGGTTTCCATGCAAATGTGTGAATAACTAGTGAAGTAGTCATGACCAATCGGGCAGAGATGAGTTCAATTACTACTGAACTAATACCGAGCCACCTTAGTTGCTTATGTTTGATCACAAAAGAATCAATAACATCACAGTTGTTGGTGTCTACCTTATCATGTACTTGTGAATATTCGGACAAGACTACATTTATACTATGGTTAACACTTTCAAGCACAAAAATAGAATCCCATATATCCGTTTGAGCATCCTGAGCTCCTAGTGACTCATTAACATCAACCATTGATTCTGTTTGGATTGCTAATACCTGATCATCAATGGTTTCATGAACTTCCTTATTATTTTCATTTTCAATATGAACATGCATTTCATCAAACACCTTGAGAGCAGCAGGTGCTAAGGTCGGATAACGGAATCGGTCTAAGATGGAAATCGTGAAATCAGACCAGTCCGATAAATGGGGGTACTCGTGCATCAAATTAAACCAGATTGCCGCCTCATCATAGAAATATTCATACACGAAACGAAAGCGATCTGCATCATAAATTGCATAATAATTGAAATACCTTTCTGCATAAGAAATCCATTTATCTGGGTCCAAACCAGTGAATCGAGGCAAGAGTGGTGGTGGATCGTTAATACCTAATCCGGAAGATAAGAGCACATCATCTGGTAAGTCGTTAAGCTCGATTAGAGGTGGAATCTGAAACCGAGCCAGTTGATTGTAGATCTCCTCCAGCAGAGCATGGCGTTCCAGTAGGGTAAGCGATTGCAAATCATCAACCAAACCCATATGTGCTGAGGATCAATGAAAGCACCAATGTTGTGATTCGATAAAAGCTACGCAATCAAACACAAGAACTATGAAGTAATCGGCTCAGATTTCATTGAATTCATAAGAAATTGGTTACAAAAAGGAGATGGGAATTAGAACTATTACAGAGAGAAGGAGATGGGATGCTAGAAATATCACATTCAAATTCATTCATACCTACGCTCTTCTTTTCGCATGCCTTATATTTGCCGCTCCATCATCGATTCATTCCAAGTTGGGCCTATTTCCTTTTCTTTTATTGGGCTTGGGTTAGTGTCCATAACAAGGACGAAACTAGTTTACCTTGATCATAAGCAGGATAGATTGGTTGGCCCTGGGGCAACCCAGGGCGCCACACGGGGCCTCGAGAAATGACCCCATGGCGAAGTGGTATTAGAGTAGGTCGACCCTCGGATACTTTAGAACGTGACTTATCCTAGATATGTGTTTACCAGACGGGTATGATTATGCAATGGTGGTGGGAGAAGACCAAATGGGGAGCGCTTTGGTGATGGTCTTTGTAAGCCGCGAGTATAGGATCGTGAGCTCCGCCCTAATCTAGTTACATTGAAGCCCGTTGTGATCTAGTTCAACTATGGTCTAGTAGTGGCGTTAAATAAAGATGAAGACTGTTATAACCTTCAGGTCCCCATACTGAGAATAGGCGAACATCGACGCCACCTAAATAATCCAATGCAATTATCTAAATGATCCGGATGAAGATCTCTGTTGTTAAACTACCGAGTGTCCTTCTTAACAAAGTGAATCATGCACAATATTTCGGGGTGAATATGTATCATCTCTCAGATGCAAGCAGGTATGTGATTACGAGCATGCACAGGGACGTGCATGAAATGGTGGTGGGAGAGTGTCACGGACCAAATGTTCGAAGATGGTTTTGCTAGGGTTTGTACTTGAACGCTTGAGTTTGCTAACTAGTCGGACTTCATTGGGGACGGCCTCAGAGGATAGACGACGTGAACATGCATAGATGTCTTGCACACCAAACGCATCATTGGTCGCGAGCTGCTGCCCCTCGCCTAATGAGTCTAAGGCGGGACAAAACTAGTAAACCTTAATCATAAGATGGGTGGATTGGCTGGCCTGGGGCAACCCGAGGCGCCACACAGAGCCTCGAGGGATGACCCCCGTGACACAAAGCTAACCAGAGTATTTTAGTAATGATACCCATATATTAACATATTTTAGGTGATTAAGAATTCGAGTGAGACCACACAACACTTCTACACAAACGGCTATTTGCGATGACCATAAAGTTTTAATCACGTAAATTTTTGTCATTAATCCTTTTTGTGATGGTTTCTTGTGATGAAAATCATGTTGTGTTAAAATATTTCCTTGTATTTAATTCAATTTGCTAATTCAGTTGTTTTCTTTTGTCTATTGCATTGTGGGCTTGGTTGACTGATTCTTGGATTTCGGTCTCGGATTGGGCTTCTTTTCTATGCTATGGAGATGGGCATTGAAGCCCATATCATTCTCCTTGTTATGTCTTCATTGCTCAAGATTATAGTCGTTATTCCTTCTCTTATGGTCAACTAGGTTTTTCCAATTCTCAATGTTTTTCAAGATGGAAGGTTTCCTGATTACGCGTGATTGTGAAAGAGCCGTTGGTCCTCTCCTCTATAAATCTTCGCTTCTCTTACTGCAAAGGGCAAGTTGTAACACCCGAAAAATTAAAACATAAATTTATACATCTTGCGAAAAATAGACCCATATTTTTCTTCTCAAATAAGAACTCGTTCGTAAAATAGACAATCCTTACGAAGTGTTAACCTGTTAGACATTAATAAAACCAAACCAAGTTACCAAAACATCCACGGACACATCGACGAGTAATAAATCAATATAGATTTTAAACTCCAAGACGCCAATACAAAAACACAATGTGAATTAAAAGACTTTGCAAACGACCAAGTAAAATCATGCACCACGCCAAATCCAAATCTACATCCCGTTGACCCGTTCCCTTGACTTGATCACCAATGCCTTTCTCCATCCAAAACTGTCACAGGACATCACCCAACAGTTAGTTAACTCACAATTCAAATATTTCTATGGTATTATTCCCATGACCACACACACACACACACACACACACACATATATATATATACACACACATCTAATTATGTTTTTATCACTCAAACCAAATAATTAAGAAGGGTTTATTTATTCACTTATCTTTTAGTGAGATTAAGCCACCTCTTTGACCCTCATGTTAATCCAAGATAAATGCCTCCAATTAATCACCATAGATATGCAATCCAAGCTGACCCGCTTAATCCACATATTTTGACCACCTCCGTGTATAAACGACTCTTCATACCTACACATCACCCCCATCATAACCAATTAGCCGAAGCTAAGTGAGGACTCTCATTCCACATATAACTATACAAATATAATTCGAATATATAAACTTGAAGCATGTCAAGCTTCACCCCCGAGGTACGACTCCCACAACGGTTTAAACTCCGTTGTATACTTTTTGTTCTCTTCTTCTCCGGACCCCGACGTCGGGTCGTTTCACGTTTAATATCCCTGTTAGTACGAATTTAAAACACTACAAACACCATTAGTAGGTTAGTTCGCACCGTAAAGATAATACACCGACATTCATTTGGTTTCACATCACAGCCCGCCCGGTTAACAACTTATTATAATCCCCGCCACATATCCTTATTAAGTTTGTAACATCCACCCGTCTTTGGTTTGTAAATCCCCTTAAACGCCACATATTTCACCTCAACTAAAAATTATGAGTAAAGTGGACTCATAAAGCTTTCCGTCGATGTATAATACACCTCGAACGGACATCCAGTTAATTTACTATGAATATTTCAAAACCGGTTAAATTCTGAAAATATGTTGAATTTTCAGCACTTGTATCACCCGACTCAATATTAGTTTACATCATTTCTTTATGGGTTCAAACCCCCAAAACACCGTCAAAACAATACAACATTACTTGGTTAAACCATACACAATAATTATAATAAAACACCTTAACCATAAAAACCCCAAGTCATTAATATGACTATTATATTCGAACCCAAATTCGAGTCACTCACCTTTGCCCGTAGGAAAGTTGTTGTTTTGTCACCCGTTTGATCCGTTGTCATTCGAGACTTGTCACACCTATCTTGACAACAATCATACTTGCAAACCATTAGAACACATAATCGGGACGTTCATCCCTTTAATACATATATATTAATCACCCATCCATAACATGTATTCTAATCCACCATTCTTTAACATAAATAATAAACGGGTTACTCCCACCCATGAGACCCGTCATCACCCATTTGACCCATTATCACACGTTCTTGTTTAACTACATCTATGGGTCAAAGTCACCAATTCAACATGCACCATCTAACAACAAGTAATGATCTTTTGGATATAAACCAAACCATGTTAAACCATATACCCATCTGACCCGTTAAGGTGATTAACTAAAAATAATATTCACATATGTAATTTATGTTAACCCCATTCTCCATTAGCTTCACCCAAGATTTATGTTTACTAAACACCCATTGATTATTAACAAATTATTTAAATTAAGTAAACATTATAAAATCTCCCAATTTCCATTATTTATTTACTTAGGCATTTCATCGAACAACTTGTGGGCATGATTAAAATTGACCATTAACATACCCATTTGAACTCCCCAAATCACCATTTTATCATCAAAGCTATCAAAGTAAGTAGTTAACTATACATACAACATGATTTTGGATTCAACCATTACACCTTATCATTCTAGATATCATAAGATATGACTCCTACACAAAATCAAGCACCCATCATCTTACATTCACAAGTATGGGGTCATCACCAAATCTTGAAACCTAACTTATAATTTTACCTACATAAAGTGAAATTGCTTACCAACAAGGTTTAGGAATCATAGGAGGATATTAGAAACAAGCTTTAATCTAATCAATTTCATCCGAAGATGAACCTGTTTCTCCTTCCGTTTCCTGCTGGCGACGTGAGTCAGGGGGTCGACACCCCCCCTCCCCCGATTCCTACATTCCTTCTTCGATTTCCTCCTGCGATGATGGCAAAAAAAACCCGATTTCCCTCTCGGTTTTGGAGACTCACGAAGCTGGGTTGCTCTCCTGCTCCCTTCTTGTTCATCGTATCCTACACCAGACGTGATTCCCTTTTTTATTTATTTACTAGTTTAGAACTTGTGGTGAAAAAATATTAATACATAAAATTTTTAAATATTTATATATATTTTATAGATGAAAAAATGTAATATATATAGTAACAATAGCAAATAAAATCAAAAAATATGTAAAATTTATACTATATAATAAATAAAGGTTTTGGAGTGACACTTGTCACTCTCATATTCACTCTCAACATTTTTTTCCCGCCTCTCTCTCCTATTAATTACACAAATTTCTTTAAATTTTTTGTTTCCCGCTTCCCTCTCCTATTAAATAATAATGATTTTTATAAAACGTTTTTTATTTAAAAAAAATATGCCTGTTCATAAACTATTTTTATAAATTGAACATTTTTTCATTCTTTTTATAAAATATTTTTAAAAAATAATTATTTGACCAATAACATCTAACGTACAAATCTTCATATGATCTACTGATTTACAACAAGTTGTCTTTATTCAATCCATGTAATACATGGGTTTTAACCTAGTTTAATATATAATTGAGTTTCAAAAATACATTAACTATATTATTCAATTTAATTTGACTTTCATTTACTATTTGATTGAAAACATAAGCTAGTTAATAAATTTCAAAATTTCTTATAATATGAGATAATTTAAAATATATGTGTTTATTAATATAATTAATAATTTATTTAAAAATATATTAATATTAAAAATATGGAAGTGTATTTATTAAGAGAGAGGCGGAAAATTTTTTCTAAGAATGAATGTGGAGGCGACACGTGACATTGAGAAACTTTTATTTATTATATAGTATAGTTTTTTTTGGCTAATCTCCCAATTAACCCCCTTGAATCCTTTTTGTTTAATAAGCCCCCTTTTATTTTAGTTTAGGGTTTTGCCATGTTTAGTCCCCACTAATACAAGTTTGTAAACAATAGATGAAATCTTTTATTCACATCTCACCCATAGAAATTTAACTCCCTTTAAATTAAACCATGTTATAGTATTTTTATAAAATACTATTTCACCCGCCATCAATTCCATTTTAAGGAGTATATATGTTTATTTAAACATATTTTATTTTATACGAAATTGGGATGTTTCACAAGCACAATAATACAAAAGGCGTCTTCGATTTCTTGTTTTGTTTGTATTAGAACCATTTGGTTCCTTGTTTTTTGATTGATTTATCTCAGTTTGTAATCGAATTATTCGGTTCGAATCTCTTTTCAAGTTGTTATATTTCTAAATACCTGACACTTTGTCATAGATATTAGCGACAAAAAAGTCTTCTATATCAATGATTAAATTAGGTCGCAAAACGGATTTTGGGACCGAAAGAAGTTGCGATCGTCATTTCTTGCGCTGAATATGTAACCTCTTTTTTGATCGATTTATTACCGCCTTTTTTCTTAGGAATTTACGAGTAATTCCTAGACTTTTTCGAAGTATATTTCGTCACAAAATTAGCTTCAAAACTTAAAAAAAAAATCCATTTTCTAATTTTCTAGTTTTTCCCTGTTTACAACATACTCAAATTCTCAAAAAGATACTATAAATACATATCAGAGTACTTTTTTTTTAAATTGTATGAGTTCATAAAGTACCAAATCATCCAAACATATGACAATATATTCAAATTATCTAAATATAAGACGATAAAAAAATTAAAATATATTGTTTAAGAAAAACTAATGCTTAATTCAGTGAGAAGTCTCATGTCATGTGTTGTAATAAGAACAATATAATTTACGTATTCATTTCAGTGTTTGTTTTCTTTAATTCATTTTCAACCATAGCATGTTTCTCATATTTTTCCGATCGTTACAGTTTTGATATCCATTTATTCAATAACAAATGATCTGTCGCAAAGTTTATGGGTCCGTATTTGCGAAACATTTTCCATCGCTAATCCGTTGCAAATTGAGTTTCGTCGCAATAACCATTGCAAAATCATCGACGTGTCATATCAGTGGCAAACGTCGCTGATTTTGTGACAAAATGTCTGTTGCAAATATTCGTCACGCTAGAGAATTATTTAAGCTTTTAAGATGATTACAATATTACACACTTAAAAAAATTATCTATTATAAAATATATACTCATAAAACAATAAAATTTTATTTACTTGTTTAGTCAAATGGCATGTGGGTTAAAGATCATTTGTGGTCAGTGTTTACTAGACATTGCATGTGGGTTAAAGATCATCATGAGGGTTTTGCTTATCGATTGACCAAACTCTTTACTAAATTAAACATAATTAAAATAGTTTCTGGCTAATTACAAATGGGTCGTGCTATGCGTATCTCCTTTCAATGATTTTTACTTGTTGCATCCCCGCTAAGTTTTTAAACTAATATGATTTAAACCTTTTTTTAATCTTTTTATTAATTAGTCATCGTTGGTTAAAAGTTATTTTTTTATGGTGGTATGTATAGTTTAACTCGTTTTTATTTTATAGTTTTTGGCTAATTACAAATGGGTCGTGCTATACGTATCTCCTTTCAATGATTTTTACTTGTTGCATTCCCTCTAAGTTTTTAAACTAATATGATTTAAACCTTTTTTTTAATCTTTTTATTAATTAGTCATTGTTGGTTAAAAGTTATTTTTTTATGGTGGTATGTATAGTCTAACCCGTTTTTATTTTATAGTTTCTGGCTAATTACAAATGGGTCGTGCTATACGTATCTCCTTTCAATGATTTTTACTCGTTGCATCCCCTCTAAGTTTTTAAATTAATATGATTTAAACCTTTTTTTTAATCTTTTTGTTAATTAGTCATTGTTAGTTAAAAGTTATTTTTTATGGTGGTATGTATAATCTAACCCGTTTTTATTTTATAAAAAGTGTTTTAAACTTAAAAAATAGTTTTATAAATAATGATTATTTGAAGAGGGTAAAATAGGGGGGAGGGGGTACGACAAGTAGGAGGGGGATGGGTATACTTTTTATTTTTATAGAAAATGTTTTTAAACTTAAAAAAACGTTTTAGAAATAATGATTTTTCAAATGGATAAAATGACAAGTTTAAAAAGTTATTTTTCCAAGGGGTGCGACAAGTAGGAGGGGGTATATATGGTTTTATAAAAGTGGCTTTAAGCTTAAAAAGTGGTTTTATATACAATGATTATTCGAAATGGGTAAAATGATGGGGGTACGACAAGTAGGAGGGGGGAAGGGTATATGTTTTATTTTAGGGAAAATCATCAAAATAGACATTTGACCAACTCATTTTACCAAAATAGACATTGACTTTTAGCCTTCAATTTCATAGACATTGTCTCACAACTGGTGGCTAAAGCCGACTAATTAGCCGTCATAGATTTCAGTGCATTTTAAAAAGCTGATCCAATGAATAAGCGATGTGTGGCAGGCTAATTAGCCATCCCATGTAGGCTAATTAGCCGTCTGATACCGACGGCTAATTAGCCGTCTGATACCAACAGCTTAGCCGGCGCTTTTTCCATTTTAGCTGTCATTGGTAAGAGTGAACCTCGTTTCAGTAAAACATTGAAATACGTGCATGGAACGACTAAAATGAAAAAAAAAAACGTCGGCTAAGCCATTGGTATCAGACGGCTAATTAGCCGTAATTAGCCTACATGGGACGGCTAATTAGCCTGCCACAAGTCGCTTATTCATTGGACCAACGCTTTAAATTGGATTGAAATCTATGGCGGCTAGTTAGCCGGCTTTAGCCGCCAGTTCATGTTTATAAAATTGAAGGCTAAAAGTCAATGTATTTTAGTAAAATGAGTTTGTCAAATGTTTATTTTGATAATTTTCCTTTTATTTTATACAAAGTGTTATGTGGTGGTAGGGATCGTAATCCCTATTATAATAAAAAAAACTAAATTTTGTGACACTTGTCAATACCATATTAATTCTCACATCCATTTTCCCCTTAAAATTATATTTACATCCTTCATCCAACATTTTCATATTTAGCTTATTTTAAAAAAAAAAGTACATAAATAAGCATTTTACCAAATCAATATCATCATCATAACCATTGACTAACATTTTTTTTTAAAATTTATCATCTAAAAGAGAGTTTTTTTAAATTTTATTATCTAAAAGCAAGTTTTTAAAAAAAAATAATTTAAAAAAAAATGAGTTTTTAAAGTTTGTTATCTAAAAACGAGTTTTTAAAATTTTATTAATAAAAAACCAAAATTTTAGATTTACATATAAAATTTGAAAGAGTTAATTACATCGATAGTCCCTGTGGTTTGTCAAAAGTAACAAGTTCAGGTACTAATAGTTTGAAGTTGCAAGTTTGGGTACTAACTTTTATTTTTGTAACACTATTAGGTACTAAGACTAACGTTCGTTAACTTTTTTGTTAAGTTGGAGTTAAATAACTTTTTTACCCTTTGACTATTTTTAATAGGGACTACCTATGTAACTGTTACTATTAACTGGGACTATTTATGTAAAAGTCACCATTTCCTTGTTCTCCTATCTTCCTCATTTGACCTAAAAACACCTCCTCCACCACTGCAACAGTAGCCTCTCCCTATCCCATTTATTTCCGGTCGCCGCCCCTGAAAGAACTCCAGCGATTGAGACCTGTCTCCTGTGTCGGATTCCTTTCACCATCTTATATTCGACTTCCTCTTTGGGTTATCAAACGATGATGGTTCTCATTATTCTCTCAAATTTGCAGAGTTGTGTCCAAATTGTTGACTACACCATTGCATATATGAAGCCACCGATTGCAAGATTTCAAGGTATGTGAAGCTAATTTGTTCTCTGTTTGAACTGAATGCCAAATCATGAGAGATTTTGAAATGGTGAGTTATAGTGGCAAAGGGGTAAGGTTAAAGGTGCAGTAGCAATTAACGTCTTATGTTTGATCACAGAACCCAGAAATTCAAAATTGAGGGCTTACACAATGACGATGGTGGAGAAAGAGATGAGGGGGCGTGGATTTGAACTGGACATTATTGTGATTATGTGTGAAGAATATGATTTAGATTTAAGTTTATTTATTTAATATTTTATAGAAATTACACAAATGATCCCTATCATAAAATAGAGTTAGTTATATAAATGGTCCCTTAAGTAATTAAAGGATAATTTGGTCATTTTATCTAAACTTAACAAAAAAGTTAACGAACGTTAGTCTTAGTACCTAATAGTGTTACAAAAATGAAAGTTAGTACCCAAACTTGCAACTTCAAACTATTAGTACCTGAACTTGTTACTTTTGACAAACCACAGGGACTATCCATGTAATTAACTATGTGTTAGAATAAAGTTTCTTAATATTTAATTAGTAGTTTTTTAATTAAGTTTGATATCAAATTTGTATAAAAACATGTGTTAAAATATTTATTAATATAATATTAATATTTCACCCCGTGTCTTACACGAGGTTTAAATTAAAACTTGTTATTATTATATTTGGATTAGGTTTAGGTAAAAGGATTTTAATTGTAACAAGAGTGAGAAGGATTTAGGGCCATTAGATTAAATTGTAGAAAAGATTTAATGGTTGAGATTAAATTGTAGAAGAAAAAGTTGTTGGAAGGTTATTTTAGTTTTGGCCACTTTTGTTGACTTTTTATCAAGTTCCCTCCTTATTTTTAAACGTTCATAAATTTTACATACGACATTATTTTTTCAAAAAAAATTACACCATAAAAACGAGCGTTTTTTTATCTTTAAAACGAGTATAGTGTCGTTATAAACAAAAAACAATTTTTTTTTTACTTTTTTCAGCTCATTATGTAATACAAGTTTATTGTGTAATACAAGTTCAATGTGTAATACAAGTTCATTGTGTAATACAAGTTCATTGTGTAATACCATGTCTGGTCATTGTGTAATACAAGTTTATTGTGTTATATGTATTTATCATTGTGTTTTACGTTTTCCAGCTCATTGTGTAGTTAGTTAGGTCATTGTGTAATACAAGTTCATTGTGTTATACAAGTTCAATGTGTAATACAAGTTCATTGTGTTATATGTATTTATCATTGTGTTTTACGTTTTCTAGCTCATTGTGTAGTTAGTCGGGTCATTGTGTAATACAAGTTAATCGTGTAATACAAGTTCATTGTGTAATACCTATCATTGTGTTTTACGTTTTCCAGCTCATTGTGTAGTTAGTCAGGTCATTGTGTAATACAAGTTTATCGTGTAATACAAATTCATTGTATAATACAAGTTCATTGTGTAATACCACGTTTGGTCATTGTGTAATACAAGTTCATTGTGTAATTAGTCAAGTCATTGTGTAATACAAGTTCATTGTGTAATTAGTCAGGTCATTGTGTAATACAAGTTCATTGTGTCAAATATTTTTCATCATTGTGTTATATATTTTCATCATTGTGTTTTACATTTTCCAGCTCATTGTGTAATTCGCTCATTATTGTGTAATTCGCACAAATATGCCAGGTCATTGTGTAATATGATCATTGTGTAATATCACCTCATTGTGTAATATCAGGTCTGATCATTGTGTAATATCAGACCTTGTATTACATATTGACCTGGTGTATTACACATTGACCTGGTATATTACACATTAACCATTATGCCCTTCCTTTAAAAACAATAAAATGACACATGTCAAGCTTAGAATCATTTTTACCTTTCTTATTTTTAAAACCCTTTTTACTATAACCTAACCCTATTATATTTATGTCTAACAAGAGACACGTGTTGCACTGTAAGCCTCTTGCGTCCACGTGTTAACTTGTGGTTGGTTTCAAACTAATGCCTCACGTGTTTAATTTTATAATCTTCCCTAATCAAAATACAGTTCTCAGTTTTCGCATTTCAGTTCAACGTGTTCTTCGTCGTCCCAAACCCCATTCTCAATCTCGTTCAATAACGTCAATTCCATGTGAACTGCTACACAAATCAAAGCAGGAACACGAAGAATCAAACTCTTCCGATTAGAATTTTGATTCTCGTTTCGATTATTATCATTATCATCATCGTCTGAGATCCACTTCAAATTCACTTTCTCACATTGAACATTAGAACAGTGCGAAGCCGTTTGATACATATGAGTGTCAATCGAAGAACCTAGAGTCAAATTCTGAAGGATCACGCTATCTTATTTCGTTCTATCGAGTGTCGATCCATCGTTTGGTAAGTTCCGGTAAGTCTGTCCGTTGGATTAATCGCTGATGGTTACATTTAAAGGAAATCCGATTGAGGAGTGATTTTATTTTTGTTTTATGTTGCTTAGGGTTTCTCATTTAGCATACACGTATTAGGAGGCAATTTGAAATTTCATTTAGTCTGTAGATTAGTTGTATTCATGTGAAATTTCTTATTTCCGGTCGCTTATTATTTGATAATCGAAAACTGTTCTCTTGTGTTATGTCACTCTCACCTCATGTCATAGTATTGTGAGAACTCTTGCCAAATATACATTGTATGGGATGAGAAAATGCGCATAAGTTGTAAATTTTCATATATGGAGAATGTGCATATAGGATGTGATGGGAGGGCTTGGATCCTATGTAGTCAAAGGTGCCAAGGCGTGCGCCTAGGCACAGGGAAGCCGCCTTGTGGCAGAGGTGCAAAAAAATTGGAAAAAACAGGCTTACATCTGCCAAAAAATCGGTCTGAACGGAAAACTGTCTAAACAAGCCAAACCACCGTCTAAACGAGCCTAAAACAGTATAAAACATGTCTAAACCAGCTTTATACATGTCTAAAACAGCTAAAATGACCTGGAATATACGTGTGCCTTGCTTTTCCCGGTCACGGACTTTTTAAGCGCCTTGCTCAAAGCTCACCCTTTGTGCCTTGAGTGCACCCAGATCATTTGACTACCAAGAGTGGATCCCACTCCAATCTACATTGGTGTTAAAAAGTAGGGTAGGGCGGATATAAGCGTGATGGGATATAGCCTGAAATTCTGTATCATCTTGGCATATACACTTTTAATTTTTTTAATAAAATGGTGGTGCCATTCACTATTCTTGTTTTTGGATTGTGATTAATTTACTGAATACAATGTAAGTTCTTTAAGTGCTATTGGAGGATATATTGTCAGATTCATACCTTGAGTTTCTCAACTTGCTTCAGGAAATTCTGCAATGCACCGTTTGGGTATTGCAGGCAGTGCCTCTAATTCAGTCCGCCCTCGTAAGGAGAAGAGGTTTACTTATGTACTGAATGATGCTGATGACACAAAGGTCAGTGTTTGTTATGTTAGCTAATTATACTATATCTTTTTTCTGTTTTTTACTTTGAATTTTGTACAGGTTTGTGAAAAATATTGAAGTTATAGTGCAGTTCAGTGTTGTTTCTTTGTTTGTCTGTGAAAAAACCCTTGGATAAATTTTCCAATTAATTTAGACATTCTTTGTATTGTATCCAATATATAAACTGAAATTGAAGCTGTAATCACAATGGTCATATTAAAAAAAAATACAAGAAACGTACTTTCTCCAGAAAGAACAAGTAACAATGCAGCTTGAATCAATAAAATGGGTGTCACTTCCCAAATGTCTACTTCTATATAAAGAAATATTTTTTTGTTGGGTCAAACCGACAGGTGACAAAAGTTTTCATTTCCTAGTTTTCACCTTCAGGTGAGGCTTCCTGGGTCTTTGAGTGGGAAAACCTCTCCTTTTTGTTGGGGTATGTAAAGCCAAGATGCTTGATGCAGAATTCTAGAAGCGATTACGCACTAAGAACAATCATAAGAAATATTTTTCACATTATACCAGGAATTATATAGACACAGATTAAACTGAGTTTTAACATAAGCACAGAATTTAGTAATAATAGAGATAAATTAAAATCAAGATTGCATAAAATAATCCAAGTTATTGTATAAAAGTCAAATACAAGGACCTCAAACATCTGAATGTTGCACTTCTTTGAAGCTAGCTAGGGAGAGATTATTAAGTATCTGTCACTATTTGTACAGATCACAGATTCTGATTTTTCTTTTATAAAGTTAAAGAAATTTATAATTTAGCATTTGAAACAGTTTTCTTTTTGCAGCATTGTGCAGGTGTGAACTGTTTGGCTGTATTAAATCCATCAAAACCAGATAATTCTAGTTACCTCTTCACGGGGAGCCGTGATGGCACATTAAAGAGATGGAAATTAAATGAAGATGTTGCCACCTGTTCAGCAACCTTTGAATCTCATGCTGACTGGGTATGACTTCATTTCTTGGGACTTTTTACCTGAAAAAAAAAAAGAAAACTTGTTCCTATTGATCTTGAGCTTTGGTTTTAATGAACTTTTAGTCTACAGGTCAATGATGCAGTCCTTGTAGGAGGGAATACCCTTGTATCCTGTTCTTCGGATACTACTGTCAAGGTTTGTGTAAGACTGAACCTTCTAATTAAAGATATTAGTATTTATACAAAAATTTGAACTATTATTATGTCATGTTGTATTACCAGGCATGGGATTGCTTTTCTAATGGAATTTGCACTAGAACTTTCCGTCAACACACAGATTATGTCACATGTCTTGCTGCAGTAGAAAAGAACGTAATTTTTCTAACATATATATATTCTTGAAATAGGCTCTATTGTTCTAATTTATATGCATCTTCTATTGAAAGTTTATGTTCTTTTTTTTCGGTTTATGATTTTAGGGCAATATTGTAGCCTCTGGTGGGCTGGGTGGTGAGGTTTTCATTTGGGATATTGAAGCTGCACTTGCTCCCCTTACCAAGTCCAGTGAAGCAGCTGATGAGGATCACCCAAGTGGCACCAATGGCTCGGGAAATTTACTGGTGGTTAATAGTCTACGTACTATTGGCTCAAGTAACGATATTTCATCGCAAACAAATATTCCTCAAGGATATGTTCCTATTTCTGCTAAAGGACATAAAGAATCTGTGTATGCGTTAGCAATGGATGATACTGGAAATCTTCTGGTTTCTGGTGGAACAGAAAAGGTAGTTTATGAAGCTATTAATGTTAATGAATCATAGTTTAAAGAGTTAATCTTTTAAAACTATTGATTTATTACAGGCTGTACGTGTCTGGGACTCGAGAACCGGTTCAAAGATGATGAAGCTTAGAGGACATACAGATAATATTAGGGCTTTGCTTCTTGATTCCACTGGGAGGTTTGTGTCTCATTTGACTTGGATGCTAGTTTAATGCAGAATTAGAAATTTATGCTCAACACATGAGCCTATTTTTTCTCTCTTTCATTTTTACTCGCTTTCCTTTGAGAATTGTTCAAGTTTTTATAACTGGATTATATTTCTTATCTCAAGGCGACTGTTGAAATGCTGTTGTGCATACATGCTTAAGTTATCTATAGCATTCTTGTTTGCTGCAGTTAATAGCTTGTTCAACAAGATTAAACTAAGATTATTGAGTTTCTAATGGCTCTTCAGTTTCATTGATGCAGGTTCTGTTTATCAGGATCCTCTGATTCTATGATCAGGTAAAGCTCTTGTTGAAATGGTAAAATAGACCACAAGACGATGAGTAATGTTTCTGAAAATTAAACATGTGACGTGATCATACTATAAAAGGACTTTAAACTAATTGTTTTGGTGGTATGCTTTTTTTTTTGGGATAACCATGGTATTATATCTTTTCCTATTCGTTTTTAGATTATGGGACCTTGGGCAGCAGAGATGTGTGCACTCATATGCTGTTCATACAGATTCTGTTTGGTCACTTGCTAGCACTCCAACTTTCAGTCATGTTTATAGTGGTGGAAGAGATCTTTCAGTAAGTGTATTTCTATGGTTACATGAGAGAAAATGTTGTTTTGGGTTTGTTTTAAGAGTTTTTACAGTTAAATTAATTGTCACATTTGTATGTTTTTACTTGTAGTTGTACTTAACCGACCTTGCAACAAGGGAGAGTATGTTACTTTGCACAAAGGAATACCCTATTCAGCAACTAGCAATGCATGATGATGGTATTTGGGTTGCAACCACTGATTCTTCTGTTCATAGATGGTCTGCTGAAGGTCAAAATCCACAAAAGGTGTTTCAAAGAGGTGGTTCTTTCCTAGCTGGCAATTTGTCATTTTCAAGAGCAAGGGCTTCCTTGGAAGGATCTACTCCTGTGAGTCTTTTTTTCTTTGTTTCCTTTTGCTTTTCTATTTTCTTTTTTCCTGCTTAGACCATCTCCAATGTATGCACTAACACACCAAAATGGTCTAAAAATTTGGTGCAGTGCAACACTGTTCATCCAACCATTTGATTAATGTTTACCCTTATCATTTTGTACTTAAATTAAATAATCATTAAAATTCAACGTAAGAAATAAAAATTAATTTTAAAAAGCTTATTTTTATGATAATCTCATTGGGACCTTTACAATGGGTTCAGTTTTGAATGTGACACTCAATGTTTTATTATTCATATATAATTGTAATTATAAAATAGACCGTTTAATTATTTTAAATAATTATGTAAATATAAATATAAAAAAGTTTTGGATGTAAAGGTAAATATAGTACAACATCGATCAACATAAAATTATGTTTTATAAACATAACTATTTCTATTTTTTATTTGTATTAAAATCATTTGACTAAACGTGTTTGTTGTTCATTTTTATACATAAAATAGTTTAATTGAAACAAATTTATCTATAAACCGAAAACTACCAAGTGTAAAAGAATTTGGTGTAAATATTTGCTTTATACATTGGAGTAGAAATAACTTTGGTGTAAGCATATCCCAAAAAGATGTACTTTTTTTACACCAAAATAGTGTAAACTTTTCGTGTATACATTGGAGATGCTCTAAAGATTGCACCTTTTTTAAACATATTAGTTTGTTTCTTGATTATGAAATGCCTTCATGCAGGTTCCTCTGTATAGAGAACCAACTTTCAGTATTGATGGAATTCCAGGGATAGTGCAGTATGAAATTTTGAACAACAAAAGACATGTTCTGACCAAGGTAACATTAAATTTTTTGCCTTTCCTTACTTTTTTTTTATGTAGTTCAGTAATTAAAAAAATCACGCTTCAGCTTCTATGGTTTAAAATGTGTTTTTGATAGGATAATGCTGGTTCTGTGAAGCTTTGGGAGATCACTAGAGGTGTTCTGGTTCAGGACTACGGACAGGTTACTTTTTTTTGTCTAAAAATATATAACATGTTATTGTAGATATACCATCAACTTCATGTTTCAAACTGTGTTTTCAGGTTTCGTTTGAAAAGAAGAAGGAAGAACTGTTTGAGATGGTAGGTTTACTGAAGTGTACCATTTTATGCAATTTTTCATTGACTTGAAAAATAATTATTTTCCAGGTCAGCATTCCCGCTTGGTTCACCGTAGATAGTAGGCTTGGAAATTTGTCTGTGCATTTGGATACCCCACAGTGCTTTTCTGCAGAGATGTATTCTGTTGATCTTAAAATTACTGAAAAAGCCGAGGATGACAAGGTGCGCACATTTCTTATGAGGGTCAAAATGTACTCTCAAACTTCATATTAAAAATAACTAAATACGGCTGCAGTTAATTAGTTAGATCATCTCCAGTGTCCACCAAAACATAAAATGGTGTAAACCATCTCCAACCAAGACATGAAAATGGTGTAGTATTTTTGTTGTGCCCAATATCTATCACCCCATTTTACACCAAATTTGATGCGACACTATCCATCACACCATATTTTGGTAATTTAAATATATTTGTCAAATATCCAACATAAAAAGTAAAAATTGTTTTACAAAAAGAAAATATATGATTTGAAGCTGTCTCCTTGGTCTTCAAATGAGTACCATATCGAATATGATTTATAAGTTAATTTATACTTGTTAATAAGTTGATTAATAATTCAGTAAATATAAGATGAAAATAAATTATTTGTTCTTAGTTTTATAAATGAAGTAACTTAATTGAAACAAGTTAACATGTTATTCTAGATCATCTAGTGTAAAAAATTGTTGTAAAAATTTGGTGCATACGTTGGAGTTGAAATAAATTTGGTGTAAGCATATTCCAACAATATGCTTTTTTACACCAAAATGATGCAAGTGTTTGGGCATACATTGTAAATGTAGTAGTAGAAGTCTTTCAGTTACTTTTATGTATCGAAAGAATCTTGTAAAATAACTGTTATATGATAAACAGTTCAACCTGGCACGAGAAACCCTCAAAGGACTATTAGCTCATTGGCTGTCTAAGAAAAAACATAAAAGCGAATCCCATGTTACAATTTCAAAAGTTGAGGTAGATGGTGCACCTGAAAATGACAGTGCAGTTTATCCTCCATTTGAGTTCTCAACTACTTCCCCTCCTTCAATTATTACCGAGGGATCCCACAATGGCCCATGGAGGAAGAAAATTACTGCATTGGACGGAACCGAAGATGGAAAAGACTTGCCTTCGTGGGTTTTAGATTGTATTTTGGATAACCGATTGCCCCCACGGGAACATACCAAGTAACTAATGCTCTATTTTTTTTTTCTTGATTGTCACTAGAAAGATGGTTTGAATATTACAGGACTAAATTACTTATTTCTGTTTTCAGGTGTAGCTTTTATTTACAGCCATATGAAGGTTCAACCATCCCAAGTGTGACACAAGGGAAGCTGAGTGCACCGCGTATTTTAAGAATACACAAGGTATAATATAGTGGTTAAAGTCAAATAACAGTTGTATTAATTTTTAACGATATGCAAATAAATTATGTTGATCAAATTATGTTTTTTTTAGGTTTTTAGTTATGTTATGGAGAAGTTGGTTTTGGATAGCTTGAGTAGTGATGGAAAACCTTGGCAAAAGCCTTCTATAGAAATCTTATGCAATAATCAAGTAAGTTCATTTCAGCATTAATTCTAAGCGTGGCAAAATGGTTGGGTCGGATAACGAATGGGTCGTTTAAAATTATCAGTTGGGTTCAGGCCAAAACGGGCCTGCCAAAATGTCTGCGGTGTAATTAATTCATGAAATTAAACTTTTAAAATATAATTATTCTGATACAATTTGTTGTAGTCCAGGTCTTGTCAACTGACACGAGCTTAGCAACGGTGCGTGCTTATATATGGAAAAAACCTGACGACCTTGTTCTTACCTACAGGATCGTGCCTGGAACATGAATCATGAGGTAAGTAGGTAACCTTTCTAGTATGGATGGCAAACCAACTTGAACCCGATAGGCATACCCGAAACCCGAATTAGCCTATATTGTATTATTGTAAACTATATTTGGTATATATTTACACTTTGTGGGTATACACTTTTGGTCCTATATTGTATTATTGTAAACTATTTGCTATCAAAGTGTAAATATATACCAAATATAGTTTAGGTCAAATTGGTTTGTATTCCTATAAATATTGCTGTGTATTATCAATAAAGGATCGATCAGATTTCCCGACTATTAGAAACATTTGAGACGTGTATTAGGGTATGGGATTAGTTTTAAAAATTTTCGCGGGTATGGTATCAGACCTGACCCGGTTACCCGAAACATGAATACTATAAAAATTTTCCTGTTTTTATTTTTCTTTGTTCTTGGTTAATAGAGTAATCTACTAATCCACTAATTTTCAGTTTTTATATCTCTAATTTTCTTCAGTAATAATATTATCTAAAAGTTAAAAAGTAAGAAATGTATTTGGAAATCCCAATAGGTCATTTTAGCAAACTAACAGGCATACCCGATAACCAATGGGTATGCGACTAGGTATGGAACACATTTATACAATCGGGTATGAGACTGAGATTATCAAACCCTTACAATTGTCATCCCTACTTTCTAGTTAAGTTATTAATATTATTGTTTAGTTCGGCTCATAATCGATTCTCTATGTCAGAGTGTATGCTGTTGTGATGCATTTTTGTCTCGTATTCTACAACATCGACTTCTTGATGAACCAAGAACGAATCTTGGATACATGTTGCTATTATGGGCACGAAAGTGATCAAGATTAAAGAAATAGCAGGAGGCTCTGTGGATCTTGTGAGTACAGCGGTTAGTATAAATATTGTACATGGAAATAATACCGTACCAACCAAGTAAGTTTATTACTTGGTATATCTTATTCAAAGGTCACATTGGCTTCTTATATGTTAGATATTATTCAAGAATGAAATTTTTACTCTTATAAAAGAAATATATAAATTTGGAAGCTAAAACACAACCTATCAACATCCACGCGTATTTCCTTCGAGTGGATGCCAAAAACCATCCGTATGAAACCGCACGTGTTCTTTTTATGTTATAAACTACAAAAAAGGAAAAAACAAATATTTTTGAAGTTAAAAAAACATTTTTGAAAGCTGAAATCATACACATCAAGTATTATATGGACTCTCTTTGTATGGAGTAAACTCCATGAGAGAGATATGTAGTATACACACTTATGATTAAAGCCAAGCACAAAGGGCGAAATTATTTTTTTCACCTTTGGCTAATTATTTACCACACAACATTCACTCACTCAAACCCAAAAGCCTTGGGAGTGATTATTAACACACTAGAAACCAAATTCTTGTATTTTGACATGTTCACCTGTTTCAACTGTTCCCTTCCTCATCATTGTCACAAACTCTTCATAGTTGATCTTCCCATCCTGCCATCAACCACAATTACAATAAATCAAAATGTCCAATTAGCCGAAAAAATTATTTATTAGTTTTGATAGGTGATAGAGGAATGACAGGGTCTAGACGTGGTAACTGGTAATATGGGTGGATTGGTTAATCGGTGAAAATGGGTTGGTTGAAATGGGTCGTTTTCAGTACGGGTTGAAATGGTCCAACAGGGCTGGGTTTGTTTGACCTGCTTAACATTACTAACCTATAGTGTGTTAGTTATGCTTACATAAAGTATTATAGCAGAAATAAGCTAAATCTTTAAACAAAACAGTTGAAAGATTACATACACTAAAAATAGGCTTTGGGTGATTTTTAACCCATTCGACCCGTGTGGCCCGTTCCCATTTTAGCCAAGGTTTTTTATCTGACCCGTTTAAAATAAAGAAGGCATTAGGTTTTGAATTGTTTAAGTTAATGGTTGTTGCTAACCTTATCAGTATCTACATCATCAAGGACTTCATTAATGGTCTCTTCATCTCCCATCCCATATTGAGTCATGGAATGTTTCAACTCATCTCTAGTGATATACCTGTGACAGAACTTATTTTAAGCAACAATTTGTATAAATATTTGAATTGACCAAAAAGGATTCATATAAAACAAACCCGCTATTATCATTGTCGAAGAAATCGAATGCTTTGCGCAAGTTCTCTTCTCTATCGAGTTTGTGTCGATGCATTGTTGCCGTGACGAATTCAATGTAGTCAATTGTTCCATTCTTATCAACATCAGCCTGGTAAATGATGGAAAACAAACAAGTTCAGGTATGTTTGACTTTTAAGGTCAAAATAACTGGTTTTTAGCTCTGAAATCTATATGGACTATTTCATTCTTCTTCCTTGGCTTGAAATCGAATCGAAATTGTATCAAATTTTAGTTTGAAAAGTAGGTAGTTTGACCTCACAAGTCAAAGTAAGAATGTGGTTTAGAGCTTACAGCTTCCATGAGTTGCTGTATCTCTCCCTCAGAGAGCCTGGATCCAAGCTTTGATAGGCCGGTTTTGAGTTCGTCGTATGTTATGGAACCACTTCGGTCCGTGTCCATGTTGTTGAACATTTGCTTCAGGCCCTTTATCTCTTCTGTCGATTCTAGGTTTTCCGCGATAACCTTCAATTAGCAAACTAGTTGTCATAATATTATCAAAACATCTCACGGATTTGTTGTTAAACATGAAGGTCCTATAGCAAGACCTTTCTATCACTTACAATATGTAAAAATGAGTTTTGGAAAACATACCTTTATTGCAAGCTTTTTCAACTTGTTCATCGCTCTAAATTGCTTCATCCGAATCAAAACCGCACTATCCATAGGTACTTCTGATGCTTCGCCATCTTCCTTGAGCCACGGATGCTCTGAGACGTGGAATTCGTTCATGATTCAAATTTAACGACTATTTTTAGATGATCACGACCTCTCCAAGGTACTCACGTGCACATGAGAGCATAGGGGTATGTATGTACCCTATGCTCTGAAATTGCTTATGGGTACCGTGAGTGTGGAGAGACAATGATCATCATTTGATCTTTAGCTCCTTGTAAACCATAAATGATAACATTTTTATACTAACCGAGAGCTTTAGCTGCTGTGATACGGTTCTTAGGATTTCTTGTCAACATCTTTGAGATTAAATCTTTAGCACCAGCAGATATAGATGGCCATGGAGAGCTTTGAAGGTCGAGTTTACCTTGTAATATTTCTTCAAATATGCCCTTTTCTGTTTCTGAAAAAGATCAAACTTTGACTTTGTAAGTCAAACTCTTTGACTTTAAAACCATATAATTGTGAAAATATATTTATTGAACCGAAATGAGTTATAGATCTCACCTCCCCAGAAAGGAGGGACGCCGCTAAGAAGAATGTACAAAATAACACCGGCACTCCACACATCTATCTCCTTTCCATAACGTAGATTTAACACCTCTGGTGCCACGTAATATGCACTTCCAACAATATCTTTATAAACTTTTCCTAAAAAAAGATTATAATGTGAGATATCATATGTCATAATTATTAAGACAAAACTTCGGTAAGTTTTGAGGGTTGTTTGGAATGGTTATCCGAACGCAATGGAGGTGGTGGTGTCATATAAGTCGGCTTGGTTCGGGGTGTAAAGAAAAAGAGACGTCTTTGACTCTAATACTATAAGTATTTGTTTGTTTACGGATCATCTATAATGAGACACGATAAGTATAAATAAAGAAGAAAACACTAAGACCATAATTTATGAGCCAAGACTATCAAAATTATTATTAGACCATGTGTAGTTGTGTACTGGTTTAATTAAAAAGTGAAAAAGTTTACGTCACTTCACTGTCATATAGGTAGTGAGGCTTTAACTAACTAAACGTAAAAAATGTGTAGTGGTTTAACTAAACCAAATTAAATAAAGAAAAAAAATAAAAATAAAAAGGTGGGTGATGTGGTGGTTTGGCGGAGAGAGGTAAAACCTTCCACGCGTTACCGGCTCAACGGAGAAAAGGCTCAACCCTTCCTTGATGCCCATTTGGATCGGTTTGGCGGGTGTTAATATCTTGGTGCGCCTCTTGATAATGCCCAATACAGTTACTCTTATATACGTACAAACATAAAATTAATAATCAATACAATGTCATCTTTAGACAGTAGATTAATATACATGATACCGAGTCCTTCGTCCTATTACTTGAGCCATAAATTATTGTTGATGTATCTCTATCACTAGGTTATAAAGGAGTAAAAGGAATTTAAAAAGTAAACCTTTTATATTGTAACAGTAAAAAACATGTGATTTATGTTAGTTTTATCTATACTTTTTTTTATTAAATTTCATAAAGTATTTAATCCATCTAACCTCTTTTGTCACATTATTAACTTTATGTCAGGAGAATTTTTTTCATTAACAACGACGATATCATAGTTAGTTTTATACTACATACTAAATATACCGAAACTAGATGTATGATTTTTTAAATGCTTAATAATGAATAAATCTAAACATTTATTTATAAACTACTAACGAGTTTACAAAATTTGAGGTTAAAACTTAACTTAATTAAATATATTTTTTAAAGTGATAGGAATTTATATTAAACATAAAGCTATATATATATAATATTTTTTGTATTTGTAATATATCAAATCAGTTTTCTACTTTCATTTAGTATGTTAACACATAATCTTTCATAAAAGTTTAAGATAATTTTTTTCCTAAAAAATTGAATAAATATTTATTCATGGGTATTTTTATATTTTTAAGAGTATTTTTCTTTATATAATAATATAAAATTTTGAGGTTTTAAATATTCACAAGTCTTAAGCTCTTGTGTTTACTTTATAATCCAGCCACAAAGTTATGAAAGGACTTACTTTGAAGCAATATACGAAAGTTGTTGTGACAAATCTCGTAATCGCATATACATTCATTAAATTGTGTTTATCGATCAATAATATAATTATAATAATATAATTGATATGTAATCAGTGTTTTCAGAACTGGACCGGGAACCGGACACATAACCAGTCCGGTTGTGTAGTTGAACCTCTTTCATTTGAACCGACCAGACACTGGTGGGACCGGTGAACCGAACCGGACCAGATTTCAGAATTCTTATTTTTATTTTCTTTTAAAATCTTATTTTCTGATTAATTTAGTTTTTCAGGTTGCATATTTTGTATTGATATATATGTTTTAATTTTAATATTATTCATGATATCATCCTGTTTTTAAATACAGTCTAACCGGTTCAACCAGTGTATCTTTAAGACGGTCTTTTCACTATCCGGTTTGATTCTAAAAACATAGCCTGTAATATATGATGGTTGGTTATCTCGTTTATACATATGGATGTTGGTTATCTCGTTTATACATATGGATGATATGCTTAAAGTATTTAGTCCTACATGGTGGGCCACGGGGCCTATTTGTTTTATATATTATTGAAAATTGTTAGGTTCTAAAGTTCACATGAACATGATTATGTGTGATGTTGATTTGGCAATATATATTGAAGACAAAATCTCATTGACTTGGTTGACCTGTCATTTCACCATTTACTTGTTGACCCGATGTGCACTACACGCATTTGCTGGTCATTTCATTATTGATCAAATATCTACTTTTATTACAACATTTAAATTTTATTTTTTTCTCATTTTTATAAAATGAAGTAAAAAATGTAAGACCCATATTTTAATTAGTTGTGGGATTATTATTTTAATTACTTTTAACTAGTAAAAAATCTTACAAATCCAGCACTAATAATTTAGGTTTTACCAATATACAATATAATCTTGAAATCAAATGCATCTAAATCTTGTTTTATAAATTTTAGAGTAAATAGTGATTTTCGTCCCTATGTTTTAGTTATTTTTGTCGGTTTCATTCAAAAAAAATATTTTATTCTTGTATATTCTTGTGGTTTATAAAACTTGTCATTTTCATCCAATTGGTTAACTCCATCCATATTTTAACGTTAAATAAGAGGTACTTGTGTCTTTTTATATATTTTTTTAAAATATATAACTAGAAATATATTGATGGAGTTAACTAATTAAAAACAATTACCCTTCATTTAACGTTGAAATATGGATAAAGTTAAGTGATTGAATGAAAATGACAACTTTTGTACACCAAAAGATACATAGAAGAAAAATATTTTTTTTTGGATAAAATTGATAAAAATGACTAAACCACGGAAACGAAAAATGACACTTTTCTCAAAATTTTATAATTCGGTCTGTGGTACAATTTTAATTTGGAAATTATTTATATTACATTCCATTTGATTGTTATAGTAGTGAGCACTTAATTTTAAGTGGTTTTAAAATGGGAATAATATATCTTTTGGGCAACATAATATATTTTTATGTATACATAATCCAACAAAGTCTTATGCCTAACTTGACCCAAAAGGTAAGTACCAACAAATTATACTTTGCAACATTGTTTTAGCTCAAAAATACTTTTACCACTTAGGCTGTGTTTGGGATTACTTATTTGAAACTCCTTATGACTTATTCAAAAATGTAATAAGTCATAAGTCACAATTTGTAACTTCTCAAAAACTTTGGGATTTTCTTTGAAAACTACTTATTGACTTATGCTATAAGTTAATAAGTTATAAGTAATAAGTAAGGATGGACTTACTTCTTAAAAAATAGTATAAGTAGGCTAAATAAGTAGTTTTCCCAAACACCTTATTAACTTATATAAGTTAATAAGTTAATAAGTAGAGTAAATAAGTAATCCCAAACACCCCCTTAAATGAAAAACCATTCATAAATACATTCTATCCATTGAAATCACTTTATAAATATATCATATATCATGTAGTTATGATTAAGTTAAGTTTCAATGTAAAAATCCTACTTGTTTTTGGAAGAATTTGGTATAAATTAAGCATGTGATAAAATTAAGAGATTAATTAAGAAATAAACTTACCTTCTTCAATGAAGACAGAAAGCCCAAAATCAGTAGCCTTCAATGGAGACTCTTCATCTTTACTAACCATCAAAAAATTCTCAGGCTTCAAATCCCTATGCATAACTCCCATGAAATGACACACATGCACCACATTCACAATCTGTCTCCCAATCTTTGCTGCCTCTTTCTCAGAATAACTTCCTTTTTTAGTTATCCTATCAAAAAGCTCACCACCACTACACAACTCCATCACCAAATGCACACTTGTTTCATCTTCATATGCACCTCTAAACTCCACAATATTTGGCTGACCGGTTAAATGTTGCAACATCATGATCTCCCTCTTCACATCATCCATCTCCTTCTTCGTCACAAGCTTCCTTTTCGATATCGATTTGCATGCATACTGCAACCCTGTGGCCTTCTCAGTGCAAAGATATGTCACACCAAACTGCCCTCTTCCCAATTCTTTCCCAATATAGAAAGTGTCATTTAGGTCAACATACTCCTTACCTAAAATAGATCCATCTTCATGGTTCTTAATGGTTTTTTGTGGGTAATTGGGCTTGTTGGAGATGGGATAGTATGTTCTTTCTTGAGGGGTAAAACGGTCATCTGCATTATGAGTTGGTGATGAGGATGCAATCGAGATTTGTTGGTGGTCATCGTCGTTTCGACGAGGTTTTACGAAAGACCAACAGATACCCATTTGAGATTGAGGTGAGATGTAAAATGGGTTTGTGTTAGATTGGGTTTTTGTAAAGAGTTTGAAGGTGCTTTGCTTTCTTCAACTTTTTGGTTCTTTTTGCTTGTACACGTCTTTGTTGGTTTCTTGATTTGAAGTTGGTTTCTTGATTTGAAGTTGCTTTCGGATGTCATTAACCTTGTTTCACACCTATGGGGACGTATGGTGTACGCCAAACTTGGCTTCTTTCATACCTGTGTGTTGTACATTTCAAAATTACAAAATCTTGAATTTAGCAACAATAGTATAGACGATTGGATTACTTCAGGAAAGTGTCATCCATCATAAGGAAAAAAATAACATATAATAGCATATTTTTACAACTGTTATATTTTGGTGAACATAGATGTAAACAAATCCTCCCAAGCTACTTGAGATCAATTTGATAAAAACTTGAAACGAGCCGAAATTAAACGAGTTACGAGATCGAGCTTATATTGGGGCTCATTTGTAAATGAGCTTAAGCCCGAGCTTCACTAGGATCACGAACTTAAATAACGAGCCTATTATTTATATAATTTTTATTTAAGATATTAGATATATATTTACATAATTATTGTATATAAATCCATGATAAAAATAATTAAATAATACATAATTTATTATAAATAAAATTATAATAATAAATATATGAAAAAAACTTATAAATATATAGATAAAAATGATTTGATTTTAGGATTTAAAAACTTAGAAACGGTGTGAATGTAACTTGCGATGTTTAGACAGCTCCACACGGTTCACATAATTCATACCTTTACGTTACCGCTAATTGGGTAAACCCCCATACGTGACGAATGATAAAGTGTACGATCGTGTTTGAATTGTTAGGGATATACTCATACGTGGGATAATTTATTTCAAATTTTAGATAAAGTAATAACAACTTTTAAATTAACAAAGAATGTTTTTTTCTATAATGTTTGATATTGTCTCGAATAATACCAGAGCTGTTTCACAGCTAAAGTTGAAATATAAATCAATTTGCAACGATGTTTTTTTTCCATAATTGATGAGTTGTACGCATCATTACTTGGTTGTGTAAGACAGACTTGAATAAATTCACAAAAATATTATACATAAAAAACTCAAATTTTAGTGAATTTGTGGAACAGATTTAGTCTAGATTAGGAGGGGCTCAAACATTGAAACTAATATAAAATAAACCAAGTGGGTCGAAATCAATACTTTTAAGCAAAAAATTGGGGGGAAGGGGGGGGGGGGGGTTGGCCCATATAAAGTTTCGGGTTTGTTTCCACTCTACCAAGACCGGTTTCTATCAAATTATGTTTTCCTACTGCTAAACCGGTTCCAACCCGAATCAGTTCCAAAAAAATTCCATATACTTAGGATAGGAAAAAAAATTCAAAAAATGTAAAATTAATATATAATTGGGTTCAAAAATATATTAATTACTATTTAATGTAATTTGACATTTATTAGTATTTGAATGAAAATAAAAGTTACATAATTTTTTTTTTGAAAGACAATTTTTTTTAATCCTGTGACAGGAGTGAAACTTGAACCATTACATGTTCAACCCTTAGTATTCCTAGAGGATTTTCCTCTACTATTGGGCCATCAACCCAATGGCAAAACAAAAGTTATATAATTAAATTTTAAAGTTTCTTATAATAAATGATAATTAAAAATAAATGTGTTTTATTACTATAATAATTAATTACACGGATGGTCTCTGTGGTTTGGTCAAATTACGGTTTTCGTCCCTAAAATTTAAAAATTACGGATTTGGTCCAACATAGTTTGATTTTGTTACACTGACGGTCCCTGAAGTAAATGGAGGTTAAATTTTTCTGTTAAGTGATTGTGAAAAGACTAAAATGCACCTCTTTAAAAAATAATAATAAGAACATAAAGAAATTAAAATCTCTCTCCACCCCCTTGTAAACTAAAACCCTAGACACCATGAACCGGGCTGCCACCATCACCACCATGGCTGATACCATTGTCTACCTCCACCGTTCCGGCAAGATTTAACCACCTCCTCCCCGTATCTTATGAAATCCGTCGCCGCCACCGTCCTCCCTCCCCCTTTTCTTCACCTGCTTCTTACCATGAATGAGAGAGAATAGACTTCTGTTAGCCCGATAATCATAAACCAGCAACCGTTCTTCTTTCGCCTGAAAATAAGCTCTCAGAGGGACAAGATTCGGGTGGCGCAGCCCTCCCACCGCCGACACTATCATCAGCTGTTCCTAGGATGGAGGAGACGAACGAATTGGAAGAAAAAGTGAGATTAGGTTTAATCTCTTGTGATTTCAATAAAATTGAAGTTTTGAAAATTAGGTATTCCTTCTTGCAAAAATGTGTGTGATTTCAATAATCGAAGCTTCCACATAACAACCAAGATCTGCTGGACTTGTTGTCAGGGCCGGCTCAACATATTTTGTGGCTTAAAACAAACGTTGAAATTGAGGCCTTTAGTGAAAATTTTGTAAATACACAAAAAAAAAACTAAAATGTAATTTAATGGAGCGTTAAAACGTGTAATGTTGACATAAAGGCTGTGAAATTATCATTTCTCTCTGAAAACACAAAAGTTGATAATACAAATTAAAGTAGTTTTTTTATTTTTTTGGGCCCTTCAAATTTGGGGGTCTGAAGCGGTTTCTTTAGTTGCTTGTACTGTAGATCCACCCCTGCTTGTTGCCTCCGGAGTACGAAAGACGTTTTTTTCCCTTCTTTCTCGTCATGTTCCGTTCGACGACGGCAATAAGGCAAGCATTTGAATTTTGTTAATTGAATTTTAGGGTTTTAAGTTTTTTTGGGAAGTTTGGGATAGACGGAGAGAGATACAACAGAAAAATAAGGGTTTTTGTGTCGCCGGAAGTTGCAGGTGTCGTCGGAGAAGATGGTGGTGGTGGTGGTGAGGGAGGGAGGGAGGGAGGGAGGGAGGGGATGAGTGAGTTTTGGTGGGTCCCATAACATATTATTATAATATATATAAATTTTAGTTTATTTTTTATTTTTGTATTTTTAAAATAAGGGTATTTTGGTAATTTAAAAAAATTAACATAAAACTTAAACTCCATCCACTTTAGGGACCGTCAATGAAACAAAATCAAACTATGTTGGATCAAATCCGTAATTTTTCATTCCTAGGGACAAAAACCGTAATTTGACCAAACCACAGTGACCATCCGTGTAATTAATTCTTAGTATAATTAGTATTTTATTTAAAAATATATTATTATTAAAAGATATAGATATATTTAATAAGAAAAATAAATGGGAAATAAATGATGAGAATTAATATGTGTGCGACACGTAACATTAAAAACTTTTATTTATTATATAGTATGAATATGAATATAGATTCTCAGGCAGTAGGGGTGTTTAAATTCGGATATCTGATTTCACTATCCGGATCCGTATCCGAATTCGGGTAGTGAAACGGGTATCCGTTTTTTTAACTTGAATGTATTTGTAAATTAAAATCAAAATTCATAAAATATACTAAATAAAAACCATTTTTATGAAATATTTAAAAAACATTAAAAAACCAATTTTTTGATTAGTTTACGAAATTACGATGCGATTACGTTTTAGTTTTTTTTAATAAAAAGGCTAAACACATTACATAAAAAACCATATACTTCATATATATTGTATTTATAACACTTTCTAGGAAACAATATAAAATTTTGGCAAAAAAAATATAACTTTTGAAATTACGATGAGAATAGGTTTTATTTATTTTTTTAAATAACATAGCTAAACACATAACATAAAAACCATATATTATATATATATATATTGGATTCATAATACTTTCTAGAAAAGATATTTAAAAAAAATATCAGGATATTCGGATATTCGAATATCGGAAATTTTTTAAAAATGCTTTCTGAATTTTTGTATAATTCGGATTCGGAATTTCGGATATTTCGGGTTCAGTTTCAGATACGTATACTTTTGAACACCCCTAGTAATTAGGCCACATCCAAATAATCATTTTTTAACATCAATTTGAATCACTGATGGCCACTAGCCCACCCGGTTATCTCCACCACTCTCAGGAGAAAACCCACTATAGGTGAGAAAACCCACTAGTACAACTGAAACCCCTTTTTTGTCACAACTGAGACTTGAATCCAAGATCTTTTCATTTTAATAAAGTCTTGGGTACCTCACCTCAACCTAGACTTGAAACCAAGAACTTTAATTTTAATGAAGTCTTGGATACCTCACATCAACCACTTAGGTTGAAGATCATTGGCTCCAAATAATTACTTTGCTAGCCATTTTCACCACTGCGGCATAAACTGACCCTTGTTGGGCCTTAGAGCATTCACAGCATGTTCCCTATATATTTGTGAGTGGGATTTCCTATATTTTAGGGAATAGTTTAAAGTGGTTGTTAGTGGAGTAAAGAGAAAAGGTATAAATTTTTTGTATATTTGGGGAAAAAATGTTCACCTGCATAAATTTTTTAATATTTTTTTGAAAGTATTGTGAGTGGAGGAGAGAGAAAATATAAGGATAAATGTATTAAAAATTATTATTTAATTGAAAATGAGAGGGAAAAGATAGTGATTTTTAGTGTAATTATAGAGATGAGGATAGAGAAACTGATATGCTCTTACTGCTTTGTTAAGTCCGGCCCACCCGGATGTAACATCCCAATTGTTCTTCAGTATAAATTTTGAAAATGATAGAACCGATGAAAGAAAAATTAGTAAAATATTTTAATGAAATGTCTCCCGTTATAACTTGTGCCGCCGCGTTAAACCCTATCATAAATGTTTTCGAGGTTGAAACATTGATTGATAGAATTACTTACGCTTTGAATTTGGATAGTGAAGACATCCATTTTGCACAAGGCACAAAAACATATTTTAACAAATGTTTACAAGATTTATTTGATGTTTATTTACATAAATATGGTACAACTCCGATTCCACATGATACAATGGGTCATCAAGTGTTAGCTCGAGGGACGTTAATTTGAATTTATATAACGAAATGTTAAATGAATTTAGTAAATGGGCTCGAAGTAGCACCTCGATTAGCGAACTCGGAAGGTATATTGGCACAAACGTTTTAGCGTTTATACCTCATACCGTTTTTGAGGAGTTTGATATTTTGGCTTGGTGGAAAAAAAACGAAGCTTCGTTTCCGATTCTTTCCGCCATGGCCCGTGATGTCCTAACCGTCCAAGATTCCATGGTAGCTTCGGAATCTGCGTTTTCTTTTAGTGGCAGGGTCTTATCGATACGAAGGACTAGACTCACCCCCTGGCGATGGAAATGTGCATTTGCTTGAAGGACCATTTGGATGCGATGGATAGGATACAAGACCAAACTTCTCTCGAAGAAGAAATTCAAGCCGAAAAAATCATACACAACAACGAGGTTGATCTTGGAATATCCGAACCAGTCACCGATGAAGAACTAGCCGAAGATGCAAGGCTACGAAGCTTCAGTTCCGAAGACAATGCACAAGAATAATCAATCAATATTCAAAAAAAAAATATATTGTCATTTGTAATGTTTTCCCACTTTATAATTTTATCTTGTAATTTTTTGTAATTTCCGAACTTTTCGAATATCAATAAACGTAGAACTTTATGTTTATATATTTGTTATATTTTTTTTTTGATTTTTTATTAAATATATGAAATTTTAATGATTTTTTTTATTTTTTTTAATATAAACCGGTTTTACATACAATCCGAGTACAACCCGACCCTAACCGGTTTAATAGGTTAGGAATTTCCTTGCCTCCAAACCGGGTTAACCCGAACCGGTTTATGGGCAAACCGGTTTTGACCAAGCGTTGACCAAACTGGTTCGGGTCGGTTTAAACCGGTTCAGGTAAAAAAGACCGATTTGTGCACCTCTACTGATGGGAATGCTCTTACTGCTTTGTTAAGTCCGGCCCACCCGGATGTAACATCCCAACTGTTCTTCAGTATAAATTTTGATCATTGAAATTTTATACTGTCGGCCAATATGAAACATTTGGTAATGGGCTTTTATAGAAGTATATGTTAAACCCACTAATACAAATCCTAGAACTTATAACTTATAAGCAGGCTATTGGGCTTTTGAACTCACATTTACCCATGCAATGATGTAACTTATTTATAACCAGTATTAGGAACCCCTGTTGCTGCGAGGTGTAAAATCGTGAAAAAAATCTAACATCAAAATGTCGTCGTAACTTTATATAAAAAAAACGAAACTTGGACGCCTGGATGTCGAAACTGTCGCAAACCCGTGAGTTGTGGCAAGACTGTTGATAATATGCGAAACTTTACATTAAATAATGAAACCCTTAAAAAATTTAACGGCGGAACGTTGATAAAAATAAGTCGCAACGGAAAAAAATCAAACACTTAAAAATACTAATGTGTCATATTTTAAAAGTTGTAGGAAGAAAAGAAAAGGTAACTCTATAAAAATCTAAACCTTAATCATCTTTTACAACTTGCCGCTTTTAGAAATTTAAGGGATAGAGCTGAGAATTTTTTCCAGTGATAAACTTGAAACTTGATAAACTTAAAACTTGAGAAACTTGAGAGATATATTTAAAAATGTAGAAAGTTGAGCGGTATTAATTGAAAATGTTGAAACATGAGGGTTGTATATGAAACTGGAGGGGTATTAAGTGAAAATTTTAAAACATAAAAGTCATATGTGAAACTTGTTGAGGAATTTGCAGTTACGAACTTGATACTTGGATTCTCTTAAAGACGTGATCACACTTTTAGATCAAATCTATTTAGTGGTTCAACCAAATGATTGATCGGATACAATTAAAAGATTTTTAAGAACACAAATATGATGAAATTTTGTAATGAATACAAATCAGAATAAAAACCAAATCATAGGAGCGTATTTGTAGTTTTTGGTCTAGAAATTGCCCTAGGCAGTTCTCGAATTTAACATTTTCCACTTTTGCCACATCCGGATTCCGGAAATTCATTTCCAGCAAGGGGCTCTGCCCTTTGGACCCCGTTACCGGGGGCGCTGGCCCCGGACCCTCTTTAATTAGGAGTTCGCTCCTAATATCATAATAAACTCAAATAAGTGTGCATTGTGTATCTCCTTACTTAAGGTAAAACATCATAAATAATCCAAATCTACATACTTTTTGGGGTATATTCACACACATAAACGTGTGTAAAATTATTAATATTAGGCCCGCCCCAAAGAAGGGGCAGGGTGACCCACGACTCTAGACCCAGTCTTTCGAGAGGCCCGAAGTTTTAAAAATTTTGTATATGTTTTAAATAGTATATTTAGTTTATAAATTCATTTTGTGTACATCAAAGTTTCCTTAGTGCAATTGGAAGAACCATTGCAAGAAAATGTAAAAGTTATAAGTTCAAGTATTGGCAACAACACTATTTATTTTTCATGTGTCCTATATTTTCTTTTCTGTTCTCTTCTTTTTTTTCTCACTTTAAAAGGTTGTCCCACAAAAACCCATAATTGATTAAACTATTAAACCAAAACAAAAAAAAGACAAAAAAATGTATATATTTAAACCCATTATATATAAATTTTTTTATTGGGGTCCGCTTTTTTATTACTTGTCCCGGGTCCAAAACGTTTCGAGGATAAAAATTATGTATGCATCTCTACAATTAAAATATAAAAACGTTAACTTTTCTAATTTTAAAATGGGATAACTTTACATAATAGTAACCAAGTTTCTTAAGTGTTCCATTTAAGTAATTCAAAGTTTTTTTTGTCTAAAGTCACTCAACTTTCAATATGTGTTTCAACCTTATGTAATATTTTTATAAATGTTCAAAAATTTTAAAATTAAATGAGGCAAATGAAACATATATGAATCTTGTTTACTATTTAACAATTATTTTTTTTCCAATTCGACTTAAATCCAACAATTTTGAAAGTTTTTTATTATTCGTTGAATTTTTTTTCTTCACTATTACCTCCAATTTTTGATTAATTGGAATATAAATTTCACTTATTGGTAACTAATATTCATATATATATTTCATTTGCCTCATTCAATTTTAAAAAAGTTAAACATTTATAAAAATATTACATAGGATTCCAACACTTAGTGAAAGTTGAGTGACTTTAAAGAGACAAAAAAACTTTAACTAACTTAAATGGAACACTTGAGAAACTTTTACTATTTGGTGAAATTTTTAAGTTGACATTTTTCAAAAGAAAAAAAATTCACAAAAGTAGTTATTTTTTGGGTTTTTATTATTTTATACATGTACTAGGTTATATACTCATGTATTACATGAGGTTGTTTAATAGAAAAATGAAAGAATAATAATTAAAAACTTTTGTTTCCTTAATTAAGTAATAGTTATAATTCAAATTTTATTTTTTCTGAAAAAAGAATTTAACATAATTAGATTACAAAATTTAAGCTTACTTAAAATAGATAAAATTAAAAAAATTTAATGAGAAAAATTATGATAATGACGCATGGTATTTTTTGGAATCGTTTATTAGAATAAGGATACTTATCTCAATGAGAAATCACACCTCTAACTATGAGATTCGCATATATACTTTTACTCCATAATCGCTAAAATAAATAGATTAGATAATTTCCTAATCGGGGGAGGTAACTTTATTAATTAGTTTCATAGATAGATTTAGATTTTGGATGTTGCAATTTGGAATTTGGTTATTTGATGTTTAGTAATTTGGTAGATTTGGTATGTTTTGAAAATGATAATTCAAGAGGATATTTGATAGCTTGCTATATCTTTATTAATTTAAATCGAATCAACTTTTTTTAACCGCAAATTCACACACCCACTAATTTATTCATAAATTACATCACTAGGTTAGAAATCCCGTGTATTACACTAGCTGAATAAATACAATGTTATACACTTAGTAATAAAAATTTACATATTACATATTTATAACATATTATATAGGTTTTTAATACAAATTTTTAAAACGTTATATAGTTATTTTTTTTAAATGTTTCATAAAAATAATGAAAGAAATGTTCAATTTCTAAAAATGTTTTATGAACAAACTTATTTTTTTAAAATGAAAAAGGTTTTATAAAATTAATTATAGAAATCTTTATTATTTAATAGAAGAGGGACGTGGGAAACAAAAAATTACAAAAAAAACAATTAAAGAAAATTTATATAATTAATAGGAGAGAGAGAGAGAGACGGGGGGAAAATGTTAAGGATACATAGAAGAGTGACAAGTGTTCCACTAAAACCATTATTTATTATATAGTATAAATGTATATTTTTCTCACAATGAGACTTGAACTCTCACATCATCGATTGAGAGAGAATTCCACCAACACCTTGGATACCAGTAAACTACAAGCCCTTTGGTGAATTAACTAAAATTTGAACCGATTTTTTCGAACCCAAATTAAAATTTTCAAAATGTGAATAACGCGATTCTATTAACTTGAGGAACCCAAAATTTAGTTTGTTGAAAACTCTTAGAATTGAAGAAGAGAAAAAAAGTCGTCACACACGAGGGATGATGGAAGAAGATGACCAAGATTTGGTGGTAAAATCGTCAAATAGGGATAACTAGGAAGGGAGAGAAAATAATACAGTAATACCATATAAAATAATGAAAACCTTATAAACTATCATGTATTATTAGTTAACTATATAAGTAAATACAACCAGAAAAAAGCCTCTAATCAAATTTAATCTTAAAAGTTTATTTTATCTAATCCTTTGTCAACCCCTCAATAAAATTATTTTAACCATTATATATTTATGATATTTATCACATCAACTTGTAATAAATTTCTTGAAAGAACTTTTCAAAGTTTGGAAATTAATTCGGGATTTGACAACTACTCCCCCAAAATTCTTAGAATATTCAACTTTGATCGGTATACACTTGAAGTTTCTTACGTTCTACTTCCATTTTAAATATTCATTTCTCAAAATCCTAGTGAATATAAGTATGTTTTCTTCTTCATAATGGATACCATTATGGTCACAAGATGAGAGAGCTTTTCACGTCTATACTTTCTCAAGCTTACTTCCAAGTACTCCATCACATCTTCATCTTCCCCTTTGGTGTAGGTCACTATTCGTAACAATATAACGTATACATACATACATACATACATACATACATATAGTGATAGACCTTTTTAATTTGGGTTCGAAAAAATCAGTTCAAATTTTCGGTGCTCAAATGTTTCTTAGTTGGATGTCCTAATTTTTGGTTTAGGTCACGTGTATAATGATAACTTTATCGTCAGAGTCGGTAAAACCAAGAGCTACTGTTAGGTTTTTGAGGTAATCATGACCACGAAAAAGAAATACACCGTTCAATAACTGTTTATAAACAATAACTGAAGTACCTAATTGAATCCGATACTCATTTTTCATGTTTTCACCTTTTTTCAAATGCAATCTCTATATATATTGATACTTTTTTTTAACTAAGCTTAAAAATCTAGGGGTCAGTGTTCAAAAAATTTGAGGGCTGGTCAAAAAACCGTATTATACTATACGTTACATGTAAAAAAAATTATGGGGGTCGGTTGACCGCACTGTTTACGTACAACATGTGGGTCGAGCTAGGGAGCTCACGTGATGGAATAAATGAAGCACAAGAATTTCTAGTTTATTATTTATATTTACCAGCTATTTTGTCTTATTTATATTTCTAGTCTGACTAGGTAGAAGGGTTGTTGAGAGTAAATGAAGCCCCTATTTTTCATTGTGAACGTTGGTAGTGGTAGTCATTATTTTATCTTATTTATCTTGTATGTAAGTTCAGTTTTTGGAATCTATTTAGAAAGCATGTTCGGCTAAATACTTGTTCTGCCCCTTTTCTGTTCGTTTATCACAAACAAATCAGTAAATTTGTGGTCACCGATTGAACAATTGGTATCATTCCATCTTCATCATATCGAAATTACAACTCATTGGTGGCTTCAAGAAACTCAACAACCAGAATCATAGTTCTTAGGCAACCTATTTGGATTAATTACCTTGCCTCTCAATGAGGAGATCTAAATATGTAGATATAAATATTATTAATAGGTTACACAAGAATGAAAGAAATACACATAGGTACAACAAAATAAATAAACTACATAGGTACAACAAAATAAATAAACTACAAATTGGTCATGTAATACCCCCCCTCAAGCGAGACGGCGGTGGACCGAGGCGAAGTAGATTTCGAAAAAGTTCGAATTGCGGACGAGGAAGACTTTTGGTAAAAATATCTGCCACCTGAAGCGTGGTTGGTATAAATTTAGTGTGAAGTTTCCCGGAGACAACCAGTTCACGTATGAAGTGGTAATCAAGATCGATATGCTTTGCACGTTTGTGAGAGACTGGATTTTGTGTGAGAAATAAAGCACTTCGATTATCACATAGAATAGTAGGTCGGTCTGGTGGAAGAGCCTGAAGTTCTCTTAAAAGATGAGTGATCCAAATAATCTCAGCAGCAGCATTGGCCATGGCCCGATACTCCGATTCACAGCTAGAATGGGAGATAGTGGGTTGTTTCTTTGCACTCCAGGAGATCAGATTGCCATGGCCCAAAAAAATGGTGGACCGGCATGTTTCCAGGCAACGAGCCCAGTCAGCGTCGGAGTAGCCAATGATAGATGTGTGAGCTGGTTTGTTGAAAGTGAGACCAAAAGCTAACGTCCCTTTAAGATATCGGAGAATTCTCTTGACTTCGTTATAGTGCGAATTGGTAGGAGCATGTAGAAATTGACTGACTTGATTGACTGTATAAGAGATATCCGATCGAGTGATTGTTAAATACTGTAGAGCACCAACTATTGAACGATAATGAGTAGGATCTAGAAACAGTTCACCTGCAGAAACAAAAGAAACATTGGTAGCTAAAGGTGTAGATGCTGGTTTAGCATCTAACATCTTAGCATGAGTTAGAATTTCAGTACTATATTTTGATTGATTAAGGAACAACCCATCAGTAGTATAAGTAACCTCAAGCCCAAGAAAATAGCCGAGCTTCCCTAAATCCTTTATGGCAAATTTGGTGTTTAGGCGAGAAATGAAGGCCGAAAGAACATGAGGTTGATTTCCGATAAGAATTAAATCATCAACATAGACAAGCAAGTACATGATGCACGAATCCCGATGAAAGACAAAAAGCGAGGTGTCTGCCCGACTGCATGTAAACCCGTTATTGACTAGAAAGGTACTCAAGCGATGGAACCAAGCACAAGGGGCTTGTTTGAGTCCTTACAACGCTTTGTTTAGTTTACACACATGATTAAGAAATTGAGGATCAATAAACCCCTTTGGTTGCTCCATGTATACACATTCATTTAGATACCCATGTAAGAAAGCATTGTTTACATCCAACTGGTGCAACCTCCACTGATTAATAACAGCTAAAGTGAGAACAGTGCGAACTGTAGTGGATTTGACTACTGGGCTAAAGGTGTGAAAGTAATCGAGGCCCGGGATTTGACTAAAGCCCTGGGCCACTAGACGAGCCTTGTGGCATTCAATTGAGCCATCAGAGTGACACTTGGTTCGGTATAGCCACTTGGATCCAACAATATTACGGTCAGCAGGGAGGGGAACTAACGTCCAAGTTTTATTGCGATGAAGAGCATCGATTTCACGACGCATAGCATCAACCCATTTAGAATCCTTAGCAGCACTTTTAAATGTTTTGGGGTCGGTGGAGGCAAAAAGAGCGTGATGAAGAGTTGAGGAGACAGTATGGGATAAATCGGCTTGATGACGGGGTTTGAAGACACCGGCTTTGGCACGGGTGATCATATGGTGTGTTTTTTGCAGTGGGGGTGGTGGCGGTGGGGTTGGTGGTGGAGGAGAAGGGATAGGAGTGGATGGTGGCGAGTGAGGAGTTGATGATGGGGATAAGATGGAAGTGGGGGCTGTAGAGGGAGTAACGGAAAAGGTAGTATGGGGCGATGTAAGACTGATAGGATTTGATGAGGGAGGCGTAATAAGAAAAGGGGAGGGTGAAGGATTTTGTGAAGGTGGGGTATGTGAGGGTAATGGGTCGATACAAAGTTGGCAAGGACTTGAAGTGGAGCTGGGAATGGTAGTTGAGCGTGTGGGCAAGGATGAAGATATGGGTTGGTGGTCAAAGGACTTGTCCAAAAATGTGGTGACTTGAAGCTTAGTAATTGGAGAGTCTTTGAAGGTGCCATCAAACGGATAAACGGTTTCATCAAACCAAGCATGACGGGTTATGTAAACCCGAAAGGTAGAGGGATCAAGACATCGAAACCCCTTATATTTCGGGCTATAACCAATGAAAATACATGGTAAACTCCGCGGTTCAAGCTTGTGTTGCGAATAGTTCCGTAAGAACGGATAAACACGACACCCAAATGCTCTAAAGGAGTTGTAATCTGGTGAGTGAAAGTACAATAGCTCAAAGGGGGACTTTCCGTCTAAAACCGGCGTAGGCAATCGGTTAATAACATAAACGGCAGTAGAAAAGGCATCGACCCAAAACTCCGGTGGAAGTTTAGCATTAAAGAGCATTGCTAAGCCCGTTGCAACGATGTGTCGATGTATGCGTTCAGCCTGCCCATTTTGTTCCGGTGTATACGGGCAAGACAAGGGATGAAGAGTTCCATTTTGTTCAAATAAAGATCGAACCCGATGATTAACAAATTCTGTGCCGCCAACACTTTGGAAAATTTTAATTTTTCTTGAAAACTGAGTTTGGACAAAGTTCTTAAAGATAAGCAAAGCATCATAAAATTCCTATTTGGAACGTAATGGATATAACCATGAAAACATTGAGTAATCGTCAATAAACACAACATAGTAGGAATAATTTTCAACAGATTTGATCGGTGTCGGCCCCCATAAATCACAATGGATCAAGTTTAAAGGTTGCAATGCACGTTTATCATTAGTAGTAAAAGGTAACCGTTTAGCCTTGGCAAGTTGGCATGGAGAACATAAAGCACTTTAGTAAAATAGAAGACAACGATAAATGTCCAAGTTTTTGTAACGATACAATAATATCAAAAGATACGTGTCCCAAGCGAGAGTGTCATACTTCAAAAGACGCCTTGGGACAAGAGGATGATGCAACTAAAACTTGAGGACCAGTGTGTAAAACATATAAACCTTCTTCATGGCAACCCCGAGCGAGGACCTGTTTGGTTCGTCGGTCCTGAATATAAAAAGATGGATATGAGAATAGAACATCCACGCCATTGTCTTTGGTGAGTTTACTCACAGATAACAATTTTTTGGTAATATTGGGTACCACTAAAATATTCTATAAGTCAATGGAACCAAAAAGATTGAGATCACCTCTGTGAGATATGGGAAGAGTTTTTCCATTACCAAAAATGATAGATTTGTTACCAGTAGGTGGCTTGGGATTGGTAACAATTTTTGGGTTTGCAGTCATATGATCCGTGGCTCCCGAATCAACATACCAATCGAGGACGTTAGTTGTAACATGGCATTGTGCATAAAAAACACTGGCCAATTGTTCATCAGTAGGTGTCGCAGAGGTCACATAGGAGGCAAGTTTGGGACAAGAACTTGCATAATGTCCCTGTGTTCGACAAAGTTGACAATGGGGTGGCCGTCTTCCACCATATTTAATATTATTATTACCACCCCTAGTAGAATAAGTATTGTACCCAAATGACCGGTTTTTATTAAAGCCATGATTATTTCCATTGTTGTTGGCACTAGAAGTTGATGGCTTCTTTTGAGCAGAAAAGGCAACAGTAGGTTGCGATGGACCATGTAATGCTTTGACAAAAAGTTGATGGACCAAGCCCGCTGATCATTGGGGTCAACCGGTGACCGTAGCACTTAATTGGTCACTAATAATTTTAAAGGACCGGCCAAATTCGACGACAGATTTCTCACCTCTACAGGTTTGACGAAGTTGATCACGGAGGTTCTGAACACGTTCAATGGATGAGTTACTGTAAGCCGCCTCTAAAGCAACCCATATTTGAAGGGTAGTGCTGAGACCGACAATGACGGAAACCGCCTCTTCGGTTAAAGAAGCGTTGAGGATTATGGTTGTACGTTGATCCGCGTCATACCATAGAGCCAGTTCAGGGTTATCAACCTGTTTGTCACCTTGGGTGATAGTCGGTGCTGGTGCGGTTTTAGAACCGTCAACATGATCAAGCAGGTTTTGGTAAGTGAGGAGAGGAAGCATTTGGTTTTTCCAATGTAGGTAATTTAAAGATGATAATTTAATTGGTAACATATGAGCAAGGGGTAAGGGATCATGTGAGAAGGAAGCCATGGAAAAGAAAAGTGAAGCAGTTCGAAGGAATGAGGAAGAAAGGAGACAAAAAGGAAGGGAGATAATCGGATGGGAGGTAGGCGAGATTAAAGGAAAGGAAATGGGAAGGTCAGCTATTCAAGGCTGATACCATATTTGGATTAATTCCCTTGCTTCTCAATTAAGAGGAGATATAAATATTACTAATAGGTTACACAAGAATGAAAGAAATACACATAGGTACAACAAAATAAATAAACTACAAATTGGTCATGTAATATCCCCCCTCAAGCGAGACGGCGGTGGACCGAGGCGAAGTAGATTTCGAAAAAGTTCGAATTGCGGACGAGGGAGACTTTTGGTAAAAATATTCGCCACCTGAAGCGTGGTTGGTATAAATTTAGTGTGAAGTTTCCCGGAGACAACCAGTTCACGTATGAAGTGGTAATCAAGATCGATATGCTTTGCATGTTTGTGAGAGACTGGATTTTGTGTGAGAAATAAAGCACTTCGATTATCACATAGAATAGTAGGTCGGTCTGGTGGAAGAGCTTGAAGTTCTCTTAAAAGATGAGTGATCCAAATAATCTCAGCAGCAGCATTGGCCATGGCCCGATACTCCGATTCACAGCTAGAACGGGAGATAGTAGGTTGTTTCTTTGCACTCGTACGAGATGATGTGCATAGAGTCTTGAGAAAGTGGAGAATCAAGACCGGGAGAGCATTGTTTGTGTTGAAGATGACAATGGAGGAAGAATTACTCGATCATATTATAGAAGAGGGGTCACTAAAGGAAGATTGGGACGCTCTCAAAACCTTATTTTCCAAGAAGAATGATACCAAGTTGCAACTTCTCGAAAACTAGTTGCTCTCAGCATCACAAAAGGATAGGACGGTCCAACATTATTTCTATAAAGTCAAAAATTTATGTATAGAAATCGGAGAGCTTGACCCGCAAGCTAAGACGGTGATTCAAGGATGGAAAGGATTATCATTCACGGGCTCAAACCAGAGTTTCGTAGTTTTGTGATGGTTATCTAGGGGTGGCCGGATCAACCCTCATTTGGAGAGTTAGAAAATCTCCTCGCGAGCTAAGAAGCCCTAGCCAAACAACTATGTGACATGTCTATGAGTGCCTCAACCAAAATAGAGGCAGAGGCATTATATGTAGAAAGGACAAAAGGAAAAAGGAAGGTTTAAAAGCAACAACGGAGGTTCATCGCGGTTTGGTAGAACAAGTGTTGGTAATTTTAGTGTTATCAACATCTATTTTAGTATATTGGATTAACTTGTCGATCGAAGAAATAACGTTGGAGATTAAATGAGTTGGATGATGCCAGAGTGCGGGCTCGATTTAATCCCAAGTGTTATTTGGGCCTTGTAATACTAATGGGGCTTGTTATTGTGAACATTTGGGCTTAAGTGATTAGAATTACTTTGGCTTCAAATCCTAACATGGGCTCAATTGTAGATTTCCGGATATAACAAATCTTAGATCGATCATATAGATATATATTAGAGGAGACACACACGGTTACCAGCCTTCTGAATGTGCGATCTTCACAGATTCATCAAAATCCGATTTCATGTAGAAGAAATTCTCTGTCTTATCCGATAAATCATTCCGTGTAACCCACAAATAGGTTTATCTGAAAGTGATTCACGATTCAGAGACAATCCAGGCTACTGAAGTCTTTATGAAGACATAAATCAAGATCACAGGTTTGCATAATTTGATCGAAATCATCATCTAGGTACACAGAAATACAACAACAAGTGAACAAGAGAAAAAAGCCCAAAACCAGGAAAAAGGTGAAGGTTAGGATATTGCAAGCCAAGAAACCAAGGTAAGAAGTTTCCTTTTAAATGCTATCAATGTGGTCATAGGGGGCACATGGTGAATGTGGATCGAAACCACCAAAGCAAGGGAATTTTTCAACGGTGCAGAATGAGGAAAGTTAGGATGTTGAAGCTTTGATGGCACAAGCAGAAGAGGTGGTCACGCCTTTAACAACCACCACCGTAGAAAAATGATAAAATAAATTGGATGAATGGATAATGGATTCGGGGGTGCTCAAATCACATGACCGGTGACAAGGAGCGATTGTCTAATCCGGTCAATTATGTGTTGGGTTAATCGTTTGTTCACCGGTTTGCGGTAATGGGTAAACGGGTCATCAAACAACTCATGGGTCGAATGGGTCATCTAGATCTAGTTATTTCTTTATGCATTTTTTTAAATAAAAGAGTTGGTTGTGGTTTGACCATTTTTTTTGAAAAGTAAAAGTTTCATGCAAGATGCACGTTGGGTATAACACTGGGTCATTCTTATACCGGTTATTTAGGGAGCGATGCTAAGTACGAAGTATTTATTGCTATCGCTACCTAAAGTACAAGAACGACCCACTCTTCTACCCAACGTGCATCTTGCATCAAACGTATACTTTTCACAAAACTCGGTCAAACCCCAACCAACACTTTTATTAAAAAGACGTGCAAAAAGAAAAAAACTGACCCATTCGACCCTTGTGTTGTTTGATGACATGTTTACCCACTATCCGCGACATGTTGAACAAAATATTAACCCAACAATCACTACCTTAATCGTTTACTCACACCACTCGATTACAGCAACGCTGGTTCATCGTCATCGCCCCGAATCAAGTTAGCCTCCTCCTTATTTTCCCACTTTGGACACTCATTTTTGTAAATCAGGCCCAAGAATACGAACACGAACCTGATCTCAACAACCGATCAACTATTTCTGTTAATTATTTCTTGACATTAACTCCTTCAGTAATGACCGAATTCACCTCACTTGTAACATTTTACATGGCTTTTATCCCGTTGGAAACGTTCATTACCATCTTGACTCCTCTGATAACCCCGACCTCTTCCTCGGCCACGTCCAAAGCCATCCCGATTTCAACCTCCATGACCACAATGTTCATACCAGTGTAGTTTCTCTTTCTCTTTTCTAGCCAGCATCAAACTTCCTTAAGTATATTCCATTTTTTCGGTTCCTTTTATACGCTCCTCATATGCTTTCAATCTTCCAACAACTTCGTCGAAGAGCATCGAATCCAACTCGAAACATTGTTCTATTAAGGTCACAATTTGAAGAAAGACTTTGGCATTGTATCGAGGAACCTCCTAACCAATTCTTCTTCAATCTCATGTCCAAGACTCCTCGCCTTTGAAGCTAACCTGATAAGTTTAGTTGCAAAGTTATCAACTAACTCACCCTCCCATGTGTAGTCCTTCGAGTTCCCTCTTCAACGTTTGAAGCCTAGCCGTTCTCACCCCATCCACTCCTACATACCTTGTTTTTAGCCCATTCCATACTTGTTTTGCATCGGTGTAATCCACCATTAGTAACACCATTTCTTCGGGTATGGATTTAAACAAGAAAGCAAGAGCAAGCTTGATGCAATTTCTTATGCAAACAGAGGAACTAAGATTATTTCCCAATCTAGAACAAAGCCAAGATATTTATTCTCAAAACAAAAAGCTCTGTTCACAATGAAAGAGATCTAGAATATAAACCATTCTAGATGCTACAAACTAGGTAACAACCTAAAGAGATAAAACCAAATTTTAAACAAAGTCAAATAGAGATAAATACGAAAATAAACAGGAAATAAAACTCCATCTTGGCGGCTTCTAGCTGGGCTTTAACATGGGCCGGAACAAATGATGGGCCTGGTTATAGGTCAGGCCCTGGATCTGAACTGGTTGCATCATTCTCCCCCTATTCGAAAGGACTCGACCTTGAGTCTATTGGATCATCATCATCAGGAATAAACGGAGACAGATCCGCTACATTGAAAGTTGCAGAGACGTTGTAGTGGACCGGTAAATCGATTTTATAGGTATTGTCATTGATACGTTGAAGAACCTTAAACGGTCCGTCGGCACGTGGTTGTAGCTTACCAAACCGGCCACCAGGAAACCGGGCCTTGCTTAAATGAATCCACACAAGGTCACCTTCCTGAAAACCCACTCTTTTGCGCCGAACATTTGCGCGGCATTGATACACAATGTTATTATCTTCAATCTTTGCTCGCACCTGTGTATGAATCTGTTTGATTTGAGCCGAACGTTCTTCCCCATCAGCACTAAAGTGGTCAGTTGCGGGTATAGGTGTGAGGTCCAGTGGGGTAAAAGGGTTCCGACTATAAACAACTAGAAAAGGAGACATCCCAGTTGACCGATGCGATGACCTGTTATAAGCAAACTCCGCCTGTGGGAGGACGGTGTCTCACTGCCGAGGGTGGGTTCCAACCAGGCTACGGAGCAAGTTGCCAAGGGTGCGATTGGTTACCTTGGTTTGGCCGTCACTTTGGGGGTGGTGGGCGCCGCTAAAGTGTAACTTGGATCCCAAGCGTTTCCACAACGTCCGCCAAAAATGCCCCACAAATTTAACATCTCGATATGAAGTTAAGGACTTAGGCACGCCATGGAGGCGGACAATTTAAGCAAAGTAAAGGCGGGCCACCTGACTTGCATCATACGTTTTGGCACAGGGAACAAAGTGCGCCATTTTTGAAAAACGATCTACCACTACCATAATTGAATCTTTTTGTCGTTGGGTGCGGGGAAGTCCCACCACAAAATCGAGACTAACATCTTCCCACGGGCCTTCCGGTACGGGCAATGGAGTATATAGACCCGCATTTGAGTGGTGTGTCTTGGCAACGTGACAAACACGGCAACGGTCAACAATTCTATTAACATCAGCCCTCATCTTTGGCCAGAAAAATCGTTCTTGAACAAGTTTGAGAGTTTTATCCTGCCCAAAGTGACCAGCGAGACCCCCCTGGTGGCTTTCCAAAATGATAGCATCCCTAAGAGAACATTGAGGGACACACAACCGATGGCTCCTAAACAAAAACCCATCCTAAATAGTGTATCCGTTTAACGGGGCTGATTGGCAATCTGCCCACTATATCGAGAAATCAGGGTCATCCTGGTAAAGGCTACGAAAAATTTCAAAACCTTCAACGTGGACGTGTAAGGATGTTAGGAGGTTCCGTCGTCTACTTAAGGCATCAGCCACAATGTTATGACTACCTGCTTTATGTTTGATTACAAACGAAAATTCCTGGAGGAATTCAACCCACTTCGCGTGACGGGGGTTAAGCTTGTGCTGCCCATTGATAAATCGTAAGGCCTGGTGATCCAAGAACAACACAAATTCTCCCGGTAGTAAATAATGACGCCAATACTCCAAACTCCTAATAATGGCATAGAATTCTTTGTCATATGTGCTGTATTTCCGCCTTGCATCACTGAGTTTTTCGCTAAAGAAAGCGATGGGGCGTTTTTCTTGGCTTAAGACTCCCCCAATACCAAATTCGGACGCATCACACTCTACTTGAAAGGCGATGTCGAAATTGGGTAAGGCGAGCACATGTGCTTTGGTGACCAGCATTTTTAATTCTTCGAAAGCCTTACTAGCAAGGCTGGACCAGGCAAACGTGTGGCCCTTCAAGCAATCAGTAATGGGAGCCACAATGGAGCTGAAATTTCGAATGAAACGCCGGTAAAAGGACGCGATGCCATGAAATCTTCGATCTTGGACTCATCCATTCGGATTCCTTGCTTGGAAATAAGATAACCCAGAAATAGGACTTCCTGTGATAAGAAATGGCATTTTTTTTCGTTAACATAAAGTTTCTGCTCCCTGAGAACTGTGAATACCTGTCGTAGGTGGCGGAGATGCTGATGGGTATCATGACTAAATACTAAAATATCATCAAAATAAACGACAACGCATTTCCCAATGAGAGCCTTGAATACGTGGTTCATCAAACGCATGAACGTACTTGGTGCGTTTGAAAGACCAAACGGCATAACCATCCATTCATAGAGACCATCCCGCGTTTTAAACGCCTTTTTCCACTCATCCCCCGGTCGCATACGAATTTGGTGATACCCACTACGTAGGTCAATTTTGGAGAACACCGATGCCCCATGAAGTTGGTCAAGTAGGTCCTCAAAACGGGGTATTGGAAAGCGGTATTTGATGGTGATTTTGTTGACTTCCCGACTGTCGACACACATGCAATAAGCTCCCCCGGGTTTTGGAACAAGTAAGGCTGGAACGGCACAAGGACTCATACTCTCTCAAATCAGCCCTTATTGAGTAACTCGGTAACCTGTCGATGGAGTTCCTCGAACTCTTTGGGATTCATATGGTAAGCAGGCTTGTTAGGTATAACAGAACCCGGTATAAGGTCGATATAGTGTTGTATGTCTCTCATAAGGGGTAAGCCGGCCGGAATATCATCCGGAAAAACATCCTGAAACTCCCCCAGAAGAGGGCGAACTTCGCTTGGGGGCTGTTCGATTGTGGGGTTTTGCTCTACAATGACAAGGGTATGCATAAATGGTGGATTTGTGAGTCTGGTAAAATCAATAAAAGCTGATTTTGTGAGCACAACAACTTCTGTGCTTGTTTCTCTGGTATCTAAGGGAGCTAAGCTATCTTTCCTGAAAGAATAAGTGTTTTTAAAACCGTCATGTTTCGTTCGTCTGTCATATTGCCATGGTCGTCCCAAGAGGAGATGACAGCAATCCATAGGAATAACCTCGCACCACACCTCATCTACGTAACGGTTGCCAATTGAGAATTTCACGAGGCACCGTTGAGTGACTTTGACGACATTACCTTTTTTAAGCCACGTCAGTTGATTTGGATCGGGATGTGGGTCAGCCTTCAAACCCAGTTTTTCAACCATACTTGTTGCCACCATGTTTTCACAACTTCCCCCATCAATTATTATGGTGCAGACCTTTCCTTTCGTGGTAAATTTTGTTCAAAAAATGTTGTTACGAAGCCACAAGGTGTCGTCTTAACGGGATCCGGGAGTTGTAGTAAGGGCCCACTGTACAATTAACAACTCCCCTTTGTCCGGGTATACAACTTCATCATAGGCATCCAGAGTTTCTTCTGCCTCCGTATCATAAACAGGGATTGTTTCCTCAGTGAGTGTAACGAGATGTTTATTTGGGCAGTCCCGAGCAAAATGGCCCAAACCGTGACACTTGAAACATTGAGTCACTCGATTTGGATTAGTCACCGTGCTAGACGAACCAGCCGCGGTCTCAGCTTTGATTGGACCGACCCGGTTGGCTGTTGAAACCGAAGTTTGCACACGAGGAGCCTCGGATTTGATTGGGCCGAGCCTTGTCTGTGTGTTCTTGTTCTTTGACTTTAACTGTTTCTCCACCTTTAACGCCAACTAACATACGTCATTAAAGCTCTAATATGGCTGGAGTTGAACCACATCGGATATGTCGGTCCGTAATGCACCCAAGAAATGGGCGACAAGTTGTTCTTCTTCTCCTCGGCTCCACATCTCATCCTTAACCTGTCAAATTCATTTATCAAATCCTCAACGGTAGAGGACCGTTGGGAAAGGTTATGATATTCCAAGAAAGCCTCTTGGCGATAATTAAGCGGTAAAAATTTCTCCTTTAAAAGTTTTCTCATCTTTTCCCAGGTCGTAATCCTCGACCTCCCCTCTTGAGCCCTCTTTTTTTTATATGATCCCACCACAAAGAAGCATACTTACGAAGTTTAATAGCAACAACTTTTACCTTATAAGGGTCGGAAATGTCTTTGAGGTTAAAAACGCGCTCAACAGTACTGAGCCAGTCAATGAACTCATCAGGCATTAGTCTACCATCAAATTCAGGAATTTCAACCTTAATCCCCATGTTTTGAAGTGGATCTGGATTGAAGGGTTCCTGTCGGGGACCCTGTCGACCGAACGGGTTTTCGTCACTGTCATCGCCATCCCGGATGTCATGTCGGTATCTTCATAGTGGCCTTCATGTTGCAATTCCAGGACCGTTATTGCAACCTCGCAATCTCTGCGATATCACGTGGGTCTCTCGCATAATATTCGTTGCCTCGGTCGGTGTCTCTACGATGATGTCGTCAAAAGTTTCCGCCACGTTCTGCCATTGAATCGAGATGGGCTTTGATACCAACTGATGCAATTTCTTATGCAAACAGAGGAACTCAGATTATTTCCCAAGCCAGAACAAAGCCAAGATATTTATTCTCAAAACAAAAAGCTCCGTTCACAATGAAAGAGATCTAGAATATAAACCATTCTAGATGCTACAAACTAGGTAACAACCTAAAGAGATAAAACCAAATTTTAAACAAAGTCAAATAGAGATAAATACGAAAATAAACAGGAAATAAAACTCCATCTTGGCGGCTTCTAACTGGGCTTTGACATGGGCCGGAACAAATGATGGGCCTGGTTACAGGTCAGGCCCTGGATCCGGACTGGTTGCATCAAAGCTTTAACTTCTTTGGATCCACCACAACATTTTTCTTCGGTTCAACAGCACCCAATATGCCATAGGCGTCCATGATCACCTTAACTTTGATAGACCACATAGGGTAATTCGTTGGAGTCAAATTCTGGCATTGAAAAGACATCTCAACTCCTTCTTCAGTCAGTTCTTTCTCCATTCTTCTCTTCCTTTTGACAGCCCCAACCCCCGATCAAGGTTGCTCCAAGAAACTTCTTTGACCGATCGAGAAAGACGGTCCTTTTGTCCGTGTTTCCCACACCATCGGTTAGTCTCCCTATATCGCAAAAACAAGCCCAATCAAGAGAAATATAGGTTGATGTAGTGATACTTCAACCCGAGATCAAAATCAACTCATACCCACCCCCACCCCCAATTGAACACGTCTCTTATACCAAATGATGGTCATTAGGCCTCTAAATTAAACCAGTAGCACCTTTTGTTTTGTACGTGAATTATGGGCTATATACTTAGCATAGCATTGCTACCTAAAGAAAACGTGGGAACATGAAAAATGTCAACAAATGTTATCTACTTAGCATAGCATTGCTACCTAAAGAACTGGTACAAGAATGACCCACTCTTCTGCCCAACGTGCATCTTGCATCAAAGGTATACTTTTACAAATCTTGGTTATGTTGGAAACCAGACCCAAGAACACGAACACAAATTTTGATCTTAACCAAGATCGACTCTTTTATTAATATTGAAAACCAAAACCACACTTTACAATTAATCTCTAACCATCTATTTATAGTAATTTTATAATAATCCTAACCCAACTCTAACTCAATTAAATAATTAAATAAATAAACAAACTCAATCCTACTCTAATACGAACTAAACCAAATAATTAATAAATTAATATTAATAATCATCTTAATCAAAATTAATCTTTCATTCTCCCACTTAATCTTGATTTGTACATCCTGAATCACTCAGGTCTTCCATGCCACTTCCGAACTCACCTTTCACAGGTTTTGCCCTGAATCTTATACACTGATCCGTATCACACAGATCGTCCTTGATCTATCACAAATCTTCTTCCACGCAGCTCTCACAGCCTTTTGAACGTTCTTCACTTTGTTTGAACCGCTCACAGGTTCTAAAACTCCTTCACCGGTATCACACCGTACCACCCTGAATCGCACATGTAAACACTTTGCAGATCCCTACACTCAATCTGAATCGCTCAAATCGATATCTTCCTTGGTTGACTCGCACAACCCTTCGCTTGGAACTTCACATACGCTTTCACAATTCGAGCTCTCAAAAGTCGAATTTCAACAACCTCCTTTTTTCTTCTTTCGTTTGCAGCCCTGCAGCCACAGATCTACTCCCCCTTTCTCAAAAACGACTCTTAAACCGGCGTTCTCTTTCACCAATCTCTAATACCAATTTTTGGAAACCAGGCCTAAAAACACAAACACAAATTTTGATCTCAACCAAAGATCGACTCTTTTATTAATATTGAAAACCAAAACGACACTTTACAATTAATCCCTAACCATCTATTTACAGTAATTTTATAATAATCCTAACCCAACTTAAACTCAATTAAATAATTAAATAAATAAACAAACTCAATGTTGGGTTAATCGGTTTAGTTCACGGGTCATGGGTCCAGCATACGGGTCACGGGTTATTATTGAAGAAGTAAAATAAAGTTTGAATGGGTCATGGTTTGACTTGAAGAGAGGCTTGACCGAGTAAACAGGAATGGTTTGTTACGTGGGAAATATGGCACATGGGAATCATAGATGCAAGCTAAGTAGGGTTTTTTATGTTTATTTGTTTTCTATATAAACGTTTGTAAATTTAGTTTCAATAGCTCTTGTAATTCTTTTAACGTAGTGAATAACACAGAAAGAGTTCCAAATTGTGTATGTAGTGTGTATAACCCAAGGGCCTGAACCAACACTCAATCCTACTCTAATATGAACTAAACCAAATAATTAATAAATTAATATTAATAATTATCTTAATCAAGATTAATTTAATCCTTCAGGTTAAACGTATAAGATTCCAAAAGGAATTGATTTTTTACATTCAACTAATGAGAATAAATACAAAGAGATGTGCAAGAATACAAGGATTTCCTATCTCTAAATATGGTATGAAATAATCCTGTGAATGCCGTACATAATGAGGAGGTTACAATAATTTAAAATTCAAAAGTTTAAATTGCTTGAAGGGAAACCGGATCCGGTCTATCCTTTATATGCCCCCGCAAGATGGACAATCGTTGACGGAGACCAATCTTGGATAGGAGAGTGTTGTAACGTGGTTTTGGTAATGGTTTTGTTAAAGCATCTGCAAGTTGATCATCTCCTGAAATGTGGGTCACCCTGATCATGCCGGCTTGAACCTTTTCTCTAACAAAATGGAAATCAAGTGCAAGGTGCTTCATGCGTGAATGAAAAACCGGGTTGGCGGAGTAATGTGTTGCACTTAGATTGTCACAAAAAACCGCTGGGGTGGTTTTTGACTTGTATCCAATTTCAAGCAGTAAAGATACTAACCATTGCAACTCAGCGAAAGTATGCGAGAGTTGGTTGACTTTTGGAGCTCCATGAAATCGGATTTGCGCCTAGATAGATGATGTAACCTGTGGTGCTTATGTATGTTGTTTTATCTCCTGCCCATTCAGCGTCTGCAAAAGCGTGAAGATGCAGTGAAGAGTTACGTGTAATGAGCGGGCCATGGTGTATGGTTCCATGCAAATACCTTAAGATCCTTTTAAGGGCTGTCCAGTGAGTGGTGGTTAGGGAATGCATGAATTGGGAGAGTTTATTGACCATGTAGGCAACGTCCGGCCGTGTTAATGACAAGTATTATAGAGCTCCGACAAGAGCCTGATAGTCTGTGGGAGTGGAAAGGGATGCTCCATCATCTTTGGTAAGAGGATTAGAATAAGACATTGGAGTGGTAGCCGGCTGGCAATCACTCATGTCGTCTCATTTTAGAATGTCTAGGATGTATTTGCTTTGAGTAAGAAGTAAACCGTTTGGATGGGAGAGAACTTCAACACCAAGAAAATAAGAGGTGGCCAAGATCTTTGAGGGAGAAACGGGTTGCAAGAGAGGTAATGAAGTTGTTGATGATGGAAGAGTTGGGTCCGGTAATGATTATGTTATCGACATAGACTAGAATGAAGATGGGGGATTGAGTGTTTCGGTTAACAAAGAGAGAAGAATCTGAGATAGTTGGTTTGAAGCCGGTCGAGAGAAGATATGACTTGAGTTCATCATACCAAGCTCTTGAGGCTTGGCGTAAGCCATAGATGGCTTTGTGAAGTTTACAAACATGAGTTGGTTGTGAAGGATCGGTGAAGCCGGGAGGTTGAGACATGTATACGTCTTCGGAAAGGGTACCTTGGAGGAAGGCATTGTTTATGTCAAGCTGTCTTAGGCACCAGTTTTGGGTGGTGGCTAAGGTGAGGATGAGACGAAGAGTGGCCGGTTTTATAACGGGACTGAAGGTTTCCACATAGTCTAGACCAGGTCTTTGATTAAAACCTTTTGCCATGAGTCTAGCTTTTAGCCAATCAACCGAGCCATCAAGTTTGAATTTGGTGCGAAAGACCCATTTGCACCCTACCAGATTAAGGGCTGTTTCGGGAGGGACGAGAGTCCATGTGTGGTTGTTTTGTAATGCGTTGTATTCCTCTTGCATGGCTTGACGCCAAAGCGGATTTTTGAGAGCTTGTGTGATATTTGATGGTTCTAGAGATGAATGGGTAGAATGGTAGTATTGAAAATTTTCATTATGGTATTTAGGATTTGGTTTTCGGTTTGGACGAGTGTGTGGAGGAGAGGGGGTTGGTGGAGTTTGGTTTGAGGTTGTGGATTTAATGGAAGAAGTAGATGTAGTGGCTGTTAAAGATGGAGTAGTTGTATTTGAGTGTGGAGAATTGAAGGTCAGGGATTTAGTGGCTGTGGAGGAGGGAGTATGAGGTTCTGAATGTGGTGGAGAAGTGGGTGGTTGCTGGAGTATAGGCTGTGAATTATTGGGTTGTGGACGACGAGAGTATGTGTGCCGAATAATGGGAATAGTGTGGGGAGGAGGAGAGGTGGGGGCGGTAGGTGTATGTGGTGGGGCTTGGTTTGTGTTGGGAGGTAGTTGTTGAATGGATAAAGGAAGCCATGAATCTGGAAGTGTAGTAGGTGGTGTAGGTGTTTGTGTGAGTGTATTGTATGGGAATTCATTTTCAACAAAATGAACATGACGGGAGGTATACACTTTGTTAGTAAGAGGATCAAGGAGGTGATAGGCATTTTGAGAGGATGAATACCCAACAAATATGCACGGTTTAGATCGAGATTAAAGCTTGTGGGTGGAATAAGGACGTAACCATGGATAAAAGAGACAACCAAAACTATGAAGTTTCTCATAGTTTGGAAATTTATTGAATAGGCGGAAGAAGGGAGAGCCATTGTGTAGAGTAGAGGTGGGTAAACGGTTTATTAAATAGGTAGCAGTGGTAAATGCAAAAGGCCAGAAAAGGAAGGGCATTTTAGCATGTGTAAGGTGGGTGAGACATGTTTCCATAATGCGGCGGTGCCGACGTTTGACGTAGCCGTTGTGTTCGGGAGTGTGAGGGGGAGATGTAAGGTGTGAAATACCACATGAGGCAAGATGGGAAGATAATTTTATGTATTCACCTCCGTTGTCGGAAAAGAGTTGTTTTATTTTGGTTTGAAAATAGTTTTCAACTAGATTTTGAAAACGAATGAATACCGTGAGAGAGTCGGATTTGTTTTTTATTGGATAAATCCAAATATATTTAGTAAAGTGGTCAACAAATATTATGTAATATTTGAAACCGTCAATAGAGGGAATGGGAGATGACCATACATCGGAAAATAAAAGTTGTAAAGGTGCATTTGAAGTAATAGTTGAAGTATGAAAAAGTAATTTATGACTTTTATTAATGCAACATGAATTACAAGATTTATTAATAGGTGAAATAGAAGAAACTAAAGTTGACAGATGTTGTAAGACTTTGGAATGTGGATGTCCAAGTCTATAATGCCAATAAGAGGGCTTATTTTGTTGCAAATGGAAAGCATGAAGTGGTGATGTAGAACGAAGTTCATAAATCCCGCGACTAGATGTTCCTTTGAGAATGGGTAGGCGGGAGTGGAAGTCCTTGATAACAAAATTGAAAAAGAAAAATTTGATTAGTATGTTGTTATCAATGCATAAACGGGAAATATAAATAATATTTCTAGATAGAGAAGGAACACATAAAACATTTTGTAAAGAGAAAGAGGTGTTAGAGAAATAAAGATTTAATGAGCCAACATGAGTAATTTTGAGGGACGAACCATCACCAATGACTAGTTCTTCGGTACCATCATAAGGAGCATGTAATGCTAATGCATTGAGATCAGTGGTAATGTGGTGAGATGCACCACTATCAAATAGCCAAGTCGGGTTGGAGGTATTGTTGTTGGTGGTCATCATGTGGGCTTGGGGGTTTCTGTCTAGGGAAATAGGGTAGGTTGACTTGTGGGTGAGCTCTTTTAAAGGCGTGACAGGAGGTTAGGGTGTGGCCTTTATTGAAGCACCATTGACATTTTCCTAAAAAAGGTCTAGAGTTTGTGAGGTTTTTGGTTTGGGGAGTGGGCAGTAAGCGGGGGCTGTGGGTGGTCCAGTTCTGTCTTGACGGTACCAAGGTAGGATAATCTGAGTGTGGTGTGGATATGCTGCCTGCTGCAGTAACAATGGGTGGAGGTGAGGGGTAAGAGCCATCAATATACTTGCACTAAAACGTGTACCTTAAAAAGTATGGTAATGGTTTTACCTTTTTAACCCTATTGTTGATGTGATATATTGTGGGTGTAGTTGGGGCTGCTATTGGAGCTTTGATCGCCTTCAAGAACAAAATGAACTTCTTACAAATAATTATGGGTGCGGCATCAGGGGTAGTTCTGTCACATAAAATCATTAGGGTTACCTTTGTTCATTTCTTGCATTCTGACCATGCTGATTTGCATGCTTACTTCCATCACCTGGTAACTAAATCATGCAAGAATTGAACTTATGTCTTTATTTATATATTTATTAAGACAAATTGGTTTTTAATAATTCATATTATGACTCACTTACTGATAATATTAATTCAAACTGACTGTTTGATTTGTGATAATCTCAACTTTCACTTTTGTTTAACTGTTTGACTTGTGATAATCTCAACTTTCACTTTTGTTATGAATGACAGTTACAGTAGTTTAATTATCATAGATTTAATAATTCATAGTATGACTCACTGACTGATAATATTAATTCAAACTAACTGTTTGACTTGTGATAATCTTAACTTTCACTTTTGTTGTAAATGACAGTTCCAGTAGTATAATCATCATAGATTTATATTCGATTTTCACTCGATTTCGCTTGTGCGTTTTTCCATTTCATTTAAAACCGTCATTTTAAGCGAAGATAAGTGTAAATCGAGTGTATATCTATGATAATTATGCTACCGGTACTGTCATTGACAACAAAAGTGAAAGTTAGAATTATAACTAGCCAAAATGTTAGTTTGGATTATTATTAATCAATGAGTCATAGTTTGGATTAATAAAAACCAATTTGCAATTTTTTTAAACATTGTTTACACTATTTTATCAAGGGAAAACTTAACAAAAAAGATGTTAAAATATTTTGTTGCAGATTGATATTGTATTTGATGATTTGGAACCGAAACATCTTCGTGACCAAGATACTATATTCCTAATTACGAAGGTACATAATGAAAACAAATTTTAGAGCAAGATGCATTTATTTAAGGCACTCGATCCATAACTGATCATTGAACCTTTTAATACCAGGTTGCAAGTTGTGAAAAGCTCATTAAGATTCAAAAGATTAAAATATCAAACCGCAACATCTTTGACGCGTCTGGAAACAAAACATGTTGCTCAGTTTGCCTTCAGGTTGTACATTGATTATTTGTCGTTCAATGATAATCGCAACATCTTTTTAGTGACGATTTTTCGTTGGATTCAAACAGGATTTTGAAGTTGGGAATTCAGCTGGAACGTTTCCAAAGTGTGAGCATAAGTTTCATCCAGAATGCATATCACATTGGCTTCTTACCCACAATTCATGCCCACTATGCAGAACAACCATATAACCAATACACAGAAACATGTTCATTTTCGTATTTTTTTTTAGATACAAGTATTCTTAATTTTTATTAAATATATTGTTGGTCGTTCTCACCCAAAAAATATGAATAGTTTTCAAATATCGTAATCACGCATTTTAGTGCATAAAATTGCCTAAATATAAGCACTTTCAAATCAAATGCAGATAATCTGCTAAGAGTGTCACAATTTCTTTTGCATAACTAAATCCAAATATTGTGTAATTTAATAGCTTCATGATTTTTTTATTTAATATTTTGATGATAACATAAATACTTTAGCATCAACCTAACTCTCAAGCATCTCACATACCACTAATTTAGTAATCTAATAGAATAAAACTGTCGAATATTAGCTATAAAAGACTTAGGGTCTGTTTGGTATGTTATTGAATAAACAAAGGAATTGAATAAACGAGTGAATTGAATGGATTATTACCATTCTCTTGTTATATTTGGCTATCATATGGAAATGAAATAACACATTGCTTCATAGTTTGGTAGACAAGAAAATATTTTATGAAAAATAAAATATATGTAACTAATAAATTTATACTATGGGTCAGGTCCGGTCATGGGTTAGGGCATGGGGTCATGGGTCGGGTGACAACACGGGTCATGGTTCGGGGCATTGTTCAGGTCATGGTCGAGTCACGGGTCGAGTCATGGTCGGTCCATGGTTTGGGTCATGGGTCGGGTCACAGGACAAGTCATGGTCCAGGACATGGTTCGGGTCATGGGTCGGGTCATAGTTTTAGTCATGGTTCGGGGTCATGGGTCCATCATGTGTCGGGTCATAGTTTTAGTCATGGATCGGGTCATGGTTCGGCCATTAGTTAAACAAAGTTATTTCATTATTTGAAGGAATGAAAAGAAAACACTCATCCACCAAGGAATGAAAATTTTTAGAAAGGAAAAAATCACATTCCTTATTTAATGGTTCATTTCTTTTCTATTTGATTACCAAACATGTTTTTTTTCATTAAAACGTAATGAATCATTCCATTCCACCATCCATACATACGTACCAAACATTACCTTAGGATACTATGTTTTAATATTATTTACTACTATTCACTACAAGGGTCAGACCCTTTCCCGACGACGGATTGGGACCCTTTCCCGACAACATGTCGTCGGTATAGGGTGCTCAGACCTATCCCGACGACTTGTCGTCGGTATAAAGTTTGTTAGGTAGGCCTAGTCGTCGGTATAAAGTTAGTTACAAAAATTCTTAATTAAAATCTCTACCAACGACATGTCGCCGGTATAGGTCTTCAGCCTATCGGAACAACAAGTCGTCGACATATGGTTGATTTATAGCGATGACTGGTCGTCCCTATAGGCCTAAAATAAAATAAAAATGGCCTATACCAATGACATGTCATCGGTATAGGGTTTTTTTTATTTAATAGTATTTTTTTTATTTTTGCAAAAATTTTCAGAAATATAAAAAAAAATTATTTAGGGTATTGTGCAAATTGATTTAGGGTATCCAGACAATAACGGTCCATCACGGCTTAAAAAATCTCCCTATAAATACTTGATCGATCTCAGTCTCTTTATACCATCCAAAACACCAAACTTACACACACAAACGTCTAGAGATCCAATCCCAAGACCGGTTCACGTTCGTAAAGTCCGGTTTCTAACGTTTCACCTTTAAATTACCGCGGATAGTTCGAGGTAAGATTCTAACTCGTTGATTATGGTTTCGCCTTCAAATTGCCGTAAAAGGACCCAGACTTGTTTTGAATTTATTTTGGTTTATGTTTGGAAGTACTTAATTTTAATATTAAAAAATGGACTTTACTTCTTTAGAACACTGTATTGAACATGGATTTTTTTGTTTTGTTTATGTTGGAATTTAGTTAATTTTAGTATTAAAAAATGAAATTATTATTTTGTTAAATACTATATCGAACATTTTATGTAACAATTGAAATTTTCATAATTATAATATTATAAATTAATAATTGTTAATTCCATGTCTTGAAATTTTCTTAATTTTAATAGTAAAAATATTAGTAATTGTTAATTTTATGTCATCAAATTAAAAAAAAAATACCACATAGGCATTTAACCTATTAAACAGGTAAAAACATAGTATTAAAACAATTATTAAAAGTTAAATAACTTAATTGAGACAAAACAAATTAAATTAAACAGTTTAAAAAATTAGTTACATTTGTATAAAGATTTACCCTTTTTTTCGATAGTAACTTATTTAAAAAAAAAGATAAAAACTATTCAACAAACATAACCAATTTGCTTTCATTAGTAACAATACAATTTCAAATGAGTTTCTCTCTACGTCTACAATAAATGTTTGTGATTTGTGGTTGTAGGCGGCAAAGGCGAGCTGGACAAGTTTGATTGGTTTTTAATATATTTCCTTTTTAGTTTATTAAATAAAGTTACAAACAAAAGAATAATAAAAAATTAGTCCAGTGGGAAGGAACTCAATTTCATCACTTACATGCCCAGATTCTACTCCATGCTTCATCACTTTTGCCTTTCTTCTATTTCATTTATTTTAACATTTTCTTATTTAATTTATTCCGTTTTTAATTCAGAAACATTTGTTTAAAATCATTATAAGACTTTTAATTTAATTTTGTTTTTATCTCTTCTTATATCTCTCTAAATAAAAATGCTAATTATTTTTAACCCCTTCTCTATTACTTTTAATTTATTATTTTTTTTACCTAGATTCCGATATAAATTTAATTTTAAACCGAGTTTTCTTTCTACAAGTTATCGAAGCATGAGCGTACAAGCCGTCAAAACCATTTCAAGTTTTTTTTTTAATTAGTAACAAAATAAATTTGATCCAACTAAATCATTTATATGCCACAAAAATTAACCCCGGTAAAACAGGTTGGTCTCGTAAATGTGCTTGTATACAAAACAAATTATGAACAAAATAGGTTCGAATCAAAACAATCATTTTATTAATTTGATTCGGGTTAAAAAAGTTCTGATAAAAATAGACTCGAGTTAAAACAAGATGTTTTAGAAAAAGAAAAGGTATCAAAATGAGTTCACCATATATTATTTATTGCGGTTAGTGGTAACAGGTGGAGGTAGTGTCACACCCCGCCAGGGCGGAAACGCGATGCGCGACGTTCACTGGTTTCCAAAGCATATGATTACCGCAAACACATACATGTAATTGGATACATAATCGAATTTAAAATATTTACATTACAAAATATCAACTTGAGTTTACAAAAGGTTAAGATTTCACAAATATGACTCAAGACCATGAGTTATATAAGAGAAATCCTCCCAAAAGCCGTATCCACGTGCATGCATGTATCCTACATTGCTAACCTGATGACCACGTTCCATTTCCTGAAAACATACTTAAAATTGTCAACACGAGGTTGGTGAGTTCACAAGTTATTATAAAGAGTTATCATAAACCCAATGTTTAAACCTGATCATTTACCGATCAAAACTCTTTGTTAGACCTGATCACTTTACCCTGATCAGAACTCTTTTGTTAAACCTGATCACTTTACCCTGATCAGAACCCTTTTGTTAAACCTGATCACTTTACCCTGATCAGAACTCTTTTGTTAAACCTGATCATTTTACCCTGATCAGAACTCTTTTGTATGTATTACCAATGAATATGATTACTAATCCGATCTATTGACCCCATTTGTAAGCTTGCAAGGAATACAAAATAGTATGTAATGTACGAGACCGTAACCAAACCCCAACTTTCTGTGCCTCCCCTCGCCTTTCTGCGAGTAAGATTATATGCGGTCATTCGGTCATTTGGACCCCTGATTAGCGCGACTAACCATGACCGGGAGCGTCACCCCCAATAGTACTATTCATAAAATCCCGGGCTAAATCCATAGCTAATGGTTACTAATTTATTTCGAGGACTTTAAGCGCTTTATTGTTCCCTCAATACATACATACGGTCAGATCATTAGTTCCATTCATTTATACACAAAAGTCTTTTACAAGTATGTTTTCACCCCAAATCATTTATAAAACTTAGAAAAAGGGGGATTAGTGAAACTCACCTCGACAATATGAATGCTAGTAAATATTTGAATAATCGGCAGACTCGCCTATCCGTATCCTAATTACACAAGGATAACACACACGTTAAGACTACCCGTCTTAAACGCAATTTGTTCACCCGACTTAGCAGTTCTGATTGCTTTTGTTTTAATTATCTTTTTAGTTTTTTCCAACACTTGGTTCGTTATGAAAATAGTTCTGAGTTACTGCCCAATGGGGCTGATGAACAGGTATCGAAACTTTCTTAGTTTCGATTGAACAGAACAGATGTCGAAACTTCCTAGTTTCGACAGGGCAAAACAGGTATCGAAACTCCTAGTTTCGATTATGTAATAGGCATCAAAACTACCTAGTTTCGATTAAGCAATATGTATCGAAACTACCTAGTTTCGATTGAACAAACAGATATCGAAACTCCTAGTTTCGATAGAACAACCGGTATCGAAACTTCTAGTTTCGATTGAATAACTGGTATCGAAACTTCTAGTTTCGATTGACCAACAGGTATCGAAACTATAGTTTCGATACCTGCACTTTGATTTACAAAATTCACTCTGTATATTTTTATGTTCAAATCTTGAGTTTGACACAGTTTTCTTGTTATCTTACTTGCGTTTGAACGATTTGTATGTATAGTTACGGTTTTTAAAGCAAATAAAAGCGATAATAGTGAGTTTTTACCTCAAACAGGGAATGGTTTCTGAGAGAAACAGAGAAGATAGTCTTGAATTCTTTTGTTAAGCTTTCTTCAAGAACACTTGAAATTCTCCTTATGACACCGAATTATGGTGATTTTCGCTTTAAAACTGGGTTTCGAGATGAAAGAGAATTGTGAAATTGCCGTAAGAGAAATGAGAAAGATTGGAAGTGAAGGTGAGGTTTCGACTGAAGAGGTATGGTTTTTCCTCTGAATTTGAGTGAAATAGGCAAGTGGGAGAATGGCTCCCTGACTCTCGGCCAAGAAAGTCAAGAAATAGTTTGGGGTTAATGATAACAAATTTTTAAGTATTAATTTATTATGGTATTAGTATCAATTAGAGTTTTAAAGGGGTAATTTAATTCGGTTTCGATTCTTCATGGTATTATGATTTTTAACCGGTTTATGGCTCGTTGAAGAAAATATTGAAACCTTGATTTGTATAATTCGTTGAGGTGATTATTTGTAGGTATAAGTACTTAAAAGTGGCGCTACATAGTAACGTCTTCGAGAAGTCCATTATTTTACTTTTTCGTATAATATATGATTTAGTCTTAACCATAAATTATGGTTCAACGTAAATTTTGTGTAACATATATATGTATATATATATATATATTTTTCTGGTTATTTTATTTAACCATTTACGTTCGTATTAAGTCGGGTTATCCTGCTTACTTTTTCTAGTAACTCTTTACGGTTTACTAGACTTGGAATAAACTCCTTTGCTAGACTTCTTGACTTTACTTAGTCAAAATAATTATCAGGAAATAATAATTACGAACGTGCATTTATGAAATGTGGATATTGACCTGAAATGCTGGGTGTCACAGGTAGGGACGGAGGGGGCGATGACGCTGGTGGCATTTGGCGATGTCAGTGGTGGTGGAGGTGACGACGTAGGAGGTGATGGTGTTGTCGACAACTACAAGTAGGTGATGGCTACAAAAAAATGATCGTCGGTGATACTCACTCATTCAAATTGATCAATTTAATAAAAGAATAACATATGGTTAACCCTAACAAAAATAAATGAAAACTAGGAAATTTGTCCGCCTCGCGTTGCGGCGGCATCGAATTAACGCGGCGGGAGTTTGGTATTTATCGAATCGGCTCGAAAGATAAAAACACTCGAAACGCTAAAAAAATAAACAAACCCGTGCATCCCGTTTAAAAAAAACGTTAACTATTACTAATACCACTTAAATTCCTAAAGTTTTGTATCAAATGTGTAAATACACAAACTTTTGTGCCAATGTGAAAACCACAAACTTGTGTGGCCAAAACATAAAGCACTAAAATGTTTTTGTGCCAATTTGAAAACCACAAAGTTGTGTGGCCAAAACATAAACCACCAAAACTTTACTATATGGCTAAAACATAAACATTTTTGTGCCAATTTGAAAAAAACAAAGTTTTGTGATCAAAATACAAATCACCAAAAGTTTACTATTCATTTCATCTTGTAATTCAATATTAAGTAAGTTCTTTAAAGCTTTTCGTTAACAAGAAAAATTAAAAAAAATATATACTTTAACTGTCACGCTTAGATATTTTTAGAAGTTAATGCAACCTCATTCCTCAACCATTCACTCCTTACCAAGTTACAGCTATACACAACCATTTACACTCACTTTTACCCTCACTCAAACACCCACTCCCCCTAGCGGCGCGTAAACTCACTCGCACAACGTTCTTAGTTCTTTCATCTGCTTCTTCTGATGCTCTGTTTTCATATTCAAACCAAATTTAACAAATAACAACACCCCACTTCATTTCCAATAAGAATAATCAATTAAATAACAAATCATAATTACCACTACTTCTACATTCACAAATAAAATAAATACATTTTTTTTGGTCATCAAGATTTTGACATTTTACACCACAGATCGAAATTCGAGTTTTTGTTAACACGGGTTTGTTTCATGAGCAACAAAGAAACCCGGGTCGAGCTTGTTCCGACAAACCGGGCAAACCGGGTTCAGGGAGAGCCAGGTATCGGCGCATTGTAGATGAAACCCGTGGTTGCAACCGGGAAACATCCGAGCAAGTTGTTCCGGCTCAACATCATCCAAGCACACCGCACATTCCGTCCCCAACACCAGATCCTTCCCGGCGGTGACCGGCAGTTTCTCCAGCTCGGCGGAAGATAGGCCGGTTTCGGTGGCGGGTTTTACGGGGACATCTGGTTGGTTGTGGTGGTGGTGGTGGTGGCGGCGGGCGGCGTAGCATAGCAGGCAAATGTAAACGACGAAGATGGCAGTCATGCCGGCGCAGGGGAGGAATAGGGCGAGTACGACGGAGAGGAGCATGGTGGTGTGCGGTGGAGGGGTGTAAGGTTGGGCGAATGGAGTGAAGGGTTTTAAAAGGGTGGGGGTGGGGGTGGGGGGTGTTGTGCGCACCGTGGCCCAAATTAAGTTTCCTAGGAAACTGAAATGAATAGTAAAGTACACCTTGGTTGTTATAGTACACATCTGGGGAAGAGTCTAAAGAATGATTGGGTGAACCCCTTTTAATTTTGTTTTCATATATAAAATTTTATTTTGGGTTAAAATTATTAAAAATTAACATATTTTTTTAAGAACAAGTACTACTTATGAAAATATATATATATATAGAGAGAGAGAGAGGGTGTTTGGGATTACGCTGAAAAACTGCTTATTGATTTATTGTTTTTTCAAAAGCCAATAAGCTAAAAAAAGTGTTTGGTAAACATAAAAATATTTTTTGTTTTAACTTTTTGATAAAACTAAAAAGTTGTTTTTTAAAAAGGCACAAATTTCTGGTTTTTTAAATGGCTTTTGGTTAATGCAATAAAATATTACTAATCTACCCCTAACAATTTCTAACAAATACTTATATATCAGTATATATATCATCGATCATTAACCTTAGAGAGAACACATACACGTCTGTCACCAACGTTCGTCAATCATTGACTTGTTGGTTTTTTCCACCACAATGCTTATCCAAACATTTTAAAAAAAATTTTTTTTTAAAAGTTATAAGCTAATAAACATTTTTAACAAAAAATACTTTTAAAGTTAAATAAGCAATCCCAAACATCCTCTTAAAATAATGACTCGCAAACACTTGAATTCAATCATTTTTTTTTTCAAAAAAGTTAAATTTCACTTGATTAAAATTTTAAAAAATTTTAAAGGTAATGGTATATTGTTTTAAATATTTTTTTCACAATTACATGCATTTTATAAAAGTGTAAAGAATTTAATATAAAATTAAGTTAAGATGCTTTTTCGTGATATTTTTACATGTATGAACTTTTATATGTTAAAGGTTTCTTTAGTGACTTATCATAAAAAAGAAAAAAAAAAGAAAAAAAGAAAAGATAACTTATGTTGACCTTTTATGACGTTAACCGTTTTATTTTGTTTAACCGTAATCTCACATTTTTTATAACGACAAACACATACATCTACTTCTAAAATTCGCATATTGTCTATTTTATATGACTTGAAAAAGTGTCACTAGACCATGAGGTAATTGAGTTTTGAAAAATATAATATTACTTTTATTTTGTTTTGTAGTCACTTAATTATATAATACGACAATATAAGATATTAATTAGATTGTAAAGTAGTTGTAAACAAATGTCGTCAGTTATAAAAGAATTCAGCCGTTCATTATGAACGCATTTAATAGATTTTTTTAGCAATGTAATTGTTCAAAATAAATACATCGTGTTCTATTAAATAATTTGACTTCAAAAATATAAGGAATAGAGAACGTAGAAAATGACAAATGTGTATAGACCTATAAATATGGTGGTTTTGATATATTTTTTTTCTTTTAGTCATTCATATTTGTCCAAAGAGTGATTAACAAAATTAGATAACGCATACTGAACCAATGTATTTGAAGTTGATAAAACGTTTACGCCTCAGGAAGACTAAAGCAACTATCTTAGACAAGTTTACAAGGCTCGTTAGCTTTCCTTTTTTACTGTTTAGTTAGCTTTCTTTTTTTACTGTTTAGTAGCGCCTAGAGTTATCATTACAACAATAATAACTTGTTGGTACAACAACTACCCCCTCCCCGGGTAGTCGAGAGCTATGAGGGTTGTCTTCGAATCTAATTCTATGACCGTGAATGTATGGATATATTATAAGACCATCTCTAACCGGGACGCCCGTTGTGTACTTGAACCAATGTGGAAGATAGAAATGAGCAGAGAAGACGTAACGAGGAGAGTGACAGTGAAAACCCGTCTGCATGACGGGGTCGGGCGGGACTATGACGTGTCCGTTGGAGAGGAAGGAGAAGCCAGAGTAGAAGAGATAATGTGACGTCCCCCTCGTGTCGAATATTGTCTAGTTATCATTTGGGTTTATTATAATATTAAGATTTAATTATACAATTAAATATTTCATAATTAATATAATTATAATGATACTGATTTATAAGTTGTAACTAATAAACTTAATTGCATCGGCGTTGATGGTACAGTGACAGAAATAAAGCCTCTTACAATACCTAGGTTTGGAGATATTGAATTCATGTCCGTAAAAAACTCATACTTAAAAAAAAAACTAATAAACTTTATTTTCAAAACAGGTTGAAAGTAATCATACCTTTTTAATTTTTTATTTTTTTTAACGACGTGTGCTCAACTGGCATGTCCCACAAAGGGAGGCTCTTACATCAGTCTACCCATACAACCCCCACGAGGAATTCGAATCTGCAGAGATTGTTCCTAATTTTTATGAAGTGCACCTTGCAAGATTCGAACTCATGACCTCCACAGAGGAGAAACCTTTTGAAAAAATCCTCTGACCGCAAAGACAGAACCTTGATGACTATCATACCTTTTTAATAAATGGGTGATAACGCGGCTTATTTTCAACAACATACATATTCTTGGACACCTACCATTAACCTTTTCTACTATTCTTTCTTCTTCATCAATTTTTTGGTAATCATGCATTAAATTTTTACAAGTTAGTCCCTGGACTGTATTTAATATGTTATTCTCTATCCCTCCACTTTTTTATTTCATCGTGCTGCCTCGTTACTCGTCTTCTTCCAACAAATGCAAAACAATTTCCTTAAAAAGTAAAAACCCACATTTTCTTTATAGTTTTAGAATAAAATAAATTAAATATGTCCTATAGAATATATTGAAATGGTTATAATTTAATAAAAACAAAGAACAAACTTTAGAAACTATAAGGAGAGAACATAATATAATCATCTTATTAATCTTGAGAGGTTATGTATGTATGTACAAGTTGGAGTAAAAACAATAAATATTGCGACAATATAATTAAATAACAATCTGTATAATTTACTCAAGAGATTATATACTCCCACTCGGGTGTCTATTTTAATTATATATTACTAAAATAATTACTAACCCAATGGGACTAAAATCTATTAAAAAATACATAATTCTTTCAATATGTTTAGGAGTTGCCTCATTAAAACTCTTGTTAGAAAAATCATGTGACGCACAACTACGAGTAGGTGAAAAAGAGTGTAACAAGTATTTATTCATGTAATGATCACTTCACTTGATCTCCTTAAGTCAATGAAACCTAATTTCATAAATAAACTTCTTGAATATTAAGGTTGAAGTTGCTTCAATAAACAAACATCGTTGTTCAAACAAACTTGTTGAGCAAATATGTTTGCTTTTATCATGTTTGATGTGTTATTTCTTAAGTTGAGCAATACACATAGTTTTTCAGTTTTTCTCTGTAGAATTGTTTGTATCTCGTTATTTTTTTCAAAAATGCGTCATGTCACATTTCTTGCCAAACTTACTCATAACATGTTCACGTATTTTCAAACAATTAAACATGTAAATTAATGGAATACTACTTGTTATATGTTTATACCAAACATATTACATGCATATGTACCCGGCTTAAAACATATAACTCATACTTAAGTAACCATCATTCTCGTGCAAAGATAAACCGATCTTAATAATGCTAGCATTCTAACATGTTCCAGTTGATTGGTCAAGTTACCCTAAATGTCTGTCATCTAAATATTAAAAAAAACACTTCTTTCATATACATCAACTTCTTTAACCATAAACCATATTATAGGTCTTGTTATATCATTTATAGAACTTCGTTAGTTGGTTTGGACCAAAATACAACAACTGCTTGATAATAGAAATTAAATTATATTAATTTAATATTGGTCATTCCCAAAATTCCATGAAATTAAGTGAATAGCTTTTAGAACAACTTTCTACAAAACCAGAAATATCCCAACAAGAAAAATATTCTGATTAACGTGTCATATACTTGTGAATAACTTAAAGATTAATTTGACACTACAAATAAAAAGCCATTTAGTGACACACATTTTTAATGACATTTAACCTATATGTCACTAATTCAGGTTTTAGTGGTAATTTAATTTTCCACTAATTCATTCCTCCTAAAAATTCAAGTAGCTCGGTATTCTTTTACAAACCCTGCTTTCCCCAAACAAAATGTAAACGCCATTCTGTTCTCTTTTCTTTCTAATCCACCATCACCAATCATAACTTCCATAACATCTCCTACCTCTTGACTTCCACAATGTCTAGTGCCTATTATCTTATTCCGATATGATCTCCGTCGATTTGAAACACCGATTTTATTCCACAACTTCTCCTATCTCTGCAAGAGACGACACCAGGCGACACCTTCGTTCCACTTTCAATCTCAATCCGATCCAATCGTCCTCATCTTCCTCCCTGCAGGTTTTATTTTCAATTCTAAATTCATTATTATATAATGATGCCTTCGATTGCGCGTTTGATTCATGCTTCGGATTATTCAATTGGTAATTAGTTATTGATTATTTTGTGTTTATCTAATCCTTACTGTCCAGATTGTGATAGATCAACTTGCTTAACCTAGCTTTTATACGTCTGGTATGAAAAAGACTTCTCATTCCTAATTATTCAATTGTTAATTAGTTACTATCTCAATCAATTCAACTACACATTATTCGTGTTTAATTTGGTGCGTATCAGTTGATTGTCTAGGGTTACACTTTCATAGAAACCTCTAAATTAAATTGATTAATTTCACATGCTAGGGTTTGAATTTCTTTGTATGTATATATTTATAGATTTTGATTGGTCAATTTAATCTGTTGAATTACACAACTCATTGTTTACTGTTCAATAATGAGTATTGATTAAGCTCCTAGGTTTTTGTTCCATGTAATAATGCTTCTATTTGTAATTAGTTATTTGATTTTAATAACTTCCACTGATAATGTACTAAATTGTTTGTCTATTTGGTATTTATAAATTACAATATTGAGTTCTCACAGTGCAAAAGTGATAGTAGTTATAAGTAATACACACATAGGGGTAGCTTTTATTAGTGTTAAGCTCCAAGGGTTTTGTTCCTTGTAATGTATTTATTTGCAATTAGTTCTTTGATTCTAACCATGATGAATGATGAATATGTTCGTGCATTTTAGCGTTCGTATGCAAGTGATTAAGAAATACCAACGTGGAGATAGCATGACAAAATTGTCGATGATACATATTCACTTCTTTGATTCTAACCATGATGAATGATTTATGTTATCTATTGCATCACGATTACTTGACAATAGAAGTTATTTTCTATGATTAGTTTAGGGATCTTAGATGATATGAATCTCTATTGTCTTGTGTTTAGTTGTTGATGTGAGTTATCTACTTTATTATTAGTGTCTTAGATAATCACAATTTTGTTTTGTCTTTGATTTTTGTGATGGATAAATAATGATAGCCTTACATGATTTTCAAATAACTAGGAAAAATTAGGATGAAATAGCTTTTATTATATTGTTTTAGTTGTATTTGGAAATTTTATTTGTATGTTAGATCTTATCTAAAATCATATTTATATTGATCTATTTCCTATTTTTCATATCTAACATTCGCCTTTTTAAAAGTATGCACCAGGATTATCCTTGAAATCAGTGTTGAATGAATGGAATGAATTGCTTTCTCTGAAGGAATTGATCTTAGTGTTCTCTTATTGTGACCAGCAATGGAGGGCAAATTTATCTTAATTTGATGTGTACTTTAGTTGCTGAAAGAAACATTGAAACCTAATAATTTATAGAAGTAAGCATTAAGAATTTATCTTTTTTTTGTTAAATAAAGGAACAGTAAGATCTTTGTTTGCAAGTTCTTAAATTTTTATCTTTTGGTAAGTTTGATTAAAGTCCACATTTCTTTTGTTGTTTCTTAAACAACATATATTTATACACGAATGAATTTTAGTTCTTTTTTTATGATAATACAGGAAGTACAATAGATTGTGCGAATCAGAAATCCAGAGGTTAGTAATTATATTTCAAATAAGTCATAGTTCTACCAAGTTCCAATCAGGTCTCTTTCCAGGTTAGTAATTTCATTCAACCTTAGGTCCTAATCAGAGAAATTCCATAGCAAATAAGATGAAATTGAATATGAAAGTGAATTTAAGATGAAAGTTTTCTTATAACATTATTCTTTGAAAATTCTTGGACTGATTATGGATTGATATATATCATATTATTTCTTCTGACTTTTGGATAAATTTATAGGTTGAAAGTAAAACTGATTATTTACTTATGAATGAGTTGATTTGGCTATGTTTTATCACAAACAAATTTTTGAAAGCATCAAGTTTTAAGTTTGAATATTTACTTGGTAGCACTCTTAAACATCAACAATTAACTTAAAAGAATTTCTCACATGGCTCCTTTAGGTTAATGTTAATGTCATCATGATTCCTTTTTCTAGTTGCATATATTTTGCATTACTAATGCTTTTGATTATATGGTTGATGATGGCAGAGTTAACAACATGTGAAGCCTAGAAGGAATAGTGATAGCAAGAATCATGGATTGCTTGGAGCTAATTTTTTTTTATAAAATTCCTACTTAAAAGAACATTTTGACTTCTCTTGTAAACATTTGGAATATGTTTGACACTTATTAGACATTTGTTTGCTAACATTTGGAATATGTTTGGAATACGATCGAACTTATAATTGAAGTGATAATATTATGATCTCTATATTTTATAGTTTTATTTTTATTTTATAGTGTAAATAAATAATAATTTAATTAATTACAAATAAAATAATAAATGTATGTAGTGGAATTTAAGTTGATGTGATTTTTGTGGCAAAAATTATGTGCCACTAAAAGTAGTATGGATATTTAACTAGAAATAGTTTTTACTGACACAAAATTTGTGTCACAAAAACCTTTTTTTAATATAGTGGCAAAAAAAAGTGCCACTAAAAGCTCAAAAGTTTGTAGTGGCTGACCAAAAAAGTGTCACTAAAAGGCTTTTGTGTTAGCGTTTCTAGTGGCACATTTTTTTTGTGCAGCCCATTCCTAAAGGGGTCTTTAGTGGCACTTGTTTGGTTTTTTGTGACATTTTTTGTATGCCACTAAATGGCTTTTTTTTGTAGTGTGATCTGATCATAACTTTTACAAGAAATATATCAAGAGAGAACTTGTAAATAACATAAAGCCTAATTTGATTCAAGCAAAAAGTTTTACAACTTTACATCAATACCGAATCACAAGATTCAAGAAATAAGTCTGATAACAAAGTGAATAATATGATATACACCAGACTTACAAATGCACAACAAGGCTGTCCAAAACCCAAGAACATGCTTGACAATACTACTGGTTAAAACACATGAACTACACAAACTCGACTAACTAGAAAACGAGATTATAGACAATAAGACAGTAGATTTTAACAATGTTCAATATAAAATTGAATCACACGCTCCAAAACAAAATCTTATAACACGAGAATTGCACAATTCTACATCAAGCAGCAATCACAACCAAGAAACACACAGATTGTACAAGCAAAAAAACACGATTTTGCAAACATAAACATTTCTCACAAAGGAAAAAACAACATGTTGTCACAACTTTCAAGAACAATCTCCGAAAAAGTATAACTTGTTAAATACGTGAACCACATGATTCAACAATAAGAGAATGAACATTCAATCTAAATAACATTTAGTAAAGAAAAATTACACGAACCTATAACCATGAAGATGAAACATTATAGATCACAGATTCACAGGGATCATGATTAAACCCATCAAACAAGAAAACAAAACCAAGAACAAAGAAGATGAGATGAAACCTAATTTGAATTTGATTGATCATTGCCTATAAATAGACCTAAATGACGCGTCGATTCGAATTGATCGACACAACCCTACAAACTTATTTGAACGATTTCTAACTTACATACTTACATAGAGACCCTCTAACTAATAACAAATACATATATGATTCTAAATACACTTTCTAATATTTACGTATCTAACCCGGTAACTTTCATTCAAACTTGATCAAACAATTAAGGCCAACATTCACTCCCAAATTGTTGATCCAAATTATATTCTACAATTTTAAATGCTTTTTCCTTTGAATGTAGTGTGAAGTAAAAGTTCTATAAACCATTAAAAGATCCTTAAAAAAAGGTGGAGACTTTGACGTTGTTAGCGAGTGTCCAACCTATGACAACAATGTTGGTGGACCGGTGGTGCTAGAGGTTGCGATCCACATAGTGTTAACAATGAAAGGTCATTATATAATGACTATTTCCTTGTTAGGGATGATTACTATTATGATAGGCCATATGTTGTGTTGTCAAAATGAAGAACAAACATCACAACAAAACAAAATATTTTACTCAAAGTGCTCATTCAATAATAAGGTGGGCACCTTAATTATTGATAATTACAATTATGATAGTTTCAAGGGACTCGTCAAGTACTAAAGTTTATTCGCTCAATTAAAATTCATATTCTAAGGAATCTTTTTTAAATATTTTTTTATAATATTTAAGACAACGTTTTTAAACTATCCTAGAGTAGGGATTAAAAGAAAATTACACCGACTTAGGGGCTGTTTGGTAGCCTTTTAGTGATTCCATTAAGAGGCTATCTCTGAATCATTCAGAGGTAAGTGGTGTTTGTTTCGCTAACATATCACCTTTTAATGATTCATTTTACCTCTTAATGGTTCAACAGAAAAAAAAATATTGAACTATTCAGACTTTTTAATGATTCAGCACTTAATGGTTCAATATTTGCTAAACAACCACTTAAAGGTGCATAAAAAACCGATCCAGATCTTAAAACCGGTTCTAAAGCCAATCAGAAACCGATCAATCAAATTTGATCCGTGGTTTTGTACCGGTTGAAGATTATATACGTTGAATCCGGTTTGAGAGAAACGTTTTAAGAAAAATTAATTATATAACACGTTAAATCCAGTTCCAATCCAATCTAAACTGGTTTTTATCGGTTCAAATATTCCCCTTGAAAACCGGTTTCAAACTGAACCGATTTGAGGCTCAACCGGATATCAACCCAATTTTCTATCTAAGAAGCCCGGCCCATTTTAAGAAAATAACCAAACCTTCGTTTAACGGTTCATATAAGAGTTAGGGCACAGCTGATATATATACAGAAAACTCCATAGCCATACAGTTTAGGGCTTAAACGAAGAAAATTGAAGCCGGAGAAGAGGGATCTTCATCTGTAAGGAGTGTACTGTCTTATCCAAATCGGCCAGCAATCAAACGGTATAATTTGAGAATCTAATCTTCACTATTTGATGATTGAACGCTGATTATCATGTTTCATTGTATTTGTTGAACCGATTAGATCATTATTCTATATCGTTCGAGTTCCGTTTCTCGTTTATGCGATGTAATTTGCTGATTTTTTGGTTTGATTATGTGTTTTCTGCTTCGTTTTTTTTTTCTGGTGTGATGAGGAAGCCCTAGTTTTTGCTGTGAATAATATGATTTTGATCCTATGAGTTTGAGGAATAGTCGAATAGAGTTAGTTTCATCAGGTAGTGAATATTCATTTTTTTATTTGTAATTTATATGATTATCAAGTGCATGCACCTGCAATCAATTGTTTTTTCTGTCCTCTGTAGGTTGTGTTGACATCTGTTACAATAATCCATGCAATTGCCATGTTTTTGTTGTTGAAGAAACCCTAGATTTTACAGTGCCTGTGTGTAACTGTTAGTATTGAGATGCTTCATTTAGTGTTCTGCTAATGCTGTTTTCTGTTTATAATTTTCGAATGATTTAGAAGGTGAGTTTTGATTTTTATTAAAAGTTTCTGCTTGGTTTCATTTTGATAGATGGATCGGTACCAGAAGGTCGAGAAGCCTAGAGCAGAGCAACCGATTGACGAGAATGAGATTCGTATTACTAGCCAGGGGAGGATGCGAAGCTATATCACTTATGCTATGACTTTGCTTCAGGTAAAACTTGTTGCTTTTGATTAATAACACTGGCTGCGTAGTGAGGATCTTGACTGTTAGTGGCATCTTGCAATTTAGTTATATATATTTCACTAGGTTAGAATCCCGTGTACTACACTGGTTGAATAAATATAATATTAAATACATAATAATAAAAAGTTTATGTTTTTAAAACCTGTTTAATACACGGGTTGAATAAACTCGTGCAGATAAAAATTGAAACAAATAATTAATTTAGTTGCTTAAAATAGTAGAGTTGATTATTAATAGGAGACAGAGGCGGGAAAATGAGAATGAGGAGGCCTAGAATTGTGACAATGTCCTCATATTTTACTTGTTTATTATATAGTATAGATTACAGATGGTTGTTGTATCTTACTTGTAAAAACTTATCTTGATTAAATATTCATTGTTCATGAGAAGTATAAGATTACACTTTGAATCTAGCAATAAAACTATTAGTATGCAACTTAAAGACTAAAACCACTTTCAATTTTATTAACTTGTATGTTAACCACTATGTATTAGTGACGATCCCTATCTTTCTTAGATTCACTGTTGCAGACTTGTAGTTTAATGTAGTTGTTAATGATTAAGGTGTTAGCATAACCCTTGCTATATAGGAAAAAGGCTCATCAGAGATTGTGTTTAAAGCTATGGGTAGAGCCATCAACAAGACTGTTACAATTGTGGAATTAATCAAGGTTTGCCATGATTTACATTTTACCATTTGCTTGTGCTCTTCACTTTTTGTTGCCATTTTCTTTGATCAAGTTTAGAACTACTGTACATTTGAAATATAGAGGCGAATTGTTGGTCTTCATCAAATTACATCCATTGGATCCATAGACATAACCGACACCTGGGAACCCCTTGAGGAAGGATTACTTCCGTAAGATCATATTCACACTCCTACCTGAAAGAGAACACCCTTTATTTTTTGTGTTAATCTTAGGAAGTTACCGTTCTGTCTAATTTGTCTTGTTTTTGTTCCTTTTTGTTGCAGTCTGGAGACCACGCGGCATGTTTCAATGATAACGATAACCCTTTCCAAGGAGGAGTTGAATACATCATCTATCGGGTGAGTTAAATACTCATTGTTTATGTTCAGTGTTATTTGTGTAAATTCTGGGAGAAATGTAGAGTATGTTACTTATAAAATTTATGACACCAAGATTGCAGTACTTTAAAACGTTTTCTTTTTTGTCTTAGCTGCTAAGTGATATTGGTAACTATTTCTTTAAATTCACTTCGTTAACTTGCGGTGGTCAGGTATCAACCACCATTGCCAGCTGACCAGGTGAAGGTGTCTGCTGAATTTGAGTATGAAGGAGGTATAGTACCCCGCATTTGTTTTATATTTTTTTATATGCATTCGTTTTATTTATTATTTTTGCATTTGTAGATGGGTCACCAACTGCAAGGGGCAGGGGCCATGGTGGAAGGGGAAGGGGAAGGTCTAGAGCTGCACCAGGTTTTAATCATATTTTAAACTTCCACCTTTACAATAATTTATAAGAAGATGAATATGTTCTTGTAATTGGTATGACGTTTGGTTATAATATCAGGAAACAGTTATGCACCAGATGAGTATGATGATGGGGGATGGGAAGGCCCGGGTGGTTATCCAAGGGGAAGAGGTAGAGGAAGAGGCCGAAGCTTCCGTGGTCGTGGAAGGGGAAATTACAATAATGCCCCTTTTATGGATACTCAACAAGATATAGGAGGATACAATCAAGAATCTCCAAGGGGCAGGGGTCGTAATTTCCGTGGTCGTGGAAGGGGAGGTTACAATAATGGCCCTTTCAACAATAATCAGCAAGATGTTGGAGGGTATAATCAAGAATCTCCCAGGGGCAGGGGCCGTAATTTCCGTGGTCGTGGAAGAGGAGGTTATAATAATGACCCATATATGGATACCCAACAAGATGCAGGAGGTTACAATCAAGATATTCCTATGCAAGGACGAGGTACAATTGTTTTTTTTTCTTTTTAGTTATTATTCAGATTAGTTATTATTCAGATTCTTCAAACAAATACAGTTTTCTTTTATACCTTCATATTCAGATTCTTATGACAACATTTAACAAGTTGAAAAACAATATCATTTATTCCTGTTGACTACAGGTTACAAGTCAAAAATGATTTGTTTGTGTTTGATTTGCACAGGCCGTGGTCGTGGGAGGGGAACACGTGGAAGGGGCCGTGGGTTCAGATCAAACAGGCCGAACCAGGCTGCAGAAGGTGGTGATTAAAAAAACCAGGTTTGATGATAAGATGGTTTCATATGTTTTACATGAATGTTTGGTTGTCCGGTTGCTCCATTTTTATGTTTTGTTTCATTTTTTCTGTTCCAGATAAATCCAGGACATGAGTTTGTACTAGAAGTGTAGACTTAAGTTTTAGCAAGCTTTGAGTTTTTTTTTTTTGAGGTTTATTTTATTTTTTCAATTTTTATTGTAATTTTTGTTCTTATATTAGGTTTGTTGCGACATGTTTGGTAATGCCGTCCATTAACATTTTTGTTAGTTTCTTGTTTTATTGGATGAATATAAACCAATGGGGGTTGTTCCTAACTGTTATGTCACGCCTTCATTGACGAGCATAACTGAACACGATCTTATCTTCTTAACGAACACGGAAATTTGGGATTTAAGGAGTTTGAAAATGCATGAACGCACATTGAAAATTGGTGTTAAAAGGTTTTCCATATGAGAGATGTTTGATATAAAAGGAAACACAGTAGGCTCTAATAGAGGTACACAAAAAAACCAGTTTGGATATCCAAACCGGTTTGAAACTCAACCTGAACCTATACTAAAACCGGTTTGGAGTTTTTTTTGGAAAAAATCGGTTTGAGACTGGTTTGGTCGTTGAAACAATTTAGCCGTTATATTACTGCTTGTAACCCTTTTTTGTGACGATTTACAACTCTTAAAACCCGCTCTTTACACTAAAAAAAAGCTCTCAAAACACACTAAAAAAATGTTTCCTCAAGTCTTGGTGGCTCCTCTTCAAAAGGTAACCCATGCTCAAGTCATTACAATCTGGATTATCTGCAACAATATATTATCTGTGAGGGACCTAATTAAATCCAAAAATACATTTTCTTTCCTTCAAAACTCTGCAGAGAAATAATGGCACATTACAATATCAATGTGTTATCTTTTTAAGCAACCCCATATTCCCTTAACCTATGATCAGTCGGTCTTAAATCTGTGTTAATAATACCATGAAAGAAGCAATTTGGTTTGTGAATTCACGGCTCTTCTGCTGAAGAAGCCATGTGAATGTTATTTAGAAAAATGGTTAGATAGAACGTGGGAATGATTGAATCAGATTCAGAATTTCTTCATCCTTGACCTTATTTATTTTTAATTAAAAAAATTAAATCTAATACATAATATTAATTAAACCCTTCTCCGCATTCTGTACTTGCAGATATACATGTGATGATGTTGGGTTGGCTCTTATTTAAGTAGCTATTCCTTTAATCTTCTAAATTCATCTTCTACATCCTCATTTGATCCAAATCCTTTGCGGACCGAAAATGGCGAAAATTTGCATGCTTTTGTTATTTCCTATTTGTTATCTTTTTGTTCATGCCGATGCTTTTACAACATCGAGATGGACAAGGGCTCACGCTACCTTTTATGGAGGCAGTGATGCGTCGGGAACAATGGGTATGCTTTTCTCGAGCTAATATAACTTTTTATAAACCGTCAAGTTTTATTATATAGGCGTTAAAGATTTAATTTTTGATTTTTTCCGTTGTCACCTTAAGAATATTTTTACACATTTTACGAATTTTAGACATTTATTTTGATGTTAGTGAACGACATTTTGGACCCATAAACAATGCATCCACAATGGCACATTTTATCTTTTTAATGAACATTTTATTTTGCTGACAATAAAGGGTATTTTAGTCATTTTAAAACCGTCAAATGCATGTTGTTACAACCTTGAAGTAGACATGGTTGGGAGCTTGTTACTAATGTTAAGCCTGTGTTGTGCAGGGGGTGCTTGTGGGTTTGGTAACTTGTACTCAACAGGGTATGGTACAAGAACTGCTGCATTGAGTACTGCTCTTTTCAACGACGGGGCTGCTTGCGGACAGTGCTACAAGATCATATGTGATTATAAGGCGGATACAACGTGGTGCCGGAAAGGAGTGTCTGTAACCATCACCGCCACCAACTTCTGCCCACCAAATTATGCTCAGCCTAGTGACGCTGGAGGTTGGTGCAACCCACCCCTCCAACATTTCGACATGGCTCAACCTGCTTGGCAGAAAATCGGCATACGCCGGTGGAATTGTCCCTGTCATCTATCAAAGGTCATCTCTTATTTTCTTTTTCTTATCACACACACTAAAACACTACTAGAAAACTGACCGATTTCCGATAAAATTTTCAACCAATTTTCTTTTTGGAAACTCCTAGAAATTTCCGACCACAAAATTGTCGTTGGAAATTGGTGGTGTGTTTCTAGTAGTGAAATACACATCAACCATTATATCAATCTTAGGACAAGTACGACCGCCAAATCTTTAATTCTTTTTTGACACATAAAATTTGCCAAAAAAACTCAGTACATGACAAATATACATTTCACTGATATTTTCTTTTATTGGTTTTTAGAGTACCATGTAAGAAACACGTAAATTCACAATAAACGGACGAGACTATTTTGAGCTTGTTTTAATAACCAATATTGGAGGGGCTGGATCAATTCAATCGGTGAAAATTAAAACCGAATGGCAACCGATGTCAAGGAATTGGGGAGCTAACTGGCTATCAAATTCCTATCTTGACGGCCAATCTATGTCATTTATGGTCACAACCACTGATGGTGCCACCAAAATTTTCCTGGATATCGTGCCTGCAAACTGGGGTTTTGGTCAAACCTTCTCGAGTCGTTTACAATTCTAAAAGAGGAATACAACTCATGCTTCAGGTTTAGGTTATAAGGAATACATATTTACGGTTTTCAAAGAGGCAGCTACATGCTTACTCTTTTTGTAGAAGTAGTCGTGCAGTTTTTTTTTATTGGTTGTTTTTTTAATAAAGATTATGGATTTTGTTCATTATATGTGTGTATTCTTGAATCATGTAATAAGAAGCACTACAATTCTTCTTTCGTTGTGTTTTTATTAGAGGTGTCAATCGTGTCTGGTTGACGAGTTTTGGGTTAACGGGTTAAACTCTTGAACCCGACCAATATATTTATTCGTTTCGTGTCGGACACACTTAAAATCTTGTCGTCTTTTGGGTCGGCTCATTAATGTTCCTTTACGAATGTAAGTAATACCTACTTATATATACTATATAATAAATAAAGGTTTCTTAATGCCACGTGTCGTCTCTATATTCATCCTTATAAAAATTTTTCCGTCTCTCTCTCATAATAAATACACTTTCATATTTTCAATAATAATATATTTTTAAACAAATTATTAAATCTATACTAATAAAACACATTTATTTTAAATTATCTCATATTATAAGAAACTTTGAAATGTAATTACCTAGCTTATGTTTTCAATCAAATAGTAAATGAAAGTCAAATTACATTGAATAGTATTTTATGTATTTTTTAAACTCAATTATATACTAATTTTTAAATATTTTTTTATTTTATTTTCTATTGTTAGTATATGTAATACATTTTTTAGCTATAAGATACATATATAAGGATTTAAGAATTTTATATATTGATATTTTTTCACCTTGTGTAGTACACAGGTTCTAAGCTAGTTAGTAATAATTAAAACAATCAATTACTTCTACTCAAATGGAATTTTTTTTAATTCGTCCCCTTTTAATTGTTTTTTGTTTACTCATCTTATTTCAATTTAATAAATTTGGATTTATATATTTAAAGACGTAAAATTAATTTCACTTTCGAAAATGAATTGTTAGAGGGAATATTAAAAAAAAATCATTTTCATTTTTACACCAATTAAATAACATCCTCTGAGATATAAATGGGTTAGCAAGTTAACCCATTTATTAAACGTCATGTTCAGGTTAACCCATTTATTAAATAAATGGTCATGTTAGGGTGGACTTGTTTAATAAAATGAGTTACATTAACAACTTAAAAACTTAATTAGTTTTATGTTGTATTTCATGACTTGTCAAAAATTGTCACCTCTGATTTTTTTTTTATAAGTTGAAGTCATATAATACAAATTTGACAAGTTACTAAACATAAAAAGATCGTATATCTTTATCTTTTATTACACAAGAAACATTGTTTTTCTTGTAATTAAATCTAATGGGTCTAGAGTAATTTTCCTTTGATCCAAACATTTTCATCTTTCACATATTGGTTGAATGCAAGGTGAAGAGTGGAATGTCTCAATGGGTTTAGGGCCAACACATAGTCCAATAGATTTGACCTAATACTCTTCTTCTCCTTCCTAGACCCTTACTTTTAGTGTAGCTATTTTCTGAAACTTTAACACAAGTTAAAAAATTGTTAAAGAAAATAAATTTTTTGAAAGTTTAAAACTAACATAAGGTTTAAATAAAAAATGAAACCTTTTAAACAAAAGCTAAAACCTACTAAAGGTTTAAGACTCAAAATAAAATTAACCACTCTTAAAAAAAAAGAAACCTACACAAGGTTTATTACAAAACCAAAATAAAATCACTTTCTGTGACATCCGGCAAATTCAGGTTAATTCCGTTAATACAAACATCGTTAGTTCAAACATTGTTTATACAAACTCAGTTATCTCAAACATTCACTCATGCATTACATTTAATTAGGGTTAATTAATTGTGTCAGTTATTGCACAAACACTCACGTAACGGTAATTCGGAGAATTACTGAATCGCACGAGTCGATCCCCGAACGTTGGTGATAATTAAAAATAATATTTCGAACAATAAATAATTTATAATTAATATAAATTATGTGCTTTTACGTGTTATGTGATTTTATGCGTAAACTGTAGACTTTCGTGAAATCGCGTACGTTTACGCGGAACGTTGTGACTTTTATTGCTTTAGTGATTTTTATAAATAAGTTTTATAAAAATATTTATTAGAAACTATTTTAATTAGTTACATTTAATTAAATGTGTTTTAAATTCATTTAATTAGTCCATGGGCCACATAAATCAATTTTTAAGTCCATGAAGGGGCCCATGGTAGGAGGCAAGTTCAAACATAAACAGTCAGCTTCGGTGTCGAAACGCTTTAGTAACATGTAATTAGGTTAGCTACCTATGATATAAATTGTAAATGGTTGTATCTAGTATTCTTTACAAACATTGAAACCTGTGAACTCACCAACCTAGTGTTGACACGTTTTAGCATGTTTTCTCAGGTCAATAAGGTACAAGCACAAGCTAAGGCATGCATGCATTCGAAGTCCATCGTTTTCAAACTCAATAACTACTTGTTTTATTTATCGTTGGATTATTGACTTTTGGCGCAACTGTTTTGGCGCATGCTTTTCATTTAACTTTTCGCTTCCGCAGTCTTACATTAAATCAGTGTTTTCATTTCTAGTGTTTCATCGTGACTATGAGCAATACTAGTGGTTTTTCTTAAACTCATATATAGTCGTTCAAAGTAACTAATGACTGAGATCCTGGTATGTCACGCTGCTAACGGTAAAACTCCGTTAGTGGATTTTGGGGGTGTGACACTTTCTTTATTAAAAAAAAAGGTAAAACCTACAAAAGGTTGAAGTAAAAAAAAAGAACGATTTTTTTTTAAATTCGCTTTAAGGTTGTAGACTCGTCCGTCAAAATAAAAACACTAACACTTGTATAAATTCCAAATTACAATACAAGAAGTAAAGAAATCAGTAAATTATAATACTTTTACAATGGAAATGAAAGAAAAGTACTAAAGACAGAAAAACGAAAAATGATTTTGTGACGGAGGCTTCGTGTTTAACACAGGTCCCTTAAAACAAATTCCGAGTCTCCCAAGAAACCTTGAATGTTTCCCAGGATACAACGACCGAAGCTGTGTAAACAGTCGGGGAGGACTCTAAACCTGAAAGATTACCTTGAGATGAAAAGATTAAAAGTCAGAGATTCTTGCACAGTTCTGTGTTAGTTTCTTGTGTGTTGAAATGCCAAGCATTTCTTGGTGTTTATACAAGAAAAAGAATCGTAACAACTGAAGGAGATTAAAAAAATGAAAATAAAGAGAATTAAACTTCTTCAATACCCTTTATTTGGTTTTTTTGAATTCTGATTCGAAACAGTCAAATTCTTAACTATGAAGAGTTGGTGAATAGGAAACTGTTAAGCAATTACTGACTGCTGCTGCAGTGGGATGCGGATGCGCGCGCATATCCAGACACACCACGCGAATGCACCTGGCAGGATACGCGCGCATATCTGAATAGGGATGAGCATTTGGTACCGAGTACATGTACCGTAGTACCAACTTTTTCAAAAATTCGGTACCGGTACGGTACCGATCTCATCCCTATATCTGAACACATATACACGTACCCGGACTACACCTTCCAGGCTGCGCACCTGGACATCATCTGTAATATCCAGGATTTTTTCGATGTATCTTTCCCTAAACCCGTACACATATTGAACATTCAAATCTTAGAAACTTATAAAAAAACACATTTTTAAATATTAAATATTAATTCAATTAGTAAAAACAATTATACTTGGTGTACATATATATATATGTATATATATATGTATATATATATATATGTATATATATATATGTATATATATATATATATATGTATATATATATATATGTATATATATATATAAGACAAATATATATATATATATATGTATATATAGATGTATCTTATAAATAAAAATGTATGAAATTCTTAAAACTTTATAAGTTTATAAAATAATTTATAAACTTATTTGTAAATACTCAAACTTGTAAACTCTAAATCTTATTAAAAAAAACTATAAAATAATAAAACTTATCAAACTTATTTAGTTTTATAGAAATAAAACCTATTTATTTTTATATAAAATCCAGGGACTGAAACTGTCATTTCTGGAACTTGTTTCAACATAAATCCCAAGTTTTAACATGAAATGATAAAAACTACAAACTTCAGGGACCTGTTTTTGTAATAAACCCAAACTCCCGGAACTCAAACCCAGTCGCAAGTTCTAGTCCCGCCAGGTCCGGTTTCACCTTCGATTTTCCAAAAAACGCGTTTTCGGCCAGGTTCATCGAACCTCGATTCTCCCTTCACGCATGCAACCCCTCCCCAAGATGCATTAACACTCGATTTCGACTCTAAACACGCGTAGTATAGGATTTTAATCCGTTTGAGCTCAACCGTAAACCCCCAACTAATCCGTCATTTAATGATGAAATTAGTTATAAATATCGGTTGCAAACGCCTTACGACATCACGCTCAAACTACCTGAACCCTCAATTTCTACGAATCGAAGCTGCATTGGCCATTTGAACTCGTGGACAGCCGACTTCAACCCAAAACCCGTTCTCGCTCGATTCGTTATCAATCCAGGTAGTTCAAATGATCATTAGTTTCGTTTTCATTCATAGATCAATAACCCTCTTTTGATTTGCATAAACAAAGGGTTAATCGACTCGTATTTTGGATTTCTTGATCTAGGGTTCATAAGAAATTAGGGGTGATTTCAAATTGTGTTTATCAAATTCTTTTTCCGTATAAAACATCAACGAACCCGTAGCCGAGATGGTTAGGCGCGCGTGTGTGTGTGACTCGGTTGGCCCGGGTTCGATCCGGCCAACCCGAGTTTTGCCCATTTCATTTTTTTACACAGTTTTAATACTTCTAATAATTTTTATAAAAATCTGTTAAACTTTTATGAACCTAAAATGATTTTTATTTACATTTTGGTATTCTGAAACATTTTTAAATAAATACAATCTAGTTAAACTTATAATATTTAATTCTTTAAAAATAGTTTTAAATGTTTAAAAACTATAAAATGGTCTTAAACTTTATAAAACTTACAGAAAATATTTTTTAAAAATTGAAACTTTAATTCCCGAATTATTTCTGTTTAAAACTGTAAGAAAATAAATATAAACTTTAATAAAACATAAATAACTTATATTAAATTTATAAAATCAGAAATGCTTATAAAACTTGTATATTAATTTGAAAACAGGAAACTTATAAACTTTTACATCGTTATAAAATTTATACCCATTAAATTCAAGGCTCATTTAATTATTATAAATATACTTTATAAACTTACAAACTTTATAAAGAAAAAAAAACATAAACTTTTACTTAATAAATCCTAGACTTGTAAATTTATAAAACTTATATTTTATATAAACATAAACCTATTTGTTTACATAAAATTAAAACAAAAAAAAATGTATACTTTATTTTTTTTCTAAATGTTTATAAACTTTAAAGAAACTTAAGAAAATTTATAAACTTATAATTAAAACATAAATTTTATAAGAAATCTTATTTAACATTGTTACAACTTATATGTACTTATTAATGTTTAAACTTATAACCCCATTTTAAAACATTAGTTAGTTACAAGTTAATTTGTAAAATAAATATCTAACTCTTACATACTTTAATAAATCTAAAATAATTTATATGGATTATTTTATAAAGTAATTAGTCTTTTAGATAAATTATTTATCATAAAATAATTATTTATTCTTATAAATAGTTATTTGATTATGTATTCCTTAAATAATAATTATTAACCCTTAATTACTATTTCTTCCTTGAATAATTTTATTTATCCTTAATAACTATTTTATTCTTGAAATAATTATTATTAATCTTTAATCAATATTTACCCTTTTTAAATAATTATTATTAACATTTAATAACTAATTGTTCTTTAAATAATTATTGTTAATCTTTGAATAATTATTTAGCCTTTCGTTTAATTTTTATTTCAACTCCACTTGTAAATACTTAGAAAACTACTTTAAACTATCATTAGCTAACTTGGGTAATTGATAATTATAAAGCTTTCTAAATGATTATGTTAAGCTAAAACCTTACTAAACTTTTATATCTAAGTCTTGTATTATACGTTCAAAACTTAATTTAAACTTTCTAAGTCTTGTATCTAAGACACAATCATTCCCGTCCACCATTTGGAACCCTAGTCAATCTTAGAATCCTAGATACTTAACATAGACTTATAGGATCAAACTTTAAACTTTAGACTTATGTCCTTAAGTTTATTGTAAGGATATTCTCCCTCCAAATTTTGCTACACTAAATCTTTGTTGGACACTCTTCATCATCCAAGTGAGTATACTTAGCCCCTTTTCGTTTTACATTCTTTATAAACTGGGGTGAAACATGTACAAACTTCCAAACTTATACAATTCTTGTACAACTATGCCCATATGCTTATTCTGGTGTTATACTTGAGACTTGCATGCTTAAATTAGACTTAATACTAGCATATCCATTTACTTTGATTAAGCCTATAGTAACAATGATAGATCTATTGTATTTGACCAATCCACCTAGATTGATTGACCCTTCGGGGGGAGCCCATGGTGATTGTTACTGAATTTAAACTTTAAACTTTTAAGGGTAACTTTCGGGTTATGCCTAAACTTGGTTGGAGGATTGATATGCACAATGTTTAACATGCTTTGTTCTCACACTTATATTATAGAATGCATGACATAGTGAATTGTAATACTTTTCAAAACTTTGTTAAACTATAATAAAACCTTCGTATCTCACCAACTATTTTTAGTTGACAGTTTACTTACATGTTTCAGGTACACTAGCATGAGACTTGTTATGATCACATATGATGCTTTGGACCTAGATTATTTATCAAATGAATATTGTATTCTTGTTATATGTTGTCTTATTCTTTGTAATGAACCTTGAAAATCATAAATGAAATATTTAAACTTTAATAGTCAACTTGGTGCTTTTGAACAACCGCGTCCGCCCCAATGTATAATCCGCCGTCGGTTGGGGTGTGACATCATCCTCGCTGCCATGTGTAGGCTAGTCGGACACTCTGTCGGGATGCCCCCCGTCGGACACGTTATCCGCGCACACCATAGAGGCTGGGCGCTGAGTCCGGATTCCGCTCCACCTCACCCACCATGTGTCCGGATACTTAACCCGGACCACTCGTAGTTGGTCAAAAATACTAGGAGGGCTCTCAAGTGACTCGCAGGGATGAGAGCATGCGCCACAAAATGCCAAATTACGCCCTTGTCTCGAGCCCGGCCAACGCGTTGGGTGCTTGTCCCATGGAGTGACATTCCTTATAAGGTTACATTTCTAAAGGAGTGTTCCACCTTATAACCCCACTTAAAGGTATGTCATCCCGCAAATTACTAAGGCCACTCTCAAGCAGCTTGCGGCGATGCAAGTGTGTGCCATAAAATGCCACATTATGCCCTCGTCTCGAGCTTGGTTCGGGCGTGAACACGTTGCCTCCTGGTTCCCATTGAGTGACATTCCTTATATGGTTACATTCGTAAAGGAGTGTTCCACCTTATAACTTACTTAAAAGTGACAGGTTTCTCCACTTTTCTACTCAAGAAAAGCTTATTTTTCATAGCTCTGAATTCTCAACTTTAAACATCGATATCTCATTCATCTTAGCTACGTTTTTATGAGGTTTATTTCCTAGTGAATGTCTCATGTAAGAGAACACAAACGCAGAAAGAAATAATAATATTAACATCAGTTACATATGTTTATTTCTATCCAAAGTTGACAAAAAATCATTTTTATAACGTAGTGAAAAAACTCATTTTTCACCTAAAACTCCAACATTTTATACTCAATACCAAAGATTTATTCCTCACGTTAGATGATTACAAGAAACGAAGACAGTTCTAATGCACTCATCTCACACTCCCTTATTTTGCCAGTATTCTTCAATAAAAAGATGATAGAAACAATTATATTACAATAAAAAGGCTCCCATAGATAAATTGGCTACATTTTTATTTCAATTTTCTTAATATTTACAAGATGCTAAACATATTACACTAATTTTTATTATGCATCTATCTACAAACAAAGTTTAAATTCCCAAATTCAAAAGGAGTGATATACTTGGTATGAACTCAGTTCTCTGATATGGGTACTATTTCAGCTGCCAAAAGTTTTCTTGATCTGTTAACATTAAGCAAACACAAGTAAATATGATCTTCAAGTTCTTCCAACTGCTCCAATAAGCAACTCTCATGAACCCTAAACTCCCTCATCACTTCCTCCCACACATCCGCCTTTCGGGTTCGACAACATTTATAGGCCATCGCCTTCCCAAATTCTACTTCATTGTGTAATCTTCCGACAAGACAACCCATTGTGTCAAGATCTTTGATCATTGTGTAAACTCCTTTTGCGGCCACATCTAGTTGTGCACCAACCCGTTTGAGCTCACTCGGTTTGACCCTTTTCTTGGCTAAATTTGTATTCTTGATTACCCCAAACAAACACGCGAACAATCCTGGAGACGCCACAGTCACAATCAAACCATGGCACGCGAGAACTAGCAATGCAACAACTAGAATCGCATACGAAGCTACAAGAGCACAACCACTTGTTTTTTTGAAAAAATTGATAATTTTTCGCTTTCTTTTGATCCTCATGTGCTTTGTGGTTAACTTCTTAAACAACAGTTTATGGTCAATGTGTAATGTGGGAAACTTTTCTGGATCAAATTCTGATAACGGGTTCACTAACGATGAATACGAAGCAAGTTCTTCGTATATTTTCGTATCGTATGGAACCCTAATTTGGACTAGCTTGATTATTTGTTTGAACTTTTGATGGTTGGCATTGACTTGATGAATGGAATCTAGAAGTTCTTCACATATCATCCATGATTTTAAACTCGCTACGAAAAAGTCAACGAGTAGATGGTGGAGATTGAAGGTGTTGGTTAGGTTATAACATAGATCACGAATAGATGATGAGGATGTTTGAACTTTATTGCAAATATCTGTGTACGATTGTGTCCTAAATGCTTTCTTGTATTCTTGGTTCACATCGGTTTCTTTGATAAAGCTACTTGTGAACTCTTCATCATATTTACCTAAAGGAACATGAAACATACTTTAAATAGAGGTCTAAGGACGCTTTACATTATAAGCAACTAACTAAAGCAAACCGTTTTAAACCCTCAAATTTTAAGGGCCTAAAAAATTGAATAAAATACTTCAATCTATATTTTAACGTAAAAATATGTAACAATTTATAAACTTTTGTGTATTTAAAGAGAAATGATAATCTATAAACTTTTGTGTGAACATTATATGCTTTCGCGCTACATAAAATTACATTTTTAGTAATTTTATATAGAGTAAAGTGTCATTTTTGTCCAAATGGTTTGACCTATTTAGCCACTTTCATCCAAAAACTTTTTTTTTTTTGCTTTTTCGTTGCTGACTTTTAAAAATCTAGTCATTTTCATCCACTTGATTAACTCCGTCTATATTTTAACGTTAAATCATGGACGATTTGGTTTTTTAGGATCGTTCTTGAATGACATAGAGAGTAGATGGCAGTTGAAAAGACTAAATTGCCCCTGATTTAACGTTAAAATGTAGACGACCTTAGTCAGGTGGATGGAAATTGCTAGATTTTGAAAAGTCAGGGATGGAAAAACTAAAAAGAAATTTTTTGAATGAAATAGCCAAACTACATGGACGAATATGACACTTTACTCTTTTAAATATTTAGAAAACTTTCACAAAAAGTCGTAATTTTGATATTTACTTTAGGCCCCAAAACATGTTGAGCCTCCCCTCATTGAGGAAATATTGGATCGTATATGAGTGATATGATTATGATAAAAGAGATGGAAACATACCGTTGAATCTGATTGAAGGAAACCTGAACCTGGAAATCAACTTCATCTTGTTTCAAGAAAATTAAGAAAGATTACACTTGAAAGACATGTTGTTTGTTTTATCACACGGTTGCTTCCTTCCCACGTTATCTCATCAAGAGAGAGAAAGAAGAGAGAGAGAGAGAGAGAGGAACCGGGAGATGAGGTGTAATTAGTTAACAAACCGTTACATCATTTATGAGTGCAAATGGGAAAGTCTTTTTATTGTAAAGTTGTTTAACTAAGAAGAGATATTGTTACACGAGTATATATATCCATACATCTACAAAAGGAAAGTTTACAAGCTACAACCACTTATATGTGCAAGAAAATAAGTTAGATGTTTGGATAAGCTTAGCTACTGCCACGTTACCCTATTCGATCTTTTGGCTTACATCTGCCATGCTTTTTCAAGAAGATGCTTCAAAAACGAGTGGTTGTAATGTAATCAAACAGACTAGAGGGGAAATCCGCGCTATGCGGCGGTGCAGTAACTCGCGATAATTGTTTTAAAACAGGAGCGTTAAGGTTTGCAACGTAAAATTAAAATCACGTAAAAATAAGGAAAATATAAGGTTAATAAAAGCTGGAAAAAAAAACATTTAACGACACAAAAAACCCCACCCCAAGGTTCAAACCCGAGTAAATGAGGTGAATGCGAGATCACAAAAAAGGGGCGGCGACCACCGGATCATCTAAGGTTTTTATGTTAAATCTCCAACTAAATATTACTAATACATAAAAACAACTGGGTAAAAAAAAGAACAAAAAAGTCCACCCAATCTACTAACACCACGTGTCCTAGCCAACAATTTCCACTAATAGGAACTAACTACTGTTCACGTCATTATTATTTTGTAAAGTTATATAATGAGAAAATAAGAACCTAAATTTATTGGTAATTGAATGTATTATATTATTATGTGTACTCATTAGTCATTAAACATATTTAGAGTGCAATTAGTTGCATAAATTTAGAGAAAATTAGCAACATAGATACTTTTAGAAAATGATAAGATGGGATTATGGTATCTAGACTTGACTAAGCAAATATGATAATGTAATTTTAAATACTCGTTAGAAACTAAGCGCTCATTAGAAATTAGCTATTTTGATTTGTTGGATCATGATCAAACCGACAAGTAAAAGAAAGTTGACACACTGTTTTCCTGTCATTCTAAAACAAAGATCTACTACAATTCTACGACAGAGAGTGAGATCTCATTTGCATTAAGTTATACCTCATTATTTGATAATCTAATTATCCAACTTAAAATTGTTTTTTTGCAAATTTTTATAACATTTTTCTAAGCTTTAGTATGAACCAACATCATACTCTAGAGTTTATCGTCATTGACATATATGCTAAAATCGAGTTCAAATATAATGATTGGTTTCTCCTAAGACATGTTTAAATTAAATCACGAGACATGTACGTCACTAGAGATGTGCTAAAACCGAGCCCACGACAAGTTCGTTACTGGATTTTGTTTTTAATTATTGTAATTTTGCAATTTAATTTTGAATTCTAGATTTTGTATTAGTTTCTATTATTTTTATTAATTTCAATAATTTGTATTATTTTTCCAAGAAACATAAATCAATTTTATTTCTTTTAATTGGAATAAACTACCGACGGATCACCTACAGATTTTCCGTCAGAATTATGTAGAAAAATCAGTCGTTACTCGTGTATGGTTCACTAGATAGGTCAGCCATCCGAGAAGACCTGTTGGTAATCCGTCACTAAGAAAACGTGTCAACAATCCCTTTAAAATATCTTCCGGTAATCAAGTTGCCCACGTCTAAAACATAAAGGTCGTTTTCTTTAATTTACTTAGCTAAAAACGTATATAAAAATATGGGTAATACTTAAATAACGTAATTTGTAATTTGTAATTTGCTTAAAAAATTATTTTTATATCGACTTGGGCCGAGCCCATTAAGGTTTAGCTAATGGGCCTTAGGAGAATAAATAAAAACCTTCTCTCTTCAATATTTCCGTTCCACTTCTCACGCAAAACCTTGGTGAATGACTGCCTTTGGTGGCGGTTGTGGTTGACGACGGCTCCGTCACTAAAGCTCAAAAATGCTAATTTTTTTCCTCTGATCTCTTATTTGATGTTAAATTACTTGTTTTGATCACTCTCAGCTTCGATTTGTTCAAAATCTTCACAATTGATGATGTTTGTTGTTCTATAATATTAAATCAAACCCTCTTATCATTCTAATTTGCCCTAATTTTGAAATTCCATGACAGCCGATCCATCTAACGCCGCCGTTACTCGTTCCGACGACGGCAGCGGTGTCAATAGCCGTTCCGGCGGAATCACTTTACCTTCTCCGTTTTCAGATTCTGCTGATCGGAATATTATTTTTTATGATCCGGCGCCGGCGGAGGGCTCTTATGGTGGTAATGTTTGCAATGCTGGTGGTGTGTTGAAATCGGCATGGAATATACCCTCGGCTAATGGTGTTGTGGAGGGGTTTACTTCTCCGGTGATGGGAGCTGCTGCGTGGCCGGCTTTATCTGAGTCGACTCGGTCCGGAATAAAATTGTCATCTGTTAATTCAGAGTCATCATCTCAGGTTCGATTTTAGGTTTTTGATTAAAATTGTCATCTGTTAATTCAGAGTCATCAACGCAGTTTTCTACCATGAGGTTTGAACAAAACATCAGGTATCGTAACCTGTAACACATATGATCTCCGATGTTTGATGTTTTAACATTTGTGTCCGTTTTGTTAACTTTTTGTTAGTTTTTTCGTATGAAATTACTTATTTTGATGGGTGGTATGATGTTTGACAAGAAGGGGAGGGGTATATTAGTAATTTCACACAAAAAACTAATAGAAAAGTTAACCAAATTAAGGACCAGGGACGCTAATTGTTAAAACATCAAACGTCGGGATCATGTGTTACAGGTGGACGCTAAGTGTTAAAACATCAAACGTCGGGATCATGTGTTACAGGTGGACGAAACCTGATGTTTTGTTTAAATCTCAGGGACAAAAACTGCAGTTTACTCTTGATTATATTTACCTACAAGTTACAACAATGTAGCTTAGGGTTTCTGTTTATTAATTGTTATAAAGTAAATATTAAATAGTAGTAAATATTTAAACTTAATACAGAAAATATTATATATTTAGTAATCGTAACAAAGAAAAAATACCGGAAAAAAAATTGGATTAAAGTACAGTGATATTTGGTGCAACCATTTACTTATTATTAGGTATAGATTATACCGCAACCCTTTACTTATTATTAGGTATAGATTATACTGCAAACCATTATTATTTATAATGTTGTATGTTTATTGCTTCTTTTTAGGCACCTGTAATTTCACAACCACCACAGCAACATGTAAAGCCTAATTCTAACCATGTCCGCCAGCAAACAATGAGACGAGGCGGAAGTGCTGGTGGTGCATCTGCAGGCTACAACAGGCCGCAAGCACCACCGTCATTGCCGCCTCCATTCCCAATTCTTGACATGTTTGGTAATTTAGTACCAACTGTTTCAGAATTCCCACAACCTTCTTTTAAGAACAATAATTGGTCGCCTAGATCAGTTGATCAAACTTCGAGTAGGAATCCAGCCCGAAGGAATAACTTTGATCCTAGGCCCGTTAACCATGGTCCTAGAAGTCCTGCTGCAAGAGATGCATATATTCCCAATCAGATGGGTCGCCAACCCGTTAGGGGATTTGTTCCACCACCCTTTATTCCTCATCAGCCTTTAAGACCATATGTAGCCCATATGGGTTATGGTAAGTTCTTATTTGACCCGTTTCTTGATTTTATTGGATAAAATCGGGACTGAATCTTTAGTCTTTTTGCAGATATGGGTGCATCGTATGTATATATCCCGACACTAGCTCAGGAGGTTTATAGGGGTGGTGCACCTCTTCTTCCTCATGGGGCTTCTGGTTCTTCCATGTATATACCTTATTTGGATCCTTCTTTGCTTGGTTTAATACTTAGGCAGATTGAATATTATTTCAGGTGAGCTTTAATTTGTTAAGAAAATAAGAAAATGGTCTTTGTTTTTGTTTACGGCTAATGCAATTCCTTTGTTAACCGCAGTGATGAAAATTTGGTAAAAGACATGTTTTTGAGGTCATATATGGATGATGGGGGGTGGGTACCTATCACATTAATAGCTGGTTTTCAAAGAGTAAGTAATATTTTCACTTGTACTTTTGTAGGTGTAGTGTTTATTTGTTTAGCTATATATTATTCACTAATGAAGCAAAATTTGAATTTTTTTTTGTATTTTAAAATGATAAGCAACTGTCAATGGTAGTTGCTGATTTGTATATTCTAATATTAACAATTAAGATGCTGATTCGAGCTTTCATCACTATTTCCGCAGGGAATAGTTGCTTCTTAGTATCATTGTTTTCCACTTGTACAGGATCATCAAATAATGAATTGAAGTTTAAAAAGATTTGTTTTTTAGAGTGTTATGCCAAATAATAAATTGGAAAAGTTTGATTTTGATTTGAATATTCTGCACTTGATAAACTTAGAAAGATTGAATTTTCGTGTAAACATTATGCGTTCTCTGGTTCTCTTAGGGCTGCAAACAAGATCTATTTTCAATAACAGAATTTATTTCAAATATATTTAAAAATTATATTCAATGACAAAACTCTTTTCAAATAGTTGATGTAAAACTACAACAAAACTTGACCAGAAGTCAAAAACCCTTGTAGATGATAATAATAATAATAATAATAATAATAATCAACAATAAGATTATTTTTTTAGATTCTTAATTTATACATATTTATCAATTTTCAGGTCCAAAAACTGACAAATGACATGCAGATGATATTGAGCTCTTTGACATATTCAAATACTGTTGAAATTCAGGTGCTCCTTTGACAAATGCAATCCAAGTGATATTGAGTTATTACCACAAAATGCGGTTTAACATTGCAGATGATGATGTTGAATTTATTTATTTATTTGTTAAAAACAACCGGTGTTCTTATTCTGATTATCATTATTATCACAAAATGCGGTTTAACATTGCAGGGTGACAAGGTAAGGAGGCGTACCGATTGGCGAAAATGGATACATATCCCACGTGAGACGTCTGTTCAATACGCTTCATCACAGAAGCTCACATTGGAAGATAGGCCCACGAACGAAAAAGAAGTGCTAGTCAATGGGGATGACAGATGACTCATGTTCTTGAAGTCAAACTTTTGGCTATTCAGTCAAAGTCAACATCTTTGACTGTACCCAGATTTTGCAGTTTCAGTAAATAGGTAAACAGGTACTTGATTAATGGAGAGCTTTGGATGAATGGTTATGGTTTGTATAGTTTGCCATATCAGATGTTTTGGTGCTTTGAGAAGAAGACGGCGACGGTGATGATTAACCATTATTTGTTGGTTTAAATCTTTCTCATATGGATTCTAATATGTCATTTAAAGGGTACAGATTTTATGATAATTTGACTTGTGGGACTATGTAGAAGATTATTTTAGTGGCTGGTTTGTGGTAAATGTAGATTTGTTTTTATGTTTTTTGTAGATATGTATGTTGTATTGCTTGCACTTGTTATCTGGCATTTGATTCATGCTTGCAAATTGTTGTATATTTTGAAACAAATCCCCTAACGGGTGGGCGACCCATTTGATGGGGAATATATGCATCTCTTGCAGCAGGACTTCTAGATCAAACTCTAGTTACTTTTCATACACTTATTTTATTTACTTAGTCATGTTATTGTTATCACCAAAACGCGCGTAATGAGTTTCTAAAATATATATATCAAATCGTAGATAAAAAACGGCTCTCCATTGTTTCCTTCTCTTTCTTGGTCTCTGCCGTGGCGCCACCATGGAGTGGCCGACTCCGGCAGTGGGCTTCTCCCTTCTCTTCCCTGCATCGATGGAACAGACCTTCCCTTCTCCCTTCTTTTAGGTTAGAAAACAACTTTTAGGTTAGAAAACAATAAAGGGTAAATAGGTAAATGTGTAAGTATTAGGTAAATATGTAATTGATTTTTATGGTTGGGTATATTAAGGAGGTTAAGAGAGGGAAATATGTAAAAAACTCTTATTTTTTATTAATAGTAAAATAATAGTAGATTTGAGAAGTTGTATTATTAAAATATTAATACTTAAATAAAGTAGCTTTGAGGATTTGTACCCTTTGTGCTTAAAGAGCTTGTACCCGGCTCGGTTTTTAAAAAGAAAATATCAAAACGTACATAAAAATACGCACGTCGTGACGGCATATGTGGAACTTTATAAAACATTATATTCTAAAAACTATAAGAGAAAAACAAAACATGTTTAAATCTAAGGTAGAATAACATGTATCCCCATATTTTCAACTCTAACTACATATATATCCAACCAAAAACTTAAATTACATATATCCGCCTCCTCTTTGATAAAGTTAGCCTTTTAACCTTAGCAGAAATACGACTATTCTAATTTCATTGATCCCAACTTTAACCTGCCGATTCCCGCTACTGATCAATTCCGACATCCAGCGTCGTTTCTTGTCGATTTCATCGTCCAGTCGGGTATATTTGTAATTATGAAGGGGATATACGTAAATAAAATTTTGAGTTAAGTATATATATAATTGATGAAGTTTTTATACAACTATATATAATTGCTCCTAAAATTAATTATATTATTAAAATATTACAAAATAACTATATTATTAAACTATTAAAACACTATTATTCAAAAGTTGGTTTTTAATATAGATTATTAAATTATTAATATTAAAACAATTGTACATTTGATGAGTTATATTGTTAAAATAATAAATGAGTTGCACTTTCATGTTTTGAGAGCTTGTACGATTTTAATAAAATATTTATATTAAATGTAGATGAAACTACACACATCTTGATTGCATAATCGGAGTTTTATTAAACATAATATTATAAAAGAAAATAAAACATGTTTAAAAATTAATTATATTATATTAAAATCTTGTAAAATGATTATATTATTAAAGTATTATAAAATGTTTACATTATTAAAATATTATAAAATAATTATATTATTAAAATATTTAAAAACAATATTCTATTCGTTTTGATTTTTAATATAGATAGAATTTTTAGTTTTTTTTAACGGCGTGGGCTCAACTGGCACGTCCCACCAGGGGAGACTCGTACATCAGTCTACCCGAACATCCCCCAAGGAATTCGAAATCTGCAGAGGGTGTTCCTAGTTTTTATTAAGTGCACCTTGCAAGATTCGAACCCATGACCTCCACAGAGAGTAAACCTTTTGGGAAAACTCCCCTTATCACCAAGGTAGAACTTTGATGGCGATTGAATTTTTAGTTATAAATGGTTTACTCCAACATGTTTATGGTTATCATAAGAAATACGATTTTTTTAAGTTTTAATTGTAAAGCTGTCTATTATCAATCATTACAAGAAATTTTGTTACAAGTTGTCTTAACCAGCTGTTATCATGGAATTATTTTAGATCTTTGCTAATTGGTCAAAGATTCATATTATGTTATAACTTGAGACAAGTAATCCAACATTTTAGACTAACGAGGCATGATTTAAGACAACATCGACTAAGATAATGTGCATGTGTCTATAAAAGAATTGAAGTGTTTGTATATTTTGTACATGCATGTGGCTATAAAAATATTTGTAGCGTGACCTTGTTTATGCATGCATTTAAATGTAGTTATTTTTATATTATTTTATATGATAATAATTATTATGTAATTATATATTTATTATATTAAATAAAAGTTATTATTTTTTTATAAATAATATGTTTGTATAGGCTATCAAGTGTAGTAAAAATCGATATATGAAACTCTAGCTTGTTATTAAATGATGAGTAAATTAGTATTTGGGTCTCTGACATTTATCCATTTTAATTAGTTAAGTCAATTATGTTTCAAAACTTTGTTTTGGACAGTGACATTTAATTTTTACCTCCATTTGATTCCAGATGACTAACTTCGTTTGGTTTTCTGTTAATTTTTTTCTATAAAGACTAGAATACACCCCTAGGTACTCAGAAAATTCTTATATATATATATATATATATATATATATATGTAACATCCATGATTTTCCATACCATAATTTTTCTTTATTAACAATAATTAACACCAGAAGTCTCGTACTTGTTCAAACCCATAATGTCACATTTCATATTATTATACTTATATATCAGTTTAATCCTTTTCGAACCTTGCATCGCGTATCGTCCCTCTAAAACACAGGTAAATATGTATGACTATTTACAAAATTATGTATTCAAATATATTTATACGTTCGAAATTATTAAACTATATAATAATATTGGCTTAGTTTTATACGAAAATATATATATGTGGTTTTATATATATATTCAACATTTTTAAATAAACCATTTTAAAATTTATAATATAATTAGTTACACATTAAACAAATCGGTTGAAACTCTTTGAACACATGAACCCTTGAATTTGAACCCTTTAATCTCAATTTTTAACCCATTCAATATCTTTGATCAATTTTGACCTTCGAAAAGTCAAACAACCCAAATCAGGATCGAATTCGATCAAGGCCCGACGGATTCGGACTTGCCTTGAATCCCAGAGGGATTATCGACCATAACCGAACCCAATTAATATTTCAATCCAATCTTTGAGCGGTCAATTTCGAAATTCAAATCAATTCAAGTGGAATTGACCTTTCACGGTCAAACCGAGTCCAATTCGTCCTTTAATCGCGGAATTTAAACGCGTAATCGGCCGCAAATCACGCGTCACCATTGACTCTTAGGAATTCAGGACCAAATCGCGTCTCAATTCACTTCAAATAAATCGAATAACTCGAATATCAAGCCCCGTAACCGTTATAGACAAATCCGGACCAATTCACAAGTTAAAGATGAAATTGAATCCATATAACGAGTCGTACACCATCCCAGTAAGTTTTACAAACTCCCTAAATACTCACATCAAACGTATTACCCCTCTGTATTGCAATCCCAATCGAAGAACTTGAACTCGGAAACCTCCAATCGATCTCACCCTCTGGTTAATCGTAACAGGTAATTCTTACACCTTTGAGATCGTTTTGATTCCAGGAACGAAAGCCCTATGATTCCGAGGTCGATCAGTTGTTTAATTGAATCGATTTAAGAGCTAGGGTTCACAGTTTTGATTTGGGGAAGAAAGGGTTCTGAGGTTTGGTTGTTAAAATAATTAATCAATTTAAGACTCATCAAGGCAGTTGCCCGGTTCCACTGGTTAAAATACAAAACTCATAGGCATGAGGTCGCGGGTTCAAGCCCAGGAACACCATTTTTTTTCGCGTCTGTTAACAGTTGAACTCGACCTCGGTCAGAGTACCCTCAAAATCGCCGGAACCCATCAATTGAACACCAACAGACCACTGGTCCAGTGGTAACTCATTGGACTCCCACCTGGCAGACCCGGGTTCGAGTCCCAGGGCCTGTTTAAATTTTAAAAACCGTTTTAAGGCTCCAAAAAAATTTTAAAAAATTTATTTTTATAAACCCTACATTTATTAGAACAGAATAAAACAAGTTCCACAATTTTTGCATAAAAATCTCTATTTTTATAAATTTATTTGTTAAATACTCAATTTAAATTATATTTTTTTTTAGAAATTCATCCATTTAATGTATAAATTTGGTGACAAAATTTTATTAATACTTTTACAAGGTTTTTATAAATTCAAGTTATATATTATAAAATCAATTAAGACTATACCTAAATATATATATGCTTAAATAATCTATTTAAATTTTTAACTAAATTTATTTTAGCATATATATTTCAAAGGATAAATACAAATAAATTTATTTATCATTAAAGTAAATTGTATTTACAAATGCACTTAGAGTTTAGATTACATCTAAGCTTTAAATTTATGAACCAATAGTATTTACATATCTTCATAAATAAATAAATAAAGTAAAATTATTTATTTAATTTATATTTAAATAAATATAATTTTCACACTACTTTTCTCACTAAATAAATAGATAATAATTATTTAATTTATTTAGTTATTCAAACCCGAACCCTAACTTCAATCATTTTAAACTATTCATTTCAAACGTTCGTTTTATAAAAACACCCATTCAAGTACCAATACAATGACCTACACACTTTCTTTCAAACTGCAACTCAAACCCTTTGAACACTCATCCAATTGAATCCTAGACTTAGACCTAGACTATTGTACACACTATTAATTCAATATGCATTACACACTAGGTTAACGTGGTGAGTTGCAAGGATCACTTTGCTATCTAGCTTCGCGTGTTAACTACGCCTTTGAATCAGGTGAGTTTTACATAGCCCCTTTTTCACTATTTTTATATTTTGGGGTGAAACATGATCACAACTTACAATGATTTACACAAACTACACAATACAAATCCACTTTACAATTTGTGTGCAATTTGAGCTTTATGTTTGAGTGCTAGGTGTGTTAACTACTTATTTACAATTACATGTACAATCATTAACTAATCAAGCCGACGGTTAACAATGATAGATCTATTGAGTCTGACAAACCCACCCAGATTTGGGTGATTGTTACCGACAACACAATTTTGCATGCTAGTTACAAAGGTTTGATTGTACTACTTGGTTACACAATAGTAACTCCCTATAAATGCCTTGTTAATCATGACTTGTATGGATTTGTTTACACACAATACATTGATACTATTTAGAGTCAAAATCTATGTATGCTCACCAACTATTTATAGTTGACCCCCTCATTTTATCATGTTTTAGGTACACAGATGTTTGAGTTAACATTCAAGCTACTTTACTTAGGGTTGAGGACCTAGTTAATTGAAATAAATGGATATGTTATGTAATTCAAGTATTCTTGTATTGTTGTATTTGGAAATTGTGAATGGAAATGTAACGTTTTAATATATTAAATTTTAGCCAACCATGTGCTCATAAACAGTCTACATGTCCCGCCCCGACGTTTTCGCCGTCGGTTGGGGTGTGACAATATATATATATATATATATATATATATATATATATATATATATATATATATATATATATACATACTAATAAATAAAGGTTTTGTGAGGGACACGTGTCAATTTTCTAGAGCACTTCTCTTCCTTTTTCCCGCCTAAAACAAACATCCGGTAACTGGTACACGCGGGTCCTTTAACCCGACTTGCTCCGCACGTCTTAACCTGTTTTTTTATAACGCTCTTTTCTCAATTTTAGGGTTCCTCTTCTGTTCCACTATCTGTTCCACTATCTGTTTCTCGTCAGCCGCCAGGAGCCTGCTCTCCTCCGGTATCTGCTTCGCCGATCTGCCTTCATGTCCTCTCATCCATGATCTGCCTCGTCAAAGGGTTTCATCGCTTTCAGGTCCTCTCAATTATTTGTGCAATCATGTTCAGATTTCTCAGTAGTTAGGATTCCATCTAAGGTATGTAATTTGTTGCCCTCTTTTCAATTTGCATCACGATTTGATGAATAAAACTGTTATCAAAACAGGTAAAGCATCTGTATATAATGGAAATTATCGATGGACTGAAACCTTATCGGAATCCATTTGGATCTCTCATGATAACTCGACAAAAGAGCTTCAACAATTCCTGTATAAACTTCTAATTTCAAAGGTATATCTCGACTTATTATAATCGCAATTTTAATTTAGAATTACATATAATTGTTTTCTTTTGGCAGGGATCATCTGTCACACCTCAACCGACGGCGGATTATACGTCGGGGCGGGCGCGGTTGTTCAATAGCACAAGGTTGACTATTAAAGTTTCGATATTTCATTAATGAATAATTTAAGATTCAATATATGGAAGAATGATACGAATACAACATTTAATTTAAGTAGTCTAGGTCCAAAGCATCCTATGTGATCACGATAAAGTCTCATGTTGTAGAACCTGAAACATGTGAAAGAATCTGTCAACTACAAAATAGTTGGTGAGATACAAAGGTTTTGACACAGTTTAACAAGTATTTGAAAAGTATTACAATTCACTATGATTTGTGCATTCTATAATGTAAGTATGAGAAAACAAGCATGTTAGACATTGTGCACATTCAATCCTCCAACCATGTTTATGCATAACCCGCAGGTTTAAAAGTTTGGTTTAGTAACAATCACCAAGGGCTCCCCCCGAAGGGTCAATCAATCAAGGTGGATTGGTCAAATGCAATAGATCTATCATTGTTACCATAGGCTTGATCAAAGTTAATGAATATGCTGGCTTTAAGTTTAATCTAAGCATACAAGTCTCAAGTTTAACATAAGAATAAACACGTAGTCATAGTTGTACAAGAATTGTATAAGTTTAAGAATTTTGAACATGTTTCACCCCAAAAGCATAGAAAGGAAAAATGGGCTAAGTATACTCACTTGGATGATGAATAGTATCCGACACGGATAAGTATTTGCAAGACTTGGAGGGAGAATATTCTCACGATAAGCCTAAGTATGCAAGTTTAAAGATTTAAGTATGATCCTATAAGTCTATGGTAAGGATCTAGGATTTCAAGATCGACTAGGGTTCCAAATGGGAGATGAGAATGGTTTGTGTTTATGAAGTTTAAATCAAGTTTATAATAAAGGTTTTGATACAAGACTTGTACGTCAAAGTTTAATAGATTTATAGATTAGAATAATTATTAAAAATAATTATTAAAAGTTTCACTACTTATTAATTATATAAGTTAGGTAAGAATAATCAAAATAGTTTTTCTAAGTATTTAGAATTAAATAATTTACAAGAATAATTAACATGAATCATTTGAGATTTGATTAAGTTTCTAAGTATTAAGTATTTATAATACAAGTAGATTCGTAATATAAATACGTTTAAATAGATAATAACACTTATAAGTTTATAAGTATTTTTAAAGTCTAAAAGAAAACCATAAGTTTAATAGGTTTTAGATAGAGTTTCTATTTATAAGTTTATAAGTGTTTAAATAAAGTTTTACAAGTTCATAAATGTTTAAAGTTTTCATTTGAATTTTATAAAGTTTATAACTTTATAATTATTTAGAAAATCAATAAAGTATAATTATTTTTCTCGTTTTATATAAACAAATAGATTTAAATATTATAAAGTGTACAAATTTATAAGTTTATGCTTTTTAAGTAAATTTTTATAAACTTTTATGAGTTTACAAAAATTATATAAGTTTAAAAGTTTATAAGAGTAAATTAAAGATTAGGGTAAAGGAATTCTTTAAAATATAATTAATAATAAAAGTTTACTTTAAATAAATAGTTTATGTGAAGTCACAAGTTTTATAAAAGCATAAAAACACTTTCATAGTTTTTAAGTATTTAAAACTATTTTTAAAGATTTAATTGTTATAACTTTTAGTTAAGTTTAATTAATTAAATTGGTTCTGGAAAATAAAAATGTAATTGAAAACCATCTTTAAGTTTATAAAAGTTTAACAGATTTTATAAAAATAATCAAAGTTTTTAAAACTGATTGAAAAAGCATAAAAAAAACTGAAATGGGCAAAACTGGTTTAACAGGCTCGAACTCGGGTCTGGGACCGGTTCAAGTACACACAAACGCCTTTAACCACCCGGCTACGGGCCTCGCTATTGTTTTATACAGAAAAAGAAATTCATAACTCATTCTCAAATCAACCCCAAATCCCCGTATGAACCCTAAAACACAGATCCTCAAATTCGATTCGATTCACCCTCTGTTTATGGAATTAAACAGAGGGCTTTCGATCCATACATGTAAACGAAGCTTTTGGCTTTAGATTTTACCTGAAATGATATCGAAATGAGGGAGATTGAGTTCGAGTGGGACGTCGGCGGTCACGGTTCCAAATCCGGTAATGCAGGCTTGAATTGATGTAATAGATAATTGAGAGAGGTTAGGGGTGATGTTTCTGATGAGTCGAGGTCGATATTTATAGTCGATTTTGCCAATTAATGTGAAAACGTTTAGGGAGATGGAGGTTGAGCCGGTCGGAGTTAATTCCGACTCCATGCGCGGCCTCGATCGTAATTGGAAGTTAATGCACCTAGGGGACGGGTCGCATGCGTGTCTGGAAGCCCGAGGTGCATCGCACCCGGACGGATTCGTGATTTCGGTCGATAAAGGGGCAAGGCGGAAGGTTGTGGGTTTCGAACCCACGACCGGTTTCTGGTGTTGGAAGTTCGCGGAAATGACATGCCAGGCCCCTGAGGTTTCCATTGTTTATCATTTTATGATAAACTTTGGTTTTTGTTAAGATCAGTTTTTGGGAATTGGCAGATTTAGTGTCACGCCCCAACCGTGCATCTTAACCACGGGTGCGACTTAATTGACAAAAGAACACAATGGAATAAAGACATTTACTATTAAAGTTTCATAATATTAAAAAAATCCCAATTACATAAGTTTCGAATTAAACCAAACAGATAACATGTTCAAAAGACAAGCAACTTAAAATAAGATTCTTCAATTGATATCTAGGCAAATCCTATGTGATATTGACTTGACCTATCACGAGCTTAATCACCTGAAACATGTACGAAAAACAAGTGTCAACTAAAAATAGTTGATGAGAAATCACAGGTTTAATAAAAGTATAAGTTTGGCAAAGGTGACAATTCATATTCCAAGATCATCATATAGCACGTAATAAAACAAACACATGATTAGCAAATCCAACCTAAAATGATGAGTAACGAATAAGTGGTACAACTCGCAAGTTGCACTAATAACGAATAAGATGTCCAACCAAAAGTTGTCCATAAAGTATATGCGGTTTCCATCCTATGACCCATATCTGTACTACCGTTGGCTTGAAAGTTTCAAGTTAAGGATTTGCAAGTTTAACGTTTATCATGTTGTGTTCATTTACTCACATACATATATGATTCGCTTGTTTTAGAATTGTTTGAAAACGTGTTTTAATGCGTGCCAACGCGTACATGTTTCCCCCAAAACGATTTGAATAAAGTGGGGCTATGAAGTCTCACCTTGAAAGCTAGACGAGATAAGAAACTTGAACGAATAGACGAGATGAATCACGGACCAGACCCTAAACAAATAAATAAACCAGTTTTAGGGTAGGTTCGATGGTTACGAGTGTTAGATAGGCGGTTCGGGTCATAAGATTAAGAATTAGTTGCAAAAATAGAGTTTTAGTTGATTTTCAGATTTGGATAGCAAAGTAGCTGAACAGAAACGGGATTGTTAAAAATATTAAACGACGTCTAAAAATTATGAAATTTTACAGGGAATTAGTTTAAGTCGTTCTGAAGAAGTTTTGTTTAGAAAGTTTTTCCATTTGAGACTCGGATCATAGCCAAAATAGTCCAACAAGACAGAAGGTACTGAAAAAGGTTTCTGTCCCGTTTTGGCTACTACGGAGTCATACTTTTGAATTAGAAAACGATCCAATTATTGTTGGAAAGGAAATTAGACGAACTACGTCGTGGAAATTGAGTTTGCTCAGTTTAGATTAATTATGGTCAAGTTACGCTTAGTTAAATTCAGCACAGTTTCTGTCCAAAATCAATGGTTGCACTTAAGTGGTCCGTTTAGGGTTTTAAGATTATCGAACGCGCAAATAAAAATTAGACGAATGTTATTATATTATTATAATACATAATATAATCAGATTAGGTTAGCCAAAACGTCCCGTGTCACCGGTCTAGCCATGATATTCACAGAAGCGTTTTGAAGAATCACAGAATGCAATCGGCATAGCCGACACGAGCAAGCGGATTCTATATTTAATTAGCGTGTGAGTTCATATAAGTGATAATATAGAATAAATAACATGTTTTAAGTTAGCAAGAACATACTAAAGCATCGGCAGAGCCACTTTTGCAATAGTTGTCTTGAGGATTCGCAGAATGCGACGGCATAGCCGCCATTGCAAACGGGATCCTTTGTTTGTTAGTTGGTGATGTTAGCTTGATTTATTAGTTTGATTAAGATTATTAGAGGGTTTTTAGGGCTGAGGTTTCACATGATCAAGTGATCATGGATAGAAAATAGAAAAAGATTGAGGGGATGAAGAAAGAATAAAATAAAAAGACGGTATTCAACTTCGGAGGGTTACTTACTTGTTTGATCTTCAAAACCTTGGAATCCTCTAAGGGATTTTCAAAATCTTCAAGGTTGGGAAGGGATTTCACAACTTAGGAGGGGTTAGGAGTGTTTGAGGGAGAATTAGCAAAGAAAACAAGATCCTAAGCCTCCTATTTATACTAATGGTTGAAGGGGTGTAAATATGGAATATCTTGGAAAGCAATTTAGGGTTTTAGGGCCCTCAAATCTGTGAAATTTTCCTCAATGGGGCTGGGTTTTTTGTGATTTCTTGCTTGGGCTAGGTCCAAGAGTAGGTGGGTTGGGTCCTAGCTTGATCTGGTTGAGTGCGCGCATTCGAAAATTGCGATTTTAAGCATTTCTAAGCGAAATTGGCAAATGTTTTTAACATCAAAGTTGATTGTCATAACAAAAAGAGTATGTTTAGCTAAAAACATTTAAGTTAAAGTTACGTTATTCGCATATAGTAGTTGGCAATCGGTGGGCGAGAAAACGGACTTTTTGATCGTTTTTCGAATTTCAGGATTTATTTAAGGAAAGTTTTGCAAACAAACTTTGTTTTAATTAAATAAATGAATATTTTAAACATTTAACACATAAATTAATGTCATGTTAAACGATTTGTCGGTCGTGGACGGTACGTAGTTAACGACGGTTTAAAAGGCGAACGATCGCACGAAAGTACTAACTAGTACTTTTAAGCATCAATTCACATTGAATGGGTTGTAAGAACATGTTTGAGATGTATGAGGGTGGTTCATGTGTATTTAACGTGTCATAAAGATCAATTAAGGCTACGTGCGATCCATAAATCAATCACAGATAAGTATAAGTCTTTGAAATCAAGCATAAACGTAATGTTTTACATGTGAACTAGTATTGTAACAACGTCTGAATAGGATTTCAAGTAAAATAAAATGTCATGCGGATTTTCATTGATAAGTCTAGAATGAGTACAAGTAGTGAAAATCAGAAGTGTCACATTTAGTCCCTGGACTTTTTATAAAAATAATTATGTTTTATTTACATAAAAATCCAAGTAAGTTTTAATATTTTATAATTTTATAAAATATTCTATAGGTTTATTAGTTTATAAGTTTAAGCATTCCTAATAAGTTAATTATATTATCTATATAAGTCTCAAGGTTTTAAGAATTTTAACATACATGTATGTATAAGTCTCATATATTTTCAACTAAATCAATATTTATTGTTTAAGAAAAATAATTTTAATAAAATTTCAAGTTTCAAATAAATAATACGTGCATAAGTTTAGAAAGAGTTAGGTCGAAAATTCCCGGATATTACATCAACCAAGTCTGGTATCCTTGGAGAGGTTACGGTTAATTTGTCTAATTATTTGAGTTCTGAAACCTCTCTTCCTGTTGCACTACCACTAAAAAAGTGACTATGAAACAATTTTACAGGTGAGTCGATACTCTAAAACTCATTAGTTTTTTTATCATTATTAATATTATTAAGGTGTATAATAAAACCTCAATGCATTAATATTATTGGGACCATGACAGTTTATTAATTTTGAGAGGTATTTGTTAATTAATACATTAATGATTTATTATTTTATAGAGTGCATTCCCTATTCAACAAATGAAATTATATTTGCATAAAACTCACTGAACTATTACGTATGTATCATATTCACTAAAGTAATGTTAAAAAAAATCATTGTGCACAATATTAATAAGGTTTGAGAATTCAGCACCGTAGAATTTGAATGCAATAAGAATAATTAGAGATGGGCTCGATGTAATTCTAAATTTTAAGATAAAGAAAACCACAGCATAATCTAGTTGGATCCTGTACTCTATAGGAGATTAGTTGGCCTCAATGATTAGGCTATTTCACATAAAAGTTCATCTTTTTTTAGGTTTGTTTGATCAATGCAGCAGATCCTTTATATGGCTTGACGCTTGTGTGAGGCTTGTGCACATTGCATTATTGAGCATCATCATCTGTAGTCCTCTATACTCTTCTGGTACTAGAAAGTGGAGGTTAGTCTTAGATGGATGACTAATACTAGAGGTGGAAACTGGATTTGTCAGATGGGTTGGGTAAGGGTCAAAATGGGTTACTTTTTGTATGGATGAAATGGGTCAGCTTTGGTTGACCCAGATTTTCTTTAAAAAAATTACTAAAGTAATTTGTGTGAATGATTAAGAAAATTTGACTTTTGAATAAATGATTTTGGATATTTTCTGCACTAAAAATAAAGTCTACGACTTTCGACCCTATGACCCATTTATTTTACAGATCAAGAACATGTACAAATACTTATGCTATATATTATATACGTCTTACAAGAAAGGTTATTCTTATATTTATATTTGAATATTTAGATATCAAGTCATGTTTTGATTCTTAGATTTGTGATATTGTGTTTTTTATTTTGCTATTTGAGATATAAAATAGCAATGATAATAAAGTTGATTTGCATGGAAATTTGTGACTGAATTATAGAGTGTATGTCTTATAAGAACAACTGGGATTGAGGATACCGGAGAAGTTCTAGAGAAGCAACTAGCTTGTGAGTTATCAAACTTTACACTAGAGGAATGGTTTATGAAGTGACAAAACATATATTTTATTGCACGTCTCGTAAGGCAAGGAATGTGCACAGACCTTAAGATCATGTGCTGATACTTTTAGCGTGTTGTTTCAAAGTGGATTTTTCCGGATGTGCTTTATGACACTATATGCAATCATGTATGGTTTTTGGAAATTTTACATTTTTGCTAGATATTTATAATTTAACTATATTTTCTATACAAACTTTATGAATTTCATATAGGCGGTATAAAGCATTAGACGTAAGTTGTTTGATTATTTGTTGAGATAAAGATTTGGTTAAATTATTACTAGATAATTTTGTTAATAATCTTCGATATTTGATTTTATAGGTGAGGGAGAGACAACTTCTATATTTATTGGTTCCTTGAAGTTCCAATTAGGAACCAATAAAAGGTTCGGCTAAATGTTAATTTCTTACAGGATGTAAATAACTATAACCAGGTGGCTTGTAGTTTATGTTAAACTTCCAAATATTTACCTCACCGGTCAATATTTTTGATCAATCCTTAATAATTTTCATTTATGGTATCCTCTGGTACTACTTTTTAATTTTAGGGACAAATATCAAAGAGCTATATTTTATATGGTGCAAAGCAACCAAAATAACATTAATGCAAGTTTTTTATATGTGTAAGTAGGTTGCTCATTTAATTATATAACCGCTATATTTGTGATTATAGTTTTATATTATACAACACCGTGTAATATACGGGTCTATAACCTAGTACATATATATATTAAACCCTAAATCTAGAGAGAGAGAGAGGACAACGGGATAGAGGAGGGGGGAGGCGGCCAACCATCCCAACGACTATGGCAGCGGCGTCTGGTGACGGGGGTGATAGAAACAGGGGCAACCGAGGAAGACGAAGGTTCTTGGTGTAACCAGCATCAGAAAAGGGAAGAGTTGCTACGGCGACGACAATGGCAAAAGTTGTTTTCCCGATCTGTGGGGACCACTCTGAAACGACTAACAATTTTTTACTTACATAATCTTGCTCAATCTTTTTTGACAACTTATTTCTCTATTGTGTAATATTTTATCTACATTCAAAAAATATAGTTTTTGTTGGCTTTTAAAAATAAATAAATAAAATATTGAATGTAGGACATAACTTTAAGGACCTCCGAACTAGATCTTTCAAATTCTTAAATTAAATTGCTAGCAAGGTGGGAAGAAACTAGTTGTAAGTTGGGGAGAATGAAGTGGTGATTTGGGATTAATGACGTCATGATACATTAATGTGTTACGTGTAAACAAACTTTGAATGTGACTATTTGTCATGCTATGTAAGCAAAGTCCATTTACACAGTTAACAATGCTACAAATCCGTCAATTTTTATTGTAGTTATATTGCAAATTGCATTTTAATAATCCTTATTTTGTTATAATCATAGAGATTTTTGTTTATACATGTTTATAATATAAGAGAATTTATGTATATTAAATTAATATTCTTTTAATAAGACATGATAAAATCAAAAGACTCATTTAGAGTTAAAAGATGATAGGCATTTTTCTTAAAACAAATGTTTATTTCTTGATGTTAATTAGTTATTTTTTAATTTCTTGAACAATAGCTTATAAAATTTTGAAAATAAAAAGCTAATGACTATAACAAATAGCCGGAACAAAAAACCTAATAAATATGTGCATACATGTATATAGATATCAACTATTAAGCATGCTTTTGTCATGTGCTAATTATATGTAAGTGAAAACCAGATACACGACGTGGGGGCGTGTATTGCATGTATTCGTAACACATGATGCCCCATTCGCTTTACTAACCAACAACAATCATATTCAGTAAAAATTTCATCAATAGAAAAGCTATTGATAGGGTCAGCGAAGGTAGGATATATGCAAGTCATACATCTATCTTATAGGATAGAGAGTTTGCATCCAGAGAGACCTCTAGCTCCAAAAACCTTGTCGGGACCTGAAAAAATTTGTTAGTACCATAGTTTCACCGCATTAAATCTACATAACAAACAATAAATGCTCTGATAAAAATAATATTTATAAAGCTAAGAAAATGTGAAAAGTTGTAAGTAGTGAGAGAGAAAATAGTAGAAGGAATATCATATAGATACACAAAGTCAAGAAACGACAACATGTTTAGCCATCACCAATCTAAATAGATGTAACATCCCAAAATAAATGAGGATTTTAAATAACGGGTTGAACCGGGACGAACGGGATAAAAGAACGAGGCGTAACGGGCCGGCAAACTTGAAGGAAGGGGGGGTTTCCTCCCTTTAAATAGCCAACACACACACCATTTCTCTCATTTGCAAGAATCTAGAGAGAGAAACCGTAGAGAGAGAAAGTTGGCGGATCGACCCGAGATTGAAGGAGCTTGTTGCTACTGAACTCGTGAGCAAAACCTCCGGATCAGAATCTCGAAATCAGGTAACACCCGAACCAAATCTGAGTTTTTGTTCGTTTTTGGGTTTTCGGGTATTTTTGTGAAAATGACGGGTTTTTATAAACCAAATGAGGAAAGGGTTATAAATCTGGAATCACGAAAGGAAAATACACGTTTTGAATACAAAAAGTCCGGATCTTGACAAGATCGGACCTGCATGCGAAAGTTAGGGTTTTTGAGGAAGATAGCTGAGTTCTGCAGGTATCGAAACTAGAGTTTCGAGTGGCCTGCAGTTGTCGAAACTAGAAGTTTCGAGTGACCTGCAGTTGTCGAAACTAGAAGTTTCGAGTGACCTGCAGTTGTCGAAACTAGAAGTTTCGAGTGACCTGCAGTTGTCGAAACTAGAAGTTTCGAGTGACCTGCAGGTATCGAAACTAGAAGTTTCGAGGGGCCTGCAGGTATCGAAACTAAGTAGTTTCGATAGGTCTGCATCAGTAAGTGAAGTCAGTGTATTCACCTGTAACAGAACGAGTAAACCGTTAGAGTCGGGATTTAGGTCTGATGTGTATTTAATTAATCAATTCAGATCGGAAGTGACGTTGTTGGACCTTTGTTTAGGACAACCCAAGAGTAACTTATAAGGTGAGTTCTAGAAGCCCTTCTTTTAATGTTTTAATTAAATGTTTTGGGCTGGTGTGCATACATACGAAACGAGGTTTATGAAACGAGGTTTACGAAACGAGGTTTATGAACGATGCTTCCGAAAGGGGAAGACGAAACGAGTTAATGAGATGTTTACGAAACGATGTTTACGAAATGATGTTTACGAAATGAGGTATATAAAACGATGTTTACGAAGGACGATGTTATGAAATGTTTTGCCAAACGAAGTTTATGAAAGGTTTACGAATGAAGTGTTATTTAATAAAACGTACGAATGCTTTAACTAAAACGAGGTAAAGTTTTTATGAAAGTCACGAATGAACGAATCTGCCACGAGTTCCTACGGGAGCTAAGGTATGTATGTATGAATGTATTGGCCTCACCTTACGGGGGGCCTATGTGGCTGGCTAACGGTTGTACAACTGGTTGAGGATGGGGTGACGACGGTCACCCATGGGATTACCGGGATCCCGATGGAAGGTACTATTCCTTGCGGGGAAATATTGCCTATGGTATGTTTAGTCTTCCTAGAGGTAACGAGCCTTAGGAGACGTGTGTATGGTCTACCTAGAGGTAACGAGCCTTAGGAGACGTATGTTTGGTCCACCTAGAGGTAACGAGCCTTAGGAGACCTGGATGACGGATGACTTAGAGGTAGCGAGCCTTAAGTTCATCCGCTGGTATGTGCTGTCTACCTAGAGGTAACGAGCCTTAGGAGACATATGTTTGGTTCACCTAGAGGTAACGAGCCTTAGGGGACCTGTGTGACGGATGACTTAGAGGTAACGAGCCTTAAGTTCATCCGCTGGTATGCGATGTATGGATTTGACGGTTACGAGAAGGCGCAGATTCGGTTCATATTGACTATTGTTACGATGTTATGCTACGATGTTTTGATGATGTTAAGTTATTGCATGTTTTATGTACGCTTTTATTAAATGAAGTATGATGTTATGTTTTTGGCAAATATTTGATGTTAATGTTTTACGTTAAAACTAGAACTCACCAGCGTAGCTGACCTTCTTAGTATGCACATTCAGGTTAAGGGCAGGTTATGATGATGGACGGTGATGCTTGGCTAGCGATGAAGAGTTACCCGGCTGACACGAAGACTGGCATCCCGTTATGTTTTGATTATGTTATGTAATGAATGTTGTAAACAAAGTTTTACGCTTCCGCATGTAGAACAGTTATGTTATGTAATGAACGAAATTTTCCGCTGCGTATTTTGATGTATGAGTTTAAGAACTGTTTGTGAATGAGTAAATCCAACGCGTGGGGCCTCCCGGGTTTGGGGCCTGACAAGTTGGTATCAGAGCAATAGTTTGAGAGATTTGGACACTCCCAGTGTCTAAACTTAAACTGTGAATGGGACCGAAAGCGGATGCCAGTACGGGTAACTCGAGCCACAGCATCAGGTATGAAGGTAGTGTATATATATTTACATATATAGTATGCCTTAGGAAGTGTTAAGGTTAGGACTTGGGTTCTGATGGAAATCACAAAGGTGGTCAAATCGAAATCAAGAGGTAGTGTAATGGTTAATTGCAGATGGCCAGTGTATATTAACATCTTACAATGCTTGTTGAATTCTATTTGTTAACTAGCGTGATAACATTGGATTTCCTTGTCTTATAGAACGAAATGGCGAGGAGAGGAAACGGAAGGCGTGGTGGCCGTACCGGTGGTCGTACCGGCGGTCGAAATGGTGGGCGTGGCAGGATTCCTGCGCGCCAAGAACACAGTGAAGAAGGAAGTGTTCACACTGAACCGGCGGTTAGTGTGCATGAAGCCGAGCAGACACAGGTTGAAGAGCAACCTTTCACTTTTGAACCAGAAGTGAGAGCAGCTATAGCTCGAGAATTCACAGAATTGATGAAGAATTCTCTGCCAGGTCTGTTGGCTGAAGCGTTGAAGCAGGTCAATGGGGCGGGTGGGTCTAGCGCGGCAATTGGTGCTCAGAACAATGAGACCGACAATGCACCGCCTGCTCGCGGATGCGATTATAAGTCCTTTAAGGCATGTGACCCGCCAATTCTCACTGGGAAGAAGGACGCAGTGGCTACATTTGACTGGGTGATCCGTATGGAAGCCGCCATTCGTCTGAGTGAATGTCGACCGAATCAGGTCGTGAAGTTTGCTGCTAACTCCTTGAGGGAGGAAGCATCTCACTGGTGGGAAGGTGTACGCCAGGCTAAGGGGAACGAGGTGGTTGATTCGATGATGTGGGATGATTTGAAAACTTTGGTGATCAAGAATTTCTGTCCAAGGAATGAGATCGAAAAGGTAGAAAGGGAATTTCTGGGTTTGAAGGCTGGGAGCATGACGCACCGGCAGTATACGACACGGTTCAATGAACTGGCACGTCTGGTGCCACACCTTGTCACTACTGAAGAAAGAAAGATCGCTTGTTATATTCAAGGGTTGCCGGACAAGGTCCGCACATATGTTAAGGCAAACGCCCCTACTACCTACGATTCGGTAGTAGAACTGAGCGGCGTGGTATTTGATGATCTGGCGCTGAATGTCGTTGCCATTGAAGAGCCTAAGAAGAAGCTGAGTTTTCCCGCTAAGCGATCGGGTGGGAAGTTGTTTGGGGCTCAGGACAAACGGGCCAGGGTAAATGAATTAGCAGTCTGTGGGAAGTGTGGGGGAAGGCATGCCGGTGAATGCCGGTTGGGATCGAATTTGTGCTACAAATGTGGCAAGACCGGGCACTACTCCCGAGAGTGCCCGAACGGTATCAAATGCTACAACTGTGGGGAGAGTGGCCACATGAGCCGGGAATGCACTAAGCCCAGGATGGGCGAGACCGGGAAAGGGAAAGGCCCAGAGAGGAGGGAGGAAAGGCCCCGAGCGAAGACTCGAGCGTATGCACTGACACAAGAACAGGCCAGGAAAGACCCCGACGTGGCGTCAGGTACGTTCATCCTTGACAACACTTTTGTTTCAGTGCTATTTGATTCGGGTGCCAGTAAGAGTTTTATATCTGCAACTTTCTGTAAACGAGTAAAGTACACGGTTAGTAAAATAGAACGAGCCTTTAATGTAGAAACCGCTGAGGGTAGAACCGTAATGGTAACCGAAGTAGTTGACGATTCCACGATAAAGATAGAAGGCCATAGATTCCCCGTCAGGCTATTTGTTATGGTTTTGGGAGGGTTTGATGTCGTGTTAGGTATGGATTGGCTAACTGCCAACGAGGCTCAGATTATATGCAAACGAAAGATAATCCGACTCAAGGCTCCGGATGGTAGCGAAGTTGAAGTACTTGGGGATCGCGATGCCCCGATGCCCAACGTCATCTCGATGATTAAGGCAGCAGATTACTTGAGGCGCGGATGCGAGGCTTATCTGGTATACGTAATTGACAAGTGTAAGGAAGTGAAAGAACTGGACGATGTACCCGTGGTACGCGAGTACCCGGAGGTGTTTCCAGAGGAGTTGCCTGGGATACCACCTGACAGAGAGATTGAGTTTCGAATTGACTTAGTACCAGATGCCCAGCCCGTGGCTAAGGCTCCATATCGACTAGCACCAGTGGAAATGAAAGAATTAATGGCACAACTAGACGAGTTACTTGAGAAAGGATTTATCCAACCAAGCATCTCGCCGTGGGGTGCTCCGGTGTTGTTTGTGAAAAAGAAAGACGGTTCGATGAGAATGTGTATCGATTATCGCGAGTTGAACAAACGAACGGTAAAGAACAAGTACCCTTTACCAAGGATCGATGACCTGTTTGATCAATTGCAAGGCGCAAGTTGGTTCTCGAAAATCGACCTTCGGTCCGGGTACCATCAGTTGAAGGTGAGGGAAGAAGACATACCGAAAACTGCATTTCGCACGCGTTATGGACATTTCGAGTTCCGCGTAATGTCCTTCGGATTGACGAACGCCCCCGCAGCGTTCATGGATTTGATGAATAGGGTGTGTCGACCGATGCTGGACCGATCGGTAATTGTGTTCATTGATGATATCCTCGTCTACTCCAAGAATGAGGGTGATCACGCATGTCATTTGAAGGAAGTATTGGAAGCTCTAAAGAAGGAGAAGTTGTATGCTAAGTTCTCCAAATGCGCGTTCTGGCTTAGAGAAGTCCAATTCCTAGGTCACGTCATTAACCCGAACGGCATTATGGTGGACCCAGCAAAGATAATAACGGTGAAAGATTGGGAGGTTCCTAAGACTCCAACTGAAATCCGAAGTTTCTTGGGATTGGCGGGCTACTATCGGAGATTCATTCAGGATTTCTCGAAAATAGCTTCGCCATTGACAAAGTTGACACGAAAGGAGGTAAAGTACGAATGGGGTCCGAAGCAGGATGAGGCATTTAAGGAGTTAAAAGAAAAGCTAACCCAAGCTCCAGTCTTGGCCCTTCCCGAGGGCAGTGAAGACCTGGTGGTATACTCTGACGCTTCGGGTCAGGGGTTGGGGTGTGTGCTGATGCAACGTGGAAGAGTGATCGCATACGCATCACGACAGTTGAAGGTTCATGAAGTCAACTATCCGACTCACGACTTGGAACTTGCTGCTGTTGTGTTTGCATTAAAAATTTGGAGGCACTACCTCTATGGGGTGAAGTTTACCATATACTCCGACCACAAAAGTTTGAAGTACTTCTTCGAACAAAAGGAGTTGAATATGAGACAGAGGCGATGGTTAGAACTTTTGAAAGATTATGACTGTGAAATCATATACCATCCTGGAAAGGCAAACGTGGTGGCCGACGCTCTAAGCCGAAAGGACATGCCAGCTCCTATTAGAGTGAAAGCTTGCCAGTTGGTGGTAACATCGGATGTGATGAGGGAAATCGAAAAGGCTCAAGATGAGGCGCTTAAAGAGAAAAACATAAAGAAGGAAAGGATGGTTGGCCAACAAGACAAGTTAGAATATAACACCCTTGGTGTTAGGACACGTTATGGTCGGGTATGGATACCTATGGGTGGCGAGCTTAGAACCAAAATCTTGGATGAGGCTCATAAGTCTCGTTACTCTATCCATCCCGGTACCAACAAAATGTACCAAGATCTAAGGAAGGAATACTGGTGGCCTGGAATGAAACACGAAGTGACGAAATACGTAAGCAAGTGCTTGACTTGCTCACAAGTGAAGGCCGAACACCAGAAACCGTATGGGAAAATTCAACCACTCGAGATACCGGAATGGAAATGGGAACACATTACAATGGACTTCATAACCAAGCTACCTCGCACAGCTAAAGGTCATGACGCCATTTGGGTAATTGTGGACCGTTTAACGAAGAGTGCTCATTTTCTACCTATTCGCGAGACGTTCTCGTCGGAAAGGTTAGCGGAAGTATTTATTAACGAAGTAGTGGCGCGGCATGGGATGCCTCTGACGATTGTATCTGATCGGGACACACGATTCACATCGAGGTTCTGGAAGAGGTTTCACGAGGCAATGGGCACGAGACTCAATATTAGTACGGCATACCACCCACAAACGGATGGTCAGTCCGAAAGGACCATTCAAACATTGGAGGATATGCTTCGTGCTTGTATTATCGACTTCGGTGGCAGTTGGGACAGTCATCTGCCGTTAGCCGAATTCTCCTACAACAACAGTCATCACACGACGATAGGCATGCCACCTTATGAAATGTTGTATGGGAGGAGATGCAGGACCCCGGTTTGTTGGGGTGAGATTGGACAGAAGGAATTGGGAAGTCTTGAAGTTGTAAAAGAAACGTCGGAAAGGTTTGATCAGATCAAAGCACGAATGAAGGCCGCCCAAGATCGTCAGAAATCCTACGCGGATAGACGACGAAGGCCTATTGAATTTAATGTTGGGGACAGAGTAATGTTGAAAGTGTCGCCCTGGAAGGGAATCATACGATTCAGGAAGAGAGGAAAGTTAAGTCCGAGGTTTATCGGACCATTCAGGATTATGGCACGGGTTGGTGAAGTCGCTTATCGGTTGGAATTGCCTGATGAGTTAAGTGGGATTCATCCTACCTTCCATGTATCACACTTGCGAAAGTGTTTGGCGGATGAAACGGCTCACGTACCACTTACTGACATCGAGGTCGACAACAACCTTAACTACATTGAAGAACCTGTGGCCATCCTAGACAGGAAAGAGAAACGTTTACGTAGTAAAGTTATCCAATTGGTTAAAGTCCAATGGAAGCACCGAAGGGGATCGGAGGCTACATGGGAAACGGAGACGGAAATGAAGGAGTCGTACCCTCAACTGTTTGACTTATGATAGGTTTCGGGGACGAAACCTATTGTAAGGGGGGTAGACTTGTAACATCCCAAAATAAATGAGGATTTTAAATAACGGGTTGAACCGGGACGAACGGGATAAAAGAACGAGGCGTAACGGGCCGGGCCGGTTGGGCCGGCAAACTTGAAGGAAGGGGGGGTTTCCTCCCTTTAAATAGCCAACACACACACCATTTCTCTCATTTGCAAGAATCTAGAGAGAGAAACCGTAGAGAGAGAAAGTTGGCGGATCGACCCGAGATTGAAGGAGCTTGTTGCTACTGAACTCGTGAGCAAAACCTCCGGATCAGAATCTCGAAATCAGGTAACACCCGAACCAAATCTGAGTTTTTGTTCGTTTTTGGGTTTTCGGGTATTTTTGTGAAAATGACGGGTTTTTATAAACCAAATGAGGAAAGGGTTATAAATCTGGAATCACGAAAGGAAAATACACGTTTTGAATACAAAAAGTCCGGATCTTGACAAGATCGGACCTGCATGCGAAAGTTAGGGTTTTTGAGGAAGATAGCTGAGTTCTGCAGGTATCGAAACTAGAGTTTCGAGTGGCCTGCAGTTGTCGAAACTAGAAGTTTCGAGTGACCTGCAGTTGTCGAAACTAGAAGTTTCGAGTGACCTGCAGTTGTCGAAACTAGAAGTTTCGAGTGACCTGCAGTTGTCGAAACTAGAAGTTTCGAGTGACCTGCAGGTATCGAAACTAGAAGTTTCGAGGGGCCTGCAGGTATCGAAACTAAGTAGTTTCGATAGGTCTGCATCAGTAAGTGAAGTCAGTGTATTCACCTGTAACAGAACGAGTAAACCGTTAGAGTCGGGATTTAGGTCTGATGTGTATTTAATTAATCAATTCAGATCGGAAGTGACGTTGTTGGACCTTTGTTTAGGACAACCCAAGAGTAACTTATAAGGTGAGTTCTAGAAGCCCTTCTTTTAATGTTTTAATTAAATGTTTTGGGCTGGTGTGCATACATACGAAACGAGGTTTATGAAACGAGGTTTACGAAACGAGGTTTATGAACGATGCTTCCGAAAGGGGAAGACGAAACGAGTTAATGAGATGTTTACGAAACGATGTTTACGAAATGATGTTTACGAAATGAGGTATATAAAACGATGTTTACGAAGGACGATGTTATGAAATGTTTTGCCAAACGAAGTTTATGAAAGGTTTACGAATGAAGTGTTATTTAATAAAACGTACGAATGCTTTAACTAAAACGAGGTAAAGTTTTTATGAAAGTCACGAATGAACGAATCTGCCACGAGTTCCTACGGGAGCTAAGGTATGTATGTATGAATGTATTGGCCTCACCTTACGGGGGGCCTATGTGGCTGGCTAACGGTTGTACAACTGGTTGAGGATGGGGTGACGACGGTCACCCATGGGATTACCGGGATCCCGATGGAAGGTACTATTCCTTGCGGGGAAATATTGCCTATGGTATGTTTAGTCTTCCTAGAGGTAACGAGCCTTAGGAGACGTGTGTATGGTCTACCTAGAGGTAACGAGCCTTAGGAGACGTATGTTTGGTCCACCTAGAGGTAACGAGCCTTAGGAGACCTGGATGACGGATGACTTAGAGGTAGCGAGCCTTAAGTTCATCCGCTGGTATGTGCTGTCTACCTAGAGGTAACGAGCCTTAGGAGACATATGTTTGGTTCACCTAGAGGTAACGAGCCTTAGGGGACCTGTGTGACGGATGACTTAGAGGTAACGAGCCTTAAGTTCATCCGCTGGTATGCGATGTATGGATTTGACGGTTACGAGAAGGCGCAGATTCGGTTCATATTGACTATTGTTACGATGTTATGCTACGATGTTTTGATGATGTTAAGTTATTGCATGTTTTATGTACGCTTTTATTAAATGAAGTATGATGTTATGTTTTTGGCAAATATTTGATGTTAATGTTTTACGTTAAAACTAGAACTCACCAGCGTAGCTGACCTTCTTAGTATGCACATTCAGGTTAAGGGCAGGTTATGATGATGGACGGTGATGCTTGGCTAGCGATGAAGAGTTACCCGGCTGACACGAAGACTGGCATCCCGTTATGTTTTGATTATGTTATGTAATGAATGTTGTAAACAAAGTTTTACGCTTCCGCATGTAGAACAGTTATGTTATGTAATGAACGAAATTTTCCGCTGCGTATTTTGATGTATGAGTTTAAGAACTGTTTGTGAATGAGTAAATCCAACGCGTGGGGCCTCCCGGGTTTGGGGCCTGACAATAGATCTAAGCAACTACGATAAAGTTAAGACCCAACTGCTAACGTCTCCCTAAAAGTCCTTAATCTTAATCTTACGTCTCTATAAAATCATATACTCGACCATGTCCTAAGAAAGATAAAAGTCTAAGAGCATTCTCATAGTTTCTCTATCCTCATCTCTATAATTATACTAAAAATTGCTACATTTTCTCTCTCATTTTCAATTAAATATTAACTTTTTTTATACATTTATCATTAATTTTTCTCTCCTTCACTCACAACACTTTCAAAAAATATTAAAAAATTTATGTAGGTGAACAGTGTTTTCCCCAAATATATAAAAAAAATTATACATTTTCTCTCTCCTCCACTCACAATCACTTTAAGCCACTTCCTAAAATATAGGAAACCTCACTCACAAACATTTGGGGACACTGCTGTGAATGCTCTAACCAACTCCTCCAATTAATCTGAGGGCTATACACTCGTATTTAAGAATTATACGTTCCTATACAAAGCTATACGTCTATTTACATTACTATAATTACCATAAAACGACTAGTATAACAAAACAAGAGTTAAAATCAAATAAAAATCATCTTTAGGGTAAATATATTAGGTCCCTTATCAAACCCAAAACTTAGTCTAGGTATTGATTAAGCACATCTTCACATTTCCTTGTTGATTGATTGCAACTAATTTTTCCTTTCAATCTGTCACAAAATCTGCATGACTCTCCCCTTTCTTTAGACTTTTTCTCTCCTTGACATTTGTACCACAAGCAACAAAAGACTCTCTCTACCACCCCACTATTTTTACCACATTTGATTACCTAACCATCATCCACCCTCCATCTTAGAGGTGCACAAAAGAACCGGAACCGGAACCGATCCGATGGATTATCCGAAACCGGATCCGGCGAGAACCGGTTTTTTTAGAACCGGTCCGGATATTATTAGAACCGCCGGTTCCGGGACCGGTTCTGGGTTTTTTGACGGACCGGTTAAAAATCGGATAAAAATCGGATTTTTTGGAACCGGTTTTTTTCGGACATTTTGGAACCGGTTCGGAACCGGTTCTAGCCGTTGGGGTTAAAAAAACGGCTATATAACCGTTTTATGGCCGTTTTTTTGTTTTTTTTTTGTTTTTAAGGATTGAAATTTAGTATAAATAGGTATTGGGTGTATGTGTTAGTTCACCACAACATTCTAGCTCTCAAAACTCAAAAACGCTCTCAAAACGCAAAAAAACGCTCACTTTAAACAAAAAAAAAAACGCTCTCATGGCTTCCGCTTCCGCAAGCACTCAAAATTCGGTTGGTGGTTCTACTAGCGATGTTACGGTTGTGTCAATACTTCCTTGCTCATGAAACCAAGAAATATGGGCTTATTTCGATTTATGCGAAATGTCGAACGGCTCGCAAAAGGCTCGTTGCAAACGTTGTGGTAAACTTTTGGCTGCGGCGGGAAATAGCAGTTTGAGGAAACATATTGCTAGTCACGCAAGACACACTCAAGAAGGTGAAAATCAAACTCAAATTGGTAGGGATGGAGGAGTTTGGCACATTTCTTCATTCAAGAAGGCTTGCCTTTTGATCATTTTGATAATCCGCGCTTGACGAGGATGATACAAGAGACGCTTCAACCGAATTACACAAATGTAAGTCGTTCTACTTTGAGAAGAGATTGTTTAAAAATGTGGAAAAGAGCCAAAAAAGAATTAATTTTAGGTTTTGAAAAATTAAATACCGGCATTAACTTAACAACGGACGTTTGGTCCGCTCCACATGGTTTACCCGAATCGTACCTTTGCGTTACCGCACATTGGGTTCAACCGGAGTCGTGGCAAATGATGAAGCGTACGATTGCGTTTGATTATTTTGGATATCCACATACCGGTGAAAACTTATTTTATATTTTAGACTCGGTAATTCAAACTTATAAAATTCAACCGAAAATATTTTCAATATCTTTTGATAACGCTTCAAATAACACAAACGCGGTCGAAAAATTAAAAATAAAATATGAACCGCCTTGTAACGGTGTTTTTTTTTCATAGTCGATGTGTTGCACACATCATTAACTTGGTTGTGCAAGACGGTCTAAACGTCCAAGAAATAAGAGACGTAAAAGAAAATTTTAAAGTGATGTTACGTGAAGTTTTTAGCACAAGCAAAAAAAGATATATAAACTATAGAAACTTGTGCCAACAAACAGATTCCATCTTTTTAGGTCCGAATTGGGACGTACCTACTAGATGGAACTCGACTTGGAAAATGTTTGAATCGGCCTTAAGGCAAAGAATTACTTTAAAACATTTCCATGATGAACTTGTACAAAAGAAACGTTGTTTACAAAAATTTGATAATATAAGTTGGGATATGATCGAGAAACTAACTAATTTGCTTGAGGTTTTTAAAAATGCAACTACATGTTTATCGGGAGTTTATTATCCCACGTCTTCGCTAATACTTCAACAATTATACTTAATATTTAATAAATTAAAAGAGTTTGAATATCACGGCACTATTTTTGAAAAAATGGTAAAACCTATGAAAGCTAAATTTAAAAAATATTTTTCAGAAATGCCGGCCGTTGTTACATGTTCGGCCGCCTTAAACCCAACGATTAATGTAACCGGTGTGTGAAACATTAATTGGATCAATATCGGATGATTTAAATATGTTCGAGGAAGACCCAAATTTTGAATCAAATGCAATAAGGGATTTCAATTCGGCTTTTAATAATATGTTTGATTATTATTTACGCAAATATGGTGGAAGTGGTGATCCATCAAACATACGTGAATCAATGGGTTCGGGTTCAACTTCTAGTAGTTCAAGGAACCCGATGCTAAATTTATTTAACACTTTAAGAAACGAAAATATTAAACGAGCTCATGGAACCACACCAAGTAGCGAGCTTGGGAGATATCAAGCAACCGACTTTATTTCTACTCTAAGATCCGAAGAGTTTGAAAACTTTGATATCTTGAGTTGGTGGCAAGGAAGGGAATCCCAATATCCCGTTCTAGCCGCAATGGCCCGTGACCTACTAACCGTCCAAGCTTCCACGGTAGCTTCGGAATCCGCTTTTTCTCTTAGTGGCAGGGTTTTATCTATTCGAAGAACGAGGCTTACACCGGAATCTATGGAGATGTGTATTTGCTTGAAGGACCATTTGGATGCCGCCGAACGTGTACAACATGTTGCAAAACTAGAAGGCGAGCTTGACATTGAACAAGAAATACATGAATTCGAAGTAGAACATGGGGCGGCGACTCCACTTTCGGACGAAGAACAAGCTTACGATGAAGCCCAACGTATCTCAAGCGAAGAAGAATGAAAACCGATGTTACAAAGACTACGACGAAGAATATTGAAAACATAATAAATAATTAATGCTTTGTGATTCAATTATGTTTTTTGTACGAACTATTGTTAAATAACTTAAAAAAATCTATAAAATAAATAAAACATGTATTTTATAGTGTATCTTTGTTAATTTTTAAATTTTTTTTTTTCCGGAACCGGTGGAACCGGTTTTTTTTATCCGGTCCGGTTCTAAATATCCGAACCGGTCCCAATAGGTTCCAAGTCTCCACACCCGGAACCGGATCCGAACCGAAACCGGTTCTAATGGATCCGGTTCTTGACCAACGTTGACGGAACCGGTCCGGATCCGAACCGGATCCGGTTCCAAAAAAAAACCGATTTGTGCACCTCTACTCCATCTTTTGACCCTTTTTCACTTTCCTCTTTTTGAACCTATATATACATACACATCCCATGTATCTATAATTCTACCACTCTCTCTCTCATCATGCAAAGGATCCTTCACATGCCAATGCAAAACAGAAACTTAATTCCCCATTTAAGAGGGAGCTAATCCACTGCCATTTTACAAATTAAAGACTCTGAAAAACAGTCAAAGATTGCATCTTTTTGGGTTCTTTTTTTCTGTAATCATGGCTGTTCAAGCACAGGTTTACTCTGATCATAATCAGAATAATAATAATGATAAAATGGGTTTCTTTAATTTGCCACAAGATTGGGTTTTGATGCCTAATTCCTCTGTTTTTCAATTTGGGGATGAACATAAATCACTCTGTTCCTCTTATCAACAAGATCAAGGATTTATGGATTTAGGTTCTGATTATCGTAATCTCATTTCGACATCGAATTCAAGAAGAAATGGGATGATTGGGTTTCAAGATTTGTCTTCTGAGCTTGAGAGACAGAGGTTGGAGATGAACTGTTTTCTTCATTTTCAGGTCAGTTTCTTTGAATTCTTGTGTAGATACATATGAAGATATTTTGAGGTGAACTGAGAAAATGGTTTTGGTTTCCGGGTGAAATTTGAATTTAAAATGGATTTTATGTAATCCGGTTATTGAGTTAGCGGATTCAAGAATTTGTGATGGAACCCGCTGAGGTGGCAAGCGGAGTACATATGGCTCTGTTCACGTGACAAGTGGAATAGGTGGGAATCTCTTCAGCCTGCACTCACAAGAGAATTAAAAGAAAAGTGAATCCGCTCCTTTGACCAGCCGATTTAGTGATTAGCGGGTTATGTCAGAAATTCTTGAATTCGCTACCTCAACTAGCGGATTACCTAAAAACCATCAAAAATCCAAATTCACCCGTAAATTGTAAATCAAAATCTTGCCACCTCATCGGGTGCATGTCAGAAATTCTTGAATCCGCTGTCTCAACAAGCGGATTACCTAAAAACCATTTAGAATTCAAATTTATGCTAGAAACCAAAACCATTTTCCTAAGTCCGTATAAAAGCAAAAAAAAAAAAAAAAATCAAATATGAATAAATGGTATGCAATTATAACTTGTTATTGGTGATTTTTTTTAAGCAGAATGAGAAATTGAAGACTGTTTTGAATGAAGAAACAAGAAAAAGAGAGGTGATCTTGATGCAGAATTACGAATCAAAGATGAAGGCGATAATAGAAGCAAAAGATGAAGTTTTAAACACAGCAAAGATGAGAACAAAAAAGCTTCAAAATTATCTAATAATGGCAGATAAAGAATCCAAAATTTGGGAGAGAAAAGCCAAGGAAAGTGAAGCCATGATGATAGAACTCAACACAGTGCTTAAACAAGCTAGAGCAAGAACACATGAAGATGCAGAATCAATCTGTGATGGTGATGATGATGAGAAAGAAAGACATGGGAAGACGGTATGCAAGGTGTGTCACGTGAGGAGCACGTGCGCCCTATTGTTACCTTGCAGGCATCTGTGTTGTTGCAGACACTGCGAAGGTTTACTGATATTTTGTCCGGTTTGCAAAACCGTTAAAAATGGAAGCTTGGAGGTTTTCTTTGGTGTTAATTGAGGAAGGTAGAATGGTAGGAAAACGTTAAAAAAATTGAAGTTGGTTTTTTTTTTTTTTTTCTGTGTTTTTTATTATAAAAAAAATGTATTTTTGGCATTACTGTTAGCAGCAAAGATCCAAAATGGTTATGGGTATGATTGGAAAATGTAAAAAAAGGAAAAGAAAGTGGCGTTTTGTAAAGAATCTTTATTATTGCACTTTGAGCCCCTTTACTTTTATAGCATTCTCTTTTAAGTCTTATATGTTTGATTCGTTAACATTTGTTTCCAACTAGTGGTCTTGAGGCCGTGTGCTACACCGGGGCATGCGTTACGTTAAGTCGGTTTTCAACATAAAAACGTTGACAAAAAAGTATATAGTGGCGATATATTCGGAAATTACGAAAAAGAACGTCGTTGTATAAATGAAAAAAACAAAAACAAATAAAAAGTCGCTTAATAAAAAGATACCCTGAGACAGTCATGAACAAAAGATCATAAAAATAAAAGCCGGCTAAAAAAAGGAATAAGGAAAAAATAATTAAAAAATCAAACTTAAATGAACACAACCCGTACAACTGCACGGAAAAAAAATTAATATCGAACTTTAAAATGTTAATGTTCAAAATTAAATATAAAGAATTAAACTATTAAAGAATTTTTTTTAAATTAAGTTGAAAAATTAAATAAAAGAGAGAAATAAAAAAGTGGGGTACTAGGAAATAAAGTTTCCTAACTAACTCCTCTGGCGTCAGTTTTGTTATTATATATGAAAGCAACTGTATATAATTATAAAAAAAATAGGAAAATCAAAACAAAATCACTGTAATGAATAGTGATTTGTCTCACAAATCAATGTTTATTTTTTTTATTATAGATAATTGTTATTATTCATATTATTTTAGAAGAATTAGTTATATGGTGATGTGTAAGTGTATAATAAGGATCAAGTAAAATGTAAAAAAAGAAAATAGATTAGCGATGTCAAAATGTGTAGTAAAAAATTTTCTTTTTATGTAATTGATTATTCTAGACTTATAGTCATATGATGGATATTGATTTAGATTTAAGAATATGTTTAAAAGGTGTGTAAATTAGCCGTTCTAAAATATTGCAAAATATAAGAAAGACAATATTAAAATTTTTACTAATTGTAATATATCATAATTAATATCCTTAATTTAAACAGACGTTATAAAATCAATATTAAACACATAGGGTGTAGTGCTTTTTTCATCTCTCTTCATTCAAATATATTTTTTTTTCATGTAATTTTACATTATTATAATACCATACATTTTGATAGGATGTTAAGAGTAACGTACCACCCTATAAAGCCATTAAAGGTACAAGTGTATGGAGCCATTTTTATCTATATTTGATTCCTTTATTATTATTTTTTTTGTCTTCTTCTTTCTTTCCTTTTTGATTTCCTTAAAATGACATTTATCTCTTTTAATTCTTTAATGGTATCTATTAAGAATTAAGAATTAATAATTAATAAAAAAATTTAAAAAGACAACTTCTTAAGAACAATAGATTTTTCTTTTTTCTACTTTTACCACATTTTTTTTGAACGACAACACTGAGAAATTTACTCAAAGAAAGCTAGCAGGGCACTGGCAATACCCCAATTATAAAAGTACACGCCCAATTGCAAAAGACCATAGATACCACCGAATACAAAAGTTTTAGATGTCTATTTTTAACCAATACCTTGAAGAGGGTTTGTCACCCACTCTTCCCAGCTACCACCCTTTTTGATCCCCCTTAAATCCATATCTTTCTACTTTTACCACATATCTTTCTTTCGTTATATATATGCCTATTTTTATTTTGTAATACATATTTGTTTGATTAACAAAAGTATTATATTTAAATACATAATAGGCTAATTTAACCTAGCAAAACTCGTTATAATTAGATTTCATAATTTTTAATTAATCTAAATTTTAAACCTATTACGGTTAATAACTTAAATGAGGTACATATATTTTTAATTGTTTTTAAACGATTATTTATTGTTATAATTATATAAATACTTATATTTTTAGTTGCGTTAAACTGAGATGAATAATACTTGCCTGTGATTTGTTGCTTTGGGTTGTGGCGTCACATGTCACGTTATAGTTTGTGCAAATTTTGTTTTACTATATCGAAATTTCTTTAACATATAAGAGTTTGGGTTGCAAAGCTAACACTAACAAGGCTTTTGTCACAGTTGGTTACAATCGTGTGTCAAACCCTCTTCACACCATCCACCCGGTATCGAACCCTAGGGGTGGTTTTTTTTGCAGTTTTTTTTGTACGTTTCAACATTTTTTAGGGTTTTGGGTTTACGTTTTAGCGTTTTTTAACATTTCCGTACGTTTTAACGTTCCCACACTCTTTTTTGACGTGTTATCGCTTATATTTTGGTTTGAGTTCACAATCCCACCGCGTAACACGAGGAACAATCACTAGTTGTTTTGAAGTTGATAACTATTTGTTTCGATTTAAACAATAGGTCATGAAAATTTTAAGAGGTGCAAAAAATAGAACAAATCAGGATCAAACTCTAATACATAAAGTTGTAGATATTACTTGAGTTCATGTCATGTATTATCAACTAATGGGGTTGATGGCTCATTAGTAGAGGAAAATTCTCTAGGAATACTAAAAATTAAGGAGGTTATGGGTTCAAGTCCAACTCCCATAGGAATAAAGAAATTTACATTTCAAAAAAAATGTCATGTATCATCAATAATTTCTCAAAAATATTACGTTTTCTAATTTCTAAATGCGAGTTCTTGTAGTGTCGTAGACACATTTACATATGTATTGATGAGAATAAAGCCTCATACGTGAATAAAAATAGAAAAATCATATCTCATAACTCTAACCATTTTTGTTTCTAATATAGCTATAATTCTATAGAAACCATTTACTAATGTCGGTGGCATTTTCTACTGACAAAACTAACCTTGAACTTTATAGTATCAAATATACTCCTCAACCTTTCATCTAGTCCCCAACTTTGTAGTGTGTACCAAATCTACCCCTCAATCTCTTAATATGTCAAAACCTACTCTCCCAACATTTTAAAAAAATACTTCCACCCCCTTAAGTTTTTAAAATTTCGTGTTTACCCTCTTTGGTATACATAATCTGATTTTTTCTCACGGGCTCGATTCCGCGGCCTGCCACTTATTTATTTATAGCAGTTTAGACGTTTTCTTATAACAAAAGTCTAAAGTTTTAATACTAGATCATTTAAAAGCTTTAAAAGTAAAAACAACTCACTGATTTCGTAATTTGGTTACCTAGTGGAATTAGGATTCAAAATAGGAGTAAAAGCATGTTTTTGATTAAAAGTAATTCGTACGCCCACCGGTGGACCTACATACAAGGATACGCTATCACGTGATGCCTGAGACACTTTTTTGTTATATGTTATACAATATTTCATGCTCGTTTTTTATGTGTAATGTTCGTATCTGACATAGTGTTACTGATGTATATTTTCAAAATGTGACACTTGTAAAACAAATTGCATAGTTTAATTAACAAAAACAATCAAGAATTTATGGAGCTTGAATTTAGCGGAAAATGAAAAAGATGAGACATAAAAGTATGAATCTTTAATCTTTATAAAAATTAAAAAGATAGTGAAAGAAAAAACAGTTGGGCCAGAGATAATGTTTTCTCTGTATGGGCCGACAGGAAACAGGCAGCCAAAGCCCAAAGAGTGGTCTTTGTTTTATTATATTGGACTAAGGCCCATTAACGTTTAATCATCTATACATGAAAATATCTATGTTAAATTACATTACATTACACTAATACTTAATCACAAGTTTGCCACCGACCACTTGCATCCCTAACTTTTAAAAAATAATAATATTCATCCTTAACTTTATAAACCGGAACTTCAACCCCTCAAGTTTGTAAAGGTTCGTGTTTACCCACTATAGTATATATAATAAACTAGGTTAAAATCTTGTATATTACACGGGTTAAATAAATAAAATGTTATATATTTAATAATAAAAATTTTATATTTTTAAAAACCCGTGAAACCAATGTATTAAATCGATTTAATAAAATATAATGTAATTTGTTAACAAACACATTTGTCAAAATATGTTTTTAAAAAATGTAATTTGTCGTGACAGTTATAAGGTCTGTTAAGTTAATTTTTAAAACATTTTTTTTCAACTGAGTATTAATTTTTTAATTTAATTGATAAATATTAGTTCATATTAAGTTCATTTGATTGATGATATAATAACTATTTATAATTAAATAATAAGTATTCGTAATTAGATTTATTAATATAAAGATTATTATTTAATAGTAGAGATAAATAGAAAATCTAATATTTAATAGTAAAGAGAGGCGAAAAAATAAATATGAGGAGTAGCCAGAGAGTGACACGTGCCCTAAAGAGATTTTCATTTATTAGAGTAGTAAGATTGTAAACTGTAACTTTAACCCCCTCAAGTTTCTAAAGGTTCACGTTTACTCCCTGTACTATATATAATATAATTTTTATAATAACTTCCGTTCGTTAATTAATTTTTTCTTAACGTCCCAGTATAAATTTCATTAAAAACGGAGTCGTATTCAATGTAGGGTATTTTTTAGGTGTCATGGGTTATATCGACTAACGGTAATTTGATGGTATCGTGAAGAATAAGACCGACACCGACTGAAAAACATCGGTTCCATTATATAACTGTCTTTTATCTATGTTTCGATCTCCAGAACCGAGTCGTCGTAACTTCATACGTTTCTTCTATGTACTTAACCACGTTTCTTTTTGTGTTTAGACATGTTAATATCATCGCCTCAACCGTTTAAGGTCCACATCTCGCCGCCGCAGAGCGCGTGCTAATTTTCTAGTTAATAATTAATTTACATTTTGATTGATTAATAAATATCTTAAACCAATCGATTTTTATACTAAATCTGATTATTACTTTACATTTATATAGTTAGTTCCTTTAAATCTTAGTATTTTTATATAGTGATATCCATTGATTATGATGAGGTTTTATTGTATACATGACTAAATCGGTGCATCATTAATTATCATAACTTTGATGTCATGAAATGATCGGAACAAGGAATGTGATTATTATGTAGAATGAGGCTTTAACATATTTACATGTATGAATTGTAGTAGACCACGAGTGATTTATATGTTTTAGTATAAGTAACGAACATACTTGAAGAATATGATTTAGTAATATGATAAGCAAAATGAGTTATGTATAATCAGAAAGCAAAATGTGTGACGGTGCCAGGTGATACGTGTGACCCTACACTACTCAACGCACAAACAACTTATACACAATGCCTTAGATCTTGTACTCCTGCTATTCATTCCATTGTCTTTTAGGTATAATAATAATAATAATAATAATAATAATAATAATAATAATAATAAAAGTATACTATAAACCTATTTCAAAACTAACGTCTTAGCTACAGTGAACGTTTATTATTGGCCTTTCGAACGGTTCCTCCCACGTGGCATAGTATTATTGGTTTTTCTCCCATTTTTCACTTTGTTTTACGGTTTTCTTTATTTTATGTAATCAAAAAGCAACAACCTAGGCTTGTGGACTTGGTTAATGCTCCTCTTTCAAGATACTTGGTGCGTATTTTGCGGGGATTATATGGATATAATGGAGCATGTTCTCTTATCTTGCGCATTGGCACAAGATGTGTGGCTAATCACCTCCATGTGATGTAAGACAATGCCATTTTTTGCTGCGGAGTTGAGAGACCTCCTGGATATGTAGAAGTATGTAAATGGCACTACTCGATACAAAAAGGTGGTCCAGGCAATAACCCATGTTATGATTTGGTGCTTATGGAAATTGCGGAACGCGGTAAGACTTGGAAACGGGGCGGTGTCATTGGCAAATACAGTGGAGGAGATAAAGGTGCAGGGATTTTTATGTGTTAAAAACAGGTCAAAAATGCTGAATCTGCCTTGAGAACAATGGAAGAGTTTCGACAAGGTGGCTCTCGGATAATCCTACGGAGAATTTCGCCATCTTTTTTAGTATTTATGTGGTTTTAGTATTTCCTGTATTGGCTGTGTTTTTTTTTCTATGTTTGGTGGATGTACTGTTTTGTGTTGGTTAGCTTCTAGCTGGCTCTGGTGAAAATATATGGGGTGATTTTGTTTGCTGTTAAAAAAAAAAAAAAAAACTCACCTCTCTTCTGTCAACCTCCTAGGTTTTTGTTTTTTTTTTTTTTTCTTACCTTTTTTACTTCAAAGAGGAATTTACTGTTGTCGGATGGGATGTCTTCTTCTTGCTTTTGAAAATCTAATATATTCTTACATTTTTATATCTAACTTTTTTTTTTGTTTTTATTTTTTTTTTTCGTTTAGGTTACTTTTTTTTAATTATTAGACGCAATGTGAGAGACATAATATATACTTTTATATCTATGTTTCGATCTTCAAAATCGATTCGTCTCAAATTCGTACGTTACTTTTATGTATTTAAGTATGTAAGTGTCAACGCCAAAAACATTTTTTCTCTATTTTTTTTTACATTTTCTTTCAAGGTTAAACAAGTAGTCATGGGCTCATATGTTTTATTTATATACCTAACTACATTTCTTTTCATAGCCTCAACCCTTTAATATTTGATTCACGCCACAAGGTTAGAAATTCAAGTTACACTGCGTTTCGACATCGCAACATACTACGGGTAAAATTATTAGTTTCCTTTGTAATCAAACAAAGGATACAAGTCGATTATATTTATTAGAGGAAAAAAGAATTACTGATTATGCTTGTGGGCTTTATTCCAAATTTGGAAAAGCCCAAAATAAGGCCCATCGTGTAAATAACGCGTTTAAGGTCGGCGAAACCTCCCCTATAAATACCACATTACCCCGTATCGAATCATTATTACCAAAATTCCAATCTCAAGACCTTCTCCTCACAGCTGAATCCCTAACCCTAGTTTCACAAATTTTGGGGGCTCTAAAGATTCCTTCCATAGGATTCTTTAGATCCTTACTGTTATCTTGTCTGTAATCGTAGTAATCGCATCTGATATCCTTTCGGTTCGATCTCTAGGGAGGATGTCTCGGTGCTTTCCGTACCCTCCTCCTGGTTATTGCAGGAGCGGAGCTGCATACGAGGCCTTGATCGATTCGATTAAGGTTTGTTAAGAAAGCACCTTTGAGATCTCATCTGATCTGTTGTGTTTGTATCTGTTTATGTACATCTCAACTGTTGTTAATTTGAAGAACCAGAAGAGCATGTGTTTTTCAACGATTGATAGGATTATTGGTTTGATTTGTGCGAATTGTTTATTGGTATTGATTGGTATGATTATTGTGGTCCAGTTTGAGAAAAATTTGGTAAATTAATAGTTATTCATGCATGGATGTGGTGTTTAATTTATGCTTGGTGAAAGTTTAGGCCTGTGATTTTGTTTTTTTTTAAACAGGGTTTATGGTAAGCTTTTAAGGGGATTAGTTCTAATGATGTGTAGATTTTAGTAATTAGGACAATTTGTATGACTAGGAGAATCTTTTGTTTTAAGAGTATATTGTAAGATTGTAAAAAAATTAGTAGTTGTTTTAGGGTGTGTTTATAGATTAAGCATTGTCGGAGAACCGGAGGTGATGAGTGTTGTGAATAGGCGATTGATTGGTGTTGATTTGCTATTAGAGTTGCATGAGTGTATTGAGATTTAGGATATAGATTTTAGGAATAGGCAGAATGATCATATGTTGGTTTAGAACAAGGATGATGATGGAGCATATTAGGATTCTAGCAAATGAGTCATAAGAATGTTCTAATTGCTTTGGTGAAGTTGTTTTGGAAACATATTGAACATTTTGGATTTAATGTGGCTTTCAATAGAATTTAGATTTTTGATTCATGAACCGGCTGGTTCAACTTTCATATTCGATATGACTCCATGAAATAAATGAAACTCATACTTTCGTAATAAACATCAAATGTTTACCATGTCATTTTATTAAAAACAACTGCTGCTATTTAACACTCTATCCTGCTCTTTGTATTGCCATAGTATGTTATTGTTGTTCTTTCTTTTAGTTTGTCTGTCTAGTCCTCAAGTTGGTCTTGTTTTTGAGGAATGTATATAATTTCATATACGTTTGTTGGTTGGTTGCTAGGAGCCTAACTGTTTGCTCTGTTTCACTAGTATTAATCTAATCCTTCTGAACATGAAATGATTGGCAATCATGGTTCATGTTTTAGTTGAAATGTTATTTTGTCCAGTGTAATTGTTGGATCTAAATTTGTTGTTCTGGTGCTTTAATTAAAGCTCCAGAAGGAAACCAACAAGACGAAATCTGAAAGTAAGAAAGAAAAGAGGGCCAAGAAAGAAAAGAAGGAAAAAAGGCAGAAAGAAAAAAGAAACAATGAAGATGAAATCAGGATGCAAAAGAACACAACTGGTGAATACCCTAAAGTGTTGCAGAAAGCATCTGATTTTTTGGAAGCCCAATTCAAGAAAACAAATGCAACCACCGAATTATTTGAGAAGAGTGATTTGACCGAAGAGCATGGTCCATCAATCAGTTCACACCAACCGAGCTATTCATCTGATAGCACACAAAACAGTAACAAAAGGAAAAGAGATTATGATAGTTTACTACCTGACAGCTCTACTACTCATGGTTAGTTACATATATTTTATACTTTATCGCGTTGTTGTTATTTATGTTCTATCAGATGCTAATCTTGCATGATTTATTGATACCAAACAGGTAAGCCCTTTAAGATTCGGTTGCTGAAGAAGCACAAAGGATCTGATTCCAGCAATTTTGTTGCAGATGCAAGGTCAAACACTCCTCCATCAGTGCCATCTTTTTCCAACTCGGACAGAAGCGTGGTTTCAAGCATTAGGTTTAATGCTGTTCCTGCAACATCTGGGAGAGAAAACCGAGCCCAAACAACAACGATTTGTGATCCAAACATGTCTCATTTTGGTAGAATACAGTCTGCTCAAAACTTTGCAAAACCAGCCCTTCAATCTACAAGACCACAACCACCACTAATTTCGAGTTTTGGAAGACAAGTTGCTCCCCGTATTGTATCAAGAAACATTGACGAACAAGAACTTCATTCTGGTAGACAGCAGCAGCTGGCTCCAAGTCACTGTGGGTTGCCCAATTCTGTTACAAGTAAGCCAAACACATCGGCTGCAGGAAAAAAACCCAACAATGATATCGTGTTGCCTAGAAACGATGGTGACCAAAGTCTCAAGAAGCAAAAAGAAGACCCACAGAAAGTGGGTCCTACACAGTTTGATAAAAAGATTCTGAAGAAGCACACGAAGTATGAAAAGTTGGTAGGAAGCTGGTTGCCGCCAGTTTTTCAAGCTCATCTACCTGATGATGGTGGTGAAGATTGGCTCTCTGGGAGCAAAACCTCAAAGTCATCAGTTTCCAAGGTTGAAGTTGAAACATGTCGGCAATTGGTAGTGCCTTGGCAGCCATGTGCGCGGTTTTTGGCTGAGGCGGATATACATGCTTTGCCTTTTACGGTTCCTTTCTAATATACTGGACTAAGATTGTGTATAGTTGTTTGGTTGGTAGAAGAGAATGACAAGAAAAAGATTTGAAATTTTGTAATTTGTTAAGAAGAAGGCACCAAATGGGTTGTCTCTTGTAATACCAAATGAGATTAAATATAATGTTCATTTTTCAATGTTGGGATACAAATTTTGAATCAACTATAACATAAAATTTAGTCCTTCAGTTTAGTACTTGAGTTGAAAATCAACAGGATTGATGTGAATATGGGTTCTTTGAAAATCAACAGGAGCGGGTGGGAGTAGAACCTGGAAACCACCAGGCCCATGCTTGGTTTCGATTTAAGAACAAGTCAATTATTCCACGATACAATAAAAATTTAGAAAATGAGAACATTATAAAAATATTAATAATGTTACAATATATTTTTTTTTGACGTGTTTAATAGCGTCGTTATTTAGTGATTGGTGTTTAACTCTTCGCTGGAGTTATTGCTACTACTTCGTTGGGCTTCGTCGTAAGCGAGTTCTTCATCAGTTAGAACAATGACTTTCCATGTTCCACCTCTCCCTCGTGTATGATTTCTCCGGCTTCAATTTTGTCTTCAAGAGTTATAGAATTTGTATTCGTTTCATCACGTCCAAGTGGTCTTCAAGCAAACGCACATTTCCTATAGCATATCATTTAGAGTAAATTACCGTTTGCGTTCATGTGGTTTACACGATTTAACACAATGCGTCCCTAACACTCTGAACCCCTGGACCTAACTTTGTTAAATTCTTTCCGTTAAGTTTAGTCTCGACAGGGCTGGCAAAAAAAATTAAATCGAAACTACAAATCTGACAAAAAAGCGATAAAATACCAATCGAAACCACTAATCTGACCAAATACATTCAATCGAAACTACTAATCTGACAAAAAAAGGCCAATCGAAACTAATAATCTAACAGAAAAAAACAATCGAAGATGCTAATCGTCCCCACCATATTCAACCTGAAAGTTGAAGTCCTAGTTAAAAAGAAACTTCAACACGACCCTTACCCTTACCCGAACGTGAGTAGTGGTCGCATGCACCTGCATTCCGGCTTCAAACAAAAAAAATTGGTCAAAAACAATAAAACGATGAAAGAGTGTACCTGTTACAGCCTGGTAGTCGATCATGGCATCCACGCGAAGAGTCATGTTTTGGTAGGGATGTTTGAGAATTGCAAGAGGACGGCGAGATGGCTGAAGGTTCGATACAAAATTGTTTCGGTCGGGATGTTTCAGTAGGATGCGGCTATTAAAATAGGGGTGGGGGTTCAACCCGTGAATTAGGGTTATAAAATAGAGTTAATTACCAACTCATCGCTGTCGAAGCAGATTTTGTAGTTTCGGGTGAACCCCTGTCAAAACTAAACTTAACGAAAAAAATTTAACGAAGTTAGGCCCAGGGGTTCAGAGGTTCAGAGTGTTAAAAATTGTATACCACAGGTACTCAAAGCGTTAAAAATTCGTGTTACGGAAACATCGTGTTAAATCGTGAAACGGTAATTCACTCTATAATTTATTATGATTTTCCTTAAATTCTAAATATCTCTCATACATGGATCTTTTAACAAAAAATTAATTAATAGAACAATGTCGCATGCCACCGGCGATGTTCATTATTTGTATTTTACTATAGTATATAATTTAATATGATATCCTTAAATTCTAAATGTCTCTAATACACGGTGACTCGGCGTGAGGCCTGAGGGAGTCCGGCGGTGGATGCATACCTGCAAAGCGACCAGGGAAGGGGCGGCATTCTGTTTTGCTGTTGGGGACTGGGTTGCGTTCTCACAACTCAGAACGGAAGTATTGTATGGGAATCCTAGAACTTTTTAACGATTAAATATAAAACTGCATTAAAAAAAGTTTTAAAAAAATGTAAGGGGAGAGATTCGAACCCAGTACCTCTGGGTTATAAACCAAGGCTAAAACACTACACCATGTTCAACTTTGTGTAGGGTTCACCTATATTTTATTTAGGGGTTTATCCCTGTTTTTTTATATAGAGTTCTGTTAAAATTTCAAACACGGGGGTTCCGGTGAACCCCTCTCCCGGACCTAAGTCCCCCCGTGTATATATGCCGTGTGTGTATATATATTATGTTTGTGTATAATCAGGGGAAGGTTCCACTAAAAATAGGTTTTTCGCTAAGAAATGGGTCAAACGAACTCCGATTGCGTTCATTCCAGTGGCGTTGGTACCGTTTCATTAAACACTAAGGCTAAAACCCTAAAACCCAACCTTAAAATATAAACCTTAAAAGTTAAACCCTAAAATCTAAGATGGTAGAGTTCGACGAGACGGTTCCAACGCCGTTGAAATGAGCTCAATCGGAGTTGGTTTGATATAATTTATTAATGTTTTTATCATTTCTTATGTTTGTTAGCGAAAAATCACTTCTTATTTAAACCTCACATGTATAATCACTTAATCAGTTTGTGTGTATAATCTGTGTTCATTTAATAAAATCTGCACTCAACCATTTTCTAGCAAATAAATTGGACTCATTGTAGCAGCCCAAATAAAAAAAAATCTATTTTAGTAGCCCAATTACCAGCCTGTTTAATAGCCCAATTACTAACCCGGTTACTAATTACCCATACCGGAATTAACTAACCTGATTACCAATTAACCCAAATCCTAATCCTATTAGTGTCGGTATTTGGTTACGATTCCTATAACAAAAACCCTGATGTACCTGAAATTTGATTACACAACCCGAACAACACACCTACTTTCAGGATCCAAGCTTTACTTTTTTTTTTAAAACCAAACGTTAATATATGAAGTTCTTGAAACATTATATTTGTTTCAAAACAAATGGTTCACGAAGCAAATTCCAAATTACAAATCATAACCTATTGATAAGTACACCATGTGATAGTGTTCAGTTTAAATCATTTATCTTGGTAGCAACTAGAGATTTGTACCCTACTTTTCTTTTCATCTTCAGCTACCAACCAAAATAACTATACACATATTAGCCTAGCTGATTAGGAAGAAACCATATAAGATAGAACCCGTAAGCACAAATCGGTTTTTATTAAGAACCGGTTCCGGTTCTTACCAGTTCCGGTTCTTTGTTGAAAAACAGGAACCTATGTACCGATTCCGGTTTTTCAAGAACCGGTTCCGGTTCTTAGCAGTTCCGGAAATTCAAGGCGGGTATTTCAAGAACGTATTTCTGGGTATTCGAAAAAATTAGTTAAACATATAAATACTTTAATTAAACATATAAATAACTAACTTAAAAAGTCCAATAACATTAAAAACTTAAAATTTTACAAAATAAATAAATGTTTAAAACATAGATAAATTATATAAAAAACTAGATTGTCTGACCGTTTGACTCATAAAACCTTTTTTTTCACTTTTAGTTTTAACCAATTTAAGTTTTACCATTATTAAAAGTTGAAGTATATACGCGTCACGAATCTGTAAAATATAAATGGATTAGTGTCACAAGACACAAGGGTAGAGGTGCACAAATCGGGTATTCTCAAGAACCGGTTTCAGGAACCGGTTCCGGTTCCATATCCGGTTCTTGGTTGAAAAACCGGAACTTATGTACCCGGTTCAAGAACCGGTTTTCGAGAAGAACCGGTTCCGGTTCCTTGGGCCGTTCCGGTTTTTTTATTCACCTCTACCTGGCATCCAGTGCCAGGTGCGATTTGCCTCATTTTACGCCCAATTCAAAATAGGATTTAAATCTACATTTATTTAAGACGATTTTGATTTGTCAAGCATTGAACTTGTTTCTACAAGGACACATCGAGAGGTTACCTAGATCATTGCAGCGACGAAGGAAATGAACCAGTCTAACTTCACTTTCTCTGTCCTGTATTGAGACTGTAAACACCATGAAAAGCTCGTTAGAAGGGATCCAAAGCCGAAACCTTGGACCACCCTCTGACGGTAAAGTCATAATCGATTATGTATATAAACTAGGTGGTGGCGGTTGCACATGGCAACGGTGATATTGACGTGATTACGTAAACATAAGAGGCTAAATTTTGATTATCAAAACTTAGATTAAAAAAACACGTATATACGAAAATAACGAAAAAAAAATTAGGTTGTTTAATGAGTAAATCATAGAAACAAAATAAGATTTAGTATAAAAATCATTTAGTTATGATGTATAACCTTACAATACATGTGAAAAAGAGATAAAAAAAACGGGTTGACCCATTTCCGTATAGAATTATAACATATAACACGATAGCAACAGGATTTAGGTGAAATCTAAGAATTACAATTTGTTGACATTATCATAATTTTCATATATGATCGGTACAAGATTAAGAGAAGAAACATTTTATTACAAATTAAAAATTAGTCTGCCAACACATAAAAACTCAGGAAAAGATCACAGATGACAGATTACAGGAAATACAACACAAGAACCCTGATTCCACATTTTTTTAAACATAAAAAGATGAAAATAAAGCATCAAATAACAGCTTTTTTTCTATCTTTTATGTACTACAGTGGCAGGCATAAAATAACAATTATGTAATAATAGTATACATAAGAGATCAACTTATCAGAGCCGGAGAAGTCGTCGGAGACTATCAGTAGCTCCGACATCGACTGCAGAAGCCTCGGCCTTGCAACTGACCTTTGACCGGAGTGAAAAAGTAGGCAAAGGCAAGCTACTCGGCGGTGGAGAAACAATATCACCGGATTTGTTAATCGAGGAACAAAAAACCCTAGAAATAACAACTTCCTTCAGATCCGGTCCGATCAATGGATTAACCGACGATTCCGGCGACGGCGCTTTATTTTCCTCCGCCGTGGCAGGCGGAATCGGATCCGGTACATCTTTCTTCGAATCCTTCTTCTGATTCTTCACTTTTTTCGGCGTGAGAGAATGATCTCGCCCTCGGTTTTTGATATTTTTATTGATTCGTGGAGGCGATGATCGGATATTATTGTTTGGAGTACTGTTACTCCGAGAGACGTTCATATTCTGATGATTTAAGGGCACTGAGATCGGAAGAGGAAGAAGAGGCGGTTGGTGACGGTAGTGGTGGAATTTCGGTGCTCCGAGAACCGCAGCGGCCGGAGGATATGAATAAGAGAGAGACGACGGAGGCGTAGATAAGAAACCGCCTCCGGCGAAGTGTCCGCCGCCGAGAAAACTCGTCAGAAGCAAGTTATCAGATGGATACGGAAATAAAGTACGATTCGTACCGAAATTCCTCATCGGATTTCCGATCCGGTGCTTGTTATCGCCGGTTGAGTTCATCATAACCGCCTCCATTGACAAAATCCGATCAAATAACAACAAAATCTACCAGAAGAAGCTATGAATGATCTCAAATAAACACGGATCAAACGCTCAGAAATTGATCTGAAATAATATACACGGATCTTACGATATGAAGGAATTAAAATGAAATTAGTAATTATGAGTATTGAATTTAAATTAGGTTTTGTTAGGTCATGAAGAAATTGATGATAGAAAGGGGATCTGGAGAGGGAGAAAAGCCAGGATTGGCTTTTTGTCAGTTATTACAACAGACAGCTTGCATTGCTTGAATGAATGAGTCTAGGGTTGTTTAAATAGATGAAAATCTCCAACGGCTACTAATGTTTTATTTTATATAATTTAATCAAATAGAATAATAAGAATATATAATTATTATGTTTACACATAAGTAATGGACACGTTCATATGACTCATAGGTCTAATCAAAAGTCCAGGGCGTATGAAATACTTTTTGGTAACTTTAATTTTATTTTGAGTTTGATTTAAAATTTTAATAAGCTGATCTCAACGCTATCGGGTTATCACTGCTGTCAGCTCACGGACGTGGATGACCTTTCGTTAATAAGTTTACCAGGGTAGCCGAGTTTATAGTTTTCGTTTGTTTGTTAAAAAAAAAATAAGTTGATCTTTGGTAGCTTACTTATTGGAATTATTCATCAGCTAATTTAGAATATTATGTTTATTTAAATGACAAACTTTTACAAAACATATATAATTACAGGGTGAGATTAAAATGATAACCAATATTTATGTGATAATCATGAAAATCACTCCTCAAATATTGTGTTACGTATATGTAACAATTATCATTTTGTTAGTATTACATATACGTAAACACTATGTGTCACGTATATGTAACATTATTTGGTAAGTATATGTAAGAGTAAGACTCATCTGTAAGGCCCCGAACCCGAGAGACCTCACTTATTGGAATTACTCATCAACACATAACTCTTAAACATAAGACATTCACAATCACTGCGGAAACGATTTAAACTTTAACATAGGCAGCGGAATACATAACATGTCTTAAATATACTTGTCTGATGCGAATTTAAACTTGTCTTAAAACATAATAAACATACTTGTCTTATTCGAATTTAAACTTGTCTTAAAACATAATAAACTTTAAACATAAATGTTTTAAGTATATGTAATAATTATCATTTTGTTAGTGTTACATATGTAACACTATGTGTCACGTATATATAACATTATGTGATACATATAATTTATAAATATTTATATTAGATGTTAATGAGCAAGAGCGTGATTTTATGTGATTTTGGTCCATGAAAATGACTAGTGTCTAGGCCAATAATATCGTGTTTTTTTAAGTGATCACGCTAGTTTCCCTTTTTTCTGAGGTGATGTCAAAAGTCTTTTTGTGGAACGAAAAAGATTGTTTGTATTAACCAAAAAGTTTTTTCCCCATAGACAAGCAAGTTCTAGCAACCTCATATTCAAAAGCAAACAAAAAATCACTTGTGAAAGCAAAACGATACATATGCCACCATTACCATTTACCAATCTTAGAATTTCAAGATAACTCACATCACGAGTATGGTGGTTTTAAGGGCGGGAAAGTGGCGTCTATTTAAAAGGCTAGAAACAACACGATATTGTCATATTGGTAGGTTGAGCGATCACACACACACACCAGATAATCAGAGTTGAGTGATGGTGGTGATCAGGCTGACGACAACAATTGTTGGTTGGTGCCGCTTTCTAGAGATTAGATGGGAGTGGTGATGTTGGATGTAAAGATGAGATTAGTTTAGGGTTTAATGTTCCGTGTGAAAGACAGAAGAGTTTTGTCCATGTCTTTTATAAAAATAACAAAATAGAGAATTTCATGTATTTTTTTTTCTTTGAAAAACCAACTCTCTTTTCATAATCGCATAACACAAAATATGTTTTTTTAATAAAAACAAATACCACGTAAGTTACATGAAATTGAAAGTCATATGTAATCTTCTTCTTCAAAATAGTTTCATGTATATCAAGTTTTATTTATTTAATTAAATCAAAATCTGTTAGTTTGCAAGATTGATCGAGTGTGGTGCAAAAATACTCTGAAATATGTTTTTTTAACGGCGAACATTGAATATTGTAACGTCGCACCCCCGTCATATGGGAGAGTTTCGTTCAACTCCGGCCAATATGTTGTCCTAACCGGACCCACTTGGCGTTAGAGTTAGAGATCATTCAAAGAAAAATCTTACCCAATACGGCCCCTTCTGGGCTTACGGGAGAGTCGATGCTCGAACCCTGGATCGGTGTGGGTAAAACCCAGGTGCATCAGCCTAAGAGTTAGACCTCATTTGAATGCCTCAGAAAATAATGAAGAGAGCAGGAACTAAACCTGAGTAACAAAGAACAACAAGTCTTTCCTTTATCACTCCATCACATTTGCCTCTGAAATATGTATTTTTGTCACAATTCTGTTTGGATTGTAGAGCTTTCTTAATTATATTTTTTTGTGTTTAATTGAAAATTTGCAATCAAATGATCATTCAATAGATTATAATTTTAAATTTTTTTTCTCTTATTAAATTCTTATTTATTGTTTTAATAACTACTAGAAATTATGACCAGCGCGTTGCGACGAGTTCGTACAGTGATATTAACGTGGTTAATTACATAATTAAATCTGCGCGTTTGTGAATCTCGCTACACGTGTTGCGGCTGTGACACTAACATCGTTAAATACGGTGACTTTAGCACCCCGCGCTCTGCGACGGGAAGCGGATCTTAAACAATTGAGTCAGTGACTAACGTGACTAAGCAAAAAAAAATTTGTTAAGTACATAAAAAAATGTCTAAAGTTACGGCGACTTGATTAGCCCAATAAAAAGAAATGTTAAAAAAACAAAGGAAAAAACCAAAAAAAATTATGGACCAACAGATATGTGACATGTGACGTAACGTTGGGGAATACACATAATTTTTATATTTTACAAACTTCACGGGGAGTTGTGGTAAGACACATGTAAATGAGTAAAACAAAATTTATACCGGGACGCAAAGAAAAAAATATTAAACACAAAAACAAATAACTTATTTGTTGAGGTATATTTAGGTTTTTAGAAAGTTAAGGATTATTATCCGAAAATATAAAAATGAGGAGGGTGCATATGAAATATGGAAAAAGAAAAAAAAATGATTCACGCCAACATTGCTATTTGAGTTATTAGGAGTATGATATAAAAGATGTTAGAAAAAAGAGTGAAATAAATTCCTCAATTTGAAATAACAATTTATTATCAGGGGCGTATTTTCGGAACAAAGAACTAAAATAAATGTTTTGGGTCCCAATTTTTTAGGGATCTCAAAAGTTAAAAAACCTAGTTTAATCTATATTTTAAGCTAAAATTATATGTGATAATCCTTTAATTTTGTGTTTTTAAAGATAAATGAGAAACAATAACAAAATGATTGAAGTAATGTTTATTTATGGGTAATGTAATAACATTCAGGCTAAATATTAAGGGGATCCGGTATACACCCGTGAAATGAGGTGTGATCCGACGTGGTATCATGAATCACGCCGTGATTCAATTGAAGCACCACCCTCTTAAAAGAAATTTCACGCCGTGGTTTTGTTACGTGATATTTTTCACAGCAAAATTTTGAAGAGAATGGTAAGTGGGTAGCAAAGCAAGTGGACGTAAATTCTTTTTCATTATTATTATTCTTGCTTTTACTCTGACTAAATATTATTATCTTTTATCATATGATACATAATTAATAAACATAGAGGGAGGGATCTAATTATAATTAGGAGATTTTAGTAATGTAATTTTACTAATGTAATTTTTTACCCTGTCTAAATCATTAGTAATGTAATTTTTTTTAATTATTAATGTAGTTTATTATTATTATTAATTAATATTATTTATTATGTTTTATTTTATTTATTAATGAAAATTATTTATTATGTTTTATTTTATTTAAATGAAAATTAAAAAATAAACATTTAATTATCACACCATCACAATCACACGGGTATACCCCTTGTCAAGTGATGAGTGGTGTGATAATGAGGAGAGTGACGTGGCGCCACGTGCCGTGCACTTTAGTATCACACCACACTATAATCAAATGGGTATACCCCATGCTCTAATATTATACATTTTAGCGCTCTATAAAAATATATTTTAAAAACATTCATATATTTAGAAAATTTTCATAAAAGACCTCAATTTCAAAGTTCGGTCTATGCCCCCAAAAATATGTTAAGTCGGCCTTATTTATTATAAAGAATTAGGTTAAGGTAAAAATGATTTTAATTGTAAGAAGTGTGAGAAGGATTTAAGGCCATTATATTAAATTATAAAAAATATTTAATGATTGAGATAAAATTATAGGAGAAAAAGTTGTTGAAATGGTATTTTAGTCTTGACCACTTTTGTTAACTTTTTATCAAGTTATCCCCCTCATTTTTAAACGTTCATAACTTTTACATACGACATTATTTTTTTTTTTAAATTACACCATAAAAACGAGCGTTTTTTTAATCTTTAAAACGAGTATAGTGTCGTTATAAACAAAAACGATTTTTTTAACGTTTTTCAGCTCATTGTGTAATTAGTCAGGTCAATGTGTAATACAAGTTTATTGTCTAATACAAGTTCATCATGTAATACAAGTTCATTGTGTAATACCACGTCTGGCCATTGTGTAATTAGTCAGGTCATTGTGTAATTAGTTAGGTCACTGTGTAATACAAGTTAATTGTGTTATACAAGTTCAATGTGTAATACAAGTTCAATGTGTAATACAAGTTCATTGTGTTATATGTATTTATCATTGTGTTTTACGTTTTCCAGCTCATTGTGTAGTTAGTCAGGTCATTGTGTATTACAAGTTCATTGTGTAATACCACGCCTGGTCATTGTGTAATATCTGGTCATTGTGTAATACAAGTTCACTGTGTAATTAGTCAAATCATTGTGTAATACAAGTTCATTGTGTAATACAAGTTCATTGTGTTATACAAGTTCAATGTGTAATACAAGTTCATTATGTTATATGTATTTATCATTGTGTTTTACGTTTTTCAGATTGTTTAGTTAGTCAGGTCATTGTGTAATACAAGTTCATTGTGTAATACCACGTCTGGTCATTGTGTAATATCTGATCATTGTGTAATACAAGTTCATTGTGTAATACAACTTCATTGTGTAATTAGTCAAGTCATTGTGTAATACAAGTTTATTGTGTAATACAAGTTCATTGTGTTATACAAGTTTAATGTGTAATACAAGTTTATTATGTTATATATATTTATCATTGTGTTTTACGTTTTTCAGCTCATTGTGTAGTTAGTCAGGTCATTGTGTAATACAAGTTCATAGTGTAATACAAGTTTATTTTGTAATACAAGTTCATTGTGTAATACCACGTCTGGTCATTGTGTAATACAAGTTGATTGTGTAATTAGTCAAGTAATTGTGTAATACAAGTTCATTGTGTAATACAAGTTAATTGTGTCAAATATTTTTCATCATTGTGTTATATGTTTTCATCATTGTGTTTTACGTTTTCCAGTTCATTGTGTAATTCGCTCAAATATGTCAGGTCATTGTGTAATATGCTCATTGTGTAATATCACTTCATTGTGTAATATCAGGTCTGATCATTGTGTAATATCAGACCTTGTATTACACATTGACCTGGTGCATTACACATTGACCTATTATATTACACATTGATCTGGTATATTACATATTGACCATTATGCCCTCCCTTTAAAAACAATAAAATAACACATGCTAAGCTTACAATTCTTCTTATCCTTCTTATTTTTAAAACCCTTTTTACTATAATCTAGGGGACTACTAACCACACACGGGAAATGCTAACCACACTTGGTCATATACGCATCGTATAGGGCAATACGATGCGTATAGCCCTTCACAAATTCCCGTGCCTGACATTCTCTTACAACCTGTCATTCAAACCTCGTATACGCATCTATAGGTCAATACGATGCCGTTTAGGATACGAGATTCTTTCTGCCACTAAACCCATCACATCGTACCTTATACGCATCGTATTGGGCTATACGATGCGTATAGGGCCCAAATTTTGTGTATTTAACAATGCAAAATTCTCATTCGAACCAAACGAACGTATGCTTTCCAAAAAAAACTATAAAATGTATTGGTGGTGGGATGGTAACTACGGTTTTCAGGTATATTCTAACGAGTCGGTGGAAAACAACCCGCAAAGTTCTGGCGTTCAAGAGGTGAACCAGGAGGAGGTCTCGTCCGACGTTTATTCTCATCAACGGGTAAGGCTTCCGGATTTGAACGAGCCACTGAGCAATCCCGAGTTCGTATACGGTGAACCGTCTTACCTTACACAGCCCACGAACGACTACGTATACGGTGAAGTCTCATACCCGACACAACAAACCGACGACTACGTATACGGTGAAGTCTCATACCCGACACAACAAACCGAAGACTTCGTGTCCGAAGACGAGGAACAAAACCATCAAAACGTGTCGTATAAAACTGACCAGAATTTTCAGTCTTGTGACCAGTTGGTGGATTGGACGGTCAGGATAGGACGTGAGAATGGTTACATCGTTGTCACCCGACGATCGAGGAGAAAAGGCGACGATCCGACGGAACCGTTTATCAAGGTGTGGCTTGTGTGTGACCGTCACGGCGAACGTGCGTCTACTGCCACGGTTAGACGTGCCTGTAGCAAGAAAATAGGTTGTCCCTTTAAATTAGAAGGAGAGTACCAATAAAATAGTGGTGATTGGAAATTAACGGTGAAGGATGACAGTCATAACCACGATCCTAGTCAACATCTTGAGGCGCACTCCTTTGCGAGGAGACTGTATCAGTCGGAACAACTTTTGGTGGCGGAGTTGTATTCGCAAAACATGTTGCCACGAAACATTCTGGCAACTATAAGGGAACAAAACCCAGAGAGTAGTTGCATTAAAAAGGACATTTATAATGCGATACAAAACATAAAAAACGAAACGAGAGTCGGTGAAACTCCAATACAGATTCTGGAAAACCTGCTTTCTTCTAAAAAATACGTCTACTATACTCGGGAAGATCCTGCCACAAATATTGTGGAGGAGATATTCTTTGTTCATCCGAAATCGTTTGAGATGTGGCGTGCGTTCCCGCACGTGTTGATGATCGATGCGACTTACAAAACAAACATGTATAGACTTCCATTTGTCCAAGTGGTCGATGTGACCTCCACACACCAGTCGTTTTGCGTCGCTCATGCATTTATATCAAAAGAACGAGAGAAAAACTTCATCTGGGTGCTACTGCAAATAAAAGCAATGTTGCAAAAGTGTATGGAGCCGCGTCTGATAGTAACAGACAGGGACAAAGCTCTTATGAACGCATGTGATAATATATTTCCGGATTGTTCGAAGAACCTATGTCGGTGGCATATACACGAGAATATCGCAAAACATTGCAGGGCATCATTTACAGACGAAGACTGGGCAAATTTCAAGTATTCATGGTCGGTATTATGTGAGTCTCCGACGCCAGATATATACCGGTACAACTTCAACCGGCTTTACGAACGACTGTATGCTGCCAAACGAGGAAGTAAGTTTTGAATATTTAATATTTTAAGTATTGAATAATTATTAAATATTTAAATATTTATTTAATATTTTTCCAGGAGTTATACATTATGTGACTAAAAATTGGTTGGACCCGTATAAAGAAAAGTTTGTATCCGCCTGGTCCAACAAAAACCTCAATTTTGGTCAACAAACAACGAACCGAGTCGAGAGCCAGCATTCGCTTTTAAAGAGTTATCTTAGAAATGCTAACAGCTCCCTAGATAGACTTGTTGGGTTTGTTGATGAAATTGTAACAGATCAATATTATCAATTACAGTTTGCGTTTGGAACAAGTCTCATAAGAAAAATGGATAGCCACATAGCTATTGAATTGTTTGATAACCTGCACGGTAAGGTTTCACATAAAGCTCTAAATTTGTTAGAAAACGAGTGGTACAAGTTATCACATATACGGAAACAAAATGCAACGTGTGGTTGCCAACTTTTCAGTAGTTGTGGGTTGCCGTGTGCTTGTCGTCTGGCAAGTATCGAAGCTACATGTAAACTGTTTTGACTTTGGAATTTGTGAATGTTTAATTTTCAAAATTTTCTGACTATTTCGTTTTAATACAGGTGGCAGAATCCCGCTAGATGCGTTGGACGTCTTCTGGAGGAAACTTGATTTAAAACCGTCTTTTGTCGATGATGAAAATGTAGACGTGGATAAAGTACTTAGTCAAGTGAGAAACAAAATTATTTCAGAACCTGATCAGGTCAAAAGAAATATGTTTTCGAGAATCGCAGGGGTGGTCTTTCCGAGCAAAAGTAACAAGAAAGCGCCTGTGGTACAAGAAGATACTCGCGGTCGTCCAACTTTGAAAAAGCAACAACAAAGGAAACAGGATGTCGCGAGAAACAACTCATTCACAGGATCCCAACAAAGCAAATGTGACCCTGCGAGACACAGCTCGTACATTGCGTCACAAGACTCGATACAAGCGAGTTCGATCATTCAACACCGTCGTCCAACGAAGGGTAAAGGAAAGCAACCACAAGATGATAACGCCTATCTTGGTTTTCCATTGATTATGGGGAAAGATGCGGTTAACAATATAAATTGTTTTAAGGATTCGATACCGTCTGTCTTTCATCCGTACATTTCACATATACAGGATGTAAATCCCGACGGTAACTGTGGTTTTCGATCGGTAGCTTTGGGCTTAGGGTTAAATGAAAACCGGTGGCTTTTTATCAGACAACAACTTCTATAGGAAATGGACAATAAAGAGGAATGGTGGAGAACTGTTTTTGACAGAGTCGCCTTTCAAGAGTATGATATGCTACGTCACACAATAGATTGGCAGGATGTGAAAGCCGCACCAGTTAGTCATTGGATGTCGATGCCATACACAGGACTCCTAATTGCTCAAAGATTTGGGGTGATTGTTCATCTTTTAAGCATCGCCGGTAATCAAACATTTTTTCCATTATGGTTTGGTCCAAACGTTCACGCTCAACATCAAACTGTATCATTAGTTCACGTCAACATGGCTCATTTCATCCACGTCAAGTTAGACGGAGATTTTTCGATTCCCACGCCGAATGCACTTTGGAATTTGCACCTAAATGATGATGCAGCAAAATGGGAAAATATATACAGTGATCGTATTGAACGATTTAAGAAAATAATGGCTACTAATGGATCTACATTTCCACAATACTTCACGACTCACGGATGATGCTTTATTAGTTTTTTATTAATTTTAAGTATAGGGTCAATTTAATTATTTTAAATTTTAATTATTTTAAATTAATTTTAAGTTAATTATAATTAATATTTTATTATTTTTTGATTAATTTTAATTAAATATAACTAATTTTAATTTAATATTCTATACGCCACGTATAGGGCCATACGTGGCGTACAGAATAACAAAAGTTGATTGCTATACGCCACGTATTGATCTATACGCGGCGTATAGCCACTTGATATACCAGGAAATCGCAGCGTACAGACCCAAACAACCCAAAACAAACAAACACAAACCCATACGCGATCGGTAAAAAAGCTCGTTGATTACGATTGTCGTCTAAAAAAAACTTCGAAAAGGTACGTCTCTACACCCACGATCATTAATGTTAGGTTTATATTGAATATTAGCGGGTAAAACTGGGTAGATTAGAGATTTTTGGATTGAAACTTAAAAACTATACGCCACGTATAGGGCCATACGTGGCGTATAGTTCGTCTGAGGAAGACGATGAAGCCATACGCCACGTATAGATCTATACGTTGCGTATGGCTCATGTTCTCGGCAACTTGGCCCGCGTATGGCCTGATTGCCAGCGTATGGCTAAGTTTGCCCGGTAACTGGCCTGCGTATGGCTTGGTTGCCTTGCGTATGGCTTGGTTTACCCGGTAACAGCATATACGCCACGTATAAGGCTATACGTCACGTATAAGGCTATACGTGGCGTATAGGTTTAAAATAAAAAAAATTTAATTATTATTATTATTTATTATTAAAAATAAAAAACAATATATTATTATTATTTAAAATTAAAAACAATATATTATTATTATTTAAAATTAAAAACAATATATTATTATTATTTATTTTTTATTATTTAAAATTAAAAACAATTAATTATTATCAGATATGGCGGATCATGATGATGATATTCATATGGAGGTGCTAAACGATCTTGCGCACTACCCTTTTTTGGGTTTTCCGGCTGACTCGGAGGCGTATGCCCGGTGCCAGAAGCTCCAGGAGGTGCGGTTGGGTCCAGGGACTGCAGTTGATTGGGCGCTACTCGAGGAGGTACAGGAGGCCGAGTGGGCTAGGGCCATCATCGGCCAGGACACGCCATGGTCACGTCTTTTTGATCTATCGTTCACGGAGACCTTCCGAGAGGTGGTCGTCGAGTTTCTTTCGACGTTCATCTTCTCAGAGGCTGGGCTAGAGCCTCTTCCCGGGGAGGCGCCGGATATGGATCTGGATCATATTTCCTTTTCGATCTTTGGGATCGTTTACCGTCAGACCCTCCGTCAGTGGGCCGTCACGACGGGCTTCTACCACGAGCCTGAGACGGTCACACCACTTTTTGAAGAGGCGGTGACGGAGGTGGACAAGGAGGAACTCCTTGTTTTTTGGGGCTTGATTTCAGATAGTCCTTGGTTGGTTACCAAGGGGAGGGTCTCGGGTATTAGAGACCCTTTGTATAGATATCTGCACCGGCTTATTTCGACGTCGATCGCACCGCGTCTGAAAAACCGTGAGTGGTGCACCGATAGAGACCTCTTCTTTCTCTATTGTCTGCTTACTGGCAGGCGGTGCAACCTATCAACGTGCCTTACACTTTATTTTGCATCTGCCTATATGCGGCAGAAGCGCGAGCTTTTGTATGGCGGTGCTTTCATCACGCAGATCATGCGCTCGGTTACACCATTAGACGTGCATGAGCCTGCGATGTCACCGGCCATTCCCCCTGTCCGATTAGACCGTCGCACGGCGAGCGGCATGCGCATCACGCACCGATTCCCGCAGGGCCTTCGGTTCGTAGGGGCCGTCCAGGACCAGGTTTGGGTCCCGGTGCCGTTGCCGCAGATGCCTAGACAGGGGGACCCGCCTATGCCTCAGCCGCTACATGGTGTGGCGATGGAGGATGGGCCGCCGCACGTCGAGGCCACCCACGACCATCTGCCACAGCATCCCCGACACGTACGTCGGTCTGTTAGGCTGGAGAGGGCTACCCAGGCATTGCTTGATGACCTTGTTTCCGACTCACGACGACAGGGTCGTTAACTCGATCGCATAGAGGACCTGATGATGTGGGCGGTTGGACAGATAGTTGATCTGTCACGAGCCGCCGGCATCGAGCCACGCCCACTACCACCGCGACGTCATTATCCGGACGACCCCGTTCAGGATGAGGGCGGAGGCGGTCAGGGTGACGGCGGACTCGCTTAGCTTTAGTTATTTTATTTGTATTTTGTTTCTTTCGTTGTTATGTATGTAAAACATTTTGATGTATATATATTTAATTTTTTGATGTAATGTATATAATGTTTAGTTAATTTGTTTGGTTGTAATGTTTAATATTTTGTTTGGTTTGTAATGTTTAATACTTTGCTTGTTTATACTGTAAAAATATAACAAATGTTTAAAAATATATATATAAAATTTATAAATAGATAACAAACTTATATTAACAAAATTATATAAATTAAAATAAAAATAAACAAAATATAAATAAAATAAAAAAATTATAATTAAATAAAAAATACCTATACGTGGCGTATAGGTCAATACGCCGCGTATAGGATTCATAAACGTACAACTCTTCCAACTTTTAAAGCAAAAATATAACACGTGCCTCATACGCTGCGTATAGGTCAATACGCCACGTATTGGACCAGCCGCTAGACAGAGAATGACACGTGGCATTCTGTTGGCAGTGACTGAATTCTATACGCCCTCGTATTGCCCTATACGAGGGCGTATAGGGCGGCGGCAGGTCCAATTAACAATATTCCGTGTGTGGTTAGAATCGCCCCCTAACCCTTATTATAAAATATTATTTTCTAACTGTTGAAATCATAAAGAAAACATAAATTTAAATATAATCTTCGTAAAAAACATAGTAACAAAAGTCCAAAAAACACCGACCTTAAATTAGTCGCCATATATTAGCAACGACAATTTGACGTCATAAATATTATGTGAATCTTAAAAGTCTGCTAAAGATCACGATATTAACTATAGGACGGCAGCCGTCAATTCAATTTTGACCGTTGATCAGCCCGAGCCGTTGGAGGAACTATAGCCGTTGATCCCGGAAATACACGTGGCGATGTGTGCATACCCTCACGTGGAGGTAATTGATCTCCGATCCAAACTACCATCCAAAATAAACCAATAAAATGATTTTATCTCATTTAAACAAATTATTCTTTCAAATTATCCTACATGGGAGGGTACTCTCCAAGTACCCTCCAACCATACCCACTAACCACTATGGAAACCTCGTGCGAGGGTATTATTTTGTAAACTTTCAGCGGGTATGAAAATCCGCTCATCATACCCGCTTGAACCCATCTTTGGTGCGGCAGTGTACCCGCATACCCGATCTCGGGTTCTTCTCTACCCGAGCACCACTCCCACCACCCTAATGTTTAATTTGTTTGTTTGGTTGTAATGATAAATTGTAAATGTACAAACATAAAAAATACGCAATGTATAGTACAATATAATATAACAAACGATAAGGCTAAGGGAGTGGTTCCACAATTCCACAACCCTCCACGTCAGCGTCATATCAGATTTTACAGTTTTTCCACATTCTCCACATTTGAAGGAAATAGTTCCATATTGCCACGTCATTTTCTTTTTCTAATTTAATTTAATATTAATTTATTTTAAAATAAAAAAAAACAATAATAATTAAAAAAAGAAAATAACCTTAATAATAAAAAAAGAAAAATACATTAATAATAAAAAAGAAAAAAACATTAGTTTAGTTATATTTATATAACAACTTAAATAAAAATTAAAAACATTAAGTGGGCGTTTGGTTGGTGGAATTCGTTGGAATTTAAATTGAAATTTAAATTGGAATTTTAAGGAATTGGATTTGAAATTGTATTTTGTTCAAAGGATTTGAAATTTTAAGGAATTGAAATCTATTAAAGGAATTTGAATTCCTAAATACATTTGATTTGACAAAACAATCATTAAGGAATTGGATTTGAAATTGAATTTTTATAAGGCAAAAAAAAAAACCTCTAAAAAAAAAAGATAAAGAAAAATAAAAAAATAACTAAAAACTAAAAAAATCAAAATGTTTATTTCGTTTGCCTCGTTTCATAAAAAAAAACACGAAAAAATAGTCGAATTTTCGTTTGTGGTCGACAGCTGTGGTCGTAGTCGGATGCGGCGGTTGGCGGAGGTGGCGGGGGCGGCGAGCGGCGGTGGGGATGGTCGGGATGGCGGCAACGGTGGTGGCGGCAGTGGTCGCAAGGGTCGGTGATGGTGATAAGGGTCGGTAGTCGGAGATTCCATTTGCTTTAGTTGAATTACTTCACAAGTCGGAAGGAATTTGAAATCCTTCTGTCACAACCCATTCGGCGGCGGAATCACCGAACGTGACGTGTAGGATTGTTCAAAGGCATCGTGGCACTATTGTTGAAATATAAATTTAACCGATTTCATTAAACTAAGAATTTCAAATACAGTTGTTTCAATTAAAGGAAATACATTGATAAACAAAAGACAAAAATATTTAAATTTGATATCTAAGGCAAAGTCCCTAGATTCCATTTCGATGGTAGCATCAAACATCTCCTGAAAACATGTAAAATAATATTTGATCAACAATAAAGTTGGTGAGTTCATACAAGTTTCATACATATAATAATCATGTTTAAATCAACAATTCACATGCATAGACATACTTCACTAATGTTCATACAATTTGTAATGATATAGTTCAAACCTATTGTTGACATAGCATACCTAGCATCCAAAGAATACTAGTCGAATAAATAACATAACAAGATCGGGGGCTCCATAAAGGTAACGAAAAGCCGACGGGTGTCAATCCTATAGCGCTACACTTGTTAAGTGCGGTTTTGCAAGAATTAATGAACTATTGTATTAACAAGTTGTATTTAAGCATGTAGTCAAGTTTGTTGTCACATGAGCATGTTAATGAATTGTGTTCGAATAAAGTGTGAATCTTGTAGTGTATGTGTTTTGAATATGTACATGTTTTCAAGTCCCAATGTGCAAAAATGTAAAAGGGGCAAGTATGAAACTCACGGTTTGGCGTGGTAATGAAAGGATGAACGGGAAGGTGAAGAGTCGGGAATGCCGGTTAACCTAAAAGGTAACGTAGGCATAAGTTCGGTGGAGAAGAAATAATAAATAATATATATGTATAATAGTATCAAGTTGGTCATGCATCGCCGACGGCGGACCGAAGCACAAACCCCTAACTTAGTTAGGAATTCGGATGGTCAAAAGTTAGTATAGTTAGTAATATACCACTTGAAGTGGCCAAGAGAAAGGTTGGGAAATCCACAAACCTTGTTAGATTTATTTATAATATTTATGTATAGTATTTGAACACCTTGTGGCTATTGGATGTCTTATGGTAGATGAACCTATGTTCATCTACTTCATCCAAATACCTTAGCACAAGGCTTCCATCATAGAATTTTGATGGAAGCTTGGTTTGGTTTTACCACAACTAGATGTAAAATATCCAAACAAGAACATGAAGAAGAAGAAATGTTAGTTGAAAGACCACAACTTGGACTTCAAATGGTGACTTATCTTTCGGCATGGTTCGGTGACTTTGGGTTCGGTGGGCTCAACGGTGGCTTGGGTGGTGTGCTTCTTGGTGCCCCGAATGGTTAAAGTACCATCCTGAACACGGTTTCGGGAGAAAGCGGCCGCAAGGCGCATGGCCTTGGCGAGGTTGGTGGGTTCGGCGGCGGCGAACGTGTCCTTGATGACGGACGGGAGGCCTTGCATGTACTTGGCCACGGATCGCTCTATGGTGTCAACTTGGCGAGGCGCAAGGACGGAGAGTTGTTGGAAGCGGAGGTTGTAGGCAGCATTGTCACCGCTGTCCTGTTTGAGGGTGAAAAACTCCTCCTCGAGTGCTTGCAACTCGTAGGGAGGGCAGTACTCCTCGCGCATAAACGCTTTGAGTTCCTTCCAAGACAGGGTGACGATCTCCTCGTCGAGCTCCTTCTCGCTATCCCACCAAGCGAGAGCTTGCTCTTTGAAGAGGCTAGCGGCGTAGCGAGTCCGGAGGTGGTCCGGGGTCTCGCTTACCGAGAAGGTGTTTTCCATGCTCACAAACCAGCTAAGGAGATTGGTTGCACCTTCGAGTCCCGTGAAAGATTCGGGACGACAAGCAAGGAAGGTTCTGTAGTGTTGGGCGTGGGAGTTGGGAGTTTCGGTGTTGGATTCGACCGATCCGTTGGGGGTGGGGTTCTGGATGAGGCGAGGGATGACTTGGGCCATTTGCTTGGCCACGAGTGCGGCCAAACGCTTGTCCCTCTTGTTGTTCCTGGCGGTAGCAGAGTGGCGAGATGAAGACATCTACAAAAGGGGGTTGTGAGACTTAGATCAATGGTTTTGCATAAAAATTGTTGTCATATGAGTATGTAAATTTCACGTATGACACAAGTAATCAAGTAATTTCATGTAATAGCACGTTTGGTCATGTGAATCATGTATGGAAATAGTGTATATAACAAACATGTGACGATGAAAGAGCATAAATTTAATTGGTTCTCGAATGTATTAGCGTTTTGAAGTTAGTAAGGCGAGTAGCGAAAAGCGAGCGTCCACGAGATCGAACCAAGTTAGTATAATAATAGTAGTGAAAATAGTTTATATATAAAAGAGAGGCTTGTTTGTAAAAAGTTGGAGTGTCTCGTTATCTCGGCTCTTGAACTAACGAAAACGTCGACCAACCCAAGTGGTCAAACCTTTTATTGAGTTCGGGAAACACGTTTTGGCCTAATAGATAAAATACTCTCGCCGGTAATTCGGTTAACGGTATTTTACCCTTCCGGTTACTACGTGTCCCTAGTCAATAGCAAAGCCGAGACTTTGGCGAGATTGAAAATTTTAAGAGTGGAAATAATCACCAAATTGTGGATTTCACTCCTAGTTTGGTGGTGTCGTTCCGTTTTATATAGGGTTGGTGCCTTAACCGTTTGAGATAGGAAATTACTCCTAACTTTAACGGTACGGTTTCCCAAGAGCGTTTGTGAGTGGAATTCTTTTACCGTCAAGGTGAGGTTTTCACACCTAACTTGATGGTAAATTCCTAAGTCTTAGGCGGAGTGAAACTTATCACCGAATGAGGAATTACCCTCTTTTGGTGAGTTCGTTTCTTTGGTGAAATATGAGTGTCTTGATGTCTTGAAATCCATGACGGTGTATTTAGTCCAAAGAATAAGTAAGAAGCAAAGGTGGTAGAACAAGCGTATTAAGAGTCATAAGGAATGGTCTAAAACGGGTCCTTAGTTATAGGCTAGGTCAAATAAGCAATTTTCCTAATTCCATATAACCACGGCTCTGATACCAATCTGTCACAACCCATTCGACGGCGGAATCACCGAACGTGACGTGTAGGATTGTTCAAAGGCATCGTGACACTATTGTTGAAATATAAATTTAACCGATTTCATTAAACTAAGAATTTCAAATACAGTTGTTTCAATTAAAGGAAATACATTGATAAACAAAAGACAAAAATATTTAAATTTGATATCTAAGGCAAAGTCCCTAGATTCCATTTCGATGGTAGCATAAAACATCTCCTGAAAACATGTAAAATAATATTTGATCAACAATAAAGTTGGTGAGTTCATACAAGTTTCATACATATAATAATCATGTTTAAATCAACAATTCACATGCATAGACATACTTCACTAATGTTCATACAATTTGTAATGATATAGTTCAAACCTATTGTTGACATATCATACCTAGCATCCAAAGAATACTAGTCGAATAAATAACATAACAAGATCGGGGGCTCCATAAAGGTAACGAAAAGCCGACGGGTGTCAATCCTATAGCGCTACACTTGTTAAGTGCGGTTTTGCAAGAATTAATGAACTATTGTATTAACAAGTTGTATTTAAGCATGTAGTCAAGTTTGTTGTCACATGAGCATGTTAATGAATTGTGTTTGAATAAAGTATGAATCTTGTAGTGTATGTGTTTTGAATATGTACATGTTTTCAAGTCCCAAAGTGTAAAAATGTAAAAGAGGCAAGTATGAAACTCACGGTTTGGCGTGGTAACGAAAGGATGAACGGGAAGGTGAAGAGTCGGGAATGCCGGTTAACCTAAAAGGTAACGTAGGCATAAGTTCGGTGGAGAAGAAATAATAAATAATATATATGTATAATAGTATCAAGTTGGTCATGCATCGCCGACGGCGGACCGAAGCACAAACCCCTAACTTAGTTAGGAATTCGGATGGTCAAAAGTTAGTATAGTTAGTAATATACCACTTGAAGTGGCCAAGAGAAAGGTTGGGAAATCCACAAACCTTGTTAGATTTATTTATAATATTTATGTATAGTATTTGAACACCTTGTGGCTATTGGATGTCTTATGGTAGATGAACCTATGTTCATCTACTTCATCCAAATACCTTAGCACAAGGCTTCCATCATAGAATTTTGATGGAAGCTTGGTTTGATTTTACCACAACTAGATGTAAAATATCCAAACAAGAACATGAAGAAGAAGAAATGTTAGTTGAAAGACCACAACTTGGACCTCAAATGGTGACTTATCTTAGATGTTTACCAAGGTAAACAAATGATAAGATCCTAGAGGTTTATCCAAGAGGGTGAAGGAAGAATTGTTAAGAAAAAAAAAGGAAGAAACTTGAAGAAAAATAAGGTTTTTACCTTATAAAATTCTGTCAAAAATCTTGGAAGAAATGGAGCACTTGGAGAGATTTATGAGAGAATTTGAAGGGTGTAAGGGTGGAGGAGTGAAAGGGAGTGTGTCGTTATAAGTGTGGATTAGGGTTTGGGGTATTAAATGAGTTAATTGGGAGTTGGTGGTTGAAAGGGAGGTGATTCTTTTTTAAAAAGAAAAAAATGAAATAATAATAATAATAGTACTAATGATAATAATACTACTACTAATAATAATAATTAAAATCCGAGCGTGTATGGACGTGAAACGAGAATATAAATGTGTAAAAAAAGTGAAACGCGTGTTTGTAATATATAATTTTGTAATATTGCACGTATGATGTTGTCTTGCATATGTATAAATATAATGTATGTTGTAAATATGTAATTGAATAAATCCAATAAATTCATTGATCATAAGTCTCGGGTTACAATGGATTCAAAAATGAAAGTAAAAGGGTACAAAATGTAAATAAACAATGATGTGGAAAGTACGGATATTACACCTTCATTTGAGGGAATTTGAAGGAATTAATTCCAATTGCAATTCCATTCTCTACCAAACACGTTAAGAATGGAATTCGGATTCCAATTCCAACGAATTTTACGAACCAAACACCCAAATGAATAAAATTCAAATTCCAATTCCGTTGAATTCCATTTAATTTCGGCGTACCAAACGCCCACTAAATTTGAAAACAATTACATATAAAAAAAAGAACTAATATTTTTAAACATGTAATTTAAAAAATCAAAGGCTTGTGAAAAACATTAAATTTAAAACTAATATTTTTAAATTTAAAACTAATGTATCATCTTCTTCACACACAAATACTAGAGGACCCACCCAAAGCTTCCACACAAAGCATCCACGTCGTAGAGATACCCACGCTGCCTCCACACGCTCGTGGACCACGCTAGGGGGTTGTGATGTTTCCATTCTGCCATGTCACCCTTAACGGAGCTTTCACGGGGGTACTCCCCTCAGCCAAAAAATTAAAAGATTACGGGAATTACAAAAACAATGTATATAATAAATAAGTCAAAAATTATATATAATATAAATTAAAAAAAGATAACAAACGATAAATTAAAGAAAAGGGATAATATCATATATACCCCTACCAACATGGGTAAATATCATATATACCCAACAAAAACTAAAAATATCATATATACCCAATTTAAATAATTTGTTATTTTATGACTATTCTACCCTTATCCATTATATGATTTTTTATAACATAATTTTTTAGTTTATCCAATTTGTAAAAGATCACTCGTTCTCCTATTCATGATGGCGACTATAAACTCATTCAGAAGGCATCGATTGAGAATGAATGATTGCGAGAAAGTTACAAAACGCTAATGCTATAAAAGAAAATTGATAAAGTTATAAAATAAATGAAAAAAATTAAAAATAGTATTTTTCGAAACCTATTCTTTATGGTTAAATATAAAATTCTAAAGTTGAAAATGTGATAATATCAAGTTTCAATTTTAAAAATTGATAAATATGAAATATTAAAGTTTAGAGAAATAAGGGTAAAATGATCATCTTTTAAATGGTTTTTAATGAAATGGGTATATATGATAAAATCACATGTTTGTAAGGGTATATATGATATTTTTAGTTTTTGTTAGGTATATATAATATTTTCTAAGTTTATAAGGGTATATATAAAATTGCCCCTATATAAAATATAGTTTTCATTTGAACGCTATTATGTGCAATAAAACTTATGGTTAATTTTGAAATTTTGAAACTCTTTTCCCTGTAATAATCTTTTTAAATAAACATTTGGATAATTTATTTTCAAAAGTTTTTGATCCATTTCCAAAGATATGAAAATTGGCATAGATTCATCCAAAAACATTATCATTTGGAATTAAATAAGTGATTTTAAGATGACATATAACAGTGAGAAATTAGTAAAAGTTCAAATTTTAAAAACCAATGTTTGCAATAGTAGATTCTACGTACGGTTACAAAATACATAAATAAAAACAAATTTAAATTCGTAAAATTTGAATAAGTTTTTTTATAATTTTTAAAGCTTGATGTCACGGGGTCATCTCACGAGGCCCTGTGTGACGTCCTGGGTTGCTCCAGGACCAACCAATCTATTCCGCTTATGATCAGGATCTAATGGTTTTGTCCTGCCTTGGACTCATCAAGCGAACGACAACAATTCGTGACCAGTGATGCGTTCGATATACAAGCTCACTTAGGCATGTTCACGTCGGCTATCCTACTGAGGCTATGCCCGATAAAGTCCGAACTTGCAAGAAAACCCAAACGTTTAAATACAAACATAGCAAAACGATCTTTGGTCCGTGACACTCTCCCACTACCGTCACAGAGTTATTCTTTTGACTCTCGTGCGGCACTTAGACTTGTCCTAAGTTCAGCCTTTGATGCTTGATCAAAGTTGTTATGTAGCGGAATACTTGAAATAAAGGGAACAAAGATTGCAAGTTACAAGAAAACGCCTTTGTATTGCTTGAACACAAAGTTACAATGCTATGGAGTTACAAGTAATTGAAATACCCTACTTCTTCCTTATTATTTTATCAGAGTTTCATAGCGGAAAACGGTACCAGATTTCTCAAAACTTTGTCACTAAAGTGACACAGGTATATTTTATTATAAATATTGTTTTTACATAAAATATTACATCATTTAACATAGAGATTCTTCAACTCCGATCAGCCACGTCCTTAGGAAGCCTCATTCCATATGCTCTTAACCTGCAGTGTTTGGAAAACATTTTTGGATGAGCTTACGCTAAGTAAGTACACTGCATCGTTCATTTTATTATAAACCCTTTAGGTTCTTATTATTGTTCACGTTTTCTCGTGCTTTAGGCGCCCACGTGACCATCTCCGGACGTACCTCCGGTCACGCTTTTCGTATATTTTATGGGTGTGCTAACCCCCTCGCAACCATCATAGACCGTATCTCCGGTCCAAGTTTTCATTTGAGACCCGTCCCGTAGGCTGGACATCTCTGAGACCCGCCCCGTAGGCTGAACATCTCATTTCATTTATTCATTCATTTCTTATTGAGACCCGCCCCGTAGGCTGGACGTCTCATTTCCATTCATTCATTGAGACCCGCCCCCGTAGGCTGGACATCTCATTACATTGGGATCTTGAGTATCATAGACTCACATCCTCCCAATGTATTCCCAACCAGTCCTCACCTTAAAACTTCCTAACGGTTTCCCCATGATGCACTAAAGATGCTTATATATAGGAAGTACCAGCGGCGTATCCACCACCCCTTTAACACTTCATGAGTACTCCGTTATTTCATTTTAAGACTTAGACTCGTTTCCATCATTCATTCATATTTACACATATAGCATGATCATCTATCATGCATTCACATATTCACATTGCATATAGTATGATCTCTTGTCATACTTTCATATTCATCCATGCTCTAATTCCTTATAAAGGTTTCTCCATGTTACGTTAAACATGTTTATATATAGGAAATACCAGCGGCGTATCCACCACCCCTTTAATGTCCCATGAATACTCTTTTACTTAGAATTAAGCTTTACCATTTAATTCTCATTTAGTAGCATGATCTCTTTATGCTTTTATCTTAACTCTTACTCTAATCCCTTACAAAGGTTTCGTCATGTTATGTTAAAGAGGTTTATATATAGGAAGTACCAGCGGCGTATCCACCACCCCTTTAACACTTCAAGAGTACTCCTTTGCTTAAGATTAAGCGTTTCTCATTACTTATTTAATAGCATGAATTCCTCATGCTTTTGTCCCATTCTCGTCCTAATTCCTCGTAAAGGCGTCTCTATTATGTATTAAAGATGTTTATATATAGGAAGTATCAGCGGTGTATCCACCACCCCTTTAACACATCACATATATTCCTTTATTTAGAATTAAGCCTTCTCTCATTCATATTTATTATATATTGTAAACTCGGGTGATTATCCTTCCAAAGTAGAACCTCCAACAGATATATTCCCAGGAAAGAGTGACGGGTCTAGGAGAGATTTATACACCACTCTTTCCTTAGACAGAACATTCCGTTTGTAAAATAACTACATACCGATCAGAAGTTCTCCCGTGCGTTTACTATATTCTTATTACTTTTATTTAGTCTATACCCCTTAAAATTCATAATGGTTTCACAACGAAGTACCAAGAGGTTTATATATAGGAAGTACTAGCGGCGTATCCACCACCCCTTGGATACGTCGTGACTAATTCATTATTCTCGTTTAGTGTTTAGACTAATTCGTCATTACCCTTTAATTTCCCCGTACCTTTGTTCCACATATAGCACATAACATATAATCACATAATTCACATAAACATTTTATCTAAGGTACGGGTCCAGTTTACTTACGATAGTCTCGGGTCGTTTCCTATGCTCGTTCCTTGCTTAAACGTCTCTCCGGATCTGAACCACACTCGTAGCGTACCACTCTCGCACTTAAACGCGCCGCACCGGGTCTTCTAACCTTCCTTAGAGAGAGAGTGTGTGTCGTAATGGTGTTGGTGTGTGTTTTGTTGTGTTTCTAATTTGAACGGCAAATGATTTATATTTATAGGCTGAAACTGCGCCGATGTCGGACCGACGTCTAAAACGATATCGGTCCGACGTCCGCATGTCGGACTGACGTCTAAAACCATGTCAGTCCGACGTCGAGCTGAGTCACCAAACACGCGTCAAAGCCTCCTGATTTGCTCCAGCAACACACGTCGGACCGTTATGCTTGGGATATCGGTCTGACATACTTTATTTTCATATTCTTCTCGCCGAAACACCCCATTTTCATATATTATGGCTCCCGTAACTCATTTTCTAGCTCGAGATATGCTTATACAAAGTTGTAATTTTCGGGCAAATAGTCTTCCAGTTTCGAACCCGATTAGGTTCTTTGGCCACGTTTCTCAACCGACACGTGTCTCATCTTATATTTAGGAGTTTTGGATGTTACAGTAAGTGAGTTTTTAAAAATGATACATCTAAAGTCTATTTATACTAGCAAGAAGCTGATCTAGATGCTTCTTGATCTAGGCTATTCTAATCATCAAATATACAAGCTCATTTCTAAAAATCTCCTTGATAATATCTAGTCCTGTTAAGAGTGTTGATGGTTGGTCTAGAGGTTTCCTTGGCTGAATTTTGTGGCTGATTCTACGACCTTCTTGGTAGTCCTTTGAGCAACGTTTTCTAGGCCATTCCAATACTTTGAAGGCTGTTCTAGAATCATCTATACCACCTTTAACAATGCATAATTTTGTAGGTTGTTTCGGAGAATTCTAGGAAGCCCTTGATGCCTCCAAACGTGTCAAGAAACTTTCAGAATGTTAGGGTTACGACCTGAATTTAAGCGGGTTGTGGCATTCTCCCCACCTAAAGCCACGACGTCCTTGTCGTGTTTCTTGAGTGGTCCATGTCTTGTCCATATGAGCCTCATGACGGATATCGTTTTGCCTCACCGCCATGTATCTGGTTCCAAGGTCGTTGTGTGCACTTGGTCTCCTTTGACAATGTAAAGTGTGTTTATGAATGTTACCGGAACGCCTTTTGCTCCCCAGAAGAAGTCCATTCCAAGCACGATGTCGTGGTCATCATAGGCACAACTGAGAAGTGTAGTTTTCCTGTCCATGTTCCGATCTTGACCTTTACGCCCCAAGATACTCCTTTAATTAGTTTGGGGTCCCCATCAGCAGCCTTGATGCACCCATCTTGCATAGTAATTATTAATCCTAGTCTCTTTGTTTCATATGGGGAGATGAAGTTGTGACTGTCCCCGATATCTACTAATGCTTTGACAAGTAGCCCTTTGATCTCTACATTTACGAATCGAAGTCCTTGGGGCTCTTTGTTTGTATTGCTCATGATCTCTGTCGGGAAAGTTTGGCTCGCCATAGTCAAAGGTTTGCCTTCTTGTTTGGTTAAGGCATTTAACACTTGAAGTTGCATTGCTCCTAAACGAGCCTCCTCGCGTTTATTGTCTTCATCATCATCGGTCCTTACTAGGGCCGTCAATTTTGATTTTTTTGAACAATCGTGCGCCGCGTGTGGTCAATCACATAGAAAGTATCCTTTGTTTGCGGGTTGATTGTTGTTATACCTTGGAGGTCTTGGTGCATCAATCCTTCGAGTGTAATTTGTCTTCGCTCCCCCACCTAATTCGTCGTTCAGTTCTTCGACTATGGGCTTATATCGGCGTTTTCCTTTAGATCGATCAAGCTTTCAGCTGCGGCGATGGCTGAAGCGAGATCTTGGACATTACGTCGGTCTAAATCGGTTCTGGCCCATAAGTGTAACCCATCGAGGAAATAGAAGAGGGAGTCTTTATCCGGTAGATCCAGAATTTCAAGGACTAATGTCGTGAATTCCTTGACATAGTCCTTGATTGTGTCGGTTTGCTTGAGCTTTCGTAATCGACTTCCAGCTTCATGCTCAGCATTGACCAGATAGAATTGCTTTTTGAGTTCTTGAACAAACTCATCCAAATTATTAAATGTACATGTACGTCGTGCAACGTCCGTGTATTGGCGTCTCCACCATAATGTGGCAATGTCCTTAAAATACATGGATGCGGTCTTGATTTTGGTTGCATCGTCCAAGACTTGTGTTACTTCCATGTATTGTTCCATTTCCTACACAAAGGCATCAATCGCTCGGGCTTCCCTTTTACCTCAAAACGGTGATGGTATGGGGATCTCGATTCTTGCAGCGAATGGATTGATATTGCCGTTTACGTTGACTATGGCTTGGCTGCACTCTTTAACTTTGGATTCCAAATCCAAGAAAATCTTATAACACTCATGTACCTCGCGTTCTACTTCTTTTTGGAGCTTTGTGATCTCATCTTTGATCAACAAAGATAACTCGGTGCGCCATACATCCATTGTTCTGAAGTCTTCTTTGAAGCCTTCAAAGTCAGTTTCTGGTATTTGTAGTTGTTGGAATGCAAGATCGACTTGTGCTCCCAGCCTTATGATATATGCCTCGACATCACAAAGTCATTTTTCCAATGTTTTATCCTTGGACACACCGCGACCCTTATTGCCTCCAGCATGAGTGTCATCCCGACTACGATTCTATTCTCCACCAAGGACATTCTTGTTTGGATCGGTTGCCATCCCAGTGAATCGACTTTTCTCTAATACCACGTGTCACAAAGTTATTCTTTTGACTCTCTTGCGACACTTAGACTTGTTCTAAGATTTGTCTTTGATGCTTGATCAAAGTTGTTATGCAGCGGAATACTTAAAATAATGGGAACAAAGATTGCAAGTTACAAGAAAACGCCTTTGTATTGCTTGAACACAAATTTACAATGCTATGAAGTTACAACTACTTGGGTCTCTACAAATGATCCATCTAAAGTCTATTTATACTAGCAAGAAGCTGATCTAGATGCTTCTTGATTTACACTATTATAATCATCAATTATACAAGCTCATTTCTAGAAATCTCCTTGATAACATCTAGTCCCTTTCAAGAGTGTTCATGCAGTGACGGACCTAGAAATGTTTTTGATGGGGATTGGAATTTTTTGGGGTCGGTTGACTAGCGATATATAACACGTATATCACACTAAAAATTGTTCCCGAAGGGGGGGGGGGGTTCTAGGGCTATTAACAAAGTTTTACGGGGGCGATCGAGATTTTAACGTGTATATAAAACTAAAAACAAAATTTTTATGGAAAGCTGCTGCCCCCCATAACTAAAGGGTAGGTACGACCATGTGTTCATGGCTGGTCTAGAGGTCTCTTTGGCTGAATTTTGTGGCTGATTCTAGGACCTTCTTAGTAGTCTTTTGAGCAACGTTTTCTAGGTCATTCCAAAGCTTTAAAGGACGTTCTAGAATCATCTATACCACCTTTAACAATGCAGAATTTTATAGGTTGTTTCATAGAATTCCGGGCAACACTTGATGCTTCCAAACGTGTCCAAAATTTTTCGAAATACAAGGATTACGACTTGAATTTAGGCGTAGTGTGACATTGAGCAAGTAAAAATACCAATAATAAAATAATATGAACTTCGGCAGTTTATATTGTGGTGAGCGACGTAACTACCATATGATTCATTGTTTGGTCGGTTCATTATTTTATGATCTATTATAGGTTTGTATCCAATAAATCAAACATACAACTTGTCATTTATATATTTATTCATATTTTTATATGGTCACCCAAGTATTTTTAAGTAGCTGTCTATTCTATGATTGCAGCCTTTTAATATTTTCAATTTGTTAAATGAAATAAAATTTATTTTATTTTAAATTGTTTAAAATCAAAGATTCTAATTCGTGGTTTAAAATATAATTTGCTGATATCATTAGAACATATTTATAAATGTATTCCTTTTAAGTTCTAACATTTATGAGAATGTTAATTGCATTAGCCTAAAGTTATTGATTAGTCGGACCGGTCTAAAAAAATAACCAATTTAAAAAATAAAAGGATATGGAAAATATAAAAAAATATCCTTATTCTAATAAAAAACTAAATTTTTTTGCCACTTGTTACTCTCACATTTTTTTCACATCTCTCTCTTATTAAATACACATATCTTTTTTTAATAATGATTTATATTTAAAGAAAATATTAATTTATACTAATAAAACTCATTTATTTTAATTATCTCTTATTTTAAAAAACTTTAAAATTTAATTATGTAACACTTTTTTCTAACTAAATAGTGATGTAAGTCAAATTATATTAAATAGAAGTTAATATATTCAAACCGTGTAATATACGGGTTTTTAAATATATAAACGTTTTATTACTAAGTATATAACGTTATATTTTATCAATCCGTGTAATACACGAGTTTTTAAAATACACAATTTTTATTATTAAATATATAATATTATATTTTATCAACGCGTGTAATACACGAGATTTTAACGTATTATCCTATAAGTGAAAAGAAAAAGGAAAATATAAGTACAACGAAGGAAACAAATTTAACAAACAAATTGTTTGAGTAATAAACCTTGAGTAATCAAAACACAAAATAAATCTTATGCTAACATAAAACAAAACAAAGGAATTATTTGTACTACATCTCACAATCTATGACATGGCATGTTAAGACGGAATGACACGACTTAAAGTTAAGCGGGGTAGAGTTTGGGTCATAAATAGACATGTTAATGATGCAATTAAAAACATGTCTAAGCAAGTTTAACCCGCTTAAATCATTTATGACACGAAATAGCACGTTTAAATAATTGTGGTAAATGGTTTAACATGTCAAGACAATACGTTTAAAACCCGTTTATCAAAGTTGGGTAGATTTAAAATTTTATAAATAACAAATATATCATAAATAAATTCCTTCCCCAAACTCGCTAACATAGTTCGTTATGGATTTGATCGTAATTTTTTATAACTTATATTATATCGTGCTAGTTACGTCTTATTATTTGCTTGCAGTGTTAAGTGAGTCGTATTAAACAAGTTGTGACATTCGTGTTATTGAATTGTTTATATTTAATTGTGCTAAAAATGTCGTGTCTGTTGTGTTATTGAACTAGTTATATTTAACAACATAAGTGACTCTACAGTACAAGCAACTAAAACAACCACTTTAGACCCAAAAAATTAAAAAAAGCTACTTTAATTTGTATTCTCAACTTTTGTGTTTTCAGATAGAAATGATAATTTCATAACTTTTATGTCAACATTATACGTTTTGACGCCACATTAAATTACATTTTAATTTTTTTTATATATTTTCAAAACTTTCCCAGAATGCCTCAATTTCAACGTTTCGCTTTAGACCACAAAATATGTTGAGTCAACCTTGTTTAACCATGTTAAATTGTTAAAGTATCGTGTGGTGTGTATAACCATGCTAGTGTTTAAGCAAGGGCGAAGCTATGAAGGGGTCAGGGAGGGCCCCGACTCTTGCCGTTTTTTCCGTTAGTAGTGTTAATTTTTCCGTTTTCGTTCAAAAATTTTTTTACGTATAGAGCCGGCCCCCGCTTATTTTTTTCGGCCCCCGCTTCTTAGATTTTCAAGCTCCGCCAATGTGTTTAAGTAAATGACACGTTTAGTTAAACATGCCGTGTTTGGATTAAATAGTATATTAAACGTTTAATGTCAAACATGGTGTCACACCCCCAAATTCCACTAACGGAGTTTTACCGTTTGGAAGGTGACACACCAGGATCTCAGTCATTAGTTACATCAAACGACACTATATGAGACTTAAAATGTCATAACATAAAAGTTCAGAGTTAATGCGGAAGCGTAAACGTAAACGTTACAATGAAGTCAAACGTAATTACACGCAACAAGCGTCAATTAATGTAATTAAATAAACTGTTTAAAATATTTGAAATGAATGATATGACAGTAGGACTCCATGCATGTCCTAAGTGCGCAACCTGTGCCAAAGCGACCTGAGAAACATGTAAGAAAAAGTGTCAACACGAGGTTGGTGAGTTCACAGGTTTCAAGTTTGCAATATGAGAGTGTTTGCCAGATTATGTACATTCAATATGCATATCTATAGGTAGCTAGCCTATGTCCATGTCTTACTAAAGCGCTCGCAACCGAAGCTGACTGTTTGTTTATTGCCTCCTGCCAGGTCTATCAACTCTGGCAAATGTGAGTAGGCTAACATTTCACCCGTTCGATATCCAATCGAGTTAGCGCGACTAACGCGGGTGAGATTTGTCAAACCCAGTAGTACTACTAAACATTACCTCGCTAAGATCCATATTAACGGTCCGATATAAGATGAGGACTTTCTGTGATAGTGTGTTACGCTTAGCCTCAACAATGATATCATATAAAGTACCATAATCAAATAGTTGCGTCATGTTTTCTCCCCCAACGGGAAAAACATGTAAACTAATATTTGCTTGCGTACCTGTTTCTCCCCCACGGGGAAAACAAGTAAAAGTATGATAGTTGGTGTTCATGTTTATTTCTTCCTCAACAGGAAAACAAGTAAATTACGTTTGTGTGTAAGCATGTTTCTCCCCCAATAGTAAAACAAGTAAAAATGGGCCGTGAAACTCACCTGCGTTGCGTAGTAGGTAGTATCACACAAGTATGAAATTTAGAATCTCAAGTGTTAGCCTGCACGGCTTACGTATGCCCTATAATTATAAACACATAAGTTAGGTACATATGGGATTTGTGACGAAGTTACGGAAGATTAGGACGTCTTAAGGAAACGCTCTAAATATCAAGAGTGGGTGAACGTATCCACGGAATGAGTATTCTTAATTATATTTTTATGATAAATGACAAATAGTACATAAAATCGATCGTTTTGTCATTAACTAGTAGTCTAGTAAAAATAATATTTATTCTATTATTTTCACGATTTAGCGAAACAACCTAATTAATTTAGTTGCGTGACAAAATAATATATTTATTATTTTTATTCGAGAATCTAATCGCGAGTAATTTAAATAAGTAATTACACTAATTCGAAGCACGACACAAATGATTATTAACATAGTGAAAATAACACATATATATACATATATTATTTTACTTGGAGTCAACGGTTTTAAAAGAATAATATGATTATATTTATTTAAACGTGGTAAAAACATTAAATATGGTTTGTAAACCAAACACAAGCTTACGGGGGTTTTCGGGTTTAAAACGTAATCGAATATTGGTATAATAGCATAGGTATTTAAAACTAATTAAATAAAAGCCTTCAAAAAGAAAATAAACAAAACAGTGGAGGGAGACTCGAACCCGGGTCCCCTCCCTGTTAGCATATTGACTTAACCATCTCGGCCGCTAGGCTATCGCATCATAATCTCAAGCCGCGATGGTTTTATCAATCTACAAACAGTGTTCCCCCTTTCCATCGAGCCGAACCCAAACCCAACTCCAAATTCTTTGATTTCGGTCGCGATTTAGACAAATTATCAAAGGGTTTCTGTTGAACGAGGTTACACGAACCTGATGTGAAAGTAAATTGCAAAAATAATTACATTTGGGTCGATAATTTGAAACTTTAGAACCGAAACTCTAATCAAGAATTACAAACTCAATTGACCAAATTCGATAATATAGCGTGATGAAAACATGGGGCTATTACCAAACAACAATTCAGAATCGAACCACGTGATTTAATTTGATTAAGATGATGATTGTGGTAAAAACCCCCAAAATCGATTATGGATGAACCCTAGATTACGGATTTAGTTCAATTCGATATTAATTTACGGAATTGATATAGGGTTTTCATTAAACAGGTGTTTGCGAAACTATTAGCATAAATTAATTTGATTGAAAAAGATTTTGGGTCGAGGTTCGATTAAACCACATTCGCATCAACCTAGAATCGGGTTCTTGTCCAAATCGATACTGTAAACCCTAATAAGGATAGGTCTTATACTTTAGACATCAAAACGAAAGTGATCGTGCAAGGAATTACCAGTATGCGACTTGAATTGATGGAGATCGAGTGCCACCGTTCTGACCACGACCGAATTCAAACTCCGGTGACCGCGACTGCCTTTCTGGTCAAAATGGCATGTGAAGTGGCTTTAGAAGGGCTCGGTTTAGGAGTGCAGACTGTCAATTTTGATTGTAGTAATCGAATTGAAGCGAATTCAAGAATAGAAATGGTGAAGTCGACGGTTATGCTATGAATCACCATAATTGTGCTTAATTCGGTGAATTAACTGAGATTGAATGTTCCATGATGATTGTGATTATCATTGAAATCTATTTCGGTTACGAATTTCAATCGACAAGATCAAGATAATCGGATTTAAGTCACTATGGTTACGGGTTTGTGTAACATCCCGAGTTTTAGAGCACGAGAGAATTCACGCGGAATTAAAACTTAAATAAAAAGAAAGGAAGCGGGCTTGGGCCGGGGTGTATGGGCCGAAAGGGGAAGGGTTTGGGCCCTTATAGGCCTCAAGAACAACCCAAAAGCCTCATTTCCATCCTCATTTCCGGATTCTAGAGAGAGAAAGTAAGAGAGAGCCTAGAGAGAGAAAGTCCCGGTTTTCGGATTAAAGCTTCAAGGATCATTAGCAAGAGCCTCTTGAGTGTTTAGCAATGAAAAGGAAGTGATTACAGGTAACCGATTCTCCTAGATCTGAGTTTTAGTTCATTTTTGGGTTTTTCGGGTTTTGGGTGAAAATGTTATGTTTGAACGGATGAAACTTAAAGATGAGCATAGATTTGAGTTCCTTAATGGAAAACGAACGTTTTGAATGCAAACAGGTTCGGGATCTTGACGTGATCAGACCCGAATGCGAAAGTTAGGGTTTTTCGCGAAGAACAGGTCGTGCGTACTTATCAAGTGCGCACAGAGCAGGTCCTGCGCACTTGCTAAGTGCGCAGGAAGAGGAAAGTGCGCAGGAAGCAGAGTCTGCGCACTTGCTAAGTGCGCAGGAAGCAGGTCTGATTAAGTGAAGTCAGTATGTTAGAGTAGTTAAACCATTAGAGTCGGTAATGGTCTGATGTGTATTTAACTAATCAATTCAGATCGGAAGTGACGTTGTTGGACCTTGTTTAGGACAACCCGAATTAGCTTACCAGGTGAGTTCTAATCCCCTTTTTGCCTTCTTTAGGGGTGGTGTGCATACTTAGTGTAAAGCGTTTATTATATTTTATATATTATAAACTGAAAGAAAAAGTTATGTTTTAGTGAAAGGTTTAAAAAAGGTAAAAGTATGTTTTCAGTAAAGTAAGATATATCATTTGGCAAGCGTTTACTATATTTTCATATACATAAACAAAGGCATGATATATGTGCTAGTATGTTTTCAGTAAAGTAAGATATATCATTTGGCAGGCGTTTACTATATTTTCATATACATAAACAAAGGCATGATATATGTGCTAGTATGTTTTCAGTAAAGTAAGATATATCATTTGGCAAGCGTTTACTATATTTTCATATACATAAACAAAGGCATGATATATATGATAAGCTATGTTTCAGAAAGTGAGATGTATTTTATGATAAGTTATGTTTCGGAAAGTGAGATGTATTTTATGTTAAGATATATTTCAGTAAAACAAGATATATTATTTGGCAAGCGTTTACTATATTTATTATACATAAACAAAGGCAATAATATATGTGTTAGTATTTTCAAGTAAGCAAGATATATCATTTGGCAAGCGTTTACTATATTTATTATACATAAACAAAGGCATGATATATGTGTTAAGATATATTTCAGTAAAAGCAAAGGTATTTATGGCAAGCGTTTACTATATTTTTATATACATAAACAAAGACATAATACATGTTAAGTTATGAACAAGATTTACAGAAAGTTTTATGAACAGTAAAGTGAACAGTTTTCCTTCGGGAATGAGTACCAGTTTGTAAAGGTCCTTGGGACAGATGTTACTTGTACAAGATGTCAGATATGGATTCTACCCATTAGTAAGAACCTTAGGGTTCGTTAACAGTTGTACAACTGGGATGAGTGACGGCGGTCGCTCGGGAGGTCCACGCAACCTCCCCTTAGTGTTAAGCGGTATTGTCGGTTCATGGACGTTAGCCATGGGGGCATTGACCAGGTACTCGTCGGTTCATGGATGTAAGCCATGGGGGCGGTACAATAGTGACAAAGGAAATTGACGTATAAGCGGTAGTGTCGGTTCATGGTGTAAGCCATGGGGGCATTGACCAGGTACTTGTCGGTTCATGGATGTAAGCCATGAGGGCAGTACAGTAAAGAGGAATTGACGGTTAAGTGGTACTGATCACGAGGACAATACCAGCAGTGATAAGAATTGACGGTTAAGCGGTATTGATCACGAGGACAGTACCAACAGTGACAAGGAATTGACGGATACTTTATGAATGTATTAAATTATGTTTTGAAAAGTGTAGTATGTAAAGTTTTGCCTTAAGGGCAGTATGTATGTATGTATTAGTAAATCTTTTGTATAAATGATTTAAAGTAAACGTTAGAACTCACTCAGCGTTGCTGATTTTTAGTATGCATATCAGTTAAGTGCAGGTTTAGTTGATGGATGTGGATGCTTGGCTTAGAGAGAAGAGTTACCCGAAGATCAGTGTCTGGCATCTTGATTATGTTTTATGTTATGTTTTAAGTTGATATTGTTAGAGACAAGTTGTATTAGATATTTATGTTTCCGTTGTGTATGTTGAAGTTTTAAATCATTTCCGATGTGTTAACGAATGTCTTATGTTTAAAGTGCTATGTGTTGATGAGTAAATCCAATAAGTGAGGTCTCCCGGGTTTGGGGCCTCACAAGTTGGTATCAGAGCCATAGTTTGAGAGATTTGGACATCCCCAATGTCCAGACTTAAACTGAGAATGGGACCAAGTAGCGGATGCCAATAACGGGTAACTCAAGCCAAAGCACCAGAAGTGTATAGTAAGTAAAGTTTATTTCCTAGTTTTAGAGTGTCAAGATAAGAATAGAGGCTTTAGTGGAATCATGAAAGCGAATAAATGGAAAACGAGAAGTGATGTAATGGTTAATTCTAGATGGCCAGTGTATATTAACATCTTACCTTACTTATTGTGTTCTACATATTCCCTAGCATGCTGAAATTAAATCCCTTTGTTCCCTATCTTTTAGTTAGAAATGGCAAGACGTGGAGGAACTAGAGGAAGTGGAGGAGGAAGACGTGATGGACGTACAGGCCGCCGCGGTGGAACTAGCATAAATCAAATGATCGAGGGGAGTGTTCACACTACCCATACTGATACAGAGGTTAGTCAGCACAATGTTGAACATGCGGAAGGAGATGACCAGACGTTTGAGTTTGAACCAGTAGTACAAGCAGCTATTAGCCGCGAGTTTACCCGATTGTTGAAAGAAACCTTACCGGCTATACTAGACGAAGCGTTGAGGAAGGCTAAGGAGAACTCCAATGTAATCCTAGCCACTGAAGGGCCAGTGGTGCTTCCAGCTGCGGGAGGACCAATCCTGGTGGAGAATGTTGCACCACCTACTCGCGGATGCGATTACAAGGCATTTCGTGGTTGTGATCCCCCTGAGCTAACTGGGGAGAAAGAAGCAGCAGATACTTTAGATTGGATCAATGGCATGGAATCCACCATCATCCTCAGTGACTGTCGACCAGATCAAGCGGTCAGGTTCGCAGCTAAGTCACTAAAGGGAGAGGCAGCACACTGGTGGGAGACTGTGAAACAAGCGAAGGGTGACCAAGCGGTCAAGCTAATGAGGTGGAATGATCTGAAGGCGTTTGTAATTTCGAAGTTCTGCCCTAAGAATGAAGTCCATAAGGTGGAGAGAGAGTTCCTGACTTTGCAAGCCGGACTCATGACTCACAGACAATATACTTCCAAGTACAATGAACTGGCACGCCTGGTGCCTCATCTTGTAACCACAGAAGAGAGGAGGATTCATTATTATATTCAAGGGTTGCCTCCAAAGATACGTACATTTGTAAATGCCAACACATCGAGTACCTTTGAGTCGGTGGTTGTTCTGAGCGGAGTTGTCTACGATGACATTGCCTCTGAAGTCATTTCTGAAGCGCCCATGAAACAAGCGGCTAAGCGGACTGGGGAGGACCTTCAGGGTCCTAATGATAAGAGGTCAAGGTTAGAAGCGGAGGGTTTGTGTGGAAAATGTGGAAAAAGGCACGGAGGAGAGTGCAGAGCTGGGCAGGTTGGATGTTTCAGGTGTGGCAGGTTTGGACACCAATCGCGGGACTGCCCGGAAAGGCCAAGATGCCACAATTGTGGGGAACAGGGACACAGGAGCCGAGATTGTAGGAAACCCAAGAAAGCGGAAGCGGGAGGATCCGGAAAGGGTAAGGCTGCAGAGAAGGAACCTTACATCAACAAGGCCACAGCAAGGGTTTACCAGATGACTCAGTAAGGTGCGTTGCAAGCTCTTATTTGTTATATGGCAAGTTTATGTTATTATTTCCTTACTAAATTAGTTAGCCCCATTAGTCTAGATGCCTTAGAATTTGAGATAGCCCAAGGTCAAGCTCCCAGTGGTAGTTGATCACAATGGCCTTCATGACCAAGTTTCCTTGCATAGCTACGGTTCATGCCACTCGTTCTGTGATTTGCTATCAGTGTAGCTTATGACAGGTTTCGATGACGAAACCTATTGTAAGGAGGGTAGACTTGTAACATCCCGAGTTTTAGAGCACGAGAGAATTCACGCGAAATTAAAACTTAAATAAAAAGAAAGGAAGCGGGCTTGGGCCGGGGTGTATGGGCCGAAAGGGGAAGGGTTTGGGCCCTTATAGGCCTCAAGAACAACCCAAAAGCCTCATTTCCATCCTCATTTCCGGATTCTAGAGAGAGAAAGTGAGAGAGAGCCTAGAGAGAGAAAGTACCGGTTTTCGGATTAAAGCTTCAAGGATCATTAGCAAGAGCCTCTTGAGTGTTTAGCAACGAAAAGGAAGTGATTACAGGTAACCGATTCTCCTAGATCTGAGTTTTAGTTCATTTTTGGGTTTTTCGGGTTTTGGGTGAAAAGGTTATGTTTGAACGGATGAAACTGAAAGATGAGCATAGATTTGAGTTCCTTAATGGAAAACGAACGTTTTGAATCAAACAGGTTCGGGATCTTGACGTGATCAGACCCGAATGCGAAAGTTAGGGTTTTTCACGAAGAACAGGTCGTGCGTACTTATCAAGTGCGCACAGAGCAGGTCCTGCGCACTTGCTAAGTGCGCAGGAAGAGGAACCTGCGCACTTGCTAAGTGCGCAGGAAGCAGAGTCTGCACACTTGCTAAGTGCGCAGGAAGCAGGTCTGATTAAGTGAAGTCAGTATGTTAGAGTAGTTAAACCATTAGAGTCGGTAATGGTCTGATGTGTATTTAACTAATCAATTCAGATCAGAAGTGACGTTGTTGGACCTTGTTTAGGACAACCCGAATTAGCTTACCAGGTGAGTTCTAATCCCCTTTTTGCCTTCTTTAGGGGTGGTGTGCATACTTAGTGTAAAGCGTTTATTATATTTTATATATTATAAACTGAAAGAAAAAGTTATGTTTTAGTGAAAGGTTTAAAAGAGGTAAAAGTATGTTTTCAGTAAAGTAAGATATATCATTTGGCAAGCGTTTACTATATTTTCATATACATAAACAAAGGCATGATATATGTGCTAGTATGTTTTCAGTAAAGTAAGATATATCATTTGGCAGACGTTTACTATATTTTCATATACATAAACAAAGGCATGATATATGTGCTAGTATGTTTTCAGTAAAGTAAGATATATCATTTGGCAAGCGTTTACTATATTTTCATATACATAAACAAAGGCATGATATATATGATAAGCTATGTTTCAGAAAGTGAGATGTATTTTATGATAAGTTATGTTTCGGAAAGTGAGATGTATTTTATGTTAAGATATATTTCAGTAAAACAAGATATATTATTTGGCAAGCGTTACTATATTTATTATACATAAACAAAGGCAATAATATATGTGTTAGTATTTTCAAGTAAGCAAGATATATCATTTGACAAGCGTTTACTATATTTATTATACATAAACAAAGGCATGATATATGTGTTAAGATATATTTCAGTAAAAGCAAAGGTATTTATGGCAAGCGTTTACTATATTTTTATATACATAAACAAAGACATAATACATGTTAAGTTATGAACAAGATTTACAGAAAGTTTTATGAACAGTAAAGTGAACAGTTTTCCTTCGGGAATGAGTACCAGTTTGTAAAGGTCCTTGGGACAGATGTTACTTGTACAAGATGTCAGATATGGGTTCGACCCATTAGTAAGAACCTTAGGGTTCGTTAACAGTTGTACAACTGGGATGAGTGACGGCGGTCGCTCGGGAGGTCCACGCAACCTCCCCTTAGTGTTAAGCGGTATTGTCGGTTCATGGACGTTAGCCATGGGGGCATTGACCAGGTACTCGTCGGTTCATGGATGTAAGCCATGGGGGCGGTACAGTAGTGACAAAGGAAATTGACGGATAAGCGGTAGTGTCGGTTCATGGTGTAAGCCATGGGGGCATTGACCAGGTACTTGTCGGTTCATGGATGTAAGCCATGAGGGCAGTACAGTAAAGAGGAATTGACGGTTAAGTGGTACTGATCACGAGGACAATACCAGCAGTGATAAGAATTGACGGTTAAGCGGTATTGATCACTAGGACAGTACCAACAGTGACAAGGAATTGACGGATACTTTATGAATGTATTAAATTATGTTTTGAAAAGTGTAGTATGTAAAGTTTTGCCTTAAGGGCAGTATGTATGTATGTATTAGTAAATCTTTTGTATAAATGATTTAAAGTAAACGTTAGAACTCACTCAGCGTTGCTGATTTTTAGTATGCATATCAGTTAAGTGCAGGTTTAGTTGATGGATGTGGATGCTTGGCTTAGAGAGAAGAGTTACCCGAAGATCAGTGTCTGGCATCCTGATTATGTTTTATGTTATGTTTTAAGTTGATATTGTTAGAGACAAGTTGTATTAGATATTTATGTTTCCGCTGTGTATGTTGAAGTTTTAAATCGTTTCCGCTGTGTTAACGAATGTCTTATGTTTAAAGTGCTATATGTTGATGAGTAAATCCAATAAGTGAGGTCTCCCGGGTTTGGGGCCTCACAGTTTGACTTTTCAAAAGTCAACAAATTCGTTTTTCTTTGATTGCTGACTTTGGAAGTCAATAAATCGAGTTTTACAATTTCGCAGGACCAGTCCCTAAGGTTTGAGATTAAACATTACCAGAATTCGTCCCTGGAGTTTGAATTTAACTGGATTAGCTAACGGGGTTAGGTTTTTAACAGGAAGTTAACGGGATTTGTTAACCGAGTTAACCTGAAAGGTCAGGTTGTCACACATGGTAGGTTTTACCAGCTCTAATTTGCTCCCCTCTCTCTTACACCTCTCTCTCTCCTCTAGTCGACTACGACAATAGGGAATAACACAACCCCACTCAAAGAGATGCCAATGACAACGACAAGTTCTGCCCTTTAGACCCAACATTGTGAAGAGTCGGTCCGTTTTCAAAACCATGGAGTGGAATTCAAATCACCTGATTAGGGTGATGGGGGTCATTTACCCCATTACTCATTTACTCATCAAAACTGCTTAATAGAATTCTGGCACCTCAAAACTACTCATTTACTCAGATTTTATTGAAAACACCCTACTCATTTACTCACCAACTTTTTTTGTAAAAAAAATAAACAATTAATTTAAAAAAAAGACAATTTCATTAAATAAAAATTAACATAATACAATTAAAAATAAAAAAACCTACAAAATAAATAAAAGCTAGATAATAAAATTTTAAAATCTAAAATGTGCATTGCCATCCATACTTTGTGGCAATTTCACGTTTACGTTGCAATACAATCGACAGGTACGGTTGTACGAGATGATCAAGTGATTCGGTGAATGTTTTGATGTTACGATCCTTTTGTTTTTCAAGCATCAACTTAATCGTCATTTGTTCTCTTTTTAATTTTGCTTCCACCATCTTATCCCGAAGACTTTATTTTTTTTCTAACTCCAACGCTTTCATAGTCTTGTATTCTTTAACTATGTCTACCAAATTTCCCTTACTAGATGAACTTTCGGCCGATTTCTTCCCCGGACGTTTGCCATTGTCGGTGTCGTGTCGTCATGCGGTTTGGCGTTCACGTTTATGTCGGGAAAGAGGTTTGTGAAACCCTCCGGGTCACTTGGGGTTCTCGACTCGGAAGTTTTTGTTCTTTTTGAGGATTGACTTCTTTCTAAATCCTCACCCATCAATGTTATGGGTTCCCATTTAGCATTGTTGCGTACAACCTCCCAACATTTCAAGTTGGTGAATGGCCTTTTGTATACTTTCTTGTAATGGCTTAAAGCCGCTTCAACAAGGTCCAAATCACTTGTACCACTCGGCCTTCTTTGTTTCTATATATATATATATATAAAATTTGAAACGTTAGATAAGAAAATTAAAAAATACCTATATAATTTGAAAAATAAATCTTACCATTTGTTGGTAACACCCGTTAAAGGCGGTCATTTTTTTATTAAGATCCTTCCAATTCCAAGACATTTGGTCAACGGTTCGATCGTTTTCACCAAATAAAGCGGTAAAATGCGCAAAGGCTTTCTTCCAAAACGAGTCACCTTTTTATTGATTTCCTTTTCTTTTATTTTGTGTCTTGTGAATATAAGCTTGGACCATGACAATTTCTTCTTCCGTCCATCTCTTTGGTGGTAACCGGTTTTTGTGTGGTCTTTTCGGCTTGGTGCGGTCATCTTCAACTTCGACGTCTTCTACTTCAACTTCTTCATCTTCTCCTTCATCAACATCCACCTCTTCCGTTTCTTCATCAACATCCTCCTCTTCTCCTTCGTCTTCGGATTCTGAACGGATGATTTCGTTTGGATCACGATACGGTTGGTTTTGGTATTGGTAGGAAAATTGAGATAAAAAATTAGGATCCATATCAAGCGAAAATTGAGATAAAAAATTAGGATCCATATTTGGATCGGTTCAACTTTGAGGGTAGTAGTTTGGATATTGAGGTTGCGGGAAATAGCTTGGAATTGGTTGAGGAGGTGGTTGTGGTCGTTGAGGAGGTGGTTGGGTTCGTTGGGGAGCGGTTTGAGTTCGTTCGGGTCACGGTTGAGATTGAACTTTTGACCTAAATTTTCTAGGCTTTGTTAATTTTTTGTATGATTCTTCCATTTTTTTTGTAGAGTGTAAAATTATATAAATGAGATGAAAGATATATAGATGAGATAGGTAAAAATATAGGTGTGGAATATGGGTATATATAGGTAAAAAGTTAGTATTTTTTTTTAAAGGACCCAACCCCCCCCCCACCAACGACTAGAAACCAATGTCTCTCTCCAACGTATACCGAGTAAATAAACCCGTTCAACCTACTCAGATTCATCTACTCGGCCTAACTCGAATTACTAGGGGCGGTGTACCCCCCTTTACCCGGGTACATCTCTCATACTCGATTATATACGAGCTAGGCGCCCCCAACACCCTTTGTGAGGAAATATGTGATATTTGAATTTAAAAAATATGATAAGTTTTTCTTATTTCGACGTAATAAATAAATTAGGAAGCAAACTATAACAACCCTCTTTTTTTTTTAACGGTAACTTTCGTTAGACACAAACACCGACCCAAAATAGGTCGGCCGAACAAAACACAAGAAAAATTACATGATTACAAATTTACACCAGTTCTCCCAAGAAATGTATTTAGACCTCGATCTGTTGGAGAACCATAAAAACCCAATCGCTTTGACGTGACTGGTTATATTTTCCACTTTGATGAATTTATTTGAGAAAATCCTTTCGTTCCTCGCCTTCCATAAACACCAACACCCAATCATAATTATACCGTGTATTGCCTCCTTCTCCCGATCAGAGTTTCCTCATGAGCCATGAATTTCCAGCAGGTCCTTAAACGAGAAAACAAAAATATTTGGTACCTTACACCACGTGCTTATGTGTTGCCATAGAATCGTAGCCACCATACACGATGTGAACAAATGTTTCACAGAATTCTCCCCATCGTTACAGAGCGGACACGAGACCTCCCCACTTGAATATTCCTTCTTCTAAGCGCCACCCTCGTCGGGAGTTTATCCATCTCCGCCCGCCAAGCCAAGATATTACACTTTATCAGAACCCATTTACACCATTGCATCACAAATCTACTACTAGTATCTTCACCCATCTGTAGCACCTTTCTAACGCAACTAACCGTGAATTTGTTGGAAGCACCAGCAGCCCAAGACCATCGATCTGCCGAGTCACCAATTCTAACCCCTTCCAACAAATCCGTGACGAAGGGAGCCGCTTCCAGGCTCACCCATGCTGTTGTTCCGAAACCATCCCCCCTACCCGATCCCTAACCTTACACCTTTTGACCGATTCAAGGCTAAAAAGACCCGGGAATTTGAGGCTGGGGGCTCCTCCCCAATCCAATTGTCAAACCAAAAAGACACGTCTTCCCCATTGCCTATAATTCCTTTAAAACAATTACTAATGGGGATGCCTCTAACCGACGATTTAGAAATAACTTTGGCAATGTTACACAATACTCCTCCAAGCACTTTTTTTAGGGGATGACCTCCCAACACTTCCTGCTCACATGCAAGGAGATGATAATTTTCTTCCATAGGTTGTTTCTTTCTGACTTGAACCTCCATCCCCATTTTATCAAAAAAGCCTCGTTAATCTCCTTAAGTTTACAAAGCCCAATACCCCCTTTATTTTTTGGACACGCCACCCGGTCCCAAGCAACCCAATGAATCTTCTTGGCTTGTCCCGGACCGCCCCATAAAAATCTCTTAATCATTGATTCTAAGTCATTTATGACTTTTTTTGGCGCCTTGTATAGTGAAAAATAATAATTAGGCAAGCACTCCATCACCGACTTGATAAGCGTCACCCTTCCACCAATAGAGAGCAGAGAAGACTTCCAGACCGCAAGACGACTTTTAAAAATATCGTAAACTGGTTTCCAATTATTAATCCGGTTCATGTTGGCCCCAACCTTCAAACCGAGATATTTGAAAGGGGGGGAGTCCGGCTTGCAGCCCACCACATTGACCATATCCTCAGTTTCAGAGGGGTTCACCCCAATTCCGTATAAATTTGATTTACCTATATTAATTTTGAGGCCCGAACACAAATGAAAACACTGCAGAATTCAAACAACGTTTAAGACCTCTTCCTTTTCCCATTCCCCCATGATAATCGCATCATCTACATACAAAAGATGAGTAACCTCCGGACCCACGTTGGGGAGCCGGATACCGTTGATAGCCCCTTCCACCCGAGCTTTACCAATCATGCAGGAGAGCGCTTCCATAACTACCAAAAAGAGAAAGGGGGAGAGAGGATCACCTTGTCTCATACCTTTACCACATTGGAATTCAAAAGTCGGAGCACCATTCACTAACACCGAGGACCTAGTCGACTTTAGGATCCCTAACACCCAAGTACACCAACGATGAGGGAACCCCATTTGAGAAAGGACAGAGATGACAAAATTCCAGTTAACATTGTCGTAGGCCTTCTCTAAATCGATCTTCGATAAAAAGGCCCTAAACTTATACTTCTTGAGTTGACTTCGATAGTATTCGCTATGATATTCTTTGATGCACATTTCTTTTTTCCTTCTTTATCTCTTCAAACTAAGGTATGATTTCTAACGATGATGAATATAAAGGAAACTAAAAAGATTATAGAACTATTTTGGAGTTTAAAAAGAAAATTTAACTTAAGTTCATTTTCATAAAAATATTTTAGCAAAACAACATCATCCTTCATATAATTTTGAAACTGACAAAAAAAAAAAAGAAATAGCTACATAGTTTATAGTTTACGGATTTAAAATTATAAATAATTTATACGAATATACGTTAGATGTGATAAAATTTTGTAGTTAGCTACGAATATAGTTTATTTTGTATACGAATATACGTTAGATACGAATATAGTTTATTTTTTAAACTTTATTTGAAGTTAGCTGTATATAAAATTTTGTAGTCTATTTCTTCAAATGTTGGTGTACCATCTAGCAGTTAATATGACCCTTAGGAATATATACAACTAAAAAAGAATTACATTTCTAATATATAATAATTTTAAAAAGTTTTGTTTTTAAAATAAACTTAGACACGCAATAGTGAATTGAATAGCTACTATAATGTTTTGGCAGAAACCCAAAATACGTACAAAACTCTATAAATTAATTAAAATTCTATTATTATTTTAAAGTGGAGAGTTGACTTGATTGTTAGGCAAAATAATTAATTTATTAATTTTTTTAAAGTTTTAATAATTTCATCTTGATCAAGCTATTTGTTTTTATAATTAATAATTATATACCATTATAGGCCTCCGTGAACAATTATACAACATAGTCGGTGTTTTTACATAGTCGATGAATTGGTGCTTTTTTTTTTCTTATAGTACGATCAACAAATATAAAATTAAGTAGACATAGTAATTACAAAACCCGCTAAAATTAATGTAATGTTTGTGCTTTTGGCCGCCTAGCATCTTGTTAGCCGATGTTTTTATATATATATTTAACCGATATTCTAAAAAACAATTATACAAACATAGTGATTCGACTTTTTGTTAGATTAATATTGTCAAGTAATAAAAGAAAAAAAAAATCCTTTTTGGGAAATTATAAGCAGACAAACTTGCATTTGACACACCGACCATTTTTTATTTTAAAAGCCATATGATCAAGTGTGATTCACACTTAAAGGTTGTATCATGCATTAAAAATATAAATTTTATTTCCTCAAATCACAGAAGTTAAATAAAATAGAGCTTTATGTTATTAATTTAAATAACCTTTTAATTCTGAAATGCTCAAAAATAATTAGTTGTAAAGTTTGATGAAGTTTTTTTTTTCTGTTTTTTTGAAAGGCACAATTTTTTTTGAAAGACTTTTTTTCTGTTAAATTTAAGTTTTTATATATCCTTGTCACATTGGGCGGTGTGCTTTATAATTATTTTCTTCAAACCTTTTTTCTCTCATTAATGTTGGATGAAAGGGTTTTTTTTATTTAAATTATTTAAAGTTTACATTATTTTTTTTGTAATTCAGCCATACAGAATGACAAATTATTTGTTAAAAAGTTTATATAATATAATATAAAACTAGAAAATTCAATCTCATCTATCGCCATAAATCAATATGCTGGTAAGAAATTTGGTCGATGGAGGATCAATTCCTAAACCTCAGATAAGAAGTTTGAGCTTTTTGATATATATTTTTTCTTCAACGGCTATTATTTATTTATTTGACCCGGAGAAGGTTTAAACCCACAAACTCTTGGTTGTCAGACTCCCCTCTTACCACTAGACCAAACCCCCAACCAAGCTTTTTGATATTACTATAACTAGGTTAAAACTCATTTATTAATGGGTTGAATAAATACAATTTCTTATAAAACATCAGTTTTTATTAAGATTTGCAAATTCTAAAAATGTTTTATAAAAAAATGATGAAGTGTTCAAATTAAAAAAAAATGTTTTATGAAAAAACCTGTTTTTTTTAATAAAAAACGTTTTATAAAAGTAATTATAGAAATCATTATTATTTAATAGAAGAGAGATGCGGGAAACAAAAATTATAAAAAAATTAAAGAAAATTATGTAATTAATAGGAGAGAGAGGTGGGAAAAAAATGTTGAGGATGCATGTGTGAATGACAAGTGTCCTTTTAAAACCTTTATTTATTATATAGTATAGATATAGATATAGATTTATTGTTGATATGACTATTTTTCTACAGGAAAGTTTACTAAAATATATATATATTTATCGGAACACTTGAATTGAAACCCCTAAACTTAATTTTAGCTAAAAGCAGCAACAAAGAATTCAGAATTGAAAACTTTTGGAAGGTCTTCAGGGCCGAATTCTTAAAACCCATTTAATGACCTAAAACATGGCTTTGCTATGGGCCTACTTGGGCTCCTCTATAAAATAATTTAAGAATAGCAAGTTTATGCGATGCGAGTCTGTGACGAGTTTTTAAAAAACAAATTTAAGCACACTTGTTACTAGGTTTTAAGCATGGTTGTAAAAATCGCTAGGCGCTAGTCGGGCGGTGGGGTGGGGCCTAGGCCTAGGCGGGATTAATCGGGGCCTAGGCGGGATTAATCGGATTGGAATTTTTATATGTAATTTTCAGTTTTTTATATATATACACACATTTTTATATGTAATTTTCAAAATTATATATATACACACACACATTTTTTAAAGAAGCTGGAAATTATAAGAACTAAACTGAAAATCGCCGGAAATTTGCCTGAAAGTCGCCGGAATCTCGCCGGAAACCGCCGGAATCTCGCCGGAACCCTACCGGAATATCACCGGAAAAACGGGAAGTGGCCGATTTTTGGCCGACTAGGTCCGCCTAGGCCCGATTTTGACCCAATTTTTCCGATTAGTGATTTTTAGTCCGATTTGGCCAAAATTAATCCTCGACCCGCCGCCTAGCGACTAATCGACGCCTAGGCGCGATTTTTACAACACTGGTTTTAAGTATGTTCTTTTCCTTAAATTATAGTTAAATCAATTATTAATGATTTTGAGTCCATTTTTCAAAGCATTTAATGTTGAAGTTCTTAACAATATTTTAAGAAAAAACGGATTTCTTAATAATCCAAATTATTACCTAGTGTAAAGTAGAAAGCCCTGTATATAAGCAAAGTAGAAGTCTCACATTGAGGTGAGAGCAAGAAAAGTAGAAGTCTCATCCTGAGGTGTGAGCATACAAAAGAGTATTACCTTGAGGTGTAAATGAGAAAGTCCCACCCTGAGGTGTAGGCACATTTAAAGTAAAAGGTTTACACTGAGGTGTAAGCGAGAAATGGATCTTGTCCTCAAACAATGATTCACACGTGATAGTCACTTGTCATGTACGAGTGAAAAGAAAGTACGAAAGAGTAAAGACGGATACTTTAACAGGTTTTTCTCAAAAGTAAAGTTTTGATAAAAGACAGTAATGGAACGGTTTTATAAATTATAATGTTGCAAAGTTTTCAAACAAATAGGCAAGTTTCTTTTAAAGTAAAGAAAAATAAGCTTATTTTATTTTATAAAAATAAGCTACCTTAAAGAAAGTTTATAGTTTAGAATAAAAAAAATAGAACTCACCAGCATTAGCTGATTTTTTAGTATGCATGTTAGGTCACAAAGGTTTGAGTAAAGGAGCAGTGCGGGCTAGATAGTATGAACTGTCGGATTGCTGTGCTGAAGAATAATATTCCCTTTCTCGACAGTTTATGTTTGAACAATGATTTGTTAAAGTTGTTAAAGTTTAATCGTTTATGGATTGTGAATGTTTAATTCAAGAGTTTCACTCTAATAGATTATGATTTCCACTTTAAAAAATATGTTTGTTATATTTTGTGCCAACTATAAGATGTACCTAGTTAGGGGCGTTTCACAAAAATCTAAACTTTATAAGAAGTCGACACGTTGCGGATAAATTTACTAATTTATTATAATAAAAATTATATTTTAATTCTATATGAAAGTTTCTAAATTTACCACTAAAGATGTAATCTCTTGGATCTGTTGGTGTTAGGGTGGTGGGGCAGCCCACAGCTTGCTGCAATGGCGTTGTGCGGCTCCCATAGCAACACCGCTGCCACCCCCACTACGACGCCGCAAGGCTTGGTTTCACGGCTTCCCATCGTAGTGGTTTAATCACAAAAATCCGACCGTTGTAGTTCCTTGTGGCTTCAGGTGGGTGTGCGGCTTCGTGGCTTGGATGGCCCCAACTTCGTTGCTTCGTGGGGCTTCTTATGACTTCAAATGACGTGTAACAGTCTCATTGGTGAGTGTGTAACATCTTAGGATTTGATGGCTTAAATGTCCCTCCACCCTTATAAACCTGGTTGAACTGACTTGGACAAATTTAATAGATTGTTTTTTGTACATTTTTTTAGTTGTTGATTGATCGTGTGCTTTATTCGTTTGGGTTTGTGATATTCTCTGTAGGAGTTTTTTTTCTTATTTTTCTCTTTACTTTATGTCTAGAAGGAATGTGTTTGTATCCTTAATAAAATTAACAAATTGTTGTTAAAGAGTAACTTTTTATTAATACTTTTATTGAATATTATAAATACGGGCATATTTATAAAAAGTTTCTTGAGTAAACTGTCATTTACATTCATGTCATTTTAAAACATGTGTTATTGTTAACATTCATATAATATGCGTGATTATTAGTATAACATGCGTTATTATTATTTTTGAACACTCGTTATTATAAAGCATGCGTTATTATTATTACTCGGATGCATTTACCCCTCCCTAATCACACGTGTCACATTCTAGTGGTTTCGTACCTTCGCACGCTAAATAATCGGACTATATATATTCTAAACCTTTTTTAATATGCCCATTTCACATTTATTGATTAAAAAATATATTGGCCATAAGTTTGGTGTATGTCCTAACACATGAATAAGACCTCACGTAACCCTCTTTAGTGGAGAATTGAAGAACCGATGATTCTGTTTTGGTCCACCAAAAACATAGCACACGAACCACCATAACATGTCCAATCATACCCAATGGCATTCCTTATAATAGGGATCTTAAAAATATTATTTATTAATTTATTAACGGCTTTAATCAAAAGGGATTTTATTGCCTTAATTGTTCTTCATACTTATCTTTAATATATTCCCTCATCACTCAAAAATATTCTTCCCCATAGTTGGGAATCCCACCCCAATTCAACACTTTGAAAGAATGAGCATCTTAACATTCTCCCACACATAAAGTTCAATGAGTTTTTTGATCCCTATCTTTTTATTTTGTAAATTCTTGATGAAAATTTATTGTAAGTACTTGCTTTTTCGTCATTTTTATTATTTATATCGTTATTGGAGTGTTTTAACCGTCTAGTTTGTGTAGTTTTTGTTCATGTGAATATACGTTGGTTAAGATAGATTATAGAAATGGGTACCAAAGAGCTTGTGGCATAGCAGTACCAAGGTGTGTACGGATGTTGTTTTCCAAGGGATTCAAGTCTCATAGTAAACAAATTTGTAGATTTTGAATATGATTAGAGGGTTTGGGTTAGCCGTTCTAGGTCGGTTTCCCACATGTGATCATGGATCCTTCATCTACTTTGACATCTCAATCTAGACATTGCAATGAGTGGTCTTGGAATATTTGAGCTCTAAGTACTCAAAAATGATTTCCATTTATATGCACAAAATGTACGAGCTAGGAAACTATGATGCACATTATTGAAATAAGTTTTTCATTGAGACCTAGAAGTTATTATTTATTTACATGTTTCTCGTTAAAACAATATTGAGATATTAAATATGTAATGTAGTACATAAATGTTTTGTAGTACACAAATGTGATCCTCGAGCGTCAAACTAACGATGTACGGTTGAAGTCTCGTCTGATGTATAGACATACCTGGGCTATGAAGAGACAGGTCACTGAACCTGAATTGCTACTATTGTTAAAAAAAAGTACACAAATGTGATATAGTATAAAAATATGAATTAGTACAAAAAATCATTAACTACAAAATTGTGACGTAATACATGATAAAGCCTATTAACAATAAATTAGTGGACTTATCATAAAAAATAAGTCAGACTTGTTTTAACCTAAAATGACTTGGTACTAGAAAAGATTAACGTATCATCGACAAAAAATAAAGATTAGGTTAAAATAAAATTCTACTCTATGCTTTTCAGTTGTTGTCGGCGAGTTCAACTTAGCGACTGATATGTGGTAGGTAATCTGTCATCAAATTTGTTAATTTTTTCTGTTAAATTTAGGGGAATTTTAGTCACTTCATTTCTAAGGAACTAGTTTATTCTTTTCAGTAAAAAGAACTTTTTTTTAGTTTTCAAAAAACATTTTTTAACTTATTTAAAAACCTTTTTTTAACTTTTCTAAAAACTTTTTTTTTGTTTTTTTCATAAAAAAACGTTTTTTTAAGTTTTATTTTTAAAATTTTTAAGAACATTTTTTTTAGTTTTTTATTAAAACATTTTTTTAGCTTTTTAGATTTTTTTTTAACTATTTTAAAAACGTTTTTTATACTTTTTTAAGAATGTATTTTTTAATTTGTTTTAAAATGGTTTCTCTTATATTTTTTAGAGAAAGTGTTTTTTAAACATTTCAAAATTTAGTTTTAAAACGTTCTTTTTAACTGAACAGACGATCAGGGCATGTTCTACTTGAAAATAGACCTATAAATGAATCGAATGAACACAAAAAGGAGCATGTTGGATACACGTAAACTTTACAATAATTAATCAATAACTATATCATCATTATTCCACAACCTTTTTTAAGAAATGATGATTCAATAGCTTGTTACCAATTAAACTACGCATAACTTTTCTACACAAACATTTTTTCAAGAAACTCACCCTTTCGTAGATGTGCTAGAATCAGAAAACAAGTCATCTTCATCAACAATTCGACTTTAATATCTCATCAACACCCAAATCTTGATTTGAATACCAAAGTAGTTTTCATGTCATCATCTCAAACACGATACATCTGAGCGAGTTGGGAAGCACTACCGCCATAAATATTCTGGGAAAACTTAGGGTTTAAAAAAAACTAAAAAATATGTTTTCGAAAAGCTTAAGAAAAAACGTTTTTATGAAAAAAAAAATGTTATCGAAATGTTAAATACGTTCTTTAAGAAGTAAAAAAGGACGCTTTTAGGGGGAAAACTAAAAAAATGATTTTAAAAAATTTTAAAGAACGTTTTTAAATAAATTAAAATGGTTTTTAATGAAAAAACAGAAGAAAAAAAAAGTTTTCTAAGACTGAAAGAGTAAAACTAGTCATTTAGAAATAAAGTGACTGAATAATGAAAAAACAGAAGAAAAAAAAGTTTTCTAAGACTGAAAGAGTAAAACTAGTCATTTAGAAATAAAGTGACTGAAATGCCCCTATACTTAACAGAAAAAGTTAATAGAGTTAGTGTTAGGGACTAAAATGGTTAAGAAATACAACCTTAAGACATGTTATATTAAAAGATTTCCTTTAGACAGCAAGGGTTAAACAAAGCAAATTACAAATTACATTCTTTAAGTATTACCTATATTTCAGTATACGTCTTTTAACTAAGTAAATTACAGAAAACATCATTTAAGTTTAAAAAACCTTGCATGTTACGTCATTTGGCCTAACGTGCAAGGTTTTTTCAACATAGATGACGTTTTCTATAATTTTTTTAATTAAAGAACGTATACTGAAATTTAGGTAATACTTAAATGACGTAATTTATAATTTGCTCGATTAAACAAGTAAAATCACATGGACCAAAAACGTAATTTACTCTCTGTATAGTATGAGCACTTAACTTGAATGTCATGTCTGTTTCCCACTATGGTTATGTATGATATACAAATGGCTCTCGAATAGATACCATTTGAGAATCAACGATATATGCCCACTAGCCATTAGCATAAAACATTTTATTGAACACCACTTAGACTTTTTTTTTCTTAAGAAAGTCAACATTTATATCTTTTTTTTTCAAAATTAATAAAATATTGTTGTATTTTAGTTACACACTAGTAAAAAATTATTGAGGAATAAATACATTTAATTTATCATAACACCATATCTTTTTGTTTAATATCATCAAATTAACTAAATAAAAAACATTTGAAATATCGATTATCTCAGTTGTCGTTAACCATTTATATTATGTGATAGTAACTAATTAAATGAAAGTTATATAAGTGATATTATTAAGAATTTATAAATATATAACTCATTAGCATTTTATTAGAGTATATAAATAACAGGAAATATTGATGTATTGAAGTCGTATCCGATTATGACATTAATAATATTCGAAGTATATATCAATATAAAAAATAAAAGTAGATAAAAGTGTCACATACACCAATTAAAGTCTATGGTATAGAATTCAATGACTTTTTCTTAAAAAATATATTATTTAAATAAATAAAAGAATGTGGACGGCTTTGCAACCTTTTATTTTTATTTTTTAGGCTAAAACAAATTAGAAAATAATATACGTACAAATAAAAGACATTTGCTGTTTCATGCTGACGGTTTCAAGTAAAGTACTTGTATGTTTTAAAGTTTTAAACTAATTATAATTTAATACAAGATTTTCAAATTATTTATAATTTATATTGATAAAGAGATTTTAATGGTCACATAAAGAGAATGATGGTTACTTTCATACACGAGGGTTTTGGCTACGGGGCTCGAAACAAGAGTGGTGGAGATCTTCTTGACGTTGGAGTGATATGGATATCTTAAACTCGATCTTTAAAATAGGGGATACATATTTGATCACATTTAGCAGTGGGGGCGTAACAAGCAGATTGAATATTTTTTTATGCGAAGAGGGGATCATAGTTGGTGGATGGACTACAAGGTCATAACAAGGGGAGGCGGTAATAGCTCAACATCGCCTGTTAGTGGCAGATATTGCCATGAGAGGTAAATTGGTTAATGGAAATAGGAATTATAAGCTCTTAGGGACTAAAGAAGGGGAGCGACATGTTCAATATTGCTAGAGCCGGGGAGCGAACGAGACATGATCTAGGAGCTATGACGTTTAAAAAGAGCGAAGATGAAAGTGTTTTTGTGAAGGAGAAAGACATCGAGGTGAGATGGCAAACCAATTTCCATGATCTTTTCAACGACAGCGGGAATTATCAACAAGAATGCGAGAACTACTCCATTCGACGAAAGCAAAGGAATAAATTTTATCGTCGTAATATCACCATGAAAGAGGTGGCGAGAGCTCTTAAGAAGATGGAAATGGCGAAAGCGATGGGCTCGGACAACATCCCCATCAAGGTGTGTAAATGCTTGGCGTAAGAAGGAGTTTGGTGGCTCACGAATATGTTTAGTATTATATTCAAAACCGGTAAGATGCTAAATTAGTAGAGGAGTAGTGTTTTAGTACCAATCTATAAGAACAAAGACGACACCCAATATTGCTGCAACAACAGGGGGATTAAGCTCTTGAGTCAAACCATGAATTTAAAAGGCGATCGAGGCGAGATTGAGATGAAAAACTCAAATAACGTAGAACCAATTTGGATTTATGTCTGAGCGATCGACTATAGAGGCGATACACATTCTAAGGAGGATGACGACGGAAAAATATAGAGAGATGAAGCGAGACTTGCATTGACCTCAAAAAGCCTAGTAGAGGAGTAGTGTTTTAGTACCAATCTATAAGAACAAAGACGACACCCAATATTGCTGCAACAACAGGGGGGATTAAGCTCTTGAGTCAAACCATGAATTTAAAAGGCGATCGAGGCGAGATTGAGATGAAAAACTCAAATAACGTAGAACCAATTTGGATTTATGTCTGAGCGGTCGACTATAGAGGCGATACACATTCTAAGGAGGATGACGACGGAAAAATATAGAGAGATGAAGCGAGACTTGCATTGACCTCAAAAAGCCTTATGCCAATGTGCCCTGTCAGATGATTTGGGATAGTCTCGCAAGTACATGGATTCCTTGGAAGTATATCGAATTAATTAGGGATATGTACGGTAGTACTAAGACAAACGCTCAGACGCCAATAGGAGATACACATTTTTTTCTTTGTGGAGGTGCGACTACACCAAGGATCCGGGTTAAATTTCTCTACGCTTAAATAGTATAACACAAATAATATGTCTACTCTTAAAACCATATAAAATGCACGCCACACGATCTGCATGACCGAACAAGCAGGAAAAACTCCAATGCATGCTTTTTTTATATAACAAAGAATGAAAAGATATTACACCACTTGTTGAACTTTGTATTGGAGTTCACCCTAGTTTTTTTACATACCGGTCTATAAAAATTTTGAAACACGGAGGGTTTCGGTGAACCCCTGATCAATGTAGGTCAGCTCTGCCCTCAATATAACCCAACCAATTTCCCAAAACATGCTTTTTGAGAAACCAAAAATAAGAACCAGCCAGATACGTCGGCCACTACTATATAATAAAACACTAAACAACATACAACCAAAACACTTACTATACAAGTCTTGATGTAGAGCCCCCTCTTGATGTAGAGCCCCAAGGCTATTCCATTCAAAACCTCAATAAGTTGGAAACGAGAACCAATCAACCAATCACAAACTCCACATTTGGTTATATGGACGGATACCAATGCAAGTTATTATGTCACTTTTGCATGTTCATGGTTATGTTTATGGGTTTCATATAAATATTTAATCAAATGAGTTAGAAGATTTATTATTCGTTCATAAAACATCATTGGAGATATAACATAATGTCACGTGCAAGATGAATAGGTATAATATCCTATTTGTTGGATTATTGTAGGCCTGGCAAACTGGGGAGGTTAGACGGGTTAGGGGGTAGGCGTGGGGTGGGGTGGAGTAGGTCGCCGCGACAGGCGGTGGTGGGTGGTTGGCTGCGAATGCGGGTAGCTGTGGTGGCGGTGACGGGTGGGTGGCAGCATGGCATCGGGTGGTGGTGTCGGCAAAGCGTCGAACGCAGCAGGACGTCAGGTGGTGGTGGTGTTGTTAGTGGCTGGGCAGCGGTGGGGGGGAGGAGTGCAGCGGAAGGCGGCAGCAGCGGGGGAGGGGTGGCGAGGGGCGCCGACGAGCCGATGTGGCGGTGGTGGGCGGCGGGGGTGGTGGCTGCGAGGCGGCGGTGGGTGGTGGCATGACGTTGGTGGGGTAGCTATCCCATTTGCATTATTTTTAAGTTAACAAGTTTTATAATACATTTTGACCCATTGACTAATTTTTTTTTACCCAAATCAACCCATTCTTTAAAGAATGAGTCAAGATTGACACCCCATAGATTATTGGAATTACTTCAACCAAGAACAATGAGATATTCGAACCAAGAACAATATTTTTTGAAGAGTCAGTAATTCAAAAAATATTCATTGACGGCCAAGTTTCAAGAAACAATAAGAAAATCGTGTTTGTCCCGTAAGTCAAGATGCCCATAGACGTGGTTAGTAACCTCATCAAAATTTGTTAGATTATATTTTATAGACTTAAATCATGAACTCGCAAGGTATAGTTAGTAAGCTATTTACGTTTATTACTGATTAAAATTATGAATGACTTTCATCGTTACATCACGTGTGCAGAAGATATCTGGGTAACAAATATCGTAAATTTCGAGCAATAGTAATGATGGGTAAAATTTTGGAAATTAACTATTTTTTATACTATTATTATTTTAGAAAATATTATTATATATTTTTTCTTGAACAAATATTATTATTGATGTGCAGAAGAGTTGACTTATGAAATGCGGTCAGAATTTATCGTCCTTTTGTAAAAGACACAACGTGCATTTTAATCGGGCCCCATTGGACTCGTTATTTTATATTCTTCTTCACAATCATTGGGTGAATGAAATTGAAAAGTATCAATCCAAAAGTACACTCATTACGTTTTTATCTAACTTTTTTTTGTTTCTTATTATCAAAACCATAAAAATAGTGGTTCATCCAGTGGTTTATAACTTTTCAAATAGAAGATTATAGATTCAAGTATCTTAGGATAAAAATATTCTAGGTTCAGCGAGAGGTTTTTCCAGTTATAAGTTTTCTTCTAAGTGATGTGGTGACAGGTCACCACGCTTCTGTTATTTGGGCAAAAGGGTGATCCGTTTGTGTAAGAATATGGAAAGTGAAAGACGGCCCAATATGGGAGGATGGATCGATATATTTATAATGAAGTTTAGAGAAGATGTACAGATTACAAATAAATGAGAATAACTACATAAGTTACAAAATGATTATCTAATATTCCCCCCTCAATCGAAAGGTGGTGGACCAAGACGGAGCATAGTGCGAAAATATTCAAAAGTAGCACGCGAAAGACTTTTACTGAAAATATCCGCCACCTGAAGATTGGTTGGAACGAATTTAGTTGCTAATTTGCCCCATGTTACTAGCTCTCGAATAAAATGATAACAAGATCGATATGTTTAGCCCTTTTGTGAGAAAATGGATTTTGAGTCATAAACAAAGCACTTTTGTTATCACATAAGAGAGTCGGTCTATCTAGAGGCAAAGCATGTAACTCACGAAGTAAATGAGTGACCCAAATAATTTTGGCAGCAGTGTTGGCCATAGCCCGATATTCAGATTCACAACTGGATCGAGATACTGTAGGTTGTTTCTTGGCGCTCCAGGAAACAAGATTCCTGCCTAGAAAAATGGAATAACCATATTTGGAACGATGAGTTTCAAGACACTGAGCCCAATCGGCATCCGAATAGCCGACGATCGAGTTGGTATGTGGACGAGAAAAGTTAGACCAAAGGAGAGAGTGCCTTTGACATACCTTAAAATCCTTTTGACCGACTGAAAGTGCACAGTTGTAGGACCATGAAGAAACTGACTAACCTGATTTACAGCATACGACAAATCAGGTCTAGTGATGGTCAAATACTGAAGCGCTCCAACTAAGGAACGATAAAGTGTCGGGTCTGTAAAGGGTAATCCATCTGATGTGAATGATGCATGAGGAGCAAGAGGAGTAGATGCAGGCTTGGAGTCTAATAAACCTGCCCGAGTAAGAATATTAACAACATATTTTTCTTTGAGAGAGGAATAGCCCATCATCAGTGTAGGCGACCTCTAATCCCAATAAATAACTAAGGTTACCAAGATCCTTAATGGCAAATTCTTGATTGAGACGAGATATAAAAGCAGCAATAGTGAACTCGTCATTCCCGGTGAGAATAAGATCATCCACATAAACAAGCAAGTACATTGTACATGAGCCACAGGTGAAGATAAACAGTGAAGTATCAGTGCGGCTGCAGACAAATCCATTAGCTAATAAAAAAATGCTTAATCTTTGAAACCAAGCACGAGGGGCTTGCTTTAAGCCATATAAGGCTTTCGATAGTTTGCAAACGTGGTTCGGATATTGCATATCGGTGAACCCAGGAGGCTGTTCCATAAAGACCGTCTAGGACAAGTAGTCGTTCAAGAACGCATTCTTGACATCGAGTTGATGTAATTTCCATTTATTTAGAAAAGCAAGAGATAGAACAATGTGTACCGTAGCAGCCTTGACAACAGGACTAAAGGTATGAGAATAGTCTAACCCAGGAACCTGTGTAAATCTTTGAGCCACTAAGCGCACTTTAAAGCATTCAACCGACCCATCTGAGTGATACTTAATACGATAAACCCATTTAGAACCGACAACGTTTGAGGTTGAAGGACGTGGAACCAAGGTCCATGTATTGTTTAGTTTTAAAGCTTCTATTTCATCGCGCATTGCAGCCATCCATTTTGGGTTTTTAGTAGCAGATTTATAGCCTTTAGGCTCAGTTTCGGTGAACAAAGCAACATGAATACAATGTTTTGAAATAGATGCTAAATCAGCTATATACTTTGGTTTAAAGACACCAGCTTTGGCACGTGTAGTCGTAGGATGGGCTGATTGTTGAGCAAGATGTTGAGCCTGTTGTTGGGCCTAGTTAAGAGTAGCATGTTGGGCCGGTGGATCAAGTGACGGTGGATCAGGGATAGCATCATTAATAGGATCTTGAATATCATGTTGTTGAGCTTGTGGGTCAGGGACAACAGCAATAGGAGCTGCACTATCAGTGGGAGCATTAACAGCAATAACAGGAGCAGAAACATCAACTGTAGAAGTAGGGGGCTGGTCAGTAGTAACGGGTCTGCAAAGGGTACATGGGCCAATGTTAGTTAATGTGGAGGGGGTGCTTGCACGATCAGCTGGCCGAGATACAGGAATAGGCCCAGGAAGGTCTTCAAGGAATGTAGATAAAACTATCTTAGTTAAATCATTTGGACCAGTTGCTATAGAAAATGGAAAAATATGTTCATTAAAACGAACATGCCGAGTAACATAAATTCTAGAGGATACGGGATCAAGACATCGGTAAACCTTGTATTGAGAACTATATCGAATAAAAACACAAGGAATACTCCATGGGGCTAATTTATGTGGTGAGTAATCCTACAAATATGGAAATACTTGGCAATCATAAGTCTGAAAATTTCCAAAGTGTGGTTTGTTTGAATAAATTAACTAAAAAGGAGTTTGATTATCTAATAAAGGTGTTGGTAAGCGGTTGATGAAAAACGTAGCTGAACTAAAAGCATCAACCCAATAACATGTCAGCACATGAGCATTAAATAACATCGCCAGACCAGTTTCAACTATATGTCTATGTTTTCGTTCAGCGCGGCCATTTTGTTGAGGCGTGTAAGGACACGAAAGTCGATGAAAGGTGCCATTATCCTCTAGAATCTTGCGAACAGTATGGTTCACAAACTCAGTACCACCATCACTTTGAAAAACTTTAATTTTTCTGGAACATTGTGTTTGAACCATATTAATAAAAGCGGTTAGCATCGAATAAAATCCAGACTTAGTTTTTAGAGGGTAAAACCAAGTGAAACGAGAATGGTCATCCACAAAAATCACATAATATAAATAACCGTATGTGGATAAAATAGGTGAAGGACCCCATAAGTCACAATGTATCAAGTCTAAAGGGTTTAACGAGCGTTTTGTATTTATTTCAAAGGATAATCTTTGTCCTTTGGAAAGTTGACAAAATGTGTAAATAGTCGGTTTGGGTAAAACCGAAGTAACAGACAAAACACCCATTTTGTTTAAAGTAGAAATAACATCAAATGAAACGTGCCCTAAACGAGCATGCCACAACTCGTAAGAGGCTTTATTGGAAACACTTGAAACAACAACAAAAGCTTGAGGTCCATCTCGAAGAACGTAAAGACCATTTTCACACTGACCTTGAACGAGCACTTGTTTGGTTTCCCTGTCCCGAATTGTAAAAAATGGTTGACAGAATAAAACATCAACCGGAAGATCCATTGTGAGTTTGCTAATAGATAGTAGATTTTTAGTGAGATTAGGGATGACTAAAACATCACGTAATAAAAGATCTTTAGAAAGCATAGATGATTCGATATGAGAAATAGAAAGAGTGTTACCGTTGCCAAAGGTTACGTTCATATTACCCTGATAAGAAGCTGATGTATGCAGATTGTCTGGCGCGGGTGTCATGTGAGCCGTGGCTCCTGAATCCACATACCAATCCGGCTGCAGTAGGGACATTACACTGATGAAAGGCATGTGCTAAGCTCTCAGGTGGAGTTTGACTGGTATAATAGTGCAAAGTGGGACAAGCGGAGGCATAGTGGCCATTAGTTCGACACAGTTGACAGTGAGGAGGCCGACGGTTAGAAGAACGACCCCGGCCAGCACGAAACTGTCCACGGGTACGAGTACCACGATAATTATTGCTCCTACCACGGGTATAAGGACCAGTGTGCCAGGATTACTGAGCATTTAAGGCCATCGGAGTAGATGAACCGACATGAAGGGAAGTTAAGAACATCTCATGGCTTTCCACCTGAGATAAAAGATCATGAAAAATTGGTATCGGTTTGGTAGCCCGTATGGCTGTAGAAAATGTTTCGAATGAGGCACCAAGACCACATAAGAACCAGTGGACTTTGTCATTCTCGCCAACCGGTTGCCCGATAGCGGATAAATGGTCACATAATCCCTTGAACTTCCGACCGTAATCCAAAATTGAGGAGGTCCCCTTTGTAGTTTTTCGGAGAGTATCACAAAGAGAGTGAACTCTTTCAACCGAACAGTTGTTGTAGGCTACCTCAAGTGCAGTCCAAATTTGACGGGCAGAAGAGAGGCCAAGAATCTCGGCAGTTGCTTCCTCCATGAGAGAGGAGTGTAAGAGAATAACTGCACTTTGATCACTGTCAGTCCAAGAAGCAAGAGAGGGGTTGGGAACAGTCTTGGCTTCAACAGTAAGAGTAGTCGGCGGGCGAGGAGTAGAACCGTCGATATGGGCCAATAATTTCTGATAAGTGAAGAGAGGAATCATTTGATTCCGCCATAAGAGGTAATTGGATGAAGATAATTTGATGGTGATCATGTGAAGGAGAGTATGCATAGGGATAGTGGTATCTTGAGAAGAGGAAACCATGGCTGAAGAATACAACCGAAGAAGGAAGCGGCTAGGATTGGGAAGGGGAGGTTAACTGGCTGATACCATGTAAGAATATGAAAAATGAAAGCCCGTCCAATATGGGAGGATGGATCGATATATTTATAATGAAGTTTAGAGAAGATGTACAGATTACAAATAAATGAGAATAAATACATAAGTTACAAAGTGATTATCTAATAGTTTGCCTTCTTTGTCTCCGGAAAAAAAAAGAATCGAGAGATGTTATTATTTTTGTAGTTTTAGACTCTTTATATATTGTTTTGAAAACTGAACCGACGACTTCGTTAGATTACTGGTTCAACGTGTTGTTCCGATCTCAAAAGTTGGTCAGCCAACAAAGATAGGAGACTTGTATCATTAATTTTCTACTGGTTTTCAACGTTTATTTTAATCCCCTGAAAACTGATCGATTCATTTATGTGCAATCCATTGACTCGTAACTGGACTAGAAGCGGTGAAGGTTTCCTACATCACTTCTGTAAGGGGCAAACACCATAAAACCATGGACACACAACCATTACTACATAAATAAACCCAAAATAATTTCCTAATCCATCAAGTTTCCTAGAATTTTTATTTATCGGACATAACAAACTAAGTTTATACAACAAATCTATATACATAACTAAATCGCAACTCATTATAAATCATAAATCATAAATTTAAAACATGGAAGCGAAATTGTGCATAGTTTATACACGGCTTAACTACCAAAAATTAGTTGCACGTCATAACACATATATGGCTTAACTAACTTGGAAAATAAGCTTGAATGTTGGATTATACCTTCAATTTACTAGAATCTATTTTCTTTTCACATACAAGAACACATAGGGGTTGTTTAGTAGGCTCTTAATTTAGTAGTCTCTTAATGATTTCATTAAGAGGCTACCTTTGAATCGTTCAGGGGTAAGGGGTGTTTGTTTCTAAAAGTTCACCTTTTAATGGTTCAGCTGAAAAATCATGTTGATGCTGAACCATTCAGACCTCTTAATGATTCAACACTTAATAGTTTAACATTTGTCAAACAACCCCGTGGTCTCTGCTTTCATCCTTACTTTCTAAACCTAATCCTAGCTCTTTGTAAGAGTTATTCATGAGTTAAATCTTCAATAAATGGCACAAAAAGTCCCTCCAAGTTCTTTTATTTTGACTTTAGCCACAAGAGTTGGTGTTTTCGGTCATAACCCTAATTTTGACTATCGGTGTCTTTTTAGTCCAAAAATTCATAACTATTTAAAAAGAATTACACCAACATGATTTAAAAAGGGAACTTATTTATCGTCAAATGAAATAAAGTACACCAAATATTACATCAAAACTTTAGCGAGTTACTACTCTCGTACCTAAAACTCATTACACAATCCAATATCGGCAATTTCATCACCAACTCTATGATCACATGTTCCCATTTACATATAGGAATTTCAATATGTTGGATATTTTTTTATGGTTTTAAGCTCAATTTCACTTGAAAAAAAGGTTAAACACATTTCCACATATTTTACGATATCATCTTCATGGGAAATAATCAGTTTTCAAGCTCAGATGAATAATATATCTCGACTTATTTTATTATTGTAAAAGAAATTAAACAAAAGATACAATCACTACAAGGAAATGACCCTGTGCCGACGTCGCTTATACCGACGACATTTGTCGTCGGCATAGGTCACCCTATGGCGACGACATGTCGTCGGGATAGGTGAAAACCAAAATTTTGAATGGGACACCCTAGCGACGACATGTCGTCGCTATAGGGTTGAGGCAGATTGGAGGGAAAGCTGGCGCCCAGTGAATTTTTGGGGAAAACCTATAGCGACGAAATGTCGTCACTATAGGTTAATTTTGAATTTCTTTTTGTTTTTTTTTATTTAATCAATTTTCGTCGGTCAAATTTTTTTTTTTAAATTAAAAAAAATTCTGGAAAACCCTATGGCGACGACATGTCGTCGCTATAAGTTAATTTTGATTTTCTTTTTGTTTAATCAATTTCCGTCGGTCAAAAAAAAATTTAAATTAAAAAAAATTCTGGAAAACCCTATGGCGACGACATGTCGTCGGGATAGGTGAAAACCAAAATTTTGAATGGGACACCCTGTCGTCGCTATAGGGTTGAGGCAGATTGGAGGGAAAGCTGGCGCCCAATGAATTTTTGGGAAAAACCTATAGCGACGACATGTCGTCGCTATAGGTTAATTTGAATTTTTTTAATTAAAAAAAATTCTGGAAAACCCTATGGCGACGACATGTCGTCGGGATAGGTGAAAACCAAAATTTTGAATGGGACACCCTATAGCGACGACATGTCGTCGCTATAGGGTTGAGGCAGATTGGAGGGAAAGCTGGCCCCCAATGAATTTTTGGGAAAAAAACCTATAGCGACGACATGTCGTCGGGATAGGTGAAAACCAAAATTTTGAATGGGACACCCTATAGCGACGACATGTCGTCGCTATAGGGTTGAGGCAGATTGGAGGGAAAGCTGGCGCCCAATGAATTTTTGGGGAAAACCTATAGTGACGACATGTCGTCGCTATAGGTTAATTTGAATTTTTTTAATTAAAAAAATTCTGGAAAACCCTATGGCGACGACATGTCGTCGGGATAGGTGAAAACCAAAATTTTGAATGGGACACCATATAGCGACGACATGTCATTGCTATAGGGTTGAGGCAGATTGGAGGGAAAGCTGGCGCCGAATGAATTTTTGGGGAAAACCTATAGCGACGACATGTCGTCGCTATAGGTTAATTTGATTTTTTTTTTTTTTATTTAATCAATTTTCGTTGGTCAATTTTTTTTTTTAAATTTCCGTCTGTATTTAAGTTTATTGCATACTTTTAGGAGCTCGTGTGGAATAGGAAGCTAAATCCCGAAGAAAACGAGCAAGAGAATAAAGCTGGGAGAAATAAAGAAGAATTTGTTGAAATTCAGTTCCTCGTAGTACGCGAGAGAGACAGACAAATGCCTCGCGATACGCGAGGGAAAGCAATACCGGCCCCGACTAATTTGTTCCTCGCGGTACGCGAGGAACTCAACCCAGTCTCTCGCGGTACGCGAGAGAACCCTAAATCGCGAAAAACCCTAAAATTGACTTTTAATAGATTTTTAATGTCATAATTTGAGAAGTTCGCATTCCAACCGTTTGAGAGTGAGTCTAGGGCGATTTTGGAAGCAAGAAGATCGATTCAAGTGCAAGATCAAAGCTTTTGGATCTCGGGTTCGTTGTAATGGCGATCTAGGTTTTCAAGTTTGAATCTTTGCGTTTTGATTGCTATGTTTGATACCATGTCTTTGTCTTTTACTTCTATTATGATGTTTTGGATGATGATTATTGGCTAAAACCATAATACTGCATAGGTCAATTGATGAATGTGCGTAAAGTTTAGATTTTTATCCGGTTTTGGATCTATTTGATGGCTGAATGATTTTGTAAACGATCTTTGGATATTAATTATGATGTATAAGCATGTTTAATTCTGATTGTGTGATTGATTATAACTCCATGCGTTGATTGTGGTTGTCTGTCAGTTTGATTTGCGTATCTAGGTCATAGATCTTATGGTTTGTGATTGTGTATGGTTTGCTAGAGATAGTGACCATAGGAGTTGTGATGGATTGCTAATTAGAGTGAATGTGTGTCCTAGTTCAATACCCGAGTGGTGAGAAGTAGTTGTCTAGTCTTCATCATTAGGAATCTGAGTGTTAACAGTCTGAGATGACGTTAGTATTAGGTGTCTAGTGATTGTTGCTAGGTTAAATCATAGTTGTTATTAAAGATTACCCCGTGCATTCTTCGAATGTATTGTGGACAGTGAGACTGAGAGGTAATCTGTCATGTGAGTACTTTATCATTGTTGGAAATACCCGAGAGGTGACCCAACTATCTGGTGAGTTTAGTACGCTTTAGGTAGCTTAATTGGTGACACCCTGAGGGTGATTAGGGATCCACTAGGTAGTCTTTAGTTGTCATCCTTAGAAACCCAGATCCATCTTAGTTTCCAGAACCGGTAGAAGTTGTGCTTTGCACGTAGGATTCCGACCTAGGTAGTATTCTTCCCAATTCTTGATTTCACCCCAGTTCTTATCTTGATAGTTGAGTCGTTCTAGTTTTCGGCATTCATTAGTTTAATCAGTAGTGTAGTCAAACCCCCCCAAACCAATAATCATTCTTTAGTCCAAGTCAGAGTCTAGTTTTGTTATTCGTAGTGTCTCTAGGGTTCGATACTCGGTTTACCATTAAGCTATGCTACACTCGATAGGTATACTTGCATGTCAGTGCGGTTTAGTTCGAAGGTACTCCATTTATTACTTAGGAGTCTAGATTAGGTTTTGTTAGTTTTTATATAGACCGTCTGGGCGACATCAGATGTAAATGGGTACCTGCTATCGATTCCGAAGGAAAGAACGAAACCGAGTTGTCCTTGAGTCATCGCAGATCGAGAGCCCCCCTTGCGCCGATTGCAAACCGAGAGGAAGAAAAAAATGAATTTGGAGGTGCTTTCGAGTTGTAAGATGATAGGGATTATATATAGGGTGATTATAACACGTTTACAACTTTAAATTGACGAGATCTGATGGATTACGGGCTTGATATCGGTGATTTAAGCAATCTCATACCCATTTACGTGACATACCAAATTGGGTTCCAAATCTCATGATTTTGATCCTAATCTATCAAATTGGGGCTTGATACGCAATTAATACACGATCTTGAATATTTAGGATTCATAAGAATTGAGTTTTGATTGCGAATTCAACGGAAATAGAAGAGTGAAAATGGGTTTTGACTTTTTCAAGTCAAACTTGTTCTTCTTTCTTGTTTCATGGTCCAAGTTATATATATATAATATGTGAAAGTATAAAATAAAATCTCAAAAACTCCGAATCGTTTTATTTAATCAATTTCCGTTGGACAAAATTTTTTTTAAATTAAAAAGAATTCTAGAAAACCCTATGGCGACGACATATCGTCGGGATAGGTGAAAACCAAAATTTTGAATAAGACACCCTATAGCGACTTCATTGGGCGCCATCTTTCCCTCCAATCTGCTCAACCCTATAGCGACGACATGTCGTCGCTATAGGTTAATTTTGATTTTCTTTTTGTTTTTTTTATTTAATCAATTTCCGTCGGTCAAAATTTTTTTTTTTAAATTAAAAAAAATTCTGGAAAACCTTATTGCGACGACATGTCGTCGGGACAGGTGAAAACCAAAATTTTGAATGTGACACCCTATAGCGACGACATGTCGTCACTATAGGGATGAGGCAGATTGGAGGGAAAGCTGACGCCTAATGAATTTTCGGGGAAAACCTATAGCAACGACATGTCGTCGCTATAGGTTTATTTTGATTTTCTTTTTGTTTTTTTTATTTAATTAATTTCCGTCGGTGAAAATTTTTTTTTAAATTAAAAAAATTCTGGAAAACCCTATGGCGACGACATATCGTCGGGATAAGGTTTTTTTCTTTATTGACTGGTCAACATCCTACGAACCCTATACCGACGACATGTCGTTGCCATAGGGTGCAGCGTGAACAAATAGGGAAAACAGACGACAGACCTTCATTTCCACCCAAAATCCTCCAAAACTCCCCTAAATTGTTCTCTCCGACGATTTCACGGATTTTTGGAGCAATTTTCACAAAAAACTTTCAGGATTTAAGGTGAGGTAACATCCGGGTTTCATATTTTAGCTTCTTTTTCAAGATTTTGAAGTTTTATTTGTTTATTTTGGTTAGGTTTTGGTGGGATTTCATCATTTCTTGGATTTCTAGCTTTGTGAAGGTAAATACTCGTTTTAATTACTAATTTGTGATGAAATTTGGTTTAGATCTAAGATTTTTATGATTTTATATGTATGTGTTATGTATGTGTATGTATGTATGTTTGTATGTATGAGTATGTATATTTGTATGTATGATGGAATTATTAAATTATGATTAGTTTAGGTCATTTGGTTTAGATGTGTGCTTATTTTATATAATTTAGTTTATGTAAATTAGTGTTTGTATGTATGTGTGTAATTTGTGTTTATAATGATTAGTTTGTATGTATGTGTATGTATGTGTGCAATTTGTGTTTATGATGATTAGTTTGGATGATTAGTTTGTATGTATGTGTGTAATTTGTGTTTATGATGATTAGTTAATATGAATGTATATATATATGTATGTATGTTTGTATGTATATGCTTGTAATTATGTAATTGGACATTTATTTAAGTATGTATGTTTGTATGTATATGTTTGTAATTATGTAATTGGGCTTTTATTTATATATGTAATTGTGATGTGTAGGTATATAAGATGGTATTCATTGGGAGCAACTTTCACAAAAACTCTCGGGATTTAAGGTGAGCTAACATCCGGGTTTCATATTTTAGCTACTTTTTCAAGATTTTGAAGTTTTGTTTGTTTATTTTGATTAGGTTTTGGAGGAATTTCATCATTTCTTGGATTTCTAGCTTTGTGAAGGTAAATACTCGTTTTAATTACTAATTTGTGATGAAATTTGGTTTAGATCTAAGATTTTTATGATTTTGTATGTATGTGTTATGTATGTATGAGTATGTATATTTGTATGTATGATGGAATTATTAAATTATGATTAGTTTAGGTCATTTGGTTTATATGTATGCTTATTTTATATAATTTAGTTTATGTAAATTAGTGTTTATATGTATATGTATGTATGTGTGTAATTTGTATATTTGTGTGTCGAACAAGTTTATGTTTCGAATGTTTGATTTGTCGGACAAGTTTGTGTGTCGAACAATTTGGATGTTTGGTTTATGTTTCGGATATTAGTTTTTATCTGATTTGAATGTTTGAATGGTTTATATTTAGTGATTTGCAGGTTTTTGTTTTTAGAAATTTAATATTTCTGGATAAAATATTAAAAATAAAAAAATAAAAACAGAAAAGACCTATACCGACGACATGTCGTCGCTATAGGCCTTTTTAAAAAATTATTAAAAAAACAAAAGACCATATACCGACGACATGTCGTCGATATAGGCCTTTTTCAAAAATTATTAAAAAAAACAAAAAACCCTATACCGACGAAATGTCGTCGGAATAGGGTCAACCTGTACCGACGACATGTCGTCGGTACAGGGTTGGACTCGGTATAGAATTTCTTTTTGAAATTTTTAATTAAACCCTATAGCGACGACAAGTCGTCGGTATCCGACGACACCTATCCCGACGACAATCTTGGCTATTGGGACGAGGCAATACCGACGACATCTATACCGACGACATGTCGTCGTTATAGGCTATCCCGACGACAAGTCGTCGCTATAGGGTGAAAAAAAATCGTCGGGATAGGGTGATACTGTTGTAGTGAATAGATCTAGGAAAGTTATTTTATGATGTCTAACTAATGCTAGATTCAAAGATACGTAATAAATCGATATGTCTCGTTATAAAACAAGTTCTTCTCTACATGCCTCATTAACATATTTACATCACAACTGTTTAGAATCAGTATATCACCAATCAGATCTTTACTCGTGACTCATTCTCTTCAAGGTATGTCACTTAACCAATAAGTTCATTTTATCTTTTCACATAAATCAGTCATTGTCATCCTCATCATTTACAACTTAAACCCCTTCTAGTTTTCTATCATAAGTAACAAAATAGTATTGTAAGCATCGCCATCAACTACAAAGATTCATGTAGATATCAAGAACAAGGAGGCCTTTACTATTAGTTATCTTGAATTATAACGGATTTGACAACTTAGTAGCAGGAGAAGTAAAACTTTGACTAAATTTGATGGATACAAATGTGATGTGTTGTAATTTGGTAAAGTAATTAAGCATGTTATTGTGTATTTTAGCATAAAATATGTGTAGATGCATGTTACTTTATATTGAATTCATATGTACGTGTTGGGAGTACAAAATGTGAAAATTAGAGGGTTTTGGCAAAGAAGATTAAAGATTCAGCAAAATGATAAATTGGTTTGGTGTAGCCTTATGCTAGATGGCGTAGTCTAACGGCAACCCTAAATCAGATTTTTTCATAACCAGCATAAAACAGTGGAGAATCCAAGAATTGCAAAAGTGGATGTTTCAGGTGGGGTAGCCTTACGCCAGGTTACAGACTGGTGCGGTTTTAAGCAGTTTTTGCAGATTTTAAAGGCAATTTTTTAAGGAAAAACGATGCATCACCAAGGAAGAGAGTACGAAAGAGAGAGGAAGAATCTAGTGTGACAAAGCATTCTTCCATCCAATTTATCAAGATTTCTTCTTGGATTTTTATCTCATCTTCCATTTCAACTATGTTCATGGGCAAATAAACCAATTGTGGTCATATATTGGTGTAGGGTTTGTTGTAACTTGACGTTTATATGAGTTGTAAGCATATTACATGAATTTACTATTGATTATTTGAGTAGTTGGTAATTTTGGGTGATTTCAAGTGTTTGCATCTTTGTGTGATTTGAAAACCAACTACTTGATCACATCATTACACTGTTTCTGTTATTTGGGTCAATCTCGTGTAAGAACAAAGTGTATTTGATTTGTAGTGTCAATTAGTGCATTTATTTTGTTCATGATCACTTCATGTGATGTTAGTTGTTCGTTTTAATTATCGAGAATGATTATTTGTATGATTGCAGTGTCATTTGCTTATTCACCACTCAATTATGTCGACAATGCTATGTCTATGTAGTATGTTAATGCATCTATCAAGTTACTAAACCCGAACCTATGTATGACCATGTTTTAGTTGATTGAATCTTTGATATATTTAAGTTGTAATGTATATAATTTAATTCCAAAAACAATCAATTCACGTTAAATTCCAGTAATGTCTAGAAATCAATTTGAATTAGGAACCATCCAATAACTCTATGTGGGTTCGACACCCTACTTACCCTACTAATTAAGGTGACTAAGATCATTAAAAATCTTTATCTTTGATCGGTTCTGCAACACCGATCAAATCAAAATGAGATATATGTGTGGGAAACAAGTTGATCAAGAATGACAATTTAATTCAACCATGACCAACAATAATGAAGATAAGGTGCTTCACATTTGCATGTGATAAGTCCACAATTATGACTTAAATCTAAGCGTACAAAATATGCTTGCTCACAACGAAAGTGAAAGGGAGAGAAAAATATCAAATAACTCCTATTTATTTATTTTATCATATAACATAGATTATAGATAACGAATGTAAAAAAAATAATTATGTCTACTAAAAATCTTATCAATAGTAAAGCTACCAATTATGGTTGTAGTGATCATGAAAATGTTGATGAGATATAAACAAACCATTATGGTTGAATGATGATTTTAAAAACTACGGGCCTCTTAAAAGACCAGGCCCCGGACGGTCGCCTTCCCCGTCCCCTCTCCCCCCTAAACTCCCCCCTAAAGGCCGCCCCTGAAACCATATATCTATCATAAAAGATAAATATACTACTTTATCTTGACATGACAAATATAATATGACCATAGAGTTTTTCATATAGAACCTAAACGGCAAACATCGAATATGGTTTTTTCTTAAAAGGGGAGAAAATGTGAGCTTAAAAATATTAAATTTGTATTAAATTTAACGAGATGGTTAAACCCGTGCTTCGCGGTGGGTGTTGGGCCTATTGCTAATAAAACAGTTGGTTCGTCATAGTACCACAACAGTCGCTGTAGACCACGATACCAAAAAGGTGATTCTGAATATAACTCTGTTTTTAAATATATCGGAACGTCGGAAAAAAAACATCCGCCCGCTCTGTTTTAAAAAAGAGTTGCTAAAGGAATATGAAATTATTAAAAAATTAAACAAGTTAAAAACATATATTTTATATAGAATAAGAGGTGAAAATGAGATGAAAAAAAGACGCCTAAGAATCCAGTGAAACTACCACACAAAAGAAAGGATAATAGACAGAAAAGCGTTATATGAATAACGTCAAAATTTTGCGCGATATTAACATAATTTTTTATTTCAATTATAGCAACAACTTATGTTAATATGTAGAAAACTGTGAGTGTTATTTAAAAATAAAAACATGCTATTATCTTACTACTTTAATAAATGAAATTTTTTTCAGGACATGTATTACTCTCTGGTTACTTCTCATCATTATTTTTCGTCTCTCTCTCCTATTAAATAATAATTTTTATATTAATAAATCTAATTACGAATACTTATTATTTAATTAAAAAGTTTAGATCTCGTGTCTATACACGGGGTGAAAAATATCAATATATAAATTTTTTAAATCTTTATGAATATATTTTACAGGATAAAAATATATTACATATCTATACTATATAATAAATAAAGGTTTTCAGATGTCACACGTCATCATTCTATAGCCTCTAGATCTTTGTTTTCCAACCTAAAAATTTTCCAATTATTTATTTTGATTTTTTTGATCTGCTAATTTGATTAAATATCATTTAAGCGTTTCCATATTTCTTATAATTTTAAATTTTAAACATTAAATATAAGATAACTTTTGATTGACTAATAACTTCCTATTTTAAATAAAATATTTATAATTAAATTTAACTAATTCATTATAATCCAAAAATTTAGAGGCATTAATTTTTAATTTTTTAGAATATTATGAATTATTACTATGTAATTGTTTTATAAGTTATCAGCTAACCGTGACACTATATTATCTAATAATAATCTACCAACATATAAAATATTTATTTATTGCATTCTTTTCATTATTCAGCCCGTGTAACACACGGGAATTTAACCTAGTACTAAGAATATAAACAAACTCAAAATATGTAAAAATTAATATATAATTGAGTTTCGAAAGTACGTTAATTACTATTTAATTTAATTTGACTTTTTTTTACTATTTGATTGATATAAAAGTTACATAATTGAATTTCAAAGTTTCTTATAATAAGTGATAATTTAAAATAAATGTGTTTTATTAGTATAATTAATTTTTTTTAAATATATACCATTATTAAAATATAGAAGTGCATTAAATAAGAGAGAGAGACGGAAAAATAATGATGTGAATGATTATGTAGGCGGCATATGACACTAAAAACCTTTATTTATTATATAGTATAGATAGTTATTATATAATCCATCATATTAATATGAACTAACATTTATCAATTAAATTAAAAGATTAATACTTAATTGAAAAAAATATATTTTAAAAACTAACTTAAAAGACCTTATAACTGTCACGACAAATTACATTTTTAAAAAATATTTTGACAAATGTGTTTGTTAACAAATTACATTATATTTTATTCAACCGATGTAATATACTGGTTTATTCAACCCGTGTATTACACGGGTTTTTAAAAATATAAAATTTTTATTAATAAATATATAACATTTTATTTATTTAACATGTATAATACACATGATTTTAACCTAGTTCTTAATAAATTTGAATACGTTATTATTAAAAATCAAAGTACAAAGAGATATTATAATATTTTGATGAAACCCGGTGTCTCTTCTGCTTAAACATCATCAAAAACCCACAAGTTCAAACATACAAATATACAATAAATTGTTTTTTTTAAGTATTAATGCTGGAAAATGAATATAAAAAGAGACAATGGGTATATGTTCGTTCAGCAGCAAAATATCTATCATCCTTGTATTAGCCCCTTAACAAGAAAAATGATCCATTTGACCCTTGAGTTACAAAGGTTTAACTTTTAAAATTTTAATCTCAATAACAAAATGGTTCTCAACCTCCATCAAATATTGTGAGCTTTGATGGGTTTATCCTTCTTCAAAGCACTCTTCATGTTCGTAAAGACCAAAACCAAGGGATGGGTTACAAACGACTTATTTTATATGATGAAGGTTCCACTAAAAATTAGTTTTTTTTGCTAAGAAATGCTAAGAAATGGGTCAAACGAACTCCGATTAAACTCATTACAGCGGCATTGGAACCGTCTTATCCCCACCCCCAAAAACCTAAACCCTCCCTCGAAAACCTAAACCCTCCCTCCAACCACACCCGAAAATCCTAAAATCCCCATCCCCACCCCCACACACCCCCAAAAACATAAACCCCCCCCCCCCAAAAAAAACCTAAACCTCCCACCATCACCCCCCAAAAAAACCTAAACCCTAAGGCTAAAACCATAAAATTCAACGCTAAAATCTAAACCCTAAAAACTAAGATGGTAGAGTTTGACGAGACGATTCCAACGCCACTGGTATGAGCTCAATCGGAGTTCGTTTGATATCATTTCTTAAGGTTTTTTTTGTTTCTTAGGTTTTTTAGCGAAAAAACATTTCTTATTTGAACCTCTCACATATATAATATACGTGTAAGTTGTTTAAGAATAGAGTGGTTATATATGTTTTTTTGTACTTTTTAAGAAACTTAGGTCGGAGATAGCACCACTCTTCCCGTGATGCTAGGTACGTGATTTTCATATTTTCACATTCAGCCCTTATACCTCGTTTGTAAAATTAGTTATTTTTTCCTCTCATACCTCGTTTGTAAAATTTTACTAATAATAATGTAAAGTTTATTCCTTTCTTGAAATCATCTTATTATAGCTTAAACATTTACATTGAGCCTTATTTTATTTCAAGTTTTAAGTAACTTATAGTATAAGGGCTAAAACAAGAAAACACATAGATCAAGGGGTAAAAATATAATTTTGAAAAGTACCAAATTAACTTGTTACTTTCAGTAGTGGACTAATTGTTCCATCAATATGCTCCCAATTTTGGCCAACTTTACAAATCCACAAAAAGTACAAGTCATAATGCACAACGTACTAATTGTTCCATCTTGTTACTTTCTGTGCTATATAAACCGTACCACCACCATCATTTCTTCTCTGTGTTCTTCCACCAAGATGATGAAATTTGTCTTTCTTCTCGTTTCCTTCCTGATTTATTTTGACTTTTCAAATGGAAACTCCGATTTTGATGCGTTGATGAAGCTCAAAGCATCAATGGTGGCATCAAACAGTTCTGGATTAGACGACTGGAAAATCGGAACCTCACATTGCTCGTTTTCCGGAGTTTCGTGTGACGAAAACTTCCGTGTAACGGCGTTAACGGTTTCTTACGTTCCAATGTTCGGAGTTATCCCGCCGGAGATCGGAATTCTGAACAAGCTGGTCAATCTCACACTCGTATCGGATAATCTCACCGGTGTACTTCCGGTGGAGATGTCTAAATTGACGGCGATTAGGTTTATTAACATCTCTTCGAATTCGTTCGTCGGCGAGTTTCCTGGAGAGATCGTGGCGGCGATGACGGAGCTGGAAGCGTTCGACGTTTACAATAATAATTTCACCGGGAGGTTGCCGGTGGAGTTTGTGAAGTTGAAGGATCTGAAGGTTTTGTATCTCGGAGGTAATTTCTTCAACGGAGAGATACCGGAGGTTTATTCGGAGTTTCAGAGCTTACAGACGTTAGGTTTGCAAGGAAACGCACTTACCGGTGAGATTCCGACGAGCTTATCACGTGTTTCTTCTCTTCAACAGCTTTTGCTAGGTTATTTCAACAGTTACGACGGAGGAATTCCGGCGGAGTTCGGTAATTTGAAGTCGTTAAAACTACTGGATCTATCAAGTTGTAATCTCACCGGCGAAATTCCGGCGAGTCTAGCGAATCTGAAGATGTTGCATACTCTCTTCCTTCAACTCAACCATCTCACCGGCGAAATACCTCCTGAGCTTTCCGGTTTAGTCAGCCTAATGTCGCTTGATCTGTCGAACAACAATCTAACCGGCGGCATACCGGAGAGTTTCTCCGAACTGCGAAATCTGACGTTGCTTAGTCTGTTCCACAACCGTCTCGCTGGTCCTCTTCCGGCGTTCATCGGTGATCTCCCCAATCTTGAGGTGCTACATATTTGGAAGAATAATTTCACGTTTGAACTGCCGGATAATCTCGGCCGTAACGGCCGGCTGCTTATGCTTGACGTCACCGGAAACCACCTCACCGGACCGGTTCCGACGGATTTGTGCAAAGGAGGTATTGTTGCTAAACTATGACTCTGTATTTGATTAGTTAATACTGTTACGTTGAGATTAGTTAATACTGTTACGTTGAAATTAGTTATCATTCATAATCTAATCTGCTCTTCTTAAAAATAATTATGTAATCTAATTATTAATCAATCCTTAATATGTTATACCTAGGGCTAGTCATATCCTAATATGTTATAGGTTATTTCATCAAGTCAGTTTCTTTAAAATTGAGATTTTTTTTAAAGTGAGTTCGAATTTAAACCGAATTCAAATTAGTTTAAAAAAACTGTGTTGAATTCAAAAATCAAACTAAGGTTAATTTCGATAAACCGAAAAGAAAACGTAAATTGCAGCAATGAAACTTGAGACTAGAGACTTGAGAGGATTAGGGTTTGTAATCCGGTTGAGGCCTCATACAAAAGCATATAAAATACATAATTCAAATTTAAACTTGTAGATTGGTTCGGTTCTAATCTCACAAACTTGTAACCCAATTTGACAATCGAAATCTAAATTTAAATTGGTCTCTAATCCGAAACAAAAAACCCTAAATCGGATTCATTTCGAATATCGGTTTCTTTAGCCTCATTTAAATACCGAACACCCTTAGGTAGCTTTTGTAATGCAAGAATAAGAGGTTAAATGGAATGGACGATTACGAGGGAATGAAAAAAATGATGTTTGGTTGGACGATGGAATGAAATCACCCATTCCACAAGGAATGACATTCCTTCTAAATCCTTCAAATTCATTCAATCCACCCCCCTTATTTTTTTTTCATTCTATCACCTCTTTCACCTTTCATCACCACCACACCCTCCTACCACCTCCACCACCCACCACCGCAGTCGTCGCCGCTTCCACCACCCATTGCCATCTCTCGCCGCCACCCACAACCACACTACTACCACCCACCCCCACCTCCCACCGCCACCACCCACCGCCACCTCCCACCACCTCAACCGTCACACCACCCACAGCCACCTCCCACCACCTCAACCGTCACACCATCCACAGCCACCTCCCACCACCGCCACCGACACCACCACCCACCGCTACTTCCCACCACCACCACCGCTGTCGCCTCCTCCACCACCCAACACCCCCACCCACCACCCAATACCGCTTCCCACCACCACCATCGTCACTCATCAACGATTTTATTCCATCGTCTTTTATAGACTACCAAACAATCTAAAGTAATGATTTATTTCATACCCTCTTGGTAACCAAACAAGACAATGAAATGGAATGATCCATTTCATTTCTTTGTCCATTACATTAGTTCGTTCATTCCATTCACTCGTCCATTCCATTACTTCATACCAAACAGGCCCTTAATATTATGTTCGAATATGTCTATACCATTTATTCATACCTTTTGCTACACGTTTTCTATAAAACGAAATTCATTATTAAGTTGTTTAAACTAAGAGCATCTTTAATGAACGTCTTTCAAGATATCTGTGGTCGGTGTGGCATCCTCAGGGCAAAGACCACTTACGTAAAATGTGAGAGGGATTGAAAAGAGAGATGTCACGACGAATATGCACTGAAAATGATGTGACGGACGCCTACGGAGCAATCCATTAAAGATGCTCCAAGACCACGTACAAGATTCTTATATGTATAATGTATAAACATGAAAAAATATTTAAAAAAATACAAAATAAGATATTAACATGAATCAACATTTTTTTTATTTTTCTTTTCTATTAATAATAAATGAAAAGAATATTAAAAATCGTTGAGCTAACAACTGTTGGCGTTGATCACAGGCAAGTTACGAACTTTAGTTCTAATGGAAAATTACTTCTTTGGCCCTCTTCCGGAAGAGATCGGCGATTGCAAGTCCTTAACCAAAATTCGAATCACAAAAAACTTCATCAACGGCACTATTCCGTCCGGCATCTTCACTTTGCCGGAGCTAGCCATGATCGAGCTCGACGACAACTATCTCAGCGGCGAACTTCCTAACAAAATGTACAGCCAGTCTCTCCTAAGTGTATCAATGTCTAACAACTGGATCACCGGTAGAATACCTCCGGCGTTTGGTGATTTAACGAATTTAACGATTCTATCTCTCGAGTCAAATAACTTCGTCGGCGGAATTCCGGAGGAGATATGGAATCTGAAAAAACTGTACAAAATTAACGTCAGTGACAACGATCTCACCGGTGAGATTCCGGCTTCTATTGCTGCATGCGTTCAACTCACGTCCATCGATTTCAGCCGGAATAAGTTAGCCGGTGATTTTCCGAGAGGAATTTTAAATCTGTTCGATTTGAACATTCTTAACCTATCTCGGAATCAATTTAGCGGTGAGATTCCGAGCAAACTAGGTCACATGAACAGCTTGACGGTGTTGGATCTCTCATACAATCAGTTCTCCGGCAAGGTCCCTATCGACGGACAACTAAATGATTTCAGCGACACGATCTTCACTGGAAACCCTAGCCTGTGTTTACCACAAACTGCTCACTGTCCGATCATCTCTGGATCTCAACACAACAGCCGTACGATGACAACATCAAGGGTTATGATAATGATAATCGCCATAATCACAACTGTATCATTACTCATTCTTACATTCATCAAAATTAAAAACAAACGTATCGAAAGATCGAAAATGTGGAAGCTAACAACTTTCCAACGGTTAGATCTGAAAGTTGAAGATGTGCTTGAATGTTTGAAGGATGAAAATGTGATTGGTAAAGGCGGTGCCGGAATTGTGTATCGTGGATCGATGGCCAACGGTGTTGACGTGGCAATCAAACGGTTGATCGGCCGGAATCATGGATTTGATGCGGAGATTCAGACCTTAGGGCAGATCAGGCACAGGAATATTGTGAGATTGCTTGGATACGTGTCGAATCGTGATAACAAGTTACTGATTTATGAGTACATGTCTCATGGTAGTTTAGGTGAGATTTTGCATGGATCGAAAGGGGCGTATTTGCAGTGGGAAACCAGGTATAAGATCGCGGTGGAGGCCGCCAAGGGACTGTGTTACCTCCACCACGATTGCTCGCCGATGATATTACATCGCGATGTGAAATCAAACAATATATTGTTGGATTCGGATTATGAAGCTCATGTTGCTGATTTCGGGCTTGCTAAGTTCTTAGTAGAAACTGGTGCTTCCGAATGTATGTCTTCCATTGCCGGATCTTATGGCTACATCGCGCCAGGTACAAGTTCTTAATGCATAATACTATTACTGTATTAAACAAAACTACATTGTGTCTGAATTTATTATTATATTACAAAAACAGAGTATGCATAATACCATAACTATTGTACTTTATCTTATATCTAAATTCATTATTATATTGTACAACAGAGTATGCATACACGCTAAAGGTGGATGAAAAGAGTGACGTGTATAGTTTTGGAGTTGTGCTTCTTGAACTGATAGCTGGTAAGAAGCCGGTTGGGGAGTTTGGTGATGGGGTGGACATAGTGAGGTGGGTCCGGGAGACCATATCGGAGCATTATGATCCTTCTGATGCGGCAACAGTGCTTGCGGTGTTGGACTCGAGGCTCAAAGGGTACACATTGACGAGTGTAATAAACTTGTTCAAAATCGCGATGGTTTGTGTGGAAGATGATAGTGCGGCTCGACCTACGATGAGGGAAGTTGTCCATACGTTAACAAATCCTCCTCAAACTCAACCAAAAGCAAATATGTGTTTGCTCACTCCTTGAAAAATAGTTTGTTTGTTGTTGTTGATAGGAAAATTTGGAATAAGTTTGACACTTACCGGTCAAAATTACAAATGTATTTGTATGAAAGTCCTTTTGTTGTTGTGAAATATGATCATGAATGTTGGTTGTTTTTGGATCCGTTACTTTTGACCCATTGGTTTATTCAAATTATATAATTTTTTTTGAGTAAATAAGCAACTTATTAGTAAGTTAAAATAAAATTAAAATGTATTCTACACTAAAAGTTTAGTTAACTAGAATATTGACTCATGTGATAAACATGTTTTACAGATTTAATCATTTCCTTTCGGATGTTACGGATTTGAACCTTACTGCAAAATGATGACGCGTTTTGATCTTTATCACTAACAGAAGTTATATGAAATTCCTATGATAACCATTTTACCATTGTATTTATAAAAATGCATCTCAAGATCTGAATTGATTGATTCCAGCAAGAACACAAACTTGTAATTGTGAATTAAGCAGCGGAAATACCTGATTCGCACAATCAATCATGATTTAAATCAAGAACTAGATTAATCAACCACATGAAGGTAAATAAACGTGTACTAGTTGTTTTATTACTTCATTGTGTTTGTTACAAGTCTGGAGAATGGACGGTACATTGACAACTGAGAAAAGACTGTTATTAGTTATTACAATTTTGACACAATGACCTGCTATTTATAGCAAAACATAAAACAAATAGGCAAGTACAATTAAGCTCAAATGTCAACTATGGGTTCAAGTTATCATTTGTAGTTAAATAACTTCATACGTAGTAGTTGTGCTTACTTCATCCGTAGTTGACAACACGGACAATTCTGTGATTGGTCATCCGTAGTTGAAGTTACTCGTATGTAGTTCAATGCCTTAGATAAAACTTCAAGTTCGACGGAGTAAATAATCCTTATTATGCAGTTCAAAGACTTAGTTTAATATCTTCATCACAAAATAATCTGAAGTCGCATGGATCATACAATCTTATGAATTGACCATTTCTTTTGTTGTTGTGAAATATGATCATCTTTTTTGGGAAGATGAGAGCGTGGCACGACCTACGACGAGGGATGTTATTAACATGTTAACAAATCCTCCTCAATTTCAACCAAAAGCACAATCGTGTTTGCACACTCCTTGAAAAATTGTTTGTTTGTTGTTGTTGATGGAAATATTTGGGATAAATTTGACACTTGGTGGGTCAAAATTACACATGTATTTGTATGAAAGTCCTTTTGTTGCTGTGAAATATGATCATGAATGTTAGTTGTTTTTAGATCCATTATTTTTTACATGTTTGCTTATTCAATTTATATATTGATTTATCTTAACCTTAGGTTAATTTACTTCGCCGAAATAGAGCAAGTGGTTGAACCCTTATTCTTATTATTTATTATTTTACTAGGTTAGAAACTCCGTGTATTACACGGGTTGAATAAATACAATTTTATATACTTAATAATAAATATTTACATATTACATATTTATGTCATATTATATAGTTTTTTAATACGTATTTTAGAAACGTCATACAGTTACTTTTTAAAAATATTTTATAAAAAGAATGCAAAAATGTTCAATTTCTAAAAATGTTTTATGAACAAACCTATATTTTTTTAAATAAAAAATTTTATAAAAATAATTATAGAAATTATTATTATTTAATAGGAGAGAAAGATAAAAAATAAAAACTTATTAAAAACAATTAAGGAAAATTTGTGCAATTAATATGAGAGAGAGGCGGGAAAATTTGTCCCACCAAAACCTTTATTTATTATAGAGTATAGATTTTTGTTAGGTTTACGTCTAACAAGAATAATATTCTAGAACTAGCATGTAACGAACAAACTTTTAGGTTTATAGTATAAATATGTTAAAACATATTATGGGGAGTAAATAAATCAAATAAAAGTGTAGATGACCCTTTATAAAAAAGCATACATAGATTTTGAGAACAAAGGAGACAAAATGGAACTAAAATCTGATTAATGGGGGTGTAGGTGGTGACACCTACACTTGCAAGTGTGTGTGTGTGTCGTGAATAGCAAGAAGATGAGGGGGAAAAGAGCCAACAATCTGATTTGGTGATTTGCATGTTTAAATGTGAATGATTTGGTGTATTCAATTCCTTTTAATCATCGAGTAAGTATCTTTATCTTCTAAACCATCATTGTAGGCTTTTTTGATGGATTTTGGGTGAATAAGTCATTGTGACTGATTTGGATGGTTTAAAAGATTAATAACTTGATAAAAGTGATAACCTAGCTTGATTAAAGGTTAAACGTGATAAATAACATCATACTAACACCCAATTTAATGTTTTGAAAATTAGGGTTCTTGAGGTTAAATTTAATAATTTTTAATTTGATGGTGTAAAATGATGTGTTGAGGATTTGTATATGGTTAAAGATGTAAACGATTTAGAGGAGAAATGTACCAAACATCTTAATTTTCTTGTACATTCCAAGAAAGTAAAATTATATAAGAAATATCAACATTGGTGCATCACTTCTATCACAACCCATAAAGTTGTTTCTAACGTTTAATGGAGCAACATGATTGTCACAATCATTATTGGAAAGATTTCTTATTGTTGTTCATTGTCTTGCAATATTAATATGTTATTATATTATGATAAGAGTGTCAAATCACTATTTCAAAGCATTTAAAGAAAGATTCGTTGTCAACTCTTCAAGCATTTTAGTATGTATATCCATTCTTAAGTTCAGTGGCGAAGTTTAAAGAAAAACGTGAGGGCCGAAACTATAAAATTTTCAAGGGAATACGTATAAATTAACACTACTAAGCAAAAATTCGGTCGAATACGTATAAATTAACATTATTGAGTAAAAAATCGGGTTGAGATGATTAACAATATGTTGGTAAATTTATTCCTTCTTCGTTCATATATCAAATTGATCTTGTTAACATGTCAATTTGGTCTTTGGTCAAAACTTAACCCTTATAAAACTGTCTCTTTAAATGTATGTGTGTATAAGGGTGTTTAAAATCGGATGTTCTAATTTTGGATATTCAAAAATTTTGGATAGTTGATATCATTATCAGAATTTGAATTCCTGAATATCCTAATTTTCGGATAATTTGGGTTCAGAATTTTGGGTTTTTCATTCAGGTGTTTGGATTCAAATCTTGTTGAACAGTTTTAAAAATAAAGACTATTTTATATAAATTAATCAGAATTTTCTTGTAATTTTATATCTTTATATCATTGTGACTTGTGATTGAAATCGTAGATCACAGACATCAAGTAATCATAAAGCCCTTGTACCATTTTGAAATTTTAAATTGTCAAAGTTGGAATCAGTTTTTGCAAGCTTTTTGGCTAGATTAATTTTACTAATTTCTTTTTGTCTTGTAAATTTATAGATTAATTTTACTAATTTCTTTTTGTCTTGCAAATTTATATATATTACGAATTTGTTCATCATATATTAACTAAGTTAGGCTTTTGTGAATATACTATCGTTTATTGGGATTTTGATTTCGATTTATACTAATATAATTTTTTTTAACAGATTTATTTTACTTCTACTCCCAAATTACACCAAATAATTCATCTCATGTCTGGGTTTAAACCCAGGACCTCTCATATAAGAGACAAGTGTCTCTATCAAATGGGCTAGTCCCTAATTGAGTTATACTAATCTCATTGGGTTATAGGGTTAAGATCATTTCACAAATGTGTGTAGCTGCTTTAGGAAGTTTCTTGCCAATAACACTAGTAATATACTATATTTTTCTTATCCAATTGTCATCTCGAGAAGAAAAAAAAACTTACACTTCCTTTTATGAGCGTACAACCAAAAAGTAATTACATACCTTTATTAATTACTTGTTTAATTTTGTTTTAAAGTAGTTAATGAAAACCAAACATAACTTTTATTTGGATTTGATATTTGATTTCTTAGTATGATATTTATATGATACGGGTGGTTAGCTTTGGTTTATGAAACTTGATTTTGTAAATGTTAGGGCTTTGTTGCTTGATGTGTTTTATTAGATTGGTCGGTGGTGGAGGCGAGGGGGGCGAGGACAGGGTGATGGCGTCAACGGTGGTAGAGACGGGGTGGTGAGGGCGACGACAGTAGTGTAGGCGGCGGATGCGACGACGATAAATGATCGAAATTTCAGTTCTGAACTCTTTCACGATTTGAAAAGAACGTTGAATTTCTTTAACCGAAGCAATTCAAACAAACTAATTAATTTAAATTTCATTTCATTTTCAACCTAACACGTTAAGTAAGAAATTTTGATAATCCAAACAAATTCTCCCACTAAACACATTAAGAATGAAAGTTAGATTTCAATTTAGCTTAACTAAGTTTTGTAAAACAAACACATCCTTAATATTAATATTGTCAACATTATCAATATTATTATTAAAATAATAATAATAATAATAGTTATATAATAAAACTTACATTATTAGTTTATCGTAATTACAATTATTTCCTTTAAACATTAATTCATAATCAAAACAAATCATCACAAATTATTTAAAACCGGATATAATATAACTTTTTGATAAACTTCATTATTATTTGTTATGATAATCAGTTAGTTAAATGGTTATTTATCATGATAAATAGTGATAAAAATAATCACTTGTCATTATAAATCAACTCTTATCAACCAAATAAAATAGTTGCAGGCCTTCCAAACGGGCCAACCCGTACCCGACCCAAATGACCCAAACCCTAAAGATATAAAGTCCATGGTTTCCCACTTTCCCCCAAATTCTCTTTCAACTCTCCACCACTCAGCCTGCAGAGTTGATTAATTAATCAATCAATCAATCTCAGCAGGACATGGCTGAGACTCCGTCATCGTCCCACCCGCCACCACCACCACCACCGCCACCGACGCCTCCGTTGGTTCCTGATAATCCTGATTCCACACAGTACTGGTGCTACCAGTGCAACAAACGCGTCCCAATCGAAACCCTACCCGGTCAAGCCGATGTTATTTGTTTCGAATGCAAGAACGGATTTGTTGAGTTAATCTCAGTGCATCATCCTCAAGCGCGTGAAGTAAACGATGAGGACCAGCCTGCTTTCGGCAACGAGTTTCTTCAGGTTCTCAGGTTAATCGCTATGGCAGCGCGTGAAGACGACGCGCCTCCTCTACCTCCTGACCGCGACGGTAACGACAATGATTATCTCCGAATCGAACTCGACGGATGGGATGAAAACGACGATGACGAAGACGACGGAGATGACGGCGATGATAATGAAGAGGAAGAAGATGAAAATCCTGATCGAGTAGATCAAGTTCATAACGGATCTGATGCTAACGACGAGAACGAAGACGAACAACAGATCGTCGAAGAGGAAGATGATGAAGATCTCCGTAGAAGACAAAGGCGTGACGTCATCCGTCTCCGTCTCCGTGATTTCGCCAGCCGAGCGTTAAGCCGTCGCCACCGGATTCTCGATTGGGCGGAGATCTTAACCGGACTGGAAGATCACTCGATTGAATTCCGGTTTCAAGCTCCAGGAGACGGCGATGGATACATCGGCAATCCAGGTGATTACCTTGACGCCGCAGGATACGAAGCATTGCTGCAAACCTTAGCGGAGAGTGATACCGGCGGGAAGAGAGGAGCACCGCCGGCGTCGAGTTCTGCGGTGGAAGCGTTACCTACCGTTGAGGTAAAGTCGACTGAACTTGAAGTTTGTGCTATATGTAAAGATAAACTGGTTAACAATGAAGAGGAGGTTGTTAAACAATTGCCTTGTGGACACATGTATCATGGAGATTGTATAGTGCCTTGGTTAGGTTCCAGGAATACTTGTCCTGTTTGTAGGTATGAATTGCCTACAGATGATCCGGAGTATGAAGAGGAGAGGAAGAAGAGATCAACCACGATGGCTACAACATCAACGGCTTCCGACGACGGGGTTTAAGAAACGGTATGTAAGCATTTTTCGCATAATTTGTACTGTCAGAACTCGGAATACATTTTCTTGAACTCCCTATATGAATTGATGGTGATGGTTTCATTTTTGTAAATAATAAGTTTTCTCAATTTGAAGATTCAGTGTGGCTTTTGTTGCTGTTTGTTTGCTACATGATATCATATCTGAAATACATACATAAGAAGTTAAGAACCATGTGCTTGAGTGCTTACATAGTGGCCTTAAGTTGATCTGGTGTCTTGGTTTTAAAAAACGAGAGGAGACGAGGTCTAAAATCAAGGCGCAAAGCGCACCACTTTTTGTACACTAGGTGCAAGGTGCTTATATATATATATATATAAATATATATATTTATTTCTCATAGGCTTTTAGCATCCTCTGCCTGAAATTTAGCTATAAGTAAGCTTTTGATATGATTTAATATATAAAACGTTATCCACATGTACAAGTGTACAACCTAAAAAAGACTTTTGTACAACATCATGAAGTAAAAAGAAGTTGCCATGTACATGAGGGGCGCGCCTCACCTATGCCTTAAGCCGATTTTTGGTGCAGCTTTTGCGCCTCACTGTGCTTTTTGTACAGAGTTCGCCTTGCCTACACAAAAGCAACAGGCATTGCGCCTTAGGTCTAGGTGCGCTTTTTAAATCCAAGATCTTGTGTAGGATGAAATGAAATGTGTTGCAGGATGTGTGATGCTCTTAATTCATGGCTTTCTTGAAACAACACATTAGACAACACATAATGCTACACAAGTTCTGTTCTTCTTATAGTTAACACTTAGAAAACAAGTATTCTTGGGTGGTGCTAGCAATTCAGGTCAGGTTAATATTGACTCAAAACAATTGTGTTGACATGTTTCTGACTCGATTTAATTTCATGCCCTATGGTTTATGCTGCATTATTCTTGTTAGGTTCATTTCATGTTTTGATGTATTATGTGTGTATATATGAAATAGGAACCAAATGAATCACTTTTTAGTCTTTGGATCATATTTCACATGGATGATCGAGTTTTCACTCTTATGTACATGCTTCATGAATCGTGACCATTTCCTCATTTTGCTTGTTCAATGATTAAAAACTGGTTTCTATAGTTCCTAATTTTGAAGAGGTGTGTGTGGCGATTAGAGTTCTAGGAAACATCAAGAGTTAAATGTGTCAATGGTGGTATTAAGAATGTCATGTATGGATGAAGTGGTAGAAGATAGATATTGAAATGATGGATCCTATTGGTGTTATACTTTTATATGATTAGATTTATTTCCTAGGTAATAATATATTGAGATGTTTGCTAGCAAGTTACACGTGCCGGAGGTTAAGTGACTCAAGGCATGGTTTCCCTATACCGTTCTGGATCTTGGAGGGCCGTAGTATGGGGAAGCTTTGGAAGAGGCGTTGCTGCGTTGTGGGGTGATCCTGGGTAGATTGTAAGTTGGTCAGTGCAAAAAAGAACCATGTTCAGGTGACTACATAGCGAGGTTATGTGACTTGTATAGCCGGTGTAGGTGGGTATTTGGGTTGCAAGCGAGTGATTAGCTATATGGCTCTATCTTCATTAGACGTGACGGATAAAGCTCACAGTGGTTCACCTTGTGGCTCTGGTTGGGTAGAACTCTGAAACATTTAATATTTACCTTAAATGTTTACTAATTATATGTTTGATTAATGTGGTAATCCAGATTTTAGCATAGTATGCAAACAATTTAAACCTTTATCTTATGTATAAAAAAACCTCGTAACATGTTAGATAAGTAAAGTGCCTTTTGTAGATACAAGGGCATGTGTAACAGTAGAAGTCGTTAATTGAGTCCAAATATGATCATACATAGTACTATGTAGATACAAGGGCAAGTGGTTTTTTTCATTGAAAGCACGTGTGATTGTTTCCTCGAAATCAGTACAAGCACATCTTCAAACCTACTCTTTTTGAACAGCTAAAATCTAGACCTGTGAAGAGGGGTAAAAATTCCCTTCGTCAGGATTCGAACCCATCACCATGGAGAGAGGAAGAAGTCAATAAGCCTCTCATTAGAAAGTCTAATACATGATTGCAATTTATGTTCTTATTTTCCTAGTTTAGTCAGTTGTAAGATTTTATTTTTTATCCTAACACTATGGGGGAGGGTGTCCTACTGCTCACCCCTCCTTCGCGGTGTAACCGCCGTGCCACATCACCCACATTGCCACAACCTTCCTGCTCCCATCGCTCCCTCACTCGCATCATGACGGTTTACTTGGCACGTCATCACCGCTCATCTCTCCCTCTTATCTTATGTGGCAACCTCCCTACCCAGTTCACGCTACCACACCTTCAAGCCTAAAGAACATTACATTTTATGTTAAGATTTTATAAAATTACTATTTATTACTTCTTTTATAAAAAAAATAATAGAAACAAGAAGTCTCCAACCCTAGACTATCAGGTATACCTTTGGTTAGTCTATCAGGCTATCCGGTAAACCTTTGGTTAGACTCTTAGGTCTCGTAGCTTGAAACCCAACTTTTGGTTAGACTGCCAAGACTCTCGGTTAATCAACTAGTCAACTGGATGCCATACCATGAAGTTTTTCTCATGGTTTATTTACTTTTATTTTTATATTTATTTCAGTTAACTTCTTTCTGTGTGTGTTAATTTGTTATGTGTAGTTTAACCCATGTTTACAGATCATGTATGCAGACATGTAGTGGGTCAGTTTATTTTATTCCTAGAAAAACTCTTCTACTTCTATATGTATGTATGCATGGATTGAATGAAGAAGTGAGTTTTTGTGATAAAGAAAATGTGTGTTAATTTATCTCATTGGATTATAAGTTAAATTGATTCGTCTATTCTAGCTCAACCGTGACACGTTAGGTGGTGTTCTTAGATACGATTTTTAAACCTAAGTGATGAATCTGTATCTCCAGTTTCGACGTCGCAACCCTACCGTTTGTTTGGTGGTGATTTCTGTATCCAAACGAGCCGTACAATTATCCAAATCTACCAGTTTTATTTATTTCAATTTTATATCCGTTACTCATATGCATTTACACATCACCTCCACCGCTCGCCGTAGCACCCTCGCACGCCACTCTATCCCGCTGCCGAGTCATAGTGCTCCACCATCACTCTGGTACCAGATCATCACCAGAATATGAAAAATTATTAAAATAATTCAAGAAAACCAAAGATCAAAAGTTCAAAACCCTCAAACTACATTCTAAACATATTTTTATTTATATACAAGATAATTCCACGTATTTTATAATGTCGACACAATATACTCACATTAATTCTCATCTTTCTCATTGACCGTTGACTTGTTGACGTTGCGGAAGCCTTAACCGTAGCTGCGACGCCGGAGACTTCACCGCCACACCATGCCAACATATTCCACCTCGACACATCTCATGCTCCACCTCATCCCCGACACGTGTCACCACCGCATACGTCGCAGCTTTACGACACACATCCCACGTCAAAGCCCCCAGCAACAAAACTCCGACCGCCGCCGTCGATATAATAAGCACCGACGCTCCTCCGTAGCTCCGCCCAGTCAGCTGTCCGTACCCCTTTATTGCCGCTATCGCCGTCAAGTACAGCATCATGAAATTGCGAACCACCGCATCAGAAACCGCCATCACGATCAAACAAACTGAAATTTGAAAATTGAAAACCTAATTTTGGAATTGGATTGAAGTTGAAAATTGGGGGTTTGAAAATTCGGCAAGGGTATTAAATGGCGAATGTTGGGTGGGTAATGGGCTTTTACTATTTGGGTTAAAGTAAAATATTTGACTTTCTAGGTAAGGTATAATATTTTATGCGTAATGTACAAGTGCTATTGCGTGGATGTTCTGGATTCATGGATTGGGGAATGTTTTTCTCGGATAACGATTCCCTCATTGTCAAATCTGGTCCCTCAAGTAAACGTTTTTTTTTTCTATAATCATTAGGGCGTTCCGATTCGTCCCGAGGAAAAAGCTCATTTAATCAAGGAAAAGTTTTCCTCGTCTGGGATACCGCCCCCGATTTTGGGGGTTTTTAGTCCCTGATAGTCAGATATTCGTTGTTTTTCACAGAAGGTAATTTCTACTTTGGATCGTTGTGCAACGGTCAAATTACCGTCAACTAGCCGTTAACAATTGAAGAAACTTTAATTGCAAATTCACCTAAATTGCTTACCCTTCAACCGTTAATCAACCCAAGATTAATCCTTTATACTCTCGATCTCTATTTTCTGCTATGCACCCTTGCTGGCGAATTCTTACCTTCTGCAAATCCACCCTCATTCAACCACATAAAACAGCCTTTTCGGTAACAACCTCTGATGCGATCGTTTAAAGCTGAAAGCGAACATGCACCTTTTGATCAGATTGTTCGGTTCGCTTGACATCTCACACAAATCAAAATGTTGCCAAACACTTGGCTTTCGTGTGGTTGGAATGACTCTCACAACCGTTGAAGATGGACCAGCGTTTTCGGCCATTTTCGAGATCGTTTTTTGCTAAAGAAGTAGAAATGAGACTAGAAAATTGTGTGGTTCAACCCACACAACCAATAAGTATTTATAATAATTTAGTGGGTCGGAAGTTAAGCGTGGTAGGCCAGATTTCATTTGGGTCCAAACTCAAGCATTAAGCCCATACAAGTTAAGCGTAGCAACAGCTTTAGTGTGAAGCCCAATGGGCCGTCCCTGATTGAAATCTATATTGTGAGTCAAATAAAAAATAACTTCATTTTCTTCTTTTTTTTTCCTTTATTATATTAATAATTTCATGTCTTTATCATTTTCTTTTTTTTCACCTTATATTTTTTATATGGTTCACCCCAGTTTTTTTACCTAACACTTTATACAAATTTTGAAACTCGGGGGTTCCGATGAACCCTCCCCCCCTTCATGTATGTAGGTCCGCCCCTGCTGATGCAACCACTTTTTTATTTTTATTTTTCCAGATTTTTTGTATGCATATATTTGTGGTTCCAATGAATTTATAGATTAGACAAACGGACCATTGGTAATACTTGAGAAGACATAGTGTAGAAAAACGTGATATATAATTCAAGATTTCTTGTTTTAAAACTTTAGGACAATGTTGAAGATATGTGCAATGACCTTTGTGATAATTTTGTGTTAGTATGACATTTTTGTATAAGTTTGTTGATTATAGCATGATGGTTCTAAGATCTTGAATTGAATAATGTATATTAAGTTTTGAAATTTTTCTATACTTTAGTTATGAGGTAATCCGGTTTTTGATACCCGTTTTGTTTTTCTTTTGTTATTATAATTATATTTACACGTGTTTTGTTTATCTTTTATAACTTTTAAAAATGGTTTTGGTATAAACTTTAGTAAACGTGAACGGTTTTATATGTTTTATCTTTTCGTTAAACAATATTTCAAAGTTTGCTTTCGTTTTCTTAACATCCATTTTTATAACGACTTTATTTTTTCGTGATTTACAGTAATACCGTAGCCACATGTTTATTTTTATTTGCGTCTAGATATTTAGAACCGAGCTACTGCGAAACGCGATGCACGCCTCGCTGCAGCACGCAGGTGGGTTTAAAACTAGTTAGTAACAAAATCACACAAAGATTCAATTAAATATATATCAAACAAACATTACAGCTAGTAAGAAAACATGTCACATACTTAAAATAGAGTCTGAAAATAACCATCAAATGGTGACAGTTCATTAACCAACTTAGGTATACTTTCATTAAAGAGTAAGTATAAAGTCTCTACATTTCAATCATTTTTTATGACTCGGTTCTTCTATTTTATAAGATCAAGCCGGCTGGGCGTTAAACCTCCATCCACATCAGCATGAACGGCGTTAAACACCAAAAACACCTTTGCTAAAGCGGGGAGCGTCAAAGGGCACCTCCGCCAAACCCATAACGGACGTGACAGAGAAGAGAGATGGGGCCCACTCTTTGATCAACGAATCACTACATTTAAAAAATATACATATTCTTTTATTTAGTTTTTAGTTAAACCATGAAGTGTAGTTTAGTTAAACACCACTTCCTACGTTACGGTAATGTGACATAAACTTTTGCACTTTTTAGTTAAACCACTTCACTTAGTCTAAAATAAGTTTTACTCCATTAAAATTTATGTGAGACACATATTTGAATATCGTGTTTTATTCCAAAAAAATTAACATCACATATTTTTTCTTTAAAATCTATAATTTTGTATTATGAAAAACCAACTAAAATCAAGAATCATTTATCTGACTACAATTATTTTAGTTAGATAACTGAGTAAATTAAAAAAGCCCGTCTAGCTGAGTTGGTAGAGCGCAAGGCTCTTAACCTTGTGGTCGTGGGTTCGAGCCCCACGGTGGGCGATATTTTTAGTCAAATCCTTTTGCTTTTTAGTCATTCGGTTTTAAATATTCTAACAAACCACGCTTCCATGAACACTTTCTTTCATCATCTTTTATCTCATTATTTTTTTAGATATATTTAGTATTTTTCTTCGTATATTTGCGATATTAGCAAGAAGTTTATGTGGTTAGACACAAAAAGATTTTATTTTTATTTTTTTTGTTAAATTAAGTATTGAAAATGGATAACACATCAACAAACGACGGCAAATTCTAATTATGTGACTAACAACATACTTAGCACATAATATGTTAGTCACATCCATGATAAAGTATAAACACCTTTGTGAGAAAACATGAAATCACGGTTTTATTCCCTTTAATCAGCACTGAAATTACAAGAAATAGAAAGAACAAAACAAGGTTTTAAGAAACTCTAAACATACAGATGCAACATACGGCTTCAAATCGTAAGATCGTTCGCATTTTTGAACCGAAGAAGCAAGCTCATATAAGTAGCGGATGTAGACGATCCAAATAAGGAAAGGCTGCAATCAAAGAGCTAACTGAGAGTTGATGGAGAGCAACTACATACAAGAGCTTTAATGGAGTAAGAAACCCTTTTCCCCTTTCTTCTTTGAAACAAATGACGAGGTACCCAACCAAGAGCCTCAACCACAAATGGGTTTAAAATCAAACAACCGGGGGAAGCCGAATATGCAAGAACAAAAGAAAAAACCATTGATTAGCAAATTGGAATTTAGAAATAAAGAGGAATTTTAACAGTATTACTCGGTATTTTTATAGCATGATACTATGATCAATAAACAATAAAACAATCTTATTATAAGAAATTCACACTTTATAATAGACACCTTGATGTTTATTATTTATCTATTAGTCATACTCATTAATATCATATTTTCTTAAAATCACATGCTAGAAAGATGTTATAACATATACACCTTTTCTTAAAAATTAACATATACACCTTTTCTTAAAAATTTTGTTATCTAACTAATACAAGCATTACTAAAGGTCTATCGTCATAAAAGTTTAGTTGCGTGACTAATAAAAGATATGTGAACTAAAAGGGCTATAATAGATCTTAGGTATCACTTCACAAAATTAAAATAATGAAGTTAGGATATGTCATATGGTATGCCGCATAAACCTAATTATTAATGGTTGTGTATTTATTGACTTCATACCAAAAATTTGAATTTGCATGACTTTTGTGTTTTTGTATGTAAGGGCTCATATGTTGTGATTGCAATTTGGAAACCAGGTTCATGTAAGCTCTTGGAGTCCTTTGTAAAACAAATACGCCGTAAGAAACTTAGGTAATTCGTGTATTTATGATGATTGAGATTCTCTGATATTCGTGAGAGTTTACTTTCATATTGAATATTTCGAGTGTACACAGATATTCAATCAGATAAAAGTTAGGGATTACAAGAAAGATAATGTGAAAAACTGCTAAGAATTTCGTATATCTGATTCTGACTAGAATTGACTTCTATATACGGGTAAAATAATGCAATGATTCGTCATGACGGTTATTGGTTTAAAACCGTCATAACCGTCTGGAAATAAACTTATACTTTTAACATCATTATTTTAATAAATCACTAACTATTATGTCACATGTCATTTTACTATGCACCCAGTTTTGTGTTTTGCCGTTCTCTCTCCTCCTTACAATCAATCTCTTTGATTTATAAAAAAAATCCCATAATTTCATCAATTAATTTCCTTTCAGTTTTCGCTTTTCTTCTTTTTCTATGCGCCCAAATAATTTTAAAAAGAGTGTAGAAATTTAACAGTTTTGTTGAAAAATTGATTATTGTTCATATCCATTAGTTAACAACATTGTTAGATTCTAATTTATGTTTCTAAACTAACAATAATTATTTTGAAAACACCAATCCAAACACTTGTGAATAATTAGTTTTAACTACAAAATATGACACATTTCTTGAATTAGTCTTGAAACGTAAAACCTTAATGTACTAGTAATGAGAAGTATATAAACGTATTATCATGTTTGACATATTACTTGAACTAGTCTTGAAACGTGAAACATAAGTTTCTAACGTAGTCATTAGAGCTTCCGTAGTGGTGGTGTGAAGAGGGTTGGCGTGAGCCACATAAGCCTTTCACGCCCAGGAACATCGCCCCCTAGGCGTAAAAGGGGGGCCGTGGGGCATTTCATGGGCAAAATTGGGTTGAATATGGGGTCCCATAGTCAAACTAGCCGTTAGACTTTAAAAAAAAATAATTATTTTATTTTTACTATATATATATATCACATTTTAATCAAAGGGTGAGTTCACTAGAAGCCTAATTTTCATGAGATAATCAAAGAACACCTACTGCATATTTGTAGTACACCTAAAAACCCAACCCACCCTTAAAAACCTAAACCACCCCACCCAAAAACTTAAACCCCCCACCCCCACCCCCCCACTCCCACCCCCCCACCCCCACCAACCCCCAAAAACCTAAACCCACCCCCACCCACCCCCCAAAAACCTAAATCCTCACCCCTCCAAAACCCTAACCTAAAAGCTAAACTAAAAAAAACCCAAAAGTTAAACCCACTACTTTTTGAGTTTTTTTTTTTGAACGAGGACGACGTGGGAAACAAGGTCTCTTTTTTTATTTATCTTTTTGAGTTATGATTTTTTTATTATTTTTTTACATTAAATAAGTAGTTTATTGATTTTTCATGAACAGTGAGTTTTCTTATGATACTTCTCATTTCAACCAATAATCTCACCTATTATCTCATTTTATTTTTATTTTAATATGTTTGTTTTTTAATTAAATAAATTCGTATTTTGTTATCTTTATATTTTAAATAAATTTATTTGTATTTTAGTTAATGATTAAAAATTAAATGCGGGGTGTGAAACCACTACGCAGCTTAGTGAAAATGGAAAGTGAAAACCCATGTGCCGATGTGGCGCTGACATGAAGGGACGTAAAACAGAGAGACGTGAAACCAGTGCGAATAGCCTTAAACATAATGCCCATATAAAATGCATAAATAATCATATCAAAATAAATATATAAGTTTATTTATATAAGTCCGTTCAAGTCTACCTCCACTATGGAGAGTTGGAGACTTTCAGGAAAAAGGCCGTTTCTCTCCACGTGGCATGCGGCAACATCCACCAAATTAACACCGCCACGTAGCACCATCCTGCAAAATCAGCCATTAGATCTTCCACGCTGGCATCCCATCCCTCATCTCCCCCAGTATATAAACCCGCCGAACCAAACGACGATCATTTCAAAACCAAATCCTGCATTCAAAAGATTCAGCGAAGATCGCAATGAGGAGGTGGACTCTTCCTTCAGTCTTGTTACTTCTATATCTCCTCTTTCTTCTTCCAGATCACGGTACGAATTTCCGATTTTACGTTCAATTTTTAACGAAATTCAGCTTTTACGATGAGCTCGTTTGATTTTGTATTCGTTCGATTCGTATGCATTTTGTGCGAAATCAGAAGGTTTTAAGCTGAAAGTGTCTTGTGAAAGTAGTCAGGATTTCATCGGTGGATTATTTCAGATTAATTCTGTACTCTGTTGCATGTATTGGTTGAATCTCGTGTTCTGATTGAAATTGTTGATCTGTAGTGCTCTGTTTTGTGAAATCATATGCATGTGTTTGTTTATTTGTTAATTACAAAGCAATTAAGCTGATCAATTCGTTTTGTGATGTTTGAATTTTGGACCGGATTGTTATAAGCAATGTTTTCAGAACCGGACCGGACGTCGAACCGGTCTCCTTACCGGTCCACTGGTCGGACCGGTCCGACCGGTCGGACCGGATTTAAGAACCGGACGACGTCATAAATATTATAAAAATATATCAGTCTAAATAGCCATTAATCCTTTCAAAAACCACCAACAAGTCAATTCCAATAATTTTAAACCAACAATTACCTACGAAATACGAAGCCAAGAGACTTAAAAAAGATTAAAAAAAAAAAAAAATAGTCAAGCGGTTCAACCGGTCCGACCACCCGGTTTCCGGTCCGACCGCCGGTTCAACCGGTCCGACCACCGGTTCGCTGCAGAAACGGTTCAACACATGTAACCGGACCGGTCAGACCACCGGTTCCCGGTCCGACCGGCCGGTCCGGTCCGGGTTTCAAAACATTGGTTATAAGTGATGCATAGGATGATATTAGAATGTGTTACTTTGAAGAATAAAGCTATGAATCTCTGCTAATAACAAGGTTTCCTATTTTATTTTATTTTTAGCAGCTCAATTTTTTTTTCTCCTAAAAATGACTCAAGTTTCACATGTTGTTCCAATCTTATGCAATTACTATGTTACATGTTACGTTCTTTTAATTTTATTATATGGATATGGTGAAACTGAAAACCAAAAAGAGTACACCAAACCCCGACTCAGCGTCACACGTTCTCCAGGTCCGAAGGGATCCAGTGCCCAACTACCGACTCCTCCCGGAATTGCGTTATCGGAGCCGAGCCAGGAATGGGCGTTAGTGGACACCCACCTTCACCGGTTTAATTTTATTATATGGATATGGTGAAACTGAAAACCAAAAAGAGTACACTAACATTTTCACCGTATCCATAAACTGAAATAAAAAAAAAGTAATTGCGTAAGATTGTAACAGCAGGTGAAGCTTGAGTGACTAAAATGGAACGGATGGGAAACTTGGTTACTATTCTGTGAGGTTTTCCCAAAAATTGATCTCAAAACTAAGCTTCAATAGGAAGAAAAAACTCAATTTAGCTAATAGACAGCTAAGCAAACGGTATGAATGTAATCTGTGTTGGGCTTAATTTCCGACTCTAGTAAGCCGGCTAGTAGTTGGGCCAACCCATTCACATGGAGGTGTTTGAGTTAGGTGGTTGGTTGCTTTGAGTACAAGGCAAACAATGATATTAATTAATTAGTGGATAATTATCTAAGTATCCTATAAGAATTGTGATAGGAAGTTTGTTAGATGATTATTATGTAATTAATTAATAGGAATCCTAGTTATAGTCTAACGTGATAGGTTAGCTATATATATACCATGTAGGGTACCATACCATGGATTGTAAGTAAGCAAGTAGCCTATTAAACAGAGTCAGGGTTTGCTACTTGTAATGAAGTTTTTGAGTTATATTTTCTGATTAATAAACACGTGAGAGTTATTCACAAATTTATTTGTTTACCGATTCTTGGACTTGAATCTGTTTGCTCTCTTTCGATGGAGCTCGGAATGTACAAGGAAAGCAAGATGATCAGTGCAGTTACATGCTTTAGTATATTGAAATCATCTTTCATGTTTTTACCATCTTGTTTATGCTTTGTAGGTCAAAAGTTACACGCGAATGCGGAGTCTGATTCAGATGAACCGGTGGATCCACCCAAGGTTGAAGAAAAGCTTGGTGCTGTTCCACATGGTTTGTCAACTGATTCTGATGTTGTCAAGAGGTTTGCTAAACCTTTATGCGTGATCTTATATAGCATGATCCACAACCATTGACTTTAAAAGATAACAGCCAAATTTAAATTTTTAACCAGGAGTTGGTACTTTTGAACATATCATTGCCTTAAATTTTTAACCAGGAGTTGGTACTTTTGAACATATCATTGCCTTATTATATCGTAGAAAGAATGCATCGTGTATTCATGTTACTGATAGCTAGTTTAAGAGGTTTCATCGTCATGATTCAGGGAAGCCGAGTCAATGTCTAGGAAAAGTCTCCGCAACAATGCAGAGAAGTTTGAGTTTCAGGCTGAAGTATCTCGGCTTATGGACATCCTTATCAACTCTCTTTACAGCAACAAGGACATTTTCCTGAGGGAAATAATCTCCAATGCATCTGATGTAAGCTACTATCTTTTTCTGTTCTTCAAAGCCTAATTTGAAGCCCATATAATTGTGATTTTACAATTTTCAGGCTTTGGACAAAATTAGATTCCTTTCTCTTACTGATAAGGAGGTACTTGGTGAAGGTGATGATACCAAGCTTGAGATTCAGGTTTGTATGTGTGCGCTATTTCTTTTGCTTCGGTTAAGCGTTGTCTCGAGTTATGAAATCTAATCGAGTTTGGTTTTGTGATGACATGTAGATTAAATTAGACAAAGAAAACAAAATTCTTACAATTCGTGATAGAGGCGTGGGTATGACAAAGGAGGAGCTGATCAAGAACTTGGGAACCATCGCCAAGTCTGGAACTTCAGGTATCGCGTAGAGTTTACAGAAGAGCATTACTGTTTTTGACTCAAAATTCTTTAATATTACTTTTGATCTTTGTTCTTTTATCTAGCTTTTATGGAGAAAATGCAGACAAGAGGCGATCTTAACCTTATTGGTCAGTTTGGTGTTGGATTTTACTCTGTATATCTCATTGCCGACTATGTGGAAGTAATCAGCAAACATAACGATGAGAAGCAGTATGTGTGGGAGTCGAAGGCTGATGGTGCATTTGCAATTTCTGAAGATACATACAATGAGCCACTCGGTCGTGGTACTGAAATAAGGTTGCACCTTAAGGATGAAGCTGGGGAGTATCTGGAAGAGTCGAAATTGAAGGATTTGGTGAGAAAATACTCTGAGTTTATTAACTTCCCTATATACCTTTGGGCCAGCAAAGAAGTTGATGTTGAAGTGCCAGCTGAAGATAATGACTCCAGTGATGATGAAGAAAAACGTACGTCAAAAATATTTGTTAATTAGTATGCTCATGACTTCAATCTTTAATTTTCTTGGATGATTTAAGCAGCAGAATCCACTGATGGTGAAGAGAAGGAAGATGAAGATTCAGACAAAGATGAAGATGAAGAAAAACCAAAGACCAAAACCATCAAAGAAACAACATACGAATGGGAACACTTGAATGATGTTAAAGCTATATGGTTGAGAAGTCCAAAGGAGGTGACTGAAGAAGAATATATGAAATTCTATCACTCTCTTGCTAAGGTGAGTTTGAAACCCATAATCTTGTCATGAGCTTGTTCTAATTAGGGGTGGCAACTTCCTAGATGACACAGACACGACATGAAGATAATCATGTTTAAGAAGTGGGTCATGTTCTTGTTGACCTGTTTAACTCGTTTAATCAAACAGCTCGACCCGCCAACCTGTTTACCCCGTTTATTATAACCCACCAACCCGATTAACACATTTACAACTTCATTACTACCCGTCAACCTGTTTGACACGTTTAGATACTATTCTGGTTGAACATATCAACCAGCCAACCAGACAAACTGACACGATTGACATCCCTAGTTAATTTGTTTTCTGTGTGGCAGGATTTTGGTGATGAGAAGCCATTGGCATGGAGCCACTTTAATGCTGAAGGTGATGTTGAGTTCAAGGCTGTTCTGTTTGTGCCTACCAAGGCTCCTACTGATTTATATGAGAGTTACTACACTGCCAACAGATCTAACCTCAAGCTTTACGTTAGACGAGTATTCATCTCAGATGAATTTGATGCGCTTTTACCTAAGTTTCTACAGTTCTTGATGGTAATATATTTATCCATCATTCTATCCAAACAATATATACCAGAATTATTTCAATAAAATTGCCTGCATTATCAGGGTCTTGTTGATTCTGACACGTTACCACTTAATGTATCACGAGAAATGCTTCAACAACACGACAGCTTGAAAACAATAAAAAAGAAACTTATCAGGAAGGCCCTTGACATGATCCGTAAACTTGCTGAAGAAGACCCTGATGAATCTCATGATCACAAAGACAAGAAAGGTAAGTCAGTATACAACAACAACCATACCCAATAAAATCCCACCGATAACCAAAGCTATTGGTAGGGTCTGGGAGGGTGGGATGTAGGCAAACCATATCTCTATCCTAAAAAAGGATAGAGAGGCTGCTTCCAGAGAACCTGTTAGTCAATGCATATACATATACATATAATGTGTATATGTACATATATTTCTTGATTTTGATACTAAAATGTTTAAGCGACTTTGAGTAGCAGAGGTGGAAGAATCAAAGGAGAATGATGAGAAGAGAGGCCAATACACTAAGTTCTGGAATGAATTTGGCAAGTCGATTAAACTCGGGATCGTCGAGGATTCAACAAATCGTAACCGTTTGGCAAAACTTCTTAGATTCAAGACGTATGTTTTTTTATTTACTTTGCATAGTTCTTTTTTTTTAATACTTGCATGATATCCTGCTTTCTTTTTAACTTATGTTGCAGCACGAAATCAGACGGGAAGCTAACATCACTTGATCAATACATATCAAGAATGAAATCCGGGCAAAAGGACATCTTCTACATCACAGGCAGCATCAAGGACCAGCTCGAGAAATCACCGTTCCTCGAGAGGCTTAAAAAGAAGAACTTCGAGGTGATCTTTTTCACGGATCCTATGGACGAGTACCTGATGCAATACTTGATGGAATATGAAGACAAGAAATTCCAAAATGTTTCAAAGGAGGGTTTGAAACTAGGGAAGGATTCCAAAGACAAAGAAGTCAAGGAATCATTCAAAGAATTAACAAAATGGTGGAAGGAAACTCTTGCAAGTGAGAATGTGGATGATGTGAAAATTAGTAACCGTTTGGCTGATACCCCATGTGTCGTGGTTACAAACAAGTATGGTTGGAGTGCTAATATGGAACGAATCATGCAATCGCAAACACTATCCGAGGCTGGCAAAGGACACACGCGTGGCAAACGAGTACTCGAGATCAATGCAAGACATCCCATCATCATGGAGCTCCGTGAACGCGTTGTAAAGGACCCTAAGGTAAAATCTAATCTGTTATTATTATCATGTTTTTGGATTTTAATAATTCAAACTTTAACCATTGGCTAATACTTTAACCAATGAAACTTATAACTTCTATTAGTTGACATATGTTTAGTATAGGCCGGCCCTAAGCTAACTATAGCCGGCCCTAATCTTTGTAATCTTAGTCTATAAATATCCTATATGTAATCACCTTGTAATCACAATTACCACACAATCAATATACAATCCTTTACCAAGTTTATCTTGGTATCAGAGCCTAACCCTAAATTTTTTTACAGCCGCCACAAGGCACCTCTCTCCTCTTTTTTTTCGATGGCTAATCCTCAATTAACACCCTTCACTACTGCTGAGAAGACATCCCACAATTCACACAAATTCACCTTCACCCTATCTTCCACTAATTACGGTCATTGGAAGCTTATGCTACAGCCGTTTTTAACAATCCACAGCCTGTTCGGTTATGTTGATGGCAGCATTCCATGTCCGCAGTCTACTGTTCTAGTCCCATCCGCTTCTGGCAAAGACAAAGACAGCACAGAACAACCTGCTTCTCAACCCAACCCCGATTACACAACATGGTTGTGTAATGATGCGCACGTCCGTATGCTCATCATCTCCACTATCTCCGAAAGCTTCTTTCAACACGTTCAAGGTGTTACTTCCCGTGATCTTTGGCTCGGACTTGAACGTGCATATGCACCACACACCTCCTCTAGAGAATTTTCCTTGAAAACAAAACTTTTGAAGATCCAGATGCAACCTGAAGAGACATCGGCTGCTTATTTGTCCAGGGCACAGGAGTATGCCAATGCCCTTGCTAATATTGGACAACCTATGGCTGATAAAGATATTGTGATGCTTGTTGTTGCAGGTCTCCGCAACGAGTACAATGGAGTCAAGCAGAACCTCTTTGCCAGACAATTCACTGCTGTTTTTAATGAACTTCCTGGTCTTCTTGCTGACCACGAGTTCTTAGTCAACAAACCAATCCCGGAAGCTGCCCCTGTGCAGGCATTCATGGCTGCTACACCAGGAAACTCCTCTTCAGCCTCGACAGAAACAGTGCAGGTCATCCAACAACTTGTTTCTCGATTGGGGTTTCAACTTCAACCTATCTCGGGCCCCCCACTCCTCAAGCCTTTTACACAAATAGGACCGGTCAATCCAGTTTTTCCCGTGGCCGTGGCCAACGTGGTGGCCGTCATCCCAACTACAACCGCAACCAAGGCAATCGTACTTCAGGTCAGTTCAGTTGGGCTTCTAATACAAACACTGTTTATGGTACTTGCAACAGGTGTGGAATAGGACATGTTCCCTCCCAATGCCCAAACAGGGATCCATCTACTGTTCGCAATAGACAGCCCACTGCCAACTATGCGGATCTTTGTTCACAGGCGACCACCGATTATCTCCCGGACACAGGTACCAATGGTCATTCCTCCGTTGATATGTCAGGTTTTGATTCTGCCGAACCCTACTTCGGTGATGAGAGTCTTCATGTTGGTAATGGTATGTCTCTACCCATTTTACACATTGGTTCACAAACCTTCTGTTCTCTTAACAAAACCTTTTACCTAAAAGATATTCTTCATGTTCCCGCACTTAAAAAGAATCTCCTTTGTGTCCAAAAATTCTGTCAAGATAATAATGTTTACTTTGAATTTCATGCGACTTTTTTTTTCTGTGAAGGACAAGTATACACACACTATCCTCCTCACGGGGCCAAGTGAAGATGGGCTCTACTCCCTCAAGCTTCCAACCAAACAACCAATTCCAAAAGTTGCTTTTTCAACCACTCGTGCTACTACACCACATGGCATCAACGATTGGGACATCCACACTCTCAATTATTCAAGACTATGCTTTCTAAATATCGTTTACCTGTTTCTACAAAGACTTTTAAATCTGATTGTACTTCTTGTTCAGTTGGGAAATCCTCCAAACTGCATTTATTATTATCTGATTATAAAAGTACTCATGTTTTAGATTTAGTCTTTTGTGATGTTTGGGGTCCTGCCCCTGTCCCTTCGTATGATGGTCATAATTATTTTTTGTTATGTGTTGACCATTTTTCAAAATTTATGTGGTTGTTCCCTATGAAACGAAAACTGAGGTCTTTGCCATTTTTAAACAATTTGTCACATTGGCTGAACGTCAATTTTCCACCAAACTTAAAACGGTTCAGTCCGATTGGGGAGGAGAGTTTAGAAGTCTATCACCTCTATTCGCCTCCCTTGGTATCATCCATCGTTTGTCCTGTCCACATACAAGTGAACAGAACGGCATTGTTGAACGTCGTCCCCGTCATGTCACTGAAACTGGCCTTACCCTTATGGCACAAGCTCATGTTCCACAACGCTTTTGGCACTTTGCTTTTGAAACGGCTGTTTACCTAATCAATCGCATGCCTTCTCGCACTCATTCCACCATTTCTCCCTTTGAATATTTATTCAAACGACCACCTGATTTCTCATTTCTTCGTGTCTTTGGTTGTCAGTGCTTTCCTCATCTTCGTCCCTATAATCCACACAAAATGGATTTCCGATCTATCCCTTGCATTTTCCTAGGCTATAGCACATCTCATCATGGCTACCGATGTTTTGACCCTCTCATTGAACGTATGTACATCGCTCGTCACGTCCGGTTTCATGAAGATATCTTTCCTTTTTCCATTACCACTACACCACATTCCAACCCTTCCACACCTACTAACCCCTATGTTTCTTCCTACCCATATCCGCCCACCCAACCTCCACCTGACATACCACCAGCCCACACCACACCAGAATCACCAGCCCAAAACACTCCTGTTCCAGCCCAAAACACTCCTGTTCCAGCCCAAACCAATCCTGTTCCAGCCCAAAACACTCCTGAACCAACAGCTGACCCCGACACCACTAGGTCACAACACCAGCCCACCCAAACCTACAGCCGGCGCCCTACAACTCAGCCTACATCTCAGCCCCCAGCCTTTGACCGTTATCAAACTGCCACCGCAACACCACCGCCTCCACCTTCTTTCACAAACACCTCTACTACCAATCCTCCACCCCGTCCTCGTCCATCAAACCTTCGCCAAAATCCTAAACAAACACACATTCACACCTAACTCCTTCCATACATCCACTACCGCACCTGAACCATCACTTGATGTTGAACCTACCTCCTTTGCCATTGCCAACAAAGCATCTCACTGGCGTAGGGCTATGGTAGATGAATAGACTGCACTTCTACGGAATGGTACTTGGTCATTGGTCCCTTGTGCTCCCAATGTAAATATCGTTGACTGCAAGTGGGTGTATAAAGTTAAAAGAGATCAACATGGGGCTGTTAAGCGTCACAAGGCGCGATTAGTCGCCAAAGGCTTTCATCAACAGGCGGGTATTGACTATACTGACACTTTCAGTCCAGTGGTAAAATCTACCAATATACGGGTTGTCCTTTCCTTGGCGGTTACACGTCATTGGCCCTTACGTCAACTGGACGTTCAAAATGCCTTCTTGCATGGTGATTTGAAGGAAACAGTTTATATGAAACAACCACAGGGGTTTGTTGATCCTTAAAAACCGAATCACGTGTGTCTTTTACACAAGTCCCTTTATGGGCTCAAACAAGCACCACGAGCATGGTTTGAAAAACTGACAGCCGCTCTGACTGCTCTTGGTTTTCAGGGTTCTAAAACGGACCCCTCCCTTTTTATATACGCTCATCATGGCACATTCTTGTATATGCTTGTCTATGTCGATCACATTGTTTTAACAGGTAACAACAACGTTGAAATTGATCGCATTGTCAAGGGCCTGAGCCAATCCTTTGCCATACAAGACATGGGCTCCTTATCTTACTTCTTGGGAATTGAGGTTGTACGCACTGGGTCTGATATTCTTCTCTCTCAGAAGAAGTATATTACTGATTTACTTGCTCGGGCAAACTTATCACATTCTAAACCGGTTCCTTCACCATGCGCTACCAGTGTCTCTCTTTCTCTTGGTGACAGCCCCCTGATTAATGATCCGGTTAAATACAGGCAAATGGTTGGAGCATTACAGTATGTTACCCTCTCAAGACCTGAGATCACTTATGCAGTCAACAAAGTCTGTCAGTTCATGCATTCTCAAACTGAAAATCACTGGTCTGCCGTTAAACGTATTCTACGGTATCTACATGGGACGTCTGATCATGGTCTGTTGATCTCCAGCACTTCCTCCTCTGTTTTACATGCCTATACTGATGCCCACAAGTTAACGGCCTTTTCTGATGCGGACTGGGCCGGTTGTCCAGATGACCGTCGTTCCACGGGGGGATATGCTATCTATTTGGGCTCCAATCTTGTCTCTTGGTCAGCCAGAAAGCAACAGACTGTCTCTCGGTCATCCACTGAAGCAGAATACAAGGCCTTAGCCAATACCGTTGCTGAATTAACTTGGCTCGAAACACTATTGACTGAGCTTCGTGTGCCTATGAAGATACCTCCGATTTTATGGTGTGATAATTTGGGAGCTACCTATCTTTCTGTCAATCCAGTCTTTCATGCTAGAACAAAACATGTTGAAGTAGACTTTCACTTTGTTCGGGAAAGAGTTGCAAACAAGAAGTTATTTGTTCAGTTTATTTCTACACATGATCAGATTGCGGATGTCTTCACAAAACCCTTGTCTTCAGACCGGTTCCTCTTCTTGAAGTCCAAGCTGAAAGTCCGGTCCCGGCCTTAGCTTGAGGAGGAATATTAGTTGACATATGTTTAGTATAGGCCGGCCCTAAGCTAACTATAGCCGGCCCTAATCTTTGTAATCTTAGTCTATAAATATCCTATATGTAATCACCTTGTAATCACAATTACCACACAATCACCACACAATCAATATACAATCCTTTACCAAGTTTATCTACTTCCATTTCCGTTGCCTAGTGCAATCCCACTCGCATAATAATAATAATAGATTTACACTCGATTTCAATTTCACTCACAATGATTATGCGAGTCTGATTACTCTTGGCAAGAAAAGTCAATGTTATGAGTGTCATTGGTCGAATTGTTAGTATGAGTTGTTTAACGGCCTATGGGTCAAAGTTTTAATCATTAAAATACAATTTACCTTATTGATAGTATTGTTATAAAACGACTAAAGGAAATTTAATGATTTATATTCAGGATGCGAGAGTAAAGAAAACCGCTCAACTTATGTACCAAACGGCGTTGATGGAGAGTGGATTTCTGTTACCTGATCCTAAGGACTTCGCGTCACGCGTATATGATTCTGTGAAGACTAGTTTAAGCATAGATCCTGATGCCGCGGTTGAAGAGGAGGATGAAGTAGAAGAAGTCCTGGAGGTGGAGGTTGAAAAACACACAGAAGTGTCACATGAAGATATTAAGGATGAATTATAGGTTTCGTTAATAATAATTACTTTTTTTTCAAACATTTAACTCGTTTTAGGTTTAAACATACATGAAGATTGAAAAATGTAATACACATAAATTGTTAGCAACAGGAGTTATGGTGTCTTTTTTCTTTCAATGCGAGGTAGATACATATCGGTTTGGTTTTCGGTTTATTCGGTTTGAAAGTCACAGCAGAAAACCAAACAGAACCGAATTAAAGAACTTTTGAAACCATACTGAAAGCTGGATTCGAATTCAGTTCCGCTTTTGGTTTTTTATCAAATAAACCAAATAAATATCTTTTCTTATCCTTTTTTATATTCGTTTACCATTATTTGTTATTGGATAGTGTTGTGCTAAATAAGATTGAGCTAAAATTATATCCGGATTAGGTTAAATGATAAAAACTTAAAACAACCATTATTTGATATTTAGTTTATTTAGCTAATTCAGTTTTATGAAACTGAAAACCGAATATGTAATTAGATTTGTTTTTAAATGGTGCCGGTTTGGTTCGGTTTTTTTATTTAATCGATATAAAATAAACTACGTCACATTTTAAGTACTCTTAAATGGAAAGGTTGGTGGCTTCTGCCACCGACATATTTCCCCTCCAAACTTTGGTTGAATGGCGAAAGTCACCCTTCGCTTTTTGAAGTTTAACTTTAACTCCTTAAGTTTTTCAATATATAATCTGCTTTTTCCTCAGTAACTTTCGCGTTTGTTTGTTTATATTTTTTGTTGACAGCCCGGTGTAACCTTTGTTAAAAACGGAGTCGTATTCAAAATATAGTATTTTTAGGTATCGTATGTTATATCGACTGAAAACCATGAATAATGAGATCGATACCAACTAAAAAATGTCGTTACCGTTATCTAACTGTTTTTTATCTATGTTTCAATATTCACAACCGAGTTGTCGTAACTCATACGTTTCTTTTATGTATTTAACTACATTTCTTTTTGTGTTTAGCCACGTTAATGTCACCGCCTCAACCGTTTAGGAACCGCATCCCGCCGTAGAGCGAGGCAACATTTATTTAACCACGTTTCTTTTTGTGCTTAGTCACGTTAATTAGGGGTGTTCAAAAAAATCTGAAACCGAACCCGGATTATATCCGAAATATCGGATATTCGGATAGTGATTTTCGGATATTTCGGATATTTCGGATATCCGAATATCCGAAATATTATATTTATATATATATATTAATTGTTTTTATTATTTAAAAATAAGAAAATTTGAATCAAAACCCGATATATTATATTTATATACTAGCTTTAACCCCGTGTGTTACACGAGGTGAAACGTTAAGATTATATTGATAAATATCTTAACAACTCTTTTTATACAAATTTGATATTGTATTTGTAACTTTTTTATTTGTTACATGTTAAAATTATATGGGTGGGAGTAATTAAAACATTAAAATATACATGAAAATTCATTTAATAAGTTGTGCAATTTTTACAATACATTAAATTACATGTCAAATGAAACCTTACAATTACTATTTACAAATTTGAAAATATTTCATTATATGTAACATTTGACGTGGTATTGGTAATTTTTTCATGTTTAACAAAATTAAATATTAATAGATTGAGTCCATATCTACTTTTAACTCTTGATAATGTAACATACGGCTGATCATGAATAAACACTGAATCTTTCAATATAAACCAACATTTGAAAGTGATTGCCCTAAACTTTTATTCATGATCATTGCAAAAATACAACAATTATATATTTTTTCTTTGAAGTTTTAGTGAAATTCTTTTGTCTGAACATGTTAAACCAATTATAGGGATAAAATTGTGATGATCAAAGTTGCTTCAAAATATAATCTCCGCTTCTATAACGCAATTACCTTGTTATTTGACCTAAAGGCTTGTTACATTACCTAAACCATTTTTTCATCAATATTTAATAATAGCATAACTGGAACACCGACATTTAAAACTAATTTATGGTTTGACAAACCAGATAATGTAAGACCATTTAGAAAATCAGAAGATTATAAATTTTCATCAAAATCATCATCAAGATGATCTGATTGACGGATATTATTTGTATTTATATGCAGAAACATCTCGCTAAACTTTTAATACTAAATCTATCATTAAAAAAATAATAAAAAGATACAAATAAAATTTAAATTTCAACAATATTTCGTCTTTTAAATTCAAAACTTAAAACTCCAAATTTTAAAAGTTTCACTCCTTAATATTTCGACACAATTAAATTTAAAACTCCAAAATTAAATATGAAAATTTTAAAACTAATAAATTAGATTTGAAACTTGTAAACATGTTTTTTGAAAAAAAATTCTTGTCATTTAAAAAAATAAAAGTTTAAAATATAATACACTTTTAAAAATAAATATTTGCAAGTTTCATAATTTTATTAAAAACTAAGTATTAAAATTTATAAACCAAAATAAAAAATTTGTTTATAAATATCAAATTTAATTAAAAAAATACTAATTAAATATTAGTAAATTTTATTTTAACACATATTTATTTAAAATACTAACGTAGTACTTTCAAATTTTATATGTAAAATAAAAAAAAAACTTGTTTTCTTATAATAAAATTTTTAAAAATCGTTTTTTTCATAATAAAACTTTTAAAACTCGTTTTTTTAAAATCTCTTGTTTTTTAATTCTTGATTTTTTTAAAGTATTAACTTTTGATGATAATTTAAAAAAAATGTGAGTTAGTGGTAATAATGATGAAAAATTTTATTTATGTAATTTAAAAAAAAACTAAATATGAAAGTATTAAATGGATGGTATAAATGTGGTTTTGGGGAAAAAGTTATGAGATGGAATATGGTGATGTCAAGTGTTAAAACCATTTAGTTTTTTATTAGAAAAGAGATTTTTATATGTATATTTTTTTAATTTTTTAAAGGTTTTTAATTGTTTTTATAATTTTAAAAATATTATATTTATATGTTTTTTTAATTTTTTTTATTTTCGGATATCCGTTTCACTATCCGTATCCGAAATTTCGGATTCGGATTCGGATAGTGAAATCCACTATCCGAAAATTTCGGATATCCGACTTTGAACACCCCTAACGTTAATGTCACTTTTTCAACCGTTTAAGATCCGGTTCCCGCCGCAAAACGCAGGGTATAATTTATCCCATATTTAATGTATGCGACATATTGAAGTTTGAAACTCGGTATTTGCATTAGGACCCATTTTTGGACTTATCATTTAAATAGTCCCTAAAGTTTTATTTGGAAATCTATGGTTTTCATTAGATGTCACATCTACTCGTAATAGGGGTATCGGAGCAAGTTGTATTGGTGGAAAAGTTTAAAAATGAAGGAGGCACAACTACACAAGGGACTAGTTAGCAACCAACTCGCATTATTTTCTTTTCTTTTTTTCATTCTTAGTTTTTTTAAAAGAACTATTTGCAAAATACAACTTTTTTTCTTTCCCGAAATCGTGTGTGATACGGATCAACTGGAAAATCGGGAACCGATTAGCAACATGAGAATCAAAGAACACATAGAACATTTCAACCAAAAAACTTCGTTCATGAAAACTCCAACGACGTTCTTAAATAGTTCAAACTTTAGAGATAAACAAATATAGAAAAGATAATTCAAAAGAGATAAAGCAAACAAACAAATTCAAATTTAGAGGGAGGATCCCTAAAAAGAGGATTTTGCTCAAGTAGATTAAGAAGGACTTTTAAAAATTAAATATCCGGCTCATACGAACTCCGATTGAACTCATTCAAGCGGCTTTGGAACCGGCTCGTCAAACTCGAAACACAAATCTCTAAAACTAAACCTTAAAGCTAAAACCTAAAAGCTAAAAACGCTAAAACCTAAAGCTAAACCCTAAAACTAAACCCTATAAGCTAAACCTTAAAAACTAAACCCTAAAGCTAAACCCAAAAACTAAACCCTAAATGCTAAACTAAAAGCTAAACCCTAAAAGCTAAGATGGAAAACCTCGACGAGACGATTCAAACGCCGTTGTAATGAGTTCAATCGGAGATCGTATGAGTCGGATATTTATTTTTTTTAAATTCTTCTTAGGCTACTTAGGCAAAATCCTCTTCTTATTTGATCCTCCCTCTTCAAACTTATATCTTCTTACTTTTATAACCGTAAGAGATCTATTATTGTGTGAGTTAACGCGTTGCAACACGTGTGACTTATCAAAACACTTTGATTTATTTAACGGTTTAGTTTTTTATAAAGTTTCGAAGCCGGTTGATGTCCGTTTCTTTAGCTTTTCGAAGACTTTTATTTAACGATTTAGTTTTCCTTTTTTTTTTTAAAGTTCGAAGCCGTTTAGCATCCGTTGTTTGACGTGTCGCAGCGTACACGACGGCCGCAACGCGCCTGGGTAAATTACTATATATATATATATATATCTGACGACGTATGATGAAAGGATCATACATAAGGGGCCTAAAATAAAGAAATCTAACTTCTTAATCACCATGAGGGCCCACGAGAAGAAGGAACCAATAAGAAAGGGGCTGTCACTATCATACGGTTAGAGGAAAGAGAATGTAAAAATCCTATAAATAGAAGGTGATCTCATAGATGAAAGGGATCCAGAGCTTGTACTTGATTGAATTCGGGAATTATTATCAAAGTGGAGTTTTTACATCTCTTCATTGGCGTCATCCCGGTGGGACAATAGTTACAACGGTATCCTGAATTCAATCTTTGCTTGCAATGGATAACATACAATCAGATTATGAATCCAATGAGGAGAGAAATCACATTACAAACACAGAGGCACCAACAGGAGATTCACAATCTCAAGCTGGTATTCCTATGATTTCTTCGCTGAAGGAACGTCTAGCACAAGCTCAAAACCATCCAGCAGATGTGTTGCCAGCAGCAGCAGCATCTCATCTTCACACTTTGCATACTAATATACCTGCCTCCTTGCCTTCGCAGGCGGTCTTTTCATCCCCCATACCGCCTCTAATCCCAACTACCTTTCCCACCCAAGTTACCCGGGTGCTCCCGCAACCTGCAATACCTCCCAGTTTCTCACATATCACCACATCTGGTATACCCATTTATAATCTGCCGCAACTCATTACAACCACTGCTGGAATACCTCCCCTTCCCGTTTCCAATACCCCGCTTGTTCCCGGATCCCTCTCTTACACCATGCAATTACTCGCAGGTAACGAATGGTGGATGGAACAACAACGCCGGGCCCGAATGGACGAGCAATTTTGGAAAGAAATACGCCTGGCAGAACTCCGGAACCGTTTAACATTTGAGGAAACCGCTTATGCCACACCGGGGGGATTTACATCTGCATGCACTACCGGATCTCTCGCCGGAGGGCAGTCCGCTCCTCTCACCCATCCGTACAGCACGCAGGGACCTCCTCCCGCACTCATACCTGTACCCTGGAATACTCCTCTAATGGACATCCATCGCCCGTACCGACCAACACCTTTGTTAACACAATCTAAGTTCACACCTCGAATAGCTCAAGCATAAATACTTCGTAAGTTAAAAATTCCATCCACAGTTGGGAAATATGATGGTACCACAGATCCGGACGATCACATCAATGTTTTTATTAGTGTTGGCGGGGTAGAGAGATGGGCCCTGCATGAATGGTGTCACATGTTTGTTCAAACCTTGGTCGGGACAGCTCGCCTTTGGTACGATAGTTTACCTGTAGGCCGGATCGACAGTTTTGATGAATTCTTGGAAAAGTTCATGCAACAATTTAGTCAGCAAAAACGACACACGAAAGACAAGACAGAAATACTTCACGTCCGGAGACGAGACGGGGAATCGGTGGAAGATTTCATTACCCGGTATAACAAAGAAAGTTTGCAAATAGCCGGGGCAGGGGAGGATTTAATGATCGCAGGTTTCATTCAAGGCATCCGACATGGTGAGCTCATCCGTAGGCTCCATGGCCGGGACGGTTTACCAAAAACTATGGAAGAACTGATGACCGCCGCTCGTGCCTTCGTCCGGGCAGAAAGATCCGTACGGAGCACTCATGAGTATGATAAAAAGGATCAGCGAAGTGATCGAACGGGAAAACAGCCACACTCCTCCAGACAGACTCAACATTTTCGAGGACCTAGTACATGGACGAGGCCTCTCCCATACACCCGCCCGGAACCTGTTAGATCTGTCAATACCTCCACAAGGTTTAAAGATAATCCGGAGAGCAGGGGAGTTGCGTGGATTAACAAGTTGGTCAAAAGCCCCCGGGAAGTTCTTTTAACAGAAAAAATAACATTAGAACCCCCGAGACCTCTCAACCCAAAATCCGCGCGAGATCCCAAACGGTATTGTGATTTCCACAAAGACACTGGGCATGACACGGATCATTGTTGGCATTTACAAAAACAAATTGACATGGCCATACAAACCGGCAAACTTTCCCATATGTTGAAAGAAATTCACGCAGGACCACCGGGAAGAAAGAATGCAGGCAAAAAACCGGTGCGTGACTTATGCATGATAATGAATGAGGAATCATCAAGCTCACGGGGTTATAAACGCGGGGGCGCACGACTAGAAGCCTGGATGGAACAACCACTTACTTTCCCGCCTATTCAAGGGGGTGCCTCATCCACCAGTCCAGTAGTAATCACAGCATTAGTAGGTGATTCCCTCATCAGTCGGATTTTAGTCGACAGTGGAGCTTCAATGGACGTCATGTATGAGCAGCTTTTCAGACGTCTGGATATGGAAGATCAAAAAACCTTGGAACCTACCAAAGTTGATCTCATAGGGTTTTTCGGGGAATCTGTGGTCCCTCTAGGACAACTCACATTACCAATGACCCTGGAAGAAGGCGCTAAACTCCGTACGGTCCTCGTGACTTTCATAGTAATCCCGACTGTTTCGAAAAATAACTTGATACTCGGACGACCAGGTTTGGCATCTTTTCATGCAGCAGTGTCCACTGTCCACTCCGCTATCGCATTCCCAACTCCCAAGGGAGTAGCGGTGGTGTATGCTGACCAAATCATGGAAGTATTACAAGCGCAAACCAGTCGGACCTCGAGTAAAGATCATTTTGACACTCACATGAAAAGTACATATGAACCGGAGAGGTGGATTATGAACCCCGCATACCCGGAACAGATAATTACCATTGGACACACCTTATCCACCGCAGGGCGAGACCGTTTGAAGCAGTTGTTACGAAACAACATAGATGTTTTTGCATGGAAACCGGCAGATATGAAGGGAGTTCCACGGGAATTAGCCGAACATCACCTACATGTATACAAGTCTGCTAACCCGGTAACTAAAAAACGACGGAGGATGGGCCCGGATAGGAGCAGGGCAGCTGTGGATCAAGTCCGAGATCTGGTTAACGCGGGGATCCTCCGAGAAGTTCGTTATCCTTCATGGATCGCCAATCCAGTAATGGTAAAGAAAGGAAATGGTACCTGGCGTATGTGTATCGACTACAAGAATCTAAATAGCGCATGTCCTAAGGATGCCTACCCTTTACCAGAAATTGATCAGAAAATCGACTCGTTAGCCCCTTTCCGTTTCAAATGTTTTTTGGACGCTTACAAAGGCTATCATCATATTCCCATGGCCGAAGACGACGAAGAGAAAACAACTTTTATCACCGATATCGGAGCTTTTTGTTACACAAAAATGCCGTTTGGATTAAAGAATGCAGGGGCCACTTACCAAAGGCTCATGGACAAAGTATTCGAGCCTCAAATTGGTAAAAATTTGGAGATCTATGTTGACGACCTGGTCATCAAAAGCCATGATGAAACAAATCTCCTAGCGGAGATCGCTGAGACGTTTTTAAGGTTGAAAGAATCCCGAATAATGTTAAACCCGGGAAAATGTTCGTTTGGAGTAGAGGAAGGAAAATTCCTCGGTATGATGGTCACCAAGGAAGGTTTCCGGGCAAATCCGGAAAAAGTTTCAGCCATCACCCGGATGCCTTCCCTGTCATCCATCAAGGGGGTGCAAGCATTGAATAGACGTTTGGTGGCAATAAATCGATTTCTGGCCAAGCATGCAGAAAGATCTCTACCTTTCATCCAAACTCTGAAAAATTGTCTCAACAAAGCACAGTTCCAATAGACGGACCAAGTAGAGGAGGCCTTCCAGCAGCTGAAACTGTACCTTGCGAAACTCCCCACCCTTACGGCACCAGAAGAGGAAGAGAAGTTAACAGCATATATCGCAGCTGCGGATGCGGCCATCAGCGCCGTCCTCATGGTTGAAAGGAAAGGTGTGCAAACTCCTATCTATTATGTCAGCCGGGTGTTAACAGACCCGGAGAGAAGATACTCCCTACTAGAAAAATTAACCTTGGCTTTAGTACATGCTTCTCGAAGATTGCGTCGATACTTCCAAGCCCATCCGGTGAAAATACTCACCAATTTTCCCATCCAGCAAGTGTTAAAAAAACCTGAGTTATCCGGAAGATTAGCCAAGTGGGCGGTTGAATTAGGAGCCCTTAGTCTGGAATACAAGCCTCGAACCGCATTAAAAGGGCAGGTCATTGCCGATTTCCTTGCGGAAATACCAGAGGGGCGAGAGATAGAGATCACCAATGACCCAGTTATAGCTGAAATACAGATCAAAGCACCTCAATGGTGGTCGTTATACACTGATGGGGCTTCAAGCATGGAAGGGTTCGGGGCCGGGTTTATGTTACTCAGCCCAGAGGGGGTGGAAATCACATATGCGGTAAAGTTAAACTTCAAAAGCACGAACAACGAAGCTGAATATGAAGCTTTGTTAGCCGGATTGCGATTAGCGGCGACTATGAAAGCCAGCACACGTGGACTCACTCTTAGTAGCCAACCAAGTGAATAAGATTTACGAAGCCAAGGGGAAGATGATGATTGAATACTTAAAAAAGACTAAAGAGATGATGTTACAATTTCAAGAGTGTAGCATAAAGCATATTCCTCGAAGTCAAAACCGGAAAGCATATGCTTTAAGTAAATTGGCGTCGTTCCAGTTCGCTCACTTAGCGAAAGAAATACGAGTACAAACATTGGATAAGCCCTCCGTTTACACAGAAGAAATTAGTCACCTGGAGGACGTTGGTTGGACATGGATGACGCCCTTGGTGGCATATTTGAAGGAAGGAACTTTGCCAGGAAATAGAGCAGAAGCGTTAAAGTTGCGAACAAAGGCCTTACAGTATCAGCTGGTAGACGACCGACTCTATAGAAGAACTTTCCTAGGGCCTTTGTTAAGATGTGTTGGTCAAAAGGAAGCTGAACTATTAGTCAAAGAGGTGCATAAAGGTTCATGTGGAATGCATGCCGGCCCAAGGATGATGGTGGCCAAGCTAATGAACATAGGATATTACTGGCCGGGAATGCATGTCACAGCAGTACAAACCTTGCAAAAGTGTTTTAGCTGTCAAAAACACGCGCCTAAAACAATGAAGCCTAAGAACGATCTCATACCAGTGACTGGAGCATGGCCTTTCCAAAAGTGGGGAATAGACATTGTCGGACAATTCCCGGAAGCACCCGGACGCATCAAATTCTTAATCGTCGCTGTGGATTACTTTACCAAATGGTTGGAAGCTAAGGCAGTCGCAACAATTACTACCACCCAGATCAAAAAAATTGTGTGGGATTATATAATATGCCGTTTTGGCCTCCCTCTATACCTAGTGAGTGAAAATGAAACACAGTTCGAATCGCTAGCCGGATGGTGTGAGGAAATGGGAATCCGGCAAGTTTTTACGTCCGTTGCTCACCCGCAGGGAAACGGTCAAGTAGAACGAATCAACCAGAGCATGCTAAAGGGCATAAAAACTAGGCTCGCAACCAAAGGGAGTTCTTGGGTTGAAGAAATACCTAGTGTATTATGGGCTCATCGCACCACCCCGAAAACAAGCAACGGTGAAACTCCTTTCAGTTTAACTTATGGCCACGAAGCAGTAATCCCAGTCGAAATGGGTACGCCAACGATGCGTATTGCTACAACAAATGGTTGGGATAATGATCGAGAATTAAGACTGAACTTGGATCTTTTGGAAGAAAGAAGGGAACAAGCACTCATCCAAGAAGCTAAGTACAAGCAAGTTCTGGCCAAGTACTACAACAAGAATGTTGCACTTCACCAGTTCCGCCCAGGTGAATACGTTTTTAGAAACAATGAAGCCAGCAGGGCTGAGCCCGGAGGAAAGTTGGGGCCTAACTGGGAAGGGCCTTACCAGATTAAAGAATCCCTGGGAAAGGGGGCGCACTCCTTGACCAAATTGGATGGAACTAACGTGCCCAAGACTTGGAATGCAGCCCAAATCAGGAAATGTTATATGTAATCCTTATGGTCGTGTTCATGGTTTTTCAAGAAACAAAAAAGAAGAGCATGTTTTCAAAGACATAAATAAAATCCCCGTTTTTTATAATCAAACTAACATTTTTAAAAGACCGGATCAATGTAACCGACACCATAAAAGACCGGACCACGTGTCTGGCACCAAGAAGATTGGATTTTAATCCAACATCTTAAAAAGACCGGATCAATGTATCCGACACCAAGAAGACTGGATTTTAATCCAACATTAAAAAAGACCGGATCAATGTATCCGGCACCATAAAAGACCGGATCAATGCATCCGACACCAAGAAGATTGGATTTTAATCCAACATTAAAAAAGACCGGATCAATGTATCCGGCACCATAAAAGACCGGACCACGTGTCCGGCACCAAGAAGATTGGATTTTAATCCAACATCTTAAAAAGACCGGATCAATGTATCCGGCACCATAAAAGACCGGATCAATGCATCCGGCACCAAGAAGATTGGATTTTAATCCAACATTAAAAAAGACCGGATCAATGTATCCGGCACCATAAAAAGACCGAACCACGTGTCCGGCACCAAGAAGATTGGATTTTAATCTAACATCTTAAAAAGACCGGATCAATGTATCCGGCACCCAGAAGACTGGATTTTAATCCAACATTAAAAAAGACCGGATCAATGTATCCGGCACCATAAAAGACCGGATCAATGCATCCGGCACCAAGAAGATTGGATTTTAATCCAACATTAAAAAAGACCGGATCAATGTATCCGGCACCATAAAAGACCGGACCACGTGTCCGGCACCAAGAAGATTGGATTTTAATCCATCTTAAAAAGACCAGATCAATGTATCCGGCACCATAAAAGATCGGGCCACGTGTCAGGCACCATGAAAAGATCGGATTGTAAATATTTAAGGATGAAGCAAAGCATAACACAAAAAGGGGATAATCATACTACATCATAAGGCGGAGCACAGTACAAAGAAAACGCAAGGAATAAGGCGGGGCCACGTGTCCGGCACAAAACCGGATCAGGACAGTCAACATGATAAAAAAGATTGTACAAATTGCAAATATTCTTAAAAGCACAGATGAAAAACATAAAAAGGATACTTGCATTCAAAGGAAAATAAGTAAGTACATAAACAAGACTACAATATCAAAAAGTAAAAGGGCACGCAGGCTCCAAAAAAAAGATAAATATACAAAGGAATCAGTCTTCAATGGTAAGAACATCCCTGATCTCCCTAAGATCCGATTGATCAGCCAAAGAGGCAAGAGTACCTACTACGGGGAACTCCATAGTATCAAAGGCATCTTGCCTCTGAGTAAGTATGGTTCGGGCTTCCGGGCTCCAGCCAGGGAGGCTCTCCAAAGAAAAACCAGTTTTCCCTGCTTGGAATCCATCGGATAGCCCATCATGATAACCCGCCGCTTCCGCAGCTCCGTTCAAACCAACTACCCCATCAATAAACTCATCACTGCCCCTGACTGCCTCCACCACCCTGGAAAACCCTTCCGCCACCAACCACTTCCTATCCTCCTTCAACAAAGATAATTCTTTCACCATTTTAGCCTTCCCCACCTCAAAACCCTCTCTCTCCTTCTCAAAAGACACAACCTTTCCCTCCAACATATCCAACCTTCCCTTGGACACCCTCAACTCCACATCTTTCTCCGCCACCTGAAATGCCAGCTCCTCGGAACGTGCCTTTGTTTCCCGGATCATTTGGGCACGTTTCTCAAGCTCTTTATTTGTCCGCGAGCAGGCCTCAGTAAACTCTGCCCGGGCTTTCGAGTGAGCGGCATCCCTCTCTTTCAATTGCCAATCCAGTTTTTTCACCTCCTGTGTGAGCGTCAGCACCTTACCCGCATCTTCATTTTTCTGAGCCAAAGCTTTCCTCAGATGAGCAACTTCCCTGCGACCCTCATCCCATTGCCGACATATCTCGGGCATAACCGCCATACTCTCAACCCAGCTCAAAGCAGCTCTATCGGACAACACTTCCGGGGAACAGGTTGAGTGGCGTAGTCGCTCAGCTGGGGAAAAGCCTGCAACAAGAACGTCCGGCACAGGTGGGGATCTGTCAAACAGTCACCCTGCAAAATATTCCAGTTAGGAACATGTTTGGATTTAGAATCTGCCGGAGCCCAAGGCTCAGATTGGGTGGGCATCCTAAAATCGGATTGGCTCGTGTGCACACATGAGGATCTGGGGGAATGAACCTCCCCAGTTCCCGTCGGTGTCTTCTCCTTCTCCTTCCCTTTATCCCGGGGAGGGATTGGAGTCCCCGTCGGCATGCTCTTGGGAACAGGGGAAGGTTTGACCTTAGGGACAGAAGGTTGAAGATTAGGACCTTCCGAGTTTTTAACAGCAGTTTTGGCTGTTTGCATGACTGGGCAAGTTAGAGTAACCCCTTCACCAGTTTTTAAGCCTAAAAAGCATCGGAAAGGAGAATATCAGGAAAAATATTCTTTACACTTAACAAAGAAAAACAGAACGGATACACACCTTCGGGACTCGCTCCCGGGGCCTTCTTTCCAGCAGCATAAGCCTCGGTCAGCTTTCGCCTTTTCTTCTGGGGCGAGAGTACTTTCTCTCCGGAAGCACTCCCGGAAGCTTTTTTCCTTACTAGAACCTCTTCAGGTTCATCTTCTTGACTTTCTGAAACAATGCATCAACTTAAAACAAAGAGCAGGGGAAAAAGGAAGGAAACAACCAAACATTCATTGCATATCAACTAACCAGTTACTAGAACCTCTTCAGCCTCTTGCAGACTAGGGGTGTAACATCTCGAATTCTTAGTATTCCTATTTCAATTCAATATAATGCAATTTCAAGTTCTATACTCGTGCAATGTCTCATTATTTTCTCGCCGTAAATTTAATGCAATGATTCTATACAAATTCGCAAGTTTTACTCGATTATTTACATTTAAACGCTATACAAGAAACTATTTGGTACAAACTTATCAAACCTGAAAAGTCAAGGACTAAAGTTGAAAACTATCAAGAAAACCCTAATTAGACACGGTCGTGCTTCGTATAAGCACGGTCGCGCCAAGTGCTTTGGTACGGTCGCGCGACCTGCTTTGGAACGATCGCGCCCGGTGCTTAGGCACGGTCGCGCCTATTTTTGGCACGGTCGCGCCTGCGAAACAGCTGAATCGTAACTGCAACTTTAATCGCCCGATTGCTCGAATCCGTAACCGAATTACGTTATGCTTTCAAAAATAATACTGCCAATTATTCTCCTTTCATCCAATTAATCAAAATTCGTGAAACTCAAAGAAAATTCTCTCTCAAGCTTTCCAAGAAACTAGAATTCGTATTTCAAACCGAATTCTCTCAAATCCAGCAGTAAAGTCTCAATTCTCAGTCATCCCTGAAACTCCTGGACTATCTGCATTGGCCGGAGTTGCAGCAAAGATCGCCGGAACCCAAGCCGTCGACGCCGGAGCTTCCTCTTGACCATCCTCTATCGATTCGCTTCTATTCAGGTTAATTGAATCCTCTAATTTATTCATTTCAATATCTGTATCAAAAGCCCTCTGATAATTGGGGCTTCCATCATAAGAATCGTCCTGAACCAGAATTCTCATATTGATAAAAAAGGATTTAATCGATTCCACTCTTAAACACGATTTCCATACAATTAATTTATATTATTAGACTCGTAATAACCCATTAATCAAAAGCCCTATCAATTACATTGTTTAAAATACAAGAATCTGTCAATTCGTGTCTGATTTGGAAAAGACACGGTCGCGCTAATCATCTAGCGCGGCCGTGCCTCATTTAGCGCGGTCGTGCCGATTAGCAGCGCGGTCGTGTCCTCCTGTCCAGACCTTGTCATGCCCTCTGGGCTAGTCCCTGTTGTGTCTAAAGATCATAGACACGACCGTGCCGGGCCAAGGCACGGTCGTGCCTGTCAAACTTGTCTAGATTGTGCTCCTGTTGATCAACCCGGTCGCGCCCCGACTAGCGCGGTCGCGCTCGTGGCTTGAGCACGATCGTGCCCTTACGAGGCACGGTCGTGCTAGACTCAGAAATTTTAACAGAATTTCAATTTTATTTATTTTAATCAGTAAACATTACAGATTTTATAAAAATATGTTTTCTGTATTTAAAAATAGATTAAAAGTTTAATCTTGGCACAAAAATAATTTATTGAAAAGTTTATAAAAAAAAAATTAATATTTATTATCTTTACTTAAATGATATTTTAAGTTACAAAATTTATAAATAATGATTAGTTATTTAATTTACATTTTAAATCAAAAATTATTTATTTATTTATACTTAATTACAATTAATATTTACATTATTTCATAAACTATAGTTATACACTTACTTATTTAATTCAAACCTAATTAAATTGTTTCAAACATATTTTACCTCAAACTTTATACGTTTCTTATCCAACACTTTTTAAATACAAACCCATGGTTTTATATACAAATCCAACTTTCATTTTAGACTTAAACTTTATGCATCTATGTGATTCAATACATATTACTCTTTAGGTTAAAGTGTGCATTTCAAAGATCTTAATTGCTATCTATATTCCTTGTTAGTTTCACTTCCATACCAAGTGAGTATTCACAACCCCTTTTTCTCTTTTACACTTTTGGGGTGGAACATGAACTCTATACTCATTACACATTACACATTTACATTTACATAAACAACACAAGTGCAAAAATCCTATATACATACATGTGTGCAAAAATTTGAGCTTTGTGCCCGAGTGCTAGGTGTGTTAACCTTTGTATGCTCTTATGTGCAATCATTAACTATACAAGCCGACGGTTTTCAATGATGGATCTATTGAGTCTGACAAACCCACCCATGGTACGCGGTGATTGAAACCGACAACACATTTGTTTTGCATGCTAGTTACAAGGTTTGATTGTACATTTGGTTACACAATAGTTGCTCCCCATAAACGCCTTATTTATCATGTCATGTAAAGGATTTGTTTTCATCTATATGCTATCTATATACAACTGTGTTATACTCACCAACTTTTTAGTTGACTTTATTTTATTCATGTTTCAGGCCCCAATATGTGAGATTAATTCAAGACGTGTTCAACATAGGATTTGGACTTAGCAAAATAAATCAAGAATTTTATGAGTTGTTATGTTTCTTGTTTGAATTTGATCTTGTACTTGGATTTCTTGTAATGCAAATTTGACTTTAATATATTTCAATTTAGTCAACCATGTGCTATGAACAGTCTTACATGTCCCGCCCCGATGATTCCGCCATCGGTCGGGGTGTGACAGATTGGTATCAGAGCCTTGGTTATAGGGAATTAGGTTATTAGACACCTTGACCTAGACTATAACTTTAGGACACCCATTTATGCTATATTTCATGATTTTGTGCTATGTGTTACATGCTATGTGCTACATGCTTACCATGATAAATTATTATTATATTTGATGCCTTACTTGTTAGAAATGCATGACTTATTAGGATCTTCTTAAATAATACCTTTCCTATATCCTAAAATCCCATGATATTTCTACCTTCTCTTCTACCTTTATTCTTTCTAAGCATGTGGAAAATTCTTGAAGCAAAGATCTTTAAAATTTTATTTTCTTCGTTAAGGTTTTTAAACTTGTTTAATTATTTGAGGACACGTGCAATCTGGAAGGGTGACACCTGTATTTTGGGTTTTCTGTCTAGGAAAGCATTTCGCATAAATCCCAATCAACCGAGGGACCCGTATGCTTTCCTGGGAATTCCCGAGATGAGTGTTTACCTATAGGCTAAAGCATGTCTCCTTGAAAATTATATGAGTTTAAATTAACCTTAATGTGCCATAGTACTCAAGTGATTTTATCACTTTTTGAGTACAATCCAAACTATGAATATCTATCTTTTTATTTGATTATCTCATTCTATTAAAATCCTAGCAATTCTCATAAGTTCTTACAATCTTTTTCTTGTTTTGTGAAAATCTGTAGAATGCCTCCTCGTCGTGCTCCCGCCGCCAACGCCAACTCCGACATTGCTGCTATTCTTACCCAATTGGTGACACAACTCACCCAAGCCAATGGTGCCACTAATGGCAATGGTGGAAATGGAAGCAATAGTGGTAACAATGGTGGTAATGGTGGAAATGGTGGAAACAATCCATCTCAATGCACCTTCAAGCACTTCAATTCGTGCAATCCCCTAAAGTTTTATGGTACCGAAGGAGCTACTGGACTCCTTCAATGGTTTGAAAGTATTGAGAATACCTTTCTCAATAGTGACTGTCCCGACAACCTCCGTGTTCGTCATGCTACAAGTGTCCTACAAAAACGAGCACTTACTTGGTGGAATGGGGAGAAAAGGAATAGGGGTGTTGATGTAGCTATGGCCTTACCTTGGGATGAGGTCAAAAGGCTTATGACCGAGGAATTCTGTCCTCGAAATGAAGTGAAGAAGTTAGAGGCCGAATTTTGGGATCTTGCCCAAGATAGTGGGGAAAGCTTAGCATATACAACTCGGTTCCATGAGTTGAGTCTTCTAGTGCCCCACATGGTCACTCCTTTGTCCCGTTGTATTGAGAAATATATTGGTGGGCTACCAAGACAAATCCAAGATACTGTCTTAGGTAGAAATCCTGCTACCTTGGAAGATGCCATCCGCCTGTCTGCTACCCTAACTGATAATCATGTGAAAGCTGGAACTCTTACTAAAAAGGGTTCTAAGAAAACTGCTGAAACCGTAACCCCTCCTACCCACAACAAAGAAACCACAACCGAACCCCCTCGCAATAACAAAAAGAGGAAGGTTAGAAATTTTGCTGTGGTTACTCCTGCTGTTCCCGTCAACCAAGCTGCACCTATGGTTCAAGCACCGGTCAAAAAGCCATATGGTGGAATTTACCCACTTTGTGCCACCTGCAACTACCATCATCCCCAAAACATCCCATGTCGCCTTTGTACTTATTGTGGGAGATATGGTCATACGGTTAATGTTTGTAGGACCAAAGCCCTTACGGGCCAAGTCAACCCTCCAAACCAAACCGTACCTCAAGTGGCTAACCAAGGTGCTCCCGCCATTGCTAATGGGCGTGCTTGTTATGAGTGTGGTGACCCGAACCATTTTCGTAATCTATGTCCAAGACTTGCAAATGCTAGACAAGGTGGAGCTCGTGGGCGTGCGTTCAACATAAACGCCAACGAAGCTCAAGCCAACAACGACGTGGTTAATGGTACGTTCCTTGTTAATAGTCAATATGCCTCCATTTTGTTCGATACCGGTGCCGATAAAAGTTTTGTGTCACTAAATTTTGAGCCTTTACTTGCAAAGACACGATCCCAATTAGAGAAAACCTTCACCGTTGAAATAGCAAATGGTGACTCCCTTACAATTGAGTCTATCATCTATGATTGCTCCTTAGAACTTAATGATCATACATTCCCAATCAATCTTATTCCAATGTCACTAGGAAGCTTTGATATTATCATTGGTATGGATTGGCTATCAAATCATCATGCCGAAGTCATTTGTTTTGAAAAGTGTATTCGAATTCCGCTACCATCGGGAGAAACCTTAAGGGTTTTTGGTGAAAAGCCTTGCAAGGGTCTTAAATTGATGTCTTGTACTACCGCTCAAAAGTACTTACGAAAGAAGTACATCGCCTTCCTAGCTCATATTGTTCAAAAGGATGTCAAGGAGAAGAGTATCCAAGACATTCCTATCATTAGGGATTTTCCCGAAGTGTTTCCTAAAGATTTATCCGGTCTTCCTCCTGTTCGTCAAGTAGAGTTCCGTATTGATCTTATGCCCGGAGCTAACCCCGTTGCTAGAGCTCCCTATCGTCTTGCACCTTCGGAAATGCAAGAACTCGCAAGCCAACTTTAAGAGCTCTCCGACAAAGGTTTCATTCGCCCGAGTCATTCACCGTGGGGTGCGCCCGTCTTATTTGTGAAAAAGAAGGATGGATCATTCCGTATGTGTATTGACTACCGCGAACTCAACAAGCTTACTATCAAGAACCGTTATCCTTTGTCTAGAATCGATGACCTCTTTGATCAACTTCAAGGTTCTACATGTTTCTCAAAGATTGATCTTCGATCCGGTTATCATCAGCTCCGTGTTCAAGAAGATGACATTCCTAAGACTGCTTTTCGAACAAGGTATGGTCATTACGAGTTCATGGTTATGCCTTCCGAGTTAACCAATGCACCCGCAGTTTTCATGGATCTCATGAACTGTGTGTGCAAACCGTACCTTGATAAATTCGTGATCGTTTTCATTGACGATATCTTAATCTATTACAAGACTAAAGCCGACCATGAAGGACACCTTAGATTGGTTTTGGACCTTTTAAAGAAAGAACAACTATATGCCAAGTTCTCCAAATGTGAATTTTGGTTAAAAGAAGTTCAATTTCTTGGTCACATCGTCAACGACAAGGGTATTCATGTTGATCCTGCTAAGATTGAAACGGTTAAGAATTGGAATGCCCCGAAGACTCCTACCGAAGTTCGTTCATTTCTTGGTCTTGCGGATTATTATTGTCGTTTCATCTCAAACTTCTCAAAGATTGCGGTCCCTCTTACCGCTTTGACTCATAAGGGTAAAACTTATGAATGGGGACCGAAACAAGAAGAAGCTTTCCAAACTCTTAAGCATAAGTTGTGCAATGCTCCTATATTAACTCTCCCCGATGGAAATGATGATCTAGTTGTCTATTGTGATGCTTCTAACCAAGGTCTTGGTTGTGTCCTCATGCAATGAGGAAAAGTAATCGCTTATGCATCAAGGCAACTCAAAATTCATGAAAAGAATTATACGACGCACGATCTCGAGTTGGGTGCGGTCGTATTCGCGTTAAAGATTTGGAGACATTACCTATATGGCACGAAATGTGTGGTATTCACCGACCATAAAAGTCTTCAACATATCTTCAACCAAAAAGAGCTCAATATGAGGCAACGACGTTGGGTCGAACTCCTTAACGACTACGACTGCGAGATTCGTTACCATCCCGGCAAAGCGAATGTTGTAGCCGATGCCTTGAGTCGAAAGGACCATGTTATGCTTCATTGTGCCCGTATTCAATCCGATATTCAAACCCGTATTTTAGAAGCTCAACACGTCTCGGTAACCGAGGGTAACATGTATGAAGAAATGTCGTGTGGTGTTGAACTTCTTCTTGAATCAAAACCCAATGGCTTACTATATTACTTGAACCGTATTTGGATTCCCGATCGCGATGATCTCCGTGCAATTCTCATGAACGAGGCTCATAAGACTCATTATTCTATTCATCCTGGTGCGGATAAAATGTACCAAGATCTTCGCCAACTTTATTGGTGGCCCGGTATGAAGAAAGACATTGCTCTTTATGTGGCCAAATGCTTAACTTGCTCCAAAGTCAAAGACGAACACCAACGTCCTTCTGGTTTACTCGAACAACCAGAAATTCCCGTGTGGAAATGGGAGAATTTAGCTATGGATTTCATTACCAAGCTCCCTCGCACCTCGAGTGGTTATGATAGTATTTGGGTGATCATTGATCGACTCACCAAATCGGGCCACTTCTTGCCTATTCGTGAAGACTTCAAAGTGGAGAAATTAGCCCGAATTTACATTGATGAAATTGTGAGCCGTCATGGTGTTCCCTTGAACATAATATCTGATAGAGACGCTCGGTTCACTTCTCGATTTTGGCAATCTCTCCAAAAGGCTCTTGGTACTCGATTGGATTTGAGCACGGCTTACCATCCGCAAACTGATGGTCAAACCGAGCGAACAATCCAAACTCTTGAAGACATGCTTAGAGCTTGTGTAATCGATTTTGGTGGCAATTGGGATTCACACTTATCCCTCATTGAGTTTTCCTACAACAATAGCTACCATACAAGTATCAACATGGCTCCATTCGAAGCTCTCTATGGTCGCAAGTGTCGTTCTCCTATCTGTTGGAGTGAGATTGGTGAAGCACAAATCACTGGTCCCGAGTTAATTCAAGAAACATCCGACAAGATTATTCAAATCCGTGACAATATTCGAGTAGCGAGGAGTCGGCAAAAGAGTTATGCCGACAAACGTCAAAAACCCTTGGAATTCCAAGTCGGTGATCTTGTTCTTCTTAAGGTGTCTCCTTGGAAGGGTGTGGTCCGTTTTGGAAAGAAAGACAAGTTAGCACCTCGTTATGTTGGTCTATTCAAAATCCTTGAAAGGATTGGGAAAGTGGCTTACAAGCTCGAGTTACCTCCATCTCTTGGCAATGTGCATCCTACATTTCATATATCTAATCTGAAGAAGTGTCTCGCCGATGAAAATCTCCATATACCGCTCGACGACGTGCGCATTGATGAAACGATGCACTTCGTTGAGAAACCGGTAGAAATTATGGATCGTGAAGTCAAGCAGCTCAAGCGAGGTCGCATTCCTATCGTTAAAGTTCGTTGGGAATCTAAGCGTGGTCCTGAGTTCACTTGGGAACGAGAAGACCAAATGAAGCTCAAGTACCCCCATCTTTTTACTAATAATGTTGTTCCCTCTAGCTAAATTTCGGGACGAAATTCTCTCAACATGGGGAGACTGTAACATCACGAATTCTTAGTATTCCTATTTCAATTCAATATAATGCAATTTCAAGTTCTATACTCGTGCAATGTCTCATTATTTTCTCGCCATAAATTTAATGCAATGATTCTATACAAATTCGCAAGTTTTACTCGATTATTTACATTTAAACGCTATACAATAAACTATTTGGTACAAACTTATCAAACCTGAAAAGTCAAGGACTAAAGTTGAAAACTATCAAGAAAACCCTAATTAGACACGGTCGTGCTTCGTATAAGCACGGTCGCGCCAAGTGCTTTGGCAAGGTCGCGCGACCTGCTTTGGAACGATCGCGCCCGGTGCTTAGACACGGTCGCGCCTATTTTTGGCACGGTCGCGCCTGCGAAACAGCTGAATCGTAACTGCAACTTTAATCGCCCGATTGCTCGAATCCGTAACCGAATTACGTTATGCTTTCAAAAATAATACTGCCAATTATTCTCCTTTCATCCAATTAATCAAAATTCGTGAAACTCAAAGAAAATTCTCTCTCAAGCTTTCCAAGAAACTAGAATTCGTATTTCAAACCGAATTCTCTCAAATCCAGCAGTAAAGTCTCAATTCTCAGTCATCCCTGAAACTCCTGGACTATCTGCATTGGCCGGAGTTGCAGCAAAGATCGCCGGAACCCAAGCCGTCGACGCCGGAGCTTCCTCTTGACCATCCTCTATCGATTCGCTTCTATTCAGGTTAATTGAATCCTCTAATTTATTCATTTCAATATCTGTATCAAAAGCCCTCTGATAATTGGGGCTTCCATCATAAGAATCGTCCTGAACCAGAATTCTCATATTGATAAAAAAGTATTTAATCGATTCCACTCTTAAACACGATTTCCATACAATTAATTTATATTATTAGACTCGTAATAACCCATTAATCAAAAGCCCTATCAATTACATTGTTTAAAATACAAGAATCTGTCAATTCGTGTCTGATTTGGAAAAGACACGGTCGCGCTAATCATCTAGCGCGGCCGTGCCTCATTTAGCGCGGTCGTGTCCTCCTGTCCAGACCTTGTCATGCCCTCTGGGCTAGTCCCTGTTGTGTCTAAAGATCATAGACACGACCGTGCCGGGCCAAGGCACGGTCGTGCCTGTCAAACTTGTCTAGATTGTGCTCCTGTTGATCAACCCGGTCGCGCCCCGACTAGCGCGGTCGCGCTCGTGGCTTGAGCACGATCGTGCCCTTACGAGGCACGGTCGTGCTAGACTCAGAAATTTTGACAGAATTTCAATTTTATTTATTTTAATCAGTAAACATTACAGATTTTATAAAAATATGTTTTCTGTATTTAAAAATAGATTAAAAGTTTAATCTTGGCACAAAAATAATTTATTGAAAAGTTTATAAAAAAAAATTAATATTTATTATCTTTACTTAAATGATATTTTAAGTTACAAAATTTATAAATAATGATTAGTTATTTAATTTACATTTTAAATCAAAAATTATTTATTTATTTATACTTAATTACAATTAATATTTACATTATTTCATAAACTATAGTTATACACTTACTTATTTAATTCAAACCTAATTAAATTGTTTCAAACATATTTTACCTCAAACTTTATACGTTTCTTATCCAACACTTTTTAAATACAAACCCATGGTTTTATATACAAATCCAACTTTCATTTTAGACTTAAACTTTATGCATCTATGTGATTCAATACATATTACTCTTTAGGTTAAAGTGTGCATTTCAAAGATCTTAATTGCTATCTATATTCCTTGTTAGTTTCACTTCCATACCAAGTGAGTATTCACAACCCCTTTTTCTCTTTTACACTTTTGGGGTGGAACATGAACTCTATACTCATTACACATTACACATTTACATTTACATAAACAACACAAGTGCAAAAATCCTATATACATACATGTGTGCAAAAATTTGAGCTTTGTGCCCGAGTGCTAGGTGTGTTAACCTTTGTATGCTCTTATGTGCAATCATTAACTATACAAGCCGACGGTTTTCAATGATGGATCTATTGAGTCTGACAAACCCACCCATGGTACGCGGTGATTGAAACCGACAACACATTTGTTTTGCATGCTAGTTACAAGGTTTGATTGTACATTTGGTTACACAATAGTTGCTCCCCATAAACGCCTTATTTATCATGTCATGTAAAGGATTTGTTTTCATCTATATGCTATCTATATACAACTGTGTTATACTCACCAACTTTTTAGTTGACTTTATTTTATTCATGTTTCAGGCCCCAATATGTGAGATTAATTCAAGACGTGTTCAACATAGGATTTGGACTTAGCAAAATAAATCAAGAATTTTATGAGTTGTTATGTTTCTTGTTTGAATTTGATCTTGTACTTGGATTTCTTGTAATGCAAATTTGACTTTAATATATTTCAATTTAGTCAACCATGTGCTATGAACAGTCTTACATGTCCCGCCCCGATGATTCCGCCATCTGTCGGGGTGTGACAAGTGGGAAAAAGAAACGTTCATGAAAAACTTCAAGAACATTCCTTTCACCCGGCCCCACACTCAAATGTGTCCGGGTAAGATTTTTAAAGGAATCCGGAAAAAGAACATCATAATAACTAGCAACTGCTGCAAGTGATAAAGGGAAAACACAGTAAATACAAAAATAATATATACATGAGAGAAAACGCCATCTATCGAGGAGAAATGTGAGACAACATACACTTACGTTCTTTTCCCACAGAGTAAATCGGGACACGATCAAGCCTTCCCCAGTTCCGGCTCATACCAACACCGATAAGGGCATGTTCCGGAATCTCCTGAATGTCGGCTGGACGGGAGGTCAATAGAGAGAAAACATGAGTTTTCTTAAAAGCATCCAGATTAGGAGGAATGTCCACCACAGCCAGACGAAGTGACCGGATCTGCATGCTGGCGGGAACCATCCAGGCAGTTATGTAGAAAAACTTTTCTTTCCAACCCCGGAATCCCTGAGGGGTCTCTTTGGCATGAGGAATCACCCCGGGGCGTTTAGAGAAGGAAAACTAGCTATCTTTCAAATATAACTTGTAAAAATGATGAAAAATGGCGACGGAAGGATCCTGTTTCAAGGCGATACAGCAGAACTCAAAATGCCTAATACGGCACATTCCAAGAGGGTGAACTTGGGAGAGGTGAATTTTGTAGAACTGAAGGAGATCGATAACAAAAGAGGTGACCGAAACTCTGAAATTAGCCTCAGAGAAAAAGTCAGCATATAAGGTAATCTTGCCAGGAGGAGGTTTGGTCGCCGTGCCTCCTGAAGAAGGGTACTCGGGTTCCAAATCGTTAGAAATTCCATACGAAGCTTTCAATCTCTCGAAGCGCTCCACGCTCCAATTTATGGGAATCAAAGCCACGTCGGCGTTATCACCCATTCGTTGAAAAAATTAACAAGATCGGAAGGAATTAAAGAAGCCAGGTTTCAGGAGAAATCAAAAAGGGTTTGTAGAAGACGAGTAAAAGGCAACAATGCCTTACCCCCCCCCCCCCTTTTATAGAAAAGAAGAGAAGACAGACGCTCGGATAGCGGCGCCCTAGGAAGGGTTATGGGACTGATGGATTGGACGTGCGGCAGGTTTGAAAGAAGCGTTGCCCGCACGTGTCAAGTTTCTTCATTTTCTGAAAAAAGTTTTTATAATCAATTTAATTTTTTGAAGAAACAAAGAAAATCAAATTGACTAGGGGGACTTGACGACGTATGATGAAAGGATCATACATAAGGGGCCTAAAAGAAAGAAATCTAACTTCTTAACCACCATGAGGGCCCACGAGAAGAAGGAACTAATAAGAAAGGGGTTGTCACTATCATACGGTTAGAGGAAAGAGAATGTAAAAATCCAATAAATAGAAGGTGATCTCATAGATGAAAGGGATCCAGAGCTTGTACTTGATTGAATTCGGGAATTATTATCAAAGTGGAGTTTTTACATCTCTTCAATATCATAATATATATTTTTTTAGTTATTTTTATTATAATTCTATATTTAATAATTATCATGTTAATATATACATTTAATATTAAATGAAATTGTCAAAGGCATAATAGCCCAGCGACATCTTGGTGGTGGGATAAGACTCAGTGATCATAAGGTCCTTGGTTCGAATCTCATAAGAGGGTTTTACCAGAAAAAAATGGGTTTCCTCCTGAATTGGTGGCTTGGTGTTGGAATATGATCGGGTGGTACCACTGGTGGCACGATGATACTCCACTGGTCTATCAGTGATCCAAATTAGTCGTTAAAAAAATATTAAATTAAATTTATATAAATAACATTTTCGTTGGGGTTGAAAGCATAGTTAAGCTTGATATTTCAAGTTTGGGTCTAAATTTATATAAATAGACTATTAGACTCCAATATAAGCTCTTGTTTATAAATAGGCTCCAATATAAGCTTAAGCTTACGTTTTGCTTCAGATTACGTTTGATAAGATTTTAATTTTTAACGAATCAATTTTAAATTTCACGAGCTTTCGGTTAGTTTACACCCTACTATTATATAATCTACTAGTTTAAATCCCGTGTATACACACGGGTGAAAAATAACAATAAATAAAATTTTAAATCTTTATTTGTATATTTTACATGTGTAAAAATGTATCATATACTAAGGATAGAAAACAAAACTCAAAATATGTAAAAACTAATATATAATTGGGTTTAGAAAATAAATTAAGTACTGTTTAATATAGTTTGATTTTCATTTATTATTTGATTGAAAATAAAAGTTATATAATTAGATTTCAAATTTTAATAAGGGATAATTTAAAGTAATGTGTTTTATTAGTATAATTAATATTTTTTTAAATATATATATTATTGTTAAAAAGACGAATGTGCATTTAATAGGAGAGAGTGGCGGGAAAAAAATGACGAAAATGAACGTGGTGGCGACATGTGGCATGTAAAAACCTTTATTTATTATATAGTATAGATTACATGTGGTTGTTTAATAAAAATGAAAGTACAATATTGAAAAAATTAAAATAATATATAAATCAAGAAATAAATTTTTTTGTTACTTAATTAAATAATAATTAGAATTCAAAATTTTATATTATTTAAAAAAAACATTAACATAATTAAATTTTAAAATTCAAACTTACTTAAAATAGAAAAAATTAGAAAATTTTGATGAGAAAAAAATATGATAATACACATGACATTTTTTAGAATTATTTATTAAAATAAAGATATAAAATTAATAGAATCTTCTATCTCGCCTTAGTAAAACAAAGACCCTCTTGTTAGACCAAAATACATATACGAGGTGATCCTTTGGCTAATATTCGTCCATGTATCAGCTTCAAACACGTCAATCGAATGTGACCTCAGCACTAAGAGACAAGACTATCGATACAATCTTAATTGGAAATTTTTAAATTTTATACTTTTAAATAATATTTACTTTATTAGATAGGGATAATGGTAAATGGTCATGATCAGGTTTTTTATAAGATTTTTCAACATTTGTACCAGTATATATATGTTTGGAAAGGCTTTATAAACAAGAATGGGGTGCAAGTTCGAATCCCCTCCGAGGATAATTTTTGGTTCCATTCATAATTTAAAAAAATCTTCATACTTATTTTTGGGATATAACTTTTAAAATATTATGTATTTTACATTTCAAATTTACTGTTGCAACGTGCTTATCTTTTTCTACATGTCATTACCGAGTGCCGCTACGTCCCATCGCATTTTATTTGGTATTTTTTAACTTATTTTATTTTTTTGTGTTCCCCGCCGCGTTAAAATTATCTTTAGCATTGCTTCTACTTTTCCAATTAAATTATGTTAAAATTGCCCCCCCCCCCCACCCGAAACACACACACCGCATAGCGTGGGTGTAACCCACTAGTTTTTACACATAATACAAAACATACATCACAAACATGGTGCGTATCATTTAATTTCTTATATTGTGAATAAAACTTAAGTTTGGTAAAATGGGTAGTGGAGTTGGATATCGAGTTAAATTGAATCGTTGTATAAAAATTATCAATTCTATTGGGTGAAAGTTGTTCGGGCCAAAATGAACACATGTTGAAAATGAGTCTTTTGAAAAAAAAATATTAAATGGATTTACCTGCTATTTTTTTTTGTGACCACTAGTGACAATGGGTGGAGGTGGCATAGAGGGCAATGACAACGGCAGTGGCGTTGCCGTGGTGGTGGTGTCGTGGCGGGTGCGGTGGTAATAACTATGTTATCGACAGTGACAAGCGGTGATTGTGTAGGCAATGATCATTGGTGGTGGTGCTGGTGGTGACGGTGACGATGACGATGGTGGAGGCGATAGAGTTGGTGACATGGGTGGACGTGGAGGCGATGCACAGTAATGTCAGAGGTGACATAATATAGAGTATGAAGAGAGTGAGTTTAACATAATGTAGTTAAAACTATATCATACTACACTAGAGGCTGATGATGGGTATCTAGATTGGGCTCGACGTTCGGATGAAGTTTGACCCATTGGACCTAATCCAACCCACATCCTCTTTTTGTAAAAGGTCTAACCCTTTCTTCCATGAGACGCCATTCCCTTTCTCTTACTAATGCTAGGAGGACTTCTCCCTTGCATATACTACATACGCATATACCTATAATACATACATATATAGTTGTTACTAATGCTAGGAGGACTTCTCCCTTGCATATACTACATACACATATACCTATAATGCATACATATATACTTGACACTGACTTATCTTCGGATGGTGATCCCCATGTCTCTGGCTCGAGACCCTTCTAATAGGTCACTTTTACGTTACAACTCAGATCTAGACACGAGAAAGGCTTGGTCTATTAGACTCCAAGATCCAACACTGAAGACAAAATTCGTAATTACTAATAACCCAAAGCACGATCCATGTAAACCTACTTTGGCTATCTTATGTGAAACTGAATCAGGTTTTTTCCGGTGTTCTCGTTGATACACACGGGACGTAGTCGTTGCTTCTCAAATATTTTCTTATATTAGATGGTCAAATAACATCATTATAATATAATTCCATGTTTAGACTCGTAGCAATATTAATTACATTATTTTTGTTGATTATAATCAAATTATCTTAGTAGATCTCTTTAAATCTTTAATATTAAACAAGCTCAGTTCAATTTTTTAAATATATTACAAATAATTTTAGTTCACTCTTATTTTAAAATTAAGAAGAAGAAAAAAATGTTGATCTAAAATATATTCAATTACGTGGCATTGAAATATAGTCAAATTACTAATTTGCCCATCATTCATTGTTAAACCTAACTTTCTGTTACGCATATGTACATACAGATCCACCTGAAACTACCAGCACTGGTCCGTTTCCCATCTCCGGCCACTATATCCCGCCGGCGAATAATTCCGGACCGCCACTGTCGGTCTCACGAACAGACTACGATCATAATCGGCTCGTTTTCCTGGATCTGACAACGTAGCGTACGCAGAATGCACTTTAATGAACTCATCCGGTGACGAATCTAGGTTTCCGACGTCCGGATGCAAAACTCTCGCCAGTTTCCGGTACGCCGCCTTGATCTCCACCGTATTGGCTCCGATTTGTATCCCGAGCACTTCGTATAGTGAGGAATGTGTAGATCTGGATGTATGAGCTGTCGCCGTGGCAAAATTAGCTGAAATTGGAGATGATTTAGGTTTTCCGTACCGAACGGAGCTTGATGACGGCGGTTGATTGACGGTGAAATTGGAGGAAGTGAAGAAGCAAGATGAAGATGAAAACGCCATTGTTGTTGTGTGCAGGCAGATGAAATTTGAGTGGTGAGATGAAATAAGAATTGGATAAGGGATCGGTTATATAGATGGTGGAAAACGATGGCGCTGAGGTGGAATTCTGGAGCAAATTGGTTTGAGATTATCCGTTGAGCTTGCTATCCATTCACTGATGGGGTCATGTGAGTCAGCAAATTGAGGTTGTGGCAGACTGGCAATGGTGACGTCCGTATATCAACAAAATGTGTTATTTACCTTTTGCTATTAATTAACCTGGACCGTCATTCGTGTTCGTTTGTTAAGAATTTATCGAAATAGTAATGGACATATAACTTAATGAAATTTTTTGTTTGTGTTCATTTGTTAAGCAAAACAATTTGTTCGTGTTGGTTTGTTAATTGTAATATTATATAAACGGACGTAAATGAACACAAATTAAGTTGAAAAGTTAAAATCAATATTCTTAATCTAGAACATTACAAAGTTAAGTACTTGCCTTAATTGGCATCAAGGTTCTGCCTTGATAGTCAGAGTTTTTTTTTCTAATGAGTTTCCCTCAATGGAGGTCATGAGTTCGAATCTGATAAGGTGCACTTCATAAATATTAGAAACATCATCTGCAGATTTCGAATTCATTGGTGGTAGTTTGGGTAGACTGATGTACGAGCTTCCCCTGTTGAGACGTGCCAGTTGAGCCCACGTCGTTAAAAAAGTTGACATAATTATTAAAAAAATACTTCAACATAATAATCATAAATATAATAGTCAAAAAAATAATGATAAAGGATATATTCCTAGAGACTTAACCGGTTTAAAGTTTAAACTCTAAAGGTTAAAATAATAATAATAATAATAATAAAATATTTGATGAAAAATAAAGTAAGTTTTATAAATGAAAAGATATAAAAAGTTAGAAGATTTAAAAGATAATTAAAAATATGAAAATATAAAAAAAAAACTTTAAACAGACGAACATGAAGAAATGTAAACGAACGGACATTCACGAACACAATCGAACAAACAAAAGATTTGTTAATGTTCATTCATTTAACTAATCACACACAATTCCATGTTTGATCATTTATTAAACGAACGAACACAAATGAACTTTTCGCCGAACGATTCGCTGAACATTCGGTTCGTTTACGGCCCTAGTCTTATGTGGAAGCGAAGGGCGGCCCATGTGGAGGAAAGAAGCCAAAGACCATGCATGGTCTCAAGGAAAAGTCTGTCTACACAGAACGTTCGTAAAAGAGGAGGGGATTTATGTGAGAGAGAATGAGAGAGAGAGCGGTCCGTGGAGGGGTTTGATTTGACAGTCCGTATTCCTTAACTGACTGAGGGTGCATTTTATTTACAGTAATCCCTTAAATAGTTTGATAACTCTTAAATATACTTATTAACATAACACCGAATCCTCATCTCTCTACCTCCGGCCGATAACACCATTGAGGGTTTGAGGAGATGCAAGAAGTAACCCTAGATCACCCGTAATCAGGGGAGCGACTTTAAGAGAGAGCCACCAAATTAGGCAATTGAGCCCCAACTTGGGCCGGAGAACTCGTACAACAACCAGACAAAAAATGGATAGAGCCCACTATGCAAAAGAAAGGAAAGAGCAAAAAGTGGATTAGAAATAATAAGATAGATTATCAAATTGAAATAAGTTAATATTTTAACAGTATTCCATGACTAGTAGTCTGGTATGAGAAAAACATACACCAAACGTCCATTGTAACATATGAGCCCACATACCAATCAATATTGTCATTTCTGCTCATGAGTAGCTCATAAATTTGTTTTTAGTTTCTTGAGTGGAAACTTCCCATTAGGTCATCCATCATGGATTGTTATCACTCAAGCACGCTTAAATGTAGAGTTCTCTTATTATCCACAACCAATGTGTCCAAAACATGTTAGTGATATTGGAGGCGCGCATTATGTATGGCCACATATCTTTCATTTGAACACATAACATAAAGATGTGAGATTCGCCTAAGATGTCACAAACACACCCCGTTGGGACTCATCATCCTCGATGGTTTTTGCCCCCACCAACGTATACAGAACAAATCAACCTCGTTGTGATGCATTTTAACATCCAACCCCTCATACCAACCGATATTGTCCGTTATGCCCACGCGAAACTCACGAATTTGTTTTTAGTTAAATGGATGGAAATTCTCGGGAGGTCACCCATTACAGATTGCTCCAAATCAAGCACACTTTGTTAGACATGTATGCCCAAAAACAATATTTGACAACATTGCTTTTGACATATGATCCTAAAGGGTCCCACACTAAACAACGTTAATCAAGTTTGAGTTTAAAAAGGTTTAAACACAAATGGTGAAGTGTTATTATTATTTAGTTAAGTGCGTTCCCTAATCAAATGGTCGTGGGTTCAAATCATGTGAAGTGCAAGGTTGGTGATTTTAGGAATAGAGATTGTGTGTCCGTCAGTAAAAAAAATATGAAATAACGCAAGTCAAACTTAATTGTATGATTATTTGGTGAAATAATTAGTATGAAAATTCTAAAAAAAACGTTAATTATTATGATTTAGTGAACTGGTAATAAAATTTAGGTTCGAGAGTGGTTATCACTAACATAGTGTTTACATATGTAACATTAACATAATGATAATTATTACATATACGTAACACTATGTTTGAGAGTGGTTATCATATAAATACTGGTTAGCATTTGAACCCCACCCTATGTGTGTGTGTATATATATATATATATATATATATATATATGAGGCTTGGGTTCGATTTATACCATCCTGGAACAAACTTAAGAATTTCAAAATTCTCAGCTCTCTCTAAATTAAATTTGTGAGGCTTGATTCAAGAATAAATGGGTTTTGGTTTTGATCAAGCTTGGTTTCTTGACACGTGGTGATATTAGCTAGTACCTCCTTAAGTCCGATTGCTTGCGTGTGAATACCATTAAAGGCATCATCAGATTTTAGTTTCTATAAAACGTCATATGGTTTGTTTAGTTTCATGATACTTGTAATTGGACCATGATGAGATATTTATAATAGAGTTTTATTACAAATTATTGTATAGCTCAAGTCTTTCGCCACAAAATTAAACAAACATGTAATTCCCAACTGCTTAACCATGAAGAGTTCTCATCCATAGCCCATGCGCCAACAAGATTTGAAACGAAACATTCCTTATAACACAATATCTCTTTCTACGGAGAGGACACGACCGAAGGTATCCAAACCACATAAAATCACCAAATGAAAGACCAAAAAGAAGATTTTCTGTTGATCTTTTCAAATTCCTTTGTCTTGTGATCACAAAAGTAGTTGTTTGATTAGCTGTAAATTTACAAATGTTGTCGTTGACTTGTTGGTAAAATTATTATTAGTCCCACATCGAAGTTAGAAGGAAAGGGATATGTTTGAGGGATTATATAAAAAGGGGTTTGGGGAAGTAACTTAACCTCATGATCCTTCAGGCAAGTTTTGATGGGAAGTGATGAGTGGTCATTGCTTGCATTTAAATATGCGAGATGGGATGTCCGCCCAAAGCCTTTTACGACAATTGGACATCTCCAAGTTTAACCATCTGATCCCTATAAGTTTTTTGTTTTTTAATTTGTTTTTCCTTTATACTTAAACTGTTTTAAAACAAACTTATTTATAGAATAGTAGCAAAGTTTTAAAAATATTTCAATTAGATTATTCAAGTTTAAAAAATGTTTTAATTAAGTCACTTAGCTTTTATGTTTTATTTAAATTATAGGCTTTAACATGTTTTTTTTTGTTTCAATTAGGAATATTTTTTCTTTTTTTTATGCGATGTTGAATGGTGAAGTGGATTTTAGGTTATTTTGTTTATTTTTTATTATAATTAAGATGTTTTTTTTTTAATAAAATTACATATATTGAAAATCCCAACTCGCATATCTTCTCCTCCATAAGTTTCTTGACACATTTCGTGTTTCGATAATGGCTTGATTTGAAGGTTTAGTGACCTAATTTAGACAAAAAAATGCATGAGTGATCTAATTGAAAACTTTTAAAACTTCATTACTATTGTGTGACATTTTCCCTTGTTATTTAATTATAAAACTTTCTTAGTTTTAATTCTGAGTTTCTTGTTTTAAAATTATAAGTAGTTATTAGTTTAGCTTTTTAGAAAAGTATATATGTTTGAAACTATTTTATGCAATGAAATTTAGTATGTCATTGTAGTATTTTTGTAACATCTCGAAAATAGAAACTAAGTAAATAATAATACGATGGGGATTTAAACGTTACAAAACGAAATAAGAACGGATGGGCTTGGGCTCGGCTCCAACGGGCCGAAGGAAGCCCAGGTATAAAAGGGGCAAGGCAACCCACTAGCTCATTTCACCTTCATTTTCACCATCTTAGAGAGAGAAAGGGCTCGGGTCTAGAGAGAGAAAGTCGACGGATCGTCACAAGATTAGAGGAGCACGTTACAACTGAGCTCGTGAACAAAACCTCCGAATCAGAACTTCAATCCAGGTAATGATTCAACCATAATCTGAGTTTTTGTTCATGTTGAGGTTTCTCGAGTTTTAGCTAAATAGATGATGTTTTTACGGATGAAACTTGATAATAAGCTTAGAAATAGCATCTAGAATGAAAACCGCACGTTTTGATCAAAGAAAATTATAAGATTGGCATGATCGGGTTTGCATGCAAGAACTTCGGATTTTTGGTCCAGGAACCAGGTACTGCGTACTTACCAAGTGCGCAGGAAGGAGTCCCTGCGTACTTACCAAGTACGCAGGAGGAAGCCCCTGCGTACTTACCAAGTACGCAGGAGGGAGACTCCTGCGCACTTGCCAAGTGCGCATGAGCAAGTCCCTGCGCACTTACTAAGTGCGCAGGCAGCAGACAGCAGGTTGGTTAAGTAAAGTCAGTAAGTTTAGAATGATTAAACCATTAGAGTCGGGGTTGGGTCTAATGTGTATTTAACTACCTAATCCAGATCGGAAGTGACGTTGTTGGACCTTTGTTTAGGACAACCTAGAGAAGCTTATCAGGTGAGTTCTATGTGCCCCTTCTATGTTATGTGCAAATCTTATTAAATGTTTTGGGGCTGAAATGTATACACTAAATGAATAAATGATATGAAAGTTAATGTGATCATACGTGATGTATTAATATATATTTTATATATATATAAGAGAATGAATTATAAATAAAGAATGAAACGTATGTTTACCAAGAATGAAGGAAATAATGGCATAACGTAAATAAATGAAATCTTGCGCTATAAATAATTATACTGCATGTTATGAATATAAGTATACGTTATGGACGGAAACGAAGCTAACGGCTACTTCTGTAGAAGGACGACCACATGACTATTTGCAACCGGGAAAGATACGTTCCTAGCAAGCTAGGACGTACAAAAAGCATAAAAGGGCGGTCGAAGTAAATGCTAAAATAGTATAACGGTTGCATAAACAATAGTTCGCGTGGGAAACGGATGCCTTAGGGCAGACGGGCGATTATGACGGACTACGACGGTAGGACGGTAAAGAAGGACGGCCGAAGGTTAGCCGGACCTAAAGTTAAGGCGGAAGGTTTCTAGAACCGGACGAGTAAAAGGGCTACGACGGTAGCTCAAGGGCGTATGTCTTAGTGATATACGTACCGTAAGATGGGTTGATCACCCTTATGTGTATGACCAATGAATGTTAAGGAAAGAAAAGGTGAATACATATCTATGTAATCACATAAGAATGAAGAAAGAAAAGTAAAAGCTATGAATACGTATTTGTAGAAATGTATGTATATAATTATATATACTTATAAAGAAAAGAATGATCGTACTAAATAGTTTTAAACTAGAACTCACCAGCGTTAGCTGACTTTTAGTATACATTTCAGGTAAAGGAAGAAAAGGTCGTGCGATGGCGTGAAGGTTACCCGACACAAGACTGACATCCCACTTTAATATATATGTTAAGACTTCCGCTGTCAAGCTGTGCTATGTTATGTAATTGAATGACGAATGATATGTAATTGAATGATGAATGTTTTTAATCTAAGTTCAGTATTTATGACTATGTTTATGAGTAAATCCAACGAGTGAGGTTACCCGGGAAAGGGGCCTTACAAGTTGGTATCAGAGCAATAGTTTGAGAGATTCAGGCATCCCTAAATGTCTGGACTCAAACTGATTATGGGACCAACGCACGGATGTCAGTATGGGTAACCAACGCCAACGCAGCACGGTAAGTAAGTACTAAAGTTAATGCTCTTGGATAAGAATAGATACCTTAACTTAGAACAAATAGATGTCAATGTCACAACCCATTTGAAGAGTTTTGAACCCGAAAAGCAATGTAAATTAGTAATCACAAACCGGTCACTGTAATTAATAATTTACCTTGCTCGTACTGTTCCAAACTATGATCTGAAGAAATGACATTGATGTATTCCCTTTATAACTATCAGGAAATTAAGAATTTATGGCTGGTGGAGGAAGAACAGGACGACGAGGCGGTCGCACTGGCCGAGTAGGTAGACCTCCATTGAAGCAAAGACATGAAGAGGAAGAGAGTGTGCACGCAGAACACACTGAGAGTGTGCACGAAACAGATGTGACACCAACAGGGAACAATAGTCTAGGGCCTATACAGTTAGAACCCGAAGTCAGAGATGCTATTGCCCGCGAGGTCGTACTTACTCTGAAAAACATATTGCCTGACCTACTATCTGAGGCATTAAAGAAAAGCAAAGAAGAGGATGAAGGGAAAAATGAAGAGAAAATTTATGACAGTGACGGGGATGAAGTAAAAGTTGCATCAAGCAATCGTGGGTGTACGTACAAAGGATTCAAGGACGGAGACCCACCTAAGTTTGATAGAACCAAGGATTCGGTGGCCACGTTCGAATGGACCGAGAGGATGAACGTTGTCATCAACATCAGCGAGTGTCGACCAGACCAAGCTGTTAAGTACGTTGCTCATTCTTTCACCAACGAAGCACTGAGTTGGTGGAGGAGCATTCAAAGAACTAAGTCACCCAATGCTATTAACAAGATGACGTGGGAAGACTTGAAAAAGCTCATAATTCAAAAGTTCTGCCCACATAATGAGATCGATCGTGTGGAGAACAAGTTCCTGAACTTCAAGGCTGGCAACAAGACTCATCGCCAGTATACATCAAGATTCAATGAATTGGCTCAACTAGTACCACACCTGGTGGAAACTGAAGATCGTTTGATCAAGTACTATGTTAAGGGATTGCCACAACGGGTCCGTGTTCATGTAAAAGCTAACCTACCCTCGACCTTCGAGTCGGTAGTGAATCAGAGCGGAATCGTCTACGACGATTATGCCAATGAGGACCCACCAACATAGACCCAAAAGAGAAAGTGGGAGAACCCGTCTAGAGGTACCGGAAGAGGGAACGTAATAACTGAAACTAAGAAGCCAAGGTCGGATGAATATGAAACATGCAAGAAATACGGAAGGCAACATCTTGGCGAATGTAAAATCGGCACCACCACATGCTATAAAGTGCGGGAAGCCGGGGCACTTCTCTCGAGAATGTGTAAGAAACGTCAAGTGTCAAGTATGTGGATTGTTTGGACATATGACAAAGAACTGCAGGAAGGCCGGCCAATCTGGTTCGGGAAAAGAGAAGGAAAAGGAACAGCCGCAGGCTAGGACTCGAGCCTACGCCCTGACTGAGGAGGAAGCAAGGGGAAACCCTGATGTTGTGTCAGGTACATTCCTAGTTAATAACGAACATGCTGCTATTTTATTTGACTCTGGTGCTAGTAAAAGTTTTATATCCAATGCATTTAGTCGTAAACTAGGATGCACTATCAACACCATAATAAAGGCTTTTAGCGTACAAACTGCCGTGGGTAAAAATTCGGCAGTATTCCAAGTAACAGAGGATTGTATCATAGAAATAGAGGGCTATAAGTTTCCTTCTAGATTATTCCTTCTCACCTTAGGAGGATTCGATATAGTATTGGGTATGGATTGGCTAGCTACCAACGAAGCTCAAATCATATGTAAACGTAAGAGGATACACCTCAAGGCTCCTAGCGGCAGTCCAATTACGGTTTATGGGGATTGGAATTGCACGATGCTGAACATCATCTCGATGATCAAGGCCGAAAGTTACATGAGGCGCAGTTGCGAAGCTTATTTGGCATATGTTATTGATGATAGAATGAAAACGAATGAACTCAAGAATGTACCCGTAGTGTGCAACTTTCCGGAAGTATTTCCTGAGGATCTACCTGGGTTACCACCCGATCGGGAAATAGAATTTCAGATTGACTTATTGCCAAGAGCTGAACCCGTTGCCAAAGCCCCCTACCGATTGGCTCCGTCAGAAATGAAAGAATTGATGTCTCAACTAGAGGAACTAACTGAGAAAGAATTTATTAGACCGAGCATCTCACCATGCGGCGCTCCGGTACTATTTGTAAAGAAGAAGGATGGCAGTATGCGCATGTGCATCGACTACCGCGAATTGAACAAGAGAACAGTAAAGAACAAATACCCACTACCTAGAATAGACGACCTTTTTGATCAACTGCAAGGTGCGAGTTGGTTCTCAAAGATCGATCTTAGGTCGGGTTACCATCAGTTGAAAGTAAGAGAAGAAGACGTACCAAAGACCGCGTTTCGCACGCGTTATGGGCATTATGAGTTTCTCGTGATGTCCTTCGGATTGACCAACGCACCAGCAGCGTTCATGGATTTGATGAATAGAGTATGTCAACCAATGTTGGATCGATCGGTGATAGTCTTTATAGATGATATACTGGTGTATTCAAAAAGCGAGAGTGATCACCACTGTCACCTAAGAGAGGTTCTAGAGGTGTTAAAGCAGGAAAAGTTATACGCAAACTTCTCCAAATGCGTGTCCTGGCTTAGGGAAGTCCAATTCCTAGGTCACGTAATAAACCCAAACGGAATCATGGTAGATCCTGCAAAGATCGAGACAGTAAAGGAATGGAACGTCCCAAAGACACCAACAGAGATACGAAGTTTTCTGGGATTGGCAGGCTACTATCGAAGGTTCATTCAAGATTTCTCAAGGATAGCCTCGCCACTAACTAAACTGACACGGAAGGAAGTGAAATATGAATGGGGTCAAACCCAAAACAACGCGTTTGAGGAACTTAAGGCACAATTAACCCAAGCTCCAGTCTTAACACTACCTGAGGGAAATGAAGACTTGGTAGTCTACTCTGACGCTTCGGGGCAGGGTTTGGGTTGCGTACTTATGCAACGAGGAAAGGTAATTGCTTATGCCTCACGACAACTAAAGATTCACGAGGTTAACTACCCAACGCACGATCTAGAGTTAGCAGCAGTGGTTTTCGCGTTGAAAGTATGGAGGCACTACTTGTATGGAGTTAAATGCACCATCTACTCCGATCACAAAAGCTTGAAATATTTTTTCGAACAAAAGGAACTAAACATGAGGCAAAGAAGGTGGTTAGAGCTACTAAAAGACTATGACTGTGAGATATTGTACCATCCGGGCAAGGCAAACGTAGTGGCCGACGCTTTAAGTAGAAAGGAAGAATTGGCACCTATCTGAATCAAAGCGTGTCAGCTAATAATAACGCCAGATTTGATGGGCAAAATATCAAAGGCACAAGATGAAGCACTATTAGAAAGAAATATAAAATGGGAAAGAATAGTAGGGCAACAAGGGAACTTAAGTGCAAATACATACGGTGTACAAACTAGGTTTGGCCGGATGCGGATACCTAAGATTGGCGGGCTTAGAGCCAAAATACTCGATGAGGCCCATAAGTCTCGTTATTCTATCCACCCCGGGACAAACAAAATGTATCAAGACTTGAAGAAATAGTACTGGTGGCCTGGCATGAAGAATGATGTGACTGAATACGTGAGCAAGTGCTTAACGTGTTCACTAGTTAAGGCCGAGCACCAGAAACCATGCGGTAAAATGCAACCTTTACCTATACCGGAATGGAAGTGGGAAGAGATCACAATGGACTTCATTACCAAGCTACCGCGAACAGCTAAAGGCAATGATACCATTTGGGTGATCGTCGACCGCTTGACAAAGAGTGCTCACTTCTTGCCAATACGAGAAACCTCTTCTTCTGAAAAGCTAGCAGAAATATTTATCGAGGAAATTGTGAGCCGGCATGGTATGCCGCTGTCGATTGTGTCCGACAGGGATACTAGATTCACGTCAAGGTTTTGGAAGAAATTCAGTGATTCGATGGATACTAGACTGAACATCAGCACCGCTTACCACCCCCAAACTGATGGACAATCGGAAAGGACCATTCAGACCTTGGAGGACATGCTCCGGGCCTGTATCATTGACTTCGGTGGGAGTTGGGACAGCCATCTACCATTGGCAGAATTTTCATATAACAACAGCTATCACACAACTATTGGCATGCCGCCGTTTGAAATGTTGTATGGGAGGAAATGTAGGACCCCGGTTTGTTGGGGGGAAATTGGACAGAAAGATTTTGCAAGTCTCGAAGTGGTCAAAGCTACTTCCGAGAAATTTGATCAAATCAAAGCTCGAATGAAAGCCGCAAAAGACAGATAGAAATCATACGCAGATAAGAGAAGAAGGGATTTAGAGTTTAAAGTAGGGGACATGGTACTGTTAAAAGTATCACCATGGAAAGGAATCATCCGATTCAGAAAGCGTGGCAAACTAAGTCCAAGGTTTGTCGGACCTTTCAAGATTTTAGCAAGAGTGGGTCAAGTTGCTTACAGACTCGACCTACCCGTTGAGCTTAGCGGAATACACCCTACGTTTCACGTGTCGCACTTACGCAAGTGCCTAGCTGACGACACAGCTCACATACCTTACGACGAGATCGAAGTGGATAACAGTCTAAATTATGTAGAGGAACCGATAGCCATTCTTGACCGAGCTGAGAAACGACTACGCAATAAGTCGATACCGTTAGTCAAGATACAATGGAAGCACAGAAAAGAGTCAGAAGCTACGTGGGAAAAAGAAGACGAGATGAGGGGACTATACCCTCAATTGTTTAACGTATGAACAGTTTCGAGGACGAAACCTCTTTAAGGAGGGTAGACTTGTAACATCCCGAAAATAGTAACTAAGTAAATAATAATACGATGGAGATTTAAACGTTATAAAACGAAATAAGAACGGATGGGCTTGGGCTCGGCTCCAACGGGCCGAAGGAAGCCCAGGTATAAAAGGGGCAAGGCAGCCCACTAGCTCATTTCACCTTCATTTTCACCATCTTAGAGAGAGAAAGGGAGCTCGGGTCTAGAGAGAGAAAGTCGACGGATCGTCACGAGATTAGAGGAGCACGTTACAACTGAGCTCGTGAACAAAACCTCCGAATCAGAACTTCAATCCAGGTAATGATTCAACCATAATCTGAGTTTTTGTTCATGTTGGGGTTTCTCGAGTTTTAGCTAAATAGATGATGTTTTTACGGATGAAACTTGATAATAAGCTTAGAAATAGCATCTAGAATGAAAACCGCACGTTTTGATCAAAGAAAATTGTAAGATTGGCATGATCGGGTTTGCATGCAAGAACTTCGGATTTTTGGTCCAGGAATCAGGTACTGCGTACTTACCAAGTGCGCAGCAGGAAGGAGTCCCTGTGTACTTACCAAGTACGCAGGAGGAAGCCCCTGCGTACTTACCAAGTACGCAGGAGGGAGACTCCTGCGCACTTGCCAAGTGCGCATGAGCAAGTCTCTGCGCACTTACTAAGTGCGCAAGCAGCAGACAGTAGGCAGCAGGTTGGTTAAGTAAAGTCAGTAAGTTTAGAATGATTAAACCATTAGAGTCGGGGTTGGGTATAATGTGTATTTAACTACCTAATCCAGATCGGAAGTGATGTTGTTAGACCTTTGTTTAGGACAACCTAGAGAAGCTTATCAGGTGAGTTCTATGTGCCCCTTCTATGTTATGTGCAAATCTTATTAAATGTTTTGGGGCTGAAATGTATACACTAAATGAATAAATGATATGAAAGTTAATGTGATCATACGTGATGTATTAATATATATTTTATATATATAAGAGAATGAATTATGAATAAAGAATGAACCGTATGTTTACCAAGAATGAAGGAAATAATGGCATAACGTAAATAAACGAAATCTTGCGCTATAAATAATTATACTGCATGTTATGAATATAAGTATACGTTATGGACGGAAACGAAGCTAACGGCTACTTCTGTAGACGGACGACCACGTGACTATTTGCAACGGGGAAAGATACGTTCCTAGCAAGCTAGGACGTACAAAAAGCATAAAAGGGCGGTCGAAGTAAATGCTAAAATAGTATAACGGTTGCATAAACAATAGTTCGCGTGGGAAACGGATGCCTTAGGGCAGACGGGCGATTATGACGGACTACGACGGTAGGACGGTAAAGAAGGACGGCCGAAGGTTAGCCGGACCTAAAGTTAAGGCGGACGGTTTCTAGAACCGGACGAGTAAAAGGGCTACGACGGTAGCTCAAGGGCGTATGTCTTAGTGATATACGTACCGTAAGATGGGTTGATCACCCTTATGTGTATGACCAATGAATGTTAAAGAAAGAAAAGGTGAATACATATCTATGTAATCACATAAGAATGAAGAAAGAAAAGTAAAAGCTATGAATACGTATTTATAGAAATGTATGTATATAATTATATATACTTATAAAGAAAAGAATGATCGTACTAAATAGTTTTAAACTAGAACTCACCAGCGTTAGCTGACTTTTAGTATACATTTCAGGTAAAGGAAGAAAAGGTCGTGCGATGGCGTGAAGGTTACCCGACACAAGACTGACATCCCACTTTAATATATATGTTAAGACTTCCGCTGTCAAGCTGTGCTATGTTATGTAATTGAATGACGAATAATATGTAATTGAATGATGAATGTTTTTAATCTAAGTTCAGTATTTATGACTATGTTTATGAGTAAATCCAATAAGTGAGGTTACCCGGGAAAGGGGCCTTACAATTTTGCAAGTTGTATTTTACCTCTTTAACATAATATTTTTTTTTGGTAAGAGGTTCTCACAATTATAAAGGAAAAATGTAGTTAACCTCATTTCCCATCTCTAAACGATATTGTCCTCTAAACTAGTAAACTTGAGATTGTCCTGTAAAGTAGATAACTTGTAAAATGTGTTATACACTAGTATCTTAGAACATATTTTATACAAACCAAGTTATTTGAAATTTTCAAGGGAGAAACATGACATATTTTGTTGTAAAATGATTTTATTTTTAACTGCAAATTTTTTGCTTTAAAAAAGAGTTTAGTGTTTTTTTCATTCCTATGGTTTCATAAAAATTGTCATTTAAATCTAAATGTTTAAATTTTATCATTTGAATCCAAAGGTTTTAAAAATATTTTCATTTGAATCCATAACACCATTAACATTTCCCGTTAAACATTCCCCACTTCATGAGTATTTTAGTCAGAAAAATTACAAAATAAAGAAGCAACCCCACATGATGAGTATTATGTTCAATTTCTTAAGGTAATCGCAAAAAAACAAATTCTCATCCCCGAAATCAATCTCTTTCGTCCTGATAATCAACAATAAACGCAATAATCACAATCGCAATTTCGTCTTCAAAATCAATCGCAAATAATGTTTGAAGAACTCTTGTTGAATCTTTATTTTGTTGATATTATAGTATTTTGTTGCTAATTTAATCTGCTGATATAGATCATTACTAATGCTATTAGATGTCATGTTGCCGTTGTTTTCATAATATTTAGGAGGTTGTGTACTCTTTTTTTAGCTATGTGGGGAGTTATTATTGAACTTTGTTGAATATGTTTTAAAGGTCCATAGTCTTTCTTATGGATAGTTGACTGGCATGCATTGACGGTCAATTGGAACATGGCAGTCCATGGTATTGAAGTTGACATTCTTAAAAGTTAGGTCTCTTAGGTTTGTTAGCTGGACACTTGAAAGAAGTTATATAAACATACAGTTGATCCTATAAATGGTAGAGATATATGGTCCCCATATGGATTTCTAAAGAGATTGAACACAAGAAACCCTTCACGTGGGGTTGGTTCTTTATTTTGTAATTGTTTTTACTAAAATACTCTCAAGTGGGAAATGTTTACCCTATATTAAATTTGAGAGGCTTGAATCGAGAATAAATATGTTTCGGTTTTGATCAATCTCGGTTTCTTGACACCGGTGATATTAGCTAGTACCTCCTTAAGTCCGGTTGCTTGCGTGTGGATACCGTTAGAGGAATCATCAAATTTTTGTCATCTGCTACTCCAACGAGTCTCCCGATTTCATAAGGTTAGGTTTCTATAAAACGTCATATAGTTTGTTTAGTTTCATGGTACTTGTAACTAGATTATGGTGAGATATTTGTAATAGAGTTGTATTATAGTCCTCGGTGCAAAACTAAAATTTTGAAACAAACATGCAAATCCCGACTGCTTAACTATGAAAAGTCTCCATAGCCCATTCACCCAAAATGTGCCAGTTATATTTGAAACGAGACCTTTCTTATAACACAATATCTCTTCTACGGAGAGGACACAACCTAAGGTATCACATCCAAACTAGGGGTGTGCAAAAAAACCGAAAATCGAAGAAAACCGAAATACGAATTGTATCCGTAACCGAAAAAAACCGAACCAAATTGTGAATTCGGTTTTCGGTTCGGTTATTAACTGTATCTGAATTGCGAATTCGGTTTTCGGTTCGATTAACGGATATATATATATTTTTTAATTCGGTTTATTCAGTTTGTTTGGTTAGACATATTTCCAATTTGGTTTGGTTTATTCGTTTATTCGGTTGAATTCGATTTATTTGGTTTATTCAGATAAACTTTCCTTTTGAAATCGGTTTATTCGGTTCAGTTAGAAAATTTTCCAATTCGGTTTGGATAGGTTAACGGATAAGGGTTAAAAAAAATTAAAAACCGAATAAATCGAACAAACCATTAATAAAACCGATGAACACCCCTAATCCAAACCACATAAATCATCAAATGAAATATCAAAAAGAAGATTTTCTGATGATCTTCTTCAAATTCCTGTGTCATGTGATCACAAAAGTAGTTGTTTGATTAGTTGTGAATTTACAAATATAGTCGTTGACTCGTAGGTAAAATTATTAGTAGTCCCACATCGAAGTTAGAAAGAAAGGGATATGTTTGGGGGATTATATAAAAAGGAATTAGGGGGTGTAACTGAAAGTCATGATCCTTCAGGCAAGTTTTAATGGGAAGTGATGAGTGGTCATTGCTTGCATTTAAATATGCAAGATGGGGTGTTCGCCCAAAGCCTTTTACGACAATTGGGCACCTCTAAGTTTAAACCATCTGATCCCTATTAGTTTCTTTGTTTTTTAAGTTGTTTTTTCTTTATATTTAAATGTAAATAAATTGTTTTAAAAGAAAGTCATGTCTGTTTTATTCAAAAAAACCTTTTTAGTTTTAATTATGAGTTTCTTGTTTTTAAATGATAAGTAGTTATAAAATTGCTTTTTTTTTTAAGTATAAATGTTTGAAACTATTTTATGTAACTAAATTTACACATGGGCCGGGCCGCGGTGGAGAGAGCGACTGTCTAGGGCGAAGTTTTTAAGTTTTTTTTTGTATTATATATATATTTATTTACAAAAAATCTATATATTTTTAATTTTAAACCCAATCTCATTAGTCCGTTACTTAAACATGTCGTCCGATTTTTTTAAAAAAGGATTAAGTTGTAATTAAACTCACATAAAAATTAAAAATCTCAAGAATATTTTTAAACTAAAAAAAGGGGATTATATTATGGTTTTTTAATATAAAATTATTAAGTTTATATTATAGAGGCCCACTTTTTTTACACGCTTTTTTTATATAAAAGTATGTTTATGCAATGTCCTTTTTATTTATTCTTTTATTATTTATAAAAAAGAGGTCTCAAATACTAAATAACATATAGAAAAAAAAATCTTTACAGTCACTTTTTTTTAAAGACAAATTTCTTTATTTCTATGGGAGTGAGACTTGAACTCATGACCTTTTCAATCCTTAGTGTTCGTAGATGATTTTTCTCTACCAATGGGCCACCAACCTCATTGGCTCTTTATAGTCACTTGACCATGATACCTAATGCTTAGGCATTTGTGCGAGTGATGTTGATTCATAAGTGATACCCAACTGGTTTGGTTTGTCTTAATCCAAAACCATAGTTACTGTTTTAACCCAAAAATTATATTAAAACTGACTAAACCGGATCATGAAAATGCCTATTCAAGACATAATGTAAAATGTATATGTGGATTGTGAATTATTCAATTTGCTTGGGTTTTAATAAACTTGATCCACTATATAGTCCCTTGGTTAGATTATTAGTAATATTAGTCCCACATCGAAGTTATAAAGAAAGGGATAGGTTTGGGGGATAATATAAAAAGGGATTAGGGGTTTAACTAAATTTCATGATCCTTCAGGCAAGTTTTGATGGAAAGTGATGAGTCGTTATTGCTTGCATTTAAATATGCAAGAAGAGGTGCCTGCCCAAAGCCTTTTACGATAATTCGGCACCTCTAAGTTTAAACCATCTGATCCCTATCTTAATGATTTTAACTTGTTTTCTAAGTTAGTTTTCTCTTGATCTTTTTTATATCAAAAATTTTATTCTATTAAATGGATTTTTAAATTGTATTAAGCATTTTAAATATGTAATTTCAAAAGATTAATCAGCGGTTAAAACATAATCGAAATGTTTTTTTCACGTTAATACAGCTTGTGCAATTAGCTCTTGAGGTTTGATGGTCAGCTTACCATGGTTGATATCATCAATTGTTGCTATGAAGTTTGTTTGAAATAACAGCGAGCGGTTTGCTATGAAGTCAACCGATAAGAAGTTGGTTTGAAATAATAGCGAGCCGGACGCTAGCAGATCCAAAAACTTTTGTGAGTGAGGTAAAGATTGGTTCGGGTCAAACCGGTTCAAGTAAAATCAGCTCATACTTATTACCTAATGGTGTTAGTAAAACTATTCACACTTACAAATCAATTGATTAATTCAACAGTAAAACCGATGTACTCGATTTAATTAGTAATGATTAATGCCCGATATGAAATTGCTTCTACTCAATTTAATTATTTATGATTAATAACTAATATTAAATGTTTAACTCTAAGATTGTTTAAAATTCAAACAAAAAGCATGTATAGAGTAGAGTGTGTGTTTACCGGTTAAAAAAAAACAATGTTTATTCAAAGAAATATAGTAATATGTAGAAGTGGCAATGCATGATGAAGCATCTTTTTATCAATATGCTGTTTGGTATTGTCCCACCTTATGTTGGAAGTGAGATACTTTAATTCCAATCTAAATGTTTTAATATAAATTACAAGGAAAGTTTAAACAAAATACTCCAATCAGAATATTAACATCATCTCTTATAATCTACCACAGGACATATACATATACACATATATAACCAAGAAACAATGGCTTTCAGATGTGTACCAATATCTCAAAATGCTGTACCCATGCTAAGAACCTTGTCATGCTACCGCATTGGGAGTATGTACCAACCGCTTAATACGTTGTACCTAAACCATCCAAAACATCTAACATATCGGCATTCGCGTACCCGGGTTCCCTCCTGGGAGAGCTTCCCATGCTTCTACTTGATGCAAAAACCGCGGACCGTTTCCTCTTGAATTCTTGACTCTTGCTAATTCCAGGAACCAACATTCCCCTTTTCATAACCTTTTCTAAAAGATTCCTATCTTCCAAAGAGATTTGAACCCTTTGGGGTTTACCATGAGCTTTCAATCTAGATGGATTTGAACCCGCCATCAGACCGTTATTGTTATTAGGAGGAGACCGAGCAGGAATGTATTTTGGAACCTTGTCCCTGAATCTGACTAGACTTATTAGACGGTGAAGCCAAATGATCAGATCAAGAATGTATCGGTCCATTTTCTGTTTATCAGCATGATAGAGTGTCTGAAGCCGAATAATACTGTTACTCCCTGCTGCTGTTTTTTTCCCAAACTCGTTACTGTTGAAAAAATAAACCCGTTAAGTTTAAAGCCCGCGAGATGAAAATAATAACAGAATGCTTACCCTGCGTTTGCCCACTCTCCGACCCATCCAAAACCTTGATGAGCTCTGCAAATCACAATAATTAACAAATGAACAAATTTTTTTGAAACATGCAACGATAAAAATAATAATAATAATAATAATAATAATATCGCGCTAAAACATACTTTGTAGTATCTGTAGCCACTGGAACGAGCCACTGGAGTGTTTTTTCCATTTCTGCTTTAATTTGAGGCATTGTCATCTGAAACAATGCATTTTTTCTTTTAAAATGGGAACCTTTTGTGATGATTGAAAATAAATAAATAAAAGTACATATAAGGCATACCACTTCTTTGGAGCCAAGTGCTTGCAAGCAAAGACGTAATTCCGCCTTGACTTTTGCTGGCAAGCCATTATATAAATTGTCTCGCGTATTAGGAGGTAATGAGACGGGCCGAGATGCCTGGAATATAATAAAACACATACATATTTATATATATACATGCATTTGTGTGTGTGTGCGAGCGCAGAAAGGAAGTAAATAAAAATGGGGAGTTTAATTAGCTTACAATGTTGTCCATTTGAGTGATTAAGTTAGCATAGTGTAAAGCAAGACCTGCAACACCTAGTGTTTCGGGATTTTTATGAGCCACCTTTCCATTCGCCGTTGAACTTGGTACTACAAAGAAAGCAAAACAGAAGGGGTTGTTGGGATAAAGTCTTAGATGATTAAAATATGGTAGATGATATATAATATTTAATAAACAGGTTTAATACCATTCTCTTCAAAGGCCTCAACGATCGCATGGTGGATGAAGGTGACAATATCTACAAGCTTCTCCACAACCTACAATGAGTAAGGCACAATTAAAAAAGTTGCTCATTAGAACATAAAACACAAAATTTAGCAGGAACAGTGATAAAATTATCAACTTCGTTGCATAAAAATATGAAATAGAAAATGTAAATAGATCGATGGAATACCTCTTCCAAACTTTTAGACCAAAGAGATTTCCTTTTTAAGTTCCTCACGAGTTTTCTTTGATGCTTTACATCACTATGTAAGATTGTGAGACTCTCTCCTACAATGGAAACAAGGATCACATGTTAGCCATAGAATTAACCTCATTCCAGCAATTGGATGATTCAAAAGGGCAACAAACAAGTTTTTTGTTATCTGGATTACTATATTGTATATCGTACACGTCAAAAAAAAATTTGGAGTCGGGGGGTCTCAGTGGGAGCTGCCTCTCTATCCCCTGGGATAGAGGAAAGGTTTGCCCTCATCCCACCCTCCCCAGACCGTACCAATAGGTCTGTTATCAGCGGGATTTTACTAGGTATGCTTGTTTGTTTATTTAAAAAGGCAACAAACAATTAGATACTCAAATCTCAATTACTTGAAGAAATTATAATTGTGTCTAACCTTTTCTAGGAAGATGCAAGGCGTCTGCTTCCTCAAGCTTACGTCGATAATCTTGTTCAAATCTATCTAAAGCATGATACTCATGATATAATTCCTGAAGCAAAACAAAAATGTTAGCGTCTTTTAAATCTTTGTGAACTCTATGGTATACATTTGTGCTTGATCTGCTTATAAATAAAACATAAACAGGTAGTAACCTACAGATGTATACTGAGCAAGATTGGTGAGTTCTTGCATAGTAATTTCCGCCTCCTCTCTAAGCTGTTTGTATGTTACAAAATCCAAGTCCAATCTGATCCATCAACAATCAAAATCTCGTATCCAATATCATAAATATAACACGACATTCACAATCAGATTTACCTGGAAAAGAAACGATCCAGATTATGCCATTGTGGATCTTTGCACATATGTCCAAACCGAACAACCTCTCTGGAGAAAACCTCAAGTTCCTCCCTAAAAAAAGAACAAACCATATTATAAAATGAGTACACAATGCTTGAATTTTGACAATAAAAGAGGAAAGAAACCTCTTATCAGAAGCTGCAAGATGTAACAACTCTTTTGTATCTGTAGAAACTAAAAGTTGCACGCCTTCTGAATGCAAAATCTCCTTTTTAAGGAATTGGATGCTTTCTTCAGAAAGGGATTGCATTAAATTGGACCCTTTAACAATGGTATTAGCTACTTCAAATGCCAAAATAGATACTTTGTCTCCTCTTGAAGCCATATTAGATACAAATCCACTATTAGCATTCAAATTGGCCATGCTGCTTCCAAGTGTGTCTAGGACTTCAAGACCTACATTACCAGCTTTTCCAAGAAATGTACTCACATGAGGTGCCTACCAAAATGCAAATTCAAAACCACTTTAGTACAATAACAAAACCAGTGTCAAAAAACTCACATACAAAATCTAATATCTTGTAAACCAGAGTTGAAAGATGATGAATTAACAAAATCAGATCTTGGCTTTAAAATGCACACATATGATGAGATCGCATCACTGCAGTTGATGCAACGGCGTTGCAGCAACGCGATTTCATGATGTGCACGTAATGCCGTCTGATGCGACGCATCATGCGGTTGACCAATATTTAAACAAATTAGACCATCAATTGCAACGGATATGAGCTTTTCAAATCTTATGGAACAAATCCAATCATCAATTGAACAAATCTAACCATCGATTGAGTAACAGGTTTGAGTATTATGGCGGAGGTGTGGTATCGCTCACCCCTCCATACCTTGCCAATGGAGGGGAGCAGTGTTACTGCCGGAACCGCTCTGCCACATCATCATCCCTGCCGCTCTCCGGTATCCCTCACTCACATCATTTCAGTAAGTTCGGCGACACCACACCAACCTTGCCACTCTGCTTGCCGATGCGGCACCCACTGCGCTTAGAACAAATTAGACAATCGATTGAACAGATTCGACCAGAGAGCATGACGTTTAAAAGTTAACAATTTAAAATATTATTTGTAAATAATTTTTTAGTAACTTTTTAATAACAAACGCCTCGCAAACATGATGCATGCATCAAAACGCATCGGAGCGCCCTACACACTTTCTAAAACCAAAAATCAGATGTCAATTCCCCTAAATACATCAAAGAGCACAGGACATCAGAGTTGGAAGATAACAACAATTGCAATTTAACAAATATTGTTGAATGTTAACTTAACTAATAAGTTGAGCAGATTCTAATCTCACATAGTTGTGTGTGTGTGAGAGAGAGAAAGAGATTGAAATTGAATATACATATGTATACCTTGCTAACCCTAGCAGGTGCAGACGGTTTCAATTCCCTTGAAATAGAGGGATATAGTTCACCGGAATCATATAACGTCATCTTCCTATGATAAACATCATTTTCATCTCGCGAATACGAAGAAGATAAACCTGAATCATCATCATCATCAATATAACTCGCCTTCTTCGTCAGCTGACCAAAGCTCTTAATCGACTTCAACTTCCCTGAAAACCCTAAGCCACCTTTATCACTGCCGCCCTCCGCCACCGTGCTCCGTTTCATCGTCCCGCCGGTACAAACGCCGCCCATTTTACACTCCTAATTCAACAATTCCGATTAGCTGAAGATTCCATCCGATTGTTTAAAAACATAATGCAACAAATGATGAAGACGATCGAGATGTAGATATTGATTGTGAAAAACGGAACGTGAATAAGACGACGAGATTGAAAAGTTTGACTAATTTTGATTTACTCTCGCTCTAGAATTGAATTGTTCTACGCATTTTCTCTCTCTAGATATTCTTTTCTTCCTTGGAGGGCCTGCTGTTTAAATTGATTATTTTGTACGGCTGTTTACGTAAGCGTGTGGTTTGGTTTCAACTTTCAAACTGGGTTTTTTCATCTGCGTTTTGCAGCGGAGTTGGTCGTTTTTCTTCGTATCATATCGTACTAGTTTGGTCATTATCGGTTCGGCTCTTCGAAAATCATACCTGTTTTGATAATACCAATACTAGCCACGGTAACGCAACGATAACGGCACTCGGTATTAGCATACGATCCTGAAAAAAATACTCGATTTTGAATATAACTTCGTTTTCAAAAAAAATTATATCGGAACGTTGAAAAAAAACTAAAAATAGCCAGACACTCTGTTTTTTTTAGTTAACGAACGAAAATTAATACATGAAAACGAAATTATTACAAAATTAAACGGGTTAAAAACTTATATTATATATAGTATGAGATGATAAAATGAAAATTATAAAAAATTTTAGTGACCAATCTAAAAAACATAAAATCTCATTGTAGATACCGACATACAAGTTTTAATAATAGTAAAGTAATTTAAAATAAATTTGTTGAATCTATTTAATTGATAAAATTTTATATGAAAATACATGTTCTAATTATTTAGATCACTTGGGAAATAGAAAAACAAAAGTATGTAAGATTGATAAAAGGGACGTATATGTAAGAAAATTTATGGACCACAATTATTGTATGGTGGTTTATAAATGAATTTGGAATTTGGAAATTGGTATATGTTTGGAAGAAAATGAAGAAAGATAAGATATATGATTTTTTTTTAATTTTTGTTTGATTTATAAATATAACTAGTTTGCAAATCCGTATAACGAAAAAAAATATTTGAATAAGCTTGTATAAATTATATACACACACTCGCGCCTCAACTTGAAAGTCTAGTCGTTTTTCGCCAAAGCCCTGCAACAAGAGTTTGGTGGTTATCTGTTCGGACTGTCGAAAACCATAAAAACGAATACCGATAATGTTCGCTCATAATAGGTTCGGGTTGTCATGTTATCATAACGGTAACGGCAATTGTTATAGGCTACAATACAAAAAATAATCGATTTTTTATACAAGTACGTTTTAGAAAAAATGTTAACAAACGAAAATAATTATAGATTAGGTTTTGCTTTTCTTTTGTTTAGCATAGATTAGGTTTTGCCTACAATTTTCACATCTTGTGTTTTCTTCATCGTAATTGCGTCATTCTAGGCTTTCTAGCTTGTTTTCTTTAAACCTATACAATATGAAAATACATTAAAGTAATAATGTTATGATAATAACGAATAAAACATATACAAATAACAAAATACATCGAAAAGTAATAATGTTATGATAATAACGAATAAAACATATACAAATAACAAAATACATCGATAACACCTTCACTTGTTGACAATTTTAAGAAAATATAAATTTTATTTTACATTTTAATAAAAAGCCAATTTTGAAGTCAACTAAGGCTCTTATGTCAACATGACACGTTAGACTTGAAGCATAATATTCTAAACACACCATTCATGATTTTGTCATGCTTAATTTAATCTTAAATATTGACAAGGGTGCGTTGTTTATTTGACGGATTTTAGAATTATCAAATGGAATTCGACGTTCTAAATAAATGGAATTCAAAGTTACAAAAACCATCCAAAAATATTAAAGTATTTTTTTTAAAACAAGTCTCTTATACCTCTATCTTCTTTTAGTTTCAAATTTTAAATCCTAATATATAAAAAAACATCTATATCTATACTATATAATAAATAAATGTTTTACATGTCACGTGTCGCCTCCACATTCATTCTCATCGTTTTTTTCCCGCTTCTCTCTCCTATTAATTACATCACTATCCAATAATAATAATATATTTATATTAATAAATTTTCTGACATATTTTGACGAGTGTATGTATTAATGGATTATATTGTATTTCACAGTTTTATTCAACTTGTGTAAAATACGAATTTTTAAAAAATAAATTTGTTATTACTTAATATATAATATTATATTTATTTAATCCGTGTAATACACGGGATTTTAACCTAGTACTATATAATAAATAAAGGTTTTTCTATGCCACATATCGCTTGCATATTTATCCTCATCATTTTTTTCCTTCTCTCTCTCTTATTACCATTTTTTAATAAAAATATATATTTAAAGAAAATATTATTTATACTAATAAAACACATTTATTTTAAATTATCCCTTATTATAGAAAACTTTGAAATTTAATTATTTAACTTTTATTTTCAATCAGATAATAAACAAAAATCAAATTGCATTAAATAATACTTAATGTATTTTCGAAACCCAATTATACATTAATTTTTACATATTTTGATTTTTGTTTTCTATCCTTATATACCGTAAAATAAACACATAAAGATTTAAAAAAAAAATTATCGATATTTTTAACCCCGTATGTAGTACACGGGATCTAAGCTAGTAATATATGATATAAAAGTTTTACGATGATTTTATATTTTTTTATCATTTTATTTTACAGTTGGCGTTAAAATCTCTCTCTTTATACATCTTAAAACATTTTTTAATACGGTGATTGTAAATTATAATGATAAGTATGTTCATCTCTTTATTAAGATACAAGCACTGTAACATCAAATAATGGACACCCTCTTTCACATTCCTCGTTAAATCGGTAATCGCTAGCACGGGCTTTCCGACTTGTTTACGAGGCTTTTAGGTTTTAGTTTGTAGTTTAGTTGACTTTACTTCTTAGGGCATCGATTAATACAAGAGTTGAAGAACATTATTATCTAAATTAGATAAGAAATAGGAGATATGAGATATGACAAATGTAAGGTGAGAAATAGATACAAACAAATGTCCTTTGTCTCGTCTATGAACTATTCCATTGGTTCTTACTTCCTACAAATATAAATATAAGTGACTTTAAATAATTACCGGATCCGACTATCTGGTTTTTTTGGTTAGCATATTTTGGGTCACTCGGGATTGAATCGTTTGGTTTTTGTTTTTCGAGTTACATAGACTTTGAGCTTTGAATTAGTTTGAATTAGTTTATGTTCATTATATTACTTCTCAAATTTCTCATATTTTTTTAGATTTGCTTTGTGTTTTTTTTTTACTTTTTAAATTTTAATGGTATGTTAAGGTATCTGATTTTTAAGATCGATTTGACCAGTAAACATACAGAACATTGATTCAATAACCGATATGGTTTTCAGACTATTGGTTTATTAATCCACATGATGCTTAACAAAGTTAAAAAATACCTACTAAAAATTTAAAATAACAAAAATAGTATTTTAGTACACATTGATTGTTTAAAAATAATTAATTTCCTGAATTTTAAAGTGTAAATATATCTTGGCCAGCGTGAAACGAAACCTAACATTTAAAATTAAGAGTCAAATATGCCGGATACCTTTGAATTGGTAAAAATGGGACCCTTGAGAGGTTGCATTCTTGAATGTGAAATCATGACTTGGTCTTTTTATACAAATTCTTTCTCTACATTAAAATAATCACACTACAACAATTCAATGAGACTAACATTTAAAAACACAATTACATCGAACGAATTTGTACATTTGATTTGATTCTAATTTTGTACTTTCTAATATCGAACTTTTGTTTGAAGTATAGACAAAGGAGTCGGGGTTTGACTTTGTCATGAATCGACATAATTTTTATCTACATTTTTCTAAATTAAAGTGAAACAAGAATTTTACATTGTCACCACACCCGTCTCTACTCATATCACACACATGTTCCCCCACCAAAGGCGCATAACCATCACCCATGTCAGACGGGCTTTTCCATGCTTGGTTGCTATTATCAGTCGCATGACACCCACATTCTCATTATGAAACCTATAACACTTCATTATCTATCCTTTGCTTGAAGACAATATATTGATATCAAAATCTTGACTTCTTATATACCAACTTTATTTCAAATCAACGCCTTAATTCAAGAATACTCACCAAAATTCTACGTTCACCCTAACGCTGTGTTCCTGAGTCTTTTTTAAGAGAGAAGTCGGAAAAAAATTGTGGTCCTAAGTTTTTTAATGGAAGAAATTGAAAAAAAAAATTGTATTCCTGACGGATTTTAATGGAATGAATTGAAATTAAAAGAAAAGAATATTTTTAATAATCTTTTCTCTCAACTTTCCTTCCAAAGTGTACGGATTTGAAGAGAAAGGAAGATTTTAATAATCTTCCCTCCCAAAATGTTATTTTCTTTCGAACTATAGAACATGAAAGTACATTTATATATTTCTCTTTCATTTATTTTATCTCCTTACTTATTTTTCCCTTATTTTCTTCCATTTCACTCTCTTATTTTGTTATGTTTTAAACTCGGGAACATAGCGTAAAGAAACTCACTTTCTTGCTTCCACAACTTGGTATTTCACTAACGTGAGGAGACGAACCAAAAGCTAGCTCGATTTAATCCACGATCTCCAACCTTCCTTTAACCAATTCACAGAAATCCTAGTTATTTATATCTAATGCAACTTTATCATTTGGACTATTTGATTAATTTTCATTATACTTTCGAGCTACTTAAATAATTGAATAAATTACACTTTACGTTTTAGGTGTATAACATATTTCAGTTTACGTCCTTAAACTAACGAAATAACAGAAATTGTCATTTATCTTTAAATTTTGTAACAGTCTACATCATTTTCTCTAACAGACGTCAATGTTGTCTGTTAAATCTAGTCATATGGCTTGCACACGAGGGCATTTTCTTCCTTCAACCCATTTTAGCTATCCGTAAGTAATGTTTAATGCACTAATTATGATCATAAAATAGCCTAACTTGACTCGTTCGTAAATAAAAAAATTGTCCATATTTTAAACTTGTTCGTAAATACTTAAATGCACTAATTATGAATATAACAAAAACAATAATCTAAATTCTTTGAATATATCAATGTCACAATCTTAATGTCCAAACTGTAAGTCATTATTCGACGATAATAATCTATATTTGTAATTTGACCAATGACACTTCTAAGTAGTAACTTTCATTTTCTTTTTGAAGCGCAATCCAAATATCATAAGTTTGAAATTTTGGGCTAACTTAAATTTCTGTATGTCATGATTTTAGCTTGACGAAACTTTCAGTCAGTTAACGGTTAAGTGTTAACCATATCACAATTTTGGGCCTAAAGAAATTTGACCAAAATAATAAATTTGTGTTAGCCCAAAAGTGATCTCCGTAGTCTTTTGGGTTTCTAAAAGCCTTTTAAAAAATTAATTTCTCGGCCTTTTAAAGTTTTTTGACTTTTTATTACAAGTTTTAAATGGTTTTTTCTCAAAAAGGAATCGTATTTTGGACTTTTGTTATCGAGTAAATTACAGATTATGTTGTTTATAAATATATAGAATATAAAGTTATATAGTGTGCTTACATTTTAATAATTATATTAATTTTGTATACATTTTATCATTTTCACTAACTATTATTATCTTTTTCGGTTAAATGGGTGTAAAATGACCAATCAACCTCTCAATAATAGTAAAAAAGATACAAATAAACACCATACCCTCTCTCTGTCCACACCTAACGCCTACAACTCCGGTCACACCTAACATATCAAGTGAACATCAAATGTGAAGATGATCCCATCCCAAATCAGTGCGGTTAAAGGCGATTATACATGCTGACAACAACAATCTAATCCAGATTATGTGTCATCTTTAATTTCATCGACCGGCAACAAAATTACTCAGGGTTGATTTATATTAAATACGTTGGATTTGGTGGTGATACACGATGGAAGAAGATGGATGGGGAAGAAGAGAAGTGGGGGTGAGGTGAGGGTGGGGTGGGGTAGTCCCCATTATTAAGTATATTTTTAAATAAAAAAATAGATGAGTTCTTAAAACTGAGGGTAATTTGGTAATTTTACCCTCATTTAACAGAAAAAGATAACAATAATTAGTGGAAATAACAAAATGCATGCAAATTTAAAAAAAAAAGATATCCAATGTAATTATTGAAGTGTAAAGACACACCATGAAATTTCATATATTTATAAATGACGTAGTTTGTAATTTACGATTTGTTATCCCTTGTGGTCGGTTAGGTTCAGTTTGGTGGTATCGAATTATTCGGTTCAAGGAAACAAGAACAGTTATGTTTTGATTAATCAGTGAAGAGAACAAGCATAACTAAAACCGAACAACAAAAGTTAGTTTTGGAAAAAAAATTTAACCAATATAACGATTCTTTGTTTGGTTTAGTTATTTCAACTCGGTTAACATAACACAAGTTAACTCATTCCTAAGTAATTAAACACTTTTTATTCATATATAATCGATTCACCAACTATTACTAAAAAAATAATAATAATCTAATTCCTTAAATATGTCGATTTCAAAGTTTTGTAAGCGTTGAATTTCGAATTTTAACCCGTTATCACCAATGCCTATTTTTTCAAAATTTATCATTTGACATGTTTGAGATTTACAATCTAAATCAACTCATTTATAAATAAATGGTATAAACCGTAATATTTAAAAAATTATGTTCACAAAATTTTTATTGATTTGATTTGGATTGTTGGTGGGAAAAGAGGGTTCTGGACCATCACTACACAACCATTTTCAAATGTTTACAAGTTTTGCCAAAAGCTGAAAACTAAGAAGCAGCCTAGTTGTAAGGATTTGTGATGACGTATTGACGTGGATTCTGTAATAATCATCAGATGTCACTTTCAGACTGAATTATTTCGATCGTATATACGAATATTTAATCAAATAAAAATAAGAGATTCACGAAACAAAATTTTGAAATCTGTTAATAAATTCGTATGTAAAACTGACCAAATTCAACTTTTATATAGGGGTAAAACGATGCAATGATTCGTCATGACGATTATTGGTTGAAAAACGATTATTGGTTGAAAACCATCATAATCGTCAATCCTTAATTGTTGCTTCATTCAGGTCCGAATTATCAATCTGGTCCGGATGACTAAGTTTGGTCCGGATGAACAACTTACCGTGGATGAGTAAGTTACTCCAGATAAATAACTAACTCTTCTGTTTATTATAATTTTTAACACAATAAAATCAATACAATAGAACTCTATTTATAACTAAATAATTCTATCATACTAGACTATAACTTGCAATTATAATCCAACTTAAACTCATTAAATAAATATTTAAAACCAAGTAGATAATCTTATCTAATAAAATTAATAAAAATGACTCAATAAACCATAATTGATCTTCATCTTAAAGCAACATGTCATTTTACAATATGACATGACGTTAAGGATGAATAAACATGCATACAAGTATGCAAAATCATTGTTTTATCATTTAAGGTGTATTTTAGGGTAATTCTTTCTCTCACCATTCATATCTTATTTAGTATCCATATATTTATAATTTAGCCAAAAACCACCATCTCTTATGTTTAACCAGTAACAAAAATAACATGAAATTATCTAAAACGTAAAACACCATGATGAATACATATAACACAATGATAAAAAATATTTGACATGACCTGACATTAGACAAAACGACCAAACCTGGCATTAGACACAATGACCTGCCGTATTTGACACAATAACCAATAGGACATCATTTAAAAAACAATACAAGTACACATGTTAAGCTCATAATCATTGTAACCATTTTTAGATTAAATATCATTTTTACTGTAACTCAACCCAAGTTATTTAATCTTTTATAATTATATATTTTCTATTTTATTTTTATCGAGTTACATATATATAAAGAGATATGATTTATGTTCTTTATTGTGCCCCATTTTGCAATTACGCATGCAAGTAACGTTTGCTAGCTTCGGGTTTGCTAAAGGAATCTGCTGCATAATTTGCTTTTGTTGGGAACATCATCAGTCGTTCGTAACAGTTTTAAATCCAAGTGATTCATGTCTCGTCACGTCAGTGTTACAAAAACTACTTACGTGACGAAAAATAGACTTACTGAAAACAACTTTATTTTGGTTAAAATTTATATTTGGATGTTCTGAAAAATAAAATAAACAAGCCCGTATATTTCGTTTTTTTTATAATTACCGAGCATTAGTTATCTGAGAAAAACTAAATTAAATCCTAAACTAAATATTTAATTAAAAGAAGGAAAAAAAATGTATTGGTTGTCTTAATCTAATTGGATGAGTAATTGTTGTATTTCCCCATTTGCTCGTGAAAGCCCACACGCCCCCCCTCCCCTCTCACGTCTTAGGGTGCGGTTCACGTCTCCACTACACATACTTTTATTTATCAGTAATTTTACATGTTATTTAAGGTTGTTTTAAAAAATATATTAAATAATAACCAAAGTATAATAACTATTCGTTCATTTTACCAGGTTTAAAAAACCTCTATAATAATAATAAAATTCATAAATCACAACCAACTCCAACAAATAGATTGAAGAAAAAAATAAATAAAAGTAAACGTAGTAACGCCGTAACGCCGTGTTCCTGAGTTTAATAAATGAGGGAAAAATTCTCATTCTTTTCTATTCTTAAATGAGACTCGAGATATAGTGTAACAGAGAAGTCCTAAACCAAAGAGATTGTAGTTTCAATTTTCAAACCCCATCCAAGAAATTAAAAAAATAAAACAAAAAAACTTTGTATTCTAATGATTAAAATAAAAATCATCTTATTTGTTTAATACGTCATATTTGAGAAAGGCAATGATATATACTTTTTAAATTATGTTTTGACGTCGACCGTTACCATTGATTGATTAATCAACGAAACCCTCCATTGGAAACCAGGTGAGTTGACCATGAAAAATGGCAACAACTTTTATTTGAAAATGATAACACATCTGTCATCAACGGCCGGCACCTCTCCACGCCGGCTTCTTCCTCTTAATTTTGTCCGATTATGCATCAGTCAAGAGTACATCTCTAATCTCTCTAATTTTTTGTTTATAATGTTTCTGTTCATGTAAATCAGTCTTATTTTCCTGTTTAATTTTGATTTTTTAACCTTGATTGTTGTAGAAGTTGATACACAATCGGCAATCGTTCGTATTCTGCTTCGAAGGTACTGGATTCTGATTGCAGACATTGTTGCTTTGTCTCTGTGAGTGCTCTCTCTGCTCTTCACACACACACACACACACACACACACACAGAGTTAGACACATTCACACTATCAGTATGCTTATACGCAAAATTAGGGTTCATTAAGATAATCACGATGTTTAGTTCGTTAAGTATGCTTATATGCAAAATCAGAGTTCGTTGAGATAATCAAGATGTTAAGTTCGTTAAGTATGTTTATATGCAAAATTAGGGTTCGTTTAGATAATCACGATGTTTAGTTCGTTAAGTATGTTGCAAAATTAGGGTTCGTTAAGATAATCACGGTGTTTAGTTCGTTAAGTATGCTGCAAAATTAGGTTCGTTAAGATAATCACGATGTTTAATTCGTTACGTATGCTGCAAAATTAGGGTTCATTAAGATAATCACGATGTTTAGTTCATTAAGTATGCTGCAAAATTAGGGTTCGTTAAGATAATCACTATGTGTTACGGACTGAAACCATTGCAAGGTATGAGACTTGTACCACGTCGGTTGTATGCGCACCAAATGTGGGGTTTATAGACCAAATGGGCTCCATAACCCGCCAGACTAGTCTTTTGGATGAGTTCTTCTATTAGGGTTGTAACACGATGTTTAGTTTGTTAAGTATGCTTATACTCAAAATTAGGGTTCGTTAAGATAATCACGATGTTTAGTTCGTTAGGTATGTTTATATGCAAAATTAGGGTTCATTAAGATAATCACGGTGTCACTATGTAAAGTTCCTTAAGTGAGAACATTTGGATTTCGAAATTTAGGGTTTGCATTTTGCAATGAGCATGAGGAATCCTAATTCCTCAATATTTCAAGGATACTTTTATTAAGGGGAAGTTGCACAGTGAATTTCTGCTTTCTGTGTGGGTGAACCGTATCTGATTGTGTGCAATATTTACAGGCATAGAAACTTGAGGAAAATGATTCAGATGATGAATATATGATCATGGTTGGAAACTCTACTTTTGAAATGGAACCAGATGATATAGTGAAATCCTTAATCACCGTTGTTGGAAGTTTCATTCAAGATCAGTTGCTTGATCAAAGGAAAAGGGACATACAGAAGGAACAATGTGGTGAAAGATTAGCAGCCGAAGATGAAAGCAATAACAAAGAGACAGAGGTTAGGTACTCTGATCAAGCAGTTTTGGCAAATTTGGATTGGGGTATGGATGCCCTTGAGGAAGCCATTAATACTTCGAATATCGAAACTAAAATGGCAAGACTTGATTATGCAGAAAAGATGTTGCAAGTGTGTGCTATGTTGGATACGGGTGATAAAACCGCAGGGGTCCCTAATTTCTACCTCTCAGCTTGGGCTCACCTTAATCTTTCATATCTATGGAAATTAAGAAACAATGTTACAAATGCTGTTCTTCATGTTCTTGAGATGTTTTATGTCGATCCGTTTTTTTCACGGATCGATTTTGCTCCAGAACTTTGGAAGACACTGTTCCTCCCTCATATGAGCTCCATTGTTGGTTGGTACTCAGAGGAAAGACATAGGGTTATGATGGACTTGATACCAGATTCAACTGATTTGTCCTTCACTGTTGATTTTGATCTTTACTTCAATGAATCTTTGGTATTTTCTATGAGACCAGATCAGGCGGAAAAATTACAAAAGTTGGAAAAACTTTATGGCCAATCCTTGGATGATAACACAAGGTTGTATGCTAAATACTTTAAAGATTGCATGAATTACGGTTCTGCCACTAGCAAGAAGGCTATTCCAATGTTACCAATTGCAGAGCCACCTATGACTCCTTTACATGAGGTGAGCCGGAAAATTCCTGATTATGTGAAATTCGGTCCCATTTTGCCAATAAATGCAGGGTTCTCTCCGGTTCTTAAAGATAAACAGAATGCAAGAGAATCATACAGGTTGGTTTCTCATTATACAGTAATAGATTATTTATCTTACCTTTTTAAGCTTCATATTTGTGGAAATAACATGTATCCCTTTATATAATATGGTGCGAAACAGTTTAAATGCAGCTCACACCTCCTTCAAGAACCTTGAAGATTCTGCTGCATGGGTTAATCAAGTAAGAAGATATGATTTTTAATTGAATTTTCATACTCAGATATAGTGCTAATAAGGGGATATAAGTTATATATTACTTTACTTGTTGTGTTTAGGAGGGAATCCCAGAGGAAACTGAAGAATCTCCAAAGTTTGCATCTCCAAAACAAGAAGGGAATGGTAAGAAAGAGGCAAATTCCATCTTGCGGTTACAGTCCACACGAGATATGGATTTTAAAGTTGCCACTTCACCAGAGGTGCATCATGATTTCAGTACCGGTTCAGCTGACTCAGATAATGAAACGAAAGTAAGTTTTATGGGATGCTAGAGGTGACAAAGTGAGTGGGTTGGGTGCAGGTCAAATATGTTGGATAGTTTGACCCGTTCAATGGAGGATCCAAGAATTTTCGTCACTGGGTGCCGAAAATGGGTCGGGTCGAAAACAGGTTTGGTCGAAAACAGGTTTGGTCAAAACAGTCAGGTAAAAACAATTACATTAACTTGTAGCAAAAATTAACAGGAAATAAATTACACGAAACTATTTGATCTTACTTAAAAATGTGAAGTTCCTTAAATTCAGTAAAATGATAAGGTCAGTTGTTTCAGGACCTAATCAATTCTAAACTTTTCCTGTTACTACAAACTAAAGTAAGCGTCCTAACCATCTTAAGTCTTTTTTCATTTTCCAGTCTTGGTTCAGCTCATGGGGGTGCCTTTTCATATTTGGACTAAAAATATAACAATTTTGTCAAGAAAATTTAAGGTCCAACCCAATCTTTAGGGAAACTTTGCCATCCCCAACTTTCTTCATAGTTCCGCCCATGGACCCAACACTATATGTCTGTCCCTTTTTATTTTTATGAATAACTAATACGAGTACTAAACTATCTTCTTAATATATTAATTGAACTTTTAAAAATAAAAAAGGTTTAGGAGACGGTAAGCATTTGAATAAACTTTTGATTCAACCCGTTTGACCCACTTCCCTTATAGTTAAGCTTTCAGATTTCACATATTGCAAATCAACTCATTTTGATATAAATGGGTTGAAATTTCCATTGTTTCTACTTTGAATAAATTATATAATCTAGCACATTACTAAAAGTGGATTTGTGCCTAGGAGCGACCAAAAAGTGTAAGGAAGAACTTTGCCCATGGTGACGAACGGAACTTTAGTTATGCGAATGTAAATAAAGGAGCACTAAGGTACATTTTTTTGTCAAGAAATAGTTCAGAAGTATAAAAACATTTTCCTTTTCCTTAATATAAACATCTTTAAATGTTTCAGTTCTTCTAGAGAAAATGATTTTGGGAGCCCAAACTTTGGTTCTCCCCAACAGTTTGAGAGATCAACACAATCAAGACCACCAAAAGATTTTGAGAGCCCAAACTTTGGTTCTCCCCAACAGTTTGAGAGATCCACACCAACACAATCAAGGCCACCAAAAGATTTTGTCTGCCCCATCACTACCCAGATTTTTATTGATCCAGTAACCTTAGAAACTGGTCAAACTTATGAAAGAAAAGCCATTGAAGAATGGATGAAAAGAGGGAACACAACATGTCCCATAACAAGACAACCTCTGTTTTCCAACATCCTTCCAAAAACAAACTATGTTTTAAGAAGACTCATAACTTCTTGGAAAGAACAGCATCCTGATCTTGCTCAGGAGTTATCATATCCTGGAACACCAACAAGTTCCTATGGAACCCCAAAAACATCAAACCTTTCTCAGCCAAGAAGATTCATGCAAGCTACAGTTGCTACATCACCAACGAGTGTGATATCTCAAGCTGCAATTGAAGCAATTATAAGTGGATTAAAACCGTTTATTTCGTGTTTATGTACTTCAGAAGATTTAAAAGAATGTGAAGCAGCTGTTTCAACAATTGCTAAAATGTGGAAAGAGTCAAATACTGATGCAGGGGTCCATGCGTGTTTATCAACCTCAGCAGCAGTAAATGGATTCATGGATGTATTATCTTCTTCTTTAAGCAGGGAAGCTCTTTCAACAACGGTTTATATTCTTTCTGAATTACTGGTCGCTGATGATGAATTTAAAGAGAAATTAACAAGTATAGATCCTGATTTTGAGACACTGGCTGCTTTGCTGGAAAACGGTCTTTTCGAGGCTGCGGTTTTAATATACTTGCTGAAACCAACTTTCTCACAGATAAACTCACACAACTTGTTACCATATTTAATTCAAATCATTTCTAGTAAATTTCAAGATTCAAAGGATCATGAGATGGTGATGAGTCCCAAGGATGCTGCCATAGAGTTGTTAGACCAGGTGTTAAATGAAGGAGATGAGAATAGCAGGTCTTTTATCGCTTTGAGCATTATATCAGCTGATGCAATACCTGATTTAATCATGTGTTTAAACAAGTTGGATATAAGGCAGTCTGTTCTGTCTATTTTACTGTGTTGTATCCAAAGAGATAAAAGTTGCAGGAACTTGATAGCTAGCAGTATCGATTTGTGCCTCGTTCTTGAACTATTTCACGGTGGAAATGAGAATTTGCGAGGCATGTGCATTGATTTTCTCTCTGAGTTGGTTCAATTGAACAGGTATACGATCTCCCTATGAAAAATATTTATTATCATCCATACAAATTTAGTTTCTTAATCTGTGCTGCAGGAGAACATTAAGCAATCAAATTTTACAAATAATAAAAGATGAGGGAACATTTAGCACAATGCACACTCTTCTTGTCTATCTACAAAATGCACCAATGGAGCAGCAACCTGCTGTTGCTTCACTTCTTCTTCAGCTTGATATTCTGGTTAGCTACACCTAGTGCTTATTACTTGAAATTGATATGTTTCGCAAAGAAACGTAAAAGTTTTTTTTATAATACTTTTTTGTAGGTTGAGCCTCGGAAAATGAGTATTTACCGAGAGGAAGCAATCGATTCACTAATTGACACACTCCAGAAAAAAGATTTCCCAAATTTACAACTTATGGCTCTTGATGCATTATCATCTCTTTCAGGGAAATCTTATACTGAAGCCTGGTTACTTAATCTGGCTGGGTTTGATAAACCTTATGAAGCTTTTATGGAAAATGAAAAACTGAAAATGGTTTGTGTTATTTTATTCTTTTATATATTTCCATCTTTGTTTTCAATTAAATTTCTTAACTTTCACTTGTTTTAGGATAACGAGGAGGAGAAAGCTGCATATTCTTGGGAAAAAAGGGTAGCTTTTGTACTTTGCAACCATGAAAAAGGCGGTATTTTTGATGCATTAGAACAATGTCTCAAGAGTAGATCAATAAATATAGCAAAAAAGAGTCTTGTTACAGCCACATGGCTAGTTTACATGCTTTATAATTTGCCAGACACAAGCGTAAGAGATTCTGCACGCAAGTCATTGCTAAACCAATATATAGACATACTACAATCATCTAAGAACCTTGAGGACAAGATTTTAGTGACTGTTGCTTTGAGAAGCTTCATTAGTGATCCAGGTAAAAATATGTTATTTTTATTACTCTTAAAAGTAATCCATCTAACACCCATGTTATTGTTAAGGTGCACTTGGTGACATTGGTGGCTCTGCTAAAGTCATGTGCAAAACCTTGAGAAAACTCAAGAAAAGCTCTGTGATTGTCAATGACATAATGAAAACTTTGATGAATTTGCCATCCGTTAATGCAGTGAGTTTGGACCAATAATATTCATAGTTTTATAGTATATGTTCTTTTATGATAAGTTTTAATGGTGTGAATTTCTAACACAAAATTCACGGGTTTTGGTTTAGTCTAAACTGGTTTTGGGTTAGTTTAGCTAAACGGGTCGATTTCAGGTCAACCTAGTCATAGCCTTCCATCACGAATCAATCATCATGCAAGATTATAAATAACAAGACAGGGATGAACCCTAAAGAAACTTCTATTAATTGATCAAAACCAACATCTGTTTACATGTGTTTATGCCCTATATATACATACATACGATCGTAACCTACAAAGGATGAACCGACGTGATTTTCTTCTACCGTCGCATCCTTTCACTCCTAATACGGTTTTCTAGGTTTAAACATTACATAACACACCCCTTACTTATTATAATTACATACTAGACACTAAACCATACTTTTGACTAATTAAGGCTAACACCTAGCTGGTTCACCAGTTTAATTTTATACTTTTTTTTTAAATATATGTTTTTATGTCATAACTTAAAATGATTTGGTATTTTATGCCAAAATTTGAAAGATTAAAGAGAACTGAGCATCAAGTTTTATAGTTTAAACATAATTTTTTAATATGCATTTGTATTTTTGGTTGTAAACTTGTAATTTTGGAGTATTAATATGCAAAAAAAAAATTCGGGTTAAACAACAACCCTCGAACACGACCCATGTAACACCCCTAATAAATTTATGTTATCCATTCCAGGCAGAAATGTGGTCAGCTTCAGAAGGATCCGAGTTGGATTCATCGATGAATGGAGAGGTTTTATCTTTGATTTATGTAAAAAGCCGTGTGATAAGCAGCCATTCTGATGGAACAATTAAGGTATGGACCTAAACAATATCAAATATCACACATTATGATATGTATGCATCATAATCAAATATGAATACCATTAATGTTTGTATGTAGGTTTGGGATGCTAGTAAGAGGGATTTGCGATTAGTTCAAGAGGTCCGTGAGCATTCAAAGGCTGTCACATGCCTCTATGTTCCCCCTTCACGTGATAAACTTTATAGTGGTTCGTTAGATAAAACTATACGGGTATGCCATCTTTTACATATTCTTATTTTGTAAAGACTAATATAACTTTATTTTAACTTAATTCATACATTTCATCATCAGGTATGGGTAATCAAACCTGAAGGAATTCATTGTGTTCAAGTTCATGATGCTAAAGAATCAGTTCACAGGTTAACAGCAGACACGAATTCCTCTTATTTTTACTCTCAAGGTGCTGGAGTTAAGGTTAGATCTTTAAAACTAAATAGATTGTGATAAAGTTACTTGTCTATATTTACAAATAATATGCAGAATTGGAGTTATGAAACTGGTGACTGAATTTTATATTCTCTAGGTTTTTGGGTGGTCAGGTGTTACCAAGCATATTAATTTCAAACAATCTGTCAAATGTCTTGATATGATTGGAGATAAACTGTATTGTGGATGCAGTGGTTTCAGTATACAGGTGAGTGTTACACCAATGCACACAACTAAATATTCCAACATTATCGTCAAATGCAGTTCATGATTTTTTGTGATACTATGAAACATTTCAGGAAACTGATTTGCAAAAGGCATCAACAACAACATTTTACTCAGGGACACGAAAACTGTTGGGAAAACAGTCGATAAATTCCATATGTATCAATGATGATCTTCTATACGCCGGTGGGACATCAGTAGATGGAACATCAGGAAAGGTAGTTAAAAGCTACCTTTTTAAAGGGAAGAATTCACCCAATAGTAACCAAGTTTCCAAAAATTCTACTAAAGTTTTTTTGTGTCTCTACAGTCGATCAACTTTCATTAGGTGTTCCAATCTTGTGAATTTTTTTTATAAATATTAAAAAGAAAAAAATTAAGTGATCCAAATGAAAGATTAATAATTACTTTTTCCAATTTGTCTTAAATTGAACAATTATGAAACTTGGTTATTATTTAACGATTTTTTTTTCTTCACCGTTACTACCTACTTCAAGTTAAATTTGAAAAAAAAAATTAGCACTAAAGAGTAACCAACATTCATTACACATGTTCCATTTAGACCATTTAATTTAAAAGAATAGCATTCATTAAAGAAATTTACAAGATTGGAACACTTTATAAAAGTTGAGTGACTTTAGAGAATTTTTTTTTGAGTTACTTTAATGAAACAGATGAGAAACTTAGTTACTAGTCGGTGAATTTTAAACGACCCATTTTGACTCGAATCAAGTTTAACCCGAACTTGTCGATCGGTTTTGCCAGGCTTAGTTTTATATCATTCACTTTTATCTTTTATTTTATAAATTTGACCAAAACATGAAAATTTTATATACTTATTATGATTTTGGATGTGGTAGGTATTCTCTATGAAGAGCAGGGTGTTGGTCGGATCGTTGTCGGGTGCATTTGATATCCATTGTTTGGCTGTGAGTAATGATTTTATATTTGGAGCAACAAAACATGGGATAATTGAGGTGTGGTTAAAAGAAAGGTTAACCAGAGTTGTTTCCATGAAGATGAGTTCAGGGGTTACCAAAATTACATCTTTAGCAGCAGATGCTGAAGGAGAAATGTTATTTGCTGGTTCTTCTGATGGCAAAATTCAGGTTAGAAACACATCTTTTAATCACTAAGATAGCTACAACAATTTTTTTTTTCTTTTTAACATAAAAAAACTGATACTTGGCCTAAGCAACTCATGAATTTTTAACAACACTTCGCAAAACCGTTCTTGCGAACTCATAAACTTTTGACACGTGTCGAAAGTTCACATAATATGGGAATTTCTTCAATTGAACCTTGCAAGATTTAAGGTTATTTTGAAATATTAGAAAAGATTGTGGTAAGAAAAGGGGAAAACTATAGGTATATTAGTTGGATTGCATGACAACATCCCCGATTCTTTTAACACTTTTCTCGCATAAGCCTCTTGTTTAATCTTTATTCCACCTTCACTTTGAGAAACTTCAATACCCAGGTAGTACGCCAGTTTACCCAGACAAGACATCAAATTTCAAAGCCATTTCCTTCTTGAAATTAATAATATCTTCGTATTCGTACATGTTACAAACAAGTCATCCACATAAACGGATATGATATCATTTGCTTCTTTCATGCACCTATAGAAGTTCATCTTCTTCAAAACACTATCAAGCTTGATGTTCCAAGCCCTTGGAGCTTGTCTAAGACCACATAACGCTTTTGACAACTTGTATACTTTTGGTTTCTCGAAACCTTCCGGTTGGAATACACAAACATCCTCCTTCAGTCCTCCATTCAAGAAAGCGGTCTTTATATCCAAATGATGAATCTCCTAACCCTTCGCGACTGTGAGAGCAATTAGAAAACGAATTGTTTTGATCCATGCAACAGGCGCAAAAACCTCATCAAAGTCGACCCCGAGTTGTTGAACATAACCCTTAGCCACAAGCCGGGCTATATGTGTGTTTATCATACTTTTGACATTCCGCTTGATTTTAAACACTCACTTCAAACCTATGGGTTTAACTCCTTTTGGTGGGTTAATCAATTTCCACGTCTCGCTTTTTTTTTATTGAATCAAACTCGGCCTTCATCGCTTTTACCCACTTGGGTTTCGTTTTTGCCTCAACAAAATTGCTTGGTTCATTGTTCTCAGTCAGTAGCAATTCTTCATAGCATAAACCTGAATTTAATTCGTTGTCTTTTAACTTATCATGTACGACTGAGATACGAGTTGACATTCGAAGAGTGAACTCTCCTCCCTATCGGTACGAAAAGTTTTAAGCTTCCTCCCAGATTCCTTTCCATCATCACTTCGAAGTTCTTGATAACTTGAAAGACTGAGCTTTTTTCTTTTAAGAGATAAGATGATACGAACCCAGGGTAATGGTGGGCCTGGGCTGGATCAGCTGACCTAGGCCTATAGTGGGTCTAATTCAAATTGGCGCCATATGTCAACCATAATCTAGGGTTATTCGTTCATTTAGTTCGGCAAAGAAGGATCGATATCCCGTCATATGATTGCTTGCCCTGTTATCCAAGTACCAAACGTCTTTCTCCTTAACATCGGACTCATACTTCTTCGGAATTACTCTTTCTTCATTGAGATACACCGTTTCTTGGATACTTATCACATCGGTAGCACCTCACTTTCGAGTAGTCTCGTTCTTTTCCCTTCTTGCTTGCATCATGGTTTTTGGAGTCTTGTTGGCCCCGATACTGGCTTGACTCACATCCATAACCCCGTCTCCGGGAACCTCTCCCTCATTCTCTGTTAGACTCTCTTGTTTGCTAGAGGATGACTCAACCTTTCCATACATTAGTTTTAGATTGCCGGATTGGTGATATTCCTCCTTTACTCTCTCCTCGTATGCTTTGAAACGACCCACCACTTCTTCGAATCCAATGGTTTTTAGATCGAAGACTTGTTCGATTGAAGCTACAATATGAATAAACTTCCTTGGTAAACTTGAGAGGAACTATAAAGTGTAACAAGTAACAACAAAGATAATACTAATAAATGCAAATTGTATCTCACTCTTCAAAGCTTACAAGTTACAAAGAAAACTCTAAGAAGCACACTTTACAATGAAGAGAAAACAATACATAAATAGGTACTTAGAATCAAGACAACCCCTTGATTCTAAGGATTAGATCAAACACAACCGTTGATCTTTTACAGACAAAAAGCTATGCTACTATTGGTTATATACAAAAAGAGAATTGCTATCCCAAAGTTTTCTGTTAGGAATCTTTACAGGTGTGCTCAGTTGCGAGAGCATTGTCTTGTGCACCAATAACATTACTTCTGCTGATAGTACTGTCATTGTAGCAGAAAAGGACTGTCAGTAGAAAAGTCAATGTTGCTGAAGATATGTCCATCAGCAGCATAAGTGTTAGATGTTGTTGATAAGCCTATCAGCAACAGCCTTAGACTTCAGTAGATAATGGTCTATCCGCAGCAAGGTGTTTGATCAGCAGCAACTACAACCATCCGTAGCATGGACTATTATCAGCAGCAACATCCATCTGTAGCAAAATTGTAGTGTCCGCAACAAACATACTTGGAAGATTTGGTAGCCATCAATCTTATATATATCTACAGAACTTCTTAACGAGTTTTGATTCTTCAATAATATCTCCAAGTGATGCCAATTTAGAGGATAAACCGGATAACTTGGAGGCGAACTCATCTATTGGCTATGATTCTTTCATCGTTAACGCTTCAAACTCGGTCATCAGAGTTTGAAGCCTAGCTTCTTGTACCCGATCGACTCCAAGATGTCGGGTCTTCAACACTTCCCACATATCCCTAGCCGTTCTTAGATTACTAACCTAGCAGAATGTGTGCTTTAGGAATAGACTGAAACAATACGACAATTGCTATGTTGTTTTTCCTTGCATCGACATTACCAGGATCAGTCACGTCCCATGCCCCATGTACACTCAAGATTGTGTGATTTCTTGATGTTAACATAAGACATTGAAATGAAACTCGATTAGTCTGTTTCACGTTGATCACAGGTGGTGCGCCGTCTCCCATACTCCTTTTGTTTCTTCTATCGTAAGTATGCAGTGATTTTGGTGGTTGATCCAGCCCTTTAGTCTCGGCTGGAACTGATTGATCTGACCCTTTGGTCTCAGTTGGAACTGATTAATCCAACCCTTTTGTCTCGGCTAGAACAATATGCGTGAAGTTCAAGCAGTAACAAGTCTTGATCCAACCCTTTTGTCTCGGCTGGAATAGATTGCGAGAGGTCCAGTTCTTCAACAGGATTGCTTGCTAATCAGAGTTGTGATCTCAGGCAGTTCTTGATTTGCATGGATCTGATACCAACTCAAGTGATGAATTCAAAAATCTACATAACTCATTTTGTTTGGTTAACACCCAAAACGTATATAAAGAAAATCTGGGAATACCTCTTCAAGAACTTTAGTTATTATTAAAAAAGTTCTCTAACTCTCATAATGAAACCTTAACCCTAACTTGGTCATTAATGTTAAACCTAATAACTCTAACTTGGTCAATAAACCCGTTTCATGAGTCAAACAATAATTGAGCACACATGCTTAAATTAAAATGCTTAAGAGGGTGGGCCGTTGAGCGACTAGCAATGTTGTTGCTTTGTGACCTTGAGGTCATGGGTTCATTTCATGAAAAAAGCTTCATGCATAAATTGTAGGGTAGGTTTGCGTACATCGGATCGCTTCCCTCTCTGAACCCTGCGGGTTCATCCTTTTTTCTATTTTATGCTGAACTTTTTTTATTGTATATATTTAAACTTAAAAAGATGTTTTTTCTTGATGCTGATTTCAGGCTTGGGAATTAAACTGAAGTGAAACATTGCAATGCATTCTTGTCAACACCTCTGATTTCCATGCTAATATTCAGCATATTGAAAGCAAGAATATACATTCATTTTTACCTTTTCTGATTTTCTTCCTATTTCTTGTTGCACATTTAAATGTTCAGTTTGGCATTATAAATGATAGCGTAAGTTAACAAACACGTAATATAAGTTGAGTTTTTTGTTTCTGAGGATACACATTTACAACCGTTCTCTCTAATTGTTCTTTAATATGGATTGTCTAATACTTTTCACAATGTTGGAAAAAGATGACCACTCAAATATTACAAATAAAGTATTTGAAAAGAATATTACGTAAGGGGTGTGTTTGTCATTAAACTTTCAACTTTTATAGGAGGTTTAGATTGCCTTTAAAAATAATTTTTTTTTAAAAAAACTATTATTTTTTTTGTCTGGTTATTTTTTTTTTTCTAAAATTGATTTCGTATAACTTTTTACAAAAGTTTGACTATATCAAGTCGGTAAAAACTGGATATACTCTCTCACCTGTGATCACCATTTCTTCTTGTGTCTCTAATATGGATTATAAACATAGTAAAAATGCTTTTAAATTATCCAATTCGCTAATTAGTGAGGGAGACTATGAGATGATGACTGATCAAGAACGTAGATTTCAAAAGTGGGGTGGTGCGATTGTGCGAAGCTTGAAGGAGATCGATGTTGAAACATTTCTACTTTGGTTATAACCCACAAAGAGCGTAGCTTCAATAGGGGGCACATTCAATCGATACGGTCAAATATATGGTCGACACAAGCCTGGGAGGAAGGTTTAGCAAGGGTTAATAGAGAAAATTAAAATTACAGTCATTCGATTTACAAGTATATGTCCGTACGAGTCTGATAAGATTAAACTGATTTCATGATACTAAGGAATTCATCAAGAGTCATCGAAATTTGAATTGGATTTTTAAATAATTGATTTGAAGATGTAATTGTCTTCCCCCTACCCCTGACGCCCTCAGCCGCTAAAAAATCAAAACATTAAAAACTACATTTAATCTCAGACAAAGATTGTAAACAAAATGTACGGATTAGTTACTATAAAACACCATCGATTGGAAACAAAGATGGGTTTCTCAGCGAAACTTCCACTGTGTTCGATTTTGGCCTCCCATGAATCAGAATAAGAACTCGTTTTTTTAGCTTATCTGGGATTATGGAGGCACGGAACAAAGAAGATTCACAATTAGAAATCGTTTGTTTATCAAACCAAACGCACCCTATTAGCTAGAAATCGTTTGTTTATCAAACCAAACGCACCCTATGATCTTAATTTTACTAGATATAGTTAAAAAAATGTCCTGATTTAAGATAAAATAGTTAGAACATGCAGTGTTTAAACTTTAAACCATAGGTATTTGAATCTGCGAAATTAAGAAACAGAAATCGGATATTAAAAGCTAACATTCTGAACGAGTAGAAAGATTGATTTCATGAATTAAATCAAGATCAAAATCAAAACACTGATGTACGATAACATGATCTTAATTTTACTAGATCTAGTTACAAAATGTCCTGATTTAAGATCAAATAGTTACAACACGCAGTGTGTAAACTGTAAACCCTAGGTATTTGAATCTAAGAAATTAAGATACAGAAATCGGAGATTAAAAGCGAACATTAAGAATGAGTAGGAGGATTGATATTCAATTCATGAATTAGATCAGAATATACACAAATCATTCATCATCATGCTCGCTAATCGTTCAATTTCACGCAAAATCAAGTCGGATTACGAAAATAATAAGGAAAATTGTAAGCCGTCAGAATAACTGGATCGATGCATCAATTGATCATACCCTACGAAAAGGTATGATTCTCAGACGACCGTCGTGAGAAATATAATCCGAGATCTTCATTTGGCTTCAAAATATGTAAATTAAGAACGTAGATAGCGAGTAACGATAACAAACCTGATAGCGGTGGGATGAATGATGAACCCTAGCTTCTGTTTTGGGGGATTTCATATTTGTTTCAGTGATGGAGATGAGTGGCGGCTTATAAAGAACGAACGTTGGTTTGGACGCAGGTTAAAACTTAAAAACCCTAGGTTTTTGGTTGCAAGGCCCAACTGAGCGTATGGCCCAATAGGCCCTTTAAAACGGGTAAAGCCTGTTACCTGAAGCCCATAGCTATCGAGTTGAAAGACGATCATGCAATTGCAACCCAACAAAAACATTTAATGATTTCCAAATTTATTTTATTAGTTCTTTTTTTTACGACAAATTTATTTACTCATCGTCTCTTATGGGATTTGAATTCAAAACCTTTAAAGATAGGTGTTCTAAGAGATTTTGCTTCTGCTACTGGGTCACCAACCCCGGTGGTTATTTTATTAGTTTACTAAGTTAAAAATCAGTGTATTCTCAACTCCCCGTTTCTGGCATGCTATAGTTATTTAAGTCTCTCGACGGCGGGAATGGGAGATTACCGGTAAGCCACATTTACACGGGTTAAATGTGTAAATTTTGGTTTTATTTTCAAAATTTTGTATATGTGGGATAATAATAATAATACGGGGGCGTGGTGGCTTAGACACGGGGCGCGGGTCCCATGTGTTTTCTTGTCTCTTGAACTGGGCATAGGGGCGTGCCTTATGAGGCAAGGCCCGTGTCCGGTGTAGCTAGGAAGGAAAACAGCTAGATGGTTTGTTGTTTTGTTTTCTTCTTCTTCTTTTTGCATTGTTTTTGCTCATTTGATCAATTCTTGGTATTTAGGTCCTAAACTCTCAATATGAATTAATAAAGCTACTAATTCACAAGAATTTTAAGAAAAAGAAAACATAAAAGGAATGACATTAACATGTATGATTTGGTGCACATCACTTTACCAGAAACTAACTCACCTTCTTGTTACTCTCACTAAGCCTATTTTGAATAACCGACACGTGAACCTCGACTATTTTGGTAGTAGACGAATTGTCACTTACCTCGACTATTCAACGTCAGTGGAGGACCTAGAAACAACATCTTGTTTCTTGCTTTTCTATGAGATTAAGAAATCACCAAGGAAAATACAGAAACCAGTAGTGGATTTACGATCATTAGGATCACTATCCCAATCATCATCACTATAGGCACGTAATTCCAGAGAAGATGTAGAGGGGAACAGAAGACTTTAAAACTGAGTGCCACGAAGATATCTCAAAATACGAAGAACAGCTCCCCAATGTACAGAAGTATGAGCGGTAACAAACTGGCTAACCACATGAACAGCATGAGCGATATCAGGGCGAGTAACTGTAAGATAAACCAAACTGCCTACAATGGTACGATATAGGCTCGGATCAGATAGAGGAACACCATAAGTGGGAGAGTAACGTGCATTGGTTTCAAGGGGAGTGTCTGCAATTCTGTTATCAGAAAGTCTTGCACGCTGAAACAAATCAGAAATGTACTTCGTCTGAGAGAAGATATCCCTTTTGAGCTACCTCAATCCCCAAAAAATACCGTAATAACCTCAAATCTTTCATAGCAGAACAATGGGCACACGTTTCAAGGATTCAATGCCATCATAATCATCGCCTGTAATAATCATGTCATCCACATATAAAGACAAGAGAATGCGTCCAACATTCGTACATCGAACAAATAATGCTGAATCATGATTGCTAGGAATAAAACCAAGGGAAGTGATGATTGTAGAGAATTTTTCAAACCAGGCACGAGGGGCATGTTTGAGTCCATATAGAGCTTTTCGAAGTCGACAAACTTCACCGGGCTGATGAGTTATTCCCGGGGGTGGAGTCATGTAAACCTCCTCATGAAGATCACCAATTAGAAAAGCATTTTTGACATCCATTTGACAGATCTTCCATTGTCGAACGGATGCAACAACAATTAAAGTACGAACAGTTGTCATTTTTGCCACAGGGGCAAAGGTCTCCTCATAATCCATACCATATGTTTGCGAATATCCTTTTGCCACAAGTCTGGCCTTGTACCGTTCAACGGAGCCATCAGACTTTGTCTTAATCTTATACACCCAACGACAACCAATCTTATATTTACCTGGTGGTAGAGGAACCAAATCCAAGGTGTGAGTCTGATGAAGAGCAGTGAGCTCTTCAGCCATAGCATTCTGCCATAGAGGGTCAGAGACAACCTCTTTATATGATTCTGGTTCAGACAGATGATGAATGCCCGCGATAAAAGAACTAAACGAAGCAGAATATGTAGAGTATGCAAAATCTGGTACTTGAGTAGACTTACATGCATGAGTAGACTTTCTCGGAGGTGGAGGAGAATCAACATCGGTGCCAGATGACGTGGAAGGTTCATGAACTGGCACATCATGTGCAACAGAAGTATCTGTAGCAGACATATTAGGATCAACAGACGAATCGAGAACATCAGAGGTTGGGATATCAGTGTCGCTAGCAAAAGGATCAATGTTCTGAAGATCCGACTTTGTTACATCATGTGACTTAACTGGAATCGAATAGAAGGGAATATGTTCAAGAAATGTAACATGTATTGATACATATGACTTCTGACTTACAGGATCAAAACAACGATATCCTTTTTGTCCCGTGTCATATCCTTTGGGACCACTGCATAGCCTAAGAAAACACATAATGCTGACTTATTTGTCAATTTGTCTCATTCAACATGAGGACGGAGAGCAAAGCAAGTACATCCAAAAACCCGTAACTCACCATAATCTGGGCGTTCACCGAAAAGACTTTCAAATTGAGACATCCCATCATTGTGAGAAGTAGGGATCCTATTAATCACATGTTGGGCGGTCAGGAGTGCTTCTCCCCAAAAGACACTAGGTATCTCAACAGATAAAAGGAATGAACAAGCGGTTTCCATAAGATGGCGATGTTTCCTTTCAGCAACACCATTCTGTTAAGGAGTGTCAGTACAAGACGATTAGTGTATGGTAACATCTGATGCAAGCAACTGAGTAAAATTATTAGAGGTGTATTCACCCCCTAAGTCACACCTGAAACACTTTATCACAGCAGAATGTTGCGTTTGAACATAAGCCCTAAATGTTTTATAAATGTCAAAGAACTCATATCGACGTTTCATAAGTACAACCAGGTAAAACGAGTGTAATCATCAATAAATGAAACATAATAACGTGAACTGTAATATCCGGTATTTTTCCGACCTATCTTTTTCTAAAACCTTTGCACGTATTATTAATTCAAAACTTGAAATTTTATCAAAACTATTTTCTTGAATAATAAATGTTGATTTAATAGATATATATTTAAGAAAAACAATAATACTTGAGGTATATATATATATATATATATATATATATATATATATATATGAGACTTATTTAAGAGTATATATACCTTGTAAATAAATTATTAAAAACTTTATGAATTTATAATCATATAAATTTATAAACTCATTCTAAAACACTTAAACTTGTAAATCTTAGAAATTATTTTATAAAAGTATAAAATAATAAAAGAAAAACAAAAGGAAATAAAACTTATAAAGCTTACTTAGATTTTTATAAAATAAAACATTTTATTTATTTTATAAAGTCCAGGGACCAAAACTGCCATTTTCTGAAACTGGTTTTAAACTAAAACTTAACTTTTAAACGTAAAACGATAAAACTACAAACTTCAGGGACTTGTTCTGTAATAAACCCAAACTTCTGATCCTGAGATCAGTCGCGAGTTCGATCCCAGCCGAGATCGGTTTTGAGCTCGTTTACTCGAAAACCCGTATTTCCGGCCAAATGCAATGAACCTCGAGTTCCTTTCACGCGTGCGACTGTAACCTAACCGTAATCAATGCTCGATTTCGAGCTTAGCACCCGCATGCTCCGAATTCAAAGCCTTCGGCGCAACCCCCACCTCCCTAACCGATTCGCGCATTCAATGATCAAATTGGCTATAAATAGCACCCGTACTACCTCAACGAAATCACACACAAACTTCCTAAACCCTCAATTCCATCGATCGAGACCTGCATTTGCCGTTTGAAGCTCGCGACAGCCGACTCCAAACCCAAGCTCGTTCTCTCTCGATTCTACACCATTTCAGGTAAATTTTGAGTCATTGGGTTCGTTTTCTCTTGAAGATCGAAAGCCCTCTGTTTAATTTCATTAATAGAGGGCAAATCGATGTGTGTTTGGCCAATTTCGATTCTAGGGTTCATACGGTTTGGGGCTTGATTCGGGATTCTGTTTAAGCATTTGATTTTCCATGTATTAAACTAACGAGACCCGTAGTCGGGCGGTTAGTGTGTGTGTGTGTGCCTCGACCCGGTCAGTGACCCGGGTTCGAGCCTGGGTAAACCGGTTTTGCCCTTTTCATTTTTTTAACCTTTTTAAACAAGCTTTAAACCTTTTAATTATTTTTATAAAATCTGTTACATTTTTATACACTTAAAAACATAATCTTATTTACGTTTTATAATCTGGAACTATTTTAAGTAAATAAAACTTGTAATAAATAATTCTTTAAAAATAGTTTTAAACACTTAAAACTATAAAAATACTTTTAAAACTTTATAAAACTTATATTCTAAACAGGAATTATGTTAATAATCAGAAACTATAAAATTATTTTATACTTTCTGAAATAAACATATTATTTAGTTTAAACATTAAATTGATTTATAAACTTTAGTTTAACATTTAAAATTCAAGATTTATTTATTTATTTAAATAAAATAAACATGCATATTTTATATTAGAAAATCATAAAGTTATAAATTTATAAACATTATAAATAGATAACTTTAAATATTTATAAACTTATAAACCTTACTTAAATACTTTAACGTTATAATTATAGACTTATAAACTTTGAAACTTATAGATTAAAATATAAAACTTTATGAGAAATGCTATTTGACACTTTAATTAAACTATAACTATACTTCATTTGTTTTCATTTTTAACATTATAAAAAAAATACTAATTACTTAAATGTTTGAATAAATCGTAAATGGTTTATATTTATTATTTCCAATTGAATGATTATTTATTCTTGATAATTATGTATTCTTAAAATGATTATCATAAAACCCTAATCATTATTCGTTAAATAATTATTATTAAAATGGTTATTTGTTTTCCTAAATGACTATTGATAAACTTAAATCTAGTTTATCTTTTGTCTATTATTATTATTTTACTTCTAGGTATTTAGAAGACCATTCTAATTGTAATCACCTAACTTGGGTAATTAATGGTGGTAAGATTTTAATAATTACTTTTATTAAACTTTGATATTCAAATCTTGTAAAACTCTATTTTAGAGACTTACATAAACTTTATAAACACCAATCATTCCCGTCTCCCATTTGAAACCCTAGTTGATCTTGAAATCCTAGATCCTTACCATAGACTTATAGGATCATACTTAAATCTTTAAACTTGCATACTTAGGCTTATCGTGAGGATATTCTCCCTCTAAGTCTTGCAAATACTTATCCGTGTCGGATACTATTCATCATCCATGTGAGTATACTTAGCCCCTTTTTCCTTTCTATACTTTTGGGGTGAAACATGTTCAAAAACTTTAAACTTATGCAATTCTTGTACAACTATGACTAGATGCTTATTCTTATGTTAAACTTGAGACTTGTATGCTTAGATTAAACTTAAAACTAGCACATTCATTAGCTTTGATCAAGCCTATGGTAACAATGATAGATCTATTGTATTTGACCAATCCACCTTGATTGATTGACCCCTTCAGGGGGGAGCCCTTGGTGATTGTTACTGAATCAAACTTTAAACTTGAGACTTATAAGGGTAACCTGCGGGTTATGCCTAAACTTGGTTGGAGGGTTGAAGTGCACAATGTTTAAGATACTTGTTTCTCATACTTACATTATAGAATGCATATATCATAGTGAATTGTAATTCTTCTCAAGTACTTGTCAAACTGTGTCAAAAACCTTTGTATCTCACCAACTATTTTGTAGTTGACAGATTCTTTCACATGTTTCAGGTTCTACAACATGAGACTTTATTGTGATCACATAGGATGCTTGGACCTAGAATGCTTAATCAATTAGACTTGTATTCTTGCTATGTAATTGATTTATTCCTTGTATTGGAACCTTGAAGTTATTTAATAAAACTATTTAAACTTTAATAGTCAACCTTGTACTATTGAACAACCGCGTCCGCCCCGACGTATAATCCGTCGTCGGTTGGGGTGTGACATGAACCACCCTTAGTGGATACTGGTGATGGTCCCCACACATCAGAATGAACAATATCAAATGGTGCAACGGAATGAGGAATACTTTTAGCAAAAGGTAAAGCTGAGAATTTAGCAAGTTTGCAACCACTACAATCAGAAATGTCACAAGTTTGCAACTGACCCAAAGCACCTGAAGAAACCAAAACTTTTAAACGAGATGCGGACACATGTCCCAAACGAGAATGCCAAATATAAAATTCAGACGACAAAAGACTTAAACGAAAAGAAGATAAATCAACACTGTAGGCAGCAACACCAGGTGCAGGCACTTTGAGTTCTTCTAAGACATATAAATCTCCAACCCTACGACCGATCTCAATCACCCTCTGAGTGTGTTAATCCTGCACAACACAAACAGTGTCACAGAAGAAAACCCAAATTCCAGACTTACACAACTGACTGACTAAAGCAAGGTTTAAGGCAAGCTTCGGAATATAATAGACATCATTGAGAGACACATGAGGGGTAGACACAGATCCAAGACCCTCTACTAACATGGATGTAGCACTAATAGACATGACAGAAACAGGCGAAACAGGAGATAAAGAAAGAAAAGAAGACAAATATGGAGACATATGATGTGAGTCACTAGAATCCAAAATCCATAATGATGACGAAATACATGAGGTACCAGATGAAAACAGTCCCGCAGCAGACATAGCGGTAGGGTTGTCGGCAAGAAACTGTCTGAACTGTTCAAATACCAGCGGATCCAGAGCAGATGGTGGTTTGTTCATTTCTACATATAGTGGTGTAGCAGCAGCAATAAACGGAGGTGGTTTAGATGTCCATGAAGATGGACCATATGAACCAGCAGAAGTGGATGTGCGAGACGAAAATTGTCCGCCTGATCTGTTCTGTTGTGGGGACTTCTGCAAGGTAGAATTCATTCTGCTAAGTAATAATGGACATTGAGACTTTCAATGATTTTTTCTCTTTGAAGAATGCACATTCATCAAATGCAACTTTAGCACCTTGTCTAGGCTGATTAGGGGGAACGACAAACACAACTGGAGTAGTAGTTACTTTAGGACCTTTATCAACCTGAGATTGTAAACCAGTTTCCTCTGCAATCAACTCGTGAAAAACTGAATCACCTGATGGAAGGGGGAACGATGAAGAATCGTTCCACGCCGTCCTTCAAAATCTGAACGTAATGCCATCAAAAAATGTACCAAACGTTGTTACTCCCTTCGAACAATATAAGGTTTAAACCCCTTCAACGCTGCAGATTCCATAAGTGCCAATTGATCCCATAAATCTGACATCTCCATAGAAATCTTGAATGCTTATCTCATTCTGTTGAAGAGCACGGATATCAAACTCCAACTGGTACTGTTTAGCAAAGTTAGACTGAGTATACAGCTTTTTCAAATGAACCCAAACTTCCTTAGCTGTGTCATATTTAGCCAACTGAATACCAATGGATTGACCTACAGAGTTGTTGATCCAAGTTATAACTTTAAAGTTATCTGTTTCCCATGTATCGAGAGCTAAGGCATATTCAATAGCCTTAGACTTATCAGTAGGCTTTCCCTTAGTACGTGTGACATAACCCCACATATTTTTCCCTCGAAGAAAGTTTTTCATTACGTAACTCCAGTAGGTGTAGTTTTTACCATCCAGACGAGTACTAATAGACTGAAGAGAGTCATCTTTCCCAGCCATATTATCAAAACAACAAATCACAGTAGAATAACCGCAAAGTTCAAATAGCCGCAAACTTCGAATACCACAAAGTTCGAATACCGCAAACTTTGAACCGCAAACTTCGTGCCAACCGCAAATTTCGTGTCAACCGCAAACTTGTGCCAACCGCAAACTTCGTAACAACTGCAAACTTCGTGACAACCACAAACTTCGTAAACAAACCGCAAACTTCGTAAAACGGGACAGAAACGAGGTCCAAACCTGTTAATCTGTCCAGAAGCTCTTCCAAATACACAAATCAGTTCAAATAAAACAAAATCCGTGACTTTGATACCTCACGAGTCAAAGAAATCTGATGCAAGCGTCACCGAGCCTCTACCCTTCAACAGCGAACAACCAAACAACGAACGAATCAACAACGGAGCGGAAGCAACAACAAAAATATTCAATCAAGCATGAATCGAGTAGGCTTTGATACCATGTTAACAAATGAACATGACAGAGAAAAGATGGAATCTCTATATTACACAAATAAAGATTAGCTTACAAATGAACTCAAAGCAAACATTAAATAGAAAGCTAAATGGGCTAAGGTCCATATCAGACTTATTATGCTAACAAGAATAACATGTACTATACGGGTTGTATATTGAAAACGGTATTTATATTTATAGTATCTAATATACAGGTAAACTTAGGGGGCACATGCCACTTTTTGGTACATTTCAACATGTTTTTCCCCTCTCTCCTATTAAATATTAATCTAATTATGGATACTTATTATTTTATACATGGATAATTATTATATCATTAACTAAATGAATTTAATATGAACTAATATTTATCAGTTATATAAAAAAATTAATAACTGATTGAAAAAAAATGCTTTAAAAATTAACTTAACAGAATTTATAACTGTCACGTCAAGATACATTTGTAAAGACATATTTTGATGCGCGTATGTGTTAACTAATTACATTATATGTGTAATACACGGGTTTATTCAACCGGTGTAATACATAGGTTTTTTAAACACAATTTTTTATTACTTAGTATATAACATTAAATTTATTTAACCCGTGTAATACACGAGATTCTAACCTAGTAACTTATCAATTTGTAAATGCATCATAACTTGTTAGACTATTTTGATCGTCTTGAGATATATCAAGTGAAAATGTGTGTATATAACAAATTAGTATTTTTCTTTAATTAGTTATATTTTGATTTCATATTATATATTCTTATTTAGAGTCTTAGTTATTATAATTAGTATTTTTTTAACAATATATTTATAATATTGTTATTATTTAATAAGATACAGACGTATTTATTAGGAGAAAGAGACGAGAAAACCAGCGTGAGGAGGCACGAGAAAGTGAAAAGTGTTCATCTTAAACCTTTATTTATTAGTATAGATATATTATACCAATATTTTAAATATTATATTTATACAACGATGAAATAACTTTAAAAACAGTATAATCTATATCTATATCTATAGTATATAATAAATAAAGGTTTCCTAATGTCACATGCCGCCTCCATATTCATCCTTATAAAAATTTCACGCCTCTCTCTCATAATAAATACACTTCCATATTTCAGTATTCTAATACAAAAAAATATAAATATCTAATCAATATTTTTATCTCATAATTATCTGTAATAACGCTAATAAGAAAAAGAGAAGATAGATCATCACGTCCACAATCGGCCCCTAGCATGAAAGACTTTAACTGGTTTTGTGATGAAGCTTGCTTGTGTGAATACCAAATGGGTGGAGCAAAGTTCACTTGGATGCGGGATGACGGGTCTGTATCAAGCAAGCTAGACAGATTCCTTGTCTGTAATACTTTCCATAATGCGTGGCCTCTCGCGGCGGTTACGGCGCTGGAAAGGAAATGGTCCGATCACAGACCTGTGGTATTATCTTGCCAGAAACATGACTATGGTCCGTGCCCGTTCCGGTTGTATAATTCATGGATATCGCACTGCGGCCTCCCTGGGGTTGTCCTCAAATCCTGGTCCACATCTAAAATTACAGGCATAGCAGATTTTGTTCTTCAAAAGAAATTAAGCTCCCTTAAGAATGATTTAAAGGAATGGTGTAACAAAATGAAACAAAGTAAGGAAGAACATTTAAAGAAAATTGAAAAAAAATTGTTTGAGATGGAATTAAAGGCTGAGACAATTGGCTTAAACGATGAGGAGAAGAATTGGCGGATAACAAATAAGAAGATACTACTAGATCTCCAGCGTCAAAGAAACCAAGATTTGAAGCAAAAAGCGCGAATCAAATGGAAGATTGATGGTGATGAAAATTCCTCATTTTTCCATGGGATTATAAATGGGAAGAAGCGTAGAAACATAATAAATGGGCTGAAAATTCATGGGAGTTGGGTGACTGATCCAAATATTGTTAAATCGGATATTCTAAACTTCTTTAGAAATAAATTCCAGGAGCAAGCAGCAGCAAGACCAAAACTCTTGAACCCTCATTTGAGTAAGTTATCGGAAGCTGACAAGCTGGGGCTAGAAAAAGGTTTCTATGAAGTAGAAATTAAAGATGTGGTTTGGAGTTGTGCGGGTGGAAAAGCCCCGGTCCGGATGGATTATCATTTGATTTTGTAAGACTGTTTTGGGAGATAATAAAAAAAAAAGATTGTAATGTTTATTAAACAGTTCGAGGTGAGAAAGACAATCACAAAAGGGTGTAAGGCTTCCTTCATCACATTAGCTCCAAAAAACAGTGACCCGGAATACATATCGGAATTCAGGCCCATCTCCTTAATTGGGGTGATGCCCAAAATTCTGGGCAAATTCCTTGCATTACGCCTGCAAAAGGTTATCACAACAGTGGTCGGACCGGAACAAACGGCTTTCATCAAAGGCAAGAATATTTTCGATGGGCACATACTGGTTAACACCATACAAGCATGGGCTAAAAACTTATCGACGAAACTAATGTTATTTAAAGTGGATTTTGAGAAAGCATTTGATTCGCTAAACTGGGAATTTCTTGATTCGGTGATGGAGCAAATGAACTTTGGGGAGAAGTGGAGGAAATGGATAAAAGGCTATCTTAAATCGGGTAGGGCGTCAATCTTGGTGAATGGGGCTCCTACGGATGAATTCCATATGGAAAGGGGAGTAAGACAGGGTGACCCACTATCCCCTTTCTTGTTTATAGTAGCAATGGAAGGTCTTACAGCAATGATGAAGTCGGCAAGCCAAAATGGTATGTTTGACGGAATTGCTCTACCTCAAAACGGTCCAACCTTATCCCACTCAATGTATGCAGACGATGTTTTTTTTCATGGGTATGTGGGAGGAAACAAACATCATAAACCTTAAACGAATTCTAAGATGTTTCTATATAGTTTCGGGACTCAAGATAAATTTCAACAAGAGCAAATTAATTGGGGTTGGGGTCCCGGATAATGATGTCGAAAATATGGCCCTACAACTCGGCTGCAAGATAGAAACACTTCCCACCTCTCACCTAGGGCTTCCGATCGGGGCAAATATGAGGTATTCCACAAACTGGGAGGCGGTAATAAATAAATTCAAGGAAAAACTCAGCTCGTGGAAAGCAAAAAACTTATCATTTGGCGGTAGACTTACCTTATCAAAAGCTGTCTTAGGCAGTCTATCTCTGTATTTCCTGTCCGTGTTTAAAGCACCGAAGAAGATCATAAAGGAATTGGAAGCAATTAGAAGGAGGTTCCTTTGGGGTGGTCATGCTTTGTAGGATCGGTAAATACAAGATGGTTCTATTCCAGTTGAGATTGGCGGAAACAATCACAACTGAGCAATGCAAATAAGTAAACAAGAAGAATACTGATAAATGCAATTTGTATTAAGCTTCAAAGATTACAAGATTACACAGAAAAACTCTAAGCAAGCACTTAGGTACAATGACTCTAAGTACTACTTATATAGTAACTTAGAATCAAGACAGACCCTTGATTCTAAGGATCAGATCTAACACAAAACGTTGATCTTGTATCGAAGCTATTCTACATATAATGACAATAAACACGATAAAAGTTAACTTTACTCAAACGTCTTCTTAGGCATCATTGCTTGCATGCTTGGAGAAGAGCGTTGTAGTGCTTTATTGTCTGCACCAGTGGCATTCTTTCTGCATGGAGTGTGTCAGTGGTGTAGCAGAAAGTTGTCAATGGTTATGGTTGCTTTATCGAAGTCAGTCAGCTGTAATGTTTGATCTTCAGTGGAAATGGCTATCAGCTGCAAAGTTGGAGATCAGCAGCAAGATGTAACCATCCAAAGCTAATGATGATTTGCCTATCAGCAACATCAAGTGTTGATGCTGCCGAGAAGCCTATCTGCAGCAACTCTGGTCTTTAGCAGATAAGGCTATTCGCAGCAGATTTGTTCTTCAGCAGAGGAACAAGTATCCGCTACAGATAAGCTTATCCGCAACAGTTTTTTTGTCAGCAGCAAACTCTGAGGTAAGCAGCATTTGTACTTAGAAAGTTTTGTAGCCGTCAGTCTTTATTTCTACAAACTCCCCCTAGACTGATGCTACCAAAACTCTATTTCTTCTTTTGTTGCTGAAGCTTTTCCATGTTGCTGACTATTCTTGCAACCTCATATCCTCTCTGGTCCTTGCTGGGATTGTTAAGAGGAAGCTCAGATAGAGTCTTGATGTCTTTGCTTGACATTTTGAAAATGACCTTGCTTGAACACCTCATCTTCTGTCCTTTAACATATGTAAATGTGAACTCATTCTTTTCAGCATTGTAGGACCAACTGATGAATGGAGAGTGGGATTGGAGAGGTTTGGCATCAATAACTTCATCTTTGCTGAGGTTGAAGTGATGTTTGATTACCAGCAACAGATGTCTCCCACCTTCATTCTCAGGCTCATTAGCTTCACCCAGCTCCATCATTCTTCTTAGATCAGAGTCTGGAAGCTGCAATACCTCATCAACAGTTGTATAGAGTGATCTTCTTTCTTCTGTTCTTCCCCTAAAGACTTCAAACCTTTGATCTTGAGTACTGTAGGACCAGTTGACGATTTATCTTGAGTCTTCTAGTTTGTTAGTAGGTTTGCTTTTCTTCTTGGGAGGTTGTTGATGAGTAGGAGTTGGGTGGGAGGATTTGGACTTTGTGGGTGGAGAGGAGGGACGTCTAGGATGGAGAGTGGAAGGTTGTTGGATAGAGGAAGTGGTGGATGAGGGAGAAGGCTTGGGTTTCTTTGGTTTCCTTTCTTCTTCTTGATTGATTACCCTCTTCTTTGAGCCTTTCTTCCCCAGTCTTTCTTCCTCTTCCTTTTTGACTTTAAAGTAAAGGGCTTGCAGGTTCATGAAACTCATGGGACCCAGCCTTTTTCCACTATCTCGTCTAACTTTTAGGAAGTCAATCATGATCTTTCTTTCTTCATGGGATCTTCTGTTAAAGGCAATGGTCTTCTTGGATTTTTGTTTGGCTTTTTCTTCTTCTTCAACCCTTTTCTTGTTTGCCAATTGACCCTGCTGACCCATGAAGGCTCTGTAGATTTCTTTATTTGGTAGTTTCTCAAGGTAGTCTGCATCCTCGCCTTGAAAAATTAGAGCCTCTATCCACTCCTCTCTCATTTCTTTGGCTAGTTCAGAATAAGTTATTCTGAACTTGGCCTCTTCTTTCTTCTTCTTCTCTCTTTCTTCTTCTTCTTTATTAAATTGTTCCTGCAGTTGAAGAGCAAGGGCTTCATCTTCTTGAATTTGATAGACTGCAGGAATCTTCACTTTCAGATCATCCAGCTTTTGGCATACAGCCGGATCTGTTGTTCTCTGAGGAGAATGGCCGCTTTTCTTTCTTGAGCTTTTCTTAGTTCAGCCATCTCCTCTTCTTCTCTTCTTCTTCTTCTTCTTCTTCTTCTTCTTTCCTCCCTTTCCTTCTTCCCTTTCAATAACTTTTCTTCATCTTCTTCTATCATAGGTCTTTTCCCCTTGTCTTTGCTGGATGCCTCTGCTTCAGCTTCATGGACCACAACAGCAGATGTAAGAGATGATGTTGGGATCTCAGCTTCAACTTCATTGGCATGATGAGGAGTAGACACAGAGGAAGGGACTGCTTCACTCTCTTCCTTTTCCCATTCATTCCCATATATAGCTTTAAAAGCCTCTTTGATATTCTGAGCAACCACTTTTCTTGACCCTTCTGCTGCGTTCAGTATGACAGTTGGTGAGGAGGGAAGGGATAGATCTGAGTCAGAGTCATTCATTGCAGGCGACTCCTCCTTATAAAGAGAAGCCTTGATGAGTTTGATCATTTCTTGACTTTCTAAGGAGTTGATGTTGCAGATGAGTGATTTGAGCTTAAAAACCTTGTGCAGGAAGTCTGAAGGTAGGAGTAAGATCTCTTTGATGTTGATTGAGAGAGAAGATCCATTGCTTAGGAAGAAGGTCAAATCAGAGGAATCAGTGCTCACCCATCCTAGCACTTCCAAGTCCCTGACCATGATGTTTTACAGGAATCTTCTCCAGCAGATAACTTCTTCTTCAGTTAAAGCACTGCTCCTGATTAAGTCAAGTCTTCTTGGAGCCAGTATTTGTTCTGCTGTTGATGAAGATTCAGGATAAGCCACCATATTTGATTCTTTTAGTAGTCTTTCAAACCAGGGCATATTATCCACCATTAAGTCATAGAACCTGCTGATTGCAAGTTCTGCTGAGAGATCTGATGAAGTGTTGATACATCTTGTCAGATACAGATTAAGAACCTGGAGGGCATTAAGAGTGTTCCAGTTTAGCTCTTCTACTCCACTAAACTCCCATCCAATCCAGAATCTCTCAGCTATGCCATCATACCCCAAGCTAGAATGGAGTCGAATTCTAGCTTGTTTGAAGTTAGTGAGAAATGGGGAGTAGATGTTTGACTTATTATGGCTGCAACTTCAGGAAGTATGCTGAATGATGGAGGTGTGTCTTCATGGAGAGTTTCATCTTGCAACACCTCATCAACAGCTCGGACAACTAACTTCCAATCCTCAGTGATATCTTCCTCTTCATCTACTGAGTCTGGCAAGTCATGGATTTGAACAAAAGCAGGTTTGTATAGCGAACTTTGAAACACAATCTGCTCTTGTATCCATTCTTCTAGGCTATCCGCATCATCTTCCTTGCTAACTACCTCCCCCTTTTTGGTTGCATCAGTGCATAGAGTGTTATCTGTTTGAGTGCCCACTGATATAAGGGAGGGAGAAGTCACCGGAAGGCATTGATGAGCTTCATGTATAGAGACTTGGTGCCGCAGTTTGGACACTTCAGCCTCTAGCATTGCCACCCTGGCCGTCAATTCCAAATTATGAAGTTTCAGTCTGTCCTCATCCACAGTTGTGGAATCCTTGGAGCTGGACGAGGTCTTAGGCCTAGCCTCTGCATCCCCATCACCCTGGTTTTCTTGGCGCCTAGGATTCCTCTCAGTGAAGAGTGTTTCTAGAGAAACATCCTCACTGTGAGTTGCCATGGTTAGGGTCTTAGTTATGTTATCACTGTCCTCCCGGTCAGTTGATGTACCAGGAGTAGTGACAGCCCCCTTCACATTCACTCTATCATTACTCCTAGAGTGAACCTTCTTGGGTGATGAACTTGGGTTGGGTGCATTAGCAGCCAAGTCAATCAATACCTCCGAGATAGTGGTAGTTGGAGAAGGTATATCATCTTGACTAGGTGCCTCTGCACTTAAGTTCAGAGAAGAGAAATAATGATATGGCTCAGCGGGTTGTTCTATGGATCCGGGATGTGATCCTGATCCTAATAGAGAAACTTCCAAAGAAGTCTCTCTAATGGTGTGGCTATCCCTTTTGATATTCTCATCAGAATGTTGGGATTCTGAATGAGGGCTTTTAGGTTGGGATTGGGCCTGTGAGACAAGAAGAGAATGAGTCTTCTTGCTCCTTTTTCTAGTATATGTCGTTGCAACTGGGGCCCTTGGTTCCAGTTGAACGATAACATCAAAAACAGATGTAAGTAATTTATGAGCCTGTGCATCCTTAGTAGTATGCACAGGGGTTCGAACAGTGGAAGCAGATTATTGTTCAGGATGTGAAGTGGAGGGTGTGGGATCAGTATCAGCTGGGATTGCTAAACTGTCACCCTGAGTACTTTGTATGTTCACCATTGTAGATAACAATGGAACATTGACCCCTGAGAACTTTTTGGAAACAGTTCTCATACTTTGAAAAATATTATTTTTATGACCCAACATGATGTAGATTCTTGCAGGTTTTGAGAGATCTTTTAGTTCCTGGTTGAAAACCTCCTGCAAGAATCTGGGGTACATAAAAAATTGTTGCTTTGCACCATCTTGAAGGTTATATCTCAAACCCTCAAAGATGAGGTGTGCAAAGTTGAATCCTTGGCCAGTAATCATACCGTGAACAGCAGAGGCAAGTGCAGTGCTTCGTCGAAAATAATTCACTGGATAGCATGGGAAAAGGTGGCAAAACCAAAAAGATTGGGGGGGGGGGGGCTTGGAGTTGGAAGTTTAAGCATAATGAATCAAGCTCTGCTCACAAAATGGAGATAGAAGGCTTTATAAGACCCAAACAGTCTTTGGGTGTCTTGTATCAAAGTTATTCATAACAAGTCTTTTTAAATCCAACGATGAGTTAAATAGAAGGGCGATTTCGGACCAATGGTCCGCCACCATTACGACGTATTCGGAATTGGGAGAGAAAGGTCCTGATTTGGTAAACTAAATAAGAAAACAGATTGGGAATGGAGAAAACTCATCCTTCTGGAAACTTAACTGGTTCGGCCTCGAAAATTTTAAAAACCTCTTTCCAAAGTTGTACAAAATTGAAAGAAAAAAAGATTGCTTGATCGCAGACAGAATTAGTAAAGATGGGCTTGGGCAGCTGGTTTTTAATTGGGAGTGGAGAACAAAAAAGAAGCAATCAATAGATTGGATGAGATTACTGACTTGGAAGAAATGATAAAGACGTACAGTTTTAAAGAAGGAATGGATTCTTGGGTATGGCAAGGTGACCCACATGGAGAATTTACAGCCAAAGCCTGCAGATCTTGGATTGAAGATGTAACTCTTTCAGACACAAAAGTTGAGGTTCAATGGAATAAAAGGGTTCCGCTTAACGTTCGATGTTTCATTTGGAGATTAGCACAATATAGGCTTCCTATGACAGTCCTTCAAAATCTGAACGTAATGCCATAAAAAATTGTACCAAACGTTGTTCCTCCCTTCGAACAATATAAGGTTTAAACCCCTTCAACGCTGCAGATTCCGTAAGTGCCAATTGATCCTATAAATCTGACATAGCTCTATAGAAATCTTGAATGCTCATCTCATTCTGTTGAAGAGCACGGATATCAAACTTTAACTGGTATTGTTTAGCAAAGTTAGACTGAGTATACAGCTTTTCCAAATGATGCCAAACTTCCTTAGATGTGTCATATTTAGCCAACTGAATATCAATGAATTTTTCTTTATAAATTTTAATAGAAACAAAATTTTAAATTTATTAAGTTAATTAAAAAACGAACTAAATAGTATTTTATATGATAGCAAAATAGTTTTTTTTTACAAGACTAGCATTATACTATTAAATTATTTAATTTAGAAAGAGAAGAAAATTTGAAACCCTATCATTCATTTATAAAAATTGAATATTTCTAAAAAGTTTGTGGAGGATTTTTGGCAAATTAGGAGATGAAGGGTCTAAAAAGTATTGTTCCAGGTTGAGTCAAAAAGGTTTTTTCAGTTATGAGTTTCCTTTTAAGTGGTGTAGGGTGAGGTTCAAATCAGGGTGGGGACTCTGGGCGCGATTAAGATAACAAAGTCCCCCAACCGTTAGACCAAATGGGTTAAAAAATAATTAGTATTTGATGAGATGTTCCAATGATAAATTTGGTTGAATGTATATTCAATATTGTTAGGTTAATGGTTGATGAACATCACCAACCCGCTTAGCGGGATCTTCTTTTTATCCCTCTTTTAACATTTGACTACTTTTAAAATTTTATTTTAAGGTAAATTATGTAGAAATATAATAATGAATTATCAAACTTATTATTTAATATTTTACCTTTTACTGATATAGATGTCAAATAAAATGAACCTCAAACAGCCTTTCAGACAATATTATTTATATTTAATTTAATTTATTTGCTCACATGATTGATGTTACGGTTTAAACTTTAAAGCGGAGTGAAGAATTATCGACCCCCTTTTATTTACAACAATTCAGTTTTAGTCCATCTAATATGAGTATTTATAATTTAACCTTTGATTGTAACTACTTGGATCATTTCTATGAATCTACTAATTCTTATACTTCATCCCATCCTTTCTTACGTCTAACTACTAATCTCTTATACAACGAATTTGAATACAATATTTGTGAATACTTTTAATAAACAACATTCATATATCTATCATCTCCTCAAAATCTTACGCTTGATCACCGACCCCTAATATCCTGACAAACACTAATAAGACGTTAACTCATTTAGGCTACACAAATCTAACTTCTATCTTATTTTTCGCCCTTGAGTCCAAAACCATCACACCTCAATCCTGTTCTAAACAATTTTAAACTTATTTAGAGGGTGTTTAGGATTCCTGGCTTTTCAAATGGCTTTTGCCTTTGCAATAAAATATTATCAATCTAACTCTAACAATTTCTAACAAATACATATATATATATCATCGATCAATAACCCTAGAGAGAACAAATATACCTCTGTCATCAACGTTCGTCAATCATTGACTTATTGGCTTTTCCCACCACAAAAGCTAATCCAAACACTTTTTTAAAAACTCTTTTTCAAAAAGTTATAAGCTAATAAACACTTTTAACAAAAAACACTTTTGGAGTTAAATAAGCAATACTAAACACCCTCTTAAAAAGTAATTTTTTAGCTACATTAACATATTAGCTTTTTATTAAATTCATCTTTTATATATATAATTGAAAACAAAAGGTTTAAACAATTGATAAGTTGGCCCTGTGGTAAGTTTCAATTACTACCCTCTTTATCACCTTCTTCTTTAATATTTTTCAAACTTTTTTTTCTTTGGTTATTTTCTAATTTCTTTTTCTTTTGATTACTCTTTTTAATTATTAGGCGCAATGTGATAGACAAATAATATATTTTTTTTACCTATGGTTCGAATTCGCCTCAAATTTGTACGTTACTTTTATGTACTTAAGTACGTTAGTGTTAACGTCAAATTTTGTTTTTTGGGTTTTTTTCTTTTATTTTTAACATTTTATTTCATGGTTAAACAAGTAGCCATAACATCATATGTTTTTTATGAACCTAACTATATTTCTTTTCTGAAGTCGCCACAACGCGCAACTGGTAAAACTACTAGTTATTATTAACATTCAATGTAGTTTGGGCTCAGACCGAAATCTCGGTTTCCTGATTTTAGGAAACAAATCGTTTTTGGTTTTTTTGCTTTTTAGTTTTAGGTATGGGTTCGATTCAGTTATGGGTTGGTTTTCAGTTTTACATTTGAATTCGAAATCTTTGGACTTGAAATACATTGACGCAGAATAATTAATTTGAATCTAAAACATTTGTTTAAAACTTTCGTTAACAATCTACCATGAATTCTAATGTAAAACTCTTAATCCAAAATAAGAGTTAATTGTATAAATGGCCCCCGTTATACCGCGTTCGAGAACTATATCCAATAACAAACATTCAAACAAGTTTGATACAGTTCTGTTCTCAAACGTGGTATAACCTAAACCAAACCGTAATTTTCAATCTTAAACCCCCGGAACCGTTAGTTATTAGTTTGGATCAGTTATTTCAGTGAGTTTTATCGGTTTTGTTTCGGTTAATAAGTTTTTTCTCACCCTAATTCAAGGCTAATGAAACATAAGAAATTTATTCAATCATGACTTATTTTGTAATTAACAATACTGGAGGGGCAAATATGCATATTATGAAAGTTTCAAACCCCCAAAAGCTTGTTCAATACCCTGGCGCCATTTGTGAACCCTCAGTCAGTTACATAATTCACACCACCGTCAAACCGTTTCTAGATCCGTCAAACCCTCACCGTCTTCCACCAATCATGAGAGAAATCCTTCACATTCAAGGAGGCCAATGCGGCAATCAAATCGGCACCAAATTCTGGGAGGTTATATGCAACGAACACGGCATTGATCACACCGGAAAGTACAGTGGATCCACCGCCGATCTCCAACTCGAACGAATCAATGTTTACTTCAACGAGGCCTCCGGCGGCCGCTACGTTCCTCGTGCGGTGCTTATGGATCTCGAGCCTGGGACCATGGAGAGTATTAGATCTGGTCCTAATGGATTGATCTTCCGGCCGGATAACTTTGTGTTCGGACAATCCGGTGCCGGAAACAATTGGGCGAAGGGACACTATACTGAAGGCGCGGAGTTGATTGATTCAGTTCTCGATGTTGTTCGTAAGGAGGCGGAGAATTGCGATTCGTTACAAGGTATATGCTTGATCATATCAACTGTTTATATAAATTAGTTATTCAATTGTTTACGATTGAGATCTAGATCTGAAATTCATCCGAAATTGTTTGATTGCGAGAAGCAATATCTGTGTGAATTTTAGGGTTAAATCTTCACAAACAGTGTGTTTTATTTAGTGTAATCATTTACATTTTTATCTATCTTTTAAATTATAAATTGAGTTGATAAAACTTAGATGTTCATATTTGATTATAAATTTATAATCTTCAGTGTGTTTGGTATTTTAGTATGCTTCTTATTTACTGATTTCATGTGATTTCTTCTGATTGCAGGTTTTCAGGTATGTCATTCACTTGGAGGTGGTACAGGTTCTGGTATGGGGACACTATTGATTTCAAAGATTAGAGAGGAGTATCCTGACCGAATGATGCTTACATTCTCTGTTTTCCCTTCACCAAAGGTCTCTGACACGGTTGTTGAACCCTATAATGCCACACTCTCGGTCCACCAGTTGATTGAAAATGCTGATGAATGTATGGTTCTTGACAATGAAGCACTCTATGACATCTGTTTCAGAACTTTAAAGCTCAGCAATCCAAGCTGTAAGCATCCTGTTTTAATCATCTTTTAAATGTTTTGCAAATGAGCTATCGTGTCTAGGCGTGTGAATTTCTGATATGACAAGAACCACATTCATGAGTTTGGGTTTAGTCTAAACGACCCACCCACACGATTGGCTAAACGGGTCGTGTTCATATCAATCCGGCGGGTGCACGGGTTGACCCGTTTAACCCATTTATCTACTTTTTAATTTAAATTTTTTTTTATGTAATAACTTAAAACTATTTCAGTATTTTTATGCCATAGTTTATCAGCTTAAAAATAAATTGCGTTACTTTAAACGTAATTGCTTAAAAAAATAACACGTAAATATAAAATTTTTAAAGTATTCATATGCAAAATAAAATTTAAATAATTTCTTTTTCGGGTTAACGGGTCATGTACATGTCAACCCGTGAATACATGTGGCATGTCTGGGTTCATGTTTGTAACGATTTTCGGGTTCGTGCAAAATTTTCTGGTTTGACCCGCCAACCCACGAACACGACCTGTTTGAAAGCCCTAATTGACTCTGATCAAATATGGTTGATTTGGTTTACAGTTGGTGACTTGAACCACTTGATATCTGCAACAATGAGTGGTGTAACTTGCTCTTTGAGGTTTCCTGGCCAACTAAATTCCGACCTCAGGAAGCTAGCAGTCAACTTGATTCCATTCCCACGTCTCCATTTCTTCATGGTCGGTTTTGCCCCCTTGACTTCTCGCGGGTCCCAGAAATACACCTCGCTGACGGTCCCAGAACTGACCCAACAAATGTGGGATGCCAAGAACATGATGTGTGCAGCAGACCCACGCCATGGGCGTTACCTGACAGCCTCAGCCATGTTTCGGGGGAATATGAGCACGAAAGAAGTTGATGAACAGATGATGAATGTGCAAAACAAGAATTCGTCTTACTTTGTTGAATGGATTCCAAACAACGTTAAATCGAGCGTCTGTGACATCCCTCCAACCGGGCTCTCAATGGCTTCCACATTTGTTGGAAACTCGACTTCGATTCAAGAAATGTTTAGAAGAGTGAGCGAGCAGTTTACCGCGATGTTTAGGCGCAAAGCTTTCTTGCATTGGTATACTGGTGAAGGAATGGATGAAATGGAGTTCACTGAAGCAGAGAGTAATATGAATGATTTGGTTGCTGAATATCAGCAGTATCAAGATGCTACTTTAGAAGAGGAATATGATGATGAGGGTGCTGAGGAAGAGGGGGGATATGAAGGGTAAAATGGTAAATCGTAAGTTTTTCTTTCCTGTTTTATATGATACGGTTTGGAGTGTAGTCTTATTTTTGTTGTTTTGGATATAATATGATGTTTGGATGATATGTTTTGAATGCAAATGTTTGAACAAATATACGGTGTTATAGATTATGATTTTTGAAGCAGTTTGTGGTAATAGTCTGGTCAGTAGGTTTTGATGAAAACTCTGGACAGGACCGCTTAGTACGGTTTCAAGGAACGACAAACCAAATCAACCTGGTTAGGTGGGTCGGTCAAACAAGCATGTTTTACTGGTTTTTCGGTTTTGTTTGAAAATATATTTTTATTTCTTTTTTTCAAAATCATTAGTTTGTATTGACAATTTTAAAACGATTAAGATGATTCTTGATTATGATACATATACACAATTACATAATAGAAAATTTTATATAAATAGTTAAGGTTAAATGATCGGTTTTAAATTTTAAACCGAAGTGAACCGGTAAATGGATCTCACTGACCAACTTGCTTTAGTTAAATGGTTCTGTTGGATTTAACTGTTTATGAACTAACAGTTACAGTGAAATAAGATATTATATTGTTTTTGTGTAGAGAACTCATAGGATGAATGAATGATGTGGTATGTAACAATGATTGGAAAGAAAGGGACAAAATGCGAAACCAATCAACGATAGGGGCATCTACTTATATCACTTTTCTAAACCTACTTTATTATCTGAATATTGCAAGGGGGGCTGTTTCTTTCTTTTGTGGGCAGGAGGATAAGCATAAGCCGAGTTATGGTGAAATCTTTTTTTTTCTTTTTCTAGATAATTTATGTCGATGCCATCAAGGTTCTGCTTTGGTGGTCAGGGGGTTTTCTCAAAAGGTTTCTCCTCTGTGGAGGTCATGAGTTCGAATCTTGTAAGGTGCACTTCATAAAAACTAGGAACATCCTCTGCAGATTCGAATTCCTTGGGGGTTATATGGGTAGACTGATGTACGAGCCTCACCTGATGGGACGTGTCAGTTGAGCCCATGCCGTTAAAAAAAAAGATAATGTATGTCGGTGAAAGAATTATTTTAAACATTATAAATTATAATTTTTTTAATCTAAATACCATCTTTTTTTTCTTTTCAAAAGACCTAAATACTATCTAATCTTAAACTTACATGGACTTAAACTCACAACACTTTTAGGAGTGGGGGAAAATATTAATTTTTTTTCATCTTTATAAATACTACTAGAATCAGGTTGCTAACTTTTTTTTTAACGGCGACACATAGATATTCTAGGATAATTAGGTTTCTCCGGAGCAACACCTAGAGCATTCAGGACAGCCCACCATAGGAGGAACCCCCCAACTCCCTGACCTGGCCACATACCCTTTTTTTGCTGTGGCCAGGATTAGAACCCAAAACCTCCACTATAGGAAGTCTTGGCGCTACCATTGCACCAGATGACCAATGGTATCGGGTTGCTAACTTTAGATTCAAAAAGTGATTGATATAGAAAATCACAAATATTTGGTTCGTGAAATTCACTAGAATTGGAATTGAAATTTAAAGGATTCTTTTGAAATCCATAATTTTTTGGATAACATATATGTTAATAAAATTGTAATGTAAAAATAATTAAAATACAAAATTATTCCTTAAAATGGTGAGATATTATTAATTCGTTAAAATGACGAGAGATTTTTAATTTCATTAGTTGAGTGATTTGGTTAGAGTTAAGTCCAATTTTAATTTGACTAAATTACATAAAACAACCTTTAGGTATATACCAAATTACATCCGTAGACCTTAATCTTTATTAATTACACTAGACACCCTTTATCTATATGATTTGTATCAAGTTATAACCTTTAGACTAACCGGCGTTAGATTTTTCAGTTAAATAACTTGTAAATGACTAATTTACCCTTCATTCTTATACTAGGTTAAAACCCATGTATTACATGGGTTGAATAAATACAACTTGCTATAAAACATCAGTTCCTATGTAAATTTGTAAATTCTAAAAATGCTATATAGTTATTTTTTTAAAATTTTTTATAGAAAAGAATGAAGAAATGTTCAAATTATAAAAATATTTTATGAATAAACCTATTTTTTAAAAATAAAAAACGTTTTATAAAAGTAATTTTAAAAATCATTATTATTGGGAAACAAAAACCATAAAAAAATTAAAAATTTTGAATAGTTAATAAGAGAGAGAGACGAGAGACAAAAAATATAAAAAAATTAAAAAACTTGTATAATTAATAGGAGAGAGAATCGGAAAAAAATGTTAAGGATGAATGTGTGAGTGACAAGTGTCCCCTCAAAACATTTATTTATCATATAGTATAGATTAACAAATTAATATATATATATATATATATATATATATATATATATATATATATATATATATAAGGGACGGTTATCGTACAAAGAGGCTAAATCGTACGAAGCTTACGAAGGGCCTCAAACCGTCCGATTAATATGATCTAAGGTTGGGGATAACGCGGTGACATAAACGTAATTACTTTGAAAAAATAACGCGTCGTCCAGATAAAAAAAGGCATAAATGTCAATTTTTTTAAAAATAATCACACTTAATGCGTGCTTTTTTTACGTAATCACGTTTTTACGTAACTTTTTTTACGTAATTATTTTTATGTAATTATGTTTTTTCAGTGTGATTGCAACTAATTTTAAACATGAATAATCGGCAAAAACAAATTACCGGCAAAAACATTAATCAAAGTTTCTATCGAATGTGTGTGGATCTGGAAACGGATAGGAACAAACAAACAAAACTAACTGAAAAATTTAACCTCTGTTAGTCTAAAGGTTATAATTTGATACAAACCATTTAGATAAATGGTGTCTAGCGTAATTAGTGAAGATCTGCCGATGTAATTTAGTATATACTTAAAGGTTGTTTTCTGTAATTTACTCTTTTAATTTTTTCTCTTAACCAACCAAACATGTCAAGAAATGAAATTTAAATTTCAATTCCATTAAAATCCCATGAATTCATGTCAAACCAAACATTGACTGATAATAATCCTAACTGATAGTTTGACTGGTGATAATATCGACTTTCACTTTTGTTGCTAATGACAGTCCCAACAACGTAATCATCATATATTTATACTCGATTTCAATCGTACGTTTCTCCATTACATTTAAAATCGACATTTTGAGCGAAAATATGTGTAAATCTATAATGATTATGATACTTGACTGTCATTGACAAAGGAAGTAAAAGTTGAGATTATCACCTGTCAAACTGTTAGTTTGAATTATTATTCGTCAATAAGTTATACTTTGAATTATTACAAACGAATTTACCTAAATTAAAACCAGATTTAAATTAAACTAGTAAGTATATTAATTATTTGGATTACATTACAAAAGGAATTAAGCTTGTGAGTACATCTGAAAACGATGCTGATGAGCTAGATAGAGATTCAGGTGATTCGGAGACGACATTATCGGATTTCTTGAGCTGAGAGTCAACCTTTTCTTCCACCTCCTTCCTTCTTCTTTGCTTTTATCAATCTCTGCACCAATCTTTTCCCTCTGTACGTACAACATCGATATATCAATTAAATATATATTAACTAGCGTGAGAGAATTAATATTAATAATTAATGGACCAACTTCGTGTAGAGTAGCTGTTTCACACCATGAACAGCGGCGCGGTTAGGAGTCTTTGCTGCAAACGGTCGACTCCACCTTACGCTAGTCGTCATTCTGATTATCATCATCGTTTTGCAAATGTTGTCGTCGTTGCGGTTGTGTTTTTAAATTATCTTATCTGGTGACGAATCCCAGATGTCTGGCATGCAACGCTACAACTTGGATTATATATACACGTGTGCTTTTAGTCACACACACATATATATATTTATATATATCTTGTTACTATTATTATTAGAGTCAATTGCATAAATGACTCTTATAGTTTGATTAAATTGCATGTTTGGCCTCTTAGATTTTAATAAATGTAAATTTAGTCCAAACTTTTAAAACTTGGTTGCGCCTTAGCCCCTAATGTTAACACAAGTTAGTTTTCAACGGAACGTTAGCTCATGTATATTCACGTGACTTACGATTGCAAACTTATTCCTAAAAATGAGTTAAAATCAATAATAAAAAATTGATAAAAAACTAGTAAAAGTTCATAAAAATCACTAATTTTCTATTGATTTTTTCTATTTTTTACTTATATTACTCATTTTTAAGATTAAGTTTGCAATCGTAAGTCACGTGGAAATCACATGGGATAACTTTCCGTTAAAAATCTGACTGGTGTTAACACCAGAAGCAAAAGGCACAACATATCATATTCTGGCTTACTCTCGTTCTGTTCAGAAACTTGATTCCTCCCTCGAGTGACTTGTGTAATGGCCTGTCTGTGTTTGTAAATTCTGGTTTCATGCAAATAAAAGTAAACCCATTAATTTACCTGTCACTTCAATTAAAACGACTTTACAAGCTAAGCTCATTTGGATCGGGTTTTTTAGTTCTGAGTTTTTCTTATTTGTTTTCTGTTTTAATTTTTATTTTTATTTCCTCTCAGATGTCGATATCGTGTTAAAAGTAAACAAACCCGGTTAGTTTTTAATAGGCTGCTTTTAAATACCTACGCCAGATGGTTTCAGGACGCTCCACTCCTCACACTCCACCTCACCCACCCGGGTTCTAACCTCGGCGGTTGTTTTATTTTTTTCTTTATTTGTTTTTTTCAAGTTTTTATTCACCTTTTTCTTATTTTAGGTTACAAATCTTAACGGTTTCGTTTCGTTAAAATTACTGTGAGTTACGCCACTGCCGCGAAGTGCGGGATGTCCTCCTTTTTAAAAACAAACATCGTATTTGATAAGTCTCATATATGTATTTGTATATATGTGTATAACTGTATATATGCATGCATCTATATGGCCTGCAACTAATTTTTTTTTTTCGAATATATCATTCTTATATATAGAGTTAATGGTTGTAGTTTCTCTGATTCTTATTCAAATTGAAACTCAGGTACAAATAAAATATAAATATAACTGAAACTGGAAACTGAAACTGAAACCTATGGCTATAACAAACTAGGCGAAACTCTTACTAAGAGACGAAACTAAACCTACTTACAAACAAAACTAAAACCTATATATACTTTCGTCCAACAATGGTTTGTAAAAAGTAGTTAAAAACTAACAAATTTATAAATCTTTTTGTGCTAACTTCAAGTTATTTTGAGGCAAAATCACCTGACTTGATATCACAAGTTAATATTTAGATCATTGTGGTGGATGGTGGTGGTGTTAATGATTTTTTTTTTAAAAGGCAAATTTCATTTACAGAGCAACCCACCAAACAGGGGGCAAACACAAAACCAGAAAAATTACATCAAAATAAACTTACACCAATTGGTCCAGCTAATGGACTTCAATTTGGATCTATTTACAATCCACAAAAAACCTAAAGCCTTGATATTTTGGATGGTGTCTTCAATCTTAACCGCTTTCTTAGAAAAAAATTTCTCGTTCCTAGCTTTCCAAAGACACCAACAAGTTACCATAATTATACAATGAAACACCTTTTTACTAACCTCTTCCAAATGCATAAAGGAATGAAGATCCAATAAATCTCTAACCGAAAAAGCGAAAATCGGGGGAACGTGGCACCACACCGCAATATGTTGCCACACCGTCGATGCAACTCTACACGAAATCAAAAGATGGTTGATGGATTCCTCCTCATCCTCACATAGTGCACACATTCGGCTATCGGTATGAATATTTCTTTTAGCCAACGCTAAAAGGGTAGGAATGCAATCGAATTTTGCCCTCCAAGCAAAAATATTACATTTAAGAGAAACCCAATTGCACAATTTCATAATATAACCATGGTTGTAAACTCTACTTCTAGAAAAGCAATCCTTAACCGAGCCAACCGAGAACGTACCAGAGCTGTCACCCAATTATCCTTTTTGCGATCAAGGTGGACCGGAACCAACATGTTCCGAATATCAGACCATTCGTTGCCTTCCACGCCAATTTGGGGGGCCCTTTTCCAATTTCATTTTCCTTCAAAATTCTGATCCCTTTTGTTGAATCTATCACCAACTTTACAATTTTTCTTTGCCTCTAATTTGAAGAGGTTAGGAAAAATACCTCTTTTAAAGGGTCATTAGCAGATGTTGGGATGGTTGTGGATGTGAGTGGTGGGTTATGGGTGGCGGTATAAAAAAGACAATAAACAACTGATATAATTAATGCTTTAAATTGAGTAAAAAATGATACAAATATATATATGGAAATATTATAAAAGGATGTTATACATAAAATAGAATTAGAATATATCAATGTTTTTAGAATCGAACCGGACCGGACAGCGAACCAACCGTTATTAGAGGTTCATTGGCTGGACTGGTTGAACCGGATTTAAGAATCAGATGATGTCATAAATAACATGAAAATTAAAATTTTATAAAGATACAAATTTAAAAATATTTTTTGTTTTGATGTGAATTTATAATTTAATGAATATAAAGGATTAAATATATAAAATATGTAACTTGAAATACAAAATTAATCAGCTAATAGATTTTGAAGGAATAACTACATAAAAGAAAATTAAAAAAAAACTGAAATCCAGTCCGACCACTCGGTCCAACCGATAACCGACATGTTCAAATAAAAATGGTTGAACTACACACAACCGGACTGGCTATGTGTCTGGTTTCCGGTCCAAACCGGTTCCAAAAACACTAAAATATAGGCATTAACCAATGATAGCATATCAAAAGTTGGCTTTCTTAACTAGAAAAGATAAGAAGATAAGAGTGAAAACCAAAAGAAAGTAAATTTAGATTAGACCATAAAACGTTAAAATTTAATTATGTAACATCTATATTTATAAAACTTTTTTAATAATATAAATGAGTGTTAAAATGTTTAAATTTAAAGCTTGCGAAAGATATCATTAAATTACAATAACTAACTCTTATCTATATCTATACTATATAATAGATAAAGCTTTCTTACATGACAAATACCACCACCATATTTATTCTCATAATTTTTTTTTCGCTATCTCTTTCTTATTAAATACACCCCTATATTTTATTAATAATATATTTAAAAAAAATATTAATAAAACACATTTATTTTATATTATTCATTATTATAAGAAACTTTGAAATATAATTATGTAACTTTTATTTTGAATCAAATAATAATGAAAGTCAAATTACATTAAATAGTAATTAACGTATTTTCAAAACTCAATTACATATTAATTATTATATATTTTTTTTAATTTTGTTTTCTATAATTCATATATGTAATACATTTTTACACATTTAAATATATATAGATAAATAATTAAGAATTTTATGTATTGATCTACACACGGGGTTTTAAGCTACTTACAAATATACACTAGTAGGGAATCCGCACGATGTGCGGCCCCTGACAAATTAATTATGTACAAATATTTGCTTAACTAAACGATTTTTTTTATAAATTACAACTCAAACACAAATACAACTTGGTTATAAAATATTTATATGAGGTACGACCAAATGTAAGAGGTATCCCGCGCGTTGCCGTGTAGAATTGAACGTCTTCAATTGATTTTCTCTATTTAATATTGTAACACCCATTATTGGAACACCAATTATTAAAACATTTAAACACACGCGAAAGCATTTATCTCAAGATTTTTTTTTACACCTTCGCGTACCGCGAAGAACTTGGGAACTCCCTTCGCGTACCGCGAGGGATTCCCAACTACATTGTCCGCAGGAAGCGTTCTTCGCGTACCACGAAGACCCTCCTGCCCATCCTCGCGTACCGCGAGAGACCAAACTTTAGCCTGTCCGTAGGAGGATCTCTCGCGTGGCGCGAGAGACTTCCTCCCCATCCTCGCGTACCGCGAGAAACCTGAGTAAACATAAAGTTTACTCAGTTTGCCCAGTTCCATACTTAGTCAAAATTTTCCCATTTTTCACAAAACATCAAAACACCAAAAACTCCCAACACTTGGGTATTTTGACAATTTCTTAAACAACATATTCACATTAACATCATTTACCAAAACATCAAGTTTTGTACAAATCTACATATCAAACAAAGGATTTTCTTTTAAACCCCCAAAATACCAAATTCGTGTACGGGAATTCTTCAACGCCTCGGATTTGACATTGATCTACATCGGAGCTTTGCCTACATAACCACATGAACATTTCACCATTAGTAATGAAGATAAACATAACAAACAAATATTTATTACTTGTTTCCACCCATTCACCCATTAGGCCCGTTTGACCCGTTTACACCCATTTGGTCATTTAAGGGATTCGTAACACTTGCATTTCCACTTGCAAGTTTCATTTCATTTATTTTACATTCATTTACATCTTTTCATATCCATTATGGCTCTTAGGCCATAACCTCATATCCATTATGATACTTAGATCATACCTCTTATCCATTATGGTATTTTAACCATAACCTCATATCCATTATGATTCATAGATCATAACCTCATACCCATTATGATTCATAGATCATAACATCATCCACATATATCCATTATAGTATTACACTATAACTACATTCATTCATTTCACTTATCCATTATAGCATTTCAACTATAACTACAATCATTCACATAACCATTAAGGTATTTCCACAATAACCATATTCATTCATTTACACATATCCATTATAGTTTTATCACTATAACTACATTCATACTTTTCCACATACTAGTTCATTTCAATACGTAGCATGCATCATAACACACAAACCACCCAATTATCAACATTACTAAGTAAGTGCAAAGGCACTTACCTTTTGAGTTAGAAGATCCCGCACCACCTTCTAGCTTTGCAATTTGATTACCTAAACATATACACCTAGTTTAGTAATCTATCATACATACATCATCACATTACATTCGAGTCCACTACCCAATTTTCATTTCCCAACCCAAACTGACCCGTTTGGGTTATTCCCATGACCAAACACCCTCTTTCAACACAAACTCACCTACTTGAGTTTTCTTTCCAATACCATAACACTAATTTCTAAATCAATAACTTTTATTAGGTCAATTTGGTGTTTAATCAAGTGTCTATTACCACCTAAACACTTAATCTTCACTAATTCATCATTCTAGCATCATGATCCAAACACCCCCAATTTCCACCATATGAACCCTAACTTTTCAAAATCATAATCAAAGGGTTCTAGGATATTAATCAATACTATTTACCTTTAGTTTAGCTAGATTATCTACAATCTAACACTAATTCACCACATGCATACTCGATTTTTGGATTTCTTCAAAACCCACCAAAAATCACATTCAAAATGAAATCAAAGGAAAGAAATCACTTACTTGATGTTAGAAGGATGATGTGCAAGCCAACACCTTCATAATTTCAAGCTCAAATGCATGATTTGCTTCAACAGTCGTTTTTCTCTTGCTCAAGAACGATTTCAACAACACAAATGAACTCAATTTTGACCTTGGCTAGTCAAAATGGCAGATTTGCCATGTTACACTTTGGGCCCCTCAACTTTCATTTCACACATTTCATTCCAAAACTAGTTAAAACTAGTATAACTTCATTACAAACTTGAAACCCACTTGTTTCAACTTATTTTTAAAATATTATTTTCTTCATAATATTTTATTATTTATTTGAAAATGAAACCCGGATTTTGGTTCGTTACAAATATAGTGAAACAACTAATAAAAAACAATAAGAGCACAATTTATAAAAAAAACCCAAAATTTGAATATAATTAGAATTCCAAAGCTTACCTTTTGTTCCCCATGCAAAGACCTCAGTTGCTTATTCTTATTTATAAACTTTCCTATTTGTACAATTTACGGGTTTGCACTCGTCTTTCATATTTTATTCAATTGGTTTGTACAGTTGTACTAAAGGGAATAGACTTTTACAACACATACCGTACTATATATGATTGGTAAACCTACATGTTGCGATATAGTAACGTGGTTTACAATGTACTTTAACTTCAAAAGTCCAAGACGACACAAACAAGATAAAAAGTATACTCTAATGTTTTAATAATTTATGGATCATATTAAGTTGATACACAAAAGCAATCCAAAGTGACGAAATTGCTATAAATTGAAATTCAAAATCCCAGAAAGTCAAAAAACACAGTTTAAATATACCGAGTGTCTTGTCTAATGTTTGCACAGGGCCGGCCCATTAGTTTATAAGGGTGAAGCTAGGGCTTTAGGCCCCCAAAAAACTGGGCCCCCCATTTAACCCAATATTTTTTCGTTTATTATTTGTATCAGACTACAGCCCACTTTTAATTCATACCGGAGGACGAGACAATGGACGAATGACCGAGAAAGGATTCCATGGAGAAGTCGATAAGTCTCATCATTAATGCAATCGACCATGCAACATTAATTGGGAGAATCAACAGACGCCATGATTCCTAGATCCCAATAAGCAAACCGACACTTTCAAATGAAAGTAGTGAATTTGCTTTTCCTTTCATTAACGACATATCACTCAATCACAAAGTTTATAATGTAAGACACGATTTATTATATGCCTCTTATTATCATTTATCTTATTATTAAATGATCTAATGTTTTATTATTAACCTATGGCTAGTAATTAGTTGGTGGGCCTAATTACTCCTAATGAGCCATTAATAGGTTTCCCCTTGGGTGTACAATATATATATAGAGAGATAATTAGAGAGAATTGACTAATGAATCAATTACTATGAACACCTAAATTCGTCCCTCTCTCTCTTCCATAACCGTGAGTTCTAACGAACTCACATTAGCCATCCTAACTGTACACCCTAAACGGGAACCCGTTCTTCCTAGCGGATCATGACGTCTTACCTCTTAGCGGTTAGGTTATCAGGTATGTATTATATTATTGTTTTCCATTATCATGTTACAAGAACTGATCAACATGTGGTATCAGAGCGTATGTTGATTAATCGGTTCTTGTTTCTTTCCCTAAATTGGAATTAAAATCGGAGAACAAAGTTCTATTAAAACCATAAGAAAATCGTTCTAATGATGTTCATGGTTTTCTATTTTTATTAAAATATATATAAAGTTTTTTGATCTCCTAAAATCGAGATCTATAAAGTTTTTCGAAATCTGTTAAAATAATATTTCAAGATTTCGATTCCAGGCTTAAATCTGATAATGATCAATAACAGTTTCTTATGTTCTTCAATTTTGTTCTTGATATATTCATCCTAAAATTGATGAAAAATCCCTTATTTTTGATTAAAACCGGATTTGATTATGTTTTCCCAAAAAGGTGTAACTTAATCCCCAAGTTTTCGAAACCTTATTATTATTTTAATTATTCGAACTTATTTGGAGATATACTAAAACACCTTAAAGATTTTTTTTTTTAAATCAAAATATATTCAAATCCCTAAATTTTCGCACATGCCTTATCTAAGTTTAAAGTTCATGGTTTTAACTTTACGGGTATTTTATTATTCTCGGGTTTAGCTTTCACGGGTATTCTTAAGTTCACGGGTCTTAAACTTCACGAGTATAGTTCACAACTCCGAGTTTACGATTTATATTTTACGGTTTAAGTTCACTGTTTAAGTTCACGGGTCTTAAGTTCACGGGTTATGTTTATGGAGCCGTGAACCCTTATCTGAGCCGTGAACCTTACATGAGTCGTGAACTTTCCCTGAACCGTGAACCTTACTGAAACCGTGAACCTTTCTGAAACCGTGAACCTTTCTTAAATCGTGAACCTTACTAAAACCGTGAACCTTTTCTGGAGCCGTGAAACTTATTTTTCCCGAGAACTTACCTTTTCCCGAGAACTTACTTAGAGCCGTGAACTTACCTGAGCCTTATTTATGTGCCTAAAATTTTTAGCGAACTCGGAGGTTTGCTATTACTGAATGCTTTAGTTGTAGTTTTGTTAAACCTTAAAATTAAATGTTTTTCAAAACCTTTAAAACTTACTTAAATAACACCTAATGCTTCACTTCTTCCCAAAGGTGATGTGATGCATGTGTAAATGTATTCAAGCTTAATTAAGCATTACCACTTAGTGCATATCATGAGATTAAATTAGAAACATGATTAACTTAAATAACACCTAAAGTTTCACTTCTGCCCAAAGGTGATGTGTCACGCTTGTAAAGTTAGTTAAGTCTAACTAAGCACTAGTTCGCCTAAAATAATTAAATGTTTCTACTTCTGCCCAAAGGTGATGGGTCACATTTGGTTTTCGCGAACCTAATTATGTGCACTCTAAACAAATGTTTCATTTCTGTCCAAAGGTGATTTGTTACATTCTTACTGCACATACTCACTATTAAATTGTTCCTAATACTAAACAAATGTTTTCACTTCTGCCCAAAGGTGATGTGGTACATTGTTTAAGTAGAACCTAATTAATCTATTAGTTTGGTGTTATAATAGATTTTATCACATCTTTGTAAAATATTTGTTCTTAAGTAGAACCTTACTTAATTTTATTATTTTTGTCTGCCTTAGATTATTACCCCATAGACCACTCTAAGTTCTTCTTTAACTATTTGTACCTTATTTTCACTATAGTTTCTAAGATGAGTTTTGCTTGATTAAGAGTTTCCATAATTTTGCTCTTATTAAGTCTTGATTATCCCTTAAGACATTACATTCCCGCTGCTCTTTATGATAAAAGTACCACAGAAGAAAACTAGAGCATAAGAAATAGGATAAGTCAATTACAATGTCTCTTATGGTAATCAAGAACTCCTTTCATGATTGCTATCAGGGGAGCTATTTCAGATTCTGAATTTCCTAAAGACTAATCTATTCTCTATGAAAATGGAAGAATAAAAAATAATTCATAAGACGTATGCAAACTTTCTAATTCTAAATAAAAGGTTAAGTGGCATCCGTGAACACATCATAATATACACTGACATGACCCATAAACTAAGTGGCTTATACATGGAAATTAGTGAAGTTTTTTTTTCTTTCAGTACATACAGAATAATTTTTCCACCAGTACGATTAGTTTCCTTAAAAATCAACTATAACACTCAGATGTATCAAAGGAAAATGATTGTATTGATAGCAACAAACGTACAAGAAAAGAAACGCCTAAAACTGGAAAACCGGATGTTATTCACCTCACTACCACTAAACCTAAAAGAATAATAATTCTAAAGTCCGGAAACAAAATACAAGTACCACTTCCAGCTCTAAGTTCTCTAAGGAGAAATCTCACTGCAAAACATATGCCAGTAAGGCATAAGCAATGAGACCATCCATCAACCAAGGGACTAGCTGGCTAAGATAAAATAGTCACTAATTAATGATATTTTTTTGAGTCCGCTAATATTAATATTCTAATCAACGCATGATACGTTCAGTCTAGTTCTATACATTTTCTTACCAGAATTCAACTAATAATTAAGATGAAAAATTTGTGGTGGATTTAAATGTTAAGGCTACATAGAACCATGAAATAATTGATCTTTGTATTAGACTTTATGATACCTTACATATTCTGGAGCATACTCAGAATTTAGTATCAATAATAAAGCTACACTTTGACAGTTATGAGGTTTGCGTGACCAAAACAAAGTCACCATTAACTTAAACTATCATATTATTGGTTATCATTATCTGGATAGAAACCTTAATGACATAGAACCAGCTGATACAATAAATATTCACAACTTTTGTTATCATGAAAATAAAAATTTAACAAAAGAAAAATGAGACCTATACACTTCATCCATTAAGACAAAATTTTATGAGAAATCATGACCAGGTCAATGCAAGATAAATTGTTACCAAGTCTCATTCTCAGTGACTTTAAATCATGTGTTAAACGCCCTAAATATCAAATGGCTAAGGGAATAAATGAGGGTCCACCAGATGTAATCCTAAATGGAATATTCGGACATAATTTATTTATCATTTAAAAGAATATTTACTTGTATCTAATCTGTTTCCTACGACCCAAAGCTTTAAAGATATCAATTCATATATACTTAAAAGAATTCCTTCTAAAGTTGTCTATAAAATTTCTTATGATATTTTGAACGATAAGGAAATCAAGTCTAAATTATATGAAAGGTTCTCACGTCGCGTGCATCATTGAAACTTGTCATGTGTAGTTCCTAGAGACATCAAAGATCAGTGGGAGCATCAAGTGTCCTAATTATAGCTTGCGAAAGTTGCTAGAGGTGGGGGAGTGACAAAGTGGTCTTACCTCAAATTACACCTCTTGCACACGACACTGCTCTCCATCACAACTTGTCTCTTTATAATCTAATACTACTTCTAACAAAGTCTCATAGATGCTACTAAGTGGGCAAACCTAGATTTCTTACCAAAACTAAAGTAATCCTCAACAAGAGAAACTAACATAAACATCATTAAGTTGTTTCTCTATTAGAATGTATTGGTCTTCAAATTTTAGATACATTGTTGACCCTAAGCATGCTGAATTACTTATAATTTCTAAGCTAAGTGGGAGCAGTAAAAGTCCTTATCATGACTTGCCAGGAGTACAAGAGGCGGGGGGAGAGACTCGTTAAATTTAACTCCACATACACCTCTTGTACACCATACTTCATCAACTCCTACACACTTAGAAACTAATGTTGCTCCTAATACACCTGAAATGAAAGGACCTAACCAAGAGCTACTCTATAAACTTGAAACTCATAATAAACCTAATAATTAACTCAGTATGTCATCTAGGTCCAAAAGGCTTACTAACTTTGATGATCATGTATCCTACCTGACTGAATTTAAAATGGACGTTGGAAAGTTTACCGATCCTACTTCTTCTAATTAAACCATTAGCATCAATCAATATTCTAAATGGAATAAAGCTATTATTAGCAAGCCTAACTTCATGAATTAGAATAACATTTGGGATTTGTTGAATTACCTAAATGGTGTTCATAACTAAACTAAATCCGAATGAAAACTCACAATTGATTGCTAAAGGTTATATTTAAGAAGGAATAAATTAGGTTTATTTAAGGATCATTACTGTTCTAGTAGCTTACAATAACTTAAAGCTACATTAGATGGACATTAAAACAACTTTCCCTAACATTGACATACATGTTCATAAAATAACCTGAAAGTTCTAAACTAAAGGTTAAGAACACTTATTATGTAAGTCAATGAAATCTATATATAGGTTGATTGAATTCATATGGCAACTCTCTTCATCAAGAACTAAGTGAATTTGTACACCTACCTCAAGATGAGTGAAAGCAACTAATGCAAACTTGTCCTTATATAGATGACATTCTTTTGACAAGTATATGTTAAATGAGTCAAAGCATTGATTACTCATAATTTGACATGATGGATCTCGGAGATACTTCTTATGTGATAAGTATCAAAATACATTGAGATAGATCCAATGGGATATTAGTTTCGTCCCATAAGCTTTACATTAAGCAGATCCTTACACGTGTAACATTTAAATTGTTCCCTTTTAGAGGCTAATAGGATAAATGAAAATTATTTCCTTATGCTTCATTAATTAGAAGCCTTATGAAGGTTAAAGTCTATACTCGTTAAGATATTGCTCACATTGCTGAACACTAGACTAGTCTAGATTACTGTGAAGCATCTAAAGAAATATTGCAATATCTTTAACAAACGAGAGACTATAATTTAAAGAAGAAGTGAAAATGGTTGACTACTCTTATTCTATTTTTGTAGTGTTCAAATAAATCAAAATGTCAACTTCGGGGTATATCCTTATGTCAGCAGACATGCCTATCTCATGGAGGAGTCATAAGGAACTATTAACAACAACCTAAGTTAATTGACATAATATGTTGCAGATCATAACATAATTGTCACTAAATGTTGTTGGAAAATTTACCAGTGGACTCATAATTTAGTAACTCCACATAAATATCATATCGAAGACTTATTGTGATAAGTCAGCTACCCTTACTTCTCGAACAGTAACAGTTCAAGCGGAGCTGCATTAATGTTCGATACGAAATTATTGTTCACTTATGAATTATGAACACGTTGAGGAAACTAAATCTTTGTATCGAATACATTCATGATATGCAAATGGATGCATATAACTGAAGGTCAACCACCCATAAGTCTTATGTAAGCGCTTATAATTAAGACGAGTTTTACTAATGACCATACGTAATTGCATATTGTACTATGAATGATTAATTATTAAATTTCCTCACTTATTTGAATTTGTTTGTCCCTAAATACGTTCATGCATGCCTAAAGACGTATAAACAAGTAACTATAGGCTTATTTGTAAATTTGATCCTACGTTGACTTAAGTTTTAAGTTGGGATTGTAGTATGATTAATGGGGGTCTTGAGTTGCATGCTGATTCAATGACTGTATGTTCCTGCTACATTTTTGGTTTAAAACTAAATGAGTATTAAATCTGCGCAGACTTACTAATGCTCATAATAAATGATTACTCAGCCAAGTGGGAGAATGTAAGACACGATTTATTATTTGGCTCTTATAATCATTTATCTTATTATTAAATGATCTAATGTTTTATTATTAACCTATGGCTGATAATTAGTTGATGGGCGTAATTACTCTTAATGGACCATTAATGGTTTTCCCCTTGGATGTACAATATATATAGAGAGATAATTAGAGGGAATTGAATGAATCAATTACTATCAACATCTAAATTCGTCCCTCTCTCTTCCATAACCGTGAGTTCTAACGAACTCACCTTAGCCATCGTAACCGTACACCCTAAACGAGAACCTGTTCTTCATAGTGGATCACCCTCTCAGCGGTTAGCTTATCAGGTATTTATTATATTATTGTTTTCCATTATCATGTTACAAGAACTGATCAACATTTAACACTTTAAAAATCTTTGTTCTTTTTTCACCAGAAGAATTGTCAATCTCTTTCACGTGATACATTGAAATCTGTTGATGATTACTTGGTTTAACTTTTTTGATGGATATAAAGTAGTTTAGGCCTTGATTGGTATAAATTTATGATCTTAATTTCATTCATTTCCTGTTTTAATTCATAATGAAATAATTATGTAAATTTTGAATAGGTTATAGACTTATAGGGAATGAAATTTTATACGTTTGATATGGTTTCCTAATAAAATCAAGTCTTCTGATGTAGACTCAAGCAGGAGACACAATTAGTATAAATGCAGGTTTTAATCCTATTTTCTTTTGTGAACTTTGAGTAGATACAATCCTTGTATTTCAAAAATGAATTCACTGCTTCCTTTTTTAAAGACTAAACTTTTTACGATATCAAGAATCATGTAGAGGAAGTTGAGAAAGATACGTTTACTCTATGCTGCAATTTGATTATGATATGTTTGGAATTTAGTAAGTTCATAATTTTTATGGGTTCCTTCTTCATCTTTATGTTTCAAACAATTTGGTTTTAATTTGTTTGGTTTAGTTTTTAATGCCTATAAATTAGTTTTCTTTTTTGTTTGATTTAGTTTTTTAAGTTTAAAATAAATTATTCTAGAAGCTTTTATAAAATCACAAAATGGTCGCTACCAAAGTTCATAATAATGACATTCGGAAAAGGCCCCAAATTTTTGGAATCGCTTTAGGCCTCCAAAAAGCTTGAGCCGCCCCTGTGTTTGCATTCCTCGAAGCACCGGAAAGACAATGAGTCAAGTCCAAAACCAAGATAAGAAATAAGTCAACTCAAGTTATACATGGGTCACATGTGAGAATTTTAATTCCAAGATAAGAAATAAGTCAACTCAAGGCATCACTTGTATGTGTGAGCATTTTTTTAGGATTATTGGTGAAATGACAGAAAAGTGTGTTTTTAGGTATGTACATGGTGTTTCAAAGAAGGGGTGGTGAATTGTTAAAAAATCTGAATGAAGAAGCAATCACACACCTGAAATATATCTTGGATGAATCAGGGAATGGTTGTCTGCAACTCTTCCTGTTCATTGGACCACAAAGAAACAATATATTAGATATTGCGTAACCCCGAAAACATTACATGCAGCGAAAAAAATTCAATCTGAAAGCAAAGAAGCAAGAGATTGCTAGCATACCGATCTTACGTATGCTGAGGATATATCAAAGTTAACATAAAAAAGACCTTTATAAAGTTTATCAAAAGGTCCATTATCAATTTTCTTCCCAAAGTTTAAATTTTCCACCAACAACATGATTTATGAATCTTTTTGAGCTAACTCTGAATCCAACAACCTATTAAACGGGTTGAACGTGTAAACTTTTTTTTAACTAATTAAGTTTGAGAATGCAGTAAATAAAAACCAACTTGTAAAAGTGCTGAACCGCCCGTTGACGGCAACATTAAGACTTTGTTCACCGGTTGCTGCAAATTCAGTTATCATTATGTTGAGACTTCAGGAAAGTAAACAACAATTCAAATCTCTTTAGTTTATTCTTTCTAGTTTCAAAAGAGGTCCATTCCTGTCAAGATAACAAGCTTCCATTGAAAAGACTTCAATATAATCACTAATTTATAATAGAAATAATGCAATCCTATTTTTTGAGCTACAACTGCACCATTCTATACCAATTTAAAACAAAATTAGCATAAACTCATGTAGAACTCAAAAGGTAACAAAGGTATAAATGATCACCTTTACTCTTAAAAATTTTAACCAGTGTAATCTGTCCAGGAACAATACACTATAAGGAACCAACCACTGAATGTATAAATTTACTTCCAATGGACAAGGTCTACAAACTCTGTACCTCCTTTTTCTTAGCAGGACGTGCGTGTTTATGTAACGCTACATTTGTTTCTAGTAACTTGATATCAAACCGTAATCTCCTCAAACTTAAAGCATGTTTTTCATCGGATTCCTGCCGCAACTTCTTATGCAAAAACACATCCACGTCCATAGCATCCGAACCCTGATTCAGGGACAACAATTCCAACGTATTTCCATTTGGTTCAATTTAGATATAGATATAGATATAATAATCACATTTGGCATATTTGCCTTTCAAAAAATTTTTGGCATATTTTGAAGTTCGAAAGTTGGATATTATTCATGTCACATCGGCTTCAAACAAAACTGAGGCCCATTGGGCCTTATTGGCAGTTGTTCAAGTATAGAAAGATTACAAATTTGGGTTTTGATCTAATAGAAATTATAATAACTAAATCAACCCATTTCACCTCTAATAGAAATTAATAACTATTTATAATTATGATTAAACTATTTAAGTATAAAATTATAACTTTTTAATCAACAAAAATGATCTACTCAAAATTTTAATAAAATAAGCCAAAATTATCTTTAACATTTATGAAAAAAAAAAACAATTGTATTTCAAAAAATGTCTTCCAACCAATTCACCAACGGGTCAGTAACCAATACACCAAAGAATAGCTAAAATATTCATAGTTTAGACATCTTTCTAATGAAATTACCAAATTACCCCTACCAATGTTGACCAAAAAAAGTCAAACCCACCATTATCTCCAAGCTCTTGATAGTTTCATGGCCAACAAAGAGTTCTTGTCTTTCATCCTTAATATCCTCCTCTTTCTTGCAGCTGCTGCAGCCCTAACCCTTAAATCATTATCCATCACCAAGTATTTACTTTGATCCAACGGTTGAGAACAAACCATGAAATCATAAGTCTCCCCATGAATCTTGACACGTGGATCAATCTGATTGAATAACCCAAATCTACGACCACCATTGTTGGGATCTACCATAAACTGTTGTGGTGTTGCAGTGGCAAACATGGTGATTTGTTGATGACAACGTTGTTGGTCAATCAATTTCATAGGACTGTTCCAAATATGGAAATCTTGTATGTTTCTTGAATAACTTATCTGAAATTAACAATTAATTAAAAAAAATTAATTAAATAAATTTAACCAAAACTAATCATGAAATTTATAATTCTAATTTCTACATTACCTTTTGTCCTCTTGCTTTTAGTTCAAGATTTTCAGAAGCAAGTTCTTGATGAAGGGTTTTGATAGCTTTTACTTTCTGTTCAAATTGACAATTTCCAAAGTCAAAATCAAGAAAAAAAGTCAAAATCAGTGAATCTGTGTATCAGATTATTGCTTACCTCCATGAGAATCTCTCTTTCTTGTTGCAGTCCATTGTATAATTCCATTAAATCATCTGTTGCCTGTAAAACAGTCAAGAAAGTCAAAATTAATCACCCAAAAGTCAAAATTGAATAAAGAACATGAATAGATAAGAATAGAAAATTGTAATCAAGAACTATTAAAACGTTAAAAATTCAAACAATTTATAACAAACCCAGATGCAAAAATCCAATATAAAAATAACCCAGAAGTCAAATCTGTAAAAAAAAAATCAAGAAAACAAGAACTTGATACCTTTCTTTTCAAAGATTTCCGTACAGATGACGGTGGTTTACGGTTACCACCACCGGGTAAGAAACAAAGCGGGGTTGGTGGCGACGGTGACGGTGAAGATTCCGATTTCGAATCCAACACAGATCTTTTCTTTTTCCGACCCCAAGTGAAACTGTACCGACCAATCAACTCCGATTTGGCGAACAATTTCGGTAGACTTAGTAAAATTTCAACAACTTCAACCTCTTCTTCCGTCGGAATCCGCAACCTGCCGGCGACGGCTGTTACCGTCTGTTTCATTGCAGTGTTTTGGGAGATAAAGATTGAAAACCCAGATGGAGAATCAGTTGATAATGGGTGTTAAGTGGATGAGAGATCAGATTTATAAAGAAATAAATAAGGGGAAATATAAGGAGAGGGGGAGGGTTGATGCCACGTGTCCTGTTTGTAGAGATGGGGGGCATCTTAGGGTTTAGTGGAATAATGATTTACATGGAAACTTTTGTAATTTATATTTGGAAAGATTTCATATCTTGTTGCTTATTTCAGATTATCAAATCTTAATTGATTTGATTGGTGTATGGATGGGGTATATATGGAAGTTATTTTGTTTTATTTATGGTCATTATATGTTTAACAAAAGTAATAGTAACTTTACAAAAATAAATTGCAAACTAATGTGATGTTTAAGCCAATGTGATGACATATAAATCAAGATTCTTTTTGGCTTATGATGGTTAAGCTCCTCCTATTGAATGGAGAATGATCCGGAATTGAGATTAATGTGGTTGTGGTAAGTTCAACCGTCAAAATGAGTTTCTACACCATTGTGGTTACTATATTCTATCATTGTAGCTAGAACTAACAATTTCTGACACGGAATTATTAACAAGACACGACAGAACACGTAATTAATATGTCTCGTGTTTGACTTTACCAGGTTTCGTGTCTTAAATAGGTCGACGCGTTAAGACACGGTTAAATTCGCGTCTAAACAGAATAAAGGCATGTTAACCTGTTAACACTCGTTAGTGACATGTTAACATTCTATTTGCATCCAGGCCTAATCCAAGTCCAACACTCCAACCCATCTTTAATACTTTTATGGGTTTTGTTTTAAAAATGTTTAGAATTTATTATGTTAATGAATGTTATGATTCGACTTTTTAAACTTTTATGATTTTTTGTCATTTTTTCTTTCATTGCATATGTGATATTATTCACTCTCTAAACAGGTTTTCAAGCAGGTCCCTTAACAAGTGATCTGTTTTAAAACAGTTCGTGTTTGAAAAAAAATGACACGATTACAGATCATCGTGTCTGACCTGTTATGCCAGCGCTAACCGTAAGTAATATACATGACTTTATATAAGAATTCTTGTTTTTGAAACTCAGAGTTCTTGTGATTTTTTTTTAACGGTAATTTGGATCACTGACGAGCCACTGGCCATCCGATCAGAGTTATTGTGATAATCACATATTTTACATAAACAATGTGATGTTTAAAGAAGAAAACTTAAATTATTATTTGGGAGACTCGGAAACATCTTCAATTGAGTTAATTGGGTCTCATTGAAGGTTAATTGTTTTGTATGTGATCCTAACACGGATTGTTCTTTTCGTTGGATGTGATTTTACGATGGCAGTTTGAAAGTGGTTTTTTGGGAGCTTCTCCTACCAACATGTCCGACTTTCTTAATGCCATAAATTCCTCCTTGGGTTGGTTCTAAAATTTTGAACAAGCTGAAAACGGTGATCCTTTATTCCATGATTTGGAAAGCTCGGAATACTTTATTGTTTAGAAAGGATACTCACTCATCTTTGAATAATGAAAACGACAGAGAATATAAAACTTTTTTTCCTTTAATTCGATTAAAAGTAGAGGGAAACTATGCTCAAAACAAAATGTGTGGTTTTTCAAACATAAAGTACAACCCTGAATGACAGAGAATATGAACAATCTTCTCAAAACAAACAATCTCGGCGTGATTCTTCGACAACCAATCCATACCAATAACAACGGCAAAACTTCCCAGGTCAACAGGTAACAGGTCTATACTAAATGTGTGGTTTTTCAAACATAGAGTACAACCCTGAATGACTTCCTCGGTTTTAATTAATTTCCCGTTTGCTAATTCAATTGTATAATTTTGGTCTAGTTTGCTAGCCTTAATACCGAGTAGGGACTTAAAGTCATTTGACACAAAACTCATATCAGCACCTGTATCGAAAAGTATAGAGGCATAGTGATTATTTATCGGGAACATACCAGTGACAATGTTTGGATCTTGTCGTGCGTCCCCAGCCTCCATCACAAACGCTCTTCCACGGGCCTGATTGTTGTTTCGGTTCTTCAACTTTGGACAGTCTTTCCTGAAGTGCTTTGGATCTCCACATTCAAAGCATCCCTGATTCATCCTTTCTGCTCCTGGGTTGACCTTTCCTACTACTTGATTGATCTTATTAGGGTTCGCATTGCTCCAACAGTTATGGGCTAGATGCCCATACTTTTTACACTTCCCACATTGGGTACACCTTCCACTGTGATGATATCCACACTTGTCACACTTCGGTCGTGTTCCAAGATATCCATTTTGTTCCACAGTGTTGACAGCATAGGCTTTCATAGTTCCAGGTCTCTTGTAAGTTTGATTCTTGTTTTGATTACTTGGTTTTCCAAACCATTTCCTCTTTTCCCCAGACCTTCCTTCCTCGATCTCCTTCTTCTCAAACAAACCATCACGCACAGCATTATCCCTTAGCTTGAAAGCTAGAATTTTAGCGCTCTTGGCATCAATAGAGTTCGATGAAGTCACCAGGCTTCGGATTTGAGGTGCAAGACCCCACAAATATCTTTCAACCCTCTTGTATTCTGGGGTAACCATGTGTGGAACCAAACTTGCTAACTCATTGAATCGGTCAGTGTAACCAGCCACATCATCTCCTATCATTTGTAAATTCCACATTTCAGATTCGATCTTTTGCAACTCATTTCGAGGATAGTACTCCTCAGTCATCATGGCTTTCAGCTCCTCCCAAGTCAGTTGGTATGCAATCTGCCTTCCCAGGGTTTTCACTTGTGAATTCCACCAAGTTAAAGCCTTATCAGTGAGCGTGCAAGTAGAATACTTCACCATACAGTCAGCGGTGCACTCACTAATATCAATTACCGACTCCATCTTTTCTATCCACCTCATTAGACCTACTGCACCCTCGGTGCCATTGAAGTTGCGGGGGTTGCAGGATAGGAAGACCTTGTAGGAGCACTTCCTATTTGGAGCATCTGTAGAATTACAAGTCATAACGTCATTAATTCGGATCATGACTATGTGTTACGGCTTATTTATTCTATTACCTCCGGAACCTCCGGCTGTACCGCTACCTCCTGCACCTCCTCCGCCGGTACCACTGCCGTTTCCTCCTCCACTATTTCGATTTGCCTCATACTGCTCCATGGCAGCAGCTACTCGCTGTGCTATGAGTTGTTCCACGTTTGGGGAAATCGTCTCGTTGTTGTCACCAGTAGTGTTACGGGGTGTCTTACGCTTAGGTGCCATGACGTTCTTTCTAACATATCAATTAAAAAGAAACAACATTATATAATAATAATGATTGATCATGACATAAGGATACAACAACATCAAATGTAAACAACCATCATTACAACATAAACCATCACATACATAGTTAAAACATGCATAGTACATTGTTCCAAAAGACAAGGATACAAAAGCGATGGGTTCACATGACCACATCTGTCACACCCCGCCAGGGCGGAAACGCGAGGCGCGACTTTCACTGGTTTCCAAAGCATATGATTACCGCAAACACATACATGTAATTGGATACATAATCGAGTTTAAAATATTTACAGTACAAAATATCAACTTGAGTTTACAAAAGGTTAAGATTTCGCAAATATGACTCAAGACCATGAGTTATACAAGAGAAATCCTCCCAAAATCCGTATCCACGTGCATGCATGTATCCTACATTGCTAACCTGGTGACCACGTTCAATTTCCTGAAAACATACTTAAAATTGTCAACACGAGGTTGGTGAGTTCACAAATTAATATAAAGAGTTATCATAAACCCAATGTTTAAATCTGATCATTTTCCGATCAAAACTCTTTGTTAAACCTGATCACTTTAACCTGATCAGTACTCTTTTGTTTAAACCTGATCACTTTAACCTGATCAGAACTCTTTACTTTAAAACCTGATCATTTTACCCTGATCAGAACTCTTTTGTACAAAACCAATGAATAAGAATACTAATCCGATCTATTGACCCCATTTGTAAGCTTGCAAGGAATACAAAATAGTATGTGATGTACGAGACCGTAACCAAACCCCAACTTTCTGTGCCTCACCTCGCCTTTCTGCGAGTAAGACAATATGCGGTCATTCGGCCATTTGGACCCCTGGTTAGCGCGACTAACCATGACCGGAGGCGTCACCCCCAATAGTACTATTCATAAAATCCCGGGCTAAATCCATAGCTAATGGTTACTAATTTATTTCGAGGACTTTAAGCGCTTTGTTGTTCCCTCAATACATACATACGGTCAGATCATTAGTTTCATTCATTTACATACGAAAATTCTTTTACAAGTATGTTTCCACCCCAAATCATTTCAAAACTTAGAAAAAGGGGAGTTAGTGAAACTCACCTTGACAATATGAATGCTAGCAAATATTTGAATGATGGCAGATTCGCCTATCCGTATCCTATTTACACAAGGATAACATACACGTTAAGACTACCCGTCTTAAACGCAATTTGTTTACCCGACTTAGCAGTTCTGATTGCTTTTGTTTTAATTATCTTTTTAGTTTTTCCCAACATTGGTTCGTTATGAAAATAGTTCTGAGTTACTGCCCAATGGGGCTGATGAACAGGTATCGAAACTTTCTTAGTTTCGATTGAACAGAACAGATGTCGAAACTTCCTAGTTTCGACAGGGAAAAACAGGTATCGAAACTCCTAGTTTCGATTATGTAATAGGCATCGAAACTACCCGGTTTCGATTAAGCAATATGTATCGAAACTACCTAGTTTCGATTGAACAAACAGATATCGAAACTCCTAGTTTCGATAGAACAACCGGTATCGAAACTTCTAGTTTCGATTGAATAACTGGTATTGAAACTTCTAGTTTCGATTGACCAACAGGTATCGAAATTATACCAACTTGTAAGGCCCCTTTCCCGGGTGACCTCACTTGTTGGATTTACTCATAAACATAGCCATAAATACTGAACTTAAATTTAAAACATTCATCATTCAATTACATTACATAACAGCGGAAGTCTTAACAATTAAAAACACAACATTGTCTTAACAAACAAAAGTGGGATGTCAGTCTTGTGCCGGGTAACCCTCACGCCATCGCACGACCTTTTCTTCCTTTACCTGAAATGTATACTAAAAGTCAGCTAACGCTGGTGAGTTCTAGTTTAATGCAATTTGATATAAACATTCTATTCTTTACTTTATAAGTATGCATTACTGTATAGTCATTCATATAAATACGTATTCATAACTTTTGTCTTTCTTTTCATCTTTCTTTTCTGTATTTTTGTGATTTCATAAATATATATGCATTCACCCTTTTCTTTCTTTTCTTTCTTTCTTTAATTTCATGAGTCATACTATATAAGGGTGATCAACCCGTCATTTGCTTACGAATGTCACAAAGACAATCGCCGTGGTCCATCGTCATGGCCCACCTATACTTACAACCGTCCGGCAACTAGTGCCGTCCGTCATTTTATTCTTACAACCGTCCGGCAATCTTTGTCCGTCCGTCATGACTTACAACCGTCCTACCGTCGTAGGCCATAATTCGCCCGTCTACCCGAAGGTATCCGTTTCCCATGCGACTATTATTTATACAACCGTTCTACTATAATATGCCAATTGCTTCGACCGTCCATTAATGGCATTCGTACGTCCTAGCCGATGAAGGAGCGCACTTGTCCCGGTTATAAAATAGTCACATGGTCGTCCGTCTACCGAAGTAGCCGTTATCATCGAAGCGTCCATAACATTTTCTGTACTTGGCAAGCAATATATACATGGATATAAAGCAGGATTTCATTCTTTCATATTGTGTTATACTTTCATTCATTCTTGATAATCATGCTTTTCATTCTTTATTCATAATTTCTCTTTCATGTATAGGTATATATATATATATATATACTTGTATAACACATATGATCACCTTGACATTCATAACATTTATTCACTTAGTGTATACATCTCAGCCCCAAAACATTTGAAAACATTTGCACATAACATAGAAGGGGGCACATAGAACTCACCTGATGAGTAGTTTCTGTAATACACTAAGCTGGCTACTGGGCTTCACTAATGTCACTCACGATCTGTATAATAAAGTCATACACATAAGATGGTGCTCCTAGATGACACTAGACATTACTATGCTTGAACATAGTAGTTTCGATTGATTAGCTTATATCGAAACTTGGTAGTTTCGATAGGTTGTTTCTGTCGAAACTTGGTAGTTTCGATAGGTAGTTTCGATAGATAGTTTCGATAGGTAGTTTCGATAGATAGTTTCGATAGGTAGTTTCGATAGATAGTTTCGATAGGTAGTTTCGATAAGTAACTTATGTATTATCTTAGCTTCGATCGGGGGCTCATATCGAAACTATGGTAGTTTCGATTGGGCCTGCATATATCGAAACTGGGTAGTTTCGATAGGTCTGCACATATCGAAACTAAGTAGTTTCGATGGGTCTGCACATATCGAAACTAAGTAGTTTCGATGGGTCTGCACTTATCGCCTTCCCCAAAAATCCGAATGTTCTGCATGCGAATCTGATCATGTCGATATCTAGATTTTCTTTGATCAAAACGTTCGTTTTTCATTCTAGATGCTATACCTAAGTTCACTTTCAAGTTTCATCCGCAAAAATCGTTATCTTTTAGCCAAAACCCGAAAACTCCCAAAACGAACAAAAACTCATAATGTGATCGAATCGTTACCTGGATTGGATTTCTGATTCAGAGGATATGATCACGAGAACAGCAGCAACGTTCTCCTGAATTCCCGAGTTGATCCGTCACTTTCTCTCTCTAGACCCGAGCTCTCCTTTCTCTCTCTAGAAGCTGCGTGAGTTGGGGAAATGAGCAGGGAAGAGGGCTGCCTTGCCTCTTATGCGCATGGGCTTCCCTCGGCCCATTGAAGCCGGGCCCAGGCCTGCTCCCTTTTTGTTTAAATATTCCAACTAAACCACCGGTCTCGCTATATTTATTCGTTTTATTATTTTTAGGATGTTACAACATGTTAGGCATTTACCGACATAAATAGCAATTTCTCCTTTCATGTTCGACCACCAGTAGAATTCTTTCAGATCCTTATACATTTTATCTGAACCTGGGTGAATGGAGTACCTGGACTTGTGGGCTTCGTCCATAACCAACTCCCGTAAGTTACCAATACATGGCACCCAAATTCTATTCATGAAGTATAAAGTGTCATCTGACTTTGGTTCCAACTGCTTTATCATTCCTCGTAAAGCTTCATTCTGAATGTTTTCTTCTTTGATTGCCTCTTGTTGTGCCATCCGGATTTGAGTCGTGAGACTCGTATGAATTTTCAATTCTAGGGCACGAACACGGAGTGTTTTAACTCGTTCTTTACGACTCAAGGCATCTGCTACGACGTTTGCCTTGCCAGGGTGGTACTTGATATCACCGTCGTAATCATTCAGTAGTTCTACCCAACGACGTTGTCTCATGTTGAGTTCTTTCTGATTAAAGATGTGCTGGAGACTCTTGTGATCTGTAAAAATAGTACATTTTGTACCGTATAAGTAATGTCTCCAAATCTTGAGTGCAAACACGACAGCACCCAATTCCAGATCGTGAGTCGTATAATTTTTCTTATGTACTTTTAGCTGTCTGGACGCATACGCTATGACTTTTTCTTTCTGCATTAATACACATCCCAGACCTTGGTGTGATGCGTCGCAGTACACGATGAAATTGCCAGATCCTTCGGGAAGGGATAGGATTGGTGCACTGCAAAGCTTTTGCTTCAACAATTGAAACGCTGATTCTTGTTTATCAGTCCAATCAAACTTTTTATCCTTCTGAGTTAACGTGGTCAAAGGCAAGGCTATCTTTGAAAAATTCTCGATAAATCGCCTGTAATATCCTGCCAAACCCAGAAATTGACGCACCTCAGTCGGAGTTCTTGGTGCTTCCCAGTTTTTGATAGCTTCAATCTTGGATGGATCCTCATGGATACCTTTCTTATTGATGACATGTCCGAGAAAGTGAACCTCTTGGATCCAAAACTCACACTTAGAGAATTTGGCATAAAGCTTCTCATTCCTGAGTAGTTCCAAGATTAATTTCAAATGATGTTCATGTTCCTCCTTGGTTCGTGAATATATTAAAATGTCATCGATAAACACAATCACGAATTTATCCAAGTACGGCTTGCACACGCGGTTCATGAGATCCATGAAAACAGCTGGTGCATTAGTCAAGCCAAATGGCATAACTAGGAACTCGTAGTGACCGTAACGAGTCCTAAAAGCCGTTTTTGGTATATCTTCTTCCTGAATTTTCAGTTGATGATACCCTGATCGTAGATCAATTTTAGAATAGAAACTGGAACCTTGAAGTTGATCAAACAAATCGTCTATTCGAGGAAGAGGATACCGGTTCTTGATTGTCAGCTTGTTCAATTCCCGGTAATCAATGCACATTCTAAAGGTTCCATCCTTTTTCTTTACAAACAGGACCGGAGCTCCCCATGGTGAGAAACTCGGTCTTGTGAAACCTTTGTCAAGTAACTCTTGTAGTTGGCTCGACAGTTCCTGCATCTCGGAAGGGGCTAGACGATACGGAGATCGTGCAACTGGTGCGGCTCCTGGTACTAGGTCGATCCGAAACTCGACTTGTCTTGATGGTGGTATTCCTGGTAATTCCTCGGGAAATACCTCCGAGTAATCTCTAACGATTGGTATGTCTTCAAGTCGACGTTCTTCGGGTTTCTTCTCGACGATGTGAGCCAGGAATGCACAATAACCCTTGCGTAGAAACTTATGAGCTATCATGCAGTTTATCGTTTTTAACATCGTTCTACACTTTTCGCCTTGAATTGACAGAATTTCTCCACTTGGTAGTGGGATACGTACAATCTTCTCGAAGCATACTATCTCGGCATGATTCTTGGTTAACCAATCCATACCAATAACAATATCAAAACTCCCTAGTTCGACGGGTAAAAGGTCTAAACTGAATGTATGGTTTTCTAAACATAAGGTACAACCCTTAATGACCTCTCCGGTTTCTATTAATTTTCCATTTGCTAATTCAATTATATAATTTTGATCTAGTTTGCTGGCTTTAATACCGAGTAAGGATTTAAAATCATTCGACACAAAGCTCATATCCGCACCCGAATCAAATAGTACAGAGGCATAGTGATTATTTATCGGGAACGTACCAGTGACGATGTTCGGGTCCTGGCGCGCGTCCCTTGCACCCATCACAAATGCCCTCCCTGGTGCCTGAGCGTTGTTCTGATTCTTCCACTTGGGACAATCCTTCTTTAAGTGTTTCAGGTCACCACATACGAAACATCCCGGCTTGATTTTCCCCGTTCGGTTATTACTTTGACAAGCTTGAGTGGTGTGACCAAACTTGTCGCATTTTCCACACTTGATGCAAACACCGGCGTGATGATTTCCACACCTCTTACATCTCGGTAGGCCCCTATCATACTCCTTTCTTTCCACTGTGTTGGCTGCAAAAGCCTTCACAGTTCCTTGTTTCTGAAACTCTTGTTTTCCAGATTTGTTACTTGAATTTCCCATCCATTTCCTTTTCTCTCCATATCTACTTTCTTCGTTCTCCTTTCTCACAAATAATTCATTACGTACTGCATCATCCTTTAGTTTGAATGCTAAAGTTATAGCACTCTTGGCATCTATTGGATTAGATGATGTTACCATGCTACGAATTTGAGGCGCAAGGCCCCACAGATACCTCTCAACACGCTTATGTTCTGGTGTAACCATATGCGGTACCAGAAGTGCCAATTCATTGAAGCGGTCGGTGTATCCCACTACATCATCTCCTATCATCTGTAGGTTCCACATCTCAGTTTCAATCTTTTGCAATTCGTTTCGAGGACAGTATTCCTCAATCATCATGTTTTTCAAGTCTTCCCAAGATAATTGGTACGCTGTCTCTCTTCCCAAAGTCCTCATTTGAGTATTCCACCAAGTTAAAGCTTTATCAGAGAGCGTACATGTAGAATACTTCACCATGCAGTCAGCGGTGCATTCACTAATATCAATCACTGACTCCATCTTTTCTATCCATCTCATCAGACCAACTGCACCCTCGGTGCCATTGAAACTGCAGGGTTTGCAGGATAGGAAGGCCTTGTAGGTACACTTCCTATTTGGAGCATCTGCAGGATCACAAGTCATAACGTCATTAATTCGGATCATGACTATGTGTTATGGCTTAATTATTTTTATTACCTCCGGACCCTCCGGAACCTCCTGCTGTACCGCTACCCCCTGCAGTACCGCTACCTCCTGCACCTCCTCCGCTATTTCGGTTTGCTTCATACTGCTCTATGGCGGCAGCTACTCGTTGTGCTATTAGTTGTTCCATGTTTGGAGAAATTGTCTCGTTGTTGTCACCAGTAGTGTTACGGGGTGTCCCACGCTTAGGTGCCATGACGTTCTTTCTAACATATCAATTAAAAAGAAACAACATTATATATCAATAATGATAGATCATGACATAAGGATACAACAACATCAAACATGAACAACCATCATCACAACATAAACCATCACATACATAGTTAAAACATATATAGTACATTGTTCCAAAAGACAAGGATACAAAAGGGATGGGTTCTCATGACCACATCAGTACCAAAGTTTTAAACTACATAATGTGCTATGGGCACAACCCGCCCATAATAGGTTTAAAAGAAGAAATGGGAGTACAACCCAATCATCATGGCTAGTCCTGCCATGACAAAGCTAGCCCTTGCCACAAACTCTGCAGCTAAAGTCCTTTCTTCCAGCGCCTCCACCATGTCTCGGACCGTAAGAGTGAACTGCCAGTCCATATCAGCTCTTAACTCGAGGTAGTCAGTGGCACTCTGTATGTCTTGAGTGCTACCCTCCAGAGTCTATACTCGAGATCCGAGCCCTTGACGTAAGCGCATGGTTGCATCCCCCTGTGCCCGAATATCATCTAGGAGATCATCCAGACGCTCTTCGTGCGTATGAACACGTGCTACTAATGTAGGCACTGTGAGCTCCATGGCTTCCCCAGTGTGGGGTAGGGGTGTTGGAGAGTTGGAAGACTCTCCGAGCTCAAAGGTAGATGGAATGCTCTCCATCTCCCTCCATCGTGCCAGGGTACGAGGCATCCAACGGATAGTCCCCACCGTAGGGTGGTAACAGGGTCGTTGCCTCGGTGGTTCCTCATCGGTCTCCAAGTCTTTCGGGTCACGGGCTGCCAGGTTTCTCTTGCGCGGAAGTCGAACCTCATTCCTAGCACTTTGCACCTTAATTGGTCCTCCGCTTTTCTTTCGGTAGATTATAGGCGGTTCTCCCAGGGCGACATTGGGTGGTGTGAAGCTGCGAACTTGTACTCGATTTTTGGGGCGTGTGGCGGAAAGTTCCTCGTTAGATTCAGAGTCAGAGACGGGTTCAGAGTGTGAACGTGACGACATACTTGTGACTACAATATCCACATGACATGATGACTGGTTATGCAATGCTTATGCAATGAAAACATTTTAGTGAGTCATTCAAATTATAGACTAGGTTCCATTTTTAGACACCTAGTTCGCTATAATCAATGTCTCTGATACCAAGTTCTTTCACACCCCGCCAGGGCGGAAACGCGAGGCGCGACTTTCACTGGTTTCCAAAGCATATGATTACCGCAAACACATACATGTAATTGGATACATAATCGAGTTTAAAATATTTACAGTACAAAATATCAACTTGAGTTTACAAAAGGTTAAGATTTCGCAAATATGACTCAAGACCATGAGTTATAGAAGAGAAATCCTCCCAAAAGCCGTATCCACGTGCATGCATGTATCCTACATTTCTAACCTGGTGACCACGTTCAATTTCCTGAAAACATACTTAAAATTGTCAACACGAGGTTGGTGAGTTCACAAATTAATATAAAGAGTTATCATAAACCCAATGTTTAAATCTGATCATTTTCCGATCAAAACTCTTTGTTAAACCTGATCACTTTAACCTGATCAGTACTCTTTTGTTTAAACCTGATCACTTTAACCTGATCAGAACTCTTTACTTTAAAACCTGATCATTTTACCCTGATCAGAACTCTTTTGTACAAAACCAATGAATAAGAATACTAATCCGATCTATTGACCCCATTTGTAAGCTTGCAAGGAATACAAAATAGTATGTGATGTACGAGACCGTAACCAAACCCCAACTTTCTGTGCCTCACCTCGCCTTTCTGCGAGTAAGACAATATGCGGTCATTCGGCCATTTGGACCCCTGGTTAGCGCGACTAACCATGACCGGAGGCGTCACCCCCAATAGTACTATTCATAAAATCCTGGGCTAAATCCATAGCTAATGGTTACTAATTTATTTCGAGGACTTTAAGCGCTTTGTTGTTCCCTCAATACATACATACGGTCAGATCATTAGTTTCATTCATTTACATACGAAAATTCTTTTACAAGTATGTTTCCACCCCAAATCATTTCAAAACTTAGAAAAAGGGGAGTTAGTGAAACTCACCTTGACAATATGAATGCTAGCAAATATTTGAATGATGGCAGATTCGCCTATCCGTATCCTATTTACACAAGGATAACATACACGTTAAGACTACCCGTCTTAAACGCAATTTGTTTACCCGACTTAGCAGTTCTGATTGCTTTTGTTTTAATTATCTTTTTAGTTTTTCCCAACATTGGTTCGTTATGAAAATAGTTCTGAGTTACTGCCTAATGGGGCTGATGAACAGGTATCGAAACTTTCTTAGTTTCGATTGAACAGAACAGATGTCGAAACTTCCTAGTTTCGACAGGGAAAAACAGGTATCGAAACTCCTAGTTTCGATTATGTAATAGGCATCGAAACTACCCGGTTTCGATTAAGCAATATGTATCGAAACTACCTAGTTTCGATTGAACAAACAGATATCGAAACTCCTAGTTTCGATAGAACAACCGGTATCGAAACTTCTAGTTTCGATTGAATAACTGGTATCGAAACTTCTAGTTTCGATTGACCAACAGGTATCGAAATTATAGTTTCGATACCTGCACTTTGATTTACAGAATTCACTCTATATATTTTTATGTTCAAATCTTGAGTTTGACACAGTTTTCTTGTTATCTTAGTTTCGATTGAACGATTTGTATGTTTAGTTACGGTTTTAACGAAAAGGAAATGGATAATATCGAGTTTTTACCTCAAACAGAGAATGGTGATTTCTAGAGAAACAGAGAATGATCTTGAGCTCCTTAGCTCGATTCTTGAAAACACACTGGGAACTCTTCTTATAGCACCGAAATCTGATGAATTTTGCCTTGAACTGGACTTCGATTTGAAGGAGATATTGGGAATTTGCCGTAAGAAAATGAGAAGGTAAGAAAGGAATGGTGAAGTTTCGACTGAAGGATATGGTTTTCATCTGAATCAGAGTGAATCAGGCAAGTGGGAGCATGGCTCCCCTGACTCTCGGCCAAAAAAAGTCAAGAAGTGGGTTTGGGGTTAATGATAACAAATTTTAATCATTAATTTATTAATGATATTAGTATCAATTAGAGTTTTAAAGGGGTAATTTAATTCGGTTTCGATTCTTCACGGTATTATAATTTTTAACCATTTTATGGCTCGTTGAAGAAATTATTAAAATCTTGGTTCAACGTAAATTTTGTGTAACATATATATATGTATATTTTTCTGGTTATTTTATTTAACCATTTACGTTCGCATTTAGTCGGGTTATTCTGCTTACTTTTTCTAGTAATTCATTAAGATTTACTAGACTTAGAATAAATTCCTTTGCTAGACTCCTTGACTTTACTTAGTCAAAATAAATATCAGGAAATAATAATTATGAACGTGCGTTTATGAAATGTGGATATTGACCTGAAATGCTGGGTGTCACAACATCAGTACCAAAGTTTTAAACTACATAATGCGCTACGGACACAACCCGCCCGTAATAGGTCTAAAAGAAGATGTGGGAGTACAACCCAATCATCATGGCAAGTCCCGCCATGACAAAGCTATCCCTAGCCACAAATTCTGCAGCCAAAGTCCTTTCTTCCAGCGCCTCCACCATGTCTCGGACTGTGAGAGTGAACTGCCAGTCCATATCAGCTCTCAACTCTAGGTAGTCAGTGGCACCCTGTATGTCTCGGGTGTTGTCCTCCAGGGTCTGTACTCGAGATTCGAGCCCTTGACGTAGTCGCGTGGCTGCATCCCCATGTGCCCGTATATCATCTAGGAGGTCATCAAGACGCTCCTCGTGCGTATGAACGCGTGCTACCAATGTAGGCACTGTGAGCTCCATGGCTTCCCCAGTGTGGGGTAGGGGTGTTGAGGAGTTGGAGGACTCTCTGAGCTCAAAGGTAGAGGGGATGCTCTCCATCTCCCTCCATCGTGCCAGTGTACGGGGCATCCAGCTGATAGTCCCCACAGTAGAGTGGTAGCAGGGTCGTTGCTTAGGTGGTTCTTCATCAGTCTCCAAGTCTTCCGGGTCACGGGCTGCCAGGGTCCTCTTGCGCGGAAATCGAACCTTTTTCCTAGCACTTTTTACCATAATTGGTCCTCCGCTTTTCTTTCGGTAGACAATAGGCGGTTCTCCCAAGGCGACATTGGGTGGTGTGGAGCTGCGAACTTGTACTCGATTTTTGGGGCGTGTAGCGGAAAGTTCCTCGTTGGATTCTGAGGCAGAGACGGGGTCAGAGTGTGACGACATGCTTGTGACTACAATATCCATATGACATGGTAACTGGTTATGCAATGCTTATGCAATGAAAACGTTTTAGTGAGTCATTTAAATTATAGACTAGGTTCCGTTTTAGACTCCTAGTTCGCTATAATCAATGGCTCTGATACCAATCTGTCACACCCCGCCAAGGCGGAAACGCGAGGCGTGACGTTCATGATTTCCAAAGCATATGATTACCGCAAACACATACATGATGAATGGATACATAAACAAGTTTAAAGTTTTACATTCCAAAATGAAATCTGAGTTTACAAAAAAATTAAGATTTCACAAATATGACTCAATTACAATGAGTTATACAAGAGAAATCCTCCTTGAGTCATATCCATCGTGCATGCATGTAATCTACATTGCTAACCTTGCGATCACGTTCAAGTTCCTGAAAAACATACTTAAAAATGTCAACACTAGGTTGGTGAGTTCACAGGTTTACTCAAATAGTTCTTTGAAAAATTCGTTTATTCATAAATAGTTCCAGTTGCATGTGATAATCAGAATAAGAATTGTTTGACCCATTTGTAAACTAGCTAGGAATACAAATAATATGTTCATACATGAGGCGTAACCAAACCATGACAATTGTTCTTTTGCCCCTCTCAATCGTTATCAGATGCTATGCGGCCATAAATCCTCCAGATTGTGGTTAGCGCGACTAACCATGACCGGGGGACGTCACTCCCCATAGTACTATTCATAGGACCCTAGGCTATAGTTAATGGTTACTAAGTTGTTCCAGGGGACTTTAGCGGCCTAAATTGTTCAACTCATGCAAACATAAAAGTCGAGTCTTATTCTCTTGTTATCACATAAAATAGTTGTAAGTATGTTCTTCCCCCAAATATAGAAAACAGTAAAAAGGGGCCGTGAAACTCACCTCGTTTTTGTGTATGTTAGCAACGATAATTGTTCCAGTCAAACTTGATTAATCGTACCCTATTAACAAAAGGGGTATTTCGGGTTATGACCGAATATCTCGAATGCAAATTGTTCACCGACTTAGTAACTCCGGTTATTTTACTTAAATTATCTTCTTAGTTTTTCAACACTTGTTTCATTACAACAAGATAGTTCCAAGCTACTGCCCAATGGGACTGATGAACAGGGGTCGAAACTATCTAGTTTCGATTGAGCAGAACAGATATCGAAACTATCTAGTTTCGATTGAGTAAAAATGGGTATTGAAATTATCTAGTCTCGATTGAGTAATAGGTATCGAAACTACCTAGTTTCGATTGAGTAATAGGTATCGAAACTACCTAGTTTCGATTGAGTAATAGGTATCGAAACTACCTAGTTTCGATTGAGTAATAGGTATCGAAACTACCTAGTTTCGATTGAGTAGCAGGGTATCGAAACTACCTAGTTTCGATTGAGTATCGAAACTACCTAGTTTCAATTTGAGCAACACAGGTATCGAAACTACCTAGTTTCGATTTGAGCAGGATAGGTATCTAAACTTCCTAGTTTCGATACTGCAATTTTTGAATTGACAGTATTAGTCTCAAAATTATACTCCTATAGCGCACATACTTCATAGTTTGCGAAGATGGGTGTATGAAGGAGCTTTACCAAAGAGCATATCAGAAGGAGATTTTCCCTTAAGAACCCGTGTGGGGAAAATATTAATCAAATGAGTAGCAGTGAGAACGCATTCACCCCAAAAAGTTATCGGTAACTTGGATTGAAACATAAGAGCACACGCAGTTTCGAGAAGATGCTTATGTTTACGTTCCACCACCCCATTCTGTTGAGGAACCCTAGGAAAAATTGTCTGATGAATAATACCCTTCTGTTTAAAATATTCAGCATGATGAACACCCGAACCAAGTTCAAAAGCATTATCAGATCGAACACGCTTCACTTTGGTACTGAACTGAGTCTCAACCATTTCAATGAACCCTTGAAGAATAGTAAAGGCATTTCTTTTAGTTGTCAAAAGATGAGTCCAAGTAGTTCTAGTAAAATCATCAACAATGGTGAGAAAATATTTATATCCATCAAATGTAGTAGATCGATACGGTCCCCACGTATCAATATGAATAAGATCAAACATTTGAGAACTGGATATACTACTAGATGCAAAAGGCAGTTTATGATGTCTAGCCTTAGGACAAATAGAACAATCATCAATAGAACAATCATGTGCACCAGTAAAGACATTCAATTGCTTAAGTTTGTACAATGGTAAATGACCAAGACGAGTATGCCAAAGTTTCAAAGAAACAACAGAATTACAGTGAAAAAAAGAATCAACTGTAATAGAGAAAAGTTTATTTGGATTCAAAAGATAAAGGTCGTTGAGAAGATCTCCCAGGACCAACGGACTACTCAGCGAAGGGGCCTGCAAGAAACAAGTAGTTTCAGAAAACTGAACAAGACCCTTTGTATCCCTACAAAGTTTAGGAACAGATAAGAGATTGTGCTTGAACCGAGGCATACAGAAGACATTAGAAATAGAAAACGTCTTGGTAAGATGAACTGTTCCAACCTGCATAACAGTTAAGACATGCCCGTTTTGAAGAAGAACATAAACGGGTGAGTTAAGCAATTGAACATCAGAAAGTAAATTGAAATCAAAGCACATATGATTACTTGCACCGGTATCAATGATCCAAGTAGTATCGACTGTAGTCGAATTGCAAGCAATAATACCTGCAAAATTTGCAAAGCTGAGTGGTTGAACATTAGGAACACCACCATGAACCCCAGAATTCTGCTGAAGAAGTTGCAACAGATTGTCGTACTGTTCAGAAGAAAGAGCATTAGGAACACCAGAAGTAGGAACAGTAACCCTAGCATCAGAAACAGCATTAGCAGCAGTTTTGGGTTTAGTAAATTTGAAACTTTAGGAAACCCAATTAAACGATAACATTTGTTGGCATCATGTCCTGGCTTCTTGCAATGAGAGCAAACAGAACCTTTCCGAGCACTGTAATTCTTTGGTACTTGCACAGAAGCATTCTGAGGAATAAACTGAGCCGATGAATGAAGCTCCCTCTGTTTCTCATCTTGAATGAGAAAAGCATAAGCTTCATTGATTGAGGGAAGATGCTTCATCATGATAATATTCCCACGAATCATGTCATAACAAGGGTTAAGACCCATCAGAAACTACATCAAACGTTGATCTGTTTCGCGCTTAGCCATAAGTTGGGAAGTACCACATGTGTAGGGAGGAATAGGCTCGATTGCATTAAGCTCATCCCAAACAGCTTTGATTTTGGTAAAATATGTAGCAACATCATCATTCCCTTGAGAAATAGCAGAAAGAGACTTCTGCAATTGATAATATTTGGCCCCATTACTCTGTCTATACCGGTCGGTTAACTCTTTCCAGAGTTGTCTCAACATACAAAACGCTCTCACTGATATCACTGGACCAAGTGTTCAAAATCCAAGAAATAACCATATCATTGCATCTTTTTCATAACTCCAGATTAGAAGAGGAAGTATGACAACAGTCCCATCAACAAAACCAAGTTTGTTCTTAGCAGATAAGGCAATGGACATGGCACGTTTCCAGGATCCGAAAGAAGAGTCATCAAATGTTTTAGAAACAAGTAAGAGACCCGGATGATCAGATGAATGTAAGAACAAAGGATTAGAAGAATCCATAGGAACAACAACTGCGGGATCAATAGTAGGAGGCATGAAAAGCAGAAAGAAAATGAAGACTGTAATAAGCGAACTTGTTAAGTTCGCCAAGAAGCGAACTTGTTAAGTTTGCTGAGGAAAAAGTTCGCCCGTAACAAACTATCGTGACAAGTTCGCCTGGACGAACAGAAAAACGTGAAATCGATCCAGAAATCATCATAACTCAAAATCAGAGAAGTAGATGAAGAAATCCAACCGTAAGAATGATTAGAAACAAAAAAACGAAGTTTTTGAACGGATCAAAACAGGAAACAACCCCAATTGACGCAAAAATGAGAAAATGAATGAAACAACAAAGAATGAGTGCGGAAAAAGGAAAAAAATCACAGAATCGAGCATATATGCTCTGATACCATGTTATGATATCGAGAATGATCGCTAAAACAAGCGAGAATGATAAACGAGATCGCTAAAACAAGCGAGAATGATAAACGAGAGAAAAAATTGAGAGAGAAAAATTGGGGGTAAAACTGATATGAATTGATTGATAACTTGAATAATGTTACAAAAAATCTATTTATAGACAAAGCTAACAATCTACTGAATCAGACGAACTTAATAAGTTCGCCCCTATACTAAACATCACTAATTATTTTTTATGTATGGAACAATTTTCAATCGCCAATCACAATCAGCCTGTGTTTTTTTATTTATCGACAAACAACTATCTTGGTTTTTTTTATGTATCGAGCATCGACTATCTCTAGACACTAATTGAGATCGTCAATCCCGTAGTCTATCTTTTTTTTTCCTTTTAAAAAAATAAAAATTAAGGAATAAATATATTAAAACTTAATTGATAAAAAAAAACTTGACTTATTGGGCTCCTTTTTCAATATTTTTTCAGCAAAAACACCATTTCAGCCAAAAAAACTATACTTATTGGACCCATTTACAATCTATAATTACTAATAAGTTTATAATTTTTTTTATATATGTTAATCGACCTTCGATACCTAAACGAGAATTTTTTGTTTGCCTCCTCTAGAACGTGGGCCATGTGCCACCGCCCACCCGGCACACCCTCAAAGCCCCCCATGTACAAAACTTTTGAAACCTTAAAGGTGTGGGTGGCAAATGTTTGAGTCATTCTAGCTAGGGGTATTCAATATTTGGTTTCAATTCGATTAAACTGATAACCGAATCGAAACCGAAACTTTTTAAAACCAAACCGAATTACATATTTGGTTTTTGGTTTGGTTGAAACCGAAAACCGAATATATAATTTGGTTTTTGGTTTGGTTTAGGTTTCAAGATTTTGAAATCGGGTTGAACCGAAAAAACCGAATTGGGTTATACCACTATTTTAATTCATATATTACAGTTAACTCAATTTGTTTATATCAATAACCAATACCCATATATGGATTATAAATCATTATTTGATAAAGATATGTTTTTGTTTAGACTTTGCTAAAATGTTATGTTGTATAAACCGAACTTGTGTGGCTACTCAAAAGAAAAGAAAAAAATGTCTTATATTTTTTTAGCTAAATCGGTTTGTTAGGTTCAAACCAAAAACCAAACTGAATTATAAAGTGGTTTTAGGTTCAGATTAGGTTTCCACGAATTAGGTTCGGTTCGGATTGTGGTTCCAACAAAAAAAATCAACTCGAAAAACCCAAATCAAATAAACCGAAAACACCGTGACCCAAACCGATGAACACCCCTAATTTTAGCAAGATCTCAAATCCAGCTTCTACTGATTTTCCATCTTTAATCCTTCACATGATTCCATTGGTTAGCAGTTGGGTCCAATGGTTTTTCTAGGTAACACATTTTAAATGTTGCGAAAACAGAAACTAGCTCTTCTCAGGGTTCATGCTTTTGACCAGGCAAATCTTACACCTTCTTGACCTTCTTAACATTTGAATTTTCTCCCTTTCCACCCATTTTCTTTTCTTCTTTCTTCTTCCCATTTTGCTAACTTACTTCTCCATTTTGTTTCTTAATTCAAAATAAGCCACATCAGTCATTCAAGGAAGATAAACATTACTCAAAATGTAACTAATTTGCAATCATTCAATCGCCTAATCAAGGCTGTTAATGTCCATTATCCACTTTAAAGATAATGGCATGCATCATGTGTGTGAGGAGCACTTAAAGTAACAATATAACAAATTAATAAAAACTATGACATCAGATCACTTATAATGAAACAAATATCATCAGTTTAAATCTTTTAATTTCTAATTGCACTTTCGAAATGTGCATAATTGTGGCTCATAAACTATCTGGAAAATATAAAGAACTTGCTAATTACTAATTAGAATGCCAATAAGAAAGTGGGCTAAACTGTTTAGATCATGGCCCGATTTGGAAGTGGGCTAAACGAAAACGGTTAGTAGATCATGGCACAATACTATTATTTGCATTGAATCGGTTTTTGTCAAGTCTTATTATTTTAATTCAACTTTTTAAAACTAAAATAGAATCGGAGGTGTTAATCATATCTGGTTGGTCGGTTGACGGATTTTAGGTTAATAGGTCGCTAAGTTTTATTGTTCAACCCGAACACGACCTATATATCTGTATGTGTCGTGTCGGGTCGGACCCATTTAAATTTGTGTCATGTTCGGATGACTTGTTTAATATTTACTAACTTAGAACCTATGTACTATACACGGGGTGAAAAATATCAATACATAAATTTCTTAAATCTTTATATATGTTATTTACATGTGTAAAAAAGTATCAAATATAGTAAGGATATTAAACAAAATTCAAAATATATAAAAATTTATATATAATTGGGTTCCGAAATCGCGTTAAAAACTATTTAATATAATTTGACTTTCATTTAATATTTGATTGAAAATAAAAGTTACATAATTATATTTCAAAGTTTCTTATAATAAGGGATAATTTAAAATAAATGTGTTTTATTAGTATAATTAGTATTTTATTTAAAAGTATAAAAAGATAAGAGTGTATTTAATAAGAGACAGAGACGGGAAAAATGATGAAAATGAATACGGAGGCAACATGTGACTTGAAAAAAAACTTTTTATTATTAAATAGTATAGATTTGCGAATATAAACAATAGCTAGTGAATTAGTAACAACGAGAAAATTTGCCCCTAGTTAAATAAAATAACAAATGAAACGTATAAAGTTACGGCGACTCGGTTGTGAAAATCGAAACATATATAAAATACAGTTATATAATGGTAGCGTTGTTTTTCAGTAGTTGTCGGTCTCATTCTTCACAGTACCCGCGCGTTGCGGCAGGGCGGAACAGTTAAAAGAAAAATGTATGAAGTTATGCCGGATCAGTTACGGAGACTGAAACATATATAGAATACTTTATTATGCCCCAAAACATTACGGTATAAGAATTTTAAAAAAGTAGTTGCCACAAAGAACAAACTCAAGAGGATTACCAAGTCCTCTAACACCATATTTGGTCTAGTAATGGAAATATACTTATTTAATAGCTAAGTTTTATGAAAAAAGGAAAAAAAAATCCCCACCAACACTTGTGTTTAAGACTATTATAATTTAAACAAACAAGTATATCGAATAATTTTTTTTGTAATTAGTGTTCTTTAATTGTTTGTTTCTTAATCTCTCATTACCAAATAATAAAATTGGATTTATATATTTAGCTCGAAAACAGAGAAAACGTATGAAAAAAAGTCAGAGAATGGGGTAGTTAAAATTAAATGATTCAGTTTAAATTTAGTTTACTCAAATCGTATTCGAATATTGAATGCTCATAGTTCAAGAAATATCGCGAAGTAAAATTAAAACAAAGCTCAAAGCATATTATTGATTTACTAGGTTAGACCCGTGTACACACATGGTTAAGTACTAAAAAGGATGTAATAAAAAAATCCATAACAATTCGTATTATGTTTAGGGGAGATTGGATAAAGAAAGAAAAGACTTGTAATACATGAAAACAAAAGCATCGAATGCATCATCATCACCCCCGAAATGGTTAATATGAGTTTAAAGTCTAATATTTCATGCTTTTGCAAAGAACAACAAATGAATTATCTGATGCATTCACACACACAAACAGAGTGACAGAGTCACATATACCAGTGTAAACTTCACCTTCTCAAACTAAAGTAATCATTGAAAGATTACCATACACGGGAAACATGAGAAATAAACCCGTACCAAACATAAAAACCCACGAGAATGAAAGAGCAGAATAAGGCAGTTAGTCTAACCCTAGAAGTGGTTATAGATAAAATACTAGAAGAGGTTATAGATAAAATCCTAGAAGAGATTAACGAAATCGCATAACGAAGCGATAAAACCCCAGAAGAGATAAATGTCTTAGAAGAGACTAATATGATTTGAGAAGAGACTAATATGATTTGAGAAGGAAATTATAATGCCCCAGAAGAGGAAAATGGAGTTCCAGAAGAAACACATGTACCAAACAAATGTGAGATCTCAATTAAATTATGTACAACGCAATACAGTATGGAACCAAAATGAAACACGTGTTTGAAATATTTGCATATGCTATAGCAGCAGATGTAATCAAAGAAAAAGATTACATATCTAAAACTCTGTAAGAATATATATATATATATATATATATATATATAGACGAATGCCTTAAAATGTTAAGCCTAAAAGGTTGAACAAAATTTGCATGACAAGTGAAACATTTTCGAACCTGTAGTCCGAACACCCATAGACGTCAAACCAGTAGGCTATAAATGGGTGTCTTTAAATAAAAAGAAACGAAAAATATGAGATTATGTGATGTAGGCACGACTTGTAACACTAAGGTTTTTCCCAAATCCCAGAAGTTGATTATGAGTAAACGTGTTCCCCTGTAGTGAATGCGATAATCTTTAGATGTTTAATCGGCCTCGCAATCTCAAAAAGACTTCAAAAAAAAACTTATGGATGTTGTTACTACATACTTGTGTGAAAAACTTTAAAGTGAAAACTATATGGAAATCCCTAAAGGATTAGAAAGGCCTGAAACATTATATTTAGCACCTCGACTTGTGTGTTATAAAACTCAAAGAGATTTTTATATAGTCTCAAGAAAACTAGCCGTATATGGTACAATCGACTTAGTATATATTTTGAAAAAATGGGGTATAGGTGTGATAAAATCAGCCATGTAAGATCTTAACATGACTAAATTATTCATCGACCTGATGTTCAAGTATATACTTGTCCATAAATCAAATTACATCCAGAAGATGTTAACATATTCTAATATTGACAAAATTTATCTGCTAAGCACACTCATAATTGCCCGGCCGCTAACCATACACAAATATCCTTACTTCCCCCAAAAAGATGGCGAAGAAGTACTTGGTCCAGAAGCACCGTACTTAAGCACGATTGGTGCAATAATGCATCTCGTGTATATCACAAGACATGATATTATGTTTAAGTATATGTGCTAGCGAAATATAGTTCTAATCTAGCACGTTGCACTCTTTTCCCTTCACTAAGTTTTTCTTCCATTGAGTTTTCTTAGTAAGGTTTTTTAACGAGGCGACGTAACTGATCCAGTAGCATCAGTTTATCTTATAGGTTCTGAAGTACTGATTTAACATCATTTGGATGTATGCTGTTAATTATATATAATACGCTTTGCACTCTTTTTCCCTTAGCTATGGTTTTTTCCCACTGGGTTTTTCTAGCAAGGTTTTTAACGAAGCATCATTATCAAGCGTATTAAAGGACAAGTTGATATCTTTGCGGGACTCGAGACAAGGGATCGCTCTACGAGAATAATATGGAGTACCAAGCAATTGTTTCTGGTGATGCATGTTACCTATTAGACTACATATAGCGTGATCTAAATTTGCATACGAAGGTACAACAATTTCATGGCAATCAACAAATTAGACATTATCACGGACCAGAGTTGATCAAAAGAAGTCCGACTACACTATATGAAGACTATGCAACATGCATTGGTCAAATCAATCAAGACTGCAACAAAGATCAAGTCAATCAGTTACCACAAAATAGTGTACTCCAAAGACCAGGGTTTTCCTAGCAAGGTTTTTAACGAGGCATCGTAATTGATCCTGTAGTATCAGTTAATTTAGTTCCTGTAGAACTGAGCCAACATTATCCAATAGTATAATGTTGATAGTGTATAATATAAAATATCCGAGGAGGAGTGTTATAAATGCAGACTATTTTATGGCCCATGCCAACATTATGGGCTTTAGGGTTTTATCTTATCTATACTATATAATAAATAAAGGTTTTTACTGACACGTGTCTCCACCATATTCATTCTCACTATTTTTTTCATGTCTCTCTCTCTTATTTAATGCACTTTCTATCTTTTAATAAAAATATATATTTAAAGAAAATACTAATTATACCAATTAAACACATTTATTTTAAATTATCTCTTATTATAAGAAAATTTGAAATTTAATTATGTAACCTTTATTTCAATTAAATAGTAAATGAAAGTTAAATTACATTAAATAGTAATTAACTTATTTTTGAAACCCAATTATATATTAATTTTTACATGTTTTGAGTTTGTTTCTATTCTTAGTATATGTAATATATTTTTACACTTGTAAAATATATATACATAAACATTTAAAAAATTTATATATTGATATTTTTAAGTTTTCACCCCGTGTGTAAACATGAGATCTAAACTAGTATTGTATATATAAACGATGTATCTGATACTTGTGATTACTCCCGAATAAATGAATATTGTTCCTTCTTTCTCTCTGTAATATTTCATCTTTCTGTTAATCAAAGATTAGAAATAAAACAAAAACAAACGTTAATAATAATGACATCAACTTTCCACGGCCTTGTAAATAACAACAAAACAAAGAAGTATGGCCTTAGGATTGTAAACGTACAACTCCTCAATATTCGGGTTCAACCAGGGATACCCGGCAACAGAATCATACGTCCCACTGTCCTCCGGCAGCGCGTCTCCCTCCACGGGCTTCACTCTCCCAGCAATCACCCGACACACCAGCATTGCCCTCACCCCACGCGCCCCAACCGCCAGCGAATCATGTGCCCTGCCACTACTAGCGGTGGTGCACACCCCTTTCCGGCCACCGTCACCGGATTTTGAGCTTTGGAAGCCGTGGCGGATGACGGTGCAGACGCCGCAGCCGGGGACGGAGCCGCAGAGGCTGGATGAGCCGTGTGAGCCGAGGGGGCAGGCGAGTGTGGTGCAGTGGAAGCGGAGGAGCTCGTTGCCGTCGGCGGCGCAGCGGGAGGCAGTGGTGGTGGCGCGGATTTTGACGGCGTCACGGTAGTCCTCGAAACGTTGGATGGACCGGCGCGTGTTATTGACTTTTAGAATCCGTTGGATGTTGAAGATCGGATGGTCCTTGTTCTGCCAGCTGGACTTGAATATTATCTCTACTATGTTTCGACCCGAATCTTCGAGTCCGAGCTCCGATACTATGAAATCAAATCAAATGAATTAATTTACATAAATGGTCCTCGTAAATAAGATAAATAAAATTAACACCCTCTAAATATGAAAATTATCTAGAGTCTTTAAAAGATTGTAGTTGAAACGATGACTTAGAACACTAAAACGAATAAACAAACAAACATACCCTTCAAAATCTCACTTAAAGAGTAACGTCTGGAGAGGTACTGGGATCAAGACAAACTTTACCTCTATCCCATATGAGAGAGAGTCTACACCTAGAGAGACCCTCGAATCGAAAAACATGCATGGTATAGGCAACTAGTAACGTATATCTAGTATCAAAAGCATATATAAAAACAATATATAGAAGTTCGTACCATAAAATACAGAAAGAGTAGTAGATAAAATAGTCCCTAAATCTAAAGCGGTGAAGCATACAGAAAGCCTACAACAACTACATGTACCAAGAATAAAGTAGTTATAACAAATACAAAAGAATAAGACATACAAATCTATGTCATAACCATATAAAATGACCATTATGACATACAAGTCCCTAAGTAGTCATGACTTTGAACACTTGATGTTACACCATCAACAACAATAACAATCATTTACGTAATGTGTGTAATGTAGAAATCACATTGTTTCAAGAAATTAAGCGGTTCGTTTCTGGAACACTGAATAAAGTCGGATCTTTTAGAATTATGTCGAACAAATTTGTGTTATATATACATATACATGACACGTGAAAATATAAATTAGCTTAATTTTAGTATGAGTAGTTGAGGAATGATATTGACATTTCAATGATCAAATATTCTTTTTGCCTTGGAATGAAGGCAAAATATCAATACAAACGATCCAAAAGAATGTGGTTACATGATTATCATCGATAAAAGGCACACTTGTCCAAGAAAAGACACACAAGTCACCTTCACCTATATCCTTTTAGAGTTAAAATCTCATCAAATATCTTATTTTAATATTGTTTTATATAAAATTTGATTCCATAACATACAACTACACACTATATTATACCATATACGATATAAATATCCAACACTAATTGGTCTAATATCTTATTTTATATTTTGTTTTATCCGCACAACATTAAAAAATTTGATATATTATCAGACGAATTTGCATAAAAAAGAATGAAATTAATAAGATTAATATTAATAATTAAAGAAATCAAAATTAAAAGAATACCAGCATGTTTAACAGCTTGATGATGCTCCAAGCTTTCCACTCTTTGAAACACTTCTCCACATTCTGAACATAAACTAATTGTACTTCTTGGAATTGTATTCCTACATCACCAAATCAGACTTTATAAATTGTGACGGAAACATAACTTCTTAGTCGGATGGTCATTATAAGCTTCTCTATACTCTACCGACTACAACTAAAATTTAACTCACGTTTTAAAAAAAGAAACTCAAATTTTATATAAAAAACGGAAATTATTATGAGCGGAGGATCAATACCTCAATGGACCCACTTAACCCTTCCTCGGTTCTGCTGTAATTAATTAGCAACTAATATAGAAAATAAAAATAAATAAAAAAATGATCAAAGAGAGGGTGACCTTTCAGGATCAACAATGGCATGACATTCATAGCAGCCAGAAAGCTTTCTCAACTGCATGCCCCTGGAAGATGACGTGTAACTCCCTTGACCGTTGGATCTACTTGACCCGAGGTGCTTCTTCCTTCTGAGAACGCCGGAATATTGACCGACGGTGGTACTTTCCGGCGAGTTATCAGCTCTATGAACAACCCTAGTGTTCCCACTAGCAACATCTTTGAAACTGCATATGGAGCTACAAGAACTCAGCTTTGAGTACCCATTAGGGTTCCTGACCGGGTCTTGTTGGATCTTTGGATCCGACCCGCCAACATCCATCTGCTTGCACTTCAAAAGATTCTTGATTTGGTCCCAAGATGATGATGATGATGATGATGGGTGGTGTTGTTTTAGTTTAGGGTTTTGTGGGTGGTGCTTTCTTCTACGCTTTGTGGGTTGTACCTTGTGGGTTTCAGAAGGTTGTACTTTGAGGACCGCCATGAAAGGAGAGTACAACACAAGGTTGCAGCATGGAAAAGAGAGAGAGATATGCCTTTGAATGATGTTTTGCTTCTTTTAATGAAGAGTGGATCTGAGGTAAATTTGAGGAGGGAAAAGGGTTGGTGGACTTTATTATTTTTTATATATTTTTTTCTTTTTCTATTTACTTTAATGTTTCATGAACAGTCTTTTACCGTTTTTCTCTAATTCAAAATGGAATATTAAAACCATAGCTTGTGAGAAGCTCCTAAACCAAATAATTTTGATTGATGTCATTTTGGTTATTTATGTTGTTACTAATTTCAATTAAGAAAATAAAGATGAGTAGGAATCTTCGAGTTTGGAAACCTAAAACAATCTTTTATTGTTTGGGATGAGGCGCAATGTGTTCGACACTGATGAGAACACCGTCCCGCCCCAATGAAGAATGGAAAATTTGGTGTCATTTCGAGTTGATTGTCCCGATTGTCTTCCGAAGACAATTAAATTATATTATTAGTATTATTTTATTTAATGTTTAGTTTTCTTTTTCGCTAATAACTTGTGCTTGTTAACTTTTTAAAATATTCTAAATACACATTTTTATTTTGTTTTTTATCGACATTGCGATATTAATTTTAAGGAAAACTGAGTTGTATTCAAATGGCTCGTAAACGGCTTTCATGCGTGCTTGGATAAACATTTCAGAAGATAATGAAAACAATTAATATTTTGGAACTATGTTACTTGGAAATGCATTTAAAAGCATTATTATTTTTTGAATTAGTTAAAGAGTAAATTACAAATTATGTCATTTAACTATAGTTTAAATTGAGTATTGTTCTTTGGCTTTAATAATTTACACTGGGTGTCAATTTTTTAAAACTTTTACACAATTTAAGTACTTTCTATTAACCCCCATCCAAATATCAAGTTAAGTCTGATCATGTGATCAAAAAAATATGTTTTGATACCATGTTCGCAACATTCTCTTCAATTTTTAATTAACCTATGTAACTTATCCAAATCTTCCTTCAATTAGATTTAAAATTTTTAATGACATTATGGAACTAAGTTACCTATTATGTTTATTATATATATAGAACTTTTATAGTTCATTTAATGATAAAACTTTGTTTATTATAATATTTATAAAACCAGGTCTACATGTAGCTTCGCTACTTTGATTTTGTGTATGTACGTCGTTTGATCATTTAAAAATTTTACATGAATCTTTTATGTTTATTTTTGTTTTCCTCGTACAACTTTTAAAATATAATATTTTATAAATTTCCGGATTTTTCGTAAAATACTGATTTGCCACGTGGAGAGGAGATTGTTTCCCAATGTCCTTGGGCGTGTACTAGTCGTTTGTATGTTAAAAACAGACTCAAAGGTAGCAAATATGCTCTGTAACAGACTCGTCTAATGGTTGGTCATCCATCTCTTCAAGCCCGAACTGTTCGAGGGTAAGATGCTTGATCATTTTATCGAAAGTGTATAGACCGAACATGGATTGGGGTGAGAGCTCTAAGGTATTATCGTTTTTTCTCTTTCTACAAACTATTTTCGTCATACTAGCAGCTACGTATGGTAAACAAACATTGGTAATGGCTGTCCACACTCTAGTACATACTATAGGTCGCCGACTGTACACAAAAATCTAGACCTGTCCATAGTTTCTGCCAAAAAAGAAAAAGATAAAACAATTACTAATGTTAGTAGTAATAGAACAAAATATATATATATATATATATATATATATATATATATATATATATATATATATATATATATGGGAGGGTTCAAGAGAAAACCACACAGTTAGGCGAAAACCAAGAAAACCATTAAAAAAACCATATTTAACCAATAATATCATAATATTTATTTTTTATTTTTTTATAAGAGTATCAATGTAATATTACACATTTTTACCTAAAAATCATTTAAATATTGGCTTACGTATACGTAACCCATAGTGTTACGTATACGTAAACAGAAAAATTGCAGTTACGTATACGTAACGCATACTATTACACATTGTTTGAGTAGTTATCTTGGTTTTCGCCTAACTTTGTGGTTTTCTCTTGATCCTTCCCCTATATATATATATAAATCTTTAATACGACAATAATTTACAAATTTAGAAGTGTTTTATCTGCAAATTTTAAAAAATGTCCAGTGATGTTAAACCCCCATTTTTTTTACTTCTTTTTCTATCCGAATTTCATGCAGCTCCCCCCACTAAAATATCAAATAAATATTAAATTTAAAATTGAGGAGCTACTAGAATAATGTGGGGTAGTGTTGAGAATTGGAGAAAGAAATTACGTGCAGTGTTAAAAAGACGAGTGTTGAAAAGCATTGAAGAAGGAATGAAGGAGTACATGAGGAGAGGTGTAATGTTTTTAAAATGGTAAAACCATGCTAATTTTGTCTTTACTGAACATGGTATACCTATGTTGGAAAAATCACAACATTACCATTTTACTCATTCTAAAATGGTAAAGAAATAGTTTTATTTAGTGCATGTTTTGAATGCATCGTCCAATACCTGTTAAACGGTGGCTTCATAACATGCACTAAACAAAATTATTTGTTTACCATTTTACAATGGGTAAAAAGGTAATGTTGTGAATTTCACAACATGAGTATAGCATTTTCAGTAAAAGACAAAATTAGCAGGGTTTTACACTTTTAGAAACCTTACACCCCTCCTCTTGTACTACGTCATTCCTTTTCAGTGCTTTTCACCACTCGCCTTTTCAACATTACACGTAATTTCTTTCTCCAATTCTCAACACTGCCTTCTATTATTATAGTAGCTCCTCAATTTTAAATATAATTTTTTTTTTTTGATATTTTAATGGGGGGAGTTGCGTGAAATCTAGATAAAATAAGTAAAGAAAATGGGGGTTTAACATCAATGAACATCTTTTTAAATTTACAGATTAAACACTTTTAAATTTTCAGATTATTGTCATATTAATTATATATATATATATACATATATATATATACATACATATATATATATACATACATATATATATATATATATTGTTCTAATATGTGACAATCCGGACTTTTAGGGTTAACCCCGTTAACTAAACCCAGTTAAACCTTAACTTATTTAACAAAATCTAACCCAGGGTCTAATTCTGTCAATATCTGAATTCAAACTTCAAGGATCAAAGTTGTAACTAACCCAAACTCGATTTGTTAACCATGCAAAGTCAAAATGGACTGAAATTGTTCCTGTTGACTTTTTAAAGTCAAACAGTGGACTCTTTGGTTCAAAATCATGATCCATAACCGAAATCGGATCGAAGTTGTAACGGATTTGCATAATGAAGTTGTTAACGTTCATCATTGAGCCATTAAACATCACAATTACAAGCAATTAATCCCAATTATGGGAAATCAATTCGTAACCGCCAAATTCGATCCTCATACGCTTCAATTCGCAGCAATTCGTGAAAAATTCTTCCATTCAACACTCTGCGCACCTTGATCGAACTCTCTGGAGCTTTTGCACTCACCAATTTCACTGGAAACACAGCAGGAGAAGCCGGAGTCCAAGCCGTCGCACCACGACTTCCTTTCTAATCGAGAACCACCAATTCGAACCTCATTTTGGTAATTCCTTGCATCCTCAGTTTCATTTTTACCCATCAATTGAAAACCCTATCATATTTGTAGCTTAAAACATCGAATCGATCATGAACCCAATTCTAGGGTTCATATGAAATCTTGTTTGGGGCTTTTGATTCTAGACTCGTTTTCAATTCAATTAAATCATACTATTAGTTTCGCAAATTTCAGTTTAATGAAAGCCCCATGTTAATTGAATCAAACAACACCCAATTTTACAAGATCCGGAATCTAGGGTTCTTCATATAACGATTTAGGGGTTTCGAACCTAGACTTAACCAAAATGAAATTAATTTATATGGTCAGATTCGCAATCTTCCACTGATCAATAGCCCCATGAATCCAGCAACGGATATTACAAGAATTGAGCAAATCGATCTAGGGTTTCGGTTTCTAATCAGGATAATTAACAGACTTAAACTCAATGTTTTCTCAATTAAACTCACACCTAGATTCGCTATACCCCGATTAACAAAACCCCCATGTCACCTTGTTGGATCGCGATCGAATTGGTGGGTTTTAGTCATAGCCGATCGCGATTGAGGATGGGGAAGAGGCCCTCTGAACCTTTGATTAAAACCAGTTAGATACAAATCCTGTTGCGATTACCCTAGCGGGTGTGACTGGTTAAGCGTGTGTGTTGGTGTGGGAGAGACCCGGGTTCGAGTCTCTCCACACCCTTTTTGTTTTTAAACATTGTTTTTATTATTATTTCAATATAAAATCAATACCCTATAATATTATATTAATATATTAACGTGTTTTGAAACCCGGAAACGACCGAAGGCTAGGGATTTATTTTATAAAACATTTTAGAGAATTTTAGTAATATTAAAAATAATATATTAATTATATTATTTCACAAAATTATATTTAATTTATGAAAGACGCAAACAATTGTGTGATATTAATGTTCGGGTTAATTTGGTAACCGTTTTAATATTATTTCCCATAATTTAAAAATAATATATTTATATATTATTTTCGTCAACGCTTCGAATTTATAAATAATATAACTGGTTATATTATTACCCTCATTATATATTCTCAATAAAAATAATATAATTGTTTTTTTAGCACATAAATGAGTACCGTATTGACTTTACAAGTTTAAAAATAATATAATAATATTATTTTCTAGATCTCTAGTTAATGACGATGACGCTTGAACATGTTCATTTTATATTAAATTGTCATTCGTCGTGTATAGTGTTCACCGTATTTAACTTAATTTTCGTGGACACGTTCATCTATTCCTTAATCATTAGAGCGTACTTAGGACGTTCAACATTTCGTGTCGTTGTCACAATTCTCATTATAACCCTAATAATTATGTTGTAATTCTAGGGCATTCGTGAGCCATGTTGGGCTAACTCTTGAGATTTCGATCTCGTACTTGTGTGATCACTACCTACGCCGTTCAGGTGAGTTTTCACGGTCCCTTTTTACTGTTTTAACTTGGGGGAGAAAACATGATTCAGCTATTTTGAGATTTTTGTAATTCATATGTTGTCAATGTTAAAGCTAAGCGTAACACGCTATCACTGAAAGTCCTCAATACACATCGAACCGTTAATATGGATCTTAGCGAGGTAATGTTTAGTAGTACTACTGGGTTTGACAAATCCCACCCGTGTTAGTCGCGCTAACTAGATTGGAGATCGAACGGGTGAAATGTTAGCCTACTCACATCGCCGGGGTTGATAGACCTGGCATGAGGCAAATAAACAAACAGTCAGCTTCGGTTGTGAGCGCTTAAGTTAAACATGAACATATGTTAGCTACCTATAGATACATATTGAATGATCAATAATCTGGTAAACGTTTATTTATATATTGAAACCTGTGAACTCACCAACCTCGTGTTGACATCTTTTCTTACATGTTTTCTCAGGTCGCTAAGATAAGGCACAGGTGCACACATAGGACATGCATGGGATTCTTTTTTTATTTATGTTTTATTAAACTGTTTGGACTATTTTGAATTGTGTTTGGTTTGGACTTTTGGACTTTTTGGGCGCGTGTGTTTTGCGCATTTACTTTTCTTTGCGCTTCCGCATTAAAATCCGATTGTTATGATATTTTCATTTAAGTCTCATGTAGAGTCGTTCAATGTAACTAATGACTGAGATCATGGTTTGTCACTTCCCAAAAAAGTAAAACCCCGTTAGTGAAATTTGGGGGTATGACATAATACTACTAGCCTTAGTAATGCTTTTTAACTTTTCTTTTTTGGCAGAAACTATGGACAAATCCATATTTTTGTGTACGGTCGGCGACGTATAGTATATCCTAGAGTGTGAACAACTATTACCAATATTTGTTTACAATACGTAGCTGTGATGACAATAGTTTTTAGAAAGAGAAACAACGATAATACCTTAGAGCTCTCACCCCAATCTATGTTCGGTCTATACACTTTCGATAAAATGATCAAGCATCTTACCCTCGAACAGTTCATGCTTGAAGAGATGGATGACCAACCATTAGACGAGTCGGTTAAACATTTGAGTCTGTTTTTAACCTTTGTTTTTTTCAAGACATTCAAGAGAAGCAAATAAAATTACTTCCTAAATTTCATACTATTTTCGTGTGCAATGTAATATTATTTTATAAAAATATTTAGAAATTAATATTCTTTAATGGAATCAAGGATGTGTGGTAAGAAAGGGGTCGTCGGGTGTGTAACTCCATTGTGTTCTTAAATAAATTTTATGTAACTTATTTTTGTTGCAGGATCTTAATCTAGAAGTAGAGGTACCATACTTGAACAAATGAAAACTAGAAGGGTGCTATTGTGGTAATTCTAGAAGTTTGGAAGCACTTATGTAGCTGTTCTAGAATATTGGAACAACTACTTGTGACTTCTGACTAAAGTATGGAACATATATTCATCGCTTTTGAAAATTGTGTAGAGATGCTTAAAATTGGGGTTTTCTTTCATTTGCTTTCCAACTCTTGTTTTAGTTGTCTTTTTTACTTGAGCCTAAGCTAGGTCATAGAAGATTGTTGAGCTCATATCATCTCATGAGTTCTTGATACGCTTATTTTATCTATTCGCATTCTTCTATGTATTGATATCTTGTCGTGTTGGTGATGCTAGGTGGTCAAGCAAGAAGTTGGTTTTAGGTTCTAGTTGAGTTCTTGTTCTACTGATATCATTAGGTGTTTGTAAGTGTTTCTACATGGATCCGCCACAGTTAAGGTCATGTTCGTCACAGAAGCAATGGGGATTGAATAGCCACACTTCGTCTCCTTCGTCTGGATCCAGATGAACCAAGCCATGAACAACTCGTTAGAAGGGGTCAGATACCGAGGTCTTTGGGCCACCCTTCGACGCTCAAGTCAGTCGGGCCCTCATAAAAGTGTGTGTGTGTGTAAATCAGGAGTGAGCCGCCTCCTTTTGAAAGAGACAACTCTATTTATAGAAGGGGTAAGATTAAACCCTAATTTTTTTTTTTTTTAAATATTTAATTTTTTCCATTATAAACAAAACACAACTCCCAAAGGGAAATTACATAGAGATAGAAGGCAAACGGGCAACAAGCTGCGCCGCCAACCCTTTTTGAATAGCAAAACCAAGTCTTTTAAAAACTACATCTACAGATCTTGGGGTCATAACATTACTATGCATGACCCGCTGTACTCGGTTAAGTAACTCCACGGCCTCTGGTGCAAGGAAACCAAAAGTGTCAAAAGCAAATGGTATAAACACGTGTTGGTTGTCAAGACACGCTTTCTCGTGTTTGGTCACTTTGCTCGAAGCAGCTTTTAGGGCAGCCTGACTCACCATGAAAGCACTAACTCCCAAGCCCACCAGAGGGGAGACCCCTGTTAGATCTACACACGCATGTTTCCCACCTATCCACCCAAAGACCAAAATGTCAGCGGGTCTAAGTGTTGATCTTCCTTCCAATGGGTCCGTCAAGAAATTCACTGGTGCCTCTTTCTTAGTAGAAACCCCGGCACGCCTAAATATGTCAAAAAGAACATCCCTAACCAAGTCGTGTCGGTACTTGAACCCCGGGAGCTCTCTACAATGAACCGCATGCTCCCCATAGGAGTCTAAACACGCCTTACGGCAAACAGGGCATAACTCGTCAACCGGGTATAGTGGAATCATGAGGCGATACTTAAGGATAGTACGATACTCCACCGGAGACATATGTTGGCCTAGCCCATCTATAGGGATCGCGAGAAGGTAATCTTGAGCATGTGGTGCTCGTAGACACTCAAAAACAGCTCTTTGTCTAACGGTCATTTCAAACTGGACTTCCATTTCACGGACGATTTTACTAAAAAGGGCACTCGCCAATGCATGTTGTGCTTTAGGGGGGGCGGTGTCCTTATTAGTGAAACCGCTGAAGTCAAAGCTTGGAATCGTATCACGAAGACAAGCCAAAGCACAATCATAATCAGAAAACCCTAAACCCTAAACCCTAATATGACTTCAACTTAGGCCTGCTAGGAATGGACTCACTTATTAGATCTTGGCCCAATCATGAGGGTATCCTTATAGAAAGAGATTCTAAAACAATTTTTATATTTGAATTAAAGATGTGTAGATTTTGAGGATAACGTCATAATAAATTATATATTTATAAGTGATATGGTTAAATGATTTTATACAATCAGAAACATTTTAAAATTATAAATCATCAAATTACTTCTAAAAACTAGTTTAGTGTTGTACTTTTCAAGATATTTTTAATTGTAACTATAAAGATAAATACTCAAATTATTTTTATGTAAAAACTATTATTTCATTTGATTTATTTGTTTTATAAAACATTTTAAAATTATAAATCATCAAATTACTTCTAAAAAACTAGTTTAGTGTTGTACTTTTCAAGATATTTTTAATTGTAACTATAAAGATAAATACTCAAATTAATTTTATGTAAGAACTATTATTTCATTTGATTTATTTGTTTTATAAAACTAATTTAATGGTTAAGATTAACGATATGCAATTTCATACTTAATTAAAAGCTAGTAACTAATGACGTGCCTCTTGTTTTATTAAATACCATTTCCATTAATGTTTTAAACTTAAATAATTTTTATATAGTTGATTATTTTTTTTAAATTATACCATAATAACAAGAGTTGTATTCTCTTTAATATGCGTACAATCTTTTTTTTTAAATGACATTTTTTTAAAGGTGTAATGTATTGTGCGACATAAGTGTATGGTTATCTTATTATACATGGTGTGAGTATGCGTCTAAAAATTTACACAGTGTAGATGTTTGCACAAGTCTGAAATAGTATTTTGATTAAAATCATATTGCAGTTATCCCATTTTACATGGTGTGGTTATGTGTGTCAGAAATCCGTGTGCGTAAATGAACGCAAATACACTCGCCTATAAAACTCACACACGTGCATGTCTTATTCTCCTTGCTTCCTACATCTCTCAAACAGAATTCGATTTCTAGTTGAACCGAAACTCGACCGGATTTCTATTTAGTGAGATAGCGTAACTAAAGATAAAATCGTGTGCTTCTGAGAAACAAAACGGAATATTAATTGATAGGATGTGTCAATGTTACATGAATTTTTTTTGAACGGCAACACTAGTTATTGTAGGATAATTGGGTTTCCATGTGACAACACCTAGAACATCTAGGGCAGCCCACCACAGGAGGAATCCCCCATCTGGGTAAACCCCCTAACCTGACCACAGACCTCTTTTTTACTGTAAGAAGTCTTGGATTACCATTGCACCAAATGGCGAACGGTAATGTTACATAAATGATATCGATAGGAAGGAGCTGAACGTAGTTGACATGAAATTAAATGATGATTCATTTAATGCAATGTAGAGGTGCACAAAAGGCGGTTTTTGAACCGAACCGGTTTCGAACCGGCCCGAACCGGTTTGGTCAACGCAAACACTAAACCGGTTTTGACCCAAACCGGTTCGGGTTAAACCGGTTTTGCAAGTATAAAATGTCGAACCTATTGAACCGGTTCAGGTTGGTGAACCGGTTTAAACCGGTTTTTTTTATAAAAATTTTTTTTAAAATAAATTAAAAAATATTACAACATTACAATACGAGAAAAAGAAAAACATATAGTTCAACGTTTATTCATATTGTAGGGGTTCGGAAATCACAAAACATTACAATATTAAACATTACAATACGAGAAAAAAATATATATATTTTTATTTTTTGGAGTTTTTTTGTTTAATATTAGCCGTCATTCTCGGAGTTACTAGTGGATCCTCGTAGTCTATCATCTTCGGCGAGTTCTTCATTTGTAAGTGGGCTCGCCAATCCTTGGTTAACCTCAGATTCGTGTATGAGTTCTTCAACTTCAATTTCTTCTTCAAGCGAAGCCCTATCTTGTCTCCTATCAACCGCATCCAAATGGTCTTTCAAGCAAATGCACATTTCCATTGCCGCGGGAGTGAGTCTAGTTCTTCGAATAGATAAAACCCTGCCACTAAGAGAAAAAACGGATTCCGAAGCTACCGTGGAAGCTTGGACGGTTAGTAAATCACGGGCCATGGCGGAAAGGACCGGAAAAGTAGATTCGTTTCCTTTCCACCAAGCCAAAATATCAAAGTCCTCAAAAACATCCGGACTCATAAATGATAAAAAGTTTGTTCCCGTATACCTTCCGAGTTCGCTACTCGGGATGGACCCTCTAGCCCGTTTAGTAAATTCATTTCTCATTTCGTTATACAAATTTAAGTTCACATTCCTCGAGCTGCTACTTGATGCGCCCGCGCCCATCGTATCATGTGGGGTTTGTGTTGTACCATATTTATGTAAATAAATATCAAACAAATCTTGCAAACATTTGTTAAAATAAGTTTTTGTTACGGTTGAAAAATGAATATCTTCGGAATTCAAATCCAAATCGTAAGTTATTTTATCAATCAAGGTTTCAACACCGTAAACATTAATTGTAGGGTTTAATGCGGCGGCACAAGTTATAACCGGAGGCATTTCTTTAAAATATTTAACAAATTTTTCTTTCATCGGTTTTATCATTGTCGTAAAAAGAGTATTTTTATTTTCAAGTTCGGCTAATTTGTTACACATTAGAAATATTTGTTTAAGAGCCAAGGGACTTGTGGGGTAATAAACCCCGGATAAAAAAGTAGTGGCGGTTTTGAAAACTTCGAGCAATTCGGTTAAATTTTCAAGAATGTCCCAACTCGTAGACGGAAAACTTTGAATTTTACGACGCGGTTTTGAGGAAAGCATATCATGAAAAATTGATAAAGTATCTTTTTGACGTATAGCACTATGAAACATTTTATAAGTTGAATTCCATCTTGTTGGGAGGTCCCAATTGGGACCTAAGCAAATCAAACCCGTATCGTTACATAATCTAATATATTCATGGTATCTTTTTTTACTACTACTAAAAACGTCTTTAAGCATGACTCGAAATGCATTACTTATTTCAATAACGGGTTCAACCCCAAGCCCGTCTTGCACGGCTAAGTTGATGATGTGTGCAATACATCGATTATGGAAAAAAGCGCCGTTGCAAATCGGATTATATTTTAATATTAATTTTTGAACCGCATTTGTATTATTTGAGGCATTATCAAAAGATATTGAAAATAATTTATTTTGTAATTTAAAATCGGTTATCACATCATCTAAAATGTGAAATAAATTTTGACCCGTGTGCGGATATTCAAACATATCAAACACGATTGTACGTTTCATCATTTGCCACGTATTGGGATCAACCCAATGAGCGGTAACGCAAATATATGAGTCGGGAATACCATGTGGAGCCGACCAAACGTCGGTGGTTAAGTTCACACCGGTTTCCAATTTTTCAAAACCTAAAATTAATTCTTTTTTTGCTTTTTTCCACATTTTTAGACAATCACGTCTAAGAGTACTACGACTTACTTGATGATAACGTGGTTGAAGAGCTTCTTGAATCATCCTCGTCGTGAGCGGGTTGTCGAAATGGTTGAACGGCAAACCTCTTTGAATAACTAATTTCGCCATTCTATCTCGAACAATATTTGGATCGAAGTTCCAAATTCCACCCTCGCTTGTCATAGATGCTTGACCCTCACCTGGAATATTCTTCAAACTCTGACACGATTTTTCCAGATGAGTTTTTAGAGTAGAATTTGATTCCTTTTTAAAAAAACCACCACATTTTTTGCAACGAGCACGTTCCAACCCGTTAGACAACTCACATAGATCGTAGTTTGACCAAATTGCGGGGTTCCTCGTTGTTGGTATTATTTTCACAACGCTAACTTCGTTAGAGGAAACACCATAACTTGAAGAACCTGCCATTGCGTTTTTTGAAATTTTTTGAGCGTTTTTTGAGCGTTTGAGAAGTGTGATTTAACCAAAACACCCACTACCTATTTATAATGTGTTTGGGGGTTAAAATGGGTCAAAAAACGGTCAAAAAACGGTCAAAAATTGGTCCCAACGGCTATATAGCCGTTTCCAACGGCTATTTTTTTTTTTTTACCGTTAAACCGGTTCAAACCGGTTTACCAAACCGGTTTCTCAAACCGGTTCACAAAAAACCGGTTTTAAACCGCTCGTCGCACAAATAGGTTAAACCGGTTGTAAACTGGCGGTTCGTATCGGTTTGAAACCGGTTCACACAAAACCGGTTATGGGGCGGTTCGGGTTCCGGTTCGGAACCGGTTTGGATTTCCAAACCGGTTTTTTTGTGCACCTCTAATGCAATGTGTTAAATTGGGCCTTCCAGTACCCTCATACTAAAACGACCCAACAATTAAATGTTTCAATTTTTTTATAAGATATCTATACTATATAATAAATAATGGTTTTTTAGTGTCACGTGTCGTCTCCACATTTATTGTTATCATTTTTTTCGTTTCTCTATCTTATTTAATGCACTTCTATCTTTTAATAATAATATATAGTTAAAGAAAATACTAATTATACTAATAAAACATATTTATTTTAAGAATATTTAAAATTTATTTTTTTACACCTGTAAAATATATACATAAATATTTAAAAATTTTATATATTGATATTTTTTAATTTTCACCCCGTGTGTAAACATGTGATCTAAACTAGTACTATATAATATATGCAGGGTTTTAACAGGGGCGGATCTATTAAGGAGGGACCCGCTACCCCTCAACTTCTGTGGCGAAATGAAAATAATTTTTTTTACGTTTTATGTGTTACGTTACCCCTGAAAATATATTTGGCAACCCCTCAATATTTTTTTTATAAGGCCAAAACTAATTATTGATTAAAACTCTAAAGCCAAGTTTATAAAACAAAAAAGCCCAAAGTTAATTAAAATATTTAAAACCCAACAACCCAAATTAATTTAAACTTAAAGTCAACCCCTAAAATAAACTCATCTAAATCTAACAATTAACAAAATTAAAAAAAATCGGGACTTTCTGTTCACTACAAGTCACCCACCCAGCTCATGTCGCTACTCGCCGCCGGCTGCTGCTTTTTTAATGTATGATTAAAAAAATTTTGTGCTACCCTTGAAATTATGTTCTAGATCCGCTGCTGTGTTTTAACATGCCTTTTAAAAACATTTTGCAACGAAAGCGATTTGACATGTTAAATCTAAAACTTTAGAAAACAAAACCCACAAAGGATCAAATAAAGTTCATGAAACTTTAATATAAAACCTTACATAGGGTGTTAAGAAATAACGAGCTTTGTAGGGAAATGATAGGTTATACAAAAGTGATGAAAATGGATGCACACCAAGCAATTGTTCTTCCAAGATGCTAGTCTTTGTATGCCAAGAACATATACACTTACTAAATATCACCTTTAGTAGTGTATATAATAAGAAATCAAAGTACTTCCAAGAACTAACTTAAACTAAATCAATAATATGATAGTTTCAGGAAGGTCTTAGACACTTATCATTCAAGAACTTGTTTCTCCCTCTTGCTCCTGAAACTCACAACTTCTAGGTAGTTGTCTTCTAAGGAGTATGAAGACAACCATCTCTTTTATTAAGCAAAAAGGGAAGGCATCTTATTATTTTTTCACTTGGTAAGACTTGTGGTGTACTAGATAGGCAAGACACAAAACCAAACAAAAAAGAATGGTTGTCTCGTAGTTGAAATCAGCCTACACCATCCAACAAAGGAAAGAGGGAAAACAAAGTGTATAAAGCACATGAAGACCATTCCTCATATGTTTGAAATGGTATATGAACTAACTCTTGCAATACATGTATTTATACATGTATACATAAAGTATATACATAAGTTTTATTCACCAACATAAATGTAATAAAACTTATATATATGTATAACATAATGCATACAACAAAAGTCTTAAGAATGTCCATAATGTGCAATATATATATATATATATATATATATATATATACACACACACACACACACACACACTAGGTTAAAATCTCGTGTATCACACGGGTTGATAAAATATAATATTATATACTTAGTAATAAAAAACTGTATTTTGAAAACTCGTGTATTACACGGGTTAATAAAATGTAATGTTATATACTTAGTAATAAAAAGTTTATATTTTTAAAAACATGTATATTACACAGTTTGAATACATTAATTTCTATTTAATATAAGTTAAGTTACATCACTATTTAGTTAAAAAAACATAATTAAATTTCAAAGTTTTTAAAATAAGAGATAATTTAAATTAAATATTTTTTATTAGTATAATTAATAATTTTCTTTAAATATAAATCATTATTAAAAAAAGAGATGTGCATTTAATAAGAGAGAGGCGGGAAAAAAATGGTGAGAAAAGATATGGAAGCGACACGTGACATAAATTATTTTTATTTATTATATGATATAGAATAGATATATACTAGCTTAGAACCCCTATGCTACACATGAGGTAAAAAACTATTAATACATAAAATTCTTAAATCCTTATGTATATGATTTACATGTGTAACAATGTATTACATATACTAAGGATAGAAAACAAAATTCAAAATATGTAAAATTAATATATAATTGAGTTAAAAAAAAATTATTTAATTACTATTTCATGTAATTTGACTTTCATTAATATTGAACTGAAAATAAAAGTTTCATAATTAGATTTCAAAGTTTCTTATAATAAATGATAAATTAAAATAAAAAGTGTTTTATTAGTATAATTAATATTTTCTTTAAAAATATATCTATATCTATACTCTATAATAAATAAAGGTTTTGGTGAAACAAGTTTTCCCGCTTCTCTCTCCTATTAATTACACAAGTTTTCTTTAATTGTTTTTTAATGATTTTTTGTTTTACGTCTCTCTTTCATATTAAATCATAATGATTTCTATAATTGTTTTTATAAACGTTTTTTATTTTAAAAAATATAGGTTTGTTCATAAAATATTTTTAGAAATTAAACATTTACTTCATTCATTTTATAAAATATTTTTAAAAAGTAACTATATGACGTTTTTAAAATTTGTATTAAAAAACTATATAATATGTCATAAATATGTAATATGTATATTTATTATATAACATTGCATTTATTCAACCCGTGTTATACACGGTGTTTCTAACCTAGTATTAACAAAAGGCTTTAAAACACAAAGGCTTGGAAACAATAAAAATCAACTTTTCTTTACATATTATTTACATGCTTTCATACTTAAACACAAAAAGCTAAGTTTGACTTGATGGTTAGTGACTTTGTACTCCTTATCAATTGATGCAAGTTTAAAACTTTCTCTCATGTTTCATTTTTCTTTTTAGCCCATACACCCATTTTGTATTGATTGCACTTTTTTTATTTTAATATTTTCTGACTAATAAAGTTTAAAATTTATTTAATATATTAGAATTTAAAAATGTGTAATGTCCCATCTTATAATCAAATATCTTTCTAAATAGAAAAATGGTATTTTCTCTTCATAACATCAGTTACATATTTATCAATTTCATTAAAATTAACTTATTGATCGACTCTTTTACCCTTATTTTTACTAAGAGTTTTTTTTACACATTCCTCATTCCTAATACAATCAATTACATATATCTCCAAGTTGTTTAATGGATAATAGTTTTAGTTCCTTTAACATTCTTTTTTTACTTTTGTGAATACCTTTTTTAAAATTAAAGAAATTACAAAAAAAAAAATATAGCATAACCCCATGTATAAATAATTACAATACTAAAAGTTTAACACTTCATTTCAAAACAACAATCACCGATAATCAAAGTTACACCTGACATTAACAATATCACCATCAATTCGTTAGAGCACGAATATTTTGACAATCTATCGCAATACGCCGCAACGCGCGGTTAAGCCATCTAGTTATTATTAAAAGATAGACGTGTATTTAATAAGAGAGAGAGCCGATAAAAAATGATGAAAATGAATATGGAGCCGACACGTGGCATGAAAAAACTTTTATTTATATAGTATAGATATTAATATTATCATTTATGTAACTTCATAATTATCAAATGATTCATACCATTGCCTAGCAATAAAGTCTTGACATTGTACGCGCTAAACCAGGTTTAATTGCGTATGCGAAATATTTGCTTAATGTGTGATCTTTGGGATCAAATATCATTGGCAAGAATGTTATAAGTTGTGTCTTGGGCATATAACTCCAACAATATATGCATTAAGTTTGGTAACGCAAAAAATACTAAGTAATATTCATCTCTAAAGTATGTTATTTAAGTAAGGGTTACGTTAGATTCGTAGCTTTATGAGACAAACCCATTGTTAATAACGTGGTGTTTCTTTGTATCATCCCTAAATTTATAAAACCCGAATAAAAGAACTAGGGGTCGAGACTAATAACGCGAAGTAAAAAGGAATAGACGGGCCGACCCATGTGCCGCGAGCAAAGGAAGAAAGCCCCTCAAGTCAGCTACATCATCACAACCTCCCCTCAACTCCACCATTTGCTCAACTTAGAGAGAGAAAGAGAGAACCGGGTCTAGAGAGAGAAAGTAAAGGTATCGGCTCAAAGGCTCGGGAATCGTTGCTCTCCATCTCAGGAACGTTTAGCAACAAAGAAGAAACGAAAACAGGTAACATTAATGCTCGAATATGAGTTTTTAGTTAATTTTAGGGTTCTAATGGGATTGAATAAAAAGATGACATTTTTACGTATGGAATCGCATAAAAAACATGTATCTAGCTTCATAGAAGCTAGATACAAGTTCTAAACATAAAAAGTTTGAAGCTTGAATAAAAAACGATAAAGTTGATGAAAATCTTATGCGTCGCCCAAAAAGTCAGATGAATGGGCCGAAAACTATTTTTCGACCGAAAAGTGTCTCGGACACCTAAGATTTCGATCAGGACATTTCGGTCGAAAAGTGTCCCGAACACCTAATATTTCGATCAGAACATTTCGGTCGAAAAGAGGTTTTGGTCAAGGAGTTTTCGAGCAAAAGAATATGAGAATAAAGAACTTTTTCAAGTGATTAGTTTTCGGTCGAAATAGATTTCGACTGTAATAGATTTCGGACATGGAGTTTTCGGGCAAATGATTTGATACTAATGTGTCTAGTTCACCTAACTCTAAGAATAGAAATGTTAAGTGTCGGTTAAATTAATTAGCTTATCTCGTATGACTTGATTATACAGATTGTGTGTGACCTTAACTGACGCTCCTAAACCAGCTAAGTGTATTTAGAAATCACCCGTCAGGTGAGTTCTATGTGCCCCCTTCTATGTTATGTGCAAATCATTTTAAATGTTTTGGGGCTGAAGTGTATACACTAAATGAACAAATGCTATGAATGCCAATGTGATCATACGTGATATACAAATATATATTTATATATATATGAAAATGAATTATGAACAAAGAATGAAACATATGTTTACAAAGAATGAATGAAAGAATGACATAACGTAAATGAATGAAATCTTGCTTTATAATTATATATATTGCATGTTATGAATACGATAAACGGACGGCCACTTGACTATTATGCAGCCAGAAAGAAAAATCTAGAAAGGTAGACTAAATAATGGCCACTACGGTGGAGTAAGTCCCTAAATCGATGCACGTATGTATAATTAGTTCAAGTGGGAAACGGATGCCTTAGGGCAGACGGGCGAATATGACGGACTACGACGGTAGGACGGTTAAGACGGACGGCCGAAGGTTGGCCGGTTTTAAGGCGGACGGTTTCTAGGACCGGACGAGTAAAAGGGCTACGACGATAGCTTAAGGGCGTATGTCTTTGTGACATACACAGTAAAAGACGGGTTGATCACCCTTATGTGTATGACCAATGAATGTCAAGGAAAGTAAACGTGAATGCATATCTATGTAACCACATATGAATGATGAAAGAAAAGTAAAAGTTATGAATACGTGATTATGTACTCGCGCATGAATGATAAATGAAGACAAAAGATGTGTAAAGGTGTATTTATATTTATATATATATATATATATATATATATATATATATATATATATATATATATATTACTTATCAAGAAATAATGTTTATGCCTGATTGATTTAAACTAGAACTCACCAGCGTTAGCTGACTTTTAGTATAAATTTCAGGTAAACAGATGAAGGGTCGTGCAAAGGCGTGAGGGCTGCCCGACATGAGACTGACATCCCACTTTATTTTATGCTTAGGCAATGGTTAATATTTTAAATGTTAAGACTTCCGCTGATATGTACTCAAATGTTGAATGTTTTCGTTGTGTTTGAATGTTTTAAATTAAAGTTCAGTATTGATGACTTTGTTTATGAGTAAATCCAATAAGTGAGGTTACCCGGAATTGGGGGCTTACATTCTTATTCTAAGTTAAATGATGAAGTAAATACTAACTTAGGAATTTTGCATATCTCTTATGCAAAAGACTTATGTCGGATGGTTAGTACATACCTCATATGGATCAAACTTCTATAAGAAAACTCTCTGAGCATTTCTGAATCAAACTATCAGATCAGGCTGAAGTGAGCCACGCCACAGTAAGAGAATGCTCCATGTAACCATCTCTCTCTCTATTTCTCTCTCACACACACACACACACATAAGCAAATTTTTAGACAATATGTAGTGAGTTTGTTGCATTGCACAATACAAATGAGCTATTTATACTAATCAAGATCTCTGAGCACCAGCTTCACTAAGTTTGCATCCGATGTATCCATTCTTCAGCCGATGTATCTACCTCGTTATCCGATGTATCCATTCTTCAGCCGATGTATCTACCTCGTTATCCGATGTATCTTCACTTGGATATATCTGAGCTTTATCTCATCTACGGTAACACTTCTTCAACCGGTGTGAGTACTTAATCTATCTGATATATCCATATTCCTCATCCGAAGCAATTATACTTAGGAAATCTGTCAAGTTCCATTACATCGGACATATAACTTGTTGTCCGATGTAACATCACTTAGGCAAACTTCCTAGTATATGTTATATCGGACCACCAAAGTACTTGTCCGATGTATTCTTACTTATCAGACTAATACTTGTCTGGTGTATTGACAATTACATCGAATGACCAATTTGCTCATCTGATGTATCTGTACTTAGGAGTTTTGCATATCTCGGATGCAAAAGACTTGTGTCGGATGGTTAGTACATACCTCATATGGATCAACATATTCAGTCTTGATATAAAATGCATCAATCTATAAAGTAGCTCCAACAGAGAGGCTATGATCCAAAGTTTGAAACTTGCTTTATTTGCTGCTAGAAATAGAATGAAACAACAAGTTGACCATCACAGAACATATAGGACTTTAGAGATTAGGTCTTGGTTATATTTGAAATTACACCCTTATATGCATACTTCATTACGGGAGGTGTTAGAAGAATTCAAGCTAAGATTTCCTTAGTTTGATTCTTAAGGACAAGAATAATAGGGAGGGATGGTTTGTTGCATGTTTATAATAGTTGAAGGACGGTAATTGTCATAAAATAGAAGTCAGTGTAAGACACGATTTAATATTTTGTTCTTATAATCATTTATCTTATTATTAAATGATTAAATATAATTATTTATTTAATAACCTATGGCTAGCAATTAGTTGATGAGCCTAATTACTCTTAATTATCAATTAATGGGTTTCCCCTTTGAGTGTACATATAAATAGAGAGTTAATTAGAGAGAATAGACTAATCGACTATTCTATCACCAATCACGACGTCTTTCTTATCATCAGTGAACTTAGTAGGTATGTTTTATATTATTGTTTTCCATTATATAGTTACAAGAACTGATCAATAGTCAGGGGTCAATTGTAATATTTGTAAATGTAAGGAGTCAATTATAAGTCTTGTAACAGATCGTAACAGCCAGGTATATATCGGCAGTAGGATAATGAGATTGACAACTATGTTTGAGGAATGCTCTCTTCTCTTAGTTTCTTAATTCCAATTTCATAGCTATCAAAACTTATATTAACTTTTAACCTTTTCAAGATAGTGAAACATATGCAACTTCAAATTGGTAAGAGAAAGACTAAGAAATGATTACAAATCTTAAGGAGATGAAAAAAACATATCTGGTGTCGGCGGGAGGATGGGGTAGCAAGAAGTGGACAATAGAAGAAAAAGAAATGAGTGTTGATTTATTAGCTTCAATTTCAAATAAAGAAACCTAAACAAAGCCTTGGGCAAGGGAATAAAAATCCTATGCCCACATGTAAAAGATGAATATGTAACTACACGGATTCGAACTTGGGTAGTTTTGGAGACAACGCCGTATTTTAAAACAGTCAACCACGTTTGCTCTTTCTTTTTCAGTATATAGTTTATTTGTATGGGATCACCATTCGAAATAGAGTGGGGTCAATCGAATACCAGTACTATACGTTCTATATAAATTTCAAAATTCAATGAGGCCCATAAGAATACACTGCCTCAATTATCAACCACGGCTAATGAGTTGATGGTGGAGTGGTAAGGAAGAGACCTGATGTTCCTTCTGACCCAGGTTCAATTCCTGCCTTCCCCGTTAATTTCTGAGGCATGCAAATGAGGCCTAGTTCTTAGGCTGATGTACCAGGGTTTTACCCACGCCGATCCAGGTTCAATTCCTGCCTTCCCCGTTAATTTTTTGTACGAGTCTACGGGAGACGGATGTTACATATCTATACTATATAATAAATAAAGGTTTTGGTGGACACTTGTCATTCTCATGTTTCTCGACATTTTTTCCCTTCTCTCTCTCCTACTAATTATACAAATTTCTTTAAAAAAATTATAACTTTTGTTTCCCGCCTCTCTCTCCTATTAAATAATAATGATTTTTATAAAATGTTTTTTATTTAAAAAAATAGCTTATTTCATTATTTCTTATTTCACCGGTGACTGATGATATCCAACATAATCTTCATAGAAAATGTTGTTTTATAAAAGTTGTATTTATTCAACTCATGTAAAACATGATTTTTAACCTAATACTATAATAATTAAAAATATAAAATTTGTCCACATGTAATTTATTTATTGAAATCCAATTTCTTCACATTAACTAGCTAACAATTCCTTTATATCAATTATAAAATATATTTTGAAATAAATAGTACTTTTAATTTTCATATTTAATAGGTTTCAAAGTTTAATAAAAACCAAAAAAATACTCATTGGCTAATGGTCTAATGGATGCTAAACCGGCCCGTTCCATTAGCAGGCTTCTCTTGCTTTTCTGTTCCCTGGCCCACCACACGTAGCCCGCTATTTCCCCCAAAAAATATTTTGCCAATAACATGTGTTTTTTTTTTCACAAATACAAAGTTTAAAAACAATTTTATAAAAAAATTAAAAATAAATTGTACAGATTTGAAATATCAAACTCGCTAATGCCACATCAATTTCTGTCTATCTATTATATTTCTACTATGCGTTTGGGCCGGTTTTCTAGGGTTTGCCGAACTGCTAAATCGCTAACTACGTTTTTAGGGAAAGACACTAAATCAGACAGGTTGAGTGGGACGACCGAACTGAATGGTTTTACTGGTTTTGCTTCGGCGGTTCGACGGTTTGAACATACTTTCTTAATTTATATTTCTAAAATAATTAGTTTATATTAAAGCTTTAAATAATAAAGACGTTTCATGGTTATAGTGCGTTTATATATATGTAGGGGAAGGTTAAGTGGTGAACCTTAAAAAAAGAGGGAACTAACTGGTGAACCATTTTTAATCACACATTTTAAACAAGGAAAAAACAAGAGAAATACTAAAAACTAAACTCAAAAACTTAAACCTCTACCCAAAAAACCTAACCCCCCCTCAAAAAAAAAAAAAAAACCTAAACCACCACCCACCCCCAAAAGCCTAACACCCTCACCCCACCTCGAAAAACCTAACCTAAAATTTAAAACAAAAAACTTAACTCTAAAAGTTAAATTAAACCATAAAGCTAAACCGATTGTTTTCACAATTTTTATTATGAAACGAGGCAAACGAGAGAAACATTTTGGTTTTTTTAGTTTTTTGTTTTATTATTTTTTTGAGGGTTTTTTTTTACTTACAAAAAATATGTGACTGAGAATGGTTCTATCCTCTTTTTTTTTCTTAGTTTCCTTTTGAACCTTCCTTTAATCTATACTACTTAATAAACAAGTAAAAGTATGAGACACGTATCATCTTCTGGTGCATTCTTAACATAATTTTTCCACATCTCTTTCCTATTAAATACTATATTAAATGAATATATTTTTAAATATTTAATATCAATCTAATTATGGAAATTATTTAATATGGATTACCATTTATCAATTAAATTAATACAAAGTTAAAAAAAATGTTTTAAAAATTAACTTAATATAATTTATAATTGTCACGTTAAATTGACATATTTTGACGAGTTTATGTGTTAAAATATTACATTATATTTTATTCAATCCGTGTAAAACACGGTTTTTAAAAACGTAATTTTTTTAATACTATTTATATAACAATATACTTATTTAACCTGTGTAATACACGGGATTTTAACATAGTATATGTATATATACATATAATAAAGGTTAAACACCTGAATCATTTACAGACCGGTTCCAAATTTTTAACTAAACCAAACCGTTTTGATCTCAAACCGATCAAACTGACCAAATCGCTTCGGTTTAGATGGTTCAATACAAAACATACGGTTTAAATCTAGTATCTATTATTACCCAAATACATAATTAAAAAAATGCAACTAATTACAATTTAACCTTGGTCCTATTTGTAGAGATGTCAAAGAAAGTGGTAGTCAAACTTAACCTTTTGATCAAATTAAACAAATCGAACTTTCTTGATTTGCTATTGTTTATCTAACAAAGTTGCGACATTTAAATAACAAAATGTCTTCTTTTAGTCAAACGGGGCACTTGAGATATCGAGCACATAACGAATATGCAGTTAGATTTGTTTGCAATAATTTATACGTCATAATTATAAATTATACGAATTTGAGCGAGACCATATAGAAAGAGAACACATTGGACGATAACATATCAAATGAGAACTATAAAACCAACAGACGTTGAATATCACATTGAATGAAAGCCATATAATGATATAACGATTGAGAACGATAAAAACGAACATCGTATTGAATGCATCCGTGAATACAATAAAAGAAGAATCTGGAAGTAGTGTTGCACCAATGCATATACTAAAGTTTTCAAAAGTTTAAGTAATGTATTTGTCAATGCATACAATGGACCATATTAAGAACGCACATGTGCACCAATTGATACACTAATTCATTACTAGTAACACTGATAGTGTATACATCAACACATGTAGTATAATCACCAATGCATATACTAAAGCGTCATTGGTAATACATGCAATGTATGCAACCTTGAAGCATCATCTTAATACATGTAGTGCATGCAACAATTGTTATCTGTAAGACATGTAACGTAATCACCAATGTATACTTTATATTGTTAACACATGCATGCAAACAATGATTACACTATAGTATCATTAATAACACATACAATGTATGCAACAATAGTTACGTTGAAATATAAGCACTAATACACATCACTATACATGTCACATAATTATCAATGCATACAATATACTATGAAAATTTCATTTTATTTACAATATTTTCATGACATGAAATTTCGATGTCATGTAATGTAATCATCAATGCATATATTATACTATCAAAGTTTCACATAATTTTTATGTCCCTTTAGCACCTCGCATATGATGCTGCACTTAATTACAAAAATATCACAGTGCGACCCTATTGATCCTGTAGATAAAAGAACCCAGATGTTTTCAGAAACCTCTACATCAAATCTAACGCCTACGGCTTTTTCTAAGCATCGAATGTGAGTAAAAAACTATATTTCATCCAAAAGTATATGAATAACTTTTCTGTTTACTTCTAGAGAAATTGTATGTTGATTTTATTTACAAAAAGTGTGTTATTTAACATTCAAGACAAGAGTAATAAATGAGGGAGGGGGTTATGGTGTCCTGTTAAAGTATAACATAGCCAACATGTTCTCAAACTGTGTGGATTGTACTTGTTCTCTCCTTTCACACCCAAACACCCCCACATGCCTTTGCTTTTCTCCTATTTTAACTCAATCGGTCAACTCAGACATACAACTGGTTTGACTAACTGAACAAGACTGATACTCAATGCCAAAACAATAAATGTAATTATTTTTAGACATATTTACAAGGGAAAATTATCTAAATAAATATATATTTTGATCATCAATTTTGTAAACTTTCAACCAGTTTAAAGGTGTCATGCGTATAACCATGGGCTAAGCTTTTACTTTTTTAGACTTAGCCTACCCTTTTACACGCAGCACAAAATCATTGGATGCAACTTGTTTTTTTCGTAGATTTAAACGTCGGCTAAAGATCTACGCTTAAAGTCAACGCTTAGTTTGGTAATTTTTCTGATCGAAGCTTCTAGTTTGCTGCTTTTCCCTATTTATAATCTATATCTGTATCTATCTATACTATATAATAAATAAATATTTTTCATAACATGTGTCGCCTCCATATCCATCATCGTCATTTTTTTTTCTCGTCTCTCTCTTATTAAATAAACCTCTATCTTTTAATAATAATAGATTTTTAAAGAAAATACTAATTATACTAATAAAACACATATGTTTTAAATAATCTCTTATTATAAGAAGCTTTGAAAATATAATTATGTAACTTTTTATTTTCAATCAAATATTAAATGAAAGTTAAATTACATTAAATAGTAATTAATGTATTTTCAAAACCCAATTATATATTAGCTTTATATATTTTGAATTGTGTTTTCTATCATTAGTATATGTTAACATTTTTGCACCTATAAAATATATACATAAATATTTGATAAATTTTATTTCTTAATATTTTTCATCCTGTGCGTATTACACGGGTTCTAAGCTAGTATAGTAATAATACAAGACAAGCTTATTTCTTTGGGTTATTTACATATATCCCATTTCTAAGTTTATTTATTACATATTTACCCAACCCCTAATTTTAATTACATATTTCCCCTTCCTAAAGCCTATATATTACATATTTACCCAATTTATTTAAAATAACTTATTGAATTACTATTTTACCCTTAATGAACCAATTAAAGTACTATTACATATATCCCCTTCCTAAAACATATAAGGGTAAATAGGTAATTGTGTAAGCATTGGGTTAAATATGTAATTGATTTTTATGGTTGGATATATATGTTATTAAGAAGGTTAAAAGGAGGGAATACGTAAAAAACTCTATTTCTTTATAGTATGGGTGATTATGATCTGGTTCTATCGGTTTAATAAACAGTTATGAGCTAAACCATTAACTACGTTCTTGAAAAATTACTTACCAAAACGGTTCAATTTTATGGTTTGAACCTTTTTTTCTAATTTATTTCTTTCTAAATAGTTTGTTTGTATTAAAAAGTTAAAAGTTGATGATGTTGTTTATTAATATTATTAATATGTATAAGAGTAAACTGTTATTTTCGTTCTTATGGTTTGGTTGTTTTTCTCATTTTCATCCAAAAGTTTTGTTTTTCTTCTATATATCCTCGTGGTTTACAAAACTTGTCATTTTTATCTAATTGGCTAACTTCATCCATTTTTTAATGTTTAATGAGGGGGTATTTTTGTCTTTTTTTCATTTTTTAACGGTGGAGCATGGATACGTTTGACATATGGTTTTGTTGAAAAGACAAAAATACCCCTCATTTAACGTTAAAAATGGTTAAGGTTAACCATTTGAATGAAAATGACAAGTTTTATAAACAAAGAGATACATGAGAAAAATAAACATTTCAAATAAAAATGATAAAAACAACCAAACCAGATGGACGTTAAATTAAAAGGTAAATATATGTGTGTTTGTATGTATACGAAGGTTTTAATAAGAACAAAACATTTGGTAAAATTCTAACAACTATTTATAATCATTATTTAGATGTACACGTGGAACTTAATGCAATGCATATGAATGAGCACATGCATACAAATTTCTCATTTACATATCAAATGATCGGTTATAAAATGTTTCTTATAATTCTCACTAAAAGTTTAGTTTTATGAGTTTTACTTTTTTTAACTATCATGCAGGATTTGAACAAATCCTTAACCTTTTAGTTATGAGTTACTATGTCTTCTTAAGAATTATTTTATAGGTTTTACTAAATGTAACTTACGGTTATCTTTTTTATTTTTCAACTTGTCACATAAGTAATATTCCTTCTTTTCCATGTTAAAAGGACAAAAACCCATTGATTTAAGTTTTCATAAACGTGCACGCGTGAGAGAGATCCGATAGAGAAGTTTTCTTAATAATTTCGATCACAACTTGGCTAAAATATAAGAAGACACTAATTAATTCATCAAACTTATAAATTTAAGCATAATTTTACATTTTGAATGGACTCACAAAATGTGTTAATTAATTAAAGTTACATTTCACCTATAATTTTTTGATTCGAAGTTATTGAATTCTTTTCTTCTTAAGTTTCCTTGACAAAAACCCTTTTTTATTTTCTATTCAATTCTATTTCTCTCTCCATATAACATATACATAAATACATATATCCACATATCCATATACATGCATATATGGACACAGAAACATATACGTATACATATATATCAAGAATGAGAAATTAAATATATAAAAGCCACATTCATATCGACCCTATAAATACAGACCAACCTCTCTCTCTTTAGGCAAAACCAGTGACACTTATATCTCAAAATGGCCTTCAAGAAGAAGTCATCAAACAAGCTTTCACAAGCCGCACTTATCAAACATATTATGAAGAGATGTTCAAGCATAGGAAAGAAACAACACTATGATGATGTACCCAAGGGCCATTTTGTGGTCTACGTTGGTGACAACCGGAGCCGATATGTCATACCCATTACGTTCCTGTCGCGACCCGAGTTCCAGAGCCTGCTCCAACAAGCCGAAGAAGAGTTCGGGTTCGATCATGACATGGGCCTAACCATTCCTTGCCAAGAACAAGTCTTTGAGTCACTGACTTCATTTCTTCGGTTTTGAGAGCTAACATACATCAAAAGTGGTGTGCGTTTAAATTCTTACAAGTGTAAGGTTAGGATATTTAGATGTAAAAAATGGATGTTAGAAGCCATCAACTTAATTCTACTATATATTAGTTTCCCTTTTTATTTCAGATTATTTAATATTCTAACCATGCATTAAGATACTATTTTAAGTGAAACCCATAGCATGTAATGGGTTTTTTTTTAATTAATTGTAAATGTTAAATGAATTAATTTTTCGATTTTATATTTGTTTTTAGTGATTAAATCTTAAAAGTACTTATTTAGTTATTTGTCTGTGTTCATTAATTAATTAATCTGTTTAAGTGAATTATAATATGTACAAAGAGTGAAATTAATTAGGAAACTAGATTATAATATTAGCAACACCATGGATTATTTGATTTCATTTTCTTAAAAATATATTTGGTAATTGGCTAGAAGTAGTTACCTAAGCCATACGGAAGAGAAGTTATGCATTGATGTTACAGTCGATCTAGACAGATATTAAAGTTATAACCTTAAATATATAGATTGGCAGAGACGTAGCCGTTTCGACTATTGACTTTGGTGCAATGTAATTTGCATTCCACTTGTAAGTTTTTGTTTATTTAATTTTCTTATAATTGAAAAATTATACTTGATAAAACATATAGCTAGAATAATAATAACATACATTTGATACAAATAAACACACTTAAATAAAAAAAAAATTGAATCTATGGGTAGGGAATTTTTTTATTAATAATGAAACAAAATCACACTCCCAACTCTTAATTATATTAAGTTGTGTTAAATTTGAATTATGAATATTAAAATTAACTTGAATGCTATCGGTTAGCAAAACTTTAACAACTATTTAACCAAGAAGACAAAATAATAATATTTTTTTTTGAACGGCAATACCTAGATATCCTAGGATAATTGGGTTTCCCCGGTGTAACACCTAGAACATCTAGGGCAGCCCATCACAGGAGGAACCCCCCAACTGGGTAAACCCTCTGACCTGGCCACAGACTCCTTTTTTTGCTGTTGCCAGAATTTGAATCCAAGACCTCCACTATGAGAAGTCTTGGGACTACCATTGCACCAAATGGCCAACGGTTAATAATAATTTATTTGTAACTAATTTTAACTATGTTGACAAATAATACTAAGGGAAAGTAGCATCGTGTTAAGGTTATCTAAACCCACAACTATTGGTAAGGTAGTATGAAGGTCTTGGCGTCACTATCTAATGCAAGTCATGCATTACGTTCTTAACGTTATCAATAACATAGACTATAGGGTCCTATATCTAATAATGAAAGTTGACTTAGTATTATTCATAGCAAATCACCTTAAGTTATCCTATTGCATAGATGGTCCATTTCATTGCCAAAAGTGTAACAAAGTATGAGTGCCATGAGCAAGAGTTAACATTCACTAAAATTATTCATAGCAAATCACCTTAAATTATCTTATTGTTCTAGAATTCCCCGTTTTAATTATTTGGGGTGATATGCATAATCACTAAAATGATTTATATGAAAAAAAGTTTATATTTACGAAACATACAAAACTTTACGAACATCTTCGAATGTCTATTATGAACGTTTATGATAATGATGTCTTTAAAAAGAAGAGGGTAACGTTTTATAAAGTCATTATGTTCTAGAAATCTGTTATGGTTCCTTCAGATAGACGCTATATTATCTCATGTTTTATCATCTAGGTTTAACATCTGTTTAGTCAAGAAGACAAAATAATAATTTGTTTGTAACTAATTTGAACTTTGTTGACAAATAACACTAAGGTAAAATAGGATCGTGCTAAGGTTATCTAAACCCACAACTTTTGGAAAGATATCATGAAGGTCTTCGCGTAACTATCTACGTAAGTCACGCATTACGTTCTATCCATTATTAATAACATGGCTTATTAAACTTATAAATCTTATGTAGAATAGACTCTAAGGTCCTATATCTAATAATCAAAGTTGACTTCAAATTATTCATAGCAAATCGCCTTAAATTATCCAATTGCGCCTAGATGGTCATATACATTTCATTGCCAATAATCTAACAAAGTATGAGTGTCATGAGATTTTACCTATTATGATTTAGTTTTATAAACTAATAGCAATGCTATCCTACATGCAATTGCACACACATTTAAGTACAATCAATGATTAGTTAGTTCCTATTATCAATCATGGTCTCATGCCAACCCATAATCATTTAAGTTACTAACTAATCATGAATAAACAATCAGCACATATGACATATGGGTGTTCATCATGGTACATACATATCACTCACTCTAAGGACCAATCAAGATTTGATAAAACCAAATGGTTTAATGGAAAAAGTCATAAGCACAACCCAATTTTTCAACACATTGTCTAGAGTCATGTTCAAGTGTTGGACTTCACCATCTAGGATGTGCAAAAGAAATTGAGTGAATGGGTTGGCGTAGTGAAGCTTAATCTTCTCTCGTCGATCTTATTTTAGTCTAAAATTATTTATTTTTCCCCCCACTATGGTTTAGAACTTGGCCAATTCTAAAGGTAAAAGTCTGGCCTAAATCAGAATTTGTTGCTTACACATTTGATACATGGTTATCATTATCATGACTGTGTTACGTCCTTATTTAAAAAAAAGTTATGTTACATTGATGAATTCTCATTTATATATAGTTAGTAGAATTCCAGCTTAATTATTTTGGAAATTAGACCATAATGTCGTATAATATCAAAAGTGAGGTTAAAACTATAAATATCTAAACTTAAGGGACTAAAACTATTATTATGGAAAATTTCGTTCTAGGGGCATACATTCTGGAATTTAAACGTGAAGATAGTGTCTAATAGCTCATAAACATGACATATGATGTTCATAAATTATTGGTTAATTTCATAGTGAACTGAAATTGACCAAAAGTTAAATTTTATGAAGTTTAGGATTATAAACCTTATCTTTTAATCAAATAAATTAAAATCACTATGAACCTATTTTGATTGAAGATTTAAAACATAATTGTTAACTTAGTGAAGGTGATTATTTTAACTAAATTGATATGAATCCGTTTAATTGATTTAAAACATAATTTTAACTAAATTGAACTAATTGTTAAGGCAATTTCCATGACCAATTGAGACGATATTGAACTGATAAGAACAAGGCTATTCAAACGAATCGAGTGGCGGAAACACAAGATTCATGTCATTGTAGGATGTAGATTTGCAAGATGTAATCAAGAACACATGAATGTAAATATCAGTCTTAGGGTTTATTTTATTGAATTCTTGATTGTTACAAAGGTGAATGAATGGAAAGCTCTACAAATTCAAGACCGTGACCTTCTATTTATAGCATCTAAACAAACCCTAAGACCACATGATAAGCTCACGTTGTCAACTCACTTACAAAAAGACAAAACCACTGACTATTACAAAGTCAACCACTTTAACTCGTCCGAACTAATGCGTCTTTAGTCTGATGTAATTCGTCCTAGTCCGATGTAATTGATAAAGGATCGACTAACAATGTGTTTAAGTTAGCTATTGACAATTAGCGGTTATAACCGTCACCAGTTAAGTAGTTATAACAATGGGAAAGCCCATTGGTAGAAACTTTGTCAATGGTAACTGAGTTACTACTACTAATGACCAAAGTTATCATTGCTCACCCATTGCCACTATTGACCAAGTTGTTACTGCTTATACAATTGCCACTAAAGCTGAGTTGTCACGGATCTCAGTTATCACTGATGAGTAGCAATCTACTACCGATTATGATTTTTTTTTCTGAAGATCAAAATATGTGCAACATTTCATCAATCAAGCAAATTCGAAGCAACATCAAATGTATAACTAAACATCAACATGTTCACCCTTAGAACCTTAGAGGTTCCTACGTGCTCAAAATCAGAATTATCTTGATCAAGTGTGCACTTCACACCTCCTAACTCGTATCAATGTTTATTCCATTTTCTCATTTGGTCTTAAGTAAACCCAATTAAACTCAAATACAATTGATGACACTAAAATCATCCAAAACTTATAACATCCGAATAAAGAAATATAGCTTTTTAATTTTTTTTCTTAATCATCAAAGTTATAAATGTAGGAGTCCCACATACATTTAATCATAAAAGAAACCAAAGGTTCTAAAGCATTATTCCATGTGTTACTTGTAACCCTATGATAATATAAATGAAAGTAGATATGATCACACATGGGAAGCTAAGTCCGGATTCATAGTATAATAAACTAAGTGAGCATATATAGTTCAATCTTACTAATATAATAAATAAAAATCTTTTATGCCACATGTAATTCTCTGGTTATTTCTCACCCTTATTTTTCCGTCTCTCTTTCATATTAATTATTAATTATTTCATTTATCTCTCCTATTAAATAATAATCCTTGTATCAATAAATAAAAATCATATGGACACGTGTCACTTTGTGGTTCATTTTTTTCTCTTTCCTCTCTCCTATTCAATAATGCTATCAAAAGAATTTATTTTTAGATGTTTAATATAAATCTAATTACAGATACTTAGTATTTCATTATATATAGTTATTGTATCATCAATCAAATGAATTTAATATGAATTAACAGAGCTTATAACTGTCATGACAAATTACATTTTTAAAGACATATTTTGACGAGTTTGTGTTAACAAATTACATTATATTTTAATCAACCAATGTAATACACTGGTTTATTCAATCACGGTGTATTACACGGGTTTTTAAAAATATAATTTTTTTATTGTTAATTAAGTATATAACATTTTATTTATTTAATCCGTGTAATGCACGAAATTTTAACCGAGTTCCATAATAAAGTAAAATAGTTCTAAAGGTTTAAGTAAGCATAAGTACAAATCATTATTCATCATTTTCGTTATATTTTTATGGTAACATCCTTATTTTCATTGGAATAAAATATGGAGGATTAATAATATTATATTTTATGAATAGAAATGTTATTAAAATTATGATGATGAGTTTGTTAAAGAAAATAAGTATCAAATGACCAGAAGTCAACACAAATCAAAACGTGTGGTAAAATGTGACTAAATTGTTTGTGTTCAATGAGGCGAGAAAGAGAAGTTTGAGGACCATTTACGAACATAATAAAGACGAATTAGTTGAAACTTTATGTGAGTTGACATAATCAACAAACCCGTGACTGAAGAAAATTCCAAAGGAACTCAAGAGAGAGTGCACTAAAAATCGAATCGTATCCGTAATCGAAAAAAGTTGAGTCGAATTGTAAATTCGGTTTTCGGTCCAGTTTCAAACCGTACCCGAATTATGAATTCGGTTTTTGGTTCAGTTAACGGATATACATATTTTTTTAGTTTGATATATGTAATTAGTAATATGTTTAGGGGCTTAGGGTTTAAATTAACCTATATACAATATTATACACTCGGGACTTTCTTTGCAACCCCACCCTCCTCTCATTGCCGCCTCACCAAGACACCAAAACTAGACAAAAATGTTATTCTATTGAATTTGGTTAGTTCGATTTTTAACCAAAACCGAACGGAATTGAATTCGGTTCGGTTAGATTAATTCCCAATATAGTTCAGTTCGATTAACGGATAGGCCTAAAAATATTAAAAACTGAATAAACCAAACAAGTAGTAAACCGAAATGTTAAACACCCGTAGAAAGAAATAGAAGAACTTTTGAAGAAACCCTAGAAAATTGAAGGTTTAACCTTATTCCTTGGAAGTTATAGGAATGATTTCATTGTAAGCAATTCTCAATCAAGTTTAAATTCTTGAGTTTTAAGTTGGTTTTGCTTGCAACCGATGTGTAAATTTCGGATTTGAGATCAAATTGTGGCATGCAAGATTAAAAAGTACCATGTATATGTCTATGATTCCTAACATCCTAGAAACAACTAGTTTTTGTAATCTTATTGATGTTTATGTAAGTATATAGCTATTTGAAGTTGGTCAATTTTGACCTAATATATATTTTTGTAAAAATAATGTTGTAAATAAGTGTGTGTAATTTTAGTGTTATTAATATCATTTAAGTGTAATTGGATTGACTTATTGATCAAGTGAATCATAATATACATCAAATGAGTCAGAAAGTGCGAAGTTCACGTTTGTTTGAGTCTATCCGGATGAAAAATTCGAGAGTACCATCGAATTGTTTCAATCTGAAAGTGAATCATGATTCTTAAAGAAGTCCAGAAAAACGATCTTGATTACTAGAATGAGAAAATTTGTATGACCAAAACCTAACATATTAGCTTATTCCCTTTGATATGATATCCTTTAAAAGACCTAACACATATATCATGGATGCCCTTGAGTAATTAGTTCCATGGTAGTTCAAGATCAAAGATAAAGCGAATAACCATAAATAAATAAATAAAAAGTTTAAGATAGAGACTTTACTTCTTAATTTCTTAACGAATCTTAAACGTCATATGCAAATTAGCATACGCACGTTCAACCAGGCTAGCTAAAATGTTCAAACCGAACACTTTTGGTCATATAACTACAAGTTATGACCGGTTTGTTGTTTCACACTAAAAAGTTAAACCCAAAAATGTTATTCGATAACTCTTTGATAAAATGAAAATCATATATAAAAAAAAGTTATTCGTTGTGTCCCACCCGTTGGATTGAGGAAGATATAGAACTTAAGGTGTAATAGGTGACCACATATAGTCCATGATTTTATTTGAAAAAAATATATAGTGGTCCTAAATTAATTGTTTTGGCAGATGTCCAATTAGTTGTCATGTTGCAATATCATGTGTGTTATTACTCTATCCATCGACACACTAGTTTGTGGTAAGTTCAAGTGGACCCCATACATTTTAACTCAAGGAAAAGGTCAATTATAAAAGGACAAATTATTTGTTAGATCGTAGCATTTAATGTATTAATTATAATTAACTTATTGTTTTTTATAAAATATAAAGTTATTCTTATTATAATTAGTTAAAATGTAAAAAGTTAGATTTGATTTTTTTTTGAACGCTAACACTTATATATTTTAGGATAATTAGATTAACCAGAGTCAACAACTATAATATTCAGGGCAGCCCACCTCAGGAGAAATAGACTTGTTACCAAATTTATTTTTTATGTACGGAAACGATAGTAATTGATTTATTTACATCCGATTAAACCAAACCACACGACAGTTTACGATTACATGGTCGAAGTGTTGTGGTCACCAAAGGTTCAATAAATACAATGTAGGTTCGGTTTGTATTCAACTACCACCTTTGTTGCACCACGTATGTATGTGTGTCTATATACATATGTATGTGTTGGGACCTATTGTTAATCAATGTCTACGCTAGGGGATCAATTGGTATCTATTCTTTTGGCTACATCTAAGTTTAATGGAATCAAAAAGTTTAAAAAAACATGAATTTTATTTTGTTCTTTTAAAGTAAAAAAGAAATTATAAAAAGTAAGCATATATTGTGGTGCAGAGAATGCAATGGATGAGTGCTCGAGACTTTAGCACGACAGTTTGTTAATTTACAAATTTGATCTTATGTAAAATTCTAAAAACAGTAATGATATAATATTATTTATATATATATATATAGCGATGTGCAAAAATATCTGTATCCGAGCATAGAATAAAAAACCCGAAATTCCAAACATAAATTATCTATCAAGTATCTAACCTCATTAACCTCTTATCATCGGATAGTCAATCGATCGATGTCGAGATCAGAAAAACAGTCGAAAAGATTAGGTCGAAACGTGTTGAATCGAAAGAGAAGAAAGATGCGATAGATTTAGTGAAAGTAATTGTGAAATTGAGCCATGAATTGATTGTCATGGAGCATGATTTGATGGCCGGAACGGAGGATCGCAAGGATGAAGAACAACCGATTTGTATTTGGTTTGTTACAAAAGAAATGGACAGATTGTTTCGAAGAGCTAACAAATCATATTAATTTTCAAATGTGAATTGAGTAAATTGACATCTTGATCTGCAATCAGGAAACTGAATGAGTAAATTGGCATAAAAAAACTGAAGAAACTTAATTGAACAACTTGATCTGTAATTAAGTATTATAAGACATAGATGTAAGTGAATATTTGCAACTGGTTCAAACTGAATGAATGCTAATAATGTGAATTTGTTTATGCATACAGGCTACATATGAGACACAACAAAATACACTGTTAATGAGGTTTGCTAATTATTTTGGACGAGCGTTTTCTATTGTCAGTGCCTCATCGTTTCCCTGGGTGAAGTTGTTGAGAGAATACACAGTTTATGTTGTTTCAATAAGCAGCACAGTTATTTATGATGATTGTTTATTTCTGTGCTGGTATTTTATTTTTATGTTGTTTATAGTGCTATTTATGGTAAAACGACACAAATAGTTGTACTATTTTACAAAAGCATCACAATTATTTGTGTTGTTTGTTGTTTGGTGCTGTTTTATGAAAAAACAACATAAATAACTGTGTTGTTTTAAGAAGTAGCACAATTATTTGTGTTGTTCTATGGTTAAACCGCACAAAAAATCGCGTTGTTTTACTTACAAAGCAGCAAAAAAAATTGTGTTGTTTGACAAAGCAACACAAAAAGTTGTGTTGTTTTACAAAACAACACAAAAAATGTGATGTTTCACAAAACAGTACAAGTTGTGCTACTTTAAAAAACTCTGCTGTAAAACTGTGCTGTTTTACAAAACAGCACTGTTTTGCATAGTGTCGTTTTTTTGCTAAAAAATATGATAATACTTTACTTGAATTAAAGGTAAAAAAACGCTCGATTTTATTGTGTATTTTTTTTAAAAAAATAATGTCTTATAAAAAAGTTATGGCAATTTAAAAAATGTGGGGGAAACTTGAAAAACTCAACAATTGTGGGTTTTCCTACAATGCCTCTCCGTCCCTTATATTTGCTACACTTAAATCTCAACCATTGATCATCAATTTGAATGATTGAGATTGTTTCTTAGATTTCTGACGCAAATTGAGTTTCTTAGGGGAACCTTCCCCTATTTATATATATAGGGGAGGGTTCAAGAGAAAATCACAAGTTAGGCGAAAACCGAGAAAACCATTAAAAAATCAATTTTATCCAATCATATAATAATGTTTATTTTTTGTTTTATTTTATTTTTATTTATAAATAAGAGTATTAATGTAATATTAAACATTTTTACCAAAAAACATTTTTACACATAATGTTACGTATACGTAAACATAAAACAAAAAAATTGTGGTTACGTATACGTAAATCAAAAAAATGTTTTTGGATACGTATACGTAAATAAAAAAAATTGTCTGAAATGATGTGGTTTTCTCGGTTTTTGCCTAACTTTGTAGTTTTCTCTTGATCCCTCCCCTATATATATAGGGGAATTATTAAATACAAAGTGATTATAGCGTGTGAAGCGTACGAAGTATTTTGAAGCGCTGATCTAGAAAATCAATGGTTAAGATCAAACGTGTTTGCATTAAGCGTGAAAAGATTCTGAAAAATATAAAATTGTAATAGTCTACCTTTGTTGATTTTTTACAAGTTCCCCATTTTTTTTAAAGCAAGCATAACCTTTTTATACAACATTATTTTTTTTTAAATTACGTAATAAAATCAAGCATTTTAAGTACACTTTTACGGTACTTTTTAAAAAAAAATCGACTTTTTTTTTAAATGTTGATGTGCTGAGAGTGATCGCGTGATTACGTGATTATGCGATTATGTGATTAATTTATGAAAATGTATTGTTACACAACATGCGTGATTACGTTATTATACAACTGTTTTGATGTCATTACATGATTATGGTCATACGTTATTATAAATCATGCGTGATTATATCTCGGACGTATTTACCCCTCGCCCATTGAACACGTGTCGCATGTTGGTGCATTCGTACGCTAAAACACTTTGTACGATAACCAGCCCTCATATATATATTATTTGTTTTTTTAATTTTTCATTGTTTTATAGTTTAAAAATATTATATATCTATATATATAATATATATATGTTTTTAAATGTTTCAGATATCCGTTTCATTATCCGAATCCGTATCCAAACAAATTCGAATAGTGAAATCGACTATCTGAAAATTTCCAATATCCGAATTTAAGCACCCCAATATACATCTATGTACATATAAGTATATATGCATGCACGCAGGCATGGAGGACTTAAAAAGTTCCTTTACATGAATACGGGATATCTATTAAAAAGTTGTCCTTTTAGCTAATGTGATATTAGTATATTACATGTTCAAGATAGTGTGGGCAGTATGATGCATTCATCGCTTTGTTCTAGTCCGTTAGCATTGTTATTTTTCTAGGAACCTGTTCGTATAAAATAATAAAAATAATTTCACTAATTCTAATTATAATACAGAAAAGAAATAACACACTAAATTACAATACAAGTTATAATTGAAACAAACTAGGTTTTTTCTCCTCAGGCGTTGCGCCGGGGACTCCGCCACGATTTAAAATATGAAAATGCAGATAAAAAACGAGATTTTATGAAAGTGTTTTCTTGATTTTATTTTTAACATGGAAGACTGGTCAAATTGCAGTTCCAGGAGGACTAATTTCTTCCAAAACCATGACTCCCACAGAACCCAAAGACCCGCACAGCTAAACATCATAGACACAAAACCCCAAAACCATCTGCAATCACATGGAATGTGCAATCAACCCAAAAGAAAAACTAAATTAGGTTAAAAAAAACAAAGAAAAAAGTAAACATAAGCACTCGATAAAATCAAAACCTTGAAGAAGGAAACCACCTGCAGACTAACTGAGATTATCCAAGGATAATAATCAAATAGGATCCCCATGACTATTGTAACCTTATATGATTAAAATCAAATAATTAGCTTAAAAGAGTGATTACCCGAAACCTTGGTTGTACAAAAAACGGATTTGAACTGCAGCCGCATCCCTAATTAGTACTTATCGGAACTTCCTGAAACTTAGAAGAAGGATGAACTTGAAACTAAACATAAATCAGATTTGCTAAAAAAAAACACATTACCTGAGATATAAACCAATCCACCATTTTTGGATTTAATACTTCATGAATAATGGCAGAACAAAATTTGAACCCTAATTTCGCAATTGAATGAAGGAGATTTGGGGATTGATCATCTGATAAAGTAAAATCAAAACAACCGAAAAGGAGATATCTTCGATGTACTGGCATGTGCAAGTAACAATGATTTCTTTTGATTTGAACGTTGGAAGCTTATAAGAAGCAAGAAAACAGGGGCAAAAAAGATTTCTCCGGTCCGAGCTGTTTTTAGAAAACTTCATCCATTAACGCCGTTGTGGGAGATGCACTGAACGAAGGAGGTGGTAGGGAGCGGTGGGAAGAAGAAGCAGGCGTTTCAGCTGATTGTACTCGTCGCACCGGAGAAGGTAAGATACTGTTCATTTGGATGGAGGTGAGTCGGCGGGTTAGGGTTTTGGTGGTGGTGGTGAGAGGGGATAGACGGATAGGGTTGAGGAAGGAGGAGTTGGAGCAGAGGGAGGCGTGGTGGAGGCGGAGAGGGAGGATGGCGGCGAAGCATATATAAGCAATACCCACATGTAAATGATGTAATACATATTACTATTTATTTTCAGTTTGTCTTTCAAGAAGAGGGATAATATAAATTACAAAGAACGGGGAAAACAGAGATTTGTGGCTAATACGGATTTCTTGAAATAAATTTCGAGTCTTTTAATAGAATTCGTTTGTTTCTCAAAATAGCATGCATTGTCAGAGAGGACCTAACACCTGAAAGAATAAGAGTAGGATGAACAAAAGCTTGCTAGTCTGTTATGGAATATCTTGGTATTTCTGGTGTGTTTTCAATCAAGAAGCATTTTGGTATTTATGGGGGAAACAAAGTTCAAACAATTTAAAAAAAATTAAAAACGAAAACAATTTGTATAAAACGTCTTCAATGCATTTTATTATGTTTTAATATTTCAACTCGTAATCGACTTCTGTTTCAAGATTCTGTGCAACAGAAGCTGTAGAACTGAACTTGTTACTCAGAAGTCACTGGTCATGCTGACCATATTTTCTCTTCCGGAGTAGAATAGCCTTCCTGAGTGAACTTGGTTATGCTGACCAGATTTACTCTTCCGAGGTAGACTTACCCTTCCTGAGTTAACTTGGTCATGCTGACCAGATTCACTCATCCGGAGTAGACTTGTCTAACCTGAGTAAGCTAATCATGTTGACCAGATTGACTCTTCCGGATTAAACTTGGCTCTCTTGAGTAAACTTGGTCAGGCCAGATTTTCTCTTCTGGGTAGACTTGGCTCTCCTGAGTAAAATGGTCATGCTAACCAGATTTGAACCTGAGTTGGCCATCTGACCTCGCACCACTAGCCTTCAAAAATACTAACACGGCTCGCGGGTGTACAAAGTGCCAAGTACGTCATCAAAACGCCACATTACGCCCAACGTCATGCGCGTGGGCGAGCCTAGGTGCTCCGCACCCTATAGGGTCCCACTAGTGTTTACCTAAAGGAAACAAACTCTTTAGAAGGCTCCCACTGATATATCATTCCAAGATTGGTCCCCCACCTATCTGGGACAAGTTTTCACAACTTTTTCCTTACAATTTTTACAGGTTTACACAACCCTAAACACCCAACTTTGAGTATTAATATCTCATTAATCTTAGCTTCGTTTTGGACTTGGTTTTGTTCGTTGCGAAGCCCTCACAACATAGAACACAAACCCAGTAAGAAATACGCAAAACTACATTGTTTGCGTATATTTATTTTTGTCCAAAGTTGACAAAAAATATTTTTGTAACTCGGTGAAAAACACATGTTTTCATCCAAAATTTTAAAACAACCTTAACATATTCATATTGCTATTGTAATTGGATTTATGTATATAATTAAAAGTAAAAAAGACAACAAACAGAAAAAAACTACTCCTTTTCCAATTAAGATGTTGGGTTTTAGACTTTTAGCAAGTTTAAAAGTTGTCATTTCATGTTTTAAAACATGTATTTATATTTTATACAAACTAACGAAATTAAGTAGTTATTTTGTATTGGTCGGACCCATGAGTCTTCCTAACAGGTTGAAAACTAACAAAATAAATAAGTGTTTTCTGTAAATTATACAAGTAGAAATGCAAGTCAGAAATGGAATAATACACTCACTTTGTTAACTAAAACAACAAATATTACACTAACAAGCACAACATGAGTTGTTTCTTCAAGTAAAAACATATTTCATCAAAAACTTATGTCATGTTTTCAGTCAAAACAAACCAAAAAAATAGAAATACACTAACTTAACCATTTATATGACACAATATCGGAGATCAAACGCGGGCATGTAAACCTCAAATGCCACTGTTTCCATAGTATCTACATGTATTCATCCGCATCGGTTCACTTTGCTTTTGCAGAAAAGAATCGGCTGAACCCGCGGGTGTTCTTTTCAGGAGTCGGGTTAGATGACGATGATGAAGATGATGATCCAGATTTCGTGGGTCGATGTTTTGACCTCACGGGTGATTTTAACAGATTGTTTGCTTCAGAATCTGAAGGACTAAATTGGTGATCGTCTAATTGGATAGGGGACTCGTTTCCAGGATGTAAGTTTAAACCGCTACTAGTTAATTCTTCCTCTTCTTCTTCATCTTCTTCAACAAAGGTTTGACCTTTTTGACTTAATGGTGACCCCATGGATTCGTTTTGAGGACGCAGGCCATTTAACTGCTTTCCCAGAAGATATATTGTTTCTTGACACTCTGCTAGCTTCTGTGCAGCAGCTGCCAGTTCTCTCTCCTGGAAAATATATTTGTTTTTATTATTTACCATCAAAAAATGATTTACAACTTTAACCACCTACTCAGATACATTTTAAAAGAAATAACAGATCTATAGCTCATTTTCGTTATAAAGAAATAACCCTACTTTTCAAGCAAATTACATCTAAACCATTTAGTTTCCAACCAAAGTAAAAGATGCGTAATTATGTGTATAATTTGAAAGCAGACTGTCAAATTTAAGTTTTTGCAAATTGCATTTGAAGTGATCAGAAATTCAGAATAAATTGCTACATATGTCTCAAAATAAATGCAACGGTTGACTAGGAACAATAACAAGAGTTGACCCTTAGTCAAATATTTGAAATCCTAAGCGAGCTGAGGGCGTAGCTCGGGTAACTCATGTGGGTACTTAGGGTTGTGCCCCTAGTACCATAAGTACAACAGATAGAAGACATGGTGTACATGAGCAAACGCTGACCGGACTTTCTTTAAAAGTGCTTTCATTTTGGGGACCATTATTGCATTAAAATTTATACATTCAAAAAGGGCAATGTTGTCATTTTTAGCCCATGTGATAAGATGCAAATTTTATACATTCTAAACTCTAAAGTGTCGGTAGTTCTTGATGATGGCTCATGAACATGCTAAATGATTCCCGAAAGAGAACCAAGTATTTAATTGCACTTGCATACGGTTTATAAACATGATGTGTAGGCCCCATTTAGGTTGAATAACATATAATGCACTTATACTAAAATGGTGCTTTAGGTTATTGTTATGATGACAGATGAATGAGCATAGAGGAGTGAGTCACCTGGTTACTTTTGGCATCTACATCAGCAACAGGGGATGTTTCAATTCTGAAATAATTACCCAAAAGAAAAATCAGATGCAAACGTTAACTAAATAAAAGTATAAAACTGGCACCGTTTTTTATATAAAAAACTTATTATTTACCTTTGTAATTGCTCTTGAAGATCCTTGCACTTTGCCTCGGTATCCTTATGATTTGTCCTCTCTACCTCGAGCTCATTTTCCAACATTACTATCTTTGACTCTAAAAGGTTGACTCGAGATTGCAAGCCAGCTGAACGAGCTTCAAGTGAATTATACGACTCTGCCATACACTTCAGCTGTGTCTCAGACAAACCGTTCAACTTTTGAGCAGCAGTCAACTGAGATTTAACTTCAGATAACTGAAGTTCAGTTTCACTTAACTGTGACTTTATGGTTTCAAGATTCTCATTACTTCTAGTGAGTTCTGTAGCCATATTCTCTTTTTCTAATTTCATCTGTTCAAACTCCTCTAACGAGCATTTCAACAGCGACACGTTTGATTCAAAGGTCGGGACAGAACTGCCATCATGAGGTGTGTCTGGATCAGAAGTCGTATCTGAAAATTGATTACAACCGTTCGAATAGTCAACCTTATTTTCAGGTAAAGCAACTTTGTCTATGCAATCAGGACTACTGGCTTCAGCATCATTAATTTCATAACCAACAAAGCTGAACTGAAGCTCACTAGCTTTACCAAGAATACCCGAAACACAAAGAATAAAATCATTTAGGTGCATTTTGCTGGATTCAGTATCTTTAAACTCCTCAAGCTTCCGAAACATTCCGTTATCTTCTAGAGACTTCGCCTCCTTCCTTAAAATTAACAGAAAGTCATAAATCCGGGAAATTGCAGCAGCCAATTCTTCATATTTCCTGCCGACACTACCTTGTACAACTTGGTTGATTTCTGTATAAAGTTTTTCTGTATCTGTATCTTTAGGTAATGAATTCAGTAAATCAGATATTTTAGTTTTAAGATTCTGCAAAACATCCGATTCTGTCTTTTCTTTACTCTGTAACTCTGAATCAATGGCAACTGCTGAATCGTTTGATGAATAAGCCAACTTCTCCATCTCCAAGAAATCATCCATAAGCTCCAAACGGTTTGCACTGTCAGATCTTTGAGGACTCTCAATGGTTTTATCTTTTTTGTTATGAGATAACTCAGAGATTAAAGTGGTAGCCCAAGATCCAGCAATGCTAACATCATCATCATTTCCTTCTTCTGAAACCGACGCCACACTTGGAGGGTTGCTTGCATTTTGACTGGTAATGGTTTTCGGTTGAGAATTTGACTGCAGTTGACTTTCCAGAATCTGAAGTTTGCTAACTGTTTTGGCACAGATGTTTCTAGAAGCTTGAAGTTCGGTATTACGTTTAGCCAAAGCTTCTTTCAACATCTTTGTTTCCTCTTCCGTTGCCAACAAACGTTCCGTCAGCAAATCATTTTCTTTTTGATATTTTTGTATGTCGTCAAGAGAGAAGTCAGGAATTGAAGAAAAATGTGGACTCGAGACCGAGGTCGGGGTCGGGGGTTTGACAGGAGACCTTTTGACTCGAGGTTCACCATAATCCCGGCCCAAACTATCAACTTCTAGTTTCATTTGGGCCAGTGCTGCAGGCCCAGGTAACTTCTTTCTTACAAGCCCACGTAATCTTTGGCACTCTGCTTCCAGTTTAGCTATTTTCTTTACACCTTCCAAGTGCTGCTTGTTTGCAACTTCAGCAGACCGTACACTCATATTCTTTTCTTCATTGCGAATTTCTAACTCTTTAGCAACTATATGTAATTCATATTTAAGAGAATTTATTTCCCTCTCACATGATTCAATGTTGCTTTTTAAAAGCTCAATCTCTGCTTCTGCTTGTGATTTTTCTTCACTCATTTTGATTAGCATGTTAGAACGATCCTGTAACGACCTTGAAACAGCAGCATTTTCAGCAGCAGACCGCATGAGTTCTTGATCTAAATTTGCTACCTTTGCATCAAACTCAAGCTTCAGTTTCTCAAATTGTTTTGTTTTTGCAAAAACAACATCATGCACGGTTTGTTCATGTTCTTCCTTTAAGTTTCTTATTTGTCGCATGCATTCCTTTAAAGCACCATCTAAATGTGAGCCTCGGTCTTCAGCAGTTAGTTTTAACAGAGTAACCGATTCTAGATGGTTCTTCAAAGTTGCAGCTTCTGCCTCCGCCTTTTCCCAACCTGTGAAAATAAATATCAGAATTGTAAAAGTTTAATGATAATCGCGATTAAAATGAAGTAACCAATCATAATTTACAAACCTGAGACGGCTTCCTCGGCAACTTTAGCATGTTGTTTGACCAGATTCTCCTTTGTAGTCATCTCTGAATGGGCCTCAGAAAGTTGCTCATTCAACTCCTTTACTTCATCTTCTAAATTTTTAATCTGATCTTCATATACCAGCTGTTGATCTTCATATCGTTTCACTTGTTCATCATATGATTTCACTTGATCTTCATATGATTTAACTTGATCTTCCAATCCAGTAAAATATGAATATTGATCCACAGAAATTTGAACATAATTTGGCTTTTTGTAGCTATTTTTTTTAACCTGAAAGTGAAAATGGTGACAAATAAAAAACAGAAAAAAAATATTTTACAAACAATTATGAAAAGATGAGCAAACGAACCTTGTCACCCTGAGAACCGCCTGAAGCAGGAACACCAACAGATTCTGCTACTGAAACTGCTTTGTCAGCACCTGACTTATCTGATGATTTCTTCTTCCAGGGCCAACTTCGGCGATCCATATTTACTGTACATTTGTAAAAATATACAAATAAAATCAAGTTATCACATGATAAATCAAACCAAAATGATATAGAGTTAACTGGTTCTTAACAATTTAACAACAAATTGCCCATCATCAGAACTCAAATTATCATAATTATAGGCTTGCATAGGCATTTATTGGGTTTCATAAAAGCATTCACTTTCATAAATTAGAGATAGTAACATTGATAAAAGTCATTAATGTTATTTACCTTCAATTATTACATAGATGATACAACAACAATTCAAGTAAAACCAGCAACTGATCAAACATATAACACAAACAATCAGAACAATGTACTTGTCAGAATGAATTCCAAAAACTTTTTTCCTTAAAGACAAAAAATTACACAAAGATTAGAGTAAATATAATAATATTTTCTATAAAAAAACAAAGATTTTTATGAAGCATATTATGACCCTGCACAAAAACTAGGAAGATAATGTTAAGAGTCTTGTCTGCTGATGCAGGGCATTCAGCGACCTTAGTACCAGCTAAAAGATTATTAAAATTTCATTTTCATTAGGAAAAGAGAATACAGATCAAGACCGAACACCAACAACCCTAACAAACAATGGCTGATAATTGACATTCTGGAAAAAAAAAGGAAAAAGGAAAAAAAATAATAATAAAAAGCCTAAGTTGAAAGTGACAGAAAGTGGAGGCATAAACTAAAATCAAAGGAATCCAATCCAACAAGAATGACAATCATCCCCAAATCTGGAGAAAATAATCTTTATCCATAAACATACATCTATATATAAAATAATTACAACACCAACATTATTTAGGGGAAAATCAAAGCTAATCAAACTAATCAATTAAATTAATTAAACTTCTCCAAATTGTATACCACATCATTATTACAGATTCCTCCAGTTCATAAACACAATCAATCAATTCAATAGTCAATTGAAAAAACAAATGTCAAACATGAATCAATTAGAAGTAATTTTTTCATAACATGACCTAACAATGTAATGTAAAAGGATTGCAGATTGTAATCTTATAACAAAACTCCCAAATTCACATCCAATTGAAGATCAGTAAAGTTAAACGAACACCTAATCGCCGACAACAGTAAACCAGATAGAAATTACCTAATAACAAACAAATTAGCGATTAAACTTTTAAAAAACTAGAAAAGTACATAAACTAATGAATCTACAATCGATTAGATCAAGGACAGATAGTAAAAATGTAGTCTCGAGAAACCGATTAATAATTGTTCGATAAGTAAATTAGAGATCGAAAATAGTGATGATAATCGAAATCAAGTTACCGGCGGCAATGTAGTTCTCAGAAGATAGATTGAAGAATAGACAAGGAGAAGTCGATTGCAGAAGCTCGATTGAAGAATTTTGTGTTTTCAGTTGCTGTTGAAATTGGAGATCCGGAGGCGGAGATTATCTGCAATTGAGATTTGTAATAGATTAGAGAGGCGGCGGATGTGATGGCCGGAAGTTGCGGTGGTTGTGTTCGCCGATGTGGTGGTGACGGTGGTGGTTGTTGGTGGCTGCTGCTGCTGTTGCTGGTGCTCTAGGTGCCACTTGAAAACTCAGGGGATTTTAGAAGCTCTTTAAAATCTGATGTATTGCAGTATATGGAAATTTCACTTTCACCCCCTGCTTTTACTTTTAGTAGGAAAATAGAAATTTCTCTTTTTATCCATTATTATAAGTTTTGTGCATTTTTAACCTTGTAAAATCAAGAACGTTGCATTTTCTTCTTAAATCTTCAAATGGTATGGTGAGAGTGTTGTGGTCTGAGATTTCACAAAAAAGATAAACGTTGAAGTTGAATTTGCGACTCCCAGTGACTTATAAAAAAGGGAAAAAGTGTTGGGTGAGATATTTGAATATAAAAGTGTAGGAAAAGAGTTAACTTAAATAAAATTTATATCAAAACGTTGATAAAAATTTCAAATAGGTGGTTCGAAAGAGCTAGTTAAGGTCATATCAACTTTTTAACTAGTTTTTTTTTTTTTGAACAACAACAATGAGATGATCTCATAGAAAAGCTAGCGGGGAACTAGCAACACCCCAATTACATTCGCCAGCCCACAGGCGTGAGCACCGAAAATTTAACCAAAATAAGAGAGGATACATTTTCTAAAACTAGATACTAGTTAACCTATCCCAGTTATAGGATTGACTAACCATTCTTCCCAACTGCAGTGTAGTTTCTTTCCCCGAGTTTCCAGCCACGAGAAGGATAGAACTTTTACCTCGTCCACCATGTTTTCCACCGAAGATCTTACTTGTGAAAATATCCATTTGTTCCTTGCTTTCCAGATTAACCAATATGTGCAATAAGTAATTAGGGTCCGAATTTTTTTTATCTTATTCGTTCCCTGTGCATCCCGTATGAGGACCGCCAAGTCTTGTATTGCAACTTGCCTTGTAACATCAATTCTCATCCATTTGGATATTCTGCACCAAATATTTTTTGCCACCGGACATCGGATGAAAGTATGGTCTTCAGTCTCCACCTCCAGAAGACAAAGGGGGCATCGATCCGTCACGATAGAGACACCACGGTTCTTTAACGCCGAGGCCATCGGCAGCCGGTGCTGGAGGAGCCGCCACATGAAGCATCGGACAGTCAGGGGTACCCATCCAAGCCATAATACCTCCACCTTTGATTCCTTCATTGTGTTATCTTCAAGCCATCTTCTACAAGACTCCGTGGTGAAATTTCCCGACGGGTTACCTTCCCATACCCATTTGTCCGGCCCCTCAATGAAACCATAGTTTTTTATCATATTTTCTATATCGCCGATTTCCTCAGCCCTGATGTGAGCGTCTGCACCTTTTTTCCAATCCCAATTGAACGTAACTGACCCCGAGCTTGTACAGTGAACTCTATCCGCAATCCTACACTTTTTGTTCCGATCCAGCACAAATAGTGCAGGGAATAGTCTTCTAAACGGTATTGTTCCGAACCATGCCAAGTTCCAAAACGATGATATTGCCCCGTTCCCAATGTGTTTGCGAAATAAGTTGTTAATTGACTCCTCAATACTCCCAAGGTCCTTCCCAACGGTTACAATAGCCGACCAATTGTCCGAAATTGATTTCTTATGAAGATCAGATGGATATTCAAGTGGGGATTTGTGAATAGCTTTGATGCACCGTGCCCACAAGCTGCCCGGGTCATTTAATACTTTCCATTTCCATTTGGTTAACAAGGCATGGTTCATTGTGTGTAGACCCCCCACACCCAACCCCCCTAACCTTCTTGGCTTGATTATGTTGTCCCATTTCACCCAGTGAATTTTCTTTTTAGCGTTGTTTCCACCCCATAAGAAGCGTCTTCTCGTCACCTCAAGTTCTTTAAGAATTTTCACAGGAGCTTTGAACATTGATAGGAAATACAACGGCAAACTACCTAACACCGCCTTTACTAATGTAAGTCTACCACCGAAAGATAAAGTCTTTGCCTTCCAGGAGTTCAGCCGCTCTTTTACTTTTAGGACCACCGGATCCCAATTCTTGGCTAGCCTCATGTTAGCACCAATAGGCATACCAAGGTGCTGAATTGGAAGAGTGTCTTTCATGCAGCCCATAATTGACGCAAACTCGTTACATTCCTGGTCAGAGGCACCCACACCAATCAGCTTACTCTTATTATAGTTGATTTTGAGTCCCGAGATAATGTAGAAACATCGAAGTATTCGTTTCAGATTAGAAACATTTTCTTTATCCCATTCCCCAATGAAGAATACATCATCGGCATACATGGAGTGAGTGACGGTTGGGCCGCTATTTGGTAGACGAACACCTTTGAACAACCCTTTCTGTGAAGCTGATCTCATCATAGCTGAAAGACCCTCCATAGCCAAAATGAAGAGGAAAGGGGAGATAGGATCCCCTTGTCTAACCCCCCTTTCCATTGGGAATTCGTCGGTAGGTGAGCCGTTCACAAGTACAGAAGCCCTCCCCGATTTAAGGTATCCTTTAATCCATGATCTCCACCTAGCTCCGAATCCCATTTGAAGCATTATAGAGTCCAAAAAATTCCAGTTTAACGAGTCAAATGCCTTGGCGAAATCCACTTTGAAGAGCATGAGTTTAGTAGAAGATTTTTTTGCCCAACCATGAATGGAGTTAACTAAAATGTGCCCATCAAATATGTTTCTTCCTTTAATAAAGGCAGTCTGCTCGTTTCCAACCACCGAACTCACCACCTGTTGAAGCCTCAGGGCAAGAAGCTTACCAAGAGATTTAGCCATCGTACCAATGAGAGAGATCGGCCTGAAATCCCCTAAGGATTCCGGATCAGCACCTTTAGGAGCAAGGGTAAAGAAGGATGAGTTACAGCCTTTTGCAATGGATTTTCTCTTCTCAAAGCATTTAAAAAACCCCAGAAACTTAGTTTTGAACACATTCCAGAATTTTCTTAATAGTCGGTGAAACACTAAAATAACTCATAAGAAACTTAAAATTACTAAATAATTTCAAAAAAAAAACTTAAGCTAATACGAGCATGTATTATTAGAGGAATAATCAACAGAAAATCATAAAGTTATGCGAAAACCAAGAAAACCACTAAAACAATGTGTAATACTATGGGATACGTATACGTAACCGCAATTTTTTTGTTTTCTGTTTACGTATACGTAACCCATATATGTAACACTAAGCCAACATTTAAATGATTTTTTGGTAAAAATGTGTAATATTACATTGATACTCTTATAAAAAAAATAAAAATAAAATGTAATAAAAAATAAATATTATTATATTATTGGTTAAAATTGATTTTTTTAGTGGTTTTCTCGGTTTTCGCCTACTATGTGATTTTCTCTTGAACCCTCACCTGTATTATTATTCTATGACATTTGTTCCATACTTAGACACTATATTTATTTATTTTTTGAAAATACATTACAACATCCGTTTTACATTATTTAAACCCTTAATATTTTGATTGTGGGATATATCACTTAACCATAATGATATCTCTTAACCTTTATTTACTAGTTTATAAGAGTTGGATATAATGAGTAAAACATTAAATAAAATGTTATAATGAGTAAAATAATGAAATTATGATAGAATCTTTATGATATTAATTTACCACGTGAAAGATGTGTTGTATGGATCGTGTAATGGAATAGCTAAATTTTAAACATGTCAATAAAATATTTTATGATAATCGGAACATTTTTGTGTTGCGTATATAAATATTAGTAAAATATTATAACTTTTTTTTATAAATTTATAAATTAAAAGAATATATTATAGCATATATATATGTAGTTCTGGCCAGTCACGAATTGAACAAGTCCATTATGCCATTTCAATTTTATGTTTCATAAATTTCGAGATATTTTTAGAGCGGTTTTTAAGAAACAACTTTTGAACAATGTCCAACTATCTTCATGTTATTGGTTCATTCTTTGAAGTAGTATGTGTAGGAACCTTTATAAAAAAGATATAACACTATCACTTGTATAAATTTCAAATTATAATACAAGAAACAAATAAAGCAATAAATTACAATACTTTTATAATTGAAATAAATAAAAGTACATAAACAGAAAACAAATTTCGTGACCGTGCCTGTAAAAAAAACTCATTTTCATCAAAAACTTCAACAGTATGTCCAGAGGCTGAACTGGTGATACACAATCGTTCCATAACATTCACCATGATGTTGTTGTTGAATCTCGTATTTGAAAATTGGTTTAGACGTTTGATACATGACTCGATCATGACAATTCTGTGAGGAATTTGACACTTTTGCTTTGTTCTTTTTGGTTGATGCAAGTGTATGAGAGATGTAATTATGAACATATATATGAGTAATTTTAACTTGAGTTTAATATTATTATAATTATTAGAGTAAATTACACGGATAGTCCCTTTCGTTTGGATCCAATCTTGGATTTAGTCCCCAAAGATATTTTTTAGTTGATTTAGTCCTCATGTTTCTGGTTCTCTTTTAGTGTTGGTCCAAATGACTAATGGGGTTAATATTTTCTGTTAAACTTATATAAAAGTACCCCTTAATACCCCTGTTAATTAAAAATAAAAAACTCATTGGCCCCAACTTCACGCTCTCTATCGCCAGCTACCATTTCCAGCGAGTTCATTGCTCCGGCGTCCACTTCACCCTGTTAGACTATAGACCAACCCACACAATAAGATTGATTTAACTACCTAAACAAACAACTACAAAATTCAAGTTTGGAACTCATGACTAGTTGTTTAACTTTAACGTGATCGGTTTATATAGTTGCAACACTTAAAAAAAATGGTTGAATCACAAGCAACATTAGTTTTATAAACAACGCTAAAAACTCCATACTAGAGAGTTATAATATACACAAAACACAACAATTTTTTTAAAGTATAGAAAAAGAAAGAAAAAAAATAGTCAATTAAGGACGGTAATAAATAAGTTAAAGACATTAAAACCGTATCACAACTATACTTTTATTTAAAATAATTATTGCATATATTGAGATGAATGATAAGTTTGTATTTATTACAAATCATTTCACACACATAAAATAAAAATAAAACACCTACACATCAAATATATAAGTTACTATAGCATGCATTTTATGTGTAACATCACTATTAATACTTGAAAGTGACAAAATGTCATTTAAAAACGTCACTTTAACATCCTCCATTTATTTTTGGTATCTATTTAGAAATGTCACTTTAACCCTTTTATTTTCTCTTGTATAAGTTTGGAACTCTACTATGACCCTCTATCATTAATTTTAATAGTACTATTACTCTCTAGCCATCCATTCCAATCTCACCTTTTTTATCTATCAATTCAATTGCCTGATCTATAATGTTTTCAGAACCGGATGGAACAGTAAACCTGTCATATTAAAGGTCTGCTGGTTAAACCGGATTACATTATAAATAATATAAAAACTAAAATTATGTATATAGATACAAAATATAAACATTTTTTATTTTTATTTGAATTTATAATTTTAATGACATATTAAAGCTTAAATAAATAAAATATGTAACTTGAATTACTAAATTAATAAAAAAAATAAGATTTTGAAGGAAAAAAAAACAAAAAAAGAATACAAAAATTTTGAAATCCGGTCCGACAGATAACTGACTGGTTCAAATGAAAGTGGTTCAACTACACACAACCGAACCGGTTATGTATTCGGTTCCTGGTTCCACAGCTGGTCCGGTTCTAAAAACACTGCTAATTAGTAATTTCGAACATATAAACTACTAAACTTTTTTATTAAATATTCATAACATTTTTAAGAAAAAAACTGAGATGAGAAAAATGAAGATTATGTATGTGTTTTCTTATATCGTATTAACCATCAGACGTGAAAGAACACGAGTAAATTTATTCTTTTAACGAAGGTACATAAATAAATAAATAAAAAATATGTTTGTATTTGTCTTTGTTCATTTACAACTCTATGTAACACTCACTCTCGTTTTAATGTTTTTTCTTACTTTAAGTTTTAATATAAAAAAATATTGTATAACGATTATTAGTATGTATTGATAAAATAGTTTGATACATTATCATGCAAAATATTGTCTTTTCTTGATACATCTAAATAAAAATGTTACATAACTTAAAAGGAACGAAATACATGAAATGACTTCTTTACATGAGGGGAGCAAAGTGCACATTAGCCATGTCTAATGGACTAGTGCATAAATAGAGAGAAAAAAAGGTAGAGGGGTGAGAATTGAACGAACTTAGTACATTAAGGAGTAGAGTGTAATATCAAAACAGCTGAAAGAGTGGGAGGGAATAATCGAGTTTTTAGCCAAAGTAGTGTAATTGAAAAAACTATTTATCAAATATGTGTGATTTTAAAAGTATTTACTAAACGAGTGTTATTAAAAAAAACTATTTACCAAACATGTTTAATTTCTATTTATTATACTTTCTTTTTATTTTTTAACCAACCTTTTATAGTTTTTTTTATCAGTCATTAGATTGTTTTTAATTCACGTGAATTTTTTTCAATAATGAAATAAGTTTATATTCTTTTTAACCGGTTATTAATATTTTTAGTTTTCAAAGTGTCATTTATTTAACTATTTTTAAGTCTAAAACATGAACTATAATCATAACCAAAACAAAAATAAAAACCTAAAAATATAGACGATGTATAACATCATTTGAATATTTCTGGCAAAATTTTGCAAAATTATTTAGAGAGAAGATTTAAGGTAATAAAAGAGATACACAAATAAAAATAACGACAAACAATTATTGACGATAAAGATTATAAAAAACAATCAAATCAAAAGAATAACCGGTTAGATTGAAAAAAAATGAATTGGATAAGAAATAATGACTCAATTTATAGTGCTTTGATTGGAAAAATATAAAAATGAAGTATAATGGGTATTTTAAAAACAAAAAATAAATAGAAAAATTATGATGAGTTGTAACTACACCTATTAGTAAATATTTTTTCTAGTAACACCCATTTGGTAAATATTTTTAAAACCACACCTATTAAGTAAATATTTTTTTCAATCACACCACTTTGGTTAAAAACTCGGGAATAATCATGGTTAGATATACCCTTTATATATTTATAAAATATATATGAAATTACAAATAAATCCCTCAACAAGAATGAATACTACAGTGGGAGGGAATAATCATGGTTAGATTTACCTTTTAATTAAACTTACAAAAGTTCCAAGTGTTTTAATTAACTTTAAGGGCAAACTGACGTCAATTGTGTATGATTCCAAGTGTACTCACTGATTTTCTTGGTCATTTATTTCCGCTTATAATTATGGTTCGTTAATTTTATCATGGCATTAACCTGTCAGGAGAGAAGCCTTAATTCTCGACTAGTGGTGCATCGAGACATGCAAGTACTCCTGATTCCTGACAAATAAAATTTCTTAATCATTGAGGTATTCCTGAAGATATACATGATCATACACTTACTCGTTTAAGCATGATTTGAAGTAGATATGATCTTTAAACATCTCATAACTAACATTAAAACAACGATGCATTCATGTGTGGGTTTAAGGTCAAAATGAGAGAAGGCTAAAATTCTAATTTTCTTAGTAGGCTTCAAAACTTATTTTTTTACGATTTATTATACCTATTTTACCTGACTCGTTTTAGTTTGGTATGTTTTCTTAACCGGGTCATTTTTGATTTCCACCGACTAATATATCTAAATCCATTAATGCATGCATTAGTCAGATAGTCATCGAACATAAAACTAAGGGTGTGCTTCAGGTTGAAACAAGACCGGACTGCCCCTTGAACACCGTCATTGGCCAGCTCAACCCCAACCAGGGACTCTGCCCCTTGGACCATGCCAGGGGTTACCGCCCCTTGGAACCCACATTGCTTAGGGGATTCACCCCTAAGTAGCAATAAGATTCTTAAATACTTAAAATCATAATAAACTCAAATAAACATGCATTGCGCACCTCCTGACTGGTTTTTTTATACATATTATGATTCACTTTGTTAACAACATAATCCAATTATACTAAACTAGCCAACATGAATCCTTTATACTAAGATGTTTCTTATTCGGTTTCGAGACGATACTTAGTCGATCCGGTCTCGAGACGATCTCGGGTCAAACATCTGATTTACTCGGTCCAACCCGAATCCTTTAAACCCTGCAGAAAACAAGGAAGCTTGTTTTTACATCCTATAAACCAAAAAATAATGTTATTTTATAAAAATGGGAAAGTAGTTAAATAATAAGCTCGTGTTAGAAGGGAGGTATAATTTGTCATTAGCTGGAAACAAGTCCAATTGCAAATGGGCCCCGTCACTCACACGCTACAGCTCACCACTCAAGTATCTCCCAATCATACCCTGTGCTGACGCTCCACCGGAAACCCACCCTCATCTCATTACCTAATCTACTAACTTTTGTTTTTAATTTTCACTCCTATATCATATGTAAATTATTTTTTTAACCGTTTAATTATGTATTAATTTCTTTTTTTATAATAATTTTTGTTTATTGACTTAAAAAAAAGTAATGCACGACTGTTATTTTTTTTTAACGTTCTGATATAAATTTGTATTAAAATAAAGTTGTATTCAAAATCGAGTATTTTTTGGTATCGTAGCCGTACGAGTGTCATTACCGTTATGGTACCCTGATGACCCGAACATATTATGAGCAAACAATGTTGTCGGTGTTAGCATTATTAGAACCGGTGTCAGTATTCGCTTTTATGGTTTTCGATGACCCGAACTGATAACGACCAAGCTTCTGTCGCGGGGCGTTGGCAAAAAACGACCACACTCCCGTGACGAGGTGCGGGTATTCGTTTATACAATCTTATTAACTTTTTTTTTTCGTTCTACGTAAATACATCCCGTCTTGAAGCGTGTGATCGAAAACCAACTAGCTAATATTACCTTCCAAAACCATTTTATCTAAGTTATGTGAAATAATATGTTATTTAAAAAAAATATTTAGGATATTTGAGATATTATGTAGTACAAAATCAACGATAAAAAAATATATAATTTAAACATCTTAGGTTTTTGTATATTTATGTTTTATTTTATCTAAACATTTCATATTCTTTAATTTCTAAATTTTTTTATTACCCTAACAATTAACAAAGTAAAGTAGGAAACCATATTCTCATTTATGCGTCATTTTCATATCCACTATTACTCGATTAGGGCTTCTAAGTTCTCAATTCTAAATAATGTAAGCTTCCCAAAATCCTAAATCATGTAAGCATTAGGGTTGACATCAAAAGTTCTAAACATTGCTTCGTTCGGTAACATTCGTGAACCGTTCGTAAACAAACCCATTTTCTTAATGAACGAACACGAACATGAATATCTGTTCGGTTAGTGTTCGTAAACCATTCGCAAACAAGTTCAATGCTTAACGAACGAACACAAACAAGACTTCGTTCGGTTCGGTTCGTTTACACCCCTATATAATATGCACTTACATAATTTACTTCCAAAACTAGTGGTGTTACATCCGACAAGCAAAGATGTTGGTGTAGTTTGGGCACATGTGCGAGTATTTTTCATGAAGAAACATGTCTAGATTAATCAAAATAACAGTAACTTCATAAGTATATATAAAGAGAGAATTCATGCCTTATTCAATGACAAAAGTACATATTTCAACACAGGAAATAAAGGATAACCAAATAGAGTGATTTGAACACATGGGTTGTTCATTTCTTGGTCAATAAAATGGTTACAAAGAAGTTTCTTGTTTTCTTCTTTGAGAGATATTCGGCAGCATTCTTCCCAAGCTTCTTAAATAGCTCGTCAATGACGGAATTTCCGAAATGAGAAATCAACAGCGGTTCAAGAACCGCTCTCATCACTTTGGATGTGTTTTCCCCATGGATTTGACTGAGTTCATGAGAATCTTTCATGTTTATGTAATCCGTATCATATGGATCCCAATTGACTTTAAAATGACTCATGTTCTCTAAAGAAAATGATCCCTCATGTTTAATAACATTCCTAACTTGATCATCACAAGGGATATACGCTGGGATATTGAATGAGTTAATATCTGATTCTTGAACCAACCCCTGCAATATTGGTTAGTCACATGAGCAAAATAATTGTTAAGTGTAATTGGTTAGTCACATAAGTGACAAGCAAAATTTGGATACAAAAGAACCACATAGACACACATACCTCTTTGAGCATGTCTACAAGTGATTGTCCAAGTAGCTCCATGAGGGCGGAACCATCCTCCGAAGTTGGATCAACTATACTTCGAGCAGGAAATGTTAAAACCATGCTTCCACCATGTACTATTTCCTCGGAACGCATTTGTAGAAACTTTGTGAAATCAGTATGCCATTGTTTTCCATATTCTTCATATACATTTGAAGGACTTGTTTTCGACATATATATATTCGTTCCGTTATTTTCAAGGCCTTGAGGCACCTATCACATGTTACACGTACTATAGTTTACAATTATATCACAAATAAAAACTACAAAGTTGGAATTCTATACCTGAGAAAGCCAGTTAAGACTAAAACCAGAGTGAACAAAGTGCACACTTTGGTCGGGGAAGATTCTATCATAGAAGGACCCCGGAACAGCCGAAACAAAACATGGGCCAAACCTTTCTCCTTTGTTACGCTTAAGATTTGCGTAATACTCGGGTAATAATTTGAAAATGGTATTAAAATCATTTCCAAAAAGGTCATTTAAACACACTTGAAACTGTGGTACTTTAAGATTATTTTCTTGGCACACTTCATGCACTACATCAATAATGTTAGACGACACCAATAGTGCATTGGTGCCGGAAGCACATCCTAAATCTGCAACTGTGAAACAGTCATTGAAGACATCATTATTAATCACACCTTTGATTGAACGTTTTAAAAACGGTATAACTTTTTGTATCCCAGTTTGTATCCCAGTTTCCTGAAGAAAATAAAAATAAAAATATAGTTAGAAGACACCAATGTTAAACATATGCAAAAGTTTGTAGCATCACTCAAACCTGAACTACTGAGTTGCTGGCATAACTTGATTCTCCATCACCAACTTTCATATGTAGGATGTTTACTAATGCCATGGTTATTTTGTTTGCCCTTGTTCTACGTAATGTAATGGCCTTCTTTGTATTCCTTAAATAGGCATCACTAATATATTGCTTTACTAGCTTACAATCCCGTGTACTACACGGGTTGGTTAACGAAAAAAGTTATTAATCATAAATTTGTATATATTTCATAGTAAAATGATTTATATATTACATACAATTATCAAATAAACATTAGCAAGTTTTCTTCGATGATTCCATAAGTAATAATATAAAAACAACTAAATTTAAATTAACTCTGTGATTTGGAGAAATTAGAAGGATATGAAGATTATTTACAAGTTGATGATCGGAGTAGAAGACAAGAATATTTAAATTTCTTACAGATTAATAACTTAGATGATAGATGTAAAAGGGAATCAACTGTTATGAGATGATTGTATGTAAAAAGAATTACATGTAGATGATATTTATAAAGGAAAATCAAGGTTCGAATTTTAATAAATTTAAATAAATTACATAAATAAAGCCTTAATTGTAGGATGATTTGATTTGACTTTCTGACTTTTGAAAAGTTTTGATAATCTATAAATAAAATATAAATTTTGAATGAATTCAAATCATTCTGTTTTAAAATTTAAATTCAAAAAATGGAAATGATGATCATTTAAAAAAAATGGAAATGATGATTATAGCGTAAAAGAAATTGATATTTAAAGATTTTTTAATACTTATATTTAGTATTACTAATCAAACTTGTTTGATTGTTTACTTATTGAAGGGAAAGATTAGAAACTCATTTGGGTTAGATTGGATCAAAGTTAGATCCGCGTGTGGTGGTGGTAGTTTAGGTGGGAAAAGGTCTCTAAAAACCTTTATCTATTAGTATGTATAGATATTGATACATGCCACCTTATTATTATTATTACTACTCATTTAATAAACCATCTTTCTAGTTATTGCTTTAGGCGTTCTAAGTTGATTTTTTCACATCCATGAAGTTCTTAGACGTCTTTCTAAAATGTTATGAATTTTATATTATTTAACAATTAACAGTCAAAATCTTTTAATTTTATAAATTTTGATTAATAAAATATTTTAGTGTTGTAAGTTTTATAAAATTATATTCATTTCAAATATATAAATATTATTGTTATTAACAAAATAAGTATGGTTGTAATACAAAAACATTTAATATGATTAAATGGCAATTGGGTATTACAATAATCTTTTAAGGGCAAATGCTATAAAAAACCAACATACTTTCTGGTTTTTCTCATAAAAATACCTCAACAAGTTTTTGCACATAAAAAATCAACATACTCTCTCTATTTTCTCACAAAAGTTACTTAACAATTTTTTACACATAAAAAACCAACATACTTTCTTGTTTTTCTCACAAAAGTCAATCGACAACTATTTATCTTAGCAAATGAATTCGCAAAAGTAAAGCAAAGGAAATCGACCGACAAAAGCAAGAGTAAATGAATCATTTGTCTTGCTTCTGTCGATTCATTTGTTAGGATAAATAGCTGTCAATGTTTATTAAAACAAACTATTGTTGTACAAAAAAAAAGAATTCATTCCACCCAATGCAAACATGGGTGTTTCCAAAATATGCACCATATAATCAAAACGATTTATCCATCTAACGAAACTTATATACATACACCATACAAACCATCATTTTAAAGTTACACATGCAAATCAATGCAGCAGAAACATCATTTGAAGCAATCTTATTACCAATCCAACATCCACCACCGGCATTATCACAAAGCTGTTGTTGTCATTACCATTAACATTACAAATTAAAACTTCATGATTAATGTTAGGGGTCAATTTTATAATCCAGAATCCAGGATCCCGAGTATAGTATGATCCGGAATCCGGGATCCTGAAATCGACTCGATATCCTGAATGTTAACATTACTAACGGTTATTTGTTCCCTATCTTGATTTATATACGCAGGTAAAACGTGTTGACTCATTCATCCTTGAAGAATCGGTTAAGAGGTCAATGAGAACGTGTGAAAGTTGCGGGAGAAGCTCTATAACGGTCATATGTGAAGACCGAGTAAAGCTCCGGGATTCTCAGATAGTTAGCTGAGCTATTATCTGTATTTAATCATCGGTATTGATCGATTAGGGGCACATCTTCACCACACACGTAGCTTTCTAGACTCATAATCACTTATGTAACACTCATAGTTCGATATTTTACTGCTCAACACTTGTAATTCTTTATCATTTATTCAAGAAGCGAGGCAGGTGTCGATTGTCACCTCCCAAGGTTTTACGCCGGCGATCTCTAAAGATCAAGGGCTTTCCTCGTAAACAACCGTGTCACTTTTTACGTTTTTGTATTGTTTTACATTGATTTTACAAGCACATTACCTCACATACTAAGTTTGGCTACTTGATTATCTTTGGTAATTTTTTGTCAAAACAATTTGGCCCCCATCGTGGGGTAAGTAGTGCTTTTTATCTTTAAATCTTTGCTAAAATTTGTGTTCAATCACTATCTTTCAAAACCGATTTAAAAAATGTCGTCCCAATCCAAGAATGTTTCTGTTTCTACTCCATCTTCAACCTCTGGGCTAGTCAACCCAATTCCTCCTCTTCCATTTCAGAAAAATGTTAATCAGCCGAAGAAAACTACTCCTGCGGGTTTTTCGGGATCCGGAATATCCGCTAATGCACATGTGCTTGCTTCAAACGACGAGATTCTCAAATTGTTCTCGGAAGTTAAACAACAAATGTAGCAACAGAGGAAGACTAACCAAATGTTGTTTTGGGAGATTGAAAGGGTCAAAGAATCAAAGAAACCAGTGTAAGTGACGGCCCCGCTACGACCAAGGAACTTGGATTTTGATTATTCAGGATCCTCAGGAGTGCATAAAGGAGACTTTCTTCCCATGCACACCGAAATCACTACTGTTGGACCAACTCCGGCTGTCAAAGTTACTGCGAGTTAGGATCTTGGATTTACTCCGGGATCATCATCGGGAAATCCTGACATGGGTAACACTTTCAATAAATTTTTCAATACTAATGAATCTATGCAGGATACAGGGATCACTCTAGTCATGGCCAAGGAGTTGAAAAAGCTGAAGGATATGATCTCCAGCGTACCAGGTGTGGTAAAACCAATACTGGAAGTATCCTCAACCAGTCACAGGATCTCCATATTAGCTCCCCCGATATGCGATGCAGAGATCCTGAAACGCTTCCAGACTCCCAACATGAAGTTATATGATGGAACTACCGATCCCGAAGAGCATGTCGCTCAATATAAAGAGAGAATGGAGATCAATCCTATCCCTCTGGATCTGAAAGAGGCCTATCTGTGCAAAGGCTTCGGATCAACCTTAACATGATCTGCCTTGAAATGGCTATTAAATGTTCCTCCCTATTCTATTACATCATTTGCTCATTTAGTTAATTTATTTAATAATCAATTTTCTTGCAGCAGAACCTTTGAAAGACTAACTAGTGATTTGTACAGAGTAACCCAAAATGCTGACGAATCACTCAGGGATTATATAAGCAAGTTTGGCCGAGAATCCTTGGATATCCCGAATCTTGACATTGCTACAGCAGTTCAAGCCTGCAAAATGGGATTGCAAAAGGACTCCCCGTTCTATGAGGATCTTGTAATGAACCCTTGCAAGAACTTGGACGAAGTCAGGAATAGGTCTCTGAGGTTCATAAGGCTCGAAGATGACAAGAAGATCCAAAAAAGGATTAATGCACCTTCCAGCTATGATCATCCCAGTAGGAAATCTGAATCATAATCTTTCAAGCCCCATAGATCAAAGCCTTATTTGAGATCTAACAATCATAGGTTCAACGTTTGGGACTGATGTATGCTATGCAGGATCCGGATATTTCAGGACTCATGAATGTTATGCAGGATCTTGGGGACAAAGCCAGATGGCCCAGGAAAAATGACAAAGGATCCGGATGGAAGGACAAATCCAAATGGTGTGCCTATCATGAGTATTTCGGACATATGACTGAGGATTGCATTGTCCTTAGAAAGGAAATAAGTTATCTAATTAGTAAGGGCCACTTGAAGGAACTCTTGGGCCGAAAGAAAAAGAAGAATCCGAATTCTGATACTACCCCAAGATGAGCGGCATCCCCACCTCAGGATGCCAAGGTAATAAATCTTATCTCTAGAGATTCTGATATCTGTGATACTTCTCATTCCACAGCTAAAAGACACGCAAAGAAAACCAACATCAGAACCCTGACATAGGATCATGCAAGTTAGAATTTAAGTTCTAACTAAGACTGGTATGTCTTCTATCCCTGTTTATTTTTGTTTCAATTATTATCTTTTGTTTCATCAATATACTGACTTAAGCATCAGAGGGGTGTTAGCCTTGCTAACACCCACCTTCACCAAGATCTAAGGTTTTTGCAGATGGAATCCCAAAGGATCTTGATCAGGAAATTTGAGATTGGCCATCTCTCTAAGTTAAAAGTGTTACATAACCCTTCTACGGTTTGAACGGTTTTCACCTTCCTAAGTAGATTGGGTTTCTGCACCCCGCCAGGAGCGCATGATATCCAAGTATAGTTCGAGGTGGTGCGACCAGTCCATGTAACAGTGGCTGGTAATTTCATCACTGTTGGCTATATTTTGGACCTTACGAATATTATCAATGGAGTAACACGGACGTGTTATAAAGCCGGGCATGACCCAAACAGTTTAACATTGACATGTTAACCAAAGGTTATTGGCATTTACATGTCACTACGGGTATAACCCACTACGTTGGCATGTCCCAAGTTAATAACTCAAGATTCTGGGGACACCCCTGAGAATCCTGAGGTACAGTTACTAAGCAAACAATTTGTTTGACAAGTATACACAGGGGACAACTAAAAATTATCATACTTTGAGTCTGTTTGGACTCCCTATCATTATCTGGTATGTATATCTACCCAGCCTGATTCTCGAAGAAGGTATTGCTTATTAATTTTCAATTTTGGGTAGACTTGAAATATTTGATGACTAAGTCATGGTATGTTTGTAACTGGTATTTTTTTCAAACTATTTATCATAAACAAGGTATGTTTTCCTAAACCGAAGTTTAAACCTAAAGTATTATTTACAAATGTTCATAAAGGATCCGATATCCCAAAAAGATACAAAAATATATTTTTCCGCATATCATAAGGCTTAATTGCCTAAGGATCCTTATTTTCTAAAAACATATCAAACACATAACAATCATGGCACATAGTCATAAGTTATTACTAATATTGAGAGTGCAGAAAATTTAGTGATTCGGGTTTCATCCAAAAAGCTGGACTCAAGCCTTGTATTTATTGCCATAATCGTCCTGTTCAACCACCTTCTCCACCGCCTTCACAACTGATTCATAACACCTGATGATTGAGGACATGAAGCTTCTTGTAGGCATCAACATAGTCCATGCCTTTATAGATAGTTACATCGGCAGCATCACAAAACTTTCTCTTTGATAACGGTGATCTTGGGGTGTAGAGTAGGAGCATCAGGCTTGGGAGAGCTTCGACAACAGGCTGAGCCTTTTCCTTTTTGATGGCTTTTGCTTTTGGAGACCGTGTTATCAATGTAGTCGAGGGTAAATTAAGAGCTTAACTTGCAAACACCTAGTTCAAGATAACATGTTAGATCATTACACATATTATTAACTAACCAAGTATTGTGATTTTTTCAAATCTTACCAGAAATCTAAGAGGTGGAAGAATAGCTTTCTGAACTTACTTCTACGAAGGGGATCTTGAGACGGAAGGTTCTTTCAGTAGCAGCAATTTAAAAATTTAACAGCTGTAAATGGTGATAACAGCTGTCAAATTTTGGGGACATTTGTTAGGGGTTAATTTTATGATCCAGAATCTAGGATCCCGAGTATAGTATGATCCGGAATCCGGGATCCTGAAATCGACTCGGTATCCTGAATGTTAACGTTACTAACGGTTATTTGTTCCCTATCTTGATTTATATACGCAGGTAAAAAGTGTTGACTCATTCATCCTTGAAGAATCGGTTAAGAGGTCGATGAGAACGTGTGAAAGTTGCGGGAGAAGCTCTATAACGGTCATATGTGAAGACCGAGTAAAGCTCAGGGATTTTCGGATAGTTAGTTGAGCTATTATCTGTATTTAATCATCGGTATTGATCGATTAGGGGCACATCTTTACCACACACTTAGCTTTCTAGACTCATAATCACTTATGTAACACTCATAGTTCGATATTTTACTGCTCAACACTTGTAATTCTTTATCATTTATTCAAGAAGCGAGGCAGGTGTCGATTGTCACCTCACGAGGTTTAACGCCGGCGATCTCTAAAGATCAAGGGCTTTCCTCGTAAACAACCGTGTCACTTTTTACGTTTTTGTATTGTTTTACATTAGCAAATTACCTCACATACTAAGTTTGGCTACTTGATTATCTTTGGTAATTTTTTGTCAAAACAATTAATACTCAATAGCATCCTCTTCCATCCTCCGGTCGGAATCTTTCTTTGCTCTCCTATCATTTTCGTTGCCTCTTCTTTACTCCATGAATAAAAATGCAACCATGGATAAAGTTTTTTTTTTAATGGCTATAAATTTGGGACCCTGCGTCATAGTACCCTCCTACAAGATCCACCTTCATAACAAATTTAACTATGAAGATTTTATCTTTTTTCAAAATAGTTTGTGGGCTTGATCTTAACTTGAGTTTAGTTAAATACCCAAATGAGGGTTTGTATTTGTAAAGAGAATAGTGTAGAATAGAGGAGAGTAAATTTTACCCATTGAATTTGCCATCCATGACATCGGAATTGCCTCTTCATTTGACCCTTTAATCTTAGACCTTCAAAGAAGAGAATGAGAGCTTAGTCATAGTCATGTACACCTGCTAAAGCCAAAGGTACAATCCCAATGTGCTCTGTTTTTTGCACTTTTGATTGTTTAAAAATTCTATTAGGTTAATTAAAAAAAGATCTGAAGGCCTATTGGTAGAAAGAAGATCAGGCTTCATAGGTTATGAGATTCCCTGAAAGATTATGCTCTATTTTTTACGGCACCTGATCTACACCATAATTAATTTACATCAATCAGTTTACCTCAGACGAGGCTTTATAAAGTTTCTAGATACGTCATCATAATATAACCTTATTATTGTTTGAAGTTATATTAACTTACACATAGTATTATGTATTCATGCACTTTTATGAAGTTTATGTAACCATTTTTTTATACATTAGTATTCTTGTATGTCTTTTTTATTGTATTTCGTTCATCCTAGACTTTATAGATTTTATATGTTGGAATAATTAGTAACCATTTGTAGTTGTATGTATAGTCAAGATTGAGCCAATTTGCCTTGGTATGACCACATGGCTCTACAAGGATTGAGCCCCGACTCGTTCCTTTGCATTCAAAACCATGGACCGCATATGGTCATTACTCAACACATTTAGTAAAATTTGGATGGTTACAAGTTTTAATGACAACTATTTTAAAGTGAATCTTATAAAATGATGTTATAATAAGTGAATCTTATAAAATGATGTTTACTTAAATTATGCATCAAATAACTTAATGATGAATATTTTTTGGTGAGTTACTACATGAATTTCACCTATTTTTTTAACAGAAAATAAAACTTTATTCAAAACCAGCCACAACTTAGCAAGCGACTAAGACCGGAAAAACAACAGAAAGATACAAAAGCCCCAAAACACACAAATAAACAGAGCTACAACAACAAGCAATCACCCGAAAACTGCACCAATGCTCCCATGATTATATACTAGACATTTTTGCTCTGATTTTGAGCCACCAAAATGTAGTTTCTTTGATGTCGTTCACAAGTTTGAAGCATGACGACGATACTCTATTGAAAACTTTTTCGTTGCGGTTGAGCCAAATCCTCCGGCGCGTTATCAAGAAAACAACATGAATCACCTTCTTCCTAGCCGAGGAGACCTCAAAGACAGGGATCAAATCCAAAAGCTACGAAATCTAGTCAATTATTGAGGGAATATGAATTTTTAGCCAAACGCAGAACTGCCACCAAACTGATTTGGCCATCAAACACGAATCGAGCATATGGTTCACTAATTCAGATACAATTCTGTAACTTGGACAGTTAAAACTAGGGATTGACATTCCACGTCTGACCAAAACTTTAAGAGAAGGAATACGCCACATCAAAGCTCGCCACACGAACATATTAACTTTAGGTAATGATATGACTAGTAATCAATAATGATTACAATAGATGAAAAAGTAATAGTAATGTAGAAAAATGACTATGCCTTAGATAAAAAAAAGTGGGTTGTTTTTAATAGAATAACATGAATTTATAGAATCTTAGATCTTAGATAAATAATATGAATATATGTAGGAAATCATGAACTAAATCAAAATCACTTATAAAATCGTTATATTGTTAATAACAATTAGCACATTGAAGTCGTTCGTTACACTAGTTGCACCATTAGTTTCTCATTATTCCTAGTTGCACCATTAGTTTGATCCTAATGTTTTTTTTTCTTATTTCGGAAATGAGAAAATCAAGAAAGTCAATCCATTGGTGCGGGTTGGATTATGGTGATTGGATAGGTAGGAGTTAGCTAAATAAATATCATTAAATGATATGACTAGTAATCTAATGATTATAATAGATTTTTTTAATGGTAATTTGGATTACTGACGGACCACTATCCCACCCGATCATCTCTGTTGGATAATTGGATCAAGCTCGAACAATAAAACACCGACAATATTAATCACAAAGATCGACATTTTTTATTAATATCAAAGACCACACCAATTACATGAATCTTAACCATCTATTTATAATAAACTCATACTAATCCTAACCAAACTCAATTAAATAATCAAATAAATAAATAGACTCAATCATACTCTAATACGAACTCAACAAAATAATTAATAAACTAATATTAATAAATATATGTTTAATCAAGATTAAACATTCATTCTTCCCCTTAATCTTGAATTTGTACCTCCTAGATCCTCGATACGTAATAATATTCGCATCTTTTTAATTTTGATTCATGGACTATATTCCTTACTTTTATCTTTCCGTTTCATGTACTTGACATGCACACACGACCCACTATCTCTAATTTTTTTTTACCACCTGATTTATTTGGCATGTCTCGCGGCTCATCATGAAACAAGTTATCAGCTTGGTTATTCTTCACACGCCTAATACTTTGACCTCTAGCATCAAACTCTTTATTTACGTCAATATAATCTACTTTTTTAACCAACGAGATTTTGACATTATTTTCCATCACAACCGTCGTCTCATTTTCTTTTTCGTCACTTACCTCATCTGATTGGAAAAACGATTTTTTAGAAGACTCTAAAACTTGCGATTTGACTTCCGCCTTTGCCGAATCTTCTCCGACCAACATATTACCATTGTTGGTGATCGCACCATCATCACCCGTAGCAACCGGAATACTCGTAGCTACCATAACACCATCCATAGCCATTGAAATACCTACCATCCATTCGGCCTCTTTAGGTGATACTCTTCGATCGTAGCACCTGTAATATCCTTCGTGCCACCGATAACCATCGTCTCACATCCTTTTCTGACATGTTTATTTTTTTTCACACAGAAATTCTCTACCCACCCTTCTTTGTTCCACTGAATCACACAGATTCCTCTCTTTGTTCACACAGAACCCGCTCACGCAAAACGTCCTCTTTTTTTTCTTTGGTCTCCTCTTCTCAATCGATTCACTCAGATGCTTTGTTCACGCAAAACTCTTCTTCCTTAGTTCACACAGAACTCTTCATCCTTAGTTCACACAAAACTCCTTCACTTGGCTCACACAAAACTCGATCTTCTTGGCTCACACAAAACTCGATCTTCTTGGCTCACATAAAACTTCTCTTTCTTGGCTCACACGGAACCTCTCCTTGATCTTGATCTTTGGTTCACTCAGAACCCTGGCTCACGCAGAACCCTTTCGATCTCTGCATGTCGTGTGCTAGCTTCCATTCAATTCTCCTTTTTTTTCGTTTCTTCTGCTTGTATGCTTGTTTTCCTTCAAACTCAGTCGTGAGTTTGAGATCCTCTTCGCTGCTTGTGTGTCTTTTCAATAAATATTAACCTACTTGCTTCTTAATTTCCCCCCCCCCCCCCAAAAGGAATAATCTCCGCCTCGATATACACTTGTGTGCTTGGGTCTATTTTCATTAACTTATTTGTTCGATGTTGTGACGTTTCATATTTTTCGTTCTCGCACTTGTATTATAATTATCGTGTAATCATTCTCTATTTTAATAAAGTGTAAGAGTTTTATTTGGTTTTATACAAATAGGTATTTTATTTTACGGATTTAAACTTATTAGAATTTTATAAATTTTAAAACTAATATAAAGTTTTATATAAAAATCTAAATGTAAAAAGTTGTATATTTAATAAAATAACATATTTAAATAAGATAAATAACTTTTATAAAAATTATTTATAATAATAAAAAAATAAAATAAGTTTATAAAAACATTTTTAAATTAATTTGATTTAAAAGAAATTAAATTAATTTATTTAAATAAAAGTTCAGGGGTGGTATTGTAATTAAACAAACTAGAAGGATTTAAAACTGAAATCGACTAACGGGCTGTTTCTGGTCAATTTAAACTACAAGGGCCCATCCGTATTAATTTTAAGGGCTAATTCGAGTCAAACCAAACTCCAGGGACTAAATCTGTCAATTCTCGATTCGTTTATCCGGTCACCCCCTCCGATGGTCCGGCGGGTAAAGAACTTTCCGGCGATGCCCGACAAGGCTGTTTCTCTGCACCTCGACAACCGCTAAAGGCTTCTCTGGCTTCGTCTCTCCCTCGCGAACAAGACCCCCTGACCAATTGGTCTCCCCAACATAACGATCGTCTGATCCTGTTGGTGGCCAAGAAACACACGTTCGAATTCGCGCCCGACAGACCACCTCCACGCGTGTTGAATGTCTGGTTAGTTTCGTCTCGTCCAGACTAGTGTTGGAACGTGCCCAATTGCACGTTTTAACATAGAAATCAAGCTCGGCAATAAATAGCCATGGTCGGCCCTGCACGAGCTCGCTACCCTCCTTCCACCCACTCTCACTCCAAATTGAGGATACCATCACCTTCGTCGACCCTGAGTGAAGCTGTGACCAGGATTTCAGGAGCTAATTCCACACAGAAATCGATTCCCGCTTGTGACTTTTTCAAGTTCGAAGACTGTGCCGACCAGACCCGTTGCGACTAGGTTCGAGCCTCAAAACGATTCCTCTGTCTTCTATTAATCCCTGGTAAGCAATTCAAATCGAAATCGCGGCATTCGCACGAGAGTTACCGGGCAAACCCAGTGTCCTCGGACACGGTTTGCCGGTCACCGAGGTCCAGCGACCAGACTTGCTGTTGTGTATTTAAATTATTCGATACACACATAACCAGCGATGGGCAGTAGCCCGGCTGGTTATGCGTGTGTGTGTTTGAGCTACAGGTCGCGGGTTTGAATCCGGTTGGCCTTTGGTCCATTTTTTTTACTTCTGTTTTCATTCTATTTATTTTATTTAATTATTTTAACTTATTTTAATATTCTTTTTATACAATAAAGACTAAAACAAGTCGGTTTACTCATTCATTTATTTCGGAAACTATAAAAAAAAAAATTCTTTTATACCTATTTAATTCACAAAAAAATTTATAAAATAATAAATACTATATTTTTATAAATTTATTTAAATAGCTTCAACTTGCAAAAAGAATATATAAAATGATGACAAAAATAAATAAATAAAACTTTTATAAAATTTCATAATAACTACTAAATTAAAAAGAAATGTAATATTTTAACAATATATATATATATATATATATATATATATATATATATATATTTAAGTTAAAGCTATACAAAACCATTATCATTTTATTTCCATATGTTATACAAATAAATATTAAGGAAAATTTTATTAAAGCCTATATACATTTAAATACAAATACATACCTATACGCATACAATAATACCCATTTATCTACATAGGGTATCAACGTGCTTAGGTTTTCACATACTTATCACCTACACGCGTGGAAAAATACCCGCTTGCAAGGTGAGTTACATAGCCCATATTTTACATTTTTATACGTTTTGGGGTGAAACATTATACATGCTACTCACATTGTTTGTACGTGTTATACATGAGACTATATGCTTATTCTTTGGATGTACATACATTTAAACACAAGACAACCAACTGTAATATTGATATATCTATTGTGCCTGACCAGCCCACCCGGTTAGGGTGTTTATTACTGCATACTCGGATATAACCGCGTGTTATATTCAAACATATCGGATATAGTGGGTAACTATATTCAAACATACCGGACTTAGCTGTTGTGCTCTGTTCAAGCGCGTCAAACTCGGTTTGAATTGTGATTAAATAAATGATACATCATATATACTATGTTTAACAAGATAAACAATGAGTTGCAAAACGATTTACAACTACTATTTACCGGAATTACTAAACCTATGTACTCACCAACTTTTTAGTTGACACTTGATTTAAATAATGTTTCAGGTTTGGATATGTGACTACTTGCCGAAGATTTCTCCACTTAAGAACTATGGACCTAGTTAAATAAATCAATGTTTTGAACTAGACTAGGTTATTTGGAATGTATCGTATTTGGATCTTGTTGTCTTTAAATTTAATTAATGAATTATGCAACCTTTTAGCTATCATGTGCTTTTGAACAATCATTCTATTGTCCGCCTCGATGATTCCGCCATCGGTCGGGGTGTGACAGATTGGTATCAGAGCCATGGTTATAGGGAATTAGGTTATTAGACACAATGACCTAGACTATAACCCTAGGACTCCCTTTTATGTGTTATGTGCTAAATGATAAATTGCTATGTGAATTATTTGTAGTTAGGTATTATTTGAATTTTCCCGAGTTTGGTACATGAGACTTATACACATACATACAAGACTTTGATACATGATACATACTTTACATACATATTTGACAAACAAACTTATGCAAACAAATACACTACCCATCCTTATCCATACTCTTTCCTAATCCGTATTAATTGCAACAATTCCTACACATTTTATACTCATAGACTCTCAAGTCTATCAAAATCTTATCTAGTCAACGACTTAATTTCTTGAGACCAGTAAAGGACACGTGCAATCTGGAAGGGTGACACTTGTACATTGGGTTTTCTGTCTAGGAAAGCATTTCGTATAAATCTAAATAAACGGACCCGTATGCTTTCCTGGGAATTCCTGAAGTGAGTGTTTACCTATAGGCTAAAGCATGTCTCTTGGAAAGTTTCAGGGAATTATTTAACGTTGATAAGTCAATGTATTCGTAAGGATACAATCCAAACTTAAACTCAAAATTTGGGGACGTTATAGCAAGATAGGAAGAACTAGACAAACATGCAAAGCAAATCATTATTACGGGTGCACATTGGTAATGCACGCAAGTCCCGGCAATTGTAATCCCCAAGAAATTCCGGCCTATATTTTTACTAATTTGCGTTGTAATTCCACTATTATCTGATTTCATCTATGAAAGTGTCCTATTTTCCAATTACATTTCTTAAGTGTTCATACGTACATACATTAAGTGCATTCATTTCAAATTCAATACATATTTATTTGAGTACCAATATTTCAAATTAAAAAATAATAGATATTATATAAAGAATTATATAAATAATTGTTACTATTCTATTAAATATATATATATATATATACATATATATTTATATTAGATCAATTAAATCAAAAGGTAACCTATGAACTTTGATCTTGTAACCACACTTTCTTATAGGTGTATATATATGTGTGGGTATATGTGTATGTGAAGTTATCTTTTATAAAAATGAGGATATAAAACATAATTACATATATATATCGAAATCATTAAACAAACCATATTAACAAATTTGTTTGTTTTTTTTTTGGTATAAGTGATGTTTCAAAATAAACAAATTATACATGATCTTTTTTTTTTCTTCAAATATTTATAATTAAACAAAATTGTTTAAGTTTTTATAACTTCTATAAAAACGATAATAAATAATGACATATATATATATATATATATGTATATTCCAGGTTCTAAAAGTGTTATAAAGAAAATTTCATAACTTAATGATTAATTATCTAGAACATTAGTCTTGGACCCATTCACTTGCATTTGATCCCCAAAAGAACCCCACACCTTCTCATTAACCCATTTTGAATCCCCATCCCAATTTTGACTTTTTTTTGTCAAATGCACCAACAAATCTAACCCAAATGATCGGATTTGAAGCTGTTAATGCTTGATAAACATGCATTAACGTCAATATATCAGTGTCAAGTGATTAGGACGAATTAATTCGATGTTAATTAGAGGATATAAACCCAATTCAATACCCCTTTTTCGGTTATGGCTTTCTAATCACGAGCATTAACTTAAATCTCATAAAAGCGGTCGATTGAAACCCGTAACGTGCAAAGTAAGCACTCATCAAAGTCCCTGGACCATTTGACAGTCGAATGCCACTCGAATTCACTACTTTTCGTCCCCATCCATCCCCTTCGGTCGCGAGCAGCATCAGTGGAGGAAACCCCATGTTTTTGGCGATTCATGGATCAACTCCAGGTAATACACCCACCCTATTACTCGATCTAACCTTCTTCTCCAAAAGCCCTTCGAATCGGGAAACATATTTGTGTGAATCTAGAACTAGGGTTTCGAATTGGGGTATTTGGGGAAGAAGGACTCACAGGGCTGATTATTTAAAAGTTAGCGTTCCTGATATTGGTCATGACATCATGCCCAGATCACCTGGTTAAGTCCCAGACTCTCCACAACATCGGTCACGGGTTCGAGTCCCGCGCCCCCCATTCTTTTTCCTGTTTTAAGTCTTTTTCACCCTAATATACAAATGGATAGTTTTAAATCCTAATTCAATTCCTATAAAATTTATAAAATAATATATGCTGCAACTTTTTAAAGAGAAACAGAAAACTGAAATGATGTTTTATTCATATTAAAAATATTATAAATTTATAAATAAATAATATAAATGTTTTATCAGAAACAAATCTATTTAGATTGTCATATTTATAAAATAGTATTGTTTATTAAATGAATTATAATTTATTTATTTAAACACTACTAACCCTCATTTTAAAACTTATAAATAATTATTTTTGGCAAACAACAATTATTTAAAACGTTTTTGTAGAAAATACTTAGATAATTATTCTAGATGAATAATTATACAAATTCCATTGATTTCGATTTAAAGCTTATAATTATTTAATATCCCTTTTATTAAGGTGAAAGAAATTATTTAAATAGTTAAATAATTACGTTACTTACATAAAACAATTGTTTAAACCTTTTTCCTAAATCACAATTTATTTACTAATTATTTTTAGAATAATTATTTAAATAAGTTCAAATGTATTATTACAAATCCTATACTATAATGATTAATTAGAAATCCTAATTAATCTTGTAAATTACTTTATCTTAGCACGATACTTATGAACCCTTACAAACCCTATATCCAATCCCAAATTCCAAGAGTCCCTGTAAACTCAAATAAACTTAGAAATTCTTTATTTCAGTTAGTCATACATTGAGTCTAGAATACAAATTTACTGTGTAGGTCGATTGTGAGAAATCCTCACAAAGCCTATCCCTCATTTACTATTCGTACAACTCACTAGCTTCACTTCAGGTGAGTTCATAGCCCCCTTTCTTTTTACTATTGTTTACAAATACTCGGGGTGGAACATGTTTACTTACCATGCTCACCAAATTCAATACCAATGTTCTCATGCTATTTACTAAGTGCTTTATGTCTTAAACTACTTGGTGACCATTACATGTGTTCATGCTAGTACATTCATTAACCTGCTACCCAGGCCTAAGGTAGTACCTAACATGATCATTTATAAGGGAATCCGATTCCAGTTAACACGAACCTTGGCGGGTTTTGTGTGTACCATATTACTATTTTTCCAAAACACAATCAGTGGGATTGTACTTACCAGTTTTCCATTTACTACGGATTGAATTGTACGCTTGGAACCTTGTATGTTTTCACATTTATGCCTTAGTTATGCTTTGAACATATTGAATTTAAAATCCTTTTTACAACTTTTGTTTGGTGTCAAAACCTATGTTACTCACCAACTACTTGTAGTTGACATTTACTCACATGTTTCAGGTGCACCAGTTTGATGACACTACATGATCACATAGGACTATGGACCTAGTTTTAATAAAGACTGAATTTAACTTGTATTATGTTTGAACTCCTTGTTTTCCATTCCTATTGTAACGGATGCTTTAATTTCAATGAATAAATATAGTCACTTATTAATAGATGATCATGTGCTTATGAACAACCGCGTCAGCCCCGGTGTATAATCCGCCGCCGGCCGGGGTGTGACAGCAATTCCTATTATGCAACTTAGAATAAATACACATGCACTGGCACGCGTCATGATGAATCCCGTTTTTCTGCTTACATTATTTCCCGCTATAACTCATATATATCCATCTTATCTAAAATATCATTGTCTTTTCTTATGGTGTTAGAATGCCTCCTCGACGTGCAAACTCTAGCACTTCCAACCCGGATCTTGCTACCCTTCTTGCCCAGCTGGTAGGGCAAATGACCCAAGCAAATAACAACAGTGACGGGTCTCACAACATCCAAGGGAACAGTGGTACCAACCCGCCTCACTGCACGTTTAAGCACTTTAACTCGTGCAATCCTACAAAATTCTTCGGGACTGAAGGTGCTACCGGCCTACTTCAATGGTTTGAAAGCATGGAAAGCATGGAAAGCACATTCCTAAATAGCGACTGTCCCGATAATCTTCGGGTTCGTTATGCCACAAGTGTACTCCAAAAGAGAGCCCTCACCTGGTGGAACGGTGAGAAACGCACTCGTGGTGCTGAGGTTGCTACATCCTTATCATGGGATGATCTGAAGAAGGCCATGACTGATGAATTCTGTCCTCGGAATGAAATGAGGAAGCTCGAGGCTGAGTTTTGGGATCTTGCCCAAGACAGCGGGGATAATCTGGCCTACACCACCCGGTTTCAAGAGCTAAGTCTGCTGGTGCCTCATATGATCACTCCCCTTGCTCGGGGGATTGAAAAATACATAGGCGGCCTGCCTATGCAAATTCAAGATGCTGTGTTAGGAAGCAATCCTCCTACACTTGAAGCTGCTATCCGTCTATCCGCTACACTATCCGACAACCATGTCAAAGCCGGAACCTTAACAAGAAAGGGTTCCAAGAAGGTTGTCTCCACTCTTGCGGCCGTCAAAGATGTAAAACCCGAGTCTTCTAACCGCAACAAGAAACGAAAAGGTCGAAACTTCGCAGCTGTAACTCCCGCTGTGCCTGCTATTCAAGTGGCCCCTTTGGGTCAAAACCCGAAAACTTATATGGGCCCGAATCCCCAATGCCAGACCTGCAAGTACCATCATCCTGCCAACCTACCATGCCGATTGTGTTCAAGCTACGGACGATATGGACACGTGGTCACTACTTGCCGTACTCGTCCTCCCGTCCATCAAGCTGCTCCAGCCAACCGCCCAATCTATCCGGCACCTCTCAGTGGTCGGGCATGTTACGAATGTGGAGACCCAAACCATTTCCGTGACCGATGCCCAAAACTTCATCATCAAGGTGGTCCTCAAGGACGAGCGTTTAACATAAACGCTAATGAGGCTCAAGCAAACAACGACGTGATAAACGGTACGTTTCTCATAAACAATCATTATGCATCCGTTTTATTTGATACCGGTGCCGATAGGAGTTTTGTATCTCTTACCTTTGAATCTCGACTTGCTAAACAAAGAACGAAACTTGACAATTCTTATTCCGTGGAGATAGCAAACGAAAAATCTATTACTATAAATTCTGTTATCCGCGACTGCAATCTCCAGCTTAATAATCACAAATTCTCTGTTGATCTCCTTCCAATGCAATTGGGAAGCTTCGATATTATAATTGGCATGGACTGGTTATCCAAGCACCATGCCGAGGTTATTTGCTACGAAAAGTGTATTCGTATACCTCTCTCTTCGGGCGACACGTTAGTTATGTTCGGTGAAAAACCATGTCGTGGTCTTCAAATCATGTCTTGCACATTGGCACAAAAGTACTTGCGGAAAAAGTACGTTGCCTTCTTGGCCCACATAGTTGACACGAAAGACAAGGGTAAGAAATTGCAAGACATTCCAATCATCCGAGATTTTCCCGAGGTATTCCCCGAGGATTTACCTGGTCTTCCTCCCACTAGACAAGTGGAGTTTCGTATCGACCTTGTGCCCGGGGCAACTCCCGTGGCAAAAGCCCCCTATCGTCTTGCACCTTCCGAGATGCAAGAGCTTGCAAGTCAATTACAAGAACTCTCATCCAAAGGATTCATCCGCCCGAGCCATTCACCTTGGGGTGCTCCCGTACTGTTCGTAAAGAAAAGGGATGGATCGTTTCGAATGTGCATCGATTATCGTGAACTCAACAAGCTTACAATTAAGAACCGTTATCCTTTACCCCGTATCGATGATCTTTTCGATCAGCTTCAAGGTTCAACATGTTTCTCCAAGATTGACCTTCGTTCTGGGTACCATCAACTTCGTGTTCTCGATGAAGACATTCCGAAGACTGCCTTTCGGACTAGGTACGGTCACTACGAGTTCATGGTCATGCCATTAGGTTTGACTAATGCACCTGCGGTCTTCATGGACCTCATGAACCATGTATGCAAACCTTATTTGGACAAGTTCATGATCGTTTTCATTGACGACATCCTCATCTATTCTAAAACGAAAGCGGAACATGAACAACATCTTCGTTTGATCTTAGAACTCTTAAAGAAAGAACAATTATACGCCAAGCTCTCCAAGTGTGAATTCTGGCTAAAAGAGGTTCAATTTTTAGGACACATAGTCAACGATAAGGGAATTCATGTGGACCCGGAAAAGATCGAGGCGGTAAAGAATTGGAGTACTCCTAAGACTCCTACCGAGATTCGTTCATTCCTTGGACTAGCAGGTTACTATCATCGCTTCATCTCAAATTTCTCCAAGATTGCGGTCCCGCTCACTGCCTTGACTCACAAAGGTAAGCACTACGAGTGGGGACCCAAGCAAGAGGAAGCTTTCCAAACTCTAAAGCACAAGCTCTGCAATGCTCCTATTCTAACTCTTCCTAGTGGTAATGACGACTTTGTCGTTTATTGTGATGCATCCAACCAAGGTCTTGGTTGTGTTCTTATGCAACGAGGTCAAGTAATTGCATACGCATCACGTCAACTCAAAGTCCATGAGAAGAACTATACGACCCATGATCTCGAGCTTGGTGCTGTCGTTTTCGCCTTGAAAATTTGGAGACACTATCTATATGGCACCAAATGCGTGGTTTTCACCAACCACAAAAGTCTCCAACATATTTTCAATCAAAAAGAGCTTAATATGAGGCAACGACGATGGGTTGAACTTCTAAACGACTACGACTGCGAGATCCGCTACCACCCCGGCAAAGCAAACGTTGTAGCCGACGCCTTGAGTCGTAAAGAACGTATCATGCTTCATAGTGTTCATATTCATAACGATATCCAAGCCCGTATTCTCAAAGCACAACACACCTCGGTTACCGAGGGAAACATGTATCAAGAGATGGCATGTGGCGTAGAACTCTTGCTAGAAACCAAAGCCAACGGTCTATTGTATTACTTGGACCGTATCTGCGTTCCCGATCACGACGATCTTCGTATATTTTTGATGAACGAGTCCCACAAAACTCGATATTCGGTACATCCCGGAGCTGATAAGATGTACATGGGTCTCCGTCAGCAATATTGGTGGCCCGGCATGAAAAAGGATATTGCCCTCTTTGTGGCAAAATGCCTAACTTGTTCTAAAGTGAAGGCCGAACACCAGAAGCCTTCCGGTCTCCTCGAACAACCTGAAATTCCCGTGTGGAAGTGGGAGAACCTTGCTATGGATTTCATCACCAAACTCCCACGCACTTCTAGTGGGCACGATAGTATCTGGGTTATTATCGACCGACTTACAAAGTCTGCTCATTTCTTACCTATTCGTGAGGACTATCGAGTCGAGAAATTGGCTCGGATCTACATTGATGAGATCGTAAGTCGTCAAGGAATCCCTTTGAACATCATCTCCGATCGTGATTCGCGTTTTATTTCCCGATTTTGGCAATCATTGCAATCAGCACTTGGTACTCGTTTGGATTTAAGTACGGCTTACCATCCTCAAACTGATGGACAAACCGAACAAACAATCCAAACTCTTGAGGATATGCTTAGAGCTTGTGTCATTGACTTTGGTGGCAATTGGGATTCTCACCTACCACTGATTGAATTTTCCTACAACAACAGCTACCACTCAAGCATTAACATGGCACCGTTTGAAGCTCTTTGTGGACGGAAATGTCGTTCACCAATTTGTTGGAACGAAATTGGTGAAGCACAAATCACCGGTCCCGAGCTTATCCAAGAAACCACCGATAAAGTCTCTCTTATCCGTGACAACATTCAAGTAGCAAGGAGTCGACAAAAGAGCTATGCCGATAGACGACGAAAACCCTTGGAATTTCAAGTTGGAGATATAGTTCTTCTAAAGGTATCGCCTTGGAAAGGCGTAGTCCGATTTGGAAAGAAAGGAAAACTTACACCTCGATATGTGGGTCCATTCAAGATACTCGAAAGGGTAGGAAAAGTAGCCTACAAACTCGATCTTCCTCCAGAACTTAGCAACGTTCATCCAACCTTTCATGTATCAAATTTGAAAAAGTGTCTAGCCGATGAGAATCTCCACATCCCTCTTGACGAAGTGCGTATTGACGAAAAAAATGCACTTTGTTGAAAAACCCGTGGAAATCATGAACCGAGAAGTTAAGAAACTCAAGCGTAGACGCATCCCCATTGTCAAGTTCCGTTGGGAATCTAAACGTGGACCCGAGTTCACTTGGGAACGTGAAGACCAAATGAAGACCAAGTATCCGCATCTCTTTTCATAGCCTCCACTAGTTGAATTTCGGGGCGAAATTCCTCTAACATGGGGAGACTGTGACGTTTCGGATTTTTCGTTCTCGCACTTGTATTATAATTATCGTGTAATCATTCTCTATTTTAATAAAGTGTAAGAGTTTTATTTGGTTTTATACAAATAGGTATTTTATTTTACGGATTTAAACTAATTAGAATTTTATAAATTTTAAAACTAATATAAAGTTTTATATAAAAATCTAAATTTAAAAAGTTGTATATTTAATAAAATAACCTATTTAAATAAGATAAATAACTTTTATAAAAATTATTTATAATAATAAAAAAATAAAATAAGTTTATAAAAACATTTTTAAATTAATTTGATTTAAAAGAAATTAAATTAATTTATTTAAATAAAAGTTCAGGGGTGGTATTGTAATTAAACAAACTAGAAGGATTTAAAACTGAAATCGACTAAGGGGCTGTTTCTGGTCAAATTAAACTACAAGGGCCCATCCGTATTAATTTTAAGGGCTAATTCGAGTCAAACCAAACTCCAGGGACTAAATCTGTCAATTCTCGATTCGTTTATCCGGTCACCCCCTCCGATGGTCCGGCGGGTAAAGAACTTTCCGGCGACGCCCGACAAGGCTGTTTCTCTGCACCTCGACAGCCGCTAAAGGCTTCTCTGGCTTCGCCTCTCCCACGCGAACAAGACCCTCCGACCAATTGGTCTCCCCAACATAAGGATCGTCTGATCCTGTTGGTGGCCGAGAAACCCACGTTCGAATGCGCGCCCGACAGAACACCTCCACGCGTGTTGAATGTCTGGTTAGTTTCGTCTCGTCCAGACTAGTGTCGGAACGTGCCCAATTGCACGTTTTAACATAGAAATCAAGCTCGGCTATAAATAGCCATGGTCAGCCCTGCACGAGCTCGCTACCCTCCTTCCACCCACTCTCACTCCAAATTGAGGATACCATCACCTTCGTCGACCCTGAGTGAAGCTGTGACCAGGATTTCAGGAGCTAATTCCACACAGAAATCGATTCCCGCTTGTGACTTTTTCAAGTTCAAAGGCTGTGCCGACCAGACCCGTTGCGACTAGGTTCGAGCCTCAAAACGATTCCTCTGTCTTCTATTAATCCCTGGTGAGCAATTCAAATCGAAATCACGGCATTCGCACGAGAGTTACCGGGCAAACCCAGTGTCCTCGGACACGGTTTGCCGGTCACCGAGGTACAGCGACCAGACTTACTGTTGTGTATTTAAATTATTCGATACACACATAACCAGCGATGGGCGGTAGCCCGGCTGGTTACGCTGGTTATGCGTGTGTGTGTTTGAGCTACAGGTCGCGGGCTCGAATCTGGTTGGCCTTCGGCCCATTTTTTTTACTTCTATTTTCATTCAATTTATTTTATTTAATTATTTTAACTTATTTTAATATTCTTTTTATACAATAAAGACTAAAACAAGTCGGTTTACTCATTCATTTATTTCGGAAACTATAAAAAAAAATTTCTTTTATACCTATTTAATTCACAAAAAAATTTATAAAATAATATATACTATATTTTTATAAATTTATTTAAATAGCTTCAACTTGCAAAAAGAATATATAAAATGATGACAAAAATAAATAAATAAAACTTTTATAAAATTTCATAATAACTACTAAATTAAAAAGAAATGTAATATTTTAACAATATATATATATTTTTTTAAGTTAAAGCTATACAAAACCATTATCATTTTATTTCCATATGTTATACAAATAAATATTAAGGAAAATTTTATTAAAGCCTATATACATTTAAATACAAATACACACCTATACGCATACAATAATACACATTTATCTACATAGGGTATCAATGTGCTTAGGCTTCCACATACTTATCACCTACACGCGTGGAAAAATACCCGTTTGCAAGGTGAGTTACATAGCCCCTATTTTACATTTTTATACGTTTTGGGGTGAAACATTATACATGCTACTCACACTGTTTGTATGTGTTATACATGAGACTATATGCTTATTCTTTGGATGTACATACATTTAAACACAAGACAACCAACTGTAATATTGATATATCTATTGTGCCTGACCAGCCAACCCGGTTAGGGTTTTTATTACTGCATACTCGGATATAACGGCGTGTTATATTCAAACATATCGGATATAGTGGGTAACTATATTCAAACATATCGGACTTAGCTGTTGTGCTCTGTTCAAGCGCGTCAAACTCGGTTTGAATTGTGATTAAATAAATGATACATCATATATACTATGTTTAACAAGATAAACAATGAGTTGCAAAACGATTTACAACTACTATTTACCGGAATTACTAAACCTATGTACTCACCAACTTTTTAGTTGACACTTGATTTAAATAATGTTTCAGATTTGGATATGTGACTACTTGCCGAAGATTTCTCCACTTAAGAACTATGGACCTAGTTAAATAAATCAATGTTTTGAACTAGACTAGGTTATTTGGAATGTATCGTATTTGGATCTTGTTGTCTTTAAATTTAATTAATGAATTATGCAACCTTTTAGCTATCATGTGCTTTTGAACAATCATTTTATTGTCCGCCTCGATGATTCCGCCATCGGTCGGGGTGTGACAGATGTACACCTACGATTAAAGTCAACAACCTTCCTTCTTGGTTGCTTTCCTTCAAAATAGTTTTTCTTTTCTCCTTTGCGTCTGCCGTCACACACCTCCTGTCCTGTGTGCTAGGTTGCTGATTGTTGTTGCTCGTCTTCTTCACACGATTCGAGCTCTTTGTTTCCCACGCTAGCCCTGATACCAACTGTTGGATAATTGGATCAAATTCGAACAATAAAACACCGACAATATTGATCACAAAGATCGACATTTTTTATTAATATCAAATACCACACCAATTACATGAATCTTAACCATCTATTTATAATAAACTCAAACTCAATTAAATAATCAAATAAATAAATAGACTGAATCATACTCTAATACGAACTCAACAAAATAATTAATAAACTAATATTAATAAATATATGTTTAATCAAGATTAAACCTTCAATCTCCACCTCACAGGAGGAAATTCACTATAGGTGAGAAACCCTGGCCTAACTTGGACCCCCTTTTTTAATTTTTGTCACAGGTGGTAGTTGAACCCAAGACTTCCCCATTTTGAAGATGTATTGGGTATAAATCTTTGTCACTATACTAAGCAGATGTTGAGGGGTTCAGGTTGAGTCAGGAGGTTTTTCCCACTTATGGTGGGTTTCTCTTGAGGGTGGTGGAGATGATCGGGTGAGTCAGTTGCCCGTCATTAATCTAATTTGTTGTTAAAAAAAGTCAGTGATGTTGAAAACGATTGTGCTATGCCCATCCGCACTGGTTTCACGCCCACCTCTTTCACGCCCGTCATGTCAGCGCCACATTAGCACATGGGTAATTACTATCCAGAATCAGTAAGGTGCGTAGTGGGTTCACGCCCCATATTTAATTTTTAATTATTAACTAATAATTTACTAAATATAAATATTCATTTTTAGTAAATAACAAACTACATTATAATTTAAAAAAATACATTCTTAAATAAATAAAAATAAAACAACATTCATTAAAAAAAACTACATTCATAAAAATAGAAATGAAATTAAAAAAAATTACATTCATAAAAATAAAAATAAAACTACTCGTCGTCCTCCTCGTTTAAGTTGTTTCTTTCGTATATATAATTTTTCGCCTCTCCGCGAGTTTACGAGCACTTCCGGTAAGATTCTCGAAGTTCATAGTTAGAAATTTGAGACCCTGTTGTTTTTATCATTTATAAAATAGAGTAGCTTATCAAACTTCGAGTCTATTCTTTCAAACCAGGTGTCCGAGGTAGACGAAGAAGTAGCCTGTTTACCTTTGTTTCTTCCGGTGTTTCAACTTCGTCATCGGTATCATATAGAATAAAGTGTGAAGTTATACCGGGCGAAAAATCGTCGGTCGATGACGTTTTAGTTCGTTTAGACGACTGGATCATCAACAGGACTTTACCCCACTTGGGAGATTTTCTAATAATATGCCATGATTTATTAGAATTAAAAGTATTTATATTAGGAATGTTATATACAGTTGAAAGTGACTGAATCATCTAAACTTGAGGTAATCGGCCGGTTTAAAATATATGCGATCCGCTATACATTTGATTTTGATTGTTTTACTGTTAACATTTTGGAACCTAAAACTGATCATGTAAGTGTAAACTGAATTTGTCGTTTAATATTTGTTACTTGTTTATTTCATTTTACAAATATTTAGTTATGTATATGTATTATATCCATAAGCCATCCTTATTATTTAAAAAAAAATAATCCAAATTATGATTTTGAAAAAATGGTTCAAAGTTGTTAAACCATCAAATCCCTAAAAACCAGTCAGTTCGACCAACCCAATCAACCAGACGGGTTTCCGTAAATCTGTAACATCCCCAAAATAGTAATTTATTAAATAATAACGCGAAAGAGGCTTAATCATCATAAAACAAAAGAAAAACGGACGGGCTTGGGCTCGGCTCCAACGGGCCGAGGGAAGCCCAGGTATATAAGGGCCAAGACAGCCTTGAAGCTCTCATTTTTCACCAACACTTGCAAGCTAGAGAGAGAAAGGAGAGTCGGGTCTAGAGAGAGAAAGTCGACGGATCGACACGAAATTGAAGGAGCACGTTACTACTGAGCTCGTGAGCAAAACCTCCGAATCAGAATCACAATCCAGGTAACGATTCGACCTTAAACTGAGTTTTTCTTCGTTTTAGGGTTTTTCGGGTTTTAGCTAAATAGGAGACGTTCTTATGGATGAAACTTGAAAATAAGCTTAGAACTAGCATCTAGAATGAAAACCACACCTTTTGATCAAAGAAAGTTGTAAGATTTGCATGATCGGGTTAACATGCAAAAATTTTGGACTTTTGGGGAAGATGGCTGTTCGACAGGCAAGGTTGAGGCGAACTTATCAAGTTCGCCTGGCAAGTTCGCTTATGGTCATCAAGAGGCGAACTTAGCATGTTCGCCTGATTATGGTCGCCTGATTAAGTTCGTCTGATTAAGTTCGCCTGATTAAGTTCGCCTGATTAAGTTCGCTTGATTAAGTTCGCTTTGTTAAGTTCGCTTGTGTTACACCCCAACCGACGGCGGATTATACGTCGGGGCGGAAACGGTTGTTCAAAAGCACAAGGTTGACTAATAATATTGAAATATTTCATTAATAATTTAAAGAGTTTAACATGGCAAAAATAACATATTGTTCAACAGAGAAATAAACATAAGATTAATTCTTGATGGTCTTTCTAAGTCCAAGCATCCTACGTTTTCATAGATAAGCCTCACTCTTGTGCACCTGAAACAGGTTAAGTAACCGATAACTAAAAATAGTTGGTGAGATACGAAGGTTTTGACACTGTTTAACAAAAGTCTTTAAAAGTTTTTACAATTCACTATGATTAATGTATCTAAGTATAAATGTGAGAATCAAGCAAGTTAAACATTGTGCACGTCAAACCTCCAACCAAGTTTAGGCATAACCCGAATGTTACCCTTATAAGTTTCAAGTATAAATTTCAGTAACAATCACCAAGGGCTCCCCCCGAAGGGTCAATCAATCAAGGTGGATTGGTCAAATACAATAGATCTATCACTGTTACTATAGGCTCGGCCAAAGTTAATGAACATGCTAGTTTTAAGTTTAATTTAAGCATGCAAGTCTCAAAGCATATAACACATAGAAGACATGTAAACATAGTTAAGTTTGAATTGTATAAGTCTAAAAAGTTTGAACATGTTCCACCCCAAGTTTATAAAACAAAAACAAAACAAAATGGGCTAAGTATACTCACCTTGAGTGGAGTGTAAGAGTACTCAACAAAGATTAATTGTAGTGGAGCGTTTGAGGAAAGTTATCCTCACGACAAACCTAAATGACAAGTCTAACGTTTTAAGGATTGATCATAGGATCTCTAAGACAAGAATTCAAGATTTAGGATTGACTAGGGTTCCAAACGGGAAGACGGGGATGAGTGTGCTATAACGTTTAAGTGATAGTAAGTTTTAGTTAACCATGCTTTAACTAGTTTTATAAAATATAATTTGAGTAATGGATAAATAAGTATTAAGGTTAATAAATAATTATTCACAAGGTTTTAATATTTAAAATAGTAGTTATCTAAAAGAATAATTATCATGGGTTAATAATAATTACCCAAATGAATAATTCCCAATAACAATTTTAAAAATAGGGTAGATAATTATTTAAAGACAAAGTAATAATTATCTAAAAGAGTTTGTAAATAATTGTTTTATCAAAATTTTAAAATGGTGCATTAATTAAAGTATTTATATATTGAGTACTCATTTTAATTAAATGATTAGAAATTATTCTAAGTAACATTTAGAAATTAATTTTAAGTCTAAATAAATAATGTATATTTATTTTCTGTTTATAAAATAAATAAATAAGTTTTTTTTTAGTTTTTAATTCTATGAATTAAAACGTTCGAGTTTATAAGTTTCCACTTTCTAAAGTGAGGATATATGTTTTATAAACATTATAAAAAAAACTTCCTGTCGAGTATTTAAGTTTTATAAAAGTTTAGGGTCGTTTTATAGATTTTAGGAATTTAAAACTAATGTTAAATATTACATTTTTATAGTTTTAAATTTTGTTTTATTTGGTTAGAACGTTTTTTGATAAGGAAAATAAAAAAAAATTGATTTCGATTTATAAATGTTCAACATATTTTATAAAAATAAAAGGGATTTTTAAAACTGATTAAAAATATATAAAAGAATTCGAAATCAGAAAACCCAGCCGGCCGGATTCGAACACCCGACCTGCTCCGGTTAACACTTGCACACACACACAAACTGCTGGACCATGGACTCATTTGTGTTATAATTCGGAGACGGATTGTTTTAAACTCAAACCCGAACTCGCCCCTAAATCGGATGAACCCTAGATTTTCAAGCCCTAAATTCGACTCGGATTACCCTCTGTTTATGAGATTAAACAGAGGGCTTTTGATCCTTTCACGAATTCGATCACAATAGGCTCAAGTATTACCTGATTTGGTGTCGTTTTGAGGGAGATTGGGTCTGGGCTTGGAGTCGGCGGTCGCGATTTCTAATTCGGCAATGTAGCTCCGGATCGATGAGATAGGTAGTGGATGGAGGTTAGGGATGATGTTGTTGGTGTATGTGGGTCGGTATTTATAGCCAATTTTGGCATTAAATGCGCGAACGGGTCGAGGGCGGTGATTGGGCCGATCGGAGTTAATTCACACTCCACGCAAAGCCTCGGTCGAAGTTTATCATCATGACGTCTTGGGGACTGGTCGCATGCGCGAGCATGAGCCCGAGGTTCGGTGAACCTGGACTGTATCGTGATTTCGGTCGAAATGGGTTAAAAATCGGGGGTTGTGGGTTTCGAACCCATGACCGGTTCTGGACAAATGATGTTTGGGGAAAAGCCACAACAGGCCCTCGAAGTTTCAGGTGTTTAACATTTTACGTTTAAACTTGGTTTATGTTAAAGATGAGTTCCAGAAATTACGGTTTAGCCCCTAGACTTTAAATGATAAAATAGTTTATGGGTTTATAAGTTCAAGTTTTTATATTTTATTATCATCATTTCTTTTTTTTTTACACAATACAAATTTATAATGTTTTCATCTATTTTTTTGTAGAATATACGTATCTATAAGTTGTATTTATCGAGTCTAATAGCACGCGCAGAGGTTTAGGAAGTGATACGTTTATTGAAATGGATGAGTTTCATCGGGTTAAAATTTGAAATTGAAAATGATACATCGGGAAAAACCCTGGATATTACAGCTTGGTCAAGTCAGGCGATCTTAGGACAAGTTCGCCTATATGTTCGCCTAGACATTAGGCAGCGAACTTAACCTTAAGTTCGCCTAGTTCAGCTGAAGTAAAAGTGTGTAATTTAAATTAGGTCTGGTGTATAAGTAATTTATCAATCCAGATCGTGTGTGGCACTCACTGGACCGCGGTTAGGACGGGACGAGACTAGCTCAACAAATGAGTTCTATGTGCCCCCTTCTATGTTATGTGCAAATCATTTTAAATGTTTTGGGGCTGAAGTGTATACACTAAATGAATAAATGCTATAAATGTCAATGTGATCATACGTATATATATAAATACTTATATATGAAAATGAATTATGAATAAAGAATGAAGCGTATGATTATAAAGAATGAATGAAAGAAGGACATAACGTAAATGAATGAAAACTTGCTTTATATTATATATATATATATATATATATATTGCATGTTATGAATGTATGTAAACGTTATGAACCCTTCTATGACAACGGCTACTTCGGTAGACGGACGACCACGTGACTATTTTGCAACCGAGACAAAAACGTTCCTTGGCAAGCTAGGATGTATAAAAAGGCACTAATGGACGGTCGAAGAAATTGCCTTAACTAAAGTAGAACGGTTGCATGCATAATGGTCGCGTGGGAAACGGATGCCCTAGGGCAGACGGACAAAATAACGGACTACGACGGTAGGACGGTTTAAAAGCGGACGGACAAAGGTTGTCGGACGGATTTAATGAAAGAACGGACGGTTTTCTAGAGCCGGACGGTTAATGAAATGGGCTATGACGGTAGTTCTCACTGCGATGTCTTTGTAACATTCGCGACAAGTATGATGGGTTGATCTCCCTTAAGATTATGGCCAATAAGTGTTCTCCCAAAGTAAGTATGTATGTACATATGTATATACCCTCAATGAATGATTATATGAGAACAGTAAAGTAAAGAATATGTAAAACTACGAATATATATATATTCAATATATTCACGACAAAATAAATATTATGTATGATTGTCTTTAAACTATAACTCACCAGCGTTAGCTGACTTTTAGTATACATTTCAGGTAAAGGAAGAAAGGGTCGTGAGATGGCGTGAAGGTTACCCGGCACAAGACTAACATCCCACATTTATATATGTTAAGACAATGTTATGTATTTAATTGTTAAGACTTCCGCTGTTATGTCATGTAATTGAATGATGTTTGCTTCCGCTACTTCTGAATGTTTTAAATTTAAGCTCAGTATTTATGACTATGTTTATGAGTAAATCCAACAAGTGAGGTTTCCCGAGAAAGGGGCCTTACAAGTTGGTATCAAAGCAATAGTTTGAGAGATTCAGACATCCCTAAATGTCTGGACTCAAACTGATTATGGGATCAACGCACGGATGTCAGTATGGGTAACCAACGCCAACGCAAGCACGGTAAGTAAGTACTAAAGTTAATGCACTTGGATAAGAATAGACACCTTAACTTAGAACGAATAGATGTCAATGTCACAACCTATTTGAAGATTTTTGAACCCGAAAAGCAATGTAAATTAGTAATCACAAACCGGTCACTGTAATTAAAAATTTACCTTGCTCGTATTGTTCTAAACTATGATCTGAAGAAATGACATTGATGTATTCCCTTTATAACTATCAGGAAACTAGGAATTATGGCTGGTGGAGGAAGAACAGGACGCCGAGGCGGTCGCACTGTCCGATTCGATAGACCTCCATTGAATCAAAGACATGAAAAGGAAGAGAGTGTGCATGCTGAACACACTGAGAGTGTACATGAAACAGAGGTGACCCCAATTGGGAACGACAGTCAATGGCCTCTACAGTTGGAACCCGAGGTCAGGGATGCTATTGCCCGCGAAGTTGTACTCACTCTGAAGAAAGTATTGCCTGATCTACTATCCGAGGCACTAAAGAAAAGTAGAGAGGAGAATGAAGGAGACCATGAATAGAAAGTGTATGACAGTGATGGGGATGAAGTAAATGTGAGATCAAGCAATCGTGGGTGTACTTACAAAGGTTTCAAGGACGGAGACCCACCTAAGTTTGATGGAACCAAGGATTCGGTGGCCACGTTCGAATGGATTGAGAGGATGAACGTTGTAATCAACATCAGCGAGTGTTGACCGGACCAGGCGGTTAAATATGTTGCTCATTCTTTCACCAATGAAGGACTAGGTTGGTGGAGAAACATTCAGAGAACAAAGTTGCCAAACGCTCTTGCCAGAATGACATGGGAAGACCTAAAGAAGCTTATAATTCAAAAGTTTTGCCCACAGAACGAGATTGATCGTGTGGAGAACGAGTTCCTAAACTTCAAGGCTGGCAGCAAGACGCACCGCTAGTATACTTCCAGGTTCAAAGAACTAACTCAACTGGTACCCCACCTGGTGGAGACGGAAGAACGAATGACTAAGTACTATGTGAAGGGCCTACCTCAAAGGGTCCGTGTTCATGTGAAAGCTAATCTACCCTCGACCTTCGAGTCAGTAGTAAATCTGAGCGGAATCGTCTACGACGATTATGCCAATGAGGACCCGACACCTGAGACACAAAAGAGAAAGTGGGAGAACCCGCCTAGAGGCACTGGGAAAGGGAATGTGACAACTGAAATTAAGAAACCAAGGTTGGATGAATATGAAACATGCAAGAAATGTGGAAGGCAACATCTTGGCGAGTGTCGAATTGGCACCACCATGGGTTATAAGTGCGGTAGGCCGGGGCACTACTCCCGAGATTGTTTGAAAGGCGTCAAGTGCCAAAGTTGTGGAAGACATGGACACCAGACTAGGGATTGCAGGAAAACTAGACAATCCGGTTCGGGAAAGGAAAAGGAAGCTGAAAAGGAACAACCGCAGGCTAGGACTCGAGCCTACGCCCTAACTGAGGAGGAAGCAAGAGGAAACCCTGATGTTGTGTCAGGTACGTTCCTAGTAAATGATGAACATGCTGCTATTTTATTTGACTCTGGTGCTAGTAAAAGCTTTATATCCAATGCATTTAGTCGTAAACTAGATTGCACTATCAACACCATAGTAAAGGCCTTTAGCGAACAAACTGCCGTTGGTAAAAATTCGGCAGTATTTCAAGTAACAGAGGATTGCATCATAGAAATAGAGGGTCATAAGTTCCCTTCTAGATTGTTCCTTCTCACCTTAGGAGGATTCGATATAGTATTGGGTATGGATTGGCTAGCTACCAATGAAGCTCAAATCATCTGCAAACGTAAGATGATACACCTCAAAGCTCTAAGCGGCAGTCCAATTACGGTTTATGGGGATTGGAATTGCACGATGCCGAACGTCATCTCAATGATCAAGGCCGAAAGTTACATGAGGCGCGGTTGCGAAGCTTATCTAGCATTAGTTATTGACGATAGAATGAAAATGAAAGAACTCAAGAATGTACCCGTGGTGTGCAACTTTCCGGAAGTGTTCCCTGAGGATCTACCTGGGTTGCCACCCGATCGGGAAATAGAATTTCAGATTGACTTACTGCTAGGAGCTGAGCCCGTTGCCAAAGCCCCCTACCGATTGGCTCCGTCAGAAATGAAAGAATTAATGTCTCAACTACAGGAATTAACGGAAAAAGGATTTATCAGGCCGAGCATTTCACCATGGGGCGCTCCGGTACTGTTTGTAAAGAAGAAAGACGGCAGCATGCGCATGTGCATCGACTATCATGAACTGAACAAGAGGACAGTAAAGAACAAATACCCACTGCCTAGAATAGATGACCTTTTTGATTAACTGCAAGTTGCGAGTTGGTTCTCAAAGATCGATCTTAGATCGGGTTACCATCAGTTGAAATTAAGAGAAGAAGATGTACCAAAGACCGCGTTTCGCACGCGTTACAGGCATTATGAGTTTCTCGGGATGTCCTTCGTATTGACCAACGCACCAGCAGCGTTCATGGATTTGATGAATAGGGTATGTCGACCAATGTTGGATCGATCGGTGATAGTTTTTATAGACGACATACTATGGTGTTGATAGTGCAACCTAGTTTACGACTAAATGCATTGGCTATAAAACTTTTACTAGCACCAGAGTCAAATAAAATAGCAGCATGTTCATCATTAACTAGGAACGTACCTGACACAACATCAGGGTTTCCTCTTGCTTCCTCCTCAGTTAGGGCGTAGGCTCGAGTCCTAGCCTGCGGTTGTTCCTTTTCAGCTTCCTTTTCCTTTCCCGAACCGGATTGTCTGGTTTTCCTGCAATCCCTAGTCTGGTGTCCATGTTTTCCATAACTTTGGCACTTGACGCCCTTCAAACCATCTCGGGAGTAGTGCCCCGGCCTACCGCACTTATAACACATGGTGGTGCCAATTCGACACTCGCCAAGATGTTGCCTTCCACATTTCTTGCATGTTTCATATTCATCCAACCTTGGTTTCTTAATTTCAGTTGTCACATTCCCTTTCCCAGTGCCTCTAGGCGGGTTCTCCCACTTTATCTTTTGTGTCTCAGGTGCCAGGTCCTCATCGGCATAATCGTCGTAGACGATTCCGCTCAGATTTACTACTGACTCGAAGGTCGAGGGTAGATTAGCTTTCACATGAACACGGACCCTTTGAGGTAGGCCCTTCACATAGTACTTAATCATTCGTTCTTCCGTCTCCACCAGGTGGGGTACCAGTTGAGCTAGTTCATTGAACCTGTAAGTATACTGGCGGTGCGTCTTGCTGCCAGCCTTGAAGTTTAGGAACTCGTTCTCCACACGATCAATCTCGTTCTATGGGCATAACTTTTGGATTATAAGCTTCTTTAGGTCTTCCTATGTCATTCTGGCAAGAGCGTTTGGCGACTTTGTTCTCTGAATGTTTCTCCACCAACCTAGTGCTTCATTGGTGAAAGAATGAGCAACATATTTAACCGCCTGGTCCGGTCGACACTCGCTGATGTTGATTACATCGTTCATCCTCTCAATCCATTCGAACGTGGCCATCGAATCATTGGTTCCATCAAAATTAGGTGGGTCTCCGTCCTTGAAACCTTTGTAAGTACACCCACGATTGCTTGATCTCACATTTACTTCATCCCCATCACTGTCATACACTTTCTCTTCATGGTCTCCTTCATTCTCCTCTCTACTTTTCTTTAGTGCCTCGGATAGTAGACCAGGCAATACTTTCTTCAGAGTGAGTACAACTTCGCGGGCAATAGCATCCCTGACCTCGGGTTCCAACTGTAGAGGCCCTTGATTGTCGTTCCCAATTGGGCTCACCTCTGTTTCGTGCACACTCTCAGTGTGTTCAGCATGCACACTCTCTTCCTCTTCATGTCTTTGATTCTATGGAGGTCTACCGACTCGGACAGTGCGACCGCCTCGGCGTCCTGTTCTTCCTCCACCAGCCATAATTCCTAGTTTCCTGATAGTTATAAAGGGAATACATCAATGTCATTTCTTCAGATCATAGTTTGGAACAGTACGAGCAAGGTAAATTTTTAATTACAGTGACCGGTTTGTGATTACTAATTTACATTTCTTTTCGGGTTCAAAACTCTTCAAATCGGTTGTGACATTGACATCTATTTGTTCTAAGTTAAGGTATCTATTCTTATCCAAGTGTATTAACTCTAGTACTTACTTACCGTGCTGGCGTTGGCGTTGGTTACCCATACTGACATCCGTGTGTTGGTACCATAATCAGTTTGAGTCCAGACATTTAGGGATGTCTGAATCTCTCAAACTATTGCTATGATACCATTGACGTTAAGAAATTACCCTATTTCTGTACTTCCCTCCGTTGGATGAGGCTTTTTATGGATGCGTAATCGTGTCTCGAAGATAGCCTCGCCACTAACTAAACTGACACGGAAGGAAGTAAAATATGAATGGGGTCCAACCCAAAACAATGCGTTTGAGGAACTTAAGACACGGTTAACCCAAGCTCCGGTCTTGGCACTACCTGAGGGAAATGAGGACTTGGTAGTCTACTCTGACGCTTCGGGTCAGGGTTTAGGGTGCGTACTTATGCAACAAGGAAAGGTAATTGCTTATGCCTCGCGGCAACTAAAGATTCACGAGGTTAACTACCCAACTCACGATCTAGAGTTAGCGGCAGTAGTGTTCGCGTTGAAAATATGGAGGCATTATCTGTATGGAGTTAAATGCACCATTTACTCCGATCACAAAAGCCTGAAGTACTTTTTCGAACAAAAGGAATTAAACATGAGACAAAGGAGAGGGTTAGAGCTACTGAAAGACTATGATTGTGAGATATTGTACCATCCAGGCAAGGCAAACGTAGTGGCTGATGCTTTAAGTAGAAAGGAAGAATCGGCACCTATCCAAATCAAAGCGTGTCAGCTGATAATAACGCCAGATTTGATGGGTGAAATATCAAAGGCACAAGATGAAGCACTATTAGAAAGAAATATTAAACGGGAAAGAATAGTAGGACAACAAGGAAATTTAGATACAAATGCGCATGGTGTACGAACTAGGTTTGGCCGGATGTGGATACCTAAGATTGGCGAACTTAGAGCCAAAATACTCGATGAGGCTCATAAGTCTCGCTATTCTATCCACCCCGGGACAAACAAAATGTATCAAGACTTGAAGAAAGAGTACTGGTGGCCTGGCATGAAGAATGATGTGACAGAGTACGTGAGCAAGTGCCTAACGTGTTCTCTAGTTAAGGCCGAGCACCAGAAACCATGCGGTAAAATGCAACCTTTACCAATACCGGAATGGAAGTGGGAGGAGATCACGATGGACTTCATTACCAAACTACCACGAACAGCTAAAGGCAATGATACCATTTGGGTGATCGTCGACCGCTTGACGAAAAGTGCTCACTTCTTGCCAATACGTGAGACTTCTTCATCAGAAAGACTAGCAGAAATATTTATCAAGGAAGTTGTAAGCAGACATGGTATGCCGCTGTCGATTGTGTCTGACAGGGATACAAGGTTCACGTCAAGGTTTTGGAAGAAATTCAATGAAGCGATGGGCACTAGACTGAACATAAGTACCGCTTACCACCCTCAAACCGATGGTCAATCTGAAAGGACCATTCAGACCTTGGAGGACATGCTCCGGGCCTATATTATTGACTTCGGTGGGAGCTGGGACAGCCATCTACCATTGGCAGAATTTTCATATAACAACAGCTATCACTCGACTATTGGCATGCCGCCATTTGAAATGTTGTATGGGAGGAGATGTAGGACCCCGGTCTGTTGGGGGGAAATTGGACAAAAGGATTTCGCAAGTCTCGAAGTGGTCAAAGCTACTCCCGAGAAGTTTGATCAAATCAAGGCTCGAATGAAAGCCGCAAAGGACAGACAGAAATCATACGCGGATAAAAGAAGAAGGGATTTAGAGTTTCAAGTGGGAGACATGGTACTGTTAAAGGTATCACCATGGAAAGGAATCATTCGGTTCAGAAAACGTGGCAAACTAAGTCAAGGTTTGTCGGACCTTTCAAGATTTTAGCGAGAGTGGGTCAAGTTGCTTACAGACTCGACCTACCATTTGAGCTTAGTGGAATACACCCTACGTTCCACGTGTCGCACTTACGCAAGTGCCTAGCCGACGACACAGCTCACATACCTTACGACGAGATCGAAGTGGATAACAGTCTAAATTATGTAGAGGAACCGATAGCCATTCTTGACCGAGCTGAGAAACGACTACGCAATAAGTCGATTCTTTTAGTCAAAATACAATGGAAGCACAGAAAAGGTTCAGAAGCTACATGGGAAAAAGAAGACGAGATGAGGGGACTATACCTTAAATTGTTTAACGTATAAGCAGTTTCGAGGACGAAACCTCTTTAAGAAGGGTAGACTTGTAACATCCCAAAAATAGTAATTTATTAAATAATAACGCGAAAGAGACTTAATCGTCATAAAAAAAAAGAAAAACGGACGGGCTTGGGCTCGGCTCCAACGGACCGACGGAAGCCCAGGTATATAAGGGCCAAGACAGCCTTGAAGCTCTCATTTTTCACCAACACTTGCAAGCTAGAGAGAGAAAGGAGAGTCGGGTCTAGAGAGAGAAAGTCGACGGATCGACACGAAATTGAAGGAGCACGTTACTACTGAGCTCGTGAGCAAAACCTCCGAATCAGAATCACAATCCAGGTAACGATTCGACCTTAAACTGAGTTTTTCTTCGTTTTGGGGTTTTTCGGGTTTTAGCTAAATAGGAGACGTTTTTATGGATAAAACTTGAAAATAATCTTAGAACTAGCATCTAGAATGAAAACCGCACCTTTTGATCAAAGAAAGTTGTAAGATTAGCATGATCGGGTTAACATGCAAAAATTTCGGACTTTTGGGGAAGATGGCTGTTCGACAGGCGAACTTAACAAGTTCTCCTGGCAAGGTTGAGGTGAACTTATCAAGTTCGCTTGACAAGTTCGCCTGGCAAGTTCGCTTATGGTCATCAAGATGCGAACTTAGCATGTTCGCCTGATTATGTTCGCTTGATTAAGTTCGCCTGATTAAGTTCGCCAGATTAAGTTCGCTTGATTAAGTTCACTTGGTTAAGTTCGCTTGGCCAAGTCAGGCGAACTTAGGACAAGTTCGCCTATATGTTCGCCTAGACATTAGGCAGCTAACTTAACCTTAAGTTCGCCTAGTTCAGCTGAAGTAAAAGTGTGTAATTTAAATTAGGTCTGATGTATAAGTAATTTATCAATCCAGATCGTGTGTGGCACTCACTGGACCGCGGTTAGAACTGGACAAGACTAGCTCAACAGGTGAGTTCTATGTGCCCCCTTCTATGTTATGTGCAAATCATTTTAAATGTTTTGGGGCTGAAGTGTATACACTAAATGAATAAATGCTATAAATGTTAATGTGATCATACGTATATATATAAATACTTATATATGAAAATGAATTATGAATAAAGAATGAAGCGTACGATTATAAAGAATGAATGAAAGAAGGACATAACGTAAATGAATGAAATCTTGCTTTATATTATATATATATATATATATATTGCATGTTATGAATGTATGTAAACGTTATGAACCCTTCTATGACAACGGCTACTTCGGTAGACGGACGACCACGTGACTATTTTGCAACCGAGACAAAAACGTTCCTTGGCAAGCTAGGATGTATAAAAAGGCACTAATGGACGGTCGAAGAAATTGCCTTAACTAAAGTAGAACGGTTGCATGCATAATGGTCGCGTGGGAAACGGATGCCCTAGGGCAGACGGACAAAATAACGGACTACGACGGTAGGACGGTTTAAGAGCGGACGGACAAAGGTTGCCGGGCGGATTTAATGAAAGAACGGACGGTTTTCTAGAGCCGGACGGTTAATGAAATGGGCTACGACGGTAGTTCTCACTGCGATGCCTTTGTGACATTCGCGACAAGTATGATGGGTTGATCTCCCTTAAGATTATGGCCAATAAGTGTTCTCTCAAAGTAAGTATGTATGTACATATGTATATACCCTCAATGAATGATTATATGAGAACAGTAAATGAAAGAATATGTAAAACTACAAATATATATATATTCAATATATTCATGACAAGATAAATATTATGTATGATTGTCTTTAAACTATAACTCACCAGCGTTAGCTGACTTTTAGTATACATTTCAGGTAAAGGAAAAAAGGGTTGTGCGATGGCGTGAAGGTTACCCGGCACAAGACTGACATCCCACATTTATATATGTTAAGACAATGTTATGTATTTAATTGTTAAGACTTCCGTTGTTATGTCATGTAATTGAATGATGTTTGCTTCCGCTACTTCTGAATGTTTTAAATTTAAGCTCAGTATTTATAACTATGTTTATGAATAAATTCAACAAGTGAGGTTTCTCGAGAAATGGGCCTTACAAAATCGACCCATATGCCATTCTATTAAAAGGAAAAAAGGAAATCTAATAGCGGGACCCACCATTCTATCTCGTACCATTAGTCCATTTGCATTGGATTCTATTTCATTTTTTAACTTCTGAGAACTTTTGTACATGAAAGTCACCTATTCACCGTTAGTGTCGTGATTTATATAATATACGAGATTAAAATCATGTGCTATTCTGTTAAATCTTAAAACAATAAAACTGATAGTATATCGGTCGAAACTATATTTATATTAATATTTATTTATTTTTATTCATATCACTTGATGAATCAAACTAATTTGATATCCGTTAGATTTTTTTTGTTGCATTTACATATTTTCCCTTGTTAAGATCCTTTATTACAAATTTCATCAAGTTAAAAAGTCAATTACATATTTTTTTCTAAAACACAAGTCAAAAAGTTAATTACATATTTTCCCTTTCTAAAACATATACAAAAGGAAAATATGTAACTGATTTTAAAGGTCGGGTAAATATGTAATTAATAGTCTTAGTAAGGAAATATATGTAAAAATCCCATTTTTTAACGACAATTCCTAAATTTTCTATAATAAATACAAATTACCAAAATAAACCTTAAAATTTCCAAAATAGCAATATTTTCTAACCAGGCCGGTCATTGAACCGGCCGTCTTAGAGGTTCACTAGTCGGACCGGTATAAAAAACCGAATAAAAGTATAATTAATAAAAAAAATTAAAATACATGAGAAATACATAAATTACATCGGTCCAATCCTTTGTTAAAATTATTGTTTATGTATTCTTACTTTTAAAAGGCCGAAGCCAATAAGTTAGGTTAAATTATTAAGTTCACATTCCTCTTTATGACTTTACTATCCATAGTCCACAGCGGTCCTAATTTCTCTCTAAAAAGCTCCTCATGTTTCATATTTTGATGATTGTATTCATGAGTTACTTAATCTGGATCAAAGTCAGGGACCAGGAAGAGTGAAGATCCAAATAACAAGATGGTATATGGTCAGATCCGTCATCACTGTAGCCGTTCACGTCGATCTTCTCTGATCTGGTTGTTTAAACCTCGTCATCCGGTCCGACCACGGGTTACCGGTTTTCCGGTCCGATTGACTGCCTTCCAAATCCCACATGCCAGTTACTAATACTGAAAATCTGGAAAAGTGGGTACTGAATCAAATGGTACGGTATCGGTACCAAATACTCGCAAAACTAAATGGAAGCATAATTATACTAAACACTAAGAAAGAAAACAATTTTAAATTGTTTTAATGATATTTTATTACTAACAATAACATGCATATAAACAATATGCACATCTTATAAAAAAAGCTATGAGGTTGTGATATTTTATACACTGATGCCTCACTAAGTGAAATTTATAAACAAGTCATATTAGCATACAAGGATCAACCTATAATCAAGTGAGTTTCCTAGGGTTATTCTATTCTCCTTCCTAGTCGTAATTTTGTATAAAAATTTTCTTCTCTTCCTTTAAAATGGAAGTTAGGAAGGAGGAGACCAGTTCAGTTGGTATGATATGTGTGAATATACCATTCATTAAGGCCCATGACGAATCTATCGCTTAGCTTTGGGCTTATCCAATTCTTACAAAGATTATTCTAGTTAATAACTTATATTTTTTTATTGTCTGAGATCCTCCTTCATCTCAAAACCCTAAAGAAACTTAGGGTCAAGTTCAATCAATCACTCGCCAATGCCAAACGTAATCTCAAAATCTGTGCGGAAAGAGTCTCGAAATCATCTTCAGGTTCGTTTATCAACGGTAGCTAATTGGTAGTCCTCAATATGAAATAGGGATTCTTAGGGATATCACCTGTGGCAAATTCTGATTATAAGAGGATTCATATACCCTGAATCTCGAGAGTGACCAAGTCCAAGAAGGCCACATTTCGTATTGTTCGATTCCTTAATTTAGCTTTAGGAAGGAAGGTTCGGGTGCCATTCTCACAGACATTTACGCTTATAAATCGCTTTATCAAAAAAAGTTAAAAATCATTATCGTTATTATATACTTAACAGTTGTTTAAGGATAATTCTTTTCACTCATGAATATTCATAATTAATTCTTTCAAATTTAATTGGGAGCTGGTAGAAACATCAATACGAAATGCATTTCATTCGTGCGTTCAACAAGGTGCAACTCGTGTAATTGTAAGCCCTTTTTTTCCTGTTCCCAGGGCGACACCGGCACCAGGTATTATAGTAAAGCACAATATTTTTTTTTTACTTTATAATTTTCATCAGCTATATTTGAAATTAAAAAGAAAAAAATGCTTTATAGAAATTTGTTTTTGTGGGATATCCCTTCTTTAACTGCTGAAGTTGTAAAAGATTTCTCAGGTGTATCATCACCTCTTGGACTACATCCACCTCTTGTGGTATGGATATCTTTAAATAGGATAGATTGCTTATTCAGGTTAGTGTCAATCTATTTTCACCCAAAATATCACAAATTACACAAGCTTGTATTTTATTTTTCATGTTTTCCTATTTAAAGTATAATTTTGTTTCCTTTTTATAGCATTTACAAGTTGATAGATGACTGAAATCCCAAGTCAAGCTTTTCGTGGTGGGTTTTTTGTTTACGGCGTGTAACTGGTATTATAATATGATTGTCACTATATTGTTTCTTCGTAGATGGTCTCTGATATATATACAAAGAAGAGAGTCGCTTCATTTTTCAAGATGATTGTCACTATGTTGTTGCTTAATGTTTTAAGAAAGATTGTGTTTCAATTGTCATCTGATGCACTCGATATTGTTTATTCTCTTTCTAGAATATCATGTGAGATCTAAATTATAGTGGCCCTCTTACTAATTGAATTGATTTGATGTTATGTAGGTAATGCATGTCTTTGAAGTTTCATCTCATAAAAGAACTAAGCTTGGCAATTGGTGATGAGAAAGTTTAATAAAATCTGCCAGTTCCACAAATAGGTCAATTTACGTTGTATTTATTTTAAACGGGTCAAATAATTTTACTACCTAAACGTGAAACAAACCAAATTTGGATTGTAATTTTTTATTTGTAGCTATACTATTGTAAATTGTAAATGTGACATTATTCTTCTTTCATTATAAAGTGTAAATGTAATTTATTTAGTCTAAATGTATATCATTGCATTATTAGTATGTATTGATAAAATAGTTTGATACATTATCATGCAAAATATTGTCTTTTCTTGATACATCTAAATAAAAATGTTACATAACTTAAAAGAGACGAAATACATGAAATGACTTCTTTACATGAGGGGAGCAAAGTGCACATTAGCCATGTCTAATGGACTAGTGCATAAATAGAAAGAAAAAAAAGGTAGAGGGGTGAGAATTGAACGAACTTAGTACATTAAGGAGTAGAGTGTAATATCAAAACAGTTGAAAGACAGTGGGAGGGAATAATCGAGTTTTTAGTCAAAGAAGTGTGATTGAAAAAACTGTTTATCAAATATGTGTAATTTTAAAAGTATTTATTAAACAAGTGTTATTAAAAAAAACTATTTGCCAAACATGTTTAATTTCTATTTATTATACTTTCTTTTTATTTTTTAACCAACCTTTTATAGTTTTTTTTATCAGTCATTAGATTGTTTTTAATTCACGTGAATTTTTTTCAATAACAAAACAAATTTATATTCTTTTTAACCAGTTATTAATATTTTTAGTTTTCAAAGTGTCATATATTTAACTATTTTTAAGTCTAAAACATGAACTATAATCATAACCAAAACAAAAACAAAAACCTAAAAATATGGACGATGTATAACGTCATTTGAATATTTCCAGCAAAATTATTTAGAGAGAAGATTTAAGGTAATAAAAGAGATACACAAATAAAAATAACGACAAACAATTATTGACGATAAAGATTATAAAAAACAATCAAATCAAAAGAATAACCGGTTAGATTGAAAAAAATAAATTGGATAAGAAATAATGACTCAATCTATAGTGCTTTGATTGAAAAAATATAAAAATGAAGTATAATGGGTATTTTAAAAACAAAAAATAAATAGAAAAATTATAATGAGTTGTAACTACACCCATTTAGTAAATATTTTTTCTAATAACACCCATTTGGTAAATATTTTTAAAACCACACTTATTAAGTAAATATTTTTTTCAATCACACCATTTTGGTTAAAAACTCGAGAATAATCATGGTTAGATATACCCTTTATATATTTATAAAATATATATGAAATTACAAATAAATCCCTCAACAAGAATGAATACTACAGTGGGAGGGAATAATCATGGTTAGATTTACCTTTTAATTAAACTTACAAAAGTTCCAAGTGTTTTAATTAATTTTAAGAGCAAACTGAGGTCAATTGTGTATGTTTCCAAGTGTACTCACTGATTTTCTTGGTCATTTATTTCCGCTTATAATTATGGTTCGTTAATTTTATCATGGCATTAACCTGTCAGGAGAGAAGCCTCAATTCTCGACTAGTGGTGCATCGAGACATGCAAGTACTCCTGATTCCTGACAAATAAAATTTCTTAATCATTGAGATATTCCTGAAGATATACATGACCATACACTTACTCGTTTAAGCATGATTTGAAGTAGATACGATCTTTAAACATCTCATAACTAACATTAAAACAACGATGCATTCATGTGTGGGTTTAAGGTCAAAATGAGAGAAGGCTAAAATTCTAATTTTCTTAGTAGGCTTCAAAACTTATTTTTTTACGATTTATTATACCTATTTTACCTGACTCGTTTTAGTTTGGTATGTTTTCTTAACCGGGTCATTTTTTATATCCACCGACAAATATATCTGAATCCATTAATGCATGCATTAGTCAGAGAGTCGTCGAACATAAAACTAAGGGTGTGCTTGTGGTTGAAACAAGACAGGACACCCCTTGAACACCATCATTGGTCAGCTCGACCCCAACCAGGGACTCTGCCCCTTGGACCATGCCAGGGGTTGCCGCCCCTTGGAACCCACATTGCTTAGGGGATTCACCCCTAAGTAGCAATAAGATTCTTAAATACTTAAAATCATAATAAACTCAAATAAACATGCATTGTGCCACCTCCTGACTTGTTTTTATACATATTATGATTCACTTTGTCAACAACATAATCCAATTATACTAAACTAGCCAACATGAATTTTTTATACTAATATGTTTCATATTCGGTTTTTACCCAAGTCAAATCAAATCCTACTGAATATACTTGGTCGATCCGGTCTCGAGACGATCTCGGGTCAAACATCTGATTTACTCGGTCCAACTCGAATCCTTTAAACCCTGCAGAAAACAAGGAAGCTTGTTTTTACATCCTATAAACCAAAAAATAATTTTATTTTATAAAAATGGGAAAGTAGTTAAATAATAAGCTTGTGGTAGAAGGGAGGTATAATTTGTCATTAGCTGGAAACAAGTCCAATTGCAAATGGGCCCCGTCACTCACACGCTACAGCTCACCACTCAAGTATCACCCAATCATACCCTGTGCTGACGCTCCACCGGAAACCCACCCTCATCTCATTACCTAATCTACTAACTTTTGTTTTTAATTTTCACTCCTATATCATATGTAAATTATTTTTTTAACCGTTTAATTATGTATTAATTTTTTTTTATAATAATTTTTGTTCATTGACTTAAAAAAAAGTAATGCATGACTGTTATTTTTTTTAACGTTCTGATATAAATTTGTATTAAAACAAAGTTGTATTCAAAATCGAATATTTTTTGGTATCGTAGCCGTACGAGTGTCATTACCGTTATGGTACCCTGATGACCCGAACATATTATGAGCGAACAATGTTGTCGGTGTTAGCATTATTAGAACCGGTGTCAGTATTCGCTTTTATGGTTTTCGATGACCCGAACTGATAACGACCAAGCTTCTGTCGCGGGGCGTTGGCAAAAAACGACCACACTCCCGCGACGAGGTGCGGGTATTCGTTTATACAATCTTATTAACTCTTTTTTTCGTTATACGTAAATACATCCCGTCTTGAAGCGTGAGATCGAAAACCAACTAGCTAATATTACATTCCAAAACCATTTTATCTAAGTTATGTGAAATAATATGTTATTTAAAAAAATTATTCAGGATATTTGAGATATTATGTAGTACAAAATCAACGATAAAAAAATATATAATTCTATCGTATATAACATTTTATTCTCTTTTATTATGAACCCAACTCTTAAGTATGAGGATTTAGCCATCAAGTAAAAAATACATAAAAAGTATATTGAAACGTAATTTTATTAAGATATTAATATAAACTCCTTGGATTCATTTTTAGTTGGACGGTTTTAAATATTTTAGAGAATAAATAAACCATTTGTTGTTGCTTGTTTATATCAAAATAAAGGTATGAAATCTTTTATTATAAAAAACTTTAAAATTTAATTATGTAATTTTTATTTTTAATCAAATAGTAAAATAAAGTCAAATTACATTAAACAAGAACGCAAAAAGATACTACATGTTTCTAGGGACGCAGGCTGTTATACAGTAAAAGGGTACAACGGACATTTCACCTAAATTTAAACAGAATTTTTTAACGAAGTTAGGTCCAGAGACTCAGAGTGTTACAGATTGCATACAATAGGTACTCAAAGCGTTAAAAATTCATGTTAGAGACGCATTGTGTTAAATCATGTAAACCACATAGACTCATACAATAATTTACTTTTTATCTATCGATAGTTTTCACCTCGTATGTAATACAGAGATTCTAAGCTAGTTTTATTATGAACCCTACTCTTAATTATGAGGATTTAGCCATCAAGTAAAAAATATATAAAAAGTATGAAACCTAATATTATTAAAATATTAATATAAACTCCTTGGAATCATTTTTAGTTGGACAGGTTTAAATATTTTAGAGGATAAATAAAACCATTCGTTGTTACTTGTTTATATTAAAATAAAGGTATGCGAACTTGATATATATATATATATATATATATATATATATATAGGGAGGATAAAATAAGAAGTATGTTTTCGCTAAGAACTCTAAGAAATGATTAAAACGCTTAGAAACGATATCAAATGAACTCCGATTGAGCTCATTTAAGCGGCGTTGGAACCGTCTCGTCGAACTCTATCATCTTAGCTTTTAGGGTTTAGCTTTTAAGGTTTAGATTTTACGTTTGAATTTTAGGGTTTTAGCCTTATGGTTTAGCTTTTAGGGTTTAGATTTTATGGTTTAGGTTTTTTTGAGGGGTGGGGGGTGGGGGTGGGTGGGGGTGGGTTTAGGTTTTTGGGGGGGGTGGGGTGGGGGTTTTAGGTTTTTGGGGGTGGGGTGGTGGTTTTAGGCTTTTTAAGGTGGGGTTGGAGGGGGGGTTTAGGTTTTTGGGGGTGCGGGTGAAGGGGGGTTTAGGTTTTTGGGTCCGGATTAGGGTTCGATGAGACGGTTCCAACACCGCTGGAATGAGCTCAATCGGAGTTCGTTTGACCCACTTCTTAGCGTTTCTTAGCGAAAAACCACTTCTTAGTGGAACCTTCCCCTATATATATATATAGGGGAATGATCAAGAGAAAACCACAAAGTTAGGCGAAAATAAAGAAAACCACTAAAACAATGTGTAATATTATTGGCTAAGTATACGTAACCATAATTTTTTTTGTTTTATGTTTACGTATACGTAACACTATGGGTTACGTATACGTAAGCCAATATTTCAATGAATTTTTGGTAAAAATGTGTAATATTACATTAATTCTCTTATAAATAAATAATAATAAAATAAAACAAAAAATAAATATTATCATATGATTGTTTAAAATTGGTTGTTTTAGTGGTTTTCTCGGTTTTCACCTAACTATTTGGTTTTCTCTGGAACCCTCCCCTATATATATATATAGGGGCATGTTCTTTTGAGAACCAACCATATGTTGAGAACCGAAAGAATCGCACAAAACGTGTACATATCGCTTTAGTGAAAAAAGTAAAATTCAACAACAATGTTTTATTTATCTCTTCCCACTCTTAGTTTGAGTTTATCTCCTCTCTCCTGAATTTTTTTAAAAAAAGTATAAAAATATGCATATATGCATTCATTTGTGCATATAGTGTGAGTGCATATATGCATTTAAAAAAACGACCATAAATTTGAGGTCTTTTAAAACCAAACCTTAAACATATTGAAATGTACATGAATTCTAGTCAATTTATATTATAAATAGAGGAAGAGTTAATGCGGTTCTCACGGTTCTTAACATATTGTTGGTTCTCAAAAGAACATACCCCTATATATATATATATATATAAATCCATTTTAATTTTATTTTATCAATTTAATGTGTTTCTCCTATAATTTCATGTTTCATCGTATTACATTTAATTTAATAATCATTTTAGCTTCTTATTATTTTTTTATATAAAAGTTCTTCGAAAAAAATATTTTTTACAAGATGATTTTAAATATCATTACTAAATTGTAAATAATTTAAGAATAGGTATTTTTGAAACTTTTTTTTTTAAATATCTTAGGTCCTATTTTTGATAAATATATATTCGATGATAATTTAAAATTGAATACTAAGATAAACAAATGATATAATAAATTATGTTTAAAAGACTTAATGAATGAAAGTTTCTATTCAATCTCCTGATTTTTCTACCTTAGTTGTGCCTAGCTTATCCACAGAGGCTCAATCTATTTTGTAAGATATCTATCTAGATTTTGAACTTAAAAATAGGGGCGGTCCAATAGACTTGGTGGGTCGGTTTTGGGATCACAAAAAAATAGAGCCTCTAATTTGAAAAAAAAGATACACATGTAAAATTGAGCCTGATCTCATCTGGAATTTAATTCTACCGCCAGATTGGATTGTATATGTAACAAATATTTTTTTTATGGGTGTCGGACAACCCACTCTTCATACAGTGGATACGCCAATGGGTGCAATATGGCCATACCACAAGGTCCAACCTTGTAATTAACTCTTTAGTTAAATTTAATGTTGTAAGAAGGTCTAGTTTTGGGCTTTTTAATCCAATATTATATATGCACTTAGGGCTGTAAACGAAATGAACGTTTAGTGAACAGTTCATGAACCGTTCGGCGGGAAGTTCGTTTACGTTCGTTCGTTTAATAAATGAATGAACATGAACAAAAAATTTCGTTCGATTAACTAAATGAGCGAACATGAACAAATGTCTCTTTCGTTCAATTGTGTTCGTGAACGTTCGGTAAGCTATTCGTGAACGTTCGTTCATTTACGTTCGTTTATGTTGTTCATTTTCGTTTGTTTAAGATGTTCATTAAGATTTTTGTATATTTATGTTTTATTTTATCTAAACATTTCATATTCTTTAATTTCTAAATTTTTTTATTACCCTAACAATTTACTAAGTAAAATAGGAAACCATATTCTCATTTATGCGTCATTTCCCTATCCACTATTACTCGATTAGGGCTTCTAAGTTCTCAATTCTAAATAATGTAAGCTTCCCAAAATCCTAAATCATGTAAGCATTAGGGTTGACATCAAAAGTTCTAAACAACGCTTCGTTCGGTAACATTCGTGAACCGTTCGTAAACAAACCCATTTTCTTAATGAACGAACACGAACATGGATATTTGTTCGGTTAGTGTTCGTAAACCGTTTGTGAACAAGTTCAATGCTTAACGAATGAACACGAACAAGACTTCGTTCGGTTCGGTTCGTTTACAGCCCTATATAATATGCACTTACATAATTTACTTCCAAAACTAGTGGTGTTACATCCGACAAGCAAAGATGTTGGTGTAGTTTGGGCACATGTGCGAGTATTTTTCATGAAGAAACATGTCTAGATTAATCAAAATAACAGTAACTTCATAAGTATATATAAAGAGAGAATTCATGCCTTATTCAATGACAAAAGTACATATTTCAACACAGGAAATAAAGGATAGCCAAATAGAGTGATTTGAACACATGAGTTGTTCATTTCTTGGTCAATAAAATGGTTACAAAGAAGTTTCTTGTTTTCTTCTTTGAGAGATATTCGGCCGCATTCTTCCCAAGCTTCTTAAATAGCTCGTCAATGATGGAATTTCCGAAATGAGAAATCAACAGTGGTTCAAGAACCGCTCTCATCACTTTGGATGTGTTTTCCCCATGGATTTGACTGAGTTCATGAGAATCTTTCATGTTTATGTAATCCGTATCATATGGATCCCAATTGACTTTAAAATGACTCATGTTCTCTAAAGAAAATGATCCCTCATGTTTAATAACATTCCTAACTTGATCATCACAAGGGATATACGCTGGGATATTGAATGAATTAATATCTGATTCTTGAACCAACCCCTGCAATATTGGTTAGTCACATGAGCAAAATAATTGTTAAGTGTAATTGGTTAGTCACATAAGTGACATAAGCAAAATTTGGATACAAAAGAACCACATAGACACACATACCTCTTTGAGCATGTCTACAAGTGATTGTCCAAGTAGCTCCATGAGGGCGGAACCATCCTCCGAAGTTGGATCAACTATACTTCGAGCAGGAAATGTTAAAACCATGCTTCCACCATGTACTATTTCCTCGGAACGCATTTGTAGAAACTTTGTGAAATCAGTATGCCATTGTTTTCCATATTCTTCATATACATTTGAAGGACTTGTTTTCGACATATATATATTCGTTCCGTTGTTTTCAAGGCCTTGAGGCACCTATCACATGTTACACGTACTATAGTTTACAATTATATCACAAATAAAAACTACAAAGTTGGAATTCTATACCTGAGAAAGCCAGTTAAGACTAAAACCAGAGTGAACAAAGTGCACACTTTGGTCGGGGAAGATTCTATCATAGAAGGACCCCGGAACAGCCGAAACAAAACATGGGCCAAACCTTTCTCCTTTGTTACGCTTAAGATTTGCGTAATACTCGGGTAATAATTTGAAAATGGTATTAAAATCATTTCCAAAAAGGTCATTTAAACACACTTGAAACTGTGGTACTTTAAGATTATTTTCTTGGCACACTTCATGCACTACATCAATAATGTTAGACGACACCAATAGTGCATTGGTGCCGGAAGCACATCCTAAATCTGCAACTGTGAAACAGTCATTGAAGACATCATTATTAATCACACCTTTGATTGAACGTTTTAAAAACGGTATAACTTTTTGTATCCCAGTTTGTATCCCAGTTTCCTGAAGAAAATGAAAATAAAAATAAAGTAGTTAGAAGACACCAATGTTAAACATATGCAAAAGTTTGTAGCATCACTCAAACCTGAACTACTGAGTTGCTGGCATAACTTGATTCTCCATCACCAACTTTCATATGTAGGATGTTTACTAATGCCATGGTTATTTTGTTTGCCCTTGTTCTACGTAATGTAATGGCCTTCTTTGTATTCCTTAAATAGGCGTCACTAATGTATTGCTTTACTAGCTTACAATCCTGTATACTACACGGGTTGATTAACGAAAAAAATTATTAATCATAAATTTGTATATACTTTATAGTAAAATGATTTATATATTACATACAATATTCAAATAAACATTAGCAAGTTTTCTTCGATGATTCCATAAGTAATAATATAAAAACAACTAAATTTAAATTAACTCTGTGATTTGGAGAAATTGGAAGGATATGAAGATTATTTACAAGTTGATGATCGGAGTAGAAGACAAGAATATTTAAATTACTTACAGATTGATAATTTAGATGATAGATGAAAAAGGGAATCAACTGCTATGAGAGCATTGTATGTAAAAAGAATTACATGTAGATGATATTTATACAGGAAAATCAAGGTTCGAATTTTAATAAATTTAAATAAATTACATAAATAAAGCCGTAATTGTAGGATTATTTGATATGACTTTCTGACTTTTGAAAAGTTTTGATAATCTATAAATAAAATATAAATTTTGAATGAATTCAAATCAATCTGTTTTAAAATTTAAATTCAAAAAATGGAAATGATGATCATTTAAAAAAAATGAAAATGATGATTATAGCGTAAAAGAAATTTATATTTAAAGATTTTTTAATACTTATATTTAGTATTACTAATCAAACTTGTTTACTTATTAAAGGGAAAGATTGGAAACTGATTCGAGTTAGATTGGATCCAAGTTAGATCCGCGTGTGATGGTGGTAGTTTAGGTGGAAAAATGTGTCTCTAAAAACCTTTATTTATTAGTATGTATAGATATAGATATAGACACATGCCACCTTATTATTATTATTACTCATTTAATAAACCATCTTTCTAGTTATTGCTTTAGGCGTTCTAAGTTGATTTTTTCACATCCATGAAGTTCTTTGACGTCTTTCTAAAATGTTATGAATTTTATATTATTTAACAATTAACTATCAAAATCTTTTAATTTTATAAATTTTGATTAATAAAATCTTTTAGTGTTGTAAGTTTTATAAAATTATATTCATTTCAAATATATAAATATTATTGTTATTAACAAAATAAGTATGGTTGTAATACAAAAACATTTAATATGATTAAATGGCAATTGGGTATTACAATAATCTTTTAAGGGCAAATACTATAAAAAACCAATATACTTTATGGTTTTTCTCATAAAAAGACCTCAACAAGTTTTTGCACATAAAAAATCAACATACTCTCTTTATTTTCTCACAAAAGTCACTTAACAATTTTTTGCACATAAAAAACCAACATACTTTCTTGTTTTTCTCACAAAAGTCCATCGACAACTATTTATCTTAGCAGATGAATTCACAAAAGTAAAGCAAAGGAAATCGACCGACAGAAGCAAGAGTAAATGAATCCTTTGTCTTGCTTCTGTCGATTCATTTATTAGGATAAATAGTTGTCAATGTTTATTAAAACAAACTATTGTTGTACAAAAAAAAAAGAATTCATTCCACCTAATGCAAACATTGGTGTTTCCAAAATATGCACCATATAATCAAAAATACACACGCGATACAAACCATCATTTTAAAGTTACACACGCAATTCAATGCAGCAGAAACATCAATTGAAGCAATCTTATTACCAATCCAACATCCACCACCGGCATTGCCACAAAGCTGTTGTTGTCATTACCATTAACATTACAAATTAAAACTTTATGATTAATGTTAGGGGTCAATTTTATGATCCAGAATCTAGGATCTCGAGTATAGTATGATCAGGAATCCGGGATCCTGAAATCGACTCGTTATCCTGAATGTTAAAGTTACTAACGGTTATTTGTTCCCTATCTTGATTTATATACGCATGTAAAATGTGTTGACTCATTCATCCCTAAAGAATCGGTTAAGAGGTCAAAGAGAACGTGTGAAAGTTGCAGCAGAAGCTCTATAACGGTAATATGTGAAGACCGAGTAAAGCTCCGGGATTCTCGAATAGTTAGTTGAGCTATTATCTGTATTTAATCAGCGGTATTGATCGATTAGGGGCACATCTTCACCACACACTTAGCTTTCTATACTCATAATCACTTCTATAACACTCATAGTTCGATCTTTTACTGTTCAACACTTGTAATTCTTTATCATTTATTCAAGAAGCAAGGCAGGTTTCGATTATCACCTCCCGAGGTTTTATGTCGGCGATCCCTAAAGATCAAGGGCTTTCCTCGTAAACAACCGTGTCACTTTTTACGTTTTTGTATTGTTTTACATTGATTTTACAAGCAAATTACCTCACATACTAAGTTTGGCTACTTGATTATCTTTGGTAATTTTTGGTTAAAACAATTTGGCGCCCACCGTGGGGCAAGTGCTGCTTTTTATCTTTAAATATTTGCTAAAATTTGTGTTCAATCACTATCTTTCAAAACTGATTTAAAAAATGTCGTCCTAATCTAAGAATGTTTCTGTTTCTGCTCCATCTTCAACCTCTGGGCTAGTCAACCTAATTCCTCCTCTTCCATTTTAGAAAAATGTTAATCAGCCAAAGAAAACTACTCCTGCGGGTTTTTCGGGATCCGAAATATCTGCTAATGCACATGTGCTTACTTCAAACGACGAGATTCTCAAATTGTTCTCGGAAGTTAAACAACAAATGGAGCAGCAGAGGAAGATTAACCAAATGTTGTTTCGGGAGATTGAAAGGGTCAAAGAATCAAAGAAACCAGTGGAAGTGACGGCCCCGCTACGACCAAGGAACTTGGATTTTGATTATTCAGGATCCTCAGGAGTGCAAAAAGGAGACTTTCTTCCCATACACACCGAAATCACTACTGTTGGACCAACTCCGACTGTCAAAGTTACTACGGGTTAGGATCTTGGATTTACTCCGGGATCATCATCGGGAAATCCTGACATGGGTAACACTTTCAATAAATTTTTCAATACTAATGAATCTGTGCAGGATACAGGAATCAGTCTAGTCATGGCCAAGGAGTTAAAAAATCTAAAGGATATGATCTCCAACGTACCTGGTGTGGTAGAACCAATACTTGAAGTATCCTCAGCCAGTCACAGGATCTCCAGATTCGCTCCCCCGATATGCGATGCAGAGATACTGAAACGCTTCCAGACTCCTAACATGAAGTTATATGATGGAACTACCGATCCCGAAGAGCATGTCGCTCAATATAAAGAGAGAATGGAGATCAATCCTATCCCTCTGGATCTGAAAGAGGCATGTCTGTGCAAAGGCTTCGGATCAACCTTAACAAGATCTGCCTTGAAATTGCTATTAAATGTTCCTCCCTATTCTATTACATCATTTGCTCATTTAGTTAATTTATTTAATAATCAGTTTTCTTGCAGCAGAACCTTTGAAAGACTAACTAGTGATTTGTACAGAGTAACCCAAAATGCTGACGAATCACTCAGGGTTTATATAAGCAAGTTTGGCCGAGAATCCTTGGATATCCCGAATCTTGACATTGCTACAGCAGTTCAAGCCTGCAAAAGGACTCCCCGTTCTATGAGGATCTTGTAATGAACCTTTGCAGGAGCTTGGACGAAGTCGGGAATAGGTCTCTGAGTTTCATAAGGCTCGAAGATGATAAGAAGATCCAAAAAAGGATTAATGCACTTTCCAGCTATGTTCATCCCCGCATGAAATCTGAATCATAATCTTTCAAGCCCCATAGATCAAGCCTTATTCGAGATCTAACAATCATAGGTTCAACGTTTGGGAGGATGATGAAGAAGAAGAAAATTATCCTAAACTAACCGATTACTGTTTTTCTGTTGATATTTTAGGACTCATGTATGTTATGCAGGATCTTGGGGACAAAGTCAGATGGCCCAGGAAAAATGACAAAGGATCCGGATGGAAGGACAGATCCAAATGGTGTGCCTATCATGAGGATTTCGGACATATGACTGAGGATTGCATTGTCCTTAGAAAGGAAATAAGTTATCTACTTAGTAAGGGCTACTTGAAGGAACTCTTGGGCATAAAGAAAGAGAAGAATCCAAATTCTGATACTACCCCAAGATGAGTGGCATCCCCACCTCAGGATGCCAAGGTAGTAAATCTTATCTCTAGAGGTTCTGATAACTGTGATACTTCTCATTCTACAGCTAAAAGACATGCAAAGAAAACCAACATCAGAACCCTGACATAGGATCATGTAAGTTAGAATTTAAGTTCTAACTAAGACTGGTATGTCTTCTATCCCTGTTTATTTTTGTTTCTATTATTATCTTTTGTTTCATCAATATATTGACTTAAGCATCAGAGGGGTGTTAGCCTTGCTAACACCCACCTTCACCAAGATCTAAGGTTTTTGCAGATGGAATCTCAAAGGATCTTGATCAGGAAATTTGACATTGGCCATCTCTCTAAGTTAAAGTGTTACATAACCCTTCTAAGGTTTGAACGGTTTTCACCTTCCTAAGTAGATTGGGTTTCTACACCCCTCCAGGAGCGCACGATATCCAAGTATAGTTCGAGGTGGTGCGACCAGTCCATATAACAGTGACTGATAATTTCATCACTGTTGGCTATATTTTGGACCTTACGAATATTATCAATGGAGTAACACGGACGTGTTATACAGCCGGGCATGACCCAAACAGTTTAACATTGACATGTTAACCAAAGTTTATTGAAATTTACATGTCACTACAGGTATAACCCACTACGTTGGCATGTCCCAAGTTAATAACTCAAGATTCTGGGGACACCCCTGAGAATCCTGAGGTACAGTTACTAAGCAAACAATTTGTTTGACAGGTATACACAGGGGACAACTAAAAGTTATCATACTTTGAGTCTGTTTGGACTCCCTATCATTATCTGGGATGTATATCTACCTAGCCTATTTCTCGAAGAAAGTATTGCTTATTAATTTGCAATTTTGGGTAGACTTGAAATATTTGATGACTAAGTCATGGTATGTTTGTAACTGGTATTTTTTCAAACTATTTATCATAAACAAGGTATGTTTTCCTAAACCGAAGTTTAAACCTAAAGTATTATTTACAAATTTTCATAAAGGATCCGGTATCCCAAAAAGATACACAAATCTATTTTTCCGCATATCATAAGGCTTAATTGCCTAAGGGTCCTTATTTTCTAAAAACATATCAAACACATAACAATCATGGCACATAGTCATAAGTTATTACTAATATTGAGAGTGTAGGAAATTTAGTGATTCGGGTTTCATCCAAAAAGCTGGACTCAAGCCTTGTATTTATTGCCATCATCGTCCTGTCCAACCACCTTCTCCACCGCCTTCACAACTGACTCATAACACCTGATGATTGAGGACATGAAGCTTTTTGTAGGCATCAACATAGTCCAGGCCTTTATAGATAGTTACATCGACAGCATCACAAAGCTTTCTCTTTGATAACAGTGATCTTGGGGTATAGAGTAGGAGCATCAGACTTGGGAGAGCTTCCACAACCGGCTGAGCCTTTTCCTTTTTGATGGCTTTTGCTTTTGGAGACCATGTTATCAATGACGTCGAGGGTAAATTAAGAGCTTAACTTGCAAACACCTAGTTCAAGATAACATGTTAGATCATTACACATATTATTAACTAATAAAGTATTGTGATTTTTTCAAATCTTACCAGACATCTAAGAGGTGGAAGGATAGCTTTCTGAACTTACTTCTACGAAGGGGATCTTGAGACGGAAGGTTCTTTCAGTAGCAGCAATTTAAAATTTTAACAGCTGTAAATGGTGATAACAACTATCAAATTTTGGGGACAATTGTTAGGGGTCAATTTTATGATCCAGAATCTAGGATCCCGAGTATAGTATGATCCGGGATCCTGAAATCGACTCGGTATCCTGAATGTTAACGTTACTAACGGTTATTTGTTCCCTATCTTGATTTATATACGCAGGTAAAACGTGTTGACTCATTCATCACAGAAGAATCGGTTAAGATGTCAAAGAGAACATGTGAAAGTTGTGGGAGAAGCTCTATAACAGTCATATGTGAAGACCGAGTAAAGCTCCGGGATTCTCGGATAGTTAGTTGAGTTATTATCTGTATTTAGTCAGCGGTATTGATTGATTAGGGGCACATCTTCACCACACACTTAGCTTTCTAGACTCATAATCACTTCTGTAACACTCATAGTTCGATCTTTTACTACTCAACACTTGTAATTCTTTATCATTTATTCAAGAAGCGAGGCAGGTGTCGATTGTCACCTCCCGAGGTTTTACGCCGGCAATCCCTAAAGATCAAGAGCTTTTCTCATAAACAACCGTGTCACTTTTTACGTTTTTGTATTGTTTTACATTGATTTTACAAGCACATTACCTCACATAATAAGTTTGGCTACTTGATTATCTTTGGTAATTTTTGATCAAAACAATTAATACTCAATAGCATCCTCTTCCATCCTCCGGTTGGAATCTTTCTTTGCTCTCCTATCATTGTCGTTGCCTCTTCTTTACTCCATGAATAAAAATGCAACCCTGGAAAAAGTTTTTTTTTAATGGCTATAAATTTGGGACCCTGCATCTTAGTACCCTCCTACAAGATCCACCTTCATAACAAATTTAACTATGAAGATTTTATCTTTTTTCAAAATAGTTTGTGGGCTTGATCTTAACTTGAGTTTAGTTAAATACCCAAATGAGGGTTTGTATTTGTAAAGAGAATATTGTAGAATAGAGGAGAGTAAATTTTACCCATTGAATTTGCCATCCATGACATCGGAATTGCCTCTTCATTTGACCCTTTAATCTTAGACCTTCAAAGAAGAGAATGAGAGCTTAGTCATAGTCATGTACACCTGCTAAAGCCAAAGGTACAATCCCAATGTGCTCTGTTTTTTGCACTTTTGATTGTTTAAAAATTCTATTAGGTTAATTAAAAAAAGATCTGAAGGCCTATTGGTAGAAAGAAGATCAGGCTTCATAGGTTATGTAATTTCCCTGAAAGATTATGCTCTATTTTTTACGGCACCTGATCTACACCATAATTAATTTACATCAATCAGTTTACTTCAGACGAGGCTTTATAAAGTTGCTAGATACGTCATCATAATATAACCTTATTATTTTTTGAAGTTATATTAACTTACACATAGTATTATGTATTCATGCACTTTTATGAAGTTTATGTAACCATTTTTTATACATTAGTATTCTTGTATGTCTTTTTTATTGTATTTCGTTCATCCTAGACTTTATATGTTGGAATAATTAGTAACCATTTGTAGTTGTATGTATAGTCAAGATTGAGCCAATTTGCCTTGGTATGACCACATGGCTCTACAAGGATTGAGCCCCGACTCGTTCCTTTGCATTCAAAACCATGGACCGCATATGGTCATTACTCAACACATTTAGTAAAATTTGGATGGTTACAAGTTTTAATGACAACTATTTTAAAGTGAATCTTATAAAATGATGTTATAATAAGTGAATCTTATAAAATGATGTTTACTTAAATTATGCATCAAATAACTTAATGATGAATATTTTTTGGTGAGTTACTAGATGAATTTCACCTATTTTTTTAACAGCAAATAAAACTTTATTCAAAACCAGCCACAACTTAGCAAGCGACTAAGACCGGAAAAACAACAGAAAGATACAAAAGCCCCAAAACACACAAAGAAACAGAGCTACAACAACAAGCAATCACCCGAAAACTGCACCAATGCTCCCATGATTATATACTAGACATTTTTGCTCTGATTTTGAGCCACCAAAATGTAGTTTCTTTGATGTCGTCCACAAGTTTGAAGCATGACGACGATACTCTATTGAAAACTTTTTCGTTGCGGTTGAGCCAAATCCTCCAGCGCGTTATCAAGAAAACAACATGAATCACCTTCTTCCTAGCCGAGGAGACCTCAAAGACAGAGATCAAATCCAAAAGCTACGAAATCTAGTCAATTATTGAGGGAATATGAATTTTTAGCCAAACGCAGAACTGCCACCAAACTGATTTGGCCATCAAACACGAATCGAGCATATGGTTCACTAATTCAGATACAATTCTGTAACTTGGACAGTTACAACTAGGGATTGACATTCCACGTCTGACCAAAACTTTAAGGGAAGGAATACGCCACATCAAAGCTCGCCACACGAACATATTAACTTTAGGTAATGATATGACTAGTAATCAATAATGATTACAATAGATGAAAAAGTAATAGTAATGTAGAAAAATGACTATGCCTTAGATAAAAAAAAGTGGGTTGTTTTTAATAGAATAACATGAATTTATAGAATCTTAGATCTTAGATAAATAATATGAATATATGTAGGAAATCATGAACTAAATCAAAATCACTTATAAAATCGTTATATTGTTAATAACAATTAGCACATTGAAGTCGTTCGTTACACTAGTTGCACCATTAGTTTCTCATTATTCCTAGTTGCACCATTAGTTTGATCCTAATGTTTTTTTTTCTTATTTCGGAAATGAGAAAATCAAGAAAGTCAATCCATTGGTGCGGGTTGGATTATGGTGATTGGATAGGTAGGAGTTAGCTAAATAAATATCATTAAATGATATGACTAGTAATCTAATGATTATAATAGATTTTTTTAATGGTAATTTGGATTACTGACGGACCACTATCCCACCCGATCATCTCTGTTGGATAATTGGATCAAGCTCGAACAATAAAACACCGACAATATTAATCACAAAGATCGACATTTTTTATTAATATCAAAGACCACACCAATTACATGAATCTTAACCATCTATTTATAATAAACTCATACTAATCCTAACCAAACTCAATTAAATAATCAAATAAATAAATAGACTCAATCATACTCTAATACGAACTCAACAAAATAATTAATAAACTAATATTAATAAATATATGTTTAATCAAGATTAAACATTCATTCTTCCCCTTAATCTTGAATTTGTACCTCCTAGATCCTCGATACGTAATAATATTCGCATCTTTTTAATTTTGATTCATGGACTACATTCCTTACTTTTATCTTTCCGTTTCATGTACTTGACATGCACACACGACCCACTATCTCTAATTTTTTTTTACCACCTGATTTATTTGGCATGTCTCGCGGCTCATCATGAAACAAGTTATCAGCTTGGTTATTCTTCACACGCCTAATACTTTGACCTCTAGCATCAAACTCTTTATTTACGTCAATATAATCTACTTTTTTAACCAACGAGATTTTGACATTATTTTCCATCACAACCGTCGTCTCATTTTCTTTTTCGTCACTTACCTCATCTGATTGGAAAAACGATTTTTTAGAAGACTCTAAAACTTGCGATTTGACTTCCGCCTTTGCCGAATCTTCTCCGACCAACATATTACCATTGTTGGTGATCGCACCATCATCACCCGTAGCAACCGGAATACTCGTAGATACCATAACACCATCCATAGCCATTGAAATACCTACCATCCATTCGGCCTCTTTAGGTGATACTCTTCGATCGTAGCACCTGTAATATCCTTCGTGCCACCGATAACCATCGTCTCACATCCTTTTCTGACATGTTTATTTTTTTTCACACAGAAATTCTCTACCCACCCTTCTTTGTTCCACTGAATCACACAGATTCCTCTCTTTGTTCACACAGAACCCGCTCACGCAAAACGTCCTCTTTTTTTTCTTTGGTCTCCTCTTCTCAATCGATTCACTCAGATGCTTTGTTCACGCAAAACTCTTCTTCCTTAGTTCACACAGAACTCTTCATCCTTAGTTCACACAAAACTCCTTCACTTGGCTCACACAAAACTCGATCTTCTTGGCTCACACAAAACTCGATCTTCTTGGCTCACATAAAACTTCTCTTTCTTGGCTCACACGGAACCTCTCCTTGATCTTGATCTTTGGTTCACTCAGAACCCTGGCTCACGCAGAACCCTTTCGATCTCTGCATGTCGTGTGCTAGCTTCCATTCAATTCTCCTTTTTTTTCGTTTCTTCTGCTTGTATGCTTGTTTTCCTTCAAACTCAGTCGTGAGTTTGAGATCCTCTTCGCTGCTTGTGTGTCTTTTCAATAAATATTAACCTACTTGCTTCTTAATTCCCCCCCCCCCAAAAGGAATAATCTCCGCCTCGATATACACTTGTGTGCTTGGGTCTATTTTCATTAACTTATTTGTTCGATGTTGTGACGTTTCATATTTTTCGTTCTCGCACTTGTATTATAATTATCGTGTAATCATTCTCTATTTTAATAAAGTGTAAGAGTTTTATTTGGTTTTATACAAATAGGTATTTTATTTTACGGATTTAAACTTATTAGAATTTTATAAATTTTAAAACTAATATAAAGTTTTATATAAAAATCTAAATGTAAAAAGTTGTATATTTAATAAAATAACATATTTAAATAAGATAAATAACTTTTATAAAAATTATTTATAATAATAAAAAAATAAAATAAGTTTATAAAAACATTTTTAAATTAATTTGATTTAAAAGAAATTAAATTAATTTATTTAAATAAAAGTTCAGGGGTGGTATTGTAATTAAACAAACTAGAAGGATTTAAAACTGAAATCGACTAACGGGCTGTTTCTGGTCAATTTAAACTACAAGGGCCCATCCGTATTAATTTTAAGGGCTAATTCGAGTCAAACCAAACTCCAGGGACTAAATCTGTCAATTCTCGATTCGTTTATCCGGTCACCCCCTCCGATGGTCCGGCGGGTAAAGAACTTTCCGGCGACGCCCGACAAGGCTGTTTCTCTGCACCTCGACAGCCGCTAAAGGCTTCTCTGGCTTCGCCTCTCCCACGCGAACAAGACCCTCCGACCAATTGGTCTCCCCAACATAAGGATCGTCTGATCCTGTTGGTGGCCGAGAAACCCACGTTCGAATGCGCGCCCGACAGAACACCTCCACGCGTGTTGAATGTCTGGTTAGTTTCGTCTCGTCCAGACTAGTGTCGGAACGTGCCCAATTGCACGTTTTAACATAGAAATCAAGCTCGGCAATAAATAGCCATGGTCGGCCCTGCACGAGCTCGCTACCCTCCTTCCACCCACTCTCACTCCAAATTGAGGATACCATCACCTTCGTCGACCCTGAGTGAAGCTGTGACCAGGATTTCAGGAGCTAATTCCACACAGAAATCGATTCCCGCTTGTGACTTTTTCAAGTTCAAAGACTGTGCCGACCAGACCCGTTGCGACTAGGTTCGAGCCTCAAAACGATTCCTCTGTCTTCTATTAATCCCTGGTAAGCAATTCAAATCGAAATCGCGGCATTCGCACGAGAGTTACCGGGCAAACCCAGTGTCCTCGGACACGGTTTGCCGGTCACCGAGGTCCAGCGACCAGACTTGCTGTTGTGTATTTAAATTATTCGATACACACATAACCAGCGATGGGCAGTAGCCCGGCTGGTTATGCGTGTGTGTGTTTGAGCTACAGGTCGCGGGTTTGAATCCGGTTGGCCTTCGGTCCATTTTTTTTACTTCTGTTTTCATTCTATTTATTTTATTTAATTATTTTAACTTATTTTAATATTCTTTTTATACAATAAAGACTAAAACAAGTCGGTTTACTCATTCATTTATTTCGGAAACTATAAAAAAAAAATTCTTTTATACCTATTTAATTCACAAAAAAATTTATAAAATAATAAATACTATATTTTTATAAATTTATTTAAATAGCTTCAACTTGCAAAAAGAATATATAAAATGATGACAAAAATAAATAAATAAAACTTTTATAAAATTTCATAATAACTACTAAATTAAAAAGAAATGTAATATTTTAACAATATATATATATATATATATATATATATATATTTTTTTTAAGTTAAAGCTATACAAAACCATTATCATTTTATTTCCATATGTTATACAAATAAATATTAAGGAAAATTTTATTAAAGCCTATATACATTTAAATACAAATACATACCTATACGCATACAATAATACCCATTTATCTACATAGGGTATCAACGTGCTTAGGTTTTCACATACTTATCACCTACACGCGTGGAAAAATACCCGCTTGCAAGGTGAGTTACATAGCCCCTATTTTACATTTTTATACGTTTTGGGGTGAAACATTATACATGCTACTCACATTGTTTGTACGTGTTATACATGAGACTATATGCTTATTCTTTGGATGTACATACATTTAAACACAAGACAACCAACTGTAATATTGATATATCTATTGTGCCTGACCAGCCCACCCGGTTAGGGTGTTTATTACTGCATACTCGGATATAACCGCGTGTTATATTCAAACATATCGGATATAGTGGGTAACTATATTCAAACATACCGGACTTAGCTGTTGTGCTCTGTTCAAGCGCGTCAAACTCGGTTTGAATTGTGATTAAATAAATGATACATCATATATACTATGTTTAACAAGATAAACAATGAGTTGCAAAACGATTTACAACTACTATTTACCGGAATTACTAAACCTATGTACTCACCAACTTTTTAGTTGACACTTGATTTAAATAATGTTTCAGGTTTGGATATGTGACTACTTGTCGAAGATTTCTCCACTTAAGAACTATGGACCTAGTTAAATAAATCAATGTTTTGAACTAGACTAGGTTATTTGGAATGTATCGTATTTGGATCTTGTTGTCTTTAAATTTAATTAATGAATTATGCAACCTTTTAGCTATCATGTGCTTTTGAACAATCATTCTATTGTCCGCCTCGATGATTCCGCCATCGGTCGGGGTGTGACAGATTGGTATCAGAGCCATGGTTATAGGGAATTAGGTTATTAGACACAATGACCTAGACTATAACCCTAGGACTCCCTTTTATGTGTTATGTGCTAAATGATAAATTGCTATGTGAATTATTTGTAGTTAGGTATTATTTGAATTTTCCCGAGTTTGGTACATGAGACTTATACACATACATACAAGACTTTGATACATGATACATACTTTACATACATATTTTACAAACAAACTTATGCAAACAAATACACTACCCATCCTTATCCATACTCTTTCCTAATCCGTATTAATTGCAACAATTCCTACACATTTTATACTCATAGACTCTCAAGTATATCAAAATCTTATCTAGTCAACGACTTAATTTCTTGAGACCAGTAAAGGACACGTGCAATCTGGAAGGGTGACACTTGTACATTGGGTTTTCTGTCTAGGAAAGCATTTCGTATAAATCTAAATAAACGGACCCGTATGCTTTCCTGGGAATTCCTGAAGTGAGTGTTTACCTATAGGCTAAAGCATGTCTCTTGGAAAGTTTCAGGGAATTATTTAACGTTGATAAGTCAATGTATTCGTAAGGATACAATCCAAACTTAAACTCAAAATTTGGGGACGTTATAGCAAGATAGGAAGAACTAGACAAACATGCAAAGCAAATCATTATTACGGGTGCACACGTAATGACGATTGGTAATGCACGCAAGTCCCGGCAATTGTAATCCCCAAGAAATTCCGGCCTATATTTTTACTTATTTGCGTTGTAATTCCACTATTATCTGATTTCATCTATGAAAGTGTCCTATTTTCCAATTACATTTCTTAAGTGTTCATACGTACATACATTAAGTGCATTCATTTCAAATTCAATACATATTTATTTGAGTACCAATATTTCAAATTAAAAAATAATAGATATTATATAAAGAATTATATAAATAATTGTTACTATTCTATTAAATATATATATATATATACATATATATTTATATTAGATCAATTAAATCAAAAGGTAACCTATGAACTTTGATCTTGTAACCACACTTTCTTATAGGTGTATATATATGTGTGGGTATATGTGTATGTGAAGTTATCTTTTATAAAAATGAGGATATAAAACATAATTACATATATATATCGAAATCATTAAACAAACCATATTAACAAATTTGTTTGTTTTTTTTTTGGTATAAGTGATGTTTCAAAATAAACAAATTATACATGATCTTTTTTTTTTCTTCAAATATTTATAATTAAACAAAATTGTTTAAGTTTTTATAACTTCTATAAAAACGATAATAAATAATGACATATATATATATATATATATGTATATTCCAGGTTCTAAAAGTGTTATAAAGAAAATTTCATAACTTAATGATTAATTATCTAGAACATTAGTCTTGGACCCATTCACTTGCATTTGATCCCCAAAAGAACCCCACACCTTCTCATTAACCCATTTTGAATCCCCATCCCAATTTTGACTTTTTTTTGTCAAATGCACCAACAAATCTAACCCAAATGATCGGATTTGAAGCTGTTAATGCTTGATAAACATGCATTAACGTCAATATATCAGTGTCAAGTGATTAGGACGAATTAATTCGATGTTAATTAGAGGATATAAACCCAATTCAATACCCCTTTTTCGGTTATGGCTTTCTAATCACGAGCATTAACTTAAATCTCATAAAAGCGGTCGATTGAAACCCGTAACGTGCAAAGTAAGCACTCATCAAAGTCCCTGGACCATTTGACAGTCGAATGCCACTCGAATTCACTACTTTTCGTCCCCATCCATCCCCTTCGGTCACGAGCAGCATCAGTGGAGGAAACCCCATGTTTTTGGCGATTCATGGATCAACTCCAGGTAATACACCCACCCTATTACTCGATCTAACCTTCTTCTCCAAAAGCCCTTCGAATCGGGAAACATATTTGTGTGAATCTAGAACTAGGGTTTCGAATTGGGGTATTTGGGGAAGAAGGACTCACAGGGCTGATTATTTAAAAGTTAGCGTTCCTGATATTGGTCATGACATCATGCCCAGATCACCTGGTTAAGTCCCTGACTCTCCACAACATCGGTCACGGGTTCGAGTCCCGCGCCCCCCATTCTTTTTCCTGTTTTAAGTCTTTTTCACCCTAATATACAAATGGATAGTTTTAAATCCTAATTCAATTCCTATAAAATTTATAAAATAATATATGCTGCAACTTTTTAAAGAGAAACAGAAAACTGAAATGATGTTTTATTCATATTAAAAATATTATAAATTTATAAATAAATAATATAAATGTTTTATCAGAAACAAATCTATTTAGATTGTCATATTTATAAAATAGTATTGTTTATTAAATGAATTATAATTTATTTATTTAAACACTACTAACCCTCATTTTAAAACTTATAAATAATTATTTTTGGCAAACAACAATTATTTAAAACGTTTTTGTAGAAAATACTTAGATAATTATTCTAGATGAATAATTATACAAATTCCATTGATTTCGATTTAAAGCTTATAATTATTTAATATCCCTTTTATTAAGGTGAAAGAAATTATTTAAATAGTTAAATAATTACGTTACTTACATAAAACAATTGTTTAAACCTTTTTCCTAAATCACAATTTATTTACTAATTATTTTTAGAATAATTATTTAAATAAGTTCAAATGTATTATTACAAATCCTATACTATAATGATTAATTAGAAATCCTAATTAATCTTGTAAATTACTTTATCTTAGCACGATACTTATGAACCCTTACAAACCCTATATCCAATCCCAAATTCCAAGAGTCCCTGTAAACTCAAATAAACTTAGAAATTCTTTATTTCAGTTAGTCATACATTGAGTCTAGAATACAAATTTACTGTGTAGGTCGATTGTGAGAAATCCTCACAAAGCCTATCCCTCATTTACTATTCGTACAACTCACTAGCTTCACTTCAGGTGAGTTCATAGCCCCCTTTCTTTTTACTATTGTTTACAAATACTCGGGGTGGAACATGTTTACTTACCATGCTCACCAAATTCAATACCAATGTTCTCATGCTATTTACTAAGTGCTTTATGTCTTAAACTACTTGGTGACCATTACATGTGTTCATGCTAGTACATTCATTAACCTGCTACCCAGGCCTAAGGTAGTACCTAACATGATCATTTATAAGGGAATCCGATTCCAGTTAACACGAACCTTGGCGGGTTTTGTGTGTACCATATTACTATTTTTCCAAAACACAATCAGTGGGATTGTACTTACCAGTTTTCCATTTACTACGGATTGAATTGTACGCTTGGAACCTTGTATGTTTTCACATTTATGCCTTAGTTATGCTTTGAACATATTGAATTTAAAATCCTTTTTACAACTTTTGTTTGGTGTCAAAACCTATGTTACTCACCAACTACTTGTAGTTGACATTTACTCACATGTTTCAGGTGCACCAGTTTGAGGACACTACATGATCACATAGGACTATGGACCTAGTTTTAATAAAGACTGAATTTAACTTGTATTATGTTTGAACTCCTTGTTTTCCATTCCTATTGTAACGGATGCTTTAATTTCAATGAATAAATATAGTCACTTATTAATAGATGATCATGTGCTTATGAACAACCGCGTCAGCCCCGGTGTATAATCCGCCGCCGGCCGGGGTGTGACAGCAATTCCTATTATGCAACTTAGAATAAATACACATGCACTGGCACGCGTCATGATGAATCCCGTTTTTCTGCTTACATTATTTCCCGCTATAACTCATATATATCCATCTTATCTAAAATATCATTGTCTTTTCTTATGGTGTTAGAATGCCTCCTCGACGTGCAAACTCTAGCACTTCCAACCCGGATCTTGCTACCCTTCTTGCCCAGCTGGTAGGGCAAATGACCCAAGCAAATAACAACAGTGACGGGTCTCACAACATCCAAGGGAACAGTGGTACCAACCCGCCTCACTGCACGTTTAAGCACTTTAACTCGTGCAATCCTACAAAATTCTTCGGGACTGAAGGTGCTACCGGCCTACTTCAATGGTTTGAAAGCATGGAAAGCATGGAAAGCACATTCCTAAACAGCGACTGTCTCGATAATCTTCGGGTTCGTTATGCCACAAGTGTACTCCAAAAGAGAGCCCTCACCTGGTGGAACGGTGAGAAACGCACTCGTGGTGCTGAGGTTGCTACATCCTTATCATGGGATGATCTGAAGAAGGCCATGACTGATGAATTCTGTCCTCGGAATGAAATGAGGAAGCTCGAGGCTGAGTTTTGGGATCTTGCCCAAGACAGCGGGGATAATCTGGCCTACACCACCCGGTTTCAAGAGCTAAGTCTGCTGGTGCCTCATATGATCACTCCCCTTGCTCGGGGGATTGAAAAATACATAGGCGGCCTGCCTATGCAAATTCAAGATGCTGTGTTAGGAAGCAATCCTCCTACACTTGAAGCTGCTATCCGCCTATCCGCTACACTATCCGACAACCATGTCAAAGCCGGAACCTTAACAAGAAAGGGTTCCAAGAAGGTTGTCTCCACTCTTGCGGCCGTCAAAGATGTAAAACCCGAGTCTTCTAACCGCAACAAGAAACGAAAAGGTCGAAACTTCGCAGCTGTAACTCCCGCTGTGCCTGCTATTCAAGCGGCCCCTTTGGGTCAAAACCCGAAAACTTATATGGGCCCGAATCCCCAATGCCAGACCTGCAAGTACCATCATCCTGCCAACCTACCATGCCGATTGTGTTCAAGCTACGGACGATATGGACACGTGGTCACTACTTGCCGTACTCGTCCTCCCGTCCATCAAGCTGCTCCAGCCAACCGCCCAATCTATCCGGCACCTCTCAGTGGTCGGGCATGTTACGAATGTGGAGACCCAAACCATTTCCGTGACCGATGCCCAAAACTTCATCATCAAGGTGGTCCTCAAGGACGAGCGTTTAACATAAACGCTAATGAGGCTCAAGCAAACAACGACGTGATAAACGGTACGTTTCTCATAAACAATCATTATGCATCCGTTTTATTTGATACCGGTGCCGATAGGAGTTTTGTATCTCTTACCTTTGAATCTCGACTTGCTAAACAAAGAACGAAACTTGACAATTCTTATTCCGTGGAGATAGCAAACGAAAAATCTATTACTATAAATTCTGTTATCCGCGACTGCAATCTCGAGCTTAATAATCACAAATTCTCTGTTGATCTCCTTCCAATGCAATTGGGAAGCTTCGATATTATAATTGGCATGGACTGGTTATCCAAGCACCATGTCGAGGTTATTTGCTACGAAAAGTGTATTCGTATACCTCTCTCTTCGGGCGACACGTTAGTTATGTTCGGTGAAAAACCATGTCGTGGTCTTCAAATCATGTCTTGCACATTGGCACAAAAGTACTTGCGGAAAAAGTACGTTGCCTTCTTGGCCCACATAGTTGACACGAAAGACAAGGGTAAGAAATTGCAAGACATTCCAATCATCCGAGATTTTCCCGAGGTATTCCCCGAGGATTTACCTGGTCTTCCTCCCACTAGACAAGTGGAGTTTCGTATCGACCTTGTGCCCGGGGCAACTCCCGTGGCAAAAGCCCCCTATCGTCTTGCACCTTCCGAGATGCAAGAGCTTGCAAGTCAATTACAAGAACTCTCATCCAAAGGATTCATCCGCCCGAGCCATTCACCTTGGGGTGCTCCCGTACTGTTCGTAAAGAAAAGGGATGGATCGTTTCGAATGTGCATCGATTATCGTGAACTCAACAAGCTTACAATTAAGAACCGTTATCCTTTACCCCGTATCGATGATCTTTTCGATCAGCTTCAAGGTTCAACATGTTTCTCCAAGATTGACCTTCGTTCTGGGTACCATCAACTTCGTGTTCTCGATGAAGACATTCCGAAGACTGCCTTTCGGACTAGGTACGGTCACTACGAGTTCATGGTCATGCCATTAGGTTTGACTAATGCACCTGCGGTCTTCATGGACCTCATGAACCATGTATGCAAACCTTATTTGGACAAGTTCATGATCGTTTTCATTGACGACATCCTCATCTATTCTAAAACGAAAGCGGAACATGAACAACATCTTCGTTTGATCTTAGAACTCTTAAAGAAAGAACAATTATACGCCAAGCTCTCCAAGTGTGAATTCTGGCTAAAAGAGGTTCAATTTTTAGGACACATAGTCAACGATAAGGGAATTCATGTGGACCCGGAAAAGATCGAGGCGGTAAAGAATTGGAGTACTCCTAAGACTCCTACCGAGATTCGTTCATTCCTTGGACTAGCAGGTTACTATCATCGCTTCATCTCAAATTTCTCCAAGATTGCGGTCCCGCTCACTACCTTGACTCACAAAGGTAAGCACTACGAGTGGGGACCCAAGCAAGAGGAAGCTTTCCAAACTCTAAAGCACAAGCTCTGCAATGCTCCTATTCTAACTCTTCCTAGTGGTAATGACGACTTTGTCGTTTATTGTGATGCATCCAACCAAGGTCTTGGTTGTGTTCTTATGCAACGAGGTCAAGTAATTGCATACGCATCACGTCAACTCAAAGTCCATGAGAAGAACTATACGACCCATGATCTCGAGCTTGGTGCTGTCGTTTTCGCCTTGAAAATTTGGAGACACTATCTATATGGCACCAAATGCGTGGTTTTCACCAACCACAAAAGTCTCCAACATATTTTCAATCAAAAAGAGCTTAATATGAGGCAACGACGATGGGTTGAACTTCTAAACGACTACGACTGCGAGATCCGCTACCACCCCGGCAAAGCAAACGTTGTAGCCGACGCCTTGAGTCGTAAAGAACGTATCATGCTTCATAGTGTTCATATTCATAACGATATCCAAGCCCGTATTCTCAAAGCACAACACACCTCGGTTACCGAGGGAAACATGTATCAAGAGATGGCATGTGGCGTAGAACTCTTGCTAGAAACCAAAGCCAACGGTCTATTGTATTACTTGGACCGTATCTGCGTTCCCGATCGCGACGATCTTCGTATATTTTTGATGAACGAGTCCCACAAAACTCGATATTCGGTACATCCCGGAGCTGATAAGATGTACATGGGTCTCCGTCAGCAATATTGGTGGCCCGGCATGAAAAAGGATATTGCCCTCTTTGTGGCAAAATGCCTAACTTGTTCTAAAGTGAAGGCCGAACACCAGAAGCCTTCCGGTCTCCTCGAACAACCTGAAATTCCCGTGTGGAAGTGGGAGAACCTTGCTATGGATTTCATCACCAAACTCCCACGCACTTCTAGTGGGCACGATAGTATCTGGGTTATTATCGACCGACTTACAAAGTCTGCTCATTTCTTACCTATTCGTGAGGACTATCGAGTCGAGAAATTGGCTCGGATCTACATTGATGAGATCATAAGTCGTCAAGGAATCCCTTTGAACATCATCTCCGATCGTGATTCGCGTTTTATTTCCCGATTTTGGCAATCATTGCAATCAGCACTTGGTACTCGTTTGGATTTAAGTACGGCTTACCATCCTCAAACTGATGGACAAACCGAACGAACAATCCAAACTCTTGAGGATATGCTTAGAGCTTGTGTCATTGACTTTGGTGGCAATTGGGATTCTCACCTACCACTGATTGAATTTTCCTACAACAACAGCTACCACTCAAGCATTAACATGGCACCGTTTGAAGCTCTTTGTGGACGGAAATGTCGTTCACCGATTTGTTGGAACGAAATTGGTGAAGCACAAATCACCGGTCCCGAGCTTATCCAAGAAACCACCGATAAAGTCTCTCTTATCCGTGACAACATTCAAGTAGCAAGGAGTCGACAAAAGAGCTATGCCGATAGACGACGAAAACCCTTGGAATTTCAAGTTGGAGATATAGTTCTTCTAAAGGTATCGCCTTGGAAAGGCGTAGTCCGATTTGGAAAGAAAGGAAAACTTACACCTCGATATGTGGGTCCATTCAAGATACTCGAAAGGGTAGGAAAAGTAGCCTACAAACTCGATCTTCCTCCAGAACTTAGCAACGTTCATCCAACCTTTCATGTATCAAATTTGAAAAAGTGTCTAGCCGATGAGAATCTCCACATCCCTCTTGACGAAGTGCGTATTGACGAAAAAAATGCACTTTGTTGAAAAACCCGTGGAAATCATGAACCGAGAAGTTAAGAAACTCAAGCGTAGACGCATCCCCATTGTCAAGTTCCGTTGGGAATCTAAACGTGGACCCGAGTTCACTTGGGAACGTGAAGACCAAATGAAGACCAAGTATCCGCATCTCTTTTCATAGCCTCCACTAGTTGAATTTCGGGGCGAAATTCCTCTAACATGGGGAGACTGTGACGTTTCGGATTTTTCGTTCTCGCACTTGTATTATAATTATCGTGTAATCATTCTCTATTTTAATAAAGTGTAAGAGTTTTATTTGGTTTTATACAAATAGGTATTTTATTTTACGGATTTAAACTAATTAGAATTTTATAAATTTTAAAACTAATATAAAGTTTTATATAAAAATCTAAATTTAAAAAGTTGTATATTTAATAAAATAACCTATTTAAATAAGATAAATAACTTTTATAAAAATTATTTATAATAATAAAAAAATAAAATAAGTTTATAAAAACATTTTTAAATTAATTTGATTTAAAAGAAATTAAATTAATTTATTTAAATAAAAGTTCAGGGGTGGTATTGTAATTAAACAAACTAGAAGGATTTAAAACTGAAATCGACTAAGGGGCTGTTTCTGGTCAAATTAAACTACAAGGGCCCATCCGTATTAATTTTAAGGGCTAATTCGAGTCAAACCAAACTCCAGGGACTAAATCTGTCAATTCTCGATTCGTTTATCCGGTCACCCCCTCCGATGGTCGGCGGGTAAAGAACTTTCCGGCGACGCCCGACAAGGCTGTTTCTCTGCACCTCGACAGCCGCTAAAGGCTTCTCTGGCTTCGCCTCTCCCACGCGAACAAGACCCTCCGACCAATTGGTCTCCCCAACATAAGGATCGTCTGATCCTGTTGGTGGCCGAGAAACCCACGTTCGAATGCGCGCCCGACAGAACACCTCCACGCGTGTTGAATGTCTGGTTAGTTTCGTCTCGTCCAGACTAGTGTCGGAACGTGCCCAATTGCACGTTTTAACATAGAAATCAAGCTCGGCTATAAATAGCCATGGTCAGCCCTGCACGAGCTCGCTACCCTCCTTCCACCCACTCTCACTCCAAATTGAGGATACCATCACCTTCGTCGACCCTGAGTGAAGCTGTGACCAGGATTTCAGGAGCTAATTCCACACAGAAATCGATTCCCGCTTGTGACTTTTTCAAGTTCAAAGGCTGTGCCGAACAGACCCGTTGCGACTAGGTTCGAGCCTCAAAACGATTCCTCTGTCTTCTATTAATCCCTGGTGAGCAATTCAAATCGAAATCACGGCATTCGCACGAGAGTTACCGGGCAAACCCAGTGTCCTCGGACACGGTTTGCCGGTCACCGAGGTCCAGCGACCAGACTTACTGTTGTGTATTTAAATTATTCGATACACACATAACCAGCGATGGGCGGTAGCCCGGCTGGTTATGCGTGTGTGTGTTTGAGCTACAGGTCGCGGGCTCGAATCTGGTTGGCCTTCGGCCCATTTTTTTTACTTCTATTTTCATTCAATTTATTTTATTTAATTATTTTAACTTATTTTAATATTCTTTTTATACAATAAAGACTAAAACAAGTCGGTTTACTCATTCATTTATTTCGGAAACTATAAAAAAAAATTTCTTTTATACCTATTTAATTCACAAAAAAATTTATAAAATAATATATACTATATTTTTATAAATTTATTTAAATAGCTTCAACTTGCAAAAAGAATATATAAAATGATGACAAAAATAAATAAATAAAACTTTTATTAAATTTCATAATAACTACTAAATTAAAAAGAAATGTAATATTTTAACAATATATATATATATTTTTAAGTTAAAGCTATACAAAACCATTATCATTTTATTTCCATATGTTATACAAATAAATATTAAGGAAAATTTTATTAAAGCCTATATACATTTAAATACAAATACACACCTATACGCATACAATAATACACATTTATCTACATAGGGTATCAATGTGCTTAGGCTTCCACATACTTATCACCTACACGCGTGGAAAAATACCCGTTTGCAAGGTGAGTTACATAGCCCGTATTTTACATTTTTATACGTTTTGGGGTGAAACATTATACATGCTACTCACATTGTTTGTACGTGTTATACATGAGACTATATGCTTATTCTTTGGATGTACATACATTTAAACACAAGACAACCAACTGCATATTGATATATCTATTGTGCCTGACCAGCCAACCCGGTTAGGGTGTTTATTACTGCATACTCGGATATAACCGCGTGTTATATTCAAACATATCGGATATAGTGGGTAACTATATTCAAACATATCGGACTTAGCTGTTGTGCTCTGTTCAAGCGCGTCAAACTCGGTTTGAATTGTGATTAAATAAATGATACATCATATATACTATGTTTAACAAGATAAACAATGAGTTGCAAAACGATTTACAACTACTATTTACCGGAATTACTAAACCTATGTACTCACCAACTTTTTAGTTGACACTTGATTTAAATAATGTTTCAGGTTTGGATATGTGACTACTTGCCGAAGATTTCTCCACTTAAGAACTATGGACCTAGTTAAATAAATCAATGTTTTGAACTAGACTAGGTTATTTGGAATGTATCGTATTTGGATCTTGTTGTCTTTAAATTTAATTAATGAATTATGCAACCTTTTAGCTATCATGTGCTTTTGAACAATCATTTTATTGTCCGCCTCGATGATTCCGCCATCGGTCGGGGTGTGACAGATGTACACCTACGATTAAAGTCAACAACCTTCCTTCTTGGTTGCTTTCCTTCAAAATAGTTTTTCTTTTCTCCTTTGCGTCTGCCGTCACACACCTCCTGTCCTGTGTGCTAGGTTGCTGATTGTTGTTGCTCGTCTTCTTCACACGATTCGAGCTCTTTGTTTCCCACGCTAGCCCTGATACCAACTGTTGGATAATTGGATCAAATTCGAACAATAAAACACCGACAATATTGATCACAAAGATCGACATTTTTTATTAATATCAAATACCACACCAATTACATGAATCTTAACCATCTATTTATAATAAACTCATACTAATCTTAACCAAACTCAAACTCAATTAAATAATCAAATAAATAAATAGACTGAATCATACTCTAATACGAACTCAACAAAATAATTAATAAACTAATATTAATAAATATCTGTTTAATCAAGATTAAACCTTCAATCTCCACCTCACAGGAGGAAATTCACTATAGGTGAGAAACCCTGGCCTAACTTGGACCCCCTTTTTTAATTTTTGTCACAGGTGGTAGTTGAACCCAAGACTTCCCCATTTTGAAGATGTATTGGGTATAAATCTTTGTCACTATACTAAGCAGATGTTGAGGGGTTCAGGTTGAGTCAGGAGGTTTTTCCCACTTATGGTGGGTTTCTCTTGAGGGTGGTGGAGATGATCGGGTGAGTCAGTTGCCCGTCATTAATCTAATTTGTTGTTAAAAAAAGTCAGTGATGTTGAAAACGATTGTGCTATGCCCATCCGCACTGGTTTCACGCCCACCTCTTTCACGCCCGTCATGTCAGCGCCACATTAGCACATGGGTAATTACTATCCAGAATCAGTAAGGTGCGTAGTGGGTTCACGCCCCATATTTAATTTTTAATTATTAACTAATAATTTACTAAATATAAATATTCATTTTTAGTAAATAACAAACTACATTATAATTTAAAAAAATACATTCTTAAATAAATAAAAATAAAACAACATTCATTAAAAAAAACTACATTCATAAAAATAGAAATGAAATTAAAAAAAATTACATTCATAAAAATAAAAATAAAACTACTCGTCGTTCTCCTCGTTTAAGTTGTTTCTTTCGTGTATATAATTTTTCGCCTCTCCGCGAGTTTACGAGCACTTCCGGTAAGGTTCTCGAAGTTCATAGTTAGAAATTTGAGACCCTGTTGTTTTTATCATTTATAAAATAGAGTAGCTTATCAAACTTCGAGTCTATTATTTCAAACCAGGTGTCCGAGGTAGACGAAGAAGTAGCCTGTTTACCTTTGTTTCTTCCGGTGTTTCAACTTCGTCATCGGTATCATATAGAATAAAGTGTGAAGTTATACCGGGCGAAAAATCGTCGGTCGATGACGTTTTAGTTCGTTTAGACGACTGGGTCATCAACAGGACTTTACCCCACTTGGGAGATTTTCTAATAATATGCCATGATTTATTAGAATTAAAAGTATTTATATTAGGAATGTTATATACAGTTGAAAGTGACTGAATCATCTAAACTTGAGGTAATCGGCCGGTTTAAAATATATGCGATCCGCTATACATTTGATTTTGATTGTTTTACTGTTAACATTTTGGAACCTAAAACTGATCATGTAAGTGTAAACTGAATTTGTCGTTTAATATTTGTTACTTGTTTATTTCATTTTACAAATATTTAGTTATGTATATGTATTATATCCATAAGCCATCCTTATTATTTAAAAAAAAATAATCCAAATTATGATTTTGAAAAAATGGTTCAAAGTTGTTAAACCATCAAATCCCTAAAAACCAGTCAGTTCGACCGACCCAATCAACCAGACGGGTTTCCGTAAATCTGTAACATCCCCAAAATAGTAATTTATTAAATAATAACGCGAAAGAGACTTAATCATCATAAAACAAAAGAAAAACGGACGGGCTTGGGCTCGGCTCCAACGGGCCGAGGGAAGCCCAGGTATATAAGGGCCAAGACAGCCTTGAAGCTCTCATTTTTCACCAACACTTGCAAGCTAGAGAGAGAAAGGAGAGTCGGGTCTAGAGAGAGAAAGTCGACGGATCGACACGAAATTGAAGGAGCACGTTACTACTGAGCTCGTGAGCAAAACCTCCGAATCAGAATCACAATCCAGGTAACGATTCGACCTTAAACTGAGTTTTTCTTCGTTTTAGGGTTTTTCGGGTTTTAGCTAAATAGGAGACGTTCTTATGGATGAAACTTGAAAATAAGCTTAGAACTAGCATCTAGAATGAAAACCACACCTTTTGATCAAAGAAAGTTGTAAGATTTGCATGATCGGGTTAACATGCAAAAATTTTGGACTTTTGGGGAAGATGGCTGTTCGACAGGCAAGGTTGAGGCGAACTTATCAAGTTCGCCTGGCAAGTTCGCTTATGGTCATCAAGAGGTGAACTTAGCATGTTCGCCTGATTATGGTCGCCTGATTAAGTTCGCCTGATTAAGTTCGCCTGATTAAGTTCGCCTGATTAAGTTCGCTTGATTAAGTTCGCTTTGTTAAGTTCGCTTGTGTTACACCCCAACCGACGGCGGATTATACGTCGGGGCGGAAACGGTTGTTCAAAAGCACAAGGTTGACTAATAATATTGAAATATTTCATTAATAATTTAAAGAGTTTAACATGGCAAAAATAACATATTGTTCAACAGAGAAATAAACATAAGATTAATTCTTGATGGTCTTTCTAAGTCCAAGCATCCTACGTTTTCATAGATAAGCCTCACTCTTGTGCACCTGAAACAGGTTAAGTAACCGATAACTAAAAATAGTTGGTGAGATACGAAGGTTTTGACACTGTTTAACAAAAGTCTTTAAAAGTTTTTACAATTCACTATGATTAATGTATCTAAGTATAAATGTGAGAATCAAGCAAGTTAAACATTGTGCACGTCAAACCTCCAACCAAGTTTAGGCATAACCCGAATGTTACCCTTATAAGTTTCAAGTATAAATTTCAGTAACAATCACCAAGGGCTCCCCCCGAAGGGTCAATCAATCAAGGTGGATTGGTCAAATACAATAGATCTATCACTGTTACTATAGGCTCGGCCAAAGTTAATGAACATGCTAGTTTTAAGTTTAATTTAAGCATGCAAGTCTCAAAGCATATAACACATAGAAGACATGTAAACATAGTTAAGTTTGAATTGTATAAGTCTAAAAAGTTTGAACATGTTCCACCCCAAGTTTATAAAACAAAAACAAAACAAAATGGGCTAAGTATACTCACCTTGAGTGGAGTGTAAGAGTACTCAACAAAGATTAATTGTAGTGGAGCGTTTGAGGAAAGTTATCCTCACGACAAACCTAAATGACAAGTCTAACGTTTTAAGGATTGATCATAGGATCTCTAAGACAAGAATTCAAGATTTAGGATTGACTAGGGTTCCAAACGGGAAGACGGGGATGAGTGTGCTATAACGTTTAAGTGATAGTAAGTTTTAGTTAACCATGCTTTAACTAGTTTTATAAAATATAATTTGAGTAATGGATAAATAAGTATTAAGGTTAATAAATAATTATTCACAAGGTTTTAATATTTAAAATAGTAGTTATCTAAAAGAATAATTATCATGGGTTAATAATAATTACCCAAATGAATAATTCCCAATAACAATTTTAAAAATAGGGTAGATAATTATTTAAAGACAAAGTAATAATTATCTAAAAGAGTTTGTAAATAATTGTTTTATCAAAATTTTAAAATGGTGCATTAATTAAAGTATTTATATATTGAGTACTCATTTTAATTAAATGATTAGAAATTATTCTAAGTAACATTTAGAAATTAATTTTAAGTCTAAATAAATAATGTATATTTATTTTCTGTTTATAAAATAAATAAATAAGTTTTTTTTTTAGTTTTTAATTCTATGAATTAAAACGTTCGAGTTTATAAGTTTCCACTTTCTAAAGTGAGGATATATGTTTTATAAACATTATAAAAAAAACTTCCTGTCGAGTATTTAAGTTTTATAAAAGTTTAGGGTCGTTTTATAGATTTTAGGAATTTAAAACTAATGTTAAATATTACATTTTTATAGTTTTAAATTTTGTTTTATTTGGTTAGAACGTTTTTTGATAAGGAAAATAAAAAAAAATTGATTTCGATTTATAAATGTTCAACATATTTTATAAAAATAAAAGGGATTTTTAAAACTGATTAAAAATATATAAAAGAATTCGAAATCAGAAAACCCAGCCGGCCGGATTCGAACACCCGACCTGCTCCGGTTAACACTTGCACACACACACAAACTGCTGGACCATGGACTCATTTGTGTTATAATTCGGAGACGGATTGTTTTAAACTCAAACCCGAACTCGCCCCTAAATCGGATGAACCCTAGATTTTCAAGCCCTAAATTCGACTCGGATTACCCTCTGTTTATGAGATTAAACAGAGGGCTTTTGATCCTTTCACGAATTCGATCACAATAGGCTCAAGTATTACCTGATTTGGTGTCGTTTTGAGGGAGATTGGGTCTGGGCTTGGAGTCGGCGGTCGCGATTTCTAATTCGGCAATGTAGCTCCGGATCGATGAGATAGGTAGTGGATGGAGGTTAGGGATGATGTTGTTGGTGTATGTGGGTCGGTATTTATAGCCAATTTTGGCATTAAATGCGCGAACGGGTCGAGGGCGGTGATTGGGCCGATCGGAGTTAATTCACACTCCACGCAAAGCCTCGGTCGATGTTTATCATCATGACGTCTTGGGGACTGGTCGCATGCGCGAGCATGAGCCCGAGGTTCGGTGAACCTGGACTGTATCGTGATTTCGGTCGAAATGGGTTAAAAATCGGGGGTTGTGGGTTTCGAACCCATGACCGGTTCTGGACAAATGATGTTTGGGGAAAAGCCACAACAGGCCCTCGAAGTTTCAGGTGTTTAACATTTTACGTTTAAACTTGGTTTATGTTAAAGATGAGTTCCAGAAATTACGGTTTAGCCCCTAGACTTTAAATGATAAAATAGTTTATGGGTTTATAAGTTCAAGTTTTTATATTTTATTATCATCATTTCTTTTTTTTTACACAATACAAATTTATAATGTTTTCATCTATTTTTTTGTAGAATATACGTATCTATAAGTTGTATTTATCGAGTCTAATAGCACGCGCAGAGGTTTAGGAAGTGATACGTTTATTGAAATGGATGAGTTTCATCGGGTTAAAATTTGAAATTGAAAATGATACATCGGGAAAAACCTTGGATATTACAGCTTGGTCAAGTCAGGCGATCTTAGGACAAGTTCGCCTATATGTTCGCCTAGACATTAGGCAGCGAACTTAACCTTAAGTTCGCCTAGTTCAGCTGAAGTAAAAGTGTGTAATTTAAATTAGGTCTGGTGTATAAGTAATTTATCAATCCAGATCGTGTGTGGCACTCACTGGACCGCGGTTAGGACGGGACGAGACTAGCTCAACAAATGAGTTCTATGTGCCCCCTTCTATGTTATGTGCAAATCATTTTAAATGTTTTGGGGCTGAAGTGTATACACTAAATGAATAAATGCTATAAATGTCAATGTGATCATACGTATATATATAAATACTTATATATGAAAATGAATTATGAATAAAGAATGAAGCGTATGATTATAAAGAATGAATGAAAGAAGGACATAACGTAAATGAATGAAAACTTGCTTTATATATATATATATATATATATATATATATATATATTGCATGTTATGAATGTATGTAAACGTTATGAACCCTTCTATGACAACGGCTACTTCGGTAGACGGACGACCACGTGACTATTTTGCAACCGAGACAAAAACGTTCCTTGGCAAGCTAGGATGTATAAAAAGGCACTAATGGACGGTCGAAGAAATTGCCTTAACTAAAGTAGAACGGTTGCATGCATAATGGTCGCGTGGGAAACGGATGCCCTAGGGCAGACGGACAAAATAACGGACTACGACGGTAGGACGGTTTAAAAGCGGACGGACAAAGGTTGTCGGACGGATTTAATGAAAGAACAGACGGTTTTCTAGAGCCGGACGGTTAATGAAATGGGCTATGACGGTAGTTCTCACTGCGATGTCTTTGTAACATTCGCGACAAGTATGATGGGTTGATCTCCCTTAAGATTATGGCCAATAAGTGTTCTCCCAAAGTAAGTATGTATGTACATATGTATATACCCTCAATGAATGATTATATGAGAACAGTAAAGTAAAGAATATGTAAAACTACGAATATATATATATTCAATATATTCACGACAAAATAAATATTATGTATGATTGTCTTTAAACTATAACTCACCAGCGTTAGCTGACTTTTAGTATACATTTCAGGTAAAGGAAGAAAGGGTCGTGAGATGGCGTGAAGGTTACCCGGCACAAGACTAACATCCCACATTTATATATGTTAAGACAATGTTATGTATTTAATTGTTAAGACTTCCGCTGTTATGTCATGTAATTGAATGATGTTTGCTTCCGCTACTTCTGAATGTTTTAAATTTAAGCTCAGTATTTATGACTATGTTTATGAGTAAATCCAACAAGTGAGGTTTCCCGAGAAAGGGGCCTTAAAAGTTGGTATCAAAGCAATAGTTTGAGAGATTCAGACATCCCTAAATGTCTGGACTCAAACTGATTATGGGATCAACGCACGGATGTCAGTATGGGTAACCAACGCCAACGCAAGCACGGTAAGTAAGTACTAAAGTTAATGCACTTGGATAAGAATAGACACCTTAACTTAGAACGAATAGATGTCAATGTCACAACCTATTTGAAGATTTTTGAACCCGAAAAGCAATGTAAATTAGTAATCACAAACCGGTCACTGTAATTAAAAATTTACCTTGCTCGTATTGTTCTAAACTATGATCTGAAGAAATGACATTGATGTATTCCCTTTATAACTATCAGGAAACTAGGAATTATGGCTGGTGGAGGAAGAACAGGACGCCGAGGCGGTCGCACTGGCCGATTCGATAGACCTCCATTGAATCAAAGACATGAAAAGGAAGAGAGTGTGCATGCTGAACACACTGAGAGTGTACATGAAACAGAGGTGACCCCAATTGGGAACGACAGTCAATGGCCTCTACAGTTGGAACCCGAGGTCAGGGATGCTATTGCCCGCGAAGTTGTACTCACTCTGAAGAAAGTATTGCCTGATCTACTATCCGAGGCACTAAAGAAAAGTAGAGAGGAGAATGAAGGAGACCATGAATAGAAAGTGTATGACAGTGATGGGGATGAAGTAAATGTGAGATCAAGCAATCGTGGGTGTACTTACAAAGGTTTCAAGGACGGAGACCCACCTAAGTTTGATGGAACCAAGGATTCGGTGGCCACGTTCGAATGGATTGAGAGGATGAACGCTGTAATCAACATCAGCGAGTGTTGACCGGACCAGGCGGTTAAATATGTTGCTCATTCTTTCACCAATGAAGGACTAGGTTGGTGGAGAAACATTCAGAGAACAAAGTTGCCAAACGCTCTTGCCAGAATGACATGGGAAGACCTAAAGAAGCTTATAATTCAAAAGTTTTGCCCACAGAACGAGATTGATCGTGTGGAGAACGAGTTCCTAAACTTCAAGGCTGGCAGCAAGACGCACCGCTAGTATACTTCCAGGTTCAAAGAACTAACTCAACTGGTACCCCACCTGGTGGAGACGGAAGAACGAATGACTAAGTACTATGTGAAGGGCCTACCTCAAAGGGTCCGTGTTCATGTGAAAGCTAATCTACCCTCGACCTTCGAGTCAGTAGTAAATCTGAGCGGAATCGTCTACGACGATTATGCCAATGAGGACCCGACACCTGAGACACAAAAGAGAAAGTGGGAGAACCCGCCTAGAGGCACTGGGAAAGGGAATGTGACAACTGAAATTAAGAAACCAAGGTTGGATGAATATGAAACATGCAAGAAATGTGGAAGGCAACATCTTGGCGAGTGTCGAATTGGCACCACCATGGGTTATAAGTGCGGTAGGCCGGGGCACTACTCCCGAGATTATTTGAAAGGCGTCAAGTGCCAAAGTTGTGGAAGACATGGACACCAGACTAGGGATTGCAGGAAAACTAGACAATCCGGTTCGGGAAAGGAAAAGGAAGCTGAAAAGGAACAACCGCAGGCTAGGACTCGAGCCTACGCCCTAACTGAGGAGGAAGCAAGAGGAAACCCTGATGTTGTGTCAGGTACGTTCCTAGTAAATGATGAACATGCTGCTATTTTATTTGACTCTGGTGCTAGTAAAAGCTTTATATCCAATGCATTTAGTCGTAAACTAGATTGCACTATCAACACCATAGTAAAGGCCTTTAGCGTACAAACTGCCGTTGGTAAAAATTCGGCAGTATTTCAAGTAACAGAGGATTGCATCATAGAAATAGAGGGTCATAAGTTCCCTTCTAGATTGTTCCTTCTCACCTTAGGAGGATTCGATATAGTATTGGGTATGGATTGGCTAGCTACCAATGAAGCTCAAATCATCTGCAAACGTAAGATGATACACCTCAAAGCTCCAAGCGGCAGTCCAATTACGGTTTATGGGGATTGGAATTGCACGATGCCGAACGTCATCTCAATGATCAAGGCCGAAAGTTACATGAGGCGCGGTTGCGAAGCTTATCTAGCATTAGTTATTGACGATAGAATGAAAATGAAAGAACTCAAGAATGTACCCGTGGTGTGCAACTTTCCGGAAGTGTTCCCTGAGGATCTACCTGGGTTGCCACCCGATCGGGAAATAGAATTTCAGATTGACTTACTGCTAGGAGCTGAGCCCGTTGCCAAAGCCCCCTACCGATTGGCTCCGTCAGAAATGAAAGAATTAATGTCTCAACTACAGGAATTAACGGAAAAAGGATTTATCAGGCCGAGCATTTCACCATGGGGCGCTCCGGTACTGTTTGTAAAGAAGAAAGACGGCAGCATCCGCATGTGCATCGACTATCATGAACTGAACAAGAGGACAGTAAAGAACAAATACCCACTGCCTAGAATAGATGACCTTTTTGATCAACTGCAAGTTGCGAGTTGGTTCTCAAAGATCGATCTTAGATCGGGTTACCATCAGTTGAAATTAAGAGAAGAAGATGTACCAAAGACCGCGTTTCGCACGCGTTACAGGCATTATGAGTTTCTCGGGATGTCCTTCGTATTGACCAACGCACCAGCAGCGTTCATGGATTTGATGAATAGGGTATGTCGACCAATGTTGGATCGATCGGTGATAGTTTTTATAGACGACATACTATGGTGTTGATAGTGCAACCTAGTTTACGACTAAATGCATTGGCTATAAAACTTTTACTAGCACCAGAGTCAAATAAAATAGCAGCATGTTCATCATTAACTAGGAACGTACCTGACACAACATCAGGGTTTCCTCTTGCTTCCTCCTCAGTTAGGGCGTAGGCTCGAGTCCTAGCCTGCGGTTGTTCCTTTTCAGCTTCCTTTTCCTTTCCCGAACCGGATTGTCTGGTTTTCCTGCAATCCCTAGTCTGGTGTCCATGTTTTCCATAACTTTGGCACTTGACGCCCTTCAAACCATCTCGGGAGTAGTGCCCCGGCCTACCGCACTTATAACACATGGTGGTGCCAATTCGACACTCGCCAAGATGTTGCCTTCCACATTTCTTGCATGTTTCATATTCATCCAACCTTGGTTTCTTAATTTCAGTTGTCACATTCCCTTTCCCAGTGCCTCTAGGCGGGTTCTCCCACTTTATCTTTTGTGTCTCAGGTGCCAGGTCCTCATCGGCATAATCGTCGTAGACGATTCCGCTCAGATTTACTACTGACTCGAAGGTCGAGGGTAGATTAGCTTTCACATGAACACGGACCCTTTGAGGTAGGCCCTTCACATAGTACTTAATCATTCGTTCTTCCGTCTCCACCAGGTGGGGTACCAGTTGAGCTAGTTCATTGAACCTGGAAGTATACTGGCGGTGCGTCTTGCTGCCAGCCTTGAAGTTTAGGAACTCGTTCTCCACACGATCAATCTCGTTCTATGGGCATAACTTTTGGATTATAAGCTTCTTTAGGTCTTCCTATGTCATTCTGGCAAGAGCGTTTGGCGACTTTGTTCTCTGAATGTTTCTCCACCAACCTAGTGCTTCATTGGTGAAAGAATGAGCAACATATTTAACCGCCTGGTCCGGTCGACACTCGCTGATGTTGATTACATCGTTCATCCTCTCAATCCATTCGAACGTGGCCATCGAATCATTGGTTCCATCAAAATTAGGTGGGTCTCCGTCCTTGAAACCTTTGTAAGTACACCCACGATTGCTTAATCTCACATTTACTTCATCCCCATCACTGTCATACACTTTCTCTTCATGGTCTCCTTCATTCTCCTCTCTACTTTTCTTTAGTGCCTCGGATAGTAGACCAGGCAATACTTTCTTCAGAGTGAGTACAACTTCGCGGGCAATAGCATCCCTGACCTCGGGTTCCAACTGTAGAGGCCCTTGATTGTCGTTCCCAATTGGGCTCACCTCTGTTTCGTGCACACTCTCAGTGTGTTCAGCATGCACACTCTCTTCCTCTTCATGTCTTTGATTCTATGGAGGTCTACCGACTCGGACAGTGCGACCGCCTCGGCGTCCTGTTCTTCCTCCACCAGCCATAATTCCTAGTTTCCTGATAGTTATAAAGGGAATACATCAATGTCATTTCTTCAGATCATAGTTTGGAACAGTACGAGCAAGGTAAATTTTTAATTACAGTGACCGGTTTGTGATTACTAATTTACATTTCTTTTCGGGTTCAAAACTCTTCAAATCGGTTGTGACATTGACATCTATTTGTTCTAAGTTAAGGTATCTATTCTTATCCAAGTGTATTAACTCTAGTACTTACTTACCGTGCTGGCGTTGGCGTTGGTTACCCATACTGACATCCGTGTGTTGGTACCATAATCAGTTTGAGTCCAGACATTTAGGGATGTCTGAATCTCTCAAACTATTGCTATGATACCATTGACGTTAAGAAATTACCCTATTTCTGTACTTCCCTCCGTTGGATGAGGCTTTTTATGGATGCGTAATCGTGTCTCGAAGATAGCCTCGCCACTAACTAAACTGACACGGAAGGAAGTAAAATATGAATGGGGTCCAACCCAAAACAATGCGTTTGAGGAACTTAAGACACGGTTAACCCAAGCTCCGGTCTTGGCACTACCTGAGGGAAATGAGGACTTGGTAGTCTACTCTGACGCTTCGGGTCAGGGTTTAGGGTGCGTACTTATGCAACAAGGAAAGGTAATTGCTTATGCCTCGCGACAACTAAAGATTCACGAGGTTAACTACCCAACTCACGATCTAGAGTTAGCGGCAGTAGTGTTCGCGTTGAAAATATGGAGGCATTATCTGTATGGAGTTAAATGCACCATTTACTCCGATCACAAAAGCCTGAAGTACTTTTTCGAACAAAAGGAATTAAACATGAGACAAAGGAGAGGGTTAGAGCTACTGAAAGACTATGATTGTGAAATATTGTACCATCCAGGCAAGGCAAACGTAGTGGCTGATGCTTTAAGTAGAAAGGAAGAATCGGCACCTATCCAAATCAAAGCGTGTCAGCTGATAATAACGCCAGATTTGATGGGTGAAATATCAAAGGCACAAGATGAAGCACTATTAGAAAGAAATATTAAACGGGAAAGAATAGTAGGACAACAAGGAAATTTAGATACAAATGCGCATGGTGTACGAACTAGGTTTGGCCGGATGTGGATACCTAAGATTGGCGAACTTAGAGCCAAAATACTCGATGAGGCTCATAAGTCTCGCTATTCTATCCACCCCGGGACAAACAAAATGTATCAAGACTTGAAGAAAGAGTACTGGTGGCCTGGCATGAAGAATGATGTGACAGTGTACGTGAGCAAGTGCCTAACGTGTTCTCTAGTTAAGGCCGAGCACCAGAAACCATGCGGTAAAATGCAACCTTTACCAATACCGGAATGGAAGTGGGAGGAGATCACGATGGACTTCATTACCAAACTACCACGAACAGCTAAAGGCAATGATACCATTTGGGTGATCGTCGACCGCTTGACGAAAAGTGCTCACTTCTTGCCAATACGTGAGACTTCTTCATCAGAAAGACTAGCAGAAATATTTATCAAGGAAGTTGTAAGCAGACATGGTATGCCGCTGTCGATTGTGTCTGACAGGGATACAAGGTTCACGTCAAGGTTTTGGAAGAAATTCAATGAAGCGATGGGCACTAGACTGAACATAAGTACCGCTTACCACCCTCAAACCGATGGTCAATCTGAAAGGACCATTCAGACCTTGGAGGACATGCTCCGGGCCTGTATTATTGACTTCGGTGGGAGCTGGGACAGCCATCTACCATTGGCAGAATTTTCATATAACAACAGCTATCACTCGACTATTGGCATGCCGCCATTTGAAATGTTGTATGGGAGGAGATGTAGGACCCCGGTCTGTTGGGGGGAAATTGGACAAAAGGATTTCGCAAGTCTCGAAGTGGTCAAAGCTACTCCCGAGAAGTTTGATCAAATCAAGGCTCGAATGAAAGCCGCAAAGGACAGACAGAAATCATACGCGGATAAAAGAAGAAGGGATTTAGAGTTTCAAGTGGGAGACATGGTACTGTTAAAGGTATCACCATGGAAAGGAATCATTCGGTTCAGAAAACGTGGCAAACTAAGTCAAGGTTTGTCGGACCTTTCAAGATTTTAGCGAGAGTGGGTCAAGTTGCTTACAGACTCGACCTACCATTTGAGCTTAGTGGAATACACCCTACGTTCCACGTGTCGCACTTACGCAAGTGCCTAGCCGACGACACAGCTCACATACCTTACGACGAGATCGAAGTGGATAACAGTCTAAATTATGTAGAGGACCCGATAGCCATTCTTGACCGAGCTGAGAAACGACTACGCAATAAGTCGATTCTTTTAGTCAAAATACAATGGAAGCACAGAAAAGGTTCAGAAGCTACATGGGAAAAAGAAGACGAGATGAGGGGACTATACCTTAAATTGTTTAACGTATAAGCAGTTTCGAGGACGAAACCTCTTTAAGAAGGGTAGACTTGTAACATCCCAAAAATAGTAATTTATTAAATAATAACGCGAAAGAGACTTAATCGTCATAAAAAAAAAGAAAAACGGACGGGCTTGGGCTCGGCTCCAACGGACCGACGGAAGCCCATGTAACGAACCAAAATCCGGGTCTCGTTATAAATAAATATATTTCTAAATAAATATTATGTTGAAAATAATATTTTGAAATAAATTGAAACAAGCGGGTTTCAAGTTAGTAATGGGGTTAGGCTAGTTTTTAACTAGTTTTGGAAAGGAAATGGTGAAATGGAAGTTGAAGGACTAATTGTGTAAATGGGCAAAATCTGCCATATTGACTTGGAGAAGTCAAAATTGGTCATTTTGCATGCTTGGGTCGTTCTTGAGCAAGAGAGGAGAAAAAGGAGAAAATCCAATTTGAAGCCAAATCTTGCGTTTTAGGCTCGTTTTGAGAAGGTGTTGGCTTGCACATCAACCTTCTAACATCAAGTAAGTGTTAAACATCCTTTTGATTTCACTTTTGATGTGTTCTTGGTGGGTGTTGGGTGAAATCCGAAAATTTGGATGCATGTGGTAAATTGGTGTTAGATTGTTGATAATCTAACTTAACTAAAGTTAAAGAGTGATGATTAACATCCTAGAACCCTTGATTTTGATTATGAGAAGTTAGGGTTCATATGAGAAAAATTGGGGGTTTTTGTAAAATGAAGATAGAATGGTGATCTAGTGATGATTAAGTGTTTTTGGGATGTTAGACACTTGAACAAACACCAAATTAACTTTATAATAATTTTTGAAAGAAAGATTAGTGTTAAGGTTAAGATAATGAAACTCAAGTAGGTGAGTTTGTGGTGAAAGAGGGTGTTTGGTTATGAGGATAACCCAAAACGGGTCAATTTGGGTTGGAAATGGGAAATTGGGTTGTGAACCCAATTGTAATATGATTTTGGTGTATGTTAGATTACTAAACTAGGTGAATGTGTTTAGGTAATCAAGTTGCAAAGCTAAAAGCCGGTGCGGGACCTTCTAACCCGAAAGGTAAGTGCTTTAGCACTTACTTAGTTTTGATGATATGGTGTTTGTATGCAATGTTGTATGTATGATGTATATAGTTGCATAATTTGATATGTGGTATGAACGTATATGGAAGTGTGTAAATGATAGAATGTATGTAGTTATAGTATGTGTACTATAATGGATATGTGAATATGGAGTTATGGTCTAAGTACCATAATGGATAGAATGGATATGGAGTTATGGTCTACGAACCATAATGGATAGAATGGATATGGAGTTATGGTCTATGAACCATAATGGATAGAATGGATATGGAGTTATGGTCTAAGTACCATAATGGATAGAACGGTTATGGAGTTATGATCTCGTATCCTAAATGGATATGAAGTTATGGCCTACGTGCCATAATGGAAATGATAATGTGATAATGAAACCCTTAATTGACTTATTGTGTGTAAACGGGTCAAATGGGTGAAAGTGGTGAAAACAAGTTTTATATACTTGTTTGTTTTGGTTATTTCATTACTAATGGTGTTATGTTAATGTGGTTATGTAGGGAAAGCTCCGAAGTAGGTCAAGGTCAAGTTCATTGGCGAAAAGAGGATTCTCGTATGCTTTATGGTGATTATGGGTTTTTGTTTGAAATCCGTTTTTTTGACGTGTATTTTGGTTCATAAACAATGTTGTTTATGTTAAAATATGTAGTATGAATGCTTTTTGTCAAAACCCAAGTGATATGGGAATTTTTGGTTGTCAAGTGAAGTGAAAAAGTTGGAAAAATGGTTAAGTATGAAAACCTGCAGGAAACTGAAACTCTCTGAGTTTTGAGTCCCTCGCGGTACGCGAGAGCCCTTAGAGGATTCTCTCGCGGTACGCGAGAGACCGGGTTTCCGGGTTTGCGTTTCTGAGACTCCCTCGCGGTACGCGAGGGAGGTGGCTAGTTTGTCTCGCGGTACGCGAGGAGTAAAAAAAAAAAAAAAAAAAAAAAAAAAAAAAAATTCTGGGATTTAGTCTTCCGCGCGTTAAACTTTTGTTATTGAAAGTGGTGTGTTACAACTTGGTATCAGAGCAATGGTTTGAGGGATTTGGTGTGCGAGACACTAAACTCAAACCGGATGCTCTTGATATGGGGGGATGATACGAGAATCCAAGTAGGACTTGACTAAGACTCGGAGCTTGCTGAAATGAAAGGTTAGTAATGATTTGATAAAATGATAATATATATATATATGGTGTATGTATATATGTATGATGAATGTTGTTAAGGTGTTATGTGTGCCGAAACTTGTTTTGTGACTTGTTATATGGAGATGGTAATTACAATTGGGCATGGCGTACTATTAAACATGTCTGGCCAATATGTTTAATAAGATGAAATGTGCAAGAGACTTTATGATAACCATATAACAATGAACATTTGCAAGGATTAGGTGAAGGTGGTTATATATGTATGTATGTATATAGGTAGGTATATATATACTTAATACATATAATAGTGAATGTGTAATGGATACCTAGGGTATTGAAAGTGAAAGGGTATTAAAGTGTTTGTGGTTCATTTTCTCAGTTTAGAGATGGCAGAAGATGCAAGTAATGAACCATTGGATCCAAGAATCCAAGATATGATAAAAGAGGAAGTGGCTAAGGCCTTCGAGCAAGCCACAACCTTGTTAATGGAAGAAATGAGAGGGGCTATCAAGCTTACCCTCGAAGACGTGTTAAAGGAGAAGGAAAGGGTGCCACAGGGTTGTACTCTAAAGGAGTTTATGGTAATTAAACCCAAGGAGTATAACGGGCAAGTGGACCCGATTCTGAGCCACAGGTGGGTGGTGGATATGGAGTCTAATTTTGAGACTACTAAATGTAAGCCTGAGGATAGGGTGATGTTCAGTGTGCCTTTATTGACTGGAAGGGCGAAAGAGTGGTTGTTGAATCTCCGCAAGGAGAGAGGTGATTTGGGTGTGACCTCCATGACTTGGGAGGAGTTTAAGGCGGCTTTTCTGAAGTATCATTGCCCGCAAGCCGCAGTTGATAGAATGACTGAGGAGTTTCTCCTCATGAGGCAAAAGAATGAGTCAATAGATGAATTGGCTGGAGCTTTCTTTGATCGCGCCAAGTTCTGTCCGGACGTGGTGTCGACCGAGAAGGCGAAGATTGACAGATTTTATGCTATGTTGACTGTGGAATTCAGAGATAGCATATCTCCATCTTCTTTCACCACACTTGTGGATTTAATAAACAGGTGTCGGGAAAGGGAAGTGGAGTTGAGGAGACAAGAGGCTAGGGGAGAGAAGAGAAAAAGGGAAATTGTGGATCAAGTGGTGAGCAAGATAAAGGGCGGGAGCCCTAGTAAGAAGCCTTTTACCAAGTTCTCTTCTCAAGGATGCAAAGTTTGTGGGAAGGAGCACTATGGGGATTGTAAGAAGGGAACGTCAAATTGTTACAAGTGTGGAAAGCCGGGGCATATGGCAAATCAGTGTCCAAGCCAGATTCGTATATGCTATAATTGTTACAAGCCAGGACACCTTAGGGCGGATTGCCCGGATTTGAAGCAAGGTGGAAGCGAAAGAAAAGTTGAGATACCCAGGCCTAAGGGTAGAGCCTTCCACATATCTGCGGAGGAAGCAAAGAACGACTCGGAGGTGGTGTCAGGTACATTCAGGATTAACTCTTTACCTGCACTAGTTCTTTTCGATTCGGGGGCTAGTCGTTCGTTTGTGTCTTTGAAATTTGTTAAGCATTCTTCTTTTATAAGTAGCAAGTTAGACGAACCCTTAGAAATTGAGGCGGCAAACGATAAGAGCTTCCTAGTGTTTGATGTTTATAGGAATTGCAAATTAAAGGCGGGGGGTGAAACGTTCCATATTGATTTAATTCCTATGTCTATGGGGGATTTTGATGTTATTGTGGGGATGGATTGGTTGTCAAAGAATAAGGCGAGTATATTATGTGGACCAAAGGCGATCCAACTTGATTCCCCGTCGGGAGAGTCCATCTACATTGAAGGTGATAAGAAAGGTAAGGTGAGGTTGTGCTCCTTTGTGAAGGCAACCAAGTACATGGCGCGTGGGTGCAAGGCGTTCATGGCATGTGTTACGGATGTGGATGGAAAGGTAAAAGAGATTCACGACGTGCCGGTCGTGAATCAGTTTGCGGATGTGTTTCCTGACGAGTTACCGGGGGTTCCGCCTGATAGGGAGATTGAGTTTGGGATCGACTTGATGCCGGGTGCTAAACCGGTAGCTAAAGCGCCTTATAGATTGGCACCGCCAGAAATGAAAGAGTTGATGGAGCAATTACAAGAATTGCTTGATAAAGGTTTCATACGCCCAAGTGTCTCACCTTGGGGTGCGCCCATTCTCTTCGTTAAAAAGAAGGATGGGAGCATGAGGATGTGTATGGATTATCGGGAGTTGAATAAGTTGACGGTGAAGAATAGGTACCCTTTACCTAGGATTGATGATCTTTTCGATCAATTACAAGGGGCGTCGTGGTTCTCTAAGATTGATTTGAAATCCGGGTACCATCAACTGAAAGTGAAAGAAGATGACATTCCTAAAACCGCTTTTCGCACTCGTTACGGTCACTATGAATTTACAGTTATGCCTTTCGGCTTAACCAACGCACCCGCGGTTTTCATGGATCTTATGAACCGGGTGTGTAGACCGTTCCTCGACCGCTCGGTCATTGTTTTCATTGACGATCTTCTCATCTATTCAAGGAGCGAAGGTGATCACGCTTTCCATTTGCGTGAAATTCTCGAAGTCTTGCAAAAGGAGAAACTTTATGCTAAATTCTCCAAGTGTGCCTTTTGGTTACGCGAAATTCAATTCTTGGGTCATGTGATTAATGATAAAGGGATTACTGTCGACCCATCCAAGATAGTGGCGGTTAAAGATTGGTTTCCACCGAAGACGCCTTCGGAGATTAGAAGTTTCTTGGGGTTGGCGGGTTATTACCGGCGGTTTATTGAAAACTTCTCTCGGATTGCCTTACCGATGACGAAGTTGACCCGTAAAGAGACTAAGTTTGTTTGGGGTTCCGAGCAAGAATCTGCCTTTCAACTCTTGAAAGAAAAGTTGACAAAGGCGCCTGTTTTATCCTTGCCGGACGGGACCGAAGATTTTGTTGTGTATTCGGATGCCTCGCATTCGGGGTTGGGGTGTGTTTTGATGCAAAGGGGGAAAGTAATTGCCTACGCGTCTAGGCAATTGAAGGTTCACGAGGTGAATTACCCTACCCATGATCTAGAGCTTGCGGCCGTGGTTTTCGCACTCAAGATTTGGAGGCATTATTTGTATGGGGTTAAGTGTACGATCTACACGGATCACAAAAGTCTCAAGTACTTCTTTGACCAAAAGGACCTCAACATGAGGCAAAGGTGGTGGCTTGAATTGGTCAAGGATTATGATTGTGACATACTTTATCATCCGGGTAAAGCGAATGTTGTGGCGGATGCGCTTAGTAGGAAGTCAAGTCATGCACCTATCAAGGTGAAGTCATTCAAGATGACAATTTCATCATCCCTAATTGATGAAATCCGGGAGGCTCAAGTGTTAGCACTTGGTGGTGACTTGAAGAAAGAGCGGATGGTTGCTTATGTTGATAAACTTGGTGAAAATAGCATGGGCTTGAAGACATGCTTTGGTAGGATTTGGATTCCTAGGTTGTCAAGTATTTTGACAACTATTTTAGATGAGGCGCATAAATCCAAATATTCTATCCATCCGGGGGCCACAAAGATGTTTTACGATTTGAGGTGTCATTTTTGGTGGCCGGGTATGAGGCGTGATGTTGTTAAGTATGTTGAGAGGTGTCTCACATGCTTAAGGGTGAAGGCGGAACACCAAAAGCCGTATGGAAAGCTCCAACCGCTTGAAATACCGCTTTGGAAATGGGAGAATATAGCTATGGATTTGATCACTAAACTACCAAAGACTCGAAAGGGTTATGATGCGATATGGGTAGTAGTGGATCGGTTGACGAAGAGTGCACATTTCCTACCTATAAAGGAAACATACTCTTCGGATAGATTGGCGGAAATGTATGTGAAGGAAATTGTGTCACGTCATGGTGTGCCGGTGTCGATTATATCGGATCGTGATACGAGATTTACTTCTTGATTTTGGAAGAAATTCCATGAGGATATGGGGACTAGATTGAATCTTAGCACTGCTTATCATCCACAAACGGATGGTCAAAGCGAGCGAACGATTCAAACGCTCGAAGATATGTTGCGAGCGTGTGCTTTAGATTTTGGTGGTAGTTGGGATGACCATTTACCGTTGGCGGAATTTTCGTATAACAATAGTTATCATTCTAGTATTGGTATGCCGCCTTTTGAGGCATTGTACGGGAGAAAGTGTCGAACACCCGTGTGTTGGGGTGAAATCGGTCAACGGGAACTAGGTAGTAAAGAGGTGGTCTTGGAAACTAATGATAGTATTGACCAAATTAGAGCACGCTTGAAGGCGGCTCAAGATCGCCAAAAGTCCTATGCGGATAATAGGAAGCGGGCGATTGAGTTTCAAGTGGGGGACTTTGTACTTTTGAAAGTCTCTCCTTGGAAAGGTGTGATACGGTTTAGAAAACGGGGGAAGTTAAGTCCTCGTTTCATCGGGCCGTTTGAGGTGATAGCAAAGGTGGGTACGGTAGCTTATCGCTTGGAGCTACCGGAGGAGTTAAGTAGACTTCATAACACGTTTCACGTGTCACATTTGCGAAAATGTTTAGCGGACGAGTCTACTTTTGTTCCATTAGATGATATCGAATTGGATGAAAAGTTGAATTATGTTGAAGAACCGGTGGCAATCTTGGATAGAAAAGTGAAGCGTTTACGTAATAAAGAGATTAGCCAAGTATTGGTGAAGTGGAAACATAGAAAGGGAGCGGAAATGACTTGGGAAACCGAGGAAGAAATGCTCAAGTTTTACCCAAACCTTTTTATGTGAGGACGGGTTTCGGGGACGAAACCCAAATAAGGGGAGGTGATTTGTAACGAACCAAAATCCGGGTCTCGTTATAAATAAATATATTTCTAAATAAATATTATGTTGAAAATAATATTTTGAAATAAATTGAAACAAGCGGGTTTCAAGTTAGTAATGGGGTTAGGCTAGTTTTTAACTAGTTTTGGAAAGGAAATGGTGAAATGGAAGTTGAAGGACTAATTGTGTAAATGGGCAAAATCTGCCATATTGACTTGGAGAAGTCAAAATTGGTCATTTTGCATGCTTGGGTCGTTCTTGAGCAAGAGAGGAGAAAAAGGAGAAAATCCAATTTGAAGCCAAATCTTGCGTTTTAGGCTCGTTTTGAGAAGGTGTTGGCTTGCACATCAACCTTCTAACATCAAGTAAGTGTTAAACATCCTTTTGATTTCACTTTTGATGTGTTCTTGGTGGGTGTTGGGTGAAATCCGAAAATTTGGATGCATGTGGTAAATTGGTGTTAGATTGTTGATAATCTAACTTAACTAAAGTTAAAGAGTGATGATTAACATCCTAGAACCCTTGATTTTGATTATGAGAAGTTAGGGTTCATATGAGAAAAATTGGGGGTTTTTGTAAAATGAAGATAGAATGGTGATCTAGTGATGATTAAGTGTTTTTGGGATGTTAGACACTTGAACAAACACCAAATTAACTTTATAATAATTTTTGAAAGAAAGATTAGTGTTAAGGTTAAGATAATGAAACTCAAGTAGGTGAGTTTGTGGTGAAAGAGGGTGTTTGGTTATGAGGATAACCCAAAACGGGTCAATTTGGGTTGGAAATGGGAAATTGGGTTGTGAACCCAATTGTAATATGATTTTGGTGTATGTTAGATTACTAAACTAGGTGAATGTGTTTAGGTAATCAAGTTGCAAAGCTAAAAGCCGGTGCGGGACCTTCTAACCCGAAAGGTAAGTGCTTTAGCACTTACTTAGTTTTGATGATATGGTGTTTGTATGCAATGTTGTATGTATGATGTATATAGTTGCATAATTTGATATGTGGTATGAACGTATATGGAAGTGTGTAAATGATAGAATGTATGTAGTTATAGTATGTGTACTATAATGGATATGTGAATATGGAGTTATGGTCTAAGTACCATAATGGATAGAATGGATATGGAGTTATGGTCTACGAACCATAATGGATAGAATGGATATGGAGTTATGGTCTATGAACCATAATGGATAGAATGGATATGGAGTTATGGTCTAAGTACCATAATGGATAGAACGGTTATGGAGTTATGATCTCGTATCCTAAATGGATATGAAGTTATGGCCTACGTGCCATAATGGAAATGATAATGTGATAATGAAACCCTTAATTGACTTATTGTGTGTAAACGGGTCAAATGGGTGAAAGTGGTGAAAACAAGTTTTATATACTTGTTTGTTTTGGTTATTTCATTACTAATGGTGTTATGTTAATGTGGTTATGTAGGGAAAGCTCCGAAGTAGGTCAAGGTCAAGTTCATTGGCGAAAAGAGGATTCTCGTATGCTTTATGGTGATTATGGGTTTTTGTTTGAAATCCGTTTTTTTGACGTGTATTTTGGTTCATAAACAATGTTGTTTATGTTAAAATATGTAGTATGAATGCTTTTTGTCAAAACCCAAGTGATATGGGAATTTTTGGTTGTCAAGTGAAGTGAAAAAGTTGGAAAAATGGTTAAGTATGAAAACCTGCAGGAAACTGAAACTCTCTGAGTTTTGAGTCCCTCGCGGTACGCGAGAGCCCTTAGAGGATTCTCTCGCGGTACGCGAGAGACCGGGTTTCCGGGTTTGCGTTTCTGAGACTCCCTCGCGGTACGCGAGGGAGGTGGCTAGTTTGTCTCGCGGTACGCGAGGAGTAAAAAAAAAAAAAAAAAAAAAAAAAAATTTCTGGGATTTAGTCTTCCGCGCGTTAAACTTTTGTTATTGAAAGTGGTGTGTTACAGCCCAGGTATATAAGGGCCAAGACAGCCTTGAAGCTCTCATTTTTCACCAACACTTGCAAGCTAGAGAGAGAAAGGAGAGTCGGGTCTAGAGAGAGAAAGTCGACGGATCGACACGAAATTGAAGGAGCACGTTACTACTGAGCTCGTGAGCAAAACCTCCGAATCAGAATCACAATCCAGGTAACGATTCGACCTTAAACTGAGTTTTTCTTCGTTTTGGGGTTTTTCGGGTTTTAGCTAAATAGGAGACGTTTTTATAGATAAAACTTGAAAATAATCTTAGAACTAGCATCTAGAATGAAAACCGCACCTTTTGATCAAAGAAAGTTGTAAGATTAGCATGATCGGGTTAACATGCAAAAATTTCGGACTTTTGGGGAAGATGGCTGTTCGACAGGCGAACTTAACAAGTTCTCCTGGCAAGGTTGAGGTGAACTTATCAAGTTCGCTTGACAAGTTCGCCTGGCAAGTTCGCTTATGGTCATCAAGATGCGAACTTAGCATGTTCGCCTGATTATGTTCGCTTGATTAAGTTCGCCTGATTAAGTTCGCCTGATTAAGTTCGCTTGATTAAGTTCACTTGGTTAAGTTCGCTTGGCCAAGTCAGGCGAACTTAGGACAAGTTCGCCTAGACATTAGGCAGCGAACTTAACCTTAAGTTCGCCTAGTTCAGCTGAAGTAAAAGTGTGTAATTTAAATTAGGTCTGATGTATAAGTAATTTATCAATCCAGATCGTGTGTGGCACTCATTGGACCGCGGTTAGAACGGGACAAGACTAGCTCAACAGGTGAGTTCTATGTGCCCCCTTCTATGTTATGTGCAAATCATTTTAAATGTTTTGGGGCTGAAGTGTATACACTAAATGAATAAATGCTATAAATGTTAATGTGATCATACGTATATATATAAATACTTATATATGAAAATGAATTACGAATAAAGAATGAAGCGTACGATTATAAAGAATGAATGAAAGAAGGACATAACGTAAATGAATTAAATCTTGCTTTATATTATATATATATATATTGCATGTTATGAATGTATGTAAACGTTATGAACCCTTCTATGACAACGGCTACTTCGGTAGACGGACGACCACGTGACTATTTTGCAACCGAGACAAAAACGTTCCTTGGCAAGCTAGGATGTATAAAAAGGCACTAATGGACGGTCGAAGAAATTGCCTTAACTAAAGTAGAACGGTTGCATGCATAATGGTCGCGTGGGAAACGGATGCCCTAGGGCAGACGGACAAAATAACGGACTACGACGGTAGAACGGTTTAAGAGCGGACGGACAAAGGTTGCCGGGCGGATTTAATGAAAGAACGGACGGTTTTCTAGAGCCGGACGGTTAATGAAATGGGCTACGACGGTAGTTCTCACTGCGATGCCTTTGTGACATTCGCGACAAGTATGATGGGTTGATCTCCCTTAAGATTATGGCCAATAAGTGTTCTCTCAAAGTAAGTATGTATGTACATATGTATATACCCTCAATGAATGATTATATGAGAACAGTAAATGAAAGAATATGTAAAACTACAAATATATATATATTCAATATATTCATGACAAGATAAATATTATGTATGATTGTCTTTAAACTATAACTCACCAGCGTTAGCTGACTTTTAGTATACATTTCAGGTAAAGGAAAAAAGGGTTGTGCGATGGCGTGAAGGTTACCCGGCACAAGACTGACATCCCACATTTATATATGTTAAGACAATGTTATGTATTTAATTGTTAAGACTTCCGTTGTTATGTCATGTAATTGAATGATGTTTGCTTTCGCTACTTCTGAATGTTTTAAATTTAAGCTCAGTATTTATAACTATGTTTATGAATAAATCCAACAAGTGAGGTTTCTCGAGAAATGGGCCTTACAAAATCGACCCATATGCCATTCTATTAAAAGGAAAAAAGGAAATCTAATAGCAGGACCCACCATTCTATCTGGTACCATTAGTCCATTTGCATTGGATTCTATTTCATTTTTTAACTTCTGAGAACTTTTGTACATGAAAGTCACCTATTCACCGTTAGTGTCGTGATTTATATAATATACGAGATTAAAATCATGTGCTATTCTGTTAAATCTTAAAACAATAAAACTGATAGTATATCGGTCGAAACTATATTTATATTAATATTTATTTATTTTTATTCATATCACTTGATGAATCAAACTAATTTGATATCCGTTAGATTTTTTTTTGTTGCATTTACATATTTTCCCTTGTTAAGATCCTTTATTACAAATTTCATCAAGTTAAAAAGTCAATTACATATTTTTTTCTAAAACACAAGTCAAAAAGTTAATTACATATTTTCCCTTTCTAAAACATATACAAAAGGAAAATATGTAACTGATTTTAAAGGTCGGGTAAATATGTAATTAATAGTCTTAGTAAGGAAATATATGTAAAAATCCCATTTTTTAACAACAATTCCTAAATTTTCTATAATAAATACAAATTACCAAAATAAACCTTAAAATTTCCAAAATAGCAATATTTTCTAACCAGGCCGGTCATTGAACCGGCCGTCTTAGAGGTTCACTAGTCGGACCGGTATAAAAAACCGAATAAAAGTATAATTAATAAAAAAAATTAAAATACATGAGAAATACATAAATTACATCGGTCCAATCCTTTGTTAAAATTATTGTTTATGTATTCTTACTTTTAAAAGGCCGAAGCCAATAAGTTAGGTTAAATTATTAAGTTCACATTCCTCTTTATGACTTTACTATCCATAGTCCACAGCGGTCCTAATTTCTCTCTAAAAAGCTCCTCATGTTTCATATTTTGATGATTGTATTCATGAGTTACTTAATCTGGATCAAAGTCAGGGACCAGGAAGAGTGAAGATCCAAATAACAAGATGGTATATGGTCAGATCCGTCATCACTGTAGCCGTTCACGTCGATCTTCTCTGATCTGGTTGTTTAAACCTCGTCATCCGGTCCGACCACGGGTTACCGGTTTTCCGGTCCGATTGACTGCCTTCCAAATCCCACATGCCAGTTACTAATACTGAAAATCTGGAAAAGTGGGTACTGAATCAAATGGTACGGTATCGGTACCAAATACTCGCAAAACTAAATGGAAGCATAATTATACTAAACACTAAGAAAGAAAACAATTTTAAATTGTTTTAATGATATTTTATTACTAACAATAACATGCATATAAACAATATGCACATCTTATAAAAAAAGCTATGAGGTTGTGATATTTTATACACTGATGCCTCACTAAGTGAAATTTATAAACAAGTCATATTAGCATACAAGGATCAACCTATAATCAAGTGAGTTTCCTAGGGTTATTCTATTCTCCTTCCTAGTCGTAATTTTGTATAAAAATTTTCTTCTCTTCCTTTAAAATGGAAGTTAGGAAGGAGGAGACCAGTTCAGTTGGTATGATATGTGTGAATATACCATTCATTAAGGCCCATGACGAATCTATCGCTTAGCTTTGGGCTTATCCAATTCTTACAAAGATTATTCTAGTTAATAACTTATATTTTTTTATTGTCTGAGATCCTCCTTCATCTCAAAACCCTAAAGAAACTTAGGGTCAAGTTCAATCAATCACTCGCCAATGCCAAACGTAATCTCAAAATCTGTGCGGAAAGAGTCTCGAAATCATCTTCAGGTTCGTTTATCAACGGTAGCTAATTGGTAGTCCTCAATATGAAATAGGGATTCTTAGGGATATCACCTGTGGCAAATTCTGATTATAAGAGGATTCATATACCCTGAATCTCGAGAGTGACCAAGTCCAAGAAGGCCACATTTCGTATTGTTCGATTCCTTAATTTAGCTTTAGGAAGGAAGGTTCGGGTGCCATTCTCAAAGACATTTACGAAGAAGTTAACAATAACGTTGCTGAAATATGCAAGAAGTTGAACTGCAAATTCATAAATACAGAAATAAAATCAGAGTAAATTAAGTGCCATTTCGTCCATCTGGTTTAGCCATTTTAGCCACTTTTATCCAAATTTTTTTTTAACTTTTTCGTCCCTGACTTTCCAAAATCTAACCATTTTCATCCACCTGACTAACTCCGTCTACATTTTAACGTTAAATCAGGGGCAATTTGATCTTTTTAAAAATCTTTCTTAAACAAATTACAACCATATACCAACTGCTTTTTTTTATTTTATCAAAATAGCATAAATGTAGACGTTAAAATGTAGATGGACTTAGTCATGTGGATGAAAATGACTACATTTTTAAAATTCAGGGACGAAAAAGCTAAATTTTTTTTTATGAAAGTGGCTAAAATGGTCAAAACACATGGACGAAAATTTCATAATAGATTGTTCGTATTAATTTGGAAATAACAATGATATGAATATTTTCTTGGGAATCAATTTTTTAGGGAGATGCATCACATGATAAAACTAAAGACCATGCTAGTTTCTCCACTCAATCTCTCGTACTCACTAGGAGTTCTTTCGTCAACATGCACCGTGATCTTGGCTACTACTGGCTGCGATTTGGTATCTATTTAGTATTGTCCATAGGTCTTGGAACAATCTTCTATAACCTCAAGTTACAGTTCAATTGAGGTGATAACACAATATTTATATATTCTTTTGTCAACATCCAAGTTTAGTTTTCTTGATATACATTATGATTACAAAATTGCAGGGTAGAAGTTCTATGTTGATGTTTGTTGCTTCATTTTTAACATTCATGACGATCGGGGGATTCCCCTCGTTTGTGAAGGACATGAAGGTATACGAACGTGAAAGATTAAACGGACATTACTCAACCACGGCTTTCGTTATAGCCAACACACTATCTTCAACACCATACTTGTTACTAGTCTCCGTAATTCCAGGGGCGATTGCATACTACCTCACAGGACTTCACCGGGGAATGGATCACTTTGCATACTACACATCCGTACTCTTTTCTTGTATGCTGGTAGTTGAGAGTATCATGATGATCGTGGCAAGCTTAGTTCCGAATTATCTAATGGGGATCATTATAGGTGCGGGGATCCAGGACGTCATGTTGTTGAGTGGTGGGTTCTTTGGCTTACCCAATGATTTATCGCACCCGTTTTGGAAATACCCTTTGTTTTACATTGGATTTCACAAGTATGCGTATCAAGGATTGTTCAAGAACGAGTTTGAAGGAGTTAGGTATGTGTATAATGAAGCGGTGGTGCAAAAAATCTTGGATGGAGAGTATATATTAAGAGAGAAATGGCAAGTTGAAATGGGTTACTCAAAGTGGATTGATTTGTTGATAATACTAGGGATGGTGGTGATCTATAGGGTTTTGTTAATCTTCTAATTTTTAAATGTTAAATATCATTCTTTTAGTCATTCGGGTGATGGTTCAATGATAGAGACAAATACTTTTAAACACCTAAAGGACTTAAAGGTCATAGGTTCAACTCCCGCTAAATAAAATTTGCCGTTCAAAAAAAAAATAAAAAATACCATCCTTTTTAATTTTAAATGATATATAACTTTTATTTTATTTTAAAATACACATATTTTATTTATATATTATTTGACTAGGTTAGAATCCCGTGTATTACACGAGTTAAATAAATATAATGTTACATAATTGGTAAATAAAAAATTACGTTTTTAAAAACCCGTGTTTTACACAGGTTGAATAAAATATAATGTAATTTTTTAACATTTACACTCGTCAAAATATGTATATTTTAACGTGATAGTTATAAATTATATTAAGTTAATTTTTAAAACATTTTTTTTTAACTTGGTATTAATTTTTTTTTATGTAATTGATAAATGGTAATCCATATTAAATTCATTTGTTTAATTATATAATTACAATCCATAATTAAATAAAAAATATTCATAATTAGATTGATATTAAATATTTAAAAATATATTCTTTTAATTCAGTATTTAATAGGAGAGAGAGACGAGAAAATTATGCTAAAAATGCAACAGAAGTTGACACGTGTCCCATAATTTTACTTGTTTATTAAGTAGTATAGATATAGATAGATACTAGATTAGAATCACGTGTATTACAAGGGTTGTAAGGGCGAAGCTTAGTGAGGGCCCAGCGCCCCCTCCCCACCCCTGATTTTTTGATCAAAAGTGTTAATTTATACGTAATCGGTCGAAAATTTTATATGTATTAAGTTCCGACCCCCCCTGATAGGAAAAAATATCCCGGCCCCCTGTGTTTTTCTTCAAGATTCGTCATTGACGTGTTGTATATTGAAAACGATATAAGTTATAAATTTGTAAATACGTCCTAACTTGTCAGACTATTATGATCGTCTAACTTGTTAGACTATTATGATCGTCTAGAGATATATCAAGTGAAAATGTGTGTATATAACAAATTAGTATTTTTCTTTACATATTTATATTTTGATTTCCTATTATATATATTCTTATATAATATAATTAGTATTTTTTTTTAATAATATATGTATAATATCGTTATTATTTAATAAGATACATGTACTACATGTGTATTTATTAGGAGAGAGAGGCGGGAAAACCAATGTAAGAAAGCACGAGGAAATGACAAGTGTCCAACTTAAACATTTATTTATTAGTATAGATTTATTGTAAAGGTGGATGAGTACGAATATACAAGTTGTCGAAACAAAACATCACAAAATTTCCTGTGTATCAACGCCATTGCTTTAGTGAACGTTTCGATGCGAGTTTTTTTCACGGTTTATTTTTTTAATGTCTAAAGTTCCAAATATTATCAACGCCCCTTCAAGTAACGTGCATGTTTACACCATTGTTTCGTTTTTTTTTCTTCTAAATTTCCAATCTAATCGACGCCCCTGTCGCAACACGCGAGGTTATGTTAAATAGTTTCAAACAAATTATAAGGTTTTTTGAGGGGATGTATTGAAATAAATGATTTAAAGCTATAATGTGTTCAAATATAATAGACTTATTTGTAGTCGTTATTTTTTGATAGAACAAGTTGATGTAGATAAAAGAATGCTTAATGCAACTCAGACTAGATGGAATAAAATGGTCTAAAAAAAGTTAATATTATGGTTTGGAGAGTTCTCTTGGATTGCCTCCATACGAGAAATCTTGACAAAAAAGGATCTGGACATTCCTACGATTATGTGCTTGTGGTGCAAGGACTTTGTGGAGGATATTGATAATATTTTGGGTGGTTGTGGCTTAATATGTATAGTGTGGAAATCATTGTTTAAATTGTTAGAGCTGGATTTACCGTCTTTTATTCGTCTGATTTCGATTGTGACGTTTGTTGATTCCCTCCATTCTACTAACCGAAAGAAGATCTTGTTGAAGCGGTATGTTTCACTACTTGGTGGGTTCTTTGAAGATTAAGAAACAAATCCATTTTTGATCCTTAGTCTTACAAGGATGAATGTGCTTTTGATTTAAATGTTAATTATTCTTTTATGTGGTTTAATAATATACTAAATTTGGTTGGGATGAGTGGATTAAAAACCCTCTCCTTATTATGTAAGTTTGGTATGTTCTCGGTTGTTTTAGTCGAGTCTGTTATTTTTTTATATAATGCAGTTGTTCAAAAAGAAAGAATGTTTACGATTGTCTTAGTCAAGTCTGTTCTTTATTTACTCAACAAATAATCTTGCAAATATTGCAAGAAAATGGTAAATTAAGAATTTTTAAATGTTCAAAATTGTAAAATATAATTTAAAATAATCATTAAAATCGAAAACCATGAATCATTTAGTTTGTCCTCAACAAACACACTTGACAACCAATGAAGACTAAGCTTACAATAGTAGGGTTAATTGAACACATGATCTTGACATCTAACATAATTTCGGAATAAAATCTTTCAAATGTCATTGTTATCATCGAACAGAAAGTGAAAACTCTCACCCAAAACAGCACTTCGGCTCCACCACCAATACACTTGAATAATTCACACATACATAAATCTCTTAAATGAAAAAGCTAGAATTTTGTTTTGCAAACATTGATTAGGAGATATACCTGACAAATGTCTTACTTATTTTGTATTTGGATCATGATCGTGACGCATATCCAACAAATGTTTCGTTCTAGAGTTTTTAGACCATGAAAACGATCCATATCGGCTAAATATCTTGTTATTAGGGTTTGGGGAAGTCGTGCACGAAATTGTTTGCATTGCAATCCAATTTGTACACCGATTTATCGGAATTAGGGGTGTTAATTGTATCAGGTTGACTGTTTGAATTCTTCAACCCTATCTTAACCCACATACTTACTCATGTCGTGTCGGACCCAATTAAAGTCAGGTTGTGTTTCAGGTCGACCCGTTTTATGTTCAGTTATGGATATGGCCATATGGGTAATACCTAGTGACGTTGTAACAATTAATTACTCCGATTTAGATGAAACTTTTTTTTTAATTGGTGCCTTTTTTATTGTTTTTGTTCCTTTATCTCTCATTCTCAATTAACAAACTTAGGTTTATATATTTAGCACGAGATTAGAAGAAGCGAATGCAAATGATTGAAGAATGGTAGTTAGAACTAATAAAATAAACTTATTGAAAGTGAATAGTTGATAAAAGAGTTTAAAAGATAATTAATTTCATTTATATAAGTTAACAATTAGAGGAAAAATTAAAATGAAAATATTTAATTTGAAATATTAACACTTTTTAAAATATAATTACTAACTTTTTAAAAACCTTTTAACGTGTTAACATGTCAACCCACTTATCAAGTGGGCTGTGTTCGGGTTAACCTAATTTTAAATGGGTCTTATTCGGGTTGACTTGCTCAAAGAAACGAGTCGTGTCAGCCGACCTTAAACCTGTATTTTTTCGTTTCTAGTTCAGGTGGAGATAGCAGCCCTTGCAACATTCTCCATCGTCGATCAGCCACCGAAATGCCGCCACCCACTGTGCTCTCCGATTTCAAGATCTGTTTCCGTCAATTAACACACTATTTTTTATGTTTAAACATCACTTTGATGACGTAAATGCTAGTAACTATTTCATTTTCCTATAGGAATAAAAAAAAAGACACGTCTGAATTTAAAATAATTTTGATCATAAGCGATCTGTGTAATACAAAATCCTAGCGATCTGTGTAATACAAAATCCTTCTCAAATAGTATTAAACTTTATTACAAGTTGAAGTATATGCAACAATTAACCGGTGATAGACGATCATGTTGGGAAAATATTTCTTTGAAAATCATTAATCACTTGTTTTGATAATGAGAAAAATAATTAACTTGTATTATTGTTTGTTAAGGACAAATTATTATATATCACAATATCACATACATGTCCCTAAATACTCAAAATATTAAGTGTGCATGATTAACAAGCCACAATGTCACAAATAACATGCAAATTAAGATTGTGATTATATAAGGATGAATTTGTCATCTAATGTTCAAGAATCAAGGCTTAAACCAACAACATAAATGCGTTGTTGAAATTAGAGAGATTAAAATACATAAATTAAATCATAATGAGATTCATAAAAAAAAAATTTATAAAAACCAAGTCATTTGCTAAAAACATTTTGTAAAACATAGTCAAGGTTTTATAAAAAGTGTTTATAAAAATGATTTCTAAAACAAATTTGAATTTTAAAAATGATGTAGGTTACTGAATCTTTCATTTGTGGACTCAATTTTGTATGGTGATGTGTTCTGTTAGTATATATTTTTAATTATGATTTGTAATACTTATCAAGTTTTAATATTTATAAAAATGATTAATACTTTCACCAACTAAACGCAATAGGCAAACGGACCTATCGCATCGTAATACAATTTAGGTAAGAACTAAGTATCGAACCCAAAGGACACAGTAGTGGCTCTCGATAATCAATCCTTGCTATCGTCTGACTACAATAAAAGGAGCAAGGGTGATTAAAAAACAAAATCAGAGAAACTAAGATAAAAGGAAAATAGTCGAGTAGAACTTTATTTAATAAAAAAAAAAGATATCACGTATGTTTGAATCTACTTGGTGTAATTTAAGTATTTTAAAGTTAATGATGTGGTCGGTTACGGGGTTACCGGATGTCCGATTATTAGTCTGAATCCCAAACTAATCCGTGTTAGGATGTGGTTAGTTATAAATTTCATGCGGCACCGGATGTCCGACTACTTGTCTGAAATCTAAACTAATCTCTTATGTTTTTCAGAAATAAAGTAGATAGGTTCCCGGGTAGGGTTACCATGACCCACAATCCTTTGGACAACTAAGGTGGATGTCCACTCAGAACCGTACTCAAGATTCGAATATAAGATTTTTAACTAAAAGGTTCTTTACACAAATACTTTTATTATTCTCGGATCTTAAATACCATGGCTCCAGCTAAGAGTCTAATGCGAGCTAAAATAAGAAAATAACAGAAATACCGATACAAAACACAAGGTCCAACTATGACTCAAAATGTCTTGCTTGAGTACCCAAATCCCAATCAACCCAAGTTCAAATCAATTACTAGGCATGTCTAGTATGGCACCCGATTTGTATGAAACCACACAACCTTGAATGAATGTTTAACAAGATGTCTTGATTAAAATATTCACATGATTTAAACTTTTAGTGATAAGAAATCAAGAACTCACGCCCATAAAGGAAGATCAAAGTAAAAAAAATTAACCAAGAAACGTAAACACACCATACATTAAATTAAACCAAGATTAATCAAAAACCAAGTGATACAAGAGATATAGCCAGCCAAGAATAACCATACAAATGACTATACTAGCACTTGGTGATATAATCATGGAAGGATCCAAGGATCAAACCAAAACCAAAGTGAAGTGAGTATAAATTGCATCTAGACACTTGAATATGAAGAGCTAGGATTCTACACTATTTGGAGCACTTCTATTGAAACGCCCCAAAACGGGTACATCTCATAGTTGGCACACAACATAACAAACATAGTTCTTAAACCGGAAATCAGAATCTTTTACAGCGGAAGTCTTTAATTCAAATCATTCATCAAACTAAAACATGAAATATTGTCTATAACATGAACTATCAGGATTGGAAATGTCAGTCTTCAATACCGCAGCCCGATGTCCATGCTATCCAGCCCACATGGCTCTTTCACTTTTCTTTAGCTTTACCCTTTTTACCTGTCATGCATACTAAAAGTCAGCTAACGCTGGTGAGTTCTCTATTTACTTTAAACTGTAAACTTTGTCTTTGGTAGCTTAGTTTTATTAAAATAAAATAAGCTTTACTTTCACTTTCTTTGAAATGAACTTTTAACTATTACTTTAAAACTTTACAACGTTACAATTATAAATCTGTTACGTTACTATCTGTCATTAAAACTTTATCTTTAAGGAAACCCGTTAGGGTGTCCCACTGTACTCTGTCTATCATTTCACTTATACTTGACAAGTGACTTTATCATACTTTAACTATCACATATGGATCGTGGTCCGAGGACCAGATCCCTATCTTGCTTACACCTCAGGGTAAGACTTTTACTTTAGCGCTGCCCACACCTCAGGGTAGGACTTTCTTTCTCGCTTGCACGTTAGTGCAAGACTCCTTTAGCATTGCTCACACCTCAGGGTGAGACTTTCTCGCTTACACCGAAGTGAAGACTCCTTTAGCATTGCTTACACCGAAGTGTAAGACTCCTTTAGCATTGCTTACACCGAAGTGTAAGACTCCTTTAGCATTGCTCACACTTCAGGGTGAGACTTCTACTTTAGCATGCCTGCAGGACTTTCTACTATGCAACTACTATGCAATGCAATTACACTATTACACAAATAGAAATGCAATCACATAACTTTCATATAGACAAATAACACATATTAACACATAAGCATATAACATGGTATTTGTCACTGTCACTGTCACTGTCACTGTCGAGCTGTACCGAAGAACGGCTCCTTTATCGTTCTTTCTTTAGCTCATTGTTATCTTTCAAAAACTTGTTTAAAAGATAATACTATGCTCTTTTGTTCTTTATCTTTCATTTTATAAAAATAACATTTTTATAAAATACTATACTTTGCCTTTCATTTTATAAAAATAACATTTTTATAAAATACTATACTTTGCCCTTTCATTTTATAAAAATAACATTTTTATAAAATACTATACTTTGCCTTTCATTTTATAAAAATAACATTTTTATAAAATACTATACCAGTATGCATGCCAGCCCAAAACCATTAGGAAAAAGGGCAATAAGAACTCACCAGATGAATCGTTTCTGTTTACACCTAGCCGGTTCCTGAATGTCACTATGGTCACCCACAATCTGTATAATCAAGTCATAGGCGTAAGGCTGTGTTCCTAGGGGACACTTAGACATTACTAGGCTTGACTCAGATGTTTCGGGTCATGGTTTCATTATCGAAACTAGGTAGTTTCGAGTCCTGGCTCCTTATCGAAACTATGTAGTTTCGAGCCCTGGCTTCTTATCGAAACTAAGTAGTTTCGAGTCACTGCTTCTTATCGAAACTAAGTAGTTTCGAGTCACTGCTTCTTATCGAAACTAAGTAGTTTCGAGTCGTATGACTTATATAAATTCTTAGTTAAGGTCTTGGGTCTATATTGAAACTATGGTAGTTTCGATGGGTCTGCCCCTGTCGAAACTAGGTAGTTTCGATAGATGCGTCCATATCGAAACTAGTAGTTTCGACTGTGCAGTCTTCTTCCCCAAACAGAACCCTAGATCTGGTCCCTTTGTTCTAATCGATCAAGCTTTGAACTTTTTACGTTCGAAATGTTCCATTTTCCCCCATGAACCCAAACCCGTGGTTTGTTTCCAGTTTCACACGTAAAAATCTAAACCTTTACTCGATTATTAACCCGAAACCCGAAAGTTACAAAAACTCAGATTTAGGCATAATAATTACCTGTTACAGCTTCCTTCTCGTTTCTTTATGCTCCAGAGATGTTGAGCAACAATCCTCGAGACTTTGAGCTTGATCCCGAGCTTTCTCTCTCTAGACCCAAACTCTCACTCTCTCTTTCTCTCACTAGAAACTTGCGTGACAAGTGTGGTGAATGAGGGAGAGGCTGATGGCTGCTGCTATGAAGGCTCCCTGTCATTTTTCGGGCCCATGGGCCGGCCCCTAGCCAAGCCCACCTTCCTTTTTCTTTTATTTGGGTTTTTATTTATTTTGGGATGTTACAAGTCTACCCCTCTTACGAAAGGTTTCGTCCTCGAAACCTGTTATAAGTCAAACAGGTGCGGGTACGACTCTTTCATTTCTGTCTCGGTTTCCCATGTAGCTTCCGACCCTTTACGATGCTTCCATTGTACTTTGACTAACTGTATCGCTTTATTCCGTAACCGCTTTTCTTTCCTGTCTAGTATGGCGACGGGTTCCTCGATGTAATTGAGGCTATTATCTATCTCGATGTCGTCAAGTGTCACGTGTGCCGATTCGTCGGCCAGGCACTTGCGCAAGTGCGACACGTGGAAGGTTGGGTGAATTCCACTCAGCTCATCAGGTAATTCTAACCGGTAAGCGACTTCACCAACCCGTGCTAGTATTTTGAAAGGCCCGACGAATCTTGGGCTTAACTTCCCTCTCTTTCTGAATCGAATGATCCCCTTCCAGGGAGATACTTTCAATAGTACTTGATCCCCGACCTTGAATTCGATTGGTCTTCGCCTTTTATCCGCGTAGGACTTTTGACGGTCCTGTGCAGCTTTCATTCTGGCCTTGATCTGGTCAATCTTTTTAGAGGTTGTTGTGACTACCTCTAAACTCCCCAACTCTTTCTGTCCTACCTCGCCCCAACAGACCGGGGTTCGACATCTTCTACCATACAACATTTCGTAAGGCGGCATACCAATAGTGGTGTGGTGGCTGTTGTTGTAGGAGAACTCTGCCAATGGTAGGTGACTATCCCAACTGCCACCAAAGTCTATAATGCATGCGCGGAGCATATCCTCTAACGTCTGGATGGTCCTTTCTGATTGACCATCCGTCTGTGGATGATAAGCCGTGCTGATGTTCAGTCTTGTACCCATTGACTGGTGAAATCTTTTCCAGAACCTCGATGTAAATCGGGTGTCCCGGTCAGATACAATTGATAACGGTACGCCATGTCGAGAGACAATTTCATTGATAAATACTTCTGCCAACTTCTCAGATGAATACGTTTCGCGAATTGGCAAGAAATGTGCACTCTTTGTCAGACGATCCACTATAACCCAAATCGTATCATGGCCTTTTGCTGTGCGGGGCAGCTTTGTAATAAAGTCCATGGTGATACGCTCCCACTTCCATTCGGGTATTTCCAGAGGTTGGATCTTCCCGTACGGTTTCTGATGCTCTGCTTTAACTTGTGAGCAAGTCAGACACTTGCTTACATATCCGGTCACATCATTCTTCATGTTAGGCCACCAATACTCTTTCTTCAAATCCTGGTACATTTTCGTGGTTCCTGGGTGGATGGAATATCGAGACTTATGGGCCTCGTCAAGTACTTTGGCCCTAAGCTCTCCGCCCTTCGGTACCCACATGCGACCACACCTGGTCCTCACTCCATGAGTGTTTAACTCTAACTTTGTCTGTTGACCGACCATTCTTTCTTTCTTTATGTTCTCTTCCTTTAGTGCTTCCTTCTGTGCTGCTTCTAGCTCTGTCATAAAATCTGGGGTTATCACTAACTGGTACGCTTTTACCCTAATAGGAGAATGATTCTCCTTACGACTTAGGGCATCAGCGACCACATTCGCCTTTCCCGGGTGGTATAGGATCTCACAGTCATAGTCTTTCAGCAATTCTAACCACCGCCTTTGCCGCATATTCAGGTCTTTCTGTTCGAAGAAATACTTCAAGCTCTTGTGATCCGAATAAATCGTGCATTTCACCCCGTAGAGGTAATGCCTCCAAATCTTTAACGCAAAAACAACTGCCGCGAGCTCCAAATCGTGAGTCGGGTAGTTAATTTCGTGGATCTTTAGCTGTCGTGACGCATACGCGATCACCTTTCCCCTCTGCATCAAAACACACCCTAACCCTTGTCCCGATGTGTCAGAATATACCACCAGGTCCTCGTTACCATCGGGTAGTGCTAACACTGGGGCTTGGGTCAACTTCTTCTTTAACTCTTCAAATGCTTTGGACTGAGCCTGACCCCATTCGTACTTTACTTCTTTACGTGTCAACTTTGTCAGTGGCGAAGCTATTCTCGAGAAGTCCTGAATGAACCTTCGATAGTAACCTGCCAATCCCAGAAAACTCCGAATCTCGGTTGGCGTCTTCGGGGTTTCCCATTCCTGTACTGCCTCTATCTTAGCCGGGTCAACCATAATGCCGTCTGCGTTGATAACGTGACCTAAGAATTGGACTTCCTTAAGCCAGAACGCGCATTTGGAGAACTTGGCATACAACTTTTCTTTTTGTAGCGTCTCTAGTACTTCTCGAAGATGACAAGCATGATCACCTTCACTTTTCGAATAAATGAGTATGTCGTCTATAAACACTATCACCGACCTATCTAGCATCGGTCTACACACCTGGTTCATCATACTCATGAATGCTGCCGGAGCGTTCGTCAAGCCGAAAGACATCACGCGAAACTCGTAATGCCCATAACGCGTGCGAAACGCTGTCTTAGGTATGTCCTCTTCTCTTACCTTTAACTGATGATATCCCGACCGCAGATCGATCTTGGAGAACCATCTGGCGCCCTGTAGTTGGTCGAACAGATCATCGATCCTTGGTAGCGGATATTTGTTCTTTACTGTACGCTTGTTCAACTCTCTGTAGTCGATGCACATTCTCATGGCACCATCTTTCTTCTTTACGAACAGAACCGGAGCACCCCATGGAGAAATGCTTGGTCTGATAAATCCTCTATCCAAAAGTTCTTCCAACTGTACCATCAGCTCTTTCATCTCCAGAGGTGCAAGTCGGTACGGTGCTTTAGCCACGGGCTGGGCACCTGGCACTAAGTCTATCTGGAACTCTGTCTCCCGGTCAGGTGGTAACCCAGGCAACTCCTCAGGAAACACCCCCGGAAAATTACATACAACTGGTACGTCTTTTAACTCTCTCACCTTTACATCATTGTCTATCACATAGGCCAGGTAGGCCTCGCATCCGCGCCCTATATACTTCTCTGCCTTTATCATTGATATGACGTTCGTTAGTGAACCGTCGCGATCCCCGTACACCAAAACCTCGCCACCGTCTGGAGCTTTGAGCTGAACTATCTTTCGTCTACATATTATCCGGGCTTCGTTGGCAGCTAACCAATCCATACCCAAAACTATATCGAATCCTCCCAAGGTCATAACATACAACCTAACTGGGAATCTATGGCCATGAATCTTTATCGTGCAATTATCTACCAATTCACTTACTATCGTGGTCTTGCCCACTGCGGTTTCCACATTAAAGGCCTGCTCTACTCTAGTAACTTTGCATTTCATTCTTTTACACTTAGAAGATGATATAAAACTCCTACTGGCACCCGAATCAAATAATACTGAAACATAAGTGTGGTCAAGGATGAACGTACCTGACACAACATCTGGGTCTCCCCTAGCCTCCTCCTGTGTCAGTGCATACGCCCGGGTCCTTGCCTTCGGCTTCTCAGGTTCTTTACCCTTCTCGGTGCCAGTAGCCTTGGGTTTCCGACAGTCTTTGGCCATGTGGCCAGGTATCCCGCAGTTATAACAAGACTGTGCCCCGGGACACTCTCGAGAGTAGTGTCCGGTCTTTCCGCACCTATAGCACATATTTAACCCAACTCGGCACTCGCCCGAGTGCTTCCTGCCACACTTAGCACATTCAACCCCATCTTCAATCCTCAGTTTCTTCGTCTCCGGCCCCGCCCACTCTTTAGCTGGCCGTTTAACGGCATTGGTCACTTTCTTCTCAGTAGGCAGTGGGTCTGCGGATTCGAAGTCATCATAAACTATCCCAGCAAGTGATACCACAGATTCAAAACTCGTGGGAGCATTAGCTTTCACGTGCACACGGACTTTCTGTGGTAGTCCCTTGATGTAGTACTTAATCCTCTTTTCCTCAGTGTCCACCAGATGTGGAACCAGCTGAGCCAACTCTTGATATTTGGAGGTATACTGGCGATGAGTCATACTACCAGCACAGAGCCCCAGAAATTCCCTCTCAACTCTGTCAATCTCGTTCTGCGGGCAGAACTTAGTGATTAGCAGCTTTTTCATGTCGTCCCATTTCATCTTTTTCATCTCAGCAGAAGACTTGATTCTTTCGATCGATCTCCACCAGCTTAATGCCTCATTAGTGAATGAGTGAGCGGCAAACTTGACCGCTTGATCATCACGGCACTCACTAATGTTGATCACCCCATTCATTCTCTCTATCCACTCAAAAGTGGCAACAGCATCTTTCCGTCCATCATACTTCGGCGGGTCACACCCCCGAAAGGACTTATAGTTGCAACCCCGGGTTGCCATTTCATAATCAGAATCATCACTGTCAGTGACTCCAAGTCTCTTGCTGCTTTCCTCTTTCGTTTCTTTCTTCCCTATATTAAACTCTTTAAGGGCCTCGCCCAATGCTTCTGGTAGAACTTTCTTCAAGATTGAAGTAACCTCTGCCGCTATAGCTTCTTTCACAATCGGTTCCAACTCAAGCGCCTCATTAGGGGCATCGTTAGGAGCCGACATATGGTTCCCACTATCATTATGCTCCATATGCACCGATTCAGCTTCGTTGCGGGAGTGCTCACTTTCTTCAGGACGGTTCCGGTTACCTGGAGGTCGGCCTCGACGACCAGTACGACCCCCAGTGCGACCTCCTCTCTTTGCTCTAGCCATTTAGTGTCTACTGTGAACAAAGATAGCTCGTGTTATCAAGATAGGTAACAATTTAGAACACCTCGAGTACTGTAAATTACTAATTACAGAGACCGGTATGAAATTACTAATTTACTTTACTACTCGGGTTCTGAACATTTCCTTTTCGAGTAACATTTGCATCCAAGTTCAGAGTTTCTACTATAAGGCACGTACTATCTACTGTCTACTGTCTGTGCTAAGGCATGTACTATGTACTATTTATGCTAAAGCATCTACTTTCTGCTATCTGTACTAAGGCGTTATTGTCTATGTTCTATGTAAGGACATTGACTACCTTCTGTCTACTATCTTTCCATGGACGGGCTGCTCCGACTGACATTCCTTTCCTTCCTTTGCTTTGTCCCATTCTCAGTTTAAGTTCAGACATTATCGCAAATGTCTGAATCTCTCAAACTATGGCTCTGATACCAACTTGAAACGCCCCAAAACGGGTACATCTCATAGTTGGCACACAACATAACAAACATAGTTCTTAAACCGGAAATCAGAATCTTTTACAGCGGAAGTCTTTAATTCAAATCATTCATCAAACTAAAACATGAAATATTGTCTATAACATGAACTATCAGGATTGGAAATGTCAGTCTTCAATACCGCAGCCCGATGTCCATGCTATCCAGCCCACATGGCTCTTTCACTTTTCTTTAGCTTTACCCTTTTTACCTGTCATGCATACTAAAAGTCAGCTAACGCTGGTGAGTTCTCTCTTTACTTTAAACTGTAAACTTTGTCTTTGGTAGCTTAGTTTTATTAAAATAAAATAAGCTTTACTTTCACTTTCTTTGAAATGAACTTTTAACTATTACTTTAAAACTTTACAACGTTACAATTATAAATCTGTTACGTTACTATCTGTCATTAAAACTTTATCTTTAAGGAAACCCGTTAGGGTGTCCCACTGTACTCTGTCTATCATTTCACTTATACTTGACAAGTGACTTTATCATACTTTAACTATCACATATGGATCGTGGTCCGAGGACCAGATCCCTATCTTGCTTACACCTCAGGGTAAGACTTTTACTTTAGCGCTGCCCACACCTCAGGGTAGGACTTTCTTTCTCGCTTGCACGTTAGTGCAAGACTCCTTTAGCATTGCTCACACCTCAGGGTGAGACTTTCTCGCTTACACCGAAGTGAAGACTCCTTTAGCATTGCTTACACCGAAGTGTAAGACTCCTTTAGCATTGCTTACACCGAAGTGTAAGACTCCTTTAGCATTGCTCACACTTCAGGGTGAGACTTCTACTTTAGCATGCCTGCAGGACTTTCTACTATGCAACTACTATGCAATGCAATTACACTATTACACAAATAGAAATGCAATCACATAACTTTCATATAGACAAATAACACATATTAACACATAAGCATATAACATGGTATTTGTCACTGTCACTGTCACTGTCACTGTCGAGCTGTACCGAAGAACGGCTCCTTTATCGTTCTTTCTTTAGCTCATTGTTATCTTTCAAAAACTTGTTTAAAAGATAATACTATGCTCTTTTGTTCTTTATCTTTCATTTTATAAAAATAACATTTTTATAAAATACTATACTTTGCCTTTCATTTTATAAAAATAACATTTTTATAAAATACTATACTTTGCCCTTTCATTTTATAAAAATAACATTTTTATAAAATACTATACTTTGCCTTTCATTTTATAAAAATAACATTTTTATAAAATACTATACCAGTATGCATGCCAGCCCAAAACCATTAGGAAAAAGGGCAATAAGAACTCACCAGATGAATCGTTTCTGTTTACACCTAGCCGGTTCCTGAATGTCACTATGGTCACCCACAATCTGTATAATCAAGTCATAGGCGTAAGGCTGTGTTCCTAGGGGACACTTAGACATTACTAGGCTTGACTCAGATGTTTCGGGTCATGGTTTCATTATCGAAACTAGGTAGTTTCGAGTCCTGGCTCCTTATCGAAACTATGTAGTTTCGAGCCCTGGCTTCTTATCGAAACTAAGTAGTTTCGAGTCACTGCTTCTTATCGAAACTAAGTAGTTTCGAGTCACTGCTTCTTATCGAAACTAAGTAGTTTCGAGTCGTATGACTTATATAAATTCTTAGTTAAGGTCTTGGGTCTATATTGAAACTATGGTAGTTTCGATGGGTCTGCCCCTGTCGAAACTAGGTAGTTTCGATAGATGCGTCCATATCGAAACTAGTAGTTTCGACTGTGCAGTCTTCTTCCCCAAACAGAACCCTAGATCTGGTCCCTTTGTTCTAATCGATCAAGCTTTGAACTTTTTACGTTCGAAATGTTCCATTTTCCCCCATGAACTCAAACCCGTGGTTTGTTTCCAGTTTCACACGTAAAAATCTAAACCTTTACTCGATTATTAACCCGAAACCCGAAAGTTACAAAAACTCAGATTTAGGCATAATAATTACCTGTTACAGCTTCCTTCTCGTTTCTTTATGCTCCAGAGATGTTGAGCAACAATCCTCGAGACTTTGAGCTTGATCCCGAGCTTTCTCTCTCTAGACCCAAACTCTCACTCTCTCTTTCTCTCACTAGAAACTTGCGTGACAAGTGTGGTGAATGAGGGAGAGGCTGATGGCTGCTGCTATGAAGGCTCCCTGTCATTTTTCGGGCCCATGGGCCGGCCCCTAGCCAAGCCCACCTTCCTTTTTCTTTTATTTGGGTTTTTATTTATTTTGGGATGTTACATCTATTTATAGAGAACGAGGTTGAAAGGGTGGAAGTTTACCCCTGGAAGTGCACAACAACAAGTGAGGACTGAACCTCTACCTATTTATAGGCTGAAATCTAGAGCAAGCACGCAAGTGCTTCGTACAAAAAATACATGGTACCACGAACAAATCATTAGTTTTTCTAGTGATCGTTAGGGGTACGAGTCAGACATGGGCTCGACCATGCCAAAGGGAGAACTACTGCCCATTGTGATCTTTATTAACTCAATTTAAGACCTAATATTGCCCATGGCTAGTCCATTTAGAGCCCAATAGATCTATTAAAGCCCAGTGGAGTCCGTTAAGAGCTATATGTTCTAATATTGCCCATTGTGATTTATTATAACTCACTATAACTTGATCTAAATCATTTAAGACCTTTTATTGCCCATTACTAGTCTATTAAACGTTCGTGGACCTATTAAGGCCCAATGGATTCCATGAAAATTATATGATTTACTATTGCCCATTGTGATCTATTATAACTTATTACAAGCCGATCTAAACCATTTAGGAACTATTATTGCCTATTGTTGGTCCAATAAGACATATAGGATCTACTATTGCCCATTATGATCTTTATTAACTCACTACAACCCGATCTAAACTATTTAGGATCTACTATTGTCCATTGATGGTTCATCAGGAGCCCAACGGATCTATTAAGGCTCAATGGAGTCTATTAAGAGCTATATGATCTACTATTGCCCATTGTGGTTTATTATAACTCACTACAACCCGATCTATACCATTTAGGACATTTTATTACCCATTTCTAGTCCATTATTAATGCCCAATGGATTCCATTAAGAGCTATATGATCTATTATTACCCATTGTGATGTGTTATAATCTACTACAACCCGGTCTAAACTATTTAGGACCTACTACTATCCATTGCTGGTCTATTAAGAGCCCAATGGACCTATAAAGGCCTAATAGATTCCATTAGAAGCTATCATGACTCTTATTATTAATATTATTTATTATTACTATTATTATCTCTTATATAATAATAATAATTATTATTACTTATATAAAAACTATTATTACTTATATTATTATTTTTTTCTATTATTATTACTTATATTAAAATTCTTATCATGGTTTTTTTTATTTCCTGTTTATGATGGAATTTCGTCGGAATATACTACTGGAAAACTCACTACGAAACAAACTTGAACAGCTACATTGCCTGGAAAATTGTGATCGATGGATTTTATAGCCGTCGGTAAATATGTGACGAATTGCCAACGGGTGTTATTTTTTAAAAACAAGAAAATTACTAAAAGTTGTTTTGCGACGTCATCCATCACAAATTTTGGCAGAAAATTCCGACGGCATCGTCCATCGATAGTGCTATTTGCTTGTAGTGACCTGATAAAAAGTCAATCTAGTGGCTCTCTACATTTTATCCCTGTAATAAAACATAAAATTACTTAGAAATTATGTGATTTATCTATGAGTATTCTAAGTTTTCTAATCTAGGAGGAGTTTTCATATAATCCTCTTCCTGTTATATTATTTTTAAAGCTTTCAACCTTTTAGTCTATTAACGTTACCAGAACTACTAGTTTAGAAAAAATAAAACTAAAAAAGTCTTATATTTCATTTGAATAGAATAATTATTAGGTTTTATTTAAATTCTGGTACCACAAGTACCATTATTGAGGAATAATATTTTTGATTTGCTTTCCTCTTTCCTTCATTTAATCATTTAATTTGACTAGTTCTTGGTCACTCATTTTGACGCCAAAATTCCTAGAAAACAAATTATGGCCATTAGAAGTGTTGAGCCCTTCCTAATTTCTTGATCACAAGTCTCTTTCAATCTTCTTGGTGTTTATATAAATATACACCCTTCACATGTAATACTAGTTCGCTTCTCAGAACTTTGTGGTTGACATTGACATAATTAATTCAAATAAAGAATTAATTTCTTTGATTCAAACTATTATATATATATATATATATATATATATATATATATATATATACATACATACTAGGTTACAATCTCGTGTATTACACCGGCTTGAATAGATGTATTGTTATATACTTATAATTAAAAAAATTAAAAAACACGTGTATTATACGGGTAAATAAACATGTGTATTACACGAGTTGAACACAATATAATGTTATATGTTAATCCATACAATCGTCAAGATTTAAAAATGACATTTGCATGTCAGTTATAAATTCCGTTACATTAATTTTTAGAACATGTTTTTCAACTGTGTATTAATTCTATTATATAATTGATAAATGTTAATTCAGTTAAAGTGTACTTAGTTCTTTAAATATCTTTTTACCATATATAAGTCAACTTAAATTAAAATACGTATAAGAAATAAGAAATAAAACTTGGATTTTTTAATGGCGCCTATTTTTTTTGGCATATCGTATTTTTACCATTCAACCATATTAAATTCTTTAAAAGTTTTAGAAACCAATTATAAAAAAACAACTATTTATCATTATCCTTCCTTTTTTGTAAATATTTTAACGAACATAATTTAAAATTGATGTGGAATGTCAGAAATTACAACTATTCATAATTAATTTATAGTAAATTTATTTGATTAATAATAATATAACTATCAATAATTAAATTTATATCAAACATCTAAAAATATATTCATTTAATATCATTAATAGGAGAGATAGGCGGGAAAAAATAATTTAGAAGGCTTAGAATTGTGTCATGTGCCATCTAGGATTTTTATTTATTAGATAGTATAGATGTATATATATATATATATAGAGAGAGAGAGACATGTTCAATTAAGAATCATCATTTTGGCGAGAATCAAAAGAACCATGTATTTTTACACAACCATCATTGTGGTTGACATTGACATATATGCATTTGTGCATATATAAAGTAAGGATGCATGTATGCATTTATGTAAGAATGTATGGTTCTTTTGGTTCTCGCCAAAATGATGGGTCTCAATTGAACATGTCCATATATATATATATATATATATATATATATATATATATATATACACACACACACACATATATATATATATATATATATATATATATGGGGTGATATTCAAATGATAACCAACTTTTATGTGATAACCATGAAAACCACTATCAAACATAGTGTTACGTATTTGTAACAATTATCATTTTGTTAGTATTACATATATGTAAACACTTTGTGTCACGTATATGTAACATTATTTGGTACGTATATGTAAGACTCATCAATTTTGTATTAATGTTCATCAAGATACTTAAATACTCGTTTAACAATTAAAAAAAATAATTTATAAATTATGTGATTTTTTGATAGTGGTTACTATAAAAAGTTGGTTATCATTTGAACCCGGGAAGGGTTTAAATGCTAACCAACTTTTTATGTGATAACTGTGATAACCACTATAAAACAATCACATATTTTATAAATTATTTTTTCTTTTAATTATTAACATTTTATTTAAGTATCTTGAATAAATATTTTGAACGTAAATACGAAAATTATGAGTTTTACATATACGTACCAAATAATATTATATATACGTGACACATAGTGTTTACATATATGTAAATTAACATAATGATAATTAATACATATATGTAACACTATATTTTAGAGTGGTTATCACATAAAAATTGGTTAGCATTTGAACCTCACCCTATTATATATATATATATATATATATATATATATATATATATATATATATATATATATATATATATAGGGGAGGGATCAAGAGAAAACCACAAAGTTAGGCGAAAACCGAGAAAACCACTAAAACAATGAGTAATACTATATGTTACGTATACGTAACCGCAATTTTTTTGAATTTTTTTGAATTTTTTTGTTTTCTGTTTACGTATACGTAACACTATGGGTTACGTATATGTAAGCCAATATTTAAATATTTTTTTGGTAAAAATTTATAATATTACATTGATACTCTAATAAAAAAATTAAAATAAAATAAAATAAAAAATAAATATTATTTTATTATTGGTTAAAATTGGTTTTTTTATCTAGAACCCAACCCTATATATATATAGGGGAGGGTTCCAGAGAAAACCACATAGTTAGTCAAAAACCGAGAAAACCACTAAAAACCCAATTTTAACCAATAATATAATAATATTTATTTTTTATTTTATTTTTTTATAAGAGTCTCAATGTAATATTATAAATTTTTACCAAAAAATCATTTAAATATTAGCTTACGTATGCGTAACCCATAGTGTTATACAAAAAAAATTGTGGTTACATTACGTATACGTAACCCATAGTATTACACATTGTTTTAGTGATTTTCTTGGTTTCTTCTAACTTTGTGGTTTTCTCTTGATCCTTCCCCTATATATATATACACACACACACTAGATTAGAAACTCATGTATTATACGGGTTGAATAAATCCAATAAATTGTAAACCAACATTTTCTATGAAGATTTATTTGTTTATTATTATTAGAATAATTGACAATAGTTGTATCTTCAATGAAGTTTCTCTATTTGATACTAATTGTTAAATAAAACTTTTAATAGGCTTGATATATAGTGAATTGAAATAATCCGTAAACTGTATTATGATTTAATGTATTATAGCTTTATATACGATAAGGGAAAACTTCACCAAATAGTAACCAAGTTTTCTAAGTGTTTCATTTAAGTCAGTCAAAGTTTTTTTGTTCTTTTAAAGTCACTCAAATTTCATTAAGTATTCCAATTATATGTAATGCTTTTATAAATGTGTAAATTTTTTAAAATTAAATGAGGCAAATTAAATATATATGAATATTAGTTACCAATAAGTGAAAATTTTAATCCAATTAATTTAAAATATGAGGTAATAATGAAGAACAAAAATTCACCAAATAATAAAAAAGTTTCAAATATGTTATATTTAAGTCGAATTAGAAAAAAATAATTGCTAAATAACAAACAAGATTCATATATGTTTCATATATCTGATTCAGTTTTAAAAAATTTAAACATTTATAAAAAATTTAAACATTTATAAAAATATTACATAGGATTGGAACACTTGGTGAAAGTTGAGTAACTTTAGAGGGACAAAAAAACTTTGAGTAACTTAAATGGAACACTTGAAAAACTTGATTACTATTCTGTGAAGTTACCCCATAAGTTAACGGAGTTATTAACGAAATAATTAAAAAGATGTAAAAGGAATTTGATGACTACGACCAAGTACTGCTATGCAATTAGTCACCAAACAAACATAAAACTAAAGCAAAAGGTCAAAATGTGAAGGATCATTTTATCAAAACCAATGAAATATAATTAAAATTAACTCAAATAAACTCAACAATTATACAAATAAATACAATTATCATAATAAAAAAACAACTAATAAGTAATTCGAATTTGACCAAAACCCCATCAAGGTTTTATGGAATTAGGGTTTTGATATATTAGCTGTTTGTATCAATAAAATTAAAACACGTTTCAAGTATTATAAAATAAAATATTAGTTAACTAATTAATTATTAATCAATGCAGGCTCACTGTCATCTGAACTAATCATTTACGAAAGAGGTCAACTAAACTGAAATATCTGGAAAATAATTCATCTTTTTCCTAACATGCTTGGTCTAAATTGGTAATTGTGTGACTAATTGTGTATGAAAATTAAAGATAAAAATCTTTAAAATATTAAGCACCATGAAAACAAATTAACCAGATAGAAATGATCGATGGCTAAATTTCAAAGTGATACGATTATAAATTAAAAAAATAACTTTTTTTGAATAACAAACATGTACAGAGAAAAGACGGAGTCTCTATATTACACAAATGAATATTAGCTTACAAATGAAGAAGAAAGCAACATTGAATAAAAAGATAACTGGGCATGGGCTAAAGCCCATAACAGGGCCCATAACAACTTATTATGCTAACATTCTCCCTCAAACTCACAATGCAAAAGAAATAAACATTGAGAGTTTATCACACAAAAAACGAAACCGAGATGCCGATTGAGCCTTGGTGAAAATATCTGCAATCTGCAATGCTGATGGAACAAAAGGAAGTGAGTTGGTCCCGAGCTGAAGATGACGACGAGTAAAATGACAATCTATCTCAATATGTTTTGTTCATTCATGAAAGACAAAGTTTTTAGCGATCTGCATAGCACTTTGATTATCACAATGTAATGGGGTAGGTGAGGAAACAACAACCCCCATATCTGCCAGAAGCCATCGTAACCAAACAATTTCACATGTAGTCACAGCCATAGCACGATATTCAGCCTCAGTGGAGGACCTAGAGACAACGTCTTATTTCTTGCTTTTCCTTGAGATTAAGGAATCACCAAGGAAAATACAAAAACCTGTAGTGGATTTACGATCATTGGGATCACTATCCCAATCAACATCACTATAGGCACGCAATTCCAAAGAAGACGTAGAAGGGAATAAAAGACTTTGAAACTGAGTGCCACAAAGATACCTTAAAATACGAAGAACAGCTCCCCAGTGAATAGAAGTAGGAGCGGTAACAAACTAGCTAACCACATGAACAGCATGAGCGATATCAGGGCGAGTAACTGTAAAATAAACCAAACTGCCTACAATAGTACGATATAGGCTCGGATCAGATAGAGGAACACCATCAGTGGGAGAGTAACGCGTGTTGGTTTCAAGAGGAGTGTCTGCAATTCTGTTATTAGAAAGTCTTGCACGTTGAAACAGATCAGAAATATACTTCGTATGAGAGAGAAGATATCCCTTTTTAGATTGAGCTATCTCAATCCCCAAAAAATACCGTAATAACCCCAAATTTTTCATAGCAAAATGACGAGCCAAGTCACGCTTCAAGGATTCAATGCCATCATAATCATCGCCTTTAATAATCATGTCATCCACATATAAAGACAAGACAATGCGTCCAGCATTCGTACATGAACAAATAATGTCGAATCATGATTGCTAGGAAGAAAGCCAAGGGAAGTGATTAGTGTAGAGAATTTTTCAAACCAGGCACGAGGGGCCAGTTTTAGTCTATATAGAGCTTTTCGAAGTCGACAGACTTCACTAGGCTGATGAGCTATTCCCGGGGGTGGAGTCATGTAAACCTCCTCATGAAGATCACCATTTAGAAAAGCATTTTTGACATCCATTTGACAGATCTTCCATTGTCGAACTGACGCAACAGCAATTAAAGTATGAACGATTGTCATTTTTGCAACAGGGGCAAAGGTATCCTCATAACCCATACCATACGTTTGCGAATATTCTTTTGCCACAAATCTGGCCTTGTACCGTTCAACAGAGCCATCAGACTTTGTCTTAATCTTATACACCCAACGACAACCAACCTTATGTTTACCTGGTGGTAGAGGAACCAAATCCCAGGTGTGAGTCTGATGAAGAGCAGTGAGCTCTTCAGCCATAGCATTTTGCCATAGAGGATCAGAGACAGCCTCTCTATATGATTCTGGTTCAGACAGATAATGAATGCCCGCGATGAATGAACTAAATGAAGCAGAATATGCAAAGTATGCAAAATCTGGTAGTTGAGTAGACTTACATGCACGAGTAGACTTTCTCGGAGGTGGAGGAGAATCAACATTGGTGCCAGATGACGTGGAAGGTTCATGAACTGGCACATCATGTGCAACCGAAGTATCTAGAGCAGGCATATTAGGATCAACAGACGAATCGAAAACATCAGAGGTTGGGACATCAATGTTGCTAGCAAAAGGATCAATATTCTGAAGATCTGACTTTGTTACATCATGGTACATAGCTGGAATCGAATAAAATAGAATATGTTCAAGAAAATTAACATGTCTTGATACATATAACTTCTGACTTACATGATCAAAACAACGGTATCCTTTTTGTCCCGTGCCATATCCCTTGGGACCACTGGCATAGCCTAAGAAAACACATAAGGCTGACTTATTGGTCAATTTGTCTCGTTCAACATGAGGCGGGGAGCAAATCAAGTACATCCAAAAACCCGTAATTCACCATAATCTGGGCGTTCACCGAAAAGATTTTCAAATGGAGATATCCCATCAAGTAGGGATCCTATTAATTACATGTTGGGCGGTCAGAGGTGCTTCTCCCCAATAGACACTAGGTACTTCAGCAGATAAAAAGAATGAACGAGTGGTTTCCATAAGATGACAATGTTTCCTTTCAACAACACCATTCTATTGAGGGGTGTCAGTACAACACGATTGGTGTATGGTTCCATCTGATGCAAGCAACTGAGTAAAATCATTAGAGGTGTATTAACCCCTAAGTCACACCTGAGGCGCTTTATCACAGCCGAATGCTGCGTTTAAACATAAGCCCTAAATGTTTTATAAATGTCAAGGAACTTAGATCTACGTTTCATAAGGTACACCCAGGTATAACGAGTGTAATCATCGATAAAGGAAACATAATAATGTGAAACACCCTTAGTGGATACTTGTGATGGTCCCCACACATCAGAATGAATAATATCAAATGGTGCAACAGAATGAGAAATACTTTTATCAAAAGGTAAAGCAGAAAATTTGGCATGTTTACAACCACAACAATCAGAAATATCACAGGTTTGCAACTGACCCAAAACACCTGTGGAAACCAAAAATTTTAAACGAGAGGCGGACACATGTCTCAAACGAGAATGCCAAATATAAAATTCAGACGACAAAGGACTTAAACAAAAATAAGATAAATCAACACTGGAGGCAGCAACACCAGGTGCAGGAACTTTGAGTTCTTCTAAAACATATAAATCTCCAACCCTACGACCGATACCAATCACCCTCTGAGTGTGTTGATCCTACACAACACAAACAATGTCACAAAAGAAAACCCAAATTCCAGACTTACACAACTGACTGACTGAAGCAAGATTTAAGGCAAGCTTCGGAATATAATAGACATCATTAAGAGACACATAAGGGGTAGACACAGATCCAACACCCTCTACCAACATGGATGTAGCACTAGCAAACATGACAGAAACAGGAGAGACAGGAGACAAAGAAAGAAATACAACGACGAAATACATGAGGTACCAGATGAAGACAATCCCACAGTAGACATAGTGGTAGGGTTGGCAGCAAGAAACTGTCTGAACTGTTCAAATACTTGCAGATCCAGAGCAGATGGTGGTTTGTTCATTTCTACAGATGGTGGTGTAGCAGCAGCAGTAAACTGAGGTGGTTTAAATGTCCATGAAGATGGACCAGATGAACCAGCAGAAGTGGACGTGAGACTTCCACCTGATCTGTTCTGTTATGAGGGCTTCTGCAAGTTATAATTTTTTCTGTTAAGTAACAACTTACATTGAGACTTCCAATGATTTTTCCATTTGCAAAAAGCACATTCATCAAAAGCAACTTTAGCACCTTGTCTGGACTGATTAGGGGGAACGACAAACACAGCTGGAGTAGTTACTTTAGGAGCTTTATTAACCTGTGATTTTAACCGAGTTTCCTCTGCAATCAACTCGTGAACAATTGAATCAACTGTTGGAAGAGGGGAACGATGAAGAATCGTTCCACGCAGTCCTTCAAAGTCTGAACGTAATGCCATCAAGAATTGTACCAAACATTGTTCCTCCCTTATATCAATATAAGGTTTAAACACCTTCAGTGCTGCATATTTCGTAAGTGCCAATTGATCTCATAAATCCGACATAGCTCCATAAAATTCTTGAATGCTCATCTCATTCTGTTGAAGAGCACGAATATCAAACTCCAACGAGTATTGCTTGGCAAAGTTAAACTGAGTATACAGCTTTTCCAAATGATCCCAAACATGCTTAGCCGTATCATATTTAGCCAACTGAATATCAATGAACTGACCTACAGAGTTGTTGATCCAATTTATAACTTTAGAGTTATCTGTTTCCCATGTATCAAGAGCTAAGGCATATTCAACAGGCTTAGACTTATCAGTAGGCTTTCCCTTAGTACCTGTGACATAACCCCACATATTTTTCCCTCGAAGAAAGTTTTTCATTACGTAACTTGTAACACCCTTAATTGGAAAACCAATTATTAAAACATTTAAACGTGCGAAAACTTTTGTCTCAAGAATTTTTTTTTTTTTACTTTCTCGCGTACCGCGAGACTTTGGACAACTTCCCTCGCATACCGCGAGGGAGTTCAGAAAAACCTGACCGAGAGCCAAGTCTCTCGCGTACCGTGACAGAAGCCTTCCTGGCTCTCGCGTACCGCGGGGGACCTGAGTAAACAGAAAGTTTACTCAGTTTGCCGAGTTCCAACATTTAGTCATTTTTCACCATTTTTCAATTCCACATGACACCAAAATTTACCAACACATGGGTTTTAGTTTCAAAACATATACACAACACTTATAGACACCAAAACATAGTTCAATTGCCAATTTACACCACCTTTCAAGGATTTCAACATTTAATCCCCAAAACACCAAAAAATTCATACGAGAATCCTTTAACGCCTCGGACTTGACTTTGACCTACATCGGAGCTTTCCCTACAATACCACATATATAAATCACCATTAGTAATGACGATAAACACATTCAACAGGTATTTACACTTGTTTTCACCGCTTTCACCCATTTGACCCGTTTGCACCCATTTGGTCAATTAAGGTTCTTAACATTTGAATTTCCACTACAAGTCTCATTCTTTTCATATTACATTCATTTACCACCACCCATTTACCCATTTGAAGTATTCCACACTTCTAATTAGGTTCACTACCTCTTGGTGCGAGTACTACAACTCGTCTTACCCGCACTTGGAGTATTTGACTCCAAGTCCACCCTTTGAAGTATTCCACACTTCTTGTTGGGTTTACTACCTCTTGGTGTGAGTACCACAACTCGTCTTACCTGTACTTAGATTTTTTGACACCAAGTTCACCTATTGAAGTATTCCACACTTCAATCCACCATTTCACCAAGTTATCACATTTTATTTGACCATAAACCACATAAGTCATATATACCACATTTACCACATTCACATATTAGTTTGACTATTTACCTCATAAGTCAATTTCTTCACATTCACCACATTCACATAATAGCATGACTATTTACCACTTAAGTCATTTACACTTATTTACCCCATTGCACAATCAAGTTTTAACTATTAACCACATAGTCTAATTACACCAATTCTAACCCATTAGTTTGACCTTCTACCACTAAAGTCAATTTAGTACAAATCCACACATACCACATTCAAGCAATAGTCATAAACATTCATTTAAATTTATTGTATGCATACATATTACATACACCACACATTTATCAACATTACTAAGTAAGTGCAAAGGCACTTACCTTTAGAGTTAGAAGATCCCTCACCACCTTCTAGCTTTGCAAATTGATTACCTAAACATATACACCTAGTTTAGTAATCTAACATTCATCAAATATCACATTACAATTGAGACCACAACCCAATTTCCATTTCCAACCCAAACTGACCCATTTGGGTTATTCCCATAACCAAACACCCCCTTTCAATACAAACTCACCTACTTGAGTTTTCTTTCCAATACCTTGACACTAATTTCTCATTCAATAATTTTTATTAGGTCAATTTGGTGTTTGTTCAAGTGTCTATTTCCACCTAAACACTTAATCATCACTAATTCAACAATCTAGCATCAAGATTCAAACACCCCCAATTTTCATCATATGAACCCTAACTTTTCAAAATCAAAATCAAAGGGTTCTAGGATGTTAATCACCTCTCTTTACCTTTAGTTTAGCTAGGTTATCCACAATATAACACTAATTTACCACATGCATACACAATTTTCGGATTTCCACAAAAAACCCACCTACTAACACATTCAAAGGTGAAATCAATGGAAGATTACACTTACTTGATGTTAGAAGGAAGATGTGCAAGCTAAAACATTCACCAATTCAAGCTCAAAATGCACGATTTTGCTCAAAACCTGATTTTCTCTTTTTTCTCCTTGCTTTGAACGATCTTGAACTCCAAATGAGTTCAATTTTGACTTCAATAAGTCAATATGGCAAATTTTGCCATTTTTACACCTTTAGCCCTTCCACTTTCATTTCACTCCAAAACTAGTTAAAACTAGTATAATCCCATTACTAACTTGAAACTAGTATAATCCCATTACTAACTTGAAACCCACTTGTTTCAACTTATTTCTAAAATATTATTTTCACCATAATATTTATTAGAATATTTTATTTATTTGAAAACGAAACCCGGATTTTGGTTCGTTACATAACTCTAGTAGGTGTAGTTTTTACCATCCAGACGAGTGCTAATAGACTGATGAGAGTCATCTTTTCCAGCCATATTATCAAAAGCCCATAACAACTTATTTTGCTAACAACTTCATCTGGTATTTTCTTAAAATGATGAAATTTATGTTGTCCATGATTTATATAGATCATTTTCTCTTTAAAATTCTCACGTTCATATTCAAAATATGTTATCTATATGTATGAGTTTGAAGCTAAAGAGACGAGAGTATAAAGAAGGGTAGGCTTAAAAGAGCCTTTACACCTTCCCTTACGACACACAGTACGTAAGCTCCCGAGAATCCATGAAATGTTTTGAGTATGTGGCATGTAAAAAAAAGTTGGCCGGTATAATATAAACTTAATAATCTTATACAAAAAAAACATAAAATACAATCCTTATTTTTTCTTAAATTTTAAAACTTGAGACTTTTTTTAACAATTCAAGTCACATGTGTAAAAAATTAAAAACTTTGTGCCCCTGAGGAGACCGGGACCTGGACGGTCACCCTCCCCGCCCCCCCTAAGGGCCTGCTTTGACGGTACGGTTGCGGGGCGAGAGTCAAGGGCAAGCGGGACCGTCAGCAGAGGTGAAACTTAATGGGGGCCAAAGGGGTCCCCCCCCACCCACAATTATTTGCTCACAAGTATTGATTTTGGCTCACTTGATTTATTTTTAATTAGTTATAGTGTTTGAGCTCCTCCTAATCTAGAACAAAACCCAAACTTATTTTCACCAAGCCCACTAGTGACAAATTTATCAGCTATTGAGTTTGGGCCCTCTTAATCGAGAAAAAAAAATTGATTTTTTTTGTGTAATATTTTCGACATCCAACCTAATTGTTCAAGTCACGGGTCTTCAGAGACATAGGCTCGCCCCCCCTCGCTCAGTTTTGTAAGTTTTCAATCTCGATCAGTGAGTGCTTGCTGAAGACATCCCGAGAGATTTGAGGTTAGATTATATTATTCTTAGTAGTAGTAGTTTATTATTATTATTATATCATTATTATCATTATTATTATTATTATTATTATTAAGGAATTGCGTTGTCAAGAAACCCACGTTAACATTCGAGTCGATCTCGTGGAACATATTACAAGCACTTACATACCCAATCTAGACAAGTAGTAACATATACATACATGCATACATACATACATACATACACACATAGGGTGAGGTTCAAATGCTAACTAATATTTATATGATAACCATGATAACCACTCTCAAACATAGTGTTATGTATATGTAACAATTATCATTATGTTAATGTTACACATATGTAAACACTATGTGTCACGTATATGTAACATTATTTGGTACGTATACGTAAGACTCATCATTTCTGTATTTACGTTTAAACAATTTATTCAAGATACTTAAATACTATTTTAATAGTCAAAATAAAAAATAATTTATAAATTATGTGATTATTTTATAGTGGTTAACACGGTTATCACATAAAAAGTTAGTTGGTATTTGGACCTTCCCTACACACATATGTATATATAGGGTCGTTTAAAATGGAACACCAAAAAAGCAGGGAACGGGGGAGAAACAAAATGGAACCAGCTCAAACAAACTCTGATTGAACTCATTTCAAAAGGGAACACCATTTTTATTTTAGTCTTTAGGGTTTAGGTTTTTAGTGAGTGGGGTGAGGCGTGGTAGGGTGAGGTGTGGTGGGGAGGGGGAAGGTTTAGATTTATGTTTTTAGGGGGTGAGAGGGATTAGTTTTTTTTTTTTCTAAAAGGGTAGGGGGTGAGGGAGAGTTTATGTTTTTTTGTGGGGGTTACTCGGTTGATGTTTTTATTGTTTTCAAAGAACCTTTCCCTATATTTAATGTTTTGTTTTATAATAAATGAAATGTTTTTTGTTTTAGAAGTTTTATATTTTTTAAGTTAATTTGTTATTATTTAAATTATTTTGAGTTAATTTTTAATTTTATATTAGTTTTTATTATTATTTTTTTATTTATTAATTGAAAATAGTTTATGGATGAAAAAGATGGATATCATTGGTTTGATGAGAGTGAATGAAAAAAACTCTAATGTGACACTTATGTAGTCATGTGGAGGAAAAATAAAGATCAAAGATGGATGTAATAATAATAATAATAATAATAATAATAATAATAATAATAATAATAATAATAATAATAATAATAATAATAATAATAATAATTTTTTTTTCTTTTTGTTTCTAGTATGTAAAGAATGCTTAACATATTCCTCTATACATTTTCACTACTATTATTTCTTGCAAGTGTGCTTTTCTAAAGAGAAGAGAAGTACGACGAAGAAAAAGTTTTGCATACTTGTAACATCCCAAAATGTCGAGAAATAAAGTTAACGAGTTCAAGCGGGCCGAAGTCGGGCCGGGTCAGTCGCGAACCGGGCTTGGGGAGGTCTCCCCTATAAATAGCCAGGGTCACCACATGTTTCTCTCATTTGCAATTCTAGAGAGAGAAAACCGTAGAGAGAGAAAGTGTCGGAATCGCATAAGATTGCACCCGCTCGTGTCTCTTGCACTCGTGAGAAGAACCTCCGGATCAGAAGCTCGATTCAGGTAACCATCCGACCTAAATCTGAGTTTTAGTTCGTTTTTGGGTTTTTCGGGTTTTGGGTGAAAAGGCAAGGTTTGAACGGATGAATCTGATAAATAATCATAGATTTGAGATCCCTAAGGGAAAACGAACGTTTTGGATGCAACATGTTCGGGATCTTGACATGATCAGACCCGAAATGCGAAAGTTAGGGTTTTCGCGAAGAACAGGTCGTGCGCACTTGCTAAGTGCGCACGAAGCAGGTCCTGCGCACTTGCTAAGTGCGCAGGAGGAGGAACCTGCGCACTTGCTAAGTGCGCAGGAGGAAGGACCTGCGCACTTGCTAAGTGCGCAGGAGGCAGGGTCTGCGCACTTGCTAAGTGCGCAGGCAGCAGAGTCTGCGCACTTGCTAAGTGCGCAGACATCAGAACTGATGAAGTAAAGTTAGTATGTTTAGAAGGGTTAAACCGTTAGAGTCGGTAATGGTCTGATGTGTATGTAACTACTCAATTCAGATCGTACGTGAAGTCGTTGGACCCTTGATTAGGACAACCGAGACTAGCTTATAAGGTGAGTTCTAGAAGCCCTCTTTTAAATGTTTTTATATAATGTTTTCGGGCTGGTGTGTACACGTATGAAATGATGTTTTATGAAATGATGTTTTATAAAATGATGTTTATGAAACTACGTTTACGAAAGGAAATGATTTGGAACGAAGGGTTTATGGAAAGAAAGTTTATGAACGAAATGCTTACGAACGAATGTTATAAAGAAATGGTTTAATGAAAAGGTAAAGGGTTTTGAAAGTGAAGGAAAGGTTTTATGAAAAGAAAACAAAAAGGGGCAAATGTTTTAAAGAAGTCATTACAAATCTAATCTGTCGAATGAATGGAATTGACGAATGAAGTCTGGGAATGTGATTCCCAGCCTTGTGGTAGATTATGGACAGTGAGCCATAGTTACCACAAGAACAACATGGGCAATGTCTTTGTGGCATGTCAATGGTTTTGATGTTGTACAACTGGTAAGGGAGTAACGACGGTTACTCGGGTGATGACGATCATCCTAACGAACGAGGTAATGGGAAATCAATGACGGCGATACGTAACGGTTGATTTCCAAAGGAAAGATGCGTGTTGGGCAATGACGGCGATACGTAACGGTTGACCTCACGCATTGAAGGGTTGGGCAATGACGGCAATACGTAACGGTTGACCCAACGTAGTGGTATGGTTGTGGCAATGACGGCGATACGTAACGGTTGCCCACAACATTAAAAGTTCCTACGGGGACATAGAGACGCGTAACGATACAGATTTAGATAATAATGTATGACTTAAATGAATGTTAATATTTTAAACAAATGATTGTGTTTAAATATGCGAAGGTTTACGAATGAAAGGCCCTGTTTTCTTATACGAATGTTAAACCCTATTGAATGTTTGAATGATGAACCATTTCTTAAAACGAACGAAAACTAGAACTCACCAGCGTAGCTGACGTTTTTAAGTGTACACATTCATGTTAAGGCAGGTTATGAGGATGGACGGTGATGCTTGGCTAGAGATGAAGAGTTATCCGACTGCTTTTGAAGACTGGCATCCCGTTATGTTTAGTTATGATGTAATATGTTTTAAACTATGTTTACGCTTCCGCATGTATGAACAACGATTAAGTTATGTTTAAATGAAATTTCCGCTGCGTTATCTGATATTCATGTTTAAGAACTGCTTGTGAATGAGTAAATCCAATAAGTGAGGCCTCCCGGGTTTGGGGCCTTACAATACTTGTTAAAAAATATATCTTTTCTTGTGGTGATAAAAGTATTAACGTGTCAAGTTTAGGTTGTTCAATAAGCGAGACAAGTTGAGTTAACTTATGCTCATAACAAGATGACATGAACTAAAAATTTGAACTCCTATTCAACTCTATGAACTAGCCGGTGACTTTGTGAGCTACCTTGTTTCTTTTGAATTTTGATAGTTCTATATGTTTTTTTATGCAAATCTCAAATATAAAGTTAACAATAATATAAAATTATACAAAGTCAAAAAAATAATAGTACCAAACTACATATATACAAAAAGATCGCGGATGAAAATTTCTCCAAGAAAGCAAAGCATCGACTCAAACTCAGCTCGAATATTTATATGAGCCAAGTAGCTAACGTTTCAAAATGTGACGATGAAGAAAAGCGACGTTATTATTATTATTTTTTAACTAATGTGAGATTACGTTTACACCCAACAATCCTCCCCTTAAACCGGAGACCATGCATTTGGGCATCACCTTCAATGATAGGCTTCATGATCCAGTCATCTTATACTGTTATTTTATTACTAGGGTAACTCAGCTGACTTCTACAATATTAACAACAAAATGTTAACGTGGTAACATGGATCAACTTACTCCGACTGACATACCATATATGTTGGCAAAAGGGGTACTCCATCCATCCGCACCAAAACTAGACCAAACAAGTGACACCACTTTGACGTCTCATTCTTATGGTTGAGACTTCATCAAGTTCAACACATGGAATGATGTTTCGTTTAGTTCAATTAAATATTTTTTTAGCTTTTTCCAGGCCATATTCAAGTAAATACAATCATATATATATATATATATATATATATATATATATATATATATATATATATATATATATTATTGACAAACACACATTTTTACTAAATTTCTAAAAGCATTACACATACACTAAGTATGATTTGAATCTCGAACCGCCTTGCATTACGACGGAGTTTGGTCTTTTTTCCCCACGTAATGCAAACCGTTCGCTCATAACCTGGCGTCCTCTATAGCCAACGATACAAAATAAAAACTCTATTTAACTTCGTTTTAAAAAAAAACTCAATATTAATACCGGCTCCGATAATACCAATATCATTTAGATAATGAAACAGGTTAAAAACATATATTATACAAAGTATAAGGGTATGGGTTGAAAACGTATATTATACAAAGTATGACGATGAAAAAGAAATTTGAAAAAAAATTAATTTAGTGTTACTGTTCAAAACACTTTGTTTTTCAATATCGATAATTTTAGCAACCACTTTATGTGTATTTAACTTAAATTTTAGCAATTGTCATATTTTAAAATAAAATAAAACAAATGATAAGTCATTGTTGGATAGTCCTTTCACATGGGGGCTTTTTGAACTACTAGCGAACAATAATTGCAATAAAATGAAGTAAATATCAAGTCATTGTGGACAAGTTGGAATTCCTTTGCAAGTTGTATTCATAATAACAATAATAAAATCAATTAAATCCACATGGTAATTTACAAAAGTGACCCCCATCTTTAATCAATTAGCCATTTCTCTTCCTCTCTCCTTTCTCAGTTTCATTTCTGGCTCCGATTCAAACCCGGGACGACGGGGTTGCCATCTCCATTAAGTTGGGTGAGTCAATCTGGTGACTCAGTAGCACTCCCACCACCATCCCCAACGAAATACATCTCAGGTTAATTCCGTAAAATTACCAAAGAAAATAAGGGGGAAAATTTTGAGGCTAAACATACCTCAGCTCAACACACCCCTCTTATGCCTACTTAGGAAGGGTGCATTTAATAAAAGTAACAAGGGGAGGTACGTTTAACACAACCCTATGTAAAATGTTACCTTTCGTGTATTGCTACGACAAATTACTAAAACGCCCTCAACCCGTAGTTAGTCTTTGACCATGATCGACCAAGTCGACTCGGGGGTCAAAATCAAAGTCGAGTCGGTGGTTTTTTATTATTTTATTATATTTTTTCATTTTTTTTTCCTCATCGGAGGAGAGGTCGAGATTCCGGCCAGAAATCAAGGTTACTCCGGTATCCAACGTGGCAGTGTCTTTGAAACTCTTCAAGATTTACAAACCGGTTCGCTGCCGGATCAGACCGGGACAAGAACCGGATTATTTCTTCAAACAAATACTCATCACACGGGATCGCTAACGGACCGGAGTTAGAAAACCCGAACTCCTCTTCTGCTTGACGTAACAGTTTGTTGAAAACCGGGTGGTTGAGATACGTCGCCCGGACGACGAATCTCCGGCAATTAGAACCGACGCAGACGGCGACGTGGCCGGCGGGGACGTCGGAAGGAATGCATTTCCGGGAAGCTAATGCGGCTTTCTTCCTCCATCGTCGTAGCATTTGACGGAGGTGAACAATATGGCGAATCTTGCTGCTACCTGACATGTTTGGTGTTGTTGTTAATGTTGTTGTTGTTGTTCGGATTGTACGTTTGTTGCACTTGTTGGTGTGTTGTCTGAGGAGAGAGGGGATTAATGGTGGAAATGAGTTGTTGGTTTTATAAGCATGGGAGTACGAAATTGCCCCTGGTCGTAATTGCAATTGTTTGACGGCTGTAAGGCTGTACTTTATTGAGTTTATTATTTGGACATTTTCGTGAAAACTTATGTGTAATATTTTAAATTTATATTATCAATATATTTACATAGAAATAAACTAAAGACGATATAACTATTTATCAACCAATGATATCAACGGTATATATATTAAAATATATATTTTTAAATATCTATTTTTTTAATAGTATGTGTCATAAAAATAAAATCATAAGTAGGTTAGGAAATAACTACTTAATCTTGATTATAAATGTTTTAAATGATTAACTTTTAACGTTGATAAAATTAGATTGGGAATTAGTTAATAATATCCGTCAACTATTATATTAAAATGATGACATTACATACTAACTCATTTATAAGTGTCGGTACCCTTCAACTTTGATAAAACGATAAAAGTCACATCCAAGTTTCTAAAATTTCAAATTTACCTATTATGGTAAATAATTTTATTTTTCCTTAATAGTGTTCACATTTGTTTGTTTATTATTATTTTTTTGACGTTCCAGTATAATTTTTTTTAACTGAGTCGTATTTAAAATAGTGTATTTTTTTTTAGGTATTGTGGGTTATATCGACTAACGGTGACGTGCTGACACCATGAAGAATGAGACTGACACTGACTGAAAAGTGTCGGCAACGTTATCTAAGTGTCTTCTATCTATGTTTCGATATCCACAACCGACTCATCGTAACTTTATATGTTTCTTTTATATATTTAACTACGATTCTTTTCGTGTTTAGCCACGTTAATGTCGTCACTTCAACCGTTTAAGCTTTGTCTCCCACCGCAGAACGCGGGGCAAATTTTCTAGTTATCAATAAAAACTATTTGTTAAATGGGTTCAGTTAACTAATAAGATTGTACTAAGTACTTGATTTTAGAAGAAAATGATATCATGTTAATTTTGTTTTATTAAAATAAAAGTTTTTTTTTTTAATTTCCCTTACCATTTTATAAGTACTCTAATTTAATATATTTATCGAAAAAAACTATTTCAAATTTATGTATTTAAATAAGTTGAAGTATTCAAATTTAATTTAATCCAACGACACTTAGCAACTTTAAATGGAATAAACACTCGTAAATGATAACTGATTAGCATTAAGAAGGACGAGAAATGGTGACATGTGGTGAGTGGGACAATCCTAGACTAGTTCATATTTCTCGACACATGTCTATACACGTACAATTAATGATCTGTTGCATCACAACAAACATAGACCACTTATGAAAGGTGAATTACTTGTCGAAGCACTTTTCTATAAAAAAAAAGGTGTTAATTTAAAAAAAAATCATGTTATTTGAAAAAAAGTATTAATGATAGGAGACTAGGGGTGGTGTTAACTGATAAATCGATTGAACTATATAAAGTGAAGCAAGTCGGTCGATTCAGTTAGTTTGATGGTTTAATAGTTTGATAGAAGATTTGATATATATACTCTAAAAGGTTAATTTTGCTTGAGTAGCCTAAGAAGCAATGTTAGCCATCAAATTTGAAGAACAAGGGTTTATATTCAAGTAAGCAAAAAAGGTGAACTGGAGGGGCATTTCTAAAAGACCCAAAATTATTCTTTTTTCAAGTTCTCTCAATTTTTTTTAAATGTTCATAACTTATTCATACCTTATTATTTAAAAAAATCTCACCATAAAATTGAGCATTTTTATCTGAGTATAATACTGTTATATAAAAAGCGACGATTAAAAAAATGAAAACCTGTGTTGTTTTCTGGTAAACAACAGCAAACCAGCACATGAGCAAAAAGAACATAGCAGCAGAATAACACCGGAAAACAACACAACAAAAAATTAGCACAATAGCAAATCAGCAAAACAAAAAATAGCACAACAACAAATCAGCAAAAACAGAAAATCAACACAATTTTTCTTTGGTCTAACACAACACATTCCAAAAGAAACAAAACATTCAAAAACAAAAATATATCTCAACCCATTATTAATTCACATGTGTAATAAAATCCAGCACATTTAGAAGAAGAAAAATACAACATAATCAGAAGAACAAAAATTCAGCCCAACCCTTTTTTTCCTTTTGAAAAATCCAATACTATAAAAAATAACAAAAATCTAGCACAATCCCTACTATGCATCATTCATCAAGAATACCATATTTAAACTTAAAATAGAAGTTTTGTTGTCTCATGTTGTTCTACCAAGCATACCCTTTCTTTTCGGCACTAACCATATGCATACATAGATCAACAGAAGCTAGAAGCTGGTCTATTCATATACTAGGAAAATAATGTTACAAATAAATGTAAGCGATATTAAATATTTAACCAAATAGAAAATAATTAGCACATCTTGCGTTCAATTTGTTGGCCAAGCTCAATAAATGAACCTAACTCCATTATCATTGTACAAAATTCTTCCTCACCTTACTTCCATTTCTAAATTCAAAATATTGTTAACTAACTTAGGTTTATAAATAATTTCTACACTTACAGATAGAACACTCTTCATTTTGACCTTTGATACTACCAAGTATTTGTAACCTTATGTTTGAAGTGTGAAATGTTCCCCAACATTCAACTTTCAACAAGTACTAATATCAAAGTAAAAAATAAAAAAGAAGCTCTTTGTAAGAAACATAAGTAATTTGATGCTCTATTTAACTATAATATTTGTATTAAATTTTATTTAGTAAAACAAGGTTTAAAAACCAAAATTCTTTTATTTTCAAATAATCTATATGTAAACTATAAGAGTATTCGTACGTAGTGCTGGCGTGAGAGGAAGGTGCGTGACGTGAGCCATCTCAGCTTTTCACGCTTAGGAACACCGCCCCCTAGGCGTGAGAGGGGGGGAGCGTGAGCAACTCACGGGCGCTTTGCTTGAATTTGGTGGGACCCCTAGTCAAACTAGCCGTTAGTTTTGTAGCCGTTAATAAAAAAAATAATTATTTTAATTTTAATACAGGGGAAGGATCAAGAGAAAACCATAAAGTTAGGCGAAAACCACTAAAACAATGTGTAATTCTATGGGTTACGTATACGTAACCGCAATTTTTTTGTGTTATGTTTACGTATATGTAACACTATGGGTTACGTATATGTAAGTCAATATTTAAATGATTTTTTTGGTAAAAATGTGTAATATTACATTGATACTCTTATAAAAAAATAAAATAAAAAATAAATATTATTATATTATTGGTTAAAATTGGTTTTTTTAGTGGTTTTCTCGGTTTTCGCCTAACTATGTGGTTTTCTATGGAACCCTCCCTTTTTAATATATATATATATATATATATATATATCACATTTTCAACCAATAACCTTACCTATTCTCACATTTTATTAACCAATAACCACCCACACTTATTCTCATATTTTTCTCAACCAATAACACTCCACTATTTAAAATAGAATGGTCTTCTACGTTGTCGGGTTCAACGGAAGAAGATGAAATGATTGTTGAATTGATTTGTTACGCGTAAGACCTACTCGAAGAAGCTGAGAGTTCACAGAGGGTAACACGACGAGTTCAAGTAATGCGGGATCGGGAAGCAGCTAATGAACGCCTAATACGTGATTACTTTAGTGACAATCCAATATATGAAAAAGAAAAATTTCGGATCCGTTTTCGTATGAGACGAGAACATGATATTGGAAGACAAGAGGCAAAGCCATCTGCCAAAACTATGATGATAACCCGCAGACACCGCCTGCACAACTAAGCTCGAAAGAGAAACATGCAATTCGTAACGCATTACGAGACAGGGATACATCTAAGCCTACAAAGTGATTTGACAGAGCATATTTGGACTAATCGTACGAGTGGCGATTGATTTTTTGTATTTTAATATGTTTGTTTTTTAATTAAATAAATTTGTATTTTGTTATCTTTATATTTTAAATAAATTTATTTGTATTTTAGTTAAATGATTAGTTAATTATTAAAAATTAAGTGTGGCACGTGAAAGCACTCCACACCTTAGTGATTCTAGACAGTGAAAACCCCTATACTGATATGGCGCTGACGTGGAAGGACATGAAAGAGGGAGCGTGAAACCAATACGGATAGCCTAATCATAAACCAACTGAAAATCTTACAAAAATGTGTTTGAGTAAGACAGCAAGAATAGTATAAAGAAAATCTCATAATCGACGTCTAAACTTGATGAATTACTCTTCCTTTCACTATGAATCACTTTCTTATGTTTTGAGTTTGTTGGGATCTAAGTAGTGATCTAAACATTTAAAACTTTCACATCCGAGCTAAACCCTAAGACCAATATATATATATATATATATATATATATATATATATATATATATATATATATATATATATATATAGTTCCGGTTGAAGATCAAATCATAGTGAACCAAAAGACTTTAAGGTCTATCGTTTATGAGATGCTTAATGCTGAAACTTCCAAACCCGCCCACATGCATATATTTGTATAATTAGGTATGTAGGGGTGGTTGGACCAATACAAGATGCTTGGTTTAGTTTAGGTTTTACATATTTTTTTAATTTATTACAAAGTTTATAATATAATCCTACAATTTTGTATTCTTCCTTTCTTACCATAACCCATGTGCAAACATGGCCCCATCTTTTGCCTTTCCAATGAGCCAATCCTACTCTTCCCTACAAATCATATTATATATGTTTATAATCCTAAGCCATATTATACTTTCTATCCAATCAAAATTGAAGATTAATTGTACTGTTATAGCGTATAAGATCTTGACATGTGGCAATAAATGAGAGTGTAACATTAATATATGTTTTTAAAGATTTTGGAGATCAATGCTTGGATTCCCTCCCATTTTTTTGGTTTTGATATGAACTTCAAATTCTTAGTCTATCTTGTTAAGTTGTTAGTGTGTTGAAAAGAACACATGACGTTAAAAATGCAAGGCCAATTATCTTAATGTTTTTAGAACGACGCCTATTATATAAAAGAGAACCGACTATTAAGAAGTTAGACGGACAAAACAAAACTTACAAGACCATTAAAGGGTTTTTGAGTCATTTTATCTGATTCAAGTTTGACGTTGTGTGAATCATTCTTTGAGGCATGAAGTGGAGCATTGTAATTAGGAATGTTTAAATATTTATGTGACTCTTAGTTCTTTCATCATTTTGTATAAATTAACTCGTTAGAAATTCGAGTTGATCAAGCTTAAGCTTGCTAGCTCGTATAAATGTTCAACCAGAGTTCGAGTTGAAGGTAGCTCACTCGTATAAAAACTCGAATTTATTTGGGTTGATTAACTCGCTCGTTGGTGATATTTGGTAAACTCTCTTGGGATTTCCATTCCATGAAATACGTGTATGTGTGTGTATATACACACACAATACAAGTCTTGATATTCAAGGAGTTAAATTAGGAAAAGATTACAACAAATAATATAAAAGATATATGCTAATTACATAAATAAGGCTATGCTAATAGGCCTCCGCAGTTGGAGTTGTAGAAGGTCGAATGCTCAAATTGGATTTGAAGCGATGAAAGAGTTGACGAGGAAAACCTTTAGTAAAGATATCGGCGTAAAGGTAATCTGCAGGGATGTGTAGAACGCAAACAGAACCAACTCGAACTTTTTCCCGTACAAAGTGAATATCGAGTTCGACATTTTTGGTTCGTTGGTGATGCACCGGGTTTTCAGTCAGGTACACAACCGATATGTTATCACAATAAACTTAGTGGCTTGCCTGGAAGATGTAACTCTAGTAGTAAGTTGAATACCCAGCTCGTTTCAACGATGACATTGGCTACACCCCGGTATTCGGCCTCTGCACTGGAACGTGAAATAACTGCCTGCCGTTTAGAAGACCACGAGATAAGGTTATCACCGAGAAAAACACAGTAGCCAGATGTTGAGCGTCTCGTGGTAGGACACCCCCTAGTCCATGTCGAAGTAAGTAGTGAGCTTGGTGGATTTGGAAGGAGTGATATGTAAGCCATGATTTAAAGTGCTTTTGAGATAGTGTAGAATGCGTTTAATGAAGTTGAAGTGGGTTCACACAGAGCATGCATAAAAAGGCACACTTGTTGAACAACATAAGCAATGCCGGGCCTTATTTATGTACTTAGTATATATATTTTATATTATATGTTGTAATCTTTTCCTGATTTGTCTCCTTGAATATCGAGACTTGTATTGTATATATACGTATTTCATAAATAAGGCTAAGCTAATAGTGGGTTCGTATAAATTAGTACAATTCTTTGTATATTGGTAGTTTAGTATTGCATCATTTAAGTCTTGTACAATTTGATATTTTTGTTTCGTTTTATTTGAGACTTTTATAAAAAGAAACATAAAAAACATTAAAATGGAGGAATTTGAGCCATGATGACTCCAGTTAGAGGCAAACAGAAAATGAGTTCAGTTGGAAATATCGAGTTGCATTATTATAGACTCAAGCGTGATTTTTGTTGGTTCAACTCAAACTCAAATCGTGAACAAAAGTGTAACAGTGAATGTGAACAAGCATATGATTGGAAAGAACTTATTCATAATGCGACAAAAGAAAGAGCATCAAGAAAAGTATATTTCTAAGTATATAGTAGAACATAATAATAGTAACAAGTGATAAATGAAAGGAATAATTCAAAAAGAAGTCACTAGATAAAAACAGAAATCAAACGTACCCAATAATTTCGAGCAGGTTCGGACAAAGGGAGATGAGGATAAAACCTTTCATCTATCTTAGGAAATAGAAAGACTGCTTTCAGATGAGACCCCCAACTCAAAAACTTTTTATTAAGATACAAAAAGTAGTTATTCGTAGTAGAAGAGAAAAATAAAGTGGAGAACAAAATGACGATCATGAGCACCCTAGAAAGTAACTAGCACCGCCACTTAAAGAAGAAAGACAAAGAAAGGGTAGGACAAGAAAAGACACCTAAACCAATCTAAGATAAATCTATACACCACTTAAAATTTTCTAAAAATCCCTAACCTTTATCATACGTCTCCAAAAACTCCTATCAACAGTCATATCATCATAGATGTGCAAGTCTAACAAATTCTGTTTAATCTTCTCATCCCATGTCAAATTAGGTATGTCCCTACTCCTCCTCCACTCCACTATGAGAGTTTCCACACTTTTTACAGGTGACGTCATGTGTCTCATCCGTGAACAAATCGATGATATCAAGACAAGGTTCAATTGTTTATTGATTTTCTTATGTCAAAAGAGATACATGGCAAGGAAATAAATACAAAACTCGCATGCACTAAATATGGAAAATAGTTAACAGGGGCCTGCATCTAAGGAGAAATCATCGGATAGAAAGAGGAAAGGAAATATATGCGCCAATACTCCCCCTCAAGTTGGAGCGTGTAGATCAATAACGCCCAACTTGCCAAGAAGGAATTTGAGTTGAGGATCCCCTAGACTTTTCGTGAACAGATCAGCGATTTGCATGCTTGAGTTGATGTTGAGGAGTTGTATCTCTTTAGTTTCTACCCGTTCGCGGACAAAGTAGCAATCCATCTCCACGTGCTTAGTGCGTTCATGAAAAACGGGATTGTTGGCAATATGGCGAGCTGCTTGATTATCACAAAAAAGAGGTGTGGGACCATCCGAAGGAACATCGAGTTCCTGTAGGAGCCAGCGCATCCATAAAATTTCACTAGTGGTAGAATCCATTGACCGGTACTCAGCCTCGGCAGAGGAACGAGAAACAACTGATTGTTTCTTAGTTTTCCAGGAGACAGGAGCACCTCCTAACAAAAGCAAATAACCGGTTCGTGAACGCCTTGAGAAGGGGCAGCCAAGCCAATCCGCATCACAATACCCAACAAGTTTGTAATTATTCTCCCGTGGCAAAAGAATTCCTTGACCTGGAGTAGACTTGAGATAACGGAGGACACGATGAACCGCATCAAGATGAGATTGCCTAGGGTCTGAGACGAATTGACTAAGGACATTAACAGCGTATGTGATGTCGGGTCTGGTTGCCTGTAGGTAAAGTAATCGACCCACGAGCCTACGGTATCTACCACCATCCACCTTCGGTTCTGTAGCTTCTTTGTCTAGTTTCAAGCTCGGTTCCATAGGAAATGAGCTCGGTCGACATCCTTGGAGGCCACAATCTTCGAGAATGTCGAGAGTGTATTTCCTTTGACTCAAAACAAGCCCCTTCGAAGTGCGAGCTACCTCAATGCCAAGGAAATATTTGAGGTCCCCAAGATCCTTGATGTTGAACCGGCGATTCAATTCATTCTTTGTTTCTTGAACCATCTCATTGTTGTTTCCAACCATAATGACGTCATCCACATATATTAAAATCGCCACAATGTTGGTGCCTTGCTTGCGGATAAATAATGAGTAATCTGCCTTGCATTGGTGAAAGCCCAAGTCGAGTAAAGAGGATGTGAATTTTTGATACCAATTCCGTGAAGCTTGCTTTAAGCCGTAAAGAGATTTTCTCAACCTGTAAACTCTAGTTTCGCCCTCTTTAGAAAATCCCTGTGGTATCTTCATATAAACTTCCTCGTGCAAGTCCCCATGCAAGAACGCATTATTGACGTCCAACTGATTAATAATCCAATCTCGTTTCACAGCTATGGTTAAGAGGGTCCTGACCGTCACAAGCTTGGCGACGGGAGCGAAGGTGTCGTGATAATCTATGCCTTCTTGTTGTGTGAAACCCTTTGCAACAAGACGAGCCTTGAACCGCTTAATTTCCCCATTGGGTTTGTACTTGATTTTATAGACCCATTTGGAGTAAATGGCACGTTTTCCTTCCGGTAAATTTTCAAGAGTCCATGTGCTGTTTTCTTCAAGAGCGTGGATCTCTTTTTTCATAGCTTCTTTCCATCTCTCATCCTGTATGGCTTGTGCAAATTTTCTAGGCTCATTATGTGAGTTAATGGCCGCCAAAAAGACTTTGTGAGCATTTGAAAATTTTTCATAGGAAACAAAATTGGACAAGGGGTGTACCGTTGAGGAGTCTTGACTGGATGCTGGAGACGCAGGGACTATGGATGGGGGAAGCTTGACTTCATAGCCTTCAAGACGAGTGGATGGAATTCTGGTTCGTTTGCCCCGTCCTTCAATTGGACCATGATCAAGGTGTTCATCTTGAGACCCATTAGCTTCAAAAGTTGGTTCCTGTGGAGGTAAAAATCCACTCGAAGTGGGCTCTTGAGGAGGCAGAGGCCCACTTGTTGAGGGTTCTTGTTGGGGTAGGAGCTCACTAATTGGTTCTCCCTCATTTTCAGTTAATGGATTGTTGTTTTGAGTAGGCCCAATTGGGTTTTGATTTTCGTTGCAATCAGTAGGGGTGGTTTTAAGATCAAAAAGGTCACTATTTTGAGGGACTTGAATGTCCTTAAAAGGAAAATGGTTTTCATGACATCGAACATCTCTTGAGATAATTATTTTTGTATTCTCAATGTCATAGATTTTGTAACCTTTTGTGTGAGGTGACCCTAAGAAGACCCCGGGTCTCCCCCTTTCTTCGAGCTTATCCCCTTTAGTGTCAGTATTCCAGTAGTATGCTAGGCAACCAAGGACCCTCATGAAATCATAGTCGGGTTCTTGGTTGAAAAGCAACTCATATGGGGTTTTATTATTTTTGACACTAGAGGGTAACCTGTTAATTATATAGGTGGCCGTCAAAACACATTCCCCCCAAAACCTTTTTGGTAAATTTGCCTCGAATCTAAGAGCACGGGCCGTCTCAAGGAGGTGACGGTGTTTCCTTTCAACGACACCATTTTGTTGAGACGTGTGTGGGCATGTTGTTTCAAGAATCATCCCATTTTCTTTATTAAAGGCCAACATGTCATTGGAGGTAAATTCTCCTCCATTGTCACATCTAACTTTCTTGATATTTTTTTTCAAATTGTGTTTGGACCATTTTGTGAAAATCCTTAAGATACCCACTAGCTTCATGTTTATGTCTTAATAAAAATACCCAAACAGCATGGCTAAAATCATCCACAATAGTCAAAAAATAATTTGCTCCTGTGAATGAGGGTGTACGATACTTACCCCAAATGTCGCAGTGTAATAAATCAAAACAACTAACTGTTTTAGTGGTACTAATGGGAAAAGGAAGTCTCGTGTGCTTTGCCTTGGAACAAGCATCACACAATTTATTGAAGACAACATTTTTAAGAAAACTAATCTCATGGAGTTTCTCAGCGGAAGCATGTCCTAGTCTTTTATGCCAAATATCTTTAGTAACAACCATAGCTCTTCTTTCATTCTTGATCATCCCCATCCGATACAGTCCCTTCTTGCATCTACCTGCACCAATCAAGCTCCCGGTGTGGAGTTTCTGCACAACACAAAAATCAGGAAAGAATGAAACTACGCATTGCAATTCTTTGGTTAGTTGTTTCACAGACAAGAAATTGCATTTGAGTTCAGGAACATAAAGGACATCTTCAATTTTAATGCCCCCTTTTAAGGTGCCAACTCCTCTTCCTTTAACAGGAACCTTGTCTCCATTGGCAACTGTAACTGGAGCTTCAAAAATGTTTTCATTTTTATTGCTAAGAAAATCCGGATCATGAGTAATGTGGTCGGTCGCCCCCGAGTCCATTACCCACTCATCCTGATCTTCTTGTTTACCTGCGAAGTTGACGACATGAGTTTCTTCATCATTCGAACCGGCTTTGTCCGCTGCAAAAGTGTTCAGGAAGGTTTGATACTGTTTCTCTGTGAGACCCGGGATGGGACTTGAACTGGTTTCAACATATGCAGCCTTGGTGCCTTCACGTTTTGTTTTGTTTCCCGGCCACCAATCGGGATAGCCGATTCTTTTGAAGCAACCTTCTCTGTTGTGACCGTCTCTCCCACAGAAATTGCAGTGTTCTATGACATCGCTACGCTGAGCATCCCTTGCCACCGACTTGTCATGCTTCATTGTTTCCCGGTTGGTGCTCTCTTCTCGTCGCCTTGGAACGAAGACTTTGAAGGCAGCAGTCTCGGCTCCTGGTTTCTTGTCGAGACATATAGATCGTTGCCTTTCATCTTCAGCAACTAGATGATAGGCAGCCCCTAAACTCGGAATGGGTTTAGTAGCGAGAATCTGAGTTTTGATGACTGAAAAACCATTGTCCAACCCCATGAGAAACTCATAGAGTCTCTCCTTCTCTTTTGCTTCGCTAAGTCTTTTTCCGATATCACAGGTACAACCTTCACAAGTACATCTCGGCATAGGCATAACCGAGCTAATATCATCCCAGATCCCGCGTAGCTTAGTAAAATACGCCGAAACGGAAGTACCTGATTGGGTTGTTGCTGTGAGGGTGTGTTTTAGTTCATAGGCTCTTGGTGCGCTTTCCTTCCCGAACCTCTCTTCGAGGTCTTTCCAGATTTCGAATGCTGTGTTGGCGTACTTAACGCTGCTTCGTATTTCTTTCTCCATGGCTGTTGTGAGCCAGCCTTTCAACATGGCATCGCAACGCATCCATGTCATGAAGTTGGATGAAGACTTTTCAGGTTTCTTGATAGAGCCGTCGATAAACCCTACCTTGTTTTTAGCAAACAGAAAGTTTAACATCTCCTGTGCCCAGTCGATGTAGTTGTGATCATTGAGAGTTTCATTCACGTGCATCTGCTTCGGGTAATCCGAAGCATGTATGTAAGAAGGAGAGTTCGTGTCTGGTGCGACTCCATTCTTGTCGGTGTTGCTTCCATCTTCTTTATCTTCGGCCATCGTTTACAATAGGGTTTCGATTAGAGCAGGGTTTTGAACCTGCTCTGATACCATGAACAAATCGATGATATCAAGACAAGGTTCAATTGTTTATTGATTTTCTTATGTCAAAAGAGATACATGGCAAGGAAATAAATACAAAACTCGCATGCACTAAATATGGAAAATAGTTAACAGGGCCTGCATCTAAGGAGAAATCATCGGATAGAAAGAGGAAAGGAAATATATGCGCCAATAATCCGCACATTCCAAAACCATCTTAATCTCCAATTCTTTATCTTATCCGAAATGTGTGCCGTCCCCAATTGATTTAAATAAACTTCATTCCTTATTTGGTCCATCCTTGTGTGCCCACGCATCCACCTCAGCATCCTCATCTATTCTACCGCCGACTTTTGCGCTTGTGTCTTCTTGATTACGCAACAATCGATTCCATATAATATAGTTGGACAAACGGCAACCCTATAAAATTTCTCTTTTAATCTTGTTGGAAACCTATTGTCACACAAAACTTTTCTGATAAATGAACACCACAAATGTAAAGTCTTATAACATATTTTTGTTAAGTGAGTAGGCTCACCAATATACGTTTCATAAAAACATGATCGCTTGTCACAAAATGATCTTAAACACTGAGTCATGCGATCTTTTGGATGGTATAAGAAGGTGATTTAAAATGGTTATCATGTTTCAAAAACAAATACACAAGTGCCTTTGTGTATCAAATGGTACTAAACGCCTATATGTGACCGTCAAAACGATTGCAAATTGGTCGTTGAAGACCACTACAACTGAAATCACTTGTGACATATTTTAGCGACTGAAATAGTCGTTGCTAAATATACGATCAAACTTTTCACGACTAAACCTTTTGAGACCAAATTTACAACTTAACTTTTTTGCTAGCTAGACTCCTAAACTTTTTCGTAAATCAATTGCTAATTTTACAACCGGTTTTTTCAGTTGTACTTTTCGATCACTTATGATATAGTGAAATCAATTACTTTAACGCATGCATCCCCCATATATTACTTATGCATCAAACTTCATGCCCACTTGCCAGGATTTAAGGATCATTGCAATTTCTACAAATTCTTGAGTGTTTCTAATTAAAGTTATTGATATTCACATTAACATTGTGTTACGATTATTAAAGTTAACAACCATAACGAGGCGATTTAACTAATCAAGTGGGAACTAGATGTAAAAGTGATCGGTTTCGACTACAATTGTAATTAGATGCAAATACATTTTAAAAGGTTTACGGTTGATTGTTCATTGATTCGTTATTTGATGTTTTGGTTAGTGTTTCATTTCTATGGTTTTCGTCAAGGAACCGTAAATCTCATATCTTTGGTCGAGTGGTTTCAAAATCCACTAATTTTTTTGTAAGTAGTCTTTCCTTTCCCAGCTAGTTTGCTTGTCGAGAGAGCTGTATTTTTATTAATAAATTCTTCTCGTTCAAAAAAAAGATTGTTCATCGATTACACTATAAAAAATAATAACCATTTACGGATATTTTGTTTGTTTTCTTGGTTAAACCAGGCTCTTCAATTCATTTGGTGGTTAAGTAATAAAATAACAAGACTTCATCAAAATGAGGAGATCTTGGGTTCAAGTCTAACTTGTGACAAAAATTAAATGGAGGGTCCAAGTTGGTCCAGGGGGTTTTCTCACCTATGGTGGGTTTCCTCCTGTGGGTAGAGATGATCGGGTGGGCCAGTTAACCGTCAGTCATCCAAATTGCCGTTAAAAAAAAGTAATAAAATAACATTACTTTAGGAAGATTTGGTGGTTGTTTTATTCTAGATTTAGTGTTTAGACTTCACTCAACCAAGAAACATCAATTTTTCAGGAAGATTTTGGGGAATATATTGCGGATTAAACATATGATTTTGTTTTGGTTTCATGCAAAATTGAGATGACAAAAGCTATTTTTAATCGTTTAAAACCTTATCTATACATACTAATAAATAAAAGTTTTAGGGTGCCACATGTCATTCCTATGTTCACTCTCAACATTTTTTTCCCGACTCTCTCTCTCCTATTTAATGATACAAGTTTCTATAAAAAAATTATAATTTTTGTTTTTTGTCTCTATCTCATATTAAATAGTAGTGATTTTTATAACTACTTTTATAAAACATTTGTTTAATTAAAAAAATTGCTTTGTTCATAAAACATTTTTATAGTTTGAATATTTCTTTTATTCTTTTTATAAAACATTTTTAAAAATTATCTATTTAACGTTTCTAAAAATTATAGTAAAAAATTATGTAATATGTCAAAAATATGTAATATTAGATATTTATTACTAAGTATATATAACACTGCATTTATTCACCCTGTATAATATACAGGGTTCTTAACCTATATTATAATAAATGAATAACTATTCTTGCTACATGTCGACTTCTGATTAAATATAAATTTTTGTTTTTCGTCTTTCTCTCTTATTAAATAATGATGATGTTAAATAACTAAATATCTAACATATATTCTAATATTTTATTAAAAATTACTAAATCATAAGAAAATTTCAATTATTTCTTATTTCACAGATGACTAATAACACCAAACATACAAATCTTCATAGAAAATATTGTTTTATAACAAGTTGTATTTATTCAACTCATGTAACACATGGGCTTTAACCTAGTGCTATAACAATACAAGCTTTTTCAAGATTTATTATGATTATGCACTAATTTAGAGTCTAAATATGTGACACCCACTAGATCTAAATATGTCAGGATCAAAACCATTTTATAGAAAAAAAAAACCAATAAGGTATTGTGTATTATTGATAAACAAATTATTAGAATATAATAACGATAATTATAAATGAAACTCAAATCAAATCATATATCTTAATTATGGTAAAGATTACTAAAAAACCCTAATTAATATATTTTCTAATACTCATCCGCAATTAGTGCAGGAGGAAATCGGGAGCTCATACTGGATCGGAAAACATAAAATATGTTAGTAGAAAAACGTACAAACTCAAAAAAAAACCTTAAAACTTGAACAGTAAAAAAAGTTTGTAGCGACAAACATAGACGGTGGATTCTAAGGCCATAAAGTGCCGTTAAAAGGGACGACAACAGAGCTATGATGACATGATCTTCAACTACATTGGCATGATCTACAGCTTTGATGATACGATAGCTACAAAAGATAACAAAAGTTAAGAAGATAGGACTTACGACTACAAGGACATGAGCTACAACTGCAATATACGAGTAAGAAAAAAAATAATAAAACCTAATATACACACACAAGCAACCTCATGGCAGGATGAAAGTGAGAAAAAAGATAGAAAGTCGTTAAACAAGGGGGTGATAGAGAAGTGGACTGAAGACCAACCAAAATCTGACCGCAAAAAAGAAAAAAGAAGGATGAAAGACTCTAAACCCGGGAGGCCTCACTTGTTGGATTTACTCTTTCGCAATATAGTTCAAAAAGTGGAACAACATAAAACTTCGCATCGAAAACATCATTCATTACATAAATCAGTCAAATTAAAAATAAAACATCAAACATATTTTTCTAAAAATAAACATAGGGGCAGGATGACAGTCTTACGCCGAGTAGCCTTTGTGATTCTTTCAGTCAATCCATTATGCATCCCTTTCTCACTCTAATATTAACCTGAAGTGCATACTAAAAAATCAGATAACACTGGTGAGTTCTAGTTTTAAGCAATCAGGTAAATCATCATTCACATAACACATTGTTTCTTTACATTTGAACAGTCATCATTTCTATTAACATTCATACATACTTTCACATTCATTTATTCATACTTTAAACATCGCATACTCTACTTTCATTTAACTGCCTAACATATAATGATGATCATCCTATTACTTTCCGTATGTTTGTCACGAAGACTTTTCACCCATTTGTTAGGATGATAAGTGTCGCTAGGCATACTATCAGTATCGCAATAACATGCGTTCTCGACTTAGTGTCGTTGGTCTTAGTGTTTCATTGGTCTTAGTGTCGCTCACCCAGTGTCGCCACATGACTGAGAGTGTCGCCCAATGATTAGGGTTGCCAATCAATGGCAGACCTCAGGATCCACACCTTTTCTTCCTCGACTAGTGTCGTCACTGGAGGTAGTGGCGCCTCCAATTCCACCACAGAACAAAAACCCTAACATGCATGTTTTTTTATCTAAGTTTTTAACTTTTTACGTCCAAAATGTTTATTTAGCTTCCATGAAGCTGGATCTAGGCTTTATGTAGCCATTAAAACGTAAAAACCCTTACTTTTGATATTAAAAGCCTAGTTTTACATCAAACCCCATTTAGACTGAAATCAGAGGTAATTAGGTTAGATTTTTACCTCAGAAGGTGCAGTTTTCCATGGATTCTTCTTCCAAACCGATGGAGAAATAGATTGGGGGCAATCTTTGAGCAAAAGATGTTGATTCTTGACTTTTTGTCTCCAGAACTATCCCCTTTCTCTCCCTAAGCGTTTTTAGTGAAGTTGGTGGAATGGAGGCTAGTTCAAGAAGAGGCTAGGGTTTATCCCTTCCTTCCTCCTCGTAATTTTCGGCCCAAACCCATCTTCATAATAGCCCACCATCTTTCATGATTATTCTTTTTGGCACAAATATGTTTGTTGGGATTTTACGGATGTTACATATTATTATAAAAAGATTTAAAAAAAATTATGTTTCTCAAATGCATGCATATTTATTTGTGTGTATTTAGGGTTAAGTCCTCACTGACATATTAGTCTTCCTTTTCAAAATCATGTGTAAGGTAGTAAATTGTTAGTATAAAATTTTTTGCCATTTCCTGAATACATCAAGGATACTCTCCTGCTGATTTCATTTTACAACAAATAAAACATGAATATTGTTTCCACTTGCATTTTTCTTTTTAAAAGATTGTGTACAAAGTACATTAACATCGGTTTCCTCTAAGGGATAACACATTCTCTAGATACGTGTGTTCATGTTGGATGTCTAAAGATATTAAGAAACTAGAGTGTTCAACTTTAAGGGACAACGAGATCCAACATTAATGAAGATAACGTGCATGTAATCAAACATTGATCATGTATATATAATAATCAGTATTAATCATGGTTTGAGTGACTATTAATTCACTAATCATCATTGTATATAATAATACTAGTAGTTATATGTATAACCTTTTGATTGGAATAAATGCCAACGGGGTTGGTGGCTCATTGGTAGAGGAAAATCCTCTAGAAACACTAAAGAATTGGGGAGGTCATGGGTTCAAGTCTCACTTTAATAAGAATAAAGAAATTTGTCTTTCAAAAATAAAAGATTGGAATAAATGGCTAACACTTAAAGTCAACGTCTTTGGATGGAGATCTAATTGGCGGGAAGGATTCCAACTAAAATGGCGATTCCAAGAAGGAATATTCACACGACCTTACTAGCATGCCCCTTGTGTGGGGAGGTGGACGAGACCGTAGACCACATCTTCGTCGCTTGTTATGTCGCTACCATATGGCAAAAAGTTTCATCTTTGTGCATTCCATCGTACTTCTTGCATGTTGGACAATTTGAAAAGCAAGGAACAAATCACTATTTGAAAACCACCAAGCATCGGCCGCAAAAATTATCGAAGAAATAAAAATCTTTGGGTTTCTTTAGGTCAAAAATAGAGCCAAAATAACATCATTGGAGTGGGGGGATCGATTGGTGCTATTTTAATATGTAATCTAGTTTCTGGTTAGGTTCTATTGCTAGTCAATAAGCTTGTGCAGATTTTCTGTTTTCTTCTAGCTATTACTCCCTCTTCCTGTTTTTTTCTTTTTCCTTTTGTATTGTTAGCCTCTGACTTCCTTCTTTTGAAATGAAAAATGCATGTTCAAAAAAATTAGAGTAAAGTAAACGGATGGTCTTGTGGTTTACCAAAATTTTGGATTTGGTCCCTAGATTTTCAAAATTACATGGATGGTCCCTGTGTTTAGCACTTTGTAACACATTTCATCCCCAACCAACAAATCTAAAAGTTTTAGAAGATCCAAATTAGAGACTAAATGCGTTAGAAAGTGCAAAGCACGAGAACCATACATGTACTTTTGGCAAAGTTTGGGAACTAAGTGCGTTACAAAGTGCAAACCCCATGGATCATTCGTGTATTTTTGAAAAACTATGGAACAGATCCAAAATTTTGATAAACCACGGGGACGATCCGTGTAGTTTACTCAAAAAATTATACAACTATAATGGTTTTTTTTGTTTATTTATATTATTTCCTTTTCTAGCATTAGATCAACAAGAAAACCCTAATTAATCATTATTGTTGGTCCTTTTTTTTCCACCAATACTTACTTTGATTTTGATCCGACAAAGATTGCAGGGTGTTCCTTGATCGATCTTCCACATGAAATAATATCTGACGAAGTACTAGTAACAACCCTACATTTGAATCAAGTTTACGCTAGTGAATCCAACTTGCATTTTGAGGACTCCCTATAGGACTTCAAATTATAATTAAAATATTATTTTAAGAAAAATAATTAAGGTGACATAAATAGAGAGGTGAAAGAAAGGGAGCTTACCTATTCCTCTTTTTTTTTTAAAGCAAATTTTTAATATTACCTATTCCTCTTGAAGTCTTAACCCATCGATAGATTTGGTAATCAAATTATGACTTTTGAGGTTAATACGCAAAGTTTAAGCAGGTAACTTTTCTTTTCTTTTAACTTTTGGAATACAAAACTCAAACCCTAAATGGACACACCCTAAGTATTGTTTGATCTTTAAGACCAGAATTAAAAAAAAAATTGTTACAGAAGCGCTAGGGGTGACAATATCCGACACGACATGATCATGACACGAATATAATAAGGCATTTGGGTTGACGATGTAACTCGTTTAACAAACATGTCGTGTTTTGCGTTAACTTATTTAACATGTTTAATAAACCAGTCATGTGTGGGTTATACTAATTAAATGGATCAACAAGTTTCTCTATTATTCTCTTATTTTCAAATTTCAATCCAGTAATAAAAAACATAATAATACAAGTTTGAACTAATAAACTCGTTTTCAAATGTGACATTTTTTATTCGAAGAACAGAAAATTTTGAATGAATAAATGAACGAAAAATGAAACAACCCATGACACCAAGTGTGATAAAAAGTGTGTGTTTTTAGGCTGTTTTTATAATTACTAAAAATACATTATTATTATTATTATTATTAAAGAATGAAAATACGACCAATAAACGAATAGATATTTCAAGCAAAAAAAGAAACATAAAAAATTATGATTATTGAAAGAAATCCGTGTGTGGGATCGGGAGAATCGCAATGTTTTGAAACCCGGACCGGACCGGCCGGTCGGACCGGTCGGACCGGGAACCGGTGGTCTGACCGGTCCGGTTACATGTGTTGAACCGTTTCTGCAGCGAACCGGTGGTCGGACCGGTTGAACCGGCGGTCGGACCGGAAACCGGGTGGTCGGACCGGTTGAACCGCTTGACTATTTTTTTTTTTTTTAATCTTTTTTAAGTCTCTTGGCTTCGTATTTCGTAGGTAATTGTTAGTTTAAAATTATTGGAATTGACTTGTTTGTGGTTTTTGAAAGGATTAATGGCTATTTAGACTGATATATTTTTATAATATTTATGACGTCGTCCGGTTCTTAAATCCGGTCCGACCGGTCCGACCAGTGGACGGGTAAGGAGACCGGTTCGACGTCCGGTCCGGTTCTGAAAACATTGGAGAATCGGATTGAGCGCAGGAAACGATGAATGGACATGGCCACCGGTCCCTTGGGTACAAAAAAAGAGACTTCCAACTTGCCCTCGTGCTATTAATGCTCGTGTGTCTACAAATAAATAATAAATAATCTATATCTATACTCTACTAGTAAAATGTCCGCGCGCGTTGCGACGCTAAACTCGGGAAATAATGTTAAGTTTATTACATGTGTTTGATAAAAAAACCAGCAATATTATAGGTAGAGTATAGATAAATTAATGTTATTCATACAAATTAATCTGTAAATTACCAATCGATCTGCAAACGGAATCAAACAAATTGATATGCAAATTACCAATTGAAACAACGAATGGAGATTTAGAAAACAAAATGAAACCTTCACTTTCGAATCAGCTATCGCAGGAGTGGTGCGGCAGCCTTTGCTCGCCGACAACAACCGCCGCCGCTGCTAAACCTTTCGGTCGTTCCATTACTACAAACCAATATTTTGTTGTTATGGTTTAAACAAAAACGCCTACTATCAGTTGCACGGCCACCACCGAGCCACCTCTTCGGCCACTCTCTCTTCTCCTGATTACCTTCTCTCGCCTTCCGTTTCTCTCTCTAACTTTTTGCTCTCATATACCCGATGGTAAGAGACATTTTCGCCGTTCATTTTTCTGCCAGCATGCCCTAGTAACCAAGTGTGAGAAAAGGAAGCAAAGAACTTTCTAATAGGTGAGGTAGCAAATCACGTTTATAGAAAACCCGTTGAGAAACGGTTCCACTAGTGGATTGGGGGTTGCCGTTGCGTAGGCGAGGACAACGGTGAGGGGATGGTCAGGGATTTCTGATAGAAGATTGAAAAAAGATTAAGATATAATGAGTGAAAGGATGTTGGAGATGTGGGCACGTTAATTACCTCCGAAGGTAATATGGATGTAACCGTCAAAAAACACCCGTAACTTACGTTTTCAATATTTTTTAAGCTTTAAAAGGTTGTATTTTATGTAGTAAAAGATGTATAGGTAAATTTCTTAAAAATGATAAAACTACTAAACTGTCCTCATCAAATATATTATATATAGTATAGATATCTAAAGACGAAACATGTAATTTATTCTAAAAAATATCGATTAAAAAGATGACATCTTAAATTAAAAAACAATTTTTAACTCGTAGAATCAACTAATAAAATTGTATCACCAATTTGAATTTAGAAAAAAATGTTGTCTTATTGTTTTTATTTTATTAATATCGGATACTTAAATAGTTTTGCCAAAGCAAGTTTTTAAATAAGTTATTAATGGTTTTTTATAATATTTAAATAATTTAATATTTTGTTATATTATATATCATAATAATTGAAGAATATCCGGTTCACAAAAGTATAATATATAGCTAAACTTACAATAATTATGAAGAACATAACTAATAAGACTATCTATAACCATATAAATATTTTGAACATATTTATTTTTTTAACAAAAGTACTCACTAATACACAAATAACAATTCAGATTAAGACACGTTAATATAAATATAAGTTCGACATATCCAATTATTTATTAACATTGTTGTAAAAATCGGGATTAATCGATAATCGGGGGGTCTACCGATGCGGTTTCATCTAATCGTACCAAAATACAGGTAGGCGGTCTAAATCGGCCCAACAATTTAGTTTTTTTATTTTTCATTTCTCACTTATTCTTTAATAAAATTCTAAGTTTCGTATCAATGTTTATCGGTTGGACTGAAAATAGGTTGTGTCGCATCGATGTTTACTAGTGTTCCAATATATAAGAGTAGGGGTGAGTTCGCAGTCCAAACACGTTAGAACCATAGAACCGGACCAATTGGAACCGGAACCGACCCGCGAAATACTAAACAGATCCGGCTCTCGGTTCTTCATATGGTTATTAAACGGTTCGCGGTTCGGTTCGGTTAATAACCTGACTGTTCTGATTCGGACCCGTTAGAACCGTTTGTGGAGTATTTTGGGTTTGCTTTTTGTTTTGTGGAGTTGGATTATAACTTTATTTTACAAGTAACATAATTTGGTATAATGAAATTGAACTTTATCTTAATCGGTTCGGTCCAGGAGCTAAACGGTTCCGACCCGTTTAATACGGTTCTGATCTGATCCGAATCGTTTATATATGGTCCGGTCCTCGGTTAACATATTTTCGTTCAAACGGTTCGCGGTTCCGGTCCGGTTTGAACCGAATGCTTAGCCCTAAACTAACATGTAACACGTACATTTTTTTTAATTAGCAAAAAAAACTATAGCGATACCATACTCAAATTAAAGATAATAAAATGCTCGTTTTTATGGTGTAATTTTTTAGGAAAAATATTAACGTATGAAAAAGTTATGGACGTTTAAAATTATGAGGGGAGATGGTAGTTACTCTATGAATAACTTTCATTTTTAGTTTTTTTAAAGCATTAGAGTGTTGTACCTTATGTTTAAAAAAGTGTGTAAGTAAATTTTTTAAAAAGTGTTAAAAGACATATTTGTCCTCCTCAAATGTATTATATACAGTATGGATAATAAATAAAGGTTTTTCATGTCACATGTCATCTCCATATTTATTCTTATCAATATTTTTCCGTCTATCTTTTTTATTAAATACACCTATATGTTTTAATAATGATATATTTTTAAATAAAATACTAATTATAGTAAAACACATTTATTTTAAATTACCACTTATTATAAAAAACTTTAAAATTCTAATTATTTAATTTTTATTTTAAATTAAATAGTAATGAAAGTCAAGTTACATTAAAAATATTAATTAATATATTTTCGAAACTCAATTATATATTAATTTTTATATTTTTTGAATTTTGTTTTATATCATTGGTATATGTTTTACACATGTAAAATACATAAATAAATATTTAAGAAATTTTATGTATTAGTATTTTTCATCCAATGTGTATTACACGGGTTCTAAGTTATATGTAATATGTAAATATTTAATAGTAAGTATATAAAATTGCATTTATTTAGCCCATGTAATTCATAGAAATCTAACCTAGTAAATAATATATGATACATATATAAATTGTTGTTAAATGATGAAACGTTTAAATTAATATATTATTTGTAATGTAAAATGTCATGAAGAAGAACAAAAAGATGAGTAAAATCAGAGTTATTAATGATAATTAAACAATATACATACTTAATTGAAACTAGAAGGGTTATGCCTTCGTATCGCGGGGCTCGGTTTTGAATAACATTCATATCTAAATGTAAGAAAAAAATATAATGGTGCATCAACTAGTATATTCAGAATTTTATAAAATATTATATACCCAAAATTATAAACCAAATTTTAACCCGGACTCACTTTGCATAAAATTTAGAGTTACTTACATAAATGGCCTCAGTGGTTTGATCAAATTGCATGTTTCTTTCCCATGTTTTAAAAATTATAAATTTAGCCCAAACTTTTAAGATCTCGTTGTGCCTTTAGCCCCTTGATGTTAACACGGTGTAAAAATTACATTAATTACTTTAACTAATTACGAACAAAGTACATTAATGAATGTAAAGAAATTAACTAGCCAGTTATAAACTTTCGGTGTTACAATTTTGGTGAGGAGTTGATAAACTTAGGGCAATGACCCTTTTAGAACTTTGACATCACTTTTCCAACGTTTTGTTTTAAATATAAATCGTGCGTCAAAAGGGTCGTCTAGGTTCGGTGCTTGCTAACTGTGACTAGTGGTGGTCCGGTGGATTGAACTTTCTTGTGATGGCAGCCATCAGAATCGGTTTAGTCAAAATGGTTCACTTTTCTCGATTAAATGAAGATGTTTTTCAATAACCTATCCGGTTTACGTACAATGAATAATAACATAATATTTGTATTTTTTGGGATGTTTAGATTTTTTTTACTAAAGAAACATAACTTCTCCAATATAAAATATATATGTTATTGTTGTGCTAACTAGTCATTTGATGGTTGTACATATGAAAATGTTGTTGATGACACCGATCTAAAATATTACCAGTTGGATATAATATTTTATTTTGGAGCCAAGGTCTCACTAGAGATGGCCTATCTGTCATCACATCCTCTCCAGACTCTACTCTTTGAGTGTGATATTAATTACTGAGCTTGTTTGGATATAATACTTTATAATAATTCAGTTAGTTGTTCATAGATGAATCAAAATTATGTTAAATCTTACTCGGTGTGTTTAAAACAAATAAAATAAGTTGTGTTTGAACTTTGAACATATAAACATATTACTCGTTTCGAGCACTTTTAAAGCTCGAGCTTGGCTTATATGAACTTTGTTAAGTTCGAGCTCCACTCATTTATTATTTATTAATAATTTAGTTATTTTATTTATATATATTTGTATTTTTAATTTTTAATTATAAATTTTGCATATAACAAAATATGTTATTTAGTTAACTTTATCATATATAATTTTATATATAATAATAGTTATCAATTTAACCACTTTTATGATCAATAGCTTTCTTATTTCCATTGGCAAACTTAATGACTCCCAAAAGAACTTAACAAAAGAAAGATTAAGCAATTTTTTTTGTTTAAGTTGCAACAAGTTTTATTAAATGAAAATTTACATGTTTGATTTTATTATATCTTTGTAAATTCAATTAAGTAAAAATTAGTACAATGATATTTAAAGGAAATGGAAAAAAGTGAAGAGGAGTAGCCTATAGATTGATGGTGTGTAAAGAAACTCTAAATTTGTGAGGATGACACGTCCTATCTTATGCTTTTTCACTTTGCACTAGAATTCATATAGATATTCTTAATTAATCATGATCAACTAAGCATCCCATGTTCTTGTGGGAATAATACGATAAATCATTAACAAATTTGATTAAGAGTGTTTTATCTCTATAATAATTAAGGTTTAGATTAATATAATCATTTGACTTATTATTCTACTTTGAAATGGTAATGTGAAAGTATGCATCCACAAACACAAAGGCGTATATAGATCTAAATACATAAGTATGAATAATTATAGGATGACACTCGAATAGACTATTATTTCTGTTCCTACAAAAACTTATTTTAACCGGGTTTATTTTGGTCAGAACTCGTTTTAACTCGAACCAAATTGATACTGTTTTTATAAAAAAGAACATGCTTTTGCCCGAATCAAGCTGGTATTTTTTTAAACGGTATGTTTTAACATGAACCTATTTTACTCGGAACCTTTTCTGACCCGATTTGTTATGACACTACTCGATCTGTCCATTTTGTTAGACTTAACAAAACGCAACCATGATATATAACAAAATCAAGAAACTAGATAAGGAAAAAATAAAGACATAAATATAGCTTAATATTATATTATTAAACAAAATCTATACATACTAATAAATAAAGATTTTGGGGTGTCACATGTCATTCTTAACATTTTTTTTCACCTCTCTCTCCTATTTAATGATACAAGTTTCTATAAAAAAATTATAATTTTTGTTTCCCACATCTCTCATGTTAAATAATAATAATTTTTATAACTGTTTTTATGAAACCTTTTTTAATTAAAAAATATCTTTGTTCATAAAACATTTTTATAGTTTGAACATTTCTTTCATTCTTTTTATAAAATATTGTTAAAAAATAACTATATAACGTTTCTAAAATTTGAATTAAAAATAACTACACAAGTTGAATAACTATGTAATGTAGTGTTATAAATGCAGGGTGAATAACTATATAACATTTCTAAAATCTCTAAAATAACTATATAGAGTGAATAAATGCAGTGTTATATATACATGGTGAAAAAATTATGTATTATTTCAAAAATATGTAATATTAGATATTTATTACTAAGTATATATAACACTGCATTTATTCACCCTGTATAATATACAGGGTTCTTAACCTATATTATAATAAATGAATAACTATTCTTGCTACATGTCGACTTCTGATTAAATATAAATTTTTGTTTTTCGTATTTCTTTCTTATTAAATAATAATGATGTTAAATAATTAAATATCTAACATATATTCTAATATTTTATTAAAAATTACTAAATCATAAGAAAATTTCAATTATTTCTTATTTCACAGATGACTAATAACACCAAACATACAAATTTTCATAGAAAATATTGTTTTATAATAAGTTGTATTTATTCAACCCATGTAACACATGGGCTTTAACCTAGTTAGTTATGTATAAAAGTAAAATTAAAATAGTATATTTTTTAATTATATAAGCATAAAGCATTGGGGGATCTCTTCTTCTTTTTACAAAATAGAGGTAAATGAAATAGGGGTCGACAGTCCTTGGCTATACACTGAAATAATTATATACAATTTTTTTAAAACTAACAAAAGATACTATAAGCACGATCACCGGAGTAAATTTATTGACGAAAGGTCACCCACTCTCACGAACACAAACAACGCTTTGTTACCCAGCACTCCCCTTTCAGGAGAAACCCGTCACCTGAAGACCCACTGTACCGGTCTATACATACACATATCCATACAAGCACACGTAAATAAGTATTGAAAAGGTCCATTCGTATAATTTGTTTGGCATTAATTATTAAGCAATCTGGCCGGGGATCAATCTTGAAAACGGGTTCGTGTCCCCAACGCCTGCAACTAAAGAAAAAAAAATTCGAATTAAAAAGTATATATGTATATATATTATGAAGAAATTCAAGAAGCTGGTAGATGTATGCATGACTACATGAAATGCATTTGATAAGCACAGATATAATAACCACAGCTCACCTGATTGGTATGATGAAAGCTTCCATTACCAATTAATATTAAAAAAATGTTAGGATCCATTTTAATATGTTAAACTATATTCTCTTTGAGACATTACATGTGTGCAAATTTTTTAGTGTGTTATTGCATCTATAAATCCAAAACTGTTTTCTTTGTAAATGATTCTAAATGATGACTAAGATGAAATCATACAAAATGTTAAAGCTTTAAACAAAAAATATATATATATATATATATATGAATTGAGATTTTTATATATATGAAACTCATATAATTATATTTTAATCCGGTTTAATAGCTTCGTTCGATTAAGGAACCAAAAAAATGCAAGGGTGAAACAAATTATAACAATCGGCAACCTGAATCTCACAAACACAAACTGAGGAAACGTAAAAGGGAAAACTAACGTAGCTGATGGAAGACAGAGAGAAGACAGTGAAAGGGCGAGAAAACATCGGCAACAAAAATGGACAGGAAAAAAAACCTTGGCTTTATAGTAAAGTGGAAACTCGAACAAAACCGATGGAAAATGGGACTTGAACTCGCGTCGTCGGTGAGCGGCGCAGGCACGTACTGCCATACCATCAAGCCGACTTCGATTAAGTCAGTCTTGCGTAAATGTATATATATACACAAATTAAGTTGTGAAGAAAGAAAAATAATAAATCATTCAACTCCCGCCATGTTACAGGAGTTATTGTTAAATGAATAATTCACTCACATTAACGGAAAACTAACCCACATTGCAAATTGTATGTTATAATAATTCGCATGTATCATTTTCAATTGAATAGTAAACTGAGTTTTCAATATATCATACTAGAATTTAACACCTAGCCTCTTAGAATTTCTTTAGTGCATACATCATAACTTGCATTTGTAGCAAAGTGATCTTCCTAACGATTATATACACTACTAACATTACTGATAACTTTTCAGACAAAATTAAATTGTTGTCAATTTGCTAGTTACTAAATCCGTTGCAAATTGTGAGTTGCGGAGAGTTTTCTTTTTCTCAAGCGTCATAAATGATTGTTATAGTAGTAGTAATAGCAATCTATGTAGAGCATTAAGAAGGGGTACGTGCGGGAATATAAGGCTATATTGAATGAAAACTCATTTTCCCACACACATTTTTTTTCGAACGACATGATGTATTATAACGAAAAATAACCGGTTCAAGATGAGTCGTACACAAAAAAAAATTATAAAAAGCAGATGGTTTTTAATTCACTCGTCCCAAGGGAAGTTAATCTTACAATTGCTATTAGGGTGTTGGGGGTCATTAACCCATTTACTCATTTACTCACCAAAACTGCCCAATAGAATTTTGCCACCTCAAAATTACTCATTTACTCATTTACCCAGATTTCATTGGAAACACCTACTCATTTACTCACCCACTTTATTTTTTATATGTACAACTTTTAATACATGTGGTACAAGTGGGTATTGGGTGGTTGGAAGGTGGGTGAAGGGGCCATCTACTCATTTACCCTTACTCGGATCGAGTATATTTACTCGATTTGGACATCTCAAGAACCCGCACTCGTCTGCTCGGTTTAATGGGGGCCATCTACTCATTTACCCAGTTGCCTTCTGTCACACCCCCGCCAAGGCGGAAACACGAGGAGGCAACGAAATTGAATCATTACACATGATCAAAAGAAATTTACTATTAAAATCAAATAGTTATTACATCAGTATTTCCGAACAAATAAACCAAATAAAACAAACAGAACAAATAATTCTTCTTTTTATTAATTCTAGCTAAGTCCACTAAAGCATAGTCCTTGATCCTATCATGAGCTTGTCAACATCCTAGTTTGCTTCACCTGAAAAACATGCTAAAATAGGTCAACTAAAAAGTTGGTGAGAACATAGGATTTGATAGATATAATAATAGATAACCAGAAACAATCATAAACAAGTTTCAAATTCCAAGTAATTTAAACTATCATACATGAGTTCACAACCAACCCTAGTGATCGATAGCTCTCCCGCCCAACACCTTGTCAGGGTGTTAGACTATAGTATAAGTGTCAAGAATGCAGTTTCTGAACACCCAGCTCCTTCCAAGTTGATTAGAATCCACAACTTGAAGGACGCTCGGAATTGATTGGCATGCATCAACCCGAGAACTGAATGGGCTAGTCAGGCCAATAGATCTATTTGCGTACTCACGTGGCTTCCTTGAAGTTAATGGTTGTGTAGTTTTAGAAATAAGAGAGACTTTGTAGTAAAAATGACATTTGCAACATGTATAAATCAGTTTAATGTTACTAGAATTAGAAGTTTGTTATTGAATGCAAAGTATAGTTTTAACTCAAGACTTGGTTTCAGTTTTGATATAAGAGCATGTTTTCCACCCCAAAATAGAAAGCAAAAAGAGGGGCTATGAACTCACCTTGCAGCAGGTGGGATTGATCTTGATTGCTGAAGTAACTTGGTTTAGAAGATGCCTAAATAAGTTCGAGTTTGAGTTAGTTTACAGAATCGTGGAAAGATGAGGGGTTGTTTTGTAATTAGAGGAAAGTAGTTGTCGTATACTAGAGTGGTTATCGTACTAGAGTAGTACCTCCAACAGCAAAGTTCCCAGGAAAGAGTTGGCCGGATCAGAACCCCGTCTTTCCTAGCCAGAACCTTACTGTTTGCCAGATAACTACATACCAGTTTGAAAGTTACTCAATTCGTATAGTTTAACCGAGTTTAGGACACGTCTGGTAAGTTTAGGAAGTATAGGGGCTAAAGTGTAATTGTGCATTTAATAAGGATTGAAAATAGATGAGTTAAATATTAGAGGGTTTTATTAGGAATTAAAGTGTAACATCCCAAAATAAATAAAAACCCAAATAAAAGAAAAAGGAAGGTGGGCTTGGCTAGGGGCCGGCCCATGGGCCCGAAAACTGAGAAGAACCCTTCTAATCAGTAGCCATTTCCTCCTGTGTCCTTCATTTTCTTCCTGCGCAAGAACCTTAGAGAGAGAGAGAGAGAGATCGTCTAGAGAGAGAAAGCTCGGATCAAGCTCAAAGTCTCGAGGATTGTTGCTCAACATCTCTGGAGCATAAAGGAACGAGAAGGAAGCTATAACAGGTAATTATTATGCCTAAATCTGAGATTTTGTAACTTTCGGGTTTCGGGTTAATAATCGAGTAAAGGTTTAGATTTTTACGTGTGAAACTGGAAACAAACCACGGGTTTGGGTTCATGGGGGAAAATGGAACATTTCGAACGTAAAAAGTTCATAGCTTGATCGATTAGAACAAAGGGACCAGATCTAGGGTTCTGTTTGGGGAAGAAGACTGCACAGTCGAAACTACTAGTTTCGATATGGACGCATCTATCGAAACTACCTAGTTTCGACAGGGGCAGACCCATCGAAATTACCATAGTTTCAATATAGACCCAAGACCTTAACTAAGAATTTATATAAGTCATACGACTCGAAACTACTTAGTTTCGATAAGAAGCAGTGACTCGAAACTACTTAGTTTCGATAAGAAGCAGTGACTCGAAACTACTTAGTTTCGATAAGAAGCAGTGACTCGAAACTACTTAGTTTCGATAAGAAGCAGTGACTCGAAACTACTTAGTTTCGATAAGAAGCCAGGGCTCGAAACTACATAGTTTCGATAAGGAGCCAGGGCTCGAAACTACCTAGTTTCGATAATGAAACCATGACCCGAAACATCTGAGTCAAGCCTAGTAATGTCTAAGTGTCCCCTAGGAACACAGCCTTACGCCTATGACTTGATTATACAGATTGTGGGTGACCATAGTGACATTCAGGAACCGGCTAGGTGTAAACAGAAACGATTCATCTGGTGAGTTCTTATTACCCTTTTTCCTAATGGTTTTGGGCTGGCATGCATACTGGTATAGTATTTTATAAAAATGTTATTTTTATAAAATGAAAGGCAAAGTATAGTATTTTATAAAAATGTTATTTTTATAAAATGAAAGGCAAAGTATAGTATTTTATAAAAATGTTATTTTTATAAAATGAAAGGCAAAGTATAGTATTTTATAAAAATGTTATTTTTATAAAATGAAAGATAAAGAACAAAAGAGCATAGTATTATCTTTTAAACAAGTTTTTGAAAGATAACAATGAGCTAAAGAAAGAACGATAAAGGAGCCGTACTTCGGTACAGCTCGACAGTGACAGTGACAGTGACAGTGACAAATACCATGTTATATGCTTATGTGTTAATATGTGTTATTTGTCTATATGAAAGTTATGTGATTGCATTTCTATTTGTGTAATAGTGTAATTGCATTGCATAGTAGTTGCATAGTAGAAAGTCCTGCAGGCATGCTAAAGTAGAAGTCTCACCCTGAGGTGTGAGCAATGCTAAAGGAGTCTTACACTTCGGTGTAAGCAATGCTAAAGGAGTCTTACACTTCGGTGTAAGCAATGCTAAAGGAGTCTTCACTTCGGTGTAAGCGAGAAAGTCTCACCCTGAGGTGTGAGCAATGCTAAAGGAGTCTTGCACTAACGTGCAAGCGAGAAAGAAAGTCCTACCCTGAGGTGTGGGCAGCGCTAAAGTAAAAGTCTTACCCTGAGGTGTAAGCAAGATAGGGATCTGGTCCTCGGACCACGATCCATATGTGATAGTTAAAGTATGATAAAGTCACTTGTCAAGTATAAGTGAAATGATAGACAGAGTACAGTGGGACACCCTAACGGGTTTCCTTAAAGATAAAGTTTTAATGACAGATAGAAACGTAACAGATTTATAATTGTAACGTTGTAAAGTTTTAAAGTAATAGTTAAAAGTTTATTTCAAAGAAAGTGAAAGTAAAGCTTATTTTATTTTAATAAAACTAAGCTACCAAAGATAAAGTTTACAGTTTAAAGTAAAGAGGGAACTCACCAGCGTTAGCTGACTTTTAGTATGCATGACAGGTAAAAAGGGTAAAGCTAAAGAAAAGTGAAAGAGCCATGTGGGCTGGATAGCATGGACATCGGGCTGCGGTATTGAAGACTGACATTTCCAATCCTGATAGTTCATGTTATAGACAATATTTCATGTTTTAGTTTGATGAATGATTTGAATTAAAGACTTCCGCTGTAATAGATTCTGATTTCCGGTTTAAGAACTATGTTTGTTATGTTGTGTGCCAACTATGAGATGTACCCGTTTTGGGGCGTTTCAAGTTGGTATCAGAGCCATAGTTTGAGAGATTCAGACATTTGCGATAATGTCTGAACTTAAACTGAGAATGGGACAAAGCAAAGGAAGGAAAGGAATGTCAGTCGGAGCAGCCCGTCCATGGAAAGATAGTAGACAGAAGGTAGTCAATGTCCTTACATAGAACATAGACAATAACGCCTTAGTACAGATAGCAGAAAGTAGATGCTTTAGCATAAATAGTACATAGTACATGCCTTAGCACAGACAGTAGACAGTAGATAGTACGTGCCTTATAGTAGAAACTCTGAACTTGGATGCAAATGTTACTCGGAAAGGAAATGTTCAGAACCCGAGTAGTAAAGTAAATTAGTAATTTCATACCGGTCTCTGTAATTAGTAATTTACAGTACTCGAGGTGTTCTAAATTGTTACCTATCTTGATAACACGAGCTATCTTTGTTCACAGTAGACACTAAATGGCTAGAGCAAAGAGAGGAGGTCGCACTGGGGGTCGTACTGGTCGTCGAGGCCGACCTCCAGGTAACCGGAACCGTCCTGAAGAAAGTGAGCACTCCCGCAACGAAGCTGAATCGGTGCATATGGAGCATAATGATAGTGGGAACCATATGTCGGCTCCTAACGATGCCCCTAATGAGGCGCTTGAGTTGGAACCGATTGTGAAAGAAGCTATAGCGGCAGAGGTTACTTCAATCTTGAAGAAAGTTCTACCAGAAGCATTGGGCGAGGCCCTTAAAGAGTTTAATATAGGGAAGAAAGAAACGAAAGAGGAAAGCAGCAAGAGACTTGGAGTCACTGACAGTGATGATTCTGATTATGAAATGGCAACCCGGGGTTGCAACTATAAGTCCTTTCGGGGGTGTGACCCGCCGAAGTATGATGGACGGAAAGATGCTGTTGCCACTTTTGAGTGGATAGAGAGAATGAATGGGGTGATCAACATTAGTGAGTGCCGTGATGATCAAGCGGTCAAGTTTGCCGCTCACTCATTCACTAATGAGGCATTAAGCTGGTGGAGATCGATCGAAAGAATCAAGTCTTCTGCTGAGATGAAAAAGATGAAATGGGACGACATGAAAAAGCTGCTAATCACTAAGTTCTGCCCGCAGAACGAGATTGACAGAGTTGAGAGGGAATTTCTGGGGCTCTGTGCTGGTAGTATGACTCATCGCCAGTATACCTCCAAATATCAAGAGTTGGCTCAGCTGGTTCCACATCTGGTGGACACTGAGGAAAAGAGGATTAAGTACTACATCAAGGGACTACCACAGAAAGTCCGTGTGCACGTGAAAGCTAATGCTCCCACGAGTTTTGAATCTGTGGTATCACTTGCTGGGATAGTTTATGATGACTTCGAATCCGCAGACCCACTGCCTACTGAGAAGAAAGTGACCAATGCCGTTAAACGGCCAGCTAAAGAGTGGGCGGGGCCGGAGACGAAGAAACTGAGGATTGAAGATGGGGTTGAATGTGCTAAGTGTGGCAGGAAGCACTCGGGCGAGTGCCGAGTTGGGTTAAATATGTGCTATAGGTGCGGAAAGACCGGACACTACTCTCGAGAGTGTCCCAGGGCACAGTCTTGTTATAACTGCGGGATACCTGGCCACATGGCCAAAGACTGTCGGAAACCCAAGGCTACTGGCACCGAGAAGGGTAAAGAACCTGAGAAGCCGAAGGCAAGGACCCGGGCGTATGCACTGACACAGGAGGAGGCTAGGGGAGACCCAGATGTTGTGTCAGGTACGTTCATCCTTGACCACACTTATGTTTCAGTATTATTTGATTCGGGTGCCAGTAGGAGTTTTATATCATCTTCTAAGTGTAAAAGAATGAAATGCAAAGTTACTAGAGTAGAGCAGGCCTTTAATGTGGAAACCGCAGTGGGCAAGACCACGATAGTAAGTGAATTGGTAGATAATTGCACGATAAAGATTCATGGCCATAGATTCCCAGTTAGGTTGTATGTTATGACCTTGGGAGGATTCGATATAGTTTTGGGTATGGATTGGTTAGCTGCCAACGAAGCCCGGATAATATGTAGACGAAAGATAGTTCAGCTCAAAGCTCCAGACGGTGGCGAGGTTTTGGTGTACGGGGATCGCGACGGTTCACTAACGAACGTCATATCAATGATAAAGGCAGAGAAGTATATAGGGCGCGGATGCGAGGCCTACCTGGCCTATGTGATAGACAATGATGTAAAGGTGAGAGAGTTAAAAGACGTACCAGTTGTATGTAATTTTCCGGGGGTGTTTCCTGAGGAGTTGCCTGGGTTACCACCTGACCGGGAGACAGAGTTCCAGATAGACTTAGTGCCAGGTGCCCAGCCCGTGGCTAAAGCACCGTACCGACTTGCACCTCTGGAGATGAAAGAGCTGATGGTACAGTTGGAAGAACTTTTGGATAGAGGATTTATCAGACCAAGCATTTCTCCATGGGGTGCTCCGGTTCTGTTCGTAAAGAAGAAAGATGGTGCCATGAGAATGTGCATCGACTACAGAGAGTTGAACAAGCGTACAGTAAAGAACAAATATCCGCTACCAAGGATCGATGATCTGTTCGACCAACTACAGGGCGCCAGATGGTTCTCCAAGATCGATCTGCGGTCGGGATATCATCAGTTAAAGGTAAGAGAAGAGGACATACCTAAGACAGCGTTTCGCACGCGTTATGGGCATTACGAGTTTCGCGTGATGTCTTTCGGCTTGACGAACGCTCCGGCAGCATTCATGAGTATGATGAACCAGGTGTGTAGACCGATGCTAGATAGGTCGGTGATAGTGTTTATAGACGACATACTCATTTATTCGAAAAGTGAAGGTGATCATGCTTGTCATCTTCGAGAAGTACTAGAGACGCTACAAAAAGAAAAGTTGTATGCCAAGTTCTCCAAATGCGCGTTCTGGCTTAAGGAAGTCCAATTCTTAGGTCACGTTATCAACGCAGACGGCATTATGGTTGACCCGGCTAAGATAGAGGCAGTACAGGAATGGGAAACCCCGAAGACGCCAACCGAGATTCGGAGTTTTCTGGGATTGGCAGGTTACTATCGAAGGTTCATTCAGGACTTCTCGAGAATAGCTTCGCCACTAACAAAGTTAACACGTAAAGAAGTAAAGTACGAATGGGGTCAGGCTCAGTCCAAAGCATTTGAAGAGTTAAAGAAGAAGTTGACCCAAGCCCCAGTGTTAGCACTACCCGACGGTAACGAGGACCTGGTGGTATATTCTGACGCATCGGGACAAGGGTTAGGGTGTGTTTTGATGCAGAGGGGAAAGGTGATCGCGTATGCGTCACGACAGCTAAAGATCCACGAAATTAACTACCCGACTCACGATTTGGAGCTCGCGGCAGTTGTTTTTGCGTTAAAGATTTGGAGGCATTACCTCTACGGAGTGAAATGCACGATTTATTCGGATCACAAGAGCTTGAAGTATTTCTTCGAACAGAAAGACCTGAATATGCGGCAAAGGCGGTGGTTAGAATTGCTGAAAGACTATGACTGTGAGATCCTATACCACCCGGGAAAGGCGAATGTGGTCGCTGATGCCCTAAGTCGTAAGGAGAATCGTTCTCCTATTAGGGTAAAAGCGTACCAGTTAGTGATAACCCCAGATTTTATGACAGAGCTAGAAGCAGCACAGAAGGAAGCACTAAAGGAAGAGAACATAAAGAAAGAAAGAATGGTCGGTCAACAGACAAAGTTAGAATTAAACACTCATGGAGTGAGGACCAGGTGTGGTCGCATGTGGGTACCGAAGGGTGGAGAGCTTAGGGCCAAAGTACTTGACGAGGCCCATAAGTCTCGATATTCCATCCACCCAGGAACCACGAAAATGTACCAGGATTTGAAAAAAGAGTATTGGTGGCCTAACATGAAGAATGATGTGACCGGATATGTAAGCAAGTGTCTGACTTGCTCACAAGTTAAAGCAGAGCATCAGAAACCGTACGGGAAGATCCAGCCTCTGGAAATACCCGAATGGAAGTGGGAGCGTATCACCATGGACTTTATTACAAAGCTGCCCCGCACAGCAAAAGGCCATGATACGATTTGGGTTATAGTGGATCGTCTGACAAAGAGTGCACATTTCTTGCCAATTCGCGAAACGTACTCATCTGAGAAGTTGGCAGAAGTATTTATCAATGAAATTGTCTCTCGACATGGCGTACCGTTATCAATTGTATCTGACCGGGACACCCGATTTACATCGAGGTTCTGGAAAAGATTTCACGAGTCAATGGGTACAAGACTGAACATCAGCACGGCTTATCATCCACAGACGGATGGTCAATCAGAAAGGACCATCCAGACGTTAGAGGATATGCTCCGCGCATGCATTATAGACTTTGGTGGCAGTTGGGATAGTCACCTACCATTGGCAGAGTTCTCCTACAACAACAGCCACCACACCACTATTGGTATGCCGCCTTACGAAATGTTGTATGGTAGAAGATGTCGAACCCCGGTCTGTTGGGGCGAGGTAGGACAGAAAGAGTTGGGGAGTTTAGAGGTAGTCACAACAACCTCTGAAAAGATTGACCAGATCAAGGCCAGAATGAAAGCTGCACAGGACCGTCAAAAGTCCTACGCGGATGAAAGGCGAAGACCAATCGAATTCAAGGTCGGGGATCAAGTACTATTGAAAGTATCTCCCTGGAAGGGGATCATTCGATTCAGAAAGAGAGGGAAGTTAAGCCCAAGATTCGTCGGGCCCTTCAAAATACTAGCGCGAGTTGGTGAAGTCGCTTACCGGTTAGAATTACCGGATGAGCTTAGTGGAATTCACCCGACCTTCCACGTGTCGCACTTGCGCAAGTGCTTGGCCGACGAATCAGCGCATGTGACACTTGACGACATCGAGATAGATAATAGCCTCAATTACATCGAGGAACCCGTCGCCATACTAGACAGGAAAGAAAAGCGGTTACGGAATAAAGTGATACAGTTAGTCAAAGTACAATGGAAGCATCGTAAAGGGTCAGAAGCTACGTGGGAAACCGAGACAGAAATGAAAGAGTCGTACCCGCACCTGTTTGACTTATAACAGGTTTCGAGGACGAAACCTTTCGTAAGAGGGGTAGACTTGTAACATCCCAAAATAAATAAAAACCCAAATAAAAGAAAAAGGAAGGTGGGCTTGGCTAGGGGCCGGCCCATGGGCCCGAAAACTGAGAAGAACCCTTCTAATCAGTAGCCATTTCCTCCTGTGTCCTTCATTTTCTTCCTGCGCAAGAACCTTAGAGAGAGAGAGAGAGAGATCGTCTAGAGAGAGAAAGCTCGGATCAAGCTCAAAGTCTCGAGGATTGTTGCTCAACATCTCTGGAGCATAAAGGAACGAGAAGGAAGCTATAACAGGTAATTATTATGCCTAAATCTGAGATTTTGTAACTTTCGGGTTTCGGGTTAATAATCGAGTAAAGGTTTAGATTTTTACGTGTGAAACTGGAAACAAACCACGGGTTTGGGTTCATGGGGGAAAATGGAACATTTCGAACGTAAAAAGTTCATAGCTTGATCGATTAGAACAAAGGGACCAGATCTAGGGTTCTGTTTGGGGAAGAAGACTGCACAGTCGAAACTACTAGTTTCGATATGGACGCATCTATCGAAACTACCTAGTTTCGACAGGGGCAGACCCATCGAAATTACCATAGTTTCAATATAGACCCAAGACCTTAACTAAGAATTTATATAAGTCATACGACTCGAAACTACTTAGTTTCGATAAGAAGCAGTGACTCGAAACTACTTAGTTTCGATAAGAAGCAGTGACTCGAAACTACTTAGTTTCGATAAGAAGCAGTGACTCGAAACTACTTAGTTTCGATAAGAAGCAGTGACTCGAAACTACTTAGTTTCGATAAGAAGCCAGGGCTCGAAACTACATAGTTTCGATAAGGAGCCAGGGCTCGAAACTACCTAGTTTCGATAATGAAACCATGACCCGAAACATCTGAGTCAAGCCTAGTAATGTCTAAGTGTCCCCTAGGAACACAGCCTTACGCCTATGACTTGATTATACAGATTGTGGGTGACCATAGTGACATTCAGGAACCGGCTAGGTGTAAACAGAAACGATTCATCTGGTGAGTTCTTATTACCCTTTTTCCTAATGGTTTTGGGCTGGCATGCATACTGGTATAGTATTTTATAAAAATGTTATTTTTATAAAATGAAAGGCAAAGTATAGTATTTTATAAAAATGTTATTTTTATAAAATGAAAGGCAAAGTATAGTATTTTATAAAAATGTTATTTTTATAAAATGAAAGGCAAAGTATAGTATTTTATAAAAATGTTATTTTTATAAAATGAAAGATAAAGAACAAAAGAGCATAGTATTATCTTTTAAACAAGTTTTTGAAAGATAACAATGAGCTAAAGAAAGAACGATAAAGGAGCCGTACTTCGGTACAGCTCGACAGTGACAGTGACAGTGACAGTGACAAATACCATGTTATATGCTTATGTGTTAATATGTGTTATTTGTCTATATGAAAGTTATGTGATTGCATTTCTATTTGTGTAATAGTGTAATTGCATTGCATAGTAGTTGCATAGTAGAAAGTCCTGCAGGCATGCTAAAGTAGAAGTCTCACCCTGAGGTGTGAGCAATGCTAAAGGAGTCTTACACTTCGGTGTAAGCAATGCTAAAGGAGTCTTACACTTCGGTGTAAGCAATGCTAAAGGAGTCTTCACTTCGGTGTAAGCGAGAAAGTCTCACCCTGAGGTGTGAGCAATGCTAAAGGAGTCTTGCACTAACGTGCAAGCGAGAAAGAAAGTCCTACCCTGAGGTGTGGGCAGCGCTAAAGTAAAAGTCTTACCCTGAGGTGTAAGCAAGATAGGGATCTGGTCCTCGGACCACGATCCATATGTGATAGTTAAAGTATGATAAAGTCACTTGTCAAGTATAAGTGAAATGATAGACAGAGTACAGTGGGACACCCTAACGGGTTTCCTTAAAGATAAAGTTTTAATGACAGATAGAAACGTAACAGATTTATAATTGTAACGTTGTAAAGTTTTAAAGTAATAGTTAAAAGTTTATTTCAAAGAAAGTGAAAGTAAAGCTTATTTTATTTTAATAAAACTAAGCTACCAAAGATAAAGTTTACAGTTTAAAGTAAAGAGGGAACTCACCAGCGTTAGCTGACTTTTAGTATGCATGACAGGTAAAAAGGGTAAAGCTAAAGAAAAGTGAAAGAGCCATGTGGGCTGGATAGCATGGACATCGGGCTGCGGTATTGAAGACTGACATTTCCAATCCTGATAGTTCATGTTATAGACAATATTTCATGTTTTAGTTTGATGAATGATTTGAATTAAAGACTTCCGCTGTAATAGATTCTGATTTCCGGTTTAAGAACTATGTTTGTTATGTTGTGTGCCAACTATGAGATGTACCCGTTTTGGGGCGTTTCAAGTTGGTATCAGAGCCATAGTTTGAGAGATTCAGACATTTGCGATAATGTCTGAACTTAAACTGAGAATGGGACAAAGCAAAGGAAGGAAAGGAATGTCAGTCGGAGCAGCCCGTCCATGGAAAGATAGTAGACAGAAGGTAGTCAATGTCCTTACATAGAACATAGACAATAACGCCTTAGTACAGATAGCAGAAAGTAGATGCTTTAGCATAAATAGTACATAGTACATGCCTTAGCACAGACAGTAGACAGTAGATAGTACGTGCCTTATAGTAGAAACTCTGAACTTGGATGCAAATGTTACTCGGAAAGGAAATGTTCAGAACCCGAGTAGTAAAGTAAATTAGTAATTTCATACCGGTCTCTGTAATTAGTAATTTACAGTACTCGAGGTGTTCTAAATTGTTACCTATCTTGATAACACGAGCTATCTTTGTTCACAGTAGACACTAAATGGCTAGAGCAAAGAGAGGAGGTCGCACTGGGGGTCGTACTGGTCGTCGAGGCCGACCTCCAGGTAACCGGAACCGTCCTGAAGAAAGTGAGCACTCCCGCAACGAAGCTGAATCGGTGCATATGGAGCATAATGATAGTGGGAACCATATGTCGGCTCCTAACGATGCCCCTAATGAGGCGCTTGAGTTGGAACCGATTGTGAAAGAAGCTATAGCGGCAGAGGTTACTTCAATCTTGAAGAAAGTTCTACCAGAAGCATTGGGCGAGGCCCTTAAAGAGTTTAATATAGGGAAGAAAGAAACGAAAGAGGAAAGCAGCAAGAGACTTGGAGTCACTGACAGTGATGATTCTGATTATGAAATGGCAACCCGGGGTTGCAACTATAAGTCCTTTCGGGGGTGTGACCCGCCGAAGTATGATGGACGGAAAGATGCTGTTGCCACTTTTGAGTGGATAGAGAGAATGAATGGGGTGATCAACATTAGTGAGTGCCGTGATGATCAAGCGGTCAAGTTTGCCGCTCACTCATTCACTAATGAGGCATTAAGCTGGTGGAGATCGATCGAAAGAATCAAGTCTTCTGCTGAGATGAAAAAGATGAAATGGGACGACATGAAAAAGCTGCTAATCACTAAGTTCTGCCCGCAGAACGAGATTGACAGAGTTGAGAGGGAATTTCTGGGGCTCTGTGCTGGTAGTATGACTCATCGCCAGTATACCTCCAAATATCAAGAGTTGGCTCAGCTGGTTCCACATCTGGTGGACACTGAGGAAAAGAGGATTAAGTACTACATCAAGGGACTACCACAGAAAGTCCGTGTGCACGTGAAAGCTAATGCTCCCACGAGTTTTGAATCTGTGGTATCACTTGCTGGGATAGTTTATGATGACTTCGAATCCGCAGACCCACTGCCTACTGAGAAGAAAGTGACCAATGCCGTTAAACGGCCAGCTAAAGAGTGGGCGGGGCCGGAGACGAAGAAACTGAGGATTGAAGATGGGGTTGAATGTGCTAAGTGTGGCAGGAAGCACTCGGGCGAGTGCCGAGTTGGGTTAAATATGTGCTATAGGTGCGGAAAGACCGGACACTACTCTCGAGAGTGTCCCAGGGCACAGTCTTGTTATAACTGCGGGATACCTGGCCACATGGCCAAAGACTGTCGGAAACCCAAGGCTACTGGCACCGAGAAGGGTAAAGAACCTGAGAAGCCGAAGGCAAGGACCCGGGCGTATGCACTGACACAGGAGGAGGCTAGGGGAGACCCAGATGTTGTGTCAGGTACGTTCATCCTTGACCACACTTATGTTTCAGTATTATTTGATTCGGGTGCCAGTAGGAGTTTTATATCATCTTCTAAGTGTAAAAGAATGAAATGCAAAGTTACTAGAGTAGAGCAGGCCTTTAATGTGGAAACCGCAGTGGGCAAGACCACGATAGTAAGTGAATTGGTAGATAATTGCACGATAAAGATTCATGGCCATAGATTCCCAGTTAGGTTGTATGTTATGACCTTGGGAGGATTCGATATAGTTTTGGGTATGGATTGGTTAGCTGCCAACGAAGCCCGGATAATATGTAGACGAAAGATAGTTCAGCTCAAAGCTCCAGACGGTGGCGAGGTTTTGGTGTACGGGGATCGCGACGGTTCACTAACGAACGTCATATCAATGATAAAGGCAGAGAAGTATATAGGGCGCGGATGCGAGGCCTACCTGGCCTATGTGATAGACAATGATGTAAAGGTGAGAGAGTTAAAAGACGTACCAGTTGTATGTAATTTTCCGGGGGTGTTTCCTGAGGAGTTGCCTGGGTTACCACCTGACCGGGAGACAGAGTTCCAGATAGACTTAGTGCCAGGTGCCCAGCCCGTGGCTAAAGCACCGTACCGACTTGCACCTCTGGAGATGAAAGAGCTGATGGTACAGTTGGAAGAACTTTTGGATAGAGGATTTATCAGACCAAGCATTTCTCCATGGGGTGCTCCGGTTCTGTTCGTAAAGAAGAAAGATGGTGCCATGAGAATGTGCATCGACTACAGAGAGTTGAACAAGCGTACAGTAAAGAACAAATATCCGCTACCAAGGATCGATGATCTGTTCGACCAACTACAGGGCGCCAGATGGTTCTCCAAGATCGATCTGCGGTCGGGATATCATCAGTTAAAGGTAAGAGAAGAGGACATACCTAAGACAGCGTTTCGCACGCGTTATGGGCATTACGAGTTTCGCGTGATGTCTTTCGGCTTGACGAACGCTCCGGCAGCATTCATGAGTATGATGAACCAGGTGTGTAGACCGATGCTAGATAGGTCGGTGATAGTGTTTATAGACGACATACTCATTTATTCGAAAAGTGAAGGTGATCATGCTTGTCATCTTCGAGAAGTACTAGAGACGCTACAAAAAGAAAAGTTGTATGCCAAGTTCTCCAAATGCGCGTTCTGGCTTAAGGAAGTCCAATTCTTAGGTCACGTTATCAACGCAGACGGCATTATGGTTGACCCGGCTAAGATAGAGGCAGTACAGGAATGGGAAACCCCGAAGACGCCAACCGAGATTCGGAGTTTTCTGGGATTGGCAGGTTACTATCGAAGGTTCATTCAGGACTTCTCGAGAATAGCTTCGCCACTAACAAAGTTAACACGTAAAGAAGTAAAGTACGAATGGGGTCAGGCTCAGTCCAAAGCATTTGAAGAGTTAAAGAAGAAGTTGACCCAAGCCCCAGTGTTAGCACTACCCGACGGTAACGAGGACCTGGTGGTATATTCTGACGCATCGGGACAAGGGTTAGGGTGTGTTTTGATGCAGAGGGGAAAGGTGATCGCGTATGCGTCACGACAGCTAAAGATCCACGAAATTAACTACCCGACTCACGATTTGGAGCTCGCGGCAGTTGTTTTTGCGTTAAAGATTTGGAGGCATTACCTCTACGGAGTGAAATGCACGATTTATTCGGATCACAAGAGCTTGAAGTATTTCTTCGAACAGAAAGACCTGAATATGCGGCAAAGGCGGTGGTTAGAATTGCTGAAAGACTATGACTGTGAGATCCTATACCACCCGGGAAAGGCGAATGTGGTCGCTGATGCCCTAAGTCGTAAGGAGAATCGTTCTCCTATTAGGGTAAAAGCGTACCAGTTAGTGATAACCCCAGATTTTATGACAGAGCTAGAAGCAGCACAGAAGGAAGCACTAAAGGAAGAGAACATAAAGAAAGAAAGAATGGTCGGTCAACAGACAAAGTTAGAATTAAACACTCATGGAGTGAGGACCAGGTGTGGTCGCATGTGGGTACCGAAGGGTGGAGAGCTTAGGGCCAAAGTACTTGACGAGGCCCATAAGTCTCGATATTCCATCCACCCAGGAACCACGAAAATGTACCAGGATTTGAAAAAAGAGTATTGGTGGCCTAACATGAAGAATGATGTGACCGGATATGTAAGCAAGTGTCTGACTTGCTCACAAGTTAAAGCAGAGCATCAGAAACCGTACGGGAAGATCCAGCCTCTGGAAATACCCGAATGGAAGTGGGAGCGTATCACCATGGACTTTATTACAAAGCTGCCCCGCACAGCAAAAGGCCATGATACGATTTGGGTTATAGTGGATCGTCTGACAAAGAGTGCACATTTCTTGCCAATTCGCGAAACGTACTCATCTGAGAAGTTGGCAGAAGTATTTATCAATGAAATTGTCTCTCGACATGGCGTACCGTTATCAATTGTATCTGACCGGGACACCCGATTTACATCGAGGTTCTGGAAAAGATTTCACGAGTCAATGGGTACAAGACTGAACATCAGCACGGCTTATCATCCACAGACGGATGGTCAATCAGAAAGGACCATCCAGACGTTAGAGGATATGCTCCGCGCATGCATTATAGACTTTGGTGGCAGTTGGGATAGTCACCTACCATTGGCAGAGTTCTCCTACAACAACAGCCACCACACCACTATTGGTATGCCGCCTTACGAAATGTTGTATGGTAGAAGATGTCGAACCCCGGTCTGTTGGGGCGAGGTAGGACAGAAAGAGTTGGGGAGTTTAGAGGTAGTCACAACAACCTCTGAAAAGATTGACCAGATCAAGGCCAGAATGAAAGCTGCACAGGACCGTCAAAAGTCCTACGCGGATGAAAGGCGAAGACCAATCGAATTCAAGGTCGGGGATCAAGTACTATTGAAAGTATCTCCCTGGAAGGGGATCATTCGATTCAGAAAGAGAGGGAAGTTAAGCCCAAGATTCGTCGGGCCCTTCAAAATACTAGCGCGAGTTGGTGAAGTCGCTTACCGGTTAGAATTACCGGATGAGCTTAGTGGAATTCACCCGACCTTCCACGTGTCGCACTTGCGCAAGTGCTTGGCCGACGAATCAGCGCATGTGACACTTGACGACATCGAGATAGATAATAGCCTCAATTACATCGAGGAACCCGTCGCCATACTAGACAGGAAAGAAAAGCGGTTACGGAATAAAGTGATACAGTTAGTCAAAGTACAATGGAAGCATCGTAAAGGGTCAGAAGCTACGTGGGAAACCGAGACAGAAATGAAAGAGTCGTACCCGCACCTGTTTGACTTATAACAGGTTTCGAGGACGAAACCTTTCGTAAGAGGGGTAGACTTGTAACATCCCAAAATAAATAAAAACCCAAATAAAAGAAAAAGGAAGGTGGGCTTGGCTAGGGGCCGGCCCATGGGCCCGAAAACTGAGAAGAACCCTTCTAATCAGTAGCCATTTCCTCCTGTGTCCTTCATTTTCTTCCTGCGCAAGAACCTTAGAGAGAGAGAGAGAGATCGTCTAGAGAGAGAAAGCTCGGATCAAGCTCAAAGTCTCGAGGATTGTTGCTCAACATCTCTGGAGCATAAAGGAACGAGAAGGAAGCTATAACAGGTAATTATTATGCCTAAATCTGAGTTTTTGTAACTTTCGGGTTTCGGGTTAATAATCGAGTAAAGGTTTAGATTTTTACGTGTGAAACTGGAAACAAACCACGGGTTTGGGTTCATGGGGGAAAATGGAACATTTCGAACGTAAAAAGTTCATAGCTTGATCGATTAGAACAAAGGGACCAGATCTAGGGTTCTGTTTGGGGAAGAAGACTGCACAGTCGAAACTACTAGTTTCGATATGGACGCATCTATCGAAACTACCTAGTTTCGACAGGGGCAGACCCATCGAAATTACCATAGTTTCAATATAGACCCAAGACCTTAACTAAGAATTTATATAAGTCATACGACTCGAAACTACTTAGTTTCGATAAGAAGCAGTGACTCGAAACTACTTAGTTTCGATAAGAAGCAGTGACTCGAAACTACTTAGTTTCGATAAGAAGCAGTGACTCGAAACTACTTAGTTTCGATAAGAAGCCAGGGCTCGAAACTACATAGTTTCGATAAGGAGCCAGGGCTCGAAACTACCTAGTTTCGATAATGAAACCATGACCCGAAACATCTGAGTCAAGCCTAGTAATGTCTAAGTGTCCCCTAGGAACACAGCCTTACGCCTATGACTTGATTATACAGATTGTGGGTGACCATAGTGACATTCAGGAACCGGCTAGGTGTAAACAGAAACGATTCATCTGGTGAGTTCTTATTGCCCTTTTTCCTAATGGTTTTGGGCTGGCATGCATACTGGTATAGTATTTTATAAAAATGTTATTTTTATAAAATGAAAGGCAAAGTATAGTATTTTATAAAAATGTTATTTTTATAAAATGAAAGGCAAAGTATAGTATTTTATAAAAATGTTATTTTTATAAAATGAAAGGCAAAGTATAGTATTTTATAAAAATGTTATTTTTATAAAATGAAAGATAAAGAACAAAAGAGCATAGTATTATCTTTTAAACAAGTTTTTGAAAGATAACAATGAGCTAAAGAAAGAACGATAAAGGAGCCGTACTTCGGTACAGCTCGACAGTGACAGTGACAGTGACAGTGACAAATACCATGTTATATGCTTATGTGTTAATATGTGTTATTTGTCTATATGAAAGTTATGTGATTGCATTTCTATTTGTGTAATAGTGTAATTGCATTGCATAGTAGTTGCATAGTAGAAAGTCCTGCAGGCATGCTAAAGTAGAAGTCTCACCCTGAGGTGTGAGCAATGCTAAAGGAGTCTTACACTTCGGTGTAAGCAATGCTAAAGGAGTCTTACACTTCGGTGTAAGCAATGCTAAAGGAGTCTTCACTTCGGTGTAAGCGAGAAAGTCTCACCCTGAGGTGTGAGCAATGCTAAAGGAGTCTTGCACTAACGTGCAAGCGAGAAAGAAAGTCCTACCCTGAGGTGTGGGCAGCGCTAAAGTAAAAGTCTTACCCTGAGGTGTAAGCAAGATAGGGATCTGGTCCTCGGACCACGATCCATATGTGATAGTTAAAGTATGATAAAGTCACTTGTCAAGTATAAGTGAAATGATAGACAGAGTACAGTGGGACACCCTAACGGGTTTCCTTAAAGATAAAGTTTTAATGACAGATAGAAACGTAACAGATTTATAATTGTAACGTTGTAAAGTTTTAAAGTAATAGTTAAAAGTTTATTTCAAAGAAAGTGAAAGTAAAGCTTATTTTATTTTAATAAAACTAAGCTACCAAAGATAAAGTTTACAGTTTAAAGTAAAGAGGGAACTCACCAGCGTTAGCTGACTTTTAGTATGCATGACAGGTAAAAAGGGTAAAGCTAAAGAAAAGTGAAAGAGCCATGTGGGCTGGATAGCATGGACATCGGGCTGCGGTATTGAAGACTGACATTTCCAATCCTGATAGTTCATGTTATAGACAATATTTCATGTTTTAGTTTGATGAATGATTTGAATTAAAGACTTCCGCTGTAATAGATTCTGATTTCCGGTTTAAGAACTATGTTTGTTATGTTGTGTGCCAACTATGAGATGTACCCGTTTTGGGGCGTTTCATAAAGAGTTATAATAAAAATATAATTCTAAAAGTAAGAAAGAATTAAAAAATATATAGTTTTAAAAGTAAAGCGTTTTAACAAGTTCTAAGGATTTATAAAATATATTTTATAATTCTTGTGTTTTAAATAAGAATACTAAATCTTTAAATAATGCTTAATAATATATAGTTCCCTATTTAAATAACGTTATAAAAATATAACTTTAAATGGTTTCTCGCAAAATCTTTTATAAAAATAAAAAGTATACAAAATCCCTTTATGTTTATTTAAAGAAAAAAATACATCATTTATTTATACTATTTTTAAAAAGAATGCCTTTTATTTATTTTTATAAAACATTATATCCAAAATAATATTGGAATTTCACAAAAAAAAGAATTTGTATTAATCACCTTTATTTGTTTAAAAGAGGTATTAATTTAAGTATATTTGTGTATATGTGTGAAGGGATAAAAGAAACAAAACAAAAAATTTAGTTTGGTTCGTGGGTTCGAACCCTTGACCTCAGGTTGGGTTCTGCATAGTCTTAACCAGTAGACTTGAAACACAATTTGGTTTAAAACACAACAAAAATTGATTTAAAACTTTGTTCTTGGTTATCAACTTCCCAAACAACACACAGACTTGAACCAGACTCCATACATAAACCCTAAATCGATTTTGTTTAAACCAGAACAGATCAGAGGATGCGATTGAAGGGAAAGCGAGTACCTTGAGTCGGAATCACACGGATGGAAACCAAACGCCAACGATTTCGCGTCGAGGGATCCTTGCGTCGCCGGAACAGGAAGGAAAAAAAGGACGAATTTTTATGGTAGCTACGTTTAGGAATTTACGTGGGTATTTATAGGGAGAGTAGCTCCACCATAAACGCATTAGCGGTTGGATTTAGAACGAGATTTATGGGGTTTGAAGCTTGAGTTATCAAGGTTACGGGTTTTAAATTTGCTTTGATTCGGTAACCGTTTTCTAATCTATCAACGAATCTCTCGTTCTTATCTTCTCACGATGGATTTAGGATTGGATTGAAACGTTTTACATCGCGGATTAATGGGGATTGAGATGGATTTTGACATGGGTTGACTTTTAAAAGTCAAAATTCGCTCATGGATGTCCGGGGTTCAAAAGAATGTAAAGATGGGGTTCACAAGGGGTTCAAGTATTTTTGAGGGGGGTTCAAACCTAAAAAGAGGGTTCAAAGTCTTTTTATCAAAATTAATAATTTCTTTTTGATAATAAACATTTAAATTTTATAACTTTTAAAATTTTTATAAATATAACTAATCAATTTAATAATTTTCATTTTTGTTTAAAAATATTAATGTAATTACTTATTAGGAATTGGAATTTAATTGATATATTAAATAAAATGAGGCAACGAGATTCGTATATTAACTCGAAGTAAGATTACACGAAACAAAAATCATACAATTTTTAGAGATGTCACACCTTCTCTCCTACTCGGGAACCATCCGAGTTACCCGCCCCCAACACCCTTAACAAAGGAAAGATACGAGTAATGAAAAGCAGACTTAGAAATATCCTCTTTCTCTACACACATGAAAATAAAATTCACAAAGTGATATTTTTATTACTTGTTTTAAAATCTTATACTTCATATATTAATAAGGTGAGTGAAAGTAGGTTTAGAGCCAAAAGCACCGTACAGCTAGAAGTGCAAGAACATGTACCACCATATTTACTTACAACAACACCCTGAGTTTGGACTCATCTTTCCTTTTAATTTAATTATTTTATTAATATTAATACTAAATAAATTTCGTATTTTTTCCTTTTAAATTTATCCATTAATAATTAGTTATTGATATCTAATTTGTATTTCGAACTACCAGAGACATTGTAACCTGGTGGATGTACATACCCACCAACAAAATCTTGATTAAGTTTTGTTTTGTTTTGTAAAAGAAAATTATTATCTTTAGACCTTTACTTCAAATCAATGTTCTTCATTTCATTTGATGATGTTGTATATATCAACAAACTATAATAACTTTGACTAGTTGTGAAAAATTCTAACCATTTTTCTGATAATAATCGTCTTTTCGGTTGTTTCTTATATCATTAACTTGACATGATTGGCGGAACTAGAGGGGTTTCGAGTCCATTAACCCTCCAATTTAGTGGTATTTAAGGTATTACTTTCTTATAATTCAACCTTAAAAACAAACCTAAAAAACTTTTAGAGCAAAGTGTCATTTCTGGCCTTAAAGAAGTCGAAGGATATTATTAATCAGTTGGATTCGATAGTGATGCGCAAGGTGAAGAAAGGAATGCTTGATGCTATTAAAACAGAAGGAGCACATTTTTTATTCGATTGTTTGTTTTTCGGTGTTTACAAATAGAAATCGTAAGGTAAACATTAAGTGGGTTAAGTGGCTTCGAAATGGTCTTGTCATTGTTTTGGACTGTTCCGGCTAGAAATTTACTAGTCGGTTCATTTATATATACATATATAGGGGTAGGTTCCAGAGAAAACCAATTGTTAGGCGAAAACCGAGAAAACCACTAAAAAAATCAATTTTAATCAATAATATAGTCATATTTATTTTTTATTTTATTTTTTTTTATTTTTTTATAAGAGTATCAATGTAATATTACAAGTTTTTTACCAAAAAATCATTTCAATATTGGCTTACGTATACGTAACCCATAGTGTTACGTATACGTAAACGAAAAACAAAACAATTCAAAAATATTGTGGTTACGTATACGTAACACATAATATTACACATTGTTTTAGTGGTTTTCTTAGTTTTCGCCTAACTTTGTGGTTTTCTCTTGATCCTATATATAGGGGAAGGATCAAGAGAAAACCACAAAGTTAGGCGAAAACTAAGAAAACCACTAAAACAATGTGTAATATTATGTGTTACGTATACGTAACCGTAATTTTTTTGTTTACGTATACGTAACACTATGGGTTACGTACACGTAAGCCAATATTTAAATGTTTTGTTGGTAAAAATGTGTAATATTACATTAATACTCTTATAAAAAAACAAATATTATTATATTGGTTAAAATTGGTTTTTTAGTGATTTTCTCGGTTTTCGCCTAACTATGTGGTTTTCTCTGGAACCCTCCCCTATGTGTGTGTATATATATATATATAAAATAAAATAAAAAATAAATATTATTATATTATTGGTTAAAATTGGTTTTTTAGTAGTTTTCTCGGTTTTCGCCTAACTATGTGGTTTTCTCTGGAACCCTCCCATATATATATATATATATATATATATATATATATATATATATATATATTCTCTTCTGTTTTTCAAAAATAAAGTTAACGGGGTTCAAATTGCAGTGTTAGATAAAAGAAATGTTCAATAAAAATTATTTAGAAAAAACAGAGATTTAGTTATTTACCATAAAATATTTAGAAAAAACATGGGTTTTTAATATTTTTATGCCTATTGTTAACCGAACCGAACCATATTGGAAACTTGTCTAACCAAACCGAATTCAACATATACAGTTATCACTTATTCGGTTAACCGAATAAACAAAATTAGAAAAATATATATCCGTTAACTGAACCGAAAACTGAATTTATTATTCGAATTCGGTTAGGAACCGAACCAAAAACCGAATTCACAATCGATTCAGTTTTTTCCAGTTAAAAATACGGTTTTTTTTTCAATTCTTTCATGCCGACAAATGCTTGTGTCAATCTTAAGTCTAGGATGCACACCGTTGAGTGATGACAACCTTAATATTGATGACACGCAAGCTTTCTCTACCACATATTTTGGCCATCTATAGTTATGATGATGGTCAAAAGGAGGTCTAATAGTCTTTGTTAGCATGATTTTACAAAAATGAAGGATTGATGTTTAAACATAGGTCATGCTATCATTCAACGTAACTTTGATAACTTGATATGACTATTAGTCAAGGTGGACCTCGACACCTGTAATTAAAAAAATCTATTATATGTAATGTAACTAGGTTAAAATCTCGTGTATTACACGAATTATATAAATATAATATTATATATTAAGTAATAAAAAATTTATTTTTTTAAAACTCGTGTTTTACATGGGTTTAACAAACCCGTAGAATACAGTATAATCTGCTAACATATACATTCGTCAAAATATATAAGAGATTTATTTATAATTATAATATATAGATTAGTATTCTTTTAAAAAATATTATTATTAAAAGATAGAAAGTATTTAATGAGAGAGAGATGCGAGAAAAAAATGAAGAAAATGAACGTGGAGGTGACATGTGGCATGCAAAACCTTTATTTATTATATAGTATAGATTAATATTTTCTTTAAATATATATTATTATTATTATTAAAAGATTGAGGTGTATTTAATAAAAGAGAGAGGGGAAAAAATAATGAGAATGAATATGGAGACGACACGTGGCATAGAAAAACCTTTATTTATTATATAGTATAGATTAGTATTTTTCTTTAAATATATATTATTAGTAAAAGATAGAAATGCTTTAAATAAGAGAGAGATGCGAGAAAAAAATTGTGAGTATGAATATGCAGGCGACACGTGGCATAAAGAAACTTTTATTTATTATATAGTATTTAATGAGAGAGAGACGAGAAAAAAATGATGAGAATGAATGTGGAGGTGACATGTAACATGCAAAACCTTTATTTATTATATAGTATAGATTAATATTTTCTTTAAATATATATTATTATTATTATTATTAAAAGATGGGTGTGTATTTAATAAAAGATAGAGGCGAAAAAAAATAATTAGAATGAATATGGAGGCGACACGTGGCATGGAAAAACCTTTATTTATTATATAGTATAGATTAATATTTTTCTTTAAATGTATATTATTAGTAAAAGATAGAAATGCATTAAATAAGAGAGAGAGGCGGGAAAAAAATGATGATGATGAATATGAAGACGACACGTGACATAAAAAAACTTTTATTTATTATATAGTATAGATTTCGAGTAAACTCAAGAAATTTCAATACCGATGAAAGTTAATTTAAGATTTTAAAAATTTTATACATAAAAACCTATTATTATTATTATTATTATTAATACATACAATCTCTAACTAAGTTCAATTACCAAATTACCCTCCAATATTTTTTTGTCTTATATGATATTTTGGTGATTTCACTTTTAACCAAATTAACAAATTACTCTTCACTTTTATATATTACACTTTTAGCCCTCCACTTTATAAAAATTTTACAAAATGTCATTTTCACCCCCTTCGAGTTTCTAAAGTTTCGGGTTTATCCATATACGTTTTTACTTACAAAAACTAATTTCTTACGTTATTATTTTTATGTGCGTGTACACTTTTAGCCCCTCCACTTTATAAAAATTTTGCAAAATGTCATTTTCACCTCTTTCGAGTTTCTAAAGTTTCGGGTTTATCCATATATGTTTTTACTTAAAAAAACTAATTTCTTACGTTCTTATTTTTATATGCGTGTCGGTATAAATTCAATTTCGTGTACGTTTTGATGTAAATTTTGTTGGGAAATGAGCCAGGTTAAATATATTACGTTTTCGTACTTATTTTTATGTACGTTTCGAGTTGGTCTATGTTTCGACATAAATTTACTTTGAAACGAGTCGGTGAAATATAATAATATGTTTTCATTCGACGGGTACGATCGATGTAAATTTTGTTCGGAAACGAGTCAGGTCGATTGTAGTCTATACTTTTTCACGCTGTGTTTAGCGCCGCCGCAACGCGTGACGGGTAAAAAAACTAGTTATAAACTTATCAAAAACTATAAAAACTAACTATTAATCTATTAGAAACTAACTATTTTATTATACGAATCCTTATTATAATAAATAAATAATTTTATATGTCACGTTGTAGGATCGGTGATTACAAGATGGTTCTATTTTAATTGAGATTGGCGGAAATAATTACAACTATGCAATGTAAACAGATAAACAAAGAGAATACTGATAAATGCAAATTGTATTGATCTTCAATGTTTACAAAATTACAGAGAAAACTCTCAGGAAGCACGCTTGTACAAATGTAAGATACAATACATACAAAGGAACTTAGAATCAAGACAGACCCTTGATTCTAAGGATCAGATCAAACACAGACCGTTGATCTTGGACAGTTACAAGCTATACTACTACTAGTAGACAACTAAAAGACAAACTGCAGTAAACAGTTGTATTCAGGTCAAAAGTCTTCTTATGAATCTTTGCAGGAGACTTCAGAAGTGGTTTGTCTTTAATCATCTGCACCAATAACATTCCTTCTGCTGATAGGTGTGTCAGTGTTGTAGCAGAGGTGTCAGTAGAAAAGTCAAAGCTGCTGATGATTTGCCTATCAGCAGCATCAAGTGTTTGATGCTGCTGAGAAGCCTATCAACAACAACTCTGATCTTCAGCAGATAAGACTATCCACAGCATAGTTGTTTAACATCAGGAGAACAACTATCCGCAATAACTAACCTTGTCCGCAGTAGCTTGTTGGTCAGTAGCAAAATTGTGGAGTCCCTATCAGTTGTACTTAGAGAATTTTGTAGCCATCAGTCTTTATATCTACAAACTCCCCCTAGACTGATGCTACCAAAACTCTCTTACTGCTATTGTTACTGAAGCTTTTGCATGTGTGCAACAATCCTTGATGTGACATAGCCTCTAGGGTCCTTGCTTGGATTATCAAGAGGAAGTTCAGATAAAGACTTGATGTCCTTGCTTGACATGCTAAAGATGGCCTTGCTAGAACATCTCGTCTTCTGACCTCTGACATCGGTTATAGTGTATTCATTCTTCTCAGCATTGTAGGACCAACTAGTGAATGGAAAGTGGGATTGGAGAGGTTTAGCATCAATGATCACATCTTTGCTAGGATTGAAGTGATGTTTGATCACTAGCAACAGATGCCTCCCACTTTTATTCTCTAGCTCATGAGCTTCACCCAGCTCCATTATTCTCTAAAGATCAGAATCTGGAAGCTGCATCACCTCATCAACAGATCTGTAGATTGATCTTTTTACCTCTGTCCTTCCCCTGAAAACCTCAAACCATTAATCTTGATTGCGGTAGAACCAGGTAACAATTTCTCTTGAATCTTCTGGTGTGGTTGTAGGTTTGGTTTTCTTCTTGGGAGGCTGTTGATGAGGAGGGGCTGGGTGAAAGGATTTGGACTCTTTGGGTGGAGAGGAGGGAGGTCTAGGAGGGAAAGTGGAAGGTTGTTGGAAAGAGGAAGGAGTGGACGAGGGAGTAGGCTTAGGTTTCTTTTGTTTTCTATCATCAGTTTGAGTGTTTACCCTTTTCTTTGAGCCTGTCTTCCCCAATCTCTCTTCCTCTTCCTTCTTGACTTTGACATATAAAGCTTGCATGTTCATAAAGCTCATGGGACCTAGCCTCTTTCCACTCTCTCCTCTAGCCTTCAGGAAGTCCATCATAACCTTCCTTTCTTCATGGGTTCTTATATTGAAAGCAATGGTCTTCTTGGTTTTCTTTTTGGCTTTTTCTTCTTCTTCTTCAGCCCTTTTCTTATTTGCCAGTTGACCTTGCTGACCCACGAATGCTCTATAGATTTCTTTATTTGATAATTTCTCAAGGTAGTCTGCATCCTCACCTTGAGAAATCAGAGCTTCAGTCCACTCCTCTCTCATATCTTTGGCTAGTTCAAAGTCAGTTATCCTGAACTTAGCCTCTTCTCTTCTCTTCTTTTTTCTTTATTAAGTTGTTCCTGCAGCTGAAGGGCTAGAGCTTCATCTTCTTTTAATTGTTCAGCTACAGAAACTTTAACCTTTAACTTATCCAGTTGCCTAGCATGCAACTGGATCTGCTGTTCTCGGAGGAGTATGACAGCTTTTCTTTCTTGGATCTTTTTAAGCTCGGTCGTCTCCTATTCTTCTCTTTCTCTTCTTCTCTTCTCTTTTTCTTTCTTTTCTTTCTCTATTCTTTCTTCTTCTTCTGTCATGGTGCCCTTCCCTTTATCTTTATTGGATGCCTCTGCTTCAGCTTCATTGTCAATCTAAGGAGAAGATAAAGTGGAAGGGACTGCTTCACTCTCTTTCTTTTCCCATTCATTCCCATATGTAGCTTTAAAAGCCTCTTTGACATTCTGAGCAGCCACTTTTCTTGACTCTACTGTTGCATTCAGTATAACAGTTGGTGAGGAGGGAAAGGATAGATCCGAGTCATAATCATCCATTGCAATCCATCCCTCCTTTTCAAGAAAAGCTTTGATAATCTTGATCATTGCTTGACTTTCTAAGGAGTTGATGTTGCAGATTTGTGTCCTGAGCTCAAAGACCTTGTACAGGAAATCTGGATTGAGGAGCAAGATTTCTGGAATGTTGTTAATTTTGAAGGATGATCTGTCACACCCCAACCGACGGCGGAAACGTCGGGGCGGGACATGTAGATTGTTCATAAGCTCATGGTTTGCTAAAGTTGTAATAATTAGACAGTAAATTTCATTTCATAACTCAAGTAATCATTTACATCATTTACAAGAATTTAAGAGTACATGAATCTCCGTATTAAAATTTAAGACTAGGTCCTCAACCCTAAGTGAAGTAGCTTGAATCATAACTCAAACAACTGTACCTGAAACATGATAAAATGAGAGGGTCAACTATAAATAGTTGGTGAGCATACATAGGTTTTGACACCACAAGTAAAGTTTAAGTGTTTTGTGTACAATTCATATGATGCATGGTTTATAAAGCATTTATGGAGAATCTAAGTTAGCTAGATGCACAAATGAAACTTTGTAATTGAAGGGCAAAACAACATATGCTATCCTAATGTAGGGCATAACAACACATGTTATCCTGATGTAAATGTAGGGCATAACAACACATGTTATCCTAATGTAGGGCATAACAACACATGTTATCCTAATGTAGGGCCTAACAACACATGTTAGCCTAAAGTAATGTATTTGTGTTTGCACGTGTATATCATGTATATGTAGCTTTAACAATTAGAATTCAAGCATAAAGCGCAAATAAACACATATGATCATATTGTAGAAGTGTACGTGTGTAATTGCAAATAGTGTTTGAATGTAATCATGTTTCACCCCAAATATGTAAATAAGAAAAAAGGGCTATGTAAACTCACCTTGCAAGTTTAGAGGGTTGAACTTGACTTGTAGTAACTTGGATTCAATGCCTTAAGGATTTCCTAAGTTAAGTTTGCTACGTTAGAAACACGTTATGGATAGTCAAGGGGTTGATAGTGTAATTAGTTGAAAGTGGTTGTTGTACACTAGAGTGGTTATCATTCCAGAGTAGTACCTCCAACAGAAAAGTTCCCAGGAAAGAGTTGGCCGGATCAAAACCCCGTCTTTTCCTAGCCAGAACTTTAATGTTTGTCAGATAACTACATATTGGTTTGAAAGTTACTCTATTTGCATACTTAACCAAGTTTAGGGTGAGTTTGGTAAGCTTGGAAAGTATAAGGGCTAAAGTGAAAATATGAGTTTAGTAAAGATAAAAATAAATTTAATTGGATATTAATTGAATATTAAAGGGTTTTAAAAATAAGGAGTTTTGGTAAAAACATGATTTTTTTGAAATTGAAAGGAATATAAAGATCAAAACCAAGTTTTTAAATAAAGTTTGAACAAGTTTAATTAAAATAAGGCTTTTGATCTTGGATAGATCTATGATTATAACATAAACATGTTAGGGATCATAAATCTAGCTAGTTATGATGAACTTTTAAAAAGAAAAGTATGAACAAGTAAGAACATAAGAAGAACTTACTTAGAATGGAAGGATTTAAACTAGAATCTTCCAAAAGATGAGAAGAACAACCTTTAGTTGCTAGAGAGCCCTAGAGGATTGTTGAGGTGTGAAAATGAATGAGGTTTAAGGCTCTATTTATAGGTGAGACTAAGGGACTTATTCGTAAAAATCAATTTGTTGATAAGGACTAGGATTGCAAAAGGTGAAGAATAGTATTTAATGCTCATTAATGTTATGTTTGACTCCATAATTCATATTTAAAATTGTTTTTATAAAGTTTATAAAATCTTAAATATGTTACTTGTTTAATTACAAATGTTTATAAAAAAATGTATTTCATTTTTATAAAGACTACAATTTGTGTAAATGGTTTACTAAAATAGATATATGTTTACATATTTATTTAAAATTAAATACATACATTTAGAAAATGTAAACTCTTGATTAATGCTCATAAATTTTAAAACTTACAATTTGTATAGATGATTAATTTAATAACATCAAATACATATATCATATATACATATTTATAATTAGATTCCTATATCTATATAGAACAATATGTAAAAACGTGATTAAAGATGTATAAGTCCTATATCAAAAGTTGTATAATTGATTTATTTGATATAATCATATATAAATAAATATATATATATATATATATATATGAATGTACATACATATGTTATATATATAATAGGAGGGTAATATTTAAATGTAAGATCAAAAATCTAAATTGATAGATGTTAAAATAATAATTAAAGTGACATATTGTTTTGAACAAGTATGGGGTTCATTAGGAGTGTCGTTACTGTATAAAGTAAAATAATGTAGTATTAGAAAAATCTTGGATGTTACATGATCCATCACACAAGAAGAACTGAAAACCAGAAGACTCGGTGCTTGACCATCCCTGCACTTCCAGGCCCCTACCACTTCATTATAGAAGAATCTTCTCAAACATAGAACTTGTTCTTCTGTTAAAGACTTGCTCCCTATCAAGTCAAGTCTTGGAGCTAGTCTTTATTCTGCTGTTCTTGAAGACTCTACGGTTGATGGATAAGCCAATTTAGTTGTTTCTTGAAGAAACCATTCAAACCAGGGCATACTATTCTCCATCAAGACGTAGAATCTATCAATTGCAAGTTCTGCTGAGAGATCTGTGGAAGTGTTGATGCATCTTGTTAAGTACAGTTCAAGGACTTTAAGTGGATTCAGTGTATTCCAATTCAGCTCTTCTATTCCACCAAATTCTTATCCAATCCAAAATCTCTTAGATAGACCATCATACCCCCAAGCTAGGTTAGAGTCAAACTCTAGCTTATGTGCAATCAGTGTGAATTGAGGGGCAATGATCTGTCTTGATATACTTGCAACAGCGGGCAATATGTTGAATGATAGAGGTTTGTCTTCATCTTCACTTTTATTTTCCAAGACCTCATCAACAGCTCTGGCCACTAACTTCCAATCCTCAGAAATATCTATCTCTTCATCTACTGAGTCTGGAAATTCATGGATTTGAACAAAAGCAGGCTTGAAGAGTGTACTTTGAAATGCAACCTACTCTTGTATCCAGTCATCAAGATTGTCCTTGTCATCTTCAGCAGTAACTATCTCCCCCTTATTGGTTGCATCAGTGCCTAAGGTTTCATCTGTTTGAGTTCCCACTTATACAAGGGAAGAAGTAGTCACAGGTGGGCATTTATGGGCTTCATGCATAGAGACTTGGTGCTTTAGTTTGGACACCTCAGCCTCTAGCATTGCCACTCTGGCCGTCAATTCCATGTTTTCAAGTTTCAGTATATCTTCATCCACAGTTGTGGAATCCTTAGAACTAGATGGGACCTTAGGCCTAGCCTCTGCATCCCCATCACCCTGGTTTTTTTGGCACCTGGGATTACTCTCAGTGAAAAGTGTTTCAAGAGAAACATCTTCATTGTGAGTTGCCATGGTTGGGGACTTAGTGATGTTATCACTGTCCTCCTTATCAATTTTATCTATCACATGTCTATGTCTGGTAAAATCTAGTTTTTTCTTGTTTCTCGACTCTCTCTCCTATTAAATATCTCTATATCATATTAAATAATAATGATTTTAAATAGTAAAATATCTAAAATTTATTTTAATATTTTATTAAAACTTACTAAATAATAAGAGTATTTCAATTATATTTTATCGGCCTAAAATATAATTTTATAATTCTCAAATCTTCATTATTTATTATTTATAATTCTTAAATCTTCATTATTTTCTTATTTCACCAATGACTTATGACATACAACATACAAATCTTCAAATAAATTGTTGGTTTACAACAAGTTGAATTTATTCGACTCGTGTAATACATTGAACGACTTATTAGTCGATTTATTGATTACTAGGGAATATGATATACATCACATATCCTGGATCAAGTTAAGACTCTGGGTATCTGATAAACTACTTATGCATCCATTTCATTTAGAATTGATGTTCTTTTAACATACCTTCTAAAAGATGGCTACTTCAAGACGTTGAACAACAAAATTTTATTTTGGAAAAATACCATCATTTTGGGAATGTACACACGATAGAAAAATTACGTCGATCGATCAGGATATAGTATGCCAAAAGTGAATATACGAGATAAGAAATGACTCCTAACTTTTGGATGATCCATTCTTTTAAGTCCAGTTCGTATAATGTCTTTTTCAGGAGCCGGAGGACATGCATCTCAGGTACATCAATTAGTAGGTATGAGAGGATTAATGTTGGGTCTCCAAGGACAAATTATTGATCGATTTACCCATTAAAAGAAATTTACGCGAAGGACACTCTTTAACATACTATATTATTTCTTGCTACGGAGCTCGTAAAGGAGTTGTGGATACCACTATTCGAACATCAAATGCAGGATATCTCACGCAAGACTTGTGAAAGTAGTGCAACACATTGTTGTACCCCAAGGCCCAAACAGATTGTTGTATCGTTCGAAGTATTTCTGTAAATCCTTGAAATGGAATAATAATTATGAACCTGATTTTTATCTAAACATTAATTGTCATGTATTAGCAGATGATATATATATATATATATAGAGAGAGAGAGAGAGGAAGGATGAAGAGAAAACCACAAAGTTAGACGAAAACCACTAAAACTATGTGTAATACTACAGGTTACGTATACGTAACCGCAATTTTTTTGTTTTCTGTTTACGTATACGTATCACTTTTGGGTTACATATACATAAGCCAATATTTAAATGATTTTTTTGTAAAAATATTTAATATTACATTGATACTCTTATATTTAAATAAACATAAAAATAAAATAAAAAATAAATATTATTATATTATTTATTAAAATTGGTTTTTTAGTGATTTTCTCGGTTTTCGCCTAACTATGTGGTTTTCTCTAGAATCCTCTCATCTATATATATATATATATAAGTTTGCGATGCATTGGGCAATTTTCTAGTAGTGTTCTACTTAAAATCAATATATATATTCAACCCCCCTACTTTTAGAAGTACATCTTGGATTTGGCAATTATGTTATGCCCGAAGTCCAGCTCATGACGAATAGGGAGAAGCTATAGGTATCATTGCATGTCAATCTATTGGTGAACCAGACACTTAGTTAACATTCAAAACGTTTCATACTGGCGGGGTATTCACAGAGGTTACTGTAGAACATGTGCAAGCCCCTTCTAATAGAAAAAATAAAATTCAATGTGGATTTGGTTCATCCGACATGTACACGTCATCGTATCCTGTTTTTCGATGTTCTAGAGACTTGCATGTAACTCTTGAGAGTGAAGATATTATACACAATGTGTGTATTCCGCACAAAAGTTTTATTTTTGTTCAAAACAATCAATATGTAGAATCAAAACAAGCCATTGTTAATATTCGCACAAGAACATCCACTTTGAATTTGAATGAGAAGGTTCAAAAACATATTAGTTCTGACTCAGTGGGCGAAATGCACTGGAATACCGATGTAAACCAACGGTTTAAAGAAGAAAAACAAACGTTATTGCCCTATATATTTTCGAAAGGTTTGTGTTTGGATTTTTTTTAACATATCATCTAGAGATTTTAAGTAAAATGCTTTACTGATTTCACAATATATTATGGTATTGAAAACTTTTTTCTTTTCTTTGCGGGTTAACTCACAACATTTAACAGGCTCATAATAAGCTATATTTTGTACTAAGAGTAGTGTTTTGTTCTCTTTACAGGAACTGTAATTGTTTGGTCCTAGAGTCTCAAGAAGTAAACTTGGTGTCCTTAAATTTGTTCAGAATCATATGTTTTCTTTCTGACTATTTATTTGTCTTTTTAGTCCGTTAATTAGTTAACAAACTGATATCCGAATCCGAAAATTCAGATATCCGAATTGTCGAATATTTCAGGGTTTTCATTCGGATACAGATATTTTTGCACACCCCTCTACGCTAACCAATTTCTTCAGTATAAATTGCTCTTATTTTCCTACGGGAAATATATCATGACTTCTACATAAAAAGAAGGGATGATATTATATATACCCCTACAAACATGGGTAAATATCATATATACCCGACAAAAACTAAAAATATCATATATAATCAATTTAATTAATTTGTTATTTTACGACTATTCTACCTTTATCCATTCCAATACGTAAAATATCACTCGTTTTTCTATTCATGATGGCGACTATCACTAATACTATAAAAGAAAATTGGTAAAATTATAAAAAAAAATAAGAAAAAATCAAAATAGTATTTTGAGAAAACTATTTTTTATGATAAAATATAAAATTCCAAAGTTAAAAATATGTAAATATAATATTTTAATGTTAAAAATTGATAAATATGAAATATTAAAGTTCTCTTTACAGGAACTGTAATTGTTTGGTCCTAAAGTCTCAAGAATTAAACTTGGTGTCCTTAAATTTGTTCAGAATCATATGTTTTCTTTCTGACTATTTATTTGTCTTTTTAGTCCGTTAATTAGTTAACAAACTGATATCCGAATCCGAAAATTCAGATATCCGAATTGTCGAATATTTCAGGGTTTTCATTCAGATACGGATATGTTTTCACACCCCCCTACGCTAACCAATTTCTTCGGTATAAATTGCTCTTATTTTCCTACGGGAAATATATCATGACTTCTACATAAAAAGAAGGGATGATATTATATATACCCCTACAAACATGGGTAAATATCATATATACCCGACAAAAACTAAAAATATCATATATAATCAATTTAATTAATTTGTTATTTTACGACTATTCTAACTTTATCCATTCCAATACGTAAAATATCACTCGTTTTCCTATTCATGATGGCGACTATCGCTAATACTATAAAAGAAAATTGGTAAAATTATAAAAAAATTAAGAAAAAATCAAAACAGTATTTTGAGAAAACTATTTTTTATGGTAAAATATAAAATTCCAAAGTTGAAAATGTGTAAATATGAGATTTTAATGTTAAAAATTAGTAAATATGAAATATTAAAGTTTAGAGAATTAAGGGTAAAATGGTCATCTTTTAAATGATTTTTAATGAAATGGGTATATATGATATTATTAAATGTGTTGTAAGGGTATATATGATATTTTAGTTTTTGTTGAGTATATATGATATTTTTCATATTTTTAGAGGTATATATGAAATTGTCATTAAAAGTAAACTAAAGAGGACAAGCCATTGAGTCCATGTCTTACTTTCAAGATTAAGTTATTTCTAACATGATTAGTTTCAACAGCTAAAATCTCATGTCCAGGGTCGGCCGTGAGCAACTGTCGGGTGAGTGATCACTCAGGGTCTAAATTCTCAAAGGCCCAAATTTTTTCGTTTATATACCAAGTGTTAATTAAAATATTTAAAAATTTGAAACTTATTACTCATTATATGTTCTAATCTTCTAGAGGGGGCCAAATCAATTAATAAACATATTAAAACCCATTAACCCAATAATATATTCTAAAGGGCTCGATTAACCCAATTATATTTAAAACAAATTATTTAGGTTAATAACTAATTATCCAATATTCACAAATCAGGAATAGTTGAATACGAATAGTCGGCTTCTCTCTCTCGGCCTTCCCATTTCGTTCGATTACCTTCCATTCTCCAATTTGATTACAATTTACCCACTATAAGTTTTTTTTCCGGTTGTTATGTAATTGTTTTGAATTCCAAAGTTGAAATTTCTTGTTTGGACTTTTAGGCCTTTGGCGTTCTGCGTTTTGGAATGGCAGGCGACATCCACGAGACCATGAGCCATCGTTTTTTTTATTTCAACTAATCAATTTATCAATTAACAATTATCGTCATATTAATAAATTATATATAAGTTTATATTTCACGGCCCGTTTTTACTAGTCGTATATGAATTCCAAAGTTGAAATTTCTTGTTTGGACTTTTAGGTCTTTGGCGTTCTGTGTTTTAGAATGGCATGCGGCATCCATGAGACCGTGAGACCATGAGCCATCGATTTTTTTTTATTTCAACTAATCAATTTATCAATTAACAATTATCGTCATATTAATAAATTATATATAAGTTTATATTTCACGACCCATTTTTACTAGTCGTATTTGAATTCCAAAGTTGAAATTTCTTGTTTGGAATTTTAGGCCTTTGGCGTTCTGCGTTTTGGAATGGCAGGCGGCATCCATGAGCCATCGATTTTTTTTTTATTTCAACTAATCAATTTATTAATTAACAATTATCGTCATATTAATAAATTACATATAAGTTTATATTTTACGGTCCGTTTTTACTTGTAGTAGAGGATATTCAAAACCTCATAGATGACCCTACTCACGACCAGCCACTCATTCTAACTGAATATGGATGGCCTATGTTAAGCTAATAGCTTCCTTTAAACAATAAACTGTACAAGTTTAGTAATTTAGTTTGGTTCATTTAAATATAAACTTTGCCAAAAACTTATTTATAATGAAATTAAATCAAAGATACTAACAACATTAGATTATGATATAAAATAAAATATATTGTTTTAGAACGACGACGATAACATTATAACAGAATATCTAGCAAGACGCTAGCAACGTCAATACAAAATAAATATATATATATTAGACAACAGACGATGAGTGCCCGCTTATAAGTTTATATTTTCTTTTTAGTACACCACATCACACCTTTATAACCTGGACGATGAACAAGACACCTTGTTTAAACATATTTATTATTTTTAAACAATTAAAAGTTTTAAAAATTTAAAGATTCCTTCAACTTTAGTATCCCAACTGGCAAATACCAACCGAATCTTTCTCGTCAATACTTATTTAATTTTCATGCTACAACTCAAAAGTGGTGGCTAATTTCCCCATATTCCGGCTTTCTTGCACGTCATTTGTCCGATTCAAATTGTTAAAATGAAGGTACGGTTCAACTAAAATTTAAATAAACCGCTCAAACTTTAGCAATTTGACAAGGTATAGTGTGTGGTTTAAGGCGATATTTTTTAAAACTCGATCGGACAGTGAACCAGATGATGTTATAGACAACAGAAAAATTAAAATTATTTATATATATCTAATTTAATACGGAATATGAAAGTACTATATGTTTTGGTGTGGATTTGTAATTTTAATAAAATATAAAGACTAAAATGAAAAATAAATAAATAATGAGATTTTGAAGGTGAAAAAAACTAGATCCGACCATCAGTTCACCGGTAGGGCCAGTTCAAACGCAAACAACCCAAATAAGCATAATCGAACCGGTTCTTCGACCGGTTTACAGTTTGACCAGTCGTCTGTTCCGGATATGAAAACATTGGTTTAAGGTTTAAACTAGGTTTTACATGGATCTTCTATGTAGGTTGGTGGATGAGCCTCAACAGTTTACACAAACCCATAAAATGTGTTAGACATAAACCCAAACATGATATGTGTATTTATGGGTTGACACAAACATGATCATCGATTTAATCTAAAAAAATTATTAATCTTTTTACATATTAATACTCTACAATTAAAAATAATAGAATAAAAAATACAAACGTGTATAAGATATATTTAAACTTAAGACCTACTACTCATTCCTCTTATTTCTTTTAAATTTTATCATAAAATGTTCAATGAATATAACTTATACCCTAAAACATATATTTTCTAAAATTTTATAAAAACAAACAGGTTACGCAAGTTAACCCATGAACCCGTCAAGTTAACCCGAACCTGTTTAGATTAAACCTAAACTTATGCATTTCGTGTTACGTTCATTTCATCCAAAAAATTCACACGTTTACTATAAACCAACCTTTTGTGACCGAACCAAACAATACGTGTTTATACTATACGGTATGTGAAACTTAATGGGTACTAATATTAGGTGTTCAATCGTAGGTTTATATGGCATTTTGAGACTCATAGCCTTAAACCCAAACACTCGATTTGTATTTTCTCTACGTGTACCCCTTTTCGATTTTTATAAATTATCTAGCATTTAACGAACGAAAAAAAAAAGCTGGTGGGTAGGATTCAACGACGGACGTTGGGGATTTATTAATTGAATTCTTTATGTAATTCAAATCATTAATAATCATTGCCAATCATTTATTTGCAATTTTAATATTAAATCTATAGTTAGGTTAAAGTGAATGCCATTTTCAAAATACATACATAATAAATAATAAATTTGTTTGAAAATAATATTTTCATGGGAATAAGAAAACAATATTCTTATCTTCATTGGTGTAGAGATTGGTGGTTGGCAAATAAAAAATATTTTATTGATTTATAATACAACATTTAATATCTCAAATACGAGAATACAAATGAGAGAAGACTCGTGTCCATTGTAGCTCATGTATGGTTTGTCATTTGTGACAAATAAAGTAATAATAATCCTAATCATACTACAAATATAATAAATATATAATCATAACAATATTTTGGTATGAGATAATGGAATAAACAAAAGAATAAAATGAACGAGAGAATGGAATGAACAAGGGAAAAAAATGGATCATTATCATTCTCTTGTCATGTTTGGTTATGGGAATAAAATAAATTATTACTTCGTGTTGTTTGGTAGCCAGGAAAATATTTTATGAAAAATAAAATATTTGTAATTAATAAAATTATAGTATGGGTCGGGTCATGGCTCAGGGCATAGGTTGGGTCACGACACAGATGATGGTTCGAGGCATGGGTCGAGGCACGGGTCAAGTCATGGGTAGGGTCATGGTTGGTCTATGGTTTGGGTCATGAGTCGGGTCATGGTTCGAGTCATGGGTCAGTCCTTGGTTAGGTTATGGATATGGTCATGGTTCTAGTCATGGGTCGGGTCATGGTTCGGTTATTAAATAAACAAAATAATTTCATTGCATGAAATAATGAAAAAAAAACACTCATCCCTCAATAAATGAAAATCATTAAAAATGGAAGAATCACATTCCTTATGTAATGGTACATTTCATTCTTATGTGATACCAAAATATTTTGTTTCATTCCAATGTAATGACTCATTCCATTCCTCTCTCAACTCATGCATATCAAACATTACCTTAATGACAATAATTGTTTTATGTATTGATATTTTCACCCCGCGTGTATTACACAGGTTATAAACTAGTAATAAAAATAAAACTATTTTTGTTATTAAAAATTACGCACATGGAAGGAGTATCATTCTTCAAACTCGAATCTTATTCCATTGGTCCTCCATCTCGATTTTATTTTCCTAACATATGTCATTTTCTATGGGATTTTTGTCATCAAACATAGTCTTCTTGAAAGGAACCCCATACCTCACAACATGACAAAAATGGAATGTATAACTTCATTTAAATGTACTAGGTGACGATAAATTAGAATCTGAATTTTATATAAAATAGACTGTGCATACTATTATATAATACATAATAGCTTAGATCTCATGTAATACGTACGGAGTGGAAAATATTAATACAGAAATTCTTAAATCTTTTATTTATTTTTACTGGTTTAAAAATGTATTACATATTTTAAACTAGCTTAGATCCCATGTAATACACACGAGGTGAAAAATATCAATACATAAAATTCTTAAATATTAATGTATATATTATACAGGTATAAAAATGTATTATATATACTAAGTATATAAAACAAAATTCAAAATATGTAAAAATGAATGTATAATTGAGTTTCTAAAATAATTAATTACTATTTAATTTAATTTGACTTCATTTACTATTTGAGTGAAAATAAATGTTACATAATTAGATTTCATAATTTTTTATAATAAAAGATAATTTAAAATAAATGTGTTTTGTAAGTATAATTAGTATTTTATTTTAAAATATTTATTATTAAAAGATTGAGATATATTTAATAATAAAGAGAGGCGAAAAAAATGATGAGAAAGAATATGAAGACAACAAGTGGTATGAAAAAACTTTTATTTATTATATAGTATAGATATAGAAAAAAAATTTCAAAATATGTAAAAATTAATATATAATCGAGTTTCAAAAATACGTTAATTATTATTTAATATAATTTGATTTTCATTTATTATTTGATGAAAAATAAAAGTTAGATAATTAGATTTCAAAATTTCTTATAATAAGAGATAATTTAAAATAAATGTGTTTTACTAATATAGATTAGTATTTTTTTTTTAAATTCATTATTATTAAAAAGATAGAGCTTTATTTAATAAGAGAAAGAGAGAGACAGGTAAAAATTATGAGAATAAATATGGAGGCGACATGTGGAATGAAAAACCTTTATTTATTATATAGTATAGATATAGATATAGATTTGAAGGATATTGTTGTAACTTACTAAAAAATGAAGACGTTTAGCACAACTTTTTTTGCATAGTATACAAATTAACAATGCCTCAAATATGTAAAATTACCTTCTAACCCATGTTTATAATTAAAGTCTAATAATTACCCTTTAACTCATACATTTAATTCTCTCATTTCTTAGACCATACACTTAATTCTCTCATTACTTAAAAAAATTAAGACACTAGCATAATTTTTTTTTTTTTACATAAATTACAAATTAGCAATGACTCAATTGTATACAATAATCTACTAACCCATGTCTATAATTTAACCTATGATTAAATTGACACTATATTAAATAGAGAAAATCAATTAAAGACATTCAATTTTCCACGGCAACATGCGGGATACCTCTTACGTGTGGTCGTAACTCATACAAATATTTTATAAGCAAATTGTATGTGCGTTTGCAAATAAGGTGTAATTTATAAAAAAAAAATAGTTTACTTAATCAAATATTTGCACGGAATTAATTTGTCAGGGCCGTATAACGTACGGGTTCCCTACTAGTATTAGATAAAATATATTAGTTAAAGGTTTATTGTACTATTTTATCATAATCAAAAGATATGATTTTTTAGCAATACATGTATTATGTCCTTCTCATTCTTTTATGTATATGCAACGGTAAAACAAATGTACTCGGTGAATAACTTAGCTCTCGTATTTACATAGGGGTTCTGGAGGCTGGATTATTTTCACGATCATATGCAACATTAAGTAAACACATATAAGCACGTTGTAAGGTATGGGGTTCCTTTCCATGGACAACCCTAAAATCCCATAGAAAATGATATCAAATTGTAAACCAACCGTTTACATTGCATAAAACAATCTATAAAATACAATACTTTCTAAAGTAAGAAGGGGGTAGGATTGTTCTAGGAGGTTGGTAGATGATGCTCTTGTTTGAATCCTTAACAATGCAGAATATTAAAAGAGTACCTCAATCCAATCATGAAATTTTGGATTATAGTTAAGATATTAAATTAGTAACATTAAAAATAACTTAAATTAGACAAAATAGAAGCAAGAAATTACCAAAATAGACATTTGGCCAACTAAAATGCCTAAAACAGACATTGACTTTTAGACTTCAGTTTCATTGACATTGTCTCACAACTGGCGGCTAAAGCCGGCTAATTAACCGTCATAGATTTCAGTGCATTTTAAAAAGTTGGCCCAATGAATAAGCGACGTGTGGCAGGCTAATTAGTCGTCCCATGTAGGCTAATTAGCCGTCTGGTACCAACGGCTAATTAGCCGTCTAATACCAACGACTTAGCCAACGCTTTTTTCCATTTTAGCTGTTTCATGCACGTATTTCAATGTCTTACTGATTACGAGGTTCCCTCTTACTAATAACGGCTAAAATGGAAAAAGCGTCAGCTAAGTTATTGGTATCAGACGGCTAATTAGCCTACATGGGACGGCTAATTAGCCTGTCACACGTCGCCTATTCATTGGACCAGCTTTTTAAATGCACTGAAATCTATGACGGCTAATTAGCCGGCTTTAGCCGCCAGTTATGAGACAATGTCTATGAGACTGAAGGCTAAAAGTCAATGTCTATTTTGATAAAATGAGTTGGTCAAATGTCTATTTTGATGATTTTCCCAAATAGAAGTGCCAAATAGTTTAAAAGTCAATGAAACAAAAAAACCTAAAGATTACATACAATGTTGGTGCGTGACATATAGACCGATAATATATTATTTCTTTGATGTATAACGTCGGGTTGTATGGGTGTGCATGTGTCATTTAACATAATCCATCCGGGGAACAAAAAAATTTACGATAATCAACCCAAAGATGAACATGATCAAAATGTTCTCCAGCCTTAAAAGTTGAAACAACTATTGGATCGATTGTGCATCAAATCGAACAGATCATAACCAAATAGTTCCAAGAGGAAGAAGTTTAAGCTTCATGAAATTTAAGAGGATGGAGATCAAACTTAATAAATTCAATGAAGTTAAAAACAAATAAAAAAAATTGATTCAAGAGGGTATCCTTCCATAAGGATGAAAAAGAACAAAGATCAAACCTAGTGAAACTAAAGACATGTATAACAACCTTGACTAATCTAATTTCTAAAAAGAGATAAATAAGGTGGAAGTTTAATTGGTTGGTGGGGGGATTTTCTAATTAGTATTTTTAGTTTTTTTACCATACCGGTTAAAGTTGAAACCGGTTTAAACCAAACCGAACTAATCCAAACCCCTTTAAAAACTTGTTTCAAACCAATTTAAAACTGGTCAAAACGATCAACCATGCCTTCCCCCCTCCCCCCCTCAAACCGGTTTGCTATCAATCCCAGTTTCAACTTTTGTTGATAAGTTTGAAAACCCGATTTGTACACCTCTATATGAATGGTTGATATAGGTGGCTACACAATTCTTTCTAAGCTTTCTATATTCTAAATTTTTTTAATCATATGTGTATGCATGAGATTAAATGAGAAAGGATAGTAAGTTTTATACGCATTAGATCAAAAATGGTTATTGATGAAAATTATTTTGGCTATGAATGACAAAATGTCAATTGGTATAATCATTGTTTAGTTAAAATATTATAGAAAAAATCAAGTATTTTATGCTTTTTATCGTAAGTACGATCTTGCCATATTTTTTTTGCAATTTGTTCTTACGTTTATGGTGGGATTTTACATTTTTACTGAATATTTTTATAGATTCAAATAAAGTTTGATTCTTCAAAAACATGAAAGATAAATTCAGAGCATGATGTATCCTTTCTCCATGCTTTTTATTGGATAACAAAAGAGGGAGAAATTGCCAAATCAATCTAGCATTTAACCTTAACTTTATACTTAGTATTATAGTTTTATAATTATGATGCATAAAATTTCATACTTGGAAGCATCACTTTGTTAAAATTGTGCAATATAATCAGGGTCGTCACTAAGATTTCAGGGGCCCTGTGCGACTAAAAAAATGGACCCTTAAAAATCTAAAATATAAAGTTAAATATATAAAAAAAAAATTCATTAATATAATGAAAATTATAACAGCACTAGATTTGATTTTTCTTCAAAAAAAAAATCAATTCAAAAATCTCCATTTATTGAATTTTGTCATATGTTTTTTTTATTAGGTAAAATTATTAATTTAGACATGGCCCAATAATTGAGTAATTGTTAATGAGTTTTTAAACTCAGTTTATTTAACCCATAAGTTAATTGTTAATTGTAATTTCTTTTTTAAACTCAGTTTATATTAAATATATTTTTATATATAGAATATAAATATATATATAATTTATAATTTTGGGCCCCCAATAAAAACCGGGCCCTGAACGGTCACCCACCCTGCACATGCTCAAGGCCGGCCCTGAATATAATAAACAAAGACAACAAAAATATATGTGAATAAGTGAGTATAGTTATGCACTTATGCATTAGTGTCATAGTGTGTTAAAGTTGTGCACTGGTGTATTAAAGGAATGCACATGCCAATATATAAGTTAGAGATGTACACCAATAGATATAGCCAAACATGTATGGTTAACTTTGATAGTTTCTTTTTTTTTTGTTAACAACTTTGATAGTTTGATAAGTTTTTCAGCTTAGTAGGAAGGATTAATTTTGATTAAAGATAATTATTAATAATAAATTATTAATTTTTTGGTTGAGTTCGTATTAGACTAGGAGTGGATTTATTTATTTATTTGATTATTTAATAGTTATTGAGTTGGGTTATGATTAGTTTAGTTTTAGTATAAATAGAGGGTTTAGAGATCAATGTAAGCAAGTCGAGAGTTTTATTATACAAAAAAGAATCGATATTGGTTGAGAACAAATTTTGTGTTCGTATTTTTTGGTCTGATTATCAACAGTTAAACAAGACACAATTCACATTATGCTCATTATTGCTCTACCTAGACCCTAGCTTAGATGTTAAACATGCCTAAATGCATGGATCTGTTCAGGAATTAGCATTCATGCATCAAGAGTTAGCTTACAGAAATCTTTTTATTGTCTTAAAGAGGATATACATGCATGGTACAAGCGGTTCATAACATATGTAACTCGAATCCGATTTCATGAGATCGATATAACTATTCTATGTTATTTATCGACAGAGCACTAGCCTCTGCTACTTTACGCTGATGATATTTTCCTTATAAGGCCTTCCATCAGTCTCATCCCCCATATCATATACTCTTTCAGCGTAGAATTTTTCATGATGGATATTAGACCTCTAGGTATTACAACTACTTGTACCTCATGGCATGTCTCTCTTGTAAGAAATATTTTTGTGACATTCATGACCTGGAAGTGTGTGTATTATAAGCCATGCAATACCTTAATTGACACAACACTACTAAAAAACAGGGCATTTACAACTACAATTTCGGTCAAAAAAGGGTTTTAGCGACGGATCCGCGATTAAAACTGCGGTGGCAAAAACCTTCATGGGTAATCCCATATCGCAATCGATTTGCAACATTTTTGTAAGAGATATATTGGCTTGTAATCAAGTGGTTTTTTGTACACCTCTAATGACCCATAAAATTTCAAAGGCTCGGTAACCTTAAGATAAGGCCCATGGCTTTGTGAAATGATATCAAGTCACATGGGTTGGACATAAAAAGATGGGCCACAAGTTGTCAACTTAATCCAAGTACAAATGAAAAACAGCCCATAACATATTGTTTGGCTGTGTAACTATTGGGCTTTATTCTCTATATATTTGATCTACAATGGGCTTTTACATTAATGGAGGTCAACTTAGAGGAAACTTGAAAAAATAAAACTTTGGAATTTGGGCTGCTTTTTTCTTTATTGCTTGGTTCTAGAGGTGGATAAAAAATGGGTTTCGGATCTTAAGCCGGTTTTTAAAGCGACCCAAACCGATAGTTAAAATGGTTTGAACTGGTTCAAACCGTCGGCTTGAAACCGATTTATAAATCTATAGACTGAAACTGGTTTGAAACCGAACCGATCCAAACTCCTCAAAACATGTTTGAAACTGGTCAAATCCGGTCAAACCCTCCTCTTAAACCGGTTTCAAACAGAACCGGTTTGATAGTATCAAACTGGTTTTGATATTTATTGACCAAACCGATTTCGGTTTTGTTTCAAACCAGTTTCGGTTTAGTTTCAAACCGGTTCGATTTGAAAACACGATTTATGCACCTCTACTGGTTTTGTTTCAAACCGGTTCGATTTGAAAACACGATTTATGCACCTCTACTTGCTTCTCCTTTCAAAAGTAGCATAATTATTTTTTAAACTGATTTATATAGTATGTTATTATTTATGTTAGATAAATTTTTAATCTTATGTATATATAGAGAGAGAAAGAAAATTCGTTTTTTTAACTTTTTTTTTATTTACACATTGCATTTTCTTTGTTGAGTATCTACTTCTAGAATATCAACTTTTCTCGTAAGCATTTCTGAGATATTAGAACACAAAGAAAGTAGTTGTTTATAATATAAAACAAGTAATATAAAACAAGTAACTAACTTTATATAATAGTAATCAAGTTTTAAAAGTGTTTTAGTTAGGTCATTTAATACGCATTTTACATGGTATACATCATCAGTTATACTATGATAAATGACCTAATTTGAACACTTTTAAAACTTTGTTACTATTTTGTGGTGTTCTTCCTTTTTAAAACATGAAACTTATTTATAGTTATATAGAAGTAAATTATGTTTAAGATAGACACTACTACCGGCATAAATAAAAAAAATTACTACTCTTGTTGTATTCTTTTTCCTTTTCTTCTAATTGTTTTTATAACTTTCGTTTAATAACATGAAAAAAAAATTTGTTTTGAAATCTTGATGCATATGAAGATTGAGATGATGAACAAGGAGAAAATATAATTTGTATTAGATTTTTTTAACGACAACTCACACACCTATTTACTCCTAAACTATACAAATTCTCAGTGGCAGACCTAGAAGTTTAAGAAGACTTGTGAAACTTGATTATTATTATTGTGTAAAGTTTCACAATTTTTCTAATGGTTTTATTAGGTTTAAAAGTTTAAGATGAGTATTTAGGTTGGGTTTGTTTTTCACAGTTTAAATTGTTTATTGTTTTTTTTTTTGGAATTGGTTGTTGGTTATTGGATTAAAGAATTAAAGGTTTGGTTTAGTTATTTAAAGAATTTAATAGGTTATGAACTTAGGAAAGGTTTATAAGAAAAATCATTGTTTATGAAAAAACCAAAAAACTACTTATTAAAGGTAAAAAAATAATAAAAAAAATCATAACTCAAAAAATAAATCAAAAATTAAAAAAATGTGCTTCGGAGACCTTGTTTCCCACGTCGTCCTCGTTCAAAAAAAAAACTCGAAAAGTAGTTGGTTTAGTTAGGTTTATTTTAGCTTTTAGGTTAGGTTTTGAAGGGGTGAGGTGGTTTAGGTTTTTGGGTGAGGGTGGGGGGTTTAGGTTTTTGAGGGTGAGTTAGGTTTTTGGGTTTAGTTTTTAGGTTTTTGAAGGGGTGGGTTTAGGTTTTTGGGTGGGGTGGGGGTGGGGTGGGGGTGAGGGTGGGGTGAAGGGTTTAGGTTTTTGGGAGATGGATTAGGTTTTTGAGGGTACTACACATATGCAGTATGAGTTTTTTTGTTTTCTCATAAAAATGAGTTTTATAGTGAACCAACCCATATGAACTTATGGGCCAATTGTATTATTTGTAAAATATAAAATTCTAAGTTGATTTTTCTTGACGGTCTGCATCAAAATTTTATGGGGGTCGGTCAGAAAAATACTACATAAATAACAAAAAAGAAAAAAAAATTATGAGGGTTGCCCGACCCACCTTTCTGCCAATGCAAATTCCTAATTTACCTTTTGCAATGATTTGAATCCCGGTTAATTTACCTAATTTACGTGTGTTTTTGTTCGGTTTGAAACCAGTTATTGAGAAAGCTTTAACCGGTTTGGTTTGAATTAAACTTGTTTCAAAACAGTTTCAGCTTATAGGGTCACCCACACCCTTAAAGAAAAAACCCATTTAAAGATGGTAACTAACAAAAGATAGAAACATTCATGGTAATCAAGTAATTACTGAACTACTACTACTACTACAAGTTACCTACTTATATCAGCAAGTTGCATCAAGATGTTGTCGACACAAGAACATGTCAAACTTCTTCACCCGGTCCCACAACCCATACCCCTTCTCACCAACACTGCCACGTGGAAAATACTTCTTCATTTTCTTCCTCCCACCCTTCATCAACTGAGCTAAACTTGTACATGTGCTGCTATTACTTGTACTACTCAACGAACATCCTGTTTCATCTTCACCACTCCAACTAACACTACTACTACTACTCCCACCCCCATCATTGTTTTTAACCATCAACCTTCTTATGTTTATTCTTATATTGTTCTTTCCTACATTCTTGTTACCTTCCATTTGATGTTTCATCAACTTATCATAATACTCTTTGTTTCTTTTCTTCAACTCGACTACCTGCCCTTGAAGATCATCGATTTTACGACTCAGGATAAACACGCGCTCGTCTTCTGTTCTTTCCAGTAACACGCGTCTTGCCAGCTCGCCCACCTTACGCTTCATGAACAAGGACTCCGATGCTAGCCTAGAGTTTTCGTTACTTAACACCACACGCTCCGATTCTAACACCTCTAATAAACTTTTCTGTAACTCTATCTTCTTCTTTGACTCTTCCTACAAACACAAAACTGGTTATAATAACATATACTTTTTCAATTCAAAATTGGTATATATGTATATACATAGGCAATTTTATGTAGATCACATAAGCAATTCGTATTGTGGGAGAACAAAAAAAAAAGTAAGAAAGAGCATCATACATACGGTTATATAAACTTCTTATATATCGCAGCTAAAACAATAGTTACAGATATTTTTGTATTCATACGATCATCATAGTTACATCCTTATATATATACCTATACATAATAAATAAGTAACTGTTTGCGCCACGCGTCACAATTCTATGAGCCCAAAGTTCTTTTTCCTGCTTATTTTTCTCAACTATGTAAGTTTTCCTTTAATAAACTCATGTAGTACACGGGTTTCTAACCTAGTGTGTGTGTGTATATGACTATATGAGTATGGTGGGGTGTTCATTTCTAATCCAGTAATATGTTTATTGAGAACTGTGAAAACCCCATAATGCACTTGTATGTAATGCTTTGAATGTGATACATAAGGCGTTTACGTAACCGCCATATTTTCTCTCTCTCTCTCTCTCTCTCTCACTACTTTAATTATCTTTCATCCATTATGTACAAATGCATATACATGTATATAGTTAATGGGTAGGCATCAATTGTTAACTCGTAAACCAAAAACCAAATTCTGACCACACATTAATTTTCATTTTATTTATATATATATAGGGGTACGTTTAAATACAAAACCAACTTAAAGTTGAGAACCACAAAAACACTTGTATGTATAGTGGATTAGTGGGACATATAGAGGCAGTTATGCAGATAAAGTAATAGGTACAAGTGTTTATAGTATTCTCGCGGTTCTCTGCTCTGCTTAAAAGTGGTTAGGTATTGAACCACCCTTTACATATTATGTGTGTGCCCGCATATGTATATGTATATTACCTGAATCATATCCAAACTTTGTAGCTCATCCACCAGGATCTGGTACTCTACAAACTTCATAACAAGCTCTGATATTACTAACTCGGTGGTATGAGGTTCTCGAGGATGGAGCGGAGATTGGCAAGAAAGTGAAGTTTCAGTATGATGATCTGAAGAATTATTCTGACATGTTTGTTCTTGTTCATGTACATGTTCTGCAGATTGTTGTTTGGAGAGTGTACGAGTGTAACGATCAGCTAAATACAGGTAACGATTGTAAAGGTCTTGGAGTAAGGCCAAGAGTTCAGGGCGTTTTCGGTAGTAGAAGTCTGCACGTTCCCCGAATGTGTCCGGCTTGGATTCTCCATTCATTGCTTGTATTTTATCCTCCATGTCTGTTTTGGTAATAAGCATGATAATGGTATCGTTACACAAGTTTAGATAATGCCGCGTACAAACACGTTATAATCAGTTTCAAAACGCAAATCCAAATATGTGAGTTTGTTGAAAACAAAAATTAATCATTAAGATGATGAGAGATTGGATTATTGAATGTTCTATTTGATTTAATTCTTGGAGTTGTTTCACTTGTGAAATTGAAAAGAAAATAGATGATACAAAGATGAAAGTGACTATACAATAAAAAACAATCTTGGGTACAATCCAATAAACGACTCCCTCTCAAAACTATTTCAAAACCTAAATCTATACCCAAAAGATTCTTCCCTGCAGCTAAAAGAATAATTGCTTTTTCCAACGTCTCATACGTCGTAGGTGAATCTCAATTATTAGTTTTGATATTATTTTAAAATGTTAATATTATTAAAAACCAATGTAATTACTTTTTTTAACGGCGTGGGCTCAACTGGCACGTCCCATCAATGAGGCTCGTACATCAGTCCACCCAAACAACCCCCTAAAGAATTCAGAATCTGCAGAGAGTGTTCCTAGTTTTTATGAAGTGCACCTTACAAAATTCAAACTCGTGACCTCCACAGAGGGGAAACCCTTTGAGAAAACCCCTTGATGGCATGTAATTACTAACTTTATACAAAAAATTTATGAACCCATTATATCAAAGTTTGTAAAATACATGCGTTTGTTAGATTTTTTTTAAAGAAATTTCACTTTCTTTCTCCTTAAACAGGTCAAGATTTTGTAAATAACGTTTTAATTGTTCAAAAACGTTGACGTGGGAAATTCTTTAATTATATAAAATGGTATTTAAGTAATTATTTCTATTCAAAATAGTCAAAATTGAAAAGGTGATGTTTGAGGTCTAAAAGAATATACATGATATTCATGTGAACAAAATTGTCTACCATATCCTCACATATGTAATGATGTGTTGATAACGGATGTTACCATTAATTTCATAAATATATGTGTTTTAAACAAATTAATTTCATAAAAAAAAAATCAAACACCATCAGATTTTTCAAACATATTTTTTAAACACCAAATGCCATGTAATTTTCGAATTTGCCCTTCACAAACACAGTAAAAAAGAAACAGGGTAAAACTAGGGTAATGAATAGCACTGCAGTCGACAGTGACCTTTTACTGATATGAAAAACCCTATGAATTTTAATTCTGGAAAATCTTAGCCATTCATCATCACGTGATTTATTTGATATTTGAGAAGAAAAAAAAAATCAAATTCAATTTATTTTTTATCAAAAAACCAACATATATTTTTATTTTAAAAAACTCTCATTCTAATTTTAATATATTAAAAACTTATAAAATACTTTAAACAAATCCAATAAACTATTTTTTATATATTAAATTCGAAAACTTTATCTAAAATTAGGTATTTTAAAAAAATAATATAATAACTAGCTATTAAATTGGCAAAAATAAGATGACATACATTGTGTTTTATAAAATGTTGAATGTCACTTTATCAAAATTAATCAACTTAAGAGTTAATAGATTATTATTTAAAATAAATTACAAGTATAGGAACATTAATGTATAAAAATTATTTTGCTAGCTTTTACGTGTATTCTTTTCAAGTTAGGATGACTATATTTCAAGAGAGAATTTAACTTTTTATGGTATTAACCATCAAAAAACTAATGTATATGTTTTCCGGGACATTTACTTTGAACTCTTTTTAAAAGCATAGGATGCTTGTCAAAAAATAGTAGGCGGCCCGCTTATGAAACAATAAATTCTAGATATCATATCTTATATCTATCTCAAAAAATAATGTCAAATATAATAATTTTCATGAAATTTTTATTTTTAAATATTATGTTAAGTTAGCAAGTTGAATTGTTCAATATGAACACAAATATTATATGTATCAAAGACGATAAGTCTAACCAGAAACACTTAAAATCATGTAACTTGAACACGAGTCATATTTATCTAAATAAGACAAGCATATTGTAGTCAAGTTGAAAACTTGTTAAACAAGTTGTAAAGGAGTTCAAACTTAAAAAGTGTAGTAATGGGTTGATGAATCAACCTGTTTAATTAGAAGGGTTAACAGGTTGACCTGTTTACTAAAACATGTCAATTCAAACCTGATATATTTATTAAAGTAGATAAAATATGACAAACTAAAATCTGGTTATTTTCATATAAACTTAAAGAGAGTATTATTGCAAGATTAATAAGTTAGTTTATAAACATTTATTATTTTTTTAGAACGACGAATTAGTTTACGGACTTGAAACCAAGACCTTCAAACCTAGGTGTTTTAAGAGGCTTTGTCTCTGTCATCTGCTAAGCATTTATTAATTAACCTAATCGTTAGTTATTATGTGAACCAAATCTCCTTTTTGCCATTTAATTTGTCCCCTTTTCTACTTTCAACTATACAAACTATGCAAATCAACTTTCGAAGAAAATAATCCAAATAATAAATCAAAAAATCAAAACTATTTCAAACAAATAGACAAAATGTAAAACAAATGTGGAGAGAAAAGGATCCGCACCAGAAATCGAGAGTAGGAGCCATGAAGGCTTACTGCTGAACCTACTTTTGCTCCGCCGTGACTTTTCCGACGACGACGACGACGTTATTCCGTCAACGGCGGCATTACAATCCGAGCAGGTTACATGCAACATCACATCAGCTGGCCCTATAACCTGCAAAATGTCAGAAACAGTGGTTCCAAAATTTAGAAGCCAAAAATAATAAAGTCATTGTACGATTGATCAGATGTAAAATAATTGATCAGAATTAAAGTTTTTAGGTTATAATCGATTAAATAGTTGCTAATTTGCCGCTTGGTTGGGGTGATCCCGAACAGAAAGGTACAACGTTTAATGCACACCAAACCTAGGGTTTCAACAGCAATCAAACACACAAATCCGGAAATAGATATGGATTTGAGAAGAAATATCGCAGATGCAGAAGAATTAGAACAAAAAACGACGAATAATTCGAGGCAGATCTCGAGGTTTTAACCAGATTAGATTAAATCTGTTCTTTCTAATATGCGATTAATCACAAACTTATAAACAGTAATCTTCACAGATCAAATTTCTTAACTCCTATCAAGCGATTCAGCCTAATTTTAGCCTGATGAGCTATAGCTTTGATAAAATCGTTCCTCGCACAATCGTTGTTCGATAATCACAGAAGCGTAAGCATTATTCCGGCGTTTTAGTCGGAATTAGAAACAAAATTTCTGGCGAGATTGTCCGATTAGCGTAAAGCATGCTTATTACAAGGAAACTAAAGGATAATTAAGACTTAAGTAGTTAACGAACATGAAAATTATCGGGTCAAAATTTCAGAAGAAATTAGGAAAAATGACCGGAATACCTTGCCTGATTGTGACGGCGATTAATGGACGTAGAAAATGAACGGCGCCGGTGAATAGACGGAGCTCAGACGAGAGGTGTAGGAAAGTAATAGGCGGTTAAAGCAGGGGTTTTGTAGAACGTGAGGTGCAAGTGCTGACGAAGTCCCGCAAACACTCGTTTGATTTTCAAAATTGGGGTGGTGCCACGTCAGATATTATATGCCTTTTCTTTTAGATGTTTTTATTTGAATAAAAGGAGAAAAAGTATTAACAACATATAAGGTCAAGGGTAAGACTAGAGGTGCACAAAAGAACCGGAATCGGAACCGATCCGATGGATTATCTGAAACCGGATCCGGTGAGAACCGGTTTTTTTAGAACCGGTCCGGATATTATGAGAACCGCCGGTTCCGGGACCGGTTCTGGGTTTTTTGACGGACCGGTTAAAAATCGGATAAAACTCGGATTTTTTGGAACCGGTTTTTTTCGGACATTTTGGAACCGGTTCGGAACCGGTTCTAGCCGTTGGGGTTAAAAAAAACGGCTATATAGCCGTTTTATGGCCGTTTTTTTTGTTTTTTTTTTGTTTTTAAGTATTGAAATTTAGTATAAATAGGTATTGGGTGTTTGTGTTAGTTCACCACAACATTCTAGCTCTCAAAACTCAAAAACGCTCTCAAAACGCAAAAAAACGCTCACGTTAAGCAAAAAAAAAAAACGCTCTCATGGCTTCCGCTTCCGCAAGCACTCAAAATTCGGTTGGTGGTTCTACTAGCGATGTTACGGTTGTGTCAATACTTCCTTGCTCCCGAAACCAAGAAATATGGGCTTATTTCGATTTATGCGAAATGTCGTACGGCTCGCAAAAGGCTCGTTGCAAACGTTGTGGTAAACTTTTAGCTGCGGCGGGAAATAGCAGTTTAAGGAAACATATTGCTAGTCACGCAAGACACACTCAAGAAGGTGAAAATCAAACTCAAATTGGTAGGGATGGAGGAGTTTGGCAATACAATGTCGAAAGTGTTCGTGAGAGAATGGCACATTTCGTCATTCAAGAAGGCTTGCCTTTTGATCATTTTGATAATCCGCGCTTGACGAGGATGATACAAGAGACGCTTCAACCGAATTACACAAATGTAAGTCGTTCTACTTTGAGAAGAGATTGTTTAAAAATGTGGAAAAGAGCCAAAAAAGAATTAATTTTAGGTTTTGAAAAATTAAATACCGGCATTAACTTAACAACGGACGTTTGGTCCGCTCCACATGGTTTACCCGAATCGTACCTTTGCGTTACCGCACATTGGGTTCAACCGGAGTCGTGGCAAATGATGAAGCGTACGATTGCGTTTGATTATTTTGGATATCCACATACCGGTGAAAACTTATTTTATATTTTAGACTCGGTAATTCAAACTTATAAAATTCAACCGAAAATATTTTCAATATCTTTTGATAACGCTTCAAATAACACAAACGCGGTCGAAAAATTAAAAATAAAATATGAACCGCCTTGTAACGGTGTTTTTTTTCATAGTCGATGTGTTGCACATATCATTAACTTGGTTGTGCAAGACGGTCTAAACGTCCAAGAAATAAGAGACGTAAAAGAAAATTTTAAAGTGATGTTACGTGAAGTTTTTAGCACAAGCAAAAAAAGATATATAAACTATAGAAACTTGTGCCAACAAACGGATTCCATCTTTTTAGGTCCGAATTGGGACGTACCTACTAGATGGAACTCGACTTGGAAAATGTTTGAATCGGCCTTAAGGCAAAGAATTACTTTAAAACATTTCCATGATGAACTTGTGCAAAAGAAACGTTGTTTACAAAAATTTGATAATATAAGTTGGGATATGATCGAGAAACTAACTAATTTGCTTGAGGTTTTTAAAAATGCAACTACATGTTTATCGGGAGTTTATTATCCCACGTCTTCGCTAATACTTCAACAATTATACTTAATATGTAATAAATTAAAAGAGTTTGAATATCACGGCACTATTTTTGAAAAAATGGTAAAACCTATGAAAGCTAAATTTAAAAAATATTTTTCAGAAATGCCGGCCGTTGTTACATGTTCGGCCGCCTTAAACCCAACGATTAATGTAACCGGTGTTGAAACATTAATTGGATCAATATCGGATGATTTAAATATGTTCGAGGAAGACCCAAATTTTGAATCAAATGCAATAAGGGATTTCAATTCGGCTTTTAATAATATGTTTGATTATTATTTACGCAAATATGGTGGAAGTGGTGATCCATCAAACATACGTGAATCAATGGGTTCGGGTTCAACTTCTAGTAGTTCAAGGAACCCGATGCTAAATTTATTTAACACTTTAAGAAACGAAAATACTAAACGAGCTCGTGGAACCACACCAAGTAGCGAGCTTGGGAGATATCAAGCAACCGACTTTATTTCTACTCTAAGATCCGAAGAGTTTGAAAACTTTGATATCTTGAGTTGGTGGCAAGGAAGGGAATCCCAATATCCCGTTCTAGCCGCAATGGCCCGTGACCTACTAACCGTCCAAGCTTCCACGGTAGCTTCGGAATCCGCTTTTTCTCTTAGTGGCAGGGTTTTATCTATTCGAAGAACGAGGCTTACACCGGAATCTATGGAGATGTGTATTTGCTTGAAGGACCATTTGGATGCCGCCGAACGTGTACAACATGTTGCAAAATTAGAAGGCGAGCTTGACGTTGAACAAGAAATACATGAATTCGAAGTAGAACATGGGGCGGCGACTCCACTTTCGGACGAAGAACAAGCTTACGATGAAGCCCAACGTATCTCAAGCGAAGAAGAATGAAAACCGATGTTACAAAGACTACGACGAAGAATATTGAAAACATAATAAATAATTAATGCTTTGTGATTCAATTATGTTTTTTGTATTTTTTTTGTACGAACTATTGTTAAATAACTTAAAAAAATCTACAAAATAAATAAAACATGTATTTTATAGTGTATCTTTGTTAATTTTTAATTTTTTTTTTTCGGAACCGGTGGAACCGGTTTTTTTTAACCGGTCCGGTTCTAAATGTCCGAACCGGTCCCAATAGGTTCCAAGTCTCCACACCCGGAACCGGATCCGAACCGGAACCGGTTCTAATGGATCCGGTTATTGACCAACTTTGACGGAACCGGTCCGGATCCGAACCGGATCCGGTTCCAAAAAAAACCCGATTTGTGCACCTCTAGGTAAGACTGACATATTTTCACACCTTTAATATGAAAAGTCTTGAGATTACCATTACATCAAATAACCAACGCTAGATAATATGTATACATACTATAGCATCTATGAGTTGAACCGCAACGACGATATGTTTTAGCTAGTCTATCGGGTAATGTCAAGGACTAATACTTCATGTATTCTCACACCACCACTACTGGTGTGTTTAATACTTCATCTTCCAAAATTAAATGATAATTCTAGACCACAGTTGGTCTAACTATTGATTGACAAGCTGATTATATATAAATAGAGATTATCTAAATTAAATATTGGTTATAATTATTCCTGAATTTTTTAAACTTTAAAACTAAGGTTCTTTGAGGTTTCGATTTAATTTTTTAGTAATAAAGAAGTATGATTACAAATATAAGTACCAGTTTGTTTTAAAATTTTATCAACTTTATGTTTGTATTCTTAGTGTTTTTGAGTTTATGAATTTGAGTTAAAGAAAATACAAAATCAAAAAAGGAATAAAGAAGTACAAAGCGATAAAGGTATTTTGATTATTTAGTTTTGATGAGGACTCAAAAGTGTTCATAACTTTAAAGTAAATACTCTCTTCAAACTTAAAGAACTCCTCATAGTAATTTACGTATGTCAATTCAAAGAAACTTAAAATGTAAAATAGGTGTTTAAGGTTTGGTTTGGTTTTACCTCAATCGATTCGTTTAGTCGTTGTTTTTAAGAGGTAAAATAGACAGACTCCCGGGTAGGGTTATCCCTCAATCCTTTGAAAGACTAAGATGTATACTCATTCATAATCCTCTGAAATAAAATAATTTGACGACAATAATCTTTACATAAGTATTTCTCCCACCTAAAGCCTTAAACACCTTGACTGCAACTAAGAGTCCTCTATGAGTTAACAAATGAATAGAAGGAATACCAACTGAAAATACAATATCCATATAAGACTCAAAATGTCTTGTTGAGTACTCAATTCCCAATCAACCCAAGTTTAAATCAATTACTAAAAATGATTTAACCAAGAAATCAAATACTTAACAATGATATTCCTTTTTTCTATGATTGATGTTTCTTGGTTAAACCATTTACTAAAAATGATTCAATGAATGCTTGACAAGATTTCTTGCTTAAGACACTCACAATATTTAAAACTTTGATGACTAAAAATCAAATACTCACGTCCATAAAAGAAGATCATATTAAAATATTAATTAAGAAACATAAACACATCATTAATCAATTTAAAACATTATAGTAAACCAAGGTTTATCAAAACCCAAGTGATACAAGGGGGCTAGCTAAAACTGACCATACAAATTACACTAATACTTGGTAATATAATCATTGAATGATTCAAGGATCAAACCAAGGCCAAAGTGCAGTGAGTATAAATTACATCTAGATGCTATATTATGATGGATTAGGATTCTACACTACTTGGTATACTATTTACAGAGTTTGGGGGTAGAAGGGTGGAATTTCGCTCCTAGAAGTGTACACTAATTAATGAGGCTTGGGTTGTTATTTATAGGTTGAGAATAGGGGGAGGCATGGGCGCCCGCCCCGTACGCACGAGCGTGCCTCTCAACCTTTTCTAGACAGTGTACTGGCGCGAGTCTTCAGCTTTTCAAGTATCTGTTAGGGGTACATCTTAGTACATGCACGACCGTGCATAGGGAGGCACGACCATGCATATGGAGGCACAACCGCGCCGCTTGAGTTTGATCATTTCTGACTTCCTGGTTTGATCCCATGCTTACATCAGGGAGGCATGGTTGTGCATAGATGATTAGGTGTGCATGGTCGTGTCTGACTTATAACTTCAAGACAAATCTACATTTGCCTTGATATTTCTTTCCTTTTCTAAAATGGATGCTATTTATCCTGCAAATTCAAATAGGAAGCAAATTGAGTATCTTTTCCAATAAATTTTCCTAGAAACACATCAAATATAGGGGTAATTACGCATGAAAAACATGTATAATTTACGACATATCAAATGGCGACGACGCAGAACTCCAACAACCGTTCCAGCTTGATATGCATAAAAATATACATGTTTTACATGCATAATCATCCTCATATCCGGTTGATTTAGAAGCAATCACATAACAAAACATACTTATTTGCTTCCCTTTTAATTTTTTACAGATTACTTAGCCCCTTGTGCATAAAAGAAGAAAAATTCAAGGAAAGGGTTAACTATTTGTGGAAATCAAAGAAAGGTTACGCCCGTGCTCCACTAGGCACGGTCATGCCTCCCTTGGAATTAAGCAGGACATTTGGGAAGCTTCCAAAAGCTAGTTAAAAGGCACAAACACGCCTTGCTTCCCTAAGTACGCTTGTGCCCCATGTTAGAAGCGTGCAAGAAAAACTGAAGCAAGGACATAAGAGATTCGCATGGAAAGTACGGAGCACGGTCGTGCTCCCCTAAGCACGCATGTTCTTGCCTTTCGGATCAACCTATAATTAAAAGGCTTTAGGCTCTTCATTTAGGGAAATAACACACAAAATTGGGGGAGATTTCCTTCTAGGTTACTTCCACTTTGAGAAGTAGAGAGTAGTCACTTCATCTAAGATCAATAAGCATATCATAATCACAACACTTTAACTTTGGTTTGATTCTTAGATAATTTCATGATACTATCACCAAGTGTTTGTGCTTTCATTATTATGGTTATTATTGGCTAGTCTTCTTGTATCATTTGGGTGAAGATAAAGCTTGGTGTATTTAATGTTTTAAACTAATTAATGAAATGTTTATGTTTATTAGATTACTAGGTTAGAATCTCGTGTATTACTCGAGATTGTATATTAAAAAAGATAAAACTTATAAATTTGTAAATACGTCATCAAGTGAAAATGTGTGTGTATATAACAAATTAGTATTTTCCTTTAATTAGTTATATTTTGATTTCCTATTTTATATTCTTATTTAATATAATTAGTATTCTTTTTTAATAATATATTTATAATATCATTACTATTTAATAAGATAGATGCACATTTATTAGGAGAGAGAGGCGAAAAAATCAATATGAGGAGTTATGAGGAGGTGACACGTGTCCTATCAAAACCTTTATTTATTAGTATAGATCTTGTTTTTAATTTGCTTTTAAAAAAACACAGGTATTCTAATTTTTGGTCATTTGAAGTTTTAAATCTTATGAGTGTCTTAAGCAAGACATATTGTTTAACATCTATACAAGTTTGTACATATTTATACAAACCTTAGTGCTACCAAGGGCCCAATTAGTATAGATCTAAAATAAGATATTTTGAGTCTTAGCTGAACCTTGTATTTTGTGTCGGTATTTTTCTTATTCTTCTTATGTTTTAGGCTCGCGTTGGTCTTAACCACGGTCGTGGTGTTCGAAACTTAAGAAGAATGTAATATTTTTTTAAAGTATTTGTATTAACAAGGTTACTTTAATTCTGGTCGGTGGTGGTTAAGACAAATCACTATTCTAGCTATCCATTTAGACCGAGGGTTGAGGTTTTTAGCCCCTCCACTTTTTACTAAGAATATAATTAGTTGACTTTAGTTATTCATGAGTGGCTTTGAGGTTGTTGTTTGTGCATCCAGTTATCTAAAGAGCCATTCGGCTTAGTAATCCTGATGGGAGCCAAGTCAATTGGATAATCTTAGTCCGAATAATAACTAAAAAAGAAGACAAACGTTTGTAAGAGCCCGTTAGCACTCTAACGGTTATTAGGGCAGTATCTGAACCAGTGACAGTGAGCTATCCACCCCAAATTAACATTATCATTGATTTCTTAAAACATCAATTTATTACCAAGCAGATTCCAACCCAAATGATATGCACTTGATCTTATTATCTCTCTAAACCTCTCCACCTTGTCTTTATTGTCTCACTTGTTTTTTTATAAAAACATTTACACCCTTTTTATTAGACTAAACAATAACAATGTTTAAGTATTAAAAGCTATCGTGTTCCTTGGGTTAGATACTTGGTTCTTACACCTTCTCTAATATGCCCTCCATATTTGAGTTAAGGTGTAAAAGGGTCGTAAGGCGATTGTCGAATGGAACTTGCCTTAACGGGGCGTGAGGTGTGGTGGTGTTTACTACAAGGACATAGAGAGACGGTAACGACCGTTAGAGCATAGAGAAGGACCGTCAGAGCATAATCTCGTAACTTAAAAAACCTAATAAATGTTGTTTTCTTATCTGAGTTTCCTATTTGAGGCGATCGATGGTGTAAAGGAATAGTCTGTGAAGGAGCGGGCCAGAGTTATTTCTAGGTAGCGATGACGGTTGTGTGATCCGGTGGGGAGGGGCGAGTGTTGGTTGAGCAGAGCATATGTGGAGGAATCATCCAAGTGATGATTAGTTTTTTGTATTTTAATATGTTTGTTTTTTATTTAAATAAACTTATATTTTGTTTCTTTATTTTAAATAAATATTTGTATTTTAGTTAAATAATAAAAAATTAAAAGTTGGACGTAAATCCGCTACACATCTTAGTGATTATGTCCGGTAATTGACGTTATGCTGATGTGGCTGTGACGTGACAAAGTATGAATCAATTGAACGTGAAACCAATACGCATAACCATAATTTGCACTAACCACATAGACCATATCATATGTATAATTAACTCTATTTGTCACTGAAGTTGATGGTCCAGTTATAGAGGAAAATATTCACTGAAGTTTCACTCCCATCAAAATAAAAAAAAAAATTGCTTTTCAAAAGTTTTTTTTAACTCAAATATAATAAAGTACAAAGATTACTAGGGACTAAATATACAAGTGATGGTTAGTTAAGGGATGACATACGCGATTTCTAGATTTTGCTCCGGTAATCGACATCTGTCTCCATCTCAAATACTTTTTATTGTATTTATCTCTCTCACCTCATGACCTAGCATCCGCACATCGCCACCGTCTTCCAACAACCATCATCTGTCGCCACCACCGTCCATCCATCGATCCATCACCAAATCCCTAAATCAGATCACCGGACGAAACTCTCCGTCGTGCTCCTAGATTCATGGCCATTACGTTAGAACTTTCGCGAACAAGCTAGTCAATCTAGGGTTTTAGACGAAGAAAAAGTAAGTAAATTAGGGTTTTCTATTCCTCCGAATTCGCTACTCTTATCCACGCGGATCAGTCTGTCTAATCCGTACCTTATACCACATCAATTTTGGGGGAAATCCAAATCAAATCCAAATCCAAATCCAAATCGAAATTGTTATATTTGTTTTTTAAACAAACATGCGAGGATTGCAGAAATCAAAAAGAGTTTCTTGGGCGTCAGATTTAAATCTGTGTCAGGTATACGTAATATGCACGTTAAAAATGGTTCAATTTATGCAAGCAATTGTGATTTTAGTACCTAAATGAGAAGTTGAGAGATTTGTTGGACTATGAGTTATCCCGGCATTCATAACAGGGCTGCATTTTGGCTCTTTAACTTGAACATTGATATAAAGTTTAAAAGTTTTCAGAGGAATAACTGTCACCTGTGTTAAAAACCTATAATACTGAAATGATAATGTTGGTGTTGAATGATGTGAAGTGGAATGCTTGCATTATCCGTGGATGAATTTGTGTACTGATGCAAATGTTCGTATTGTTTTTTTGTGGTATTGAATAATTGATGATGCTTTTTTTGATTTCAAATTTTTGTTGGGTGGTATGTTTTCACTTTGTAGGTTGTATTTTCTTAGTGCCAAAAGAGGTGAATGATGATGCTTTTCTTTGAAACTTATGTATCAGGCTTATTTGAACATGAATTCTGTTGAGTTAGTAAATATGTTCTTTCTTGGAACATTTGTGAAATAAGTAGATTAATCGTACTAATGGTAACTTTTGGATAGAGTTTATATCAAGTAAAAGTGGATCGTTGATCTTGTATTGCTTTGAGATGTCAATATTGCATACGAAACCTAGGAAATAGAACTTTTACGAAACTTTGGAAATAGGACTTTGCTCTGATTCTTGGTTATCAGTTCTAGGGGCAGAATAAAGCATATATGATTCTTTTTAATTCAATGGTAACTGATGCTGCTGAATAATTGAGGAAACAGTTCAAAATTCGTCTTTAGAAAAGTTTGTGAAAAGTAACTAACATTTGTGCCAGTTTTCGCTTCATATTGGGATAAGGAAAATCTCTAGATTAGAAAGTGGAATCAGATGCTAAGTTGCTAACATGAACATAGAGAATATTTTGGAGGTTGCTCTGTTTTGACATTTGCTAACATGAACTTAGTTATTTGCTACCGATCATTTAATATTCTCTTCAAAGAGTCTAGACAGTTTGCTCAACTTTGCCTCTTTCTCAAGTTCTAGTGGAAAATTAGAATCAGTTATCAGCTGTAATGAAAACGGCCATATAGAATAGTGTTTGGATGTGCTTTTGTTGTTTGAAGGTGTAATAATTAGATAGTCATGTTTGGAAAGTTTGATTATTTAAGAAACAAATTGATAAAATGACTAAAAAGAACATATTTGTGAGACACACCCACATATTGGAACAGATATTAAACGCAAGTAAGGTTAATTTGTTAAAAGGAGTAATTAAGTACATTTATTTTACATTATGATAATTAGTTTTGTTGCAGCCTTTATGAAACTCATTATCCAAAACTAGTTATTTGACCCCTAAATAATTAGATATTTAGAAGCTGAATATTGTGACTTCATAAGATTAATCAATCTCAAACCACAAATATTGAGGGGGAAGGATTTAAATCTGAACGCTGCATAAGTCTAGTAAGATTTTCTGAAACTCAGTGTGGTTATCTTCTTTAATTGGGAAAAACTGTTTTATGTGCGTTAGCTTTCATTTAAATCTGAACGCTGCATACTCAGAGGACGGTCTTATAGTTTAAATTTTGGGTGATCAGGGCAAACCTTTTTAATTGACTAACAGTAATGTTTAATAATAGGTAAAGCTATTTTTATCAGATGAATCGCCTTCCCAAGTAGGCTTGGGCGGTCAAGATCATCTCCAAGCAAAGGACTCATGGTCATGGCATTCGGGAGGAGCAAGTTCTGATGACAATTTGCCACCTGGCTTTGAAGGAATTCAGCCTGCAAACTTATTGCAGAACAAATTGTCTCAAATACCCGTCATTCAGTGGAAATGTCCATCCAGAGTAAGTTATTTTGTTTATGCTTTTGAGTTCTTATCTTGATTCTAAATGTTCTTGATTTTGAAAAGTTATTTGTTAGATTATGCCATAATGGAAGTTATTTAGACATAAGCTTAAGATCTGTGCTGGTTGCGTCCATATATATTTAATTCTTAAATGATTTTGTATAAAGTGATCATATTTGAGATGCCAACAAGTTTTTGTTTTCAAGTGTATTAGAAGAATGTGCAAAGTTTACAGTAACTTACATTTGTGTAGTTCACTTTTACCTCTTATATTGTATGCAATTGTCCTGCCACTAAATCTTTTGAGGTTTCCTAGAAATAACTAATAAGGTAGTGAAAGATTCTGATCAGGTAGCTTTGTTCTTTAACAGAAGTTATATTTGACTTTATTTATGTTTTTAGATAAATTTGTATGATTTAGCACTTGGTTTTGTACGAAAACGAAATATTTAGAATGGACGGTCCATATGACTGAAAATTACCCTTTTAACTTGCCTTATGATCTAGTGTCAATGAAATATGATTGTTTGATAAGTGTCCTGAATGATGATACATAATCTAACCAAAGAATTCAGAAGTGTCAAATGCATAAGAGTGTTTAAGTTGAACAATTACATAAAAAACCATTTATATCTTGAAATGCAAATTTATACATCAATATTATATTATTATATGAAATTCAACATAATAGTTTGTTTACAATTCTTTACCTGAAGCATTTTATATCTAAATTAGGGCTGTAAACGTGCCGAGCATAGACGAGCTAGGTTGGGATCAGGCTCAGCTCGTAAAAAGCTCGAGCCCGCTCTTGGCTCACCGATCCTCCCTATTTATTTTTAAAAGTTTTAAAATTTTGTTATTTTCTACACGTATTGATATATATATATATATATATATATATATATATATATAAACAAAAAAATAATATTTTGAACATACACATAATGCAGAGTTTATTATGCAAAGAGTGAAAACTTCAAAAACATATTCAAATATATATAGCTAGGCACTTCTCCCACAGTCTCACTTATTTTGATTAATTCTTGAGTTCTTCTATATTTTATATTTGTTTTTTTCATTAGAAAATGTCAAAATGGCCATATGATTATGGTCTATATGAATATTGGGCTGATAATGAACTTTAAGCTTAGAAATTATGTTACAGTTTTGAGTTATAACTTATGTATATTAAAATTTAGGATTTAATTTAAACGAGCCGAGCTTACCGCCTTGGCTTGGGCTCGGCTTGTTTACAAACCGTGCTGGCTTGGCTCGTTTACAAACAAGCCGATTTTGAGCGGGCTGCGAGCTTTTTTAATAGCCTACTAAATATTTATATTTATACATCAATTAAAGTTGAATAATATAAAAAACACATCTTCATTTTTCATCATCTTTTATTGGAGTTATTTGTAATACTATTTCATCTCATATGTTGCATTTAAATTTCACAGTTCATTTTGGATCCCACGTGGCAAGTAGCTGCAGGAGAAGAAAGCAAAGAAGGGGAGGTTGAAAGTCAACGGGAGATGAGAGTGTTGGAAGCGATTTATCCACGACCATCTGCTGTTCCACCGAAGTTGGTGTTTATATTTCTTTCATTTATTTAAAAAGTTTCAAATATTTCCCATTTTATAATGATATAAACTCTTTTTTGCAGCCCTGCATCAACAATGGGGGCAGATGAATCATATTACAATGATCAGCATACTCCTGTCATCCCCATCACTCCCATTGAAGATGAAGATATGGCACCTGACACATCATCATCATCTACAGCACCTCTTACAACAACCAATGGGATGCCGCCAGCTGGGATGGTCCCTGGTGTCGAATCGGATGTAGTAACTGCCGCCTATTCTGCTCTAAATGCAGCAATGTCAAACACCTCTCAAGGTAACCTAATCGACCCAAACCTGCTCATTAAACTTCTGAGCGACCCGAGCATAATTGAGAAACTAGTTTCGACCCATGGACCATCCACATCTAGCCAACAAGTTTCCCAGCCGCCACATGTCCCCACCACATTGCCACCAGCCATGTCTTTACCTGACCCACCAATACCTGCCCACACCCGACCAACCCACCTCCCGTTTTCAACACCATCTTCCAGTGGCACCCATTATCCACCACCAAGCAGGGTGGGATCCGTTCCTGTTCATGTACCTGTACCCGTACCTGTTCATGCACCTGTTCCTGTTTCTGTTCCCAATCTGCAGCCACCTCCTCCACCACTGCCAGAGGTAAATCCACCAGGTAAGAAGGATATAAATTATTACAAGAGTCTGATTCAGCAGCACGGGGGAGACAAGCCCGAAACAGTGAATAATAGTAACAATAACAACAATAACCTGAAAACACGCGATATGAAACCAAAAAGCATGAAGCCGTGTATTTATTTTAATAGCCCGAGGGGTTGTCGACATGGTGCGAACTGTGTTTTCCAGCATGATTCTTCTTCATCACAAAGAGTTAATAGCATGCAAGAAGCACAAAGTGCAAAAAGAATGAAAATGGACAGGGAGATAACTGGTACATAGTTCATCCATTTTTTAGTTGAGTTGGTGTAAATGTGTCTTAAGGGTGCATTTATATGCTAATCTGAGCTGTATGCCCATCTATTACTTCCTGCCGGTGATGTCATCATTTTCTTTTTTGTTTTTCTTTTAATTTAAAATTTTGCTTGATACATATGTTGGTTGGGTTATGCATCATGGCCTTTTTGGGTCAACATACACTCTTTTAGTTTTGTTCTTCATGTTTTGGTTGTGTTGACCAACCTTTTCTTAATGCCAATGGTACAATTGTTGTTTCATTTTAGTTTTTATTTACAAAGTCATAGAGGACTTGATGATTTTGTGGTGGAAACCTCACTTGTTGACCACCATTTCTTCAGCTAGGTTCATGTTTTTCTTGCATCTCGAAGTCTAACCGCATGGTTTGCATCTCATTAACATCATGGTTTGCATCTCTTTAACATCTATAGTTCACAAATTCAGTTAAAACATTTAAATGAAAATGATCCGAAATAATTGAATGTATGTATGCATGCATGCATGTGTGTTTACGTGTGCATGTTTGTGTGTGTGAGTGAATAGGCTGACGTATATCATCTAGTTTTCACAAGGATATGTATGTATGTGTTGTGTGAACGAAGTAGTGGATAGGTTGATCAAGTTGCATATTTTGGACTACATGTGTTAGGTAGGTATCACTGCTGATCAGATTGATCACATAAGAACTCAACGGTTGAACAAAAAGAATAAACAACGGCTGAGATCATAGGCTCGAAGCCAATCTACTGATGTTGATCAACATCTCCAAATTAGATGATGGTAATCAACTGTTGTAATGGGTGGCTACAACCAACATCTTCAAATGGGATGATGGAGGTCATCTGCCCTAATGGGTGGCTACAACCACTGTTCTGATTGAGGCTATTTGTGGACTCTTAATCAACGATTGATGATGGCTGGCGCAAACAATTGCACACACACATGGCAATTACAGTAAATAGAACACTAGAGTTTAGTTTTGTTTGTTCAGTTAGACCTACATCCATGGGCTGCAAAACTAGCGAGTATTTGATTTATGAGGTGAGAGAGAAACACAATTACTGGAGATCCATATGTATACTACAAAAATAAGTCAATGCCTTATAGAAGCATGAGACCGAAGATAGAAGCATGAGACTGAATAAGTCAGGCATTAGTTGGTGTGAATGACTGACCAAAAGGTTAGCGAATCCGACTTCGATTTTTTTGAGGGACCCAACCAGCTATTCTATGTCAATTCAATTAGGAAACCAGGTATTATAAATCGACTTAAACTAGGAACCGTACTTGAAAACCAGTGCAAGATAAGGGCCAATTTATTTATTTCACATTTAAATCAATTTCAAGAAAGTTGCATTCGATTTGTCAAGGCCGACACTAACTGACTTAAGCAGAAAGGTCCGTTGTTCTGATTTAATTCAAATCGGAGCTTCTGCCGAATGCCTCCACACCTAACAAGCTTTTGCCGAATCTATACAAAGCTTCAACTTATATGATGTCATAACCTTTGTAAACATATCTGTTGGATTCTTCGTATCATGGATCTTGTCTAGTTTGAGAGTGCCATCATTGATCAGTCTCCTGATTAAATGACATCTCAACTGGATGTGCTTCGTCTGATGCTGGATTCTTCATGAGATAAATCACACTTTGATTGTCACAGTATAAAGGACAATCTGCTTGTTTCTTGTCTAGCTCTTCAAGAAAAATCTTCAACCATGTAAGCTCTTTACTTGTTTCGGCAATTTCCATGTACCTTACTTTGGTGGTTTAAAGAGCAACACTTTCCTGAAGTTTAGACATCCAATTGATAGTTGTACTTCCTATTGTAAACACGTACCCAATAGTGCTTTTACTTGAATCACCACAACCTCCCAGATCCGCATTTGTGTACCTTCTCAGAATGACCTTTATTCCTTTAAAGCATATGGCTACCTTTCAAGTATCTTTCTTATAACAATGTAACCATTGAACAACTTCCCAGTGTTCCCTCCATGGATTTGACATGAATCTACTAGCAACTCTCATTGCATGTGCTATGCCTGGTTTCGTGCACACCATATCATACATGAGGCTACCTACTGTCGATGTTCATGGAACTTTAGCCATATCTTTCTTGTCCTTGTTCATCTGAGGTGATTATGCTTTGGTTAGCTTAAAGTGACTTCCCAAAGGCTGCAATTCTGGTCTTGGCATCATGTCGACTGAATTTCTCTAAAACTTTCCTAATGTACTTTTCCTAGGATATTGTTAGAGTGCCTTCTTAATAGTCTCTGATAATACTCATACCACGTATTTGTTTGGCTGCTTGCAAGTCTTCCATCTCAAATTCTTTAGAAATTTGCTTCAATTTCCCGTCTCTCTCATGTCTAACTGGCTATAAGCATGTCATCCACGTCAAAAAGTAGTGTGATGTAGGAACTATCAAATTTCTTCGGATAACAGTGGTGATCCATCTCACCTCTTTTGTGCCCGTTCATACTCATGAAATTGTCAAACCTCAAGTACCACTGTCTCGCTGCTTGCTTTAGTCCATACAAACTCTTTAACTTGCAGATTAAGTTCTCTTTCCCAACTATCTGAAAGCCTTCTTGTTGTGATGCATAAATATCTTCATAATGTTGTCTTGACATCTAGCTGCTCTAGATGCAAGTTCTCTGCAACTACAATACTAAACACCAATTTGATTGTAGTTATCTTTACAACCATAGAGAAGATCTCATTGTAGTCGATCCCCTGATTCTGTTAGAACACAAACCATGCTTTATACCTTTTGGTGCCATCATGTTCAACCTTGATTTTGAAGACCCATTTGTTCTGTAAAGCTTTCTTATCTACCGCAAGCTTTGTTAAAACCCGGATTTTTTTCTTCTTTAGTGAACATATCTGATAGCGGTACGACCCCTGTACAAAGGTCAATATTTTAATTAAACTAGCCGTTGAAGTTCCACTTCGTGAACTGGGATTGATAACCAAAATGGGTCGAAAACAAGAAATGGGTCAATATTCACGTGGGTCAAAATTGAACAATTGGATCTTCATGATGGAGGTTGAATGCGTGCATGTTGAAGTAGCTCACGTTCACCACCACCAATAGTTACTTGCTATTTCTTTGTTTCATGTTTTACTGCATTTTATTTGTCATGCTCTCCGCACTTGTACTTTTAGCTTCTTAGGTAGTATTTTAGTTCCATTTTTCTAGAACTTAGAACATGAGTAGTTTTAGGATTTCTTTATGTAATCAATTCTAGTGATGAATGAAGGTGGTGAATTTTGTGTTAAAAAAATCTTGTCTTCTGTGTTCTCTATCGTGAGAGTAACCAATTGTTTTCCAATGCTAATTCAATGGTGACATATTGAATGGTGTTCTTTGAAACTAAGCTGGAATTGGGTGGTGATTTATGTATCCCGATTCACGTTTAGATCGCCCTACTCGTTGCACATCCATTTTATTTGAATTCAATTTCCTACCCATTACCTCCTCTGATTCCCTATCAATATCTTTACTTTCATAGCTTCCTCCCACTGTAATGAATCTTTTACACTGACGACTTCTTAATAGCATTGGGGTTCACCATTCTCTTTTAAAAGCAGGTAATTAACTGACGGAGAGAATCTCTTTGTGGGTCCTGTGGCAGTAATGGATCTCCTAACTCATCGTGGAGGTGGAGGTGGATGTGGAGGTGGAGGTGGAGGTGGAGCCGGAAGAGATGGAACTAAAGGAGGTGAATCAACTTCATCCTCTATATTCTCAATGTGAGATGTCTTACGTGCTTCCGTTCTCTTCTGATTTTTTTTTTCTTCAATTTTGTCTTCAAACACATGTTCTTTCTAAACCTCTAATTTTGTCCTAAGTCTCTCTTTGTACATCTCTGTTTGACATCCCTTCTTCTTATTACTTTTATGTTATGAAAATCCCATAGTCTGCATCCCATGTTTTTGGAGCTATAGCTAATGAATGTACACTTCTTTGACTTTGGATCTACTTTGTCTCTATCAACATCTTTAACTTTGACATTAGCATTACAACCACACTTTCAAGTGTGTAAGACTGACCTCCCGTTCTTGCCATTCTTCTTCTAGAATTTTGAAACAAATTGGAACTGTAGGTCCTCTATTTATTAGATAGGTTGTTGTGTTGATTGCATCCGCCCATGACATCTTTGGAAGCCATGCTTGAAGTCTAATACTTCTAGCCCTTTCATTCAAAGTTATATTCATCCTTTCAACTATATCGTTTTGCTGAGGCATATCTGGAACGGTATTCAACATTTTGACTCCATGTTTAGCATAATAGTAGATGAATTTAGTGATGAATTTAGTGCTGATGTACCCTTCTCCATTGTTAGACTTTAAGCGCTTGACCTTAAGATTAGTTTCAATTTCAACAACAATTTATCATTTTTTGAAGAGTGGTAAAACATCAAATTTATTTTTAAGAAAATAAACTCATACCTTTCATGTCGAATCATCTTTGAAGGTGACATGGTAATTGGATCATTCCATTGATGAGACTGAAGTTGGCCTGCATACATCTGTATGAATAAGCTCCAGCTTGGATGTCTTCCCTGACTTTACGAAATGAACATTTTTCTGTTTTCCAAATACACGAGGCTCACAAAACCCAACTTCCACTTTCTTCATATATGGAAGTTTACCTTATGCAACTAGAATCTTGATACCCTTTTCACTCATATGCCTCAATCTCTGGGGCCATAGGGTGGACGAGCTCGGTCCATTAGTGACTGTGTTTACTTCATATGATTGTATGTTGACCATGTATATAGAGTCCTTCTTTTCTTACCAAGGGCAATAACTAAGTTGCTCTGGATTACCTTCCATTGACCATCCTTGAACATAACCCGGTATCCCTCCATATCTAAGTGTCCAACGTGGATAAGCTTCCTTTTTAAATTAGGAATGAGTTTGACATCTTTTAGTGTCTAGGTGAATCTCGGATATGTATTCAGAACGATATCACCAATGCCTGTGATATCTAGGGTCTCGTTCTCTATTCCCTCTCTCTTATTCAAAACAATATCACCAAGGAAATTAGACTTTATCAAGATTTATTCGACAAGCAATGAGTTCTCCGGTCTGGTTATGAAAACATTGGGCGTAGCATTGAATGATGCTCCTGAATCCATGATCCATTATTCGACGGAACTCACGAATCAAGAAATTAAAGCGTCACCTAAGTCTTCTGCCGCAACATTCATCTCTTTCTTATCCTTTGCAGTTAGTGGAGTTGTGCGTTGGTTTCCGAATGGCCTTACCTGTTTGTAATTCCAACAAGTGTTGTCTTTACGAATTTTTGGCTGCCCCTCTTTCTAGATTTAGATATGCCCTGACTGTTTCCTCGTTCAAACTTTCTTTCCCTTCCTTTGGTACTTAACGATGAATTTGAAGGTTCTCCTTGACTCCTATGCCGTATGTCTTGTACTTAACGGTGAATTTGAAGGTTCTCCTTACTCCTGTGCCGTATGTCTTCTCCCAGGATCAAGTCACAAATACTTTCAAAAGCGAGCTTAGCAGTTCCTAATGAAACTAATTGTTGTAACTGTTTCTGAACAACTCTTAGGTAAGGAGGATAGCAAAAGAAGTGCTTGAATCTCATCATCAAATTTAATATCAAACAAGAGATGATTGAGTTGAACTCATTGATGTGAGTAGTAACTGAAGCACTTTCTTTCATCCTTGTGTTTACCAACAATTCCTAATCCCCATCTACCATGTCTTTTGGTATATGTCCCGCAAGGATTGATGCAATTTCTTCTTATTTAAGTAATCATATATTTGCATCTTCCAGAACCTAACATCGTGCCCATCAAACCTGTCGATCTTGATTTTCATGTCTTCTGTTATGATATCCAAAATAAAAAAAACGCGTTTGGGCTCTGATACCACTTATTAGATAGGTATCACGACTGATCAAACTACTTGTTGATCACTTAACAACCCAACAATCGAATAAAATGAATAAACATGAGCTGAGATTACATCTCATCTGCTCATGTCGATCGACAGATGATCTACTGTAATGGGCGCCTACAACTACTGATTTGATCGAGGCTATCTATGGACTCATGACCAACGGTTGAGGATGGTTGGCGCAAAACATAAGAGAAAAGCGCACACACATATTGCAATAAGTAGTAAATAGAACTCCAAAATATATATGGTTCGATAATTAGACCTACATCCACGGGCTGTAAAAATAGTGAGGATTTGATTCACGAGGAGATGAGAAATACAATTAAAGTAGATTTTATATATATACTAGAAAAAGTAAGTTGACTATTCTATTCCAAGTCAATTAGGAAACCAAGAATTATAAATCGACTCAAACTAGAATCCTTGGGGCGGACTTAAACCGGTGCATGATACATGTTGGCTAATTTAATTCACAGTTAAATCAATTCCAAGAAAGTGGATCCGATTTGACCAAGGCCGCCCTAACCAACTTAATCAGAAAGGTAGTCTATTCCAATTTAATTCAAATCGATGCAGTGGCGGAGCTTGAAAATCTAAGAAGCGGGGGCCGAAAAAAATAAGCAGGGGCCGGCTCTATACGTAAAAAAAATTTCGGACGAAAACGGAAAAATTAACACTACTAACGGAAAAAACGGCAAGGGCCGGGGCCCTCCCTGGCCCCTTCATAGCTTCGCCCCTGAATCGATGCTTCTGCCGATTGCCTCCACACCCAACAATATGTGTGCACACAAAAAATTTAAGCATAACGTATCACCCTCAAACGTATGTTTGGGGTTTGTGTCAAGGGCGGATACGCGCAGTACAATTTTTTTATGGTTTTATGTATCCGGTTACCCATTACGTTACCCCTGAACAAAAATTACGTTACACCTCAATTTTTTTTTAAATTTTATAAAAAACCTAATAATTCATAAAAAGTACTAACATTTTATTAAATGTTTTGAGGTATTGGGCTATAATAAAACATTTGGGCTTTATCCACCCCAAATGTTTTATTAAAACCCAATACCTCAAAGTCTCAATTTTCAAACTCAGCTTACCCAAATGGCCGGCCAAGAAGAAAGACAGAGAGCGGAAACTATGAGAGTCAGAGACCGGTCACTCGACCAGTCGCTCGACCTGAGCTGAGACCACTGCCTGGCGCCGCTTCCGCCAAACCCCAGTCCTCCGCCTCGCCAGTCGCATGTTACCGTAAAAAAAATTATTTGCATGAAACTACGGTAAAATTTTTTTGCTTCATTTACATGAAAGTACAGCAAAAAAATTGTTTCATTTACATGAAAGTACGGTCAAAAAAAATTTTCCGTTACCCCTGAACTTTTGTTCTAGATCCGCCATTAATTTGTGTGATAGACTTCGTTGATAGTTGAGTCATCACACACCACTCATAGAGTTCTCATACAACAACCATATACAAGCATAAAAGTTGTTGCGGATAAAGAAAGATTTAAATAAGCGCAAGAAAGAAGAGCTACGTAGGATATTGTGTGATGTTGAGTAATGAGTTTTGAAAAGAAAGACTTGAAAGTTTTACACTCAAGTGTAAATAGTGAAGGATTTGACGTGTTAATTACATAATAATATAATATGGTGATCCAATGGAAGGATGACAAATATACAATCTTTGAATTGATATGATATGACAAGGTATTTAATTAGAGTAAACTATACAGATGGTTCCTGTGATTTATTAAAATTTTGGATTTGGCCCTTAACTTTTTAAAAGTATATGGATGGTCCCTGTAGTTTTGCACTTTGTAACGTATTTAGTTCCTAGCCAACAAATCTAGAAGTTTTAGTATGTCCAAGTTAGTGACTAAATGTGTTACAAAGTGCAAACCATAGGGACCATACATGTACTTTTGGCAAAGTTTGGGGACTAAACGCGTTACAAAGTACAAACCTCATGGACTATCCGTGTACTTTTGGAAAGCTAGAGACCAAATCCAAAATTTTGATAAACCACAAGGACCATCTGTATACTTTACTTATTTAATTATCTTGTGATAAAAGACGAGGATTAAAATTTAAATTGAAGATAATCACCTGAATAGAAAGAGATGGATGTATCAATGATGAACCCACGTTGAAAAGAAGAGAGTGAAGTTGGTTTGGTTTTAGTTACGAGTTTGAAAGTTTAAGATATTAAATACTCAAGTACAATTTTAACAATCGTATAATTTTAATATTATCAAGTTTCTAAAAGCTTTAACATAGTATTCATGAAATATTTTTTTAAATTATATAATTATAATATATTATTGTATGAGTTAATAAGTTTGCGTAATCGGATAGACATCACCTAATCTCTTATCTATCTCAAACTCACAAAAATTTCTAAAGCTAATCTCACACATGGTCTGATTTTTGAATAACCGTCTCGAATGTTTCAACTGTCGGGTTTAGGTTCTTTTTGTCATCCTTATCGTGAGTGTGTTTTAATTGCCGAGCCATTCCCATTTCAATGTAAACTAGTTGGCTCCCGGCCCCGTGTTTCGCGGCTGGATGTATCCACGTAGAACAAAAAAAAGAGTTAACTTAGCTTGTATAAACGAACACCCGCGCCTCGTCGCGGAATTGTGGCCGTTTTTTGCCAACGCCCGAGGCAGGAGTTTGGTCGTTATCGGTTCGGGCCGTCAAAAAACCATAAAAGCAAATACCGACATCGATTCCGATAATACCAATACCGACGATAATGTTCGCTTATAATAGGTTCGGATCGTCACGGTTCTATAATGGTAATGACACTTGCTATGGGCTACGATATAAAAACAATACATTTTGAATAAAACTCCGTTTTAAGTAAAAATATTTATCGTAATGTTGGCAAAAAAAAATATATTAACAGTCATGCATTCCGTTTAAAAAAAGTTAACAAACGAAACTTATCATAGAAAAACGAAATTAGTACATAATTAATATATTAACCGAGGACTGGACCGTATATAAACGGTTCGGGCTGGACCGGAACCGTATTAAACGGGTCGGAACCATTTAATTGATGGAGCGAACAGATAAAGTTCCACTTTCATTATACCAAATTATGTTTCCTACAAAATAAAGTTCCAATTCAACTCCACAAAACAAAAAACAAACCCAAAATACTCCACAAACGGTTCTAAAGGGTCCGAACCGCGAACCGTTTAATGACCATATGAAGAACCGAGGACCGGTATTTCACGGGTCATTCTGGTTCCAATTGATCCGGTTCTACGGTTCTAATGGTTACGAACCGCGAACTGCTCACCCTACAAATGGCTAGGTGATTTTCATAAGAGCACTAATATCTAAAAACTAACAAAAAGACAACTTGACATCGATAACCCGTAGCATCACACGGGAAGAAAATTCCAAGTTAGAAATTAAAATTTAAAGATCATAAATATTAAAAAGCTTAATAGACTATGGGCTGGGCTGGGCTGGGCCGGGCTCAGTTTTTATTTTCTTTTTCGTTTTTTTTTGATGGGCCGAAACCCGTATCACAGCCCAGTGTTTTTTAAATCAGAAAATGGTGTATGAGTATGAGTAATGAGATTAAGAAGTAAGTTTTTTAAAAAGTTATGAAATAAGCAAGCTTTTAATTTAATGATTTCTCAAACTGATTTATATAAAAGATCTATTATTTGGTAACATAATATAACTTATATGTGAACACAAGTGTGTAGTTAAGTTGTTTAATTAAACTATTTTGAATTTAATTCTAATCTCTTAAGTTATTTAAACACTAACAGTAAAGTATGTTTATGAGATGCATAACAAATCATTAAATTAATTATGTAGTATATAGTAAGCTATTTATTTAGGAAGTTATTATTACTTAATCTCAAATTAATTGACATAAGTGGAAGTTCAAGAAACAATAAAAGTTAAAGGCAAGTTTTATTTATTTTTTTAAACAATTTTTTACTCCTAAAATGCCAGGTGCATAAAAAACCGGTTCAGGTCCAGGATCTCAAACCAGTTTCAAATTTATTTTTACCAGCAAAAAGAGAAAAAAAATAATTATTTGGTATAAGTGGAAGTTCAAGAAAATATAAAAGCTAAAGGTAAGTTCTATTTATCTTTTTTAACAATTTTTTACTCCGTCCACGATCTCAAACCGGTTTCAAATTTTTTTTTTGACCAGCAAAAAGAGAAAAAAAAATAATTAATTGGTATAAGTGGAAGTTCAAGAAACTATAAAAGCTAAAGGCAAGTTCTATTTATTTTTTTAACAATTTTTTACTTCAAAAATGCCAGGTGCTCAAAATAACCGGTTCAGGTCCATGATCTCAAACTGGTTTTGACTTTTATTGACCAAACCGGTTTCAGTTTAAAAAACTGATTTGTGCACTTCTACCTAAACCTGTATTTGCAGGATTTGAACTCACACCACTTTTATGAGGTACAATCACCACCGGACACTTTAGTGGTTCAGTATTCACACATTGAACCGCTTGGAATCGAACCGACTGGTTATAGTATAACCAGGTCATGGAGCACTGCTTATTAATACATAAAAGAAACATGATTAGAACACCACCAAGACTGCAGTTTTCTACATGCTGTCTCTAACTCAAAACAAATCTAACATGATTTTGCACACAAGGAGAAGCATGTTATACAATCTAAAATCCTTAATATTGTATATATCATGTTTAAACCAAATATAAAAAAAATTAAAAAAAAAAATCACCAAACCCTTTTTCAAACAAATACACAAGCATCAAGCAGACCATTGTTTCAAGAAGTTGATATAAAACAATAACCAATAACCACACTCTCCTAGCCCTACCAAATAACCGATAACTGATTATAAACCTCTCGATTTCACCGCGCCAACACAGAAAAAGAAAATAAAAAAAGAAAAGAAAAAAAGAAGGCCATGGTTACCTGTCAAACAAATCAAACTCCAGTTTTCTTACATATCACTTCATCTCTCATTTGGGTGTTTGCTCCTTTATCTCTGCCATTTCCTCTCTGTAACAACCACAACCATAATAATATCAAATAAAATGGGGTTAATGATTATCATTGGAAATGTTACACTAAGTTCACTTATAATTAGAATGCTATTTTTTATTATTTTTTTTTGTTTATGAAATTCCATCCAAAAACTTGCCTGAGACTTGTAAAATGGCCCAAAAAAAAAAATTGTATGTATTTTTACTTTACAACATTTCACAACCTATAATCAATGTTTTCATAATTGGACTGTTTATTGAACAGGCAACCTTACCGGTCCATTCTGGTCGGACATTTCAAAAATAGGACGACATCATAAATAGTTAAAAAATTATACACACATACATATAACTAATTTAAAACAAAATATGGAGCATGGAGTAGTAAATGAATCAGTAAATGAGATTTTTGAAGGAAAAAAGGTATTTTCTTTTTAAATCCGGTTCAACCACCGATCTGGTTAGTCGGTTCAACTTCTCTCAACTGCTTCGTGCACGATAACTGACCCAACCAAAATGAAAGCGGTTTTAGACTACTCAATCGGACAGGTTGTGAAAGCGGTTCCCGGTTCAACCGGCCGGTCCGGTGCTGAGAACACTGCCTATAATTGAAACTTGTGATCTTGTTCTAATATTTGGTTGGTCTTAGTGTAAACTTTTAAATACTTAGGTTGCCATAAATTATACAAAAATAATATTACATGGGAATATCATAAGGTAAAAAATTACCTTGATTGCCATTTCCTTTTGTGGTTTGTAATGCCTGAGACATGGACCGCTGAATATGAGGCGAACCCTGCCTACTGTTAACCGCACCAGGTAACGAGCGTCTCTTTTTCAAATAAGTTTCCTTATCATGAACATCTGGGCTCAACCTCGGGGAGCTGTTAGCAACCGCTTTTGCTCGTGCAGATTCAGTTGCATGCATGTAGCTCGGGACCGATGGTTCATGATCAATGTGACCAGGTCTCGGTGAACCAGAAGAATTTCTTCGCTTCACGGGTTTCGGGTCTTTAGGAAACTCCTCCAAACTACTTCTTAAACTAGAATCCACACTGGACCTTACCGGGCTTGACTTTTTACTATTTGACCAGGACTTGCGATTTTGACTTTGACCCGATACCTTTTTATCAGTTTTCGTTTTCTTAGGGGTGGTAGAGGCCTGGCTAGAAGGTGTTCCTTGTGATTCAAGGGTTGTTATGTGGCTTGATGGAGATCCTGATGTAGAGAGTTGTATAACGGGTTCATGGTCAACGTGCTCGGGCTTTTGGTCAACTTGTGTTTCGGGCATCACAATGTCTATTTTGTTATCATTATTATTATTATCATCATCAATGCTTGTATTCATATCATCAACTTCTTCATTTAAAACTTTCGGTTCCTCGAGTTTCTTGTCTTCAATTTCAAACTGATCGGGTGAGTCGAGTGTGGATGTGATTGACAGCTCGGTTCCACATTCTGAGCCACCATTCTTAACCACCTGTGAACCATGGGTAACCAGGTGGGCAACCGGGTCAACATCTGTCCCCAAGGCTGCTTTTCCGGGAGTAGAAGAACCAATGTCTGCACATGAGCTCACCTCATTATCCGGTTTCAACAGGTCCGAAGAACCGATGTCTGCCGGTGAACCTGAACCTGAACCTGAACCTGAACCTGCCACATCATCCTGATTAGAGAACTTGGCTGATTTTAACAGGTGAGAAGAACCGTTATCTGCAGGTGAACTGGACCCTGAACCTGAACTGGGCTCGTCATCTTGATTAGACGAATCCAACAGGTTGGTCTTAGAAGAAGTCAACTCCTCAAACCTTGACTGAGCAGCAACAAATGCCGGGTTACTTGCTTTTCTTGATCCAAACACATATTTACTTCCCTCTGAGTCGGGTTTCGGTGCGGTTTCTGATACCGGATTCTCGGGAATCGGTTTGGGTTTGGTTTCTGATACTGGATTCTCGGGTATCAGGATGGGTTTGGTTTCTGATACTGGATTCTCGGGTATCGGTTTGGGTTTGGTTTCTGATACTGGATTCTCGGGTATCAGGATGGTTTTGGTTTCTGATACTGAATTCTCAGGTATCGATTTGGGTTTGGTTTCTGATACTGGATTCTCGGGTATGGGTTTGGGTATGGTTTCTGATTCATGATTCTCGGGTATCGGTATGGGTTTGGTGTCTGATACAGGTATCACCATTGATTCTGGTATGGGCTCTTCTACATGGGTTTTTACATTGGAACTTTCTTCAATTAACTTCTCTTTTTCTTCAAATCGGACCGTTGCCTCCCCGACATTATTTGAAGAAATTACCATTTTGACCTCATTTTCCATGTTATTTACAACTTTGTCCTGTTCATGATCTGGTGTGTGAGACTCCAAAGTTTCTGGTGAAGACACAGACATCCACCTCTCCAACCAATTCCAAGTTGAATCGGCTTTTGATGGATCGCATTTGATGTTGATTTGTTTCGTCTTTGGCGTAGATTCCAGTAGCTTTAGCAAAAAAAAGAATCATTATTATACCATCCATCAACATAAAATGTGTATGCGATAATAGATCAGGAAATATATAACTAAATAACCTGGCGAGCGAGTTTGTTACTTAGTAGCTTTTCAATGGAAATATGTGTTGGAGTTGAATTAATTCCTGCGTTTTGTGCTACCTGAAAACAAAATAATAGTCCAACATTTTATAACATATTGATACGAAGTTCATCCAAGAGTTAGCAGACTCATATTTGGACCAACTGGACGAGGCAAGTGGGCTAGAAAGGGCCCAACTTAAAATGGGCGTAAGTTTCATTCTGTTTGGAGTTACGGGGCCCACAAGTAACAGACAGAAACATCTCAACGAGCTCTGTTTTTGAACTCAATATTTTTCCAACATTTCATAACAACAAGCTCCGCTTGGAGTTATGGGGTCCCATAACTAATAGGCAGTTTGCCTGACTCTCGGTTTCCCAACTTCATCTAGAGCTCCGATTTTGAATGCAACGGTTTCTCTCGAACTTTAGTGATCTAGATTTTATTCATTTTGATAGTAAAAACGCGTGAATCTTTGAACTTATTAGTTTACACGTTTATTTAGGAAGTTAATTTCATTCCTATGTCGTCACTTTTAATTTCCAAGATTTGACAATTCCTGCAAAATTTAGAATTTCCCTATAAGAGTGCACATGATGTATTGGTTTTCTCATTCAACAATATATCAATTTTCCTATCAAGAGTATGCTCTCTTATTTTGCGCTTCCGCTTTGTGTTGCCATACAATAAAAAAAGATTCTTAAAATGTTTTTTTATGTTGTTTTACCTTCTCTCTGCGAGCACGAACAAGAGTTTGCATCTTGACAATGGCTTGAACGCAACGTAAAGTTCCCACAGCATGATTCCTGACCAAATGCCCTCTAACAGCAGCTTGCAATTTGACCACATTTTTATGTTTGACCAGTCGTCTCTCCGCCTGGGAATCATATTCAACCACAAACCTTAAACACAATTTAAATGCAATAACACATAGCAAAAATAGAAACAACTTCCACTGGTTTCCCCACTACCAGAGGTCTCAGGTTCAAATCCAACTTCCACTGGTCCCACTGGTTAGCAGTGGGTCCCATGAGTTTTCTGTAACATGTTCTCACGGTTACCAAAAAATACAGATACATACCAAGAATCTCCTAACAGCAGCCTGGATGACAAGAACGGCTGACTCTGATTCAGATTCAGATTCATCAGGAACGGGTTCACATTTAATGCCATCTTCTTCACAAGCAGGTTTGGTGGTAGTTGAAACCGTTTCATTTTTGGCAATCGAATTTGGAATCTCTTCTGTCCATATATTGTCAGAAGTTTTCTCAGATATGTTTTTTGAATTAAATTGTGGTTCAGAACAGATGGTAATCGGTTCCGGGATCTCTTTACTCTCTGCAGATGGTATCTTTTCAATAACGACTGCATTGCTTGGCACTTGATGCCTGGCTGATTTTTTTCTGAAACTCCATCCCGGTTTATCACGACCTTTGTTCTGGAGTGAGTTCAATTGAATTATTAAATTAGTTCAAAAAGAAGTGAGAAAAAAAAATCATATGAAGCTTAATGCCATAATAGTTAATCCGCATTCAAATTAGCAAAACAACTAACCTATTTAGAACCAATAAGGTATTTTATTTGTAACTTTGAGAATCTGTTAAGGAAAACTTACAAGGCCCCACCAATATCCTGCTAACCAGTGGGACCAGCTAAAACACAAATTACATAGACATGTGACCTTTAAGAAGTTAAGACAGCATACCAGTGCTAGAGAAGAACTAGGACCAATAAGATTATTGATCTCACTGAATGAACACACGGACCCCAACAGTATCCTGTTAACCAGTGGGACCAACTAAAGCACAACTTAGGCCTTTAAAAGTGGTCAAGGCAGGAAAAAAGTGGAAGCTGGATTCGTACCTAAGACATGTGCTAGAGCGGAATCATGATCGATAAGCATAGGGGGACCTATGTTGATCCAAAAGGGGGCAGCCACCCTCCATGAATTTTTTGTAGTGTTATATAGTATATACGCGTTAAAATCTCGATCGCCCCCGTAAAATTTTGCAATTGTCCCCTGATCGCCTCCGATGGAAATTTTTTAGTGTTATATACGCCTTATATATCGCTAGTCAACCGACCCCGTGAAAAAATTTTCTGGGTCCGCCACTGTCGATAAGATTATTGATCTCACCAAATGATCAAAACCCAAAATTTGTAACTAGGAGATCTAATCAATACACATCTACCCTTAGATAGCAACTAATTTAACCAAGTGAACCACCATATACAAACTTAAATCTTGATTCACACACACCAATAATCACCATAAAAACACACACACACACAAATCACACATTCCTAAATTCATCATTTAACAAAGATTCAATCAAGATCAGACATCTTTAAATCAAAATTCCCAAATGGGAAACATCTAATTTCCATCACATACACCAACTGTTTAACTTAATTTCAACTACCTAACACAAATCAAGATCTCAAACAAACAAATAAACCTCGTATAAGTCAAACACATACCTCGGAAGAAACAGGAATCTCGTCTCTGTCAACGGATTCATTGATACATCCACAAGAAATGATCTTGAAGCAGGATGAGGTGGATCTTCCCATCTTTGACCGTTGTAACCTGGGGTGATCAAAACACAAATAGTGTGTTTTTTTGTTTTTTGGTTGGCGTCACTCAGCACGTTTGAGAGTGTTTTTCGGCATTGTTGTTGGTCACGTTGTTGGAACTTGGAAGACGGAAGTTGAACTAGATAAAGAGGAGGGGTATTTATGGAACAACACCACCCTAAACATACCCCTCCAACATAGGACATAATAAGGTATTTAATGCATAATTTTTTTTTACCAAGAGGCTTCCATAAATCATGTAAATACTTTTTTTAGATTAATTATAATATAGTTTTTTTTTATCAAGTTATATTGTAAGTTTTTAGAAATTACATTTACAAATATTAGTGTTTAGTGATGGTAACATGTTTAGTTGTTACTGAGTTAAATTTTTTTTTTTTTTTTATAAATAACTATTTTACGTTTTGATGATTGAAAATATAAAAGAAATTTTAAAAATAAAATAATAAGTCTTTGACTCTGGCCTCTCCCTCAATTTCTCTCTTCTTCCATGTCTTTTCCTTTGGCTCGTGTCCAACACGCAACACCCCCTTTCTTTTATGTTTTCTTACGTTAAGATTCTACGACCCTATGCGTGTGAATATCATGTGTGTCAACCGCCTTTCACCTACTTAATTTTAACAAGCCCTAACCCTAATTTTCATTTCTCTCCGTCAAAATGACGCTTAGAGGATAAAAATAATCATAAACAAAGAAGAAATGAGGAATTGGTTAAGGTCCATGATATCTCTGGACAGTACAAATGGATTAGTACTAGCAATAAAAGTTTTAATAACCTAACTGTAAATAAACTTGTTAAATACATTACAACAAAAATCGGGAAATGAGAACATGACACTTCATTAAGGTCATCTTTCTCTCATCAGAGGAGCTTAAAAACACACTCAACTTTGAATAAAGTTTTAGTAATTGAATTGTAAATAAAATTGTTAAATATATTAACGATAAGAGTCGAGAAATTTCAGCAACTCAATTTGAAGCGGTTGCTTCGAACGAAATTTCAGCAATTATTCGTCATTGTAGATCTAACATACATTAATTTTTTAATTGACTGGATCTTTGATAGTGGTTAGAGATTTAGGGGATGAGATGATGATAGTTATGGATTTGGACAGATAGTATCTACCAGATAGAGATACATAATGGTGGATGCGGTGAAGCCAATTAGAGTTGTCATCGAAAATTGTAAAGGGGACGTGGACTAGGGTTGGATTGGGTTTTTTTTTAATCTTTTTATTGTTGTTATTTTTAATAACAAGTGTATACTGCCATTTAAAAAAATTAATATTATTTTAACATCATTCAACGTTAAAGATCAAACGTGTTATGATTGAGTGAATGGTGTATGATTGAGTGAATGGTGATGAATGCGTGTAATTTTCAAAAGTTGAAACCAAAAGCATAATATGAACTTATCATATAAACCATCTATGTAATTAACTCCATTTTTACTTTGAAAATTGATTTTAATAGAGTTTATAAAGTTTTTCTTAAATACAATTTATAATATTTATATTTAGTGATCATATACATGTGTAATTCATCTCTTTAAGAAAATATATAATTTATTACGACTTGATAATTTTTCCTTTCTTATATTTACATTTGATTTTATTCGGGTGCATACTTAGATTTTCAGGATCGGTAATTATTGATTTATTTTAGTGACATATTATATGTCTTAATATACAAATAATACCGTATATTTTTGGATGGTAACATTTTAAGTACTAAGAAATACTAACTTAAGTATTAAAATCTCAATGCATTACTGTAGGACAAATTCAAGACTTCGTGTATCTTATACTACTCGTAATTGTAGGAGGAACCCTCGTAACAGGACAAAAAGATGGAGCAGGAACAATATCCATGCTCATTAAATGTTGTATGACAAACACATTTCATGAGGTGGAAAAGGGTAAAGCCAAGTACAACATTAGTAAAGAGAAACCTGCCAAAGACAAAAGGAAGAACCTTTTATCCAAAGGATTAGGGCCGTGGGCAGGGACATCCTTGTCAACTTAGCAGCCCAAGCTTTAAATGCAAAAGACGTGTTCGGGCATATGAAGAAGGAAGAAGCGAACCATTCAGGTATCACAAACACATCCCTCTCATACTTACATTGAAAGACTTAGATCATCCTTCCTGGGTGATCGAAGCTCCTCATAATACGATAATTACTCTCACGCCGAAGGCTGGTAACAGATACATCCTTCGGGGTCCCTGCGGCGAGACTAATGGTCCTTTGTTTTGTAGGAAATCTTCTGGAGATACAAAAAAGGAGCAACTTCTGTCCAATACCTCTAGGTGTGGATACTGGCTGCTACATTGGCGTCATCCATGGGACCTCGCGTCCAAGAAAGAACTTGGAGTACTCTTACACATTCAAAGAAGAGTAAAAGCTAGAAACAAATGACGAACACCAAAAAAAAAATCGTCAGGAAAAGAACCAAAGGGAGGGATGCCACCACCTCTTCCGGGAGGCGGTACAAATACAGACTTATCCACCCCAGCACCTGACCCTGTAAGAATCAGGAGTAACCCAAACCCATATCTGTCCAGGATTATAAATTGAGGAAGAGCGATCCATGTCATGCATGTTGAACGTGAGTTTCTAGAAGATCAGCTGAATAAACATGTGATGGTTTTTATTTTGAATAAGTAGTCCTACTTGTTAGGGCTGTTAGTTGTTACCGAGTCTTGGGTTATAGACGTTAGTTTTCTTTCTATTTAATCTGATCATTGTAAACTCATTATGTATGCAATCTTGCTATTCAATATTAATCAAAGCCTTTGCAATTCTCTGTGTTCTCATTATTATTATTATTAATCTGATACCAACAGATTGGTATCAGAGCACAGGCTATTCGATCCGCTCTCTTCATACGATTTCCTCATTTTGCTATAACCCTAATCCATGGCTGATCAAACCAGTACTTTACCGACTACACCTACCCCAATCCATGTGTTCAAGGGGAAGGTTATGAATACTGGAGCATTCATATGAAGATAATTCTTAGATCACGTGATCTATGGGACCTAGTTAACGATGGTATCGATGACACCGAGAAAGATTCAGGCAAACTCAAGAACGCTCAAAAAAAAGATGCACATGCTATGGCCATTATTCAACAGGTTGTGCATGATCAATTGTTCTCTCGTGTAGCAGCTGCTTCCACAACTAAGGAGACATAGGAGATTTTAAAGATGGAGTTTCAAGGAGATTCACAGGTTAAGGCTGTCAAGTTACAGCTTCGAAGGGACTTTGAAAACCTTCTTATGAAAGAAGGTGAGGTTGTAGGTGACTATTTTGGAAGATTCATGGCTTTAGTATGCCAGATGAGGGCATTTGGTGAGACCATTGTTGATCAAGTGGTTGTGGAGAAAATACTACGTAGTCTTACTGCAAGGTTTGATTATGTAGTACCCTCCATTGAAATCAACAATGACCTTGCTACCCTCACCCCTGTGAACCTCATGTGATACCTACAGTCTCAGGAAGAAAGAATTAACAGCAGGACACCTGAGAAGTCCAATGGCAGTGATGAACAAGCTCTGCAGACCATGCAAGAGTCAAGCAAAGCACCAAGAAACAACTACTCTAGGGGAAGAGGAAGGCTCTCTTTCAGAGGAAGAGGGCGTGGTAGAAGTCAAGAATCCCTTAATTCCAAGATCCCACATTGTACACACTGTAATAAGTATAGCCATGTGAAGAAAGACTGTTGGTACAATGATGAAACTGCAGCCACAGCTGCAGCAGAAAATGAAAATGTTCAAGAAGATGATGAACGTCTGTTTATGGCCATTACAAATGAAGAAGTCCATGATGATGTATCTAGCCACTGGTTCTTAGACTCAGGTGCTTCAAATCACATGACAGGTGCCAAGGAATGTTTCACTTATTTGGATGAAAGCTTTAAAGTTGGCGTCAAACTTGGTGACAAAAAGGAACTATCTGTTCAAGGAAAGGGTACTATGAAGATAGTCCACTCAAAATGGTAACTTTAGACTTCTTGATGATGTTTATTTTGCACCTCAAATAGGGTATAACCTATTGAGTGTTGGTCAATTAATGAGTTGTTTGATGATGATAAATGTGTCATTACCAACAAAACCAAAGGGCACATCCTTATGAGTGTACCAGTATTAAACAATAACATGTTTCTCTTGGATGCTTCCAAAGCTGAAACTAACCAATTGCGTTAATACTAGTACACCCATTGATGCTGCCTCTAAACTGTGGCACATGAGATATGGGCACTATCATTTTGAAAGTCTGAAATTACTTCATGATAAACAAATGGTATATGGCTTACCTAACATTCAAAAGGCAGAAAAGTGTGAAGGTTGTGTTGTAGGTAAGCATGCAAGGGAATCTTTTCCCTTCAAATCTTGGAGAGCTACAAAGAAACTTGAATTGTTTCACTCGGATGTATGTGGACCAATGCAAGTTCCCATTATTGGTGGCAACAGGTACTATGTACTCTTTATTGATGATTACACCAGGATGTGTTGGGTGTACTTCATCACTAACAAATCAAAAGTGTTCTCCAAGTTCAAAACTTTTAAGCTCATGGTAGAGAAAGAAGGTGAGAGCACTATTAAGGTGTTAAGGTCTGATAGAGGAGGAGAGTATACCTCCACTGAATTCAACAAATTCTGTGATTCACATGGCATTAAAAGGGAACTTACAGTTCCTTACACTCCTGAGCATAATGGAGTTATGGAGAGAAAGAACAAGACCGTAATGGGAATGACAAGAAGCATGCTCAAAAGTATGTTTTACCGAATTACTTTTGGGCTGAAGGAGTGGCCACTACAGTGTACTTGATCAACATGGCCACAACTAAAGCTGTCCGCAATCAAACACCATTTGAGGCTTGGTATAACAGGAAACCATCAATTAACCACCTCAAGGTGTTTGGGTGTGTGGCTTATAGCCTAATACCCTCTCAGTTCATAAAGAAGCTTGATGACAAATCTGAAAAGTGCATTTTTATTGGGTACTCTACTCAAAGTAAAGGGTACCGGTTATATAATCCTGTCACTCAGAAAATTTTAAACCAAAAGAGATGTCAAGTTCTTAGAAAATGAAAAGTGGCAGTGGAATAAACAACCCCTATCCTTTGAAGCTAATTATATTGACCCATTTCCAATTGATGAACCTAGCCAAACACCATCAAACTCAACCACCAACTCCACTCCAGAACCAACCACTCCAACCCAACAAACACCTCTTAATTCCAGTCACACATATACTCCAAACCCTTCAACCTCTTTTTCCATTTCCAGTCAAGACCAACCCTCAACCTCAACTACCATGTCATCTTCACAACATGACTCTACCTATACTCCATCTCATCCTCCTAAAACCAAGGGGCTAGATGAAGTATATATTCATTCAAAACAGATTGATGTTGATGCTAATTTTTATAATTGCAATTTGCTTTAAATGTTACAGATCCAATTCACTTTGATGATGCAGTCATTAAGCAAGAATGGGTAGATGCTATGCTTGCAGAATTAGATGCTATTAAGAGAAATTTGACATGGGATCTTGTCAAGCTACCACCTGGAAAAAACCTTGAGCCAGTCTATGTTTGAAATGACTGACTTGGGTCTACTAAAGTTCTTTTTGGGCTTAGAAGTCTATCAGTTCAACAAAGGTATATTCTTGAGCCAATCTAAATATGCAAGAGGCCTGCTTGAGAAGTTTGGGATGACAAGTTGTAATATTGAAGAAACTCCTATGAATACAAGTGAGAAATTGACTCTAAATGATGAAGCTGGTAAAGCTAATGAGGTTACTTATAGGAGTCTTGTAGGTGGATTGATCTACTTGACTCACACTAGGCCTGACTTGGCCTATGCTGTGAGTATGGTTGCGTGGTTCATGCAATCACCTTCTAAGTATCATTATGGAGCAGCTCGAATGATACTAAGGTATGTGGCAGGCACTATTTCATTCGGCTTATGGTACGAAAGAGTAGCCAAGATTGAACTTATTGGATACACTGGTAGTGGTGCTGTCTCGTGGAGTTCAAAGAAGCAATCCACTGTTTCCTTGTCTCGCACAGAAGCTGAGTACATTGCCTCAACCACATCCACTTGTCAGGCAATATAGTTAAGAAGAATGTTGGAAGATCTTGGCTTTGTTCAAAAGGAAGCCACAATTATGTTCTGTGACAACAAATCTGCAATCAACCTAAGTAAAAATCCCATTCTGCATAGTCGTTCGAAGCATATTGAACTCAAACATCACTTTATAAGAGAGATGGTAAATCAAGAATATGTGAAGTTGGAGTATTGTCATACAAGTGATCAGCTTGCTGATGTGCTGCCTAAAGTTGTCACTCGTGAGAAGTTTGTGTACTTCAGGAGTTGGCTAGGAGTTATGGATCATGGATCAATGGAGGGTGATGAAAAGTGATCCATGTCATGCATGTTGCACGTGAGTTTCTAGAAGATCAGCTGAATAAACATGTGATGGTTTTTATTTTGAATAAGTAGTCCTACTTGTTAGAGCTGTTAGTTGTTACTGAGTCTTAGGTTATAGACGTTAGTTTTCTTTCTATTTAATCTGATCATTGTAAACTCATTATGTATGCAATCTTGCTATTCAATATTAATCAAAGCCTTTGCAATTCTCTGTGTTCTCATTATTATTATTAATCTGATACCAACATAAATTGTGATGGCCCCATCATCGAGGACGTCGACGAAATGGAAGAAGACGAAGCACAGGACAGGAACGAGGAACTCCTGTCTATCACACCATAATTTGTCAGAAGAAACCGCGAGAAATTAAAAGCTCAGCCGGAGAAGTTAAACGGCGTTCGCACCATGTTAAGCTTCGAAACCTCCTCTGTGGGGAACCATGTCGACAAGGCAGACGGGGTGGAAAAGCATAGGCAGGTTCCTCCCTCGGAGGAGAGGGAAACCATGAATCACCAGAGCACACCTAAGAAAGGCTAGGAGGCAGATACGACAAAACTGTTGGCGTCACTGTTAAGTTCCCTTCATTGTTGTCGATTGAGTACTTAACAAACATGTACTAATTTAAGACCTCTGTTAGTTATGTGTTTTGTGAAACTATTCGCTATTTATGATTCTTCAAATAAGGCTTTAGGAATTTCACTATGTTTCGGTGATTGGGTTATAATTCTAGAAAAGTAAACGATGAAGATGAATATAAGCTGCATTTAAATCTCCAACAAATCTACGAACGGAATTCTATTCTTATTGATCGTCCGGAACAAAAAGTTGAAACCATACTTGTTTTCCTTTTGACCCTTGGTTTTTTTTTTTCTCTCTCTCTCTTTCTCTCACACACACACGCACACACATTGTACGACCTATTTCAACATTTTAAAGCCAAAAAAAGCCTTTACAATCGTTTTGATGTTAATCAAGACATTTTATTATGTGATAAGAGCACAAAAAAGCGACTCCATACGAAAAAAAAGTCATAACTTCGCCACTGTCTGAGGACATACTATATTATAATACTAGGTTAAAATCTCGTGTATGACACATGTTGAATAAATAAAATGTTATATACTTCGTAATAAAAATTTTGTACTTTAATACACGGGTTGAATAAACCAGTATATTACATCGGTTGAACTATTTATAATTAAATAATAAGTATTCGTAATTAGATTTATATTAAAAATCTGAAATAAATTCTTTTAATATCATTATTAAATATGAGAGAGAGAGATGCGGAAAAAAAAAATGATAGAGATTAACCAGAAAATAACACGTGTCCATATAATTTTATTTATTAATGTAAATATTATTATTTGATATTATTATTTAATAGAACTGAGAAACAAAAAAATTAATATTTAATATGAGAGACAAGCGAAAAAATAAAAGTGAGGAGTAATCAGAGAGTGACACGTGTCCCTTATGGTTTTCCTTTATTATATAGTATAGAGTATTTGTTAATAATAGTTAGCATAGTGGGCTACACCCTATTGTAAATACGAACCATGGTTCTTTAAGGTTTCTTATGTGATATGTACTATGTCATAGTGTTTAATTAATATATATTCCCTACGAGGTTTTCATCAGAATTTTTATCCATAACTCGTAATTATCTCACATACTCACTTATATCATAGATGTTATGTACACGTTTTATGTGGCTCTCTCATGTATGATTAAGTAAATGAAGGTCTATTTTAAATAAAACTTCATCTCTAACGATTTATGTCTTTGTTTCTACAAGAGGAATAACCACAACAAGTTTGGGAAGCATCCCAAACGTTACTAATATTTCAAGTTTTCAACCATGAATTATATGTGTGGGGTGATAATGATAACCCATTCTTTAGTAAATGAGTTAATTAAAGACGACCCTTTTTATTTTACAACATAATAAATAGTAAAATAATATCCAATTGTGTATTAATATCAATGAAATTAAATATATAATTGTTAATTTATGCTCCTCTCTTTATTAAAACGGATATAAACAAAGTGGCACCGCAATAGGAGACACAAGAACGATCGGCGTTATAGTCTTCTTCTCTAAGGATATTTTCAATAACACCCCAACATTATCAATAAATTACGTAAATTCCCCTTATATATGCCCTAAAGTATACAAATAATATAAGGCAAATTGGTTTTTAATAATCTAAACTATGACTTATTGACTTATAATAATCCAAACTAACAGTATGACTGTTGATAATCTTAACTTTCATTTTTGTTGTCAATGACAGTCACAGTATCATAATCATCATAGAACTCGATTTACACTTATTTTCACTCAAAATGATGATTTTAAATGAAATGGAGAAACGTACAAGAGAAATAGAGAGAGAATCTAGTGTAAATATATGCTGATTATGTTAACGGGACTGTCATTAACAATAAAAATAAAAGTTGAGATTATCACCAGTCAAATTGTTGGTTTGGATTATTATTAGCCATTGAATCATAGTTTGGATTATTAAAACCAATTTACCACAATATAAAAATGTCTAAAGTTACAGTTAAACATTATATAAATAATCAACCATTGTACTTTATGATACATCTTCTAGTGGTTTACGACCTTGAGAAAGTGAGACGTTCATCAATACAAACGTTGAAGCTTTCGCGTGAGTCTTAACGGCATGGGTATACTGGGAATTTTCGATGTTTACCGCTAAACCATCCATGCCATAAGGGACGCAACTTTGGAGGATTGTTGGTGAGAGTGTTAATAAGTTGGGGTAATTTGGCAATTAAACATAATCCAGGGAGCGTATTTGAAATGTTTCAGGGTGTGACACCAAGTTCAGTATACGCACAAGCATGTGGATGACAAAAAGTAAACGCATTTTGACAGCTGTTTTGTCATGACGTCCCATGTGGATATTTTATAAATTTTTGGCCGAATATATTATGAAGATATATGTTTTATATATTTTATTTCCCATAAGATCCTTTGGATGTGTAAGTTTTTTAAAATTAAATATAGATATATGGTTGGGTATTACAAGTGTCTGGTTGTGAGTTATGTGTTCTGAGTTAATGGGTTATAAGTAAGGGTGTTAAAAAAAATATGAATTCGAATTATCTTAAAAATCAGATATTCGAATTTTTGGATTTGAATTCGGATAGTGATTTTAAAGCAATTCGGATCTTTCGGATATCCGAAATATTATATTTATATATATATTTTTTAATTATTTTTATAATTTAAAAATAAGAAAATTTGAATCCAAACCCGAAAATTATATTCATATATTTATATATGTATATTTTTAAATGTTTTTAAGCTTTTTAATTGTTTTTTATAATTTAAAAATGTTATATTTATATATATTTTTTGTTTTTTATAAATGTTTTGGATATCCGTTTCACTATTCGAATCCGTACCCGGAATTTCAGATATCTAAAAATTGTTTATTTTGTATACGCTCTAAATTATACTTTGTGAATCCTAATAGAAAATTCAATAATCTTAAAATAGAAGTATATCTACACTAAACTTAGGATCATGTGCACATTTACATGTCTATAAAAACAAAGTTTTGTTCGACCACAAGTCAACCACTAAAAAAACGTGGTGCTTGATGCAAATTTAGATATATCATTGATGTATATACATGTTTCCATTTCAATAAATTGTTTGTTTTAATTTTTTTTTAGATATTTAAATAATTTAAAATGCCTATCTAAAATTTAAATATCTGAAAATTTTGGATACCAGTAAGCGAGATACACTATATTATATCACTAGTTTAGATCCCGTGTATACATACGGAGTGAAAAATATTAATATACAAAATTTTTAAATCTTTATTTATATATTTTATAGGCGTAAAAATATATTACATATAGTAAGGATAAAAACAAACTAAAAATATGTAAAAATTAATATATAATTGGTTTTCAAAAATACGTTAGTTACTATTTAATGTAATTTGACTTTTATTTACTATTTGAATGAAATAAAAGTTACATAATCAAATTTCAAAGTTTCCTATAATAAGAGATAATTTAAAATAAATATGTTTTATTAGTATAATTAATATTTTCTTTAAGTATATATTATTATTAAATTAAAAGATAGAAGTGCATTAAATAAGAGAGAGAAGCGGGAAAAAAATGATGAGAATGAATATGGAGGCGACACGTGACACTATAAAACCTTTATTTATTATATAGTATAGATTTGAGCGAGCCAATAAAGCAAACTACTTTCAACTAGTTATAGATTCGAAAATTTGTACGAGTCAACTAGCTCGAGTTAAATCAGTTTGAGCTGAATTAATCAACTTTTAGCAGAATATATGCGAAAATGGCGCCGTTTATAGGAGCATCACTGACACATTATACAGACACTATGATATACGAAAATGGTCATACGGTTCGTATGTTGTTTTTATATGGCTTGTATTAGACGATGTTCGCCAAATCATATGGTCTGTATAATTTGTTCAACTGGCGTTCAAATGACTAATGTACCTGTAAATTCAGGCACCGTATGACTATTTTACGGCCCGTATAACTATTTTACGCCCGACCCATATAATATGAGTATTGGGTTTCTTTTAGCAACACCTTTCTATAATTACATCATGTTATCATTGGATGCTTTTTAACATAGTGAGGTGGGTCAGTATCTGACTTTGTAAACACCAGTTGACAATGGAACCTTCAAATGGAAGCTTTGATGGTGGTTCCAAATAGTGGTGCACAAAAAAATAGGTTTTTTTTTACCCGGTTAGGGACAAACTGGTTTGGGACAAACCGGTTCGGGTTACGCTTAAACCGTCGGTTACAAACCGGTTTAAATCATTTAGGAGGCGACCGGGTTGAGGACTGGTTTGTGTGAACCGGTTCGGTAAACCGGTTTTTGGGCTGCACAAAAATAGTCGTTAGAAAACGTCTATATAGCCGTTGGGGCTGTAACTAGCCGTTTTTTTGTCCATTTTTCACTCATAAATCATTATAAATAGGTAGGGGGTGTTAAGGGTTGATCACACATCTCTCTAAACTCTCTAATCTCTAAAACCGCTATTTAAACGCTCTCTAAACTCTAAAAAAAAGCATGGCAAGTTTTGGTGTTGGTGGTTCCTCAAACGAAGTTACCGTTGTGGAAATTTTAGCAACAACGAGAAATTCGGTAATTTGGTGCAATTACGATCTATGTTTGTTGTCAAACGGGAAGTAACGTGCTCGTTACAAGATGTGTGGTGCATTTTTGGGGAAAGATTCAAACACTAGTTTGAGATCTCATATGGAAAAATCTTGTTCGTCCTTGAAGAGAAATCCAAGTGAAGGTCAAGCCTCAATGACACCCGAAGAAAGAATTTGGAACTTTGATCCAAATATTGTTCGAGATCGAATGACGAAGTTAGTGATCCAAGAAGGATTGACGTTCAACCACTTTGACAATCCGCGCTTGACAAGAATAATTCAAGAGACACTCCAACCACGTTATCATCAAGTAAGTCGCACAACCCTTAGACGAGATTGTATAAAAATGTGGAAAAAAGCAAAAAAAGAATTAATTTTGGGATTTGAAAATTTGAAAACCGGTGTAAACTTAACCACCGATGTTTGGTCGGCTCCACATGGTATACCCGATTCGTACCTTTGCATTACCGAACATTGGGTTGATCCCAATACGTGGCAAATGATGAAGCGTACAATCGTGTTTGACTTGTTTGAATATCCACAAACCGGAGAAAACTTATTTTATATATTAGATGGTGTTATAATCGAATTTAAATTACAAAATAAACTTTTTTCAATGTCTTTTGATAATGCATCTAATAATACAAATGCTGTTCAAAAACTAAAAATAAATATAAACCGGTTTGCAACGACGTTTTTTTCCATAGTCGATGTGTTGCACACATCATTAACTTGGCGGTGCAAACCGGGCTTGCAATTGAAGAGATTTCAAACTTAACAAATGCTTTTCGAGTAATGCTTAAAGATATTTTTAGTAACAAAAAAATATACCATGATTATATTAGATTTTGTCGTGAAACGAACAATCTTTGCTTAGGTCCGAATTGGGACGTCGAGACAAGATGGAACTCGACTTATAATATGTTTCATAGCGCTTTACGACAAAGAGAAACTTTAGAAATATTTCATGAAATGCTTTCCTTAAAACCTCATCGTAAAATTCTAAAGTTTCCGTCTACGAGTTGGGACATTTTAAAAGATGTAACCGAATTGCTTGAAGTTTTCAAAACCGTCACCACTTTTTTATCCGGTGTTTATTATCCCACAGGTCCATTAACTCTAAAACAATTATATTTAATGGCTAACAAGTTGTATGAACTTGAAAATAAAAGCACTCTTTTTACAAAAATGATAGAACCGATGAAAGAAAAATTAGTAAAATATTTTAAAGAAACGCCTCCCGTTATAACTTGTGTCGCCGCGTTAAACCCTACCATAAATGTTTTCGAGGTTGAAACGTTGATTGATAGAATTACTTACGCTTTGAATTTGGATAGTGAAGACATCCATTTAGCACAAGGCACAAAAACATATTTTAACAAATGTTTACAAGATTTATTTAATGTTTATTTACATAAATATGGTACAACTCCGATTCCACATGATACAATGGGTACATCATCAAGTGGTAGCTCGAGAGATGTTAATTTGAATTTATATATCGAAATGTTAAATGAATTTAGTAAACGGGCTCGAAGTAGCACCCCGAGTAGCGAACTTGGAAGGTATATTGGCACAAACTTTTAGCGTTTATGCCTCCTACCATTTTTGAGGAGTTTGATATTTTGGTTTGGTGGAAAAAAAACGAAGCTTCGTTTCCGATTCTTTCCGCCATGGCCCGTGATGTACTAACCGTCCAAGCTTCCACGGTAGCTTCGGAATCTGCGTTTTCTTTTGATGGCAGGGTCTTATCGATACGAAGGACTAGACTCACCCCCTTGCGATGGAAACGTGCATTTGCTTGAAGGACCGTTTGGATGCGATGGATAGGATACAAGACCAAACTTCTCTCGAAGACGAAATTCAAGCCGAATAAATCATACACAACAACGAAGTTGATCTTGGAATATCCAAACTAGTCACCGATGAAGAACTATCCGAAGATGCAAGGCTACGAAGCTCTAGTTCCGAAGACAACGCACAAGAATAATCAATCAATATTAAAAAAAAATAAAAAAATATATTGTCATTTGTAATGTTTTCCCACTTTATAATTTTATCTTGTAATGTTTTGTAATTTCCGAACTTTTCGAATATCAATAAACGTAGAACTTTATGTTTATATATTTGTTATATTTTTTTTTGATTTTTTATTAAATATATGGAATTTTAATGATTTTTTTAAATTTTTTTTATATAAACCGGTTTAACATACAAACCGGGTACAACCCGACCCTAACCGGTTTAATAGGTTAGGGATTTCCTTGCATCCAAACCGGGTTAACCCGAACCGGTTTATGGGCAAACCGATTTTGACCAAGCGTTGACCAAACCAGTTCATGTCGGTTTAAACCGATTAAGGTAGAAAAAACCGATTTGTGCACCTCTAGTTACAAATGATTGTCAAAGACCAGGAAAAAAAAAATACTTCTTTTTAAACTCAAATCATTAATCATTTTTTTCTATTTTGGGGTAAAAGAAAATGTTAATTTCAAATAGATTATGTTTGTTATAATCTATATCTATACTATATAATAAACAAGTAAAAATATGAGGACACATGTCCCTTCTATTAATTTTCCCGCTTCTCTCTTCTATTAATTTTTCCGCTTCTCTCTTCTATTAATATTCAACTGCACTATTTTAGGCAACTAAATCAATTACTTTTTTTTCAGTTTTATCTAAATATTTTTTAATTTAAAATTATGTTTATCATCAATTAATTTGTTCAATCATATTTTTTAATTTAAAAACTTTTAATCATTAGGTGTTAATTTACATTATATTTTATTCAACCCGTGTAATACACGGGTTTATTCAACCCTTGTATTACACGAGTTTTAAAAATATAAACTTTTTATTACTAAATATATAACATTGCATTTATTCAACCCGTGTAATACACATGATTTTAAACTAGTAAACTAAATATATAAAGATAAAATGTAGAAAATTAGTAGGCAATATAAAACTTTTCACTAAATATATAAGTACTATGTTAGATTTACCTTTTTAATGTTTGATTTACTATATGATTTAATAAAATAATTTAAATATAAATAATCATTAAATATGTAATCAAAGATAAACTTTTAAAGCTCAAATTTGACTCGTTTATTATTATTATTAATTATTTAATTATATATATATAAGTATTTTTAATATATATAATTATAGTAAAGGAAAAACAAAACAGCCCTCGCAGAAAAGGAGAGTCTCTCTGACGTAGTGAGTACTGATGCTCGTATAACATTTTTTGGAATTGCAATAATTTGGATTAAAACCCTATGTATTGAGGATAATGCTTTTTGTATTCCTAAATCTATGTATTATATATAAGTTACAGATGCTTAGTATTATTATGTTATACATTTTATAATTATAGCATTTTCTTATTATTCCAACCCGTGTATTACACGGGTCTCTAACCTAGTTGTATATATACAAGTTAATATAGATTATTTAGTTATTTTTATTACATATAATAATATTTATTATGTAAAATACATTGATTATATTAAATACTATTACATTTATAAAATTTATAAAAATAATATACTTGTTTAGGCTCATGAGCCTAATCAAGCTTGGTATATAAAGCTCAGTATCGGGCTCATTTATTAAATGAGATTCAATTTTGGCTCAAGCCCTCATTTAAGTTCGGCCCCATTCGAACATTTAGCAAGTCGGTCTTGAGTAGCTCAAATGGGGCTCAAAAGTTTACACCCATATTGGTAGACGTGAACAAAAAAACCGGAACCGCCCAAGGAAGCTGAACCGGTTCTTGAAAAACCAGAACCGGGTATATAGGTTTCTGTTTTTCAACAAAGAACCCTGGAACCGGAACCGGTTCTTGAGAAAAACGGATTTGTGCACCTCTACATATTGGTAGTTTATTAGTAAAGACTGTAAACACTAAAAGTTGGATACATATTTGGTAAGCAGGTGCCATATTAGCAACCAAAACAGGTTAATACATCAGAAAGCAAGTTTAGAAAGTTAAATACATCAAAAGTGAAGTTTTAAATTTACTCCATGTAATAACAAAAGATGTTTAGCTGACCAACCGGCAACCCTCAAGCTTTGTTCATACCAATAGGGATGGGCTAATACGTCCCACCAAGACTCGAGCCTAGGCACGCTGACTCAAGCCAAGGCTCATGCTAAACAAGCTCTATCTTTGCTTTGACTCCAACACATCATTAGCTTGAAATCTTAGTTCAAAGTGTATACATACATATATATAGTCTTAAGTAAGTGGGTTCATAACATGCCTAAATAATATGTACACATGAACCTTGATTTAGTTACATGAGTCATTTGCCAATCAAACCCCATAGTAGTTAATTAGGTATACTAACCAGCCTTCTTCCAAAATAATAGCAGGATATCGCGTCCTTGCACCGCTATGCACTTCACATTCTGTGTACATACAAACAACAAATATATGAAGATAAAAAAGCAGAAAATAGAAATCAAAAGTTCAAAACCATTTTTACTCAGATTGCGTGTTCTTTTTCAAGTAATCACATTTTTCCAACCATAACATTCATGTAAAAATGCAGAAAAATTATGCTTTTCATGAGCGCGGTATTTTGATCAAATCATAGATACGTAAACACAAAAGCCTCATCTTACTAGCACATTTCGTTCAAAATCGTTTACTCTTGCAGATTGATTGCTTAAAACTCATAAACTGAACGAAATTATCAGAATGAATTATAACAGAGAGGGAACCCTCAATATATATAAGCCCATGGGCCATAAACTAATAAAACAAACTAAATAGACTATACACAATTAACACTGACACATGCATTAAACTTGCAATGAGTATGCTTACGTATATGATTTAACTCTTTTAGAGCAGACAAATTCAACAAGATTGATACAAGTGTATGACATAATAATGCTCCCGATTTCTCTTAAAGTCTCAATACTCAAATGTCTAAAATACCATTATATGTTTAAAACTAGAGGGGAATATGTTAATTCAAATCAAAACCATAGCCCAAGTGTAATAACACAGAATGAAATTTATACCAATTGCAAAATGTATTTGAAAATAATTGGATAAACTTAATATCATACCTTGAAAATGGTAAAAGCTAAGCTTTAAGTAGCAGGGGTCAGCTCTAAAAATTTGGTATCATTGTCACTGTCATCATCGCTAATCCATCCATAACAAGGCTTGCGTATGCGAGTGGGAACATTTACAGGGGCATGAACCGTATTACATGAACATCCTGAAAGCGGGGTGTTTTCAGAATTTTGGAGGTTAACTTTATTTGCAGAATGATCATCACCAGTGCCGAATGGGCTGGAATGAAGGTCGTGTTTGACCACATCAGCATCTTTCAAGCATTCTTGATTCCCTGGTCCTGCGAAATATCAGCTATCCAAATTTAAATTGCAAGCAAATATATACCACTTTCATAGTCAAACAGTCTACATTGTGAACTCAAGATTCATGAGGATTTTATTAAAGAACTTTACACCAACATTCTATATATTTGGTGCTATTAATATAGATTAATGTAGTTTGTGAAATCTTTTCTTGAAAATATAAAGGATTTATTAGATATGAGCATGAAACTGAAATAACCAACCCAAAACCAAATTAACTGACATAACCGAGCACAACCAAAAACCGGTGATTTGGTTTTGTGTTTCTTTTAGAACAAACTTTTAAGTTTGGTTTCGTTTTTTCTCGTACCCATAACTGGAAAAATCAATCCAAACCAAACCAAACCAAACCAAACCGTATACATAAGTATGTATGACATGATTCTATTTCTATCAATATCTTTTTCACTTGTATATTTCTTTATGATATATTCATATATTTCTTTCTGATTAGAAGCCCTAATATTCTTGATAATGGTTTGCTGTGTTTAAATTAAAATGTTCACAGTTAAGTTTAAATTAAAAGGTTCACAGTTTCATTCATACATTCATAATATTCTTGGTAATGGTTTGCTATTAAAAAGTTCTGGTCCAAAACCGAACTGAACCCATTCATGAAACAGAAAAAACTTTGGTTTAGTTTGAGCCCAAAACCGACCCAAGCACACCCCTAGGATTTACATTTGTTCTCGAAAGTAAAACATTTAACCCCAAGTCATGAGTATACCTTCTATGGAACGAAGGGGTACTTCACTTGACTCAGCATTGTAGGTCAAAGATGCCTTGTCGTTTCCCGAGAAAGACACATTTTCAAGGGCTACTTTAGCTGATGATTCATCCTGTAGAACACAATCTCAGTAGCAAGAAAAGATTAGAGCTCCTTCTGACTATTTTTAGTAGCCCACACAAGTTTTCATAAATAACTTGTTCTATTTGCTATTAAGTTGTATAAAGTCCATCTGCTCTCAAACATTAGACATAGAAACTACAACTGAAATTCAAGCACAGTTGTACCTTTAACAAATTAGGTGTTTCAGCAGTCTCTTGTTCTTCAAGAATGACATCAAGAAGGACCTTGTACCCGTCTTCTTCAATAAACTTCCATCCATCATCCCCATATACCTGAAAAACAGAATGAATGGCAGAAAAAAAGCAATTTAGACCTTATGATCCAATATTAAAGTAGCATTACTAAAGCAGAAGTGTCATGTTCCAAGAACACTGAACATTGAGCCAATAACTTTGAACACAATGTGTAAAAACGAATGTTATCAAAAAATTGTTGAGAAAACTTGGAAATGTAAACAACAAGTTTCAATGTTGTTTTCTTTCTGTTTCTTCTTCCCCAAAACTCTACTTTCTTAGATGATATTCGTCGCCTAGGTTTAAAAAGGCGCGTCTAAGAGGCAAGACGGAAAACGCCTCAGGGGCTTGAGGCTGGGTCAAATTTGGTCAAAATTAGGGATTGGTGGAGGCCGACATGTAAAAACAACCAAATGAGTGAAAGAAATTATGAAAGGTTTACTTGATTAAAAGGTTGATATATAATGTATACTAGAGCTTGGTTTTAAAAAGCACGTGGCGCGCCGATGCGTGATGTGATATGCGCGTGCATCAGGTACACGAGGCGTTCGTTATTAAAAGAATACTAAAATATTGTTTATAGATAATATTTTAAATTGCTAACTTTTAAACACTAAAATATAAGAACTCTCATCATCCGAGGTCAAATTTGTTCAATCAACGGTCAGATTTGTTCAATAAAATTTGAAAAACTCAGACCCGTTGCAATCGATGGTCTAATTTTAAAACTGCAGCGATGCGATCTCATCACCACCCTCATGTGATGCGCACATTTTAAAACCAAGAGAGAGACGTAACTGCTAGTTAGTAAATAAAGCTTATTTACCATTGGGGTTGGTGGCCCAATGATGCGCACATACAGCAACCCGTCGCGTACATAACGCGTGACGCCATGGCTTTTGGGACCTAAAAGCCATCAAAGATTTATTTTTTCAATTCATAGATCTTCATTTACACAACTTGATATTATAGTTAACACAACCTATATATACTACAATCATCTAACAGATTAGTTTGACCATCAAAGTCAAAATCCAAAGCTAAGTTCACAACACATAAACAAACCCTACCAGATAAAAATCAACAAAACCCTAATCCACTTTACACGAAATCAAAATCAACAAAACCCTAATCCAGTTAACAAACGAGATTCAACTGACCTTAAGTAGTTTTCCAACTGTTTTCCTGACAATTTGTTTCGAGAATCCCAACGAACTCATCTGATCAAGAGCCGCATCCATTCGGGTTAAACCGGTCTACAAATTCTTGGTGACGATCAGAGTGAGAAAATGCATAGGAAAAGAAGAAGATAGAGATGAAAATTGATACCTTTTTTCGTCTCTTGGGTGCCATGGAGGAGATTGAAGGTTGGGGAGGAACAGAGCATATGATATGGGAGCAGAATGCATGACTACATGATTAAATATTCGAAGTATTTTATTTAATGGAAAATTATACGTTAAAATTGTATGCATGTTATACAATAATATATAGTATTTTAAGCGTAACTTTAGAGCGTAACTTTACACAAAAATAATCAAGTTTGTTAACTATCTCAGTAAGTCACTTAAAGTTCACTTAACTTTAATTACGTGTTTTAATATTGTATAGTTTTTTTAAGAATGTTAATTTTTTTTTAAATTAAGTAAGACAATGAAATATATATGAATACTAATTAGTGTGTATTGATTAATTTTTTTTTTCTAAATTAACTTAAATCGAATAATTATTAACTTGGTCATTATTTTGTAATTTGAAAAAAAAAGATTATTGAATAGTAATCAAGATTTAAATATTTCATTTGGTTAACTTAATTTTTAAAAATTTGGACATTTGTAAAAACATTATATAAGATTGGAACACTTAATAGAAGGTGGGTGACTTTAAATGAATAAAAAAACTTTGAGCGATTTTAGTTGAGCACTTGAAAAAGTTTTTATTGTTAGGTGAAGTTTGCAACACGGTTGGTATATGTTAGTTGCTTTCATCGTCCTTTGTTTGGTCTTATTGACAGTTATATGAAATATGCTAGAAGAAAGGGAAACTGCATAAAAAATACTAGCAACGTTTATCAGGTGTTTCATAAAGTTACTTAAGTTTGTTTTTTTCCATTAAAGTCACTCAATTGTTATCATGCATCATAATCTTGTGTGTTTTTACAAGTGTTAAGTGACTTATGGAACATATATGAATCATAGTTACTATTTAGTGATTATTTTTCTCTAAATTTGTCTTAAATTGAAAAATTTGAAACTTGGTTATTATTAGGAGTTATTTATTTATTATTATCTCTTATTTCAAGTTAATTAAAAAAATAATCACTAAATAGTAATCAAAATTCATATATGTTACATTTAGGTTACTTAGTTTAAAAAAACATGTATAACCAAATTTCACAAGTTTGAAACATCCGATGAAAGTTGATCGATTTTAAAAGACCAAAAAAATTTGAGCAACTTTAGTGAAATATTTGTAAAACTTGGTTACCATTGTACGTGTAAGTTACCCCTAAAAGTAATAATGTATATTAAACAAAATTTATAAAATCTATAGTCTTGATAAAATTGAGTTTTTTTTATAAAAACAAACATTTGAGAATTTTTGTAAAACAAATTAGAGTCTGTAAAAAGCGTGTATCATTTATAAAATTTATAAAATAAGATATAAAACAAAATTTTTTGAAGTGTCTTCCATAAAAAGGAGGTCTTCTAACAAGTTTTAGAGTCTTGATTCATTCATTAATATGGGAATTTAATGCAACTTTTGAACTTACCGAGTTTGAGCCTATATATATACATTCACTAGTTTAGATCCCGTGTATATACACGAGGTGAAAAATATCAATAAATAAAATTTTTAAATCTTTATGTGTATATTTTACATGTGTAAAAATGTATCATATATATACTAAGGATAGGAACAAAACTCAAAATATGTAAAAACTAATATATAATTGAGTTTCGAAAATACATTAACTACTATTTAATGTAATTTGATTTTCATTTATTTTGATTGAAAATCAAATTTATATAATTAGACTAGGTTAGAATCCCATGTATTACACGGGTTGAATAAATGTAATGTTATATACTTAGTAATAAAAGATTTTATGTCTTTAAAAACCCGTGTATTACACAAGTTGAATAAATTTTACGTAATAGTTATAAACTATGTTAAGTTAATTTTTAAAATATTTTTTTAGCTAAGTATTAATTTTTTTATGTAACTAATAAATGTTAATTCATATTAAACTTTAGAAACCCGGTGTATTACACGGGTTAAATAAATATAATGTTATATATACACTTAGAGATAAAGATTTACATATTACATATTCATGAAAAACGTTTTATAAAAATAATTATAAAAGCTATTATTATTTAATATGAGAGAGAGACGGGAAACAAAAACCTATAAAAAACAATTAAAGAAATTAGTATATTTAATAGGAGAGAGAGGCGAGAAAAAACTCAAGGATGCATGAGATTGACAAGTGTCACATCAAAACCTTTATTTGTTATATACTAGCTTAGAACATGTGTACTACACAGGTTGTAAAAAAATCAATACTAAAATTATTAAATCTTTATATATGTATCTTATAGGTGAAAAAATATATTACATATACTAACAATAGAAAACAAAATAAAAAAATATGTACAAATTAATATATAATTGAGTTTAAAAATACATTAAATATTATTCAATGTAATTTGACTTTCATTTACAATTTGATTGAAAACATAAGCTAAATAATTACATTTCAAAGTTTCTTATAATATGGGATAATTTAAAATAAATATGTTTTATTAATATAATTAATAATTTGTTTAAAAATATATTATTATTGAAAATATGGAAATGAATTTATTATGAGAGAGAGGAGGGAAAAAATTTATGAGGATGAATATGTAGGCGACACGACTCATTGGAAAACCTTTATTTATTATATAGTATAGATTTGATAATTTAAAATAAATGTGTTTTATTAGTATAATTAATATTTTCTTTAAATGTATATTATTGTTAAAAGATGAAGGTGCATTTAATAAGATGGTGTCATCTAATCTACCATTTGAGTTGAATTACTAAATAGTGAACGGTATCGAATACCATTTTGGTTGGGTGTAATTGGTTGTCGTCCAACTATGCATCATGGTGTAATTCAAGACTTTACGTGAAAGATCTTGTTTATTGAGAGCGATTGAAAAATCACTCATGGTGGATAGAAAACCCTAAGTGGATTTAGTGAGGAAGTGTATTGAAATTCAAATGAGAACCTTGGCGACATAAAAGTTTCCCATAACAAGGAGGTGTATCGAATTCAAAAATGAGGGAAACTAAGTCCCCGTTTAGTGGAATTGTTAAGACTTCACTTTAGTTCGTAAGGTGGTATGTCGTTGGGAGTTACTCGGGGGATCGTGTAGCTTCATGATACACTACTCATGGTTCAACGACGTAAATGTGTGACAAGAGAGGTGGATGTTGCTTCTCATAGCGGTGTTGAGGTGGATGATGAATGTTCATCTAGAGGAACCGGTGGTTACCTGAGGTAGCTAAGTGAAACGCTTGTGGTATAGGCGGATTAACCAAGTGTTGGTCATGTGGGATCATTAAATGAGGGACGGAAACTACTCGATAATTTGAGAATAGATACTTGAGTGATACCCCAATGTTTTAGTGGATCGGGTTTCGGGGACGAAACCCAAAATTAGGGGAAGTGATTTGTAACGAACCAAATTTCAGATTTGCCCCATAATATAATAATTATATTGTAAGGGGGTATATTTATATAAATTGAAGTTGGAGGTATTTTGTAAATGGTGGAAACTTGTAGTTTTGGAGCAAGGAGTCAAAATTACAAGTGTAGGGATTGATCTTGTAATTGGCTCAAACCTGATTTGGGTGGGGGATAAAAATGGCGACACACACTCTTTCAAGAGTGTGTGTGTCATGATTTGTATGGAGAAAAGAGGAAGAGGAGTCTCAAGATCAAATCTGGAAGTTGGAGCTTGAAATTGAGGGTTTTGATCCACTCAATCCATTCCTAAACATCAAGTAAGTGCTCTATCATCTCCTACATCCACCATTGTTGGTGTTCTTCAGGTTTTTGAGAAAAAAACGGATTTGGGGCTGCATTGGATGAAATTGGTGAAAGATAACTTGAAATAACTTGTTATCTAGCTTGTCTAATGTTGATTAGTGGTTATTAACATCCAATTTGATGATTTCAAAATTAGGGTTCTTGAGACCCAAATTGGGGGTTTCGTAATTAAATGTGTTTAAATGGTGAATTGAGTATGGATAAGTGTTTATGGTGTAACATAAACACATTTTCAATTATAAAACTCAATTGAGTTGGTGACTTCTAAATTGATGAAATTATGGAATTTTGGTTAAAACCCAAACAGGTCAACTTGGGTGTGTTATTGATATTTGTGTTTATATGGGCGAATATTGTGGTTGGAGCTAAGGCTAATGAGGATGTTAGTCTTTTAGTCTTAGAAGAGTGTTGTATCTCAAATGGTGTAAGTTGAGATATTTTGATTAGTAAACAAAATGAATTGTTTAGGTGATCAAGACGATGAAGGCGTTAGCTATGATGTCCGATTGGAATCTTCATTGGCAAAGGTAAGTGCTTTGCACTTACTTAGTAGTAGATAAGTAGTGGTTACATGTAAGTAGATGTATTGTCATTTTTATTTATATGTTGTATGTAGATTTTGACTGATGTGATAAATGGTCAAAGTAAGTGTGGATGTGGTAGGATTGTTGTAGTTGACTTAATGAGGAATTAGTCAAACTGATGAATGACACTTGGTAAAAGTGATGTAATTATACTATGTGGAATATAGCAAAACTAAACGTGGTAAATTGGTGTAATTGACTAAGTATGGCATATAGTCAAACTAAAATGTAGAATGTGGTAATATGATGCAAATTGACTTATTGTGTATTAAGTCAAACCATTGTGGATAACGGTGAAATTGGTGTAATTTGACCTTAGGGGTATTGGGTCAAACTATTATGTGAAATTGGTGTAATTTGACCTTAATGGTACAGGGTTAAACTATTATGTTGAAATACGTGTAATTAGACTATGTGGTTAATAGTCAAACTTGAATATGCAAATGTGGTAAATAAGTGTAATTAGACTATGTGATTAATAGCCAACTTGAATGTCCAAATGTGTGTAATTAGATTTATGTGGTTAATAGTAAAACTTGATGGTGCAAATATGGTAATTAGATGTAAATTGACTTGTGTGGTTGTAGGATCGTAAGATTACAAGGTGATTCTGTTCTAGTTGATATTGGCGGAAACAATAGCAACCAACAAAGTAAACAAGTAAACAGCAAGAATACTGATAAATGCACTGTTGTATTAGACTTCTGAGATTACAAGTTTACAAGTAAAACACTATCAAGAAGCACTTTCAAGGCACACAAGCACACATTGTTTGAAGTGTTTACAAGATATATATATAGTAACTTAGAATCAAGACAGACCCTTGATTCTAAGGATCAGATCTAACACAAGCCGTTGATCTTGTTTATTAATCTAAATTACACGCAAAGGCTAATCTAGATAACTTTACTGAAACGTCTTCTTAGGCATCATTGTTTGCATGCTTGGAGAAGCGCGTCATTGTCCTTTATTGGTTGCACCAGTGAGGTTCCTTCTGCTTGGAGTGTGGCAGTTGCTTTGGCAGAAAGGTGTCAGAGGCGCTTCACATGGATAGTCAGCTGCAACGTTTGGTCTTCAGAGAATAAAGCTATCAGCAGCAGAGATGAGAATAATGCTGCCGATAAGCCTATCAGCAGCAACTTGTGTTGAACGCTGCTGATAAACCTATCAGCAGCAACAAGTGTTGAATGCTGCTGATAAGCCTATCAGCAGCAATATGTGCTGAATGCTGCTGATAAGCCTATCAGCAGTATTTGTACTTAGAATAATTTGGTAGCAATCAGTCTTTGGTTCTACAAACTCCCCCTAGACTGATGCAACCAAAATTCTTCTAATTACTTTGCTGCTGAAGTTTTTGCATGTGGCTGACTATCCTTTCAACCTCATAGCCTCTTGGATCCTTGCTGGGATTGTTCAGTGGAAGTTCAGACAGAGTCTTGATGTCTTTGTGTGACATTTTGTAGATTGCTTTGCTTGAACATCTCATCTGTTGCTTCTTTACATCAATCAGAGTGAACTCATCCAAATCAGCATTGTAGGACCAAGATACAAATGGAGAGTGGGACTTGAGTGGTTTGATATCCATGACCACATCTTTGCTAGGGTTGAAGTAATGTCTGATTGCTAGCATAAGATGTTTCCCTCTCTCATTTGCAGGCTCATGAGCTTCACCCAGCTCCAAAATTCTTCTTAGGTCTGAATCTGGTAGTTGCAGAACTTCATCAACAGACCTGTATGTAGATCTTCTTCTTTCAGTTCTCCCCCTGAAGATCTCGAACCTTTGATCCTGTGGATTGTAGACCCATTCAACTATGTTTCTTGAGTCTTCAGGTTCAGATGAGGATTTGGATTTCTTTAGGGGAGGCTGTTGATGAGTAGGAGCTGGGTGGGATGATTTGGACTTGTTGGGTGGAGGAGTGGAAGGTTTGGGGAGGAGAGTGGAAGGATGATGGACTGAGGAAGAGGTAGGTGAGGGAGAAGGCTTGGGTTTCTTTGTCTTTGGTTTTTCTTCTTCTTTGATAAGTACCCTTTTCTTGGAGCCCTTCTTCCCTAGTCTTTCTTCCTCATCCTTTTTAACTTTGAAGTAGAGGGCTTGCAGGTTCATGAAATTCATGGGACCTAGCCTCTTTCCACTATCTACTCTAGCCTTAAGGAAGTCAATCATGACCTTCCTTTCTTCATGGGTTCTTTTATTCAGTGCAATGGTCTTCTTGGACTGTAGCTTGGCTTTTTCTTCTTCTTCTTCAGCCTTTTTCTTGCTAGCCAATTGACCCTGCTGACCCATGAAGGCTCTGTAGACTTCTTTAGTTGATAGTTTCTCAAGGTAGTCTGCATCCTCACCTTGAGAGACTAGAGTCTTTACCCACTCCTCCCTCATTTCTTTAGCTAGTTCAGAATCGGTTATTCTGAACTTAGCTTCTTCTTTCTTCTTTTTCTCCAATTCTTCCTCCTCTTTATTGAACTGTTCCTGCAGTTGACGAGCAAGGGCTGCATCTTCTTCAATCTGGTCAACTGCAGGAATCTTTCTTTTCAGCTCATCCAGCTGTCTAGCATACAGCTGGATGGTTTGTTCTCTTAGGAGAATGACTGTTTTTCTTTCTTGAGCCTTTTTCATGTCAGCCATCTCCTCTTCTTCTCTTCTTCTTTTCTCTTCTTTCTCCTTCTTTTCTTTTCGCAACCTCTCTTCATCCTCTTCTGTCATAATGCCCTTCCCTTTATTAACATTGGATGCCTCTGCTCTGGCTTCACCGATCACAGCAACAGCTGATTGTTGTGCTGTTGGGATCTCTGCCTCGGCTTCATTGGCAATTTGGGATGTGAACATGGGAAGGTCATTGGCCTCGTTCGATTTGCACTCAGGACTTGTGACTTCTTTCAGCATTTCTTTGATAGTTGATCTTGACCCATATGCTGCAGTGCAGATGTCTTCTCGAGGGGAAGTTGAGTCAGTGTCAGTGTCAGAGTTTGACACATATACTTCCTCAGTAATTCTTCCTACTTGTTCAAGTTTGGCTCTGACAGTAGCTATCATTGCCTGGCTTTCAAGTGAGTTGACATTGCAGATGTTTGCCCTGAGTTGAAAGATCTTGTAGAGAAAGTCTGTAGGAAGTGACAAGATGTTCCTGGTGTTGATGGTGAGAGAGGAGCCGTTGCTGAGCAGAAGAGTGTGGTCAAGGGACTTAGTGCTCACCCAACCTAGCACGTCCAAGTCCTTGACCAGGAAGGCATACAGGAATCTTCGAAGGCCCAGAACTTCTTCTTCAGTGAGAAGACTGCTCCTTGTTATTTCAAGATTGCTAGGAGTCAGTCTCCTTTCTGCGGCCGCCGAGGATTCAGGATAAGCTACCCGATTTGCTTTTTGAATTAGTCTTTCGAAGTAGGGTAGATTATCCTCCATCAAGTCATGGAACCTGCCAATGCAAGTTCTGCTGAGAGATCTGCTGAGTTGTTGATGCAGTTTGATAAGTATAGCTGTAGGACTTGGAGGGCATTGAGAGAGTTCCAGTTCAGCTCTTCTACTCCGCTGAACTCCATCCAATCCAAAACCTCTCAGCTGATCCATCATACCCCCAAGCTAGAATGGAGTCAAATTCTAGCTTCTTTGATGATCTGAGTAGTTGGGGGGTAGAGGATTGACCAATGATGGCTGCTGCTTCAGGAAGGATGCTGAATGATGTATTTGTTTATTCTGTGTCTTCAACATCATTCAGCATTTCGTCAACAGCCCTGACGACCAACTTCCAGTCTTCAGATGTCCCTTCTTCTTCGTTATCTGAGACTGGCAAGTCATGAATTTGTACAAAAGCCGGCTTGAATAGTGAGCTTTGAAGTACAACCTGCTCTTGAATCCAGTCGTCAAGACTGTCTGTATCTTCTTCCATAGAGACCATCTCCCCCTTTTTAGTTGCATCAGTAGACAAGTAAGCATCAGTTTGGGTGCCTACTGATACAAGAGAGGGAGTGGCTAAAGTTGGGCATTGATGGGCTTCATGCATAGAGACTTGGTGTCTTAGTTTGGACACTTCAGCCTCTAGCATAGCCACCCTGGCCGTCAATTCCAAGTTATGAAGTTTCAGTCTGTCCTCATCCACAGTTGTGGAATCCTTGGACCCAGATGGGGCCGTAGGCCGAGCCTCAGCATCCCCATCACCCGTGATTTCTTGGCGCCTGGGATTCCTCTCAGTGAGGGGAGTTTCCAAGGAAACACCCTCACCATGAGTTGCCGTGGTTGAGGTCTTAAAGATGTTGTCACTGTCCTCCTGGTCATTTGATGGACCAGCAGTAGTGACAGCCTCTTCCACATCCACTCTTTCAATACTCCTAGAGTGGACCTTCAAGGGTGAAGAACTTGGGTTGGGTGTTTCGGAAGCAAGACCAATCAGTACCTCCTTGATAGTGGTAGTTGGAGAAGGCACATCACTTTGGGCAGGTTCCTCAACACTTAAGTCCAAAGAAGATAGGAATGGCTCAAAGGGCTGTTCTATGGATCCGGGAAGTGATCCTAATCCTAATAGAGAGACTTCCGAAGGAGTCTCCCTAACAGTGTGACTTTCCCTTATGATATTCTCACTAGAATGTTGTGATTCTGAGTGAGGGATGTTGGCTTGGGTTTTTGCCTTGGAGGCAAGAGAAGAAGGAGTTCTCTTGCCCCTCTTCCTTGTATACTTGGCTGCAACCGGGGCCCTGTGTTCCGGTTGAGCAATCAAACTGTGGGTGAGTAAATTATGTGCCTGTACATCCTCAGTAGAATGCACAGGGGTTCGATCAAGGGAAGCAGCAGTTTGAGTTTGTGGCAGTGAGGTGGAGGGTGTGGGATCAGTATCAGCTGGGTTTGCTGAACTGTCACCCTGGGCACTTTGCGTGTTCAACATTGTAGATAACAATGGAACATCTGCCCCTGAGAACTTTGATGAAACTGTTCTCATGCTTTGAAAAATGTTGTTCTTATGTCCCAGAATTGAGTAGATTCTTGCAGTTTTTGAAAGATCTTGGTGCTCAATGTTGAACACTTCCTGCAAGAATCTTGGGTACATGAAGAACTGTGATTTCACCCCTTCTTGAAGGTTGTATCTCAAACCTTCAAGAATGAGGTGGGAAAAATTGAAACCCGCCCCAGTTATCATACCGTGAATTGCCGATGCAAGTCCGGAGCTAAGTTGGTTCCAGCCACTCCTCTTCTGGGATATGCATTGGAGAAGAGTGTGGCAGAGATACTTCCATTTGGGACCCATGAGTGCCTTCTCTATCGTATACTCTGTTGGATTCCCAGTGTACCCTATGGATACAAAGGTCCTCATGTATACGTCTCTTGGGTAAGAGATGGCGTCCCTTTCATCTTGAAGCTTGAGGTGTTGGCGGAGCTTTGCTTCAGTGATAATCATCTCCTTGCCGTCTACTGTGCCACTGATTTGGGGAGTGCCCTGGTCAGTAGAATACACGGCTGAGCTCCAAAACTCTTCCATGTGGGAAGTATAGATGGTTGGGTTGACTGTTAGGGCATGGTGGATTTTGGACCGACAAAGGAAGTCGATCATATCATCGAAACCTTCGGATTTCTTGCCCTTTATTAGGCATGCAGTGAGGTTGTGATATGGGGAAAACTTATCGTTGGGGTTGTTTATGTCTGCGCCTGCCATTGTTATGGATTTGGAGGGAAGAGAGAAGGGTGTTTGAATGGTGGTTGATTGTTTAGGGCTTTGAATGCTGTGGGGACGGGAGAGAAAGTGATGGGAGATAGGTTTAAAATTGAATATGAAGAGGTTGTGAGAACGTTTGAGATTGTGATATAACGGCAGACGAAGAAAAAGCAACTTTACTTGTACAGTACAACCTGTTTCACTTTTCATTGTTACAGCTGTAAAGCACTCGAGCAGTCATGGTAAAGACTGAGAGTAGTTTTTACCTAGGGTAAAAGTTAATGTAGACTTGTTTTACCCATCAGCAGCAAACTTGGTTGCTGCCGATGGTGAGCTATCCGCTGCAAACTTGGTTGCTGCGGATAGTGAAGTCTTTCAGCAGCTGATTTGGGTGCTGCTGACAGTTGTATTCATTCCGCAGCAAAAAGGTTGCTGCTGACCGCCTTAAAGCTGTCCGCAGGAAACTTGTTCCTGCTGATAACTTAAAGCGATTAGTGGCAAAGGCTTTGCTGCTGAGGATAAAATCTGTCAGCAGTGAAAAAAGTGCTGTTGACTATAACCTTTTATTAAGAACAAAACATAGACATATTTACAAGGAAAGATAAAAATTAGAGACATGTCCTCTTCAAAGTTCATCATGCCAATTGATTCAACTAGATATCGAAATCTTGCTTCATCAAAAGGTTTAGTGAACAAATCAGCATATTGCTCATTTGTGTGAACCTTGGATAGGACAATTCTCTTTTTCTCAGCTTGATCCCTGATAAAGTGATACCTGATGTCGATGTACTTAGTCTTGGAGTGCTGCACTGGATTATTCGTGATAGAGATAGCACTCATGTTGTCAATGTGAATTGGAGTCTGCATGAAGGTCATTCCATAGTCAAGCATTTGATTTTGGATCCAGATGACCTGTGCATAACAGCTTGAAGCTGCGATGTATTCTGCTTCAGCTGTTGAAGTAGAGACACATGTTTGCTTTTTGCATTGCCATGAGATGAGCCTTCCTCCCAGAAATTGACATCCCCCTGATGTGGACTTTTTGTCCAAGTTACAACCCCCATAGTCACTGTCAGTGTAGGCATAGAGATTTACATTTCCATTCTTTGGATACCATAGCCCAAGTTTTGGAGCTCCCTTTAGGTATCTAAGGATCCTTTTGACAGCTTGAAGATGAGACACTTTTGGAGCTGCTTGAAATCTTGCGCAGAGACAAACTGCAAACATGATATCTGGTCTTGAGGCAGTGAGATACATGAGAGACCCTATTATTGCTCGGTACTGATGTTGATCAGTGTCTTGTCCTTCTTTATCCGGAGATAATTGATGGTGCACTTGCATAGGAGTTCTTGCAGCAGAGCAGTCACCATTTTGAACCTCTCCAAGATGCTTTTGACATACTTGGATTGACTTATGAAGATTCCATTTGGTACCTGTTTGACTTGAAGTCCTAAAAAGAAATTTAGTTCACCCATTAAACTCATTTCAAATTTGGAATGCATCAGAACTTCAAAGTCTTTGCGGAGTTTCTTTCTTGTAGATCCGAAGATAATGTCATCAACATAAATCTGGACCAACAAAATTTCTCCCCCTTCATCTTTGATGAAAAGTGTCTGATCAATGGCCCCCCTTCTGAAGTTGTTGCTAAGTAGATATCCAGATAAAGTTTCATACCAGGCTCTTGGGGCTTGGTGTAAGCCATAGAGAGCTTTGTCCAGTTTTAAGACCTTATTTGGATGTGCAGGATCCACAAAGCCTGGAGGCTGTTTGACATAGACCTCTTCACCAATCTTGCCATACAAAAAGGCACTCTTCACATCCATTTGATAGATCATAAAGTTTTTGGATGCTGCATATGCCAGAAAGATTCTGATGGCTTCCAGACGGGCAACAGGAGCAAAGACTTCATCATAGTCAATGCCTTCTTCTTGAGTGTAACCTTGAGCTACCAGTCTGGCTTTGTTCTTGACCACGATGCCCCTTTCATCTTGCTTGTTTCTGAAGACCCATCTTGTTCCAATGGCTGTTTGACCAGGTGGAAGATCAACAAGCTTCCAAACATCTTGTCTTTTGAATTGCAGCAATTCTTCCTGCATTGCTTCAATCCAGCTGTTGTGCTTGAGAGCTTCATCAATCTTCTTGGGTTCCACCTGAGATAGAAAGCAAGAGAACAAACAAATGTTGGCTTCATGAGACTTACTTCTTGTCTGGATACCTGTGTGGACTTGGCCAATGACGTTTTCCAGAGGATGCTCTTTGTTTATTCTCTGAGCTGGTATCACATCCAGCCGTATTCCCTCTTCAAGATTACTTTGGTTTAGATCAGGATTGTCTTCAGTTGTGAGGTTCTGATCATTGTGTTCCACATTGTCAGCAGTGTTAGCATCAGAGGCCTCTTCAGCATGGATTGAGGAGGCTTCATTAAGGATTTATTGGTCAGAGAGATTGCTGCTTGTGGTGTTGGAAGTACCGGCTTCACCTGTACTGGATTCAATAGCTTCTGCCACTGATGGAGGATCAATGGATGGCCTTTTCATCCTGATGTAGGGACTGGGAAAATCCAGTCTGTAGTCAGAAGAGGAGGTTGAGGCAGAAGATGTTGATTTTGAAGAGGAAGACTCCATATTTGAGAATATGAGAGGCTCAAATATCTGGGTGAAGGAGTCTATATCAAAGAGCCAGTTAGGACCTTTGCCTTGTTCACAGACAACGTGTTCCCTGCATTCCACATTAGCAGATTCTTCCACAATCCGAGTCCTAGAATTGAACACTCGGTAGGCCTTTGATTGAGAGGAGTAACCCACAAAGTAACCTTCATCAGAGTTTGCACCGAATTTAGGAAGAACTCCATGTGTGATGAGGATGGTACATGGACATCCAAAGGGCTTCAGGAAGCCAATGTAGGGAACTCTTTTGAGCCATAGTTCATAGGGTGTTTTCTGTAGAGGCTTAACAATAAGGACTCTATTCTGCACATAACAAGCTGTGCTTACTGCTTCCGCCCAGAAAGTAAAGGGCAGCTTTGAGTCAGCCATCATAGATCTTGCTGATTCAATCAGAGTCCTATTTCTTCTTTCAGCAACCCCATTTTGTTGAGGGGTTCTTGGAGCACTGTATTGCCTTTCAATGCCCTTGCTCTCACAGAAACTATTCAAAGTGTGATTTTTGAACTCTGTTCCCTGATCACACCTTATGATCTTTACCTTCAGATTGGTTTGATTCTCTACCCTAAGAATATAGGATTTGAGAATCTCAGCAGTTTCATCTTTTGTTCTTAGGAAGAATACCCATGAGAATCTGGAGAAGTCATCAGTTATCACCAGACAGTAGGACTTTTTGCCCATTGACATGACATTCGTAGGACCAAAGAGATCCATATGCAGTAGCTGAAGAAGTGTGTCATTTGTGTTCAATGTCTTGGGCTTGTGGGAACTCTTGTGTTGTTTTCCCTTCAAGCAGGCAATGCAGTGATCGTCTAGCTGGAATTCTTTGTCAGGAAGCCCTCTGACAAGATTGTCCTTCACTAATTTATTGATTGTTTTGATGTTAACATGGCTTAACCTCCTGTGCCAGAGAGCGGATTCATCAACTGATGCCTTTGACAGAAAACATGAAACACTACCAGATGGAGTGGCTTCATTCATGTCAAGCACATATAAGTTGTCCTTTCTATGAGCAGTTAGGAGAATCTTCTCTGGAGGGGGTTTAGATAGGCCAGGAGCTAACACGAAACATTCTTTGTCAGTGAAGAGCATCCAATGCTTTTGATCACATACTTGGGTAACACTCATGAGATTGAAGTCAAGTTCTTTAACATAGTTGACTCTTTCAATACTCATCCTTTCATTGGACACAGTTCCTTGTCCAGTGATAGATCCACCCTTTGAGTCACTCCCAAAGGCAACATATCCTCCATTGAAATGTCTGAAGTTAGAGAGGATGGACCTGTTGCCTGTCATGTGCCTGGAACAGCCGCTATCTACCACCCAAGTATTGTGTTTATTGCCTGGCTGTCCCTGCACATGGAAGATATCTAATTAGTGGGAGGAACATTGTAGCATGCAGCATTGTAGAAAATCGTTGCTAATTTGCCATTGTCAGCATGCTTGCAGTCAATGGAACCAATAGTTATGCTTGGAGATCGTTTGGCCTTCCATTGCTGTGTTGGTGGTTTTCTAGCTTTCTTTACATTGTCGGCAGAAGATGTTGTTGCTGACAATTTTGGCTTATCCGCAGTCGATTTTGCTGCTGAAGGCTTTGCTGGAGCAGTAGCAGTTTTTGCTGCTGGATGCTTTATTTTGGATTTTGCTTTGTCAGCAGTAGATACTTTTGCTGCTGATGCCGTTGTTTTTGATTTTGCTTTGTCAGCAGCAGAGATTTTTGCTGCTGAAGGCTTTGCCTTTGGTTTCCTGGACTTCACTCTATCAGCAGCGATTTTGTTTGCTGCTGATGGGGTTAACACAGATGAACGATTTGCAATCTGGTTAAAAGGGTTGAACTTGCATGTTGCAGCAAAGTGGTTTGATTCCCCACATATGATGCAAGTTTGTTGAGGTTTCTGCATCTTCATTCTTTGAGGGGATAAAGATTCTCTAAACTTTGTTGCCTTTGCATCATAGCTTCTCACCTGTTTATTTCTGTTTGTTTTCTCAAAGGCATGCTGCTTTGAGTTTCTTTGGTGTTCACGGTAGTGAAAGCAGGTGCTGGCAGTGTGATTGTATTTGCCACACACAAAGCAGGATAGTGCTATCTTGTCCCTGTGAGAGTCCACATAGTTCTTACTTTGAAACAAATCTTTGAAGTTCCAGGGATGAGCTTTGTTGTGCTCAAAAGTAGCTTCTTCCAATGTTTTTTGAACATATGGAACCCTTTCTTCAGGCGCATGACATGTGTCAAACACCTTCCTTGGCTGGATTGATTTGGAAAGAGGCTGGGAGTTGGTGGAAGTTGAAGACTGTCCCTTTTCAATAGTTAGCTTTCTTTCTCCTGGAGGATAGCTAATTCTGATTTGTTTGAAGGGTTTAGGAACTGGTATTGAGGGGATAATGGGGACTTCATCTTTAGTGAGTGTCACTTGAGGGGCAGGAGGAGATGAATCTTCACTTGTTTCAGTGGAGTCTGAGCAAGTTGACTCAGACTCTGATGAAGTAGTGCATTCTTGCACAGGGGTTTCTTTGACAACAGGGTCAAGATTTCGGTTGGCCAATGTCAAGATTTGCCAGATTGAAGCTTGGTTCGTGAATGGCAACATAGTCAGCAGGAGGAGGGACTGTCTTGTACTCATCGTCATGATATCCAACCCTTTCATGGACTTGAATATCTAACAATCTTTGTAACTTTTTAGATGAAAATTCATATTTTTCAACATGAACTTTCTGTTCAGCCAGTTCAGCTCTGGTAGCTTTAAGTTTTACTAATAGATCATCAATCTGAGTTTCAAGATTGGTTTGTTCATGTTTTAATGAATAAATCTCTTTCTTAAGGCAGTTAATCTTTTCTTTGTAACTGTCTTCAACCTTTTTGAATTCAGATTTCATTTGGTGAAACTCTTCATTTTGATCTATTAGATTTTGGTTATGCTTTCTATAACCTAAAACTTTGTCAATGCAAGCTTGAGAGCAAAGATGTTCAAATACCTGAGGTGGTATCTCTGCGTTGTCTGCCATAAGTGCTTGGTTGGAGGCAGGAATATCTTCATATTGAAAACTCCAGTCAAATTCTGTAGTTCCAACATTTGCACAGGCTGCAGTTTGTGCTGGAGGAGTTCCTTGCTGTTGCTGCTGCTGCTGCTGCCTGGGCTGACCTTGGTAAGCTTGTCTTTGATGGCTGGCACCCTGATTGGCTTTGGGTGCCTTGCACTCCCTAGCAAAGTGACCCATTTGGTTACAGTTGTAACATCGGATCTTGCTTTTATCAAGCCCAACTCTGGTGTTTGAGTTGTTGCTTGGAACTGATCTCCCGGTTCTAGAATAAAACCTTTTTGCTCTGAGGGAGAGCATGACATATGAGTGCTGAATATCCATTTCTTCAAGATCATCTGGATGAAAGCATTCCAGATCCTCCTTTATGAAGTGCATGCTGCTTGAGTTGTCAGAGACAAAAGCAGTAGAGGTTGGCTGTTGAGGAGGTGCCTCAAGAAGAAATGGTGATGAGTTGGATTGTGAAGCAGTTGGTGTTTGAGGATGAGTAACAATGGGGGGATAGTAGTTGCTTGCACTAGGACCAGAATGATCAGAGTGAAGCGCTGAGGTGGTGGTGGAGGAAGTGGTAGCTGATTGATAACTGGAGCTCCTTTCTTTAGCTTGAATCATTTCTAATTCATAGGTTTTGAGCCTGCCAAAGAGCTCAGTCATCTGAAGAGTCTTCAGATTCTCTGTTCTTCTGATGGATACTGTGTATAATGTCCAACAACTGGGAAGAGATCTTATGAACTTCTTGAGAATGTCTTCATTCTCCAGCTTTACCTTGGAGCACTGCAGTTCTCCAACCAGGTACGTGTACCTGTTATATAAAACTGTTAGTGACTCACCTTCCTTCCAGACGAAGTTTTCATACTGTTGCTTGAGAATGTCACGTCTGTTCTCCTTGACCTCCTCAGATCCAGCAAACATCTTTTCCAAGGCTCCCCATAATTCCTTTGCAGTTTTGTGAGCCTTGAAGTTGTGAAAAACTTCATTTGGAAGGCACATTTGGATAGCTCCTAATGCCTTGAAGTCCACCTCCATTTTCTTGATGTCTTCTTCAGAATACTTAGAGGGTTCCTTCGAAACTAGTGGTCCTCCGGAGTCAGTAGAGGCCACCATGGGAACATAAGGTCCATCCCTTATGGATTTCCACATTCCGTATTCATGGTAGCAGAAGAAGCTTTCCATACGGTTCTTCCACATATCATAGTCCTCCCCAGACACCAACCTCGGTGGTCGGTTGATACTGCCGATGTCTTCAGATCCATGACTTTGTGCCATTTTGTTTTGTGTGACTTGATCAAGAATAGAGTTTTGAATAGAATCAGAAAGTGATTAAACAAATGTTAGTTTGTTTAACCTTGAGCCAAAGCTCTGATACCACTTGTAGGATCGTAAGATTACAAGGTGATTCTGTTCTAGTTGATATTGGTGGAAACAATAGCAACCAACAAAGTAAACAGCAAGAATACTGATAAATGCACTGTTGTATTAGACTTCTGAGATTACAAGTTTACAAGTAAAACACTATCAAGAAGCACTTTCAAGGCACACAAGCACACATTGTTTGAAGTGTTTACAAGATATATATATATAGTAACTTAGAATCAAGACAGACCCTTGATTCTAAGGATCAGATCTAACACAAGCCGTTGATCTTGTTTATTAATCTAAATTACACGCAAAGGCTAATCTAGATAACTTTACTGAAACATCTTCTTAGGCATCATTGTTTGCATGCTTGGAGAAGCGCGTCATTGTCCTTTATTGGTTGCACCAGTAAGGTTCCTTCTGCTTGGAGTGTGGCAGTTGCTTTGGCAGAAAGGTGTCAGAGGCGCTTCACATGGATAGTCAGCTGCAACGTTTGGTCTTCAGAGAATAAAGCTATCAGCAGCAGAGATGAGAATAATGTTGCTGATAAGCCTATCAGCAGCAACTTGTGTTGAACGCTGCTGATAAACCTATCAGCAGCAACAAGTGTTGAATGCCGCTGATAAGCCTATCAGCAGCCATATGTGATGAATGCTGCTGATAAGCCTATCAGCAGTATTTGTACTTAGAATAATTTGGTAGCAATCAGTCTTTGGTTCTACAGTGGTTAATGGTCAAACTAATGGGTGATATACGGTTAAATGGTGTAAATGACTCAATGTGGTCAAGAGTCAACCAAAATATAGAATGTGGTAACATTAGACTAAAATTAACTTAATGTGGTGAAAGTCAACCGTTGGTAGTAAAACGGTAAATTGCTTGACTACATGAAGTGTGGATACTTCATGGAGGTGTAACGCGAAGTGTGGATACTTCACGGGTGGTAGTGCGGTTAAGTACCTCACGGGTGAAAGTGGAGTCAAATACTTCATGGATGACACGAAGTGTGGATACTTCATGGGTCGACATGTAGTCAAATACTTCATGCGAAAAAGCGAGTGGTAGTTATCGCAATAGATATGTGGATATGTCAAATTGATGAATGGTGAAATGTTAGGACTTGTATGATTCATTACATGTCTTAAGTATGGGTCTTATTATGCCTAAACGATTATATGATTGAACTTGAAGTTAACCATTTCAAAAGTAGAAAACGAGTAGTGGTACTCGGGTTTGGGGATGGATAATTAACCAATTCATGTTAGTAGATGTGGATGATCAAATATGTGGTTTAAACATGAGATTATGAGGGTTACTAGCTTAAATATGCAAACGGGTCAGTCGACGAGGGGTTGCAAAGGCTGAAAACTAAATTTTGGCCCTTTGGACCTGAGGCTGACGTCCCATACGCTGCCTGGCATATGATACGCCCAAATGGTTCTGGGAGACGCTAGAAATTTCGGGTTTTCTGGGTTTTGGTCGGTCGTTGTTATTAGGACCTGTGGGAGGTCCCTAGGGCTACTTATCTTTACTAACCATGTTCAAATTGATGTTTTGAATGTAGGGAAAGCTCCGAAGTGATCTCGGGTCTCACATCAAGTGGATTGGATTCTCGTGGATATGTTTGTAATTAGTTTTCGTTAATCTTCTCGTATAGAGTCTTTACAAACAATTTGGGGTTGTACAAGTTGTGGATAACTTGTTGGTAACTTTTGCTAAACTATAGCTTAATACGTGTTTGTAAAACTTAACGTGTGGATACGTTAAACGTGTTGTTTTGAGACCTAACTTCCGCGTTGTTTTAAAAGTTTAAATTGGGTTGGATTTTTGAGTGTTACAATATGTTGTGTGATTATTAAAATAGGTCCCTAAAATATAAATTTATCTATATAAGTTTATTAATATGATATTATATGGTAATTGTAATCTTCGAGGCCCCATAGTTTGAAATCTTTGTAAAATTTCTTCATTTCAACACTTGCAAAAACATCTTTAGCTGAGATGCTCAAGATGTGTGTTGTGCTTTCTGTTTAATCGAGACTGAAGTTTTTGTGAATAAGAAATAAAGATATAAAACATTAGGGTTTCTTTTACTGGCCTGATAAACTACATGAATGATTTTGAAAGCCGGACCGGTTATTGGTTGGTCGGATCAGTTTTAAAATTTTTGAACATTCATAGAAATATTACATAGGATTGAAACACATACTGAAAGTTAAACGACTTTAGAGAACAAAAAAAAAAAAACACTTGAGAAATTTGGTTATTATTATATAAAGTTATCCAATTTATAAACAGCCGAGTCAGCTCAACTTAGTTTGTAAACAAGCCGAACCTAAACCCGACATGACTCAAATCGATTACGACCCTAATAATATTATTTGTAGTCAAAGTGGGCTGAAATAAACCCAAAGCCCAAGAAAGTAGCCCACATCAACAGGTGGAAAATCGTTACATCACCGGATTTCTTGTCCTCCGCCGTCGCGAGAACACGCGGCGAATTTTCCGGCGGTTTTGAGTCTGCTCTCGGCGTTCTCTTCCTCTTCATGCTCCTTCTCATCTTCCTTATTTGATTTACAAGCTCACGTAAGTTCTGTATTGTTCAATAGTTGTAACCCTAGATAGATAACTCATCATGAAATTACATTTCTGTTGATTCTCTCTTCATGTTTTCGTTAAATTGAATGTAAAATTACAATCGGAATGATAGTGTTAAACATATACTTCAATCGTAGAACTGCTATGTTTGTTATGCTTTTTTGATTGTGAAATTTTGGTAATTAGGTCAGAAATCACCGATGACTCGTAATCTATTCGCGTTGACGTAAATTAGTGCTAATTTTTAGTCCGGAAAATCAAACTGATGCTAATTATTCAGGAATCGAAGATCAATTGTTCGTATAATGCATATGTTTGCTTACATTTTAGGGATTTTGATCAGTACGGATTGAAGATAAACTCATTGAATGCTGTGCGATTGATTTAAAGTGTATCTATCTTCCTGTATGACAATTAAGTTTTGGATAATTAGTATTTGACTCATTGTTCTTCATCCCTGTCTCACAGCTAATACTTGTTGAATGCTGATTCTGTACAACTGACTAATGAAGATGTAATCGTTTCTGGTGCGTTATATTTGTATTTGATCAATATTTTCAAATTTCACGATTGGAATCAGATCACTAAAGAAGGTGGATATGTAAAAAGAACTGGATTCAAGGATGAAGGCTCTTGTTACAGGCCGAGGTATGATTAACGAATCATATTTTTTTGGATCAATCTAATTACCAAGTAGGGAATATTTCACCCAGTAACAACCAAGTTTCTTGAGTGTTCCACTAAAGTCACTCACATGTTTTCTAACAATAAAACCACTCAAGTTTAAATTCTGTTGTTGTGAAATTTTTTTATCAACGGTAAATTTAAAAAAAAAAATTAAGTGACCTAAATGGAACATATATGAAACTTGGTTACTATTTAGTAATTATTTATTTTTCAAGTTTTAACGTGAAGTAGGAGGTAGTTGTGAAGATAAAAAAATCACTAAATAATATTCAAGTTTCATACATATTCCATTTAAGTCAATTTAAAAAAAAATGAACATTTATAAAAAAAATTCACAACAATGAAACAACAAATGAAACTTGAGTTGTTTTTATAGTTAAAGAAACTACGAGTGCCTTTATTGGAACAATATTGAACTTGGTTATTATATCATGACTTTATCCCTACTAATTATGCTTTGCTGCAGGGAAGTTATCTTGTGATATTGTTGTTCTATGTGAGAGGTTACTATCTACATATATTGCGCGTTTTGATCTGCAACAAAGAGCGTTTTCTTCTATAAATGGAATTGATCAAGAACATATTACAAAATTTGATGGAAAAAGGCAAGTAATTGATTCTGTGTGCCAGATCTTGGAGGGTGGTCCATGGGGAACATCTTTGGAGAATGCTTTATCGAAATACAATGAAAGTACACAAAGTGATCTTATGATTTCTGTTTTAAGGAAATTAAAAGATGTCGATCTTGCGGTAAATTATTTCAAGTGGGCTGAAAGAAAAACCAATCAACCACATTGTCCCGAAGCATACAATTCACTTCTCATGGTGATGGCAAGAAGTAAAAACTTTGATCAAATCGAACAAGTTTTTGAAGAAATGAGTCTTGCTGGTTTTGGCCCTTCTAATTCCACATGTATGGAGTTAATCACAAGTTGTGTCAAGATTCATATGCTAAAAGAAGCTTATGATATAATTCAGCTGATGAGAAAATTCAAGTTTCGGCCCGCGTTTTCTGCTTACACGACTCTAATAGGAGCTCTCTCAACCGTTAACAAACCTGATCTCATACTCACCTTATTTCACCAAATGCAGGAGCTCGGTTATGAGGTACACGTGCATCTATTCACAACTGTAATCCGTTTATTTGCTAGATCGGGCCGGGTTGACTCTGCTCTTTCTTTATTAGATGAAATGAGAAGCAATTGTGTTGATGGTGATATTGTTTTATATAACGTGTGTATCGACTGTTTTGGTAAGGCGGGAAAGGTCGATATGGCTTGGAAATTCTTTCATGAAATGAAGGTTCATGGTATCATGCCTGATGATGTCACATACACTAGCATGATAGGTGTTCTATGCAAAGCTAATAAGCTCAATGAAGCCATTGACTTATTTAACCAAATGGAGCATAATAAGAGAGTCCCATGTGCATATGCTTATAACACCATGATTATGGGTTATGGAATGGCCGGAAGGTTTGATGAAGCATTTCAATTACTCGAGAAACAAAAGTTAAAGGGTTCGATTCCAAGCGTGGTGGCATATAATTGTATTCTCACGTGTCTCGGGAAAAAAGGGAAAATAGACGAGGCTTTGAAGTTATTTGAAGATATGAAGAAAGATGCATCGCCTAATTTATCAACTTATAATATTCTTATAGATAATCTTTGCAGGTCTGGTAAACTCGACATTGCTTTAAAGATTCAAGACTCCATGAAAGAAGCAGGTTTGTATCCTAATATTCTAACTGTGAACATAATGATAGATAGATTATGCAAGTATCAACAACTCGATGAAGCGTGCACGATATTTGAGAATCTCGATCATAATTGCCGGCCAAACGATTACACTTATTGCTCACTTATAGAGGGATTAGGCAGACATAATAGAATTGATGATGCTTACAAGTTATATGAACAAATGTTGGAAGTTGGTGTGACTCCAAATGCTGTTGTCTACACGTCTCTAATCAGAAATTTTTTTAAGTTAGGAAGAAAGGAAGATGGTCATAAGATTTATAAAGAAATGATTCGTGGCGGGATTATTCCAGATTTAACCTTTTTAAATACTTACATGGATTGTGTATTTAAAGCCGGTGAAACAGAAAGAGGTCGAGCTTTATTTGAAGAAATTAAGAATTACGGGGTTGTACCAGATGCCCGAAGCTACTCGATACTAATTCATGGGTTAATAAAAGCAGGGTTTGCACGGGAAACTTATAAACTATTCAATGCAATGAAGAAACAAGGATGTGCTATGGATACACTTGCATACAACACCGTTATTGATGGTTTTTGCAAATCGGGTAATGTAAACAAAGCTTACCAGCTTCTAGAAGAAATGAAAGTGAAGGGGCATCCACCAACTGTAGTCACTTACGGGTCGGTGATTGACGGGCTCGCTAAAATCGACCGGCTTGATGAAGCTTACATGCTTTTTGAAGAAGCTAAATCTCGAGGTGTTCAGTTAAATGTAGTTGTGTATAGCAGCCTTGTTGATGGATTTGGAAAAGTAGGTAGAATTGATGAAGCTTATTTGATCATGGAAGAATTAATGCAAAATGGTTTGACCCCGAATGTATACACGTGGAACTGTATGCTCGATGCATTAGTGAAAGCCGAGGAGATTGATGAAGCACTGGTGTGCTTTAATTCAATGAAGGATTTAAAGTGTATCCCAAACGCGATAACTTATAGTATAATCATAAACGGGTTGTGTAAGGTTAGAAAGTTCAATAAGGCGTTTGTGTTTTGGCAGGAGATGCAGAAACACGGGCTGCAACCGAATGTGGTTACTTATACCACTATGATTTGTGGGCTTGCACGGGCTGGAAACGTGTTGGAGGCTAACCGTCTTTTTGATAGGTTTAAGAAAAGTGGCGGTGTTCCAGATTCGGCTTGTTATAATACTATGATTGAAGGGTTGAGTGTATCGAATCGGGCAATGGAAGCTTATTCGTTATTTGAGGATACTAGGTTGAATGGATGTTTTGTGTATCCTAATACTTGTGTTGTACTTATGGATTCATTGCATAAGGCTGAGTGTCTTGAGCAGGCTGCAATTGTGGGTGCTGTTTTGAAGGAAACAGCTAAGGCTCAACATGCTTCTAGTTCTATGTAAGCATGTCAAAATGTTGTTTTTTTTCTATACCATATATGGGTGTTTTAGGTTAGGATTTAGATTCAATTTTGTTTTTTTAAGATTTTTATAAATCTTGAATCTTTATCTGATATATGCTCTTGCTTTCTTGGCTGTTTAAAATTTTGATCAAACATCGTTGGCATGACATGTTTGGATGCTACTAGTTTTGGTTTCTGTCAACAGTTTTCGTTTTTGTCTTTGAGATTTTAGGGTTAGAAATGTATATGATCGGTATCTGGATGTGTGTTTTGAAAGTGATTTGTGTACGCGATTATGGTCTTTGTTCTTGTATGATCTTGCTTTATGCTGTTTGAATATATGATTTATTTTTATGCAATGTTTCTTGCCATCATGATTTTTGTATGGATTTAAGTTTGATGACACTTTTGGAATGTAATGTTTATAATGAAAGTTTTGGTTGTACACGGTTATTGAAATCGGTTATTAGAAGAATGCTTAACTGAACTCTCTCAATGATTTTTGTATGGATTTAACATTCAGATTATATGCAAGTTGTGTCACGTGAGAAGCTCGTGCGTCATATTTAGGGCTAGCATAACATGTCAGACACGACACGATAAGACACGATGACCTTTTATGTTCAACACGAACACGACACGATAACTAATCGTGTCATTTTTTTTAAACACGAACACGACATGTTTAGAAACAGGTCATCTGTTAAGAGACCTGTTTAAAGATAGAATAAATAAAACATATGTAATAAAAGAAAAAAATGCCAAAACTTAATAATATTTTAAAAAGTCTAATCATAACATCCATTAACATAATAAATCCAAAACCTTTTTAAAACAAAAACCAATAAAAGCGAAATTAATTAATGGAATCGGCCTGGAATCAGCCTAGAATCTAGATGCAAATAAGATATTAAGTGTCAACATGTCCCTAATGGGTTTTAACAGCTTTAACCTGTTAAGTAGGGCTGTCCAAAATACTCGACGCTCGAAACTCGCTCGAACTCGTTCGAAAAATGCTCGGAAATATGCTCGTTCGAATTCTGCGGCTCGGTTCGATTTGTAAACGAACCGAGCACGAGCAAAGGTACGCTCGCTCGTTGCTCGTTCGGTTTGCCTCGAATTAATTTTTAATATATATATATGTATATATATAATTAATAAATTAATATTTTATAAATTTATAAATAACTCTTTTGTCCCAATCCAATATGGGACTTCCTATAGTGAATCAAGAGTAGCCCAAAATTAAAATAAAAAAAAAACATTTTTTAGTAATTACGTTACTTCACTACTCCAACATGAGAGTTCTCTCAACAATTCAAGTCTCAAATCACCTCTGCCTAAAATCTCTAACCCTAATCGGACGCTACCCTCACATGAAGCCTTTGCAAGTATGCGATTCAAGTCTTAAATCGTGTCTTCCTTTTGGTCAGTCAATAAGCCTTTGCGGCTCACGATCAACGACGCCGAGCGACGAGCGACTTTTGCGGCTCTGCAATTCGAAGGGCACACTAGATAGTAGGGTTGTCCAAATCGCACGCCGCTCGCTCGAATTTTGCTCGAAAAATTAATGATCGGATAATGCTCGTTCGATTTTCTGTTCGGTTGTAAACGAGCCGATCGGCTCGGTTCGGTTTGTAAACGAACTGAGCACGAGCAAAGGTCCACTCGGTTCGGTTCGTGAACAACCCTACTGTTAAGACATGAATTTAACATGTCCCTAACGTGTCGACCTGTTTAAGACACGAAACCTGTTAAGGTCAAACACGAGACATATTAATTACATGTCGTGTCGTGTTAACAGGTCCGTGTCAAAAATTGTCAACCCTAGTCATATTGTTACCTTGTTACCTCTGTTGTTGCAGTGCTTGTGAAGGTCTACTGATGTTTTATCTTGTTTGTGAAACTATATAAAATTTGGTCCAAATTGAGGGGGTAGAAGAATGGTCATAAAAGAAAATGTTACAATCTCTACTAATTTCTTCGTTTACGTATTCCATATTAATTTTCAGTTTACGTTAAAATCCCTACTAATTTCTTCGTTCGAGAGAGTATCCACAGTGTTTTCTGCTTGTTGCTTATTTAGACCTCTACCTTTTCTAATATTAGGAATAACTAAGATAAAAAACGCAGTTGTACTTTATGCAGATTATTTCACTTGTAAATGATTCACAATACGTTAAAATCCCTATTCATTTCTTCATTTACGTTAAAGTTCTTACTAATTTCTCCGTTTACGTGTTACCTACTAATTTCTTCAGTAAAATCCAATATTGTTAAAGCAAGTCATCTATGTATCTTTAAGACCTGAACCGATGATGTTTCGTCGGTATAGATATTAATTAAAAATTATTTTAATTAACCATATATCGATGACTTGTTTGACCTATTGATACGAACACCTAGCGGGATAAGGTCCAACACTTGTAGTGCATGATGTGACTGATTTGAAGGTATAAAAGTCGTATAATAGAATAGTATGCGACACAATGATTGTATTTACAAATAACAGGTGTGGGTGCGTAAATAAAGAAGCCTTCGGTTTATCTTTACCTTTTCCACATTATTATAATCTTTTACATATTCAAAAACACTCAAAAAATAATGTCGGCGCCCAATCGCCTGATTTGTTTTTGTCTTTTTCATATTTCATATGCACCCTTTTTATTTTCATATTTTAAAAAAATAACCCTGAACTTTTTAAAAACCTAAATATACATCTACAAATAAATTATTTATTTTTGTGTTTAATATTTTTTTTCTTTCCGTCCTGGTATATATTTTGTTTTACTCATTTTGTTTAATATTTTTTTCTTTGCGTCCCGGTGTAAATTTTATTTTACTCATTTACATGTGTCTTACCACAACTCTCCGTGAAGTTTGTAAAATATAAAAATTATGTGTTTTTCGCAACGTCATGCCACATGTCACCTATATGTTGGTCCATACATGTTTTTGGTTTTTTTCTTTGTTTTTTTTAACATTTCTTTTTATTGGCTAATCAAGTCGTCGTAACTTCATACGTTTTTTATGTACTTAATAAAAAAATTGTGCTTGCTTAGTCACATTAGTCACTGCCTCAACCGTTAAAGTCCGCTTCCCGTCGCAGAGCTCGGGGTGCTAAAGTCACCTTAACGACGTTAGTGTCACAGCCGTAACACGTGTAGCGAGTATTCCCAAACGCGAGGACTTAACTATGTACTTAACCACGTTAAATAAACTATTTACTTTTTTTTATCGTATAATTATATTTAATAAATTACGTTTATTTGACACCAGCCAACCCTTTTGACGTAGGTCGTAAATATGTTTCAAGAAAATAATTTTCCAACGATACCTTCTTTGTATTCTTGTGATAGAAAAAATATTATTTCAAACACCAGAAAACAAATAATAACAATAATAATAATATTGACACTTATATCTTTGACATGTAAATACAAAACAATGTTAGTTAAAACTTAAAAATGGGTTCATGCACCACTATCACGTTTAGTGAAACCTTGTAATTTTTATTTTTATTTTTCAATAGATCGGTTTTACCGGACAATTAGGGAACCACGTGATAATGTTTAGATAAAACTTTATTTTTTATAGGTTTATGTGATACAAATTATTTAATAAGTTTTTTTAAAAGTTATTTATTTAGTAAATCTATAAATCATCATATATAGAAATGCACACTTTGAAAATTTTAATAAATGAAAACATTTATAAAAGTAGGTTTTCCTTACGAAAAAGTGATAGCACAAGAAAATACTTATAAAACTAGGTTCTCAAACCCAAATTTTAAGACTAATTCTTTTATAGTCTTCTAAAATTTTGAGGTCTTTTAAATTTAGCATATAAAACTCTAGTTTCTTTTAAATTTATTAATTAATTGAATGATGTTAAATTACTAAAACAAACACTAGTTTTGTTGTCAAATAACAACTAATTAAAAGTATCTAAAGTAGTTAGAGTCTACATAATATCATGCATATTAGACTTATTTTTGGACACATATAGCAAGTAGTCAATAACATAACTCATAGTTTACTTTTTAATATTCGCCCACCAGTCTTGACATCAATCAGCCCAACTTCATTTATATATATAGTAACATGGTTTCCTTCATTTTTCATAGCAATCAAGCTTCAAAACTAAGAGCCAATTCTCTCATAGGTATGTAAATTGATCTTTAAGAAGATCAAAGTTATACATATAAACATTTTCTTGATCATTTCTTCTTTTTGCAGGTTATTCATTTCATTACAAATCATGGGAGCAGGCGGTCGAATGAACGATCCAACGACAAAAAGGGACGTGTTTAAACACGTCCCAGTCGATAAACCTCCATTTGGGATAGCTGATCTAAAGAAGGCAATACCACCACACTGCTTCAACCGATCGCTTACAACCTCTTTCTACTACCTTATCCGCGATCTATGTGTAATCTATTCTCTCTATTATATCGCAACGAATTACATCACCCTCATCCCTCAACCCTTGTCATACATAGCATGGCCGCTTTACTGGATCGCACAAGGAAGCGTGATGGTGGGATTGTGGAATATCGTCCACGATTGTGGGCATCATAGCTTTAGCGAGTATCCATGGCTTGATAACACCATTGGCCTCATCTTCCACTCTCTTGTCCTCACTCCCTACCACTCTTTCAAATACAGCCACCGTACTCACCATGCCAACACTAGTTCACTTGAAAAAGATGAAAATTGGGTCCCTAAACTCAAAGATGATACATGGTTTGTTGAGATTCTTGCAAACCCTGTGGGCAATGTGATGTTTGTTATATTTAGGTTAGTTTTCGGGTACCCCGGGTACTTTATGTTCAATCTTCATGGCAGGATATACAAGGGTTTCCCAAGCCACTTTAACCCTCTTGGACCTATCTTCAACGACAGCGAACGCTCTCAAGTTTTCCTCTCGGATGTTGGAGTTGCCGCGGTTCTCTATGGCCTTTACCGAATTGGCACAAAAACAGGTTTCCAATGGTTACTTTTCGTGTACGGGTACCCCTTGTTGGTTATGTGTATGTTCTTCATGTTGATGACATATCTAAACCACAACCATCCTTCCGTTGCGCACTATGATTCAAGAGAATGGGATTGGTTGAGAGGTGCTTTGGCAACAGTTGATAGGGACTATGGGATCTTGAACACCCTCTTTCATGATGAACCTAATGCACATGTGGTTCACCATTTGTTCTCCAGCATTCCACATTATCATATAGTTGAGGCCACAAAAGCTGTTAAACCTGTTTTGGGTGAGTACTACAACTATGATGATACTCCAATTCTAAAGGCAATCTTTAGGGAGACAAAAGAGTGTCTCTTTATTAAGGAAGATCCTGAGAAAGATGGTGTTTACTGGTTCAGTAAGTAGATGTTGCTCTTATGTAACATAAATAAACAAATTTGTGTGAGCTAAAGTTGTTGGGCTAAGATGATCTTGTTTACCTTTTCTTCCTGTTCTAATAACGAACACATATATAATATTTTCTAGTTTTGTGAGATGATTTTAAGGTTTTAGTTGATTAGTATTAATGTTGATTTTGTTACCTTTCCAATTGTGTAAACCAAATAATCAACCAACAATTTGCAATTCCATATATCAAACAATGACTAGAAATTACAACAAAACAAAATCATATTCCTACTAATTTTGAATTCAATCAAAGAAAAATAGAACTTAGTAACATTTCTTGGTGTCACAATAGTTCTACAAGCTTCATGTTTCTATGATTTCAACCCCTTATTGAAAATTTTAAATTATCCCAATCATTAATTTGTTACAAACCTCTAAATAATCATTTTCCCCAAATATGGTTTCCTAACAATCAGTTCATTCTTCCCCTAGAACTCCAAAGTTCTTCAAAAACAAATCATGTAATTAGCAAATCATGTAAAGCCCTCTTTCCAAAACGATTTATTTTTTCTATTATTTCTCAGAAAATGGTCCCATTTTTTTAAAAACATATTTGCGGAATCGTAAGTAGCAATCTTTACATATGATTACAGAACAATATTGTAATTCATATAACATAATCCATCATTAGAAAAAAAACTAAAGTTGGGTATTAGTTTATGTCATAGAAATGAAAACCCTTAGTGATATTTGGTTAGGAAAAATCTTTGATTATATGTGAAACTTATGTCGGTGATTTTAGTGTCATCAAACTATTTAGTGTATTTAGGTTTACTTGGTGACCAAATGAGAAGGCCATATTGAAACAACAAACTAGTTGGACACTGTGGAGTACACACTTGTTTGATAATCTTATGACTTACGGTGATAAACACCTTGTTGTGTAAGGGGGCGAAGCCCACTAAACAATGGGGGCCCGGGGGCAGCGCCCTGTTGGGATTCAGTGGTGATCAGTTTGAATTTTGTAAAAACGGGTTTTGACAGAGAAATTAATTAATTCAGTTAATTAATAAATACGCAGCGGAAAATAAAATCATAACCTATTTAACAGCACTGACTAACCGAACAGGATCTGGTTATGAACACGCAAACACGAAAAACAATTATTAATCTACCGATGAGATTAATTATACCTTAGTGGTTAATGATTAACCGACCGAGACACCGAGCTACAACGAACCGAAACGCAAGAACGGGTGGCACCGGGAAGCTCCGGACAAGGCGGCGGACGGTGGAAAGGGTGGTGGCCGGAAATGACAAAGGCATAATGCCTTTTTCCTTTTTCTTCTTTGTTCGCTAGTTCCTTCTATCGAAGAACCAGGCAAGTCAAAAACCAAAAACAAAGAATTCTTGCGGCTCTTTTCCTTATCGGGTGAAAAACTTATTTAATAGATTATTATTATATAATAATAATAAACCCTACTAATTATTTTCATGCCCATAGTCTAACACGAGATAAAAGGCATGTACCCATTTAATTGTTTTAATAAAAAGATTAAAAACAATAAATATGAATTATTATTTATAAACCTGTATAAATAATAAATCCCGTGTAACGAATATATATAAAATATATCGTCTCGCTAACAGTTCGTAATTACCAGTTAAACAGGTTAAGTGGATTTAATGTTCGTTGCCCTAGGTGTAACTCTTACGGGTCATAGCTCGGTCAGCCGCGTTGTCCATCGGGTCGGTCCATAAAATCCAACAATCTCCCACTTGGACGATCCACGATAAATCAACGCAAACAGTCAGCGACGCTCTAGCTGCACATGACTGTCCCTAACAAGGTATGACGCTTTAAAGTCATTAACCAAATATCTCGGTGTTAGTAACGGCTAACTAAAGCAAGACAATAGACTTATGGCAATAGTTGTCATTCATCCTTTCCGTATAAAACATCAATTGAATCAATGAGACATGGATTTAGTTCATTCTCATATGGCGTTCAATTATTATTGTTCTCGATCAAGAATCAAAGTGGTCCAATCAAACACACAGTAAGTTTGGGTAAGGCCTTACACTTCACCAGTTTGAATCAACGAGGGCGCCACGATGCTTATCTGTTACATATAATGCAAGAGTACAGAATCCCTTATTGACTACATACAACTCCCACTGAACTTCAGATCTGTTCCTAACAAATGCCTTTATGACTCGCAGTTACGCGACAGCGGTTGACAGTGATTAAAGAACAGTCCTTGGTAAACGAAAGTTCTAGTATGAATCTCAAGTCAGAGGATAATAAATGAGTATACCAATATCAAAAACATCTTATGATTAAAATCTATGAAGATGATTTGAAACGAGTTACATCCAACGTCATCCAAGATGAGGTCTGTGAAGTTGGAAGTCAACTACTTGAGTCCAAGTTCAGAATAGTCTTAATTCAGAGTCGTTCCCATGATTCTGATCGACTACGGATAATTAAGAATACAAGATTCATGGATTAAACGTATTAAAATCGAACACAATTATAAGAATTCAGAATTGCATTTAAATCAGTAAACCAAAAGAATTCAAAAGTACAACTGTTTAAATGTTCGCACATTCAAAATACTAAATCAAAACATATCACTAGCAAATCTAAGACCAATAGCATCTCTGTGAAGATCATGCTTGTCCTGAGTCATGGGCTTAGTAAACGGGTCCGCTAGGTTTTGATCTGTGTCTACTTTGCTTATCACGACGTCTCCACGTTCCACAATTTCCCGTATATAGTGGAACTTCCTTTGAATGTGCTTGGCTTTGTGATGAGATCTGGGCTATTTGTCTTGAGCTATAGCACCTGTGTTATCACAAAGTATCTCGATTGGTTGGCGAATACTCAGAACCACATCGAGGTCAGTAATGAATTTCTTCATCCAAGCAGCTTCCTTAGCAGCATCTGATGCAGCTATATACTCAGATTCGGTGGTTGAATCCGCCACTACACTCTGCTTGGAGCTTTTCCATGAGACAGCTCTTCCATTAAGAGTGAATACGAAACCCGACTGTGAGCGAGAGTCATATCGGTCAGTTTAAAAGCTAGCATCAGTGTAACACCATACAGTGAGCTCCTCTTTCACTCCTCCAAATATTAAAAACATGTCTTTGGTCCTTCTTAAGTACCTTAGGATGTTCTTGACTGCAGTCCAATGGGCAATGCCAGGACTTTGCTGGAAACGGCTGGTCATGCTTAAAGCATACGAGACGTCAAGTCTAGTGCACAACATAGCATATATGATAGAACCAATCGCCGAGGCATATAAAATTGCTTCCATTTCCTTAATTTCAATGTCCGTGGAAGGAGATTGCGATTTGTTCAAAACAATGCCTTTAGTCATCGGAACACCTCCTTTCTTGGAGTTTTCCATCCTAAAGCGTGTCATCATTTTGTCTATGTAAGTACTCTGACTTAGCCCTAGAAGCCGCTTAGATCTATCCCTGTGGATCTTGATTCCTAGAATGTAAGCAGCTTCTCTAAGATCCTTCATTGCAAAATAAGATCCTAACCATTGTTTGACTTTGTCAAGCATAGAGATGTTGTTTCCAATGATCAGTATATCATCCACATACAAGATGAGAAATGATATAGTGCTCCCACTAGCCTTTCTGTAAACACAAGGCTCATCTTCATTCTTGACAAAACCAAATTCTTTGATTTTCTGATCAAAATGAAGATTCCAACTTCGAGATGCCTGTTTAAGTCCATAAATGGACTTATTCAGTTTGCAGACCCTACTAGGATACTTTGGATCAACAAAACCGTCAGGCTGAACCATATAGACATCTTCAGAGAGATGTCCATTAAGAAAAGCGGTTTTGACATCCATTTGCCATACCTCGTAATCATGGTATGCGGCTATGGCAAGCAGTATCCTGATCGATTTGATCATAGCAATGTGTGAGAAAGTTTCATCATAGTCAATACTTTGAGTTTGAGTGAAACCCTTTGCAACTAGCCGTGCTTTATAGGTTTGTACATTACCATGCATGTCCGTTTTTCTTTTGAAAATCCATTTGCTCCCTATTGCCCGAGAACCGGGGGGTAGCTCAATCAAGTCCCAGACATGATTATCACGCATAGATTGCATCTCGGCGTTCATGGCTTCAAGCCATTTCTCGGATTCAGGATCTGAGATAGCAGATTTGTAATTTGTAGGTTCGTCATTTGACTCAGCTACTAACAGGACTTTAGAAGCTTCAAGATGCCATAGGTATCTATTAGGTTCTTTACGAGACCTGCTACTTCTGTGAACGCTTTTGTTTATGTATGATTCATCAGCAACAACTTCTTGTTGATCAGACGCTCCGACTTCCTCAGCGGTTGTTTGTGTTTCTCGAATTTCTTCAAGATCCATAATATTAATTCCGGTTCCTCGATTCAGAAGATCTTCCTCGAGAAGCGTCCTTTCCTTTTGATGGAAACAATGTTTGCATCAGGATGATAGAAATAATATCCGCTTTTGTTGTAGTATCCGACGAAAACAACTTTTTCGCCTCTGGGATCGAGTTTGTCATCAGAATCGCTGGAGACATATGCATCACATCCCCATACTATAAGGTAAGACTAATTGGGTTTAGACCTGTGCCATATCTCATATGGGGTTTTGTCCACCTTCTTAGTCGGTGCCAGATTTACAAGGCGGGCGGCGGTCATAAGAGCATAACTCCAGAAGGAGTGAGGCAAGTTAGTTCTACACATCATCGATCGAACCATATTAAGTAGGGTTCGATTTCTCCTCTCGCTCACGCCATTAAGTTGGGGTGTGCAAGGAGGAGTGGGTAGAGAAATAATTCCGTGCTCCTTCAGATGATTAAGAAATTCTAAGCTGAGATACTCGCCACCTCGATCTGATCGAAGTGTCTTAATAGATTTATCGAGTTGTTTCTCTACTTCGTTTTGAAACTCTTTGAACTTTTCAAATGTTTCATGCTTGTGTTTCATAAGATAGACATAAGCATATCGACTATAATCGTCAATAAATGAAACGAAGTATCTTTCATGACTTCTAGACATGGTTCTGAAAGGGCCACACACATCAGTGTGTATAAGGCCTAGCAGATCCTTGGCTCGTTCACCAACATGGGTGAAGGGGTCCTTTGTGAGTTTGCCAGCTAAACAAGACTCGCAATTATCAAATGAGTCCTGTCCGGTAGGTTCAAGAATTCCCTAGGATTGGAGTCTTTTAATGCGTGCCTTGCTTATGTGGCCAAGTCGACAATGCCATAGAAAAGTATCATTAATGCCAGATTTGATACGTTTAGAAAGATTATATATGTTATTGTCAGTTTGAACGTCAATCTCATAAATACTGCTTTGAGGTTTAGCCTCAAAATAAAAGATATCATTTAAGTAGGCAGAAATAGCAATACTATTAAAAACGTACTTAAATCCTTGTTCAAACAATAAAGAAACTGAAATAATATTTCTGGTTAAACCAGGTGCAAACAAACAATTGTTCAAAACAACCACAAGGCCAGAAGGACATGAGAGATGATATGTTCCAGTTGCAAGAACTGGTACTCTTTTCCCATCACCAACGATGAGCTCCATGTCGCCTTGTTTCAGCTTCCTCCAACTTTTAGGCTCCTGCAAGACATTAATGATGTGGTATCCACATCCAGTATCAAATACCCATGTGTTGCTAGAAACAGTAAAAATTTCAATAACATAAATGAGAATACCTGAAGAGGTGCCCTCACCACTGGCCCTCTGCAGCTTCAGCTTGGCTAGATATTCAGGACATTTACGTTTCCAGTGTCCCATTTTGTTGCATTCAAAGCATTGGCGCTCCTCAGGAGGGGGTGCTTTTGAAGCTTTCTTGTTATTGTTGGTGGCAGGCTTGGCAGCAACATTAACTTTCTTCTTGCCTGTGCTATTATAACCTCTTTTTTTGGGGTTAGGTTTTTTAACACCAGCAGATCTGACCATCAGAACTTGATTTTTCTTTCCTTGGATATTCATCAAGGCCGTTTTGAGCATACCATGTAGCTCGGCCACTGTCTTCTCTAAGCCATTCATGTTGAAATTCATTACGAATTGAGCATAGGAGCTTGGGAGAGAGTTTAAGATGAAATCAGTAGCCATGTCATCCTTCATGGGATATCCAAGTTTGTTCATCTGGTCGATGTATCCTTTCATCTTAAGTACATGAGCACTAACAGGCGTGCCCTCTTGCATCGTGCAGCGAATGAGCTGAGACATGGTTTCATAGCGTTCTTATTGGGTTTGTTTCAGGAACATGCCCTTAAGTTGCTCAATCATGTCAAAGGCATCCAGGTCCTCCATGCTCTTTTGGAGCTCACGGGACATGCAGGCTAGCATAAGGCAGGTCACCTCAGTGGCATCATCTCTTTGTTTTTCCCAGGCCTTACGAGCGGCAGCCGTGTTACCATCGGGTGCCTCAGGGACTGGTGCATCGAGAACATAGAGCTTCTTGGCCATCTTGAGAACTATTCTCAAATTGCATTGCCACGAGAGAAAGTTGGTGTTATCCAGCTTTTCATTCTCAAGGATAGACTTGAGAGCGAAGGAGTTATTAGTATTATTATTTTCAGTAGACATCTGTCAAGATAAGCAAAGAAAATAAATTAGTATAAAGAAAGTGAAAAATCCTTATTAATTTATGACACAATTACACAAATTAGAATAAGGAGTGAGAATCTAGCTAAATCAGTCACTAATGGTAGCTGTGGCATACAACATTAGTAAGTGGGTAACTAGACTGACAATTAGTGTCAATTGTGGAAAGATGCACAACTCTCGTGTATGAGGCCGCTAAGACAAGACATGTCTATACATTGATACGTTTAGCCTCATATATGCCCACTTTTAATCTCTTGACAGCTGGGGCATGTAACAAGAGAGAAAAGTAATAGTCGTCCTAAAACATGTACTTGCGGAAGGGCCGGATGTGTCAACGAAACTCTTGCGCCTTGGAAGGATAAACTACGCATCCAGTGCGGTGCTGTGGCTCCAAACACCGATGTTTTATTTTATACTCCAAGTGTTCCTTATAATAGGATGGCATAGACCATTGGTTTTAAATATGGGTTCCAATTTTAGTGTTTACCGAATAGGGTCAAACACAACGAATGATTAAATCATACGTGTGATGTAAAAGCCAGTTTTACTATTTAAAGTCATGACAAATTTGATGAACCCTTTCATCTCTCAGGACACTTATTTTTAAATAACCTATTAAAACTAAGTTTGTCACGATTTGAATAACCGGTTAATAGTTAATAGTTGAAAACTATTAAGTTATAAGTTTTGAAATTAAATTTAGTTTAAATTGCAAAACTTTAGTGGTTATTTTTTTTATAAAAACAAGCCAGTTGTTAATTTTTTATAAAATTCTACAAGTTATAAAATTAGAACTTGTGGTGACAGATTGTGACATTTTAAAACTCCTTTTAAAACGTTTGGCGTTTGGTTGGTTTATTATAAATTTAAGTTATAAAAAAAATAAAAATAAAAGCAACCATAAAGCAAATAAATATATAAATCTTTTAGGGCCAAGTTTGTTTGATCTTGCTAGAGCCAGTTAGCAAGAACAAACGGGTTAGCAAGAACAAACGGGTCACGGGGTCCACAAAATTAAAACAACCACAATGATGGACTTCCATGCATCTAGTCGTCTCGGATGACTCCCACTGACTCCATGATTCTTGTTGCGTCTTCAGATTTGTCTTCGGGTTTTTATTACATTACATAAAATAAAAAAGCCTATTCTATTACAACTTTGAGCCATCAAAAGTGGGCCAAAACCATAAAACCAAAAAACTAAATAATAAACACAAACAACTCAATCACACGGGTCGGGCCAGATTTACATATTCAACACAATCACATACGGGCAATATATTTGGTCAAATAAAATAAAAAAAACGACCAAATTAATAAATAAAAAAATTGCCCCAAAAAAACAGATCAGATCAGAAACTTCAAGATAGTTAAAGTTTGTGATTAATCTAACCGGTGAAACCAGACCGGTTCCGATTTGCGTGTTATAACCCAGGCTCTGATACCACTGTTGGGATTCAGTGGTGATCAGTTTGACTTTTGTAAAAACGGGTTTTGACAAAGATATTAATTAATTCAGTTAATTAATAAATACGCAGTGAAAAATAAAATCATAACCTATTTAACAGCACTGACTAACTGAACAGGATCTGGTTATGAACACGCAAACAGGAAAAACAATTATTAATCTACTGATGAGATTAATTATACCTTAGTGGTTAATGATTAACCGATCGAGACACCGAGATACAACGAACCGATGCTAGATCACGAACCGAAACGCAAGAACGGGTGGCACCGAGAAACGCCGGACAAGACGGCGGACGGTGGCAAGGGTGGTGGCCGGAAGTGAGAAAGGCAGAATGCCTTTTTCGTTTTTCTTCTTTGTTCGCTAGTTCCTTCTGTCGAAGAACCAGGCAAGTCAAAAACCAAAAACAAAGAATTCTTGCGGCTCTTTTCCTTATCGGGTGAAAAACTTATTTAATAGATTATTATTATATAATAATAATAAACCCTACTAATTGTTTTCGGGCCCATAGTCCGACACGAGATAAAAGGCATGTACCCATTTAATTGTTTTAATAAAAAGATTAAAAACAATAAATATGAATTATTATTTATAAACCTGTATAAATAATAAATCCCGTGTAACGAATATATATAAAATATATCGTCTCGCTAACAGTTCGTAATTACCAGTTAAGCAGGTTAAGTGGATTTAATGTTCGTTACCCTAGGTGTAACTCTTACGGGTCATAGCTCGGTCAGCCGCGTTGTCCATCGGGTCGGTCCATAAAATCCAACACGCCCCTGGTTAGCAGGGTCCTTGAGGCGGCTAGTGGGATACAAGGGGCAACGCCCCTAGCTGGCATGTCAACTTGGAATATATATATTTTTTTCCATGTTTTGTTATGTATGAAAAACTGAGTTTGAAATTGAAAAACTACTTAAGGGTGGTCCTCCAGATCGACCAGTTTGATCATGCTGATCAATTTACTTATCGAAGTAAAGATTACTCATCCTGAGTAAGTTTGCTTTCTTCAGTAAATTTGCTCTCTTTAGTAACTTTGCTCGATCTCCTGAGTGAGTTTGTAGTTTTTGGGGAAGACTTGGTATATAAGGATACTATGTTAAGCAAAGGGATGTTTGCTATTGGTTTCTCATGCTAAGGTGGAATTGGCTAGTACATATATACTATCTTATTATATGCTATTTTGGTTAATATTAGCCTATGACAAAGGTTTTAGAGTCGGGAGTCTTAGTAGGAGCAACCTTTGTATTCTTTCGGATAGAGAAAAGGTTTGCCCTCACCCAACCATACATACCCTGTCAATAACTTTGCTATAAGTGAGATTTACTAGGTACGTTTGTTTAATAAGAGTGTGACTTGCATGTGTAAATGTACTTGCAAACCCATCATATACGAAGCCAAGAATATTAAAGGTAAAGTACAAAGGGAAAAATGAGAAGTAACTTAACGATAGTCTCATGGGCATGCTGCCCATTAAGTTGTTGAGAACTTCTGTATTGACCTTCCTTTTGGGTATCCAAACCTCGTCAAGCTCTATTGAATTGTTATGAACATGGGACCACAATGACTATATATAAAAGAGAAGAATGGAATGAGAAGTGAAGAGTGGATGACGACAAGACCAATTGCTTAAAACAATATGGTGGTATTGCTTTCTTGTGATCACTAATCTCGAATGGAGTTTTTTTTCTTGTTATGTGATAACCGTGATAACAACTATAAAACAAACATAATTTATAAATTATTGTTTCTTTTGATTGTTCAAAATAGTATTTAAGTATTTTGAATAAATATTTTGAACGCAAATACGGAAATGATGAGTCTTACGTATACGTACTAAGTACCAAATAATGTTACATATACGTGACACATAGTGCTTACATATATGTAACATTAATATAATGATAATTTTTACATATACGTAACACTATGTTTGAGAGTGGTTATCATATAAATATTGGTTAGCATTTGAACCTCACTCTATTTTGGTATTTGATTTCAACGTTAAAGCATTAGTGGTCAAGATATTTCATGGATTTGACGATATCTGTCAAGTTTAAAAATTCCCTATGGGTCTGTTTTGTATGAGTTAATGAAATGAACAAAGGAAAGGAACAAACGAGTGAATAGAATGGAGAAGAGAAATAAGTGGACCATTACCATTCCCTTATCATGTTTGGTTATCTAATAGGAATGAAATAAATCATTAATTCATGCTGTTTGGTAGTCAGGAAAATATATTCTGAAAAATAAAATATTTTGTCACACCCCAACAAGGCGGAAGTATGGGATGTAACCGGTATATCACATTGAACACAAGTACAAGAGAAACTTAAAGGAAAATTGTGTATTACATTGAACCATACTACATGCTTCTAACGAAAGTACAAATACAAGAAAAATCTCTAAAACAGTACAAAGTGTCTAAATGCCTGACTACAACCAAAGTATATAATCATAACTAGAAACAATAGTTCTAATCCAAAAGCAAACCCCCATAAAAATCTCATCTTCAATTCTGTTTACCTGAAAGCATGTTTCGAAAGCGGGTCAACTACATAAATAGTTGGTGAGTTCGCAGGTTTTGCGACTCTATAAAAAGTTTTGGATAAAAATCCAAAGTGATCAAAAATCCATTGATCGAGTACACATGTATTAGACAACATATTACCATGAGCCGCAATCAAAGCCTCGACGAAATAAAAATAAAGTACCCCATACGGAAATCTAATGCAACAACCGCCTAAAAAAATTGGCTAACTTTGAGCCCAAGTGACCCTACAATTCTGGTTGGCGCGACCAAACCATGAGCGGGGGTGTCAACCCAAGTAGTACTACTCAAAATTTCCAACGGCTACGCTCAGCTAATTGATTGCCTAAAATTGGGGACTTTAAGGCATTATAAAAAAAAATAACTTATGTAATCAATGTATCATGTAACATGTGACTAAAAAAAAAACGAAACAGCTTTCCCCCAAAAACAGTAAAACAGTAAGTAAAAAGGGGGCCGCGAAACTCACCTGGACAATGCGGGCGAGTGATGCGACACAGTCGACAAAAACCGATAAAATCCGAGTCCTAACAGGGTCCTACTAGTCAAGTGGACACAAACAATGCATTTAGGACTCCTACATGTTGTGACCAAGTCAACAAAAAAAAAGTGGCTATGTAATCGGTTGCATACCCAAACCCGTGCATACGCGTACGAACTGTTAGAAATTGTAAAACGACTTTTATATAAATTCGTGACCTTAAAACTTTAAGTTTTAGATTTTAATAAAGAACATCAGTAGTTATAAAGTCATATATAATAAAATCTCAAGTCAAGGTTTCATTTGATAAAAAACGCGGTTACGCGCGTAACGTCCGGTTTACGGTTTGAAAATCCGATACGACCGAAATTAGGGTTTTAGTGTGATATTAGCACCCAATTTAAAAATCCAAATTTATGTTTTTAATGTGATCATACTTCTGTCCAAAATCCCCTAAAACGTTTTATAAAAACAATTTTATACAAAAATTTCTAAAAATAGTAACTTTTTATAACGTTTTAATGGACCAAAATTCCAAAACCATACTTAGACATATATTTACTGCTTGAAACTTTCACAAATTTATAATATACATAAATAAGAATTTCTGACCAATTTTCATAATTTTTCAATATCCAGATTATTTATTATGAATATAATATTGTTAAACTTTAACAAATTTGGGAAAAATAGATAACTTGTCAAAACTTTACCAAATATTTACCATATTAATTTTAGGTCCATATGAGATTTTATTAAAAGTTTCAAGTCCTAATGTTGTTTAGAAGTATATGATCCCAAATTCAATCGGTAAAACTTTATAAATACCAAACACCTACTTAGGCAACTTCAATTTTTATGAATTTTAGACAGGAGTCATGTTTTATCATATACTAATTACCGACCAAATTCCAGATTTTTCCAATTCTCAGAGGTATTTTTTTTTTCCAATTTTCATGTGTTAAACTTGTAGAAATTTTAATCAATAATCTATAAATAGTTTAGTTACCAACATTTCCAGATCTCACTTTTTATATAAATACTATTTAAAAAAAAAAAAATTTGGAAACTAAATCAAAAGTTTATAAAAATCTATCAAAAACAATTGTTGTATAAAAATAAATATAATAGTTCCACGTGAACCGTGGTTGGGTGTATAACCTAATAACCACTAAAAATACCAAATATCTCAATACTAAATATTTTTGGGTTCAATTCCCAACCAATGACTAATAAAACTATTCTAACATAAAATCAAAGCTTAACGGGTAAAGTTTATACCTTCCGTATAAATGGTTCGCGTAGGCGGAACCTCCCGTATCACATGCAATACGAACCAAAAACACCATTAGGATCGTTTTTATCTCCCGAGCATTCCCACATGCTCAAAATTGACATGCGATGCCGTTTCGATGGCCATGCAACCCGATCAATTTCCTGTTTTCGATCCTAGAAACTGTTACAATCTGTTCGTATTCAAATATATACTTCCCAACATCTGATCGGAATTTCCTTCAGTGAAAACATTCATATTTGTTATAAGAAACTACTGTCCAAACGATCGGATCTCCGGGGATCGATGATTCTTTGAGACCCAGTTTTTCAAATCCGAAAATCCGATCAGTCACATTCGAGGGTATGAAAAACATACCTAGAGATCTCTAATCAAAACTTCCTCCAGTAGGGTTTTGCGTCTATGTGTTGACAAGATCATATCCAAAATTCATGCATTTATAACGGTCGGATTTTCGGAGATCATCCGATCTTTAAGACTGCGCATGCATAAAATTTTCTGGACAGAATTTAAAAACTCTTTTTAGCGAATTTAAGCAAGGATTTAGACAAATCTGAGCTTACCATTGCGTTCATAGCGTCGAGAAATGGTTTAGGGGAAAAACGGGCTTCGGCCGCCACCGGCCACGCACCGGATCACCGTTGACCGCCACGCACCACCGCCGGACCACCACTACTTCGCCGGAAACCTCTCCAGCCCTCTCCACTCTCTCTCTCTAACTTTTGCTTAATTTTTTTCAAAATGAGAAAGTGGGTGAAGATGGGGTATTTATAGCCCCTGTGGTCTCCGATCGCGTGCCAGTTTTTCGCTTAAATGAACCCAATAAAAATAGTGGCGTTATTTTACCTAAAAATAACTCGTTAGAATTTAATATTTTCTCTCGAGTCCTTGGGTCTCGTAAATATATATCCTTTCGGATTTAAATTAAATTTTACGAAACTGCTCGACTCGGGTGTTAACACGTATAAACCTGAACTTGATCAATTTTTTGACATTATAACACAAAAATAAATCTTGCTATTATCTTCCGTTCACTAACGAGTTCCTTTCGTATGAAAGTATATTTCAACATAATAATAATACTATTATTATACGAACTCGTCGAACACATGTGTTGACCGTAAAAGTCACGGTTGTCACATATTTGTAATTAATAAATTTATACTTTGGGTCGGGTTATGGGTCGCGTCATGGTTCGGGTCATGCTTCAGACATAGGTTGGGTCATGGGCCGGGTCACGACACACGTGATGGGTTGAGCCTTTGAGGCATGGTTCGGGCCATGGGACGGGTCATGGTTAAGGTCATGGGTCGGATCATGGTCGGTCCATGATTCGGGTTATGAGTAGGGTCATGGTCCGTGTCACAGGACGCAGGGCCGGTCCCGAGAATCCTTAAAACGTTTTGGGCCCCGAAACATGTAAAAAAACAGGCCACATAATATAAACTCATAATGGTAATAAAAAACTACAACAAACGAATAACGATTTACGAATCATACATAACGATTAATGAATCATGATGCACACCTCGAATAGTCGATTCGATTCCTTGAAAATCTAGTGAACATTTTTTAATTTCTAAGTGGGTTAATAAGATAAATGGATAATACAAGTAGTGGGTTTTTTTAATTTCTAAGTTGGTTAATAGGATAAATGGATAATACAAGTTGGGCCTTATATATATAATATATATATATATATATATAATTAAAAATTACGGGCCCCTTAGGAGACCGAACCCCGGACGGTCGCCCTCCCCGCCTCCCCAAGGGCCGCCCCTAATGGGACGGGTCATCGTTCAGGTCATGGGTCGATCCTTGGTTAAGGACATGGATCATGTAATGGTTCTAGTCATGAGTCGAGTCAAATTAAACAAAATAATTTCATTCCTTGAATGAATGGAAAAAAAACACCCATCATTTAAGGAATGAAAATAATTAGAAAAAAAAGAATCACATTCCTTATGTAATGGTTCATTCCATTCCTATGTGATACCAAACATATTTTGTTTCAATTCAACTTAATAACTTATTTCATTTTACCATCCATTCATACATAACAAACACTATCTATATAAATGAGCTTGTTGTAACGAGTTGGTCATTTAATAATATATCGATTTCTTAATAATTTTCTCTGTTTTACTATTTTAGTGTTTCCGCCTTGTTGCTGTACTGCAATCCCCTTGATAATTGCTAACCATTTTGTGGGAGCATCCTTCGAACTTATTCTGCATCAGGTGTAATACACGAGCAATTTAAATATAATGTTATATACTTACAAATAAAAATTATATTTTTTTAAAACTTATTATTACATCGGTTGAATAAACTTATTTATTATGCGTGTTGAATAAAATGTAATATTTTTTAACACATACACTCCCCAAAATATATTTTTAAAAAAATGTATTTTGACGTGATAATTATAAATTACGTTAAGTTAATTTACACAACATTTTTTTCAACTGGGTATTAATTTTTTTATGTAATTGATAAATATTAATTTATATTAACTTTATTTGGTTAATAAGTATCCATAAATAGATTTATATTAAATACTTAAAAAAATGTATTAGTTTAATATTATCATTAAATAGGAGAGAAAGACAGAAAAACATACAACAAAAACCTTTATTTATTATATAGTATAGATATAGATGTGATTTTTTTTTGAACGGCGAACATTGAATGTTGTGACGTCGCACCCCCCGTCACATGGGAGAGGCTCGTCCAACTCCGGCCAATATGTTGTCTTAACCAGACCCACTTGACGTCAGAGTTGGAGAGCATCAAAGGAAAAATTCCATCCAATAGATATAGATGTGATGGGACACAATATCGTAGTTAATCAATTTGCTGCGCTTAACCACCAATCTCTGGAATAAAAAAAGAAACATGATTATTGAGGCAATTTATTGTTCGTTTACATGTTATTGTAATTTTTTTTATTCAAGACTAAACTGTTATTTTTGTTGCTTGTTTACATGTTATTGTAATTGTTTTTTATTCAAGACTAAAATGTTATTTTTGTTCCTGTGGTTTGGTCAAAATTATCCAATAGTTTGTTTTCTTGTATCTAGGTTCTCGTGGTTTTAAAATTTTTCCATTTTCATCCAGTCAGCTAACAACATCCATTTTTTCAGTTAAATGAGGGGTATTTTAGTCCTTTTACATTTTTTTTACTTTCACTTTTAATCATCCCCAATTTAACATCTAATTTAATCATCCCCTGCTTACCTTTTACCTCTTTCCCCGACCAATTTCTGGCGACATGACTGAAATACCTCTTATTTAACTGAGAAAAATGGATTATGTTAGTTGACTGGATGAAAGTGTCAAGATTTTAAAACCACAATAACCCAGATAAAAAAAACAAAATATTAAATGAAAGTGTAAATTTTGATCAAACCAGGTAGAAAATATCAGTTTACTTTTTTCTTTTTGAAAGGGGTTTACTTTTTATTCGATATTAATATGGAACATGATTAGAATGGGATTTTTTTCTTAAATGGGGTTATACAGCGATAGTAGTTGCAAAATAGGTGTCGGATTTAAAAATTTAACACAAATGGTGTTTCCATACTTGCCAACCACGAATTGTGGTATTTCCATACTTGCCAACCACGAATTGTGTGTTTACATGGTTCCCAACCACGAATTGGTTGAAAATATGCTTGCTAACCACGAATTGTAGTTTTTAATGGTTGGTAACCACGAATTGTACATGGTAATGCTTGCTAACCACGAATTGTGGTTGCCAACCACGAATTGTGGTTGCCAACCACGAATTGGTTGAAAACATACATTGCTAACCACGAATTGTACATTTTCCTTTTTTTTGTTTATTTTTTATTTTCCTAAACCCATTAATACAATAATTATGTAGATATATATTTATAGATATATATTTATAATTAACGTGACTTTATTGTTCAAATGATTGTGACCACTCACTACATCAAATAATTCGTATTTGTCTTTTTATGTGACTACATAGTAGACGCAATTATTTAGATAGTAGAGTTGAACAATTATTGTCAATTTGTCACATGTTCGGGCACAATATTGAATTCTCTCAAAAATTGAGTATTAATTTTTCTTTTATTTTTTTATTGTTGTTTTATTATTTTGTTGAGAGAATCTTACTCTGATAATCATCTATGTCAATTTTATTTTTTATGAAGAAACAAGAGAATCTCTGTCAGCTTTATTTTTATAAAGAATCTTTTTCTTTCTGATTACTCTGTGTGAAAAATTTGATAGAAGATTTGCTCAACAAATATATATTAGACTTCAACAAAAACCATCTCAAACCCTTTCATACTCTTTCAAATATTTCAAACTCTTTTAAGTCTTTCTTTCATAATGTCCTTAACCCGTCCGTTTCTTGTTAGATTATTCTATGGTGGTAATTTTTCGTATGATAACGGAGTTGTTTCCTCAGATGAATCTACTCGAACGACTTCCTTTATTATTCACCACAGAATCCGATATGAAGAATTGCTTCGTATGGTTTATAATCATCTTGGTGTTCAAAAAGAATCTTTTAACTTAGGATTATTATTATATTATCAGTTTCAAGGGATATCTGAAGCATCCTATATTTCTAGTGATGCAAGTTTAGATATTATGTATTATTTAGCAGAAGCAGAAGCAAATTTCAGGGCTAACATATACGTTAATTGTCAGCCAATAATGTCAGTCCAACCAGACGGATGTATGGATCTGCTTCGTAGTGTTTCTGTTTCAATGGCACCCCAAATAACACCAACACCCCCTTGTTATCAATACAATGATCCAATACAATTCCCATCAACTTTTGAAGCCGGCCCGTCAAACCAACATACCATAGTAGAAGATATTTCATATGAACAAGCTGCTGACACTATTCATGGTGATGATGAAGAAGTCTTGGATAAGATTGTTGAAGAATTAAGGTCTGAAGATTCTGAAGATGTAAGAGAGGATTTAAATATGTCCACTGACGAAACTGATGACGACGGCTACGGTGAAACTCCAGCAGAATATAATCTCGGAATTGTTCAAGGGCTTTCTCAAGGCCCGGTGAACTATTCTGATGATGTAGAGGAATTAAGAGATTACGACGCAGGTGGTTTTGAAGAAGATGACCACATAGATTTGTGGAACAATGAGTTAAATGAAATTCGAGTTGGTATGTACTTTAAATCTAAAACTGAGTTGATGTATGTTGTTCGAAAGTGGAATGTTGCCTGTAATAGAGAGTTAATAGTAGTTGAAACTAGACCTCAAAAATGGAGGGCAAGATGTTACACCACAATCGCTTGTGAAACAAGTAACCTTCCATACGCTCCTCCGTGCAACTGGTATGTGTATGCACGTGTGAAGCATGGTGAAACATTGTGGAGGATAGTAAAATGGGTTGCGTCTCACAACTGTTATGGGTCGGTCATTCATAACAACAATAGAAGCCTTACATCTAAAAATGTTGCAGCATACATCAACCATGCGGTTCGTGCGGACATTGCTTTCCCTGTCAAACAAATCCAGGCGTACATAAAGGGAACATTGAAGGTTGATATTTCATATATTAAGGCTTGGCGAGCTAGAAGAATAGCTGTTGATAGTATTTACGGTAACTGGAAGTCTAATTTCGAGGAGTTACCTAAGTACATTACAGCCTTGATGTCATCAAATAATGGCACTATTGTGGAATGGTATCATCAAATAAATGGTTCAAGTGAATACAATACATTTAAATATGTATTTTGGGGCATTTGGGCTTGTCATAAAAGCTTTTCAACATTGTCGGCCCATTATATGCGTAGACGGTACACATTTGACGGGATCATATCGTGGTAAGTTGTTAATTGCAGTTACAAAAGATGCAAACAACTATATACTACCAGTAGCCTATGCAATCGTTGACGAGGAAACTAATGATAGCTGGGGTTGGTTTTTTATACAGTTATGGAAACATATTGCTAGTCTAACTAGGAGAAGATTGTGTGTTATTTCAGATAGACACAAAGGCATTATTCATGCAATGAATAATCTTGATATGTGGAAGGAGCCACTTGCATATCATCGTTTTTGTTTGCGTCATGTTAGGAGCAACTTCATGAAGAAGTTCAAGAATGTTAGCTTAAAAAGGCTATGTTGGTCTATTGGTAACACCACACAACGTCGAAAGTATCGAAGCTGTATACAACAAATTAAAAAGATCAATCCTGAGGCTTGGGAGTATTTGAAACAAATTGATTTCAATAAGTGGACACTTATGCACGATGAAAAAGATAGTCGTTGGGGTAACTTAACAACAAATATTTCAGAGAGCTTAAACAACGCATTACGTGGAGCTAGGGTGCTGCCCATAAAGGCGTGTATTGATTATACGTTTAATAAAGTCGTGCAACAATTTCGAAACCATACTGACAATGCAAAGCATTGTAAAACATCTTTACCCCCACGTGTATGGCACACCTTTGATGAACGTGACAAACGAGGTCAAGACCACACTGTAACTGAGTTTAATGAAAAAGAAGGGTGGTACAGGGTTACATCAATGATGCAAACAAATCAAGATGGCGACAACGATTATATTGTCCAATATAAAAACAAAAAATGCTCATGCGGAAAGTGGCAAGCTGAAAGATTTCCATGTTCACATGCAATTTCCATTTGTCGTCATCGAGGTGAAAGACCTCATGACATTGTTCATAGGGTATACAAAAATGCAACATATCTACAACAATATCAGAGTGATTTTCGACCGCTACCTCATCCTGCTTTATGGATAGATCCTGGTTGGAGGATTATAGCTGACGAATCAAAAATTGTCACATCCCGTGGTAGGAGACGAGCTCGTAGGATACATAACGAGATGGATGTTCATTACCATGAAGAATCTGTCGCTCGTAGGTGCGGAATCTGCAATGAAACCGGTCATAACAGGAAGAGATGTCCCAACCGGTCGTAACTGGAGATTTTATGATGATGTGTTTTTACTCAATAATGTTATCTGATATTTCTATGGAATTAAGTTATGTAACTTATATTTGTTTAGATAAATGTAACTTTAATGTTTTATGTAAAAGTCTTTGTTGACAATAATAAAAGATAAGAATTTTTGTACAATACACAATCTTACACATGAGGAATCAAAATCTTACACAATCTTACAAGTCATGTGACCCCCATCTCCATAAAGTTGAATGACAATCTTACATTGGTGTTCATATACGACTACCATATAATTGATCTGCCATAAAACGTCTATAATTTAGACAAGCATTTTGAACACTATCTTCATCCCACACTAATGACCTGTTTTGTACTAGCCTACGTAATAACATACATATTATGACTCCCGCATCTCGACCAATGTGAACACCATTTGGAGGCCAGACACTTTCCCCGGAATGTTCTAAAGTCTCTACTTCTTGTAGGCCAGAGCGTTGAAAAAACAAAATACGTTGTAGAAACCATCTAAAATGTAACTCGAATTCCAAAAATACTCGGTGAATACCACGATGTATGCACCATGAATTAGCACATGTATTTGCAACACAATCATATGGATAAATTACATGAACTTCTAGTGAATGCATACAAATCTTAAAAAGGTACCAGTTTATACCATCAGGAGATAGAGGTAAAAATGCCTGTAAAAACATATAAATAATTATTATTTATTTATAATAAATTATAATTATTTATTAATTATACAACTTTACCGTTTCGACCTCCCAAAGTGCAGGATACAAATGGTTCGTCCCATCACCATATTGAAATGAATCGTGATGTTCGTCAGTTATTAGGTCCATAAACTTAGGCGGTAGAATAGTCCAACGATCCCCCCTCGGTAACTCATCGCTTATTAATATGTAATATAACCTCCAATACATAGCTATATCGTTTCAGTTAACGCTTTCCTTTTCTCTTTTCGATCCGACTTGGTTTCCTAATCGCTTGAACTCCATCACATAGCTATATCGTGAATGCCTACACAGAGCCAGTCGGATTTTGCAAAATCAGTCTCGATTTGGATCGATTGAACCGTTTTCAGCGACGAACCCTAGATTCTCATTTTGGGGGTTTTCACTTTTGGGTTCATTGAAGTAAAGAAGAAGCATATCCTAACCATTTTAAGGAGTAAAGATCAACTAAATCATCCTCACCGCTGCACCGTCGTCTGAAATCAGCCCCGCCACACCGCGATTATCGCCACCGCTGCGAGTCCGATTCAAGACTGGAAGGAGACCTGCGGTCTAAAACCCTAGTTCTATTGACGGTGGTACCAAGGTGGAATAGGAAGGAGTACCCTAACTTGGGCGCAATTGGGTTAGTTCGTTCCAACTCCTTTATTTCTGTCCGTTTTTCCTTCTTGTTACACGAATTGCATGCTTAGGCATTCTTGGTCTGGGTTAGGAGGACCAGCAATTGTTCTTGATTCACAGGGAGAGACATACCATGTTTTTTGTTTTAACTGTTGCATATACGTGTTGCATCTGTTTGATTAATGAGCAATTTGGCTATTCTATTTGCCTAACTGTGGTTAAAATAAAAATAAATATTCTATTTGCTTAACTGAGGTTAAAATAAAAATAAATACATCTTGAGTATTATTTCAAACATAGACGGTAGGTGGAATAATGTCTCCTTGAGATCATGTTCAGGGGAGAGGGGTGCATCTAGTGCTAACCATAAGGGGTATAGGTTACATTTGGCATCTTGGAATGTAGGAAGCCTAACTAGTAAGTTGTTAGAGTTAGTAGACGTGCTTAGAAAACATAGGATTCAGGTAGCTTGCCTTCAGGAGACTAGGTGGAAGGGTCAAAGGGGGGGGGGTGAGTGTAATGGCTACAAACTGTTGCACTCTGGTTGCGATGGAACAAAAAATGGGGTGGGTTTTCTAGTTGCTAAAGAACTGCACGGTAATGTGGTGGAAGTGAAAAGATATAATGATAGGATCATGGTGTTGAGAGTAGTACTTGGTGAGGAAGTTGTGGCAATTGTTAGCGCTTATGCACCACATGTAGGTCTAGGAGACCAAGAAAGGAGGGATTTTTGGGGTAGTTTAGATGGAGTAATGAGGTCATTACCTAGACAGGAGAAAATATGCTTAGGAGGTGATTTTAATGGTCACGTTGGTAAGGAGAGTGATGGTTTTCCGATGGTTCATGGAGGTTTTGGTTATGGTGTTAGAAACGATAATGGTAGGGAGCTTCTTGACTTTGCGCTTGCGCATGATCTTGGTATTATAAACACGTTCTTTATAAAGAGGGAATCACATTTGATTACTTTTAGTAGCGGGGGGCGCAACACGCAGATCGATTATTTCCTGATGAGACAAGGGGATCGCAATTGGTGGAAGGATTGCAAGGTAATTCCAGGAGAGTCAGTAGCGACCCAACATCGTCTGTTGGTGGCCGATTTTACCTTGAGAAAAAGGGTGGCGGAGAGGAGAAGAAAAAATAAACCAAGGATCAGATGGGGGAATTTGAAGGACGAAAACATCAATTTGTTTAAAGATAAAGTCATGGCGATGAACACAAATACTAAGGATGGCGACACAAACCAGATGTGGGTAGCTATGGCAACCACTGTTACGCAGGCAGCAAAGGAAACCCTCGGAGTCACATTGGGAGCAACAAGAGGACATCAGGAGTCTTGGTGGTGGAATGAGGAGGTGCGGAGCAAGATAAAGGACAAGCAACAACGCTTTAAAGAGATGTTGCAGTGCAGTAATGGAGAGGAGATAATGACACTACAGGAGAACTATAGACAGGCAAAGAGGGAAGCTAAAAAGGCAGTGAGTGAGGCAAAGAGTTTTGCCTATGAAACGATGTATAGAAAACTAGACACCAAGGAAGGGGAGCATCATATGTTTAAGATTGCCAAAAATAGGGAGCGTAGGAGACAAGATCTTGGGGTCGTGAAGTTTATCAAGGAAGATGATGGAAGAGTTTTGGTAAAGGGACGAGACATCAAGCTGAGATGGCAAAACTATTTCTACACCCTTTTCAACAGTTGTAGACCAAGTCTAGCCATAACGAAGAATCCCACTACTCAATCCAATCAACGAAATAATTGTTATTGTCGAAATATCACACAGGAAGAAGTGAGGAGTGCTCTTAAGAAGATGGGAAGAGCTAAGGCAGTCGGTCCAGACAACATACCCATTGAAGCGTGGAAGTGTATGGGAGAGGAAGGCGTTCAGTGGTTGACAAGACTGTTCAACAATATCTTCAAAACTGGGAAGATGCCAGATCAGTGGATGCGTAGTGTCTTAGTACCCCTATATAAAAACAAAGGAGATGCTCATTGTTGTGCTAACTACAGGGGGATTAAGCTCCTATGTCATACAATGAAATTATGGGAAAGAGTTATAGATACAAGGATTAGACGACAAACCCAGGTTACAGCAAACCAATTTGGGTTCATGCCAGGCCGGTCCACTACGGAGGCGATACACATTTTAAGAAGATTAATGGAAAAGTACAGAGAGAAGAAACATGATTTACATATGGTGTTCATCGATCTAGAAAAGGCGTACGATAGTGTGCCTAGAAGATTGATTTGGGAAAGTCTGGAGGGAAGAGGGATCCCTAGTAAATATATTGAGGCAATTAGGGATATGTATCATGAGGCTAAGACATGCGTCCGAGCTCCCGTGGGGGATACAGACTTTTTTTCGGTGGAAGTGGGAGTTCACCAGGGGTCGGCACTAAGCCCCTTTCTCTTTGCAGTAGTTTTGGATGAGTTGTCAAAGTCGATTCAAGATGCAATTCCATGGTGCATGCTTTTTGCTGATGATATCGTGTTGATTGCAGAAAGTAAAGAGACATTGAACAACAGACTAGAGGAATGGAGAACAGTCTTAGAGCACAAAGGTTTGAAGATAAGCCGATCTAAAACCGAGTACCTTCACTGCAACTTTAGTGGTGCAAACGTCGACGAGGAGACCCAGATTTCTATTGAAGGTGGGGTTGTCCCTAAGACACTGAAGTTCAAGTATCTAGGATCTGTCATCCAGAGTAACGGAGACATCGACAATGATGTAGTCCATCGGGTGCAGGCTGGTTGGTGTAAATGGAGAGCGGCCTCAGGTGTTTTGTGCGACAAGAGGTTCCCAATAGGGTTAAAGGGTAAATTTTATAGGGTAGCAGTTCGCCCAGCGATGCTATATGGAACCGATTGTTGGGCCATCAAGAAGACACAAGCTCGAAAAATGGATGTACCTGAGATGAGGATGTTGAGGTGGATGTGTGGACACACAAGAAAGGACAGAATAAGAAATGAAGTTGTTCGGAAGAGATTGGGAGTCACATGTATCTCAGATAAGATAAGAGAAGGAAGATTGAGATGGTTTGGACATGTCAAGAGGAGACAGAGCACAGATCCAGTGAGAACGGTGGAAACTCTCGTTGTAGAGGGGAAAAGGAGCAGGGGGAGACCGAAATTAACGTGGGATGAGAGGATTAGGCTTGATTTGCTAGATGTACACCTCTCAGAGGACATGATCAATGATAGGATTTCATGGAGACGTCGTATTAGGGTTTTAGGATGAGTGACCCGTTGTGTGGGAGAGTAGAGTTGTTTAGCAAAGATTTTGCGTATGTCTTGTTTCTTGTAGGTGTGTTGTGTTTCTTGTGACTAATATACTCTAGTCATACACTGCTAATTGTTAGATTACTGTTAGATTTATTTTACTTTATTACTCATTAATTTTATTTATATTTTTATCTTTTTCTTTCCCATGGAGCCGGGGGTCTAAACGGGAGCAGCCTCTCTATCCCTTGAGATAGGGGTAAGGTTTGCCCTCATCACACCCTCCCCAGACCTTACTAATAGCGTTAGCTATGTGTGGGATTATACTGGGTACGTTTGGTTTGGTTTGGTTTGGTATAACCTCCAATACATAAGATTTCTTGTCCAAGCGCGAACATGCTGTACAAAAAAAAACAATTATTACAGGAATTACTATCTACGTTAATATGACATAATTTTTTATACTTACAATCTCCTGTATAAAAGCGTCTCCACAAAGCCCTAAAAGGGTACCCCAAAATTCACAGTCAAGTACTTCATCGCCCATACAATGAACCCTACACCAATCACTATCTCCGTTGTAAAAGAATTGGACAACATTTCTAGACCAGTTCTCATTATTTCTCCAAAAATGGTTCTCTACCGGTGCCGGTATGTCACTACCGGGTGCACTAGAAGACATGTTTATTTAAGTGTTAAATTTAGATCAATGAAAGTGTGATGTATGTGAATGGCAGTATTTATAATGGTTATAATACAAATAGATCCAACTTGCATCAGATTCACGTGACTTTTACAAAAAAACAAAACAAGTACTTTTACCATACAATAAAAAATAAAAATTAAATAAAACAAAACATGTACTTTTACCATACAATAAAAAATTAAACTTAAATAAAACAAAACATGTTTATAATCTAATGACGATCTAATCTGCTATGTGTGCCACACCAAGGTGGCCTAGAAGTTCGTCTAGGCCGCCCTTCTTGATCTGTAAGATTTGGATTTTCACTAATATCGAAGTTTGGGAATGGTATAGGGGTTACAGATGGTCGTACGTGTTGATCTGTCATGGTGTCGGTGTTGATATTTTGAGGCATGACCATGTTCACAAAATCGTTTGAATGATTATACGTTAATGGGGGACTAGTATGTTGTGATGGTGTATAATAAACTTGACTAAAATTACCCATCATGTTTGAAAAATGTGCAAAACCAACATTATTAGACGATGAACCGCCTAGTTCCAAATTTAGATTTTGTGTTTGGTGTTCAGATTCTTGGTTTCGACCATCAAGATCAGGGTTTTGTAAATTGTCACCATCTTGGTTACCAACACCATGGATGCCATCTCGTCTACCACCTCGTCTACCACCGCGTCTACGGACACTTTGAACCATATCTAAGGGTTCAGTTGGGAAAGAATATTGACTGTTGTTCGTAGCCACATGTGAACTTGGGCAATAAATATGCTCTCCCATGTTTGCAAGCCCCATATATTGGTTCGCCATATTTTGTAAAGGCTGCAAAAATTGTGTATTTTGTGAATCCATTCCCATTAATTCTCATGTAGCTCTATATATTTGACTCATTCCATCTCCCTACAATAACCAACCATAAATGTTAAAGTTTTTAATTTACAAAAAAATCATAATAAAATATAATTACCAGTAGTTCAAGTCTGCCACCATGATCTTGATGCGATTGTGAAGAATGATGACGACCAGGTTTAGTAATGAATAAAACAGTACGTGGAAAATACCAATTCAAATACTCATTACTTGCAAAAACCGTATTAGCAGGGACACCGTCGACAACACGCTCTAACCGAGACTCCCAATTTGTAATGTATTGATGATGGCGTTGTCTCCAATCTTTACCTTTGCCCTTACGATTAGATTTATGCAAATTTTCATGTTCGCTCTTGTCGAACATTACATTATAAGGGATCGGTTGAGCAAAACCGAACTGTCGCATTACCCTACTTGCTATATGGGCCTCAACAACGTCCCAAAATACGAGAGTGGTATCACACCTCCAACTAAGGTGATCGCTTCTACACATCTCCGGTAGATCCAACATAACCCCATAGTAGGGCGTCCATATGAACTACAAAATTGAAACTAAATTACATTAGTATATTTTTATAATGAAAAAGAAATGTATATAATTTAAATTACCTCATCCGCTTGTAAAGATGTAAATTGTGAACGAAACATAACAAGAACATGACTTGTTGCTTCTCTGAAGCTTAAAGGAACACTCCACCTATCAAAATCGTATAAAATTGATTTTATAAATAATTAAAAATAAACATATATAATATATGTTGTTTTTAACTTACCGTGCACCATACGGTTTTTCTCTAGCATAATCTTCTGTCCGTATGGGAGCAATTGATGGTATTCTCTCCCATGCCCATAACTGTAACAATACCATCGGCCCATAAATTTCTGTGGCTTGCGGGGATGATGCTTTGCAGAGATTTCTAAAAAGGCTAGCAAGAACAGCGCTCCCCCAACTTAGCCGACCACATTCTTTTAAATCCTCTAGATGATTTAAAAAATGTAAAGATACGTGGTTCCCAGTAGAATCAGGAAATAGGGTTCCTCCCAATAAATGTAAGATGTATAACCTTGCTCGTTGTAAAGGCGATACAGTGGACTCAGGAAGCGGCTTCTCTAGTTCTTCCATTATAGAAGATAACCTAAGCAGAGAACCCTTCAAATGACAAAATGCAGGATCCAAACCCAACATTTCATAACGGCTTTTCCACTGAGTTTCCGATAATCTTATGTCCTCTCCAGAAACAACGTTGTCGGTGATCGGCATACCCCAAAGAACTTGAACATCTTGCAATGTAACATTGGCTTCTCCAAATTTAAAATGAAAGGTGTGGGTTTCTGGACGCCACCTCTCTACAAGTGCGTTTATCAAGTGATTATCCACCTTTCGGTAACCACAATAAAAAACACCACAAAAACCAGATTCTCGTATGTGTAACATTACATTTTCTGAAACCTCAAAATTTTTAAAGTGATTCCAGAATTTCCGATCAGCACGTCTAAGAATAAGTGCTTCAATACTATAGGATGATAAATGAAACAACTGATAAGCTCTATGGTTTCTTTCAAGGAATAATACTTCTGGACAACTAGGACCGGGAAACACTTGTGGTTCCATGTGTGAATTGTGAAACAAATGTGATTTGATAACAGGTGAAAATATGATTTGATAAAAATTTGACAAATGTGAATCGTCTAAGATATGCTACTTATAAAAATGTATTTGTAATGATATCATTATTGAAATTCTTGACTTTGATAAAAAAGTAAAATCTACTAGCTACTAAACATAACATGTGAAACAAAAATACAAATAAGTAGATATATTAGTAGTGATACGTCAAGTCATTTACAACCCGTGATAAATAAAACAATATAGATAAAGCAAAACAATAGACATAAAGCCAAAGTCAGTGGGATTCTTGTTGGGTTGTGAATGAATTCGTGGTTGAGAAACAAGACTTGAATGAATTCGTGGTTGGTAACTAACTACTAGTACAATTCGTGGTTGGCAATACAAGATTGAAGAACAATTCGTGGTTGGTAATACAAGATTGAAGAAATCGTGTATACCAACCACGAATTAATAAAAAAAAATAATGAATCCCACCAATTCGTGGTTGGGAACATGGAATCACATGCAATTCGTGGTTGGCAATTGCGGAATCATTCAATTCATGGTTAGCAATAGAGGAATCATGCAATTCGTGGTTGGCAATTGTGGAATCATTCAATTCGTGGTTGGGAACATGGAATCACGCCAATTCGTGGTTAGCAAGCGTGGAAAAACCATTTTTGTAACTTTTTCGTATACGACACCGCTTGTGAAACTACTAGCATTAGCAGCACCGTTTAAGAAAAAAATTCGATTAGAATGGGAAGGAAAAGAAAAATAATACAGGCCCTTGGTCCCACGAAACGACAAAACGCGAGTTGTTGACTTGTTGGATATTTGTTTGTATTAAAACTTTTGCTATAAATTATTATTACACGGATCTCTCTTTCAAAACATGACAGAGAGCATTATTTTTGGATAACATTCTTTGAGGATTTTATCCAAATGTCTAAAGTAACTTTTATTTTAACTCCGATCTATACTATATAATAAATAAATATTTTTATTTCACGTATCAACTTCATATTTATTCTCATAATTTTTTTCCTATTTCTCTCTTATTTGATGCAATTTTATATTTTAATAATAATATATGTTTAAAGAAAATAATAAGTATACTAATAAAACACATTTATTTTGAATGATCCCTTATTATAAAAACTTTGAAATTTAATTATGTAAGTTTTGTTTTCAATCAAATATTAAATGAAAGTTAAATTATATTAAATAGTAATTAAAGTATTCTCGAAGCCCAATTATATATTAGTTTTTACATATTTTGAATTTGTTTTCTATCATTAGTATTTGTAATATATTTTTACAACCGTAAAATATATACATAAAGATTTAAAAAATTTATATATTAATATTTTGACCCCGTGTGTATACACGGGATCTAAACTAGTTCTTTTCATTAAATTAATTTATATTTATATGGAAACTAATTTAATTTATAAATTTAAAATCAAATATTTTCCAATTAGAGTTAACTAGTATTAAAACCCGCACTTCGTAGCGCGTTATACCGAGAAGAAATTAACGTTTTCAAAACTTTAAAAGAATTAATGTAGTTAAACGCGTGTCACAGAGGTGAAACTGTAAAACAAATCAAATTATTTGGAAAATTTATATATACAAAAAAAAAAACAAAATAAAAGAAAAAATTATTAAAAACACTTGATGATGTAAGCATGACGTCACTATAGGGTCGGGAGTGGGGAGGGGTGGCCGGGTTTCGAACTTGCTTTTTTTTGGTTGAAAGGAGTAGACATTGATCAGCTCGGCTAGAGCCAAATATTGGTTTAAGTCAATTGTATATTTATCATATATAAAAAAACCCTTAAAACTCATGCATGAACTGAATATAAGCTGCGCTTGGGCATTCCAAATGAACAGTACTAGTTTGTGATGGAAGGTCTCAACGGGTAGGAGTCGATTGCGGTGAAACATTTAGCCAGGTGGTTAAACCTACCACAATTAGAACTGCTCTCAATATTGTTCTTTCTCATTCCAAGTCGATTCATAAGTTGGACACGTTTCTACATGGTCACTTAAATAAATCATTTACATGCTCCAATCTAATATCTACCGGTTTATCACCTCCACCCCCAACGAATCACTAGAAATTCAGACATCATCTTCTACTATAATCAAAGACCTAACCACACCACTGTCGATCACCTCCACCCCAAGACACCATCTTCTACTATAATCAAAGACCTAACACCACTGTTGATCACCTCCACCCCCAACAGAATAAATCCACCATTGCCGATCACCTACATCTCCTCCGATCGAAAGGCCCAAAATGAAACCCCTAAATATGATGACATCCACCAATCCTGCAACCATACAATCATCATCATTTATCATCATCAAGAAAACCCCCACAAGACCGAACCCAGATGATCAAATCGAGTAAGAAACACAACCTAGAAGGATCAATTGAGGATGGTTAGAAGGCTGACCTGAGGCCACAATTTTTAATAAAACATATCTTATCTTTTCATTCTTTCCTTTATTCTTTCGTTCACTTGTTAAGTATGCACATCAGGCCAAAACTTAAGAAAATGGGCAATAGTAATCACTACTTCTGTCGTTACTGTTTGATTCCTTAAAGTTTCAAGCTAGGCGGAGTGCTAAGTGATCTGTAGGAATCAACAAGTGAAATCTATCAACATTTAAGCTAGTGTCGTCTAGCAAGTATCGCCAGGCAGTGCCGCCGGGAAAATTCGCCTTGCAAAGTCGCCAAAGGCAGTATCACCATAACTTGCGTTATGAACTTGTGTCGTCTATCATAGTGTCACCACAAAATTTGGCGACACTAGTTAGTGTCGCCGATCATTGGCATTTTTTTGGGAATCAACGCATTGTCTTCCCGACTAGTGTCGCCAGAAGAGCAATGTCGCTCAGTTAGTGTCGCCACATGAATAAGACATTAAACATGTCTCGTTTATGATCTAAAACCACATTTTTTTATGTCTAAAACATGTTTTTAACTTCTATGAGGCTAGATCAAGGGTCTTTAATATATTTTACACATAAAAATCCGATCTTTCCTATTAAAACCCCATAAAACCCTAAAACCCCCTTTTTTTAACAGAAACTCATATCCGAGGACGATTTTGATACCTGAATTCGTTCGTTTCTTTAATTTAGCTTTAGTAGATGATGAAGAACCATTTTAGAGAAGAATGCAAGCATGAAAAGTTGAATCTTTCACTTTCTCTCTCTAGAACTATGTCGTCTCTCTATCTAGTTTTCTTTGCAAAATGACGGAATAAGGCTAAAGGGTGGGTGGTGGCTAGGGTTAAGGCCTCCCTCCCTTCCTCTTTCGTCTTTCGCGATTAACCAGTTTCAACCCTTGCCCTTTTATTAACTTTATTTTCGGAACCCCGTTTACTAAACCGCCCTATATTTTTGGAATGTTACACTATTTGACACGATAGATACCATCACACTGTCAAGACACCACCTCATTAATATATGATTCAGCCATGCGTTCAAAAGAGTGAGTCTTACGAATAGGCGAAAAGTGAGCACTATTCGTCAATCTATCAACAATTACTCATCTAGCGTCATATCCGTTTCTGATCCTTGGTATATGTCAGAATTTCTAATGGTTGAATCTTTCCATAAGAGTTTTGATATTCAGCCTTGACTTGTGAACACGTTAAGAATTTCACTACATAATTAACAATATACCACTTCATATCCGGCAATATTCCCTTTTTAAATCTTGAAACATATTGGTTGCACGAGATGAATGGAATACCTGGATTTATATTCTTTGTCCAAGAGTACATAAGTCAGGTTATTAGCCTTGTCGGGTAATTAGAACAAGGAAAAAGAATCTTTAGTCTCATTTGGTAGGGATAGTACTCTTGCTTATGTTAGCTTTTCTTTGAATTGTTGAAAAACTTTCCCTTGCTTTTACCCAAAGTAAACTTTAACATCATTTTTGGTTAATGTTAGCTGTAAAGCTATTTACAGAAGTACATAAACTAACATTTTACCCCATAAACTAAAACTAATGATTACAAATTGAACTAAAAGTCTAAAATAAAACTAATTATTTTAAATTGTTCATTTATGTTTTAGTTTATGAATTTTTATAAAATACATAAATTGTTTATGTAATTTTAAGTTATAATATATAAATTAAAATTACATAATCATGTTAAAAACTGTATTGAAAGTGTGACCAAATTTATGATGGAAAATATTAGACAACAAAAAGACCGGTAGTTAGCCGCCAACATGGACGAAAATAAAAAAAATTATATCAAGTGAGGGAAGCCTTTATATCATTTCCATGGCCTTGTCACATTATTTCCTTTGCATTTTATAAAATCACTTTATAGACGTTTTTAAACCCTCAAGTAATCTTGATGCAAAAGTTTTAATTATTATTTATACCAAATTTGTGTTTAGCTACAACTTCGTGCATATAAATGCGTATTCCTATATGGATAATTACAACTAAAACATAAATTTGAAATAGAGATCAAGATGAATCCGTTGATTTTTTTGTATGACAATCTATATATATATTTGTATCTAAAATAAAATAACATGTCAAAATTTCATGTATAAATTAATTATTCCTATCATTCATGTATTTGCATATATTATAAATATATTATAAAGATGAGCAAATTACAAATTGCGTCCTTTAAGTACTACCTAGATTTCATTATAAGTTATTTAATTAAGGAAATTACATAAAACGTTTCTTTATGTTTAAAAAACATTGCATATAACGTCTTTTGGCCTAACGACCGTTAAATTTTACCGTTAAGTTTGGTCACGTGTCATTCACATGATGGTATTTTGGGGTTTTCACACATAAAATAATTATTCTTGTAATTTGTTTATATGAATGATGGTTTACATAAATAGTCATTTTACGGTAAAAAGACCAAAATACCATATGTGCCTTGCGCATGACCTGACTTACCGTTAAAATTTAACGGTTATTAAACTAAAGTATATAACGTGTAAAATTTTTTAAAAATAAAATATATTTTTTATAATTTTCTTAGTTAAATGACATATACTAAAATTTAATTAATATTTAAAAGTACGTAGTTTGTAATTTAATCTTATAAAGATAGATTAATTGTTTTTCGAAAGGAGAAAACAATAAGATAAATTGTATTTTTGTAAACCAAAATATCTCAAATGATTGTCATATACATCCAAAATCCTGGCTGTTGACGAAATGGTATGATTTTACACTGAATGATGTAACCCCGCACACTAGCACAGGCAAATAGACCAATATAATGCTATTAGAATCTGACCCAAAAAAAAAAGTAATAATAATAAAATAATCTAAATTACCTATTTTTTTTAACAGCGAACATTGAATGTTGTGATGTAGCAACCTCCGTCGTATGAGAGAGTCTCGTCCAACTTCATTTAAACTAGAATTAATCTTTAAGTGTATTATCATATTCTGGCTAGTTTTGATGTTAATGACCTTAGATCTTAATGCTCTTTTAAAACAACTTTAGGGTGTTGGGGGCCATTAACCCCAATACCCATTTACTCATCAAAACTGGCCAATAGAATTCTAACACCTCAAAACTACTCATTCACTCATTTACTCAGATTTCATTGAAAACACCCTATTCATTTACTCACCAACTTTTTTTTTTAAATAAACATTTAATTAAAAAAAAAAGACAATTTCATTAAAATAAAAATTAACATAATACAATTAAAAATAAAAAAAACCTACAAAATAAATAAAAGCTAGATAATAAAATTTTAAAATCTAAAAGTTGCATTGCCATCTATACTTTGCGGCAATTTCACGTTTACGTTGCAATACGATCGACAAGTACGGGTCTACGAGATGATCATGCGATTCGGTGAATGTTTTGATGTCACGATCCTTTTGTTTTTCAAGCATCAACTCAATCGGCGTTTGTTCTCTTTTTAATTTTGCTTCCACCATCTTATCTCGAAGACTTTCTTTTTTTTCTATCTCCAACGTTTTCATAGTCTTGTATTCGTTGACTATGTCTAACAAATTTCACTTGCTAGATGAACTTTCGGCCGATTTCTTCCCCGGACGTCTTGGCCTAGTCGGTGTCGTCTTGCGGTTTGGCGTTCACGTTTATGTCGGGAAAGAGGTTTGTAAAACCCTCCGGTTCAGATGGGGTTCTCGACTCGAAAGTTTTTGTTCTTTTTGAGGATTGACTTCCTTCTAAATCCTCACCCATCAATGCTATGGGTTCCCATTTAGCATATGTGCGTACAACCTCCCAACATTTCAAGTTGGTGAATGGCCTTTTGTACACTTTCTTGTAATGGCTTAAAGCCGCTTCAACAAGATCCAAATCATTTGTACCATTCGGCCTTCTTTGTTTCTATATATATATATAATTTGAAACGTTAGATAATAAAATTAAAAAATACCTATATAATTTGAAAAATAAATCTTACCATTTGTTGGTAACACCCGTTGAAGGCGGTCATTTTTTTATTAAGATCTTTCCACTTCCAAGACACTTGGTCAACGGTTCGATCGTTTTCACCAAATAAATCGGTAAAATGCGCAAGAACTTTCTTCCAAAACGAGTCACCTTTTTGTTGATTTCCTTTTCTTTTATTTTGTGTCTTGTGAATATAAGCTTGGACCACGGCAATTTCTTCTTCTTCCGTCCATCTCTTTGGTGGTAACCAGTTTTTGTGTTGTCTTTTCGGCTTGGCGCGGTCATCTTCAACTTCGATTTCTTCTACTTCTTCATCTTCTCCTTCATCATCCTCCTCCTCTTCCGTTTCTTCATCAACATCCTCGTCTTCTCCTTCGTCTTCGGATTCCGAACGGATGAGTTCGTTTGGATCACGATACGGTTGGTTTTGGTATTGGTAGGAAAATTGAGATAAAAAATTAGGATCCATATCAAGCGAAAATTGAGATAAAAAATTAGGATCCATATTTGGATCGGTTGAACTTTGAGGGAAGTAGTTTGGATATTGAGGTTGCGGGAAATAGTTTGGAATTGGTTGAGGAGATGGTTGTGGTCGTTGAGGAGGTGGTTGGGTTCGTTGGGGAGCGGCTTGGGTTCATTCGGGTCGCGGTAACTTTTGGCCTAAATTTTCTAGGCTTTGTTGATTTTTTGGATGGCCCTTCCATTTTTTGTAGAGTGTAAAATTATATAGATGAGATGAAAGATATATAGATGATAGGTAAAAATATGTGTGTGTAATGGGGTATTTATAGGTAAAAAAATTAATATATTTTTTTTAAATCACCCAACCCACCCCCACCCCACCAACGGCTACCTCGCAACGGCTATCTCCCCCAACGGACACCCGAGTAAATGAACTCGAATACCCCTACTCGGTTAACTTACCCGCCCCTACTCGGTTCATTAGGGGCGGTGTTCCCCTTTACTCGTTTACTCGATCCACATACTCGAGTCACCCGGGTTGAACGCCCCCAATACCCTTACAGAATCCAAATACAGAGATATGAATTAAAACTTTTACCTTTTTAACACCTTTAAGAAAACATAGACCGAGAATAGAGTAATGTCTTCATTTATCTTTTATTACAATCATTAACTCATAACACAATTTTGTAATACAAATACAATTTCTAAGAGTATATTTATGGAACCCGAATTAAATTTAAGAAGAGAAGGGGGTGCAAATCATGGTACAATTACTTAGCTTCATGGAGGTTATTAAATCTATTTGCGGAACCAGTAAACACCAGTATTCTCAGCACCTTCATCTGGTTCGACGTAAATGCAGTCCTTTGTTTCTCTCCAAAAAGCCTCTAGGATCGGAGTATCATCGAATTTGTAGTAGTCACCTAGAATGGGCTTGATGGCCTTTGTTGCCTCGACGGTGTGATAATGTGGGATAATTGATATCAAATGGTGAACCACATGAGCACAAGTTACATCATGAAAAACACAGTTAAAGATTCCATAGTCCCTGTCAACCGTCGATAAGGCTCCTCTTAGCCAATCCCATTCCCTTGAATCGTAGTGAGCTAGAGAAGGATGGCTATGGTGCAGAAAAGTGAAAAAGATGAAATGAGCATTCATAACCAACAAAGGAGCCCCATAGATGCAAAATAACCATGTTGCACTTGTGGCTGCCGCAACCTTGTATAATGTATAGAAAGCTACAAGCATTCCAGCATCCGACAGCCAAATTTGCTTACGCTCACTATCATTGAAGATAGGACTTTGTGGGTAAAAGTGACTTGCAAACCCTTTGTATTCCCTGCCATGGATATTGAATGTAAAGTACATAGGGAAGCTGAGAAGTAACCTAACGACAGTCATGAACAAGTTGCCTAGTGGGTTGTTTAGAACTTCCGAATACAAGGTATCGGCCTTCCTTTTGGGGATCCAAACCTCATCGTACTCCATAGAATTGGTGTGTGCATGGTGACTACGATGACTATATTTAAATGAAAAGTATGGAGTGAGGAATGCGGAATGGAGGACAAAACCAAGTGCATCATCAAGCCACTGGTATTCGCTAAAGGCATGATGGCCGAGATCATGACCTATGCTCCATATACCCATAAAACTACTACCTTGGCAAAACCAGTAAATTGGCCATGCTATGTAATTAAGAGGTTTAGGTAGAAGAGGAATGAAATTTGATGCAATTTGGTAAAACGTGAAGCAAATGGCTATGTCGCCAAAAAGGTAGTACAGTGAACGTGATAGATCACGTTTATAGCAGTGTAGCGGTATTGCTTTCTTAAGATCACTAATCTCGAATGGAGGTTTTTTGACAGGAACACGTTCAAGGACGTTTTTGCCACCGCTGTTAACATTCATCCGACCACCTGCACCCATCTTATTGGTTTCAAAGAAATGAACCTGCAAAACACATCATTTAGTAATTTGCATTAAATCTACTTAATCACAGGACTTTTAATTTAGATCTTAAAGCCCAAATAGATACCTCAACTAGAAGCTTTGAGTTTTGCTGTTGGTTTGTTTCAAAATAGGCCAAGCTCCTTGGATTTTATACTAGAGGTATCGGATATCAGATTATTGGTAAATTAATCTTTTCTGGGTTACATTATTCAGAATGTCAACAACCAAGGTTTTGGACATATGTGACAATCTTTACAAAATTTTTTTTTTTTGTTGAAAACCAATCTGTGGAGATATTTTGGCTTAAAAAAATTCATCCAATCTTATCTGTTTCTCCTTTAGAAAATATATGCCAATATATTAGAATAAAACACTCCATAATCTCAAATGTTGCCAAAATAATGTGATATTACCGCTAGATAATTAGTACTAGATGGAAAAGGAATTAAACATGTTCCCTCGATCATTTAATATGATTTATTTATTTTTCATTCCACGTGGTTCAGAAACGTACTTTATTTATGTCCATTTTGGTGGCTAACTGCCACTCTTTCTGTTGACTAACATTATCCACCATAAATTTGGTTCCACATATCAAAATAATTTGAAATTTAAAAAAAAAAATTAATAAATAATAATCACTCACGAATGATTTATGTATTTTAGAAATTTAATAAACAAAAATTTAATTTATGTATACAACTAGTATTAAATCAGTGCGGGTTAATAATTAACGCAACACTCGTATTAAATTCTTATAAAAAATTAATGCCTGAAAAAAGGAACTTCACACTGGTATTAACCCCTTATAAAAAAGTAACGTCTAAGTTTTAAATAATAAAATTATTAAGGAAAGTAAAAAAAATGTTATTATACACTATTCTAAAAGTTATAATTTATTAAAATTCAAGAATTTTAATGTGATACGACGGCCTTTGCCAACAACATGTCGTCGTAAAAGCTTCCTCCGGCGAGGTGTTGTCAAGAATGGTTTCTCCGGCATAGCTCCGACGTTATGGCCTTAAAACGTCATCGGAAAAGAGTAGTCGGCATAGGTCGTCGTTAAAATCATAAACCCTTATACTTTTTTCTCAATATAGATAAATAGAAAAATAGTTAAAAATAACATGTATCCACGGCATGTTATCGTAAAAAGGTTTTCCCCCTAAAAAATAATAAATAAATAATTAAATTAAATAAAAGACTTTCACGACGTCATCGTTAAAACCCTAAACCTTAATTCATTTTTCTCATTAAAAATAAAATTAAAAATATATTTGCCGACGAATTGTGTCGTCGGCATAGTTCATTTTAAAAAATTATATATTTTAAAATTTTCCAGAGATTTTATAGCAAAATATATAGCAAAACATAAAACCAGAAATTTGATACCGAATGTTAACAAACCGCAACATATAATTACGAACCATCACAAATTACTACAAACCTAAAACAAACTGTTATATTATTATAAGCCATCAACTTAACTGTCATAGCAAACCTATCAACTATCTTCATCTTCATCTTCATCTTCATCATCCATCTTACCCGACAACCCGTTTTGGTTGGATTTGCTAGCGTTCATGTAGTTTTGCATTTGTCTCACTGTTTCATTCAATTGGCGGATTTGTTCTTGCATTTTGTTTAATTGGTAGTTGGACACACATGAGACATCGGTGGGTAGATTTGTCACTTTTCTCCCACCCCGGCTTCACGTCTCTCACCAAAGGTATGTCTTAGTCCGTAGAACCACTTACTCATAAACCTCTTGCCATTAACCTGGATCCCGTTGCGTCCAGGTCAACTCATCTTAAATTCTAATCTATCTATTATAATAAATAAAAATAAAATTAGACAAATGTCACTGTGATTCAACCTCACATTTATTTTTCCGCCTCCTTTTGTTATTAAATACGTATCTCTCTTATTAATTACGCCACATTCTCTTCAGATTTTTTCATACGAAACATGAAGCAAATAAGGAAATTAAAGAAAAATTTGAATAATAACATTAATCATAATGATCAATTAACAATCATAAGTATAATTATATATATCACTTAAAATAATTAAAGTTTTAAATTTTATTATATCAATTTCGTTTCTTTATTAAAATTTGTATTTTACATATTTTTGGTAAACCAATTACATTTGCTAAAAATCTCTTTAAATTTGATCAATTCTTTTATTTATACCTTCAAATCAAGGAAAATTTTATTTAAATTACTGATTTTTTTTCATCTTATATTTAAATTAGAATAAGTTATATTAAACTATATTTATAAAATGTCTGAATATATTACAAATAACTACAATGATGGTCATATATGTTCTTATTCTTCAATTTACAAAATGAAAGTTATATCAAACTTTATAAATTAAATTAAAAAAAATGTTTATACATATTTATGAATTGTAAGAGAGTTTATGAATTACTGAAAAGTTGTATTACGATACGAAATATTTGAGAATTTTAAATAACTGACTAAAACTCAAAACTAATAGATAAGATAATACGCTGTTAAAGTGGATAGCCCTGTTTGTAGCTATCTAGCCCCCAACATTGACTGAAACTATTGGAAATTATTTGCATCAATGTTGATGGAAATGTCCATACGTACAAATCATTCGACGGTCTCATACTTTTTTTTTATATAATGGTATACAGTTGGACCGGTAAATATAACCATTAGATTAGTCTAGTGGTAAAGGTGTATAACCAAGACTTTATAAAAATGACAAAAAAAGGGATCCAAGTTGGAACAGGGGGTTTTCTCATCTATGATGGGTTTCCTCCTGTAAGGATGGAGATGATCGGGTGGGCCAGTGGCCCGTCAGTGATCCAAGTTGAGGTTCAAAAAAAAGTTAGGACTGGTAAATCCTAGTGATTGAACTCCAAATCCTACCTATTAACAGCCTGCATGAAATTCATGAAGCCGTCACTTAATTTAGAGGCACCTTAATTATCTGAGTCTTGGTACGTAACCAACTACCTACTGACATTAAGGATTACTGTTATGTATACCATTGACTAGATGCACTTACTTTTAAACCATTGATTTTTTTTTTCTGAACGGCAATCTTAATCACTGACGGGTCACTAGCACACCCTATCATCTCCACTCGTTAGAAGGAAACCTTAATTATCACAATCATTATGTTTATGAACAACCGCTTCAACCCCGGCGTAGAATCCGCTGCCGGCCAGGGTGTGACAAAACCCACCATAGGTGAGAAAACCCCTTGGCCTAACCTGGACCCTTTTTTTTTGTCACCATATTGTTTAGTTCTATTTTCATAATAAAACTATGTCTAATTGATTCCATGGTTAATACATATATGACTTGCACAATTTCTTTCTACTCAGATTTATGTTTTGTGTTTATCAAATTAATGACTGGTATTTAGGTGTAACAATTCATTTCTTCTAAACAAAAAAGTAATCATAAGAAGGCTAATAAAGTTCATTTATTCATGATAGTTTATCATTTCCTAGAATCCAAGTTGTGCCTGTTTCCATCATCAAAATTATATATGAAACAGGAAAAAACGTTTTTAAAGGCGTGCAAATTTATTTATTGTTTATTAAATAGCAACTTCATTTGCTCTATGTAAAATAAACAGATATTATATAAATCCAAAACACCGGTAGTTAACTGGGCAAACATAAGTTGACCAGGACTTTATGTAGCCACCAATCCACAAACTGACCAATTACTAAGCGTCATATAATGACCGAAACTCACATATAAAATGGACCCCTTACTTGCCACATTTAGCAACTTGCAAACAGCAAAGCACAAACCTTCACATAGAGGTATCAAGTTCGTCTTTGAGAATCAGCTTCTTAATTTGTGCTTTCAAAAGAGTCCATGAATGCTTATTAGTTTCTTGTTTTGCAGGATCTGTGCTTTGTAGCCGATAAAGATGGGAGCAGGCGGCCGGATGAGTGAAGCTACTACGACTGATAAAAGTGTCATGAAACGTGTTCCCACAGAAAAAACTCCATTCACAATTAGTGATCTCAAGAAAGCAATACCACCACACTGTTTTAAGCGATCGCTTGCAACCTCCTCATACTACCTTATCCGTGACATTGCCATATGCTATACGTTTTACTATCTCGCATCTAATTACATTCCTCTTCTCCCTAAACCCCTCAGTTACATAGCTTGGCCAATTTATTGGTTCTGCCAAGGTAGTAGTTTCATGGGAATATGGAGCATCGGTCATGATTTGGGCCATAACGCCTTTAGTGAATACCAATGGCTTGATGACGCACTTGGCTTTGTCCTCCACTCCTCTTTTCTCACTCCATACTTCTCTTTCAAATACAGTCACCGTAGTCACCATGCTCACACCAATTCTATGGAGTACGACGAGGTTTGGATCCCCAAAAGAAAGGCAGATACGTTGTATTCCGAAGTTCTTAACAATCCGCTAGGCAACATGTTCATGACCGTCGTGAGGTTACTTCTCAGCTTTCCCATGTACTTTACCTTCAATATTCACGGCAGGGAATACGATGGGTTTGCAAGCCACTTTTACCCTCAGAGTCCTATCTTTAACGCTAGTGAGCGCAAGCAAATTTGGATGTCGGATGCTGGAATGCTTGTAGCTTTCTATGCACTATACAAGGTTGCGGCTGCCACAAGTGCAACATGGTTATTTTGCATCTATGGAGCGCCTTTGTTGGTTATGAACGGCCATTTCATCTTTTTCACTTTTCTACACCATAGTCATCCTTCATTGCCTCACTACGATTCAAGAGAATGGGATTGGATAAGAGGTGCTTTATGCACTGTGGATAGAGATTATGGAATCTTTAACACTATCTTTCATGATGTAACTTGTGCTCATGTGGTGCATCATTTGATCTCAACTATCCCACATTACCATACTGTAGAGGCCACCAAAGCTATCAAACCCATCTTAGGTGACTACTATAAATACGATGATACACCGATCCTAAAGGCTTTCTGGAGAGAAACTAAGGAATGTATTTTTGTTGAACCAGATGAAGGTGCAGAGAAGAGTGGTGTTTACTGGTTCCGTAGGTAAGTTATGGATTTGCACGACCGCGCCGTTTGTTTTGTTTTTGTTGTATCCCTTCCCTAAAAAAGACTAATGTATACATGTTACCGTATTGCATGGAACGTGATTTATTTTCACTGCGCAATTTCTTTAATTTCATTATCTTGTTCTCATCTTGGTTTTATAAGATATCTGTCAGTCTTCTTTTTCCCAAAATTCTGAATAATCCAAACAACATCGATCATAATGACATATGATTGACGGAGAGTGAAATCAAGTAGCATTGAATTTGAATTGCATTTTTGACCAAAAAAATCTAGTAAACCATGAGAAGTTTATGGGAATCATAAAAATGTATATTTCATGAAGTATAAACACGACTAATAGACGTCATGTGAAAATGGAGGGGGACTTCTTTTAAGTAGTTGATATAGTAGAGATTTTTGTTTGTGAATTAATCGAGGCATTTTGAAAAGAAAAAATAGAAAGGAAGTGTTGAAATAATAATGTCTTCTCTTATATATTTGTTCAATTCAAATGAATATTAATACATCTGTATTGTATCTTTTACATTTGAATATGTAATTGGGCTGGAGCACGATATAAATGGTATGGGCTTGATGGGCTTCTAGGTTTCTGGAGTCGGGCATAAGAGTTAGGATTACACTGCTAGATCGTAATCATCTGGATTTTATAAAAGGTATTCAAAAGTTTATAGATAATGCCAAAAACTATCTTGATGGCGATGGCAAGATTTATTGCCTGTGTAAAAAATGTGCCAACTTTTATCAGGAAATTCCGACTTCGGTTTATGCACACGTACGTGTTCATGGTTTCTACAAGCATATGACACCTGGTTTTATCACGGTGAGGAATATGTTAATGTTTCGGATGTAGACGTGCTTTGGGCTTCAAAAACAAATGTTGCAGGAACATATCATGAGATGTTTGATGTACTTGATGACGTTATGGCGGAGCAAAATACACATAAAGAAAATATAGATAAAGATGGAAGTGGAGCTGGTTTAGACTTGGATTTTGATGCGTTGTTTGAAGAGCTTTGTACCGAGTTATACCACCGTTGTAGTTGGATGTCTTCCCCAAACTTTTTAGGAATACTGGTGCATATTAAAGTTATTAACAAATGGACGGATACTTTGTTTGACCAACTTTTAGAGCTTCTAAGAGTTGTATTCTTGAAAGAAAACCAAATTCCAGAATCTCACCATGAAGCTAAAAAGAAGTTGAGAAACATTGGGTTAGGGTATCAATTTATCTATGCTTGCATCAATGACTGCTTTCTATTTTGAAAGAGAATGAGTCAAAGGAAAACTGCCCAGTTTGTAATGAGAGCAGATGGGTTAACCCAAACACAAGTGGCAAGAGAAAGTGTCACCTAAAGTGTTTGCGCTACTTTCCTTTAACTTATCGGTTTCGACGAATATATAGTTCCAGATTCAATACAAAAGATATGATATGACATAAAACAGGACGCTCAACGGATTCTATGATGCGTCATGTGACATCCGTCAATTTTTCGTTAATCCAAATCCAGTTATCTAGTAACTCAGTTAACTCAATCTTGAACCATAGGGACAAATTCTGTCAATATTTAAACTTGAACTACAGGGACTAGCTATGTAATTACTCAAAAATCAAATCTGTTAATTCAAAGAAGTCAACATCGATAGTTTTGTATTCTGTTGACTTTTAGAAGTCAAACCCGTGAACCTTTGATCCAAATTCGCGAGATATATCCGAAATTCGTTTGAATTCATAATTGAAATGGACATTAATACCATTATCTATCATCATTGGTCCATTAACATTGCTATTAACTTGAATTAATTCCATTGAAGTCGAAACGGTCGACTACTCATCAAGAATTCAATGAATTCGATCATTAGGCATTACAATTTTGGAATCAGATACTCTAAACATCTAAGTCGCAACCTCCTAAACCTGTTGCACCATTCAATTCGGCCGGATACGCACTAGGAGACGCCAGAGACTAACTCGTTGGACTCACGACTGTGTTCTAGCCGAACACTATCAATCCGTTATCGTTTCAGGTAATTGAATACAACCTTAGCATTGTTTCCATCCCCATATCAAAAGCTCCATGCTAATTGTGGCTTATATCATTGAATCGAACATGAACCGATTCTAGGGTTCATGTGATTTCGGATTTAATCGAACCCTACCTTCGACTCAGTCTCAATCAAATTAAACTATAGGGATAGATTCGCAATACCTTGCTCTGTAAAAGCCCCATGATTTCGACAAGTTTTACTATCAGATTTTATCAAATTGATTTTGAGTTCTTATTCTAGGGTTTCGGTTTTTAAACATGTAACTAATCGATCCTGAAAATGTTGATTCTTCAATTAAACTTCACAATTGAGTCGTATGAAGCTGATTTATGAAACCCCTCTGTCCTTATGCCTAATCGCGACCGAAATCGAGGGAATCTGGACTGAGTTTGGTTCGGCTCCACAAAAGGGAAGAACACAGAGGTGTTTATGATTAAAACATTCCAGATCCGGATTGTGTGCGATTCCCTAGCGGGCTGTGATGGTTAAGGCACTCGGCTATGAGGGAGGAGACCCGGGTTCGAGTCCCTCCACCCCCATTTCTTTTTAAGCTAACTTTCTGAGTATTATTTTAATATAAAATCAAACCCTATATAATTATATTAATATATTAACGTGTTTTGAAACCCCGAAATACCCGAAGACTCGGGATTGTTTTTATAAAACATTTTTTTTGAGAATTTTATAACCGTTTTAATATTATTTCCCATTATTAAAAATAGTATATTTATATATTATTTTCATCGCATTAACGAGCGTTGTGTAACACTTCGAATTTATAAATAATATAATTAGTTATATTATTACCCTCGTATATATTCTCAATAAAAAAAATATATATTATTTTGTCAGATAAACGATTATCCTATTAATTCTACGAGTTTAAAAATAATGTAATAATTTATATTATTTTTCTAGACCATTATTTAATGGCGAAAACACACGAATATATTTATTAAAAATTATCATTTGTAATTAGAGACATTCGACTCGAAACATATCTATCTTAATTAAGAAATCTTTATTTCCGTGGACAAGTGCGTCTACTCTTTGATCATTAGAGCGTCATAGGACGTTCAACCTTCCGTATCGTTGTCACAAATCTCATTGTGTCTCTAATTGTTATGTGTATAATTTTAGGGCATAGGTAAGCCGTGCAGGCTAACACTTGTGGTTCCAATCTCATTCTTGTGTAAATCTACCTGCTACGCAACTCATGTGAGTTTTCACGGCCCCTTTTACTGCTTTTAAACTGGGGGAGAAAACATGACGTAAACATTTTTTTATTTTTGTACTTCATTATGTATCACTTGTTATGACTATGCGTAAACTCTATCATGAAAGTCCTCACATCAAACCGTTTAAATATGAGAATAGCGAGGTATGTTGGGTAGTACTACTGGGTTTGACAAACCTCACCCGTGTTAGTCTCGCTAACTCGATTGGATATCGAACGGGTGTAATATTGACCTAAACGTGCACCATGGTTGATAGGCCTGGTGGGAGGCATTCAAACAGTCAGTATACGGTTGCGAGCATAATAGCAAACATGAACATGGGTTAGCTACCTGTTGATATATATATATATATATATATATTGATTGTACAATAAATCTAGTAAACGTTTATTTACATATTCAAACCGGTGAACTCACCAACCTTGTGTTGACACTTTTTTTACATGTTTTCTCAGGACGCTAAACTAAGGCACAGGTGCACGTTAGGGCATGCATGGTGTCAACATGATGTATTCAATAATTGTCAATCTACTGAACATTTACTATGTTTCTGTTATTGTTAGACTTGGACGCGTTGTTGTGCGCATTTACTCTCTTGTTTAAACGCTTTCGCATTTACTCTGAACTTTTATAATATTTCAATTTGAGTCCCATATAGTGTCGTTTGATGTAACTAATAACTGAGATCCTGGTTTGTCACGTACCAAACGGTAAAACTCCATTAGTGAAAATTGGGGGTGTAACATGTCATCCGGTTGATGGGAAACAATGGTAAGATTTTGATATGAGGTATCCTAAATTTGCCAAAGAATCTAGGAACGTCTGCTTGGGTTTGGCTGCGGATGGCTTTAACCCGTTCGGTAACATGAGTCAGTCTTACATTATGTGGCCGGTAGTGTTGACAACGTACTATACACCTCCGTCGGTATTGAATTGTTATGTGGAAAAAACTGGAAATTTTTAAATTTTATTTCTTTAAATTGACCCAAAACCGACTATGTAACATTTCTGATTTTTAATATCCGTATTTCAAATTCATTGTAATGCATTTCAAACCAAATTCTAGTGCACTGTTTTGTTCAATTCGTACCATCAATTAAATACTATATTTCAATGTTAACCCGCAAATTTTACACGGTTATAACCTACTAAAACACTACATAAGTATCTATTTATACAAATATGTCAAAGACCAAAGTAACAAGGTCTGATGTTGAAAATTTACAAGAAACCCTAATAGGCACGGTCGCGCCGAATGCCTTGGCACGGTCGCGCGACTTGCTTTGGAACGATCGCGCCTGGTGCCTTAGCACGGTCGCGCCTCGTTTGGGCACGGTCGCGCCTAGTACCAGTTGAAACGTAAATATAGTTTTAATCACTCGATCGTTGAGCTCCGTAACCGTCCTACACTTCATTCTCATTAACGAATGAAATAAACCTTTCAATTACACGAAACATCTCGGATTAACTCAATCAATCTCAAAAATCATTTAGACATTTCAAGAAAACACGAATTCTTTCTTTCGATCCGAATTCTCCCAATCAAGCAGCAGATTCACGCTACTCAATCCTCACTAAAGCTACTGGACTCTCTGGTTTAGTCGGAATTGCAGCAGAGGACGCCAGAGACAGAACCCGAAGTCGTCGGAATTCCTTCCTACCGATCGCTATCAATTCGCCATCATTCCGGGTAATTGAAACCTTTCCCTCTATCGATTCAGTCCTTAGATCAAAAGCCCCATGTTAATTTGGGCTTCCAATATGGAAATCACCTTAAACCCGAATCTAGTTTTTTTCAAAAATGATTTAATCGAATCCTACATTAGACACGTTTTAAATCCAATTAATCTATGCAAAAAGACTCGAAACAATCTAATGGGTGAAAACCCTATGATTTCCAACTCTGTTATTATAAGAATTAGTCAATTCGTTCCTGATTTGGAACAGACACGGTCGCGCTAATCATCTAACGTGGTCGTGCCTCACGAGACGCGGTCGTGCCGATTATCAGCGCGGTCATGTCCTCCTGTCCAGACCCAATCATGCTCTTTGGCTAATCTCAGTCGTGTCTTGGAATCATAGACACGATCGTGCCTGGCCAAGGCACGGTCGTGCCTAATGATTTAATTAGTTAAGCCCTCTGTTTGATCAACACGGTCGCGCCCTGACTAGTATGGTCGCGCCCGTTGTTCGAGCACGATCGTGCCCTTCCCAGGCACGGTCGTGTGTGAGTTAAAATCTTGACAGAATTATAAATTTTATATATTTTTCAAACCCCAATAATTCCGATTAAATTACAAAGTAAAAATAGTTGATTTTTATAAAATTGCATTTAACCTTATTTAGAAAGAACAAATATTTAATAAATGGAAAATTATTTGTTTAAAGTTTATAAAATTTAATTTACAATTATTATTGAACCTTTCATTTAAAAAGTATTTAAATGGTTAAGTTACATTTTATAAATAAATAAATAAAATGATTTATTTACTTTATGATTAAAAAAAGACATTTATTTATTTACACTTAAATTCATTTAACACTTATAATATTTTTCATAAACAATAATTATTTACATTATCTATTTAATTATTCAAACTCAAACTTTAATCAAAATGTTCTAAAAATATTCTTTCAAACTTGATACATTTTATTCAATACCACCAACTACAAATCATTGACCTTTCTTACACAAGTCCAAATGCAACTTTAGACTCAAACTTTGGTGCACACTATTAATACCATATACATTACACTTTAGGTTAATTTGTGCATTTCAAGGATCCTTATTCTATCTAGTATCTTTGTTAGCAACGCCTCCAAACCAAGTGAGTATTTCATAGCCCCTTTTACTCTTTTACACTTTTGGGGTGAAACATGAACATTATTCAAATTACACATTACATTTACACAAACAACACAAGTACAAATCCTATTTACATTCATGTGTGCAATTTGAGCTTTATGCCCGAGTGCTAGGTGTGCTAACCTTTGTATGCGATTATATGCAATCATTAACTATACAAGCCGACGGTTTTCAATGATAGATCTATTGAGTCTGACAAACCCACCCAGATTGGGGTGATTGATACTGACAACACAATTTTTGCATGCTAGTTACAAAGGTTTGATTGTACATGGTTACATAATAGCTGCTCCCCATAAATGCCTTATTTATCATGTTATGTAAGGATTTGCTTTACAACTATATGCTATCTATATACAAACCTGTGTTATACTCACCAACTTTTTAGTTGACTTTATTTTATTCATGTTTCAGGTTCTAACGTGTGAGATTGTTCAAGATGTGCTACACATAGGATTGGACTTAGTTAATTTAAATAAAAGAACTCTATGTATTTCGATTTTGTTCTATCTTGGATTTGATTATGTTTGGATTATTTGTAATGAAATTTGGCGTTTAATATATTCAATTTAGTCAACCTTGTGCTTATGAACAGTCTACATGTCCCGCCCCGATGATTCCGCCATCGGTCGGGGTGTGACAGATTGGTATTAGAGCCTTGGTTATAGGGAATTAGGTTATTAGACACCTTGACCTAGACTATAACTTTAGGACACCTACCTATGCTATGCTTCATGTTTATATGATTATGTGCTACATGTTATGTGTTACATGCTATGTGCTACATGCTTACTATGATTAGTTATTACTTTATTTGATGAATTAATTGTTAAAAATCCATGACTTATTAGTATATACTTAAATAATAAATTAAATAAACAATATCCTTTCCTATATCCTAAAACCCCATAATATTCTTATCTTCTTCTCTATCCTTATCCTTCTAAGCATGTGGAAACTTCATGAAGCTAAATCCATAAAATTTCTTTATTTTCTCGTTAAGGTTTTTAAGCTTGTTAATTATTTGAGGACACGTGCAATCTGGAAGGGTGACACCTGTATTTTTGGTTTTCTGTCTAGGAAAGCATTTCGCATAAATCCCAATCAACTGAGGGACCCGTATGCTTTCCTGGGAATTCCTGAGATGAGTGTTTACTTATAGGCTAAAGCATGTCTCCTTGAAAATGATATAAGTTTAATTAACCTTAATGTGTCATAGTATTCGAGTGATTATATCACTATTTGAGTACAATCCAAACTATGATTATCTATTTATTTTGTTATCTTATTCTATTAAATCCAAACAATTCTCATGAGTTCTTACATCTTTTCTTGTCTTGTGAAAATCTGTAGAATGCCTCTTCGTCGTGCTCCCGCGGCCAACACCAATACCGACATTGCTGCTATTCTTGCACAACTCGTGACACAACTCACTCAAGCTAATAGTGCCACCAATGACAACAATGGTGGAAATGGTAGTAATAGTGGTAATGCTGGAAATGGTGGTAACAACCCATCTCAATGCACCTTCAAGCATTTCAACGCGTGCAATCCCCTCAAGTTCTATGGTACCGAAGGAGCTACTGGACTCCTTCAATGGTTCGAAAGCATTGAGAATACCTTTCTCAATAGTGACTGCCCCGACAACCTCCGTGTTCGTCATGCCACAAGTGTCCTACAAAAACGGGCACTCACGTGGTGGAATGGGGAGAAGAGAAATCGAGGTGTGGATGTAGCAATGACCTTACCTTGGGATGAGATTAAAAGGTAAATGACCGAGGAATTCTGTCCTCGAAATGAAGTAAAGAAACTTGAAGCCGAATTTTGGGATCTTGCCCAAGATAGTGGTGAAAACTTGGCATACACAACTCGGTTCCATGAGTTGAGTCTTCTTGTGCCCCACATGGTCACTCCTCTGTCCCGCTGTATTGAAAAGTATATTGGGGGACTACCTAGGCAAATTCAAGATACTGTCCTAGGAAGGAATCCCGCAACCCTTGAAGATGCCATCCGTTTGTCCGCCACCTTAACTGATAACTATGTGAAAGCGGGAACACTTACTAAAAAGGGTACCAAGAAAGTTTCTGACACTATAACCCCTCCTACCCACAACAAAGAAACCACAACTGAACCCTCCCGCAATAATAGGAAAAGGAAGACTAGAAACTATGCTGTGGTCACTCCTGCTATTCCTGTTAACCAAGCTGCACCTATGATTCAAACACCGGCCAAAAAGCCATATGTTGGACTCTACCCACTTTGTGCCACCTGCAACTACCATCATTCCCAAAGCATCCCATGTCGCCTTTGTACTTATTGTGGGAGATATGGCCATACGGTTAATGTTTGTAGGACCAAAGCTCTTGCGGGCCAAGTCAACCCACCAAACCAACACCCAAGTGGCTAATCAAGGTGTACCCACTATTGCAAATGGGCGAGCATGTTATGAGTGTGGCAACCCGAACCATTTCCGTGATCAATGCCCAAAGTTAGTCAATGCTAGACAAGGTGGGGCTCGTGGGCGTGCTTTCAACATAAACGCCAATGAAGCTCAAGCCAACAATGACGTGGTCAATGGTACGTTTCTTGTTAATAGTCAATATGCCTCCATTTTATTCGATACCGGTGCCGATAAAAGTTTTGTGTCACTTAATTTTGAACCCTTACTTGCAAAGACACGATCCCAATTAGAGAAAACCTTCACCGTTGAAGTAGCAAATGGTGACTCCCTTACAATTGAGTCCATTATCTATGATTGCTCTTTAGAACTTAATGATCACACATTCCCAATCAACCTTGTTCCAATGCCACTAGGAAGCTTTGATATCATCATAGGTATGGATTGGTTATCAAATCATCATGCCGAAGTTATTTATTTCGAGAAGTGCATCCGAATACCCTTACCATCGGGAGAAACGTTAAGAGTCTTTGGTGAAAAGCCTTGCAAAGGACTTAAGTTAATGTCGTGCATTACTGCTCAAAAGTACTTACGAAAGAAGTACGTGGCCTTTTTGGCCCATATCGTTCAAAAGGATGTTAAAAAGAAGAGTATTCAAGATATCCCCATTATCCGAGATTTTCCTGAAGTATTCCCCGAAGACTTATCCGGTCTTCCACCCGTTCGTCAAGTAGAATTTCGCATTGATCATGTGCCCGGAGCTAACCCCGTGACTAGAGCTCCTTATCGTCTTGCACCTTCTGAAATGCAAGAACTTGCAAGTCAACTTCAAGAGCTCTCCGACAAGGGATTCATCCGTCCGAGTCATTCACCGTGGGGTGCACCAGTCTTATTCGTCAAAAAGAAGGATGGATCATTTCGCATGTGTATTGACTACAGCGAACTCAACAAGCTTACTATCAAAAACCGTTATCCTTTGCCTAGAATTGATGACCTCTTTGATCAACGTCAAGGTTCTACTTGCTTCTCAAAGATTGATCTTCGATCTGGTTATCACCTCCGTGTGCAAGAAGACGATATTCCAAAGACTGCCTTCCGGACAAGGTATGGTCATTACGAGTTCATGGTTATGCCTTTTGGACTAACCAATGCACCCGCAGTTTTCATGGACCTCATGAATCGTGTGTGCAAACCGTACCTTGATAAGTTCGTGATCGTTTTCATCGATGATATCTTAATCTATTCCAAGACTAAAGCCGATCATGAGCAACATATTAGATTGGTTTTGGATCTCTTGAAGAAAGAACAACTATATGCCAAATTCTCCAAATGTGAATTTTGGTTAAAAGAAGTTCAATTTCTTGGTCACATCGTCAATGACAAGGGTATTCATGTTGACCGTGCTAAGATCGAAACGGTTAAGAATTGGAATGCCCCGAAGACTCCCATTGAAGTTCGTTCATTTCTTGGTCTTGCGGGATATTACCGTCGTTTCATCTCGAACTTCTCTAAGATTGCTGTCCCCCTTACCGCTTTGACCCACAAGGGTAAGACTTATGAATGGGGACCAAAACAAGAAGAAGCTTTCCAAACCCTTAAGCAAAAGTTGTGCAATGCTCCCATTTTAACTCTCCCTGATGGGAATGATGATTTAGTTGTCTAATGTGATGCTTCTAACCAAGGTCTTGGTTGTGTTCTCATGCAACGAGGCAAAGTAATCGCTTATGCGTCAAGACAACTTAAGATTCATGAGAAGAATTATACGACGCACGATCTCGAGTTGGGTGCGGTCGTATTTGCATTGAAGATTTGGAGACATTATCTCTATGGCACAAAATGTGTGGTGTTCACCGACCACAAAGTCTTCAACACATTTTCAATCAAAAGGAACTCAATATGAGGCAACGACGTTGGGTTGAACTCCTTAACGACTATGACTGCGAGATTCGTTACCATCCCGGCAAAGCGAATGTTGTAGCCGACGCTTTGAGTCGAAAGAACCATGTCATGCTTCAATGTGTTCGAATTCAAACCGACATTCAAAACCGCATCTTAGAAGCTCAACACGTCTCAGTCACCGAGGGTAACATGTACGAGGAAATGTCGTGTGGTGTTGAACTTCTGCTTGAATCAAAACCCAATGGCTTACTTTATTACTTGAACCGTATTTGGATTCCCGATCGTGATGATCTCCGTACATTTCTGATGAACGAGGCTCACAAGACTCGTTATTCTATTCATCCTGGTGCGGATAAAATGTACCAAGATCTTCGCCAACAATATTGGTGGCCCGGTATGAAAAAGGACATTGCTCTTTATGTTGCCAAATGTTTAACCTGCTCCAAAGTCAAAGCCGAACATCAACGTCCTTCTGGTTTACTTGAACAACCAGAAATTCCCGTGTGGAAATGGGAAAACTTAGCTATGGATTTTATTACCAAACTCCCTCGCACCTCGAGTGGTTATGATAGTATTTGGGTGATCATTGATCGTCTCACCAAGTGTGCTCATTTCTTGCCTATCCGTGAAGACTATCGGCTTGAGAAACTAGCCCGAATTTACATCGACGAAATCGTGAGCCGTCATGGTGTTCCCTTGAACATAATATCTGATCGATATGCCCGGTTCACTTCTCGATTTTGGCAATCTCTCCAAACTGCTCTTGGCACACGATTGGATTTGAGCACGGCTTACCATCCCCAAACTGATGGTCAAACCGAGCGAACAATCCAAACTCTTGAAGACATGCTTAGAGCTTGCGTAATCGATTTTGGTGGCAATTGGGATTCACATTTATCCCTCATTGAGTTCTCTTACGATAATAGCTACCACACAAGTATCAACATGGCTCCATTCGAAGCTCTTTATGGTTGCAAGTGTCGTTCTCCTATCTGTTGGAATGAGATTGGTGAAGCACAAATCACCGGTCCCGAACTAATTCAAGAAACATCCGACAAGATTATTCAAATCCGTGACAACATCCGAACAGCGAGAAGCCGACAAAAGAGTTATGCCGATAAACGACGAAAACCCTTGGAATTCCAAGTCGGTGACCTTGTTCTTCTTAAGGTATCCCCGTGGAAGGGTGTGATCCGTTTTGGAAAGAAAGGCAAGTTAGCCCCTCGCTATGTTGGTCCATTCAAAATCCTTGAAAAAATTGGAAAGGTGGCTTACAAACTCGAGTTACCTCCATCTCTGGGCAATGTGCATCCCACATTTCATGTATCAAATCTGAAGAAATGTCTCGCCGATGAGAATCTCCATATACCGCTTGATGACGTGCACATTGACGAAACGATGCACTTCGTTGAGAAACCGGTAGAAATTATGGATCGTGAAACCAAGCAACTCAAGCGAAGTCGTATAGCTATTGTCAAAGTTCGTTGGGAGTCTAAGCGTGGTCCTGAATTCACTTGGGAACGAGAAGACCAAATGAAGCTCAAGTACCCCCACCTTTTTACCGATGCCGTAGACTCCTCTAACTAAATTTCGGGACGAAATTCCCTCAACATGGGGAGACTGTAACATTTCTAATTTTTAATATCCGTATTTCAAATTCAATGTAATGCATTTCAAACCAAATTCTAGTGCACTGTTTTGTTCTATTCGTACCATCAATTAAATACTATATTTCAATGTTAACCCGCAAATTTTACACGGTTATAACCTACTAAAACACTACATAAGTATCTATTTATACAAATATGTCAAAGACCAAAGTAACAAGGTCTGATGTTGAAAATTTACAAGAAACCCTAATAGGCACGGTCGCGCCTCGTTCTGGCACGGTCGCGCCGAATGCCTTGGCACGGTCGCGCGACTTGCTTTAGAACGATCGCGCCTGGTGCCTTAGCACGGTCGCGCCTCGTTTGGGCACGGTCGCGCCTAGTACTAGTTGAAACGTAAATATAGTTTTAATCACTCGATCGTTGAGCTCCGTAACCGTCCTACACTTCATTCTCATTAACGAATGAAATAAACCTTTCAATTACACGAAACATCTCGGATTAACTCAATCAATCTCAAAAATCATTTAGACATTTCAAGAAAACACGAATTCTTTCTTTCGATCCGAATTCTCCCAAATCAAGCAGCAGATTCACGCTACTCAATCCTCACTAAAGCTATTGGACTCTCTGGTTTAGTCGGAATTGCAGTAGAGGACGCCGGAGACAGAACCCGAAGTCGCCAGAATTCCTTCTTACCGATCGCTATCAATTCGCCATCATTCCGGGTAATTGAAACCTTTCCCTCAATCGATTCAGTGCTTAGATCAAAAGCCCCATGTTAATTTGGCCTTCCAATATGGAAATCACCTTAAACCCGAATCTAGTTTTTTTCAAAAATGATTTAATCGAATCCTACATTAGACACGTTTTAAATCCAATTAAGCTATGCAAAAAGACTCGAAACAATCTAATGGGTGAAAACCCTATGATTTCCAACTCTGTTATTATAAGAATTAGTCAATTCGTTCCTGATTTGGAACAGACACGGTCGCGCTAATCATCTAGCGCGGTCGTGCCTCACGAGACGCGGTCGTGCCGACTATCAGCGCGGCTGTGTCCTCCTGTCCAGACCCAATCATGCCCTTTGGCTAATCTCAGTCGTGTCTTGGAATCATAGACACGATCGTGCCTGGCCAAGGCACGGTCGTGACTAATGATTTAATTAGTTAAGCCCTCTGTTTGATCAACACGGTCGCGCCCTGACTAGCATGGTCGCGCCCGTTGTTCGAGCACGATCGTGCCCTTCCCAGGCACGGTCGTGTGTGAGTTAAAATCTTGACAGAATTATAAATTTTATATATTTTTCAAACCCCAATAATTCTGATTAAATTACAAAGTAAAAATAGTTGATTTTTATAAAATTGCATTTAACCTTATTTAGAAAAAACAAATATTTAATAAATGGAAAATTATTTGTTTAAAGTTTATAAAATTTAATTTACAATTATTATTGAACCTTTCATTTAAAAAGTATTTAAATGGTTAAGTTACATTTTATAAATAAATAAAATGATTTATTTACTTTATGATTAAACAAAGACATTTATTTATTTACACTTAAATTCATTTAACACTTATAATATTTTTCATAAACAATAATTATTTACATTACCTATTTAATTATTCAAACTCAAACTTTAATCAAAATGTTCTAAAAATATTCTTTCAAACTTGATACATTTTATTCAATACCACCAACTACAAATCAATGACCTTTCTTACACAAGTCCAAATGCAACTTTAGACTCAAACTTTGGTGCACACTATTAATACCCTATACATTACACTTTAGGTTAATTTGTGCATTTCAAGGATCCTTATTCTATCTAGTATCTTTGTTAGCAACGCCTTCAAACCAAGTGAGTATTTAATAGCCCTTTTTACTCTTTTACACTTTTGGGGTGAAACATGAACATTATTCAAATTACACATTACATTTACACAAACAACACAAGTACAAATCCTATTTACATTCATGTGTGCAATTTGAGCTTTATGCCCGAGTGCTAGGTGTGTTAACCTTTGTATGCGATTATGTGCAATCATTAACTTTACAAGCCGACGGTTTTCAATGATAAATCTATTGAGTCTGACAAACCCACCCAGATTGGGGTGATTGATACCGACAACACAATTTTTGCATGCTAGTTACAAAGATTTGATTGTACATGGTTACACAATAGCTGCTCCCCATAAATGCCTTATTTATCATGTTATGTAAGGATTTGTTTTACAACTATATGCTATCTATATACAAACCTGTGTTATACTCACCAACTTTTAGTTGAATTTATTTTATTCATGTTTCAGGTTCTAACGTGTGAGATTGTTCAAGATGTGCTATACATAGGATTAGACTTAGTTAATTTAAATAAAAGAACTCTATGTATTTCAATTTTGTTCTATATTGGATTTGATTATGTTTGGATTATTTGCAATGAAATTTGACGTTTAATATATTCAATTTAGTCAACCTTATGCTTATGAACAGTCTACATGTCCCGCCCCGATGATTCCGTCATCGGTCGGGGTGTGACAGACGACATGTCGTCGGTTAAGGGTCGTCCCAGATTCAATTTTAGCCTATAAAAATTAAGATAAAATAAAATCAATATTACCAATATTACCTTTTACCGACGATAAAGGCATTTTATTGATTTTATTTTAACTACCAAAAACGTTTTTGGGAAGAACCTTTACCGACGACATGTCGTCGGTTTTGGGTTAATCTAAATCGACGCCTTTTTATCGACGACATTTTACCCTTTCTCGACGGGACTTTGCCGACGAACCTATTGCCGATGACATCTCGTCGATAAAGGCTATCTCGACGACATGTATGTTTATGTACATAATTGAGGACTTTCGGTTTTGGGTTCGGTTTAACTTCAAACCGGACCAAACTGACACATTCCCACCCCTTCTGGTTACAAATGAAGAAACAAAGGATTGAGAACTAGGGTTGGTGTTTGAGGTTCTGCTCCAATTTGTAAATATTCTTTTCTTTGCCTTTTAATTTGTTCATTAACTTGTTTCCCAAATGCCATCGGATACATGTGTTCATCGTTTCTCAACCAATGATTATAATCGGGATTGGGATTTAATATTTAATAAACTGAGACGCAGGAACCAGGAAAAAATAACTTTAGTAAATAAAAGAACCAAAAAAAAGCAGTATACAAAAAAGTATTTAATCCGTCTGGCAAGTAGAGTCCATGACCATTGAACAACTTCATATGAATGAGCTTTCCTTTTTTTTTTTACAAATGAGGTTTTCTTCTCTTACAGTGGATTTTCTTCTCTTACGAATAGAAAAGCAAAAGCAATATACAAAAAAGTATTTAGATTTTTGTAAATTATAATTATAGTTAGATATTTGTAAATTGTAATTGTAATAATTATCAATTCTCATTATTACATGTAATATGTATTATTTATTATAAGAACTATTTACAGTTTTATTACATCCTTTTTAGTACTCCATCCCGTGTAGTATACGGGTCTCTAACCTAGTATTTAATAAACTGAGACACAGGAACCAAGAAAAAAAACTTTAGTAAATAAAAGAACCAAAAAAAAATGCCCAAAAGGGGATTGCTCGAGGTTGAACGAGGGTCAGGTTGAGAAAGGCTAGGCACGCGGACCGTTGGGCTCTAAGCCTTAATCGGTTCAAACTTTATTCTTGATTTTGAAAAAAAAATTGTAAATCAATGCCAGAAGTTTTAAATATAAATGACATACACTGTAATTTCCTTAGTTAAACAACGCATACTAAAATATCTATACTATATAATAAATTTGTTTTACTTAATATATAATATTATATTTACTCAACCCGTGTAATACACGGGATTTTAACCTAGTGGGTAATATTTAAAGTACGTAATTTGTAATTTGCTCAATTTTTTTTATCTATTAAACTATTTAGAATTTCTTGTCATTCTTATTTAGTATCAATTATTGTTTTTTATCAATCATTTAGTTTTGAATGTCACCCCGCGCTTCGCGACGGGAGTTTGGTCGTTATCGCTTCTACGTGGAAAAATTCACATCAAAATGCAGACTCGCAATAGCTAACGATATAAAAAAAATACTCGAATTTGAGAATTCGTGTGTATATGGAACAGTAATTGCGCTATAAAAATGTGTTTTATATAAAAAATTCCGTCTTTCTTTCCTGCATAGCTTACACTATGGTTGCAGGACCGATGTTTAGCTAACTTGCCTGGACGATATGAAAGCAAAATGGAAAAGAAAGAGAATGATCTGTTGTTGATCATTTTCCCGTATCTAAGCCTTTGGTAGCCGGCTCCAACACTTCCTGAAGTAACTAAAATGATTTCAAAGCCTTAATAAAGATCTTTATTGTTGCTTCAATATTGTATCGCGTATGATGGTATTGAAAAGAAAGGAAAATAGTTTTGGAGCTACTCTGCATTCTGAAGGGAATTTAATGTGACTCTGAAAATTGAGTAATTAGTAATATCCTGAATTATAAAACAATGCGTCTTGCTAAAGAAACTTATGCTTGTAAACAAAAGGGAAAAAAAGACGATAGAAGGAAGGAAGGTACCTTTGAAGAATCCTAACTGCTGTTTTGACAATGTTATTTAAGTTCTTGTAGATCATGCTTAAGAATATAACCATTCTGCCTCTTTAACCAAAATAAAAATTCAGTATTTTCTAGGCATCCACTTTCTTTGTGACGGTAATATGGCAGATCCATGAAACTGAAAGTCACATAATGCAACCAGTTCAAAAATCCGCACCTACAACACATGTTTTTTTTGTTGAAAATAGCATAACACAACAATAGTATTTTGAAAGAGGTAATGAGAGCACGTAAAAATATACCTTAACAAAGTGTCACCGTCTTCACTAACAGAATTCCGCAACTGGAATTCCTGCACAAATGTGTGATTGTTATACACTTATACATAATGCAAAAAACGATATGAAGAACAAAGAAAAGGTAGATGAGATACGACCAGTAGTAATAGTAGTGTCGATTAAGATGGATGTGATGAACATTGTATATGGGGACCAGCTCGCTTTGATGCTAACACGCATCACATGGTGCAATTTTAGGATTAGGATTTAGGATCATACATATGGTTGACTGAATAACCTGATATAAAAACACCATTATATAGTACTTTCGATGACTATTTTTCTTAATACAGATTTAATTATTTCATTATGAGAAAAATTACCAAAAAAAAGAAGACCATGTTTTAACTTTCCTGTGTTTTAGTTTAAGTTTTTTTTTTCTAATTATGTTGTCTGAAACTTATCATATTATTACCCTAAAACTTGGTGCCAACTGAGTTGCAAATTAAGATGATCACAACATGAATATGTTGAAAAGCATATATGAGCATCAATTTTCATCAACTTTTTCAGTAATTATGTTAATAAAAAATATAAAATAGTAATCTTTAAAACTTACCTGTAGATCCTTTGAATCCAGTGTCTATGAGTTGTATATGGAGCTATATTCTTCTTCCTCATCGCCATCATATATCTCAAGAGTTGCATAAAAAAATGATTATAAGGCAATTTATTGCTAGTTTTAACTCCATAACATGGATTTGAATCAATTTTTGTGTTTCATGAGCTCCTTAAAAGAAGTGGTTACATTATGAATCTATAAATACGAATTTCGTTTTGTATTACCTTTATTCTCACCACTTATTTTAACCTCATTACTTCTGTCATCTCCTTTTCCAACCTGGTAAAGCTTTAGAGTGTCATAATATTCAGAAAACTGGTTTCTTGGAATGATATGTTCATTTATATCAGAAGTATGACTTGAACCAAATTGTATCAGTAGATGTAATGCCATTTTCATCCTCAACATTAACAAAATAAATTATGTATATATATTCCTTTGAAATCTATCAATATCATTTTTAACACGTTTTGATGCTAAATAAATATCATTTCATCTATTAATTTTGCTTTCAATCACATAAGCCAATGAAATCCAACCTAGTGAAATCATAATCTTCAATTAACCAATTGATTATCTTAACATTTTAGGACTACTTACAGTAACATTATAAAATTGTAGTAGATGTTCTACCACATTTTATTTTCAGATTACCAAACAAAACCAAAAGCTAAATCCATCTACAAATCGAAAATATCGAACTCTTGCATCCATTAGATCTACAAGAAGGAATAATTTGTAACAACCCAATTTAGGTCTTCTTTTTGTAAAGCTTCACATCATGGTTTGAACAGATGATTTTAAGAAGAAAAACAGTTGAAGCAAATGGGAAAGAACATGTTTAGATCGGAGCAAGTACGTACCCCTTGCAGCGGCTTTGGCTTTCTCCAAGTTCTTCTGACGTGCCATCTTCGATTTCTGAGCGTTTCCTCCACCCATGGCTTCCTGATCTCTGCTCGTCTCTCCCATCGAAACAGAAACCCTAATTCCACAATTTGGTGCACCTCTAATTTTCGATTGAACATCTGGACTCAAAAAGACAAAACGATTACTCAGAAAGGCCTCCGCCATTATCAGCGACGGCTTGGCGTTTCAGTCTGATGACCATGACCATATGGAGGCAGAATCAATCGAAACTCTACAAACGAATCAAAATCCAGAAACCTTAGCAAAGCAAATAGATCTTCCGTGAGAAGCCTGCTGGTTACGGTGGTAGAAACCGATCGTCTTCTTCCCCCAAAAAGAATTGCAGGTTTCACTAAGTGGATGGGTTTCTCTCAAGAAATGAATACGTGGGTTTGGTGATGCTTTAATGGTTGTACCACTTGCAAAACAGGTAGTAAGTTACTATTCAACTCATTGTAGTTACTATTCATTACCATGTGCTTTAAATAAGTTTAGAATGTGTTCTTAATGATCTTTATGGTCCACCACCATTCTCACCATTCGGCATTCACCACTACCTTTTTATGAGGCTGGAGGGGGCACCCTCATCGCCGACGTGCGACTTGAGGGGCTTGCAAGTCGCCACCTCCGCCACTCCTACTTCGTTGACTGAATGTGGCCTTTCACGGCTTTGGAACGATGCATGACTTCATCAATTTTAACGGTAATATCACAATCTACCCACTAATGCTCACCAATCAAATTCCGCCACCAACATGGCTTCAAGGGACCGGTTTGGGTGCCGCCACCAACATGGTTTCTTGGTGCTTTAAATGAGGTGTCACACTCTCATTGAAGGGTGTGGAGTTTTATGGGATGGATGCCCCCTCCACCCTAGTGGTTCATACAAACACAAATCTAGCTAATAATGAAATAAATTTAACAAATTCAAAATCATACAAACACAAATCTAATAATGGAATAAATTTAACAAATTCAAATTGAATTTATCAATTAATTAAACCCTTGACGCGCGCAAATGACGTGTAATCATATGGTTCTTAAAACATTGCGAATAATAAATAAAAAGAAAAAAAATCCATTTATATATCATTTGTATCATATAAACCTTAGTTTTATTTTGATAAGTGTAATGGTTATACACTTTGTATGTATAGAAACAATACTACAAATTGTATGTTCATGTATGAACAAAAGGGATCTTCTATTATGTTGTATGGTAGTAAAGAAGGATATTAACCAAAACTCTGGTCACGGGACCAATATGTTCCATCTCCTCCGGTCTTTGCATCTTCACTCCAAATGCATTTCCCATCTATCAACAATCAATTTTGTCTTCAATCACCAAATGTTATGTGACATGCAATTATTATATTCCTATTACCATCCAAAATTAAATAGATTAAAACAATTGAGTAGTGTAACTAAATATATTTAATTGCTTTTATTCTCATTACAACATCCCGATTCTAAATAGTGTATTATTCTCATCAATTGTTATGAGTTTGAATCCTACCGTATACGCGTTTATTGGTGTCAGTTAATAATAGTATATGAAGTGTCGTTAAAAAAAATTAAAGATATTTAACGATTAGTTAAATATATAATATATCATGCATGTAAAAGAATATGCGAATATAGATTCCCGGGTTCAAAATAAAAACATTAAACGAAAATTATAAGTTACCTGAAACGTGTCGATATGTGTAACTGAATCGAAGTTGTGAAATCTGCTTGCTTCCGTGAGCTTCAAAGAAAGAAACTGAAATGAATATTCATGAAATTAAATTAAGATTTATTTAAAATTTTATATTGCTACAAAAATAATGATAACTCACCTCCACCTGACTCTTTAAAGATTGCACATAGTTGATTATCTCATCCAACATTACTGCCATGCCCATTGACTGTAAATATAACTTGTGTCAACATTAGAATCTATTTTATCAAATTAGTAAGACTATAAACTTGTACAAGTAGTTAAAGTATAATCAATGTTTTCAAAACCGAACCAATAATCGAATCTGCTGACTTACGAGTCTAATGGTCAGACAATTTTCAGGAAATCATAATAACATAATATATGTATAATAAAATATAGAACTATTTTGTAACTTGAATTTGTATTGTTAATAAAACATAAAGCTTAAAATAAATAAAATGTAGTGTCTAACTGAATTATCAAATAAGTTTTTATGAGGAACAAGTCCGTTACAACCATTTGATCCGGTTTGCTAGTTAGATCCGGTTCAAACGGGCACATTTCAAATTTACTTAACGCATTGTCTTTTTGCTCCGCATTGCTTTGGAATATACCTTGTAACACCCGGGCACGATGTTTTGCAAGCATCTCAAGCGCTCGTTGATTTTCTCTCTTCTAACCTGTATCCACAACAAGCACCAGTTTTCGTGATTCGTTAATTTTTTGAACTATCGTACGGAGTTGACGATACTAAAGGTATCAAAAGTTACCTATTTTCTTCAAATCCTAGTGTTTTTTTGGTTATATTTTACAAAACTGATTGGAGAGTAATAAAAATCAAAATTTCCAAATTACCCTTTCTGCTATACTGTGACTATCAGTTGCTTGGCCCCTTTTTGCTCTAACGTGTACCACTTCCTTTGGTGCTTCACCACTATCACATGGTTTCACTCTCTTTTCCTTTCTTGAACTCTATATAATTAAAATCATAAAAAGTAAACTATAAGTATCTTAATTAAATATAAAGTAACTCATTTTTCACACCTTTATATTTAGTTCTTTTTAACCAAACTCTAGTGTCCAAAAAGAGTTACTTTAGATACTTTTACATAACAAATATTAAAAATATCACTAGTTCTTTTCAAAAAATATACTAATTTTTTGTAATTGAATAAGAAAATCGCTTTATCTAAAGAAAACGAATACCTTATATTTCTTCTCATCCATCTCACTTTTGGTAACCAGATGATATGATGAACTCCCAGAACCGCTTGATGATACATCCATTGCTTTTCGCTTCCGATTTACAACAGTTCTGGTTGAAAGTTTTGCATGAATAGTTGATGATCGAGTGACGATAATACTTGTTGAGAGAAGAAATTATCATTTGAAAACGCCATGAGGCCTTGAGAATTACTCATGTTTGAATTGTCATATTGGATTGAAAATTGGTTAAGTAATAGTTCCATGTTTTGATCAAAACTTGATGTGAAACCCTCCATATATGAATGTTTTAATAATACAAAGCTATTATTATATTTGCCCAATGTTTTGCCAGTTGTGTGTAGTCGCTCTCTCTATATATAAGCATAATTGTCTTTGTCTGTTTGTTCCTTTAAATGTATTATTTATTTCAATCTTTTTAGGAATTTGTTTAGAAAAAAGAGAGAAGAAACATGGTTCATGGAGTTGATGCACACCAACTATACTTATTGCACAACAAGTACAAATATAGTGGATTTATTCCATTCCATCTCTACAATAACTACATTAGGTAACAATGAAACATAGGTTTATAGTGTTGGAAACAAAATGTTTATTAATCATGTCTATTAGGCCATTAGTAGTGGTTTTACGCCCCCTCTTTCATGCCCCGCCATGTCAGCGCCATATCAGCACACGAGCAATCACTGCCTAGAATCACTTAAGGTGCGTAGTGATTTCACGTTCCGCATTTAATTTTCAATAATTAAATATTAAGCTTAATATATTTAATTAAAAAGAAAAAAAGAAAAAAAAATAGTGAGTTGTAATAATTTGATTAGATGGATTTATGTTTGATTTGCCCCTTCGATCCCCCGTGATTGCCCCCATACCACCTAATCACGCCCCATTCACGCCTAAAAAAATGGTGTTCCTGTAATTTTTTGCTGATTTGTATCACTTCACGACCTCCACTAATTCAAAAGCATGTGAATCACAAACTTGGAAAAAGGAACAGAGAGTTTAGAGGCCACGTGGAAGTTTCAGCTTCTTTGGTTGTGTTCCCCTAATGGGTGTAATTTCTGGAGATACATCCATAAACGGTCCCATAACTTGTTTCTTGCTTATTGTTCAATATGTGGAGCCCATCAAATAAATAAATAAATAAATAAATATATATATATATATATATATATATATATATATTTATATATTTGTATTAAATTGATTATACAATGGTGGTCACTAATCAAGGAGTTGGTGCGTTGTTCTTTTTCATTAAAATTTGTATTAAATTGATTATACAATGGTGGTCACTAATCAAGGAGTTGGTGGGTTGTTCTTTTTCATTAAAGTTTAATGTTCCAATGCATGTATCCATAGGTATGTGTAGTTTATTTTGATTATAAATCCATAATGGATTTCAATGTAATCAACAAAGGAGATTTCTGGCATTAGCTTCCAACCCAAAAAAAAATGAGGGAGGGGAGAGAGAGCGAGGGGAGAGAGCCTGGGAGAGGAGAGGGAGGCGGTAGAGGTGGATGCCCGGTGGTCAGAAAGTTCTTCGTGACCAATATCCCGCAGGGTTGCAGACCTTGGGATTTAGCTGATGCCTTCAGAAGGTTTGGAGAGGTATCTGGGGCGTTCATCGCCAAGAAGAAAGACAAAGATGGTAGGTCTTTTGGCTTTGTCAGCTTCAAGGGGGGTAAGGAACATAGATGAACTTGTGAGGGATCTGAAGAGTCTGAACCTTGGTGGAAACAAGCTCATTGTGAATCTGGCTAGATATGCGAATGAAAATGCTGATGCATTCCTGACCAAGGAGAGACCTAGGACCGGCATAGGGGGTGGTGGTAGAGCCGAGGGGGGGGGGGGGTATTCTAACAGATATATTCCGCCGGAGAAAGCATGAGAGGTCAAGAAAGGTTTCTCTTACACGGATATTCTATTGAATAAATCAAATCCGGTGTTGGATGAAGACACCATTGAGGTCGATCCATCGGTTAATACCATGTCTGCGGTGGTTGGAAGAGCAGTGGTAGCTAGGGCTGTGGATTTTCAGGTGCTGAGGAAGTTGAATGTTATTTTGCGAGAAGCTGGGTTCCAGGGGGTAGGAATTCAGTACATCGGAGGATTTTCAGTGATCTTAACCCTCAAGGATGAAGAGGCGGCTCTTTGTATGTTGGAGAACTCCGAAGTATGGAAGCCTTGGTTTTCAAAGGTAGAGATATGGAAGGGACAATCCTTACCGTTTGAACGTTTGGCTTGGATTAACATCTTCGGTGTTCCTCCAAACTCGTTGGCTTCATTAGTGTTTGAAGATATTGGTCGGAAGTATGGTAGAATAGCCCAAGGTTCTCAACTGACGGAGCTTGATGATGATTTAACATCGGACCAAATCGAAATTTTGACGGACACTGGAAACAAAATCTCCGGGGTTTTAAATCTCAGGTGGCAAGATAAAATTTACAGGGTTTGGGTGGTGGAAGAGTCGGACCCATGGTTACCAGATTTTCTTGTCAAAGACAGTTTTGGAGAGAATGAATCTTCGGAGTCAACGGAATTTTCTATACCGGAGTTTCATTCTCCGGTGATCGGAGGTGAGTTTAATGGAGGAGACGAGGAGACTGCCTTGAGAAACGAAACGACGAAGGAGGTGCATGGGGCCCCACAATAGTCAGTTGTAGTGAATGAGGAGGCAATCCCTAGGGAACAGGAGAATGTCAGGTGTCAGGAATTAAATGGGGGTTTTAACTTTTCGGCGCCAACGGTAGACATGAATGTTTTAGACAAAGGTGGGCCTACCTTTATGGCACAGTGGGTCAACCTTGTGGGCCAGTCATCTCCCAGGCCTAGGAAAAGACCTAGATGTCACGATGCAGCCCAAATTGAAGATCTTTTGGACCAAGGTATTGGGCCTGGGCTAAAGGAAAACAATGCTAAGAGGGATTTTAATCTTAATAACTCCCCCAGTGGTTCTGAGATGCAGGTTAATTCTTCTGGTAACCTAGAAGATGGTGAGATCGGTCCTGGGGATGATGAGGTTATTGAAGAACCTCATCCTAGTACCATGGAGGAAGAAATTGAAGGCACTGTTGAATTCGGCAAGATCATTGGCACCAATCTGAATGATGTCAGACATCTGGTGGAACAAGCAATTAGGAAGGAAGGTATTAATGTTGTTTCTGGATGAATACGCTCTCAATCAACATCAGGGGTTTTGGTGTCGAGAAGAAAGCTAAATGGATCAGGGATTTAAGGGTGGCCGAAAAGGTTTCCTTTGTGGCTTTTCAAGAGACTAATAGAGCGAATATTTCTGATATGGAGATAGGTAAGTTTTGGGGTCGTTCGGGGTGGAAGATGGATTTTGTTAACCCTACGGGGAGGTCGGGGGGTTTGTTATCTGTTTGGGATCCTGGTATGTTCTCGTTATCGTCTGTTGTCAAGGATCCCAATTTTCTCATTACCTCGGGGTTCATTAAGGGTGAGACAGACCTAGTTAACATTGTGAATATCTATGCCCCCCAGAAACCGGCTGATAAAAGGGCGTTGTGGGGGAGATTATTAGCGGTGAAATCGGCTGGGTCGGGTCTCTGGCTAATGGCCGGTGACTTCAATGTGGTGAGAAGGGCCGGCGAGCGTAAAAATTCTAGATTCAAGCCCTAGTGTGCGATAGATTTTAATAGCTTTGTGGCGGATGCCGACCTTTACGAGTACGACTTAAAAGGCAGTAAATTCACGTTTATGGTGGAGGGGGACAGGGGAAAAAACTCAGCAAGATTGATAGAATTCTGGTTTGTAAGAATTTTCAAAATCGTTGGCCTGAGGCGTGCTTGAGAACCCTTCCTCGGGTCCATTCAGATCACAACCCTCTGTTACTGGTCACTTGTGATCTGAATTTCGGCGCTAAGCCGTTCAGATTTTTCAGTTCTTGGCTGGAAAGGCCTGACTTTGAGAAGGTGGTGGAAAGTGCTATTGGGGAGTTTATTCCTAGTGGTCCGCCGGATCTTATGTTAATCAGGAAGTTTAGATTCTTAAGACATAAAATAAGATCTTGGCGTGATGAGATCCGTACTAAAGAAGGAGAGCTGGAGGAGAATGCGAGGGCCAAATTGGAGGAGCTAGACTTGGCTTTGGAGAACAGGGATCTGTCGGAGGAGGAGGATTGGGTTCGGTTGGAGTGTAAGCAAACGTTATTGGAGCTGGAAGATCTCAAATTGAAAGATTATAAACAGAGGGCGAGAACGAAATGGGCTTTGGAAGGCGACGATAACACGACTTTTTTCCATGGTGTTATAAACGGCAGGAAGTCGTCTAACGCGATTCATGGATTTAATGTCAATAATCATTGGATTTCAAAACCGAAGAGGATAAAAAAATTGGTTTTTGATTTCTTCCGGGATAAGTTTAAGGAGGACGCTCCAACCCGGCCTTTTTTGGAGTATGACAACGAGAACAGAATTTCGGATGCGGAGGCCGCTGCGTTAATTGATCGCTTCTCCAAGGAGGAAATTAAGCAGGCAGTTTTCGATTGTGGTAGTGAACGGGCGCCGGGCCCGGACGGATTTAATATGAAGTTTATCAAGAGATTCTGGAGATTTTTCGAAGAGGATTTCATCAGAATTTTTGATAATTTCTTTGAAAACGGCAGCTTCTCGAGAGGAACCACCTCGTCTTTCATCGCTTTAATTCCTAAAGAGAAGGATCCGGTTAGTTTGGGTAATTATCGCCCGATTAACCTTATTGGCAGTATTAATAAGGTGGTCTCTAAAGCTCTCGCTAATAGACTGAAAGTGGTGATCGGTGGGGTGATTTCAGCTAACCAAACAGCGTTCCTAAAAGATAGATTAATTATGGACGGGCCGTTAATTCCGAATGAGGTGATTGGGTGGGTAAAAAAAATAAAGAATCAAGCGTATTTTTTTAAAATAGACTTTGCGAAAGCTTATGATAATGTTAATTTGAAGTTTATTATGCTAATGATGGATCAATTGGGCTTTCCTCATAAATGGTGTTTGTGGATATACAGTATTTTATCTTCGGCTAGGTCGTCCGTTCTAGTCAATGGCTCCCCTACTTTCGAGTTCCCTTGTTACAAGGGCATGCGTCAAGGAGATCCTATCTCTCCTTTTTTGTTCCTCATCGTTATGGAAGGCTTTTCTAGTATGGTGAGAAAAGCGAGTAGATCGGGTGTGCTTAGGGGTATCATGCTTCCGAATAACGGCCCCATTCTAACTCATCTTCTATACGCTGATGATTGTGTGCTCTTGGGAGAATGGTCGGGCATTAACATCAAAAACATGGCGCTCCTGTTGCGCTGTTTCTACATTGTTTCGGGCCTGCAGATTAATATGGGGAAGTCCAGCCTAATTGGGATTGGTGTGAGTTCGAGGCAGGTGGAGTCCATGGCGATGGTGTTAAATTGTAAAACGAGAGCAATTCCGTTTATTCATCTTGGGGTCATGGTGGGAGCTAGAATGTCAAGAGTGGAAATCTGGAAATCGGTTCTGGAAGTTGTCGAATCTCGGCTTACGTTGTGGAAAATCCATCGACGGCCGAGTTACCCTAATAAAATCAGTGCTAGAAAGTATTCCTAATTACCACCTGTCTATCTTCAAGGCTCCGGTTGCGGTTCTTAATGGCATTGAAGGTATCATCAGACGTTTCTTGTGGGGAGGTAATAATGTGATTAAAAAAACGCACTGGGTTGCGTGGGAGAGGGTCACGGCTCCGATTAAGATAGGGGGCCTCGGTTTATCGAAGTTAAAAGAGGTGAATACTTCACTTCTTTGTAAGTGGATTTGGCGATACAAATCGGAAGACTTAAATCTTTGGAAACAGGTAATTAACTCTATACACGGATCAAACAGAAGTTGGAATTTGATTCCTGTGAATAAACAGATTAATGGGGTTTGGAAAAGCATTGTAGCCATGGCCGAGTCGATTAAGGTGGGGAATGTCTCCTTCTTTCAAAACATAAAAGGTGTTGTCGGAAATGGGAGAGATATCCAATTCTGGATTGATCCTTGGACGTGTAATCGGCCCCTGAAGGAGATGTTTCCGGCTCTGTTCAGGTTAGAAACAAACAAAAGGTGTTTGGTGTTTGATAGGTATGACAGGTTGGCTCTCTCGTTCTCTAATAAATGGGAGTGGAGGAGGTGGCCGATTACGGTGGCTGAGGTGTCGGAGTGGGACGTTTTGGTGTCGATGTTACAAGTTTTTTCTCTTACGGAGGCTCCGGATCGATGGGAATGGATCGGGGGTGATCAAGCTGATTTTTCGGTCAAAGCGGTGAAAAATTTCCTTCGGAGTGATAACGATTACAGCAGCAACTTCGTTTTCAAGTGGTCAAAATGGGTTCCTAAGAAGTGCAACATTTTTATATGGAGAGCGGAGATGGGACGAATCGCTACGGTGGATGCTTTGAGACGTAGGAACTGCTTCAGCAGGGATAGCACGTGTGTTTTATGTGATGATTTCGATGAATCTGCGAATCATCTTTTATGTGCTTGCTCCGTGCCCAGCAATGTTTGGATTATGGTGAGTCGTTGGTGTCGGGTCAGCCCTATTTTTGCTTTTTCGGTTAGAGATCTCCTCGGTCTTAGCGATATCTCGGGCCTCGGGGAGATGGCTAAAGTGGCGTTTCAAGGTATTCTTATAGTTGGGGTTTGGTGCATCTGGAGAGCTAGGAACAATAAAAGATTCACCAACACTCAAAAGACGGCTCACGACATTTTCCTTGATATTAGAAGTCTCGGTTTACTTTGGTATAGGAATAGATCTAAGAATAAAGGCATTTGTTAGGCCAATTGGTGCTCTTTTAATTTGATGTAATTGCTTGGTTTCTTTTTGGCCCCCTCGCGGTTTCGAGGGTGTGGTGTGAATGATATTTACCTTTCAAAAAAAAAAACAAAGGAGATTTGGTGAGCAGTGTATGGGCCATCATCAAGATTGCGTGGTTTAATTTTCATAAGGGGCAAATTTCACCGGAAAGCTTCAACAGTTACACATTTTTTAAACTTGTAGTCGATCTTATGATTAGTTTTGATTCAGTTTTGGTTGTTAAGTTTCTTCAAAAAAATGTTAGCCCGATGATTATATTCGACCCAATTCATGATTTTTTACCTTCTTTTTGACCTAAGTCTCAACATTACGTTTAGGGTTAGTGGCCCTACGCTCATGACAAATATATGCATATTATACGATAACAACCACACAATGATTAGACTTTGAAATATATTCACTACAAGAATTTAACACTACATCGATCACACCTATTCAGAAAACAAAAATCGTCGGTATATCTAACCCTATACCGATGACATGTCGTCGGGAGAGGTTTTCCAAAAGTTGCCCAAGTGAAACCCCATACCGACGATATATGGTTAGATAGGTGGAGGGAAAATTGGGCGCCAAATGAAACATATACCAATGACATGTTGTCGGGACATTTTTTTGTGTGACCTAAGGCCGCAGATAGCCTTCTGCTCCACATTTCACAAAAAAAAAACCCAATCCATTCTCTCTCGAATCTATATAGTGAAATCCAGTTTTTGAAACTATTATGGAGTATTTTTCAAGAAATCTTGTTGTTTGAGGTGAGTTAACATACAGGGGTCTAGAATTCATAGTTTTTCACATCTCAAACAACAACAACTTACAATCCTAAGGAGTCTAGGATCAACTTATGAGTTGTAGCTAACTATCTTCAACATTCAAGTAAGTTTCTTACTTTCTTCTTCATTGTTCTTACTTTTCCAACTTTTAATCTTTCAATCCATCAATCATTAATATATTTTGTTGTTATAATCTCCTACCTACCTTCATTCTTGTCTAATCCTATGTTTATCCATGATCATACACCTTTAATTGTTTTAATCATGGATCAAACAAGGGATTTAAACCCAAGATGATCATGTTCTTACCATAGTATTCATCATCTTGTTCTTCATCTTTAATCAACCTTTACATTCATGTTTTTCAACTAATCTAAGATGATTCATGAGTCTATATCATCTATATACAGATTTATGGACAAAATTTGGATTAAAACCTAAAAAGCATTAAACTTTATCTTTAACAAAATTAAACAAACTAAGTTTTGTATTTTGTTAGAAAATTTAGGTAAACTTGATTTGATCATAACTTATTCAATTCTTATATAAATAAAGTGATTCGTTTATTTGAAATCATGTTCAGAGAGTTATCTTTCCAACCATACCAAGCACATCTTCTAACTCCAAGATTTCGACCTTCAGACTTTCTGCGCAAGTTAGTGCGCATTCAACTCAAATTATGTCAAGACCCTAACTTATAGGAATTTTTTTAAAAGCTTAATTTATTTAATAATATGAATTATTATATGTCTAAAACACTAAGTTATCCATCTAAACCTGGGTCTAATCCCTTGATTTTAAATCCTCTTTATCCTAATAGATTCTTATCTAAAAGATTAAGGTTATCTTCCATGCATCATTTAGAACTTTTTCATCTTTCGATCTTTAAAATTTGAATTACTTGACTAGTTCGTGTACGACGAAATTACATGCAAGATATGTATATATCCATGAAAGGTTTTGGCTAAGGAGGACTTGGTACTTAAGTGTGTCCATGTGACCCACCTCTCTTTAGTGGGAATCCTTTTGTGGAGTGTATTGCTTATATGCTTGGTACATAATTTTCTATGTATACAATAAGTCCTTCCTTGTTATTGTCTTTTACATAAACTCTTCCTCATATCAATACAAATTTAATTAAATGAACTCATTTGAATACTACACGAGTGTAGCCATCAACCTTAAGATATTACAATCTCCACCTCTCTAAAGCGGAAACACGAGTGTGCGACGAAACTAATTCACAACACTTGTAAAATTAGAAGATATACTAAGAAATTTAAGTGAGTTCATGTGAGTGAACTAGATCATCGATACTAAGAAATTCAAGTGAGTTCATGATAAGATTGTCGTCGCACACTCGTGTTTCCGCTTTAGAAAAATTAGGTCATATAGTAAAACGCATAGACTAAAACCTAAGAGTCCCCCACATTAGGAACTACATACATACATATACATACCAATGTACTAACTTTCCTTTTATAGGTATGTCGCCCTACTCTGCTGACGTCTCTGACAATACACGCAGACAATACAAGATATTAAATACAAGTTTTGGTAGCATCAGCATAGGTGAAGATTGTAATATCTTAAGGTTGATGGCTACAAAATTGTCTAAGTATGAATGATGTTAACTATTCAATTATCTACTCACAGTTCATTGTTGCTAATAATTACAATCTTACTGTGGACATACTACTTTGAAGCTGATAGAACAATTTGCTGCTAATAAAATAATTCCACCGTTGATACCGGTTTTGCTACTCATTGTAACACCCCAATTTTTGAGAAAATAAAAGTCCAGGGACTAAAAGTGTAAAAGTCCCAAAGTTAAAGGACTAAAACAAAGAAATCAGGAAAAGAGGGTCGGTAGCGGACCGCTACCCAACTCGTAACGGTCCGCCGGCCGCAATTGGTTCGGACAAAGAGAATCAGACACATGTATGATGACTCGCCAGAAAGGATTGGGTAGCGGCCCGCTACCCAGAACCTTAGCGGTCCGCTACGTGTGTAACAAGTTGTACGGATGGCAAGAGGCGGTAGCGGACCGCTACCGCCAAGCTTTGCGGTCCGCTACGGGTCGTGTTCTAGCACTATAAATAGATGGTTATTGTTGTTCATTTGAAACAACAACAACAACACCACCAACACCATCACACATACACGCACGCATACCAAGGATCCATAAACTACGGTTACGAGAGCGGTGGTTACGAGTACGGTAAAATACGAGTACGGTTTTAGTCAGAGAAACGTCTAAATGAGGAACGAACTTAGTGTAACATCCATGTTTTTCTGGTATTATTTTAATTTATTTTATATGATAATGACCCTCCACTTAAAGCCAATACTTGTTCGACTCAATATGTCGCCATTAATTATTATATATTTTTCTTGTAACTTGGCATTACATATTATTTCTCTACTATATATAACACATGTATGCATATTTATAGATATATATACACTTTGTTATAATAAATATATATATCAAAACGAAACATGTGAGTTTTAATTATGTATTTACATCTTTTTAAATATATACATACATTTATTTATAAATATAAACATATGTATATTTGATTATATTAAACAACCCATTTATACAATTTGTAAGTTTATAAAAATGAAACTTTTCCTTATAAAATATTTATTAGATTTTTTTTATATAAGTTTTATAAAAGCAATTTTCTAAGTAAATTAAATGATTATTTTAAACAAAGAATTTGAACTTGAACCCCCACTTGTAGCATTGAACCCTCTCTATTTTGCCTTGAACCCCTCTTTTCTAATATTGAACCCTTGAACTTGAAATAGGCCTAATTTTGACTCTTGTAAGTCAAACCGCTCAAATCCCCCATCAATACCTGCTATTTCGGGATCCAACTTCTCCCAAATCTTTTTGCCACTAAATTACGATCACAGGGAACCCGTAATCAGCCCCATTGATTGAGAAATCAATTCGTTTGACCAAATTTAGAGTGCTTCGGTTATGGACATTAAAACCCACAAATCAAGTTCCTAAATCCCGCTAATCTCGTCAAGTACCAACTGTTAACGCGTTCTAATCACACCCCTTTATATAACTAGTTCGACTGCAAGCATCAAGACCTCAGATTTCACTCTTTTCTCTCAATTTTGTTATCGGCGCAAGGAAGGGGAAATAGGTCTCGATCTGGCGACGACTCAGGTCTGTTTGGGTTCTTTCTTGCCTCAGAGGTCATCTTTAGGTATCCACCTTCCCTCCCCTCGAATCGCGTCATCTTTGTAAGTAGGAAATCAATTTGGGTTTGCGGATTGAAGGGCTGTTGCGATGGTGTGTGGGGAAGAAGGGTTCATCGAACCCTTATAATAAAACAATTATGTTCTAGTTCCTTAACAAGGCTTATTCCCTGATCTGATGGTAAAAGCTCTTCCCCACACAGCGTGGGTCGTGGGTTCAAACCCTGGTAGATGCATTTTTTTTCTTGTTCTTTTGTTTTTGCATAGCATTCACACACACACCTATTATTATATTATAATCAACATTATCAGGTTTTGGCTAATAAACAAGTTTCTTTATGGAACTTTTCAAAGGTTTATAATTATTATCTTTTAGTGGCTAAAAGTATACATATATATATATACATATATATATTTTATTGTATCCTAAAAGCCTTTTGATTAACTACAAATGCATAACACATAATATATGAACTCTATTCTCTTAGAATTATAATATATTCATGAATTTTAGTAAACGGAGGGTTATATAGGGTTAGGTTATAGTAAAAAGGGTTTTAAAAATAAGAAAGATAAGAAGGATTTTAAGCTTGACATGTGTCATTTTATTGTTTTTAAATAGAGGGCATAATGGTCAATGTGTAATATACCAAGTCAATGTGTAATACACCAGGTCAATGTGTAATACAAGGTCTGATATTACACAATGATCAGACCTGATATTACACAATGAACTGATATTACACAATGACATGACATATTTGAGCGAATTACACAATAATGAGCGAATTACACAATGAGCTGGAAAACGTAAAACACAATGATGAAAAATATTTGACACAATGAACTTGTATTACACAATAAACTTGTATTACATGATGACCTGACTAATTACACAATGAACTTGTATTACACAATGACTTGACTAATTACACAATGAACTTGTATTACACAATGACCAGACGTGGTATTACAAAATGAACTTGTAATACACAATGACCTGACTAACTACATAATGAGCTGAAAAACGTAAAACACAATGATAAATACATATAACACAATGAACTTGTATTACACATTGAACTTGTATAACACAATGAACTTGTATTACACAATGAACTTGTATTACACAGTGACCTGACTAATTATACAATGACTGACTAATTACACAATGAACTTGTATTACACAATGACCAGACGTGGTATTACACAATGAACTTGTATTACACAATGACCTGACTAACTACATAATGAGCTGGAAAACGTAAAACACAATGATAAATACATATTAAACAATGAACTTGTATTACACAATGACTAGACGTGGTATTACACAATGAACTTGTATTACACAATGAACTTGTATTACACAATGAACTTGTATTACACAATGAACTTTTATTACACAATGACTTGACTAATTACACAATGACCTGACTAACTACGCAATGAGCTGAAAAACGTAAAACACAATGATAAATACATATAACACAATGAACTTGTATTACACAATGACCAGACGTGGTATTACATAATGAACTTGTATTACACAATGAACTTGTATTACACAATGAACTTGTATTACACATTGAACTTGTATTACACATTGAACTTGTATTACACAATGAACTTGTATTACACGATAAACTTGTATTACACAATGACCTGACTAACTACACAATGAGCTGGAAAACATAAAACACAATGATAAATACATATAACACAATGAACTTGTATTACACAATGACCAGACGTGGTATTACACAATGAACTTGTATTACACAATGAACTTATATTGCACATTGAACTTGTATTACACATTGAACTTGTATTACACATTGACCTGACTAATTAAACAATGAGCTGGAAAACGTAATTTTTTTTATAACGACACTATACTCGTTTTAAAGATAAAAAAACGCTCGTTTTTATGGTGTAATTTTTTTGAAAAAATAATGTCGTATGTAAAAGTTATGAACCTTTAAAAATGAGGGGGGGAACTTGATAAAAGTCAACAAAAGTGGCCAAGACTAAAATACCCTTCCAACAAATTTTTCTCCTACAATTTAATCTCAACCATTAATTCTTTTCTACAATTTGATCTAATGGCCCTAAATCATTCTCACCCTTCTTACAATTAAAATCTTTTTTACCTAAACCTAATCCTATATATATATATATATATATATATATTTATAAACTAAAATAGGTTATTAATAATACGTTTTTAGTAGCATTATAAATGATGTAAATTTTATTAATATATTTGTGAGGCCCCAATCCCGGGGGACCTCACGTATTGGATTTATTCATTAACACATAGCACTTTAAACATAAGACATACATTACACAGCGGAAACGATTTAAATCTCTACATATGCAGCGGAAAACATAACATGTCTAAACATAACTTGTCAAATACAACTGAAACTTGTCTTAATCAACATAATCAAAAGAAAACATAAACATGATGCCAGATGCTGATCTTCGGGTAACTCTTCTTGCCAAGCCAAGCATCCACTTCCATCTACTGCCACCTACACTTAACTGATGTGCATACTAAAAATCAGCAACGCTGAGTGAGTTCTAACGTTTACTTTAAATCAATTATACAAAAGATTTACTAAAACATATGTACTGCCAATAAGGCTAAGCTTAACACACTTTACTTTTAAAACATATATACTGCCGTTAAGGCTAGACTTAACACACTTTACTTTTCAAACAGTTTAAAACGTATAATAAACCGTCAATTCCTCTTTACTGTACTGCCCTCATGGCTTACATCCATGAACCGACAAGTACCTGGTCAATGCCCCCATGATCAACGACCATGAACCGACAATACCGCTTATCCGTCAATTCCTTGTCACTACTGTACCGCCCCCATGGCTTTCATCCATGAACCGACGAGTACCTGGTCAATGCCCCCATGATCAACGACCATGAACCGACAATACCCTGGTCAATGCCCCCATGGCTTACATCCATGAACCGACAATACCGCTTAACGCTAAGGGGAGGTTGCGTGGACCTCCCGAGCAACCGCCGTCACTCATACCAATTGTACAACTGTTAACGAACCCTAAGGTTCTTACTAATGGGTATAACCCATATCTGACATCTTGTACAAGTAACATCTGTCCCAAGGACCTTTATAGCTGGTACATATTCCCGAAGGAAAACTGTTCACTTTACTGTTCATAAATCTTTCTGTAAATCTTGTTCATAACTTAACATATATCATGCCTTTGTTTATGTATATAAAAATATAGTAAACGCTTGCCAAATGATATATCTTTGCTTTTACTGAAATATATCTTAACACATATATCATGCCCTTGTTTATGTATATTAAAATATAGTAAACGCTTGCTAAATGATATATCTTTACTTTTACTGAAACATAGCTTATCATAAAATACATCTTACTTTCTGAAACATAGCTTATCATATATATCATGCCTTTGTTTATGTATATAAAATATAGTAAACGCTTGCCAAATGATATATCTTACTTTACTGAAACATACTTGCACATATATCATGCCTTTGTTTATGTATATAAAAATATAGTAAACGCTTGTCAAATGATATATCTTACTTTACTGAAAACATACTTTTGCCTCTTTTAAACCTTTCACTAAAACATAGCTTTTCTCTTCAGTTTATAATATATAAAATATAATAAACACTTTACACTAAGTATGCACACCACCCCTAAAGAAGGCAAAAAGGGGATTAGAACTCACCTGATAAGCAGTTCTGAAATACTCTTAGCTGGTTACTGCGCGTCACTAATGTCACCCACGATCTGTTATAATAAAGCCGTACTTGTAAGGTAGTGCTCCTAGATGACACTAGACATCTCTATGCTTAAACCTAGTAGTTTCGATGGATTTGCACCTATCGAAACTAGGTAGTTTCGATGGGTCTGCACATATCGAAACTTGTAGTTTCGATGGAGTCTGAACATATCGAAACTTGTAGTTTCGATGGGTCTGCACATATCGAAACTATGTAGTTTCGATGGAGTCTGAACATATCGAAACTAGGTAGTTTCGATGGGTCTGCACAGATTGTCTTTCCAAAAATCTGAAGCTTTTGCATGCGAGTCTGATCGAGTCAGTATCTCAACTTTTCTTAGATCAAAATGTTCGGTTTCCATTCTAGATGCTATACCTAAGCTCATTTTCAAGTTCCATCCGCAAAATCGTTGCCTTTTTATCCAAAACCCGAAAATCCCAAAAACGAACTAAAACTCAGATCTAAGAGAATAGGTTACCTGAAATCGCTTCTCCTTCACAGCTAAACGGTCCAGATACGTATGCCCACAGTCCTATGAGCTCGGATTTGAAAAACGGGACTTTCTCTCTCTAGACTCTCTCTCACCTTCTCTCTAGAAACGAAAATGATAGTGGAAATGAGGGCTTTGGGCAGGTCTTGAGGCTTATAAGGGCCCAAACCCTTGCCCCTTTCAGCCCATACACCCCGGCCCAAGCCCGCTTCCCTTTTTCTTATTTTAAAATTTTAATTCTCGTGAATTCTTTCGCGCCCTAAAACTCGGGATGTTACAAGTCTACCCTCCTTAAAATAGGTTTCGTCCTCGAAACCTGTCATAAGCTATACCGATAGCAAATCACAGAATGGGTGGCATAAACCGTAGCTATGCAAGGCAGCTTGGTCATGAAGGCCATTGTGATTAACTACCGCTGAGGATCTAATCCGGGTAATATCTAGTTCTAAGGCTCCTAAGCTGATGGAGCTAACTAATCATTCAAGGAAATAAAATCATAAACTTGGCATATCACAAATAAGAGTTTGCAACGTACCTTACTGAGTCATCTGGTAAACCCTTGCTGTGGCCTTGTTGATGTAAGGTTCTTTCTCTGCACCCTTACCCTTTTCGGATCCTCCCGCTTCCGGCTCTTTGCGCTTCCTACAATCTCGGCTCACGTGTCCCTGTCCCCCACAATTGTGGCATCTTGGCCTTTCCGGGCAGTCCCGTGATTGGTGTCCAAACTTGCCACACCTGAAACATCCGACCTGACCCGCCTTACATTCACCTCCATGTCTCCTCCCACATTTACCGCATAGACCCTCAGCTTCTACCCTTGCCCTCCTATCGTTAGGACCCTGGAGTTCCTCAGCAGTGCGCTTAGCTACTTGTTTCTTGGGTGCTTCAGCAATGACTTCAGAGGCAATGTCATCATAGACAACTCCGCTCAGAACAACCACCGACTCAAAGGTACTCGGTGTGTTGGATTTTACCAAGGTACGTATCTTTGGAGGCAACCCCTGAACATAATAATGAATCCTCCTCTCCTCTGACGTTACAAGATGAGGCACCAGACGCGCCAACTCATTGTACTTTGAAGTATATTGCCGGTGAGTCATGAGTCCGGCTTGCAGAGTCAAGAATTCCCTTTCCACCTTGTGGACCTCATTCTTAGGACAAAACTTTTCAGTTACCAACGCTTTCAGGTCACTCCACCTCATCAATCCGACCGCTTGGTCACCCTTAGCCTGTTTCACAGTTTCCCACCAGTGTGCGGCTTCCCCTTTCAATGACTTTGCAGCGAACATGACTGCTTGTTCCGGTCGACATTCACTAAGACGAATGGTCGACTCCATGCCGTTAATCCAATCTAAGGTATCTGATGCTTCCTTTTCCCCAGTAAGCACGGGTGGATCACAACCCCGAAATGCCTTATAGTCACAGCCGCGAGCAGGCGGTGCAACATTATCTACCAGATTCGGTCCTCCCGTTGTTGGAAGCACCACAGGCTCTTCAGTTGTGTTAGGGCTCTCCTTGGCCTTCCTCAAGGCTTCGTCTAGTATGGCCGGTAAGGTTTCCTTCAACAGTCGGGTAAACTCACGGCCAATAGCCGCTTGCACGGCTGGTTCAAACTCAAACGGCGGGTCATCTCCTTCCACATGTTCAGCATTGTGCTGACTAATCTCTGTCTCAGTATGGGTAGTGTGAACACTCCCCTCAATCACTTGGTTTGTGCTAGCTCCACCGTGGCGGCCTGTACGCCCACCACGTCTTCCTCCTCCACCTCCTCTAGTTCCTCCACGTCTAGCCATTTCTAACTGAAAGATAGAGAACAAAAGATTTAATTTCATCATGCTAGGGAATATGTAGAACACAATAAGTAAGGTAAGATGTTAATATACACTGGCCATCTGTAATTAACCATTACATCACATCTTGTTTTCTATTTATTCGCTTTCATGGTTCCACTAAAGCCTCTATTCTTATCTTGACACTCTAAAGGTAAACTTTACTTACTATACGCTTCTGATGCTTTGGCTTGAGTTACCCGTACTGGCATCCGCTACTTGTCCCATTCTTAGTTTAAGTCTGGACATCGGGGATGTCCAAATCTCTCAAACTATGGCTCTGATACCAACTTGTGAGGCCCCAATCCCGGGGGACCTCACGTATTGGATTTATTCATCAACACATAGCACTTTAAACATAAGACATACATTACACAGCGGAAACGATTTAAATCTCTACATATGCAGCGGAAAACATAACATGTCTAAACATAACTTGTCAAATACAACTGAAACTTGTCTTAATCAACATAATCAAAAGAAAACATAAACAGGATGCCAGATGCTGATCTTCGGGTAACTCTTCTTGCCAAGCCAAGCATCCACTTCCATCTACTGCCACCTACACTTAACTGATGTGCATACTAAAAATCAGCAACGCTGAGTGAGTTCTAACGTTTACTTTAAATCAATTATACAAAAGATTTACTAAAACATATGTACTACCAATAAGGCTAAGCTTAACACACTTTACTTTTAAAACATATATACTGCCGTTAAGGCTAGACTTAACACACTTTACTTTTCAAACAGTTTAAAACGTATAATAAACCGTCAATTCCTCTTTACTGTACTGCCCTCATGGCTTACATCCATGAACCGACAAGTACCTGGTCAATGCCCCCATGATCAACGACCATGAACCGACAATACCGCTTATCCGTCAATTCCTTGTCACTACTGTACCGCCCCCATGGCTTTCATCCATGAACCGACGAGTACCTGGTCAATGCCCCCATGATCAACGACCATGAACCGACAATACCCTGGTCAATGCCCCCATGGCTTACATCCATGAACCGACAATACCGCTTAACGCTAAGGGGAGGTTGCGTGGACCTCCCGAGCAACCGCCGTCACTCATACCAATTGTACAACTGTTAACGAACCCTAAGGTTCTTACTAATGGGTAGAACCCATATCTGACATCTTGTACAAGTAACATCTGTCCCAAGGACCTTTATAGCTGTTACATATTCCCGAAGGAAAACTGTTCACTTTACTGTTCATAAATCTTTCTGTAAATCTTGTTCATAACTTAACATATATCATGCCTTTGTTTATGTATATAAAAATATAGTAAACGCTTGCCAAATGATATTATCTTTGCTTTTACTGAAATATATCTTAACACATATATCATGCCCTTGTTTATGTATATTAAAATATAGTAAACACTTGCTAAATGATATATCTTTACTTTTACTGAAACATAGCTTATCATAAAATACATCTTACTTTCTGAAACATAGCTTATCATATATATCATGCCTTTGTTTATGTATATAAAATATAGTAAACGCTTGCCAAATGATATATCTTACTTTACTGAAACATACTTGCACATATATCATGCCTTTGTTTATGTATATAAAAATATAGTAAACACTTGCCAAATGATATATCTTACTTTACTGAAAACATACTTTTGCCTCTTTTAAACCTTTCACTAAAACATAGCTTTTCTCTTCAGTTTATAATATATAAAATATAATAAACACTTTACACTAAGTATGCACACCACCCCTAAAGAAGGCAAAAAGGGGATTAGAACTCACCTGATAAGCAGTTCTGAAATACTCTTAGCTGGTTACTGCGCGTCACTAATGTCACCCACGATCTGTTATAATAAAGCCGTACTTGTAAGGTAGTGCTCCTAGATGACACTAGACATCTCTATGCTTAAACCTAGTAGTTTCGATGGATTTGCACCTATCGAAACTAGGTAGTTTCGATGGGTCTGCACATATCGAAACTTGTAGTTTCGATGGAGTCTGAACATATCGAAACTTGTAGTTTCGATGGGTCTGCACATATCGAAACTATGTAGTTTCGATGGAGTCTGAACATATCGAAACTAGGTAGTTTCGATGGGTCTGCACAGATTGTCTTTCCAAAAATCTGAAGCTTTTGCATGCGAGTCTGATCGAGTCAGTATCTCAACTTTTCTTAGATCAAAATGTTCGGTTTCCATTCTAGATGCTATACCTAAGCTCATTTTCAAGTTCCATCCGCAAAATCGTTGCCTTTTTATCCAAAACCCGAAAATCCCAAAAACGAACTAAAACTCAGATCTAAGAGAATAGGTTACCTGAAATCGCTTCTCCTTCACAGCTAAACGGTCCAGATACGTATGCCCACAGTCCTATGAGCTCGGATTTGAAAAACGGGACTTTCTCTCTCTAGACTCTCTCTCACCTTCTCTCTCTAGAAACGAAAATGATAGTGGAAATGAGGGCTTTGGGCAGGTCTTAAGGCTTATAAGGGCCCAAACCCTTGCCCCTTTCAGCCCATACACCCCGGCCCAAGCCCGCTTCCCTTTTTCTTATTTTAAAATTTTAATTCTCGTGAATTCTTTCGCGCCCTAAAACTCAGGATGTTACAATATTGCCCTATTAATAATGCTTTAAAAACTAATATGGTATTAATAATTGAAAGAATTTTTTTATTAATCTTATTAATTAAAATTTTCATAAACAGAAAACTCGTATAAATAATTTATTTATTTATTCATTTTGAATGATATTCATATAAGTATTACATTGTTCCAACATTGTCTTAATAGGACATTTATTATATTAAATTTGAAGCTAATATTTGACACCTAAAATCACTTTTATAAATAAAATCTATAAAACTTTATTTCAAGTAAATTGATTTATATATTATCACTTTATTTAGCTTGATATGATTAAAGTTCGTATCTTTAATTTTTTCGTTCATTCGTCCGTTCCTAAATCCTAAAATCCCAAATCATTCCCTTTTTTGTTTCTCTTAAACCATTTCTATATTATAATAATGTATCTTATTTAATTTAGGGAATCGTTAAACCGGTTCACTCGTCCTCTCGATCTAGTTCATGTTTAAGTCACAATATCAAGGTGATTTTACATAGCCCCTTTTTCTTTTTTACATATTTGGAGTGAAACGTGATTACATTCAAACACTGTTTACAATTACACACGTGCAATTCTATAATATGATCATATGTGTTTATTTGTGCTTTATGCTTGGATGCTAATTGTTAAGGCTACATATACATGATATACATGTGCAAACACAAATACATTACTTCAGGCTAACATGTGTTGTTAGGCCCTACGTTAGGATAACATGTGTTGTTATGCCCTACATTAGGATAACATGTGTTGTTATTCCCTACATTTACATCATGATAACATGTGTTGTTATGCCCTACATTAGGATAACATGTGTTGTTATGCCCTTCAATTACAAAGTTTCATTTGTGCATCTAGCTTAACTTAGATTCTCCATAAATGCTTTATAAACCATGCATCATATGAATTGTACACAAAACATTTGAACTTTACTTGTGGTGTCAAAAAAACCTATGCATGCTCACCAACTATTTATAGTTGACCTTCTCATTTTATCATGTTTCAGGTACAGTTGTTTGAGTTGTGATTCAAGCTACTTCACTTAGGGTTGAGGACCTAGTCTTAAATTTTAATATGGAGATTTATGTATTCTTTAATTCTTGTAAATGATGTAATTGATTACTTGAGTTATGAAATGAAACTTATTGTTTAATTATTACAACTTTAGCAAACCATGAGCTTATGAACAGTCTACATGTCCCGCCCCGACGTTTCCGCCGTCGGTTGGGGTGTGACAGATTGGTATCAGAGCCTTGGTTATAGGGAATTAGGTTATTAGACACTCTTGACCTAGACTATAACCTTAGGACACCCATACTATGCCATGCTATTACATGTTACATGATTACTTCTTATGTAAATGGCTTACATGTTATACTAACTAATTACACTACATGATACAATACATAATGACTTATGTGCCACACTACTTGATAACTCTTGTGCTTACACTCATTACTATTTACATGCTACCTATGTGTTCCGTTAAGTGCTATCCTAAGTTTAACACACACACACATACACACCAAACTCTTCATACATCTTTGGACTCACATACATAATACCACCACCTCTTGTGAACAAAAAATTAAACTTTTGGTCCTAATGTCCATCAATAATAAACTAAGAAGCCTATCTATCCTCCAAGAAGAAGAAGCTACTAAAATGCATAAAACCTTACTTTTGGGCCTCAAAGCCCAGTCCACAACAATTCTCATCATGACCATGAGCCAAACAATGGTGTTATTAATACATGATGACTGGAAGAGTGTGTAGGCCCATGAGGGATTCTGGCTAAGGAAAGACAGGGTACTTAAGTGTGTCTTAGTGACCCACCCCTCTTTCCTGAGAATTCTCCTCAGGGTTGCATTGCTTATAGGTCAAGTGTACTTCTAAAATACTATTGTGAAGACTCGGTGTTATGACTAGTCCAACTCTAAACCTATGAGAACTCTTATATTCAACACTCAGTATTTCATTATCACTTACAACCTTTACATTGTTTCCCTGCTAGACATGGACTCCTATTCTCCTTCCTCCCCGGTATACCGTCCCGGAGCAGAGTCTGATTGGGAAGAGGACATCGGGTCACCCGTGCATCGGACACCAACACCCGCAGCTGCTAGACCAAGGTTTGATGAAAGGGCAGATTGGACTAGGAACACCGGCCCAAGACTTCGAACACCTAAATCACCTCCATTAAGAGACCCGTACCTGGTGCCCGACCCGTATCATCCTAACCCTTAGGTAAGGCATACCATGGCACCCACTAGAACTATGGGAATTCCAATCAATGACATTCACCAATATGTGAGGACCGTAGAGTTTGAGAGGCAAAGGATGGAGAATGAGGTAATGCACGACTTGCAAGGACAAAGAATGGATAGCCTAGCAAACCAATTAGGGTACCAAAAGGAATTAATCTCCATCCTCGAAAAAGAAATACTGGAGCATCGCACGGAGACAGCTAAAGCTGAAGCCAGGTCGGCTACCCGAGTGACCATAGCGGTGCTCGCCTTGGGGATTATCTTCCTTCTAGTGGAAAGCTACCAGAGACGTTAACATAAATTTATATTTATGGTCTTTAAATTTTTAGTTTGAGAACCATTTCCCCTATGTTTTGAATAATGTTTACCATTTCAGCATTTAATAAATTTTATATTTTTCCAACTCTGTAGTCATTATTCATTGATTTAATACGTTGAAGGTGAATTTCATCAATTATATTTTCATTGAGATCCTCCAAGTATCACCTTCTTTATCCAACACGATTTGGTACACTACCGGCAATCTCCTTCATAAACAAATCATCCTATTAGATTTAAACAACATCGTTATTTTGTTCAAACCAAACGTCTATCAAACTTTTAGAGAGTATAAAAAAAAATATGAATTTTCTATAAACATTTACACCTTGTAAGGAAAATTTAATACAACCTGTTTTATAAAAATATTATTTCGAATTGATAAATAATTATGATTTTTCCTCATTAAAATAATTATTTCTAAACATTGGCTAAAATAATATACGACTACTTGTTTAAGTCAATAAATTATTTTAAAAATATTCTCTTATTAATAATTGAAAATTTAAATTTAAAGATTTTTCCTATAAATTGTCTATTTATTTAGATTATTTAACCCAATAGTTTCATTACTGTATATATCTACAACCAAGAACAAATTACAACTTCATATTTTCAAACTTCATATTTTCAAACAAAGATCAATTATTTGTAAACATATTTCCCTAAGTGTTCTCAAAACCCCTCGTTACCTTTCACTTGCCGCGTCAAGAGACGATCCATACCGCGTAGACCGTAACCATCCCCATCAACCTCAACGAGATTTAAAGAGCTAGAACCTAACTACCACATTTTACATGAACGCCAAACAACACGCTTCTCCACAACACTCGATCACATACGATGCTCGTTAGTATATGTCACACAAGAAATTCAATAACTTACGTATGCACGTTCACAAGATACACAACACGATCACATGATACATGAAACTAGTTTATTGCAAGCCACAATTTACTAGATGGATCACATAACACATGAAACTTATTTAGTTACAAAGTACACGATACTAAATTGTGCACATTATACATGATACTAAATCATTTACATCACACATGAAACCTTATTTGGTTACAAAATACATGATACTAAGTTGTTAACATCATACATGAAATTCATCTCTTACCTATACATGATGCTAAATTGTTCATGTTACCCATGAAACCTATTTGATTACAAGTTACATGACATTAGATCATATATGAAACATGAGTGTTTACATTATACACGGAATTAGATTGTTTACATTGTTGCAATTGACTAAGTACATCATACACAAAGCATGACTACTCATCCTATCCATGAAAGCTACTTGGGGTTTGACGTATTCTTGTTCAAACACGAGGGAGGCTATGGAACCCTAAATTATGCCACGTTATTACTCTTTAGTGTCGGATTGGCTCTACTATCTATGGACATAGTTATTGCTAGCAACACATACGTGAAGGTAATAGTTACGAATTAAGTGTTTTTGTGTTACCCCTTGGACCCCACACACAATGGGATGAACTATGTGGACCATGCAACGATTTGGATAATTACGGGTGCACACGTAATTATAAAAATCAGCGCATGGAGACATAGTGAAATCTGTCGTATGTTATGACATGAAACCTATCATGGAATATAGTAACAATACTAATGTGATATGATAAGGACATGGTGGATACGCCGCTGATACTTCCTATATATAAGTGTTCCTGTCATAAAATCAGAAGTAGAGTTATTCTTGCCACGTAAAGTTTTATGTTGTTTAACGGGCCAATGTTTGAGAAATCTCTTTCCCCCTAACAATTCTTGAACATATTAGACTACATCCTAAACAAACCTTGATCACCAAGTTCCCATCGCTTCCATTTCAAGTAATATATTTCATCTTTGGAGTCCAAAATATTCTTCGACATTTTTCTCCTTAATTCTTTTAAACTAAATACATTATCATCATTCATACATGACTTTGAGAAACATACCAGAATCTTGTTATCAATCGTACTCCTCAAACCAATTTTTCAAAGTTCATTGAAAATCCAAACGTGACCCAGATTTACATGGGAACGTGGGGATCAAATAAAACTCAAGTATCCACATCTCTTCCCTGAAACAGTAGCCTTAACTAAATGAATTTCGGGACAAAATTCCCTCAACATGGGGATACTGTAACATCCATGTTTTTCTGGTATTATTTTAATTTATTTTATACGATAATGACCCTCCACTTAAAGCCAATACTTGTTCGACTCAATATGTCGCCATTAATTATTATATCTTTTTCTTGTAACTTGGCATTACATATTATTTCTCTACTATATATAACACATGTATGCATATTTATAGATATACATACACTTTGTTATAATAAATATATATCAAAACGAAACATGTGAGTTTTAATTATGTATTTACATCTTTTTAAATATATACATACATTTATTTATAAATATAAACATATGTATATTTGATTATATTAAACAACCCATTTATACAATTTGTAAGTTTATAAAAATGAAACTTTTCCTTATAAAATATTTATTAGATTTTTTTTATATAAGTTTTATAAAAGCAATTTTCTAAGTAAATTAAATGATTATTTTAAACAAAGAATTTGAACTTGAACCCCCACTTGTAGCATTGAACCCTCTCTATTTTGCCTTGAACCCCTCTTTTCTAATATTGAACCCTTGAACTTGAAATAGGCCTAATTTTGACTCTTGTAAGTCAAACCGCTCAAATCCCCCATCAATACCTGCTATTTCGGGATCCAACTTCTCCCAAATCTTTTTGCCACTAAATTACGATCACAGGGAACCCGTAATCAGCCCCATTGACTGAGAAATCAATTCGTTTGACCAAATTTAGAGTGCTTCGGTTATGGACATTAAAACCCACAAATCAAGTTCCTAAATCCCGCTAATCTCGTCAATTACCAACTGTTAACGCTTTCGAATCACACCCCTTTATATAACTAGTTCGACTGCAAGCATCATGACCTCTGTAACATCCCAAAATAAATAAAAAACCCAAATAAAAGAAAAAGGAAGGTGGGCTTGGCTAGGGGCCGGCCCATGGGCCCGAAAACTGAGAAGAACCCTTCTAATCAGTAGCCATTTCCTCCTGTGTCCTTCATTTTCTTCCTGCGCAAGAACCTTAGAGAGAGAGAGAGAGATCGTCTAGAGAGAGAAAGCTCGGATCAAGCTCAAAGTCTCGAGGATTGTTGCTCAACATCTCTGGAGCATAAAGGAACGAGAAGGAAGCTATAACAGGTAATTATTATGCCTAAATCTGAGTTTTTGTAACTTTCGGGTTTCGGGTTAATAATCGAGTAAAGGTTTAGATTTTTACGTGTGAAACTGGAAACAAACCACGGGTTTGGGTTCATGGGGGAAAATGGAACATTTCGAACGTAAAAAGTTCATAGCTTGATCGATTAGAACAAAGGGACCAGATCTAGGGTTCTGTTTGGGGAAGAAGACTGCACAGTCGAAACTACTAGTTTCGATATGGACGCATCTATCGAAACTACCTAGTTTCGACAGGGGCAGACCCATCGAAACTACCATAGTTTCAATATAGACCCAAGACCTTAACTAAGAATTTATATAAGTCATACGACTCGAAACTACTTAGTTTCGATAAGAAGCAGTGACTCGAAACTACTTAGTTTCGATAAGAAGCAGTGACTCGAAACTACTTAGTTTCGATAAGAAGCAGTGGCTCGAAACTACTTAGTTTCGATAAGAAGCCAGGGCTCGAAACTACATAGTTTCGATAAGGAGCCAGGACTCGAAACTACCTAGTTTCGATAATGAAACCATGACCCGAAACATCTGAGTCAAGCCAAGTAATGTCTAAGTGTCCCCTAGGAACACAGCCTTACGCCTATGACTTGATTATACAGATTGTGGGTGACCATAGTGACATTCAGGAACCGGCTAGGTGTAAACAGAAACGATTCATCTGGTGAGTTCTTATTGCCCTTTTTCCTAATGGTTTTGGGCTGGCATGCATACTGGTATAGTATTTTATAAAAATGTTATTTTTATAAAATGAAAGGCAAAGTATAGTATTTTATAAAAATGTTATTTTTATAAAATGAAAGGCAAAGTATAGTATTTTATAAAAATGTTATTTTTATAAAATGAAAGGCAAAGTATAGTATTTTATAAAAATGTTATTTTTATAAAATGAAAGATAAAGAACAAAAGAGCATAGTATTATCTTTTAAACAAGTTTTTGAAAGATAACAATGAGCTAAAGAAAGAACGATAAAGGAGTCGTACTTCGGTACAGCTCGACAGTGACAGTGACAGTGACAGTGACAAATACCATGTTATATGCTTATGTGTTAATATGTGTTATTTGTCTATATGAAAGTTATGTGATTGCATTTCTATTTGTGTAATAGTGTAATTGCTTTGCATAGTAGTTGCATAGTAGAAAGTCCTGCAGGCATGCTAAAGTAGAAGTCTCACCCTGAGGTGTGAGCAATGCTAAAGGAGTCTTACACTTCGGTGTAAGCAATGCTAAAGGAGTCTTACACTTCGGTGTAAGCAATGCTAAAGGAGTCTTCACTTCGGTGTAAGCGAGAAAGTCTCACCCTGAGGTGTGAGCAATGCTAAAGGAGTCTTGCACTAACGTGCAAGCGAGAAAGAAAGTCCCACCCTGAGGTGTGGGCAGCGCTAAAGTAAAAGTCTTACCCTGAGGTGTAAGCAAGATAGGGATCTGGTCCTCGGACCACGATCCATATGTGATAGTTAAAGTATGATAAAGTCACTTGTCAAGTATAAGTGAAATGATAGACAGAGTACAGTGGGACACCCTAACGGGTTTCCTTAAAGATAAAGTTTTAATGACAGATAGTGACGTAACAGATTTATAATTGTAACGTTGTAAAGTTTTAAAGTAATAGTTAAAAGTTTATTTCAAAGAAAGTGAAAGTAAAGCTTATTTTATTTTAATAAAACTAAGCTACCAAAGATAAAGTTTACAGTTTAAAGTAAAGAGAGAACTCACCAGCGTTAGCTGACTTTTAGTATGCATGACAGGTAAAAAGGGTAAAGCTAAAGAAAAGTGAAAGAGCCACGTGGGCTGGATAGCATGGACATCGGGCTGCGGTATTGAAGACTGACATTTCCAATCCTGATAGTTCATGTTATAGACAATATTTCATGTTTTAGTTTGATGAATGATTTGAATTAAAGACTTCCGCTGTAATAGATTCTGATTTCCGGTTTAAGAACTATGTTTGTTATGTTGTGTGCCAACTATGAGATGTACCCGTTTTGGGGGCGTTTCAAGTTGGTATCAGAGCCATAGTTTGAGAGATTCAGACATTTGCGATAATGTCTGAACTTAAACTGAGAATGGGACAAAGCAAAGGAAGGAAAGGAATGTCAGTCGGAGCAGCCCGTCCATGGAAAGATAGTAGACAGAAGGTAGTCAATGTCCTTACATAGAACATAGACAATAACGCCTTAGTACAGATAGCAGAAAGTAGATGCTTTAGCATAAATAGTACATAGTACATGCCTTAGCACAGACAGTAGACAGTAGATAGTACGTGCCTTATAGTAGAAACTCTGAACTTGGATGCAAATGTTACTCGGAAAGGAAATGTTCAGAACCCGAGTAGTAAAGTAAATTAGTAATTTCATACCGGTCTCTGTAATTAGTAATTTACAGTACTCGAGGTGTTCTAAATTGTTACCTATCTTGATAACACGAGCTATCTTTGTTCACAGTAGACACTAAATGGCTAGAGCAAAGAGAGGAGGTCGCACTGGGGGTCGTACTGGTCGTCGAGGCCGACCTCCAGGTAACCGGAACCGTCCTGAAGAAAGTGAGCACTCCCGCAACGAAGCTGAATCGGTGCATATGGAGCATAATGATAGTGGGAACCATATGTCGGCTCCTAACGATGCCCCTAATGAGGCGCTTGAGTTGGAACCGATTGTGAAAGAAGCTATAGCGGCAGAGGTTACTTCAATCTTGAAGAAAGTTCTACCAGAAGCATTGGGCGAGGCCCTTAAAGAGTTTAATATAGGGAAGAAAGAAACGAAAGAGGAAAGCAGCAAGAGACTTGGAGTCACTGACAGTGATGATTCTGATTATGAAATGGCAACCCGGGGTTGCAACTATAAGTCCTTTCGGGGGTGTGACCCGCCGAAGTATGATGGACGGAAAGATGCTGTTGCCACTTTTGAGTGGATAGAGAGAATGAATGGGGTGATCAACATTAGTGAGTGCCGTGATGATCAAGCGGTCAAGTTTGCCGCTCACTCATTCACTAATGAGGCATTAAGCTGGTGGAGATCGATCGAAAGAATCAAGTCTTCTGCTGAGATGAAAAAGATGAAATGGGACGACATGAAAAAGCTGCTAATCACTAAGTTCTGCCCGCAGAACGAGATTGACAGAGTTGAGAGGGAATTTCTGGGGCTCTGTGCTGGTAGTATGACTCATCGCCAGTATACCTCCAAATATCAAGAGTTGGCTCAGCTGGTTCCACATCTGGTGGACACTGAGGAAAAGAGGATTAAGTACTACATCAAGGGACTACCACAGAAAGTCCGTGTGCACGTGAAAGCTAATGCTCCCACGAGTTTTGAATCTGTGGTATCACTTGCTGGGATAGTTTATGATGACTTCGAATCCGCAGACCCACTGCCTACTGAGAAGAAAGTGACCAATGCCGTTAAACGGCCAGCTAAAGAGTGGGCGGGGCCGGAGACGAAGAAACTGAGGATTGAAGATGGGGTTGAATGTGCTAAGTGTGGCAGGAAGCACTCGGGCGAGTGCCGAGTTGGGTTAAATATGTGCTATAGGTGCGGAAAGACCGGACACTACTCTCGAGAGTGTCCCGGGGCACAGTCTTGTTATAACTGCGGGATACCTGGCCACATGGCCAAAGACTGTCGGAAACCCAAGGCTACTGGCACCGAGAAGGGTAAAGAACCTGAGAAGCCGAAGGCAAGGACCCGGGCGTATGCACTGACACAGGAGGAGGCTAGGGGAGACCCAGATGTTGTGTCAGGTACGTTCATCCTTGACCACACTTATGTTTCAGTATTATTTGATTCGGGTGCCAGTAGGAGTTTTATATCATCTTCTAAGTGTAAAAGAATGAAATGCAAAGTTACTAGAGTAGAGCAGGCCTTTAATGTGGAAACCGCAGTGGGCAAGACCACGATAGTAAGTGAATTGGTAGATAATTGCACGATAAAGATTCATGGCCATAGATTCCCAGTTAGGTTGTATGTTATGACCTTGGGAGGATTCGATATAGTTTTGGGTATGGATTGGTTAGCTGCCAACGAAGCCCGGATAATATGTAGACGAAAGATAGTTCAGCTCAAAGCTCCAGACGGTGGCGAGGTTTTGGTGTACGGGGATCGCGACGGTTCACTAACGAACGTCATATCAATGATAAAGGCAGAGAAGTATATAGGGCGCGGATGCGAGGCCTACCTGGCCTATGTGATAGACAATGATGTAAAGGTGAGAGAGTTAAAAGACGTACCAGTTGTATGTAATTTTCCGGGGGTGTTTCCTGAGGAGTTGCCTGGGTTACCACCTGACCGGGAGACAGAGTTCCAGATAGACTTAGTGCCAGGTGCCCAGCCCGTGGCTAAAGCACCGTACCGACTTGCACCTCTGGAGATGAAAGAGCTGATGGTACAGTTGGAAGAACTTTTGGATAGAGGATTTATCAGACCAAGCATTTCTCCATGGGGTGCTCCGGTTCTGTTCGTAAAGAAGAAATATGGTGCCATGAGAATGTGCATCGACTACAGAGAGTTGAACAAGCGTACAGTAAAGAACAAATATCCGCTACCAAGGATCGATGATCTGTTCGACCAACTACAGGGCGCCAGATGGTTCTCCAAGATCGATCTGCGGTCGGGATATCATCAGTTAAAGGTAAGAGAAGAGGACATACCTAAGACAGCGTTTCGCACGCGTTATGGGCATTACGAGTTTCGCGTGATGTCTTTCGGCTTGACGAACGCTCCGGCAGCATTCATGAGTATGATGAACCAGGTGTGTAGACCGATGCTAGATAGGTCGGTGATAGTGTTTATAGACGACATACTCATTTATTCGAAAAGTGAAGGTGATCATGCTTGTCATCTTCGAGAAGTACTAGAGACGCTACAAAAAGAAAAGTTGTATGCCAAGTTCTCCAAATGCGCGTTCTGGCTTAAGGAAGTCCAATTCTTAGGTCACGTTATCAACGCAGACGGCATTATGGTTGACCCGGCTAAGATAGAGGCAGTACAGGAATGGGAAACCCCGAAGACGCCAACCGAGATTCGGAGTTTTCTGGGATTGGCAGGTTACTATCGAAGGTTCATTCAGGACTTCTCGAGAATAGCTTCGCCACTGACAAAGTTGACACGTAAAGAAGTAAAGTACGAATGGGGTCAGGCTCAGTCCAAAGCATTTGAAGAGTTAAAGAAGAAGTTGACCCAAGCCCCAGTGTTAGCACTACCCGACGGTAACGAGGACCTGGTGGTATATTCTGACGCATCGGGACAAGGGTTAGGGTGTGTTTTGATGCAGAGGGGAAAGGTGATCGCGTATGCGTCACGACAGCTAAAGATCCACGAAATTAACTACCCGACTCACGATTTGGAGCTCGCGGCAGTTGTTTTTGCGTTAAAGATTTGGAGGCATTACCTCTACGGGGTGAAATGCACGATTTATTCGGATCACAAGAGCTTGAAGTATTTCTTCGAACAGAAAGACCTGAATATGCGGCAAAGGCGGTGGTTAGAATTGCTGAAAGACTATGACTGTGAGATCCTATACCACCCGGGAAAGGCGAATGTGGTCGCTGATGCCCTAAGTCGTAAGGAGAATCGTTCTCCTATTAGGGTAAAAGCGTACCAGTTAGTGATAACCCCAGATTTTATGACAGAGCTAGAAGCAGCACAGAAGGAAGCACTAAAGGAAGAGAACATAAAGAAAGAAAGAATGGTCGGTCAACAGACAAAGTTAGAATTAAACACTCATGGAGTGAGGACCAGGTGTGGTCGCATGTGGGTACCGAAGGGCGGAGAGCTTAGGGCCAAAGTACTTGACGAGGCCCATAAGTCTCGATATTCCATCCACCCAGGAACCACGAAAATGTACCAGGATTTGAAAAAAGAGTATTGGTGGCCTAACATGAAGAATGATGTGACCGGATATGTAAGCAAGTGTCTGACTTGCTCACAAGTTAAAGCAGAGCATCAGAAACCGTACGGGAAGATCCAGCCTCTGGAAATACCCGAATGGAAGTGGGAGCGTATCACCATGGACTTTATTACAAAGCTGCCCCGCACAGCAAAAGGCCATGATACGATTTGGGTTATAGTGGATCGTCTGACAAAGAGTGCACATTTCTTGCCAATTCGCGAAACGTATTCATCTGAGAAGTTGGCAGAAGTATTTATCAATGAAATTGTCTCTCGACATGGCGTACCGTTATCAATTGTATCTGACCGGGACACCCGATTTACATCGAGGTTCTGGAAAAGATTTCACGAGTCAATGGGTACAAGACTGAACATCAGCACGGCTTATCATCCACAGACGGATGGTCAATCAGAAAGGACCATCCAGACGTTAGAGGATATGCTCCGCGCATGCATTATAGACTTTGGTGGCAGTTGGGATAGTCACCTACCATTGGCAGAGTTCTCCTACAACAACAGCCACCACACCACTATTGGTATGCCGCCTTACGAAATGTTGTATGGTAGAAGATGTCGAACCCCGGTCTGTTGGGGCGAGGTAGGATAGAAAGAGTTGGGGAGTTTAGAGGTAGTCACAACAACCTCTGAAAAGATTGACCAGATCAAGGCCAGAATGAAAGCTGCACAGGACCGTCAAAAGTCCTACGCGGATAAAAGGCGAAGACCAATCGAATTCAAGGTCGGGGATCAAGTACTATTGAAAGTATCTCCCTGGAAGGGGATCATTCGATTCAGAAAGAGAGGGAAGTTAAGCCCAAGATTCGTCGGGCCTTTCAAAATACTAGCACGGGTTGGTGAAGTCGCTTACCGGTTAGAATTACCTGATGAGCTGAGTGGAATTCACCCAACCTTCCACGTGTCGCACTTGCGCAAGTGCCTGGCCGACGAATCGGCACACGTGACACTTGACGACATCGAGATAGATAATAGCCTCAATTACATCGAGGAACCCGTCGCCATACTAGACAGGAAAGAAAAGCGGTTACGGAATAAAGCGATACAGTTAGTCAAAGTACAATGGAAGCATCGTAAAGGGTCGGAAGCTACATGGGAAACCGAGACAGAAATGAAAGAGTCGTACCCGCACCTGTTTGACTTATAACAGGTTTCGAGGACGAAACCTTTCGTAAGAGGGGTAGACTTGTAACATCCCAAAATAAATAAAAAACCCAAATAAAAGAAAAAGGAAGGTGGGCTTGGCTAGGGGCCGGCCCATGGGCCCGAAAACTGAGAAGAACCCTTCTAATCAGTAGCCATTTCCTCCTGTGTCCTTCATTTTCTTCCTGCGCAAGAACCTTAGAGAGAGAGAGAGAGATCGTCTAGAGAGAGAAAGCTCGGATCAAGCTCAAAGTCTCGAGGATTGTTGCTCAACATCTCTTGAGCATAAAGGAACGAGAAGGAAGCTATAACAGGTAATTATTATGCCTAAATCTGAGTTTTTGTAACTTTCGGGTTTCGGGTTAATAATCGAGTAAAGGTTTAGATTTTTACGTGTGAAACTGGAAACAAACCACGGGTTTGGGTTCATGGGGGAAAATGGAACATTTCGAACGTAAAAAGTTCATAGCTTGATCGATTAGAACAAAGGGACCAGATCTAGGGTTCTGTTTGGGGAAGAAGACTGCACAGTCGAAACTACTAGTTTCGATATGGACGCATCTATCGAAACTACCTAGTTTCGACAGGGGCAGACCCATCGAAACTACCATAGTTTCAATATAGACCCAAGACCTTAACTAAGAATTTATATAAGTCATACGACTCGAAACTACTTAGTTTCGATAAGAAGCAGTGACTCGAAACTACTTAGTTTCGATAAGAAGCAGTGACTCGAAACTACTTAGTTTCGATAAGAAGCAGTGACTCGAAACTACTTAGTTTCGATAAGAAGCCAGGGCTCGAAACTACATAGTTTCGATAAGGAGCCAGGACTCGAAACTACCTAGTTTCGATAATGAAACCATGACCCGAAACATCTGAGTCAAGCCAAGTAATGTCTAAGTGTCCCCTAGGAACACAGCCTTACGCCTATGACTTGATTATACAGATTGTGGGTGACCATAGTGACATTCAGGAACCGGCTAGGTGTAAACAGAAACGATTCATCTGGTGAGTTCTTATTGCCCTTTTTCCTAATGGTTTTGGGCTGGCATGCATACTGGTATAGTATTTTATAAAAATGTTATTTTTATAAAATGAAAGGCAAAGTATAGTATTTTATAAAAATGTTATTTTTATAAAATGAAAGGCAAAGTATAGTATTTTATAAAAATGTTATTTTTATAAAATGAAAGGCAAAGTATAGTATTTTATAAAAATGTTATTTTTATAAAATGAAAGATAAAGAACAAAAGAGCATAGTATTATCTTTTAAACAAGTTTTTGAAAGATAACAATGAGCTAAAGAAAGAACGATAAAGGAGCCGTACTTCGGTACAGCTCGACAGTGACAGTGACAGTGACAGTGACAGTGACAAATACCATGTTATATGCTTATGTGTTAATATGTGTTATTTGTCTATATGAAAGTTATGTGATTGCATTTCTATTTGTGTAATAGTGTAATTGCATTGCATAGTAGTTGCATAGTAGAAAGTCCTGCAGGCATGCTAAAGTAGAAGTCTCACCCTGAGGTGTGAGCAATGCTAAAGGAGTCTTACACTTCGGTGTAAGCAATGCTAAAGGAGTCTTACACTTCGGTGTAAGCAATGCTAAAGGAGTCTTCACTTCGGTGTAAGCGAGAAAGTCTCACCCTGAGGTGTGAGCAATGCTAAAGGAGTCTTGCACTAACGTGCAAGCGAGAAAGAAAGTCCCACCCTGAGGTGTGGGCAGCGCTAAAGTAAAAGTCTTACCCTGAGGTGTAAGCAAGATAGGGATCTGGTCCTCGGACCACGATCCATATGTGATAGTTAAAGTATGATAAAGTCACTTGTCAAGTATAAGTGAAATGATAGACAGAGTACAGTGGGACACCCTAACGGGTTTCCTTAAAGATAAAGTTTTAATGACAGATAGTGACGTAACAGATTTATAATTGTAACGTTGTAAAGTTTTAAAGTAATAGTTAAAAGTTTATTTCAAAGAAAGTGAAAGTAAAGCTTATTTTATTTTAATAAAACTAAGCTACCAAAGATAAAGTTTACAGTTTAAAGTAAAGAGAGAACTCACCAGCGTTAGCTGACTTTTAGTATGCATGACAGGTAAAAAGGGTAAAGCTAAAGAAAAGTGAAAGAGCCACGTGGGCTGGATAGCATGGACATCGGGCTGCGGTATTGAAGACTGACATTTCCAATCCTGATAGTTCATGTTATAGACAATATTTCATGTTTTAGTTTGATGAATGATTTGAATTAAAGACTTCCGCTGTAATAGATTCTGATTTCCGGTTTAAGAACTATGTTTGTTATGTTGTGTGCCAACTATGAGATGTACCCGTTTTGGGGGCGTTTCAAGTTGGTATCAGAGCCATAGTTTGAGAGATTCAGACATTTGCGATAATGTCTGAACTTAAACTGAGAATGGGACAAAGCAAAGGAAGGAAAGGAATGTCAGTCGGAGCAGCCCGTCCATGGAAAGATAGTAGACAGAAGGTAGTCAATGTCCTTACATAGAACATAGACAATAACGCCTTAGTACAGATAGCAGAAAGTAGATGCTTTAGCATAAATAGTACATAGTACATGCCTTAGCACAGACAGTAGACAGTAGATAGTACGTGCCTTATAGTAGAAACTCTGAACTTGGATGCAAATGTTACTCGGAAAGGAAATGTTCAGAACCCGAGTAGTAAAGTAAATTAGTAATTTCATACCGGTCTCTGTAATTAGTAATTTACAGTACTCGAGGTGTTCTAAATTGTTACCTATCTTGATAACACGAGCTATCTTTGTTCACAGTTGACACTAAATGGCTAGAGCAAAGAGAGGAGGTCGCACTGGGGGTCGTACTGGTCGTCGAGGCCGACCTCCAGGTAACCGGAACCGTCCTGAAGAAAGTGAGCACTCCCGCAACGAAGCTGAATCGGTGCATATGGAGCATAATGATAGTGGGAACCATATGTCGGCTCCTAACGATGCCCCTAATGAGGCGCTTGAGTTGGAACCGATTGTGAAAGAAGCTATAGCGGCAGAGGTTACTTCAATCTTGAAGAAAGTTCTACCAGAAGCATTGGGCGAGGCCCTTAAAGAGTTTAATATAGGGAAGAAAGAAACGAAAGAGGAAAGCAGCAAGAGACTTGGAGTCACTGACAGTGATGATTCTGATTATGAAATGGCAACCCGGGGTTGCAACTATAAGTCCTTTCGGGGGTGTGACCCGCCGAAGTATGATGGACGGAAAGATGCTGTTGCCACTTTTGAGTGGATAGAGAGAATGAATGGGGTGATCAACATTAGTGAGTGCCGTGATGATCAAGCGGTCAAGTTTGCCGCTCACTCATTCACTAATGAGGCATTAAGCTGGTGGAGATCGATCGAAAGAATCAAGTCTTCTGCTGAGATGAAAAAGATGAAATGGGACGACATGAAAAAGCTGCTAATCACTAAGTTCTGCCCGCAGAACGAGATTGACAGAGTTGAGAGGGAATTTCTGGGGCTCTGTGCTGGTAGTATGACTCATCGCCAGTATACCTCCAAATATCAAGAGTTGGCTCAGCTGGTTCCACATCTGGTGGACACTGAGGAAAAGAGGATTAAGTACTACATCAAGGGACTACCACAGAAAGTCCGTGTGCACGTGAAAGCTAATGCTCCCACGAGTTTTGAATCTGTGGTATCACTTGCTGGGATAGTTTATGATGACTTCGAATCCGCAGACCCACTGCCTACTGAGAAGAAAGTGACCAATGCCGTTAAACGGCCAGCTAAAGAGTGGGCGGGGCCGGAGACGAAGAAACTGAGGATTGAAGATGGGGTTGAATGTGCTAAGTGTGGCAGGAAGCACTCGGGCGAGTGCCGAGTTGGGTTAAATATGTGCTATAGGTGCGGAAAGACCGGACACTACTCTCGAGAGTGTCCCGGGGCACAGTCTTGTTATAACTGCGGGATACCTGGCCACATGGCCAAAGACTGTCGGAAACCCAAGGCTACTGGCACCGAGAAGGGTAAAGAACCTGAGAAGCCGAAGGCAAGGACCCGGGCGTATGCACTGACACAGGAGGAGGCTAGGGGAGACCCAGATGTTGTGTCAGGTACGTTCATCCTTGACCACACTTATGTTTCAGTATTATTTGATTCGGGTGCCAGTAGGAGTTTTATATCATCTTCTAAGTGTAAAAGAATGAAATGCAAAGTTACTAGAGTAGAGCAGGCCTTTAATGTGGAAACCGCAGTGGGCAAGACCACGATAGTAAGTGAATTGGTAGATAATTGCACGATAAAGATTCATGGCCATAGATTCCCAGTTAGGTTGTATGTTATGACCTTGGGAGGATTCGATATAGTTTTGGGTATGGATTGGTTAGCTGCCAACGAAGCCCGGATAATATGTAGATGAAAGATAGTTCAGCTCAAAGCTCCAGACGGTGGCGAGGTTTTGGTGTACGGGGATCGCGACGGTTCACTAACGAACGTCATATCAATGATAAAGGCAGAGAAGTATATAGGGCGCGGATGCGAGGCCTACCTGGCCTATGTGATAGACAATGATGTAAAGGTGAGAGAGTTAAAAGACGTACCAGTTGTATGTAATTTTCCGGGGGTGTTTCCTGAGGAGTTGCCTGGGTTACCACCTGACCGGGAGACAGAGTTCCAGATAGACTTAGTGCCAGGTGCCCAGCCCGTGGCTAAAGCACCGTACCGACTTGCACCTCTGGAGATGAAAGAGCTGATGGTACAGTTGGAAGAACTTTTGGATAGAGGATTTATCAGACCAAGCATTTCTCCATGGGGTGCTCCGGTTCTGTTCGTAAAGAAGAAATATGGTGCCATGAGAATGTGCATCGACTACAGAGAGTTGAACAAGCGTACAGTAAAGAACAAATATCCGCTACCAAGGATCGATGATCTGTTCGACCAACTACAGGGCGCCAGATGGTTCTCCAAGATCGATCTGCGGTCGGGATATCATCAGTTAAAGGTAAGAGAAGAGGACATACCTAAGACAGCGTTTCGCACGCGTTATGGGCATTACGAGTTTCGCGTGATGTCTTTCGGCTTGACGAACGCTCCGGCAGCATTCATGAGTATGATGAACCAGGTGTGTAGACCGATGCTAGATAGGTCGGTGATAGTGTTTATAGACGACATACTCATTTATTCGAAAAGTGAAGGTGATCATGCTTGTCATCTTCGAGAAGTACTAGAGACGCTACAAAAAGAAAAGTTGTATGCCAAGTTCTCCAAATGCGCGTTCTGGCTTAAGGAAGTCCAATTCTTAGGTCACGTTATCAACGCAGACGGCATTATGGTTGACCCGGCTAAGATAGAGGCAGTACAGGAATGGGAAACCCCGAAGACGCCAACCGAGATTCGGAGTTTTCTGGGATTGGCAGGTTACTATCGAAGGTTCATTCAGGACTTCTCGAGAATAGCTTCGCCACTGACAAAGTTGACACGTAAAGAAGTAAAGTACGAATGGGGTCAAGCTCAGTCCAAAGCATTTGAAGAGTTAAAGAAGAAGTTGACCCAAGCCCCAGTGTTAGCACTACCCGACGGTAACGAGGACCTGGTGGTATATTCTGACGCATCGGGACAAGGGTTAGGGTGTGTTTTGATGCAGAGGGGAAAGGTGATCGCGTATGCGTCACGACAGCTAAAGATCCACGAAATTAACTACCCGACTCACGATTTGGAGCTCGCGGCAGTTGTTTTTGCGTTAAAGATTTGGAGGCATTACCTCTACGGGGTGAAATGCACGATTTATTCGGATCACAAGAGCTTGAAGTATTTCTTCGAACAGAAAGACCTGAATATGCGGCAAAGGCGGTGGTTAGAATTGCTGAAAGACTATGACTGTGAGATCCTATACCACCCGGGAAAGGCGAATGTGGTCGCTGATGCCCTAAGTCGTAAGGAGAATCGTTCTCCTATTAGGGTAAAAGCGTACCAGTTAGTGATAACCCCAGATTTTATGACAGAGCTAGAAGCAGCACAGAAGGAAGCACTAAAGGAAGAGAACATAAAGAAAGAAAGAATGGTCGGTCAACAGACAAAGTTAGAATTAAACACTCATGGAGTGAGGACCAGGTGTGGTCGCATGTGGGTACCGAAGGGCGGAGAGCTTAGGGCCAAAGTACTTGACGAGGCCCATAAGTCTCGATATTCCATCCACCCAGGAACCACGAAAATGTACCAGGATTTGAAAAAAGAGTATTGGTGGCCTAACATGAAGAATGATGTGACCGGATATGTAAGCAAGTGTCTGACTTGCTCACAAGTTAAAGCAGAGCATCAGAAACCGTACGGGAAGATCCAGCCTCTGGAAATACCCGAATGGAAGTGGGAGCGTATCACCATGGACTTTATTACAAAGCTGCCCCGCACAGCAAAAGGCCATGATACGATTTGGGTTATAGTGGATCGTCTGACAAAGAGTGCACATTTCTTGCCAATTCGCGAAACGTATTCATCTGAGAAGTTGGCAGAAGTATTTATCAATGAAATTGTCTCTCGACATGGCGTACCGTTATCAATTGTATCTGACCGGGACACCCGATTTACATCGAGGTTCTGGAAAAGATTTCACGAGTCAATGGGTACAAGACTGAACATCAGCACGGCTTATCATCCACAGACGGATGGTCAATCAGAAAGGACCATCCAGACGTTAGAGGATATGCTCCGCGCATGCATTATAGACTTTGGTGGCAGTTGGGATAGTCACCTACCATTGGCAGAGTTCTCCTACAACAACAGCCACCACACCACTATTGGTATGCCGCCTTACGAAATGTTGTATGGTAGAAGATGTCGAACCCCGGTCTGTTGGGGCGAGGTAGGACAGAAAGAGTTGGGGAGTTTAGAGGTAGTCACAACAACCTCTGAAAAGATTGACCAGATCAAGGCCAGAATGAAAGCTGCACAGGACCGTCAAAAGTCCTACGCGGATAAAAGGCGAAGACCAATCGAATTCAAGGTCGGGGATCAAGTACTATTGAAAGTATCTCCCTGGAAGGGGATCATTCGATTCAGAAAGAGAGGGAAGTTAAGCCCAAGATTCGTCGGGCCTTTCAAAATACTAGCACGGGTTGGTGAAGTCGCTTACCGGTTAGAATTACCTGATGAGCTGAGTGGAATTCACCCAACCTTCCACGTGTCGCACTTGCGCAAGTGCCTGGCCGACGAATCGGCACACGTGACACTTGACGACATCGAGATAGATAATAGCCTCAATTACATCGAGGAACCCGTCGCCATACTAGACAGGAAAGAAAAGCGGTTACGGAATAAAGCGATACAGTTAGTCAAAGTACAATGGAAGCATCGTAAAGGGTCGGAAGCTACATGGGAAACCGAGACAGAAATGAAAGAGTCGTACCCGCACCTGTTTGACTTATAACAGGTTTCGAGGACGAAACCTTTCGTAAGAGGGGTAGACTTGTAACATCCCAAAATAAATAAAAAACCCAAATAAAAGAAAAAGGAAGGTGGGCTTGGCTAGGGGCCGGCCCATGGGCCCGAAAACTGAGAAGAACCCTTCTAATCAGTAGCCATTTCCTCCTGTGTCCTTCATTTTCTTCCTGCGCAAGAACCTTAGAGAGAGAGAGAGATCGTCTAGAGAGAGAAAGCTCGGATCAAGCTCAAAGTCTCGAGGATTGTTGCTCAACATCTCTGGAGCATAAAGGAACGAGAAGGAAGCTATAACAGGTAATTATTATGCCTAAATCTGAGTTTTTGTAACTTTCGGGTTTCGGGTTAATAATCGAGTAAAGGTTTAGATTTTTACGTGTGAAACTGGAAACAAACCACGGGTTTGGGTTCATGGGGGAAAATGGAACATTTCGAACGTAAAAAGTTCATAGCTTGATCGATTAGAACAAAGGGACCAGATCTAGGGTTCTGTTTGGGGAAGAAGACTGCACAGTCGAAACTACTAGTTTCGATATGGACGCATCTATCGAAACTACCTAGTTTCGACAGGGGCAGACCCATCGAAACTACCATAGTTTCAATATAGACCCAAGACCTTAACTAAGAATTTATATAAGTCATACGACTCGAAACTACTTAGTTTCGATAAGAAGCAGTGACTCGAAACTACTTAGTTTCGATAAGAAGCAGTGACTCGAAACTACTTAGTTTCGATAAGAAGCCAGGGCTCGAAACTACATAGTTTCGATAAGGAGCCAGGACTCGAAACTACCTAGTTTCGATAATGAAACCATGACCCGAAACATCTGAGTCAAGCCTAGTAATGTCTAAGTGTCCCCTAGGAACACAGCCTTACGCCTATGACTTGATTATACAGATTGTGGGTGACCATAGTGACATTCAGGAACCGGCTAGGTGTAAACAGAAACGATTCATCTGGTGAGTTCTTATTGCCCTTTTTCCTAATGGTTTTGGGCTGGCATGCATACTGGTATAGTATTTTATAAAAATGTTATTTTTATAAAATGAAAGGCAAAGTATAGTATTTTATAAAAATGTTATTTTTATAAAATGAAAGGCAAAGTATAGTATTTTATAAAAATGTTATTTTTATAAAATGAAAGGCAAAGTATAGTATTTTATAAAAATGTTATTTTTATAAAATGAAAGATAAAGAACAAAAGAGCATAGTATTATCTTTTAAACAAGTTTTTGAAAGATAACAATGAGCTAAAGAAAGAACGATAAAGGAGCCGTACTTCGGTACAGCTCGACAGTGACAGTGACAGTGACAGTGACAAATACCATGTTATATGCTTATGTGTTAATATGTGTTATTTGTCTATATGAAAGTTATGTGATTGCATTTCTATTTGTGTAATAGTGTAATTGCATTGCATAGTAGTTGCATAGTAGAAAGTCCTGCAGGCATGCTAAAGTAGAAGTCTCACCCTGAGGTGTGAGCAATGCTAAAGGAGTCTTACACTTCGGTGTAAGCAATGCTAAAGGAGTCTTACACTTCGGTGTAAGCAATGCTAAAGGAGTCTTCACTTCGGTGTAAGCGAGAAAGTCTCACCCTGAGGTGTGAGCAATGCTAAAGGAGTCTTGCACTAACGTGCAAGCGAGAAAGAAAGTCCCACCCTGAGGTGTGGGCAGCGCTAAAGTAAAAGTCTTACCCTGAGGTGTAAGCAAGATAGGGATCTGGTCCTCGGACCACGATCCATATGTGATAGTTAAAGTATGATAAAGTCACTTGTCAAGTATAAGTGAAATGATAGACAGAGTACAGTGGGACACCCTAACGGGTTTCCTTAAAGATAAAGTTTTAATGACAGATAGTGACGTAACAGATTTATAATTGTAACGTTGTAAAGTTTTAAAGTAATAGTTAAAAGTTTATTTCAAAGAAAGTGAAAGTAAAGCTTATTTTATTTTAATAAAACTAAGCTACCAAAGATAAAGTTTACAGTTTAAAGTAAAGAGAGAACTCACCAGCGTTAGCTGACTTTTAGTATGCATGACAGGTAAAAAGGGTAAAGCTAAAGAAAAGTGAAAGAGCCACGTGGGCTGGATAGCATGGACATCGGGCTGCGGTATTGAAGACTGACATTTCCAATCCTGATAGTTCATGTTATAGACAATATTTCATGTTTTAGTTTGATGAATGATTTGAATTAAAGACTTCCGCTGTAATAGATTCTGATTTCCGGTTTAAGAACTATGTTTGTTATGTTGTGTGCCAACTATGAGATGTACCCGTTTTGGGGGCGTTTCAACCTCAGATTTCACTCTTTTCTCTCAATTTTGTTATCGGCGCAAGGAAGGGGAAACATGTCTCGATCTGGAGACGACTCAGGTCTGTTTGGGTTCTTTCTTGCCTCAGAGGTCATCTTCAGGTATCCACCTTCCCTCCCCTCGAATCGCGTCATCTTTGTAAGTAGGAAATCAATTTGGGTTTGCGGATTGAAGGGTTGTTGCGATGGTGTGTGGGGAAGAAGGGTTCATCGAACCCTTATAATAAAACAATTATGTTCTAGTTCCTTAACAAGGCTTATTCCCTGATCTGATGGTAAAAGCTCTTCCCCACACAGCGTGGGTCGTGGGTTCAAACCCTGGTAGATGCATTTTTTTTCTTGTTCTTTTGTTTTTGCATAGCATTCACACACACACCTATTATTATATTATAATCAACATTATCAGTTTTTGGCTAATAAACAAGTTTCTTTATGGAACTTTTCAAAGGTTTATAATTATTATCTTTTAGTGGCTAAAAGTATACATATATATATATATATACATATATATATTTTATTGTATCCTAAAAGCCTTTTGATTAACTACAAATGCATAACACATAATATATGAACTCTATTCTCTTAGAATTATAATATATTCATGAATTTTAGTAAACGGAGGGTTATATATATATATATATTTATAAACTAAAATAGGTTATTAATAATACGTTTTTTGTAGCATTATAAATGATGTAAATTTTATTAATTATTTTATTAATATATTGCCCTATTAATAATGCTTTAAAAACTAATATGGTATTAATAATTGAAAGAATTTTTTTATTAATCTTGTTAATTAAAATTTTCATAAACAGAAAACTCGTATAAATAATTTATTTATTTATTCATTTTGAATGATATTCATATAAGTATTACATTGTTCCAACATTGTCTTAATAGGACATTTATTATATTAAATTTGAAGCTAATATTTGACACCTAAAATCTCTTTTATAAATAAAATCTATAAAACTTTATTTCAAGTAAATTGATTTATATATTATCACTTTATTTAGCTTGATATCATTGAAGTTCGTAACTTTAATTTTCTCGTTCATTCGTCCGTTCCTAAATCCTAAAATCCCAAATCATTCCCTTTTTGTTTCTCTTAAACCATTTCTATATTATAATAATGTATCTTATTTAATTTAGGGAATCGTTAAATCGGTTCACTCGTCCTCTCGATCTAGTTCATGTTTAAGTCACAATATCAAGGTGACTTTACATAGCCCCTTTATCTTATTTACATATTTGGGGTGAAACGTGATTACATTCAAACACTGTTTACAATTAAACACGTACAATTCTACAATATGATCATATGTGTTTATTTGTGCTTTATGCTTGGATGCTAATTGTTAAGGCTACATATACATGATATACACGTACAAACACAAATACATTACTTCAGGCTAACATGTGTTGTTAGGCCCTACGTTAGGATAACATGTGTTGTTATGCCCTACATTAGGATAACATGTGTTGTTATGCCCTACATTTACATCATGATAACATGTGTTGTTATGCCCTACATTAGGATAACATGTGTTGTTATGCCCTTCAATTACAAAGTTTCATTTGTGCATCTAGCTTAACTTAGATTCTCCATAAATGCTTTATAAACCATGCATCATATGAATTATACGCAAAACATTTGAACTTTACTTGTGGTGTCAAAAAAACCTATGTATGCTCACAAACTATTTATAGTTGACCTTCTCATTTTATCATGTTTCAGGTACAGTTGTTTGAGTTGTGATTCAAGCTACTTCACTTAGGGTTGAGGACCTAGTCTTAAATTTTAATATGGAGATTTATGTATTCTTTAATTCTTGTAAATGATGTAATTGATTACTTGAGTTATGAAATGAAACTTATTGTTTAATTATTACAACTTTAGCAAACCATGAGCTTATGAACAGTCTACATGTCCCGCCCTGACGTTTTCGCCGTCGGTTGGGGTGTGACACTTAGGAACTACCAAGGATAATGTAAGTACACTGGACTCGTACCCTAGATACCCTAGTACTCTGGACCCGTACCCTAGATACGATTATGTGAAATACATGCTTATATGAGATGATTATGCAATATGTGATGTGTGATATGATGATGGTACGGGTTAGTGACGGATTAGTCTAAACACTAAACGAGAATAAGGGAGTAGTCACGACGTATCCAAGGGGTGTGGATACGCCACTGGTACTTCCTATAAATACATTTCTTGGTACTTCGTGGTGAAACTATTATGAATGTTTAGGGGTATAGACTAATAAATGATAATGAAATATAGTAAACATACGGGAGAACACCCGACCAGTATGCAGTTATCTGACAAACAGAATGTTCTGTCTAGGAAAGAGCGGTGTATAAATCTCTCCTAGACCCGTCGCTCCTTCCTGGGAACATCTCTGTTGGAGGTACTGCTCTGGAAGAAAAATCACCCCGGTTTACAATATATGACTAATACGAATATGAGTTGAAAGTATACCATGCATAGTGAGTATGAATATATAACGAATATGATTATATGAAATGCATGATGAATATATGAATGCATGATGATACATGCAAACATGAATGAGTATGATGGAACGAGTCTGAACCTGAAAATGAAATAACGGAGTACCCACGAAGTGTTAGAGGGGGTGGTGGATACGCCGCTGGTACTTCCTATATATAAACCCTTCTAATACATCGTGGAGAAACTGTTACGGAGTTTTAAAGTGAGGACTGGTTGGTGAGTAAATCAAGCATATACGTGAAATAAAAACAAATGCTTGATACATTTGGGAGGCTGTGAGTCACAGATACTTAAGGTCCCAAATGAAATGAGATACCCGGCCTGTAAGGTGGATCTCAATAAATAAAGAAAAAAAAGAAAAGGACACTCTAGGCCTACGGGCTGAAAGAGCAAACTCTAGGCCTACGAGGCTGAAAGAGTAAATGATTCCAAGCCTACGGGGCCGAGGAACGAATGAATCTTCGTAACAAATGCAAGAGGTCTATACTGACGAGTATAAGGACCTTGCCAATACTCGGACCGGAGGTACGCCCTGTGATGGTTGCGAGGGGGTTAGCACACCCATAAAATATACGAAAAGCGTGACCGGAGGTACGCCCGTAGATGGTCACGTGGGCGCCGAGAGCCCGAGAAAACTTGAACAATAAGAACCTAAAGGGTTTCATAATAAAATGAACGATGTAGTGTACTTACTTTGCATAAGCTAATTCAAAAACGTTTTCCAAACACTGCAGGAAAGAAGCACGTTGAATGAAGCTTTTTGTGGTCAGAGCTGTCGGAGTTGGAAAATCCCTATATAAGATAACGTAAATATATTATCCTTTTAAAACAATATATTATTATAAATAAAAAAGTTACCTTAGCCATTATGGTAAGGTTTTTACTGATCTGGGACATGTTTTCCGCATTAAACTCTGATAAAATAATAGTAAGATAAGTAGGGTGTTTCACTCATTCAACATTTGTGCTGTTGTTGATCATATTCGTTGTCGATAGACCTTGTCTGTAGTTGATAAACCTTTTTTACTGACAAGTACGTTTCGCGGGAGTTTAGTGATTGGAGTTAGATTTAGTGCGCACACCATTTCACTAGAAGGCTCATTTCACCGGTGTATCAAGAGGAGCTTTACAGAAGATCTACAACTATTGTATTTGTAGTTTTCCTTTTACTAGTAGCCAATCATAGAATACTTTTATGTTAATAATAAAATCAAGGGTGGGTATTGAATCTTATCCTTAGTATCAATGGTTTGTATTGATTTTAAGGAATCCATAGTTCTATATACGCATTAGGTATTCTCACTTATAAAATATGCATATATATATATATATATATATATATATATATATATATATATATATATATACTAGGTTATAATCCCGTGTATTACCTGGGTTAAATAAATATAATATTATATAATTAGTAAATACAAAATTACGTTTTTAAAACCCGTGTTTTATGCGAGTTAAATAAAATATAATGTAATTTTTTAACACATACACTCGTCAAAAGATGTCTATTTTAACGTGACAATTGTAAATTATATTAAGTTAATTTTTAAAACACAAAGATCTGAAAGAGATAGAGCAGATGACGATCGAAGCCATATCCAAACCGATAAACATAACGTGTCGATCCGTTCTTGTACAAATCCATCACCACTCTTGGTATGTAACTTCTCTATTGTTATTCTATATTTAATGTTTTGGACCCATTGTGATGTTTATTACCCACATGTATATTTCTTTAGTAAAGTTTTGATAATTTATTAAATATATTGTTCTTTGTTATGTGTCGTCATAAGGGGAAATGACAATATATTCTTTGTTATTAATGACCATCATAGCACTTTTTGTAGGGCCATAAACTATTCTAATTAAAACATATATGTATATCTTGTATTTTGCTTAGCATTTTTTCCCATTTGTAATTCCTTGATTATTGTATATTCTTTACAAGGTGTCTAAATAAACTAGGTGTATATCTAGTATTTTATTTTTCTGGTTTGTCTTGATTATATAGGTAAGAATTGTTTTACATGGATTGGAACAACACCTGTGGTGCACGTGTTTGAACCTAGCATGATACGAGAGGTCTTAGCTAAGTATAAGAAATACGATAAGCAAATGTCAGACAATCCATTCGCAAGTTTGATAAGTACAGGACTAATAGCTGTTAAGGGTGGTGAATGGGATCAACGTAGAAAAATAATCAACCCTGCATTCCACATGGAGAAGCTCAAGGTTTCTAGCTATCCTTTTTTTCTCTTTTTGTTTCAAGATCGATGTATCCTTCATCTATCATGTCTTGAAAACCAAAGTGTTGATGCATGTAATTCTTTTTTGCAGCATATGGTTCCAGCATTTTATATGAGTTGTAGTGAGATGATCGACAACTGGTTGACAATTTTATCACCAGAAAGCTCATGTGAAGTGGATGTGTGGCCTTATTTTAGAACTTTGTCAAGTGATGCAATTTCACGTACATCGTTTGGAAGTAGTTTCCAGGAAGGAAAAAAGATATTTGAACTTCTAAAAGAACTAATAGACCTAATTGGTCTTAGTTTAAAGTCAGCTTACATTCCAGGAACAAGGTAAGATAGTTTACAATATATTTTGGATGCTTAAATCGGTAATATGACAAGATTATTGCGCTAATAAAATAAGATACGGTAGATTTTTGCCGACAAAAAATAATAAGAGGATGAAAGAGATTGATCAGCAATTGAAGGGTTTAATGAAGAGCATAATCAAGAAACGAGACGCTGCGAAGAAAGCGGGGGAAGCTAGCCATGATGACCTTTTGGGAATACTTTTAGATTCTAATTACAAAGAAATTGAACAGCATGGGAATAATAGTTTTGGATTAAGCATGGATGAAGTAATTGAGGAATGCAAACTCTTCTACTTTGCAGGACAAGAAACCACAGGTAATCTTCTTGTTTGGACTATGATTTTATTAGGTCAACATCCGGAATGGCAGACACGTGCTAGAGAAGAAGTTTTGCGTGTCTTCGGAGATAATAAACCAGATATTAATGGCTTGAGTCATCTAAAAGTTGTGAGTTTTATGTACTATATAAAGCAGATATTGATGACTTTAGAATTTGTACAAGTTCTTACTTCTTTTGTATCATAATATCTTATTTTATAGATCAACATCATTCTCAATGAGGTTCTTAGACTATATCCACAGGTCGGATATTTTACACGGATAATACATGACGAAACCAAATCAGGTAAGTCGACCTTACCTGCAGGAACCTTACTTCAAATAAATTCGTAGTATTTGCATCACGACAAATATATATGGGGTGAAGATGTGAACGAGTTTAAGCCCGAAAGATTTTCACAAGGTGTTTCAAAGGTTACTAACAGAAAAACTGTGTACCTCCTATTTGGTGGCGGCCCACGTATATGCATTGGCCAGAATTTTTCAATACTGGAAGCAAAAATGGCTTTTGTAATGATTCTACAACGCTTTTCTTTTGAGATATCCCCATGCTACTCACATGCTCCGGCCTATATGCCTGGAGTAACACCTCAGTTTGGCGCTTACTTGATTCTACACAAACTTTAGGCAATTTATAGCATATTAAGTTCAATTAAAGATATATGAAGTGACATATGTCTATGGTTTATTTGACCTTTTTCATATGATGACTTATTGTAATCATACTTATATTTAATTAAAGACGCTAATCGAGTTTACAGTTTATTTTAAGCCTTTGAAAAAATTGGAGTCGCAAACCAAAGTAGTTTTGCTAACAAAGATAAAGTTATGGGGATGAGGTAGCACCGTTCTATGTCCACGCACGAAAAAAGAGATGTAGAATTTGTTTGCCAAGGAACAAGAGACTTTGGTATTTTAGTTTATTTGGTTTATTTGTCCTATTTTAAATGATGATCTATTGTAATCAAACTTGCATATGTTATGTTGAATAAAAGGACATATTTTTTGAGATATGTGTTGAATAAGTATTTCGCCACGCGATTCTTCAAGAAGTCTATATTATGCAAAAATAAAAAAATATTTATAATAATATTAAGTTTAATTACACAAAAGGTTTTTTTTTGTGTAATCAAAAGATAAAACATTAACATGGCCAAAAAGATATCATGATGTGGTTAATATCGATAGTAACGATATTGCCCTTGGAAGCACTACTAGAAAACTGAGTAATTGCGATTAAAATTTGAGACCGAAATTTTTTTTCGCAAAATTTGCAACAGATTTACGACTAAAGTTATAACGGTTGTAAAACGGTCGCAAATTTTACGACCGTCGTATTTCGGTCGCAAAATAGTCGCAAAAAATAAAGCGTTGTCGCAAATCTGTTGCAATGTTTACGACCTCCTAAAGTTGACCACAAAAAATAAAACGCGGCCGCAAATCAGTCGCAATGTTTACGACCGCCTAAAGCCGGTCGCAAAAAGATTAATTCTGACCCAAATCCTAAATAAATAAAACAGACTTTAAAGCCAAAAAGCCCAAAATTCTATATCACTAGCATACGCAACTTTAAAGTTTTTATATTTGAACTAAATTATATATATTGACTCATTTATAAACATAGTATCTTTTCGCTTGAGGTACAACTCCTCTTTGCGGACATGCACCGACTGCTGTTTTGCGGCTCATTTCTTGTAAAAATCATGCCTTATACATATTTTACTAGTCACAACTTTGGTGTAAGTGTTCATCGATTCTTACTTGATTTTGATTTCATTTTCTGCTAATTCATCGATCATGATTCATGTTGTTCGTTTGATCAAAATTGATGTTATGATTTCATTCTTGAATAGTGAATTTTGCAACAATTAGGATTGTATATTTTCCTATTGGGAGTGTTTAGGTTTAAAATGTTTAGATTTGTAGAGGCCAGTAAGAAATCGCAGTAAGAAAGTTGATTGTGGTTTTGATTTTCTGCTAATTACGGCTAAATGTTTCAAAATCAAGAAGTAGAACGCGGTCGCACTTTGGGTGTGGGGTGAGTCTACGAAACCTTAACCTTATTCTTCTGGTCTTTTAACAGTCTAACGCTAAGCTTTGCTTCTTCATATGTTAACTCATGCGGTTGTTGTGGTTGACAATTGCCCCATTTGCAGAGATCACGTCACGAATCTCTATGAGCGGGGTTCTTTTTTCAGAACTTATGGAGAATCGGATCTGACTTTTTAGTGATCTGCTTCAAGTATCGTTCGTTCTGCTCAAATTCGGTTGAATCTATGTTTCTATGAGAATTGCTGTTAATTGATTGCAGTTTAGGGATTTGATTGGAATTGAATGTCTATTTGCTGTTATAGCATTTGTGTTCCGCTTAAATTCGTTTGAATAACAAGAACATGAAAATCATTTTGAATGAACTAGAATTTCAAATATGGTTCTTTGAACTTTTTATGTTTGAGATTACCGTTACCAAAAGCTTTTTGGTTCTCTTGTGATTACATTTTATATGCAGTTTTTATTTTATTGAGTAGCATATAGATTATATGTAGATGTTCAAACAACAACAATAATAATAATAATAATAATAAAACAAATATTAAAGAAAACAACAAAACTAATAATAAAAATAATAATGATAAATTTAATAATAAATAATAATACTAAAGCTAAAATAAGAAAGAAAACATCAAAAAATAATAATAGTAAAAATTGTTACAATAGTCAAGTAATAATAACTAGGTTTTTAAACCCGCGCATTTGAAAGGACCCAAACCGGGTACCTCTCACAGTTGGTAAACATTAAATAACATAGTTCTTAAACCTTGAATTAGACGTTGTTAAACATAACATCGGAAGTCTATAATTCATGGTCAATTTATACTTTAAAGTAAACATTGTTCAACAAGCATAAACTAGATTGTAGGGATGTCAATCTTAAGGTTGATGGCTATAAAATTGTCTAAGTATGATTGATGTTAACTATTCAATTATCTGCTCACAGTTCATTACTGCTGATAATTACAATCTTACTGTGGACATACTACTTTGAAGCTGATAGAACAATTTGCTACTAATAAAATAATTCCACCATTGATACCAGTTTTGCTACTCATTGTAACATCCCAATTTTTGAGAAAATAAAAGTCCAGGGACTAAAAGTGTAAAATTCCTAAAGTTAAAGGACTAAAACAAAGAAATCAGGAAAAAAGGGTCGGTAGCGGACCGCTACCCAACTCGTAAAGGTCCGCCAGCCGCAATTGGTTCGGACAAAGAGAATCTTACACATGTATGATGACTCGCCAGAAAGGATTGGGTAGCGGACCGCTACCCAAAACCTTAGCGGTTTGCTACGTGTGCAACAAGTTGGACGAATGGCAAAAGGTGGTAGCGCGCTACGGCTCGTGTTCCAGCACTATAAATAGGTGGTTATTGTTGTTCATTTGAAACAACACCACCACCACCAACACCATCACACACACGCACACGCATACCGAGGAGCCCTAAACGACGGTTACGAGCGCGGTGGTTACGAGTACGGTACGCTACGAGAACGGTTCTAGTCAGAGAAACGTCTAAACGAGGAACGAACTTAGGAACTACCAAGGATAATGTAATTACACTGGACTCGTACCCTAGATACCCTAGTACATGGGACCCGTACCCAAGATACGATTATGTGAAATACATGCTTATATGAGATGATTATGTAATATGTGATGTGTGATATGATGAGGGTACGGGGTAATGACGGATTAGTCTAAATACTAAACGGGAATAAGGGAGTAGTCACGACGTATCCAAGGGGTGTGGATACGCCGCTGGTACTTCCTATATATAAATTTCTTGGTACTTCGTGGTGAAACCAATATGAATGTTTAGGGGTATAGACTAAAAAATGATAATGAAATATAGTAAACGTACTGGAGAACATCCGACCGGTATGCAGTTATCTGACAAACAGAATGTTCTGTCTAGGAAAGAGCGGTGTATAAATCTTTCCTAGAACCGTCTCTCTTTCCTGGGAACATCTCTGTTGGAGGTACTGCTCTAGAAGAAAAATCACCCCGGTTTACATTATATGACTAATACGAATATGAGATGAAAGTATACCATGCACAGTGAATATGAATATATGACGAATATGATTATATGAAATGCATGAAGAATATATAAATGCATGATGATACGTTCAAAGATGAATGAGTATGATGGAACGAGTCTGAACCTGAAAATGAAATAACGGAGTACTCACGAAGTGTGAGTCAGCGATACTTAAGGTGCCAAATGAAATGAGATACCCGGCATGTAAGGTGGATCTCAATAAATAAAGAAGAAAAGAAAAGGACACTCTAGGCCTACGGGGATGAAAGAGCAAACTCTAAGCCTACAGGGCTGAAAGAGTAAATGATTCCAAGCCTACAGGGCTGAGGAACGAATGAATCTTCGTAACAAATGCAAGAGGTCTATACTGACGAGTATAAGGACCTTGCCAATACTCGGACCGGAGGTACGCCCTGTGATGGTTGCGAGGGGGTTAGCACACCCATAAAATATACGAAAAGCGTGACCGGAGGTACGCCCGGAGATGGTCACGTGGGCGCCGAGAGCCCGAGAAAACTTGAACAATAAGAACCTAAGGGGTTCATAATAAAATGAACGATGTAGTGTACTTACATTGCGTAAGCTAATTCAAAAACGTTTTCCATACACTGTAGGAAAGAAGCACGTGGAATGAAGCTTCCTGTGGACAGAGCTGTCAGAGTTAGAAAATCCCTATATAAGATAAGATAAATATATTATCCTTTTAAAACAATATATTATTATAAATGAAAAGGTTACCTTAGCCATTATGACAAGGTTTTTACTGATCTGGGACATGTTTTTCGCATTAAACTCTGATAAAATAATAGTAAGATAAGTAGGGTGTTTCACTCATTGAGCATTTGTGTTGTTTTTGATTATATTCGTTGTCGATAGACCTTGTCTGTAGTTGATAAACCTTTTTTTTGACAAGTACGTTTCACGGGAGTTTAGTGATTGGAGTTAGAGTTAGTGCGCACACCATTCCACTAGGTGTATCAAGAGGAGCTTTACAGAAGATCTACAACTATTGTATTTGTAGTTTTCCTTTTACTAGTAGCCAATCATAGATTACTTTTATGTTAATAATAAAATCAAGGGTGAGTATTGAATCTTATCCTTAAAATCAATGGTTTGTATTGATTTTAAGGAATCCATAGTTCTATATACGCATTAGGTATTCTCACTTATAAAATATGCATATATATATATATACTAGGTTATAATCCCATGTATTACCCGAGTTAAATAAATATAATGTTATATAATTAGTAAATACAAAATTACATTTTTAAAACCCGTGTTTTACGCGAGTTGAATAAAATATAATGTAATTTTTTAACACATACACTCGTCAAAAGATGTCTATTTTAACGTGACAATTGTAAATTATATTAAGTTAATTTTTAAAACATTTTTTTTAACTTGGTATTAATTTTTTTTATATAATTGATTAATGGTAATCTATATTAAATTCATTTGTTTAATGATATAATAACAATCCATAATTAAATAAAAAAGTGTTCATAATTAGATTGATATTAAATAATAAAAATATATTCTTTTAATACAGTATTTAATAAGAGAGAGAGAGAGTCGAGAAAATTATGCTAAAAATGCAACAGAAGATGACACGTGTCCAATAATTTAACTTATTTATTAAGTAGTATATATATATATATATATATATATATATATATATATAGGGTTAGGATCATGAAAAACTCATTTTAATAAGAGAACTATAGAACCACTAAAAAGAGAAGTGGTGGGATTTTAAAGAGAAAGGGTAAAACTGTAACTTAAAATATATAAATCTTTTAATATTTCTATCTTTTGTATACATTATTATTTTTTTAAAAACATTGCACCATTAAATCAAGAATTTCTTTATCTTTCATTTGAGTATAAATAACGTTATAAAAAATAAGAATTAACTCGTCTTTTTTTTTTCTTCTAATTTTCAATACTGCATATGTGTATTATCATCCCCAAAACCCTAACACACCCCACCAAAAAACCTAAACCCCCACCCTACCGCACCTAAAAACATAAACCCGCACTCAAAAACCTAAACCCCCACCCCACCCCCACCTAAAAACATAAACCCCCCCACCCACCCCCATCCAAAAACCTAAACCCCCCAACCCAAAAACCTAATCCCCCACCCACCCCCACCCAAAAACCTAAACCCACTGCACCCACCCTCTACCCTAAAAAACCTAACCCTAAACGTAATATTGCATATGTGTCGTACCACACCAAAAACCTAACCCACCCCTAAAAACCTAAACCCCTCACCCCACCCCCACCCAAAAACCTAACCCCCTCACCCCACCCTCACCCAAAAACCTAACCCCCCACACCCTCCCCCCTCCAAAAACTAACCTAAAAGATAAACTAAACCCGAAAACTAAATCCTAAAGCTAAACCGACTATTTTTTCGAGGCATTTTTTTAAGAATGAGGACGACGTGGGAAACTAGGTCACCAAACCACTTTTTTAGTTTTTATTTCTATTTTGAGTTATGATTTTTTTATTTTATTTGTTTACCTTTAAAGGTTTTTCGCTAACAAAACGCTAAGAAGTGGGTCAAACGAACTCCGATTGAGCTCATTACCGCGGCGTTGGAACCGTCTCATCGAAAACGGAGTTCGTTTGATATCGTTTATAAGCCTTTTGATCATTTATTAGATTTTTTTAGCGAAAACGTACTTTTTATTTGATTCTCCCCTATATATATATGTATGTGTGTGTTCTTGCAACCTTGTAAAGAGTTGAGAGTGAAAGTTATATTTCATATGTTATTACATTGTTCTTAGATTATTAGATGTTATTGTTTCCGTCATTCTCAACTACTATCAGAACCATCTTGTATTGTTCTAGAGAAATACCGATCCTAAAATAATAGTAAATTCTTCGTAATTACGTAAATAAAATATGAACTATTGTATACCAAGATTGACTTGTGCAAACCTCAACCGTGCAAGTTTGAAATGTTGATGAGATAAGAAACTGAATTGTTGTGTCTAGAAAAGGAACAAGTATGAAAGGTGTGCGAATTCTGAATGCTATTTTTTTAACGACAAATTTGGATCACCGACGGACCACTGAAGTATCATCGTATTACCAGGGGTACCACCTGATCTTATTCCAACACCAAATCACTAATTCAGGAGGAAACCCAATTTTTCTAGAAAAATCCTCTTGTGAGATTCAAACTTAGGACCTTATGGTCACTGAGCTTATCTCACCACCAAGATGCCGCTAAACTATTATACCTTTGACAATTCCCAATGCTATTAATTTTGTTATTTGAATGCACCAAATGTATACATATAAAATAAAATAAAGTTCTAATACAAGTTCAAATCAATAGGCCTATATATGAGCATGTTGTATACGAACATAGCCCATGTAGATGAGAAATTTTGACTTTGCACTTATTGTAATCGACTTTATCTTCGAACACGAGTATTATGTTGCCACGAGTGTTGACTAGAGCAAATAACAACTAATCTTATCAGAGGGCTTCAAAAATTTTAAAAACTATTTTAAGTTATATTATAAGCTAAAAATATGTGATTACTACCAATTTTTATGTTTTTGGAGATAAATAAAAAAACATAACAAAATTATTAAATGTTTATTTATGGGGTTACTGTAATAATATTCGACGTAATATTAATATATTACGTTTTGACGCTCTATAAATTTCATTTTAAAAACTTTCACATATTTAGAAAACTTAAATAAAAGATCTTAACCCTTTTAATCGAAATGAGCCATCCGTTTATAAACATACATTAACAAAACTCAACCCCTTTTAATCGAATTGAACTGAATTAAGAAAATAATAATTGTGTACATTTTTCATAATAACATAAAATTAAACATGAATGAAAGACAAGTGTTGTTTAACATATGAAATGACCAGCACTCTAGAACTTTACATTAATCAAAACTCAATCCTTTTAATTATATTGAATGGAACTGTCATAAATGACATCAATGATAATGATACTAAATTCTTAGTAATGACATAAAATATAAATACAATATGAACCGATGTTTCACATGTGAAATGACCCAACATCAGAAACAGTTTTGGAAGCCTAATTTGTAATATAAACAATGTTATTGTTTGGTCTAGTCAACCATTTGTTGTGACATGATACTCATGCTTAAAGATTAAGTGCAACTTTAAAATATCCTTTGTATAGTTTGTATTTCGGTTGCATTGTAATATTCTTTTATTTTAGAAGTATACATTTTATGTATTCCACCAATAAATTTAGTGGCATTAATAGTCTTCACACCTTTAATATATATATTTTACTTTTTCTAAAAAAAAACAGCTTGAAATTGATTCCATCTAACATTTAAAACTTGGACCATTGAGATTTGCACAAGTCAAGACATCAGTGCTTTAACAACTAGTACATTCTAGACATCTAATTTATTTCATCTAATATTTAAAACTTGGATCTATGGATTACATGCAGAGCAAAGCTAAGAAACATTGCTTGGAAGGACTGAATAACATTCCAAATTAGTATTTCGTAATGGACGTTACTGTATTTGGTTCGGCCAATTCTTGGCTTGGTTTGTAATTCGTTTCCTCTTAGTCACGGGCTTCTGAGAGGTTTTGGTTTTTAATGATTTCGTTTACTTTTAAAAAAAACATCTAATGTATTGTACATTGCTTCGTACAGGTGACTCAAGGATCCTATTATTTTAACTAATAAAGACTAACTTGTGAGCAGTATTGTCTCATAAAAATTATACATACACAAATTTTATATCTATATCTCATCGCCTTTTCTCAGCCGCCTTTTTAAATCAAATTCAATCGATTTTTGTTTTGTATTTTTATTGTTTATTACTTTACTAGGTTAGAATATTGTATATTACACGGGTTGAATAAATATAATGTTATATACTTTGTAATAAAAAGTTTATATTTTTAAAACCCTTGTAATACACGAGTTGAATAAACATGTGTATTACACTGATTGAATAAAATATAATGTAATCTATTAACATATATACACTCGTCAAAATGGAACAATGTGAATATCTAAATATATGATTAAAAAAATTATTTGAATCCTAGCTGATTATAAAATTGTTTTCGGTTTGTAGAGTTCATAAAAATATGATTGAACAAACTAACTGATGATAAACACAATTTTATATTTAAGAATGTAGATAAAAATTGAAACAAATAGTTAATTTAGTTGACTAAAATAGTGAAATTGATTATTAATAGGAGAGAGAAGCGAGAAATGAGAATGAAGATGTCTAAAAATGTGACAAGTGTCCTATTTTACTTGTTTATTATTTAGTATAGATATAGATATAGATACAGATTACAAGCACACCCTCTTTTTAGTTTTTTTTTAAAGGACATCCTCTTTTTAGTGACAAATCAACTTTAAAATTTTATTTTATAACCTTTTCAAAACTACATATATTTACTTTTGTTTTTGTATTTTCTATATTTTCTTATATTTTATTCTTAACTAGTTTTTAACTCACGTGCTTCGCGGCGTGAGCCTGGTCGTTATTGGTTTGACTCATTTGCGCGGATAAAACTTAAATCGAATCGTAGACTCGTTATAGTGTATGATAAGAAAAAAACACTCGAATTTTAATACAACCCCGTTTTCAATAAAATTTAAAGCAGAACGTTGGAAATTTTAAAACGTAAGTGCAACGATAAAAATAATATTAATCAAAGAGAAACATAAAACTAAATAATAAAAAAAGAAATAAAAATAGTAAAAAAATTAATGGATCGGCTCGTCGAAAACCATAAAATCGAATACCGATACAGTTTCCGATTATATCAATACCGAAAATGATGTTTTTCGCTTATAATAGTTTCGGCTCGTCATGGTACGACAACGGTAACGGCTCTTGCTATAGGCAACGATAAAAAAAACCTTATATTTTGAATATAACTCCGTTTAAAATAAAATTATATCAGAACTTTGAAAAAAAACTAAAAACAGCCGTGCCCTCAGTATTTTGAAAAAAAGTTAACGAATGAAAGTTATTAAAGGAAAACGAAATTAATAGAAAATGAAACGGACTAAAAACGCATATTATATAGTATAAGGGTTGAAAACGAAAAAAAATTATATCTGAATGTTGACAAAAAAAAACTAAAAACAGTCGCGCCTTCCGTATTTTGAAAAAGTTAACAAACGAAAGTTATTAAAGAAAAAACGAAATTAATAGAAAATGAAACTGGCTAAAAGCGTATATTATATAGTATAATGGTTGAAAATGAAAATGTTGAAAAAGTAAGAAAAAAAAACAAAAAAATGTTTGGTGGCTAAAATGAAAAGAACCAAAACTATACTATTCACGAAGGTTTCTTTTTAATCTTAGTTTATGTAACATCCCTAAATTTATAAAACCCGAATAAAAGAACTAGGGGTCGAGACTAATAACGCGAAGTAAAAAGGAATAGACGGGTTGTAAGGCCCCAAACCCGGGAGGCCTCACTTATTGGATTTACTCATTCACAAACAGTTCTTAAACTTGAATATCAAATAACACAGCGGAAAATACTTCATTAAAACATAACCATTACATTGTTCAACATACGGAAGCGTAAACATTGTCTAAACAGAACATAACGAAATCAAACGTAACATGATGCCAGTCTTCATAAGCAGCCGGGTAACTCTTCATCGCTAGCCAAGCATCACCGCCTAACCTCATAACCTGCCTTAACCTGAATGTGCATACTAAAAAGTCAGCTACGCTGGTGAGTTCTAGCATTACATAAAACTTTAAACATTTACTTTTGCCAAACATAACATTCATTCATTTAATAAAACCATACGTAAAAACATGCAATAACTTAACATCATCAAAACCTCTTAATCATATCATCATAACATAAGTCAACATGAACTGAATCTGCGCCTTTTCATAACCGTCAATTCCACATCATCGGTTGGCTGAGAAACCCTAAGGCACACCACTACTAGGCCCATCAACACCGTACTGTCCTTCGAGTGAAGAACTCCTAGGGCCCGATACCTCAAAGCCATTCAACACCAACCCGTACCTTAGACACTATTTCCCCACAAGGAATAGTACCTTCCATAGGGATCCCGGTAATCCCATGGTGACCGTTGTTACCCCTTTATCCACCCAGTTGTACAACCGTTAGCCAGCCACAATGGCCCCCATAAGGGTAAGGCCCATTCAATACATACATACCTTAGTTTCCGTAGGAACTCGTGGCAGATTCGTTCATTCGTGACCTTCATAAAAACCGTTACCGCTTTTACATCATTTTAGTTAAAGCCTTCGTACGTTTTATTATAAAACATTTCATCATTTAAACCGTTCGTAAACCATTAGTAAACCTCTTTGGCAAAATATTTCATAAACACATTTCAACTTTCCTTTGGTAAACATCATTTCATAAAACATCGTTTCGTTAAACATCATTTCGTAAGTATGCACACCAGCCAAAAAACATTAATAAAACATTTAAAAGAGGGCTCTAGAACTCACCTGATAAGCTAGTCTGAAGTTCTGTCCTAACCACGGTCCAACGAGCGCCACACACGATCTGAATGGGTTAATTACACATATATCAGACCTAATCTAACTTAATGCTAAGTTCGCAGTCCGATCTAGGCGAAGTTAATGCTAAGTTCGCTGCCCATGATCTAGGCGAACTTATAGGCGAACTTAATGCTAAGTTCACTGCCCATGATCTTGGCGAACTTATAGGCGAACTTGTCCTAAGTTCGCTTAACTTGACTAGGCGAACATAACCAGGCGAACATAACCAAGTTCGTCTCAACCTTGCCGGGCGAACTTGATAAGTTCGCCTCAACCTTGCTAGGCTAACTTGATAAGTTCGCCAAGTTCGCCTCAACCTTGCCAGGCGAACTTGCTAAGTTCGCCTGTTTGGGTAGTCATCTTCCCCAAACAATCCGAAGTTCTTGCATGCAAACCTGATCATGCCAAAATCCCAACTTTCTTTGGTCAAAACATTCGGTCTACCTTCTAGATACTAGACCTAAGCTTATTTTCAAGTTTCATCCGTAAAAACGTTACCTTTTTACCCAAAAACCCGAAAACACAACATAAGCAAAATCATAAATCTAGCTCGAGTTGTTACCTGAATCGAGATTCTGATTCGGAGGTTCTCTTCACAAGCATAGGAGACACGAGCTGGTGCGATCTTGAGCGATTCCGACACTTTCTCTCTCTAGAAGTTGCAAAAGAGAAGTGTGTGCAAGTGTGGGGTATTTATAGGAGAGGCCTCCCCTCCCCGAGCCCACCTCGCGACCAACTCGGCCCAACCTCGTCCCGCGGTCCGTTCGCTCCATTCGTCCCGCTTTGAACCCGTTATTTTTATATATTTTTTTTTCACAATTTTATAAATTTTTGGGATGTTACAAGTCTACCCCCCTTACAATAGGTTTCGTCCCCGAAACCTATCATAGGTCAAATAGATAAGGGTAGGACTCCCTCATTTCCGTCTCCATTTCCCATGTAGCCTCCGATCCCTTTCTGTGCTTCCATTGGACTTTAACCAATTGGATCACTTTGTTACGTAAACGTTTATCTTTTCAGTCTAAGATAGCCATGGGTTCTTCAATGTAGTTAAGGTGGTTGTCGACCTCGATGTCAGTAAGTGGTACGTGAGCCGATTCATCCGCTAAACACTTTCGTAAGTGTGACACATGGAAGGTAGGATGGATCCCACTTAATTCATCGGGCAACTCCAACCGATACGCGACTTCACCAACCCGTGCCGCTATTCTGAATGGTCTGACAAACTTCGGACTTAACTTTCCTCTATTCCTGAATCGTATGATCCCCTTCCAAGGCGATACCTTCAACATTACGCGATCCCAAACGTTAAACTCAATAGGCCTTCGTCATTTATCCGCGTAGGATTTCTAACGATCTTGAGCGGCCTTCATTCTTGCTTTGATTTGATCAAACCTTTCCGATGTTTCTCGTACGACTTCGAGACTTCCTAATTCCTTCTGTCCAATCTCACCCCAGCAGACCGGGGTCCTGCATCTTCTCCCATACAACATATCGTAGGGCAGCATGCCTATCGTCGCGTGATGACTATTGTTGTAGGAGAATTCACTTAACGGCAGATGACTGTCCCAACTGCCACCAAAGTCGATAATGTAAGCACGGAGCATATCCTCAAGCGTCTGAATGGTCCTTTCAAACTGACCATCCATTTGCAGGTGGTATGCTATGCTGATATTAAGTCTCGTGCCCATCGCCTCGTGAAATCTTTTCCAGAACCTCGATGTGAATCATGTGTCCCGATCAGATAAAATCATTAAGGGCACCCCATGCCGTGCTACTATTTCATTAATAAATACTTGCGCTAACCTTTCCGACGAGAACGTCTCGCGGATAGGTAGGAAGTGAGCACTCTTTTTCAACCGGTCTACAATCACCCAAATGGTATCATGACCTTTAGCTGTGCGAGGTAGCTTGGTTATGAAGTCCATGGAAATGTGTTCCCACTTCTATTCCGGTATCTCAAGTGGTTGAGTCTTTCCATACGGTTTCTGGTGTTCAGCCTTTACATGCGAGCAAGTCAAGCACTTGCCTACGTACTTTGTCACTTCGTGTTTCATTCCAGGCCACCAGTAGTCCTTCTTCAGGTATTGGTACATTTTGTTGGTACCGGGATGGATAGAATACCGAGACTTATGAGCCTCATCCAAGATTTTGGTTCTAAGCTCGCCACCCATAGGTATCTATACCCGTCCAAAACGTGTCCTAACACCAAGGGTGTTATATTCCAACTTGTCTTGTTGGCCAACCATTATTTCCTTCTTTAAGTTTTCTTCCTTAAGTGCTTCATCTTGAGCTCTTTCAATTTCCCTCATCACATCTGATGTTACCACCAACTGGCAAGCTTTCACTCTGATAGGAGCAGGCACATCCTTCCGGCTTAGAGCGTCAGCCACCACGTTTGCCTTTCCGGGATGGTATATGATTTCATAGTCATAATCTTTCAATAGTTCCAACCATCGTCTCTGCCTCATATTAAGTTCCCTTTGTTCGAAGAAGTACTTCAAACTTTTGTGGTCGGAGTAAATAGTAAACTTCACCCCGTAAAGTTAGTGCCTCCAGATTTTCAATGCGAATACGACAGCAGCAAGTTCCAAATCGTGAGTCGGATAATTAGCTTCGTGAATCTTCAACTGCCGTGACGCATAATCGATCACTCTCCCGCGTTGCATCAATACACATCCTAATCCCTCACCCGAACCGTCGGAGTATACCACTAAGTCTTTATTACCCTCGGGAAGGGCCAAGACTGGAGCTTGGGTTAGTTTCTCCTTCAATTCCTTAAACGCCTCATCTTGGGTCGAACCCCATTCGTACTTTACCTCCTTCCGAGTCAACTTTGTCAACGGCGAAGCTATTTTCGAGAAATCTTGGATGAATCTCCGATAGTAGCCTGCCAATCCCAAGAAACTGCGGATTTCAGTTGGCGTCTTAGGAATATTCCATTCCCTTACCGTCGTTATCTTTGCGGGGTCAACCATAATGCCGTTCAGGTTAATGACGTGACTTAGGAATTGGACTTCCCTAAGCCAGAACACGCATTTGGAGAACTTAGCATACAACTTTTCCTTCTTCAGAGCCTCCAACACTTCCTTTATGTGACATGCGTGATCACCCTCATTCTTAGAGTAGATGAGGATATCATCGATGAACACGATTACCGATCGATCCAGCATTGGTCGACAAACCCTATTCATCAAATCCATGAACGCTGCGGGGCGTTCGTCAATCCGAAAGACACTACGCAGAACTCGAAATGTCCATAACGCGTGCGAAATGCAGTTTTCGGTGTGTCTTCTTCCCTCACCTTCAACTGATGGTACCCGGATCGAAGGTCGATTTTCGAGAACCAACTTGCGCCTTGCAGTTGGTCAAACTGGTCGTCGATCCTTGGTAAAGGGTACTTGTTCTTCACGGTATGTTTGTTTAACTCGCGATAATCAATACACATTCTCACCGAACCGTCTTTCTTCTTCACAAACAACACCGGAGCACCCCATGGTGAGATGCTCGGTTGGATAAATCCTTTCTCAAGTAACTCATCTAGTTGTGCCATTAACTCTTTCATCTCCACCGGTGCTAGTCGATATGGAGCCTTAGCCACGGGTTGGGCATCTGGTACTAAGTCGATTCGAAATTCAATCTCTCTGTCGGGTGGTATCCCAGGCAAATCCTCCGGAAACACCTCCGGGTACTCGCGTACCAAGGGTACATAGTCTAGTTCCTTCACTTCCTTACACTTGTCAATTACGTACACCAGATAAGCCTCGCATCCGCTCCTCAAGTAATCTGCTGCCTTAATCATTGAGATGACGTTTGGCATCGTGGCGTCACGATCTCCAAAGACCTTGATTTTGCTACCATTCGGAGCCTTGAGTCGGATTATCTTTCGTTTACATATGATTTGTGCTTCGTTGGCAATTAACCAATCCATACCCAACACGACATCAAACCCTCCCAAAACCATAACAAACAATCTGACGGGGAACCTATGACCTTCTATTTTTATCGTGGAGTTGTCAACTACATCGGTCACTCTCGCAGTTCTACCCTCAGCGGTTTCTACACTAAAGCCCTTTCTAGCTTACTGACAGTGTACTTCACTCGTTTACAAAAAGTCACAGATATAAAACTCTTACTAGCACCCAAATCAAATAACACAGAAAAAAAGTGTTGTCAAGGATGAACGTACCTGACGCCACGTTGGGGTCCACCCTGGCCTGGTATTGTGTAAGCACGTACGCATGAGTCTTTGCTCGAGGCCTCTCTTCTTTCTTCTCAGTACTCTTCCCTTTCCCAGATTCGCCCATTCTCGGTTTTGGGCATTCTCTACTCAGATAACCGGCATCCCAACAGTTATAGCACTTGAAGTGTTATGGGCACTCACTGGAGTAGTGCCCGGTCTTGCCACACTTAAAGCACAAGTTAGATCCCAGTCTACATTCACCTGCATGCTCTTTTCCACACTTCTTACAAACAGTCGGTTCATCCACCCCAACCCTCTTATCGTGAGCCCCAAACATATTTCCACCAGTTCACTTGTTTGAGAAGCTCGGTATCTTCTTTAGTTCCTCAATGGCGGCATCGTTTAATGCCAGATCATCATACACCACACCACTGAGTTCCACCACTGAATCAAAGGTGGTAGGAGTGTTTACTTTGATAAAGGCGCGGACCTTGTCCGGTAGTCCCTGGATTTAACAAGAAATCTTTCTCTCTTCGGTAGAAATCAGGTGTGGCACCAGACGTGCCAACTCATTGTACCGGGTGGTGTATTGACGGTGAGTCATGTTACCAGCCTTTAAATTCATAAATTCTCTCTCCACTTTCTCAATTTCATTCCTTAGGCAAAAATTCTTAATAACTAACGCCTTCAAATCATTCCATAACATAGAGTCAACAACTGTATGCAAACCTTAGCTTGTCTCACTCCCTCCCACCAGTGGGACGCTTTTTCTCTCAAGGAGTTAGCAGCAAATTTCACCGCTTGATTCGTCTGATATTCGTTGAGATGGATGGCAGCCTCCATACAAATTACCCAGTCAAACGTAGCCACCGCGTCTTTCTTTCCAGTCAGGACCGGTGGGTCACATGCTTTAAATGACTTATAGTCGCATCCGCGGGCAGGCGGCGCGTTGTCAGTCTCGTTGTTCTTGGCACTAGTTGCCATGCTAGACCCACCTTCCCCATTAACCTTCTTCAACGCTTCTGCCAACAGACCTGGCAGAGAAGTCTTCATCAACTCTGTGAACTCTCGAGCTATAGCTGCTCTCATTTCTGGTTCAAAAGTGAAAGGTTGTTCTTCAACCTGTGTCTGCAGGTTCCTACCACGCCCACCATTTCGGCCTTCGGTACGACCCCCACCACGCCTTCCGGTTCCTCTCCTTGCCATTTCGTTCTATAAGACAAGAAATCCAAAGTCATCACGCTAGTTAACAAATAGAATTCAACAAGTACTGTAAGATGTTAATATACACGGGCCATCTGCAATTAACCATTACACTACCTTTCGATTTCTACTTGACCACCTTGGTGATTCCATCGGAACACAAGTCCTTACCTAACCCTTTTTAAGGCATACTATATATGTAAATATATACTACCCTCATACATGATGTTGTGGCTCGAGTTACCCGTACTGGCATCCGCTTTCGGTCTCAGTCACAGTTTAAGTTCAGACATTGGGAGTGTCCGAATCTCACAAACTATTGCTCTGATACCATCTTGTAAGGCCCCAAACCCGGGAGGCCTCACTTATTGGATTTACTCATTCACAAACAGTTCTTAAACTTGAATATCAAATAACGTAGCGAAAAATACTTCATTAAAACATAACCATTACAATGTTCAACATACGGAAGCGTAAACATTGTCTAAACAGAACATAACTAAATCAAACGTAACATGATACCAGTCTTCAAAAGCAGCCGGGTAACTCTTCATCGCTAGCCAATCATCACTGCCCAGCCTCATAACCTGCCTTAACCTGAATGTGCATACTAAAAAGTCAGCTACGCTGGTGAGTTCTAGCATTACATAAAACTTTAAAAATTTATTTTTTCCAAACATAACATTCATTCATTTAATAAAACCGTGCGTAAAAACATGCAATAACTTAACATCATCAAAACCTCTTAATCATATCATCATAACATAAGTCAACATGAACCGAATCTGCGCCTTTTCGTAACCGTCAATTCCACATCATCGGTTGGCTGAGAAACCCTGAGGCACACCACCACTAGGCCCATCAACACCGTATTGTCTTTCGGGTGAAGAACTTCTAGGTCCTGATACCTCAAAGCCATTCAACACCAACCCATACCTTAGACACTATTTTCCCACAAGGAATAGTACCTTCCATAGGGATCCCGGTAATCCCATGGTGACCATCGTCACCCTTTTTTCCACCAAGTTGTACAACCGTTAGCCAGCCACAAAGGCCCCCATAAAGGTAAGGCCCATTCAATGCATACATACCTTAGTTCCCGTAGAAACTCGTGGCAGATTCGTTCATTCGTGACTTTCATAAAAACCGTGACCGCTTTTACATCATTTTAGTTAATGCCTTCATACGTTTTATTATAAAACATTTCATCATTTAAACCGTTCGTAAACCATTCGTAAACCTCTTTGGCAAAACACTTCATAAACACATTTAAACTTTCCTTTCGTAAACATCGTTTCGTTAAACATCATTTCGTAAGTATGCATACCAGCCCAAAAACATTAATAGTACCTTCCATAGGGATCCCGGTAATCCCATGGTGACCATCGTCACCCTTTTTTCCACCAAGTTGTACAACCGTTAGCCAGCCACAAAGGCCCCCATAAAGGTAAGGCCCATTCAATGCATACATACCTTAGTTCCCGTAGAAACTCGTGGCAGATTCGTTCATTCGTGACTTTCATAAAAACCGTGACCGCTTTTACATCATTTTAGTTAAAGCCTTCATACGTTTTATTATAAAACATTTCATCATTTAAACCGTTCGTAAACCATTCGTAAACCTCTTTGGCAAAACACTTCATAAACACATTTAAACTTTCCTTTCGTAAACATCGTTTCGTTAAACATCATTTCGTAAGTATGCATACCAGCCCAAAAACATTGATAAGTTCGCCTCAACCTTGCCAGGCGAACTTGCCAGGAGAACTTGATAAGTTCGCCTGAACCTTGCTAGGCGAACTTGCCAGGCGAACTTGATGCCTCAACCTTGCCGGGCGAACTTTCTAAGTTCGCCTGTTCGGGCAGTCATCTTCCCCAAACAATCTGAGGTTCTTGCATGCGAACCTGATCATGCCAAAATCCCAACTTTATTTGGTCAAAACATTCGGTTTACCTTCTAGATACTAGACCTAAGCTTATTTTCAAGTTTTCAAGTTTCATCCTTAAAAACGTTACCTTTTTACCCAAAAACCCAACATAAGAAAAAATCTCAAATCTAACTCGAGTTGTTACCTGAATCTAGATTCTGATTCGGAGGTTCTCTTCACGGGCACAGGAGACACGAGCCGGTGCGATCATGAGCGATTTCGACACTTTCTCTCTCTAGAAGTTGCAAAAGAGAAGTATGTGCAAGTGTGGGGTATTTATAGGAGAGGCCTCCCCTCCCCGAGCCCACCTCGTGAGCAACTCGGCCCGCGGTCCGTTCGCTCCGTTCGTCCCGCTTTGAACCCGTTATCTTTATATATATATATATATTTTCACAATTTTATAAATTTTTGGGATGTTACACGTGCCGGCCCATGGGCCGCGAGCAAAGGAAGAAAGCCCCTCAAGTCAGCTACATCATCACAACCTCCCCTCAACTCCACCATTTGATCAACTTAGAGAGAGAAAGAAAGAACCGGGTCTAGAGAGAGAAAGTAAAGGTATCAGCTTAAAGGCTCGGAAATCGTTGCTCTCCATCTCACGGACGTTTAGCAACAAAGAAGAAACAAAAACAGGTAACATTCATGCTTGAATATGAGTTTTTAGTTAAGAAATGGGTTTTAGGGTTCTAATGGGATTGAATAAAAAGAGGACACTTTTACGTATGGAATCGCATAAAAAGCATGTATCTAGCTTCATGGAAGCTAGATACAAGTTCTGAACGTAAAAAGGTTGAAATGGGCCGAAAACTATTTTTCGACCGAAAAGTGTCTCAGACACCTAAGATTTCGATCAGAACATTTCAGTCGAAAAGTATCTCGGACACCTAAGATTTCGATCAGAACATTTCGGTCAAAAAGTGTCTCGAACACCTAAGATTTTGATCAGAACATTTCGGTCGAAAAGAGTCTCGAACATCTAAGATTTTGATCAGAACATTTTGGTCGAAAGGGGGTTTTGGTCAAGGAGTTTTTGAGCAAAAGAATATGAGAATAAAGAACTTTTCCAAGTGATTAGTTTCCGGTCGAAATAGATTTCGACTGTAATAGATTTCAGACATGGAGTTTTTGGGCAAATGATTTGATACTAATGTGTCTAGTTCACCTAACTCTAAGAATAGAAATGTTAAGTGTCGATTAAATTCATTAGCTTATCTCGTATGACTTGATTATACAGATTGTGTGTGACCTTAACTGACGCTCCTAAACTAGCTAAGTGTATTCAGAAATCACCCGTCAGGTGAGTTCTATGTGCCCCCTTCTATGTTATGTGTAAATCATTTTAAATGTTTTGGGGCTGAAGTGTATACACTAAATGAATAAGTGCTATGAATGCCAATGTGATCATACGTGATATACGAACATATATATATATATTTAGATATATATATATATATATATATATATATATATATATATATATATATATGAAAATGAATTATAAACAAAGAATGAAACGTATGTTTACAAAGAATGAATGAAAGAATGGCATAACGTAAATGAATGAAATCTTGCTTTATAATTATATATATTGCATGTTATGAATGTATGTATACGTTATGGACGGAAACGAAGCTAACGGCTATTACGGTAGACGGACGACCACTTGACTATTATGCAGCCAGAAAGGAAAGTCTAGAAAGGTAGACAAAATAATGGTCACTACGATGGAGTAAGTCCCTAAATCGATGCACGTCTGTTTAATTAGTTCAAGTGGGAAACGGATACCTTAGGTCAGACGGACGAATATGACGGACTACAACGGTAGGACGGTTAAGACAGACGACCGAAGGTTGGCTGGACGGTTTTAAGGCCGACAGTTTCTAGGACCGGACGAGTAAAAGGGCTACGACGGTAGCTTAAGGGCGTATGTCTTTGTGACATACGCAGTAAAAGATGGGTTGATCACCCTTATGTGTATGACCAATGAATGTCAAGGAAAGTAAAGGTGAATGCATATCTATGTTATCATATACGAATGATGAAAGAAAAGTAAAAGTTATGAATACGTAATTATGTACTCGCGTATGAATGATAAATGAAGACAAAAGATGTGTAAAGGTGTATTTATATATATATATATATATATATATATATATATATATATATATATATATTTACTTATCAAGAAATAATGTTTATGCCTGATTGATTTAAACTAGAACTCACCAGCGTTAGCTGACTATTAGTATACATTTAAGGTAAACAGATGAAGGGCCGTGCGAAGGCGTGAGGGCTGCCCGGCATGAGGCTGACATCCCACTTTATTTTATGCTTAGGCAATGGTTAATGTTTTAAATGTTAAGACTTCCGCTGATATGTACTCAAATGTTGATGGTTTTTGTTGTGTTTGAATGTTTTAAATTTAATGTTCAGTATTGATGACTTTGTTTATTAGTAAATCTAACAAGTGAGGTTACCTAGAATCGGGGCCTTACAAGTTGGTATCAGAGCATAGTTTGAGAGATTCAGACATCCCTAAATGTCTGGACTCAAACTTATAATGGTACCAACGCACGGATGTCAGTATGGGTAGCCAATGCCAACGCCAGCACTTTAAGTAAGTCGTAAAGTTAATGCCTATAAATAGGAGTAGATGCCTTAATCTAGAACACGTAGATGTCAATGTCACAACTGATGTAAAGAGTTTTGAACCCGAAAAGCAATGTAAATTAGTAATCACAAACCGGTCACTATAATTAAAAATGTACCTTGCTCGTATTGTTCTAAACTATGATCTAAAGAAATGACATTGATGTATTCCCTTTACAACTATCAGGAAATTAGAAACTATGGCTGGTAGAGGAAGAACTGGACGTCGAGGCGGTCATACTGGCCGAGTCGGTTGGCCTTCATTGAATCAAAGATGTGAAGAACAAGAGAGTGTGCACGAGGAACACACTTAGAGTGTGCATGAAACTAATGTGACCCCACCTGGGGAGGGCAATCAAGGGTCTCTACAGCTGGAACCCGAAGTTAGAGATGCTATTGCCCATGAGGTTGTACTCACCCTGAAGAACGTATTGCCCGACCTAATATCCTAGGCACTAAAGAAAAGCAAAGAGGAGGTTGAAGGGAACCACAAAGAGAAAATGTATGATAGTGATGGTGATGAAGTAAAGGTGGGACTTAACACCCGTGGTGTACCTATAAGGGTTTTAAAGATGGCGACCCGCCCAAGTTTGATGGTAACAAGGATTTGGTGGCTACGTTTGAATGGATTGAGAGGATGAACAGGGTAATCAACATAAGCGAGTGTCGACCTGACCAGGCTGTTAAGTTTGTGGCTCACTCTTTCACCAATGAGGTACTGAGTTGGTGGAGGAACATTCAAAGGACTAAGTCGCCAAACGCTCTCAACAGGATGACTTTGGAAGACCTGAAGAAGTTCATAATCCAAACGTTCTGCCTATAGAACGAGATTGATCATGTGGAAAATGAATTTCTAAACTTCAAGGCTGGCAGCATGACTCACCGCCTGTATACTTCTAGGTTCAATGAACTGGCTCAACTAGTAACCCACCTGGTAGAAACTGAAGACCGTCTAATCAAATACTATGTTAAGGGGCTGCCACAGCGGGTCCGTGTTCATGTGAAATCTAACCTGCCCTCGACCTTCGAGTCGGTAGTGAATCTGAGCGGAATCGTCTACGAAGATTATGCCAATGAGGACCCGGCACCCGAGACACAAAAGAGAAAGTGGGAGAACCCGTCTAGAGGCACAAGAAAAGGGAATGTAGCAACTGAAATTAAGAAACCAAGGTCAGATGAATATGAAACTTGCAAGAAATATGGAAGGCAACATTCTGGCGAGTGCCGAATCGACACCACCATATGCTATAAGTGCGGGAAGCCGGGGCACTTCTCCTGAGAATGCGTAAAAGACGTCAAGTATGTGTATTGTTTGGACATCTGACAAAGAACTATAGGAATGTCGGCTAATCTGGTTCGGGAAAAGAGAAGGAATAGGAACAGCCAAAGGCAAGGACTCGGGCCTATGCCTTAACGGAGGAAGAAGCAAGAGGAAACCCTGATGTCATGTCAGGTACGTTTCTAGTAAATGATGAACATGCTGCTGTTTTGTTTGACTCGGGTGCTAGCAAAAGCTTTATATCAAATGCCTTTAGTCGTAAACTAGATTGCACTATTGACACCATAGTGAGGGCCTTTAGCGTACAAACCGCTGTTGGTAAAAATTCGGCGGTATTTCAAGTGACTGAAGATTGCGTAATAGAAATAGAGGGCCATAAGTTTCCTTCCAGATTATTCCTTCTGACATTAGGAGGATTTGATATAGTATTGGGCATGGATTGGTTAGCTGCCAACGAAGCTCAAATCATATGTAAACAAAAGATGATACACCTCAAAGCTACTGACGGCAGTCCAATTACGGTTTACGGGGATTGGAATGGTACGATGCCAAACATCATCTCAATGATCAAGGCCGAAAGTTACATGAGGCGCGGTTGCGAAGCTTATCTGGCATATGTTATTGACGATAGAATGAAAACGGAAGAGCTTAAAGATATACCCGTGGTGTGCAACTTTACAGAAGTGTTCCCAGATGACCTACCTGGCTTGCCACCCGATCGGGAAATAGAATTCCAGATTGACTAACTGCCAGGAGCTGAGCCCGTAGCCAAAGCCTCTTACCGATTGGCTCCGTCAGAAATGAAAGAATTGATGTCTCAACTAGAGGAATTAACAGAAGAAGGATTTATCAGACCGAGCATCTCACCATGAGGCGCTTCAGTATTATTTGTAAAAAAGAAGGACGGTAGCATGCAAATGTGCATCGACTACCATGAATAGACGACCTTTTTGACCAATTAAAAGGCACGAGTTGGTTATCAAAGATCGATCTTAGATCGAGTTACCATCAGTTGAAAGTAAGGGAGGAAGATGTACTGAAATCCGCGTTTTGCACACGGTATGGGCATTATGAGTTCCTCGTGATGTCCTTCAGTCTAACCAATGCACCTGAAGCATTCATGGAATTAATGAATAGAGTATGTCGACCAATGTTGGATCGGTCTGTGATAGTCTTCATAGACAACATCCTCATTTACTCAAAGAACGAGAGTGATCACCACTGTCATTTAAAGGAAGTCTTGGAGATCCTAAAGCAGGAGAAACTGTATGCCAAAATTCTCCAAATACGCATTGTGGCTTAGAGAAGTCCAATTTCTAGGTCACGTGATAAACCCAAATGGTATTATGGTAGATCTTGCAAAGATCATAACAGTAAAAGAATGGAAAGTTCCGAAGACGCCAACGGAAATACGAAGTTTCCTTGGATTGGCAGGTTACTATCGGAGATTCATTCAGGATTTCTCAAGAATAGCCTCGCCATTGACAAAGCTAACAAGTAAGGAAGTGAAGTATGAATGGGGACCAAACCAAAGCAACTCGTTCGAAGAACTAAAGACACGATTAACTCAAGCTCCGGTCTTGACCCTACCTGAAGGGAATGAAGACTGGGTAGTCTACTCTGACGCTTCGGGTCAGGGATTGGGTTGTGTGCTTATGCAACAAGGAAAAGTAATTGCTTATGCCTCGCGACAGTTAAAGATTCACGAAGTAAACTACCCAACTCATGACTTAAAGTTAGCGGCAGTCATTTTCGCATTAAATATTTGGAGGCATTTTTTATATGGAGTTAAATGCACCATTTACTCCGATCATAAAAGGTTGAAGTACTTTTTCGAACAAAAGGAATTAACCATGAGAAAAAGGAGGTGGTTGGAACTACTAAAGGATTATGACTGTGAGATTTTGTACCATCCACGCAAGGCAAACGTCGTGGCTGACGCCTTAAGTAGAAAGGAAGACTCGACATCTATCCGGATCAAAGCGTGCCAACTAATTATAACACCATATTTGATGAATGAAATAGAAAAGGCACAAGATGAAGCACTACTGGAAAGGAATATAAAACGAGAAATAATGGTAGGACAACAAGGGAATCTGGATACTAATGCATACGGTGTACGAACTCGGTTTTGCCGGATATGGATACCTAAGATTGGTGAACTTAGAGCCAAAATCCTCGATGACGCCCATAAGTCTCGCTATTCTACCCACCCCGGAGCGAACAAAATGTATCAAGACTTGAAGAAAGAGTACCGGTGGCCTGTCATGAAGAATGATGTGACTAAATATGTGAGCAAGTGCCTCACATGTTCACTAGTTAAGGCCGAGCACCAGAAACCCTTCGGTAAAATGCAACCTTTACCAATACCAGAATGGAAGTGGGAGGAGATCACGATGGACTTCATTACCAAGCTACCGCGAACAACTAAAGGCAATGATACCATCTGGGTGATTGTTGACCGTTTGACGAAAAGTGCTCACTTCTTACCAATACGTGAGGTTTCTTCGTCTGAAAAGCTAGCAGAAATATTTATCAAGGAAATTGTGACCCGACATGGTATGCCGCTGTCGATCGTGTCCGACCAGGATACTAGATTCACATCAAGGTTTTGGAAGAAATCCAATGAAGCAATGGGCACTAGATTGAACATCAGCACCGCTTATCACCCTCAAACCGATGGTCAATCTGAAAGGACCATCCAGACATTGGAAGACATGCTCTGGGCTTGTATCATTGACTTCGGGGGAGCTAGGATAGTCACCTACCATTGGCAGAATTTTCATATAACAACAACTATCATTCAACTATTGACATGCCGCCATTTGAAATGCTATATGGAAGGAGATATAGGACCCCGGTTTGTTAGGGGGAAATTGGACAGAAAGATTTTACAAGTCTCGGAGTGGTCAGGGCTACTTTCGAGAAATTCGACCATATCAAAGCTCGAATGAAAGCCGCAAAAGACAGACAGAAATCGTACGCGGATAAGATAAGAAGAGATTTAAAGTTTCGAGTAGGAGACATGGTACTGTTAAAAGTATCGCCATGGAAAGGGATCATCCGATTCAGAAAACGGGGCAAACTAAGTCCAAGGTTTGTCGGACCCTTCAAAATTTTAGCAAGAGTTGGCCAAGTTGCCTACAAACTCTACCTACCCGATGCGCTTAGCGGAATCCACCCTACATTCAACGTGTCACACTTACGCAGATGCCTTGCTGATGACACAGCCACAGACCATATGACGAGATCGAGGTAGATAACAGCTTAAACTACGTAGAAGAACCAATAGCTATCCTTGACCGAGCGGAAAAACAACTTCGTAATAAGTCAATTCCGTTAGTAAAAGTGCAATGGAAACACAGAAAGGGTTCAGAAGCAACTTGGGAAAAAGAGGACGAAATGAGGGGACTATACCCTCAGCTGTTTAACGCATAACAGGTTTCGAGGGCGAAACCTCTTTAAGGAGGGTAGAGTTGTAACATCCCTAAATTTATAAAACTCGAATAAAAGAACTAGGGGTCGAGACTAATAACGCGAAAGTAAAAAGGAATAGACGGGCCGGCTCATGGGCCGCGAGCAAAGGAAGAAAGCCCCTCAAGTTAGCTACATCATCACAACCTCCCCTCAACTCCACCATTTGCTCAACTTAGAGAGAGAAAGTAAAGGTATCAGCTCAAAGGCTCAGGAATCGTTGCTCTCCATCTCAGAGACGTTTAGCAACAAAGAAGAAACGAAAACGTGTAACATTAATGCTCGAATCTGAGTTTTTAGTTAAGAAATGGGTTTTAGGGTTCTAATGGGATTGAATAAAAAGATGACATTTTTACGTATGGAATCACATAAAAAGCAAGCAAGATACAAGTTCTGAACGTAAAAAGGTCGAAGCTTGAATAAAAAACGATGAAGTTGATGAAAATCTGATGCGTCGCCCAGAAAGCCAGATGAATGGGCCGAAAACTATTTTTCGACCGAAAAGTGTTTCGGACACCTAAGATTTTGATCAGAACATTTTCAGTCGAAAAGTGTCTCGGACACCTAAGATTTCGATCAGAAAATTTCGGTCGAAAAGTGTCTCAAACACCTAAGATTTCGATCAGAACATTTCGGTCGAAAAGAGTCACGAACATCTAAGATTTCGATCAGAACATTTCGATCGAAAAGGGGTTTTGGTCAAGGTGCTTTCGAGCGAAAGAATATGAGAATTAAGAACTTTTCCAAGTGATTAGTTTTCGGTCAAAAGAGATTTCGACTGTAATAGATTTCGGACATGGAGTTTTCGGGCAAATGATTTGATACTAATGTGTCTAGTTCACCTAACTCTAAGAATAGAAATGTTAAGTGTCGGTTAAATTCATTAGCTTATCTCGTATGACTTGATTATACAGATTGTGTGTGACCTTAACTGATGCTCATAAATCAGCTAAGTGTATTCGAAAATCACCCGTTAGGTGAGTTCTATGTACCCTCTTCTATGTTATGTGCAAATCATTTTAAATGTTTTGGGGCTGAAGTGTATACACTAAATGAATAAAATGCTATGAATGCCAATGTGATCATACGTGATATACAAATATATATATTTATATACATATATATGAAAATCAATTATGAACAAAGAATGAAACGTATGTTTACAAAGAATGAATGAAAGAATGGCATAACGTAAATGAATGAAATCTTGCTTTATAATTATATATATTGCATGTTATGAATGTATGTATACGTTATGGACGGAAACGAAGCTAACGCCTACTACAGTAGACGGACAACCACTTGACTATTATGCAGCCAGAAAGGAAAGTCTAGAAAGGTAGATAAATAATGGTCACTATGGTGGAGTAAGTCCCTAAATCGATGCACGTCTGTATAATTAGTTCAAGTGGGAAACGAATGCCTTAGGGCAGACGGGCGAATATGACGGACTACGACGGTAGGACGGTTAAGACGGACGGCCGAAGGTTGGCCGGACGGTTTTAAGGCCGACGGTTTCTAGGACCGGACGAGTAAAAGGGCTACGACGGTAGCTTAAGGGCGTATGTCTTTGTGGCATACGCATTAAAAGACGGGTTGATCACCCTTATGTGTATGACCAATGAATGTCAAAGAAAGTAAAGGTGAATGCATATCTATGTAATCACATATGAATGATGAAAGAAAAGTAAAAGTTCTGAATACGTAATTATGTACTCACGTATGAATGATAAAATGAAGACAAAAGATGTGTAAAGGTGTATTTATATATATATATATATATATACATATATTTACTTATCAAGAAATAATGTTTATGCCTGATTGATTTAAACTGAACTCACCAGCGTTAGCTGACTTTTAGTATACATTTCAGGTAAACAGATGAAGGGTTGTGCGAAGGCGTGAGGGCTTCCCGGCATGAGACTGACATCCCACTTTATTTTATGCTTAGGCAATGGTTAATGTTTTAAATGTTAAGACTTTCGCTGATATGTACTCAAATGTTGAATGTTTTCATTGTGTTTGAATGTTTTAAATTTAAAGTTCAGTATTGATGACTTTGTTTATGAGTAAATCTAACAAGTGAGGTTACCCGGAACCGAGGCCTTACAATTTATAATTATATACCATGTACATTTTAGATTGGAGTGTTTTTATATACATTTTAGATTGGAGTGAACAATACTTCAATATTATTGATTAGGTTAGGCGGTTTTGTGACACGTGGCGAGTTTTTGTTGGTCAAACTTTTTTTTACATTCTCGTAGTTTTTTTAGGTGTTTTAATGTAGTTTACCACTTCACAAACCAAGAAACTGGTAGGCGCGCACCGTTTAACACTCTCACCCCTTGCCCACCCAGGTTTGATCTCTGGGGTAGAGGTGCACAAATCGGTTTTTTTTTTGAACCGGATTCGGTTCGGATCCGGACCGGTTCCGTCAAAGTTGGTCAATAACCGGATCCATTAGAACCGGTTCCGGTTCGGATCCGGTTCCGGGTGTGGAGACTTGGAACCTATTGGGACCGGTTCGGATATTTAGAACCGGACCGGTTAAAAAAAACCGGTTCCGAAAAAAAAAATTAAAAATTAACAAAGATACACTATAAAATACATGTTTTATTTATTTTGTAGATTTTTTAAAGTTATTTAACAATAGTTCGTACAAAAAAAATACAAAAAACATAATTGAATCACAAAGCATTAATTATTTATTATGTTTTCAATATTCTTCGTCGTAGTCTTTGTAACATCGGTTTTCATTCTTCTTCGCTTGAGATACGTTGGGCTTCATCGTAAGCTTGTTCTTCGTCCGAAAGTGGAGTCGCCGCCCCATGTTCTACTTCGAATTCATGTATTTCTTGTTCAACGTCAAGCTCGCCTTCTAGTTTTGCAACATGTTGTACACGTTCGGCGGCATCCAAATGGTCCTTCAAGCAAATACACATCTCCATAGATTCCGGTGTAAGCCTCGTTCTTCGAATAGATAAAACCCTGCCACTAAGAGAAAAAGCGGATTCCGAAGCTACCGTGGAAGCTTGGACGGTTAGTAGGTCACGGGCCATTGCGGCTAGAACGGGATATTGGGATTCCATTCCTTGCCACCAACTCAAGATATCAAAGTTTTCAAACTCTTCGGATCTTAGAGTAGAAATAAAGTTGGTTGCTTGATATCTCCCAAGCTCGCTACTTGGTGTGGTTCCACGAGCTCGTTTAGTATTTTCGTTTCTTAAAGTGTTAAATAAATTTAGCATCGGGTTCCTTGAACTACTAGAAGTTGAACCCGAACCCATTGATTCACGTATGTTTGATGGATCACCACTTCCACCATATTTGCGTAAATAATAATCAAACATATTATTAAAAGCCGAATTGAAATCCCTTATTGCATTTGATTCAAAATTTGGGTCTTCCTCGAACATATTTAAATCATCCGATATTGATCCAATTAATGTTTCAACACCGGTTACATTAATCGTTGGGTTTAAGGCGGCCGAACATGTAACAACGGCTGGCATTTCTGAAAAATATTTTTTAAATTTAGCTTTCATAGGTTTTACCATTTTTTTAAAAATAGTGCCGTGATATTCAAACTCTTTTAATTTATTACATATTAAGTATAATTGTTGAAGTATTAGCGAAGACGTGGGATAATAAACTCCCGATAAACATGTAGTTGCATTTTTAAAAACCTCAAGCAAATTAGTTAGTTTCTCGATCATATCCCAACTTATATTATCAAATTTTTATAAACAACGTTTCTTTTGCACAAGTTCATCATGGAAATGTTTTAAAGTAATTCTTTGCCTTAAGGCCGATTCAAACATTTTCCAAGTCGAGTTCCATCTAGTAGGTACGTCCCAATTCGGACCTAAAAAGATGGAATCCGTTTGTTGGCACAAGTTTCTATAGTTTATATATCTTTTTTTGCTTGTGCTAAAAACTTCACGTAACATCACTTTAAAATTTTCTTTTACGTCTCTTATTTCTTGGACGTTTAGACCGTCTTGCACAACCAAGTTAATGATGTGTGCAACACATCGACTATGAAAAAAAACACCGTTACAAGGCGGTTCATATTTTATTTTTAATTTTTCGACCGCGTTTGTGTTATTTGAAGCGTTATCAAAAGATATTGAAAATATTTTCGGTTGAATTTTATAAGTTTGAATTACCGAGTCTAAAATATAAAATAAGTTTTCACCGGTATGTGGATATCCAAAATAATCAAACGCAATCGTACGCTTCATCATTTGCCACGACTCCGGTTGAACCCAATGTGCGGTAACGCAAAGGTACGATTCGGGTAAACCATGTGGAGCGGACCAAACGTCCGTTGTTAAGTTAATGCCGGTATTTAATTTTTCAAAACCTAAAATTAATTCTTTTTTGGCTCTTTTTCACATTTTTAAACAATCTCTTCTCAAAGTAGAACGACTTACATTTGTGTAATTCGGTTGAAGCGTCTCTTGTATCATCCTCGTCAAGCGCGGATTATCAAAATGATCAAAAGGCAAGCCTTCTTGAATGACGAAATGTGCCATTCTCTCACGAACACTTTCGACATTGTATTGCCAAACTCCTCCATCCCTACCAATTTGAGTTTGATTTTCACCTTCTTGAGTGTGTCTTGCGTGACTAGCAATATGTTTCCTTAAACTGCTATTTCCCGTCGCAGCCAAAAGTTTACCACAACGTTTGCAACGAGCCTTTTGCGAGCCGTTCGACATTTCGCATAAATCGAAATAAGCCCATATTTCTTGGTTTCGGGAGCAAGGAAGTATTGACACAACCGTAACATCGCTAGTAGAACCACCAACCGAATTTTGAGTGCTTGCGGAAGCGGAAGCCATGAGAGCGTTTTTTTTTTTGCTTAACGTGAGCGTTTTTTTGCGTTTTTGAGAGCGTTTTTGAGTTTTGAGAGCTAGAATGTTGTGGTGAACTAACACAAACACCCAATACCTATTTATACTAAATTTCAATCCTTAAAAACAAAAAAAAACAAAAAAAACGGCTATATAGCCGTTTTTTTTTAACCCCAACGGCTAGAACCGGTTCCGAACCGGTTCCAAAATGTCCGAAAAAAAACCGGTTCCAAAAAATCCGATTTTTAACCGGTCCGTCAAAAATCCCAGAACCGGTCCCGGAACCGGCGGTTCTCATAATATCCGGACCGGTTCTAAAAAAACCGGTTCTCACCGGATCCGGTTTCGGATAATCCATCGGATCGGTTCCGGTTCCGGTTCTTTTGTGCACCTCTACTCTGGGGTGGCATGGTTATTTATAATTTTTTTTTCTTAATCCACTTTTTTTCTAGTTTTGTTTTTTTTTTCTGTTCTTATCTTCTTTCGTACGTTTCAACGTTTGATTTATTACACGCCGCGTAACACGCATGATTAAAAAAACCGCGGCGCAAGGCGCGCGTAGGAAATTTCCTAGTTTACATCATACTTCAATGATATATGAACCAATTAAAAATATTATTTATGTTTGGGCCAGATATCATATTCTAAAAGTTTGGCGTTGGTTAAGCTATGGTTTAAATTTTAGGAAACAAATATCAAAATGAACATTTGATCAAAAACGATTATTTAAAATGTATATCGTAATTTAGCCGGCTAAAATATAGACATTCTTTATAATAGCCGGCGAAGCCGGCTAAACTTAGCTGGCTTAAAATTGTGTGTCAAATTCTTTTTTGCAATGTACGAACCAACCGGATTGTGACATGTGGTCGGCTAAGCCGGGTAATAGCTTGCTATAGCTATCTGGCACTTTTTAAGGCTTAGCCGGCAAACTTAGAAGGCTTAGCCCGCAAACTAAAAAGATTTTAATACTATTTTTTTCTTATTAAAAGAATCCTGCATATCCTATGTCTGGAGTCATGCGACAGTAATCAAAAATGCATGGATGATAACTATCAACCATTCAAAACCATAAGGCGCTTAAGTGAACATTATTGAACCAATAAATACCCATTATCTTTCTTGATCTTACCAATACATTATTGAACATTATTGAACCAATAAATACTAGTTTAAAAGATAACAAACATTTTCTAGTGCCCACAAGTCATGGAGATAACTACAGTTTCTAGTCTTCTTGTAGTTACAACGATCTTCTTGTATTTTACGTGGAGGATTTCAAATTGGTTGTGGTTCAAACCAAAGAGGACAGAGAAGTTTCTAAAAGTACAAGGCCTAAACGGTAGCCCTTATAGATTCATACACGGAGATCTGAAAGAGATAGAGCAGATGACGATCGAAGCCATGTCCAAACCGATAAACATAACTCATGATATCGTTCCTCGTGTCGATCCGTTCTTGTACAAATCCATCACCACTCTTGGTATGTAACTTTTCTATTGTTATTCCATATTTAATGTTTTGGACCCATTGTGATGTTTATTACCCACATGTCTATTTCTTTAGTAAAGTTTTGATAATTTATTAAATATATTGTTCTTTGTTATGTGTCGTCAAAAGGGGAAATGACAATATAATCTTTGTTATTAATGACCATCATAGCACTTTTTGTAGGGCCATAAACTATTCTAATTAAAACATATATGTATATCTGGTATTTTGCTTAGCATTTTTTCCCATTTGTAATTCCTTGGATTATTGTATATTCTTTACAAGGTGTCTAAATAAACTAGGTGTATATCTAGTATTTTATTTTTAGGGATTGTCTTGATTTTATAGGTAAGAATTGTTTTACATGGATTGGAACAACACCTGTGGTGCACGTGTTTGAACCTAGTATGATACGAGAGGTCTTAGCTAAGTATAAGAAATACGATAAGCAAATGTCAGACAATCCATTCGCAAGTTTGATAAGTACAGGACTAATAGCTGTTAAGGGTGGTGAATGGGATCAACGTAGAAAAATAATCAACCCTGCATTCCACATGGAGAAGCTCAAGGTTTCTAGCTATCCTTTTTTTCTCTTTTTGTTTCAAGATCGATGTATCCTTCATCTATCATGCCTTGAAAACCAAAGTGTTGATGCATGTAATTCTTTTTTGCAGCATATGGTTCCAGCATTTTATATGAGTTGTAGTGAGATGATCGACAACTGGTTGACAATTTTATCACCAGAAAGCTCATGTGAAGTGGATGTGTGGCCTTATTTTAGAACTTTGTCAAGTGATGCAATTTCACGTACATCGTTTGGAAGTAGTTTCCAGGAAGGAAAAAAGATATTTGAACTTCTAAAAGAACTAATAGACCTAATTGGTCTTAGTTTAAAGTCAGCTTACATTCCAGGAACAAGGTAAGATAGTTTACAATATATTTTGGATGCTTAAATCTGTAATATGACAAGATTATTGCGCTAATAAAATAAGATATGGTAGATTTTTGCCGACAAAAAATAATAAGAGGATGAAAGAGATTGATCAGCAATTGAAGGGTTTAATTAAGAGCATAATCAAGAAACGAGACGCTGCGAAGAAAGCGGGGGAAGCTAGCCATGATGACCTTTTGGGAATACTTTTAGATTCTAATTACAAAGAAATTGAACAGCATGGGAATAATAGTTTTGGAATAAGCATGGATGAAGTAATTGAGGAATGCAAACTCTTCTACTTTGCAGGACAAGAAACCACAGGTAATCTTCTTGTTTGGACTATGATTTTATTAGGTCAACATCCGGAATGGCAGACACGTGCTAGAGAAGAAGTTTTGCGTGTCTTCGAAGATAATAAACCATATATTAATGGCTTGAGTCATCTAAAAGTTGTGAGTTTTATGTACTATATAAAGCAGATATTGATGACTTTAGAATTTGTACAAGTTCTTACTTCTTTTGTATCATAATATCATATTTTGTAGATCAACATCATTCTCAATGAGGTTCTTAGACTATATCCACCAGCCGGATATTTTACACGGATAATACATGACGAAACCAAATTAGGTAAGTTGACCTTACCTGCAGGAACCTTACTCCAAAAAAATTCGTTGTGTTTGCATCACGACAAAGATATATGGGGTGAAGATGTGAACGAGTTTAAGCCCGAAAGATTTTCACAAGGTGTTTCAAAGGTTACTAACGGAAAAACTGTGTACCTCCCATTTGGTGGCGGCCCACGCATATGCATTGGGCAGAATTTTTCAATACTGGAAGCAAAAATGGCTTTTGCAATGATTAGACAACGCTTTTCTTTTGAGATATCTCCATCCTACTCACATGCTCCGGCCTATATGCCTAGAGTAACACCTCAGTTTGGCGCTCACTTGATTCTACACAAACTTTAGGCAATTTATAGCATATTAAGTTCAATTAAAGATATATGAAGTGACATATATCTATGGTTTATTTGACCTTTTTCATATGATGACTTATTGTAATCATACTTCTATTTAATAAAAGAAGCTAATCGAGTTTACAGTTTACTTTAAGCCTTTGAAAAAATTGGAGTCGCAAACCAAAGTAGTTTTGCTAACAAAGATAAAGTTATGGGGATGAGGTAGCACCATTCTATGTCCACGCACGAAAAAAGAGATGTAGAATTTGTTTGCCAAGGAACAAGAGACTTTGGTCTTTTAATTTATTTGGTTTATTTGTCCTATTTTAAATTATGATCTATTGTAATCAAACTTGCATATGTTATGTTGAATAAAAGGACATATTTTTTGAGATATGTGTTGACTAAGTATTTCGCCGCGCGATTCTTCAAGAAGTCTATATTATGCAAAAATAAAAAAATATTTATAATAATATTAAGTTTAATTACACAAAAGGTTTTTTTTATTTTTTGATATAATAACAATCCATAATTAAATAAAAAAGTGTTCATAATTAGATTGATATTAAATAATAAAAATATATTCTTTTAATACAATATTTAATAAGAGAGCGAGAGTCGAGAAAATTATGCTAAGAATGTAACAGAAGATGACACGTGTCCAATAATTTGACTTATTTATTAAGTAGTGTATATATATATATAGAGGGACATGTTCAATTAAGAACCATCATTTTGGCGAGAACCAAAAGAACTATGTATTTCTACACAAATATAAGGATGCATATAGGCATTTGTGCATATATAAAGTAAGGATGCATGTATGCATTTGTGTAAGAATGTATGGTTCTTTTGGTTCTCGACAAAATAATGGTTCTCAATTAAACATGTCCCTATATATATATATATATGTATGTATAGGGTTAGGATCATGAAAAACTCATTTTAATAAGAGAACTATAGAACCACTAAAAAGAGAAGTGGTGGGATTTTAAAGAGAAATGGTAAAACTGTAACTTAAAATATATAAATCTTTTAACATTTCTATCTTTTGCATACGTTATTATTTTTTTAAAAACATTGCACCATTAAATCAAGAATTTCTTTATCTTTCATTTGAGTATAAATAACGTTATAAAAAATAAGAATTAACTCGTCTTTTTTTTTTCTTCTAATTTTCAATACTGCATATGTGTATTATCATCCCCAAAACCCTAACACACCCCTACCCAAAGACCTAAACCCCCACCCTACCGCACCTGAAAACATAAACCCACACTCAAAAACCTAAACCCCCACCCCACCCCCACCCAAAAACATAAACCCCCACACCCACCTCCAAAAACCTAAACCCCCCACCCACCCCCATCTAAAAACCTAAACCCCCCAACCCAAAAACCTAATCCCCCACCCACCCCCACCCAAAAACCTAAACCCACTGCACCCACCCTCTACCCTAAAAAACCTAACCCTAAACGTAATATTGCATATGTGTCGTACCACCCCAAAAACCTAAACCCCTCACCCCACCCTCACTCAAAAACCTAACCCCACCCCCGAAAAACCTAACCCCTCACACCGTCCCCCTCCAAAAACTAACCTAAAAGATAAACTAAACCCAAAAACTAAATCCTAAAGCTAAACCGACTATTTTTTCGAGGCTTTTTTTTAAGAACGAGGACGACGTGGGAAACTAGGTCACCGAACCACTTTTTTAGTTTTTATTTATATTTTGAGTTATGATTTTTTTTATTTTATTTTTTTACCTTTAAAGGTTTTTCGCTAACAAAACGCTAAAAAGTGGGTCAAACGAACTCTGATTGAGCTCATTCCTGTGGCGTTGGAACCGTCTCATCGAAAATGGAGTTCGTTTGATATCGTTTATAAGCGTTTTGATCATTTATTAGATTTTTTTAGCGAAAACGTACTTTGTATTTGATTCTCCCCTATATATATATATATATATATGTATGTGTGTTTGTGTGTTCTTGCAACCTTGTAAACAGTTGAGAGTGAAAGTTATATTTCATATGTTATTATATTGTTCTTAGATTATTAGATGTTATTATTTTCGTCATTCTCAACTACTATCAAAACCATGTTGTATTGTTCTAGAGAAATACCGATCCTAAAATAATAGTAAATTCTTCGTAATTACGTAAATAAAATATGAACTATTGTATACCAAGATTGACTTGTGCAAACCTCAACCGTGCAAGTTTGAAATGTTGATGAGATAAAAAACTGAATTGTTGTGTCTAGAAAAGGAACAAGTATGAAAGGTGTGCGAATTCTGAATGCTATTGTTTTTAACGACAAATTTGGATCACCGACGGACCACTGGAGTATCATCGTATCACCAGGAGTACCACCCGATCTTATTCCAACTCCAAATCACTAATTCAAGAGGAAACTCAATTTTTCTGGGAAAACCCTCTTGTGAGATTCAAACTTAGGACCTTATGGTCACTGAGTTTATCCCACCACCAAGATGCCGCTAAACTATTATACCTTTGACAATTCCCAATGCTATTAATTTTGTTATTTGAATGCATCGAATGTATACATATAAAATAAAATAAAGTTCAAATACAAGTTCAAATCAATAGGCCTATATATGAGCATGTTGTATACGAACATAGCCCATGCAGATGAGAAATTTTAACTTTGCACTTATTGTAAACGACTTTATCTTCGAACACGAGTATTATGTTGCCGCGAGTGTTGACTAGAGCAAATAACAACTAATCTTATCGGAGGGCTTCAAAAAATTTAAAAACTATTTTAATTTATATTATAAGCTAAAAATATGTGATTACTACCAATTTTTATGTTTTTGGAGATAAATAAAAAAACATAACAAAATTATTAAATGTTTATTTATGGGGTTACTGTAATAATATTCGACCTAATATTAATATATTACGTTTTGACGCTCTATAAATTTCATTTTAAAAACTTTCACATATTTAGAAAACTTAAATAATAGATCTTAACCCTTTTAATCGAAATGAGCCAACCGTTTATAAACATACATTAACAAAACTCAACCCCTTTTAATCGAATTGAACTGAACTATTAAGAAAATAATAATTGTGTACATTTTTCATAATAACATAAAATTAAACATGAATAAAAGACAAGTGTTGTTTAACATATGAAATGACCAGCACTCTAGAACTTTACATTAATCAAAACTCAATCCTTTTAATGATATTGAATGGAACTGTCATAAAAGACATCAATGATAATGATACTAAATTCTTAGTAATGACATAAAATATAAATACAATATGAACAGATGTTTCACATGTGAAATGACCCAACATCAGAAACAGTTTTGGAAGCCTAATTTGTAATATAAACAATGTTATTGTTTGGTCTAGTCAACCATTTGTTGTGACATGATACTCATGCTTAAAGATTAAGTGCAACTTTAAAATATCCTTTGTATAATTTGTATTTCGGTTGCATTGTAATATTCTTTTATTTTAGAAGTATACATTTTATGTATTCCACCAATAAATTTAGTGGCATTAATAGTCTTCACACCTTTAATATATATATTTTACTTTTTCTACAAAAAAAACAGCTTGAAATTGATTCCATCTAACATTTAAAACTTGGACCATTGAGATTTGCACAAGTCAAGAGATCAGTGCTTTAACAACTAGTACATTCTAGACATCTAATTTATTTCATCTAATATTTAAAACTTTGATCTATGGATTACATGCAGAGCAAAGCTAAGAAACATTGCTTGGAAGGACTGAATAACATTCCAAATTAGTATTTCGTAATGGACGTTACTGTATTTGGTTCGGCCAATTCTTGGCTTGGTTTGTAATTCGTTTCCTCTTAGTCACGGGCTTCTGAGAGGTTTTGGTTTTTAATGATTTCGTTTACTTTTAAAAAAACATCTAATGTATTGTACATTGCTTCGTACAGGTGACTCACGGATCCTATTATTTTAACTAATAAAGACTAACTTGTGAGGAGTATTGTCTCACAAAAATTATACATACACAAATTTTATATCTATATCTCATCGCCTTTTCTCAGCCGCCTTTTTAAATCAAATTCAATCGATTTTTGTTTTGTATTTTTATTGTTTATTACTTTATTAGGTTAGAATATTGTATATTACACGTGTTGAATAATATATAATGTTATATACTTTGTAATAAAAAGTTTATATTTTTAAAACCCTTGTAATACACGAGTTGAATAAACATGTGTATTATACTGATTGACTAAAATATAATGTAATCTATTAACATATATACACTCGTCAAAATGGAACAATGTGAATATCTAAATATATGATTAAAAAAATTATTTGAATCCTAGCTGATTATAAAATTGTTTTCAGTATGTAGAGTTCATAAAAATATGATTGAACAAACTAACTGATGATAAACACAATTTTATATTTAAGAATGTAGATAAAAATTGAAACAAATAGTTAATTTAGTTAACTAAAATAGTGGAATTGATTATTAATAGGAGAGAGAAGCGAGAAATGAGAATGAAGATGTCTAGAAATGTGACAAGTGTCCTAGTATTTCACTTGTTTATTATTTCGTATAGATATAGATACAGATTACAAGCACATCCTTTTTTTAGTTTTTTTTAAAGGACATCCTCTTTTTAGTGACAAATCAACTTTAAAATTTTATTTTGAATATAACTCCGTTTAAAAAAAAACCTTATATTTTGAATATAACTCCGTTTAAAAAAAATTATATCAGAACTTTGAAAAAAAATTAAAAACAGCCGTGCCCTCAGTATTTTAAAAAAAAGTTAACGAACGGAAGTTATTAAAGGAAAACGAAATTAATAGAAAATGAAACGGACTAAAAACGCATATTATATAGTATAAGGGTTGAAAACGAAAAAAAAATTATATCTGAATGTTGACAAAAAAAAAACTAAAAACAGTCGTGCTCTCCGTATTTTGAAAAAGTTAAAAAACGAAAGTTATTAAAGAAAAAACGAAATTAATAGAAAATGAAACAGGCTAAAAGCGTATATTATATAGTATAATGGTTGAAAATGAAAATGTTGAAAAAGTAAGAAAAAAAACAAAAAATGTTTGATGGCTAAAATGAAAAGAACCAAAACTATACTATTCACGGAGGTTTCTTTTTAATCTTAGTTTATGTAACATCCCTAAATTTATAAAACCCGAATAAAAGAACTATGGGTCGAGACTAATAACGCGAAGTAAAAAGGAATAGACGGGCTGTAAGACCCCAAACCCGGGTGGCCTCACTTATTGGATTTACTCATTCACAAACAGTTCTTAAACTTGAATATCAAATAATGCAACGGAAAATACTTCATTAAAACATAACCATTACATTGTTCAACATACGGAAGGGTAAACATTGTCTAAACAAAACATAACGAAATCAAACGTAACATGATGCCAGTCTTCATAAGCAGCCGGGTAACTCTTCATCGCTAGCCAAGCAACACCGCCTAACCTCATAACCTGCCTTAACCTGAATGTGCATACTAAAAAGTCAGCTACGCTGGTGAGTTCTAGCATTACATAAAACTTTAAACATTTACTTTTGCCAAACATAACATTCATTCATTTAATAAAACCGTACGTAAAAACATGCAATAACTTAACATCATCAAAACCTCTTAATCATATCATCATAACATAAGTCAACATGAACCGAATCTGCGCCTTTTCGTAACCGTCAATTCCTCATCATCGGTTGGCTGAGAAACCCTGAGGCACACCACCACTAGGCCCATCTACACCGTACTGTCCTTCGGGTGAAGAACTCCTAGGGCCCGATACCTCAAAGCCATTCAACACCAACCCGTACCTTAGACACTATTTCCCTACAAGGAATAGTACCTTCCATAGGGATCCCGGTAATCCCATGGTGACCGTCGTCACCCCTTTATCCACCCAGTTGTACAACCGTTAGCCAGCCACAATGGCCCCCATAAGGGTAAGGCCATTCAATACATACATACCTTAGTTCCCGTAGGAACTCGTGGCAGATTCGTTCATTCGTGACTTTCATAAAAACCGTTACCGCTTTTACATCATTTTAGTTAAAGCCTTCGTACGTTTTATTATAAAAAATTTCATCATTTAAACCGTTCGTAAACCATTAGTAAACCTCTTTGGCAAAACATTTCATAAACACATTTCAACTTTCCTTTCGTAAACATCGTTTCATAAAACATCGTTTCGTTAAACATCATTTCGTAAGTATACACACCAGCTCAAAAACATTAATAAAACATTTAAAAGAGGGCTCTAGAACTCACCTGATAAGCTAGTCTGAAGTTCTGTCCTAACCACGGTCCATCGAGCGCCACACACGATATGAATTGGTTAATTACACATATATTAGACTTAATCTAACTTACACACTTTTACGCAGTCTGATCTAGGCGAACTTAATGCTAAGTTTGCTGCCCATGATCTAGGCAAACTTATAGGCGAACTTAATGCTAAGTTCGCTGCCCATGATCTAGGCGAACTTATAGGCGAACTTGTCCTAAGTTCGCTTAACTTGACTAGGCGAACATAACCAGGCGAACATAACCAAGTTCATCTCAACCTTGCCGGGCGAACATGATAAGTTCGCCTCAACCTTGTCGGGAGAACTTGATAAGTTCGCCTCAACCTTGCCAGGCGAACTTGCTAAGTTCGCCTGTTCGGGCAGTCATCTTCCCCAAACAATCCGAAGTTCTTGCATGCAAACCTGATCATGCCAAAATCCCAACTTTTTTTGGTCAAAACATTCGGTTTACCTTCTAGATACTAGACCTAAGCTTATTTTCAAGTTTCATCCGTAAAAACGTTACCTTTTTACCCAAAAACCCAAAAACACAACATAAGCAAAAATCTTAAATCTAGCTCGAGTTGTTACCTGAATCTAGATTCTGATTCGGAGGTTCTCTTCACGAGCACAGGAGACACGAGCTGGTGCGATCTTGAGCGATTCCGACACTTTCTCTCTCTAGAAGTTGCAAAAGAGAAGTGTTTGCAAGTGTGGGGTATTTATAGGAGATGCCTCCCCTCCCCGAGCCCACCTCGCGACCAACTCGGCCCAACCTCGGCCCGCGGTTCGTTCGCTCCATTCGTCCTGCTTTGAACCCGTTATTTTTATATATTTTTTTTCACAATTTTATAAATTTTTGGGATGTTACAAGTCTACCCCCCTTACAATAGGTTTCGTCCCCGAAACCTATCATAGGTCAAATAGATAAGGGTACGACTCCCTCATTTCCGTCTCCATTTCCCATGTAGCCTCCGATCCGTTTCTGTGCTTCCATTGGACTTTAACCAATTGGATCACTTTGTTATGTAAACGTTTATCTTTTCGGTCTAAGATAGCCATGGGTTCTTCAATGTAGTTAAGGTGGTTTTCGACCTCGATGTTAGTAAGTGGTACGTGAGCCGATTCATCCGCTAAACACTTTCGTAAGTGTGACACATGGAAGGTAGTATGGATCCCACTTAATTCATCGGGCAACTCCAACGGATACGCGACTTCACCAACCCGTGCCGCTATTCTGAATGGTCTGACAAACTTCGGACTTAACTTTCCTCTATTCCTGAATCGTATGATCCCCTTCCAAGGCGATACCTTCAACATTACGCGATCCCCAACGTTAAACTCAATAGGCCTTCGTCGTTTATCCGCGTAGGATTTTGACGATCTTGAGCGGCCTTCATTCTTCTTTGATTTGATCAAACCTTTCCGATGTTTCTCGTACGACTTCAAGACATCCTAATTCCTTCTGTCCAATCTCACCCAGCAGATCGGGGTCCTGCATCTTCTCCCATACAACATTTCGTAGGGCGGCATGCCTATCGTCGCGTGATGACTATTGTTGTAAGAGAATTCGGCTAACGACAGATGACTGTCCCAACTGTCACCAAAGTCGATAATTGAAGCACGGAGCATATCCTCAAGTGTCTGAATGGTCCTTTCAGACTGACCATCCATTTGCGGGTGGTATGCCGTGCTGATATTAAGTCTCGTGCCCATCGCCTCGTGAAATCTTTTCCAGAACCTCGATGTGAATCATGTGTCCCGATCAGATACAATCGTTAAGGGCACCCCATGCCGTGCTACTACTTCATTAATAAATACTTTCGCTAACCTTTCCGATGAGAACGTCTCGCGGATAGGTAGGAAGTGAGCACTCTTCGTCAACCGGTCTACAATCACCCAAACGGTATCATGACCTTTAGCTGTGCGAGGTAGCTTGGTTATGAAGTCAATGGTAATGTGTTCCCACTTATATTCCGGTATCTCAAGTGGTTGGGTCTTTCCATATGGTTTCTGGTGTTCAGCCTTTACTTGTGAGCAAGTCAAGCACTTGCCTACGTACTTTGTCACGTCGTGTTTCATTCCCGGCCACTAGTAGTCCTTCTTCAGGTCTTGGTACATTTTGTTGGTACCGGGATGGATAGAATACCGAGACTTATGAGCCTCATCCAAGATTTTGGTTCTAAGCTCGCCACCCATAGGTATCTATACCCGTCCAAAACGTGTCCTAACACCAAGGGTGTTATATTCCAACTTGTCTTGTTGGCCAACCATTATTTCCTTCTTTATGTTTTCTTCCTTAAGTGCTTCATCTTGAGCTCTTTCAATTTCCCTCATCACATCTGATGTTACCACCAACTGGCAAGCTTTCCCTCTGATAGGAGCAGGCACATCCTTCCGGCTTAGAGCGTCAGCCACCACGTTTGCCTTTCCGGGATGGTATATGATTTCACAGTCATAATCTTTCAATAGTTCCAACCATCGTCTCTGCCTCATATTAAGTTCCCTTTGTTCGAAGAAGTACTTTAAACTTTTGTGGTTTGAGTAAATAGTAAACTTCACCTCGTAAAGGTAGTGCCTCTAGATTTTCAATGCGAATACGACAGCAGCAACTTCCAAATCGTGAGTCAGAAAATTAGCTTCGTGTATCTTCAACTACCGTGACGCATACGCGATCACTCTCCCACGTTGCATCAATACGCATCCCAATCCCTGACCCGAAGCGTCGGAGTATACCACTAAGTCTTTATTGCCCTCGGGAAGGGCCAAGACTAGAGCTTGGGTTAGCTTCTCCTTCAATTCCTTAAACGCCTCATCTTTGGTCGAACCCCATTCGTACTTTACCTCCTTCCGAGTCAACTTTGTCAACGGCGAAGCTATTTTCGAGAAATCTTGGATGAATCTCCGATAGTAGCCTGCCAATCCCAAGAAACTGCGGATTTCAGTTGGCGTCTTAGGAATATTCCATTACCTTACCATCGTTATCTTTGCTGGGTCAACCATAATGCCGTTCGGGTTAATGACGTGACTTATGAATTGGACTTCCCTAAGCCAGAACGCGCATTTGGAGAACTTAGCATACAACTTTTCCTTCTTCAGAGCCTCCAAGACTTCCTTTATGTGACATGCGTGATCACCCTCATTCTTAGAGTAGATGAGGATATCATCGATGAACACGATTACCGATCGATCCAGCATTGGTCGACAAACCCTATTCATCAAAACCATGAACGCTGCGGGGGCGTTCGTCAATCCGAAAGACATTACGCGGAACTCGAAATGTCCATAACGCGTGCGAAATGAAGTTTTTGGTATGTCTTCTTCCCTCACCTTCAACTGATGGTACCCGGATCAAAGGTCGATTTTCAAGAACCAACTTGCGCATTGCAATTGGTTAAAAAGGTCGTCAATCCTTGGTAGAGGGTACTTGTTCTTCACGGTATGTTTGTTCAACTCGCGATAATCAATACACATTCTCACCGAACCATCTTTCTTCTTCACAAACAACACGGGAGCACCCCATGGTGAGATGCTCGGTTGGATAAATCCTTTCTCAAGTAACTCGTCTAGTTGTTCCATTAACTCTTTCATCTCCACCGGTGCTAGTCGATATAGAGCCTTTGCCACGGGCTGGGCATCTGGTACTAAGTCGATTCGAAATTCAATCTCTCTGTCGGGTGGTATCCCAGGTAAATCTTCCGGAAACACCTCTGGGTACTCGCGTACTAAGGGTACATCATCTAGTTCCTTCACTTCCTTACACTTGTCAATTACGTACACCAGATAAGCCTCGCATCCGCTCCTCAAGTAATCTGCTGCCTTAATAATTGAGATGACGTTTGGCATCGTGGCGTCACGATCTCCAAAGACCTCGATTTTGCTACCATTCGGAGCCTTGAGTCGGATTATCTTTCATTTACATATGATTTGTGCTTCGTTGGCAGTTAACCAATCCATACCCAACACGACATCAAACCCTCCCAAAACCATAACAAACAATCTGACAGGGAACCTATGACCTTCTATTCTTATCGTGGAGTTGTCAACTACATCGGTCACTCTCGCAGTTCTACCCTCAGCGGTTTCTACGCTAAAAGCCCTTTCTAGCTTACTGACAGTGTACTTCACTCGTTTACAAAAAGTCGCAGATATAAAACTCTTACTGGCACCTGAATCAAATAACACAGAAACAAAAGTGTTGTCAAGGATGAACGTACCTGACGCCACGTCGGGGTCTACCCTGGCCTAGTCTTGTGTCAGCACGTACGCACGAGTCTTTGCTCGGGGCCTCTCTTCTTTCTTCTCAGTACTCTTCCCTTTCCCAGATTTGCCCATTTTCGGTTTCGGGCATTCTCTACTCAGATGACCGGCATCCCAACAGTTATAGCACTTGAAGTGTTATGGGTACTCACCGGAGTAGTGCCCAGTCTTACCACACTTAAAGCACAAGTTAGATCCCAGTCTACATTCACCTGCATGCTCCTTTCCACACTTCTTACAAACAGTCGGTTCATCCACCCCAGCCCTCTTATCGCGAGCCCGAAACATCTTTCCACCAGTTCACTTGTTTGAGAAGCTCGGTCTCTTCTTTGGTTCCTCAATGGCGGCATCGTTTAATGCCAGATCATCATACACCACACCACTGAGTTCCACCACTGAATCGAAGGTGGTAGGAGTGTTTACTTTGATAAAGGTGCGGACCTTGTCCGGCAGTCCCCGGATATAACAAGAAATCTTTCTCTCTTCGGTAGAAATCTGGTGTGGCACCAGACGTGCCAACTCATTGTATCGGGTGGTGTATTGACGGTGAGTCGTGTTATACGTTGTATTACACATTGACCTGGAGTATTACACATTGACCCGGTATATTACACATTAACCCGGTATATTACACATTGAACTGGTATATTACACATTAACCATTATGCCCTCCCTTTAAAAATAATAAAATAACACATTTGAAGCTTAAAATCCTTTTTATTCTTCTTATTTTTAAAACACATTAACCATTATGCCTTCCCTTTAAAAATAATAAAATAACACATTTGAAGCTTAAAATCCTTTTTATTCTTCTTATTTTTAAAAGTCTTTTTACTAAAACCTAAATAATTTATTTTCAACATGAACATTGATATAAAAAATCCTAAAAATGACTACTTTGGTGATTTTTCTAAGTAGGTTACATGTAGTTTTATTTTATTTACAAAACATAATTCCAAAAATACTATTAAATAAAAAAACATAACAAACATATTCAAGATAAAAAAACTCAATTAATTTTATTGTATATTAGTAGGCTAATCGAAAATTAATTTAATGCTTCTTACAAGAGGTATTCTACTACCAAATGTCAAAGTATGGTGGTTTGAAAATATTTTAATACTATTTTTTTTCTTATTAAAAGAATCCTGCATATCCTATGTCTGGAGTCATGTGAGTAATAAAAATGCATGGATGATAACTATCAACCATTCAAAACCATAAGGCGCTTAAGTGAACATTATTGCAACAATAAATACCCATGATCTTTCTTGATCTTACCATACTAGTTTAAAAGATAACAAACCTTTTCTAGTGCCCACGAGTCATGGAGATAACTACAGTTTCTTGTCTTCTTGTAGTTACAACGATCTTCTTGTATTTTACGTGGAGGATTTCAAATTGGTTGTGGTTCAAACCAAAGAGGACAGAGAAGTTTCTAAAAGTTCAAGGCCTAAACGGTAGCCCTTATAGATTCATACACGGAGATCTGAAAGAGATAGAGCAGATGACGATCGAAGCCATGTCCAAACCGATAAACATAACTCATGATATCGTTCCTCGTGTCGATCCGTTCTTGTACAAATCCATCACCACTCTTGGTATGTAACTTTTCTATTGTTATTCTATATTTAATGTTTTGGACCCATTGTGATGTTTATTACCCACATGTCTATTTCTTTAGTAAAGTTTTGATAATTTATTAAATATATTGTTCTTTGTTATGTGTCGTCATAAGGGGAAATGACAATATAATCTTTGTTATTAATGACCATCAAAGCACTTTTTGTAGGGCCATAAACTATTCTAATTAAAACATATATGTATATCTGGTATTTTGCTTAGCATTTTTTCCCATTTGTAATTCCTTGGATTATTGTATATTCTTTACAAGGTGTCTAAATAAACTAGGTGTATATCTAGTATTTTATTTTTAAGGATTGTCTTGATTATATAGGTAAGAATTGTTTTACATGGATTGGAACAACACCTGTGGTGCACGTGTTTGAACCTAGTATGATACGAGAGGTCTTAGCTAAGTATAAGAAATACGATAAGCAAATGTCAGACAATCCATTCGCAAGTTTGATAAGTACAGGACTAATAGCTGTTAAGGGTGGTGAATGGGATCAACGTAGAAAAATAATCAACCCTGCATTCCACATGGAGAAGCTCAAGGTTTCTAGATATCCTTTTTTTCTCCTTTTGTTTCAAGATCGATGTATCCTTCATCTATCATGCCTTGAAAACCAAAGTGTTGATGCATGTAATTCTTTTTTGCAGCATATGGTTCCAGCATTTTATATGAGTTGTAGTGAGATGATCGACAACTGGTTGACAATTTTATCACCAGAAAGCTCATGTGAAGTGGATGTGTGGCCTTATTTTAGAACTTTGTCAAGTGATGCAATTTCACGTACATCGTTTGGAAGTAGTTTCCAGGAAGGAAAAAAGATATTTGAACTTCTAAAAGAACTAATAGACCTAATTGGTCTTAGTTTAAAGTCAGCTTACATTCCAGGAACAAGGTAAGATAGTTTACAATATATTTCGGATGCTTAAATCGGTAATATGACAAGATTATTGCGCTAATAAAATAAGATATGGTAGATTTTTGCCGACAAAAAATAATAAGAGGATGAAACAGATTGATCAGCAATTGAAGGGTTTAATTAAGAGCATAATCAAGAAACGAGACGCTGCGAAGAAAGCGGGGGAAGCTAGCCATGATGACCTTTTGGGAATACTTTTAGATTCTAATTACAAAGAAATTGAACAGCATGGGAATAATAGTTTTGGATTAAGCATGGATGAAGTAATTGAGGAATGCAAACTCTTCTACTTTGCAGGACAAGAAACCACAGGTAATCTTCTTGTTTGGACTATGATTTTATTAGGTCAACATCCGGAATGGCAGACACGTGCTAGAGAAGAAGTTTTGCGTGTCTTCGGAGATAATAAACCAGATATTAATGGCTTGAATCATCTATAAGTTGTGAGTTTTATGTACTATATAAAGCAGATATTGATGACTTTAGAATTTGTACAAGTTCTTACTTCTTTTGTATCATAATATCATATTTTGTAGATCAACATCATTCTCAATGAGGTTTTTAGACTATATCCACCAGCCGGATATTTTACACGGATAATACATGACGAAACCAAATTAGGTAAGTTGACCTTACCTGCAGGAACCTTACTCCAAATAAATTCGTTGTATTTGCATCACGACAAAGATATATGGGGTGAAGATGTGAACGAGTTTAAGCCCGAAAGATTTTCACAAGGTGTTTCAAAGGTTACTAACAGAAAAACTGTGTACCTCCCATTGGTGGCGGCCCACGTATATACATTGGCCAAAATTTTTCAATACTGGAAGCAAAAATGGCTTTTGCAATGATTCTACAACGCTTTTCTTTTGAGATATCTCCATCCTACTCACATGCTCCGGCCTATATGCCTGGAGTAACACCTCAGTTTGACGCTCACTTGATTCTACACAAACTTTAGGCAATTTATAGCATATTAAGTTCAATTAAAGATATATGAAGTGACATATATCTGTGGTTTATTTGACCTTTTTCATATGATGACTTATTGTAATCATACTTCTATTTAATAAAAGACGTTAATCGAGTTTACAGTTTACTTTAAGCCTTTGAAAAAATTGGAGTCGCAAACCAAAGTAGTTTTGCTAACAAAGATAAAGTTATGGGGGTGATGTAGCACCATTCTATGTCCACGCACGAAAAAAGAGATGGTAGAATTTGTTTGCCAAGGAACAAGAGACTTTGGTCTCTTAGTTTATTTGGTTTATTTGTCCTATTTTAAATGATGATCTATTGTAATCAAACTTGCATATGTTATGTTGAATAAAAGGACATATTTTTTGAGATATGTGTTGACTAAGTATTTCCCCACGCGATTCTTCGAGAAGTCTATATTATGCAAAAATAAAAAAATATTTATAATAATATTAAGTTTAATTACACAAAAGTTTTTTTTTTGGTTTAATCAAAAGATAAAACATTAACATGGCCAAAAAGATATCATGACGTGATTAATATCGATAGTAACAATATTGCCCTTGGAAGCACTACTAGAAAACTGAGTAATTGCGATTAAAATTTGCGACCAAAATTTTTTTTCGCAAAATTTGCAACAGATTTACGACCAAAGTTATAACGGTTGTAAAACGGTCGCAAATTTTACGACCGTCGTATGTCGGTCGCAAAATAGTCACAAAAAATAAAGCGCGGTCGCAAATCAGTTGCAATGTTTACGACCTCCTAAAGTTGGTCACAAAAAATAAAACGCGGCCGCAAATCAGTCGCAATGTTTACGACCGCCTAAAGCCGGTCGCAAAAAGATTAATTCTGACTCAAATCCTAAATAAATAAAATAGACTTTAAAGCCAAAAAGCCCAAAAGTCTATATCACTAGCATACACAACTTTAAAGTTTTTTTATATTTGAACTAAATTTTATATATTGACTCATTTATAAACATAGTATCTTTTCGCTTGAGGTACAACTCATCTTTGCGGACATGCACCGGCTGCTGTTTTACGGCTCATTTCTTGTAAAAATCATGCCTTATACATATTTTACTAGTCACAACTCCGATGTATGTGTTCATCGATTCTTACTTGATTTTGATTTCATTTTCTGCTAATTCGTTGATCATGATTCATGTTGTTGTTCGTTTGATCAAAATTGATGTTATGATTTCATTCTTGAATAGTGAATTTTGCAACAATTAGGTTTGTATATTTTCCTATTGTGAGTGTTTAGTTTTAAAATGTTTAAATTTGTAGAGGCCAGTAAGAAATCGCAGTAAGAAAGTTGATTGTGGTTTTGATTTTCTGTTAATTACGGATAAATCTTTCGAAATCAAGAAGTAGAATGCGGTCGCACTTTGGGTGTGGGGTGAGTCTACAAAACCTTAACCTTATTCTTCTGGTCTTTTAACAGTCTAACACTAAGCTTTGCTTCTTCATATGTTAACTCCTGCGGTTGTTGTGGTTGACAATTGCCCCATTTGCAGAGATCATGTCACGAATCTCTGTGAGCGGGGTTTTTTTAGAACTTATGGAGAATCAGATGTGACTTTTTAGTGATCTGTTTCAAGTATCGTTCGTTCTGCTCAAATTCGGTTGAATCTATGTTTCTATGAGAATTTCTGTTAATTGATTGCAGTTTAGGGATTTGATTGGAATTGAATGTTTATTTGTTGTTATAGCATTTGTGTTCTGCTTAAATTTGTTTGAATAACTATAACATGAAAATCATTTTGAATGAACTAGAATTTCAAATATGGTTCTTTGAACTTTTTATGTTTGAGATTACTGTTACCAAAATCTTTTTGGTTCTCTTGTGGTTACATTTTATATGTAGTCTTTATTTTATTGAGTAGCATATAGATTATATATAGATGTTCAAACAATAATAATAACAATATTATTATTATTAAAGAAAACAACAAAACTAATAATAAAAATAATAATGATAAGTTTAATAATAAATAATAATACTAAAGCTAAAATAAGAAAGAAAACATCAAAAAATAATAATAGTAATAATTGTTACAATAGTCAAGTAATAATAACTAGGTTTTTAAACTCGCGCGTTTAAAAGTACCCAAACCGGGTACCTCTCACAGTTGACAAACATTAAATAACATAGTTCTTAAACCTTGAATTAGACGTTGTTAAACATAACATCGGAAGTCTATAATTCGGGGTCAATTTATACTTTAAAGTAAACATTGTTCAACAAGCATAAACTAGATAGTAGGGATGTCAATCTTGTTCAGCAGCCGCCAACTGTAATCCATTTCTGATGTGTCGTAAAACACATAGGTTTATCGGGCGTACTTATCACATTTGGAGCATTTGTTTGATTATGATGCTTATGTTTAAAAATATAAATTTTACAAGTATTAAATGAAAATGAGTTCAAACTAAGGGTCTGTTTGCTTCATGGAATTCAAGGGAATTGGAATCTGAATTGGAAAACATTCCTTCCAAAATTGTGTTTCATTGGTAAGGAAATGAATTTGAATTGGAAAACATTCACACGTTAATTGGAATTCAACTTTACTTCTGTGAATGGAATTCAAAACATTTCACTGGAATGTTCAAACATTACCAAAATGCCACTGAAAGGTTCTTAATCGTTCATAAAAAAATTGGTGAAACCCAAATACATTTTCTTTTTATTTTCTCTTTGAGTACCTAGCTAGAATTTAATCCTCAAACCAAAAAGCCCTTGAAATTCAATTTTTTTGTGTTTAGTTCTTCCGTTGCTGTTGAACATAAGTGAATGGGAATTTATTTTTTTTAGTTTTTCTTTCAAAAGAAGAATTTAGGCTACTAATTTTTTTTTTAGATCATATCATTGACTACTGTGTAATCGAGAATGAAAACAAAATCAATCTGTTATTTATTAAAGGACTAATTTTCTTGAACTTGGACGAGGATGAAGACCAACATGTTGATTACCGATACCTTCGTGTCGTCATGTTTAAAATACCTCTGTTGTTGCTGTGAATACGAACCAAAATCGTTCATTCTTGAGGGTTTTGAAACTGACGTTCTTTGAAAGGTGAGCAAATTAGGGTTGGGGGAGATGAAGACTAAATGAACGATTGGAGAAGGAGAGGTTCATTAAGTGTAATTGTGTAATTTTAACTTTTTACATTACAATTTCTTTTAATAAACTTACCAACCAAACACCATTAACTTTTTCATCAGAATTAATTCTAATTTTCTCAAATTTCAATTCCTTTGAAACTTTCAAATTTCTTAAAAAATATTATGCGAACCAAACGCCTCCTAAGAATTTTGAGAGGCCAAAGTTAGACATAGAAGAATTGGAGGGATTACAACAAGTTTGGGCCAGATAATTAATTAATTGACTACATTAGAACTCAATTAAGTTAAGTGTGCTAGGTCAGCAAATAAAAAAAATAATAAATATAAAAAAGGGAATTGCCATGAAGAAAAGGACTTGGAGGTTACTGCAGAAAGCAAGTTACGGCTGGATTAGGGGTGTGGCCGCTGGAACAAAGTAAAACATAAATTGGAAGCAAATTGTCAGTGCTTTGAGAGTTCACGAACAGAAAACTAAGTAAAACCACACACCTCTAATTATCAAAGTTTGCGCAGTAAAAAGAAATTTGAAGCAGGCAGACATGTGAATGAAGTTTAATTACTTTGAGTTAGTAGACAACTTAATTTTTTTCTATTTTACGATGAACGATGTTATTAACTTTGTGGGTTCCGTTATTTTCATGATTGGATAAACTTGTTAAACTACCTAAGTTTGATGATTACTTTCGTGTTTTGACATTATTTTCGAGTTTTGATCGTATGATTAATTGTGATAATCTTTGAATCTCGTTCTTTACTGCATGTGAATGGTTATGAATACTGTTATGACTTAATATGGACAGCCTTGATCATGTTTGCTTGTTATCTAGTTGATTTTGTATCTTCTAGGTTGAGTCTTACATTCTAGGTCAACTGCTTTGTGTTTTGATCATATTAGTCAACTAGCTAGAGATAGTGGTTGGTTTGTAGTTGCAACTATGATTCCCGAGTCAGTGTCCTACCTTGTCTTGAGATCAAGAGGTGATTCACAAGCCTAAGACGCCTAACCACTGGGTGTTAGATTGTGTTGCGCGGAGCGAGATCTGTTTTCTATTCGTGGTCTAGTGTCATTAGGGTTTGCATGTGGTTAAGTTAGAGATTCTCCTTTGCTCTTGGGTTTGTGGACCACAACTTTGACAGCATTGTGAAGCTGATACTGAAAGGTGATCCTTCATTAGGAATTTTAGCATCGCTCGTCCTGTTATTTACACGAGTTTTGTGTCTTATTAGGAAGTCGGTGACACGCCTAGTCGACTCTTGATTCGTATCAATAGAAACGTTCATACGTACTAATTCCCTAGTTTTTGCATGATAGTTGGTTTCTTACCTAGGTGATTGTTTGAGTCATTTAAGTATTTAGTCTTTTGAGTCTTATTCCTAGTGTCTTGAGTCTAGTTGCATTGTCAATATTTCCGAGTCTAGGTCTCGTCATTTACATTTGTCTTTGTTGGTTTATTTGCTTATTGCATTGTCGTTATTTAGAGTCTTTAAGTCAATTGCATTAGTTTCATATTTTTAGGTTTTTAGTTAATCTCATGTTGATCGTATCATTAGGCTAGGACTTGATAAAGGTCTACTATCAAGAGTTATCATCGGTTTCCACGGATTGATATCCGGACTTACCTTTACTCCACTATATACGTATCGGTACACTTTCCATGTGTATGGTTAGGATTGACGATTCCCTTTTAAAACCGTTGTGTGAGTTCTTTCATTATATATATATAGGGGAGTGTAGGATCGTGAAATTACAAGATGGTTCTATTCTTAGTTGAAATTGGCGGAAACAATAACAACTACACAAATGTAATCGAGCAAGCAGAAAGAATACTTTTAAGAACACTATTGTATTAAGCTTTTGCAGATAAACGATTACAATTGAAACTCAATCAGAAAGCACAAAAAGCACACTTACAATGAAGTGTTTACAGATTATTTATACTCACTTAGAATCAAGACAGCCCCTTGATTCTAAGGATCACATCTAACACAGACCGTTGATCTGTTGTATGTAGCTAACTATTACACGTTTTGTCTATATCTAGTTAACTTTATTGAAGCGTCTTCTTTATGCATCATTACTTGCATGCTTGGAGAAGAGCATTGTCGTCCGTCATTGGTTGTGCCATTGCGGTTCCTTCTGCTTTGAGTGTGTCAGTTGCTTTTGCAGAAAGTTGTCAGTGACGCTGTATGGATAGTCAGTTGCAACGATTTGTCTTCAAGGCACAAGGTTGTCAGCAACAAAGATGTTGATCAGCAGCAAGATGTAACCATCCAAAGCTGCTGATGATTTGCCTGTCAGCAGCATCAAGTGTTGATGCTGATGAGAAGCCTATCTGTAGCAACTTTGGTCTTCAGCAGATAAGGCTATCCGCAGCAGATTTGTTCTTCAGCAGGAGAACAAGTATCCACAGCAGATAAGCTTGTCCGCAGCAGTTTGTTGGTCAGCAGCAAACTCTGAGATTAGCAGCATTTGTACTTAGAGAATTTTGTAGCCATCAGTCTTTGGTTCTACAGGGAGGGTTCCAGAAAAAATCACATAGTTAGGCGAAAACCGAGAAAACCACTTAAAAAACCAATTTTAACCAATAATTAAATAATATTTATTTTTTATTTTATTTTTATTTTTTTTATAAGAGTATCAATGTAATATTAAATTGTTTTACCAAAAAACCATTTAAATATTGGATTATGTATACGTAACCAATAGTATTACGTATACGTACACAGAAAACAAAAAAAATTACAGTTATGCATACGTAACCAATAGTATTACACACTATTTTAGTGGTTTTCTCGGTTTACGTCTAACTTTATGGTTTTCTCTTCATTCTTCCCCTATCTATCTATCTATATATATATATATATATATATATATATATATTTATATATATTGCACATCAATTTCCAAGCTCTCCGAGCTTCATATCTTTTTTTTTCTTCGCTACCTGATGTACATACTAAAATAGTTAGCTAATGCTTATAAGTTCAAGTTTTTTAATCATTTAATAAGTAACCATTCATTCACTTGTTGCTCATACAAAACTTGTTTATCGGTAACATACTTTTAGCATACTTTATACTACTATGTAAAAACGTATCACAATACTACATGTAATCTTTACTTAGCCAGTTCTCGTTTCATTGTTACATGTATCTTACTTCATTTACATTCATTATAGTCCACGAATGACACTTTCTTTCTTTAATTTCATATGTTACATCCATAAGGATGAATCCCCAACTATAGATGGCTTTTTTCTGAGTTTCAATCAATCGAGTACCGCTGTACCAGGTACGTTTCAGTATTTCAGTTTCAATAAATTGCTAATATGCTAGCCTGCTATTTTTTGCTATTAGAATTTGATAGTTTGGTTCAAAGTTGCTAATATGTTGTACCAGCGATTCCGACACTTTCTCTCTCTACGGGTTTCTTTCTCTAGAAGTTGCATAAGAGAAGTGTGTGCAAGTGTGGGGTATTTGTAGGAGAGGCCTCCCCTCCCCGAGCCCACCTCGCGACCAACTTGGCCCAACCTCGGCCCGCGGTCCGTTCGCTCCATTCGTCCCGCTTTGAACCCGTTATCTTTATATATTTTTTTTTTCACAATTTTATAAATTTTTGGGATGTTACAAGTCTACCCCCCTTACAATAGGTTTCGTCCCCGAAACCTATCATAGGTCAAATAGATAAGGGTACGACTCCCTCATTTCCGTCTCTACTTCCCATATAGCCTCCGATCCCTTTCAGTGTTTCCATTGGACTTTAACTACTTGGATCACTTTGTTACGTAAACGTTTCTCTTTTCGGTCTAAGATAGCCACGGGTTCTTCAATGTAGTTAAGGCGGTTGTCGACCTCGATGTCAGTAATTGGTACGTGAGCCGATTCATCCGCTAAACACTTTCGTAAGTGTGACACATGGAAGGTAGGATGGATCCCACTTAATTCATCGGGCAACTCCAACCGATACGTGACTTCACCATTACGCGATACCTCGGACAAAGCGGGACTAACTTTCCTCTATTCATGAATCGTCCGACAAACCTCGGACTTAACTTTCCTCTATTCCTGAATCGTATGATCCCCTTCCAGGGCGATACCTTCAACATTACGCGATCCCCAACATTAAACTCAATAGGCCTTCGTCGTTTATCCGCGTAGGATTTCTGATGATCTTGAGCGGCCTTCATTCTTGCTTTGATTTGAGCAAACCTTTCTGATGTTTCTCGTATGACTTCGAGACTTCCTAATTCCTTCTGTCCAATCTCACCCTAGCAGACCGGGGTCCTGCATCTTCTCCCATACAACATTTCGTAGGGCGGCATGCCTATCGTCGCGTGATGACTATTGTTGTAGGAGAATTCGGCTAACAACAGATGACTGTCCCAACTGCCACCAAAGTTGATAATGCAAGCACGGAGCATATCCTCAAGCGTCTAAATGGTCCTTTCAGATTGACCATCCGTTTGCGGGATGGTAAGCCGTTCTCAAATCCAATCGCGTACCAAGAGTAGTTTGGAGAGATTGCCAGAAACGGGAGGTGAACCGGGCATCTCTATCGGAGATTATGTTTAAGGGAACACCGTGACGGCTCACAATTTCGTCATTGTAAATTCGGGCTAATTTCTCAACCCGGTAGTCCTCACGGATAGGCAAGAAATGAGCAGATTTGGTGAGGCGGTCAATGATCACCCAGATGCTATCATAACCACTTGAGGTGCGAAGGAGTTTGGTAATGAAATCCATAGCTAAGTTCTCCCATTTCCACACGGGAATTTCTGGTTGTTCAAGTAACCCGGAAGGACGTTGGTGTTCGGCTTTGACTTTGGAGCAAGTTAGACATTTGGCAACATAGAGAGCAATGTCTTTCTTCATACCGGGCCACCAATATTGTTGGCGAAGATCTTGGTACATTTTATCCGCACCAGGATGAATAGAATAATGACTCTTGTAGGCCTCGTTCATGAGAAACGTACGGAGATCATCGTGATCAGGAACCCAAATACGGTTCAAGTAATAAAGTAAGCCATTAGGTTTCGATTCGAGCTGAAGTTCGACACCACACGACATTTCCTCGTACATGTTACCCTCGGTGACCGAGACGTGTTGAGCTTCTAGGATACGATTTTGAATGTCGGTTTGAATTTGGACACAATGAAGCATGACATGGTCCTTTCGACACAAAGCGTCGGCTACAACATTCGCTTTGCCGGGATGGTAACGAATCTCGCAGTCATAGTCGTTAAGGAGTTCAACCTAACGTCGTTGCCTCATATTGAGTTCTTTTTGGTTGAAGATGTGTTGGATACTTTTATAGTCGGTGAACACCACACATTTTGTGCCTTAAAGGTAATGTCTCCAAATCTTCAATGCGAATACAACCGCACCCAATTAGAGGTCGTGCATTATATAATTCTTCTCATGGATCTTAAGTTGCCTTGATGCGTAAGCGATCACCTTGCCTCGTTGCATGAGGACACAACTGAGACCTTGGTTGGAGGCTTCACAGTAGACAACTAGATCATCATTCCCATCAGAGAGAGTCAAAATAGGAGCATTGCACAACTTTTGCTTGAGAGTTTGGAAAGCTTCTTCTTGCTTTGGTCCACATTCATAAAGTTTACCCTTGTGGGTCAAAGCGGTGAGAGAAACAGCAATCTTAGAGAAATTTGAAATGAAACGACGATAATATCCCGCAAGACCAAGAAATGAACGAACTTCGGTGGGGGTCTTCAGGGCATTCCAATTCTTAACAGCTTCGATCTTAGCAGGGTCAACATGAATTCCCTTTTTGTTGACGATATGACCCAGAAATTGAAACTCTTTTAGCCAAAATTCACATTTGGAGAATTTGGCATATAGTTGTTCCTTCCTCAAGAGGTCCAAAACCAACCTAAGGTGTTGCTCATGATCGGATTTAGTCTTGGAGTAGATTAAAATATTATCAATGAAGACTATCAAGAATTTATCAAGGTACGGTTTGCACACAAGATTCATGAGATCCATGAAAACCGCGGGTGCATTGGTTAGCCCAAAAGGCATAACCATAAACTCGTAGTGACCATACCTTGTTCGGAAGGCAGTCTTTGGAATATCTTCCTCTTGCACGCGGAGTTCGTGATAACCAGATCGAAGGTCAATCTTCGAGAAGCAAGTAGAACCTTGAAGTTGATCAAAGAGATCATCAATTATAGGCAAGGGATAATGGTTTTTGATGGTAAGCTTGTTGAGTTCGAGGTAGTCAATACACATGCGAAATGATCCATCCTTCTTCTTGACGAATAAGACGGGTGCACCCCACGGTGAATGACTTGGAAGGATGAAGCCCTTGTCGGAGAGCTCTTGGAGTTGGCTTGCAAGTTCTTGCAATTCAGAAGGTGCAAGACGGTAAGGAGCTCTAGCCACAGGGTTAGCTCCGGGTACAAGGTCAATACGAAATTCTACTTGTCGAAGGGATGGAAGACCGGATAGATCTTCGGGGAATACTTCGGGAAAATCCTGGATGATGGGGATGTCTTGAATACTCTTCTCTTTGAAATCCTTTTGAACAACATGGGCTAAGAATGCCACGTACTTCTTTCGTAAGTACTTTTGAGCGGTAGTGCATGACATTAACTTGAGTCCCTTGCAAGGCTTTTCACCAAAGACTCTTAACGTTTCTCCCGACGGAAGGGGTATTCAGATGCACTTCTCAAAACAGATGACTTCGGCATGGTGATTTGACAGCCAATCCATGCCTATGGTGATATCAAAACTTCCTAATGGCATTGGCACAAGGATGATTGGAAATATATGATCATTAAGTTCTAGATAGCAGTCGTGGATAACGGAGTCAATTGCAAGAGAGTCACCATTTGCTACTTCGACGATGAAGGTTTTCTCTAATTTGGATCGTGTTTTTGCAAGTAAGGGTTCAAAGTTAAGTGACACAAAACTTTTATCTGCACCGGTATCATATAAAATGGAGGCATATTGACTATTAACAAGGAACGTACCGTTGACCACATCATTGTTGGCCTGAGCTTCATTGGCGTTTTTGTTGAAAGCACGCCCACGAGCTCCGCCTTGTCTAGCATTGATGAACTTCGGGCACTAGTCACGAAAATGATTTGGGTTGCCACATTCATAACAAGCACGCCCATTTGCAGTAGCGGGAACACCTTGATTAGCCACTTGTTGGTCGGTTCGGGTTGGTGGGTTAACTTGGCCTGCAAGTGCTTTGGCTCTACAAACATTGACCGTATGGCCATATTTCCCACAGTGGGTGCAAAGGCGACAGGGGATGTTTTGGAGGTGGTGATAATTGCATGTGGCACAGAGTTGGTAGATCCCCACATATGGCTTCTTGACTGGTGCTTGAGCCATGGGAGCAACTTGGTTAACAGGGATAGCAGGAGTGACTACAACAAAATTTCTAGCCTTTCTCTTCTTATTATTGTGGTAGGGTTCAGTTTTGGCTTCTTTGATGTGTAGGAGGGGTTGTGGTGTCGGTAACTTTCTTGGTTCCTTTTCTAGTCAGAGTCCCTGCTTTCACATGGTTGTCGGTTAAAGTAGCAGATAGGCGAATGGCATCTTCAAGTGTTGCGGGATTCCTCCCTAAGACAGTATCCTGAATCTGCCTAGGTAATCCACCAATGTACTTCTCGATGCAGCGGGATAAAGGTGTGACCATATGGGGCACAAGGAGATTCAACTCATGGAACCGAGTTGTATAAGCCAGACTCTCACCACTATCTTGGGCAAGATCCCAAAACTCAGCTTCCAGTTTCTTCACCTCATTATGGGGACAGAACTCTTCGGTCATTAGTCTCTTAACCTCATCCTATGGTAAGGACATGGTTGCCTCTATTCCTCTAGTTCTCTTTTCCCCATCCCACCACGTGAGTGCCCGTTTTTGAAAGACACTTGTGGCATGACGAACACGAAGGTTATCGGGGCAGTCTCTATTGAGGAAGGTGCCCTCAATACTTTCGAACCATTGAAGGAGTCCTGTGGCTCCCTCGGTACCATAGAAATTAAGAGGATTACATGAGTTGAAGTGCTTGAAGGTGCATTGTGGTGGGTTGGCACCACCACCACCATTAGCTCCATGGTTACCATTTGTGGCCCCATTAGCTTGAGTAAGTTGAGTTACAAGTTGTGCAAGGACAACAGCAATGTCGGTGTTGTTGGTGGTCACGGTAGCACGACGTGGAGGCATTCTATAGATTTGCACAACACAAGAAAAGATGTAAGAACTTATGAAAGTTGCTTGGATTTAAAAGGAAAAGATAACAAATAAAATAGTTAATCATACTTTGGATTGTACTCAAATAGTGATATAATCACTTGAATACTATGACACATTAAGGTTAATTAAACTCATATAATTTTCAAAGAGACATGCTTTAGGCTATAAGTAAACAATCATCCCGGGAATTCCCAGGAAAGCATACGGGTCCCTCGGTTGATTGTGATTTATACGAAATGCTTTCCAAGACAGAAAACCCAGAATACAAGTGTCACCCTTCCAGATTGTACGTGTCCTCAAATAATTAACAAAGTTTAAAAGCCTTAACGAGAAAATAAAGAAATTCTATAGATTTAGATCCATGAAGTTTCCACATGCTATGAAGATGATGATAGAGAAATAGGTTAGAAAGTTATGAGGCTTGCAGGTATAGGTAGGGATATTGTTTATGTAATTTATTATTTAAGTATAGTCTAATAAGTTATGAATTTTAATAAGTAAGGCATCAAAATGAAATAGTAACTAATCATAGTAAGCATGTAGCACATATCACATAATCATGAAGCATGGCATAAGCGGGTGTCCTAAAGTTATAGTCTAGGTCAAAGGTGTCTAATAACCTAGTTACCTATAACCAAGGCTCTGATACCAATCTATCACACCCCAACCGAAGGCGGAATATGTCAGGGCGGGACATGTAGACTGTTAATGAGCACAAGGTTGACTAGATTTCAATAATTTAATCATCAAATTTCATTTCAAACGATTCAAACACAACCAAATTCAAATAAGTACATAATTGAAATACATAATATTCTTTATTTAAATTTAACTAAGTCCAAAGTCTATGTGTAGCATGTCTTGATCAAACTCACATATTAGCACCTGAAACATGAATAAAATAAAGTCAACTAAAAAGTTGGTGAGCATAAACAGGTTTATACATAGATATTGTGTACATATAAATAATCAAATCCTTACATAACATGATAAAATAAGGCATTTATGGGGAGCAGCTATTGTGTAACCAAAGTACAATCAAACCTTTGTAACTAGCATGCAAATTATGTTGTCGGTAACAATCACCCCAGTGTGGGTGGGTTTGTCAGACTCAATAGATCTATCATTGTTAACCATCGGCTTGAATAGTTAATGATTGCACATAAATTGCACACAAAAGTTAACACAACTAGCACTCAAACATAAAGCTCAAATTTGCACACATGAATGTAAAGAGGATTTGTGTTTGTATAGTTTGTGTAAATGTAACAATTGTATGTATAGTGTTCATGTTTCACCCCAAAAAGTGTAAAAGTGTGAAAAGGGGCTATGTAGTACTCACTTGATTCGAAGGTGTAGCTAGCACGTGAGACTGGGTAGTAAAATGATCCTTGTAACTCACCACGTTAACATAGTGTGTAATGTATATTGAATTAATAGTGGGTACAATAGTCTATGTCTAAGTCTAGGATTGAATTGGATGTGTGTATCAAGAGTGGAGTTGTAGGTGTTAGTGGTTCATACTTGAATGAGGTGCTTTATAAAATGAGAAATTTAAATGAATAATCTTAGAATAATTAGATTAGGGTTTGAATAACTAAATAAATTAAATATTTATTATTTAGTAATTTAGTTATAAAATTAGTGTGTGAATTATCTTAAATATAAATTAAATAAATAATTTTGCTTTATTTATATATTTATAAATATGTGTAAGAATAATATTCATTTATAAGGATGTGTAAAATAGAGTTGTGTAAATAATATTTATGTGTAGAGTTAAATATGCATTTACCTTTATAATAAATAACTTTTATTTATTTATTTACCATTTAGAAATAAATATATTTGATCGTTTTAAATAAATTTAATATTTTATAAATTTTATAAAATCAATTGTTTTTATTTGGAAATTAATTTAAATATTTAGATTTTTGCATTAAATATTTAATGTACAAATTTTTTTTAGTTATAACTTCATAATAAAATGAATTCATATTGAAAATCTATAAATATGATTTCATTGTATTAAAAATATAATTAAAAATTTTAAAACTTTGTATAAAGTGTTTATTAAAATTGTCACCAAATTTTATAAATAATTTACTCAAAATAAATACATAATTTAAATTGAGTATTCAATAAACTATTTTTTAGAATTAGAGATTTTTATTTAAAAATTGTAAAACTGGTTTCATTCTGTTCTAATAATTGTAAAGTTATAAAAATATTTTTTTTATAATTTTTGGAGCCTTAAAAACGGTTTTAAAAATTAAACAGACCACAGGGACTCAAACCAGGGTCTGTGCTGGGTGCGCCGGACGAACAAACCACTGGACCAGGAGGCGGGTCCGGTGATTGAATTGGATTCCGAAACGTTTTAACATGCGACTGAGATGGGTCCGGGTTTGGGTTTTTAAACGAGGTGCAAAAAGTCGGACAGTCATGCGGGCCGTGGGTTTCGAACCCACACCACCGGGTCCGATGGTGCGTGGTCTTAACCAGTCGGACCGGGTGGTTCGCTGATTATAACAGGAACACAAAAATTTAAATACTAAAATTCAATTCATCAAATCCCCAAATCAGGAAACGCAAGAACACGGCACGAACTCAAGTCGCAATTGAGTTCGATGCGTAATATGAACGCGAATTGATAAGGGGCTTTTGACGAGCACTGAAAAACGAACCGAATGATGTAAGAACCTACTTGATTGGTTTGGGCCCGAATGCAGACGGCTACGGTTTCTCTCCAACTGTTCTTCGTGATCGATAGGACTCTAGAGATGAAATGCGGGTTCGCCTAAGGTTGGGAGAGTTTGTGTGGTGGTATACGCGAGTGAGAGAGAGGTTTAATTTGATTAATTTTGTGAGTAATGGACAATTCGATTTCAATCTTAGTCCGCAACGGTTACGGTGACTGATTACGCGTTAATCCATCGACCCGGGAATGAATTAGGTCTGATAATAGTCAAGGTACACTCGAGGTTGACGGGTGCATGATTTCTGGGATTGATTACGCGTCATTTACATGAATTAAACATAAATTGATACGGTTTGACTTTCAGGAGTCAAATTCGTTTGAATTTGAATTATGCCCGCTTAATCAGTTGAATTGGATTGATGTTTGTGAAACATCCCAAAAATAAAACGACAGTTATAATAACCGAATAAACGAACGAGGCATGTCCGGTCGGGCCGGATGGGCCGGCGGGCTGTAAATAGCTTAGGTCTCCATCATTTCTCTCATTTGCAAGTTCTAGAGAGAGAAACCGTAGAGAGAGAAAGTTGGCAGATCGACCCAAGATTTCAGCAAAGTGTTGCTCCATAGCTCGTGAGAAGAACCTCCGGATCAGAAACTCGATTCAGGTAATGATCGGGCCTAAATCTGAGTTTTTGTTCGTTTTTGGGTTTTTCGGGTTTTGGGTGAAAAGGTAACGTTTTCACGGATAAAACTGATAGATAAACATAGATTTGAGTTCCTTAATGGAAAGCAAACATTTTGAAGTAAACAAGTTTGGGATCTTGACGTGATCAGACCCGAAGGCGAAAGTTAGGGTTTTTGCGAAGAAGTCAGTATGTTTAGAATGGTTTAACCGTTAGAGTCGGGATTGGGTCTGATGTGTATTTAACTAATCAATTCAGATCGGAAGTGACGTTGTTGGGCCTTTGTTTAGGACAACTGAGACTAGCTTATAAGGTGAGTTCTAGAAGCCCTTCTTTAAATATTTTAATTAAATGTTTTTGGGCTGCTGTGCATACATACGGAATGATGTTTTGAAATGAGGTTTACGAAACGAGGTTTACGAAAGGATGTTTACGAAATGATGTTTACGAGATGATGTTTATGAAATGTTTTGCCAAATGAAGTTTACGAAAGGTTTACGAAAGAGATGATGTTTTGTTTAATAAAACGTACGAATGCTTTAACTAAAATGAGGTAAAGGTTTTATGAAAGTCACGAATGAACGAATCTGCCACGAGTTCCTACGGGAGCTAGGGTATGTATGTATGTATTGGCCTCACCTTACGGGGGGCCTTTGTGGCTGGCTAACGGTTGTACAACTGGTTGATGATGGGATGACGACGGTCACCCATGGGATTACCGGGATCCCGATGGAAGGTACTATTCCTTGCGTGGGAAATAGTGCCTAAGTTATGTTCTGTCTACCTAGAGGTAACGAGCCTTAGGAGACGTATGTTTGGTCTACCTATAGGTAACGAGCCTTAGGAGATGTATGTTTGGTCTACCTAGAGGTAACGAGCCTTAGGAGACATATGTTTGGTCCACCTAGAGGTAACGAGCCTTAGGGGACCTGGGTGACAGATGACTTAGAGGTAACGAGCCTTAAGTTCATCCGCTGGTATGCGATGTATGGGATTGACGGTTACGAGAAGGCGCAGATTCGGTTCATGTTGACTTATGTATGTTATGTTACGATGTTAAGACGATGTTATGTTATTGCATGTTTTACGTACACTTTTGTTAAACAAATGTGTATTATTTTTTTGCAAAATGTTTATGTTAAGGTTTTATGTAAAGCTAGAACTCACCAGCGTAGCTGACTTTTTAGTATGCACATTCAGGTTAAGGGCAGGTTATGATGATGGACGGTGATGCTTGGCAAGCGAGAACAGTTACCCGCATGATATGAAGATTGGCATCCCGTTATAAGTTGTTTATATTATGTTTATGTATTTGATAACGTTACTCTTCCGCATGTATGAACAAGTTTTAATTATGATGAATGAATGAATCCACTGCAATATTTTGATATTTAAGTTTAAGAACTGTTTGTAAATGAGTAAATCCAACAAGTGAGGCCTCCCGGGTTTGGGGCCTTAGAGTTTGGGCCGGGACTTGGTCGATTCTTGTTTGGGTAAACATGTGGAGTCCAACTCAACAATAATCCGTCGATGGCCGCCTTGAATTGTCACGGTTTGGGCTGTTTGACTTTGAAAGTCAATGAAGTCCAAGGAAAGTCAAAATTGATGTTTTAGAAGTCAAAATTGAGTGTAGGGTTCCAATTTAGGGTTCAAATGGTTTGGGGTTCAAGCAAACGAGTAATTTCTTGTTAGTTGAATAAATGCATCTACGTATGTATGTATTTGTTTGGTATTTACGTAAATATATCCGTATATATATATATATATATATATATGATTTTAATAATGTATACCCGTGTAAAACCCGTGAATTTGTATTGTAATCTAGGGTTTGATTGTTGGTACGAATAGAATAAACCAGTGTACTAGATTTTGGAATTAAATGCGTTACATTGAATTGGAAATAAAGATAATAAAATCAGAAATGTTACAATCTTGAGCTCTTTCACATCACATCTGATGTTACCACCAACTGGCAAGCTTTCACTCTGATAGGAGCAAGCACATCCTTCCGGCTTAGAGCGTCATCCACCACGTTTGCCTTTCCGGGATGGTATATGATTTCACAGTCATAATCTTTCAATAGTTCCAACCATCGTCTCTGTCTCATATTAAGTTCCCTTTTATCGAAGAAGTACTTCAAACTTTTGTGGTCGGAGTAAATAGTAAACTTCACCCTGTAAAGGTAGTGCCTCCAGATTTTCAATGCGCATACGACAGCAGCAAGTTCCAAATCGTGAGTCGGATAATTAGCTTCGTGAATCTTCAACTGCCGTGACGCATACGCGATCACTCTCCCGCGTTGCATCAATACGCATCCCAATACTTGACCCGAAGCGTCGGAGTATACCACTAAGTCTTCATTGCCCTCGGGAAGGGCCAAGACATGAGCTTAGGTTAGCTTCTCCTTCAATTCCTTAAACGCCTCATCTTGGGTCGAACCCCATTCGTACTTTACCTCCTTTCGAGTCAACTTTGTCAACGGCGAAGCTATTTTCGAGAAATCCTAGATGAATCTCCGATAGTAGCCTGCCAATCCCAAGAAACTGCGGATTTCAATTGGCGTCTTAGGAATATTCCATTCCCTTACCGTCGTTATCTTTGCTGGGTCAACCATAATGTCGTTCGGGTTAATGACGTGACCTAGGAATTGGACTTCCCTAATCCAGAACGCGCATTTGGAGAACTTAGCATACAACTTTTCCTTCTTCAGAGCCTACAACACTTCCTTTAAGTGACATGCGTGATCACCCTCATTCTTAGAGTAGATGAGGATATCATCGATGAACACGATTACATATCGATCCAGCATTGGTCGACAAACCCTATTCATCAAATCCATGAACGTTGCGGGGGCGTTCGTCAATCCGAAAGACATTACGCGGAACTCGAAATGTCCATAACGCGTGTGAAATGCAGTTTTCGGTAAGTCTTCTTCCCTCACCTTCAACTGATGGTACCCGGATCGAAGGTCGATTTTTGAGAACTAACTTGCGCCTTGCAATTGGTCAAACAGGTCATCTTCACGGTATGTTTGTTCAACTCGCGATAATCAATACACATTCTCATCGAACCGTCTTTCTTCTTCACAAACAACACCGGAGCACCCCACGACGAGATACTCGGTTGGATAAATCCTTTCTCAAGTAACTCGTCTAGTTGTGCCATTAACTCTTTCATTTCCACCGGTGCTAGTCGATATGGAGCCTTAGCCACGGGCTGGGCATCCGATACTAAGTCGATTTGAAATTCAATCTCTCTGTCGAGTGGTATCCTAGGCAAATCCTCCGGAAACACCTCCGGGTACTCGCGTACCACGGGTACATCGTCTAGTTCCTTCACTTCCTTACACTTGTCAATTACGTACACCAGATAAGCCTCGCATCCGCTCCTCAAGTAATCTGCTGCCTTAATCATTGAGATGATGTTTGGCATCGAGGTATCACGATCTCCAAAGACCTCGATTTTGCTACCATTCGGAGCCTTGAGTCGGATTATCTTTCGTTTACATATGATTTGTGCTTCGCTGGCAGTTAACCAATCCATACCCAACACGACATCAAACCCTCCCAAAACCATAACAAACAATCTGATAGGGAACCTATGACCTTTTATTTTTATCGTGGAGTTGTTAACTATATCGGTCACTTTCGCAGTTCTACCCTCAACGGTTTCTACGCTAAAAGCCCTTTCTAGCTTACTGACGGTGTACTTCACTCATTTACAAAAAGTCACAAATATAAAACTCTTACTGGCACCCGAATCAAATAACACAGAAATAAAAGTGTTGTTAAGGATGAACGTACCTGACGCCACGTCGGGGTCCACCCTGGCTTGGTCTTGTATCAGCGCGTACGCACGAGTCTTTGCTCAGGGCCTCTCTTCTTTCTTATCGGTACTCTTCCCTTTCCCATATTCGCCCATTTTTGGTTTCGGGCATTCTCTACTCAGATGACCGACATCCCCACAGTTATAGCACTTGAAGTGTTGTGGGCACTCACGGGAGTAGTGCCCGGTCTTGCCACACTTAAAGCATAAGTTAGATCCCAGTCTACATTCACCTGCATGCTCCTTTCCACACTTCTTACAAACAGTCGGTTCATCTACCCGAGCCCTCTTATCGCGAGCCCCAAACATCTTTCCACCAGTTCGCTTGTTTGAGAAGCTCGGTCTCTTCTTTGCTTCCTCATTGGCGGCATCGTTTAATGTCAGATCATCATACACCACACCACTGAGTTCCACCACCGAATCGAAGGTGGTAGGAGTGTTTACTTTGATAAAGGTGCGGACCTTGTCCGACAGTCCATAGATATAACAAGAAATCTTTCTCTCTTCGGTAGAAATCAGGTGTGGCACCAGACGTGCCAACTCATTGTACCGGGTGGTGTATTGACGGTGAGTCGTGTTACCAGCCTTTAAATTCAGAAATTCTCTCTCCACTTTCTCGATTCGTTCCTTGGGAAAAAATTCTTAATAGCTAACGCCTTCAAATCATTCCATAACATAGTGTCAACAGCTGTATCTCCCTTAGCTTGTCGCACTCCCTCCCACCAGTGGGACGCTTCTTCTCTCAAGGAGTTAGCAACAAATTTCACCACTTGATCCGTCCGACAATCGCTGAGACGGATGGCAGCCTCCATACGGATTACCCAGTCAAACGTAGCCACCGCGTCTTTCTTTCCAGTCAGGACCGGCGGGTCACATGCTTTAAATAACTTATAGTCGCATCCGTGAGCAGGCGGCGCGTTGTCAGTCTCGTTGTTCTGGGCACTAGTTACCATGCTAGACCCACCTTCCCCATTAACCTTCTTCAACGCTTCTGCCAAAAGACCTGGCAGAGAAGTCTTCATCAACTCTGTGAACTCTCGAGCTATAGCTACTCTCACTTATGGTTCAAAAGTGAAATGTTGTTCTTCAACCTGTGTCTGCTCAGTATAATGCACACTAACCGCCGGTTCAGTGTGAACACTTCCTTCTTCACTATACTCTTGGCCCGCAGGGTCCTACCACGCCCACCATTTCGGCCTTCGGTACGACCCCCACCACGCCTTCCGGTTCCTCTACTTGCCATTTCGTTCTATAAGACAAGAAATCCAAAGTCATCACGCTAGTTAACAAATAGAATTCAACAAGCACTGTAAGATGTTAATATACACGGGCCATCTGCAATTAACCATTACACTACCTTTCGATTTCTACTTGACCACCTTGGTGATTCCATCGGAACACAAGTCCTTACCTAACCCTTTCTAAGGCATACTATATATGTAAATATATATACTACCCTCATACTTGTGACTTGAGTTACCCGTACTGGCATCCACTTTCGGTCCCATTCACAGTTTAAGTTCAGACACTGGGAGTGTCCGAATCTCTCAAACTATTGCTCTGATACCAACTTATAAGGCCCCAAACCCGAGAGGCCTCACTTATTGGATTTACTCATTCACAAACAGTTCTTAAACTTGAATATCAAATAACGTAGCGGAAAATACTTCATTAAAACATAACCATTACGTTGTTCAACATATGGAAGCAGCCTAAACATTGTCTAAACAAAACATAAAGAAATCAAACGTAACATGATGCCAGTCTTCATAAGAAGCCGGGTAACTCTTCATCGCTAGCCAAGCATCACTGCCCAACCTCATAACTTGCCTTAACCTGAATGTGCATACTAAAAAGTCAGTTACGTCGGTGAGTTCTAGCATTACATAAAACTTTAAACATTTAATTTTGCCAAACATAACATTCATTCATTTAATAAAATCGTACGTAAAAACATGCAATAACTTAACATCATCAAAACCTCTTAATCATATCATCATAACATAAGTCAACATGAACCGGATCTGCGCCTTTTCGTAACCGTCAATTCCACATCATCGGTTGGCTGAGAAACCCTGAGGCACACCACCACTAGGCCCATCAACACCGTACTGTCCTTCGGGTGAAGAACTCCTAGGGCCCGATACCTCAAAGCCATTCAACACCAACCCGTACCTTAGACACTATTTCCCCACAAGGAATAGGACCTTCCATAAGGATCCCGGTAATCCCATGGTGACCGTCATCACCCTTTTATCCACCTGGTTGTACAACCGTTAGCCAGCCACAAAAGCCCCCATAAGGGTAAGGCCCATTCAATGCATACATACCTTAGTTCCCGTATGAACTCGTGGCAGATTCGTTCATTTATGACTTTCATAAAAACCGTTACCGTTTTTACATCATTTTAGTTAAAGCCTTCGTATGTTTTATTATAAAACATTTCATCATTTAAACCGTTCGTAAGCCATTCGTAAACCTCTTTGGCAAAACACTTCATAAACACATTTCAACTTTCCTTTCGTAAAAATCGTTTCATAAAACATCGTTTCGTTAAACATCATTTCGTAAGTATGCACACCAGCCCAAAAACATTAATAAAACATTTAAAAGAGGGCTCTAGAACTCACCTGATAAGCTAGTCTCAGTTCTGTCCTAACCACGATCCAACGAGCGCTACACGTGATCTGAATTGGTTAATTACACATATATCAAATCTAATCTAACTTACACTCTTTTACGCAGTCTGATCTAGGCGAACTTAATGCTAAGTTCGCTGCCTATGATCTAGGCTAACTTGCCTTAAGTTTACTTAACTTGACTAGGCGAACATAACCAGGCGAACATACCCAAGTTCGCTTCAACCTTGCCAGCGAACTTGCCAAGCGAACTTGCCAGGGGAACTTGCCAGGGGAACTTGATAAGTTCGCCTCAACCTTGCCAGGCGAACTTGCCAGGCGAACTTGATAAGTTCGCCTCAACCTTGGTTCAGGCAGTCATCTTCCCCAAACAATCCGAAGTTCTTGCATGCAAACCTGATCATGCCAAAATCCCAACTTTCTTTGGTCAAAACATTCGGTTTACCTTCTAGATACTAGACCTAAGCTTATTTTCAAGTTTCATCTGTAAAAACGTTACCTTTTTACCCAAAAACCCGAAAACCCAACATAAGCAAAAATCTCAAATCTAGCTGGAGTTGTTACCTGAATCGAGATTCTGATTTGGAGGTTCTCTTCATGAGCATAGGAGACACGAGCTGGTGCGATCTTGAGCGATTCCGACACTTTCTCTCTCTACGGGTTTCTCTCTCTAGAAGTTGCAAAAGAGAAGTATGTGCAAGTGTGGGGTATTTATAGGAGAGGCATCCCCTCCCCGAGCCCACCTCGCGACCAACTTGGCCCGACCTCGGCCCGCGGTCCGTTCGCTCCATTCGTCCCGCTTTGAACCCGTTATCTTTATATATATTTTTTTTTCACAATTTTATAAATTTTTGAGATGTTACACGGGCCGGCCCATGGGCCGCGAGCAAAGGAAGAAAGCCCCTCAAGTCAGCTACATCATCACAACCTTCCCTCAACTCCACCATTTGTTTAACTTAGAGAGAGAAAGAGAGAACATGGTCTAGAGAGAGAAAGTAAAGGTATCGTCTCAAAGGCTCGGGAATCATTGCTCTCCATCTCAGTGACGTTTAGCAACAAAGAAGAAACAAAAACAGGTAACATTCATGCTCGAATCTGAGTTTTTAGTTAAGAAATGAGTTTTAGTGTTCTAATGGGATTGAATAAAAAGATGACATTTTTACGTATGAAATCGCATAAAAAACATGTATTTAGCTTCATGGAAGCTATATACAAGTTTTGAACATAAAAAGGTCGAAGCTTGAATCAAAAACGATGAAGTTGATGAAAATCTGATGTGTCGCCCAAAAAGTCAAATGAATAGTCCGAAAACTATTTTTCGACCGAAAAGTGTCTCGGACACCTTAGATTTCGATCAGAACATTTCAGTCGAAAAGTGTCTCGGACACATAAGATTTCGATCAGAACATTTCGGTCGAAAAGTGTCTCGAACACCTAAGATTTCGATCAGAACATTTCGGTCGAAAAGAGTCTCGAACATCTAAGATTTCGATCAGAACATTTCGGTCGAAAAGGGGTTTTGGTCAAGGAGTTTTCGAGCAAAAGAATATGAGAATAAAGAACTTTTCCAAGTGATTAGTTTCCGGTCGAAATAGATTTCGACTGTAATAGATTTCGGACATTGAGTTTTCGCGCAAATGATTTGATACTAATGGGATGGATCTTCATGGGATGGATGCCACCTCCACCCTCAGTGGTTCATACAAACACAAATCTAGCTAATAATGAAATAAATTTAACAAATTCAAAATCATACAAACACAAATCTAATAATGGAATAAATTTAACAAATTCAAATTGAATTTATCAATTAATTAAACCCTTGACGCGCGCAAATGACGTGTAATCATATGGTTCTTAAAACATTGTGAATAATAAATAAAAAGAAAAAAAAATCCATTTATATATCATTTGTATCATATAAACCTTAGTTTTATTTTGATAAGTGTAATGGCTATACACTTTGTATGTATAGAAACAATACTACAAATTGTATGTTCATGTATGAACAAAAGGGATCTTCTATTATGTTGTATGGTAGCAAAGAAGGATATTAACCAAAACTCTGGTCAACGGGACCAATATGTTCCATCTCCTCCGGTCTTTGCATCTTCACTCCAAATGCATTTCCCATCTGTCAACAATCAATTTTGTCTTCAATCACCAAATGTTACGTGACATGCAATTATTATATTCCTATTACCATCCAAAATTAAATAGATTAAAACAATTGAGTAGTGTAACTAAATATATTTAATTGCTTTTATTCTCATTACAACATCCAGATTCTAAATATTGTATTATTCTCATCAATTGTTATCAGTTTGAATCCTACCGTATACGCGTTTATTGGTGTCAGTTAATAATAGTATATTAAGTGTCGTTAAAAAAAATTAAAGATATTTAACGATTAGTTAAATATATAATATATCATGCATGTAAAAGAATATGCGAATATAGATTCCCGGGTTCAAAATAAAAACATTAAACGAAAATTATAAGTTACCTGAAACGTGTCGATATGTGTAACTGAATCGAAGTTGTGAAATCTGCTTGCTTCCGTGAGCTTCAAAGAAAGAAACTGAAATGAATATTCATGAAATTAAATTAAGATTTATTTAAAATTTTATATTGCTACAAAAATAATGATAACTCACCTCCACCTGACTCTTTAAAGATTGCACATAGTTGATTATCTCATCCAACATTACTGCCATGCCCATTGACTGTAAATATAACTTGTGTCAACATTAGAATCTATTTTATCAAATTAGAAAGACTATAAACTTGTACAAGTAGTTAAAGTATAATCAATGTTTTCAAAACCGAACCAATAATCGAATCTGCTGACTTACGAGTCTAATGGTCAGACAATTTTCAGGAAATCATAATAACATAATATATGTATAATAAAATATAGAACTATCTTGTAGCTTGAATTTGTATTGTTAATAAAACATAAAGCTTAAAATAAATAAAATGTAGTGTCTAAATGAATTATCAAATAAGTTTTTCTGAGGAACAAGTTCGTTACAACCATTTGATCCGGTTTGCTAGTTAGATCCGGTTCAAACGGGTACATTTCAAATTTACTTAATGCATTGTCTTTTTGCTCCGCATTGCTTTGGAATATACCTTGTAACACCCGGGCACGATGTTTTGAAAGCATCTCAAGCGCTCGTTGATTTTCTCTCTTCTAACCTGTATCCACAACAAGCACCAGTTTTCGTGATTCGTTAATTTTTTGAACTATCGTACGGAGTTGACGATACTAAAGATATCAAAAGTTACCTATTTTCTTCAAACCCTAGTGTTTTTTTGGTTATATTTTACAAAACTGATTGGAGAGTAATAAAAATCAAAATTTCCAAATTACCCTTTCTGCTATACTGTGACTATCAGTTGCTTGGCCCCTTTTAGCTCTAACGTGTACCACTTCCTTTGGTGCTTCACCACTATCACATGGTTTCACTTTCTTTTCCTTTCTTGAACTCTATATAATTAAAATCATAAAAAGTAAACTATAAGTATCTTAATTAAATATAAAGTAACTCATTTTTCACACCTTTATATTTAGTTCTTTTTAACCAAACTCTAGTGTCCAAAAAGAGTTGCTTTAGATACTTTTACATAACAAATATTAAAAATATCACTCGTTCTTTTCAAAAAATATACTATTTTTTTGTAATTGAATAAGAAAATCGCTTTATCTAAAGAAAACGAATACCTTATATTTCTTCTCATCCATCTCACTTTTGGTAACCAGATGATATGATGAACTCCCAGAACCGCTTGATGATACATCCATTGCTTTTCGCTTCCGATTTACAACAGGAACCGCAGGAGCCACTTCTGGTTGAAAGTTTTGCATGAATAGTTGATGATCGAGTGACGATAATACTTGTTGAGAGAAGAAATTATCATTTGAAAACGCCATGAGGCCTTGAGAATTACTCATGTTTGAATTGTCATGTTGGATTGAAAATTGGTTAAGTAATAGTTCCATGTTTTGATCAAAACTTGATGTGAAACCCTCCATATATGAATGTTTTAATAATACAAAGCTATTATTATATTTGCCCAATCTTTTGCCAGTTGTGTGTAGTCGCTCTCTCTATATATAAGCATAATTGTCTTTGTCTGTTTGTTCCTTTAAATGTATTATTTATTTCAATCTTTTTAGGAATTTGTTTAGAAAAAAGAGAGAAGAAACATGGTTCACGGAGTTGATGCACACCAACTATACTTATTGCACAAGAAGTACAAATATAGTGGATTTATTCCATTCCATCTCTACAATAATTACATTAGGTAACAATGAAATATAGGTTTATAGTGTTGGAAACAAAATGTTTATTAATCATGTCTATTAGGCCATTAGCAGTGGTTTTACGCCCCCTCTTTCACGCCCCGCCATGTCAGCGCCATATCAGCACACGAGCAATCACCGTCTAGAATCACTTAAGGTGCGTAGTGGTTTCACGTTCCGCATTTAATTTTCAATAATTAAATATTAAGCTTAATATATTTAATTAAAAAGAAAAAAAGAAAAAAAATAATGAGTTGTAATAATTTGATTAGATGGATTTATGTTTGATTTGCCCCTTCGATCCCCCGTGATTGCCCCCCATGCCGCCTAATCACGCCCCATTCACGCCTAGAAAAATGGTGTTCTTGTAATTTTTTGCTGATTTGTATCACGCCCGTGTTCACGACCTCCACTAATTCAAAAGCATGTGAATCACAAACTTGGAAAAAGGAACAGAGAGTTCAGAGGCCACGTGGAAGTTTCAGCTTCTTTGGTTGTGTTCCCCTAATGGGTCTAATTTCTGGAGATACATCCATAAACGGTCCCATAACTTGTTTCTTGCTTATTGTTCAATATGTGGAGCCCATCAAATATATATATATATATAGGGATATGTTCAATTAAGAACCATCATTTTGGCGAGAACCAAAAGAACCATACATTTTTACACAAATATAAGTATGCATATATGCATTTGTGCATATATACAGTAAGGATGCATGTATGCATTTGTGTAAGAATGTATGGTTCTTTTGGTTCTCACCAAAATGATGGTTCTCAATTAAACATGTCCCTATATATATATATTTGTATTAAATTGATTATACAATGGTGGTCAATAATCAAGGAGTTGGTGGGTTGTTCTTTTTCATTAAAGTTTAATGTTCCAATGCATGTATCCATAGGTATGTGTAGTTTATTTTGATTATAAATCCATAATGGATTTCAATGTAATCAACAAAGGAGATTTGGTAAGCAGTGTATGGGCCATCATCAAGATTGCGTGGTTTAAGTTCCTTAAGGGGCAAATTTCACTGGAAAGCTTCAACAGTTACACATTTTTTAAACTTGTAGTCGATCTTATGATTAGTTTTGATTCGGTTTTGGTTGTTAAGTTTCTTCAAAAAAATGTTAGCCCGATGATTATATTCGACCCAAGTCATGATTTTTTACCTTCTTTCTGACCTAAGTCTCAACCGTACGTTTAGGGTTAGTGGCCCTACACTCATGACAAATATATGCATATTATACGATAACAACCACACAATGATTAGACTTTGAAAAATATTCACTACAATAATTTAACACTACACCTATCACACCTATTCAGAAAACAAAAGTCGTCAGTATATCTAACCCTATACTGATGACATGTCGTCGGGAGAGGTTTTCCAAAAGTTGCCCAAGTGAAACCCCATACTGACGATAGGTGGAGGGAAAATTGGGCGCCAAATGAAACATATACCAATGACATGTTGTCGGGACATTTTTTTTGTGTGACCTAAGGCCGCAGATAGCCTTCTGCTCCACATTTCACAAAAAAAACCCAATCCATTATCTCTCGAATCTATCTAGCGAAATCCAGTTTTTGAAACTATCATGGAGTATTTTTCAAGAAATCTTATTGTTTGAGGTGAGTTAACATACAGGGGTCTAGAATTCATAGTTTTTCACATCTCAAACAACAACAACTTACAATCCTAAGGAGTCTAGGATCAACTTATGAGTTGTAGCTAACTATCTTCAACATTCAAGTAAGTTTCTTACTTTCTTCTCACTACTACAAAATATACCTTTAATGACACGCGAACGATGACACGCAGCAGCGTATGTCATCATTTTAGTGTCATTCTAGTGAAACAGGGCTTTAATGACACGTTATCTATGACACGCAAAAATGTGTGTCATCTTTTAATGTCATATTAAAAAAAAAGCGGAGTACACTTTTTAAAAACGCGTGTCATCTCTAATCTGTCATCTTTTATTTTCACATATCCCGCTCATTTCTAATATTGCGCGCCATTCTTCTATAAACCCTAGAACAAAAATCGAAGGAGGAAACACTCCTCGTTCGGGCCGACGATTTCCGAGAGAAAAATCTCTGAAGCCCGACTATTTCCGAGAGAAAAAAGTAGGCGGTTTCCGAGCAAGCGTATTCCGACTAGGCGTTTTCCGGGCAGGCATTTTTTCGAGCAAGCATTTTTCCGAGCAGGCGTTTTCCTCCACCGGCCTTCTAAAGCCCGACTAAACCTCGTTTTCCTCCACCGGCGTCCTCCCTGTTTCAACACCGAGAAAAAGGATCATCAGAGGGCAAGCATAAACGTGTTTCATTTACCCCCAATTAAGTGTGTCATAATAGAAAAAGGATCATCAGAGGGCTAACCTAAGCCCGACTAAACCTCCCCTCACATTCAGGTATTCTCTGTTGTTTACTTTGATTTAGGGTTTATTTTTGGTGTTAGGGCTTTTGCGATTAACTGATTGAACTGTTGTTTGAAACCTGTTTCTGATGCATAGGTCAATTTTTGGGTAAATCTTCTCCAATTCCTTATAAGTTTTTTATTATTGTATATCATTCGAAATCGAGGACCATTTAGATGTTAGGTTTGATGCATTTGTCATTTCTTTGGAATTTTAACATCTGTGATATTTGGTAATGGGTTAGTCTACACTATATTCCGATTTTTGGTTGCATAGGTATTTGGGTGTGTGCTAAGATCACCGCTCAATTTGGACACTTATTGGATAGTTGCTTATCTAGATTGTATCATTATGTTCAAGCAGTCAATTAATGTTGAAGTGTCCATTTGGGATGAACTTAGCTCCATTTGGTAGCCAGTAGCCAGCTCCTTTGTTGTCTTATAATGTTTTGTTAGAGTTTGATCTGTTGGTTAAGCCGATACTCAGAGACTGATGTTGCTTCAGTGGAGTTATGTGTTTACTTTACTAAGGTCTAAGGTCATGCTAGCTCACCTCTGATTTGATCTGAATGGCATGAACTACCTAGTCAGCCAGAGTTTTGGTTATATGGTTTCTTAACGGTTAAACAATTTTATTTGCTATCATCCATTCTTGGTTCTCCATATTAGTTGATCTTTTTTAAGAGCCTGAAAACAATATTTGCATGAGATAGGGCTGTTCATTGTGGTGGCTATTGTGTTAATTTGGTTTGTTGGGTTTTGGCATTAATCAAACCATTTGTAAGCATAACTGAGTTTGAATCAACTTGAACCACTTGTGTTGTAAGCATAACTGGGTTTGTTGTCTATTTAGGTTATCTTTTTTTTATATAAAATATGTAAATAAAAAAAAAGGTTTTGAATGTGTCAACTGGGTCGGAACTAAATAGGGATATTGATATTTGGTTTTCAGTTAGGGAAGTTTGAGACCAAACTGAAGATAATAATCAAGTAAGCACATGATATAATGATTTTACATACATTTTGTTTATAGTGTTCATAATTCTCAAACCCTGTCTTTTAAAAGGTTTAAACTTCAAACCCTGTTATGAAGAGACTATACCCCAAAGTTTGAAAGAATATTAAGGTTCATTCATGATTGTTTAGTTAGTGTAATTAAGAAAACTTTGTATTCAAATGGCTTAATCATCATGTTTGGTTTTGTTTTCTGTTATATGATTAAAGTAGTAAGAAATTGACATATTTATTAGCTTTCTTATATGATTGTTTTATGTTATATGCTTAAACTAGTAACAAACGGTACGTCATGGATAAATCATGGATTACGTCGGATAGATTATCAAATGCATATGACGAAGGTGTGGAGGCCTTTTTAGAGTTTGCGCAAAGTAATAATCCAAAACTAGAAGTTATTCCATGTCCTTGCGTAAATTGTGTCAATTTGTGTCACCACTCAATTGATAATGTGCGTTATCATCTGTTTGCCCACGGTTTCGATGAAAATTACAAGGTTTGTGTAACCTTTCTGATTTTCATGTTTTTCCTATGTATTTTATGCCGTGCAATAAAAGATTTCAACCTTACATTTATTGTTCATATACACTTACAAGCATACACGCGTTCATTATAATACAATATTATCGAAAACAATCTTACAAACCTCGAGGACCAAACTTGACCTAAACTTGATCAAAACTCAAAACAACATCAATATTACAAAACTACAAGGACTAGTCTTGAAACTTCCAAAAACCAACACAAGCACGGTCGCGCCTAGTCCTAGGCACGGTCGCGCTTGTGCCATGACCACGGTCGTGCTTAACATTAAGCACGGTCGCGCCTAGTTTACAATTTGACTCCGCAAAGTCAAACCGACTCAAATCTTGTCCAAAAATAGATTGTAAACACGTTTAGAAGGTCGCGAAACTTGCAGAAGAAGATATTCGGCTAATTGAGACTAAAACACGACCAAATACACATGCAATCGTCCCAATACTCGCAAATTCTAAACCGACTCTTTTTTTTTTAAAACAAATCAAGTAATTGGGGCAAGAATCAAACGAATTAAGTTAAGCCCATACCTACCCGAGACATATATAAACTTCCCTAAACCCTAAATCCATCATTCCATCATCTCTATCTCGTCTGTCGATCAAGAAAAAGCCGCGAAGTCTCCCCGTAGCCGTCTGCACTTGTTGCCCATTCAAAACAGGTTAGTAATAGTTCATTAGGATCGTCTCTCCAAGCTAATCGAAAGCCCTAACTTAATTCGTAACCACATTACATGATTTTACAGAATTGAATCTGAGTTTTGATAAAAAAAATGGTTTTAAACGATCGACACGTTAAACAGGATATAAACCTAATTAAATGGTGTAATTCGATTCGCAAACATCATATCAATGAAAACCCTAAGTTTCTAATCTTTTTTATTACAAGAATCAGGCGAATTGCTTCTGGAATTGACCAGACATGGTCGCGCCAGCCTATGAGCACGGTCGCGCCTGACCAAGCATAGTCGTGCCCCGTAAGAGGCCCGGTCGTGTTTACCGATCAAACCAAGTCCTGACCTAGTCAAAACCCTAGGCGCGGTCGTGCCGGATACGGACGCGGTCGTGTCTCAGGACCAGACTCTTGTTTTGACTTCTGACCAACCACGGGCGCGTTACCGACCAAGCGCGGTCGCGTACGTGCCGGGCGCGGTCGTGCCATATACAAGCACGGTCGTGCTCATCCCTCAAACAGAATCTTTACTTTTATTTTTATTTTTATTCTGTTAATTTGATAAATAAATAACAGTTTAAATAATTATTTTAAGACAAACCCTACACGTTTAAGAATGACAAATTCACTTCCGTCATTAAATAACGCAAATCAATAACACATATACATTGTTCATTAGGTCGAACCTAGCAATCTACAACACATCGTTGTTTTCCATTTGCTTGTGCAACCTACACGCTACATAACACGTGAGTTACATAGCCCCTCTTTTACTCTATTTTACAAACGTTTTGGGGTGGAACATGCGTTCTATTTACATGTTTTCAATTATACACATATACAGTTCCATCCTATGCATGTTTACAGTTTTGCGCTTTGTGCTTGAGTACATTTTGTAGACCAATTATTATGCTCTTCATGTACAATCATTAACTAACAGCCGACAGTAAACAGTGGTAGATCTATTGAGTCTGACAAACCCACCCAGGTAGGGCGACTGTTACTGACAACACAAATTTTGAGTGCAAGTTACAAAGGTTTGATTGTATAGGTCACACGATGTTTTCTCTCCATAAATGCCTTAATTGTCATGATTGTATTGAACTGTATGCACACAACACGTATTTTGCTATCACACGATTAAACCTATGTTTTCTCACCAACTCTTGTAGTTGACCCTCTCATTTAACCATGTTTCAGGTACCAATGTTTGAAGTGATCAAGATATGCTACACATAGGATTTTGACCTAGTTTTAATTGAACCAGTTATATTTTGATGTAATTTTCATTATTGTTTGGTGGATTGAATCTATGTTTTGTTGAACTTGTTTGATTGCAATGAAAACGATTATTAATTATTTAAACTTTAGTAAACCATGAGCAATGAACAGTCTGCACGCTTCACGCCCCGATGTTTCCGCCGTCGGTTGGGGTGTGACAGATTGGTATCAGAGCCTTGGTTATAGGGAATTAGGTTATTAGACACCTTTGACCTAGACTATAACTTTAGGATACCCACTTATGCCATGCTTCATGATTTACATGCTATGTGCTACATGCTATATGATACATGCTACATGTTTTATATTTATATATGAATAACAACTTAAATAAACAATATCCCTACCCAAATCCTAAACCACATATCCTTCATGCCTGCTTCCATGTCATCATCAACATAACCTGAATCATATTCTTAGACTTGGGTCTATAAAAATTTTCTTTTACACCCGTTAAGGTTTTAGACTTTGTTTAATTGTTAAAGGACACGTGCAATCTGGAAGAGTGACACCTGTATTCTGGGTTTTCTGTCTAGGAAAGCATTTCGTATAAATCCCAACCAACCGAGGGACCCGTATGCTTTCCTGGGAATTCCCGGGATGAGTGTTTACTTATAGGCTAAAGCACGTCTCCTTGATAATTATCTGAGTTTGAATTAACCTTAATATGTCATAGTACTCGAGTGATTATGTCACTATTTGAGTACAATCCAAACTATGAACTACTTGCATCTATTTATTCTTCTATTTAATCCAAGAAAATCTCACAACTCTTATTGTGTCTAAATCTGTAGAATGCCTCCTCGTCGTGTCAACAGCAACAACAGCAATAACACTGACCTGGCTGCTTTACTCACACAGCTGGTGAACCAAATCACCCAAGCCAACAACAACAATAATGGCCATGCCAGTGGAAGTGCTGCTACTGGAGGTGGTGGTGGTGCCAACCCGCCACAATGCACCTTCAAACACTTCAACTACTGTAATCCCCTCAAATTCTATGGCAGCGAAGGAGCCACGGGACTCCTTCAATGGTTTGAAAGCATTGAGAGCACTTTTCTCAATAGCGACTGTCCCGACAACCTCCGTACTCGTCATGCTACTAGTGTCTTTCAAAAAAGGGCGCTTACTTGGTGGAATGGTGAGAAAAGGACTAGGGGAGTGGATGTAGCAGTGGCACTGCCGTGGGATGAGTTGAAAAGGATCATGACTGAGGAATTCTGTCCTCGAAATGAGATGAAAAAGCTAGAAGCGGAATTTTGGGATCTTGCTCAAGATAGTAGTGAAAGCTTAGCATACACCACCCGTTTTCACGAGCTGAGTCTACTTGTGCCACACATGGTTACACCTCTGTCTAGGTGTATTGAAAAGTACATTGGTGGTCTACCTAGACAAATTCAAGATACTGTGGTAGGAGGAAATCCTGCTACTCTGGAGGATGCTATCCGTTTGTCAGCTACACTTACTGACAATCATGTTAAAGCGGGTACACTTACAAGAAAGGGTGCCAAGAAAGTTTCTGAAACAACAACACCTCCCGCTCATGTCAAAGAAGTCCAAACTGAACCGTACCACAATACTAGGAAGAGAAAGGTCAAGAACTGTGCTGTAATCACTCCGGCTGCTCCAGTAAATCAAGTTGCACCCATGGCTCAAAACCCAGCAAAGAAACCCTATGGGGGCAGCTACCCACTTTGCAACACCTGCAACTACCATCACCCTCCAAACATACCTTGTCGCCTTTGCAACCACTGCGGGAAACATGGCCACACAGCCAATATTTGTCGAGCCAAGGCACTTGCCAACCAAACCAACCCAGCAAATCAAGCCAATCATCAAGCAACTAACCAAGCCATCCCCGCCATTGCAAATGGACGTGCTTGCTTCGAATGTGGTGACCCGAACCACTTCCGTAACCAGTGCCCAAGACTGATCAATGTTAACCAAGGCGGAGCTCATGGGCGTGCTTTCAACATCAACGCCAATGAGGCTCAGGCCAACACTGATGTGGTTAACGGTACGTTCCTTATGAATAATCATTATGCTTCTATACTATTTGATACCGGAGCCGATAAAAGTTTTGTGTCACTAGACTTCGAACCGTTACTTGCAAAAACCCGGTCTAAACTAGAGAAAACCTTTACCGTTGAGGTAGCCGATGGTAACACCGTTGCAATTGACACCATCATTTATGATTGCTCCCTAGAACTAAATAAACACACCTTTCCAATCAACCTCATACCAATGCCATTAGGGAGTTTTGACGTCATCATAGGTATGGACTGGTTGTCAAAGCACCACGCCGAAGTCATGTGCTTTGAAAAATGCATCCGTATACCACTCCCATCCGGCGAAACGTTGACGGTCTTTGGTGAGAAACCTTGTAAAGGACTCAAACTAATGTCATGCATCACCGTCCAAAAGTATATACGAAAGAAGTGCATGGTTTTCCTAGCCCACGTTATCCGAAAAAAAGACAAGAAGGGGAGTGTAGAAGACATCCCCATCGTTCGGGATTTTCCTGAAGTTTTTCCTGATGACTTACCAGGTCTTCCACCTGTTCGGCAAGTGGAATTTCGCATCGATCTTGTACCTGGAGCAAACCCGGTGGCTAAAGCTCCATACCGGCTTGCACCTTCCGAGATGCAAGAACTTGCAAGTCAACTTCAAGAACTCTCCGACAAAGGTTTCATACGGCCGAGTCATTCACCGTGGGGTGCACCAGTCTTGTTTGTTAAAAAGAAGGATGGTTCATTTCGCATGTGTATTGACTATCGAGAACTCAACAAGCTTACAATCAAAAACCGCTACCCTTTACCTAGGATTGACGATCTCTTCGATCAACTCCAAGGTTCTACCTACTTCTCAAAGATTGATCTTCGATCTGGTTATCATCAACTCCGTGTGCAAGAGGAGGATATTCCCAAGACTGCCTTCCGAACGAGATATGGTCACTACGAGTTCATGGTTATGCCTTTTGGGCTAACCAATGCACCTGCTGTCTTCATGGACCTCATGAATCGCATGTGCAAACCATACCTTGATAAATTTGTTATCGTGTTCATTGATGACATCTTGATCCATTCAAGAACTAAGGAAGATCATGAACAACACCTTAGGTTGATTTTGGATCTCTTGAAAACCGAACAGCTATACGCCAAGTTCTCCAAATGTGAATTTTGGCTAAAAGAAGTTCAATTTTTGGGTCACGTTGTCAATGAAAAGGGAATTCATGTTGACCCCGCCAAAATTGAAGCTGTTAAGAATTGGAAAGCTCCTAAAACCCCTACCGAAGTTCGTTCGTTTCTTGGCTTAGCAGGTTACTATCGAAGGTTCATCTCTAATTTCTCCAAGATCGCTGTTCCCCCTCACTGCCTTAACCCAAAAAGGTAAACCCTATGAGTGGGGACCGAAACAAGAAGAAGCCTTTCAAATTCTCAAGCAAAAGTTGTGCAATGCTCCTATCCTCACCCTTCCTGAAGGTGAAGATGATCTAGTTGTTTACTGTGATGCTTCAAACCAAGGTCTTGGTTGCGTTCTCATGCAACAAGGCAAGGTGATCGCTTATGCATCAAGACAACTCAAAATCCATGAGAAGAATTATACGACGCATGATCTGGAGTTGGGTGCTGTCATATTTGCGTTGAAGATTTGGAGACATTATCTCTATGGCACGAAATGTGTGGTGTTCACCGACCACAAAAGCCTCCAACATATCTTCAACCAAAAGGAACTCAACATGAGACAACGACGTTGGGTTGAACTCCTCAACGATTACGATTGCGAGATTCGTTATCATCCCGGCAAGGCTAATGTTGTAGCCGATGCACTAAGCCGCAAGGAACATGTCATGCTTCAAAGTGTCAAGATCCATTCCGATATGCAAGTTCGTATTCTAGAAGCTCAACATGTCTCGGTTACCGAGGGCAATATGTATGAGGAAATGTCTTGTGGTGCTGAATTCCAATTAGAGACTAAAACCAATGGCTTGCTTTATTTTCTAAATCGTCTTTGGGTTCCCGATCGTGACGACCTCCAAGCATTCATCATGACCGAAGCACACAAGTCTCGATATTCTATCCATCCTGGTGCGGATAAAATGTACCAAAATCTTCGTCCACAATATTGGTGGCCCGGTATGAAGAAAGACATTGCTTTGTTTGTAGCAAAATGTCTCACATGTTCTAAAGTCAAAGCTGAGCATCAACGTCCTTCTGGGTTACTTGAACAACCGGAAATCCCCGTGTGGAAATGGGAGAATCTAGCTATGGATTTCATCACTAAACTCCCTCGCACTTCGAGCGGTTATGACAGCATCTGGGTGATCATTGACCGTCTCACTAAGTCCGCACACTTCTTGCCTATCCGTGAAGACTATAAGGTTGAGAAATTGGCCCGAATTTACATTGACGAGATCGTGAGTCGTCACGGCGTTCCTTTGAACATAATCTCCGATAGAGATGCTCGTTTCACTTCTCGGTTTTGGCAATCCCTTCAAAAGGCACTTGGTACACGATTGGATTTGAGCACGGCCGACCATCCCCAAACTGATGGTCAGACCGAGCGAACAATCCAAACCCTGGAAGACATGCTGAGAGCCTGTGTCATCGACTTTGGTGGCAATTAGGATTCACATTTGACACTTATCGAATTTTCCTACAACAATAGTTACCACACCAGCATCGACATGGCTCCGTTTGAAGCTCTCTACGGTCGTAAGTGTCGTTCCCCCCATCTGTTGGAACGAGATTGGTGAAGCACAAATCACCAGTCCCGAGTTAATTCAACAAACCTCCGACAAGATTATCCAAATCCGTGACAACATTCGAGTTGCAAGGAGTCGGCAAAAGAGCTATGCCGACAAACGACGCAAACCCTTGGAATTCCAAGTTGGTGATCTTGTACTTCTAAAGGTGTCTCCTTGGAAGGGGGTGATCCGTTTTGGGAAGAAAGGCAAGCTAGCACCTCGCTATGTGGGTCCATTCAAGATCCTTGAAAGGATTGGGAAAGTGGCTTACAAGCTCGAGTTACCTCCATCACTTGGCAACGTACATCCTACATTTCATGTATCCAACCTCAAGAAGTGTCTTGCTGATGAAAACCTTCATATACCTCTTGACGATGTGCGCATTGATGAAACGATGCACTTCGTTGAAAAACCAGTCGAGATTATGGATCGCGAGATAAAACAACTCAAGCGCAGCCGTATTCCTATTGTCAAGATTCGTTGGGAATCTAAACGAGGACCCGAGTTTACTTGGGAACGAGAAGACCAAATGAAGCTCAAGTACCCACATCTTTTTGCTGAAGCAGTAGCCTCAACCAGTTGAATTTCGGGACGAAATTCCCTCAACATGGGGATACTGTAACCTTTCTGATTTTCATGTTTTTCCTATGTATTTTATGCCGTGCAATAAAAGATTTCAACCTTACATTTATTGTTCATATACACTTACAAGCATACACGCGTTCATTATAATACAATATTATCGAAAACAATCTTACAAACCTCGAGGACCAAACTTGACCTAAACTTGATCAAAACTCAAAACAACATCAATATTACAAAACTACAAGGACTAGTCTTGAAACTTCCAAAAACCAACACAAGCACGGTCGCGCCTAGTCCTAGGCACGGTCGCGCTTGTGCCATGACCACGGTCGTGCTTAACATTAAGCACGGTCGCGCCTCGTTTACAGTTTGACTCCGCAAAGTCAAACCGACTCAAATCTTGTCCAAAAATAGATTGTAAACACGTTTAGAAGGTCGCGAAACTTGCAGAAGAAGATATTCGGCTAATTGAGACTAAAACACGACCAAATACACATGCAATCGTCCCAATACTCGCAAATTCTAAACCGACTCTTTTTTTTTAAAACAAATCAAGTAATTGGGGCAAGAATCAAACGAATTAAGTTAAGCCCATACCTACCCGAGACATATATAAACTTCCCTAAACCCTAAATCCATCATTCCATCATCTCTATCTCGTCTGTCGATCAAGAAAAAGCCGCGAAGTCTCCCCGTAGCCGTCTGCACTTGTTGCCCATTCAAAACAGGTTAGTAATAGTTCATTGGGATCGTCTCTCCAAGCTAATCGAAAGCCCTAACTTAATTCGTAACCACATTACATGATTTTACAGAATTGAATCTGAGTTTTGATAAAAAAAATGGTTTTAAACGATCGACACGTTAAACAGGATATAAACCTAATTAAATGGTGTAATTCGATTCGCAAACATCATATCAATGAAAACCCTAAGTTTCTAATCTGTTTTATTACAAGAATCAGGCGAATTGCTTCTGGAATTGACCAGACACGGTCGCGCCAGCCTATGAGCGCTGCCTGACCAAGCACAGTCGTGCCCCGTAAGAGGCCCGGTCGTGTTTACCGATCAAACCAAGTCCTGACCTAGTCAAAACCCTAGGCGCGGTCGTGCCGGATACGGACGCGGTCGTGTCTCAGGACCAGACTCTTGTTTTGACTTCTGACCAACCACGGGCGCGTTACCGAACAAGCGCGGTCGCGTACGTGCCGGGCGCGGTCGTGCCATATACAAGCACGGTCGTGCTCATCCCTCAAACAGAATCTTTACTTTTATTTTTATTTTTATTCTGTTAATTTGATAAATAAATAACAGTTTAAATAATTATTTTAAGACAAACCCTACACGTTTAAGAATGACAAATTCACTTCCGTCATTAAATAACGCAAATCAATAACACATATACATTGTTCATTAGGTCGAACCTAGCAATCTACAACACATCGTTGTTTTCCATTTGCTTGTGCAATCTACACGCTACATAACACGTGAGTTACATAGCCCCTCTTTTACTCTATTTTACAAACGTTTTGGGGTGGAACATGCGTTCTATTTACATGTTTTCAATTATACACATATACAGTTCCATCCTATGCATGTTTACAGTTTTGCGCTTTGTGCTTGAGTACATTTTGTAGACCAATTATTATGCTCTTCATGTACAATCATTAACTAACAGCCGACAGTAAACAGTGGTAGATCTATTGAGTCTGACAAACCCACCCAGGTAGGGTGACTGTTACTGACAACACAAATTTTGAGTGCAAGTTACAAAGGTTTGATTGTATAGGTCACACGATGTTTTCTCTCCATAAATGCCTTAATTGTCATGATTGTATTGAACTGTATGCACACAACACGTATTTTGCTATAACACGATTAAACCTATGTTTTCTCACCAACTCTTGTAGTTGACCCTCTCATTTAACCATGTTTCAGGTACCAATGTTTGAAGTGATCAAGATATGCTACACATAGGATTTTGACCTAGTTTTAATTGAACCAGTTATATTTTGATGTAATTTTCATTATTGTTTGGTGGATTGAATCTATGTTTTGTTGAACTTGTTTGATTGCAATGAAAACGATTATTAATTATTTAAACTTTAGTAAACCATGAGCAATGAACAGTCTGCACGCTTCACGCCCCGATGTTTCCGCCGTCGGTTGGGGTGTGACAGTTTGGTCTTTCCATGGAGAAAAACTTCCTAACCTTGATTCTAGATGCCCTAATAAATCTAGACCCCCAGACTTTGATTATACAAAGGAAATGCTACATGATGCCTTCACATATGTGGACAAAGAACCTGATTCATTGAAGTTATGATGGAAATATGTGTACAAGGAGAAGCTTTTCTACCAATTCCACTTGAAGAGGAGTTAATTATGAAGGTCAAAGATGCAGTTGGGCACATACTAAGTTGACCGAGACATCTAGTCATTCGATGCTCCGACTTGGTAAATACAATATATAAATTACACGTACGTCACAAAACCTTTAGTCCGTAGCTAAATCAGTTTACTTTTGTAGGAAAAAGCGGTGGCGAAACCAAAGAGCAAAAAACGGCTAAGAGAACATGATGAGGAAAATGTAAAAGAAAAAAAACAGCCAGTAGAACCAGATGAAGTTGTTGAAAAAGAAAATGCAAAAGAGAACGGAAAAGAAAATGCAAAGAAGGATGACGCGATTGTGGAAAACAAAAAAGAGAGCGGAAAAGAAAAGGAGAATGAAAAGAAGGATGACGAGAGAGTGGAAAACAAAACAGAGAGAGGAAAAGAAAAGGAGAATGAAAAAGAGTTGTTGCGAAGAAGGATGACGAGAGCACAGAGGAAGACAAGGATAAGAATTGGAAACAATGTTCTTTTGAGAATGACAGCAATGATGGTTGATGGACAAGTTTCAAAGGTCGATTCTATAAAGGTGCAGTGTGAGGACGGTCTATATGGGTACGAGAGTTACACGTACTTAACTTGGGACGATTTTCAAGCGGTTTTTACATTGGAAGAACTGACCGGTGCTGTCATTACTTCTTATACGATGTAAGTGCTTAAATTTAATTTAAATAACTGTTCGTAAAACACAATTTAATTAATTAGTTTAATCTTTGTATGTTAACAGGTACTTGTTTGAGCAAATCAAGAATGGGTCAAAAAGAGATCATGGAATTTGTTTTGTGAGCCCGACTGCATCCTCGCCACGTGAACGTAAAACGAAATCTAAAAATATCGATGATTCAAGTAGAAGCATTGCAGAGCGGTTGTCTAAAAGAAAGGACAATGACATCATCTTAATTCCCTATAATCCCGGGTAACATCCTAGTTTTATTAGCTTTAACTGATTATCAAGTTCCACCACCTTCGTAACTAAGTTGTTTGACTTAATTTTGTTTTTGGTTTTTGTAGAAAACATTGGGTGTTGGCCGTACTAGACATGAAAACAAGTACTTGCTATTATCTTGATTCCCTTAGGGCTAGCACTGTCAATTCACAATTGAGGCAAACTATAGATGCGTAAGTAATACAAATTATCTAAACATTAAATTATATTATTTGATATATTTCTTAATTTTTTTGTAGAGCAATTATCTTGTACGCTGCACAAAGTGGATCCAATAAGAGGGTTAAACTCAACTGGGTCAACGCTAGGGTGAGCACTTAATTACCTACAATCCCTTTTAATTGTCTTGTGTTTGATACTAGGGTTCTACCATTTGGGTTTTAAATTATGTTGTGGATATTGCGGTGTGACTGAAATACTAAACTACTGTAGAATGAAGGCAATTTTAAATGGTGGATGACTATCGCTTTAGATTGGGTTTAGAAATGATAGATCAATTTTCTGCTCTATTTTAAGCTACTGTAGAATGAAGGCAATGAACTTTATACACAACACTGAACACTTATATGCCTGGACTAATTTGCAATCGGTTGTAAATGGGTTGGTATACTAAGCTGCACGTTGGTATATAAATGGGTTCATTAAGAAAATGTAGATTAGAGGTGTAATCGACTAGCATAGCATGTGTGTGGCTCACAGTACCATTTTTTGTGTTTCCAGATATAAAGTCTTGCCATAAGATTCTTGTGTTTCCAGAAATAAAGGCTCACAGTAATAAAGGCTCACAGTAACATTTTTTTGTGTTTCCAGAAATAATATCTGTTTACAATATTATTTTCATGTTTACAATAATGTAATTGTGTAGTGTCCATGTCAGCCGGGAAGTACTGAATGTGGATACTATATGTTAAAGTTCATGAAAGAGATAGTTGATGAAGGAGTTGAAATACTGGCCAATAACAATGTAAGTATATATATGTTTTGTGCACTTGCTAAATAGTATTAATATATGTATCTTTGATAACTATTTGTTTACAAACTTTTTCTTAGGTTGGGGGAAGCAAAGATGAATACACCGACGTTGATATCGATGGAGTTCGAGAAGAATGGTCGACTTATGTTTCAAACTTTATTTTTCTATGAAACTTTGTAATACTTTGAATTCGTAATCGACTTTTGTTACTTTTCAAATCGTTGTTTATATTTATGAAATGGATTGTTTTGGCATATGTATTTTATTTTATATTATGAGTTGTTTATTACTATTTTATTATATTAATGTGGAAAACTGGAAACTAATAATTCTATAAATTTTTTTTAAACAGCTTTAACAATGACACACATTTATGACAAAAAATACACGTCATAAGTAGATGACACACAAAATGCGTGTCATCTTCATTCTTGACAGGGCTATCCTTGACGGGCATTGCGTGTCAAGGATGGGTGTCATAAATGCGTGTCGGAAAAGCGTGTCATAAATGCGTGTCATAAAAATATGACACATAAAATGCGTGTCATCTTCATTCTTGACATGGCTATCCTTGACACGCATCCGCGTGTCATCTACCCCCTTTTATGACACGCAATGCGTGTCATCTAAGGTGTTTTTTCTTGTAGTGTCTTCATTGTTCTTACTTTTCCAACTTTTAATCTTTCAATCCGTCAATCATTAATATATTTTGTTGTTATAATCTCCTACCTACCTTCATTCTTGTCTAATCCTATGTTTATCCATGATCATACACCTTTAATTGTTTTAATCATGGATCAAACAAGGGATTTAAACCCAAGATGATCATGTTCTTACCATAGTATTCATCATCTTGTTCTTCATCTTTAAAAAACCTTTACATTCATGTTTTTCAACTAATCTAAGATGATTCATTAGTCTATATCATCTATATACAGATTTATGGACAAAACTTGGATTAAAACCTAAAAAGCATTAAACTTTATCTTTAACAAAATTAAACAAACTAAGTTTTGTATTTTGTCAGAAAATTTAGGTAAACTTGATTTGATCATAACTTATTCAATTCTTATATAAATAAAGTGATTCGTTTATTTGAAGTCAAGTTCAGAGAGTTATCTTTCCAACCATACCAAACACATCTTCTAACTCCAAGATTTCGACCTTCAAACTTTCTGCGCAAGTTAGTGCGCATTCAGCTCAAATTATGTTAAGACCCTAACTTACAGGAATTTTTTAAAAGCTTAATTTATTTAATAATATGAATTATTATATGTCTAAAACACTAAGTTATCCATCTAAACCTGGGTCTAATCCCTTGATTTTAAATCCTCTTTATCCTAATGGATTCTTATCTAAAAGATTAAGGTTATCTTCCATGCATCATTTAGAACTTTTTCATCTTTTTATCTTTAAAATTCGATTTACTTGACTAGTTTGTGTACGGCGGAATTACATGCAAGATATGTATATATCCATGAAAGGTTTTGGCTAAGGAGGACTTGGTACTTAAGTGTGTCCATATGACCCACCTCTTTTTAGTGGGAATCCTTTTGTGGAGTCCACTGCTTATATGCTTGGTACATAATTTTATATGTATACAATAAGTCCTTCCTTGTTATTGTCTTTTACATAAACTCTTCCTCATATCAATACAACTTTAATTAAATGAACTCACTTGAATACTACACGAGTGTAGCCATCAACCTTAAGATATTACAATCTCCACCTCTCTAAAGCGGAAACACGAGTGTGCGACGAAACTAATTCACAACACTTGATAAATTAAAAGATATACTAAGAAATTCAAGTGAGTTCATGTGAGTGAACTAGATCATCGATACTAAGAAATTCAAGTGAGTTCATGATATGATTGTCGTCGCACACTCGTGTTTCCGCTTTAGAAAAATTAGGTCATATAGTAAAACGCATAGACTAAAACCTAAGAGTCCCCCACATTAGGAACTACATACATGCATATACATACCAATGTACTAACTTTCCTTTTATAGATATGTCGCCATACTCTGCTGACTTCTCTGACAATACACGCATACAATACAAGATATTAAATACAAGTTTTGGCAGCATCAGCATAGGCGGAGATTGTAATATCTTAAGGTTGATGGCTACAAAATTTTCTAAGTATGATTGATGTTAACTATTCAATTATCTGCTCACAGTTCATTGTTGCTGATAATTACAATCTTACTGTGGACATACTACTTTGAAGCTGATAGAACAATTTGCTGCTAATAAAATAATTCCACCGTTAATACCAGTTTTGCTACTCATTATAACACCCCAATTTTTGAGAAAAAAAAGTCCAGGGACTAAAAGTGTAAAAGTCCCAAAGTTAAAGGACTAAAACAAAGAAATCATGAGCGGACCGCTACCCAACTCGTAACGGTCCGCCGGCCACAATTGGTTCGGACAAAGAGAATCTGACACATGTATGATGACTCGCCAAAAAGGATTGGGTAGCGGCCCGCTACCCAGAACCTTAGCGGTCCGCTACATGTGCAACAAGTTGGACGGAAGGCAAGAGGCGGTAGCGGACCGCTACTACCAAGCTTACCGGTCCGCTACGGGTCGTGTTCCAGCACTATAAATAGATGGTTATTTTTGTTCATTTGAAACAACAACAATAACACCACCAACACCATCACACACACACACACGCATACCGAGGATCCCTAAACGACGGTTACGAGCGCGGTGGTTACGAGTACGATACGCTACGAGTACGGTTCTAGTCAGAGAAATGTCTAAACGAGGAACGAACTTAGGAACTTCCAAGGATAATGTAAGTATACCGGACCCGTACCCTAGATAACATAGTACACTGGACCCGTACCCTAGATACGATTATGTGAAATACATGCTTATATGAGATGATTATGTAATATGAGATGATTATGTAATATGTGATGTGTGATATGATGAGGGTACGGGGTGATGACGGATTAGTCTAAACACTAAACGGGAATAAGGGAGTAGTCACGACGTATCCAAGGGGTGTGAATACGCCGCTGGTACTTCCTATATATAAATTTCTTGGTACTTCGTGGTGAAACCATTATGACTGTTTAGGGGTATAGACTAATAAATGATAACGAAATATAGTAAACGTACGAGAGAACATCCGACCGGTATGCAGTTATCTGACAAACAGAATGTTCTGTCTAGGAAAGAGCGGTGTATAAATCTCTCATAGACCCGTAGCTATTTCCTGGGAACATCTCTGTTGGAGGTACTGCTCTGGAAGAAAATTCACACCGGTTTACAATATATGACTAATACGAATATGAGATGAAAGTATACCATGCATAGTGAGTATGAATATATGACAAATATGATTATATGAAATGCATGATGAATATATGAATGCATAATGATACGTGCGAACATGAATGAGTATGATGGAACGAGTCTGAACCCAAAAATGAAATAACGGAGTACTCACGAAGTGTTAGAGGGGTGGTGGATACGCCGCTGGTACTTCCTATATATAAACCCTTCTAATATATCGTGGAGAAACTGTTACGGAGTTTTAAGGTGTGGACTGGTTGGTGAGTAAATCAAGCATATACGTGAAATAAAAACAAATGCTTGATACATTTGGGAGGCTGTGAGTCAGAGATACTTAAGGTACCAAATGAAATGAGATACCCAACCTGTAAGGTGGATCTCAATAAATAAAGAAGAAAATAAAAGGACACTCTAGGCCTACGGGGCTGAAAGAGAAAACTGTAGGCCTACGGGGCTGAAAGAGTAAATGATTCCAAGCCTACGGGGCTGAGGAACGAATGAATCTTCGTAACAAATGCTAGAGGTCTATACTGACAAGTATAAGGACCTTGCAAATACTCGAACCGGAGGTACGCCAGGAGATGGTCACGTGGGCGCCGAGAGCCCGAGAAAACTTGAACAATAAGAACCTAAAGAGTTCATAATAAAATGAAAATGAACTATGTAGTGTACTTACTTTGCATAAGCTAATTCAAAAACGTTTTCCAAACACTCCAGGAAATAAGCACGTGGAATTTTACCTTAGCCATTATGGCAAGGTTTTTACTGATCTGGGATATGTTTTCCGCATTAAACTCTGATAAAATAATAGTAAGATAAGTAGGGTGTTTCACTCATTGAGCATTTGTGCTGTTGTTGATCATATTCGTTGTCGATAGACCTTATCTGTAGTTGATAAACCTTTTTTACTGACAAGTACGTTTCGCGGGAGTTTAGTGATTGGAGTTAGAGTTAGTGCGCACACCATTCCACTAGAAGGCTCATTTCACCAGTGTATCAAGAGGAGCTTTACAGAAGATCTACAACTATTGTATTTGTAGTTTTTCTTTTACTAGTAGCCAATCATAGATTACTTTTATGGTAATAATAAAATCAAGGGTGAGTATTGAATCTTATCCTTAGAATCAATTGTTTGTATTGATTTTAAGGAATCCATAGTTCTATATACGCATTAGGTATTCTCATTTATAAAATATGCATATATATATATATATATATATATATATATATACACACTAGGTTATAATACCGTGTATTACACGGGTTAAATAAATATAATGTTATAAAATTAGTAAATACAAAATTACGTTTTTAAAACCCGTGTTTTACACATACACTCGTCAAAAGATGTCTATTTTAACGTGACAATTGTAAATTATATTAAGTTAATTTTTAAAATATTTTTTTTATCTTGGTATTAATTTTTTTTATATATAATTGATAAATGGTAATCTATATTAAATTCATTTGTTTAATGATATAATAATAAAATCCATAATTAAATAAAAAAGTGTTCATAATTAGATTGATATTAAATAATAAAAATATATTCTTTTATGTAAGGCCCCTTTCTCGGGTAACCTCACTTGTTGGATTTACTCATAAACATAGTCATAAATACTGAACTTAAATTAAAAACATTCATCATTCAATTACATTTCATAACAGCAGAAGTCTTAACAATTAAAAACACAACATTGTCTTAACAAACAAAAGTGGGATGTCAGTCTTGTGTCGGGTAACCTTCACGCCCTCGCACGACCTTTTCTTCCTTTACCTGAAATGTATACTAAAGTCAGCTAACGCTGGTGAGTTCTAGTTTAATGCGTTTAGATATAAACATTCTTTTCTTTACTTCATAAGTAAGCATTATTATAAAGTCATTCATATAAATACGTATTCATAGCTTTTGCTTTTCTTTCACCTTTCTTTTCTTTATTAATGTGATTACATATATATATATGCGTTCACCCTTTTTCTTTCACTTTTCTTAACATTCTTTCCTTATCTTTCTTACGTGATTACATAGATATGCATTCACCTTTACTTTCTTTACCATTTATTGGTCATACACATAAGGGTGATCAACCCGCCTTTTACTGCGTATGTCACAAAGACATACGCCCTTAAGCTACCGTCGTAGCCCTTTTACTCGTCCGGTCCTAGAAACCGTCCGCCTTAACTTTTCCGTCCGGCCAACCTTCTGCCGTCCGTCTTAACCGTCCTACCGTCGTAGTCCGTCATATTCGCCCGTCTGCCATAAGGCATCCGTTTCCCACTTGAACTAATTATACAGCCGAATATTGATTTAGCGACTTACTCCACCGTAGTGGCCTTTATTTAGTCTACCTTTCTAGACTTCCTTCTCTAGCTGCATAATAGTCAAGTGGTCGTCCGTCTACCGTAGTAGTCGTTAGCTTCGTTTCCGTCCATAACGTATACTTACATTCTTCGCATGCAATATATATTTATAAAGCAAGGTTTCATTTATTTACGTTATACCATTCATTCATTCATTCTTTGCAAACATACGTGTCGTTCTTTGTTCGTAAGTCATTATTCGCATTCATATGTATCTACACATATACCTTAATATATCACGTATGATCACATTGATATTCATTTCATTTATTCATTTAGTGTATACACTTCAGCCACAAAACATTTATAAATCATTTGCACATAACATGGAAGGGGGCACATAGAACTCAATTGATGAGTAGTTTCTGTAATACACTTAGCTGGCTACTGAGCTTCACTAATGTCACTCACGATCTGTATAATAAAGTCATATACATAAGGTAGTGCTCCTAGATGACACTAGACATTACTATGCTTGAACCTAGTAGTTTCGATTGATTAGCTTATATCGAAACTTGGTAGTTTCGATAGGTTGTTCCTGTCGAAACTTGGTAGTTTCGATAGGTTGTTCCTGTCGAAACTTGGTAGCTTCGATAGGCTGCTTATGTCGAAACTTGGTAGTTTCGATAAGTAGTTTCGATAAGTAACTTATGTATTATCTTAGCTTCGGATCGGGGGCTCATATCGAAACTATAGTAGTTTCGATTGGGTCTGCATATATCGAAACTGGGTAGTTTCGATAGGTCTGCACATATCGAAACTAAGTAGTTTCGATGGACCTGCACATATCGAAACTAAGTAGTTACGATGGACCTGCACATATCGAAACTAAGTAGTTTCGATGGGTCTGCACTTATCGCCTTCCCCAAAAATCCGAATGTTCTGCATGCGAATCTGATCATGTCGATATCTAAATTTTCCTTTGATCAAAACGTTCGTTTTTCATTCTAGATGCTATACCTAAGTTCACTTTCAAGTTTCATCCGTAAAATCGTTATCTTTTAACCAAAACCCGAAACTTCCCAAAACGAATAAAAACTCATAATGTGATCGAATCGTTACCTGGATTGTAATTCTGATTCGGAGGTTTTGCTCACGGGAACAGCAGCAACGTTCTCCTGAATTCCCGAGTTGATCCGTCACTTTCTCTCTCTCTAGACCCGAGCTCTCCTTTCTCTCTCTAAAAGCTGCGTGTGTTGGGGAAATGAGCAGGGAAGAGGGCTGCCTTGCCTCTTATGTGCAATGGGCTTCCCTCGGCCCATTGAAGCCGGGCCCAGGCCCGCTCTCTTTTTGTTTAAATGTTCCGACTAAATCACTGGTCTCGTTATGTTTATTCGTTTTATTATTTTTGGGATGTTACATTTTAATATAGTATTTAATAGAAGAGAGCGTCGAGAAAATTATGCTAAGAATGCAACAGAAGATAACATGTGTCCTATAATTTTACTTATTTATTAAGTATATATATATATATATATATATATATATATATATATATAGGGTTAGGTTCATGAAAAACTCATTTTAATGAGAGAACTAGAGAACCACTAAAAAGAGAAGTGATGAGATTTTAAAAAGAAAGGGTAAAACTGGAACTTAAAATATATAAATCTTTAAACATTTCTATCTTTTGCATACGTTATTATTTTTTTAAAAACATTACACCATTAAATCAAGAATTTCTTTATCTTTCATGTGAGTATAAATAACGTTATAAAAAATAAGAATTAACTCGTCTTTTTTTTTTTCTTCTAATTTTCAATACTGCATATGTGTAATATCACCCCCAAAACCCTAACACACCCCCACCAAAAAACCTAAACCCCCACCCTACCGCACCTAAAAACCTAAACCCCCACCCCACCCTCACCCAAAAACCTAAACCCCCACACCCACCCCCAAAAACCTAAACCCCCACCCACCCCCATCCAAAAACCTAAACCCCTCACTCAAAAACCTAAACCCCCCACACACCCCCACCCAAAAACCTAAACCACCACCCACTCCCACCCAAAAACCTAAACCCACCCTCTACCCTAAAAAACATAACCCTAAACGTAATACTGCATATGTGTCGTACCACCCCAAAAATCTAACCCATCCCCAAAAACCTAAACCCCTCACCCCACCCAAAAACCTAACCAATTCCAAAAACCTAAACCCCTCACCCTACCCCCACCCAAAAACCTAACCCCCCCACACCAACCCCCCTACAAAAGCTAACCTAAAAGATAAACTAAACCAAAAACTAAATCCTAAAGCTAAACTGACGATTTTTATGAGGCTTTTTTTTAAGAACAAGCACGACGTGGTAAACTAGGTCACCGAACCACTTTTTTAGTTTTTGATTTATATTTTGAGTTATAATTTTTTTTATTTTTTTCCTTTAAAGGTTTTTCGCTAACAAAACGCTAATAAGTGGGTCAAACGAACTCCGATTGAACTCATTCCAGCGGCGTTGGAACCGTCTCATCAAACTCTAATCTGGACCCAAAAACCTAAACCCCCTCCACCCGCTCCCCCCAAAACCTAAACCCCCCCAACCCCACCCCAAAAAGCCTAAAACCACCAGCCCCACCCCCCCCCCCCAAAAAAAAAAAACTTAACCCCCCCCCAAAAAAAACCTAAACCATAAAATCTAAACCCTAAGCATAAACCATAGCTAAAACCTTAAAATTCAAACGTAAAATCTAAACCTTAAAAGCTAAACCCTAAAAGCTAAGATGGTAGAGTTCTACGAGACGGTTCCAACGCCGCTGAAATGAGCTCAATCGGAGTTCGTTTGATATCGTTTCTAAGCGTTTTGATCATTTTTTAGATTTTTTAGCGAAAACATACTTTTATTTTATTCTCCCCTATATATATATGTATGTGTGTGTGTGTGTTCTTGCAACCTTGTAAATAGTTGAGAGTGAAATACAATTGAGCTTGAAAGTTATATTTCATATGTTATTACATTGTTCTTAGATTATTAGATGTTATTGTTTCCGTCATTCTCAACTACTATCAGAACCATCTTGTATTGTTCTAGAGAAATACCGATCCTAAAATAATAGTAAATTCTTCGTAATTACGTTAATAAAATATGAACTATTGTATGCCAAGATTGACTTGTGCAAACCTCAACCGTGCAAGTTTGAAATGTTGATGAGATAAGAAACTGAATTGTTGTGTCTAGAAAAGGAACAAGTATGAAAGGTGTGCGAATTCTGAATGCTATTTTTTTTAACGACAAATTTGGATCACCGACGGACCACTGGAGTATCATCATATCACCAGGGGTACCACCCGATTATATTCCAACACCAAATCACTAATTCAGGAGAAAACCAAATTTTTTCTACGAAAACCCTCTTGTGAGATTCAAACTTAGGACCTTATGGTCACTGAGCTTATCCAACCATAAGATGCTGCTAAACTATTATACATTTGACAATTCCCAATGCTATTAATTTTGTTATTTGAATGCACCGAATGTATACATATAAAATAAAAAATAAAGTTCTAATACAAGTTCAAATCAATAGGCTTATATATGAGCATGTTGTATACGAACATAGCCCATGCAGATGAGAAATTTTGACTTTGCACTTATTGTAATCGACTTTATCTTCGAACACGAGTATTATGTTGCCGCGAGTTGTTGACTAGAGCAAATAACAACTAATCTTATCAGAGGGCTTCAAAAATTTTAAAAACTATTTTAATTTATATTATAAGCTAAAAATATGTGATTACTACCAATTTTTATGTTTTTGGAGATAAATAAAAAAATATAACAAAATTATTAAATGTTTATTTATGGGTTACTTTAATAATATTCGACCTAATATTAATATATTACGTTTTGACGCTCTATAAATTTCATTTTAAAAACTTTCACATATTTAGAAAACTTAAATAAAAGATCTTAACCCTTTTAATCGAAATGAGCCAACTGTTTATAAACTTACATTAACAAAACTCAACCCCTTTTAATCGAATTGAACTGAACCAATAAGAAAATAATAATTGTGTACATTTTTCATAATAACATAAAATTAAACATGAATAAAAGACAAGTGTTGTTTAACATATGAAATGACCAGCACTCTAGAACTTTACATTAATCAAAACTCAATCCTTTTAATTATATTGAATGGAACTGTCATAAAGACATCAATGATAATGATACTAAATTCTTAGTAATGACATAAAATATAAATACAATATGAACCGATGTTTCACATGTGAAATGACCCAACATCAGAAACAGTTTTGGAAGCCTAATTTGTTGTATAAACAATGTTATTGTTTGGTCTAGTCAACCATTTGTTGTGACATGATACTCGTGCTTAAAGATTAAGTGCAACTTTAAAATATCCATTGTATAGTTTGTATTTCGGTTGCATTGTAATATTCTTTTATTTTAGAAATATACATTTTATGTATTCCACCAATAAATTTAGTGGCATTATTAGTCTTCACACCTTTAATATATATATTTTACTTTTTTCTAGAAAAAAAACGGCTTGAAATTTATTTCATCTAACATTTAAAACTTGGACCATTGAGATTTGCACAAGTCAAGACATCAGTGCTTTAACAACTAGTGTATTCTAGACATCTAATTTATTTCATCTAATATTTAAAACTTGAACCTATGGATTATGTGGAGAGCAAAACTGAGAAACATTGCTTGGGAGTACTGAATAACATTACAAATTAGTATTTCGTAATGAACGTTATTGTATTTGGTTTGGCCAATTCTTGGCTTGGTTTGTAATTCGTTTCCTCTTAGTCACCGGCTTCTGAGAGGTTTTGGTTTTTAATGATTTCATTTACTTTAAAAAAAAACATCTAATGTATTTTACATTACTTCTTACTTGTGACTCAAGGGGCCTATTATTTTAACTAATAAAGACTAACTTGTGAGCAGTATTGTCTCACAAAAATTATACATACACAAATTTTAAATCTATATCTCATCGCCTTTTCTCAGCCGCCTTTTTAAATCAAATTCAATCGATTTTTGTTTTGTACTTTTATTGATTATTACTTTACTAGGTTAGAATCTCGTCTATTACACGGGTTGAATAAATATAATGTTATATACTTTGTAATAAAAAGTTTATATTTTTAAAATCCTTGTAATAAATCTGTGTATTACACATATGCACGAATTGAATAAATCTGTGTATTACACGGATTGAATAAAATATAATTTAATCTATTAACATATATACACTCGTCAAAATGGAACAATGTGAATATCTAAATATATGATTAAAAAATTTATTTGAATCCTAGCTGAATATAAAATTGTTTTCAGTTTGTAGAGTTCATAAAAATATGATTGAACAAACTAACTGATGATAAACACAATTTTATATTTAAGAATGTAGATAAAAATTGAAAAAAATAATTAATTTAATTGACTAAAGTAGTGGAGTTGATTATTAATAGGAGAGAGAAGCAAAAAATGAGAATGAAGATGTCTAGAACTGTGACAAGTGTCCTACTATTTTACTTGTTTATTATTTAGTATAGATATAGATATAGATACAAATTACAAGCACATCCTCTTTTTAGTTTTTTTAAAGGACATCCTCTTTTTAGTGATAAATCAACTTTAAAATTTTATTTTATAACCTTTTCAAAACTACATATATTTACTTTTATTTTTTGTATTTTCTATATTTTCTTATATTTTATTCTTAACTAGTTTTTAACTCCCGCGCTTCGCGGCGTGAGTCTGGTCGTTATTGGCTTGACTCATTTGCGCGGATAAAACTTAAATCGAATCGTAGACTCGTTATAGTGTATGATACGAAAAAAAAACACTCGAATTTTAATACAACTCCGTTTTCAATAAAATTTAAAGCAGAACGTTGGAAATTTTAAAACGTAAGTGCAACGATAAAAATAATATTAATAAAAAAGAAACATAAAACTAAATAATAAAAAAAGAAATAAAAATAGTAAAAAAATTAATGGATCGGCTTGTCGAAAACCATAAAAGCGAATACCGATACGGTTTCCGATTATATCAATACCGAAAATGATGTTATTTGCTCATAACAGGTTCGGCTCGTCATGGTACGATAACGGCAACGGCTCTTGCTATCGGTAACGATAAAAAAACCTTAGATTTTTTTAATACAACTCCGTTTAAAAAAAAGTTAACAAATGAAAGTTATTAAAGGAAAACGAAATTAATAGAAATTGAAACGGACTAAAAACGCATATTATATAGTATAAGGGTTGAAAACGAAAAAAAATTATATCTGAATGTTGACAAAAAAAAACTAAAAACAGTCGCGCCCTCCGTATTTTGAAAAAGTTAACAAACGAAAGTTATTAAAGAAAAAAACGAAATTAATAGAAAATGAAACAGGATAAAAGCGTATATTATATATTATAATGGTTGAAAATGAAAATGTTGAAAAAGTAAGAGAAAAAACAAAAAAAGCTTGGTGACTAAAATGAAAAGAACCAAAATTATACTATTTACGAAGGTTTCTTTTTAATCTTAGTTTATAATTATATACCATATACATTTTAGATTGGAGTTTTTTATATACATTTTAGATTGGAGTGAACAATACTTCAATATTATTGATTGGGTTAGGCGGTTTTGTGACACGTAGCGAGTTTTTGTTAGTAAACTTTTTTTTACATTCTCGTAGTTTTTTAGGTGTTTTCATGTAGTTTACCACTTCACAAACCAAGAAACTGGTAGGTGCGCACCGTTTAACACTCTCACCCCCTGCCCACCCAGGTTTGATCTCTTGGGTGGTATGGTTATTTATAATTTTTTTTTCTTAATCAACTTTTTTTTAGTTTTGTTTTTTTTCTGTTCTTATCTTCTTTCGTACGTTTCAACGTTTGATTTATTACACGTCGCGTAACACGCATGATTAAAAAAAACCACGGCGCAAGGCGCGCGTAGGAAATTTCCTAGTTTACATCATACTTCAATGATATATGAACCAATTAAAAATATTATTTATGTTGCGTTGGTTAAGTTATGGTGTAACTTTTAGGAAACAAATATCAAAATGCACATTTGATCAAAAACGTTTATTTAAAATGTACATCATAATTTAGCCGGCTAAAGTATAGGCATTCTTTATAAAAGCCGGCAAAGCCGGCTAAACTTAGCTGGCTTAAAATTGCGTGTCAAATTCTTTTTTGTATTGTACGAACCAACCGGGTTGTCACACGTGGTCGGCTAAGCCTTAAAAAAGCGTCGGCTAAGCCGGGTAATAGCTTGTTATAGCCATCTGACGCTTTTTAAGGCTTAGCCGGCAAACTTAGAAGGCTTAGCCGGCAAACTAAAAAGACTTAGCCTGCAAAAGTAAATGTTTAGGTAAAAAGGATTTTAATTGTAAAGAGGGTGAGAAAGATTTAAGGCCATTAGATCAAATTGTAGAAAATATTTAACGGTTGAGATTAGATTGTAGAAGAAAAAGTTATTGGAATGATATTTTAGTATTGACCACTTTTGTTGACTTTTTATCAAGTTCCCCCCTTATTTTTAAACGTTCATAACTTTTACATACGACATTATTTTTTCAAAAAAATTACACCATAAAAACAAGCGTTTTTTATCTTTAAAACAAGTATAGTGTCGTTATAAACAAAAACGATTTTTTTTATGTTTTCTGGCTCATTGTGTAATTAGTCAGGTCAATGTGTAATATAAGTTCATTGTGTAATACAAGTTCAATGTGTAATACAAATTCATTGTGTAATACAAGTTCATTGTGTAATATCATGTCGGGTCATTGTGTAATACAAGTTCATTGTGTTATATGTATTTATCATTGTGTTTTATGTTTTCCAGCTCATTATGTAATTAGTCAGGTCATTGTGTAATACAAGTTCATCGTGTAATACAAGTTCATTGTGTAATACAAGTTCATTGTGTAATACCACGTCCGGTCATTGTGTAATACAAGTTCATTGTGTAATTAGTCACGTCATTATGTAATTAGTCAGGTCACTGTGTAATACAAGTTCATTGTGTAATATAAGTTCATTGTGTAATACAAGTTCATTTTGTTATACCAGTTCAATGTGTAATACAAGTTCATTGTGTTATATGTATTTATCATTGTGTTTTACATTTTTCAGATCATTGTGTAGTTAATCAGGTCATTGTGTAATACAAGTTCATTGTGTAATACAAGTTTATTGTGTAATACCACGTCTGGTTATTGTGTAATATATGTTCATTGTGTAATACACGTTCATTGTGTAATACAAGTTCATTGTGTTATACAAGTTCAATGTGTAATACAAGTTCTTTGTGTTATATGTATTTATCATTGTGTTTTACGTTTTCCAGCTCATTGTGTAGTTAGTCAGGTCATTGTGTAATGCAAGTTAATTGTGTAATACAAGTTCATTGTGTAATACCACGCCTGGTCATTGTGTAATACAAGTTAATTATGTAATAAAAGTTCATTGTGTAATTAGTCAAGCCATTGTGTAATATAAGTTAATTGTGTAATTAGTTAGGTCATTGTGTAATACAAGTTCATTGTGTCAAATATTTTTCATCATTGTGTTATATGTTTTCATCATTGTGTTTTACGTTTTCCACCTCATTGTGTAATTCGCTCATTACTGTGTAATTCGCTCAAATATGTCAGGTAATTGTGTAATATCAGTTTATTGTGTAATATCAGGTCTTATAATTGTGTAATATTAGACCTTGTATTACACATTGACCTGGTGTATTACACATTTACCCGGTATATTACATATTGAACTGGTATATTACACATTGACCATTATGCACTCTCTTTAAAAACAATAAAATGACACATGTGAAGCTTAAAATCATTTTTACCCTTCTTATTTTTAAAACCCTTTTTATTATAACCTAAATAATTTTTCTTCAACATGAATATTGATATAAAAAATCCTAAAAATGACTACTTTGGTGATTTTTCTAAGTAGGTTACATGTAGTTTTATTTTATTTACAAAACATAATTCCAAAAATACTATTAAATAAAAAACTTAACAAACATATTCAAGATAAAAAAAACTCAATTAATTTTATTGTATATTAGTTGGCTAATCCAAAATTAATTTAATGCTTCTTACAAGAGGTATTCTAGTACCAAATGTCAAAGTATGGTGGTTTGAAAATATTTTAATACTATTTTTTTTCTTATTAAAAGAATCCTGTATATCCTATGTCTGGAGTCATGTGACAGTAATAAAAAATGCATGGATGATAACTATCAACCATTCAAAACCATAAGGCGCTTAAGTGAACATTATTGCACCAATAAATACCCATGATCTTTCTTGATCTTACCATACTAGTTTAAAAGATAACAAACCTTTTCTAGTGCCCCACGAGTCATGGAGATAAATACAGTTTCTTGTCTTCTTGTAGTTACAACGATCTTCTTGTATTTTACATGGAGGATTTCAAATTGGTTGTGGTTCAAACCAAAGAGGATAGAGAAGTTTCTAAAAGTTCAAGGCCTAAACGGTAGCCCTTATAGATTCATACACGGAGATCTGAAAGAGATAGAGCAGATGACGATCAAAGCCATATCCAAACCGATAAACATAACTCATGATATCGTTCCTCGTGTCGATCCGTTCTTGTACAAATCCATCACCACTCTTGGTATGTAACTTTTCTATTGTTATTCTATATTTAATGTTTTGGACCCATTGTGATGTTTATTACCCACATGTATATTTCTTTAGTAAAGTTTTGATAATTTATTAAATATATTGTTCTTTGTTATGTGTCGTCATAAGGGGAAATGACAATATATTCTTTGTTATTAATGACCATCATAGCACTTTTTGTAGGGCCATAAACTATTCTAATTAAAACATATATGTATATCTGGTATTTTGCTTAGCATTTTTTCCCATTTGTAATTCCTTGGATTATTGTACATTCTTTACAAGGTGTCTAAATAAACTAGGTGTATATCTAGTATTTTATTTTTCGGGATTGTCTTGATTATATAGGTAAGAATTGTTTTACATGGATTGGAACAACACCTGTGGTGCATGTGTTTGAACCTAGTACGATACGAGAGGTCTTAGCTAAGTATAAGAAATACGATAAGCAAATGTCAGACAATCCATTCGCAAGTTTGATAAGTACAGGACTAATAGCTGTTAAGGGTGGTGAATGGGATCAACGTAGAAAAATCATCAACCCTGCATTCCACATGGAGAAGCTCAAGGTTTCTAGCTATTCTTTTTTTCTCTTTTTGTTTCTAGATCGATGTATCCTTCATCTATCATGCCTTGAAAACCAAAGTGTTGATGCATGTAATTCTTTTTTGCAGCATATGGTTCCAGCATTTTATATGAGTTGTAGTGAGATGATCGACAACTGGTTGACAATTTTATCACAAGAAAGCTCATGTGAAGTGGATGTGTGGCCTTATTTTAGAACTTTGTCAAGTGATGCAATTTCACGTACATCATTTGGAAGTAGTTTCAAGGAAGGAAAAAAGATATTTGAACTTCAAAAAGAACTAATAGACCTAATTGGTCTTAGTTTAAAGTCAGCTTACATTCCGGGAACAAGGTAAGATAGTTTACAATATATTTTGGATGCTTAAATCGGTAATATGACAAGATTATTGCGCTAATTATATAAGACATGGTAGATTTTTGCCGACAAAAAATAATAAGAGGATGAAAGAGATTGATCAGCAATTGAAGGGTTTAATTAAGAGCATAATCAAGAAACGAGACGCTGCGAAGAAAGCGGGGGAAGCTAGCCATGATGACCTTTTGGGAATACTTTTAGATTCTAATTACAAAGAAATTGAACAGCATGGGAATAATAGTTTTGGATTAAGCATGGATGAAGTAATTGAGGAATGCAAACTCTTCTACTTTGCAGGACAAGAAACCACAGGTAATCTTCTTGTTTGGACTATGATTTTATTAGGTCAACATCCGGAATGGCAGACACGTGCTAGAGAAGAAGTTTTGCGTGTCTTCGGAGATAATAAACCAGATATTAATGGCTTGAGTCATCTAAAAGATGTGAGTTTTATATACTATATAAAGCAGATATTGATGACTTTAGAATTTGTAGAGGTTCTTACTTCTTTTGTATCATAATATCATATTTTGTAGATCAACATCATTCTCAATGAGGTTCTTAGACTATATCCACCAGTCGGATATTTTACACGGATAATACATGACGAAACCAAATTAGGTAAGCTGACCTTACCTGCAGGAACCTTACTTCAAATAAATTCATTGTATTTGCATCACGACAAAGATATATGGGGTGAAGATGTGAACGAGTTTAAGCCCGAAAGATTTTCACAAGGTGTTTCAAAGGTTACTAACGGAAAAACTGTGTACCTCCCATTTGGTGGCGGCCCACGTATATGCATTGGCCAGAATTTTTCAATACTGGAAGCAAAAATGGCTTTTGCAATGATTCTACAACGCTTTTCTTTTGAGATATCTCCATCCTACTCACATGCTCCCGCCTATATGCCTGGAGTAACACCTCAGTTTGGCGCTCACTTGATTCTACACAAACTTTAGGCAATTTATAGCATATTAAGTTCAATTAAAGATATATGAAGTGACATATATCTATGGTTTATTTGACCTTTTTCATATGATGACTTATTGTAATCATACTTCTATTTAATAAAAGACGTTAATCGAGTTTACAGTTTACTTTAAGCCTTTGAAAAAATTGGAGTCGCAAACCAAAGTAGTTTTGCTAACAAAGAAAAAGTTATGGGGGTGATGTAGCACCATTCTATGTCCACGCACGAAAAAAGAGATGGTAGAATTTGTTTGCCAAGGAACAAGAGACTTTGGTCTCTTAGTTTATTTGGTTTATTTGTCCTATTTTAAATGATGATCTATTGTAATCAAACTTGCATAAGTTATGTTGAATAAAAGGACATATTTTTTTAGATATGTGTTGACTAAGTATTTCCCCACGCGATTCTTCGAGAAGTCTATATTATGCAAAAATAAAAAAATATTTATAATAATATTAAGTTTAATTACACAAAAGGTTTTTTTTTGTGTGTAATCAAAAGATAAAACATTAACATGGCCAAAAAGATATCATGATGTGGTTAATATAGATAGTAACGATATTGCCCTTGGAAGCACTACTAGAAAACTGAGTAATTGCGATTAAAATTTGCGACCGAAATTTTTTTTCGCAAAATTTGCAATAGATTTACGACCAAAGTTATAACGGTTGTAAAACGGTCGCAAATTTTACGACCGTCGTATTTCGGTCTCAAAATAGTCGCAAAAAATAAAGCGCGGTCGCAAATCAGTTGCAATGTTTACGACCTCCTAAAGTTGGTCACAAAAATAAAACGCGACCGCAAATCAGTCGCAATGTTTACGACCGCCTAAAGCCGGTCGCAAAAAGATTAATTCTGACCCAAATCCTAAATAAATAAAACACACTTTAAAGCCAAAACGCCCAAAAGTCTATATCACTATCATACACAACTTTAAAGTTTTTATGTTTGAACTAAAGTTTATATATTGACTCATTTATAAACATAGTATCTTTTAGCTTGAGGTACAACTCCTCTTTGCGGACATGCACCGGCTGCTGTTTTGCGGCTCATTTCTTGTAAAAATCATGCCTTATACATATTTTATTAGTCACAACTCCGGTGTAAGTGTTCATCGATTCTTACTTGATTTTGATTTCATTTTCTGCTAATTCGTCGATCATGATTCATGTTGTTGTTCGTTTGATCAAAATTGATGTTATGATTTCATTCTTGAATAGTGAATTTTGCAACAATTAGGTTTGTATATTTTCCTATTGTGAGTGTTTAGGTTTAAAATGTTTAGATTTGTAGAGGCCAGTAAGAAATCGCAGTAAGAAAGTTGATTGTGGTTTTGATTTTCTACTAATTACGGCTAAATGTTTCGAAATCAAGAAGTAGAACGCGATCGCACTTTGGGTGTGGGGTGAGTCTACGAAACCTTAACGTTATTCTTCTGGTCTTTTAACAGTCTAACGCTAAGCTTTGCTTCTTCATATGTTAACTCATGCGGTTGTTGTGGTTGACAATTGCCCCATTTGCAGAGATCACGTCACGAATCTCTGTGAGCGGGTTTTTTTTAGAACTTATGGAGAATCGGATCCGACTTTTTAGTGATCTGCTTCAAGTATCGTTCGTTCTGCTCAAATTCGGTTGAATCTATGTTTCTATAAGAATTTCTGTTAATTGATTGCAGTTTAGGGATTTGATTGGAATTGAATGTTTATTTGCTATTATAGCATTTCTGTTCCGCTTAAATTCGTTTGAATAACTAGAACATGAAAATCATTTTAAATGAACTAGAATTTCAAATATGGTTCTTTGAACTTTTTATGTTTGAGATTACTGTGGTGGTTACATTTTATATGCAATCTTTATTTTATTGAGTAGCATATAGATTATATGTAGATATTCAAACAATAATAATAATAATAATAATAATAATAAAACTAATATTAAAGAAAACAACAAAACTAATAATAAAAATAATAATGATAAATTTAATAATAAATAATAATACTAAAGCTAAAATAAGAAAGAAAACATCAAAAAATAATAATAGTAATAATTGTTACAATAGTCAAGTAATAATAACTAGGTTTTTAAATCCGTCCGTTTGAAAGTACCCAAATCGGGTACTTCTCACAGTTGACAAACATTAAATAATATAGTTCTTAAACCTTTAATTAGACGTTGTTAAACATAACATCGGAAGTCTATAATTTGGGGTCAATTTATACTTTAAAGTAAACATTGTTCAATAAGCATAAACTAGATAGTCGAGATATCAATCTTAAGGTTGATGGCTACAAAATTGTCGGTAGCGGACCACTACCCAACTCGTAACGGTCCGTCGGCTGCAATTGGTTCGGACAAAGAGAATCTGACACATGTATGATGACTCGCCAGAAAGGATTGGGTAGCGGACCGCTACCCAAAACCTTAGCGGTCTGCTACGTGTGCAACAAGTTGGACGGATGGCAAAGCTTAGCGGTCCGGTACGGGTCGTGTTCTAGCACTATAAATAGATGGTTATTGTTGTTCATTTGAAACAACAACAACAACACCACCACCACCAACAGCATCACACACACACGCACGCATACCGAGGAGCCCTAAACGACGGTTACGAGAGAGGTGGTTACGAGTACGGTACGCTACGAGTACGGTTCTAGTCAAAGAAACGTCCAAACGAGGAACAAACTTAGGAACTACCAAGGATAATGTAAGTACACTGAATGTCACACCCCCAAAATCCACCAACGGAGTTTTACCGTTAGCGGCGTGACATAACAGGATCTCAGTCATTAGTTACGTTGAACGACTCTATATGAGTTTAATAAAAACCACTAGTATTGCTCATAGTCACGATGCAACACTAGCAATGAAAATACTGATTTAATGTAAGACTTGCGGAAGCGAAAAGTTAAATGAAAAACATGCGCCAAAACAGTTGCGCCAAAATAAACAATTCAAAGATAATTAAAATAAATAATTCTTGAGTTTGCAAATGATAGACTTCGTATGCATGCATGCCTTAGCTCGTGCTTGTACCTTAATTACCTGAGAAAACATGCTAAAACGTGTCAACACTAGGTTGGTGAGTTCACAGGTTTATATGTTTGTAAAGCTTACTAGATAATACCGTATTCAATTATATCATAGGTAGCTAACCTAGTACATGTTACTAAAGCGTTTCGGCACCGAAGCTGGCTGTCTGTATGTTTGAAATGTCTTCCACCATGACTATCACAATCAATGGTAAATGTTTAGGTAAATGTTACACCCGTTCGACTACCTGTCGTGTTAGCGCGACTAACGCGGGTGGGGCTTGTCAGTGCCCAGTAGTACTACTCAAGATTTCCTCGCTAACCCATATACTAACGGTTCGATAAGTAAGGACTTTCGTGATATGTTTGCGCTTAGTACACAAGTGATATAAAAGAAACGTAAGATCTAAATGTTCGTACCCATGTTTTCTCCCCCAAGTTTAAAACGTAAGAAAAGGGGCCGTGAAACTCACCTTAGAGTATGTGCGTAAGAAAGCGAACCTAAAATGCTTGACGACTAACTGCCACCTATAAACACCGGTTTATAAGTGTATGTTCGTGCAAGTTGATACAAACCCTAAGTATCCAAACAATCCCATTGTTTAAGTGTTTGAAAAGAGTTTACAAGTTTGACTCATGTTTGACTAAGTTTGACTAAGTTTGACCAAGTTTGACCCGACGACCCGTTGGTGACCCGATTAATGATTTAACGTTTGTTCAGTATAATACTTCTATATTATACACAAATGATCATGCTGTAACACTTAGCAACAAATCCTAATCGTTCTAATCAAACAAGCATGATTTCCAAAAATAGAAAGTTTCCAAAAATAGTAAGTTTCTATAAATAGCAGGTTTCTATAAATAGCAGGTTTCTATAAATAGCAGGTTTCTATAAATAGAAAGTATGTTCGGGATTTGTGTCTCGTGAAATCATCATTGTTAATATGCTTGTAAGACTACTATAACATGTTCAAGATCGTCCTATCACCTAACCATTGCATAGAACTTAACATGTATATCACAATTCCAAATAAAGTTTCCATCTTTAGTAACCTATGACTAGCATGCGTGATTTCAAACACCTAATACGTTACAACAGGTTATTATGTCCTATCTATCATGTACCAATCATCAACCATATCAAGCATGTCTAAATAACAAGTGTTAACCATGTTTAACAATTAAAGTTTCCTTATTTGGAAAGTTCGTAAAACCGGGTTATGTATTTAAAATCTGATTTCACAAATCATCTAAACATGTATCAAGTAGCTCATAACCATCATCACATCATCCTAATCACATCTAGCATGTAAAATAGAATTCTCAAAAAGTTTCCAAGTAACTTGTCCATTACACGTTTCGTTTACACAAGTAACACGTCAATTCGATTCCGAATCATTCAACTAATATATCTACAACTATATTAATCATAACTCACGTCTAACATGCAATTTCTAAACATCACATAATCAAAAAGTTTCAATATTTAACAAGTTACTAACCACACGGATCTAGGGTTTTGCAAATAACCATAAAATCAACAAATACATGCAAAACAATAATAAAGTTAACATTTTTATTATAAAAATTCATGTTTGGATGAACTAGGGTTATGATCTAAAATTTAGGAATCAAAAAGTGATGAAATCGAACGAAACGACTTACGTAGAAACGTTAGGAATGTCGAGAGGAGTCCAAATACGCGTTTAATTGCGAGATCGGAGATCGAACGAAGGCTCCTTGGCTACTTTCTTGTTTCGGTCGAACTAGGGGAGTGGGGGTGAGGTCGACGATAATGGGGGTGGGGGTTAGGGTTTATGTTTATCTTTTTAAAAAAAAAAACTTATCCTTATCCATTCATTAATGGGTTTTAAGTTGGGCTTAAAGTTTAATTAGAGCCCACAACTCTAATTAATTTAAATAACACTTATTTAATACTTAAAGTTTTCGATTTATATTTTTATAAAAACTCCAACTTTTATAAAAATATTGCATGCGGTTAATAATCGATAAACACGTACGAAAACGATAATATTCACATAATTCACGTAATCACATAAAAATCACATAGACTCATAATTTATATTAAATATAAATTATTAAATATTCAATTTATTTATTTTAATTAATCACCAACGTTCCGGGTTAGACTCGAGTGTGATCCGATGTGTGCGACTGACTGACACATTTAATTAATCCTAATTAAATGCAATGTACGTGCGACTAACTGGGATAACTGAGTTTGAAACGAATAATGTTTGAACTAACGAGGTTTGAGTTAACGGAGTTAACCTGAAAATGTCGGATGACACACTGAATCCGTACCCTAGATACCCTAGTACACTGGACCCGTACCCTAGATACGATTATATGAAATACATGCTTATATGAGATGATTATGTAATATGTGATGTGTGACATGATGAGGGTACGGGGTAATGACGGAGTAGTCTAAACACTAAACGGGAATAAGGGAGTAGTCATGACGTATCCAGGGGTGTGGATACGCCGCTAGTACTTCCTATATATAAATTTCTTGGTACTTCGTGGTGAAACCATTATGAATGTTTAGGGGTATAGACTAATAAATGATAATGAAATATAGTAAGCGTACGGGAGAACATCCGACCGGTATGCGGTTATCTGACAAACAGAATGTTATGTCTAGGAAAGAGCGGTGTATAAATCTCTCATAGACTCGTAGCTCTTTCTTGGGAACATCTCTGTTGGAGATACTAGTCTGGAAGAAAAATCACCCCGGTTTACAATATACGACTAATACGAATATGAGATGAAAGTATACCATGCATAGTGAGTATGAATATATGACGAATATGATTATATGAAATGCATGATGAATATATGAATGCATGATGATACGTGCAAACATGAATGAGTATGATGGAACGAGTCTGAACCCGAAAATGAAATAACGGAGTACTCACGAAGTGTTAGAGGGGTGGTGGATACGCCTCTGGTACTTCCTATATATAAACCCTTCTAATACATTGTGGAGAAACTGTTACGGAGTTTTAAGGTGAGGACTGGTTGGTGAGTAAATCAAGCATATGCGTAAAATAAAAACTAATGCTTGATACATTTGGGAGGCTGTGAGTCAGAGATACTTAAGGTCCCAAATGAAATGAGATACCCGGCCTGTAAGGTGGATCTCAATAAATAAAGAAGAAAAGAAAAGGACACTCTAGGCCTACAGGGCTGAAAGAGCAAACTCTAGGCCTACAGGGCTGAAAGAGTAAATGATTCCAAGCCTACGGGGTTGAGGAACGAATGAATCTTCGTAACAAATGCAAGATGTCTATACTGACAAGTATAAGGACCTTGCCAATACTCGGACCGGAGGTACGCCCTGTGATGGTTGGGGGGGGGGGGGTTTAGCACACCCATATAATATACGAAAAGCGTGATTGGATGTACGCCCGGAGATGATCACGTGGGCGCCGAGAGCCCGAGAAAACTTGAACAATAAGAACCTAAAGGGTTCATAATAAAATGATCGATGTAGTGTACTTACTTTGCATAAGCTAATTCAAAAACGTTTTCCAAACACTGCAGGAAAGAAGCACGTGGAATGAAGCTTCCTGTGTATAGAGCTGTCGGAGTTGGAAAATCCCTATATAAGATAACGTAAATATATTATCCTTTTAAAACAATATATAATTATAAATGAAAAGGTTAACTTAGCCATTATGGCAAAGTTTTTACTGATCTGGGACATGTTTTCCGCATTAAACTCTGATAAAATAATAGTAAGATAAGTAGGGTGTTTCACTCATTGAGCATTTTTGCTGTCGTTGATCAAATTCGTTGTTGATAGACCTTGTCTGTAGTTGATAAACCTTTTTTACTGACAAGTACGTTTCATGGGAGTTTAGTGATTGGAGTTAGAGTTAGTGCACACACCATTCCATTAGAAGGCTCATTTCACCGGTGTATCAAGAGGAGCTTTACAGAAGATCTACAACTATTGTATTTGTAGTTATCCTTTTACTAGCAGCCAATCATAGATTACTTTTATGTTAGTAATAAAATCAAGGGTGGGTATTGAATCTTATCCTCAGAATGAATGGTTTGTATTGATTTTAAGGAATCTATAGTTCTATATACGCATTAGGTATTCTCACTTATAAAATATGCATATATATATATATATATATATATATATATATATATATATATACTAGGTTATAATCCCGTGTATTACACGGGTTAAATAATATAATATTATATAATTAGTAAATACAAAATTATGTTTTTAAAACCCGTGTTTTACGCGAGTTGAATAAAATATATAATTGTAAATTATATTAAGTTAATATTTAAAACATTTTTTTAACTTGGTATTATTTTTTTATATAATTGATAAATGGTAATCTATACTAAATTCATTTGTTTAATAATATAATAACAATTCATAATTAAGTAAAAAAAGTGTTCATAATTAGATTGATATTAAATAATAAAAATATGTTCTTTTAATATAGTATTTAATAGGAGAGAGAGTCGAGAAAATTATTCTAAGAATGCAACAGAAGATAATATGTGTCCTATAATTTTACTTATTTATTAAGTAGTGTGTGTGTGTGTATATATATATATATATATATATATATATATATATATATATATAGGGGCATGTTCTTTTGAGAACCAACTATATGTTGAGAACCGAAAGAACCGCACAAAACGTGTACATATCACTTTAGTAAAAAAAGTAAAATTCAACAACAATGTTTTATTTATCTCTTCCCACTCTTAGTTTGAGTTTATCTCCTCTCTCCTGAATTTTTTTAAGAAAACTATAAAAATATGCATATATGCATTCATTTGTGCATATAGTGTGAGTGCATATATGCATTTAAAAAAACGACTATAAATTCGAGGTCTTTTAAAACCAAACCTTAAACATATTGAAATGTACATGAATTCTAGTTAATTTATATTATAAATAGAGAAAGAGTTAATGCGGTTCGCACGGTTCTTAACATATTGTTGGTTCTCAAAAGAACATACCCCTATATATTTATATATATAGGGTTAGGTTCATGAAAAACTCATTTTAATGAGAGAACTAGAGAACCACTAAAAAGAGAAGTGGTGGGATTTTAAAAAGAAAAGGTAAAACTGGAACTTAAAATATATAAATCTTTAAGCATTTCTATCTTTTGCATACATTATTATTTTTTTTAAAACATCGCACCATTAAATCAAGAATTTCTTTATCTTTCATTTGAGTATAAATAACGTTATAAAAAATAAGAATTAACTCGTCTTTTTTTTTCTTCTAATTTTCAATACTGCATATGTGTAGTATCACCACCAAAACCCTAACACACCCCCACCCAAAAACCTAAACCCCCACACCCACACCCACCCAAAAACCTAAACCCACCACCCACCCACATCCAAAAACCTAACCCCTACCCAAAAACCTAAACCCCCCACCCACCCCTACCCAAAAACCTAAACCCCCACCCACCCCCACCCAAAAACCTAAACCCACTGCACCCACCCTCTAACCTAAAAAACCTAACCCTAAACGTAATACTACATATGTGTCGTACCACCCCAAAACCCTAACCCACCCCCAAAAACCTAAACCCCTCACCCCACCCTCACCCAAAAACCTAACCCCACTCCCCAAAAACCTAACCCCCCCACACCCACCCCCCTCCAAAAACTAACCTAAAAGATAAACTAAACCCAAAAACTAAATCCTAAAGCTAAACCGACTATTTTTTCAAGATTTTTTTTAAGAACGAGGATGACGTTGGAAACTAGGTCACCGAACCACTTTTTTAGTTTTTGATTTATATTTTGAGTTATAATTTTTTTTTCCTTTAAAGGTTTTTCGCTAACAAAACGCTAATAAGTGGGTCAAACGAACTCCGATTGAGCTCATTCTAGCGGTGTTGGAACCGTCTCACCGAACTCTAATCCAGACCCAAAAACCTAAACCCCCTCAACCCGCTCCCCCAAAAACCTAAACCCCCCCTCCAACCCTACCCCAAAAAGCCTAAAACCTCTCGCCCCACCCCCAAAAAACTTAAATCCCCACCCCCTAAAAACCTACCCACCCCCCCCCCCCCAAATCCTAAACCTCCCACCCCTCAAAAAAACCTAAACCATAAAATCTAAACCCTAAAAGCTAAACCCTAAGCATAAACCATAAGGCTAAAACCCTAAAATTCAAACATAAAATCTAAACCCTAAAAGCTAAGATGGTAGAGTTCGACGAGACGGTTCCAACGCCGCTGAAATGAGCCCAATCGGAGTTCGTTTGATATCGTTTCTAAGCGTTTTGGTCATTTTTTAGATTTTTTAGCGAAAACTTACTTTTTATTTGATTCTCCCCTATATATATATATATATATATATATATATATATATATATATATGTGTGTGTGTGTGTTCTTGCAACCTTTTAAACAGTTGAGAGTGAAATACAATTGAGCTTGAAAGTTATATCTCATATGTTATTATATTGTTCTTAGATTATTAGATGTTATTGTTTCCGTCATTCTCAACTACTATTACAACCATCTTGTATTGTTCTAGAGAAATACCGATCCTAAAATAATAGTAAACTCTTCGTAATTACGTAAATAAAATATGAACTATTGTATACCAAGATTGACTTGTGCAAACCTCAACCGTGCAAGTTTGAAATGTTGATGAGATAAGAAACTGAATTGTTGTGTCTAGAAAAGGAACAAGTATGAAAGGTGTGCGAATTCTGAATGCTATTTTTTTTAACGACAAATTTGGATCACCGACGGACCACTGGAGTATCATCATATCACCAGGGGTACCACCCGATTATATTCCAACACCAAATCACTAATTCAGGAGAAAACCAAATTTTTCTAGGAAAACCCTCTTGTGAGATTCAAACTTAGGACCTTATGGTCACTGAGCTTATCCCACCACCAAGATGCCGCTAAACTATTATACCTTTGACAATTCCCAATGCTATTAATTTTGTTATTTGAATGCACCGAATGTATACATATAAAATAAAATAAAGTTCTAATACAAGTTCAAATCACAAGGCCTATATATGAGCATGTTGTATACGAACATAGCCCACTACAACAGTATCACCCTATCCTGATGATTTTTTTTTACCCTATAGCGACTACTTGTCATCGGTATAGCCTATACCGACGACATGTCGTCGGTATTGCCTCGTCCCAATAGGTGAAAGATGTCATCGGTATAGGTGTCGTCGGCATAGGTCGACCTATGCCGACGACATGTCGTTGCTATAGGGTTTGATTAAAAAATTCAAAAATAAATTCTATACCGACGACATGTCATCGGTATAGGTTCTGGACTTATCCGGACGACAAGTCGTCGGGACAGACCCAACCTATCTCGACGACATGTCGTCGGTATAGGCTATTTCCAATTTTTTTAATTAAATTTGAAAAAGACCTATGCCGACGACATGTCGTCGGGATAGGTTTTTCTGTTTTTTTAATATTTTTTTTAAATCTTCAAAACTTTACAGAAATATTTAATTTCTAATTATCAAAACCTGCAAATCAGATAATTCAAACCATTCAAAAATTGAAATCCGAAACATATTGTTCGACACACAAACTAAATATTCAAACATAAAGTTGTCCGACACACAAACATAAAAATTGTTCAAACATTCAACAATAACACCGACAACAAAGGCAAAGGCGCAACAACCTCAAGCTAATTATCGTCGCTGCTAGTTCGGCGTTCCCACATTCGACGCATTTCAACCATTTGTCATTGCATTTCAAGCATTTGTTGATTATGCACACGACGTTCTTCCTCTCGTTGGGCTTTGCGTTGTTGTTGATCTTGGACTTGTTGTTGAAGTTGAGTTACACGCTCATCCACTTCTTGCCAATTTGGTTGTGGAAGGGGGTACTGAACAAATCCGGTGTGGGATTACTCATCACACGACCGACACCCCTGATATGGCCACGCCGATGACCCAATGCACGCTCCATGCATGCAAACTCATCGACAGCAGACGAATCACCACCAGACTCAGCAGAAGATCTTGTATACTCCTCTTGGATTCGGTCCTGCATTAAACAATGTAATAAACAATCACTTGACTATTTTACTAAAATTCGACAGCATAACTGTTGTAAAATGGATAACCAACCTGTTAAACTATAAGTTATAAACGACCCAAATTCACAAATTTCAATCAACCAACACTAATAACAACAAATACTAATAATACTAGCAAAAATATTCTACAATTAGGCTCGAGTTGGATGTTCTAAGTCTATTAAAGTATGTTTGAGTCATTTTGACCCGTTTAAAGTTACAGTTGGATGTTATAAGTCTAGTAAGTCTAACAACAAAATCATTTGACTTACATAATCTGATGATGCAGTCGCGTTGGCCCAACCGGTCCCTTCTTTATAATGGGTCAATTTGAACACATCAATTAGGCCGGTACCATGTGAAAAACAAAAATAATATCACTAAGAATTAATAAGCATGTTTATATAATACTAACAATTGTATTTCATACCTCCATGTGTCGGCGTTGGGCGTATGATTTGCTGCCATGGTAACTTGGGTAACGTTGTTGTGATCGGTTTTGTTTGTTCTTCTCCGAGCGGTTTTTATAGCTCGCATCTAAAAACCGCTCATTAATCAAAGTCTCCCAAGTTTCTTGATCAAGATCTTCTGGTGGATTATTCATCGCCGCCTCCATATCATCGTATCCCCTATTCTCCTTGAAGTGAACTATCAACTTTCTCTTGTGATCTTTATACACCCTCTGACACTCGGCGGTGATTCTTAGTTCAACGCCTCGTCACTTATCAGTGTTTCTCCAGGAGTCCAGATCAAAATAATCCTACAAATGGAAAGTAATTATAAATCTAATAGTTATGAAATTGTATGTAATTATAAAACATCTATACTTACTATAAGAGTGGGATATACGGCCCGTTTCTTCTCATTTGGAACCTTAGCCCAATTTGGATAATATGGAGGAACAACCTTTTCAACCTCCAACGAGATAGCACAGATAAAATCCGAAGCGTTGGGACCCACAAACTTGTACCCCCCGCCATAAAGTTCTACATCAATGGGAAGAGGCTTCCTCCCATTTGCTCAAATTTCTTATACAATTTTAGGTTTTTGCCTTTAGATCGTCTTTTTTGGGAGGTACTACCTATATTGACACATGAAATTCAAAAGTTAGGCAATTATAAAGACATCTATTAAACACTAACAAGTAACTTACCACCTGATCTAGTCGCACAACCCGAGTAGAAGTGATACGGACCCCGTCTCCACCATCTCCACCGTGTGATTGCGCCATTGTTGCCATTTTTCCTACAACAAAATTTATTAGTAAGCACAAATAATTATTAATTAACAAAGACAAATAGTACATTTTTAACATAAATTCAATCAGAATCATCACTAAAATAACGTGTGTCAACAACATCATCGTCTTCTTCATCGTCGTCATTTATTTCGTCTTCATCATCTGAATTGTATGCATCTTCTTCATCATCAATAATAAAACTTTCATCGAGATCAATCGATGCAACATGACTTGGGTCACCACCCTCATTTAAAGTTGTACGCATAGGCAAGTAGCCTAAGTCGACAACCCAGTTCCCAAAAAATGATTGAGTTTCCCATGTAATATATTGACTATCAACATGGGGAATTGGAGTTTGGTCACCACCTACGTGACTTGATTCACCACCTTCGCATCTGGTATCGACAACCAAAGTATAATCATTTGATTGAGTGTCGTGCAATATATCTATCTCATTAACAACCCTAGGATTATCCCAAAGCTTACGATGGTGAACGTCCTCAACAACCCTCCATTGGCCAGTGGTTCGAGAAGGATCTCGAAGATAGAACACTTGTTGGGCTAATATATATTGGACATCATTATACCATTCTTTGCCAACATACCAATCATGGCCAATGTCAATTATAGTAGTATTGTTTTGCTTAATTAATCTTTTACCTCTCCTGTCGAACCATTTACAACGGAATAGTACAACCTAGTAACCATCTATGTAGTTCAACTCTATGATCCCCTCTAGTTGACCATAAAATGGAGTATCGTCTTCTCCTATTATAACCACACCACTGTTTTGAGTAGTGCGTTGGGAATCATGATTTTGTACTACAAATCTAACACTATTGACTATGCAAGCAGTGTAAGAAGATGCGTACAAGGGACCATGTGCCAATGCCCTTAATTCTTTGTTATCAGGTGTAGAAGATGAAGATGAAGATGAAAATACATTTGCTTCATTCTTTAACCATGAAGAAAAATCGGCTTGCATATTGCGTTCAGGAAATTTAGGTTCAAATTCACTGGTAGATGGACAAAACAAAATTTAAATTAGTAGAATTAAATGAAAATATAATAAAAGTTTATCACGGGTAGATGGACAAAAAACATACGATTTGTAGGCTTTGATTTCATCGCAGTTGTTCAACACAAACCATTGTAATGATTTGTTGGCATGTTCAAAGAGCGCCTTGATTTTCTTTTTCGATATTGGACGACATTGTGAAGAAAACACTTGAAACTGCCTTTTGGGAATGCCAGCATATGCATTTCTATCTGGTCGGTTAAATTTGGTCTGCATACCGTCCAGATACATAGAGCAGAATGTCAAGGCTTCATCTGCAACATAACCCTCCGCAATTGAGCCTTCAAGTTTGGCTTTGTTTCTAACATATGCTTTGAGCTTTTTCATGTATCTTTCAAAAGGATACATCCATCTCATAAACACAGGGCCACCAAGAATAGCTTCTTCATGTAAATGAAGAATGAGATGAAGTATTATGTCAAAAAATACTGGAGGATATATCATTTTCAAATTGCATAATATCTTAACCACTTCCTCATTTGCTTCATACATGTCTTTCACATCTACTGATCGTGCACAAAATTTTTTGAAAGAATGTGCAAACGTCATTGATTGTTGTTGAAATATTTTTGTGCAGACCCGATCGTACCCCTATTGGCAGCAATCGATGCATGAGGATGTAATAATCATGGGACTTTAACCCAATTATATTTGAATAATTGGGAAGTACCTTATTTTTGAAATTCGATCCAAATCCATCAGGCAGTCTCACTCCTCGAATAAACTGACAAAAGCGTTCTCGATCACTGGGTGTGAAAGAGTAAGGAGTTTGTGGTTGGTACAACTTGTTGTTTTTTTGTGTTAGCCATAAGTTATGTCGAATACCCATATTTTCCAAGTCTTTGCGGGCTTTTTGTGTGTCTTTTGATTTATCGTTCATCAACAAAGTACCCAATAAACTCTCACACACATTTTTCTCCATGTGCATAACATCAAGATTGTGTTTTAAAAGTAGAGAAGACCAATAATACAGCTCAAAGAAGATACTTCGTTTAGTACAATTCAACTCTGATGTAAGGCGCTTTCTTTTTACCCCTCCATACATTAGATGTTTCCCCGGAACACGATTTGGGAGATTTTTTAGTTGTTCTAATATTTGAGCAATAGTCAATCGTCGGGGAGGATGTTTTGTCTCTTTCTTGCCATCAAACGACAGATCGTTCCTCCATTTATGCTTTCTAGACAAGAATCTTCTGTGTCCAACAAAAGCTATCTTATTCGTTATAACGCACGAAGGTGTGTCAACGTTACACGTAGGTCATGCTTTATAACCTTGACCACTCCATCCAGACAAGCTGCTACGAGCAGGATAATCGTTGATAGTCCATAACAGTGCAGCATGCATCCTAAATGCAGTTTTGGTTGATGCATCTCTCACCTGGACTCCTTCAGCCCACAACATTTTCAAGTCATCAACCAAAGGCCTTAAGAATACATCAATGTCCTTACTAGGTGATTTAGGCCTGGGAATTAGCGAGGTTAACATGAAAGAAGACTCTTTCATACATAATCACGGTGGTGTATTATATGTTGTTAACACTACCGGCCACATACTGTAAGTCTGACTCATGTTACCGAACGGATTAAAACCATCGGCAGCCAAACCTAAGCGGACATTCCTCGGTTCTTTAGCAAAATCCTTGCCATGCCTTCCCATCAACCGGATGTCGCATCATACCATCCGTTGAGCGTCCAGTATTATGCCAGATTATTTCTTTTGCCGTTAATCTAGAACTATACCTTCGTCGAAGCCGTGAAGTTAAAGGAAAGTAGCGCAACACTTTATGTGGTACTTTCTTCCCCTTTGTGTTTTTATCAACCCATCTGCTCTCATTACAAATCGGACAATTTTGCATTGATTCATTCTCCTTCCAAAACAGTGCACAATCATTAATGTAAGCATGGATAGACTGATATCCTAACCCAATCTTACTCAGTTTCTTCTTAGCTTCATAGTGTGACGTTGGAACGTGATTTTCCTTCGGCATTGCAATTTGTAGAAGCTCTAACAGTTGGTCAAACGAACTATTCGTCCATTTGTTGATAACTTTGATATGCATTAATTTGGCTATGAAGTTTAGGGAAGACATTTGACTACAACCGGGGTATAACTCCTTATTTAGCTCCTCAAACAATGCATCCAACTCTGGGTCTAAACCAGTTCCATCTTCATCTATATTATCCTCGTTTGTATTTTGCTCTGCCATCACATCATCTATGGCATCAAACATCTCATTATTTGTTGTTATAGTTATTGGAGGAGTTGGTGTTATTCTTGGGGCAAAAAGTGATGCTATCTCCGCCACACGAGGATGTTGTTCACCATGATAAATCCAATTCTGATATGATTGTAGAAACCCACAGTCATGTATGTGGCCATATATCGTGTTCAAATCATGTCGACACACATTACAACAACGTCTACACGGGCAAAACGCTCTACCTCGACCGTCGACATGGTTCTTGGCCGTCTCTATAAAGTTGCGAAGACCGCTTAAGAAAGCCGAAGAATTCCGATTTCCCAGTGTAACCCAGCTTTTATCAATTACCATATCTAGTGTCATATCTATTGTGTTATAAGCATACACATATACATGCATGTAATAAATGATATAAATGAATGTATGTGATTTGATCGGTACTCTAAGGCGGTGGATCTTAACCCACTTTCTGAATATTCTATCTTATATGTATACATTTTAACGAGTTGACTATTTAAGAAAAAATCAACAGCATTTCCCCTTAACTCCCCAAGTATGCAGATAAACAGCAAACTCAAAGGAGTAAGGAGAAATAGCTACCAATTTTTTCTTAAATGTCAACCCGTTAAAATGTATACATATCCTAAATAAGATAGAATATTCAAAAAGCAGTCCCAAAGGGGACAATCCAAAATTTATCTCTATCAGATAAATTTTGGACGAGTATATTCTAAAGAGTTATCCTAAATAAACATACTAGTGTACACAACATGAGACGTACATAAAGGTATAAAAGTCAGGATGCGTACCTTAAAAAAATTCAATGAAACACAAATATGATGTTATTCACACCTCTCCAACCGCAATGAGTTCCGAACTTGCAACAAAAATAAATAAAGTTACATATACATACAAAGATATATATATACAAACATTCACAATTACATAAATACATACACAATTATATACATACAAATCATACAATTACATAATCATACATACGAACATACATACACATATACATACATATTATATACAAACACACATAAATAAATGCCCAAATTCTAAAATTACATACACAAACACAATTACATACATAAAAATACATACATACACGTATATACATACATAAACAAATACTCAAATTCCCAAATTACATACATAAACACAATTCCATACATAAACATAATACAAATACATACAAACACACATACACATATATACACACATATTATATACAAACGTACATATATAAATGCTTAAATTCCCAAATTACATACATAAACACAATTACATACATAAACATAATACAAATACATACAAACACACATAACATATATACATACATATTATATACAAACATACATATATAAATGCCCAAATCCCCAAATTTCATCTAAACCTAATTTCATCATAAAATTTCATAAATATTTATAAAATCATACATCTAAACCATATATACATACATACATACAAATAAACACAACAATATACATACAAACACACATCTAAACCTAATTCATAGAAAAATTACTAACCAAGTTTGCAAATAGCTTCGAATAGCTTGAAATCCAAAAAAAATGGTCAAAGCTTCAAACACCTAACAAAAATAAAAGAAATTAAGCAAAAAACCCAAAAATATTGATTTTCTTGTCGATGATTACTCCACAAAACATAGATGTTAACTAACCTCAAAACCTGAGAGATTGGCGATGATTGCTCCACAAAACACACTAAAAACGGGAAATCGCCAAAGAGAGAAGATGAGAGAGTTTTGGGGTTTTTTTTTGTGGAAATGGAAATCAGAAAGCTGTTTCCTGGTTTATTCACGCTGAGACCTATACTGACGACATGTCGTCGGTATAGGCTCGAAAGTCGGCGCAATAGGTCCCCTGTCCCGACGACAAGTCGTCGGTATAGGTCTTCGTAGGGTTTTGACCGGTCAATAAAGTAAAAAACTCTATACCGACGACATGTCGTCGGTATAGAGTTTTCCCATAATTTTTTTTAATTAAAAAAAAATTCACCAACGAAAATTTATTAAATAAAAGAAAAAAAAAAGAAAATCCAAATTAACCTATACCGACGACATGTCGTCGGTATAGGTTTTTCCCAGTTTTTCATTGGGCGCCATGTTTTCCCTCAATCTGGCTCAACCCTGTGCCGACGACATGTCGTCGGTATAGGGTCTCCCTTCTCAAATTTCCAAATTAGCCTATCCCGAAGACATGTCGTCGGTATAGGGTAACCTATGCCGATGATGCGTGTAAACTATATATATATTTTTATAAGTATTTTACACAATTAGTTTTAAAAATGGTTTTCACCAAATACTAATCACACATACCGGGCAGTGTACCCGTTGGATAGCAATATAGTAAAGGTAAGAACCGGATATCAATCCGTGGACATGGTGGAATGCGATAATAAACCGGGACTAAAATTCAATCAAGTATGGATAAAAGATGTTTAAGTTGATTTTTAATTAGACTAATATGTAAGAATATAAAACTAAACTAAAATCACAAATCAAACAATCAAGGAGAAAATATCACTTCGGTGTCAAATCCATTTAGAATACATTCAATACACTCATAGAAACATGGCAAATAGACGATACATAAATTGACTAAATTCTCGTCAAAGATATCTAATCAAATGACTATTCGGAAAGCTAGCATGAATTACACAAACCAACCACCTAAAGTCATATAATGAGGCTCACGTGTTTAATAATCATGTCAATGTTTATAAAGATTGAACTAGCTTCCGATTAAGGTACACTAATCCAACAACTAATTGGAAAGATAATATGAACAACACACTATCCACCTCAAGTTGATTAATTTAGACAACAATATGCATTTCTTCAACATACAATGTTCATATAAAGGTTATATAAATTAGGAGGATGTGTCAACAATTCCTAGATAAACATAATACTAAATATGACACATCATAACAAATACTTTGTCTTTCCAAACATAAGCATAAGGTTATACATACAAATATAATGATTCATAAACAAGACTTCATTCACCATTCCTAGTCAAATGCCATAAACTAGTATAAATACATACACCAATCCATGAATATAAGCATAAACCATAAGTTTTCTAACATAATATGACATACACAAATACAAGTCTTGTAAACAACTCAAAATACTTGAATACATAATTTCATCAAAGAATAATCATACGGTTGTCATAACATTAACACAATAATTGCCAATAATCCATGAATGTTGTCAAATGTATGTAAACTTCATCTAAACCAAAGTGAACAAGAGTTTTAGCTCATCATGAGCACCAAAATTACAAATAAGCAGGGAAAAATAGTGAGAAACATGATATGAAAACAAGAATCAAACCACTCCTCCAAGCCTAGATGTTGTTGTTGATGTATGGTGATCCTCTTGATGTTGTATCATCTCCAAGAATCTTGAAATATGGCTGGAACAAAGAAAACTCGAGCTAAAACAGTAGGTTTTTTCCGTGGTTTGCTGAATTTCTGAATGAGAATTAAGTTCTGTTTAAATAGAAAAGGGGAGGCACGACCGTGCCAGGAGAGAAGGCACGACCGTGCCTAGTACAATGACGCGGTCGTGTCTAGGTCTTGGCACGACCGTGTGACAGAGGTTTGACCGATCCGTAGCTTCCATTGGGTACCACTGATCGAGGACGTACGGCTGTTCAGACTCACGAGATGACACGCGACCGTGGGCGGCCAAGGCACGGTTGTGCCTTGGATTTTGGCTTGACGCGGTCGTGCCAGATGTGGGCGCGACCGTGCCTAGGGTTTGGGAGCTTGGCACGACCGTGCCAAATAGGGGCACGACCGTGCCTCCATCACAGAAACCCTAAAACTTCACTTGTTTATCCTGGAATTTTCTTGTTTATTCACCAAGCTTCACAAAAACCTACAAAACAGGAAATGAAGCAAATAAGTGTCTAAACATTGAATATAACCAAGAATTGATCATTAAATGAGCAAAGTTTTATGCCAAAAAGATGTGTAAATACTAACACATCAACCGACGACAAGTGTAGTCGGTATAGGCGTCGTCGGCACAGTGTCATTTTCTTGTAGTGGCCCATGCAGATGAGAAATTTTGACTTTGCACTTATTGTAATCGACTTTATCTTCGAACATGAGTATTATGTTGCCACGAGTGGTTGACTAGAGCAAATAACAACTAATCTTATCAGAGGGCTTAAAAAATTTTAAAAACTATTTTAATTTATATTATAAGCTAAAAATATGTGATTACTACCAATTTTTATGTTTTTGGAGATAAATAAAAAATTATAACAAAATTATTAAATGTTTATTTATGGGGTTACTGTAATAATATTCGACCTAATATTAATATATTACGTTTTTACGCTCTATAAATTTCATTTTAAAAACTCACATATTTAGAAAACTTAAATAAAAGATCTTAACCCTTTTAATCGAAATGAGCCAACCGTTTATAAACTTACATTAACAAAACTCAACCCCTTTTAATCGAATTGAACTGAACTATTAAGAAAATAATAACTGTGTACATTTTTCATAATAACATAACATTAAACATGAATAAAAGACATGTGTTGTTTAACATATGAAATGACCAGCACTCTAGAACTTTACATTAATCAAAACTCAATCCTTTTAATTATATTGACTGGAACTGTCATAAAAGACATCAATGAAAATGATACTAAATTCTTAGTAATGACATAAAATATAAATACAATTTGAACCGATGTTTCACATGTGAAATGACCCAACATCATAAACAGTTTTGGAAGCCTAACTTGTTGTATAAACAATGTTATTGTTTGGTCTAGTCAACCATTTGTTGTGACATGATACTCGTGCTTAAAGATTAAGTGCAACTTTAAAATATCCTTTGTATAGTTTGTATTTCGGTTGCATTGTAATATTCTTTTATTTTAGAAGTATACATTTTATGTATTCCACCAATAAATTTAGTGGCATTAATAGTCTTCACACCTTTAATATATATATTTTACTTTTTCTAGAAAAAAAAACGGCTTGAAATTTATTCCATCTAACATTTAAAACTTGGACCATTGAGATTTGCACAAGTCAAGACATTAGTGCTTTAACAACTAGTACATTCTAGACATCTAATTTATTTCATCTAATATTTAAAACATGGACCTATGGATTACGTGGAGAGCAAAACTGAGAAACATTGCTTGAGAGAACTGAATAACATTCCAAATTATTATTTCGTAATGGACGTTATTGTATTTGGTTCGGCCAATTCTTGGCTTGGTTTGTAATTCGTTTCCTCTTAGTCACCAGCTTCTGAGAGGTTTTGGTTTTTAATGATTTCGTTTACTTTAAAAAAAACATCTAATGTATTGTACATTGCTCCGTATGGGTGACTCAAGGATCCTATTATTTTAATTAATAAAGACTAACTTGTGAGCAGTATTGTCTCACAAAAATTATACATACACAAATTTTATATCTATATCTCATCGCCTTTTCTCAGCTGCCTTTTTAAATCAAATTCAATCGATTTTTGTTTTGTATTTTTATTGTTTATTACTTTACTAGTTAGAATTTCGTCTATTACACGGGTTGAATAAATATAATGTTATATACTTCGTAATAAAAAGTTTATATTTTTAAAAATACACGAGTTGAATAAACTTGTGTATTACACGGATTGAATAAAATATAATGTAATCTATTAACATATATACACTTGTCAAAATGGAACAATGTGAATATCTAAATATATGATTACAAAAAATTATTTGAATCCTAGTTGATTATAAAATTGTTTTCAGTTTATAGAGTTCATAAAAATATGATTGAACAAACTAACAGATGATAAACACAATTTTATATTTAAGAATGTAGACAAAAATTGAAACAAATAATTAATTTAGTTGACTAAAATAGTGGAGTTGATTATTAATAGGAGAGAGAAGCGAGAAATGAGAATGAAGACGTCTAGAATTATGACAAGTGTCCTACTATTTTACTTGTTTATTATTTAGTATAGATATAGATATAGATACAAATTACAAGCACATCCTCTTTTTAGTTTTTTTTAAAGGACATCCTCTTTTTAGTGATAAATCAACTTTAAAATTTCATTTTATAACCTTTTCAAAACTACATATGTTTACTTTTATTTTTTTGTATTTTCTATATTTTCTTATATTTTATTCTTAACTAGTTTTTAACTCCCGCGCTTCGCGGCGTGAGCCTAGTCGTTATTGGTTTGACTCATTTGCGCGGATAAAACTTAAATCGAATCGTAGACTCGTTATAGTGTATGATATGAAAAAAAACACTCGAATTTTAATACAACTCCGTTTTCAATAAAATTTAAAGCAGAACGTTGGAAATTTTAAAACGTAAGTGCAACGATAAAAATAATATTAATCAAAGAGAAACATAAAACTAAATAATAAAAAAAGAAATAAAAATAGTAAAAAAATTAATGGATCGGCTCGTCGAAAACCATAAAAGCTAATACCGATACGGTTTCCGATTATATCAATACCGAAAATGATGTTATTCGCTCATAACAGGTTCGGCTCGTCATGGTACGGCAACGATAACGGCTCTTGCTATAGGTAACGATAAAAAACCTTAGATTTTGAATACAACTCCGTTTAAAAAATTTTATTTCGGAACGTTAAAAAAAAACTAAAAACAGCCGTGCCCTCAGTATTTTGAAAAAATATTAACAAACGAAAGTTATTAAAGGAAAACGAAATTAATAGAAAATGAAACGGACTAAAAACGCATATTATATAGTATAAGGGTTGAAAACGAAAAAAAAATTATATCTGAATGTTGACAAAAAAAACTAAAAACAGTCGCGCCCTCCGTATTTTGAAAAGTTAACAAACGAAAGTTATTAAAGAAAAAAAGAAATTAATAGAAAATGAAACAGGCTAAAAGCGTATATTATATAGTATAAGGGTTGAAAATGAAAATGTTGAAAAAGTAAGGAAAAAAAAAAGTTTGGTGGCTAAAATGAAAAGAACCAAAACTATACTATTCACGGAAGTTTCTTTTTAATCTTAGTTTATAATTATATACCATATACATTTTAGATTGGAGTTTTTTTATATACATTTTAGATTGAAGTGAACAATACTTCAATATTATTGATTGGGTTAGGCGGTTTTGTGACACGTGGGGAGTTTTTGTTGGTCAAGTTTTTTTTTTATATTCTTGCGGTTTTTTAGGTGTTTTCATATAGCTTACCACTTCACAAACCAAGAAGCTGGTAGGCGCGCACTGTTTAACACTCTCACCCCCTGCCCACCCAGGCTTGATCTTTTGGGTGGCATGATTATTTATAATTTTTTTTTCTTTCTTAATCCCCTTTTTTTTATTTTGTTTTTTTCTGTTCTTATCTTCTTTCGTACATTTCAACGTTTGATTTATTACACGCCGCGTAACACGCATGATTAAAAAAACCGCCGCGCAAGGCGCGCGTAGGAAATTTCCTAGTTTACATCATACTTCAATGATATATGAACCAATTCAAAATATTATTTATGTTTGGGCCAGATATCATATTCTAGAAGGTTGGCGTTGGTTAAGTTATGGTGTAACTTTTAGGAAACAAATATCAAAATGAACATCTGATAAAAAAAACTGGACTTTTTGAGAGTTTTTTTTTATCAAAAATGATTCGAACTCCTACCGAATTCAATTTGGAATTATAAAAAAATGATTTGATGGAAAGAATATGTTATGTAATAATTAGTATCAATTTGTATGTTATGTAATAATTAGTATCAATTTGTATCCCAATAGTCCATCACCCTTGTGTACTGTAATTCTCATACTTTCGAATAATATGTTGAAAAAGCTACAACAATTTTTATTTTTATTTGATAAAGGGCAACACTCGTAAACATAAAACAAAAAAATTGCGGTTACGTATACGTAAATCAAAAAACTTATTGTTGGATACGTATACGTAAATAAAAAAATTGTCTAAAATGATGTGGTTTTCTTGGTTTTCGCCTAACTTTGTAGTTTTCTCTTGATCTATCCCCTATATATATAGGATTAGGTTCATGTAAAAAGGATTCTAATTTTAAGAAGGATGAGAAGGATTTAGAGCCATTAGATCAAATTGTAGAAAAAATTTAATGGCTGAGATTAAATTATAGGAGAAAAAGTTGTTGGAAGACTATTTTAGTCTTGGCCACTTTAGTTTACTTTTTATCAAGTCCCCCCTCATTTTTAAACGTTCATAACTTTTATATACGATATTATTTTTTCAAAACAATTACACCATAAAAACGAGCGTTTTTTATCTTTAAAACGAATATAGTGTTGTTATAAACAAAAAAGAAAAAAAATTACGTTTTTCAGCTCATTGTGTAATACAAGTTCATTGTGTAATACAAGTTCAATGTGTAATACAAGTTTATTGTGTTATATGTATTTATCATTGTGTTTTACGTTTTTCAGCTCATTGTGTAATTAGTCAGGTCATTGTGTAATACAAGTTTATCGTGTAATACAAGTTCATCGTGTAATACAAGTTTATCGTGTAATACAAGTTCATCGTGTAATACAAGTTCACAGTGTAATACAACTAAACTGTGTTATATGTCTATATCGTTGTGTTTTACGTTTTTCAACTCATTGTGTAATTAGTCAGGTCATTGTGTAATACAAGTTCATCGTGTAATATAAATTCAATGTGTAATACAAGTCCATTGTGTTATATGTATTTATCATTGAGTATTACATTTTTCAGCTCATTGTGTAATTAGTCAAGTAATTGTGTAATACAAGTTCATCGTGTTATACAAGTCCATTGTGTTATATGTATTTATCATTGAGTATTACATTTTTCAGCTCATTGTGTAATTAGTCAAGTAATTGTGTAATACAAGTTCATCGTGTTATACAAGTTCATTGTGTAATACAAGTTCGTTGTGTAATACCACGTCTGGTCATTGTGTAAATAGTCAGGTCATTATGCAATACAAGTTAATTGTGTAATACAAGTTCATTTTATAATACAAGTTCATTGTGTAGTACAAGTTTAATATGTAATACAAGTTCATCATGTAATACAAGTTCATCGTGTAATACAAGTTCATTGTGTAATACCACGTCTGGTCATTTGTAATACAAGTTCATTGTGTAATACAAGTTCATTGTGTAATTAGTCAAGTCATTATGTAATACAAGTTCATTGTGTAATTAGTCAGGTCATTGTGTAATACAAGTTCATTGTGTCAAATATTTTCCATCATTGTGTTATATGTTTTCATCATTGTGTTTTATGTTTTCCTGCTCATTGTGTAATTCGCTCAAATATGTCAGGTCATTGTGTAATATGCTCATTGTGTAATATCAGACCTTGTATTACACATTGCCTAGGAGTATTACACATTGACCTAGTGTATTACACATTGACCAGGTATAGTACATATTGACCATTATGCCCTCCCTTTAAAAACAATAAAATGACACATGTCAAGCTTAGAATCCTTCTTACATTTCTTATTTTTAAAACCCTTTTTACTATAACCTAACCCCATATATATATATATATATATATATATATATATATATATATATATATATATGTTCAGGTAAAAAGGATTTTAATTGTAAAAAATGTGAGAAAAATTTAGGGCCATTAGATCAAATTGTAGAAAAGATTTAACGGTTAAGATTAAATTGTATAAGAAAAAGTTGTTGGAAAGGTATTTTAGTCTTGACCACTTTTGTTGACTTTTTATCAAGTTCCCCCCTCATTTTTAAACGTTCATAACTTTTACATACGACATTATTTTTTAAAAAAGTTACACCATAAAAACGAACGTTTTTTTATCTTTAAAACGAGTATAGTGTCGTTATAAACAAAAACGAATTTTTTTTACGTTTTTCAGCTCATTGTGTAATTAGTCAGGTCAATGTGTAATACATGTTTATTGTTTAATACAAGTTCAATGTGTAATACAAGTTTATTGTATAATACCACATCTGGTCATTGTGTAATACAAGTTCAATGTGTAATTAGTCAGGTCACTGTGTAATACAAGTTCATTGTATTATACAAGTTTAATGTGTAATAGAAGTTCATTGTGTTATATGTATTTATTATTGTGTTTTACATTTTTCAGATCATTGTGTAGTTAATCGGGTCATTGTGTATTACAAGTTTATCGTGTAATACAAGTTCATTGTGTAATAAAAGTTCATTGTGTAATACCACGTCTGGTTATTGTGTAATATCTGGTCATTGTGTAATACACGTTCATTGTGTAATACAAGTTCATTGTGTTGTAAGGCCCCAAACCCGTGAGGCCTCACTTGTTGGATTTACTCATTCACAAACAGTTCTTAGACTTGAATATCAAAATAACGCAGCGGAAAATTTCATTTAAACATAGTCAAACATTGTTCAACATGCGGAAGCATAACATAGTCTAATACATATACATACACATAAACTAATCATAATGGGATGCCAGTCTTCATATCATCCGGGTAACTCATCAAGCCGCCCAGCATCTCCGTCCATCATCATAACCTGCCTTAACCTGAATGTGCATACTAAAAGTCAGCTACGCTGGTAAGTTCTAGCTTTACATAAACATAAACATTTTGCCAAAAACATAATATACATTTGTTTAACAAAAGCGTATGTAAAACATGCAATAACTTAACATCATCATAACATCGTAACATAGCATCATAACATTAGTCAACATGAACCGAATCTGCGCCTTCTCGTAACCGTCAATTCCATACATCGCATACCAGCGAATGAACTTAAGGTTCGTTACCTCTAAGTCATCCATCACACAGGTCCCCTAAGGCTCGTTACCTCTAGGTGGACCAAACATATGTCTCCTAAGGCTCGTTACCTCTAGGTAGACCAAACATATGTCTCCTAAGGCTCGTTACCTCTAGGTAGACAGAACATAACTTAGGCACTATTTCCCCTCAAGGAATAGTACCTTCCATCGGGATCCCGGTAATCCCATAGATGACCGTTGTCACCCCATCATCAACCAGTTGTACAACCGTTAGCCAGCCACAAAGGCCCCCCGTAAGGGTGAGGCCAATACATACATACATACCTTAGCTCTCGTAGGAACTCGTGGCAGATTCGTTCATTCGTGGCTTTCATAAAACCTTTACCTCATTTTAGTTAAAGCATTCGTACATTTTATTAAACAAAACATCATCTCTTTCGTAAACCTTTCGTAAACTTCATTTGGCAAAACCTTTCATAAACATCGTCCCGTAAACATCATTTCGTAAACATCACATCGTAAACATCACATCGTAAACATCGTTTCGTAAACATAATTTCGTAAACATCATTTCGTAAACCTCATTTCAAAACATCATTCCGTATGTATGCACACCAGCCTAAAAACATTTAATTAAAACATTTAAAGAAGGGCTTCTCGAACTCACCTGATAAGCTAATATGGGTTGCCTTAAACAAAGGTCCCACGACGTCACTTCCGATCTGAATTGATTAGTTAAATACACATCAGAGCAAATCCCGACTCTAATGGTTTACCTTCTAAACATATTGACTTTACCTAAACAGCCAGATGCCTGCGCACTTAGCAAGTGCGCAGGGCCTTCTTCTTGCGTACTTAGTAAGTGCGCAAACTTTCCTTCATGCGTACTTGATAAGTACGCAAGACCCTCTTCCTGCGTACTTGGTAAGTACGCAGGACCCTCTTCCTGCGTACTTGATAAGTACGCAGGACCCTCTTCCCCGCAAAAACCCTAACTTTCGCATTCGGGTCTGATCACGTCAAGATCCCGAACTTGTTTACATTCAAAACGTTTACTTTTCATTATGAAACTTAAATCTATGTTTTTATTCCAGTTTCATCAGTAAAAACGTCACATTTTCGTCCAAAACCCGAAAAACCCAAAAACGAACAAAAACTCAGATCTAGGTTGGATCGTTACCTGTATCGAGCTTCTGATCCAGAGGTTCTTCTCACGAGCTAGGGAGCAACACACTTCTTTAATCTCGGGTCGATCCGCCAACTTTCTCTCTCTACGGTTTCTCTCTCTAGAACATGCAAATGAGAGAATGGTGGAGTGACTTAGGCTATTTATAGGGGAGGCTCCCCTATGTTCGCCCCTTCAAGCCCGCCGGCCCGTCATGCCTCGTTTATTTATTCCGTTATTATCACCGTCGTTTTTATTTTTGGGATGTTACAAGTCTAACCCCCTTACAATAGGTTTCGTCCCTGAAACCTATCATAAGTCAAATAGTTGAGGGTACGACTACCTCATTTCCGTCTCCGTTTCCCAAGTAGATTCCGATCCCTTTCGGTGCTTCCATTGGACTTTAACCAACTGAATAATCTTATTACGCAAATGCTTCTCCTTTATGTATAAGATGGCCACTGGTTCTTCGATGTAGTTAAGGCTGTTGTCGACCTCGATGTTAGTAAGTGGTACATGAGCCGATTCATCCGCCAAACACTCTCGCAAGTGTGATACATGGAAGGTAGGATGAATTCCACTTAACTCATCAGGCAACTTTAACCGATAAGCGACTTCACCAACCCGTGCCATTATCCTGAATGGTCCGACAAAACTCGGACTTAACTTTCCTCTCTTCCTGAATCGTATGATTCCCTTCTAGGGTGACACTTTCAATATTACTCTGTCCCCAACATCAAACTCAATAGGCATTCGTCGTTTATCCGCATAGGATTTCTGACGGTCTTGTGCGGCCTTCATTCGTGCTTTGATTTGATCAAACCTTTCCGACGTTTCTTTTACTACTTCAAGACTCCCTAATTCCTTTTGTCCAATCTCACCCCAACAAACCGGGGTCCTGCATCTTCTCCCATACAACATTTTGTAAGGCGGCATGCCTATAGTCATGTGATGACTATTGTTGTAGGAGAATTCGGCTAACGGCAGATAACTGTCCCAACTGCCGCCAAAATCGATAATACAAGCCCGAAGCATATCCTCCAATGTCTGAATGGTCCTTTCGGACTGACCATCCGTCTGTGGGTGGTATGCCGTGCTGATATTAAGCCTCGTGCCCATCGCCTCATGAAATCTTTTCCAGAACCTCGATGTGAACCGTGTGTCCTGGTCGGATACGATCGTCAAAGGCATCCCATGCCGCGCTACTACTTCGTTAATAAATACTTCTTCTAACCTTTCCGACGAGAACGTCTCGCGAATAGGTAGAAAATGAGCACTCTTCGTTAATCGGTCTACAATTACCTAAATGGTGTCATGACCTTTAGCTGTGCAAGGTAGCTTGGTTATGAAGTCCATGGTAATGCGTTCCCACTTCCATTCCGGTATATCAAGTGGTTGAATCTTTTCATACGGTTTCTGGTGTTCGGCCTTTACTTGTGAGCAAGGCAAGCACTTGCTTACATACTTTGTCACCTCATGTTTCATTCCAGGCCACCAGTATTCCTTCCTCAGATCTTGGTACATTTTATTGGTACCAGGATGGATAGAGTACCGATACTTATGAGCCTCATCTAAGATTTTGGTTCTAAGCTCGCCACCCATAGGTATCCATACCCACCCAAAACGTGTCCTAACACCAAGGGTGTTATATTTCAACTTGTCCTGTTGGCCAACCATTCTTTCATTCTTTATGTTTTCTTCCTTATGTGCTTCATCTTGAGCTCTTTCAATTTCCCTTATCACTTTTGATGTTACCACCAACTGGCAAGCTTTCACTCTCATAGGAGCAGGCACATCCTTTCGGCTTAGAGCGTCAGCCACCATGTTTGCCTTTCCAGGATGGTACATGATTTCACAGTCATAGTCTTTCAATAGTTCCAACCATCGTCTCTGCCTCATATTAAGTTACCTTTGTTCGAAGAAGTACTTCAAACTTTTGTGGTCGGAGTAAATAGTAAACTTCACCCCGTACAGGTAGTGCCTCCAGATTTTCAATGCGAATACGACAGCAGCAAGTTCCAAATCGTGGGTCGGATAATTTGCTTCGTGAATCTTCAACTGTCGTGACGCATACGCGATCACTCTTCCGTGTTGCATCAACACGCATCCCAATCCCTGACCCGAAGCGTCAGAGTATACCACTAAGTCTTCATTGCCCTCGGGAAGGGCCAAGACTGGAGCTTTGGTTAGCTTTTCCTTCAATTCCTTAAAAGCCTCATCCGGGGTCGAACCCCATTCGTACTTTACCTCCTTCCGAGTCAACTTTGTCAACGACGAATCTATTTTCGAGAAATCCTGGATGAATCTCCGATAGTAGCCTACCAATCCCAAGAAACTGCGGATTTCAGTTGGCGTCTTAGGAATATTCCATTCCCTTACCATCATTATCTTCGCTGGGTCAACCATAATGCCATTCGGGTTAATGACATGACCTAGGAATTGGACTTCCCTAAGCCAGAACGCATATTTGGAGAACTTAGCATACAACTTTTCCTTCTTCAGAGCTTCCAACACCTCCTTTAAGTGACATGCGTGATCACCCTCATTCTTGGAGTAGATGAGGATATCATCGATGAACACAATTACCGATCGGTCCAGCGTTGGTCGACAAACCCTATTCATCAAATCCATGAACGCTGCGTGGGCGTTCGTCAATCCAAAAGACATTACGTGGAACTCGAAATGTCCATAACGCGTGCGAAATGCGGTTTTCGGTATGTCTTCTTCTCTCACCTTCAACTGATGGTACCCAGATCAAAGGTTGATTTTTGAGAACCAACTTGCGCCTTGCAATTGATCGAACAGGTTGTAGATCCTTGGTAAAGGGTACTTGTTCTTCACCGTTCGTTTGTTCAACTCGCGATAATCAATACACATTCTCATCGAACCATCTTTATTCTTCACAAACAACACCGGAGCACCCCAAGGCGAGATGCTCGGTTGTATAAATCCCTTCTCAAGTAGTTCGTCTAATTGGGCCATAAGTTCTTTCATCTCCACTAGTGCTAGTCGATATAGAGCCTTAGCCACGGGCTGGGCATCTGGTACTAAGTTGATTCGGAACTCAATCTCTCTGTCGGGCGGTATCCCAGGCAAATCCTCTGGAAACACCTCCGGGTACTCGCGTACCACGGGCACATCGTCTAGTTCCTTAACTTCCTTACACTTGTCAATCACGTACACCAGATAAGCCTCGCATACGCGCCTCAGATAATCCACTGCCTTGATCATTGAGATGACTTTTGGCATCGGGGCGTCACGTTCTCCAAAGACCACGACTTTGCTACCATCCGGAGCCTTGAGTCGGATTATCTTTCGTTTACATATGATTTGTGCTTCGTTGGCAGTTAACCAATCCATACCCAACACGACATCAAACCCTCCCAAAACCATAAAAAACAATCTGACAGGGAACCTATGACCTATTTTTATTGTGGAATTGTCAACTACATCGGTCACTCTCGCAGTTCTACCCTCAGCGGTTTCTACGCTAAAGGCCCTTTTTAGCTTACTGACAGTGTACTTCACTCGTTTACAAAAAGTCGCAGATATAAAACTCTTACTGGCACCCGAATCAAATAACACAGAAACAAAAGTGTTGTCAAGGATGAACGTATCTGACGCCACATCGGGTTCTGCCCTGGCTTGTTCTTGCGAGTCTTTGCTCGGGGCCTCTCTTTTTTCTTCTCCGGGCCTTTCCCTTTTCCGGCTTCACCCATTCTAGGCTTGGTACATTCCCGGCTCATATGACCGCAATGTAACATTTAATGCCTTGCCTGCATTCACGGGAGTAGTGCCCACATTTGTAGCACAGATTTATCCCTAGCCGACATTCACCCGTATGTGTTACTCCACATTTTCCACAGACTGTCGCCTCGCCTACCCTGGCCTGTTTGTCTCGAGCCCCAAACGACTTCCCACCCGATCGCTTAGCAGGAAAACTCAGCTTCTTCTCGGGCTCTTCAATGGCAACGACATTCAGCGCCAGATCATCAAATACCACTCCGCTCAATTCTACTACCGAATCGTATGTAGTAGCGGCGTTTGCTTTAACATAGGTGCGGACATGGTCCGGCAGCCCTTGAATGTAGCAGTAAATCTTTCTTTCCTCAGTCGTGACAAGATGTGGCACCAGACGTGCCAGTTCATTGAACCGTGTGGTGTACTGCCGGTGCGTCATGCTCCTAGCCTTAATCCCCAGAAATTCCCTTTCTACCTTTTCGATCTCATTCATTGGACAGAAATTCTTGATCACCAAAGTTTTCATATCAGTCCACATCATCGCATCCACAGTCTCGTCCCCTTTGGCTTGACATACACCTTCCCACCAATGGGATGCTTCCTCCCTCAAGGAGTTAGCAGCAAACTTCACAACTTGATCCGCTCGACACTCGCTCAGACGAATGGCAGCTTCTATACGGATCACCCAATCAAACGTAGCCACCGCGTCTTTCTTTTCAGTGAGAACCAGCGGATCACATGTCTTGAAGGACTTATAGTTGCAACCACGGTTAAGCGGTGTGTTGATTGCCTCAGTGTTCGGGGTACCAACCGCCGTGTTAGACCCACCTATCTCACTAGCCTTCTTGAACGCTTCTGCCAACAGTCCTGGCAGAGAAACCTTCATCAACTCAGTAAACTCGCGTGCCAGAGCCGCTCTCACCTCCGGTTCAAAAGTGAATTGTTGTCCTTCGACATGAGTCGGCTCAGTCCCGTGCATACTAACTTCTGGCTCAGTGTGAACACTTACTTCTTCACTGTACTCTTGGCGTGCAGGGGTCCTGCCTCGCCTACCGTTACAAACACCGGTACGGCCCCCACCACGCCTTCCGCTCTTTCGTCCCGCCATTTCGTTCTATAAGACAAGGAATCCAATGTCATCACGCTAGTTAACAAATAAAATTCAACAAGTACTGTAAGATGTTAATATACACTGGCCATCTGTAATTAACCATTATACTACCTTTCAATTTCTATTTCACCACCTTTGTGATTCCATCAGAACACAAGTCCTTACCTAACCCTTTCTAAGGCATCCTATACATGTAAATATATACTACCTTCATACTTGATGCTATGGCTCGAGTTACCCGTACTGGCATCCGCTTTCGGTCCCATTCACAGTTTAAGTTCAGACACTGGGAGTGTCCGAATCTCTCAAACTATTGCTCTGATACCAACTTGTAAGACCCCAAACCCGTGAGGCCTCACTTGTTGGATTTACTCATTCACAAACAGTTCTTAGACTTGAATATCAAAATAACGCAGCGGAAAATTTCATTTAAACATAATCAAACATTGTTCAACATGCGGAAGCGTAACAAAGTCTAATACATAAACATAACATAAACTAATCATAATGGGATGCCAGTCTTCATATCATCCAGGTAATTCATCAAGCCGCCCAACATCTCCGTCCATCATCATAACCTGCCTTAACCTGAATGTACATACTAAAAAGTCAGCTACGCTGGTAAGTTCTAGCTTTACATAAAACTTTAACATAAACATTTTGCCAAAAACATAACATACATTTGTTTAACACAAGCGTACGTAAAACATGCAATAACTTAACATCATCATAACATCGTAACATAGCATCATAACATAAGTCAACATGAACCGAATTTGCGCCTTCTCGTAACCGTCAATTCCATACATCGCATACCAGCGGATGAACTTAAGGCTCGTTAGCTCTAAGTCATCCGTCACACATGTCCCCTAAGGCTCGTTACCTGTAGGTGGACCAAACATATGTCTCCTAAGGCTCGTTACCTCTAGGTAGACCAAACATACGTCTCCTAAGGCTCGTTACCTCTAGGTAGACCAAACATACGTCTCCTAAGGCTCGTTACCTCTAGGTAGACCAAACATATGTCTCCTAAGGCTCGTTACCTCTAGGTAGACAGATGTCTCCTAAGGCTCGTTACCTCTAGGTAAACAGAACATAACTTAGGCACTATTTCCCCGCAAGGAATAGTACCTTCCATCGGGATCCCGATAATCCCATGGGTGACCGTCGTCACCCCATCATCAATCAGTTGTACAACCGTTAGCCAGCCACAAAGGCCCCCCGTAAGGGTGAGGCCAATACATACATACCTTAGCTCCCGTAGGAACTCGTGGCAGATTCGTTCATTCGTGACTTTCATAAAACCTTTACCTCATTTTAGTTAAAGCATTCGTACGTTTTATTAAACAAAACATCATCTCTTTCGAAAACCTTTTGTAATCTTCATTTGGCAAAACCTTTCATAAATATCGTCCCGTAAACATCATTTCGTAAACATCACATCGTAAACATCGTTTAGTAAACATCATTTAGTAAACATCATTTCGTAAACCTCGTTTCGTAAATCTCATTTCAAAACATCATTCCGTATGTATGCACACCAGCCCAAAAACATTTAATTAAAACATTTAAAGAAAGGCTTCTAGAACTCACCTGATAAGCTAATCTGGGTTGCCCTAAACAAAGGTCCCACAACGTCACTTCTGATCTGAATTGATTAGTTAAATACACATCAGACCAAATCCCGACTCTAACGGTTTACCTTCTAAACATACTGACTTTACCTAAACAGCCAGATGCCTGCGCACTTAGCAAGTGCGCAGGGCCTTCTTCTTGCGTACTTAGTAAGTGCGCAAACTTTGTTTCATGTGTACTTGATAAGTACGCAAGACCCTCTTCCTGCGTACTTGTTAAGTACGCAGGACCCTCTTCTTGCGTACTTGATAAGTACGCATGACCCTCTTCCTGCGTACTTGATAAGTACGCAGGATCTGCTTCCTCGCAAAACCCTAACTTTCGCATTCGGGTCTGATCACGTCAAGATCCCGAACTTGTTTACATTCAAAGCGTTTTCTTTTCATTATGGAACTCAAATCTATGTTTTTATTCCAGTTTCAACCCTAAAAACGTCACATTTTCGTCCAAAACCCGAAAAACCAAAAAACAAACAAAAACTCATATCTAGGTTGGATCGTTACCTGTATCGAGCTTCTGATCCGGAGGTTCTTCTCACGAGCTAGGGAGCAACACACTTCTTCAATATCGGGTCGATCCGCCAACTTTCTCTCTCTACGGTTTCTCTCTCTAGAACTTGCAAATAAGAGAATGTTCGCCCTTTCAAGCCCGCCGGCACATCCGGCCCGGCCCGTCATGCCTCGTTCATTTATTCCGTTATTATCACCGTCGTTTTATTTTTGGGATGTTACATGTGTTATACCAGTTCAATGTGTAATACAAGTTTATTATGTTATATGTATTTATCATTGTGTTTTACGTTTTCCAGCTCATTGTGAAGTTAGTCAGATCATTGTGTAATACAAGTTCATTGTGTAACACCAAGTCTGGTCATTGTGTAATACAAGTTCATTATGTAATTAGTCAAGTCATTGTGTAATTAGTCAGGTCATTGTGTAATACAAGTTCATTGTGTCAAATATTTTTTATCATTGTGTTATATGTTTTCATCATTGTGTTTTACGTTTTCCAGCTCATTGTGTAATTCGCTCATTATTGTGTAATTCGCTCAAATATGTGCGGTCATTGTGTAATATCAGTTTATTGTGTAATATCAGGTCTGATAGTTGTGTAATATCAGACCTTGTATTACACATTGACCCGATATATTACACATTGACCCGGTATATTACACATTGAACTGGTATATTAGACATTGACCATTATGCCCTCCCTTTAAAAATAATAAAATGACACATGTCAAGCTTAAAATCCTTTTTACCCTTCTTATTTTTAAAACCATTTTTACTATAACCTAAATAATTTTTCTTCAACATGAATATTGATATAAAAAATCCTAAAAATGACTACTTTGGTGATTTTTCTAAGTAGGTTACCTGTAGTTTTATTTTATTTACAAAACATAATTCCAAAAATACTATTAAATAAAAAACTTAACAAACATATTCAAGATAAAAAAACTCAATTAATTTTATTGTATAGTAGTTGGCTAATCCAAAATTAATTTAATGCTTCTTACAAGAGGTATTCTACTACCAAATGTCAAAGTATGGTGGTTTGAAAATATTTTAATACTATTTTTTTTCTTATTAAAAGAATCCTGCATATCCTATGTCTGGAGTCATGTGACAGTAATAAAAATGCATGGATGATAACTATCAACCATTCAAAACCATAAGGCGCTTAAGTGAACATTATTGCAACAATAAATACCCATGATCTTTCTTGATCTTACCATACTAGTTTAAAAGATAACAAACCTTTTCTAGTGCCCACGAGTCATGGAGATAACTACAGTTTCTTGTCTTCTTGTAGTTACAACGATCTTCTTGTATTTTACGTGGAGGATTTCAAATTGGTTGTGGTTCAAACCAAAGAGGACAGAGAAGTTTCTAAAAGTTCAAGGCCTAAACGGTAGCCCTTATAGATTCATACACGGAGATCTGAAAGAGATATTGCAGATGACGATCGAAGCCATATCCAAACCGATAAACATAACTCATGATATCGTTCCTCGTGTCGATCCGTTCTTGTACAAATCCATCACCACTCTTGGTATGTAACTTTTCTATTGTTATTCTATATTTAATGTTTTGGACCCATTGTGATGTTTATTACCCACATGTATATTTCTTTAGTAAAGTTTTGATAATTTATTAAATATATTGTTCTTTGTTATGTGTCGTCATAAGGGGAAATGACAATATATTCTTTGTTATTAATGACCATCATAGCACTTTTTGTAGGGCCATAAACTATTCTAATTAAAACATATATGTATATCTGGTATTTTGCTTAGCATTTTTTCCCATTTGTAATTCCTTGGATTATTGTACATTCTTTACAAGGTGTCTAAATAAACTGGGTGTATATCTAGTATTTTATTTTTCGGGATTGTCTTGATTATATAGGTAAGAATTGTTTTACATGGATTGGAACAACACCTGTGGTGCATGTGTTTGAACCTAGTACGATACGAGAGGTCTTAGCTAAGTATAAGAAATACGATAAGCAAATGTCAGACAATCCATTCGCAAGTTTGATAAGTACAGGACTAATAGCCGTTAAGGATGGTGAATGGGATCAACGTAGAAAAATCATCAACCCTGCATTCCACATGGAGAAGCTCAAGGTTTCTAGCTATTCTTTTTTTCTCTTTTTGTTTCAAGATCGATGTATCCTTCATCTATCACGCCTTGAAAACCAAAGTGTTGATGCATGTAATTCTTTTTTGCAGCATATGGTTCCAGCATTTTATATGAGTTGTAGTGAGATGATCGACAACTGGTTTGACAATTTTATCACCAGAAAGCTCATGTGAACTGGATGTGTGGCCTTATTTTAGAACTTTGTCAAGTGATGCAATTTCACGTACATCGTTTGGAAGTAGTTTCAAGGAAGGAAAAAAGATATTTGAACTTCAAAAAGAACTAATAGACCTAATTGGTGTTAGTTTAAAGTCAGCTTACATTCCAGGAGCAAGGTAAGATAGTTTACAATATATTTTGGATGCTTAAATCGGTAATATGACAAGATTATTGCGCTAATTAAATAAGACATGGTAGATTTTTGCCGACAAAAAATATTGATCAGCAATTGAAGGGTTTAATTAAGAGCATAATCAAGAAACGAGACGCTGCGAAGAAAGCGGGGGAAGCTAGCCATGATGACCTTTTGGGAATACTTTTAGATTCTAATTACAAAGAAATTGAACAGCATGGGAATAATAGTTTTGGATTAAGCATGGATGAAGTAATTGAGGAATGCAAACTCTTCTACTTTGCAGGACAAGAAACCACAGGTAATCTTCTTGTTTGGACTATGATTTTATTAGGTCAACATCCGGAATGGCAGACACGTGCTAGAGAAGAAGTTTTGCGTGTCTTCGGAGATAATAAACCAAATATTAATGGCTTGAGTCATCTATAAGTTGTGAGTTTTATGTACTATATAAAGCAGATATTGATGACTTTAGAATTTGTACAAGTTCTTACTTCTTTTGTATCATAATATCATATTTTGTAGATCAACATCATTCTCAATGAGGTTCTTAGACTATATCCACCAGCCGGATATTTTACACGGATAATACATGACGAAACCAAATTAGGTAAGTTGACCTTACCTGCAGGAACCTTACTCCAAATAAATTCGTTGTATTTGCATCACGACAAAGATATATGGGGTGAAGATGTGAACGAGTTTAAGCCCGAAAGATTTTCACAAGGTGTTTCAAAGGTTACTAACGGAAAAACTGTGTACCTCCCATTTGGTGGCGGCCCACGTATATGCATGGCCAGAATTTTTCAATACTGGAAGCAAAAATGGCTTTTGCAATGATTCTACAACGCTTTTCTTTTGAGATATCTCCATCCTACTCACATGCTCCGGCCTATATGCCTGGAGTAACACCTCAGTTTTGCGCTCACTTGATTCTACACAAACTTTAGGCAATTTATAGCATATTAATTTATAGCATATTAAGTTCAATTAAAGATATATGAAGTGACATATATCTATGGTTTATCTGACCTTTTTCATATGATGACTTATTGTAATCATACTTCTATTTAATAAAAGAATCTAATCGAGTTTACAGTTTACTTTAAGCCTTTGAAAAAATTGGAGTCGCAAACCAAAGTAGTTTTGCTAACAAAGATAAAGTTATGGGCGTGAGGTAGCACCATTCTATGTCCCCACGCACGAAAAAAGAGATGTAGAATTTGTTTTCCATGAAACAAGAGACTTTGGTCTCTTAGTTTATTTGGTTTATTTGTCCTATTTTAAATGATGATCTATTGTAATCAAACTTGCATATGTTATGTTGAATAAAAGGACATATTTTTTGAGATATGTGTTGACTAAGTATTTCCCCACGCGATTCTTCGAGAAGTCTATATTATGCAAAAATAAAAAAATATTTATAATAATATTAAGTTTAATTACACAAAAGTTTTTTTTTTGGTTTAATCAAAAGATAAAACATTAACATGGCCAAAAAGATATCATGACGTGATTAATATCGATAGTAACAATATTGCCCTTGGAAGCACTACTAGAAAACTGAGTAATTGCGTTTAAAATTTGCGACCAAAATTTTTTTTCGCAAAATTTGCAACAGATTTACGACCAAAGTTACAACGGTTGTAAAACGGTCGCAAATTTTACGACCGTCGTATGTCGGTCGCAAAATAGTCACAAAAAATAAAGCGCGGTCGCAAATCAGTTGCAATGTTTACGACCTCCTAAAGTTGGTCACAAAAAATAAAACGCGGCCGCAAATCAGTCGCAATGTTTACGACCGCCTAAAGCCGGTCGCAAAAAGATTAATTCTGACTCAAATCCTAAATAAATAAAATAGACTTTAAAGCCAAAAAGCCCAAAAGTCTATATCACTAGCATACACAACTTTAAAGTTTTTTTTATATTTGAACTAAATTTTATATATTGACTCATTTATAAACATAGTATCTTTTCGCTTGAGGTACAACTCATCTTTGCGGACATGCACCGGCTGTTGTTTTGCGGCTCATTTCTTGTAAAAATCATGCCTTATACATATTTTACTAGTCACAACTCCGATGTATGTGTTCATCTATTCTTACTTGTTTTTGATTTCATTTTCTGCTAATTCGTCGATCATGATTCATGTTGTTGTTCGTTTGATCAAAATTGATGTTATGATTTCATTCTTGAATAGTGAATTTTGCAACAATTAGGTTTGTATATTTTCCTATTGTGAGTGTTTAGTTTTAAAATGTTTAAATTTGTAGAGGCCAGTAAGAAATCGCAGTAAGAAAGTTGATTGTGGTTTTGATTTTCTGCTAATTACGGATAAATCTTTCGAAATCAAGAAGTAGAATGCGGTCGCACTTTGGGTGTGGGGTGAGTCTACGAAACCTTAACCTTATTCTTCTGGTCTTTTAACAGTCTAACACTAAGCTTTGCTTCTTCATATGTTAACTCCTGCGGTTGTTGTGGTTGACAATTGCCCCATTTGCAGAGATCATGTCACGAATCTCTGTGAGCGGGGTTTTTTTAGAACTTATGGAGATTCAGATGTGACTTTTTAGTGATTTGTTTCAAGTATCATTCGTTCTGCTCAAATTCGGTTGAATCTATGTTTCTATGAGAATTTCTGTTACTTGATTGCAGTTTAGGGATTTGATTGGAATTGAATGTTTATTTGCTGTTATAGCATTTGTGTTCTGCTTAAATTTGTTTGAATAACTATAACATGAAAATCATTTTGAATGAACTAGAATTTCAAATATGATTCTTTGAACTTTTTATGTTTGAGATTACTGTTACCAAAATCTTTTTGGTTCTCTTGTGGTTACATTTTATATGTAGTATTTATTTTATTGAGTAGCATATAGATTATATATAGATGTTCAAACAATAATAATAATAATATTATTATTATTAAAGAAAACAACAAAACTAATAATAAAAATAATAATGATAAGTTTAATAATAAATAATAATACTAAAGCTAAAATAAGAAAGAAAACATCAAAAAATAATAATAGTAATAATTGTTACAATAGTCAAGTAATAATAACTAGGTTTTTAAACTCGCGCGTTTAAAAGTACCTAAACCGGGTACCTCTCACAGTTGACAAACATTAAATAACATAGTTCTTAAACCTTGAATTAGACGTTGTTAAACATAACATCGGAAGTCTATAATTCGGGGTCAATTTATACTTTAAAGTAAACATTGTTCAACAAGCATAAACTAGATAGTAGGGATGTCAATCTTGTTCAGCAGCCGCCAACTGTAATCCATTTCTGATGTGTCGTAAAACACATAGGTTTATCGGGCGTACTTATCACATTTGGAGCATTTGTTTGATTATGATGCTTATGTTTAAAAATATAAATTTTACAAGTATTAAATGAAAATGAGTTCAAACTAAGGGTCTGTTTGCTTCATGGAATTCAAGGGAATTGGAATCTGAATTGGAAAACATTCCTTCCAAAATTGTGTTTCATTGGTAAGGAAATGAATTTGAATTGGAAAACATTCACACATTAATTGGAATTCAACTTTACTTCTGTGAATGGAATTCAAAACATTCCACTGGAATGTTCAAACATTACCAAAATGCCACTGAAAGGTTCTTGATCGTTCATAAAAAAATTGGTGAAACCCAAATACATTTTCTTTTTATTTTCTCTTTGAGTACCTAGCTAGAATTTAATCCTCAAACCAAAAAGCCCTTGAAATTCAATTTTTTTTGTGTTTAGTTCTTCCGTTGCTGTTGAACATAAGTGAATGGGAATTGATTTTTTTTAGTTTTTCTTTCAAAAGAAGAATTTAGGCTACTAATTTTTTTTTAGATCATATCATTGACTACTGTGTAATCGAGAATGAAAACAAAATCAATCTGTTATTTATTAAAGGACTAATTTTCTTGAACTTGGACGAGGATGAAGACCAACATGTTGATTACCGATACCTTCGTGTCGTCATGTTTAAAATACCTCTGTTGTTGTTGTGAATACGAACCAAAATCGTTCATTCTTGAGGGTTTTGAAACTGACGTTCTTTGAAAGGTGAGCAAATTAGGGTTGGGGGAGATGAAGACTAAATGAACGATTGGAGAAGGAGAGGTTCATTAAGTGTAATTGTGTAATTTTAACTTTTTACATTACAATTCCTTTTAATAAACTTACCAACCAAACACCATTAACTTTTTCATCAGAATTAATTCTAATTTTCTCAAATTCCAATTCCTTTGAAACTTTCAAATTTCTTAAAAAATATTATGCGAACCAAACGCCTCCTAAGAATTTTGAGAGGCCAAAGTTAGACATAGAAGAATTGGAGGGATTACAACAAGTTTGGGCCAGATAATTAATTAATTGACTGCATTAGAACTCAATTAAGTTAAGTGGGCTAGGTCAGCAAATAAAAAAAATAATAAATATAAAAAAGGGAATTGCCATGAAGAAAAGGACTTGGAGGTTACTGCAGAAAGCAAGTTACGGCTGGATTAGGGGTGTGGCCGCTGGAACAAAGTAAAACATAAATTGGAAGCAAATTGTCAGTGCTTTGAGAGTTCACGAACAGAAAACTAAGTAAAACCACACACCTCTAATTATCAAAGTTTGCGCAGTAGAAAGAAATTTGAAGCAGGCAGACATGTGAATGAAGTTTAATTACTTTGAGTTAGTAGACAACTTATTTTTTTTCTATTTTACGATGAACGATATTATTAACTTTGTGGGTTCCGTTATTTTCATGATTGGATAAACTTGTTAAACTACCTAAGTTTGATGATTACTTTCATGTTTTGACATTATTTTCGAGTTTTGATCGTATGATTAATTGTGATAATCTTTGAATCTCGTTCTTTACTGCATGTGAATGGTTATGAATACTTTTATGACTTAATATGGACAGCCTTGATCATGTTTGCTTGTTATCTAGTTGGTTTTGTATCTTCTAGGTTGAGTCTTACATTCTAGGTCAACTGCTTTGTGTTTTGATCATATTAGTCAACTAGCTAGAGATAGTGGTTGGTTTGTAGTTGCAACTATGATTCCCGAGTCAGTGTCCTACCTTGTCTTGAGATCAAGAGGTGATTCACAAGCCTAAGACCGCCTAACCACTGGGTGTTAGATTGTGTTGCGCGGAGCGAGATCTGTTTTCTATTCGTGGTCTAGTGTCATTAGGGTTTGAATGTGGTTAAGTTAGAGATTCTCCTTTGCTCTTGGGTTTGTGGACCACAACTTTGACAGCATTGTGAAGCTGAGACTGAAAGGTGATCCTTCATTAGGAATTTTAGCATCGCCCGTCCTGTTATTTACACGAGTTTTGTGTCTTATTAGGAAGTCGGTGATACGCCTAGTCGACTCTTGATTCGTATCAATAGAAACGTTCATACGTACTAATTCCCTAGTTTTTGCATGATAGTTGGTTTCTTACTTAGGTGATTGTTTGAGTCATTTAAGTATTTAGTCTTTTGAGTCTTATTCCTAGTGTCTTGAGTCTAGTTGCATTGTCAATATTTTCGAGTCTAGGTCTCGTCATTTACATTTGTCTTTGTTGGTTTATTTGCTTATTGCATTGTCGTTATTTAGAGTCTTTAAGTCAATTGCATTAGTTTCATATTTTTAGGTTTTTAGTTAATCTCATGTTGATCGTATCATTAGGCTAGGACTTGATAAAGGTCTACTATCAAGAGTTGTCATCGGTGTCCACGGATTGATATCCGGACTTACCTTTACTCCACTATATACGTATCGGTACACTTTCCATGTGTATGGTTAGGATTGACGATTCCCTTTTAAAACCGTTGTGTGAGTTCTTTCATTATATATATATATAGGGGAGTGTAGGATCGTGAAATTACAAGATGGTTCTATTCTTAGTTGAAATTGGCGGAAACAATAACAACTACACAAATGTAATCGAGCAAGCATAAAGAATACTTTTAAGAACATTGTTGTATTAAGCTTTTGCAGATAAACGATTACAATTGAAACTCAATCAGAAAGCACAAAAAGCACACTTACAATGAAGTGTTTACAGATTATTTATACTCACTTAGAATCAAGACAGCCCCTTGATTATAAGGATCAGATCTAACACATACCGTTGATCTGTTGTATGTAGCTAACTATTACACGTTTTGTCTATATCTAGTTAACTTTATTGAAGCGTCTTCTTTATGCATCATTACTTGCATGCTTGGAGAAGAGCATTGTTGTCCGTCATTGGTTGTGTCATTGCAGTTCCTTCTGCTTTGAGTGTGTCAGTTGCTTTTGTAGAAAGTTGTCAGTGATGCTTGGTATGGATAGTCAGCTGCAACGATTTGTCTTCAAGGCACAAGGCTGTCAGCAACAAAGATGTTGATCAGCAGCAAGATGTAACCATCTAAAGCTGCTGATGATTTGCCTGCCAGCATCTTCAAGTGTTGATGCTGCTGAGAAGCCTATCCGCAGCAACTTTGGTCTTCAGCAGATAAAGCTATCCGTAGCAGATTTGGTCTTCAGCAGGAGAACAAGTATCCGCAGCAGATAAGCTTGTCCGCAGCAGTTTGTTGGTCAGCAGCAAACTCTGAGACCAGCAGCATTTGTACTTAGAGAATTTTGTAGCCATCAGTCTTTGGTTCTACAAACTCCCCCTAGACTGATGCTACCAAAATTCTCTTACTGCCTTTGTTGCTGAAGCTTTTGCATATTTCTGACTATTCTTTCAACCTCATATCCTCTCTGGTCCATGTTGGGATTGTTAAGAGGAAGCTCAGATAGAGTCTTGATGTCTTTGCTTGCCATTTTAAAGATAGCTTTGCTTGAACACCTCATCTTCTGTCCTTTAACATCTGTCAGAGTGAATTCATTCTTCTCAGCATTGTAGGACCGGCTGATGAATGGAGTGTGGGATTGAAGAGGTTTGGCATCAATGATTTCATCTTTGCTGGGGTTGAAGTAATGTCTGATTGCCAGCAAAAGATGTCTCCCACCTTCATTCTCAGGCTCAGAGGATTCACCCAGCTCCATCATTCTTCTTAGATCAGAATCTGGAAGCTGTAGTACCTCATCAACAGAAGTATAGATTGATCTTTTAGCTTCTGTCCTCCCCCTAAACACTTCAATCCATTGGTCTTCAGGGCTGTATGACCATTTGATTATTTCTCTTGAGTCTTCAGGTTTGGATGTGGGTTTAATTTTCTTTTTGGGAGGTTGTTGATGAGTAGGAGCTGGGTGTGTGGATTTGGAATTTTAGGGAGGAGAGGAGGGAGGTCTAGGAATGTCACACCCCAACCGGGCGGCGGAACACGTCGGAGTATGACCCGAATTGTGACCCGAATTGTGACCAGATTGCTCGTAGCACTTGGAACTATTAAAATTTCATAATTTTATTCAATAATATTAAAAGTGCCTCAAAGGCTACAAATAGTTCAAATAAACAAGACAAAACATAGTTCCAAACAAGATAAAATCAAATTTCAAGTTTCTAAGTCCAAGCCTAAGTGTTGAACATAAATCAAGCGTTGCTTGAACTTGGTGCACCTGAAACATGTTTAAAATAAGAGTTATCAACAAAATGAATTGTTGGTGAGCAATCATGGTAGATATAGATATAGTAGTTTAGATAAAGTACAAATTCCATGCTAAGACAAGTAATACATTATAGTCTTATTGTATATACACACAGTCCAAATTAAACCTTCCTTTTAAGATTTATCCAATTCAGATTGTCCAACATATAGTTAACAGTTTTTCAGTTTCAGAATTCATTACATGCATCCTAGATCAAAGAAATGCATGGGGTAGCTAACCCACATGGTACCACTAATTCCATTCATAGGCTGTCGAAACAGTTAATAATATGAACTAGTGTAATCAACAAATAAGCCACATAATGCAATTAAACAAGTCTAACATAAGGGAATTTGTTTCAAGTTGTGAGATTTGTCAATAGTGTAAGTGTAATTATATAGGAACATGTTTCACCCCAAAAGTGATAAAATGTATAAAGAGGGGCATGAAAACTCACATGGTTTGTAAGTAGTTTCCGAGCTAAGTTTGATCCAAAGATATAATCCAAAGTAGGTCACAATTAACCTATTATAGTTGTAGTTTAGTCATTTAGTTTAAAGGAATAAGCTAAGGTTTGTTCGTGTCATTTAAAATGGTTAGGAAGATAATATAATTTAATATATCTTTTTTTTTAAGTTCTCTAGATAAATAAATAACCATTTACGTTAAAAATAATAAATATATTATTTTTAGTCAAAATAATAACGAGAGTAAATAATATAACTATTTATATCTTTTAAAACGTCACACGTGGTACAAAAATGATACGAAATAATATATAAACATATATTATCTAATTATAAAAGTCACGGGTTAAAAATAATAAAACATATTATTTTTATCCAAAGTTACAGTTTCGAAAATAATATAAATATATTATTTTTATTTGATAATAACATATATATATTATTTATAAAAGTGGGTATATTAATAAAAATAAGTTAATAAATTCATACCCGAGTCTACGGGTCGTTTCCCGGGTTAAAACACATTTATATATAATAATAATTAATAAAACAATTTTTATTAATTAAATTAACCAGAAAAAATCCAAAAAAATATATATGCAGGAGCCCGGTCTCGAACCCGGGTCTCCCCTGCACACACACACCGGTTTAACCATCACGCCCGCTAGGGTATCGCACAAATGATCCGGTTTCAATTGGTATTAACACGGATGGCACCAGTGTTCTCCCCCCCCTTAATAGACCGAATCAAAACCAGTCCCAATACTCCCGATTTAGACTTCGATCGAATCTGGGGGCATAGGGGTTTTGTTAATCGGGTGCCTGCGATTTCGAGGGTGAGTTTAATTGCAAAAACGTTAGGTTTAGAATGGTTTAATTACTCGATGAAAGGCCGAAACCCTAGATATGAGCATCAAATCAATTTGATCAATTTCGATAGTGAAACTCGTTGGAATCATAGGGCTTTCATTGCTTAGGTTATTGCGAATCTATTCGTATGATTTAATTTCATTTTAATCGTGTCTAGGATCAAAAACCCCAAAATGGATTATGAACAAACCCTAGGTTACTGGTTATGATCAATTCGATAATAACAGTTTAAATTGATAAAGGGCTTTTAAGGAGTGATTGATTTCGAAGCTAATGGTATAATTTAATTGGATTTAAAAAGGGTCTAAAGTGGTGTTCGATTAAACCGGTTTCATAAGAACCCTAGAATTGGGTTCATGATCGATTCGATGATATCAGCCCCAAAAAGGTTAGGGCTTCTGTTCTACAGATGAGAACGAAGGTGATAGGAGTTTCAATTACCTGAAATGATATCGGAAATGCGGGGATCGACTAATGTCAATCGCGGCTTCAACGGTTACTCCCCGACGTTTACGGCTGCGTCTCCGACCAAATCGAGTGGTGCAACAGGTTCGGGGAAGTTCGAATAAGGTGTGCAGGTGTTGAATTGTGAGCTTAAAGATCGAAACGAATCAATTTGATGGTCTCATGATTAGGAGTCGACGGTTATGGTTTAAAGGATTGTAAATGGATTTAATTCGAATCAATGACGGGGTTTAATGACCTGATAATGGTCGTTAATGTCTGAGACGTGCATATCGGTTACAAAATCGGACGAATTCGAGGTTATACGATTCGAATTTGGATCAAAGGCTCGAATGTGTTGACTTTCAAAAGTCAACAGAAATCAAGAATGGGTTAAATACACTACTAGTCCCTCTAGTTTCTTGTTCTTTAGGCAGAAAAGGTCCATAGGGTTTAGAATTTGTTAGTTAGGTTAAGTAGGGTTTTTAGTTAATTAATTTGATATATTTAAATGTATAAATTATAAAAGAATTGTTTATTTCTATAAAAATGATATAAAATGACATATTTTTATAAAACTTTATTTTAAAAAATATATATATATATTTATTTAATTAAACTCTATTTATTTGATTTATTTAGAAATAAATCTTATTATTTCTTAAAAATTCATAAAAATTTATAAAAGTCATTTTAATTTATATAATTTGTGTTTTAATTTAAATAAAACACATTAGGATTTTTTTTTTCTCAAATTAAATAAGTATAAATTTTTTTTTTTACACTTAGATAATTTATGAGATTTATTTTATATAGTTTAGGGACTTTATTCAAATACCATGAATATTAGCCCTAAAACATAGTTTGAGTATGGTTTTTAGCCACATAGTTTAAGCAATTCATTTAAGAATTTTCACATATTATTAAATATGGATAATTAGGGTTTACAATAAATGCCAAATGGCCGGAAATTGTAAACGGAAAAGTACAGATATTACAGTCTCCCCTACTTTAGGAAATTTCGTCCCGAAATTAAGTAGTGGAGTTTGTGAACAGGTGTGGGTACTTGGCCTTCATTTGATCTTCACGTTCCCAAGTGAACTCGGGTCCTCGTTTAGATTGCCAACGTACTTTCACAATCGGAATTCGGCTTCTTTTAAGTTGTTTGATCTCTCGATCCATGATTTCAATAGGCTTTTCCACGAAGTGCATCGACTCGTCAATGTGAACTTCGTCAAGAGGAACTTGGAGGTTTCCCTCGGCAAGACACTTCTTGAGGTTAGATACATGAAACGTGGGATGTACATTGCTAAGCTTGTCGGGTAATTCCAACTCGTAAGCAACTTTTCCGATACGTTTGATGATTTTGAAAGGTCCAACGTATCGCGGTGTGAATTTCCCTTTCTTCCCAAACCGGACAACGCCTTTCCAAGGTGATACCTTTAAAAGAACCATGTCACCAACTTGGAATTCAAGAGGTCTTCTACGAATATCAGCATTCTTCTTTTGTCTCTCCCGAGCCAAACGAAGATTGTCGCGAACTTGGATGATTCGATCAGTGGTGTCTTGGACTAGAGCGGGACCAGTGATTTGTGCTTCACCGACCTCATCCCAGCCAAGAGGAGAACGACAATGGCGACCATATAAAGCCTTGAAAGGTGCCATCTCGATACTAGCATGGTAGCTGTTGTTATACGAAAACTCAGCTAGTGGAAGATATTTGTCCCAATTGCCTCCAAAGTCAAGGACGCAAGCACGTAACATATCTTCAAGAGTTTGAATCGTTCTTTCCGTTTGACCATCAGTTTGGGGATGGTAAGCTGTACTCAAATTCAATTGAGTACCCATGAACGATTGTAGAGATCCCCAAAAACGGGAAGTGAAACGACTATCACGATCAGATATGATATTAAGAGAAACGCCATGTAGACGAACGATCTCATCCAAATAAACTTGAGCCAACTTCTCAGCTCCCCAATCATCACGAATTGCGAGAAAATGAGCTGATTTCGTGAGTCGGTCCACGATTACCCAAATGCTATCAAATCCTCGAGGTGTTCTTGGAAGTTTGGTGATAAAATCCATGGAAATACACTCCCATTTCCACACTGGAATCTCGGGTTGTTCAAGCAAACCCGAAGGTCGTTGATGTTCAATCTTGACCTTAGAACAAGTAAGACATTTTGAAATGTACACGGCAACATCTTTCTTCATGCCGGGCCACCAATAGTGTTGGCGAAGGCCTTTGTACATTTTATCGGCTCCTGGGTGTATAGAATAACGAGTTTTGTGAGACTCGTCAAAAATCAAAGTACGAAGATCATCCCGATCAGGAACCCATAAGCGGTTTAAGAAGTGTAGCAACCCATTGGGTCGAGTCTCCAATTGTTTTTCAACTCCACAACCCAATTCTTTTTGCATGTTGCCCTCGGAAAGAACCGTTTGTTGAGCTTTAAGAATTTTGGTCTCGATATCCGATTGAATAAGAGCACAACATATGTTAGGATATTCTTTCCGACTTAACGCATCAGCCACCACGTTAGCTTTCCCTGGATGATATTTGATTTCGCAATCATAATCATTTAACAGTTCCATCTAACGACGTTGTCTCATGTTTAAGTCTTTTTGGTTGAATATATGTTGCAAACTCTTGTGATCGGTAAAGATTTCACATTTGGTTCCATAGAGATAATGTCTCCAAATCTTGAGAGCAAACACGACCGCACCAAGTTCGAGGTCGTGAGTGGTGTAGTTATCTTCATGAACCTTAAGTTGTCTTGAGGCATAAGCAATCACCTTACCCCTTTGCATGAGAACGCATCCAAGTCCTTGCTTTGAAGCATCACAGAAAACAACGAAGTCGTCGCTGCCATCGGGAAGAGATAGGACTGGAGCATGGCATAATTTTTCTTTAAGAGTTTGGAACGCTTCTTCTTGCTCTTGTCCCCATTCAAAGATCCTACCCTTATGAGTTAGGGCAGTGAGAGGAACAGCAATCTTGGAAAAGTTAGAAATAAAGCGTCGATAATATCCTGTTAGTCCAAGAAAAGAACGGATTTCTGATGGTGTTTTAGGAGCAATCCAATTCTTTACAGCTTCAATTTTAGCAGGATCAACATGAATCCCAGCCTCGTTAATAACATGACCTAGGAATTGGACTTCCTTTAGCCAGAATTCACATTTGGAGAATTTAGCATAAAGTTGTTCCTGTTTAAGAAGATCAAGTACTAAACGAAGATGTTCTTCATGTTCTTGCTTAGATTTTGAGTAGATAAGAATATCGTCAATGAAGACAATGACGAATTTATCCAAATAAGGTCGACAAACACGATTCATCAAATCCATGAACACGGCAGGTGCGTTAGTCAAACCGAATGGCATGACAACAAACTCGTAGTGTCCATAGCGAGTTCTAAAAGCTGTTTTGGGAATGTCTTCCTCCTTAACACGTAGTTGGTGATAACCCGAACGAAGATCGATCTTTGAGAAAATAGAAGCTCCTTGGAGTTGATCAAATAAATCGTCAATCCTTGGAAGTGGGTATCTATTCTTGACAGTCAATTTGTTGAGTTCCCGATAGTCGATACACATCCTAAAAGATCCATCTTTCTTCTTGACGAATAAGACAGGTGCTCCCCATGGTGAGGAACTAGGACGTATGAATCCTTTATCAGAGAGTTCTTGAAGTTGACTAGCAAGTTCTTGCATTTCAGATGGTGCAAGACGATATGGTGCTCTTGCCACAGGAGTTGCACCAGGCACAAGGTCGATACGAAACTCGACCTGTCGTGTAGGGGCAATTCCCGGTAGGTCTTCCGGAAATACTTCAGCAAAGTCCTTAATCACAGGAATATCAGCCATGAGTTTACCCTTGTCCTTCTCTTTCACAACGTGAGCTAGAAAAGCTGGATAATTCTTGTTGAGGTACTTCTGAGCTTTTGTTATAGTCATCAGTTTTAAGCCTTTGGGTTGTTTCTCTCCATACACGTGTAGTACTTCACCAGACGGCAGAGGAATCTTTAGGAATTTGTCGGCACAAACGATCTCAGCACGATGTTTGGATAACCAATCCATGCCGACGATCACGTCGAAACTCCCAAGTTGCATAGGAGTTAAGTCAATAGAGAAAGTATGTTCGTTAAGTTGTAGTTGATTGTTTGCAATGATTGAGTCAACTTTAACGGATTTCCCGTTAGCTACTTCTACATTATAAGTTTTGTCTAGTTGGGTTCTAGTCTTAGCAAGCATTGGTTCAAAGTCAAAGGACACGAAACTTTTATCCGCACCAGAATCAAACAAAATAGTAGCATATTGATTATTGATCAGATACGTACCATTGACAACATCGTTGTCGGCTTGAGCTTGACTAGCAGTAATGGTGTAGACTCGGCCTTTGGAAGCAGAGATTGAAGCTTTTATTGCATTGGCCAGTAATGGACACTTATCCTTGAAGTGACTTGGATCTCCACATTGGAAACAAGCCTTAACAGTTAAGGATGGTGTGTTTTGTATCACGTTATGGTCTTGCACTTGAGATTGAGTGTTGCTTGGGGTTCGGCAACGATCTTGAGTATGTCCCAACCTTTTGCACTTTGTGCAAACCCAACACGGTGCATTGGGAAGATGGTGAGACTTGCAAATATCACATTGAGGATAACTCCCCGAATAAGCCTTCTTGGTTGGACTGAAGGTAGTAGTAGTAGCAGGTGCTACTTGGCTCACAGGTTGAGCAGGTGTAACAGTCCCATAATTTTGTTTATGGTTGGACTTTCTCTTCCTGTTTCTACCAGTAGGTTCAGGTTTAGAAGTCACAGCAGCAACCACAGCAGGTTTCTTCCCTCCTTTGCGGTGAAGGATTCCCGCATCGACATAAGTGTCGGTAAGTGTGGCTGAAAGACGAACAGCTTCTTCGATAGTAGCAGGTCTACTACTAAGAACAGCACTCCTGATTTGAATTGGGAGTCCCTTGCAGAATTTCTCAATCTTCCTAGCCAAGGTGTCGACTAGGTGAGGAACGAGTAGACAAAGCTCATAAAAACGAGTGACATAAGCAGAATTGTCACCACTATCTTGGGAGAGAGTCCAAAATTCCTCCTCGATCTTCATCATTTCGTTTCGAGGACAGAACTCATTGATCATGAGTTCCTTGAATTCAGCCCAAGGAAGAGCCATAGCAACAAGAACGGTGCGAGTAGTTTTCTCGCCGTTCCACCAAGTTAGTGCACGCTTTTGAAAGACGCTTGAGCCATATTGAACCTTGAGTGCCTCGGGAACACCAGCATTAAGGAAGGTGTTTTCAATGCCCTCAAACCATTGGAGTAGTCCAGTGGCTCCTTCATGACCCGAATACTTTGGTGGTGAACACGAATTAAAGTATTTGAAGTTGCAAGCATTGTTGTTGTTGTTATTAGAAGAGCTTTGATCACGATGTTGAAACAGAGCTGGTAGTATTGCAGCAATCCGATCAACAATTTGTTGTGTGAGTGCCGGATTTGTATCAACGGGATCAGACATTCTATAAGAAAATAAAGTAAAATGCAAGTTTGAGATGAATAATAATATTCAAGAGTTAGCTTTGAAAGTAAAGATAGGCTTAAGTTTAAACACATAGTTAGTAATTGTGTTGGTTGGGTTTTACCTCACAATTACTTAGGACATATCAAGGTTAATAAGATTTCAACAATATTTGAGAAAGTCATGCTTTAGCCTATAAGTGAACACTCATCCCGAGAATCCCCAGGTAAGCGTAACAGGTCCAGTAATTTGGATTTGTACGAATACGCTTGCCTAGACAGGAAACTCAGAATACAGGCATTCACCCTTCCAGATTGCACGAGTTTCTGAACATTGTCAAAGTCTTAAACCTTAACGAGATTTTGGATAGACTTACAAAGTCTAGGGGGTTTTATAAAATATTTTAAAACATTGAAGAATTTCATATAAAAGAATATTGATGGAAATATAAGGTAAAGTCTTAGAATTTTGAGGATTTGTAAGATTTGTGTTAAAGATTTAGAATTTGACAAATAAACACATAAGTTCCTAATCATGCAAGACTAAAAGAGGGTCCTAAAGTTATAGTCTAGGTTAAAGATTTCTAATAACCTAAATCCCTATAACCAAGGCTCTGATACCAATCTGTCACACCCCAACCGGGCGGCGGAACACGTCGGAGTATGACCCGAATTGTGACCAGATTGCTCGTAGCACTTGGAACTATTAAAATTTCATAATTTTATTCAATAATATTAAAAGTGCCTCAAAGGCTACAAATAGTTCAAATAAACAAGACAAAACATAGTTCCAAACAAGATAAAATCAGATTTCAAGTTTCTAAGTCCAAGCCTAAGTGTTGAACATAAATCAAGCGTTGCTTGAACTTGGTGCACCTGAAACATGTTTAAAATAAGAGTTATCAACAAAATGAATTGTTGGTGAGCAATCATGGTAGATATAGATATAGTAGTTTAGATAAAGTACAAATTCCATGCTAAGACAAGTAATACATTATAGTCTTATTGTATATACACACAGTCCAAATTAAACCTTCCTTTTAAGATTTATCCAATTCAGATTGTCCAACATATAGTTAACAGTTTTTCAGTTTCAGAATTCATTACATGCATCCTAGATCAAAGAAATGCATGGGGTAGCTAACCCACATGGTACCACTAATTCCATTCATAGGCTGTCGAAACAGTTAATAATATGAACTAGTGTAATCAACAAATAAGCCACATAATGCAATTAAACAAGTCTAACATAAGGGAATTTGTTTCAAGTTGTGAGATTTGTCAATAGTGTAAGTGTAATTATATAGGAACATGTTTCACCCCAAAAGTGATAAAATGTATAAAGAGGGGCATGAAAACTCACATGGTTTGTAAGTAGTTTCCGAGCTAAGTTTGATCCAAAGATATAATCCAAAGTAGGTCACAATTAACCTATTATAGTTGTAGTTTAGTCATTTAGTTTAAAGGAATAAGCTAAGGTTTGTTCGTGTCATTTAAAATGGTTAGGAAGATAATATAATTTAATATATCTTTTTTTTTAAGTTCTCTAGATAAATAAATAACCATTTACGTTAAAAATAATAAATATATTATTTTTAGTCAAAATAATAACGAGAGTAAATAATATAACTATTTATATCATTTAATAGTTTTAAAACGTCACACGTGGTACAAAAATGATACGAAATAATATATAAACATATATTATCTAATTATAAAAGTCACGGGTTAAAAATAATAAAACATATTATTTTTATCCAAAGTTACAGTTTCGAAAATAATATAAATATATTATTTTTATTTGATAATAACATAAATATATTATTTATAAAAGTGGGTATATTAATAAAAATAAGTTAATAAATTCATACCCGAGTCTACGGGTCGTTTCCCGGGTTAAAACACATTTATATATAATAATAATAATTAATAAAACAATTTTTATTAATTAAATTAACCAGAAAAAATCCAAAAAAATATATATGCAGGAGCCCGGTCTCGAACCCGGGTCTCCCCTGCACACACACACCGGTTTAACCATCACGCCCGCTAGGGTATCGCACAAATGATCCGGTTTCAATTGGTATTAACACGGATGGCACCAGTGTTCTCCCCCCCCTTAATAGACCGAATCAAAACCAGTCCCAATACTCCCGATTTAGACTTCGATCGAATCTGGGGGCATAGGGGTTTTGTTAATCGGGTGCCTGCGATTTCGAGGGTGAGTTTAATTGCAAAAACGTTAGGTTTAGAATGGTTTAATTACTCGATGAAAGGCCGAAACCCTAGATATGAGCATCAAATCAATTTGATCAATTTCGATAGTGAAACTCGTTGGAATCATAGGGCTTTCATTGCTTAGGTTATTGCGAATCTATTCGTATGATTTAATTTCATTTTAATCGTGTCTAGGATCAAAAACCCCAAAATGGATTATGAACAAACCCTAGGTTACTGGTTATGATCAATTCGATAATAACAGTTTAAATTGATAAAGGGCTTTTAAGGAGTGATTGATTTCGAAGCTAATGGTATAATTTAATTGGATTTAAAAAGGGTCTAAAGTGGTGTTCGATTAAACCGGTTTCATAAGAACCCTAGAATTGGGTTCATGATCGATTCGATGATATCAGCCCCAAAAAGGTTAGGGCTTCTGTTCTACAGATGAGAACGAAGGTGATAGGAGTTTCAATTACCTGAAATGATATCGGAAATGCGGGGATCGACTAATGTCAGTCGCGGCTTCAACGGTTACTCCCCGACGTTTACGGCTGCGTCTCCGACCAAATCGAGTGGTGCAACAGGTTCGGGGAAGTTCGAATAAGGTGTGCAGGTGTTGAATTGTGAGCTTAAAGATCGAAACGAATCAATTTGATGGTCTCATGATTAGGAGTCGACGGTTATGGTTTAAAGGATTGTAAATGGATTTAATTCGAATCAATGACGGGGTTTAATGACCTGATAATGGTCGTTAATGTCTGAGACGTGCATATCGGTTACAAAATCGGACGAATTCGAGGTTATACGATTCGAATTTGGATCAAAGGCTCGAATGTGTTGACTTTCAAAAGTCAACAGAAATCAAGAATGGGTTAAATACACTACTAGTCCCTTTAGTTTCTTGTTCTTTAGGCAGAAAAGGTCCTTAGGGTTTAGAATTTGTTAGTTAGGTTAAGTAGGGTTTTTAGTTAATTAATTTGATATATTTAAATGTATAAATTATAAAAGAATTGTTTATTTCTATAAAAATGATATAAAATGACATATTTTTATAAAACTTTATTTTAAAAAAAAATATATATATTTATTTAATTAAACTCTATTTATTTGATTTATTTAGAAATAAATCTTATTATTTCTTAAAAATTCATAAAAATTTATAAAAGTCATTTTAATTTATATAATTTGTGTTTTAATTTAAATAAAACACATTAGGATTTTTTTTTTCTCAAATTAAATAAGTATAAATTTTTTTTTTACACTTAGATAATTTATGAGATTTATTTTATATAGTTTAGGGTCTTTATTCAAATACCATGAATATTAGCCCTAAAACATAGTTTGAGTATGGTTTTTAGCCACATAGTTTAAGCAATTCATTTAAGAATTTTCACATATTATTAAATATGGATAATTAGGGTTTACAATAAATGCCAAATGGCCGGAAATTGTAAACGGAAAAGTACAGATATTACAAGGAAGGAGAGTGGAAGGTTGTTGGAATGAGGAAGTGTTGGGTTTCTTTGATTTCCTTTCTTCTTCTTGAATGTTTACCCTTTTCTTGGAGCCTTTCTTCTCCAATCTTTCTTCCTCATCCTTATTGACTTTAAAATAGAGGGCTTCCAGGTTCATGAAGTTCATGGGACCTAGCCTCTTTCCACTCTCTCCTCTAGCCTTAAGGTAGTCAATCATGACTTTCCTTTCTTCATGGGTCCGTTTATTAAAGGCAATGGTCTTTTTGGACTTTTGTTTGGCTTTTTCTTCTTCTTCAGCCTGTTTCTTCTTTGCCAATTGACCTTGCTGACCCATGAAGGCTCTGTAGATTTCTTTATTTGATAGTTTCTCAAGGTAGTCTGCATCCCCACCTTGAGAAACTAGAGCCTTTACCCACTCCTCTCTCATTTATTTGGCTAGTTCAGAATCAGTTATTCTGAACTTAGCCTCTTCCTTCTTCCTCTTTTCTATTTCTTCTTCTTCTTTATCAATATGTTCCTGCAGTTGAAGAGCAAGAGCTTCATCTTCTTTAATCTGATAAACTGCAGGAATCTTTACCTTCAGAGCATCCAATTGTTTTGCATACAGTTGGATCTGTTGTTCTCTGAGGAGAATGGCTGTGATTCTATCTTGAGCTTTCTTAGTTTCAGACATCTCCTCTTCTTCTCTTCTTCTTCTTCTTTCTCTTTCTTTTCTCTTTGTAACCTCTCTTCGTCTTATTCGGTTATAATTCCCTTTCCCTTATCTTTGTTGGATGCCTCTGCTTCGGCTTCACTGATCACAATGGCAGATGATTGTGCCGCTTTGGGAATTTCAGCCTCAGCTTCATTAGCAATATGAGAGGTTGATAAGGGAAGGTCATTAGCTTCATCTGTTTTGCACTCAGGACTTGTAAGTTCTATCAGCATTTCTTTGACAGCGGATCTTGATTCATAAGCAGCAGCAAAGATGTCTACTCGAGTGGAAGCTGAGTCAGAATCAGTGTCAGAATTTGACACATATACCGCTTCAGCAATCCTTCCTTCTTGTTCAAGATGTGCTCTGATAGTAGCCATCATTTCCTGGCTTTCGAGGGAGTTGACATTGCAGATATTTGCTCTGAGTTAAAAGATCTTGTAAAGAAAGTCTGTAGGCAGTAGCAGGATGTTCCTGGTGTTGATGGTGAGAGATGAGCCGTTGCTTAGCAGAAAGGTGTGGTCAAGAGAATTAGTGCTTACCCATCCCAGCACATCTAAGTCCTTGACAATGAAGTTGTACAGAAATTTTCTTAAGCACAGAACTTCTTCTTCAGTGAGAAGACTGCTCCTTATTATTTCAAGTCTTCTAGGAGTCAGTCTTCTTTCTGCTGCTGTTGAAGATTCAGGATAGGCTACCCTTTTTGCTGCTTGCATTTGTCTTTGAAAGTTGGGTAGATTATCCTCCATCAAGTCATAGAACCTGCAGATGGCAAGTTCTGCTGAGAGGTATGTTGAGTTGTTGATGCATTGTAGATGGTATAGGTGAAGGACTTGGATGATGTTGAGAAAGTCCCAGTTTAGCTCTTCTACTCCGCTAAACTCCCAACCAATCCAGAACCTCTCAGATTTTCCATCATACCCCCAAGCTAGTATTGTATCAAACTCTAGCTGTGTTGAAGTCAATAGAAATTAGGGGGCAGTGGAGTGACTTATGATGGCTGCTGCTTCAGGGATGATGCTGAAAGATGTATATGTTTGTTCTGTGTCTTCAGCATCATTCATCATCTCATCAACAGCCCTGACGACTAACTTCCAGTCTTCAGATGTCTCTTCTTCTTCTTTATCTGAAGCTGGCAAGTCATGAACCTGTACAAAAGTTGGCTTGAAAAGTGTGCTTTGAAATACAGCCTGCTCTTGAATCCAGTCAGCAAGACTGTCTGAGTCTTCCTCCATTGGGAGCATCTCCCCCTTTTTGGTTGCATCAGTGGACAAATAAGCATCAGTTTGGGTGCCCACTGATACAAGAGAGGGAGAAGGTACAGTTAGGCATTGATGGGCTTCATGCATAGAGACTTGGTGTCTTAGTTTGGACACTTCAGCCTCTAGCATAGCCACCCTGGCCGTCAATTCCAAGTTATGAAGTTTCAGTCTGTCCTCATCCACAGTTTTGGAATCCTTGATCTAGATGGGGCCTTAGGCCTAGCCTCTTCATCCCCATCACCTATGGTTTCTTGGCACCTGGGATTCCTCTCAGTGAGGGGAGTTTCCAAGGAAGCATCCTCACTGTGAGTTGCCGTGGTTGAGGTCTTAGCAATGTTGTCACTGTCCTCCTGGTTATTTGATGGACCAGCAGTAGTGACAGCCTCTTCCACATCCTTTCTGTCATAACTCCTAGAGTGGACCTTCAGGGTAGAAGAACTTGGGATGGGTGTGTTGGAAGCAAGATCAATCAGTACCTCCGAGATGGTGGTAGTTGGAGAAGGTACATCATCTTGATCAGGTTCCTCAACACTTAAGTTCAGAAGAGAAAGGAAAGGCTCAGGGGGCTGTTCTATAGATCCGGGAAGTGATCCTGATCCTAATAGAGAGACATCCAAAGGAGTCTCCCTAATAATGTGGCTTTCCCTTATGATATTCTCACCAGAATGTTGTGATTCTGAGTGAGGGCTGTTAGGTTGGGTTTGGGCCTTGGAGGCGAGAGAAGAAGGAGTTCTCTTGCCCCTTTTCCTAGTATATGTCGTTGCAACCGGGGCCCTGTGTTTCGGTTAAACGATAACATCCAAAACAAGTGTAAGTAGTTTTTGTGCCTGTGCATCCTTAGTAGTATGCACAGGGGTTCGAATGGTTGAAGCAGACTGTTGTTCAGGATGTGGGGTGGAGGGTGTGGGATCAGTATCAGCTGGGATTGCTGAACTGTCACCCGGGGTACTCTGTATGTTCAGCATTGTAGATAACAATGGAACATTGACCCCTGAGAACCTTTTGGAAACAATTCTCATGCTTTGAAAAATATTATTTTTATGTCCCAACATGATGTAGATTCTTGCAGGTTTTGAAAGTTCTTTTAGTTCTTGATTGAAAACTTCCTGCAAGAATCTTGGGTACATAAAAAATTGCTGCTTTGCACCCTCTTGAAGGTTATATCTCAAACCCTCAAAGTTGAGGTGTGCAAAGTTGAAGCCTTGGTTAGTGACCATACCATGGAAGGCGGAGGCAAGTGCAGAGCTCACCTGATGCCATCCACTCCTCTTCTGAGATATGCATTGGAGAAGAGTGTGACAAAGATACTTCCATGGAGGGCCCATCAGCGCCTTCTCGATCGTATACTCGGTCTGATTTCTAGTGTATCAAATGGAGACAAAGGTCCTCATGTATTCGTCCTTCGAGTATGAGATGGATGCTCCCTCATCTTGAAGCTTAAGATGTTTTCTGAGTGTGGCTTCCAAGATGGTGATATCCTTGCCGTCTACTTTGGCTTTAATTTGGGGAATTCCTTGTTCGGTTGAGTAGACGGCGGTACTCCAGAAATCCTCCATATGAGGGATATATATGGTAGGGTTGGTGGTGAGGGCAAAGTAGATCTTTGATCGACATAAGAAATCGATCAAATCATCAAATCCTTTGGATTTCTTTCCTTTGATAAGATATGTTGTAAGGTTGTGGTATGGGGAGAACTTATCATCAGGGTTATTGATGTCTGCCATTGTTGTTTGATTTGGAGGGAAGGTCAGAATATGGGAGGCTTTGAATGTTTTAAAGATGAAGGGCTTGAATATGGTGGGGACTTGAGAGAAAGTGATGTGGGATTAGGGTGAAATTGAAGGTGAAGAGGTGGTAAGGAAATTTGATTCGTTCTTATAGCGGCAGAAGAGAGAAAAAGCAAAAATGATTTGTACAGTACAACCCAATTTACCTTTTATTGTTACAGCTGTAATACGCTGAGGCAGTCATGGTAAAGACTGACGTTAATTTTTACAGCAGGTAAAAGTTAATTTGGACTTAAATTTACCCATCAGCAGCAAACTTGATTTCTGTGGATGAGTGAGCCTGTCCGCAGCAACCTTGGTTGATGCGGAAGATTAAGTCTGTTATTAGAAAACTCAATTGCTGCTGATGGATGCAATGATCTGCAGCAAGGGAGTTGCTGCTTACAGCTTTAAACTTATCAGCATGAATAAGTTAAAGTAGTTAGGGGCAAATTCTTTGCTGCTGAAGATCAGACCTGTCAACAACCAACAAGGATACTGATTACTTATAACTTTTATTTACAACAAGGAACAGACACAATTACAGCAAAGGATAGACGCATTCAATTGAACCAATGATGATGCTTGGTGGTTTCTTTGCCTTCCATTGTTGAGTTGGTGGTTTTCCAGCTCTCTTTGCCTTTTCAGCAGCGGAAGCTGCATATGAGGGCTTTGACTGACTAGAAGCAGATTTTGTTGCTGCTGATTGTTTTACTTGAGCAGCTCCAGACTTTGCTGCTGAAGGCTTTCCTTTTGGTTGCTTGGACTTGACTCGATCAGCAGCAGTTTTGTTGGCTGCTGATGGTTTAAGAACAGACTTATGCCTATCCTTCTTCACCTTACTAATGGGCTTTTGTATAATTTGGGGTGGAAGAGGAATCTGATTGAAAGGATTAAACTTACAATTTGCAGCAAAGTGATCTGATTCACCACAGATGATGCAAGATTGTAGAGGTTTTGACAACTGCTCCCTTGGTGGAGAAAGAGAGTTTCTGAATTGAGTTGCCTTAGCTTCAAACCTTCTTACATGTTTGTTCTTCTTTGTCTTCTCAAAAGCATGTTGTTTGAGGTTTCTTTGCTGCTGAAGGTAGTAGAAGCAGGTGCTGGCAATATGATTGTATTTCCCACACACAAAGCATGATTTCGCCAGTTTGTCCCTTTCACAGTACATATAGTCCTTTCTTTTGAACAAGTCTTTGAAGTTCTAGGGGTGTGCTTTGTTATGCTCAAAGGTGGCTTCTTCCAATGTATTTTGAACATATGAAACCCTCTCTCCAGGCGCATGACATATGTCAAACACCTTCTTTGGTTGGATTGAAGTTGAGGACTGCCCCTTTTCAATTTTTAGCTTCCTACCTTCTGGAGGATAACTAATTTTGATTTGTTTGAATGGTGTAGGAACTGGTATTGAAATGGCTGGCACTGGTGCTGAATGGATAATGGGGACTTCATCTTTAGTCAGAATAACTTGAGGGGCAGGAGGAGATGAAGCTTCACTTGTTTTAGAGGAGTCTGAGCAAGTTGATTCAGACTCTGATGAGGTAGTGCATTCTTGCACCAAAGGTTCATCCTTAGAGGGATCAAGATTTCTGTTGGCCATATCAAGATTTGCAAGATTGAAGCTTGGTTCATGGATGGCAACGTAGTCAGCAGGAGGTGCAACGGCTTGATATTGTTCAGCATGATACCCCAGACCAGTTTTTACCTTTTCATGAATTTGAGCATCCAAAAGTCTTTGCAGCTTTTTGGATGCAAATTCATATTTGTCGACATGAACTTTCTGTTCTGCCATTTCTGCTCTGGTAGTTTTAATCTGGCCAGTAGATCATCAATCTGAGTTTCAAGATTGGTTTGTTCATGTCTTAATGATGAAATCTCTTTCTTTAGGCAGTTAATTTTTTCTTTGTAACTGTCTTCGACCTTTTTGAATTCATATTTCATTTGATGAAACTCTTCATTTTGATCTATGAGGTTTTGATTATGCTTTCTGTAGCCTAAAACCTTATCAATACAGGCTTGGGAACATAGATCTTCATATACCTGAGGCGGTATTTCAGTTGTATCTGCCATAAGAGCTTGGTTGTTGGTAGGCAGATCTTCATACTGAAAGCTCCAGTCAAAGTCAGAAGTTCCAACAGCTGCACAAGCTGCAGTTTGAGCTGGAGGAGTAGCTTATTGCTATTGTTGTCTAGGTTGGCTTTGGTGAGCTTGTCTTCTTCGATCATCAGCTGGGTTTGCCCTAGGTGCCTTGCATTCTCTAGCAAAATGACCAAGTTGGTTACAGTTGTAACATCTCAATTTACTTTTATCCAAGCCAACTCTGGTGTTGGAGATGTTGCTTGGAATGGGTCTTCCGGTTCTAGAGTAGAATCTTTTTGCTCTTATAGAGAGCATGGCATACGAGTGCTGTATATCCATTTCTTCTAGATCATCTGGATGGAAGCACTCAAGATCCTCCTTGATAAAGTACATGTTGCTTGAGTTTTCAGAAACAAAAGCAGCAGAGGTTGAGGCTTGAGAAGGAGCTTCAAGAAGAAATGGTGATGTGTTTGTTTTAGAGGTAGGAGTTTGAGGATGTGTGACTGTGGGAGGATAGTAGTTGCTAGTACTAGGACCTGAGTGCTCAGAGTGAAACACAGAAGAGGTGGTGGTGGATCTTGAAGCTGTTTGGTAGCTTGAGCTCCTTTCCTTGGCCTGAATCATTTCTAATTCATAGGTTTTGAGCATACCAAATAGCTCAGTCATCTGAAGAGTCTTCAGATTCTCAGTTCTTCTGATGGACACGGTGTAGAGTGTCCAGCAACTAGGTAGAGATTTGATGAATTTCTTAAGAATATCTTCATTCTCCAACTTCACTTTTGAGCACTGCAACTCACCTACAAGATAAGTATATCTGTTATATAGAACAGTTAGAGACTCACCTTCCTTCCAGACGAAATTTTCATACTGCTGCTTAAGGATGTCTCTTCTGTTTTCTTTGACTTCCTAAGATCCAGCAAACATCTTCTCGAGGGCCTCCCAGAGCTCTTTGGCGGTTTTGTAACTTCTGAAGTTATGAAAAACTTCATTTGGAAGGCACATTTGGATAGCTCCTAGTGCCTTGAAGTCCACCTCCATCTTTTTTATATCCTCTTCTGAGTACTTGGAGGGCTCCTTTGGAACTGATGGTCCTCCAGAGTCAGCAGATGCCACCATGGGAATGTAGGGTCCATCCCTGATGGATTTCCACATTCCGTACTCCTGATAGTAGAAAAAACTTTCCATGCGATTTTTCCACATGTCGTAGTCTTCCCAAGATACCAATCTTGGTGGTCGGTTGATGCTGCCAATGTCTTCAAATCCGTTGCTCTGTGCCATCTTTGTTCTTGGTGACTTGATGAAAGAGAGGGAGTTTAGAATAGAACCAGAAGTGATTAAACAAGTGTGAGTTTGTTTAATCTGAGTCAAAGCTCTGATACCACTTGTAGGATCATGAAATTACAAGATGGTTCTATTCTTAGTTGAAATTGGCGGAAACAATAACAACTACACAAATGTAATCGAGCTAGCAGAAATAATACTTTTAAGAACACTATTGTATTAAGCTTTTGCAGATAAACGATTACAATTGAAACTCAATCAGAAAGCACAAAAAGCACAAAAAGTACACTTACAATGAAGTGTTTACAGATTATTTATACTCACTTAGAATCAAGACAGCCCCTTGATTCTAAGGATCACATCTAACACAGACCGTTGATCTGTTGTATGTAGCTAACTATTACACGTTTTGTCTATATCTAGTTAACTTTATTGAAGCGTCTTCTTTATGCATCATTACTTGCATGCTTGGAGAAGAGCATTGTTGTCCGTCATTGGTTGTGCCATTGCGGTTCCTTCTGCTTTGAGTGTGTCAGTTGCTTTTGCAGAAAGTTGCCAGTGACGCTTGGTATGGATAGACAGCTGCAACGATTTGTCTTCAAGGCACAAGGTTGTCAGCAACAAAGATGTTAATCAGCAGCTAGATGTAACCATCCAAAGCTGCTGATGATTTGCCTGTCAGCAGCATCAAGTGTTGATGCTGATGAGAAGCCTATCTGCAGCAACTTTGGTCTTCGGCAGATAAGGCTATCCGCAGCAGATTTGTTCTTCAGCAGGAGAACAAGTATCCGCAGCAGATAAGCTTGTCCGCAGCAGTTTGTTGGTCAGCAGCAAACTCTGAGATCAGCAGCATTAGTACTTAGAGAATTTTGTAGCCATCAGTTTTTGGTTCTACAGGGAGGGTTCCAGAAAAAATCACATAGTTAGGCGAAAACCGAGAAAACCACTTAAAAAACCAATTTTAACCAATAATTAAATAATATTTATTTTTTATTTTATTTTTATTTTTTTTATAAGAGTATTAATGTAATATTAAATTGTTTTACCAAAAAACCATTTAAATATTGGATTATGTATACGTAACCAATAGTATTACGTATACGTACACAGAAAACAAAAAAAATTACAGTTATGCATACGTAACCAATAGTATTACACACTATTTTAGTGGTTTTCTCGGTTTACGCATAACTTTATGGTTTTCTCTTCATCCTTCCCATATCTATCTATCTATCTATATATATATATATATATATATATATATATATATATATATATATATATATTGCACATCAATTTCCAAGCTCTCCGAGCTTCATATCTTTTTTTTTTCTTCGCTACCTGATGTGCATACTAAAATAGTTAGCTAATGCTTATAAGTTCAAGTTTTTTAATCATTTAATAAGTAACCATTCATTCACTTGTTGCTCATACAAAACTTGTTTATCGGTAACATACTTTTAGCATACTTTATACTACTATGTAAAAACGTATCACAATACTACATGTAATCTTTACTTAGCCAGTTCTCGTTTCATTGTTACATGTATCTTACTTCATTTACATTCATTATAGTCCACGAATGACACTTTCTTTCTTTAATTTCATATGTTACATCCATAAGGATGAATCCCCAACTATAGATGGCTTTTTTCTGAGTTTCAATCAATCGAGTACCGCTGTACCAGGTACGTTTCAGTATTTCAGTTTCAATAAATTGCTAATATGCTAGCCTGCTATTTTTTGCTATTAGAATTTGATAGTTTGGTTCAAAGTTGCTAATATGCTGTACCAGCGATTCCGACACTTTCTCTCTCTACGGGTTTCTTTCTCTAGAAGTTGCAAAAGAGAAGTGTGTGCAAGTGTGGGGTATTTGTAGGAGAGGCCTCCCCGAGCCCACCTCGCGACCAACTTGGCCCAACCTCGGCCCGCGGTCTGTTCGCTCCATTCGTCCCGCTTTGAACCCGTTATCTTTACATATTTTTTTTTCACAATTTTATAAATTTTTGGGATGTTACAAATCTACCCCCCTTACAATAGGTTTCGTCCCCGAAACCTATCATAGGTCAAATAGATAAGGGTACGACTCCCTCATTTCCGTCTCTACTTCCCATATAGCCTCCGATCCCTTTCAGTGTTTCCATTGGACTTTAACCAATTGGATCACTTTGTTACGTAAACATTTCTCTTTTCGGTCTAAGATAGCCACGGGTTCTTCAATGTAGTTAAGGCGGTTGTCGACCTCGATGTCAGTAATTGGTACGTGAGCCGATTCATCCGCTAAACACTTTCGTAAGTGTGACACATGGAAGGTAGGATGGATCCCACTTAATTCATCGGGCAACTCCAACCGATACGCGACTTCATCATTACGCGATACCTCGGACAAAGCGGGACTAACTTTCCTCTATTCATGAATCGTCCGACAAACCTCGGACTTAACTTTCCTCTATTCCTGAATCGTATGATCCCCTTCCAGGGCGATACCTTCAACATTACGCGATCCCCAACATTAAACTCAATAGGCCTTCGTCGTTTATCCGCGTAGGATTTCTGATGATCTTGAGCGGCCTTCATTCTTGCTTTGATTTGAGCAAACCTTTCTGATGTTTCTCGTATGACTTCGAGACTTCCTAATTCCTTCTGTCCAATCTCACCCTAGCAGACCGGGGTCCTGCATCTTCTCCCATACAACATTTCGTAGGGCGGCATGCCTATCGTCGCGTGATGACTATTGTTGTAGGAGAATTCGGCTAACAGCAGATGACTATCCCAACTGCCACCAAAGTCGATAATGCAAGCACGGAGCATATCCTCAAGCGTCTAAATGGTCCTTTCAGATTAACCATCCGTTTGCGGGATGGTAAGTCGTTCTCAAATCCAATCGCGTACCAAGAGCAGTTTGGAGAGATTGCCAGAAACGGGAGGTGAACCGGGCATCTCTATCAAAGATTATGTTTAAGGGAACACCGTGACGGCTCACAATTTCGTCATTGTAAATTCGGGCTAATTTCTCAACCCGGTAGTCCTCACGGATAGGCAAGAAATGAGCAGATTTGGTGAGGCGGTCAATGATCACCCAGATGCTATCATAACCACTTGAGGTGCGAGGGAGTTTGGTAATGAAATCCATAGCTAAGTTCTCCCATTTCCACACGGGAATTTCTGGTTGTTCAAGTAACCCGGAAGGACGTTGGTGTTCGGCTTTGACTTTGGAGCAAGTTAGACATTTGGCAACATAGAGAGCAATGTCTTTATTCATACCGGGCCACCAATATTGTTGGCGAAGATCTTGGTACATTTTATCCGCACCAGGATGAATAGAATAATGAGTCTTGTAGGCCTCGTTCATGAGAAACGTACGGAGATCATCGTGATCGGGAACCCAAATACGGTTCAAGTAATAAAGTAAGCCATTAGGTTTCGATTCGAGCTGAAGTTCGACACCACACGACATTTCCTCGTACATGTTACCCTCGGTGACCGAGACGTGTTGAGCTTCTAGGATACGATTTTGAATGTCGGTTTGAATTTGGACACAATGAAGCATGAAATGGTCCTTTCGACACAAAGCGTCGGCTACAACATTCGCTTTGCCGGGATGGTAACGAATCTCGCAGTCATAGTCGTTAAGGAGTTCAACCTAACGTCGTTGCCTCATATTGAGTTCTTTTTGGTTGAAGATGTGTTGGATACTTTTATAGTTGGTGAACACCACACATTTTGTGCCTTAAAGGTAATGTCTCCAAATCTTCAATGCAAATACAACCGCACCCAATTCGAGGTCGTGCATTATATAATTCTTCTCATGGATCTTAAGTTGCCTTGATGCGTAAGCGATCACCTTGCCTCGTTGCATGAGGACACAACTGAGACCTTGGTTGGAGGCATCACAGTAGACAACTAGATCATCATTCCCATCAGGGAGAGTCAAAATAGGAGCATTGCAAAACTTTTGCTTGAGAGTTTGGAAAGCTTCTTCTTGCTTTGGTCCCCATTCATAAAGTTTACCCTTGTGGGTCAAAGCGGTGAGAGGAACAACAATCTTAGAGAAATTTGAAATGAAACGACGATAATATCCCGCAAGACCAAGAAATGAACGAACTTCGGTGGGGGGTCTTCAGGGCATTCCAATTCTTAACAGCTTCGATCTTAGCAGGGTCAACATGAATTCCCTTTTTGTTGACGATATGACCCAGAAATTGAACCTCTTTTAGCCAAAATTCACATTTGGAGAATTTGGCATATAGTTGTTCCTTCCTCAAGAGGTCCAAAACCAACCTAAGGTGTTGCTCATGATCGGATTTAGTCTTGGAGTAGATTAAAATATTATCAATGAAGACTATCAAGAATTTATCAAGGTACGGTTTGCACACACGATTCATGAGATCCATGAAAACCGCGGGTGCATTGGTTAGCCCAAAAGGCATAACCATAAACTCGTAGTGACCATACCTTGTTCGGAAGGCAGTCTTTGGAATATCTTCCTCTTGCACGCGGAGTTCGTGATAACCAGATCGAAGGTCAATCTTCGAGAAGCAAGTAGAACCTTGAAGTTGATCAAAGAGATCATCAATTATAGGCAAGGGATAACGGTTTTTGATGGTAAGCTTGTTGAGTTCGAGGTAGTCAATACACATGCGAAATGATCCATCCTTCTTCTTGACGAATAAGACGGGTGCACCCCACGGTGAATGACTTGGAAGGATGAAGCCCTTGTTGGAGAGCTCTTGGAGTTGGCTTGCAAGTTCTTGCAATTCAGAAGGTGCAAGACGGTAAGGAGCTCTAGCCACAGGGTTAGCTCCGGGTACAAGGTCAATACGAAATTCTACTTGTCGAATGGATGGAAGACCGGATAGATCTTCGGGGAATACTTCGGGAAAATCCCGGATGATGGGGATGTCTTGAATACTCTTCTCTTTGAAATCCTTTTGAACAACATGGGCTAAGAATGCCACGTACTTCTTTCGTAAGTACTTTTGAGCGGTAGTGCATGACATTAACTTGAGTCCCTTGCAAGGATTTTCACCAAAGACTCTTAACGTTTCTCCCGACGGAAGGGGTATTCAGATGCACTTCTTAAAACAGATGACTTCGGCATGGTGATTTGACAGCCAATCCATGCCTATGGTGATATCAAAACTTCCTAATGGCATTGGCACAAGGTTGATTGGAAATATATGATCATTAAGTTCTAGAGAGCAGTCGTGGATAACGGAGTCAATTGCAAGAGAGTCACCATTTGCTACTTCGACGATGAAGGTTTTCTCTAATTTGGATCGTGTTTTTGCAAGTAAGGGTTCAAAGTTAAGTGACACAAAACTTTTATCTGCACCGGTATCAAATAAAATGGAGGCATATTGACTATTAACGAGGAACGTACCGTTGACCACATCATTGTTGGCCTGAGCTTCATTGGCGTTTATGTTGAAAGCACGCCCACGAGCTCCGCCTTGTCTAGCATTGATGAACTTCGGGCACTAGTCACGGAAATGATTTGGGTTGCCACATTCATAACAAGCACGCCCATTTGCAGTAGCGGGAACACCTTGATTAGCCACTTGTTGGTCGGTTCGGGTTGGTGGGTTAACTTGGCCTGCAAGTGCTTTGGCTCTACAAACATTGACCGTATGGCCATATTTCCCACAGTGGGTGCAAAGGCGACAGGAGATGTTTTGGAGGTGGTGATAATTGCATGTGGCACAGAGTGGGTAGATCCCCACATATGGCTTCTTGACTGGTGCTTGAGCCATGGGAGCAACTTGGTTAACAGGGATAGCAGGAGTGACTACAACAAAATTTCTAGCCTTTCTCTTCTTATTATTGTGGTAGGGTTCAGTTTTGGCTTCTTTGATGTGTAGGAGGGGTTGTGGTGTCGGGAACTTTCTTGGTGCCTTTTCTAGTCAGAGTCCCTGCTTTCACATGGTTGTCGGTTAAAGTAGCAGATAGGCGAATGGCATCTTCGAGTGTTGCGGGATTCCTCCCCAAGACAGTATCCTGAATCTGCCTAGGTAATCCACCAATGTACTTCTCGATGCAGCGGGATAAAGGTGTGACCATATGGGGCACAAGGAGATTCAACTCATGGAACCGAGTTGTATAAGCCAGACTCTCACCACTATCTTGGGCAAGATCCCAAAACTCAGCTTCCAGTTTCATCACCTCATTTCGGGGACAGAACTCTTCGGTCATTAGTCTCTTAACCTCATCCTATGGTAAGGACATGGTTGCCTCCATTCCTCTAGTTCTCTTTTCCCCATTCCACCACGTGAGTGCCCGTTTTTGAAAGACACTTGTGGCATGACGAACACGAAGGTTATCGGGGCAGTCTCTATTGAGGAAGGTGCCCTCAATACTTTCGAACCATTGAAGGAGTCCTGTGGCTCCCTCGGTACCATAGAACTTAAGAGGATTACATAAGTTGAAGTGCTTGAAGGTGCATTGTGGTGGGTTGGCACCACCACCACCATTAGCTCCATGGTTACCATTTGTGGCCCCATTAGCTTGAGTAAGTTAAGTTACAAGTTGTGCAAGGACATCAGCAATGTCGGTGTTGTTGGTGGTCACGGTAGCACGACGTGGAGGCATTCTATAGATTTGCACAACACAAGAAAAGATGTAAGAACTTATGAAAGTTGCTTGGATTTAAAAGGAAAAGATAGCAAATAAAATAGTTAATCATACTTTGGATTGTACTCAAATAGTGATATAATCACTTGAATACTATGACACATTAAGGTTAATTAAACTCATATAATTTTCAAAGAGACATGCTTTAGGCTATAAGTAAACAATCATCCCGAGAATTTCCAGGAAAGCATACGGGTCCCTCGGTTGATTGTGATTTATACGAAATGCTTTCCAAGACAGAAAACCCAGAATACAGGTGTCACCCTTCCAGATTGCACGTGTCCTCAAATAATTAACAAAGTTTAAAAGCCTTAACGAGAAAATAAAGAAATTCTATAGATTTAGATCCATGAAGTTTCCACATGCTATGAAGATGATGATAGAGAAATAGGTTAGAAAGTTATGAGGCTTGCAGGTATAGGTAGGGATATTGTTTATTTAATTTATTATTTAAGTATAGTCTAATAAGTTATGAATTTTAATAAGTAAGGCATCAAAATGAAATAGTAACTAATCATAGTAAGCATGTAGCACATAGCATGTAGCACATATCACATAATCATGAAGCATGGCATAAGCGGGTGTCCTAAAGTTATAGTCTAGGTCAAAGGTGTCTAATAACCTAGTTACCTATAACCAAGTCTCTGATACCAATCTATCACACCCAACCGAAGGCGGAATATGTCAGGGCGGGACATGTAGACTGTTAATGAGCACAAGGTTGACTAGATTTCAATAATTTAATCATCAAATTTCATTTCAAACGATTCAAACACAACCAAATTCAAATAAGTACATAATTGAAATACATAATATTCTTTATTTAAATTTAACTAAGTCCAAAGCCTATGTGTAGCATATCTTGATCAAACTCACATATTAGCACCTGAAACATGAATAAAATAAAGTCAACTAAAAAGTTGGTGAGCATAAACAGGTTTATACATAGATATTGTGTAGATATAAATAATCAAATCCTTACATAACATGATAAAATAAGGCATTTATGGGGAGCAGCTATTGTGTAACCAAAGTACAATCAAACCTTTGTAACTAGCATGCAAATTATGTTGTCGGTAACAATCACCCCAATCTGGGTGGGTTTGTCAGACTCAATAGATCTATCATTGTTAACCGTCGGCTTGAATAGTTAATGATTGCACATAAATTGCACACAAAAGTTAACACAACTAGCACTCAAACATAAAGCTCAAATTTGCACACATGAATGTAAAGAGGATTTGTGTTTGTATAGTTTATGTAAATGTAACAATTGTATGTATAGTGTTCATGTTTCACCCCAAAAAGTGTAAAAGTGTGAAAAGGGGCTATGTAGTACTCACTTGATTCGAAGGTGTAGCTAGCACGTGAGACTAGGTAGTAAAATGATCCTTGTAACTCACCACGTTAACCTAGTCTGTAATGTATATTGAATTAATAGTGGGTACAATAGTCTATGTTTAAGTCTAAGATTGAATTGGATGTGTGTATCAAGAGTGGAGTTGTAGGTGTTAGTGGTTCATACTTGAATGAGGTGCTTTATAAAATGAGAAATTTAAATGAATAATCTTAGAATAATTAGATTAGGGTTTGAATAACTAAATAAATTAAATATTTATTATTTAGTAATTTAGTTATAAAATTAGTGTGTGAATTATCTTAAATATAAATTAAATAAATAATTTTGCTTTATTTATTTATTTATAAATATGTGTAAGAATAATATTCATTTATAAGGATGTGTAAAATAGAGTTGTGTAAATAATATTTATGTGTAGAGTTAAATATGCATTTACCTTTATAATAAATAACTTTTATTTATTTATTTACCATTTAGAAATAAATATATTTGATCGTTTTAAATAAATTTAAATTTTATAAATTTTATAAAATCAATTGTTTTTATTTGGAAATTAATTTAAATATTTAGATTTTTGCATTAAATATTTAATGTACAAATTTTTTTTAGTTATAACTTCATAATAAAATGAATTCATATTGAAAATCTATAAATATGATTTCATTGTATTAAAAATATAATTAAAAATTTTAAAACTTTGTATAAAGTGTTTATTAAAATTGTCACCAAATTTTATAAATAATTTACCCAAAATAAATACATAATTTAAATTGAGTATTCAATAAACTATTTTTTAGAATTAGAGATTTTTATTCAAAAATTGTAAAACTGGTTTCATTCTTTTCTAATAATTGTAAAGTTATAAAAATAATTTTTTTATAATTTTTGGAGCCTTAAAAACGGTTTTAAAAATTAAACAGACCATAGGGACTCAAACCAGGGTCTGTGCTGGGTGCGCCGGATGAACAAACCACTGGACCCCGGTGATTGAATTGGATTCCGAAACGTTTTAACCTGCGATTGAGATGGGTCCGGGTTTGGGTTTTTAAACGAGGTGCAAAAAGTCAGGCAGTCATGCGGGCCGTGGGTTTCGAACCCACACCACCGGGTCCGATGGTGCGTGGTCTTAACCAGTCGGACCGGGTGGTTCGCTGATTATAACAGGAACACAAAAATTTAAATACTAAAATTAAATTCATCAAATCCCCAAATCAGGAAACGCAAGAACACGGCACGAACTCAAGTCGCAATTGAGTTCGATGCGTAATATGAATGCGAATTGATAAGGGGCTTTTGACGAGCACTAAAAAACGAACCGAATGATGTAAGAACCTACTTGATTGGTTTGGGCCCGAATGCAGACGGCTACGGTTTCTCTCCGACTGTTCTTCGTGATCGATAGGACTCTAGAGATGAAATGCGGGTTCGCCTAAGGTTGGGAGAGTTTGTGTGGTGGTATACGCGAGTGAGAGAGAGGTTTAATTTGATTAATTTTGTGAGTAATGGACAATTCGATTTCAATCTTAGTCCGCAACGGTTACGGTGACTGATTACGCGTTAATCCATCGACCCGGGAATGAATTAGGTCTGATAATAGTCAAGGTACACTCGAGGTTGACGGGTGCATGATTTCTGGGATTGATTATGCGTCATTTACATGAATTAAACATAAATTGATACGGTTTGACTTTCAGGAGTCAAATTCGTTTGAATTTGAATTATGCCCGCTTAATCAGTTGAATTGGATTGATGTTTGTGTAACATCCCAAAAATAAAACGACAGTTATAATAACCGAATAAACGAACGAGGCATGTCGGGTCAGGCCGGATGGGCCGGCGGGCTGTAAATAGCTTAGGTCTCCATCATTTCTCTCATTTGCAAGTTCTAGAGAGAGAAACCGTAGAGAGAGAAAGTTGGCAGATCGACCTAAGATTTTAGCAAAGTGTTGCTCCATAGCTCGTGAGAAGAACCTCCGGATCAGAAACTCGATTCAGGTAACGATCGGGCCTAAATCTGAGTTTTTGTTCGTTTTTGGGTTTTTCGGGTTTTGGGTGAAAAGGTAACGTTTTCACGGATAAAACTGATAGATAAACATAGATTTGAGTTCCTTAATGGAAAGCAAACATTTTGAAGTAAACAAGTTTGGGATCTTGACGTGATCAGACCCGAAGGCGAAAGTTAGGGTTTTTGCGAAGAAGTCAGTATGTTTAGAATGGTTTAACCGTTAGAGTCGGGATTGGGTCTGATGTGTATTTAACTAATCAATTCAGATCGGAAGTGACGTTGTTGGGCCTTTGTTTAGGACAACTGAGACTAGCTTATAAGGTGAGTTCTAGAAGCCCTTCTATAAATATTTTAATTAAATGTTTTTGGGCTGGTGTGCGTACATACGGAATGATGTTTTGAAATGAGGTTTACGAAACGAGGTTTACGAAAGGATGTTTACGAAATGATGTTTACGAGATGATGTTTATGAAATGTTTTGCCAAATGAAGTTTACGAAAGAGATGATGTTTTGTTTAATAAAACGTACGAATGCTTTAACTAAAATGAGGTAAAGGTTTTATGAAAGTCACGAATGAACGAATCTGCCACGAGTTCCTACGGGAGCTAGGGTATGTATGTATGTATTGGCCTCACCTTACGGGGGGCCTTTGTGGCTGGCTAACGGTTGTACAACTGGTTGATGATGGGGTGACGACGGTCACCCATGGGATTACCGGGATCCCGATGGAAGGTACTATTCCTTGCGGGGGAAATAGTGCCTAAGTTATGTTCTGTCTACCTAGAGGTAACGAGCCTTAGGAGACGTATGTTTGGTCTACCTATAGGTAACGAGCCTTAGGAGATGTATGTTTGGTCTACCTAGAGGTAACGAGCCTTAGGAGACATATGTTTGGTCCACCTAGAGGTAACGAGCCTTAGGGGACCTGGGTGACAGATGACTTAGAGGTAACGAGCCTTAAGTTCATCCGCTGGTATGCGATGTATGGGATTGACGGTTACAAGAAGGCGCAGATTCGGTTCATGTTGACTTATGTATGTTATGTTACGATGTTAAGACGATGTTATGTTATTGCATGTTTTACATACACTTTTGTTAAACAAATGTGTATTATTTTTTTGCAAAATGTTTATGTTAAGGTTTTATGTAAAGCTAGAACTCACCAGCGTAGCTGACTTTTTAGTATGCACATTCAGGTTAAGGGCAGGTTATGATGATGGACGGTGATGTTTGGCAAGCGAGAACAGTTACCCGCATGATATGAAGATTGGCATCCCGTTATAAGTTGTTTATATTATGTTTATGTATTTGATAACGTTACTCTTCCGCATGTATGAACAAGTTTAATTACGATGAATGAATGAATCCACTGCATTATTTTGATATTTAAGTTTAAGAACTGTTTGTAAATGAGTAAATCCAACAAGTGAGGCCTCCCGGGTTTGGGGCCTTACAGTTTGGGCCGGGACTTGGTCGATTCTTTTTTGGGTAAACATGTGGAGTCCAACTCAACAATAATCCGTCGATGGCCGCCTTTAATTGTCACGGTTTGGGCTGTTTGACTTTGAAAGTCAATGAAGTCCAAGGAAAGTCAAAATTGATGTTTTAGAAGTCAAAATTGAGTGTAGGGTTCCATATTAGGGTTCAAATGGTTTGGGGTTCAAGCAAACGAGTAATTTCTTGTTAGTTGAATAAATGCATCTACGTATGTATGTATTTGTTTGGTATTTACATAAATATATCTGTATATATATATATATGATTTTAATAATGTATACCCGTGTAAAACCCGTGAATTTGTATTGTAATCTTGGGTTTGATTGTTGGTACGAATAGAATAAACCAGTGTACTAGATTTTGGAATTAAATGCGTTACATTGAATTGGAAATAAAGATAATAAAATCAGAAATGTTACAATCTTGAGCTCTTTCAATTTCCCACATCACATCTGATGTTACCACCAACTGACAAGCTTTCACTCTGATAGGAGCAAGCACATCCTTCCGGCTTAGAGCGTCATCCACCACGTTTGCCTTTCCGAGATGGTATATGATTTCACAGTCATAATCTTTCAATAGTTCCAACCATCGTCTCGGTCTCATATTAAGTTCCCTTTGTTCGAAGAAGTACTTCAAACTTTTGTGGTCGGAGTAAATAGTAAACTTCACCCCGTAAAGGTAGTGCCTCCAGATTTTCAATGCGCATACGACAGCAGCAAGTTCCAAATCGTGAGTCGGATAATTAGCTTCATGAATCTTCAACTGCCGTGACGCATACGCGATCACTCTCCCGCGTTGCATCAATACGCATCCCAATACTTGACCCGAAGCGTCGGAGTATACCACTAAGTCTTCATTGCCCTCGGGAAGGGCCAAGACTGGAGCTTAGGTTAGCTTCTCCTTCAATTCCTTAAACGCCTCATCTTGGGTCGAACCCCATTCGTACTTTACCTCCTTTCGAGTCAACTTTGTCAACGACGAAGCTATTTTCTAGAAATCCTGGATGAATCTCCGATAGTAGCCTGCCAATCCCAAGAAACTGCGGATTTCAATTGGCGTCTGAGGAATATTCCATTCCCTTACCGTCGTTATCTTTGCTGGGTCAACCATAATGTCGTTCGGGTTAATGACGTGACCTAGGAATTGGACTTCCCTAATCCAGAACGCGCATTTGGATAACTTAGCATACAACTTTTCCTTCTTCAGAGCCTACAACACTTCCTTTAAGTGACATGCGTGATCACCCTCATTCTTAGAGTAGATGAGGATATCATCGATTACAGATCGATCCAGCATTGGTCGACAAACCCTATTCATCAAATCCATGAACGTTGCGGGGGCGTTCATCAATCCGAAAGACATTACGCGAAACTCGAAATGTCCATAACGCGTGTGAAATGCAGTTTTCGGTATGTCTTCTTCCCTCACCTTCAACTGATGGTACCCGGATCGAAGGTCGATTTTTGAGAACTAACTTGCGCCTTGCAATTGGTCAAACAGGTCATCTTCACGGTATGTTTGTTCAACTCGCGATAATCAATACACATTCTCATCGAACCGTCTTTCTTCTTCTTCACAAACAACACCGGAGCACCCCAAGACGAGATACTCGGTTGGATAAATCCTTTCTCAAGTGACTCGTCTAGTTGTGCCATTAACTCTTTCATTTCCACTGGTGCTAGTCGATATGGAGCCTTAGCCACGGGCTAGGCATCCGATACTAAGTCGATTTGAAATTCAATCTCTCTGTCGAGTGGTATCCCAGGCAAATCCTCCGGAAACACCTCCGGGTACTCGCGTACCACAGGTACATCGTCTAGTTCCTTCACTTCCTTACACTTGTCAATTACGTACACCAGATAAGCCTCGCATCCGCTCCTCAAGTAATCTGCTGCCTTAATCATTGAGATGATGTTTGGCATCGGGGTATCACGATCTCCAAAGACCTCGATTTTGCTACCATTCGGAGCCTTGAGTCGGATTATCTTTCGTTTACATATGATTTGTGCTTCGCTGGCAGTTAACCAATCCATACCCAACACGACATCAAACCCTCCCAAAACCATAACAAACAATCTGATAGGGAACCTATGACCTTTTATTTTTATCGTGGAGTTGTCAACTATATCGGTCACTTTCGCAGTTCTACCCTCAACGGTTTCTACGCTAAAAGCCCTTTCTAGCTTACTGACGGTGTACTTCACTCATTTACAAAAAGTCGCAGATATAAAACTCTTACTGGCACCCGAATCAAATAACACAGAAATAAAAGTGTTGTTAAGGATGAACGTACCTGACGCCACGTCGGGGTCCACCCTGGCCTGGTCTTGTGTCAGCGCGTACGCACGAGTCTTTGCTCAGGGTCTCTCTTCTTTCTTCTCGGTACTCTTCCCTTTCCCAGATTCGCCCATTTTTGGTTTCGGGCATTCTCTACTCAGATGACCGACATCCCCACAGTTATAGCACTTGAAGTGTTGTGGGCACTCACGGGAGTAGTGCCCGGTCTTGCCACACTTAAAGCATAAGTTAGATCCCAGTCTACATTCACCTGCATGCTCCTTTCCACACTTCTTACAAACAGTCGGTTCATCTACCCGAGCCCTCTTATCGCGAGCCCCAAATATCTTTCCACCAGTTCGCTTGTTTGAGAAGCTTGGTCTCTTCTTTGCTTCCTCAATGGCGGCATCGTTTAATGTCAGATCATCATACACCACACCACTGAGTTCCACCACCGAATCGTAGGTGGTAGGAGTGTTTACTTTGATAAAGGTGCGGACCTTGTCCGGTAGTCCCTAGATATAACAAGAAATCTTTCTCTCTTCGGTAGAAATCAGGTGTGGCACCAGACGTGCCAACTCATTGTACCGGGTGGTGTATTGACGGTGAGTCGTGTTACCAGCCTTTAAATTCAGAAATTCTCTCTCCACTTTCTCGATTCGTTCCTTGGGAAAAAATTCTTAATAACTAACGCCTTCAAATCATTCCATAACATAGTGTCAGCAGCTGTATCTCCCTAAGCTTGTCGCACTCCCTCCCACCAGTGGGACGCTTCTTCTCTCAAGGAGTTAGCAACAAATTTCACCACTTGATCCGTCCGACAATCGCTGAGACGGATGGCAGCCTCCATACGGATTACCCAGTCAAACGTAGCCACCGCGTCTTTCTTTCCAGTCAGGACCGGCGGGTCACATGCTTTAAATAACTTATAGTCGCATCCGTGAGCAGGCGGCGCGTTGTCAGTCTCGTTGTTCTGGGCACTAGTTACCATGCTAGACCCACCTTCCCCATTAACCTTCTTCAACGCTTCTGCCAAAAGACCTGGCAGAGAAGTCTTCATCAACTCTGTGAACTCTCGAGCTATAGCTACTCTCACTTCTGGTTCAAAAGTGAAATGTGGTTCTTCAACCTGTGTCTGCTCAGTTCCATGCACACTAACCGCCGGTTCAGTGTGAACACTTCCTTCTTCACTATAATCTTGGCCCGCAGGGTCCTACCACGCCCACCATTTCGGCCTTCGATACGACCCCCACCACGCCTTCCGGTTCCTCTCCTTGCCATTTCGTTCTATAAGACAAGAAATCCAAAGTCATCACGCTAGTTAACAAATAGAATTCAACAAGCACTGTAAGATGTTAATATACACGAGCCATCTGCAATTAACCATTACACTACCTTTCGATTTCTACTTGACCACCTTGGTGATTCCATCGGAACACAAGTCCTTACCTAACCCTTTCTAAGGCATACTATATATGTAAATATATATACTACCCTCATACCTGTGACTTGAGTTACCCGTACTGGCATCCGCTTTCGGTCCCATTCACAGTTTAAGTTCAGACACTGGGAGTGTCCGAATCTCTCAAACTATTGCTCTGATACCAACTTATAAGGCCCCAAACCCGAGAGGCCTCACTTATTGGATTTACTCATTCACAAACAGTTCTTAAACTTGAATATCAAATAACGTAGCGGAAAATACTTCATTAAAACATAACCATTACATTGTTCAACATATGGAAGCAGCGTAAACATTGTCTAAACAAAACATAAAGAAATCAAACGTAACATGATGCCAGTCTTCATAAGAAGCCGGGTAACTCTTCATCGCTAGCCAAGCATCACTGCCCAACCTCATAACTTGCCTTAACCTGAATGTGCATACTAAAAAGTCAGTTACGTCGGTGAGTTCTAGCATTACATAAAACTTTAAACATTTAATTTTGCCAAACATAACATTCATTCATTTAATAAAATCGTACGTAAAAACATGCAATAACTTAACATCATCAAAACCTCTTAATCATATCATCATAACATAAGTCAACATGAACCGGATCTGCGCCTTTTCCTAACCATCAATTCCACATCATCGGTTGGCTGAGAAACCCTGAGGCACACCACCACTAGGCCCATCAACACCATACTGTCCTTCGGGTGAAGAACTCCTAGGGCCCGATACCTCAAAGCCATTCAACACCAACCCGTACCTTAGACACTATTTCCCCACAAGGAATAGTACCTTCCATAGGGATCCCGGTAATCCCATGGTGACCGTCGTCACCCTTTTATCCACCCGGTTGTACAACCGTTAGCCAGGCACAAAAGCCCCCATAAGGGTAAGGCCCATTCAATGCATACATACCTTAGTTCCCGTATGAACTCGTGGCAGATTCGTTCATTCATGACTTTCATAAAAACCGTTACCGTTTTTACATCATTTTAGTTAAAGCCTTCGTACGTTTTATTATAAAACATTTCATCATTTAAACCGTTCGTAAGCCATTCGTAAACCTCTTTGGAAAAACACTTCATAAACACATTTCAACTTTCCTTTCGTAAAAATCGTTTCATAAAACATCGTTTCGTTAAACATCATTTCGTAAGTATGCACACCAGCCCAAAAACATTAATAAAACATTTAAAAGAGGGCTCTAGAACTCACCTGATAAGCTAGTCTCAGTTCTGTCCTAACCACGATCCAACGAGCGCTACACGTGATCTGAATTGGTTAATTACACATATATCAAACCAATCTAACTTACACTCTTTTACGCAGTCTGATCTAGGCGAACTTAATGCTAAGTTCGCTTCCTATGATCTAGGCTAACTTGCCTTAAGTTTACTTAACTTGACTAGGCGAACATAACCAGGCGAACATAACCAAGTTCTCTTCAACCTTGCCAGCGAACTTGCCAGGGGAACTTGATAAGTTCGCCTCAACCTTGACAGGCGAACTTGCCAGGGGAACTTGATAAGTTCGCCTCAACCTTGTCGGGCGAACTTGCTAAGTTCGCCTGTTCAGGCAGTCATCTTCCCCAAACAATCCGAAGTTCTTGCATGCAAACCTGATCATGCCAAAATCCCAACTTTCTTTGGTCAAAACATTCGGTTTACCTTCTAGATACTAGACCTAAGCTTATTTTCAAGTTTCATCCGTAAAAACGTTACCTTTTTACCCAAAAACCCAAAAACCCAACATAAGCAAAAATCTCAAATCTAGCTGGAGTTGTTACCTGAATCGAGATTCTGATTTGGAGGTTCTCTTCATGAGCATAGGAGACACGAGCTGGTGCGATCTTGAGCGATTCCGACACTTTCTCTCTCTACGGGTTTCTCTCTCTAGAAGTTGCAAAAGAGAAGTATGTGCAAGTGTGGGGTATTTATAGGAGAGGCATCCCCTCCCCGAGCCCACCTCGCGACCAACTCGGCCCAACCTCGGCCCGCGGTCCGTTCGCTCCATTCGTCCCGCTTTGAACCCGTTATCTTTATATATATTTTTTTTTCACAATTTTATAAATTTTTGGGATGTTACACGGGCCGGCCCATGGGCCGCGAGCAAAGGAAGAAAGCCCCTCAAGTCAGCTACATCATCACAACCTCCCCTCAACTCCACCATTTGTTTAACTTAGAGAGAGAAAGAGAGAACATGGTCTAGAGAGAGAAAGTAAAGGTATCGTCTCAAAGGCTCGGGAATCATTGCTCTCCATCTCAGTGACGTTTAGCAACAAAGAAGAAACAAAAACAGGTAACATTCATGCTTGAATCTGAGTTTTTAGTTAAGAAATGGGTTTTAGTGTTCTAATGGGATTGAATAAAAAGATGACATTTTTACGTATGAAATCGCATAAAAAACATGTATCTAGCTTCATGGAAGCTAGATACAAGTTTTGAACGTAAAAAGGTCGAAGCTTGAATCAAAAACGATGAAGTTGATGAAAATCTGATGTGTCGCCCAAAAAGTCAGATGAATGGTACGAAAACTATTTTTCGACCGAAAAGTGTCTCGGACACCTTAGATTTCGATCAGAACATTTCAGTCGAAAAGTGTCTCAGACACATAAGATTTCGATCAGAACATTTCGGTCGAAAAGTGTCTCGAACACCTAAGATTTCGATCAGAACATTTCGGTCGAAAAGAGTCTCGAACATCTAAGATTTCGATCAGAACATTTCTGTCGAAAAGGGGTTTTGGTCAAGGGGTTTTCGAGCAAAAGAATATGAGAATAAAGAACTTTTCTAAGTGATTAGTTTTCGGTCGAAATAGATTTCGACTGTAATAGATTTCGGACATGGAGTTTTCGCACAAAATAATTTGATACTAATGGGATGGATCTTCATGGGATGGATGCCACCTCCACCCTCAGTGGTTCATACAAACACAAATCTAGCTAATAATGAAATAAATTTAACAAATTCAAAATCATACAAACACAAATCTAATAATGGAATAAATTTAACAAATTCAAATTGAATTTATCAATTAATTAAACCTTTGACGCGTGCAAATGACGTGTAATCATATGGTTCTTAAAACATTGCGAATAATAAATAAAAAGAAAAAAAAAATCCATTTATATATCATTTGTATCATATAAACCTTAGTTTTATTTTGATAAGTGTAATGGCTATACACTTTGTATGTATAGAAACAATACTACAAATTGTATGTTCATGTATGAACAAAAGGGATCTTCTATTATGTTGTATGGTAGCAAAGAAGGATATTAACCAAAACTCTGGTCAACGGGACCAATATGTTCCATCTCCTCCGGTCTTTGCATCTTTCCTCCAAATGCATTTCCCATCTGTCAACAATCAATTTTGTCTTCAATCACCAAATGTTACGTGACATGCAATTATTATATTCCTATTACCATCCAAAATTAAATAGATTAAAACAATTGAGTAGTGTAACTAAATATATTTAATTGCTTTTATTCTCATTACAACATCCAGATTCTAAATAGTGTATTATTCTCATCAATTGTTATGAGTTTGAATCCTACCGTATACGCGTTTATTGGTGTCAGTTAATAATAGTATATTAAGTGTCGTTAAAAAAAATTAAAGATATTTAACGATTAGTTAAATATATAATATATCATGCATGTAAAAGAATATGCGAATATAGATTCCCGGGTTCAAAATAAAAACATTAAACGAAAATTATAAGTTACCTGAAACGTGTCGATATGTGTAACTGAATCGAAGTTGTGAAATCTGCTTGCTTCCGTGAGCTTCAAAGAAAGAAACTGAAATGAATATTCATGAAATTAAATTAAGATTTATTTAAAATTTTATATTGCTACAAAAATAATGATAACTCACCTCCACCTGACTCTTTAAAGATTGCACATAGTTGATTATCTCATCCAACATTACTGCCATGCCCATTGACTGTAAATATAACTTGTGTCAACATTAGAATCTATTTTATCAAATTAGTAAGACTATAAACTTGTACAAGTAGTTAAAGTATAATCAATGTTTTCAAAACCGAACCAATAATCGAATCTGCTGACTTACGAGTCTAATGGTCAGACAATTTTCAGGAAATCATAATAACATAATATATGTATAATAAAATATAGAACTATCTTGTAGCTTGAATTTGTATTGTTAATAAAACATAAAGCTTAAAATAAATAAAATGTAGTGTCTAAATGAATTATCAAATAAGTTTTTCTGAGGAACAAGTTCGTTACAACCATTTGATCCGGTTTGCTAGTTAGATCCGGTTCAAACGGGTACATTTCAAATTTACTTAACGCATTGTCTTTTTGCTCCGCATTGCTTTGGAATATACCTTGTAACACCCGGGCACGATGTTTTGCAAGCATCTCAAGCGCTCGTTGATTTTCTCTCTTCTAACCTGTATCCACAACAAGCACCAGTTTTCGTGATTCATTAATTTTTTGAACTATCGTACGGAGTTGACGATACTAAAGATATCAAAAGTTACCTATTTTCTTCAAACCCTAGTGTTTTTTTGGTTATTTTTTACAAAACTGATTGGAGAGTAATAAAAATCAAAATTTCCAAATTACCCTTTCTGCTATACTGTGACTATCAGTTGCTTGGCCCCTTTTAGCTCTAACGTGTACCACTTCCTTTGGTGCTTCACCACTATCACATGGTTTCACTCTCTTTTCCTTTCTTGAACTCTATATAATTAAAATCATAAAAAGTAAACTATAAGTATCTTAATTAAATATAAAGTAACTCATTTTTCACACCTTTATATTTAGTTCTTTTTAACCAAACTCTAGTGTCCAAAAAGAGTTGCTTTAGATACTTTTACATAACAAATATTAAAAATATCACTCGTTCTTTTCAAAAAATATACTATTTTTTTGTAATTGAATAAGAAAATCGCTTTATCTAAAGAAAACGAATACCTTATATTTCTTCTCATCCATCTCACTTTTGGTAACCAGATGATATGATGAACTCCCAGAACCGCTTGATGATACATCCATTGCTTTTCGCTTCCGATTTAGAACAGGAACCACAGGAGCCACTTCTGGTTGAAAGTTTTGCATGAATAGTTGATGATCGAGTGACGATAATACTTGTTGAGAGAAGAAATTATCATTTGAAAACGCCATGAGGCCTTGAGAATTACTCATGTTTGAATTGTCATGTTGGATTGAAAATTGGTTAAGTAATAGTTCCATGTTTTGATCAAAACTTGATGTGAAACCCTCCATATATGAATGTTTTAATAATACAAAGCTATTATTATATTTGCCCAATCTTTTGCCAGTTGTGTGTAGTCGCTCTCTCTATATATAAGCATAATTGTCTTTGTCTGTTTGTTCCTTTAAATGTATTATTTATTTCAATCTTTTTAGGAATTTGTTTAGAAAAAAGAGAGAAGAAACATGGTTCACGGAGTTGATGCACACCAAAAGAGAGAAGAAACATGGTTCACGGAGTTGATGCACACCAACTATACTTATTGCACAACAAGTACAAATATAGTGGATTTATTCCATTCCATCTCTACAATAATTACATTAGGTAACAATGAAATATAGGTTTATAGTGTTGGAAAGAAAATGTTTATTAATCATGTCTATTAGGCCATTAGCAGTGGTTTTACGCCCCCTCTTTCACGCCCCGCCATGTCAGCGCCATATCAGCACACGAGCAATCACTGCTTAGAATCACTTAAGGTGCCTAGTGGTTTCACGTTCCGCATTTAATTTTCAATAATTAAATATTAAGCTTAATATATTTAATTAAAAAGAAAAAAAGAAAAAAAATAATGAGTTGTAATAATTTGATTAGATGGATTTATGTTTGATTTGCCCCTTCGATCCCCCGTGATTGCCCCCATGCCGCCTAATCACGCCCCATTCACGCCTAGAAAAATGGTGTTCTTGTAATTTTTTGCTGATTTGTATCACGCGCGTGTTCACGACCTCCACTAATTCAAAAGCATGTGAATCACAAACTTGGAAAAAGGAACAGAGAGTTCAGAGGCCACGTGGAAGTTTCAGCTTCTTTGGTTGTGTTCCCCTAATGGGTCTAATTTCTGGAGATACATCCATAAACGGTCCCATAACTTGTTTCTTGCTTATTGTTCAATATGTGGAGCCCATCAAATATATATATATATATATATATATATATATATATATATATATATATATATATATAGGGATATGTTCAATTAAGAACCATCATTTTGGCGAGAACCAAAAGAACCATACATTTCTACACAAATATAAGGATGCATATATGCATTTGTGCATATATACAGTAAGGATGCATGTATGCATTTGTGTAAGAATGTATGGTTCTTTTGGTTCTCGCCAAAATAAAGGTTCTCAATTGAACATGTCCCTATATATATATATATATATATATATATATATATATATATATATATATATATATTGTATTAAATTGATTATACAATGGTGGTCACTAATCAAGGAGTTGGTGGGTTGTTCTTTTTCATTAAAGTTTAATGTTCCAATGCATGTATCCATAGGTATGTGTAGTTTATTTTGATTATAAATCCATAATGGATTTCAATGTAATCAACAAAGGAGATTTGGTGAGCAGTGTATGGGCCATCATCAAGATTGCGTGGTTTAATTTCCTTAAGGGGCAAATTTCACTGGAAAGCTTCAACAGTTACACATTTTTTAAACTTGTAGTCGATCTTATGATTAGTTTTGATTCGGTTTTGGTTGTTAAGTTTCTTCAAAAAAATGTTAGCCCGATGATTATATTCGACCCAAGTCATGATTTTTTACCTTCTTTCTGACCTAAGTCTCAACCGTACGTTTAGGGTTAGTGGCCCTACACTCATGACAAATATATGCATATTATACGATAACAACCACACAATGATTAGACTTTGAAAAATATTCACTACAATAATTTAACACTACACCGATCACACTTATTCAGAAAACAAAATTCGTCAGTATATCTAACCCTATACCGATGACATGTCGTCGGGAGAGGTTTTCCAAAAGTTGCCCAAGTGAAACCCCATACCGACGATAGGTGGAGGGAAAATTGGGCGCCAAATGAAACATATACCAATGACATGTTGTCGGGACATTTTTTTTGTGTGACCTAAGGCCGTAGATAGCCTTCTGCTCCACATTTCACAAAAAAACCCAATCCATTATCTCTCAAATCTATCTAGCGAAATCCAGTTTTTGAAACTATCATGGAGTATTTTTCAAGAAATCTTATTGTTTGAGGTGAGTTAACATACAGGGGTCTAGAATTCATAGTTTTTCACATCTCAAACAACAACAACTTACAATCCTAAGGAGTCTAGGATCAACTTATGAGTTGTAGCTAACTATCTTCAACATTCAAGTAAGTTTCTTACTTTCTTCTTCATTGTTCTTACTTTTCCAACTTTTAATCTTTCAATCCGTCAATCATTAATATATTTTGTTGTTATAATCTCCTACTTACCTTCATTCTTGTCTAATCCTATGTTTATCCATGATCATACACCTTTAATTGTTTTAATCACGGATCAAACAAGGGATTTAAACCCAAGATGATCATGTTCTTACCATAGTATTCATCATCTTGTTCTTCATCTTTAAAAAACCTTTACATTCATGTTTTTCAACTAATCTAAGATGATTCATGAGTCTATATCATCTATATACAGATTTATGGTCAAAACTTGGATTAAAACCTAAAAAGCATTAAACTTTATCTTTAACAAAATTAAACAAACTAAGTTTTGTATTTTGTCAGAAAATTTAGGTAAACTTGATTTGATCATAACTTATTCAATTCTTATATAAATAAAGTGATTCGTTTATTTGAAGTCAAGTTCAGAGAGTTATCTTTCCAACCATACCAAACACATCTTCTAACTCCAAGATTTCGACCTTCAAACTTTCTGCGCAAGTTAGTGCGCATTCAGCTCAAATTATGTCAAGACCCTAACTTATAGGAATTTTTTAAAAGCTTAATTTATTTAATAATATGAATTATTATATGTCTAAAACACTAAGTTATCCATCTAAACCTGGGTCTAATCCCTTGATTTTAAATCCTCTTTATCCTAATGGATTCTTATCTAAAAGATTAAGGTTATCTTCCATGCATCATTTAGAACTTTTTCATCTCTTTATCCTAATGGATTCTTATTTAAAATTCGATTTACTTGTCTAAAACACTAAGTTATCCATCTGCTGACTTCTCTGACAATACACGCATACAATACAAGATATTAAATACAAGTTTTGGCAGCATCAGCATAGGCGGAGATTGTAATATCTTAAGGTTGATGGCTACAAAATTTTCTAAGTATGATTGATGTTAACTATTCAATTATCTGCTCACAGTTCATTGTTGCTGATAATTACAATCTTATTGTGGACATACTACTTTGAAGCTGATAGAACAATTTGCTGCTAATAAAATAATTCCACCGTTAATACCAGTTTTGCTACTCATTATAACACCCCAATTTTTTAGAAAAAAAAGTCCAGGGACTAAAAGTGTAAAAGTCCCAAAGTTAAAGGACTAAAACAAAGAAATCAGGAGCGGACCGCTACCCAACTCGTAACGGTCTGCCGGCCACAATTGGTTCGGACAAAGAGAATCTGACACATGTATGATGACTCGCCAAAAAGGATTGGGTAGCGGCCCGCTAGCCAGAACTTTAGCGGTCCGCTACGTGTGCAACAAGTTGGATGGATGGCAAGAGGCGGTAGCGGACCGCTACTACCAAGCTTACCGGTCCGCTACGGGTCGTGTTCCAGCACAATAAATAGATGGTTATTTTTGTTCATTTGAAACAACAACAATAACACCACCAACACCATCACACACACACGCACGCATACCGAGGATCCCTAAACGACGGTTACGAGCGCGGTGGTTACGAGTACGATACGCTACGAGTACGGTTCTAGTCAGAAAAACGTCTAAATGAGGAACGAACTTAGGAACTACCAAGGATAATGTAAGTATACCGGACCCGTACCCTAGATACCGTAGTACACTGGACCCGTACCCTAGATACGATTATGTGAAATACATGCTTATATGAGATGATTATGTAATATGTGATGTGTGATATGATGAGGGTACGGGGTAATGACGGATTAGTCTAAACACTAAACGGGAATAAGGGAGTAGTCACGACGTATCCAAGGGGTGTGAATACGCCGCTGGTACTTCCTATATATAAATTTCTTGGTACTTCGTGGTGAAACCATTATGACTGTTTAGGGGTATAGACTAATAAATGATAACGAAATATAGTAAACGTACGGGAGAACATCCGACCGGTATACAGTTATCTGACAAACAGAATGTTCTGTCTAGGAAAGAGCGGTGTATAAATCTCTCATAGACCCGTAGCTCTTTCCTGGGAACATCTCTGTTGGAGGTACTGCTCTGGAAGAAAAATCACCCCGGTTTACAATATATGACTAATACGAATATGAGATGAAAGTATACCATGCATAGTGAGTATGAATATATGACAAATATGATTATATGAAATGCATGATGAATATATGAATGCATAATGATACGTGCAAACATGAATGAGTATGATGGAACGAGTCTGAACCCAAAAATGAAATAACGGAGTACTCACGAAGTGTTAGAGGGGTGGTGGATACGCCGCTGGTACTTCCTATATATAAACCCTTCTAATATATCGTGGAGAAACTGTTACGGAGTTTTAAGGTGAGGACTGGTTGGTGAGTAAATCAAGCATATACGTGAAATAAAAACAAATGCTTGATACATTTGGGAGGCTGTGAGTCAGAGATACTTAAGGTACCAAATGAAATGAGATACCCAGCCTGTAAGGTGGATCTCAATAAATAAAGAAGAAAATAAAAGGACACTCTAGGCCTACGGGGCTGAAAGAGCAAACTCTAGGCCTACGGGGCTGAAAGAGTAAATGATTCCAAGCCTACGGGGCTGAGGAACGAATGAATCTTCGTAAAAAATGCAAGAGGTCTATACTGACAAGTATAAGGACCTTGCCAATACTCGAACCGGAGGTACGCCAGGAGATGGTCACGTGGGCGCCGAGAGCCCGAGAAAACTTGAACAATAAGAACCTAAAGAGTTCATAATAAAATGAACGATGTAGTGTACTTACTTTGCATAAGCTAATTCAAAAACGTTTTCCAAACACTCCAGGAAATAAGCACGTGGAATGAAACTTCATGTGGACAGAGCTGTCGGAGTTGGAAAATCCCTATACAAGATAACGTAAATATATTATCCTTTTAAAACAATATATTATTATAAATGAAAATTTTACCTTAGCCATTATGGCAAGGTTTTTACTGATCTGGGATATGTTTTCCGCATTAAACTCTGATAAAATAATAGTAAGATAAGTAGGGTGTTTCACTCATTGAGCATTTGTGCTGTTGTTGATCATATTCGTTGTCGATAGACCTTATCTGTAGTTGATAAACCTTTTTTACTGACAAGTACGTTTCGCGGGAGTTTAGTGATTGGAGTTAGAGTTAGTGCGCACACCATTCCACTAGAAGGCTCATTTCACCAGTGTATCAAGAGGAGCTTTACAGAAGATCTACAACTATTGTATTTGTAGTTTTTCTTTTACTAGTAGCCAATCATAGATTACTTTTATGTTAATAATAAAATCAAGGGTGGGTATTGAATCTTATCCTTAGAATCAATTGTTTGTATTGATTTTAAGGAATCCATAGTTCTATATACGCATTAGGTATTCTCACTTATAAAATATGCATATATATATATATATATATACTAGGTTATAATACCGTGTATTACACGAGTTAAATAAATATAATGTTATATAATTAGTAAATGCAAAATTACGTTTTTAAAACCCGTGTTTTACGCGAGTTGAATAAAACATAATGTATTTTTTTAACACATACACTCGTCAAAAGATGTCTATTTTAACGTGACAATTGTAAATTATATTAAGTTAATTTTTAAAATATTTTTTTTAACTTGGTATTAATTTTTTTTATATATAATTGATAAATGGTAATCTATATTAAATTCATTTGTTTAATGATATAATAATAAAATCCATAATTAAATAAAAAAGTGTTCATAATTAGATTGATATTAAATAATAAAAATATATTCTTTTAATATAGTATTTAATAGGAGAGAGCGTCGAGAAAATTATGCTAAGAATGCAACAGAAGATAACATGTGTCCTATAATTTTACTTATTTATTAAGTATATATATATATATATATATAGGGTTAGGTTCATGAAAAACTCATTTTAATGAGAGAACTAGAGAACCACTAAAAAGAGAAGTGATGAGATTTTAAAAAGAAATGGTAAAACTGGAACTTAAAATATATAAATCTTTAAACATTTCTATCTTTTGCATACGTTATTATTTTTTTAAAAACATTGCACCATTAAATCAAGAATTTCTTTATCTTTCATGTGAGTATAAATAACATTATAAAAAATAAGAATTAACTCGTCTTTTTTTTTCTTCTAATTTTCAATACTGCATATGTGTAATATCACCCCCAAAACCCTAACACACCCCCACCCAAAAACCTAAACCCCCACCCTACCACACCTAAAAACCTAAACCCCCACCCCACCCCCACCCAAAAACCTAAACCCCCACACCCACCCCCAAAAACCTAAACCCCCACCCACCCCCATCCAAAAACCTAAACCCCTCACTCAAAAACCTAAACCCCCCACACACCCCCACCCAAAAACCTAAACCACCACCCACTCCCACCCAAAAACCTAAACCCACCCTCTACCCTAAAACACATAACCCTAAACGTAATACTGCATATGTGTTGTACCACCCCAAAAATATAACCCATCCCCAAAAACCTAAACCCCTCACCCCACCCAAAAACCTAACCAATTCCAAAAACCTAAACCCCTCACCCTACCCCCACCCAAAAACCTAACCCCCCCACACCCACCCCCCTACAAAAACTAACCTAAAAGATAAACTAAACCAAAAACTAAATCCTAAAGCTAAACTAACTATTTATATGAGGCTTGTTTTAAGAACAAGCACGACGTGGTAAACTAGGTCACCGAACCACTTTTTTAGTTTTTGATTTATATTTTGAGTTATAATTTTTTTTTATTTTTTTCCTTTAAAGGTTTTTCGCTAACAAAACGCTAATAAGTGGGTCAAACGAACTCCGATTGAACTCATTCCAGCGGCGTTGGAACCGTCTCAACGAACTCTAATCTGGACCCAAAAACCTAAACCCCCTCCACCCGCTCCCCCCAAAACCTAAACCCCCCCAACCCCACCCCAAAAAGCCTAAAACCACCAGCCCCACCCCCCCCCCAAAAAAAAAAAAACCTAAACCCCCCACCCCCTAAAAAAACCTAAACCATAAAATCTAAACCTTAAAATCTAAACCCTAAGCATAAACCATAGCTAAAACCTTAAAATTCAAACGTAAAATCTAAACCTTAAAAGCTAAACCCTAAAAGCTAAGATGGTAGAGTTCTACGAGACGGTTCCAACGCCGCTGAAATGAGCTCAATCGGAGTTCGTTTGATATCGTTTCTAAGCGTTTTGATCATTTTTTAGATTTTTTAGCGAAAACATACTTTTTATTTGATTCTCCCCTATATATATATGTATGTGTGTGTGTGTGTTCTTGCAACCTTGTAAACAGTTGAGAGTGAAATACAATGCTTGAAAGTTATATTTCATATGTTATTACATTGTTCTTAGATTATTAGATGTTATTGTTTCCGTCATTCTCAACTACTATCAGAACCATCTTGTATTGTTCTAGAGAAATACCGATCCTAAAATAATAGTAAATTCTTCGTAATTACGTAAATAAAATATGAACTATTGTATGCCAAGATTGACTTGTGTAAACCTTAACCGTGCAAGTTTGAAATGTTGATGAGATAAGAAACTGAATTGTTGTGTCTAGAAAAGGAACAAGTATGAAAGGTGCGCGAATTCTGAATGCTATTTTTTTTTAACGACAAATTTGGATCACCGACGGACCACTGGAGTATCATCATATCCCCAGGGGTACCACCCGATTATATTCCAACACCAAATCACTAATTCAGGAGAAAACCAAATTTTTCTAGGAAAACCCTCTTGTGAGATTCAAACTTAGGACCTTATGGTCACTGAGCTTATCCAACCATAAGATGCTGCTAAACTATTATACATTTGACAATTCCCAATGCTATTAATTTTGTTATTTGAATGCACCGAATGTATACATATAAAATAAAAAATAAAGTTCTAATACAAGTTCAAATCAATAGGCTTATATATGAGCATGTTGTATACGAACATAGCCCATGCGGATGAGAAATTTTGACTTTGCACTTATTGTAATCGACTTTATCTTCGAACACGAGTATTATGTTGCCGCGAGTTGTTGACTAGAGCAAATAACAACTAATCTTATCAGAGAGCTTCAAAAATTTTAAAAACTCTTTTAATTTATATTATAAGCTAAAAATATGTGATTACTACCAATTTTTATGTTTTTGGAGATAAATAAAAAAATATAACAAAATTATTAAATGTTTATTTATGGGTTACTTTAATAATATTCGACCTAATATTAATATATTACGTTTTGACGCTCTATAAATTTTATTTTAAAAACTTTCACATATTTAGAAAACTTAAATAAAAGATCTTAACCCTTTTAATCGAAATGAGCCAACTGTTTATAAACTTACATTAACAAAACTCAACCCCTTTTAATCGAATTGAACTGAACTATTAAGAAAATAATAATTGTGTACATTTTTCATAATAACATAAAATTAAACATGAATAAAAGACAAGTGTTGTTTAACATATGAAATGACCAGCACTCTAGAACTTTACATTAATCAAAACTCAATCCTTTTAATTATATTGAATGGAACTGTCATAAAAGACATCAATGATAATGATACTAAATTCTTAGTAATGACATAAAATATAAATACAATATGAACCGATGTTTCACATGTGAAATGACCGAACATCAGAAACAGTTTTGGAAGCCTAATTTGTTGTATAAACAATGTTATTGTTTGGTCTAGTCAACCATTTGTTGTGACATGATACTCGTGCTTAAAGATTAAGTGCAACTTTAAAATATCCTTTGTATAGTTTGTATTTCGGTTGCATTGTAATATTCTTTTATTTTAGAAATATACATTTTATGTATTCCACCAATAAATTTAGTGGCATTATTAGTCTTCACACCTTTAATATATATATTTTACTTTTTTCTAGAAAAAAAACGGCTTGAAATTTATTTCATCTAACATTTAAAACTTGGACCATTGAGATTTGCACAAGTCAAGACATCAGTGCTTTAACAACTAGTATATTCTAGACATCTAATTTATTTCATCTAATATTTAAAACTTGAACCTATGGATTACGTGCAGAGCAAAACTGAGAAACATTGCTTGGGAGTACTGAATAACATTACAAATTTGTATTTCGTAATGAACGTTGTTGTATTTGGTTTGGCCAATTCTTGGCTTGGTTTGTAATTCGTTTCCTCTTAGTCACCGGCTTCTGAGAGGTTTTGGTTTTTAATGATTTCATTTACTTAAAAAAAAAACATCTAATGTATTGTACATTGCTTCTTACTGGTGACTCAAGGGGCCTATTATTTTAACTAATAAAGACTAACTTGTGAGCAGTATTGTCTCACAAAAATTATACATACACAAATTTTAAATCTATATATCATCGCCTTTTCTCAGCCGCCTTTTTAAATCAAATTCAATCGATTTTTGTTTTGTATTTTTATTGTTTATTACTTTACTAGATTAGAATCTCGTCTATTACACGAGTTGAATAAATATAATGTTATATACTTTGTAATAAAAAGTTTATATTTTTAAAATCCTTGTAATACACGAATTGAATAAATCTGTGTATTACACGGATTGAATAAAATATAATTTAATCTATTAACATATATACACTCGTCAAAATGGAACAATGTGAATATCTAAATATATGATTAAAAAAATTATTTGAATCCTAGCTGAATATAAAATTGTTTTCAGTTTGTAGAGTTCATAAAAATATGATTGAACAAACTAACTGATGATAAACACAATTTTATATTTAAGAATGTAGATAAAAATTGAAACAAATAATTAATTTAATTGACTAAAGTAGTGGAGTTGATTATTAATAGGAGAGAGAAGCAAGAAATGAGAATGAAGATGTCTAGAACTGTGACAAGTGTCCTACTATTTTACTTGTTTATTATTTAGTATAGATATAGATACAAATTACAAGCACATCCTCTTTTTAGTTTTTTTTAAAGGACATCCTCTTTTTAGTGATAAATCAACTTTAAAATTTTATTTTATAACCTTTTCAAAACTACATATATTTACTTTTATTTTTTTGTATTTTCTATATTTTCTTATATTTTATTCTTAACTAGTTTTTAACTCCCGCGCTTCGCGGCGTGAGTCTGGTCGTTATTGACTTGACTCATTTGCGCGGATAAAACTTAAATCGAATCGTAGACTCGTTATAGTGTATGATACGAAAAAAAAACACTCGAATTTTAATACAACTCCGTTGAACGTTGGAAATTTTAAAACGTAAGTGCAACGATAAAAATAATATTAATCAAAGAGAAACATAAAACAAAATAATAAAAAAAGAAATAAAAATAGTAAAAAAATTAATGGATCGGCTCGTCGAAAACCATAAAAGCGAATACCGATACGGTTTCCGATTATATCAATACCGAAAATGATGTTATTTGCTCATAACAGGTTCGGCTCGTCATGGTACGATAACGGTAACGGCTCTTGCTATCGGTAACGATAAAAAAACCTTAGATTTTTTAATACAACTCCGTTTAAAAAAAAGTTAACAAATGAAAGTTATTAAAGGAAAACGAAATTAATAGAAATTGAAACGGACTAAAAACGCATATTATATAGTATAAGGGTTGAAAACGAAAAAAAAATTATATCTGAATATTGACAAAAAAAACTAAAAACAGTCGCGCCCTCCGTATTTTGAAAAAGTTAACAAACGAAAGTTATTAAAGAAAAAAGCGAAATTAATAGAAAATGAAACAGGATAAAAGCGTATATTATATATTATAATGGTTGAAAATGAAAATGTTGAAAAAGTAAGAGAAAAAACAAAAAAAGCTTGGTGACCAAAATGAAAAGAACCAAAATTATACTATTTACGAAGGTTTCTTTTTAATCTTAGTTTATAATTATATACCATATACATTTTAGATTGGAGTTTTTTTATATACATTTTAGATTGGAGTGAACAATACTTCAATATTATTGATTGGGTTAGGCGGTTTTGTGACACGTGGCGAGTTTTTGTTAGTAAACTTTTTTTTACATTCTCGTAGTTTTTTTAGGTGTTTTCATGTAGTTTACCACTTCACAAACCAAGAAACTGGTAGGTGCGCACCGTTTAACACTCTCACCCCCTGCCCACCCAGGTTTGATCTCTTGGGTGGTATGGTTATTTATAATTTTTTTTTCTTAATCAACTTTTTTTTAGTTTTGTTTTTTTTTCTGTTCTTATCTTCTTTCGTACGTTTCAACGTTTGATTTATTACACGTCGCGTAACACGCATGATTAAAAAAAACCACGGCGCAAGGCGTGCGTAGGAAATTTCCTAGTTTACATCATACTTCAATGATATATGAACCAATTAAAAATATTATTTATGTTGCGTTGGTTAAGTTATGGTGTAACTTTTAGGAAACAAATATCAAAATGAACATTTGATCAAAAACGTTTATTTAAAATGTACATCATAATTTAGCCGGCTAAAGTATAGGCATTCTTTATAATAGCCGGCAAAGCCGGCTAAACTTAGCTGGCTTAAAATTGCGTGTCAAATTCTTTTTTGCAATATACGAACCAACCGGATTGTCACACGTGGTCGGCTAAGCCTTAAAAAAGCGTCGGTTAAGCCGGGTAATAGCTTGCTATAGCCATCTGACGCTTTTTAAGGCTTAGCCGGCAAACTTAGAAGGCTTAGCCGGCAAACTAAAAAGACTTAGCCGGCAAAAGTAAATGTTTAGGTAAAAAGGATTTTAATTGTAAAGAGGGTGAGAAAGATTTAAGGCCATTAGATCAAATTGTAGAAAATATTTAACGGTTGAGATTAAATTGTAGAAGAAAAAGTTATTGGAATAATATTTTAGTATTGACCACTTTTGTTGACTTTTTATCATGTTCCCCCCTCATTTTTAAACGTTCATAACTTTTACATACGACATTATTTTTTCAAAAAAATTACACCATAAAAACAAACGTTTTTTTATCTTTAAAACGAGTATAGTGTCGTTATAAACAAAAACGGTTTTTTTTATGTTTTCTGGCTCATTGTGTAATTAGTCAGGTCAATGTGTAATATAAGTTCATTGTGTAATACAAGTTCAATATGTAATACAAGTTCATTGTGTAATACAAGTTCATTGTGTAATATCATGTCCGGTCATTGTGTAATACAAGTTCATTGTGTTATATGTATTTATCATTGTGTTTTATGTTTTCCAGCTCATTGTGTAATTAGTCAGGTCATTGTGTAATACAAGTTCATCGTGTAATACAAGTTCATTGTGTAATATAAGTTCATTGTGTAATACCACGTCCGGTCATTGTGTAATACAAGTTCATTGTGTAATTAGTCACGTCATTATGTAATTAGTCAGGTCACTGTGTAATACAAGTTCATTGTGTAATATAAGTTCATTGTGTAATACAAGTTCATTTTGTTATACAAGTTCAATGTGTAATACAAGTTCATTGTGTTATAGGTATTTATCATTGTGTTTTACATTTTTCAGATCATTGTGTAGTTAATCAGGTCATTGTGTAATACAAGTTCATTGTGTAATACAAGTTTATTGTGTAATACCACGTCTAGTTATTGTGTAATATATGTTCATTGTGTAATACACGTTCATTGTGTAATACAAGTTCATTGTGTTATACAAGTTCAATGTGTAATACAAGTTCTTTGTGTTATATGTATTTATCATTGTGTTTTACGTTTTTCAGCTCATTGTGTAGTTAGTCTGGTCATTGTGTAATGCAAGTTAATTGTGTAATACAAGTTCATTGTGTAATACCACGCCTGATCATTGTGTAATACAAGTTAATTATGTAATAAAAGTTCATTGTGTAATTAGTCAAGCCATTGTGTAATATAAGTTAATTGTGTAATTAGTTAGGTCATCGTGTAATACAAGTTTATTGTGTAATACAAGTTCATTGTGTCAAATATTTTTCATCATTGTGTTATATGTTTTCATCATTGTGTTTTACGTTTTCCACCTCATTGTGTAATTCGCTCATTATTGTGTAATTCGCTCAAATATGTCAGGTAATTGTGTAATATCAGTTTATTGTGTAATATCAGGTTGGATAATTGTGTAATATCAGACCTTGTATTACACATTGACCTGGTGTATTACACATTTACCCAGTATATTACATATTGAACTGGTATATTACACATTGACCATTATGCACTCTCTTTAAAAACAATAAAATAACACATGTGAAGCTTAAAATCCTTTTTACCCTTCTTATTTTTAAAACCCTTTTTATTATAACCTAAATAACTTTTCTTCAACATGAATATTGATATAAAAAATCCTAAAAATGACTACTTTGGTGATTTTTCTAAGTAGGTTACATGTAGTTTTATTTTATTTACAAAACATAATTCCAAAAATACTATTAAATAAAAAACTTAACAAACATATTCAAGATAAAAAAAACTCAATTAATTTTATTGTATATTAGTTGGCTAATCCAAAATTAATTTAATGCTTCTTACAAGAGGTATTCTACTACCAAATGTCAAAGTATGGTGGTTTGAAAATATTTTAATACTATTTTTTTTCTTATTAAAAGAATCCTGCATATCCTATGTCTGGAGTCATGTGACAGTAATAAAAAATGCATGGATGATAACTATCAACCATTCAAAACCATAAGGCGCTTAAGTGAACATTATTGCACCAATAAATACCCATGATCTTTCTTGATCTTACCATACTAGTTTAAAAGATAACAAACCTTTTCTAGTGCCCCACGAGTCATGGAGATAACTACAGTTTCTTGTCTTCTTGTAGTTACAACGATCTTCTTGTATTTAACATGGAGGATTTCAAATTGGTTGTGGTTCAAACCAAAGAGGATAGAGAAGTTTCTAAAAGTTGAAGGCCTAAACGGTAGCCCTTATAGATTCATACACGGAGATCTGAAAGAGATAGAGCAGATGACGATCGAAGCCATATCCAAACCGATAAACATAACTCATGATATCGTTCCTCGTGTCGATCCGTTCTTGTACAAATCCATCACCACTCTTGGTATGTAACTTTTCTATTGTTATTCTATATTTAATGTTTTGGACCCATTGTGATGTTTATTACCCACATGTATATTTCTTTAGTAAAGTTTTGATAATTTATTAAATATATTGTTCTTTGTTATGTGTCGTCATAAGGGGAAATGACAATATATTCTTTGTTATTAATGACCATCATAGCACTTTTTGTAGGGCCATAAACTATTCTAATTAAAACATATATGTATATCTGGTATTTTGCTTAGCATTTTTTCCCATTTGTAATTCCTTGGATTATTGTACATTCTTTACAAGGTGTCTAAATAAACTAGGTGTATATCTAGTATTTTATTTTTCGGGATTGTCTTGATTATATAGGTAAGAATTGTTTTACATGGATTGGAACAACACCTGTGGTGCATGTGTTTGAACCTAGTACGATACGAGAGGTCTTAGCTAAGTATAAGAAATACGATAAGCAAATGTCAGACAATCCATTCGCAAGTTTGATAAGTACAGGACTAATAGCTGTTAAGGGTGGTGAATGGGATCAACGTAGAAAAATCATCAACCCTGCATTCCACATGGAGAAGCTCAAGGTTTCTAGCCATTCTTTTTTTCTCTTTTTGTTTCAAGATCGATGTATCCTTCATCTATCATGCCTTGAAAACCAAAGTGTTGATGCATGTAATTCTTTTTTGCAGCATATGGTTCCAGCATTTTATATGAGTTGTAGTGAGATGATCGACAACTGGTTGACAATTTTATCACAAGAAAGCTCATGTGAAGTGGATGTGTGGCCTTATTTTAGAACTTTGTCAAGTGATGCAATTTCACGTACATCATTTGGAAGTAGTTTCAAGGAAGGAAAAAAGATATTTGAACTTCAAAAAGAACTAATAGACCTAATTGGTCTTAGTTTAAAGTCAGCTTACATTCCGGGAACAAGGTAAGATAGTTTACAATATATTTTGGATGCTTTAATCGGTAATATGACAAGATTATTGCGCTAATTAAATAAGACATGGTAGATTTTTGCCGACAAAAAATAATAAGAGGATGAAAGAGATTGATCAGCAATTGAAGGGTTTAATTAAGAGCATAAACGAGACGCTGCGAAGAAAGCGGGGGAAGCTAGCCATGATGACCTTTTGGGAATACTTTTAGATTCTAATTACAAAGAAATTGAACAGCATGGGAATAATAGTTTTGGATTAAGCATGGATGAAGTAATTGAGGAATGCAAACTATTCTACTTTGCAGGACAAGAAACCACAGGTAATCTTCTTGTTTGGACTATGATTTTATTAGGTCAACATCCGGAATGGCAGACACGTGCTAGAGAAGAAGTTTTGCGTGTCTTCGGAGATAATAAACCAGATATTAATGGCTTGAGTCATCTAAAAGATGTAAGTTTTATATACTATATAAAGCAGATATTGATGACTTTAGAATTTGTAGAGGTTCTTACTTCTTTTGTATCATAATATCATATTTTGTAGATCAACATCATTCTCAATGAGGTTCTTAGACTATATCCACCAGTCGGATATTTTACACGGATAATACATGACGAAAACAAATTAGGTAAGCTGACCTTACCTGCAGGAACCTTACTTCAAATAAATTCATTGTATTTGCATCACGACAAAGATATATGGGGTGAAGATGTGAACGAGTTTAAGCCCGAAAGATTTTCACAAGGTGTTTCAAAGGTTACTAACGGAAAAACTGTGTACCTCCCATTTGGTGGCGGCCCACGTATATGCATTGGCCAGAATTTTTCAATACTGGAAGCAAAAATGGCTTTTGCAATGATTCTATACCGCTTTTCTTTTGAGATATCTCCATCCTACTCACATGCTCCCGCCTATATGCCTGGAGTAACACCTCAGTTTGGCGCTCACTTGATTCTACACAAACTTTAGGCAATTTATAGCATATTAAGTACAATTAAAGATATATGAAGTGACATATATCTATGGTTTATTTGACCTTTTTCATATGATGACTTATTGTAATCATACTTCTATTTAATAAAAGACGTTAATCGAGTTTACAGTTTACTTTAAGTCTTTGAAAAAATTGGAGTCGCAAACCAAAGTAGTTTTGCTAACAAAGATAAAGTTATGGGGGTGATGTAGCACCATTCTATGTCCACGCACGAAAAAAGAGATGGTAGAATTTGTTTGCCAAGGAACAAGAGACTTTGGTCTCTTAGTTTATTTGGTTTATTTGTCCTATTTTAAATGATGATCTATTGTAATCAAACTTGCATATGTTATGTTGAATAAAAGGACATATTTTTTGAGATATGTGTTGACTAAGTATTTCCCCACGCGATTCTTCGAGAAGTCTATATTATGCAAAAATAAAAAAATATTTATAATAATATTAAGTTTAATTACACAAAAGGTTTTTTTTTTGTGTAATCAAAAGATAAAACATTAACATGGCCAAAAAGATATCATGATGTGGTTAATATCGATAGTAACGATATTGCCCTTGGAAGCACTACTAGAAAACTGAGTAATTGCGATTAAAATTTGCGACCGGAATTTTTTTTCGCAAAATTTGCAATAGATTTACGACCAAAGTTATAACGGTTGTAAAACGGTCACAAATTTTACGACCGTCGTATTTCGGTCTCAAAATAGTCGCAAAAAATAAAGCGCGGTCGCAAATCAGTTGCAATGTTTACGACCTCCTAAAGTTGGTCACAAAAATAAAACGCGGCCGCAAATCAGTCGCAATGTTTACGACCGCCTAAAGCCGGTCGCAAAAAGATTAATTCTGACCCAAATCCTAAATAAATAAAACACACTTTAAAGCCAAAAAGCCCAAAAGTCTATATCACTATCATACACAACTTTAAAGTTTTTATGTTTGAACTAAAGTTTATATATTGACTCATTTATAAACATAGTATCTTTTAGCTTGAGGTACAACTCCTCTTTGCGGACATGCACCGGCTGCTGTTTTGCGGCTCATTTCTTGTAAAAATCATGCCTTATACATATTTTATTAGTCACAACTCCGGTGTAAGTGTTCATCGATTCTTACTTGATTTTGATTTCATTTTCTGCTAATTCGTCGATCATGATTCATGTTGTTGTTCGTTTGATCAAAATTGATGTTATGATTTCATTCTTGAATAGTGAATTTTGCAACAATTAGGTTTGTATATTTTCCTATTGTGAGTGTTTAGGTTTAAAATGTTTAGATTTGTAGAGGCCAGTAAGAAATCACAGTAAGAAAGTTGATTGTGGTTTTGATTTTCTACTAATTACGGCTAAATGTTTCGAAATCAAGAAGTAGAACGCGATCGCACTTTGGGTGTGGGGTGAGTCTACGAAACCTTAACCTTATTCTTCTGGTCTTTTAACAGTCTAACGCTAAGCTTTGCTTCTTCATATGTTAACTCATGCGGTTGTTGTGGTTGACAATTGCCCCATTTGCAGAGATCACGTCACGAATCTCTGTGAGCGGGTTTTTTTTAGAACTTATGGAGAATCGGATCCGACTTTTTAGTGATCTGCTTCAAGTATCGTTCGTTCTGCTCAAATTCGGTTGAATCTATGTTTCTATAAGAATTTCTGTTAATTGATTGCAGTTTAGGGATTTGATTGGAATTGAATGTTTATTTGCTATTATAGCATTTGTGTTCCGCTTAAATTCGTTTGAATAACTAGAACATGAAAATCATTTTAAATGAACTAGAATTTCAAATATGGTTCTTTGAACTTTTTATGTTTGAGATTACTGTGGTGGTTACATTTTATATGCAATCTTTATTTTATTGAGTAGCATATAGATTATATGTAGATGTTCAAACAATAATAATAATAATAATAATAATAATAATAATAATAATAATAAAACTAATATTAAAGAAACAACAAAACTAATAATAAAAATAATAATGATAAATTTAATAATAAATAATAATACTAAAGCTAAAATAAGAAAGAAAACATCAAAAAATAATAATAGTAATAATTGTTACAATAGTCAAGTAATAATAACTAGGTTTTTAAATCCGTCCGTTTGAAAGTACCCAAATCGGGTACTTCTCACAGTTGGCAAACATTAAATAATATAGTTCTTAAACCTTTAATTAGACGTTGTTAAACATAACAACGGAAGTCTATAATTTGGGGTCAATTTATACTTTAAAGTAAACATTGTTCAATAAGCATAAACTAGATAGTAGAGATGTCAATCTTAAGGTTGATGGCTACAAAATTGTAGGTAGCGGACCACTACCCAACTCGTAACGGTCCGTCGGCCGCAATTGGTTCGGACAAAGAGAATCTGACACATGTATGATGACTCGCCAGAAAGGATTGGGTAGCGCCGCTACCCAAAACCTTAGCGGTCTGCTACGTGTGCAACAAGTTGGACGGATGGCAAAGCTTAGCGGTCCGGTACGGGTCGTGTTCTAGCACTATAAATAGATGGTTATTGTTGTTCATTTGAAACAACAACAACAACACCACCAACACCATCACACACACACGCACGCATACCGAGGAGCCCTAAACGACGTTTACGAGAGAGGTGGTTACGAGTACGGTACACTACGAGTACGGTACACTACGAGTACGGTTCTAGTCAAAGTAACGTCTAAACGAGGAACAAACTTAGGAACTACCAAGGATAATGTAAGTACACTGAATGTCACACCCTCAAAATCCACCAACGGAGTTTTACCGTTAGGGGCGTGACATAACAGGATTTCAGTCATTAGTTACGTTGAACGACTCTATATGAGTTTAATAAAAACCACTAGTATTGCTCATAGTCACGATGCAACACTAGCAATGAAAATACTGATTTAATGTAAGACTTGCGAAAGCGAAAAGTTAAATGAAAAACATGCGCCAAAACAGTTGCGCCAAAATAAACAATTCAAAGATAATTAAAATAAATAATTCTTGAGTTTGCAAATGATAGACTTCGTATGCATGCATGCCTTAGCTCGTGCTTGTACCTTAATTACCTGAGAAAACATGCTAAAACGTGTCAACACTAGGTTGGTGAGTTCACAGGTTTATATGTTTGTAAAGCTTACTAGATAATACCGTATTCAATTATATCATAGGTAGCTAACCTAGTACATGTTACTAAAGCGTTTCGACACCGAAGCTGGCTGTCTGTATGTTTGAAATGCCTTCCACCATGACTATCACAATCAATGGTAAATGTTTAGGTAAATGTTACACCCGTTCGACTACATGTCGTGTTAGCGCGACTAACGTGGGTGGGGCTTGTCAGTGCCCAGTAGTACTACTCAAGATTTCCTCGCTAACCCATATACTAACGGTTCGATAAGTAAGGACTTTCGTGATATGTTTGCGCTTAGTACACAAGTGATATAAAAGAAACGTAAGATCTAAATGTTCGTACCCATGTTTTCTCCCCTAAGTTTAAAACGTAAGAAAAGGGGCCGTGAAACTCACCTTAGAGTATGTGCGTAAGAAAGCGAACCTAAAATGCTTGACGACTAACTGCCACCTATAAACACCGGTTTATAAGTGTATGTTCGTGCAAGTTGATACAAACCCTAAGTATCCAAACAATCCCATTGTTTAAGTGTTTGAAAAGAGTTTACAAGTTTGACTCATGTTTGACTAAGTTTGACCAAGTTTGACCCGACGACCCGTTGGTGACCCGATTAATGATTTAACGTTTGTTCAGTATAATACTTCTATATTATACACAAATGATCATGCTGTAACACTTAGCAACAAATCCTAATCATTCTAATCAAACAAGCATGATTTCCAAAAATAAAAGTTTCCAAAAATAGTAAGTTTCTATAAATAGCAGGTTTCTATAAATAGCAGGTTTCTATAAATAGAAAGTATGTTCGGGATTTGTGTCTCGTGAAATCATCATTGTTAATATGCTTGTAAGACTACTATAACATGTTCAAGATCGTCCTATCACCTAACCATTGCATAGAACTTAACATGTATATCACATTTCCTAATAGAGTTTCCATCTTTAGTAACCTATGACTAGCATGCGTGATTTCAAACACCTAATACGTTACAACAGGTTATTATGTCCTATCTATCATGTACCAATCATCAACCATATCAAGCATGTCTAAATAACAAGTGTTAACCATTTTTAACAATTAAAGTTTCCTTATTTGGAAAGTTCGTAAAACCGGGTTATGTATTTAAAATCTGATTTCACAAATCATCTAAACATGTATCAAGTAGCTCATAACCATCATCACATCATCCTAATCACATCTAGCATGTAAAATAGAATTCTCAAAAAGTTTCCATTTTAAGTGACTTGTCCATTACACGTTTCGTTTACACAAGTAACACGTCAATTCGATTCCGAATCATTCAACTAATATATCTACAACTATATTAATCATAACTCACGTCTAACATGCGATTTCTAAACATCACATAATCAAAAAGTTTCAATATTTAACAAGTTACTAACCACACGGATCTAGGGTTTTGCAAATAACCATAAAATCAACAAATACATGCAAAACAATAATAAAGTTAACATTTTTATTATAAAAATTCATGTTCGGATGAACTAGGGTTATGATCTAAAATTTAGGAATCAAAAAGTGATGAAATCGAACGAAACGACTTACGTAGAAACGTTAGGAATGTCGAGAGGAGTCCAAATACGCGTTTAATTGCGAGATCGGAGATCGAACGAAGGCTCCTTGGCTACTTTCTTGTTTCGGTCGAACTAGGGGAGTGGGGGTGAGGTCGACGATAATGGGGGTGGGGGTTAGGGTTTATGTTTATCTTTTTTTTTAAAAAAAACTTATCCTTATCCATTCATTAATGGGTTTTAAGTTGGGCTTAAAGTTTAATTAGAGCCCACAACTCTAATTAATTTAAATAACACTTATTTAATACTTAAAGTTTTCGATTTATATTTTTATAAAAACTTCAACTTTTATAAAAATATTGCATGCGGTTAATATTCGATAAACACGTACGAAAACGATAATATTCACATAATTCACGTAATCACATAAAAATCACATAGACTCATAATTTATATTAAATATAAATTATTAAATATTCAATTTATTTATTTTAATTAATCACCAACGTTCCGGGTTAGACTCGAGTGCGATCCGATGTGTGCGACTGACTGACACATTTAATTAATCCTAATTAAATGCAACGTACGTGCGACTAACTGGGATAACTGAGTTTGAAACGAATAATGTTTGAACTAACGAGGTTTGAGTTAACGGAGTTAACCTGAAAATGTCGGATGTCACATCATCCCCTTGTTGAAAGAAATTTTGTCTCGAAATTTAGTTAGTACCTTCCGTGTTTGCCGTTGAATGTTTGAACAAGTGAGGATACTTTTTCATCATCTGATCCTCGCGTTCCCACGTGAACTCCGGTCCACGCTTCGAGTTCCAGCGAACTTTGACAATAGGTATCTTACTGCGCTTGAGTGTCTTGACCTCTCGGTCCATGATCTCAACGGGTTCTTCAATGAAACGTAGCTGTTCATCAATTTCCAACTCCTCGAGTGGAACTACAAGTGTCTCATCTGATAGGCACTTCTTTAGGTTTGAGACATGAAATACGTTGTGTACTCCATTGAGTGTATCAGGTAGGTTCAGTCGGTATGCTACTGGGCCGATCCTTTTCTCTATCTCGAACGGTCCAACGTAACGCGGGTTTAGCTTTCCTCGTTTCCCGAAACGAATCACACCTTTCCAAGGTGAAACCTTTAATAATACTTTGTCACCCACTTGGAATTCTAATGGTTTTCTGCGTTTGTCTGCATAACTCTTTTGACGGTCACGAGCTACCGCCATACGGTTTCTGATTTGCACTATTTTCTCTGAGGTTTCATGCACAAGTTCAGTACCCGTAAGTTGGCTATCTCCTACTTCAGCCCAACAAAGTGGTGATCGGCATTTCCGTCCGTACAAAGCCTCGAACGGTGCTGCTTTGATGCTCGTATGATAGCTGCTATTATAAGAGAATTCCACTAAAGGCAAGTGAGTCTCCCAACTGTTTCCGAAATAGATCACACAAGCTCGTAACATGTCTTCAAGGGTTTGAATGGTACGCTCACTCTGGCCATCTGTTTGAGGATGGTACGCTGTGCTCATATCCAGGCGCGTGCCTAGAGCTTTCTGTAATGATTGCCAGAAACGTGAGGTGAATCGGGCGTCTCTGTCAGAAATGTGAAACGCCCCAAAACGGGTACATCTCATAGTTGGCACACAACATAACAAACATAGTTCTTAAACCGGAAATCAGAATCTATTACAGCGGAAGTCTTTAATTCAAATCATTCATCAAACTAAAACATGAAATATTGTCTATAACATGAACTATTAGGATTGGAAATGTCAGTCTTCAATACCGCAGCCCGATGTCCATGCTATCCAGCCCACATGGCTCTTTCACTTTTCTTTAGCTTTACCCTTTTTACCTGTCATGCATACTAAAAGTCAGCTAACGCTGGTGAGTTCCCTCTTTACTTTAAACTGTAAACTTTATCTTTGGTAGCTTAGTTTTATTAAAATAAAATAAGCTTTACTTTCACTTTCTTTGAAATAAACTTTTAACTATTACTTTAAAACTTTACAACGTTACAATTATAAATCTGTTACGTTACTATCTGTCATTAAAACTTTATCTTTAAGGAAACCCGTTAGGGTGTCCCACTGTACTCTGTCTATCATTTCACTTATACTTGACAAGTGACTTTATCATACTTTAACTATCACATATGGATCGTGGTCCGAGGACCAGATCCCTATCTTGCTTACACCTCAGGGTAAGACTTTTACTTTAGCGCTGCCCACACCTCAGGGTAGGACTTTCTTTCTCGCTTGCACGTTAGTGCAAGACTCCTTTAGCATTGCTCACACCTCAGGGTGAGACTTTCTCGCTTACACCGAAGTGAAGACTCCTTTAGCATTGCTTACACCGAAGTGTAAGACTCCTTTAGCATTGCTTACACCGAAGTGTAAGACTCCTTTAGCATTGCTCACACCTCAGGGTGAGACTTCTACTTTAGCATGCCTGCAGGACTTTCTACTATGCAACTACTATGCAATGCAATTACACTATTACACAAATAGAAATGCAATCACATAATTTTCATATAGACAAATAACACATATTAACACATAAGCATATAACATGGTATTTGTCACTGTCACTGTCACTGTCACTGTCGAGCTGTACCGAAGTACGGCTCCTTTATCGTTCTTTCTTTAGCTCATTGTTATCTTTCATTAACTTGTTTAAAAGATAATACTATGCTCTTTTGTTCTTTATCTTTCATTTTATAAAAATAACATTTTTATAAAATACTATACCTTGCCATTTCATTTTATAAAAATAACATTTTTATAAAATACTATACTTTGCCTTTCATTTTATAAAAATAACATTTTTATAAAATACTATACCAGTATGCATGCCAGCCCAAAACCATTAAGAAAAAGGGCAATAAGAACTCACCAGATGAATCGTTTCTGTTTACACCTAGCCGGTTCCTGAATGTCACTATGGTCACCCACAATCTGTATAATCAAGTCATAGGCGTAAGGCTGTGTTCCTAGGGGACACTTAGACATTACTAGGCTTGACTCAGATGTTTCGGGTCATGGTTTCATTATCGAAACTAGGTAGTTTCGAGTCCTGGCTCCTTATCGAAACTATGTAGTTTCGAGCCCTGGCTTCTTATCGAAACTAAGTAGTTTCGAGTCACTGCTTCTTATCGAAACTAAGTAGTTTCGAGTCACTGCTTCTTATCGAAACTAAGTAGTTTCGAGTCGTATGACTTATATAAATTATTAGTTAAGGTCTTGGGTCTATATTGAAACTATGGTAGTTTCGATGGGTCTGCCCCTGTCGAAACTAGGTAGTTTCGATAGATGCGTCCATATCGAAACTAGTAGTTTCGACTGTGCAGTCTTCTTCCCCAAACAGAACCCTAGATCTGGTCCCTTTGTTCTAATCGATCAAGCTTTGAACTTTTTACGTTCGAAATGTTCCATTTTCCCCCATGGACCCAAACCCGTGGTTTGTTTCCAGTTTCACACGTAAAAATCTAAACCTTTACTCGATTATTAACCCGAAACCCGAAAGTTACAAAAACTCAGATTTAGGCATAATAATTACCTGTTATAGCTTCCTTCTCGTTCCTTTATGCTCCAGAGATGTTGAGCAACAATCCTCGAGACTTTGAGCTTGATCCGAGCTTTCTCTCTCTAGACGATCTCTCTCTCTCTCTCTAAGGTTCTTGCGCAGGAAGAAAATGAATGACACAGGAGGAAATGGCTACTGATTAGAAGGGTTCTTCTCAGTTTTCGGGCCCATGGGCCGGCCCCTAGCCAAGCCCACCTTCCTTTTTCTTTTATTTGGGTTTTTATTTATTTTGGGATGTTACAAGTCTACCCCTCTTACGAAAGGTTTCGTCCTCGAAACCTGTTATAAGTCAAACAGGTGCGGGTACGACTCTTTCATTTCTGTCTCGGTTTCCCATGTAGCTTCCGACCCTTTACGATGCTTCCATTGTACTTTGACTAACTGTATCGCTTTATTCCGTAACCGCTTTTCTTTCCTGTCTAGTATGGCGACGGGTTCCTCGATGTAATTGAGGCTATTATCTATCTCGATGTCGTCAAGTGTCACGTGTGCCGATTCGTCGGCCAGGCACTTGCGCAAGTGCGACACGTGGAAGGTTGGGTGAATTCCACTCAGCTCATCAGGTAATTCTAACCGGTAAGCGACTTCACCAACCCGTGCTAGTATTTTGAAAGGCCCGACGAATCTTGGGCTTAACTTCCCTCTCTTTCTGAATCGAATGATCCCCTTCCAGGGAGATACTTTCAATAGTACTTGATCCCCGACCTTGAATTCGATTGGTCTTCGCCTTTTATCCGCGTAGGACTTTTGACGGTCCTGTGCAGCTTTCATTCTGGCCTTGATCTGGTCAATCTTTTCAGAGGTTGTTGTGACTACCTCTAAACTCCCCAACTCTTTCTGTCCTACCTCGCCCCAACAGACCGGGGTTCGACATCTTCTACCATACAACATTTCGTAAGGCGGCATACCAATAGTGGTGTGGTGGCTGTTGTTGTAGGAGAACTCTGCCAATGGTAGGTGACTATCCCAACTGCCACCAAAGTCTATAATGCATGCGCGGAGCATATCCTCTAACGTCTGGATGGTCCTTTCTGATTGACCATCCGTCTGTGGATGATAAGCCGTGCTGATGTTCAGTCTTGTACCCATTGACTCGTGAAATCTTTTCCAGAACCTCGATGTAAATCGGGTGTCCCGGTCAGATACAATTGATAACGGTACGCCATGTCGAGAGACAATTTCATTGATAAATACTTCTGCCAACTTCTCAGATGAATACGTTTCGCGAATTGGCAAGAAATGTGCACTCTTTGTCAGACGATCCACTATAACCCAAATCGTATCATGGCCTTTTGCTGTGCGGGGCAGCTTTGTAATAAAGTCCATGGTGATACGCTCCCACTTCCATTCGGGTATTTCCAGAGGCTGGATCTTCCCGTACGGTTTCTGATGCTCTGCTTTAACTTGTGAGCAAGTCAGACACTTGCTTACATATCCGGTCACATCATTCTTCATGTTAGGCCACCAATACTCTTTTTTCAAATCCTGGTACATTTTCGTGGTTCCTGGGTGGATGGAATATCGAGACTTATGGGCCTCGTCAAGTACTTTGGCCCTAAGCTCTCCGCCCTTCGGTACCCACATGCGACCACACCTGGTCCTCACTCCATGAGTGTTTAATTCTAACTTTGTCTGTTGACCGACCATTCTTTCTTTCTTTATGTTCTCTTCCTTTAGTGCTTCCTTCTGTGCTGCTTCTAGCTCTGTCATAAAATCTGGGGTTATCACTAACTGGTACGCTTTTACCCTAATAGGAGAACGATTCTCCTTACGACTTAGGGCATCAGCGACCACATTCGCCTTTCCCGGGTGGTATAGGATCTCACAGTCATAGTCTTTCAGCAATTCTAACCACCGCCTTTGCCGCATATTCAGGTCTTTCTGTTCGAAGAAATACTTCAAGCTCTTGTGATCCGAATAAATCGTGCATTTCACCCCGTAGAGGTAATGCGTCCAAATCTTTAACGCAAAAACAACTGCCGCGAGCTCCAAATCGTGAGTCGGGTAGTTAATTTCGTGGATCTTTAGCTGTCGTGACGCATACGCGATCACCTTTCCCCTCTACATCAAAACACACCCTAACCCTTGTCCCGATGCGTCAGAATATACCACCAGGTCCTCGTTACCGTCGGGTAGTGCTAACACTGGGGCTTGGGTCAACTTCTTCTTTAACTCTTCAAATGCTTTGGACTGAGCCTGACCCCATTCGTACTTTACTTCTTTACGTGTCAACTTTGTCAGTGGCGAAGCTATTCTCGAGAAGTCCTGAATGAACCTTCGATAGTAACCTGCCAATCCCAGAAAACTCCGAATCTCGGTTGGCGTCTTCGGGGTTTCCCATTCCTTTACTGCCTCTATCTTAGCCGGGTCAACCATAATGCCGTCTGCGTTGATAACGTGACCTAAGAATTGGACTTCCTTAAGCCAGAACGCGCATTTGGAGAACTTGGCATACAACTTTTCTTTTTGTAGCGTCTCTAGTACTTCTCGAAGATGACAAGCATGATCACCTTCACTTTTCGAATAAATGAGTATGTCGTCTATAAACACTATCACCGACCTATCTAGCATCGGTCTACACACCTGGTTCATCATACTCATGAATGCTGCCGGAGCGTTCGTCAAGCCGAAAGACATCACGCGAAACTCGTAATGCCCATAACGCGTGCGAAACGCTGTCTTAGGTATGTCCTCTTCTCTTACCTTTAACTGATGATATCCCGACCGCAGATCGATCTTGGAGAACCATCTGGCGCCCTGTAGTTGGTCGAACAGATCATCGATCCTTGGTAGCGGATATTTGTTCTTTACTGTACGCTTGTTCAACTCTCTGTAGTCGATGCACATTCTCATGGCACCATCTTTCTTCTTTACGAACAGAACCGGAGCACCCCATGGAGAAATGCTTGGTCTGATAAATCCTCTATCCAAAAGTTCTTCCAACTGTACCATCAGCTCTTTCATCTCCAGAGGTGCAAGTCGGTACGGTGCTTTAGCCACGGGCTGGGCACCTGTCACTAAGTCTATCTGGAACTCTGTCTCCCGGTCAGGTGGTAACCCAGGCAACTCCTCAGGAAACACCCCCGGAAAATTACATACAACTGGTACGTCTTTTAACTCTCTCACCTTTACATCATTGTCTATCACATAGGCCAGGTAGGCCTCGCATCCGCGCCCTATATACTTCTCTGCCTTTATCATTGATATGACGTTCGTTAGTGAACCGTCGCGATCCCCGTACACCAAAACCTCGCCACCGTCTGGAGCTTTGAGCTGAACTATCTTTCGTCTACATATTATCCGGGCTTCGTTGGCAGCTAACCAATCCATACCCAAAACTATATCGAATCCTCCCAAGGTCATAACATACAACCTAACTGGGAATCTATGGCCATGAATCTTTATCGTGCAATTATCTACCAATTCACTTACTATCGTGGTCTTGCCCACTGCGGTTTCCACATTAAAGGCCTGCTCTACTCTAGTAACTTTGCATTTCATTCTTTTACACTTAGAAGATGATATAAAACTCCTACTGGCACCCGAATCAAATAATACTGAAACATAAGTGTGGTCAAGGATGAACGTACCTGACACAACATCTGGGTCTCCCCTAGCCTCCTCCTGTGTCAGTGCATACGCCCAGGTCCTTGCCTTCGGCTTCTCAGGTTCTTTACCCTTCTCGGTGCCAGTAGCCTTGGGTTTCCGACAGTCTTTGGCCATGTGGCCAGGTATCCCGCAGTTATAACAAGACTGTGCCCCGGGACACTCTCGAGAGTAGTGTCCGGTCTTTCCGCACCTATAGCACATATTTAACCCAACTCGGCACTCGCCCGAGTGCTTCCTGCCACACTTAGCACATTCAACCCCATCTTCAATCCTCAGTTTCTTCGTCTCCGGCCCCGCCCACTCTTTAGCTGGCCGTTTAACGGCATTGGTCACTTTCTTCTCAGTAGGCAGTGGGTCTGCGGATTCGAAGTCATCATAAACTATCCCAGCAAGTGATACCACAGATTCAAAACTCGTGGGAGCATTAGCTTTCACGTGCACACGGACTTTCTGTGGTAGTCCCTTGATGTAGTACTTAATCCTCTTTTCCTCAGTGTCCACCAGATGTGGAACCAGCTGAGCCAACTCTTGATATTTGGAGGTATACTGGCGATGAGTCATACTACCAGCACAGAGCCCCAGAAATTCCCTCTCAACTCTGTCAATCTCGTTCTGCGGGCAGAACTTAGTGATTAGCAGCTTTTTCATGTCGTCCCATTTCATCTTTTTCATCTCAGCAGAAGACTTGATTCTTTCGATCGATCTCCACCAGCTTAATGCCTCATTAGTGAATGAGTGAGCGGCAAACTTGACCGCTTGATCATCACGGCACTTACTAATGTTGATCACCCCATTCATTCTCTCTATCCACTCAAAAGTGGCAACAGCATATTTCCGTCCATCATACTTCGGCGGGTCACACCCCCGAAAGGACTTATAGTTGCAACCCCGGGTTGCCATTTCATAGTCAGAATCATCACTGTCAGTGACTCCAAGTCTCTTGCTGCTTTCCTCTTTCGTTTCTTTCTTCCCTATATTAAACTCTTTAAGGGCCTCGCCCAATGCTTCTGGTAGAACTTTCTTCAAGATTGAAGTAACCTCTGCCGCTATAGCTTCTTTCACAATCGGTTCCAACTCAAGCGCCTCATTAGGGGCATCGTTAGGAGCCGACATATGGTTCCCACTATCATTATGCTCCATATGCACCGATTCAGCTTCGTTGCGGGAGTGCTCACTTTCTTCAGGACGGTTCCGGTTACCTGGAGGTCGGCCTCGACGACCAGTACGACCCCCAGTGCGACCTCCTCTCTTTGCTCTAGCCATTTAGTGTCTACTGTGAACAAAGATAGCTCGTGTTATCAAGATAGGTAATAATTTAGAACACCTCGAGTACTGTAAATTACTAATTACAGAGACCGGTATGAAATTACTAATTTACTTTACTACTCGGGTTCTGAACATTTCCTTTTCGAGTAACATTTGCATCCAAGTTCAGAGTTTCTACTATAAGGCACGTACTATCTACTGTCTACTGTCTGTGCTAAGGCATGTACTATGTACTATTTATGCTAAAGCATCTACTTTCTGCTATCTGTACTAAGGCGTTATTGTCTATGTTCTATGTAAGGACATTGACTACCTTCTGTCTACTATCTTTCCATGGACGGGCTGCTCCGACTGACATTCCTTTCCTTCCTTTGCTTTGTCCCATTCTCAGTTTAAGTTCAGACATTATCGCAAATGTCTGAATCTCTCAAACTATGGCTCTGATACCAACTTGAAACGCCCCAAAACGGGTACATCTCATAGTTGGCACACAACATAACAAACATAGTTCTTAAACCGGAAATCAGAATCTATTACAGCGGAAGTCTTTAATTCAAATCATTCATCAAACTAAAACATGAAATATTGTCTATAACATGAACTATCAGGATTGGAAATGTCAGTCTTCAATACCGCAGCCCGATGTCCATGCTATCCAGCCCACATGGCTCTTTCACTTTTCTTTAGCTTTACCCTTTTTACCTGTCATGCATACTAAAAGTCAGCTAACGCTGGTGAGTTCCCTCTTTACTTTAAACTGTAAACTTTATCTTTGGTAGCTTAGTTTTATTAAAATAAAATAAGCTTTACTTTCACTTTCTTTGAAATAAACTTTTAACTATTACTTTAAAACTTTACAACGTTACAATTATAAATCTGTTACGTTACTATCTGTCATTAAAACTTTATCTTTAAGGAAACCCGTTAGGGTGTCCCACTGTACTCTGTCTATCATTTCACTTATACTTGACAAGTGACTTTATCATACTTTAACTATCACATATGGATCGTGGTCCGAGGACCAGATCCCTATCTTGCTTACACCTCAGGGTAAGACTTTTACTTTAGCGCTGCCCACACCTCAGGGTAGGACTTTCTTTCTCGCTTGCACGTTAGTGCAAGACTCCTTTAGCATTGCTCACACCTCAGGGTGAGACTTTCTCGCTTACACCGAAGTGAAGACTCCTTTAGCATTGCTTACACCGAAGTGTAAGACTCCTTTAGCATTGCTTACACCGAAGTGTAAGACTCCTTTAGCATTGCTCACACCTCAGGGTGAGACTTCTACTTTAGCATGCCTGCAGGACTTTCTACTATGCAACTACTATGCAATGCAATTACACTATTACACAAATAGAAATGCAATCACATAACTTTCATATAGACAAATAACACATATTAACACATAAGCATATAACATGGTATTTGTCACTGTCACTGTCACTGTCACTGTCGAGCTGTACCGAAGTACGGCTCCTTTATCGTTCTTTCTTTAGCTCATTGTTATCTTTCATTAACTTGTTTAAAAGATAATACTATGCTCTTTTGTTCTTTATCTTTCATTTTATAAAAATAACATTTTTATAAAATACTATACCTTGCCATTTCATTTTATAAAAATAACATTTTTATAAAATACTATACTTTGCCTTTCATTTTATAAAAATAACATTTTTATAAAATACTATACCAGTATGCATGCCAGCCCAAAACCATTAAGAAAAAGGGCAATAAGAACTCACCAGATGAATCGTTTCTGTTTACACCTAGCCGGTTCCTGAATGTCACTATGGTCACCCACAATCTGTATAATCAAGTCATAGGCGTAAGGCTGTGTTCCTAGGGGACACTTAGACATTACTAGGCTTGACTCAGATGTTTCGGGTCATGGTTTCATTATCGAAACTAGGTAGTTTCGAGTCCTGGCTCCTTATCGAAACTATGTAGTTTCGAGCCCTGGCTTCTTATCGAAACTAAGTAGTTTCGAGTCACTGCTTCTTATCGAAACTAAGTAGTTTCGAGTCACTGCTTCTTATCGAAACTAAGTAGTTTCGAGTCACTGCTTCTTATCGAAACTAAGTAGTTTCGAGTCGTATGACTTATATAAATTCTTAGTTAAGGTCTTGGGTCTATATTGAAACTATGGTAGTTTCGATGGGTCTGCCCCTGTCGAAACTAGGTAGTTTCAATAGATGCGTCCATATCGAAACTAGTAGTTTCGACTGTGCAGTCTTCTTCCCCAAACAGAACCCTAGATCTGGTCCCTTTGTTCTAATCGATCAAGCTTTGAACTTTTTACGTTCGAAATGTTTCATTTTCCCCCATGGACCCAAACCCGTGGTTTGTTTCCAGTTTCACACGTAAAAATCTAAACCTTTACTCGATTATTAACCCGAAACCCGAAAGTTACAAAAACTCAGATTTAGGCATAATAATTACCTGTTATAGCTTCCTTCTCGTTCCTTTATGCTCCAGAGATGTTGAGCAACAATCCTCGAGACTTTGAGCTTGATCCGAGCTTTCTCTCTCTAGACGATCTCTCTCTCTCTCTCTCTAAGGTTCTTGCGCAGGAAGAAAATGAAGGACACAGGAGGAAATGGCTACTGATTAGAAGGGTTCTTCTCAGTTTTCGGGCCCATGGGCCGGCCCCTAGCCAAGCCCACCTTCCTTTTTATTTTATTTGGGTTTTTATTTATTTTGGGATGTTACAAAATGATGGAGATTGGAACTCCATGTCGAGATACTACTTCCTTAAGGTAGAGACGAGTTAACTTTTCCATTTTATTGGTCTCTTTGATAGCAAGAAAATGAGCTGATTTGGTTAGGCGATCCACTATCACCCAGATTGTGTCACATCCAGTAGGGGTTCGGGGTAATTTGGTTATGAAATCCATGGAAATCTGTTCCCATTTCCACATCAGGATTTCCGGTTGTTGGAGTAATCCGGATGGCTTTTGGTACTCCACCTTGACCTTGGAACAAGTCAGACACTTGCTCACGTAGGTGGCTATGTCAGCTTTCATGTTCGGCCACCAATATAAAACCTTGAGATCGTGATACATCTTGTCGGATCCCGGATGGATAGAGTATCGGGATTTGTGAGCTTCATCCATGACTAGATCTCTTAGGTTTCCATATACTGGTATCTATATTCGTTCCGCGAAATAACGAATACCATCTGACTTAACCTCAAGTTGTTTCTCCATACCACGAGTGGATTCTAATGATAAGTTCTCCTCTTTTAAAGCTTCGAGTTGGGCATTACGGATCTGTTCGGGTAATCCAGTATGGATAGTGAGTTGTAATGCTCTAACTCGTCGGGGTTTGGTTTCTTTTCTGCTTAGGGCATCGGCTACCACATTAGCTTTGCCCGGATGGTACTTGATTGCACAATCATAATCGTTTAATAACTCGATCCAACGACGTTGACTCGTATTCAACTCTTTCTGCTCAAAAATATGCTGAAGACTCTTGTGAACGGTGTAGATGGTGCACTTGGTACCGTACAAGTAATGTCTCCATATCTTGAGTGCAAACACCACGGCTCCTAACTCCAAATCATGAGTCATGTAGTTCTTTTCGTGGATTTTTAACTGTCGAGAAGCGTATGCGATAACCTTGTCGCGTTGCATCAATACACAACCGAGACCTTGGATGGAGGCATCGCAATACACCACGAAGTCATCTGTTCCCTCTGGTAGAGACAGGATAGGTGCGCTACATAGTTTCTACTTCAGTAGCTGGAATGCTGATTCTTGAGTCTTGCTCCAATTATAGGGTTTATCTTTTTGGGTTAAAGAGGTGAGGGGTTGGGCAATCTTTGAGAATCCCTCGATAAAACGACGGTAGTATCCGGCCAATCCTAGGAATTGCCGAACTTCGGTTGGAGTTGATGGTGCTGCCCAATTCTTAATAGCTTCCACTTTGGCTGGATTGACATGTATTCCTTTCTCATTGATCACATGCCCTAGAAATTGAACCTCGCGAATCCAAAAATCGCATTTGGAAAACTTCGCGTACAACTGCTCCTATTTCAGTAGTTCAAGGATCAAACGCAGATGCTCCTCATGCTCTTCCTGACTCTTAGAATATATGAGGATATCGTCAATAAAAACAATGACGAATTGGTCCAGATAGGGTTTACACACACGGTTCATGAGGTCCATGAACACCGCGGGTACGTTAGTTAATCCAAATGGCATGACCAAAAACTCAAAATGGCCGTACCGGGTTATGAATGCAGTCTTGGATATATCTTCATCTCGAACTCTCAGCTGATGATATCCAGATCTTAAGTCGATTTTTGAGTAGAAACTTGACCCTTGAAGTTGGTCGAATAGATCGTCAATGTGGGGTAGTGGGTAGCGGTTCTTGACTGTTACTTTGTTCAACTCACGGTAATCAATGCACATTCGGAAAGTTCTATCTTTCTTTTTGACAAATAGGACTGGAGCTCCCCATGGCGATGAGCTCGGTCGGATGAAACCTTTATCCAACAACTCTTGCAGTTGAGTGGATAGTTCCTGCAACTCGCTTGGTGCCAGTCTGTAAGGTGCCCGAGCAATAGGCGCTGCTCCGGGTGCTAGGTCAATCTGAAATTCGACCTGACGATGAGGTGGAAGACCAGGTAGGTCTTCAGGAAATACTTCTGGGAATTCGCGAACGATTGGGATATCTTCTAACTTTTTCTCCTCGGTAGACTTGTCAGCAACAAGGGCCAGTATCGCGGTATGACCCTTTCGCAGACACTTCTGGGCCTTCATGAAAGATATGATGCCCATGGCTGCACCACTTCTTTCACACTGAACAGATAGGATTTCTCCACTAGGAAGGGGTACACGAACGATCTTCTCACTACAGATGATCTCGGCTTGGTTTTTAGACAACCAATCCATGCCCATAATTATGTCAAAACTGCCAAGTGTAACTGGCATGAGATCGATGTCAAGTTTGTGACCAGAAAGTTCTAACTGACATCCCTTGAGAATGTGGGTTGCCTCGATTACTTTACCGTCTGCTATCTCTACGGTATAATGATGTTCTAGTAAAGTTGGGTTTATTCCTAACTGACCACTAAGTTCTCTAGATATGAAACTTCTATCGGCGCCAGTATCAAAAAGTACAGAAGCATAATGATCATTTAAGAGAAACATACCGTTCACCACGTTCCGATCATTCCGAGCTTCTCCCAATCCAATCACAAATGCTCGGCCCTTTGCACCATTTCCGTTGTTATTACCATTTCCACCGTGGTGGTTATTACCGTTTCCATTTCCGCCCTGATGATTGTTGCCATTTCCATTTCCGTTTCTCCTCAGCTGCGGGCAATTCTTCTTAAAATTTCCTTCCTTTCCGCACTCAAAACAGCATTTGGGTGCTTCACCAGGTGGTGCCTGTTTGTTCTGTAGGTCCACTCTACAATCTTTGGCCGAATAGCCCATCTTTCCACACCGCTGGCAACGGTACCGGTCACATGCCCCATGATGGTGAAAGTTACATTTATTGCACTTCGGATACTTGCCATTATAAGAACCCTGATTCTGCTGAGAAGAGTTAGACTGATTGTTGTTCTTTGAAGGTTCAAGCTTACGATGCTGTTGTTGTTGTTGCTGAGAAGGTGGGTTTGACTGGAAGGTTTTGGGGAATGAACTTTCAAACTTCCTCTTGTTGTCAGCTGTCTTTGATAGTGTACCTCTAGGTGGTAGGGTGCCCTGAGCTACTGCCTGATCGGTTAGCCTGTGAGCCAACCTGATTGCTTGCTGGATCGTAGTGGGATTAGAAGACGTCACCATGCTCTGAATTTGCGGGACCAAACCATCAATGAACTTCTCAATCCTCTTATAGGGAGGTGTTACCATTTGCAGACATAAGTTCGCCAGTTCATGCGAACGAGTAGTGTAGGCTTCGATTTCAGATCCCTCCATCTTGAGATTCCAGAATTCGCTCTCCAGTTTCTGTACTTCATCGCGGGGATAATACTCTTCCCGCAGCATAGTCTTGAATTCATCCCATGGCAAAGCATTTGCCTTTTCCAGAGTTAACATTTTCACCTGTGAGTTCCACCAAGTAAGGGCAGGACCCTCAAGAGTGCCAGATGCATACTTCACCTGGTTGTGCGGCGGACAGTTACACATCGCGAAGGCAGATTCAGATTTCTCCATCCAGCGGAGTAAGCCAACAGCCCCTTCGGCTCCACTGAATGAATGTGGTTTGCAATCCATGTACGTCTTGAAAGTACAAACCTGTTGGTGGTTATGCTGACCTGAATTGTAAACAAGAATGTGCTTTAAGAATACTATATTCGAATTTGAGTTTAGAATGAATGATGACTCACTAGAGCCGGAAAAATTTCTGCTTTACCTCCAGCATTAGCAGTGGCTTGACTAGCTGCTACTGCTTCAGCCACATGCTCATTTATAAGTGCCGCAAGCTCGGCCGCAGTCATGCTAATGTTTCCTCGACCACCGCGTCCTCCGGTGTGTCCACAACGTCTATTTCCTCTTCCAGACATTATCTTTATATTCACAACATACAATAATGAGAAAAATATACATCACATTTTTTTATCATCATACAAGTACCAGTAAACAAATAAATTTAAACCACAACATCTAACATTTCAATAATAGTAATACTTGATAAAATAAATTGTAACGATTACAACTAAATTCAACCAAACATCAAAATTCTAGAAACATCTATTGGATGGGAACAACCCTGCCTATCTAGGTTCAAAAGAAAAGACGTAAATAAATAATGAAGATAGATGATCAAATGTCACTGCCAACTGATGTAACATCGGATGTTGCATCATCATCCTCATCCTAATCTCCTGCAGGTGCATCCTCTGGTACATCCTCTGGTGCAACTCCTGCTGCCTCAACTGCTGCAAGTCGTGCATCAACCTGCTCAATCCTAGTGTGGAGTATATCTAGGTTCCACTCTGCAGTGTTCAGCCGGTCCTCCATGTCCACACATCCATCTACCAAATTCTCATGAGCTGTATCAGTTGCTGCTAAATCTGCAGTCAGTTTGGTGATCCTCTGATTCATCACCATCTCTCACTGAAGTATGCTAGTAATCTCTCCAGCTGCATCTCTCATGTTCCGGATCTCCCGGTCCATCCTAGCCACAAAGGCAGCTATCACCTGCTCATAGGGGTACTGCAGTGGTGGCAAAGCTCGTACAGAAGATGATGAAGAAGAAGAAGCAATGTCAGTAGTGAGCGGAGGTGGGACTTCCTCCTCGCGGATCCAGTTCCTGATCCTATCGGGATACCAATCCCAGTCATGCGTGTTGCCTCTGACACGCACATGAATAGGCTCATCATGCCCTATTGTGGTGTTGATCGGGTTGAGTCGACGTCTCCTCGACTCCGGCAAAGGTACTGTAGGAACATCGTGCTCCTGAACGTCTGGGGATGCTGGTGAATTGGGTGGGGTCGACATTTCATGTAATGGGATGAGTGAGTGCCATGTTTGAGTGTAAGTTTTGTGTAACTAATGCATGTACGTGGTTATAGTCTAGTATGCATTTCCTAGTTCTCTATAACCTAGCTCTGATACCAATCTGTCACACCCCCAAAATCCACCAACGGAGTTTTACCGTTAGGGGCGTGACATAACAGGATCTCAGTCATTAGTTACGTTGAACGACTCTATATGAGTTTAATAAAAACCACTAGTATTGCTCATAGTCACGATGCAACACTAGCAATGAAAATACTGATTTAATGTAAGACTTGCGGAAGCGAAAAGTTAAATGAAAAACATGCGCCAAAACAGTTGCGCCAAAATAAACAATTCAAATATAATTAAAATAAATAATTCTTGAGTTTGCAAATGATAGACTTCGTATGCATGTATGCCTTAGCTCGTGCTTGTACCTTAATTACCTGAGAAAACATGCTAAAACGTGTCAACACTAGGTTGGTGAGTTCACAGGTTTATATGTGTGTAAAGCTTACTAGATAATACCGTATTCAATTATATCATAGATAGCTAACCTAGTACATGTTACTAAAGCGTTTCGAAACCGAAGCTGGCTGTCTGTATGTTTGAACTGACTTCCACCATGACTATCACAATCAATGGTAATTGTTTAGGTAAATGTTACACCCGTTCGACTACCTGTCGTGTTAGCGCGACTAACGCGGGTGTGGCTTGTCAGTGCCCAGTAGTACTACTCAAGATTTCCTCGCTAACCCATATACTAACGGTTCGATAAGTAAGGACTTTCGTGATATGTTTGCGCTTAGTACACAAGTGATATAAAAGAAACGTAAGATCTAAATGTTCGTACCCATGTTTTCTCCCCCAAGTTTAAAACGTAAGAAAAGGGGCCGTGAAACTCACCTTAGAGTATGTGCGTAAGAAAGCGAACCTAAAATGCTTGACGACTAACTGCCACCTATAAACACCGGTTTATAAGTGTATGTTCGTGCAAGTTGATACAAACCCTAAGTATCCAAACAATCCCATTGTTTAAGTGTTTGAAAAGAGTTTACAAGTTTGACTCATGTTTGACTAAGTTTGACTAAGTTTGACCAAGTTTGACCCGACGACCCGTTGGTGACCTGATTAATGATTTAACGTTTGTTCAGTATAATACTTCTATATTATACACAAATGATCATGCTGTAACACTTAGCAACAAATCCTAATCGTTCTAATCAAACAAGCATGATTTCCAAAAATAGAAAGTTTCCAAAAATAGTAAGTTTCTATAAATAGCAGGTTTCTATAAATAGCAGGTTTCTATAAATAGAAAGTATGTTCGGGATTTGTGTCTCGTGAAATCATCATTGTTAATATGCTTGTAAGACTACTATAACATGTTCAACATCGTCCTATCACCTAACCATTGCATAGAACTTAACATGTATATCACAATTCCAAATAAAGTTTCCATCTTTAGTAACCTATGACTAGCATGCGTGATTTCAAACACCTAATACGTTACAACAGGTTATTATGTCCTATCTATCATGTACCAATCATCAACCATATCAAGCATGTCTAAATAACAGGTGTTAAACATTTTTAACAATTAAAGTTTCCTTATTTGGAAAGTTCATAAAACCGGGTTATGTATTTAAAATCTGATTTCACAAATCATCTAAACATGTATCAAGTAGCTCATAACCATCATCACATCATCCTAATCACATCTAGCATGTAAAATAGAATTCTCAAAAAGTTTCCATTTTAAGTAACTTGTCCATTACACGTTTCGTTTACACAAGTAACACGTCAATTCGATTCCGAATCATTCAACTAATATATCTACAACTATATTAATCATAACTCACATCTAACATGCGATTTCTAAACATCACATAATCAAAAATTTTCAATATTTAACAAGTTACTAACCACACGGATCTAGGGTTTTGCAAATAGCCATAAAATCAACAAATACATGCAAAACAATAATAAAGTTAACATTTTTATTATAAAAATTCATGTTTGGATGAACTAGGGTTATGATCTAAAATTTAGGAATCAAAAAGTGATGAAATCGAACGAAACGACTTACGTAGAAACGTTAGGAATGTCGAGAGGAGTCCAAATACGCGTTTAATTGCGAGATCGGAGATCGAACGAAGGCTCCTAGGCTACTTTCTTGTTTCGGTCGAACTAGGGGAGTGGGGGTGAGGTCGACGATAATGGGGGTAGGGGTTAGGGTTTATGTTTATATATTTTTTTTAAAAAAAACTTATCCTTATCCATTCATTAATGGGTTTTAAGTTGGGCTTAAAGTTTAATTAGAGCCCACAACTCTAATTAATTTAAATAACACTTATTTAATACTTAAAGTTTTTGATTTATATTTTTATAAAAACTCCAACTTTTATAAAAATATTGCATGCGGTTAATATTCGATAAATACGTACGAAAACGATAATATTCACATAATTCACGTAATCACATAAAAATCACATAGACTCATAATTTATATTAAATATAAATTATTAAATATTCAATTTATTTATTTTAAATGATCACCAACGTTCCGGGTTAGACTCGAGTGCGATCCGATGTGTGCGACTGACTGACACAATTAATTAATCCTAATTAAATGCAATGTACATGCGACTAACTGGGATAACTGAGTTTGAAACGAATAATGTTTGAACTAACGAGGTTTGAGTTAACGGAGTTAACCTGAAAATGTCGGATGTCACACTGAATCCGTACCCTAGATACCCTAGTACACTGGACCCGTACCCTAGATACGATTATATGAAATACATGCTTATATGAGATGATTATGTAATATGTGATGTGTGACATGATGAAGGTACGGGGTAATGACGGAGTAGTCTAAACACTAAACGAGAATAAGGGAGTAGTCATGACGTATCCAGGGGTGTGGATACGCCGCTAGTACTTCCTATATATAAATTTCTTGGTACTTCGTGGTGAAACCATTATGAATGTTTAGGGGTATAGACTAATAAATGATAATGAAATATAGTAAACGTACGGGAGAACATCCGACCGGTATGCGGTTATCTGACAAACAGAATGTTCTGTCTAGGAAAGAGCGGTGTATAAATCTCTCCTAGACCCGTAGCTCTTTCTTGGGAACATCTCTGTTGGAGATACTAGTCTGGAAGAAAAATCACCCCGGTTTACAATATACGACTAATACGAATATGAGATGAAAGTATACCATGCATAGTGAGTATGAATATATGACGAATATGATTATATGAAATGCATGATGAATATATGAATGCATGATGATACGTGCAAACATGAATGAGTATGATGGAACGAGTCTGAACCCGAAAATGAAATAACGGAGTACTCACGAAGTGTTAGAGGGGTGGTGGATACGCCGCTGGTACTTCCTATATATAAACCCTTCTAATACATTGTGGAGAAACTGTTACGGAGTTTTAAGGTGAGGACTGGTTGGTGAGTAAATCAAGTATATGCGTAAAATAAAAACTAATGCTTGATACATTTGGGAGGCTGTGAGTCAGAGATACTTAAGGTCCCAAATGAAATGAGATACCCGGCCTGTAAGGTGGATCTCAATAAATAAAGAAGAAAAGAAAAGGACACTCTAGGCCTACGAGGCTGAAAGAGCAAACTCTAGGCCTACAGGGCTGAAATAGTAAATGATTCCAAGCCTACGGGGTTGAGGAACGAATGAATCTTCGTAACAAATGCAAGATGTCTATACTGACGAGTATAAGGACCTTGCCAATACTCGGACCGGAGGTACGCCCTGTGATGGTTGGGGGGGGTTTAGCACACCCATATAATATACGAAAAGCGTGATCGGATGTACGCCCGGAGATGGTCACGTGGGCGCCGAGAGCCCGAGAAAACTTGAACAATAAGAACCTAAAGGGTTCATAATAAAATGATCGATGTAGTGTACTTACTTTGCATAAGCTAATTCAAAAACGTTTTCCAAACACTGCAGGAAAGAAGCACGTGGAATGAAGCTTCCTGTGTACAGAGCTGTCGGAGTTCGAAAATCCCTATATAAGATAACTTAAATATATTATCCTTTTAAAACAATATATAATTATAAATGAAAAGGTTAACTTAGCCATTATGGCAAAGTTTTTACTGATCTGGGACATGTTTTCCGCATTAAACTCTGATAAAATAATAGTAAGATAAGTAGGGTGTTTCACTCATTGAGCATTTTTGCTGTCGTTGATCAAATTCGTTGTTGATAGACCTTGTCTGTAGTTGATAAACCTTTTTTACTGACAAGTACGTTTCATGGGAGTTTAGTGATTGGAGTTAGAGTTAATGCACACACCATTCCATTAGAAGGCTCATTTCACCGGTGTATCAAGAGGAGCTTTACAGAAGATCTACAACTATTGTATTTGTAGTTATCCTTTTACTAGCATCCAATCATAGATTACTTTTATGTTAGTAATAAAATCAAGGGTGGGTATTGAATCTTATCCTCAGAATGAATGGTTTTTATTGATTTTAAGGAATCTATAGTTCTATATACGCATTAGGTATTCTCACTTATAAAATATGCATATATATATATATATATATATATATATATATACTAGGTTATAATCCCGTGTATTACACGGGTTAAATAATATAATATTATATAATTAGTAAATACAAAATTATGTTTTTAAAACCCGTGTTTTACGCGAGTTGAATAAAATATATAATTGTAAATTATATTAAGTTAATATTTAAAACATTTTTTTTAACTTGGTATTATTTTTTTTATATAATTGATAAATGGTAATCTATACTAAATTCATTTGTTTAATAATATAATAACAATTCATAATTAAGTAAAAAAAGTGTTCATAATTAGATTGATATTAAATAATAAAAATATGTTCTTTTAATATAGTATTTAATAGGAGAGAGAGCCAAGAAAATTATGCTAAGAATGCAACAGAAGATAATATGTATCCTATAATTTTACTTATTTATTAAGTAGTGTGTGTGTGTGTGTGTATATATATATATATATATATATATATATATATATATATATATATATATATATATATATATATATATAGGGGCATGTTCTTTTGAGAACCAACTATATGTTGAGAACCGAAAGAACCGCACAAAACGTGTGCATATCACTTTAGTAAAAAAAGTAAAATTCAACAACAATGTTTTATTTATCTCTTCCCACTCTTAGTTTGAGTTTATCTCCTCTCTCCTGAATTTTTTTAAGAAAACTATAAAAATATGCATATATGCATTCATTTGTGCATATAGTGTGAGTGCATATATGCATTTAAAAAAACGACTATAAATTCGAGGTCTTTTAAAACCAAACCTTAAACATATTGAAATGTACATGAATTCTAGTCAATTTATATTATAAATAGAGGAAGAGTTAATGCGGTTCGCACGGTTCTTAACATATTGTTGGTTCTCAAAAGAACATACCCCTATATATATATATATATATATATATATATATATATATATATATATAGGGTTAGGTTCATGAAAAACTCATTTTAATGAGAGAACTAGAGAACCACTAAAAATAGAAGTGGTGGGATTTTAAAAAGAAAGGGTAAAACTGGAACTTAAAATATATAAATCTTTAAGCATTTCTATCTTTTGCATACATTATTATTTTTTTAAAAACATTGCACCATTAAATCAAGAATTTCTTTATCTTTCATTTGAGTATAAATAACGTTATAAAAAATAAGAATTAACTCGTCTTTTTTTTTCTTCTAATTTTTAATACTGCATATGTGTAGTATCACCACCAAAACCCTAACACACCCCCACCCAAAAACCTAAACCCCCACACCCACACCCACCCAAAAACCTAAACCCACCACCCACCCACATCCAAAAACCTAACCCCTACCCAAAAACCTAAACCCCCCACCCACCCCCACCCAAAAACCTAAACCCCCACCCAGCCCCACCCAAAAACCTAAACCCACTGCACCCACCCTCTAACCTAAAAAACCTAACCCTAAACGTAATACTACATATGTGTCGTACAACCCCAAAAACCTAACCCACCCCCAAAAACCTAAACCCCTCACCCCACCCCCACCCAAAAACCTAACCCCACTCCCCAAAAACCTAACCCCCCCACACCCACCCCCCCTCCAAAAACTAACCTAAAAGATAAACTAAACCCAAAAACTAAATCCTAAAGCTAAACCGACTATTTTTTCAAGATTTTTTTTAAGAACGAGGATGACGTGGGAAACTAGGTCACCGAACCACTTTTTTAGTTTTTGATTTATATTTTGAGTTATAAATTTTTTTTCCTTTAAAGGTTTTTCGCTAACAAAACGCTAATAAGTGGGTCAAACGAACTCCGATTGAGCTCATTCTAGCGGTGTTGGAACCGTCTCACCGAACTCTAATCCGGACCCAAAAACCTAAACCCCCTCAACCCGCTCCCCCAAAAACCTAAACCCCCCTCCAACCCCACCCCAAAAAGCCTAAAACCTCCCGCCCCACCCCCAAAAAACTTAAACCCCCACCCCCTAAAAACCTACCCCCCCCCCCCCCCCAAATCCTAAACCTCCCACCCCCCAAAAAAACCTAAACCATAAAATCTAAACCCTAAAAGCTAAACCCTAAGCATAAACCATAAGGCTAAAACCCTAAAATTCAAACATAAAATCTAAACCTTAAAAGCTAAACCCTAAAAGCTAAGATGGTAGAGTTCGACGAGACGGTTCCAACGCCGCTGAAATGAGCCCAATCGGAGTTCGTTTGATATCGTTTCTAAGCGTTTTGGTCATTTTTTAGATTTTTTAGCGAAAACATACTTTTTATTTGATTCTCCCCTATATATATATATATATATATATATATATATATGTATGTGTGTGTGTGTTCTTGCAACCTTGTAAACAGTTGAGAGTGAAATACAATTGAGCTTGAAAGTTATATCTCATATGTTATTACATTGTTCTTAGATTATTAGATGTTATTGTTTCCGTCATTCTCAACTACTATCATAACCATCTTGTATTGTTCTAGAGAAATACCGATCCTAAAATAATAGTAAACTCTTCTTAATTACGTAAATAAAATATGAACTATTGTATACCAAGATTGACTTGTGCAAACCTCAACCGTGCAAGTTTGAAATGTTGATGAGATAAGAAACTGAATTGTTGTGTCTAGAAAAAGAACAAGTATGAAAGGTGTGCGAATTCTGAATCCTATTTTTTTTAACGACAAATTTGGATCACCGACGGACCACTGGAGTATCATCATATCACCAGGGGTACCACCCGATTATATTCCAACACCGAATCACTAATTCAGGAGAAAATTAAATTTTTCTAGGAAAACCCTCTTGTGAGATTCAAACTTAGGACCTTATGGTCACTGAGCTTATCCCACCACCAAGATGCCGCTAAACTATTATACCTTTGACAATTCCCAATGCTATTAATTTTGTTATTTGAATGCACCGAATGTATACATATAAAATAAAATAAAGTTCTAATACAAGTTCAAATCACAAGGCCTATATATGAGCATGTTGTATACGAACATAGCCCACTACAACAGTATCATCCTATCCTGACGATTTTTTTGACCCTATAGCGACGACTTGTCGTCGGTATAGACTATACCGACGACATGTCGTCGGTATTGCCTCGTCCCAATAGGTGAAAGATGTCATCGGTATAGGTGTCGTCGGCATAGGTCGACCTATGCCGACGACATGTCGTCGCTATAGGGTTTGATTAAAAAATTAAAAAATAAATTCTATACCGACGACATGTCGTCGGTATAGGTTCGGGACTTATCCGGACGACAAGTCGTCTGGACAGACCCAACCTATCCCGACGACATGTCGTCGGTATAGGCTATTTCCAATTTTTTTAATTAAATTTGAAAAAGACCTATGCCGACGACATGTCGTCGGGATAGGTTTTTCTGTTTTTTTTAATATTTTTTTAAAATCTTCAAAACTTTACAGAAATATTTAATTTCTAATTATCAAAACCTGCAAATCAGATAATTCAAACATTTCAAAAATTGAAATCCGAAACATATTGTTCGACACACAAACCAAATATTCAAACATAAAGTTGTCCGACACACAAACATAAAAATTGTTCAAACATTCAACAATAACACTGACAACAAAGGCAAAGGCGCAACAACCTCAAGCTAATTATCGTCGCTGCTAGTTCGGCGTTCCCACATTCGACGCATTTCAACCATTTGTCGTTGCATTTCAAGCATTTGTTGATTATGCACACGACGTTCTTCCTCTCGTTGGGCTTCGCGTTGTTGTTGATCTTGGACTTGTTGTTGAAGTTGAGTTACATGCTCATCCACTTCTTGCCAATTTGGTTGTGGAAGGGGGTACTGAACAAATCCGGTGTGGGATTACTCACCACACGACCGACACCCCTGATATGGCCACGCCGATGACCCAATGCACGCTCCATGCATGCAAACTCATCGACAGCAGACGAATCACCACCAGACTCAGCAGAAGATCTTGTATACTCCTCTTGGATTCGGTCCTGCATTAAACAATGTAATAAACAATCACTTGACTATTTTACTAAAATTCGACAACATAACTGTTGTAAAATGGATAACCAACCTGTTAAACTATAAGTTATAAACGACCCAAATTCACAAATTTCAATCAACCAACACTAATAACAACAAATACTAATAATACTAGCAAAAATATTCTACAATTAGGCTCGAGTTGGATGTTCTAAGTCTATTAAAGTGTGTTTGAGTCATTTTGACCCGTTTAAAGTTACAGTTGGATGTTATAAGTCTAGTAAGTCTAACAACAAAATCATTTGACTTACATAATATGATGATGCAGTCGCGTTGGCCCAACCGGTCCCTTCTTTATAATGGGTCGATTTGAACACATCAATTAGGCCGGTACCATGTGAAAAACAAAAATAATATCACTAAGAATTAATAAGCATGTTTATATAATACTAACAATTGTATTTCATACCTCCATGTGTCGGCGCTGGGCGTATGATTTGCTGCCATGGTAACTTGGGTAACGTTGTTGTGATCGGTTTTGTTTGTTCTTCTCTGAGCGGTTTTTATAGCTCGCATCTAAAAACCGCTCATTAATCAAAGTCTCCCAAGTTTCTTGATCAAGATCTTCTGGTGGATTATTCATCGCCGCCTCCATATCATCGTATCCCCCATTCTCCTTGAAGTGAACTATCAACTTTCTCTTGTGATCTTTATACGCCCTCTGACACTCGGCGGTGATTCTTAGTTCAACGCCTCGTCACTTATCAGTGTTTCTCCAGGAGTCCAGATCAAAATAATCCTACAAATGGAAAGTAATTATAAATCTAATAGTTATGAAATTGTAAGTAATTATAAAACATCTATACTTACTATAAGAGTGGGATATACGGCCCGTTTCTTCTCATTTGGAACCTTAGCCCAATTTGGATAATATGGAGGAACAACCTTTTCAACCTCCAACGAGATAGCACGGATAAAATCCGAAGCGTTGGGACCCACAAACTTGTACCCCCCGCCATAAAGTTCTACATCAATGGGAAGAGGCTTCCTCCCATTTTGCTCAAACTTCTTATACAATTTTAGGTTTTTGCCTTTAGATCGTCTTTTTTGGGAGGTACTACCTACATTGACACATGAAATTCAAAAGTTTGGCAATTATAAAGACATCTATTAAACACTAACAAGTAACTTACCACCTGATCTAGTCGCACAACCCGAGTAGAAGTGATACGGACCCCCGTCTCCACCGTCTCCACCATCTCTACCGTGTGATTGCGCCATTTTTCCTACAACAAAATTTATTAGTAAGCACAAATAATTATTAATTAACAAAGACAAATAGTACATTTTTACCATACATTCAATCAGAATCATCACTAAAATAACGTGTGTCAACAACATCATCATCTTCTTCATCGTCGTCATTTATTTCGTCTTCATCATCTGAATTGTATGCATCTTCTTCATCATCAATAATAAAACTTTCATCCAGATCAATCGATGCAACATGACTTGGGTCACCACCCTCATTTAAAGTTGTACGCATAGGCAAGTAGCCTAAGTCGACAACCCAGTTACCAAAAAATGATTGAGTTTCCCATGTAATACATTGACTATCAACATGGGGAATTGGAGTTTGGTCACCACCTACGTGACTTGATTCACCACCTTCGCATCCGGTATCGACAACCAAAGTATAATCATTTGATTGAGTGTCGTGCAATATATCTATCTCATTAACAACACTAGGATTATCCCAAAGCTTACGATGGTGAACGTCCTCAACAACCCTCCATTGGCCAGTGGTTCGAGAAGTATCTCAAAGATAGAACACTTGTTGGGCTAATATATATTGGACATCATTATACCATTCTTTGCCAACATACCAATCACGGCCAATGTCAATTATAGTAGTATTGTTTTGCTTAAATAATCTTTTACCTCTCCTGTCGAACCATTTACAACGGAATAGTACAACCTAGTAACCATCTATGTAGTTCAACTCTATGATCCCCTCTAGTTGACCATAAAATGGAGTATCGTCTTCTCCTATTATAACCACACCACTGTTTTGAGTAGTGCGTTGGGAATCATGATTTTGTACCACAAATCTAACACTATTGACTATGCAAGCAGTGTAAGAAGATGCGTACAAGGGACCATGTGCCAATGCCCTTAATTCTTTGTTATCGGGTGTAGAAGATGAAGATGAAGATGAAAATACATTTGCTTCATTCTTTAACCATGAAGAAAAATTGGCTTGCATATTGCGTTCAGGAAATTTAGGTTCAAATTCACTGGTAGATGGACAAAACAAAATTTAAATTAGTAGAATTAAATGAAAATATAATAAAAGTTTATCACGGGTAGATGGACAAAAAAACATACGATTTGTAGGCTTTGATTTCATCGCAGTTGTTCAACACAAACCATTGTAATGATTTGTTGGCATGTTCAGAGAGCGCCTTGATTTTCTTTTTTGATATTGGTCGACATTGTGAAGAAAACACTTGAAACTGCCTTTTGGGAATGCCAGCATATGCATTTCTATCTGGTCGGTTAAATTTGGTCTGCATACCGTCCAGATACATAAAGCAGAATGTCAAGGCTTCATCTGCAACATAACCCTCCGCAATTGAGTCTTCAAGTTTGGCTTTGTTTCTAACATATGCTTTGAGCTTTTTCATGTATCTTTCAAAAGGATACATCCATCTCATAAACACAGGGCCACCAAGAATAGCTTCTTCATGTAAATGAAGAATGAGATGAAGTATTATGTCAAAAAATACTGGAGGATATATCATTTTCAAATTGCATAATATCTTAACCACTTCCTCATTTGCTTCATACATGTCTTTCACATCTACTGATCGTGCACAAATTTTTTGAAAGAATGTGTAAACGTCATTGATTGTTGTTGAAATATTTTTGTGCAGACCCGATCGTACCCCTATTGGCAGCAATCGATGCATGAGGATGTAATAATCATGGGACTTTAACCCAATTATATTTGAATAATTGGGAAGTACCTTATTTTTGAAATTCGATCCAAATCCATCAGGCAGTCTCACTCCTCGAATAAACTGACAAAAGCGTTCTCGATCACTGGGTGTGAAAGAGTAAGGAGCTTGTGGTTGGTACAACTTGTTGTTTTTTTGTGTTAGCCATAAGTTATGTCGAATACCCATATTTTCCAAGTCTTTGCGGGCTTTTTGTGTGTCTTTTGATTTATCGTTCATCAACAAAGTACCCAATAAACTCTCACACACATTTTTCTCCATGTGCATAACATCAAGATTGTGTTTTAAAAGTAGAGAAGACCAATAATCCAGCTCAAAGAAGATACTTCGTTTAGTACAATTCAACTATGATGTAAGGCGCTTTCTTTTTACCCCTCCATACATTAGATGTTTCCCCGGAACACGATCTGGGAGATTTTTTAGTTGTTCTAATATTTGAGCAATAGTCAATCGTCGGGGAGGATGTTTTGTCTCTTTCTTGCCATCAAACGACAGATCGTTCCTCCATTTATGCTTTCTAGGCAAGAATCTTCTGTGTCTAACAAAAGCTATCTTATTCGTTATAGCGCACGAAGGTGTGTCAACGTTGCACGTAGGTCATGCTTTATAACCTTGACCACTCCATCCAGACAAGCTGCTACGAGCAGGATAATCGTTGATAGTCCATAACAGTGCAGCATGCATCCTAAATGCAGTTTTGGTTGATGCATCTCTCACCTGGACTCCTTAAGCCCACAACATTTTCAAGTCATCAACCAAAGGCCTTAAGAATACATCAATGTCCTTACTAGGTGATTTAGGCCTAGGAATTAGCAAGGTTAACATGAAAGAAGACTCTTTCCCATAATTTTTTTTAATTAAAAAAAAATTCACCAACGAAAATTTATTAAATAAAAGAAAAAAAAAGAAAATCCAAATTAACCTTTACCGACGACATGTCGTCGGTATAGGTTTTTCCCAGTTTTTCATTGGGCGCCATGTTTTCCCTCAATCTGGCTCAACCCTGTGCCGACGACATGTCGTCGGTATAGGGTCTCCCTTCTCAAATTTCCAAATTAGCCTATCCCGAAGACATGTCGTCGGTATAGGGTAACCTATGCCGATGATGCGTGTAAACTATATATATATATATTTTTATAAGTATTTTACACAATTAGTTTTAAAAAGGGTTTTCACCAAATACTAATCACACATACCGGGCAGTGTACCCATTGGATAGCAATATAGTAAAGGTAAGAACCGGATATCAATCCGTGTACACGGTGGAATGCGATAATAAACCGGGACTAAAATTCAATCAAGTATGGATAAAAGATGTTTAAGTTGATTTTTAATTAAACTAATATGTAAGAATATAAAACAAAACTAAAATCACAAATCAAACAATCAAGGAGAAAATATCACTTCGGTGTCGAATCCATTTAGAATACATTCAATACACTCATAGAAACATGGCAAATACACGATACATAAATTGACTAAATTCTCGTCAAAGATATCTAATCAAATGACTATTCGGAAAGCTAGCATGAATTACACAAACCAACCACCTAAAGTCATATAATGAGGCTCACGTGTTTAATAATCATGTCAATGTTTATAAAGATTGAACTAGCTTCCGATTAAGGTACACTAATCCAACAACTAATTGAAAAGATAATATGAACAACACACTATCCACCTCAAGTTGATTAATTTAGACAACAATATGCATTTCTTCAACATACAATGTTCATATAAAGGTTATATAAATTAGGAGGATGTGTCAACAATTCCTAGATAAACATAATACTAAATATGACACATCATAACAAATACTTTGTCTTTCCAAACATAAGCATAAGGTTATACATACAAATATAATGATTCATAAACAAGACTTCATTCACCATTCCTAGTCAAATGCCATAAACTAGTATAAATACATACACCAATCCATGAATATAAGCATAAACCACAAGTTTTCTAACATAATATGACATACACAAATACAAGTCTTGTAAACAACTCAAAATACTTGAATACATAATTTCATCAAAGAATAATCATACGGTTGTCATAACATTAACACAATAATTGCCAATAATCCATGAATGTTGTCAAATGTATGTAAACTTCATCTAAACCAAAGTGAACAAGAGTTTTAGCTCATCATGAGCACCAAAATTACAAATAAGCAGGGAAAAATAGTGAGAAACATGATATGAAAACAAGAATCAAACCACTCCTCCAAGCCTAGATGTTGTTGTTGATGTATGGTGATCCTCTTGATGTTGTATCATCTCCAAGAATCTTGAAATATGGCTGGAACAAAGAAAACTCGAGCTAGAACAGTAGGTTTTTTCCCCTGGTTTGCTGAATTTCTAAATGAGAATTAAGTTCTGTTTAAATAGAAAAGGGGAGGCACGACCGTGACAGGAGAGAAGGCACGACCATGCCTAGTACAATGACGCGGTCGTGTCTAGGTCTTGGCACGACCGTGTGATAGAGGTTTGACCGATCCGTAGCTTCCATTGGGTACCACTGATCGAGGACGTACGGCTGTTCAGACTCACGAGTTGACACGCGACCGTGGGCGGCCAAGGCACGGTTGTGCCTTGGATTTTGGCTTGACGCGGTTGTGCCAGATGTGGGCGCGACCGTGCCTAGGGTTTGGGAGCTTGGCACGACCGTGCCAAATAGGGGCACGACCGTGCCTCCATCACAGAAACCCTAAAACTTCACTTGTTTATCCTGGAATTTTCTTGTTTATTCACCAAGCTTCACAAAAACCTACAAAACAGGAAATGAAGCAAATAAGTGTCTAAACATTGAATATAACCAAGAATTGATCATTAAATGAGCGAAGTTTTATGCCAAAAAGATGTGTAAATACTAACACATCAACCGACGACAAGTGTAGTCGGTATAGGCGCCGTCGGCACAGTGTCATTTTCTTGTAGTGGCCCATGCAGATGAGAAATTTTGACTTTGCACTTATTGTAATCGACTTTATCTTCGAACATGAGTATTATGTTGCCGCGAGTGGTTGACTAGAGCAAATAACAACTAATCTTATCAGAGGGCTTCAAAAATTTTAAAAACTATTTTAATTTATATTATAAGCTAAAAATATGTGATTACTACCAATTTTTATGTTTTTGGAGATAAATAAAAAAATATAACAAAATTATTAAATGTTTATTTATGGGGTTACTGTAATAATATTCGACCTAATATTAATATATTACGTTTTTACGCTCTATAAATTTCATTTTAAAAACTCACATATTTAGAAAACTTAAATAAAAGATCTTAACCCTTTTAATCGAAATGAGCCAACCGTTTATAAACTTACATTAACAAAACTCAACCCCTTTTAATCGAATTGAACTGAACTATTAAGAAAATAATAACTGTGTACATTTTTCATAATAACATTAAACATGAATAAAAGACAAGTGTTGTTTAACATATGAAATGACCAGCACTCTAGAACTTTACATTAATCAAAACTCAATCCTTTTAATTATATTGACTGGAACTGTCATAAAAGACATCAATGAAAATGATACTAAATTCTTAGTAATGACATAAAATATAAATACAATTTGAACCGATGTTTTACATGTGAAATGACCCAACATCAGAAACAGTTTTGGAAGCCTAACTTGTTGTATAAACAATGTTATTGTTTGGTCTAGTCAACCATTTGTTGTGACATGATACTCGTGCTTAAAGATTAAGTGCAACTTTAAAATATCCTTTGTATAGTTTGTATTTCGGTTGCATTGTAATATTCTTTTATTTTAGAAGTATACATTTTATGTATTCCACCAATAAATTTAGTGGCATTAATAGTCTTCACACCTTTAATATATATATTTTACTTTTTCTAGAAAAAAAAACGGCTTGAAATTTATTTCATCTAACATTTAAAACTTGGACCATTGAGATTTGCACAAGTCAAGACATTAGTGCTTTAACAACTAGTACATTCTAGACATCTAATTTATTTCATCTAATATTTAAAACATGGACCTATGGATTACGTGGAGAGCAAAACTGAGAAACATTGCTTGAGAGAACTGAATAACATTCCAAATTATTATTTCGTAATGGACGTTATTGTATTTGGTTCGGCCAATTCTTGGCTTGGTTTGTAATTCGGTTCCTCTTAGTCACCGGCTTCTGAGAGGTTTTGGTTTTTAATGATTTCGTTTACTTTAAAAAAAAACATCTAATGTATTGTACATTGCTCCGTACAGGTGACTCAAGGATCCTATTATTTTAATTAATAAAGACTAACTTGTGAGCAGTATTGTCTCACAAAAATTATACATACACAAATTTTATATCTATATCTCATCGCCTTTTCTCAGTTGCCTTTTTAAATCAAATTCAATCGATTTTTGTTTTGTATTTTTATTGTTTATTACTTTACTAGTTAGAATTTCGTCTATTACACGGGTTGAATAAATATAATGTTATATACTTCGTAATAAAAGTTTATATTTTTAAAAATACACGAGTTGAATAAACTTGTGTATTACACGGATTGAATAAAATATAATGTAATCTATTAACATATATACACTTGTCAAAATGGAACAATGTGAATATCTAAATATATGATTACAAAAAATTATTTGAATCCTAGTTGATTATAAAATTGTTTTCAGTTTATAGAGTTCATAAAAATATGATTGAACAAACTAACAGATGATAAACACAATTTTATATTTAAGAATGTAGACAAAAATTGAAACAAATAATTAATTTAGTTGACTAAAATAGTGGAGTTGATTATTAATAGGAGAGAGAAGCGAGAAATGAGAATGAAGACGTCTAGAATTATAACAAGTGTCCTACTATTTTACTTGTTTATTATTTAGTATAGATATAGATATAGATACAAATTACAAGCACATCCTCTTTTTAGTTTTTTTTAAAGGACATCCTCTTTTTAATGATAAATCAACTTTAAAATTTTATTATATAACCTTTTCAAAAGTACATATGTTTACTTTTATTTTTTGTATTTTCTATATTTTCTTATATTTTATTCTTAACTAGTTTTTAACTCCCGCGCTTCGCGGCGTGAGCCTAGTCGTTATTGGTTTGACTCATTTGCGCGGATAAAACTTAAATCGAATCGTAGACTCGTTATAGTGTATGATACGAAAAAAAACACTCGAATTTTAATACAACTCCGTTTTCAATAAAATTTAAAGCAGAACGTTGGAAATTTTAAAACGTAAGTGCAACGATAAAAATAATATTAATCAAAGAGAAACATAAAACTAAATAATAAAAAAAGAAATAAAAATAGTAAAAAAATTAATGGATCGGCTCGTCGAAAACCATAAAAGCTAATACCGATACGGTTTCTGATTATATCAATACCGAAAATGATGTTATTCGCTCATAACAGGTTCGGCTCGTCATGGTACGGCAACGATAACGGCTCTTGCTATAGGTAACGATAAAAAAACCTTAGATTTTGAATACAACTCCGTTTAAAAAATTTTATTTCGGAACGTTAAAAAAAACTAAAAACAGCCGTGCCCTCAGTATTTTGAAAAAATATTAACGAACGAAAGTTATTAAAGGAAAACGAAATTAATAGAAAATGAAACGGACTAAAAACGCATATTATATAGTATAACGGTTGAAAACGAAAAAAAATTATATCTGAATGTTGACAAAAAAAACTAAAAACAGTCGCGCCCTCCGTATTTTGAAAAGTTAACAAATGAAAGTTATTAAAGAAAAAACGAAATTAATAGAAAATGAAACAGGCTAAAAGCGTATATTATATAGTATAAGGGTTGAAAATGAAAATGTTGAAAAAGTAAGGAAAAAAAAAAGTTTGGTGGCTAAAATGAAAAGAACCAAAACTATACTATTCACGGAAGTTTCTTTTTAATCTTAGTTTATAATTATATACCATATACATTTTAGATTGGAGTTTTTTTATATACATTTTAGATTGAAGTGAACAATACTTCAATATTATTGATTGGGTTAGGCGGTTTTGTGACACGTGGCGAGTTTTTGTTGGTCAACTTTTTTTTTACATTCTTGTAGTTTTTTAGGTGTTTTCATATAGTTTACCACTTCACAAACCAAGAAGCTGGTAGGCGCGCACTGTTTAACACTCTCACCCCCTGCCCACCCAGGATTGATCTTTGAGGTGGCATGATTATTTATAATTTTTTTTTCTTTCTTAATCCCTTTTTTTTATTTTGTTTTTTTATGTTCTTATCTTCTTTCGTACATTTCAACGTTTGATTTATTACACGCCGCGTAACACGCATGATTAAAAAAACCGCGGCGCAAGGCGCGCGTAGGAAATTTCCTAGTTTACATCATACTTCAATGATATATGAACCAATTCAAAATATTATTTATGTTTGGGCCAGATATCATATTCTAGAAGGTTGGCGTTGGTTAAGTTATGGTGTAACTTTTAGGAAACAAATATCAAAATGAACATCTGATAAAAAAAACTGGACTATTTGAGAGTTTTTTTTTATCAAAAATGATTCGAACTCCTACCGAATTCAATTTGGAATTATAAAAAAATGATTTGATGGAAAGAATATGTTATGTAATAATTAGTATCAATTTGTATGTTATATAATAATTTGTATCCCAATAGTCCATCACCCTTGGGTACTGTAATTCTCATACTTTCGAATAATATGTTGAAAAAGCTACAACAATTTTTATTTTTATTTGATAAAGGGCAACACTCGTAAACATAAAACAAAAAAATTACGGTTACGTATACGTAAATCAAAAAAATTGTTTTTGGATACGTATACGTAAATAAAAAAATTGTCTAAAATGATGTGGTTTTCTTGGTTTTCGCCTAACTTTGTAGTTTTCTCTTGATCCCTCCCCTATATATATAGGATTAGGTTCATATAAAAAGGATTCTAATTCTAAGAAGTATGAGAAGGATTTAGAGCCATTAGATCAAATTGTAGAAAAAATTTAATGGCTGAGATTAAATTATAGAAGAAAAAGTTGTTGGAAGGCTATTTTAGTCTTGGCCACTTTAGTTTACTTTTTATCAAGTCCCCCCTCATTTTTAAACGTTCATAACTTTTATATACGATATTATTTTTTCAAAACAATTACACCATAAAAACGAGCGTTTTTTTATCTTTAAAACGAGTATAGTGTTGTTATAAACAAAAAAGAAAAAAAAATTACGTTTTTCAGCTCATTGTGTAATACAAGTTCATTGTGTAATACAAGTTCAATGTGTAATACAAGTTTATTGTGTTATATGTATTTATCATTGTGTTTTACGTTTTTCAGCTCATTGTGTAATTAGTCAGGTCATTGTGTAATACAAGTTTATCGTGTAATACAAGTTCATCGTGTAATACAAGTTCATCGTGTAATACAAGTTCACAGTGTAATACAACTAAATTGTGTTATATGTCTATATCGTTGTGTTTTACGTTTTTCAACTCATTGTGTAATTAGTCAGGTCATTGTATAATACAAGTTCATCGTGTAATATAAATTCAATGTGTAATACAAGTCCATTGTGTTATATGTATTTATCATTGAGTATTACATTTTTCAGCTCATTGTGTAATTAGTCAAGTCATTGTGTAATACAAGTTCATCGTGTTATACAAGTTCATTGTGTAATACAAGTTCGTTGTGTAATACCACGTCTGGTAATTGTGTAAATAGTCAGGTCATTGTGCAATACAAGTTAATTGTGTAATACAAGTTCATTTTATAATACAAGTCCATTGTGTAATACACGTTTAATATGTAATACAAGTTCATCATGTAATACAAGTTCATCGTGTAATACAAGTTCATTGTGTAATACCACGTCTGGTCATTTGTAATACAAGTTCATTGTGTAATACAAGTTCATTGTGTAATTAGTCAAGTCATTATGTAATACAAGTTCATTGTGTAATTAGTCAGGTCATTGTGTAATACAAGTTCATTGTGTCAAATATTTTCCATCATTGTGTTATATGTTTTCATCATTGTGTTTTACATTTTCCAGCTCATTGTGTAATTCGCTCAAATATGTCAGGTCATTGTGTAATATCAGACTTTGTATTACACATTGACCAGGTGTATTACATATTGACCTAGTGTATTACACATTGACCAGGTATAGTACATATTGACCATTATGCCCTCCCTTTAAAAACAATAAAATGACACATGTCAAGCTTAGAATCCTTCTTACATTTCTTATTTTTAAAACCCTTTTTACTATAACCTAACCCTATATATATATATATATATATATATATATATATATATATATATATATATATATATATATAGGGGAGGGTTCCAGAGAAAACCACAAGTTAGGCGAAAACCGAGAAAACCACTAAAAAAACCAATTTTACTCGATCATATAATAATTTTTATTTTTTGTTTTGTTTTATTTTTATTTATTTATAAGAGTATCAATGTAATATTAAACATTTTTACCAAAAAACATTTTTACACATAGAGTTACGTATACGTAAACATAAAACAAAAAAATTACGGTTACGTATACGTAAATCAAAAAAATTGATTTTGGATACGTATACGTAAATCAAAAAATTGCCTAAAATGATGTGGTTTTCTTGGTTTTCGCCTAACTTTGTAGTTTTCTCTTGATCCTTCCCCTATATATATATATATATATATATATGTTCAGGTAAAAAGGATTTTAGTTGTAAAAAATGTGAGAAAGATTTAGGGCCATTAGATCAAATTGTAGAAAAGATTTAACGGTTGAGATTAAATTGTATAAGAAAAAGTTGTTGAAAGGTATTTTAGTCTTGACCACTTTTGTTGACTTTTTATCAAGTTCCCCCCTCATTTTTAAACGTTCATAACTTTTACATACGACATTATTTTTTTAAAAAAATTACACCATAAAAACGAACGTTTTTTTATCTTTAAAACGAGTATAGTGTCGTTATAAACAAAAACAAATTTTTTTTACGTTTTTCAGCTCATTGTGTAATTAGTCAGGTTAATGTGTAATACAAGTTTATTGTTTAATACAAGTTCAATGTGTAATACAAGTTTATTGTATAATACCACATCTGGTCATTGTGTAATACAAGTTCAATGTGTAATTAGTCACGTCATTATGTAATTAGTCAGGTCACTGTGTAATACAAGTTCATTGTGTTATACAAGTTTAATGTGTAATAGAAGTTCATTGTGTTATATGTATTTATTATTGTGTTTTACATTTTCCAGATCATTGTGTAGTTAATCGGGTCATTGTGTATTACAAGTTTATCGTGTAATACAAGTTCATTGTGTAATAAAAGTTCATTGTGTAATACCACGTCTGGTTATTGTGTAATATCTGGTCATTGTGTAATACACGTTCATTGTGTAATACAAGTTCATTGTGTTGTAAGGCCCCAAACCCGTGAGGCCTCACTTGTTGGATTTACTCATTCACAAACAGTTCTTAGACTTGAATATCAAAATAACGCAGCGGAAAATTTCATTTAAACATAATCAAACATTGTTCAACATGCGGAAGCGTAACATAGTTTATTACATAAACATAACATAAACTAATCATAATGGGATGCCAGTCTTCATATCATCCGGGTAACTCATCAAGCCGCCCAGTATCTCCGTCCATCATCATAACCTGCCTTAACCTGAATGTGCATACTAAAAGTCAGCTACGCTGGTAAGTTCTAGCTTTACATAAAACCTTAACATAAACATTTTGCCAAAAACATAACATACATTTGTTTAACAAAAGCGTATGTAAAACATGCAATAACTTAACATCATCATAACATCGTAACATAGCATCATAACATAAGTCAACATGAACCGAATCTGCGCCTTCTCGTAACCGTCAATTCCATACATCGCATACCAGCGGATGAACTTAAGGTTCGTTACCTCTAAGTCATCCGTCACACAGGTCCCCTAAGGCTCGTTACCTCTAGGTGGACCAAACATATGTCTCCTAAGGCTCGTTACCTCTAGGTAGACCAAACATACGTCTCTTAAGGGTCGTTACCTCTAGGTAGACCAAACATATGTCTCCTAAGGCTCGTTACCTCTAGGTAGACAGAACATAACTTAGGCACTATTTCCCCTCAAGGAATAGTACCTTCCATCGGGATCCCGGTAATCCCATGGGTGACCGTTGTCACCCCATCATCAACCAGTTGTACAACCGTTAGCCAGCCACAAAGGCCCCCCGTAAGGGTGAGGCCAATACATACATACATACCTTAGCTCTCGTAGGAACTCGTGGCAGATTCGTTCATTCGTGACTTTCATAAAACCTTTACCTCATTTTAGTTAAAGCATTCGTACGTTTTATTAAACAAAATATCATCTCTTTCGTAAACCTTTCGTAAACTTCATTTGGCAAAACCTTTCATAAACATCGTCCCGTAAACATCATTTCGTAAACATCACATCGTAAACATCACATCGTAAACATCGTTTCGTAAACATAATTTCGTAAACATCATTTCGTAAACCTCATTTCGTAAACCTCATTTCAAAACATCATTCCGTATGTATGCACACCAGCCCAAAAAACATTTAATTAAAACATTTAAAGAAGGGCTTCTAGAACTCACCTGATAAGCTAATATGGGTTGCCTTAAACAAAGGTCCCACGACGTCACTTCCGATCTGAATTGATTAGTTAAATACACATCAGAGCAAATCCCGACTCTAATGGTTTACCTTCTAAACATATTGACTTTACCTAAACAGCCAGATGCCTGCGCACTTAGCAAGTGCGCAGGGCCTTCTTCTTGCGTACTTAGTAAGTGCGCAAACTTTGCTTCATGCGTACTTGATAAGTACGCGAGACCCTTTTCTTGCGTACTTGGTAAGTACGCAGGACCCTCTTCCTGCGTACTTGATAAGTACGCAGGATCTGCTTCCCCGCAAAAACCCTAACTTTCGCATTCGGGTCTGATCACGTCAAGATCCCGAACTTGTTTACATTCAAAACGTTTACTTTTCATTATGGAACTCAAATCTATGTTTTTATTCCAGTTTCATCAGTAAAAACGTCACATTTTCGTCCAAAACCCGAAAAACCCAAAAACAAACAAAAACTTTTATAGGTTGGATCGTTACCTGTATCGAGCTTCTGATCCGGAGGTTCTTCTCACGAGCTAGGGAGCAACACACTTCTTTAATCTCGGGTCGATCCGCCAACTTTCTCTCTCTACGGTTTCTCTCTCTAGAACATGCAAATGAGAGAATGGTGGAGTGACTTAGGCTATTTATAGGGGAGGCTCCCCTATGTTCGCCCCTTCAAGCCCGCCGGCCCGTCATGCCTCGTTTATTTATTCCGTTATTATCACCGTCGTTTTTATTTTTGGGATGTTACAAGTCTAACTCCCTTACTATAGGTTTCGTCCCTGAAACCTATCATAAGTCAAATAGTTGAGGGTACGACTACCTCATTTCCGTCTCCGTTTCCCAAGTAGATTCCGATCCCTTTCGGTGCTTCCATTGGACTTTAACCAACTGAATAATCTTATTACGCAAATGCTTCTCCTTTCTGTATAAGTTGGCCACTGGTTCTTCGATGTAGTTAAGGCTGTTGTCGACCTCGATGTTAGTAAGTGGTACATGAGCCGATTCATCCGCCAAACACTCTCGCAAGTGTGATACATGGAAGGCAGGATGAATCCCACTTAACTCATCAGGCAACTCTAACCGATAAGCGACTTCACCAACCCGTGCCATTATCCTGAATGGTCCGACAAAACTCGGACTTAACTTTCCTCTCTTCCTGAATCGTATGATTCCCTTCTAGGGTGACACTTTCAACATTACTCTGTCCCCAACATCAAACTCAATAGGCATTCGTCGTTTATCCGCATAGGATTTCTGACGGTCTTGTGCGGCCTTCATTCGTGCTTTGATTTGATCAAACCTTTCCGACGTTTCTCTTACTACTTCAAGACTACCTAATTCCTTTTGTCCAATCTCACCCCAACAAACCGGGGTCCTGCATCTTCTCCCATACAACATTTTATAAGGCGGCATGCCTATAGTCATGTGATGACTATTGTTGTAGGAGAATTCGGCTAACGGCAGATGACTGTCCCAACTGCCGCCAAAATCGATAATACAAGCCCGAAGCATATCCTCCAATGTCTGAATGGTCCTTTCGGACTGACCATCCGTCTGTGGGTGGTATGCCGTGCTGATATTAAGCCTCGTGCCCATCGCCTCATGAAATCTTTTCCAGAACCTCGATGTGAACCGTGTGTCCTGGTCGGATACGATCGTCAAAGGCATCCCATGCCGCGCTACTACTTCGTTAATAAATACTTCTGCTAACCTTTCCGACGAGAATGTCTCGCGAATAGGTAGAAAATGAGCACTCTTCGTTAATCGGTCTACAATTACCTAAATGGTGTCATGACCTTTAGTTGTGCGAGGTAGCTTGGTTATGAAGTCCATGGTAATGCGTTCCCACTTCCATTCCGGTATATCAAGTGGTTGAATCTTTTCATACGGTTTTTGGTGTTCGGCCTTTACTTGTGAGCAAGGCAAGCACTTGCTTACATACTTTGTCACCTCATGTTTCATTCCAGGCCACCAGTATTCCTTCCTCAGATCTTGGTACATTTTATTGGTTCCAGGATGGATAGAGTACCGATACTTATGAGCCTCATCCAAGATTTTGGTTCTAAGCTCGCCACCCATATGTATCCATACCCGCCCAAAACGTGTCCTAACACCAAGGGTGTTATATTCCAACTTGTCATGTTGGCCAACCATTCTTTCATTCTTTATGTTTTCTTCCTTATGTGCTTCATCTTGAGCTCTTACAATTTGCCTTATCACTTTTGATGTTACCACCAACTGGCAAGCTTTCACTCTGATAGGAGCAGGCACATCCTTTCGGCTTAGAGCGTCAGCCACCACGTTTGCCTTTCCAGGATGGTACATGATTTCACAGTCATAGTCTTTCAATAGTTCCAACCATCGTCTCTGCCTCATATTAAGTTACCTTTGTTCGAAGAAGTACTTCAAACTTTTGTGGTCAGAGTAAATAGTAAACTTCACCCCGTACAGGTAGTGCCTCCAGATTTTCAATGCGAATACGACAGCAGCAAGTTCCAAATCGTGGGTCGGATAATTTTCTTCGTGAATCTTCAACTGTCGTGACGCATACGCGATCACTCTTCCGTGTTGCATCAACACGCATCCCAATCCCTGACCCGAAGCGTCAGAGTATACCACTAAGTCTTCATTGCCCTCGGGAAGGGCCAAGACTGGAGCTTTGGTTAGCTTTTCCTTCAATTCATTAAACGCCTCATCCTGGGTCGAACCCCATTCGTACTTTACCTCCTTCCGAGTCAACTTTGTCAACGGCGAATCTATTTTCGAGAAATCCTGGATGAATCTCCGATAGTAGCCTGCCAATCCCAAGAAACTGCGGATTTCAGTTGGCGTCTTAGGAATATTCCATTCCCTTACCGTCATTATCTTCGCTGGGTCAACCATAATGCCATTCGGGTTAATGACATGACCTAGGAATTGGACTTCCCTAAGCGAGAACGCACATTTGGAGAACTTAGCATACAACTTTTCCTTCTTCAGAGCTTCCAACACCTCCTTTAAGTGACATGCGTGATCACCCTCATTCTTGGAGTAGATGAGGATATCATCGATGAACACAATTACCGATCGGTCCAGCGTTGGTCGACAAACCCTATTCATCAAATCCATGAACGCTGCGGGGGCGTTCGTCAATCCAAAAGACATTATGTGGAACTCGAAATGTCCATAACGCGTGCGAAATGCGGTTTTCGGTATGTCTTCTTCTCTCACCTTCAACTGATGGTACCCAGATCAAAGGTTGATTTTTGAGAACCAACTTGCGCCTTGCAATTGATCGAACAGGTTGTAGATCCTTGGTAAAGGGTACTTGTTCTTCACCGTTCGTTTGTTCAACTCGCGATAATCAATACACATTCTCATCGAACCATCTTTATTCTTCACAAACAACACCGGAGCACCCCAAGGCGAGATGCTCGGTTGTATAAATCCCTTCTCAAGTAGTTCGTCTAATTGGGCCATAAGTTCTTTCATCTCCACTGGTGCTAGTCGATATAGAGCCTTAGCCACGGGCTGGGCATCTGGTACTAAGTTGATTCGGAACTCAATCTCTCTGTCGGGCGGTATCCTAGGCAAATCCTCTGGAAACACCTTCGGGTACTCGCGTACCACGGGCACATCGTCTAGTTCCTTAACTTCCTTACACTTGTCAATCACGTACACCAGATAAGCCTCGCATACGCACCTCAGATAATCCACTGCCTTGATCATTGAGATGACGTTTGGCATCGGGGCGTCACGTTCTCCAAAGACCACGACTTTGCTACCATCCGGAGCCTTGAGTCGGATTATCTTTCGTTTACATATGAATTGTGCTTCGTTGGCAGTTAACCAATACATACCCAACACGACATCAAACCCTCCTAAAACCATAAAAAACAATCTGACAGGGAACCTATGACCTTCTATTTTTATCGTGGAGTTGTCAACTACATCGGTCACTCTCGCAGTTCTACCCTCAGCGGTTTCTACGCTAAAGGCCTTTTCTAGCTTACTGACAGTGTACTTCACTCGTTTACAAAAAGTCGCAGATATAAAACTCTTACTGGCACCCGAATCAAATAACACAGGAACAAAAGTGTTGTCAAGGATGAACGTATCTGACGCCACATCGGGCTCTGCCCTGGCTTGTTCTTGCGAGTCTTTGCTCGGGGCCTCTCTTTTTTCTTCTCCGGGCCTTTCCCTTTTCCGGATTCACCCATTCTAGGCTTGGTGCATTCCCAGCTCATATGACCGCATTGTAACATTTAATGCCTTGCCTGCATTCACGGGAGTAGTGCCCACATTTGTAGCACAGATTTATCCCTAGCCGACATTCACCCGTATGTGTTACTCCACATTTTCCACAGACTGTCGCCTCGCCTACCCTGGCCTGTTTGTCTCGAGCCCCAAACGACTTCCCACCCGATCGCTTAGCAGGAAAACTCAGCTTCTTCTTGGGCTCTTCAATGGCAACGACATTCAGCGCCAGATCATCAAATACCACTCCGCTCAATTCTACTACCGAATCGTATGTAGTAGCGGCGTTTGCTTTAACATAGGTGCGGACATGGTCCGGCAGCCCTTGAATGTAGCAGTAAATCTTTCTTTTCTCAGTCGTGACAAGATGTGGCACCAGACGTGCCAGTTCATTGAACCGTGTGGTGTACTGCCGGTGCGTCATGCTCCTGGCCTTAATCCCCAGAAATTCCCTTTCTACCTTTTCGATCTCATTCATTGGACAGAAATTATTGATCACCAAAGTTTTCATATCAGTCCACATCATCGCATCCACAGTCTCGTCCCCTTTGGCTTGACATACACCTTCCCACCAATGGGATGCTTCCTCCCTCAAGGAGTTAGCAGCAAACTTCACAACTTGATCCGCTCGACACTCGCTCAGACGAATGGCAGCTTCTATACGGATCACCCAATCAAACGTAGCCACCGTGTCTTTCTTTTCAGTGAGAACCAGCGGATCACATGTCTTGAAGGACTTATAGTTGCAACCACGGTTAAGCGGTGTGTTGATTGCCTCAGTGTTCGGGGTACCAACCGCCGTGTTAGACCCACCTATCTCACTAGCCTTCTTGAACGCTTCTGCCAACAGTCCTGGCAGAGAAACCTTCATCAACTCAGTAAACTCGCGTGCCAGAGCCGCTCTCACCTCCGGTTCAAAAGTGAATTGTTGTCCTTCGACATGAGTCGGCTCAGTCCCGTGCATACTAACTTCTGGTTCAGTGTGAACACTTCCTTCTTCACTGTACTCTTGGCGTGCAGGGGTCCTGCCGCGCCTACCATTACAAACACCGGTACGGCCCCCACCACGCCTTCCGCTCTTTCGTCCCGCCATTTCGTTCTATAAGACAAGGAATCCAATGTCATCACGCTAGTTAACAAATAAAATTCAACAAGTACTGTAAGATGTTAATATACACTGGCCATCTGTAATTAACCATTATACTACCTTTCGATTTCTATTTCACCACCTTTGTGATTCCATCAGAACACAAGTCCTTACCTAACCCTTTCTAAGGCATACTATACATGTAAATATATACTACCTTCATACTTGATGCTGTGGCTCGAGTTACCCGTACTGGCATCCGCTTTCGGTCCCATTCACAGTTTAAGTTCAGACACTGGGAGTGTCCGAATCTCTCAAACTATTGCTCTGATACCAACTTGTAAGACCCCAAACCCGTGAGGCCTCACTTGTTGGATTTACTCATTCACAAACAGTTCTTAGACTTGAATATCAAAATAACGCAGCGGAAAATTTCATTTAAACATAATCAAACATTGTTCAACATGCGGAAGCGTAACATAGTCTAATACATAAACATAACATAAACTAATCATAACGGGATGCCAGTCTTCATATCATCCAGGTAATTCATCAAGCCGCCCAACATCTCCGTCCATCATCATAACCTGCCTTAACATGAATGTGCATACTAAAAAGTCAGCTACGCTGGTAAGTTCTAGCTTTACATAAAACTTTAACATAAACATTTTGCCAAAAACATAACATACATTTGTTTAACAAAAGCGTACGTAAAACATGCAATAACTTAACATCATCATAACATCGTAACATAGCATCATAACATAAGTCAACATGAACCGAATCTGCGCCTTCTCGTAACCTTCAATTCCATACATCGCATACCAGCGGATGAACTTAAGGCTCGTTAGCTCTAAGTCATCCGTCACACATGTCCCCTAAGGCTCGTTACCTGTAGGTGGACCAAACATATGTCTCCTAAGGCTCGTTACCTCTAGGTAGACCAAACATACGTCTCCTAAGGCTCGTTACCTCTAGGTAGACCAAACATATGTCTCTTAAGGTTCGTTACCTCTAGGTAGACAGAACATAACTTAGGCACTATTTCCCCGCAAGGAATAGTACCTTCCATCGGGATCCCGGTAATCCCATGGGTGACCGTCGTCACCCTATCATCAATCAGTTGTACAACCGTTAGCCAGCCACAAAGGCCCCCCGTAAGGGTGAGGCCAATACATACATACCTTAGCTCCCGTAGGAACTCGTGGCAGATTCGTTCATTCGTGACTTTCATAAAACCTTTACCTCATTTTAGTTAAAGTATTCGTACGTTTTATTAAACAAAACATCATCTCTTTCGAAAACCTTTTGTAATCTTCATTTGGCAAAACCTTTCATAAACATCGTCCCGTAAACATCATTTCGTAAACATCACATCGTAAACATCGTTTCGTAAACATCATTTAGTAAACATCATTTCGTAAACCTCGTTTCGTAAATCTCATTTCAAAACATCATTCCGTATGTATGCACACCAGCCCAAAAATATTTAATTAAAACGTTTAAAGAAGGGCTTCTAGAACTCACCTGATAAGCTAATGTGGGTTGCCCTAAACAAAGGTCCCACAACGTCACTTCCGATCTGAATTGATTAGTTAAATACACATCAGACCAAATCCCGACTCTAACGGTTTACCTTCTAAACATACTGACTTTACCTAAACAGCCAGATGCCTGCGCACTTAGTAAGTGCGCAGGGCCTTCTTCTTGCGTACTTAGTAAGTGCGCAAACTTTGCTTCATGTGTACTTGATAAGTACGCAAGACCCTCTTCCTGCGTACTTGGTAAGTACGCAGGACCCTCTTCTTGCGTACTTGATAAGTACGCATGACCCTCTTCCTGCGTACTTGATAAGTACGCAGGATCTGCAACCTCGCAAAACCCTAACTTTCGCATTCGGGTCTGATCACGTCAAGATCCCGAACTTGTTTACATTCAAAACGTTTGCTTTTCATTATGAAACTCAAATCTATGTTTTTATTCCAGTTTCAACCCTAAAAACGTCACATTTTCGTTAAAAACCCGAAAAACCAAAAACAAACAAAAACTCAGATCTAGGGTGGATCGTTACCTGTATCGAGCTTCTGATCCGGAGGTTCTTCTCACGAGCTAGGGAGCAACACACTTCTTCAATATCGGGTCGATCCGCCTACTTTCTCTCTCTACGGTTTCTCTCTCTAGAATTTGCAAATAAGAGAATTTTCGCCCTTTCAAGCCCGCCGGCACATCCGGCCCGGCCCGTCATGCCTCGTTCATTTATTCCGTTATTATCACCGTCGTTTTATTTTTGGGATGTTACATGTGTTATACCAGTTCCATGTGTAATACAAGTTCATTATGTTATATGTATTTATCATTGTGTTTTACGTTTTCCAGCTCATGGTGTAGTTAGTCAGATCATTGTGTAATACAAGTTCATTGTGTAACACCAAGTCTGGTCATTGTGTAATACAAGTTCATTATGTAATTAGTCAAGTCGTTGTGTAATTAGTCAGGTCATTGTGTAATACAAGTTCATTGTGTAATACAAGTTCATTGTGTAATACAAGTTCATTGTGTCAAATATTTTTTATCATTGTGTTATATGTTTTCATCATTGTGTTTTACGTTTTCCAGCTCATTGTGTAATTCGCTCATTATTGTGTAATTCGCTCAAATATGTGAGGTCATTGTGTAATATCAGTTTATTGTGTAATATCAGGTCTGATAGTTGTGTAATATCAGACCTTGTATTACACATTGACCCGATATATTACACATTGACCCGGTATATTACACATTGAACTGGTATATTAGACATTGACCATTATGCCCTCCCTTTAAAAATAATAAAATGACACATGTCAAGCTTAAAGTCCTTTTTACCCTTCTTATTTTTAAAACCATTTTTACTATAACCTAAATAATTTTTCTTCAACATGAATATTGATATAAAAAAATCCTAAAAATGACTACTTTGGTGATTTTTCTAAGTAGGTTACCTGTAGTTTTATTTTATTTACAAAACATAATTCCAAAAATACTATTAAATAAAAAACTTAACAAACATATTCAAGATAAAAAAACTCAATTAATTTTATTGTATAGTAGTTGGCTAATCCAAAATTAATTTAATGCTTCTTACAAGAGGTATTCTACTACCAAATGTCAAAGTATGGTGGTTTGAAAATATTTTAATACTATTTTTTTTCTTATTAAAAGAATCCTGCATATCCTATGTCTGGAGTCATGTGACAGTAATAAAAATGCATGGATGATAACTATCAACCATTCAAAACCATAAGGCGCTTAAGTGAACATTATTGCAACAATAAATACCCATGATCTTTCTTGATCTTACCATACTAGTTTAAAAGATAACAAACCTTTTCTAGTGCCCACGAGTCATGGAGATAACTACAGTTTCTTGTCTTCTTGTAGTTACAACGATCTTCTTGTATTTTACGTGGAGGATTTCAAATTGGTTGGGGTTCAAACCAAAGAGGAGAGAGAACTTTCTAAAAGTTCAAGGCCTAAACGGTAGCCCTTATAGATTCATACACGGAGATCTGAAAGAGATAGAGCAGATGACGATCGAAGCCATATCCAAACCGATAAACATAACTCATGATATCGTTCCTCGTGTCGATCCGTTCTTGTACAAATCCATCACCACTCTTGGTATGTAACTTTTCTATTGTTATTCTATATTTAATGTTTTGGACCCATTGTGATGTTTATTACCCACATGTATATTTCTTTAGTAAAGTTTTGATAATTTATTAAATATATTGTTCTTTGTTATGTGTCGTCATAAGGGGAAATGACAATATATTCTTTGTTATTAATGACCATCATAGCACTTTTTGTAGGGCCATAAACTATTCTAATTAAAACATATATGTATATCTGGTATTTTGCTTAGCATTTTTTCCCATTTGTAATTCCTTGGATTATTGTACATTCTTTACAAGGTGTCTAAATAAACTGGGTGTATATCTAGTATTTTATTTTTCGGGATTGTCTTGATTATATAGGTAAGAATTGTTTTACATGGATTGGAACAACACCTGTGGTGCATGTGTTTGAACCTAGTACGATACGAGAGGTCTTAGCTAAGTATAAGAAATACGATAAGCAAATGTCAGACAATCCATTCGCAAGTTTGATAAGTACAGGACTAATAGCCGTTAAGGGTGGTGAATGGGATCAACGTAGAAAAATCATCAACCCTGCATTCCACATGGAGAAGCTCAAGGTTTCTAGCTATTCTTTTTTTCTCTTTTTGTTTCAAGATCGATGTATCCTTCATCTATCACGCCTTGAAAACCAAAGTGTTGATGCATGTAATTCTTTTTTGCAGCATATGGTTCCAGCATTTTATATGAGTTGTAGTGAGATGATCGACAACTGGTTGACAATTTTATCACCAGAAAGCTCATGTGAACTGGATGTGTGGCCTTATTTTAGAACTTTGTCAAGTGATGCAATTTCACGTACATCGTTTGGAAGTAGTTTCAAGGAAGGAAAAAAGATATTTGAACTTCAAAAAGAACTAATAGACCTAATTGGTCTTAGTTTAAAGTCAGCTTACATTCCAGGAGCAAGGTAAGATAGTTTACAATATATTTTGGATGCTTAAATAGGTAATATGACAAGATTATTGCGCTAATTAAATAAGACATGGTAGATTTTTGCCGACAAAAAATAATAAAAGGATGAAAGAGATTGATCAGCAATTGAAGGGTTTAATTAAGAGCATAATCAAGAAACGAGACGCTGCGAAGAAAGCGGGGGAAGCTAGCCATGATGACCTTTTGGGAATACTTTTAGATTCTAATTACAAAGAAATTGAACAGCATGGGAATAATAGTTTTGGATTAAGCATGGATGAAGTAATTGAGGAATGCAAACTCTTTTACTTTGCAGGACAAGAAACCACAGGTAATCTTCTTGTTTGGACTATGATTTTATTAGGTCAACATCCGGAATGGCAGACACGTGCTAGAGAAGAAGTTTTGCGTGTCTTCGGAGAGAAGAAGTTTTGCGTGTCTTCGGAGATAATAAACCAGATATTAATGGCTTGAGTCATCTAAAAGTTGTGAGCTTTATGTACTATATAAAACAGATATTGATGACTTTAGAATTTGTACAAGTTCTTACTTCTTTTGTATCATAATATCATATTTTGTAGATCAACATCATTCTCAATGAGGTTCTTAGACTATATCCACCAGTCGGATATTTTACACGGATAATACATGACGAAACCAAAATAGGTAAGCTGACCTTACCTGCAGGAACCTTACTTCAAATAAATTCGTTGTATTTGCATCACGACAAAGATATATGGGGTGAAGATGTGAACGAGTTTAAGCCCGAAAGATTTTCACAAGGTGTTTCAAAGGTTACTAACGGAAAAACTGTGTACCTCCCATTTGGTGGCGGCCCACGTATATGCATTGGCCAGAATTTTTCAATACTGGAAGCAAAAATGGCTTTTGCAATGATTCTACAACGCTTTTCTTTTGAGATATCTCCATCCTACTCACATGCTCCCGCCTATATGCCTGGAGTAACACCTCAATTTGGCGCTCACTTGATTCTACACAAACTTTAGGCAATTTATAGCATATTAAGTTCAATTAAAGATATATGAAGTGACATATATCTATGGTTTATTTGACCTTTTTCATATGATGACTTATTGTAATCATACTTCTATTTAATAAAAGACGTTAATCGAGTTTACAGTTTACTTTAAGCCTTTGAAAAAATTGGAGTCGCAAACCAAAGTAGTTTTGCTAACAAAGATAAAGTTATGGGGGTGAGGTAGCACCATTCTATGTCCACGCACGAAAAAAGAGATGGTAGAATTTGTTTGCCAAGGAACAAGAGACTTTGGTCTCTTAGTTTATTTGGTTTATTTGTCCTATTTTAAATGATGATCTATTGTAATCAAACTTGCATATGTTATGTTGAATAAAAGGACAAATTTTTTGAGATATGTGTTGACTAAGTATTTCCCCACGCGATTCTTCGAGAAGTCTATATTATGCAAAAATAAAAAAAAAATTATAATAATATTAAGTTAATTACACAAAAGGTTTTTTTTTTGTGTAATCAAAAGATAAAACATTAACATGGCCAAAAAGATATCATGATGTGGTTAATATCGATAGTAACGATATTGCCCTTGGAAGCACTACTAGAAAACTAAGTAATTGCGATTAAAATTTGCGACCGAAATTTTTTTTTCGCAAAATTTGCAACATATTTACTACCAAAGTTATAACGGTTGTAAAACGGTCGCAAATTTTACGACCGTCGTATGTCGGTCGCAAAAAATAAAGTGCGGTCGCAAATCAGTTGCAATGTTTACGACCTCCTAAAGTTGGTCACAAAAAATAAAACTCGGACGCAAATCAGTCGTAATGTTTACGACCGCCTAAAGCCGGTCGCAAAAAGATTAATTCTGGCCCAAATCCTAAATAAATAAAACAAACTTTAAAGCCAAAAGCCCAAAAGTCTATATCACTATCATACACAACTTTAAAGTTTTTATGTTTGAACTAAAGTTTATATATTGACTCATTTATAAACATAGTATCTTTTCGCTTGAGGTACAACTCCTCTTTGCGGACATGCACCGGCTGCTGTTTTGCGGCTCATTTCTTGTAAAAATCATGCCTTATGCATATTTTACTAGTCACAACTCCGGTGTAAGTGTTCATCGATTCTTACTTGATTTTGATTTCATTTTCTGCTATTTCGCCGATCATGATTCATGTTGTTGTTCGTTTGATCAAAATTGTTGTTATGATTTCATTCTTGAATAGTGAATTTTGCAACAATTAGGTTTGTATATTTTCCTATTGTGAGTGTTTAGGTTTAAAATGTTTAGATTTGTAGAGGCAAGTAAGAAATCGCAGTAAGAAAGTTGATTGTGGTTTTGATTTTCTGCTAATTACGGATAAATGTGTCAAAATCAAGAAGTAGAACGCGGTCGCACTTTGGGTGTGGGGTGACTCTACGAAACCTTAACCTTATTCTTCTGGTCTTTTAACAGTCTAACGCTAAGCTTTGCTTCTTCATATGTTAACTCCTGTGGTTGTTGTGGTTGACAATTGCCCCATTTGCAGAGATCACGTCACGAATCTCTGTGAGCGGGTTTTTTAGAACTTATGGAGAATCAGATCTGACTTTTTAGTGATCTGCTTCAAGTATCGTTCGTTTTGCTCAAATTCGGTTGAATCTATGTTTCTATGAGAATTTCTGTTAATTGATTGCAGTTTAGGGATTTGATTGGAATTGAATGTTTATTTGCTGTTATAGCATTTGTGTTCTGCTTAAATTTTTTTGAATAACTAGAACATGAAAATCATTTTGAATGAACTAGAATTTCAAATATGGTTGTTTGAACTTTTTATGTTTGAGATTACTGTTACCAAAAGCTTTTTGGTTCTCTTGTGGTTACATTTTATATACAGTCTTTATTTTATTGAGTAGCATATAGATTATATATAGATGTTCAAACAATAATAACAATAACAATAATAATAATAATAATAAAACTAATATTAAAGAAAACAACAAAACTAATAATAAAAATAATAATGATAAATTTAAGAATAAATAATAATACTAAAGCTAAAATAAGAAAGAAAACATCAAAAAATAATAATAGTAATAATTGTTACAATAGTCAAGTAATAATAACTAGGTTTTTAAACCCGTGTGTTTGAAAGGACCCAAACCGGGTACCTCTCACAGTTGACAAACATTAAATAGCATAGTTCTTAAACCTTGAATTAGACGTTGTTTAACATAACATCGGAAGTCTATAATTCGGGGTCAATTTATACTTTAAAGTAAACATTGTTCAACAAGCATAAACTAGATAGTGGGGATGTCAATCTTGATCAGCAGCCGCCAACTGCCATCCATTTCTGATGTGTCATAAAACACATAGGTTTATCGGGCGTACTTATCACATTTGGAGCATTTGTTTGATTATGATGCTTATGTTTAAAAATATAAATTTTACAAGTATTAAATGAAAAAGAGTTCAAACTAAGAGTCTGTTTGTTTCATGGAATTCAAGGGAATTGGAATCTGAATTGAAAAACATTCCTTTCAAAATTGTGTTTCGTTGGTATGGAAATGAATTTGAATTGGAAAACATTCACACATTCATTGGAATTCAACTTTACTTCTACGAATGGAATTCAAAACATTCCACTGGAATGTTCAAACATTACCAAAATGCCACTGAAAGGTTCTTAATCGTTCATAAAAAAATTGGTGAAACCCAAATACATTTTCTTTTGATTTTCTCGTTGAGTACCTAGCTAGAATTTAATCCTCAAACCAAAAAGCCCTTGAAATTCAATTTTTTTGTGTTTAGTTCTTCCGTTGCTGTTCAACATAAGTGAATGGGAATGGAATTTTTTTAGTTTTTCTTTCAAAAGAAGACTTTAGGCTACAAATTTTTTTTTAGTTCATATCATTGACTACTGTGTAATCGAGAATGAAAACAAAATCAATCTGTTATTTATTAAAGGACTAATTTTCTTGAACTTGGACGAGGATGAAGATCAACATGTTGATTACCGATACCTTCGTGTCGTCATGTTTAAAATACCTTTGTTGTTGTGGTGAATACGAACCAAAATCGTTCATTCTGGAGGGTTTTGAAACTGACGTTCTTTGAAAGGTGAGCAAATTAGGGTTGGGGGAGATGAGGACTAAATGAACGATTGGAGAAGTAGAGGTTCATTAAGGGTAATTGTGTAATTTTAACTTTTTACATTACAATTCCTTTTAATAAACTTACCAACCAAACACAATTAACTTTTTCATCAGAATTAATTCCAATTTTCTCAAATTCCAATTCCTTTGAAACTTTCAAATTTCTTAAAAAATATTATGCGAAACAAACGCCCCTAAGAATTTTGAGAGGCTAAAGTTAGACATTGAAGAATTGAAGGGATTACAACAAGTTTGGGCAAGATAATTAATTAATCGACTACATTAGAATATAACTCAATTAAGTTAAGTGGGCTATGTCAGCAAATAAAAAAAAATAATAAATATAAAAAAGGGAATTGCCATGAAGAAAAGGATTTGGAGGTTACTGCAGAAAGCAAGTTACGGCTGGATTAGGGGTGTGGCCGCTGGAACAAAGTAAAACATAAATTGGAAGCAAATTGTCAGTGCTTTGAGAGTTCACGAACAGAAAACTAAGTAAAACCACACACCTCTAGTTATCAAAGTTTGCGCCGTAAAAAGATATTTGAAGCAGGCAGACATGTGAATGAAGTTTAATTACTTTGAGTTAGTAGAAAACTTAATCATTTTCTATTTTACGATAAACGATATTATTAACTTTGTGGGTTCTGTTATTTTTATGATTGGCTAAACTTTTTAAACTACATAGGTTTGATGATTACTTTCGTGTTTTGACATTATTTTCGTGTTTTGATCGTATGATTAATTATGATAATCTTAGAATCTCGTTCTTTATTGCATGTGAATGATTATGAATACTGTTATGACTTAATATGGACTGCCTTGATCATGTTTGCTTGTTATCTAGTTGGTTTTGTATCTTCTAGGTTGAATCTTACATTCTAGGTCAACTGCTTTGTGTTTTGATCATATTAGTCAACTAGCTAGAGATAGTGGTTGGTTTGTAGTTGCAACTATGATTCTCGAGTCAGTGTCCTACCTTGTCTTGAGATCGAGAGGTGATTCACAAGCCTAAGACCGCCTAACCACTGGGTGTTAGATTGAGTTGCGCGGAGCGAGATCTGTTTTCTATTTGTGGTCTAGTGTCATTAGGGTTTGCATGTGGTTAAGTTAGAGATTCTCCTTTGCTCTTGGGTTTGTGGACCACAACTTTGACAGCATTGTGAAGCTGAGACTGAAAGGTGATCCTTCATTAGGATTTTTAGCATCGCCCGTCCTGTTATTTACATGAGTTTTGTGTCTTATTAGGAATTCGGTGACACGCCTAGTCGACCCTTGATTTGTATCAATAGAAACGTTCATACGTACTAATTCCCTAGTTTTTGCATGATAGTTGGTTTCTTACCTAGGTGATTGTTTGAGTCATTTGAGTATTTAGTCTTTTGAGTCTTATTCCTAGTGTCTTGAGTCTAGTTGCATTGTCAATATTTACGAGTCTAGGTCTCGTCATTTACATTTGTGTTTGTTGGTTTATTTGCTTATTGCATTGTCGTTATTTAGAGTTTTTAACTCAATTGCATTAGTTTCATGTTTTTAGGTTTTTAGTTAATCTCATGTTGATCGTATCATTAGGCTGGGACTTGATAAAGGTATACTATCAAGAGTTGTTATCGATGTCCACGGATTGATATCCGAACTTACCTTTACTTCACTATATACGTATCGGTACACTTTCCATGTGTATGGTTAGGATTGATGATTCCCTTTTAAAACCGTTGTGTGAGTTCTTTCATTATATATATATATAGGGGAGGGTTCCAGAAAAAATCACATAGTTAGGCGAAAACCAAGAAAACCACTTAAAAAAACCAATTTTAACCAATAATTAAATAATATTTATCTTTTATTTTATTTTTATTTTTCTATAAGAGTATCAATGTAATATTAAATTATTTTACCAAAAAACCATTTAAATATTGGATTATGTATACGTAACCAATAGTATTACGTATACGTACACAGAAAACAAAAAAAATTACAGTTATGCATACGTAACCAATAGTATTACACACTATTTTAGTGGTTTTCTCGGTTTTCGCCTAACTTTGTGGTTTTCTCTTCATCCTTCCCCTATATATATATATATATATATATATATATATATATATATATATATATATATATATATATATATATATATATTTTGCACATCAATTTCCAAGCTCTCCGAGCTTCATATCTTTTTCTTTCCTTCGCTACCTGATGTGCATACTAAAATACTTAGCTAATGCTTATAAGTTCAAGTTTTTTAATCATTTAATAAGTAACCATTCATTCACATGTTGCTCATACAAAACTTGTTTATTGGTAACATACTTTTAGCATACTTTATACTACTATGTAAAAACGTATCACAATACTACATGTAATATTTAATAGCCAGTTCTCGTTTCATTGTTACCTGTATCTTACTTCATTTACATTCATTATAGTCCATGAATGACACTTTCTTTCTTTAATTTCATGTGTTACGGTCCATAAGGATGAATCCCCAACTATAGATGGCTTTTTTCTGAGTTTCAATCAATCGAGTACCGCTGTACCAGGTACGTTTCAGTATTTCAGTTTCAATACATTGCTAATATGCTAGCCTGCTATTTTTTGCTATTAGAATTTGATAGTTTGGTTCAAAGTTGCTAGTTGCTTAGGTAGTTTGGTTATAATTGTAGTTTGGTTAAGTGTTATGATTGTTTTAAACAAATTAAAAATGTCAAATCGAAAAATGGGGGGCTAAATCCTAGCAGGTGGTTAAAAAGGTGGGGGGTTAAACCTAGCCAGTGGCTAAAAGAGGAGGCAAAATCCAAGCCGGCGGAAAATATTTAGCCGACCATTACACATGTATTGATTTGTTTGGCTGTTTTTGTGGACCTTTTGTACTTTTCAAGAATTTTTGTCCTGACCAAATTTTAGCCTCCTTAACCGTCAGAGTAAAAGTCAACGTCTATTTTAATGATTTTCTTGGTCTAACATGTAGTTTGTGATTTTCCGTCGTAAAGCTTTTCATTAATTACAGGAATTATAGAATGTTAGTGACCAATTTATTAGAAACTCGGATAAAATCCCGTGTATTACACGGGTTAAATAAATAAAATTTTATATATTCAGTAATAAAAATTTTATATTTTTAAAACCCGTGTAATACACGGGTTGAATAAACCAGTATATTACATCGGCTGAATAAAATATAATGTAATTTGTTAACAAACACATTTGTCAAAATATGTTTTTTAAAAATATAATTTTTCGTGACAGTTATAAGGTCTGTTAAGTTAGTTTTTAAAAAAAAATTTAACTAAGTATTAGTTCTTTTATTTAATTGATAAATGTTAGTTAATATTAAGTTCATTTGATTGATGATATAATAACTATTTATAATTAAATAATAACTATCCGTAATTAGATTTATTAATATAAGGATTATTATTTAATAGGAGAGAGAAATAGAAAATCTAATATTTAATAGGAGATGGAAGGAAATGTTATTATCATTGATTAGTGAGGAAAGTTTCGTCGCTAACTCATCTTCAATTCACCCGTCAAAATTTATGCACCGGAAAGACATCGTTGCATTTGGAAATACTGATAGAAGGTATCAACGATGAAAAATTAAACCAATGCATACATGTAAAAAGAATCAGAAGGCCAAAGCAATTAGGCATGTCATAGTGAGCCAAGATTGTCTTAGTGTGCCCTATGTTATAGCCTAATTGTTTTACACCAAGTTTGAATAAAAATAAGTCAAAATGTAATTTATTTAAAGTTGTGTTCAGAGTCAAAAGTGTAAATATAAATAGTTCAAGGACCAAATATGTCAAGTATGTATTGGTAAAACTGATTATAAGTATGTGTGTGTCGATTAGGGAATCGACGCGTCATTTAGATTTTAGGGTTACAAATAGGAACGATCGTCTATGTAATCAATGTTACGAAAATTACAATAAGAAATCAAGTTTGTGTCGGTTGCTTTTGTTCATTCGATCCTTAGGTTATATTGGTATCAAATCAAGGTTACAATTGTTTTTCAATTCGTTATTGAAACCGTGATCATCATAGTAGACAAATCAATTCAGATAAATCGGTGCAGTGTGAAAGAAGAAGAAAAATCATTTCAGAAGACAGAAGTAAAATCGATTAAGAATAGAAGAACAAATCGTTCTTAGTCAGAAAGTCATGAAGGAAAGAACGAACCAAAGAAGTGGCAATCATAAATCAAATTAAAAAAAAAAATCGAGTAAGTCCCAATGGAAAGGAAGTTTTTTCAAAGAACTTTTGAAGAAAACGTTTAATGTTCTTGTTTATGTGTGTATACCGAATCCAGAAAAGAAGAACCAAGAGTATCTCATGTTCTTTGGTTGCGAAATCAAAAAAGAGAAGAAAGAATGGCCAAAGTGATCGAGACTTTTTGTCCATGTCGAGCAACAAATTAGAAGAAAATAAAGGCAGATTGATTGCACCTTGTTCCGATTAAATTCCAGAAGCAGGAAAACAAATAGAAATCAATTCTGTTCCAAAACAAAGACAACTTTTGTTCCTTGTGTATTCATTAAAAATCCAAAACCAAAGAACTAGAAGAAGCGTTCCTACGAAAGAAAACAATTTTATTTTTTGTCCTATTTGTAAGCCTTTGAAAACAATGAGCAAATGGTGGTGGGAGAAAACCAAATGGGGAGAGCTTCGGCGATGGTCTTTGTAAGCCGCGAGTATAGAATCGTGAGATCCGCCCTAGTTCGGTTAACATTGAAGTCCGCCATGATCTAGTTCAGCAACTACAGTATAGCAGTGTTGTAATTTGAAGTTGAAGACTGCTACAACCTTCAGGTCCCCATACTGAAAATTGGCAAACATTGGCCCCACCTAAACTAATCCGATAAAATTATTTGAAAGATCTAGATGAATATCTCTGTTGCTGAACTACCGGGGTGTCCTTACCAAAGTGAACCATGCTCAATCTTTCCGGGTGAAGATGCATCGTCTCTCAGCTGCAAGCAAGTATGCGATTGCGAGCATGCAAGAGGACGTGCATGAGATGGTGGTGGGAGAGTGTTACAGACCAAATGTTTGAAGGTCGTTTTGCTATATTTGTATTTGAACATGTGGATTGCTAGATTGTCCTGACTTCATCGGGCATGACCTTAGTGGGATAGACGACGTGAACATGCCTAGGTGTGCTTGCACACCAAACGCATCACTGGACACAAATTGTTGCCGCTCGCCTGATGAGTTCAAGGTAGGACAAAACCAGTAGACCCTGATCATAAGCGGGACGGATTGACTGACCCTGGGGCAACCCAGGGTGCCATATGGGGCCTCGAGAGATGACCCTGTGACAATTGGCTTATTTGTATCAAGGTTTGCTTGAAGACAACGAGAAGTTGCAAGTTGTAAAACCTCAAAGGAAGTCCAGGCAGGATACACTAAAGAATAGATTCGTTGGAGTGGATCGAAGTACAACAGGCACGATTATAGTCGGTCAAATCTGAGTTTAAAAAGCTACAAATGAAAGAAGATGAAACAATAGTTTCTTTCATCGCAAGAATGACAAACATTTTCACTAGGGCTGCTACATGTGGATCAACCAACCTTAGTGCGGAAACTTCTAAACTCCGTACCAGAAAAGTTCATTCAAAAAGTAGCATCCATTGAGCAATTCATTGATTTAAGCATAACTACCAACTATTTCAATACTGAAAACGTTTGAGGAAAGGATTAAATTCAAGAAAGGTGTTCTAAAAGACAACCAAGAGAAACTTTTGTACACGCGTCATGATAAGGAGTTCAAACAAAGACAACTCATTAGTAGACATGGGCAATGTTTAACACATCTCAAGGAAATTGGCGTAAGAAAAAACTCAGACAAAAAGAAAGAAATACATCTCAGAAAGAATAATGATTATGATAGAAGGAGAAGTTAACCAAGAATCCAAAAGAACTCCATGTTCGACATAAGCAAATTTAGGTTATTATTGTAATAATTTGGGCCACTATGCCTCAAATTGTTTAGAACCAAAGCATAGAAAAGAAGAGCCAAATCTAGTTCAAGAAGACAAGGAACCAACACTCCTATAGTACACGTTCAAGATAAAGGCATGGAAGAATTTGTTCGTGATAAAGATAAAGTTCATGAAGAGAAAGATGGTGGAATTTATCAAAAAGAAAGAAAGCCAAAGTTTAAAGATGATGGAGGCCATGAAGTTATTTGCAGAAAAGAACAATCAAATTTGGAATGACAATTAGGGGGTGATTTTTAGCCTAATTATTTAAACCAAGTTTCGATAAGTTAATGGGTCAAAACATAATTTATTTAAATTTGTACATGTTTAGAGTCAAAATGTAAATGTAAATAGGTCAAGGACCAAGTTTGTCAAGTATGTATTTGAAAAACTTATTATACATGTGTGTGTCAATTAGGGAAACAAGACGTCTTTTAGATTTTAGGATTACAAATAGGAACGATCGTCCCTGTAATCAATGTTACGAATGCAATCAATATCAAGTTTGTGTCAATTGCTTTTGTTCATTTGATCCTTGGCCGGGCTACACCCTATTTATATGGATTGTATCAACATTAATAAAGATGAAGTTATTTTAAGAAACCAAAACCACATAGTGAGCTTAGGGGTAAGGATTTAGGTCCCCAAGTTAACTTTTTTTAAACCCGGATGCCATGGAGTGATTGGAGCTGTGATCGGTGAAAGCCGCTCTTCGAATATTAGATTAGGTTAGAGTCTGCACAACGACAACAAACCCGCTAAAACCATCTATACAAATCCAGGAACGAATAAGTTTTCTTATAAAAAAACTCCCCGATTTTTAATTAGTTCGCTTTAGCCCCAAAAAGGTTAAGCCGCCGAAACCTGATAGGTTTAAGAAAAGTAAATGACATCAATTATCAAATCTTATTTCCCAATCTAAACACGGGATTATGACCAGATGATAATCAAGAAAGTACAAGACGCAACATATATAGCCTCCAATGTTACTAACAGCATACGCACTGGCCTAATTTATTCGTACTGCAGCAACCGTTCCTGCAAAGGCTTGAACCAGGTGTTGAACCGCCCGGTCTAGATGATCCACCACTTCCACTTCCCCCACCACACCTGGCTATATCTCCTTGTTTTGGTGAATTGCTATCGGTAGCTGCACATATAAAAGTCATAACTTATTTTTATTGCTGAAACTTTCATTACACCTATTCTATAAATTAGCAAAAATATAGAATATATAGATGATTGTTATTTAATCCTTCTATTTGCAGCTAACGAAATATTATTATTCCACTACTAGCAAAATAACTGTTTGCTACAAAATATTTGCGACGCAAAATTTCTGTCGCAACTTGCGACAAAATAGTGACGGAAATGAAAATCCTAGCCTTTGCGCGCAAATGTGTAGCAAATTGAGATTTCAATAGTTTTAACATAACTGAAATGTGAAGTCACTTGTAAAAGTAGATAAAAGTGTTCTTTTGTTATATGTAAAATGTTTTAAGATAATTAAACAAACCTAGTTGGCGGACACGGTTGTATGGGCGTCGGGCATCGACCACTGTTATGCTTTGGAAAAACGAGCCGATAACGATGAGAGTAATGAGAGCCAAGGTAAGTGGTACTCGGTGGAAGACTGAGGCCATTTTTGGATGATAATGAATAAATAAAGATACAATGTGTGTATCTGCTTCTTGTAGTTTGTATTTATAACCTTGATATATCCATTGTGACGTGATTGTTTGAACATTGACTAGAGTATCGTCAACTCTAACGAAAACATGGATGATAAGATGATGGCAACGGTTGCCTAAATATCCTACGTTCTCACTCACCTTTTGACTTTTCAATTTGCAGTTTTGTGTTCACATAAGAGCTGTTTGATATAATTAATAATATTCTTCCGTGATCAACTCCTGACCATAAGGTAGATCCATAATCAGAAAATTTTCAAAATGTACAAACACCTGATTTTATACTTTAACTTTTGAAACATCTAAAATATAATTTTAGATGTTTGTAACTTGCAGCAATATGATAACACGTACAAAAAAAATTATTAAAAAAATTTTAAAAAATTGGTTTTAACTAATTTCCAACAAACCGGTTTTCCAATTTACCTGGCTTTAACTTACCGGGTTAGTGGCCAAGACCTGGTTCAACCGGTATTACCGGCCGGTTTAACCCGGTTTTTAAAAAATTGGTTTTAACTAATTTCCAACACTATGTCTATGTGTTGACCATTGAGCAACTGCGTTTTACATAAGCCTAGAACTTAAAGTTTGGGAGGGAGTTACATCTTTATTTGATATGTGTTTTAATTCCAATTTACTAAACTATTGCAATTATATCTTTCCACTGATTCCCTGTGGATTCGACAACCCTACTTCTCTTTCTGCAGTCTAAGATAGATAAGTAGTAGTTTTTATAAATGTTTTTTATTGACCTTGACACCGCGATTATTATATGCTTAACCAAGCAGACAACTGTGTATACAACAAATTTCATAAACTGGTAAAGGATTTATAATTGGCTTGTATATTGATAACATGTTAATCTTTGGTACTATTTAAGATTAGATTGATAAAACAGAAGAATTGTTATCATATAACTTCTCTATGAAGGATTTAAGGGAGGTTGAGGTGAACCTAGGCATTAGGATCAAGCGTTAGAAAAAGGGTATATCTATCTCACACTTTCATAATATTGAGAAAGTATTGAACGAATTCAATTGTGAGAATTGTTCTTCAGTCTGTACTTCCATTGACCCAAACATCAAGCTTCTACCAAACAATGGTGAAGCTGTGTCTCAACTTGAATATTCAAGAGTCATTGGCTGCTTATGTTAGACTATTGTGCCCGAGTAGTGACAATTTATAATACTGCTAGCGAGGTAAGAGCTAACTCCCACCGCCGAAGCGCTAAGGGAAAAACCTAGTTAAATTGAGAAATAACAAACAAGCTATATTTTTAATACATTATTATATATCTTACATTTTAGTAAGACGTAAACAGTAACTCTCCTTTATTGGCTGATTTTCTCGGTGTTAACACATGTGAGGTTATGGTTGGTTGTTATTGTTTTTCATTTTTCTTTTTATTTTTAAGTTTAACCGACAATTAGTAAATTTATCATTATGGGCTGGAACTTTGGAAGCTTTACACAAAATTGGTCAAGCCCAGATGGCATATTTCTTCAGGTCCACCCTATCCATCCATGTTTGAACCTTGGGGCCTTGGCCACTTGAGGTGGTGTTTCATTTCACTTCATTTTACCTTTTCTATTGTTACTTTTTAATGTATTTTTTTCATTTGGTTTTTTTACGTTTTTTAGCATATGAAAATACTTTTTTTTTCTTATTTTTATATTATATTATTTTTACGTAACAAATTCTAACACCCATGTTTTGTCAATGTTACCGCAAGTTACGACACCGCCGCAAAGCGCGGGGTAGTCTCCTAGTTTAATACAAAATACATATTTTCATAATATTTTAATTTCAAAGAGATATTAGGACATGTATGAAGTTTTAACTGTTAACAAATAATCTCTCTCTTTTCTTTGCTAACAATTTGTGGGTGGTGCAAAAACCACTAATGATTTTCTCAATTAAATTTAAATTTGTTGTGTAAAAAGTTTTAAAATTCAATTCAAACATTTGAGTTCAAATAAACTTGATAAATAAATTTCAGACTTATCGTTTTTGACAAGTGCTCTACTAGTAAGTTAACCCTACGCGTTGTGACGTGTTTTAGACGTGGTTAAGTACGTAAAGAGAAAACACGTCGCGACGATATACTTGGAGAAAACACGTCACGGCGGTATACTTGGAAAAAAGTCGTTGTAAAAATGAATGTTACGTTCAGAAATCAAGAAAATATTATGTTGCTATAGAAATGAGCGCTAAAAAAAAATTGATAATAGTAATGGATTTCAATATTTCCACGCGTCAACCGCAAATATGCTTAATTGCTTATCGTCCCTCATCCTCTCATTTTGCGATAAGATTTTTTTATAGATACACCCCTTGAACTTTGAAATCAAATGCCCCAATCTTTTATTTTCTTTTCACTTGCACCCTTATATTTCTTGGGTTTCTTACATTAAGGTACTATTTAATAGAAAATCCACTTCATTTGATCATTATTATTATTTAGAACTCGTACCAATAGAAAAATTGTGAGCTTATGAATGTTTCTACTTATGTCAATATTTGAAACGGTTTAATCTCTTTCTTGATGATTAGTTTTATTTTAAATGGTTGGTTATTTTAAAACTATAATTTGATCATACTACTCAGTGTAGGGTGTATAAGGAATGATCTGGACATTAATAAAGCTTTTTGATGATTAGTTTTATTTTAAATGGTTGGTTTTTACTTATTTTAAATAGTTTAAAATTTTTAAAAAGACTAATATTTCAGTTACGTTTTTGACATGTGCTCTACTAGTAAGTTAACCCTACGCGTTGTGACGGTTTTAGACGTGGTTAAGTAGGTAAAGAGAAAACACGTCGCGACGGTATACTTGAAGAAAACACGTCACAACGGTATACTTGAAAAAAAGTCGTTGTAAAAATGAATGTTGCGTTCAGAAATCAAGAAAATATTATGTTGCTGTATAAATGAGCGCTAGAAAAAAATTGATAATAGTAATGGATTTCAATATTTGTCGAAAACTTGTCGCTAACGGTCAATTCCGACAAATTTCTCACAAAACTGCTGTCGCAAATTTTTCGTTTTTTTGGTAGTGAGATTTCGTGAGAAATTTGTCGGAATTGGTCGTTAGCGACAAGTTTCCGACAAAAAAGTGTTTGTTGGAAAAAACCGCACAGGAAATGTTTTTTCTACAAAGTTCCAAGTAATTATCTGACGAATTAGTGACAAAAGCCTTTTATCGGTAATTTCCGACAATCTTACGACGACTATAGTAAATAAGTAAGTTAACTTATTTAATAAATTTGTCGGAAAATTGTAGGAAATCGTATAGTTACTTTTTAGTTTTTGTTTTGTCGGAAATTTGTCGCTGACTTGTGGGAAATATCTTTTGTTGGTAACTTGTTGGAAACTTTTGTAGGAAATATGCATGTTTTTTAGTAGTGATCTGTCTGTCGAGACCTTTCTGTCCACTAACTAATATTATATCCCGCATCCAAACAAGAAAATAAAATTGAAAAACTAATTTGGTAAAAAAAAAACTAAATAACTTTGAATTTTATTAAATGACAGAATATACTTGTACATGTGCTTAATGTGCAGGAAAAAACTGGTTTACATGGATCGGGCCTAGACCTATGGTGCATATAACTGAACCGGCTATAGTGAAGGAGGTCTTGGCAAATAACTATCAATTTCAAAAGCTTAGGAGAGGAAACCCTTTAATAAAGTTGCTATTGACAGGTCTAGCAGACGCTGAATCTGAACAATGGAGCAAACATAGGAAAATCATCAATCCTGCTTTCCATGTTGAGAAGCTCAAGGTTTGTTTTATTTACGCGTATGAACACAAAAATGAAATAACAAAAATGGTTTAGTTATGGTTATAGGTCTCTAAATAACCAAGTTAACCGAACCAAACCAACATTACCAATATATTATTTTATTTTTATAACTAATATGTTATTTGTCAAAGAGTTCCGTTATATATATTTTTTTAAAAATACCCCACAAGGTGTCGCTTATTCTGTATATTAAAAGAATTGTTGATATTTTATTTCACTTTAGATAACATTAGATTTATTAATTGAAATTAGTTCGAATTCACCCGGTTTTAATTGAACCATAGTCTCTATAAATTGAACTAACTATACCATTTATAAACGGAACATTGATTACGTTTTTTGTATACCAAAAACTGAAATTAGTTTCAGCCCATAGCCGAACCAAGCCGAACCATTACAATACCAAAAACTGAATAAAGAATCGAATTATATAATATTTTTGTATAGCATATGGTGCGTGCATTTTATACGTGTTGTGATGAGATGGTCAACAAATGGGAAGATAACTTAACGAGGGAAAGCTCGTGCGAATTGGATGTCTGGCCTTATCTACAAACATTCTCTGGTGATGTAATTTCACGTACTGCATTCGGTAGTAGTTTTGAGGAAGGGAAAAGAATATTTGAGAGTTGGTTATAGAGGCTCTACAGTCGATCTACATTCCTGGATCAAGGTGAGTATGTTCCACATAACATTAATTTTGAACTTGTTTTCAATTGTAAACCGAAACCGAAGTAATTTATATTCTGTTGTTGAAAAGATACGAATTTGACCATAAAAGTTTCGTGTTCTTGATGTTTTGGTAGGAGATGTTATTTTCAAATTAAACATAATTTTGCAGATTTATACCAACGAAAAGAAACAAGAGGATGAAGGAAATTGGCAGTGAAGTGAAGGCGTCGATAAGGAGTATTATCAATAAACGAATCATCGCAATGAAAGAAGGAGAAAGCAATAATGAAGACTTGTTGGGCATACTACTGGATTCCAATTACAAAGAAATAAAACAAGGGGATAACACTTCTGGATTAAGTATTGACGAAGTTATCGAAGAGTGTAAGCTTTTCTACTTTGCAGGACAAGAGACCACAGGAAATTTGCTTCTTTGGACTATGGTGTTGTTGGCTCAACACTCAGATTGGCAAGCCCAGGCTAGAGATGAAGTTTCACTAGTCTTTGGAGGGCAAAAACCAGATACGGATGGGTTGAATCGTTTAAAAATCGTAAGTCTTATATATATATATATATATATATATATATATATATAATAAATAAAGATTTTTAGTGGCACGTGTCGGCTTCATATTCATTCTCAACATTTTTTCTCGCATCTCTCTTTCCTGTTAAGTACACCTCTATCTTTTAATAATAATATATTTTAAAAAAATATCAATTATAATAATAAAACACATTTATTTTAAATTATTTGTTTATTTTAAAATCTAATTATGTAACTTTTATCTTCTATCAAATAGTAAATAAAAGTCAAATTATATTAAATAGTAACGTATTTTCGGAACACAATTATATATTAATTTTTCCATACTTTGAATTTTGTTTATATCCTTATGATATGTAATACATTTTTATAATTTCAGAATTTTATATATTGATATTTTTCAGACGTGTGCATTACAAGGGTTCTAAGCTAGTTAGGTTATATATTGTGCTTCTTTGTGTATAATTGTTAAAATAACTCTCTTTCCTTCCATGTTGTGTAGATTAACCTGATTTTCTATGAGGTGCTTAGACTTTATCCACCAGTGGTATTATTATCACGTATGATACATCAAGAAACCAAGTTAGGGGACATAACATTACCCGCCGGATCTTTTCTACAGTTGCATACTATGCTTTTGCACCATGACCGCGACATATGGGGTGACGATGTGAAGGAATTCAAGCCTCAAAGATTTTCCGAAGGTGTGTTAAAGGCGACCAAGGGTCAAGCATCATATTTTCCTTTTGGTGGGGGCCCTCGTATATGTATTGGAATGAATTTTGCTTTGTTGGAAGCAAAAATGGCACTCGCAATGATTCTGCAACGCTTTCGCTTTGATATCTCACCATCATATTCACACGCCCCGCACACCATCATAACTCTTCAACCTCAGTTTGGGGCTCATGTGATATTACATAAGCTTTAAATGATTTGAACTAAAAGCAGATGTTACAGTTTTGCTTTGTTTATGCTACACTATAACTATAAAAAGTACTTTTAGCCATAAGAAAAGATTTATCGTTGGGAGTATTATGTTTTTGTCACAAATTGCTAGTTTTGCGACATCTAATTGTGTGGGAAATTTGTCGGATTTGGTCGTTAGCGATAAGTTTCCGACAAAAAATGTTTGTTGGAAAAACCCTAGTAGAAAAGTTTTTCTGAGAAAGTCCCCAACTAATTTTCCGACGAATAAGCGACAAAAGCCTTTTATCGATAGTTTTCGACAATATTCCGACGATTATGTTAAATAAATAAGTTAACTTATTTAGAGAAGGAAAATTAAAAAAAAATAAAGTTAACTATTAATTTTTTGTTAACTTATTTAGAGAAGGAAAGTTTTAAACAAAGATAAACTTATTTATTTAATATAATCGTCAGAATATTGTCGGAAATTACCGATAAAAGGTTTTTGTCGCAAATTCGTCGAGACTTTGTTGGAAAAAATATTTCCTACGGGTTTTTTTTCATCAAACACTTTTTTTAGAAACTTGTCGCCAACGACTAATTCTGACAAATTTCCCACGAAATTTGCTATCGCAAATTTTTTATTTTTTGATAATGTGTGGAACTGAACTTGTTATTCAGGAGTAAGTGTTGGAGCATATTCTGGTGACAACGAGCTTGAAGATATTATGTCTTAGTCTTAGAGTCTTTGACTTGTAATTGATAGAATTGTTAGCAACAGTTAAAGGGGAGTCTGTTAGGACATGTTTTGTAACTGTTAAAAAAATTCTGTGTAAGTTCTCCTAAAGTTCGCCTAGGCTATCAGAGGCGAACTTAACAAGTTCGCTTAGTCTATCAGAGGCGAACTTGTTAAGTTCGCTTAGCCTATTAGAGGCGAACTTAACAAGTTCGCCTAATACTGTTCAGTGTCTATAAATAGCAGTTATCAGCAGAAAACAGAAAGAGACTTGGACGATATCATGAGGGACTGAGAATTCTGTAAATTGTGTAAACTGATATTGTAGTGGAATAAAAAGAACGTTTATTTACACCGTTGTTGATTGAGTTACACAAGCACGTTGATCATGGATTCCGCACGTTATCACCGTGTCATACCGCGAGTCTAGAGATCTGTCACGCACCGAGTTTGGGACCTACAGTAAGTGGTCATGTTAACCAGATTTCCTCCTCCTGAGTAGGTTGGCTCTCTAGAGTGTCTTATCACGCTAACCAGATTTCCTCCATATGAGTAGAATGACTCACCTGAGTGAATAGGCCATGCTGACAAGGTTTCCTCCTCTAGAGTAGATTGGCTCTCCTGAATTAAGTGGTCATGCTGACCAGATTCCTTATCCGGAATAGTTTGCCTCTCCTGAGTGAAGTGCCAAGTGTGCCATCAAAAGCCACATTCCGCCCACGCCACATGCTCCCGACTGTGATTGCTTTGTACCATATAGGGTCCCACTAGTAATTTCCTTTGGAGGCTTCTACTAATATACCACTCCAATATTGGTCCCCACCTATGCGAAACAAGTTTTCACATTTTTCCTTTCAATTTTCGTAGCTTTCCTCAGCCCTAAACACCTAATTTTGAACATCGATATCTCATTAATATTAGCTCCGTTTTAGACGTGATTTTATTCGTTGCGAAGCCCTCACAAAATAGAAGACAACCCCAGAAAGAAATAGAACATCGTTTGCATACATTTATTTTTGTTCAAAATTAATAAAAAATCATTTTACAACTTAGTGAAAACAATATGTTTTCAACCAAAATTTTCAACAATAATTATATTAATATTACTAATAATAATAACTATAACAATGATAAAGGTACAGTAATCATAATAACTTTGATAATAAAAAAGGAATAAGTACAAAACTAGGATTGGCTACATACGGTTTTTATTTTTAACTTAGTTTTCCAATTTTTTAATATAAGTTGAGAGTCGGTGCTTCTGAAATGACAACCAAATACAACCCAAAGAATGGAAAACATGTCTGTCAGGGTAGAAGAAAAAAACTGGTATTCTAGAATATTTGAATTGAATATGATTTGGACCGAGGCTAAATCTTTCCACCTTATATTATATGTTAAATATATTTATTGTAAACTATAATACTTTTTACTCTTAAGTTTTTTAGTTCGTATACTGACAATGATATAGGATAAAATTTTAATAAAGCATGATGATTTAGTGTTTAGTTAACAGCATGTTAAATCAAATATTAAGAAGTTATTCTTCTTTCATTTTCTAAGAAGTAAAACATCTAGATAAAATCTTTTACGGAATTTAATAAAATTAATTTTGGGATAAAGTTTTTTACATGAGTCACACCGAACTCCACTCTAATTTCAACATGTATACCCCACTCTACTTTTTTTTCCACATAGACCATAAATGTCAAGGTCTTCTTTAATAATTGCACTTTTGAAGATTGTGATCCAACGTTATTTTCACGTTGGACACGTAAAGAGTGACCGTAAAAGATTGTGGTCATATTTTAGTTATTGGTAGGTTTAAAAATAAGTTGTGTAAAATATTGAGACTTAAACCAAGTTTTTTTTTAATCTAAATTCGTTTAAATTGGAATTTTAATTGTAATGAATTTCGTTTGTGTTATATTGACACATGATGTAATTGGAATTGTATTTGTAATTAAAAGATGATCAAAACTGGAAAATACTTGACTTGTTTGATGGAATTTCAACATTCAAATGGAATTAATGCTGGAGTATCTATGAGCTCATACGTGAAGCTCATGTTTTGTGCATCTTTTGATCTAGGTATTGGATCATTGGTTTGTTCGGGCACGTGATAGAAGATAATTGGATCAAAGGGTATGGGGTGAAAGTTTGAGGCAAACAAGAAGATGAAGATCTAGAAGAATTATAACACTTAATCTTAAGTGTCCGTGAATCATTTGTAAATGCAATTTTCATCCTTCACTATTTGTAAATGCAATTATCACCTTTTACTATTTAAAATAGCATAACTCACTTCGACTTTGTAAAATGTCACTTTAATACCCCAAGTTTAATAAAAATTAAAATATATAAAAAATATAAAAAGTTTAAACATATAAAATCATTAATGAACGTACGTTCTAGTATATATAATAACATTCGTTCGTTAATTAATTTTTTTTCTTCACATCCCGGTATAATTTTCGTTAAAAACATAGTCATACTAAATGTAGGGCATTTTTTAGGTGTCATGGGTTATATCGACTGACAGTAACTGTAACATCCAAAAAATAAAACGACAGTTATAATAACGGGTTAGAATGCGAGAACGAACGGAATAAACAAACGAGGCATGACGGGTCGGGCCGGGCCGGATGGGCCGGCGTGCTAGAAATGGGCGAACATAGGGGAGCCTCCCCTATAAATAGCCTAAGTCACCACCCTTTCTCTCATTTGCCACATCTAGAGAGAGAAACCGTATAGAGAGAAAGTTGGCGAATCGACCCGAGATTTCAGCCAAGTGTTGCTCCATAGCTCGTGAGAAGAACCTCTGAATCAGAAGCTCGATACAGGTAACGATCGGTCTAGATCTGAGTTTTTGTTCGTTTTGGGGTTTTTCGGGTTTTGGATGAAAAGATAACGTTTTTACGGATGAAACTGGAAGAAAAACATAGATTTGAGTTCTTAAACGAAAAGCAAACGTTTTGAATGTAAACAAGTTCGGGATCTTGACAAGATCAGATCAGATCAGCATGCGAAAGTTAGGGTTTTTGCGGGGAAGCAGGTCCTGCGTACTTATCAAGTACGCAAGAAGCAGATCCTGCGTACTTATCAAGTACGCAAGAAGAAGGTTATGCGTACTTATCAAGTACGCAAGAAGAAGGTACTGTGTACTTATCAAGTACGCATGAAGCAAAACCTGCGTACTTATCAAGTACGCATGAAACGAAGTCAGCACACTTATTAAGTACGCAAGAACAAGACCCTGCGCACTTGCTAAGTTAGTAAAGTCAGTATAGTCGCCTAAGTTAGAATGGTTAAACCGTTAGAGTCGGGATTAGGTCTGATGTGTATTTAACTAATCAATTCAGATAGGAAGTGACGTTGTTGGACCTTTGTTTAGGACAACCCAGATTAGCTTATCAGGTGAGTTCTAGAGCCCTCTTTTAAATGTTTTATTAATGTTTTGGGCTGGTGTGCATACTTACGAAATGATGTTTAACGAAATGATGTTTACCAAAGGAAAGTTGAAATGTGTTTATGAAGTGTTTTGCCAAAGAGGTTTATGAATGGTTTACAAACGGTTTAATGATGAAATGTTTTATAATAAAACGTACGAATGCTTTAACTGAAATGATGTAAAGGCGGTAATGGTTATTTTTATAAAAGTCACAAAATGAACGAATCTGCCACGAGTTCTTTCGGGAACTAAGGTATGCATGTATGTTATGGGCCTTACCTTTTAGGGGCCTTTGTGGCTGGCCAACTGTTGTACAACTAGGTGGATAAAGGGGTGACGACGGCCACCATGGGATTACCGGGATCCCTATTGAAGGTACTATTCCCCGCGAGGGAACAGTGCTTAAGGTGAAGGTACATGCTATCCTTTGGGATGTCATGCTTAAGGTGAAGGTGCGTGTATCCTTGTGATACCGTTCCTAAGGTTCTGGTGTCGAACGACTTTGGGGTATCGGGCCCTAGGTTTCTCCGCCTACAGGTAATGTACGGTGTCGAAGGGCCTAGTGGTGGTGTGCTTCGGGGTTTCTCCGCCAGTATGTGATGAATGGAATTGACGGTTATGAAAAGTCGCAGATTCGGTTCATGTTGACTTATGTTATGATGATATGATTATGAGGTTTTGATGATGTTAAGTTATTGCATGTTTTTAAGTACGCTTTTATTAAATGAATTAATGTTATGTTTTTGGCAAATGTAAATGTTAAAGTTTTATGTAATGCTAGAACTCACCAGCGTAGCTGACTTTTTAGTATGCACATTCAGGTTAAGGCAGGTTATGAGGATGGAAGGTGATGCTTTGCTAGCGAGATTAGTTACCCAGATAATCATGAAGACTGGCATCCCGTTATGTTTTAGTTACAATGTATTTATGTTTTAGACAATGTTTACGCTTCCGCATGTTTAAACAATGTTGATGTTATGTTTGAATGAAATTTTCAGCTGCGTTATTTGATATTCAAGTTCAAGAACTGTTTGTGAATGAGTAAATCCAACACGTGAGGCCTCCCGGGTTTGTGCCTTACAAGTTGGTATCAGAGCAATAGTTTTAAAGATTCGGACACTCCCAGTGTCTGAACTTAAACTATGAATGGGACCGAAAGCGGATGCCAGTACGGGTAACTCGAGCCACAATATCAGGTATGAAAGTAGTATATATTTACATATATAGTATGCGTTAGAAGTGTTAGGATAGGACATGTGTTCGGATGAAATCACAAAGGTGGTCAAATAGAAATCGAGAGGTAGTGTAATGGTTAATTGCTGATGGCCAGTGTATATTAACATCTTACAGTGCTTGTTGGATTCTATTTGTTAACTAGTGTGATGACATTGGATTCCCTGTCTTATAGAACGAAATGGCAAGGAGAGGAAACGGAAGGCGTGGTGGGGGCCATACCGGTGGTCGTAATGGTGGGCGCGGTAGGACCCCCGCACACCAAGAGTACAGTGAAGAAGGAAGTGTTCACACTGAGCCAGAAGTTAGTATGCATGGGACTGAGCCGACTCATGTCGAAGAACAACAATTCACCTTTGAATCGGAAGTGAGAGCGGCTCTCGCACGCGAGTTCACTGAGTTGATGAAGGATTTTTTGCCAGGACTGTTGGCAGAAGCATTAAAGAAGGCTAATGAGACGGGTGGGTCTAACGGCGGTTGGTACCCCGAACACTGAGGCAATCAATGCACCGCTTAACCGTGGTTGCGACAATAAGTCCTTTAAGGCATGTGACCCGCCGGTCCTGACTGGGAAGAAGGACACGGTGGCTACTTTTGACTGGGTGATACGTATGGAAGCCGCCATCCTTCTGAGCGAGTGTCGAGCAAATCAAGTTATGAAATATGCTGCTAACTCCTTGAGAGAGGAAGCATCCCATTGGTGGGAAGGTGTACGTCAAGCTAAGGGGGACGAGACGGTTGACACAATGCTGTGGAACGATTTGAAAACTTTGGTGATTAAGAACTTCTACCCAAGGAATGAAATCGAGAAGGTGGAAAGAGAGTTTCTGGGATTTAAAGTCGAAAGTAAAACACATCGACAATACACTACCAGATTCAATGAATTGGCACGTCTGGTGCCACATTTGATCACGACTGAGGAGAGAAAGATTGCTTGCTACATCCAAGGTTTTCCGGATAAGGTTCGTACTTTCATCAAAGCAAACACCCCAAGCACCTACGATTTGGTGATGGAACTCAGTGGTGTAGTGTATGATGACCTGGCACTAAATGATGTCGCCATTGAGGAACCCAAAAAGAAACCGAGCTTCCAAAATAAACGAATAGGTGGAAAGATGTATGGGTCTAGTGATAATAGGGCTCGGGTGGAGGAGATAGCAATGTGTAATAAGTGTGGGAAGGAGCATATGGGTGAGTGCAAACTTGGATCCAATCTATGCTTCAAGTGTGGAAAAACTAGATACTACTCACGTGAATGTCCCCAGCTCTACAAGTGCTATAACTGTGGGGGAACCGGGCATCTGAGTAGGGACTGCACAAAGCCAAGAATGGGGAAACTGGGAAAGGGAAGAACACCGAAAAGAAGGATGAAAGGCTCCGGAGAAGGACCCGAGCGTTTGCACTGACGCAGGACCAAGCCAGGGCAGACCCTGATGTGGCGTCAGGTACGTTCATCCTTGACAACACTTTTGTTTCTGTGTTATTTGATTCAGGTGCCGGTAAGAGTTTTATATCTTCGACTTTTTGTAAACGAGTGAAGTACACTATCAGTAAGCTAGAAAGGGCTTTTAGCGTAGAAACCGCTGAGGGTAGAACTGCGAGAGTGACCTATGTAGTTGATAACTCCAAGATAAAAATAGAAGATCATAGGTTCCCTGTCAGATTGTTTGTTATGGTTTTGGGAGGGTTTGATGTCGTGTTGGGTATGGATTGGTTAACTGCCAACGAAGCACAAATCATATGTAAACGAAAGATAATCCGACTCAAGGCTCCGGATGGTAGCAAATTCGAGGTCTTTGGAGATCGTGACGCCCCGATGCCAAATGTCATCTAGATGATTAAGGCAACAGATTACTTGAGGCGCGGATTCGAGGCTTATCTGGTGTACGTAATTAACAAGTGTAAGGAAGTGAAGGAACTAGACGATGTACCCGTGGTACGCGAGTACCCGGAGGTGTTTCCAGAGGATTAGCCTCGGATACCACCCGACAGAGAGATTGAGTTCCGAATCGACTTAGTACCGGATGCCCAGCCCGTGGCTAAGACTCCGTATCGACTAGCACCAGTAGAGATGAAAGAACTTATGGCCCAATTAGACGAACTACTTGAGAAGGGATTTATACAACCGAGCATCTCGCCTTGGGGTGCTCCGGTGTTGTTTGTGAAGAAGAAAGACGGTTCAATGAGAATGTGTATTGATTATCGCGAGTTGAACAAACGTACGGTGAAGAACAAGTACCCTTTACCAAGGATCGACGACCTGTTCGATCAATTGCAAGGCGTAAGTTGGTTCTCAAAAATTGACCTTCGATCCGGGTACCATCAGTTGAAGGTGAGGGAAGAAGACATACCAAAAACCGCATTTCGCACGCGTTATGGACATTTCGAGTTCCGCGTAATGTCTTTCGGATTGAAGAACGCCCCCGCAACGTTCATGGATTTGATGAATAGAGTTTGTCGACCAATGCTGGATCGATCGGTAATTGTGTTCATTGATGATATCCTCATCTACTCCAAGAATGAGGGTGATCACGCATGTCACTTAAAGGAGGTGTTGGAGGCTCTGAAGAAGGAAAAGTTGTATGCTAAGTTCGTCAAATGCGCGTTATGGCTTAGGGAAGTCCAATTCCTAGGTCACGTCATTAACCCAAACGGCATTATGGTTGACCCAGCAAAGATAATGACGGTAAGGGAATGGAATATTCCTAAGACGCCAACTGAAATCCGCAGTTTCTTGCGATTGGCAAGCTACTATCAGAGATTCATCCAGGATTTCTCGAAAATAGCTTCGCCGTTGACAAAGTTGACTCAGAAGGAGGTAAAGTACAAATGGGGTTCGACCCAGGATGAGGCATTTAAGGAATTGAAGAAAAAGTTAACCCAAGCTCCGGTCTTGGCCCTTCCTGAGGGCAATGAAGACTTAGTGGTATACTCTGACCCTTCGGGTCAGGGATTGGGATGCGTGTTGATGCAATGCGGGAGAATGATCGCGTATGCGTCACGGCAGTTGAAGATTCACGAAGCTAATTATCCGACTCACGATTTGGAACTTGCTGCTGTCGTATTCGCATTAAAAATCTGGAGGCACTACCTTTACGGGGTGAAGTTTACTATTTACTCCGACCACAAAAGTTTGAAGTACTTCTTCGAACAAAGGGAACTTAATATGAGGCAGAGACGATGGTTGGAACTATTGAAAGACTATGACTGTGAAATCATATACCATCCTGGAAAGGCAAACGTGGTGGCTGACGCTCTAAGCCGAAAGGATGTGCCTACTCCTATTAGAGTGAATGCTTATCAGTTGGTGGTAACATCAGATGTGATGAGGGAAATCGAAAGAGCTCAAAATGAAGCATTAAGAAAACATAAAGAAGGAAATGATAGTTAGCCAAATTGGACAAGTTGGAATATAACACCCTTGGTGTTAGGACACGTATTGGACGGGTATGGATACCTATGGGTGGAGAGCTTAGAACCAAAATCTTGGATGAGGCTCATAAGTCTCGGTACTCTATCCATCCTGGTACCAATAAAATGTACTAAGATCTGAGGAAGCAATACTGGTGGCCTGGAATGAAACATGAAGTGACAAAGTATGTAAGCAAGTGCTTGACTTGCTCACAAGTAAAGGCCGAACACCAGAAAACCGTATGGAATGATTCAACCACTTGATATACTGGAATGGAAGTGGGAACACATTACCATGGACTTCATAATCAAGCTACCTCGCACAGCTAAAGGTCATGACACCATTTGGGTAATTGTAGACCGTTTAACGAAGAGTGCTCATTTCCTACCTATTCGTGAGACGTTCTCGTCAGAAAGGTTAGTAGAAGTATTAATTAACGAAGTAGTAGCACGGCATGGGATGCCTTTGACGATCGTATCTGACCGGGAGACACGATTCACATCGAGGTTCTGCAAAATATTTCACAAAGCGATGAGCACGAGACTCAATGTTAGCACGGCATACCAACCACAAACGGATGGTCAGTCCAAAAGGACCATTCAGACATTAGAGGATATGCTTTGTGCTTGTATATCGATTTTGGCGGCAGTTGGGACAGTCATCTGCCGTTAGCCGAATTCTCCTACAACAATAGTTATCACACGACGATAGGCATGCCGCCTTACGAAATGTTGTATGGGAGAAGATGCAGGACCCCGGTTTGTTTGGGTGAGATTGGACAGAAGGAATTAGGAAGTCTTGAAGTCGTAAGAGAAACGTCGGAAAGGTTTGATCAAATCAAAGCACGAATGAAGGCCGCACAAGATCGTCAGAAATCCTATGCAGATAAACGACGAAGGCCTATTGAGTTTGATGTTGGAGATAGAGAAATGTTGAAAGTGTCACCCTGGAAAGGAATCATACGATTTAGGAAGAGAGGAAAGTTATGTTCGAGGTTTGTCGGACCATTCAGGATAATGGAACGGGTTGGTGAAGTCGTTTATCGGTTAGAGTTGCCTGATGAGTTAAGTGGGATTCATCCTACCTTCCATGTATCACACTTGCGAAAGTGTTTGGCGGATGAATCGGCTCACGTACCGCTCACTGACATCGAGGTGGACAACAGCCTAAACTACATCGAAGAACCTGTGGCCATCTTAGACAGAAAGGAGAAGCGTTTGCGTAATAAGATTATTCAATTGGTTAAAGTCCAATGGAAGCACCTAAATGGATCGGAATCTACTTGGGAAACGGAGACGGAAATGAAGGAGTCGTACCCTCAACTATTTGACTTATGATAGGTTTCGGGGACGAAACCTATTGTAAGGGGGGTAGACTTGTAACATCCCAAAAATAAAACGACAGTTATAATAACGGGTTAGAATGCGAGAACAAACGTAATAAACAAACGAGGCATGACGGGCCGGGCCGGATGGGCCGGCGTGCTACAAGGGGCGAACATAGGGGAGCCTCCCCTATAAATAGCCTAAGTCACCACCCTTTCTCTCATTTGTAACATCTAGAGAGAGAAACCGTAGAGAGAGAAAGTTGGCGGATCGACCCGAGATTTCAGCCAAGTGTTGCTCCATAGCTCGTGAGAAGAACCTCCGAATCAGAAGCTCGATACAGGTAACGATCTGGCCTAGATCTGAGTTTTTGTTCGTTTTAGGGTTTTTCAGGTTTTGGATGAAAAGATAACGTTTTTACGGATGAAACTGGAAGAAAAACATATATTTGAGTTCTTAAATGAAAAGTAAAGGTTTTGAATGTAAACAAGTTCAGGATCTTGACAAGATCATATCCGCATGCGAAAGTTAGGGTTTTTGTGGGGAAGCAGGTCCTGCGTACTTATCAATTACGCAAGAAGCAGATCCTGCGTACTTATCAAGTACGTAAGAAGAAGGTTCTGCGTACTTATCAAGCACGCAAGAAGAAGGTCCTGCGTACTTATCAAGTACGCAAGAAGCAAAACCGATGTACTTATCAAGTACGCATGAAACGAAGTCTGTGCACTTATTAAGTACGCAAGAACAAGGCCCTGCGCACTTGCTAAGTGCGCAGGCATCAAGCTGGTTAGTAAAGTCAGTATAGTCGCCTAATTCAGAATGGTTAAGCCGTTAGAGTCGAGATTAGGTCTGATGTGTATTTAACTAAACAATTCAGATCGGAAGTGACGTTGTTGGACCTTTGTTTAGGACAACCCAGATTAGCTTATCAGGTGAGTTCTAGAGCCCACTTTTAAATGTTTTATTAATGTTTTGGGCTGGTGTGCATACTTACGAAATGATGTTTAACGAAATGATGTTTTATAAAATGATGTTTACCAAAGGAAAGTTGAAATGTGTTTATGAAGTGTTTTGCCAAAGAGGTTTATGAATGGTTTACGGACCGTTTAATGATGAAATGTTTTATAATAAAACGTACGAATGCTTTAACTGAAATGATGTAAAGGCGGTAACGGTTATTTTTATAAAAGTCACAAAATGAACGAATCTGCCACGAGTTCTTTCGGGAACTAAGGTATGCATGTATGTTATGGGCCTTACCTTTTAGGGGCCTTTGTGGCTGCCAACTGTTGTACAACCGGGTGGATAAAGGGGTGACGACGGTCACCATGGGATTACCGGGATCCCTATTGAAGGTACTATTCCCCGCGAGGGAACAATGCTTAAGGTGAAGGCATGTGTTATCCTTTGGGATGCCGTGCTTAAGGTGAAGGTGCGTGTATCCTTGTGATACCGTTCCTAAGGTTCTGGTGTCAAACGGCTTTGGGGTATCGGGCCCTAGGTTTCTCCGCTTACAGGTAATGTACGGTGTCGAAGGGCCTAGTGGTGGCGTGCTTCGGGGTTTCTCCGCTAGTATGCGATGAATGGAATTGATGGTTACGAAAAGGCGCAGATTCGGTTCATGTTGACTTATGTTATGATGATATGATTACGAGGTTTTGATTATGTTAAGTTATTGCATGTTTTTACGTACACTTTTATCAAATGAATGAATGTTATGTTTTTTGGCAAATGTAAATGTTAAAGTTTTATGTAATGCTAGAACTCACTAGTGTAGCTGACTTTTTAGTATGCACATTCAGGTTAAGGCAGGTTATGAGGATGGAAGGTGATGCTTGGCTAGCGAGATGAGTTACCCGGATAATCATGAAGACTGGCATCCCGTTATGTTTTAGTTACAATGTATTTATGTTTTAGACAATGTTTACGCTTTCGCATGTTTAAACAATGTTGACGTTATGTTTGAATGAAATTTTTCGCTGCGTTATTTGATATTCAAGTTCAAGAACTGTTGTGAATGAGTAAATCCAACACGTGAGGCCTCCCGGGTTTGGGGCCTTACAGTAATGTACTGGTACCGCGATAAACGAGACCGACACTGACTGAAAAATATCGGTTCCATTATATAACTTTTTTTCTTAATGCCACCGTCTCAGCCGTTTAAGAAACGCCTCACACCGCATAGCGCAGGCGCCTATCGCCACGAAGCGCCAGGCTCATTTTCTAGTTATATTTATCCTCCATTTTTATTGGTTTTAAACTTTCATATTTTACTGTGTATGGTTGTTGTATTTTTATTGGTTTATTCATTTATATTTTTGTGTGATTTAGTTTCCTATTTATGTTTAGGTTTATCATTAATCTAAGTGTTTTGATTGTTTGTTCGTTAGTTGATTAAAGACTTGTAAGTTTTAAGATTTACTAGCGAATCGTTCGATTTCAATCGTTTGAATATAATGTTTTGCTTTATGATCCATTTGAATATGTTTATGTTCCCATCAAGTGGTATTAGAGCTTTGGTTATTTCAAATTATTACGAAAAGGACGATATTCTAAACTACAGATTCGACGGATAAGTTAGTGGACAAGTAGTGTTCCAATCACAAGGTTGCAAGGTTCAAGAAACCAACCTAGGCTCGGCCATCCGAGATGAGGATCATGGGAAGGAGTAGCATCTTGAAGCTAGCAACACCATCTAACCAACACCTCTTCATTTTTATATTTACACGGAGGAAGATGCAAGTAAAGAAGAGTTTAGGCAGGTCATATATGAAGGTCTTAAATGGGATTAACTTCCAAGGGAGTGAACCGCTGCATAGAGAAAGCATGGAACGTAAGCCTAGTGAGTGTTCTACAAGTCTTGTTAAAGTAGGGAATGAATGACCGAAAGGACATCAAGGAGTCTGTGGGTGTAGCATGACGACATTAGGTAATCAGGGTTGGGATCGCCACCATCATCACAACGAGAAGGGGATTTTGGGAATCCATACGATGGTTCTATAGGGGAGGACAGAGCTAGTTTTTGGCTAAGAGGTGTCAAAGTTAAACCGGGGGAGGTAGCTAAGGGTCAGGATCTTAATAGGATCACCTTTCTAGAACCATGTGGGCTTGGGGTCTTTAAAAATTCCAACGTGAGGTGAAAAAAAAATTGGTGGGTCGTATGGAGCTTGTGAAGTTCATCAAAAAAAATGGCCCACAAAAAACAGGTTTAAGACATGGGGCCCAAAGGGTTATGGGTGTGGATAAGAGGGGAATGCCCCTTCTTGGGTCGTTTCATGTTGGGTTAATATCTAAAGGGGGTAATTTTGTGCCGGAATGCCCCATCAAAGAGGGAAGCATCAACAAGCGGGGCAAGTTAAATGTGTTGTGGGTCTGTAAGGGATTGGGTGATCAGAATCTAGGTCTATGGGAGTTCGGTGGCCACCTCGAGAAGCGTGAGGCGCCTTTTCAAATACCGTAAGGTGAATATCATTTAACCTAGGTGACGCCTCCTTTCGCCATAACTTCTTCTACCACCACAAATGGAGGGGTTTTCTAGTCTTAATCAATAAGTGCCGGTGACAATAGTGGGTGCCAAGGTGTACCTTGATACCCTTCCCTTGGTTCTTAAGATGAGGATGACGTCAGAGCTTTCTAGTGGGGGTAGGGTTCTCCTACGGGGTTCATTATGTGGGTCCTAGTCGTGGCCAAGGGCTTGGATTTAGAGAAGAAGGGGGCAGGTCCTTTATTGGGTTCATCAAATGGTGATCATTTGTTTTCACTTTCCATCGCCGTGAGGTCAGTATGTAGGTCCTAGGGACGTGGTATTGTTCATCGCTTGACAGCCCTAGTTCAAGTAACAAGGCAACGTCGGTATGGATTCCCCGAGTATGGGGTGTAGTTTCGTGTCCTCAGTACCGTTGTTTGTCGATCGGCCGCAATACATTGTGGGTTTACGAGTGGTTTCTGTAGTTAGAAAAAAGGAGTTCCCACGGGTCTGGTTTAGGTATGTGATGTGGTTGGTAGGTGACTAGGGTAACCACGATCTTTTTCCTTGGGTTTGTTTGGATCAGTTTGACCTATATGGGAATCTTGGTTAGGAAGGCGGGAAAGTAACATATTTGGGACGGTGAAATTTCAACAACAAGATAGTTGTTGTTCCATCCCGAGTGAACCGGTGGTCTATGGGTCATGGGTTTACAATAGTGCGAGCGTTGTTTTTCTATTGGGTAGGAAGATAGGGATGTCTATTTGTATGCATGTCTTTGGGAACCGGGTTATGACCTTTTCATGCAATCCTGGCGAGTATTCTTCATCTTAGAAAGAAGAAGTGTCTTGCAGAATTAGGGGTTGCTACTCAGTGCATGACACCCATGCGAGTCAATGATCAATGTTAACCAATGTTCTTCTTAAGATCATTGTCAAGCTTGGGTTGTCTGCAATTGTCATCACAACCATATGGGTTACACCGAAAGTTGTTGCAGGTGCTGCACACTATACTGTTAGGTTCGTCTGGTTCGGGCAATTGGATTTTGATTGGACTAGTGCTATTGGGCATGGAACGATGGTGGTGGAATACAAAATGTGTAGGTTGGGCTTCTAATCATATGCCAGACTCGAGGACTAGTCTCTTTCTAACCAAGGGGGTATGATGCAAGAGCAACTGTGGGCTCATATGTGGAGCTCATGTTTAGCGCGCATTTTGATCCGGGTATTCGATCATTGGTTTGTTCGGCTCATGAAGAATGGTGGCGAGCTAGAAGATGAAGATCTAGATATTTAAAATTATCTTCTATTTTTATTGCTTTAAACTTTTCTATTTTTGTGTGATTTAGTTTTTTAGTTATCTTTATGTTTATTATAAATACCAAGGATTTCATTGTTTGCTACTAAGTTGATTATTCTTCATTAAAAACTTGTAAGCTTTAAGCTATATATATAATCGTTTGAATCTAATATTTTGCTTTGTGAGCTATTTGAATGTATTTCGGTTCGAATCACATCACATAAATAATTTCTTAATTATTTTGGTTTTTTTTTCTCATTTCTCTTTAAAAACATAAAAATTGGTTTCTTTTCACATATATTGCAGCTTAAAATATAAATTAAAATAGGTTTTTCAACTTTTTTATACCCTTAAAATTTGGAGGCCTAAATCAGTTGTTTTAGTTGTTTGTGTTGTAGAGACGATGTGAAGGGCTTGCCATGACAACAATAAACAACATCTGTAAGATAACCATCCATAACTCAAACCATACGGTGGTTAACTGAACAATTCCCGTCAATAAATATCATCATGTTCTTTAATACCAACACTAGCTTTAAAAGACAGAAAAACCTTTTCTACTTGTCACGAGTCATGGACATAACTACACTTTTTTGTGTTCTTCTAGTAGCAGCAATCTTCTTGTTTTTCATATGGAGAACTTCGAATCGATTGTGGTTCAAACCAAAAAGAGTCGAGAAGTTTCTGAAAGATCAAGGGCTCATGGGTACCCCTTATAAATTCATGTACGGAGATTTTAAAGACATGGTTCTGGCGATGAACGAAGTCAAGTCTCAACCCATGAGTCTAACTCATGATATAGCTCCTCGCGTATTGCCTTTCTTCCACAAATCCCTCACCACTTTTGGTATGAATGTTTGATTTCCTTATTCTTGTTATTCAATATTCTAAGTGGAATTTGTGATGTTTATAGATTGTTTCATATTTTTAGACATTTGTTAGAATAATGAATGTAAAAACAAGAGAGGTGGAGTTATTTATAGAGTATGGTTTTGACGGATATGCCGTCGTAATCTAGGTCATCGAAAGTGGCCATTGATACCTGGTATGTGTGTAAAAATTTGGGATGCATAGGGCAAATATATTTTTCACTTTTCTGACATTGTAAATCAATTAGCATTTTTTTCCATGTAGTAATTTTTGGATTATTGTATATTCTTTATGGTAGAGGTACCTAAATAATATTTGTTCTTTGAGATTATATAGGTAAGAGTTGTTTTACATGGATGGGGACAACACCTATGGTACACATATCCGAACCTATTATGATACGGGAGGTATTGGCTAATCATACTCAATTTCAAAAGCCAAGGGGAGGTAACCCATTAACAAAGTTGATAGCTAGAGGATTATTTGACGTTGAAGGTGATCAATGGGTTAAACATAGAAAAATCATTAATCCCGCATTCCATATGGAGAAACTCAAGGTTTCTTGCTCTTTATTTTTCTCTTTGGGTAATGAGATGTTTACGTTTCGAAAACAATCATTTCTTTGTTTATGATTCTTCTTGTAGCATATGGTACCCGCATTTTATGTGAGTTGCGGTGAGTTGATCGAGAAATGGTTGGAAATTTTATCCGAGGAAAACTCATGTGAAGTGGATGTGTGGCCTTATCTTCAAACTTTTTCAGGTGATGTAATTTCACGTACAGCATTTGGTAGTAACTTTGAAGAAGGAAGAAAGATATTTGAACTTCAAAGAGAACAAGAAGAATTAACTGTAAACGCCGTAAATTCAGTTTACATTCCAGGGTCAAGGTAAGTTAGTCTCCAAACTATAGCACTTTTAAGTTCTAACTAGTAGGCGAAACTCGCTCGCCACGTCAGGGGTGTTAAAATTTATAAGACCAAGTTTCAACGATTTGTACATCGATATTCACCCCGTGAAAAAAAATCACGCCAGAACATTAATAAAATAAGCACATCTCAATAACAAATCCAAAATTTTATAATACATCATATTTTAAAGTTTATAAGAAGAAAAAACTGTTAAAAAACAAAACTTTGAAACAACTTTGACAACCCATACGTTTATCCTTAGATGACTTCTACATTATCACATCAACTCGGTTTTGAATAAAATTTACAACATGACATAGATAAAAATAAGCACGTTGCAATGTTATATTAAGGATTTTAAATGACAAGTCTACTTAAAGTTGAGGGAGTCAATTTGTAACTTCACGAGGGGCATATTATAACTTAAAACTAATATGATTAAACTACTTGTAGAATGTACTCAAACAACTTGTATATTTTGATTTGACAAAATGAATAGCATCTTATGACTATACACTGACTTTCAAGATTTATATATATATATATATATATATATATATATATATATAAATATAAATATAATATATAGAAAAAAAATTCATTTCAGAGCACTTAAATATTACGAGAATAAGGAGGACAAATTTTTATATTAATGGTTCATATTTTTTAATAGTTTTAATTTTTACATACAAATGTGTATGTTATCTACATAAAAAACCATAAAACTAACTTGTTTATATATATTTTTAACTTTTAAGTTTTACATACACATGCACATATTATGTGTAGGTGATATAACCTACACATGACTTCAGCATGTGTAGGTACTATAATTAAATAAAATTTGTTCATATATCTTTTTTTTTCAAAAGAGATGAATAAACATTATATTTTAACCATTTTCTCATATTTTAAATATTTTTTAAAATTGAAAAAATGAATGATTAATTTTGTTCCTCATTTCTCGTAATATTTAGTGTTTTAAATTGAACATTCTCATATATATATATATATATAGTATTTATATATATATATAATATTTACTAATGTTCCGATGCTTAAAGTGGTAATATCACTACTTAGAATATTTATGAAATAAGTTATGACAGATTTTTGCCAACTAAAAACAATAAGAGGATGAAAAAGATTGAACAAGAAGTGAAGGGTTTAATAAGGAGCATAATCAATAAACGAATTGCTGAGATTAAAACTGGGGAGGCTAGCAATGATGATCTTTTGGGCATACTTTTGGATTCCAATTACAAAGAAATTAAACAGGATGGAAATTGCAATTCTGGATTAAGCATCGATGAAGTCATCGAAGAATGCAAACTATTCTACTTAGCAGGACAAGAGATCGTAGGAAATATGCTTGTTTGGACCATGGTTTTATTAGGTCAACATTATTAGGTCAACATTCTGAGTGGCAGACACATGCTAGAGAGGAGGTTTTACATGTCTTGGGAGATAATAATCCTGATATTGATGGCTTGAGTCATCTAAAACTAGTAAGTGTTTAGTACTATAATTTTATTAAATCCTTGTTGAATATGCTAAAATTGTTACATATTTTGTACCATTAAACCAGATTTTGATGGCTTTAGAATAAGTTAAAGTTCTTGTTTAATTATCTTGTATCACAATCTCTTGTCTGCAGATGAACATTATTTTCAATGAGGTTCTTAGACTATATTCCCCAGTAGCTTTACTTAGACGGTTAATACATGATGAAACCAAATTAGGTAGCTTAACCTTACCCGCAGGAACACTAATCCAAATAAACACATTGATCTTGCATCACGACAAAGATATGTGGGGTGATGATGTGCATGAATTTAAGCCCGAGAGATTTTCTAAAGGTGTTTCAAAGGTTACTAAGGGACAAGCTTCATACCTTCCGTTTGGTGATGGCCCACGTATATGCATTGGACAGAACTTTGCTATACCGGAAGCGAAAACTGCTCTCGCAATGATTCTGCAACACTTCTCTTTTGAGCTATCCCCATCCTACACGCATACTCCGCATGCTATTACTACTTTACAACCTCAGTTTGGGGCTCACTTGATTCTACACAAACTTTAAGCAATGTATCACGTATTTTAGTTTACGTTAAGATATATCTTTTTATATTTATCTATGTTTACTCGGTCTGTTTTGTTGTAACATCAATTGATTTCTCATTATCATGTACTAAAAGTAATCAATCTTGCATATGTTGTATTGAATGAAGCTGTTTTTTAATACTTTGTGAAGAATATATGATGAAAATAAGGGTAACTTTGTAGAATAATAACCAAGTTTCAAAAGTGTTCCAATTATGTCACTCAATACGCATTTTACACGGTATACACCCTTGGGTATACTATGGTGAGTGACATAATTGGAACACTTTTAAAACTTGTTTACTGTTTTGTGGTGTTTTTTATTTATTCATAATATTATTACACCGCCAGAGTTTATTTATAACCGACATTTTTGTGGGAGTTCCTGACCACGAACGAGACACCACGTACCCAAAAACAAACTCACCTATATAAACAAGCTTCTAGTGAAAACCCTCATTTTAACACAGATACTACACACACTTATGTGTGTTTTGAGAGAGAAAGGAGGGGCGGCCACCGACCTAGGTGGCCTTGGCGGTAGCGGCGGTGGGGCTATAGACGGGTGGTGGTGATTTACAGTGATAGACATCTCTGGCGGTGATATAGTTGTTCTTTTCTTCACCTCCCTTGGTAAATGAGCACCCGGTAGACTGTTGTGTTCATGAAATCATTATCTTTTGCTTAAGTAGACATTGACTAGTTTCGTGTCATTGAGAGGTGCTTAGAAATCACGACTAAACTTGTTAGGTCAAGGATGACTTGTCGTTAGTTCATGTATGAACTATGCAAGGTAGGGTCCGTGATTGTCTAGTCGTTGGTTCGTGTATGAACTATGCATGGTAGGGTCCTGGATGTCTTCCTGTGGCTTTTCCTTTTTGGGATGCCCACGAGTATGAGTTTGCACTTTAGGCGCTTTGTTTTCTATTTTACTAGGATTTATCATCGATTTAATCATGGACATCAAAGATCTTTTTACTGGTTCGGTTGAACCAATAAATGTTTAGTCACAACATCTATTTCTTCATGGACATTTATTTTTAAATTATCATCTTTAAAACAAGGTGAATATTCAAGTTTCGTCTACAAGACATCTACAACATCCAATAGTCAACATTGCAAACGTTTAAATAAGAAAATCATCACTAAATAAAATAAAATCAATTTATCACCCGTCACAAAATAGTTATTCAGGTGATAGGCACATGGCAAGTCGCATCTCGTGAAAAGATGACACCTACAAGATGAATTAGGCGTTAGCAACCGTTGTATCCTTCCGATCTCACCAACTAATAGATCCAACACGACAATGGAAACATTTCCTCGTAACAAATCAAGCACTCGTATATTGTGTTGACCCAAAACTCTAATATTTGATCGATAAACGACATAATCCTATCCAGCATGTTTTTACTTGCTTTAAGGTTACCTTTTAATTCCGAATGTTGGCCCTCCGCTTTGTTGGTCATGTGCTGACCAAAGTTACAATACGTGTCAATCCAGGTCGACACAAACTTTTCTTTATACGGGTCTAGCCAGTTTTTATTCAGGTATGAAAGAACCCCTAATAAAAAAATATAAAATAATCAAATCATACATAACAAAAGACAAAAAAAATATATGGTCACCATGAAAGTTATGTTAATGATTAGGAATCAGTTTTCGATAAAGGCGGTTGTAATTGTTCGGTAAATTTGTGGTAGAGTTGATCAACACCATCCACGAATGTTTAAATTCCCCCATTCTTTATTTGAAAAGTTGGCCTTACAGTGTTTGCAGATATTTTTTGAAATGTGTCACTTGCATCGTAGTCGGGCAGCGTTCAGAAACTATTGTTCCCATGCGTTGACAAGAACAAGGTCTATGTCTGTTAGTATGACACGAGGCTCCATACACTTCTGCTCTGGTGTATCTTTTAACTGCCTTGACACTCACCTAAAGTTGTCCTCACGCTCTAGATTGATAAACACATGAGCAACAAAAAATGACGTAAGATTTGATGTCACACCCACCATCTCGGCAAATGACATTTTGTATTGGTTAGTGTTGTACGTCGTGTCTATCATCAACACATGCGTGAACTCACGCCACATTTTGTAGGAATTAGGATGGATAAAGAAAACCCCCTCAATGGTATTTATGGGTTCATCTACGCGAGAGATGTGAATATAACCGCCTTGTTGTAGTATGGAGAAAACAACCTACATCGGAGTTTCCCCCGAATATGCTTTACATTTTTAACTTATTGCACACATTATATATGTTTCTAGGGTCGGACACGTTGTCGGGGTTCTGTTTCCTCAGTGTTGACAATATGTTACGCGGTTCTATGTTTTGTTTTGTCATATGCTTCACCATACCAAGCTCTTTTTCACACATTGACATTGCAAATGCATGCTCCTCTAGGTGTTCAACATGTTCATGGTTTTTTGTATTGTTCTTCACCTCTAATATCCAGCCACCCCATTAATGGGTATACCCAACAAGTATTTTTAGGAAAACAACATGCATACCTAATTACTCGCCGGTATGCCCGATACCATTTATGAAACTTTAGGTATACCCGTACCATTACCATAACTATATAAAGCTAATAACAAATAACGAAAACATATAGTGTACCTTATTAGTGTTATACAACCCCCTCTCCCCGCCTGATTCACCCTCGTCATCATCGTCATCATCACTGTCGTTAATGTTACGAAATTCCTCGCCATCATCACCATCGTTATAGTTAGGAGGCGACTGACTACCATTATCATCGTCGTTATAGTTAGAAGGAGAGTGTTTTTATGTACATAAACATACATATTTTTAAGTAAGAAGCATAAACCTTTAATTTTTTTTTAGCATGGATAAAAAAATAAACGATTTAGGTTCGTTCCCCTTGTTCTATATATATATAACACATAATTTTCTCAATTTTTTTATTTATTTTAATAAAAGGTCATTCTAGTAAACAAACCCACTATTTTTGGAACCAATTTAATTCAAAACTCATTCATTTTCTCTCTCTATTAACAATCATAAATTTCATCTTCTCTTTATGGACGATTACAGAACCCACATCTACCACCTTTGGCCGGAAACGGTTCACTGCCACCCGCCGCCCGCCGCATCACCTCCACAGCAAGGGTAAGGTTTCTCCTTTATCTCTATCACACCCTACTGATGCAGGGTTTAATAACCTCAGTTTACATGCCGCTTTGCGTACGTTTTAGTTATCTTTGTACGTATCTTTGTGCGGTTTTATGCGTGTTTGTGGTTGTGTGTACCTCCGAGGTTTTATTTGCTAATTGAGCGGATAACGGATGTGAAGCAGTCGGATGCGAAGCACGAGAGATTAAAAAGTCAAAAAGTCAAATTCCTCGATTTTTTGGTCTTCGCGACACGCGAAAATCTGGGCTTCAAAGTTCGCAACACGCGAAGATCTCCAGAGAAGCGCCCGACTAGTTTGTTCTTCGCGCCATGCGAAGAACTGGGTTAGCATCTTCGCGTCACGCGAAGATGTGTTTTTACAGAACTTTTAACTTAGTTCGGGTTTTAATCTCTATCAGCCCCATTCCGATCTATCTTCGATTAGGCGATTTCCACCATAGTTGGGTCAATTGTTCTTAATATTTCATGTTTGTAAGTCCTAATAGATTGCATCTGATTATTGTTATGAGTATGAGTGGCTAAATCTCTTGTAGTCCTCTTTGGGTCTAGGGTTTGTGAACATTTGTAATTTCTTGAATGATTAGCTTTGGTTTGTAATCTTGATTGGCATGTTAAGCCATATGATTTCATTTATTTATTGAATGCTTTAAACTTTATTGATTGATTTCGAATTATTGTTCAAGTTGCAATAGTCTGGGGTTTCTTTACATTAGGGACAACTTGGGGGTTGGATTATAGTTAGTTTATCATTGATGGTTGTATGAGAATAAGTTTCATTTACAACGGGTTCTCATATTATCATTGAATTCAATTGAACCGTATGATTATGTCTATGTAATTGCTTGCTAATTATCTTGAAAAAACTTGTGTTTACATTCCCGAACCCCGGAGAGGATTACCTCTCTCATTATTGTTTTAAACCCAAATCCGAATCATTTTTATTGTTTTCTGTCTTTGAACTATTGTAACAAAGTGGCACTTTCCACATACTTCTCGTGGATACGTTACTCTTCTTACCCTTACTAGTTAAGTGTTTAAGGATTGTTTTTGACCGATCAAATGACATTGATCAAAATGGTGCCGTTCTTGGGGAGTTAGTGTGCTTAGTGTTAGTTTGTTATTGTTTGCTACATCTCACAAAAATCAAAATTCTTATTTACTTTTCTTGTCTTATTTTATTTTGTTTTGTTCAGTGTTACACGGGTTTTCATGTTTGTGTTGTGCAGGTGATTTATCAGTTGTATGTATCATACAAGATACTCCAACAAATCCTCCCCATTGCTTTTGGATCCAGAGATTAAGAAGACTGCTAGGCAAAACAGGGTCTTTCATAGAACAAATAGTGTAGTGTCTTCTCCAACCAACATGGAGAATAAACCAGATCATGGAAAGCAATCTGATCTGCCTCCTACAGGTCAGTTACCACCAGAGCAACAAGCCACCTCGGGCATGTTCTCATCATCTATTCCTCCACCTAGAACAGATGAGAACATCAACCTATCCACTAGCCAAATCCCACCATTACCAAACTTTGGCCAACCCCAACCACAAGTAAGCCAACCCTTTGAGTTTAAACCTGAATCTCACTATTCTTCATCATATGTGAGGATAGTGATAGATCCCCTACCACCACCAACTTCACAACCCCCAATCACAAAGCCTTATATATTTCACTCAACCCCACCACCGGGTTCCATCTATACACTTCAGGCCTAAATTATGAGGATGAGACAGACGGTTTTGATGATGAGTTTGAGGTTTATGAGGATGATGATGTTGACAGAAGGGAGGCATAGAGGGTTAGGCCAAGATTACCAGTGTACAGGAGACATGATACAGGCGTTCGGTTTGAAAGGCGGAATGAGCATCAGTTTGATCAAAGGTTGCCACAGCAACCACCTCATCATGATATTCCTACACCAATCCCACCACAATAGCAGCCTGTGAACAAGCCAAGAAGACTGGGTCCTCGGAATGCCATTCCTCCTGTTGACAATCCGAGAGGCATTCCAAGGAGGCATGACAGAGGCCCTGTTAGAGGGATTGATAGCAACTTCAGACCATCCATTGCTTATAATTCATCTCCAGTTGTCATTTCACAACAACATGAAAGGTCATTTGATGTTTGTTCCCATGGTTGGGGAACAGAAGAGCCATACTTGCATCTGAGTGCTTATGATGCCATGTGCAACACCATTTTGGGACAGGGATTCACACCTGATGATGTGAAATTGGTGTTGTTCCAATTCACCCTAGAAGACAAGGCTCAACAGTGGTTTCATTCCTTGCCTTCTGCTTCTATCTACACTTGGGGTGATATGCAACAACAGTTCTTGGATGAGTTCTACACCAAACAGAGAACTAGTGATGCTAGGAAGACATAAGAAATTGTCAACAACAATATGGGGAACTGTTTCATGAAGCCTTCCTTAGGTTTAATATATTGATTAAGAACTGACCACACCATGGTTTGCAAATGTGGGAGATGATAAATGCCTTCCATGAGGGTTTGAAAGATGATGATTCCTGAGACCTAAACTCTATTTCTAATGGTACCTTTGGTACAAATTATGAGGATGTGGGCTGGGACTACTTGGATAGGATGGCAGTGACATCCAAGAGGAAAGCCTAGTCTTCAAGGCGAGCTAGACATTCGGTGGTTAGAGAAGTTGATAGCCCTAGTGTTGAGGCAAGCAGGTTAGAGATGCTCGAGAAGCAGGTTGCAAACATGAGCACGGGGGGCCAACCATATGAGGTATGTGATCAGTGTGGAGAGTTGGGGCATAATGGTGCCACTTGTACAGGTACCTTTGAAGATGTAAATTATGTGCAAGGGGGTGGTAGAAACTATGATATGAACTCCAACAAGTACCACCCGGGCCTTAGAAACCATCCCAACTTTTGTTATGCGGATACCTCAAATCTATTAGATGTATATATTTTATTGTGTATTTATTAGTAATTAGTCAGTCAAAGATAGAGGATCGACTATTTCCTTATTGTTAGCGAGCTTCCTGTTTAGTTTCCTGATTATGTGCCTTAGGCACGTGTATATGTACTGGTCGATCATTCTCAATAGGATCATCTTTGAATTCTAATAACTTTCATGGTTATCAGAGCTTGATTACGATCTGCTCTCATGTTCTTCTTTTTCTTTTCAATCTCAGTTTTCATCTTTTTTTTTCATAGCCAAATCAGTCTTCATGGCCGCCCAAAACGACCAGAACCCACCAGCGAAAACCCTACACCCCGTGTATACCATTACCAACATTCAAAATAAGGTTCGGGTACTCGATGGTTCAAAGGTTTCGTACTCTTCATGGGTTAAGCTCTTCCAACTTCATGCCAGGGGCTACAAGGTTATGGCCCACATTGACAGTACGCTGCCGCCGGCCAAAACTGATTTAGAATATGAAACATGGTCTGAGATCGACGCAATCATATTGCAGTGGATTTACGGGACGTTATGTGATAACCTGCTGGTCCGCGTCCTCGAAACTGAGTCCACTGTATATGAAGCTTGGACTCGAATCAAGACCATTTTCCTCAACAACAAGGGTTCGAGGGCTGTAGCCCTAGAACACGAGTTTAACAATCTCTCCTTGAAATCCATGCCATCTCTGGAGGCCTATTGCCAAAGAACTCGGAGATCGACTCAACGATGTGGATTGCCCTGTCAACAATCAGCGGCTTGTACTCCAATTGGTTCGTGGTTTACCTGCTGAATATGACACCACAACAGCTTTAATCAATCAAAATCTTCCATCCTGGGAGACTGCTGTTAGCATGTTAGACCTTGAACATCAAAGGCAGTCTGCTCGTGAAAGTTTGTCATCATCGGTGGCTATGGCTGCAATGTCTTATCCCACAATGCAGGAACCCTCCAACCAGGCTAATCGCAGGCTACAAGGAAACATGCCCAACAACAGGCGACCCAGTTATCAACCGCAGTCCTCCTCATCAGGCCCAAAACGCAACCCAGCTGCACATCCTCCTCCCAACCATCCGCAATGGTCTTCTCAGCAGGCTAGGGCCTATTGGGCCTACTAGAGCCCACCGCCATGTCCATTCCCAACTGCAACCGGTTGGGCCTACCTTTGGAACAGCCCACAGCAGCAAAATTGGGCCCCCTCTGCCAACAGCTCAGCCTCCTCTAGCGGGCCAAACACTCGGTCATCCGGTCAACCATCCCCGCAAGCAAATCTGACTACTTATGACCCAATAGATCCGACTCAGATAGGTGAATCCTATCAGGCAATGACTTTGGAACAACCTGATGGATAGTGGTACATGTATACGGGTGCCACGGATCACCTCACCGAAGACCAATGTAAAATATCTAATCCCTCATTATCTTGTCCTGTTGGCTCGATTTTTGTTGGTAATGGCACTCGTGTGTCGGTATGTGGATCAGGTAACTCAACTTTACCCACACCCAACCATACCCTAAACCTTAAAAATATTCTTTACGTACCAAATATCATTAAAAATCTTATTTCTGTTAGAAAATTTTCCATTGATAATTATGTTTCTCTTGACTTTGACCCTTTTGGTTTTTCTGTGAAGGAATACCCGACGGGCAAGATACTATCTCGCCATGACAGCTCCAATCAACTTTATCCCTTCACCTATCTGGTCACAAATTCCACCTTCCTTTGCTCAAGTACTCAAGATGTTTGGCATGAACGATTGGGACACCCCGGTCTTCCTGATTTGGACTATCTTAGTTTGAATAAAAATATTCCATGTAATAAACGTAGTCGTTCTTTGGTTTGTAATTCTTGTCAACTTTCGAAGCACAAGTCTTTACCATTCTCTGTTTCCACTTCGTCTACTATATTACCCTTTGACATAATTCATTGTGACTTACAGACATCACCGATAAAGAGTAAAACCGGATATAAATACTATATGGTCTTAATCGATGATTTCACACAATACACATGGGTTTTTCCTTTAAAATTCAAGTCCAAAACATTCACTAAATTTTCCAATTTTCACAAATACATAAAAACTCAATTCAACCTCCCTATTAAAGCATTTCAATGTGACCTAGGGGTTTAATTTGACAACCATCAATTCAAAACGTTTGCCGACTCACACGGTCTTCATTTTCGTTTCTCTTGCCCTCAAACATCCTAACAAAACGGGAAGTCCGAACGAATGATTCGGAGACTCAGTGAGATCATGCTTGCTCTTCTTACACATGCATCTCTACTGCCACAATTTTGCGAAGCCTTACATACGGCGTGTTATCTTCACAATGTCCTCCCGACAAAGCTTCTAAACTTTAACACCCCTATGATGGCCCTTTATCTAAGGCAACCCGACTATGGAAACCTAAGAGTTTTTGGTTGTGCATGTTACCCCCACACCACCGTCACTTATGCGCACAAATTAGATCTTCTTTCCAAACGTTGTGTGTTCCTCGGATACCCGGCCCATTTCCGCGGTTACCGATGCCTTGACTAAGCCACCGGTAAAGTCATCCTATCCCGTCATGTCACTTTTGACGAAACCGTGTTTCCCTACTCCACCAACACTCCAAACAATTCAATAGACTACTCTTTTCTATAATCCTCACCCTCCCCTGTCCTATTTGATAACTCAATTAATTTTCCAACCTCCACCCCTAATCAGTCCCCCACCCCAACCTCTACCCCTAATCGGTCACCTTCTGTTATCAACTCTCCCACACCACCCCCTCCCCCTCCTACATTTCCACCCTTCAAAACCTACCAGCACCGGAACAAGCAACTTGTTGTTGTTTCCAACAACAGCCCCAGCCTCACCCAACCTTTACCACCACCCACCGCTTCCCATCCTCACCCACCGTCGACAAACTCAGCACTCAACCGCAAAACCCACCACCAATAAAAACCCACCCAATGACTACACGATCTGGATCCGGAACCTTCCCACCTAGGCCCTCTCTCAACCTCCATACTCCCGCCATTAAACCCATTTCACCCGTCCCCACCACCCACCTAAAAGCTATATCTGATCCTAACTGGCACACCGCTATGAAAGACGAATTCCGAGCCTTAATGGATAACAACACGTGGGATTTGGTGCCTAGGCCTCCTAATGCAAATATCATCCGGTGCCTTTGGTTATTTAGACACAAGTTTAATGCCAATGTTTCTTTACAGAGGTACAAGGCTCGATTAGTAGTTAACGAAAAGTGTCAACAAGTCGGAATTGATTGCGATGAGACTTTTAGTCCCGTCGTTATGCCGACAACCATTCGCACGGTGCTTAGTCTCGCTGTATCACGAAGTTGGCCCGTACACCAACTTGATGTCAAAAACGCATTTCTTCATGGTGACCTACACGAGACCGTTTATATGTTTCAACCTCCGGGTTTTACAGATGCCACTTATCCTAATTATGTTTGCAGGTTACGCAAGTCACTTTATGGCCTTAAACAGGCCCCTCGGGCATGATATGATAGATTTGCAACCTACATTACTAAATATGGCTTCCGGAGCACCGTTAGTGATGCATCCTTGTTTGTTTATAAAAAGGGAGGTGAGATGGCATATTTACTATTGTATGTCGATGACATCATACTAACGGCATCTTCTGACAAGCTTTTACACAATATAATTGCCATGTTATCTCATGAGCTTGCTATGTCAGATTTAGGAGCCCTTCATCACTTCCTCGGGATCCAAGTTACTCGCCAAGATGGCGGCCTGCTCCTCTCTCAAGCAACATACGCAGCAGATATCTTATCTCGTGCTCACATGGCTGATTGCAAACCAAGTGCCACACATGTGGATACTACACCGAAACTGAAAGCATCCAGTGGTGAACTTTTACCCGGTGGTACATTATATCGTAGACTAGCAGGTGCATTGCAGTACCTGACGATTACCCGACCCGATCTTACGTATGCGGTTCAACAAATATGCTTGTTTATACATGCCCCACGGGAACCCCACTTACATTTCCTAAAAGGGTTCTCAGGTATCTCAAGGGAACCATTCAGTTCAGCCTTCACATATCTCCCTCCAAATCGCATCAACTAATTGCATACTCTAATGCCGACTGGGGAGGGTGCCCCGATTCCCCACGTTCTACATCGGGCTACTGTGTATTTATTGGCGACAATCTGGTGTCTTGGTCATCAAAACGACAGCCGACTATCTCACTATCAAGCGCCGAAGCAGAATACCGAGGGGTTGCAAATGCAGTTGCTGAAGCGAGTGATACGCAATTTACTCCTTGAATTATTTGTCCCAACTCGACAGGAAACAATTGTCTATTGTGATAACACATCATTAGTCTACCTTTATGAAAATCCCATGCAACATCAACTTAAAAAATATGTGGAACTTGACAATAACTTTGTAAGGGAAAAGGTCAAAATTGGTACAATTTGAGTTCTACATATTCCAGCAAATTTTTAGTATGCCGATATCTTCACCGAAGGGCTTCCGCATCAACTATTCACACGTTTCCGGTCCAGTCTGTGCCTCCGTTCTCCTCCCGCTCAGACTGAGGGGTGTATTAGCTGTATATATTTTATTGTATATTTTATTGTGTATTTATTAGTAATTAGTCAGTCAAAGATAGAGGATCGACTGTTTCCTTATTGTTAGCGAGTTTCCTGTTTAGTTTCCTGATTACATGCCTTAGACACGTGTATATGTATTGGTTGATCATTCTCAATAGGATCATCTTTGAATTCTAATAACTTTCAATTCGAATTTTCAAGGTAGTGGTCAAATAGCTTAACAACCATTCCCGCCCCGAAACTAAAACTATAGTCAAAACAACAACCAATGGGGGTATCAAAGGGGGAATGAGCAAGGAGGATCATCCGGATCCTCCAATGGATCTCTTGAAGTCTATCCAACAAGACTTGAAAAAGAAGAGCCAAGCCGATGATGTGCGTGATAAAGCCTTCCAAGTCATGGCTACTCAAATGGGGCAATTTGCCACTGAAATAGCTGAGTTGAAGAAGAGTAGTGGAAAGCTTCCAAATGATACGGTGACCAACCCATCTCATCACACTTCGGGGAACAGGAACATGAAGAACAGCCACATGGGCAAGGTTAGTACTCTCCGAAGTGGTAAGGTTTATAATAACAAGGTTGCACCTCGACCACCTTTTGTTATTAGTGTGGTGGAGGACAATGATGAGCATGATGTCAGTGATGATGAACCCGAACCGATTCCGATAAAAGAACCACATTTTCCTATAACATCATCAACTATTGATAATGTGGACGTGGTGCCTCCAAGGGTGCCATTCCCTGCTTCTTTAGTGAATGCAGGTAAACATGTGGCTGTCAAGAAGCTAGGTCCTCAACAAGAGGAAATCTGGGAACTCTTTAAACAGGTAAAAATTAATATACCGCTTCTTGATGCAATTAAACAGATACTAGTCTATGCTAAGTATTTGAAGGACTTGTACACTCAGAAAAGGCATCACAAAATTCCTGAAAAGCTTGATATGAATGCACGAGTCAGTGCAATTTTGATAGGTTCTCTTCCACCTAAACTCCAAGATCCAGGAGCACCCATAATTTCTATACAAGTGGGGGATTTCAAAATGAGCAAGGTGTTGTTGGATATTGGAGCAAGTGTGAGCATCCTTCCTAGGAGTTTGTATGACCAATATGACTTTGGTCCTCTACGTCGAGCCAATACCACCGTGGTGTTGGCGGATTTGACCCCTAAACTCCCAAGAGGGATTGTTCGTGATGTGATAGTGAAAGTGGATCAATTCTACTATCTGATGGATTTCTTAGTTCTTGACTATATGCAATCTGAAAAGGTCACTAAACCAACTGTCATTTTGGGTCGACCCTTCTTAGCCACATCTCACTCTTTGATTGACTGTCGCTTAGGCACAGTTGATATGACATTTGGCAATAGAAGGTCCGTTTAAATATCTTTTCAAATGAATCTAACCGTCTGCCAAGTGATGAATGCTTTATGGCAGACATCATTGAAGGATGCTATCCTCATTCTGAGGATGAATCCACGGAGGAGTTTTTGTTTGTGACAGGTTTGAACAGGAACTGAAGCTTGATTTGAAGGAGGAAGAAAAGCTTGCTGAAGCTTTAGCTGTGAAGGATGGTAGATCTCCATGGACACATCATATGGAGAGTCTACTAATAAAGATTGACTCGAGGCTACAACCATCACTTGCACTCAATGTTTTTAAACACGGACCGGCCGGTTGAACCGGTCGGATCGGGAACTGGCGGGCAAAGCAGTCCAGTTTTAGGTGCTGAAACGGTCCTACAACCACCCGTCTGATCGGACCGGAGGTCGGACCGGAAAAACCGTTAGAGAAGGCGGTCGGACCGGTGGCTATTCTTTCCTCTGTTCCAGACCTGAGTCCTCAGTGCTCAATCCTTATCATCGATTTGTGATCTTTCGAGTGCACCACTGCTCCCTTATTATCACCGATCTTCACTTCCTCAGCAGCATCGACCCATTCTATTGGTTATTCTTTGATCTTTGTTGCACGAAGCAAATTTCAAAGAACCCTTGACACAAATATTTTTTTAGATGAAGAAGAACATATTTGGTCTCTGTTGGCTATTCTTTGGTTTTTCATAATGTAAATGATCAAGAAGAAGAACAGATTTTTTTGGGAAGAGGGGATGAAATAATGACCGGTCTTGAGAAAACAAAAATGACAAAAAAGTAAATTCTTTGGGAAGTGTTATATCTTTTATAATTGAAAACATAATTAAAACTAAAGACAAAAAAGCTTTTACATATTTACGGTTCATACATCTATACTATATAATAAATAAAGGTTTTTAATGCCACGTGTCGCCTCCACATTCATTCTCATAATTTTTTATCGACTCTCTCTCTTATTAAATGCACATCTATCTTTTAATAATAATATATATTTAAATAAAATATTAATTATATACTAATAAAACATATTTATTTTAAATTATCCCTTATGAAACTTTGAAATCTAATTATGTAACTTTAATTTTCAATCAAATAATAAATGAAAATCAAACTACATTAAATAGTAGTTAATGTATTTTCGAAACTCAATTATATATTAGTTTTTACATATTTTGAGTTTTGTTTTCTATCCTTAGTATATGATAAATTTTTACGCATGTAAAATATACACATAAAGATTTAAAAATTTTATTTATTGATATTTTTCACCTCGTGTGTATACACGGGATCTAAACTAGTTTTCTAATAAATATAAAATAAAATAAAATGTGTGATCACTTGAAACATTCATAATATTATCTTTCTTTTTATTTTACATTTTTAATGCATAACATATTTACTTCAAATAATTAGTTTTTATCTATGATTTATTTCGATTATATAAAATATTAACCGGTTCTTAAATCCGGTCTGGCCGGTCGAACCGGTCTGACCAGTGAATCGGTAAAGCGACCGGTTCAATGTCCGGTCCGGTTATGAAAACATTGCTTGCACTACAAAAAAATGAGCCTAATGCAACTTTTTTTTTCAGAAAAACGTTGCATTAGGTGAAGTTGTATTATATCTAATGCAACTTTTTTTTTCAAAGAGTTGCATCCTAAAAATGTTGCATTTGGAAAAACAGTTGCATCTGTAACAACAAAGGTTGCATTAGATCTAATTCAACTTCACCTAATGCAACGTTTTTCTGACAAAAAAAGTTGCATTAGGCTCATTTTTTTGTAGTGTTGTAAGCCCCCCAAAGGTAGAGTTGAAGGACCTCCCCAAAAACTTAAAGTATGCATTTCTGGGGGAGGGTGAGACTCTACCTGTCAACATTGCATCCAACCTGGATGAAGAGAAGGAGGAGGCACTACTGAAGGTGGTCCAAGATTACAAGGCTGCAATTGGTTGGACCATTGCTGATTTGAAGGGTGTTAGTCCTTCCATTGTGATGCACAAGATCATCACAGACACGGATGCAAGACCTTCACGGTATACACAACGTTGTCTAAATCCCAACATGCATGAGGTTGTCAAGAAGGAGGTTTTGAAGTGGTTGGACGTCGAGATCATCTATCCCATTTCTGACAGTCCATGGGTGAGTCCAACCCAAACAGTGCCCAAGAAAGCAGGTATACAGGTAGTAACAGGTGATGATGGTGAGCAAATCGCCACTCGACCGGTAATCGGGTGGCGTGTGTATTGATTACAGGAAACTGAATGCTGCCACCTCAAAGGATCACTTCCCTTTACCATTTATTGACCGAATCATAGAGAATGTATCAGGTCAGAAGTTTTACTACTTTCTAGATGGTTACTCAGGTTATAACCAAATAGCCATCCATCCTGATGAACAGGAAAAGACCACCTTCACATGCCCTTATGGTACCTTTGCCTATAGGTGGATGCCATTTGGGTTGCGCAACGCCCCGGCCACCTTTCAAAGGTGTATGATGAGTATTTTCTCGGACATGGTCGGGGAGTCACTTGAGGTCTTTATGGATGACTTTTCAGTTTTTGGCTTATCGTTTGAATTGTGTTTAAATGAATTATCTAAAGTTTTGCAACGATGTGTAGAAACTAATTTGGTCTTAAGTTGGGAAAAGAGTCATTTCATGGTTCAAGAGGGTATTGTGTTGGGTCATGTTGTGTTAAGTCGGGGGATTGAGGTAGACAAAGCAAACATTAGTGTTATTTCAACAGTGCCTCCCCCGATGAATGTCAAGGGCGTGCGCTCTTTTCTAGGGCATGCCTGGTTCTACCGTAGGTTTATTAAGGGATTTATTATCATCACCAAGCCTTTATGTAACTTACTTCTCAAAGATGTGCCTTTTGAATTTGATAAAAATTGTTTAAAATCTTTTCATGTTTTAAAAGATCAATTTGTACAAGCCCCAATTTTGCAATCACCCGATTGGAATCTTCCTTTTGAAATAATATGTGATGCGAGGGATTATGCAGTTGGGGCTGTTTTGGGTCAAAAGGTAGACAAAAGACCCGTTGTCATTTATTATGCAAGCAAAACCACGGGCTGTTTTGTTTTGGGTAAGTCTGGAACCAAAACCCGACTCCTTTTCGTAACATGTTAAAACAGTTAATGACCGAATCCTCAACAGAGAACCACAACCTGGCCCAGTGGTTTGCTCCCCTTACTTGTACACCCCAGACCCAGGTTCGAGTCCCTATGGTCTGTTTAATTTTTAAAACCCGTTCTACCACTCCAAAAATTATAAAAAAAAATTTATTTTTATAAACCATACAATATTTATTACAGAATAAAAATCAAATTTGTCAATTTTGAATATAAATTCATTTTATTATGAATTTATGGTTAAAAGGGTATATTAAAAGTTTAAAACAAAAAAAATAGATATTTAAATTAATTTCTAAATAAAAATGTTTGTTTTTATAAAGTTCATAAAATGTTAATTTTATTTAAAACAATCAAATACTTATTTCTAAATGATAAATAAATAAATTTATTATAACCTACACTAAAAAGTTAAATGTATAATTATTATTAAATTTTATACATAACTATTATTTTACACAACTTTATAATTACACATCTTCATAAATAAATAAATAAAGTAAAAATTATTTATTTAATTTATATTTGATATAATACGCGCACTATTTTTATAACTAAATAAATAAATATCAATTATTCAATTTATTTAGTTAACTAATCCAAACCCTAATCCAAATTATTTTCATTTAAATTCTTTCTTTTGTAAAACCCCCCATTTTCAAGTACCAACCATTAACACCTACAACTCCAACCTTTCATACACACATCCAATCCAATCCTAGAATTTGACATAGACTTTTGTACACACTATTAATTCAATATACAATACACACTAGGTTAATGTGGTGAGTTACAAGGATCACTTTGCTACCTAGTCTCGCGTGCTAGCTACACCCTTGAATCATGTGAGTATTACATAGCCCCTTTTCACACTTTTACACTTTTTGGGGTGAAACATGAACACTATACATTCAATGATTTACATTTACACAAACTACACAAATACAAATCCACTTTACATTCATGTGTGCAAATTTGAGCTTTATGTTTGAGTACTAGGTGTGTTAACTGTTTGTGTGCAATCATTAACTATTCAAGCCGATGGTTAAGAATGATAGATCTATTGAGTCTGACAAACCTACCCATTTAGGGTGATTGTTACCGACAACACAATTGTTTTTTCATGCTAGTTACAAAGGTTTGATTGTACTTTTGGTTACACAATAGTAGCTCCCCATAAATGCCTTATTTTATCATGATTTGTAAGAATTCGTTTACTCACATCTATATACTATCTATGTACAAACCTATGTATGCTCACACTGCGGGAAATATGGCCATACGGTCAATGTTTGTAGAGCCAAGGCCCTTGCAGGTCAACCTAACCCACCAACCCGAACCAACCAACAAGTGGCTAATCAAGGTGTTCCCGCTATTGCAAACGGCCATGCTTTTTATGAATGTGCCAATCTGAATCATTTCCGTAACCAGTGCTCGAAGCTCATCAATGCTAACCAAGGCGGAGCTCGTGGGCATGCTTTCAACATAAACGTCAATGAAGCTCAGGCCAACAATGATGTGGTCAATGGTACGTTCATTGTTAATAGTCAATATGCCTCCATTTTATTTGATACCGGTGCAGATAAAAGTTTTGTGTCACTTCACTTTGAACCCTTACTTGCAAAAACACGATCCAAACTATAGAAAACATTCACCGTCGAAGTAGCAAATGGTGACTCCATTACAATTGACTCTGTCATCCATGACTGCTCTCTAGAACTCAATGATCATACGTTTCCATTCAACCTCGTACCCATGCCACTAGGGAGTTTTGACATCATCATAGGCATGGATTGGTTATCGAATCACCATGCCGAAATCATCTGTTTTGAGAAGTGCATCTGAATACCTCTACCGTCGAGAGAAACTTTAAGAGTCTTGGTGAAAAGCCTTGTAAAGGACTCAAGTTAATGTCGTGCATTACTGCCCAAAAGTACTTACGAAAGAAGTACGTGGCCTTCTTAGCCCATGTTGTTCAAAAGGATGTCAAAGAGAAGAGTATTCAAGACATCCCCATCATCCGGGATTTTCCCGAAGTATTCCCCGAAGATTTATCCGGTCTCCCACCCGTTCGACAAGTGGAATTTCGCATTGACCTTATACTCGGAGCTAACCTCGTGGCTAGAGCTCCATACCGTCTCGCACCTTCCGAAATGCAAGAGCTTGCAAGCCAACTTCAAGAACTCTCCGACAAGGGTTTCATCCGTCCAAGTCATTCACCGTGGGGTGCACCCGTCTTATTTGTCAAGAAGAAGGATGGATCATTCCACATGTGTATTGACTACCGCGAACTCAACAAGCTTACCATCAAGAACCGTTATCCATTGCCCAGGATTGATGATCTCTTTGATCAACTTCAAGGTTCTACTTGCTTCTCGAAGATTGATCTTCGATCTGGTTATCACCAACTCCGTATGCAAGAGGAAGATATTCCAAAGACTGCCTTCCGAACAAGGTATGGTCACTACGAGTTCATGGTCATGCCTTTTGGGCTAACCAATGCACCCGAGGTTTTCATGGACCTCATGAATCGTGTGTGCAAACCGTACCTTGATAAATTCGTGATCGTCTTCAATGATGATATCTTAATCTACTCCAAAACTAAATCCGATCATGAGCAACACCTTAGATTGGTTTTGGACCTCTTGAGGAATGACAACTATATGCCAAATTCTCCAAATGTGAATTTTGGCTAAAAGAAGTTCAATTTCTTGGTCATATTGTCAACGACAAGGGAATTCATGTTGACCCTGCTAAGATCGAAGCGGTTAAGAATTGGAATGCCCCGAAGACCCCACCGAAGTTCGTTCATTTCTTGGTCTTGCGGGATATTATCGTCGTTTCATCTCAAATTTCTCGAAGATTGTTGTCCCTCTTACCGCTTTGACCCACAAGGGTAAACCTTACGAATGGGGACCAAAGCAAGAAGAAGCTTTCCAAACTCTCAAGCAAAAGTTGTACAATGCTCCTATATTGACCCTTCTTGATGGGAATGACGATTTAGTTGTCTATTGTGATGCCTCTAACCAAGGCCTCGGTTGTGTCTTCATGCAACGAGGCAAGGTGATCGCTTATGCATCAAGAAAACTTAAGATTCATGAGAAGAATTATACGACGCACGACCTCGAATTGGGTGCGGTCGTATTCGCATTGAAGATTTGGAGACATTACCTTTATGGCACAAAATTATGTGTGGTGTTCACCGACCACAAAAGTCTCCAACACATCTTTAACCAAAAAGAACTCAATATGAGGCAACGACGTTGGGTTGAACTCCTTAACGACTATGACTGCGAGATTCGTTACCATCCCGGCAAAGCGAATGTTGTGGCAAATGCTTTGAGTCGTAAGGACCATGTCATGCTTCATTGTGTCTGAATTCAAACCGACATTCAAAATCGTATCTTAGAAGCTCAACACGTCTCGGTCACCGAGGGTAACATGTACGATGAGATGTCGTGTGGTGTTGAACTTCAACTTGAATCCAAACACAATGGCCTACTCTATTACTTGAATCGTATTTGGTTTGTCTCACCCCCAATTTCAACTAATGGAGTTTTATAGTTTGGGAAGTGACAAACCAGGATCTCAGTCATTAGTTACATTGAACGACTCTATATGGGACTAAAATGAAAATATCATATCAATCAGAGTAAATGCGGAAGCAATAAAAGAAAGTAAATGCGCAAAACAAACGCGCCCAAAAAGTTCGATCCAAACATAAATTAAAACAGTCCAAACGTAATAAAATATAATTCAAAAGTAGGACTCCATGTATGTCCTATATGTGCACATATGCCTTATCTTAGCGACCTGAGAAAACATGTAATAAAAGATGTCAACATGAGGTTGGTGAGTTCACAGGTTTCAATATATAAATAAACGTTTACCAGATTATTGCACATTCAATATGTATCTATAGATAGCTAACCTACGTTTCATGTTCAACTTAAGCGCTCACAACTGAAGCTGACTCTTTGTTTATTAGCCTCCTGCCAGGTCTATCAACTCTGGCGATGTGAGTAGGCTAACATTTTACCCGTTCGACCTCAAATCGAGTTAGCGCGACTAACGCGGGTAGGATTTGTCAAACCCAGTAGTACTACTAAACATTACCTCGCTAAGATCCATATTAACGGTCCGATGTGTGTTGAGGACTTTCAATGATAGCGTGTTACGCTTAGCTTTAACATTAATAACATATGAATTATAATAATCTCAAAATAGTTGTGACATGCTTTCTCCCCCAAGTTAAAACAGTAAAAGGGGCCGTGAAAACTCACATGATTGCGTAGGAAGTAATCACACAAGTATGAGACTGAAATCTCAAGCGTTAGCCCGACACGGCTCACGAATGCCCTAGAATTACAACATAATTATTAGGGATAAAATGGGAATTGTGATGACGACACGGAATGAGGAACGTCCTAAAAGAAACGTTCTAAAGATCAACGAGTGGACGAACGTGTCCACGGGAATACGGATTTCTAAATTAGGATAAATACGTTTCGTGTCGAAGGATTCAAATAATAATACATATGCTCAAACGTTTGCACCATTAAACTAATGGCCTAAGAAAATAATATAATTTATATATTATTTTTAGATTTCACAAAATATCACAATAACCAATTGTGCAACTAAAATAATAATTCTATTAATTTTATTCGAGAATATAAACGAGTGTAAATAATATAGTTAATTATATTATTTATTTGTTTAAAATGTTACACGCAATTTATAAATGAGATGATAATAATACATAAATATATATTATTTTTAATTGAGATCACGGGTTGAAAATAATATAATATATTACTTTATAAACGAAGTTTAAATAACGAATATGGGTTACAAGACTAAACCCGAGCCTACGGGTGGATTTCCGAGTTAAAACCTTTTAATAAATAAATATAAATATATAGGGATAAGTTTAATATTGAAATAATGTTTTAAAATAATAAAACCCAAATACATGGGTGGGGAGACTTGAACCCGGGTCTCCTCCCCATTAGCACACACACTTAACCAATCCCGCCTGCTAGGGTATCGCAGCGGAAATCGGATCCAAATGGTTTTAACATTCATTCAAGGTGTTCACCCTCCCCTCTATCGAAGCCGAACCTAAACCCAGTCCCGATTCCACCAAATCGATCACGATCAGTCGAAATATCAAAGCGATTTTGTAAAACAGGTATATGCGATTATGTGGTAAAGTTTAATTGAAAGATTATCGAGTTTAAGTTTGTTTAATTCCAGATTTAAGAACAGAACCCTAGAACAAGATTATGAAATCGATTTGAACAATTCTGATGTTATAAATCATTGAAAACATAGGGCTTTTAGATAATAAAGGATTTCGAACCTGGTCATGGTGTTTAATTAGATTGATATTAAGTTTATAACCGAAATCCCCAAATCGTTTTTATGAACAAAACCTAGTTTGAGATCATGACAGGTTCAATGGTGATTGATCAAATAAACATGGGGCTTTCATTAAATAGATGATTACGAGTCTAATGGTGTAGATTAATTGAATTGGAATCGTGTCTAAGATAGAGTTCGATTAAACCAATTTAAGATGAACCCTAGAATCGGGTTCATGATCGAATCGATGATATAAGCCCCAATAATCATAGGGCTTTCATTCTAAGAATAAAAACGACACTGGGGGTACAAGAATTTACCAGAATTGAGTTCGAATTGGTGGTTCCCGACTAGAATGGCAGCCGCGGTGCGACGGGTTGGACTCCGGCGTCTCCTGCTGTGTTTCCGGGGAATTGGTGAGTGAAAAAGCTCCCAGAGAGTTCGTATGAGGTGCGTAGAGGTTCAATTTGCGAGAATGACAGACACATTGAGTGAATTGATCATGATTTAGGGAGTTTCGGCGGTTACAATTTTTAATAAACATAAATGGGGTTTATTCGCGAATAATAGCGGTGTTATTTCCCTCAATGATGATCGATTAATGTCATAAACATGCAATTCGGTTACGGGATCAGTCATACAATGATTTTGAGTTTGAATTTGAATTTATACTGAATGCTTGCGATTTTGACTTCTAAAAGTCAACAGGAACTCAATCTAATCAATTTTGACTTTCCAAAGTCAATGGATATGAGTTTGAATAATTACACAACCGGTCCTTGCAGCTTAAGATTAATTCTTGATAGAAATAGTCCATGGGGTTTAAGATTAGGTTAACTTGGTTAGGGTTAACAGGATTTTTAACGGAATTGTTAGCGAAGTTAGTTTGAAAAGTCGAATTGTCACATCATCCCCTAGTTGAAATAATTTTCGTCCCAAAAATTAAAATCATAATAAAAAATATATATAAAAAATAAAATAAATATTTTTTTTGATGTCACATCATCCCTTAGTTGAAATAATTTTCGTCCCGAAAATTAGAATAGTACCTTAAGAGATTGACGTGAAGTGCTTGAACAGATTAGGATATTTGCAAATCATCTGATCCTCACGCTCCCACGTGAATTCCGATCCGCGTTTCGAGTTCCAACGAACTCTGTCAATAGGGATTTTACTATGTTTTAACGTTTTGACTTCCCTATCTATGATTTCTATCGGTTCTTCGATGAAACGCAACTGTTCATCGATGTGTAGTTCCTCAAGAGGAACCGCGAGTGACTCGTCCGATAGACATTTCTTCTAGTTTGAGACGTGAAAGACGTTATGTACACCACTAATTCCTTCAGGTAGGTCCAATTGATACGCTACTGGGCCAATTCTCTTCACTATCTTGAATGGTCCAACATAACGAGGATTTAGTTTGCCCCGTTTCCCAAAACGAATGACACCCTTCCACGGTGAGACTTTTAACAAGACCATATCCCCAACTTGGAATTCTAATGGTTTACGACGCTTATCATCATAGCTCTTTTGACGATCAAGAGCTGCTGACATACGATTTCTAATTTGAACAATTTTCTCAGAAGTTTCAAGTACAAGTTCAGGACCCGTAAGTTGACTATCTCCAACATCGGCCCAACAAATAGGAGAACGGCATTTCCGTCCATATAGTGCTTCAAATGGAGCTGCCTTGATGCTAGTGTGATAACTGTTGTTGTAAGAGAACTCCACCAATGGTAGGTGAGACTCCCAAGTGTTACTGAAATCAATCACACAAGCTCGTAGCATATCCTCCAGAGTTTGAATTGTACCCTCCGTCTGGCCATCAGTTTGAGGATGGTATGTTGTGCTCATATCTAGACGCGTGCCTAAAGCTTTATGTAGCGATTGCTAGAAACGGGAGGTGAATTGTGCATCATAATCCGAAATGATAGAGATTGGCACCCCGTGCCGAGAGACTACTTTTTTCAAGTAAATACGAGTAAGCTTCTCCATTTTGTCTGTTTCCTTGATTGCTAAGAAGTGAGCGGACTTTGTTAAACGATCGACTATTACCCAAATGGTATCACATCCGGTAGGAGTTCGTGGCAATTTTGTGATAAAGTCCATGGATATCTGCTCCCATTTCCACATGGGAATCTCCGGTTGCTGGAGTAGACCGGAAGGCTTTTGATATTCAACCTTGACCTTTACACAAGTTAGGCACTTGCTCACATATGTGGCTATATCGGCCTTCATCTTTGGCCACCAATATAGCACCTTTAGGTCATGGTATATCTTGTCAGAACCTGGATGAACGGAGTAACGAGATTTATGAGCTTCATCCATGACTAGTTCCCTTAAGTTCTCGAATACCGGAACCCATATTCGTTCGCCGAAGTAGCGAATGCCGTCAGATTTAACCTCGAGTTGTGCTTCCATACCGCGTGTGGCTTCCAGTGGTAGGTTTTCCTCCTTCAGGGCTTCGAGTTAAGCAGTACGGATTTTGTCAGGTAATCCGGGGTGAATAGTAAGCTGTAATGCTCGAACTCATTTGGGCTTGGTTTCCTTTCAACTTAGGGCATCAGCTACAACATTAGCTTTGCCCCGGTGATACCGGATCGCACAGTCATAATCATTCAAGAGCTCGACCCAACAACGTTGTCTCATGTTCAGCTCTTTCTGCTCGAAGATATGCTGAAGACTCTTGTGATCGGTGTAGATAGTGCACTTGGTACCGTACAAGTAATGTCTCCATATCTTAAGTGCGAAAACTACGGCTCCCAACTCTAGGTCATGAGTGGTGTAGTTTTTCTCGTGAATATTTAGTTGACATGAAGCGTATGCGATCACTTTTTCTCGTTGCATTAACACACAACCCAGACCCTGAATGGATGCGTCACAATACACCACAAAATCATCCGTTCCCTCCGAAAGAGCTAGAATAGGTGCACTGCAAAGTTTCTATTTAAGGAGTTGAAAGGCTGACTCCTGGTTGTCACCCCAATTATAGGCTTTACCCTTCTGAGTTAAGGCAGTGAGAGGTTGTGCAATCTTAGAAAATCCCTTAATGAATCGACGATAATAACCAGCCAATCCCAGAAATTGTCGCACCTCAGTCGGAGTCGTCGGTGTTGCCCAATTCTTGATGGCTTCTATCTTTGATGGATCGACATGTATTCCCTTCTCATTAACCACATGCCCTAAGAATTGAACTTTCAGGATGCAGAATTCACACTTGGAAAACTTAGCATACAGCTGCTCCTGCTTTAGTAATTCCAGGATTAAACATAGATGTTCCTCATGTTCCTCCTTGTTCTTGGAATGAATGAGGATGTCTTTGATGAAAACGATGACAAATTGATCAAGGTATGGTTTACACACACGGTTCACGAGGTCCATGAATACCGCGGGTGCGTTGGTTAATCCGAAAGGCATGACCATAAACTCATAGTGGTCGTACCTTGTCCTGAAAGCAGTCTTGGAGATATCCTCATCTCGGACTCTCAATTGGTGGTAGCCAGACCTAAGATCTATCTTGGAATAGAAACTTGATCCTTGGAGTTGGTCAAAGAGATCATCTATACGAGGCAGAGGATAACGATTCTTGATTGTCACTTTGTTCAGTTCACGGTAGTCGATACACATACGGAAAGTCCCGTCCTTCTTCTTGACAAACAGAAGTGGAGCTCCCCATGGCGATGAGCTAGGTCGGATGAAACCTTTATCTAACAATTCTTGTAGCTGAGTGGATAGCTCTTGTAATTCACTAGGTGCTAGTATATAAGGTGCCTGAGCGATCGGCGCGGCTCCGGGTGCTAGATCGATCTAGAATTCAACTTGACGGTGCGGTGGCAGACCAGGCAAGTCTTCGGGAAATACTTCCAGAAAATCACGAACGATGGGAATATCATCAATTTTCTTCTCTTCCGATGGTTGCTCAGCAACTAGAGCCAGAATAGCCATATGCCCTTTTCGAAGACATTTCTGGGCTTTCATGAAGGATATGATGCCCATGACTGCACCAACCTTTTCGCCCTGAACGGAAAGAGTTTCTCCACTCGGAAGAGGAATGAGAACGATTTTCTCACTACAGATGATTTTGGCTTGGTTTTTAGATAACCAATCCATGCGGACACTTACATCGAAACTACCAAGTTTGACTGGCATAAGGTCGATATCAAGTTTATGACCAGCCAACTCAAGCTTACAACCCTTAAGAATGTGGGTTGCTTCAATTATCTGGCCATCGGCTATTTCTATTACATACTTAGCTTCTAGCAGATTTGGAGTTCCTTTTATCATATCACTAAGTTTCTTAGATATAAAACTCCTATCAGCACCGGTGTCAAAAAGGACAGAAGCAAAGTAATTGTTTAAGAGGAACTTACCGGTGACCACATTATGATCGTATCGAGCTTCTCCGGATCCTAGCACGAAGGCTCGTCCTTTCGCACCATTCCATCCATTATTACCGTTGTTGTAACCATTTTTGTTGTTCTGATTAGGGTTGTGATTTTCATTACCTCTCTTCTTTAAATGAGGACAATTCTTCTAAAAGTGTCCCTCCTTCCCACACTCGAAACAACCCTTTGTAGACCCAGGCTGTTGAAAAGGCTGCTTGGCTTGCAACTCACCCCTACAATCTTTGGTAGCATGGCCATCTTGCCACACCTCTGACAATGGTTACAAATCCCAAAGTGATGAAAGTTGCACTTGTTACACTTGGGGGATTTCCCGCATAACCACCTTGATTTTGACCTGAAGAGGTCATCTGGTTGAAGTTCTTAGCAGGCTCAAACTTTCGCTGATGTTGATGAGGTTGATTAAACTGGGGTCCCTTGGAGTGGGAATTGGAGTTATGATCAAACTTGCGCTTATTATTGTCGGTGGATTTAGAAACTGAACCACTTGGAGGTAGAGTCCCTTAAGTCACCGCCTGATCGATTAACTTGTGGGTGAGTCTGATAGTCTGCTGGATGGTAGTAGGATTGGATGAGGTGACCATACTTTGAATCTGAGACACTAAACCTCCAATGTACAGCTCAATCCTCTTGTAATCAGGAGTCACCATGTGTTGGCACATGGTAGCAAGCTTATGAGAGCAAGTGGTGTATAGCTCAATTTCATAACCTTTCATTTTCAGGTTCTAGAATTCTCCTTCCAACTTCTGAATCTCATCTCGAGGACAGTACTCCTACTTCATCATCATCTTGAATTCCTCCCATAGAAGTGCATTGGCCATAGCTAGACCCAACATTTGGACCTGAGCGTTCCACCATGTGAGAGCCAGGCCCTCCAAAGTACAAGAAGCAAACTTGACCTGATTTGCCAGGGGACAGTTGCGCATAGCAAATACCGACTCCACTTTCTCAAACCATCGGAGTAGTCCGACAGCTCCTTCAGCTCCACTAAAGGTGTGGGGCTTACAGTCCATGAATGTCTTGAATGTGCATGTTGGTTGCTGATTCTGTTGACCTGGATTTAGAAACATAATATAGGATTGAGATTATAAAGCTTGGGAAAGACGCTTTGAGAGATGAATTGACCTCACTAGTCAATGGTTATAGCATTTACCAGCAGCATTCTGTGCTGCTAGAGCCTCAGCCACACTATCGTTGATTAGCTGCTGTCATGTTAATGGTACCTCGGCCACCAGCACGACCTCCACGTCCTCCCTCCACGTCCTCTTCCTGACATGATTCTTCACATTCACAAATATAAAATAATGAGAAATATATCGTATTTCAAACATTATATGTACAAGTAAGGAAATGATTACACAACATCTAATATTTTGAAATTAGATAAATTGTAAAGCTACAAAATAAATAACTCAAAACATCAAACTTCTCATGCTTTTATTGAATGGGAACAACCTTACCCATCTAGGTTTGAAAATAGAAGAACATAAACAAAGCATAAATGAACGAAAGATAGGATAGAATAATCATCAAACATCCTCTTCATCGGAGGAAACACATGATAGTGCATCATCAATCTCAACCGGCTCCTCCTTGTGTGGCTCCCCCTCTAAGGGCTCATCCTCAAACGGCTCCTCCTCGTCTTCAGAAAGTGGGATATTCTTCGGCCAAAGTGCTGCTTGCATTTGGGCTTCCAGATGGGTCACTCTCTCCAAAATCCCCTAAGCAGCATGGTCCGAGGTGTCCACCCTCATTTCCAAATGTTGCACGCTATCCACTAGATGGTCATCGACCTGGTCCGTTGCTGCTAGGTCAGTTGTCAGGTGCTCAATTTGTTCCTTGTTCTCTTCCATTTTCAACTCCCATTGTAGAATGTCGGGTATCTCATCAGTAGTATCTTTCACAATGCTTAACTCCCTAGACATGTAAAATACAAAAGCCGCAAAAGCTTGTTCCATGGTACAGGGCAAGCTAGGTAAAGTAGATGATGAGGAGGTGGAACCAAAATAGGGTGATGGAACATTTCCCATCTCGATCCATATTTAGATCATTTTCGGGTATGCATCCCAATTGTGTGCAGGATTCCTTGCTTGCACGCTACTCGTTTCACCCTGATAAACCGAATTGTCATTAGAACTAGTCCGGCGCCTTTTGGGCTCCGGGGATGGTATGAGAGGTGCATCATGTCCTGGCGCCTTAGGTGATGGTGGTGGGATTGAAGACATGGTCCTGTAACGTAATATATATGTGCCAAAAATCCAAACGTCTATGACATGTAACTAATGTGTGAGGTTATAGTCTAGTATGCAATCCTAGTTCTCTATAACCTAGCTCTGATATCAATCTGTCACACCCCCAATTTCAACTAACGAAGTTTTATTGTTTGGGAAGTGACAAACCAGGATCTCAGTCATTAGTTACATTGAACGACTCTATATGGGACTAAAATGAAAATATCATATCAATCAGAGTAAATGCGAAAGCAATAAAAGAAAGTAAATGCGCAAAACAAACGCGCCCAAAAAGTCCGGTCCAAACATAAATTAAAATAGTCTAAACGTAATAAAATATCATTCAAAAGTAGGACTCCATGCATGTCCTATATGTGCACATGTGCCTTATCTTAGCGACCTGAGAAAACATGTAAGAAAAGATGTAAACACGAGGTTGCTGAGTTCATAGGTTTCAATATATACTTAAATGTTTACCAGATTATTGCACATTCAATATGTATCTATAGGTAGCTAACCTACGTTTCATGTTTAACTTAAGTGCTCGCAACCGAAGTTGACTGTATGTTTATTTGCCTCCTGCCAGGTCTATCAACTCTTGCGATGTGAGTAGGCTAACATTTCACCCGTTCGACCTCAAATCGAGTTAGCGCGACTAACGCGGGTAGGATTTGTCAAACCCAGTAGTACTACTAAACATTACCTCGCTAAGATCCATATTAACGGTCCGATGAGTGTTGAGGACTTTCAGTGATAGCATGTTACGCTTAGCTTTAACATTGATAACATATGAATTATAATAATCTCAAAATAGTTGTGACATGCTTTCTCCCCCAAGTTAAAACAGTAAAAGGGGCCGTGAAAACTCACCTGATTGCGTAGGAAGTAATCACACAAGTATGAGATTGAAATCTCAAGCGTTAGCCCGACACGGCTCACGAATGCCCTAGAATTACAACATAATTATTAGAGATAAAATGGGAATTGTGACGACGATACGGAATGAGGAACGTCCTAAAAGAAACGTTCTAAAGATCAACGAGTGGACGAACGTGTCCACGGGAATACGGATTTCTAAATTAGGATAAATACGTTTCGTGTCGAAGGATTCAAATAATAATACATATGCTCAAACGTTTGCACCATTAAACTAATGGCCTAAGAAAATAATATAATTTATATATTATTTTTAGATTCCACAAAGTATCGCAATAACCAATTGTGCAATTAAAATAATAATTCTATTATTTTTATTCGAGAATATAAACGAGTATAAATAATATAGTTAACTATATTATTTATTTGTTTAAAATGTTACACGTAAATTATAAATGAGATGATAATAATATATAAATATATTTTATTTTTAATTGAGATTACGGGTTGAAAATAATATAATATATTACTTTATAAACGAAGTTTAAATAACGAATATGGGTTACAAGACTAAACCCGAGCCTACGGGTGGATTTCAAAGTTAAAACCTTTTAATATATAAACATAAATATATAGGGATAAGTTTAATATTGAAATAATGCTTTAAAATAATAAAAACCCAAAAATAGGGGTGGGGAGACTCTAACCCGGGTCTCCTCCCCATTAGCACACACTTAACCAGTCCAGCCCGCTAGGGTATCGCAACGAAAATCGGATCCAAATGGTTTTAACATTCTGTCAAGGTGTTCACCCTCCCCTCTATCGAAGCCGAACCTAAACCCAGTCCCGATTCCACCAAATCGATCGCATCAAAGGGGTTTTGTAAAACATGTATATGCGAATCTGTGGTAAAGTTTAATTGAAAGATCATCGAGTTTAAGTTTGTTTAATTCCAGATTTAAGAACCGAACCCTAGAACAAGATCATGAAATTGATTTGAACAATTCTGATGCTAGAATTCATTGAAAACATACAGCTTTTAGAGAATAAAGGATTTCGAACCTAGTCATGGTGTTTAATTAGATTGAGATTAAGTTTATGACCGAAATCCCCAAAACTTTTTTTATGAACAAAACCTAGTTTGAGATCATGACAGATTCGATGGTGATTGATCTAATAAACATGGGGCTTTCATTAAATAGATGATTACAAGTCTAATGGTGTAGATTAATTGAATTGGAATCGGGTCTAAGATAGAGTTCGATTAAACCAATTTAAGATGAACCCGATCGAATCGATGATATAACCCCCAATATTCATAGGGCTTTCATTCTAAGAATGAAAACGACACTAAGGGTACAAGAATTTACCATAATTGAGTTCGAATTGGTGGTTCCCGACTAGAAAGGAAGCCGCGGTGCGACGGGTTGGACTCCGACGTCTCCTGCTGTGTTTCCGGTGGAATTGGTTAGTGCAAAAGCTCCCAGAGAGTTCGTATGAGGTGCGTAGAGGTTTAATTTGAGAGAATGACAGACACGTTGAGTGAATTGATCGCGATTTAGGGAGTTTTGGCGATTACATTTTTTTAATAAAAATAAATGGGGTTAATTCGCAAATAATAGCGGTGTTATTTCCCTCAATGATGATCGATTAATGTCATAAACATGAAATTCGGTTACGGGATCAGTCGTATAACGATTTTGAGTTTGAATTTGAATTTGAATTTGAATTTAAACTGAATGCTTTTGATTTTGACTTCTAAAAGTCAACACGAACTCAATATAATCAATTTTGACTTTCCAAAGTCAATGGAAATGAGTTTGATTAATTACACAACCGGTTCTTGCAGTTTAAGATTAATTCTTGACAGAAATAGTCCCTGGGGTTTAAGATTAGGTTAACTGGGTTAGGCTTAACAGGATTTTTAATGAAATTGTTAATGAAGTTAGTTTGAAAAGTCAAATTGTCACATGGATTCCCGATCGCGATGGTCTCCGTACATTCCTCATGAACGAGGCTCACAAGACTCCTTATTCTATTCATCCTGGTGCAGATAAAATGTACCAAGGTCTTCGCCAACAATATTGGTGGCCCGTTATGAAGAAAGACATTGCTCTCTATGTTGCCAAATGTCTAACTTGCTCCAAAGTCAAAGCTGAACACCAACGTCCTTCTGGGTTACTTGAACAACCGGAAATTCTCGTGTGAAAAAGAGCTATGCCGACAAACGACGAAACCCTTGGAATTCCAAGTCGGTGACCTTGTACTTCTATAGGTGTCTCCATGGAAGGGTGTGATTCATTTTGGAAAGAAAGGCAAGCTAGCACCTCGCTATGTGGGTCCATTCAAGATCGTTGAAAGGATTGGGAAAGTGGCTTACAAACTCGAGTAACCTCCATCACTTGGCAATGTGCATCCTACATTTCATGTGTCCAGTCTAAAGAAATGTCTTGCTGATGAGAACCTCCATATACCTCTTGACGATGTGCGCATTGACGAAACGATGCACTTGGTTGTTCAACTCTAGATTGAAGCTCTTCCCGAGTAAGTTAAAGAGTTGGACAGGTCCTTACTTAGTGACCAAAGTGGGTCACTCGTGTAACATTTCTGATTTTCATGTTTAAATTCCAATCTTAGTGAAATGGTTATATTAAACCCCAATTATCAATTCAGATTCACAAAAATTCCACCTCGCAATTATTTTAAAATCCCTATATATACATATTTAGACATGTATATGTATATATATACACATTTATGCACCATACAAGTACATACTCATATATATATATATATATATATATATATATATATATATATATATATATATATATATACTCAATTGACAAGTGGTTTTACATTGGAATGAACCCTTAACCATTTGAACCCTCAATCATTGAACCCACTCCCCTAATTTAGACTTTTAACATCAAGTTTGACCCCCCCATGATCCAGTTGACTATAGAAAGTCAAAGCAGCCAATTTGCGATAATCCGAGTCCGCATTCGACCGATTTCATCTTAGGTTGGACTCCTGTGATTACACAATCAACAAACGACCCAAATCCGGCCCAAACAACAAGCAAAAGCCACCAATTGAGCGGGCGATTTCAAATTTAAACGAAATTGACTTTGAATAGTCAAAACCGTATCAATTCATCAATTAATGTGTAAATCAACGTGTAATCGCTCCCGCAAATCTCGTTCAATCAATCCTCTAAATTTCGCGACTCAATTCGTTCAAATTCAAACCATTTACGCGTAATCGAATCCCGACAGTTCACGTTTACCATTTTTAATGTGTAAATCAACGCGTAATCGCTCCCACAAATCTCGTTCAATCAATCTTCTAAATTTCGCGACTCAATTCGTTCAAATTCAAACCATTTACACGTAATCGGATCCCGACAGTTCACGCTTACCATTTTTAACTCGAATCAAGCAATTAGGACAAAATTTATCGAATTAAATTAGACGTCTACCTTCACCTAGTCTATTATAACCTCACTGAGCCGCTAATCGCATCTCATTACGCGTCTGGAGCCAAATCAAGCACCAAGAACAGTCGAGGAAATTCCCGTAGTCGTCTGCATTCGTGCCCTAATCTTTACAAGTAAGTTTGATGTCGATTGATTCGTAATTAAACCCTGATCAAAAGCCCCCTATCAATTCGAGTGATCATAATCCATCTAAACAAATCTGGATTAGGGTTCATAGCCGATTATACGTATTGAGAATTGGGGCTTGTTTAAATTCGTATTTTATTTTTCGCTTTACTTTCATGACCAGCGAACCACCTAGTTCAACCGGTTAAAACACACGGGCTTGAACTAGGTGGTGTGGGTTCGAAACCCACAGACCACACCACGGATTGTTTTGTTTTGGGTAAATCTGGAACCAAAACCCGGCTCATTTTCGTAACATGTTAAAACAATTAATGGTCGGATCCTCATCAGAGAACCACAGCCTGGCCTAGTGGTTTGCTCCCCTGACTTGTACACCCCAGACCCGGGTTCGAGTCCCTGTGGTCTATTTAATTTTTAAGACCCGTTCTACCACTCAAATTAAAAGTGTGAAACAAAAAAGAAATTTAGATATTTAAATTAATTTCTAAATAAAAATGTTTGTTTTTATAAAGTTCATAAAATGTTAATTTTATTTAAAACAATCAAATACTTATTTCTAAATGATAAATAAATAAATTTATTATAACCTACACTAAAAAGTTAAATGTATAATTATTATTAAATTTTATACATAACTATTATTTTACACAACTTTATAATTACACATCTTCATAAATAAATAAATAAATAAAGTAAAAATTATTTATTTAATTTATATTTGATATAATACGCGCACTATTTTTATAACTAAATAAATAAATATCAATTATTCAATTTATTTAGTTAACCAACCCAAACCCTAATCCAAATTATTTCCATTTAAATTCTTTCTTTTGTAACCCCCCCCCCTTTCAAGTACCAACCATTAACACCTACAACTCCAACCTTTCGTACACACATCCAATCCAATCCAATCTTAGAATTTGACATAGACTTTTGTACACACTATTAATTCAATATACATTACACACTAGGTTAACATGGTGAGTTACAAGGATTACTTTGCTACCTAGTCTCGCGTGCTAGCTACACCCTTGAATCATGTGAGTATTACATAGCCCCTTTTCATACTTTTACACTTTTTGGGGTGAAACATGAACACTATACATTCAATGATTTAAGTTTACACAAACTACACAAATACAAATCCACTTTACATTCATGTGTGCAAATTTGAGCTCTATGTTTGAGTACTATGTGTGTTAACTGTTTGTGTGCAATTCATGTGCAATCATTAACTGTTCAAGCCGACGTTTAACAATGATAGATCTATTGAGTCTGACAAACCCACCCAGTTAGGTTGATTGTTACCGACAACACAATTGTTTTTGCATGCTAGTTACAAAGGTTTGATTGTACTTTTGGTTACACAATAGTAGCTCCCCATAAATGTCTTATTTTATCATGATTTGTAAGGATTTGTTTACTCACATCTATATACTATCTATGTACAAACCTATGTATGCTCACCAACTTTTTTGTTGACTTTATTTTATTCATGTTTCTGGTGCTAATGTGTGATTTTGATCAAGACATGCTACACATAAGTTTTGGCTTAGTTAATTTTAATTAAAGAACAATACGTATTTCATTTTATGTACTTGTTGAATCTGGTTTGTGTTTGTTTGGTTTGAAATGAAATCTAATGAATAATATATTGCAATTTAGTCAACCTTGAGCTCATGAACAGTCTGCATGTCCCGCCCCGATGTATTCCGTCATCGGTTGGGGTGTGACAACTCAGGTGACATTGAGATAGAGGACTTTGAAAACCATTTCAGGCAAACAGTGAATGGCCATCGTTTGAAGCCATATTTAAATCCTAATAACATAAATGGTCCGGATAAGCAGGTTAAGGTGTTGTTCTTGCGCACTTTCGAAGAGGAAGATACGTAACTAATCTCAGGTACACCGCGTCTAGCTGAAGACGTTAAACTTAGCACTCTTAGGAGGCAAACTATGTTTTACTTGGTCTAGTTTTGTTTTAATGTTTGAATGTTGTGGGTGTGTTCCCTAGATACCCTCACGATACTAGACTCGTCCACTTGAGCTACCGAGGGGTTTAAATGGCTTGGTGCATACGCTAAATGCACATGTGATGCCTACGAAAGTGAGTTAGGATTTAAATGCTTTAATTATTCATTTTTGTGCATTTGACCAAGTGTGGGGAAGCCTTTGAAGTGTTTTGGGCTCATCTATGTGCCATTGGGGGCAATGCACAAGTTCTTCGGGGGGGGGGGGGGAACCATTTGTAGAGTTTTATAAATTTTGATTTTTCGGTATGTTTTCGTAGTTTTTCCAAGTTTTGTAGATTTTTGTGTCGAGTTGGGCAAGGAAAATGATGGGGAATCACGTTCCAGGTATGTAAGTACTTAAATAAAGTGCTGGAACAAGTTTTAGAGTAATTGAAAAAAATTGAGTTTTTAGGAGTTGAAAATTTTTCGAAGGCAAAAATCCAGTTTTTCATCTAAACTTTCTGTCACCAGAGGGTCTTCGCGCTACGCGAAGATCCCCACCTAGTTTTTCGTGACACACGAAAGTTAAAAAAAACAAAAAAATAATTAATTATCTTTGTGTGGGTGCATTTTGTCTTTTCTTTTATTTAAGTCTTGCCATTGAGGCGATATGATGCTTGTTGGTATGCTTTGAGCTTACTTTTGCAGATTTGGAATTACTTACCTGTACTCGATCCTCATTCGGGTGAGGACTTCCTACTTCCGCTTGATTCTTGCCCATGGCTACCCGCTTGCATCTGTGGAGCGCGATCGCGAATGAAATGCTATACGGTCGCATATCCAACTAAGTTCTTTAATTTTGCATATGTCTTTTAGTGTTTGTTTCTCTTCCTACATTGAGGGCAATGTATTGTTTAAGTGTGGGGAGGGAGACTGTCGTCTAAGTTGTCACTGAGTCTTTATAGTTGAAAATTTTGAAAATTCATAAAAATAAAAAAATTTCAAAAATGTCCTTGGATTAGAATTTATGCAGTTAATTAGAAAATGATAGGTACAATTGGAACTTTGCTCGTGTGTAATTGAATTGAATAAACAATAGAAAGCGTGTCTGATTTGTAACGTTTTGGTAGACCCAACCGATTTAAAGAGCTTAAATGTCCTGATAGTGTATCTAGGTTTAATTGATAATTAATTCAGGATGTCTTGTGGGGTTCTCATCTTAGGGGTGTCAGTAAAGTCGAAACTGTTAATATAGGGTGATAGGTACTACTATAAGCAAAAGTTTATAAGTTTTTAAAATTACTTGGCACATCACTTTCTTTTATGAAAATAATCCGAAAGTTGATGGCGCTCGCATCCATTGTCCATCTTGCATTAGCTTAATTAAATCAATTAAAAGCTTGAGTTTGTCTACGTGTTTCCCTTCGAGATGGTGACTTGGAGGATACACCCATGGGCGGAACTTAAGTGATCATTAATGGATGACTAAGCTAGGATTATGTGTTTCTCTTTAGGATGGTGACTTGAAGGATACACCTCTATTCCAAAGCTTATGAATTTCATTGCTTAAGAACTGCAGCCTACGTGTCATATATCGTGTTCCAGCATGATTGAAACACCACTGTGTTAGGTTCATTCATAAAATAATAATAAAAGCTCAAAAACATGCACCCATCGATCCATAATTCCATAATTTTCAAAAACTTGTAAATTGGTGTTTATAGTGGTGGGAAATCTATATGGTTTAACCCGTGCCTAAACATGACCTTGAGATGGGATTAGACTAAGCTGTAACTTCCTGAGTGTGGGACCCATAGACAACTGTTGCTTAGTAATGAATAGGATAGTAGATCACAAATCGGGGGCTCAATAGATCGATGGTTGGGTTTAGTCGGATAGAAATACCAATTGTTACAATCAATGTGTGATTATGTTTTAGTTGTTTGAGAATGTGGGAGCATGTTCCAATTATGATTCCATTGCATAATTCTTTTTCAGGACGCAAAAGAGTAAGTGTGGGGATGTGATATAGGGTTTAATAACCTCAGTTTACATGTCGCTTTGCATGCGTTTTAGTTATCTTTGTATGTATCTTTGTGCGGTTTTATGCGTGTTTGTGGTTGTATCTACCTACCAGGTTTTATGTGCTAATTGAGCGGATAACGGATGTGAAGCACGAGAGATCAAAAAGTCAAATTCCTAGATTTTCTGACCTGGGCTTCAATGTTCGCGACACGCGAAGATCTCCAGAGTCGCGCCCGACTAGTTTGTTCTTCGCGCCAAGCGAAGAACTGGGTTAGCATCTTCGCGACACACGAAGATGTGTTTTTACAAAACTTTTAACCTAGTTTGGGTTTTGATCTCTATCAGCCCCCATTCCGATCTATCTTCGATTCCAGCGGTTCCAGAGCTCCAAGTAGGCGATTTCCACCATAGTTGGGTCAATTGTTCTTAATCTTTCATGTTTGTAAGTCCTAATACATTGCATTTGATTATTGTTATGAGTATGAGTGGCTAAATCTCTTTTAGTCCTCTTTGGGTCTACGGTTTGTGAACATTTGTAATTTCTTAAATGATTAGCTTTGGTTTGTAATCTTGATTGGCATGTTAATCCATATGATTTCATTTATTGATTGAATGCTTTAAACTTCATTGATTGATTTCGAATTATTGTTCAAGTTGCAATAGTCTGGGGTTTCTTTACATCGGGGACAACTTGGGGGTTGGATTATAGTTGGTTTATCAGTGATGGTTATATGAGAATAAGTTTCATTTACAACGGGTTCTCATATTATCACTGAATTCAATTGAACCGTATGATTATGTCTATGTAATTGCTTGCTAATTATCTTGAAAGAACTTGTGTTTACATTCCCGAACCCCGGAGAGGATTACCTCTCTCATTATTGTTTTAAACCCAAATCCAAATCAGTTTTATTATTTTCTGTCTTTGAACTATTGTAACAAAGTGACACTTTGCACATACTCCTGGTGGATACGATACTCTTTTTACCCTTACTAGTTAAGTGTTTACGGATTGTTTTTAACCGAACAAACGACATGGATCACCTACCACCTTTTTACTCTCTCTCTCTATTCAAAGCCGTCACCCGCTGTCGGCCGGTCGGATCTGTTTAGCTCGAGCAAGCTTGTTAACCATACAGAGAACCCATTTGTTGAAGGATGTAACAACTTTGGTACGTATATGTACCAACATAGAGTCGGATGGTTGGTTGATTTCGTTTTGGAGTGTTTTTTTGTTTCAATTTGCCGATTATTTTATATCGGGAATTCAATGAATGATACTTCTTGTTTCAGGTTTAAAGAAAATTCTTTACTATACCAGAAATCAGAATAACCAACTTGAAGGTAAAGTTGATCAATCTTTAGATACATTCTTGTGTGGCGAGGGGTGCATTCAAGGTGTTCGATAAAATGCATGTTCAATGAATTTCATTAAGAAAGTGGATTGTTAAGCCTGCAATTACAACCACACTATCAACTTTGTCATCGTGCCCGCACAACATCCTTCATTAACATCTGGTTAGACGCTCATTTCACTAATGAAGTGCCTTACAATTTTGTTTCTAACTCCTTTCCAGTTGTTTCATGGAATATCAAGGTCATGTCCTCGTCGGCCGGCCGTATCTGTTTAGCTCGAACAAGCTCGTTAACCATACAGAGAACCCACTTGTTGAAATATGTTACATACGTATACGTACGCTTCCATGTAGCATGTTAGCAATACAATTAATTCTACATTGTTGTTTAGGTTGAAATTTTGATTTAGTAGTTTGTTACATTTTTTTAAAATATTGTTAAATTCTATTTATTGACCTTTTTTATTGTATATATCAAGAATATGCATACAGTAATCTTCATTATTCTTCGAACGGAACCAAATACTAGACACCTAATGTATCTGTTGAGTTCAAACTTGTTTTTGGGACTATTTTTAACAAATGAGAAGATGTTACGATACCAGTCTTACGCGGAGAAGGCTTAATTCGGTACTCTTATCGTATCGGTCCTTCTAAAACGAAGGGAGGAATAATTACACACAGATACATTGTGTGTAGTAAGGCTGGTAAACCCAAGAATCACTTAATTGATTCATTAGATGTTGATGTAAGAATTCATGTATGTCGAAGCACGTTTAAATTTACTGATTGTCTGACACGTTTAAAGTTCATATATACATATACGTATCAGTAGCAACAGTCTGTATTAATTCATATATACATATACATATCAAGGGTGTATGAATATATATAAAACCAAATCAGTAGCAACATTCTATATTAATTCATATATACATATACATATCAGGTAAGTATGCATATATAAAACCAAATTAGTAACCAAAAAATTATTTTTCATTACTGTCTACATATACGTATCAAGGGTATACAAACTACATCTATAAATCCACTTGATACGTATATGTAACTCTTCAGACTCTTCAGGCCAAGCGGTTCTGTAACATCAGGTTATCCCAATCCCTATAATGTTTCGCATGTAAACAACATATTACAGCTTGGATGTACCAACATCTCCATGTTTATCAGGGGTGTAGGCATCTAGAAAACCAAATGAGTAACATGAAAATGATTTTTAATTATCATGTACATATACTTATTAGGGTACATTATAAACCACTTGATACTTATATGATAAGCTGATATATGCAATAACAATTGATATGTGCAGTAACAACTAATGCTTAGCATGTAAAAAGCATATTATAACTTGGATGTACCAATTTCTTCATGTGTTTTGCTATTGAACCAAAAAGTAATAAATAAAAAAATAACCATAATAATTAAACCAAACAATTTCATAAGATACCTACAAAATTCCAACAGCTAATAACAAAATAACAAAACGTAGTTCATAATCCAACATAAAACGTCTTAGCTTTCAACAAAAACATTTCAGTTTTTAAAACATCAATATGCTCGGTTGCCTGACTGATTTTTAGTTTTTTCTTGCATAACTGTTTGAATATCATTCTATCTTGGATGATTGGCCCACCTTAGATATTTAACAAAAAGCTCTTTCTGTAATTCAAGTCAAAACATATTACATAAGGCACAAGTATTTCATAAAAAATAAATATATATATCAGCATTTTAATAAATTAAAAATGACTTTGACCACTTTCATTGGCGTGTCCTTGCTAAAGAAATCACCATTATCAGACAACCCAACAAAGCTTCCTTAATCGCACATATTGTCTAAACACCTTTAACTTTCTTAACATTCATCTTCGTCTCTGATACATATATGTATTATTAATAAACATCAAAGAGTTAACTTTTAAAGAATAAGTTTGATAAAAATGTTTTTAATGAACCTGTTTGGTTTGGTTTGGTGCATGGTCTTCCATATCCCCAAGCAATATTGGTTCTTGGTGAGTGTTACGAAACTTACTAAATAATGTATTAGCTATTATATGAATCCCCATTGATGGCCAATGACATATTTTACATAAATGTATCAGCTATTATATGAGAAAATGTTTTTTAATTCCTTTGACAATATATGTATCAATATTGTACACATCTACAAAATCAACTGACTATCAACATTTTCTATTCTTTCATATATATACCAGGTTATATGTACCTATAAAACTTAATCAATAACAAATCAATAACAATTTCCGAATTTCATATTTAACCCAATGTTAATCACCAAAAACCTAAAAATCTTACTTCCGATTGCACATGCAACTATAAATTAAGATTTTTTATTACACATTTGTGAACGATTCGAATTATTTACACAACCGAATAACAAATGCAATTTCTGAAGTAATACCTTGTGTCGGATTATCGCCCCTTTTCTCGTCTCCGCTAGGTCGAAAAGATTTCAACAAAATAAGCAGAATGTTTGATTTTAATAGCCTCCTTGATGAAATCACCGACTATTCTAAAAGATTGAAATTTCTGTGAGAATTTTCAGGGATTTTGTATCATTTGAAAACTTTTAAATATCTTGAGAACTCCTATCAATAGTTTATATTTTTTAAATTTTGTATTTTTTTATATATTGTCGTGTATGCTTATGTACTACAAAAACAAACAAACTAATTTTTATATATGTTTTTACATTTTTAAATTTTTACCTACACATAGGGTTATGATCATTTGAGAACTCTAAATATCTTAAGAATTCTAAGAACTCTTATCAATAGTTTATATTTTTTGAATTTCATACTTTTTATGTATTGTCATGTGTGTTTATGTACATAAAAAACAACTGGACTAATTTTTACATATGTTTTTTACATTTTTAAACTTTTACCTATACATGTGTTGGTAGTAAAACCAACACATGACTACACATGTGGGGGTAAAAATTTAAAAATATAAAAACATATGTAAAAATTAGTTTGATTGTTTTTTATGTACATAAATATACACGACAATATATAAAAAATACAAAATTTAAAAAATATAAATCATTGATAGGAGTTCTCAAAATATTTAAGACATACAACTTATTAGATATTTAAAAAGCACTATAATAATTATCAATTTTGTACGGTGACTGGTGGAAATATAAGCCACTTTAGAAGAGCAAAACTAATTACAAATACAACACAAACTCGGCGACAAAGGAGTGATGGACAAAATGAAAAACGTTATGGTTTCAAATCTCTCGGATGAGGATGAGCGGTTCAAATCTTTCTGCTGGTCACCGTATTGTAATTATTTTAGTGCTTTTTAATTTAAACTATAAATTATGACACCGCGCGTTGTGGCGGGGTCGTACAGTGATATTAACGTGGTTAACTACATAATTAAGTCCGCATGTTTATGAGTCTCGCTACACGTGTTGCGGTTATGACGCTAACGTCATTAAATACGGTGACTTTAGCACCCCGCGCTCTGCGCTGGGAAGCGGACCTTAAACTGAGGCGGTGACTAACGTGAATAAGCACAAAAAAACATGATTAAGAGGGTGTTTGGGAGTGTGATGGGAAAGTGCTTATTGACTTATTTGTTTTTTAAAAAAATCTATAAGTCAATAAATCATTCCAAAAGCCTATTAAAATGTATGAAGTTACGACGACTTGATTAGCCCAATAAAAAAATATAAACAAACCAAAGAAAAAATACATAAAAAATTTATGAACCAATAGATAGATAACATGTGACGTGACAGTGGAAAAAAAAAACACATAATTTTGAGTTTTTAGAAAATTGAAGGTTATTATTTGAAAATGTAAAAATTAAAGGGGTGTATATAAGAAAAGAGAAAAAAAAATAATTTGATTCGTCTCCTAAGTGAGTATTTGAGAGTAAGGGTAATCGTCTCAGCTATTTTTGGATATAGTATTTATCAAAAGCCAAAGCTTTTTAAATAAACAACACACCCCTTCATTAATCCTATATTTGGATATAGCCTTTATCAAAAGTTTAAAGTTTCCAAATAAACAACATATATAAGTGGATTACTCGATCCAAATATGTATGTTAAACAGGAATCATTTGACCCGCATTTAACCCTATTTGCACGTTGATAGTTGTTAGTCAACGTCGGGCCGGGTTGGTTAACGCCTAGCAGATACATAGCAGTTTTAGCATTGGTCAAATTTCTAAACCATGTCGGACTATCTAATTCCTAACATTATCAAACGTATGACAAAAAAATAATTAGGTTTAATTTACTACTAAGATAACATGTTTTTATCAACCGGAATTAAATTTTAATTAAAAAAACTAAATTATATGTCCCCACCTTAAATTTTAATTAAAAAACTCCTTTTTCACATCCAAATACCCTTAATATCTAAACATCGCAATTATCTAACCATTAAAGGGTTGCCTATGCCTCCTAGTGAGCTGAAACTAAATCAGAGAGAGGTCACCGATGGACAGAAGACACCAGGGGAGTATTATCATCAACGGCAAGGGTAGTATCAGCATCAACGGCAAAGAACAGCGGAGAACTTTCAAAGGAAGAAAACTACAGGTACGGATGGTAGAACAGAAAATCAAGCGAAAGCGACATCCTTTTACATCTCCAACCTGCCGGACGACCTTTCCGACAAAGAACTCTGGTATGAATGCAGCAACTTCGGGCACGTGGTAGATGCATACATAGCAAGAAAAAGAGACAAACAAGGAGGACGTTTTGCTTTCGCCAGATTCAAAAAGGTGAGAAGTATAGACAAGATGTTAAAAGCTCTAAATAACCTAAAGATAGGAGGTATGAAGATATCGGCAAATCTGGCAAAGTACGACAAGAAAGGTAATAGAATAGATGGGCGGAAGGAAGAGTTACAGACAAAAGGGAGACATTCAGATAGAACAACGGAGAATAACGGTAGGGGAAGCTCTGGAATACCGTTGAAAAAAACGTCATACTATCAAGAAGGAGGAAACTCGTACAGAGATGCTCTCACGGGGGAAGGCAACCATAGAAGGAATCCTAACACTATACACATCCATGAACATGAAATTTCAAACACCTACACCAATGTAGTTTGGAGGAAAGCATCAGTGTGGGGTGAAACAAAGAATCGGGAACATCTAGAATCCATGAAAGACATTATGTATAAACTATGGCCGGATAAATTTTAGGAGATAGGATACATTGGTGGTCTTAAAGTTCTAATACATCTAGGATCGTCAAAAGACGCCATACAACTAATCCAGGAGAAAGAAGAAAGTTGGAAAGAATATTTTGACAGATTAGAAATACAGGATGTGCAAGACATAAAATACCAGAGAATTGCTTGGCTTCGTATACATGGAGTTCCAATACACCTATGGGACAAGATAGTTTTTGATAAGATCGGGTCCAGTTTCGGGAAACTCATTCTCAGGTCCGAATTATTTGCACCAGAGGATGGTGATCTCACCTACGACAAGGTTGCCATTTTGGTCGACAATGGTAAGCAGATTTCGGACGAGTTGCTCATACATTGGAAAGATAGAAAATATAAAATATGGATCATAGAAGAAGATAACAACTGGGTTCCCGCTTTCTGTACGGTCGGTGGAAAAGAGAATGAACCCAGTAATGAGATAACTAGCAACGCCAAGGAACAGGTCGGCGGAAAAGAGTCGACACCTCCGACTAACAACGCCAATCAGTCACCAGAAAAATCCCTGCGTATCTCAGAAGATGAAAGGTCGGATCACACCCCTTCCCTACCGTTGAACTCAGAGTCGGAGGACCATTTAGAGGAGATAGCGGAACATCGTAGACTCACCAAAGATGAAAAGAAGAGTAGAGTGGAAGCTAGAATACTCTTGAAGGATATGGAAAACAAGAAATCTAGGGATCTGTTTCAAAGGGCTAAGACGGAATGGGTAACACATGGGGATGAAAATTCGGCCTATTTTCATGGAATTATTAACTGTCGGAGAATGCATAATAGGATAAATGGTCTCAGGTTTGGCAGTATGTGGATTACTGATCCGAAAGTAATCAAAGAAAGGGTAAAGAACTATTATAGAGACAAATTCGACGAACCGCTGAAGAGAAGACCAAGAATGGAGGCAGAAGGTTTCGAGAAACTTTCAGATTACTAGAGAGAATTCCTGACTATGAGATCTCCATGGAGGAAATACAATCGACAATTTGGGAATGTGGGGGGATAAAGCCCCCGGTCCCGATGGAATCACATTTTTACTAATTAAGAAATTATGGGTTCAAGTTCAACCTTTTGTCAGTAAGATGATGGACGAATTTTTCATTCATGGTGCCATGCCAGTTCCTTGTGGTTCCTCGTTCATTGCTCTTATTCCCAAAGGAGTGGATCCACAGACCATAGAAGAATTCAGGCCGATCACGCTCATTGGAGTTATTCACAAAATAATCACAAAAGTCCTTGCAAACAGAATGAAAAAAGTTATAGCCGACATAGTACAACCTACACAATCAGTTTTTGTGGAAGGTAGGGCTATCATTGACGGGCCTTTAATCTTAAATGAGACGATTTCGTTGGCTAAAAAGATTAAAACGGAGTTGATGATAGTAAAGATAGATTTCGAGAAAGCTTATGACATGGTAAACTGGAAATTCCTTTTGTCTACCATGACACATATGGTCTTCCCGGCTAAATGGAGGAATTGGATACATGAATTCTAATGTCCGGACGAGCGTCAGTGTTAATCAATGGTTCACCATCTCAAGAATTCAGTTTAAAGAGAGGTTTACAGCAAGGGGATCCAATATCCCCGTTTCTTTTTCTCTTGGTCATGGAAGCTTTGAACATCATGATGAAGAAGGCTTTAAGGCTTGGGTGTATGAAGGTATCAAGTTCCCAGGATCGGAGGTAGAGTTATCACACCTTTTTTATGCAGACGATGCGGTATTCATAGGCAATTGGAACACCGCAAATTTTAAAAACCTGAATAGAATATTGAGGGTGTTCAATTTGTGTTCTGGGCTGAAAGTAAACCTAGGTAAAAGCAGATTGTTTGGGGTCAGCCAGGACCAAGGTACGATCAACCAAATGGCATCAATTATATCCTGTATTGGTGAGAAATTACCATTCATTTATTAGGGGCTTCCGGTGGGGGACAATATGAACAGGATTAAGGCATGGAACCCAGTGATAGAGAAATTCAATAAAAAATTATCCAACTGGAAAGCAAAAATACTATCTTTGCCAGGCAAAATCGCACCGGTCAAAGAGGTCCTAGGAAGCTTACCGAATTACTATTTATCAGTGTTCAAAGCACCGTTAAGAGTGATAAATACCTTAGAATGAATTAGGAGGAAATGCCTTTGGGGAGGTGGAAGCTCAAACAACAAAATCAGATGGATAGCTTGGGATAGAGTTATGGCTTCAAAAGTAAAAGGGGGGCTTGGAGTGGGAAGTATCAAAGAACTAAACTTGGCGCTATTAGCTAAATGGTGGTGGAGACTAAAAAAAGACAACACTCAATTGTGGTCAAGAATCATTGTAGCGATACATGGGGGTTCAAGATCCACAAAATCATTTCCATGGAAGAAAAATATACCAAGGGTGTGGAAAAATATCATGGCAATCGAGAAAGAGTTTTGGAAAGTCAATATTGATATTCATCAAAAAATAAGAAGAAAAGTTGGCGATGGATCCAACACCAAATTTTGGATTGACAACTGGCTCGGGACCGGCTGCCTTAAAGATTATTTTCCTGAATTATTTTCCTTAACAACTAACAAATTTATCTCCATTGCAGAATGTTTCAGGGCCAAATCAAAATCATGGAGCTGGGAATGGAAATCTGACCCTTCTCTCAGAACAAACTCTACACAACTTAATAGTTTAATCGGTTTGTTAATGCAGGTGGAACTTTCTCAAAACAAAGATGAATGGAGGTGGAGCAACAACACTGAGGAGGCCATCTATGTCAGCTTGGTCAGGAAGGAGTTGGAAAATTCAAGAGATATGAATAATGTGGCTACAGATTTCAAATGGAACACCTGGACACCGCCTAAAGTAAGATTATTCGTGTGGAGGGCATTGCAAGGATAAATAGCCACAATAGATGCATTAGAAGCTCGCGGCGCAGTGGTTATCAACCCAAAATGCCCCAACTGTGGTATTCAGCAGGAAGTAGCAGACCATTTATTGGTGTCTTGCATTTTTGCAAGATCGATTTGGTGGCAAATATGGGTATAGTGCAAAATTCAGAAACACCCCACACTTAATTCGATAAAGGAAGTGTTAAGCTTCGTGTAAAATATACAGGCTTCAAAAGATCGAAGAAAACTATTTCATGCAATCGCGCTTACAACAGTTTGGCACTTGTGGTTATCCCGGAATAAAAGGATATTTGAAGACAAAGCAACGAAGGATTACAACTGCGTGATGCAAATCAAGGAATCTGCATTTCTATGGATAACAAACAGATCTAAAATCAAGAATATCTCTTGGGAGGATTGGAATGCTTTTCAGTTTAATATTTTTTTGTGCTTAGACGATTTTGATTTTTTGGTGGTTTAGCCGTGAGTGCGGTTATGTTTTAATCTTTGCAGCTCCCCCTAGCTTATGGCTTCAGGGAGTATCTCTCTAGTTTTATATATAATTCTGCTTACTTTTCAAAAAAAAATCTAACCATTAAAAGGCAACGAATTAGCGCATTCTTATTGGCCAATATTTTTTTTACTTTTTTCCCCACTTTACATACTATTTTTTTTACTAGTTTACATTTAATTAAGATCGTTGTGGCTTACTTTATTTTGTCATTTTGGTATTTTCCATGTTTCTTATACACACGTTTTGATGTTTTGATAATTTATGTATTAGATTTTTCTCGGCCACATACGCTTAATTATTTAGTTTATGGATAGCCTAATCCAAGAATCACTATACCAAAGGCAAAGTAAACACATCCACGTACATTCTAGAGTCACGTGACGTTGTCAGTTGTCCCATGCAGGGTTGAAATGACCCATGACAGTTGAAGATAAGTTGATAACCAAGGCCCCATCAATAAATTACCCTCCATGATTGTCTATTTATCATCACCATCTTTAAATTAAAGATCAAAAACGTTTTCTAGTACCCACAGGCGATGGAGAACACTACATTGTTTTGTGTTCTTGGAGTAGCAACTATCTTCTTGTTTTATATATGGAGACTTTCAAATTGGTTGTGGTTCAAACCAAAGCGGATGGAGAAGTTTCTGAAAGATCAAGGACTCAAGGGCACCCCTTACAAATTCTTGTTCGGAGATATGAAAGAGATGAAGCAGATGATGACCGAAGCCACATCTAAACCCATGAATCTAACTCATGATATCACACCTCGAGTTTTGCCTTTCTACCATAAAGCCCTCACCACTTTTGGTATGTAACTTTGATTTTCTTAGTAGAACTATTGTGATGTTTATAGATTAAATTGTTACAATTACAGAATTTATCGTAGAATAAATTACAGTTCGTCCTTTACCTATATATATATAAATCCTTGGACTTTGATAATTACAAGAATAATAATTTATTTAAAAAGTTGTAACACATTGCGTTCTTAACACTAACTCAGCACATGAATGTATATTTTTCTTTTTACCCCCAAAAGTATTATTTGTTTAATATACTTAAACAATAAAAAATAAAAAAGAATTATCATACTTTCTCTACATGTACATATACATGCATATTGGGCATATTGGATGGACTTCAAATGCTAACAAATATTTTATAATATCACCTTATCCGACGATTTTTTTTACTCTATAGTGACGACTTGTCGTCGGGATAGCCTATACCGACAACATGTCGTCGGTATAGATGTCGTCAGTATTTCCTCGTCCCAATAGCCAAGATTGTCGTTGGGATAGGTGTCGTCGGGATAGGTCAGCCTATACCGACGACTTGTCGTCGGGATAGGTCAGCCTATACCGACGACTTGTCGTCGCTATAGGGTCTAATTAAGTAATTCAAAAAGAAATTTTATACCGACGACATGTCGTCGGTATAGAGTCCAACCCTGTACCGACGACATGTCGTCGGTATAGGACAGGGTTTTTTGTTTTTTTATAATTTTTGAAAAAAAGACCTATAGCGACGACATGTCGTCGGTATAGGTCTTTTCTGTTTTTTTATATTTTTTAATTTGTAATATTTTATCTAGAAATATTAAATTTCTAAAAACAAAAACCTGAAAATCATTAAATATAAATCATTCAAACATTCAAATCTGATAAAAACTAATATTCGAAACATAAACCAAAACATCCAAATTTTTCGACACACAAAAGAGTATTTAAGTATATAATACATATATTTAAGTATATTTTCGTTTAATTGTTAAAAGAGTATTTAAGTATATAATACATAGATGTTGAACATAAATACGGAAATGAGGAGTGTTACATATACGTTACACATAGTGTCACATATACGTGATGCTATGTCAACAGAAAACAGAACAATAATTGTTACATATACGTAACATTATGTTATGGTTTCGATTTGGTCTCTACCCCATTTGTTTAAAAAAGTGTGCATGAGGCGCGCCTGAGTCATGAGACGCTAGAGGCGATGGTGTGAGTGCTTCAGAGGGGGTGAGGCGAGGCTATACATGAAGCGGCCTGAGGCTGCGCTTTAGGGTAGAGGCGTGAGGCGGCGCTTCTTGCACTTGGTTGTAGTTTTCAGTCCAGGAAGCATTGGTGCTGTAGTTTTGGGTCAGATTTTACCTACTGTAGAGTCTTGGGTCGGCTGGATTGGTCGGAGTTTTCAAACCAGGAAGCAATATTGTTGCAGTTTTGTGTCAGGATGTTGTAGTCTTTGGGCGGCTGGGCGATGAGGGAGACACTAAGTTGCCGACTTGCATAAGTATAATAGAAAAATATGGAGTTTGAGAGGCGTTTTTGAATGATAGAGGGGCAAATAATGGAGTTGGTCGATTATATAGAATCAATGCACAAGTATAATAGAAAAAGATGGAGTTTGTGAGGCGTTTTTGAATGATAGAGGGGCAAATAAGAGTTGGTCGATTATATAGAATCAAATAAGGAATGATTGCAAATAAAGAATTTCACATAATTCATTCCTAATTAAAAGATTCCAATTACCACTCTCCAACTTCTTCCTAATGAAGGCTGTAAGAAGCCACAAGAATTTATGCGACAAGGATATGGATAATGAAACCAGAACCATTAAGTAAACGATTAGAAACACAATCTTAGACAAAACTTAAACAAACACTAAATAACAACATGAATCAGAAAAGGGGAAAACAAAAATCTAAAGAAATCTGTAACATCAAAAGCGGTTAAGGTGTTGGAATTAGAAAGAATGTGGGTAACTAAAAATCACGTATGGATCCTAAATGGAAGACAGAAAATGAAAAAGGAAGAATAAAGATTTGGAAAAAAAACCTGTTGATTTTGAATCTAACCTCTTGATTTTCTTCAAGATTTGGAAGAAACGAAATTGAAGTCGGTGATATTGAATCGTAGGGTTTGAGATAGTGTGATTGAGGTTGTTGCGTGAAGAGTGGGTATACGCAATAGATCCTCGTGTTTTTTTTTATTTTTCGGGTATAACCCGATCTGTAAGGGTTGCGTGAAACAAAGGAAAAACTTAGGTGGGAAACACCTATCTAGATGCCCTGAATGAGTGTCAAGTGTCCCCAAATTTTACTTGTTTATTAAGTATGATAGATGATAGATGATAGACATACATGTATAGATATGTAAAATGTTATGATACAATAGCCAATATATATATATATATATATTTGTTCTATACTATTTTAGTAAAGTAGATAATATTTGTTCATGTGACATGTTATTGGTTTTTGTCTTTATTACACAGGAAAGATTTGTTTTACATGGATTGGAACAATGCCTGTAGTACACATAACTGAACCGTCTATGATACGAGAGATCTTGGCAAATTTTAGGAAATTTCAAAAGCCAAGGGGAGGTAATCCGTTAAGAAAGTTACTATTTAGTGGATTAGTATATGTTGAGGGCGATCAATGGGTTAAACGTAGAAAAATCGTTAATCCTGCATTCCATGTGGAGAAGCTCAAGGTTTATTGCTCTTTCTTTTTTCTGTTTTCGTCACAATATGTGTTTATGCCTTAGAAAACATAATTTAGGTATTTTTACTTCTTTTCGCAGCATATGGTATCTGCATTCTATGTGAGTTGTAGTGAGATGATTGAACAATGGGAAAAAGTGGTAAACACAGAAAGCTCATGTGAAGTTGATGTGTGGCCTTATCTTCAAAATCTTTCCAGCGATGTAATTTCACGTACAGCATTCGGTAGTAGTTTTGAGGAAGGAAGAAAAATATTTGAACTTCAAAGAGAACAAGCAGCGCTAGTTAGGAAGGCTATAAGTTCACTTTACATTCCAGGATCAAGGTATGTTAGTTTCCAAACAATATTTTTGAACTCTATTTCTCCTACAAAAAAATAGAACTAATTAGTTCGAACTAGTAAAAAGATACTCCGCGCGTTGTGACGGGGTGGGCATAGCGGTCTCTGTTCTGAAAAACATATAAAAACATAACTTTTTTAAAGTTATATGTAAGACACCAATCCCGGGTCACCTCAGTTGTTAGATTTAACCAATCATAAACAGTTCTTAAACTTAAAATGTATTCCTAAGAGCGGAATGTAAACGTAATTACATCATAACCAATTGTCAACCAAATAAAACATTCTTCACCGCCAACCAAGCAATCCATGATCTACAGCTGTACCTACACTTAACCTAATGTGCATACTAAAAGATTCAGCTAACGTTAAGTGAGTTCCATATTTACATAAAACATTAATACCCATGTTTTAATAAAAGAAGAAGGATTTACACACGGTATCATATTTTCCGGTAAAGCGCGTAACATTTACACGCTTTACTTTTCAAGTTATATATTTTTATGTCTAATCTGGTTTCACACACATACTATCAAGTCAATACCATCCATGACTACTATCCATGGAATGAATACCATATTTGTCAATTCACACTTGTTACTATCTTATGTGATGACCGTCCATGGATTTATGCAACGTTCATGACGATCGTCCATAAAACGTTCGTATTGCCTTTATCATGATGACCGTCCATGATGCTGACATAACACACGAATGGTCACGTTAACCCTATGAGCAACCGTCGTTACCTTACATAGAAACTAACTGTACAATTGTTAATGAACCACAAAGGCTCTTATAGAGAGGACAAAGCCGGTAACCATAGTTGTCAAAGGCGCGCGCTTGGTGCGCCTAGGCGCAAAAGCGCAACAAGGCGCAAGGTTGATGCCCGGTGGAGAGGTAGGCGTGATTTAGGGCTTTTATTTCAAAGGTGAGCTCAGGCGAGCGTCTTGGCTCGTTTTCCGGACAGATTCCGGTTAGAAAGTCATCGTAAGTTCAAATCAGGAAGAAAAAACTCAGATCTGTTTTCTTCTCCATTGAAGTTTAAAACTAAGACTGAAAAAGATAAAAAGGTAAAGAAAAGAGAGAGATATAGACATATTTTGAGTTAATGGAAATGAGACTTAAAAAGGAAAAAAGATGTTCCTGCAGCTCTGCATGATACTGTTCACATAGAAAAGCAATTAAAATTATTTATGTTTTCTACTTTATCTTTTTTTATATATAATATATGGTTTGTCTTAAGTTTTTTACTTGTATATATAGGACTTAAAAGCTAAAACAAGTTTAAAACCCTTAAAAATGGTATTTTTATATTGTGCGTCTAACTTAAAAAAGCACTCGCTTTTTTGCGCCCTGTGATTAGGCTTCGGGCTCGGCCATGCGCCTTGAGTGCGCCTATACGCCTTGACAACTATGCTAATAACTGTCCTGGCACTTGTTCTCGTATGAATCCTTTCCTTCCCTTCCCATACTTGGACAATGTAATGCCTTCCTAAACCATTTACATTCTTAATTTATTGAAAACATTATTTAAACACAAGTTTTGTCTCTTTTTAATCTTTACTTCAAAACTTTCCTCAACTCTTGTTTACTAAACAACCATTTATAGTAAAACTTTCCTTCAAATCTTTTGTTTACTAACACCCAATTTTCTTAGTGATCCCTAGTATTAATGAAGTCAAATGGTAGCTTTTACTATGTAAACTTTTACTAGCTGGATAGCCTCTTGTACTCATTGGATAGTACTTATACATTTCAATAAATCTTTGCCAATTATAAGTATATATAATGAACTATCTATTTGATGCTTAAAATGGTGACATCACTTGTTTTAGATATTTTATTTTGCTAACCAAATAAGGTCCCGTAGATTTTTACCGACAAAAAACAATAAGAGGATGAAAGAGATTGAGAATGAAGTGAGGGGATCAATTAAGAGCATAATTAATAAACGAGTTATTGCGATGAAAGCTGGGGAAGCGAGCCATGATGACCTTTTGGGCATACTTTTGGATTCAAATTACAACGAAATTAAAGAGCATGAGAATAATAGTTTGGGATTAAGCATCGATGAAATCATCGAGGAATGCAAACTCTTCTACTTCGCAGGGCAAGAGACCACAGGAAATATGCTTGGATGGACAATGATTTTATTAGGTCTACACTCCGAGTGGCAGACATATGCTAGAGAAGAAGTTTTACATGTCTTTAGAGATAAAACGTTAGATACTGATGGATTGAGGCATCTGAAAGTTGTAAGTTTTGAAATCTATAAATTTACCAAATCTATGTTGAATATGTTAGTAACTCTTACTATTACTATTCTTTATCTGTCATTCTCAGATGGACATGATCTTCAATGAGGTTCTAAGACTATATGCACCCGTCGTAGCTGTTACAAGGCAAGTATATGAAGAAACCAAATTAGGTAACTTAACCTTACCAGCGGGAACCATTGTGCAAGTACAATCATTGATTTCGCACCACAACAAAGATACGTGGGGTGAAGATGTGAACGAGTTTAAGCCCGAAAGATTTTCGGAAGGTGTTTCAAAGGCTACTAAGGGACAATCTGTGTACCTCCCATTTAGTGGTGGCCCACGTATATGCATTGGACAGAATTTTGCTATACTAGAAGCGAAAATGGCTCTTGCGATAATTCTACAAAACTTTTCTTTTAAGCTATCGCCATCCTACTCGCATGCTCCGTCCGTTATGGTTACTCTGCAAGCTCAGTTTGGCGCTCAGATGATTATGCACAAACTTTAGACATTTTATCGCATGTCGTACTTAATTTAAGATATATGTTATGATATATCTAATTAATTATGTAGCTTTCTTTTGATATAGTAAATGTAATCACTCTAAGCTATGTCGAAAGAAAACATATATTTCACATAAGTCATACAGAAATTCTAATAGACCAGTAATTAATACTTTCTTATCTCATCATTTAATACATGATGTTCTTTTATAAAGTCATGAAACTAGTTATTATTTTGGTATGTGATACCGTTCTATTCATGTAACCAAGAAACCACCAACATGGCCATGACATACACGACAAAACATGTGTTGTATTAGTTTTTGTTGTTGCGTATCCGGTTTATATCCCATTAATGCCTACATAAAAGCATCTTACACCATTACAATCGTGTATCACCTTTGATTTGCACATCTTAAAAATCTCATCCTGTGATCACTCGATAATCAATTCTCAAGTCTCCCACTTTCTTCGAAATAAAACAAGGCTCTCCAACCTTTTCTCATATGAAATTTATCAAATGTTTCATGCGAATCAACCTTCTAGTAATGACATAACATTTGTTCCCAACAAATATTTGAAATTGTTGACAATCTCATTTAAACGAATATTTCTTTTTCAAAACTCATATATTGATAGAGTGATTTCAACGTGCGTTGCGGCGGGATGTCAATACCGTTTTACAAACTTCGTTACACACGTTGCGGTGATAATATTAACATGAAGTTGTGGCGACTCGTTTCTGGAGACCGAAACGTAGATAGAAAACCGTTGTATAACGGCACCAATGTTTTTGAATCGGTATCGGTTTCATTCTTCACGGTACCAGCATGTCAATGACACCGTCAACCGATATAACCAACGATAATAAAAGGCGGGAGACGGACCTTAACCCACTACTAGAAATCTAGGCAGTTTCGACGACCTATCTCGACGACACGTGTCGTCGAGATTGGTTCAACCTGTTACGACGACAGGTCGTCGGCGATGCTTCCCAATCTCACGAATTTTTTTTGCCACTTTTTCTCGACGACAGGTCGTCGGGGATAGTTAACCGGGAAAAGGTGAAAACTTTTGGCGCTTACCGGGAAAAGGTGAAAACTAGTCTCGACGACATGTCGTCGAGATTGCTATTTTTAATTTTGTTTTCCTTTTTTTTTTGCCTGGTAAAATATTAAAAAATTAATTTTTAAAACAAAATACCTTTTCTCGACGACATGTCGTCGATATTGGTATATAATAAAAAATTGTTTTTATTTAATAAATAAAATAATTAAAATAAAAGGACCCAATATCGACGACATGTCGTCGAGACTGGTCTAACTGGGCATTAACTCGCAGAAACCCTTCTCTTCCTCATTTCTGCCCTCTTTTTCCTCTCACGATTTCTCTCGGCTAAACCCACAAAATCCGGCTATTTTTCTTCAAAATCCAACGTTTTCTACCTCCTTCTTTACCATTACTCTTGTTATTCAAGTGGTTAGACCCGATTTCGACTTTTTTTGTAAATTTTCTTTATAATCGTAAATTTCTAATATAAATCTTGTGTATGGAAGTTTTTGGCTAAGTGGAGGGATTGGAAGCTAGATTGAGGGTTTTTCCGACGACGTGTCGTCGTTTCAAGAAAATTCCGGAGGTAATATGTATATTTTTTGTGTTTATAGGTGTATTTGGGTAGTTTTATATAGATTTATAAATGTTTGTTTAATATTTTGGTAATAGGTTTAGATTTGAGAGATTTAGTTTTGTATAAATGTTTTAATTGTTTTTTATTTGAATAATATAGATGAATATATCTATTAATTTGTGAAATTGGTGGTTAAGTTATATAGATGTATAGTATGTAGGGTTCATTTTTTTTATTGATGGTTAATGTTGTGAAATTGATAGTTAATTTATATAGATGTAAAGTTTGTATGGTTTATATAGATGTATAAGTATATAAATGTATGGATTATTTGTGAAATTGGTGAATTGTAGGTTTGTATAGATTTATTTATTGGTGGTGTTATGTATATATTATTTGTATGAATTATATGATGTTATTTATTTTTTGTAATGTATAGTTTGTATGTATTATTTATTTGAGTATTTGTATGTATTTGTGAAATGTATTATTGGTGGTGTTATGTATATATTATTTGTATGAATTGTATGATGTTATTTTATTTTTTTTAATGTATAGTTTGTATGTATTATTTATTTTGACTCAAATACTTGTATGCGTTATTTCTTTGGGTATTTGTATAAATTAAAAGAATATATTGTTGTTTTTTAATTTTTGTGAAATGTAATACATTTGTTTTTTATATCTAATACATTTGTAACGAATTTATAGGGTTTCTTGTTTAGCTTTCTCTTTCCGCTTGACTGTGACTGCATTAAAAAGGTAACACTTTTCTACTAAACTAAAAATTGTTTAGATTATGTAACACTTTATTACTATATCGAACTCGAACACGATCCTTTGTTAACACAAATATCTTGGAAAATTGATTTATTATTTTAGCAAAAGATACGTAATCAGTTTAATTTATTATATAAAGTATATTTTTTTGAAAAATCTGATAAAAAACAAACGGTTCGTGTTTGACTTACTAACATAGATAAATTATGGATTGTACCCTTTAGAAAATACCCGTCCGAAATTTAACTAATAGAGTTAAATTTTGGATTGTCCCCGTTTGGGACTGCCTTTTGAATGTTCTATCTCATTTAGGATATGTATACGTTTTAACGGATTGACTATTCAAGAGTAAATTGTTAGCTATTTCTCCTACTCTTCGAGTTTGCGTTTCATACACATACTTGGAGGGTTAAGGGGAAATGCTGTCGATTTATTCTTGAATAGTCAACCCGTTAAAATGTATATATATGAGATAGAATTTTCAAAAGGTGGGTTAGGATCCATCACCTGTAGATATTTCATCTGATGTGCAATCAGTTAACAAAAAACACTTATACTTTATTGATGTATGTAGACAATTTTATGTAGGTATATATGGCGACTTATGCTCGATCACATGGTGGTGACGGTGGGGGTCGTGATCCACGGCGGAATTCTAGGAGGCTCCCTACTGATTGCGAGTCTTGTAAGTTACTTGTTTTAGTTTGCTAATACTTCAAATTCATGTAACATCTGCGAGTCTTGTAAGTTACTTATTTTAGTTTGATAATTCTTCAAATTCATGTAACATCTGCGAGTATTAAATTCATGTAACAGCTTCCTCAAAAAAAGTAAGGGGCCGTGGTCGAAATCTTGATATGCTGGAGGCGTTTGCCCAAAATGGAAACAAGCCACTCCCACTAGAGCTTGATCCAACACATGAGACCTACAAGTTTGTCGGTCCGAATGGTCGATGGTTTGTTCGACAAATAACTATTGCTCTCGAAAAAATCCCATCACACTATATCGGTTGGGAGTCTATTCCTAGGGAGCATCAAAGTACCGTATTTCGCAATCTTCATGTAAGTATAAAATGTAATTTAATAACATTTATAATTATTAAGTGTTTCCTAATTACCTTTTTTTTTACAGAATTACTTTGATTTAGAAAGCTGGAGTAACACACCGCAGTGGCCACAAATATCTGCGGGCATCCATGATGATTGTGGCCGTAGATTTCGTGACCGCAAATCTACTTTAAAGAGACATTTTGAATCGGTTGGTGGTTACGAGGAGTTGGAAGAAGCAAGGAATAATCCTCATGAGTCCATCAGTTCCGGCAATTGGAATTCCCTCATCGACATATTGTACCTTGATCCCGCATATATTGCACGCTGCAATCAAAATTCTTCAAACCGATCTAAACAACCATACGCCAATACTAGTGGGAGCAAGTCATTTGCTCAACGGCGATATGAGGAGGTAACAAAAGTTGTTAATATTATTCTAAAAATGAATTCATAAGTTAGTCAAATATTAGTAACATTATTTTTGTTGTTTATAGGTACAACAAGGTGGAACCGTCAGCCTAATTGATGGTTGGAGACGTATGCACACGTCTCACGGCACATGGGTCAACGATCGGGCACAAAACGATTGGGTAAGTATATATATCGATAAGGGAATTCCAAGTTTGGGAAATACACTACAATATTAATCATATTGGTTATTGTTGGTTTTTATTATAGTTTTTTATTGAGTTTTGTTGAATTATTATGTTTATTGAGTATTGTTAAGTAGGTTGGCTATTGAGTTTTGTTGAATTATTATGTTTATTGAGTATTGTTAAGTAGGTTGGCTATCAATTTTGTAGTCGTTATGCTGTCGGATTTTTGAATTTTTTTTTATATGTGTAATTTTTGTTTATTATAGAATACAATTCAAGAAGAATTGACCCGGATGCAACAAGAAGGCGGAGAAGTTGATGAGGAAGAGGTCCTAAAACGTGCGCTTGGCGAGCATGTTACCGTTAGTCGAAATAACTCACTATACCTAAAAGAATACCATGTACTAAATAGAAATTCGTTTTTAACAAAATTTATATCGGGATGTCAAGATAAAAATTAAGCACAACCACAATTTATTATCATTAGATTTTTAATAAATGAAAGTTATCAAGAAAAAAAAATTAGATTATGTATAATATACCTTTAGAAACCTGAGGTAATCAAATTTACATTTAGTTTTAACAGTTTAAAAAAGTTGCGGGTAAGTTTTGATCGGTGATAAATAACTTTATAAACTTGAGGAGGGTAAAAGTGTTTTACAAAGTTAAGGGACTATTTTGATAGTTTAACAAAGTTAGGGGCACATTGCTAAATTTGTTTGTATGTAAATAAATATTTGAAATTGTTGACAATCTCATTTAATCATTTTTTTTTCTTTCAAAAATCATGTATTCATAGAGTGATATTGATGACTTGTATGACGCTGGTAGGAGGTTTGTTAAACATTTAAACTATATCTAGCGTGGAAGTCACTAAACTAATTGTTGAGTCTATAATCCTGGAACTAATGATACACTACTATAAAATAAGGTAGCGTTTGGTATATATGAATGGGAGGTGAAATAAAATGAACGATTACGAGAAAATGAAAAAATAGTTTTTGGTTGGACGATGGAATGAAATCACTCATTCAACAAGGAATGTCATTCCCTTTAAATCCATCAAATTCATTCCATCCACCCCCCCCCCTTTTCATTTTTTCCCCTCTTTCACCCTTCATCACCACCACACCCTTCTACCACATCACCACCAACCACCAACGACCACCACCTCCCACCACTGCCACCCACCACCACTATCGCCACTCACCATCGATTTTATTTCTTTATATTTTCTAGTCTACCACACAACATAAATTAATGATTTTATCTATTCCCTCATGGGAACCAAACAAGACAATGGAATGAAATGGTCCATTTCATTCCTTTGTTCATTTCATTACCTCATACCAAACAAACCCAAAGTATCACCACGAATTATTTGCCGACGAAATAATCAATCGGAAATATACCAACACAACACCCACATAATCCACAATAATCCAACTTTTAATTATTCTTTGTATTTTGAATGAACCCGTCAACAGGGCCGGCCCCGAGAATCCTCAAAACATTTTGGGACAGGGACTAGTAATAAAAAAGCGGACGTCAATAACTTTTTTGTATTTAATGGGTTTAAATATATACATTTTTGTGTCTTTTGTTGGTTTTGGTTTAATAGTTTAAACAATTATGGGTTTTTGTGAAACAACCTTTTAAAGAGAGAAAAAAAAAGAAGAGAAGAGAAGAGAAAAGAAGAAATATGTTCCATGAAAAATAAATAGTGTTGTTGTCAAAATTTTAACCTGTGACCTTTACATTTTCTTGCAATGGTTTTTTCAATTGCACTAAGAAAACTTTTATGTACATAAAATGAATGTATACACTAAATACAGTATTTAAAACATGTACAAAATTTTTAAAAACTTCGGGCCTGGAGCCGTGGCCTACCCCTCCCTTTGGGTCAGGTCTGCCCGTCAAAGACAGATTGATATGTTGTATGTAAAAGTAAAGCTAATCACTCTCCTCGTGTGCCTTTTTAGAAAATATTCTCACCCCCTTGTTTAGAAAAGTTCATTGATGGATATATGTCGGTAATCCATCGGAATTTTGCGGATTACATTGTTGATAAGATTGCCGCCAGAATTTTCTTGTGGTTTTTCGATGTGGGTCCACTTCTAAAAAATATATGTAGATAAAACCTTATAAAAATAGCAACAAAAACCAGACGTTAATATGTAAACTTTCAATAAATAGCCAAGATTGTAAGAGTCGAGTTCCTTAAGTATGTCAAATCGTTGTTTGGGTGTGATACGTGAGAAGAGTTAATACGACGGATCGTTATTAGAGGGTTTGTTGGGATTTCTAGATTTAAATACTCCATTATGTGTGTATTTTACAAATGGCTTAAATTTGCAATTGTTGGGCTCTAAATGAGGAGTCAGGCTCGTATTCATCATGAGCACACGTATAAAGATTTTTTTATTTCTATATGTTGCCTGTGTCTAGTTGTTGAAATGGCCACGGATCCGTCTCGTTGAGCTCTACCAGAGCTGCCGTAATCTATCTCCTTCGCCGGAATGCCAAAAATTCATCGAAAACCACCATTTTCATAATGTTTAGTTCAGGATGGGAAAACCCCAACCTCCATGCCTTTAGATAAGAACCCCAACGGTTAAAGTCTTCGCCTATGTGTTGTGAAGCTCCTGTGAAAATTTGGGGTTGATTGGATGGTTAGATCTCTAGGGATAATCCAATCTTTGTTGCTAGGTCATTTAAACACGAGGATTTTCTTCATTTTCTTCTTTCCCACTTGCAAAATGGATTGTACCTACCGAAAAAGGGTGGGGAGGCCTAAACTAGATTTAGAGTTTAGGTTTTACTTTTAAAGAGAGAGAGAGAGAGAGAGAGATATAGTAAATATAATGGTAGTATTAACCATTTGAGTCGCTGTGTGTGTTTTTGTTGTTTCATAAAAATGTTAACTGCTAAATATAACAACGTTAATGATATGGACTCAATTTGAGTCAAAAATGAAAAGTAGAGTACAAATCAAGATTTTAAAATATAATGGACTTATATGGTTAAATTGGACGAGTGTCGCTTACTAAAATATAGTAATTTACTCTCTATTATAGGTTAACAAACATCTTTTACATCATAATCTCTCTCTCTCTCTATATATATATATGGTATATATAAATTGTATAGTTTGTATACATAATTTGGAATATGTTACATAGCTATTACATATATGTAATATTCTATTACTTATACGTAACATCATGTTGCGAATAAGTAACGTCATATTACATGTATGTAGGTATTACATTTATATATTAGTATAATATAATATAATGTTACACATAAGTAATAAAGATATTAAATTAAAAAAATAAAACTAATAAAAGTAGTAATGATTACAATAAATAATAGTAAAAATAAATAAATAATAACGATAATAATACACTAGTGGAGAACCCGCGCGCTGCGACGGAGTATACAATTTACGGGTTTGTATCGTCTTTCGTTACTAAAGGGAATAGACTTTTAAAACACATACCGTAATATCTATGATTGGTAAACATGCATGTTGCGACGGGGTAACGTGGTTTCTAATGTAATTTAACTTCAAAAGTCCAAGACAACACAAACAAAATAAAAAGTATACTAATGTTTTAATAATTTATGGATCAATTTAACTTGGTACACATAAGCAATCCAAAATGACATTACTATAAATCGAAATTCAAAATCTTAGAAAGTTGAAAAACACAGTTTAAATATACCGAGTGTCTGGTCTAATTGTATGATACCTTTCCTACTCATGATCCACGGTACCTTTTTTTGAAGCTCGGATAAGGACTCATGCACGACTTGGTTGTGCATAAATTTCTTTCCCTTTAAAAAATTCCAAGGATAAAGGGAAGGGCATGACTAAGGTTTTAGTCCAATTAAAAGTTAAGGTATTGACATCTCAAAACAGTGATCGAAACCAAATAGAACAGGCATTTAAATGTTTACTTTATGTTTGTGCTATCAAATTTAAAGTTCAAAGATTATTACAAAAGCAATGCTGCTCACTCGATCAGAAAATAAATTTAACTAAAGATCCTAAATTCTTCAACAATTAGCAATCAATTCTATTAATTTAATTGCATCACTAATTAATATTATATGTATTATATTCTAATAAACAAGTATGCATAATTTCACTTTTATTTATCTTTTTTTTTGAACGCTCAACTGCTACGTCCGACCAGGGGAGGCTCGTAGATCAGTCTACCCATACAACCCCCAAGAAATTCTAATCTGCAGAGGGTGTTCCTAGTTTTTATGAAGTGCACCTTGCATGATTCGAACCCATGACTTCCACAGAGGGAAAACCCCCCTAACCACCAAGGCAGAACCTTGATGGCAAGGAATTCACTTTTATTTATCTAATTAACCAACAGGATATTATGTAAATAGAAAATTGTTTAGCAACTCAATCAATTGACAGAGGCCATTAACTTGGATTATTTCTAAATAGAAAATTGACAATGCCAAGGAAATTAAAGAAGCTCAGATTGATCCAACCAAAAAGTAAACAATTCAAACAAAAACAGTCAAAGCTTATAACTTTTTCTAACGATTAAAAAGGTAATACAATTGTCAGCATAGTTGTTACTTACCCAATCGAGCTAAATCCATATTTTTTTTTCTAATCTGATCTTCAGAAGCAGTTTTCTCATCTTGTGACTCTTCCTTCACTTGCACTTTCTCCTTTTTGACATTCATCTCTTTTAGTTTACCTGTATTTATGTAAATACAGACACTTATTTTCAAAATGACATTCATTTATATCAAAACCACATGTGGATGATGTTTAAGATAAATTAAACTAACCATAGAATGCATTAAATTTACTGGTAAGCTTCTGTTTGCTAAGTGCTCCCATCATGGTTTTTCTTTTTGGTTTCTCTTCTGGACCATCTATATCAACAATATCATCTATAAAATCATGTAAAGATGTAAAATGTTGTTTGATAAAAAAAAATGTTAAGCTACACTTGAACCAAGAAACAAAGAAGATATAATTTTAATACCTTCTCAACATAAGTTCGAACCATCTTTTCAATGTCTTCAACTATAGATTCAGGTTGTCGCTCCTGCAAAAGAAATGGCTCTTTATATCAAATGAAACTAAGATAAATCAGAATTATAAGGAGAAAGGTGGAGCAAAGTGCATAGAAGGAAAATCTTACAGTGTCAATAGACTATCTGTAATGCCACACTGCTATTTTGTTTTAAACAGGTAATGAACAGTAATATATGTATAAATGAAACCTAAGAAGGATTATGAGAAAAAGGATAAAGTTAGTTACTTGAGCAAATTCAGTAACAACACTGAACTCCTGTGGACTTTCAAAGGAATCTAACATCTGAATAATGTTTTCATGTTTTAGTTTTCTCAAGGTCAAGACCTGCAAATTGTAGGCATCATATGAGTTACGCCCATGTATCAAACTCTATCATGCTATCATGATGACAAATCATGCTATTTTGACAGATTCATAAACTAAAACTGTATACTACCACAACCATAGAACATCAGCAGCCATTGAGACATTTAAACGATACATTACACGTCCAGCATTTGCCTAACAGAATCGACTACTCTTCATAAATTCATCCATAAATCACACCATAATATAACATCTAACTGTTAGGGTATCACGCAACACAACACGCAACATACGCTAAAAAGAAAAAACGCCACGAAAGACTTATAGTGGTTCGGTCGGTATGACCTACATCCACTTGCTGCAACTAGGATGTTTATTATATTTAGGTGCTCAAAGAATTACAAGACTATTACATCATATATATATAGAGACTAGTCTAGAGTTAATAGCTTAACCAACAAGTTAAGCCCATATATGGGCCCAAGCCCGAAACACGTAACCTGACAAACTCTAGGGCCGGCTGACCCTAAAAGCCTTCATACTCGACAATCTCCCACTTGGAGGCTTTGATAAACTTCAAACTGTCTCCGTCTTCTCTGTAGTCTTGTAACTTCTCTAGCTGCAGCGCCTTCTCATCATTATTCCTGAAGGCCAGTTGAAGCTATACATAGCTTCAACTTCTCTAAGGTCACCACCTTAGTAAGCATATCCGCGAGATTCTCCGTTCCTTTAATCTTTTCAAGCTTCAATGTACCATCACTGATCAAACCTCTGATGAAGTGATACCTAAGCTGAATGTGTTTCGTTTTTCCATGAAACACAGGATTCTTCCTTAGATGAATAGCGCTTTGATTATCATAAAACAACGATCTATCTGGCTGTTCTTCCAGAAAATTCTTCAACCAAATCAACTCTTTACTCGCTTCAGCACAAGCCATATACTCAGCTTCAGTAGTTGAAAGAGCAACGCTCTTCTGGGACATCCAACTAACCGCAATTCCTCCCACTGAAAAAACAAACCCGGTTGTGCTTTTATAAGAATCCTTGCATCCCCCAAGGTCTGCATCTGTATAGCCCCTTAGAACAATATCTTTGCCTGAGAACCGTAACCCCATCTTCCTAGTGCCTTTCAAATATCTTAGCAGCCATTTGACTACCTCTCAGTGTTCTTTTCCTGGATTAGACATATAACGACTGACTACCCCCACGGCATGTGCTATGCCTGGCCTCGTGCACACCATGGAGTACATAAGACTTCCAACAGCTGATGTGTAAGGAACCTTAGCCATTACGGCTATGTCTTCTTCAGTTTTTAGTGACTGGTCTTTTGAAAGCTTGAACTGACTCCCTAGTAGAGTGCTTCGGGACTTGGCATCTTTCATCTTGAATTTCTCTAACACTTTCCCAATGTACTTTTCTTGAGATAGTGTCAAAGATCCGTCTTTGTTCCTGAAGATACTCATTCCGAGTATATGTTTGGCAGCACCCAGATATTTCATTACAAATTCTTCTGACATTTGCTTCTTCAGTTTCTTTATCTCTTTCATGTCAGAACCTGCAATTACATATCATCCACATATAGGAGGATGATGTAGGACTTTTCGAACTTCTTGATGTAACAGCAATGATCCATCTCACATCTCTTGTATCCGAATCTACCCATGAAGTTGTCAAACTTCAAGTACCATTGCCTCGGAGCTTGTTTTAGCCCATACAAACTCTTCTTTAGTCTACAGACCATGTTTTCTTTTCCTTTAACCTGAAACCCTTCAGATTGAGCCATGTAAATATCTTCACTCAGATCCCCGTGTAAAAAAGTTGTCTTCACATCTAGCTGCTCTAGATGAAGACTCTCAGCAGCAACAATACTTAGGACCAACCTGATAGTAGTCATCTTCACAACCGGAGAGAAGATTTCATTGTAATCAACTCCCGGTTTCTGTTGAAACCCCTTAACTACCAATCTAGCTTTGTAACGCTTAGAACCATCGTGTTCATCTTAGACCCTGTACACCCATTTGTTGTGCAATGCCTTCTTACCAGAGGGAAGCTTTGTCAGTTCCTACGTTCTGTTCTTCTCTAAAGATTTCATTTCATCCTTCATTGCTATATCCCACTGCAATGAATCTTTCAAACGAATGGCTTCTGTGTAGCACTGAGGTTCTCCGTTCTCTGTTAGCAACAGAAAATTAGCAGATGGAGAATATCTCTCAGGCGGTGCAGCAACTCTAGTAGATCTCCTGACCCACTGAGTCTCAGGAGGAATAGGAGCGGTAGCCCGTGATGGTTCTTCAATTTCTTCTTCAGAACTGTCACTATCGGTTGAATCATCTTGAGTATCAACCACTGAGCTCCCACTGTCTTGAATATCTGCTGGAGTTTTAGTGTCTCTTGTATTCTCTGTCTCGGTATCAATGATGTATTCTTTCTGAACTTCTGGTTTTGTTTCATTCTTGTCTTTGTATAACTCTACTTCATTGAACGTGACATTTTTACTTCTGATTACCTTCCTACTTTCAGAATCCCAAAGTCGGTAACCCATCTCGTCTAATCCGTAGCCAATGAACGTACACTTCTTGGCCTTTGGATCCAATTTATCCCTGTCACTCAATAAACGGTAAGCAGAACAACCAAATACCTTCAGATGTTTGAGACTAACCTCATTTCCTTTCCACACTTCCTCTGGTATTTTAAAACCCAAAGGAACAGACGGTCCACGATTAATTAGATAAGTTGCAGTGTTAACTGCATCGGCCCAGAACATTTCGGGGAGCCCTGCGTTTAACCTCATGCTCCTCGCCCTTTCATTAAGTGTCATGTTCATCCGTTCTGCAACTCCATTTTGCTGAGGAGTTACTGGGACTGTCTTGATCATCTTGATTCCCTGATCGGCACAATAATCAGTGAATTCTTTGCTGATGTATTCCCCACCATTGTCTGACTTCAAGCATTTGACCTTCAAATCAGTTTCATTTTTAACAGCAATTTTCCATTTCTTAAAGGTATAAAAAAACTTTAAATTTATTTTTGAGGAAATAAACCCATACCTTTCGCGTTGCGTCGTCAATGAATGTTACATAGTAGGAAGATCCTCCTACCGATTGGACTGAAGTAGGTCCATAAACATCCGAATGAATAAGCTCTAGTTTCTGAGCTTTTGGTGCCTGAGTTGTCTTCAAGAATGTAACTTTCTTCTGTTTACCGAGAACGCATGGTTCGTAGAATCCGGTTTCAACTTTCTTTAAACGTGGAAACTTCCCTTTCTCGGCCAACATTTTCAATCCTTTATCACTCATATGTCCGAGTCGCTAGTGCCATAAATTAGATGGACTCGGACCTGAAGTCACGACATTAACATCGTCGGCGGATACCTCCACCATGTACAGTGTCCCCCTCTTCTTTCCACGTGCAATCACGAGATTGCCCTTGATAACCTTCCATTGACCATCCCCGAAGAAAACCCTGTGACCTTGGTCATCCAGCTTACCAACTGAAATTAATTTCCTCTTCAAGTTAGGAATTACTCTGACATCTTTCAATGTCCAAGTGGTTCCGAGTGTGGTTTTTAGATCAACATCACCAATCCCTGCAATGTCAAGTGTCTTATCATTAGCCAAACGAACTTTTTTCATCATTGTGTTTGCTGAATACTTCCACATAGTCAGCATCAAGATAAACATAATAAAATCCAACAATTGGTAGCACCAATACCCCAATCCCGTGAAGGATGATTACAAACTGACAAATTTATCTCCGAGTACTTACCTTCTTTCATCTGTACTTTTTTATGTAACTATCATATATTTTTCCAAATTGCAGCAGCATGATGACAGTGTTGAAATCATCGAGCATGGCCACCATTGCAACCCTTACGTATCGCATCCGCAAAGGGAAATTATTGATGAGACATGCTATTTCTGAACTTTAATTTGATATTGTGTGTTTCTGATTCAAGTAAATAAATACACTATACTATTTCAACAAAAGTGCCTACAAATTATAGTAGCTGTTGTAACATTGTCAAAGTAATTGCGAAAAAAAAAGGAGAAGACTTACACTGTACTCCAGCAAGCAACACATATAAAGAACAATTCATAAAGAATTCATTTATCAATAGGCAGTAACCTTGAGTTAGGTCATAGGTCGTCTACTGCAGCAAACGGCATATCGTCACCTGAACAAAACTTAAACAGATATTTAAGCATGAATAATACAACCAAATCCTAAACAACGACCAAAATATAATGTTAATTATAACGATAAACACAGCTTAAGTACGGATGAACCTAGTGTAGAGTATGAAGGATTTTAGGGTCAGCCGGCCCTAGAGTCTGTCAGGTTACGGGTTTCGGGCTGGGCCCCATATGGGCTTAACTTGTTGGTTAAGCTATTAACCCTAGTCTAGTCTCTATATATATGATGTAATAGTCTTGTAATTCTTTGAGCACCTAAATATAATAAACACCCTAGTTGCAGTAAGTGGATGTAGGTCATACCGACGGAACCACTATAAATCTTTCGTGTCGTTTATTCGTTTTAGCGTGTGTTGCGTGTTGTGTGATACCCTAACAACTGGTATCAGAGCTTGGCGCTCTTGATCGTGTCACACTCACAACCACCTCCGGAGTAACTAGGGTTTCTCCTGCCGCCGCCGCCATGTGAACAGTACCGAGTTGTGAACAGTAGCGCCGCTGCTACAGTGTTTTTTCGACTGTTACAGTTTTTCCGGTTGTTACAGTGTTTTCCGGCTGCTACAGTGTTTTCCGGCTGCTACAGTATTTTAAAAAAAATCGCTATTAATTAGGGTTCCGCCGAACTGCCGCCGACAGAACAGATTTCTGTCCCGTTTCCGCTGTTGTTGCCGCTGTTGTTGACCTGGTCAACCACAGCCGTCAAACCCTAAATCCGGTAAACCTTTTTAGCGGTGTTTTTTACTCGTTTATTACTGATTTTGGTTGAGATTAGTTGAATAGACAGTGTACAATAGAACAGTCAACAAGTTCAGGCCGCCGCCACTGCTGTGTTTGTTCACTGTTCCTGGTCTCGACTTGATCAGTTCTACTCGGTAAGTTTTGTTTCAATGGCAGAAGAAGGTAAGGTAAAGATAGTGGCGTTTGATGGACAAGATTATGGATTCTGGAGAATGCAAATTGAAGACATGCTCTATCAGAAGAGCTTACATCTTCCGATAATTGGTTTGACAGCAAAACCATGGAAAATGTCTGAAGCCGACTGGAATCTCCTAGACAGACAATCCTTGGGAGTAGTAAGGTTGTCTTTGTCAAGGAACTTGGCCTACAACATAGTCAAAGAAAAGACCATTTCAGGTTTGTTAAAAGCCATGGCTGACATGTATGAGAAGCCCTCTGCCGTTAATAAGGTATTTCTCATCAGGAAATTGGTTAACACCAAGTTGAGAGAAGGTTCGTCTGTTTCTGCCCATATTAATGATTTCAATTCTATTTTAACTCGGTTAGAATATGTTGATATTAACTTTGAGGATGAGGTACAAGCTCTCCTTCTATTGTCTTCTTTGCCCGAAAGCTGGTCAGGTACTGTTACAGCTGTCAGTAGTTCATCTGGGACTACCAAACTCACATTCAAGGGGATGCGAGATTTGATTCTAAATGAAGACGTGCGTAGGAAAAACGCTGGAGAAACTTCTAGTTCTATTCTACATACTGAACGAAGAGGGAGAAGACCTGAAAGGGGCAATAACAGGGGTAGGTCCAAATCCAGAAAGAGAGGTCAGTCAAAATCAAGGGCTGACATTGAATGTTGGAATTGCAAAGAAAAGGGTCATTTTAGGAGCCAGTGTCCTAAACCAGTCGTTGCAAAAAACAATAAAGAGGTGAACAACGTAACAGCCGATGAAGAAGAAGAGGAAGTAGAAGATGAGGCTCTTATTTGCTGCGTTGAAAACACTATCGAGTCCTGGATCATGGATTCAGGAGCTTCTTTTCACGCCGTCCCTTGCCCAGAGCTTGTGAAGAATCTACGAACAGGTAACTTTGGTAAAGTTTGTTTGGCTAATGATAAGACACTTGACATTGCAGGGATTGGTGATGTTGATCTAAAAACCACACTCGGAACCACTTGGACATTGAAAGATGTCATAGTAATTCCCAACTTGAAGAGGAAATTAATTTCAGTTGGTCAGCTGGATGACCAAGGGCACGGGGTTTTCTTCGGGGATGGTCAATGGAAGGTTATCAAGAGAAATCTCGTGATTGCACGTGGAAAGAAGAAGGGGACACTGTACATGGTGGAGGTACCCGCCGACGGTGTTAATGCCTTGACTTCAGGTCCGAGTCCATCTAATTTATGGCACCAGCGACTCGGACATATGAGTGATAAAGGATTGAAAATGTTGGCCGAGAAAGGGAAGTTTCCAGATTTAAAGAAAGTTGAAACCGGATTCTGCGAACCATGCGTTCTCGGTAAACAGAAGAAAGTCACATTCTTGAAGACAACTCAGGCACCAAAAGCTCAGAAACTGGAGCTTATTCATTTGGATGTTTATGGACCTACTTCAGTCCAATCGGTAGGAGGATCTTCCTACTATGTGACATTCATTGATGACGCAACTCGAAAGGTATGGGTTTATTTCCTCAAAAATAAATTTGAAGTTTTTTATACCTTTAAGAAATGGAAAATTGCTGTTGAAAATGAAACTGATTTGAAGGTTAAATGCCTAAAGTCGGACAATGGTGGGGAATACATTAGCAAAGAATTCACTGATTATTGTGCTGATCAGGGAATCAAGATGATCAAGACAGTCCCAGGAACTCCTCAGCAAAATGGAGTTGCAGAACGGATGAACATGACACTTAATGAAAGGGCGAGGAGCATGAGGTTAAACGCAGGGCTCCCCAAAATGTTCTGGGCCGATGCAATTAACACTGCAACTTATCTAATTAATCGTGGACCGTCTGTTCCTTTGGGTTTCAAAATACCAGAGGAAGTGTGGAAAGGAAATGAGGTTAGTCTCAAACATCTGAAGGTATTTGGTTGTTCTGCTTACCGTTTATTGAGTGACAGGGATAAATTGGATCCAAAGACCAAGAAGTGTACGTTCATTGGCTACGGATTAGACGAGATGGGTTACCGACTTTGGGATTCTGAAAGTAGGAAGGTAATCAGAAGTAAAAATGTCACGTTCAATGAAACAGAGTTATACAAAGACAAGAATGCAACAAAACCAGAAGTTCAGAAAGAATACATCGTTGTTGATACTGAGACCGAGAATACAGGTGATACTGAAACTCTAAAAGATATTCAAGACAGTGGGAGCTCAGAGGTTGATGATTCAACCGACAGTGACGGTTCTAAAGAATAAATTGAAGAACCATCACCAGCTACCGCTCCCGTTCCTCCTGAGACTAAGTGGGTCAGGATATCTACTAGAGTTGCTGTACCGCCTGAGAGATATTCTCTATCTGCTAATTTTCTGTTGCTAACAGAGAACGGAGAACCGTAATGCTACACATAAGCCATTCGTCTGAAAGATTCATTGCAGTGGGAGATAGCAATGAAGGATGAAATGAAATCTTTAGAGAAGAACAGAACGTGGGAGCTGACAAAGCTTCCCCCGGTAAGAAGGCATTGCACAACAAATGGGTGTACAGGGTCAAAGATGAACACGATGGTTCTAAGCGTTACAAGGCTAGATTGGTAGTTAAGAGGTTTCAACAGAAACCGGGGGTTGATTACAATGAAATCTTCTCTCCTGTTGTGAAGATGACTACTATCAGGTTGGTCCTAAGTATTGTTGCTGCCGAGAGTCTTCATTTAGAGCAGCTAGATGTGAAGACAGCTTTTCTACATGGGGATCTGATTGAAGATATTTACATGGCTCAACCTGAAGGGTTTCAGGTTAAAGGAAAAGAAAACATGGTCTGTAGACTAAAGAAGAGTTTGTATGGGTTGAAACAAGCTCCGAGGCAATGGTACTTGAAGTTTGACAACTTCATGGGTAGATCCGGATACAAGAAATGTGATATGGATCACTGCTGTTACATCAAGAAGTTCGAAAAGTCCTACATCATCCTCCTTCTATATGTGGATGATATGTTAATTGTAGGTTCTGACATTAAAGAGATAAATAAATTGAAGAAGCAAATGTTAGAAGAATTTGAAATGAAAGATCTGGGTGCTGCCAAACAGATACTCGGAATGAGTATCTCCAGGAACAAAGACGGATCTCTGACACTATCTCAAGAAAAGTGCATTGGGAAAGTGTTAGAGAAATTCAAAATGAAAGTTGCCAAGTCCCGAAGCACTCCACTAGGAAGTCAGTTTAAGCTTTCAAAAGACCAGTCACCAAAAATCGAAGAAGACATAGCCGAAATGACTAAGGTTCCTTACGCATCAGCTGTGGGAAGTCTTATGTACGCCATGGTGTGCACGAGGCCAGACATAGCATAGGCCGTGGGGGTAGTCAGTCGTTATATGTCTAATCCAGGAAAAGAACACTGGGAGGCAGTCAAATAGCTGCTAAGATATTTGAAAGGCACTGCGAAGATGGGGTTACGGTTCTCCGGAAAAGATATTGTTCTAAGGGGCTATACAGATGCAGACCTTGGGGGATGCAAGTATTCTTATAAAAGCACAACCGGCTTTGTTTTTTCAGTGGGAGGAACCGCGGTTAGTTGGATGTCCAGATTACAGAAGAGCGTTGCTCTTTTAACTACTGAAGCTGAGTATATGGCTTGTGCTGAAGCCAGTAAAGAGTTGATTTGGTTGAAGAATTTTCTTGAAGAACTTGGGAAGAAACAGCCAGATAGTTCATTGTTACGGGTTTCGGGCCTGGCCCCATATGGGCTTAACTTGTTCGTTAAACTATTAACCCTAGACTAGTCTCTATATATATGATGTAATAGTTTTGTAATTTTTTGAGCACCTAAATATAATAAACACCCTAGTTGCAGTAAGTGGATATAGGTCATACCGACCGAACCACTATAAATCTTTCGTGTCGTTTATTCGTTTTAGCGTGTGTTGCATGTTGGGTGATACCCTAACACCTAGGATGAAATTTAGGCTGCAATAGTTTCAAGATAAAATTTTGTATTAATTTAGTCCGACTAATTTATGAAAACATTCATTTGAACTTACTAGGGATTAAATTTAGACTACAATAGGTAATAAACAAATTCAATTGAAAATTAACATTAAAACTAAATCTATAAACAGGCTAATAACTCCTAATCTTTTATCCATAAAGCTTTCCACTCGATTGCAAAAAAAAAGTGATAAAATACTAAATACATCACCAACTTGGCTTGATGGCAACCTGCCAACGTAAGGTGAATGCAAAAAGCCAGTAGAATAATCACACAACTAAACCAATTTAAACAATATACATTTCGATTAACAACATCAAAGATCAGCACCACACAATCGCACACGTTCTTGACCTGCAGAAAACAAAAAACTTAGAATGAAGCCATTGTGAAAGGAAGAGCGGACAAAGAAATACAAAAACCTCAAAGCACAGACTTAGACTGGTGATTCAAACCCTCAAAGCACATACGACTTATAATTTCCCAAGACCACATTAAGACGACTTATGTTTGAAAAAAATGCTTCTAATATAAAATTTATGTAAATAAATCAGCTTTGAAAATGTTCATCATTTTCAAACATCACCCATGTCAGCGATCTATCTGTAAATCAACTCCTATTAATTATTTTATGTCTCGAAACAATAAACTAACCTGACCACCACGGTTCATTAGTTGGAAATTATGGAAGACAACCTTCAATTCCTGCAAGTAAGAGCTATTAAACAATTGCTTTTCCTGACAATATGAGTAGAAAAATTAAAAGAAAACAAAATGGCGCATCGTAAGGTATTGACAATGATTAATTTAGTGAACGCAAACCTTTACAACCTGTTTAAGAGGAGCACTTGGGCCGTGAGATGTGGTTAGCAGAATTTTTGGATCTCCTTCAGTCGCATTTGCATATTCATCATTTATGGTTGACCGTGGAACTAAATGTAACAGAAACGGAAAACAGTGTTACTGCAAAACATATCCAAATAATCCCAGAAATAAGAAAAACAAATTTTATCCATAAAACTATTTGCTTAACTACCTATACAAATCGAACAGCAATGACGACAATCAAAAGCCTTTCTCCAAATATATCTTATGCTACAAATTTAACACAATCTTATAAATCAAAACAACTTTCAAATATCAGAATGATACATACAGAGTGAAACGTACCAGCAGTTTGTTCATCTTCAAAGTCGATTTCTTGGCGAAGTGCAGTATCCTCATTTCGAAGCTCAGCTGGAATTGGTTTCCCCTCTGTACATCATATCAAATAATTGAACACCTAAAAAAGGAAGTAGAATAAAAATAATCGATAAAAAACAAGAGAAGTCAAAAAAGTGTAAAAAGTCGTTTAAAACGCTCATAAGCGGCTCATACGAACTACGGTTTTACTCATTTCGGCGGCGTTGGAACCGTCTCGTCGAACTCTACGATCTTAGCTTGTAGGGTTTAGTTTTTGCCTTAGGGGTTTAGCTTTTAGTATTTAGGCTTTTGGGGGTGGGGTTTTAGGTTTTTGGAGGGTGGGGTGAGGGTTAGGTTTTTGGGGGGGTTGGGTCGGAGGTTTAGGCTTTTGGGGGGTGGTGGTGTTTTTAGATGATTTTTTCCGCTTTTTAGGGTTTCTTTGTTAGGATTTAGGTTTTTCGGGGTGGGGTGGATGTTAGGTTTTGGGGGGTTGGGGTGGGGGTTTTAGGCTTTTGGGGAGTGAGGGTGGGGTTTTTAAAATACTTTTTACACTTTTTAGAATATTCCTCCTATATATATATATATATATATAGGGTTACGTTATAGTAAAAATGGTTTTAAAAATAAGAAGGGTAAGAAGGATTCTAAGCTTGACATGTGTCATTTTATTGTTTTTAAAGAGAGGGCATAATGGTCAATGTGTAATATACCAGGTCCATGTGTAATATACCAGGTCAATGTGTAATACACCAGGTCAATGTGTAATACACCATGTCAATGTGTAATACAAGGTCTGATATTACACAATGATCAGACCTGATATAACACAATGAAGTGATATTACACAATGACCTGACATATTTGAGCGAATTACACAATAATGAGTGAATTAAACAATGAGCTGGAAAACTTAAAACACAATAATAAAAACATATAACACAATGATGAAAAATATTTGATACAATGAACTTGTATTACACAATGACCTGACTAATTACACAATGTACTTGTATTACACAATGACTTGACTAATTACACAATGAACTTGTATTACACAATGGCCAGATATTATACAATGAACTTGTATTACACAATGACCTGACTAACTACACAATGAGCTGGAAAACGTAAAACACAATGATAAATACATATAACACAATGAACTTGTATTACACATTGAACTTGTATTACACATTGAACTTGTATAACACAATGAACTTGTATTACACAATGACCAGATATTACACAATGACCAGACGTGGTATTACACAATGAACTTGTATTACACGATGAACTTGTAATACACAATGACCTGACTAACTACACAATGAGCTGGAAAACGTAAAACACAATGATAAATACATATAACACAATGAACTTGTATTACACATTGAACTTATATTACACATTGAACTTGTATAACACAATGAACTTGTATTACACAATGACCAGATATTACACAATGACCAGACGTGGTATTACACAATGAACTTGTATTACACGATGAACTTGTAATACACAATGACCTGACTAACTACACAATGAAACGTAAAACATGATGATAAATACATATAATACAATGAACTTGTATTACACATTGAACTTATATTACATATTGAACTTATATAACACAATGAACTTGTATTACACAATGACCAGATATTACACAATGACCAGACGTGGTATTACACAATGAACTTGTATTACACGATGAACTTGTAATACACAATGACCTGACTAACTACACAATGAGCTGGAAAACGTAAAACACAATGATAAATACATATAACACAATGAACTTGTATTACACATTGAACTTGTATTACATAAACTTGTATTACACAGTGACTTGACTAATTACACAATGAACTTGTATTACTCAATGACCAGCGTGGTATTACAAAATGAACTTGTATTACACAATGAACTTGTATTACACGATGAACTTGTATTACACGATGAACTTGTATTACACAATGACCTGACTAACTACACAATGAGCTGGAAAACGTAAAACAAAATGATAAATACATATAACACAATGAACTAGTATTACACAATGACCAGACGTGGTATTATACAATGAACTTGTATTACACAATTAACTTGTATTACACATTGAACTTGTATTACACAATGAACTTGTATTACACATTGACCTGACTAATTACACAATAAGCTGAAAAACGTTAAAAAAATCGTTTTTGTTTATAACGACACTATACTCGTTTTAAAGATAAAAAAACGCTCGTTTTTATGATGTAATTTTTTTGAAAAAATAATGTCGTATGTAAAAGTTATGAACGTTTAAAAATGAAGGGAGAACTTGATAAAAAGTCAACAAAAGTGGCAAAGACTAAAATATCCTTCCAACAACTTTTTCTCCTACAATTTAATCTCAACCATTAAATCTTTTCTACAATTTAATCTAATAACCCTAAATCCTTCTCACCCTTCTTACAATTAAAATCAATTTTACCTGAACCTAATCATATATATATATATATATATACAGGGGAATGATCAAGAGAAAAACACAAATTTAGACGAAAACCAAGAAAACCACTAAAACAATTTTAATCAATTATATCCTTAATCTCTCTCTTATTTTACCTATTCAACCACATTTTCTACTTTTTTTGTAAAGTCAACCAATCATATCCTTAATTGCTCTCCTATTTTTTTAAATACTATTAACAATTTTTAATTTCAATTAAAAAAATAGTAAATAATAATTGATCTTTTTAATATAAAAAAATGAAATTTAACTTTTATAAAAACAAGGCTTATTTTTGTTTTCAGATTTTTTAAAAGTTTGTTAAGATGATATTTTTTCATATTCAAAACCTAACCGAGGTGGTGTTACATATATTAGTTAGAAACTCGCAAAAATATTAAATATGTAGATAGCAAATGTTACATATGTATCTCTGTAAGAAAACGTCAATATATATAATCAGTAACGGTTTATCTCTTACACAATAGAATATTTACATTTTGTAACTAACAAACGTTACATATGTAACTATAAAAAATGTTACATATGTAACATTTGGTAGATAACCTTTATAAATTTTACAAAAAAACAAAAAAAATCACATATACAATCCATTACAAATGTGACTTTATTTCTTCTTTTTCTTTGTCATCTCATGTGTTCTGATTTATGCAATTCGGTTCTGATTTAGATGATTAGGTTGTGATTTTGGATGATTAGTTCAACTATGCAAGAAGATCTGTTAACGTTATGTAACTAGCAAAATGTTACATATGTAGCTAGGATTGTTACATATGTAGCTAGCAAATGTTACATATGTAGCTAACAAAAGAGATTTGGATTTATACCTGTATGAATAGCTGACATAGCCCAAATAAATGTTAATCAAAGTTAATAACATATCCTTAAAGTTTTATCCATATGCAATCACTTTTTTGGTGTGCCACTACAATCGAGATATGGAGGACTACCGATACAACTTCTCTAAATTGTCACTCGACCGACTCATCCTAGAACACCCAGATATGGAGAAGTACAAACACAACAACAATATTTACAAATGAGTCGATTTCGACCGATATTTTTTCGAGCCTTTTTAAATGAGCTTTATGAGAAACTCAAATCCAAAATCAAACAAATTGTTAACTATTATTACCAAGTATAAAACAAAATGTATCAAACTCATGAAAATAATTATTTTAACATCTATTTGATGTAAATCATCTTCAATAATTTTCAAATTAATGTATACAGATTTAAAAAAAAATCTAACCAAGAAAGAAAAACTCACCAACAAATTCTACTTGGAGCTTTTGATCACATTTTGTCCCATCCAATCTACTTCTTATCCACAATCCAAAAGAAAACATTTGTTTGTTCAAGCAAGCCATCGATTGGATGGTGGGCTGCAGAAACCGGATCTGGGAGAGGACACAATCGACGGCGGTTTGGAAGTCTCCGACGGCGAAGAGAACAATGACGGGAAACATGAATCCGTACATGGGCTCAACACACAAAGTTGATCCAGGTGTGTGCAAAGAAACAAACTCACAGGCGACAGGTGACGTCGTCTTTACACGGTTGAGTCCTGAAATGTGGGGATCTGAAAAATTATGGATCTTGACAATTACAAGTGAGAAAGATGAGAGTGAAAAGCTTTGAATCTTGAAATTATGTTTAGGTTTTGAGTTGAAGTGGAGATAGATATAGATGGAGTATGTCAGGAAGTGACATGACAAAGAAAGTAATTTACCAATACACCCTTATTGCATAAAGACAAAAATGGTTGAAAAAAACACATGTGGTAAGATATGGATCATATGAAGGGTTTTTAAAGTTTTTTAAACTCACATAAGTTTTCATTTTATATATTCCATATATATATATATATATATATAGGGAGAAGTTTATTTTAGAACATTTAAATATTGTGAGAATAAGGGAAACAAACCTAAATTATTTATTTTTTTGATCCATAGTAAAAAAAATTAGAAGTTTTTATTTTTTTAGATGCAAATATGTATGTTTATATACATAAAAAACAATCAAACTAATGTTTTCATTTGTTTTTATATATTTAAAAGTTTCCTACACAAGTGTAGATAAACAAACCTACACATGAATTACAAATGTGTAGAAATGTATATAAACGAAATTTTTTTATATTTTTTTTGTTTGAATTTCATGAAAAACAAATAAAAATTACATTTATATAATTTTCTTATACTTTAAAACTTTTTAAGATTGAAAAGATGAATGATTCATTTTGTTCTGCGTGTTCTCGCAATATTGAGTGTTATGAATTGAACCATCTCCTATACATATATATACATATATATAAGGTGATGTTCAAATCAAAACCCTCCTCGTCCTAACCAATTAAAGCTTGACACATACCACAAGACTTTTTATCCTCTTAAGGGTAACTTCGACATTTAACCCTATGTCCCTTGTACCATATTTATGATATATTTATGAAAGGATCCTCTGATGTCCTTGTATCTGTCATATATTGATATATTTTTTGTAGTACAGTTATTTCTTAAATGTTTTATAATATATCCTTTAGTTTATGAACATGTTTTTACTATATACATTAGTATATTACATTTTTAGGAATAACTAAAAACAAAAGCAAAATAATATTGTCTTTTATGAAATAGTTTACAGATAAAATTATGTACAATTTTTTTTTATCAAAAATAAAGCCTTGTAGTTATCCTTTTTTAACTTTCTCTTCAATTTTTTTTCTTCATGCTTGTCCCATCCTTCTCGAATTGCAACACCGATGTTTGTCCACCATCAGAGACTAGATCAATGAAAATGAAAAAAAGTAAGTATATAACAATAATAAAAGTGTACATGATGTAAAAAAAAATATATGTAGTATTTTTTTCAAAGTAACTTAATCTTAGAAGTTACATCAATGTAAAAAGGTCAATGTTGGTCCCCTCTTCCTCGGATTGCAATACATCAGTTTTTGTATTATGAGAGACTACATCAATGTAACCTAACAAATTAAGGACCATATAACATTGTCTATTGAATTTTTTTTCCAAGTAAATAAAAATTATATGTTACACCAATGTAAATAACCAAATTTTGACACAGTTACATCAATGTAGATGCCAAAAAATTGATAAGGTCAACTCATACACTAACTATAGAAAATTTTAGGTTTATTTTCAAAGTTAAAATAAATAAATAAAAAAACCCCTACAAAATTACATGTATTTAACTTTTTTTGAAAAATTGAAAATCCACGTATCCCCTTATTTATGAAAATCCATACCCAAAAAAATTGAAAAAATCCTTTAAATAACATTTATACCAAAAACAGAATAACAATTTCTTCACATAAATATTGATGGGGATAAAGAACCCTAAATTAATTTTGACTAATTGAAATCCCACAATTTCAAAGTAAGGCTCAGAAAACCCTAGACGATGTTCTTACAGAGTAAACAAATGTTTCCGTACAATATTGATGTTCAATCCACACCAACAAAGCCAAAGTGAAACCCATAAAACGCAATTAAAAGATTTACCTAAAAGAAGACACAATTTCCTTTACTTAGGACGTTGATGTTCACTGTAGAAACCAAATTCGTTGAAGGTAATAACCGTTTAACGTCGTTCGATTAAATTTCACACGAATCTGGAACTTGAGGGGAGATTTATGAAAGAAACTTGAGAATTGAATCTTGAAAAAGAGGGGAGATTTACCAAGTGGTTGATTATGACCGATTTTTTTCTTTTTATTGGGAAGATAAATTTTTAGAGATAAAAAGAAGATTACATCAGAAATTGTGTCAGTTACTTTAAAGGTCTTTTGACTATAAAGCCCTTATCTAAATAGATAATAAGATTTAAAATAAGAAAATAACTAGATAAAATAAGAAACATAGGATTATAAAGTAAGATGTTTAAGATGGAATATGATTGAGTTTTAGAGTTTTGTCATGAAAGTAGGGTTTTGATTTGAACATCACCCTATATATATATATATATATATATATGAAAAAAAATTAAATGTGATCCAAATTTAAATGTATAAACAAAAAAATCAAAACCTGATCACATATTCATTATAGTTAATAGGATGTTTGACTTTTGATTAATATATTAAAATAAGATGAAAATAAATATGTGGTCGAAATTTTTGTTTTGGTTAACGAGTTTACAATTGATCTTTACCCTATATATATTTGTTACAGTAATCATCTAGTGATGTGAGCCACAAACGAATGTAACTGCAACCAAGAAACGCCATCTTCTCTCACCGACTTTCTTACACCGCCACCCATCTCCACTGCTCTCCTCCGTATCTCCGCCCCTTCCTTCGTAGCCATCAACATCCTCGCCGCCTTTTCCACATCTCCAGCCACCACTATCTCATCTCTCCACTTCCAATCTTTAATCGTTATTCCAACTTTCAGAATATTAGTAACAAGCACCGAGTTAGTCGGCTGGTCAGAATGCATAGGCCAAGCCACAATCGGCACACCCATTGATATGCTCTCCACACACGAGTTCCATCCACAGTGACTCATAAACCCGCCCGTAGCTGGATGAGCCAAGATTTCGAGCTGGGGTGCCCATTTTCGAACCACCAACCCTCTTCCTTTGATTTTATCTTCGTATCCTTTTGGCAATTCGAGTGTTATATGATCATTGAAAACATCACCTTTATCGGCATCTCTTAGCACCCATATAAACTTTTGCTCGCTCTTTTTCAACCCGACCGCGATCTCGGTTATCTGTTCTTTAGTGAATGAAGTCGTTGTTCCGAAAGAAACGAATATCACCGTGTTTGGTTCTTGCATATCAAGCCATTTAAGACACTTGTGCCCTACACGAAATAATCATATAATTATATAAAAAATTAAGGTTTTTAACGTTGTTTGTATACATGTAAACAACGTTATCAGAACCGGACCGGGCCCGGGAACTGGTCATAGAACCAACTTATTATCCCTATTTGAACTGATCGGTTACCGATCGAACCGGATTTCAAATTTTTTTTTCTTTGTTTCAAAATCTCATTTAATTTTTTTAAATTAATTTAGTATTTCAAGTTACATATTTTATTTATTTAAGTCTTAATATGTTATTAAAATTACAAATTTACCTTAAAACACAATATATATAGTTTTAATATTTATATAATTTACGACTTTATGTGTTTTCTTAAATGCGGTTCGACGAGTCCAACCTAGGGGTGTTCAAAAGTATCCGTATCTGAAACTGAACCCGAAATATCCTAAATTTCGAATCCGAATTATCCAAAAATTCGGATATCCGAATTTTCAGATTCGGATAGCATTTTTCAAAAATTTCGGATATTCAGATATCTAAATATCCAAAAATAATTTTTTTATTAAGATATCTTTCCTAAAAAGTGTTACTAATACAATATATATATATATATATATATATAAACTATATGATTTTTATATTACGTGTTTAGTTGTATTGTTTTTTTTAAATAAAACGTATTAGCGTCGTAATTTCAAAAATTATATTTTTTTGGCCAAATTTATATATTGTTTCTTAGAAAGTGTTATATGACTTTTTATGTTATGTGTTTAGCCTTCTTATTTAAAAAAATAAAACGTATTTGCATCGTAATTTCGTAAATTACTCAAAAATTGGTTTCAAATGTTTTTATCTTAATTATTTCATTAAGATGATATTTATTTAGGATATTTATATATTTAAATTTTAATTGAAAAAGTACGTTTAAGTTTAAAAAAAACCCGAATATCTGTTTCACTATCCGAATCCGAATCTGAAATTTCGGATAGCCGAAATTTCGAATATGGATAGTGAAATCTAGTATCCGACTTTAAACACCCCTAGTCCAACTAGTGGACCTCTACTTATCCGGTCCGATTCTTAAAACGTTTCTTATAAACCCTCAATTACAATTTTTTGCTTTTCCACTAGACTAAATAAAATATTTTAGTTTGTAGGTGAAATTTTGATTCAAAATGGTTTTTAGTTAATCACTTATTGAGATAGCTGATTCAAGGTATCCCGTTTTTAAGATGGCGAATTCAAGGTATTTCACACCTTAAACACGTTGTTTAAAGGAATGACTGCTGTCAGAACTCTTAAATCCACTATCTCAGGAAATGGATTACCTTAAATCTGCTAAAAACTAGAAACATTTTTGAATTCGAATATCATAAAAAAAAACCAAAACCATTTTCCTAAGTTACACTAGAATGCACTCAATTACTTACCTTTATCTCTTTTTGTTGTCCTTTTTATGTCTACGGGATTAAAAGGACCAAGTGCCCACAACATTTTGTTTCGATTTTTCTCTTCTTTTTCGAGTAGGTCTAACATCGGCTGCTCGATGATTCTACACGAGTTGTAGATGCGTCCGGAGTTCAGTTTCGTGAAATCATGTTGCGTAGCGGTGAACTTCTTGAACTCGGCGGTGAAACAATCCTCGAACGACAAGTGATCGTTAGTTAATGCTTCAGGATCAGTTAGGTTATGAAACGGTTTACAAACAGTTCTTAAACTGTACAACAACATGGTAAAAGCCGATACGCTATGAAAAGTATAGGACTCCGAGTTGGGAATGGATACAAAGTCTTGGATGACGGAGCCCATGAGCGAGTCATGGATGATAACAAGGCGGCGGGTGGTGGTGGCGAGTTTGCGGAGGAGGGAAGCCACGGGGTGGCGGAGTTGGGTGGTGGCTTCACATAAAGGTTGAAGGTGGGAAGGGAATTTAGTTGTGGAATTAGGGTTTGGTGTAGGACATACAAAACTAGGGTTTTGGAGTTCGTGGAATTGGATGGTGGTAACCGCGAGTGGGTCCCACCCTTGTACACGGAGTTTGGCTTGACGGCAGTGGGTGGTGGTGCTGACAAAGTGGACGGGGATGTTGTGGTTGGAAATGAGGCGGGAGAGATGGAGGAGTTGGTTAAGGTGACCTTGTAATGGAAGTGGAACCATAACCACGGCAGCCGGAGACGGTGGTAGGTTACTGTTTCTATCATTGGCCATTTCAATTAGCCAATTAGGTGGGGGTGTAAGTGAGTACGTTGTGTTTGGTTTGTCCGGTTTTATAATATAATAATAACGTTTTACTCATGGTGATGCGATGTTGAATATTCGTATGTCACTTTGATTGGTGATATGTGTTTCAACCAAAGTGGTCAAATGTGGATATTGCCATATTGGTGACACGTTTTTTTTTTCTCTCTTTTGACATATGCAAGGCTTTCTAGACGGTTTTTTCCTGTCTTTTAATTTTATATCAAAAAAGTATGCAAGTGTAATGCTTTATTTTCTTATTTAAATTTAAATAGGTTAATATATGGTGTATTACACGAATTAAATAAATATAATGTTATATAATTAATAGTAAAAAGTTATGTTTTTAAAAAACTTGTGTATGACATGGGTTAAATAAAATATAATTTAATCTTTTAACACATACACTCGTCTAAACATTTATTTAAAAATGTACTTTGACGTGATGGATATAAATTCTATTAATATTATTTTTAACTGTGTATTAAATTTTTTAATGTAACTGATAAATGTTAATTTTCATATTAAATTTATTTGGTTAATGATATATAATAATTATCCATAATTAGATTTATATTTAGTATGATAGAGAAGCAAGAAAAAAAATAATGAAGAACGGATGTCTTGTGCGAGTAGAAAAAATAAACCCCCTAAAATATAAAGTTACATATAAAAAAAGTCAGTAATACGACTATAATTGTTATAACAATAACCAAATTATTGTAGCAAAATAATTGTTATAGCAATAACCAAATTATTGTAGCATAGTTAAATGAATCATAAAACTCTTTTTACTTAAAGCACTGGGTTGAGATTTTCTTAAATTTTCATCTAGTTTTTTTTTTAAACATTTGTGAGTACATGATAGTTGTTTTGGGAGACAAATTTCTATAATGCATAACAATAACTTATAACCTAATCATATAAGTTTCAAGTAATCACATAACTAATCGATAGATAAACACTTGTGTATTAATGGACAAATTTAAACATATAACAATATTCAAAACATGAAATTTAATATTCAATCATATAACTAATCGATAGATAAAGTATAAACAACTGATTAATTGAAAATTAAATAAAAACTGGTAGAGGTAGGAAGTAGCGACCGCCAGCGATTCGTATAATATGTTATTGGGTTAATTATGTTTATTGATTTACTAGTTTAGGTCCCGTGTTTACACATGGGGTAAAAAATATTAATATTTAAAATTTTTAAATCTTTATGTATATATATTTCACAGGTGTAAAAATATATTACATATACTACGGATATAAACAAACTCAAAATATGTAAAAATTAATATATAATTAGGTTTCGAAAATACGTTAATTACAGTTAATGTAATTTCACTTTCAATTACTATTTGATTGAAATAAAAGTTACATAATTAAATTTCAAAGTTTTCTTATAATAAGAGATAATTTAAAATAAATGTGTTGTATTAGTACAATTAGTACTTTCTTTAAATGTATATTATTATTTAAATATAGAAGTGCATTAAATAAGAGAGAGAGGCGGGAAAAAAATGATGAGATTGTATGTGGAGACGACACGTGACACTAAAAAACTTTTATTTATTAGTATGTATATATTAGGTTAATGGGCTCCTATAAAATATTTTATTGGGTTACTATATGTTTATTAATTTATTATGTTAATTGAGCCCCTGCATAAATTGTTATTGAGTTAATTATGTTTATTAAATTATTAGGTTAATTAGGCCTCTATATAATATGTTATTTGGTTTTCATGTGTTTATTAATTTATTAGGTCTCATCTAGATCATAACTATTATTCACTAATAAATTTATAACTTTTTTATAATATGTTAATCCACACATGATAAAAAAATGAAAAATAATAATTTTGGGCCCCTCAAAAATTAGGGCCGTGAGCGGTTGCGCACCCCACATCTGCTCAGGGACGGCCTTGTCAAGTGTCTTTTAGTTATTATTAGGTAGTATACATATATATTATTTTTATTTTAATATCAGATTTAATTTTACACATATTTGGATTTTTTTTAACTTTTAAAATTTTAAAAAAATTCCGAATAAGTCATTATAACGTGCTTATTTTTATCTAACTTCCGATATAAATTTTATTCATAACCAATTTAGGTTAATAAAGCCTAGCCGGGTTAAATATGACATATTTTAAATTACTTATTATTATTTTTAATTCGTTTTCGTGCTTAATGCTAATTTTTACAAGGACGTAACTCTTTCTTGATTTTCGAATATACCGTTGCGACGTACTTTATTTTATTCTATATTCATAAACAAGCTTATGTAACCAAGCCGGATCAAATAGGATATATTTCACTTCTTATTTTTTTAAATTCGCTTTTGAATTTCTTAACACTCATTTTCGAACGACGTAACTTTTTTTTAATTTCTGAATACAACGTTACGACGTATTTTTTATCTACGTTTTGATATCTATAACCAAGCCACTATAAGTGCATACACTTCTCTTTACGTACTTAACCACATCGATATCACCTTCGCAACACCTAACCACATCCACTAGTACTCTCCAGATTTATTTCAGATGCTATTTGGGTGAGTAAGGCTTTATCATTCTCTCATCCTTAAGCTATCTATTCTGCATCAACATCACCATCAGTTTTTACAATCCGTTCCGACTCCATCACTGAACCATCACTAACTTTGGAAATAAATCTTTCACTTCTATATCATCCCTAAACCATTTTTAATAAAACAATTAAACTAAATAAAAAACATTTAAAAATATAAAACTTGTAAATAAAATAACTTTTCTCTAATTAAAAAAGTTATAAGACAAAAAACATCATTAGAAAAATACAACTAGTTATCTAGATTTGGTATTGATATTCTGAAAATTATACATGTTTTACATACAAAATCATCCATGTATTTGGTTGATTTATGAGCAATTACACTATAATATGGACTAAATTGGTTTTTTTTTACAGATTATTTGACCTCTAGTGTGAAGGAAAAGTCAAAGTTTTATATAAATCATAAGAAGGCATGCTCGTGCATGGCCAGGCATGGTGTATCATCCTAAAATTTTGAAACCTCGTTGTGGCCCACAAACCCTAGTCGGCCCTTCCACCCTAGCGTGAACGATGTAAAACCGTCAACGTAAATGGAAAGGGAACACTCCCTTAAACCCTAGCTGGCCCTTCCGCCCTCCTCATTCACCACATTCCACATTCACTCCAAGCTTCTAGAGAGAAAGGAGAAGATGCGAAGGGAAAAAAATCCCGTTTTTAAGATACCTATCAGCAAAAATCAAATGATCCCATGAGATCTAACTGTCCAATCGACCTCATATTTTTACAGGAATTACTGAGCCAACAGTTTACTGTAGATGTCGAGGGATTTATCCCGGCCTTCCGACATCATGGCCGTTTTGTCATCTACCAAGGAGCTGTAGTCATTCCGGCACATATATGTTTCATACTAACAAAATTGATGAGTAAAACAATTTTCACATATTTAGAAGACTAGTATACACATTCAGTGGGTATGTTTCATCCCAAATGTATAACCACCGATCAAACTAGTATTTTACTCGGATGATCTGATGTTTTACGTGGGCCCACAATTGAGCCTGTTACTAGCCCCATTACAGCGTTTCATATTTAACATGTGTATAACTTATATCTAATCATATGTGAACTTATAGCCTGAATGTTATCACGTAAACTACCTTATGCAACCAAATATTTTAGTAGTTCAATTTAGTCAGATCATAAAACAAAATCAGTTCATGGCTTTGAAAACATTTAAAAATCTAACATGTATTCATCTTAACAGAATCTTGGTTGTGAAAGTTCCTAGAGTCTTCCTCTTAGCTGGACTGCACCTCGACAATGGTTTCTAGCCTCGGCTTCTTCTGATAGAGGTTCTTACGCGTTTCTTCTAAACAGAACTTGCTTAAACATGAGTATAGTTTTTAAACAAGGGTTTAAGTTCGTATTTCTGGAAGTGGGATATGGTCAAAAGAAGGAATTTTCGAGTTTTGATGTTATGGAATTGAATGACATTGGAAATAAATTTTAAGGTTGAAAGTGCACCCACAGTGGACCGCTAGGTAGAAGGGTAGCGGTACACTACCGCCCCAACCCTAGCGAGTCAGTTAGGACACGCGTCGCTTTCTCCGGACACCGCCTCACTTTGCGGCGTAGCAGATCGATAAGGTTCTGGGTAGTTGTCACACCCCAATTTCAACTAACGGAGTTTTACCATTTGGGAAGTGACAAACCAGGATCTCAGTAATTAGTTACATTGAACGACTCTATATGGGACTCAAATGAAAATATTATATCAATCAGAGTTAATGCGGAAGCGTATAAAGAAAGTAAATGCGCAAAACAAACACGCCCAAAAAGTCCAGTCCAAACATAATTCAAAACAGTCCAAACGAAATAATAAAACATAATTCAATAGTAGGACTCCATGCATGTCATATATGTGCACCTGTGCCTTAACTTAGTGACCTTAGGAAACATGTAAGAAAAGATGTCAACACTAGATTGGTGAGTTCACAGGTTTCAATATAAATAAACGTTTACCAGATTATTGTTCATTCAATATGTATCTATAGGTAGCTAACCTACGTTTCATGTTTACTAAAGAGCTCGCAACCGAAGCTGACTGTTTGTTTATTTGCCTCATGCCAGGTCTATCAACTCTGGCGATGTGAGTAGGCTAACATTTCACCCGTTCAACCTCAAATCAAGTCAGCGCGACTAACACGGGTGGGATTTGTCAAACCCGGTAGTACTACTAAACATTACCTCGCTAAGATCCATATTAACGGTTCGATGCGTGTTGAGGACTTTCAGTGATAGCGTGTTACGCTTAGCTTTAACATTGATAACATATGAATACAATATTTAGAAATAGTTTGTGACATGTTTTCTCCCCCAATATAAAACAGTAAAAGGGGCCGTGAAAACTCACCTGATTGCGTAGGAAGTAATCACACAAGTAAGAGATTGGAATCTCAAGCGTTAGCCTGACACGGCTCACGAATACCCTAGAATTACAACATAATTATTAGGGATAAAATGGGATAAGTGATGACGACACGAAATGAGGAACGTCCTAAAGGAAACGCTCTAAAGATCAACGAGTAGACGAACGTGTCCACGGGAATACGGATTTCCTAATTAAATAATTAGAATAAATACATTACGTGTCGAACGTCTCTAATTACGAATAATATTAATTAATAAATATATTCATGCGTTTATGCCATTAAGAATGGCCTAGAAAAATAATATAATTTATTATATTATTTTTAAACTTAGCAAAATAACACAATAAATAAATTGTGTGACAAAATAATAAATCTATTATTTTTATTCAAAGATATAAACGTGTGTAAATAATATAAATAATTATATTATTTATTAGTTTGAAACGTCTCAGAATGTTTATAAACATGGCGAAATAAAAATTAAATAACTAATATTTTAACCGAGATCACTGATTGAAAATAATATAAATATATTATTTTATTTGGAGGCAAGGATTTAATAATACCATAATATATTATTATAATAGTGTGAACAATAAAAATGTGTTAAAATTCTAAACCCGAGCCTACGGGTGTTTTCGGATTTCAAAATACGTTTATATATTAATATAATAATATATGGTGGGTTTATATAACGAAAATTAGTGAAAATAAACCTTTAAAAAAAATAATGCAGGAGACTGGATTCGAACTCGGGTCTCCTGCGTATGAGGCCAGTGACTTAACCATCTCCACCCGCTAGGGAATCGCGATTGAAATCGAATCCAAAAGGTTTTAATCTGTAATTCCACTATGTTCTTCCCCTTTACCCAATCCGATCGAACCCAACCCTAATCCACCAAATCTGGTCGCGATCGACTATAATATCATGGGGGTTTTGTAAATCGGGTATGGATGATTATGAGGTTAAGTTTAATTGCAAAATCATCGTGTTTAGGATGGTTTAATTACTCGTTTAAGAACTGAAAACCCTAGTTTAAACTTGAAATCAAATCAACCAATTCTTATAAGATTAATTGCTAGAATCATGGGGCTTTTACTCATATGAACATTTCGAATCTACCCCTACAATTTAATTGCATTGAGATCATCGTTAAGATCAAAACCCCTAAAATGATTTAAGAACAAACCCTAGATTAAGAATCTTGACAAATTCGATGATATACAAATAAATTAACATAGGGCTTTCATTCCATGCATAGAGGCGACTCTATGGGTGTGTTCAATTTCATAAATGGATATCGAATTGATAGGGTTCGACCAAACTGAAAATGTATGAACCCTAGATTACGGAACCGTATCAATTTGATGTTATAAGCCCTGAAAATGATAGGGCTTTTGATCTACAGACTGAAACGAACAAGAGGGAGGTTTCAATTACCAGAATATGTGACAGATTGATGAAGGTTGGCTAGAACCCAGTCCCGACTTGCGTGGTTTACTCTCCGGCGTCTCGGATCCTTCATACAGCCGAATTAATGTGTGTAAAAACTTCAGAGGAGTTCGAATGAGTTCTGTAGATTCTCAATTGTGAGATTAACAGACGAGTGCAAGCGAATTTGATCGTGGGAGTGGGGGTTTCGACGGCTACGAGTTTAATGGACATAATTGGGTTTAATTCGAATGTAATGACAATGATTAAGGCTTAAAGATGTCTAAGTTGTTAATAATGATCGAATCAATTACGAAATTATGCAAAGTTCGGTTATAATTTGTGAATTATGATTAATGTTTGTGAGTTTGACTTTACAAAGTCAAACAAAAGTTCAATCTACTCAATTTTTGACTTTCCAAAGTCAATGGAAATGAGTTTTGATTAATTACATAACTGGCCCTCACAGTTTAAGTTTAATTCCTGACAGAATAGCCCCTGAAGTTTAGAATGGAGATAACTGGATTAAGATTTAACTGAAATTACTAACGAAATTAATCCTAAAAATCCGGATTGTTACATCATCCCCTAGTTGAAAGAATTTTCGTCCTGAAAATTAAAATCATAATTTTTTTTTTCGGATGTCACATCATCCCCTGGTTGAAAGAATTTTCGTCCCGAAAATTAAAATAGTACCTTAAGAGGTTGACGTGGAGTACTTAAATAGATGAGGATTCTCACGCATCATCTGATTCTCACGCTCCCACGTGAATTCCGGTCCGCGTTTCGAGTTCCACTGAACTCTGACAATAGGGATTTCACTACGCTTAAGCGTTTTGACTTCCCTATCCATGATTTCTACTGGTTCTTCGATGAAACGTAACTGTTCATCGATGTGTAGTTCCTCAAGAGGAACCGCGAGTGACTCGTCTGCTAGACATTTCCTCAAGTTTGAGATGTGAAAGATGTTGTGTACACCACTAAGTCCTTCGGGTAGGTCCAGTTGATACGCTACTGGGCCAATCCTCTTCACTATCTTGAATGGTCCAACATAACGAGGATTCAGGTTGCCCTGTTTACCAAAACGAATGACACCCTTCCACGGTGAGACTTTTAACAAGACCATATCCCCTAAATGAAATTCTAACGGCTTACGACGCTTATCGGCATAACTCTTTTGACGGTCACGAGCTGCTGCCATACGATTTCGAATTTGAACTATTTTCTCAGAAGTTTCAAGTACGAGCTCAGGACCCGTAAGTTGACTATCCCCAACCTCGGCCCAACAAATAGGAGAACGACATTTCCGTCCATATAGTGCCTCGAATGGAGCTGCCTTGATGCTAGTGTGATAACTGTTGTTGTAGGAGAACTCCACCAACGGTAGGTGAGACTCCCAAGTGTTACCGAAATCAATCACACAAGCTCGTAGCATATCCTCCAGAATTTGAATTGTACGCTCCATCTGGCCATCAGTTTGAGGATGGTATGTTGTGCTCATATCTAGACGCGTGCCTAAAGCTTTATGTAACGATTGCCAGAAACGGGAGGTGAATCGTGCATCACGATCCGTAATGATAGAGATTGGCACTCCGTGCCGAGAGACTACTTCTTTCAAGTAAATACGAGTAAGTTTCTCCATTTTGTCTGTTTCCTTGATTGCTAAGATGTGAGTGGACTTTGTTAAACGATCGACTATTACCCAAATGGTATCACATCCGGTAGGAGTTCGTGGCAATTTTGTGATAAAGTCCATGGATATCTGCTCCCATTTCCACATGGGAGTCTCCGGTTGCTGGAGTAGACCGGAAGGCTTTTGATATTCAACTTTGACCTTTGCGCAAGTTAGGCACTTGCTCACATAGGTGGCTATATCGGCCTTCATCTTTGGCCACCAATACAACACCTTTAGGTCATGGTACATCTTGTCAGAACCTGGATGAATGGAGTAACAAGATTTACGAGCTTCATCCATGACTAATTCCTTTAAGTTCCCGAATGCCGGAACCCATATTCGCTCGACGAAGTAGCGAATGCCGTCAGATCTGACCTCGAGTTATTCTTCCTTACCACGTGTGGCTTCCAGCGGTAGGTTTTCCTCCTTCAGGGCTTCGAGCTGAGCACTACGGATTTTGTCAGGTAATCCGAGGTGAATAGTAAGCTGTAATGCTCGAACTCGTTTGGGCTTGGTTTCCTTTCAACTTAGGGCATCAGCTACAACATTAGATTTACCCGGATGATACCGGATCGCACAGTTATAATCATTCAAGAGTTCGACCCAACGACGCTGTCTCATGTTCAGCTCTTTCTGCTCAAAGATATGTTGAAGACTCTTGTGATCGGTGTAGATAGTACACTTGGTACCGTATAAATCTAGACTCAACCTAATACTAGACCACACAACCGGCAAGTATACCGATCAATGTAGTAAAGTCTAATGAAAGTCCGGATATCGAACCCACGAGACACTAGTGACAACTCTATCTAGACTCTGACTCAATTAACTAAACTAAATCATATGGGGGGATTTGTGTTGTGATTCTAACCTAACAAACAAAAAAAAAAGACTAACTAACGAGAACCAATTATCAAGCAAAAGACTTTAGACGGATTCAAGAATGGGGAAGGCACTACCTAGGTTAAGAATCCTACTTGTAAATCTCGAATTTCTCTCGGTTATGAAAACTATGATTGAATCGGGATCTATGAATACTACACCCTTAGACTACCTACAGGATCCCTGATCATTCTCAAGATGTGACCTAGAAGGAAACCCTAAGGGGTGTGTGACGCTCACTAGTTGGTTGGATCACTTTTCAGTCTCTCCAACAATACTAAAGTACCCAAAAGACAGATTACTTTTCAGTCTCACTATCTCAATACACTCAAGGAATGTAAGGGGTAACTCGAATACGCTCGATAAGATACGGGAATGCAAAGGATACTAGGACACCTAGGGGAAACCTCTTTTCAGAGTCTTTACACCTAAAACCCTAACACCAAAGACAACCTGTCAACTTCGCACCTTTCAGATATTGAAGTCGGTAGAACATTTAAACCCTCTAAACTCTCAAATACTGTTCCTATGGATAATGATATGAAAAACCTATAAATAAATCACAAACACACAGTAGGTGACCTAATCATGCATCTATAACTGAAAGACATTCAAAAAGATACATGAGGAACAATAAGTGATCATAAATCAGACATAAATATGCATACACATCATATCAATTGTAATTAAGTTCGTTACTTTAATATCAAACCAACAACTAAGAATCCAAAAACCGATAAAAATCCAAACTTTACAAAGTAATCATCAAAACCTAGGTAGTTTAACAAATTTAGCCAATCATGAGAAAAACATAATCAAAAAAGTTAATAATACCGTTCATCGTAAAACAGAAAATAATTAAGCAGCCTGCTAGCTTCAATAAATTTTCAGCTGTGTGCCTGCTTCCTAATAATTTTCGATTACGGCCGTGATTCTTTGAGGTGTCTGCTTGCTTTGCAATTCCTTTTTGTTCAACACTGAACTTCAATCCAATCTAGCCGCCAAAACAATTCTTTAATTGACTTTCTTCCTTCTGGTGCTTCCGTTTTATTTCCTTCACGGCACAATCCCTCTTTTGACCTTGAGATTTTTGCCTAAGCACTCCCTCTGCCGTATGCGATCGTCCTCAAAAGAACTAAAATTAACCTAATTATCATTTTTTATTCTTTTTAATTCTTTGTAAATCCAACTTATATGAGCCCGTTCCAATTTAAACCCAACTTGCAATTGTAGTGCATCCTATTAATGAATTTATTGACCCAAATGCTAATTCTTTTTTCATAGCCCGACTAATTCTCCAATGTTCAACTTTAACATCTCCAAATTTTTCGTTTGAGCTTGTTTACGTCCCTTTCACTCACGAACACCTACAAAACATAACATAACTAAGTACTAACTATAAATTACTCAAAACGACTATAAAACTATGCGAAAAACGCTACAAATTACAAGGAAATATAAAGTGTGTTTTGCAACACATTAGGTATAACTGAATTTTTTAAAGTTAAGGGGTATTAATTGAAAAATATAGAAAGTTAAGTGGTTTAAACAAGAAAATTAAAAAAAAACAAAATATATTATTGGACACCGTCCATGTGTTTTAAGAGGTATTAATTGAAAAATATAGAAAGTTAAGTGGTTTAAACAAGAAAATTAAAAAAGAAACAAAAAATCTTATTGGACACCGTCCATGTGTTTTAAGGTAGTAGTAATAACAAGAAAGATATATAAAAAAATAAAAATAAAACTGAAAAGAATATATTTTGTATATGTATATCTATGTGTATGTGTGTATGTATTTACATGTTTGTATATGTGTATGTTTTTTTATGTGTATTCGTATATTTATGTGAATCTGTATTTACCTATTAAAATGTCCCAAACCCAGGGTCTCAGCTGTTGAATTTACTCATTTGCAATATAGTTTTTAAAAGTGTAACTTTGTATAATAGTAACCAAGTTTCAAAAGTGTTCCAATTAGTTCACTTAATACGCATTTTACACGATATACACCCTCGGGTATACTATGGTAAGTGATCTAATTGGAACACTTTTGAAAGTTGGTTATTATTTTTATGATATTTTCCCTTTTTAAAATATATAATAACAAATCATAAATAATAGGATGTTAGTGTTCAGGTGAGTACCCTCTTCATCCATGTCCTTAATGCCTCCTAAGCCTCCATGTTCTTCACGTCAGTCCTAACCTAAGTATCCACGTCCTTCATGTCTCCTCCATCCATCTTCTTCATACCTCCTAAGCATTCATGGCATACCTACACAAATTTAATTTTCACATTTTTTTATTCAATTAATATATTTATTAAATGAGTTAACTTAGAATCGTCAAAATATTGTCGGAAATTACCGACAAAAGGCCTTTGTCGCTAATTATTCGAAAAATTAGTCGGGACTTTGTCAGAAAATATATTTCTTACGAGGGTTTTCCAACAAACACTTTTTTGTCGGAAACTTGTCGCTGACAGCTAATTAAGACAAATTTCCCATAAAATCTGCGGTCGCAAAATTTTCATTTTTTGTTAGTGTTAACCCGATGTGTGTGCTAAAGGTATGCTAATTCTCTAAATGAGTTGTAGTTACATTAGTCGTTTAAAAGGGTTTCATGATAAAACATAACATTAAACACTAACAATAATGGTGATCCTCATCACCCCTTCCGTTTGTCGAAACAACCATGTTCTTTTCCGTTTGCCAAGCAACCGTGGTACAACCATATCCCTTGCTATTTGCCAACACAAGCGTGCTACGTTTTATTTTCTTTAACAGAGGCAACTTTTTATTTTTGGATATGAGGTGAGAAAATAATTAGTTTAATTTATTAACATAATTTTACTAATTAACTAAGATATTTACAACATTAGAAAGTATTCATTTTTAGTCAAGACTCTTCTGATGAACAAAATCTGGATTCGTCTACATAACTCAACTTTACATGAATTACGACACAATTGTGTGAAATATGACGAGAATTGGTTATGTCTCTGTCAACTTAAAATATCATGTTAGATATGAGAAAGAAATGACATTTGTTACTTTGTAAAATCATATTTGAAACGTTTTAACACATGTGACTTTTGAAAAGATATGTCGCTCATATTTGCATCTTGCATGCTCGTGAAATGTTTTTCATGAACTATTAATAAGACAAAGTAAATTGTGGTCCGTCACCGATTTCTCTTCTAACACATGTGACTTTTTTTTTGTTTTCAGATGATCGATGAGGAAAGAATATAATTTCATTAAACTTAATCACAAGTGTCGACAAAAACACCCCTCTAACTTTTATAAAATGACAAAACCGACCCTTAATTTTGTAAAATATCACTTTAACTTTTTTGATTATTAAGTTTAGAGTAAACTTTAGTTTTTGTCCCTGAGATTAGCACAAAACTTCATATTTCTTCCCTCTATAACACATTTCATCCCTGACATTTTATGTTTTAACACTTTGCGTCCCTGCTCGTTAACTCCGTTAAGTTTTCTATTACTTTTTATGCAAGTTTACTAATGTATCCCTCGCACCTTCTTCTTCAACCATCAGACCCAAGAAGCAGTTTTGACTCCATTTTTTACACTCCACGTTTTTACACTAGTCAAACAACTGCCTGTAGGTGGGGGTGCTGATCGGAGAACGACGACGATGACCACGGCGAATGAGGGGGGATTCACGTGGTGAAAACGCTTTCCATCGTCAGAACACCATCCTGGTTCCGTTTCCGCTGCCATCATGTCTCCTCTCAGCCTCCGCCACTGTTGCTATGGCAGAACCCTATATGGGGTGTCGCCGAAAAACTCATCCTGTCACCATCTCCGTCATTTAACATCGTCACCGTCGCTATCTAGGCCACCCGATGCCGCATGGTACCTTGTCTCCACCTCTATCTCTGCTTCCTGGAATCCCTAACCACCACCGCCACCATTTCTGTTGGATCCACCAAGACCCGTCGTTGGTCAAGGGGGAGGTGGTGTCGGAGAGCCGGTGGCTGGAGGGGGGTCACGCCAGAGGAAAGTGTCATTCATGTTATTGAGTCTCATATACATTTTATTGAATCTGATGAAAAGGTAGAAAGGGGTGAGGGGTATATTAGTAAATTTGCTTAAAAACTAACAGAAAACTTAACGAAGTTAAGGACAAGGGACTGGAACTGTTAAAACATAAAACATTAGGGATGAAATGTGTTATAGAGGAGCGAAAGCTGAAGTTTTGTGCAAACCTCAAGGACGAAAACTAAAGTTTACTCTTAAGTTTATAAAGTTTAGTGTGCACCCACTACTAAAAAACTGAGTATTTACCACCAAAAATTTGCCACCGTCAATGACGGTCGCTAAATTAGTGACCGATTTGCCACCGATTTATAAAATCGGATTTGCCACCGGTTATGGGGTCGAAAAAAATTAAGATGGGTTTTTTATTTAGTTATTCCAAGCAACACAGAAGATCTGTTTTTTTACACATTCTTCGTTCCCTATGCGAGTATGGCGACCTAATCTCATTCACTTGCCGAACATCTCACCGCTCATCAGACTATGGCGACCTAATCTCACCACATACTCCTTCGATTTCACAGGAAATCTGGTGCTTATTCATTTGTGCTTGAATTGCGGCTATTTCGTGGAATACTACAACGATTTCAGGTCTATTTCTCACCGTGTGTTCTTGATTACGTGTAAATTAGGGATAGGATTTGTATTATAGTTCTTAAATTAGGTCTGTTTCTACAACTGTTTCCAGTTGCTCCTCCAATTCATTTGTGCTTGAATTGAACCAGGTTTGCTATTCTAGGGTTAGCTAGCCATTGATTATTTTCCTTTACTTCTGAAGTTTTCCAGTCGCAATGTAAGACCTAGAACATAACTATTAGATGCAAATTAAGGTACAGATCAAGAATACATTTGTGCTAACAAAATTAATTCATACAAGCATGAAATAGAGAGAAAATCAAGTTAATTACCTGATCACAGTAATTCCTACACCAACAATAGTCAATGTGAAGCTTCATGAATGTAATAACTAAAGCAAAATAATCAATAGTCAATTTTCAGTTTCTCTTTGACCAAATGAATAGACAACATTCGGTTTCTCTTTGTTATGAGATGGATAGCCTTATACAAACTTAAAGTTGAAGCTCTAAGACTAGTCGTTTTGTTCATGTAATTAACCTTATATTGTTGTTTGTTTGGAGAACTATGCCTTTGCCCAGGAGTATGATTTCATTTGTTACTTCAGATTTAGTTGGCATAAAGATCCTTTGGGTACAACAACCTAAAAATTAGTTGGCATAAAAAATGATTTGACTACATTAGGAAAGTAGAGTATTTCCACATCATCAGACTTACTAGACCACTCTTACCTAAAAAGAAGTTGGTTGATCATCATCCCACATTGGATTTTTCTTCCAAGCTTGCATTTGCTTCTCTAAACTGAATTTCGCATCCTTTAGTTTGAATATCTCCCTGTTTGCTCCCTCTGTTTCTGTTGGTCTCTTGAAACTTGACTGCATCATAAGGAATAAAATTTTCAGTTTTTCACCAGATTGGAGATAATATAATCAAGTGACTAAGGCAGAAGTATTAACTGACCTTCAAATGCCTCTGAAATTTTCCAAGAAAGTGTGATAAGATGCCTCAAAGTGCTGGAAGATTAATGTGTGGACGTATGTAGGTTGTTGCTTCAAATGGTGATTATAACTTATTATCATTATGTATTTTATTGTTACCTTGAAATGAATTGTAAGGGCATTTGATTTATGTAGCTTTAGTTCCAAAATTTCACAGTACGAAACCCTGATTTTGTCGTTCTATAGTAACGTTATAAATTGATACAAAATCAACCATCTGCAGACACAAAATCATGTAGTTAACTATTTGTGCATCAATAAAGACCTGATTTATGGACAAATTTGTTTATTTTATAGTGAATTTGTAAAACATTTTATTCTTCAACAATGATATAGATATGATTAATCTCAATTTAGAAAAATATATGATTTATGGCATGACATCATCTTTTATATGATTTATGGTTGGTTGCTTAGTGCCTTATCAGCATATTGAATTAACATGAGTTTTATTGACTAAGGTTTGAGATTTAACCTTTATCTCTATGTATTTGCTATAAAAAAATTGATGAATGGGGGTATGGTTGTGGGATGTCTTGTATTTGGTCTAAATTGTTACCGGAGTTATGTTTGAGCAATAGGTCAAAATATTTTACTTCACTAAGTTTGTGTATGTTTCGTTTGTGCAAAAAATTTAAGTAACCTTTAATTTATAAATTGCTGAATATATATAATGTTTCGTTTGTGTAAAAATTGTTAGTGTCGAGGCAGCCTTAAACCTTTGCTTATTTGTTTCACATCACTGTGTATTCTCAGGTTGATATCAAATAGGAACAACCAAAATCCAATGCCACCCTGTACCACATATAGTTCAAAAAGATGCTTTTAATTTGGTAACTGTATATATTCCTATCTTTTTTATTCAATTTTAGTGTAATTGATCGATTCAAGCAACAATTTACTGATCTTGAGGAGCAGGAAGCAAAAGGGAAATAACTTTCCACTTCAAAGGCACTACACATCATTGCCAAGGTACAATCTAAAAGTTATGATTGCTTCTGCTTTCCATTCAGGTATGTTATTTTATTTTACTGAAATATGAATTGAAGTCGATTACTTGTAGAATTCTGGAGCTATGTGTTTTATGAAGTGGGTTTAATAGTCGATTACATGCTTAAATGCTTAAAGACGATTGCGTCTGCTTTCCATTCAGGTTTTTATCACTCCTAAGTTTCTGCTTTGTAAATTATGGAAATTTGTAGGACAGAGATTGAATGGTTTCGAGGGAAAAATTTGACACAGAAGGTTCTGAGAAAGAAACTTAAGAAAGGGTCTAGAAGCATCAAGCCACCAATTACTATAACAGAGAACTGTGAAAGCTGACCTGCACAATTGAAAGTTAATTTATTTAGTTATAAATTTTATGTTCATATCTTGTAATAATATTCTTTTTACAATTTTCTCATATCTCTTATTTTGCAGTGCTTATACTGATTGCATTGTAACAGAAGACCCTGAAGTTGCTGACATCTTTTTACATTAAGTTGACAGGTTTTTATATCAACTTTCATTTTTATTATATATTATAAGCTCTAATAAACTTTTAGCTGGAAAATTGCAATTACAAAGCTTGTAGTTATAAAAAGCATTTTCAATGGCCTTTTAGGCGTTACCAAAGTTTATGGTGCATAATGCTTTAATGTTTGTAGGCTTAGGTAATATGCATCACCCTTTGCTACTAATGGAATCTTGCTTTGCATGACAGGTAATAGATTTTAGCAATCATGCAACCAATATATTTATTGTGTTGGGCTAATCGGTTTGTTCTACGGGTAGCTCATTTTCTAGTTGAGCTCATTTAGAGCTTGTGAAGACGGTTATAAGATAAATGTCTCAAAGAAATGCTAGGTATATATAAATAAATTGTGTTTTCAAAGTAGTGGTAAACATGAGAGATGAGCATTTCGACCCGTTTACTCATGAATGGGTTGATTTGGGTTTTGTTTTATCTCAGATGGGTCATAAGGGCTTCTGATTTTTTAAAATAATGTAATCAGTACTTACTGTTATAGAGTACCAACTATATGAGCAACATGTAGGGTTTGAGAAAACTGAATGAAAAACTGCTAAATGATTAAGAGTTTAAGTGGTTAGATGCTCTGCATAGAACTGGTGCTAATCGAAAATATTGTTTGTTTCTCCCTTTGATAATTGTGAGAACCTGTCACCAGAAGTTTAAATGCTTAAAGACAATGGAAACAAAAAAGTAGAACATGAAATTTAACAAAATAAATAATGTCAAAACAGAGAAAAAGGTAAAACTTAATGGCATAGCATGTCATAAGAAGAAAGAGGTATTTTTGTCATAATCTATAGTATATTTTCACTTAATTAAGAAGTGATTCATAAATCTGCTTTGTGCAATTGTTGTTATAAGATAAATGTCTCAAAGAATTGCTCCTCTTTGCAGCTTATTACAGATGTAAATATTGCTGTTGCTGTAGAAGCAGTCCAAGCCATAGGCAATCTCACTAGAATTAAGAACTAATTTTTCTGCAAGTTCACGCTTTATGCTGCCTGTTTTACTTGTAAGTGTACATTTTATCATGTTTTCAAATATTCTTATGTTAGTTTTTAGAGTTGTGAACCCGTTAAATAATAGTTTTAAGTACATTGCTGATCTTGAAATTATTATGGTAGGAAATGGACAGATCTGCTGAAGTACTACCTCCTGGGTTACTTGAGATCTCTGAGCCATCACTTTCTCATAATTTTTTATTCGCCAGGTTAGTATAAATTAAATTAAGTGTACCTTTAGTATGAAATAAGGTATGCTGATGATCTGCTTCCGTTTATAAAGTATAAGCATAGTTGTTAAATAAGCAATCCCAAACACTCCTTACACTGCTTCTTGTTTACATGTGCTTATTTATCATGTTGTTTGTTTCTCTCTTAGTGTTTGTTTGAGCAGGCATGGTGTAATCGTTTCAGCTATAGTGTTCAATTCAATGAAATGGAAGAAAGGACTGACTCATAATTTATTTTAACTTTTTTAGAGATCTCTTGTTAGATTATTGTATATTTTATTTAGAAAATTATGAATTTGTATAGTATTTTGAATATATATTTATTTTTATGAGATTTTTGGTGCATTTGATTTGATTTGATTTGTATATGAATATTACTGGTAATTGTAATATATATTTGTAAAGAATTTTAAAAAAGGTATTTTTTTAATTATGTATTGAATTTGAGACTGAATTGCGACCGCAAAATGGTCGCAAAAGATAGCGGTGGCAAATCGGTAGCAACTGAAGCGGTCGCAAAAGAAGGCTGATGCGGTGGCAAATTGAAGCGGTCGCAAATCGGTGGCAACTGAAGTGGTCGCAAAGCGGTGGCAAAAGAAGGCGGTCGCAAAATTTGCGACTGTTTTTATCGTTGCAAATTCGGTCGCAAAATGTAGTAGCGGTCACAATTCGGTGGCAACAGGGCAATTGCGACGTGCATTTTTCTACCGCATTTTCGGTCGCTAAACGGTCACAACATGGCAAATGCGACCGTTTTGCGACCAAAAATGCGGTCGCAAATGCCCAGTTTTCTAGTAGTGACCCCAAGTAGTATATATAATCTGATTTTTTTTCAACAACTTTCGTTCGCTATATATTTTTTTAATAAATTGTTACTGTGTTTATTTATTTTTTTCTTAGCGTCTCGGTATAAATTTTATAAAAAAACGGAGTTGTATTCAAAATGTGGTATTTTTTAGGTATCGTTAGTTATATAGACTGACGGTAACGTGTTAACGTCACACTGAAGAACATCGGTACCATTATATAACCGTCTTTGTTACTAACTTTTTTAACGAGTTCGTCGTTTCAATGTCAAGTAATGTTTATGCCACAACGTTAATTTTACACGTTTGTTTTTATGCAAAGCCACGTTAAAGTCACCGTTTCAGCCGTTTAACGTCCGACTCCTACAGCGATACGTGGGCCTAAGTTTCTTGACATTTTCATTTAGTAACATAGTTTTACAAATTATCTAACCTTTAAAGATGCCGTCGGTGGTGGTGATGAAGATGTACCTTTGTTCATATTTGTTGTTTTACTTCTATGTATATTTACATTTGAAACGGGTTTCAGACAAATTAGACCTTTTGGTCTGGCGGGCCGCTCAAGGTAATGTGGTTCAAAGTTGCTTCCATGGTAATTAGACCTTTTGGTTTGGTAGACCATTGTTGTTCATTTTTTTCTTTGTTGTGGATGCCACATGGACTTTCTGTCTGCCACATGGAAATGTGGTTCAAAGTTACCATATCTTTATGCCACGTAAAATTATTAATTATTATTATTAGTATGTTAATACATTAATGATTTCAACATATTTTAAATTAATTAATTTTCTAAGTTAAGTTGTAATGGATTAAAGAAGAATATGAGTTACATATCCATATGAAAGTATCTGAATTAAAATATTTTGAGTGAACTGTAGTTTTTGTCTATGAGTTTTGAATAAAACATCAGGTTTCGTCCACATGTAACACTTTTGATCCCCGACGTTTGATGTTTTAACATTTTGCGTCCATAATCCTTAACTTCGTTAAAAATTTTGTTAGTTTTTATGTGAAATTACTAATATGCTCTCAGCTCCATCTTCTTCTTCATTCTTAACACATCACCACCACCAAAAACTAATAGAAAAGTTAGTTTTTCACTAGGGGTGTAAACGAGCCAAGCCGCCCGCGGGCTACTTGAGATCGGCTCGCTAAAAACTAGAAACGAGCCGAGCTTAAACAAGCTCGAGCCTAAGAATAAGCTTGTTTAATAAACGAGCCCGAGCCCGAGCTTTAGTTATCGAGCTCGAGCCGGCTCGCGAGCCTTAACGAGCCTTTTTAATTATATAATGTTTTTAATATATTTAATATATATTTATAAAATAATAATAATAATTAGTATATATAAAATTATGATAAATATAATTAAATAATATGTATTATGTTATATATAAAAACTATAATAAAATTTATATAAAAATAATTATAAACATATATAAATTAATTAATATATAATAAACGAGCTCGAGCTTATAAAACTATCAACGAGCCGAGCCCGAGCTTCAAAATTAGAGCTCGAATCGAGCTCACAGTAAGTTAAACGAGCTGAGCTTGAGCCTAGTCAAGCTTGGGCTCGGCTAGGCTCGTTTACACCCCTATTTTTCACACACGGGTGGATTGGAGGCGATGGTGATATTGGACAGGAGTGCAGGAAACCATCTTTAAAGCCTGAACCACCACAGATCTGTGATGCCGTCACTACCACCGTTCAAAACCTACCATAGATCTGGTTCAAATCCCAACTATTTTGTAGGTTCTTAACAATTGGGAAGAAACTAGTCGATTTTCTAATGGATTAAGTTTAATCATGTGGCGGCGATCAGATTTGTAGGGGATGGTGATGGTCGATTTTCAGGCGAGGTATATTCTGTCAAATTTTTGTGTAGGTGGTGGTGGTTATATGCTGGTATGCATATGAAAGGGGCGATGAAAATAACGAGGTGGTGGTGAATCGACAAATCGACGGCACCACCCCACCTTCTTCCCGATCAAATTGTCGATCAGCTACGGTCTATTAATCTCTTCATCACCATTACACAACCCCTCTCCTCCATTCTCTCTCTCTCTCTTGAAAACCCTAAAAACCCACCCACCACCACCACACCGCCGGCTACCACCACCCTAACCTCTTTATCATCATCTAGTCGTTTATTTTATCCGGCCAACACCACTACACAACCCCTCTCCTCCCCCCCCTCTCTCAAACCTTAAAAATCCACCCACCACCACCACTCTAACCGTTGTAACCACTGCCAGTAATTTTGTTCGATGAGTGACTCCAATTTTGGTTGGGGGATGCAAGATTAAGTTTATACCCATTTAACCCAAATAAATACATGGGACTGATGTTTGAAGAAAGGGGTCTGATGTTTGAAAAAGAAGGGGTATATCAGTAATTTTATATAAAAACTAATGGGCACAAAGTGTCAAAACATCAAACGTTGGAGATCAAATAAGTTACATGTGGACAAAACATGATATTTTGTTCAAACCTCAGGAATGAAAACTGTAGTTTACTCAAATATTTTTATCTATAAATTAAGTTTATACATACGAAATTTTTGTAGCAACACGCGGCTTATTTTGCTATTCCAAAAGACCACATTTTGCAATGTCACCGACCAAAACCAACCTTTAACTTTGTTACAGTGTCGATACTAGCACCTTAACTTTTAAAAATGTCGTTTTAATCCTCTCAAGTTTTTAAATTTATTTAGCATCAATCAGAACTTACCCTTAACTTCGTTAAACTGTTAAAACTAACCCTTTAACATTGGTAAAATGTAACTTTAACCCCATTAAGTTTCTAAAGTTTAGAGTTTACCCCTTTAGTATAGATAATCTGATTTCAATAACTTCATTTCGTCAATTTAAAAATTACTTTGACCCCATTCCGTTCGTTAATTTAAAATAATAATAAATTATGGTTGTGTTTAATTTTTTTTTCTTGGCGTCCCGATATAAATTTGGGTAAAAACAGAGTTGTTTTCAAAATAAGATATATTTTTAGGTATCGTGGGCTATTTCGACCGACGGTAGCGTACTGGTCCATAAAGAATGAGACCGGCACCGACTAAAGAACATCAGTGCCGTAATATAATTGTCTTTTGTCTATGATTCGATATCCACAACCTACTCCCCGTAACTTCATACGTTTTTATGTATTTAATGACATTTCTTTTTGTTCTTAGACGTGTTAATGTCACCGACACAACCTTTTAAGGTCCGCCCCCCGCCTTTCATTATAGTAGGTTATAGCAACTGATATTAACGTGCTAGTACCGCGAAGAATAAATCCGATACCGATCAAAGAACGTCGATGTCAGTATACAACAGTTTCTATCCATGTTTCGGTCTCCGGAACCGAGTTATCACAACTTCATGTTAATATTACCGTCGCACCATGCCTATCAAAGTTTACAAAATGGTATTGACAACAGGCGTGGACCAAATATTAGTTAACTAACATATTTACATAATTAAAAAGTTTCATTTTTAGTCGGTCTTTTGATGGAAAATATGGGCTCCGCCTCAATAATTTTTCAATATTAGTTAACTAACATATTTAAATAATTAAAAAGGTTCATTTTTAGTCAGTCTTTTGATGGAAAATATGGGCTCCGCCTCAATAATTTTACATGGCTCCGCCTGAAAACATGGGCTCCGCCTCAGTATAATGAGACCTAGTGATGTCTATATCAAGTTGAAATATCAAATTAGATGTGACAAATAACGTAAAATATCATATATTTGTGGTGGTTGTGGTATAATCCTAGAACTAGAACATGCTAATCATTTCCTAGTGACTTAGATCTGGACGTGAATTCACTCATGGTATAAGTTACTCTTGTTAAAATATATATCAATTTTAATAATAAAAAACTACATATGTATATATGGGAAAGATCATGAAAAAACCACCTAGTTAGATGAAAACCGAGAAATCCGTCAAGAGCCAAACAAACAATTTATAAGTTTTTTATTTTTTTTAATTTGTTTCTAAATGTATTAATGTAAAATTACACAATTTACCAAAATAACATTTTATGTATTGTGTTTTACGTATACGTAACTGTAAATTATCAGTCTTTTGTGTATGTATACGTAAGATAATACTTACAATGATTTTTTAGTAAAAATGTGTAATATTACATCAATAGTCTTATAAATAAAATAAAATAAAAAATAACGAACAACATGTATAAAGAAAGAGCTGTTGATTGGGTTAGGTATAAATGAATAATATCTCTCATTACAAAACTTTTTATAATTTATATATTCTTGATGTATAACATTACATTTATTAAACTCATGTAATACAAAGATTTCTAACCTAGTGTGTGTGTATATATATATATATATATATATATATATATATATATATATATATATATATATAACTACATAGTTCTTTTCCATCTCTATCTTTGATTTCTTCTTAAGTGCATAAGATAATCGATTAACAAACTGTGTTAACCTTGGGGAGCGATTCACAATCATTTATTTGCTCCATGGTAGTGTTCGAATCGCTTTCAAGGCTGTGTGATTACACACGATATAACCTTTCATAATTTATTGTATATTCTTCAATTCTCCATTGATATTTAAAAATTACTCCAACAATTAGTATAATCTAGAGGCGTCTACAACCAAGAATGGAGCGTGATTTCAGGAGTTACAACTTGCAATCGATGGATTGAAACAAGGTATGTAGGTTTCCAAAAAAATATCAATTTGCTCGAATTAGGCTACAATTCATCAATCAATCAGCTAATTTCTCGTCCCCGTCTGATTGCGATTTAATTAGAATGAGTTTGGAAGGTTTTTCATTTCGAATTTACAGGGATTGAATATGATTCACGTGTTTTTGACCTTTTGAGGTCAAAATTGTTCCTGTTTGGGATACCCCGGATGATGGGGTATTTAGGGTTTTATAAACAATAGGTGCGAAAAGACAAATATACCCTCACGTGGATTGCACATGAGGGTATTTAACGGAGCAAACTAACGTCCATCCAAGTTGAGGACTGTCTGTGTAACATACGTGCAAAGTTTGGGACTGCCTATGTAGTTTCTCAAACCTAGGGACCAAATCCAAAATTTAAGTAAACCACAGAGACTATCTGTGTAATTTACTCTTTTATTTTTGGATATGAGGTGAGAAATTAATTATTTTAATTTATTAAAATAACTTTACTAACATTAGAAAGTATTCATTTTTAGTCAAGACTCTTCTGATGAACAAAATCTGGATTCGTCTACATAACTCAACTTTACATGAATTACGACACAATTGTGTGAAATATGACGAGAATTGGTTATGTCTCTGTCAACTTAAAATATCATGTTAGATATGAGAAAGAAATGACATTTGTTACTTTGTAAAATCATATTTGAAACGTTTTAACACATGTGACTTTTGAAAAGATATGTCGCTCATATTTGCATCTTGCATGCTCGTGAAATGTTTTTCATGAACTATTAATAAGACAAAGTAAATTGTGGTCCGTCACCGATTTCTCTTCTAACACATGTGACTTTTTTTTTGTTTTCAGATGATCGATGAGGAAAGAATATAATTTCATTAAACTTAATCACAAGTGTCGACAAAAACACCCCTCTAACTTTTATAAAATGACAAAACCGACCCTTAATTTTGTAAAATATCACTTTAACTTTTTTGATTATTAAGTTTAGAGTAAACTTTAGTTTTTGTTCCTGAGATTAGCACAAAACTTCATATTTCTTCCCTCTATAACACATTTCATCCCTGACATTTTATGTTTTAACACTTTGCGTCCCTGCTCGTTAACTCCGTTAAGTTTTCTATTACTTTTTATGCAAGTTTACTAATGTATCCCTCGCACCTTCTTCTTCAACCATCAGACCCAAGAAGCAGTTTTGACTCCATTTTTTACACTCCACGTTTTTACACTAGTCAAACAACTGCCTGTAGGTGGGGGTGCTGATCGGAGAACGACGACGATGACCACGGCGAATGAGGGGGGATTCACGTGGTGAAAACGCTTTCCATCGTCAGAACACCATCCTGGTTCCGTTTCCGCTGCCATCATGTCTCCTCTCAGCCTCCGCCACTGTTGCTATGGCAGAACCCTATATGGGGTGTCGCCGAAAAACTCATCCTGTCACCATCTCCGTCATTTAACATCGTCACCGTCGCTATCTAGGCCACCCGATGCCGCATGGTACCTTGTCTCCACCTCTATCTCTGCTTCCTGGAATCCCTAACCACCACCGCCACCATTTCTGTTGGATCCACCAAGACCCGTCGTTGGTCAAGGGGGAGGTGGTGTCGGAGAGCCGGTGGCTGGAGGGGGGTCACGCCAGAGGAAAGTGTCATTCATGTTATTGAGTCTCGTATACATTTTATTGAATCTGATGAAAAGGTAGAAGGGGGTGAGGGGTATATTAGTAAATTTGCATAAAAACTAACATAAAACTTAACGAAGTTAAGGACAAGGGACTGAAACACCCCCTCTAACTTTTATAAAATGAGAAAACTGACCCTTAACTTTGTAAAATATCACTTTAACTTTCTTAATTAAGTTTATAAAGTTTAGAGTGTACCCTATGTAGTAAATATAATCTGATTTTAATTCAATAACTTTCGTTCGCTATATATATATTTTTTAAATAAGTTGTTGTGTTTATTTATTTTTTCTTAAAGTCTCGGTATAAATTTTATAAAAAAACTGAGTAGTATTCAAAATGTGGTTTTTAGGTATTGTTAGTTATATTGATTGAAGGTAACGTTATATAACTGTCTTTATTACTAACATTTTTAACGAGTTCGTCATTTCAATGTTAAGTCATGTGTACGCCACAACGTTAATTTTATATGTTTACTTTTGTGCAAATTAAAGCCACGTTAATGTCAATGTATCAGCCGTTTAACGTCCGCATTTTGCCACGGAATACGGGCCTAAGTTTCTCGTCATTTTCATTTAGTAACATAGTTTTACTAAGTTTCTCGTCATTTTCATTTAGTAACACAGTTTTACTAATTATCTAACCTTTAAAGATGGTGTCGGTGGTGTTGAAGATGTACCTTGTTCATATTTGTTGTTTTACTTTTATGTATATATACAATTGAAACGGGTTTTAGACAAATTAGACCTTTTGGTAGGGGTGTCAATTTTTTATACGAACCTGAATCCGACACGAAAAAAACAGGTTTTGAGTTGGAGAATACAACCCGTTAAAAAAATGGGTCAGGTCCGGATTGACCTATTTAGAAAACAGGTCGGGTCCTGGTTGACCTGTTTAAAAAACAGGTTGACCCGATAACCCGTTTATGTTTCAATTTTTTTAATATATATTTCCCTTTCTAGAAACGTTTATTAATTACTTTTGTATTTGGTGTTTAGCGTAAAAGAAATTGATTTAAACCAAAACTTATGTTTTTCCTTTCAATAGACGAGTATTCAATTATTTTTCGGTTTACCTTAAATGAATTAGATTTTGAATTTAGTAGTTCATGATTTTATATTAGATAAATGAGTTAAACATGTCAAGTTCAGGTTGACCCGAATTTAATTTATTCAGGTTGGTGACACGAATAAATATATGGGTTGGGTTAGGGTTGAAGAATTCAACCCGCCAACCCAAAACCCCTTAACCCACCAACCAATCAACTCGGCACGATTAACACCTCTACCTTTTGGTAGGCCATTGTTCATTTTTTCTTTGTTGTGGATGCCACATGGACTTTCTGTCCGGTACATGGTAAGTTACTGCCATGGTAATGTGGTTCAAGGTTACCCTGTCTTTATGCCACGTAAAATTATTAATTATTATTATTAGTATGTTAATATATTAATGATTTCAACATATTTTAATTTAATTAATTTTCTAAGTTAAGTTGTAATGGATTAAAGAAGAATACGAGTTACATATCCATATGAAAGTAACTGAATTAAAATACTTAAAATATTTTGAGTTAACTGCAGTTTTTGTTCCTGAGTTTTGAACAAAACATCAGGTTTCGTTCACATATAACACATTTAATCTTGATGTTTAATGTTTTAACACTTTGCGTCCCTGATCCTTCACTTCAGTAATTTTACATACAAACTAACATAAATTTTAACGGAGTTAAGGACCAGGGACGCAAAGTATTAAAACATCAAACGTTGGAGATCAAATATGTTACATGTGGACGAAACCTGATAATTTGTTCAAACCTTAGAGACGAAAACTATAGTTTACTCAAATATTTTTATCTGTAAATTAGATTTGTACATACGAAATTTCTGTAGCAACATGCGGCTTATTTTTACTTTTCCAAAAGACCACATCTTGCAATGTCACCAACCAAAACCAACCTTTAACTTTTTACAGTGTCAATACTAACACCTTAACTTTCTAAAATATCATTTTAATCTTCTCAAGTTTTTAAATTTATTTGGCATCAATCAGAGCTTACCCCTAACTTCGTTAAACTGTTAAAACTAACCCTTAAACATCGGTAAAATGTAACTTTGACCCCATTAAGTTTCTAAAGTTTAGAGTTTACCACTTTTAGTATATATAATCTGATTTCAATAAGTTCTGTTCGTTAATTTAAAATTTAAAAAATAATAATAAATTATGATTGCATTTAAAAAAAAATTTCTTGGCTTCCCGGTATATTTTTTTGTAAAAACATATTTGTATTCAAAATAAGGTATTTAGCTATCGTGGGTTATTTCGACTGACGGTAACATGCTGGTACCATAAAGAATGAGACTCGCACCGACTAAATAACATCAGTACCGGAATATAACTGTCTTTTATCTGTGATTCGATATCCACAACCGACTCGCCGTAACAACGGTTTTCTATCCGTGTTTCGGTCTCTAGAACCGAGTCGCCACAACTTTATGTTAATATTACCGTCGCACCGTGCCTAACAAAGTTTATAAAACGGTATTGACGTTCCGTCGCAATGCATATGCACCAAATATTAGTTAACTAACGTATTTACAACATTAAAAGGGTTCATTTTTAGTCGCTGTTTTGATGGAAAATATGGGCTCCGCCTCAATAATTTTACATGGCTCCGCCTGAAAACATGGGCTCCGCCTCAGTATAATGAGACCTAGTGATGTCTATATCAAGTTGAAATATCAAATTAGATGTGACAAATAACGTAAAATATCATATATTTGTGGTCGTTGTGGTTTCAGTGACGGAGCTTGAAAAAGTAAGAAGCGGGGGCCAAAAGTCAGAAGACTAAAATTTTTTTTCCTATCGCTATGTTTCGGGTTATATGTTCGGGTCGGACCAAACAAATCAATAATAAATAACTTTAAATATAAAATAATCTATTATAATGCGAGAGAAAAATGGTAAGTACCTGGAAGAAAATTACAACTCAGCCCGACGACCTTTAATATTTTTGAATTCATCGATTATGGATTCCGAATCAAACGTATTAGCAATATCTTTTTCTATGTAAATCACCAAGCTATTCGCCAGATACTCGTCTGCCATCTTATTGCGAAGTCGATTCTTGAATATTTTCATTGCTGAAAATCCTTTTTCTGTTGTTGCAGTAGAAACTGGAAATGTCAAGATAAGCCGAACCACTCTATCAACCAAATAATAATTTTCACGTTTCTGAGTTTCCACCAGACTTTTGCATAAATCAGAAATATTTGATATACTAGTTAGATTGGTATTCATTTTCATCTCAATATTAAAATCTTTTAACTGATATGGTAATTGATTCCTCTCATGCTCTGTAAAATCCTCAGGATAATACTTCTCTACTAGAAGACAAATCTGATCAACATTAATCTCTTTTGAAACTAAACTAGAACTAAGAGATAACAACTCCATTGCTTGCTCATTGAATCTACTATTTAACTCATCTATCTGTTTGTCCAATGTGGATGTAAACAAATCTACTTGGTAATAATGTCCAAATGTAACATGAAGATCTTTTTTACGAGGTCGATACCGAGTAGAAGTATATAAATCATTGAAATCCGGAATTTCTATTTGATGCTTGTCACAAAAATAAGTAACTTGTTCAAGCAAAGAATCTCATCCATTGTTTCTAAAATCATTTAGACTAACCTTTGTTGATCAATTCATCAACTTAACAAGAAGTATAGTGTACCTAATTATAATCATTCATCAATCATTCATCAATTCATCAATTCATCAACGAATGCAAGAAATAAATAATCATTCCTAATTATAATCCTAATACTTAACAAGAATACAACAAGAATACAACTAAAAAATGAAAAAAAATAAACAAATTAGGCTTGATTAGAGAATGCAAGAAATCAAAAAATTAGGGCTAGCTCCTAGTATAGTGTACCTGTGATGTAAGAAGCAAGCAGCAGCCTAGCAGGGCGGCGACTGGTGGTGGACGGCGGTGAATGGAGGCGACGGCAGCAGCAGCAGCGATTTCTGCAGGGAAGCGATTTGGGGCAGCAGCAGGGAAAGCGGACCAGCAAGCAGCCTAGGGTGCCGGCGACTGGTGGTGGACGGCGAGCAGCGGCAGGCGGCGGCGGTGAATGGAGCGACGGCAACAGTCTACACTGTGAGCGAAAATGAATTGGGGAAAGCAATTGTGAACGAAAATGAATTTGGAAAAGTGTTTTAAGTTTTCATTTTTCATTTCTCCCCCTAAACTTACACTTTTATTTTTAAAATGAACAATCTATTTTTTTTTTGATTTTTTTCATTTCCCACCCATAACTTATCGAAACAATATCAACATAGTAAGAATTCTTAGGGAAAAAAGTAAGCGAGGGCTAATAATTTTTTACCGAACAAAATAAGCAGGGGCCAGCTCTATACGTAAAAAAAATTCGAACGAAAACGAAAAAATTAACACTACTAACGGAAAAAACGGCAAGGGCCGGGGCCCTCCCAGGCCCCTTGTAACCTTCGCCCCTATAATCCTAGAATTAGAACATGCTAATCATTTCCTAGTGACTTCGATCTGGACGTGAACTGACTCATGGTATAAGTTACTCTTGTTAAAATATATATCAATTTTAATAATAAAAAATACATATGTATATATGGGAAAGATCATGAAAAAACCATCTAGTTAGACGAAAACCGAGAAATCTGCCAAGAGCCAAACAAACAATTTATAAGTTTTAATGTAAAATTACACAATTTACCAAAATAACATTTTATGTATTGTGTTTTACGTATATGTAGCTGTAAATTATCAGTTTTCTGTGTATGTATACGTAAGACAATACTTACAATGATTTTTTGGTAAAAATATGTAATATTACATCAATACTCTTATAAATAAAATAAAATAAAAAATAACGAACAACATGTATAAAGAAAGAGCTGTTGATTGGGTTAGGTATAAATGAATAATATCTCTCATTATAAATTTTTTTATAATTTATATATTCTTGATATATAACATTACATTTATTAAACTCATGTAATACAAATGTTTCTAACCTAGTGTGTATATATATATAACTACATAGTTAGACGAAAGCAAGAAAACCAATTTGAACCGATCATATAACAATTCAAAAAAATGCATCACCAACTTGTACTTCAAGCTTCAAGTTGTTGGGTTTATTTGAGGCTAATACCTACCGAATCTTCATATCATTAATCAGTTTGGTATTGAAGATTAAATTAAGATAACTTAGAGACGTTGTTGATACCGGAAGAAGTCAAAGTGAAATCAACGAAAGGTATGAAAAAACAAACATGTTTCTGGGTCAGTTCAACATGCACTCAAAAACTTGTTTATTAACCCAAGTTTGTTTTCAAATCTTCCTCAACCCACCCATGTTGCCATCATCAAGGAATGTGTATATTGGGAAGAATTGCAATACCTATTGGACGAAATATAGCAACCATGGGTATTTGTAAAAACAAATGTATCATTTGATCCATGTATAGCATTCAACAGTGAGTGAAAAAGGGACAAAAAAATGTTATATTTGATATCTTTTCTTGGTTTACCGTCTCAAATAAGCATACCTAATATCTTCTCTTGGTTGATGGTCTCAAGGGTGCCTCAAATAAACCACCAAACACAGCGCACTAACGATCTCCAACAACCTAAAATTTATTAATGTTGTGCTCTAAATTATACATATATTTCAAATCATTTGCATCCCATTTGTTAGCAATTTCATTGTACATTGTGTTAATTTGTCACTCATTTATCTTATATTCAAGTTTCAGGGAAATTTAAAGTCAAAATGAAGAAACAAGCGAAAAGACAACGAAAATACAAGAAATTGGTCAAGACAGAAGACCAAGCACGGGCCGTGCCCCACCGGGCACGCCCCCGTGCTCACACCCAGCAGAAAGGAAAAAGTCTCCAGCAGAAAAGACAAAGTTTCCCAGCCAAGCACGGGCCGTGCCTCACCAGGCACGCCCCCATGCCCAGTACATGCAGAGTACGTATGCAACCAGGACAAAAGCAGCCCATCAGATGTCTCAGCACGGGGCCGTGCCTCACCTCTCTGACCCTATAAATAGAGCCATTTGGTTGTCTTTTCGAGATGGAAATCATATGAGACTAATATATATTTATAACCTTAACATCTTTTGTTAAAATTTTATAGCTAAGAATTAGGAATAATCTTTGAAATCTTATTTGTGAAGGAAACATGAAGACATGCAACCCTTTGGTCAAGATTTGAAAAAACGAAGAACAATGTTGTGTTATTTCTATTATAAAAGTTATACTAATCGAAAGTGACGATGTCTCGCTCTTAAAATTTATATAACTTTGTTTTAGAATATCATAAGTCAAAAAGTTACACTCTTTTATCTGACTAAGCTAATCTTAAATGGTTGACATGTAAATTACTCATGGAATTCTGTCTTAACGGTTAGGGAGTTATAATCATTAATTGGATTTTGGTTCTACTACTTCAAATAACATTAACATAATGGTAAACTTTAGCCATATGAAAAGAGGTCAACATACATTAATGAGTGGATTCTAAACTAATATGGTTGTCTTTTAAAATTATACTTTTGCTCAAATTACATCTTTTTCAGAAAATACAAAAGATAATCCTCATTTTACCAAGAAAACAATTTAATCACTAGTCACTTGATCTAATTAAAAATCTGTGTTGAGACATTAACTGTGTCCATGGATTGACATCCGGTTCTTATCAAAACTGTATTATCACTCGATAGGTGCACTTGCCTTTGTGTGTGTATTGTAGTCTAGATGAAAACCATCTTTTAAAACCGACATTTGTGTGAAAAATCTTTATCAAAGAATATATATATATATATAGTTCACGCACATCAAGTTTTTGTCGCTGTTGCCGGGGACACGGTTTCAACAATTAACCCAAAATTTTAATCCGCAAATACTAGTAAATATTTTTCTATTCTTAGTTAGTCTGTTCTTTTTTCTACAACAATTTCACAATTAATTGTTAGGTAATGAATGTCCACCACACCTGATCCCAATATTGTCACACCCTTTTTGGAACCCGAACGACATTTCCTTCATCGATTACGGGAACGAACCCGAACTGTAGCTTAGGCGATAGCAGGAGAAACTTGGGAGGACGCTCAATCAGACTAAAACATGGCAGACGCAGAAGAGAAGAATATGACGTATTACTCCAAACCGTCCCTTGACGGTTACGAGTCCAGCGTTACCCAACCAGCGGTTGCAGCCAACAACTTCGAAATAAAATCTAGTATCATTCATTTAGTAGAAAACTCTGCTTAATTTAACGGTCTACCTGATGAAGATCCTAATGCTCACATCGCTCGTTTCTTACAAATCCGCGCTACTTTCAAAATTCATAACTCTTCTGTTGATGTCGTTAGACTTAGGCTCTTTTCGTTTTCGCTCCGTGGCCACACCATGGAATGGTTGGATGCATTGCCTCCTGGCACCATCACAACTTAGGCTAAAATGGCCGAACAATTCTTGCTAAAATACTTTCCACCCGACAAAACTGCCAAGTTAAGATCAAGTATCACAAGTTTCCATCAAGACGACGATGAATCACTGCATGCAGCATGGGAAAGATATAAGACCCTTCTAAAAAGATGTCCACATCACGTTCTAGATCTTTGGTTGCAATGTCAACCATTTTACGATGCAATCAGTGGAGCACAAAGCAAGCTGTCGACCAATGCGCTGCAGGAGACTTTGGAGGAGCAACCCCAATAGAGGCATTCCATGCATTGGAAAAGGCCGCCACGAAAATTTTTGCATATAATCCTCTAAGAGCCAGACCCACCCAAAAGGGTATGCATCACGTTGATACCGACACCATGGTCGCATCACAATTAGAAGCGCTTACTAAGAAATTCGAACAAATGTAAACCGAGTTCAAAAAGGTACAAGTTCGATGTGATACATGTGGAAAGCAGCATAAAACCAGCGAGTGTCAACAAGCGATGGTGGTAGAAGAAGTCGATTATGTGGGAGGACAAAACAATTCCTACGGAAATAATTATAACTCTAACTGGAGAAACAACTCCAACTTCAGAGAAGGAGGAAACAATCAGCAACCTCTAGGGTTCAATCGAAGACCACCTTTCCAGCAACAAAATGCACCTTTTCCACCCAAACAACCATATCAAGGACAGAACAATAGCAATCAAAGCAACGGGGAGACTAACGTCGAGAACCTTTTACAGCAACTTCTAGCTAGCACGCAAACTTCTAACAAATTGATTGAAGATCGTTTCCAAAAGCATGAAGTTGAGATGAGAAGTCAAAAGGCATCCATGCAAGCTATTGAGAAGAAAGTAGGATAGATGGTGCAGCTGCTCTCCGAGCGCCAGCAAGGAAGTCTTCCTAGCAACACAATGCCCAACCCTAATGCACAAGTAAACGCGGTCACACTTAGGAGTGGCAAGACCACCAAGGAAGGAGTCACGTCCACCTCTCAGCAAATCACAACGGAGGAATGCCCAAATGATACTCAAGAGGACACTCCTCCTACTACTGAAAAGCCAACCAAGGCACCCGTTCGAACATATATCCCGCCTCTTCCGTATCCGGGACGTATGAAAAAGGAGAAACTAGAAAATGAATACGAGAAATTCCTAGGACTATTCAAGCAACTTCACATCAATCTGCATCTCATTGAGGCTCTTGCTCAAATGCCAAATTACGCGAAATTCCTTAAAGGCGTATTGACAAACAAAAAGAAGCTTGAGGAGCTATCCCATGTAATAGTCAATGAGGAGTGCTCAACTGTCCTGCAAAACAAACTTCCCACAAAGATGACTGATCCAGATAGTTTTACCATTCCGTGTCTAATAGGGAATCTTTCAGTCAACAACGCCTTGGCCGACCTTGGCTCAAGTATCAATCTAACGCCATATGCAGTCTTTGAAAAGTTGGAGATGGGAGAACCCAAACCAACCCGTATGAGCATCCAGTTGGCTGATCATTCAGTAAAATACCCTCGCGGTATAGTCGAGAATATGTTGGTGAAAATCGATAAGTTCGTCTTTCCTGTTGAGTCCCTTGAGTCACCGCCTGATCGGTTAACTTGTGGGCAAGTCTGATGGTCTGCTGGATGGTAGTGGGGTTGGATGAGGTGACCATGCTTTGAATCTGAGGCACTAAACCTCCAATGTACAGCTCAATCCTTTTGTAATCAGGAGTCACCATGTGTGGGCACATGGTAGCAAGCTCATGGGAGCGAGTGGTATATAGTTCAATTTCAGAACCTTCCATTTTCAGGTTCCAGAATTCCCCTTCTAGCTTCTGAATCTCATCCCGAGAACAGTACTCCTCCTTTATCATTGTCTTGAATTCCTCCCACGGAAGTGCATTGGCCATAGCTAGACCCAACATCTGGACCTGAGCGTTCCACCATGTGAGAGCCGGGCCCTCCAAAGTACCAGAAGCAAACTTGACCTGATTGGCCAGGGGACAGTTGCTCATGAAAAATACCGACTCCACTTTCTCAAACCATCGGAGTAGTCCGACAGCTCCTTCAGCTCCACTAAAGGTGTGGAGCTTACAGTCCATGAATGTCTTGAATGTGCACGTTGGTTGCTGATTATGTTGACCTGGACTTAGAAACATAATATAGGATCGAGATTATAAAGCTTGGGAAAGACGCTTTGAGAGATGAATTGACCTCACCAGTCAAATGGTTTTAGTGTTTACCTGCAGCATTCTGTGCTGCTAGAGCCTCAGCGACACTATCGTTAATTAGTGTCGTCAGCTCAGCTGCCGTCATGTTAATGGTGCCTCGGCCACCAGCACGACCTCCACGTCCTCTTCCTGACATAATTCTTCACATTCACAAATATAAAATAATGTGAAATTTATCGCATTTCAAACATTATATGTACAAGTAAGGGAAATGATAACTAAACACAACGTCTAATATTTCAAAATTAAATAAGTTGTAAAGCTACAAAATAAATAACTCAAAACATCAAACTTCTTATGCTTTTATTGAATGGGAACAACCTTACCCATCTAGGTTTCAAATAGAAAGAACATACTCAAAGCATAAATGAAAGGAAAGATAGGATAGAATAATCGTCAAACATCCTCGTCATCGGAGGAAACACATGATAGTGCATCATAAATCTCAACCGGATCCTCCTCGGGTGGCTCCCCCTCTAAGGGCTCATCCTCAAACGGCTCCTCCTCATCGTCAGAAAGTGGGATATTCTCCGGCCAAAGTGCTGCTTGCATTTGGGCTTCCAGATGGGTCACTCTCTCTAGAATCCCTTCAGCAACATGGTCCAAGATGTCCACCCTCGTTTCCAAATGTTGCACCCTATCCACCAGATGGTCATGGACCTGGTCTCTTGCTGCTAGTTCAGTGGTCAGATGCTCAATTTGTTCCTTTTTCTCTTCCATTTGCAACTCCCGTTGTAGAATGCCGGGTATCTCATCAGTAGTATCTTTCACAATGCTTAACTCCCTAGACATGTAAAATAAAAAAGCTACAAAAGCTTATTCCCTGGTACATGGTAAGCTTGGTAAGGTAGATAATGAGGAAGTGGAACCAAAGTAGGGTGATGGGACATTTCCCATTTTGATCCATCTTTGGATCATTTTTTGGGTATGCATCCCAATTGTGTGATAGATTCCTTGCTTGCGCGCTACTCGGTTCACCCTAATTAACCGAATACAAATTGTCACTAGAACTAGTACGACGCCTTTTGGGCTCCGGGGAAGGTAGGATAGGTGCATCATGTCCTGGTGCCTTAGGTGATGGTGGTGGGGTTGACGACATGGTCCTGTAACGCTTATGACATGTAACTAACATGTGAGGTTATAGTCTAGTATGCAATCCTAGTTCTCTATAACCAATGGCTCTGATACCAATCTGTCACACCCCTAATTTCAACTAACAGAGTTTTACCGTTTGGGAAGTGACAAACCAGGATCTCAGTCATTAGTTACATTGAACGACTCTATATGGGACTTAAATGAAAATATCATATCAATCAGAGTAATCGCGGAAGCGTATAAAGAAAGTAAATGCGCAACACAAACGCGCCCAAAAAGTACAGTCCAAACATAATTCAAAACAGTCCAAACGAAATAATAAAACATAATTCAATAGTAGAACTCCATGCATGTCCTATATGTGCACTTGTGCCTTATCTTAGCGACCTGAGAAAACATATAAGAAAAGATGTCAACACGAGGTTGGTGTGTTCACAGGTTTCAATATATAATCAAACTTTTACCCGATTATTGTTCATTCAATATGTATCTATAGGTAGCTAACCTACGTTTCACGTTCAACTTAAGCGCTCGCAACCGAAGCTGACTGTTTGTTTATTTGCCTCTTGCAAGGTCTATCAACTTTGGCGATGTGAGTAGGCTAACATTTCACCCGTTCGACCTCAAATCGATTTAGCGCGACTAACGCGGGTGGGATTTGTCAAACCCAGTAGTACTACTAAACACTATCTCGCTAAGATCCATATTAATGATCCGATGTGTGTTGAGGACTTTCAGTGATAGCGTGTTACGCTTAGCTTTAACATTGATAACATATGAATTATAATAATCTCAAAAATATTTGTGACATGCTTTCTCCCCCAAGTTAAAACAGTAAAAAAGAGTCGTGAAAACTCACCTGATTACGTAGGTAGTAATCACACAAGTACGAGATTGAAATCTCAAGTGTTAGCCCGACACGTCTCACGGATGCCCTAGAATTACAACATAATTATTAGGGATAAAATGGGAATTGTGAAGACGACACGGAATGAGAAACGTTCTAAAGATCAAAGAGTAGACGAACATGTCTACGAGAATACAGGATTCTTAAATTAACCAATTAAGAAAAACTACGATTTGCGACGAGTGACAAATAATAAAATATAATAAATATATCCGAGCGTTATCGCCATTAAATAATGGCCTAAGAAAATAATATAATATTTATATTATTTTTAGATTTAACAAATTATTACAATAAATAATTGCGCGACCAAAATAATAAATCTATTATTTTATTCGAGGATAACAACGAATGTAATAATATAAATAATTACATTATTTATTATTTTAAAACGTTCTTTCAAGTTTATAACCGAAACAATATTTAAATATGTCATTTTTAATGAAAGTGAAGGTTTGAGAATATTATATTATTTTAAACGCGATTTAATTAAAAATACAAGACACGAGGTTAAACCCGAGCTTACGGGAGGGTTTTCCGATTTAAACATTTTAATATAATATTATATTAATATAGAGATTTAATTAAATATTAAAACAAGGATTAAAACTTAAAATAACCAAAATAGTGGTGGGGGAGACTCGAACCCGGGTCACCTCCCCACGAGCACACACACTTAACCAGTCCACCCGCTAGGGCAATCGCAACAAGACCCGGACCCAAATGGTTTTAATCAGAAGTTCCAGTGAATCCCCCTCCCATTCATATTCGCGATCGGCCAAGACCCAAAACCCTTTGATTCGATCGCGATAGGCCAAACTAGCATAGGGGTTTTGTTAACCGGGGTGTCACGAATCAGTTGATTGTGTTTAATTGTAAAATCGTTTAGTAAAAGGTTGTTTAATTTCTGTATGAACACCAGAACCCTAGAACAAGAAATCAAATCGAACGATTTTGATATTAGATGTTGATAGAATCATAGGGCTTTTGATAATTAGGACATTTCGAATATGAGGATGTGGTTTAATTTCATTCACTTTGTGTCTAAGATCGAAAGCCCCAATTTCATTTACGCATGAACCCTAGGTTAATGATCTTTATCAATTCGGTGTTAATATATTAAATTGATAGAGGGCTTTCAATCTACAAGCAAAAATGAAAGTGTGGATGAAGTCAATTACCATAATGGTGTTCGAACTGATGGGGAATGACTACAACGAATGCCGACGGCGGCGGGGTTGGTCTCCAGTGACTTTTGCTGCAACTCCCGTCAATTCAACTTGTGTAAAAGCTTCAGAGAGGTGCGATAGAGGTGTGTGGGTGCTCAATTCGTGAGAATAATAACCAAGATCGACGAATTTGATGTGTAAATGAAGATGGTCGACGGTTACGGATTGGATGCCAATAATTGGGTTTAATTCGCGCATAATGATGAAATTAAACTACTCAAAGATGGTCGTTAATGGTGTTAAAGTGTATTTCGGTTATCAATTTCGGCCTTTAGTCGATTATGGCTTGCGAATTTGAATTCAAAAATCAACAGGTTTGACTTATAAAAGTAAACAGAAATAAAAATAATCGATTTTGACTTTGTAAGTCAACAGAATGAGTTTAGGGACTTTGAAGTTTGAGATCAGAAAATGACAAAATTGGTCCTTGGGGTTTAATATTGAGTTAACTGGGTTAGGACTTAACAGGATATTTAACGGAATTGTTGACGAAGTTAATTTGAAAAGTCGAATTGTCACACACTCAGATAATTGAAGAATATGTATACGAAGACTACACACAAGAAGAGGTCCTGCAAGTGGAAGGGTCAGAGGAGATTGACACCCACTCAAATCAACCATGCAAGGACATCGACCGAGATTCAGAACCAAGGGCAAAACCATCCTTGGAAGAACCACCAGTTCTGGAGTTAAAAGAACTACCATCACATCTGGAGTATGCGTTCTTGGAAGAACAATCCCAATTGCTTGTGATCATCTCTTCTGGGTTAACAATTGAGGAGAAATCTAGACTCCTTAAGGTCCTTAAAGAACACAAAAAAGCTATAGCCTGGAAGATCATGGATATAAAAGGGATCAATCCATCATTTTGCACTCATAAAATTTTTATGGAAAGCGAATACAATCCAGTTGTTCAACATCAAAGGAGATTGAACCCAAACATGCAAGAAGTGGTAAAGAAGGAAGTCATAAAATTATTGGATGCGGGGCTCATTTATCCTATCTCTAATTCGCCTTGGGTCAGCCCTGTGCAAGTTGTACCCAAGAAGGGAGGAATGACAGTAATAACAAAAGAATATAACAAGCTCATTCCCACTCGAACCATAACTGGATGGAGGGTCTGTATTTACTACAAAAATTTAAACGACGCCTCCATAAAAGATCACTTTCCACTTCCATTCATCGATCAAATGTTAGAAAGACTTTCCGGTAGAATGTACTACTGTTTCTTAGATGGTTTTTCCGGGTACTTCCAAATTCCCATAGCCCCGAAAGATCAAGAAAAGACAACATTCACCTGTCCATACGGAACATTTGCCTACCGATGCATGCCTTTCGGCTTATGTAATGCACCAGCAACATTTCAACGGTGTATGGTAGCCATCTTTCACGACATGATCGAAGATTCAATGGAAGTGTTCATGGAAGATTTCTCAATCTTTGGCGACTCTTTTGAGCATTGTCTCAGTAATTTGGAGAAAATGTTAACAAGATGCGAAGACGCCAACCTTGTCCTTAATTGGGAGAAATCATTTCATGGTGATAGAAGGAATAGTGTTGGGACACAAAATCTCGAAAGTAGGATTAGAAGTTGATCGGTCTAAGATAGATACCATTTCAAAACTTCCACCGCCCACTTCCGTAAAATCCATTAGAAGTTTTCTAGGGCATGCCGGTTTTTACCGTCGGTTCATTAAAGACTTTTCGAAAATTGCACGTCCTATGACCCAACTCTTAGAAATATATGTCTCCTTCGTATTCTCGGACGAATGCCTAAAGGCTTTCAAACTTCTCAAAGAAAACTCATCAATGCTCCGATCACAGCTACTCTTGATTAGACCATACCATTTGAGTTAATGTGCGATGCAAGCGATTTTGCCGTAGGAGCCGTCCTAGGACAGCGAAAAGAAAAGCATTTCCACCCAATTTACTACGCAAGTAAAACGTTGAACGATGCTCAAGAAAACTACACCACTGAAAAAGAACTCCTGGCAATAGTTTTTGCATTTGATAAGTTTCGATCATATCTTGTTCTTTCGAAAACAATTGTCTACACGGATCATGCAGCATTGCGTTATTTGTTCAGCAAACAAGACGCTAAGCCAAGGTTGATCCGGTGGATACTCCTGTTACAAGAATTTGACATTGAAATTTGCGACAAAAGAGGTGCTGAGAACGTCGCGGCTGATCATCTCTCACGTCTTGAATGTCCAACCTCAGTCGAAAATATGAAATTGGATATCAATGATAACTTCCCGCGTGAATTTCTGATGAGTATAGACACAATTTGTGAAGAACATCCATGGTTCGCGGATTTCGCAAACTATCTCGCGTGCGGAGTCATTGTGAAGGGATTAACGTACCAACAAAAGAGGAAATTCCTCGCGGATGTCAAACACTATTTCTTGGAGGATCCATATTTGTTCTGGGTCAGAGCAGACCAACTCGTCCGACGATGCATGTTCGGATATAAAACGCAGCAAATCCTCAAACACTGCCATGAAGGCCCTAGTGGAGGACATCATGGGGTCACTCTAACTGCTAAGAAAGTGTATGAATCGGGATTTTTCTAGCCCACAATCTTCAAAGATGCTTACGCCATGGTGCGATCAAGCGACGCCTGTCAAAGAGCCAACAATATCTCGTTAAGAAACGAGATGCCTCAAAGACCTATTCAGGTCTGTGAAATTTTTGACGTATGGGGAATCGATTTTATGGGACTATTTCCTGTCTCCTTTGGAAACCGCTACATACTAGTGGTAGTTGATTACGTCTCAAAATGGGCTGAAGCTCAAGCACTCCCCACTAATGATGCTAGGACAGTAGTCAAATTCTTGAAAAGACTATTCGCACGATTCGACGCACCAAAGGCACTCATCAGTGATAGGGGAACGCATTTCTGTAACACTCAATTGGAAAAAGCCTTGTCTCGCTACGGTGTGCATCATCGTTTTGCTACACCTTATCACCCACAAACTAGCGGACAAGTAGAGGTGACAAATCGAGGCATCAAAAGTATTCTTGAAAAAACAGTCGGACACAACAGAAAGGATTGGTCCAAGAAACTCAATGATGCACTATGGGCATTCCGCACAGCCTATAAAACACCCATTGGGACCACTCCATTCAAACTAGTCTATGGGAAAGCTTGTCATCTTCTGGTCGAATTAGAACACAAAGCATACTGGGTATTGAAAACTGCTAATCTAGATCGGGTACAAGCAAGAAAACTCAGATTTTCCCAAATCCACGAGCTCGAGGAATTACGTTGTCAAGTGTACGAAAATTCTAAAGTATACAAAGACAAGACAAAAAGACTGCATGATTCCCGTTTGAAGGAGAATAAACAACTCAAAGCCGGAGATCGTGTCTTGCTTTACAATTCCCACCTTCGTTTATTCCCTGGGAAACGAAAATCCCGTTGGACCGGACCTTACACCATAAAGGAAGTTTTTCCGCATGGAGCTGTTGAAATTGAACATGCCGATGGGAGAAGTTTCAAAGTAAACGGTCATCTACCTCCAACCCGAGGACACTTAATTCGACTGGAGGGGTCTTGCCAAAGACCCAACATTAAACATTGGCATCTTGTAAATATTTTAATTCTTAATTTTTTAAGTTTTTTGAGTTTGATGAGCGAGGCACGGCCCCGTGCCTGACATGAAATCTTCGCCATGATCTCCGTTGAGTCCGTATCAGTTGCAGGTCTGAACATTATGTAATCCCTGTGAAGCACGCCCCGTGCTTGGCCTTCTGGTTCCCCTATAAATATCATCCTCATTCATGTCCATCTTCACACCAACAAAGAAGAGAAATGAAGATGGATTTCAGGGAGAGCACTTCGGAATGGGTTCCGACGAAGAAGCTAAGGACGGAGAGTCGTGAAGCAACAACCGTGGAAGTCGTTCTCAAGCTCAAGGAGCTAATAAAGGAGCTAACCGAGATGAACATGCTTGTGGAAAGGCGCTTGCTTCAACTTTGTGAGCGTGCAGCCGAGATTAAGGAGGAGCTTATCACGCTAAACCTGAAATTTGCTGATTTGTGCAACGGCACTTCCCAATACCCGATGCCCATGCTCCCGCATGAGATGTTTGGTGGCTTCATGTAAAATGTTCTAGTGTAGGGAAGTAATTTGTAGAGTCTCCCGGCTAGTATTTCAATTTCCTGTTTCAATGATATGATCGTGTGTTAGGATTTCTGCTTATCTTAATCTTGAATGACTAACTAACCTTGTTGTGTTGGATTTGAGACTTTAGTGACCAAGCTTAAAAAAATATATATATATATATGCACAGTGTAGTGGGGCACGACCCCGTGCTTGACAGTTGCAGCAGCTTTTTCTCTTTCTTAATAATCCCAACTTTTTAACCCCATTCACCCCTAATAATCCAACCGATTGCTCACGGTTCTTGGCCACCAAACACTCCATTTTCATCAATTTCTTCAACAAATCTCTCAATCCTTCCATCAAGGTATGTTTAGATCATCCTCTTGTAAGTAATTAGGGTTTTTATTTCAATTTTGGGCATGATTCTTGTTCCTAACCGGATTTTGCCCCTTTTGAGTCACAGGTTATAAATTTCTAGGGTTTTCCTTTTAAATCCTCAAATAATCTTGCAAGTTTCGGTTTAAATTGGGTTTCCACCCGGATTGACCCATTTGTTCATCAAAATAGTTTGTTAGGTTTGATTCTTGTTGACCATTGTTTAAAAATCTGTTACACCCGCGAAAACAAGAGTTCAAGGTTTCACAAAACTGGGCTAGTACATGAGTTCGAATCTCAGATTCTGCACTCTCAATGAAGCATGCCCCGTGCCCCACCTAAGCACGGCCCTTGCTTTGACCACACTACGGGTCTGTTGCTGTCTGGAACTGCACCATCAGGACTGATGACCAAGCATGCCCCGTGCCTGCCTAGGCACGGCCCGTGCTCAACCTTCTGTCCAAATTAGGAAGTTCGTTTAATTGATGTGTTTTGATTCAACTCACTTGTGTATTAACTTCTCAGGAATCATGGTTCATCCATACTTGGTTTTTGATGGTGACAACGAAGGATGGTGTCGTACACGTTTGCGCAAGCTTAGGCAGCGCGAGGAGGAGTCACATCTTATGGTTTGCTATGACACTTTATATGCTGTCGGGCAGCGAGGACGCTTTAATAGTATAGTTACTCCCCCTTGGCGCCGCGTATTCGGAAATGCTCAGGAATCCATTCAAGAATACACTTTGGAATTCATGGCGTTATTCAACTTTCAATCAACTAATCTTGATCTTTGGGATGAAAGTGTCGTGTCATTCCGTATTGGTGGCACCTGGCATACCACGCCAATTTCTCGGTTTGGAATTTCACTCGGAGTTTATACCGAGGATGAGATCTATGAGTCCGATTTTTATGGGTCGGCACACATTTTTCCAGACGAGGAAGATAGAAGCAGCCCCTACTGGGGGCATGTTAGAACATCATTCTAGAATGAAGTAGGTACCGGAGGATACAATGCCAGTCGTACAAAAAGTAGCAAACTGAAAGATCCACTGTTCCGTTACATTCACCGTCTGTTTAGCCACTCGGTAACACAACGTGGTTAGAGTGGCAGTGTTGTCAATCTCAGGGATCTTTGGATATTATACTGCTTAGTCAAGAAGCAACCTTGCAGCGTCTCTTACCTTTTCTGTTGTCTCTTTGCCTCAAACGCAACAGCAGGGGAAAGCACCCCGTTATTTGGTGGAAGTTGGATAGCAAAACTCTATGAGTACCACAATGAGCCACTAGATGGAACTTTAGGGCCACCCCCCGGTTTATTGGATTTGAGCATTTGTGCCGGCATGGGCATAGTCACCCACTTACCTGATGGCCAACCAAGGTTTCATGACTCGAAAGGGCAAGTTTGGGATCCTGAAGACCCAGATCATGTCCTCATGGATTTAGACATTCAGAATTCACCACAAAGGCAACACAGTTCGCGCTTCGAAGCAGGAACTTCATCATCACAGCAGCCTGGATTTCCATCTATGATGGATCTCTATGAGTCCATCCAAACCGTCAGCACATATGCCCGTCGCTCTTTTGAAGTCTGTGAGTCAAATTCCGGACGCATCACTAATCTGTCCGATAGGGTTGATCTACTTGGAGATGACGTTGCCTACATGAGGCGGCGAATGAACCAGAATTGGGGGGAAGAGAACCTCGATTAGGTCGAGGTGATGGGTTTAAGTCCCATCAGATCACCATTTTTAACACAAAAATAGTTGTTTATTCGGATTTATATCTTTTTAATTTTTGTTTGTATTAAAAACATTCGAGCACTGGCTGATCCGTGTCCCTTTTCTTTTAAACTACTTATTTATGTTTGCAGTTTTTAAGTAATTTTTGTGATAATAAGTTTGTATGAACACAGTTGATTCATGATTTCAGGATACTGTGAGTACCAACTACAAGCTTCCGAGACAATATCTTTCAGGGGAGTTCTTTTTAACCCATAACCCTCGTATCTGTTTTACACTTTGATTAAATCATGAACATTGAGGACAATGTTAACTTCAAGTGTAGGGAGGGGGGTTACACCATTTGTGGCACTTGAACTTTGGCTATAAAAAGCTTAAAACGAACTCCGACATTTTTCATGGCACAAAAATTATTTCAACAATTTTGAAAAACTGAAAGAAAGAAGTTGAATTTTTTCTACCACAAGTTTAACAAACCAACTAAGTAAAGTGACATAAACAAATTCCCTAAGCATGGCAAGTTACATACAAATAATAGATATGCATGATCTTTACACTTTTTACCCATTCCATCCGTTTCCGTGAGCATAACTTGAGCCTTTGAAAATTTTATATCATTCTTGTTTATATGTTCACCGAATCATTGAGGGTATCGCGTGTTTTGTGCAAAGTTAGAACTTGTTTTGGGTATACAAGACGAGACCACCATTGGAAATTTTTGCATGAAATGATTTAGGCAACTAGGATCTCCGCCTTACCAACTATCCAACCAAACACACCTAGCTAGCCTTATCATCTTCGCCCAAAACCACCAACCTTCACCAAGGATTTTGTGTAAAAAAAATAAAAATAAAAATAATAAAAAATTGCATCTGTTTGATCTCAACCTTGTCTCATGTCTTCATTTCGCAAAACCGGAATTACCCCCGGAAATTAGAGAACATCTTTTTGTTCTAATGTTTGAAGAAAGGAAAAGTTGGAGAAAAATGGAACAAAATCCACCATTTTGTAGTACATCGAAAAGCGCCATGAAAAGAAGGGCGAGAAGATACGAAAGATGTTACAAGTGTGGAAATTGGTCTCATGAGAGAAAATGTAGTAAAAATCAAACAACCTCTCAATTTGAATATACGGAGTTGATCAAATTGGGTGCTATTAGTCTCAAAGCCGAGGGAACCCTTAGGAAAAATAGCTATGTATATCTCAAGGTCAAGGAGGAAGTTATGTTTCTAAAGATGAGATTTTGTCTTGACAATCTGACCATAAACGAGTACTCGAGTTAGTATTACCCATATTAACCCGAGTATTGTAGAGGGATTTCTATTAGTTTTTACCTTAGTTTTCTTTTCAACCAAATAAAACAAAGCAAGTCCCAAATTCCCTAGCCAACCCACAAACCATAAGTCCTTTTGATTCATGCAAGGTTTCTAATTAATTTTGGTGAAGTTTTGATCCCATCACAAGCATATGACCTAGCACATTTCATGTTGACGATTGAGTGTTCTAAATACATACACCATTACATGTATGATCACAAATATTAACCGAGTATGTGAGAACATTGTGAGCAAGTGTTAAAGTTGTGCTTGTCTATAACTTCATAAAACGAACCATTGTCTCTTGGGAATAACTTCATAAGTTCACTTTTTCTTGTTTGGCAATTGTTTTCTTATGTTCTTTCTTCAAAGATGGAAAAATTACTTCTCCACTTAAGGTTTAATCAAAGTTGAATGTTTTTATCTTGCCATTGGAGTGATTTATTTCAAGATTTGCTTGAGTACAAGCAAAGTTCAAGTGTGGGGAGGTTTGACGTGCTATAAATTATACATATATTTCACATCATTTGCATCCCATTTGTTGGCAATTTCATTGTACATTGTGTTAATTTGTCGCTTATTTAGCTTATATTCAAGTTTCAGGGAAATTTAAAGTCAAAAGGAAGAAACAAGTGAAAAGACAACGAAAATACAAGAAATTGACCAAGACAGAAGATCAAGCACGGGTCGTGCCCTACCAGGCACGCCCCCGTGCTCACACCCAGCAGAAAGGATAAAGTCTCCGGCAGAAAAGACAAAGTTTCCCAGCCAAGCACGGGTAGTGCCTCACCATGCACGCCCCCGTGGTCAACTTTCCGTCACACCAGAAGTACTGTTGTCGCCCGGTCAGACAAAGCACGGGGCCGTGCCCCACTGGACACGCCCCTATGCCCAGTACATACAGAGTACGTACGCGACCAGGACAAAAGCAGCCCGTCATATATCTTAGCATGGGGTCGTGCCTCACTAGGCACAGGTCGTGCCTCACCTCTCTGACCCTATAAATAGAGCCATTTGGCTCTTGAGTTGTGTTGGCCTTTTGGGGGAGAAATTCCACTATCACATAGTTCGAGATAACAGCTGTAGAAGACCATTTGGAGGCCCAAGAAGAACCATTCCATTTTCACAATCTCACCTGGAAGATATCATTTTCATACTTGAAGCTTTGGTTACATCTAAACTCATTATGTCTTGCATGTATCTCATTTGTGTTATGTTTGTGTGTATGCTCATCATGAGCTAAACATCTCTTCAACCATCTTAGTGGTGATGAAACTCAATTAATTATGTTGAACTTATGATTATGGCTAAATTATTATGTTAATGTAATGATGATTTTGTGTTAACCTTTTGGTGATCTTGCATGTCTAAATGTTTATGGAGCAAATTAAGATTTATAAATGGGAAATCATATCGAGTTGGAAAACCTATGAGACTAACATTTATTTATAACCTTAACATCTTTTGTTAAAATGTTATACCTAAAAATTAGGAATGATATTTGAAATCTTATTTGTGAAGGAAACATGAAGACATGCAACCCTTTGGTCAAGATTTGAAAAAACGAAGAATAATGTTGTGTTATTTCTATTATAAAACTTATACTAATCGAAAGTGACGATGACTCGCTCTTAAAATTTATATAACTTTGTTTTAGAATATCATAAGTCAAAAAGTTACACTCTTTTATCTGACTAAGCTAATCTTAAATGGTTGACATGTAAATTACTCATGGAATTCTGTCTTAACGGTTAGGGAGTTATAATCTTTAATTGGATTTTGGTTCTACTACTTCAAATAACATTAGCATAATGATAAACTTTAGCCATATGAAAAGAGGTCAACATACATTAATGAGTGGATTCTAAACTAATATGGTTGTCTTTTAAAATTATACTTTTGCTCAAATTACATCTTTTTCAGAAAATACAAAAGATAATCCTCATTTTACCAAGAAAACAATTTAATCACTAGTCACTTGATCTAATTAAAAATCTATGTTGAGACATTAACTGTGTCCATGGATTGACATCCGGTTCTTATCAAAACTGTATTACCACTCGATAGGTGCACTTGCCTTTGTGTGTGTATTATAGTCTAGATGAAAACCATCTTTTAAAACCGACATTTGTGTGAAAAATCTTTATCAATATATATATATATATATATATATATATATATATATATATATATATATATATATATATATATATATATATATATATATATATATATTTCACGCACATCAGTTAACCATGTTTCAATTCAAATATTTACCTCCATTTACCACGTGCACCCGCTAGAGGTGGATCATGGGTGTTCGTAAAGTGTCAAACATGTCATTTTTTTATGAGTTCCTTAATAATTGACATAAACTAACATGGGCAGCATCGGCACATCCAAGTCTGAAATGTGATCGCCGATCAACGTTGTTGAAGTTCCAGTGGAGAATAAAGACGGTGATCTAATTTTGAAGTTCAGGCGAACATCTTCTTCAGACTTTCATTTGGATTAGAGGGTGCCAAAATCTGTTTGTACCTAGATTCAAATCCACACTCCGTGATTGCCTTCGCTGTTAAATTCGATGGGAGAGTAAACCAAGTAGGGAGATTGCTGGTGGTAGATCTATTGGTGGTCGGCAGCCTTCCATAGGGTTGTTTTTGGGTTGTCGGGGTGTTTAGTGGGGATGGCTGGATGTCGGGGTGTTTAAAGCTTCCAAGGTAATTATTTATTGTTCTTGAAGTATTTTCAAACTTTATCCTTGCTCCAAGCGGAAAGCCTTGTGTCTGAGGTTACTTTAGAAGAGATGAAAGAGGTTGTTTGGTCGTGTGGTAGTGAAAAGTCACCGGACCGAATGGTTTTTCGTTCAGTTTTATTAAAAGAAATTGGGACACTATGAAAATTTCTTTGATTTTGTCAAAGATTTCATTTTTAATTCCAAGTTTTCGAAGGGTTGTAACGCCTTAGTTAATGATTTGAGGCCCATTAGTCTTATTGGATTCCAATATAAAATCAAAGCGAATATTATGCGCATGTCGCTTGTGATCGATTCCTTTGTTAGTTCAGAACAGTCGACTTTTGTTAAATGTCGTCATATCATTGATGGTCTATTGATCCTAAATGAGATTGTTGAATGGTATAGATTTTCCCAAAGTATAGGACACTATCAGTTTGGATTATCCATTATCTGTTATGTCTTTCATGAGATTTGGAGATAAATAGATTGGCTAGACTCGGGAATGTTTGAGCTCAGCCTAGGCGTCTATCCTGGGTAATGGGAGTCCGACCTTGGAGTTTCAAATGGAGAGAGACCTCCGTCAAGGTTATCCCATGGCTCATTTTCTCTTTATCCTAGCTATGGAAGGTTTGCATGTCGCTTTGGAAGAAGTGAAGGAGGCCGGTTTTATTTCGTGGTGCTCATTTTGGAGAAGTATCTACTTCTCATCTATTTTATGCCTATGACGTCATTCTATTAGGGGAGTGGTCAAAGGAAAATATGGCCAATATTGGGAGTGTATTACATTTCTTTTTATCTTGCTTCGGGCCTAAAAATCAATCTTCTAAAGTCTAGACTGTTTGGGATTGGAGTGGATCTTGTGGAGTTTGGTAGGATGGCTAAAGTGTTGAATTGTAACCCGGATCGTTTCCTTTTTAGTTATCTTGGTATTCCTGTTAGCTCTAAAATGGCTCGGGTTAAAAGTTGGGATGTTATTATAATAAAGTTCAGCAAAGACTCTCCAAATGAAAGGCTAATTCTCTCTCTATTGTTGGAAGGGCTACTTTCCTTACTTCGATTCTCGGGTCGATTTGTACATATTATTTTTCTTTATTTCGGGTTCCGGCTAAGGTCAAAAGTATTCTTGAATCTATACGATCTAAGTTCTTTTTGGGAGGTGTTGATGAATCGAGGAAGATAACTTGGGTTAGTTGGAAACATGTTCTTGCTGATAAAAATAAATGGGGGTTAGGGTTTGGTAGTTTGCTATTCATCCTAATGCTTTATGGGTGTTAAAATTAATGACATGCATGGTTCTTTGGACTCGAGGCTCGAGTTCTCAGTTATGGTAAAGGGTTCGGGAGTGTGGAACCGTATCGTCAAGTCTACTATCTTTTTAAACAATCATGGTATAATCCCTTCTTCTATTAGGAGGAAAGTGGGAAGTGGGTTAAACACTCGGTTTTGGCTTGATGTGTGGTTAGGATATACTATTCTCGCAGATAGGTTTCCTAGATTATTCCGTTTGGAAAACTCGAAATCTTGGTTTCTGGTCTTGCGCTTGAGTGGCTCCATGTGCCATTAGGATTGGCGTAGGCGGGTTAGGGGAGACAGCGAACATGATATCTGAAAATGTACATGTGGCTGAAAATGGTTCTCTGTTCTCTTTTAAACATTCCCTTACATATATATAACATACACACCGGTAAGAAGTATAAGAATGAATCAAACTTTTGATATCTGAATCATGTAATTAACAAGTTAATGATAGATATCGTAGATGTGTATCTAGTTGAAATGTTTAAAGTAATTCTGAAATATTCAATTTATTTATTTTTTAAATGTTCTTGTGTATGCAGACAAGTTATTTATGGAAACTAGAATAAAAAAAAAGTTAAATTAGTTCGCATAATCAATAAGTATCCTTCTTTGTGTGACACCCATAAAATATAAAAGAAGAAAAAACCAAATACAACACAAAGTCATTAAGAAGAAAAACATGGGTCTACTGAATTAGGTTTTGAATTTTGATGAGGTCAACATCTTTCCAGCAGTCACCGTACAAAAATTGTTAACTACTTACTTGTTTTGATGTTAAGAATATATAGAAACTATAAGTTTTAAATGTTATTTATTATCAATATTTGTACAAAGAACATGGAATTTTACTTATTATATGTTAAAATGAGAATAAAAGGTTGATTCATATCTCATATTCAAAGAGATATTTATTTAAGAAAGGAATAATTATTATCAATATTTGTATAAAGAACATAGAATTTTACTTATTATACGTTAAAATGAAAATGATGAGGTGATCCATATCTCATGTTCAAAGAGATGTTTATTACAGAAAGGATAACTGACATATTACCATGACTATTGTGTGAATAACAAAGTAAAAGTACTTGAACTAATCAAAATAGTTAACAACTTGAAAAACGGCATGTCTTATTAGGGGCGGTGAGATATGGCTAGACGTTAACCACTATCTGTATTGATATATATGGTCGAGACCCATGCAATTAGGAGTTTGTTGGACTTGTATGCCCGAGTAATGATTTATGACAATACTGCTATTAGGGGTACTATCCAAAGAGTTGCATAACGAGCAACAATCATAAATATTTTGTTAAAATATTTAGACATGAAATAACGACGAGAATAAATTATTTGTGAGACAAGTAGTTATTAATTTGGGGTGGGGGTTAGGTCCAATGCCAAAGCCATTTGAAGTTAAGGTGAAGCTACTCTTGACGTCAAGGGTTCGAGCCCCGTCATAGGCGGATTAGGCTATGAGGAGTACCCACATATTTTCACACATCCACACCCATCCACGTCAGTGCCACATCACTTCCACACCGTAGCCACATATGGGAGCGTGGTGTTCCACTTTTCACCCATCTGAAAAATACACGTGTTTAAACATCATTGGTCTTGACCCCACTCCTTAGCCCCACTCCTTAGCCCCACCTCCTTCCACTTTCCCTTCCCATGCCAGTGAAAATCTCCACACCCATCTTCCAAGCTAGTGGACCACACCAAAGGGGCATGGTGTTCCATATTTTCCACACCTGTCATATCATTTCCATGATAGTTTCACGGGGGTAATGTCCATAGCCTTAGTGTAAATTAATTATGGTGTAGATTAGGTGTCGTTAAAAAAAATAATTATTAATTTATTTAAAATAAATAATAAAACTAAAAGGGTTTCTAATTAATTATGAATTAATTAAATAATTAATTATCAAGTTAGTTGACAAGTTAGCTAATAATTTTTAGAGTAAACTTTTGTTTTGCTTCCTATGGTTTAATCATTTTAACCATTTTGCTCTAATAGTTTGAAAATAATCATTTTGCTCCCTATGGTTACACGTTTTTATCCAATATTCTCCTAGTTAAATAGGCGTTGAATCTGATTTGAATAGAAAAGACAGAAATGCCCCTCATGTGAGGGGAACGTGACTATCATTTAACGGGGATAATAAATAGAGTTAGGGACAGGGAGAATATTGGATAAAAACGTGTAACCATAGGGAGCAAAATAGCTATTTTCAAACTATTTGAACAAAATAGTTAAAATGATCAAAACACGGGGGCAAAAGAGAAGTTCATTCTAATTTTTATTTGAATATTAGATTCAAAATTTGAATTTAATTTGAAATTAAAAAACATAGATTGTTCCGTGAGACAAATCTATGGTTGGTTTTACTATTTATTTGGATTGAATCTAGAATCGTAAGAGACAAATATACACGCTTTCGCTTTATTTTTGAAATATTCTTAAAACCCGTATACGAATCCCAAAAATTTAAATGACTTCGACAAAAAATTTATAAAATCCATCATTTTAAAAACGGTAATTTACAAAATATCAATGATCACAATATCACACTTTTGAGGTAATTTTCGGTGTAAATTACGTGGCTATAGGATTTAACCAACCAAATAATAAAACGTAAGAGGAAGTGACTTTTAAGATACAATTTTCATAAAAGGTAGGCTAAGAACCGTGATTTACGTTTTGGCTTCCATGCTTTGATTAGTTGATGTATTTTAAATTGTTGTGTAGGTTCTGCTGCTAGTCAAAAAGATAGATTTTTTTCTTAAATTTAAAAGTGTTATATACATGCTTCTCTTTCTAAAAAATAAAAAGAGTAAACTATCATTTTAGTCAACGTGGTTTAGTCCAATTAGCAACTTTCATTAGTTTTCTTCTAGATACACTATGGTTTCCTTTTCTTGCCATTTCAATACAACTCATTAACACCGTTAACATTGGTTAGTTAAGTTAGTGTGGTGGTGTCTTTAAAGAAATCGATGGTGGTGGTGTGGGTTTTGATACGGAAGTTGAATAGAGGGGGAGGAGATGGTGGGGCGGTTGTGGTGGTGTTGTCGGCGACTGTTTGTTGTGGTGTGACTATGGTGGTGGTGGTGGTGTCGGCGTGGTGGTGGGTGGCAGAGAAAAGAGGGAGGGAGGCCCATATTCATACAAAGACATTTTCAATTAAAAAATGTATAAAAAGACCAAAGTGGGCTTTGAGTTAATAGAAAAAAGGGATGTGGTTAATCAAGTAATGAAAATGACAAGTTTTGAAAAGCACGAGAATAGACAGACGGAAAAAAAATATATTGAATAAAAGTGACCGAATCATAAGGCAAAAAATAACAATTTACTCACAAAAATAAGTGAAAAGTTGATGTGATATAAACATATCACTTTTACTAGGTCAAGGATTAAAGAGATTATGTATTTATTGTTGGCAAAGACGATCTCCAACGCTCATTTGTGAAAAATGTTTCATGGGTTGACGTGAAAGATAGAGGGAGGAGTGAAGTCAGGCAGAGAATGCAAGAGGGTGGAGGAGAGAGTGTGGCCGTCGTAAAGCTTTTGCCTTGGGTTCGATATGCAGGAGAGATGGTGTCCGCTCGTTGAGTTCTATAATGGAAGATGGTTTCACTATAGTGCACATATCTTTTTTTCTTAAACTTTTTATGTAAAGTTTATTTTAGGCTTATTATAACAACAATAAACCGTGGAGAATTACCATAATGGCATCATTGCTTCATATGTACCCTTTTCTAGTGTATCAAATGATAAGTTACACATTTTGGTCTAAACAAAAGATAAAATCTTATACTTTTAGTAGTAGTGTTTATCGAACCGGTTTTGAGTTGTTCGGGCTATTTAAATCGGCCTTTTTGAATTAGAATTTTTCAAAAATTTACTTCGGTTGAAAGTATAGTTAATTCGAACAAATCGAATTATGAGGGAAAATGTAAATACTTAATTGGGTTCGAGTAATCGGGTTAACTAAGTAAATATTAACTTTTATATATAAACATATACAGGTCCGGCTCAACATATTGTGTGACTTAAAGCGAACGTTAAAATTGAGGCCTTCTGTTAAAGTTTTATAAATATATAAAAAAAATTATGTAATTTAATGGAGTGTCAAAACCTATAATATTGACATAAAAGTTGTATAATTAACATTTCTCTCTAAAACACAAAAGTTGATAATACAAATTAAGTATTTTTTTTTAATTTTTGTGGCCCTTCAAATTTAGGGGCCTAAAACGATTGCTTTAGTTGCTTGTACTGTGGAGCCACCCCTGAATATATAAAAATACTTGACTCGGTTTGGGTTAATAAATAACTAAATATCTATAGTCATGTGATGTGGGATTGTGGAGGGCTTGTAATGACAACTATAAAAAACACATGGATGATAACCGTCAACTACACAACCATAAGGTAGTTGACTGACCATTACCCCATTAACAAAAGGTTAAATACCCTCTTCATTCTGTGGCTTATCATCACCAGCTTCAAAAGATCCAAGACTTTTTTTCTGGTACCAGAAGCCATGGAGATAACTACAGTTTTTTGTGTTCTTGGAGTTGCAGCAATCTTCTTGTTTAATTTATGGAGGATTTCGAATCGGTTGTGGTTCAAACCGAAGAAGATGGAGAAGTTTCTTAAAGATCAAGGACTCAAGGGTACCCCTTATAGATTCATGTACGGAGATTTGAAAGAGATGACGCGGATGATGAGCGAAGCCAAGTCTAAACCCATGAATCTAACTCACGATATCGCGCCTCGCGTCTTGCCTTTCTACCACAAATCTATTACTACTTTTGGTAAGTTGGTGTGCACATTTCGGTTCCTTATTTTTGAGCATGTTTGGAATTACTTTTTGAGCTTCTTATTAACTTTTTTAAAAAGTTAATAAGTTAAAAGTTCTTTTGGGTAAATCAAAAGAAAAAATAGAAGGGAATAAAGAGTTATCAAAAAGAAACTCTCATTTACTTTTTAAAACTACTTATTAACTTTTTTTTAAGTTAATAAGAAGTTTTCAAAAGTAATTCCAAAGTACAAGTTTGGATTTGGTCTCTAAATTTAAAAAATTAAACTGTCAGTCCTACTAATACATAAATTTATTTTAAAGGCGATGAATTTACATGTTAAAAGCGGTTTTCCAACCGCCCTTACAAATATCTCATCAAAAAATAGAATATTTTGAAACAAATTAAAACATATAGTTTTGTTCAGCTTTCTCTCATCTACATTTTGATGAATATTTTTGGTCTTGTAATATTAGAAGAAAAACTTATGTTAGATAGAACTCAGTTTTCAATAAATTCATATCAAAATATAGACGAAAAAACTAAACAAATGGTATATTTTAATTTATATTAAAATTTTACAAATTATGAGAGAAAAAATAAATTATATCATAAATGAAAATTGAAAAAAGTAAAATATTAGACCATCCGTAGTCATGGCGTGAAGAGGGTGGGCGTGAGCCACCTCAGCCTTTCATGTCCAGGAACACCGCCCCCTAGGCGTGAAAGGGGCGTGAAAAGGGGGGGGTGGCGTGGGGCATTCACGGGCGTAATTCACATCCTCACCAAACCCAACACCTTCAAACAATAATACTACCGTTAAAAATAAATTACCGTTAAAAAAATTAATATAATTAAATTCAAAATCTAATATAAATAATAACCAATTTTTACTCACTAAATCATCAAACCAACTTCTTAATTTTTTCTCCAAATCTCACAATGAATCCTTGAAACCCAAATAATTCATTTTTTTCAGACCAACTTCTAATATAAATCATCAAACCAACTTCTCACTAAATTCATCAAAATACACTAAAATAATTAACATCCATGATATATAAATTTTCTAAATTCAATTAAACTACTACATAAAAATCTATACATTACCAAATACCGTACTAAAAAATCTTAGGCATGACAAATTCGAGTAACGCGTCGATTTCCGGTTAGGTAATATAAGCCTTGTTGTTCCAAGTCTATAAAGAAAATAAATAAAAAAGATGAGAGTGTAATAGACAAAGTGGTGTCGGATTTTCCATAACATGTTAAATAAACGTAACAAAATACCCTTAAATTATGTATAAACGTAGCATGTTTTGTACATGGAGTGGATGACAATTAACTTTTCTGTTTATTATTTTGATAATAACCAAAATACCCATAAATTAAAAACTAAAAAAAATAGAATATAAAAAACTATATTTATACCCCTAGTTCTAAGGCGGCACCACTATTTTTTAGAAAACCTATTTTTTATTTTTTTTAATCTAGGGTATTCTGGTCATATTTAAAAATATTTAATAGAAAAGTTAACTGTCATCCACTTCAGGGAGCAAAATGTTACTTTTATATATAACTAGGAACTAATAGTGTAAGTTTTCAAATCTATAGACCAAATCCCAAATTTAAACATAGCACAAGGACTATCCGTGTAAAACTCTATCTTTTAAGTAGAATTGTGTGATGTCTATATATCGGTTTCCATTTTTAGACGCACATCAACATCTATATTTAATAGGTAAATTGGCTTTAAATAATCCAAACTATGACTCATTAACTAATAATAATGCAAACTAACAGTTAGGCCGGTGATAATCCAAACTTTCACTTTTGTTGTAAATTAAAGTCTCATCAATAGTATAATCATCATAGATTTTACACTCGATTTACACTTACTTTCGCTCAAAATGACGATTTTAAATGAAATGAAGAAATATACAAATGAAATCAAGTGAGAATCAAGAGTAAATCGAGTGTAAATATGGTGATTATGCTACTGGGACTGTCATTGACAACAAAAGTGAAAGTTGGAATTATCATCAACCAAACTGTTAGTTTAGATTATTATCAGTCAATGAGTTATAGTTTAGATTATTAAAAACTAATTTTTCTATTTAATAAAATATAGTTGTTACGTATAAATAGAAAATGAAAATCTTACTAGTAAATTATATTCTTTATTAGTCAATAATTTATCACATCTTATAGAACATAATTCTATAAAAATGAAAGAAAACCGTAGACATCATACTGGTGACGGGATTTTTGGCGGTCGAATTTATTTACACGTGTTTTTGGCGGTCATTTTGTTTACGCGTGTACAATTATTTTATTTACACGTGTGTAGGATGCTTGTTATGAGGAAGACAGAAAAGAGAAAGTGAGAAAATTAATTAATAAAAGATAAATTATTTAATCATTTACAATTATACCAATTTTATTCAACTTTTTCACTACTCTCACATCTATATCTATACTATATATATCTATACTATATAATAAATAAAGGTTTTCAAGTGACACGTATCATATCCATATTCATTCTCATCATTTTTTTCTCGTCTCTCTTTCTTTATTTAATACACTTTTTTTGTTAATAATTTATATTTAAATAAAATAGTAATTATACTAATAAAACATTTTTATTTTAAATTATCCGCTATTATAAGAAACTTTAAAATTTTATTATATAACTTTTATTTCAATCAAATAATAAATAAAAGTCAAATCACATTAAATATTAATTAACTTATTTTTGAATCTCAATTATATATTAATTTTTACATATTTTGAGTTTGTTTTTATCCTTAGTATATGTAATATATTTTTACACATGTAAAATATATACATAAATATTTAAAAAAATTATATATTGATATTTTTCACTCCGTGTGTAAACACGGGATCTAAATTAGTTATTTAATAAATAAAGGTTTTTTCATGTCACGTGTTACCTCCATATTCATACTCCTCAACTTTTTTCCGTCTCTCTCTCTTATTCAACACACTTTTATATTTTAATAATAATATATTTAAAAAAAAATATTAATAAAACACATTTATTTTAAATTATCTCTTATTATAATAAATTTTGAAATCTAATTATATAACTTTTATTTTCAATCAAATATCAATAAAAGTTACATTACATTAAATAGTAATTAACATATTTTTAAAACCCAATTATATATTAATTTTTACATATTTTGAATTTTGTTTTCTATCCTTGGTATATTTAATACATTTTTACACGTGTAAAATATATAAATAAAGATTTAAGAAAATTTTATGTATCGATATTTTTCACCCCGTGTAATAGCTATAACATTTTGTCTATGTAGTAATGTTTAGGATTTACTCTATATTCTTTTAAAAGAAGTATCTAAAATATCAAACTTTTTCTTTAATGGGTTTTATCTTCGTTACACAGGTAAGAATTGTTTTACATGGATTGGAACAAATCCTATAGTACACGTAAATGAACCGTCTATGATACGAGAGCTCTTGGCTAATTATAATAAATTTCAAAAGGCAAGGGGAGTTAATCCATTCGTTAAGTTGCTAGTTAAAGGGTTACTCGATGCCGAGGGTGATCAATGGGTTAAACAAAGAAAAATCATCAACCCCGCATTCCATATGGAGAAGCTCAAGGTTTATTGCTCTTGCTTTTATCTCCTATCTAAAACCATCATTTGGATGTTTATGATTCTTTTTGCAGCATATGGTACCCGCATTCTATGTGAGTTGCAATGAGATGATTGAAAAATGGGAGAAAGTAGTAAACACAGAAAGCTCATGTGAAGTTGATGTGTGGCCGTATCTTCAAGCTTTCTCAAGCGATGTTATTTCACGTACAGCATTCGGTAGTAGTTATGAGGAAGGAAGAAAGATATTTGAACTTCAAAGAGAACAATCAGAGCTAACCCAAAAGGCTCTAACTTCAATTTACATTCCAGGATCAATGTACTATCTATTTGATGCTTAATGTGGTAATATCACTAGTTTTATATAATTTATTTTGCTAATAAAATAAGATTTGGCAGATTTTTACCAACAAAAAACAATAAGAGGGTGAAAGATATCAACCGGCAAGTGAGGGATTCAATAAAGAACATAATCAATAAGCGACTTGTTGCGATGAAAGCTGGGGAAGCTAGCCATGATGACCTTTTGGGCATCCTTTTGGACTCCAATTACAATGAAATTAAACAACACGAGGCTAGCAATTTTGGATTAAGCATCAATGAAGTCATCGAAGAATGTAAGCTATTCTACTTTGCTGGGCAGGAGACCACAGGAAATATGCTTGTATGGACTATGATTTTATTAGGTCAGCACACAGATTGGCAGATATGTGCTAGAGACGAAGTTTTACATGTCTTCGGCGATAAAAAACCACATGTTGATGGATTGAGTCATCTAAAAGTAGTAAGTTCTAAGACCTGTATATTTACTAAATCCTTGTTGAATATGCTCTAGTTTTTAATCTTTTTTATTCGTATCTTGATCTCATTTTGCAGATCAACATGATCTTCAATGAGGTTCTTAGACTATATTCCCCAATCGTATTTCTTAGACGGCTAATACATGAAGAAACCAAACTAGGTAACTTAACCTTACCCGCAGGAACCCTCATACAAATAAACTCATTGATCTTGCACCACGACAAAGATATGTGGGGTGATGATGTCAACGAGTTTAAACCTGAAAGATTTTCTGAAGGTGTTTCAAAGTTTACTAAGGGACAAGTTGCATACCTCCCATTTGGTGGTGGCCCACGTATATGCATTGGCCAAAATTTTGCTATACTAGAAGCGAAAATGGCTCTTGCAATGATTTTGAAGCGCTTTTCTTTTGAGCTATCTTCATCCTACTCGCATGCTCCGCACACTATGCTTACTCTACAACCTCAGTTTGGTGCTCACTTGATCCTATACAAAATTTAGGCAATTTATCACCTATTATAGTTAAATTTATGATATATGTAGATTTGGTATTATCATGTACTAGTGGTAATCAATCTTGCCTAAGGTGTGTTGAAAGCAGCTACATAACTTTCTAGATACATCAAGTATAAACTCTACAAGATCAATAATTAATATTTTCATCTCTTAAATTTCAAAAGTACATTGTTAAGGATATATGGTGAATAATACTTGATTAAATATTGGGTTATATGATTGTGATACAAGAAATTTACAAAACTAGTTATTTTTTAAGAGACGAAACCCCTAGTCATGTTGGAAAAAATCACCTGTTTATATCCCCATTAATGTGTTATTTGTCACACCCCGCCTACGTCGGGTTAAACATGACCGAGTGATATAGATACTATGCCACATAAACTTTAACATAAATCATTCACTAAATCGTCGTTTGAGTTGCAATAAAAGAAACTTAAATTTTAAAGTAATCAAACATTGTAACGGGTGAGAGTAAGAGTACATCAGGACTTATATCACAAGCCTTCGAATACAACCACAGTAGTCATTACGTCACAATCTACCGTCCATTGAATTCCTTGAAGCTACAAACACTCTAAACCTTTGATCACCTAAGATGTGTGCTAAAAACAAAAGAAAGTCATAAACAAACACAATCCACATATTTAAACCTCATCTTGAAGATATAAATTAATGCAGATAATAGTCATGCAAACATGCAAATTCAATCCTAATTAGGTTCTTCTGAACAAAAGGTGACCCAAAGCACACGTGCATAAGGGCCCATAAGACGTATATATAACGACGACTCCTACCGGCAATATCATGGGATTCAAACCCCATCCAATAAGTTCCGTCCACTTTGAACGTAATAAGCACTATTTACGTATGTATGTGTACGATTTTCATCACAGAATTGTCCAACCATCAGATTTTATCTAACACATTGATCTCCAGTTTCAAGATATCATCATGGTAGAAGCAAATTACTTTTTAAATTCACACATCACAGTTTTGAAAATGTTTAGAGGAACTAACATGGAGCTAAGCGAAAAGATTTACACATAAGTGCTATCGGTAGTAAGGGTATAGATCCCTTCTTGACTACATACAACTCTCACTATACATCCAGTAATTTCTTACTAACGTCTTTATGACCATCCGGTTAGGGACAGTGTTAGGAAATATCAGCGAACAACCTTATGTATAACCAAGCTTCAAGTATGCATATCATGCCTGAGGATACAAGAGACAACTCTATTTCAAAGCCTACTCCTAACGACGATCCATGAAGTAGTTTTGAAACGAGTCGCGTCCAATATTTATTACTTTGTAAATATCTATGAATCTTGGTCGCAACACTTTGCCAATTCTCACCCGATGAGTACTAACCAATTGATTCACAACAATCTTAATTCATAATTATTCCCATAATTTTGATCGACTAAGGACAATTTGAATATAATTTCTATTCAAGGATTTGAATACAGTTCTCATTAATGTAAAAGACAATAACATTTATTTCTAATCATATAAAATGATATTGTTTACAATGTTAAAATTATCCAATACTAAGCACAAATCATATCCAATCACTAGCGTAACGAAGCCCTATAGAACTAGCATGCTTCTCGTGCTTGACTTGATTCATCAGTTTTGTGAACGGATCTTCTAGATTTAAATTTGTATGAATTTTGCATATCCGGATGTCCCTCTATTCTACTACTTCCTGTATGTAGTGGAACTTCCTCTAGACATGCCTAGTTTTATAATGTGACCTTGGTTCATTTGCTTGTGCAATGGCACCATGCTTATCACAAAATATCTCTATAGCTTCCTTGATGATTGGCATCACCTCTAGAATAGTAATGAATTTATTCATCCAAGCTACTTCCTTTGCCGCATCCAAGGCTGCAATGTATTCGGACTCAGTCGTGAATTGAGCAACAACACTTCGCTTGGTAATCTTCCAAGTTATTTCTCCTCCGTTGAGTGTGAAAACATATCCCGTTTGTGATCGAGAATCATCTCTATCTGTCTGGAAGCTAGCATCAGTGTAACACTTTACAATGAGTTCCTCTTCCAATCCACCATATATCAAGAACATATCCTTAGTCTATAACAGCCCAAGCAAACGGTGCCTAGATATTGTCCCCTTTGCCCTCGATGGGTTGCCCATCCAAGAACTCACGGTTTTGTTTTCACACGACGAGTTGCTCGCCTAGACAAAACGTGTCTTGGTAGATAAAGTATACCCCCCCTCTTATAAGGAAGACTTTGTTCTCCCTCTCAAAATCAGAATTATGATTGAACATAAACAATGAAATGTCATGTAGAAAAGCTAGAAAATGACGGACAAAATTAGCAATTCTTAATAAGTACTCACAAAAACTGAAAAATTCATCCACGACCAAAACAACGGTCGACCACAGGCTCGAACATACAAAACGAAAACAAATATCACAAAAGAAATACTATCATCCGTCGAATGTTTAACTTTTGTTATTAACAACAAATGGGATGATTGCTCGGATTAAAATCCACATCAACATGAATGCAGTTACACTCACAAGAACATTGCTGGGCAATAATGCAACAAAACTGGATTTGACATCTAAAAAAGAACCCGGAAAGTGTATAAAATCTACAAAAACAAAACGACTAACTCCTGATATCGGGTTCATCCTCTTGTTTACCGCCTTTCCATACACTTTCATGCATATGTGTTGAACATCATAATCTCTCTTTGACAAGAAAAAAGCCATATCAAAACGATAATATGTCCATCTGCGTGATAAAAGTCCTTTTTATCCTCGAAACATTTTACATGCTGATGTGGATGCCACGTAGACTGCTTTTCTTATTAATATTTATGAATGATGGAAAACTTACTTGTAATGGAGCATGTGAGATATCATATGATGAATTAGTAATCAAGAATTGTCTTCCTCATTTTCCATATCCTCAAGAATTACATATTTTGCAGGGATGTTATTGCGATTTTCTTCCATGTCATCTCCACTTGCTATTGTATTTTGGAACTTTTGGTACCTGAACGATGATCCAAAAGGCGTGGGAATATTATGTATGAATATTACAACGAAACCACCCAAAAAATGCAGAGTGATTGTTCATTAACAATAATGTAATATAATTTTCAATTTTAAGAGGATATTTCCATGACGTTAATTGAACCCGTGATCCAAGTTCTTTGATTATTACTTACTTGTACCAGTTGAATAGGCTCACACCAAACATAATTGTGACAAGACCAGCGCCTTTCAGCCATGTAAATTCGTCATGAAAGTAAAATACTGCCACCTGAAAATGAAAATTAGAAACAAAAATGAAGTTTGATAATTAAAAGAGAAATGATATTTAATTTGCTTAAATTTTGGAATATCAGGATTGGAACACAAACACTTCAAAGAATCAGTATGGCTCGCTTATGAAAATCAATATAAAAGATTTTTTTAAGTCATTATTTGTATTTCAATGTAATCAAGGTTTCCAATTAAATTTTATAATATTTAGTTTGTGTTCATAAGGCAAAGATGATGCCATACCAGGATTGTCACAGCTTCCTTCACAACTCCAGCAATAGTCACTGTTACTGCACTTGTTATTGAAACAAGAATGTACTCTGTCAACACCTGCAACAAATAAAACAAGTAAGCATAATAGTTGTAAAATTTATAGAAGAGAAAATCACGAAAGTAGGCATTTTTCTGTGTGATATACCTCTATAGCCTAGACAAAGCACAATAGCAAACAAATAGTCGTGTATCCACTTTAGCTCGCTTACACGACTTAAATCACATTAAAATGAATCTTATGTCTGTCCTATTTGAATTACATTGGAGAAAATCATACGCGTAACAACATTCACCTATCACCTCATGCTCGCGTACCGACTCGAATCCGCTTTGGCTCGCGTGCATGACCTAAATCACATTAAAAACAACTTATGTCCTACTTGAATTACGTTGGAGAAAATCATACGCGTAACTACATTGTGTATCACTTCTATGCTTTAAAAAGCGTGAGGTGCCCCTAGAGTCCTACGCGATGAGGTCCCTAGAGCCGAGGCAAGAGGCAAAGGCTGAAGGAGTTAATCTTGATTTTACGAAAGAAAGAGGGGTCGGTTTGGAAAAACGTGAATGTTGAAGAGGTGATTCAGAAATAGTTGATTAATTATTATTTAATTAATAGTTTGAATGTTTAGATAAAGTTATTTTATGTTAAAAAAATCAAGAATTATTAAACAGTCGATCTTAGTTGAGATCAAATTTCGTGTTCGTATTCTTGGTCCTGATTTCCAACAAAAGAACACATCACATGTCGAGGCGCATTTTTTATAATTCAACTTCTATCCTAGCAACTTTAAAAAAAGATGAACAAAACAAAACACACTAGTTATAAAAAAATACCTATATGTACAATTATACAAGTTCTATGTACAACCATAAAAAGCATGTATACTTTTCTTTACCTCTATGTACAACTATATAAGTTGTATGTAGAACCATAAAAAGCATGACCTGTCTTTTTATCTCTGTGTACAACTATACAAGCTTTGTGTACAACCATAAAAAGTATTACCGGCCGTTCATCTCAATGTACAACTATACAACCAACCTATCATTTTATCTATGTGTACAAATACATAAGCTATACGTACGAAGTACATACGTTTTACCTTTCTTATCTCATCTATATGACCCCTTTTCCATACCCAAACTTGTATCATTTTCATTATTCTCTCTACCACTTCTATATTCTCTACTTCCCCAAGAGAAAACAAAGTCTGAGAAAGAGAAGCACGAGAAAGAAGGGAGGAGAGGAAACTTGTATCATTTCCAATGTCTCCCATCCTTCTCCATCGTCTTCCGCATGAGTCTAGCCTTCTCCCTCATCCACTTACATACCCCGCCATATACACAAGAAGGCGGCAGATGTGCCGCTTCACACGATGTGGTCTCCTTAGGCGTAACTCGCCGCCTCAGCTTTGCCTCCTGGGATTGTTGCACTTCACCTTCTTTGATGTGTACCCCACCTCATCAACCGCCTCGTGCATCACGCGCCTGAGGCGTCATTTTTAAAACCAAGGCCCAACAATCCTAGCTTATCTGCTATCTCCGTATAATGTAGTGGTTAAGGCATTAAAATGTTTGTAAACCTCATAAATCAGTTTTAAATTCATTTAAAAGGAAAAAAGACCCTTTGCTAAGTTGATAACATTGAAACAAATCAGGCGTATGCCCCACCATTTTCCATCGACTATCATGAAAATATGTGGCTATGAAGTGGCATCTGACCTTTTGATAAGTTGATAACATTGCACAACACCGCTCACATGATTGATCTTACAAACCAACAAAAACACATCTTATAATTTTAAAGACCTCTAATATGCTTAAATCACCGCCATCGATAAAATACCACTATCGCATACGGATCTTTGTGTATTTATGTGTTTAGATGAGTTATGAAATTGGTGTTTAAATGTGTGTGAACTTCATGCATTAAATAGGAATACTAATGGCTAGATACGCAAATAAAACAGCCACTACGTGATTATTGTTTACTTATGTATTGAATCTTGTGAGCTAAGCCTACATTTTGTGGAGGATACGTGAACAAAAGGTGATGAGCAAGATGTTATCCTTATACGACTTGATTTTTAGCCTGCATTGATACAATAAAGTGGCAAACGCGAGCCAAAGTGGATAAGTGACCTTGGTTTTGCGTAACGCACGACTATAGGCATAACTAATCTCTCACGTGACTAGAGGTATACAACATACAGAAAATAAGTACTTCCGTGATTTTCTCTCTATTAATATATACCATAAAGTGTGACAGTCAAGTATTACTAAAAGAAGAAACTTACCATAAAAAAAGCAAAAGTTCCCCCCAAAAGCATCAGAAGGGCACTTCGGGTAACATGCCATGAGCTATCAAAATAACTACTTTTTCTAAATTCATCCCATGGATCCATGAGGAGAGAGAACAAAGCTGTTGCAACTGCCATTACTGGAGTCACATAGCTCATCAGCACTAGGGGGTTTTTCAAACCTGTTCAAGAAATAACAACAAATACTATATATATAATGTTGAATATAATGTTTTGTAAGCTCAAGCTTTCAAGCATAAAATGAAATTCTACAATAATAATACTGAAAACTTAACAGAAAGAGGAAGTGTGTACCATAGACTTCTTTCTGTAGGTTTGATAGGTATGAGCAGTAAACAATAATTTTTCCAACCCAGCAAAAATAAATCATGATGTAAGTACAAAATGATAAACTAAATATATATAAATATGTCAGAGAAACTAGATCATTGAATTAAGTGATCGAACATACGCAATACCTGAAGAAGGATCTGAGTCATGCTCCACCGAAAACCAGACATAACAGCAGCAAGCATGACAAATATGAAGCCCCAAAACTCAAATGCAGTTTCTTTTGCAACTGTGACAGATAACAGATTATTACAAGTGTACAAGCATTATAAAATTATTTGTATATTTATGCTCATAATTATTAAGCATAAATATTGATCCTGCTGTGTTCAGTCAAATTCAGTGTTCAAGCAAGTGTATAAATTTGGGAATGGGAACAAAAGCTAGTCAAATTCAAGAAAGACACTAGTGATTCCATTATCAAGAAAGTCCGTAGAAAGGGATAATTTTAGTGCCAAATGTATTAGATAATCAGTGATGGCGTAGCTGTTATATAAATATAAAAACATTGGGCCACAAAAGTTCAAATTACCGGTTACAGTTACTTGTGTAATGAGTTATACCTGTTAATAAAATCCCAACAGATATTATCAACATAATGCCTAAAAGTTTGACACTTGGAGTCTCCAACCTACAAGGTAAACTTGATATTAGCATCCAAAAGAGAAGTTCAGTGCAGCATTCACAAGGATGCGAGTATAAGGGTATCCAGTTTTGGAATCCATCCAAAATTCTGATTTTGGAAGATTTGGAAGTGGTGTTTTTTGGGTAAAAATAGTTATCATCATACAGTTCACATATAGAAGCTCGTTTAACAATCTAAGAGACAGCAATTAAGTTCATGTTTAAGTTGGCTGAAAGAACATCCAATCTTTTTTCCATCACTTGGCGTGTATCTTGTATAAGTTAAGAAATAAAAGCTCCATTTGAGATGTAAAATCAATTTGATGATTTATTTCACTGGCTACATATATATCATATATTATTATGGCTGTGATGTAAAGGGTATTTGCTGAAGGAGAGAGATGAAAAGATAACACTCATGAAAGCAGCCAATTTGAAAAACAGGTAGAACGTAAACAATACCTGAATGCAAAAGCAAATATTAAGAGAAATATAGGAGATGCAGATTTACACTGCAAACAGGAAAAAGATTAACAAAACTCGTACCAGCTTCCCACAGTGGCTTTAATATTAAAGATATATCAACACAATATGAATAGAGAAAGATGACTAACCATGGTGGCAAATGTAACAGAGATAAAAACAAGTGATGCATTGCTCAAGTTGATATCCAATGATGTTGCAAGGGCCGTAGGTACAACTGTGAAAGGAAAAATCCATCTGTAGCATTAGTTATTAGAAAAGTTAATTAAATTAGCAACATGTAGGAAGGACAAGAGCTAATACTTACATCAAACATTATGCCACAAAATAAGAAAAAATAATTGCAGAAATCTACTACATATATCGGAAGAAGGTAGTGGAACAAGGGACAAATTGTTGAAGAGCACGGCGTAAAAAGTAGTCATTTGATTTTCTAGCATAAATAACTGCAGAAATCTACTACATATATCGGAAGAAGGTAGTAGAACAAGGGACATATTGTTGAAGAGCACAGCGTAAAAAGTAGTCATTTGATTTTCTAGCATAGTGTCAAGAAATCCAGACAACAATCAGAAAGATGACAATAACTATACTTTAAAGTGTAAAAAGTAATCATATGATTATCTTAGATGGCGTAAACAGTAATAATTTACATCATTGTCATAATATTTATATGAAACTTCTCAGCCATCTTATTGACTAAAAAGATATGTCAAAAAGGATTATTGTTCTATGCAAAAACCTTCGAGCTCTAAACCCATGTCAAATATATTGTCAGACACTAAAACAGAACCAATAAAAAACCTTAGGAACGTGTGTACTACCCCCGCTTACATCTTCTTGCCAGCTTATCTCAAGAACCATGATTCTGGCGGATCATAAGTTCATAGGAAACAATGTTTCAAGGCCTTTTGCACAACAGAAAGGGAAAAGAAACTATTCCCAGACATCTTCATGATTGAATAATATGGTATTACAAGAATGGTTGATATCTTGCTTAAGCAGGCATGGCAGTGATATAAAAACATAATCAAGTAAGCAGGGGTAGTGTTTCTACTTTCTAGTGTTGTATTCTTTACCAAATTCAGTTCAGCTTTTCTAATCAGAAAGTCTGTTATGTGTAGATGTAGAGTGAGAAAGTAAAATTACAAATTGAACTCAGATGAAGTGAGAATACAAAACACTCTATGGAGAGCATCTCCTGAAGGCCAAATTTACACTAGTTAGAATTTAGAAAAAAAGATATATAAAAAGGCATCTCATAATATAAAAAACCACCGAGAACATCGTAGATGCAATATGCCAATGGGCAGAAGAAACCGTTAGAAACAATAGTAGCACAACTGTGGCCTGTGCAAGTTTAATACATCTATGATATCAACAAAATGGAATCTATTTTCTTTTTGATGACCTTTTAGCAGTGTCTTTTAGTTCAAAAAGTTAAAAGAGGGCACTCGCTTACCTCTCATAAAGTAGTCCTTCCGTGCCATAGGCACTGTGGGTTCAAACTTTTGTGACCAAAAGTATATGATGCCCCTTGATAAAACGGCTTGCATTGCAAAATGAACTGTATTCATCAATAAGGGAGCAGGGAATCTTCCCATATCATCTCCCAGTAGAGTCTTATTATACCTATTTACCATTACGAAACACATTTTAAAAATGCAACTCATTAAGATGGAAGACATTACAAGCTTGCAATCTCAAACAAGAAAAGGAGACTTACAGGGTCAATAACGTACTGAAAATGTACCACATAAGTATCAAAAACAACGTCTTGAGTATATCAGAAACAGCAATAGGATTTTTGGAGCTTGATAAACCATCTTTATGTTTGTAAACAAAATCAGTGTATCTAGAACCCAGCTCTCTGTCTCTATCATAAGCATTTTCAATATCAAAAGAAGCATAATTCTCATTTTTATTTCCTCTTCTGGGGCTAGGAGGAGAAACCATGTCCATATGGCCATTCCCATTCATCTTTACATCATGCAACTGAGATTGGCCTTCATCACTCTGTATCTCTTCACTGTTTAAACTAACTTGAAGCACTGGCAGTTCAAAATCATCATCCACTTCAGACGTATTCACAATTTCGCTCTCTTGTACACCATTTGGATGGTTTTTCCCACTATTTACACCCCATCCAGAGAACGAAGGGTCCCTATGGAACCCAAGTCTTTCAATATGAGCATTATTTCCTGTGTTTAAATCACTTTCTATCATCTTATTTCCAGATTGCCGTCAGAGCCGCCTAAACCCTAACTTCAATCATGTTCCATTTGGTTGATCAATATTACCAACAAACTAGCACATGAATTAAGCCTCTCAGCAAGCTTTAGCTCTATATAATATCAAGTTTGACCTAAATCGTATAATTCTGAAGTCCAACTGATCAAAGTTCCTCAAATTCTACCAGCTCTGATCCATTTTCACAATATAAATCAGAATCCATCTTGTAATCTCTAGATACAACAACATTACATCTCAGAACAGATTGCTTACTTTATAACTCATTTGAAACACTCATGCAATCAGCAAAATCATGGTAAAATATTCATTGAAACGCATACCTTATTTGATGAAATATCGACGCTATAATGCAGAAATGATTTTTGCAGCATCAAGTTTGACCTAAATCATATAGTTCTGAAGTTCAACTGATCAAAGTTCCTCAAATTCTACAAGCTCAGATCCATTTTCACAATATAATCAGAATCCATCTCGTAATCTCTAGATACAACAGCATTACATCTCAGAATCAATTGTTTACTTTATAATGCATTTGAAACATAAACAATTTCGTTCAATCAGCTAAATCATGGTTAAAAAATTCATTGAAACGCATACCTTATTTGATGAAATGACGATGCTATAACGCATAGATGATTTAAGCCTCTAAGCAAGCTTTAGCTCTATATAGTATCAAGTTTGACCTAAATCGTATAGTTCTGAAGTTCAACTAATCGAAATTCCTCAAATTCTACCAGCTCTGATCTATTTTCACAATATAACCAGAATTCATCTTGTAATCTCTAGATACAACAACATTACATCTCAGAATCAACTGCTTACTTAACATTCATTTGAAACGCAAACAATTTTGATCAATCAGCTAAATCATTGTAAAAAATTCATCGAAACGCATACCTTATTTGATGAAATATCGGTGCTATAATGCAGAAATGATTCAAACGAATTCAAACGTCAATCGAATTCGTAGAGTTCCAAAATTTTGGATCTTCGAATGCTTTGTCAGAAGAGAGAGACAGAGATAGAGAGAGATTTGTATAATATGACGAGGAATAACAAATGGTCCTTATAATGTCCATGTAGAATTTAAAACTGAAGTTGAGTTACAAAAATAGTCCTTACACATATTTGCAATTGCTGTATTAGTCCCTTTAGAGTTGAGGATGTATTGCATCATAGCCCTTGATCTCATTCAAATTGGTGCAATGTTATAGACTTAACTATACTGTGTTATAATACATTTGACATGATAGGAATTTCTTTTTATATTAATGTTTAAGAGTTTAAGGTGGTAAAATTATCTTTTATGAATTATGTGATTAGATACAAAAAAAAAAGTAATTGAAATCTAGTTATGTAAAGAATCAATTTCATGTTTAATTAACTTCTCAAAATCGTTTTTATTTTATATGATTTCATATTATTTTGTTTTATAATTTTCTATTAAACCTTTAAATCTATATGATATGATACTTCACTAATTAATTATTTTTAAAGAATTGAATAGGTTTTGTAACCTGCAATTAAATATTTTATTACAACTGACCTATTTAATGTGGGTTTGAGGGGGTGTAATAGTGGTAAGTTGACAAATGTTATCGACTACACATATAAAGCATAGATGTCAAGTGTTTGTCACTTCTTGAGATATTGTTGTGAATAAATCATTTTTTTATAAAACGAATAGGCATTATGATGTACTTTCTTTTATCTAATTTTGATATAAATTTTATAAAAAATAGAGTCGTGTCAAATATAAAAAAAATAAGACTGTATATTATATTTTTTATCACTCTTTTTTTATAAAAAATTTATTGAAATATATATAAAAAGAAACATATCTCAAAGCAATATTCGTTTTTCTTATAAATTATTAAATATTATATATTAAAAGTTATTAAAAAAACAAAACTATATCTTAACTAAAGTCTAGTGATGCATTTTCTAAATTTGGATGCAAATAATAACACCCTATCCGTAGACTTCATGTTTCACAATTGACATTTATACGCCCTAAGTATAATTTATTTGTACTTGGGACCCAAAAGTAAGGACTTTTTCAATGTTGACATCTATTGACGTTTTGGTTACAAACAAAGTAAATATTTTCGGTGCATGATATTTGATGTTTTAACATGAAGAATATATTGTTTGGAAAAACATTTCTATCAGTTGTTAACTTCAAGGGAGACACATAGGATTCATGTTACATGCAAGAATGATGATCCATTTCTTTAAAAAGCATTATAAGCAGGAGTAAAAAAAACTCGGACATGATGAGAAAGTTTGAAACCCAAAACGTTAAAGACGGGTATGACCTGGTATGGAATTAATTTAGAAATTTGTACGGTTTTGGGACTTGTATGAGATTAGTGATAACCATATGATTTCACGAATATATTATACAGTCTTAAAAAAATAATAGTATGTTGAAGTTGTTAGAAACTTTAAACTACTAAAGTTATAAAATTGTTATAAGTGTAGTGGAGTATATTATTTTAAGTCAATTTTTTAGTTAAGTTTCAGATAATGGGCTTCCCAACGAGTAATAAAGATCATAAACAGTTATACCTGATAGTTTTTAAACCAATAAACCCGATGAGCATCAAGTAATATGTAACCAATAGATATGAGTCCGGGTATGAGACATGGTTTTATATGAGACTAATATATAAACAATGCAAATGTAAAAAAGTATTTTTTTTTAATCTTTTTATATATTGTAAATTACATATGCTCTTTTAACCTTTTCAAAACATAAACAATGCAAATACCTTCTTCTTGCTCTTTCAAAATGAATCGGATCTTTACTCATTCGGGTCGGATAGGAGGCCACTTGAAATACACGAGGGTATTCACATTTCACTTCAACGCAATAAAGCCAACAAAATAGCAAATACCGATATTGCCCTCGAAAACGCGTGTCACCGGTAGAGATTGGGTAGGAGACCCAGCCGCCGAAGCACCACCGGCCGGAAAAAAATATCTTCTTTAGCCGCCGACGTTCATATCTATAATCGGTTGATTCCGATCCACTTTGATTTCTCATCTGATGTCCGAATTTCGTCTGGAACAGCGTTGATCCTCCTATCTCCGATCGTCGTCTCCGGCGCTGCTTACGGCTACAGGTAATCCTCAGCTACGTTTATCCATCGAATACAGGCGGAAATTTGATCAATTTCATTTGTAGATCGTTTAATCTAATTATTACTCTCTTCCGAAATTGTACGGATGTATGTAGATCGGCCAATCCACCTGAATCCCTAGGGCTTTTACGTATCTAACCCTAAGTGTCCGAATTCAACATAATATGTTAATAATACATCATTGATGGTGTAAGAATTTTATTGAAAATAATGTTTGGAGCATAAGATTAGGGCAGATGTTTAAATTTTTTTCGTGTCAGGCACAGTCGCACAATTTTTTGTAAATTTCTGTATGATAACCAACAATAACTGCAACAATTTCAGAATTGGATCTCAAACTAGATGCAACATTTTAGTTTTTGGACAAATTTTAAATGAAATTATTGTCTTTCATCAGTGGATAATTTTTGTTTAAGATTACTCCAATTTATATCACATTTTTAACAGAACATTTTGTTTACTGTATAATTATTCAACTCCATAATAAGGACCAAGGTTGTAAAGGTACCGAACGTTTAGCGAACCGTTCGTGAACCATTCGGCGGGAAGTTAGTTTGTGTTCCTTTGTTTAATAAATGAACAGACGAACATGAACTAGGAATTTCGTTCGAGTAATCAAATGAACGAACTTGAAAAATTGCCGCGTTTATTCAATTGTGTTCGTGAACGTTCGTTTGTTTACGTTCATTTATGTTCGTTTGTTCATTAAAGGTTTTTTTATATTTTTTGGTTTTTAATTATCACCCTAATTCACTTACCTTTAAACTTTTTTTATTTTCTAATTTTTAAAATTTACTTGATTATCCTAATTTTAAATGTCGATTAGGGCTTCCAAATTTATTATTCCAATTTTTAATATTTACTTTATTATCGTTATTTTCAATTTTATATATGTTTATTTATGATCCTTTATGTAATTATGTTGGTTTGCGTTCGTTTATATTCGTTTATGAAATTAACAAATGAACACGAACAAATTTGTTTTCTTAATGAACGAACACGAATGAAAAATTTCGTTAAGTATGTGTTCGTGAACCATTTATTAGTCCGGTAATTCTTAACAAACGAACACGAACGTCTCATTTGAATCGGTTCGTTTACATCCCTAATAAGGACCTCTGATATGTCACTTTTGAATAATAAAATCAATGTATGGTTTTTCTTCTAAAAGGAGCCAATACTAATTTTTAGATGATTGACCCATTGTGATGCTATTTCTTGTTATGATTGGTTATTGCTCATTTGGTTTTATTATCCTCAACTGCAACTTCAAATTTTTGATCAATTTGAATGAATGTTAGAATGCTGATTATGTTTTGAAAGAACTTTTTACTGCTTACTTCAGGGCTGTACTTTGAAAATGAGATCAAGTTACCAAACTATGGACGAATGGGGTACAAAGCCAACAAGAAGAATCCCTACCTTGGTTGATCTTTGTGTTCAAAAAGCTATAGATAATGTTAGGTATTTAGGTGATGTGGGAGAGACAGACCGACATCTTTTAGAACGGTTCTTACCACATTGTAATGTAGAACAGCTGATGCATATTGAGGACTCAACCAAGGTAGTTAGTTTTTTTTAACATAGTTTTCTTTTCTAAACAAAAATCCTGTTTAAATTTGAGATATTTAAATATTGTATGTTGTGCAGGACCGAGATTTAAGCCCAGTCACTGATAAGCTATGGAAGAATTTTTACATGCAACAGTTTGGTTCTAAGAGCACCAGTGTTGTAGTTGAAAGAATGAAAGAAAAAAGAGTTTCATTTAAATGGAGACAATTGTATGAGGTGCTAATATTTTCTTCCTATCAAAATTTTTCATGGCTCCTTTGCTATTTTGTTTGTGTATCATAAAATGTGAAATTGGTAAAATAATATTTACATTTTTTGGTATTTAGAAAATGATATTACTTTTAGGAGATTTAAACATCAGGAATGATTGTGGTCTTATCATTCACAAGCATTATATGAATGACAGGATGTGCTGCTGGAGGTAAACTAAAGTGTTTAGAAAACTTTATTTAGTATTTAAAAGTTACAAGATTGAGTTAGAATGATGGGACACTCATACGGCTATCTTAACTTCAACAATGGGAAGTATATTGAAATTCATAATCCATAACATAATCGACAACTTTATTGGGGTTGTTTTATAAATAAATAATAGCAATGCTATAATTAGGTTGCTGAATGTGCAGGCAAAGTTAAAGGACGTGGAGGAGGCCCAACAAAAATCATTTGAGCGAATAAAGCAATTATATAAAAAAGAAGATGCTAGTAAGTTCTTCATTTACTATGCTTTTGGACCTTCATATGGTCATCTTTTTGCTCTTATGTTTATTTGATTTTGTTTCTTGCAAAGCTGATTTTCGTTTAGTAAACTTTAAGTTGCAATTCACTATGGCGTATGTATTTGTTAAGCTGCTACACTTTTTGTTGATGTCGATTTTATTTCTAATTTAGTTTTTATTTCATTGTGTTAGTTTTACCAAGTCTTAGGGGTTGTTTGGTAACCTTTTAATGATTCCATTAAGTGGCTACCTCTGAATCGTTCAGAGGTAAGGGGTGTTTGTTTCGCTGACAGTTCACCTCTTAATGGTTCATTTTACCTCTTAATGGTTCAAGTGAAAAATCATGATGAACCATTCGGAGCTCTTAATGATTCAGCACTTAATGGTTCAGCATTTGCCAAACAACCGCTTAGTTAGTGGGTTGCTTTTTGGGTTAATCATGAAGTTGTTTTCACCATGTTCTCCTAGTCTTTTGGTAGTGCCTTTAAATTAAGGGACCGCATGGTTTTCCAAGTTTATTTAAAGGTTTGTTTGACAAAGTATCAAACAAAGTATTTAGCACGTTTCATGCTCATGAACATTGCATGAATGTGAACTACTTTGACAACCAATAGAGCAAGCATTTCAAATTGAATTGTATGCCAAAGGCGAACAAAGTTGCGCCAACCAACCAAAAGAGTAGTGGTTACGGTTCTAAAGGATGAGCATATGGTGGTTTTCACTATAACTACCATGGAGGACACCTCCCACACCACCATCGCCACCTCCACCAGCTAGGTCTTGGCCACCAAACCTTTGGTCGAACCCCAAACACCTGGAATAGCGTCAATCCATGATTGAGGAGTTCTATGCACTTGTTCAGAACAGAAACGGTACCTGGTCACTAGTTCCTTATGTTCCTAATACTAATGTCATTGATTGCAAGTGGGTTTACAGGTTAAAGCGAGACCAACCACGTGCTATCACACGCCACAAAGCTCGTTTAGTTGCAAAAAGGCTTTTTGCAACAACCAGGAGTTGACCTCTCTCAGGGTTACTCCGGAAACTAGATGTTCAAAATGCTTTTATTCATGGTGATCTCAAGGAAACAAATCATATATGGCAACCTCCTTGTTTCGTTGATCCTACCCGGCCAAACCATGTCTGTCAACTTCACAAATCTCTATATACCAACCTCCTTATGGCATGTTGGTCTTCAAACACAACTTGACATCAATAGACCCCAAGTTTGAGGCTTGGTAGAGAGAGAAGAAAGATAGATCTCTCTATGGCTTGAAGCATGGCTTGGTTTCACCGCTTTTCATAGGCTCTACATACACCGGGTTTCACAGGTTCTAAGACAGATCCTTCTCTATTTATATATACATCTGGTGGCACTCTTATAAACATTTTAGTCTATGTTGAAGTCATTATCGTCATCGGGAACAATAAAACAACTATAAACAATGTAATTCAACTTGGCACATATTTTGCCTTGAAATATCTCGGGGCTCTGAACTATTTTTTGGGCGTTGAAATCGTTCCTCAGGACCCAACATCGTTCTTTCTTAGAGGAAATGCATTTCCGAGCTCCTCCAACGAGCATGTCTATCTGATTCCAAACCCGTTCCCTCCCTATGAGCACTTCTCACACATTGACTCTTGGTGACATCACAACCTTTTCTGATATGGTCAAATATTACCAACTTGTTGGTGCCAGTGTTGTAAAAATCGCGCCTTAGTCGCTAGGCGGCGGGTCGAGGATTAATTTTGGCCAAATCGGACTAAAAATCGCTAATCGGAAAAATTGGGTCAAAATCGGGCCTAGGCGGACCTAGTCGGCCAAAAATCGGCCACTTCCCGTTTTTCCGCTGATATTCCAGTAGGGTTCCGGCGAGTTTCCGGCAGGTTCCGGCGACTTTCTGGCAAATTTCCGGCGATTTTCAGTTTAGTTCTTGTAATTTCCAGCTTCTTTAAAAAATGTGTGTGTGTATATATATAATTTTGAAAATTACATATAAAAATGTGTGTATATATATAAAAAACTGAAAATTACATATAAAAATTCCACTCCGATTAATCCCGCCTAGGCCTAGGCCCCACCACCCGACTAGCGCCTAGCGATTTTTACAACCATGGTTGGTGCTCTTCAGTTTGTAACACTTTCTAGGCCGGATATCACTTTTGCGGTCAATAAAGTGTGTCGGTTCATGCAAGCCTCGATAGAAAAATCATTGGTTGGCAGTAAAATGCATTCTACGGTGTTTAAAAGGCACTTTGGATTTTGGTTTGCTCATAAGACAAGAATCTGGATAGACACTTCATGCCTTTACCGATATTCATTGGCACAATACTTCCGAACATTGATTATGCTCGTTGTTCAGTGCAAACAAGGAAGTTAGAAAAACATGGTGAGAAGACTACCTTTTTTACGTACATGCACGGTGGATACAATTAACTTAAAACAAAGAAAGTAGTCTTCAACAAAGATGCATTTTTGTAGAAGATGAACTTGGGAAAAGGATACTAAGAAATAAATGATCACTTAACAAATTCAATCTTTATCTTTGTAGAAGATTAGGAAGATGAAGTCATTCATGATCCTATCATTTATGAATTATTCCTACCGGATATAGATGAAGATCCCATAGGAATGAGAATTTGAGGTAACTCGAGCGATGTTGGTTTGGTACACTTTGTTATGTTTGCAGATTTGAGCCTTTGACATTTGAGTAGGCGACAAAAGATCTCAAGTATGTGAATGCTCTGAAAGAGGAAATGAAGACAACTTAAAAGACGAGTCTTGGTTATCACATTATTTTATTGGCCATTTTAGTAGTTTGATGCTATTTGCTCAAGAAAATATGGTGATAGAGTCAGGGGCGGAACATTTAAAGGGCCACCCCCTCATTTTTTTGCTAAGAAGTATTGATTTCGGCTCACTAGGTTAATTTCATATTAGTTGTAGTGTCTGGGCCGTTCCTAATCCAGACCAAAAGCCTAAATATGTTCCATAAATCGAGACAGTCACATCATTTTTGGGATTTATGGTCTTTATTTGGTGAAAAAAATTGGTTTTTGTTCAAGTTCCATCACTAGATAGGGTTGCCAAGTATACACTAATTGGAACAACCTCGTGGCTTGTACTTTTGGAAAGAATGCACTTTTCCTTTTGTTGCAGAAGAAATCAACATGCAACATAACCTCTTAAATGACATGGTCCTATGTGTGTCACATCAAGTGCCAATAATAGCTATTTATAAGCTTATGTTGAAAGGCAAAGTGGTCATTTGTTAAGATTTAGCCTGCCTTTGGTGGTGGTGAATGCACTTCTAATGAGTTCAATAAGTACTTTTGGACGGGATAAGACACAAAGTCATACTTCCATATACTTCTCAACACAATTGAACCGCGGAACAAAAGAACAAAATGATAATGGATATGACATGGGGCATGTTAAAGGACAAAGGTGTGCCTAATTTCTTTTCCGGGGGGAAGTTATCTCATGGTGTTGTTTATTTGTTGAACAAATCCCGACCACATTCTTGAGAGTATCACCTCAATAGAAGCAACGAGTGGTTTCAAACTAAACGTCAAACATTGGAAGGTGTTTGGCTCTATCACTCATGCTCATGGTCTTATGCAAACAAGAAATATTATAGATGATTGCGGTGAGAAGATTATCTTTGTATGTACTATGGGTACACATCGTTCAATTCAATAACAAAGAATGTAGCCATCAACAAAGATGTGACTTTTGCAGGTGATGAAAGTTCGGAATAGGATACTAACAAATAAAGTGATCATGTAACGGATTTGTTAAGAAGATAAGGAAGATGAAGTCATCCTTGATCACATCATGAATGAAGACAAGACTGAGGTAAATCAAAAAGAGGAATTGAAGGCAATAAAAAAGGATCCTTTGGATATTAGAATGAAATTGTTCAAACTTTATTATACTAGATATTCGGTTTACATGTTCCTACATTTAATACTTGGCCAACAAATATTCACGGTTTAAAAAATTTAAATTCTTTGAAACTTCAGTTGTATCCTCGTATCCGTAGTGTAATTTAGGAATGAAAATTCTTTGCTTGACCTTTAAGAGTCTATATAAGTTTCTTTTTAAATATTGTTATTTAACGTTCATCATTCTTATGTTATGACAGAGAAGCAAAGCCGACAAGTTCAACTGTGCACCAAAGTGCCTCCCTCCAGCAGCAATAAAAGGAGCTTCTATGGAGGTACCCTGTAAAAGCTGCAGCTTTCGTTATTTAATATTATGACAAATGGTTTGATTAGAGATTTTCTAAGAATCGACTTAGCGAAGTCACCTTTATGAGCTTTATTTAACATTTATTGTTTTGTGAAATGTCATGATGATGTGACTTTTTTGGTCCAGGTAGTAGCTATGGCAATACAAAGAGTGGTTTGATGAAGAAGGCCAAACAAGAATTCCTTAACAGGTGCTTGTTGCCGGATAATAATCATTTTTGGTACTGGTGTAGATGAGTCGAGTTGAGACGGGTGTAGCTAAGCTTGAGCTCGGCTTGTTTAACTTAAGAAAAGTCGAGCTCGACTCGTTAAGAGCTTTATTTCTAAAGCTCAAGCTTGGCTCGTGAGTAGTTTTTCAAATTGGAGCTCGGTTCGGCTCAAGGCTAATATCCATATCTTGTTTGGCTCAATTAATTATTCAATTCTTTTATTGATATATATATTTATAATCATTTTTATATATATATTTATAATTATAACTTTTTATATAACATAATATATATTCTTTAATTATTTTTATCATAGTTTTATAAATAATAATATTTATTATATAAATATATACTTAATATATTAAATAAAAATTATATAAATAAAAAACTCGTTTAAGTTTGCGAGCCTAGTTGAGCTCAACATGTGAAGCTTGGTAAATGATCCCTAACATGAGCTCGAGCTTGTTTACACCCCTAATTTTTGGAAATATTTGTTTTATCAATTGGTTTTTATCTGTTTCGGTTGTTTTCTTGACAGCCGAGAGGTCCAAAATCTATCAGCTTTGAAGAAAGTTACCGTGCATAACAATCGCAGGTATCATTGTGGTTAATATCTGCATAGAAATAATAACCCGTCTATGCGGGTCGTGACCTAACTGTTGAAATTTATATTGTTTATTGTACAGTGTTCCTTCCATAAAGAAACCGACCCATTTACCTGGAAAATCTACTGCTTCAAGTTCCAAATTTAGTACACCGACAGCAAGGAGATTCTGAAAAGCCTATCAAAGTCGCATTTCAAATGTTCATAAAGTCGCCTTTCAAAAAAAAATAAAGTCGGTGTTCATTTCTCTATTTACTTCTACACCTGGAATCGGTTTTCCTTACTATTGTTGTACGCCATTGTCAACCAATATGTTTATTTATCTCTGTATTCCAAAAGTATTCACTTTGACATGCATATCGTTGTATCTTCTAAGCTCCGGTTAGATCTAGTTTGCGTTAAGATAATACGAGTAACATGTTATATGGTACAAGTAGAACGGTAGTTGGCACGCATGTTACTTTTAGTGGTTGTGTGTTTGAATTTTGAAACCCGGCATTGTGCAATTTTCTGGCACCAAACTACAGACTCGTGAAGAGGAAGCTATGGAAGACGTACTACGATGCTTGTTATGAGAGATTGGTCGGTGAATGGAGGGAGAATCGAGCAACAAACTGTTCATGTTTCGACTTCAGGTAAGGATACAGAGCTGGAAGGCACTTGCCCTGACTAGCCGATTCATATTGAGGACTCTGGTTGGTCTCGAGCCTTGAAGAGTCTGGGTTTCGTTAGAACAGACCCGTGTTCTTAAGAGCAGTGGCAAGTCTTGACCCTGTCTTTGCAGTGGAGCATGCTAAATTCTCATTGATAATATGATAGTTATGTGCTTAAAATTATACATATCTTATAAGCTAGTTTTAAGTAAGAAATTGTTGAATGTGATGCTTAATTGCTTCATATGAGGTTTTGCAGGTTTAATTCTCCCATAGTCCCTTAGTTGAAGAATGTACAATTTATGAAGAAATTAGGATCTTGATGATAAATATTGAAGATTTCAATTTCACAACTAACTCCCTTGTTTTTCTCGTTGTTTTCGGCATTTGCCTACTAACCTAGGCGTGTCATGTTGAATACGACACGAGTAGACCATATTGAAGATACATGAGCGTATGGAAGGCAGATTCGTGAACAATTCTAAATAACAAAAGTAGGTGATATCATCCCTAGTACATAGTCGTGTAACTTTGTATTTTTGAAACACACACTACATAGCGCCATCGCCATGTGTCACAAAATTGCGTTGAAGACCCCGCATCCAAATTTGAAGTGCATGACTAGGTAACTTAGGTCGACGCAAAAAGAACAACTCAATGGATTCGTGATGGTTAAAGGTTGAAATTTTAGGAGTATAGAAGATCAAAATCGAAGCTTTATTAGGATTCAAGACAAAGATTCATACTTTTTAGTTCAGATTTACGTACAGTTCTGTTATCTTTTAGTTTTAGTTAGTATATGTTTCAAGATGTTTTCTTTTTACTAAAACTGTCTTTTATTTTTTTTATTATGATTGTAGTTTTTTTAATTTGATTATAGAGTAGTGATTCATGATTATATGAACCCTAATGAAAGATGATGTTTATTTAATAAAGTTTTAGTCATTAAGCATGACTTGTAATTATGTCTACAACCTAGTAATTTATCCATATGTATGAATTAAGCCATTAAGGAAGCTAATAAATCTGAATAGCTATACGTGTTGATGCAAATCCTATTGCAATGCAATTGATTAAAAAAACATATTCAAAGTTAGAAAAATAATCTAATACTTGGTGCTTTTATTTCCCATCAACCAAAGATCAAATTTCATATTAGCAACTATCATCGGTGACTGGTAAATCAAAAAGTTCAACATGGCCTTGATTATACATATATCACAAGATCCAAACAATAATCATATAGATGAATTATGAAAGGACTTGAACTACACTCACCCTTCTTTCAACTTCCCTGAAAGTCAACGCACAAAGACAGCTAAGTCAAACACCAGACCCGGATAACCGCCTCCTTGTGGCATTGGAGACCGACACCTGTCCTAGTTTATCCACTACAGCTCCAGTCGATCACATCCGTTCTTCAACAGGAACGTAATGCCGCATCCATACACCCGTATACACCTACGTGTATCCCAACAAAATTGTTAAGAACGGTTTTAACCGTACATCAAAACTTAAATTCATACACGAGGATAATTACACGAGTCGGGCAGTTGGGTAAGCGGGTAAGGGTCAAATCAAGTTCATGTTGTAATGGGTTTTTAGTACAAATCGGGTTGACCCGCAAACACTTTTTTTTGTCCTTTTTAGCCCATTCCATTCTTGGCTAGATTCTTTTTATTAACCCGTTTGAGATATAACATACCCCAAATCGACCCATTTCAAAAGTAAAGGAGCAAACCTGTGCGGGCCTCATGATCTTTGTGTCGGGATCATCAAGGGACTCGCGCCCGTGCGACAAATAACCAGCCATCCGAGGTATGGCAAACAAAACAGGAAAGAATTCAGTTGGGAAACCCATTGCCCTGTTTCAAACAAGTAAGCACATCGGTATTTTAAAATTTTTATTATTAGCAAACAGAATTAAATAAAAAACCTCTAACGACAAACCTATAAATCAGCCCAGAATAGCAATCAACATTAGGGTACAACTTTCGTTTAACAAAATACTCATCTGATAATGCAGCTTGTTCTAAAGCAATAGCCACCTGTTAAACAGCATGTTAATTGATGAATATTCTAAAAATTACAAACTAAAAAAATACCATTTCATAAAGTTTAAAATACCTCAATAAGAGGATCCCTGCCTACAATTGAGAAAACCTCTTCTGCTAGTTTTTTAATAACTTTTGCTCTGGGATCGTAGTTTTTGTACACACGGTGCCTGAAACCTGACATTTTTCGTTTCCTGTAGACGATCATTGAATTCACACGCATTAGATATTTGTGTCAACAGTTCAGAAAATAAATCAGAGAAAAAAAACCTGGCCTGTTTTTCACACCTTCAATGAACTCGGGGATATTGTCAACGGTTCCAATCTCATTTAGCATCTTTAGGACCGCCTACGACACCAGGATAGCAAAAGAAATTAAAGTAATTCATTTTGAAAGTTCATTTATAACGGTATCAAAAGAAAAGAATGTGTCAATTTGGTTCTGCTAAATCTCAAATGGATGAAATAAAAAAAAAGAAAAAAACTAGTGACCCAGTGACCCGAAGTGTAATTTTTTTATGCACACGTGATACAACCTCCTAAATTATTTATTTTCAAAATTATAGTTTATTACTGTAATATATTAATTTTTGTAATCATATTAAGCGCATTAACAAATTATAAAAAAAATCTAAAATATGACAAAAATCTAAAATTTGTAATCATGTTACCCAACTCGCCCACCTCTAACCAATATCAGCATACCTCATTCGCTCCACCATGGAGAGGCCCATATAGTGCTCCAACAGCTCCAGCAAGAGCTGTGTATACATCAACACCACTGCATGCACATCATAAAATATTGTTTACATTTCTATTTTAATTTGTCCCAATATAATTTTCCAGATTGAATATTTGATAGTTATAATTTACTAATTTTCCCATTTTACCCTTAACTACACTAATCAATAAATCTTGCAAGTTTACCATATCTTAAACGTGTTAAGGGTAGGTAAGATTGGCAATTTGTTAATAAAAATCAGCATCAAATTTTGGGACTGATAGGAGTATAACACAAGGCTGCAGCAGTTAAATAAGAAAATAAACGGTTACCTTGATGCAAGATGTCTAGCTGCTGCCGTGGAGCAGTTCATCTCATGTTCAGCATGTAAAATGAAGAGAATATCGAGTACTCGAGCAAGTCTAGGATTTGGTTTATAAGATTTGTCACCTCTGCAAGTTTATAAAGTGTAAATTTCAATTTTATTTTCATGACCAAAATAGGCAATGATAGTATTTCGTTAATAAAAATAGGTAATAATATTATTTACAATGAATCTAGCATGTATAAGAAATTCTCTGAGTAAGAAAGGTTGCTGGAAGGAAGAACCGGAGGCCTCCCTGCCATCCTTAGATAAGCTGCTGCTGCTATAGTTGGCGCCTGTCGATTAATTTATAGTTCATAAGTGAAAATAGTTGATAAAATATAATAAATAGCCCTCAAGTTCCCTAATAAAGGAAAATGCAAAGAAAAAGAGATACAAAGGAACTGGTCAAAAGTCAAAGTTAAGTATGCGCGATTTGCTTGTCTCTCACTGGCTTAGACTTGTACAAATCTTGACCCTATATCGACAAAGTAAATTTGAGAATATATTCAAAATTATAAAGAAAAATCTCCAAAACAGCATATAAAGTTAATGGTGTTTGAAATTGAAATTACTTACTCTAAGAGCAGGGTTTGCGTCGGGATGGAATACAGAAAGGGCACTCATTGCACTGACTAGAACACCCATTGGATGAGCATCATGAGGCATGGCATGTATAATATCCTGCCACACGAGTTTTATGTTTTTAAGATCAAAAGTTAATCCACTTCCTAAATATTAATCATAAGCTTATACATTCTTTTTGGTGATGTGAGAACCTGTTATCAGTAAACTCAAAGGACCCCACCAACACCCTGCTAACCAATGGGATCAGGTAAAACACAGTCTGCACTGGGCAGGTGGCCTTCAAGGGGTTAAAGGCAAAAAACCAGTAGAAGCTAGATTCGAACAACTTATACTTTTTTAAACTTAACATATCACTAACGACTCAAAACAAAGCCATCATGATGCAAAGTCTACAAACATGATGAATATGTTCTTAAATCTTTATAAAACATTATTTTATCCAAATTTGTAAACAAGATTGACTGTAAAACCATTAACCATCTTACCAAAATTCCTTGTGGAACAGCTGAATGTTGTCCAAGTCTGCTAATTGGCTCTGAGAAGGTAAGTTTCCATACACTGCAAAGAACAAACATCAGTAAACAAATTTACAGAACATACAGACTATTGATATGAATTCATCAAGTTTCTAAAACTTACTTAAAAGGTATGCTACATCTAAGAATGAACTACTCTCTGCCAACTCTTCAATAGGGTAGCCTCTGTATCTTAAGATCCCTTCATCAACATCAATGTAGCAGATTGATGATCGAACAGGAGCCGTGTTAAGGTAGCCTGGATCATAAAACTTCAAACCCTTATCATGGTTCCCTGTTGTTATCTGTAACAAGTTACATACAAAACTATCAAATTCATTGTACCAAATTGATACAATTGGTAATAATTCGTGAATACGCAAATCAAAACGAATCATTCATTTTTTTCAGTATTAAAAAATTTTAGAATAAAATGAAATGATAAAAGTGTAATGTTTATTCATGTACCCTAAAAGTAAAAAAATAAAATAAAATATAAACAAATTTCGTTTATATATATAACCTAATACATGTGTAGGTAAACAGTTAAATACTTAGAAACCTAAAAAAATTAGCTTAATGATTTTTATGTACATAAACATACTAATTTGTATGTAAAGAGTGTAAAATTTTAAAAACATAAACCACTGATCCAAAAATTAAATGATTTACGTTTGTTCTTTTTATTCTTGTGTGAAAATTCGATTGGATTATGATAATATTTAGAAACGTAAAGAGCAAATTAGTTTAATGATTTTTTATTTACATAAACATAGTCATTCTAAAAGTGCAAAATTTCAAAAATATAAATGATTGATCTAAAAGTTAAATAATTTAGGTTTATTTAATGTCCCAGTGTGCAAATAAATAAATTTGATTGGATTATGATAATATTTAGAAACATAAGAACAAATTGGCTTAATAAATTTTTTATACATATAAAGATAATCATTTGTATGAAAAAAGTACAAAATTTTAAAAAATGTAAACGATTAATCAAAAGTTAAATATTACTAGTATAACATCTTATATTAAATTAAATTCATTTACCAATTCTATTTCTAACATCCAAATTCGTGTTCGTTAAAGCCCTAAATCGCACAACTATCACAAGATAAACCCTAATTAAGCAAAATCAAAATTACGAAAGTCTGTTTACATTTTACCTTCTTCAAGTCGGTAGCTCTGATGGTACCTTCATCTGAAACCGGAACTTTGTACTTCTTGCCGGATCTTTCATCGGCGATCGTCAACGAACCTTTCAAATTGGGCGGTGGTGATATTAAATTATTATTTTATATTATTCCTAGGAATGCTACTATTGACGAAATTTTATCTTCAAGATGGTGTTATCGACTTTTTAAATATTTTTTCCTTTGCCCTTTTGAATTTCTTTTTGTTTTATAAACTTCCTGATTTTAGCTTAATATTATATCCAACACTACATTTATAGATGTTAATCATTCCCAGCTTGTTACAAATATTACAAATTCTTCTTCCAGATAATGCTTTATATAATTAAAAACTAGCTAATTGCAGGAAACAAGACGTCTGTTAGAGCTAACACAGTGATCACAAAAGGCTACATCAACCCAATTAAACCGAGCCACAATTGGGAACCTAACAACATCATCAGACATTGCATACTATAATTAGTAACCGGAAAACAATGGTGATATGGATGGGAGCAAATTGGGATCCAACAACCCAAAGACCCATAAAAGAATGTACCTCTTAAACTCTTTAGGGTGACACATTATTGCTAAGGGCCATCGAATTAGGCTTTTGTAGTGTGATGACGATACAACCCTCTAATGGATGTCTTGTTGGTGGCTTTTAACCATCTTGCAAGGCCGAAACTTAGAATGGAATATATGTACTGCACACTTACTGCCTATTACAACATCTTCTTACATTCATAGCTATTGAGTGACATGCATCCCAGTTACTGAGATCTATGCATGCGCCACATGAAGCCAATGAGACAACCTTTTGCTCTCTCCCTATAAATATTATCCTCATCCTCGATGGTCAACATATCTTATCAAGTATCACATACTTATTATATCACCCGATCACCAATGTTATCATGCATATTTTACCACATTTGGATAGTTTTTTTTAGTGAAATTCATATGTTTTGGATAGTTATGTTGTTATGTGTTAGATATGGGAGGAAACAAAGAGTTTTGATGAGGAAACTCAGATCCGAAAGGAAGCATGGAGTTCTGGTTGAAAGAAGTCAAGAATTTGGAAGATGAAGCTTGTAACGGACCGACATGGATGGGTAACACTTCGTTACCACAATCGCTAGTCAAATTCAAAGAGAATGTATTAATTTGACGCGCCCAAGACCTATGACGCGCCATCACCTCATGGTAACGAACTAACGATGTGTTACACTGCTAGCGGGCCATAAACCCTAATTTGGGTTATTTAATGATTTTTTACGTTCATTATTGGGAGTTACGCGCTGTGGACGATTAGGGACTCCTTCAAGTCATCGCATGTTAGTTGGACTCCTTCATAGGTGGTTGCTTTAGATATCTAATATTCATCCCATCCCCAGTTTCGTGTCCTTAGTTGTTTCCATAGTTGTTTGTGAGTCCTAGTAGTCAGTCGTGTTTTGTTTATGATTCTTAGTTGTTAGTCAAAATCCACATTCATTCATTAGGTTAGGACCCGGTTGAGGTTTATTATCGGGAGCCATCATTTGTATCCACGGTTCAATATACGGTCTTGCCTTTGTTATATTACATGCGACATGTACACTTGTCTTTCGTGTGTGATATGGTTTTGGTAATTCCATCTTTTAAAATCCGTTTGTATGAGTCCATTATTTTTACATACACATTCACACACATCACTTGTCCAACAACCATAGATAGTGATGTCACAAAAGTTAACAAGGTCGGTCTATATTCTCCAAAGTAGTAGGGGTTTTAGATTACAAAAATGGTCTCCCCTCATACAATAGCCTCATAAAATGCTCAACACCTTCCCTTCCCCACATCACATCTTCCATTGTTGCTTCCACACTCACCCAATCAAGCTTCTTCCCTCACCACACCGCCACCGCCGCCGCCACCGTCCCTCCGACAACAGAATCCGCTCAACCGGAATCTCCTACTCCCTCTCCGCCATAGACAGACACCAAGACAACAAACAAAACCCTAAAAATCAACACCATGACGACGATTACGATGCCGACTTCCGTCGAATCTACAACTCTTCTCCCATCTATTTGAACGAAATTGAACAAGATTCTGACAGAAATAGGGGCGAATTGAGTGTTGGCATTTTATCGAACATGTGGTGGGCAGACTTGAAAGCAGCGGTAGGGCAGAGGGTTAATGTGGAGGGGCTTATGTTTTCGGTTTCGGTGATCACTAGGAACAAGCAGTGGGTGATCCCTCATGTATCGGTTCCTGATGTTAGGTATATTGATTGGGCTGCCTTGAAGAGAAAGGGGTTTGAAGGGGTTGTGTTTGATAAGGATAATACTCTTACTGTTCCCTACTCTTTGGCGTTATGGGGGCCGATTTCGCCGTCTGTGGAGGTCTGCAAAGCTGTTTTTGGCAACAACATTGCGGTGTTTAGTAACTCTGCTGGTAATGTTTCAAGAGTGTAGATGGTTTTGTGTGTTTTTTTGTGTTGATATATGATTATTTGTTGTTTTTAATGGATCAGGGCTGCAGGAGTATGATCCTGATGGCAGGAAAGCTAGGACTCTTGAGTATGTTATTGGGATCAGAGTGATTAGACATAGTAAGTCACGAAATCGGCCTATTTCGCTTTTATGATTCATTTGATAGAAGTTTACATGGTTTTGTAAATCAAGATTAAGGTCACTTGCGTCTATTATGACATTGATGCGGTGGTTAGGCGAAAAGCGAAATATTTAATTAAAATCTTTGTATCTTTTAAAATGAAGCTCTATTTGAAGCTTGAGATGAAGGCAGTTGCCTGTCATCAGTTCTTTATGAACAAATTATAATTGGTGAAGGATGTGAATCTTGCTACTTGAGCTTTGAGAGTGCTGAAATTAGTGGCCGATTAGAAACTTGTGTTTTTTGTATTAAGAAATTTGTGATTTCTATTGATAAGTAGCTCTGTAGCTGTAGTTGTGCTCAATAGCATAAACTTAGTATTAGGTAATGTTATAGTTGTCAAAGGTGGTAGGCGCACTCAAGGCGCATAGGCCTCGCCTGTGGCCTAGGCGCAAAAAAAGCGAGAGCCTGGGAAAAAAAGCGCACTTAAATGAAATGAATCTATACTTAAAAATAATAATATTCTTCAAATAAAATGAAGAAAAACTATTATATAACATTTAATATTATCGAATTAGTACAAGAAGTTATAAATAGTCAAGATTCAAATGTAATTCCAAAACTTGAATAACAAAATGCTCAAAGTAAAGTACCAACATCTTCTTCAACTTCACAAGGTGCTCGCCGCGCATTTATCGCGCCTCGCCTTAAAATTGCGCCTAGGCGCACAAGGCGCTCGCTTTTGATAACTATGGGTTATATAGGTGTTTTAGTCTTAGCCAATTAGAATTGGACTATATGTGTATGTCTATCTCACTAAGAGTATAATATGACTTTGCTAAAGCTTAATTTGTGGTATGACTTAGGGCTTTAGGTTATGATTTGAAAAAAACCACCTAGTTTTTTATTTGCCATTGATCACACCTAATCGCCACCTCTTAAGGGCTTATTTGAGTGGGTGGGAGTGGGAGTGTGGGACACGTAAAAGCCTGATGTAAAAGCCAGGAGTTATTATGCAAAAGTCCATAAGGTCTAGTTGTCTAGGGGCTATTTATCATTTAAAACTGTGGCCTTTATGATTTAAGTTAGTTGGGAACGATAAATATCAATCCTCCAGCTTCCAACTGTAGAGGGTGATTGACAACACAAGTGCAATTAGGTCATTGTAGTATTCTATTCACATTCTTGAAACCTGACATTTAGAGTAATAATAAAACAAAGTTTTTTTAAACCCTATTTTGTGAGAATCTGAAATCAATAGTTACTTGCAGTCTTGCACCAGGAACATAGATATCACAATTTTAAGACATCCTCTATATCAAAGTTATTTTCATTTTATTTAAGAACATATTGTATAATTTTATTTTTGCATTAATCATGGAGAACTTGTCAGAGATGTTATTCCGCTTCCGTATTGCTATTTTACGACTGTTACTAGGTTGTGTATAACTGATATCAAAGAGTTATTTTCCTTTTTTTTTCCAACCTGCAACTAATGTATTTCTGTACTCAAATGTGAATTATAGAAGCCTGAAGCTAATCTATAAATACTTGCAAATGATGCCATAACTTGTGCTTTTGTTTGTCTACCCTAGAGGTTAAGAAGCCAGCTGGTTCAGCTGAAGAAATTGAAAGACACTTTGGATGTGATTGTTCGAAACTCATAATGGTACGGAGTATTTTCTGGAAACTCACAGTATGGTGTTTATTAAGTTTAAACTAAAACAGGAAAAAATACTGAAACTTTTTTCAGGTGGGTGATCGTCCCTTCACAGACATCGTTTATGGAAACAGAAATGGTTTTCTTACTATTTTAACTGCACCGCTGAGTCTTGCAGAGGAGCCGTTCACTGTTAAGCAGGTTTGTTTTTCCATATATCATCTTTTTTGAAATTTTAGTTTGATCCTAAAATGGAAAACCAAATTGTTTGAAACTATAACATTTTGACATTAAAATTGAATACCTATAGGAAGGTCTGTTTTAGTGCACTAATTACTTGCACATCATGCATAAAATACTATACGAATGCTGGAAAGGCTTACTGCTATGCTGTTTTCTTTGAACTGGGTTATAGAAAGAAATAATTAAAATTTTCAAAAACAAACTCAAATTAAGGGATACTAGGGTTTAAGTAATGAGTAAATAGATATAATACAAGTAAATACTAAATACTACTAGACCGTGTTTGGTATTTAAGAATTCAAAGTGGAATTCGGGCGGAATAAATGAAACTGCTGTTTTATCTTGCAAGATGGAACGGACCGTTCCATAAGGAATGTACCTTCCAGTTTATTGATTTTCATTCCTTGGAGTAGTTTTTTTCTTTTTACTTTCCCTCGAGGAATAGGATGAAAATTTACAATATAATCTATTTTGTCCTCGATAAAATGTAATATCCTTGATAACTTTTTAAAATTCAAATAAAATATATTTTATCTTTTAGAAATGAAAAGTTTGTGTTTTCTACAACCTTATTAAAATTTTGGTACATCAAGTTATGTACTAACTAGAAGTAAAGTTACACACATACTTATATATACTCGTATCGCATGTAATATAAAATTTGATATAAATACTAATCCATTTTTTTTCTCTCGGAACATTTCATGTCTGATGATATTCATCTGATGTTAGTTAACCTTATATTATTAGTAGTTTTTTTTGTTAAATTATTAGCAAGTTATGTTTGGTCCTAGTTTAGCTGCAAATAATAAACAAACAAACCTACCTAGTAAAATCCCATTCATATCAGAAAGCTAAATGGTCTAAGGAAGGGTAGTATGGGTGGGCAAGCCTTTCATCTATCCCGGAAGACAGAGAGGCCGCTGCCGTTGAGACCCTCGGCTCCGAAAACCCATTGACAGTTAAAGAGTAGCATCCATATAACATGAGGTGTGGCACACCGAATCAAAACATTAGCAAAAAAACCAAAGGTATTAAACTTAACAGAAAAACTACCGATAGGGCAAAATGGTAAGAGATATAAAATCCTAGTTTAGTTGCAAGTGCTTTGATCTTATCTACCAGCACTGTATTTATGCTTGTTTGATCTATGGTCATATAAACTGTTGTAATTGTGTTTGTTTAAAGGTGCGGAAAATCAAGCTGGCTCTTGTGAATCGGTGGTTGAAGAAGGGCTTAAAACCAGCCAATGAGAGGCTTCTTACAGACACATTGGATTGTGTGAAAGAACCGCCATCTGTTTAAAAAATGTTGTAGGGAAAGCAGGAATTGAAATCAATTCATGTGGGTATGATTCTTTTTGTTACGTTATTATTATCTCATAAAATGAAACCATATGTTTTGTGGAGTGCCTACTATCCAAAAAAGAAGAGAGGAATAACTGTTTTTGCCTAAAAACATAAAACTAGTACCTACATGACTATCTTAAAAGAATTTATGTTCGGTTTTAATCCATAACTAAAAGTTTTTGGTTGTCGATAATTTGATAATTTAAAACCGACTGGTTCTGTTAATTTTCAATTTCTGTTATTGGTTAAGTATATAAAACGGTTTGGTTAACCCATAACTGTGGGGAAATTTATTTTTGGGTTTGGCTTAATGGCCTAAGTTTAATTTCCACAAAATAAAAGATTTTATTGAAACTTATGTTGGGTGTGAAGGCTTATTGGGCCGGACTGGGCCCGGTGGGCCTGGGCTGATTTGGGCTGCCGACAACAACAGGGCCTTGGGCCTGTTTTGCGGCTGTTGGGTCAGCATGAGGGTGGCGGCTGCCCTTTAGGGCTGTTTAGCCCATTGACTTGCTGATTAAGTTATTTCCTAATTAGTAACCCTAATTCTAGTCTTATAAATATATCCCTGATGTAATTGTATTACTTAGCACCTAATAAGATTAAACCCTAGTTGCAAAGTGGACGTAGGCCAATTGGGGCTGAACCACTATAATTCTCGTGTCTTCTACTTTTCTGTTTATCGATTGTGTGCGTGTGTGTGTGATTCCGCTGCGTTAACGACTCTTGATACCTAACAAGTGGTATCAGAGCCTTGGCTCGTTGTGTACACACGGTCTGCACTGGTTCAATCGCTGAAGGGGTTAAAGGCTGTTTCGAGAAGGCCGTTGTGGTTCTGATAGGCTGTCTACTGCTGTCAAGGATTTCAGATCTGCTGCTACAGTACCGCCGCCGCTACAGTACTTTCCGGCGTGAACAGTGTTTCCGGCGTGAACAGTGTTTCCGGAGTGAACAGTGATTTTAGAAAGAAAATTTTTTTTTTTTGGCTGATTCCGTGCTGTTTGCTGCTGCTGTGTCTGTTTCGGTCGCTGAAGAAGGGGTTGTTCGGGACTGATTTGGGGGTGATTTGTGATTAGGGTTTCCTGTTTTGGACCCTTGAAGTTGCTGCTGGTCACGGGTTTTGCAGGTGAAGCGCCGGTTCGGGTGTTTCAGGGTTTAGGGTTTCTTTGGAGGTTGCTTGACTTCGGTTGGTGGACTTTCTTAATTTTGGTTTTTTCTGATTCTCGTTTGCAATGGCTGAAGACGGGAAAATTCGAATCGAAAAGTTTAACGGGACTGATTTTGCATGGTGGAAGATGCAAATAGAGGCGTTATTCGGTGAAAACGATTTGGAGATGGTATTGGCAGAAAAACCGGATGGAATGAGTAAGGCTGACGAAGTGGTTTTGAACACTAAGGACAAAAAGGCGAGATGTAAGATTGTACTGGCTTTGACGAGGAGCGTAGCGTTCAATATCAAAGAGGAAACCACGGCTTATGGTATGATGACAGCTCTGTCAAACATGTATGAAAAGCCGTCTGCCGGTAATAGAGTGTTCCTGTTGAGGGAGTTATTCATGATGAGGATGAATGAGGGAAGCTCGGTGCCTGATCACATAAATAATATAAATTCAATTTTGTCCAGGCTATCGACCGTTGGGACAAAGCTTGATGATGATACTCAAGCTGCGATACTGTTATCCTCTTTGCCTGACAGCTGGTCAGGTTATGTGACGGCGATCACTAATTCTGGTGGAGCTGGGAATTTGAAGTTTAGCGTGGTCCGGGATAGTATTCTGGGTGAGGATATTCGCCGGAGGAACACTAGTGGAGGATCTTCGTCTTCTGGTATATTCAATGTGGGCAGAGGAAGGGAAAATAACTGGAGCAGTGGGAGTAGGGGAAGGAGTTCGTCTAGAGCTCGGAAGAATGTGAAATGCTGGAGCTGCAATGAGTTTGGACATGTGAAAAGTCAGTGTCCAGGAAGGAATAAGGAAGAGTCTGGGAAGAATGAGGGCAAAAGGCAGGTAAACACGGTTCAGGAATCTGATGATGATGTTTTGGTTTGCTGCGTAGAGTCTTCTACAGATTCTTGGGTTATGGATTCTGGTTCTTCGTTTCACGCGATGCACAGCGGGGAGACGATGGAGAATTTAAAGGTTGGTAACTTTGGGAAGGTACGAATAGCTAATGGTGATGTTCTTGATGTTACGGGCATGGGTGACGTGAATTTGGTTACTTCTTTGGGAACCACATAGAACTTGAAGAATGTCAGGGTTATTCCAGCTTTGAAGAGTAAGCTTATCTCTGTCGGTCAGCTGGATAAACAGGGACTAGAAGTAAGGTTTGGTGGAGGCAAGTGGAAAGTAACTAAAGGTAATCTGGTAATTGCTCGTGGAAACAGGCGAGGTTGTTTATACATGGTGGAGGTACCTGCTGAGGGAAGTATGACCGTCCCTCAAAACAAAGTTAGGTTCGCTGAATCAAAGGGGCGAAAGAAGGTTCAATTTGCAAGAGGTGAGCCTGGTGCCAAGGTGATTCAAGCTGAGCGGGGTCGGAGGTCAAAACCGGGTCAGGGGTTTGGTGACAGTGGGAGCACGGGGCGTGTTCTGGGTACAGTTACAAAACAACGTTGGGTTTTGAAGACCGGTAGTCCGACTGTGAAAATCTCTCCTATGGAAGTCTTGCTAAAGGAGGAGAGTGGTGGTTCTCGGGTTATCTCTGGAACTGGTGGATCGTGCAAACCAGTTGAGCTAGAGAATGAGTTGGAGCTCGGGGAAGCTTCAACTGCCCTTTCATGTACATGATGAGAAGGGGGGTTGCAACTAGGGGAAAATTGATGAAGTCTGAGCTTGTTTATGGGGACTGAAGTCTCGGGAGACTTTGGATATGAAGGATACTGGAATTACTGGATCAGGGATTACTTGGATGGTGTTTGTGGATTGAGCAAAGCCTTCAAGTGGGAGATTGTTGGGTGTGAAGGCTTATTGGGCCGGACTGGGCCCAGTGGGCCTGGGTTGATTTGGGCTGCCGACAACAACAGGGCCTTGGGCCTGTTTTGCGGCTGTTGGGTCAGCATGAGGGTGGCGGCTGCCCTTTAGGGCTGTTTAGCCCATTGACTTGCTGATTAAGTTATTTCCTAATTAGTAACCCTAATTCTAGTCTTATAAATATATCCCTGATGTAATTGTATTACTTGAGCACCTAATAAGATTAAACCCTAGTTGCAAAGTGGACGTAGGCCAATTGGGGCTGAACCACTATAATTCTCGTGTCTTCTACTTTTCTGTTTATCGATTGTGTGCGTGTGTGTGTGATTCCGCTGCGTTAACGACTCTTGATACCTAACAACTTATACATATTTAGGTTTCACACCTTAAGATTTCAGATTCCCTCAATTAATCATACCAATCATTTTAAAGAAAATACGTATTCGATTCCTTTATTTAATTAGTTTGGTTATCTATCATTTCAGTCACCTTCATTCAGTTTTATATATGCATCAGTCTCGGATCTATAATCCAAGTGAGATTCAACTATTGTTACGCCTTCTAACACCTTAACCACCATCGACGCCTTTCTCTAAAATCATAATGTAAACACCATGACACCCCTTTTATCATCTCCACAACTTTTGAACTGCGTGTCTGCATGTCTTCACTGTATTTGTCAACCATATCGGCCATCATCCCTTGTTCCTAACATCTTTGAAAGACGTCCGGTAAGTGCCAGCTTTCTTCAGGCCGAGATATGTGTTCTTCCTCCCACACGTCTCCAAGAGAATGACCCCGAAGCTGTATGCGCCTGCATTCTCGGTAATAACCGATTCAAAACATTTTGGAGCTATTATTCAAACGTTCCTTTCATTGTACTCCTCTTTTGGCTTTTAGCTATGTCGCTTAACCTTGATAGACCGAAATCAGATATTTTGGCATTGAAATAACTGTCTAGCAATATGTTTTGAGATTTAACATCTAGGTGGATGACTTTTTGCCTACGTTTTCATGAAGATATGCTATGCTAGACACCTGGCTACATCAAGAATGGTTTTCTTTCTGCATTCCCATTGCAGCATGTTTATACCAAACTCAAACTCACGAACATCGTGTTAGGTTTGTGTCCTCATCCATTCCATCATCATCATCCCTTTTTCCTCCCCCTCCACTCTCACCACCTCCTCCACCTCCACCGCCCTCTGTTTCATCTCATCCTATGGTCACACACTCTCGTGATCATTCTCGTCGGCGTAGACAATTTCTATTATCATGTTTTGTTTCATGTCTCGACGGATCCTTCTACCGAGTCTTCTACTTTTCATCAGGCTCAGAAATGGTCAGTATGGTGGAATGCGATGCATATTAAGGTTATTGCATTACATGCGAACCATACATGGATTTTGGTTTCAGCTTCCACTGATGCAAACATTGTTGGTTGTAAGTGGATATATATCCTCTGTTAGTCATTATAAAACCCGACTTGTTGCTAAGGGCGTTCATCTAGAGATGAGATCGGTACCGTATCGGTACTGAATTTATTGGTACGGTATGAGTACTCATTACAAAATGTTCATCTCCAGATGGTATCGATACCGTACTAGTATCGAAAATACCGGAATCAAATTTATGGAAAAGTGGGTATTGGTACCGAGTCTATCGGTATGGGTACTCGGTACCAAATGCTCATCCCTACTTTCATCTGACTGAGGGTCCATATGCTTTTTCTCACGAATGGATTATTAGACAGGTTGATGTCAACAATGCCTTTTTTCATGGTGATTTATCCGAGACTGTGTACATGTCTCATCCTCCTGACTTTGTTGCCTCCTATTAATCAATATTAATATTTATCTTTATTAGAAGGCTTAGAGTGTAACTATTTTCCCTATTTAATATCCTTGTAATTGTAATTACAACATACAATCAATACAATACCAAGTTTATCTTGGTATCAGAGCTAGTCTCTTCATTGTCCAGCCCCCTTCATTTTTCGGTGACCTCCCTCCATGACATCCTTTCAGTTGTCGGCTGGACACATACAACCCTGTTATCCCTTCCGATCATATTACAATCCGACATCATGGCCCTTCTTGCCACCTTCTCTCAGACTGAGAAAACAACCCACAATTCCCACAAATTTGGCTTCCCCATTTCATCGACTAATTACGGTTGCCGGAAGACAATGATCACACCCTTCCTAGTGACCAACAATCAGATGGGTTATGTCGAGGGCACCATACCCTGCCCTCCGGCTACTATTCAACCTGCCGCCACTTCATCCGGGAAAGATGCTGATCCTGTGGTCGTTCCTCCACCACGCCCTAATCCCAATTTCTCAACTTGGGTGTCTATTGATGCCCATGTCCGGATGCTTCTTCTATCTACTGTCTCTAAAGGCTCTGTTAGGTATCAAGAGTCGTTATCGCAGTGGAATCACACACACACAATATCAATTGATAAGCATAAAAGTAGAGACACGAGAATTATAGTGGTTTAGCCTAGATTGGCCTACATCCACTTTGCAACTAGGGTTCTTTATTATTAGGTGCTCAAAATACAAGTTACATTATAGGTTCTATTTATAATACTAGGATTAGGGTTAATAACTTAATTAACAAGAAACTAATAACCGGGCTCAAGCCCATTAGGGCCGGCTCCCTCCTTATTTCCTGCGCAAGCCTTCACAACCCAACAATCTCTCACTTGAAGGCCTTGCGAATACACCAACCCGCCATCAAGCACACAATAACCTAGATTTAGTAACTCCAGTATCTTCCATATCCAAAGTCTCCCGAGCCTTCAGTCCCTATAAACAAGCTCAGACTTCATCAGAATCTCCTAGTTGCAATCCCCTTCTTATCATGTACATGAAGGGGCAGTTGAAGCTCCCCTCTATCTCAACTGGTCTGCACGATCCACCAGTTCCAGAGATAACCCGAGAACCATTACCACTCTCCTCCTTTAGCAAGACTTCTATAGGAGAGATTTCCAAAGTCGGACTAACGGTCTTCAAAACCCAACTTTTTTTGTAACTGTAACCGGAACACACCCCGTGCTCCCACTGTCACCAAACTCCTGACTTGGTTTTGACCTCCGACCCCGCTCAGCTTGAATCACCTTGGCACTAGGCTCCCTTCTTGCAAATTGAACCTTCTTTCGCCCCTTTGACTCAGCAAACCTAACTTTGTTTTGAGGGACGGTCATACTTCCCTCAGCAGGTACCTCCACCATGTATAATGAACCATGCCTGTTCCCACGAGCAATAACCAGACTACTTTTGGTTATCTTCCATTTGCCTCCACCAAACTTTACTTCAAGTCCCTGTTCGTTCAGCTGACCGACAGAGATAAGTTCTCTCTTCAAAGCTGGAATAACCCTAGCATTCTTCAAGTTCCATGTAGTTCCTAAAGAAGTTACCAAATTCACATCACCCATGCCCGTAACATCAAGAACATCACTATTAGCTATTCGTACCTTCCCAAAGTTACCAACCTTTAAATTCTCCATCCTTTCCCCGCTGTGTGTGGCGTGAAACGAAGAACTAAAATCCATGCCCCAATTGTCTGTGGTAGACTCTACACAGCAAACCAGTGTTTCATCCTCAGATTCTTCTTCTTTCTGAACACTATTTACTTCCTTTTTTCTTTCCCTGACATTTGACTTTTCACATGTCCAACTTCATTGCAGCTCCAGCACTTCACATTCTTTCTAGCTCTAGACGAACTCCCCCTACTCCCACTGCTCCTGTTATTTTCCCGTCCTCTGCCTACATTGAATATATCAGAAGAAGATCCTCCACTAGTGTTCCTCCGGCGAATTTCTTCACCCAAAATACTATACCGGATCTCATTAAACTTCAAATTCCCAGCTCCACCAGAATTAGTGATCGCTGTCACATAACTTGACCAGCTGTCAGGCAAAGAGGATAACAAGATCGCCGCATGAGTATCATCATCAAACTTTGTCCCAGTGGTCGATAACCTGGACAAAATTGAATTTATGTTATTAATTTGATTGGGTACCGAGCTTCCCTCATTCATCCTCATCATGAACAACTCCCTCAATAAGAACACCCTGTTACCGGCACACGACTTTTCATATATATTTGACAGAGCCGTCATCATACCATGAGTCGTGGTTTCCTTCATGATATTAAACGCTACACTTCTCGTCAAAGCCAGTATGATCTTACCTCTCGCCTTTTTGTCCTTAGATTTCCATATCACTTCGTCGGCCTCACTCAAACCACCCGGTTTCTCTTCTAATGTCATCTCCAAGTCGTTTTCATCGAATAACGCCTCTATTTGCATCTTCCACCATGCAAAATCAGTCCCGTTAAACTTCTCGATTCGAACTCTCCCGTCTTCAGCCATTGCAAACGAGAATAAAAAAAACCAAAATTAAAAGTCCACCAACCGAAGCCAAGCAACCTCCAAAGAAAACTCTAAAAACCCGAAACACCCGAACCGACGCTTCACCTGCAAAACCTGTGACCAGCAGCAACTTCAAGGGTTCAAGAAACCAAACCCTAATCGCAAAATCACAAAAAAAAAACAGTTCGAACAACCCTGTTTTCCTTTCCCCTTTTTTGCAGCAACCTAGGGTTCTGGAATCACTGTTCACGCCGGAAATACTGTTCACGCAGGAAGTACTATTTACGCCGGAAAGTACTGTAGCGGCGGCTGTATTGTAGCTGCAAATCCGAACAGTCTCTCGAACACACTCTCTCCTACCCTTTTTCTTGATCGAAACCCATGCAAACCGTGTGTAAACAACAACCTGGCTCTGATACCACTTGTTAGGTATCAAGAGTCGTTATCGCAGTGGAATCACACACACACACAATATCAATCGATAAGCAGTAAAGTAGAGACACAAAAGTTATAGTGGTTCAGCCTAGATTGGCTTACGTCCACTTTGCAACTAGGGTTCTTTATTATTAGGTGCTCAGAAATACAAGTTACATCATAGGTTCTATTTATAATACTTGGATTAGGGTTAATAACTTAATTAACAAGAAACTAATAACCGGGCTCAAGCCCACTAGGGTCGGCTCCCTCTTTATTTCCTGCGCAAGCCTTCACAACCCAACATGCTCCTTTCAGAATGTCCAAGGTAGCACTTCTGGTGACCTTTGGCTATCTCTTGAAAGGGCCTATGCCCCTGAAACAACTTCCGGGGAATACACCCTTAACTGTTAGAAATACAAATGACGGGTGATGAGACCGCCGCTGCCTATCTTACTCGTGCGCAGGAGTATGCAGGGCCCTCGCCAACATCAACGAGCCGTTTAAAGAAAAAGATCTCGCAATGCTCGTGGTTTTTGTCTTCGGGAAGAATACAATGGGTTAAAATCCACTCTTCTTGCCCGCCAATTTCCCATAGCCTTCTTAGAACTTCATGGGCTTTTGTCGGACCATGATTACATGATCAGAAAATCGATCACCCATGTTCCTTAGGTTCAGGCGTTTACGGCTATCTCCAACAGTCCCACGTACCTCTTACACCAACCCAAACACCATCCATGCCTTCCAATAGTTGGTTTCCCAACTTGGTCTACAACTTCAACTGGCCAATTCTCAGATCCTTCAGGCCTTCTACACCAACCGATCTCAACAGTCTCATGGCTGTGGTCAACATCATCGGCGCGAGCACACCACCTACAACAACAATAAACGTAGCCACGGAGGATGTAATCGAAACTAGTTTACTTGGGATTCTAATCAAAACACTGTTTTTGGCACATGTAACAGGTGTGATATTGGCCATATTCTGTCTATGCCTAAGCCGGGACCCCTTCACCAGTTGAAGCTATTTCTCCACCCTCGGCATCACCCACCGTCTCTCTTGTCCACGTACAAGTGAACAAAATGGACTTGTTGAAAGACGACACCGACATGTCATCGAGACCGACCTTACCTTACTATCCCACTCGCATGTTCCAAACCGGTTTTGGCACTTTGCCTTTGATACAACTGTATACCTTATAATAGGGGTGAGCAATAACCGAACCGTTAACCAAAACCGAATCGAAAACCGACGAAACTGAACCGAGTTTAACCGAAAAATAAGTAAACCAAAAAACAAATTAACGGAAGATCGGTTATGTTATCGGCTTTTTTGTACCCTCGGTTAACTGAAATTAACCGAACCAAGCCGACCCATCCATATTTTCATATATTTCTAGCTTGTATACCTTCATTTCATGTATTTTTTTTTGGAAAAGGGCAAAGCCCTAGGTAAATGTTTTATTAAAATTAAATGGTTGTTACATACGGAGTGCATCCCCCTCGTGGGCTTTTTTACCATGGAGGGGGGGAACCACGAGAATAAATAGGACATACTAACAGGCCGAAGCCCAAACCAAACATGAAACAAACTAGGCACACATGCCCAAACCAAACAAAATAAAATAAAGTAGGCACGCAGGCCCAAATGAGACATACTAGGCACGCAGGCCCATAAACAAAAACATCCAAGTCAAAGCCCAAAGAAAATCTAGAACATGCGAGGCCCAAGTGCAAATATAGGACATACATCTATTTCGTGTATTTTTATATCCATTTCATGTATTTATACCTTCATTTCATGTATGTATACCTCAATTTCATGTATTGCTAAGCAAAAATTTTAGCCGAAGTTTAGTTTTGGTTATTAACCGAATCGAACCGAAAAACTAACCGAATAAACCGAACCGATTAACCGAAAACCAATCAGTTAATAAAATAGATTAACCGATGACTTCGGTTTCGGTTAAGGCTAATAACCGAATCGAACCGTGCACACCCCTACCTTATAAATTTAATGCTCTCTCGTTCAAACTCCAAAACATCCCCATTCGAACAAGTGTTCAAACAACCTCCTCACCTCTCATTCCTCCGAGTCTTTGGCTGCCCGTGTTACCGTCATCTTCGCCCTTATAACAAACATAAAATGGATTTTCGATCCCTACGTTGTGCCTTTCTTAGCTATAGTACTTCCCATCACGGGTACCGCTACCTTGACCTCGTTACCGAATTCCGATATATTGGCCGCCATGTTCGTTTTCATGAGCAAACTTTTCCATTCCTAACACCCACTGCTAAGCCCACCATCGAACCCAATTCAGACCCCTACATCTCCTCTTACCCCACCCCACCTGTCCCCACAGATACTGCCCACATACCTGTTCCCAAAGTTTAAAAGAACAGAATCGCGCCTCGAGGCGTTTTCCCTTCGCCACACGAGGCGTAAGCCTCGAGGCGAACCGAGGCGTAAGCCCGAGGCGGAATTTAAAATAAATATAAAAATTATATATCTTACAAAAAATAAAATACTAAACATCAAACAATGTTTGTATCTTATTTGTTGACTACATCAACCCCTGCCAAACCTTTCCGAGGTGTGATGTGTGGGAGAAGAATGAGAAATTAGGTCAAATTAAGGAAAAGAATGAGAAAATAGGTCAAATTAAGGAGAACCAGACGCGAATTATGGACTTTTGACCCATTTGAGTTGTGTATTTCGTTAATAGAACGATATACACAGCTCAAATGGGGCAAAAGTCCAGTCATAAGTCAATTTTTTTCCATTTCTACCGCTTCACCGCCTCAGCCCTTCTGAGGCGTATGTACAAAAATACCTTGTGAGGCGTCGTCCCAGACTCGTTTTTCTACCGCCTCGCCTCGACCGTTTTTTTAAACCATGCCTGTTCCACCCCCACCACCAATTTTTCAAACCTACCAAAGGCGCCGAACAACCCACACCCAATCCAGACCATCAACTCCTGTTGGCCTCAATCCACCACCACCAGCTCCTGCCGAACCCTCCCCTGATACTTCGACTCCCAACCTAGCTGCTACCCAACCCCGCACGCGCCCTTCAAATCTCCGACAGAACCCACAACAAACCACACCCTATGCTTCGTCATATCACACATCTTCTTCCATACCCGAACCACCCACCTTTGCCATTGCTACTGAGGACCCTCATTGACGCAATGCTATGGCTGAAGAATTCTCAGCCCTTGTGAGAAACAGGACATGGTCCCTGGTCCAACATGTTCTCATAATATTGTTAATTGTAGGTGGGTATACAAAGTTAAGACATATCAAACATGGGCCATTGAACGCTACAAAGCACGACTCGTTGCCAAGGGTTACAATCAGTAGATTGTAACCGGGTATAGACTACCAAGAAACTTTCAGTCCCATGGTTAAAGCTACTACCATACGGGTTATTCTATCTCTCGCAGTCTCCCGTCGATGGCCTCTCCGACAGCTCGATGTCCAAAACGCTTTTCTTCATGCGATCTACATGAAACTGTTTACTTGTAACAGTCGCCCGACTTTGTTGACCCACACAGGCCGGATCATGTTTATCTCTTGCATAAGGCTTTATACGGTCTCAAGCAGGCTCCCCGCGCGTGGTCTTAGCGCCTATCCATATCTCTTTATGCTCTTGGGTTATTGGATCAAAAACTGATCCCTCCGTTTTTGTGTATTCATCTAAAGGCATCCTTTTTATACATGTTAGTCTATGTTGATGACATTATTTTGATAGGGAATGACTCGAAAGCTATTGATGGTGTTTTCCACAACCTTAAGGAATCATTTGCAGTTAAGGACATGGCCCCCTTGTCTTATTTTATGGGGATTGAAATTTGTTCCAAGGGTACTGATGTTCTTCTCCCTTAACGGAAGTACATCACTGAACTTCTTGCTCAAGCTAATCTCTCCAAGGCAAAACTGGTTCCTTCTCTAATGACCTTCTCCTCCAATCTTGCCAGAGGAGACAACACTCCCTTGCCGACCCGGTCAGGTATCGCCACTTGGATGGCGCCCTTCAATATGTACTCTATCAAGACCTGATATCACCTTTGCTGTCAACAAAGTCTACTAGTTCATGCAGTTCCTTACTGAAAACCATTGGTCTGTCGTTAAACGGATTCTCCGGTACCTTCAGGGAACTTCCCATTACGACCTATTGCTCCAGCATGACTCTGGCACCCGGTTACATTCTTACACCAATGCTGCTCATCCCTCTTTAACCGGCTATTCAGATGCTGATTGGGCTAGGTGTCGGGCGATCGCCGATCCACTGGCGGATACGCCATATATCTGGGCTCCAGCTTAGTTTCTTGGTCTGCTCGAAAACAAAGGCCCTTGCCAACACCGTTGCTGAACTTACTTGGCTCTAAACACTGCTAAGAGAACTTTGAGTCCGTACTAAAACCATTCCCACATTATGGTGTGACAACCTAGGTGCCACATATCTATCAGCGAATCCGGTCTTCCATGCCCGCAACAAACATGTAGAAGTTGACTTCCACTTCGTTAGAGAAGAAGTCGCTTGCAAAGAACTCTCGATACAGTTCATCTCAACCAACGATCAGATTGTTGACGTGTTCACGAAACTCTACCTTCACAACAATTTTTTTTTCTTACTGTCCAAGCTACAGGTCACTTACCGGCCTTAGCTTGAGGGGGAATATTTAGTATTTATCTTTATTAGAAGGTTTAGAGTGTTACTATTTTCCCTATTTAATCTCCTTGTATTCTCACATTGTAATTGCAACATACAATCAATACAATACTAAGTTTATCTCCTCCACCTATCCACATCATGTTTGTCTGCTTCAGAAGGCTCTTTCTTATTTTCTGGGTGTGAAGGCGACATTTACCGATGATTCTTTACATCTCTCTCGACAGCGGTACTTACAATGTTTACTACATCGCACCGGTCTTGCTACATGTCGTCCCTTCTCTACACCGATCTCTTCTAGCCGCCAGCTTTCTCGTCATACATGCGTTCCTTTGGCTGATTCCCTTTTATATAGGAACACTGTGGGTGCCTTACATTATCCTGTCTTGACACGACCTGAGATTGTCTTGTTGGGATTAAACACGATCACACACGAACACACAAACACGAAAGCAGTAATGAACATGGGGTTTAACGTGGTTCGGTCTAAACTGACCTACGTCCACGGGTGGCAACTAGGATATTCTTTATTAGAGGCGACACAAATTACAAGTACAAAACATTGTATTTATAGAGACTAAACTAGGGTTAGGAAACTTAATCCCCAAGTAAACTCAATTAGGGCCCAAAACCAATTAGGCTTAGCAACCGGGTTAGGGCCGGCTGCCCTTAACCTGTGCCTGCCCTAAAAGGCCTACGAACTCAACAATCTCCCACTTGGAGGCCTTGAATGCTTTCGTCTGCTCTCTCAAATGTACTTCTGTAATCTGTCAACGGAACTTCATGCTCCTCCTAGTTATCACCGCCTTCTCATCAATTAACCTGAAGGCCCGTTGAAGCTCCCCTAAGCTTCAACTCATCAGTCACAACAAGTGACTCGTTCTCTGTCCCTGCCTGCTCCCACTGTAACGAACCTGTTACACTGCTGGCATCTGAAACATCCTGAGAACCCACACTCTCCATCATAAGCAAGTAATCCACTGGAGAGACTTTTCCAGTCGGAATGCTGGTCTTCTTAACCCATTGTAGCACTGGAGCTGTAACTGAAACACGACTTGTGCTCCCACTGTCACGATGCCCTCTACCTGGTTTAACCTTCCGAACTCGTTCATCCTGAATCTTCACTTTGACTCTGGGTTGCTCACTTGCAAAGCAAACCCTCTTCTACCCACGAGATTCTGTGAACCGGATTTTGTTTTCTTTCTGAACCAGTAATGCCTCAGTCTGCATTTTTCAACAGCTAAAATCCACACCGTTAAACTTTTCAATCTGCACCTTCCTTTCTTCTGCCATGATAAACACAATGACACGACTAAAAGAAACTGAATCGAATAAACAAAACCAGAACTGAAATAAACTTGAAACAATAGTACCTGATTAACGATCACTGGTCTATGTTCTTGTTTCTCTGATCTTCACAAACGGCTTTCTGAAACACGCTGGTCAAACTGATCTACACGCAACCCCAAAAAAAAGTCAAACAAAACAGCAAAACTGTTGTTTGACTTTCTGTTGACTGGTCAACGTTGACCAGAGTTGACCGGCACGGTCAACAGCAACTTCCGGGGCAGATCTGCGTTTTTACTGTTCGTGGTACTGTAGCGGCGGTACTGTTCACGCGCCACTGTAGCGGCGGATTTACTGTTTATGCGCGGGCACTGTAGCGACGGCGGTACTGTAGCGGCGGAACCCTAATATGGCGGCGGCAAACAGTCAACGGTTCGTGTGATCTGATCTCGAGCCAAAGCTCTGATACCAGTTGTTGGGATTAAACACGATCACACACGAACACACAAACACGAAAGCAGTAATGAATACGGGGTTTAACGTGGTTCGGTCTAAACTGACCTACGTCCACGGGTGGCAACTAGGATATTCTTTATTAGAGGCGACACAAATTACAAGTACAAAACATTGTATTTATAGAGACTAAACTAGGGTTAGGAAACTTAATCCCCAAGTAAACTCAATTAGGACCCAAAACCAATTAGGCTTAGCAACCGGGCTAGGGCCGGCTGCCCTTAACCTGTGCCTGCCCTAAAAGGCCTACGAACCCAACATGTCTAGCGTTCAGCAAGGTTTCTCAATTCATACAGAAACCTACTGATCGACATCGGGTTGTTGTCAGGCGTGGGGTACTATCTCTCATGGTTTGACTTTTCAACGCTCTGCCAGTTTGACCTGCATGCTTATTCTGATGCAGACTCGTCTATCGTTGCTCCACTACTGGCTATTGTGTTTTTCTTGGACCCAACCTGATTACTTGGAGTTCCAAGAAACAACACACCGTCGCTCGATCTAGTATCGGGGTTGTGTATTGTACTCTTGCTCATACAAGCCTAGATTCGCTTGATTACCTAAGCTTTACAAAAGCTACATCATTCTCTCTCTTGTCCACCTACTTTATGGTAATATTGGTTCTACTTGGCCGTCAATCCTGTGTTTCATCAGTGCATAAAACACCTTGAGATTGACTTGCATTTTATCTGTGACATGGTTTTGGCTCATACACTTACTGTTCGTTATGTTCCCACTACTTTATAGTTAGCTGATATCTTGACCAAGGGGTTGTCATCCTCTCATTTTGACACTCTTCGGTCCAAGCTTGAATGTGCTTCACATTGTTGCGCCATGTTCAGCTTGAGGGGCATATTAGAGTCGGTTAGTCTATTACTTTTGACTTGTACATTTCCGTTTCATCTTCTCAGCCTCCTCTATATACTTAGGTATTCAGATTGTTACCAATTCATGATAGAGATGAGATTGGGCACATACTTGATTGTCTTATGTAATTTCTTATCTACGATACTCTCTCTTAGTGTTATAATAGTGTATAAATTGTTTGTTAATAAAATTAGTATACTATATTAGCTTCTATTTTCATTGTATGTAGTTATTATTCATTATATGAAGTTATTGTAAGACCTAATTCTGCTTCTTTACTACATCTATTTATTCTGATGAATTTTTATAATTATTTTACTGTTTTAGAATACGTCTCTATGCTAGAATCCAACGGAATTTGGAAATTAAGATCTTTTTAGTGCCTCTATAGTCCATTCCTTTCCCATACTATGAGTGAAAGAGAAAATGAAAAGAACTAGGTATTTCCACCCACGAGATGCGATGAGAAACCTAGTTTTTACGCGTTATTATTCGTGAGTTACACCATATATTAGATTATGAAGAACATAACTCTCGACATTTGTTAAGTAATAATTTATGAAGAAATAGAACTTTCTTATCACCCGTTTCCTCGTCCATCGAAGCACTTGACTTATTACTTTTTGTAATAAGTCAATAAGTTATAAGTGTGTTTGGATATAGTAAAAAGATTTTTCAAAATAACTTTTAGAAAAGTGATAATAAGTTGTTTTTAAGAAGTTATAATTTTTAACTTTTCATTTCTCCTTATTACTTTTAGGGGGTAATTTTCGTGATATAACCCTTTTTGGTCATTTTTCATGAATATGTCAAGTCAAACACTTTTTAAAAAACAACTTATTGACTTTTCCCACCACATAAGTTACTCCAAACACTTTTTCTAAAAACGTCTTTTCAAAAAGTAATATGTTAATAAGTCCTTTTGACAAAAAAAACTTTTGGGGTTAATAAGTAAACCCAAACACCCCCTTAATAGAATTTTTTAAGCTTGATTTCTAAAAGTAAGACTTAAGAGTAAAAGAAAAAGAACTGTGAATAGTATGGCTTGAACCTTAGCCACTTGGTTAAGGTAATGCAAGGACCATCATTGGATTGGATTAGACTAGAGGTGCACAAACCGGTTTTTTTCCGGAACCGGTTCCGGATCCGATCCGGACCGGTTCCGTCAACGATGGTCAAGAACCGGACCCATTGGAACCGGACCCATTGGAACCGGTTCCGGATCGGATCCGGTTATGGGAGTGGAGACTTGGAACCTATTTGGAACCGGTTCCGGATCGGATCCGGTTTTATCCGATTGGAACCTATTTGGAACCGGTTCCGGATCGGATCCGGTTTTTTTTCCGGATTTTTTTGTGTCCGATTTTGTCCGGTTCCATTTTGTCCGATTTTTGTCCGATTTTTATCCGGTCCGGACAAAACCTTGGAACCGGTTCTGGATCCGGCGGTTCTCAAAAAATCCGGTCCGGTTCCAAAAAAACCAGTTCTAGCCGGATCCGGTTTCGGATAATCCATCGGATCGGATTCGGTTCCGGTTCTTTTGAGCACCTCTAGACTAGACACCTAATTATGTATTAAATGCTGTATTATTAAATTATTTAAATGACGTAACTGGTGACAAAAATGATTGGATAGGATACTATTCATCTTTTTTAAAATATGAAAGTAAGTAGAAAGGAATATCATTATAATATTCCTTTTAATTTAAGAATCTAAGATTTCTAGTCTTTTACAAAATCCTTAGAACTTATGTTAAAAAATCAACCAAGCATTAACAGTCTTAATCCAGACATCCAAAACATTGGTTTCTGTATCTGAATCTGCATAAAAAAACTTATCGGATGGTGATCATATCAAATTAGTCAGAGTGAAAAGATTATCAAAAATGGTTTGCTTAATCTGATTCTTGGCTTTCAAGGTGATTCTAATCTTAAATTTGACACAACAAAACCCCAACTTAAATAAAAAAAACACCTTACAACACAACATGCTTTCTCACCCTTCAAGTAGCTGCTTGTGAGAGTCCATACCCTTGCAAATACACACACATATATACAGTGAGGTTGAGTAGCGATCCGCCAGAACCACGTAATCACTCGGTATATGGAAAATCACATATTATTTGTCCGTAACAAAATCGCAGACAGAAAAATGATGGATCAGGAGCATACAGACTAAGAAGAAGTAAGTTTATAGTTTAACTTAAACATCTAAACTACTGTTACTTTTGCAAAAGTTTAAGAAGGAAATCACCATAAATAGACCAAGAAAAATTAATAATGTGCATGAAAGGCATCCACAAGAACCTCACCTAGGACCAGACAGAACAGAAGCCAACAATGGTGTCATATCTTTTTCATGTTCAACTATTATATTTTGCTGTCTTGGATCTGTGAAGTTGTAATCCAAGCTAGATTCAACTTTCATCACGCCTTCCAACACCTTAACCACAATCGACATTGAAGGTCTTTTCGTATAATCATATTGTAAACACCATGAAGCCACTTTCATCATTTCCACAACTTCTGAACTGTGTGCCTGCATATCTTCACTGTACTTGTCGACCATATCTAACAAAATCCCTTGTTCCCAACATTTTTGAAGGACGCCAAGTAAGTGCCAACTTTCTTCGGGCTGAGATTGGTCAAAATTCTTCCTCCCACACAACATCTCCAAAAGAAGGATCCCAAAGCTGTATACATCCACTTTTACAGTAATAACCGAGCTTAGCCATTCCGGAGCCAGATATCCCGGGGTTCCTCTCATTGTAGTCATCACTTGGGTTTGATCTCTGTCGATGAGCTTTGACAACCCGAAATCAGACACTTTGGCATTGAAATCACTGTCTAGCAATATGTTTTGAGGTTTAATATCTAGGTGGATAATTTGTTGCCTACAATCTTCATGAAGATATGCTAGACCCTTGGCTACATCAAGAATGATTTTCTTTCTGCATTTCCATGTCAGTATGTGCTCTCGATGCCCATGGTAGATCCACCGATCTAAAGACCCGTTCCTCATGAATTCATACACGAGAAACCGTTGTGATTTCCATGAACAAAATCCTCTAAGTCTCACTAGTTTCACATGGTGAATGCTTCCAATTGATTCAACCTCTGCTAGGAATGATTTGTTAACCTGCCCAAGACCCTCAAGACATTTGACTGCGATCTTCGAGCCATCTTCAAGAGTCCCTTTGAAAACTGATCCGAATCCTCCTTTACCAAGCTTTTTCTTGAAATTCTCTGTGGCTGTTTTCAATTCTTCATAGAGAAACCTAGTTGGCATTCCTGGTACCTCGCGTATAGACTCTTCAACCGTTTGAGTTTGAGTGGCCCGTCTTCTCTTGCGGATTATGTAAATAATAAAACCTGTAACCGCAAGTAGAAACAGAACACTTCCAATAGTGGAAGTTAATATAACTCCTAAAGGTGAGGAAGGAGGTGATCTTACATTCTGTATTTTTATGAAAGCTGAAACACTGTTATTACGTTCGTTTGGATCAACATTAATCATCGTAAAGAGCTCAAAAGGTAAAAAACAATCCCCACGATTATTATCGAATATAGCTGCTTTGCATGAGCAATTGTTGACACATGCTTGTTTGCAAGTATCTATATCCACCTTCTCCATGTCTGCAATAATGTTGAAGTACCTAATGTTTTCAAGTGTAAAAAAAGTGTGATATTGGGTTGCATTACATGTGAGAGGGGTGACTTCAGAGCAACCCAGATTTGGTTGCCGATCATTCACTGCTCTGAAATAGTCTATGCTGGGAGACCTTGGCGCTGGACAGGTACACTGTTGATTACCTGAGCATATGCCAATTCTACCACAAGCCAAAGGATAATCACACTCTCCAAAACTAGCATAATCGTTAAATAGATCAGCCACCACGAACCACCTTATGTTCCATTCAAACACTTTTAAATGCCCGTCTGGCATAAATTTTATATATTGAGCTGATGATGCTTGAGGGATGTTAAACACGGTATATGCATAACTTGTATCATAAGAAACACTGAATAGAGACAAACTACCATTCAAGAACCTTACGTATCTTGTTCCCGTATATGCAGAGTTGTCATAGATCGAATAACTAGGGTAATAGGTTTGGGCTGGGTTTGATCCAACATAAGCAAACAAACCATTATCAGTGACCTGAAGAGAAAACAAACCTTTCTGGGCTGTCCAATTGGTCGATGAAACACTAGGTATCAGCTGCTGTCCTACAAACAGTCTTTGCCCCAGTACCAAGCAGTCGGTTGGGTGATCAAAAGATTGCCAAACGACAGAGCGATTGACATCAAACAAGACGAGGTTTCCATCCTCTGTTAAGTTTAAACCGGCAACAGATTTCCCAGTAGTGTTGGTAGTCCAGACCGTGCTTCCATCAGCATCTTGTAGGACCAAGTCTCCAGTTGAAGTGAGATTCAGTATTGCATCATCGCTAACCGGAAGGTCTCGGTTTGCTGACCAAACCACTTGAGGGAATCCTATAGCTTGTCGAACAATGCCATTAACGCTGTTGGTTTGAACTATGAAGACAGAGAAGAGATATGAGATGCAGGTTCCATTGCAGTAGAAACCACATGCGAATGTGGGCCCGAATGATCCCCTAAGGAGGATGGCTCGGATCCTTGAGCCATCTATGAAATTAAAAGACTCGAGTGAAGATCCGGTGGTGGTCCATGTGGTGGAAAGTTTTGCCGTAGGGTAATCGAAGGGCGGCTGGGCAGTGGTCGTTGAGTAATTTAAGATGAGAAACAAGGCAAAACAGTAGTAAAAGATCCATGGTGCCCTCATCTCTAATGATATCCTATGAAGATACATGCTTTATGAATGATTTGAATATGTGTAGAAAATGTCAACTCAGTGATGCTACTTTGGTAAAGAAAACCGTGTCCTGAACATGTAGCAGTCAACATCATTATCTGATATCTTGAATCATAAAGTACTACTTGTATATTTTCATCTCAAAATGTATAAAAAATGAGGGATCAGAAATATGGCTCGCCGGAGATGACAAAGAGGCTCACCCGGTCTTCACATTTCTCCGACAAGAATCACAGGAAGCATTTGGAATATCACCAAAATTCGATCAAGGCTTAACGATCTAACTTTTAGTTGAAGAAGAAGGTGAGAAAGTGACTAACCAGAGAGTTGCGATAGATAGAACAATAGGAATTATTGACTTACGTAAAAGACTAAAACTTATCAACAACTTGTGAACCACATTTGTAACCAATTTCCATACTAACCCATTTCATTCCAAAACACCCCTTCAACTTTCATATGTGAATACAACTATGAAACCCTACATTCACCTCCTTAATGGTTAAGTTCACAATCTTAAATCACTTTATCGACGCCCCCCTTTGACTAACTTCTTGAGTGAGGTTAGCTTCTTGCTTCTTGTCGTTATCTTGATTCTTTTCATTCCACTTGGTACATTCAAATTGGAAGTGTTCAAACCCAAACACATTCATAGCACCTGAAAGAGCTTGTATCTTTGGTTCCATGACCTCTTCCAGAACAATGTCAGCAATGCCTTTCTTCATGGTGATCTATCTAAGACTGTGTACATGTCTCAGTCTCCTGACTTTGTTGACTCCACCTATCCACATCATGCCTATCTGATGTAGAAGATTCTTTATGGCCTCAAGCAGACCCCTCGATCTTGGCTTTCCAAGCTATCTTCTGCTCTCATTTCCTGTGGTTCTTCTGAGTGTGTTTCAAATACGTCTCTTCGTCTACAACATGGCCTCTATTACCTGTTATGTTCTGGTGTATGTTGACATTATTATTATGTTCTGGTGTTTGTTGACATTATTAATTTTTGTCACATATTTGATTGTGTGCTAACATTCTCAGTTTGCGCTCAGGGACCTCGGTACTCTTTCTTATTTTCTAGATGTGTAGGCGACGCTTGCTTACCGATGATACTTCACATCTCTCTCGGCAGTGGCAATTACATGATTTACTACATCGCACCGGTCTTGGTACATGTTGTCTCTTATCTAGACCGGTTTCTTCTGGTCGCCAGCTTTCTCGTCACACGGGCATTCCTTTGGTTGAATCCCTTTTATATAGCACCTAGGCGCCTTACATTATCTTGTCTTGACATGAGGCATTCAACAAGGTTTATCAGTTCCTACAGAAACCTGCCGATCTACATTGGGTTGCTGTCAAGCGTATTCTTCGGCATCTTAGGGGTACTATTTCTCATGGTTTGACTATTTAGTGCTCTTCCAGCTTGACCTTGCATCCTTATTTTGATGCGGACTTCGCTCCACTACTAGCTATTGTGTTTTTCTTGGACCCAACCTGATTGGTTGGAGTTCCAAGAAACAAGACACTATCGCTCGATCTAGTACCGGGGCTATGTATCGTACTCTTGCTCATACAACTGCCTGAATTCACTGGATTACCTCAGCTTTACAGGAGTTACATATTTCTCTCTCTTGTCCACCTACTTTATGGTGTAACAATATTGGTGCTACTTACTTTGTCGTCAATCCTGTGTTTCATTAGCGCACAAAACACCGTGAGATTGACTTGCATTTTACCTGTGACATGGTTTTGGCTCAGACACTCATTGTTCGTTATGTTCCCACTACTTTTTAGTTGGCCAATATGCTTTCCAAGGGGTTGTCATCCTCTCGTTTTGACACTCTTCGGTCCAAGCTGAACGTGTTTCACATTGCTGAGCCACATTCAGCTTGAGGGGACATATTAGAGTCGGTTAGTTTGTTACTTTTGACTTGTACATTTCAGTTATATTAGGTAGCACTTGTACGTTTTTGTTTCATCATCTCAGCCTCCTATATATACTTAGGAGGGCTATTGTATTGTATTGAGATTGTTACCAGTTCATGATAGAGATGAGATTGAGCACATATTTGATTGTCTTTAGGATGTGATTTCTTATATACGATACTCCTTGTTAGTGTTGTAATAGTGTATACATTTTTTTCTAATAAACTTGGTATACTATATTAGCCTCTATTTTCAATGTATGTAGTTAGTCAATTAATATATGAAGTTATCGCAAGACCCAATTCTATTTCTTTAATACATCTGTTTATTCTGATGAGTTTTAAATAATTTTTTACTGTTGTAGAATACATCTCTCAGCTAGAATCCGATGGAATTTGGAAATGAAGATCTTTTTAGTGCCTCTAAAGTCCACAAAGTCCCCATACTATGAGTGAGATAAATAGAACAAAAACTAGGTATTTTCACCCATGCGATGCGGCGGGAAATCTAGTTTTTACGTGTTATTATTCGTGAGTTACACAATATTAGATTAAGAGAACATAACTCTCGACAATTGTTAAGTAATAATTTATTAAGAAATAGAACTTTCTTATCACCTGCTTCCTTGTCCACCGAAGCACAAAGCTAACTTGATAAAATTTTATAAGCTTAATTTCTAAAAGTAAGATTTAAGATAAAGGAAAGAAAAAACAAAACTGTGAATAGCATAGCTTGAATCTTAGGCACTTGGTTCAGGTAATATAAGAATCATCATTGGACTGGACTAGACCCCTAGCTTGAATCTTAAATCTGTGAGTGATCCAAATTGCTGTTCAAAAAATAGTTATTTAAATGATGTGGCAGGTGACAAAAAATTGATTGGATATATTACTATTCATGTTTTCTAAAATGTTAAGTAGAAAGGAATCAGAAACTCTTGATTTCATCATTATAATATTTCCTTTAATTTTAGAACCAAAGATTTCCAATCTTGTACAAAATCCTTAGAACCGATGTTAAAAATCAACCAAGTATTAACAGTCTTAAACGTCCAAAACCTTGGTGTCCGTACTCTATCTGAATCTGCATAAAAAAACTTATCGGATGTTGATCATATCAAATTGGACAGAGGGAAAAGATTATCAAAAATGGTTTGCTTAATCTGATTCTGGGCTTTCAAGTTGATCCTAATCTTAAATTTGACACAACAAAACCCGAACTCAAATAAAAAACACCTTACAAAACAGCTGCTTGTGAGAGTCCATACCCTTGCAAATACACACACACACACACACATATATATATATAGTGAGTAGCGAGCCGCGAGAACCACGTAACCACTCGATATATAATATGGAAAATCACAAATAATTTGTCTAGCAACACCGAACACGGAAAAATGACGGATGAGGAGCATAGAGACCAAGAAGAAGTAAGTTAATACTTTAAAATCTTAAACATCTCAAGTACTGCTGTTACTTTTGCAAAAGTTCAAGAAGGAAATCACCATAACTAGACCAAGAAACATTAATAATGTGCATGAAAGGCATCCACAAGATCCTCACCTAGGACCAGACAGAACAGAAGCTAACAATGGTGTCATATCTTTGTCATGTTCAAATTCTGTGTTTTGTTGTCTCGGATATGTGAAGTTGTAATCCAAGCTAGATTCGACTTCCATTACACCTTCTAACGCCTTAACCACCGTCGACATTGAAGGCCTTTTCATATAATCATACTGTAAACACCATGTCACCACTTTCATCATCTCCACAACTTCTGAACTATGTGCATGCATATCTTCACTGTACTTGTCAACCATATTCACCAACATCCTTTGTTCGCAACATTTTTGAAGGACACCAAGTAAGTGCCAGCTTTCTTCAGGCTGAGATCTGTCAAATTTCTTCCTCCCACACAACGTCTCCAAGAGAACGATCCCAAAGCTGTATACATCCACTTTTTCAGTAATAACCGAGCTCAACCACTCTGGAGCCAGATATCCCGGGGTCCCTCTCATTGTAGTCTTCACTTGGGTTTGATTTCTGTCGATGAGCTTTGACAATCCGAAATCAGATACTTTGGCATTGAAATCACTGTCTAGCAATATGTTTTGAGGTTTAATGTCTAGGTGGATGATTTTTTGCCTACATTCTTCATGAAGATATGCTAGACCCTTGGCTACATCAAGTATTATTTTCTTTCTGCATTTCCATGTCAGTACGTGCTCTCGGCGTCCATTGTAAATCCACCGATCTAAAGACCCGTTCCTCATGAATTCATACACGAGAAACTGTTGTGATTTCCATGAACAAAATCCTCTCAGTATCACTAGATTCACATGGTGAATGCTTCCAATTGATTCAACCTCTGCTAGGAATGATTTGTTAACCTGCCCAAGACCCTCAAGACATTTGACTGCGATCTTCGAGCCATCTTCAAGAGTCCCTTCGAAAACTGATCCGAATCCTCCTTTACCAAGCTTTTTATTGAAATTCTCTGTGGCTGTTTTCAATTCTTCATAGAGAAACCTAGTTGGCATTCCTGGTACCTCGCGTATAGACTCTTCCTCCATTTGAGTGGCCCGTCTTCTCTTGCGGATTATGTAAATAAGAAAACATATAACCCCAAGTAGAAACAGAACACTTCCAATAGTGGAAGTTAATATAACTCCTAAAGTTGAGGAAGGAGGTGATCTTACATTCTGTACTTTTATGAAAGCTGAAACATTGCGATTAGGTTCATATGGATCAACATTAATCATCGTAAAGATCTCGAAAGGTAAAAAACAATCCCCACGTAAATTATCGAATATAGCTGCTTTGCATGAGCAATTGTTGACACATGCTTGTTTGCAAGTCTCTATATCCACCTCCTCCATGTCTGCAATAATGTTGAAGTACCTAATGTTTTCAAGTGCAATAAAAGTCTGATCTTGGGTGTCATTACATGTGAGAGGAGTGACTTCAGAGCAACCCAGGTTCGGTTGCCGAATGTTCACTGCTCTGAAATAGTCTATCCTGGGAGAGTTTGACACTGGACAACTACACTGTTGATTACCTGAGCATATGCTATTTCTACCACAAGCCATAGGATAATCACACTCTCCAATACTAGCACTATCAGCAGTACCATCAGAAAATAGATCAGCCACCACAACCCACCCTATTTTCCATTCAAACGCTTTTAAATGTCCGTCTGGCATAAATTTTATATATTGAGCTGATGATGCTTGAGGGATGTTAAACAAAGGATATTCAAAACTTGTTGTTGTATAGAACGAAAGACTACAGAAATACGTTTGGGGTGAGTTTGATCCAACATAAGCAAAGAAACCTGTATCAGTGAATTGAAGAGAAAACAAACCTTTCTGAGCCGTCCAGTTGGTCGACGAAACACTAGGTATCAGCTGCTGTCCTACAAACAGTCTTTGCCCCGGTACCAAACAGTCTGTTGGGTGATCAAAAGCTATTGACATCAAACAACACAAGGTTTCCATCATCAGTTAAGTTTAAACCAGCAACAGATTTCCCAGCAGTGTTGGTAGTCCAGACAGTGCTTCCATCAGCATCTTGTAGGACCAGCTCTCAGGTTGAAGTGAGATTCAGTATTGCACCGTCGCTAACCGGATGGTCTCTGTTTGCTGACCAAACCACTCGAGGGAAGCCTATAACTGGTTGAACAATACGACTCGCACTGTTGGTTTGAACTATGAAGACAGAGAAGAGATACGAGGTGCAGGTTCCATTGCAGTAGAAACCACATGCGAATTTGGGCCCGAATGATCCTCTAAGGAAGACGGCTCGGACCCTTGAGCCATCTATGAATTTAAAAGACTCGGGTAAAGACTCATTGTTGGTCCATGTGGTGGAAAGATTTGCAGTCGGGTAATCGAAGGGCGGCTGGGCAGTGGTTGAGTAGCAATTTAAGATGAGAAAACAGTAGTAACAGATCCATGTTGCCCTCATCTCTAATGACTAATGAACACACAAGATCCTATGAAGATATATGCTTTATGAATGATTTGAACAAGTGTTGAAAAAGCCAACTCAATAATGTTAATTTAGTCAACATTATTATCCAACATCTATTATTATAAAGTACAACTTGTATATGTTCATCTCAAAAAGTATAAAAAAATGAGGAAGTATTTGGAATATCACCAAAAATTTGATCAAGGTCAACGATGAGAAAGTGGTTTTTTCTTGGATGATTAAAAAAGATCTAAAATAAGTTTTTTATTGTGTTTTTTCTAGTCAACAAATTCAAATTGTCAAATTGGTTCTAAAAGTCATTTTAGAATTAGGTTTGTTTGAAAAATAGTGTTTCTGGTATATTATGTTCAGAAAAAGTATTTACAAGTATGAACACATACAAGTTAACACTTGACACACAATGTGAACACTAGAACAGGTGTGGTACATATGAACTATGAAGACCGTTGGCAATAAGACTTGAAATTGATTAAATAAGAACACAAACTTTAACGTTTGATTACGAATTTCTGATCATCGTCTAGCATACAAAGACCCATATATTTATACATATGAACCGGTGCCTCTTACGACGTTTGGAATAAACAGATTAACCTAATGATAATTACATTTAACCCTTACATAATTACAATATGAAAGTCATAATAAAAATATAACTTAGTTCAGTTTAACTTTCAATACCCCCTCAAACTAAACTTAGTCCAAGGAAGATCTTCAAGACTCGATTTGCCATTACAATAATGTTGGTTCAACATCCGTGTACCAGGTCAAGTTAACCTCCTTTTTCTTTCTCCCATTTGGAGATTCATTTATAAAATGTCCAAGTTTGTTACACTCGTTTGTATCCCGCTAGACCCGTTCACCATCCTTACTTTTCCTGGACCACCTATACCTTGGCCACGCCCAAAGTGTTCTAGGATTGAACTCCCACAACCGCAATGCTCACATTGATGGTCTCTAACTGATAAATCCTATGACGTGCGGATAACATGGATCGAACAATAATCTTGAATCAAGAACATGTAGAGGTGGGTGTGTATGAGTATGATAAACAAACAAGAACATATAAGAACTTGTAAGAACACCAAAGCACAAAGAATATCATGAATCACTCTTTATATATGTAAATATGATCAAGATTTACAATGAATAATCTAAGATCAAGATCTTAGTGGTGGAATTCTCATCCTCCATTTGGATCTTGTCAAGGGGTGAGGTACGTTGCTCACATGATGGCTAGGGTTTTTATCACACACTAACACCTCACTGATGAGGGTGGGGAAGGTATTTATAGTCTCCATGCTCTAAATATTGCAACCATAATATTTCACAAAGAATACCATGAAATCACAAAGAATATCATGAAACCACTCTTTGTTCATGTAAATATGATCAAGATTTACGATGAATCATCTAAGATCAAGATCTTAGTGGTGGAACTCTCATCCTCTCTTTGGATCTTGTCAAGGGTGAGGTTGCTCACATGATGGCTATGTTTCTACATCACACACTAACACCCCACCAATGAGGATGGGGATGGTGTTTATAGTCTTCATGCCCTAAATATTGCAACCATAATATTTCGGAAAGATTATTTTACCCTTATATGAGATACTAGGGCAAATCTCATAATCATTTCAATTAATCTCGTTTGCATTATCCGTGGGGATCGGTTCAAACGATTTGCCTCATCGGCACTAACTCAGTTCATCGGTAACTTGATGGTCGATGGCAACTTAGTCATCGGTGCTAACCAAGTTCTTTAACTTCAATCTTCGGTACTAAGTTCCCTTGCATTGGTGGCAATGGCGTGGTATGTGTTAGTAGTTATTATATGAGATTTTTAAGGTCTATTTTAACATAAATCTTAGGTTTTGAATTTTCAAAATGATTAATACTTTAACTAACTACGCACAATAGGCAAAGGCACCTATCACATCGTAATATAGTTTAGTTAAAAATCAAGTATCGAACGAATAGACACGGTGGCTTTCAATACTCAATTGTTATCATTGTTTAGTCTAATAATAAAGATAGTGATTTTTATAAAATGTAAAAACAAGTGAGGCAAGAAACGAGACAGCGGATTGAGAGGTAATCAGATCAATGACATATCACTTGAGCTAGAATCCACTTGATAGTAAATTTATATTTTAGATGTAGATTAATGGTAGAGTCAAAATAGTAAAGGGGGGTGAATGGCTCCTTAGTTGGGTTACTGTTCTTAATGACTGTTGGAAGGCTAATATGCTCCCGAAAATGCTAACGCTTCCTTAGATCATTATTTGGACTAAGATTATCCGGTTAACGTGACTCCTACTCAAGTTACCACACCGTATAACTCATTGGAAAATTGGAATGCGAAACCACCTTAAAGCCACATTATGAAGAACTTAAAACTACTAAAATTAACTAGTTTATGTTTTTAGTAATAAAACAGAAGGGCTCCCGGGTTGGTTACTGTGACCCATAACCTTTTGGTATGCTAGAATGATAAGACGCGCTAGCCACCTTAAGGCCGGATTAAAGACATTTTAATTACAAAAACCTTTAATAAATAGGTCTAATACCTCAAGCATTAGACCCCATGGCCCGAGGTAAGAGGCCCCTGCCAGCCAAAGACAATAGGGTATAAGAAACACCAACACAAAACCCAAGGTTCAGTTAAACCTCAAAATGCTTTGATTGAGTACCAAATCTTGGCCAACAAAAGTTTAACTCTTTATCCTTTTTTTTTTTGATAGGCGACTTTCATTTTTAAGTGGCAATCGCATCTCCTAATCGGAGACCCGCACCTCTCAACCTGACCACTACGTTGTCTGAACCGGGTCCGCGGGTACCGGGAAACCATGGAGCCTGCTGCCACTTGACAACAGTTGCGCCGCTACACGGGCCAAGACCCGCTAGCGTAACGCACCCCGGACTAAAACCCGGTTTGGCTCGGGATCGAACCTGCGTGGGCAGGTTGATCCTTCATCGCCTTAACCACTGTACCAAAGCCACTGGTTTAAATGTAGTGTACAACTTTTTTTTTCTTCTCCTTTTAAGTCTTTATTTCAATTTACGTTTTAACCCCTTCAACTATATCTAATATACGCTTTTAACCCGTTTGATTTTCTATTAAAATAGTTTTCCTATAATAGCTTCCGTTAGTTATTTAAAAAAAACGGGATACGCGTCTAATTCTAGTTTTTTTCGTGGGAATGTATTGGTATAAAAAAAATTTTAAAACCGATTTGTATCCAAAATCGAGAATGATTTTCCCCCCATGCTTTGGCGAACAACCCAACGCTGCGTCGTTGTAATAAACCCAACCGCCTATGAGCAAACAACATCGTTTCCGGAGTTTTGATGTAATCGCAACCGATATCGGTTGTCGTTTTTATGATATTCGACGAGCGGCACCGATTACGACCAACCTCCTGCCTCGTAATATGGCAAAAAACAACCACGCTCACACTGCGAAGCACGGGGTACTATTCTATAACTTAAACATTTTCAAATGGAATTAACAACATATTGCAATTAGTTGTCCACAGACTCCACGTGTCGGTCTTTGAGTGGCCAATTTTTTTGTTTTTTTTTTATTTTTGCCATAAAACCATGTATTATATATAATATACGTTTTTAACCCGTTTCATTTTCTAATAATTTTGTTTTTCTATAATAACTTTCGTTCGTTGACTTTTTTTTAAATGGAATGTGCGGCTGATTTTAGTTTTTATTTGTGAAAGTTCCGGTGTAATTTTTTTTTAAATGGGTCTATGTTCAAAACCGAGTATATATTTTGTGTCGTACGCTATAGCAAGCGACGTTACCGCGACAAACCTAAACGCTTATAAGCGGAAAACATCGTTGACGGTGTTTTCGTATAATTGTATTAGTGTTCAATTTTATTGTTTTCGATGAGTCAAATCGATAACGACCAAACTCCTACCGCATAGTGTGGGGTTAAAAACAGGGCCGGCCCAATAAGGGGTGCAAGTTAGGCCGCTGCACGGGGGCATGTTTACTAGTGGGGCATATATTTAATATTTTTTTTATATATATTATAAAAAAATAATTTAAATACCTTATAAAATCATAAATAAGTTCTAAATCTGGACAATATTTGTGTTTTAATTTGGGCGCAAAAGAGTTTAAAATTCAGTGTTTTAATTTTTAAACTAGGCACATATTTGTGTTTTAAAACTTAAGTGATTAAATTTAATTCCAATCCAATTATCCAAACTTAATACCCAAACCCAATTGCAAAACAATGAATCTATGAATCCTTTTACGTAACGTAACAACGGAAAACTTTTCTATGGTAGTTTTATTTTCTTTATTATTTTAATTACAATTATCGCCGTATTATTGAATTTTTTTATATACGTGCATATTGAGGAGGAATGGGGGCATTTTTCTTATGTCGAGCCGGATACTTAATTTCTTGGGGACGGCCCTGGTTAAAAATACTAGTTACACTTGAATATAAAGGAGAAAACACATCTTCAATGAAACAGATGCTAGTCACAATACTAATGTTTAATTTTTAACTGAAATTACAGAGCTATTGACAAAAGGTCAACTAGATCATATGGGATAAAGTCAATCAAGGTCAAGAAGAAAGTATTTATACCAAGTTTTAAAAAAGAAAACACCATAAAAAACCATGAAACATTAAGAATGTGCATAAAAGTCACCACAAAAACCTCATAGTTACTTACCTAGGACCAGATAGAACAGATGCCATCAATGGTGTCATATCTTGGTCATACTCAACTGTTATATTTTGTTGTCTTGAATCTGTGAAGTTGTAATCCAATCGCGATTCAACTTTCATTACGCCTTCTAACACCTTAACGGCTATCAACATTGAAGGCCTTCTCATATAATCATATTGTAAGCACCATGAAGCCAATTTCATCATCTCCATAACTTCTGAACCGTGTGTCTGCATATCTTCACTATACTTGTCAACCATATCTAACAACGTCTCTTGTTCCCAACATTTTTTAAGGACGCCAAGTAAGTGCCAGCTTTCTTCAGGCTGAGATCTGTCAAAATTCTTCCTCCCACACAACATTTCCAAGAGAACGATCCCGAAACTGTATACATCCACTTTTTCAGTAATAACCGATCTCAACCATTCTGGAGCCAGATATCCCGGGGTTCCTCTCATTGTAGTCATCACTTGGGTTTGATTTCTGTCGATGAGCTTTGACAACCCGAAGTCAGATACTTTGGCATTGAAATCACTGTCTAGCAATATGTTTTGAGGTTTAATATCTAGGTGGATGATTTTTTGCCTACAATCATCATGAAGATATGCTAGACCCTTGGCTACATCAAGAATGATTTTCTTTCTACACTCCCATTCCAGTATGTGCTCTCGTTTTCCATGGTAGATCCACCGATCTAATGATCCATTACTCATGAATTCGTACACCAGAAAACGTTGTGATTTCCAAGCACCAAATCCTCTGAGTCTAACCAGATAAACATGATGAATGCTTCCAATGGATTGAACCTCAGCTAGGAATGATTTGTTCACCTGCCCAAGACCCTCAAGACATTTTACTGCAATCTTTGAGCTGTCTTCAAGAGTCCCTTCGAAAACCGCTCCAAATCCTCCCTCACCAAGCTTTCTATTGAAATTCTCTGTGGCAGTTTTCAATTCTTCATAGGAAAACCGAGTTGGCATTCCAGGTACCTCGCCTATAGACTCTTCCTCCATCTGAGCGTCTCTTCTTTGCTTGCGGATTATGTAAACAAGAAAACCTATAACCCCAAGCAGAAACAAAACACTTCCAATAGTGGAAGTTAATATAACTCCTAACGTCGCTTGAGAGGTAGAAGGAGGTGATCTTACATTCTGCACTTTTATGAAAGCCGAAGAATTGCGGTGAACTACATCTGGATCAACATTCATGATTGTGAATAGCTCAAAAGGTAAAAAACAACTCCCATCCGAAGAATCTGAACCATACTGAAATAGAGCTGCTTTGCATGAGCAATTGTTGGCACATGCTTGTTTGCAAGTCTCTATATCCACCCTCTCCATGTCCGCATTTATGCTGAAGTACATAACATTCTCAAGAGCAATAAAAGTTTGATCTTGGGTGGCATTACAGGTGAGAGGAGTAACTGCAGAGCAACCCAGGTTAGGTTGCCGATCGTTCACTGCTCTGAAATAGTCTATCCTTGGACAACTACACTGTTGATTCCCTGAGCATAAGCCATCTCTCCCACAAGCCATAGGATAATTACACTCCAAGATTACTGTTAAGTAGATCGTCCGTCACTGTCCACCTCCCTTGCCATTCAAACACTTTCAAATGCCCGTCTGGCACTAGTTTCATGTATTGCGCAGATGATGCTTTAGGTATGCGAATCAGATCAAAAGGATCACTTGGCTCAACAGAAAGAGTGAATAAAGATAAACTACCATTCAAGAACCTAATGTATCTTCTTCCTGTATTTGCTTTGTTTCTATACATCAGATTACTGTAATAGACTTGAGGCGGGTTTGATCTGACATATGCAAACAAACCTTCATCTGTCACTTGAAGAGAAAACAAATCTTTTTGAGCCGTCCAATTGGTTGACGAAACACTAGGTATTAGCTGCTGTCCTTGAAACAGTCTTTGCCCCAGTACCAAACAGTCTGTCGGGTAGTCGAAAGACTGCCAAACCACCGAGCTATTGACATCAAACAACACAAGATTTCCATCATCAGTTAAGTTTAAACCAGCAACAGATCCCCCTGTGGTGTTGGTAGTCCAAGCCATGCTTCCATCAGCATCCTGCAGGACCAGTTCTCCAGTTGCTGTGAGACTCAGTATTGCACCATAGCTAACCGGATGGTCTCGGTTTGCTGACCACACCACTTGAGGGAATCCAATAGTTGGTTGAACGATACCGCCCCCACTGTTGGTTTGAACAATGAAGACAGCGAACAGGTAAGAGGTGCAGGTTCCATTGCAGTAGAACCCGCATGCGAATTTGGGTCCGAACGATCCTCTGAGGAGGATGGCTCGGACCCGTGAGCCATCTGTGAAGTTAACAGAACGGGGTAAAGAGTCATTGTTGGTCCATGTGGTGGAAAGATTTGCAGTCGGGTAATCGAAGGGCGGCTGGGAAGTGGCTGAGTAGCAATTTAAGATGAGAAACAAGGAAAGACAGTAGTAACAGATCCATGGTGCCATCTAATTTATGATTCCATGAAAGATGCATGTTTCATGATCTAAATACAGTAGAAAAAGTCAACTCCATGTTACAGTTGACTCTTTTCAGAGCAATTTAATACAGTTTACTTCTAACTTAATACACAAAACTGTGTCCTGAGCAGGTAGTAATCATTGTTATTTGGCTAAAAAAATATAAAAAACCCTGCAACGGGGTTAGAAAATGGTCTGAGAACCTTTGGTTAATTAAGAAGGTAAGAAAGTGGCTTTTTTTTTCTCGGATTTTTAGAAAAACATTTAAAATTAGTTTTCTACTGTAAACTAATGTTTATGAGTTTGGTGTATATTAGACTGTGAGCACTTGTGGTCAGCAAATTGTTTTTAAACCAGTGAAACGTTGCTGTCGCAACAGCGGCAATGACATTAACATGGTTAAGTACGTAAAGAGAAACGTATGAACTTACGAAGGCTCTTTTGTGAATATCGTAACATAGATAAACGCGTCGTAATGGTATATTCGAAAATCAAGAAAATGGTACTCGTTGTGAAAACGAGCATTAAGAAACACGAAAGAGAATTAAAAAAGAAGAAGTAAGTTTTAAATAAAACTTATATCGAAATATAAATAAAAATAAGCACGTCGCAACGACGTATTTGGAATTTCTTAAAACGTTATATTTTAAAAGTTATAAGAAATATATGTTTAAATTAATTATATTATTAAAATAAACAAAATAAAAAAGTATAAAAAAGTTGAATAATTAAAGAAAATTAAATGGGACACTAATTCACAATTTTGTAATCAGTCAATTTATTATTCATAAACATATTGCTTTTTATAGATAACTAGGAGGGACCGCGCGTTACGGTGGTTTCCAAGCGATAGTGCTAGCTTTTACACACGCACATTGTGGCATCTTAAACCGCAGAAGAAATTAACGTCCTCTAAAACTTATAAAATAAAGCAAAAACCTTCAGGTAAATGCACCATATGTGATAATAACGTCTGCAATAACTTTTTAAACAAAAGCTGAATATGAGAAAATATATATCTATACTATATAATAAAGGAAAATCACGGAGGACACATGTCACTCTCTGGTTACTCCTCACCTTTATTTTCCCGCATCTATCTCTTATTAAATACTAGGTTAAAATCCCGTGTATTATACGTGTTGAATAAATATAATGTTATGTTTTAAATAATAGAAAAACTATTTTTAAAACCTTGTGTTTTATACGGGTTTGAATAAACCCTTGAAATACAATATAATCTGTTAACACATACACTCGTCAAAATATGTCAGGAGATTTATTAATACAAAAATTAATATTTTCTTTAAAAAAATATTATTATTAAAATATAAAGGTGTATTTAATAAGAGAGAGGAATGTATTTAATAAGATAGAGAGGCGGGAAAAAAATGATGAGAAAAAATGTGGAGCCGACACGTGGCATTGAAAAACCTTTATTTATTATATAGTATAGATTAGATTTTTTATTTCTCTCTTCTATTAAATAATAATTCTTATATTAATAAATCTAATATGAACTAACATTTATAAATTAAATTAAAAAATTAATACTCAGTTGAAAAAAATGTTTTAAAAACTAACTTAACAGACCTTATAACTGTCACGACAAACTATATTTTTTAAAAACATATTTTGAGGAGTGTGTTTGTTAACAAATTACATTATATTTTATTCAAGCGATGTAATATATTGGTTTATTCAACCCGTGTATTACACGGGTTTTTTAAAAATATAAAATTTTTATTACTAAAGTAATACATGGGTTTTTAAAAATATAAAAAATTTATTACTAAATATATAACATTTTATTTATTTAACCCGTATAATACACGGATTTCAACCTATTACCATATATGTAAAAAAATGATATAGAAAATGAATATTACTCGTGTAGTCGTGTTTGTATTTCCACCATAAGTATATTCTACACCTAAATTCAATATTTTCAATGATTCAATGGAATCAGCATGACATGATCTATTTTTAATATGATTCAACGGAATCAGCATGACGTGATCCATTTTTAATATTTTTTAAAGGCAAACTAATATAAACTACGTCCGCGCTCTGCGACGAGAAAATCCATTTTTAATATTACTAGAAAATTACGTGTACGTTCTGTGACGAGAGACGGATCTTAAACGGTTGGACGGTGACGTTAACGTGACTAAGCATAAAAAAAAACGTGATTAAGTACATAAAAGAAACGTATGAAGTTACGACGACTCGGTTATATAACGTTATCAGTGTTCTTCAATCGATGGTAGTGTAATCTATTCACGGTAATAGCACATTACCTTCAGTCGATATAACCCATTATACCTACAAAATACCATAATTTGAATAAAACTCCGGTTTTACTAAATTTATGCCTAGACGCCGAGAAAAAGAAATTTAAACACAATCACAGTCTATTATTAATATTTTTTTTAAAATAAGAACGAAATTTATAGAGAAAAAACCATATTAGATATATTAAATGGGTAAACATAAAACTTTAAAAATTTGAGGAGGTTAAAGTAATACTTTACAAAGTTAAGGATAAGTTGTGACATTTACCCAAGTTGAAGGTTAACTTCGTCGATGACAAATTGCAACCCACATTACTAAATTTGTTGGTTAGAATTTGTCTTGCAACTCCTTTTTTTTCATATTTATTGATTTTTCGGGGGAAAAAAGGAAATTAATTCAAAGATTTTTATATGTAAGATATATTGGTTCCAATCTATACATACTAATAAATAAAGGTTTTGGGGTGCTACATTTTATTCTCATATTCATCATTAACATTTTTTTTCGCATCTCTCTCATATTTAATGATACAAGTTTTTATAAAAAAAAATTATAATTTGTGTTTCCCACATCTCTCCTATTAAATAGTAATGATTTTTATAGCTATTTTTATAAAACATTTTTTAATTAAAAAAATAGTTTTAGTCATAAAACATTTTATAGTTTGAACATTTCTTTCATTCTTTTTATAAAACATTTTTAAAAAATAACTATATAACGCTTCTAAAATTTGTATCAAAAAATTATGTAATATGTCTAAAATATGTAATATTAGATTTTTATTACTAAATATAAATAACACTGTATTTATTCACCCTGTATAATATACAGGGTTTCTAACTTATATTATAATAAATGAATAACTATATTTGTTACGTGTCGACTTCTGATAAAATCTAGAATTTTGTTTTTCAATTTTCTCTCCAATTAAATAATAATGATGTTAATAATTAAATATCTAACATATATTCTAATAACAATACTCTTGAAAGATAGAAAAACTGTATAAAACACACCTTACTCCTTTTCCTTTGTTTAGCTTATGTTTCTTATTTGCAACTTAGGCCGGGTCACACAGAATAATGAAACATGAAAGATAGGTACAATTGGTCTTATTATTTAGAGTAAATTACACGAGAGGTCCATGTGGTTTGTTATTATTTTGAATTTGCTTCCTAAGTATGAGAAACTACATGTTTTCTTCCCGTGGTATGTTAATTTGTAACATAATAGGTCCCTACCATGGATGGATGTTATCTTTTGTTGTTAACTGGGTGTGAAAAGACTAAAATACCCCTTAATATATAAATAAAAAACTTAAAACCAAAAGATGATTGTATGTTCATCTTCCCCATACACACTGTCTTCACCACCTGAAACCAATAGCCGCCACCTCCCCCATCTGGTTCAATCATCTTCTTTCCACCATTTTCTTCTCCCAACTACACCCTGAAACCGCCGCTACAACTTCTAGCGCCACTTGAAACTTGAAACGGTCGGCGACCTGAAACCTGTACTCGACACCCTTTCTTCTGCACTCAACCCCACTTCTGTCGACCTGAAACTTGAAATTGTCGCTCTCCCTCAGAAAGCACACCACATTGGATGGCCACCACCGTGGCGGAACCGATGGGATTCGGTGGTGGCGATTTAAGATGGTTGTTGAAGGAGACCATTGGCGTGATTGAATGGATTCAGAGGAGATCAGTGGCGAGATTGAAGGGGTCGGTGAATATGGTGACAGAGTCGTTCAAAGTCACCGATCAAATGCAGAAGAAAGTGGTGGTGTTGGTTTGTTACATGATTTCACGTTCTAATTAATTCTATTTTTTATTATTTAAACAAGTTTCGGTTCTAACTATATCATGATTTTGGACATTTGGGTTTTGATTTTGGTTTTGATTCTCACTTGAAACTAAGGGATTTTGGTGACCGAATGATGACTTGAGATGGTGTGGCCGGAGAAGAAGACAAAGGGGGGGGGGGGGGGGGGGGTTGAGAAAAGTGCAACAAGAAAACAAAAGGGGCGATTTGGTCGGAAAAATAGCACTGACCGGAAAAAGGGTTTGTTTGGTTCTTGTTTGGATCATTTGGTTTCGAGCTTTAGCATATTTACAAATTTCAAAAATCCTCTGCTCTGTTTCTTCCTAGAAGGTTCTTAGTTGGATCATTTGGTTACAGGGAATGAGCTGTCTCTCGATGGGGAAGATGAACACTTTGTGTTTTTGTTTAATAAGTATTATTTTAACGGGCCCCATAAAATAATATAACATATTATTTTTATTTTTGGTTTTAAGTTTTTTATTTATATATTAAGGGTTATTTTAGTCTTTTCATACCCAGTTAACAACAAAAGATAACGTCCATCCATGGTAGGGACCTATTATGCTACAAGTTAACATACCACGGGGAGAAAACATGTAGTTTTTCATACTTGGAGAGCAAATCCAAAACAATGACAAACCACAGGACCTTTCTTGTAATTTACTCTATTATTTAATATCAACATCTTCTTCCGTTGCAAATTGATTAACCGCATATTATTTTTGAAATCAGATGGTAACTTAGTTCTTCTGGCTGAAAGATAGGTATAACAATTGGTGGCCTTGGCGGTGCCTAGGGGGTGTAAACGAGCCGATCCGAGCCCGAGCTTGATTGGGCTTGAGCTCGGCTCGTTTAACTTATTGGGAGCTCGAGCTCGGCTCGATTCGATCTCTATTTTTAAAGCTCGGGCTCGGCTCGTGGGTACTTTTTCAAGCTCGAGCTCGGCTCGGGCTCGACTCGTTTATTATTTATTAATTAATATATATATAAATTTAATTATTTTTAGATAAATTTTATTATAATTTTTATATATAACATAATATGTATTATTTAATTATTTTTATCATAATTTTATATATATTAATTATTATTTTATAAATATGTATTTAATATATTAATTAAAAAATTATATAAATAATAGGCTCGTTTAGGCTCGCGAGCCGGCTCGAGCTCGACAGGTGAAGCTCGGGCTTGGGCTCGTTTATTAAACAAGCTTATTTCTAGGCTCGAGCTCGTTTAAGCTCGGCTCGATTAGAGTTTTTAACGAGCCGATCCCGAGTAGCTTGCGAGCCGGCTTGGCTCGTTTACACCCCTGTCGGGATACTGTAATATTTCTAATGTTTCGTCTTTATTTTCAGTTCAATTAAACATGTTTTAAATCCAAATACGAGTACGATGTTTTTAATTCATTCATGCAAGCAGTTAAGACCAAGGTTTTACAATTCACAAGTTTTACACTCGGATAAGTTAGTAAAACCTTATGTATATATATACAATCATGGGAATGCATATATCATACAACTTTAAACTCACATTTATACAATTTGGTAATTAACAAGATGTACACAATGATTTTGAACCCTAAACAATTGAACCTTCAAGCATTGAACCACTTCTGATCTTGGACCCTTAGTTACAAATGCTTGACTCTTAAAAGTCAAAGAAATCAATGAAATTAAACCAAATTTCAAAGAAAAGCGATATGTTTGACTTTTAAAAAGTCAAACCGGGCCAAAACCCCCAAATCCAACATCAGGAAACGATTGGATTAACAACCTTGGATTCCCCTGACTTGTGCAACCAGTAATCGACCCAAACCAGGCCCATTCATCAGAACAATCCGACTAATTCACGCGGCCAAATCAAATTCGAACGAGTTTGACTTAGGATAGTCAAACCCGTATCAATTAGCATTCAATCGACGAAATTAACGCGTCTCAATCCCTCAAATCACTCATAGGATAACTACGCACGTACCTAGGCCGCTATCAGGACCCAATTCATCCCCAATTCAATGGATTATCGCGTAAACAGTCGCCACGACATTTCCGATCAATTTGAAAATTGAATTAGCTTATACGAATGAAATTAATCAAATTAAAACACTCCCCTACTCTCATAATCAACCACACAAACTCTCTCATCCTTTAATCAAACCGCAGAGAGCCTGTCGAACACCAAGATCAGCCGAGCATTTGGTTCTGTCGATCTCTCTCATCACCTAGCCAAATCAGGTAAATCTTCCCTTGATAGAGTCGTCGTGAACCTCTGATCAAAAGCCCCATCACCTCGGGCTTGATCCTGTACGCGAACTCATCTAATTTTGGGGATTAGGGTTCGGGTTTATTGGGGACGGAAGGGATGAACGAGTTTGTTTATTTAAGGGTTAAAGGGTGGGTGTTCCTGTCAAGGCAATTGCCCAGGTCCAGCGGTTAGAACGTAATCCCTATTCAGAATAGGTCGCGGGTTCAAAACCGAGTCCCGCACCTTTCTTTTTTCTTTTTGGGTCTCCTGTGATAGCCTGACCTGCCTCCCTGTCTCGAAAACGTTATGATCAAATCAAACCGGCCACATGTCAAGTAAAAACCTCCTGGTCCAGTGGTAACTCGGATCCCTCTCACAGAAACCACCCGGGTTCGAACCGGGTGGTCTGTTTATATTTTTTTAAAACCGTTTTACAACCCCAAAAATTTATATAAAATTATTTTTATAAACCTTACAACATGTTGAGCATAATAAAACCAAAATTTCCAATTTCCAACATAAATTCATTTTTATTATGAATTTTATTGTTAAAGTTATATAATAATTATTTAAAACAAAAATTTAGATTTTTAAATAATTAAAGGAAATTAATTAACAAATAAGATATTCACTTTAATAAATATCTCCCTTTTAAAAACCAAATTTATAAAGTTATAAAATTTTAAACTTTATTTAGAACAATCAAATGATTATTTTTTTTTTGATAAATAGATAAATAAATTTATCTATTATAATCTACACTAAAAAGCTAAATGTATATTAAATATTAATTTTATACATCAAATTTTTTACACATCTTTATAAATAAATAAATAAATAAAAATTATTTATTTAATTTATATATAATTCACACACTATTTTCATAACTAAATAAATAAATAGCAAATATTTAATTTATTTAGTCATTCAAATCCAAACCCTAAATTATTTATTTTCAACCTTTCAATTTATAAAACACTCACCCAAGTACAACCACGATTACCTACACACTCATTTACATACTATAACTCAAACCCTTTGTACACGCATCCGTTGCAATCCTAGACTTGGCCATAGACCATTGTGCATATTATTAACCTAGATTCATATACATTACACACTAGGTTAACGTGGTGAATTACAAGGACCAATTTGCTATCTAGTCTCGTGTGCTAGCTACACCTTTGAATCAAGTGAGTATTACATAGCCCCTTTTTTTCTCTTTACATTTTTTGGGGTGAAACATGAACTATTTACACACAATTGTTTCCATTTATACAAACTTCACAAACACAAATCCTATTTACATTCATGCATATAAAATTTGAGCTTTATGTTTGAGTGCTAAGTGTTAACTACTTATGTGCAAATTATGTGCAATCATTAACTATTTAAGCCGACGGTTAACAATGATAGATCTATTGAGTCTGACAAACTCACCCAGATTGGGGTGATTGTTACCGACAACACAATTTGCATGCTAGTTACAAAGGTTTGATTGTGCTTTGGTTACACATTAGTTACTCCCCATAAATGCCTTATTTATTCATGATATGTACGGATTTGATCTTTCACATTTATATACTATCTATGTACAAACCTGTGTATGCTCACCAACTTTTTAGTTGACATTATTTTATTCATGTTTCAGGTGATAATGTGTGAGTTTGATCAAGACATGCTACACATAGGACTTGGACTTAGTAGAAAAGTTAATAAAGAATATTATGCATTTCTTTTACGTATCTGTTTGAACTTGGTTGTATTTGGTTTGTTTTGAAACTATGAAATGAATTTGAATGATTAATATATTTTAATTTAGTCAACTTTGTGCTCCTGAACAGTCTACATGTCCCGCCTCGATGTATTCCGCCGTCGGTTGGGGTGTGACAGATTGGTATTAGAGCCAGGTTATAGGGAATTAGGTTATTAGACACCTTGACCTAGACTATAAATTTAGGACACCCATTTATACCATGCTTGATGATTATGTGTTATGTGCTACATGCTATGTGTTACATGCTTACTATATTAATATTTATTTCATTATGGTACCTTATTTGTTAGAGTTCATGACTTACTAGACTATACCTAAATAATAAATTAAATAAAATAATATCCCTACCCTTACCCTAAACCTTATAACCTTCTTGCCTACTTCTTTATCATTATCATCATAGCATGTGGAATCTTCATGGAGTTAAATCTATAAAAAAATTTCTTTATTTCCTCGTTAAGGCTTTTAAACTTTGTTAATTATTTGAGGACACGTGCAATCTGGAAGGGTGACACCTGTATTCTGGGTTTTCTGTCTAGGAAAGCATTTCGTATAAATCCCAATCAACCGAGGGACCCGTATGCTTTCCTGGGAATTCCCGAGATGAGTGTTTACTTATAGGCTAAAGCATGTCTCCTTGAAAAATTATATGAGTTTAATTAACCTTAATGTGTCACAGTATTCAAGTGATTATATCACTATTTGAGTACAATCCAAACTATGACTTACTATTTTATTTGTTATCTCATCTTTTAAATTCAATCAACCCTCATAAGTTCTTACATCTCTTCTTGTGTTGTGTAAATCTATAGAATGCCTCCCCGTCGTGCTACCGTGGCCAACAACAACACTGATATTGCTGCTACCCTTGCACAACTTGTAACTCAACTCACTCAAGTTAATGGTGCTACAAACGGTAACCATGGAACTAATGGTGGTGGTGGTGCCAACCCACCGCAATGTACATTCAAGCACTTTAACTCGTGCAACCCCACTAAGTTTTATGGCACTGAAGGAGCCACGGGTCTTTTGCAATGGTTCGAGAGCATTGAAAGCACTTTTCTCAACAGCGATTGTCCCGACAACCTCCGGGTCCGCTATGCCACCAGCGTCTTCCAAAAACGGGCACTCACGTGGTGGAATAGGGAAAAGAGAACCCGAGGTGTAGAGGCAACCATGGCCTTACCATGGGATGAGGTTAAGAGACTAATGACCGAAGAGTTTTGTCCTCGGAACGAAGTGAGGAAGCTGGAAGCTGAGTTTTGGGATCTTACCCAAGACAGTGGTGAAAGTCTGGCTTATACAACCCGATTTCATGAACTAAGTCTCCTTGTGCCCCACATGGTCACACCCCTATCCCGTTACATTGAAAGGTACATCGGTGGACTACCTAGGCAGATTCAGGATACTGTCTTAGGGAGAAATCCCGCCACACTCGAAGATGCTATCCGATTATCTGCCACTTTGACAGACAACCATGTGAAGGCGAGTACCTTGACTAGAAAAGGCACTAAGAAGGCTCCCGACACCACAACCCCTCCCGTACACATCAAGGAAGCCAAAACTGAACCCTTCCACAATAATAGAAAAAGAAAGGCTAGAAATTTTGCTGTGGTCACTCCCGCTATGCCTGTCAACCAAGTTGCTCCCATGGCTCAAGCACCAGTCAAGAAGCCATATGTTGGGGTCTACCCACTCTATGCCACCTGCAATTATCACTACCTCCAGAACATCCCCTGCCGCCTTTGCACCCACTGTGGAAAATATGGCCATACGGTCAATGTTTGTAGAGCCAAGGCACTTGCAGGTCAAGTCAACCCACCAGCTCGAACCAACCAACAAGTGGCTAATCCAGGTGTTCCCGCTATTGCAAATGGGCGTGCTTGCTATAAGTGTGGTAACCCAAATCACTTCCATGATCAGTGCCCGAAGCTTATCAATGCTAGGCAAGGCGGAGCTCGTGGGCATGCTTTCAACATAAACGCCAATGAAGCTCAGGCCAACAATGATGTGGTCAACGGTATGTTCCTCGTTAATAGTCAATATGCCTACATTTTATTTGATACCGGTGCAGATAAGAGTTTTGTGTCGCATAACTTTGAACCCTTACTAGCTAAAACACGATCCAAATTAGAGAAAACCTTTACCGTAGAAGTAGCAAATGGTGACTCTCTTACAATTGACTCCATTATCCATGACTGCTCTCTAGAACTTAATGATCATACATTTCCAATCAACCTTGTACCAATTCCATTGGGAAGTTTTGACATCATCATAGGCATGGATTGGCTGGCGAATCACCATGCCGAAGTCATCTGTTTTGAGAAGTACATCCGAATACCTTTACCGTCGGGAGAAACACTAAGAGTCTTTGGTGAAAAGCTTGCAAAGGACTCAAGCTAATGTCATGCACTACTGCTCAAAAGTACTTACGAAAGAAGTACGTGGCTTTCTTAGCTCATATTATTCAAAAGGATGTCAAAGAGAAGAGTATTCAAGACATCCCCGTCATCCGGGATTTTCCCGAAGTATTCCCCGAAGACTTATCCGGCCTTCCACCCGTCCGACAAGTAGAATTTCGCATTGATCTTGTGCCCGGAGCTAACCCCGTGGCTAGAGCTCCATATCGTCTTGCATCTTCCGAAATGCAAGAACTTGCAAGCCAACTCCAAGAGCTCTCCGATAAGGGCTTCATCCGTCCAAGTCATTCACCGTGGGGTTCACCTGTCTTATTCGTCAAGAAGAAGGATGGATCATTTTGCATGTGTATTGACTACCGAGAACTCAACAAGCTTACCATCAAGAACCGTTATCCATTGCCTAGAATTGATGACCTCTTTGATCAACTTCAAGGCTCTACTTGTTTCTCGAAGATTGATCTTCGATCTGGTTATCATCAACTCCGTGTGCAAGAGGAAGATATTCCAAAGACTGCCTTCCGAACAAGGTATGGCCACTACGAGTTCATGGTTATGCCTTTTGGGTTAACCAATGCACCCGCGGTTTTCGTGGACCTCATGAATCGTGTGTGCAAACCATATCTTGACAAATTTGTGATCGTCTTCATTGACGATATCTTAATCTACTCCAAGACTAAAGCCGATCATGAGCAACACCTTAGGTTGGTTTTGGATCTCTTGAGGAAAGAACAACTATATGCCAAGTTCTCCAAATGTGAATTTTGGCTAAAGGAGGTTCAATTCCTAGGTCATATCGTTAATGAAAAGGGAATCCATGTTGACCCTGCTAAGATCGAAGCTGTTAAGAATTGGAATACCCCTAAGACCCCCACCGAAGTTCGTTCATTCCTTGGTCTTGCGGGATATTATCGTCGTTTCATCTCAAATTTCTCTAAGTTCGCTGTCCCCCTCACTGCTTTGACACACAAGGGTAAACCTTATGAATGGGGACCAAAGCAAGAAGAAGCCTTCCAAACTCTCAAGCAAAAGTTGTGTAATGCTCCTATACTGACTCTCCCTGATGGGAATGATGATCTAGTTGTCTACTATGATGCCTCCAACCAAGGTCTTGGTTGTGTTATCATGCAACGAGGCAAGGTGATCGCTTATGCATCAAGGCAACTTAAGATTCATTAGAAGAATTATACGACGCACGATCTCGAGTTGGGTGCGGTCGTATTCGCATTGAAGATTTGGAGACATTACCTCTATGGCACAAAATGTGTGGTGTTCACCGACCACAAAAGTCTCCAGCATATCTTCAACCAAAAAGAACTCAATATGAGGCAACGACGTTGGGTTGAACTCCTTAACGACTATGACTGCGAGATTCGTTACCACCCTGGCAAAGCGAATGTTGTAGCCGATGCTTTGAGTCATAAGGATCATATCCTGCTTCATTGTGCCCGAATTCAAACCGACATTCAAAATCGTATCCTAGAAGCTCAACACGTCTCGGTCACCGAGGGTAACATGTACAAGGAAATGTTGTGTGGTGTTGAACTTCAGCTTGAATCTAAACCCAATGGCTTGCTTTATTATCTGAACTGTATTTGGGTTCCCGATCGTGATGATCTCCGTGCATTTCTCATGAGCGAGGCTCACAAGACTCGTTATTCCATTCATCCTGGTGCGGATAAAATGTAACAAGACCTTCGCCCACAATATTGGTGGCCCGGTATGAAGAAAGACATTGCTCTCTATGTTGCCAAATGCCTAACTTGCTCCAAAGTCAAAGCCGAGCAACAACGTCCTTCTGGTTTACTCGAACAACCGGAAATCCCCGTATGGAAATGGGAAAATTTAGCTATGGACTTCATTACCAAACTCCCTCGCACATCGGGTGGTTATGATAGCATCTGGGTAATCATTGACCGCCTCACCAAATCTGCTCATTTCTTGCCTATCCGTGAAGACTATCGGGTTGAGAAACTGTCCCGAATTTACATTGACGAAATTGTGAGTCGACACGGTGTTCCACTAAACATAATCTCCGATAGAGATGCTCGTTTCACCTCTCGTTTCTGGCAATCCCTCCAAACTGCTCTTGGCACCCGACTTGATTTGAGCACGGCTTACCATCCCCAAACTGACGGTCAGACCGAGCGTACAATCCAAACTCTTGAAGACATGCTTAGAGCATGTGTAATTGATTTTGGTGGCAATTGGGATTCACATCTATCCCTAATTGAGTTCTCTTACAACAATAGCTACCACTCAAGTATCGACATGGCTCCATTTGAAGCTCTCTATGGTCGTAAGTGTCGTTCTCCTATCTGTTGGAACGAGATTGGTGAAGCACAAATCACCGGTCCTGAGTTAATCCAAGAAACATCCGATAAGATCCTTCAAATCCGTGACAACATTCGAGTAGCGAGGAGTCGGCAAAAGAGTTATGCCGACAAACGTCGAAAACCCTTGGAATTCCAAGTCGGTGACCTTGTTCTTCTAAAGGTATCTCCATGGAAGGGTGTAATCCGTTTTGGAAGGAAAGGCAAGTTAGCACCTCGCTATGTGGGTCCATTCAAGATCCTTGAAAGAATTGGAAAAGTGGCCTACAAGCTCGAGTTACCCCCATCACTTGGTAATGTGCACCCTACATTTCATGTGTCCAACCTAAAGAAATGTCTTGCTGAAGAGAACCTCCATATACCTCTTGACGATGTGCGCATTGACGAAACGATGCACTTCGTTCAGAGACCGGTGGAGATCATGGATCGTGAGATCAAGCAACTCAAGCGAAGCCGTATCCCTATTGTCAAAGTTCGTTGGGAATCTAAACGTGGACCTGGGTTCACTTGGGAACGCGAGGACCAAATGAAGCTCAAGTACCCACACCTTTTTGCTGATTCAGTCGCCTCAACTAGCTAAATTTCGGGACGAAATTCCCTCAACATGGGGATACTGTAATATTTCTAATGTTTCGTCTTTATTTTCAGTTCAATTAAACATGTTTTAAATCCAAATACGAGTACGATGTTTTTAATTCATTCATGCAAGCAGTTAAGACCAAGGTTTTACAATTCACAAGTTTTACACTCGGATAAGTTAGTAAAACCTTATGTATATATATACAATCATGGGAATGCATATATCATACAACTTTAAACTCACATTTATACAATTTGGTAATTAACAAGATGTACACAATGATTTTGAACCCTAAACAATTGAACCTTCAAGCATTGAACCACTTCTGATCTTGGACCCTTAGTTACAAATGCTTGACTCTTAAAAGTCAAAGAAATCAATGAAATTAAACCAAATTTCAAAGAAAAGCGATATGTTTGACTTTTAAAAAGTCAAACCGGGCCAAAACCCCCAAATCCAACATCAGGAAACGATTGGATTAACAACCTTGGATTCCCCTGACTTGTGCAACCAGTAATCGACCCAAACCAGGCCCATTCATCAGAACAATCCGACTAATTCACGCGGCCAATTCAAATTCGAACGAGTTTGACTTAGGATAGTCAAACCCGTATCAATTAGCATTCAATCGACGAAATTAACGCGTCTCAATCCCTCAAATCACTCATAGGATAACTACGCACGTACCTAGGCCGCTATCAGGACCCAATTCATCCCCAATTCAATGGATTATCGCGTAAACAGTCGCCACGACATTTCCGATCAATTTGAAAATTGAATTAGCTTATACGAATGAAATTAATCAAATTAAAACACTCCCCTACTCTCATAATCAACCACACAAACTCTCTCATCCTTTAATCAAACCGCAGAGAGCCTGTCGAACACCAAGATCAGCCGAGCATTTGGTTCTGTCGATCCCTCTCATCACCTAGCCAAATCAGGTAAATCTTCCCTTGATAGAGTCGTCGTGAACCTCTGATCAAAAGCCCCATCACCTCGGGCTTGATCCTGTACGCGAACTCATCTAATTTTGGGGATTAGGGTTCGGGTTTATTGGGGACGGAAGGGATGAACGAGTTTGTTTATTTAAGGGTTAAAGGGTGGGTGTTCCTGTCAAGGCAATTGCCCAGGTCCAGCGATTAGAACGTAATCCCTATTCAGAATAGGTCGCGGGTTCAAAACCGAGTCCCGCACCTTTCTTTTTTTCTTTTTGGGTCTCCTGTGATAGCCTGACCTGCCTCCCTGTCTCGAAAACGTTATGATCAAATCAAACCGGCCACATGTCAAGTAAAAACCTCCTGGTCCAGTGGTAACTCGGATCCCTCTCACAGAAACCACCCGGGTTCGAACCGGGTGGTCTGTTTATATTTTTTAAAAACCGTTTTACAACCCCAAAAATTTATATAAAATTATTTTTATAAACCTTACAACATGTTGAGCATAATAAAACCAAAATTTCCAATTTCCAACATAAATTCATTTTTATTATGAATTTTATTGTTAAAGTTATATAATAATTATTTAAAACAAAAATTTAGATTTTTAAATAATTAAAGGAAATTAATTAACAAATAAGATATTCACTTTAATAAATATCTCCCTTTTAAAAACCAAATTTATAAAGTTATAAAATTTTAAACTTTATTTAGAACAATCAAATGATTATTTTTTTTTTGATAAATAGATAAATAAATTTATCTATTATAATCTACACTAAAAAGCTAAATGTATATTAAATATTAATTTTATACATCAAATTTTTTACACATATTTATAAATAAATAAATAAATAAAAATTATTTATTTAATTTATATATAATTCACACACTATTTTCATAACTAAATAAATAAATAGCAAATATTTAATTTATTTAGTCATTCAAATCCAAACCCTAAATTATTTATTTTCAACCTTTCAATTTATAAAACACTCACCCAAGTACAACCACGATTACCTACACACTCATTTACATACTATAACTCAAACCCTTTGTACACGCATCCGTTGCAATCCTAGACTTGGCCATAGACCATTGTGCATATTATTAACCTAGATTCATATACATTACACACTAAGTTAACGTGGTGAATTACAAGGACCAATTTGCTATCTAGTCTCGTGTGCTAGCTACACCTTTGAATCAAGTGAGTATTACATAGCCCCTTTTTTTCTCTTTACATTTTTTGGGGTGAAACATGAACTATTTACACACAATTGTTTCCATTTATACAAACTTCACAAACACAAATCCTATTTACTTTCATGCATACAAAATTTGAGCTTTATGTTTGAGTGCTAAGTGTTAACTACTTATGTGCAAATTATGTGCAATCATTAACTATTTAAGCCGACGGTTAACAATGATAGATCTATTGAGTCTGACAAACCCACCCAGATTGGGGTGATTGTTACCGACAACACAATTTGCATGCTAGTTACAAAGGTTTGATTGTGCTTTGGTTACACATTAGTTACTCCCCATAAATGCCTTATTTATTCATGATATGTACGGATTTGATCTTTCACATTTATATACTATCTATGTACAAACCTGTGTATGCTCACCAACTTTTTAGTTGATATTATTTTATTCATGTTTCAGGTGATAATGTGTGAGTTTGATCAAGACATGCTACACATAGGACTTGGACTTAGAAGAAACTTAGAAGAAAAGTTAACAAAGAATATTATGCATTTCTTTTACGTATCTGTTTGAACTTGGTTGTATTTGGTTTGTTTTGAAACTATGAAATGAATTTGAATGATTAATATATTTTAATTTAGTCAACCTTGTGCTTCTGAACAGTCTACATGTCCCGCCCCGACGTATTCCGCCGTCGGTTGGGGTGTGACAGTGGTGGTGGTGATGGGTGATGGTGGTGGAGCGATTGTAATCGTAGGGTAAAGGGTGAGGGTAGATTGATAATTTTTTGTTCAAAAAACCAAAAGTCAATTAAAAAGTCATGATTTATGGCTTTTGAAAAAAAATTTCTTAACTCTTTCAAAAAGTCAAAACAAAAAGGACTTTTTATGGTTGTCAAACACTTTTTTATAACTTATTATCTTTTTAAAAAGCCAATAAGTTATTTCCAAACTCAATTTCAAACACCCTCTAAAAAGGGTGTTTCACTGCATGTAAATATATCCCTCTAGCCATCACATTAATTTTGCATAGTGGTTCTCCCAGGTAGAGGTGCACAAATCGGTTTTTTCTAACCAAACCGGTTTGAACCTACCCGAACCGGGTTGGTCAACGATTGGTCAAAACCGGTTTGGCCCTAAACCGGTTCGGGTTAAACCGGTTTTCAAACGAGAAAACCCCAACCCTATCAAATCGGTTAGGGTAGGGTTTGAACCAGTTTGAATGGTAAACCGGTTTAAACCGGTTTTTTAATTAAAAATTCCATTTAATTAAATATAATTACTATGTTTTTTAAAATTCATTTGAAGGTTTTTAATTAAATCCTTTCCAATTTTAGATATATATACGTTTGTAAACCCCTAATAAGGAATGTAAAATTACTTAATTCTTAATATATGTATTATTTTAAGAATGCTATTTAATCCTTTTCGATTCTTAATTTAATTAAATCCTTTGCAATTTTTAATTATATCCTTTCCAATTTTGTATATATCCGTAGATGGAAATAAACCCAAATAAGATATGTCATAATATTAAATTCTTTAATTAATTTTGTATTATTTTAATAAATGCTATTTAATCCTTTCTAATTCTTAATTTAATTAAATCCTTTCCAATTTTTAATTAAATTCTTTCCAATTTTAGATATATCCGTAGATGGAAATGAACCAAAATAAGGTACGTCATAATATTTAATTCTTTAGTTAATTATGTATTATTTTAATAAATGCTAGTTAATCCTTTCTAATTTTATAATATACGTTTAAATTCAACCCCAAAATTGTAAACCGGTTAAAAACCGGTCTTCAACCCGATGGACCCCTGAATGCTTTAAACCGGTTATAAACCGGCGGTTTATACGTAACCCAAACCGGTTTGCCTTGAACCGGTTAGCGCTTAACCGGTTTGAAAAACCAAACCGGTTTTTTTGTGCACCACTACTCCCAGGATCGAATATTTATTCACCATTATGACAACACCAGGCCCGGCCCATTGGGCCTGCGGACAACTTGACTGTAATGGGCCTAACATTTCAAGGGGCCCAAAAAAATTTAAATTTTATATATATATATATATATATATATATATATATATATATATATATATATATATAATTTGCACTTTACTCATATCAAAATAAACATAGTTATGGGCCTTGTGGTTGTGTTTGTGACCTTATCTAAACGAATAAAAAATGACCCATCTGTTTTCACAAACTGAGACCAACAAGTCATATCAAAGTGCGTTCAAAATAAGCCCAAATATAAGCAGCCTGCTAAGACAGCCTTTTCTTGTGCAATTGGGCTGCGTATTTAAGTGATATACTAATATATTGTTATATACATTTTAGTAAAATTAAACTGTATTTAGTTTAGGAATTATATAAAACTTAATTATATTTCTATTTCGGGATAATAAATATGCTATTATTATTTAAAGTTTGGCAACTTATCAAACAAAATTGAGATATGACGTTTAATTCATGCGACCAAACATAAAAAATTTAAACGGAGTTTCTTAGGTAGATGAAAATGACTGGATATTAAAAAATTAGGGAGTTTCTCAGGTGGATGAAAATGACTGGATATTGAAAATGTAGATGGAGTTTCTCAGGCCGGATCATTTTACTTAACAAACAATTTTTTTCTCAGGCCAAATTTTTATATATATATATATAGGGTGAGGTTCAAATACTAACCACATTTTATGTGATAACCACCATAACCACTATAAAATATAGTGTTACGTATATGTATCAATTATCATTATGTTAATTTACATATATGTAAACACTATGTGTCACATATATGTAACATTATTTGGTACGTATACGTAAAATTCATCATTTCATATTTACGTTCCAGATATTTATTCAAGATACTTAAATACTATTTTAACAATTAAAAGAAAAATTAATTTATAAAATATGTGATTGTTTTATAGTGGTTAGCACGGTTATCACATAAAAAGTTGGTTAGCATTTGAACCATTCCATATATATATATATATATATATATATATATATATATATATATATATATATATATATATATAGGGTTAGACTAGAATAAAAACCCATATGAGTTGTGAAAACCCATGAAAACTCTACTTTTTTTCTTTGTTTATTTTTTTAAAAAATATGGTAGTTTTGTTACATATTTTCGTCACTTTTTAAAAAAAATCAAAAAAGCGCCGATGATTTTTTTTTTAAAGATATAACAATTGTAAAAAAATTACCGTTACAACGATGTTACGTATGTAACAACTGGAAAACGGGATATTTTTACAATTGTTACATCTTTTTTTTTTAAATCCTTCGGCGTTTTTTTGATTTTTTTTTATAAAAAGTGACGAAAATATGTAACAAAACTACCCTATTTAAAAAAAAATAAAGTTGTTACATAGAGTTTTCATTAGTTTTCACAACTCATATGAGTTTTCACCCTATATATTAATATAATTTTCGAGGCTTTAAAAAAAATTATATATATATGGGCCTTTTTTTTCGGCTCGTGTAGGCAGTGGCGGATCTAGGAATTTTTTTTAGGAGGTTCACTGTTTTTAGATGATCTAATTTCTTAGGGCTGGACGTAAAAAATTCGGTTCGGCTCGATTATTCGGGTAAGGTTCATCACATAATAAAATGGGCCCCTAATATTTTTTTTTATATTTTCTAATATATATCATTTATTCATCTTGACCAATTTTATTATTACTTTTATTGATATTTATTTAATATATTTAATAAAATGGATGGAGTTTATTTTTACCAAAACTATTTTTACAGTAAACATTTTATATTATTATCTATATTATTAAAGTTATTATGTAGTTATTTATATTTTAAAAGTCTCAATGTTTAGTTTGGATTTTTAACATATAATATATGTTAACTTAATTAATTACTATAATAACATAACATAAAATTAAAAATTAAAAGCTATAACCTAAAAAAAACAAAAAATGTAAAACAAAAATAAAACTAATGAAGTTTGACTTTATCAATATTTCATTTTGATTCTTTAAAATTGATGGACACTATAGTGACGCTGGTACACTGAGTTAAGAGAAAAATATAATAAAATATTAGAGAGTTAGTATTGGGTTTGTAAAATAAAGCTGGAAAAAACCTTTAAACCCAATAAAGTATACTAAATATAGAGTAATACTCTTATCACTCTACTTGTCTTCTTCCCTGCCCTCTCTCTAAATTTTTAGAGAACCACCATTTTTTTCGGCAGCAAAAAACTCCGACACATTTTCACACAAAATCTGATCTTCATCTGTTTTTAACCTTTTTAGGGGGTTCACCCTATGTTTTCATAAGGGGTTCACCCGACTTTTTCTATATAGTTTTCCACTACAATTTCAAAACTCGAGGGTTGGCTCTATGTAAATCCGCCCATGCGTGTAGGGCATTCGAATCCTCGGGATCGGCTATGAACAACACAAACAATTGAAAAATATGATAAACACAATACTGACTTTGATGTTGTAATCAAAGTGTTGAAATACAATCTGATACATGCATACTAATTGTTCGACACAACTTTAGGGTTATATTGGAGATAAAACGGTGCGATGAAACAGTTATGCCATTTCATGAGAAACGTACCGTCAATTTTGTCGTCGTTTCATTTTGATTCCTCCATGTTGTGCTTTGCTTCTCATTCATGACATTGTTTCACCTCCCGGCCATTCTTCTCGCTGAATTTCAACCTTCGTTTCATCATGTGATAGTACCAATTTAATAGGTCAAGATGTTTCACATAAATGAATTTGATTTTCTTTGCAACACTCCAACCAAGACCTAGTTCCAATGCATCATTACAAGTATCCACCTTCATCTTGGACAACCATATACAATTCAAGTAAATAAACCTACATTCCATCTTCTAGTCTAGGGGAAAAGTATCCTTCTTCATAATCCTAACTAGCCTTTCAAACTCCAACTTAAAGGCTATCTTGTTTTTTATAATGTCTGTCATCAAAGCCTAGTTGACTAGATTTTCAATGCTTCATCACTATGTGCACTTCAGTTATATCCTTCTCAAACAGAATTTGATTGATAAGACGCAAGAGCTGCTGGCTTTAGAGTTGAGGAAGAAGCTTGAGTTTGATGGCTTGTGTTGGTCTTGAAGTCTTCCATTCTCTAGCAAAGTGACCTAACATATTACACTTGTAACATTCAACCATGCTTTTAAACAAGCAAACTATGTTTTTGGTATGAGCTTCAAAATTCTCCCTCCCATTCTTTTGATAGAACCTTTTGGCTCGAACTGTGATCAAAGCCATCTGCCACTGAAGATCCATCTCTTCAAGATCATCAGGATTGATCTGATCCAGATCATCTCCAAGCAAATTTGTAGCAGTTAGTTAACCAGCCAGAAAAGCTTCATAGCTTGCCTTGATCAATGTAATATAACGAGCCACATTCTCTTGATGTCCATGAATGTTCTTGCCTTGACTTTTGACTTCACAGTTTACACACCTTGAACAAAAAGGCTGCATCATAGACCCCGGAGGTTGCACATATGCCACCTATTCAGGCATAGAGTCCATCAAAGGTGCAAAAAGTGTAACTCCATTAGGCTTAGTCACTGGAGTCTTTGTTTCTTGCATGTCATTAGCTTCAAACTCATAGTTCTGCAATATTTCATACATTTCCCCGAGAGTGTAATTATTCAAATTCTTTGTCCTCCGGATAGGAATTGTATAAACCAGCCATTTATGTGGCAGTGAAGTCATGAACTACTTAACTATGCCTGCATTGTCAAGCTCCACTTCAGCAAGATCCAACTCACGAACTAATCTCACATATCTATTAAACTGTTGTGAGATCTTCTCCAGGAATATGACCAAAGGTGTCATATTGCCTTTTCAGCATCTTCTTTCTGTTATTCTTAATCTCTATATTACCTTCATACATCGTTGACAAAGCATTCCAAAGATATCTTACGATTGCATAGGTATTGAAATTCTGATAGATATCACTAGGAGGTGCCATTGTCAGTAATCCTAGGGCTCTCATATTCCTCTCTCTTAACTTCAACTTTTCATTAGTAAATCTAGTAACATCATTTGGAATACTTGTTCCACCAGCTTCTGCTGTATGCACCATTGGGATAAAAGGACCATCAGTAATTGACTTCCACAAATTGTAGTCGGTCACTAACAAGAAATTCTACATCATTTGCTTCCAATTGCGAAAGCACTAAAACTCCCACAAATTAATTAAGAACAATCACACAAATGAATTAAGAACACACTAAAACTCAAATGGCCAATTGTATTGATTGATAATTCGTTACAAAAGAAACTTGACAGTTACAAAGTTACCGAAAATGAACTAACTCATTAAATATTTATAGACAAATATAATTGACCTAACTAACTGGCAGCTAGACTCTTCTAGAAGCTACGCTGGCATAACAGAATCAACTAACTCATAATTTGACAGTTGCCTTCCGATGTATGCCATTGTTGAAGAAACACAAATTGGGCTGGGAAGATTGCCTTTTACTATGAAGGAATAAAGTGTTCCTCCGTAGTAAATAGACTCTTCAGAGTACATGCCTTGTACTCTTTGTCTTCATGTTCTTCTTTGATCCGGAGCATATATAATCTATCCGGACTGTCTTCACTTTGAGGTAGTTCTCTCTCCGGAATAGACTCTTCATATGGAGTAGAAGTTGGACATTTTCTTCAGACAGTTTCTCTAGAGTACTCACCTCTGGAGTAGGACTTTGGTCTTCCATATTAGACCTTAGTAATTTGTGAACTTCAACCTTCTGAGTTTGACTCTACACGATTCTTTGAATTTGGCACCTTCATTTGTTACTTATCATTCTTTTCATATAACCATAGGGGATCATTGACCATCAGTACTTTATGACTTGTCTTCGTTAGTTGCGTGAGGCTAAAAATGTTGCTACAAAGTTTTGATATGTAGTATACGTCGGTAAGAACTCTCTATTCCCCATTTTTGCAATTCAATACAAACGAACCTTTGCCTTCTATGTTACCATTGAACCATGCCGAACTTTACTAACCCATTATGTTTGAGTCAAGTTCAGTAAGGTGGTTCTTGTCACCGGTCATGGGGTTTGATACTTCGTTGTCGAGGTACCATATGTTTTTGGTCTTATGATCATTAAGATAGAGTTTAGGATGTACCTTTTCTTCACTAAGAATGATTTCTTCACCAACAACCGTGGCCATCATCGGTTCATCACCTTCCTTTTTGGTTTTGGTAAGATGTGTGTGTGTTGATCTTTGGGTTTCATGCATTCCCACGCGAAGTGGCCGAGATCGTTACAACTGTAACACCGAACGATTTTCTTGTCACGTATGTTTGAGAGTTGTCTATCCTGTTATTGTTAGACGAGCTTAACGTCATCTTCCTCTTTCGAAACTTCATCCTCATCCTTGCCCACGACCACGTGAATCGTGACCAGACCATTGTGGTTGTAGCAGCATGTTTAGGGATTTTAAATAGATGCCCGTTGTTCTTGTTTTGTATGGTCCTAACTCCATCAATTGAAAGAGTCGACCAAAGTTGTTTTGATCAAACCATTGTGCCTTGTCCGTGTTGTTTGATTTCTACAACAAAGGGCCTGATTATACCAACATTTGGTATCATAGCACCTAGGGTTTTGAATCTGGTATTTAGGTTCCGAACAGGTGCAAAAGGCAAGATTGCAAACTCTAAGGAGTGAATTGGAGATGCTTAAGATGAAGGAGAACGAGACAATCAATGATTTCTCGGGGAAGCTAAGTGGTATAGTGGCAAAGTTCAAAAGCCTCGGTTCAAACCTTGAAGATGAAGTGGTTGTAACGAAGTTTCTGAATTCAGTTCCAAAGAAGTACTTGCCAATTGTAGATCCTATTGAACAATACTCTGATCTTGAGAGTATGCCATTTGAAGAAGCGGTAGGAAGGCTAAAAGCATATGAAGAAAGGCTCCAAAGTCAAGAAGAAAAGGAGGAAGAGTAAGGTCAACTTTTGATGGCCAAGTATGGTGAACATAATGAGAGGAAATGTGGACGGGGAAGAGGTCGTGGAAGAGGCTCAGGTCGTGGTGACAAAAGTGGGTTTCGGTGCTTTGAATGTGGAGCATTTGGGCATTTTGGATATGAATGCACCAAATGGAAGGATAAGGACAAAGAAGCAAATTTGACCCAAGAGGAAGAACCGACTCTACTTTGAAGAAATGGGTCAAGACGTCAAGATTAAGGGGGTGTTGGATTAATCTTGACGGGTCAACGGGTACGGGTCAAATAATTAAAACGGGTCATCTGGGTTTTTCTATGTTTTAATTTAGTCACATGTTTGACTAGCAAGTCATAGATAGTGGGTCATGTTTATTTGTTTGTGGGCTTGATGTCCTAGTCTTTAAGAAGATATTTACATGGGTTTCGAGTGTGGTTGTAGCAGCATGTTTAGGGCTTTTAATTAGCTGCCCCATTGTTCTTGTTTTGTACGGTTCTAACTCCATCAATTGAAAGAGTCGACCAAAGGTGTTTTGATCAAACCATTGTGCCTTGTCTGTGTTGTTTGATTTCTGCAACAAAGGGCCTGATTATACCAACAATTACCACATCTTTAAGATTCGATCTCAAGCTATTAAACTTGGTTACAAACTGATAGCTTGCCCGCAAAATCTTCTATTTGCTCGCTTTCTCCCATCTTAAACTGCTAAGTTTTCGTTTTAGCGTTTGTAATCTTGCTTGTTGAGCAAGATCCACTCTGAGAAATCTTACTCGCACTGTCTTCCATGTATCTTTAGCGTTCCGGCTTGTGGCCACCTTCATAAGGATCTTCTCACGTAGCGCATGTTAGATGATGGCTTTTGCGAGCTTATTTTTTCTATCATCCAGGTCACCTGATCAACAGCCTCCCATAATCCTTGGGCGTCCAGAATTGATTTCCTTCAGAACAACCCATGCATATTATAATTTGTCTTGGTTAGCTTCGGGCATTGTAACAATGTCGCGCTTGGTTCCCGTTGATGAACAGCAATGGCATGTCCTCCTGCATCAACCATTGTTCTTGTTCCTTAGTTTTCTGATCCAGGTTGTCTTGACTAAACAAATTGTTCAGGTCCACTTCATAGTTGTTGTCTTCCCAGGGGCGGACTTAAGGTAGGGGGAGGGGTAGCGCCCGCTACCCCTCAACTTTCTCGACGAAGTGGAAAAAAAAATTACGTACGCTTTTTTTAAAACGTTACCCCTGGAAAAAAATACGTTACCCCTGAGATTATTTTATGCTACCCCTAAAAAAATTATACTTTTATTGAAAACCCGACCGCAGGCCGATTAAAACTGCTTTGGGCCGTATAAGTTGTGGACTTGTAGATGGATCTGGACAGGATGATAGAACATGAGGTAGAGGACTAAAACGAGGTAGGGCCGGTGTAGTGGCTGTGCCGGAGGTATGGCAGATGATGGTTGCGCCGGAGGTAGGACCTGTGTAGTGGTTTGCTACTCTGAAGATGGTAATTGCAGAAATGGAGTCACAGATGCTGTTAAAAAAAAGATATGGAGTTCCAGATCTTGTATTGCAAAACTTTCTCGTTTCTCTAGAAAGTAAAATGGTATGAGAATTGAGATCATAATGACTTTTTACCTTTTCAAAACTGACACACATACTATCAGTACATGGTTTTGTGTCCTTTTTTATTTTTGTTTTGTTTTAATTTACTAGATTTTAACCTTTTTATATATATTGTCAATTAAACCATTTCGAGTGATCTTACGGTCTTTTTTAAAACTGTAAAGGAAGATGATTTATTTAAAAAATTGGATGGAATATGTGACCTTGCTCGTGTAATGGTGGAAACTGGAAGACATAATGATTTTCCTTTGGTTTATCGGATATTGAAGCTAGCGTTGGTTTTACCGGTCGCAACCACAACCGTTGAAAGATGTTTTTTTTCTAAAATGAAGCTTATCAAGACGGATTTACGCAATCGAATGGGTGATGAGTATTTGAACAATGCTCTAATTTGTGCGGTCAAAAAATAAACATTTTATAAAGTTAATAAAGAAGAAGATGTAATGGCTCGATTTCAAGCTTTAAAAAACCGAAGAGGAGACTATTAGGTATGTGTTTAAATTTATTTATTATTGTGTTTTTATTTTTGTTTCGTTTAAATTATATCAAAGTACGGTAAAAAAAATTGAACGTTACCCCTGAATGTTTTGTATAGATCCGCCACTCTGTCTTCCTTTATCCTCCGGAAACAGTACCATTTTTATTCTGACTTTTGATCGGTTATTCGCCCCGATCAAATCATCTACTATCGATCTTATTAACCCTTCTTGAACCTGATGCTCTGATACCAATGATAAACAATCGGTATAAAGCAAATAAAAACATGATGATTTGTGGTGGACTTCCACGACGGCATTTTTCTTTGAATATTGATAGTAAAAAAACATAAATGTCAATTACATAAACTCTGTCATTATTTATAAGCTACCTATACTTGAGGAACAAGTATTCTTCTTAGAATCTAATACAAACAATTCAAAATTAGAAAAATAAACAATCTAATAAAATCACAACAGATATAATCCCTTGCAATTGTGATTTTTGACCCGCGACCCATGATTCGATCAACTGGGGCCATCGGGATTAAACGTTCACCTAGGACCAGATAGAACAGAAGCCATCAACGGTGTCATGTCTTGGTCATGCTCAACTGCTGTATTTTGCTGTCTTGGATCTGTGAAGTTGTAATCCAATCGCGATTCAACTTTCATTACGCCTTCTAACACCTTAACGACAGTCGACATTGAAGGCCTTTTTGTAAAATCATATTGTAAACACCATGAAGCCACTTTCATCATCTCCACAACTTCTAAACTGTGTGTCTGCATATCTTCACTGTACATGTCAACCATATCTAACAACATCCCTTGTTCCCAACATTTTTGAAGGACAGCAAGTAAATGCCAGCTTTCTTCAGGCTGAGATCTGTCAAAATTCTTCCTGCCACACAACATCTCCAAGAGAACGATCCCGAAGCTGTACACATCCACTTTTTCAGTAATAACCGAGCTCAGCCATTCTGGTGCCAAATATCCCGGGGTTCTTCTCATTGTAGTCATCACTTGGGTTTGATTTCGGTCGATGAGCTTTGACAACCCGAAATCAGACACTTTGGCATTGAAATCACTGTCTAGCAATATGTTTTGAGGTTTAATATCTAGGTGGATGATTTTTTGCCTACAATCATCATGAAGATATGCTAGACCCTTGGCTACATCAAGAATGATTTTCTTTCTGCACTCCCATTCCAGTACGTGCTCTCGTTCTCCATGGTAGATCCACCGATCTAATGACCCATTACTCATGAATTCATACACCAGAAAACGTTGTGATTTCCATGCACCAAACCCTCTAAGTCTAACCAGATTAACATGATGAATGCTTCCAATGGATTGAACCTCAGCTAGGAATGATTTGTTAACCTGCCCAAGACCCTCAAGACATTTTACTGCAATCTTTGAGCTGTCCTCAAGAGTCCCTTCGAAAACCGCTCCGAATCCTCCCTCGCCAAGCTTTCTATTGAAATTCTCTGTGGCAGTTTTCAATTCTTCATAGGAAAACCGAGCTGGCATTCCAGGTACCTCGCCTATAGACTCTTCCTCCATCTGAGCATCCCTTCTTCGCTTGCGAATTACGTAAACAAGAAAACCTACAACCCCAAGCAGGAACAAAACACTTCCAATAGTGGAAGTTAATATAACTCCTAAAGTCGTTCGAGATGATCGAGAGGGAGAAGGAGGTGATCTTACATTCTGCACTTTTATGAAAGCCGAAGAATTGCGATGAACTACTTCTGGATCAACCCATTTGAAGAATTAGAACCATACTGAAATAGAGCTGCTTTGCATGAGCAATTGTTGACACATGCTTGTTTGCAAGTCTCTATATCCACACTCTCCATGTCTGCATTTATGCTGAAGTACATAACGTTCTCAAGAGCAATAAAAGTTTGATCTTGGGTGGCATTACATATGAGAGGAGTAACTGCAGAGCAACCCAGGTTAGGTTGCCGATCATTCACCGCTCTGAAATAGTCTATCCTAGGAGAGCTTGATACTGGACAGCTACACTGTTGATTCCCTGAGCATAAGCCATTTCTCCCACACGCCATAGGGTAATTACACTCTCCAAGATAACCGTTAAATAGATCATCCACCACTAACCAGCTTCCTTGCCATTCAAACACTTGCAAATGCCCGTCTGGCGTCAGTTTCAAGTATTGGGCAGATGATGCTATAGGTATGGGAAAGAGCTCAAAAGGATCACTTGGCTCATCAGAAAGAGTGAATAAAGATAAACTACCATTCAAGAACCTAATGTATCTTCTTCCTGTATTTGTATTGTTTCTATACCTCAGATTATCGTAATAGACTTGAGGCGGGTTTGACGTAACGTATGCAAACAAACCTTCATTTGTGACTTGAAGCGAAAACAAATCTTTTTGAGCCGTCCAATTGGTTGACGAAACACTAGGAATCAGCTGCTGTCCTTGAAACAGTCTTTGCCCAGGTACCAAACAGTCTGTTGGGTATTCGAAAGATTGCCAAACCACCAAGCTATTGACATCAAACAACACAAGGTTTCCATCATCAGTTAAGTTTAAACCAGCAACAGACTTCCCGGTGGTGTTGGTGGTCCAAACTGTGCTTCCATCAGCATCCTGCAGGACCAGTTCTCCGGTTGCTGTAAGATTCAGTGTTGCACCATAGCTAACCGGATGGTCTCGGTTTGCTGACCACACCACTTGAGGGAACCCTATAGAAGTTTGAACGATACCGCCCCCACTGTTGGTTTGAACAATGAAGACGGCGAACAGGTAAGAGGTGCAGGTTCCATTGCAGTAGAACCCGCATGCGAATTTGGGTCCGAACGATCCTCTGAGGAGGATGGCTCGGATCTGTGAGCCATCTGTGTAAGGAAGAGAATGGGGTAAAGATTCATTGTTGGTCCATGTGGTGGAAAGATTTGCACTCGGGTAATCGAAGGGCGGCTGGGCAGTGGTTGAGTAGCAATTTAAGATGAGAAACAAGGAAAGACAGTAGTAACAGATCCATGGTGCCATCATCATTAATTACTATCAAGATATATGCTTTCTAACCATTAATTGCTATCAAGATATATGCTTTCTAAGTATTAGATCCGTGCAGAAAAAGTCAACTCCATGTTGACTCAGTTGAGACGAAGTTTCCTTCTAATTTGGTAAAGTAAACGGACCGTGAACCGGATCCTCTGCCGGTTCGGTTCGGTGGTTTAAACCGGAGAGTGGTTGGACCGGGCGGTTCTGTTCAGGCGGCCGAGAAAAGATGAAATCTGAGGCTGCTGGATCTGAGAGCAACGGAGATGACGGTGTCTGACCATAGGCGCAATGCCGACGGGAAAGTGCGGAAGCAGCCATGACGAAATAGGTAAAAGAAGAAGAAGATGGTGATGATGGTGGATCTTTTGGTGAACGTTGCTGATGGTTAAAGACTAAATCAAAGCAGGCAACCTTCGATCCAGGCCTCGTCGGAGTCGGAGTCGGAGTCGGCAACGATTGATTGAGACAGAGTACTGAAACTTGAAAGTGATGATGAGCGGTGGTATGCAACGATGTTTCAATTTAGTCCATTTAATCCATTTAAATATTAGGGTTATATAAATGTTTCAATTTAGTCCTTTATTAGAATCCATTTAACTTCTCTGGTCCTTATATATTTATGTTTTAACAGATTTAGTCCATGATCATTCAAAAGGGTTTGTAATTTTTGGCATTTTTTCTATATTAATTTTTAAAATTATTAAGATAATTATGACGTAATCCGGTTCTTAAATCCGGTCCAACCAGTGAACCTCAAAGGCGTCTAATTCCCTGTCCAATCCGGTTCTAAAAACATTAAATAAATCATGTCCTAGCAATTATTGATACGGGTCACCAAATTTTCACATCTCTTAGAAATCATAGGATGAATGGATGATTAAAAGAATATCTAAAATTTGCAATATGGTATAGTGATATAGTATATGGACCATGGGCGGAGGATAGTGAGGGCACGAGAGGGCCCCGGCCCCTCTCGATTTTTCACTCAGAAGTGTTAATATATACGTATTCGACCGATTTTTCGTTAAGTAGTGTTAATTTATACGTATTCGGCCGAAAATTTTATAGTTACGGCCCCCCTTCATAGGAAAAAAAATACCGGTCCCTCTTGCGTTTGTTTTCAAGCCCCACCACAGATAGGGACTAGATTTGCAATATGATATTCTATATAAACACTTTCTTATTATCATAACCATTCTTAGTATCAAACACATTTGGTATTTAAGTTGGTATAAGAGCATAGGAGCACAATTGCCAGAAAACACCGACAGAGGGGGGGTCGTCGCGGCATTATCCACCACCACAACCAAAGCGATGCGGTTTTCATCTTCTAATACTTGTGCGGCCGCCACCACCAAACCCTAGATCTGTCGCCTCCATCGCCGCAGCTGCCACCACAGACAACCTTCGTTGTTCCTCCCCACGTCTAGGATTAACAATTTGCCTTTTAGGTATCAGGTGTCGATTAACATATTTAAAAAATATATATGAACTTATTAGTAGATATATGTTTTAAAGAGACCCAATAAATTATAAAACAATTTAAACCCAAGCGTCAATTAAATTTAAAAAAATTTTAAAAATTAAAAATTCTATTATATATTAGGTAACGGGTATTGATTAACATTAAAAAAAATTGTCATTTAGGTACCAAGCGTCAATTAGCAAATTAAAAAAATTATGAACTTATTAGTAATTATATGTTCAACAATTCAAGACGGGGCCCAATAAATTAATAAACATTTTAAAACTCAATAACATATTCTAGAGGATCGGGTGTCGATTAACGTACTTATATAAACATTAACTGAATTAAGTTTAAAAAAATAAAAATTCTATTTTATTTAGGTACCCGGGTGTCGATTATCATTAAAGAAAAAAATTATCGTTTAGCTACCGGGTGTCGATTAACATACTTATATAAAATTTATAAACTTATTAGTAATTATTTAAAGGGGGCCGATAAATCAATAAACATTTTTAAACCAAATTACATATTTAGAGATGGGGCTAATTAACCCAATTAAGTTTAAAAATTGAAAAAATAAAGTTTCTCATGATTCTTTTAACTATGTAAAATAGTTCATTTTTCTACAGTGATTTTGTTTTCTTTATTGTTATAACAATTATCGTCGTATTAATGAATTTATATATAGGGTTAGGTTATAGTAAAAGGGGTTTTAAAAATAAGAAGGGTAAGAAGGATTCTGGGTTTAACATATGTCATTTTATTGTTTTTAAAGGGATGGCATAATGGTCATTGTGTATTACACAAAGAACTTGTATTACATAATGACCTAACTAATTACACAATGAACTTGTATTACACAATGAACTTGTATTACTCAATGACCTGACTAATTAAACAATGACCTTATATTACACAATGACCAAATATTACACAATAAACTTGTATTACACAATGACCTGACTAATTACACAATGAACTTGTATTACATAATGACCTGACTAATTACACATTGAACTTATATTACACAATGAACTTGTATTACACAATGACCAGATATTACACAATGACCAGACGTGGTATTACACAATGAACTTGTATTACACAATGACCTGACTAATCACACAATGAGCTGGAAAACGTGAAACACAATGATAAATACATATAACACAATGAACTTGTATTACACAATGAACTTGTATTACACAATGAAATTGTATTACACATTGACTTGACTAATTACACAATGAGCTGGAAAACGTAAAAAAAATTCGTTTTTGTTTATAACGACACTATACTCGTTTTAAAGATAAAAAACGCTCGTTTTTATGGGGTAATTTTTTTGAAAAAATAATGTCGTATGTAAAAGTTATGAACGTTTTAAAATGAGGGGGGGAACATGATAAAAAGCAAAAAAAGTTGCCAAGACTAAAATACCCTTCCAACAACTTTTTATCCTACAATTTAATCTCAATCATTAAATCTTTTCTACAATTTAATCTAATGGCCTTCTTAGAATTATAATCTTTTTTACCTGAACCTAATCCTTTATATATATACATATATATATATATATATATATATATATATATATATATATACATATATATAGGGGAGTGTTCCAGAGAAAACCACATAGTTAGGCGGAAACCGAGAAAACCACTAAAAACCAATTTTAACCAATCATATGAAAATATTTATTTTTTGTTTTATTTTATTTTTGTTTATTTATAAGAGTATCAATATAATATTACACATTTTTACCAAAAAATTATTTAAATATTGGCTTACGTATACGTAACCCATAGTGTTACGTATACGTAAACAGAAAACAAAAAAAATTGCAGTTACGTAAACGTAGTCCATAGTGTTACACATTGTTTTAGTGGTTTTCTTAGTTTTTTCCTAACTTTGTGGTTTTCTCTGGATCATTCCCCTATATATATAATATAATATAATTTTATATTTGAGACCTATTTTTTCTAGTTTCACAGAGAATCCGAAATATCATGAACGACCCTGCTTGTGACAACCCGACTTTTTATGTTAACGTCGTTAGCAACTCCGTTAAAATTTTCTTTTAAAACTTAACCCCGTTAAGATTATCCGGTTGAGTCCTAACATAATTAACGAAATCAAATCTCAAGGACTACCTCTGACCATTTTTCAAACATAGAAATATGAAAGATCAGGGACTAGTCTTGTAATAAAGCCAAAGTCAATTCTGTTGACTTTTAAAAGTCAAAATCGTGCCTTTGATTTCCAATTCAAACTCCTTGAGCCGTATCCTATCCCAATCCATAACCGAATTACACATTAATGCTTGGAACGATCGATTATGAACAGTCTCTCATCATCATTGCACGAATTAAAACGAATTATGAATATTAATCATGTAACCGTCGATCTCAATAACCATTATCAACCGAACTCGATCAATTCGTGCATCATTCCTGAAATTGAACTCTCACACACTCTAGTCGCGTCCATCAGTAGCAAAGCCATACCCCAGTTCAGTCGGAAACAAGGCCGTGATCGACGGAGACTAACCCGCACGTCGTCGGACTCAGTTTTGGTCGAGCACTATCAACCCGACATCCAATCTGGTAATTGAAACCTTCCTCTGATTCGTTTTAGTCTATAGAATGAAAGCTGTAATCCCCAGTAAATTTCCAACCCTTATTCCGACACTTGTAATTCCATTAACTTGTGTTTTGCATCTATGAAATTTGTCCTATTTACCCATTACATTTCATAAGTTATTATACATACATTTAATGAATTCATATCAAATTCAATACATATTTATTTAGGTTTTTAAAGGTTTAAAGACAATTAAACAAATGCATACATATATATATATATATATATATATATATTCATGCAAAAACAAATGTTGTAAATCTTATAAATAAATTAGAGATTTTTAAAGAATTAATTGAGAAGATAAATAAAAAAAAACCCTTTATTTTACAAAGATTTAAAATATGTAGTTATAACATTTAATTATATTATTAGAATTATAAAAATGTATGAGATTTAATAATTTTATGTTTTATAAAAGTTCAGGGGTTAGTTATGCCAAATCTGAAACTAAATTCTAAATAAAATCAAAATTCACACATGAAATGATAAACCTTAGAACTCGAGGGGTCTGTTTTGCCAAACCCCAAACTTCCCCTCCCCAAAATCAGCTCCGGGTTCGAAACCCCTCTACACCGGCTCTTACTCGTTCGATCCCAAACTCGCAAATGAGATATTCACATGCGAACTTGAAGCCGGCTACACCTTTAAACCAATCAAGCAACCCATTACTCAGGATTAATTGGATTTTAATGATATCTTCATGGCTAACTCGTAACCGATTTCAACCATGAATGCCATTTAATCGATCGCACACATACTGTTCAAATTGGCTATAAATAGTGACTAGTAATCATTTTCAAAACCCACTACAAGCTACTCGCACTCCTAAATCCATCGGATTTCTCCTCTGTATCACTCCGATCGGCTGAGAAACCCGAACCTGTGCATCGCATTGTTCTCCCTCTCTGCTTGGTCGTTTAAGGTAATTCTCGTGTCCACAATCTCGTTTTTGTACAGGGATCAAAAGCCCCATGATTCGGGCTTCGATCATTTGCTCTATCGGATTAATTTGGTGGCTAGGGTTTCGGGGTTTTCGTATTGGGGATGAAGGGTTGATGGGATTGCTTATAAAAAAATCAATCGGAGCGGCCACTGGACAAGGTATCATGCCCTGGTCCAGTGGTTGGTGCGTTAGTGCGATTCGTGAACCGCCTCAAGCGTGGGTTCGAGGCCTAGCAGCCCATTTTTTGGGATTTAATTCGTATTAATTATTTTTAATACAAACTTTTAATGTTTTAAATTCTAATTAAATTTGATAAACCAATAAATACATTCATAATTTCTTTATACAAATAGAAGACATAAATTGGTATTTTAACTAATTTATTTTATTCAAACACATGTAAAAATTCTAAATAAAATGATATAAATGATTTGTTTAGGCAAATTAATTAGGTTATTATTAATTATGTTATTTATTTATAAATTATGAATGGTTATTTCAATTAAAGTGTATTAAATTCTTTCAAACTTTTAAACAATCAATTATTAAGAATAATTATTTAAAAACACTTTTATTTACATTTACTACTAGCTTAATTAATTATTTTAATTAAAAAATTTTCATTTCATTATTTATTTATAAGTTATTTTATAAATAAATCCAAATGCACCTTTTGAAACTTATACATTCCATAAATTTATTTATTATCTTTAGGATAATTACATAAATTAATTACTAAATGATTAATTAAAAATCTTAATTAACCTTAATTAATTTTATAAACTACTTTTATTATTATTATAAAATGAACTTACATTTTCTTACAACATATTCATATACAAGTCTATCTTCAAACCTAAACCCCCATGAAACCCTAAGGACCCAAAATCTCCTAAGTACCATTTAAACGTATATTAAATTTAGAGTATCATTATATGTATAGGTTTGTTGTGAGAGTTCCTCACGAGGCCTAACAATCTCTACTAGTTCGTACCATTCCCAACTTTAATACAAGTGAGTTTCATAGCCCCCTTTCTCTTTACTATTATTTGCAAATACTCGGGGTGGAACATGTTTACATACTTTACTTACCAAATTCAATACCAATGTTCTCATGCTATTTACTACGTGCTTTATGTCTTAAACTGCTTGGTGACCATTACATGTATTCATACTAGTACATTCATTAACCTGCTACCCAGGCCTAAGGTAGTACCTAACATGATCATTTATAGGGGAATCCGATTCCAGTTAACACAAACCTTAGCGGGTTTTGTGTGTACCATATTACTATTTTTCCAAAACACAATCAGTGGGATTGTACTTACCAGTTTTCCATTTACTACGGATTGAATTGTACGCTTGGAACCTTGTATGTTTTCACATTTATGACATAGTTACGCTTTGAACAATATTGAATTTCAAACCATTTTTACTAAACTTTTGTTAGTGTCAAAACCTATGTTACTCACCAACTACTTGTAGTTGACATTTACTCGCATGTTTCAGGTGCTCCGGTTTAAGGACTCAACGTGCTCACATAGGACATGGACCTAGTTAATTAAATATACATTATGTTTTGATCGTTTCGTTTCCTTTTCCCATGTAACGAACACTTTAAATTGAATAATAAATGTTATCGCATTTAATAGCCAATCATGTGCTTTTGAACAACCGTGTCAGCCCCGGCGTATAATCCGCCGCCGGCCGGGGTGTGACAAAAGCCCTAACCTAATTAGGGCTTACATTATCAAATTCTAATCAAACCAGATTCTAGGGTTCATACGTTTCTAGTTTGGTCGAACCCTAGCAATCCGATATCGATTAATGAAATTGAACGTGTCCTTAGAGTCGTCCCAGTAACTGGATTGAAAGCCCTATGAAATATTGAACTCAAATCATCGAATTCAACACAATCCATAACCTAGGGTTTTAGTATGTTCATACGGAAATTTCGACTATAGGATTGATATCTTTGGAATTAAACTTGTCCTCAGGGTCGTATGACACCGATTTGCAAAACCCCTATGTCCACAGGATCGATCGTAATCGGAATCGGTTGGATTTGGGGGTGGCATTGGGTTCGATCGCGACTTGAAATGGGGAAGGGGGCTCTCGGTAATGGATGATTAAAAGCATTTCAATCCGGATCATATTGCGAAGCCCTAGCAGGTGGGACTGGTTAAGGTGTTGGTGCTTGGGGGAGGAGACCCGGGTTCGAGTCCTCCAACCCCAATTTTGTTTTAAATCGATTTTTAAGCATTATTTTATTATAAAAACTAATCCACCATTATTATATTAATATAATAAAATGTTTTGAACTCGAAAATCGCTCGTAGGCTCGGGTTGGTTTTATAAATTATAATCGTTATTATTTCCACTTTTAAAATAATATAATTATATATTATTTTCAAGACACGACTCCGTATAAAATATTATATTTATATTATTTTCAACCCGTGACCCCAACTAAAAATAATATACTTAAATATTATTTCATCTAGTTTATTGATCTCATGTAAACGTTCCAAACTAAATAATAACATAATTGTTTATATTATTTACACATATTATTATCCTCGAATAAAAATAATATATTTATTATTTTTGCCACGTAATTGATTATTGTGTTTTTTCTCCGGACTTAAAATAATATAATAAAGTATATTATTTTCTTAGGCCGCTATTGAATGGCACAAACGCGCTAATATATTTTATTAAATATTGTTATTTGTAATTAGAAACGTTCGACACGAAATGCGTATATTTTGATTTTTATATTAAGAAGTCCTTATTCCCATAGACAAGTTCGTGTAACCATTGATCCTAAGTATATTTTAGGACGTTCGATCTTTCTGTGTCGTTGTCACAAACTCTTACGTGTTCCTAACTGTCACATCTTATTCTAGGGCATTCATAGATTGTCCGTGTGCAATCCATTTGTGGTTAGTGTTGCATCTTTGTGTGGTGCTAATTACTACGCTCTACTCAGGTGAGTTTTCACGGACCCTTTTTACTGCTTTTAAACTGGGGGAGAAAACATGATACAAACTCTTTTTGATTTTTGTACTTCATTTTATATCACTTGTTATGACTATGCGTAAACTTTATCATGAAAGTCCTCACATCGAACCGTTTAAATATGAATATAGCGAGGTATGTTGGGTAGTACTACTGGGTTTGACAAACCTCACCCGCGTTAGTCGCGCTAACTCGATTGGATATCGAACGGGTGCAATATTGACCTAAACGTGCGCCGTGGTTGATAGACCTGGTGGGAGGCAATACAAACAGTCAGTTTACGGTTGCGAGCGTAATAGCAAACATGAACATGGGTTAGCTACTCATTGGTATATATATGTCGATTGTACAATAAATCTGGTAAACGTTTATTTATATATTGAAACCTGTGAACTCACCAACCTCGTGTTGACATTTTTACTTACATGTTTTCTCAGGTCGCTAAGTTAAGACACAGGTGCACAACTAGGATCATGCATGGGATGCTTCTGATTTATTGATGTCTTGCTACTTTGATTATTTTCTTTTTATTATTGTTTGGACTTGGACGTTTGGACTTTCTTTTTGGGGCACGTGTATTTTGCGCATTTATTTTCTTTACGCTTCCGCATTTAAACTTTGAACTTTGATTATATTACACTTATGTCCCATGTAGAGTTGTTCAATGTAACTAGTGTCTGAGATCCTGGTTTGTCACTTCCCAAAACGGTAAAACTCCGTTAGTTGAAATTGGGGGTGTGACATATTGGTATCAGAGCCATTGGTTATAGAGAACTAGGATTGCATACTAGACTATAACCTCACACATTAGTTACACGCCACAGACACTTATACCTGTTACATATAGCACCTATACATACATTGCAGTGCATGCATGTTTATACCAGCCGTATCACCCTCAGTTGGCGAGCGACACCTCATTTGCATTGCATCATCATTCCCAGTGGCGACACTCGGGGAATCACCAGAACATCATCCACTCCCGTTCGAGGGCAGCGAGACGAAGCCTTAGGAGGAGTCACTTACATCACCATCACCTGTTGGGTATGGTGGGCTTTCTCAGGTCCATGCTATGGACGGCACTCAGCACTAACGCATATCTTTTGAGAGTTGGGATCGTCGGAGGCGAGTCCCTACTATACACATTAGCAACAATACGCCGACTGAAGGCAGACCGTTGCACGCATTATTGCAGAATCCATTGACACGTAGATGTCATCACTTTCTCGAGCCATGGGCTCGCGTCTTTGGTCGATATTCTGTTGAGAATAGATTGACCACAAATTTGAGAACGCATTGTTTAATGCATACTCAAACCCTATTCTGACTCGGTGGGAAGAACAGCTACCTTTCTTCTTCTAGTAACACATATCCATGAACTAGTTTCACTTCTCAAAGTCGCATTACATGTACATGTTTGCTTCATATGCATGTTACCATCTACAATCCGCTGGATTGGACTATCGTATCGTATTTCAACTCGGGTGAATACTCGGATCAAACAATTCCTGACTACTCATACTGATATGAGTCCTAGTTGATCAACTTATGGTTGATAACTAAGCTTTTCGATGACTTATCATATCTGACAACACTCTGTACTCACCAATACATGCTAAAGGACATTATGACACAGGACAGGGAGAACTAGGGTGAGCATGCAAAGCAAATTATCATTACGGGTGCACACGTAATAGTAATTTGAGGTGCATGTAAGTCCCGGTGAAACCTAGTGTGTGGATGAACGGTCCTAATCGGTGATTTACAGACTTAGGTTTCCACTATCTGTAGAGACTCTCATAACCCACTCAACGATTAGTTGGTATCGTTAAACCTGTACAACAATTGATAGACGCGACTATCAGGTTGAAAATGTTTACGGATACACTGAATTATCATCAATGGGATCCATCAATGTTATTTTCACCCATGTAAGAGTCTTAGTGATCTTACGACTCTCATTCAAACTTAATCAATAGAACCACCTAGAGTAAAACTCTAGTAGAACCTCAGAGTAAAACCACCGACTCCAACTATGTACACAGAATTTGAAGAATTCTTTCTATGCTAACGCGTTATTCCTTACACTCCTACAATAGATCCCACTTGAACTTGTTACCTCATCCTGTGACTAATCCTTAGTCTAACTTCGAATTTTACTCCAACATATTCAATCCTTTAAACGGATTTCTTTCTTCACGAAATGATCCCGTTGATCCAATGACATTAGGAAACGAAGATTTAACCTAACCAACCATCAGTTGAACGCAACTACTTAAACATACATCCTATCTCTTATGCTACTGGAATCTATACCTCATTAGACTTTTCTTCCTTACATGTGAACCTCTTCCCTTAGCCTATGCATTGGCTGACACTTGCCTTATAAGCGTGGGTCTCACTAGAAGTCTCAGCACGATTTCACAAATTCCATATTAGTGTGTCGTGCTCTAATTCTATTAAAAGCCAAGTATACTATTGAGATAGCAGACTGTAATACCCCGCATCGATTGAGGGGGAGAACGATACGTTCCCTATTAGGAGGTGGATACCTTCTCTATTGAGACGCGTTTTGCCTGGGCGAGCAACTCGTCGGGTGAAAACAAAACCGTGAGTTCCTGGATGGGTAACCCATCGGGGGCAAAGCGGACAATATCTTGGTACGGTTTGCTTGGGCTGTTACAGACGCAAAAAAAAAAATAGAAACAACTCGCATTCTTGAAGATGTAAGCTAGCATTGGTTAGTAATAAACTTGACATTGACCGTCTGCCAGTTACACTTGGCAGTTTCGACCTTATTGTCGGTATGAATTGGTTATCCGAGAACCAACCTGAGGCCATCCGTTGTGACAAAAAATGTTTGCATTCCTCTCCTTAGAGGGGAAATCCTTTCTGTCCAAGGCAAAAGGAGTGGTGCAGTCGTTGGCATCATATCCTTCATGAAAGTACAGAAATGTCTTCGAAAAGGGCATATGGCTATTTTGGCTCTCATTGCCGAACAGCTATCTGAGGAGGAGAAGATCGATGACATACTGATCATTCGTGATTATCCGAAAGTATTTTCGAAGACCTGCCTGGTCTTCCACCACATCGTCAAGTCGAATTCCAAATTGATCTAGTACCCGGAGCGGCGCCTATTGCTTGGGCGCTCTACAGACTTGCACCCAGTAAATTGCAAGAACTATCCAAACAACTATAAGAGTTGTTGGATAGAGGTTTCATCCGACCTAGTTCATCACCGTGGAGAGCTCCGGTACTATTTGTCAAGAAGAAGGATGGAAATTTCCGTATGTGTATTGATTACCGGGAGCTGAATAAAATCACAATCAAGAACCGCTACCCTTTACCCCGCATCGATGATTTGTTTGATCAACTCTATGGATCAAGCTTCTATTCCAAGATATATCTTAGATCCGGTTATCATCAACTGAGATTCTGAGACGAGGGCATCTCAAAGACGGCATTCAGAACTAGGTAAGGTCACTACGAATTCATGGTCATGCCCTTCGGATTGACCAATGCACCCGCGGTATTCATGGACCTCATAAACCGCGTGTGTAAACCGTACCTAGATCAGTTCGTTATCGTCTTCATCGATGACATCCTCACCTACTCCAAGAATAGGGATGAACATAAGGAACACCTGTGTTTGATTTCAGAATTGCTAAAACAAGAGCAATTGTATGCCAAAATTTCCAAGTGCGAACTCTGGGTTCGAGAAGTAAAATTCTTAGAACAGGTAGTCAACAAGACGGGAATACATGTCAATCCAGCTAAAGTAGAAGCAATCAAGAATTGGGCAGCACCTACAACGCCGACGGAGGTGCGTCAATTTCTGGGATTGGCTGGCTACTACCGTCGTCTCATTGAAGGATTCTCCAAGATTGCCCAACCCTTCACAACCTTAACTCAAAAAGGTAAACCCTACCTCTGCAGTGCACCAAATCCTATCTCTTCCGGAGGGAACGGATGATTTGGTGGTGTATTGTGATGCATTCATTCAAGATCTTGGTTGTGTGCTGATGCAACACGAGAAAGTGATCGCATACGCTTCTCGTCAACTGAAAATCCACGAGAAAAACTACACGACTCATGACTTAGAGTTGGGAGTCGTGGTATTTGCACTAAAAATCTGGAGACACTGCTTGTACGGTACCAAATGCACTACCTACACCGATCACAAGAGTCTTCAGCATATCTTTGAACAGAAAGAGTTGAACACGCGACATCGTCGTTGAATCGAACTCTTGGACGACTATGATTGTGCTATCAAGAATCACCCGGGCAAGACTAACGTAGTAGCCGATGCCCTAAATCGAAAGAAACTAAACCCAGACGAGTCCGACCATTACAGCTCACTATCCACCCTGGACTACCTGATCAGATCAGTAGTGCTCAACTCGAAGCTCTGAAAGAGGAAAACCTATCGCTGGAAGGTACACGCGGTATGGAAGCACAAATCGAAGTTAAATCAGACGGTACTCGCTACTTCGTGGAGCGAATATGGGTTCCAAAGCACGGGAACATAAGGGGACTTGTAATGGATAAATCTCACAAATCGCGCTATTCTATTCATCCTAGTTCCGATGAGATGTATCATGAATTAAAGGTTCCCTATTAGTGGATGAACATGAAAACTGATATGGCCACCTATGTTAGCAAGTGCCTGACCTGCTAGAATGTCAAAGTCAAGTACCAAGAACCTGCTGGGTTGTTTCATCAACCGGAAATTCCGATGTGGAAATAGGAGTAGATTTCCATGGATTTTATTGCCAAACTACCCCTAACTTCTATCGGATGCGACACCATCTGGGTGATCGTAGATCGCTTGACAAAATCTGCACACTTCCTTGCAATCAAAGAAACCGACAAGATGGAAAAACTCACTCGTATTTACTTGAAGGAAGTAGTCTCTCGACACGGTGTGCCAATTTCTATCATCTCGGATCGAGACGCTCGATTCACTTCTCGGTTCTGGCAATCATTGCAAAAATCCCTACGCACACGTCTAGACATGAGTACAACATATCATCCATAAACTGATGGTCAAACGGAACGTACCATTCAAACCTTAGAAGACATGCTACGAACTTGTATGATAGATTTCGGTAACAGTTGGGAAACTCACTTGCCTTTAGTGGAGTTCTTCTACAATAACAGTTATCAAACTAGCATCAAAGCAGCACCATTCGAGGCGTTATACGGACGTAAATGCCGATCTCCTATCTGTTGGGCTGAAGTTGGGGATAGCCAACTTACGGGTCCTGAACTTGTTTTCGAAACTTTTGAAAAGACTGTACAAATCCAAAACCGTATGGCGGCAGCTCGTGATCGTCAAAAGAGCAACGCCGATAAGCGTCGTAAACAGTTAGAATTTCAAGTAGGTGACATGGTTCTACTCAAAGTCTCACCTTGGAAAGGTGTAATTCACTTCGGGAAACGAGGCAAACTGAATCCTCGTTATGTTGGACCATTCAAAATAGTGAAGAGAATTGGCCCAGTAGCTTATCAACTGGACCTACCTGAAAGACCTAGTGGTGTACACGATGTCTTTCATGTCTCGAACTTGAAGAAATGTCTAGCAGACGAAACACTCGATGTTCCTCTTGGGGAACTACACATCGATGAACAACTACGGTTCGTTGAAGAACCGATGGAAATCATGGATAGGGAAATCAAAACGCTGAAACGCAGTAAAATCCCTATTTTCAGAGTTCATTGGAACTCGAAACGCGGACCGGTATTCACGTGGGAAAGCAAGGATCATATGATACGCAAGTATCCGCATCTGTTCAAGCAATCCACTTCAAACTCTTAAGGTACTATTCTAATTTTCGGGACGAAAATTCTTTTAACTAGGGGATGATGTGACATCCAAAAAAAATAAATTATTTATTTAATTTTCAGGACGAAAATTCTTTTAACTAGGGGATGATGTGACAACCCGACTTTTTATGTTAACGTCGTTAGCAACTCCGTTAAAATTTTCTTTTAAAACTTAACCCCGTTAAGATTATCCGGTTAAGTCCTAACATAATTAACGAAATCAAATCTCAAGGACTACCTCTGACCATTTTTTAAACATAGAAATATGAAAGATCAGGGACTAGTCTTGTAATAAAGCCAAAGTCAATTCTGTTGACTTTTAAAAGTCAAAATCGTGCCTTTGATTTCCAATTCAAACTCCTTGAGCCGTATCCTATCCCAATCCATAACCGAATTACACATTAATGCTTGGAACGATCGATTATGAACAGTCTCTCATCATCATTGCACGAATTAAAACGAATTATGAATATTAATCATGTAACCGTCGATCTCAATAACCATTATCAACCGAACTCGATCAATTCGTGCATCATTCCTGAAATTGAACTCTCACACACTCTAGTCGCGTCCATCAGTAGCAAAGCCATACCCCAGTTCAGTCGGAAACAAGGCCGTGATCGACGGAGACTAACCCGCACGTCGTCGGACTCAGTTTTGGTCGAGCACTATCAACCCGACATCCAATCTGGTAATTGAAACCTTCCTCTGATTCGTTTTAGTCTATATAATGAAAGCCCTAACCTAATTAGGGCTTACATTATCAAATTCTAATCAAACCAGATTCTAGGGTTCATATGTTTCTAGTTTGGTCGAACCCTAGCAATCCGATATCGATTAATGAAATTGAACGTGTCCTTAGAGTCGTCCCAGTAACTGGATTGAAAGCCCTATGAAATATTGAACTCATATCATCGAATTCAACACAATCCATAACCTAGGGTTTTAGTATGTTCATACGGAAATTTCAACTATAGGATTGATATCTTTGGAATTAAACTTGTCCTCAGGGTCGTATGACACCGATTTGCAAAACCCCTATGTCCACAGGATCGATCGTAATCAGAATCGGTTGGATTTGGGGGTGGCATTGGGTTCGATCGCGACTTGAAATGGGGAAGGGGGCTCTCGGTAATGGATGATTAAAAGCATTTCAATTCGGATCATATTGCGAAGCCCTAACGGGTGAGACTGGTTAAGGTGTTGGTGCTTGGGGGAGGAGACCCGGGTTCGAGTCCTCCAACCCCCATTTTGTTTTAAATCGATTTTTAAGCATTATTTTATTATAAAAACTAATCCACCATTATTATATTAATATAATAAAATGTTTTGAACTCGAAAATCGCTCGTAGGCTCGGGTTGGTTTTATAAATTATAATCTTTATTATTTCCACTTTTAAAATAATATAATTATATATTATTTTCAAGACACGACTCCGTATAAAATATTATATTTATTTTATTTTCAACCCGTGACCCCAACTAAAAATAATATACTTAAATATTATTTCATCTAGTTTATTGATCTCATATAAACGTTCCAAACTAAATAATAATATAATTGTTTATATTATTTACACATATTATTATCCTCGAATAAAAATAATATATTTATTATTTTTGCCACGTAATTGATTATTATGCTTTTTCTCCGGACTTAAAATAATATAATAAAGTATATTATTTTCTTAGGCCGCTATTGAATGGCACAAACGCGCTAATATATTTTATTAAATATTGTTATTTGTAATTAGAAACGTTCAACACGAAACGCGTATATTTTGATTTTTATATTAAGAAGTCCTTATTCCCGTAGACAAGTTCGTCTAACCATTGATCCTAAGTATATTTTAGGACGTTCGATCTTTCCGTGTCGTTGTCACAAACTCTTACGTGTTCCTAACTGTCACATCTTATTCTAGGGCATTCATAGATTGTCCGTGTGCAATCCATTTGTGGTTAGTGTTGCATCTTTGTGTGGTGCTAATTACTACGCTCTACTAAAGTGAGTTTTCACGGCCCCTTTTTACTGCTTTTAAACTGGGGGAGAAAATATGATACAAACTCTTTTTGATTTTTGTACTTCATTTTATATCACTTGTTATGACTATGCGTAAACTCTATCATGAAAGTCCTCACATCGAACCGTTTAAATATGAATATAGCGAGGTATGTTGGGTAGTACTACTGGGTTTGACAAACCTCACCCGCGTTAGTCGCGCTAACTCGATTGGATATCGAACGGGTGCAATATTGACCTAAATGTGCACCGTGGTTGATAGACCTGGTGGGAGGCAATACAAACAGTCAGTTTACGGTTGCGAGCGTAATAGCAAACATGAACATGGGTTAGCTACTCATTGGTATATATATGTTGATTGTACAATAAATCTGGTAAACGTTTATTTATATATTGAAACCTGTGAACTCACCAACCTCGTGTTGACATTTTTACTTACATGTTTTCTCAGGTCGCTAAGTTAAGACACAGGTGCACAACTAGGATCATGCATGGGATGCTTCTGATTTATTGATGTCTTGCTACTTTGATTATTTTCTTTTTATTATTGTTTGGACTTGGACGTTCGGACTTTCTTTTTGGGGCGCGTGTATTTTGCGCATTTATTTTCTTTACGCTTCCGCATTTAAACACTGAACTTTGATTATATTACACTTATGTCCCATGTAGAGTTGTTCAATGTAACTAGTGTCTGATATCCTGGTTTGTCACTTCCTAAAACAGTAAAACTCCGTTAGTTGAAATTGGGGGTGTGACACTGCTCCTCATGTTTGTAAATGGGAAAAAGAAAACAAATTATGCACAAACCTAGGGATGGAAGGGGTGAGGGTCAAGTTGGGGTAGCTTCACAGTAACACCACCGCATGTGGCACATGTTGGGTGACGGGTAAGTTTCATAGGTTTGTGAAGCCGAAGCTGACCTTGAGATGGAATTAGGCTGAGTCGTAACTTTCTGAGTGTGAGACCCATAGATAAACTGACGGCTTGGTAATGTATAATATAGTAGATCACATAATTGGGGGCTCGAGAGTCGGTAGTTGGGTTTAATCGGATAGAAATACCAATTGTTATGGTTAACATGTTGAGAAATCAAAAGATATAAAAGAATGAAATAATTTGCAAGTTTTCTGATTATGATTCCATGCATAATTCTTTTTCGGGACGAAAAAGGTCAAATGTGGGGATGTGATGTGAGGTTAAATATCTCGTATATAAGTGTTTAACTTCATAGTTTTAAGCGTTTAGCTTTGTATATCGAGTCTGTTTTATGTGCGTTTGGTATTTGTGTCTACTACAGGTTTAATGTGCTAAGGGAGTGGGAAAACACGAACTTAAAATCATGAGAATAGTAGCATACACGGGCCCCGGAGAAGTCAAAGTCAAGAAAATTCAAAAATGTGGAATATAGGTTATTCGCGCCAAGCGAAGATTAGGACGAAGAAATTCGCGATACGCGGGGGCTTTGAAAAGCCCACCCGACTAATTTGTTCTTCACGCCACGCGAAGAACATCCATTCTAAGTTCGTGACACGCGAAGATTCATAAATTCAGCAAATTTAACCTAATTTCAATCATAAAGCATGGGGGAGTCTATAGTCGAATTAACTTGTTATTCTACGATCCAGAGCTTCCCTAAGGTGATTTCCAGAGATAAAGTTTCAACCTTTACCGGTTTTTGATGCTAGATCAAGTTAGAACAACTATTGAAGAATCGATAACGATGTCGATGAGCGGCTAATCTCTTCGTGTCGTTTCCGGGTGTAGGATCTGTTTGTAAGTGATAGACTAGGGTTCATACTTGATTTGGTTTGCTATTCTTGTAATCGTATGATTGTTTGAATGTTTGATTCTTTGATTTGATTTGAACAATTTGGTTTTCTTTATTCAATTTAATACATTCATCAATTCTTGGTTTTGATCGTGAATCATTGAATATTTAGATCTGAGATTCTAAGTTGTTAATTGACTATTAAGTTGTTAATCTATGTCAAGTATTTGGTTTTGTAATCGTTGCTCAACACAGTCACTATCTTGGTTGTTAATTGTTTATCAAATCTAATGAATAAGTTATGTCTATGTAACTTCCAATAAGTACAAACCAATCTTCACAATATTTGCAATCTGAACCCGAAAGCGATCCGTTTTCTCTTAATAGTTTTTACAAAGTTAAAGTTATTTGCTTTTTAATCAAAACCCGAACAGTTTGCATAAAACAAACACTTTCCACCAATTCTCTATGGATACGATACCCTACTCCATTATATTGTAGTTTAAGGTAGCTAGGGATTATAATACTTTTTTTTATTGACCTTGACAACGCGATCAGCAAGTTAAGTATATGTCGACGAGATGGTAAGATTATTATCATTATTGGTAGTACGGGCTAAGTTTCGGGTGATGAACGGTTATGGGATATGGAGTTTTCTATTCTTAATAAATTATGAAACTATTTTATAAGGACCGAGAGTTCTGAGTAAAGTTTAAATAACTTTTGTGACGAGTTGGCTTTTAATTAAATTAAACTATTAGAACTCACTCAGCGTAGCTGACTTTGTGTGTACGTTAGATTGTTTTGCAGGTAAGCGTAGCGTTGACGTATCTTGGCTTGGAGGCGGTGTTACTCGGATCGGTGTGCAGACATTCGCGAGGTAAACTGAATAACATTAAATAGCAATAAATGTTCTTAGAAAGACTTCCGCTGTAATTTGAGTAACAATAAATGTATTTTAAATGAGAATAACCCGTTATGAGAACCAACTGTACGATGCCCGGGTTGGGGTCTTACATTTTGCAATCCAATACAATGGAACCTTTGCCTTCTATCTTACCATTGAACCATCCTGAACTTTACTAACCCGTTATGTTTGAGTCAAGTTCAGTAAAGTGGTTCTTGTCACCGGTCGTGGGGTTTGATGGCCAAGTATGGTGAGCAAGATGAGAGGAAATATGGACGGGGAAGAGGTTTTGGTAGAGGAGGATGTGAAAGAGGCTCGGGTCATGGTGACAAAGCGGGTTTCCGTGCTTTGAAAGTGGAGCATTTAGGCAGTTTGGATATGAATGCATCAAATGGAAGGATAAGGACAAAGAAGCAAATTTGACCCAAGAAGAAGAACTGGCTCTACTTTGAAGAAACGGCTCAAGACGTCAAGATTAAGGGGGGTGAATGTTGGGTTAATCTTGACGGGTCAACGGGTACAGGTCAAATAGTTGTTCACCCTAGTCGTTGTTTTCCTTTATCCTCCGGAAACAGTACCATTTTTATTCTGACTTTTGATCGGTTATTCGCCCCGATCAAATCCTCCGCTATCGATCTTCTTAACCCTTCCTGAACCTGATGCTCTGATACCAATGATAGGAAAACAATCGGTATAAAGTAAATAAAAACACGATGATTTGTGGTGGACTTCCACTACGGCATTTTTCATTGAATATTGATAGTAAAAAAACATAAATGTCAATTACATAAACTCTATCACTATTTATAAGCTACCTATACTTGAGGAACAAGTATTCTTCTTAGAATCTAATACAAACAATTCAAAAATAGAAAAATAAACAATCTAATAAAATCACAACAGATATAATCCCTTGCAATTGTGATTTTTGACCCGCGACCCATGATTCGATCAACTGGGGCCATCGGGATTAAACGTTCACCTAGGACCAGATAGAACAGAAGCCATCAACGGTGTCATGTCTTGGTCATGCTCAACTGCTGTATTTTGCTGTCTTGGATCTGTGAAGTTGTAATCCAATCGCGATTCAACTTTCATTACGCCTTCTAACACCTTAACGACAGTCGACATTGAAGGCCTTTTTGTAAAATCATATTGTAAACACCATGAAGCCACTTTCATCACCTCCACAACTTCTAAACTGTGTGTCTGCATATCTTCACTGTACATGTCAACCATATCTAACAACATCCCTTGTTCCCAACATTTTTGAAGGACAGCAAGTAAATGCCAGCTTTCTTCAGGCTGAGATCTGTCAAAATTCTTCCTGCCACACAACATCTCCAAGAGAACGATCCCGAAGCTGTACGCATCCACTTTTTCAGTAATAACCGAGCTCAGCCATTCTGGTGCCAAATATCCCGGGGTTCCTCTCATTGTAGTCATCACTTGGGTTTGATTTCTGTCGATGAGCTTTGACAACCCGAAATCAGACACTTTGGCATTGAAATCACTGTCTAGCAATATGTTTTGAGGTTTAATATCTAGGTGGATGATTTTTTGCCTACAATCATCATGAAGATATGCTAGACCTTGGCTACATCAAGAATGATTTTCTTTCTGCACTCCCATTCCAGTACGTGCTCTCGTTCTTCATGGTAGATCCACGGATCTAATGACCCATTACTCATGAATTCATACCCCAGAAAACGTTGTGATTTCCATGCACCAAATCCTCTAAGTCTAACCAGATTAACATGATGAATGCTTCCAATGGATTGAACCTCAGCTAGGAATGATTTGTTAACCTGCCCAAGACCCTCAAGACATTTTACTGCAATCTTTGAGCTGTCCTCAAGAGTCCCTTCGAAAACCGCTCCGAATCCTCCCTCACCAAGCTTACTATTGAAATTCTCTGTGGCAGTTTTCAATTCTTCATAGGAAAACCGAGCTGGCATTCCAGGTACCTCGCCTATAGACTCTTCTTCCATCTGAGCGTCCCTTCTTTGCTTGCGGATTATGTAAATAATAAAACCTGTAACCCCAAGTAGAAACAAAACACTTCCAATAGTGGAAGTTAATATAACTCCTAAAGTCGATCGAGATGATCGAGACGATATCGGGGTGGAAGTGGAAGGAGGAGATCTTACATTCTGCACTTTTATGAAAGCCGAAGAATTGCGATGAACTACATCTGGATCAACATTCATCATTGTGAATAGCTCAAAGGGTAAAAAACAATTCCCATCTGAAGAATTTGAACCATACTGAAATAGAGCTGATTTGCAAGAGCAATTGTTGACACATGCTTGTTTGTAAGTCTCTATATCCACCCTCTCCATATCTGCATTTACGCTGAAGTACATAACGTTCTCAAGAGCAATAAAAGTGTGATCTTGGGTAGAATTACATGTGAGAGGAGTAATTGCAGATCAACCCAGGTTAGGTTGCCGATCGTTCACCGCTCTGAAATAGTCTATCCTGGGAGAGCTTGATACTGGACAGCTACACTGTTGAGTACCCGAGCATAAGCCATTTCTCCCACACGCCATAGGATAATTACACTCTCCAAGATACCCGTTAAATAGATCAGCCACCACTAACCAGCTTCCTTGCCATTCAAACACTTGCAAATGCCCGTCTGGCATCAGTTTCAAGTATTGGGCAGATGATGTTATAGGTATGGGAAAGAGCTCAAAAGGATCACTTGGCTCATCAGAAAGAGTGAATAAAGATAAACTACCATTCAAGAACCTAATGTATCTTCTTCCTGTATTTGTATTGTTTCTATACCTCAGATTGTCGTAATAGACTTGAGGCGGGTTTGACGTAACGTATGCAAACAAACCTTCATTTGTGACTTGAAGCGAAAACAAATCTTTTTGAGCCGTCCAATTGGTTGACGAAACACTAGGAATCAGCTGCTGTCCTTGAAACAGTCTTTGCCCAGGTACCAAACAGTCTGTTGGGTAGTCAAAAGATTGCCAAACCACCAAGCTATTGACATCAAACAACACATGGTTTCCACCAAGCTTTGCCCAGGTACCAAACAGTCTGTTGGGTATGCACTATTTTAAAGTTAACAAAATTTTATAATATTTGATCATTTTGACATGTTAACTTATTTGTGGTGACCCAAACGAACCCATGAAATATTTGAGGTGACCCAAATTGACCCGTTGACTAATTTAAGGTGACACAAATTAACCCGTTGACTAATTTGAGATCACCCAAATTGACCCATATTCAATTCATTTTTGCCCAAATAACCCATTTTTTAATGAATGTGTCAAGATTGCCACCCCTACTATTTACTAATATTAAGAAAGCTAATCACCTTGTGAATCATATTACTTTCTTTAATATATTGCAGCATCTTCACTAAGTTTATGTTGTATATGTTGAGAGAAAACACAAATTCATTGATGCATAAAGAGCACTCTGAGCCACTAGAATTTAACAAATTAGGATCATCCTTGTTGCACAAAGTTTGTATAAAAGCACAAGTGAGAACCATTAATGTTTGAATGTGCCTTCTATTTCCTAGTCCTAAGAGGTTTTGAAACAATTAGTGTCAAATTGGCTTAAATTAAGAATTTTGAAACATTAATAGAAAAAGCAAAGTTGGTTACCGGAAATAGGTTTTTGAAATACCCGCCTTAAATTACCGTAACCGGTTCTTGAATACCCGGAACCGGTACATAGGTTCCGGTTTTTCAACTAAGAACCGGAACCGGTGAGAACATGAATCGGTTCTTGAGAATATCCGATTAGTGCACCTCTAATTATATGTTCAAGAGGGGGCCCAGTAAATTAATAAAAAATTTAAAACTCAATAACATATTCTAGAAGACACTCTAACTCAATTAAGTTTAAAAAAATAAAAATTCTATTTTATTTAGGTACCGGGTGTCGATTAACATTAAAGAAAAAAATTTCGTTTAGCTACCGGATGTCAATAAAAATTCTAGAAGACACTCTAACTCAATTCGTTTAGCTACGGTAATATCACCGCATGTGGTACGGGTTGGGTGGCGGGTAAGTTTCACGGGTTCGTGAAGCCAAAGTTGAACGCTGAAAAGGTATGTTTGGGATTACTTTGGGTTTGGGTTCATTGGGGAACATCGCCGCAACCAATTTGCTACATTCGGATGCAATTGGGTAATATGAGGTGGCACTACATGATTGGTTGGTTGAAGGGTAGTTTTGGGTTGTGCCCCTTCTACCCTAAATCCTGAAACAATTAAGATCATGAGTGACCTAAACATCACGTTTAACTTCAAAATACTGGATTTAATGAACCTGAATAATCATGGGCAGAATTAGAGGAATGTTTGAACGGTCTATTAGCCCTCTGGATGGCCAAATTTTCTATTAGCGGGGACATCCAATGTCGTCGTTTTATTGTAGTTTGATTCTTTAAATTGTCAGTAGAGCAGTTGATGCTTGAGATGTTCTAACCAAGAACAATTGAAGTTATATACAAAAAGAGATCAATCAGAATAACAGAAGTAATATACCAACAATTTTCACAATCCTTGGCACCCAAAAAAAAACAAAGCTTTTATTCAAATAATAAATACAACAAAGACCAAGATTACCATCAAATTTTCACAACACCCTCAAATGCTAAGGTTAGATTATCACCATCATCATCATAATCTCAAATGAGATTCAAACCAATCAAAGATTTTCTCAGATTGCAAGCTAGTCATTTCATGATATGCAAATGCAAGATTCAGTTCCTCCTGAATGTAATTAACCAAAACCTTATCAGGCAAACTCACCTTCCTCTCAATCACAGCCTCTTTCCAACGAGTAACCCGTCCATCGTTTATCAAGTATCCGTTTTTATCAACAAACCCTCTTTCCTTAAACAGATTAAACAGCTCTACCGAAACCTTTAAATCAAGCCCCGGAACCCTCTCAGCAAGAAAACTCGGCGACAAAGCTAACTCCAAGCACTGAACTTCAGCAACATCTACACCTTTATTCTTCATAAAATCCAGATTCGCATCGATCATCTTCTTCCTACGTACATCTTTCGGCATGTGCACAAAAAGGGTCGGCGGGTAGTGCTCCGTAACATCAATCTGATCAAACACACCCTCAGCAATCATAACAACAATGCTACTAAACTTCATCTTACTCGCTAGCATCGAAACAAAATAACCACCCGACGAAGCCCCTAATGCTACAAGTGGCAAACTTTCAAGATTTTGTTTCTTGACCCAAAACTTCAAGATTCTTTCAACCACCAATGGTTCCTTCATCAGTGACCAGCACCTGCCTCTACTTGAAACCGCAACAACCGCAAACTTTCGAGCTAAAGATTCAATAACAATAGCCCTCTCTTCAGGCAGACCAACACAATGATCACAATTTGGGGATTTATCCCAAAAATTAGCAGCCCTACCATTACACCCATGAGCTAGAAACAGAATTGATCTTGGGGAATTGGGGATTTGCCAAATTACTTCAGTGCTGTTCAAGATTTCGACGGTTGGATCTAATCGAACCGCGGATTCGACTAAATTGATCTGTTTTTGAGTTGTTAACCCTAATTGAGAATTAGGTTTCTTTTTATCGAGCCCTAACATTAGTATTACAAAAATTAGGGCTATAATAGTGATCAATAAGGGGAATCGGATGCTCCGTAATTTGGTGAATCGCTTATGCCATTTGGTGCCACCCTTGTTATACATAGTTGCGATATTGATATTTGAAACTGAAACCCTAACAGGAACCCTAAATGTGTTTATTTTGGATGTAATTGATGTATCGATTGAGAAGTGATAGACTGTAGAGATATCGAATGATATGCTTACCTGCGTGAATTGAAGAAATGCGGTTTATGCGAGGGTTTTAGTCGAGGGGAGGATGATCGGAGATACGGACGCCGGAGGCCGTTGATCGGAGATGGGTTTGGTTTCAGTTTCGGTTTGGAAACATGTGACGTGAAGGCAACGCACGTGACTGCACTTGGAGTTTCCTAATCGTTAAATATTTAAACGCAACAAACGTTTCACGTTAAGTTAGATCTGATCTGAGATCATATTTGCACTCTCTTTAGTAAAATTAAAAAAAACTTGTTTTTCTTTCAATAATATATCTTTTTTTCCAAACATTTTGTTACTGAAAAGAATGAATTTTACAAAACTCTATAAAGTCTACAACGAATCTGGACCACAAGATTATTGTGATTTTTTTGCTGAGATTCACGTGTTAATACAATATTGGACTAGATACTTACAGAGCTAAGATATGTGTCGCCTCATCTAAGTGTATGTGATTAGAGAAACGAGTGAGTATGGAGACTTGGATTCAGAGATCAAAGGTGTAGTCCAGTAGTTGGAGTCGAAACGATCGCATTATTAGTTTTGTGGACTCATTTACAAATCGAGCTTGAGTTTGAGAATTAAACCATGTAACATGTCGAGCTTATTAAGCTTTTGAAATAGAGCTTAAAACAAGTCAAACTTGAGCTCTCTTAAATTAAACGGCCTGAGCTTATGCTAAATTAAATAACATGAGTTTATGTTCGGCTCGGCTCAGCTCATTTACGCCTGTAAATTTCAATCATAATTTTAGGTGAACCGCAAGACTAAAAATATAACTTAGTACTGTTATTGTATGAATACAAGCTACAAAAAAATTACACTAATCGTACACAAGGGCGGAGGTATGTGTGGCCCAGTGGGGTCAACCGACCTCACCCGATTTCAAATTTTGAGTAGCCGTATAGGTGTATATTACCCGAATGACCAGCGACCCCAGTCTTTTTTCAACATCAACCCCATTGGTTTTTGAAAAAAAAATATTTGACCCGGAACCTTAAAAAAATATGAACTTTTTATTTAATTCTATTAATTAAACCCATATGTTAGATTTATTTAATAAGTCCATAAATAAAATAACCCTAAGCCCATAAGTAAATTAACTCTAAACTTATAAGTTAATTAACTCTAACCCCATAAGCATAATTAACTTTAAGCCCATAAGTTAATTAACTCTAATCCCAACTAATCTATGTATAGTTTATTTAGTATTAATCGTTTAAATCTAATAAAAAATCACGCAAAGCAGGGTCGATTTTGAGGTTGGCGGATATGTATCCATATGATTTTGATCATAAGGTTAAAGACAAACTTATGAATGGCTCGGCACCTACATTGCCTATGTGAAAGGAGATATAAGGTTTGTCAACATGAATGGTATATCTAATCTTGTAAAAAAAGATGGTGAAAACAAGGTTACATATTGAATGTCTGTTGGTCTATCATTCATTAAAGTTATTACTAGTTTTACCGATTGCAACGACAAGTGTTGAAAGAGGTTTTTCTTCAATGAAGCATGTGAAGACGGGCTTGCGTAACCAGATGAGTGATGAATATGAACGATTCTTGTTTTTGTATCATTGAAAAAGAGTTCTCTAAGAATGTTTCGGTTGAAGATGTAATGAATCGTTTTAAAAATATGAAAACGCGTAGGGAACAACTATAGGATTTAATGTTTTTTTATTTATTTCTAATGACATTGTATTTTTACCGTTTGGTTTCTAATGACGACGTATTTTCATTATCGTATCGTATCTTATTATTGACCAACCCGACAACCCGACTAGATCACCCGAACCGGCCCAAAAAAAAGTTATAGTCGCTAAATTAGAAATTTTATAGAAAAAAAAGTGACCCCATTGTAATTATTCCTATCTCAACTAGGGGTGTTCAAAGTCGGATATCCGAAAATTCGGATATCCGAATTTCGGATATCCGAAATTTTCGGATAGTGGATTTCACTATCCGAATCCGTATCCGAAATTTCGGATATCCGAAAATTCGGATACGGATTCGGATAGTGAAACGGATATCCGAAAAAATAAAAAAATATATAAAAATAATATTTTTAAATTACAAAAACAATTAAAAACCTTAAAAAAACATTAGAAAATATACATATAAAAATATATAAATATAATATATCGGGTTTTGATTCAAATTTTCTTATTTTTAAATAATAAAAACAATTAAAAAAAATATATAAATATAATATTTCGGATATTCGGATATCCGAACTATCCGAAATATCCGAAAATCACTATCCGAATCCGAATCCGAAAATTCGGATATCCGAATTTCGGATATCCGAATTTTCGGATAATTCGGATTCGGATTTTCGGATAATTCGGGTTCGGTTTCGGATTCGGATTTTTTTGAACACCCCTAATCTCAACCACTGATCGTACACATGTAGTCCCATTTTTTTTGTTTATTTTTGTTTCACATGCATCGAAGAGACTTGTAAGATAAAAAGATGAAACACAGAAAATGAAATAATTTATGATAAAGCAGGTGCTAAACAAATTCTAAAAAATAATCGTCATAGCAACCATTACATAATTTTTCCCTTAATAAATTACAACTAATCTATAATTACGCTAGTCTTTTTCAGATTGTTTAGCTTCGAAACACCATGTAAAAAATATATTAATTTCTTAACATGTTTATAATATTTTATGAAATCACAATTGCATGAATAGTCATTTTAAAAAATACTTTTTGTTTGATATATTCAAATAAGACAAGTTAGAGAATACTTTTGAGTATTTTAAACTTGTTTGAAAGTGATATTAGCCGCAAATGTAAAACGTAACGGTGCCGTTTTGTAGCATGGAAAAAGCAAGACAACTAGCAGCCAAATGCGTGGAAATGAGACGTGGTTGGAACCTAGCGTGATAAGATGAACGATGTGAATGCACCGTTGGTACAATGACATTTACCGTGTTGCTTTTTGTGCAACAATAATTGATGTTTGATAGGCTAATTAGGGTTTGGAAAGAAATCGAATTCGGACAAACTAAATCGATAAGTCGAATATACGGAAACTGAAAATCGGACCGAATGAAACTGGTTTAGTAATAAACATAAAATAATGTCGTTTTAAGCTTAGAAATTATATAAAGAGAGCTCGAGCTTAGTGTCGGAGTTTGAAAAAAAAACGCAGGGGGCCGGGATTTTTTTTTCCTATAGTAGGGGTCGGAACTATAAATTTTTTGAATATGTATAAATTAGCACTACTTAGTGAAAAATCAGGGGGGAGGGGCGGGCCTTCACTATCCTTCGCCCCTGCTCGAACTACACTGAATCAAGAATCGATTTAAAAATGAAATGTAAAACGGGCCAGTTTGGTTACGCATGATATTTGTTAAGATAGTTATGACTTTTAAACCTATCTTTATAACATTTTCCCTATTACATTCTTTTATAACATTTTCTCTGTTACATTCTTTTTAGAGTTGCACGCCTACGAGCCAAATGACGCAGAACCACCACATCCATAATGTTATGTTACGTCTTCCAATCAGAACCTCGTTGTTGTCGGATCATGTGCCGTCATGGGACAAAACAGTTATGATTGACCAATATTGACCTAGTATAGTTGCAATTCATCAAGTGGAGTTGTGAATGACCATTATTGACCATGATTCACCTAGATTGAATTATAATGGTTCATAATAGATGCGATCGACCTAGATTAACCAAGTATAGTTGTGATCATTCACCAAATTTGATTTTGATTGACCTAGATTCATCAACGGGTGTTTGCTACGTAAGAATTTGCTACGGATTTGATCATAGCAAATGCCTATTTTGTAATAGTGAGCCTAATCTAACCCATTGTAATTATTAAAACAAATATATCAGTCAGTCGTCTAGTTGCCGAAGGATTAATAACAAACTCTAAAAAATTGTTTTTTCCTACTCCAACATATCAACCTTTAAAATATTTATTTTTCTTTTCGTTATTTTGTTGAATCCGTCATAGACCTATAAAAGTTTTTTTTTATTTATCCGTTGGAGATCGATGTAATCTTCGACGACCTTTAAAAAACATTTTTTTTAAGATTTTGTTTGATGAATTATCTGTACGCTCATTCAAATTGTTAGTTATATACATCTATACTAATAAATAAAGGTTTTGATAGGACACGTGTCACCTTCTCATGCCTCCTCACATTGATTTTCCGCCTCTCACTCCTAATAAATGTGCATCTATCTTATTAAATAGTAATGATATTATAAATATATTATTAAAAAAGAATACTAATTATATTAAATAAGAATATATAATAGGAAATCAAAATATAACTAATTAAAGAAAAATACTAATTTGTTATATACACACACATTTTCACTTGATGACGTATTCACAAATTTATAAGTTTTATCTTTTTTAATATACAATCTCGTGTAATATACGGGATTCTAACCTAGTGATCATATATAAGAATGAGATCTTTGATATATGGATTTTTGAACATCACCAAAACATTCAAAATAGGGTAATTAATGACACAAAATAATAATCAACAAGAACTTTTACATTAGTGATCTATAAGTTAATATATATTTGTATAACAAATAAATACAAATAATATTGAATAACAAGATCAAGAAAGAATATACAACCATGCATATACAAGTAATAAATAATTAAGCATATACACGCTCATGGATCACATGATAGACGGCAAGTTGTAGTCATACTCGTATGTATTCATGGGCACAAACGGTACATCATAGATACAAGCCGATGAATCGAAGTCTAGGAGCCATGACTCAACAATCTCGTTCACATAGTCCATGACCCGATCTTGAGACCACTCAAACCCTAACTCTTCAGACGAACAATTACTATAATCGAACGGCATGAACATGTTATCTAAACTGGTATCAGGGCTAGAGTTGAGGCTAGGATCAGGGCTATCATGGTCATCAATTTGGATGACATGAGTTGGTTGTGATGATGCAACATGCATAGAAGATGGTGGTGGAGAGTGCGAACCGTTGCCCGTAAGTTCTTGAACCAGGGTCTTGAAGTTGGAAGAGTTGGTTATGAAAACCTTTGGCTTCAAGACTTTGATGAGAGTGTTGAATTGATGGGTGGGTTGTTTCTTGATTTTGAGGGAGGGTTGAATGAGTCTTTTAGCCATGGTTCACTTTGGAAAGATCAAACAAGTGGTGATTGTAACGGAGGATCCAAGGAGGTATTTGTATTAAGGTGAAATTTGAATGGAGACAAATGGAAAGATATTAAAAGATGCTTAGGATGGTGGTGTTTCTTCACAAAAGTTTATAGTTAGCATTCAAGATTCATTGGTATGTTGAGTCAACACCTTTACCCAATCTACTATGACATCTTTTATACCTTTGAAAAGAATATCACAAGATCAAAATCCCAAACTTGTGATATGTTATTGGTAAAAACATATAATAAGTTTCTCTAATAGTATTAGTGTTCGCATAACATGTGAGACACGATATGTTAAGATACGACACGATAAAACACGATTACATGTCGTGCTAGACACGAGCACGACACGATAACTAATTGTGTCATTTTTTCCAAACACGAACATGTTAAGTAATAAGTTAACTTGATAAAACATGTTTAAGAACCTAATAAGGACACGATAAATAATACATATGTAGTGAAACAAAAATTTTCAAAACAAGCATAAAAGTCTTAATTAATACACAATACATAACATATTTGAAACAAAAATCCATAACATATTTGAAACAAAAATCCACGTAAGTCTAAAAGCAAATATAATATATCATTATTTTAATTATAAAATATAAACAGGTACTTAACAGGTTAACATGTGTTTAACATGTTAAGAGACGAAACATGTTAACTCTGTGTCATTTCGTGCCGTGTTAACAGGTCCGTGTCACAAATTGTCAATCCTAAAAAATGCATTTTTTAAGAAAAATATAAAATAATCAAACTATTCATAACTTTAATAATTCCTAACTATTACGCAATCTTCATTGGGGAATAGGGAATGATCCTCGGTTCACGTATTAAATGTAGCCCGTATGATGTGGTGTTTCAATCTTACTTCCTGTCTCAAAATAAACCTAAGCAAGAGCAAATTATACGGGTTGGGAGTCGATTCAAGGGCTATTGATTTTTTTCAAGGAAACTACACTACTAAAAAAGCTCTCTACCATTCACATATCTTGTGCTACAAGCTAGTATCAATATGAATTGTGTCAAAAATCGGAAACCAATCGTTTTTTTTTAAGAAAAATTTTTTAATTCTTGTTGGGAGTGAGACTTGAACCCATGACCTCATCAACCTTGATGTTCCTAGAGGATTTTCCTCTACCACTAGGAACTTTTTAACTAGAAATCAAACTCTCTCTCGATTGGTGGGAGATCTAAACTTATAAAAACTATTCTAGGCAGCTTACCTCTATACTATTTGTCTCTTTTCAGGGCAACCTTACTGGTTATCGAGGGGGATTAGAAGGTGCGTTTTCTAGGGAAGCGGCAATTTAAAACCCAAAATGTGTTGGGTTTCTTGGAGTAGGTTGATGGCACCAAAAAATCAATGGGGTCTCGGCATCGATAGCATTCGAGCTGAAAATATGTCTTTTCTTCTAAAATGGATGTGGAGATTTAAATCGGATCCTTCAGCCTTGTGGTTGCAATGTGTTAGGGCTATTCACAATGGACAACGATCACGAAACACCTTCCTCGTCAAGAGTTCTATCATTGGTCCATGGTTGAACATAAGCCAAGTCGGCCTCCGGGTTGGAGGTTCTTGGGATTGATTGCCATTTTATTCTAACCAGCAAGATCAGTAATAGCAAAAGTACCTCTTTCTAGTTAGACAAATAGTTGGGTCTTGGAATCCGTAGGGATGTTTTTCCAACCCTTTTTAAACTAGAAAATGAGAAGTTTTGGTTAGTATCTAATCACGTCCAACCCCTAGACGCTTTACGCATTGCGCATGTATTCCCTGGCAATGGCGTCATTTTGATCAAATTGCCTTAGCTCAATCAAAAACAAAGTAAAACTAAGGACTTAGCTACCTTTAACGAGTAAGGGTAAGTAAGGTCGTCTCCTCATGGAATCGGTGGAAAGTGTAAAGATTACCTAAGAATAATTAACTATTAAATTGGAAATTGGATTTTGATTGGATTTGAGAAAACAATTACAAAAGCAATAAACTTTAATAACGGATTAAAAAAAGTTAGAGAAAAGCAATCACTTCTGGGGTTCAAGTTCAAGAGATTCACAAAGGGTTTAATTTACTTCGATGAAAATCACATGGACATGATTTTGTATAACATTTTATCAAAGTGATAAAAGTGGACAAGCTTTTAAACACTCGCTCATTCACACAAGTTACCTTGTCAAACATTATACACAATCAATGAGTTCGTGATGCAAGATAATAAAAAACTAGTGATAATGTACCAATAAATAAACAAAGATAAATCGTTTAAATCAATTAAATAAGACAATTGAATCCATATGGCTTAAGGTGTCAATCAAAAACTCAATCCAATTCACAAAAAAAAACTAACTCTAATGCTTCACTCACAATGAACAATCCACCTGAAAGCAATTACAAGTGGATTAGCCAACCATGGTCATCACAATGCTTTCAACCTTCAATCCTTGCATCATCTTTAATGGTTTGGTTTTTGGAAACCTTTGGAGCTCTAGAATTTGTCCAAAAAGCTCTAGGGATAGTGCGATACAGCCTCTAGGGTTGTATTTATAGTCAAAACCCTAAAAAATCCGTAAAAAACTCGACTCTAGCGTAGCCTACACCGACCTTGGCGTAGCCTACGCCCTCAATAGTTTTCCTACACTGATTCCTCTATGAAACACTGACCCTACGCTGGGTAAGTCGGGGTAAGTCAGCGGAAGCTACACCGGGCTGGGAATAGCCTACGCCAAGTTATATTTCTTGGTCATTTTTCTTTTCAATCCCATCTTCCATGCATTTGATCTAACATCTTTCTTATGCATCTACTTGCATCCAAATCACTCCAACTAGCCTTTGTTACGCATGTTTTGCTCAAATCACATGCAATCACAAACGCACACAAAGTCATTATATTCCCAACAATAATTCAACTAAAAATGTAGCGTTAGCACAATTGCACACTCATCAACGTACGGGCGTGCTTCCGTTTTACTTGTGAATCTATGTTGTACTTCTTGCAGCTTTCTCTGGCAGACTCTGGTCAAAGGCACGGGCGTGCCTGATATTGACCAAGAGTTGACTGGTTCTAGAATCTTTTGGTTTGATCTGGGTGACCTTCAAAGGGGAACGACCGTGTATTTGAAGGCACGGTTGTGCCTTTCCTCTAAAATTTACAGATTGATGACGTTTCCATGACTTTTCACTCCTTTATACGCGGGAGGTCAGTTAATCAACAAAATTAAAAAGGGAAGCATTTAAGTATATATTCTTATGTGATTGCTTCAAATTCGACCAGATATGTGGATGATTATGCATATAAAACATGTATAATTTGGTGCATATCAAAGTAATACTCATACTATTTTTTTCCACCAAATATTCTTTATAATCTAATAGAGGTATTTGCAATCCAAAAACCCAAAAATTCTCGACAAATTTGGTGAGAAAGTTGATCGAATCGAACTCCCCCATTCATGCACCCCTCATCTTCAAATGGTCGAAATGGGTGCCCGTTAAAGTAAACATCTTATGTTAGAGACCATCTTTGAATCATGTCCCAACGAGCCTTAGGGTATATAATATATAGGATTAGGTTCAGGTAAAAAGGATTCTAATTCTAAGAATGGTGAGAAGGATTTAGAGTCATTAGATCAAATTATAGAAAATATTTAATGGTTGAGATTAAATTGTAGGAGAAAAAGTTGTTGGAAGGCTATTTTAGTCTTGGCCACTTTTGTTGACTTTTTATCAAGTTCCCCCCTCATTTTTAAACGTTCATAACTTTTACGTACGACATTATTTTTTCAAAAAAATTACACCATAAAAACGAGCGTTTTTTTATCTTTAAAACGAGTATAGTATCGTTATAAGCAAAAAAGAAAAAAAAATTACGTTTTCCAGCTCATTGTGTAATACAAGTTCATTGTGTAATACAAGTTCAATGTGTAATACAAGTTCATTGTGTTTTACGTTTTTCAGCTCATTGTGTAATTAGTCAGGTCATTATGTAATATGTCACACCCCGCCAAGGCGGAAACGCGAGGTGTCACACATTTAGTTCATAGCACAAGGTATAAAGACATTTACTAAGGCATCACAAACTTTATTAATTTCATAATTGATTGTTCAACACTTGTTAAAATAAATAAACAAAATCCCAAACAAAACATTGCAAAAATTTCTTTAACTAGGTCCATAAGCAATCCTACATGATCCTTTCTCTCTTAGTTATTATTTCCTGAAACATGTAAGAAAATGGGTCAACATAAAGTTGGTGAGAGACATAGGTTTTATAAGTTATAAAGATAAATTGTCATAAAAGATATAAACAAATTCAAACCAAGTTTAAACAAATGTGCAAGCATATTAACACAAACGTTTTGCAATCAACCCTAAATGTTATATGTTATAAGCATCCACAATCCACGATTGTGCCGTAAAAATGTTATATGCATCCACAATCTCAAAGATTGTGCCGTTGTTATATCGGTTTCCCCCATATGATCATACTAGTACTTCCTTAGGCTTGAAAACAAGTTAATGATCGCAATAATGTTATAGTGTTCAAATATCAAGCACATAATTGAAATTACTTGTTTGAGAATTTGTTTGGAAAGGTTTAAGTTATCAAGCCATAAAAATATACATGTTTCACCCCAAAAGTTAAAAGGAAAAAGGGGCTATGTTCTCACCTTGCAGCAGGTGGGTAGATCTTGATTACTGAAGTAACTTGCTTTAGGAGATGCTTTAAGAATTTCCTAAGTAAGTTTGAGTTTAAGTTAGTTTATAGAATTGTGGAAAGATGAGGGGTTGTTTTGTAAATAGAGGAAAGTAGTTGTCGTATACTAGAGTGGTTATCGTACTAGAGTAGTACCTCCAACAGCAAAGTTCCCAAGAAAGAGTTGGCCGAATCAGAACCCCGTCTTTCCTAGCCAGAACCTTACTGTTTGTCAGATAAGTACATACCAGTTTGAATGTTACTCTATTCGTATACTTTAACCGAGTTTAGGACGTGTCTGGTAAGTTTGGAAAATTATAAGGACTAAAGTGCAAATATACATTTAATAAAGATTGAAATGGATATGTTGAATACTATAGGGTTTGATAGGAAATAAAGAGTTAAAATAAAACTTAATTAAAAATACAAAAAAGAATTAAGAAGATATCGTTTTTTTTTTAAATTGAACAATGTTTAAAGAGTTTATAAAACATATTTGTAATTCTTGTATTTTAAAGAAGAAAACAAATTTTTTAAATAATGTTTAGTAATATATATAAATAGTTTATAGTTTAAATAACGTCATTAGTTTTAAATAAAACATAACTTTAAATGGTTTCTTGCAAAATCTTTTATAAAAATAAAAAGTATACAAAATCCCTTATGTTTTTAAAGAAAAATACATAACTTATATATGATATTTAAAAGAAATACATTTTATTTTTACTAAAATAAAACATAATATTATGGTGAATTGGGAATTTAAAAAGTAATTGATTTAATAACATTTATTTGTTTAAAAGATTGTATTTATTTATGAACATATTTTTGTGTGAGTGTAAGTTGCTTAAAAATCAAAACAGAAAAAGAAACAAAAGAAAAACAGCAACTATGACTCGAACCCATGACCTGTGGCATAAGGGTGAAATGCTTAAACCACTAAACCAAGGCTCCATTTAGTTAAATCTTAGTAACAGAAAATTTTAAACAAAATTCCACAGTTCATCTTCTTCATTGAAATAAATAAGAACAGAGATCGCATCCTAGAACCCTAAAATCGATTTTGTAAGGAAAGTAGTAAGGGAGAACGTGCGATTAACATGAAAACGAGTACCTTGAGTCGAAACCACACGGATTAAAGCCTAGTTGACGACGAACCGAGACCCGGGAACACCTTGCGCCGATCGGAATTTCAGAAAAAGGATGGATTTTTTGTGATAGTTTCGTTTTAGGAATCGACGTGGGTATTTATAGGGGTTTTAGCTCCAACATAGACGCATAATCAGTTGGATTTAGTACGAAAATCAGGGATTTGAGGCTTGGGTTATCCATGTTACGGGTTTTCAATTTTGAGCTTTCAAAATTTAAAATTTATAACAATTATTCCCGGATTCATCGTTCCTTTCGCTAGATAATGTTTAGAAACGAGTTTAGAGGGTTTAAGGCAATCGAATTTGATGAATTTTGAAGGATTTGAGACGATTTTGACTTTTGAAAAGTCAAAATTGTTCTTGTTGTTCAAAAATGAGAAAAAGGAAAAGGGTTCAAAAGAAGGTTCAAGGGATTTAAAGAGGGTTAAACATCAAAATGAGGGTTCGTGGTCTATTTAATGAAATTCTTTTTGATAAAAGAAAATAATACAAAAAAAGGACATTTAAATTCATTTAACGTATAAAATTTTATAACTTTTAAACTTTTATAAATATAACTAATCACTTTAATAATTTCCATCTTTGTTTAAAAATATTAATGTAATTACTTATTAAGAATTGAAATTAATTTGACATATTAAATAAAATGAGGCAAAACGAGACTCGTACATTACATCGAAATAAGATTACACGAAACAAGAATCATACAACTTTTAGAGATGTCACATAATACAAGTTCATCGTGTAATACAAGTTCATTGTGTAATACAAGTTCAATGTGTAATACAAGTTCATTGTGTTATATGTATTTATCATTGTGTTTTACGTTTTTCAGCTCATTGTGTAATTAGTCAGGTTATTGTGTAATACAAGTTCATTGTATAATACAAGTTTATTGTGTAATACAACTTCAATGTGTAATACAAATTCATTGTGTTATATGTATTTATCATTGTGTTTTACGTTTTTCAGCTCATTGTGTAATTAGTCAGGTCATTGTGTAATACAAGTTCATCGTGTAATACAAGTTCATTGTGTAATACCACGTCTGGTCATTGTGTAATATCTGGTCATTGTATAATTAGTCAGGTCATTGTGTAATACAAGTTCACTGTGTAATACAAGTTCATTGTGTTATATGTATTTATCATTGTGGTTTACGTTTTTCAGCTCATTATGTAATTAGTCAAGTCATCGTGTAATACAAGTTCATTGTGTAATACCACGCCTGGTCATTGTGTAATTAGTCTGGTCGTTGTGTAATACAAGTTCGTTGTGTAATACAAGTTCATTGTATAATACAAGCTCAATGTGTAATACAAGTTCATTGTGTAATACAAGTTCATTGTGTTATATGTATTTATCATTGTGTTTTACGTTTTTCAGCTCATTGTGTAATACAAGTTCATCGTGTAATACAAGTTCATTGTGTAATACAAGTTTATTGTGTAATACCACGTCTGGTCATTGTGTAATTAGTCAGGTTATTGTGTAATACAAGTTCATTGTGTAATACAAGTTCATTGTGTTATACAAGTTCAATGTGTAATACAAGTTCATTGTGTTATATGTATTTATCATTGTGTTTTACGTTTTCTAGCTCATTGTGTAGTTAGTAAGGTCATTGTGTAATACAAGTTCATCATGTAATACAAGTTCATTGTGTAATACAAGTTCATTGTGTAATACCACGTCTGGTCATTGTGTAATACAAGTTCATTGTGTAATACAAGTTCATTGTGTAATTAGTCAAGTCATTGTGTAATACAAGTTCATTATGTCAAATATTTTTTATCATTGTGTTATATGTTTTCATCATTGTGTTTTACGTTTTCCATCTCATTGTGTAATTCGCTCATTATTGTGTAATTTGCTCAAATATGTCAGGTCATTGTGTAATATGCTCATTGTGTAATATCAATTCATTGTGTAATATCAGGTCTGATTATTGTGTAATATCAGACCTTGTATTACACATTGACCTGGTATATTACACATTGACCTGGTGTATTACACATTGACCTGGTGTGACATTTCAAAATTTCAGTTATAATATTTTAACACGTAAAAATTTTAATATTTTATTCCAAATACGCACACGTGTATTTAACCAAGATTATACAAAAGGGTGTTTACAAATTTCAACATATGTATTTTTTTTAATTAAAGTCTTAAAAATATATGAAAAAGTATATCAATTAATTTTAATAAATTAAAATGATGGTATAAATTTATCCTGTATTTGTAAACAATTTAGATTCAATAATATACAAGTGTATTTGTTCAATTTAATGTGTTAATAATATATAAATTATGTATTTTTAATTTAAATATTAAAAATATTTGAGTTTTATAAAATACTATAAATTTATTAATTTAAAATAAATGACTTTGTAAACAAATGAAATGATTTGATAAAAAATAATAATAATAATAATAATAATAATAATAATAATAATAAAAATATATATATAATAATAAGTTGATTTATATAAAATAATTTATTTTAATAAAATAAGTTTATAAAAAAAAACACATTTAAAACTTAATATTAAATTAAATTGATTTAAAAGAAATTAAATTAATTTGTTTAATAAAAAGTTTAGGGGTCATTTTGTAACTAATCAAACTTAAAGGTTTGTAAAGAAACTAAGTTAAGGGACTATTAAGGGACAAATCAAACCTCAGGGACTTATCAGTAATATTCGCAGGGTCTGTTTAAAACGTTTTCAAATCCCAGGGACCAAAGTTGCCAAGTTACATTTCGTTTTGCCGGTCACCTTTTTCCTTTGTCCGGCGGACCAAGAGCTTTCCGGCGAGCCCCGACAGCCTTGTCCCTCTGCACCTCCACACCTAAAACCTACACCATCGTACTCGCCTTCCTCGTGCGATCTTGTTCCCCCGACCAATTTACCTTTTCATCATCAAAATCCCACGACACCATAAATCCTCCGAAGACAAACCTATGAAATTCGACCGACACGCAGTACCTCCACGATTAAAAACGGTCTCGTTAGTTTCATAAGACCTGTCCGAACCCAATTGTGGAGCCAATTTCTGGTTCCATCATACGGATTTCCTTCGGGTATAAAAACCATTGCCGGTCCCTCTCAAACCCCATTCTCCCTCGTATCGCCCTCTCTCTCTAAATTGCCATCACCCTCAGACTCGTACCCTCCTTCCGAAGCCCCACTCCTAAATTGGTGTTCCAATTCGACCCCAAGGCCTGGTTCCAACTCTGAGTATTTTCGGCTTCGTTCGCGACTTCGCAGGCCACATCGGTTCAGGTTTACCATTGATTTTCATCCCTTAACCTTCGTTTAACTGGATGCTAACGATTTAGAGCATCATCTAGACCATATCCCACTGATTCCCGGCCAAACGAGGATGCCCGGACACGAGTCCCGGTCGTTGCCGAGAACCAGTGGTCAATCCGCTTATAAGTTATAATTTATTTAACGTATACCTGACCAGCGATGGGCTATAGCCCGGCTGGTCAGTGTCGTGTGCGATGAACGAATTGTCCCGGGTTCGAAACCTATGGCCTCCGGCCCAACCCCCGTTTTCTCATTTTAAACCTTCTGGACCCGTTTCTGAACCCGGATTCGGGTCTGGGCCAACCCGGTCCGACCCATTTTACTAATTTAATCTTATTTTATTATAAATATATTAAAATAAACAATTTAAAATCAATTGTATTTCCTTATTTTTACTTATTTAAATTGTTTTAAAATCCATTTAATTATTTTAACTTATTTTAATATTCTTTTTACACAATAAATGCTAAAACGAGTCGGTTACTCGTTCGTTTATTTTGAAACCGATTAAACAAATTTTTAAAAACCATCCCATTTTTTTGTATTATTTTATAAACTTATTAAAATACGTTTTAGTATATAAAATGATCTTTTTTTTTAAACCGTGTAATATTTTTATAAACTTATCAAAATACCTTTTAATATATATAATGTCCCATTTCTAAATCTTGTAATATTTTTATAAAACTTATCAAAATACCCTTTTAATATAAACAATGTCCCACCTTTATAAATCTTGTAATATTTTTAATAAACTTATTAAAAACAAATTTTAATACATATAATATGATTAGTCAAATAAAGAATTTTCTTTTATTTGTTATACATAAATACATTAAACATAATAAATACTTGTTTAAAACAATATATATATATATTTATGAGTTAAAGTTTTACAAAACCGTTATTATCTTCTACTCTATTTTATACAAATAAATATTAAGGATATTATTATAAAACCTATACTCATTAGATACGAATACGCTCATACAAACATACAATAATACATATTTATCTACATAGGATTTCATCGTGCTTAGTTTTCAACACCCTTATCACCCGCACTCGTGGATTGAAACATCCGCTAGCCAGGTGAGTTACATATCCCCTATTTACATTTTTATACATTTTGGGGTGAAACGTAATCTGTGCATACTTACATACAATTCAACTTGTGTTTACATGTGTAGATCATTGTGCTTTTGTGCTTGATCACTTGTTATGCTATGAATACTTTTAGGATGGTTTAAATTATGTGTAACCCACATAGTCTTGATTCCATGCCTATCACTTTTAGGGTAGCGGTATGCTATGCCTATCACGTTAAACCTTTGTGCTCATATACATAATTACATGCTTACAATTGGTATACATATAGTGAATTCTCCACATTATGCCATATCATACCATGTCAAACTATGAATTGTATAAACGTTTTTAACTAAACTTTTACTTCATTTAAACATATGTAAACTCACCAACTCTCGTAGTTGACACTTGTTTTGGATTACGTTTCAGGTGAAGATATGTGATTTTGTGACTATGTGTTGAAGGTGCTACACATAAGGCTTTTGGACCTAGTAAAATAATTATGTGTAATATTCTAGAATAGGGTGTTGTAACTTGAATTGTATTTGGATATTTGGTATTTAAATCCCATTAATGAATTATGCAACCTTAGTAGATCATGTGCTTATGAACAATCATCACATTGTCCGCCTCGATGATTCCGCCATCGGTCGGGGTGTGACACCTGGTATATTACACATTGACCATTATGCCCTCCCTTTAAAAACAATAAAATGACACATGTCAAGCTTAGAATCCTTCTTACCCTTCTTATTTTTAAAACCCTTTTTACTATAACCTAACCCTTATTAAGTAAACTAGGTTATAATCTCGTGTATTACACGGGTTGAATAAATAAAATGTTATATACTTAGTAATAAAAATTTATATTTTTAAAAATGTATATTACATCGGTTGAACTGTTTATAATTAAATATTAAGTATCCGTAATTAGATTTATATTAAAAATATAAAAATAAATTCTTTTAATATCATTATTCAATTTGAGAGAGAGAGGCGGGAAAAAAATGATACAGATGAACCAGAAAGTGACACGTGTCCATAGAATTTTATTTATTAATATAAAGATTATTATTTGATATTATTATTTAATAGGAAAGAGAAACAACAAAATTAATATTTAATAGGAGAGAGACGATAAAATAAAGATGAGAAGTAACCAAATAGTGACACGTGTCCCTCATAATTTTCCTTTATTATATAGTATAGATAATTTTCTAGATGCCAATACACCAAAAAGTTAATGGATAAAAAAACACCAAAAGTATGGACATTAATAATGTGATTAAGGGATGAATCTAACTTCAAATATTGCCCCCACAAGAGAGTAGGAATTTGACCTTAGATTCACTTAATTGTATGTATAAATATTTGTGTCAGCAATACTCAATTTATTGTTGACTTGTACTATAATTTATACTATATAATAAATAAAGGTTTCTTACTCCCACGTGTCGCCTCCATATTTATCCTTATAAAAATTTTCCCGCTTCTCTCATAAAAAATACATTTTCATATTTTCAATAATAATATATTTATTAAACAGATTATTAATTATACTAATAAAACACATTTATTTTAAATTATCTCATATTATAAAAAACTTTGAAATGTAATTATTTAGCTTATGTTTTCAATCAAATTGTAAATAAAAGTCAAATTACATTGAATAATATTTAATGTCTTTTTAAACTCAATTATATATTAATTTTTACATATTTTTGATTTTGTTTTCTATTATTAGTATATGTAATACATTTTTCCGGCTATAAGATACATATATAAAGATTTAAGAATTTTATGTATTGATATTTTTCACCCTTTGTAATACACAGGTTCTAAGCTAGTTATATATATAGATAGATACCGGTCTATTCACGAGGACCTAAGTTATTACCTAATAATAAAACAATTAAGCAAGACACCAAGGATAATACATAGAACCAGATTTGATTATTTTTTTCGTATCTAAAGCCTAATACATTCGAGACGAGTATTCGAGTATGAAACCGCATACGAGGATTAACGAGAAAACTTCTCGGGTTCAAGACGGATATGATATTAAAACTTAAGTGATGCATGTCCGATTACTCGAAACCAATCTGGTACATGTTTACCTGCATCGAAAAACTATAACATACAATATTTTTGAAGTTGGTAAAAACTTGAAATTTAATATAGAATTGATAGAAACGTAGTCGAGTATGATATTTCAAGTCGATTTTTTGGGTGGGTTTAAAACCGGTTTCTTGTACAAGTCAGAATATCCACAACTGAGTTTGAAAAATTTGAAAAAAATTTCTACGGAAGTGTTGATAAAACACATTTCAAATTGATTGATACCTGCTGTACGGAGATTCTATATTCAACTGTTCGCTACATAGTTGCATGATACAAGTCTCACTATGCACAAAAGCATAAATATTCAAATTCTTTGTATCACCTAAAAGAATATAATCAAACTATATACTCGTGACTATAATCGAAACCGGCCCGTTGTTCCAAAGTGTTTGGAAAGCTGTTTAACCTCGAAAGAAACACAAACTCTTTATCTTTTGTGTATTTAGCACTTTAAGTCGTCATGGACGATATATTTTAATCGTTTTAGAAACTTGTAGCCGACAAAAAGGACAGCGAGAGACGGCAGATGAACATCGACGACATAAGACATGACCACATGGGACAATGGTTATATCTATTTCATTGGTCAAACATATTCTGCATAGCCATGCTGCTTTAGCTGTGTCTGCTTCTTTTGCTGCGGTTTCTGACTTTTCCTGCAAATATGCCATAAAACACAAGTGAATCAGTAAGCCTGGTAAAACAGGTGGGTCAGATCGGTTTTTGGGTCAAAACAGCTTATGACCAAAATGGGCTCATCTGGAAATGGGTCGGTTATATATATACATATATACGTGTATATATAAACGGGTCCACCCACTATATTTGTCTTTATGTCAGCTAGTGGCGACGGGTGGTGGTGGTGGCAGCAGCGGAAGTGGTGGTGGTGGTGATTTATATATGTTTTATTAATAAAGAACTAGTTTAGATCCCGTGTCTACACACGGGGTGAACAATATCAATATTTAAAATTTTTAAATCTTTATGTATATATTTTACAGGTGTAAAAATATATTACATATACTACGGATATAAACAAACTCAAAATGTGTAAAAATTAATATATAATTGGGTTTCGAAAATACATTAATTACTATTTAATGTAATTTGACTTTCAATTACTATTTGATTGAAAAAAAAGTTACATAATTAAATTTTAAAGTTTCTTATAAGAAGGGATAATTTAAAATAAATGTTTTTATTAGTGTAATTAATATTTTCTTTAAATATATATTATTATTTAAAGATAGAAGTGCATTAAATAAGAGAGAGAGGCGGGGAAAAAATGATGAGAATGAATATGGAGGTGACAAGTGGCACTAAAAACCTTTATTTATTATATAGTATAGATATAGATTATAGATGCATACCTGCTCAAGTAAAAGTGCTGCTTTAGAATCTTTTAGTTGTTCTTGCAGGGACAAAGTTGTTTGTAAGAGGGACTGCTTCTCTGTGTCCATTCTAATTCCAGCAGCCGACAGCATCTCTTGAACCGCTTGAACCAACTCATGGGCCGATACGCGACCATGCTGAAGTTCTTTAATTGGTTGTTGCTGTCAAAAGATAACCCAAATTAAAAAATTTTGTATGGTTCAACAGCAAACAGTATTAAAGAATAAAGAAATTATAAAAGAACATACATAAACTATTACGGCCATTATTTAGTGTTAGGATGTGCGTTTTGCAAGTGATTACTGATTTTGAATGATTAAAATCAGATTATAAGTGGTGATAAAACAGGATGAAGGAGATAGCTTCGCAATATGCTTTGCATTTTCAAGTTGTAATCATCTGAATATTTAATGAGTAGTGCTAAAGAAACCCAACTGACACACTATCCACACACCACAGACGTGTGAAACAGGCGTCATACGAGCCATATGGTCATATGGGCCGTATGACGAGGCGAAAAATGGTCATACATGCCCTATAAGTTGGTGTTTGTTCAAATCATATGGGTCATATGATGTGTTATACAGACAAAGAAGTGATTGATGATGTGATGAAGCACACCGCTGACAAAGTCATACAGCCCGTATGACCATACTACGCCTGTCATACTGCATGTAAGACCACGTATGACACCGTCAGATGGTGTAGTGGTGTACATATAGTAGCACCTAATTTAATAACATAATAAGTATATAAGTAAGCCAGCAAAAAAACCTGATTTCTCGACTTCGCTCCTTGAGACCCCTCAGGTTGGTCAACAGGGATGTTGCTGACCATATTATCACCGTCTTCAGACATCATACGTGATGAAGACTCATTCCCAATGGATAAACTTTTAAACGAGAAAACATGCGAGGAAAGGACGGTTTCAATTTTCCCGGGAAATGTTTCAAGATTAAATCTATAAAGTGCTTGCCCTGCTGATGGTCTTACATCCTCTGGAATTTTTCCATATTTCAATTTTTCTCCATTTTGATTTCTCCACGCCACTATCTCGCCTTTATAAAACGGTCTTAACGGGTGAAGTTGCACTTGCATTGCATCTTGTGGAAGAATACCCCTACCAAGAAAACCATTTCCACCGCCTATGCCATCTGTCGATCTTTCATTGGCTGAAAGTTTAAGGATGTTAATAAGTGCGGTTTCAGAGCCTTCTGGACAAAGAAATAGTGAACCGATTGGTAACGCGATTGGAGAACCCAAAACATGGCTCACGACAATTGAAACAAGATCGATAACCGAGACGTAACTTGGTGGTTCAGCAATTAGCATCCAGGTGGTCAAACGGTCAACATAATAGAAGGCTCGATGACTGGACCCGGGAGAACTTTCCCATCCTGGGATAATGGAATCTTTAGACGCACAGGTTATGTCTAAAGATTTTGGGATGAGCCAAAACCGAGTGTAGAGGGACTGCACAAATTGTAACTTTTGAGCAATGGATTCAAGTGATTTTTGTAGTGTCCGGAAATCTGAATTTTTGGATTCAGAAGTAATGGTGGGTACAGTGTTGAGAACATTTGATACAGCAACCTGAAATGAACTACTTAATAACTTTTGTCTGATGGCTGCCAATGAAACCGACCCAACTTCTTCTAGAGTCTGTAGATGTTCTCCGCGATCAAGCTCCTGAAAAATAATTGATGCTATGAGACCGTATTGCAAAAATAAATAAATAAAAAGATTAGAAAAACACACACACACAAGTGTAGCAAACAGATAACTTAATAAAATCCGGAAAATAATGCCCCGTATCACATATAGTGTTTCATGTTATTCACACTTATTAGTAGGCATTAGAACACAAAAGGATTACAGGGGTGTTAGGATGTGCGTTTTAAATAATAAATATGACTATTTACCCTCTATCAACTATAAAAATACCTTTTTACCTAAATTATTTATTAAATTTTCAAATAAACTTATCATATATGATTCCAGCAATTATCTTTCTTCTAACTAGTACTATTAAGTTAACAGTACTAGTTAATAGTATTAACAATGAAAATGCCGGTTAATAAATACGACTATTTACCCTCTATCAACTATAAAAATACCTTTTTACCTAAATTATTTATTAAATTTAGAAATAAACTTATCATATATAATTCCAGCAATTATCTTCTAATTAGTACTATTAACAATGAAAATGCCGGTTAAAAGTCTTTAAGATGAGGTAGAAAAGAGGGGTAAATCAGTACACTTAGTTGTTCCTTAAACAATCAGTTTTGTTGCAATACTGGCATAACCAGAATCACTTCATCCGAACTTCTAATAACTGATTACTACACACATCCAAACACCCCCTAAAGTTGATAATAACCGAAGGTAAGAGATGAAGAAGATATAGGTCTAATACCTCCACAACAACATCTGAAAGCTTTTTTATGTGGAAAGCCAAACACAACCTCTCTGAAACATCATGGTGAACAAACCTCAATCTTGAAGAATCAATATACTTCACATACCGCGACCCATATGGATCAATATATACACACGCATTTGCATGAACGAGTCTGCAACCATCATCAGGGACAATCAACTCTGATTGCCAATTGGAATCTAGGGTTTCATCACAGAGAAAATGTAGAATTTCCATGACTGCACGGAGTTCGTTTGGATTAAGGCGTTGATACCCACAAGATCTTTGAAGATTTGAAAGAATAACCATTGCACCAGATATAGATAGCATGTCTTGGAGCCCAAGTTCTTTAAGAATCTTGACAAACGGCAGGTAGAGTGAGGGAAGTTCAAATGCAAATGGGGAAAGGTTTATGGTCAGACGGGCAAACAAAGAACTTGAAGTAACTAAACGGGTCCCGTTAGCAGCTGGAATGAATGCTACTTGCTGCAACTCTGATACATCTGACAAGAAAAAGAAAAGAGAATACAGTATTTTTTTTCTTAACAGTCCAGACTATTTTTAGATGATTTTAGTATTAGTAATAAGCAAATATTACATTATTATGTAATCAAAATGAGCGGGATTGAAAATTACCTGAGGAAGATAGTGTACCCCACATTTTGTCCAGATATTTGAAAATCTCAAAAGATGCTTCCTCAACAGATATCAAGCCTGATCCATTGGGCCAATGAGCCAGAGTGTCTTCACCAAAATTTCTTCCAATAGCCTACAAGCATCATTAGCTTGATTAATTTTTTATTCACTACATCTAAAGGCGGTAAATAGACCCACTTACTTCAAAATGGGTCAGTTTGAGTTTATACGCTTTCCTCTAACGGGTTAGACTATCCGTAATACCCAGGTGAAGGTGATGGATTTTCTTTTCCACGTAGGCGCCACGTAGACACCGGTTTTCCTCACCTTCACCCTCACCCGTGTGTGTAATGGTGTGGGTGAGGGTGACCAGCCCTCTCAAGCTCTTTCTTGCCTTCTACACCCCCCCACGCCTATTACCTCCATCACCTTCCCCCCACCACGCCCCCACCCACCCGGGGTGCGGTGTTTCACGCCCGTGGTGTGTGAGGTGGCACCACGCCCCTCCTCTCACGGAGGTATTACACAGTCTTAAACAGGTAAAAACTTAGAAATTTAACTAAAAAGGAAAAAGGGCATACAGTTTTTTGTAATCAAATTTAATACATTAATAATTCATAGAAATGCATACGGGAAGTGTTGCCAGGCGGGTAAACCTAACCTGAGCCATTTTGACATGTTACCCAACTCGCCATTCTACCACATCTAATATTCAAAAGAAAAGAGAGAGCACATAATTCATACCTGCAGGTGCTTTAAAACAATAGTAAAAGGAGGAGGGCTCCTTAATTGAAGAGGGCCCCACGAGTACTCAGGTGGGACCATGCTTTGTTTGGAAAGAATGGGGGCAACACTCCATGCAAGTGGCCAATCTTTCAACAAAATGGCTTCACTATAAGAACAAAGCGCTCTTTTGCCACCTTTTTTTCCACTTACAGATGGAAACCCTTTTTCTGCAGGAACGCATGCAATCTTGCCAAGAATATTACAAAAGTTATTGCTATAAAGAACAGCAAAATTTGCAAATATTGCACCGATAAGAGTTTCAGCTAAAGACCAAATCCCTAGAGATACTTCAGTTCTCGTGTTTGAAAAGTCGTCTTCAAAATCATCAACAAACCCTGAAGAATTAGGTTTCATACTTTCAGCCCCAAGAAACTCAACTCTTCTAGCACATTCTAGAACAACATCTGGATCACCAGTATTTTGAAGACCCGCTTTTCTTAATATGTTAAGCCATCCATCTGAAATAAACCTTTCTCCAGGAAACTTTTGAACTTCACCAGAGAAAACCGATGTTAATAGTGAATCACCAGGATCGAACAAGTCTTTTGGTTTATGTAAATCTCCAGATTGTTCATCAGCACTTCTTACAAATGCGGTCTCTTTTAATGTTTCAATGACTGAAGAATCTTGTTGGAGATCTTGCCAATTCATGTAAATATATATTAATATATCCTCTTGTTGAGACTGAGGCTTGTTTTCAAATTCAGGCAGTGAAAACCTAACCAATATTTGTTTATCTTGCAACTCGGTGACCCCAAGGGCTTTGACCAGTTGACTCTCAACAGACTCTGGCCCATAAAAGAGGCACTGATCGTTATATGGTTTTAGGAAAGTATTCGAAGCAATCATACATGTTTCCTGGACATTCAACTTTCTGTAAGTTCCAGCAACAGTTTTGTAAATCGGTAAATCACGCAATACATCAAGATCTTCTCTTGTGTAATCAGAGCCATTGGATGAAAAATCGGAAGCCAAAAGAGAAAACAATTGATCGCAGTCTGAAGCCAGAAAGGAGGTAAGCTCAGGCAAATAACCAGAGTTTTTAGCTGCAACAAGCTTGGTGGCTATGGCTTGACCCAATGATTGGCCAATAGCTGGAAAAAAATTAAGTGGGGGAACACAGTCCATGAAAGTGGAATCAACTATGGGTATGTTACATTGGTTAAGCAATGAGTACAACCATGGGTACTTTTTACCAGTAACTTTAAAGGCTAACATATAGGGCTGAACCTCTTCAGGTAATGAATCCAAACATGCCACATCATCATCTTCAAGACCCCCATTTTCCGAATCTGAATCTTTTAATATAGGCGGAATGAATATAAGATTGCAATGCTTTACACGGCATAAAACGTGTCTACCAAGAAAGGCAGGAACTATCGGCCAATCAGAGAAGAGTGATAGATCTTGGGACCCACTGAAGCTTCTCCAAAAGAGTCTTGCCCAGTTTGGAGATGGCCCACCTTCACGAACTGAACTTGCATTATTTTCCCATGAGAACCAAGGAGCTGGACTCGAGTTTATGACATGGTTCACCCAATTTTCATGAAAAAGTGAACTCATATGATCAGCAAGCAAACGTGGAGAAAAGATATGCAGTTTTAATAATGGTAACAAATCATCATACGTAAAGATTCGAGCCAAAGTCGGTCTCTCTAATATTTTTGGATGAATAAACATTGCAGACAAAGGAATCATAAGTGATTGCTGCTGTCCATTTCCTACCCAAAGTTCGGTTAACCCCAATTTAGTAAGATGACTTGTTGCAGTGGGGCATGGTAAGCTTTTAAGCTCAGTGGCCACTTTAAGAATCTTGCGGTCCACACTTCTGGTTCGAGCATCAGAACTGGCTCCTGGGAAGTTGTACCTTTCGGTTAATGAACCTCCCCCCCGACCCATATCTTCAACAACTCCCCGCCCGAAATCAAACAGAGCCCTGCTGATACTCGCCACCATTTCTATCGGGTCTCCTTGACCAGGTGAAGTCAAAACTGATGACCTGGGAGGCCCACTGGGTTCAGGTGGACTAGGCCCATCAGCGCTAGATGTACTTGGCCAATCATCATTAGATGGTTCTAGAAGCTCAATATCTGACAAACAATACTCGAGGACGTCCACGTAAGTATCAATTGACGGGATAGCAATGGAAGTCGAAGAAACTCTAAGAAGGTCACGGACCATTTTTGGTTTAATTTCTCGTATATTGAACCCGATTAACTGGATTTCAGACACCAATTCCCAAGGGACTGAAAACACCGGATAATGTTCTTTAACAAAAGCACACACTGTGGCAGGAAGCAAGTTACCACCAATTCGACTTCCAGGTTGTGAAAGAAACATGCCCTCTTCAGCTTTAGCTAAATTTCCAGAATACAGCTGCCAAACAGGAAGGTCAACTAGACGATGATAGAATGGCTTTACAACTTGGTCAACTAAACATTTCCAGTCAGCTTTAAGGGTTTTTGTCAAAACAAAATCATGAGCATCTTCATTATCATTAAATATTAATTTCCCGCTAGATGTGGGCCAAAAGGAATATATCCGACTCCCGCATGCGTTCAAAGCCATGTTAATCGAATGAGTTGTTCGGGACTCAAGTGTTGAAGTTGAAGGGTCTCTTCTTATCTTAAACATTTCCAAAACTACCCTTATGTATGAATCCCGCACACAAGTCATAAGTTCCCGATTCCATGCTTCAATTAACTGATTTCCTGCATCAGGTTGTGCTTTAGATAAAGATTCACTATCTTGGTACATAAAAATGTAACGGCCTCGATTGTGACGCACGAGAAAACAACCAAGAATAGCAACAGGCATACTGATACAGTCAGACAAAGGAAGTGGAGACATGATTGAAGAGATCGTAGGGACGTCAGCCAGATGTCCATTTCTTAAAATGTGTACAGCCACACCAGCGACAGGTGTCAGGTTATAAGCTAGGTATCGCCTGGAATGAAAAAAAAATGTAAGTATTTGATAAGAATGTGTGCACAAATGGATCATTAATATTTAATACCTATCGAGAGCCATGTTTCTTGTTTGACCAGAACCCAAGCTAAGTACAACGAGCCATCGGTCCACTATAATTGATCCGTTTTGGTGCAAATTTATATCTACAACATGCAACTTGACTGCAGAACTTGAGGTAAATATATTTGATAACTGAAACTTCTTCCATTTCTTTTCTGAGAATGGATTCCTTAATGGAGCATGAGATGGATCCACATAAATTAGAAAATCTTGGGAAGGTTGTGGCTCTTTTTCCTCCCATGTTGATAATGACACCTGAAATTTGCACAAAATTACAAAAAAAGGCATAAACAGTCGAGTACAACTACAATTACCAATAAAATTGCATCACAGTAATGTACAAGAATGCCTTAATCATTAACCAATAACCTGATGTTTAGAATATTAAGAATTAAAAAGAGGGGGAAAAAAAGAAATAGGTTATTGTTACCTCTGAAACTGACTTCAGAAATACAACTGTTCTAGATGCATGCTTTATAAAATTTTCAAATATTTTTGTTATTTCTGTCCACCCAGATTCAGCCCCGTCTCCAATGAACTTTGATGAAATAGGCATTCGTATGACTGTAGAATCGGTTGACCATGGAACTTTTTGACCAACAAACATAGGACTAAACTGATCACGGAATCGTTCAGTCAAATTGGTACCTGCAGTTACGCAAGGAAATAAAGCAACCTTATTAAAAGGAACAGGAAATAAAGTAACCTAATTAAATGAAGCATAACAAATTTAGCAAAAACATAGAGGAATATACCAATACCTGCTAAAGTAAACATTTTTGCAGCTGGAGAATGACTTGAAGGTAGAGCAAAAGCCATACCACGAGGGTCAAACATATATAAATAGCCACCAGATAGAATTGAAGGAACATCAGTTATAGAATAACAGCTCATTAACCCTAACCCATAATTAAGCATGTCACCCCTTAAACCCCAAGGAGGAAGAAATTGAAGGCTTGATATTTCCTCCCTGCTCAAACTGGCTCCTTCAAGAACAGCAACGAGTGCAGGCCCTTGAAAATCTCCTGTAAAGCAGCATAATCATAAGAGAAATATCCATTATAAAAATAGAAACATTTAATTCAAAAAAATATATATTATATGGTTAAAATGTAAAATTTAATTAAATTACATTTTGTCAGGCAATTCATTAAAAATTACCTGTCTCACAAAATAAGGATAATATTGGCTTATTCAGTGACCAGCTTGGGGTGAACAGGAAGCACCATTTTGCATGTAAAACAGGCTCCAACATATCATATCATACTTTAAGAACAGCAAATAGCACAAACAAGTAACCAACTTGCTCAAATTTCTACTTCACATAACTAACTCTTTTTACACCCAAAACCATCAAAGTTTAAAAAAATCCAATTTAAGGTAATCTTCTAACTTAAACGATTCCCACTTCCCAGGTGCCGTATCTGACAAAAACAGTCAGCATGGTCAAAGATACCAACACATCAACTGTCACGGTATCAGTTTAACTGTATAACCAGGTCATATGACCCTAACTCAAAACTATGAAAGTTGGTTTACCTTAGATCAAAATTTTCAAAAATTTGGTGGTTGAGTGAAAATTTGACCATGGTGGATTACCGTTTTATGCAATTAGCCTTTTACAGAATTCACATACCATAAAGTTCATTTCAACAGCATATAAAGTAATAACTTGAAAATTTTAGATAAAGTTGTACCTAAATTTTGCTGCAGCAATGACTGGCATGGATGTTCACGCTTATCAAATATTATGTGCAGCTTTTTGGCTTTACAGCAATCTGCAAGCTCAATAAGATCGAATAACAGGAAATCTTTGCTTCCATACAACTCAAGAAGATCACAGATTTTAGCATAGTCCATGCATGGTAAATCTTTTGTCATTTCCTCACTGACTAAAGACACGGAGCGAAGAGATTGGATCCCTAGCCTGTTTGCCAGATCATGACTGATGCTAGAATGTATGATATGTTTTCCCAGAGGGGTATTATTTTCCATCCAAGGTGCATCATTATACATTACATCCCGTGCAGCCATAAGAACTCCTTGAAAATCAGGGACCAATAATGGACTATTAGAAGATTCAAGCATTCCTTTATCTACCTGACATTCTGAAACTGCCTCAAGAACACAAAGGACGAAACTCAACTGATCTTCTGAGAGTGGTGAACCTTTAACATCATGTTGCAACCGTTGAAGAACATTAGCATAGTCAAAAACATCAAAACTGAGCCTAACTCCCAGAGCCAGAAGCAAATCTCTATAAAGAGACAATTCAGATGGAACGACATATAAATATGGACTATATTTTACAGGTGAATCAAATGCAAGAGCTTCAACAGTTACAAACTCATCTCCAATCCAAACCCAAGAAACACCATTGAGAGAAACTTTAAGAAGCTCAATCTCATCAGTGCCAACATATTCTTGCATATTTGAATAAAGAACAGGCATATGCTCCTGTAAAGAAAATTCAAATTCAGGATCCAAATCTGAGCTCATCTTGAGTTGATTATAGGAATTTGATAGACCAACTAGTTGAGTAGACAAAATGTTTAAATGTAACCGCTCTGTCCAGCCAAGCATACGTTGTACATAGACAGATTTACATTCACCATCCAGTATGTGCATCATGGATGAACTGAGCCACATCTGTGATTTTGGTCGAACCATATCTGGTGCTGCTATTTCTTGAGGTGGTGATAACCATGGAAGTCCCTGAAAAGGTGGGTCAACATAAACAGGACACCAACGGATAGTTTTCAGTTCAGACCAAAACTCTTCTCCAGGCATTTCATCAAGCAGGTTATCTGTGCTATCATCTGGCAAGCTGATGCCACTTACCCCTGCAGTCCCAAACTCATTAAAACTGAATTCTACTTCCTCAGTTGAGGTCTTGAATGCCAATGTATCTAAACAACCAAGTAACCTCTTCCCCCTTACAATGGCATTCGGATCCATTGCATCATGCCACATAGACACTGACCTGGCAGAGTCCAGCAAACCATTAAGTCCTAGGGTTTGCCTTAATCCAAGGGTAACTAACATCTCTAAAGTTTCTGGGTCAGAAAACTTCTCAGAAGGGAAGAACGATTCCTTGTGCAGAAACTTGCATAGCTCGGGTACACGAGGATCATATAGCCTGTAAAAGAGGCATATCATGTACACAATATATATGCACGCATATAAATATAATCAAAAACCAAACAGTAAAGCATATAAAGGAAATGTATTGAGAATATACTTATTTGGTTCTTGCAAAGATCCACCATTTGTCAGGACAAAGGGTGTCATCATGAGTTCTTTTTTGAAGAAGCTATCTTCCTTGATCAAAACACGGATTTCATCAAGAATATTCGAGAGAACACCTTGCTGAGAAACAAGTTCTGGCAAGTGATTGAATACGTAACTTTTATAAAAATGCACTCGAGAAGGTTCCTGGATATCTAAATATTTTTTCAATAATTTTCTTTCTTTCTCTGAATCAACACGAACAAAGTCATCATCCAAAAGATCATCTAGAATACCGTCCGGTTTAAGCCATTTAGTAGGTTTGGTTAAAGAAACCAATTTTCTACTTCTAAAGGACTCAAACATGGGAATTTTTTTAATAATGTTAATATGGGATTCATTTAGTAAGCCTCCAGAGAACCACTTGGATTGAAGAATAAAGCTCCTAAGCTCGTGTAGTTCACCCTCTGATGCATAGACAAAAAGTCGTTCTATTTTCTCTGGTTCACAAGCAATTGCTAATAATGCATTAAGAATGCCACTTGCTGTTGGAGACTGCACATATTTATTTAAATGTGGATGTTCTAATTGAAGATCATGCCTCAATAATAAGCATCCAGTTTTTAGCAACAATGATGACATGTTCTCACTCCATCCATCATCTTCAATCACATATGAATTCTCGACAAGTTGCAAAAGATGATTGTTTCCAACAGGTAAAATTGGCCACTTAGAAAACACCGAAAGATCGTCACAATTTGCATTTATATAATTCCATAACAGCCTCATCCATTCCAAAGTTGGTTGACCTTGTTGACCAGGAATCCATGTCACCTGCTTCGCATGCATCCATTCTGCTGGAAGTAATCTAAGAAAGAGCTTTTCAAGCAAATGGCAATTCAGAAATGAAGCATTGAACAATTCACTTCGGGCTATATCACATAATTTCCCATAAATAGTATCAGAAATTTCAGAATCCACAAGTTGGTTTGCAACAGAATCCTTTAAAAGATTATATGCATCTCCACGGGTAACATAAACTCTATCACCCGACCCTCGTTTCTCAAAAACCGTGAACAAACCATTGGAAAGAGGCAGCAGGGGTAACCCGTAAAAACTATCAGGCTCTATCGGGTTTTTTAAATCAAGTAAGCAATACTCGAGTGCTAACACCATTCCATTCCGGTCCCGGAATTCCCGTTTTCGGCGAACTAACAAAGTTCTTAGTAACTGAGGTGTGAGAAAATGCAAAGATGAACAGAACTCCATAAATTTTTCCACATGAGGTCTCGGGATCATTGTCATTGGCAAACCCGCATCAGACAATGCATTGATAAGACCACTTACATTCTCAAAAGTAAAATCAGGGAAAATGGCTTGTTTGGTTGATATCCATTGACCACCTCTTGCTTTAGTAAACAATACACGAAGACCTGAATCAGCAATAAAGTTATAAAGCTTCTGCACCATTGATACCCATGGGCCTGATGTTGCGGTTGTGGGCCAGAAAGAATAAAATAAATCAGAATGCTCGGTTTCCAATGTGAGTTTTTCAAGCAAATGACCATAAGCCGGTGCAGCAACTTCTTCTAGAAGGTACATGTTCCAATCGGACCTTTTTTTCCCACCACCCGCCATGTCATTTCCAAACCATATATCCCTTCGGTTAGATGATAATTCAAAATATGCATTAACATGCACCGGAAGACCCGTACTTACCGGAAGTGGTAAAAAACAAAACGCCTTACCCACAAAATTCTTTTCAACTTCAGTGGCTTTTAAACATGATGCCACGCAAACCCATGGAACTAATTTATGAGTTCTGTTGTCTTTAGCTTCAGTGTTTCTTTTACCATGCCGGGCATCAAAGCATTCACTAGTCAACCATATATTTGACTTTTCTTCAGACGAACTTTTCTCGGTCATTAAAAGTTTTTGACTTCTCCATTGCAGACCCGCATCATTACTTCTTCTCATTTTGTCAAAGAAGGGAATTTTATCTGATTCATCTCGATTTTCATGCATATGATTAACCATAAGCTGAAATGTGTTGCTTTCAGCTCCAGGTTCACCAATATGTTGCTTATGGACTTGACGAACTAACTGCATCTCACTACCTACACCTTTTGTGTAAATGGATATAGTTTTCACATTACGTAAAAAAAGCAACGTCTCAGAAACAACATTAGCAAATGATGATAAGAGTAATGTCACATCTTGAGGTAAGTATGCTTCCTTTTTTATTTGGCTTTTTGAAGCAACTTTAGCATTTCTTAAAGGAAATCGAAAGAGTGTACCAGGAAATGATTGTTGCATGTCACAACCGAAGTGTAGAAATGGAGAAAATTGATCGGGAAATTGTTCTAGAATCTTCCTGCCAGCAAATTTAATCCGTAAGCCAGGATGAGAAGGTGAGATTCCGGGTAAATTACTTGCGTGAGGATCAAATAACACAACATTCTCCCCGGAAACAAACGTAGGAATGTCAGTGAAGTGGTAAACACAATTAAACCCTAAACCGAATCTTCCAATCGCAAACGGTTTCTCGAGTTTACTTTCTTGACCAATTCGAGAAATTGCATATAAATCTTGTGGACTGAAAACCGAGTTATTAAAACAGTATAAAGCAGGCCCCTGCCAATCCGCCATTTCTGGGGATAAAACAGATGAAGTGCCGTAATGAGTGTTATCCAAAAGAAACGCCACCTCAGAAGCTTTAGCATCTTCAGCATTTTGCACGAGCTCAAAAAGCGTGCCGGGCCCATCTGCATACATTTCAAGAATATGTTTAAGTCTGGTGGTCAAGGCTTCATGTTGACCAAACGCTTCTGCAGCTCCCGATAAACTCAAATTCATTGAATCCGCACTCTCAGCAAGTAACATTCGGCGAAGTGAATGAACACCAAGCTTTTCTGCCACATCGTTCGAGATGTTACCGTGCACATACTTTTGCACGGTTCTTTTCATATTTATGGCCACGTTAGATGCATCATTTTCTGAACCAAGTAACCATGGAGCATCATTATAAACTAAATCAGTAGCATTAACTAAAATGCATGAAACATCTGGTAAGAATATCTTAATTTGCTCTTCGTACAATTGAACTTCAGCCAGATGTTGTGCAATTAGTAAAGCTGCTCTTAGCTCCAGTGAATTCAATGGAGTTGAGCCTTTGATTGTAGACATTCTGCATAAAATTTTAGCATAATCTGTAGGTTTTAAAAACTCACGAATCCCGAGCTCAAGAAATAAATCCTTAAAAACTGCTAAATCAACGGGTATGACACGAATATAAGGGGCTAAATGCAGGGAACCGTTGATAACAACTTCTTCTGGTGTTGCAAATCCATCCCCTACCCAAATCCATCTAGAACCTTCTAGAACAGCCTTCACGATATCAATCTCATCTGAATTTAGCATGTTCAAAAGAATGGAGTATATTCTAGGCATTGCTAAAGCCAATTCCTGGCGAAGCTCAGGATCCGTTACATTCTCATTGTTTTTTCCAAGCTCAAGAAGTTGGGCAGCAATAACACTTCCACCTGGCGGCAATGACCACCCGAGGCAATGAGATAATGGTGTTGAAGAACAATCGCCATCCAATATCCGCATGCTGGCGGAAACAAGCCATAAATCTGAGTAAAGTCTAACGAGTTTTGGTGGTGCAACAGTTGATGAGACAACGGGCCATGGTAATGATTGAAATGGAGGTGAAACAAGCACCGGGCACCATGAAATTAACCGCAGATCATTCCAGAACTTTTCCAAATCAGATTTAAGATTCCGTGCCCTAAACGCACTGGCGGCCCGTGAAAACATCCGGTTGATTGTTCCTTGATCATTAGGCAAATCAGGTAACCATTTTAATGCGTTTACTTCTAGATAAGAAAGAAGCACTTTTCCTCTAAAAAGGGCCCGTTGTTGATCACTGTTCATTAATCGTTCCACCTGTCGAGCACTCTGTAGGACAGCCTCAGGAGACACAAAAGTCCTTAAACCCAAACCTTGTAAGATGTCTAAACTACTAGATTCTTCAAAAACGCCAACTGGAAAACTATCAGAATCTTCCAATAACGCGTATAATTCTTCATTTCTAGGATCATAAAGCACTGTTGGGCTTTTCAACAAACCACTGGCGCATGGAACAAATTCCAAATTTGCCACCTGTCCCCTGAAAGTAGGGTCTTCTGCTGACAAATGTGGTAAATCCTGCAGAACTGACATCATGATGGTGTCACGAAACTCCGCTGGCAAATCTTTAACTTTATTAAACACATATTGCTTATAGAATCTGGCCTTCCCCATACGCTCGATACCATAATATTTACTCAAAATTTCATCTTCTGTACCAGAGAAGGTTCTTACAAAATCACCACAAAATAAAGATTCAGGACAATCAAGTGGGGGCAAAAACTTCTGGTCTTCTAATTCAGAGTACCGAAAATTTTCAATAGATTCCTCGTCATGCACTATAAAGATTGGAAGTCGAATACATGTTTTTTTATCAACATCAGACATATTGTTTCCAATATACCATTTTGGATCAAGAAAAAATCCACGAAGCTCATCCCTCTCAGAAGCTTCTAGGGTTTGAAGAAAAATTTCCCTGATATCATCATTAGAAGTGACAACGTCAAAAATTGACTTCAAGACACCTGCACCGTCAGCATCACGTACATAGTTGACCAAATCTGGATGGTCAACCACATGCCTCGTGTCAAGTATCTTGCACCCCACTTTATGAAGAACACGCTGCATCTTGTCAGACAATTTATCCACGTTCAACAATTTCAGCTGACGGGATGGTCTGTAGAGGAGACCAGAAACAGAGGGAAGGATAGGATAATCACCAAAAATGGACAGATTTTCAGAATTGCCACGAAGATATTTCCAGAATAGATGGAACCATGTTGTACTAGGATGATCAGAATTCAATTCTGGATTCCACAAAACCGCGGTTTTATATTTCCAATCAGCAGGCACCACTTTCGTGAACAACTGAAGGAAGAAATTTACATCAAAAACAAAAATGTTTGTGGATGGGATCTTGGCAATAGATTCAAGCCTGCTTAATATATTCTGAGGTGTATTTTGATCGATTACTCTATCAGGTACCTTTTGTAAGAGCATATATTCCAAATCATTGCAGACAAAATAAGATACTCCTTTTGAAGCATCAAAGAATGATCCAAACTCACCATTTGCTAAAGGAACCAAAGGCAGATCATATGCATTTGTAACAACATCATCATCAGTCAAATCTTCAAGACAATACTCCAACAATACAAGTTTCAAAGATCTGCTTAAACTTTTAATAGCTTTTGATTTTCTTAGAAAATTCCGTACTGTATCAGGAGTGACGACTTTTAACTGCACACTAGATGCAAATTTCAAAAGCATATCCCGCAAGGGGATAGGCAAATGTACAATAGGTGATCCTAGTTGGACAAGAGCTTTACCAAGTTCGTTACTCTTATAAAACTCATTATCATGAAGAAAAGCTTCTACTAAAGGGACCCACTTCCCCCCATCAAGATCTGAATGCAAAACTGGGGTATCGCCAATGTTTTTATAAATTTGCTCGACCAAAAGGTTCCATGGCTCCTCAAAGGAGCCAGTAGGCCATAAAGAATAATATGGATCAGTGGGACCCAGGATCGGTTGAACTTGAAGCAGTAAATTAACAAAAGAAGAAGCAACAACATCCTCTAATAGAAGCCTGTTCCAAAGAGACCTTATTCTTCCACTTCTATCCATGTCGGCACCATACCAAATGCCACGTCTGTTTGATGACACCTCAAAGTATCCATTGATTTGCACAGTCAATCCAGTTTTTACTGGCAACGGGAGGAAACAAAATGCTCGGCCATCTTTAAGAACATTACCCTGTTAGACATAAAAAGATTAAAACAAGTAAAATCGCAGTAACAACAAATACAAAGCACATGGAACCTGATTCTATCCAAATAATCTAGTTATACGTCATTTAATATAGATTACAGGATCTTCTAGGTACAAACGTCACAAAATAAACATAGGAAAGTTCAATAAAAAAATTAAAGCAAGATTATATGAGAAAAAATATGTTTTCTATTCATTTTTGGAAAGTAAAGAAGTAACTTCACTAAAGTTTTGAACTTGTTTAGAAGATCTATTACAAATTTACATAAATATATATTCGGTAACGCTGTAATATTTCATTCCATTCCTTGATGGAATGCAGAAGAATCAACCCTGGCTATGGAATGAAAATCAACCATATGGAAAGGAATCACATCCCTTAAGCCTAGAGGAATGGTCCATCCATTCCATTAAACAAAACAAGTAACTTTTTTCCATTCCATCCCTTCTTTGGTTTCATCATTCCGAATGATACGATAGTATAAAGTGAATATTACTCTGGGCGAATTGTCTGAGATGCATGCTGCTACAGCTGCCCAAGGTAGTAGGTGAATGTCGTAATCTTTAGACATGCTTGCAGCAAAAGAACCAATCCTGCTGGATGCTGCTGCCATAGTCTGCACTATATAAAATGTATCCACCCTCTTTTGAGACTTATCTCCATTTACATCTTCACTCAAGAAATCCAACAAAAATCCATCCATTTTATTATCTGAAGAATCCATAGGTTTGGATAATCTTAAAAGTGCTTGGCGGTGCCAAATAGTATCTTTATCTGCTAATCCAATGGAACAGGAATAAATTTTTCTAGGTTTAGGCATCTCAGAATCCCATACATACATTTCAATAGAAATAACACTTTTCAGAAACAGAAGTGTGAATACTCCTTCCTCGAATAGATTATTAAACATTGAAGAAATATCATCTGCTAAATAAGCTTGCTTTGATAGCTTACTACTTGATGCTTGCTCTTTATTCCTTAAAGGGAATCGAAATATGGTTCCTGGGAAAGAAGTTTCCATGTTGCAACCAAAGGCAATGTATGGAGTAAGTTGATCTCGGTATTTAGAGATGGCTGATGAAGTGACATATTCAATTCTTTTTCCGGGGTTTGATGTGGAAACATTTGGAAGGAAATCACCCTGAGGATCAAACAGGACTACATATTTGTCACTAACGAAAGATGGCAAATCAGTCAAATGGTACACCGAGTTGAAGCCAACCCTAAAAAACAATGTGATGGCAAAGCAATGATTAATTACTTAAAGCGTTAGTAATAAATAACGGAATCTACTACTACATATGGTGGAAAACAGCACATATCAAGAAACCTAGAGATTGAAAGAAAAAAGAGGATTACAATCAAGTACATACTGCTTGTTGCATATTGTAACTTTAAAAACTTGATATGAGTTTCTAACAAATGATATCTTTCTATTGTTGTAGTTACAGATGTAACCTTCAAGGATTGATATGAAATCTTAACAAGTGATATCTTGGAAGTGTCGGTTGTCGCATCCAAATATCCAACAATATGTGTATGTTTGTGATCTAGTACACAAAATAGTTTTCCCGGGCTCTCTTAAGATATATTATTATGTGAATTTTAGCATCCAATGACTGGTTCATAGTGCAGCATATAACATTTATTAAGAAAGCAAAATCTGTTTGATACAGAAATTTAGCTTACCACTAAACTCATATCTACCCTAATCATCTAATAGTTCTCCATCATTTGAACAATTTGCATTACAAACCCTGAACCGGCTCCTTCATTGTCAAGCATACCCATCTAAACAATAATGTCAGGGACATACTTTCTTTGACAAAGAAAGATACCCTTCTGTGGAAACCTTGCAAATCATTAAGGTTCTTAAGGTCTTTGGTCTGAACCACCTTTTCAATAGAGAAAACTTGATTGCAACAGTCCCTTTTTATGTCATCACGAGTAATAACTAGGTAATCAATGCAGAACACCAATACCATCCTTTGCACATTTTTCAACTAGAATAATACAAGTTAGTAATGTACACGGAATCAACTAATAAAAGAAACATGTAAATCAAGCCCATGTGAGCTATTCCAAACCATAATTAGATTGTAGCAGATAATACATCCTCTTAAAAAAAGGCACATTAAGAAATGCGTTCTTGATATCTTGTTCATGTAACTGCAAAAGTGCAAATAATACACAGCAACCTACTCTATCGCAAGATGAGCAGATGTCATTTTGGCCACTAGATTAAAATTTTCATCTATAGGCTCACCACATGTTTCAGAATACCCTTTCCCACTAAAAAAAACCTTCAAAAGAGCAAGTAGGTCATCCTAACTCAATTTGGCAGCATGAATGAACCCATTGGCAATCAATACAATCTATGATAGCAACTAAATAGTCAACTAATTCCCCAATTCCGTTCTGTACTAGGCATGGTTTTAAAAATGCGCCTAGGCACAACTCACAAGGCGACCTAAGGCGCAAGTCCCTTCGCTATTGTGTCCATAAGGCGCGAGCTGTACGAAAAGCACACAAAAGGCGCACCAAAAGCGCAGGTGAGACGCGCGCCTCATGTACAAAAAGCGCAAATGTGCATTATGATGTTGCACAATAGGCTTTTTAGGTTGTACATGTAGGTAATTAATATATTAAATCTTATATAAAGATGATTGATAGATAAATTTTGGGTAGGGGGTGCTAAAACCCTATGGGATATATAAAAAAATTTATATAAGCATCTTGCGCTTCGTGTACGAAAAGCGGTGCGCAGCTTCTTGCTTTTTAAAACCAAAGTACTAGGGCAAGAAATTTCATCATAAAGTATCTCTCCACAAAACAATCCTAAATTTCAAGCTCAAAATATAACAATTCAACACAGCAATCACATAACAAATCATGATTATTAACATAAACAGATAGATTGCACTCATTATAGTAAGTTGTTGATAGAAAATTCACCCGAAACGACCGGTCTTCCACGCTTGACTTTGCTTACCACTCCCTCCTATCTTAGAAATACTAGCAAAATCATCTTCCGTAAACACAGCATTGTTGTACGCCAACAACGAAGGGCCTTGCCACTGAGCGAGCTTAGGGGACAATAAGGAGGACGTGGCATGATACCGGCGGTCCAAACACAGGCAGACCTTGGTGGCGCCGGCGTCATCGGCATTCTGTATCAGTTCCTTCAGAACCGTAGTTCCTTCAGGATAATTCAACAAAACCTCTCGGATTCTCCTGGTCAGATCCACCTTCTGACCGAAATCCTCCAACAGGAGTGATCTGGATGATGATTGTTCCTCCATGATTGATGTATGAGCTCTAGGTCAAACCATGAGAGTCTCGATCATGGAGATTTAGAGGAAATTGGGGGAGGAGATAGTAGTTGAGAGGAGAGGAGAGGAGAGGAGGGTTTACTTTTGATAATTTCAATCGGTCTGTGAGACTTGTGGATTGGGGAAAACATCAACGAGAATTTTTCAACAAACCCTTGTTTAGTTGAGTATAATGGATTTTCAAACTTTTTTTTAAGAGTAAACCGGTGTGATTTGGTTAGAACTGACACTTTAGTTTGTGTCCGGGTGTTCGTGATTTAAAATTATTGTCATTTTTATCCGGTTAGTTAATATCATAAATTTTTCTCAGTTAAATGAGGGGTATTTCAGTCATTTTACATATTTGTTTTATTTCTTTATTTTTTTACTCGCTTTTTAATCATCCCTAATTCAACCTCTAATTTAATCATCCTCATTCCGGCCTTTTTCCCCTTTTCCCATCCAATTTTCATCGACAACACTAGGACTAAAATCGTAGTTTACTCTTTTATTTCTAAAAGACTAGTTTAACCATTTTAGTTCAATAAAAACTTTTTTTAGTTTTTTGATAATTTTTTTACTTCTTTAAAATCGTTTTTTTAACTTTTTTAAAATCATTTTTTTTCCATAAAATACGTCTTTTTCGGTCATATCTGAAACAGATATGCGATGGACACAACAAAGGTTAGAACTTGTTTTGTGGGGTGGAAACTGTGGTAAAAGTGAGGTAGAAACAAGCGACGGTGGTGTTCTAGTGGTGGTCACCGAAAATTGGTTGGGAAAAGAGGAAGAAGGCCAACAAGGGGACGATTAAAATATAGGTTAAATTAGGGATGATTAAAAATGAGAGTAAAAAATATGAAGAAATAAAACAAATATGTAAAACGACTGAAATACCCCTCATTTAACTAAAAAAAATGGATGGTGTTAGCTGACTGGATGAAAATGGAAATATTTTAAAACTACGAGAACCCAGATACAAGAAAACAAACTATTAGACTAAAGTGACAATTTTGAACAAACCACAAGACGAAAATGACAGTTTACTCTTTTTTTAATATAATAATATAAGTTTATAGTATGTTGATCTATTGAAACATTTTTTAAAATAATAATCTTCTATATCTATACTACATAAGACACTTGTCACAAATTCTATGAATCTTTATTCTTATTTTCTCGTCTCTCTCTCCTATTAATAATCAACTTCACTATTTTCGGCAACTAAATTAATTATTTGTTTCCATTTTTATCTACACATTTTTTAATTTAAAATTATGTTTATCATCAATTAATTTGTTCAATCATATTTTTATGAACTTTACAAACTGAAAACAATTTTATAGCCAACTAGGATTCAAACAAAAAACTTTTAATCGTATATTTACATATTCACATTGTTCCATTTTGATAAGTGTATGTGTTAATAGATTACATTATATTTTATTCAACCCGTGTATTACTCGAGTTTTAAAAATATAAATTTTTTATTACTACGTATTTAACATTATATTTATTCAACTCGTGTAATACACGGGGTTCTAACCTAGTTATATAACGTTTCTATAATTTTCAATATTATGGAAACATCATTTTGAATCCTTAATTTTCAATTTATAAATTATAATTATTTTTTGTATTTTCAATATTATTGATTTATTACTTAAGTCGTTACTTATACGTAATTTCAGTATTAAGATATTCTTATAATTTTATGAATTTTGTTATTTTTATTGTGTAACTCGTGTAACACGAGAATCTAACCTAGTTTTTTAATATAATAAGATAAGTTTATACTATGTTATCTATTTTATCTATACTATCTATATTTTATAATAAATAAAGGTTTTGGTGAAACAAGTTTTCTCGCCTCTCTCTCATATTAATTGCACAAGTTTTCTTTAATTGTTTTTTATCCAACGTCCGGCTAAGTGTTGGTATCAAAACAAAATTAGTGTGACATCCGGCTAATTAGGGTTAATCCCGTTAACCAAATCCTGTTAAATCCTAACCTATTTAACTCAATTCAAACTCCAGGGACTATTTCTGCCTATATTTAAACTTTAACACATGAAACCTGAAGGACTAAACTTGTAATTAACCAAATTTCGATTTCTCTTTGACTTTAAAAAGTCAAACTGGTTGATTTTGATCCAATACAAACTCCATAATCGATTTTTGTTCGGATTTGTAACTGAATTCGCACGTTCATGACATTAACCGTCATAACTACTGAGTTAATCATCATCATTGTCGAATTAAACTCAAATGATTGGAATTAAACTCATAACCGTCGATCTCATTACCTCATATCAACTAAATTCGACCAATTCGTCTGTTTTTCTCTCAATTGAGCATCTGCGCTAGGGGTGTTCATTTTACCCGAAATGAAACGCCCCAAAACGGGTACATCTCATAGTTGGCACACAACATAACAAACATAGTTCTTAAACCGGAAATCAGAATCTATTACAGCGGAAGTCTTTAATTCAAATCATTCATCAAACTAAAACATGAAATATTGTCTATAACATGAACTATCAGGATTGGAAATGTCAGTCTTCAATACCGCAGCCCGATGTCCATGCTATCCAGCCCACGTGGCTCTTTCACTTTTCTTTAGCTTTACCCTTTTTACCTGTCATGCATACTAAAAGTCAGCTAACGCTGGTGAGTTCTCTCTTTACTTTAAACTGTAAACTTTATCTTTGGTAGCTTAGTTTTATTAAAATAAAATAAGCTTTACTTTCACTTTCTTTGAAATAAACTTTTAACTATTACTTTAAAACTTTACAACGTTACAATTATAAATCTGTTACGTTACTATCTGTCATTAAAACTTTATCTTTAAGGAAACCCGTTAGGGTGTCCCACTGTACTCTGTCTATCATTTCACTTTATACTTGACAAGTGACTTTATCATACTTTAACTATCACATATGGATCGTGGTCCGAGGACCAGATCCCTATCTTGCTTACACCTCAGGGTAAGACTTTTACTTTAGCGCTGCCCACACCTCAGGGTGGGACTTTCTTTCTCGCTTGCACGTTAGTGCAAGACTCCTTTAGCATTGCTCACACCTCAGGGTGAGACTTTCTCGCTTACACCGAAGTGAAGACTCTTTTAGCATTGCTTACACCGAAGTGTAAGACTCCTTTAGCATTGCTTACACCGAAGTGTAAGACTCCTTTAGCATTGCTCACACCTCAGGGTGAGACTTCTACTTTAGCATGCCTGCAGGACTTTCTACTATGCAACTACTATGCAATGCAATTACACTATTACACAAATAGAAATGCAATCACATAACTTTCATATAGACAAATAACACATATTAACACATAAGCATATAACATGGTATTTGTCACTGTCACTGTCACTATCACTGTCGAGCTGTACCGAAGTACGGCTCATTTATCGTTCTTTCTTTAGCTCATTGTTATCTTTCAAAAACTTGTTTAAAAGATAATACTATGCTCTTTTGTTCTTTATCTTTCATTTTATAAAAATAACATTTTTATAAAATACTATACTTTGCCTTTCATTTTATAAAAATAACATTTTTATAAAATACTATACTTTGCCTTTCATTTTATAAAAATAACATTTTTATAAAATACTATACTTTGCCTTTCATTTTATAAAAATAACATTTTTATAAAATACTATACCAGTATGCATGCCAGCCCAAAACCATTAGGAAAAAGGGCAATAAGAACTCACCAGATGAATCGTTTCTGTTTACACCTAGCCGGTTCCTGAATGTCACTATGGTCACCCACAATCTGTATAATCAAGTCATAGGCGTAAGGCTGTGTTCCTAGGGGACACTTAGACATTACTAGGCTTGACTCAGATGTTTCGGGTCATGGTTTCATTATCGAAACTAGGTAGTTTCGAGTCCTGGCTCCTTATCGAAACTATGTAGTTTCGAGCCCTGGCTTCTTATCGAAACTAAGTAGTTTCGAGTCACTGCTTCTTATCGAAACTAAGTAGTTTCGAGTCACTGCTTCTTATCGAAACTAAGTAGTTTCGAGTCGTATGACTTATATAAATTCTTAGTTAAGGTCTTGGGTCTATATTGAAACTATGGTAGTTTCGATGGGTCTGCCCCTGTCGAAACTAGGTAGTTTCGATAGATGCGTCCATATCGAAACTAGTAGTTTCGACTGTGCAGTCTTCTTCCCCAAACAGAACCCTAGATCTGGTCCCTTTGTTCTAATCGATCAAGCTATGAACTTTTTACGTTCGAAATGTTCCATTTTCCCCCATGAACCCAAACCCGTGGTTTGTTTCCAGTTTCACACGTAAAAATCTAAACCTTTACTCGATTATTAACCCGAAACCCGAAAGTTACAAAAACTCAGATTTAGGCATAATAATTACCTGTTATAGCTTCCTTCTCGTTCCTTTATGCTCCAGAGATGTTGAGCAACAATCCTCGAGACTTTGAGCTTGATCCGAGCTTTCTCTCTCTAGACGATCTCTCTCTCTCTCTCTCTAAGGTTCTTGCGCAGGAAGAAAATGAAGGACACAGGAGGAAATGGTACTGATTAGAAGGGTTCTTCTCAGTTTTCGGGCCCATGGGCCGGCCCCTAGCCAAGCCCACCTTCCTTTTTCTTTTATTTGGGTTTTTATTTATTTTGGGATGTTACACGAAACCCGAATACCGAACCCGACCCAAATTACCCGAACCCGATTAAGATGGAACCCGAACAACCCGAACCCGTTTAAGATGGAACCCGAACCCGAAGATAGTATTCGGTTTGGAAATTGGGTTAAAAAAGGTTAATCGGGTTAACCCGATTAACCCGAATAATAATAAAAAGGTATTTTATTATTAATAGTTATTTGTAATTTTATCTCAATATACATCTAAACATTTTCAATGTTTATTTTATTTCACTTTTTTTTAATATATAATTGGAAACGGACGAGCGGACATGAAAGTGAAAATATGATGAGTGAACACTGGTAATGAGTTTATTGGTTGATACGATTTGTATTTTTTTTAGTTTATACGATTGGTTGATACACTTTGGTTTTATGCTTATTTTATTTGATTTTTTAGTTAATATATGTGTTTAGTGCATTGGATTGAACGAAAAATCATATTTAGAGTGTTTTTATTTGACATTTTGTGCTTATTATGTAATAAATATCATGTTAAGTTAAATAATAAGGTATGCGTTACAACTTGTATTTAGAAACCCGAATACCGATTAACCCGGCCCGAATAAACCCGAAACCGTTTAACCCGAATCTTATTTGGGTCGGTAAACGGGTTGGATTCTTATAACGAAAAACCCGAATAACCCGAAACCCGATTAAAAAACCCGATGAACACCCCTAATCTGCGCATGCTAGACGAACCTCTCAGAAGCAATCTCACCCAACAAGTCGACCGGAGTCGCAGCAGGAGTCACCGGAGAACAAGGAGTCATCGCCAGAGCTATGTTTTAATCGAGAACCATCATTTCAACATCGAATTCGGGTATTCATAGATTGTCCGCGTGCAATCCTTTTGTGGTTAATGTTGCATCCTTGTGTGGTGCTAATTACTATGCTCCACTCAGACTCAGGTGAGTTTCACGGCCCCTTTTTACTTGTTTTCCTATTGGGGGAGAAACATGCATATAAACAAACATCATTTTATTTGTTTTTCCGTTGGGGAAAAACATGCATACAAACAAACAGTATTTTACTTGTTTCCAGTTGGGAAGAAACATGCATACGAACAGACATCCGTTTACTTGTCTTTCTGTCGAGGAGAGACATACACATGAACGGACATGGATCACATAGTATTTCATTACCACTTGTTTACCTAAGTGTAAACATAACATGCAAAGTCCTTACACACTCGGACCGTTAATATATGGAGTATAGTGAGGAAATTTGAGTAGTACTAGTGGGTTTACCCGGGTTAGTTGCGCTAACTTGATTGGAGGTCGAACGGGTGTAAATTGTCCTAAACACTTGCCATTGTTGATGTTAGCAATGGCGGAAGGCACCCAAACACAAACAGTCAGCTTCGGTTGCGAACGCTTAGAGTAACTTGTACATTGTCTAGCTAGCAATAGGTGTGACTTACGTATGTGGATCCTGCAAACACTCAAACAGTTTATTCACTTGCAAACCTGTGAACTCACCAACCTCGTGTTGACACTTTTTCTTACATGTTTCTCAGGTTGCTAAGGCACAGGTTGCACACTTAGGACATGCATGGAGTCCTACTATCATTTCATCCTTATGCAAACATTTAAAACAATTTACTTGTTTTATTAAACTGAACTTGGGCGCGCTTGTTTTGCGCATTTATTTTCCTATTTAAACGCTTCCGCATTAACTCTGAACTTTTATGATATTTCATTTATGTCCCATATAGTGTCGTTTGATGTAACTAATGACTGAGATCCTGGTTTGTCACACACCAAACGGTAAAACTCCGTTAGTGGAATTTGGGGGTGTGACTGAGATCCTGGTTTGTCACACCTAAAAACTACTCATTTACTCATATTTCATTGGGAACACCCTACTCAAACTACTAATTTACTCACCAACTTAAAAAAAATAAACATTTAAATAAAAAAAAGTAAATTTCATTAAATAGAAATTAACATTATACAATTAAAAAACTAGAAAAATAAAAAACCTACATGTAAAAATTTTAAAAACTATAAAATTAACATAAAAATAAAAGCTAGATAATAAAAATAAAAAATCTAAAAGGTGCATATTTGGATCCATATCTTGAGATAATATATTTGGATCGGTTGATCTTTGGGGTAGTAGTTTGAATATTAAGGTTGCGAGAAGTAGTTTGGAATTGGTTGAGGAGGTGGTTGGGTTCGTCGGGGAGCGGCTTGGGTTTGTTTCGGGTTGCGATTGAGTTTGAACTTTTAGCCTAAATTTTATAGCCTTGGTTGATTTTTTTGATGATCCTTTCATTTTTTTGTAGTATGAAGATTTTGAGAGTGTAAAATATGTTTGTTGTGTAGATTTTGTGAGTATGATATATATATATATATGCATACTAATAAATAAAGGTTTTTGGTGTCACATGTCACTCCCACAGCCACTCTCCCCTTATTTTTTCCGCCCATTCTCTTTGACCCGATTAAATAACACGCAGGTCTTTTTGTGATCCACTTTGTTGATTCTTTACCCAGTTTTTCTTTCATTTCTCTGAAATCCTAATCCATATACGCCCTTCAATTTGACTTGCTCCTCACCTTACCGCACCACTCCCCTTCCTCACAGAACATACGACCACCGTAACCACTGTCGTCTCATGGCGACGAAGGTACGATCTGTCTGATATCGATGAAGGTACCACCACCGCAGCTACTCTGCTTTCATGGTTTGTATAAACAAAAGGTTAGGTTTTTAAATTTTCATTATTTTCTTCTTTGTTACACATCTCTAATTGTTATTTCCTGTTGTCAGTCGATCGAAGAAGCAAATACTCTAATCTTCATATCTTCATTTGAAGCTGTGGTTACACTTTTTCAACATACACTTCAGGTTATGTATTCTAAATTTAGTTTTTTTCTTCTTTGTTTGTGTATTGTCTTTGATTAATTAAATTTTGTTTATTTTCTTTCTATGGTTTTAAACAAATACCCTAATCTTCATCTCTTCGTTGTGTATCGCTATTGTATAAATTTTCTAATAAATTGTAGTTACATCGATCTAGATGACAGTGAAGAAGAGGAGGAAGAAGAATCGAATTTGGACGGCGCTTGTGGACTCCGGTACTAAGAATTGTGATGGTCCTAAACCTATTTCGACTGTTGGATCTACTACTTCTATTGGGACTCAGGTGAGCATTTCATCAAACACTTGGTGAGTGTTAAAATATGCACACAAATTGGTGATTTTGGGTTTAATTTTTTTATTATTTTGTGTTTTTTAGTTGTAGACACTTGATATTGTTGCGGAAAACCCAGATAAGTTTCGAGTTGTGGCACTTGCTGCTGGCTCAAATGTGACTCTTCTTGCTAGCCTTTTGGGTAAAAGTTTTAAAAAATTAAGATAATATTTCATTGGCAAACTCAATATAATCAGGTCACAAATGCAACACGTATTGCATATGGATAGAAACGATTATTATGGAGGAGAATCAAGTTCCCTCATGTTAAATCAGTTAACATGTGTATACTATAATTAATATCTTCCATACATGCTTTTAAGACGTCAAACATATTTTACTCTAATTTTAGTGGTGGAAGTAAGATTTAAAGTGAATATAGATATTGCAACTTATTCATGAATGATATTTACTTAGTTGTCATGACTATAATTACCTGATTGGTCTTTCTTCCATGATTATAGCTATAGAAGCATTTTAAAGGAGATGAAAACCCTCTATAAACTTTGGGCAGTAGCAAGGAGTATAATGTTGATATGATTCCAAAGGTAATATGTACACACAATACGTTGTAAATGTTTGTTTTCCTCTTTGATTGATTATAAATATATAGTTTTCTATTTGTGCTTATTTTGAGTTTCAGTGTGTTGATGGAACAGGCGGTGGAAGGACTGTCAACAACACGATGTGCAGTGCTATAAAAAGGGTTGAGCAATTTACCAACTATTTTTCCAAAAAAACCCTCCCTGTAAAACAGGAAAAATAAAATTAAGAACAATAAAGTTTTTCTTTTTATTTATAAAATTTTGGAGGGAGATTAACAAAAAAGAAAAGCAGTACATGTTGGTGAGTTTTATTCTGTCCTCTAAAGATATAACCAATTGTCTCCAGATTTCTACCTAAGGGATTCGTCCAGTTTTTAATGATTTTGTAATGGCTTGACAGTACATGAATAAATATGTGATACAGTTTTCAGGGAGGGAACACAGAGAATGAAGCAAGTAGAGGTGGAAAAGGAGGCGGGTTGGGTAACATGTCAAAATTAGTGTCATAACTGGTATCTTTTATGTGCGGGTTAAAACATCTGGGTCTGGTTAGAATCTAATCATATCTTAACTAATAACATTATATTTATGTTATGAAAGATTCTTATTAACCAAATAAAGGAATACACCGCGGTAGTATACACTCCAACAGTAGGATTAATCAATTGCTAAAGTCCAAGGTATTATTCATTGTTTTAATCAATTTGCTAAATGTCTCTTTGTGTCAAGAAATTTATTTATTTTTATTGATATATAAATTTATTTATTTAATTGAGGAGTTTCTCTTTTTATCAGGTTAACTTGAAGGATCCAAATGCCCATACAATAATCAGCAGGATATAAGCTACCCAAAAAATTTACAGACTTTGGCACCCTTGACAAAAGGTATGTCAAATATTCAAATCAACCATTACTAAATGATAAGCTAAACTAATGTCAAATATTTATTTATTTTTATTCAATTATGTAAATAATTAGTCTGTTAATATGATTACAAGAGCTATATTGTTAAAATACTAATCTAATTACTTTAACAAAAAAGATTTCAAGAGGTTTATGCATTTTGAATGCACTTGTGCACTTTCAGCCCATTTAGCATTTTGAGCCCGTTGGCCCGTTTCCATCATAGCTAATCTATTTAAATTTGCAACTCTCACTTATATTTAGCATTGCATGCCGCTGATGTAAAAACTTCTGTTACACTATGCAATATTCCGATCATTTGATAATAACTAAATTATTTAAAAAAACAGAAAATAACTGCTTTATTAAAAGAAAAAAAAATATGCAACAGGTTGTTTCCAAAAATGGCTTTCCTCCCTGCCAGTGATGAAATTATACGCCTAAATTCGGAGTTTCACCTGTTTTCAAAAATTCTGATGTCACTTGAAAATAGATTAATTTAATAAAAAATAATAAACAGTAAAAAAAATTTAAAAATAACAAAAAAAAAATATATATTTTGGTTTTTAGAATCAGATACATATTGGTTTTGCTTCAGGTTTTTCCAACAGTTTTTAAACCAGGCCTATTTTCATACTATGGCTCAGAATACTCTTTTTGTACCTTAAAAGTTTAGCCTTTTATTTCCGTTACTGCTTCTTAAATTTTTTTCCTTTGAGTCTTAACACTAAGCCAGTACAGATTCAATCAAAGTGTGTGTGCATGTTGTCAGTGTTAGCCTAATTGTTTAAACCAAGTTTGGATAAAGTTAACGGGTCAAAATATGATTTATTTAAAGTTGTGTTTTTGAGTCAAACGTGTAAATGTAAATAGGTCAAGGAGCAAATGTAACAAGTGTGATTTTGTTAAAACTGTTTGTGCATATGTGTGTGTCGTTTAAGGAAACGACGCGTCCCTTTAGGATTACAAATAGGAACGTTCGTCCCTGTAATAAAAGTTACGCATATTCAATAAAATTTCAGTTTATATTCAAAGTGTTTTATCAGTTTTCTTCAAATCTGAAATTGGGCTACAGTCGGGGGGAGGGGGCGAAGGGGGACACATGTATGCATATATATTTGCATGTATTTGTGTACATATGCATAAGCGGTGATTATATATAAATATAAATCTTTAATCAATAAGACATTTTTTCAACTTTAGCAAACATTTTTTCAACTTTTGAAATTAGCATTTGTTTTTCAATAAATTGAGGGTGTGGGGCTGGATTTATTTTATTTTTTTGAGTTTGCAGATAATTTCAAAAGTTGTTGAAATCTATCAACCAAGTGTGATAGTTCTCCGGTGTGGGGTAGATTCACTTGATGGGGAGGCTGCTTCAACCTCTCTATATATGATGTTTAAAGATAAAGTAAATCCAGCTCTGCAAGTAAGTTGAGAAAACTTATCCTCAGCTCTCACATTGCATATCATTCAAGCATGTAGGTTATACACCCGTGTAAATCATAATGTTTAAATAAGTAGTATTATATATAAATCATCTTTTTACTAACCAAAACATGTTTAAATGTTCAGGTCTAAAACACATTTGTTGAACTTGACCATTCGAATGTTATTTTTCCATATACGAGTGATGCAATAATGGATCTTTCTAAAGCATGCCAAGCCTTTGATGCAAAAGAAGGAACACCCACAACAATTGCAGGTACTTCAACTTTTGTTGTTCCACCTTTTGTTTAGGCTTCGCTGGTTAGGTTGACCCGAAACACCTTTTGTCCAAATGATCACTACTTTGGAGAACCTGCAGAATGCAAAGGCAGTGGCCTCGATTAGAAAACTTGAGGTTTGTTCATCTTGACAATTAGTATTTGTTGTTTAGTTATTGATGTTGGGTATGTGGGAATTGAATAACCAGAAAGAAATGCATAGATGAAAGATTGTCTATTTTCTTTACAGATGAAACTGGAAAAGAAGAAATTGGAATCGATGGACAAAATCATGAACAAGCTTAGAATTGCTCAAATGAAAGCCAAAGAAATGAGAAAAAGAATGTCGACAAATGAGGGTCCGAGAACCAGCTTCAAGGTCATGTCCTTACACAGAAACCCGAAGATTTTTTTCACCTCTTGCTTTGGTTCCAAATAGCCTTGAATCAGGTGAACTTCAATTCATGTTTCTATTCTCAATTATTGCATCACATTATATTGTTTTAGTTGATGGCGGAGATTGTGCTTCATTATGCAATTTTGGGAACATGAGTTTTGGGAACATGGTAGAGATAAGAACTTAAAACTTACATTGTAATGTAAAGTAAGTTAACAATTTCTTTAAACAAAATAAAATAAAAGGTTGATACGAATAAAATAGTTGTTTTAATCAAATAACACTCTAATTAGTGTCTTGTCGTAGAAGAAGATTGATGTGACAAACACGATTATAGACTCTCGGTTTGTGTCACATGTTTGGATTTTTGATGTTATTTTCTTGAGACTTAATTTTCTTTAATACTTTTAAATTACATGGGGTTTTGTTGATTTGATTGAATTTATAATAATTTGAGCTTAATTTATGAGAAAAAAAAATTTAGAATTGGGTTTTACTGTAATAAGTCTTTCACTTAAAGTTGGGTTTCTGACTTTCTGGTTAATGCACGTCTCTCTTCTAGATACCAATTGCTATTTCAAAGTTTTAATCAAATAATGTAAATCAGATTACATGTGGTAAAATAAAAGCTTTACACTTAGTTTGTAAAACAGATGCAGTTGCATCCCGTCGCATCGCCCGTTCCTAAGTAACTAGGATAAATATGTAATTTCAGTTTTAAGAAGTATTTATAGATTAATAAATTATATCGTTTTTGTTTATATAAATCGTGTAATACACATGTCTATAACCTAGTATATATATATATATATATATATAGATGAAAGCTTAGTATTTTTTTTAAACCCCCCAAAGGCTTCCAAACCCATCCCATTTACTTTTCTAGCCGTTGACAACGGCTCTATTGCCTCACCCACAAACGAGTAAAAATAATCGACCCATCCACTCGGTTTGGGTACTCGGATCAAAGGGAGTGGTGTACCCCTTTTACCCGGCCATTCTCTTTCTTAAGGGGTGCTTGAGATTGAGTTTGAAAATGACTTATTGATTTATTAGCCTTTTCAAAAGCCAATGAGTCAAAAAAGTGTTTGTCATGGATAAAATTTATTTTTATTTTGGCTATTTGATGAGTCTTAAAAAGTTGTTTTTTAAAAGTCACAAATCCTGTTTTTTTTTTTACTTTTTATGACTTTTTGAACATAAAGTTACCAATCTACCCACCATTTACCCTAAAATAAACATAAGTTAAGCCATAATCTTTTATAAAACAACTTATTGACTTACTGACTTTTCTAATCATAAAAACTAATTCAAATACTTTTTTTTAAAACTCATTTTTAGAAAAGTTATAAGTCAATAATCACTTTTGACAAATAAACACTTTTAGGGGGTGTTTGGTACACTGAAATTCAACAGAATTGGAATTGAGATGAATTCCAATCAAATCATTTAATCATAGGAATTCAGAATCCATTGATACTTTGATGGAAAGTTTAGGATTTCATGGGGATGTTTAAATCTTACAAAAATAACCCCATCAGCTCGCTCCTATCAGGATATCAGTGAGTGTTAATCGGTTCAGTTAACGGTTTGTTCGATTTATTCGGTTTTGATTTTTTTAACCCTTATCCGTTAATCGAACCGAACTGAAAATTTTTCCAACCAGACCGAATTCAACCGAATAAACCGATTTTAAAAGTAAAGTATATATGAATAAACCAAATAACTCGAATAAACCGAATTGAAAATATTTCTAACTAAACAAACAGAATATACCAAATTAAAAAAGGTATATCCGTTAACCGAACCGAAACCAAATTCGCTATTCAGATACGGTTAATAACCGAACCGAAAACCGAATTCATAATTCGGTTCGGTTTTTTCCGATTACAGACACGATTCTGATTTCATTCGGTTTTCGGTTTTCGGTTTTTTTTTGCGTACCCCGACTCCTGTTCTTCTCCAACTTTCGAAAGTCCCTATCAGTTCGTTCTCCCCTCACTGTTCTCCTCCTTCTCAGGCCTTCCCCTCACGCATTCTCCTCCATATCATTGTCGTTCTCCTCCACCTCAGGTTTGTTCTCGTCCATCTCCATTTTTGTTCTTCATCGCTTCAGACTTTGATTTCCGATTGATCTTCTAGGGTTCAAAATTGATTCGCTTCCAACATTCAATTACTTACAGCTTCCGATTGATCTTCTAGGTACGTTTTCCTCGATCTTCAATATGTTTGTTGCCGTCCAATTACATTGAAGTTTTGAAACCCTAACCCTTTAACCCCAAAATAAATATAACCAGATATTCACTAGGTGAGTTTTAAAACTTGAATCTGGAACCCTAAACTCGTTTTTTTGATATTGTTTGATTGAGTGTTTATATTAATATCCTGTTTGATTTATGCATCAGCATCATTTGTGTATGTCATGCACTAGGATCTGATTCACACCTCTTAAGATTAGACATTTTGAGGATCAATGAAACATATAATTACAATTGTTGTTCAAACCTCATACTTTTTGGATGCCAAATTAAGTTATGTTATGCATTGAGCATCATCAATTAGTTCATATGTTCTGATTGTTATAAACTTGGATGCATATTTCTGAATTTCTGTCAAATTTGAATATGATTTAGTTCTAGTAGTTTTTTTGGCCATTATAACAAGGGCATCTATGTATTGTTGTTATTTTTTGATAAATCATACTTGATGTTTTTGTCTTTTACATATGTCCTGGTTTAGAATTATGATGTGCTTTTAACGTACCACAAATGGCTTCTATCAGATGACTATTGGTCAAGTTTTCTATGCTGTGGGTCTATTTGAAGTTATGAACTTGTTTAAATCACAAAAAGATTTCATATTAATGATGCTAGCTGACAACAATATCTTTTGTGAGAAATCATTTTCTAATGTTATATACATGAGAGGTAGATCACTATGGTGTGTTTAGACTAATGGCAAGGCAAACGCTCTATACATGAACAATGTTATTGAAAACTGTAACCTTTTTACTGAAAAAGTTGCATTGTTAAAAGTTAAGGGAAACTTTTTTTATTGAAAAGTAGCTATTTTAAATAACTTTTGTAACTTTTGTTAGAAATGTTGCATTATTAAAAGTTAAGGGCAAGTTTCATTTTTAAAGGTTACATAAGGGGTCAAAATAATTTAAATGCAATAATATTAGGATCTGCCCTTTTTCTCAAATTTGTTTCTATGTATGCAGTAACAAATGTTGGCCTTAAACATGACATCAAACTAGAGTCAATTTATATGTATCAAGTGTCAAAGAACAATAGTCAAAGTGTATGTATTTAAGAAGTCAAACGTGTAAAGTCAAAGATTCTAAAGTCAGAAACGTCACGGGTAGATAGGTAGTTAAAAGAGTCGACTATTCTTAGTGGGCACCCGCCGTTTCAAGTCGGATTGTAGTTAATTAACCGTTGTAACCAAATGGTATAAATACCTATGAATTCCTGTCATTATATGTGTGCATAAATGTATATTATGTGTGTTTTATACTGTGTCTCTCTCAAATCAATCTAGCCCTTATGAGTTATAGTCTGTGTTATTGTTGTATTTGGTGTACAACTGACTGTTGACATGAGACGTGTTTTGACTTTTGAGGGATCAAAGAAGGTGATGTTATCATTTTGATTATGAGTTTGTAATTTATTTTAAATAGGGTAATTTATTCCGAGTCAAAACATATTAAGTCATCCCCAATCTAATCTAAGTCATCTTTTGGATCCAATTTGCAATTTATGTTTTCATTGACAAACCATTTGGTTTGCTGATTATATATATGATCATTGAGTTTAATTTACACAATTTTGATGTACAATTGACCGTTAACATTAGATGTATTTTGACTTTTAAGGGAGTCAACTATTTGTCTTTTTAATCAATTTCGTATCTGTGACAACTAAACCAATTTGATTATGACTTTTGTTGACAGAAACTATTTGCAATCTTTTTCTGCTGATGTACATCAGTTCAACCAGTCCATTGTGCCTTTGATCAGCAGATCAGACAGACCCGTGGGCTGCTGCTGGTCTGGGTTCTCTGCCAGCAGATCAGGCAAACCCGTAGGCTACTGCTGACCTGGTTCTTGGGTGGCAAGTCAGGCCATTAGGCTACTGCAAATTCTTGTTATTTTTTTTATGCGTCAGATTTCAATTTTTCAAGAAAACGACTGTTTAGATATTGGATACGATTTGTAATAAATTGGTAGTTCAATGAATTAGACAATGGGTTAAAGTAATTTTAGTGCATGAAACCAATGGGTCAACGGGTCAGATTAATCCAATAAGACTGGCACAGGTGTTTAGAAAGGGAGGCTAGGGTGAGGTTTTTATTGTCGGGGCAAGTTTAACTAGGGAATTTGGTTGAAGAATTTGTAGTCGTATGTTGGAACTTGGAACAACCTCTTATCGTGTGACTCAAACATTGTAATATGATTGTATTAGAATGTGATTGTGTGTTTAGGGTTTACATATAGAGGTGTTTATATAGAACACCATATTACAAGTCTAGTCCCTATACTATATCACTTAGTCTAATATTCCCCCGCAAACTAAGCTCGGGAGAGATTTAGGTTGAAAATATAAAAACATAAAACTAAAAAGATAGTTGGTCTTCTTCTTCTCCACCATGCTTTCGCCCGTCACACATTTTTTTTTCTTTTTCTTTTTCTTTTTACAACAATGGTAAATGGGCTTGTGAGGCCCAGCCTCAAAGGCCCAATCGAAACTACATTAGGAAAACCCTAATCTTCTTCCGGCCGTCACCACTTCGTCGGAGTTCTTCAACAACTAGGGGTTTGTTCCCCTTTTCTTCTCCCCGATTGCAGATCTATATATTTTTTTTTTTTTTGCAAACCTCGAATAAATGGAACTGAAAGCATTGTGACTTTCGCGAGGTGCACGTCGCCGGAAAAAAACGGTAACCGTTGTACGGTGGCGGCGACGGCGACGGCGTCTAGAGCCAAGAAAGCAAGTTGTATTTGCTAACCCTAGACGCGGGGAGGTGCTGCAGTGACGTACCTGTGGTGGCAGTGGCAGCATGGAGGCGGCGGGCTTGTGGCGTTGTGGAGCCACTGGTTGTGTAGTGGTGGTTGTTGGTTGTGTGGCGGCAAAAGGGTTTTGGATGGTGAAGGTGTGGCGGCGGCTAGGGTTCCGCCATAGGTGGAGGCGGCAGTGGTGGTTGACGGCGGCAGTAGGAGTGGATAGAGAAGACTAAGCGCGGTTGTTTGGTGGTGGTGGGCAGGGCGGTGGCGGTGGCGGCGGCCGACCGCCCCTCCGGCGATGTCTCCGGTGACTAGCTCTGATACCAAGTTAAACCTTGAAATATGATTGTATTAGAATGTGATTGTGTGTTTAGGGTTTACATATAGAGGTGTTTATATAGAACACCATATTACAAGTCTAGTCCCTATACTATATCACTTAGTCTAATAGTGTGTTAAACAACTTCTAATCGTATGTTTGAACATTTATTTTGGTATAATATGTTTCTAATTCGTAGTTTGGATGATATGTTTGATAGTTTTTAATTTTTGCATCTTATTTAAAATATAATCCAACTTCTAATCATGTGTTAATGCAGAAGTAATCATTGGGTAGGGGTGGGTGGGGGTGGGATTGGGTAGGGGTGGGTGGGGGTGGGCTTGGGTAAGGAGGGGTGGGTGGGGTGGGGGTGGGCTTGAGTAGGGGTGGGTGGTGTGGGGGTGGGATGAGGGTACAGGTAGGAGCGAGGTTATAAAAATAGTTTTTTTAAGATATTTGATGTTTGTTTTATATTTGTTAATTTAAGGGTAAATTTGTCTTTTTAGGTACTTTTTACATTCCAATTCCGTTAGAAAATGTATCAACCAAACACATTTTGGATTTTCAAAGGAATTCCTTACATTCCAATTCAAATTCCATTTCCAATTCCAATTCCAACGAATTCCACGAACCAAACGCCCCCATTAGAGTTAAATAAGTGATCCCAAACACCCTCTTACTCGACCAAGCCGAGTTGTGCGCCCTCACCCTTACAACCACAAAGAAGGTGATGTTTTAGGGTTCAATTTCTTCTTGCTAATGCTGATTCATGTGCTAATTTCATTGTACTCTACATAATTTCATTTATTTCAGTTGACCTCGCAAAACATAAATTTACAATTAAAGGTTCAGAAAATACTTCAGACGTTGTTACTTAATTTGATGTTTCTACAGCCTTTAGCGGTTTCAGACATGGAGAGAACTCCAGCAGCTTGTGCAATGGATTGGAGCATTCAGCTAGACAAAGCCCTACGCTCCAACCACCCTGGTTAGCCCCCTTTACTTTCTTCATTATCATTTTGTTAAACCCCTCTGATTTCATCTCAATTTGTTCAAAATCGATGATTAATTTCTTGCAATTTCAACACCTATCATTGTTATGATCATGCTATTTTTTGTTAGTTAATGGCATGTTTGAAGGAGTATGATGATGATTTCTAGGGTTTTTAATTACTTGAACATGATAAAACCCTAATGTTTTGGCTTTATTTATTTCAAAATGATAAAGGGTGAGGCGGTGAGCCTTTTTTTTGCTATTTCAGTAGTAGTGTTATGCATATACTACTTGTACAACACGCGTAAACTATTTGCTAGCTTCTTTAGAGTTATGGTTATTTTGATTGTACATAAAGTTTTTTTTTGGTGGTACCTAAATCTTTCTTTTGTATTTATTTATATTAATTTCTTGTTTTTTTAGTGTTTAAAAGACTAACATGTTAAAATAGTTTAGAAAAATATTATGTTTTTTTTTTATTCCTGTCTAGGTTAGTATTTTTATATATCTCCTCAGCCTTTCAAAAAAATATTAATTAATTTTTTAGTATTTTTCTAATAAAAACGCATCGCATACGTGATGTGCTCGCATCGCATACGTGATGTGCTCGCATCGCGCGACGCACGTCAGATTTTGGGAGCAAACGCATCGGAGCGCATCACGCAATTTAAAACCAAGTTTTAGGCTTGCTTAGGGCTGGTTCCAGCACATTTTTGGATGTTTGAGACCAGTTTGAACGGAATTGTAAGAATTTGGCCTAAGGCTTGCCGTAGTGGCTGGACTGCCACGAGTTTCTTTGTAGCAGAGGTTATTAAATCGGTAGGGGGTGGACGTATTTCTTCTTATTTGTTCTTTTATTTTTCTTATGTATCAATCTTTTTATTAAATTTATTACTTTATTAAATCTTTAAGTCTTTAATTTTAATTAAAAATTAAGTCTAATAGCAATCCAATCCATTTCATGAATAAAATGTGACCAATTATCCAACCAACAAAACTATTTCCCTGCGCTGCGCCTCACATGAGTGCCTAGGCGCGCACACGCACCTAGTGAGCCTTTGACAACTTTGTCTGTAATTCTGTATTTTAAACAAAGAATCAGATTTGATGGTCAGAGTTGGGTATTAATTATCTAAGTTCTATTTGTAGGACCTTTTACAAAGGTTAGTTAGGGATTATTTTTATCCCGTAAGTCTAAAAGAATTATCAATGAATCATTTGTTTTCAGGGAAGTGTACCGAAGCCATTCAAGAAATTGGGGTCAGGCTGGAGTGGTGGAGCAAGGAACCCGAGCTTTCTATGGCTGAATATGACATGTTTGGCTTAGTCCCTGGTGAGGATAAGCTATTTGCAAATGCCATCCTTCTGCGGCTTGCTGATACATTTGTGTCAGGTGACAAACATACCAAACTTTGTGTTGTAAAAATATTTTTGTCCGAGTTGAAGCACAGGAAAACTAAAAGTTCCAATAAGAAAAACAAAGATTTTTTCTCCAAGTATAAGGTACCAAATCACTTGGAACTTTTGAGGAGAATAAGGTTGTGTTTTAACTCTGGTGACGAGGAAGTTAGAGCATTGTCATTGGTACTTTTCGGCTGCTGGTCTGATTTTGCTAAAGATAATGCTGAGATTCGATATCTTATCCTGTCTTGTATTGTATCGTGCCATGTTCTAGAGGTAAAAGTTAAGACCATTGTTTTTGACCTTTTTCTATAACTTAAACTAAAAATCTGGATGCATGATTAATGGTTATGTAAATCTGTTTTTAGGTCAAGGCCTCATTATTTGCTTCTGGATGCTTTTGTGAGTTTTCAGATGACTTTGCTTGTGTATTCCTGGAGATGTTGGTGAAAGTGGTTTCATCATCTGACATGCCAATTGCTGGTAGGCTGGCAGGAGTTCGTGCTTTTGCAAAACTAGGAAGATCTTCAGCACTATCTAGTAGGGCTTACGAGGTTTCGTACCTTTTCCTCCCGAAGATTAGCATGATATGCATAAACATTTTTTTTCTGATATCATTGTTAGCTATATGACATTTTTAATAGGGAGACTTTCGTATATATTTTACCCCTATAAACTTGTGAAATATCATATATATATATATATACCCAACCTAAGGGGTGAGTTCACTAGAAAACTCATTTTCATGAGAAAACCAAAAAACTCCTACTACATATGTGTAGTACACCCAAAAACCCAACCCACCCCCAAAAACCTAAACCCCCCCACCCCACCCCCACCCAAAAACCTAAACCCCCCCACCCCACCCCCATCCAAAAACCTAAACCCACCCCACTCACCCCCTCACCCACCCCCCAAAAACCTAAACCCCCCACCCCACCCCACCCTTCCAAAAACCTAAACTAAACCAAAAAGCCTAACCCACCCCCAAAAACCTAATCCCCCCACCCCATCCCCACCCAAAAACCTAACCCCACCCCACCTACCCCCTCACCCACCCCCCAAAAACCTAAACCCTCCACCCCTCCAAAAACCTAACCTAAAAGCTAAACTAAACCCACTACTTTTCGAGTTTATTTATTTATTTTTTAACGAGGACGACGTGGGAAACAAGATCTCCGAAGCAGTTTTTTAATTTTTGATTTATTTTTTGAGTTATGATTTTTTTATTATTTTTTTTACCTTAAATAAGTAGTTTTTTGGTTTTCTCATGAACATTGAGTTTTCTTATGATCCTTCCCCCCAACCTAAACTTCAAAATATCATATATGCCTTTAAAAACTACTTAAAATTATCATATTTATCATATTTAAAAACCCTTATTTTTCTAAAACTTTAAATTTTCATATTTACCCATTTTAACCGTAAGATTTTATATTTACCCATCAATAATACTTTTTTAAAATTTTATATAACCCTTATTTTTATGTAAATAAGTTTTTTCCCTTTTGGTTTAACATGATACTTCACAAGTTTGCAAGAGTATATATGAAATTCTCCCTAAAAGTCGCATATTTGATAGCGGTAAAATGGTCATTAGCTAAAAATCCATTTAAATTCGGCATATATGATATTTCAAGTTTGAGTTGGGTATATATGATATTCACAATTTCACATGCTTTCAAAGGTATATATGAAATTTTCCCTTTCTGCAGGAGGGGATAATACTGATTTTAGGTTCAGTTGAAGATGATATTGTGACAACTATGCTTATTTCACTCTCAATAATCGCATCCAGATCAACACTTTTGATTTCTAGACAGGTATTACTCTGTTCCTCATATGATTTTACATGTCTTTTAACTCCAATAAAAATTCTGGTCAAGTCAAAAGAATTTGATGTATGAAACTGAATGTGTGACTTAGGTTTTAGTTTTCTCGATTAAGTTAATGTATAATTCACTTCTTGGTTTAGGTAGATCTGCTTCTAACATTTTTAAGCCAAGATAAGTCATTGGCACTAAGAGCAACGTCGTTAAGATGTCTAAATATTGTTTTATCAAGAAGTCGCTTTCGTTTTTCTCCTCCTACGAAGTTGATGAGTGCTATGTTCAACATGCTAAATGAGGAACTCCCACCAGTGATGCAGCATGATGCTATTCATATTTTGTATGAGGTTGGTATTGTGCTAGAGTCTTTGAATATGTCAACAAATATGTCATTAGAGGTGCCAATTCAATCCATTACTTGTGAATGGATCAATTCGGGTTATGTTTATTAGCTTAGAAGGAAATGGGTTAAACGGTCAAATGAATTAAATTAGTTAAAAGTCTGCTATTTTCCAATGCATAAAAATTCCAAAGATTTGATTCTAGAAATTAGATTATTATTATTATTGAAACAACTTAATTTTGATCAAAAGTGTTTTGGGTCAATTGGGACCTGACCTGTTTTGACGTTAACAAAATGTTACCCTTTTTGACTCGTTATCCAACATTAATATGCAATAAAAATAATAAAATATTATATAATTCATTTCTTATGTATTTGAGGCAATTTGCAGATCCTGATGTTCAAGTTGTTAAGCTTCAATTGTTTGGAAATAAATGAATATTTCACCAAGATATTAACCATTGTTGAGATTGTAGTGCAATCTCCAGTAATATCGAACAGACTCTTTGCCATGCGCTTTCTAGCAGATATATCTGTGAAGTTCATGAGAAAAATAGACATGACAGATGATGGAAGTGATAAAACTCTGGCATCCCAAACGGTTTCATTTCTCATGGACCGCATCACTTTGCTGACGAACTTGGTTTTAAACCTTAATAAACCAAACATAGAAACGGAGCAAGAAATTTGGAGCTTACTTAAAACCATCAATCTTTTGCTATACAAATGCCCTAATCTTAGTGAATTTGTTTTAAATAAGGTCCATCTTTTTATCAAATGCCTACTGAATAAGGATCATAGAACAATCGGGTCAAAGCTTGTGGTCTGTGTATCCAAGTTGGTCAATTTGTGTCAAAAAAACATGCTGAAATATGGAGCTTTGAGTAGCCAGATCCAGAATGTTGTGAGGCTTTTGATCGAAGATGTCTGTGGATGCAGTTATTTTGATTACTATGTGCACATTATCTACCATCTTCTATCACTAAAAGGAATAGAAGATTGCAATGTTGATCATGCTTTCATGATTGAAAATGAAATTATTGCACTTGAGAAAGCAAAGAAACTTATGGAAGTGAAAGAATATTGGTCTGCTTACAAAGCGGGAAAATACGCGTGTTTTCAGGGGGCATGGTTTACAGCTGCTTTTATTTTTGGAGAATTGATAACAATAGTTCATTCTGATTCCTGCCATCAATGGTTAACATCCTTGACTTTATTTGCATATTCAGAAATGAAAATCCTGCATTGCAGTTTACCAGAAGAACGGTCAACTTTGTTAAATTGGTTAGTCAATAAAAGATCTTCTTTACCGATAATGGGAGTTTTAGGTGAAGAAAGCAAGACGACAAATGACGAGATTGAAAATCTTGACAGGGTTCTTAATATTCTTCAGGTTTCAAAGGAAATGTTGTCAGCCAATGATGTCACGCCAAGTGGCCGACACTACTTCCAGATTCAGTTTTTGTTTCTAAGGGCAAATGTTATAGAAATTGTAGTTCATGTCTTTAAGCTCTTGGGTAATAATTCATTTAGCAAAGGGCAAAACAGACATTTACATCATGGTGCATCATTGGTTCAACCACTTACACAACTATCCGCCCGTTTAATGAAATTAGCACACGGGTATGATCTACTCGCCACATCATTTATGGGCATGGACCCTGCAAGCACGATCATCATTTCTGCTTATGCGCTAAGTTGTTCCGTTTTGGCATTTATTACTGGATTTTCGCTTTTCTTTCAATTCGAAAATGTTAACTTACTGAAGGATTTTCATGCTATGCTTATACATGACCTTGTGGCTCGACTTTGGCATATAGACCAGGAGACTTGCAAAGAGTTTTTGTTGCTTTTGAAGACTTGTAATGGTCAACCTAAGAGCTGCTTTAGTCAACAATCAAAAACTCAAAGGTTGGAAAATACATATGAAGTAACAAGCATTATAAAGATTTGCCGGTTCGCGGTCAAGGGAGTTGTTGACCTACAAAATGCAGCAAACCGAATGCATGAAAATGATGATGAGATTCGACTGCAAACGGTTAATGATGGACTGGAGCTTCAGGTATATATTTTAAAGAAATGGTTGAATGTCTCCTCCATGACTCCAACATATTTTTTCAGTGTAAGGTATGTCAAATGATTACATCCTGTTACTTATTTGATATTTGTGATTCTAACCGAGCGTGTACATTTTTTTAGTTGCGACAATTGGGCATGTTTATTTATAAACGGGTCGATTTGGGATGTCTAATTGGTCAAGTGAGTAAAATTGGTCAAAAGTCGCCAAAAAGTGTATTCATATGCATGGAAACCTACTAAATAATCTTATATAAAAAGTCAAGATTGTTAATGAATTAACACTATCTTATATTTTGACACTATATATATAAAAAAGGTGAGATTTTAGATAAAAAGTGTTGAACCCAACCTGTTTAGGGTTTCTTCTTGGACTTTTAATTTAAAACTTTACTAAGCAAGTTTATTTGCAATTTGCAGGCCTTGTGTATCGTGTCAGCTATTTGCCATGAATAGAGACTCTGGAAATGGTGCAAAGATCTCTGTTCTGCCAGGATATCAACTCCATCTAGATCTATGTCTTCAATTAAATGACATTTTACCAGAATCCCAAGCTCGGATTACCAAACTTTATTGCATCCTTCAATGTAAAATGTCATATCAACAACCTAGTCAAAGTCAAGGCGGTAAAAGTCAAACAAAGATGAAGTTTCATGATTTGGCAGATGATACCATTTTGGAATTAAATGAAAAGCTAATCAAGTATGTGAACAAGTGTGATGATGATGATGATGATGATGATGATGATGATGATGATGGTGGTGATAATGATGATGAGTTGGTTACAAAATCAATCGTCTGTTTTAGACCTAATCGAAAAGGTCAAGGATTCTCGACTTGCATGCTTGATGTTTCTATGTTTCCTTTGGGTTCGTATGAAATTAAGTGGTGCGCTGGTTGTTTGGACATTGATGGTTGTTATTGGAGTCTAAATTCTTTAAATTATGATCTAGTTTTCACTGTACAAAAACCTTGTTAAAAGGGATGGTGTAGAAGTTTGTGAATCATTTTGCCAATGAGCATTAGTGAAGGCATGATGTGTTTCATCTAAATGCTTGCCTTGTTTGTATTTGTTTATAGGTTATAAAATTTTTATATAGCAGAAGCAAAAGATTATATATAACATTTTAAAACCATTTTAGAACTCTTACCAAGTTACCAGGGATCCATTTGCAAAAGCTTACAAAACCATAAATGAAAATGCACAAGAGGTTTACAAGCTACAACCTTTGAAGCCTAGGTAGGACAAGTTGAAGATGTTAACGGATGAATCATATGCTTCCTCTATTGGCATTCACATAGGCCAACAATCGACTTAAGTGGTGTTATCCTTAATACGTATTAGTGCAAGAACCTAAAACAACTAGCTAAAACCACTCTAATCTTGTAAAGAGATTTTCAAGTCTTGTGTTCTTGTTGCACTAGGGAAAATAGAATTCCAACATTCAATTAAGAGGCTTTGGTTCAACAAAATACAAAGGGGGGCCAAAAAGTGCAAAACTTTATCAACTTCTTACGGTGGAGGGGGTGGAACCCCTTGAACTTAAACTACTTTAAAGATTATACAATCAAAACACGTCATGTCACTTCAAAGCATGTCACGTCATGTCATTTTTACCCTAAACTACCCAAGTTTTTTTTTAAAGTTTTTTACATATTTTCCCCTATTAAACTTCTAAATTACATATATCCTCAATACCCAAGGGGTCGTTTGGTTCACATAATGTTTTAAATGAAATTGGAATGTTTTAAAGGAATTGGAATATGAAGGAATTAGAATTAATTCCATAAAAAAATTGTATTGAGTTTGGTTTGTATATTATAAATGGAATTGGAATGTTTTAAAAACCAAAAATACAAAACTACCCTTCACAACTCCCTAACTCTAATCATTCATCTTCACTGGTCTTCGTCTTTGTTTTTCCATGGCACCCACTGTAGCATCGTCATTCAAGTTCGGTGGCATCGAATTTAAATTGTTTAGTCACTGTGAATTAGTTAGGATATCATCATGTGGCACTGTGATTTTAGTCCTTTTCTTTCCCTCCCATGAACCGAACACACCCAACCATTTGAAGTTGTTGTTCGCTAGACTAAATCGAGATCGCAAGGCCAAATGGAAGGTCACAAAGCTAAATGAAAGTTTTTATTAAAATCGGAGTTGATATCCTCAGAATTTGTTTGTAAATCTTGACTTTGAATTTAGTTTTTCTTCATCTCTCATATTTTCTTTTGTAATAATCGACTTTGTGGTTCTTCACTCGGATTTTTGTAATTATTGTTGTATTTTTTTTTGTAATCGGATTTGATCTATTACCGATGTTTTGTTTAGTACCTAACACTCACATTTTTGGTTTTCCGCCGAGAAGAGATTTGTTGAGATAAGTGGGTGAAGAAAGGAACATATGAGGATATATTTGTAATCCTTACACATTCCATTGAAAAATTTAGAATTCGATCACAGTTGTGAAGGAATGTTAAATTCCTTTGGTTGATGGAATTTGGAGGTGGAATATTTTCCATTTCCATCAAAAACCAACCAAACACAATTTTGGACGAAAAGTTTTCCAATTCCAATTCAAAGGAATTTGATGAACCAAACGGGGCCTAACTTTAATTCCATATTTTCTCAATTAACTTAAAATTACCCAATTGTCACTCACAAATAATGAAAACCTATTGGCCGCAATAGTGGGAAGCAAAACTGAATCGTCTCTTTGGACGCAATTTTTCATCGTTGTGACGAACACACCACGACAGCCGGGGGACGAACGCTCTGATGAACTGAATCGATCCCTTCATCATTCTCATGGGACGAACTCACTGGACGCACACGACGGGCAAGTTTGATTTTTTTTTTTTGTGTTTCCTATATGCATTGGACGCTATGTATTACCTTTTTGATGAAATTTTTTTAGAAGCTATTATTTCTAAAACTTTATAGAGTGATTTTTTGAGAAGCTAAATGACTAAATAGTGATTAATTCATGAATCTTGTGTTGACGATTAAAAAGCTTGACTCCAATTAGATTTTTTAGCATTCGATATGTTCGTGTTAACATCGACTTGGTTTGGGTTGAAATTGAGGATATATGTAATTGATATATTTAGGAAGAGGATATATATAAATAGTACTTTAATTGGTTCATTAAGGGTAAATTTGTAATAAAATAAGTTATTTTAAATGAATTGGATAAATATGTAATATATATGTTTTAGGAAGGAAAAATATGTAATTAAAATTTAGGGTTGGGTAAATATGTAATAAAGGAACTTAGGAGGAAATACCCGCCTCCTACACTCAAACCATGCTTCCACAACCCGAAAACACTATCTGCAACCGCTACCTAAGTGGGAAACGGTGGTGTTCCCGTAAACCCAATTGAAGTCGAAGGTGAAGACGAAGCCCACCTTGTTCACTCTAAGCTTTATCAATTTCATTATACCAATATTGCATAATTTTTTTAACGACGTTTTGTACTACCCCCAGTACACGAGTGAGTCTTCCTGAGACGGGATGTCAACAGTCCATACTGATTTTGATGCTCCAGGGCTGACTCACCCAGGAACACCATCGAGGAGAAAACCTACCACTGTGGGAAAAACCCCCTTGAGTCAGGTTTGAACCTGAGACCCCAAAAATCCTAAATTCTTACCATCACCCCATACCATTGAACTAGAAGGCCAGTTACACTAATATTGTATATTTGGAAGGAGAATACAAATCAAATAAGTGCATTTTATAATTTTACATTTATATTTACATATATATATATATATATATTGTCTCTAATAGTATATAGAGGAGGGTTAGACTACAAAGAGTTAAAACCCTACAAAGTGTAGGAAGGAACCACAGCATGACACGTGTACAATGGGGAAAAATAAGGGAAAGGGCAATTGCGTCAAAATGCTTTAAACAAAAGAAGGAATCTGCACATGCAAGTCACATGCCATTTCTCCCATTTTTTTTAAAACGTCCATAACTTTTTTATACGTAATTGTTTTAAAAAAAAAATTCATCATAAAATCGAGCGTATTTTTATCTTTCCAACGAGTATGGTATTGCTATATTAAAAAAAAGAACAACTTGGTGTTGTTTGAAATTGAGAGTTTTTAGGTGTTTTTATGTTTATGGTTTTGAAATTTTAAGCTAAAGTGTAAAACACCATAAAAGAAGCAAAACGCCATAAGTATAAACACGTCAAAACAACATGACTAAAAAAGCCAAAAAATACCATGTTGAAATTTGTCATTGTGAAAATGCCATGACAAAAAAAACTAAAACGTCATATTCAAATTGGCATCTAGGTGTAAAACACCATGACCCCAAAAACTCTTTGTTGAAAAACACCATGACTAGAAAAACTCAATGTTAAAAAACACACAGTTGAAAACACCATAGATGTAAAACACCATGTTGAAAACTCACTTTAATTCGAACACAGGCTTAACCAAGTTTATGTTTATGGTATTGAAATTTTAAGCTAAAAATGTAAAACACCATGATAGAAGCAAAAACGCCATAAACATAAATTATGGCGTTTTTGTTTTGTCATGGTGTTTTACACTTTTGGCGTAAAATTTCAATCGACGATTAGTTTTTCATTGTGTTTTATACTTTAACTTCCATATACATGGTGTTTTGTCATGTTTGTGTTTATGGTGTTTTACCTTTTTTTTAAACGTCTAGTTAAACATAAATTATATGTCACAGTTGTAAAACACAATGACAAGCTAAATCGCCATGTGAAAACACCATGAACAAAAACACCATGTCGAAATTGGGTGTTTTAATTTGTCACTGTGATTCTGAAAACACATGTTGAAAATAAAACGTCATGTTGAAAGAGTTTATAAAGAAACTAAAACGTCATGTTGGATCATAATCTGTCATTGTGATTTATCAAAGAGTTTATAAATAAACTAAAACACCATGATCAAAAACACCATGTTAAAATTTGTCATTTTGAAAACACCATGACCAAAAACTCCATGTTAAAATTTGTCATTTTGAAAACACCATGACCAAAAAAGCTAAACATCATGTTGAAGTTGGCCTCTAGGTGTAAAACACATTGACTAGAAAGACTCTATGTTGAAAAACACCATAATCTAAAAAACTCTATGTTGAAAAAACACCATAGATCTAAAACACAATGTTGCAAAAAAACTCACTTTCAGTGTTATTTAAATAAAAACGATTTAAAAGAATATATATATATATATATATATATATATAATAAAAAAAACTAATTGTAATGTTGAAAACACCATGACCAAAAAAACTAAAACGCCATGTTCAAAATGGCCACATGTGCAAAACACCGTAAGCATAAAAGCTTTATGTTGAAAAACATTCAGTTAAAAACACCATAGCTTTAAAACACCATGTTTGGTAAAAACCACTTTAATGTTATTTAAAAAAAATGATTTTTATTTATATATATATATATATATATAATAAAAAAACTAATCGTAATGTTGAAAACACCATAACCAAAAAAACTAAAACGGCATGTTGAAAATGGCTCACATATGTAAAACACCATAACTAGAAAAACACATAGTTGAAAACACCATAGATCTAAAACACCATGAATAAAAAAAACCCACTTTAATGTAATCTAGACAAAAACGATTTAAAAGAGTATATAAATATAACAATACCATACTCGTTGAAAAGATAAAAAAACGCTCGATTTCATGGTGAAATGTTTAAAAAAAAATAATGACGTATAAAAAAGTTATGGACGTTTAAAAAAATGGAAGAAATGGCATGTGACTTACATGTGCACTTTTTTGACTTGGCACTTCCCTTAATACCCTTCCTGGTGCTTTTCTACTTGCTATTATTTATAAAAATGCCACCACGTGAATCTCAGCCACAAATCACAAAGATCTTGTGGCTGAGATTCCTTCCTATACTTTTTAGAGTTTTGAGCCTTTATAACAGAACCTCTAAAAGGAAATTGTCAGCGACAACTACTTAAAAGGAAATTGTCAACGACAACTTCAACTCTTCTATTTTGTTTAATGACAACTTCAACCCTTCTATTTTGTGTTAATGACACACATGACCCTTTAATTTTATAAAATGTCAATTTAATCCCCTCAAGTTTTTAAAGCTTCAACTTTACCCATGTAGATGTAGTATATATAATCTGATTTTAATAGTAATAATTTTTGTTTGTTTTTTTAATTTTTTTTCTTAACGTCCCGATATAAATTTTGTTAAAAACGGAGTCGTATTCAAAATAGAGTATTTTTTAGATATTGTGGGTTATATCAGCTGACGGTGACGTGCTGGTACCGTGAAAAATGAGACCGACTGAAAAAAACATCGATACCCATTATATAACTGTCTTTTATCTTTGTTTCGATCTCCACAACCGAGTTGCGGTAACTTTATATGTTTCTTTTATTTATTTGACCACGTTTCTTTTTGTGCTTAGCCACGTTTTTGTCAGCGCCTCAGCAGTTGAAGGTCTGCCTCCGGCGGTGGAGCGCGGGGCAAAATTTATTTAACCACGTTTTTTTGTTTACCCGCGTTAATGTCATCGCCTTAACTGTTTAAAGTCCGCTTTCCGCCGTAGAGCGCGGGGCAACATTATCTAGTTTCATTCCAAATATAAAGGTGTGTGCATATATGTATACATAATAGGTGTCACACCCCCAAAATCCACCAATAGAGTTTTACCGTTAGGGGCGTGACGTGATAGGATCTCAGTCATTAGTTACGTTGAACGACTCTATATGAGTTTAATAAAAACCACTAGTATTGCTCATAGTCACGATGCAACACTAGTAATGAAAATACAGATTTAATGTAAGACTTGGGGAAGCGAAAAGTTAAATGAAAAACATGCGCCAAAACAGTTGCGTCAAAATAAACAATTCAAAGATAATTAAAAATAAATAATTCTTGAGTTTGCAAATGATAGACTTCGTATGCATGCATGCCTTAGCTCGTGCTTGTACCTTAATTACCTGAGAAAACATGTTAAAACGTGTCAACACTAGGTTGGTGAGTTCACAAGTTTATATGTTTGTAAAGCTTACTAGATAATACCATATTCAATTATATCATAGGTAGCTAACCTAGTACATGTTACTAAAGCGTTTCGACACCGAAGCTGACTGTCAGTATGTTTGAACTGCCTTCCACCATGACTATCACAATCAATGGTAAATGTTTAGGTAAATGTTACACCCGTTCGACTACCTGTCGTGTTAGCGCGACTAACACGGGTGGGGCTTGTCAATGCCCAGTAGTACTACTCAAGATTTCCTCGCTAACCCATATACTAACGGTTCGATAAGTAAGGACTTTCGTGATATGTTTGCGCTTAGTACACAAGTGATATAAAAGAAACGTAATATCTAAATGTTCGTACCCATGTTTTCTCCCCCAAGTTTAAAACATAAGAAAAGGGGCCGTGAAACTCACCTTAGAGTATGTGCGTAAGAAAGCGAATCTAAAATGCTTGACGAATAACTGCCACCTATAAACACCGGTTTATAAGTGTATGTTCGTGCAAGTTGATACAAACCCTAAGTATCCACACAATCCCATTATTTAAGTGTTTGAAAAGAGTTTACAAGTTTGACTCATTTTTGACCAAGTTTGACTAAGTTTGACCCGACGACCCGTTGGTGACCCGATTAATGATTTAACGTTTGTTCAGTATAATACTTCTATATTATACACAAATGATCATGCTGTAACACTTAGCAACAAATCCTAATTGTTCTAATCAAACAAGCATGATTTCCAAAAATAGCAGGTTTCCAAAAATAGCAGGTTTCTATAAATAGCAGGTTTCTATAAATAGAAAGTATGTTCGGGCTTTGTGTCTCGTGAAATTATCATTGTTAATATGCTTGTAATACTACTATAACATGTTCAAGATCATCATATCACATAACCATTGCATAGAACTTAACATGTATATCACAATTCCAGTAAAGTTTCCATCTTTAGTAACCTATGACTAGCATGCGTGATTTCAAACACCTAACACGTTACAATAGGTTATTGTATGTTAACTAACATGTACCAATCATTAAACCACATCATGCATGTCTAATTAGCAAGTTCTAACCACTTTTGACAATTAAAGTTTCCTTATTTGGAAAGTTGGTAAAACCGGGTTATGTATTCAAAATCTGATTTCACAATTCATCTAACCATGTATCAACTAGCTCATAACCATTATCACATCATCCTAACCATGCCTAGCATGCAAGTTAGAAAACCTAAAAAGTTTCCCTTTTTAGTAACTTGTCCATTTCACGCTCAAATCACAAAATTAACACATCAAATCGACTCTAAATCTTTCAACTAATATAATTACAACTATACAAATCATAATCCACGTCTAGCATGCGATTCCTATCCTTCACATAATCAAAAAGTTTCCATATTTAACAAGTTACTAACCACACGGATCTAGGGTTTTGCAATTAACCATAAAATCAACAAATACATGCAAAACAATAACAAAGTTAACATTTTTATTATAAAATTTCATGTTTGGATGAACTAGGGTTTGACCTAAAATTTAGGGATCAAAAAGTGACGGAATTTAACGAAACGACTTACGTAGAAACGTTAGGAATGTCGAGAGGAGTCCAAATACGCGTTCAATTGCGAGATCGGAGATCGAACGGGGGTCCTTTGGGTTGCTTCTTCACTTCGGTCGAGAGAGAGAGGGTGGGATGAGGTCGACGGTTTTTAGGGGTGGGAGGTTAAGGTTTGTGTTTTTTTTTTTTTTTTTGAATTCTTTTATCCTTATCTAATAGTTAATGGGTTTTAAGATGGGCTTCTAGCTTAATTAAAGCCCATAGGCTCTAATTAATTAAATAATAACTATTTAATAATTAAAATTTTCGATTTATAATTTTATAAAAACTCCAACTTTTATAAAAATATTGTATGCGGTTAATATTCGATAAACACCTACGAAAACAGTAATATTCACATAATTCACGTAATCACATAAGATTATATAAAACTCGCAATTTATATAAAATATAAATTATTAATGTTCGTAATATTAATATTCGATTAATCACCAACGTTCCGGGTTAGACTCGAGTGCGATCCGATGTGTGCGATTAAATGTAATGTACGTGCAACTAACTGAGTTAATGGAGTTCGAAATGAAAGATGTTTGAACTAACGAGGTTTGAGTTAACGGAGTTAACCTGAAAATGCCGGATGTCACAATAGGATTATTGGATTTTAATAATCCCACCTTTTACTAATTGATCAATAATAATCCCAACTGAGAATATTCATTACCACCGGTCCCTACTTTCAAACTATTTTTTTACATTGGACCCCCGTTAAAAAAACATAACGCCGTTAGAGTTTATATGACGTGGACATCTGCAAACCGTCGGAAAGTCGAGACAAGCTAGCACCGGTCTCGTGTTGGCTTTTGAAATTGGCTTTGATGGTGTTTAACTGGTCTTGTTAAACACCACCGTTGTCTCTGTTTGGACATTTCGGACCCACGAGACCAATTAAACACCACCAGAGCCAATTTCCAAAGCCACCACGAGACCACTGCTAGTTTGACTCGACTTTTCGGCGGTTTGCAGATGTCCACGTCATATAAACTCTAACGGCGTTAATTTTTTTTAACGGTGGGTTCCATGTAATAAAATAGTTTGAAAGTAAGGACCGATGGTAAGAGTATTTTCAGTTAGGATTATTATTGGCCAATTGGTAAAAATGTGGGATTATTAAAATCCAATAATCCTACATAATAACATAACGTTTATAGTAAACGATAATTATTTACATTTAATATACTTTATATCAAGTATTAAAATTTTACTAAACAATAATTATCGTCATTTGATTATCCGTATTTATATCATCCATATAATAATATGTATTACACTGACTCATTGTTTACCTTCAAATCGAACTTAAACGCACACTTGGTAAATTTGTTTAGTGTGTACATAGGATCATGCGTCGATAACAAAGTTGTTATATATTGTGTCTTGGCACATATATCCAACAATCTCTACTTGCGCGAGATTTAACATATATGAATATAAATGATAGACAGCGGTGAACGTTTCACAACATCTCACTACTCATAACGACATAGTCATCCACAACAGCCATTCGATCTAAGTATACACAATATATGATACGTTATCGATAGTCGTATAATTGTACAGTCTTTATTATTGTTACATTTTCATAATTAAAATAAAAAGACACTCCATACTAAAATTATTCTTACAAACCATATCGAATGAAAGCAAAACTATATAACCAAAATTAGAACAACTAGAATCTTTGCCCCGCGCTCCGCAACGGGAGACAGATTTTAAACAGTTGAGACGGTGACATTAACGTGGCTAAGCACAAAAAGAAACGTAGTTAAATACATAAAAAACGTTTGAAGTTACTATGACTCAGTTGTGGAGATCGAAACATAGATAAAAGATAGTTATATAACGGTACCGATGTTTTTCAGTCAGTGTCTGTCTCGTTATTCATCGTACCAACACGTTACCGTCAGCCTATATAAACCACGATACCTAAAAATACTTTATTTTGAATACGACTCCGTTTTTAACAAAACTTATACCACAACGTCAAGAAAAAAAAAACAAACGAAAATTATTAAGGAAAAACATATTATATATATTATAATGGGTAAACTTGAAACTTTAAAAACTCGAGGACGTCATAGTAATATATTATAAAGTTGAAGGCTATTTTTGTAATTACACAAAGTTTGGAAGGTGAAACTGTCAATTACATAAAGTGTAGTGTTTAAATTGTCGGTGGTAAAAGTGTAGGGTTTAAATTGTCGGTGGTAATTTACCACCGACACTTGTGATTGAGTTTACCGATAATTAAAACCTCACAACAATATACTTTTGTCTTGCTATACGTCATATAAAAACACAAACACATATATACACAATATATTAAATGATATCCTTCTCTAATTAATTAACTTTTCTCACCTCTTTCATCTCTCTATTATTTGTAACAAGTTTCATATACATGTATCTATCATATAACATACACATGTGTAGATGTTTATAGTATAAGAATACACATACATTTACGTATATCAGTTCGTTTGCGTTCATGAGCGTTCATTTGTGTTCGCTACATATAATTATCGAACAAACACGTCCATTTTCATAATGAACACGGACATGCAATCTCGTTCAGTTATATGTTCGTGAACAGAAAATTTCTGACATGTTCATTCGGTTCATTTGCGCCGTAGACTCTAGCCAATTTACCCACACCTAGTCCAAAACTAAGCCCACTCGAATAAGTTACCTAATCTAGAAAAGCCCGCACCATGAGTTATGACTAAACGAGGCCAGCCGTTGTGAGTCTGTGTTTTCTCTTTTGCTGCTTTTGCCCTAATTTTAGATATTCAGTGTTGGTCGGTCTCAGTCGGCGATTCATCGGCGTCTTTCCGGCATCTCACTCCGGTAATCCTTCTACCTGTTTCCAGCCGGTAATTCTTGCATCTCTATTGCTTTTATTTACAACATGTTAATGTTTTATGATAATCCTTGCATCCTTGTTTAACGAACTTCTTTTTGCTTCGGTTTGAACTTTCTGGCATGTTAATATTGATCTCGGAATGGTTAAAAGTAACATATATTGAGAATAAACTATGCTACGATCAATCGTTCGTGTAATCAGCTTTTATGTCAAGTTTTTGTGCTTTTGTTTTTCTGTATAAGACTGGAATCAACTCATTCATCAATGTTTTAGCGTACACTCTATGTATCGTTCATCCAAATTCTAACCTAGTAGATGAATTGAATGCAGTTTATGTTTAATACACTCATTTATTGCTTCTGTTTCTACTTTCTGTTTATTTCTGCAGATTTAATATGATATTATGTAGTTTTATATCTGTTTATATCATTTATTAGGTCAGGTTACAGTTGTTTTACATTCTAAAATTATGTGAGTTTTTTTTAGGATAATCCTTGTATCTGCCATCTAAGTTCTAATCTAGCAGATGTGAAATGAAGTTTTTATTTGATGATCTTTTTTACTGTTTCTGTTTTGACATTCTGTTTATTTCTGCAGCTTGAACATGTTATTTCTGTTTATTCATGTAGTTTTATATCTGTTTACATCAATTTTTAGTTCAGGTTCTAATTTTGATTAATTTAAATTAGATATTTCTATTTTTTTAAAGAAAGAGTGAGTGTACCTTGTGTAAACAAATCTGACATTTCATGTTATTTTTTAACATTTAAACAATATAAAGCACTAAATTCGTATTTCCACAGGAAGCCTACCACTTCTTTTCTCTTTCATCAGCGACTCCAAGCATTCACTCTTCATAAACTAAATTTCATCATTGTTTAGTGAATCACTTTCTTCAGTTCACTAAAATGGGTAAGGTTTCCTCTATTTGAATCCATTTTTTGTTATGTTTTAAATTTGTACATCAGATCTTAGCTCCTTTGCTCAATTCAACATCTTTTATTAGTTCGTGAGCATGATCTGAGTTCAGTTAATTTGAGTAGCAATTTCTGAAATCAGCTTAATGTTCGTAAATAAATTTAAGCGAATTACTGAATTTGAACTTTAATGACAGATAACATCGAAGAGGACATTCGTGCGTTGCAGCTTGATTCATCTGGTATGTTATTCTGATCTAATTTAATCGGCATCAGTGGTTTTGTTGATTTTGTACTGCATGTTCGTAAAGCTGATTTTGAAATTTTGTGTACTGATTTGTTACATGTTTATCAATATATTTTTGTATTAGTTTTGTGCTCTTTATGAATATATTTAAAGTAGTTTCATAGTACTAGATTATTTGTTGGAAGTTTAAAGGGGATTTGGAAATACTGAAAGTCTGAAATTCCGTGATATTATTATTTTTTTTCTCTAAATGCTAGCTGATGATAGTAATATGGTGCCTAATGAGAATGGTGGGGAGCCTGAAGAATTAGTGGCTCCTGCTAACGTGGAAGAAGAAGGTAAGAAGAATTCAACATTTCATTATACTTGTCACAATTTAAGATGAAATTAAGTTAAGGTGCTATTTTATGCTGTCATATGGTGGTTATTGGGTATAACATTAAACAAAATTAAAGACCTAGAATCGATGAACCTGATGCCACATGTAGTGTTATTCATTCCTTTTGTTTCTTGAGGTCATTTCATCATTGAGAGGGCCGAGGAAACTAAAAATATGGAAATCATCATTGCCTTCATATGTTTTTTTTCAAGTGTTAATACATACATGTAACGGGGGGACAACAGTTTCAGCTTGTTTCAGGTGACTGTAGATCTAAACATATAACAATTTAGTAGCTGGAATTATCAACAAAGTTTAGTGTCCTTGGTTTTTCTTATATAATAAGTTATATGGTAGTGGGAGCTGGGAACTTCACAAGACCAATAATTGAATTAAAACCATTTTAAAGTCGGTATGAACTATCTTAGATTTCACAGTTAGCATTCAAGAATCAAATTCTTCATATGTTTTTATCCTTCTTCTCTCCCCCTCGTTTTTCCTGTTTCTTAAGGCTTCATATTTCTTGCTTTATAAACAGTCTTTTGAAAGTATTATTACTAACTGTCACACTTCATAGGTTGGTAATTTGGTATTGTATATATAGAACTACAAGTTTCGGTTTAGTCTTTCTGCTGTGGGTGCAATGTAAAGAGCAATTACTTTTTGTGTGTGCAGATTTGAGGGATGCGTCACATATTGCTCCCCACACCGAGGAGGATGCTGACTCCCAAACAGTGCATTCTGAGCCAAAAGATGTGGTTGAAGGTTTATTACCTGAAACTGTGTCTGTATTTTTTTAAACTGCTCTAAAAAATATTTTGTGATTTCTCGAAAAAATTGTTTTTTCTGATTGCAGGGAAAGAGCTTGGGGCTTCTGCTTCAGAACTTATTGAAGATGAGGTGGAAAAGAATAAGAAGCGGCATCTGAATGTGGTATTCATCGGTCATGTTGGTGGGTTGATCTTCTCTGAGTTCATGTTTCTAGGGTTTATGGACTGAATTTGAGTTACTTGCTTTTGATCCTACTTTTTGGTGCTAATTCTGCCTCAAGTTGGCCTATGATTTTAAATTTGGATTCTCTTATTATTCTTCTTAAAGTTTGCTCTTGGTGGAAAATATTGATAAATTGATTTGCACTTTCTTCTAACTTTTATTGAAAGGCATATTAAATATGTGTTTCATCTTGATTATTGAAAGGCAGACTTTTTCTTGTTGGTTATCCTCTAAATTGTGGTACATGCCTTCTTACCATCAATTTTCTTAAATCCTTTTAAATGACGAGATTCCTCTTTCATGTTTCTGATCACAAGCACTACTTGATGAAGTTACTTTTCTCCCTTCTATGAACTTTATAATATTTATTTAGTTATGTGGTCCACCATCTTAACCATTTAGGACTATATATATCTTAAGTTCATTATCATTTCTACTGTTTTATAGGATGATGAATCGATTTAGAGTAAAGCTACCTGAACATAAAGACCCTTACAATTCATCATCTGATACATTTTTATTTTGTCATATGGGCTAAAGATGCTGGAAAGTCAACCATTGGAGGTCAGATACTATACCTCAGTGGCCAAGTTGATGAGCGAACAATTCAAAAGTATGAGAAAGAAGCCAAGGATAAGAGTAGAGAGAGCTGGTAAGCCATTTCTGGTCTGTGAATTTACTTCAGATTCTGGACTATGATTTTATTTTAATATCTTATCTGTTGTATGCTGTTGTATGCTGTAGTGTCCATATTACTGTTTTTTAAACCCAAGTCACATTACCCAGTGTCCTACTTTTCCTTTATGTCAAGTACAGCGTCTTATTTTAGCTATAGTTAACTGATTACAGTGTTGTTTTTTGGCCCATGAGCTGAATTTCAGTCCATCTTTAGTGAGTGCCAAAATGGTTGGGTTATATAATCATTTTGGTGGTATTTATTTATCTCTGTTAAGTGCACATATATATGGAATGTTATTCCAATGCATCCGGAATGTTCTTGAACAATTTTAATTAAAGATTGCAAACCATAGATACTTTGATAAAACAGTTCCAAATTCCCTTTCTAATTTTTATCTAACTCTTCACCTTATTGGCTGCTGTGGTTTCAAAATGGGGTTTGATAACAGTTTGATACGCCCCAGACATAAAATATGTGGATTTTGAACTGAAGTTTGAACAAACTACAAAATAAACAGTTTTTACAAACTAATTAATGATCTATATTTGAGATATAGACTATCCATCCTAAATATGGGTTTAATTTTGAGAGGTAAAACTACTCTGGTGATGACATTTAGGTGGTCCATCGTGCTTCTAATTAAAATACACATGCTTTAGTTTAGGAAAGGATCATATAATGATGCATTTTAGAATCACCTTAAGCTTATAGAGCTCCATTTCTGTTTGATTTATATAGAGATTATTTTGTGGTTATTTTTTGGACTCCTATGGTTTTGAATGAGGTACTTTGCCTTCATATGCCTTGTTATGTTCACTTTCACTTTGTACTAGGTATATGGCGTACATTATGGATACCAATGCAGAGGAGAGAGTGAAGGTACCGTACTATTAATTTACTTTTTTCATTTGAGACAAAAAAGTTCATTTAAAATTGCTATCGGTTACTTTATTGCTGATTGATCTCAAAACTTTATCGTTCTTCTGGTTCATGCTTGACACATGTATTACTGCTATGCCAAATTGCTCTTCGTAGGGCATAACAGTTGAAGTTGGGAGAGCACATTTTGAGACGGAAACCACTCGATTTACTATATTGGATGCACCGGTACTTATCTTTACCATGACACTTTCGATGTAGTGAAATAGAAAGACTACAATGCCATCTTTAATTATAGTCATTAAAAGAATGTAATTATTTGGTTTTTTTGTCATTTATCAGTATTTCACTAAAGGATTTAATATAATTGGTGCCACTTGAGTATTCATAAAAAATTAACAGCCATACATGTATTTTGTTCTAAACTTTTGCTATCGAGTGAATAGTACTCTGGAGGTGAGATCACTAGTGATACTATCTTATGTGGATGTCATATCATATACTCTATTTGTGCCGAGTCTCCAATGTTATTTTCTTTCACATGTACTAAGATGATTGTTAGATCATCTTTAAAAAGAACCACTTAACTTCTGCAGTTTCACAAAATCAGTACCTGTGATAACTCTGGTTCACTATCTTTTGCGCATATTTTTTTAATGATCTTTTTTAATGGTTTTGTATATCTTTCAGGGTCATAAAAGTTATGTACCTAATATGATCAGTGGTGCTTCTCAGGCTGATATAGGTGTACTGGTAAGCATTTGTTTCAATACGTCTTGTTATCCTGTATTGTGTAGCTTAATTACATGTTTATCATATATTCATTCACACACACCCACACACACACTCTCACTCTCTCTCAGGTTATATCCGCTCGGAAAGGGGAGTTTGAAACTGGATATGAAAGAGGTGGGCAAACTCGTGAACATGTTCAACTTGCAAAGACTTTGGGAGTTTCTAAGCTGCTGGTTGTTGTCAATAAAATGGACGATCCAACTGTTAACTGGTCAAAAGAGAGGTGCTTTAGCCAAATTTTTGTAATGCATAACACTAATTTAATTCATATATTTACTGTAACACTGTTTTTTTGTAGGTATGATGAAATTGAGTCAAAAATGGTTCCTTTTTTGAAGTCTTCAGGCTACAATGTGAAGAAAGGTAAAAGTGCATATATTTTTTAAATATTAATGTTTTGTTAATAATCTTGTCTTCACATATGTTTTCGTATTTGAATTTTTATGGCTTTTACAGATCATTAAATGTTCTCTTTTGATCTTGGGTGGGCATGGTTATTTTTGTTGGCTTTGTTAAGAAACTTGAAGTTTTATTGCATCATATTGATTGCAACAACAACAATCATGCCCAGTAGAATCCTACCAATAGCAAAGCTATCGGTAGGGTCTGGGAAGGATGGGATGCATGCAAACCATACCTCTATTCTAGAGGGTAGAGAGGTTGCTTCCAGGGGAGACCCCTAGCTCTAAAAACCCTATTTGGACATGGAAAATATATTAGAACCATAAAGAAGTTCACATAGTAAAAGAAACAACAAAAAGCTCTAATACTATCGTGTCAGTAAGATACCAAGAGCATTGCATCACATTGATTGACGATGTTAAACCGTTTGTTACCATAAGCTTATGGTTATCTGGTTTTGCTGTATTCTGGTCAATTCTTTTGAAATGGTTTGAGATATGGTTTTGAGAGCCACTATACTTGCATGCCAAAATAATAAACACATATTATTAAGTTATCAAAGGATAAGTGGGTTATTCTTAAGAACCGATTTAATGCCAAAATAATAAACACATATATTATTAAGTTATCAAAGGATAAGTGGGTTATTCTTAAGAACCGATTTAATATCTAGAATGTGATTATATTAAGTTGCATATTGCTAGAAAATTGTATAGTTAGTCATCTTATTGTCGGTTAGATGTATAGCAAATTTGTAGGTGTCATCTTTAATTAGGTTCCTACTATAGTTACTTTGGTATTGATTCAATACCAAGTTACTTATTAAATAGAAAAGTCAGATGTATTCCCATCTCTCTGACTTCATGGTATTGTTGGCTCAGAGCCACATGGGGTTCTGTTCCCTTTACAATCTTGCTTTTGCTTGCCCAGACCCACCCACTTTCTGCTTCTCTTTTAAAGCCTTGTGGCTATTCGTTTCTGTTACTGGTGCTACCATCCATATGTGCCCTTGTTCTTGTTGATTACACCGGAACCCCAGTCCACCGCCAGAAGCTCCATCAGCACCTTAAATCTACTCCAACAGACCGACCCTGTGTGACACCTGCAAATCAACTGTTATGCAACCCTAAATCTACTGCAGAAAGGCCATGCTGAACAGAGAACATTATTTTTTGGTAGTTGCGCGCACTATGATGATTCAACAATGCTTTCTTTATTGACATCTTTGAGGAAGAGGTGTACATGGAACCACTTTGGTTTATGGTTCAGATTTTTGTATAACATTTGCAGATTTTTGGATACCTTTTTGTGGTTACAAGGTTGTTATGTAATTTGGTGATATTTTTTTTATAATCTTTTAATGGTTGCAGATATTCAGTTTCTTCCAATATCTGGCCTTCATGGTACCAACATGCAAACAAGAATGGACAACAAGGTATGCCCATGGTGGAGTGGTCAATGTCTCTTTGAAGCCCTTGATGCTATTGAGGTTCCTCCACGAGATCCAGGTGGTCCGTTTAGGTATCACTTCCAATTCTGGTTTTTCTTGAACTAGTCCCTGAAGTGAATTTAAATTATTATCTAACTTAATATTTAATTACCAGGATGCCTATTATTGACAAGTTCAAAGACATGGGGACTGTTGTTATGGGAAAAGTAGAATCCGGTAGCGTACGTGAGGGCAGTAACGTGCTCATTATGCCAAACAAGGTGCTTTTTATAAGGACTTAAAAAAATATATAATTCCGAACACTAATATCTAAATGGCACATTTGTAAATTGTATATGCAGGTTCAGGTGAAAATTCTTGCTTTATATTGTGATGAGGATAAAGTTAGAAGTGCGGGCCCTGGTGAGAATCTAAGAGTTCGATTATCTGGGATTGAAGAAGAAGACATACTTTCGGGTTTTGTTCTTTCCAGTATCGGTATGTTTTCTTACTAAGATCAATATTAATGGGTTAGGCTAAAGGATTTAACTAATAAGGTAACATACGAACATGTCAAATTAGTAGAATGGGTTGGAAGTTATTTGAAGTGTATTCAAACATATAAAGACGTCAAAGATTAGTTATATAAGTAATAATGTTGTGTTTTGTGATTATTTCAGCTCATTCATTATAAGAATTAACAAATGGGTAAAAACTGTTTTGTGTCGTCCCATCCGTCCCATTTTCGAGCCTTTTGACCTGATTACATTTATTTCTTGTTATTCAACCTGCTGGACCCACACTCTTTGCCAGTCTGAACCAGTGTTTCAGAACCGGACCGGGAACTGGACATATAAACGGTCCGGTTTTGTGTAGTTGAACCGCTTTCATATGAACCGGCCGGTCACCGGTCAGACCGGTGGTTGAACCGGATTTCATTTTTTTTTTGTTTTTTTTCTATCAAATCTCACTTTCTTATTAATTTAGTATTCCAAGTTTCATATTTTATTTATTTAAGTCTTCATATGACATCAAAATTGCAAATTAACCTCAAAATAAAAATTGTTTTATATTTTGTATCTATATACATATTTTTAATTGTTTATGACGCCATCCTGTTTTTAAATCCGGTCGATCCGGTTTGACCAGTAGACCTGTAAGGCGGCCGGTTTCCTGCACAGTCCGGCTCTGGAAACGTTGGTCTGGACTATTTTTAATTATTTATGACATCAACCTATTTTTCTTTGTTGCTTTTTTACTCCTTTGTCTTTATTTAAAAGGTTTAATGTCGTCTGTTTTTTTGCAGAAAAACCAATACCAGCAGTTAATGAGTTTGTTGCTCAGTTGCATATTCTTGAATTGCTGGATAACGTATGGAACAAAATATCTTTCATCTTCGATTTGTTATTATGCTTTGTCAGTTATATTTCTGAATATTATTTTCTATTTTAGGCTATTTTCACTGCTGGTTACAAGGCTGTATTGCACATTCATTCTGTCGTCGAGGAATGTGAGATTATTGAACTGATGCAACAAATTGATCCTAAAACTAGGAAACCTATGAAAAAGAAGGTGCTCTTTGTCAAAAATGGTGCTGTTGTTATATGCCGTGTTCAGGTTAGTTTTTATACTAATTATTAATATTAATTAATATTTCACATAATTTATTGTTACATTCTTCTGTTGCTTCTTCCTTTCGCCTAGAGGTAAATTCTGATACGCGTTGGGTTTACCCAAAAAGTATCTTCTTGTCCAGATTTTTAGATATTAATAAATAGTTATCGTATCAAAATATGATTACAACTATTTATTGTAAATAATAATCTACATTTTTTAATATGAGTGAGTTATTATTATTTTTTGAAGATATAACAAAGGGAGTGAATTGCTATTCTTTTTTCATAAAGAAATTCTTATGTGCGGTATTCGAATATCTTCCTCAGGTGTCTAATATGATATGCATAGAGAAGTTCTCAGATTTTCAACAGCTTGGGCGGTTTACACTCCGCACAGAAGGTAAATTTGTTTAAACAGCCTATATTTAAAACTAAAAAACGTGTAACTTCGTATCTATTTCCTCCTTCAACCATAGAAATTTAACATAAAAAGAAACCTCTTCTACAGGAAAAACCGTTGCAATTGGAAAAATTACAGATCTTCGTGCATAAACAATTTTGGGAGTTACGGTAAATGTTAAGTTTGATATTATTTTACGATCCTAAATCGAAGGGAAAGTTGCAACTTGATCTTTTATGATTTTTATGATATGTTTTGAATTTCCAGTGATTTCATGCTGCTGAATTACAGACCAGAGAGCACTCTGCGAGTATATTTTTTCTTTTTCTTTTAGAAACCGCCAAAATTTGTTGCTTTTCGATACTTGCATCTTGTTATTCATGACAATGTAATCGTCACTTGATCATGGTATTATTGTGTTGTGTGATTATGGAGTTATATCTTTACTATCGGATTCTGACTGTAAACCGAAGCTGATCAGTCCTTTTACGCTCAAACCTTCGATAAATGTGTTTTATGTGCATCGCTTTTGACATTTTGGGCGTGAGCATTCAAGCCTTGATGCGAGTATGTCGTTTAAGTTGTATATTGTTGTTTGCTACAGATTTCACGACTCGTGCGTGCTACTGGTAAACGTACGTAGGGTAAAAGATTTTTAAAACATTATTGCGGTTTTGGTTAGAACTTATGTTTTGTTCTTCTTTCTTTATCAATCCACAAGACATTTAGCTTTTTTTTATTTACTAGTCTAGAACCATAATTGTCCTGGGAGGAGAGCAGACAGGGTTTTTTCACAAAAATTGGTGTAGGTTATAAACCGGTTAAGGGTTTTTTTAGAATTACAAAACTAGTTTTTCTATCCCGTCTTTCCAATCATAGCTTCACGTGGTATGTCGCCAACTGAAGCTCTAGTCTTGACTGGTTTTTTCTACATTCCCCCTAATAAGAGCATCACGCCTAACCGACCCGTATGCTTCGTCTTAACCGTCTTATCCTACTAAAGATAGAACGTTGGAGTGATTACTATGGGCATAAATTCAGAATATGAGAGTAATCACGGTGATCAAATGCGATTTGGTAGTCCACATTACTGCTCGAATTCTATACCCCAGAAGACGTACCTCTTGGCTCGCGGTTACTCGTGGTGACATTCGTTTCACCCTCGTCCTATTTTCGGTTTAAGTAATGGTATTTTATTTTTAATTAAAACACTTATTTTCTCTTAAATCTGGCTCTGATACCAACTTGTAAGACCCCGACCCGGGCATCTTACAGTTGGTCCTGATAACGGGTTACTCACTTTAAAATGTATCAGTTATCAATTAAACTACATCAGAAGTCTTTCTAAAAACGTTCATCACTACGTTATTTCACTTACCCCACGAATGCCTACACACCAATTTGAGTAGCACCGCTCCCAAGCCAAGATACGTCAACCACAAAGCTCACCTGCAAAAGAATTTAACATACACACAAAGTCAGCTACGCTGAATGAGTTATAATAGTTTGATTTAAATTAAAGTCATCTCATTCGCAAAGTTAATTATCTTTACCTAGGACACTCCGGTCCTTACAAGTTATTTTATTATCATTTATAGTCATTTAGATAACCCCCGTTATCCCAAATGTTCAACTCCCCCAGACTCATCCCACACAATTATAACTCATTAAGTCTCACCTACATGGATCATACTTACTCACTAAAAACTCCTAACCTACCACACATAATAACTCAAATCCTGATTAACACGATAATTCTCTAGACATTTGTCTACTCAGCCTTAACCAAGGCTTACACGAATTTACTGACACGACAGTTGTAAACACTACGTCACAATCCTAACTCAACGGTCAATCTAACACCTCTCGCCTCAACGTTATTGTCCTACACATCACAATAATAATATCTCACGCACAATAAATATAACTTAATTTTTGCATGCAATTTAACACAAATATATTCGCACACAAACACATACCTCGTCAATGCACCCTCGTCAGGGCATTAAACATACCTCGAGCTCATCATTCACCTGTTAAATAATGTCACCATTGGTGACTTCCCGAAGGACATCGTCCTTCACAATCCCGTTTGCCATGTCATCAATACAAGGACGCAAACACAATATCCGCCGTGCCACAACGACAACGACACAAAACCCATAGCACAAACATAGACATATAATATCACACTACGTTTACATGACTCATTAACTACACCTGCACCTATTACTAGAATAACGTAGCATGCACGTAGTCATAAGCAATTAGCTTAATGCCCAACTCTTCCCGGCCAACCCTTAATACGTCACACATTAATAACTAATATCCCTAGCTCACATATTCTTGTGGACACACCATAGACCCTACGACTTCTTAGTGACCATTTTATTTCAAAAACACATCGGATTAGAACCCGAAACCCTAAACGCGTTTGATATGTTATACATCCCATGAAAACATGTATGATAGCCTTGAAACAGTAAAATAATTAAAGTAGGGGATTAGAAACTCACCGGTTATGCTGAATCTCTGTCCTTGCTGTGCAACTCGTCCGCCCACGCTCGAATCCAAAACCTGACAAACGCATGATCACGTGACCAGAACACGTTCTAAACATACGTTGCATAACATATAAATAATTAAACTCGGCATCAACTACTCGCTATCCCAGCTTCTCAAATCCCTATTGTACGTACACTTGGTTTGGGTCGTCCTTGACCCGCTTTGAACTCGTAATCTGAACTGGGTCTCATGCATGCATATACGTTACCATGCAAACCTCAACTCCCGAGAATACACGTATCCGAATTGTCCACTTCTCACGTGCATATAACCCATACCATGCAAACATTCTAATCCATGCGAACACATTGACCCGAGTCGTTTTCCTCCTACGCGTGCTTGCATGTTAGCTATGCAAGAGTTCTAGCCGAGCTAGCCGTCGACTTGCACGAGTCCGTCCCGTACACTCTGTCCCCGATGTTGTTGCCTAGACAAGCATCACCACCCGTCGTCACATCGCACCACCACTTTGGTCGAGCTTACCCTACTCAGCCATCCCTCCGTCTCTCACCGCCTCACACCACCACCGCGCATCACCGTTGACCACCCATCTCAGCCGCATCCCCGCCGTTTTCTTCCTCTGTCTCTCGACCGTTGAACCCTAGAACCACACCATCATCACCGTCGTCCCTCATCATCCCCACCAACTTCAACCATCCACTTCGGAACCCTAACCGTTATCATCCTCATCGAATTCCTCCTCCACCGTAGCCACCTTCGATGACCCTCACGCCAATAATGAACCCGAAACCCTAACAAATCATGCAAGAAAACGAGTACCCGAGTGTGACTAAACATAACAGGAATTACCTTAATGTGTGTTGGAGATTCCCGGTTGAAAGCCACCTCATCGCCGCCTCTGTTTCCCGTCCGACCTCCTCCTCTCCTTGTGTCTCCTTTGCAGCCGTCGCACACCTAGAGCCGATATGGCTCTAGGGTTTGTTCTAAAAGTGGTATTTAAACCCTCGCGTATTGAATTCGGGTCCCTCTAGTTCCATCTTGCGCGTATTGATCTCGAACCCTCTTTAGACGGCTAACCGTGTCTATTTCGGTAAACACACCTCACTTGATTATCCTTGCTCATCATTACATTAATTAACTATTCGGGTCATCCACTAACCCGAACCACTAGCTTGCGGATTTTCATGATGTTACAATACTAACCAACTTTTTATATGATAACCGTGCTAACCACTATAAAACAATCACATAATTTATAATTTTTTTTCTTTTAATTGTTAAAATAGTATTTAAGTATCTTGAATATATATTTGAACGTAAATACGAAAATGATGAGTCTTACGTACACGTACCAGATAATGTTACATATACGTGATAGATAGTGTTTACATATATGTAACATTAACATAATGATAATTGCTACATATATGTAACACTATGTTTGAGAGTAGTTATCATGGTTATCACATAAATATTGGTTAGCATTTGAACCTCACCCTATGAGAGTATTCACATCACTTTTTTCATCTTCATATCTATAATTTAATTAAATATCATTTTTTTCAAATTTATCTTTAGATTTCAACCTCTCACGTCTCATTCTCGCTTATAAACACTTATATTATTATTTTTCTCTTTCTTACACTCACAAAAATATAGAGTTTTATAAAAGGAAAAGTTACCAAAATAGACATTTGACCAATAGATTTTATCAAAATATATGTTGATTTTCAGCCTACAAATACATAGATATTGTCTAACATCCGCTGGCTAAGGCTACGGTCTTAGTCGTCGTTCAAATCAAGAAAAAAAGAGGCTCCAGCCTATCATATCGCGGCACGTGGCATGTGTCCCCAGGCTAATTAGTCTGCCTCTCACCGGCTATTTAACATGCAATTAGAAAAAATATGTGGGTCCAACTTACAACCAGTCGAAAGGTGCTATGTGTAAAACCGCGGGCTATGCCTTTAAAAGCGCCGGCTACGCCTTAAGGCTAAATCTGCGGGCTAAGCCTCCACTTTTTGAGACTTAGCATACGCTTTTACACATGGCACATAGTCATTAGCTGCAACTTGTTTTTTTACCTAGATTTCAGTGATGGCTAAAGATCTAAGCTTAGTCGGCGGTTGTGAGTAAATGTATAGAGATTGATAGGCTAAACTTTAACACTTTGTTTGGTCAAAGTGTCTAGTTTGGTAATTTTCCCTTTATAAAAATAGATCTTTACGTTTATATAATCTCTATTTACTAAACTACAAAATTTAAAGACGAAGATGATGATTTAGCTATTTTAAACACTTTTATCCAAAAACTTGTTTTTAGCTTTTTTGTTCCTGGCTTTTCAAATTTAGTCATTTTCATCCACATGACTAACTTTGTCTTCATTTTAATGTTAAATAAGGGGTCGGTTTGAAATTCATAGATTAAAATATAATCAAATTGCCCCTAATTTAACGTTAAAATGTAGACGAAGTTGATCAGATAGATGAAAAATGCTAAATTTGAAAAATGATGAATGGAAAAACTAAAAAAAAAAATGTTTTGAAAATTGCTAAATTTTAAAAAATGATGAATAAAAAAACTAAAAAAATGCTTTTGAAGAAAATGATTAAAATGGTCACACTTTTCTAATACAACTTATAAACACTATGTTAAGAACCGGAAATCAAAAGCTTGAAATTAAAATAGATAGCCTCATTCGAGATAGGAAAAATCTCCAATTACATTAGGTAAAACCTATTTTGATAAATAAAACATAGACAAAATGAAATGCGGGGAAACAAAGATACTTAAACTAGAAATTTGTGGGAATAGTTATGCTTAGTCTCCCACTTCCTAATTTTCAGGATTACCCCCCACTACTTGATAACTTCTGGCGCCAATTTTGGGCAGCTGGGCCTAGAACTGGGGCAGCCAAGTCTTGTCAGCCCACTGGTCAGGCCAACCCAGTTAACCTGGGTTCGTATCAATACTTCTGGCCCGAAAAATCGACTTGTCCTCGAGTCGAAAGGCGGCAAAACGTTGTGCCAATCAATAAGCCATTCAATCATAGGTTGACCCGCTTCACGAACCCAGATATGTGCTAAAACCGACTGTCGTTGCAGGTTGATTTCCCAACTTTTAGTAACCGGAAGAACCATAGGTGTGGCTGATACCTTTGAGGATGACCTTGCAATGGGTCCACTAAACCTGCCACATGGGATTGATGAATCATTTGCAGAGGCTGGGATTTCTGTGAAGTATTCTGGTTTGATGGCTAAGTAGTGGAAGGAGCTTGACTTCGGTTCTGTAGCGTCTAAAGTGCCATGAAGCTTCATTGTGGTCAGGTGGAACTTACCCAGAGTAGCTTGAGGGTTGATTTCAGCCATGTCGTCTTGGTCCACTAAGGGATCTGCGTGTAATGGGACTACCTGATCTGCTGCCTCTTCATCACCCTGTAACAGTTTGAAGTTGCTGGTTTGTTTCAGAACAACAAAAGGACAAAGGGTGATGGGTAGGGCCGTCGTTGTGGCTAACGAAAGAGGCTCGGTAGCAAAAGTTTCATGTGAGCTCTTTTGCAAACCAGATTCTACGTGATTGTTACACCGGAGGGGTGTTCCAAACATCAGGGTCTTGATCGTTGCAACGTCACTCATTTGTGACACTATGGCATCAAGCTTGGAGGCGATGGCAGCCAACTGGGCGGAGATATGGTCGTCCTTGGTGTCGGAATTATTTCGGGCAGCAGACGCTTCGTTTCCCGGCAATGAACCATTGTTAAGAACCGGAAATCAAAAGCTTGAAATTAAAATAGATAGCCTCATTCGAGATAGGAAAAATCTCCAATTACATTAGGTAAAACCTATTTTGATAAATAAAACATAGACAAAATGAAATGCAGGGAAACAAAGATAATTAAACTAGAAATTGGTGGGAATAGATATGCCTAGTCTCCCACTTCCTAATTTTCAGGATTACCCCCCACTACTTGATAACTTCTGGCGCCAATTTTGGGCAGCTGGGCCTAGAACTGGGGCAACCAAGTCTTGTCAGCCAACTGGTCAGCCCAACCCAGTTAACCTGGGTTCGTATCACACTACCTCAATCTGTCATCTTGCAGCACGACAAGTCAACCCACACAAACATCAAAATGACTACAGATTTTGGGTTAACGATCCCAGGTAGTACAAATTCAATAAAGAATATTATGTTCATAAATTCAACATTTTGGTTTCAAAATAATTTAATAAAAAATAAATAAAAACATATAAACAACATCCAACCTTCTCCCTGCATTCCTCAATACACAATTGACAATCCTTCTAAACATCTTCTAATATTCAAATTTCTATCTAAATCTATACTTCATTCTAACCCCAAAAATTATATAATTACCATTTCTTTCTATTTCCTTTCAAGTACTCAAAATGAAGCATATATAAAAATAAGAGAATTTACTAATCGATAGCGGCTTTGTTCTTCCGACCGCTCATTGGCTTTGGCAAACCATCAAACATCGGTCTGGTAATGGCGGCTGTAGATAACGCTTGAAGATCAGCTGTCAAATTCAGCATGGAAGTTGACCAGATCGATGATGTGGATGAACAGTTATTACTGTTATTGTATGATTCTTGAAAGCTTGGTGAACTTGAAGACTTTTTCACCCCACTAGAAGTGTCGGTAGGTACTGAATCGCCTAGTTTTACAGGTGGCATGTTCGGCAGTCCGTCGGCATCACTGGTGGTTCGGCTGGCGGCTTTTGGTCTCAGTGCTAAGCCTTTCCCGGCGGCAGCTGAAAATGCAGTTGTGGTGTTGGAGGTGGTGTCTGGTTTAAGCATTGTTTCCGGGGTGTTGTTTTGGAGGTCGATTTCTGATCTACCCCTTCTCATTAATCTGTCATACCATGTATCGGGATCGTGCTTTTTACCGTTTGTAACGGGTGTTTCATTGTTTGTGGGCCCGGTTTCTGACAACTTGCAGGCTAAGCTTCTACATTTTCTGTGGAGACCGTGTGGTGGGGAGGATGTTTGGGGTTGTTTTGGCCCGTTTTCTAAGCTGAAAGCGCCTGCTGTTCTTTCATTAATGCCGTTCTCATTGGCTGGTTTAAGACCATAATAGTCGCGTAGAGCATCCATGGATGGTGAAACGGTTCGTGGGGAAGATGATAATTTTAGGGATTTGATTGAATCAAACAAATCAGAATGTCTACGGCTGGGGTTGGGTGGTGTCATGTCAGACTGTTTTGGCCTGCAAGAAAATAAGGAAGTTAAGTCGCTTGGTTCATAACACTAATACGGGCTCAATTTGGACCCGTAACACTAAAAAATTTAAGAACCTTTAACAAATAGTATCAGCCTAACAGGTCAAACCCGACCCGACCCGACCCGAGGCGCTTCTCGCATTTTAAAACCAAGGTATCAGGTCAAACCCTACCCAACCCATTTCAAACTGCATGAAAAACTTATTCATTTTAATCTGAGCCCATTTTGACATGTTACCCAACCCACCCATGTTGCCACCTCTAGTCCTAACAGCAACTCAACTTAATACCATTTAATGATGGCCCAAATACCCAAAACCGCAACCCACTCTATCAGAAAAGAAGCATAGTTATGTAACATGTGCATATGTGTATATTGAAGTGTAATCTAGTCATCAGAAGTGTTCCCATGTAAGTATAATATGAGATAGGTGTATGTGTTCAGAATAGTCTGTGAATCAACAAAAGTTCTGAAACTTTTGAAGTTAACATTATGATACTATACGGATAGATAGTGTGTGCCGTATACGTACCCTTGAATATCATGCCCATTTGAGATAATGGGAGAAGGTGGATGCCTTCCGGGTAGAGGTATATGAAGCGTCTTGCGAGAAAACATTTGTAGATCAGTTGTCAAGCCATTCATCTTTTTGATGTCAGCCACCTGTCATATAATGCAATGTTAGATACAGAAAATATAAAATTAGCATGCTCGTATCCAAATGTAGAAATGAATATCTATAGAAACATAAATAGCCTCAATATACAATATAATGCTTTCTTCCCATCGAGTGGCTCTATTTCAGTATACCATATATCCTGGTTTCATTCATATAACAATCCCTATGACTTCATGAAATAAAATGATTCGCTTTTTCTATGGTTGATTTGTTGTGATTTCCAGATTTTGAGAAAGATTTGATAACCAAACTTCTGTTAAAAGTAAGACAAAACAGATCTTGGCTGTAAATAAGTACTTCCTCAATTGGCTAGTGTCCTCAAATGAGTTGATATCATCAGCGAAGCGAATATTGTAAACTGATTCTCCTCTCAAGAAAACCAGGTAACCTTACGATTTGTCGTTGTCCCAAATATGAATAAGTTTAATGTTCCTAACATACCATTCCTGAGTCAGTTTGTTAATTTCTATTAGGGAGTATTTAAAATTGCTTATTTAAACAACTTATGCTTATAAGCAGAAGCAGATAATCAGCTAGAGTTAAACAAATTCCACCAAGAATAGTAAGTTTGAAATAGAAAATTAAAAACAACTTTTCTTGATCAAAACACTCAGGAGTAATTATCTGCTTATAAAAAGGAGATAATTTTGTATATCCCTCAAAACTCAAACAATTTTACATATACCAAACCAAAAGATAATAATATCAAATATACCCATTTTCATACTTTTAAAATAAATACCGTTCTCTTCCTACACAAGGATTTAGGATACGAGAGTTTGAAGTGTAAGGGTATAAATTGTATTTAATGAAATGGTTAATATGAAATTTGAAGTGTTTTAAACAGGTAAATTTTAATTTAATACTAATTTTGATGGCTGGGTAAATATGAAATACCATAAGCAGATAAACTAATTTTCTTAATTTGTATAAGAACACTAAAACTGTTAAAAAACAACTCTTTACAGTCCTAAATTATAAAGTGGACTACCTATTGGAGGCAAGGAGTGACTTAAGCAAACTGGCATAAAAACACAAAAAAGCAATCAAAATGTCCCTTTTAACAAGAGAAATAACACCATTTGTTCTTCGAAATGTAAATTTATTCAGCAATGACAGCAAGCTAAAATGCATCATAATACAAAATAAAGATACATTTAATTTTTTTGCTGAGCATGGACCCTCAGAAAAAGGAATGTACCAGATTTCCATAAATAACCAAACAAATTCATCATGGCAAGTACAAAAGGTGAAAAAATCAAAAAAAGAATTAAAGCAAAGGACATATTAGAGGTGTAAATGACCCCAGCCGCTCCTGAGCCACTAGAGATCAGTCGGATAAAACTGAAAAGCTCGAATCAAGCCAAGCTTAAACGAGCTCAAGCTCGAACCTAAAAAAAATCTTATTAACAAACAAGCTAGAGCCAGAAATCAAGCCTATTATTTATATATATTTTTATTCAATATTTTAAATGTATATTTAAAAATTGAGGTAGAAACTAGTCATTAACGAGCTCGGTGTGAGTTAAACGACACAACCGATTTATCAGATTCAGTTTCTGGCAAATAAAAAAAACTACCTCAACGCCATACTTTATTGCGACGCCGGCGAACGTATCGAATTTCGTGACGGTATGCTCAATATATCGCAATCCTCCATCACCGACACTCGAACCACCACCACTAGATGAAGTAGCAGATAAAGGATGCTTCAAAGAAGGCGATGAATCATCGGAAAACAACTTCGACTGCGGCGGGGATTCCATCAACAAACGCCGATCTAATTGTTGATTCCAACAATTATCTGCACAGTTTGGCTTCTGCGTCAGCATATTCTCCGATAATCACCATCGGTCCAGAAACGCGAACCGGAAACCCTAACCCTGCGCAAAAAACTTGTGCAATTTGGTCGGATAACAACATACACGAAGATATTAATCCGTTTGAAGGAATCAATTAACAATAAGGAAGATAAGTGTTGTAGATCTGGTGGCGTGTTGATGATATCCGCGTATGAAAACGTGTTGGGAAAAAGTGAAGGAATGAGAGGATGTTAATGGACGTTGGATGTTGGTGAAATGTAATAGTATAATATTAATTAGTATTTTCAAGGTAAAAAGAAATAGTATTAAATAAAATATAATTTTAAACATAATCATATACTAGTAAATTTACCCGCCGCGCATTGCGGTGGAGTCGAAACGTACACTAACTCGAGTTTATATATCGTTGAGTGAAAACATATTATATTTGATCGGTCTCTTTTACGAATAAAATTTACGTTGAAACATAGATCATATGGAAACGTAACCCGACTCATTTCCGAACAAAATTTACATCGAAACATAGACCAACGAAAACATACATAAAAATAAGCACGAAAACGTATTATATTTGACCCAATTCGTTTAAAAAAAATTATATTGAAACGCAGACGAACTCGAATTTATACATGCACGTACATAAAATTAAGCACGTAAGAAAATGGGCGTTAAAAAAAGATTGTTGAACATACATAATCATGTTCTTGTAGATCATAGTTTTTTTTTTCACGCAATACACGGTTGGAGTTCGGTAGTTATCGGTTCGTATCGTTTGCCGAAATAAAACTAACGTCGAAAAAACTGAAATATCTGCCGGAGGAAAAAAAATAATAAAAAGAAAAGAGAAATAAATAAAAAGGTAAAAAAGACGAGAGAAACAAAAAGGTAAAAAAAGACAAGCCAATTTTTTATTTTGTTGATAGAAGGTTTTGAATCTATGACATAAAAAAAGACCCAAATAAGTGCTCCACAAATAAACCATCTCATCTAGCCACATACTGTATTTGATGAATATTTTGTAAATAAAATATATAACACATATCATGAAGTGTGGCACCGACCTTACAATTTGTGTTAGTAATGAACACATTGGTTTAAACTAGTAGCTCATCTAGAGTTTGACACATATAATGTAGAATAAATTATATTATTTTGTAGATTTGATCTTTAATCTTCGTTAATTACGTTTAGAATTCTTATAGTAAAGAGTCTATAACACAATGAATTCTTTCTACTAAGGCTGTCCGTAACGCTAATAGTCATCCATCACATAAACAGTACTAGTCAGCATGCCACATCAGCTAATCTCTCATCTTTCCCACAAACTCATTTTTCCCCCAATACTACCATACCCATCCATCCCATAAACAACCTCATTATTTCCACATCATCTTTTTTTATTTTCATTTATTTACTTAAATTACTATTAAATAACTTAAACTAATTAATAAATAAGTAAATAATAAAACAAAAATTAAATTACATTAAATTAAATAAAAACAACCTAAAACAATAAAATCAAACAAAAGTACCAAAGTTAATAAATAGAAAACATAAATAAGGTAGTCACTGTTCGCCCAAATATGTTCTACTAGATCACTTCGTAGTGCTTGGTGAGCCTCTTGGCTACGTAAGTCTCTGAACCTCTCTAGATGTGTTTGAAATTGTGACGGTGCTTCATTACTATAGCTTGGTAAATCAGGTTCGTGATCTTCACGTGACCAATTAGTTATGGCCGCACTTTCATCCTCCACAATCATATTATGTAGTATAATATATGTATGCATTATATCACCTAACACAGGTAAGGTAGAAGATCTTGCTGAACTTTGTATAATTCCCCACCTTGCTCAAAGGACACCGAAGGCTCTCTCTACATCTTTTCTTGCAGACTCTTGACGTTTTTTGAACAACTTCGTTTTCAAATTATTTTCTGGTGGATACGTGAAACTCTTTACTAATGTTGCCCATTCTGGATAAATGCCATCCGCGAGATATTACCCTTTCGTGTACACATTCCCATTCACCGTAAAGTTACACTCCGGTGCATTCCCCTCTAATATTTGATTAAATACTGGGGACTGATTAAGCACATTGATATCATTGTTTGATCCTGCAACTCCAAATAGTGCATGCCAAATCCAGAGATCGTGTGATGCAAATGCCTCCAGCATAACAGTTAGATGCCCATGATCACCACGAGTATATTGACCTCTCCATGCAGTTGGGCAATTTCTCCAACTCCAATGCATACAATCAATGCTTCCAAGCATTCCCGAAAACTCGTGCACAACTGAATGCTCCTCCAGTAACCGGTGGATGTCATTTTGATTTGGCCTTCTTAGATATTCTGCTGAATAAACCTCTACAACAGACCTACAAAACTTGTGTAGACATTCAAGGGCGTTACTTTCACCAATGCGTAAGTATTCATCTCATAGGTCAGCTGGAGTGCCATATGCCAACTGACGAATAGCACTTGTGCATTTTTGTCTTGGTGATAGACCTTTTCTACCCACAACATCATATCTTTATGTAAAATATTTATAGTGTTCAGATTTACCTACTTCGGATATGCCTGCGACAATGCGATTGAAAAGTGATACTCTCATCCTGAACCGTCGTCTAAAGAAAGTCTCATCAAACACCGGGGTTGGAGCAAAGTAATCACTCCACAAGTGTGTCAGCATCATTACGGTCTCTATTTATTTCTTTGCGTTTTTTATTTCGCTTGGAAGAACTTGACTCTTCATAAGGATCAAGCTCAAACAATTGCATGGCGAGATCTTCCACATCATCAGAAATAATACTTTGAAATTACTGTGTGAGCATTTGCGGAATATTTATCGGCATTCGCTCATCACGGAGGTCATTTTGAATTATATGGATTGAATGGGTGAAATGTATGATGAGAAAGTTGTGTGTAAATTAGGTTGAGGTTTATGTTGATATTTATAGTTAGATATGAAAAACTAGCCGTTAAGATAAGGACAAAACATAAAACTAGCCGTTAAGATAAGGACAAAATTAATATTACCGTTAGAATTAGATTTGAATTTCTAACGGCTAGTTACTAACGACTATTTTTTTTTTCAAACATATAGTTTCAAATGCATATAAATGCCCTATAAATACCACAATGTCTTCATCTCATTCACCAACTTCAATTTTCAGTCCAAAGATTATATTTTACTTCTCAATATGGGTGGAGGGTATCCCTTTCCGATTGAACCTGTACGTCCATCAAACCCATCGTCTCCGGTTGAACCTATACGCCCAACAAACCCACCGCATCCGGTTGAACCTGTACGCCTAGCAAACCCACCGCCTCCGGTTGAACCTGTACGCCCAGCAAACCCTTCACCTCCTGCTGATGAACCATTGACATGGACGGATGAAGAATGGAACTGGGCATTCGACCAAGTCTTCGGCCAACTACAAATTGGGGACGAGGAAACAGACGAGCACGTCCTTAATTCAGAGGATGAACACATCACTGACCCCAAAGCAGAATACGAACCTAACTTTGAAGATGAGGAAACAGATGACGAGCGCTTGAGGTACCATGACCCATGGGAAGACGAGCGTTCAACGGATTCAGATTGCTCGTTTGATTCAATCACGCATCTGTAATTATGTTTTAATCTTATTTAAAATTAGGTTTAACTATGTTTTACTCTTGTTTAAATTAGGTTTTTTCATGTTTAATAATGTAATTTTGTAATATTTAAAATAGGTTTATGTTTTAAATTAATTTTAAATTTGGTTATTAATTATGTTCAAACCATAATTTAATTTAAGTTTTGATTACATTTTAAATTAATATAAATAAAAAAAAAAAGTTGCCGTTGGAAATTAATGAAAGAAAGAATAACAATTTAATATCAATGGGCCCACCATATTTCAAACAATAGCTGCCCATGTGGGCGGATGGTTGCTCACGGGCGGGCCAGCCTCAACGCTGCAGATGAGGGAAAGCCATGCCAGCTGTACTCACGAGCGACTTCTTTTTCTTGCGTTGGAGAAAGCCTCACGGATGTTAAATTTTTCTGAAGTTTTTTTCTCAAAAAAAGTGTTAATGAAAAAATTATTTACCAAAAAGGTGGTATTGAAAAAATTATTTACCAAAAAGGTGGGTGGGGGGGGGGGGGGGTTTGGGGTGTAGTGGTAAGAGGAGAGTCCCATAACCAAAAGGTTGTGGTTCTAACCTCATTCAAGACAAAAAAAATAGAATAAAAATTTGATTTTAAAAAAAATATATGTGGTGTTTCTTTGTTTAACCCTTTTAAAAATTATACGTTCACCCTTTAAATTTATGAACATTTTGTTTCCTTATCCACACCATTTAAATAATTTATTTAAAAAGTTGAAATTTCTTTACCCACACCATTCGAATATTTAAATTAAAATCTACGGAGAGCTGAAATCACAATTGAAGTCTACTAACATGTCAAGATAAAAATTCGAATTGGTTAGAAGACCACCGACATCCGACTCATAGTAAGAAACGGTATTGACTTTGTGGAGAGAATGTCAATTAAGCCCGAGGATCACAGTAAGAAAGAAAACTACAATGGAAGAGGAGCTAGGGCAGTGGATTCTTTGCTTCGTCTTTGATGGCAACATCGACTCGAAACTGGAAGGGGATTCCCACCATTGTTCTCCGTCTTTGATGGCAGCATCTGTTTTCTGTTACTTTTTTAAATGACTATTTTGCCCTTACCACTTAAAGGACTAAATGTGTAATTTTCACTGTTTTGTTCTTTTATTTATTTTATTAATTTACTTTTCTTTTAATTTTTCATCACTATTGGTTTATAAATTTATCTTAAACATTACTAACTAATTTAATTCTTTTCAATGAAATATAATTTTATTTATAGATTTTTATTTTCTTACAGTATCTTTTCAGTTGTTCAATTTAGTTATTTATTTTTCTAAATAAAACAAATAAAAATTAGAGATCACATAATATTTTTTTTGTTTATAAAATTAAAGTTTGTTTCTTAAAATAATTTATTGGTTTTATTTCTCTGGGTTTTGGAGAAGAGATCATCAAGCATAACGAGCAATGTTTAACCGAAAGGGTATAATCTTTACTCGTTTTAATTCGATATTAACCGGTTGTGGGGTGTTAAATGGGATTCGATTTCGATTATGATTCGTGTATACGTGTGTGTAAGTGATTAGTCATGATGGGTCGAAGGGGATAGCCTAATCGGCTGAATGGTTGGGTCGATGATGGTGATGATCAGCTTCAACCGAATAGGGTAGCGATCGACGAAGAAGAGGCTATCGAGGGTGGCGATCAATTGTGATTAGTTCTTGGTTTGATGTCGATAAGGGAAGATGACAACATTTGGGTTGCTATGATGTTCGTCGATGTTTGATTACGTGACCAGCGGCTACAGAGCATGTGATACGGATTGTTAGAATGATGACAAATTGAACCGAATCCCAAGATATTGAGATTGTGATCCGACATTTGTGCTGGTTTAATAAATTTTTAGACTTTATAAATTCATAATTATTTTTATAAAAATAAATGAAAGGTTTAAAACGCAAGATAATTGGTGGGCACATGTAGAGTTACAATCTAGGGGTTTATATAATGGAAAGAGGTCGTTTGATCCAAATGGTTTGCGTTATAATAATCTATACTATATAATAAATAAAGGTTTTTCAATGCTACGTGTCACCTCTATATTGATTCTTACAAAAAAATTTTCGCATCTCTCTATTATTTAATGCACTTCTATCACTTATTATAAGAAACTTTAAAAATTAATTATGTAACTTTTATTTCAATCAAATAATAAATTAAAGTCAAATTAAATTAAATATTAACGTATTTTTGAAACCTAATTATATATTAATTTTTATATATTTTGAGTTTGTTTCTATCTTTAGTATATGTAATATATTTTTACACATGTAAAATATATACACAAAGATTTAAATTTTTATATATTGATATTTTTCAACCCGTGTGTAGACACGGGATCTAAACTAGTCTATACTATATAATAAACTAGTTTAGATCCCGTGTCTACACACGAGGTGAAAACTAAAAAATATCAATATATAAAATTTTTAAATGTTTATGTATATATATTTTATAAGTGTAAAAATATATTACATATACTAAGAATAGAAACAAACTCAAAATATGTAAAAATTAATATATAATTGGGTTTCAAAAATAAGTTAATTACTATTTAATGTAATTTAACTTTCATTTACTATTTAATTGAAATAAAAGTTACATAATTAAATTTTAAAGTTTCTTATAATAAGGGATAATTTAAAATAAATATGTTTAATTAGTATAATTAGTATTTTCTTTAAATATATATTATTATTAAAAGATAGAAAGTGCATTAAATAAGAGAGAGATGCGGAAAAAAAATGGAGTTTTTTTTTCCAAATGAGTGTTAATAGAAAACTTATTTACCAAAATGGGTGATTTGAAAAATAATTACCAAAATGAGTGTTTTTCTAAAAACATTGTTTTCTTACTCCTAATCTTATTGGATAAAAAGATTAGAATTAAATATTACATTTAAAGTAATGTTATTTTAAAGAGTAAAGGAAAAGGTTTCTAATAAAATAAAAAAAACCATAAAATTGGATCGCCATATTTTATTAAAAAAAATAATGTTTTTTTTTTGTTATTTTATAAACGTTTTATTTAACCTTTTTAAACATTTTTAGTTTTCATAAATATGTTTTTAATTTATTTAAAGATATTATAAACGTTTTTTTCTTTTAAAAGTTCTTTATATAATTTAAAGAATATAAGAAGGAAAAGCTTTTCTAATAGAAAATAAAAATGCATTATTTAAAAACGTTTTATAAAATATTACGATAAAACAAACTATTTTTTACGAAAGGAATTTATAATCTTTCTGATTGAGAGAATATTATATACATCTATTACTGTAAAGCTTAATATCCTTAATTTCTAAATTTTAGAATGATATCAACTTAACTTTAATTTAGATAATATATCATTCCCTTTTTTTAATCAATTTTCGGTTAAAAAAATGGTTTAGTCATAGTAGTTAAGTATTAGTTTGTTTACATAAATTGAAATTTAAAAAATCAACAAAACCTACAGATCAAGTGCATTGTTATTTCAATTTTAAAAGAACGTATGAGAAAATAAAAACGTTGCAATTCTAAAAAAACATTTAAAAAAAAAGTTAAAGAAAACATTTATAAAAGAATTGAAAAACATAACAAAAATATTTTAAAAAATATTATGATCCAACAAATTTTATTTATTTATTAAAAACTTTTTTACTTTAATCTTTTAAATAACATTATTTTAAATAGAAATTGTTTTTAAATAATAAAATTAGGAGTCAAAAAAGAAAGTTTTCAAAAAACACCCATTTTGATAAATATTTTTCAAATCACCAATTTTGGTAAATAAGTTTTTCACCAACACCATTTTAGAAAAAAACTCGAAAAAAATGATGAGAATGAATATGGTGGCGACACGTGCCAGTAAAAACCTTTTATTTATTATATAGTATAAATAAAGGTTTTTCAATGCCACGTATCGCCTCCATATTTATTCTCATAATTTTTTTCCGCCTCTCTCTCTTAATAAATACACATCTCTCTCACTCTCTTATTAAATGCACATCTATAGTTTAATAATAATATTTTTTTTTTAAAAAAATACTAATATTTGTATTAATAAATCTCTTGACATATTTTGAAGAGTTTATTTGTTAACAGAATATATTGTATTTTATAGGTTTATTTAACCCATATAAAACACGAGTTTTTAAAAAATATTTTTTTTATTACTTAGAATATAATATTATATTTATTCAACTCGTGTAATACACGAGATTTCAACCTGAATTACACAGAATGTCCTTTATTTATACTATAAATTACACTCCGTGTCCTTTGACTTCAATAAGTACACAATATGTCTTTTTCTTATATAATTTTATACATCTTATGTCCTTTACACTAACCGGTGTTAAGTTTTTCTATTAAGTACGTTTTAACCACAAAATAACAATTTATGCAATTTACTTTAATCTTCCACTTCATTTATTCATAAAAACCACCATTAGCCTCCACCACCACAGCACCACCACACCTTCCGGCCACATCCACCACCACATCTTCCGACCACATCCACCACCATACCCTCTATATATAAGCATCCACACACAGAGACACATTTACCTCAACCAAAGCTTTCTCTTCAATTTAATCTCATCTGCTTGTACTTACATCACCGATCGCCGGAAAACCAACAAAATCATGGGTCTCTCAAGCGACGCTCAATCTCACTACAAAACCCCCAAATTCTTCCTCATATGCAACTACAAAACCCTCCGCTTTTTCCCCTCCGTCGCCGGCGGCCTTCTTGTCCTCCTTCACATCATCACTATCGCTAGAGCCGTCTTTGGGTGCCACGCCGTGTCCGTCGGATCAAACAAATGGTTCGCCGTCCACATGGTGGCAACCGCCCTGACGGAAAGATCTTCCAGGGGTCCATATGGGTTTTCATTCCACCCCCAAATCTCATATGCTTTCAGAACTTACACTTTAATTTTGCCCAATTTTAGCAAACCCTTTTCTGATTGTTGTGTGGTTTCAAGAAATCTCATTTTGATTTTCACGACGACTTCGAATTTCTTGACGGCGTTCAAGTCGTATGTGAGGGAAGATGATCCGGCGGTAATCTTTAAAATGGCTGGTGGTCGTTGTGTTTTAATGTTCTTCTTGGAGTGGGTTTTAATGCACTGATGGTACAAGTCAAATATCACATGCTATTCCTTATCTTTTTCACCCAGTTGATATGGCCGGAATAGGTGTCGTGGTGGATGTGGTCGGAGGCGATGGAAGTGGTGTGGTGGTGGAGGCAATGGTCAGGTGGGTTCTAGATGCTCTCATCTCTTTTTCTCTCTGATTGTTTCAAATGAGGGATTAAAAGGTTAAAAAAAGGGTTTATGTTTAAATAAAATACATAAATTGTTCTTTTACGGGTAAAATGACTATTATACCTTCATGTGTAATGCACATGTTTAGACTTAACAAAAAAACTTAACACCAGTTAGTGTAAAGGATATAGAGTGTATAAAAGTATATAAGAAAAGAACATGTGGTGTACTTATTGAAGTCAAATGACACAGAGTGTAATTTATAGTATAAATAAAGGACATTCTGTGTAATTTACTCTTTAATAAATAAAAGTTTTCTCTAGCCACGTGTCGCCTTCCTATTCACTCTCATTATTTTTTTTCGTGTCTCTCACTCTTATTAAATACAACTTTATCTTTAATAATAATATAGTTTTAAAGTAAAAATACTAATCATACAAATAAAACACATTTATTTTAAATTATCTGTTATTATAAGAAACTTTAAAAATCTAACTATGTAACTTTTATTTTTAATCAAATATTAATGAAAGTCAAATTAATTAAATAATAATTAACGTATTTTCGAAACCCAATTATATATTAAATTTTACATACTTTGAATTTTATTTTTCTATCATTACTATATATAATACATTTTTACACTTGTAAAATCTATATTATATAATAAATAAAGGTTTTTACATGTCACGTTTCGCCTTCATATTCATTCTCGTAATTTTTTCCCGAATCTCTCTCTCTCTTATTAAATACACCTCCATATTTAATAATAATATACTAAAAAAATACTAATTATACTAATAAAACATATTTATTTTAAATTATCTATTATTGTAAGTAACTTTGAAATATAATTATGTAACTTTTATTTTTAATCAAGTAGTAATAAAAAGTCAAATTGCACTAAATAATAATTAACGTATTTTCGTAACCCAACTATATATTAATTTTACATATTTTAAATTTTGTTTTCTATCATTTTTATATGTGATATATTTTTACACATGTAAAATATATACATAAAAAATTTATAAATTGATATTTTTCACCCGTGTATAAACACGGGGTTCTAAGCTAGTGTATGTATATATATATATATATATATATATATTTAAAAAATTTTATGCATTGATATATATCACCACGTGTGTATTACACGGGTTCTAAGCTAGTGTACTATGAAATATTATTATTATTATTATTATAGGTGTATTGTCTTTTGATGAGCAAGGAACGAAGGTTAACAATGTAGTGGAACCAAGTGTGTTTCCATTAGCCCTTTTGTATGAGTTTTCATTGTAATACTTGCTAAAGTGTTTTGAAATGTATTGCATGCCGTAGTTAATTGCTGTAATTAATACATGCATAATTTTGATCATTTAAAGTGTGTTTTGTCTCTTAGTCATGTATGTTACTTGTTTGCTTATACGAGTATGTTTATAAAATGTATGTGCGGCCTTTTGGTAGAAGTCAGATGTAATATCCAGTATTTTCCGACGTATCATCATAGTATGGAAATTCTATTTCCCGTTGTAACCTATACATTTGAGATTCTACGAACTTACATTTCAAAATCTTTGCACATATAATTGATTTAAAACTAGAATTCTTAAAATTATAAATATAACATAAATAGATTTGTATTTAATACATATATATATATATAGGTGTAATTAAAGATATATGTATACATATATGTATCCTACAAAAAATAATAAATAGGTTTAACCCTTAAAACTTTATAAGTTATATTTATTATTGTGTAAACAATATAAATAATAAACTTATCAACTTTAAATACTTAAATTTATAAATCAATAAACTTATAAAACCTAGAAGGTATAAAACTTATTTGATTTTATAAAATTAAAGCATATTATTCATTTTATAAAGTCCAGGGACTAATCTGTCAATTCTTGAAACTTGTTTTAAACTAAACCTCAAACTTTAGCATAAAATGATAAACTTAAAAACATTAGGGACTGATTGTGTAATTAGCCCAAACACTCGGAACCCAAACTCAGTACCGAGTTAGAGTCCCGCCACAACCGGTTCTCACCCCGTTCATTCGAAAACGCATATTACGGCCAGATTCATTACACCTCGGGCTTCCATTCACGCATGCGACCCTAGCCCGAGGTGAATCAATGCGAAATCCCAACTGTAAACACGCGTGAATCCGGATTCGATCCGCTTAAACTCAACCGTAAACCCCCAACTAATCTAGCAATTAATGACGAAATTGACTATAAATAGCGACCTAGACACCTCAACGACACCACACCTTAACTCTGTATACACTCAATTCCTTCACATTGTACATGTATCCTTCAATTTAAACCGTTGTCGGCCGTTTCTGAAACTCGACCAGTTCTCCCTAAATCCGGCATCAAATCAGGTAATTCGTATGTCCATCTTCGTCGTTTATGCCCAATGATCGAAAGCCCTCTGTCAATTTACAATGACAGAGGCGAATTCGATTCGTATTTCAGGGTTGAAATTCTAGTGTTCATACGGGATTTAGGGGTTATCATGGATTGTGTTTATGAAATTGTTGTTCTGAGATATACCTCAGCGAGGCCCATAGCCGGGTGGTTAAGTCGTGTGTGTGGACTTAGGTGGCCCGGGTTTGAATCCGGCCAACCCAAGTTTTTATGTTTTTATTTTTTTTAGATCTTTTAATCAGAGTTTATATCCCTAATTATTTTTATAAAATCTGATATATTCTTATAAACTTAAAACTGAATTTTATTTATATTTTTATTCCCAGAAAACATTTAGTAAATTAAAACTTATAAATATTTAAATCCTTAAAACTATTTTTAAACACCTAAAAACTATGAAATTTCCCTAAAACTTTTATAAAACTTATAAACTTAACAAAAATCATTTTATAAAATCAAAAACTTTAAACTTGTACAATTTCTTTTATTTAGAAACTCAAAAAAAACTTAATTAGTTATTTAATTTAAAACAGAAAATATAAATACACTGTAATTATTTTAAAACTTGAATTATTATAAACTTAAAAACTCTATAAAAACATTAAAACCTCTATAAAACATAAACTTATACTTGTACACTTATAATTTACAAGAAAACCATTTTTAAAAACTTATATTGGTAATTTACTTATTTAAACTTCTAAACAACATTCTAAATATTATTTAGAATAATTACAATTTGTAACAAATTCTTAAATGAGTAAATATTTTAGAGTTATTAATTACCTTAAATAATTATTTCCTCTTTTAGATAATTATTACTTATGCTTAATAATTATTTAAGCAATTTGATAATTATTATTAATAGATATTATTCTTTTAGATAAATGTTATTTAACCCTACTAGATAATTATTTATTATCCTTAATGCTTGTTTATTTTATAATCAATTAATATTTTAAATATGATACTTGGAAAACTATTTAAAAATTATTATTTAACATATGTAAACAATAATTATTTGTTTAAACTTCAAACTTAAAAAACTTTATAATAATTATCTAAGACTTGTTATAAATCTAAACTTTATAACACAATCATTTCAGCCTCCCATTTGAAACCATAGTCAATCCTAAAAGGTCTTGAAACCCTAGATCTTTGTCATAGACTTTTATGATCAAATCCTTAAACTTTAGACTTATCATTTAGGCTTGTTGTGAGGATATCTTTCCTCGAAGCTTTACTACACTCATTCTTGTCGGTCACTCTTGCATCCTTCTTAAGGTGAGTATACTTAGCCCCTTTTTGCTTTGTTTTGATTTATAAACTCGGGGTGGAACATGTTCAAACTTTTTAGACTTATACAATTCAAACATAACTATGCTTATATGCTTTGTATGTGTTATATACTTTTGAGACTTGCATGCTTAAATTAAACTTAAGACTAGCATGTTCATTAACTTTGGCCGAGCCTACAGTGACAATAATAGATCTATTGCATTTGACCAATCCACCTAGATTGATTGACCCTTCGGAGGGGAGCCCATGGTGATTGTTACTGGAATTTAAACTTTAAACTTTTAAGGGTAACCCTCGGGTTATGCCTAAACTTGGTTGGAGGTTTGAAGTGCACAATGTTTAACTTGCTTGTTCTCACATTTATACTTTGATGCAATAACATAGTGAATTGTTAAACTTGTAAAGACTTTGTTAAACGGTGTCAAAACCTTTGTATCTTACCAACTATTTTTAGTTGACAATTTACTTAACATGTTTCAGGTGCTCAAGTTTGATGCTTATGTTGTGAACGCGTATGATGCTTGGACCTAGAAAGACTATCAATTTAATCTTATGTTTCATTATTATCGTTGAACAATATGTTTTCCTTGTTATGTTTGAACCTTTAAATTCCATTAATGAAATATTGAAACTTTATTAGTCAACCTTGTGCTTCTGAACAACCGCGTCCATCCCGACGTATAATCCGCCGTCGGTTGGGGTGTGTCATCAGAATTGATCAACTTGCCTAGGGGATACGTGTAGGATTCCAAATAAACACAAAAGTGCAATAAATTTGTAAGGGCGTGAATTTTAAAGTGTATTTTGAAATGTTAGGATAGAACTCACCAGCGTAAATTGACTTGTTTAAGTGTGTCTTCCATGAAGGTTTGAGCCCTCATCTAGTAAAGGGAAGGGTTATGCTTGACCAGTGGCAATGAATCGGCTATGACATGGATGAAAACTTGGCATGGGATGTGTTTTGAACATTTTTATTTAATGTTCTAGTTAGACAGTTGTTTACTTTAATATTTTGTAGTAAGACTTTTGTTGTGTTTGTGGTTTTGAACTATGATTTCTTATGTAATTCTAAAGAAGTTGCATGTTCGAATTTTGGGTGTGACACTATAGTTTCTAATAATGTATTCATTGATGTTATTTGCATTCACCACGGTACACACTTACATATAATGTATTCATTTGTGAATACAATGTGTTTTACATTAATTACAAAATGTCACTGTGTTCATACAGTGTATTCATTACTGAATATGACGTGTATACATTCATTATAAAAATGTCATTGCGTTCATATAGTATATTCACTTGTGAGAAATTGAGAATATAACTTGTTTGTGTTGGTTACGAAAAAGTCACCATGTAACTTTTTCATCAAGTATGTCTTATGGTCGACGAGTGGTTTAAAATGATTTTCAAATATTTAATAGTTGATTTCAACCCGTTGCTATTTATAATTATAATTACAAAAAAATTGTTAGTTTATTTTAATCCCGTGTTGTTGATGATATTAACGGAATTAATCAATCATGCAACACCAAGAACAACCAATTGTATACTAGATCAATCAACCAAACTATTTAGGGCTTTATTCAATATCAAACGATTACAAAAAAATAATCATTCAATGCCAAAATGTAATAGAAGATTATGAACTACATATGAAAGAAAACTGAATGAACTAACTATCCAAAAGAATTGAATAGCTCCTTATATCCCCTAAAACTCGCTAATCAGGTGTTAACCAACATTAACAAACTATCTTACAATCTTGTCAACTTCAGCCCCTCAAGAATAGACTTACCACAAATGCACCCGAATTATAAGAACATTGACTTTAAACAAAGTTGACTATTGTTGACCATTTGGAATAACCTCTAACACGTGCTTTAATAAACACATAAAGTTTAAAATTTGTATAACTTTCTATTGAACACAAATATGACATAGTGACAAATAATCTTACACATCTATATTGATTTCAAGTAACAAACCAAACGTCGTGTAAGAAAAATAAAGTTAGCTTGTAGTGTTAAGTCAAGCGACAATCTCAATTATCTATATCGTATATATGATTCAAAAACAGTGTGGCTTGTATTAAATCAACATATCAAACCCGAGTAAATTCAAGGAATGCCCCAAGTTTTACAATTGCAAATGATTCACCCTCTCCGGGGTGTGTTTGGTTGTGTATTACAACCATCATTTGAATGATGCCCTACAACCATGTTTTCAGAACTGGACCGCACCAGCCGGTCGGACCGAAAACTAGGCACATAACCGGCCCGGTTGTGTGTACTTGAACAGCTCTCGTTTGAACCGGTTGGACCGGATTTCAATTTTTTTTATCTTTTTCGTTTTTTTCTTCAAAAACTCATTTTCTTATTAATTTAATATTTCAAGTTGCATATTTCATTTATTTAAGTCTTCGTATGACATTAAAATTGCAAATTCACATAAAAACAATAAATTTTTATATTTTGTATCTATATACATATTTTTAATTTTTATATTATTTTAAGACGTCATCCGTTTCTTAAATCCGGTTGAATCGGTCCGACCGGTTCGACCAGTGGACCTCTAAGATGACCGATTTGCTGTCCGGTTCTAAAAACATTGTTTGCGCAATTAAAAACCGGTTTATTGAATTCCCCTTTGTGACATCCCTGGTTTTTATGCCTGATCCTATAATCCTACCTTGCAACCTTGATTGATTTCTTATACAATAAACCTTTTTATGCCTCATATCACTTGCGATATCATTTCATTTCAAATCTTCAAGTTTAGTCTAAAGCAAGTATTCTATTTTGCTTTAAAACGACTTGCGTATTCTATTTTGATTCTATATATGATTCTTGCGTTCATCCTAGAACTTGCTACTTATGGTAACTTTGAATGATTTAGACTTTAACCTAATCAAAATAATTCAAGTTTCTAACTTCGTTTGACTAGAATAAAAAATTCAAGGATAAAAGTTACACATACATAAATTTTCAGGGTTCTTTTATAACGTCTTCGAAAACTCGGCTATTATCATTATGTATTGATAACAATAAACTTCAAGTTCTTATATATATTATTATTGTTATTTAATTATTAAGTTAATTATAACATATCTTAAATAAATAAAAATATTATTATTCTTTTAAACTAATCCTAAATCCTAATATCTAACAAACACATCTTTATCCAAAAATTTTGAATTTGGACGTAAATCCATTTCCCCCATAATTCGTTTTTTTATTTTTATTTTATTATTAAATATAATAAACTAATTTATAACATTTGCAATTCTAGCTCTAATAACTAATTAATTTTTGCGAATAAGTCTCTAATCTCACCCTATAAATAGAGACCTTATTCCTCCATTATTCTTCGCATCTCAACGATACTCTAGGGTTCTCTGGCTACTAAAGGTCGTTCTTCTCATCTTTTGAAAGATTCTAGCTTAAATCCTTTCATTCTAAGTAAGTTCTTCTTATGTTCTTGCTTGTTCATACTTTTCTTTTCAAAAATTCTTTATAACTAGCTAGATCTATGATTCCCTAACATGTTTATGTTATAATCATAGACCTATCCAAGATCAAAAGTCCTATTTTAATTAAACATGTTCAAACTTTTATTTAAAAACTTGGTTTTGATCTTTCTTTTTCCTTTCAATTTCAAAAATCATGTTTTAGTAAAACTCCTTATTTTCAAATTAAACCCCTCTAATATTTAACTTAATTCATTTCTATCTTTACTAAACTTATATTTACAATTTAACCCTTATACTTTCCAAACTTACTAAACAAACCCTAAACTTGGTCAAGTATACAAATAGGGTAACTTTCAAACCAATATGTAGTTATCTGACAAACATTAAAGTTCTAGCTAGGAAAATACGGGGTTCCGATCCAACCAACTTTTTCCTGGAAACTTTTCTGTTGGAGATACTACTCTGGAATGATAATCACTCTTGTGTACAATAACCACTCTCAACTAACTACACTATCAATCCCTCTACTATCCTTAACTTATTTCTTAACAAAAATACATAGGCAATCCTTAAGGCATTCAATCCAAGTTACTAAAAGTTCAAGTTCAACCCTCTAAACTTGTAAGGTGAGTTCATAGCCCCTATTTATTTTCTACTTTGGGGTGGAAAACATGCTCCTATATCAAAACGAAATCAAATTCTGAAATCAAACTATTCTTTTGCAGTCAATAACATACTTTCTAATTCTAGTAAAACTAAATTGGTTTATACATGTAGCTATTCAAAATCACTTTTTATTACAAAGGCTCTCTTATTTCTAAAACTACACAACCATTAACTCCGGGGAAGCCACGAGAGTACGTAAATAGATCTATTGGCCTGACAAGCCCATTTAGTCCTTCAAGTTGTGGATTCTGATTAATTTGGAAGGAGTTAGATGTTCAGAAATTGCATTCTTAACACTTACACTTAGTCTAACACCCTGACAAGGTGTTGGACGGGAGAGCTATCGATCACTAGGGTTGGTTGTGGACTCATGTATAAAAGTTTAATTACTTGGAATTTGAAACTTGTTTATGACTTGCATCTTGTTATCTATTACTATGTATCTATCTAAACCTATGTTTTCACCAACTTTTTAGTTGACCTATTTTAGCAAGTTTTTCAAGTGAAGCTAACTAGGATGTTGATAAGCTCATGCTAAGATTCAAGATCAAGACTTTAGTGGACTTAGCTTATACATAGTATTTAATAATAAGACTTGTTTGTTTTATTTTGTTTATTTGTTCTGAAATACTGATGTAATAATTATTTGGTTTTAATAGTAAATTTTTTTTGATCATGCGTGATGATTCAATTTCATCGCCCCCTCGTGTTTCCGCCTTGGCTGGGGTGTGACACCCTTGACCAAAGACGCGTGGCAATTTGTCGGTGTGATACAGGGCATCGTCGTCAAAAAATGAATGCCAGATATTCTCGTTTGAAAATACCATTAGTTAAATGACAAGTGTCTATGAGAAAAGTTGTCAAACAACGTTTAGTACCCGATGAAATGGGCAAAGCTAAATGAATGGGAAATAAAATAACCTCTATTAAATTTTATTTCAAGAAACTTAAATAGGCCAAGCAATTCACGTCAACATTATAAATTTTGTGAAAACAATTATAACGTGCGAGTTTTATGTGAATGAGACAAAAAACTATAACGATGTTGACATAACATTGGTATATGTTCACAATTCAATACATTTAAAATTACGTTTTTACCCTTTAGGCACATGGCTTCACTAAATGGTGTCTATGTTAGTGTTTGAGCCACTATAATTTTTTACAAAGTTAAAAGAGTGAGTTTTGAAACTGAGGGGTGAGTTTTAAAGGTTTTTGAAAGTTAAGGAGTAGAATGTGTCGGTATCAAGAGTAATAAAATGAAATGTTATTCATAGATATGTTTTTGATTTTATTTTCAAAAACTTGAAAATTTGAAATTAAAAGTATATGTTTTGAGAAAAAAAATATTATGCAACTCTTCATTATATAAGAGTATGTCACCATATTATAAGGTTCAATGATTCGATTGTATTTCTATAGGTAACATCGAAGATGGTGTTATATAGATTTAAAAAAAAAAATTAAAAAAAATTCCGTATACTATTGTGTTTCAGTATTACCTAATATGTCATTCTTAAATCCTTTCAGATCCCGATCTTAGATCAAGTGTAGTGATTTATTTAAAAAGTACAAAGGTTTCGGTCACGTAGGCAGTTGAGCTTTAACTAAAACTATACCTTCACAGAGATGTAATTGCTTAACTAAAAATTAAACCAAATAAAAAAAATAAAGAAAATAGAGTAATTGATTGATCAAAGAGTTAGCCCCATCTCTTGTATCTCTCTTAACGGTCTTCATGTTGATATGGATGGATCTTCAATGCCCACTACACTTGATCTTGGTTGGATATACTTACGAGTAACCGTTCTATGAAGAAAGAAGAGAGTAAATATAATTAAAAGAAAAGGAAAGGGTAAACTTTTTCTAAAATAAAATTAAAATATCATATTTGAATTAGCTTTTGTCATTAATTGTCGTAAAGAAAATAATATTAATGCATTTATTTACTCTCCCTTTAAAAGACGGCCACCAATAGAAATTTTTTTTTCTTATACATCCTTAACTTTCTACATTTTCAAATAATATTCCTAAACTTTATAAAAATTATATTATGCCCTTCAAATTTTTAAACACTTACACCTGTAATATATATAATATACGTATTAACTCATTATTCAAATTTCTAAATTCTCAATTTTACACATGTAATATGTATAATATACGCTTTTAACATAATATTGTTTTACTAATTTTATTTTCTTACAACAACCATGTTAAAACCTCGACGCGTGTTCGAGTCTAGGGTATGACAAACCAGATTTTTTTTATATTCATTTGTAATTTTTTTATATTTCGATTTGGTTTTTACTTTGTCACTAACCTTTTTAATCAATTTTGTCATTTCAACGTGAACTTATATTCGCGCAACAATCTATCTATTTCTCAATCTTCAGAACCGAGTCGCGACAGCTTTTTGCGTTTCTTTGGTGTCTTTGTGTATATAAAGCCCGCCATTTTTTTTTACTTTTTATTGCCCTTTCTTCCTTTTTACTGTTTTTATACGCTACCTATTCTTTTCTTTGATTTTTTTTTCAAAATTTTTATTATTTTAATCATCATCACATATTTTGTTTTACTTTTACACTTGGTTTGTTTTTGTTCTTTAACAATTAATCTCTCAACTCCTAAATTCCAAACATATCTTTACCGCATGCGGTTTTCATATAAATTTCATACAAAGTCGATACGCCTCACACCCCTAATATCATAAAACATTCAAAAATGAAGATATGATATTAACCCCAAACGGTTGCTATATGTTTGGGATTACTTATGAAAACTTCTTATTAACTTTTGTAAAAAGTTAATAAATAGTTTTGAAAATTTAAAAACACCTTTTTGCTTATATTTTTTTTTATCTTCTTTTAGTTTACCCAACAAACTTTTAACTTATTAATTTAAAAAAAAAAATTAATAACTAACTTAAAAAGTAATTCCAAACATGGGCTTAAACGTGTAACAATATTTTGACACAATTATATCTTTTAGACGACACTTTGTTAGGTTACCAAATGGTTGCGTGCCGACCGTGATTCCACTGTACCAAATGCAGCCCAAAAACAACTTCATCACAAAATCATCCACTTTGAGGTGCAACCTCTGCTTCTGCTACAGCAACTTCATGCCGCTCTAGCACCCGATTCATCAATCAATTCCTCTTTTTCTTCTCGAAACCCTAGTTTTTCGCCGTTTCGAATTTGGTCATGGAGAGATCTGGTAGTCAAGAATTGAGTGGAATCAGTAAGGATTCGGTGTCAGGTGAGCTTATTCTTTTGTGTATTAGCAGCTTTTGTTGTTTTATAGCGTTCGTAATAAGTAATTTAGGGTTTAGTTTGAATACAATTGTGATTTGAATGAATTATTGGTACATGTATCTTGAAATTGATGAAATCGTGTTAATGAACAATTATTATCCATAAACATAAATTAACAGTGGTTTAATCGCCTTCGTAATAAGTAATTGAGGGTTTAGTTTGAATATAATTGTGATTTGAATGATTTATTGGTACATGTATCTTGAAATTGATGAAATCGTGTTAGTTAATGAACAATTATTATCCATAAACATAAATTAACAGTGGTTTAATATACGGTGTTTGTCTGTGTGTGTGATACTGTTATCTAGGGTTTGATTTTAATATAATCGTGCTTTGAATGATTTATTGGTACCTACATCTTAAAATTGATGAAATCGTGTTAGTTAATGAACAATTATCTATAACATAAATTAACAGTGGTTTAATAGTTGATATACGGTGTTTGTATGTGTGTGTGTGTGATATTGTTGTCTAGGGTTTGATTTAAGCTTCGTTTTGTTGTTTCATGAATGCGCTTTCTGTGGCTGATACACTTTATGAGTTGGTGTGCAGATGATAGACTCTTTGATGCTTCACAATATGCTTTCTTTGGTCGACCGGCTATGGACAAGGTTGACCTTGGGTGTTTAGAAGAGGAGGATGATAATCCTACAACCGGGATTGCTGATGATGAATACCATTTGTTTGACCGGGAAGAGGTAGAATTTTAGTTCCTTAAAAATATTATTGATGATTATCATGATTGTTAGTCATAAGGTGTGATTCGCTCTGGTTCCGCCATAACCTCTTGAATGCCACATGCCCAGTGTAAGCTGCGATTTACCTAATATTGTTGGTTAGTAGAGTATTGGCGGGTCTCGTGAGTTTTCCGGTAACAGGTTCTCATGGTTACCAAAAAAAGGTTGTGATTTGCTTGTCACGACTTACTTTTATTTATCTAGCTTCCACTAGTTTTCTGCCTTAACCTTCTGAAGGCCACCTGCCTGGTGCAAGCTGCTTTCTATCTAATCCCATTGGTTAGCAATTGGTGGGGTCCCATGACTTTTCCAACAATGGGTTCTCACCATTACGAAAACAAGAAAAAAAAAACTAAATTGTTTTCATACTTTATGCCTTTTTTTTACAAGCAAGGGTGTAATTCGTAAATGAGTTAAATTGAATTGAACATTGACGGATGGAGTTAGGCTTGACTTATTAAAACTATACATCGGATGCAGCTTGATTTTGGTCTAAAACTTTAGTTACCATACTTGGTTTTTATTCTTAAAAGAATTGTAGTACATGAATTAAATTAGCATGAATTGCTTTGTATTGTGAGTGCAGCTTGATTATGAATTTGAGTTTAACTTAAACCCTAAATTGTAGAACAACATAATGCGTAATTGGTGATGGATAAATGTACAATTACTTAATCACACTCCAGCTTGCTAATAATCAAAGCTGACCAATACAAGGCATTATGATATGAAACTACAGTTTTTCAGATGTTGGTGTGTGTATGTGTTGTAGCATTACAGGGATAATATTATCAGCACTTGTAATTTCAATATAGGTGAATTTTTACACAACTAGCATTGATTGTTCACAAATGGTAAACTTTTAAATGATGCATTCTCAATGGAGGAAATGTATAACAAAACGCTGTGGTCAAATAGAATATAGAGGCAAAAACAAATTCTAAAATTTGCATACAAACATAAAGAAACGATATTTTTGCAGATAACAAAAAAAGATTTTCGCTTGATGGTTCATCGATGCAGTTCTTAAACTTGCAGTGATAATATAACTCGTATTTCTAAATTTTACTATGTCCTTTTTGCACAGGAACCAGGTGTAGGATCCCTATCTGATTTAGATGATCTGTCAACTATATTTTCAAAGGTCAGTGCAGTAACTTTTTGTTTTTTACTCTACAAGTTGCATTCAACACTCTTTACCGTGTGTGGGTTTGTGTGTTTAACTGATTGAATGATATAAAATTATTTTGTTTTACAGTTAAACAGATCAGTTAGCGGACCTAGACATCCTGGAGTTATAGGCGATCGAGGGTCAGGATCTATTTCAAGAGAAAGTGAGTACAATCTGACCATTTTTTTTCTCAACATCTCGTTATAGGTGTTTAAGAAATACTTGTAGTTTTAAGGTTCATATTTTATATTTTCAGGTTCATCTGCATCTGACTGGGTACAAGATAGAGATTTACCCGAGTGGTTAGATCAACACATCTCTGACACAGAAAGCAGCCAGCTAAGCAGGAGATGGTCTTCACAATCACATCTCTTAGATTCTAAACCGTTGTACCGAGCATCATCATATCCTCATGAAAAGCACCAATTTTTCACCGAGCCCGTACTGGTACCCAGCTCATCATTGCCTTCATTTTCTCCTGGTAGCCATCAGCAGCATTCACATCTAAACCGTCCATCTGGAATTGGTAGTTCCCAGATACCCTTTTCAGAATCAAATCTCTCACCTTTTGGTGGGCTCCCTCATTCATCTCTTTATAGTGGAAACCGTACCCAGTTGCTCCAGCCGGGCTTAACCCAATTCACTCATGCCCAAAACCAATGGGCTAACCACACCTTACATGTGGATCATGCTGGGCTACTGAATAATACTTTTCAACAAAAGTTGCTTCAAAACGGGTTCTTATCCCCACATCTTATGTCACCACATTCTCTACGGTTCAGCCCGTTTGCACTCCAGCCGCCATACTTATATGACGCTCTCCCGTCTCACCCATTGCATTTAAACAAATACGGGTCGCCCGATACACGGGATCAGAGAACAAAACAAAAGAGTAAACACGGGTCACGTATTTCCCGTCAGGGCTCTGATAGCAGCAATCAGAAGAGTGATAATAAATGCCGGATACAATTCAGATCAAAATACATGACATCTGATGAAATTGAAAGCATTCTTAACATGCAACATGCTGCAACACATAGCAATGATCCTTATATTAATGATTATTATCATCAAGCCCGTCTTGCCAAAAAATATTCCAAAAACCGTTTCCACCCGGCCCACCTTAAAGATTCATCACAAAAGGCTCGTAATGGTTCAGATTCACCGCCTCATATTAACGTCGATTCACATGGAAGGATTTCATTCTCTTTAATACGTAGGCCACAACCGCTTCTTGAAGTGGACCCGCCATCCGGTTATGGTGATGGCGGGTCTGAACCGAAAAGATCTGAGAAACCGTTGGAACAGGAGCCTATGCTTGCAGCTAGAATCATGATTGAAGATGGCCTTTGTGTACTCCTTGATGTGGATGACATTGACCGCTTCCTGCAGTCAACTCAGCCACAAGATGGCGGTTCTCAGGCGAAGCAGAGGCGGAAGATTCTTCTAGAAGGCTTGGCGGCAGCTCTTCAACTTGTGGACCCACTTGGCGTAAGTTCAAACACGTCTTCCACGCTGGCCTCTAAAGATGATATTGTATTTTTACGGGTAGTATCCCTTCCTAAAGGTCGGAAGCTTATTTCTAAATATCTTCAACTTCTGTCACCAACTAGTGAGCTGGCACGAATCGTATGCATGACAATTTTTCGTCATTTGAGATTTTTATTCGGAGGACTTCCGTCTGAAACTGAAGCATCTGAAACCGTCACTTCACTCGCAAAGGTAGTGAAAACTAGTATAAGCTCCATGGATCTTAACTCAGTAAGTGCTTGTCTTGCTGCGGTAGTTTGTTCACGAGAACAACCGCCACTTCGCCCACTTGGCAGTCCAGCTGGCGATGGTGCATCCGTCATCCTAAAATCCGTTCTAGAAAGAGCTACTCAGCTGTTAACCAGTGCTAACTCGGGTCTGCAAAACCCAACACTTTGGCAAGCTTCATTTGATGCGTTTTTCGGGCTTTTGACTAAATATTGTTTAAGTAAATATGACAGTTTAGTCCAAGCTATGTATGCACAGGTGTCACCGAGCACAGAGATCGCGTTATCTGAAGCTGCAAAGGCGATTAGTAGAGAAATGCCGGTGGAACTTCTTCGGGCAAGTCTGCCTCATACAGATGATAGTCAGAGGAAGATGTTAGTTGACTTTTCTCAAAGGTCAATGCATGCTGGTGGGTTCAGTGGTCATAAAGGTGGTGGTGGTGAGGTTGCCCCTGAATCAGTTAGAGGATAAGCTTTGTTGGTTGGTAAATCTGCATTCTCATCTGCCAGTTGAAGGTGGTTTTATATGTCCTGTGGTGGCTGATGTTTGTTCATGGATGGTTTATAAACATTGTGTGTGAACCCGCACTTGTTTTGTTAATTGGTTCAATTGCATGTACAGGTTCTGCAAGTTTGTATGAATTTTGTTTATACAGTTGCTTGTTTGCGTCGGCATGGGTGTTTATGGTCCGGTTTGATGAAAATTCTGGTTGAAATGCTATTTACGGTTTTTGGGAAAAGACAAATCAAGAGGGCCTAGTTGGTTGAGGCAGCCGGACTGATCGGTTTAGCGGTTTTTCTATACGCATTGTCTAGTTGGGAAGTCATGAGTTGGAGTCTCGTTTTGGACAAAATTGTTTTAGGTTAAATCAGAGGGTTTTCTCAGTTGTGGGTTTCCTCCTGGGTGGTGTGAGGTTAGGTCTTCTGTTATTCGGGCCGGAAGAGTATTCCGTTTGCAGTGTGATCCGGGTGTCTGGACATTTGATGCTAAAAAATATATATACATTGCTACGTAAGAAAAAAAAATATGAAATATATTTATTTAAAACACTTGAATTTCATATTTATCTATTTTATTAAATGTAATTTGTGTATTACCATCATACCCTTTTTCCTTATTCTTACACAAAAAAACAAAACCCATAAACCTTCAAAATTATATAGATCCATCAACTTTTATTTGGGTAGAGAGACGAGAGTATAAATATTGTAGATGGTATTTAATTCTTAACCTGGTTCGATTCGCTAGGGTTCTGTTGACGTAATGAACGCGTTAAGGTGTAATGAACGTGTCAGATCGAGCTTCTGCACAGGTAATGAACGCGTTAAAGCGTCATAGGGGGAGAAGGGACCCTGTAAGGCCCCCCCCCCATGTGATAATCAGTAAGGCTTTTTTGGAGAGGAAGGGTGAGATTGTTTTTTCACAGTTTAGTAATTGCGAGGGAGAAGACCATATCTGCTGTATCTGCCTCTTTCTTTTTCCTTCATATTTATATCTTTCACGGGTTTTCTTTCTTTATTCTATTATTCCTGAGGGCGCCCTTATGTGGAGTATGAGGGTTATGCTTTTGCCTCTTACCAATGGATTTACGACACGTGTCTAGCGCCATGTGGTGATCATGATGACGATAACTATCAAGGGTAGAGGTGAACAAAAAAACCGGAACCGGAACCGAACTGGTTTTTGAAGAACCGGGTACATAGGTTTCGGTTTTTCAACCAAGAACAGGACCTGGAACTGGAACCATTCTTAAGAATACCCGATTTGTACCCTTGTGTCTTGTGACACTAATCCATCTATATTTTACTATTCGTGACACGTATATGCTTAAAATTTTAATAATGGTAAAACTTAAATTGGTTAAAACTAAAAGTGAAAAAAAGGTTTTACGAGTCAAACGGGTCAGACAATCTAGTTTTTTTGTATAATTTATCTATGTTTTATGAGTTTATGTTTTAAACATTTATCTATTTTGTAACATTTTAAGTTTTTAATGTTATTGGACTTTTTAAGTTAGTTATTTATATGTTTAATTAATGTATTTGTACGTTTAACCAAGTTTTTTGAATACCTGGAAATACGTTCTTGAAATACCCGCCTTGAATTACCGGAACCGCTAAGAACAGAAACTGGTTCTTGAAAAATCGGAATCAGTACATAGGTTCCTGTTTTTCAACAAAGAACCGGACCTGAAACCGGAACCGGAACCGGTAAGAACCGGAACCGGTTTCGGAACCGTAACCGGTTCTTAAGAAAAACCGATTTGTGCACCTCTAATCATGGGTGGTTTCCCTCTTATTGGGCAATTTAGGTTGTATCTTGGGTCATCTAGACTATTACTCTTCAGGTTCATATTGGTCTGCACATTTGGGTTGGACCGCTTTCCCTCTATAAAAAAGGAAGTTAGCCTCGTTTGTTTACACCTCTTTCCTGTATACACATACTTGACCCGTTGGAGCATCAACAGGGCTTTGGCCCATGGACCGGGCTTTTCATGGTTTTGCAACCTCCATTTCTGCTGAGAGAATGATGCTACGACACCACCGAGACGACTCCGTATCAGAGGATGGACCAGGATTTTCATGGTTTTGCAAACCTCCATTTCTGCTAATACCATGTGTTCAAATTTGATTGATTCAAAGAGATTAAAAAAGATAAGGAAAGAATGAAGGCAAAACCACACGATGAAAAACAGGAGAACTCACCGATTTTGAGCCAAGAAAAAAACCCATTTTCTGGAGGGCTGGTGTTGCCATCCAGAAAATTTCACCGGACTCGGGAATGCTTTTCCTGACATAGCCCTCCGGAAAACACATAGCCGGTTCATCAAAGAAGACTAGACAATAGTTCTTAATATATCGCGGTTGGGTAACTTTAAAGATGAACACAAGACCCTTCCCAATGAAGCTAATACCGGCAAATTGCCAACATTGTCAAAACAACTTATACGCTGGTTAGCGGGTATAAATAGGGCCTCATAAGTTTTCAAGTAACGGGTTCTTACAGTTAATTTTTTTTTTGTCAAAACAAAAACACATAAAACTCGTCAGGAAACATGCACCTCTGGTAATATATCTCAATACACAACCTTTTTACAACAGAATACCTGTTTACATACGCTGATTCTAACTTCCGGTTCTCAACTGAACCTCACATTAGCACGAGCTTAGTGCGGAAAATAATCTTTAAATACACTGGATACAACATATTTTGCGAGATACGAACATGGGTTTCTCTCTACCTTTCAAGCTTCTTGTGATGATTGTTTCGGTGCACAAGGGGGCAAATGATAAACTTCATACTATACTGCCCTTGGATCTGAAAATCATTCTTGGCAAATGAACAAGTTTATTGGTTGATAATTACGTAAAACAGTTGGAGTGGATGATAAGCTCATGCATGTCTTGACCCATCATCATGCAATTGTGTGGTTCGCACACTCGGTTCCTCCTGTTAATGGGAAAAGAATTGAATGTTGTGTTTCAACACTTTTACTTATCAATTGGTTTGACTAAGGTTATCTTTATTCTAACGGGTCAAATGGGTGAACTTAAAAAGAAAACAGCAGAAACGACTCAAATGGGTCTGACAGGTTGATGGTAGCCCAAATTGCATCTTTAATGCATAAAATCCTCTAAATTGTTTTGTTAAAAGAACTAGATTATTATTCAAATAATATCATATTTGACAATTCAATTATATATGATAATTTGGACAAAAGGTGTTTTGGGTCAACCCATCCCAACCCAAAATTATGTGTTCTGATCCAAACCCATTTTGACCCTAGTTACCCAACCGGTCTGGCCGACTGGATCATTTGGCACCTTTAAACTAAATGCAATAAAAGGTTGCGAGGCACGAACCCGAATGCCATATGTGAAACCTGGTGTCCGAAAGAAGTCCATTTGTCCCTGAAAGCAAGAATTCTGGACTGCTATTATATCACACGATCAAATTCACAAAGAATCACGTAATCATGAATAATATACCAGGTTATGAAGGGTTGGCGGGGCCCCATAGTAGCTCTCGTGATTTGGTGCTATTGAATTCAACTGTCCCTATAAAAATAACAAAAAATTGTAAAAACACATAACTATAAATAGAATATCAGAGTGGAATCATTGATTATGAAATGAAATGAATTACCAGTCCCTGAATAGCTTGCTGATTTCCATAAAAATTCTCTCTTGAAGGTGCCATCAAGTTAAGCTGAACCTGAATAGACCACATAAATACATTCGATTATAGATTCTATAAAATCAAAAGATTTTATAAATATGGTTTGATGATAAATGAATCCCTACCATTCCTTGCATACTTTGTTGCGAGCCAAAATAACCATCCATAGTTACTGACCGTGAGCTCAACTTGTCCTGTATACGGGAGGTTGATAGAGAAATCAATATAACCATAAACAAAAATATCTATGAGAAAATGAGTGTGAAAAGTCAATTTGTGTACTTTTATTAATTCAATAACGAATATATTAGCATTTAGCAGATTGATTTATGGTAAAAGTGACAAGTTGGGTAACTAAAAACGGGTAAATTTTTGTATGGTTCAAAAGGGTTAAGTAGGGTTGGTTGACTGCCTTCTGCCCAGTTTTTTTTATAAATATAAAATAATTTGTCTCAAATATGATACAGAAAATATATTATTACAATAATAATCTAAATTTTCAAATAAAGCCATTTTGTAGGTTGTATATTTGTGAATTAACAATACAATATTAGGAGACTTTCAACCTGTTTGACTTTTCCTTTTTCGTTATAATTTTTTATTGGGAAAATCATCAAAATTGACATTGTTGACCAACTTTTTTACCAAGATGAACATTGACAATGTTCATTTTTGGTTAAAGGTTGGTCAACAATGTCATTTCGGTTAAAGGTTGGTCAACCCATTCATAAGTAAACGCATGTAAAACACCACCTCTAGGCATGATTAACATATTTGCTCCAACTTAATAAATGCCACAAATGTTTATCATGATAAATAAAACAATCTATGCATCAAGAAAGCAATGTAAGATTCAGATAGAAGCAAACCAGCTGCTGCAGGCTGTCTTGGGCTCCAACGGTCATAATATCCTGCTCTGAGCTAACCTGTGATAAATAATACAAATGAAAAATAAAAAATTTGTAAAATCAGCATACGGTCAGGGGCAAAAACAGGATACAAGAAAATAATAATGATGATAATAATAACTAAATAACCTTCTTTTTCTTCATAGGATTCTTTTTCTTATTCGTTCGCATGTTTCTGCTTTGATTATCCTCTTCAATTCTTAAAACACCCGGAGCAGTCGATGTTCCGGGTTCAATAAGATTCTTATTGGAGTTATTTACACACACACAATTTGAAAAAACTTCTTCAAGTGCATGAATTGCCAAATTGTAGCTTGAGACAACGATCCTTCTTCACCCAATTTAATTGCTTTTTGACATAAATCATTGTATCTCTGAACCCGATATTGCACCAACTCACAATTTTCTGAAATTAATCCCCGATTTTTCACGTCTTTTGTCCACCGTTTTAGAATATACTGAGATGGGATTACAGAAAGCCCACATATTTGAAGAACAATCAATGCATGTCTACAGAGATAACCTTTGAATTCAAACAAACGACACGTGCACGATACTTCAGAAGTTGATTCATTATAATAAACAGTGAAATCCAAACTCTTTTCAAATTCAGAAACCCGATAAGTAGTGATCATATCCACGGGTGCAGCTCTTTTAGGCATACAAGCAGAGGCACCCAAAACCTCACTTTGAAATTTCTTGAAAACCGCGTGCGTGTATATACCCGACACGTGTTTTTCAAACGGTGATGGTGATTTTAAAGTAGGCGGTTTATTCCATGTGTCAGAATCCCCTTTTGCTTCCTCTTCATATCGATCTTGAATAATACTTTCATACTGTTTAACAAATTCTTGTACACTCGTTTTCTTGTGTACGTATTTGTCAAAAAAACAGTTTACACTCTCGGATCGTTGAAGAGTTGACATTCCCGCCAAAAAAACATCTTTCATATAAACCGGGACCCACTGCCTACGGGATTCGTACAATGAATGCATCCAATCACCATCTTTGAGCCCGAGTCTATCCACCATTTTAAACCATCTTTTATCAAACTGCTCATCGGTCCATGATCTATAAATGCACTTTTCAAACTTTTCCATGAAATTATCATGCTTTAAAGCTTCAGAAATCCTACCAAAAATATTCCATAAACAAAAGCAATGTTTTGAAGCTGGGAACACCTGTGTAACAGCAGATTCTAAACTCTCATCTTTATCAGTAATAACAACCTTTGGAGCGCGCCCGCCCATTGCATTTAGCCATGTCTGCATAGCCCAAGAATAAGTAGAAATACTCTCATCAGAAAGCAAAGCACACCCGAGCAGCATGAACTGATAATGTTGATTGACCCCGATAACAAGAGCAAGCGGCATTCTATATTTGTTTTTAATATAAGTTGTATCGAATGATACAACGTCACAAAAACTGACATAATCATATCTTGATTTTGCATCGGCCCATATCATGTTTTTCACCCGCAGATCATCGCCTACATCTATTGCGTAAAAGAAATTTGAATTAATACTCTGCATCTGTGCAAAAAATTTGCATAAAATATTCACCTCGCCTGCTTCTAACGCCATGTTACGGGCTTTATTGAACAGATTATTTGAATCATTTTTCAATCCGACAACATTTTTATACTCTGCAAATTGTCTTGCCATTGCAGCATACATCTTTCTTGTTTGTTCACTGACAGCTTGTGCAGGTAAGAGTTCATGATTATGATCCTTTTCAAATCTATGGATGATCCATTTTCCATCAGGTCGTCTTTTCACATGCATGCTTGCTTTACAATCGGTTTTTGAGCATGATCTTCTACCAGATGATGCGTTTTCTGGATCCTGATTGGTTCCTTGTCTACTGCGGGCCCGGTTAAATGATTTATCATGTTCACGTTTAGTACCGTATCTAGAACATGCAAATTTTGCATCAATGAATTCACGCGATGTTTTTGAACGACGACTGTTTTGTATCGCGGTACTGAAGCCCATGGATCTTGCATATTCTTGATAAAAGGAATATGCTTCCCCGTGTGCTTCAAATTCCATACCAGATAACGGTTCAAGATTTATATCTTCTTTAAAATCCACCATATCAACTGATGGAGAATTTACAACAATATCGTGCCCCAAAACATCTTCATTGTGAATTTTATGTTCACCATCAATCAAATTGCTTAACTCTTTTACCTCTTCTTTCTCATCCTTTTCATGATCTCCAGAAGGGAGCCTAAGATCAATATCCATGGCAAGAATTTAAGCTTTTCAGTTAATCCTCCCGGTTCTCACCTACAAACGACGATGAATATTAGCATATAAAAACAAATTTTGAATGAACTTTTTACTAATATTCATCAGAAAACTTTTAAAAAACAATGTCAAATGTCAGGCATTGCACTGAGTTAGCAGAAAATAAAAAATTTACCCTGCTAATATAACCTAAATTCCTTTACAAACATCATAATGAAAACTTCATGTTACCACGTACAGTGAATCATTGCATTAGATGTGTGACCTTGACAACCTTTTTCTCAAAAAAAAAATGACATCTTAAGGGGCAAGATGACTATTTATAGAATCCTGAAATACATGATCTGGTAATGAATATAGATGATTGTTATTTATTCCAGTAACATAGTATGTAATCTAGAACATCAATTAACTAACCACTTCAAAAAGAGACAAATGATAACCAAAATCATTAAATCAAGGATCCTATAAGTATAATGCAACCCTAATGAAAACTACAGCACATATTGAACCGTTTAATGTGTTACATACTACTAATTGTGTGGAACAATCAATATTAGCATATAGAAAACAATGTTTAAAAATTTCATCAAAATTTTAAACTAACCACATATGGTTGAGCCTTTACTCTAGAAGCAGGAATGCCTATATAACCACTAATTATTTTACTAACATCATAATCATAAGATAACCTTCTAAGCCCTAACAACAATCGTCATTCCACCGCGTGTAGTAAATCACTGCATCAGATATATGACCTTGATAACCTTTTCTCAAAATTTGACATCTTAAAGGGCAAGATGACCACTTATAGGATCCTGAAAAACATGATCTAGTACTGAATATAGTATGTGATAACCAAACTCATTAATTCATGGAGCCTGTCAGTATAATAAAACCCTAATGATACCTAGAGTACAAATTGAACCGTTTAATGTGTAGCATACTACTAATTGTGTGGAACAATCGAAGAATATGAACTACAAAAACAATTAGTGTTAATTATCGACCTGTGGAACCAATTTCACCTCAATCTGGAGCGAACTCTCTACAATCCAAATAAATCCAGTTCAGATTCGAACGATTATCATATACGGAAGTAGAATCAACAGCAGATATTACGAGATTCATAGTTTGTGAATTGTATCGTGCGAAGAGGATGAAGTTTGAAGGGAGGAGGATGTGTGTGTGTGTACCTGATGTGTGTAATGAAATCGATGGTGATGCTAAATTCCGTTGCGTTGTGTTGAAGATCTGCTGGAAGATGGAAGATCCACGCGAGGGGGTTGAGCGAGTGGATTGACGAACTTTTTGGCCCCAAATTGGATTTGGTTGATTAGGGTTTGTATGGAGGTTCACTCGCGTACCTAATTTCTCGAACTTGATGTGTGGCGCGTGACCCACCGGCGTTATTGTTAGATGCAATCGGGTGGGGAAAACCCGTGGGTTATAAATCACGAATCACAAGGCAAAGAATAATTAAGAAAACCTGAATATTTCATTAGTTTCATAGGTAGGTGAGGGTTATCTTATACGGGTCGTATTGCTTGTGATATTTTATACGGGTTTTACGAGGTGTGTTTTAGCATCATACAGGTCGTATGATAAAATTTTATACAGATTGTATGGCTTTCTTTTTCTGATTAACACGAGAGGGATTGATGACGACTTAGACCGCTGACATATGAAATACGGATGTATTACCTTTTTCGTCAACGGATGGCCCGTATAATGACGTCACATGGTGATTTGATTACGTCACTGTGGTGTGTCTATATCAGGACCTTAACTGATTTGGGTAATAAACATTCTCCTTAAACCATTTATAATGCTCTCTCTCTCTCTCTAAACGTGTATATATGCAGTTTATCTCTCTCTCTCTCTTAAGCTGATATGATACTCAAAGATGTTTCAATATAATTCACGATGTTTTTGGTGTGTGTCCAAGATACATGATAAAGCTAAAAAGTGTTATGAATTTACTGAGTATTAAGTTGTTTGATCCATCTTTGAAACCAAGAATCTCTTCAAGGATCATGCGTCTTCTGGTAAAATTCTATCATTTTGTTTTTGAGACAGACTAGAGACAATCAAGCAATTCAAGACAATCTTACAAATTAATGTGTGTAAGGTTTTGTTTAGGCCAATCAATGTGTTTTCACGTTTGTATTTGGATTTCAAATGTCACATTAATAACCCTATTTAAATGACAAGTTGAATGAAGGGAGACACATTTTATTTTTTTCGTTTTTAACCCTCATATTATACATAGTATACACTTTGTTAGGACATAGTTTTGTGACAATAAGCTTTGTAATAGTTAGGTTTTTATATGTCTTTATGTTTTGCAATGTTTTCAATGTAAGTGTTAAGTTTTGTAAAAGACGAACTTAACAAGTTCGCCTAAGCCTTGTGTGTGACGAACTTGGCCATTTGTGTGTCTATAAATAGGTGTTTACATGTTCTAGTCTGTAACAGAGTGTCGGTGTGATCAGTTCTGTAAACACTCAGTTTGGTGCAATATAAAAGAATATTATTTACATCTTGTGTTCATTGCTACTGTTGCTGTCATCTATACACAAACATGCAAACGGTTGGATTTCGCACTCCATGTGTGTGATATGTTACGTGTCGAGATAGATCTGTATTGACCCCGAAAGGACCTACACACTTTTAACCTGTCTATGTTTCTAATAATTTTGTTTCTATGTTATAACTTTCGTTCTTTACCTTTTTATTAAAAGCGGAAAACACAACTTTATTTAGGTTTTTTTTGTCAGCGTTTCGGTCTAAATTTAAAAGTTTACCCCGTGTAGTATATATAATCTGATTTTCCCTTAATAATTTTCATTTGTTTGTTTGGTTTTTTTCTTGACGTCCTGATATAAATTTTGTTAAAAACGTAGTTGTATTCAAACTTAGGTATCGTGGGTTATATCGACTAACGGTAACGTGAAGAATGAGACCAACACCGACCGGAAAATATCGATACCGTTATATAACTGTCTTTTATCTATGTTTCGATCTCCACAACATAATCGCCGTAACTTCATACATTTGTTTTACGTATTTAAACATGTTTTTTTTCTTAGCCACGTAATATCACCGCATTAACCGTTTAAGGTCCGCATAGCAAGGAAAAATTTCTTGTTCAAAATGAAATTGTGGTGATTCTTGAAAAACCCACTTCCGGTAACCATCATAAACAACACATTTCTTAATCTGATTATCATCATCTACCAAATCTTGTGAAACTTATTCTAAACTAAAACTAATGTGAACAAATCTTGTGATATATTTATTCTGAAAATTGGTGTTATATCAATTGGAGTATAGTTTACTTCTAACGATGAAAGAAACAAGTCAACTACGAATGAAACAAATTATTTTATAAAAAAAATATATAGTTTTGCAAAATAAAAATAAATTCTGCAAAGTTAAAAAGCTAGTTTATTGTGTTAAAAAAAACAGGATTGAACTTTCCAAGTCAAAAGAATATGTATAAATTGCTAAATTTAGAGACATTTAAAAGATTTGATAACAGGGTGTAAATAAGCCGAGCCGTGAGTGAGCTACTTAAGATTGGCTCACTAAAAGGTATCGAGCCGAGCATAAATTAGCTCGAGTATACGTTTGACACAGTGGCGTACCCACCTATGTGGGTTGGGTTGCCCGACACCCATGAAAAAAAATTGTTTATAGACTTTTTGATCTTGAGCTCTTGCAAAAGTTGTATAAGAGGAAAGCAGTGACTCTGAGGAGAGCTATGATTAAGAGCCATGAGCCATCTAAGTTCTAGCTTGTGAAAAAGGTTGGTGATTTTTTTAATTAAATGTGGTAATTTAAGAATAGGTAAAGTTGGGTTGTGTTTATTCTTTAACGAGTCAAACTGGTAAGATTTTATCATTTGACAATGCGTTCTTAAAACACAAATTGCATATAATAAATTATATATCTTCATCCTTGGCGCGTTGAGTCAACCCGTCTCGTTTTAACCCGAACCAATTACACTAGATAGATAGTGGTAAGTGGATATCGAACACAGGGAGTTTGTGGAAAATGTGCTATCTAAGTAGCTTTTATAGTAAACTAAAATTAAACTAGATTGCAGAAATGTAATTTTCAGAATTTTGATTGTTTGGTTTCAAAAACTAAGATCAACTAAATAAATTGCAAATCAAAGATTAGTTTGTAAACAAATTAAGAGAAAGCGATCATCCTAGGTTTCCGGTTTCAATTGACATCCATGTTTAAATCCAACTAGAAAGAATCACATAGACATGATTCATGCGTGACACTTGTTTGTGATAAAAGGGAACTAAGTACTCAGATTATGAAATTGCGAGGTTGTTACCCGATGACCAATTAACCAATATCTAACCCTAATCCCTCCCGTGATATCTCGATTGTCAACGACACCAAGAACGTACGATTTAGATTATGATCAAAACATCAATCAACAATTTATAAACAAACATTCACACACCATAATAAACAAACAAACATTGCAAGTCTATTATTCTAGAAATACGGATAAAAACACAAATGTCTTAGACAAACCTTCAACCTAGGATGAACACCACAAGTTTAGCCACTCATTGTTTGGTGCATCATCATCAAACAAAAGTCAATGTTCATATGAATCAAAACACAAACCGAATTGTTTAGAGATTGTTTGGAACCCAGAAAATCACTCAAAATCGCCCTTGAAACTGCTGCAAAACGTCTCCCAATGATTGGATATGAAAAGCCCCTTGAAGAACTGTTTTAATAGGGCAGTTACACTTTTCACGCCAGTGACCACCGTAAGCTACGGTGCCCACCGTAGCTTACGGTGGTGAGCAACATTCTACGGTGGTCCAAAACTGCCTTACGGTGCCAAGAAAGTTTCCCAGATGTCACCGTAGCTTACGGTGACCACCGTAAGCTACGGTGGAGCTCAGGTCATTCTCTCCTTTTCTTTGTTTGTTTCAATGATGATTGAGTCTCTTTCCTCTTGCTTCAATCTTTGCGTTAAATGCATCCAATTAAACTCTTTTGTACCTGAAACATTAAACCACCATAGTCATCTAATTCTAACAAGTAACAGACATAAATGTAGGATTAAAATACCATTTATAGCACTTAAGGGTCGTCCTACGGACCACCCGTCACCTGCTAATCAAATATTTTTTACCTGTTTAACAGGTTTCCACACTGATGTGACATTTAACATGCCGACATGACATTTATTTTTCGTTTTCTTTTTATATGTTAGCGTGGAATTAATATATTTTTATTTTAAAATTAAAAAAATCTTTCTTATTCTTTCATACACTCAACACTTACGTGATGTTTCAAAAAAATTCTTTCAAAATTGTTTTTTTTTATTTTAAAATAAAAAAATATATTAATTTCTCGCTAGCATATTAAAAAAATAGAAAACGAAAAATAAATTATACGTTAGCATGTTAAATAGCATGTCAGAATGAAAACTTGTTAAACATGTAAAAAATATCTGATTAGCCGGTTACCTGAAAGTTGAGTGACTAAATCGGGACAAAAAAAGTTTGAGTGACTTAATTGTAACAGTTTGAAAAGTTGATTACATTTGTACGAAGTTCCCCCTTATTTTAAATTTTAATTAAAACATGTTTTGATATGTTATCAAACCATCGTTATGTTCTGTCCATGGGACTGATGCTGAGTTCATAAGGAATGCCTCGCCTCAAATACAACAACGCATTTTGGGGCTTAATGTAGTGGATGAGAGGAGAACTTCACAGTTAAGCGTGCTCGGGTGGGAGTAATCCAAGGATGGGTGACCCTTGGTAAGTTTTCACCCGGGCAAACAAAAACAAATCCGTGAGCTTTTAGGGGGCAAAGTGCACAATATTGTTGGTACGAGAGGCCGGATGTTACAAATGGTATCAGAGCCACTCTCGTTCTGTACTGTTTATGATAGTGGGGTAAACCTCATCGAGGACGACGAGTCCCCGGGGGGTTGTTTGTAACACCTTAGGCAAATCCCATATCGTTCTGTTATGTCCACTAGAGTGATGCTGGGTTCATAAGGAATGCCCCGCCTCAAATACAACAACGTGTTTTGGAGCTTAATGTAGTGGATGAGAGGAGAACTCCACAGTTAAGCGTGCTCGGGTGGGAGTAATCCAGGGATGGGTGACCCCCTGGGAAGTTTTCACCCGGGCAACCAAAAACAAATCCGTGAGCTCTTAGGGGGCAAAGCGGACAATATTGTTGATACAAGAGACCGGATGTTACACATATAATACTGAAATCTGATACTGAACTGGACATATAATGCTAAATCTGATACTGAACTAATCTACACGACAATGATATATCAATAAATGAGTCGTGTAATATAAGGAAGTACTCAGAGCTAAACTGAACTGAACGATACATGGCTAGCTAGCCCATGAACCTAATGAGATGGTGTGTGGGGCGTACACACATTATTCCATCCCCTTGAACTGAATTGAACAAAACTGAACTGAACTGAACTAGGATTGATCCATACGCCTCCCATATATGGCGTATGTACCCCATGAGTATTAGACGGAGACGCCGTGAACTTTTAAAAACACTGTCACGAAAAGTGTCACATCATTGACGCCACAATAATGTGTCTGAAATACTCGGGTAACAGAGTACTACATCTGAAGAGCAGTATAAACTACCAAACAAATAACTGAACATAAGGACATACGTCTAAACTGAATATAATCTAAGGAACATGCAATAATGAGTACAAATTTAAAGGTGTATTGCATGCTACAAATTCCAAAGCGTAACACGACTTTAGGCAACTGACAGAATAAGTAACTAATACACATAAGTTCGAATGACCAAGTGTAGGATAAAATGAGAATAGCGAGAACCAATCATGCTACAAAAGAGAAGGGTCAGAATCCGTACCTTTTTTTTGAAAATAAGGACGATTATAATAAAGTGACAGGTAAACGGGCAACAAGTTGCCCTGCAACCCCCTTTTGAATAGCAAAACCGATCCTACTAAAAACAAAGCTTTGGGTCTTAGGGGCTGAAATATTACTATGCACGACTCGTTGAACCCTGTTTAGGAATTCCACTGCCTCCGGTGCTAGGAACCCAAAAGTATCAAAAACAAAAGGGATAAACACGTGTTGGTTCTCTAAACAAGCTTTCTCGTGTTTAGCAACTTTGCCTGATTCCGCTTTTAAAGCAGCATGGCCCGCCACAACCCCATTGTCCTTGAGCCCCACAAGAGGGGACACTCCTGTAAGGTCCACACAAGCGTGTTTCCCCCACACAAGAATATCAGTCGGCCGTAGAGTAGACCTCCCTTCAAGCGGATCTGTCAGAAAGTTCACGGGGGCCTCTTTTTAGCATAAATTCCTAAATTAGATTTCTACAAAAGGGGGAGACCCTACTCTCCTCTGAATGCTCACATAGTATTTCTACAATCATGTACGTTATTCTCTAAATTAGATTTCAAAAAATCTAGTTACTTCATTCGATTTGCTGGTGCAGTTGTTCCCGCGACATGACTTCTAAATTTTCTTAATTTATTAATCAAACTCTTTAACCATACTGAGCCAAGGTCTTTAACTTCTATAATGACTTTTAAAAATAAATAAATAAATTGTTATTAATTATATTTAAATATCTTATATTGTATGCAGTAAAGAAAACAATAGCCAACTTGAAAAATTGCTAAACACTACCATTGTCTTCTTTAATATATATATATATATATATATATATATATATATATATATATATATATATATATATATATATATATATATATTTTCTGTTCAGTTTACATCAAGTTACCAAGACTAGACCCAAAGTTCCTAAATTCAACATTTAGTTAAGTTCCTATTAAATGTGAGAAGAAATAAAATGAAAAAAACTCTTTATTGTGTCAAAATGTTTAGTAGGTTTATCTTCTTCATAAATCAAATTCCAAATTAAAATGTGCTTTAGTCGCTGGAACCAGTCAGTAATCATAGTAGCCATATTAGAAACTTTAAGCGAAGAATTAGACTTATCACCTTAATTGATGAGTAAAGGAAACATATATAACACAGATGAAGACCTCGAACAATTGAAGTAGTTGTTTACGGAGATTTGATTTCTCGTCTGGACTCTTTGGGACAATCGTACTAGTTTCAGACGATTGTAAAACTTCAGACAATGGTGGTTCGTCGACACTTCTTCGCTCGATAGCAGCGAGTTCAATAACGGAGATTGACGACTAAAGAGACTGATTTAGTGGTGGTGTGTGGTCCGCCGGTAGTACCTAGGGGTGTTCATGGTTCGGTTTGAAACCATGAAACCGTCCAAACTGGTCATCGGTTCGGTTTCACGGTTGGTTTTTTTAGTTAGTTTTCGGTCGGTTCGGTTTCAAGAACTTGGGAATGATAACTTAAATCAGCTTCTATATTTCACAATAGTTGAGCTTAACAAGTTTCTTTAATGCACGTCAGGTATATGTGTGTGTTTCTTTTTTTTTAATTTCAATACTATTGATTCCCAACCAGTTAAACATTTGAATTTGTATTTTAAATTGTTGTAATTTAGAGATAGAATTGCACAGTTAGAAAAGTCTTAGTCTTTTGTTATTATTCCTAATTTGTAGCTACTAACTTTGTATTTAACTATTTTGATTATGAATGCAAAAGATATTGGTTCCATCATATTCCTTATATTCTTCACATTTAACTCAAGTAATTTTTCTAGCTTCTTTACATTTTTTATTCGTTATACTTTGTACGCATGATAAAGTTTCCTTTCTCTACTCAACTATTTGATTTTTTTACAGCAACTATCTAAGTATTCCGACTTCAATCCTCGAGTTGCTTGTTTAGAGAGGCACATTACTTAAAACGTGAAGCCAAACAGGAACCAAACTCTCAGACAGGTTCGGTTTTAATTTTTAACGGTTCGGTTTCGGTTTTCAATTATCAAAAACCATTACTAACAGTTTGGCTCACGGTTTGACCTAAAAACCGTCAAAACCGGACCGTGAACACCCCTAGTAGTACCCATCTTGGCAGAACGACAAGAACCAAGAGCAAGGGATATACAGTATAGGGTTTTCTCAAGGAACTTAAAAGAAACCCGGTAATCACGGTAGTCGGTTTCAAGAAAATAAGGAACATATTGAAACGAGATTTGGTTGAGAATTCAAATTAGGGTCAAAGTCAACTATTAATACTTACCTTTCAATTTTTAAATATTGATTTACCAAAATTCATATTTATATATCTGAGTCATATATTCTTTATAAATAAAACTAAAACTTTATGTGAACTTTAATAACATTATAAATCATCAAACTCTTAGTAATTTATTTTGATGTCATAATATGAAAGTCTAAATCATTTTATTTATTTAGTTTTATTTTATAATTTATAATTTATAATTTTCGATTATAACAATATGTTCCGTTCAGTATCAGATTTCTGTATAATGTTTGGTTCAGTACCTTATTTCAGGTTTCAATATATTGCATTTAGTTCATTATCAATTATACCATCGTTCGCTTCCGACTCATTATTATATTTCAGTACCACTGCTATTGTTCTTTCCGTCACTGAGCAATTTTTGGCTCAGCTGTGTTTATTTTTCTTGTTTTCTCTGTTTGTTTAACAGGTACACAAGGGAATCATGGGAATGTGTGAAGAGAGAAATTTAACTATCTAGGACGTGGAAACGAGAAATTAATAAAGACTTGGTTTTAATTGATTTAGACGTTTGGCAAATAGGTTTCTTTTAAATTTTTATGATGTAGGCTCTTAAACTTTAGACCGTTACTCTTTGATAATCATGGAATGTGTTTTGATTTGATATATGTAATAATGACACGTCAGCCCTAATCGGGATGTGGTGTTACAACTATGATTCGGGAAACGACGAATCAAACCGGCTAGGTTGAGTGGGTAGGTTGGACCGGCCAATTTTAGCGGTTCGATGATTCGGTTTTGACGACTTGAACCAACTTTCTTTTTCATTTTCATTTCAAAAGCGTTAGTTCGTAATAAGTTTTTTAAAATTGATCAGACGGCTCATGAATGTAGCATATACATAATTGCAATATTTCAAAAATGAAAAAAATATATATAAACTCCCGATTCCAAGTTTCAAACCGTAGTCATTGCCAAACCGTAGAGATCAAACCAAATCATATAAATCTCAACCTGGCCGAACAATATAAATCTCAATATGGCGAACAGACTGATTTGCTTTGATCGATCTATTTCAAATAGAGGTGTGATCAAACTGAACCGAAAGAGACATTGTTTGTGTTCGTTCATTAAGAATTTACAGGGCAAACGAACGGTTCATGAATATATAACCTAACGAAATTTTTTGTTCGTGTTTGCTCATTAAGGAAATGAATTTGCTCGTATTCGTTTATTAACTTCATAAACGAATGCAAACGAACATAAACATACACAAATCAACATAACTAAACATATATAATTTTGAAAATAATAAACAATATTCTTAATCCCAAACATAATACATAAGCACCCAAAACATTAATCAAGTTAAGTACTTAGAAATAATTATCTAAAATATTTGACATAACAATCATAACCATAACTATCCTAAAATAGTGACTCAAAGGTTTAAACGTTAGGGACTCACGGTGATAAGCAAAAAATAAAATAAAAAATATTCCATGAACGAACCTAGACAAACGAACGAACATAAACGATCGTTCACGAACACAACTGAACGAATGCGGCATCTGTTTATATTTGTTCATTTAATTAATCAAAATATCGAACTAAATTTCTTTTCATACTTGTTCATTTATTAAACGAACGAACGTTAACAAACTTTCCACAAAACAATTTACAAACGGTTTTATGAACATTCGTTATTTACCCGCATAACTTCAACCATTTATAACAGTTTACAAATTGTTCATTTGGGTACAATGTCCAGGGGCGAACTTATGCTTGTCGGAGGGGGTTCATAGGAACCCCCCGAGTTTCGAAATTATAGTGTAACACTAGATAAAAAAACTGGGGTGAACCCCTTAAAAAATTGTAGGGTGAACCACCTTACAAAGTTTACCAAGTGGTGTAGTGGTTTAGGCTTTGTATTATAACATGGAGGTTATGGGTTCAAATCCCTTCACCCGTATTTTTTAAAACCTTTTTTTTAGCTGGTTACGTATGGTAGGCCAGACCCTTTAATTTGTTTCTTGTTTTTTGTTGGGCTTCACTTGGGTTGTATCAAGGAATAGAAATTATGAATAGATTTTTGTTGGGCTTCACTTGGGCTGTACCAGATAATAGAAATTAGGAATAGATATATCGAGCCATCAGGAATGAATGAGAAATTAGAAAAAAAAAAGACTCAGCGCTAGCGTGACCTGCTGCTGCCGAGTGCCGTCCACCTGCCCACCCACCGGCGCCGCCCACCCCACGGCCCACTGGCCACTGCTCCGGTGCTCGCCTGCTCGGTGCTCCCCTGCCTATAGACACAGACTACAGGTTAGATTAAATGTTAATTTGAATGTTTGTTGTTAGGGTTAATTTTAATGTTTGTTGTTTACTTGTTTGAATGTTGGTTTAAATATTAGATGCTATTAAGATTTTAGATGTTATCTTGTTGATTTGAGGATTTCTTCTTGTTCGTTGTTTGTAAAAAGAAAATCTAGGGTTTTATTTTTGTTTGGCATAGATGTTAGAAACTTGATATTAAAACTTTAATTAGATTTAGATGTTAGAAACTTGAATTAGATGTTAATGATGTTAATTTAGAATCAAGTTGAAAAAAAAGAGAATTGAGGCTTTGTAAGGTAATCTTTTGTTTCTAAGTAAAAGCTTCATGCATTAAATAACTTCATTTGTGGGTTGGAGATTTAGTGAATTGCATGTATGAGAAAAAAGAAACTAATTTGCTGTGAATTTTGATATTGTTTGTTAATGGTTTATGAACTTGAGCATGTTTAGGTCATACTTAGCATACCAGATGTTTGATGAAATGCTTGAACCAAAACCCACTTTAATCAAAGTTATAGTCTCGTATGATTAGGCCTCAAATTTTTTCTTCGTTTTAGGCATTCAAAATGGTTGAGCCGTTCCTCACCGACCCGAACAATCGAACCAAAATATTTTATGTCCAGCTTTATGAAATTGGAGCATTTAAAAACAGTGAACCCTCTAAAAAATATTACTGGATCCGCCACTGACAATGTCTATCCTCTTGTCTTCGTACCATCACTTATTGGTTAGGGGACGATGTCTTTTCCTTTTTTCCATGATTGGTACATTTTCAGTTTTAAATGATGTCCTTTATTTTTAGGACTTACACGATGGATGTGACATTCCAATTGTCTAGCCTTGAATACAAATTTGACGGTTTGTAAGCCTCTCATCTTAAATAATTCATATCAACGCATTCATTTTTGTCTTAGTAGCTTAACTAAATATCACTTTCTTTAAATTTATCTTTATATTTATTTTAACTCATTGCGTCTCATTCTTTGTCTCTTTATCACTCACAAATACTTATTTTATTATTTTTTTTCTTTTTCACAATCACACAAAAATATAGAGATTATGAAAATAGATTTCTATATTTAGATGATCTTATTTATTAGATTCTAAAATTTAAAGATGAATATGAAGATAGAGATCCTGATATAGATGTAAAATAGAATAAATATCTAAATAATAGAGATGGAGATAGAGAACATGTTGTGAATGTTCTCAATTAATAACATGTGTTTGGGTCAGATTAATACGAATAATATACATGTATTTTTATTTATTTATACAACTTTGCTTCCCATTGAAGCAAAAAATACGAGTATGAAGATGCAACAATATCCAATATATTGTAAGATTTGCATACAGCAAAGATGTTAAAGGGATGGTCAAACCTTTAAGTGCAAAGCTAGCAGACCATAATTTTTATTATTGTTATTTAATATATAAACATGGAGATCTTATTCAAAAAGTATAATATTTAAATCGTACATGCATAATAAATGGTGACCGACAATTGGTTAGTAGTTTAAATAACTATTATTTAATCTGTTTTGACAATATATTATATATAATACTAGGTTAAAACTCATGTATTAAATGAGTTGAATAAAGATAACTTGTTGTAAACCAGTAAATTCTATGAAGATTTATATGTTGTATGTTCTTAGACCTAGATTTTTGGTTTATGATTAAGCTTAATATTAACGTCTTGTAGGGTGTAACCGTGAACCAAGAGGTCACGGTTTGGGTGTTATGGGCCGGCTTCAAGGCCGAGAACATGTAATGGGCATAAATTGTTTTTGTTTAGTATATATTCATTTTTACCCTAACCGTGTAGGGTTAGCGGTTGTTAAGTGTTTTTCTCTGTAATTCTCTCAATTAATGTACGAGTTATTACTTTGAATCCGTGTGTTCTTGAATCACCACAATCAATAGTTTCCGCCTATTGATTGTGAGACTTGATATCATAGTTGTTATTGTGTGTTAATCGAAGATCCATCATGTTTGGGACTTACAATTGGTATCAGAGCCATTGAAGTCAATTCAAGGCTCAGTTTTGATATCAACGATTCAAGACAAAGTTTTCGTTTAAGGTATTGTTCACTGCTTTCGGTTGAGTTTTTATTACTAATCTGTTGCTGTGTAATAGAAGACTTGATATTCTGCTGAGAATCAGAGATTTGATCGTGAATTTCTTGGTTAATTTGCTGCTGTTGAAAAGGATTTAGGACTGTTTTCGTTTGAAATCGTCTTCATGTTCTTCGGGGTTTATTTGGAGTTCAAAATTTGAATTCGGTAATTTTAGGGATTAATTTTGGAAACTAAATCAGTCAGAAAGCGTGGTTTAAGGAATTGAAGGTTCACGGGAAGGATACTCGAGTCACTTTCACGGGCAGTTTGAATTTTTTCTGTGTTAATACTAGTTCACGGCTTTTGTTGGTTCACGGCTAAATTCACGGTTGGGAGTTGACGGGGAGACAATGCAGTTCACGGGTCAAGGTTCTCGGGAGGAGTTGACACTTCATGGGTTGGCACTTCACGGTTTTGAACCTTGTCTACGGTTTGAGTTCACGACAACTCATAGATTCACGGTATTGAAGAAGTTCACGGCCAAGTACAAGTTCACGGTATATCTCACGGTTTTTCAACAAGTCGGGTTCATCTTTAAATTAATTTACAGGTTTTGATCAAGGACCTAGTACTCTGATAAGATGAATTCTCAACAAGTCACCATGAACTTAAACAGTCTGCTCGACCTACAATTGGTACAAGCACCAAACCTCCAAGACTAACTTGTGCTGAAGATTATGTGGACTGGAAATTTAGGTTCATGAATCATGTGTTGTTGTTTGAAGAAAATATGTGGAGAAGCATACTCAAGGGACCTCAAATCCCTATGTTTGATAAGGCTGATGGTACTAAGGCACCAAAACAGATTGAGAATTATACTGATGAAGATTTTGACCTTGTTGAAAGAGACCTAAAGGCTTTAGCTTCTCTGACCATGGCTCTATCACCTGATATAACCCATAATTTTAAAGAATGCACTTCTGCTAAGCAACTTTGGGAGTCGTTAGCTCAGGCCTTTGAAGGGAATGATGATATGAAGGCCAGTAGAAAGGAAATGATTTTGCAGCAGTTTAACATGTTCAATCATGTCTTAGGTGAAACACTTGAAGCACAATTGCAGAGATTCACAAAGCTAGTTTCACAGATGAGAGGTGCTCAGATTGTAATGAGTGATGGTGATTTGAACAGGAAGTTGTTGAATGGGTTACCACAAAGTTGGGATTAGAACGTTTCTCTGCTGAAACGAACCAAAGATTTGAACAAGATCACCTTAAATGATCTGATATCTATTATCAAATCCTATGATCTGGATGACCAGCAAAGAAAAGTCAATCATGTTAACACAATAAACTCTGCTGGTGCACAAAGCAGCAACAGTGTTTTTCTCTCTAGTGTTTCATAAGGAGGATCTGGATTTGGAGATATGAATTCTGGTGTTGCTGCTACAACTAAAACATCTGCAACTGAGCAGCAGGCATATTCTGCTCAACAAGCTAAGCTTATTGAAGTAAATACTTCTTTGTGCACTAGCATTATGAATTGTTATGCAGCATTTGTCTCAGGTAATCTATCACCTTTAGAGGTCCTTACTGCTGAACTAAATCAAATTCATCCAGAGGATGTGGAGGAACTGGATATTTCTTGGCAACTGGCTATGGCTGTCTTCAGGGCTAAAAACTTCATTAACAAGACCGGCAAATTTAGATGGAGTGAAGACACGGGGAAAAAGATTGGTTTTAACAAATCAAATCTTCGCTGCTACAATTGCCATGAACCAGGACACTTTGCAAGAGAATGTACTAAACCAAAGGAGCAAAGAGGAAGTGATGCTGGATCATCTTCAGGGGGAAATAATGATGCTAACTCAAAGGCCTTGATTAGTCAACAAACTGGTGGATATGACTGGGGAGATCAAATAAAGGAGTTGAACCTGAATCATGCGTTTATGGTAGATATTATTGGAGAGTCTTCTGCATGTCCATCTTCTGATACTCCACCTGAGGTATTGCTTCCCTATGTTCTCAATCTTGCATAGATAAAGTAGAATTTTATAGAAAACATAATGCTGATCTAATTTTTGAGATGGAAAATTTAAAATATCATATAAGGAAATTTCTTAAAACTGAAAAGGATTATAAATAAACAATAGAGGCTGGTAAAAAGGATGTTTCTTTACTCAAATCTCAACTCAGCAATACATGTTGTCTGCTTACTGATGCTAAGCAAGAAACTGTCAGATTAACTACTGATCTAGAAAAGGCAAAATCAAACTTTGTCGAGGCCAAATTCAAATTAGATTACTTTGGATAATCTAGTAAAGTAGTTGACATACTTGAAAATCAACTTCATAAACCGGGTAATGGGAGCAAGGGTATTGGGTATAACAATGTGCCTCCTCCTTTTAATGGAAATTGTACTACTATGCCTCCCTCTGTATAGGAACAAGTCAAGGAATTTTTCATGTTTACTCCTGGGAGCAAATCATGTGGTAGTGATTCCCAATCATCATCTTCAACCCCTAAATGTGTGAACAATTCTAATTTGTCTACCTCATGTGCAGAACAAATAGAAATACATGATTGGTTAAGTGATGATGATGAAGATGATAAGTCACAAGTTTGCAGTCTTAAGTTAAATCATAAAAAATCTGAAAACAATGTTTTTGTTCCTTCTATTTTGAAAAACTCTAAGTCTTCTGTGTGTGATGTGATTGGTTTGAATGTTTCTAGTTCCAAAACTACTTATTCTAAAAATGTTAATATTCACAAGAATAATGTGTTTGTTAATCATTTAGCTAATGGAAACACTGAGAAGCATGTTTTCCAGAAACCAAAACTTGTGACTAAACAAAAGGTCACTAATCAACCCTCAAATGCTTTACCAAAGCATGTCACAAAGGATCAATTATATGCTGAATATGATCATCACAATTTGAGGTTTGAGTAGAGACATACTCATCAACAGTTTAAACCTAAACAGGTTTACAAGCAGGATGCGTCCTACTATCCTAACTCTGACAAGTTTGGATCTGCACCGTATCTCAAGAAACAATGTTGTTATACCTGTGGAAAGCCAGGACATCAAGATAAACATTGTGTTCATCGTCCCTATATTCCATATTATGTTAAGAATAAAAGGAGTCACATAGGCCGATGGGTTCTAAGCCAGTGAAGACTGTCAAGTCTGAGGCAATGAAGAATCATTCGACCTATAACAACTCTTATGATCGAGATTGTAATGTGGCTAAACAGAATAGACATGCTTATTTTGAAAGGCAAAAGAACAAGAATCTCAAACAAAATTCTAATATAAAAAATACGCCGAGTAAAGCACCTAAAAACTCTGTTTTATCTAAGCCTGTTTGTAAAGCTAAAATTGAAAGTATCATAAGTAACAAAGTTGAATCAAAAAATGACATGTGTTTACAAGAAGTATCATACATTGATGCAAATGGAATATCCAGATCTACCATGGCCTGGGTTCCAATTACTAATTAATCCCGCTCTTTGTGAATGAACACCCAAGGAGGACTGTCAATAATATTTGGTTTGTTGATAGTGGATGTTCCAGGCACATGACAGGAGACATGTCTCGACTACATGATGTGCAGAATTTCAATGGAGGTTATGTCTCATTTGCGGGAGGTAAAGGTGGAAAAATCAGCAAGAAAGGTACTGTGATTAATGGATCTTTAAGTTTTCATGACGTGAGTTACGTTAGTGAGCTTAATCATAGCTTACTGAGTGTATCTCAAATTTGTGATAAGCAATTTTCAGCTCATTTCACAAATAAAGAATGCTTAATTTTAAAAACAGGATTTGTGGTTCCTAAGGAATGGATTTTGTTAAGAACACCCCATAAGGGAAACTCCTATGTTATTGATATGACCAGTAAACCTGTTTATGAAAATACCTGTTTGTTATCAAAATCAGCTGAATCTGATGCTATGTTATGGCATCGTCGTCTTGGACACGTAAATCTCAAAAACTTAAATCGAATTGCAAAAGGTAATCATTTTCGTGATTTGCCTGTCTCTGAGTTCTTTTCAATCGAAAAATGTGTGACTTGTGCTAAGGGGAAACAACACCGAAAGCCTCATAAGTAAAAAATGCTTAATTCTATTGACTGCATTCTTCATCTCCTTCATATGGATTTATTTGGTCCTGTGAATGTGATGAGCATTGGGCAAAAATCGTATTGTCTAGTCATAACTGATGATTACTCACGTTTCTCTTATGTTTTCTTTTTGGCTAATAAAAGTGAGACTACAGAGCTGATAAAGAACTTTATCGTGTTGGTTGAAAACCAAAAAGATGTGAAGGTGAAAGCAATTAGATGCGATAATGGAACTGAATTCAAGAATGCAGTGATGAATCAGTTTTGTACTGAAAAAGGGATCGCTAGACAGTTTAGTGCAGCTTGGACACCTCAGCAAAATGGTGTTGCTGAAAGAAAGAACAAGACTCTCATTGAAGCTGCAAGAACAATGCTTTCTGAATCAAAGTTGCCATTATTCTTCTGGGCAGAGGCTGTAAACACAACATGCTATGTGCTCAACCGAGTCCTTTTTAACAAGAAAATTCAAATGACTCCGTATGAGGCGATCTACAATTAGAAATCATGAGTTGGTTACTTCAGAGCTTTTGGGTGTCCGTGTACTGTATTGCATACAGAATCCACACCAAAGTTCGATGAAAAGGCAGATGAATGTTATTTTGTGGGTTATGGATCAAACACCACTGCTTATAGAGTCTACAACAAGGTTACTAAAAAGATCAGAGAATCAACTTATGTTGATTGGCAAGAGCAAAATCCCATTGATGTTGAGTGCGGTTCATCATGGTTATTTGATTATCATTCCTTATTTAAACCATTCAATCTCCATACTGATGAAATATCAGGGTTCCCAAGTGAATAGTTTGATGAGAGTGATGACGATGAAGACTCTTATGTAGGGCCACTGCTCACGGTTGATCCTCGAGAAGTTATTAACTTACCAAGTGATGAAAGATCTGATAATGCCCCTATTTCCACAAATGTCTCTGAGGATTCACCAGCCACTACTGAAAATTTCTCATCAGTTGTCAATGACGGTGCGTCTATACCTGAGACTTCAGACTCATCAATATTCCAGGAGCCGATTCCTGATGAAAGCATTGTCGAGAAGCATTTTTCTGACCCTACAAATGAATCCAATGAAGATACACCTTCAAATGTGACGAACTTGCCCATCACAGTGCATATTCTTGAGATTTCCTCTCACAAAGTCAATAAAGATCATCCAATTGACACTATAATCGGGTCACTGACAGATGGGGTCAGAACCAGGAGCACTGCCGGAGACATAAACAGATGTATGTACTCCTGTTTTATTTCTCAAATTGAACCCAAGAACATCAAGATGGCTCTTCTCGAACCTAGTTAGGTTGATGCAACGCATGAAGAGTTGAATCAATTTACTAAACTGCAAGTATGGGATTTAGTGCCATTACCACCAGGCAAGAAAGCTATTGGCACCCATTGGGTATTCCGAAACAAACAAGATGAAAGCAAAGTGATCATTAGAAACAAAGCTCGATTGGTTGTGCAGGGTTTCTATCAACAGGACGGGATAGATTATGAAGAAGTGTTCGCTCTCGTTGCTCGTCTAGAGGTTATTCGAATATTCTTGGCATATGCATCGTATATGAACTTCACGGTTTATCAAATGGATGTCAAGACAACATTTTTGTACGGAAAGGTGAAAGAAGAAATTTATGTGTGTCAACCGCCCGGCTTCGAAGACAGTGATCATCCGGATTATGTCTACAAGCTCGATAAAGATTTATATGGGTTACATCAAGCACCACGGGCTTGGTATACCACTCTTACTGATCATTTGCTGGCTCATGGATACACTCGTGGTGCAATTGATCAAACTTTGTTTGTTCGAAAGGTGGATAAAGATCTAAATCTCGTGCAAATTTATGTGGATGATATCATTTTTGGATCCACTAATGAGGAGCTATGCACAGAGTTCAGAAAGGTTATGGAAAAGAAATTTGAAATGAGCGCTTTGGGTGAAATGACATTCTTTCTCGGGTTACAGGTCAAGCAATCAAGTGATGGCATCCTAATTCATCAAGGAAAATATGTGGATGACATCATTTCCAAGTTTAAATTCACCGATGCTCAGGCGGCATCTACTCCTATGGCTGCTCTGCCAGTTCTGGATGCTGACACAAATGGAGCTGCTGTTGATCAGAAACAATACCGATCCATGATCGGACCCTTAATGTACCTGACAACAAGTCGTCTAGATACCATGTTTACTGTGTGTCAGTGTGCTCGTTATCAAGCAAATCCTAAAATATCCCATTTAACGCTGTTAAACGTATCTTTCGATATCTAAAGGGCAAGCCTCGGCATGGCCTTTGGTATCCCAAAGAATCTAGTTTTGACCTGTATCCCTTTTGTGACAGTGATTATGGAGGGTGTCAGCTGGATAGAAAATCTACAAGTGGGGGCTGTCAATTTCTGGGAGACAGACTAATCTCTTGGTAATGCAAGAAGCAACACACAGTCTCTACTTCTATTACTGAAGCTGAGTATGTTGTTGCATCAGCTTGCTGCTCACAAGTTATCTGGATGCAACATCATTGCTGGATTACGATTTGACCTTTCTTAATACTCCCATTTTCTGTGATATTGAGGCTGCCGTGTTAATTGTGAAAAATCTGGTTCAACATTCTAAAACCAAGCATATTGATATCAAGGTGCACTTCATTAGTGACTGCTTTGAGAGAAATCTCATATGTCTTGAAAGGGTTGATTCTAACAACAATGTTGCAGATATCTTCACTAAAGCATTTGATACATCTCGATTCAATGTGCTTGTAGAGTCCCTGAAAATGATTGGTTTCAAAGATTAAATTGGTCACCAAAAATATTTTTCTTCCTAGTTAAATTTGTACAGTTTGATTTAATGCACAAATGTAGGGGGAGAGTCAAGAAAAATACAAAAAAAGTCAACTTTAATTCTTTAGAGTCAATAAAAATACAAAAAGAGTCAGCTTTAATTCTTTAGAGTAAATAAAAATACAAAAAAAATCAGCTTTAATTCTTTAGAGTCAAGAAAAATACAAAAAGAGTAAACTTTAGTTCTTTTAAATGAAAATTCAATGTTTGTGTCTATATCGAAAGTTTTACAATTTAATGGGAAGTGATATGAACGTTCGTTTCTTAAGCCTAGAATCAACACATGTAAGACATTAAATTGAAAAGGCTAGGATCAATGTAGGATATGTTGATAGGCTCTGCTTATGATTCACTTGAACAAAATAGTATTATGGCCTTAGTGGGGAACATCTCATAGATTAGTGTAATTTGCTATGCCTGTTAATAATCGAGAACTTAAACATAAATGTTGATGAAATATGGATAATCCTTGCTCTATTGGGATTGCACTAACCGGGACCCTTCACAAAGGGGTTGCGAGCTTGACTTGATACAAATCTGTAAATATTACATATTTATTTAGTTAAAAGACATGCATTAACATGCAATAGGTGAAAAGACACTCAATGATAGTGCAAAGCAAAGTACTAAGCAAAAAGACACGCAATGTCAATGTCGTGCTATAAGAAAATTACAAAAAGATATGTCTACAAACATACATATAAATATACTAGTAAATATTTTTATTTATTGTTTATTTATTTTTTGGGAATATGTGACCGGGAAGGGATCTCTTGTCGAGGCATGTAAGTCCGTAGTGCTATGACCCTGAGTTTCTGATGACTCTGAACATGTAAGCCGTGGCGCTATGTTTTTAATCAAATTTTGTAAGAGATTCCCTGAAAAGTTGCATAAACTTGTGCTAGTTTTGCTCAATTAGTTATAAGGTAGGTATTCAAAAGATCACGAGGAAAGGAAGATTTACGTGATAAGTTGTGGGGTCCATTAAAGTTCATCAATAATTCACATAAATCATAATTCATAAAGTTACATGTTTCTAAGATATGAGTGTCGGACCCATTAAGTCATAATTAATTTTACCAAAAACATGATAAATTAAATCATAATGTAAAACTTAGGTTTGATGCTAAAGCATGAGTTTAGAAGGATTAGTATATTAGCAATCTTCTTGACACGTCTTAGTAAATATACATGCTGAAAAATCTTTCTTGGTATGCCTGTAGAACGATTTGATCCCATTGAAAACTTCACAAAGGCTTGTCGTTAGAAATAGTATGTTTTATGTCCTTTTTTTAATTTTTTATTTCTCTTATGTTATTTTATTTAATTAATTTTTCTAAAATGACAAAGTTTGATCTTTAAAATAAGTCATTTAAAGGACTAACAACTCTGTGAGTTTACGGGTTAAAGGAGTGGGCCACCACTCTTCACGGTGGGCCCCCACTTTCAAATTTTTTTTTTGAAACTTAAACCCTTATTCGGGTAATGTACGTTCAATGCAATCTCTTTTTTTCTCTCGACGATTCTTGAAGATACATGTTGATGTTGTGTGTCCTCTTGTGAATTGCTTTACAAGCTTCTTGAATCTACAGGTACATCTTCTGAACCTTCTCGTAGCTTAATGAAATCGTGGGAGGCATAGTTAAACTTAGCGACACTCATATAGACATCTGTGATCAAGAAAATCAATTATCGTGGGTAGAATTTGAAATTGAAGGGCCGATTAGGGTCGTACTAGGTCGGCGAGCATCATCGAAAGTGATAATGTTGATAATCTGATACTTAGATGCCTCAATTTGAGGAAAGAACTGATTTCGACGTCACCCAGGACCAGACCTTCACGGTTTGACATTCAAGACATCGTGAACCCTTGGCATTCCCGTGAACTGTTGACATTACTGTATACGGCTGGGTAATCGTGTACCCAATCTTAGTTGAGAACCTTGTGTTAACCAAAAACCAAATCTTAGTCAAGAACCCTGTTTTAGCCGAAAACCACATTATTAGCCGAGAACCCTGTTTTAGCCGAGAACCCCAGTCTACCCGAGAACCAAAGTTCAGCCGAGAACCAAAGTCTAACCGAAAACCCATGTTGTGCCGAGAACCATAATGGGGGCCGTAAAACCCTGATATTTCGATAACCCTAATATCTTGCTAGTTAATTAAATTTTTTCTATATGTGTGGTTATTAACTTAATAAGTTTTGTGCAAATATGGCCGAAATGAGATTCGTTGCTGATCATAATCTTTGTGCTTTTACTCTGGACCCACCTGAGGAATTTGAATATTTCAGATCGATGGTTGTGGGGTTGACACTTTCCCCCATTAACTTTGCTGTTATGGAGAATCCAGTTATTTACAGAACCCATATTTAGGAGTTTTGGTCCACTGCAACAATACATCCAAATGACCATAGAGAAGAATGCATAATTGGTACTGTACAAGGCAAGAGAGATCGAGTTTCAGAAGCTATAATTAGAACTGCTCTACAGTTTGGTGATCTACCAGCTCATCTTACCAAGCTGAATCCAGATGTAGTTATTCCAGTCCTCATAAGAATGGGTTATGAAGGACCTTATCCTCCTCTCTACAAGAAGCTGTTACATCCTTACTGGAGATATCTTGCACATGTGTGCATGAATTGTTTGTCGGGAAGAAAATGAGGATTCGATGAGATAAACACTACCATCTCTTCAGCTATGGTTGCCCTGACCATGAGCTTAGACTACAACTTCTCTAAGATGGTGTTTGAAGAGTTTAAAAGTAATCTCAAAGGAGGAAAGAAGGAGATCTTTCTCATGTATCCTAGATTCTCACAGATCATTCTCAACAGGAATCATGCTGATCTGGAGCCCACTGTTGAAACATTGGACTTGAAAGCTACGGGTCCTATGATCTTCAAGTTTATGAATGTCAATAAGCAGGAAGAGTATATCAAGGGTTGCATCCACTTGAAAATTTTGGTAGATTTTCAGCTCTACCTGAAGAAGAAATTGAAGAACCGGCTGTGCAAGTACAAGTTGAGGTTGCTGACGAACAACTACCACTTGTTCAACCACAAAATGAACATCTACTTGAACCAGAACCACAAGATCCAATTGAGCCTGAGTTAGAAGATGCTGAAGTAATATCTTCTTCTGATGATGAAGGCACTCCTGAAAGACCACCAGTACCCATCAACCGATATGTCAGAGAGATGGAAAGCAAAAAGGCGTAGAATTGAGAATCCTCCTCTCACTTCCTCGTCTAATCAATATGACAAAGATGCTGATTATACACCGGATCAAGATCTACCTTCCAGACCACGGAAGCGAAGAGATCCGAGAAATGTGAGAATACCACCACTCACACCAAACCCAACACCCACACAAATTCTCATTCCAACAACTTCCTCACCAACTCAATTACCCACTCAAATGCCACACTCACCTACCATCACATTATCTCAACCTCAATCCTCATCCCATGATCATCACAGCCCAATTCTAGAGGACTTTGATTATGATAACTTCTTGGTCTCATCACGTGAAGCTTATAAAGATGAAAAGGCCAAAGGAAAAAGCCATGTGGATTCTTCTACACCTGCTTCTATAGATCCACACGTTCTGCAAGAAAGGGTGTTTGAGTTAGAACAACAAGTAGACACACAGAACTCCAAGATTCAAACTCTGGAAGCAAATCAAGGTTACCTTGTCACTCTGGTGTATGAGTTGAAGAAACAGATTGATGATATGAAGGTAAAACAGAGTGATCAAGTAAATATTGGTGCAAGTAATGATGATAATGATCAAGGAGGTGGAGATGATGGAGGCAATGATCAAGATCATCATCAAGATGATACTCAAGGAAGTGATCCTTTCAACTTTGAGTTTGAGGTAAATCCTAATGATCCAAAAGATGGTGAATCATCTCAACACTTGGATTCAGATCAAGAAACAAATATCCAAGATGACAATGTTGAGAGTTCGTCAGATTCAGAGATGGAAAGACTGAATCAAGAAATTGATGATGAAGTCAACATCCCAAGCTCAACTGCAAATGTATCTGAAGCTGATAATACAAGAATTCAAAAGGAACTACCCCCTTGGAGACTACCACCTGGTCCTCCCTCTGAAACTCATGTTACTTTCAACATAGGGAGCTACTATTCTAAGAGAGGAGACAGGTCTGGTATTGCTTCTTGGGCTTTTGATTCAGAGAAGAATATGTATGTGGTGAAGAGAAAGAGTGGACGTCTGGAATACTATAAGAGGGCTAATGACTTTAGCTCGTTGGCCAAACTCGATCTTCAACAGCTAAATGAAGCTTATTTTGAGAACAAAGGAAGAAACGGACCAGCCGAGATATTTCGCACATTTCTGAATGAACAGTGCTTAACTAACTTCGCCAAAATGAAAACAGCTGAGTCAAGGCTAAAGGAGTCAAAGATCCTCGCACAGGCAAAGACTGGTATAACGTCATCTGGTCTGCTCCCAAGACAGTCAAGATAGTGCTTGTTCACAAGAAAATGCCAATAAATACTCTAAGAGATTTTCAGTACTGGCATATGATCCAGTTTAAGCCAAACCCTTAATAGTCACTAATCAAGAAGAGTTGAGGATACTGGATCCATTTGACTTGTCTAAGTTCGGTGAGGAACACATCAAAGTGTTAGCAAGAAACCAGATTAGACATGAGCAGTTATGGGAAGAGCAAGCAAAGATCTTTACAGTTGTTGCTGACATCCCGAGAAAGAAATTATATGCTAGAAGTGGAGATCATGGTGAAGACATCAACTTTTTGATAAGGAAAGCTTAATCCTAGGGGGAGATTGTTAGACCTAGATTTTTGGTTTATGATTAAGCTTAATATTAACATCTTGTAGGGTGTAACCGTGAACCAAGAGTTCACGGTTTGGGTGTTAGTTGTTATTGTGTGTTAATCGAAGATCAATCAAGTTTGGGACTCACATATGGTATTGGTGAAATAATTATTTTTTAAAAATATTTTATAAAAAGAATGAAAGAAATGTTCAATTTATAAAAACAGTTTATGAACATGCATATTTTTTAAATAAAAAATATTTTATAAAAATCATTATTATTTAATAGTAGAGAGAGGCAAGAAACAAAAAAATTTAAAGAAACTTGAGTAATTAATAAGAGAGAGATGCGAAAAAAAATGTTGAGAGTGACAAATGTCACTACAAAACATTTATTTATTATAGGCAAATTGGTTTTTAATAATTTAAACTATGACTCATCGGCAAATAATAATTCGAACTAACAGTTTGACTGGTGATAATCTCAAATTTAACTTTTGTTGTTAATGGCAGTTCCAGTAGCATAATCAGCATAGATTTATACTCGATTTACACTTATTTTCGCTCAAAATGATGATCATAAAGGAAATGGAGAAACGTACAATCAAAATCGAGTGGGAATCGAGTGTTATTTAGGTGGAAATATATGATGGTTATGCTACTAGGACTGTCATTGACAACAAAAGTGAAAGTTGAGATTATCATCAGCCAAACTGTTAGTTCGAATTATTATTTGTCAATGAGTAATAGTTTGGATTATTAAAAAACCAATTTGTCTTTATTATATAGTATAGATTTGTTTTTTTTAGTTATTTTAAGTTTTTAAAAGTCTAGGGCCGAACCTTGGCCTTTACTCACGGAAAAGCAAGGCAAGAATTTCAAGTTTTCATTTACACCCTATATAATATTATGTTAAATATTAAAATAATAAAGAATTTGTAATACCTATTTTATGGGTTTATCTTTTATTTTTCAATGTTCTCTCGAACAGAATTCTTTCTTAAACTAATTATATAGTAGTTGAAAAAATGTATGGCAACGCTATAAATTGTTATTATATATGTATATATGTGTTAAAATAAGAATTAGTATTTAAAAAAAATAAAATTCATATACATATTTTTTTTTAAATTTGATGAAATCGATATTGTCATTTTTATAATTAGTAAAAAATGTTATATTCACCATGGATACAAACACCACTTTATTCATTAGTGAAAAACATGTATTCATTAATGAATACATTGTCAAAAAGAAGTAAAGCTATTCATGTCATTGTTTATATGACCGTGTAGAGCATTTAGAAATTGAGAAATGGTGCTGTTTTTTTGTCGTCGCGGGGCTTTGATCATGTGACTATTTGAATAGCTCAAGAGTATAAATTTTCTTTAGGTGAAGAATAGATAGAATGAGCAAGTTTGTTAATTACTGTTGAGAGTGGGACTTGAACCCATCACCTCTCTAAACCTTAGTGTTCCTTAAAGGATTTTCCTCTATCATTGGACCACCAACCCCAATGTTCTTACTTTTATGTGAATGTGTGGTTTGCCATTTTTAAATACAATTGTCTGCCTTCCAAAAAGAAAAAAAATTAATGAATACCTTCTATTTAAGCTGTGATATCTTCTTAACTAACATAATAACATGTACTCAACGATGAATACACATTTTAAAAAGTATGGTGCATTTATCGGTAAAATACATGTATTCCGCATTGAATACAATTAAATATATTTTTATACTAATTACGAAAATACCATAGTTTAAAACTTAATCAAGCGAATCCGACAACATTAGAAATAGTTCTTACCTTATTTATTGATTCTTAAAGTTGTAATGATCCTCATGTGACAAATATATTGATTATCTTATGTGTTTTGGCTTAGTATTAATTACATTCTTTTTATATCAAAAAATAATTTGTATTTGGAATTAAAATAAGTCTGTAAAATTAAATGTATTTGGAATTTATATATTAATTTTAATGGTATATTGGTATATAAACGTATCTCTGGTCAAATATATGAAATGAATGTGGCAAATTAATGCATGAAATTGATTGATTTGTCCTTTCTTACATGGCAAACAAATTGTAGGCCCGATAATCACAAATGCGAACTTAAACATAAATAGTGGTAAGGAAAAGACCTGGTGTTTCTAGTGACTCAGGTTAGATCCCTGCCCTCCACATTAGTTTCTGCGGCATGCAAATGAGGCATAGCTCAGGCTGATGCACCTGGGTTTTACCCATGCCGATCTAGGGTTCGAGTCTCGGCTCTCCCTCAAGCCCGGAAAGAGCCGTATTTTGTGGGATTTTTCTTTGGATGATCTCCAACTCTGACGCCAAGTGAACCTGATTAAGACAACATATTGGCCGGAGTTGGACGAGTCTCTCCTATGTGATAGGGGTGCGACATCACAACATTCAATGTTCGCCGTTAAAAAACACATAAACCTAGTCATTTATGGGATATCAATGATCAAAAGATCTAACAAATATCATCTAGTGACGAAACGAGTAGGTTGTGTCATGTTATAGTCTTATTTTGATGTACGAGTCGAAAGGGTTAGATAGAATGAGTCGGCCAATTTTCATTTTTTTATTAATAAATTAATAAATAATATATATATATATATATATATATATATATATATTAAATATGATTACGAGAAGGGTTAGTAGGATGAGTCGTACTCATAACCGCAATAGGTCTCAAGGCGAACAAACTCCGGTCGATGAAACAATGTAAGTAAAGGAAGTCAACAAAATGAATCCGTAACCTTAAGAAAATAATTACCAAACACCACTCATGCACCTTTACGGTTTACATTCTCGAAAACCATCCAACTATTAGCCACTCACCAAGCACAACAGCCAAGCAAGCAACCAAAACCCAAAACAACCCTAGAATAATTTTTTGTCGTTACATTTACATCAATCTGTGCTTTTTATTAGTAAGAGATAACAATATATCATTCTAAACTTTGGGCTAAAGCTAAACATTGATTTAAATGACATTTAATATCAATCTAAAATGGTAAGAGACATGTGTTTAAAAAAAAATGGGTTGAATCCTCGACCTTTAATGGAGGGAGCACCTATTAAACATTGGGATATTATTGGTATGTTAACACCTTTTAAATGATTTTTAAGCTAAAGTTTAATAAAATCATATAACTATTTCTATATTAAAAAAGAATAGAAAATATACACAAGTTGAGTAGGGTCCCAAATAGATATTTCCAATGTTGATGCCCATGAAAAAGGAACTTGCTACCTATACACTTATGGTCAATAGCAACTTGTATATATATACCATCTGTCCTTCAATCATTTTAGAACCCACACACACAATGAACACCTCAATGACATGTAGTTTTCTCCTCATTTTTTCAACAACCATTCTCAGGTGGGTTGTGGCGGTTTCCGGCCAACAGTTGCCAAGAGGCGGAGAATTGCTCGAACAAAAAGCCGATCAGGTGACCCGTCTTCCGGGCCAACCGCCAGTGAGCTTCAAGCAGTATGCTGGATATGTTACAGTCAATGAAACCCATGGTAGAGCATTGTTTTACTGGTTTTTTGAAGCTGTTGAAAGCCCAGACAAGAAGCCTCTCCTTCTATGGCTAAATGGAGGTAACAACATTAATACTAGAAGCATTTTATTGCTTATAATTTAATTTGTTATATTGAGTTACATAAAATAATGTTTATTTATTACAGTTTATTATTGTTGATCCCAATACTAATCCCATATCATAAATACCTTTGAGTAGGATTATGGTAGAGTATGTATTAATGAATGCTAAATAATAGTAATATTAATTTTGTATTTTTAATTATGCAATTAATTTTTTTTTTGAAAGGCAAACTTCTTTTTTTTTAATCCTTGTCACTAATGAGACTTGAACCTATGACCTCAACCCCAATTATGCAATTAAATGACTCTCCAAAAGAAAATATCTATAATTAAATAAAAAGATTTATTGCTGATCATTTATATATTTCTGAAAATTAAACTAAAATATATAATAAAGTTGTATATGCTGAAAATTACTCACATGTTAATTTACACACAAATGAATAATATATATATTTTGCCTATTTCTTCTCGTATCTCTTCTCAATATTTTTTAATGCCCAAAGTCCCTTTTCATAAAAGAATATAATTTTTTTTTCTTAAAATCGTAACGCATGAAAATATAATGATGCATTTGAATACAATTTCTTAAATTCACATAATTACACACATTAAAGTTGTAGTGAGTTTTTGATAAGAATAAACTTTCATATATAATGATTTTTTGTTCTTATTTTCAAAACTTGAAAATTAAACAAAGTTAAATGCTAATAATATGGGCCCCTTAAGTATAAGACCCTAAACGACCGTTTATTTATTTTTTTATAGTCAAGCCATCCCGGATCAATATAGTTTAAAAAAATCATACCTAATTTTCTTAAGATCTGATAACACGAGATGTCATATTTATTATCTTTCTTTAGTTACCACCAATCGATCGATATGAATAAAAAAAATTGAAATCATGAGTTTATTAATTTAAGAGTTAATTACACAAATAGGTCATATGGTTTGGGTAAAATAACATGTATGAGTTCTAAGTTTAAAAAATTACAAGTTTAGAGCTTGTGGTTTAAAATAACATGTATGAGTCCTAAGTTTAAAAAGTTGCAAGTTTAGGACATGTGGTTTCAATTTTATAACATGTTTGAGTACTAAGACTATATTTCATTTAATTTGAAGTAAAATGACTTTTTTACCCTTGACTATTAAAAAATAAAAAGAATATATTAGAGGGACTAATTTGTAATTTACTTAAACAATAATTAAAAATATAACAATAGCAAAAAACTTAATAAAAAAACTCTGTCTTCCCCATATCTCCTCCAGCTCCGTGTAATACCTCCGACGAATATCCGACGTCTACTACGAACACACATCTCTATCTTGAACACCCATTTACGAGACATAGATGGGTGTTCGAGATAGAGATGGGCGTACGTAGTAGACGTCGGAGGTATTACACAGATATGGGGAAGATTGGGGTTTTTTTTATTAAGTTTTTTGCTATTGTTATATTTTTAATTATTGTTTAAGTAAATTACAAGCTAGCCCCTATAATATATTCTTTTTATTTTTTAATAGTCAAGGGTAAAAAAGCCATTTTACTTAAAATTAAAAGAAAATTTAATGGAATATAGCCTTAGTACCAAAACCTGTTATAAAACTGAAACACAGGACCTAAACTTGTAACTTTTTAAACTTAGGACTCATACATGTTATTTTACCCAAACCATAGGACCCATGTGTAATTAACTCTTAATTTAAATTAAATATCAACAAATATTGAATATAATGAAAGTGATGATAAAGAAAATGATGGAAATTAGTTTTCACAAACTTAATAACGTCTATTTGTTTTTATTTATTTGGAATTATATTTCAAAAAATACAAATTGAGGTTTATGAACAAAAGTTGTTTAGAGTTGGTGACACCGTTTATTCCTTAACGTAGTGGAAAGTGAATAGACATATCCAAAACCTAATTCCATGAATCATCAATTTCAATTTTTATTAACTATCCATCTAATTGATAACACATGTATAATTAATGTATTAATTACAACTTCAATAAGAAATTAATCATACATAAAATCTTATAAATAATAATACTTTCGATTTTAGAAAAAGAAATATTCATTTATGTAGCTTTTATTTATTTATCAATAAAATATTTACAAACATGAAAGATTTGAGGACCGTAGAAAATCATTTAATCAACGAGTCCATTTATTTATCGGACAATCAATTATCAAGTTATACTCTAGGTCTATAGATATATTTTTTAAACATAAGTCACAATTATCCGTTTAAAGATTAATAAGTATAATGCAACATGCATAGTATGTACAACGTAGCAACTACAAGGATTATTTTCCATACTATCATGGACATATTTGTAACTCTGTTGTTTGGTAAAATCTGAATCATTAAATCTTGAATCATTAAGGGTTTTGAATGGTTCTGAATGGTTCAGAATGGTTTCAAACAGGGACGGCTTCACAGTATAAGCAACTAAAATAACCGCTTTAGGCCCCCAAATTTGAAGGGAAGGGCCCCAAAAATTGAAAAACTACTTTAATTTGTATTCTCAACTTTTGTGTTTTCAGAGATAAATAATAATTTAACAACTTTTATGTCAACATTATACGTTTTGACGCTCTATTAAATTAAATTTTATTTTTTTTATACATTTACAAAAATATCACAAAAGGCCTCAATTTCAACGTTTGCTTTAGGCCACAAAATATGTTGAGCCGACAGTGGTTTAAAAGCTGAACCATTAAAAGGTAAAATGAACAATTAAGATGTGAGCTTTTAGTGAAACAAACACCTTTATCTCTGACCGATTCAAAGGTAAACCTCTTAATGAAATCATTAAAACGCTACCCAATAACCCCATACTCAGAATTTAGAAATGACTGATTCCACAAGTGTAAGTTACATTTTGCAACTACAAACATTATTTTCCACTTATAAACAAATTTTGTAAATGTTTTAAAGAAAGAAAAATATTATAAAGATATAAAAATATTTTATTATGTTTGGAAAATTGCACCTCACCATTAAATCATTAATCATGATAGAAATGTACAAAAGCTTTGGTCCCCATTTATCTTGTTGTGACCACTTTGCTTTATTCCACCATTTACGTATTTTGTTATATTACATGTGGTTTATAAGAATAAAAACAATAGAAGAGTATCAATAGCACTTACTTTGTTAGTACGTGAGTTTCTAAACCAATGATCTATAGACGTACGGCTAGAGTCGGTAAATAAATTAAAATAAAATATTTTGCCAACCATGGTTTGAATCCTTTCGGTATTGTCAGCAATGATTTGATGCAATCCATAATCGTCAACCGCAGTCAAATTGTGGTTGGCAATTGAGGAATACTGATTGGAAATTGTGGTTTGCCTCAAACCGCTGTTGGTAATACTGGAATGACTCAAGCCGTACGTCTAAAATAACTATGTATTTCCTCCCCGTGTTATGTTAACTTGTAACACATCAAGTTGGATGTCTTTTAATTTTTTGTCAAATTTTCAGAAAATAACCAAAATACCATTAGTTAATAAAATCAAAGTTAAATAAACCTATATTGAATGTGGGCCCCATATAATATAAAATGGAAAAAAAATTAGATCAGCTCTCAACTTGACTACACACTTTGCTTTATTCCACCATTTACGTATTTTGTTATATTACATGTGGTTTATAAGAATAAAAACAATAGAAGAGTATCAATCGCACTTACTTTGTTAGTACGTGAGTTTCTAAACCAATGATCTATATTCGTACGGCTAGAGTCGGTAAATAAATTAAAATAAAATATTTTGTCAACCATGGTTTGAATCCTTCTGGTATTATCAGCAATGATTTGAGGCAATCCATAATCGTCAACCGCAGTCAAATTGTGGTTGGCAATTGAGGAATACCTCAAACCACGGTTGGAAATTGTGGTTTGCCTCAAACCGCTGTTGGCAATACTGGAATGACTCAAGCCGTGGTTGACAATCATGGTCTAATGTGACACAACTGAACCATCTCAAAATTAAGAGGAAACCGTGTTGGCAATCGAGAAAGCACAATAAGTAACAAACAATTTTTTTTAGCACCATGAACGAAAGGAGTTGATATAGCACCATACACGGCAAAAAAATCAACCTTAGGTTACCCTGATTACGAAAGTTTAAAAACACAATAATTTTTAATAATTGTCTATGAAAAAAGTTCGTAGTTGTACATAAAATCATTTGATATAGTAGACAATCTAGGTTTTAATGTTAATAACAATTATGAAATGATATAGTCTTAAATTTTGGTTAATGTGTCTGAGTATGTTTCTAATAATGATCTCATTTGACACTTCAAATATTTTTAACGATTTAAAATAATTTGAGTAAAAATCATTTTCGTCCCTGTAGTTTGGTCATTTTAGCCATTTTCAACCAGAAACCTTTTTTTTAGTTTTTTCATCCCTTACTTTTTAAAATCTATCAATTTTCATCCAACTGACTAACTCCGTTAAAATTTAAACGTTAAATCAGTGACAATTTGATCTTTTTAAATATATTTTTTTATTCCTCTTTTCTACCCTTATATCCCACAGGGAAGAAAATAGCTAAAATGTACTAAAATAATATTTAATTTTAAAATACCTTTTTTGTTAAGATAAAATTATAATCATATTATTAAGAATCTTTTTTTTCCTTTGAAAAAATAATTAGACATATTAGGAAGAATATTCATTTCTCTTTATGATATTTGTACCTAAAAAAAACTAGAGTAAATTACATGAAAGGTCCCTGTGATTTGTCAATGTTTTAGATTTGCTCTCTAAGTGCAAGAAACTACGTATTTCCTCCCCGTCTTATGTTAACTTGTAACACATCAAGTTGGATGTCTGTTAAGTTTTTTGTCAAATTTTCAGAAAATAACTAAAATACTCTTAGTTAACAAAATAAAAATTAAATAAACCTATATTGAATGTGGGCCCCATATAATATAAAATGGAAAAAAAAAATTAGATCAACTCTCTCTCTCACTCCCATTTCTCTCCTCCTCCCCCTCCCCCTCCCCCCTCCGATGACCTCCCCTCCCCTATGCCAGCAACTTCACCACTTCGCTGACCACCATCTCCGGCTCATTTTCCGGCTACAATGAACCTACGAGCGAGAAAGAAAGTTGGACAACATATCTGAGATTCGAAGCACCACCCCCACCGGTTCCATCGCACCTCCTGAAAACTGCACCGCCGCCTCCCCCTTCGTTTCCACCATCTCCTCATCGATGCCCATTGATGCAACCACAACTGAAAGAGATTTCAAACAGTGGAAAACCGAAATACATGGTATCTTTTCATTAAAACCGAAATACATGAAAGAGATTTACATGTGGGGCCCACATTTAATATAGGTATAATTATCTTTTCAATTTTTTTAATTAAGAGTATTCTGATCATTTCTTGAAATTTTGACAGAAAGTTTAACAGACATCGGGACCTATTATGTTATAAGCAATGTTTTCAGAACCGGACCGGACAACGAACCAGACGTCTATCATAAAAATATATAGAAAAATATAAAAAATTCCAAATACTACATAAACAACCATTTAAACAATTTTGAGTCAATGACGAGGGTTGTAGGTCTGTATGAATTTTAATTCTTTTGAATCTTCAATTTTAATTTTGATTAGGGTTTTGGAGGACTTGTGCCAGCGTATAAATTAAAAGGAAAGAGACAAATTGAGTTAAAATTGTAAATAGAAGTAAGTAGGAGGACTATAGGATAAAAAAGATAAAAAAATAGTAAAAAAAATAAAAAATTAAATTACCCGGTTCGACCACCAGTTCGCGGTTCGACCGCTGAATCGCTTGAACCGCCCGGTTCAACCAGCAAACGGTCTCAGAGCATGTAACCGGACCGGTGGATGTCACGGTTCCTGGTCCGACCGGCCGGTCCGGTCCGGGTTTAAAAACATTGGTTACAGGTTAACATATCATGAGGAGGAAACATGTAGTTTCTCATACTTAGGGAGCAAATCCAAAACATTAACAAACCATAGGGACCTTTCATGTAATTTACTCAAAAAAACTATTAGCATGATGAGCATGCAATGCGATGTCGTTATCACGTTTCAGTAAATTCTTTCAAAACTGGTTGTCTAAGAAAGGGACGTTTCTTTGAAAAAATGGCCTTTTGACCCAATAAAAAGGTTGTCAGCTTTTAGGCCCACTCCGTATTTAACCACAGCCCATATATTATCTTTTGTCGATATTCTCATAATCTTATAACACTTGAATCACCCGAGTCATATACACTTTTTCATTTTTTAGTTTTTATTTTTTAGAGTTGGCAATTCCTGACACCGACACGAAAATAATTCAGTTTTGGGTTGACCATTTTAACCTGTTAAAAAAAACGGGTCGGGTTCGGGTTGACTCGTTTAATAAACGGATCATGTTTGGATTGACCCATTTAAAAACGGGTTGACCCGTTAACCTGTTTAGGTTTCAACACTTTTTTTAATTTTTTTCCGCATTCTAGAAATGACTTTTCATTTACTTTTGTACATAGTGCTTACCATAAAGAAATGATTTATACAAAAAAACAATTTTCTTTTTTTTTCAGAGATAACTATTCAATTATTTTTCGGTTTACCTTAAATAAAATAGATTTTGGATTTAGTTGTTTATGATTTTGATTTCGATAAATGAGTTAAACGGGCCATGTTCGGGTTGACCCGAATTTAAGTGTATTCAGGTTAGGGTTGAAATTTTTTACACGAATAAGAATATGAGTCGTGTTCAGGTTGCATAATTCAACCTCTCAGGGGTCAAGTTGGGTCACCGAAATTAATCCAGATTTAGGGCTAAAAGTTAGAATGTTAATAGAATATCTAATTATGACCGTAAGAGTCTGACTGGTTATCAGCAAACTGGTAAATCCAAAGAAAACTAGCAAAAAAAATCAAGAAAGAAAAACTGGAAACAATATTATTTGTGGGAGAAAACAAATAACAAAAACTTGAATGATGTTTATAACTGTTATTATATAAATTATTTATTTTTATGGTATATAAACTTATGTTTTAAATTACAATACAGGCCCGGGATGTTCTTCCATTGGATATGGTGGGATGGAGGAGTTAGGACCATTTGTTGCTCAAAAGGACACATCAATGCTCCGTTTAAACAATTATGCATGGAACAAAGGTATAAATAGATATAATTGTTAGTGTAATCATACAACATAAATATATAGTTATCAGTTATATCTATATTTGTTCTCGGGGACATCCTGGTATTTAAGTGGCGTGTCTCATGGTAAAAAGTTAAGGGTTCAAATTCTATAAGTGGTAAGTTGTGGTATATTTATCATAAAAAAATCTAGGTGTTAGTTGTTAAAAAAAAGTTATATCTATATTTTAATAATAATATTATAATATAGTTTAAATAAATGGTACATTGAAATATTACAATTACTTATGTTATTTTTGTTATAGCTGCCAACTTGTTATTTCTCGAGTCTCCGGTTGGTGTTGGATTCTCGTACACCAACACCAGTAGTGACATCAAGGAGCTCGGTGATAAAATTACAGGTATATTTTACAAATTTCATACGCACATATATGTATGCATACTTACATGGGCGAAACCAGAGGGATCTACTTTAAGTTAACATATAAAAGTTTATATTGTAATTCCTAGCTGAAAAGTTATGTTTTCATCAGAGTAAACCACTAAGTAAAACACTAAAAATTATTTTATGTGTTGCACAATATTTAATACTTGTTTTTCATGTGTTATTTGATGGAAATCAGACCCAAGACTACAAACAAGAACTTTAATCTTAACAAACGATTGACTCTTTCTGTTTATTATTTATTGACTTGCAATAACTCTAACTCATCTATTTATACTAAAATAAACCTTGTTAAAAAAATATTCTAATCCTACTCAAATTCTTAAAAAATAACCCAAACATGCTTGGTATTATCCCTTCAGATGTGAACTCAATAATTTGTAGCATTTAGATGTGAACTCAATAATTTACCCAATAATTACCCCCTTAATTCTTGAGTTCACAATCTTCACCCCTTCAACTTGCAAACTTCTTCCTCTGATTCCTTCAGGAACTCTTAGTTTCAATCTCGACTTTGAACTCTCCGGATACTATTTGATCAAGATTGAAGCGGGGTTAGCGCCGTCATCACAGAAATTGGAACTCTTCCTTCCTTTTTTACTTTCTTTCTTACTACTTGTTTTATTCCTCCTACTCCTCCAAGAAGAAGAGTCCTTGATAGCTTTCTTAACAACATAAATCTTGTTCTTCCTTCTCCTTCTTTCAATAAAAACCAGTGTTCTTGATTGCCTACTAAACAAGAAAAGTTCTTGTTTTTCCTACTCCTTCATTCAACCAAAAAAACGAGTTCTTGATTGTCTACTTAACTAGGAAAAAATTCCTTGTTCCTTCTTAGTTGCTTCCTTCAAACCTTCATGAAGATCACGTTCTTGCTACCTTCAAACCTACTTGACAAGAACGAATCTTGCTCCTTCTACCTTAAGATCTCGGCTAGCAACTCATACTAACAAAAAAAACCGTTACTGCCTATCTTCCTTCTTCCTTCTCCCCCCCGCCCCACAGCCACAGGGGCTGCTCCCCTTGCTCGAAGTTCGACTCTCAAAACCGCGTCCTTGCTCTGATACCAATTGATGGATCTTGCTTATTACATTCAAACGATCTCAACCCCCTAGAAAAACCAAACTGTAACCCAAAGGAAAAGTCTTACGGCTTCAAGAAAAATTATAAATTGGATGGAACGAAAGAAAACGTAAACTTGCAATCTGATTATTGAATTGATGATTCCATGCATTACAATAGCAATATATAAATAAACAATCCTATCCTACACCTACAAGAATACCTACTAAAAGGTAAACTCCAAACAAATAATTAAAACTAAACTTCCTACTCTAATGTTGCATTCTCAAACCAATACTTATCCATCCACTAAAACTTACGCCACAATAAACATCCAAGTCCAACTCTAATCCTTCAATTATCATGTTAACCCTTTTAATTCTAAATGCTTTCAAAACACCCGTTTTAATTCTCATAACGATTAATTTCCAACATTATTTACGTATCGTCAAGTGACACTGATGTATCAAATATTTACAAAAAGTGATCGATCAAAAGAATCTTAAGTATGCCACTAGATTCCGCTATACACATACAACTCTAACTTGTGATTGACAGCCCAGGACTCATACACATTTTTGCTCAAGTGGTTTAAAAGATTTCCACAGTACAAGACCCATGAATTCTACATGGCTGGTGAAAGCTATGCAGGTAATATATAAATACACACATACATACACATACATATACACATATACATACATATAGGCGTGTCAATGCTGATACGCCACGAAAATAATCGGGTTTTGGATTGGTCATTTCAACTCGTTTTAAAAAAATGGGTCGGGCTCGGGTTGACCCGTTTAATAAACATGACGGGTTCGGGTTGACCCATTAGCCGTTTAGGTTACAAAATATTTTTTATTTATTTTTCCCATTATAGAAACGACTGTTCAATTACTTTTGCATTTATTGTTTACCATAAAGGAATTGAATTATACCAAAACTATTCTTTTTTTCCTTTCTATAGATAATTATTCAATTAATTTTCGGTTTACCTTAAATGAATTAGATTTTGGATTTAGTAGTTTATGATTTAGATAAATGGGTTAAACGAGTTAGGTTCGGGTTGACCCGAATTTAAGTGTATCCAGGTTAAGGTTGAAATTTTTTACACGAATAAGAATATGAGTCGTGTTCGGGTTGCATAATTCAACCCGTTAACCCGCAATCCGACACGATTAACACCTCTACTGGTACATATAACCCATTCTTCAACAAGCTGACATTGATGCATTTTTGTAGGGCATTACATTCCACAACTAGCAGATCTTATATTCGATAAAAACAAGACCATTTCTAACGAAGATAGGATAAACTTCAAGGGAATCATGGTTAACATATATTCTCTCATTTCTAAACAAATTTAGTAGCTTAATTTGTCATAACCATTTTTAATGTTCACATGTGAATGTCAATATATAGATTGGAAACGCCTTGTTGGATGATGAAACTGATCAAACAGGAATGATCGATTATGCTTGGGATCATGCTGTAATATCGGATCACGTGTATAATACGGTTAAGACCAAATGCAACTTTAGTAACCCGAAATCATCAAATGCATGTGATGCGGCGTTGAATGATTACTTTGATGTTTACAAGATCATCGATATGTATAGCTTGTATGCACCCTTGTGCATCGATACTACCTCCAATTCCACTCAACGTACGCATATGCGTGGTCATGTTTCCCCTCACACTTTCTCCAAGCACGTCAGTACTCGGATCTTATTCTTTTAACAACTTTATAATTTAGGAGTGTTTACGGTCTAGTTCAATCAATTTTGAAAGAAAATTATGGGATGAACCGCTTATTATGGTTTCGGAATTGGTAAAACCAACCGATTGGATTGGTTGGGTTGGTCAGCTGGCCAGGATCAACCAAATTAAACGGCTTGGTTTCGTAGTCTCAATTTTTTTTTTCATTTTTCTTAAATCTTTATTTATATTAAAATTTTAAAAATGAAAAAGATGGCTCACGATTATTATACATGTATTCTAAAACAAAAATAAATAAATAATTTAGGTTAACAGTTGGTTTGATTACATGACCAACTCGAAGTTCAAAACTGTAGACCGAACTATTAACCATGGACCGAACCAAACCGTATAAATTTTAAACTAGCCGATTTGCTTCGATTTAAATGCGGTTTCAACGGTTTTATGAACACCCCTACTTTATATTTGAGAAACTATAATGATTTTATCATTTATATATGAATACTTTAAGTATTCAAAACTTACTCATTTTGTTTAGAGTTAATTACAGAAAGCATGGCACGTTAAACCAACGGGTTATGACCCATGCCAATCGCAATACACCGACTCGTATTTGAACAAGCCGAACGTTCAAGCCGCGCTCCACGCTAACACCACGAAAATCCCATACCCGTGGGCGCATTGTAGGTAACTTTTCGTATGACCCCTTTCACTCAATTAAAAATTTGTATTATTTTGTTTGTTACAACATAATTAACGTGTTATGTACCTTAAACAGTGACTCTATAACATATTGGCACGATGCTCCTGATTCGTTACTTCCGGTCATCAAAAAACTCGTTGCCGGAGGTATTCGTGTTTGGGTTTTCAGTGGAGATACCGATGGACGGATTCCGGTGACCTCTACAAGACTCTCATTGAGGAAACTTGGATTGAACATGGTTCAAGACTGGTCTCCATGGTATAGTAGAAGTCAGGTAACTAATATTCTTTTCATGAAGAGAAAAAAATGATAATCTTGATAAGTGAAAGCATTGTTTATTGGATTTTGTCACTAAATTATATAGACAAATGGAGAAAATGAGTTTATTTAGGTTATATTCTTGCATTTAACAAGTTAAAAAAAGAGTTAAACATGTAAAATATATAAACTTATATAAAATAACAAAGATGTCAAACGGGTAAAAAGTGAATATAGACACTTTTCCAACGGCAATTTATTGGTTAAGCTTATATATTTTACACGCTTAACTAAAATAACGAATAAATCATTGTTGGAAAAGTAGTCGAATGAATAAAAAAATGTATATTCTGATCAGGGGCGTAACCGGGTTAAGGGAGTCCACTTACCCACCGATTATAGGAATTCGTTGGTTATTTTTATAAAATATATTTTTTTTAAGAAAACATGAGTTGGATTCTTCAGGATTTTAAGCGGTAGAGAAAAATAATTTACGATTACTCCGACCAACAAATTATGGTTTTGACACTAAATCTGATATGAAAGACAAAACATTTATGTTGTTTTTGAACGACAGGTTGGTGGATGGACGATTACATACGATGGATTGATTTTTGTAACGATTAGGGGAGCTGGACATCAAGTACCTACTTTCAAACCCAAAGAAGCCCTTCAACTTATTAGACACTTTTTATCCAATCAAAACATGCCATCTGGATCGTTTTAGAAGTCGTGGGACCAACTATAACAACGATATAATATCAGTTGATTCATAAACCTGCAAAATGACTGTGGGTTACCAGTGTCTCATTTTGGAGTTTTATTGGAATTTTTTCTAATTTTATCTTTTTTTTAACCTGATATTGATTTTTACTGATTCGATGTTAAGATAAAGGTGAAAAATAAACAAAATAATTTCTATCTATTTATTCAATCCGTCAACTCTGATCTTTTATCCAACTCTATCGACCCGTACATTTTGTCAAATCTTATAAAATGAAATTGAAACTTATTAAGAAAAGGTATGAAATGACTTTTTGAATACTCAAGGGGTGCCACGTGATACAACAGGAAACAAAAGACACTAACATATACACTGGTAAAATGCTTGAATAATTAATTAGTGAAGTATCATATATATTTGAAGGTTTAATAAACGTGTATAAAATAAAGTAATACGAAATCATATAAAATAAAAACGATTTTGAGAATTTAGTTAAACATGAAATTGATCGTTTACATAATTAGAATATGAAGGAATTTTGTTATTGATTATAATAACTACAAAATTGAAGTTGTAGTCCAACTAATTTATGGTATTTATAATCAATATTATTCAATTACTTTTTTTTATTTAATTTGATCTTGTTCGCATTACCTCCAAATTGAAAATATGTGGAAAGACATGTTCAACACGACGTTCTCCACATCTCACAACATTCTCATAACGCAACAATATTAAGTATGTGTTTCCATGAAATACTTAGAGCTCATATCATGTCTTCTACACTCAACCAAATAGTGTTAGTTCATTCTCTAAAGCACATGCAACTACTGTTCAATGCCTGCGGAGGAGAAAAAAAAAGTTCGTGACCCCATCCATCAAAGGTCGTAGACATGGAAAGAAAAAGAGAAAATGGTTGAACCAAACTTAATCATTAACGATGAATGCCTCCTATTTTCATCATGTGTAGTGGCCTATTTAGGCGATCAATCTATAGGCCCTTCGAAAACAAACTCATACAAATATCTTCTCTTATATTTTGGAAAGAATCCAAAGTGATATATGTGGGCATATTAATCTCCGTGTGGACCATTTCAATATTTTATAATTTTAAGAGATGCATCTCAGTACGATCAAATGTGAATCTTTTAGCTACCCGAATGTAGCATTTGCTCTGCTATGAGCCCGAATCATATATGAGGATTCAGGAGAATGGATGATACAAGATAATTCATATCCCCAAACTTTTAATACCTATTGTATGTCTATAAGTATTAATGTTGAACATTGAGTAGCTTATATTCACACGCAAAATGGTTTAGTTATATAAGTATTTAAACTGTTAAAGTTAATCGCTAAGCCGCTCCAAATTTTTATACGAAGACATGTCATTCTGTATGTCGCTACATTAGTCAGTTTAAAACCAACCACTGTTATTTTCTCACATTTTAATTAGCACATGCAATTATTTAGTGCCTAGTGATTTATATCATACAATAATCATTTTGCAAGTGTATGACTTTAATTTTTAAATGAAGTATTGTGCATGTGGGATGCTTAATCTTATTTTTGTGAAAAATTTTAGTTACGAATTAAACAAGTGACCTAGTTGTTTCTAGTAAATTTTAAATAACGTATTCATCCTCATATACCAAAATAAGACATGTTTACAACATAATATGTTAACTGTAAATTTAATGAGACTGTATTTCAAATTTTAGGAGGGATAATGAATATGAAAAGAGTGACAACATAATAAAATAATATGTAATGTATCATCATTATCTTATTTCGACCCTGAAGTGGTCAATGTAAATTGATTCACAATATCATACATTTGCAACTGATATCAAATGAATTACTATATGCTTTCACATACATAAAAAGTGACAAAAGTCATACATATCAAGTACACATATTTAAATTAAAGTAAACCCAAAAGTGATTACCATATAAAGAAAATGTGACGGATAAATCGGTTTCAAAGATAAAAAGCCCATGAATGAAATGAGCATGATATTGTAGTTGGTGTAACTTTATAAGAGGTTATAGACAAAAGTACAAAACCCCATAAGTGGTTATTGATAAAATCTCATAAAAGATTCGTAAATCCTGAGAAGAGAATAACAGAGCTTAGAAGGAACCTAGGTACAAAATAAATATGAGTTCTCAATAAATTATGTACTAAATAGTACTGATGTTGTGCAAAACACACATCTTTATTCCATCGTTTTAGAGTCGTTTTACTTAGTTTTGTATTTGTTTTGAGTCGTTTTTGTTACATATTGAGTCTTTATTATGTTCTCAGGTGCTCATGATGATTACAAATGAAAACCCGAAGAAACCGAGCACGAGAATGAGCCCAAAGTTTAAAAGTCAAAAATCTGAGAATTCAGTCTCTTGCGGTACGCGAGGGAATCCAGAATTTTCCCTGATTGTTTTGGCCCTCGCGGTTAATTATTTCGCGGTACGCGAGAGGTCCAATTTACGAGGAAAAAACCTAATTTTGATTTTTATAGAATTGTAATCCCATTATGCAATTAGTTCGATTACCGACCGTCTAAGGGACATTCTAGGGCGATTTTGGGAGCAATAAGGTCGTTTGAAGGCTAAAGATCACAACTTTGAATTCCGGGTTCGTTGTATTAGCATTCTAGGTTTTAAAGTTTGAATCTTTATCGTTACTTGTGCTGTTTGAAACCATGGTTTGTATTTATTACTTCTGTTTTGATGTTCTAAGTATGATCCTAAGCTAAAACTATAATACTACTTAGGTCTAATGATGAATGCTTCGTAAAGTTTCAGTTTTTATCAGTTTTGGTTGTGTTGAATGGATTTATTTTGTAAACGATCTTAGTTAATAATTATGATGTATATGCATGCTATGATTCTGGTCTTGTGATTGATTTTAATTCCTTGCGTTGATTGTGGTTGTCTGCCATGTTTAATTAGCATATCGTGATCATAGATCTTAGGGTTTGTGACTGTGGTGGTTTGCTAGACGTAGTAGCCATAGGAATTCTTGTTAATTGTTTATTAGAATTAAGTGTGTGTCATAGTTTAATGCCTGAGAGGTGAGAATTAGTTGTCTAGTCTTCATTATAAGGAATCCGAGTGTTAACAGTCTGAGAGGGCGTTAGTATTAGGTGTCTAGTAATCGTTGCTAGGGTAAGTCATAGTTGTTATCCTATGATTACCCCATGCATTCTTCGAATGTATTGTGGCGGTAAGACTGAGAGGTAATCTGTCCATTAGGGTACTTTATCATAGTTGGAAATACATGAGAAGTGATCCCACAATCTGGTGAGTTATTACACCTTTAGTTAGCTTAGTTGGTGACACCCTGAGAGTGATTAGGGATCCACTAGGTTGTCTAGAGCTGTTTCCTTAGAAACCCAGATCCATCATAGTTTGCATAACCGGTAGAAGTTGTGCTTTGCAAGTAGGATTACGACCTAAGTAGTATTCTTCCTATTCCTGATATCTTCCTTAGTTCCTATCTTGATAGTTGAGTCGACCTTAGTTCATTACATTCTTAAGTATAATCAGTAGTGTAGTAAACGCCCCAATCATCATTCTTTAGTCCGAGTTAAAGTCTAGTTTGTTATTCTTAGTGTCTCTAGGGTTCGATAATCCGGTTTACCATTAAGGTGTGCTACACTCGATAGGTACACTTGCTTATCAGTGCGGTTTAGTTAGAGGGTATTCCTTTTATTACTTAGGAGTCTAGGTTAGGTTTAGTAGTTTATTTTATAGACCGTCTGGACGACATCAAGTACAATATGGAACCGATGTACATAATGAATAAGATTATACACGAAAAAGTCCTAAATAGTAAACGTTTTCGGACCTGTAGTCCGAACATCCATAGACGTCAAACCAGTAAGTTATAAATAGGTGTCTTAAAATAAAAAGTAAATGTAAACACGAGATTTTGTGGTGTAAGGCACGGTTTGTAATACATGGGGTTTTCCCAAATCACATAAATTGATTATGAGGAAACGTTTTCCCCTCTACTGGATGCGGCAAACTTTAGATGTTCAATCAGCCTCATAGTCTTAGAAGGACTTCATAATTGGATGTCGTCACCGCGTAATTGTACACGACACTTGAAAATGACATGTACATGAAAATCCCTAAAAAGGTTAATTTTTTGGAGCATTAAAATTAATACCCCGAGATGTGTGTTATAAATTCAATAGATTTCTTTATATGATATCAAGCAATCTGGTCGTATACGATACAATCACTTAGTAAAATCTTGAAAATGAGGGGTACAAAGTTTGATATAACTAGTATGAGTGTCTATCGAAAGATTAACCTATGCAATAAATATCATCGGATCTACTGACGAGATGGAAAGATTTTAGAACTATTAAAGAAATAATTTGAGAGGAAAGACCATGGTATAACGAAAGTACGTTCGACATGTAGTTCGAGCACTTGTGTAATGACACTTTTGTCTATTAAAAAAACTACACCCAGAAGATGTTGGTAAGATATAATATGTGCATAGATTATTTGTTGAGTATACTCATGGTTGTCCGATCTTGGCATATAAAGTATCCTTACCATCCTCGAGAATAGGGTAAAGAAGTACTTGGTCTAGAAGTACAATACTTAAGTGTGATCGGAGCATTAATGAATCGTGCAAATAACACGATAATTGGAAATTTGTTCTCAGTACATACATTAGCAAGATACAGTTCTAGTTCAACATGTTGTACTCTTTTTCCCTTCACTAAGCTTTATCCCAGTATTATACACGATACACTCTTTTTTCACTTAATTAAATTTTGTGCCACTATGTTTTCTTAGTAAAGTTTTTAATGAGGCGATTAGAACTGATCCAAAAGTATATGTCAACCTGTAACATCCTGGTTTTCGTTTAGAAAATAGGTTTGTAAATATTGTAAATGCATGTTCACAAGGTTAGGAGACTTGACGGGGTTAGTGCGATTATCGTTTTGTAAACAATTAGGCGGGGGTTATTTATAATTTTCAACACTTGAAGGTGCATTTTTAACAAAAAAATGGAGACGGGCTAAGCCCGAGTGGGGCTGATAGAATGCGGGGAGCCAAGTCCGGTCCGGCCACCACCCTTTAGGTTATTACGGCGATGGGGGGTCCCCATTTGGTGTTTGCGGCCGCCGAGAAAGGAGAAAGAGGGAGAGCACATCACGGGTTGCGTCGGCGATCAAGATCCTCGAATACTTAAGTGTGATCGGAGCATTAATTGTTGTTTACGTATCTAGATCCTCGAATACTTAAGTGTGATCAAGAATTCGAGGTATAGTTGCGATTCCTTAATTGTTGTTTACGTATCTAGATCCTCGAATCCTTGTTAAATCGTGTTTTCGGTTATAGGGTTTCAAAGGGAGGCGCCAGTTGAGGAAGACGAGTTCCATTGACGATTCGATTCACACGAGTCGTCCATCCGATAGGTATAATCTCTAAGTCCTTTACGTGTATTCGATTTTATCAATTGAGTCTCGTGTGGGTTTAGCAAGGTTCAGCCGAAAACCCTAAGGTGATAGGGTGGGTGTAGCGAGAGTCCGACGAGGGTTAGGAGGAGCCGAAAATGCGCAAGGGGCCGGGCGGCGGCGCTGGCAGGTCACGGCGGCTCTCGTCGAGGGGCTGTTCGCGGCTGATGAAGACTCGGGGGAGGCGGTGACGCATGGTGGAGCGACGGGACGCAGCTGTGATGAGGCGATGAGGACGATGGGGCTTGCGGGTGACCAAGACGGTGCTCCGATGGTCCGACAACAGTGGTGCGGTGGCTGTGGAGGCTGCCGGAAGTCGAAAGGGAAGGAGTGAGGTCGTCAGAGAAGTCGGGTTGGGCGCGTGGAAGTGTGTACGCGTGCATGCAAGCCATGCATGGTGACGTGCGTGCGCGGGTGTTAAGTCCCGGGGCGGGGCGGGTCGAGTGAGTGAGCGAGAGGACGAACGTCGAGACGTGATTATTGACTCGTGTATTGTGTGTAATATAGGTGCGAGATCGAAGAGCGAGAACGAGACGTTAGCGGGTTCTAGAGATTGAGGCGTATCAAGCAAATGTGAGTTTCTATCGCCCACGTTTAAATGTTTTGTAGTTTTGGGCTCGAATACATGCAACGTGCCATATAGTAAGGGCACGAAATGATAAGGGTTTTGACGTTGATATTTGTGTTATGAAACGATAGTATAATTGTATGCGTAGGATTTGATGTCGAGTTATTTAATGTGGTGCTTTGATATTATGAGATTAATTGTTATCGGGTCGACTCTTGTCAACGGGAATTGAGTCTGACCTTAGTAAGATGAAATGGGTTGCTTAAACATTTTTCTTCTTTAGTTTTTATGTAATTAATTATATAGGTGGAATTGAGTCTGACCTTAACTTTATGTAATTAAATACGTTATTGTCAACGTCAAACATTTTTCTTCTTTAGTTTTTTTGTTTTGTTTTTTTACATTTTTTTCATGGTTAAACGAGTAGCCATAACCTTATATGTTTTTTATATACCTAACTATATTTCTTTTTTAACTGTCTCAACTGTTTAAGATCCGTTTCACGTCGCGGATCGCGAGAATTCGAGTTAAGCTACACTAGTTTTTCTTATTTTCAAGCATGTATTTTTTTAAAAACTGTATATTATTTTTAAAAAGTTGAAAATTATTGAAAAAATATCTCGTTCCGCCTATATAATTAGACTTTTAAAAGATCAAATCACAATCGCCTCCATAGGCCATAGCTTCCAATAAGCAAGCAGAACGGAGTAATGGCGAAGAGTGAAACTGTAAGAAACGCAGAGAGATTGGTGGAAGTGATGATGAAGGGGAACGATGCATCTCACGATGCTGCTCACGCTTTTCGTGTTCGTGATCTCGCTCTCTCGCTTGCGCATGAAGAAGGCCTCGATTCTTCACCAATCTCCCTCGAAATCGTATGTTTTTTCACCTGTAGTTACATAATTTCTATGATCTTGCCTGATTTCTTCTAATCGATTCACAAATAAACGCGGTAGATATGTTCATTGTTAACGTTTAATTACTGATTGATGATTGTGATTTGTGAATGATGCTTAATTGCTTATTATTTAGTCCCTGTGTGGAGTAATTTTTGGCATTTGAAAATTTAAAACTTATATTCAAAACTGAAAGTTGATTGTAGTTTTAATTTCATTGCAAAAACTATTGGTTTAGTGATTTTGCTATAATCCTGAATAAGCCTTCTGAGGAAGAAGTAAATACTTGACACCAAGGGGATTTGGCTATCAACTTCCACAGAGAAACTCCCTGGATCAAACTGTTGAATCGAATCTGCAAAACAAAACATTGTTAGCCTCACCACATCTCCCTGTGACCACCCTCCCTCCGGCGTGATGAGTGTGTAAGAGAGAAATGGTAATTAGAGAATGAATGACCTGATTTGTGTGATGTCTCCGGTAGGAATGTTGTCTGTCGCTATCACGATTATAACCTTATTGATGCCGATATCTTGAATATGATTGGTAGTTACATAAACACGCACGTGGGTGAACCCGACACAATCCCGATCACTCATCCTAAGTGAGGGCTTAGCCAACGACACGTGCCTTTGGGGGCTTGCTTGGCTAGAAAGAGAGAGCCTTCAGCCTAGCTCACAGATAGAACTTTTTCAATTCATGATCTGCTCTACGAAGGGAAAAGTGAAAGTCTGGAGGATGAAGGAAGAACACCTTACTTCTTTCGCTTGTGCAGGCCCCCGTCAATTCCTTTGAGTTTGGGTTAAATCTGACTTGGATCACCGGGTATGGTACCATATCTCTTCACCCTATATAGTATCCGGTTAATGCAAGAAACCCTATAACTTGTTTGATAGTTACACAGATAGGACAATTAGTTGTAGACTTAAGCTTGTTTGGATTAGTAGCTAGTCATGTCCTTGATATAATATGCCCAAGGCACTCAATACTCTCTACACCAAAGGCACATTTACTCATATTTGCGAAGAGTGAACGTTGCTGCATCCATTCAGTAAAGAGAGTGTTCTAAATGGGTTGGCCAATCTAGGCTGTGATGAGTATGTATTCAAAGAACATTAGCTTGAATTTCAAAGGGCTTGAATGTATGAAGTCTTAAAAGCTGTCTTATATATGTATATCAGGAGGATGTATTCTTCTATGGACATATCCAGATTTTAAATGATTTTTTAAAAGAATTGAGTCCGATATAGTTTGCCAATAACTCTTCAACTAGTGGAATTGGGAACCGGGGACCTATCTAGTATGGTGACTTTGTTCAAGGCAGTATTATCTATACACATACGCCACTCACCATCTTTTTTTTAACCACCACCACCGTGGAAGCAAAAGCGTCACTGCTATTTTAAATTACTCCTTGGTCCAATAACTTTGCGAACCATTTTTTTTATCACGTCTTTTTGCAGCAAGGGATACCTGTAGGCTGTAGGGCCTCAAAGTTATAGGATTTGTTCCTTCTGTTTTTTTAACCACCACCACCGTGGAAGCAAAAGCGTCACTGCTATTTTAAATTACTCCTTGGTCCAATAACTTTGCGAACCATTTTTTTTATCACGTCTTTTTGCAGCAAGGGATACCTGTAGGCTGTAGGGCCTCAAAGTTATAGGATTTGTTCCTTCTTGTAAAGGAATTTGTGATCAAAATTCTGTTTTTTCTGGGTGGTAAAGTAGTAGGGTATTGGAAAACAACAGGGAACATGTCTAATATATACATTAAATATTAGGATGTGCTACTGGACTAGAGATCATACGATACTCCTGCAGTTTGGGTATAAAGTTGTCTTTGTGCACCATCATCCATTGACCATACATACTTGCCTCACAAAAAATTCTCTCACTCGCTGCAGTGTCTTTTCCATTTTTTTGCTCTCATATTGTTTTCAGCTGATTATCTCTCGAGTCAAAGTACCTTTTCACCTCCAAGTTTGAAAACAATGGCGTGGTTAATAAAATTAAACTGAACTTTTTCTTGAGAATCGATGTACCCCCAAAACAATGTCATCCATCCAGAGATAAGAGGAATATTGTGTCGTAAATTAAAGCCTTTTTTTCTCCATTAGAACTTTTCCCCTACTATATGACAACTGAGTTTATTACCATCAGTTACCCTGACAGTCATTGGCTCCTTCATGAGTTTACATCCAACTTAATTGCCATTGATGAATTGGTAAAAGTTGTGAATGCTTCCTGTGTCAAACACCATTTGTAACTTTTCTTTTCCATGGTGCCCAGGATTGTTTGATAATCACTTATTCCTGCTAATGCATGCGCTGGGATCTGCCATCTCAGTGGTAGTATTCTCATCAATTTCATCTTCCTCTTGTTCATCATCATCAGCACCCTCTTCTAGATGTAAGTGTTATAGTTGAGGTCTTTTTCTTTTACACCTATGACCGTAGATATATTTCTCAACACAGAAGAAACATAACCCCTTTGATCCCCTGTCATCCGTCTCTGCTGAAGTCAAGCTTTCGGTAGGTATTCTGTGTATTGTTATGAACAGCATTTTTCTGATTATTGTTGTAAGGCTTATAGTTATTGGCTGGTTATTGATTCTATATTGATCTGTAGTATCCAGTATTGTTTTCTGAGGGAACGATGTTCATGAAAGCAAATATGGTTGAAATCTTTGATGATCTCTATTGAGAAAATAATCACCCTATATATATAGGGAAGAATACAACCAATAAATAAGGAAAAGATATACACAATAAATACAAATGATTATCTCTAAATAACTAAACATAATCTATTCCTAATATACATAATAATCGGTTGGCTAAGACACCCCCTCAGTTTGAGCGGGCGGAGGACAGACGCTCAAGCTGGACCGAAATGATTGGAATAGTTCACGAGATAATCCCTTTGTAAATATATCCGCATACTGCATAGAAGATGGCACATGAAGAACTTTAATGTGCCCAAGACGCACCTTCTCTCGTACGAAGTGTATGTCAATCTCGATGTGTTTTGTCCTTTGATGTTGAACCGGGTTATTGGACAAATATACCGCTGAAACATTGTCACAAAAAACAACTGATGCGCGCGTTAAGGGAGTGTGAAGTTCAAGTAGCAGATTCCGAATCCAAGTTGTTTCTGCAACGGCATTTGCAACTCCCCTATACTCAGCTTCGGCACTAGATCGCGAGACAGTAGGCTGTCGTTTAGCAGACCATGATATGAGGTTGTCACCGAGAAAAACACAATAACCCGAGGTGGAGCGTCTCGAATCTGGGCAACCGCCCCAATCAGCATCGGAATAAGCAATTAAGTCATGTGACGCGGATTTCATGATCCTTATACCATAATCGACCGTGCCTTGTAAATAACGGATGATGCGTTTCATAAAAGCAAAGTGAGGATCTCGGGGCTCATGCATGAAGAGACACACCTGTTGAACTGCATAAGACAAATCTGGACGAGTAAAAGTTAAATATTGCAATGCACCCGCCAAACTCCGATATAACGTCGGATCCGAGAATACATCTCCATCTGTAGCACTTAATTTAGATGAAAGATCAACCGGGGTTGAGCATGGTTTGCACGAGGACATGGAAGCACGGGCGATGATGTCCTTGGCATATTGAGTCTGTGACAAGAAAATACCATTCTTCTGCTGAGTAACCTTAATTCCCAAAAAATGATGTAAACGGCCCAAATCAGTCATGGCAAATTCCCTCGAGAGTGTATCAATAATGTTGTTTAACAGACGGTCATTAGAGGCTGTGAGAACTATATCATCAACATATAATAATAAGTAGGCAATATTAGACGGGTCTTGTTGATAAACAAATAAAGACTGATCACATGTGCTGCTACGAAACCCCTTTGTGGTAATAAAATTAGCAAAACGAGTGTACCATGCCCTTGGTGCCTGTTTAAGACCGTACAATGATTTCTTCAAACGGCACACGTGGTGAGGGTAGCGTTTATCATAAAAACCCGGTGGTTGATGCATAAATACCGTCTCATGTAGTTCCCCATGCAAAAAAGCATTCTTGACATCTAGTTGATGAATAGACCAAGCCCGTGACACAGCAAGAGACAAAACCGTGCGAATAGTGGCCGGTTTGACCACAGGACTAAATGTCTCGTCACAATCTACACCAACTGTTTGTGAATTTCCATTAACCACCAACCTTGCCTTATAACGTTCCAATGAGCCATCTGATTTAAATTTATGCCGAAAAAGCCACATGCAACGTATCACGGGACGGTCATGTGGACGGGGAACAAGCTCCCATGTCTCATTATCCTGTAGTGCCGTATACTCGGTTTGCATGGCATGCAACCAATTAGGATCAGTTAGAGCTTTGGCATAAGAGGTAGGAACCGGAGAAAGGGAAATGGTGTTATGTATGGCTAAAGGATTGGAGCGAGCTTTGGAACGAGTGGTCATGGGGTGTTGGTTAAGAATTGGAACGGTGGGCTGGAGTGGTTGGGTAGGCTGGGCTTGGGCCGGAATGGGTGTGGGGGCAGGTGGTGGTATGGATGGGCCGGTAGATTGGGTGGTCGATGGTGGGGCAGGACGAGGACGACGCGAGTATGTGAATGTGTATGGGGCCGTGACCGGGTTAGAAGTGGGCTGAGTAATGGGCCTATAAAAGGTGAAACCTGGTGGGGTGGGGTCTTCCAAAAAATTGTAAGAGGTAGGGGGATGAGGGAGTGTAAACGGGAACACGTGCTCATCAAAAATCACATGGCGGGAGATGTGAACCTTGCCTGTGGTGGGGTCAAAGCAACGGTAACCACGAAAGTCGGGTGGGTAACCGAGGAAAATACATCGGATGGACCGATGGTGAAGTTTGTGAGGCTGGGTAGCGGAAGTATTAGGGTAACATGCACATCCGAACACACGTAAGTGTTCGTAATCTGGGTGACGAAGATAAAGGGCAAAGGTGGGTGTGTAGAAATTTAGGCGTTTGGTTGGTAATATATTATGAAGATAAGTGGCTGTGTGTAAGGCTTCAACCCAAAATGAAGGAGGGAGATTCGCATGAATTAACAGAGCCCGAATAATGTCATTTAGGCGTCGAATCATACGTTCTACCCTTCCATTTTGAGAGGATGTTTGAGGGCAAGAAAACCGGAAAAGCAAACCGTTTTGTTGGGCAAACATTTTAAATGCTAAATTGTCAAATTCACCCCCTAAATCGCATTGAAAGGTTTTTATTTTGCGGTTAAATTGTGTGAAGATTAATTGATGAAATCGGGCAAAAGTTTGGAAGGTTTCGGATTTGTATTTTAGGGGGTAAACCCACACAAAATGTGAAAAATTGTCAATTAGCACCATATAATACTTATATCCTGTTTTACTCGTGATTGGCGAAGTCCATAAATCGCAATGAATAATATCAAACGGTGCAAAAGTAAATGTATTAGATGAATAAAAAGGCAATCTTTTATTATTTGAAAGTTGACAGGAGTTGCAAAGATTGTAACTTTTATTACATCGAAAATTAAACTTGCGATTCAAAATATCTAAAACTTGCACCCCGGGATGTCCTAAACGATCATGCCAAGGTAGGTGGTGAGAAGCAATAAAGGTGGCTTGAGGCGGCAGTTGAGGCGGCGTGAATGTATAAAGATTCCCGGTACTATTGTGGCGAGATAGTGTCTTCTTAGTTTTGAGGTCCTTCAAAGAAAAACCAAACGGGTCAAATTCGACAGACACTTGATTATCACGAGTAAAACGTCTAACGGAAATAAGATTTTTAATTATTTGAGGGCTATAAAGGATATGTGGGAGGATGTAAGTTCGGTTTGGTAAAGAGTGGAAGCCCGTACCTGATCCGTTAATTGGTAAAAACATACCATTACCTACCAAAATATTACGACACACAGGAGTAGAGTCAGGGATAACAATTTTACCTTGGTCTTTAGTGACGTGGGTCTCGGCTCCTGTATCCATAACATCTGCGTTCCAGGCCATATTAGGAGAGTTAACCTGCAGATTAGCCATTGCTGCGCTCAAATCTGTTGGGCAGAGGGGGTTATACACGGGCTGGTTAAAGCCGGGTGGGGTGAACTGAGCCGGAGAGTACCCGGTTGCCGAAGTAAACCCTGTGAATTGACCCTGGGGAGCCGAGGGAGGGTCAGGCTGCTTGTTGGCAGACCACTGCTGCTGCTGGGTCGGGTACGGACATGGTGGAGGTGTCCACCAAGCCCACGGAGGAAACGTAGGCTGCTGTCCCTGATATGCAGTCCAGGGCTGCTGCTGCTGAAAGCGACCCCTGCCTCTGCCCCGACGGTTTGAAGCCCCGCCTCTGCCTCTGTTGCCACGTCGATTGTTGGAGGAGCAGGAGGCGTCCGTTTGTTGGTGAATGGAGCCGGCAGAGGGTATTGCTGCAGTAGCAGCCAAAACAGTGTTCTGAGATCCTTTCTGAGCCTCGATCCGGATAACTTCGTCCTGAAGCATGGTGATAGCCTGGTCCCAATCAACACCCTGCTGATTAATCAGAGATGCAGTGGTGTTATATTCGACCGGAAGGCCGCGAACAAGCTGAAGAACGAGTCGGGAGTCAGAAACGGGCTGATCAACATCGGCCAGTTGGTTTGCTAAATCTGACAGCTGTTGACAGTAGTCTTCAACAGAAGAACAGGCTGCCAGTGTGAGAGTGCAAAACTTCGTCTCGAGCGCCGCCGCGCGAGCCTTTTTGTTGCTCAAGAAAATCTTTTCGAGCTTTGTCCAAGCCGCCCGAGCTACAGTCGTATTGATAAGGCGTTTCAGAAGATCATCCGAAACGGTGCTGTAAATCCATTGAAGAACTAATGCATCGAGTTCTTTCCATTGGGCGTATTCGGGTGAGGTTTCGGCTGGAGGGGCTGAATCATCGATGTGGTTGGATACCTTATATGCAACAGCATGAAGGCGAAACAGTCGGACCCATGCCGAATAAGTAACCTTGATTCCGTCCAAAGTCCGGATCTTGGATTGAATATTCGATACGGAGTAGGCAGGATGAAGGGGTTCGAGTTTGGTGATCGATGATTCAGCTGAATCGGTTTTCGTCATGATGACGATGGCCGGACGTATCCGGGAAGGTTGTGATCGGAAAAAAAAAAAAAAACAGAAAAATTAAGGAGAAGGCTTTGATACCATGAAAGCAAATATGGTTGAAATCTTTGATGATCTCTATTGAGAAAATAATCACCCTATATATATAGGGAAGAATACAACCAATAAATAAGGAAAAGATATACACAATAAATACAAATGATTATCTCTAAATAACTAAACATAATCTATTCCTAATATACATAATAATCGGTTGGCTAAGAGTTCACAGGTGATACTGTGTTTCTAATACTGATCCTGCTTTTCTGCCTTTTTAGATCAACTTCATGCAATTTAGAAAGAGTACAAGCTTGTTTAATGGAGACTGAATTGGACATCCTAACTAGGCATTCTGTATCTTCTTTTAGTCCTGTAATGAAAAATCTTAAAGGGGACACTAGCTGTTTGTTAAGTTTCATTAGTTTGGCCATTAGATCATCATAAGTTTCTCCAAACCATCCCAACAGACTTGATTCCTCTTTTTCATATAGCATCGGTGCCACTCAAGTTCCCTACCTTCCAAGCGTACAGATGCTAGTGGTACCTTTGTGTTCTTATTTTTTTTTTGAACAGCAAAAATTATATTAAAGGAAGATGGTTAGAAAAAGCTAACCAAATAATACCAAAATTACATCAAAAGTAGTGGTTGACTTTATATAAACAAGATTTTAGATCGTCGCTTCCAAATCTTGGAAATTTGATCTTAGTCAACCTCAACGATACTTCTCCTATATCTTAAAAACCCTCATTTACTTTCACAAATTCTTCGTATTTAGCATCCGGATTAGGTTTATGTTTCATCTTTAATTGTTCAGTCATCAACTGAGTCATTTGGATGGATGTACCAGGCATCATTTCTCGCAGTTCAGCAATTGGTTTCTCATTTGCAGAAGCGCCAGCATCATTTTACTGGTGATTGAATTCAATCTTGGCTCCAAACCCGTTTTTAACATGAATTGATGACGCATCTTCAGATCTTGCTGTACTTGCAGCTCTACGGTTAATCTTCACTATACTTCTTGTGACCGCAATTGTGACAAATCCAAGGAGAGTGCTCTGATACCAATGTTGTAATTTACAGAGATCACCGTGGTTAGCAATTAGCTAACACAGTGATGATCAGACAGCTCGAAGGGTTAGGGATTGAATAATCCTTGGAATTGAATGGCGCACACACACTTTTTTGAGAGAGATTAGGACATATGATAAGAATATTCCCATCACCTTAAAATGATGCGTCTTATAGGTATTTATATGAGAACAGTGCAATACACACAGCTTAGCAAATCTAATTATGGCACATGAGAGTTAGTTAATTCTGTTGACAAGTAAAAGTGGCCAACTCAAACACTCTTCTCTGTAGTCAGGACATATTACCTTTTGTTAAATGTAGTACTTATTAACTTCATAAATTTATTATAGGAATCTCAGAATTTCACATACTTTTTATGGTAACATCATACAAAAGGAGTTGCTGGGGTCAAACTAATTCTGAAATTGTAATCAGTTTTATAATTTGCCAACTGGTACTTTTGACCGTAGAATATCAATTCACCTTTCTTTTGGGGTGGTGGGTTAAAAGCTTTATGTTAGCTTAGTTTGATAAATGCTACCACAATTTGTAAATGTCTTAATTTTTGCTTTTGGCTACAATTTCTCCTGATGTCACTGGTTTAAAATTAAATTCTGGTTCAAGTCTTTTACGATACGTATTATGTTTACATGGTTTCCCCTTGTCTACACCTTTATATACAGTCACTATTTGTCTATGCCCATTGACATCAAAATACACTTTAGATCTGAATCCTGCTCACTATCTGGTGAATTCTCTATTGCTGATAGTTCAATTGCCATCGAGACACCATTTTGATACCTAGCCATAGCTTCAAGCCAAGCTCTACTTTCTTTATAATTCGCTGAGTTCATATTTTGCATTACTTGACTATCAAGTTCAAAATTCTGTTTTAGTGAAGCATAAGATTATAAATGATTAATGGTATTTGGTTGGTTTAATTAGTACAGACTCACTTGTTTATTTTAGTTTTCTAATCTTGGCACATGGATCATTCTTGATATCTATCATACTACTGTTGCAGGTTGAGCTAGCTGCACTCCTTCACGATATAGGTGATTGCTTCTCTTCCTCATGTGACTATGCTATTTACTATTGCTGATTTAAATTTTGGATTTAAAAACCATCTCTCAAAGCTTTAATCATCTAAGGAAAATAAAAAAAATCTCTTTTTCAGAGTTGCAAAGCCTATTCACTGGGTTGCACATAATAATAGTATGCAAAAGGTGTAAGAAACTAAAAACGACGTCTTAACATAACTTTAATATACATTGCCATTCATAAGGAATGAAAAAAACCGTTTCATTATATATACACTCTTGCCTTTGTTGGTATTGATGATAATTATTTCATATGCAGGAGACTACAAATACTTGAGGTATGTTCTCCATTTACCGATTTACTTATAATTTGATGTAAATCAGTCCGGGCTTTCAAATGTATTGGCCATTGTTGCCTCTTGTATCCTCAGTAAGATGGGTTGGTGCAATGTAATATTTCATCTATACTTTTTTTGGCACATTTTGTAACTGGTTCGGTCAAAATTAAATCTGCCTTTTAGTTTTTTTAAAACATTTTGTAACGATACTTGCATCCATTTTGGTGGTTATTTTGACCAACTAATAGAAAAGCAACACAATATATCCTCTTATAATCATGAACTTCAAATAATCAAATGTTTACCTTTCTAACTTCCCAATCATCATAAATTATTGTTTCTCTCTGTTTTAAATTTTTTTTACCAAAAAATGACCCATTCTTAAATAAATGGATTGATTTAGGTAATTTTTGTTAGCTGAATGGGTTTATTTGGGTCACCCAAATTATACAATGGGCCAAAATGGGTGACCCCTTTGAAACATGCGAACTTAGAACTGGTCCAAATGGGTCACCCCTATGAAACTTGCTAACTTAGAACGGGTCCAAATGGGTCATTACCATCCATCACCGATGTTTGTCGCCACCACCTACAGATCAATGCCGACACAACCACCGTCACCAGTACTGCCGCACACCACCGGCTCTACCCTCCACCACTAGCGGGCATCAAAACAAACATAGCGGGTGAACCCATTTTGATACTTTTTTTCTAAAACGAATTGTTTCAACCTGGATCCATTTTGGTTAGAACCCGTATTGATCTGAACCCAATTGACACTTTTTTAAAACAGTTTTGACCCGATAACTTACCCGACCCGACTCTACCATTTTGCCAGGTTTAATTTAGCTGAAACTGTTTTATACTTCTGTTTGGCTTCTTTTCAACTCATTACATATACTTTCTGCTATATCCTCTTCTGTGATTCAGGAATCTGTCCGAGGAGAAAATTGTGGAGAATTTTCTTGAAAAAGAGGGTTTAGATACGGATTTAAGCAGCAAAATATTAGCTATTATAAAGAAAATGGGTAAGTTCCCTTTTGCTAAGATCCATTCTTGCTAATTGTTACTTTATTTAATACTTCATTCTTAAAATCTAAAGGTTTCAAAGAGGAAATAAGTGGAGTCACAAATAGTTCTCATTCACCTGAGTTTGGTGTCGTGCAAGATGCTGACCGTCTTGATGCAATTGGTGCTGTCGGTAAATTAACATGTCCCGTTAGTTATCAAAACTAATCAACTTATGTTTATATATATTTATATCACCATCAACATCGGTTCCAGGCATTGCTCGTTGTTTCACCTTTGGTGGGAGTAGAGACCGAGTGCTTCATGATCCTAACATTCAGCCTCGTTCGGATTTGTCCAAGGACCAATACATGAATAAAGATGAACAAACTACTGTGAATCACTTTCATGAAAAGCTCCTTAAACTCAAAGATTTAATGAAAACAAAGGTTTTTATTTTTTATATTATTTTCAAATCTACGCGCCTATTGGATAATCAGTCACAAGTCATCATATATATTTATTTTATTTTTTTAAAATTTCAGGCAGGGAAGACAAGGGCTGAGAAAAGGCACAAGTTCATGGAGGAGTTTCTTAAGGAATTTTATCAAGAATGGGCAGGTAAAGCATGAATATCACCAACAAAATCTTTTATTTATATTTTTAACTTACAATAACATGCATCTCCATCTATTTCTACCCATCATTTTCAGCATTTTGTGCAATACAGTATTGACTTATAAATGTAAAATAATATAAAAAAATAAATATAGAAGAGTACTTTAAAAAAGAACTCATAAATGCCACACATCTTCAGTAGGATCCCTTAATATTTAATATTGTGATACACTTGGAGATCAGACTCACTACGCTTGCAAAGCTTCACTTTCAGCCCATGTTGCATGTACATAGTGAGTGCAAGCTTTGGTGCTACTGGATGATTTGCCACCACTGCCACTTTATAGCGGTATAAGATAGAGGCGGCGGCGAATTTCATCTGGTAGTAAGCAAAGTCTTTACCCAAGCACAACCTCGGGCCACCATTGAAGGCAGTGAACTTGTAGGCTGATTCACTCATGAACCGCCCGTCCCTCAGCCATCTCTCTGGCCGAAACTCTTTACAGTCTTTTCCCCATATTGCTTCCATTCTTCCCATTGCATAGATTGCATAAACCACTTTTGTTCCTTTCTTTAACACCGTCCCGTCTGGAAATACATCATCTTCAAAAACCTGCATTTTGGTCTGTGTGATGAGTATCAGGTCAAAACGGGTTCGGGTCAAAATGACAATTTTGGTCTTGGTCGGGTTGACCCGAAACGCTTTTTGTTTAAGATTTTAAAATTCTTTGTAAATAATTAGTGCATCAAATATGATTACAAATATTATATCATTTCAATAATAATATAACCTTTTGTTTAATAAAATGATTTAGGAGGTCACTTTGAACAACTTTTGACCCGTTTAACCGACCCGTTAGAGATAATAACAACTCGAATCACTCGTTTATAAATAAACAGGTCAAAGTTGAGAATGTAGATAGATAGTAGCAGGTATTACCTCCTTGTGATCCACTGGTACTGAAGGATATAATCTTAATGACTCAGATAAAGCAGCATGTAGATAGTCCATCTTTTTAATCTCTTCCGGTGTAAATATCAAATCCCCATTTTGCCCCTCGTCTTCCCGTTCCTTCACAATCCAGCATATCTCACCCAGAATCTTTTCCTCCACCGTCGGATTCCGATCAAGAAGCCAAAAAAACCAGCTCAATGCTACTGAAGATGTATCCCGACCCGCGAGTATAAAATTCACACAAATATCGCGTAAAAACTTATCTGAAAACGGTTGTCCTTGATCATCTTTAAGTCCCATGAAGATGGTCAGCAAATCAGACTGTTGTTTCTTGTCATCATCAGACATCAAAAACACTTCTTTCTTCCTGGTCCAAATCACTTCATCTGCAAATCTATCCACCCCTTTAATGGAATCCTTCAGTTTCTTCTCAGAACCGATGTTAAAATGCCTCATGATCTTCCAAACAAGTGTTGGAGTAACAAACCGGAGTATAGTTGCTTCGGTGGCGGCTTCAAAGGCTTTAGCAAATGGAATCTCAGGCAGCCCGGGCCTTAGACAGCCCGGGTCAACCCCAAAAGCTATCATGCAAACATTGTCAAACGTTAATCTTAACAGGATGTCCTGTAGATCAATCTCAGTAGATTGATCTACAGACTCCTGTAAGACAGTTAATAACCGTTTGTGCACGAGCTCTAGTAAGGACTCGGTCGTCATGTTTCTAAACTTAGACGAATGAAACTCGATGCTCGTAGTTTTCCTTTGTTTTTGCCAAATTTCATCATCCGCATTAAAGATTCCGTTCCCGAGAAGATCCCGGAGAACGTGTTGGAAATACGGGCCTTTCGGGTACGCTTGAAACCGGGTTTTGAGAAGATGTTCCACGTTACGCGGGTCAGAAGTAACTATACAATTAAGATTTGTAAACCAGGGACCTTTAAACACAAAAGTCCCATTTTGTCTACAAAGAATCTGAGAAATCCATTCGTACATGTCGACCCGAAGACCGATCACCAACGATGGCAACATCCCGACAACGGGCCACACAGGCAGCCCGTTTCGTCTTTGTTGCCTTAGAGAATGTATGACTATGAACACCAGAAGAGCAATGAAAAGCTCAATGAGTTGAATGTCCGGCAAGATTTTCCGGCCGGTGGCCGGAAAAAGGGAAAGAGAAGTGGACATGATGGTGGTGTTGAAGGTGGAGTGTGTATGATGATGGTTCATGTTGAAGATATGTTATGTGGAGGCAGGTCATGTGTTATAAGAGGGTTGGGGGTGTGGTTGCTTCTTGTGCATGCGAATTGGATTTGGTGAGCAGAAATGAAGTGTGGCGTGGGTATAAGTGGAATGATTTTTTGACCAATTTAGGTTTATATTTTGGGCAAAGAGTTGGTATGGGGGTTAACCTAAGTATCAAGTAATACAAGTCTCAACAAAGGTTAACAACCACCATCTACATACACTTAAAAAAAAGAATATTTTATATAATTGTGTACATTTTTTATAATCTTTTTAAAGGGACCATGAGAACCCGTTATCATAAATCACGGAACCGTCAATATAAATTTTATATAATCTTTTTAAATCTCCATATAAGGTATATTTCGTGATATATAATCTTTTGAAAGTTCCATGAGTTATATTTCATTTTATATAATCTTTTTAAGGTTCCATATAAGGTATATTTCTTGTTGTAACATTTCTATTGTTTATTTCTTTGGATTTTAGAAGTAATTATTTATTCAACAATATTAGATAATTTATATATTAAAAAAACAAACTGTTTATGTTAAAAATACTTTAAGAGGTAATAAACAAGGAGATATAGGCGAGTTTTTGACTTTCGACCTGTTTAATTAATTTAGGGTTTTAAGCGACCTAACGTTCATTAAATCATTTGACATTAAATTTGTTTATGAACATAGTTTTTTACTTTCGACCTGTTTAATTAATTTAGGGTTTTAAGCGACCTAACGTTCAATGAATCATTTGACATTAAATTTGTTTATGAATATAAAAAACGCTTTTTATATTTTTTGTTTATTTAATTAAATGAACAAGGATACAAGTTTTTATTCATTTGTTCACATTCATAAATGTGCTATGCGTATGTATGTGTATATATAGGGTCGTTCGAAAGTGAGATAAAAAGTGTAGTTTTTTTTTCTCATTTATTAAACTATGTGAATATCCAATATATAACAAAACGTATGTGTATATATAGGGTCGTTCGAAATGGAGATACAAAGTGTAGTTTTTTTTTCTCATTTATTAAACTATGTGAATATCCAATGTATAACAAAAGTTAGAAAAAATTAGGTATGAAAATTTTACTTCTTAGAGTATGGGGTATACCCATATGATTATGGTGTGATTTGATAATAAAGTGCACGCCACGTGGCGCCATGTCAGATTCTGAAAAATCACATCACCCATCACTAGCCAAAGAGTATAACCATGTGATTGTGGTGGTGTGATATTTTAAATTTATTATTTTCCAACGCCTCTTTTTATTACCGTTCAACGGTAAAATCAATTGCATTCACTAGTTTTCTCGCGTGAAATATATCACGCCAATTAATGACGGCGTGAAAATTTTGTCAAGGGGGCGGTGTTGGTCATGGTATCACGCCGTGATTTCTTGCCCATGTAGGATCACGGGAGTTATGATCAAGGTATACCGGACGACCTTAGTGTGTACATATGAACTCAAGTTTTATATAATAATATATATTATATGAAAAAAATGATACATTAAATAGAAAAACAACAAAATCTATATCTATACTATCTAATAAATAAATTTTTTTTCATGACACATGTCACCTTCATATTCATTCTCATCATTTTTTTCTCGTCTTTCTCTCTTATTAAATACATCTCTATCTTTTAATAATAATATATTTTTTAAAGAAAATACTAATTATACTAATAAAAACATTTATTTTAAATTATCTCTTATTATAAGAAACTTTGAAATATAATTATGTAACTTTTATTTTCAATCAAATAGTAAATGAAAGTTAAATTAAATTAAATAATAATTAACGTATTTTTAAAACCCAATTATGTATTAATGTTTACATATTTGAGTTTTGTTTTCTATCCTCAGTATATATAATACATTTTAACACCTATAAAATATATACATAAATATTTAAGAATTTTATGTATTGATATTTTTCACCCAGTGTGTATTAAACCTGCTCAAAACTACTATAAAATGAATAATAGAAAGTATTTGGATGTAGCATACAAGTTAGTGTGTACATATGCTACAAATGCTAAATTTAATTATTATGTATTATATATTATATTATTCAATTATGAGTAAAGATACGAGATCAATCAATTAGAGCCAACGATTCATCATCATGATTGATGCGTAATCTAATCGTGGTTCGATGCATGCCAAGCTTTTGAGGTCAAATAGCTTAAAAATGAAAATTGCATAGATCCGATTGAAGGGAGGTCTACTCTACGGCCGGCTGATATTCTTGTGTTTGGTTGGGCAGGGGAGAAACACGCTTGTGTGGACCTTACAGGAGTGTCCCCTCTTGTGGGGCTCAGGGACAATGGGGTTGTGGCAGGCCATGCTGCTTTAAAAGCGGAATCATGCAAAGTTGTTAAACACGAGAAAGCTTGTTTAGAGAACCAACACGTGTTTATCCCTTTTGCTTTTGATACTTTTGGGTTCCTAGCACCGGAGGCAGTGGAATTCCTAAACAGGGTTCAACGAGTCGTGCATAGTAATATTTCGGCCCCTAAGACCCAAAGCTTTGTTTTTAGTAGGATCGGTTTTGCTATTCAAAAGGGGGTTGCAGCGCAACTTGTTGCCCGTTTACCTGTCACTTTATTGTAATCGTCCTTCTTTTCATTAATGGATCTAGGAATATTAAATATGAAAAAAAAAACTTCTAATCGATAGTCTGTTGTATTTTGATCGTATGTCTGTCGGAGTATAACTTAGTGAACGATCTAAATATGTAAAAGTTCATCTTATGTAGCTCAAATTGGCAGGTTTCATTAAGCATAGCTTTGAGTGCACTTTGTTAAAGGGTGAACGTAAAATCTCAAGTTATGAATACTAAACGAACAACATATATCTTCTCTAAGTATGTCTGCTTGTTAGCCAACAAGAAGTTAGAAATTCCCTAAAGGATCACTTCCACTGCATCCAAAACGCGTTGTTGATATTTGTGGCGAGACATTTCTTTCGAAGCTATCATCTCTCCCATGGATATAACAAACAAAACGATTTGGGATTTGCCTAAGATGTTACACCCCCCCCCCTCGGCGAGCGACTCGTCGTCCTCGATGAGGTATTCTCCACTATCGTAAACAAAACAGAACGGGAGTAGCTCTGATACCATTTGTAACATCCGGCCTCTTATACCAACAATATTGTCTGCTTTACCCACTAGGAGCCCAATGATTTGTTTTTGATTTTCCGGATGAAAACTTCCTAAGGGTCACCCATCCATCCCTGGATCCCACCCGAGCACGCTTAACTGTGGAGTCCTCCTCTCATCCACTGCCAATGCACCTAAAACGCGTTGTTGGTATTTGAGGCCTGACATTGCTTATGAACCAACATCTCTCATGTGAATATAACAAAACAGAACGATGTGTGATTTGTCTAAGATGTTACATTAACTACTAGCCTAATAGATTTTTGCATCACTTGACGATCATGAAGTCAAAATAAAGTGAATGCACAGACCATGCTTGATTGTACTTTCTGAAAAGTTTGATGTTCAAAATATATAAACATACATACTTCTAGAATTTGACATACTTTTTTTTGCATACTAAAACTCTAGACTTCTAAGTGCTATTAACACTTTAAAATTCGATATTTGCATGTTATTTTTTTTAAGCAATTATGTTTAAAATATGTCAATTTATTTTTAAGCCAATACATATTGAAATAAAAATACCCAAATAGTTTAAATTATTACGTACACACATTTTAGAAAAAAAAATATTAAAATAATGTGTTATCGTTGGGTTGACATGAACACGACCCGTTAGCTAAACATGATTTTTGTTGGACCCAAAACTGACCCGAGCTTGTTAGACTAAACCCATACCTATGAATTTCGCTTAGGTTCGTATCGTGTGAGAAATCCACACCCATAATCATTTTACTATTTACAAATTTCACTCTGTTTTATTTGATGGTTAGAACTTTTTAATACCAGAATCAGTTCGGGTTAAGCCCATTATCCAGCTTTTATGTGACTGAGAGGCCCAGGCCCATTCAATTTATATCATTGGACTGGACTCCTCGAAGATGGGCCCTCCCTATCAATAGAAGACATTTTCTTTTCGTACAAGTGTCCATACTATATAATAAATAAATGTTTTTTATGGTACGTGTCACGTATATATTTAATTTTATCATTTTTTTGGGCATGTTTCTCTTATTAAATACACCTCTATCTTTAAATAATAATATATTAAAAAAATACTAATGTTTATATTAATAAATCTCCTAACATATTTTGAAGAGAGTATGTGTTAACAGATTATATCGTATTCCACGGATTTATTCAATATGTGTAAAACACGAGTTTAAAAAAATATTTTTTTATTACTTAATATATAATATTATATTAATTCAACCAGTGCAATACACGGGATTTTAATCTAGTTTCAATAAAGTAGACTACTATTTTTATCATGTGATTTGGTCATTTTTTCTATTTTCATCTGAAATTTTTGTTTTAAAATGTTTATTTTTCTTTTGTGTTTTCTTATATTTTACAAATCTATACATACTAATAAATAAAGGTTTTGGGATGCCACATGTCATTCACATGTTCATTTTTAACATTATTTTCCCGCTTCTCTATCCTATTTAATAAAACAAGTTTCTATAAAAAAAATTGTAATTTTTGTTTCCCGCATCTCTCTCCTATTAAATAAAAATGATTTGTATAACTATTTTTATAAAACATTTTTAATTAAAAAATAGTTTTGTTCATAAAACATTTTTATAGTTTGAACATTTCTTTTATTCTTTTTATAAAATTTTTTTAAAATAACTATATAATGTTTCTAAAATTTGTATTAAAAAATTATGTAATATGTTAAAAATATGTAATATTAGATCTTTATTATTAAGTATATATAACACTGTATTTATTCACCCTGTACAATATACAAGGTTTCTAACCTATATTATAATAAATAAATAACTATACTTGCTACGTGTCAACTTCTTAAGAAATCTAGATTTTTATTTTTCGTCTTTATCTTCTATTAAATAATGATGATGTTAAATAATTAAATGTCTAACATATATTCTAATATTTTATTAAAAACTACTAAATCATAAGAAAATTTCAAGTTGTATTTATTTAACACCAAACATATAAATATTCATAGAAAATACTATTTTATAATAATTTGTATTTATTTAACTCATTTAACACATGGGCTTTAACCTAGTTTTTAACATTAAATAAAAGAGTTATTTTGGCGGTGGCGAGATTCATTCCTTGACATTTTTATCATTTTATACACGTATAATAAGCCTATGAAGTAGAAAATCAAGCCAAACTATGTGGTGAGCAATATCCATTTTTAAACATCCCAAAGTTACATATTAATAGAAATTATGATCAACTTTGATATCCAAAGTCAAAGTTATATGAAATATATAACTGCTAAATATCTCTATCCAATAAAGCTAATAATTTTGTAAAGGTGCTCGGGTCAAAAAAAGGCAACTACGTGGTATGTGGTTCTATTTTTTATACTCGATCATCTATGAATTGTGAGCTTCTATCAATATATTGCATGTTTGACACTTTATATCTTATCTTACTTATCTAATAAATAAAAAATCCCAAGTGACACGTGTCATTAATCAAGAACATGAGGAACTTTTTTTCCCACCTAAACTACCACACCATAAAATTGGGTCAAAGATTATGTTTTTAAGAAAATCATTACTTCCTAATTTTATCATAACTTAAAGAAATCGTAAATTCTTTAATGAAATCACAAAGAATATAATAATCAGTTAACATAAAGAAATCATAAAAATATTATTTTATTTTTTATATTATTTACGTTACAAGTTCCTCTATTTTAAATTATTTTTTTTCAATAAACAAAACTATATAATAAAATTTGGAAGTAATGATGTCGAATTTAAATCAATATTTTACATTTTTAAAAGGAAAGCTCGAAGCTTATAATCTTAATATTTTATATATTTAATAAACCTTTCAATATATTTTGTAAAATGTTTTCATAATAAAACTTTTACATGAGTTTCCTAATATGATTTATAAATTACTAGGTTCTAAACTCGGTATATTACACGGCTTAAATAAATATAATGTTATTTACTTTTTAAAAAAGATTTACATATTACATATTGATGACATATTATATAATTTTTTAATATAAATTTTAGAAATGTTATATAGTTATTTTTTAAAAGTGTTTTATAAAAAAATGAAAGAAATGTTCAATTTATAAAAAATACTAGTTTAGATCTCGTGTCTACACACGAGGTGAATAATATAAGTATTTAAAGTTTTTAAATCATTATGTATATATTAAAGATGTAAAAATATACTACATATATTAAGGATAGAAACAAAACTCAAAATATGTAAAAGTTAATATATAATTGGGTTTCGAAAATACGTTAATTACTATTTAATGTAATTTGACTAATGTTTTAAAAACCGGTTTTTAAACTGTACCGGGTTAGGCTCAGAAATGGTTCAATCGGTTGTATCGGGTTGTACCGGGTGGTTCAACCGGGTTGACTAGTTAACCCTATAATTTCATAGAAATACAAATTCAACTCAAAAAATAATCCAAAAGTACATGATTACATGCTAAAAAAACAATCCATAATCAAAAGATAATCCAAAACACTAAATTTTTCAACAATTTTTTTTAAATAAAAGTGCATAATTGTTTTATGTCATTGGAGTGTTGAATGCATCAAATTCACGATCACTTAAAAGATAAAATTCACTATCATCGTCATCTTCATCAACAAGATCGAGCATAACTATTTTCGTTTCCTACATTATTAAATAAGAAGTTATACCGCTTAAATGTTTTTAACGGCAAGCAAAAGCATGATGGTTACACATAGTTTTTATATGGGCCGATATTTTCTATAGAGGAACATATCAATTATTATTTTTTTTCTAAATTGGGCCGTAGGTAAGGTAACTGATCAACAAGCCTTTTGTTTGTGACTTTGTGTGTATCCCGACAAACAATTTTTTTGTTTTAAACTTTAAAAATAAATTTTTACTTGTAGCTAAAACCGGTACAACGGTATAACCCGGTAATACCGGCGGTTCAACTAACATACCGTTCTTCCAATTTACCGGGCTCAAATTACCAGGCTAGTGGCCGAGAGCCGGTTAAACCGGTATTACCGTCCGGCTTGAACCGGTTTTTAAAACATTGAATTTGACTTTCATTTACTTTTTTATTGAAATAAAAGTTACATAATTAAATTTTAAAGTTTCTTATAATAAGTGATAATTTAAAAATAATTGTGTTTTATTATCAAGTTTAATTAGTACTTTCTTTAAATATATGTTATTATTAAAAGATATAAGTGCATTAAATAAGAGAAAGAGACAGAAAAAAATGATGAAAATGAATATGGAGACGACACATGACACTAAAAATCCTTTATTTATTATATAGTATAGATTTTATGAACAAACCTATTTTTTATGAAATCATAAAGAATATAACAATCAGTTAAAATAAAAAAATCATAATTTTTTTCTTATATTTTTTTATATTATTTACGTTACAAGTCCCTCTATTTAAGATTATTATTTTTTTCAATAAACAAAACTACATAATAAAATTGGGAAGTAATGATGTCGAATTTAAATCAATATTTTACGTTTTTAAAAGGAAAGCTCGAAACTTATAATCTTAATATTTTATATATTTATTAAACCTTTTAATATATTTTGCAAAATGTTTTCATTATTAAACTTTTACAGGAGTTTCCTAAAATGATGTAGGGAAAACACCACAGAATACTAACCAAGTTTCAAAAGTATTCCAATTTGGTCACTTACCATAGTATACCCGAGGGTGAAAACATTGTACATGAGTTACTACCCGAGGGTGAAAACATTGTATATGAGTTACTAACCTAATATGATTTTTCTAAATAATGATCGTTTATTTTGTGGACACACATCAGTTTGATATTGTGTGACATCTGGCCCACGTTTGTTTTAGCATATTATTTATATCACATATAGTTAGATCATATTGTGAACTTATTTAATTTTTTACTTGACATTGCATCTTCTATTCAACACGTGTAGTACATGAGTTACTAACCTAACTTCAAATTAGTATAAGACAATTTCTACTATCTCTATGTTTTGCAATGACAATTAATAAAAGTCATGGACAATCAATATCGAATATTGGATTGTTTTTTAGACAATCGGTGTTCACACCTGGAAATAAATAAATAAATAATTAAAATAAAAGTTACAAATAAAACATCAAATGTTGTATACAAATAAATTTTTAGAGACTTATGACTTATTCAAGACATTTTCATTTTTTATAGTGTTATGTATTCAACCAATATAATGTACTATTTATTTTATAGTATAATTATAGATTTATAGATATTTTTTCTTATTATGTACACAGTTTATCATTTCACATTTTGAATGTTTTCCACGTCGGTGCTGTTTTTCCACGTCGGACCTATGACATCCGGCATTTTCAGGTTAACTCCGTTAACTCAAACCTCGTTAGTTCAAACATGATTCATTGCAAACTCAGTTACCTCAGTTAGTCGCACGTACATTGCATTTAATTAGGATTAATTAAATGTGTCAGTTAGTTCGCACACATCAGATCGCACTCGAGTCTAACCCGGAACATTGGTGATTAATCGAAATTAATATTACGAACATTTAATAATTTATATTTAATATAAATTATGAGTTTTTATGATTTATATGTGATTACGTGAATTATGTGAATATTATTGTTTTCGTACGTGTTTATCGTGTGTAAAGCGTAGTAAATATTTTTATAAAAGATAGTGTTTTTATAAAAATAAAAATCGAAAGTTTTGGTTATTAAATAAGTGTTATTTAATTAATTAGAGTTTATGGATCTTTAGGAAGCCCGTAGCCCAACTTAAAACCCATTAAGGACTAGATAAGGATAAAACTTTAAAAAAAAATTAAACATAAACCCTACCCTCACCTTGCCGTCGCGACCTCTTCCACTCCTCACCCTCATCGACCGAAACCAAGAAGCAAGCATAGGACCTTCGTTCGAGCCCCGATCGTGAATCCGGAAGTAGATACGTGCTAGTCTACGCATTCCTAACGTTCCTACGTAAATTATTTTATAAAAATCCGTCACTTTTTCATTATTATTTTTGAGATCGAAACCCTAGATTATCCAAACTTGATGATTTTGAAATATAATAATGAATTGGTTAATTGATTGATAGTATTGTATCGATTTGATGATTTTATGAGAATATGTGAAACCCTAGTTGTCATACGATGTGAAAATTGAATATTGTTGATTATGTAATGTTTAGAAATCGCATGCTAGACGTGAATAATGATTAATATAGTTGTAATTATATTAGTTGAAAGATTTAGAATTGATTTGTCGTGTTAATTGGATTAATTAAGCGTGTAATGAACGGGTTACTAAAAAGGGAAACTTTTATGAATTCTATTTTGCATGCTAGACATGATTAGGATGATGTGATGATGGTTATGTGTTACTTGATACATGTTTAGATGAATTGTGAAATCAGATTTTGAATACATAACCCGGTTTTACCAACTTTCCAAATAAGAAAACTTTAATTGTTGAAAGTGACTATAACTTGCTATTTAGACATACATGATATGGTTTGATGATAGATCTATGTTAGATAGGACACAATAACTTGTTATAACGTGTTAGGTGTTGGAAATCACGCAAGCTAGTCATATGTTACTAAAGATAACAACTTTGTCTTGAATTATGATTTGCATGTTTAGGTTCTAGACAATTGTTATGTGATGTGATGAGCTAGAACATGTTAGAGTGATCCTATGAATATATCAATGATGATAGTTTCCAAGAAACACGAGTCCCGAACAAACTTACTATTTATACAAACTTACTATTTATAGAAACCTGCTATTTATATAAACTTGCTATTTATATAAACCTGCTATTTATAGAAACCTGCTATTTTTGGAAACTTTCTATTTTTGGAAACTTTCTATTTTTGGAAATCATGCTTGTTTGTTAGAACAATAAGGAATTGTTGCTAAGTGTTACCTGCGTGATCTTATGTGTGTAATATGGAAGTATTATATTAATCAAACACTATTTCATACATCGTGTCACCAACGGGTCGTCGGGTCAAACTTGGTCAAACTTAGTCAAACTTGGTCAAACTTACAAACCTTTTCTAAACACTTAAACAATAGTATTGTTTGGATACTAAGGGTTTCTATCATTTTGCACAAACACACACTTATAAACCGGTGTTTATAGGTGGTAGTTAGTCGTCAAGCATTCTAAGTTCGTTTCTTTCGCACATACTCTAAGGTGAGTTTCACGGCCCCTTTTCTTACGTTTTAAACTTGGGGGAGAAAACATGGGTACGAACATTTAGATCTTACATTTCTTTTATATCACTTGTGTACTAAGCGCAAACATATCATGAAAGTCCTTACTTATCGAACCGTTAGTATATGGGTTAGCGAGGTAATCTTGAGTAGTACTACTGGGCATTGACAAGCCCCACCCACGTTAGTCGCGCTAACACGACAGGTAGTCGAACAGGTGTAACATTGACCTAAACATTCACCATTGATTATGATAGTCATGGTGGGAAGCAGTACAAACATAAACATGTACTAGGTTAGCTACCTACGATATAAATTGTAAATGGTATTATCTAGTAAACTTTACAAACATTGAAACATGTGAACCCACCAACCTAGTGTTGACACGTTTTAGCATGTTTTCTCAGGTAATTAAGGTACAAGCACAAGCTAAGGCATGCATGCATCTCAAGTCCATCATTTTCAAACGCAAGAACTATTTATTTTTATTTATTGTTGAATTGTTTATTTTTGGCGCGACTGTTTTGGCGCGACTGTTTTGGCGCATGCTTTTCATCTAACTTTTCGCTTCCGCAAGTCTTATATTAAATCAGTGTTTTCATTTCTAGTGTTGCATCGTGACTATGAGCAATGCTAGTGTTTTTATTAAACTCATATAGAGTCGTTCAACGTAACTAATGACTGAGATCATGACATGTCACGCTCCTAATGGTAAAACTCCGTTAGTGAATTTTGGGGGTGTGACAGGACCCCACAACCTTGCGACAAAGGTATACTCGACGACCTGATCATCACCACGTGTCGCTGCCACGCTAGTACTGAATCATTGAGTTGATTGTACCGAGTCAATTCAATTTCCTTTTTTTATTGTCTTACATTAATATTTTGTCATCTTATCTATTTTGCCTTTACCTATTTGTCATATTCGAAAAAAATAAAAAATTTAAACACAATATCAATATTATATTCGGCTTCTTTTTCCCTTTGGTTTCACATTTTTGTCATCTCATCTATTTTGCCTTTACATATAAACTTTATGACATCACTAATATTAATATTAATATTAAAGCGTACATCTTACTAATAATGGATTTTGATATGCCAAATTGTAAACTAGTTTAGAACACGTGTATTATACAAGGTGAAAAAAATATTAATACATAAAATTCTTAAAACTTTATATATGTCTTATAGGTGGAAAAATGTATTACATATACTAACAATAAAAAACAAAATCCAAAAATATGTAAAAAGTAATATAATATGGTTTCAAAAATACGTCACTTACTATTCAATTAAATTTGACTTTCATTTATTATTTGATTGAAAACATAAGATAGGTAATTAGATTTTAAAGTTTCATATAATAAGAGATAATTTAAAATAAATTTGTTTTATTAGTATAATTACTAATTTTTTTAAAAATATATTATTATTAAAAAGATAGAAGTGTATTTAATATGAGAGAGACGGAAAATGATGAGAATGAATGTGAAGTTGATATGTGGCATGAAAAATATTTATTTATTATATAGTATATATATATATATATAGATTATATGAAACTCACTCCATAAGTTTCGTTGTAAATTAGTAAGAAGAAACTTAGTGATAACATACTATAATTAGTGATTGGTTAAATTATGATCAATAAATTGCAAAGTTAATGATAAAAAACATAGTTATATAACAAAGATTAGGTTAAGTTAAAAATGATTCTAATTCTAATAAAGGTGAGAAAGATTTAGGGCCATTAGATCAAATTCTAGTAAATATTTAATGGTTGATATTAAATTATAGGAGAAAAAGTTATTGAAAGTGTATTTTAGTCTTGACCACTTTTATTGACTTTTTATCAAGTTTCCCTCTCATTTTTAAACGTTCATAACTTTTAAATACGACATTATTTTTTCAAAAAAATTACACCATATCTTTAAAACGAGTATAGTGTCGTGATAAACAAAAACGAAAAAAAATTTACGTTTTCCAGCTCATTGTGTAATTAGTCAGGTCATTATGTAATATAATTTCATTGTGTAATACAAGTTCATTATGTAATACAAGTTCATTATGTAATACATGTTCATTGTGTTATATGTATTTATCATTGTGTTTTACGTTTTTCAGCTCATTGTGTAATTAGTCAGGTCATTGTGTAATACAAGTTCATTGTGTAATACCACGTCTGGTTATTGTGTAATTAGTCAGGTCATTGTGTAATACAAGTTCATTGTGTAATACCACGTCTGGTCATTGTGTAATTAGTCAGGTCATTGTGTAATGCAAGTTCATTGTGTAATTAGTCAGGTCATTGTGTAATACAAGTTCATTGTGTAATTAGTATGATCATTGTGTAATACAAGTTCATTGTGTAATACCACGTCTGCTCATTGTGTAATGACCTGGTATATTACACAATAACCATTATACCCTCATTTTAAAAACAATAAAAGGACATATGTAAAGCCCAGAATCATTCTTACCCTTTTTATTTTTAAAACCCTTTTTAGTATAACCTAACCCTATATAACAAATTAGGTTAAAGCCCATGTTTTACATGAGTTGAATAAATATAACTTGTTATAAAACATTATTTTCTATAAAGATTTGTATGTTGAATGTTATTAGTAATCTGTGAAATAACAAATAATGAAGATTTAAAAATTATAAAATTGTATTTTAAAATAAGATATAATTGAAATTTTCTTATGATTTAGTAATTTTTAATAAAATATTAGAATAAATTTTTGATATTTAATTATTTAACATCATCATTATTTGATAGGAGAGAAAAACAAAAATACAGATTTTATCAGAAGTCGAAACGTAGCAAGTATAGTTATTCATTTATTATAATATAGGTTAGAAACCTTGTATATTATACAGGTTGAATAAATGCAGTGTTATATATACTCAGTAATAAAGATCTAATATTACATATTTATAACATATTACATAATTTTTTAATACAAATTTTAGAAACCTTATATAGTTATTTTTTTAAAATATTTTATAAAAAGAATGAAAGAAATGTTCAAATTATAAAAATGTTTTATGAACAAAGCTTTTTTTTAATTAAAAATGTTTTTAAAAAATAGCTATAAAAATCATTATTATTTAATAGGAGAGAGGTGGGAAACAAAAATTATAATTTTTTTTATGGAAACCTGTATCATTAATAGGAGAGAGAAGCAGAAAAAAAATACTAAGGATGAACATGAGAACGACGTGTGACACACAAAAACTTTTATTTATTAATATGTATAGATGTATAGATATTAAAATCTATAACAATCAAAATCGAAGCTAGTCTTGATTAAAAAAAATACATAAAAACAATCATATTGAAACCTTCAATTACGAACGGCGACATTATAAAACACATCATGTAAAACGTTGATAGTTAAATATAATTAGAATAATATCAAACAATTAGTGTCTGACTTTGGTTTATTAGTTTTCCTTTTAAAATTTATTGGTCCTAATTAACTAGTTGGCCTGCTTTCATTGATTTTTTTTTTCAAAGTGTAAATTTTATTAGCCAAGAGCTAGAAGAGACAAAAGGAAAACAATCTTTCCAATCTAGTGAATATGATGAAGACCGGTGCCTTAACCAAAGAAAGCTTAGTGTTTTGAAAGATCTTTCTCGTTAATAGCGGTTTACTTTCACTGATGAATAGACTATATGCTACGATTAAAACATCTTAAAATTTGTTATAAGTGCTTATTTTATGACGGTTTTAGTTCGTTGTAAATCACCTTATTATGAATTCTTATTACATCGTTTTTCACTACAGAATCGTGTTTATGATTACTTTAACAACGGAAAAGAGCGTCACTATATTGATGACGGGTTTTGTAATGGACTACGTTGCGACTGCTTTATATATGGAGTTGATCCAACAACCAACTCGGCAGAGAGAAACATGACAAGAATGTCCCAAATTTCAAAGGAGTTAACCTTGTGGAGTAGAGCAAGTAGGTCTTGGGTTCTAGTCTCTCCATAATGTCACATTCCAGGCTTAGGCCTCAATTTACCTTTTGTTCTTACCGGTTAGTAGGGTATTGGTCGGGCCCAGGGGTTTACCGCGTAAGCGGGTTCTCCCGGTTATAAATAAAATGTTAAAAGGAGCATAATTTGAGCTAGGAGTGGAGTTACTAGGCTCATAACCGGCAAATGAAAAGGTCTTGACGAGTCGGATCATGTGGCAAACGCCATAGGCAGTTTGACTCGACTGTCAGACCTAATTTTGTTCGGTTAAATTTTAGGAGACTGATTTTATCACCCAATAATTTCCCCTAATTTGGGTAATCTTTAATCATTTTTTAAGCCTAAAATGTGTAAATAGTTTATTACCAAATTTACGTGTTTATTTATAGTGTTAATTTCAATAATTGTCAAATATAGAACTCCCTATAAAAAGGAACATCATGTAATGATTTGATATCTAGTTTATATAAACTTTTTAGAGTTATTTTCTATTTTATTGTCTTTGATTCCGCTCTACATCATTTTTTGACTATATTGCAGGACGATTTTTGCGACAAAATAACAAGCGTGACTTTTTCAACAGTTATTTATGTAACAGACGTGTGATTCAAATGGCTCAAGAATACTCAAACTTAATCAATGGATTTTCAACCGAATAATTCGGTGAACGAAGCTTAACGCTTTCGATAATCAATTATGAACAAAAACTAATTACAACTATAACCTAGAATTCTAATTTATAATACAAGTGCATAAACTAGGAAATCAAATCTACACAATTTGAAATTCAAATATACAAAAAAAAAAGATAATGATAATCTTGAGATTATCCAACACCTTCTCGAATCTTCCATCCAACCCACGGAATCGAACCGAACCGATCCTAAAACATATGCATGGAGCAATACCCGGATCAACGGTCTTGTTAACAAATACCCGTGCTACTGACCGAATACACATATATAAACCCATGGATGCTCCTGTATCATACCTTGTGGGTTAGGAAAAGACTCATCTACAAGTCTTGTAAGCCCAATATTAAGACCGTGACATCCTTAGATCTCCACCATGGAAGTCAAGCCCAAGAAATCCAGCCCATCCCAAACGTATTTGTTCAACCAAGCCCAATTTAACACATCGGAACCCAAGCTTGGCGTTAATCTTCAGAAGGATATGAGTCAAATAATGATTATTGACTCGCATGGGTGCAATTCCAAAGTCTGCTAGACACTTCTTCTTCTTCTTCATCTTGCACCCGACATGAGCAATACCAGCACACGAAACACATGATAGAGACACTCCAGTTAGCTGGTCCTTTGGTTCACCCTACATCTTATCCCGACAAGAATCCCCAATCAAAGCGAAGGGAAACCCTAAGCCAACCGGGATAACCAACCCTGCTCTTGAAGATGAAGAGTTAATTCACTGTAGAAAGAACAGTTTGATGGAGAATGCTATCATCTCGATTGTTTTTTATGGTTTAAGTAGGTAATTAAAAAAACATGATTTTTTATGAGAAAATCATCAAAATCTACATGTCGACTTTTTTTTATAATAAACGTTAACTTTTAGCTTTACAAAATTAAACATATCCGAAAATGACCAATAAGAGACAACTATAATACCCGACTAATCCATCTAAATTATAGTCGGCACGGAAAAGAGAAAAAACACATTAGGTCCATAAAACCAACCAATCAACAAAGTCACGTAAGCTAACACTGCTAAAACTTAGCCGACACACGAAATGAACTAGTATAAATTGCCACATGGCTATTTTTTATTGGTTGAAATTATGTGCCGGCTAAGATTTAGCCGGGTTGGAAGAAGCCAACTAGATTTTAGCCTGTTGGTACACGTGGCTTATTTTGATTGGTTGGTTAAGTGTGCGTGCTAAGTTTTAATCGGGTTAGCTTGTGTAACATTTTCAGATTGGTTGTTTTAGTGACTTTGTCATTCGACCCAACCCTCCACCCACAAAAACTTTTGATATATGAGCTAGAACAATATACTCTCTTTCACTTCCATCTAGCATGGTACGCGGCGGTTTACTATCCCATCTTGCATCCCTTATGCAGGTTTATGTACGCCGTCCTTGATCAATTCTTTCTATTTAAACATTTAAGAGAAACAAGCGTAAATGTAAAGTAACATTTTTATCAAAAATGGGCTTGTCATCATTGCGTCATACTAATCTTCACTGTATCGTTCCAATTTTATCGGACATCCCATGATGACTCCAAAATTTTCAAGTGCAGGAACACTTAACAAACCTTGATTCTTAATTAAGTTAAGCAGTCAAGTCAATAATTTGGAATGCAAAAATATATAATCTACGTCAACTATATATCTTTGCTTCTTTGAACATCCTACTCTAATTAATAATCATGCAAACAAATTGACCAATTCTTGTACACAACTATAAATATAGATGGTGGTGCACACACCAAACCACACTTTTCCAAACACACAAGCTTGCAACTTTCTTACCGTCCAGTGACCATGGCCGCGGTATCGGTGGATATGCCAACACCAGAACACGGGTATAAGGGTAGCACGGGCGGAGATGGTGTCAAGAACCATGTGGTGGCGGATTTGGTCTTGAGGATTGTGTTGTTTGTGACCGCTTTGGTCGCTATGATCGTTATGGTCACTTCTAAACAAACCAAGCTGGTAACTGTTGCCCCGGGCCTAGCCATACCAATGGTTGCAAACTTCGACCAGTCCCCGGCTTTCGTGTGAGTAATTAACATCATTTTTCACCTACTTTAGTTCAAATGACATGAATTATGATACATAAAGTGGTTATGTAACCACGTAATCAACCCGTATATCACACGAGATTTTAAACTAGTAATATAATATATTAAAAATATATTGGGTACAAAATAATAATACGTAGATTTGAATAAGACTTAAATATACAGAGATTTAAACGTCAATACATTACACAACCAATATTAGGGCGAGAAATAAACACACATGTATGATGTATCTATTGTTTTGACTGAGATGATGCACGACGTGGTTATTTTACCGCATAATCATTTTTTTCTCAATCTTATTATATCTGGTTAGCATTATTCAACTGTTTATGTGATTCTTTACTTCAAATTGTTTTTGTAAATAACACTATAAATATATTAAGCAATTTAAGTTACCTTTTTTTTAATAACATCTATTTTAATGATCTAAAACGTGAGTATTTAGAAAATTACTTGTCATGACATTTCTATGCACATGCTAAACACTACTACAGTTAAAACGGTCACGGTATTTGTCTCGGAATTTGTGACAGATCTGTCGTAAAGTGTATCCGTCGCAAATTTCATGACTAATTTTGCGGCTGTTTTTTCGTCGCAAAACCTTAGCAAAATTAGCGACGGATTCTTTATGATCGCTAATACTCAATTCTATAAATGGGCAAATATGCCCATTTTACAGAATTGAGCAATTACTTGTCTCTAGCGTGTTATCGTTTCGGTATATGCAGATACTACACAGCAGCACTGGCGGTTGCTTGCTTACACAGCATCATCAGTGGTGTGCTATCAATCTTAGCTCTGGTGAAACGTAAACAAGGATCCATGAAGCTGATGTCTCACTTTGTGATACTTGATGCCGTAAGTTCTTGATATTCTTAAAAAACATTAGCGACCGATACATTCCGTCGCAAATGCCTGTCGCTAACTTATTATTGTTGTAGTTAATATAAAGAATGACCTATCTTGTAATAATGGGTATGGTACAGTTGCTGTTAAGTATCTTGGCTTCGGCAACAGGCGCAGCAGGAGCAGTGGGTTACATCGGATACAAAGGGAACTCGCATACGAGATGGAGCGAGGTTTGCACAGTGTTCGGTTCGTTCTGTAGTCATATTGCAGGATCGGTTGCTCTGTCGCTATTACCCTCTATAGCCCTTCTACTGCTTGTTTGGCTCTCGTTTTTCGTGTTTTCGAAGAAGGTCACAATGAGTTAGTTTGGTTGAGGCCAAACATGCTTCCTATGATTAATTAGTTGTTGTAGTCTTGTGTCATCTAGTTTGAAAGTGCAAATGTTTTGTGTGTGACGGTTTGTTTTTGTGAAGTTGGTTACTAATAAAGATTACATAAGAATAATGATTGACCAGCGACATTTCTCTCACTACTAGAAAAAAAATACTATAAGAAACGCCCTGAATCTGCTTGCTAAGATTTTGTTGCTAACTACTGTTACAACGAATTTAGCAACACAGCAGGGCGTTACACTACTACAAAAGGAGCTAGCGACTGATTTGCTATGGGCTTATATTCAGTCACTAATTTACAACGGTTTTAAACTTGTTGATAATTTTGAAACAATATATTTTTGTAGGAATATTGGATCACTTTTATTAAAATGATAATAAAATATAATGACGATACTCTCGTCATACGTGGGAAATCAACTTACTACAATATATACCGTTTGCAAACCCGAAAGAAAATAAATATAAAATACAAAATTAAATAAATAAATGATTCGAACCGGTGGCTTTAATAGGTACTCTAGCTAACGACCGCATTCTTGAAGTATACTTGACTCGAGTCTTCAACACCTTGAGTCTTTAACTTTGTCTTTAGCTACAACAAAGAACAAACTAAACGCTCTCGGTTTTGGTTGAGGATTCGTGTTCAACGCGGACCCCTTAAAACAGATTTTGCGCATCCTCTAAGACAAACGCGTCTGTCTCCCAGGGTACAACAACCAGAATAATATGTGTACTGCCGGAGATGTCCACGCACCCGATGTTTTACCGGGTAAAGTATGTGTTTTGAAATTGTAGGAAAAGATGAAATTGGTGATAGTGGAAGAATTAGAGAATGTTCTTCTTTAAATTATATGGAAATAATTCTCTAGTCTTTTCTCTCATTTTCCATGTCTTTTTCATCTCATTTGCTCATCTTTTTCATCATTTGCAAAAATAACCAAAAAATTCACTTTATGCTCGTATAAAAAGACTCCGTATTTAATACTAAATTAATATGACATAACTCCATATTTTAATCTATATTAAATACAATAGAAAGAGTTTAATATGAATTTATGAGACAAAACTAAAATCACAATATGGTTCATGACAAAGAATTAAGTGTCAAAAATAAAAAAACTCACAATGTTTTATGACAAAATATTTGTTAGCATTTAATCAAAAACATGCAACAAATTTTTATTAGAAACACTCAAGTTCCACATTTTCCATTCCAATCAATCAACTTTGAGCATCGATATCTCATTCATTTTAGCTTCGAAATGGATACAATTTGTTTCGTTGTGAAACCCTCACACCATATAACACAAACCCAAAAAATAAAAGTTATATTAATCATGATTATATATAATTATTAGTATCCAAAGTTAGTGAAAACCACATTTTCACTAATTTTTACAATACATTCCATTGGTATTTTGCAAATTTCGATCTTATCAACAGGCTCGTTGATCTAATTCAACAACAAACTTTCTATTTATTTTTTTTCAGCGTTTCGAGTGTTTTTTTTATTTTACGTTATGTCGAGTATGTGTTAAAATGTAAGTTTTATACCTGTGGACGAGCCGAATCGATAACTACCAAACTCCCGTCACGTTCGACGCCGCCGGAACCCGAGGCGGGCAAACTTCCTAGTTTATTGAATTGTTTATTATATAATATATATATATATTCTTTTACTTGTTGTTTTAGTTATTTATGTAATTGTTATACTAGATCAACTCAAATGTATGAATCCGGCCAATAAAAGTATATTAAAAGATGAAAGTATAAGATTTAAAGCTTTAGTTAATTGAATCATAAGCTAAAATTCATAACAACCACAAACCATGATGAACAAAAGTACACTTGTGACTTGTGAGCCTTCTCTTATTCAAAAGTGTACATTGTTATGTAACAAGTTGTATGATTTGGTCTCCCAAATGACCATATGTATATATCAATACACTGTTATGTAACAAGTCTCCAATGAAAAGATGCATGATTTTAGTTGATTACATTGCATCAAAGGGCACTCCCTCGTTTATTTGTTAAATATCGCGTTACATCAGAACTCAGAAGTAACATGTCATATTTGAAGTGCATCTGCAATAGATCCTGCAAGACTTAGAACTTCAAAAGGAGCTTTGTTTTTGATACTTTTCACAGTAGCGGAACACGAATCAGTGATCCAAAAGTAGGAAAACGCCTCGTTTGTATTTTCTGCACACAATAGTGAATTTAAGAATTTATACTTGTGCTACCTCAGTTCCAAAAAAAGTCAAGGTTGAATCTTCACGGGTCTAACACAACAATTTATCATAGAACTAAAATATTCTTCGATGATAACAAGACGGAGATTGTGCACAAGACGGGTCAAAAGTCAAACGTATTCCCATTAAAACAGAATTTTTTACATGTTGAATCAGGTCATCTGCAGGCTGCAGCTACTTTTTCTCCATATTTTTTATGATTAATGCGTTGAATATGATTACAGAAATGATATTATAAAACAAAAATATTTTTTGAAAAATTAAACCAAATTTTTGAATCAAGTGAACAAAAATGCTAGTATAGGCTTTCAACCCGTCTGACCCATTTGAGACCAGAGTTCAAACATATTGCAAATCACACAAATAATTGGATCCAAACAGAAAATGACATCAGAAATCATTCCTATTAACATTTGACATCATATTTTTTTTTTTTTTTGCAAATTTATGGACAATGTAAAACAAAATGACAGAGCGAGCGAGCACAGGAGAGATGCTTACCGCCATTTTTGTGAACAAATTTCTCCCAAGCGTTTTTAGGAAACACTGCGTGAGTGACATAAGCACTGACCTTGGTTGCACCTTGAACCGTCAAAACTTTCTGCAACAGAAGAATTATTATGTATGTTTGAACAAATTTTTCATCAGCTAGATTTGGCTCAAAATTTCAACATCGGTACACTGTAAATTTATAAATTTGATATAACTGATTCTATTGTGTATTTGTAAAACATGCATCATGTTGAAGTACCTGGCATTCTATTAAAGTACCTCCAGATTGCACCAGATCATCAACAATAACTACATGGCAACCACTAGGATTACCTTCTTTGACCCGTACTATTCTTTTATCACCCTCGCGAACTTTTGCACAAACCACCTGTTCATCGTCAATATACATGTATCGTTAACTAGGGAAGCAGAGGCTCAAGGCGCACTCAAGGTGTCACCTAGGAGTTTAAAAAGTGAGGGGACGAAGCAAGCAAGGCGCACGTGTATTCTAGGCCATTTTTGGATGTTTTAGACTAGTTTTAGCTGTTTCAGACCTGTTCAAACCGTTTTTTTCATAATTTGGCCAGAATTTGCGTCTGTGCACCTTGATGGACACAAGGCGTTATTGTTGCATTGGGCTTCGTGTGGGCGCCTAGGCAAGCACCTTTTGCGCCTTGACGTACTACATAGATTTTTAATTTGATATTTTGTAAATAAGGATTCATCTCACCATGGGAAAATGATCCAGCTGCTTGTGGAATCGCTTCCAAGCTCCATCGTCTGGAAACGCGATTACAATCTATATAAAAGAAAGAAATTACTATCATAGTATGTGGAAATAATATTCATGAGAGGTGTGTTTTTTATGCTGAAACTGTAAACAACAAAGGTTACATTATCTGCATCAGGAAGTTGGCGAAGACGTTGTTTCAACAGAGAAATCCCAGTTTCAAAACAAGGCATAACATTGTCCCCAAAGTAGAATCTTTCCTGTGAAGAAATAAATTGCAACATAGAGTACATTAGGATTTACTTATCGATAGTCAAAACACCCTAGAAAAATCCCAAATCGGCTGTAGACAGAAGAGATACTAGGCTCATAAGTAATGTTGACCTCAAATACCACTAACATGATTTGAAAAGACATTTTATTTTAGATTTTTAAATAATTGAAGTCTTTTTTGAAAACTTTGTTAATTATAGTTATAGTATTTTGTAATTCTGTATATAGTCCAAGGGCCCGAGAAAGGCGTTTCTAGGGTTTCTTTCTGTATATATTGGGGTCCCCCCGCCCCTCCATTGTAATTCATTCATTTAAATCCGCATTTATTAAGAAAATGACCTGCAAAGCATGTATGTCGTATACGACCACGCTTGTGGGACCGCCTCTTGATATCGGAATATTTGATAATATTCTTGCCATAGTAAAAGCAGTAGCTACATCTCCTTCTTCTTCCATTCTTTCAAAGGAGCCGGTTGGAAAGAACGGTAATACCAACGTGAAAGAAGCAACGAAGAGCCTTGGAAGCGCGAATATAACAGAGAGTTGCTCGAAAATGACAGCTGGCGAGCTGAATGACGCGAGAAAAGAAACATGCTGGCCTCTGATGTCTTGTGCATTATTTATGAATAGGTTAGGAAATCCATCATCAAAACTCCTGAATCATGATATAGCATGTCAATATCCTTTGTTAACAGTATGCATACATACATATCCATCACATCATTGAAACAAGGCAACATAAACTTTGGAACATCAATTTGTCTCGTAGTTTTGTAAGTTGAAGAAACTAATAAGTATGAATTAGGTTATTCATAAAATGTTAAAATAGGTGGCGGTTACGGTTAAAATTGACCGAACCGCCCGAGCCGAGGCAAATCGGCTAGTTCAGGCAGCTTGACGGTTTAACGGTTCGGTTTTAGCAGTTTGGTTGTTTAATGGTTTGCTGAAGGTTTGGATCTTGAAACCAATCGTGTAAACTGTACTGGCAGTTTAATCTTTATTATTATTTTTGGAATTATATATGTGTGTATTATACTAATAGAGTAATGATCATAAGAAAACTAATTGTTCATGAAAAAACCAAAAAACTACTTATTAAAGGTAAAAAAAAATAATAGTAAAATCATAACTCAAAAAATATATCAAAAACTAAAAAAAATTACTATACAAACTTCCAACTATGGATGTTTATGATCCGGTTTGACCAGTTTTAAAAAGAATTATGGATCGAACCGATAACTACATTTTTTGTGAAGCAGCATATCAAACCAGCCTGATTGGGTGAATCGGCGCTGGTTGGTGGATCGCCGGACTGGCCGGTTCTATCAGTTTGACGGTTTGAACCAATTTCTATTTGTATTTCAAAACCATTATTTTGTATTAAAAAATTTTAAACAATAATGATTATAATTATAATACATATACATAACTATATGTTCAAGAATGAAAAAAGATATATAAATAATAAAGGTTTAAAGGTTCAATGGTTTGATAGTTTAAACCGATCTTTGTTTAAAAAAAAATAGTTTGTACTAAAAATTTTAAAATGATAAAGATGATTCATAATTATAATACATATACATAACTATATATTCCTAAAGTTATATAGATAATAAAGATTAAACAGTCGTTTCGATTTACACAGCCGGTTTCAAGTTTCAACTAGATCTAACCGTCAAACAGTCAAACCGCAAAAACCCAACTATACCATTTGGATCTCAAACCAACCAAACTGGCAGACTTGCATTAGTTTAAACAATTTCGATAAAAAGGGTGAAAGAAGATCGACCTCCAGTTTATCGATTGTAGTTGAACGTGATCGGAATGGGCGGCTATTTTGCGAGCAAGATCTTCGGCTTCGAGACAGTAGAAGAGAAGAACTTGCTTCTTCTTTGGCTTCTCCATCTTCAAGGCAACAACGATATGCTAGAATTAGCAATTATGTGTTTAAATTTATAAGACATGATTCGAAACAAAAAGGTGATGTCAAACTCATTTTGAAGTAACATAAAGCGGGAATAAAATCGGAACAATGGCATATATAACGAATGGTTGGTTAAACGTTTAAACAAATCTATAAGCATCTGGGCGGATTCTAGTAATGATATTGCTAGAATTATCAATTATGTATTCAAATTTATTATATAATCTATATCTACATATGTACTATCTAATAAATAAATGTTTTTATGACATGTGTCGTTACCGTATTCATTCTCATTATTTTTTTCTCGTCATCTCTCTTATTAAATACATCTCTGTCTTTTAATAATAATATATTTTTAAATATAATATTAATCTATATCTATACTATATAATAAATAAAAAAATTTACATGCCACATGGCGCCTCCATATGCATTCTCATCATTTTTTCACCGTCTCTCTCTCTCTCTTATTAAATACACCTCTATATTTTAATAGTAATATATATTTAAAGAAAATAGAAATCTTACTACTCTAATAAATGAAATTTCTCCAGTACACGTGTCACAATCTTATACTCCTCACATTTATTTTCCCGTCTCTCTCTCCTATTAAATATTAGATTTTCTATTTTTCTCTCCTATTAAATAATAATCTTTATATTAATAAATCTAATTAGGATAGTTATTATTTAATTATAAATAATTATTATATCATTAATCAAATGAACTTAATATAAACTAACATTTATCAACTAAATAAAAAAATTAATACTCAGTTGGATAAAAATGTTTTAAAAACTAACTTAACAGACCCTATAAATGTCACGACAAATTACATTTTTTAAAAGCATATTTTGACAAATGTGTTTGTTAACAAATTACATTATATTTTATTCAATCGATATAATATACTGGTTTATTCAACCCATGTATTACACGGGTTTTTAAAAATATAAAATTTTTATTACTAAATATATAACATTTTATTTATTTAACTCGTGTAATACACGTGATTTTAACCTAGTTTACTAATAAAACACATTTATTTTAAATTACCCTTATTATAAGAAACTTTGAAATATAAATATATAACTTTTATTTTGAATTAAATAGTATTTAAAGTCAAATTTCATTAAATAATAATTAACTTATTTTCAAAATCCAATTATATATTAGTTTTTACATATTTTGAATTTTATTTTATATCCTTCGTATATGTAATACATTTTTCGTGGGAGGAGTGGTGCAGTTTTTCACTTGTATTCTAAACTTTTCGTTCCTTTTCTAGCATCTTGCTAGAATTTTTATATTATTATATGCTTTGTCGTTCAAAAAAAATATGTAATACATTTTTACACATGTAAAATATGAATATAAGAAATTAAGAGTTTTATTTATTGATATTTTTTACCTCGTTTGTAGACACGAGGTTCTATGCTAGTTATACTAATAAAACTTATTTATTTTAAATTATTTATTATTATAAGAAACTTTGAAATCTAATTATGTAACTTTTATTTTCAACTAAATAGTAGATGAAAGTCAAATTACATTAAATAGTAATTAACGTATCTTTGGCACTCAATTATATATTAATCTTTACATATTTTAAATTTTGTTTTCTATCTTTAATATATGTAATACATTTTTACACATGTAAAATATATACATAAAATTTTAAAAATTTTATGTATTAATTTTTTTTCACCCTGTGTGTATTACACGGGTTCTAAGCTGGTTAAATAATATATATAAATTATAATTATATGTATATATAATAATTAATTAAATAATAAATAATACACGAGTTGAGCCCGAGTCAAGCTGAAGCTTGAAAACTTACTCATAAGCCGATCTTGAGCTTAAGAAATAGAGATCTAACGAGCCGAGATCGGACTCAACTCGATTTAGCTCGTTTACACCCTAGATCACCTAGAATCATAAAATGAAATTCTTATTATAATAAAAAAACTAAATTTTTTTGCCACTTGTCACTCGCATATTCAAGCTCACATTTTTTTTTCTCTCATCTCTCTTATTAAATACACTTTTTTTTAATAATGATTTATATTTAAAAAAATATTAATTATACTAATAAAACCCATTTATATTAAATTATCTCTTATTTTAAGAAAATTTAAAATTTAATTATGTAACTTTTGTTTTTAACTAAATATTGATGTAAGTCTAATTAAATTAAATAAAAATTAATGTATTCAAACTGTGTAATATACATGTTTTTAAAAATATAAACGTTTTATTACTAAGTATATGATGTTATATTTTATCAATCCGTGTAATACACGAGTTTTTTAAAATACAAAATTTTTATAACTGATTATATAATATTATATTTTATCAACTCGTGTAACACACATGATTTTAAGCTAGTATATCATTATGCATATAATACTTCTTTCACTAATTTGGTTAGCAAAACATTTTGGAGACTTTTCTCAACCAAAGCACATAAGGGGATATATGGATACTAACAATAACCTCTACAAACTTACGTGAGAATGTGATCAAGAAACTAAAGCCAAAGAGATGATTATGAATAAGTTCTTTCTTTCTCTTGTCACTAATAGCATTATATGATTTTTAATTAACATGGCATTCAATCAATAAAGAAACATCAAGATAAATACATAATTTCAACACAAATGACAGGAATTTGTGGGTGTATGATCAATGATGTAAAAACAAATAATAACAAATATCAAGGAAAATGCATACGAATGATACTAAACCACACAAATTTTATAAATTCATTTGGCAATACATTTATCTATAAATAAATTATTTACTTGATTGGTTTTGAATATTTATCTTTCTTTTATAACGGTTAACTCATACACCCTCTAAACTTACTTCTAAATCTTTAGTAATGTATATCATGGAACTAAAGTCAACCAATTGAGCAAGATCATCTTTACTAGTATCTTTTATTTTTGTAAACAAAGCAAATGCTTTAATACTTAAATATGTTTTTTTTATCTTTTAAAATGTTATATTTGTAAAATTACTAGGTTAAAACCCATGTATTACACGTGTTGAATAAATACAACTCATTATAAAACATCAGTTTTTATGAAGATTTGTAAATTCTAAAAATGTTATATAATTATTTTTTAAAAATGCTTTATAAAAAGAATGAAGAAGTGTTCAAATTAAAAACAATGTTTTATGAAAAAACCTACTTTTTTAAATAATTTTTTTTTATAAAAATCATTATTATTTAATAGGAGAAAGAGGTGAGAAACAAAAATTATAAATTTTTTTAAAGAAAATTATGTAATTAATAGGAGAGAGGTGGGAAAAAAAAGTTGATGATGCATGTGTGAATGACAAGTGTTCTCCTAAAACTTTTATTTATTATATAGTATAGATATAGATATCTAAAATATGTTTGATTAAAATCTTTAAATGATTACGTTTAAAAGAAAAAAAAAATTATAAAATTTATTATTTGTATATCAAAAGAAGTTTTTTATTATTATTTGTTTATTGTTTATTTTATGAAACGTTTTTTAATATTATTTTATTTAACCTTCGTTTTTTTAACCGTTCATTTTTATAATCGTTCGTTTTCTTAAACTGTTCATTTTTATAATCGTTCGTTTCTTAAACTGTTCATTTTTACCATTCGTTTTTTAAAATTTTAGATAGTTCGTTCGTTTTTAAACCGTCTTATATTTCACTTTTAAAAATCACCATGTTGATGAAAAAATTACATATAGAAAACAACTAAAGTTACATAACATAATCAAAGATTACAAGTATATATCAGTAGTTAATTATTTCTAACAAGAATCGTCATCTGACCAATCTGAATGGTGCTCATTTTCGAATGGGTCATGGGGCCGTGTTCGAATGGTTCATGTAGGGATGGCAAAATAACCCGAGCCCGACGGGTATACCCGAAACCCGACGAGTTCGGGGCGGGTATACCCGAAACCCGACGGGTACGGGGCCGGGTATGGGATTAATTTTTAAAAATTTCGCGGGTATGGGATTAGGTGATACCCGACCCGATTACCCGAAATCACATACCCGTTTACCCGAACCATATACCCGAATCATATACCCGAAAATTTGTAATTTATAATTTTATTTTCTCTTAACTCATGGCTATTAATGCTTTATTTTAGTAAGTTTATTATGTGAAAAATTACTTTTTCTTTTAAAATATGTATTTATAAATATAAAAAGTAGAGTCATAGAAAAGTACACGACACATACCCGACGGTTATTGGCCGATACCCGCGAGTATACCCGATACCCGATACCAACGGGTATGCCCGTTACCCGCGGGTATACCCGATACCCGACGGGTAATTACCCGACACAAACCCGACGGGTAATGGGCCGGGTATGGGACACAATTTTACAACCGAGTATGGGTTTGGGATTACCGATACCCGGCCCGAACCCGACCCATTGCCATCCCTAGGTTCATGGAACTCGCCTTCGTACTAGTCTTCATATACGTATTCGTCTTCAAATGAGCCTTCTGGTTAATCTACCGGAGGGTATTCTAGTATAATTTATTATCGACCATAGCTCTGATTATTAAAATTTAATAGGTTAATTTGCATTTAATTTATAATTTGAAAGAAGGCTATTAAAAAAACAATTGATTTGAATGGTAGTTTTTTAGTTGTGGAAAATTGGGGTCGGAAAGCAACTGACATGGCGCGGAGTAATAGCTGTGGTGGCAGATCGACGTGCGAATCGGTTTGACAACCGCGTCGTGACACAACAAACGTCAACCATGGAAAAGCCGCCGCCGGCAACAATCGTCTCTCTCCGTATTCCCTGGATTTTCCTTTCTCTCTCGGAATCAAACCTAGGGTTTAAGATCTTCGCCTTTTGTTTTTCCTCATTCATCTTCTGGAAATTCCTCCCGGCTTTCGTCAATTTCAATTCCGAACGCGTTTTCTACAGATCGACAAAGCGTTCGTGGAGAATTTTCGGAGTTGAATGAAGAAATCTGTTTTTGCTCGATTCAATTCCACATAGGTTGAATTTGATCTTGAATTTGATCGAGATCTGCAAATAACAGTTTGTATGAAACATTGTGACGGAATCCGTACAGTTTGTAGAGGATTGTTATTTGTGTAATTTGCGTGATATAGGTTTAGAGTAAGGAATAAAGAGCGTTGAAGATATTGTTTGTTTGTCTCTGGTCCCCTGCTTTAAGTTTGGTGCAAATTCCAGTTAGTGGGACCTAGGGTTGAAGATCATTAACTCCTTGATATTTATTATTTTTTAAGAGTTCAAACTTTGTGGAGTTAAGCTCTTGCGTTAATAAGGTTGGATAAAACAAACAAGTTGGTGGAATCGCGGTCTGTGGATTACAGGTTTATGGATTCAGTTGAAAAATCTGTAAAAGGAGATGGTAGTATGGGGTCTGATGGGATGCCAGAGAATCTTGGAGCAGTTCATCGTGAAAATATTGATCACGTTGATGATGGTGATTCGCCGTATGCTTGTTCACCTTCTGTAGATAATAAAGATTCACGGGGATGGGATGATGTCTCTGTCTACAATGCCAAGAAGGTAACCTTGATCATGTCTCTTTTGCGTGTTGTCTTGTGCACAATGAACTGGAGCATATACAACAACCATAGTAGTCAAATGTTCCAAGGCACACTCAAGGCGCAAAGGGTGAGCCTGTCGCCTAGGTGCAAGGCGCTTAAAAAGCAAGGGCTTTTTTAAGTTAGGTGCGCAGTGGCCATTTTTAGGGGTTTTAGGCTGGTTTAGGCTAGTTTAGACATGTTCCAGGTCATTTTTAAATGTTTCACCCTATTCTTAGATGTTTCAGACCAGTTTTGGCCGGAATCCTCGCCTGAGCGCCTTGATGAACGCAAGGTGGTATGGTCGCGCCTCTCCTCGTCCGAGTGCCTAGTCGAGTGCCTTTTGCGCCTTTGACTACTAGGACAACAACAATCATAGAATTTTGAGCTGAACTTATTTATGTATCTAATGTTGCAATATCTGTGGTTGTACTAATAATTCAGAAGAATTATGCTTGGTTTCAAGCCCCTGATGGAAACTGGGAACTGGCAAAGATTTTATCTGTATCAGGCACTGAATCACTCATTGCATTTTCTGAAACAAAAGTGAGCTAAGTTTTATAGATTTTACGTAATTGCTTTTATATGGAAGTTCAAGCAATGATTTTTGATGTTTTGTTTCTTAATCTAGGTAGTAAAGGTGCAATCTGATTGTCTTTTACGTGCAAATCCAGAAATCCTTGATGGGATAGATGATCTCATTCAATTAAGTTATTTGAGCGAACCTTCAGTCTTGTACAATCTTCAATATAGATATGATCGAGACATGATCTATGTAAGAATCTTTAACTGTTGACGATTGAACATTATATCTGGAATCTTGTATACTGTTTTACTGACATATTGCTGGGTGCTCTAGTCAAAGGCGGGACCTGTCTTAGTTGCCATTAATCCGTTTAAGACAATTCCATTGTATGGGGATGATTACATTGAAGCCTATAAGAGGAGAAAAAAGGATAGCCCTCATGTATATGCCATTGCTGATACAGCTATCCGGGAAATGATTAGAGGTTTTTTGGAATTTTCTTGTGAAGTTCCATTATTGGATTTTTAGTTTTAGTGTTTTATCCATGTTTATCTTTCTCTTTAATTACATCCTTTACTGTTTTACAGATGAAGTAAACCAATCTATTGTCATAAGGTTAGTTCAATTATCCTAATTGAAGCACATCTGTTTTGTTTCTCTGTTGTTTTTCCACTTTTATTATTCGGTTGGTGATAGATATGTACTCTCTTACTCAACTTTATTATTTTTAGGGGATAGTGTTTATGCTAAATATTATATGTTGGATAACTTTACTCATCTAATTTGTACCCTTTATTTTTGTCTAGTGGTGAAAGTGGAGCTGGGAAAACTGAAACAGCAAAGATAGCAATGCAATATTTAGCTGCAGTTAGAGGAGGTACTGGAATAGAATATGAGATATTGAAAACTAATCCAATTTTGGAGGGCTTTGGGAATGCAAAAACAGCACGAAATGACAACTCAAGTCGTTTTGTAAGTATTTTATTTGTGTATTATTTTTAGGTTTACAAATGTATAAAAAGAAGGATCTTTATAGGAACATGAAGCTTTAATCTTTATAATATATGTATTTTCTGATGATAAACATTGGTGTATATGCCAGGGAAAACTAATTGAAATCCACTTCAGTGAAATTGGAAGAATATCAGGTGCCAGCATCCAAACATGTAAGATTCCACATTTCTCTGATGTCATCACAAGAACATACTAAGTTTCTTTTCTAGTTTTTCTGAGATTAAAGTACTGATTGCTTTTTGTGACTTTGTGATTTTTAATTTGCTGCAGTTCTTCTTGAAAAGGTAAAGTTATGATTATTTAGTTGTTTACCCCTTTGTTATTACTATTAGAATTTACAAACCACTTACCTGATCTTTTTATGACCAGTCAAGAGTTGTTCAGTGCACAGAAGGTGAAAGGTCATATCATTCATTTTATCAGCTTTGTGCAGGAGCTCCACTTTCTCTTAGAGGTAACAGTTTTATAAGTTTAGCATCCCAGTCTCTAGTTTAACTAATTCACGGAGTCTATAGATAATTTTACATGACTCCTAAATTATTTAAGTGTTTCAATTAATAAACACAATACATTTTTATAAGATATGTAACATCAGAATATGAAAACTAGAGTAGAGTTTTTGATCCATTTACATAGAAATGTGTCAATTTATGTCATATTTTATCTCTAACGTGTCAACTTGATAAAAGTCAATAACCTAGCTAAAAATGTAAAAGGGTAAATTAGGTCAAAAGTCAGCCAAAATGAATTTAAATGAGTACAAGTTCCTAAATTCTTTCATTAATTCAGTAGAATACGATTTCGTATTATCTTTGATACATTCATTATTTATGAAATTAAAATATTCTCTAAAACCTTGAAATGTAGGACCAATGATCCATTTTGAGAGAAGTTACTCTTTTTTTATCTTGAATCCATTTTGACCCATTAACTGACTCATCCGATCCTCTAATCTGTGGAAGCTAAAATATACACAAGCCAAAAAAGTTTAGCACAATGTTCATAAAGTTTATGGATTATTTTTCTAGATTTGACATGCCCTTTTTGCTTAGTTTTATCATTTACCTTTCTGTCTACTTTGTAACAGAGAAACTGAACTTGAAGAGTGTGTATGAGTACAAATATTTGCAGCAAAGCAATTGCTATACGATTCCTGGGATAAATGATGCTGAAGAATTTGGTATTGTAGTGGTAATGTATCTTTTGTAATTTTGTGGCCTAAATCTAGTGATCAATATTTCATTTTCAACTTTTTTATTCTTTTTTTATTCAGGAAGCTCTGGATATTGTTCATGTTAGCAAAGAGGACCAAGAAAATGTTTTTGCAATGCTTGCAGCAGTGTTGTGGCTGGGAAATGTAACCTTTTTAACTGTTGATGATAACAACCATGTGGAACCTGTGATTGATGAAGGTAATTGCTTCTGTTATGCAAAAGCTTTTGAGTTTCCATTAACCAACTGCATGCTGATGCCATATTTTATTGACTTGATAAATAAAATTTTGGTTTACAGCTCTTCTAACCGTTGCTAAATTGCTTGGGTGTGAGGCTGAGCAATTACAGATCGCTTTGTCCACTAAGAAAATGACTGTTAGTGGTGAAAGTATTGTTCAAAAGCTAACCTTAACTCAGGTAAGATGATTATTAGATACAACAATCATATAATAACAAGAAGAATCAATATTTCATCTCTGAAAAACCTCCATGTTTCAGGCATCTGACTCCAGGGATGCATTGGCAAAATCTATATATTCTTGTTTGTTTGATTGGTTGGTGGAACAAATCAACAAATCACTTTCTGCAGGGAAACGTCAGTCTGGAAGATCCATCAGCATTCTTGATATTTATGGATTCGAATCATTCGATGTCTGTCCTATGATTCCTCGTTTCATCTACACTCTTCTTTTATATACATATGTGTGTATAAATGTATGATTAAAAGGATTGAACTTCCTTCTTTTGACATTTATAGGTAAATAGTTTAGAGCAGTTCTGCATTAATTATGCAAATGAGAGATTGCAGCAACATTTTAATCATCATTTATTCAAGTTAGAACAGGAGGTAATCCTGTTTAGATCACACATTATTTTAGTTGTCAAGTTATCTATTATTATTTATGTAAGTGCTAACCATCTACTCAAATCTGGGGTTGACTTCTTAGGAATATATCCAAGATGGCATTGACTGGGCAAAGGTTGACTTTGAGGACAACCAAGCTTGTCTCAGTCTTTTTGAGAAGGTTATTCAGTTTTTCACATGGAAATTTATCATTGAATTTCTCATATTTGTTAGTTTGTCTTGTGGGCATTATTCGATATTATGCACTTAGTTGAACCCTAATCTGCGTTCTTCACAGAAACCATTGGGATTACTAACTCTATTAGATGAAGAAACCACATTTCCGAATGGGACAGATATGTCATTTGCCAACAAGTTAAAGCAACACTTAAACTCTAATCCATGTTTTAAAGGAGAACGAGGCAAAGCATTCACAGTTCGTCATTATGCTGGGGACGTATGCAATCTGTCTAACTTATGCTTTTAAGTGTTTGTGTGTGTTTTTTGGTATATAGAAGTTAAGTGTTGATTTATACCTCTCAGGTGACATATGACACAACCGGGTTTTTGGAGAAAAATCGTGATTTATTGCATTTGGTTTCTATTCAACTTCTGTCTTCTTGCAAATGCAAACTTCCTCAGATCTTTGCTTCAAATATGCTTTCTCTGTCTGAGAAGCCTGCAGTTGGTTCAATAAATAAATTAGGTGGAGCCGATTCCCAGAAGCTTAGTGTCATGTTAAAGTTTAAGGTATGTCTGACTTTTTTTAAAACAGTCTATTTAGTCTCTAATGATAAAACCTTTATGCTTTCAGAATTGGGTTTGTGTATATTGAGTAGAGGGGGAAATTTCGATCAATTTACTTTTCAATGGGTTTTTTGGATTTATCTCTAACGGGTCAAATGAGTAAAATCAGATCTGATATTTTTTTAAGAAAAGGAGTCAAAGGGTTGAAGTCATAAAGTTCTTTTAGTGATAAAACCTCTGAAAGGACCTAAACCATTTTATTCAGAAAAGTTAGATTACCATCTTAACAAACAATTTCTAGTCAAATATGACACACGAATTCTTTATAAAGAATTTTATAATTTGTCAAAAAGTGTTTTGGGTGAACCCAACCCAGTCTGATCTATTTCGACCCATTACTCAGTTGCCTTCCCTGCCTAATTTGACCCATCTACTGTAGCATGTTAACTGAAAGCTGTATTGCTTTTCATTGTATTCAGGGCCAATTATTCCAACTAATGCAACGTTTGGGGAAAACATCATCACATTTCATACGTTGCATTAAGCCCAATAACTCACACTCGTCTGGAATTTACAATCAACAACTTGTACTCCAGCAGCTAAAATGTTGTGGAATTTTAGAAGTAGTTCGAATATCAAGATCCGGATATCCAACAAGAATGAGTCATCAAAAATTCGCAAGACGGTAAAAATTAAACTTTTCATGGTTCAATTAGTTCTTCCATAGTATCTGATGCCTTCTTTTATTTATTATAATATGATTTTTTTAATGATCCTGCATTAGGTATGGTTTTCTTCTTTTTGACCATGTTGCATCACAAGATCCACTAACTGCATCTGTTGCCATCCTTCAACAATTCGGTATCCTTCCCGAAATGTATCAAGTTGGCTACACAAAGTTGTTCTTTCGAACCGGACAGGTTGGCAAATCTTTTGACAAAGTAATGTAGTTTAGAAACAAAATTAAATACCTGGTCTCATTTAGCAGGGTATTGGTGGGTCCCGTTTTCACAGATGAAAAAGGAGATAAAATCATTAAATAATAATAAGTTTCAATATTTTTTCAGTAAAGTCACTCACACTTTTTTCTAACACCAAAAACCACTCGAGTTTCAATATTGTTCCATTCTTTTGAAATTTTTTTATAAATGTTAAGATTTTGTAAAATTAAGTGCCTAAATGGAAGACATATGAACCTTAGTTATTATTTAGTTTTTTTTTTTCAAGTCGACTTAAATGGAACAATTATAAAGCTTGGTTATTATTTAATGATTTTTCTTTTCAACAAAACACAATTACCTCCTATTTTAGGTTAAACTTGAAAAAGAAATCACTAAATAGTAACCAAGTTTTATATATCTTTCACTAAGGTCACTTAATTGTAAAAATTTTAACATTTATAAAAAATTCACAACGATATTTGAAAATTGAGTGGTCTTTGTTAGAAAAAAGTGTGAATGACTTTAGTGGAATACTGAAGAAAACTTGGTTACGAGAATACTGGCTGGTGAAGTATTCCCTAAGAAAAATAGTTAAATGAGTTTTTTTCTCAATATATGTCAGATTGGTAAGCTTGAGGATACACGAAACCGTACTTTGAATGGCATACTACGTGTTCAAAGCTGCTTTAGAGGTCACAAAGCGCGTCTTCTTCTAAGGGATATGAAACGAAGACTTCATAATCTTCAATCATGTATGTCTTTATAGATTTATTCCAAAAAATATAATTGGAATATTGGATGATATAATCAATAAATTAACTGCAATTTGGTGATTACATTTTTTTACAGTTATTCGAGGCCAAAAAGATAGGAAGGAGTTTGCAGTCTTACAACACAGACATAGATCAGCAGCGCGTATACAAAAGCGGATTAAGGCAAGGATTGTCAGGAAAGAGTTCAGAAAACTTTATGATGCAGCAGACGTGATACAAGCTGGTAATATCTTTGTATCAGTCTTGTTTACCGTTAACAATTCAGTCACCTTAAATATTGTTATAAAAAATATGTTACTACAACTAAAATTCTAACATTTTTCAAATAAAACAGTTAAGGTTGTTGTATGCCTATATGAGTTAAAAATACATTTTGGATGACTTTAACATGTTTGACGTTTTCTAGGGTGGCAATCGTGTCAGGTTGGCAGGTTGAATTGATTATCTGAACACGACACGTATATTTATTCGTGTCAAAGACATCAACCCTGACACGGACACTTAAAATCATGTAACCCGAACACGACCTGTGTAACAATTTATCTGAACGGGTCAAACGGGTTGTAAATAGGTTATAATCAAGTTGTAAACGAATTAAATGGGTCATAAATGGATTGACCAATTGTAAACAGGATGTAATAAATGGGTCCACGGGTTATCGGGTTGACCTTATAAAATAGTTTTTTTATTCTAATTTTAAATGGGTTGCCACGTTTAGTTGTTTAGTTAAATGTTTAAACATGTCAACTTTTATTAAACGGGTTAGACATGACAACCCAAACCATATTAGTTGTGTTTCGTGCTTATGATCATGTCAGGAATTACCATCTTGCACTATTTTCCTCTTATAGTACCTTTATATTCTCACTTGGGAGAGCCAAGTGAGAGTACCTTTTTTGCCACGTGGGCGCCACATCAGCGTAATAAGTTCCTCACTCACTTAGCAAGGGAAATATCCAAGTGAGTAAAATACCACATATTTGACCATGGGGACCCACCCAACACCCACACCCACAATGGGGGACCCACCCAACACCCACCAATGGGTTTCTCCTACGCGTGAAGCGCTTCACGGGAATGTGCTCACCCCCCCTCCTCACGCCATAGGGGGCGGTGTTTCCATGGTGGTCACGGCATGAAGGCCCTCACAGCACCCTCACAGTGAGGGTATACCTCATACCCTTAGCTAAATATTTTAATTTTGCTGACTAAACCCGAAACATTGAATTAGATGGGTTCCAGGAGACGATAAAATTATCTATTAATATAACTATTCAACTTTCGTCATTCTATTATAGTTTATTGTCCTAATAATTCGATTAAAATAAAAAAAAATCTAGATTGAAGGTGTAGGGTTTAAGGTTTGTGTTTTAAGAAATTAATATCAAACTGCTTTTCAGTTATTCGCGGATGGCTAGTCCGGAGATGTACAGACGGCGTTGGACTGATACAATTTGGTTCTAGAAAGGTACTTTTACTATGCTCTTTCATCATCTACCGATGTATTCAAATCTAGGGTTGCTTTTGTTCAGGAAACTTGTTTTCATGACAAGTCTATTGAAAATGAAATCCAAAAAGAGTAAACCAACATTTTCATCATATACATAAAATGGAAATTAAAAAAAAATTAACATGTTAACCTGGTAATTACACAAGATGGTACAGTAAATGAAACTTTAATGAGATGAAAAAAGTTTGAGTGACTAAAATGAAACAGACGGAAAACTTTGTTACTATTCTGTAAAGTTTTCATATATAAGTAATCATTACTAGTGCATATCGTTTATGAACAGGACGATGTGGTAGTGAACTCATCATATCTTGCGGACCTACAACGACGAGTTCTTAATTCCGAGATTGGTTTACGAGAGAAAGAAGAAGAAAAAGAAATGCTATTGCAACGCATCCAACAATACAATAACCGTTGGTCAGAATATGAGCAGAAAATGAAATCCTTGGAAGAATTATGGCAGACACAGATGAACTCACTTCAATCAAGCCTAACCCTAGCAAAGCAGACCCTCACTGTCGACGATAATTCTGATCCTCCGGTCAATCTAACCAACACCGAGACCGAAAGGAATTCAAACGGTGCAGGGACGAGCAGCAATGAGATGACCGCCGGACTGAGTTTGATCAGCCGGTTAGCCGAAGAGTTTGAACAGAGAAGCCATGTTTTCGGAGACGATGCGCAGTTTCTGGTGGAGGTTAAGTCGGGTCAAGCCGAGGCGAGTTTGAACCCGGAAGAAGAACTTGGGAGGTTGAAACAGAGTTTTGAAGGGTGGAAGAAAGATTTTGGCGCGAAATTGAGGGAGTCAAAGGTAATTTTGAATAAATTAAGCAGTGAAGATGGCGGTGGTGGTGAAAAGGTTAAAAAGAATTGGTGGGGAAGGCTTAACAGCTCAAGGGTTAATTGAATTCTCTATTTTGCCCTTCATGTGGTTTTCATTGATTTTGCTTGCAAATTGTAGTACCTTTATAAGTTTATTTTATTTTATTTGGTGTTTCTTCCATTGATAAAAAATAAAGAAAAATATAGAGTAAACTGCCATTTTCGTCACTGTGGTTTGGTCAAAATTGTCACTTTCATCCAATAGTTTGTTTTTTTGTATCTGGGTCCTCGTGGTTTTAAAATATTGCCATTTTCATCCTCGTGGTTTTAAAATATTGCCACTTTCATCCAGTCAGCTAACACCGTCCGTTTTTCTCAATTAAATGAGGGGTATTTTAGTCCTTTTACATATTTGTTTTATTTCTTCATCTTTTTTACTCTCACTTTTTAATCATAGAAACAAGCGACGGAGGTGTTCCAGTGGTGGTCGTCGGAAACTGGTCAGGAAAAGAGGAAGAAGGCCAGCAGGTGGATGATTAAATTAGAGGTTAAATTGGGGATGATTAAAAAGTGAGAGTAAAAAAGATGAAAAAATAAAACAAATAAGTAAAAGGACTGAAATACCCCTCATTTAACTGAGAAAAACGGACGGTGTTAGCTGACCGGATGAAAGTGGCAATATTTTAAAACCACGAGGATGAAAATGGCAATATTTTAAAACCATGAGGACCCAGATACAAAAAAACAAACTATTGGATGAAAATGGCAATTTTAACCAAACCACAGGGACGAAAATGACAGTTTACTCAAAAATATATGTTAAACGAATTAACAACAATCTTGACTGATATAGCCCTCAAAAGCTTCAAGAACAGTTGTTAATTTATACTGTCAGGTTGGGTTAACTTGTATGTTTTCACAATCTCAACCATCTCGTTGACCAAAAAGCAGGTGGGGTGGATAAAGCTATCCACTTAATCAAACAAGATGGATGATTTCAAGATGACCTTTATTGGGAAGACTTTTGTTGTAAGATGGCCCGACGACACTTGATTTCAAATAAAGACGGTGGATAGATCTGCGCCTCATTTTGGATACAGATTCACCACCAAAGCAACGGTGGAGCTGCAATGTCAAAACCGAAGATACAGATACACCACTCTGGCTAAAAAATCATGTATAAGAACACCACTGAATGTGTCAAAATTGAGATAGCAAAGACATATCAATTTAACTCCCACACGTAAGTGATAAATTAACAAAATTCCTTTTCAAAACATAATAAACTCTCCTCTTGTTCTTTTGTGATCGATTACATAAAGTGAATTACACACATAACTACTTACGAGTGCATGGAGCGGTTGTTGCATGCATGGTTCAAAAGCTTCCGGTTCATGGCATCCCAACAAATATGTCACCCTAGGTCTAGAACATTGCATTCCGAAATATCCCGTTGAACTGATCATCAGTGAACGGGTCGGTGACCCGATATACTAAGAAGAGAATAAAAAAATATTCCATAAGAAAGTGAGAGGCGTATTTTAGAGGGGTGGTTTAGTTTTCTAAACTTAAATAAATTATTTCCTAAACATTGTGTCACTATTATACACATAAGGTACTTTTTATACATCATAGTTCAAATAAGCCATAATTATTTGTTTTCTAAATGTTACAAATTACATATATTAATTTTAGAGGAAAAAGATAATATATTTTACATCAGTAAATATGACATTTTAATTTTTATTGCCCGTTTCTTATTTACTTACCCTTAATAAGCATGGTCGGTGACCAATAAGAAGTTACTAACCAAGCTTTCAAGTCAATTTAAAGATATTGTTTTCAATGATATATTTAAAAAGTGTAGGGAGTTCAAGTGGTTAGTTTCTTATAATTTGAGATTGCTTTTTTGTGTTTGAATCCCGCGAATGGCAGTTTTTTTTTTTTGGTTTTCTTTTACTTTATTTCATTACTGTTTTTTTTTAATAATTTTTTTCCCCTTGAGCAATTAATCTATTTTTTGATGTCCATAATTGATCTCCGACAGCTAGCCAACTAGAACTAGTTTTGAACTAATGTAAATTCTCTGGAACTATTGTAAAACTAATGTAAACTACCTGGAACTACTTTCGAACTAACGTAAACCATCTGGAACTACTGAGAACTGTTTGCAACTACTTTTAAACTTTTGTGAACTCTTTGGAACTGTTGTGAACTGTCTGGAACTGCTTTTGAATTATTGTGAATTGCTTCTAAACTCTATTGAATTCTTTAAACTACTTCTAAACTCTTTAAATTAAATATGAACTTTCGGAAGTAAGTATGAAGTCTTCTAAACTAAGTTAGTACTCTTTTAAACTCAGTTTAAACTCTTATGCGGACTAGATAGTCAACTGTTTTAATTGTTGGTTAGTAGATGGTCAACTACTTTAATTGATGGTCAACCGTTGACAACTAAAACTACTTTTGAACTAAAGTGAATTCTCTATAACTACTTTTGAAGTCTTGTGAACCCTCTAGAACTAATTTCAAACACTTATGAAGTCTTTTCTAAATTAATTGAACTAAGACTGAAATGTTTTAAAGTACTTCTAAACTCTTATGAACTTATTAAACTAAATATGAACTGTTCCAAACTATGTCTAAAGTCTTCTAAACTAAGTTTCAACTCTCTGAATTCTTTTTAAACTCTTTAAACTAAATTTGAGTCCTACATAATTAAGTGGGAGGAATAAATAACAAATTAAATATTCTGAAAATAAGCATATCACAATAAGTGTATTTGAAAGCACTTAATTAACGGAACCATCAACCTAAATATAGGATTCAACTAATGAACGGTCAAAAAATAAGGTTTATTTTTACATCTTGATCAAGGTCTAAGGTACAGAATCTTACCCATCCACTTGTTATCATCTTGCTCGATTATCACACACTCTTTGGAACTCCTAAACGTCATTGGCATATTAATTGGATCCATTTGATTGTGTTCATGATCCGGTTATAATCGTTTGGACTCGAGATATGAAACTGATATTTATTGCATGCGATATAATTTATATTAAGTTGCATGCTCGCATATTATTATACCGTCGTGACATTGTTGTTGTTGATATGTGGCGTACGACCTGGATTTGCTTGTACTCCAATACCCTGATTTATACGCTTCCCGTGGAGTGTCACACCCCAACCGACGGCGGATTATACGTCGGGGCGGACGCGGTTGTTCAATAGCACAAGGTTGACTATTAAAGTTTCGATATTTCATTAATAAATAATTTAAGATTCAATACAAGGAAGAACAATACGAATACAACATTTAATTTAAGTAGTCTAGGTCCAAAGCATCCTATGTGATCACGAATAAGTCTCATGATGTAAACCTGAAACATGTGAAAGAATCTGTCAACTACAAAATAGTTGGTGAGATACAAAGGTTTTGACACAGTTTAACAAGTATTTGAAAAGTATTACAATTCACTATGATTCATGCATTCTATAATGTAAGTATGAGAACAAGTATCTTAAACATTGTGCACATCAACCCTCCAACCAAGTTTAGGCATAACCCGCAGGTTACCCTTATAAGTCTCAAGTTTAAAGTTTAATGTAGTAACAAACACTAAGGGCTCCCCCCCCCCCCGAAGGGGTCAATCAATCAAGGTGGATTGGTCAAATGCAATAGATCTATCATTGTTACTATCGGCTTGATCAAAGCTAATGAATGTGCTAGTTTTAAGTTTAATCTAAGCATACAAGTCTCAAGTTTAACATAAGAATAAACACGTAGTCATAGTTGTACAAGAATTGTATAAGTTTAAGAATTATGAACATGTTTCACCCCAAAAGCATAAAAGGAAAAAGGGGCTAAGTATACTCACTTGAATGATGAATAGTATCCGACACAGATAAGTATTTGCAAGACTTGGAGGGAGAATATCCTCACGATAAGCCTAAGTATGCAAGTTTAAAGATTTAAGTATGATCCTATAAGTCTATGGTAAGGATCTAGGATTTCAAGATCGACTAGGGTTCCAAATGGGAGACGGGAATGATTGTGTTTATAAAGTTTAAGTCGAGTTTTAATAAGGTTTTGAATGAGTCATACTAGACTTGGATTTCAAGGTTTAAATAAGTTAATAGTTTAAAGTAATTATTGTTTAAAATAATTATTTAAGATAAGGATTAAAAATAAATAATAATTATTTCAAAAGTAAAATAATTATTAAATACAAAGTATTTAAAGACTAAGTAGTGATTAAGGATAATTATTTAAGAATAAATGATTATCAAGGATAAATATTTATCTCATAAGAATAAATATTCTGTTTAATCATTTAAAGTATTTAGATGTTAAATTTCACAATTTAACTTGTTAATAAATAATGTTTAAAATGTGCTAAGTTTAAATAATATGAAATTGTAAGCATAAATAATTATGTTTAAATAGAATTTCTTATAAGGTTCATATTTTGATTATAAGTTTATAAATATATTTTTAAAGTCTAAAAGAAACCATAAGTTTAATAGGTTTTAAATAGAGTTCTATTGATTTATAAGTTTATAAGTGTTTAAAGTTTTCATTTCGCTTTTATAAAGTTTATAACTTTATATTTATTTAGGAAATAAGTAAAGTATAATTATTTCTCTCCTTTTATATAAACAAATAGATTTATGTTTATATTTTAGAAAGTTCATAAATTATAAGTTTCTTGTTAAATAAATTTATAACTTTTCTGATTTCTTTTGTAAAATAATTTGTGATGGAAGTATAAGTTTTATAAAACTCAGAATTATTTTTATAGTTTTTAAGAATTTAAAAACTATTAGTAGGGATTGATTCCCCTTTTTTTAGGTTTAATTAGTTAAAATAGTTCTAGCATATAAAAGTAGGATTAAAATTCATTTTTAAGTTTGTAAAAGTTTAACAGAATTTATAAAAATTATTAGAGTTCAAAACTGTTTTAAAAAGGGTAAAAGAAAAATAGAAACAAAAACCTGTGGCCAGACCGAATCGAACTCGGGTCTGCCCCGGGTCACGAACACACACACGAGTTTAACCATCCGGCTACGGCCTCGTTTGTTAACTATCTGGAAAAGAAATTTCATAAAGAGAATCCCAAACCTTCCCCTAACCCGTATGAACCCTAGATCTTGGAATTCGCCCAATACGATGTGATTAGCCCCCAGATCATACAAATTGTTAAGGGGCTAATGATCCTAGAATGAAAACGAGTAGTTTGGAAGTTCGAATTACCTTAAATGAACTCGAATTGAGGGAGAACGGCCTGGGCTTGAAGTCGGCTGTCGTGGGTTTTAATCGAGCAACGCAGAGTACGAACAAACAAATTGAGGGTATGAGGAGTATGAGTGTGATGTCGTTGATGAACCCTCATCGATATTTTTACCGGATTCAAGCATTAAGTGCTTGATTAGGTGGGAAGTTTGCGAATGGCTCAATCGAATTAATTTGTGACTCACGAGGTGCTAGGCTCGAAGTTTGGCATTGATGGATGTTGGGTTTCGGTCGCATGCGGGAGGCGAACCCGAGGTTCAACGAATCCGGACAGGAAATCGTGGTTTCGCGAAAATAGGGGAGGAAACGGTGGGTGGCGGGTTTCGAACTTGGAACCATTTTCTGGTTCTGAAAGTTTGGGATAAAGACAATACCGTCCCTGTAGTTTTAGGGGTTTAACATTCTGATTAAAAGTATTTCAAGTTTAAAACAGGTTTCGTAAATGACAGTTTTGGTCCCCGAACTTTCATAAAATAATTATAAAAGTAAGTTTTATAAGTTTCATAATCTTTTTATTATTTTATAAATTTATAAAACAATTTCTAAGATTTTGATTTATAAGTTTAAGTGTTTTCCCTTTTTTTTGAATAAATTTATAAATTATTTATATAGTTTATAAAGTTTTAAGAATTTCAATGATATTTTATTTATGAAACACACACACACACACATTTATATATATATATATGTATAAGTATAATTGTTTTTCCTTAAATCCATATGAATTTAATATTTATTGTTTAAGAAAAAAAATTCTGAATAGGTTTTCAAGATTTAAATTCATAATGGGTGCAAGGGTTTAGGAAAAAGTATGTCGGAAAAATCCTGGATATTACATGGAGTGTCCCACGTGCATAACATTAAGGCATCGTTGTTGTGTCACTATCCACGGCGATGAGATTAGTTCACATAATCTCCATTGTACTTGTGATGTAGTAGGCCATATGAGAGGCGTATGGATCGATTATATGTTACATTATGGTATGTTTGTAGATAGTTTATGTATGCCAACACCCCCATCGTACTATTATTATTATTATAGTTATTATTACATCGTCCCTATTATTATAATTAACTTATTATAACTATATACATTTATGAAGGAGGTGAACATTACTAATTCATGATTGGTGGGTTTGGGCGGTGTTGACACGCGTCAGTTTGTGGTTGGTCGTGTTTTTTTCTCACGAAATTTAAAATGTATAAAACATTTATGTGAATGAACTTTACAACAAAGCCTACATTGGTCCACTGGTAGGCGCGTTTCCCCCTAACAACCCACCCGGGTTCGAATCCTTCTCCAGTTTAGCCTAGTGGTAAGCCAATCATTGTATACACCTACAACCAAGGTTCGATCCTTACAACCCTTATTCCGTTTTTCCTTTTTAATTCTCTTTCTTGCACTTTTTTCCAGTTTAGTTTTTCCTTCTATTTTTATTTTTTTTGTTTAGGGTTTAGGCTTTAAAACTTAGGTAAGTACATTTTATTTTTCTTATTTTAACGTTACAAATTTTAACACACACGTTGTATCAACGTTAAATATGGTGTCCCCACCACATAGCCTGGGGTAGGTTTTTTTATTTGTTTTTTGACGTGTTATCATTTGTATTTTGGTTCGAGCTCGTGACCACGCCGCGAAGTGCGGGCTTCAAATACTAGTTATTATTATTATATTATAATTACTACTACTATTATTATCATTATTATTGTATTTTTGATATTTTATTTATTTATTTTTGCTTCTTCTTATTATTATTTTTCCATTAATAAAAGTCGCTATTACCTTTTCGAGTTCATTGACAGACTTGAAACCCTTTTTATAATAATTTACATAACTACCACCGATATAAGACACGTTCCATTATCTTTTTGACCATGTTACAACTTTATCTTTTATTTACACGGAACATCGTTTATATAATTAACTCAATCACTTTTATAAATAAAACGTTTTCATTTTATACAAAAATAAATAAAATCCCATCGTATCAAGGACGAAAAATACATGGATAATTTAAAAAAAAACATTGAATTAAAATTTTGAATTTCATGTGTTAATATGTCTTGTCAAGCTAGAACATGAATACGTTCAAACTGATCAAATCCAATTCATTTTATGTTTCAATTTCTGTTGAAAAGAAGGACGATTACAATAAAGTGGCAGGTAAACATGCAACAAGTTGTGTTGCAACCCCCTTTTGAATAGCAAAACCGATTTTACTAAAAACAAAGCTTTGGGTCTTAGAGGCCGAAATATTACTATGCACGACTCGTTGAACCCTGTTTAGGAATTTCACTGCCTCCGGTGCTAGGAACCCAAAAGTATCAAAAGCAAAAGGGATAAACACGTGTTGGTTCTCTAAACAAGCTTTCTCGTGTTTAACAACTTTGCATGATTCCGCCTTTAAAGCAGCATGACCCGCCACAACCCCATTGTCCCTGAGCCCCACAAGAGGGGACACTCCTCTAAGGTCCACACAAGCGTGTTTCCCCCCTGCCCAACCAAACACAAGAATATCAGCCGTCCGTAGAGTAGACCTCCCTTCAAGCGGATCTATCAGAAAGTTCACGATGACCTCTTTTTTAGCAGAAATTCCTGCCCGTTTGAGAATATCACAAAGAACATCCTTAACCAAATCATGCATGTATTTAAACCCGGATAACTTTTTGCAATGGACCGCATGCTCACCAAAAGAATCCAAACAAGTATTGCGGCAAACTGGGTAGGGCTCATCAGTCGGAAACAAGTGGATCATTAGCCAATACTTGAGGATAGCCCGGTACTCCACAGCCGACATATGCTGGCCCAGTCCTTCAATGGGGATAACTGTTAGAAAATCTTGAGCCCGGGGAGCCCGAAGACATTCAAACACTTCTTTTTGGCGAGGTGATAAATCAAACTTTACTCCCAAATTCTGGATGATTCTGCTAAATAAGGCATTCGTCAAAGCATGTTGGGCTTTAGGGGGGGGGGGGCGGTGTCCTTATTAGAGAAACCGCTAAGATTGAAATCAGGAAGGGACATGCGCAAGCGATCCATCGCACACCCATAATCAGAGTCTAACCCATCAATATCACAACCCCGAAGAATGTGGTCCTGTAAACTCCAAGATTGTGCCCTCGAGGCCACAAATGCATAAGCAGATACATCATGAGCCGCACATAAACCCAAACTCCCAAAACGGGTTGGAAGTGTTGCCAACCTCCATTAAAAATCCTCAAAAAAGCACCACCACAAACCAGGATATCCTCGATCGCACCTCGGAGGCCCTTGTCAAAAATTGAAACAGCTTCCCCACATACATAGACTGGCATGTTTTAAGGCCGAATAATAACTTTGCCACTCCCATACACAAGCGAAGTAAAAAGAGCTCGCATTAAGGGTCCCGCAAACGTGAGAGACAACCCATCTGTTCCGCAGCACAAAAAGCCTTCTTCACTGCCAAATTACTAATGAATCTACGTCTGCTAACGGCGAAATCAGGAAGGGAAACTTAAAATGATCAAACCCTAGCATGACATAGATACGCCCAAGAACCAATGATGTCAACGCTGATCTCCAACTAAAATGATCGCAGATCCATTTTAAATCACGCTGATTTAAAGGAGAAAAATCATGAGAATACGCTCTGCAATTAAGCCCCTTTGAAAGCAGAGGGGGAGTTAGGGTTTTTGCGGTACACGAACCCTAATTTGAACGATTACGAGGCGCGCTGAATGAAAATCCCTTCTTCTTCACCAATAATTCTTCCTGCAGACGTAACTGCAAGTGTATGTATGCATGCTTGTGAAATTGTTCGTTTTTACTGGAAATTGACGATGCGTGTGTGTTGTTTTGGTGAAATTGTGTCAAGTTTTAACCTAATTTAAGAAATGTCGTTTACATTTTTGAAAAAAATTGTGTTCTTGTTACTTAATGTTGGTTGGTCGCCTGATTTAGGGTTTTTTTGGTTTGTTTTCTGATGCTATGTAAATGTCATATCAGGTTGGTTCATGATTTGTAACTTATGAGGTGTTGATCTCAGAAAGGGAAATTAGTTATTGATGATGGATTTCATAGATATTAGTTCAACAGATAGTGAATCCAGTGATTGGGATCTTGAAAAATATAAAGAGTTGAATGATTCGGCTACTTCAGTGCCTGATTCTAAGGTTCTTCCTATAGTTGCATCTTCATCCGGAACAAGTTATGCAGGTAAAGAAACCTTGCTATAAAACTACTTTATTGTTATCTTGGTTTTGAAATGCACGCATCAGGAGCGTATAATGCGCACATCACATGATGTGCATGTGGTGTGGCTGACGCGATCTGATGCGATGCAATATGAACTTATCGATATTTTAACAAATTAGATCGTCGATTGCAATGGGTCTGAGTTTTTCAAATCCGATTGAACAAATCTGACCATTGATTGAACAATGGGTTTGAGTATTTGAATAAATTAGATGATTGATTGAACAAATCTGACAAGGGATGATGAGAATATCTTATATATTAATGTTTAAAAGTTAACAATTGAAAATATTATCTATAAATAATTTTTTGTATTTTTTTAATAACTAACGCCTCACATACGTGATGTGCGCGCATCACACATCGACTTTTGGGATTAAAATAAAACGCATCAGCGCTATGTGCTTTTTAAAACCAAAATTTTTATCCAACTCAAATATGTTTTTTATTCAAATTCTAGGTCAATACGGGTCAAGCCAACTGGCTCTTCCTCCTGCAAGAAAACCGGTTATAAATGGGCACTCGTCTCATTCTAATTATGATTCTGATGACGAGCTTCAGATTATATCCAGTTCAAGTAGCAGTTTTGGAAGTAAGTACATTAAATTGTCTTCAAGGAATGGTAATTTGGGTGTGATTGGATATATCATAAAATCACCGCTATTTTTGGTACAAAAATTGATAAGTAGTTATTTCCAACAGATTCTAAAAGAGTGCTTCCGTCATCCCTTCAACCATCATCATCTAGTTCTAGGCCGAATGTTCCAGGAAAAGTTGCAGGCATCAATCCAACAGATTCTAAAAGATTGTTTCCATCATCCTTTCAACCATCATCATCTAGTTCTAGGCCGAATGTTCCAGTAAAAGTTGCAGGCATCAGTCAAATTCATGAAATTAATGGTAAATCATATGCAAATGCATGGCAAAATCATGCAAAGGGTCATATGGAAGACACTTTCAGTAGGGTTAGTAATGATTTGATGAAGGATAACCACCATGGAAGTAGGGTTCTGCCACCGTCAATGAGACCTCACATACCTGTTCCAACTTCACAATATGCTGGTCCACCTGATCTTTATCGCCCTTCAGGGGTTGTTAATGAACAAGTGGTTGGTGATGAGAGGCATATTTATGAAGTAGCATTACAGGTATTAATTTCTCCTATCATCAAAATATCTATTACAAACGAGGAAATAAATTATTGGTGCAGCATTTGTTGCTTTATCCATAGTAGCTAGGATCTACTCAATATATGTTAAAGAAGTAAATATTGGGGGGGGGGGGGCTGGAATGACATGTTGAAAGTGATTATGTAATATGGAAGTTGTAGTAATCAAATAATTAGTTGTTTGAGTTATTGGCAAATTATGATTATTTAAGGACTTGATAGATAAAATGAGTGGGATTTTTACTGGGTATGGTCTCTCTTGGAGCCGGGGGTCTCTCTGGAAGCAACCTCTCTATCCCTTGGGATAGAGGTATGGTTTGCCTACATCCCATCCTCCCCAAACCCTACCAATAACTTTGCTATCAGTGAGATTTTTACTGGGTATGGTTGTTGTTGTTGTATAGATAAAATGACCATAAAGGACATTCTAATATACTGTTGTATTCTGATTATTTGAGCCTAGAAGAAGGTTGGTTTCCAATAACGTGTACACTATACTTTTATCGTGAACTTTGAAAAAAGGTATGGTTCTATTTCAGGATCTTAATCAACCATTAACTGAAGCAAATTTGCCTGATGGTCTTTTGTCGGTCTCTCTTTTAAGGCACCAGGTTATCTATTCACCTATTACAACTTTTAGTGTACATGTACATCTATTTATTTATTTATTTATTTATTTGCTTTGTGATTATATTCTTCTAGAAAATTGCATTGGCGTGGATGGTCCAAAAGGAAAAGAGTGTGGCTTGTTCTGGTGGAATTTTAGCTGACGACCAGGTCACTAGCTTATGAAGTGTAAATTAGAGATGCCAACTTCGACCCACTTATACATAAACGGATCGATTTGGGTTATGTTTGATATCTAATGTGTTAAATCTAAAATACTTATCTAAAAAGGGAATGGGTCAAACGTGCTGAATGGGTCGAATGGGTTGAAAGTCATCTAAAATGTATTCAGATACATAAAACCTTCTTAATCAGTTTATGAAAAAGTTAGATTATTGTTCTAACAATATAGTTTTGCAATCATATTTTACACATTAGTAGATCATTAATGTAATAATATCGTTTTGTAATCATATATTGCATCTTAGTTATTTATACAATTGTAAAAGTAACAAAAAGGTGTTTGTGGGTCGGCCCAAACCAACCCTTTTCGACCCATACTGAATATTTATCTGTTTTGAATAATTTTATATGTTTATTCCGAAGCCCATGTAGACATCTTTTGCTCTATCTCCAATTTTCCATCCACAGGGCCTTGGGAAAACCATATCAACGATCGCACTTATCCAGAACCAAAGATTTTCATCAAAACCTAAATCAGACTATTCTTGCAACTCAAAAGTTGAAGCTTTAAATTTAGATGATGATGAGGATGCAAAACCCATATTAGTTTTAGATGAAGACAAAAACGATAAATTGAAGTTAATAGATGAAGCTGGTAGCTCAACACAGAGATTTAGTAACCGGAAACCTGCAGCCGGATCACTGGTTGTTTGTCCTGCAAGTGTGCTAAGACAATGGGCCCGCGAGCTCGATGAAAAAGTTGCAGAAGAAGCTAAGCTTGAAGTTCTAGTCTATCATGGTGGCAATAGGACCAAAGATCCTGCTGAGCTGGCAAGATATGATGTAGTCCTTACAACATATGCCATTGTGGCAAAAGAAGTCCCGACTAAAGTTTTTGATGAGGAAGATGAAGATGACAGAAAAAATGGAGATAATGGGTTGAGTTCCGAATTTGCTAATAGAAAAAGGAAGGGTATTTCTGGAAAGAAAAAGAAGGGTAAAAAGGGAATTGACGGTTTCGCCATTGATTGTAGTGGTACTCTTGCAAAGGTGGTTTGGTCCAGGGTGATATTAGATGAAGCTCAAACGATTAAAAATAGCAGAACACGGATGTCTAAATCATGTTGTGGTCTTAGAGCTAAAAAAAGATGGTGCTTATCTGGAACACCTATACAGAACAGTATTGATGAAGTGTTCAGTTATTTCAGATTTCTGAGATGTGACCCGTATGCCAATTATAAATCTTTTTGTAATCAAATAAAGATCCCAATATCAAGAAACTCAATGCAGGGTTATAGGAAACTTCAAGCTGTGTTTAAAGCAATAATGCTTCGTCGAACAAAAGGTACAATTTTTTGTATCGAATTACTGTAAATAGTTTGAGAAAGAGAACAAAATAAATTGGGAATGAAAAATAACCTCTTAATATATCCAATTGGAGAACTTTTAGTGTCTTAAGGGAGAAATGATCATACACTCTAGAATAAAATATGTACATTGTTATGTTTTGCTTATAGTTAAATCAAGAAGTTGTACCTTATGTATTATTATATGTACACGAATTAAAAAAAAATTATTTTTCTTTATCCTTTTGTAGTTTTGCCAGTGAAGTTCACGGGACTCTTCTTTTTGTTCGTTCTTTTTTTTTTCTTAATACTTTGCAACATACAGTGTACTGAAATTATTAACTCGTTTTTTCTTTTTTCTTCAAAGATTTAATTTGATTTGTGTACAAGCAAAATTGCTTAAAGTGCAACTCTTTGATTGTTTAATGGTATTTGTGGCTTACTGTCATTCATCTTCATCTAATCATATCTGGTATCTAGGTTTTGTTTGTTCTCCATACGTATTTGCTACTGATACATAATCTTAATCAGTTTTTGTTTTTTTTGGGCAGGCACTTTGATTGATGGTAAGTGATAGAGTCTAAAATTTTGATTGGATTAAAACAAGAACCAAGGATAGTCGGCCCGATTCGAGATGGGCTATTCTCCAATTACAAGGTATGATTCCCTAATTTAGATAAACAAAAACATAGACAAAAAACACAAATGCAGAAAACACAATACTTAAACCTAAAATTGGTGGGAACGGTTACTTCCTATTTTCCCCCCACTCCCCACATTTTCAAAAACTTTCCCTCCCTTCACTTTCCCTCCACTTCGTTTCCCCCCATCCAGTAATAACCGGGCCTGCTCTGCCCCGACCCAATGGGTCTGCCCTGACCCATCCTGACCCAGATCTGGGTTCGTATCAATACATCCTGGCCGGAGATACGACTTGTCCTCAAGTCGAGATAAAGCGGTTCTAGTGAAACCTTGCTGACCGGTGTCAAAAACCCAGCATTGTGCCATCACTGATTGATGTGTCGGGTTACTATTACAACGCGTTGTAACTGTTGCAACCCAGTATGGTGGAGGCTGGTCAGCACGATTCTTAACTTCTTGTGGGTCCACAAAATCAGTCATCAGAAGACGCCCACCTTTTACTCGCCATTTTAAGTTGCCTACAGCCTTTCGTGTCTCTATAGCTTCTTCAATCGATGAATATGTTGGTGTAGTAAAGGCAGAGCGCTGATTGGTTTGCTGTTTGACAGAGCCAGAAAAAGGAGGCACAGAATGGTCTAGTAACCGATCCAGTTTTGGTGTTATTGTTGGTGCTTGGTTGCTCGTTGGTTTCGGAACAACATGAGAACAAGGGGTGGAGTTTACAATCGTCTGGGTGGTAGACAAAACAAGCTCAACATTAGAGCTTTCATTCAAGCTCCTTCCCGAATCAGATTCTGTGTGATTGTTGCTTCCGATGGATGTTCCAAACATCAAGGTCTTGAGCGTTGCAACATCACCTCTCAATTGCGACACTATGGCGTCGAACTTTGCAGCAATGTCAACCAGTTGAGCAGCGACTGAACCAGATGGGGTGCTCCTTTCTCCTACACTATTCCGGGTATGAACCATATCGGAATTTCCCGGCAATGGAACCAATTGATAGAGTCTAAAATTTTGATTGGATTAAAACAAGAACCAAGGATAGTCGGCCCGATTCGAGATGGGCTATTCTCCAATTACAAGGTATGATACCCTAATTTAGATAAACAAAAACATAGACAAAAAACACAAATGCAGAAAACACAATACTTAAACCTAAAATTGGTGGGAACGGTTACTTCCTATTTTCCCCCCACTCCCCACATTTTCAAAAACTTTCCCTCCCTTCACTTTCCCTCCACTTCGTTTCCCCCCATCCAGTAATAACCGGGCCTGCTCTGCCCCGACCCAATGGGTCTGCCCTGACCCATCCTGACCCAGATCTGGGTTCGTATCAGTAAGCCTATTATCAACTTACCTCCTAAAACAATAGAGTTGAACACAGTTGACTTCTCAACCGAAGAACGAGCCTTCTATGTCAAGCTTGAAGCTGATTCACGCTCACGATTTAAGGTACTTTAGTTTTTTTTCCTCCTAAAATATATGCCCTTATTTTGTTATTATCTGGATATTTTTATGGGTTTATGAGTTTGAATTCTAAACTTTTCCAGCATGAAAAGCAAGCAAATTAACTTCCCAGTTTCTAGTTTATCTTAAATACCAGACTATTACTATCATAAACAAGTAATGGTTTTGAGTTTTATTTTTAGCGCAATCTTCAATAAGTGCAATTTACTTCTCACTTTGGACTGAATACATGTAGCACATTTTTTTAACATTTTAATCACATATACTTCCATTTCTTAGACAATTATGCAGTTTGCTGCGTTAAATGGTTAAAAAAAAGTTTGTTGCACACTTTGAAAAAAATGAATAATATATTTAAGAATATAGTGCTCATATGTTTTTTTATATGATATAAATTGATTCTATCTCAGATACGTTATGAGCTGTGCAATACCTTATTAAGCTAGATCAAACAATTAGAGCTTCAATCTTTTTGAACTCCTCAATTGGAATCACAATAATCAATATCAATTGTTAGTAACCAAATCAAGAGAAATTAATATATAATCACCACTTAATCAAATTGTCATCTCGTAAGTGTGGCTACATCATTTTGATTGTATAAATTTCGTTCTGGATGTTGCTTTACCTGTAATTTATTTTTGAATATCAATTCTTAAGTACTCTTGTCATTGTGCAGGAGTACGCAGCTGCAGGTACTGTGAGTCAAAATTACGCAAATATCCTTTTGATGCTTCTGCGGCTTCGCCAAGCTTGTGACCACCCGTTGCTTGTTAAGGGATTTAGCTCTGAATCTGTCAGTAGGCTTTCTACAAGAATGGCCAAAAATCTCCCAAAAGATATGCAAGTCAATTTGTTAAATCTTTTAGAAACTCTCAGCATATGTAGCTTGTGTAGTGTGAGTTTCTTTGGCCTCCAATATTATAATTTGTATATTTTAGATCGATTTACTGATCAAGTCTGCAAACTTCCTTCATCTTACTAAAAAATCCACCCGTTTTATATAATTTTGAAGATGGACAAAAGCTTTAGGGATTAAACTACTACAAAAAGTAAAAGTTGGGACACATGATCCATAAACTGGTAAAAAAGTTTCTTGGTATTATTCCAACATTAACCTTGTTATATATTGTTAAAATAGAACAATTTTTTTATAAACTATAATTTTTTTTACCAATATTTTAAAATAAATATTTTCGGAGTCGTCAGTGGGAGCAGCCTCTCTAATCCCTGGGTTAGAGGAAAGGTTTGTCCTAATCCCACCCATCCCAGACCCTACCAATAGCGCTCTGCTATGAGTGAGATTTTACTAGGTATGTTTTTATTTGTTATTTAAAAAAATTCATATATTGTTCCATTCCAACAATTATCTTTGTTCGTAATAGATCTTATAACGATGAGACATGTAGATGAAAAGGGGTTGAAATAAGGTGAATTAGAGGGCCAAGTAAGTAGTTTTAGATTTAGTTTTCCCTTAAATCAACTTTTTTTTGACGGTTGGTATTAAACTGATTATTAAAAAACTATTCTTTCTGAACAATCAAAATCAAGATCAATTTATCGAAACACTATTAACTTGATTATTGACTTAATGATTTTTCAGGATCCACCAGAAGATGCAGTGGTTACCCTTTGTGGACATGTATTCTGCTATCAGTGTGTATCTGAATACCTAACAGGGGATGATAATACATGCCCATCACCAAAATGCAAAAGTCCAATTGGTGCTGATGTGGTATTTAACAAAGCCACATTATCAAACTCCATCTCTGATGATGGTAGCTCAAGTTCATCAAGAATTGATGAAAAATCTATTGTTCTTCAGCAAGATTATAGTTCTTCCAAGATTAAAGCTGCAATTGAGATTATTCTGTCCAATTGCAGATCTCAGAGTTCATATTTAGTTGGATCCAATGGTGGTGCATCGTCTAGTTCGGGTGTTGATGGACCAATAAAAGCAATTGTGTTTTCGCAGTGGACAAGAATGTTGGATCTTTTTGAAATGTCACTTAATCAGTATTTGATTGAATACAGGAGGCTTGATGGTTCAATGTCTTTATCTTCAAGGGACCGTGCTGTTAAAGAATTCAACACTGATCCTGAGGTTGACTTCCTACTCTATTGTTTTAAAATTCAAAATCAGTTTACTTAGTTTATGTTATAGGTGGCAAATTGAGTGGGTCCGGTGGTTTGGGTAACAGTTGGAAGTAGGGCTGTTAATGAGCGAGCTGAGGCGAGCCAGCTTCAGCTAAGGAGTCAGCTCGGCTCGTCTCGTTTCGTTTATTCTTAACGAGCTGGAATTTGAGCTCGAGCTTGGCTTGTAAAAAGCATGAGTCAGCTCGTTTAATTTTTCAAATTTTAATAAAAAATAATATTTTTTACGTAAATGTAAAATTTATAAACAGATTCATTTACAAGCCAAACGAGTGAGGCAACTAGCTTAGATCGATGTAAAATTTGAGATTAAAAGGAATAAGATTGGACTACTATTTGGGTTATAACTTATAAACATTAAAATTTGGGCTTAATTCAAACGAGCAAGCCAACGAGCGAGTTGATGACCAAGCCAACGAGCTCGGCTTGTTTACAAACCGAGCCAATTCGGCTCGGTGCATTTACAAACGAGCCGATTTCGAGCGAGATTCGAGCCAATAGCTTTTTAAATAGCCCTAGTCGGAAGGGGTACAGGTTGAAATAGGTCGGGTCGGGTCAGGTCAGGTTAGAAATTTTTTTTTTAACGGCAATTTGGATCACTGACGGGCCACTGGCCCACCCGATCATCTCCACCCCCACAGGAGGAAACACACCATAGGTGAGAAAACCCCCTGGCCCAACTTGGACCCCCTTTATTTTTGTCACAAGTGGGACTTGAACCCAAGACCTTCCCATTTTATTGAAGTCTTGGCATACACCTTTGCCACTAGACTAATCTAGTGGTTGTTAGAAATTTGATATACTATGATTACCAAGATGTGACCAAGCACCATATCAGCACCATGTTAGGAAAAAGTCAACAAGGTCAAAGGCTATAGCTACTACTAACAAGTCAGCAATTTGACCGCTTACCTGGTTATTACCTTGAAACGAAAATTTTGAAAGTTGGTTGTCTTAAAAAAAATTATTATAAAATATTAGTATCAAATATAATTTAAAAAAAATTATTATAAAATATTAGTATCAAATATAATTATAAAATTAAATTGTGTCAGTAATAAACTAAAAATCTATCTTTTTTGAGTAAAAGGATTTAGTAGGTTTTATCCATTAAAAATACACTTTAAACTAATCTTTTTTTTGACCCAGTTGAGATACCCTAATCGACCCATTGCTAAGCCAAATATTCAGGATTATAATGCTTCCACTTTATAATCAGGAAATGAAATATTTTGCAGGTGATTGTTATGTTAATGTCCCTAAAAGCTGGAAATCTTGGTCTGAACATGGTGGCTGCATCTTATGTTATACTTTTAGATCTTTGGTGGAATCCAACTACTGAAGATCAAGCCATTGACCGAGCTCATAGAATCGGTCAAACTCGGCCTGTTACAGTGTCGAGATTCACTATTAAGGACACAGTTGAGGACCGAATTCTTGCCCTCCAGGTTTGTACTTAATGGGTTAAACTGTAATTTTGTTGTTTTGCCATGTCAGCAGCTTAGCATTTTCCACCCTGTCACTTGATTTTTTTTAGTGCAGGAAGAGAAGCAAAAAATGGTTGCTTCGGCTTTCGGTGAAGATCAAAGTGGAACTTCAACCGCTCGTTTAACTGCTGAAGATCTCAGATATTTGTTCATGGGTGCACATTGAGACTCTTTTTAGTTAGGTGGTTAGTTTGGTCATTTTTGTTTAGATCAGGTGCAAAGCCCTGTAAATAGTGGTAGTTACTATTTATGTTTGTAGAGAAGGTTAGTCTTGCATTATTTTTTAAGTAGGATGTTGACACCAAATAACCGCCTCATTGAGGGCACAGGTTAAAGTAGAGATCGCGATGGGCCGGGTTTTGGTAATCTTAGTATTATATTTGATTGTAAAATCTGTCTTGTACTCTGTCTTATACCTTTCTGATACTCATTACTCGTTGTTACGCGGGTATCAAGTACTCGCTTGAAACTTTTGGTTATCTTACTCGACTAGAGGGCTTTCCCTGACTACTTTCTTTTTCTTAGTTAGACGTTTGTGATCTTACGTGGTTAAAAGTTACATGAGATTATTAAACTCACTCTCAAAATCTACCAAGTATACTAATAATAATTTTTAAAATTCTAGAATCTCCAAAATAATACTTGTTATATTTCATATAATTATATAATTTATACGGTTTTGAAGTGGGTAAACGGATATAATTTGGATACTACTCCTTAGTACCTATTATACTAAACTAATGCTCTGATTCTAACATGTCATATCCTATTAAGCCGTTGAGGCAGGGTTTACCTTGACTGGTTGATACAAAAAGTAACAGTATAAACTTTAATAAAAGACTTTCATTTCACATTATTAAACTATACATTCTAGTGATTGGCACAAAAACATGACTTCTTGTTCATCACACGTCTTCAAAAAATCCAATCATTCGTTCACTTCATTCATCTTCTTCATTGGGATGTCATAAGCTACAAGCTGCCTAATTCAATAACTACTGGTTACTTGAGATGTGTGCTTAAAATGAAATTGGTCAACTTTATGTTGGTGAGTTCATAAACAGACACGGTGTCACAACGTATAAAACACAATCTTGATTACTACTAACATATCGAGGTAGTTAAAATAAAGTTAGATTGCAAATTCCAAACTAAGAGCATACACAAAAGCATAAGGGTAAAAGTCACATGTACACATACTTTATCAACGTGGAATTTCCTATAGCATACAATCAGTAACTACCAAGTTGTCAAAGTAATTCAAGACACCACATTTCTTTGTGTAAAACTTTACTGTTTAAATATACACATAACAGTTTTAAAAGGGTTTAGAGAAAATCACCTCAAACAAAGCGCAAGAATACGCGTACCCAAACCAACACCCGCTCTCAATCACAACCGCAATGAGCCTAAGATAAAAAGTTATCCTTCTCAAGTTCCCAACACAAGTCGTATCACATCTCACTAGGTTAAGTTACACTAAAAATATAAACCCAGTCTCAACCGTTTAAAATCAAAAAGTTGTGTCTGCTTGGATTGGTAACTTAAATAGAAACTGGTTGGCAAAGTATAAAGAAATGTTTGTGTCTTCTTGGATTGATAAAAAGCTCAATTTTGAAAATCGAATAACCAACAGAGCAAAGAGCGAACATTCAGGTTTAAAGCTACACATGAATACCGCTAACTCTACTCTAGATAGATTGGTGGAGATTACAGATAAAATCGTAACCGAGCAACAATAAAAAATTAATGAAACCTTCGAAAGAAGCAGAATTAAAATATACAATCAACACATGATACCATTATTCAACTTTTTACGAGGTAATGTTTCTATTGCAACTCTAGATCTAATATATGGAGAGCTTTACTGGTTAAATGATCTCATAGAGTCGCATTCCTCGTGTGTCTGTCATTTACACACAAGTTCTGGTTTACCATGTGCTTGTATTCTTTCAAAATATTTGCGTGTATGTCAACCAATTCCATTGGATTCGATAAATATCTTCGGGAGGAAGCTTGATTTTCCACCATTATTTCTTCACCAAGATGACGATATAAATATTGAGGAAGAATTTGAAGTTATGTCACAAGAGATTAAATCTCAACCAACATGTGTGAAAAGAACTTGGTTGAAGAAGATAAAAGAAATGATGCATCTGGGTGTTTGGGATTACTTATCAAAAACTCCTTTTGACTTCTTGCAAAAGTTAAAATTTCTTACTTCTCCAAAACAACTTCTCCATCCTTTTAAAACTAACTTTTTCATCAATTATCCAAACAAACTTTTAACTTATTACCTTTTTAAAAAAAGTAATAAGTTAATAAGTAGTTTGAAATGGAATCCCAAACACCCCCCTAAACAAAACAAAACAAAACAAAACTTGAAGAGCCTACAGTTAAAAAAAAACACTTGTGGGCGTGCATATTTAAAGACGAAGCAACAAAACAGCCAAGAACCTGCTAGACACATTTCATTCGCAAACTCTCAAGATCCGTTCAAAACAACCAAGAGCCTGAAACGAAGTTGTTCAACCTCATAAAAAAAAAGGCTTTAATTTAATGGATAGACAAGATAATTATCCTTTAACAAGTATAAGGAACAAATTTCATCCAATATTTCATCTATACGTGTCTAAAGTGCAAGATGTTAACCCTGATGGAAATTGTGGATTTCAGGATATAACTGTTGCTCTACATTATGGTGAAGATCGGTGGTTGTTCATCCCTCAAGAACTTCTAAACGAGCTTATTCATTATGGAGATATACAAAGGGGAGTTTTTGATGTAACATATAACGAGTTATGGCATTCCTAATGTTATTCGGGACTAGGTCTTGCGCCGCCACCACACTAGAAGATTATGCGTACACGTGACTCTTGTATTCATAATCGAGTTTTTTTGGCTACCGTGACCTATATCGAGTGCCGTTATCATTATGCTATTGTGACAAACCAAACCTATTATGTGCAAATTAGATGACCTGACATCCGCTGCGAAGCGCGGGTATCCACCTAGTTACCTATATAAATTTGACTATTTAAAAAACAAGTCTCTTTTTCAAAATTTTAAATAATTTTAGGTTTGCTGCTTCCACCGCCGCATTCCCCTGTCCGTGCACCACCGCCTCAACCGTCTCTGTTGCCCTCCACCGTCGGCACCACCTCATTCTCCCTCCCAGTGTCGTGTCGTTCATATTGAACTTGCAAGAGGACGCCGCCATTGAAAGATGATTCCCATCTAAGTATATAGCATGACAGGAAAATCTGAAAGAAGGTGCATGATTGTTTCTCATAGGGCTAGCATATTCTGACCTAATTCATGATTGGAATACCGAAGCAAACTGTCTCAATTTCATGTTTATCTCAGCGTTTTGACCTAAAACCCTATGCGGTCTCCTTTAATCAGGTTAACTTCTGTTCGTAATTTGGTATTATTTTCCCTAAATCTCCGATTTAGATCAGTTTCATCTGTTTGCCAATTAACTTGCTCGGATCATTCAGACTCATCTTCAGATGAAAACAGTATCCATTCCTTCTGTCATCCGGTTGAAAAACTTGATAAATTTACAGTTACTGAAACATTACATAAGTTAAGCAGAGAACCTAGGGTTGCATTGTCATTTATCAACCAATTAAAAGAATCTGGTTTTAAACATGATGTTGAAACTTACATGGCTATTGTTAGATTTCTGTGTAGTTATGGTATGGATATGAAGTTATATTATATGTTCATGGATGTTATTGAGGACACAAATGGAGAGTTTTTTAGTTTTGAAATGTCTGATTTGTTTGAAGCATTGTTAGAGGAGATTTGGGTTTACGGACTGAACCATTTGGTAAAAGCGGTTGATGTTTTGGTTAAGGTGTATGCGACTGTTGGAAGATTTAATGAGGCTATAGATACATTGTATAACATTAAGAGGGGTGGACTCGTGTTGTCAACACACACGTGTAATTATCTAATAAACCAGTTGATTAGTTGGGAAAAATTGGATATGTTTGAGTCGGTTTATAAACAATTGAAGAGGAAAGGCTTGGTTCCAGATGCGTACACGTATGGGATTCTGGTTAAGGGGCTTTGTAGAAAGGGTTGTTTGGAAGAAGCTTTTGATGTGTTTAGAGAAATGAAGGAGGCTGGAGTGGAGCCCAGTTCCTTCACTTATGGTACTTATATTGCCGGGCTTTGTTCAAATGGAAAAGCTGATTCCGGCTTTCATTTTCTTAAATGTTTACAGGATTTAAATATACCGGTCTATGTTTATGCTTATACTTCCATCATTAGACGTTTAGTTAAAGAGTGCAAGCTAGAAGAAGCAGAAAGTGTCTTCCTTGACATGAAAAATGCCAAAGTTGCTCCTGATGTAGTGTGTTATTGTGCATTAATTCAAGGGTATTGTACGGAAAGAGATATCCTTAAGGCGTTAGCTCTTCATGAGGAGATGGAATCAAGTGGTATCAAAACCAATTGTGTGATTGTGAGTGTGATCGTGCAATGCTTGTGTAGTTTGGGTATGCTAGCTGAAGCTGTAAACTGGTTCATGGATTATTTGGAAGCAGGAGTTTTTCTTGATGAAGTCTCGTTTAATATCGCAATTGATGCTTTATGTAAATTAGGGAAAATGGACGAGGCTATGTTGATGCTAGGAGAAATGAAACGTAAGAAAATGATTCCAGATGTTATTCATTATACCACTTTGATCAATGGGTATTGTCTTAAAGGAGAACCTTGGGATGCTCTTAAACTTTTTGAGGAGATGAACGGGAATGGATTGAAACCCGATGTTATCACTTTCAATGTGCTTGCTGGCGGGTTGTCAAGATGTGGGCTTTTTGAGAAGACAGTCGGTCTATTAAATGACATGTGGGCCCATGGTTTAGAACCCACGCTTGTTACACATAGTTTGGTCATTGAGGGATTATGCAAGGGTGGAAAGGTGAAAGAAGCCGAACTCTATTTCAGTAGTTTAGAACAGAAAAACTTAGATCTTTATGCTGCAATGATGAACGGGTACTGTGAAGTGGACAATACTATTAAAGCTTTTGAACTTTTGTTGTCCGAACATAGGCTCATTATGAAAAGGGATTCTTGGTTGAAACTTTTAAGTTGCCTTTGTGCAGAAGGTGAAACCAAGAAAGCCTTTGCACTATATAAAGAACTCGAGGCATCAAATAACGGTTCTTGTAAGATATTGTACAGTGAACTCATATCTTTGTATTGCCGTGTTGGAGATATGAGGAAGGCTAAGTGGTTTTTTGATGAAATGATTCAGAAAGGATTTACACCAGATGCTGTGACCTACACGATGATGCTAAATGGTTATTGTAGGATGAATTGCTTGAAGGAAGCTTATTATCTATTTAATGACATGAAAGATAGGGGTATTAAACCTGATATTATTACCTATACAGTTTTGCTTCATGGAGGGCGTAGACGGGAGGATGTGTTGAGAATTTCAAGTGAAATTGAAGAAATGGGTTTAACTCCTGATGTTATTTGTTACACGGTTATGATTGACAAACATTGCAGATCAGAAAACCTACACGATGCTGTTATTCTGTTCAATGAAATGATTGACAGAGGTCTTCAACCAAATACTGTGACATACACTGCTCTTGTATGTGGCTATTGCTCTATGGGGTATATGCAGAATGCTGAAACACTTGTTGATGAGATGATATCAAAGGGAATCCAACCGAACTCACGAACAATGGTAGCACTAAAAACAATCAAGGCGAAAAAGATGAAATTTAGTCGTTAAGGTACCTTTTTATTGACTAAAACATGTGACTTTTGCATAGGAAAAAGGGTCATCAACATGAAATGTTGGTTTTGCTTGGATGGCCTTGTATTGTGATAAAGTGACAGAAAATTTGACAGGAAAACAGCTAATGAAAGGTATAAGCCTCTTCTATTTGTCTTTTTGTTGATAAGTTTCAATGTTTATTTTTGGAGCTGGGTCTCCCGGAAGCAACCTCTCTATCATAGAGGTATGGTTTGCCAACATCCTACCCTCCCCATTTGCTGGTTATGGGGGTTGTTGTTTGTTGATACGTTTCAATGTTTGTTTATACACGAGTAGCGATAATGCTGTGCTGTATGTTCTTTTATCATGTAATTGATTTGCTATTTTGAGTTGTCCGAAAAGAATGCAAATTTTTTCCTTTTTAGTAAAACCTAAATCCTAATCTAGGTTTATAAGTTTCCCAATTAACAATCACTGTAAGTTTTGTGTATTTGTTAGCATAATAACTGTTTTGTTTGTGTAATAAATCATTCTTTGGACTTATTTGCCTTATGCTTTCTCTAGTAAATCATATGCTTTGCCCCCCGAGGGAAAAAAAGGGCGTGATTTTTTTTTTCTTTTTTTTTGTCATTCATGCTTTTGCCTTATGTTCATTTATCTTAACCACCGATCTTATCTCTTGTAAATGTACCCATATATACACTCCCTAGTAGAGGCTCATAGCTTTTGTGGATTATGCCAGGCTGTCATGAAATACTTGGAGCAATACATGGAAGGAAAAGAATGGAGCTAAACAGGTATCCCACCTTTTGATTAAGTTTAGGGAAATTGTCAAAAATCCCCTACATATCGCCTATACTATTTTTGGTGTTAACAAAGTCCCTAAATTTCATTCTACTTTGTTCAGTAGTATGAGAAAACACGAACTACATTAAATTAGTGATCAAAAGTTGTAATTCGTGATTAAAAGTCAACGAAAATATGTACCCACTTTTTAGATAGAAGTCAAAAACCAGAAAATGTCTACAAGTATTTACAAAGTTCTAATTAGTTACTTGACGTATAAAAACATCGTCGTCGAATTATGCTAAATTGTTTTATTTGAATGAGCGTAGCTAGAAACGACTCCAATACATAACCTTACTATCATACTCATTTGTAATGTAACCAAGCAAAAAGCACACCAAAAGTTAAGGGTTTGGTACACCAAACTTACAACTTCAAAAATAAAATGAAACCCTTTTGAGGCATTATAAATAAAACTAGCAATTTCATTTAATAATTTTAGATTTGGGTTCAGGTTTACACTTGGTGAGGAGATGGATTTTTGTCCAGAGTTCTTGGAGGGGCAACTGGGCTAGGAGATCAAGTCCCTGGAGACATCCTGAGGCCGACTTTCTGCTCCTTTTATCCACTCTTAATGGTCTCTTGATCGGGATGGTCTATTTTCCGTTAAGAAACTTTCTCAACTTATCGATTGTTTGGCTTTTGAATACATATTATGTGGTAAAGCCTTTTACATGGAATATTTGGGCTCTGAATGAAGTAAATCTGTGCATTTGGAAGAGCCTCTCTGATTGCCATTCATCTACATTGAACCTTGCTGATTGCAGTATTCAAGTTTCTTCTATCTCCCGTCCTTTGTGTGTATATGAGGTAAGATCAATCAATCAATCTTTGTCAGATTTAGTGCCGCTCTACTAAATTGTTGTAGTTGGCGAATTCCTCCGGTACATAAAGTATATTAGTTACAATTTATCAAGTTGATAAGATCTATTGTAATTATCTCTATCATGATGAGAAGTTATGATATATTTAGGTTTTTTTTTGTCATTGTTTAATTTTACTTCTATAAATAGTTGATTAATAATACTAAAATATTGGTACTAGGTCCGTGATTTCTTTTCCTTGTTAGAGGTGCACAAACCGATTTTTCAAACCGAACCGGTTTGAAACCAAACCGAAACCGGTTTGGTCAAGAAAGGTCTTTGGTTTGAAACTGGTTTGAGAGGGCGAGTTCCGAAACCGGTTTTGTCAAGAAAAGTCTTTGGTTTGAAACCAGTTTGAGAGGGTGAGTTTGACCGGTTCGGTTCAGGTTAAACTAGGTTGAAACTGGTTTCAGTTTATAGTGTTCAAACTGGCGGTTTGAATCAGTTTCATATCGGTTTCACTCAAACCGGTTCTATGTTATCAAAAGCGCATTAGGCGCGCCCCTAGGCGCTCAGGCAAGGTGCAACGCAAGAAAAACGCCTTGTGGTAGTCCAGGCGCTAGTCCAGAAAGTCTTCGACGAGTTTCTGGCCGAATTCCGGCCATATCGTGTATTTTTCCAGCAAAAAACGGTGAAGTTCAAATAAAAAGCAAAGAACTCGGATCTGAAGTTGAAATCAGGAAGAAAAACTCAGATCTGTGTCTTTCTTGGTGAAGTTTAAAACGAAAAAGATGAAAGAAAGAGAGATGAAGCATAATTTGAGTGATGTGAAGTGATATTAGAAGGGAACAACATAGCTAGAGCTGTTTTTGCATAAAAAGTGATATTAAAAAGGACTTGAAGCATAAAAAAGACTGCTTCTGTAGAGCTACAACAGAGCTAGACACCCTAGTTCAGTAGTTTTAAATTAAATTTAATTGTTTTTTCTGATTACTCTCTTTCATTTGTATAATAGATAGTTATTTTTAAGCTTTTTAGTTAAAATTTAAGCTCTCAGGGGTTGTAGATATACCTTTTTAGGTTATACATACAGTTTTATTGTTTTAGCATACTTTGTATTTAGATTTGAGTTGTACTTGTAGCTTCTTAAGTAGTCCTAGGAAGGTTTTTACACATCAAATCATATATTCATGTATATTATCTAAGTTTTGGTTATTAAGGATTAACAATGTAGTAAAACCCCAAAAAATGGTAACTTTATATTGTGCGCCTAGCTTAAAAAAGCCCTCGCTTTTTAAACGCCTTGCGCTTAGGCCCAAGGCTCACCTTTTGTGCCTTGAGTGCGCCTTGCGCCTTTGACAACATAGAACCAGTTTAATAATCAGTTCATGTCGGTTTGAAAACCGGTTTTTTTTGTGCACCTCTACTTGTTGTGAGATGTATTTCTTTCTTTTCTTCTCCATGTCGTCCTATGATGTGCTAAGAATATCATACATTTTTAGTATCAAATTAACCGTAATAAATAAACGATTTTACATATGTGTTAAATTGCATTATTAGTGAATTTATAGGTCTACTAAGTTAGAAAAAAATATGTAGAAGAAATCAGTAGATATCGAAAGTTTGAGGACATGAAAGAAAAGAAGAATATTCGCATGAGATACCATACGGGCCGTATGATTGCCCAAGTTCCTATTTTGTGGCTGCGTCTGAAGACGTATGGCTGTATGACACTATACGGGCGGTACAGTTTAGCTCAGTCGAAGCCTATATATAGACCATTGCTGCAAGAGAACAAAAATCACAAGGGAGAATCCAAAAATCACTAGAAAATACGAAAAACACTAGAAAATGACCACACCCCACCTTAGAGGAAGGCTATAAATGCAGAATTCAAGTTAGAGATCGCTGTCGGGGAGAAGCATTGAAGAGCAGAGCCCTTTAGTTGGTTCTATCTTTACTTTTTTATCTTCTATGTTATCTTCTGATTTGTTTGTTTTATCTTTCTACGCTAGATGAGCTTTGACTATGATTGTTTAATTGATTGATAAAGTTTATGAAACTTTTATGATTTGTTTATCTTAATTCAAGATCTTATTGTTGCATATGAGCTTACGTGTTTGCTTAATTCAGCTATGAACTAAATGTTTATTCAACATTCTTGGACTTCAGTATGAGACTTGCTACTCTCTGGCGAGAGCAAGGTAGGTCTAGGTTATCTTAAATAAAATATAAGCACTACTAAATAACTATTCTGAATAAAAGGAATCAAGTGTTTATTAGGATTTTATTGTATACTCTGGGACTAGTACAAACTTTGGCAAGTGATAGTTTTCCTAGATATATCTTGGAAGTTATAAGACATAAGTTATTGATTAAGATTTGCTTAGGTTGATATGTATTGTTTATGTTGGTTCAGGCCCCACTAACACACAAGTAAACTCACGTATATGAGAGCTTACAATATGTAGAAAGAGAAAGGACGAAAACTTCTCTTCAATATGAAAGGAACATTAGTTTATATAGCCTACATTGACTCTAAAACCCAACGGAAATAAGCTAATAGCTACCACAAAAAGTGGGGTCAAAACAAAGAGCTATTCAACCTATGACTCTTTAAATGTAGGTAAGACCCATTATTCCAGAAAGAAATAAGACCCATGCTAATTAGAATCTGCAGCTCCTACTTTTCCGGTCAACCAAGACCAAGTAAGATGTTCCATAACCATCACTCGTGACCCGTATGCTGGACCCGTGACCCGTGAACAAACCGATTAACCCAACAATAACCCCCCTTAATCGTTATGTTCACATCACTTGCTCACCACAGCTTTCCCGTCAGAACCTTCACCTAGACTTCTCCCGGGCACATCCAAAGTCCTTACCTATTAAACCATGCATTTACTATTGCTATTAATGTTACAGGGTCTATGTGTAAAGTGTAGCTCTATATAATGAGCCTATTGTAACCTTCTAAATCATCAATAACAATCAATCATTTTACAACCCTTTGGTTTAACTTGGTATCAAGAGCCAGGGAACCCCAACATTTTCCGGTTCTCCTTTTTTTTTTTTCCGGGCCAACCTATCCCTTTCAACCAGCCTGCTAACATGGCTGCTATTGCTGCCTTCACCCCTGCAGAAAAGACTGCTCATGACACTTATAAATTTGCTTTCACCCTCTCCCCTACCAACTATGGGTATTGGAAAGCTATGGTTGAACCTTTCCTATTTACTAATCATCTATTTGACTATGTGGATGGTACTATTCCCCACCCGGAACCAACAGTCACTGTTGCAGCCTCCAAAGACGATGATTCTGCCTCAACAATTGATAATCCAAGCTATTCTCGGTGGATTTCAAATGATGCTCATGTCCGGATGATCATCCTCTCCACCATATTTGAAGCCTCTTTCCAACATGTTCAAGGTACGTCCTCCCGTGATCTTTGGCTTTCTTTAGAACGTGCTTATGCACCCAACACCGCATCCCGTGAATTTACACTGAAAATTCAGTTACTTCGCATTCTGATGAAAGGGGATAAGACCCCAATTACTTATTTAACCTGAGCAATGGAATATGCTTCCGCCTTGCCAATATTGGCGAACCCATGAAGGACAAAGATATGGTAATGCTTACCATGTCTGGACTAAGGGATGAATATAATGGATTAAAATCTAATCTTTTGGCTCGTCACCCGCCAATTGCCTTCAATGAATTGAATGGCCTACTATCTGATCATGATTACATGATTAATAAACCATCTCCTACTGTTTCTGCTCCTGTACGGCAACTTTATATTGCTGCTAGTGCTGGGAATACCACTGCCCAGTCTCAATTTGCACATTTACAGCAGTTAGCATCTAACTTGGGTATCATTGAACCCGATTGCACCACCCCCTCAACCACAGGCCTTTTATGCTGCCAGGCCTGCACACATCCGTGGAAATCGTCGAGGTTTCCAGGGGCAACTATCGTAACACTTACAACAGTCGTGATCGGGGTCGTACAACTTCCCAGACTGCTCCTAATCGGCAGTTTTCTTGGGCTTCAACTCAGCATATGGTGTATGGCCACTGTAACCGTTGTGGTATCTCCCATCTCAATGCCAAATCAGCCGGCTTCCCCTCAACAGTCTGGTCCGCAGGCCAATTTTGCCAGTTTTTCGGATTCTGGCTCAACATCAGGTACCACATGGTTCCCTGACACAGGTGCTTACAACCATGCTACTCATGACTTATCGAATCTTGACAACTTCGAAGTGTATCAAGGTAATGATTCACTCCATGTTGGTGACGGTAAGCCTTTACCCATTCTTCATATTGGTTCCTCTAAAATCTCTTCACCAAATAAAACCTTTAACCTCTTTGATATTCTTCACGTACCAGCAATTCAAAAGAATTTATTATCTGTTAAACAATTTTTTCTTGATAATAACGTTTATTTTGAATTTCATTCATCTTTCTTTGTTGTGAAGGATGAGTGTTCACACACTACCCTTCTCATGGGTCCAAGTGGTAATGGCCTACACTTCATCCATCTACCCCTGTTGTCAATAGCGACCGTAGCGGTCACTATAGCGAATAGCGAAGCGAAGCGATTAGGCGTAGCTACAAGGGTTGTAGTGATAAATAGCGAAATAGCGGCCTTTTTAATTTTTTTTATCTTGATAAATATAAAAGGGAGCCCATTAGGGTTTTTTTTGTATCCTGATTGAAAAAAGAATGCGATGATGATGAGCCAGAATATGAAGATTTAGATGATTTGTGCTAAGTATTTTAGCTATGTTACGTTATCGCTACAAAATGAAATAGCGGTCGCTATTTATCGCTACATAGCATATAGGTCACTTGCGCTATTTATCGCTATTTGCTATTAACAACTATGCATCTACCACAACTCACAACTATTTCCAAGCAAGTCTTCACAACAACTAAAGCTCTCTCAATAATTTGGCATCAACGTCTTGGACATCCACATGACCGGGTGTTTCAATCTATTATTTCCATTTGTTCTTTACATGTTTCTACTAAGTTATGTTCCTATTTATGTACTCCGTGTCAATTCAGAAAGTCTAGCAAACTTTCTATGAATAACTCTACATTTCAAAGCAATAATATTTTGGATTTGGTATACTGTGATGTTTGGGGACCCTCTCCTAGTGTCTCTCTTGATGGACATCAGTTTTTTCTTGGTTATGCGTTGATCATCATTCCCGATATATGTGGTATTATCCCCTTGTACACAAATTTGATGTTTACACCACCTTCACTCAATTTGTCGGTGTTTTTTTGTTATGCGTTGATCATCATTCCCGATATATGTGGTATTATCCCCTTGTACACAAATTTGATGTTTACACCACCTTCACTCAGCTTGTTGGAAAGATACTTAAACACCAAATTAAAAGGTGTCTAAACCGATTAGGGAGGGGAGTTTAGTAACTTATCTCCCTTCTTCACAAACATTGGCATCATTCACCGACGTTCATGTCCCTATACTAGTGAACAAAATGGATTCGTTGAGCGCCGTAATCGTCATGTTGTGGAAACCGGGCTTGCTCTTCTAGCCCAAGCTCACCTTCCACAACGATTTTGGCATTTCGCTATTGAAACCGCTGTCTACCTCATCAATCGACTACCGTCCAGAATATCCTCCAATAAATCCCCATTTCAACATCTCTTTAGTCGTAAACCTAATTACTCGTTCCTTTGTGTCTTCGAGTGTCGATGTTTTGCCTACCTTTGACCGTACAATCGTCATAAAATGGACATTCGTTCTACACCGTGTGTGTTCCTTGGTTATAGTCCGAATCACCATGGTTACTAGCTTTGTTTTGATCCTATCACCGAACGGATATATATAGTTCGGCATGTTCGCTTTAATGAAGATGTCTTCCCTTTTCAAGTTGATGCTTCCCCTCCATCAACACCTTCGTCCTCTCCATATGTCTCCATTTACCCCACACCAAATCCTACCCAACCTAGTGAGCCCATCCAAACCACACCACCAAGTCCTACCCGACCTACCTCTCCTCTACCACCACCACAAACTCGACCATCACATACTTCCCATACTACCTCTAGGGGTGTTCAAAAAAATCTGAATTCGAAACCAAATCCGAATTATCTGATAATCCGAATCCGAAAATTCGGATATCCGAATTTTCGGATATTTCGGATAATTCGGATATCCGAAATATTATATTTATATATATTTTTTAATTGTTTTTATTATTTAAAAATAAGAAAATTTGAATCAAAACCCGATATATTGTATTTATATATTTTTATATGTATACTTTTTAATGTTTTTAAGGTTTTTAATTGTTTTTATATTTTAAAAATATTATTTGTATATTTTTTTTATTTATTTATTTTTAATTTCGGATATCCGTTTCACTATCCGAATCCGTATCCAAAATTTCGGATATCCGAAATTTCGGATTCAGATTCGGATATCCGACTTTGAACACCTCTAACTACCTCTACCTCTCCTCCACCACAAGAAACACCACCACAAGAAACACCACCACTCCCCCCTCCACCCCCTCGGCCTTCTCGCCGTCGTCCAAATCCCAAACAAACTATTCCCTATAACCCATCTGCCTTTACTACTACACACTCTTCCTCTCTCTTTGAATCTACCTCCTTTACCGTTGCCAACAAATCCCCTGAGTGGTGTCATGCCATGGCTGACGAGTTTCAGGCACTTCATAAGAACGGAACACGGTCTTTAGTCCATTGTGTCGATAACACTAATATTATTGATTGTAAGTGGGTGTATAGGTTAAAAAAAGATCCACAGGGCAAAGTCACTCAGTATAAAGCTCGCCTTGTTGCCAAAGGCTTTACTCAACAACCCGACATCGACTATCATGAGACGTTTAATCCCGTGATCAAAGCAACCACTCTTTGGGTTCTCTTATCTCTTGCTGTGACAAGCAACTGACCCTTTCGTCAATTGGATGTCCAAAATGCCTTCTTGCATGGAGACTTGAAAGAAGTCGTTTACTTGAGGCAACCACCTGGTTTTGTTGGTTCAAGTAATCTGGATCATGTGTGTCTCATTCACAAATCTCTTTATGGGCTCAAGCAAGCACCTCGAGCCTGGTTTCATCCCCTGTCGAGGGTGCTGCATCAACTCGGTTTATGTGGTTCCAAAACTGACCCTTCACTGTTCATCCTCAACTCTGGTGACATTCTTGTTTATGTTCTCGTCTATGTTGACGATATCATCATTACCGACAACTACACTTCAGCTATTGATGGGATTATTAACTGCCTCAGCACCACTTTTCCCCTTAAAGATCTTTGGCCAGCTTCACTACGTTTTGGGTATTGAGGTTATTCATCATCAAAAGGATATTGTGTTAAACCTTGGTGATCAAGAATACACACACAAACTTGAACAAACTTGTTCGACTCTTTTCTATTAATTGAAAGGGATTACAAAATACATGTTAAGATCCAGATTAAATACTAAAACTAATCTTGCAGACTAAGTAAAGGAAACATAATCCTATACTAACACTTACGACTAACAAACAAACATTCAAAATTCAAATTACTAAACTTAATATAACTAGACACAAATAATCCTTATACTTTTGATCTTATTCGAGTTAGTTCTCCGAGTTGATATTGTTTCGTTTTTCGCACTCCCTCTCAATATCAACTTTCTTTACTCAACCATTCTGGTCCCTCAACTTGGTATTGCTAAACTTTTCACACTCCCTCTCAATACCAACCTCCATTGTTCCACCAAGGCCTTTCAAACCTAGCAACGCTCGCTTCTCTTTGAGCTTGATGCACGCTCCCTCTTGAACCGAACTTCTTCACACCGATAAACCCGTTGCAATATAAGACGGAGCTTTCTCCTCGCACATTTAACCAATGCGGTTTCTCTCTCGTCTTGTTCTTTGTTGCGACGAGTTTTCTGGTCCTTAATCAATCGGAATTCGCTGCTCCTGAATTAATAGAAAACTGGATTCTTTGACCCGAAACTAGACACCGTGATCGGAAACTGTTCTTGATCGGAAACTTCTCTTGTAACTGCGATAAGAACCTACCTACTGCGATCCGGACTTTCACAGTCAGAAAAATCCTCCAGACCTTACCCCATGCGATCACCAGAATTCGATCTACAGTACTCCCCGTGACACCCGCTGACTCGAACTACCATTCGCCGTCTGTATCAAGAAACACAATCAACTTCTGTTGCCGTAACTTGTTGATAACTCAAAGACTTAAACGACTTATGTTGATACACAAAAGTAGATATCACAAATTAAACATGTTAACAGCCTTCAAGAGAACCAATCGAATTACACCACAAGTCCTTGAAGTCTTCTAGACTTTATTTATTTAATGTTAAAATGAATAAAGTGATTCCACACATATCATATAAAACTTTCTTTGGTACTAGTGAGTAACTCTTGATCAACAACCACAAAACACATCACGTGAAGATCAGAACCACACTTAAAGCATGAGTTCTTATGCACGAAAACCGAGGAAGACAGTAAGTAACCCTTCCTCAAAACTAATCTGCAACTTCAAAACTTCCTTCTTTAATCGGCTAATTCTGGTTCAAAATCGAGAGCAACAACACCGCAAGAAAGCAATTTGATCGGGCCTCCATCTTTTTACTTTGCCGGCGATTGACGCTGACTAAAGCTGAACGGCGGTTGCTAGTTCCGATTTGTCGGGTGAAACAACCCAAACAACAACTGTCGAACCAATTTCCTTGTTCAATCACGAATCAAAACTGGCGACGTGAACCTTGAACGCAAACACAACTGCGTATGCCGACAGTTATCTCTAGGTTGCGTCTCGAGCCCTTCTTTCTCGCCTGCCCTCCACCGATCGACACACCCGTCGGCGGAGGCTGCTACCCTAATCTCGGAAGTCGACTCTCAAACCCACGATACGAGCCCTAGGCTCTGATACCACTTGTTAAACCTTGGTGATCAAGAACACACACACAAACTTGAACAAACTTGTTCGACTCTTTTCTATTAATTGAAAGGGATTACAAAATACATGTTAAGATCCAGATTAAATACTAAAACTAATCTTGCAGACTAAGTAAAGGAAACATAATCCTATACTAACACTTACGACTAACAAACAAACATTCAAAATTCAAATTACTAAACTTAATATAACTAGACACAAATAATCCTTATACTTTTGATCTTATTCGAGTTAGTTCTCCGAGTTGATATTGTTTCGTTTTTCACACTCCCTCTCAATATCAACTTTCTTTACTCAACCATTCTGGTCCCTCAACTTGGTATTGCTAAACTTTTCACATATTGTCCTCTCACAACCTTGGTTTAAAAAAGCGCCGTGAGGTGCTGGGCAAAACGCCTCAAATGGGTGAGGCGCACGAGAAACATGAAGCTCTCGAGGCGCCGCCTCAGGCTTGGAGCGCGAGGTGAGGCGCCGCTTCATGTATTTTCACATTTTTAGCTTTAAATTAGTTGGGCTTGACCCATCATTTAAACCAATTTGGGCCTAAATCTGTATTTGGGCTTAACTTGTGAGGCTGTGACCCATTTAAATAACCCTAAATCAGGCCTGTAACCATATTTGGGCTTATCCTGTGAGGCTGTGACCAATTTATGAATGTTTAATTATGTTCTAAGCTTTTAACTTCTAAGTATTAAAGTATGTTTTGTGTTTTTATGATTAAGAAGTGAAGTGTGTCATGCATAATACATTTTTTATTATTTTGTTGGTTTTAGCGCCTCGCATACGTGAAGCCCTCGCCTCGCCCCTGAGGCGTGGCGCCTTGGATTTTGGGACCGAAACGCCTCGCCTCGCGCTTTTTTAAACCAAGCTCACAACGGTATTGAGGTTATTCATCATCAAAAGGATATTGCAAACCGGTCTGTTCTCCAATGAGTACCAACCAAGTATTGTCCTTTGATGATAGTTCACTTCTACATGATCCGGAGACCCAATATTGCTTTTGCAGTCAATCGTGTCTGTCAATTTATGCATGCTCCAACAGACAACCATTGGCCAGCTGTTAAACGTATCCTCCGCTACTTAAAGGGAACCACGGATTTGGGTCTTCTTATTTGTCACACCTCAGACTCCTCCTTACAAGTCTTCACCGATGTTCATCGAGAGAATGCAGAAAAATCTCCGATTCAGGCCTACTCTGATTTTGATTGGGCGGGCTGTCCTGTCAATCATCGATCCATAGGAGGGTTTGTTATATATTTAGGATCCAACCTCGTCTCCTGGTCTGCCCGCAAACAACGGACTATTTTGAGGTCCTCAATGGAATCCAAATACAAGCACTTGCCGATACCGTGGCAAAGTTAATCTGGTTGAAATCTCTTCTACACGAGCTTTGCATATCCGTAACCACATCTCCTACACTTTGGTGTGAAAATCTGGGAGCTACGTATCTCTCCGCCAATCTTGTATTTCATGCTCGTACAAAACATGTCGAAGTAGATTGCCACTTTGTTCGTGAAGAAGTTGCTCAAGGTCAACTAAATGTTCAATTCATCTCTACAAGTGATCAGATCGCGGGTGTTTCTAAAGCCTCTATCATCTCAACGTGTTCTATTTTTAAGATCCAAGTTGCAGGTCATTCCTCGCCCTCAACTTGCGAGGGAATATTAAACCATGTATTTTCTACTGCTATTAATGTTAGAGGGTTTATGTGTGAAGTCAAGCTCTATATAATGAGCCTATTGTAACCTTCTAAATCATCTATAAAATCCTTTGGTTTAACTTTACCACACGTGCAACATCTAACATGGCTATCCCGCTAGAATCGTTCATTAACATCTCGAATCTTCATGGACACACGACCTCTTTCCCGGCCACGTTGTCAACCGTGTTGTTTCTCCACCCGCTTGTTGTTTTGAAAGCCCATACCTTCACTATCACACTTGTTCAAAGAGGGTTCTTCCACCGACAAAGAAAACAAAGCCACCACCTTCTACCTTTTCTTTCACCCACCAAACGAATCGAATCCAAAGCCACCTGCTTTGAGGAATCCTTTTTGCCCGTTTTTCATGCACGTACGTTGTTCTCTCCTTGTCACGAAACAAGCCGATCAAGGACTTTTTCTGGTTCTTTGAACACCTCTAATCGCCACGGAACACCCCTGTTTATCATTGATGACCCCCTTCGTCTCAAATGGTACTTCCACCATGACAACAATTGAACTGAAACACCTTACCGTCTCCATCTACTGCTGTAGAACAGTCCGAACAATCCCTACTGTCAATTTTCTGCTATTGCGTTTGCTCCACAGTTAAGGGCTACACCCTTTTCCCGAAACTTACTCTCAAAATGGCTCTACCGTCTTCACCCGCTCTGATACCAAATGTTGGTTCAAGCCCCACTAACACCTAAGTCAACTCATGTATAGGAGAGCTTACAATATCCAGAAAGAGAAAGGACGATAACTGATGTGTTGCTAAACACATATGTTTATTATGTTTATTTAACCACATTTGGAATGATTTTTATCGCAAACTCATAGGCTTGGTTTTAAAAAGCGAGAAGCGCACAAAAGCAACAAGGTCTAAAACCGAGGCGCAAAGCGCAAAAGCGGCGAGCTTTTCATACGCTAGGCGCAAAATGATTATATAATTTTTTTTATATATATCATAGATTTTTAAAATCCCCTACTCAAAATTTAACTATAATAAGCTTTAAATATGTTTTATCATGTAAATTATCTACATGTACAGCCTTAAAAGCCTATTGTACAACATTTTGTTGCAGAAAAATAACTCAAGTACATAAGGCGCGCGCCTCAGGTGCGCCTTGTGACAATCCAGACTTTTCCAGTTAACTCCGTTAGAAAAATCCAGTTAAAATTAACTGAAATTAACTTTATTCAAACTTCAGGGACTATTTCTGTCAATATTCCAAACTTAAACTTCAAGGACTAGTTATGTCATAAGCCTAAACTATTCTGTTGACTTTTGAAAAGTCAAAATCCACTCTGTTGAATTTAAAAGTCAAAATTAACCATGAGTTAACTTCATTTAAACTAGAGGGATCAAATCTGCCAAGTTTCGAACTACAATTCTCAGCAAAACCTCAGGGACCTTTTCTGCCATTTCTTGAAACAGGATTGTTGACTCCTAAAGTCAAAATCGCGGTTTGATCCCAAAATCCGGACGTTTCAGATCGATATTCGTTGGAATCAAAACCGTTTTGCACGTCTATGATCTTAACGAGCATCTTTAAGTCATTAAACGCCACCAAATTAATCGAATTAACGATAATTATTGAGAATTAATGTGTAACCGTCGACCACGATCTAATCATCATCTAATTCGTCTTAACCCGATGTTAACACTACGAATTGTGACTCTGAATTCGATCGTCAAGCACTCCTGAGACTTTTGCACATACTACATTGGTCGGAACAACAGCAGAAGCCGCCGGAAATTGGACTGGTCACAGCCGGCACACGTTTTAGTCGAGAGCTACCAATTCAGTGTTCTTTCTGGTAACTAATCATACCCTCAGTTTCGTCTCTGTGTCTTCATTGAAAGCCCCATGATTATCAGGGCTCTTAATATCGAATTTATCACGAACCAATTTCTAGGGTTCATACGTTTCTAATTTAATCGAACCCTATGAATTCGATATCAGATAATGAAATTAAGCATACCCCCAGACTCGTCTCGAAGTCTAGATCGAAAGCCCTATCAATCCAAGGGCTCATAACATCAAATCAATGATAAACCGATTCTAGGGTTCATCATAGGGACTGTTGAATCGGATCCTAGCCTAAACACCATATCAATCCAATTAACCAATACGGTTAGGTTCGTAATCATCCTCTTACCGAAAGCCCTATGAATCCAGCATCAATTATCACAAGAATTAAACAAATCAATCCTATGTTCTTAAACCAGAGTTTCAGCTCATTTTTCTACAATTAAACGGTCCATAACTTGTTAATTTTGCAATTAAATGATCCCACAGATTCGAAATCAATCGACTAACAAAACCTCTATACCATGAATTCATAACAATATCGAAATTGTTAGATTTTGTCCGGATTTGGCTTCGGTTCGCGCAAAAGGGGAAGAGCTCGCGAGAGCCGGGTGTTAAAACCATCTCAGCCCGGTATCCTTCGCGATACCCTAGCGGGCGGAGATGGTTAAGGCAGTGTGCGGGTGTGGGAGAGACCCGGGTTCGAGGCCGGGCTCCCACATTAAATTTTTGGGACTTTTTCTGTTATATTAAAATATATATAAATTAAACCTATATTATTATAAACCCGTTTAAACACGTTTTGGCCCGAGAATTGACCCGAGGACTCGGGTTTGAATTTAATGAAAAAAAAAATATATTATTTTTACCGTTTTAAAATAATAAACTCTACGCATTTCCAACCCGCGATCCCGTGAAAAATAATATGATTATATTATTTTGAACCCGTATTAAATATTTTTAAAATATTATAAACGTTATATTGTTTTCAATCCGTTCGTGACCGTTCGTGACTATTGCTTTAAACTAAATAATATAAAAGTGTATTATTTACCTACGTTATTTATCCGATTTAAAAATAATATAAATTATTATTTTCCACTCCGAGAATAAATTGTCTAATCGTTCGTATTTAAAATAATATATATATATATTATATTATTTCTTAACCTTCGTAAGCGACTCGATCAAAAGAAAATAATTATCCTATTATTATCCATTGTCGACGTCCGACGCGTTCGTTTATTTTAAATCCTTAGAACAAGTTAGGACATCCTAACTTTCCGTGTCGTCGTCACAAATCCCGAATCGTCCCTAATTGTTGTGTTGTATTGTTAGGTCACACGTAAGTCGTTTAAGGCTTACACCCGTGGTTTCAAATTCCTACAGCGTGACCCGATCTTTCACTCGAAATCAGGTGAGTTTTCATGGCCTCTTTTTACTGCTTTTAAACCGGGGGAGAAAACATGATACAACTCTTTTGATTTTTGTACTTCATTTTATATCAATTGTTATGACTATGCGTAAACTCTATCATGAAAGTCCTCACATCGAACCGTTTAAATATGAATATAGCGAGGTATGTTGGGTAGTACTACTGGGTTTGACAAACCTCACCCGCGTTAGTCGCGCTAACACGATTGGATATCGAACGGGTGCAATATTGACCTAAACGTGCACCGTGGTTGATAGACCTGGTGGGAGGCAATACAAACAGTCAGTTTACGGTTGCGAGCGTAATAGCAAACAATGAACATGGGTTAGCTACTCATATGGTATTTATGTTGATTGTACAATAAATCTGGTAAACGTTTATTTATATATTGAAACCTGTGAACTCACCAACCTCGTGTTGACACTTTTTCTTACATGTTTTCTCAGGACGCTAAGCTAAGACACAGGTGCACGTTAGGGCATGCATGAGATTCAACTGCTTTTCTTTGTGTCTATTTATATTGATTGAATTATTTTAATGTACTTTGTTTGGTTGGACGTTTGGACTTTTGGACTTTGGTTTTGGGCGCGTGTATTTTGCGCATTTACTTTCTTTACGCTTCCGCATTGATACTCTGATTTAAAAGATATTTTCATTTTGAGTCCGATGTAGAGTCGTTCAATGTAACTAGTGTCTGAGATCCTGGTTTGTCACTTCCCAAACGGTAATACTCCGTTAGTTGAAATTGGGGGTGTGACAGATTGGTATCAGAGCCATTGGTTATAGAGAACTAGGATTGCATACTAGACTATAGCCTCACACATTAGTTACATGTCAAATGAGTTACATGTCATTTGGATGTTGGCACTTATACAAATTGTTGCAGGATCATGTCGTCAACACCACCTCCATCACCTAACGCATCAGGGCATAAGGCACCTGTACCCTCATCCCCGGAGCCCAAAAGGCGCCGGACTACCTCAATTGAGCAAGGCGAACCAAGCAACGCACGGGCATTGGAGTATGCTCTTAATTGGGATATGTACCCACATATGATCCAAAGGTGGATCGAAATGGGAGATGTTCCATCACCGTACTTTGGATCCACATCTTCATCGCCTACACTGCCTAGCTTACCATGTACCATGGAACAAGCCTTCACAGCATTTGTGTCCTATATGTTAAAGGAATTAAGTTTTGTACAAGATGCCACCGAGGAGATACCTAAACTCCTGGAGAATGGAACACAAGTGGAAAAGAATAGGGTAGGAATAGAAAATTTGACTACCGAACTAGCTGCAACGGACCATGTCCACAACCTTTTAGTGAATCGTGTAGCACACCTAGAGACGAGGGCTGACATTATGGATGATGATATGCAAGGATTTCTGGAGAGATTAGCTGCTATGGAAGCTCAGCTACATGTGGCTAACCATACTGCTGAAGGCCTTCAAGAGAGGGTGACTCACTTGGAAGCCCAACTGCAAGCGGCCCTACACCCGGAAGACATTCCAGTATCTGACGATGAGGAGGAACCCTTTGAGGAAGAGCTCTTTGAGGAGGAGCCCTTCGAGGAGGAACCCTTAGAGGGGGAACCAGCTGAGGAAGAGCCAGTGGAGATTGATGATGCACAGTCATATGTCTCTTCTGATGACGAGGATATTTGAGGATCTTCCTATTCTATCTTCCTTTTCATGTTTGTTTTTGCTTATGTTATTTCCCTTTTCAAACCTAGATGGGAAAGGTTGTTCCCATCCAATAAAAGCATGAGAAGTTTAATATTTGAGTTATTTATTTTGTAGCCTTACAATTTATTTAATTTTCAAAATATTAGATGTTGTATTTCCTTACCCGTACCTGAATAATGTTTAATATGCGATATATTTCTCATTGTTTTAATTTGTGATTGTGAAGAAATATGTCTGGGAGAGGACGAGGAGGCCGTGCCGGTGGTCGTGGCACCATCAACATGACGGCAGCAGAACTAGCAGCTTTGATAAACAATAGTGTGGCAGAGGCCCTCGCAGCACAGAATGCTGCAGATAAATGCTTTAACTATTGACTAGTAGTGTCAATTCCTTCTCCTAAGAATATCTTTCTAAACTCTATAATTCCAATTCAATTCGTATTTCTAAATCCAGGCCAGCAAAACCAGCAAAATCAACAGCCAGCCTGCACTTTCAAGGCATTCATGGACTGCAAGCCCCACACCTTTAGTGGAGCTGAAGGAGCAGTTGGATTACTTCGCTGGTTTGAGAAGGTTGAATCGGTAATAGCCATGTGCAACTGCCCCGTGGCTAATCAAGTGAAATTTGCTGCTGGAACTTTGGAAGGCCCGGCCCTAACATGGTGGAATGCCCAAGTGCAAATGTTAGGACTAGCAATGGCAAATGGACTCCCGTGGGAGGAATTTAAAACCATGATGAAAGAAGAATACTGTCCACGAGATGAAATTCAAAAGCTAGAAGGAGAGTTCTGGAACCTTAAGATGGAGGGTTCAGAAATTGAACTCTACACCACCCGTTCGCACGAACTTGCCACCATGTGCCCACATATGGTGACTCCGGATTACAAACGGATTGAACTATACATTGGAGGTTTGGTACCTCAGATTCAAAGCATGGTGACCTCATCCAACCCTACCACCATCCAACAGACCATCAGACTTGCTCACAAATTAACCGATCAGGCAGTGACACAGGGAATTTTACCTCCAAGAGGTTCGGTTTCTAAACCCACCGACAACAATAAGCGCAAGTTCGACCATCACTCCCACTCACACAACCACTCAAATTATAAAGGATCCCAACCCAATCAACCTCAGCACCAACAACAGCGAAAGTTTGAGCATGCTAGAAACTTTAATCAAACGACCTCATCAGGTCCGAATCAAGGGGAATATGCTGGGAGGTACCCCAAGTGCAACAAATGCGGCTATCACCACATGGGCACTTGTGACCGACAACGTTGCCAGCGTTGTGGTAAAATGGGCCACGCTGCAAAGGACTGTAGAGTTGCACTCCCGAACAAACAACCATTTCAATCACAAGGATTCACGAGGGGATGTTTTCAGTGCGGTAAAGAGGGGCACATTCAAAGGAATTGTCCTCAGTTGAAAAAGGGTGGAAATGGTAATAGCAGTGGTAGTGGTAAAGGTAATAACCAGGGCAACAATGGTAACAACCCCAATCAAAACAACAATGGTGGGAATAACGGTAATAACGGTAATAACGGTGGTAATGGAGGAAATGGGGCGAAAGGAAGAGCTTTTGTACTGGGATCCGGAGAGGCTCGCTACGATCATAACGTGGTCACCGGTAAATTTCTCTTAAATAATTACTTTGCTTCTGTCCTTTTTGACACTGGTGCTGATAGGAGTTTTATATCTAAGAAACTTAGTGATATGATAAAAGGAACTCCAACTCTGTTAGAAGCTAAGTATGTGATAGAGATAGCTGACGGTCAAATAAATGAGGTAACTCACATACTTAAAGGATGTAAACTTGATCTAGCTAGCCATATTCTAGATATCGACCTTATGCCGGTCACACTTGGTAGTTTTGATGTAATCGTCGGCATGGATTGGTTGTCTAGAAACCAAGCGGAAATCATTTGTCATGAGAAAATCGTTCGCATACCCCTCCCGAGTGGAGAAATTCTTTCAGTTCAGGGCGAAAGGGTTGGTACTGTCACGGGTATCATATCCTTCATGAAAGCACAAAAATGTCTTCGGAAGGGGCATACGGCCATTTTGGCCCTTGTTGCTGAACAGCCGTCAGAAGAGAAGAAGATCGAAGATATTCCCGTTGTGCGTGAATTTTTGGAAGTATTTCCCGAGGATCTGCCCGGTCTGCCACCACACCGTCAGGTTGAATTCCAAATTGACCTAGCACCCGGAGCAGCACCGATTGCTCGGGCACCTTATCGATTAGCACCCAGTGAGTTGCAGGAACTGTCCACTCAGTTGCAAGACTTATTGGATAAAGGTTTCATCCGACCTAGTTCATCACCGTGGGGAGCTCCGGTATTATTTGTCAAGAAGAAGGACGGTACATTCCGTATGTGTATTGATTACCGGGAGCTGAACAAAGTTACAATCAAGAACCGCTACCCTTTACCTCGTATTGACGACCTTTTTGATCAACTCCAAGGATCAAGTTTCTATTCCAAAATAGACCTTAGGTCCGGCTATCATCAGTTAAGAGTCCGAGAAGAAGATATCTCTAAAACTGCATTCAGGACAAGGTACGGCCATTACGAATTTATGGTCATGCCTTTTGGTTTAACCAACGCACCTGCGGTTTTCATGGATCTCATGAACCGTGTGTGTAAGCCTTACCTTGACCAGTTTGTTATCGTTTTCATCGATGACATCCTTATTTATTCCAAGAATGAGGAAGAACATGAGGAACATCTGCGTCTAATTTTGGAACTACTTAAGCAAGAGCAACTTTATGCTAAGTTTTCCAAATGTGAATTTTGGATTCGAGAGGTTTAGTTTCTAGGTCATGTGGTAAATGAAAAAGGGATACATGTCGACCCGTCCAAAATAGAAGCCATCAAGAATTGGGCAGCACCGACGACTCCGACTGAGGTGCGACAATTTCTGGGATTGGCTAGATATTACCGTCATTTTATCGAAGGATTTTCAAAGATTGCCCAACCTCTCACCGCCCTAACTCAAAAAGGAAAAGCTTATAAATGGGGCGATAACCAAGAATCAGCTTTCCAACATCTCAAACAGAAACTTTGCAGTGCACCTATTTTAGCTCTTCCGGAAGGAACCGGTGATTTTGTGGTGTATTGTGATGCATCCATCCAAGGCTTGGGTTGTGTCTTAATGCAACGCGAAAAGGTAATCGCATACGCTTCACGTCAGTTAAAGGTTCACGAGAAAAACTACACCACTCATGACCTAGAGTTGGGAGCAGTAGTTTTTGCACTTAAGATATAGAGACATTACTTGTACGGTACCAAATGCACCATCTACACCGACCACAAGAGCCTCCAGCATATCTTCGAGCAGAAGGAGTTGAACATGCGACAACGTCGTTGGGTTGAACTTTTAAATGATTACGACTGTGCGATCCGGTATCATCCGGGTAAAGCTAACGTTGTGGCTGATGCACTAAGCCGAAAGGAAACGAAACCCAAACGAGTTCGAGCGTTACAACTTACTATCCACCCTGGATTGCCTGACAGAATCCGTAATGCTCAACTTGAAGCCTTGAAAGAAGATAACCTACCGTTAGAAGGTACATGCGGCATGGAAGCACAACTTGAAGTAAAATCTGACGGAATTCGTTACTTTGTCGAACGAATATGGGTTCCGGTGTTCGGAAATTTAAGGGAACTAATCATGGATGAAGCTCATAAATCTCGTTACTCCATTCATCCGGGTTCTGATAAAATATACCATGATCTAAAAGTACTATATTGGTGGCCAAAGATGAAGGCCGATATAGCCACTTATGTTAGTAAGTGTCTGACATGCGCGAAGGTCAAAGTTGAATACCAAAAACCGTCCGGTCTCCAGTAACAACCTGAAATTCCCATGTGGAAATGGGAACAAATATCCATGGACTTCATTACCAAATTACCCCGAACTCCTACCGGATGTGATACTATATGGGTAATTGTTGATCGCCTAACAAAATCTGCCCACTTCCTAGCCATCAAAGAAACTGACAAAATGGATAAACTCACTCGAGTATACTTGAAAGAAGTGGTCTCTCGGCACGGAGTGCCAATCTCTATTATTTCGGATCGTGAGGCACGATTCACTTCCCGTTTCTGGCAATCATTGCATAAAGCATTAGGCACACGTCTATATATGAGCACAGCATACCATCCTCAAACTGATGGCCAAACTGAACGTACTATCCAAACTCTGGAGGACATGCTACGAGCTTGTGTGATCGATTTCGGTAACACTTGGGAGTCTCACCTACCATTGGTGGAGTTCTCCTACAACAACAGTTATCACACTAGCATCAAGGCAGCTCCATTTGAAGCACTTTATGGACGGAAATGCCGTTCTCCCATTTGTTGGACCGAGGTTGGGGATAGCCAACTCACAGGTCCTGAACTTGTATTTGAAACTTCTGAAAAGATCGTTCAAATTAGAAACCGTATGGCGGCAGCTCGTGATCGTCAAAAGAGCTATGCCGACAAGCGTCGTAAACCTTTGGAATTTCAAATAGGTGACATGGTTTTACTCAAAGTCTCACCTTGGAAAGGTGTCATTCGTTTCGGGAAACGAGGAAAACTGAATCCTCGTTATGTTGGACCTTTCAAAATATTAAAGAGAATCGGACCAGTCGCGTACCAGCTGGACCTACCTGAAAGACTTAGTGGTGTGCACAACGTCTTTCACGTCTCAAATTTAAAGAAATGCCTAGCAGATGAATCACTCGCAGTTCCGCTGGAGGAACTACATGTTGATGAACAGTTACGTTTCGTCGAAGAACCTGTGGAAATTATGGATAGGGAAGTCAAATCGTTAAAGCGCAGCAAAATCCCCATTGTTAGAGTCCGTTGGAACTCGAAACGCGGACCAGAATTCACGTGGGAGCGCGAGGATCAGATGATGCGCAAATATCCTAATCTGTTCAAGCACTCCAAGTCAAACTCTTAAGGTACTATTTTAATTTTCGGGACGAAAATTCTTTCAACTAGGGAATGATGTGAAACCCCAGAAAATTTTTTTTTGTTATTTTAATTTTCGGGACGAAAATTCTTTCAACTAGGGAATGATATGACAATCCAGACTTTTCCAGTTAACTCCGTTAGAAAAATCCAGTTAAAGTTAACTAAAATTAACTTTATTCAAACTTCAGGGACTATTTCTGTTAATATTCCAAACTTAAACTTCAAGGACTAGTTATGTCATAAGCCTAAACTATTCTGTTGACTTTTGAAAAGTCAAAATCCACTCTGTTGACTTTAAAAGTCAAAATTAACCATGAGTTAACTTCATTTAAACTAGAGGGATCAAATCTGCCAAGTTTCGAACTACAATTCTCAGCAAAACCTCAGGGACCTTTTCTGCCATTTCTTGAAACATGATTGTTGACTCCTAAAGTCAAAATCACGGTTTGATCCCAAAATCCGGACGTTTCAGATCGATATTCGTTGGAATCAAAACCGTTTTGCACGTCTATGATCTTAACGAGCATCTTTAAGTCATTAAACGCCACCAAATTAATCGAATTAACGATAATTATTGAGAATTAATGTGTAACCGTCGACCACGATCTAATCATCATCTAATTCGTCTTAACCCGATGTTAACACTACGAATTGTGACTCTGAATTCGATCGTCGAGCACTCCTGAGACTTTTGCACATACTACATTGGTCGGAACAACAGCAGAAGCCGCCGGAAATTGGACTGGTCACAGCCGGCACACGTTTTAGTCGAGAGCTACCAATTCAGTGTTCTTTCTGGTAACTAATCATACCCTCAGTTTCGTCTCTGTGTCTTCATTGAAAGCCCCATGATTATCAGGGCTCCTAATATCGAATTTATCACGAACCAATTTCTAGGGTTCATACGTTTCTAATTTAATCGAACCCTATGAATTCGATATCAGATAATGAAATTAAGCATACCCTCAGACTCGTCTCGAAGTCTAGATCGAAAGCCCTATCAATCCAAGGGCTCATAACATCAAATCAATGATAAACCGATTCTAGGGTTCATCATAGGGACTGTTGAATCGGATCCTAGCCTAAACACCATATCAATCCAATTAACCAATACGGTTAGGTTCGTAATCATCCTCTTACCGAAAGCCCTATGAATCCAGCATCAATTATCACAAGAATTAAACAAATCAATCCCATGTTCTTAAACCAGAGTTTCGGCTCATTTTTCTACAATTAAACGGTCCATAACTTGTTAATTTTGCAATTAAATGATCCCACAGATTCGAAATCAATCGAATAACAAAACCTCTATACCATGAATTCATAACAATATCGAAATTGTTAGATTTTGTCCGGATTTGGCTTCGGTTCGCGCAAAAGGGGAAGAGCTCGCGAGAGCCGGGTGTTAAAACCATCTCAGCCCGGTATCCTTCGCGATACCCTAGCGGGAGGAGATGGTTAAGGCAGTGTGCGGGTGTGGGAGAGACCCGGGTTCGAGGCCGGGCTCCCACATTAAATTTTTGGGACTTTTTCTGTTATATTAAAATATATATAAATTAAACCTATATTATTATAAACCCGTTTAAACGCGTTTTGGCCCGAGAATTGACCCGAGGACTCGGGTTTGAATTTAATGAAAAAAAAATATATTATTTTTACCGTTTTAAAATAATAAACTCTACGCATTTCCAACCCGCGATCCCGTGAAAAATAATATGATTATATTATTTTGAACCCGTATTAAATATTTTTAAAATATTATAAACATTATATTGTTTTCAATCCGTTCGTGACCGTTCGTGACTATTGCTTTAAACTAAATAATATAAAAGTGTATTATTTACCTACGTTATTTATCCGATTTAAAAATAATATAAATTATTATTTTCCACTCCGAGAATAAATTGTCTAATCGTTCGTATTTAAAATAATATATATATTATATTATTTCTTAACCTTCGTAAGCGACTCGATCAAAAGAAAATAATTATCCTATTATTATCCATTGTCGACGTCCGACGCGTTCGTTTATTTTAAATCCTTAGAACAAGTTAGGACATCCTAACTTTCCGTGTCGTCGTCACAAATCCCGAATCGTCCCTAATTGTTGTGTTGTATTGTTAGGTCACACGTAAGTCGTTTAAGGCTTACACCCGTGGTTTCAAATTCCTACAGCGTGACCCGATCTTTCACTCGAAATCAGATGAGTTTTCACGGCCCCTTTTTACTGCTTTTAAACCGGGGGAGAAAACATGATACAACTCTTTTGATTTTTGTACTTCATTTTATATCAATTGTTATGACTATGCGTAAACTCTATCATGAAAGTCCTCACATCGAACCGTTTAAATATGAATATAGCGAGGTATGTTGGGTAGTACTACTGGGTTTGACAAACCTCACCCGCGTTAGTCGCGCTAACACGATTGGATATCGAACGGGTGCAATATTGACCTAAACGTGCACTGTGGTTGATAGACCTGGTGGGAGGCAATACAAACAGTCAGTTTACGGTTGCGAGCGTAATAGCAAACAATGAACATGGGTTAGCTACTCATATGGTATTTATGTTGATTGTACAATAAATCTGGTAAACGTTTATTTATATATTGAAATTGGGGGTGTGACACGCCTCAAGCCAATTTTTTGCCAAAAAATCACGCCTCATGTGCGCTTTTATTTTACTCACGCCTTAAGTCACCAAAAGCGCAGCCCCTTGCGCCTTAGGTCGCCTCGCTCAGGCGCGCCTTTTAAAACCAAGCTCATAGGTTTATAAGTATCATATTACTTAGAAGCAATACCGATCAATATGATGTTGGATCATGGAATAGTCATCTTGAGAATATTCATCTTGACAAAAAATTATCTACATAATAAAATATGTATTACAAGCACCAAGGGCTGTAGCTCAGTTGGTAGAGCACCTCGTTTACACACGCACTAATGTTTTTAAGGGGAGTGCATCATGCAATAAAAAAATTGATCTTATTGAGAAATCGATGTCTTACTCCATAACTTTGAGGGAAGAAAATAACAATATACAGACAAGGGTTCAGTCCGATTTAGGTGCCTGGTTAGGTGCTAAACAAACACCATCATTGTTTTGATATATTGATAAGGTGAATGCCAGGTCTATTTAATGCTTGGCTGATATCAAGGCCTAAAAAAAATCTCTTTTCGTCTATGAAGTTTCAGATTTGATTTTGAAGTAGAGCTATAGAGACTTCATTTCACTTAGGTTAATCCAGGCCAGAGGTAGACCTACGTCAAGATAACCCCCTTGAAAAACTTTGGTAGTGTTCCTGAATCTGAATAAACACAATGACTCAGAGCACATGGAACCATCTTCTTATTTTTATGTCAAAAATGAAAATGGTCGACTAGTTGATATTTCTATCCGTTAATGAAATAGCCCAATTCACAAAAAAAAAATGCATGTTGGGTCTTCGAATCAGTTCAGATCATTTTGATAATAATATGCTTGATCTGTTTTACCCGAGAAGAGGTACCCACACGACATTGACCCTGATCAGAATACATGATCCTTAGACCTGATGTGGTCTTGAGGTAGCTTAATACGTGAAGGGCAGCATCCCAGTGTCCAGTGTATGGGGTGGCCATGAATTGACTTAGAACACTAACATCAAATGAGATATTCAGTGTAACTGTCAGATAGTTAAGCTTTTCAACTAACCGTCTATACTGCTCGGGATCCTTCATCAATTTTCCTTCCTTAGAAGAAGCTTCACAGGGGGAACTGTAAGAGTGTCAACTAGCTTGCAACCTAGTAAGCGAAGCTCGGTCAACAAATCAAGAACATACTTCCACCGAGAGAGAAGAATTCCTTGAGGAGAACGTGATACTTCTATGCCAAGAAAGTTCCGCGGTAGACCTAGATCACTGTCACACCCCCAAAATCCACTAACAGAGTTTTACCGTTAGGAGCGTGATACACTAGGATCTCAGTCATTAGTTACGTTGAACGACTCTATATGAGTTTAATAAAAACACTAGTATTGCTCATAGTCACAATGCAACACTAGTAAATGAAAATACTGAGTTAATGCGAAATGCGGAAGCGTAAAGATTGAAGGAAAAGCATACACCAAAAACAATTGCGCCCAAAACATGCAATTCGAAAATAAATAAATAAGTAAGTCATGCGTTTGATAAATAATGAAACTCCAATGCATGCATGCCCTATCTCGTGCTCGTACCTTAACGACCTGAGAAAACATGCTAAAATGTGTCAACACTAGGTTGGTGAGTTCACAAGTTTCAAATGTAAGTAAAGTTTACTAGATAAAACAATTTACAATTATATCAATAGGTAGCTAACCTAACAACATGTTACTAAAGCGTTTCGACACCGAAGCTGACTGTTTATATTTGATCTGCTCCTACCATGTCTATCATGAACAGTGGTAAACTGTTTAGGTCAATGTTACACCCATTCGACTTCCTGTCGTGTTAGCGCGACTAACGCGGGTGGGGCTTGTCAATGCCCATTAGTACTACTCAAGATTACCTCGCTATCCCATATATTAAACGGTTCGATAAGTATGGACTTGCATGATATGTTTGCGCTTAGTACAACAAGTGATATAAATGAAATGTAAGATCTAAATGTTTGTACCCATGTTTTCTCCCCCAAGTTTAAACCATAAGAAAAGGGGCCGTGAAACTCACCTGATGAAAGTGATGATGGGTATTCCACACAAGTTTACACAAAGAGGATTGAGGGTATCGTCCTACACGAGTTCTACACAAATACGCCACGTATAAGAACTAATCCCTATTATATTTTCATGTCCCAAGATAACCGACACGATTCATTCGATCTAATAGATAAAATAAACGCTTAACTTAATAAATTTCATAATTATCAAAATATTCTCTTAGAACAAAAATACGATTTTTCTCTCGAAACATAATAAAATATTACTATTGATCGTGTTTGATTTATAAGGATTTTATGATGGTATTTAATAACCGATGTGAATTTTATTTATTTTCGAAACAGTGTAATTTGGAAACTAAAAATCTGGAAAAAGGGTTGAAAGGTTCATAAGAGCTAGAAAACAGAAAAATAATTAAAACTGTGTGGGCCAGGACTCGAACCCGCGACCTCACAGTTGCAGGTCACGCAGTCATACCGAGCTGCCTTCACAATTGGAAATAGTCAGGGTTACATAACACGTATACAGAACCTGCTGCAAGAAGTCCAACATTACAAGAACATAAACGATCGCTACTGTTATAGGTTCAAATTCGTTTTAATTGTTTAGTATTATCCAAAATTGATTTAGGGGTTTTGTTATACACTAAAAACCGAATAGAGTGATGGATTTAGTTTAGTTTTGAAGATCGTTTAAGCGAGTTTTACAAACCTGTTAGGGTTTCGACGAGTTTTAGGTTTAAAACTTCAAAGTTGGATCGATTAGAGTACAAATCAAGGTTAGGGATGTTAGGGCTTTCGATTAGCAGGTAAAAACGTTCAAGAACATACAAGTATCTAACCTGAATTCACTCGAAACCAAGGGGTACGGGATGAATCAACAGCGACGGCTTCGAATGGGGAAGAACTAGAGTTCAAGACTGATTATAAGCGAATTAGATGTAGGGATAAGTCGGTTTGGGTTAAGGGACACGGGATATGAGTGCAAAATTCGTCAATTCAGTTTCTAACTTCGAATTTGAAATCAAATTGATGATAACTCTATCCTTTGACTTCTAGAAGTCAAACATTGGAATTTTTGGAATTTACAAAACACTCCCATGATGTTACTAACTGATTTTTAACGGGGAATAATAACGGAGTTAAAGATTCTCTTTTACTTAAGTGTTTGCGAACTGATGGATTGATTAAGTGCAATGCATGAACGAAAATTAATATGCCTGAGTTTGTATAAAAATGCTTGAGATAACGATGTTTGTGTTAACAAAGTTAACCTGAAAATGCTGGATGCCACAATCACTAATCTGAACGTGATTCTTTCGTTAAGGTATGATTGAGTATATATTACTTTTCAATTGCGTTTTCCAAATCAATTTTTGTTTCCAAATTTGTGACCTTAAGTAACTTACAAATTCGAAATGGGAAATTAGAATTTCAAAAACAACATAAATTTGAACAGAACTAAAAAATTACATACCTCTGATCTTTACTGATCAATGCTACAGAAACCAAATATACAATTCGCTACCCTTACGTACCACTAGCAATTGGTAATATAGTATGCTGGCTCATGCTATCAGAAGTAGCTGAGCTTGTGTAGGACCCATCTGTGTATCCGTAGTCGTCCATTGGTTCTCTAAGCAAATACTCATTTTCTTCTTCGTGTGAAGTACTTTTGACCCATGGATGCTTGTGTATCATTGATGCCAGTATTCCTTCCAGCTCTATTGCCACTTCCTTCATGGTAGGCCTTTCATCTCCTTTAAGGCGTAGGCATCCTTCTGCAAGTCTTGAAACTAAGATGATTTCGTTAGGAACTTCGTTTAGCTGCAGGTGTTCATCAAGAACCTGTAATAGTCCCCCCTCTTCTAGAGAAGATATAAAATGCCTGGCTAGATTCCTTTCTTTCTCTGGCCTATCAAAGCTAAGAACCTTCTTTCCAGTTAAAAGTTCCACGAGCACTACCCCAAAACTATAAACATCGCTCTTATCGGTTAGCTGACTCGTGTGCAAGTATTCTGGATCCAAATAACCTAGCGTTCCTTGCACTATTGTGGCCAACTCTACCTGATCCATAGGAATCAACCGAGATGCTCCAAAATCTCCAAAATCCGCTACTTTTGCTACATAATTGTCATCCAAAAGTATATTCATTGGTTTGACATCTCGATGAATGATTGGGACTGAGGCTTCAGAGTGTAAATATGAAAGTGCTCCGGCCGTCTCCGTTGCTATTCTGAGCCGGATGTCCCAAGTAATAGCCAATGACTTGCTTTCGCCGTGGATGTGCTCAGATAGTGTACCGTTTGGAATGAATTCATAAACCAATAACGGGACTTCTGTTTCCAGGCAACACCCAATCAGCTTCACCACGTTTCTATGATTAATTTGCGAAAGGATAACAACTTCATTGATAATATGCTCTATCTGTGTTTCATTTTGATCTGGTAACTTGGACTTCTTTATGGCAACTATTCTGTCATCTGATAGAACTCCTTTATAAACAGTGCCATAGCCACCCTTGCCAATAATCCTGCTCTCGTCATAGTTGTTGGTTGCGGCTTTAAGCTCTTCGACAGTGAAGACTCTCGCCTGGTCATGAGAACCCCGATTCCCAGAATTTCGTTGCTGCAGCATTATTCCACCATTTTGCTTAAAGAAATTTTCTCTAAGTTTCATACCGTTGTGCTTCTTGACACCCACGTGACAAGCAAAAGAATAAGTATTGTTGCCGCAAATGTACCTGCAATAAGAAGCATTAGCTTATATCTTATTCGGCTTGTCATAATACGTATCTCATCATATAATTTGAGAACAGATGGATAGTCTACTCACATATGGTAATCGTTATAATGAGTGATTGATCTAAAGTGCAGCCTGATCCACTTTTCTTGCCATTCCCGGAGTAACCTTTTCGACATTTACACTTGTAGCTTCCTTCTGTATCTTTACATGTATGTTGACAATCATTTTCTGGATTTTCGCACTCATTAATATCTGAAGAATACCAAAATATCAAGCATTTTATTAATTAGGGGAAAAATTGGTGCAACAAGGATTGAAAAAAGATAGGATAGAAATCAAAACTTACTCTTACAGCTATCTTCAACATAAGGATTGCCATCATAACCTTCAATGCAACTACAACGATATCCAGGACCTGTATAATTTTTATCACATGTACTATTTCCCTTGCACAAGAAACTAACAGGGTCCTCCTTACTCGCTATTTCACATGTCGAGTCTCCAATTGCCCAATCAAGTAACATAGTCCTATTGACCACAGTTTCAAAACCGCGCAGATCGGTGGAAAAGTTGTACTTGTCATCGTTAACGACAAAAGCATGGCCACAAGGGTTGAAGTCTAATATATTGGTATGGTTATTAAGGCTACTTACTATCAACTCAAAAGAAGTCATTCCTTCTGGGATTGCTACTTCGCAACACCCAATTCCAGAGCAAGATCCAAAAGTCAACTGATTTTTTACAAGTGGTGTTTGGTCGGCAGAGACACATCCAAAAGGAGAATTAATGGGTCACCGATTATGTTTGATCATTGTGATGATATGGTTGTGAGTTTTGGATTTCTTAATTCCTGTAAATCGAGATAAAGTTTGGAGAATATTTGTTGTACTTTATTAATTGACTAAATGAAATTACAAAACTGTTTAAATACAAAGCTCAGACTTAATGCAACAAACTCAAAGGACTTAACTTAACAAACTCGAACACTAACGTAACTAATTAAAACTTAACGGAACCTAGAAAATGAAACAGAAACTACGGACAATGAAAATGCTACGGAAGCTGAAAATGCCACGGAAGCTGAAAATGCTATGGACGGTTTAACATAATAACACCAACCCTCAAGTTGGAGGTATAAACAACCCCAACTTGGAAAGTAAATGAGCATGTTGATGACCAGTCACGTTCTTGGTAAACAAACCGGCAACATGATCTTCTGAATGAGTATGAGACAAGTGATATAACTCTTTCTTGAAGTTTTTCTCGAACAAAATGACAGTCAAACTTAATGTGCTTAGTGCGTTCATGAAAAAACGGATTTTTAGCAATGTGAATAGTAGCTTGACTATCACATTTGAGGGAAATACGGGTAAGACCAGTAACATGTAATTCGGAAAACAAACAAGTTAATCAAGCGAATTTTGTTGTAAGTCTTTTAATAGAACAATACTCAGCTTCAACTCATTTAACAGAATCTGCTGGTTGCTTCTTAAACTTCCACGAAATGGGACTACCGCCAAATGAAATGAAATACTCACCAACATATCTTCTTGTATTGGACATGAAGCCCAATCTGAATCACAATATGCTGCTAGAGCAAACTCGAGAGCATGCTTGAAGAATAAACCATGTGAAGAAGTACCTTTCACATATCTAAGACTATGTTAGGCAACATCCCAATGTGGAACCCAATATGCATGAACTGGCTAAGAAATTAGCAAAAATCAAATTAGGTCTTGTATGTGTTTGGTAATTTAGCTTTCCAACTAGCCCTCTATAGTCGAACAATTCATTAAGAACTTGTCCTTCATTCGTTTTTAAGCTGTAAATGTAAAGGTAAAGGAGAAATGACATGAACTACATCATGAGCATTAAGGTCAGTCAAGAGATCATTTGCAAACTTCCTTTGAGTCAGCACTATTCGAGAAGTGGTCTTTAGAATCTCAATACCCAAAAAATAGTTAACAGAATCAAGATCATTTATTTAAATGGTAGAATGCAAGAAGGTTTTCAAACTAGACAATTCTTGTTCATCATTTCCTATCAAGAGAATGTCATCAACATAAACCGCCACATGAACAAATGAAGCACCCATTGATTTAGAAAACAAAGAATAGTCATTTGGAAATATCATACAACCTTTAACTATAAGAGTGTAACACCTAAAATTTACACCCGATTTTAACTTTCAAAATCATGCGGAAAATAGGTCCCATTGACACTCTTGATTAAACAAAACGTGTTAAGTACAATAATACGACAACAACATAGTTTTGTTTTAAAAAAACCGACAGACCTCTCAAAATATAACAAGTTTTAACATCAACAAGACAGTTCAAACAAGTTTAAAGACTCCTCAACCAGGAGTTCTAACTCCAACCATTAACATCTACCATAACTATTGAGAATCTAATTCGACACAAAGCGTGACCCGAGACTTCAACCGGAGCTTTACCTACAAGAAAACACCATAAATAAACAATTAGTAATGATACAAAAAGTCCCAAGACCCCCCCCCCCAAAGTGTCCTAGGAAGAAAACTAAAAAATTTAGCCAACAAGTGTCCCATTTGGGCGCTGGCAGAGCCTGCCATGCGTTCCAGACGCCCCAGGCGTCCTAGACTATGATTGTGAAATCTGCTATCATGAGGGCAAGGCTAATGTTGTAACCAATGCTCTATAAAGAAAGGAAAATTAAAAGCCTAATTAAGCGAGTCCGTACTTTAAGACTTGCCCTTCAGGTTGATCTTATAACTCGACTTAAAGAAGCTCAAAAATCTGCTTAGAAGAAACAAATATTGAAAAAGAAGGAATTAAGGGTATTCTCGACCAATCAGTCAAAGGCGACGATGCCATCTTAAGAATGAATAAAAGAATATGGGTGCCCGTGAACGGTGACTTACGAGAAAAGATTCTCGAAGAAGACAATAAATCTAAGTATACAATGTACCTAGGAGGAGATAAGATGTATAAGAACCTAAAAGCATTATTGGTGGATAGGTATGAAGAAACATATCGCGCGTCCATGTTGTAAAATGTTTGACCTGTTCCCAGGTCAAGGTAGGACATCAAAAGCCGCCGAGCTTATTCCAACAACTCGAATTACCCGTTTGAAAATGAGAGATGATAACCATGGACTTTATTACGAAACTTACCGGAACCAATCGTAGGAATGATACCATCCTAGTAATTATTGATAGGCTGACTAAGTCTGCCTATTTCTTACCCATGAAGGAAACGTTCGACATGTACATACTCACACAACTATATGTTAATGAAATCGTGTCGTTACACGGTGCCACTATCTATCGTGTCACATAAAGACGGTCGTTTTATGTCTCGATTCTGGCAAAGCTTCCGGAAAGCATTACGAACGAAACTAAATCTTAGCACTGCATATCATCCTCAAACGGATGGGCAGAGCGAAAGAACTATTCAAACTCTAGAAGATATGTTAAGAGCATGTGTGATAGACCACTTACCTCTAATAGAATTCTCGTATAATAATAACTATCACTCAAGTATCGAGTCTGCACCATTCGATGCCTTATATAGCCAAAAGGGCAGAACGCCTGTATGTTGGTTCGAAATAGGAGAAAATCAGTTATCTTGACCTGAAATAGCCCAGGTAACGACCGACAAAATGTTGCAAATAAGGGAACGATTGAAAACGGCTCATGATAGACAGAAAGGCTACATTGATAAATGTCGTAAGCCGTTAGAATTTGATATAGGCGATCGAGATGTGTTGAAAGTATCGCCATGGAAAGGCGTGGTGTGATTTGAAAAGAAAGGAAAGTTAAGTACCTCGTTATTTTAGACAAAATTTTTATTTTATGCATTTTTATAAAGGCCCAGACCGTGAAACTAAACCGTTAGTAACGACTCGGTTTGGTTAGGTTTTAATTTTCAACGATTCGGTTTTCGATTATCAAAAACCGTTAAAACCAGACCGTGAACATCCTAAACACCTGTCATTTAAATGTCCAAGAAATGAAAAAGATCGAACCATAGGGACTAGTTTTGTCAAAAACCGAAAGTTCAGGGTTTAAAATAAAAATTTAAAAATTTAGAATTTGGTTTAAAACGCTAAAGGTACCCACACGGTCCGCTACGTGCTGACTATGGAAACAATAGGTGAGTAACACACGTCTGATGACTAATGGGCAAGAATCTGACATGTGTCAACTTGGCGGACAGCCAAGCCTTCCCATAACGGTTCATCAACCGCTATTTGAGGAAGGGTTCAATTAGCATTTGATGTGTAGGGCTGACACAATCATTTGGGCGGTAGCGAACCGCTACACACCTAGTTAACGTTCCGTTGCGGACCCAGTTCCGGCCTATAAATAGATGGGTCTATCTCAGTTATTTCTTCATTTGCAACTCGATTTCTTTCACTTCTAACTCGTCCCTAGAACTTATATCTCGTACCCACTTGTCCCAGAACGATGGGTACTCGCTTAAAAGTCGTACATTCGAAGAAACGCTAGGCTAAGAAGTTAGAGTTATAGTTCCAAGCCTTAAGGATGTACTCTTCTAAGTTGTTACTCTCTTCCATACTAAGGTGAATACTTTATCCGCTTTAAAAACCATTATCAAATGTTTAAGTTTACAAAAATGACCAAACAAGTGTTAAACGATTCATCCATAAAGGTTCATCTACATAAAAAACATTTAAGCCATAAGTATAAGTAAAGTATGACAAAATGATACACGTGTCTTGGGTGAAAATCCTAGACAGGGCTGGTACTTACTTTTGTAAGTAATGTAAGACGAAGGTCGCTGAGAGACGAAGTATGTTATTATGTTTGTAAGGAACAAGATGACACTTTAACTTATGAACCTACTTTATAATAATATAATTCGACTATGTTTGTAATCAAACTAAACGGGTATTTAAATCCCGATTTTATAAATAAAGATCGTTGTTTGTTTAATCGAGGTCTTGATATTTACAATTACAACCCTTGAGGTTGAGATTTATAAAGAAACGATCCTTGAAAATCTTCCGCTGCTAAATAAAACTCTAAGATCAAAGAACATGTACCAATCGAATCACATATGCCCATGGGGAACTTGAGGCGGGGTGTGACGGTAAGTCAAAAGCCAAAATCAAAATTGAAAGGAACAAGATGCTAGAAATACAGACAAACTGTATTTTATTAACAATATGTTCGAACACACAAACAATCGTTCCCATAGGGTTCTTATAGAACTTGAATCGTTCTTTTCTAATCAACAAGTCGACTAGAAGAAACACACTGTTACCCTAATTGATTTTGTTCAATCCAAACCCCTAACTTTTACAATATGACACTTTAACCTATGAACCTGCTTTATAATAATGACTCTAATATCCTTCTAATAATACACAAGTTTAGTTTATACTTCCAATAAAGCTCTAATAAATAAATACGCATATTCATTATGAAGAAATATACACATACTGAGTCAATAATTAGCCCAACCAACATGATGGAAGAGACTATTGGCCTTAATTGTGTGTATACAAGTTTGGATAAAGTTAATATGTCAATAATGCAATTAGTCTAAAGTTAGTTTACGGTGTCTTATGTAACTGTATTTAGTAGAAGGATCAATAGTATCAAAATGTAAGTTAGAAACTGAATATGATTGTTGAGGTGCGACGTTTACATTCGTACGCATCGTACCAAATTTGGGTTATAAAACCCAATTGAGTCTGTATAACAACTAGCTTAGGCTAGTGGCAAAGGTGTATGCCTAATAATTCACTAAAATGGGGAGATATTAGGTTCAAGTCCCACCCGTGACAAAAAAGGAGGGTCCATGTTAGCGTAGGGTTTTTTTTTTCTTACCTATGGTGGGTTTCCTCCTGAGGGTGGTGGGGATGATTGGGTGGGCCAGTGGCCCGTCAGTGATCCAAATTGTGGTTAAAAAAAATATAAATTCATGTGTGTTTTAAGGTTATTCCTAATTCTTATTCTTGATTAGTTGGGTTGAATTATTGGATATCAGAACGCAGCGGAGTTGTTTTGTGATTAATTGAAAGTATCAATAGTGAAATATACGTAAATTGACAAGAACAGAGTATAACAAATATGTTTGCAGCGATGGAAATACGATGGAATAATATCGAATTTCTTAGTGAATGTCAACGTAATACACCCTAGAATATATATACAAGGATATGATGGTTGATCATGGAAGTTATTCGTAGACGACAGTTTGGCGGGAAACCAACTGTTTAAACCGTCGTGCGGGTTTTAACCCATATTTGCCTCCATGATCATAACCCGTGTTAATTAATCATAATTGCACCTAATATAAGTTCTATTAATCCTATTAATACAATAATTTAACTAATTAAGTTTATAACTTTAACATGAATCATATGATCTCGTGGGATCTTCAGAGACACCAGCCAATACATAGCATATTTCTTCCTTTAATCCTAAAAAGAGCTTAGTTTATTAATAAAATTCCCAACTACCTTTGCTGGCAGTAACAACAATCATGGATGTCAATATACTCCTTTCATTATTCTTTTACAACTCTCATACTATATTATTAAATATGAATAATACAGACTATACAGGATAGAGGGTGGTCGGGGTAGGATATATGCTTCTAGAAGATTTGACTTGATTTATTTCTTGAAGGGCGAAAATGGAAACAAAAATCTTCTTAAAAGTTCTCTTTATGGAAGTCAAACTTGGTTGATATCATGTGTGAGAAATCTAAAGCTAAATGTTTCAACTCCTTTGTTAGTGCTGGTGCTCCACAATAGAACACCCCTGCGAATTTTTATGAGACAAGTTAGAAAACATCATACATGATATGATGCAATCAAAACAATTCTTGTATTATTTTTGATAATGTTATAATATATTCGCCACATAGTATAAACACCCTGTCGTTAAATCTTTTTCTTTCGTCTCGTCTCGTCACCAATTTGACACAAGGAAACAACCCGTCTCATACTTTTTTTTATGTAGTATATATATTTTGTTTAATAAATAATATCAAGATGGCTAATAAACACTTGCAGGAGACTAGGAGTGATAATTTACCTTTTTTGGTATAATTCCTCTTTCTTTGTCAATGTTGTTAATAATAATATAGGAAATTTTAGTTTATAAGTAAAAGAAGAGCAAATTGCATAAAAAAGTAACAAACTTTGATCTAATTGCAATTTTAGGTGACATGTCACTTTTGACCATGTTGACTTTTTTAATGGGAGGCACATGAAAACCGATTATCTTAGGTACTTAATCCACTTATATCAAAATAAGTGTTTGTGGGTTAACCCAACCTAACCCAGCCCGATTCGATCTTTACTAATTCAAGACACGTTTCAACACAGCCTGCCAATAGTGGCACCTCTAATTTATACGAGTATTTAATTTAATAATTAAAAGAAAAAAAATGAGAATGAGTTAGTAGGACTGACCTATTCGGGAACCAGCGTGATTAAGACCAATTCCCTTGTAAACTCTCCGCTAATTAGGTTTAGCAAAATGAGACTTAACACGTGTACTAGAAACAACATCAAAGCCATTTTTAGCATGATTAAGCGACTGAAGCATAGTAATTAAAGCAGATCTCGCATTACCTTCCTCGTAAACAATTGTGCAATAATTATGCATCTCTATGACACCGTTTTTGTCCATCTCAGCAGCCTCATTCATAACAAATTTTAACCAATTAAACGAACCTTCTTCTCTAGTGACCCAGTGGAAGTAAGCACGTGTTGTTCTAAAGTTATTCGCACTTCTTGAACCCGGTTTATTTTTTTGTAAGGTTGCACCATTTTCCAGTGCATTTTCTTCATCCTCTTTGGCTTTCATGTTATTCACAATATCTTTCAAAATACTGATCATTGGGGTTGCTCCAATTCTAAGCCCACTAGCAACACCACTTCGTAGTTTTTGTATTCTTCTGTTGGTGCACCGTATGGACCGTCGATTAAAACCCTTGGGAAACTGTCAAAAAATTTGATCAGCTTAATTAAATATATATACTCATCTAAGTTTTAGAACTCTTGGGGTGGGGAAAGAAGCAAAATTGGTTTGGGTTGAAAAAAGTCAATCTTTTAGCATGGGTCGAAACAGCCCGGGACGGGTTGATCCGCAAACTCCTTTTGTCCATTCTTTTTTACTTTTTTTTTAAATATTGTCACAGCCCCTTTTATCTTTGATTGTCTTCATCTTTGCACAAGTAAAAGAAAAAAACACAGAAGTAGAAATACACAGAAATTGATCGTAATGAGTTTTGATTTCTGGATGAAGTAATCGTTTACAACCATTCCTATTTATACCGGTTGAAACGTTGTGTTGGTTCAGAAGCAACCGTTCTGCAACTGCCAAATGAATCGGTGCTTTACCAAGTGATGTACTGTTTCATCTTTAACCTATCGTATCCTATTATGGCCTTTATAACAAGCCTTGTCTTCATCCCACAATACTAATTATAAATACATAATATTCTGACCTATTTACTTTGACCCATTACAAATAAAACAATTAAATAAAAGCTATTGAAGATTACTGTCCAACATCTCCCCCTTAATCTTCAAGCTTTTCTTTCAGCAACTTTATGTTTATTCCAAGATGATGATGATATCACCATAGCACTCGTTGATTCCCCTATCTGTTCCAGAACAGTAATCAGCCCTTGTTTGTGTTACTTCCTTTGTCCGAGTCTCCCCCTTGAACTTCACTTGGTTCTCCTTGGTTACTTACTACTGCTTCTCTGTCCTCCAGAGCCGTCCCTGTATTAACTTCAGTCTTGCGAACAAATCCCTGACCTGCTGCTGCTTCATTATTTTCTGATGAAGCTTGATCACTCGCCATTGTTTAAAAAAACGGTCGAGGCGGTGAGAAACCGAGTCTGAGGCGATGCCTTAGGGGCCATTTTTGTACGTGCGCCTCAAAGAGATAAGGCGTTCAAAAAAACGTGAAAGGCGTACTCCTCGAGGCGCGCCTCTTGCCGTTTTAGACTTTTTCCGATGGAATTAGTTAGGAAAGTTCTATATATATAAGATATATAATTTTTATATGCTGTTTTAGATTTTCTATGATGAAATTAGTAAGGAAAGTTCTATATTTATAAGATACATAATTTTTATATTTATTTTTTAATTCCGCCTCGGTTCGCATCGAGGCTTACGCCTCGTAAGGCGAAGGGAAAACGCCTCGAGGCGCGATTCCGTTCTTTTAAACTTTGTCACTCGCTGATCCTATGCTCACGACAGCACTCACCCTTGGTGTTCAATAGTCATCCTTAGCATCCCCTGTAGCTTCTCATGTTCCATTTGTCCTTCTCCATGGTCATTCACCATAATCTTGTAGTAAGTATCTAGTAGACTTAAGTACCTTTCATAGATCCCTTTAAATCTAAACGTCAAACCACTTGGGAAACCCAAGCTTAATGCTGCTTCATCCCACTTATCCTTTCCTGAAATTTTTTCTGCTCCTCCCATTTCTTCTATTAACATATACAATCAAACAAACAGATTTCTGTTTCTCCAATCTTTGGGCTTATGGGTGCATCAAGGGCATATTCTAGGTAGCCTTTATGAAACCATAACATTACTTCATTGAACTTGTTGGTTAGTAGTCCTTGTATCTCATTGCTGTAGGTTTATCATGAATTATCTTCATAAATTCGATGAACCTCTCGAATGTATCAACTGTTAATTTGACCTTGTCTCCTTTCCAAATGATGGTTTGCTCGTTATTAATATTTTCTAACTCTTTTGCTGCTTCATAGTGGATATCTATCAATTATAAGTAGTTAATATAACAATCCTCAGTCTCATTACCGTAACTTGCTGGGTAACCCATTGCCATTGCTACATAGTCCCAATGGTCCTTTACCATAACTTGGCCTGCCCCATCAAAATCCTTTGACCCTTAATATATCCATTAGACATACCTCTTTTTCTCCAACAATCAGTGGGATTGTTTTTGTATGTGGACTTTTGATGTAGCATACATAGAACCATTCTATCATGTGTTCGAAACTCCTTGCATATACCTTCCTTAATTCATCACTTAACTTCTATGTGAGGCTCTCGTCAATAAAGTTAACTACTTTCTTTAATTCTTTTGGAATTACTACTTCCTGTTTCATGTGCTTATCATCATAGAGCCCTTTTCCTTTTGGTTCTCCTATCTTATCACAATGTTGTGATACATATTCTGTCAAGACCCTTCTTGTTATATCCACAACCACTTCCCTCTCTAGTTCTTCCAACTGTTCACTAGATTTTTGGTTCATAATCTTCCTAAGTGAGGTGTTGGTGTCATCAAACATGTACCTATACTACATTTGTCTCTGTTATCATTAATCTCAAACCCTTGAGATATCAATTATGAGTGACTAAATAGGTTTAGATTAATGCTTGGTACTAGTGACACACAAGAATCCTTAGTACTTATTCCAACGTTTTTACTTCAGCCTCTCCTACTCCTAGGCTAAATAAAAAACTTGTTTCTTTTGCATTCTCACTTGGGTATGCCTTATATTTGGTGTATACTTCAGTATTTGGTGTCATGTGTGTAGAGGATGAGTGACTTACATACCAAATTTGATTCAAGTCTCCTGAATCAGTTCCTTCAACCATTTTGTCGATGGTGTCTGTTCCGATGAAATCAAGTGGTATCTGGACTTTTGTAGTCGATTCACAAGCCTTTTCCCCTTTCTCTCCTTTGTGAATCACCGGATACCTTTGTTTGTATTTAGGGTTGGGCTACTCCAATAGGCATGTCCTTTTATGTTGCACACATAACATTGTGCACGCTTCATCTTGCTTGCGTAATTTCAGCCATTCGAGTTTACATGCCTTTCTTTAATCTCCAGGTCTGCGAGATTTTTTTAGCACATTGTCTCTGTGTTCATGTCAGAGACTTTTCTTGAATTCCACGTTCTTCTTTGCCGCTAACCGGTTCTTCCGCGTCTCCTTATGTCTTCAAGTTGCCATTGTTGTGGTCCGGTTGAGCCTTTGGCTCTGATACCAATTCACAACCCCTTTATCTTTGATTGTCTTCATCTTTGCACAAGTAAACGAAAAAACACAGAAGTAGAAATACACAGAAATTGATTGTAATGAGTTTTGATTTCTGGATGAAATAATCGTTTACAACCATTCCTATTTATACCGGATGAAACGTTGTGTTGGTTCAGAAGAAACCGTTCTACAAATGCCAAGAGGATCGGTGCTTTACCAAGTGATGTGCCGTTTCATCTTTAACCTATACGTATCCTATTATGGGCTTTATAACAAGCCTTATCTTCAACCCATAATACCAATTATAAATACATATATTCTGACAAATAAAACAATTAAATAAAAGCTATTGAAGATTATTGTCCAACATATTGAATGGATTAGTATGATTATAAAAAGAATATTACTCTAGTAATAATATAAATCTTTGAATGAAATAGTTTAAGAGGTTGTATGCATTTAAAATAGAATATGCCTGACCTTAACCCAAATGCACATAAAAGTTCTTAATATACGTGCCATTTTTTGGTATATGTTGAACCAACAGGCTGATGTGCAAACACTTTTTTGACTTTTAGTTCTTTGATAAAAGTTATGGGGTCAATTCCGATTACAGAAATAATATTATTTAAATAATAATCCGAATATTTGAATATTTGTCGGTACAAAAGTCCGAAAACTCGTACTCGAATATTTAGTGTCAACATTGTAAAATAGGTTGATGTGTCTATTATGTAATTGTAATTAGTAGAGTTGTATATGTCGATCAAGGGATATGACCGTAGCCTCCAACCATCGCGACGTTTCATCCCTGTGGTCTAGTAAATATAAATATCTAGTCTGTAATCAAAACAAAGTGTCGACTGTATTAAGAATGTCTGCTATGTAATATAAGTTTAGTGTGTTGGAAATGTTGGTAATCAAAAGAGCAAATCACGAATTGAATATCAATAATAAGATCGATGGATACAAACGAATTTTTATTGATTGAAATCTGCTATTCTTTGTTCGACATATCAACCCTATTTATACAAGTTGAACCGAAGCCTTCAATCGATACGTCGATTAGAAGACATAACATGGAAGTGTTCAAATAATAAACAGTTTTTATATGATAACTACTATAAAACAATCACATAATTTATAAATTATTTTTTATTTTAATTGTTAAAATATAATTTAGTATCCTGAATAAATATTTTGAATGTAAATACGGAAATGACAAGTCTTACATATATGTACCAAATAATGTTACATATACTTAACACATAGCGTTTACATATATGTAACATTAACATAATGATAATTGGTACATATACGTAAAACTATGTTTGAGAGTGGTTATCATGGTTGTCACATAAGTATTGGTTAGCATTTGAACCTCACCCTGACATAATAACCCTAATACTTATAGATAATAAGCTCAGTTTAAAACCAATACTCCTCCTTAAACTAAACTTAGTTTAAGAAGGTCTTCATCTTTTGATATCCGGTTTGCCATCACAGTAGTGTTGGTTCGTCATCCTTTTTTCAGATCAAGTTTGCCTCCTCATTTGTCTTCCATTTTGGAAATTCATGCTTGAAATGTCCAAGTTCATTACACTTGAAGCATTTTATGTGATCTTTGTTCAGATGGACTTGATTTCCATTTTTATTCCTACATGACTTCCAATTTTTGCCTCGACCACGTCTTTTGTTGTCTTGATTCGAATTTTCATGATCGCAATGTTCACATCTATGTTCTTTGACTTTTTCCCATCCATCTCCTTTAGTGAATAGGAGCTTGTCATGCATTTCTTCCTCCTTGATTTGAATCTTGGTGCGTTTCTAGAATGCCTTTAATCTTCTGATGGCTTCTTGAAATGGCATTGTGTTAAGATCAACAAACTGCTCAATCGCCGCAACAATCTGACTGAATTTTGCTGGTACTGAACCGAGTAATTTCCGAACCAATCTCTTGTCAGTCATTTTATGCCCAAGATTGCTTGCTTGTGATGCAATCTCATTAGCATAGACATCAAGTGACTCATTAACACCCATTTTCAGAGATTCAAATTCTAACTCAAGTGTTTCTAACCAAGCCTCTTTAACCCTATAAACTCCAATATGTTGAATCTTTAAAGCGTTCCAAATTTCTTTGGCTGAATTAAGATTAGCAATTTGCAAGACCATATTTTCTGGATTTGCTTGGTATAGTAATGCAATTGCTTGGTTGTTATTTTTTTCACTGACTTTAATTCCTTGTGTTGGTTCAACTGCTTCCCAAATTTCATGGACAATAAAGATTGCTTTGATTTTTACAACCTAGATAGTGTAATTTGTAGAGTTGAGAATCGAACATTGGAAACTTATCGACATCCCTTCTTCCTTTATTGTCACAATCTCTTTGTTCTGGTTCTTAGAAGAGACTTCCCCCATTAAGCGTGTCTTCTTTTCCCAATCTTAATAGATTGATTATCACAGGTTTACCTTAATCAATCTATTTACAAGAACAGTCCGTGGTTTTTCGACCGCCTTTGAACAAAGGACGAATCAAAACCAACTGTTAAATTCTAGAAACAGTTCATGGGTTATAAAAACCAATTGTTATTTACCAAGACCGTATTCCTACATTTATACATAAAATAGTTTTGATTATATCATTATTTTATTATTTCTTTGCATTGCGAAATAAAAAAAATATATTATATTTACTTTAAAAAATAAAATGTAAAGATTTCACATATATGTGATCTAGAATGTGAATATCCTCTAATAAGGACAGCCTAAAGAAATCATCAATCCAATAATTACCTCTCACAGCTATAAATTCTTTTATAAACCCACAAACATAGAAATAAAAGACTTGATCACCATATTGAATTATCATGTATGCATATTTATTTAAGGAGATGAAATTATATAAGATGCATCATGTATTATAACCTTACCTGGATTTTTAGCTTCAAGCTCTTTCTTGACAACACCCATCAGAGGTCGAAGTTCTCGATCCTGGAGGCATTTATACACGATTGCTGAATATTTTCTCAAGGACTCTGAGCTCATTTGTTCCCTTAAAACAGGATCAATAATCTTGTCCAGTTTATCATTAGCATAATATTCTTTGGCTACATCTGCTAATAACAAGATGCCATCCTTGTCTCTAATGCAGCACAACCTCCCACAAAGAACTTCAAATAGCACCATACCGAAAGAAAAAAACATCAGATTTTTTGGTCACCAACCCGGTCCGAATGTATTCTGGTTCCAAATAGTTTAGTGTGCCACAGGCTTCGGAAACAACTGTACTTGCACCTAAAACTGACAAAGTTAACTTGGACAATCCAAGGTCAGAAATTTTTGCTACCCAATTGTGATCTAGCAAAATATTTGAGCTTTTTATGTCCCTGTGGATTATGGTTTTACGCCCTCCGCCATGATTGTGAAGGTGATCCAGCCCACGAGCCGCATCAGCAACTATTTTGAGTCTTTCCAGCCAAGTAAGAGTATAATTCGTGTGGCTACGCCTAATATACTGATCCAAACTTCCATGTTGGGCGTACTCATAAACAATAATCTTCTCATTTCCTTCATCGCAATACCCAACAAGAGTGATGATGTTTTCATGCTGTTGACCTGAGAGCAATTGAATCTTGGTTAAGAACTCCTTTAACCCTTGTCCAAACTGCTCATTTAACCTCTTTACAGCAACCTTGATGTTTCTTCCGTTGATGAAGAGTTCTCCTTCATACACCCAGCCATATCCGCCTTTTCCAATAGTCTTTCGGAAGTCGTTGGTCGCATCTTTTATGTGTGCGAATGATATCTTGAGGTGTTCCCATTTTTCCATTCCTGATTTGATATCAACAAGGGGTTGGTTATGAATTTGGGGAGATGGAGAATCTGAAAGGATAAATGGAAGCAAGGCTTTTCAAACTTATAATTAACAAGATGTTTTAAGCTCAGCACATGTAATGATCCCACATGGGTTGCATTTGCCATTATAATAAGTGAGCTTATGACAGATGGATATGAAGATAATGTATATAAAGGGCGACAACTTAAATAACTTGCACATGAAATATGCATAGGTCATATTCCCATTCCGATTCCAAATGTAAATACAAAATCATGTGTTCACATAGTATTAAATTCCAATTTCTTTTACAATTCTTTTTTCTTATATTCCCATTCTGCCCATATTCCTATATTTATACATAAAATAGTTTAAATGTATATAGTTTAAGTTCTCTCAAATGTTCAAGTAAGTTTCATTCCTTTTTTAACTTATCTTCTTTCTTTCTCACACTAATATAAGTATTATTGGAGTTCTTGAGTCCCTTAAGAACTAATTTATTTATACAAAAACACCATCAAAACTCTCTTTGTTTTCATGATTTTACATGAACAAAAGTCTACTTTCCTTCTTTTACAAAAACACCAACCAAACTCTCTTTGTTTTCATGATTTTATATTAAGAAAAGTCTACCTTCCTTCTTGTCTAGCTCTTAGTTTGATAACTCAAAGGTCCACGTACTTGTAGACCGTCATTCAACACAAATAGTGTACTTATGGATGGTGCTCCATGATCTAGCCTATGCATGAACACACCTTCAACACTCAAGATCTAGCTAACTTTAATATGTTATCAAGACATCCTCTTTCTTTACCATTCATTCTTCTATTTATCACCAATAACTTATATGGACTTAAAAACATATATTCATTCTTTAAAAATGTTCATTAAAAGTCCTTAAAAAGATCCATCATCAATTAGTGTTTTAAATAAACACAAAACAAGCAATAGGTGGTAAAACCTACTTTAACATGAAGAACACATATATACTTGTTAGATCTTACTTATTTATACACGACGAACACTTATATACTTCGAGTTGTGTAGCTATTTCTTTCATTTATGGGTTTTTCTAGGGTTTTATGATACCTAAAATTAGGTAAAAATATCTATTATTATACATAAAATCATTGTTATAAAGTCTTTAAAAAATAAATTATTACTATTGTTAAGTTACTGACCTCTTTATTAGTTTTTAGGCATCTAAAACCGTCATTTTATGCAAAAACCAATGTATTTAAATCGTGGCAACTAGATGAAACACCTTGCATGTTACGTCCTTTAGACTAATGATCGTTAAATTTCACCGTTAAATCCAGTCATGTGCAAGGCACATGTGTCATTTCACCTATATAGGGACTAAATGTGTAATTAACTTAAACCCTTAAATGTAAATATGATCCATAAAAAGCTAAATGTGAAATTTGGATAATAACCCCACCATAAGAACTCTCGCCTTCCGCCAATTTCATAAACAAGAGAAATTTTAATAGAACTAAAAAATTGCATACCTCTGATCTTTACTGAATGCTACAGAAACCCGAACAAATATACAATTCTCTACCCTTACCTACCACTAATTTCCCTACCACTAGTATCCTGGCCGGCTCATGCTATCAAAAGTAGTTGAGCTTACGTATAAGTGTATCCGTAGTCGTCCATTGGTTCTCTAAGCAAATACTCATTTTTTCTTCGTTTGAAGTACTTTGGACCCATGGATGCTTGTGTATCATTGATGCCAGTATTCCTTCCAGCTCTATTGCCACTTCCTTCTTAGTAGGCCTTTTGTCTCCTTTAAGGTGTAAGCATCTTTCCGTAAGTCTTGCAAGGCTTATCATTACCCAATTGGACCACACCTTGTGTCCTCAAGTTTAATCTCCTTGAAATACTCCTTGTGTGGTGTCATGCGATATGAGCACCCTGAATCTAGTATCTAGTCATCAGTCCCTCTGCCATTGGTTATCATCAAAACATCGGAGCTTTCATATCCATCTAAGGATGCATCCGGAGAGAATCCAATTCCCTGATTCTTCGAAGTACTATGCTCAGATTTCTTCCTTTTCTCTCGACAGTCTCCTTTCATGTGTTTTTCTAAGTTACGGACAAAACACTTCCTCTTGAACTTTGATTTGGACCTAGAAACACCCTTTGGCTTTGAGTTTCTTTGTTCAGGTTTTCCCCTCAGAAACAATCCCTCCCCAATATCCTCTTTCTCATCTGACCTCTTCTTGAGTTCTTTAGAATTCAAGGCTGCAAAAACCTCATCAGACGCCACAATCCGAAATCATTCCTGCCATCGAACTTATCCAACTCAAATTTGGTTGAAACCATGGCCAATTGATCGAACCCTAGTTACCTTCGTTTTCTTTTAATCGATTTCCACCAAGATCTGATGCCACTTGTTACCAGATAATCATAATACTAGAACAAGATGAAAACCAATCACTAAACGATTACCCAATGTCCCAATCTTATTAATCAAAACGATTATCCAACGATTATAGTAAGAGGTATACCCTCACGCGAGGGCTTGCGTAAGGGCCCTCATGGTGTGAGGCAACATGGCACACCACCCCCTTATGGCGTGAAGGGGGCGTGAGTGTGTCTCTGTGAAGTTCTTCACAGGGTGAATTCCCATTTTGACCGTTGAACGTTTTTTTTTCTAATTAATTTGTTAACGTTGTAAATTTAAAAAAAAACCTTTAATTTATTTTTTTACCCTATAAATAACCCATTTAAACCAACTTTTTATACACAACCATTTCTAAAACAATCTTCACTCTTATACTTTTATAAAAAAAAACCATGAATCCTAATAACCCGATGTATCTGAGGATCCATCATTGGTAAAATTTATATTTTTATGCTACATTTTTAATACTTTTATTTTCTTTACAAAGTTAATACTTATATTTTTTTAAGGAACGCTCAAAGCAAGATCGCTTTATGGGAGCGTATTGTAGAAAAATATTTTATCTTGATGAAAGTCGGGCCCGATTACCGCATAACCGACCGGTTGAGTTCTAAATGGACTCATATTAACAAAAAGGTAGTAATTTTCAAAGGTATATATGGAGAATGTGAGCGGACCGGAAAGAGCGGATCTAGTGATACGGATATTTTGACGCAAGCAACTACACGTTTTCAAGACGATGTTGGAAGCTTGGCTCCAATTAGAATTTGGAAACTTTTAAGGAATTCCCCGAAATGGCAACAAATTTACATCAAAAAGAGCGGACCCGGTTTGACGAAGAAACGACCCTCAAACGACATGACCGGTAGTCCCGCCGCATCCGATGAGAGATCTAGGTATAATATCAACTTAGAGGAAACGGATGAGGAGGACGTTATAGTACGGCCGATCGGGAAGAAAAAGGCTAAAGCCCAAGCCCAAGCCCAAGCCCAAGCATGGGCTCCCCTCCGTTGTAACGAACCAAAATTCGGGTTTCGTTTTCAAATAAATAAATAAATATTCTAATAAATATTATGGTGAAAATAATATTTTAGAAATAAGTGGAAATAAGTGAGTTTCAAGTTAGTAATGGGGTTATATTAGTTTTTAACTAATTATAGAATGAAAGTGGATGAAATGGAAGATGAGGGGCTAAACTTGTAAATATGGCAAATCTGCCATATTTGACTTGGTGAAGTCAAAATTGGGTCATTTGTGTGTGTGTTGGTCGATGTTTGAAAGAGAGAAAAAGGATAAAAGAGGAGTTGGAGCTAAATCATGCAATTGAGGCTTGTTTTGTGAAGGTTTTGGCTCACACAACACCTTCATAACATCAAGTAAGTGATTCTCTTCCTCTTGATTCCACCATGTATGTGTTCTTGGTGGGTTTTAGGTGAAACCCGAAATTTTGTATGCATGTGATGAAATGGTGTTAGATTATTGATAATCTAGCTAAGCTAAAGTTAAAGAATGATGGTTAACATCCTAGAACCCTTTAATTTTGATTATGAGAAGTTAGGGTTCATATGGTGAAAATTGGGGGTGTTTGGATCATAATGCTAGAATGTTGAATCATTGATGATTAGGTGTTTTTATGATGTTAGACACATAAACAAACCCTAAATTAACTTAAAGAACTAATTTGATGAAAAATTAGTGTCAAGGTATTGGAAGGAGAATTCAAGAGGTTGAGTTCTTGGTTTTAAGGGGGTGTTTGGATGTGGGAATAACCCAAACGGGTCATTTTGGGTGGAAATGGAAATTGGGTTGTGAACTCAGTTTTAAAGTGATTTTTATGTATGTTAAGATTACTGAACTAGGTGTATATGTTTAGGTAATCAAATTTCTAAACTAGAAGGAGGTGCGGGATCTTCAAATCCGCAAGGTAAGTGCCTTTGCACTTACTTAGTAATGTGATATGTGATGTATGTGTTATGTTGTGCATAGTATGAATGATACATGAATTGATTATGCATAAGTGTATGTATGAATGTGATATGGTTATAATACTATATCTAATATGCGGAGGTTATGATCAAAGAATCATAATGGAAAATGGGAGGTTATGATCAAAGAATCATAATGGAAAAGTGGAGGTTATGATCAAAGAATCATAATGGAAAAGGGGAGGTTATGGTCAAAGAACCATAATGGAAATGTGGTAAGATCTTGGTCTATGTACCAAGATGAAGAATGGAAAGAAAGTTATGACCTTTGTGTCATAAATGAAATGATAATGTAAAGAGTAAATGAAACTTGTAGGTGAAATACAAGTGGTATGCAATCAAACATCAATTTGAATGTTAACGGGTCAAAAGGTTTAAATGGGTGAAAATGACCGTAGTCGCTAATTCGATAAGATGATATGCACTATTAAATATTGTGAAGATGTTATGTTAAGTAAAGAATGGAACTTGCAAGGTGTAATGCAAGTGTTTGCACCCAAATGCATATTTGGGCGCAAACGGGTCAAAATGGGTGAATGGGTGAAATAAGTAGAAATTACTTATTGTTATGATATATATCTCATTACTAATGGTGATATGTTTATGTGGTTGTAGGAAAAGCTCCGAAGTAGTCCAAGTCAAGTCCAAGGTGATCGCGGGTTCTCGTATATGTTTTAGGTGCAAATGTTTGAAGTAATTTGACTTTCCCGTAAAGGATGTAAATTTTGAATCTAGGAATCATGTTTTTGGTGTTAAATTGGTGGTATAAGTGTGTGTTTAAATGCCCAAGTGTTTGGGATTTTATGTTTAGATGTATTGGTGAAAAAGGTTGGAAAAATGGTTAAGTGTGAAAACTGCTGAAAATGAAACTTTCTGGAATTTTGACTCCCTCGCGTATCGCGAGGGAGGAAGCCTGTTTCCTCGCGCTACGCGAGAGGTAAAAAAAAAAATTCCTGGGTTAAGACTTCCGCGCGTTAAAGTTTTGTTCTTTTAAAACGTGGTGTGTTTCATCCGTTCCGACACACTTCGAGATCGGTCAACATATGATCGAGGAAATACGTCAATTTAACGTGACTCAAAAAGAGAGAAAGGATTGGAAAAAAGAAAAAAGATGAGATGGATATTCTCGCACTAGATCCTAATCGCTTTCACGGGGCTAGACGAGCCTTTTTCGAGAGAAAACAAAACGCGATCATGGTAAAATATGGGATTGAAGACTAGTTTTTTTAAAATTTATGTACTTTTTATTTAATGTTTTCTTTATTTTAATGTCTTTTTTTTATTTATTATTTTAATGAAATTTGATTTTATTTTAAATTAATGCATTTAATTCTCATTTGGGTATCCCTTACATAAGTATACCCCTTGCCATGTGAGAGCCAAGAGAGTGATACACCAATATGATGTGACGCCTACGTGTCAATAAGGGTACTCTCACTTGGAAGAGCCAAGTGAGAGTATACCTCATACCCTTAAAAAGCGAAATTGAAAGAATAATTACAAGAAAAAGAGATCAAAGATTGATCAGAAAGAAAAACCCCAAATCATCTTAACCTAACGAAAACTAACAAACAAAGTTTAACAGTGACAGAACTGGCCCTGAAGTTCTAGAATTACCAACTCACACCCCTGAACTTCCGAAACCTTTACAGCTCAGTTTAATAACTTTGACCCTTAGTTGACTTCTTGGTTGACTTAATTTTCATTGACTCCAAACAATTATAAATAGATCCATAGGGTTATTGTAATAATTTCTTAGTCCAGCAGTTTTCGTTTGATAAATAAAAAGAGTCGCTTGCCAGGTTGGCAACAAAATCATTGACTCATCGCCTTGTTTTCCAACATGAATTACGAATCACGGGTCAAGCAAAATCAAGATTCTTTCGTTATGGCATGATTCAGTATATATATTTTCAATTGCATTTTCCAAATCAGTTTCTGTTTTCCAAATTTGTGACCTTAACTTTTTTTGAAACGGTGAACAATGAATGTTGTGACACCAAACCACACCGTCACATGGGAGAGGTTCGTCCAACTCCGGTCAATATGTTGTCTTAACCGAGCCCACTTGGCGTCAGAGTTGGAGAGCATCTAAGGAAAAATCCCACCCAATACGGCCCCTTCCGGGCTTGAGGGAGAGCCTAGGCTCGAACCCTGGATCGGCGTGGGTAAAACCCTGGTGCATCAACATAAGAACTAGGCCTCATTTGCATGCTTTAGAAACTAATGGGGAGGGCAGGATTCGAACCTGGGTCACAAGAAATACCAGGTCTCTTCCTTACCACTCCACCACCAGCTCATTGGCGTGACCTTAAGTAACTTACAAATTAGAAATGGGAAATTAGAATTTCATAAACAAGATAAATTTGAACCGAACTAAAAAATTACATACCTCTGATCTTTACTGAATGCTACAGAAACCAAATATACAATTCTCTACCCTTACCTACCACTAGCAATTGGTAATATAGTATGCTGGCTCATGCTATCAAAAGTAGCTGAGCTTGTGTTGGACGCATCTGTGTATCCGTAGTCGTCCATTGGTTCTCTAAGCAAATACTCATTTTCTTATTCGTTTGAAGTACTTTGGATCCATGGATGCTTTTGTATCATTGATGCCAGTATTCCTTCCAGCTCTAGGTGTCAAAAAGACAGGTTGAATACGATTTTATTTTAAATTACTCAAAGATTACAGAAAATAGATGAATCAAAAAGGTTTAAGAACCCTAATACATACGAAAATAACGAAGAACAATAACACTATGAAGGACTACATCTTTTATCCCTTTTTTCTTCTATATTAAACAGAGAGTCGCAGCCCCCTTTTATAGCAGGGAAACAACACGTAGAGCTTCTATCACTTGGAAACTGACAGCCTGTAGACAGGAAGAAGATCGAGAGAGATACGGGAACAGTTGGGAGGATCGAATCATGCCAAAATTGAAGAACTTCCATCTAGATGAGTTGCACAGGAAGAGGAAGCAGCAGCTAAACAATTGAAACCCTAGAGGAGAGACAACACCATTTAAACTCCAATTCGTTCTTCAGGCTCATGCCTGTTTGAATCTTCATGGGCTGATGAACAAGGAAGGCCTAAGGCCCAGACCATAATGAATCCAAGAATAATTTTGAGAGGCCCGATATGCAAGAGAAATAAAATAAATAGATTAGCAAATTGAACACATTATAAAAATAGGCATTTTTTAACAGTAGGCCTTTCGTCTCCTTTAAGGTGTAGGCATCTTTTTGCAAGTCTTGAAACTAAGATGATTTCATTAGGAATTTCGTTTAGCTGCAAATGTTCATCAAGAACCTGTAATAGTCCCCCCTCTTCTAGAGAAGATATAAAATGCCTGGCTAGATTCCTTTCTTTCTCTGGCCTATCAAAGTTGAGAACCTTCTTTCCAGTTAAAAGTTCCACTAACACTACCTCAAAACTATAAACATCGCTCTTATCAGTTAGCTGACTCGTGTGCAGGTATTTTGGATCCAAATAACCTAGTGTTCCTTGCATTATTGTGGCCAACTCAACCTGATCCATAGGAATCAGCCTAGATGCTCCAAAATCCGCTACTTTTGCTACATAATTGTAATCCAAAAGTATATTCATTGGTTTGACATCTCGATGAATGATTGGGACTGAGGCTTCAGAGCCGGATGTCCCAAGTAATAGCCAATGACTTGCTTTCGGCGTGGATGTGATCAGATAGTGTACCGTTTGGAATGAATTCATAAACCAATAACGGGACTTCTGTTTCCAGGCAACACCCAATCAGCTTCACCACGTTTCTATGATTAATTTGCGAAAGGATAACAACTTCATTGATAAATTGCTCTATCTGTGTTTCAGTTTGATCCGGTAACTTGGACTTCTTTATGGCAACTATTCTGTCATCAGATAGAAGTCCTTTATAAACAGTGCCATAGCCACCCTTGCCAATAATTCTGCTCTCGTCATAGTTGTTGATTGCGGCTTTAAGATCTTCGACAGTGAAGACTCTCGCCTGGTCATGAGAACCCCGATTCCCCGAAATTCGTTGCTGCAGCATTATTCCACCATTTTGCTTAAAGAATTTTTCTCTAAGTTTCATACCCTTGTGCTTCTTGACACCAACATACACCCACGTGACAAGCACAAGAGTAAGTATTGTAGCCACAAATGTACCTGCAATAAGAAGCATTAGCTTATATCTAGCACAATGATTCGGTTTGTCATAATACGTTTCTCATCATATAATTTGAGAACACATGGATAGTCTACTCACATATGGTAATCGTTATAATGAGTGATTGATCTAAAGTGCAGCATGATCCACTTTTCTTTCCATCCCCGGAGTAACCTTTTCGACATTTACACTCGTAGCTTTCTTCTGTATCTTTACATGTATGTTGACAGTCATTTTCTGGATTTTTGCACTCGTTAATATCTGAAGAATGCCAAAATATCAAGCATTTTATTAGGGGAAAACTTGGTGCAACGAGGATTGAAAAAAGATATGTGATATATCATAAGGATTGCCAAAATATGGAATCAAAACTTACTCTGACAGCTATCTTTAACATAAGGATTGCCTTGATAACCTTTAATGCAACTACAACGATATCCAGGCCCAGTATAATTTCTGTCACATTCACTATTTCCCTTGCACAAGAAACTACCAGGGCCTCCTTACTCGCTATTTCACACGTCGAGTTTCCAATTGCCCAATCAAGTAGCATAGGCCTATGGACCACAGTTTCGAAACCGCGCAGATCGGTGGACGAAAAGTTGTACTTATCGTTGATGACAAAAGCAGGGCTACAAGGGTTGAAGTATAATATATTGGTATGGTTAGTGTAGCTACTTAGTGACAAGGTAAATAAAGTCATTCCTTCTGGGATTGCTACTTCGCCAACCAATTCCAGAGCAAGATCCATTTGTGATTTCGCGGTTGTTATTACATGTAGAAATGCATCCAGTACCGCCAGACTCGTTCTTCCTTGTTCCTTCAATATACGCGTGTGTCACACCCTAGCGCAACAAATCTGTTCTTCGTCGAGATTTGGAAATTTCCTGTTCTCAAAGATGGATCGTTGGATGTACTTCGACCAGAGCTGTTGTAGCAATCATGGGCTACAAACATCATAATTTCCATCTCACCCGTGCTCGGTGATATATCTGTAACAGCAACGTCACCGTAGAATGGTGTATACCCATCACTTGATCGGGTACAACTTACATGGAACTCTGGGCTGTGGTAGCATCTTTCCCCTGAACCAAATGGGAAAGGAATAGTTACGTTGCCACAAGAACGTTCACATTGTGAACTCTTTTGAGCACTTGCTGGCACTAAAATTGAAATTACTACTAGTGCTAATACTGTTTGTAAATGCATGATCTCTCTCTCTCTGAATTGCTGATTTTGGGTAGTATTTGTGATATGAAGGGAACAAATTTGCAGATATCTTATAAGAACAACACTGCAACTTGGCCAATTGATGGTTGAATAGGTCTTCAGATGTGTGGACATGAGAGTCTTATATGTCAACTGTATACTTTTATTCATTTATTACTCATTACAAGTGGTATAAGAGAAAAGTCAACTAATTTTTCAAAACATAGTAATTTCATTTATTCATTGTGATGATATGGTTGTAAGTTTTGGATTTCTTTTTCTTTTAAGGAAAATTTGTTTGATCCTATGGGAGTGGGATTTGAACCCATGACATCTTCAAACCTTGGTGTACGTACTAAGAGAGTTTGTCTCTACCATTGAGTCACCAACCCCGACGACATTTTCTTAATTCCGGTAAATCGAGATAAAGTTTGGAGAATATTTGTTGTACTTCATTATTTGACTAAACAAAATTAAAAAAATGTTTAAATACAAAGCTCAGACTTAATGCAACAAACTCAAAGGACTTAACGTAACAAATTCAAACACTAACGTAACTGATTAAAACTTAACGGAACTAAAAAATGACACGGAAGCTATGGACAATGAAAATGCTACGGAAGCTGAAAATGTTATGGACGGTTTGACATAATAACAACCCCTTAAGGTAGAGGTGTAAACAACCCCAATTTGGAAATTAAATGAGTGTGTTTATGACCAACCAAGCTTATGGTAAACAAATCAGCAACTTGATCTTCTAAACGTATGAGACAAGTGAATCTTTTAAACCCTTCTTGAAGTTTTTCACAAAAAAATGACAATCTAACCCAATGTGCTTAGTACGTTCATGAAAAACTGGATTTTTAGCAATGTGAACGGTAGCTTGACCATCACATTCGAGGGAAATAGCGGTAAGACCACTAACATGTAATTCAGAGAACAAGCGAGTTAATCAACCTAATTCCAAGCCTTATTTTCACTTCTCAAATTTCACTTTTCATTTCTCAACTTTAGTTTTTACATCTAAGATATTGGTGGAGGGTATCCATTTCTGAATGTCAAACTGCTGATGTTCTCTTGTATTCACTACTACCATCACAATTAAGATACACTTCGATAGCATCTTTTATTTCTCCCTTGTTTTTCTTTGATTTTCCAGTGACTATGACATAACCATACTGGCGTCACATGAACACCTAGAACAAAATGTGTTATTGTTAACAACAGTATAGTTGGATGATAAAAACATAATCATGAATGTTATACCTCATCGGTGAAAAACTCTATAATCACGAATGGTATACCGTATCAGTGGAAAACTATGATATATTACTAGAAGATTCACCGCCTAACGCTAGATTGTTTCGGTCAAAACCCGACATCGCTAACTAGTTTTTTAGTTAAACTGCTAATGCGTGTGATGAAATGCATCTTGTCCGGGAGAGACATGAACAGCTAGAACAAAATGTGTTATTGTTAACAACAGTATAGTTAGATAATCAAAACATAATCACAATTGTTATACCTAATTGGTGGAAAACTCTACAATCACGAATGTTATACCTGATCAGTGGAAAACTCTGATATATTACTAAAAGATTCACTACCTAATGCTAGATAGTTTCAGTCAACCTATGGTGTACCGGTTGTTATGCCAATAGCAGCGCCGGGCAGCTAAGTTGGTATGGAAGAACTGCTACGCCACAGGAAATCCTTCTCTATACAAGTTCTCGGACGAGGTTTTTGAACAGAACTTCGATAGGTAACTAGTTTTTAAGTTAAACTAATAATACGTGTGATGAAATGTATCAGATTTAGAGAGAATTGAGAATGAATAAATGAATGAAACATATAGTCGTTAATATAGTATGTTTTGGAGGAATCTTGTGTCATATCAAATAATTGTTAGAATCTTATGTCGTACCAAATAATTAGCACGCATAACAAGAAAAACTTATCTGGCACACAAAACGGGGAAAATCGTACAAGGAATAAACTTATATGAGTTGTATAGCTGCTATACGAGTAGTATAACTACTATAAGACTCGTATAACCCAACGATCAGATCGATGTCACAAGGCATGCGACTTTGTCCTAAAGTCGTACGTTATACGACTCGCATGGATGTCAGGTGGTGTCGGGTTAGTTGTAAAGTAATGTATGGTTAGATGTATCCTTAACATAATTTGAGTATTTTTTTTTTGTTTTTGTTGTGTGAAACATTCTTCTATATCTTAGGTACTTTTTTGTGTTCCTAATCCTTTCTCTTCTCCCAAATCTGTTCTTAATCGAAGTACATAGAGAATGCAACAAAAATAACTACACATAAATGTATCATCACTTTGATGACTGATGGTTATGAAACTCCAATTCCATGATTCTCAATTGAAATCGAAGACGATAATTGTTTTAAATTTCGCATTCCAAACCCCAAATTATATGTTACGAAACAACAATCAAAGAAATAATAAACATGTATAGTTGGAATTACGTCATGGGTTGTAAAAACTGACGACGGAGATGACTGCCGGTGGCCGGCGAGCGGTATTTGACGGTGGTGAAACCGTTGAAATGGGAAGTAACTGTTTTGTTGTGTCTTCTGGACTAAACGGGTAATCTACACTTGGTCCGAATAGTTTTGGGCCGAATAGAAGGCCTCGTTGACTATTCAACTTTTGGGTCTTTGGTAATAGAAGCAAAAAAGCCTTACGATATAAAATAAAGAAACATGTGCCTATTCATTACGAAACCACTCAACCAGTTTTAAGACTAAGTGTAGTGGTTTGGCGGCACCTGTCACCTTATCAGCAAGGGACGTCAACCACCGTTACGAGGAAGGCGTCAAGGTAGGTGCCGCCGTTTAACAAGCGTGAGAGTGTGGGAGCTGAGGTGGTGTTACGAATTAGCCGTCGACAGTGTGGCTTTGCCTCACTACACACAGTTTAACTAGAGAACCTAAAAAATACATAAGAGATGCAGACATAACTGTTTAATGTATTATATTTAAAGTCATATAAATATGTGTGCGGTTCTCACAATTTTTATGCTAAAAATTGATTTATATTAAATATCCCTCAAAAGAAATATCTTGGTATAATTTAATTATTGATAATTAAAAAAAAATCCATACATTATATCAGATGCCATTTCTTAGTTCTCTCTCACTTTTAGTGATAACAAGTGAAGATTTAAATATTATTACTTTATAGAGTTTCGTATATCTACTTACTTTCAATAATGTTCATCTTCATATTTGCTTTCATGTTTTATTCCATTATTATGGAGCCACTTTTTATGCAGATATATTTTTCATTGCTGATTTTAAACCATTGTCTTTGTTTGCTTGATTTTTGATTTCCTTTTTTTATATTAACTTCTAGTTAATGTAACCAAAACAAAATTTTCTTCTATACTAAATAGTGACAAACTTAGTATTGGAATATAGATTGTTTCTTGTGATCGACAATCCCATTACTGTCATTTACAGGGTGTCAATCGTATCGAGTTAAAGGTGTGGATTCGGGGTTGGTGGGTTGAACTGTCCAATCCGAGCACGACCTACATATTTATTCATGTCGTATCATTTGAGACACTTAAAACCCTTGTCGTGTTCAGGTAGTCTTTCACATTAACCTGATTAAGGTTTTTTTTTTTTTACAAATATAAGTAATATTTAGTGACTTAATAATAATTTAAATAACAAATTATTGCGGTTCAAATAATACTTTATGTAATTAGTATCCTTTAATTGTTTTTGTTTCCTTATCTTTCATTGTCGGTTAATAAACTTGGTTTTATATATTTAGATCAAGATTAGTGGAAGTGAATGGTAATGATTGGAGAATGGGTAAGAATTTAGAAATAGTGAATTAAGTTGTTAGAAATTAAGATGTGATAAAAATTCCAAGACGAGAATTTAATTTCACACTTTGAAAGTTAATAATTAGAGTAAAAATTAAAAGGCTAATTACATATATCCTCTAAAAACATCATTAATTACATATATACCTAACTCAAAATTTTATTTACGTATATTCTATTCATAATTACAAATATAACCAACTGGATGATCGAATCGATCAGAAGCGAAGTTGGATGTTGGAATCGATCGGAAACAGGAATCAGAAGGTTAGGGTTCGGATCAATGGAATAAGAATAGTCGTATTTCTTGTAAGGTTAAAAAGTGTAATTTTATAAAAGAGAGGGGTATATGTAATTTAAGTTTTGGTTTGGGTATATATATAATTAGGGTTAAAAATAGTGGAATATATGTAATTCTACCAAAAATGAAAATAATAAGCGTTATTTTTAACACTTTCTAAATTACCCTATCTAAAATCTAAACATGAACGTTTTTAAAAACCTTTTAAACAGGTTAAGTGGTTAACCCGCTTATTTATTTCGAATGGTAAAATTTTATTAATAAGCACCTACCGGTAAGAAGTTACACGACGAGACAAAATTACAAACCAGCATAGAAAAGCAACCTACAAATGCAATTACAAGACTAGAAAAGTGAAACACAAAAACTAATCACTCGAAACAAGACAAAAAAGAAGATCGAAAAAGAGTGAGACGATAAGAAATTCCCATCGACCAAATCGAAAACCCGTTGTACTAAACCACAATGCAAAGCGACGAAAATGTCGTCTTGTAGCTTCAAACTCTTGCATGACCTGTCGATAGAGGAACCATTTTTTTCGATCCTAACTGTAACTCGTCTTTGTACAGCATTCGTAAAAGAATACTATTTTTTTTCAATTGTTCACCATATATTTAAATCCACATGGAAAAAATTAATCAATTTACGCAACTAATTTAAAGAAAAAGGGTTTTGAAATCTCCCTCTTCGATCTTTGTATAGCTATTTATTCTCTATTTTCTAAAACATTGTGTTTTGACAACCTAGTTTAGCCATGAAAATCTGGATTCAAAAATGTGTGTTCCACCCTTAAGAATCATACCCGATGAATAACCATTATCACACCTGACAGTGACATTAACCTCCATGTGCAAAGCAAAATATTTAAAATATTTATTTTTTAAGTCTTCCACTGTCGGAGGCGTAGAGGGAGCACAACCGGACGCTCCATCGTTTCTTGATGTATGTTCACAACTTCAGCTGTAGTATCAACAACGACCTTATTTATTGCCTCTTGATAAGAGGTACCACCAATTCGTCCGCCACATGCTCCGATATAGTAGTCACCTCATCTAACTTTGACTTGTCATTTACAACTAGTGTAACATCCTCCAGATTAACTGCATCAACCTGATTACTCTTTAAATTCAATACATCTTTATTCAATTCGTTACTAGATCTTTAACACATGGCCAAACAACCCTTCTTTGCTTTGAGTTTCAACTTAATCCCCATCCCCATTTTTTGAACTTTCTTCATCATTAATTCATACTCTTCAATCTTGTTAAATGAAGGAATCCAAATCACGAATTTATTAACCTTCACATGATACATCTTTTTCACAATATTGAGCGACACATTTTCCTTGATAACATTTGTTTCATTCGTTCTTATACATACCCTTCCAGAGGATAGACAATCATCGAGATCTTCATTTAAGAACAAAACCTCGCCCCATATTGTTGCAACATTCAAAAAACTCTTCATCAACCACACACAAAGTGGTAGCCCTTGGATATCTACCTAAGCCATACGATCGTTAACCACAAAACTCTTTGATACCTCCTTGAAATCCATGAACAAATCTTTTAAAGCTTCACACTATTTGAATTTTGAAATAGCCATGGATGATTGAAATTCCAACCACACCCCACTCCCCCAACGTAAACTATTTCAACATCAATAAAACCCTCCTGCTTACAAACATGGAAAAGGTTTGCCATAGATTGCACATCATTCACACACCTAAGAACCACATTAGCATGATCCTTCATCACCTTCAAATCTATCTTATCTGGCGTAACAATCTTATGCGGCATGATGATTCTTCTTCTCCCCTACTAATACTGAAGCATACAAACTACTGGGATGCATATCCAAGCCATCTGAACTTGGTTAAACCTATATTACCCTTTGTTATTGGGATACAATTTTCCTCTACTTTTCTTTTTTTTTCTTGTTAATTCTAGCGACATCTGCAAAAACGAGGTAAGATCAAATCCAAACCGAACACAAATTCTTCACCAACTTTTCAACATTCTCAACTTTCAAAAACCAAACAAACCCAAATATTTTGTCAAAGTTCGTCATCTTCCTCACAATATAAACATCTGCCACTGATCCTCATTTCTCAAAGCATTTCCACTGCTCGGTATCCTTCGTTTCCGGGGGAAATCTATATAATAAATAAATGTTTTTTTATGTCACGTGTCGCCTCCACATTTATTCTCATCATTTTTTCCCGCCTCTCTCTCTTATTAAATGCACCTTCATATTTTAATAATAATATATATTTAAAGAAAATATTAATTATACTAATGAAATACATTAATTTTAAATTATCACTTATGAAACTTTGAAATCTTATTATGTAACTTATATTTTCAATTTTCAATCAAATAATAAATGAAAATCAAATTATATTAAATAATAGTTAATTTATTTTTGAAACTCAATTATATATTAGTTTTTACATATTTTGAGTTTTGTCTTTAATACATTTTTATGCCTTTAAATATATATATATAAAGATTTAAAAGTTTTATTTATTAATACTTTTCACCCTGTGTGTATACACGAGATCTAAACTAGTTAGTAATAAAGATCGAAACCAATAGTTATTGAACCTTCCATGTTTATGTTCATGTCTAACATTGAACTTATTGTTGCCTTGATTCATTTCCTTGTTATCGGTTTATTTCCTTGTCTAACATTGCTTGGTTTATTTCCTTGTTATCGTCCCTTCCATGTTCATGTCTAACATTGAAATTCTTCTTGCCTTAATCCCCAAACATAGATGACATAAGTAAATTCCATGTCCCATTGGTAGCCTTTGATTTCCGGCTTAACATGTAGAAACCCTAGGCCGTCATATTTGTTCGCTTCTTCACTCCAACAGCATGGAAGTAAAAAAAGAGCACCGAAGCACGTCTTCTTCAACTCTAAATCACAATCCAGGTCAGATTGTAGAGCAATGAGTCTTGAGCTACCCCGGAATATTTCTACCTGATTGCACGCTTTAATCATGAGAACCGCCCCTTTTTCTGAGATGTCGCAATGCTGGACATGAATTATGTTAACCCATTTATTAAATGGGTCATGTTGGAATTAACCCATTTATTAAATAGGTCGCATTCGAGTTGACATGTTTAACAAAACCTCATATATCAGTCGACACAAAATCTGATTATTTTCATGTCGTGCTTCAGGTCGTGTCAATATACTATTATATGTTTAGTAGACTTGTATATATTCATATGTCTTAGTATTTTGTAACAGTTGTTAATTTGCTATATTTTATAAATACTTAAACTTGAACACCTGAAAAGATGCATCTAAATTTTTATTAATTTACATTATGTAGATTTGATTAATCACATTATGTAGATGTTAGAAGTTATGAGATATGATGTTAATTCTTTTACTATATAAGTATTGTAAGAATTGTTCGTTTTCATATATGGTTGTGGCATGTTTAAAGCATGAGAAACAACTTGGAAAAGTGGATTATTCCTTCTATTTTTTTCAAACCAGAAAGCACAAAGAAATAATGAAATATCTTCCTAACTTTTAACTAAGAAACAAGACAAAAGAATTCAATACCCATTATTTTCGATTCCTTCTTTTTCCTCCATTATTTTCTATTATTACCTTTTCTTTTCATTCCAAAGCGGATGTGACATATGACAAATTGAGCATCTTTGGAACCTTATAGTGTTAACCTAATTTGGTTCATGAATGTGTTTAAAAGAAATTGAAATTTAAGGGAATTAGAATTAATTCCAATCAAATTTTGTATCGTGTTTAGTTTGTAAAAATATGAATGGAATTATAATATTGAAAATATGAAATTACATAATTACCCTCAACCCATCCCCCATTTTCCATCGCCTCTTTCAAGTGTTTGAGACCTGCTAACCCTTTGGCCATCCCCAGTTCCCTATCTTAGCTCATTACCATGAAATCTGCAAACCAATGATTGATAAAAAAAAAGATTGAATGAATCTATACTATATAATAAATAAAGGTTTCTCAATACCACGTGTCGCCTCCACATCTATCTTTATAAAATTTTTCCCGTCTCTCTCTCATAATAAATACATTTTCATATTTTCCATAATAATATATTTTTAAACAAATTATTAAGTATACTAATAAAACATATTTTTTTAAAATTGTCTCATATTATAAAAAAATTTGAAATGTAATCATTTAGCTTATGTTTTCAATCAAATTGTAAATGAAAGTCAAATTACATTGAATAATATTAATGTATTTTTAAACTCAATTATATATTAATTTTTACATATTTTTTGATTTTGTTTTTTATTGTAGTATATGTAATACATTTTTCCACCTATAAGATACATATATAAAGATTTAAGAATTTTATATATTAATATTTTTCATCCCGTGTAGTACACAGGTTCTAAGCTAATTATCTAATAAATAAATTTTTTTCATACCACGTGTCGCTTTCATATTTATTATTATCATTTTTCCCGCCTCTCTCTCCTATTAAATACACCTCAATCTTTTAATAATAATATATTTAAAAAAAAATACTAATTATACTTTTAAAACACATTTATTTTAAATTATCCCTTATTATAAGAAACTTTGAAATCTAATTATGTAACTTTTATTTTCACTCAAATAGTAAATAAAAGTCAAATTACATTAAATAGTAATTAACGTATTTCCGAAACCCAATTATATATTAATTTTTATATATTTTGAATTTTGTTTTCTATCCTTAGTATAGGTAATACATTTTTTACATCTGTAAAATATATATATATAAAGATTAAAGAATTTTATATATTGATATTTTTCACCACGTGTGTATTACACGGGTTTTAAGCTAGTGATGGGATAAAACAAAGATTGAAGAATCAAGGTTTAAGCGTCCGACAATTCTTCTCGTACGAAACAAGAATTTGCTTGAACAATTCTTCTCGTACATTAGCGATCTGATTCCAGCTTGAACAATTCTTGGTTTGGTTCGAACACATGGTTTTGATGAAGAATGATTTTGGGTTTTGGATTTTGAACACAATGATTTTGGGTTTGGTTTGATTAGCTTACTGGAATTCAACCTTCATGTGCGAATTTGGTGAAGAATGATTTTTGGTTGTACGATGACTTTTGATCGGTTTACGATTTGGCTTTGTGAATTTGATGGCTCTATTATTGGAAGGAGACAAGTGTTTTTTTTTTGTACATTTCGTTGGAATGTTGTAAATTGCATCACCAAGCGGAAGGAATGATGAAATTCTATGAGTGATGGAAAACATTCTAGTTCTAATTACATCCGATGTCAACCAAACAAGATTTTTTAATGGAAAACATTCTACTTCCAAATCCAATTCTAATTCCAATGAAGTCTGTGAACCAAACAGGCGTAAGTGTAGTGGTTTAATCAAAAAGATAAAAGGTGACTGTCACGTAGGTGATGTGGCTTTCATTAACAAAACCCTCAAAAGTTTGTGCAAATCTTTTTATCATTTGTTAGGGTTTAATCATTTTTAAGAAAACAAGACTTTCGGTCAACATTCATTCATCATTCGTTAAGTCATACATTTACTATCTAACACATGTGTCATCGTTCCTTACATTCATTTCATTACATTTCCGGTTCTATCATCACCGTCAGGACTCATAGTTCCACAAGTTAGTTTAATCACCCTTGCGACTCGTAGGTACATAAAGTAATATCATCGCCCTCACGACTCATAAGTCCATGAGGTTCTTCGACGGGTGTGGCACTTATGTACCTAACATCGTCAGAACATTTACTTAATCTTTGCAGCTCACGTTAACCCCGAGTGATAGTTGCCACTACCTTCACCCGTTGTACAACCATAATTACCATTGACATTCCACGTAGATGATATCCCTGTTATACTTATGGCCGAAATGTTGCCATAAGGTTGGGCTCGTACACCCGAGACTTCTTTCGTCAATTCCTTCATTTAACATATTAAACATGTATTGAATTTTTTTAAACATTTGACCGTTTTCTTTTCGTAAAATATTTCATTCATTCATAAACCTCGTTCTTTCATTCAAATCCATTCCTTATAATATTCCATTTTACAAACGTTCTTTTCATACACCTTTCATTTCATTAATGTTTTTATTTCATAAATCGTTCTTTCATAAATCGTTCTTTCATAAACCGTTCATTCATAATCATTTCATTAACTCATTTGTCATTTCATAAACATTCATTAATTATACACATCACCCATCTTGACTCACCTGATCCACTGTAGGTAAGTCTGAACTAGACGTATATTAATGGTAGCGCGCTAAACGATCTGCATACAAGTCAATACACAAAATCTATCAATATTCTAGGTTAGTGCCGCCTACCCTAGTGTCACCATTAGTGTCGCCGACACTAATGTTGTGATAGTGTCGCCACAACGTCCGTTAAAGACTTACTACCATCCCTTTTAGTGTCGCCCATATTAGTGTCGCCATTTGGTTTTGGCGACACTATCAGTGTTGCCTAGGAATGACACGTGTCCCAATCATTGGAAATCTTAGGGACATGCCACTTCTGGTGTAACATCCCAAAAACCTAGAAGTTAACAATTCGGGCTAGTGGGCGACCCGAGTACACATTTAGCATAACTATGAGTAGAGTGGGCCGAAGGAGGTATGTGTAGCTACTAATAAAGACCCGATTGGTCGTTAAGGAGCTGTTCAAACAAAAAGCGCACAGTCATGGATAGTGCGAGGGCCCGAGTGTAACTAGTGGAGGGATATAATCAAGTTAATGAGAAAACCCTAGGACACTTTTACTAGGACTCGTGCGATGGAAGGAGTGGACCGGAAGGGAGAGGGAGCCGTCGGGGAAGAGAGGAGGAGCACGGTGGCAATCACGCATCGGCGTTGAGCAGGGAACGGGCACACATACACGAAAGGTTCGAGTGTCGAGCAAGAGGATAGTCACAGAGCAGGGCTTGGATCTTCGTAGTCGGTGAGTTTCTAATCCCCCTCTTTCAAACGTTTTACTGTTTTGGGGCTAACGTACATACATTCATGTGGTGTTGACATAATTAATCGTGTTAAGGGTTTCGGGTTCTAACCCGCTATGTTTTGAGTATAAAATGATTATTAAGAGTCGTAGGATCAATGGTGTGATAATGGTAGATCGGGGGCATGGGTCATTATTATGTGACGTGATAAGGGTGGATCGGGAAGAGTCGGGTTTTAAGCTAAATGCCTATGATTTTATGTGTGAGTTAAGGATATGGGTTGTTAATGCGTGACGTGTTAAGAGCCGAATGGGAAGGGTCGTGCCCTGTATTAAATACTAACGAATTCATAATATTAAATATGTTGTTCTAGGGTTATGCGTGAGGTGTGTGTAGTTAATGAGTTATGTTTATAATGTGTGATATTACATGTTTATATTCAAGTGACGGGTTTGCTTTGTTGCCCTTATGGCACGGCAAACAGGATTGTGAAGGACGGGGTCCTTTGGGAAGTCACCAAAGGTAACAATTATTTAACATGTTAATGATGAGCTCGGGGTGTGTTGATCATCCTGACGAGGGTAACCCTGACGAGGGTAACCCCGACGAGGGTAACCCCGACGAGGGTAACCCCGACGAGGGTAACCCTGACGAGGGTGCATCGATGAGGTATGTGTTTGCATGCGTACATATAAGTGTTAATTTGCATGCTAATGGTTAGTTATATTTACTGTGTATGAGATTGTGTTACTGTGACGTGTTGAATTATGACGTGTAGAGTTAGACTGACCGTTGAGTCAGGATTTGTGACGTGACGTGCATAAGAGTCGTGTCAGTTATTCATGAGAGCCTTGGTTAAGGCCGGATGTGTTAGTGTTTTAGGGTAGGTTGTGTTAACCTAGAATCGAGTCAATGTGCATTCTCGGATACGAGTTGTTAGCATAGTAGGTTGAGTCTATGTTGTTGTGATTGTGAGATTGTTATTATTTATGTTGGGTGTACGGGTTGAGTCTTGGGTGATAAGCGGTTACGGGATGTCATGGGGTGACAAGGGATTAGTCATTCGTTAATAAAACGTAATTATATTTTATAAGGACCGGAGGGTCCTGGGTAATTTAAACCGAAGAACTTGGTGTGATGGTTTTTATCTAAATTAAACTATTAGAACTCACTCAGCGTAGCTGACTTTGTGTGTATGTTAGATTGGTTGCAGGTAAGCAGGGTATTGACGTATCTTGGCTTGGAAGCGGCGTTACTCGGATCGGTGTGCGGGCATTCGTAAGGTAAACCTAATAACATTAAATGGCCATAAATGAGTTTTGAAAGACTTCCGCTGTATTTGATTTACAATAAATGTGTTTTTAATGAAAACAACCCGTATTGAGAACCAAATATAGGATACCCGGGTTGGGGTCTTACATCTGGTCGTCTTCCCCGATAAGTGTCACCCGATGAAGATATATTTGTGTCGTCCGATGAAGATCTTCATTGAACATGCATGTTTTCAATTTCCAACTTTTTGCGTCAAAATCGTTTGTTTAAAATCCATGCTTTGAGTTCAAAGCCCTAGTTTTACCACAAAATCCATTTAAACTAAAAATCAAACATTTTAGGGTTCGATTCTTACCTCAAATGCAGCGTTTCTTCGTGGATTCTTGCTCTAGAGTGATGGAGAAACATATTGGAAGCAACCTTTAAGTTTTTTGGAGCAAATCTTGACTTTCTCTCTCTAGAACTCTTCTCTCTCTCTAAAGGATTTTGTGTGCATTGTTTGAAATGATGGCTGGAACCTTGGGAAACTAGGGTTTATCCCATCCCATCCATCATGCAACTAGGCCCAAACCCATCTCCTTCCTTCTTTATTCTCTTTTGGCCCATTAAGGTCTCGGGTTTTTCGGATGTTACACATTGTTTTTAATTTATTTAAATATTTCTTATGTATATTGACTTTGAGCCGAACACGACACACATTTGCGTGTTGATCCGAACATGACCCGTTTTACCTGACATATTTTTTCAAAAATTAATACATAATATACCTAACCAATTTAATTTATTATATAAAATATTTTTTTAAATAAAAAAAATAAACAGGTTATACGGGTCAAAACGTGACTGCATTATAATACCCATTAGAACATACTCGTCCGAAATTATAACGGTTTGTAGCTTTTGTATTTGTGACAATATTTTACGGTTTTTATTATTAGGTATCAAATTTTAGTTTTATCCAGTTTCAAATTGCAGTTTTATTTTCTAGAAAATTGTATATTATTAAAAAAAAATAGTAAAAAGATTTAGGGAAAATGTTGTCGCAAAAAGGGTATCTATGGCGACGACTCTTTTACAACGACATTTTGGACCTTTAGAGTCGGATCTACGCCGGCGAAACATATAGCGACGACATGTCGTCGAAGAAGCTTGTTGCGGACATGTCGTCGCAAAAGACCGTCGTAACAAGCTTAAATTCTTGTAGTGTCAAAACTTACTGTTATATGTGTTATCTCTCAGATGACAAATAGAGGGGTAATTTTCAAGCTATATTTAGGTTATGTTTTATCTTAAATCGGTCAAAAGTAGCCCAAAATATAACTTTAATGCATAGAACCTGGTAAGTAATTTGATCATAGCTAATATACCTTTTTAACCATATTTGACCAACTCATAATTTATATCAGAATATAAAATATTACGCGTGACAATTTCAACTAATTACACATGTGTGGTCATTTTTATCTCAAATAAGTAAAAAGTAGCCGAAAATTACTTAAGCGCATAAATTTCGGAAGACATTAAATAGTATTTGATACACTAATAACATATCTTAAATGGGTCGAAAGCGACCCAAAGTACATTTTAATGTATAAAACCTCTTAAATTATTTTATTAAAAATAAAATGACATTTTATATGTGTGGGGGTATAGAGGTATGTTTTATATCAAACTAGTTTATCCCCACCGCGCGTTGCGGCGGGAACATTTGTTTCTCCAGGTTCAATCTTCTATGTCGGCTACCTGTTCCGCCAACACGACAATTTTCTGAATCAGCTGGCATTTGTTCTAATCGATAAGCACATAGATCCAAAACATTATTGTTTAATAGTCATATTACAATCAGTATCGGGTCTAAAATAAATTTACTGAATGTGTTGTTCACGGCAATTCTTTGACTTTTCCTCCCTATCATTAAAAATATATAATCATAAGATATTGTAATTCTACATATATGTAACTAACATTATGCAAACTAATTTGCATAACAACACACACTTAATGACATATGATTTTATTCATATTTGTCTTTTTTTTTTCCTTACAAACATCAGAAGAAATGATTATATGCACCAGCACCACACATTTAAATACCCCAAAACAAAATGTCTAGTATTTATGACATAATTAACAAAAATGCTTAAAATAGTATTACATGGTAACTTTTAAATAAGGGAAAATACATACTTTTAGGATTTTAGACAAAATAAAAAAGTAAATGATCAAGAACCAATACTTAAAACACGTCTACATTTAATCCACACCATTTGCTCAAATCATGAAGCTCACTGCTAAAAAACACACTAAACTTAATTAAAATTCTTAATCATGATAGAAGCAGATTTACAATATACAATGACAAACTGTGTACCTGTAGAGTAACTGACGATTCATGAATATCGGTCGTCGGTGTTACCGTCTGTTTCTGTTTAGTTTTAAAGAGTCATTAGGTTAGCTCCTTTATTTCTGCAGTTTGTTATTTTCTTCTCTTTAGTTCCTGTTCTACTTAAGGGTCTGAAAACAATAAATAAAGCATCAATCTTTTGCACTATACCATTGATAATTACTTTATAAGAAATATCATCAATTTAAATCCCAATAGTGTGTCAGTGTGATGAATTATCATGGAAGATCTATATTTGAATGCACAATCTATTATGAACTGTGTTGAACCGTTAAGATGCGTTACAAAATGGAAGCAGCGATGCGTAAAATAAGACACCTCAGGAAATCCAAAGGAAACATCAATAAAATTGAAGAAAGTTAACTATGCATCAAATAAGATATCATGTGTCTATAATTACCAATTTCTAGAATAAGTTCTATCAGTAGCCATGGCTGATCTTTAACTGAACCATAACAAAATTACTTCATACAATATACTGATAACCAAAACTAAAATTCAACCTCTTTTAAAGTAATAACACCCATGTCGCAAGCGAAGGCTATGAAGGCTCAGATCTGTCAATTAGACTGCGAGTGGCTGCAACGGAGGTTGCAAGTGGGGAACCCAACCTGACAGCCTCCAATCTTGCCACGCCTACACACGAATGTTGACTTTAGTCATCATTGCCTTCTATCGACAAAGAAGAACAATTGTCCTCTCACTGCTCAATTAAATCAATGGTGCTTAAGCTTGGCAACCTGTCCAAACCAAGAGGCTCCTCCAAACCCGACATTCAAACCTGGTTATTTCAAAAAACAGTAAGCAGATTAGTAGTCTGTAGTTGACTAAAGCTTTTTACCATTTATTCAAATTTACAGAACAAAATGAGCGGTTAGTCTTGCTGGTTTCCATTAGACATACCTGTAAGGGCTGATGCGCTGGTATGGTGCGAGAAAGCATACGATCGTAAAACAAACAGTCAAACACCATGCTGAAGCTAGAAAAACAAAGTAAGCAGAGACACCATGCTCAAGCCATGGCTGCAATAGAGGTTGCAAGCAGAGACACGCCTACTTGCCGTCCTCGATTCTGCCACGCCAAACAAAGATTTTCACGACAGTCATCATAGCCTTTCCTCGACATGAATCCCCAAATCGAGAGTGTTGTAAAACCGTAACCCTAGAACCCAAGAATGGGAACGAAACATGAAACAAAGTAAGCAAAATAAGAATCAAAGGCCTAAAAGCGTAACCCTAGCAGCCGCGAACGACATCGAAACATGAAACAAAGCGAGAAATAAAATCAAAGGTTTACCCGGGTGCTGCAACTCAAAAGAGAAAACAGAGACAGGTAGAGAGACAACGAACTGGGCGAACAAAGCCATGGAGCCACCACACTACCATCGCCTAGGGTTCCGGCCACCACACCACCGGCTGCCAGGGTTTAGCGAATGGGAAAACATATCCACCCAAACTGCCCATCAAATCGAAGGCAACCAAACGCACAACCAGTTTGGGCAAAGACCATAACCACAGAGCAACCACCACCGCCACCTAGGGTTCCGCAAAGGCGACAACTAAACCTGGCGGCGATGGCCGATCGTGACGAAGCCTGGCCAACGACGAGCGGGCGTTCGGTTGTGACGGTTTCCCCACACCATCATCAGGAGCCGATGAACCAACCTAACCCTCTCTCTCTGATCTCTCTTTTGTAGAAGAAAATGAAGGCAAAGAGGATGCGTGGCTCAAAGATTCAGTTGTACATTGTGCTTTCGAAATTGTAAATCCCTGTACCTACTATTCATCCCCATGGGATTTAAATAAGTTGGTAATGGCTTGATCTTGTCCAAAATGTACTTTAAATATTTATCTATTCATCACTAGTGATCTTAAAAGTGTCTCTATCGTTTACTATTAATGATATGAAACTTAAATATCTTTTCTTGAAATGTAAGTCTTCTGTTGAAACAATTAGCACAGTCATATTTGGATGTCGAGCAAAACTTATACACAATAATCCGACATTAAATGAAATAACATAAGATTATGTTAATGATCTTAATGATCAAGTTCGTGAACTGAAGGTATTTAATTATTCCTTTCTACATAAAAGGGTTATTACTTTTTGATTCATTAGCTAATGATTAAACGGGTCAAATTTATTTTATTCCGGAAAGGGCTAATTAGAGCAAAAACAGATGCACGATACTCCTTTGAATCTAACACAATTTACAAATGGTTGCAGTTCCTTTTATACACTCTAACCATTTTAATTCCCCCTTAAAGTCACCTCCCACGATGTGGCGCCCCTACAACCCTTCATCTCCAAGATTAATGGCCCAAATCTCTTCCTACACTTTCCAGTCTAACCTCATACTATATATATATGGAAGAGATAATAAGAAAACACATAGTTATGCAAAATCCACGAAAACCACCACGAGCCAATCAGAAAGTTTATAAATTATTTATTCTTAGTTTATTTCTAAGGGTATCAAAGTAATATTACACATTATACTAAAAAAGTCATTTTACGTATTGTGTTACATATACATAAAAACAATTTATTTTTTGTTTTATGTTGTCATAGTGTTATGTATATTTAACACTATGTGTTATGTATAAGTTGTCATAGTGTTACGTATATGTAACAATACATACAATGATATTTTGGTAAAATGTGTAATATTACATTGAACGCTTAGAAATAAAATAAAAATAATTATTATTATGTGATTGGTTACAATTAGTTTTCTTGGTTGTTTTCGCATAACTATATGGTTTTCTCATGTCCCATGTATATATAATCTATGTCGAGTCAGCATTTAGCGGAGCTACTAAGACTTGGGTCTCTCTTTTGGGTGGGGCATCAAGTGTACGTATCTTTACATATTAACCAATTTCTTAAAAAAGACCACTTCCTCATGAACTTATCTTGAATCAAAATCTTTTGGTTCAACTTTATACCGGTTTTGCTGAGGCTGCAACTGATGAGGATTTGGTTCATCCGACCCTTACACGTCATGGCCATGTGTATATGTGTGTGTGGATAAGGTGGGAATTCTTTGGGAAAAAACAATTGGGGAGGTCACGTCTCCCCCTCTCTTACTCTTTCACGGTTTCAACAAGGGAACAAAATAATACTTTGTTGTTTATTTATTAAAAGGGGCACACCCTCTTGTACTACTACCCACATGTTTTCCATTAAAGATCCGAGCATGAGACACAAAAAGGATGGCATTGCCACTCTTTGACCAAGATCTTTTATCTTTTATTTGTCTTAAAAAGTAAGCTCCTTTGGGATGAGGTATCTTGGTTTTGTCAAAGAAGAGAAGAACACATAAATGTCTGTCAATTTTTTATTTTTTTTTGATTAATGGGGATGTTCTTGCTTATATTTAAAGTGTTATAAGCATACTTACCAATATAGGGGAGGTTCAAATAAGAAATGGTTTTTTGCTAAAAAAACCTAAGAAACGATAAAAATCTTAAGAAAACTATATCAAACGAATTCCGATTGAGCTCATTCGTGGGTAGGGTGGGTTTAGGTTTTTAGGGGGGTAGGTTTTTGTGGGTGGGGTTGGAGGGGGGTTTTAGGTTTTTGGGGGAGCGGGTTATACTGCCCCAAACATCTGACTGCATTTTCCAACTGAAATAAAATATGACTACTGAAATTGCGTTGTACATCCAGAATAGTCCTAAGAAGACATGGTCCTCGCCCTTCATTTTAAGGCTATGCCATCCTAAGGTGCTGCTAAATGGAGGGGGTTTAGGTTTTTGGGGGCGGGTCAGGGTTCGATGAGACGGTTCCAACGCCGCTGGAATGAGTCGGAGATCGTTTGACCTATTTCTTAGTCTTTTTTAACGAAAAATCAATTATTAGTGAAAGTTTCCCCTACAAATATATATTATAGTGAAATCTTACCATCTCGGGTTTTGAGGCTAGTGTCTCTTGATCAGTTGCTCGGTGTGGATACATATAGAGAGAAACAAGTGGTTCCTCTGTCATCCACTTCGCCAAACATGGATCAAAGTTTGTATTTTTAAACACCATATGCTTATTTTTATTTTCGGTTTCTTAACTTCTATGCAAATAGAACATTTGTGAGAGTTTTTAAAAGTGTTTATAAATGTACGATTATACCGTTCTGTTGTCAACAATTTTATTAGTTTAGAACAACAGTCATTTAGAATAGAAGGGTGCTTAACATCTCAAGTTCACCTATTTAAATTGTTTTTAGTTGAAGCCGGTTAATCGGACATGTCAAGCCGGATTTTATTTGTTTTTCTCTTCAAAATCTATACCAAAACATAATATATTTTTATATTTCATTTTAAGCTTTTATAATATTTTATGACACCATCTGTTTATAAAGTGAAAACTCTCAAAATGTTCCTTTCACCAAACAAGTTCTCACATTTTCTCTTTTTCACTTTCTTCTTCCACAAAATGCCTCATTCAACATGGACGGCACCGCCCATATAATAGAGACGAAAGACCGTATAGTATCGACAGATGACGTATAATAAAAACGAACGAATATGTGCGAAAGAATTTTAATATGTTGAGACTGTATAATATGGGCAGACACCATATAATAAACGCGGAATACCATATTATAGAGGCGGACGACCATGACAATGATGTAAAACAAACGTTTCATGTATAAGAAGAGACCATAATCCGTTTTACATCCGGTCTGACCGGTGAAAGTTAAAGGGGGCATTTTGAGGAACTTGATCAGTCAAAGAGCCATTTTGGACATTTTCCTTTCTTTTTTAATTCGGTCTGACCGGTGAACAGTAAGACTACGGGTTAGATATCCGGTCCGATTACAAGAAAATTACTTATTTGTAGTGGATAGTAAAAAATTACTTATGAGCCAATGAATCTCATATTAATTGGTTTAGAAGGATGCACCTAATAGCCTTTCAATGTGAAGGTCATGGGTTTAAGGCTCACTTGGTGTAATATTATTCGTTGGTCGTTAAAAAAAAGTTGCTATCGACAATTTTTTTTTTTGAAAAACGACTTTCTTAAACCCCGACTCCCTTCGAGAGCAACCCGGGTGTTTCTGTGAGTCATGCATGTCTTTTCTAATGGATTGTAACCGCTGCGTACTCGAACCCGGAATCTACCTAGGAGAAAACTCATAACTAGAAAATTCTCCTTTGACTCAACCTGAAACAATTTGTTATAAGCGAGACTCAACTGATAACATTCTATTTAAAAAGTCATGCAAATACCCACCCACAAAAACACTTGTGGTTGCTATTTATCGGCAACTTGACACACTTTTTAACTTTTTCCATTTATAAGAATCTTGTTTAAATACAATTTCATAGTGGTTGGTGGAATGTTGACAACAATGGGGCATACTTTTCACTAAATCCCACACTCTACAAGACCTACATTTTTATATAAAGCTGAACACAAAAGTAAATCATATATATAGAGAGAGAAATTCACAAAAGATGAATGAAGGCGGCAACAGAAACAACCAATTACAGCTTCTCGTGTCATGTCCACTGAATTCAACCAACCCATCAATTCTCTACAGATGATTGCTCACTAAAAAACCCTAAATAGTAACACTCTCTTCCTTTCTTCATTTCCGTGTATTCGTTTCATGAAATTGGATTGATTTGATGTTAATGGATGCCTTGATTGTTGTTCAATTCGAGTGTTTATGTATCTGATTTCAGAATCTAGGGTTTCAATTTTCAAAATGGGCGTTATTTCCCCCTTTTAATTTGAAACTTTTTGGAGTAATGGATAAGGGTTTTAACCATCAGCAAGCTATACAGTTCCAATCGAATCTGAAAGAGGACCAATCGGAGATGATTATGATGGGGGATTTGCATAGGGTGAACAGAGTAGGTAGTGTGAATTATTCAGGGAGTTCTGGGAATGTGAGTGGGAGTTCATCATTTACTGGAATTGGGAATTCTTGTGATTCTCATGTTGTTGATTCGGGACCGGAGTTGAAGCATCGACCAGGGTTGGCTGGTGAGTGGTCTGTTGAAGAACAGTATAAGTTAGAGGAAGCACTTGTCAAGTATGTGTTTTGATCTAGTTTTATAATTGTTAAGTTGTAAACAATATTATTGTTGATTATGTTCTTGACCTTGTGGAATACGTGTAGATACGCGGATGAGGCTGGTATGATAAAATATGTCAAGATTGCTTCTACATTGCGTAATAAAACTGTACGCGATGTTGCAATCAGGTGTAGGTGGATGGCGGTGAGCTTCCCACTCTTTTGTTTTTGATGTTTTGATTTGTTTTTCTCTATTAGAACACTTCATTTGTGCTATGTTTTGTAAAAGGCAAATTGGATTTTAATAAGGCAAATTGGTTTTTAATAAGGCACCATTGACAACAAAAGTGAAAGCTGGGATTATTATGAGCCAAATTGTTAGTTTAGATTATTATCAGACGATGAGTAATAGCCTGTATTGTTAAAAACCAATTTGCCTTTTAATAATCCAAACTATGCCCATTTGCTGATAATTATTCATACTTTCAGTTTGAACAATGATACTCTTAACTTTCACTTTTGCTAATGAAGACAATCCAACAGGCATCATAATTTACACTTGATTTTCGCTCAGAAGGATGATTATGAGCGAAATGTGAAGCGTACCTTCTTTGTAAGCGAAATCAAGTGTTAGCCCAAAATAATTATGCAAGTGGGATTGCCTTTGACAACAAAAGTGAAAGTTAGGTATGGCATTGGTCAAATTGCCAGTGTGGGTTATTATTGGCCAATGGGTCATAGTTTGAATTATTAAAATCCAATTTGCCTAAAAAAAAGAACTTGTATCTTTATAGGATTCTTACATTTTTTTCTAGTATATTTAAAGATGCATCATTAGTGACATTGAGGCGTTAAGCTATTGTTTCCTAAAATGATCAGATAAATGTCTTGTATATATGATAAGAGGAGAATACAATACAATATATAGGAAAGATAATAAAGACAAGACCCCTCAACTACTACATTGACTAATATTCCCCCTCAAGCTAAGGCCGGGAAGCGACCTGTAGCTTGGACCGTAAAGAGAGAAACCATTGTGAAGATAGAGGCTTAGTGAACACATCAGCGATCTGGTCATTTGTAGAGATAAATTGGACTAACAGCTTCTTTTGAGCAACTTTTTCTCTAACAAAGTGAGTGCGTGCGTGGAACCGGATTGGCAGACAAATACGTGGCTCCTAAGTTGTCACACCACAATGTTGGAGCAGATTTTACTGGAACACGAAGTTTTTGAAGTAATGCCTCAAGCCAAGTCAATTCGGCAACTGTATCAGCTAAGGCCTTGTACTCGGACTCAGTAGATGATCGTGATACGGTCTTTTGTTTGCGTGCAGACCATGAGACCAAGTTAGAACCAAGGTATATTGCATACCCCCCGTGGATCGGCGATCATCTGGGCACCCAGCCCAATCCGCATCAGAAAAGGCATTCACAGAATTTAACGCAGCATCTGTGAAGGCATGTAAAGTTGAGGACGAGGACCGAGAGAGGAGACCATGATCTGTAGTCCCCTGGAGGTATCTGAGAATGCGTTTAACCGCTGACCAGTGATTCACAGTTGGGGATTGCATAAATTGGCATACTTTATTAACGGCAAAGTGATGTCGGGTCGGGAGAGTGTCACATATTGTAGGGCCCCAACTGCCTGACGATATTTAACCGGGTCTTCAAACGGGGCGTTGTCACCAAGAGCTAACTTGGCGGTGGAGGTACACGGAGAGGGAACCGGTTTTGAGTGAGATAACTTGTTCCGAGACAGCAGATCATGAATGTATTTGTGCTGTGAAAGAACAATGTTTTCTCCTTTGTGAGCAACTTCAATTACCAAAAAGTATGATAGGGGACCCATGTCTTGAACAGCAAAGGACTGACTTAAACACTGCACAACCCGGTCAATAGCGGTGGTGTTGTTACTTGTCAAGATTATGTCATCGACATATACAAGCATATAAAGCAAAGTACCATTAGCTGAGTAGATAAATAAGGATGGATCTGTCTTAGAGCCTGTAAAACCCAATTGCAGTAGAGCTTGAGATAATCGCTCGAACCAGGCCCGTGGAGCCTGTTTAAGGCCATAGAGTGATTTGTTAAGTAAACAAACATGATCAGGCTTAGTGGGATCAACAAAACCTGGGGGCTGCTGTAGATAAACAGTTTCCTTCAAGTCACCATGTAGGAAAGCGTTTTGGACATCCAACTGTCGGAGAGGCCAATGTCTAGTAACTGCCAAAGAGAGAACAACGCGAATAGTGGTGGACTTCACTACTGGACTGAATGTTTAAATGTAATCAATACCGGGTTGCTGGTTAAAACCTTTTGCAACCAAACGCGCCTTGTAGCACTTAATAGCACCTGATTGATCCCGTTTCAGTTTGTAAACCCATTTACAGTTGACAACATTGGTTCCAGAAACACGAGGGACAAGTGTCCAGGTACCGTTCCGGGTAAGTGCTGAAAATTCTTCTACCATAGCCGTACGCCAGTGATGGTCTTTGTTGGCAATGGAAAATGTGGCTGGTTCGGTGATGGGAGTGGTGTGGAGTGAGGTGGGTTGGTAGGGCTGTGTTTGTTTGGGATTTGGACGCAGGTTGGAAGGGCGGGAGGAGCGCTGTGAAGGAGCAGGAGGCTGTTGGGCAGCCGATGGGTGGGATGGTTGCTGTGAGAACCGGTCAAAGGCTGAGGTGGGAGCAGCCGATGAGAGGGGTGTAGAGGTAGGTCGACGGCTGTAGGTTAGGGTGATAGGTGGAGGTGGTGGTGGTGGTGGGTGGTTGTTTTCAGTGGTAGCAGGTGGAGGAGTGGCATTGGGAATAATAGGGGCAGGGGTGGGATAGGTGGAGACATAAGGGTTCGGAATGGAGGGCGAAGGAATAGGTTCTGGTGTGGTTTTAAAAGGGAAAAGGGTTTCATTGAACCGAACATGTCGGGCGATATACATACGTTCGGTGATGGGATTGAAGCACCGATACCCATGATGGGATGTGCTATACCCAAGAAAAATGCATGGAGTGGAACGAAAGTCTATTTTGTGGGGATTGTACGGCCTTAAGTGAGGATAACATTGGCACCCAAAAACCCTAAAAAAGAAAAAATCGGGTTTGTGTTTGAATACAAGTTCAAATGGAGAGATGGCAGAGTTGGCACGGGATGGAATCCGGTTAATAAGATAAGTTGCTGTTTCAAAGGCAAAGTGCCAAAAATGTTGTGGGATATTGGATTGGGCCATAAGAGTGAGCCTGGTTTCAACAACGTGTCGATGACGTCTTTCAACTATGCCGTTTTGTTCACTAGTGTGGGGACAAGAAAGACGATGAATGATGCCAATGGAGGAGAAAAACTGGGATAGATTTCTGAATTCTCCTCCCCAATCAGTTTGGACACATTTTATTTGTGTGGTAAATTGGCGTTCAGCCATTGTAACAAAATGTTTGAATACTTCAAATACATCAGATTTGCGTTTCAAGGGAAACAACCACATGAATTTGGAAAAGTGATCAACACATAATTGGAAATAATTGTGGCCATCAAATGAGGTGACCGGTGCGGGTCCCCAAACATCACAAAAAATTAAGTCTAGAATATGAGAACTTTTGTATTAAGAAGACAATAGGTGGAGTTTTGACGATTTCCCAATTAAGCAGGAATTACAATGCAAATCAAGTGTTTTATTGGAAATAGGTAAACAGTACTTGGATAACATAGTATTAAAAAGTTGATGGTGTGGATGCCTTAAGCGTTGATGCCATGTAGCAGCAGACGCACGAGAGGTTGAAAAAGCAACTTTGGGAACTGGTAGAGTTGTAGGAAGGGTGATTGAGTAGAGTCCATCTTCACTTGGACCCGTGAGGAGGGTATTGTGGGTGCACTCGTCCTTCACAGAAAAAAAGTTTGAATGAAATTCAAAATAGACATTGTTATCATGGCAAAACCTTTGAACATAAAGAAGGTTCCGTTTAATTTGAGGGACACATAGGATATTGGTTAAGGAAAAAGTTTTATTAGGTGAGTAATGATGAGAGGAACCAATATGTAAAATAGGTAAGCCTGTACCATTACCAACATGAAGATTGTCATCACCGTAGTAGGGTTCGGCACTGTCAAATCCAGACATATCTTGTTGGACATGGTTGTTTGAACCTTTGTCAGAGATCCAAGAGGATGTTTGTGAACGGTGATCAACATAATTGGCGGATGGTTGTCTCACCCGAATTGTGGACGGGTCAAGGTTCGGACATTGTGACAGGAGATGGCCAATTCCACACCTGTTACATGACCCATAAACAACATTCTGATTTGAGGCCCAACTAAACTGACCTGTGTTTCGGTTTCCTCCTTGGTTACGGTTGTTAAAACTGTTGTTGAATCTTCCGCCACGGCCACGGTTGTTGTATCCCCCACGACCACGATTGTTGTGATTGGTGCGGGTAGTGTAATGGGCCTGTGGTGACTGTTGGATCGATGTAGAAGTGGGCTGTAATTGTAAACCAAGTTTAGTGACTAACTGTTGAAGAGTACTCATGACTTCTGGTTGGACAGCAGTGGGACTAGGGGCCACATGTGCTGAAAAAGCCTGTGTAGGGGCAAGGCTAGATGGGGCAGTGTTATGGATCAGAAAGTCATGATCAGCAAGTAGCCCATGAGGCTCGTTGAATGCTGTTGGGAATTGTCTAGCCAATACGGTTGACTTGAGGGGGTTATATTCTTCACGAAGTCCGGCGAGAACGAGCATAACAATATCCTTGTCTGGCATTGGTTGTCCGATATTTGCCAGGGCATCAGCATATTCTTGGGCCCTGGTGAGATAGGCAGTATATGTTTCTGTTTCCTTCATCAGGATCTTTAGAAGTTGTGTTCTCAAAGTGAATTCTCGTGAAGAGGTATGTGGTGCATATTCACGTTCAAGAGATAACCAAAGGTCACGAGAGGTAGTCCCTTGAACATGCTGACACGAAGATTCAGAAATTGTTGACATCAGCAGCATGCGGACGTGCGCATCATTGGATATCCAAGCAGTATGGCTAGGGTTCGGGATTTCGGAAATAGCGGTATCATCCTTGCCAGAGGTGTGTGGAGATTGAATGAAAGGAGGCGGACAAGGAACTGTATCATCATTATAGCCGAACAGACCATTGGTAACCAAAAAGGGCTGGATCATGGCTTTCCAGAAGCCATAGTTGGTTGGGGTCAATGTGAAACCAAACTTGTGGGAGTTGTGGACTGTTTTCTCAGCAGAGGTGAAAGGAGGAATTGTGGGTGGTGCCATGAAAAGAAGCCGGAGATCGATCAGGGGGTGGCGGCAGAAGAGCAGGGAAAAACCCTAAGCTATGATACCAAATTGATCAGATAAATGTCTTGTATATATGATAAGAGGAGAATACAATACAATATATAGGAAAGATAATAAAAACATATAATAAAGAGATAATAAAGACAAGACCCCTCAACTACTACATTGACTAATATCCTATCACGGACAAAATCTATCTTGGTTGTGTGCATTTTGAGTGATGCATTATGAACATTATAAAGTTACTTGTTTGAATATTCACTAATATGAGATATTTGGCAGAGAAAACGAAAGAAACACGAGGAACCGAATCTATGGACGGAGTCAAAAGATAAGAAGGTAGACTATCAAAGCATATTTGAAATAACTTAACTTTAAGTTTTTCTATACTATTTGAATTAATCAGGTTTTAAAAGCGCGTGTGAGGCGCGCTTAGGCGCAGGTAAGAATGGTTTGAGGCGTAGGAATGAGGCGCGCCTCTTGTACATGGGAATATATTGTGCATTAGGATGTTGTATATATAGCTTTTTAGGTTGTACATATAGGTTATTTATACATTAAATTTTATATAGAAGTTATCTATATTTAAATTCTGGGTACATGATTATAGAAACCTATGAGAACTAAAAAAAGAGGTTATATAAATATCTTGCGCCTCGCGCCTCTGCTTCGGGGACTCTATCGCCTAGGTGCGCCTCACGCTTTTTAAAACTGTGTCTGACCATGCTTAAATATGAACATTGGGAAACTCTGTTTTATACTGCTTGAATTAGAATAATGTTGTAACCCGGGATGGTTTGTTTATTCTACATGATATTAGAAGCAGGCGTATAAATGGTTGTTATACATTAGCATTTTATAGGATAATCGAGGGCTTTGATATGGTCAGGTACTCGGGCACACATTACATGAGATGATTTTTGCAAGGTCTCAAGATAGTAATTAAGAACTTGCTTGTAAGAACTAGTGTCTAATACCCTGTTTACATTGTGATTAAATACGCTCTTTATCTCTCCATTTGCAATGTATCACTAGTACAACACTCATCATCCAACGTGTCATAATAATTCAGCATAAATCGGTGGAATTATCCTCAAAGTCAAGCAGACCGTCAGTTTCAGTTTCTACAATTAATGTGGCACCACTTTCAGTTTCAATGAACCATCGAGTCAGGGGTGCTGGTATTCATTTTGAAGGTTAGTGTTCATTCCTGTCAATGATAATAAAAGGAAACTAGGATATTTTTCATGTGACGGTAAATAGATGTTGCACTTTTGAAATTAATCTTGCTAATACATATATTCTTTAATGTTTAATATGGTTTTATACTTATATTACCACAATGACTTTTATTCTATTCATTGAAGCAGTATTACAAGGCTCAATAAGGCATATGTTGGAACAGAACAGGCAAGTTCTTGGACAGATCTCAACTAATATATCTGTACTAAAGGTAAGTAATTGTTCCAATTCTTTTCCTACCGCCTTCATACATTTTCATGGAATTGGTTCTTAAATTTGTTTAATACTTGTTTTCAGTGGTAAATAGGAGTGTTGGTACTTTTTAGACATGTTTTAGGTTGGTTTAGGCTAGTTTAGACATGTTCTAGGCCATTTTCAAACGTTTCAGACCAGCTTTGGCCGGAATCCTCGCCTCAGCGCCTTGATGGATGCAAGGCGGTAGTGAGGCGAGGCGCCTTTTGTGCCTCTGACTACTATGCTGTGCCTTATGAGTTATGTATGTGTGTGCTTGAGAAAGAATGACAACACAGATTGCAGTTTTGAATTTTGTATGGTTGAGTATACAAGAAGCTGATGCTTTACAACATCAATAAACAGCTGCAGGACAATGTCGATCTTTTTAGGCAGATGAAGAACAATGTTACTGCCATCTTAAACTTGTACGTGAGATATTCATAAAACTTGTTCCTTCTGTACATATTAGAGGTAGCAAATGCGCCACGGCTGGTGTAACGAGTCAAAACAGGTTGTGTCAAAAATGACGAATTTTTAGTATTTGAAATGGGCCGAGTTGACCAGATACACTTCTTTCCCAATTTTTAAATTTTTTTTCTGGAAAAATAGGATCTTAATATGATTTAAAAATCTATATGTAATTTCTGAATAAAGCAATTTAGGATGTGGTATGCATTAAAATACACTTCGGACGACTTCCTGTCGATCCATTTGATCCGTTTCTTTTTTTAACTATTTTTTTAGTTTTACTCATTCAATATGTTAAAAGATAACTCAAATCGACCCGTTCATTGGTAAATGGGTCGAAACTATGTTGATGTTATTTCCGCTAATGGATAATAACTCCAATTCAATTCTTGAAGCATGAGATGCATACCGGGCCCACCACTGCCTGTATCACTAAACGAGGATCTTGCTAATACGCTCTCCATTAAAACTCAGGTGATTATCTTTTCAAGATTAAATCTTTTGCATCTATAGTGAAAAATGAGGTTTCATCAACTTTTACAATTCTTCGTTTTTCAGGAATAATCTATGAAATACTGATATTGTTTTATGTTTGATAACTGACAGACGATGATGTTCGCCTCAACAGGCAGGATGAATATGAAACAAGAACCAGGGTGTTGGTGAGGGTCGGTTCCTTCGGTTTATAGTTTTCTCCAAGTACAGAGTTAAACCGGCGGTAAAGTCAATGGTCAATGAGTTATCACCCTGTGACTTTACTCATCAAGGAAGATTGTTTATAAGGAGTATTGGGTTTTTTTTGTATGTAACTGTATTGATTGCATATTTGGAACCAAAACCACAATAAGAAAGCTTGTAGAACTTCAGTTTTGAAAAGCTATGATTGTTTAGCTATGGAAACTGTATTGATTGCCTATTTTAGATGTTTTTATCAAATAAAACTGTTCATAATCATATGCTCATCTCTATACCTCCAACCGACTTATTTTTCTTCCCCTTCCTCCGAACTAACATCAATAACTAGTTTTATACCCTTTTCTGGGTTTTCAAAAATAAAGATGAATTTCACATGAGATGAGCAAGATTGCTAATCTAATGCCCTTTGCTTTGTACCTGCAAAAAAATAGAGATGAATTTCAAAAAAAAAAAGCTTAATTATAGCATACACAAGAACGTTTAGTGCTAAAGCAACAACACAGAAATTAGAAACACCGCTCTTCATAACTTGGAACAAACAACACAACACAATTGTATGTCAGATTTGTCCCAAGAAAGGCCACACTGCAACGACTTGCTATTTTGAAGTTCCGACGAATGGTTTTCAACGTAAGGTGGTTCACGAAATCAGGGAGGAGGACGAGGACATCAAACAGTGGCCATAATTTTTATCGCGGTGGTGGATTTGGTAGCAGAAATCGTCACCGGAGCAGGGTAGAATAGCTAGATTTGTTGCGTTTTTCTACAATCAAACGGGTATGTAACCTTGTTAAAAGGGAAGTGGGGGAGGGAGTGGGGGAGTTTAACTCAGAAACTGCTAGAAACTGTCTGAAACTAAAAAGACGTCAGTTAACCTCCAAATTTTCACGTAACTGCTCAGTTTGAAGGCCTGAGATTGAATCTTGAGGTGCTTATGACAGTTTTTAATGAGTTTAACGGTTAAGATTAGTTTTAAAAAATGATTATTGGATTTTAATAATCCCACATTTTATCAATTAGCCAATAATAATCCCAAATGAGAATATTCTTACCACCGGTCCCTACTTTCAAACTATTTTTTACATTGGACCCCAGTTAAAAAAAACTTAACGCCGTTAGTGTTTATATGACGTGGACATCTACAAACCGTCGGAAAGTCGAGCCAAGCTAGCAGTGGTCTCGTGTTGGCTTTTGAAATTGGCTTTGGTGGTGTTTAACTGGTTTCGTGGGTCCGGAAAGTCCAAACAGAGACAACGGTGGTGTTTAACGAGACCAGTTAAACACCATCAGAGCCAATTTCAAAAGCCAACACGAGACCACTGCTAGCTTGGCTCGACTTTCCGACGGTTTGCAGATGTCTACGTCATATAAACTTTAACGGCGTTAAGTTTTTTTAACGGGGGGGCCAATGTAAAAAAATAGTTTGAAAGTTGGGACCGGTGGTAAAAATATTCTCAGTTGGGATTACTATTGACCAATTGGTAAAATGTGAGATTGAGTTAAACCTTAACAAAGTTCTGGTGGTTGGAATTTCACAGGAAAGTTGGTAATATGACAAATTGAAGTATCTCAGTAGTTTGGCTGAAAGAGGGATTTTTCATGAACTTATTGTTATTCAAATAACTCTTATCAAGAGAGAAACAAAAGTAATTGTTGTATTGCTTGAATTATTTTACATAGAGGAGAATAACCTCTATTTATACTATTTTACAACGGTCCTAAATGAATAAATATAGCTGTCCACGGCTGTCAATTGTGGAGGAATTGAAACCGTTTAATTTTGCCCTTATAATCATGGGAAATGATGTGATTGTCCACCAATCTTGCTGATCCCATTTAATCAAGAATATTCCATATGTTTTAACACGCCCCCTCAAGTTGAATGGTGAGATCTCTAAAATTCAACTTGCCTAGACACTCGTACAAGATTCTTTCATTAACGGCTTTTGTTAAAATGTCAGCAAGTTGGTCTTCTGACCGAACAAATGGTAGTGTGATGATCTCTGCTTCCAACTTTTCTTTGATGAAGTGTCGATCTACCTCTACATGTTTCGTTCGATCATGTTGTACTGGATTTTCTGAAATTTGAATGGCTGCTTCATTATCACTCATAATCCTGCTAGTTTCTTGTGGTGGATATCCTATCTCAGTTAGGAGCCTTCTTACCCATAGTATTTCAGTTAATCCCCTTGCTATCCCTCTAAATTCAGCTTCGGCACTTGAAAGGGCCACCACCTTTTGTTTTTTGCTTCTCCACGTAACAAGATTTCCACCAACTAAGGTAAAGTACCCTGATGTTGACCGCCGATTGCCTTTATCTCCTGCCCAGTCTGCATCAGTGTATAACTCAGTCTCTAGATGCCCATTTGGTTTGAACAAGACTCCATGACCAACCGTTCCCTTGAGATGTCTTAAAATTCTTAAGACTGCATCCATATGAGCACTTTGGGGTTGATGCATAAACTGACTTACCACTCCTACAACGTATGCTATATCGGGTCGGGTGTGTGAGAGATATATAAGTTTTCTCACCATTCGTTGGTATCTTTCTTTGTCAGCTAACTCTACTTCTTCCTCCATATAAAGCTTCTGATTTACAATTATAGGAGTATCTGCTGGTTTGCAATCAAGCATACCAATTTCTGTCAGTAAGTTGAGAACATACTTATTTTGGCACATGTAGATTCCTTGTTTTGATCTTAGAACTTCAATCCCAAGGAAGTATTTAAGTCTCCCTAGGTATTTCATTTCGAATTCTGTAAACAAGTTCTTCCTCAGTTTGGTTATTTCTTCTTTGTCGTCTCCTATAATAATCATATCATCAACATAGATTATTAAGCAAGTTATGAGGCTATTTCTCTGTTTGAGAAACAATGTATGATCTGAGTTACTTTGTTTGAACCCGTAGTTTTTCATGGCTAAGGTGAACCTGTCGAACCATGCTCTGGGAGACTGTTTTAGCCCATAGAGAGATTTCTTTAGGAGGCATACTTCTCTTTCTCCAAAATTATTCGTGAATCCATGTGGGGCTTCCATGTAAACTTCTTATTTTAGCTCTCCATGTAAGAAATCATTTTTTACATCAAATTGATGAAGTGACTACCCTTTATTTGCTGCTACGGAGAAGAGAACTCTAATCGTGTTAATCTTTGCGACCGGAGAAAAGGTTTCAGAGTAATCAATCCCGTATGTTTGAGTGTAGCCTTTAGCTACTAACCTGGATTTATATCTTTCGATCGTACCATCGGGTTTGTATTTAATTGTAAAGACCCAACGACACCCGACCATCTTCTTTCCTGAAGGCAAGACACATTTCTCCCATGTGTTGTTTTTCGTCAAAGCCTTCATCTCTTCTTCCATTACATCTTTCCAATGCTTCGATTTCAAGGCTTGTTCTGTATTGGTAGGGATTTCTCCGGAATACAGAGACGAAGAGAAAGCCTTGGCTTCTTTGGATAGATTCCCTTTGGCTACGTTAGCCATAGGAAATCTACTCCCCTGAGACTCTTTCCCAGGAGAATATCTTTTCGGTGGAACTCCTCGGTTTGTTCTCGGTGGCAACACATATCTTCTTGATGTGTCGACTTGTGTGGAAGAATTCTCTTGTTCCTGTATACTTTCACCTTGTTCTGTTGTTTCGTTAGTGATATTTTCAATAATTTTAGTAGAGCTAGGTATAGGGCAAGGATGAGTATTACTTACCTCGGGTATCAGGTCGGGAGTAGTTTCTTGGGTGGCACTGACGTTTGGGTCTTCTGTTTGTGTGGAGGGAGGAGACTCATTTTCTATTTGTGTGGAGGGAGGAGACTCATTTTGGGTGACAGATCTCCTTTCTTCTTCATATGAAACATAATTCAACCAACTCGGTGTGTCAAGATATTCTCTCTCCCCCTTACCACTGTGTTGGGAAGCATAATAATACTCGGTTTCGAGAAAATCACAGTTCATAGTGGTGAACATGTGTTGGGTTTTTGGATTGTAGCATTGGTACCCCTTTTGAGTTATACCCAACAAAGACACGTTTTTCAGCACACGGATCAAGCTTAGTTCTATTTGATTTTGGTATGTGGACAAAGACTGTGCATCCAAAAATTCGTGGTTCAAGTGTAAGAATGGAGGGAGGTTTAGTGAATTCTGAAAGGACTTGTAGAGGAGTTTTTGTTTTTAGAATTTGAGTCGGAAGTCGGTTAATAAGGTAAGTGGCAGCAGCAAGGGCTTCTGGCCAAAATACCTTTGGAGCTTGTGATTCTATTAGGAGGGCCCGAGCTATTTCTAACAAGATGCGGTTTTTTCGTTCCGTGACACCATTTTGTTCTGGAGTATGAGGGCAAGTATTTTGATGAATTATGCTTTTGGTTTGGAAAAAAAGTTTCATATTAGTGTTAACAAATTCCCCTCCATTATCTGATCGAAATATTTGAATGTTTTTTCTGAAATTGGGTTTGGATCATGGTGTAAAAAATGGTGAATTTGTCAAGGACTTCAGATTTATTTTTAATAGGTACACCCATGTCATCCGTGTACAATCATCCATGAATATTACAAAAAAACGAAAGTTTTGTCCCCCAATGATTGGAGCGGGACCCATACATCTGAGTGGATTAATGAAAAAGGTAAGTCAACCCTTGTGTTATTCGGTCTAAAAGTTTTCCGGTGACTCTTAGCTAACACACAAGTTTCACAATGTGACTTACAAATTGAAGGAAATAAATTAGGAAATAAAACATGCAAATAACCCGTAGATGGATGCCCCAGTCTTCTATGCCATAGCCAGGCTTCACGTTCTGCCATTCCATGAGAAAGCATTACAGTACCACTTTGAGTCACCTCATCCACGTAATACAACCCTTGTCTTTCAGTGCCACGCCCAATTATCGCTCCCGTTCTTATATATTGTAAGATACAAAATGTGGGTTGCATGAGGACTAAGCAATTTAACTCTTTTGTTACGTGACTTATCGATAGGAGTTTATGTGATAGGGAGGGAACGTCGAGACAATTAGAAAGTTTAAGAGTTGGAGAAATTTCAATAGTTCCCCCGTTTTTCACATTCATTGTTTCTCCATTTACCGTTTTTATATATGATTTTGTAGGTTTGGATGATGTGGCAAAATCTGATAATTCGTAAGTCATGGTATCATTGGCTCCACAGTCAAATATCCATGACTGTTCTCGTCTTTTATTACATTTTTGAGCCACATTTGCCATGCCACTAAAGTTTGTGCTCTTTTTGCAATTTATTAAACTTTCTTTTATAAAAGAGAGAAAATTTGTGGCTTTTAATACTTTTGATTCTGATTCTACAAGGGGCAATTTGTATTTAAATTGAAGATAAAGTGGGGTGTTCGAGATATTTCTCTTAACCCCTGTACCTGTGGCCATCGAGAACAGGCCATGTTCTTCTTCATCGTGTGCCGCCGCCACCCCTCCAAATCCGGCGGTGTTGTTCCGATTATCGTCGCTGGTGTTGGTGGCATCATTGTTGCCCACGGCGGCGGAAGCTTTACCCCTCTCTTGTCCGGTAATCTCGGTCCCCCTTTTGTGACCATAGGACCACCACTCGAGATAACCAACTAGCTTGAAGCATTGTTCTTTGGTATGTTTTGTCATACCACAGTGAGCACATTTCAGGTGAGATTTGTCCTCTTTGGTCGACGGTCCATTTTTTTTCCCATCGATCCGACGATGCCCCTTTGTTATAAACCATAACCCTTCTGCTTCGGTGGCAAGTGAACCCGTTGCTATGCCCTGTGCGTCATTGAGAGTTTCTCCCATAATATTCTGGTGAGCAGCCTCTTTACGAAGATGGAAGCGGTTCTAACCGGAGTATTTCCCTTTTAATGGGGCCGTATTTCCGGTCTAGAGCATTCAGAAATTGAAAAAGTTTTTGTTCTGACTTGATTTTTAAGTATGTCTTGATATCTTCCGGACATTTCATGGGATTTGGATCAATTATGTCAATCTCACCCCATACCCCCTGTAGTGTGATCCAAAAATCTTCAAGAGAATTATCATTCTGTTTGATGTCGTTAGCTTTGACATGAAGGTTGAGTGTCTCGGTGACCACCAGGGCACTGATTCAATGTTCTGTATCAACCACGAAAAAACGACTAAGTCGTCTTGTTCCCACTGTTTGTAGGTTTCATCATTTGGATCTGGGGGATTTGAGTTTAAATGTTTCAACAGGGTCTTTGATTTTCCGCCTATGGCCTGGGTCCAAAGAGCATAATTTTGGCTATTGAGTTTGAGATTAATCTGTAGGCTGTAGGAAATTTTTTGGCTGGGAATTAATCCCATGTTTGAGCAAGTTGGCGAGCTGTAAGGATAGGTCATTATTCTGTTTACCGTCTCCGGACATGGTGACCAGGTTATGATAGGTTACGAAGGTAGATGATGAGCATGTCAGCTTTTGGAACTTAAACCATGCTCTGATACCATCTTATCAAGAGAGAAATAAAGTAATTGTTGTATTGCTTGAATTATTTTACACTATTTATACTATTTTACAACGGTCCTAAATGAATAAATATAGCTGTCCACGACTGTCAATTGTGGAGGAATTGAAACCGTTTAATTTTGCCCCTATAATCATGGAAAATGATGTGATTGTCCACCAATCTTGCTGATCCCATTTAATCAAAAATATTCCATATGTTTTAACATAAACAATATATGATTGTAAGCTCAGAAATGCTTCTCTATTACCACTGATCACACAAAGGTATTTAAAGTGAGTTTAATATAATTTTAAAAGTGTAGTTGAATATATAATATTAAAAGTTGGTATTTAAGGTGAGTTTTAGATTGGGTTCTGGTAATGAGCATCTTAACTGGTAGTATTTAATCACATAAGACGATACACGAAGGTATACCCGATACACGAAGGTATACCCATGAACCCGATTGGTAATGTGTAAAGTGTATTAGACCGAGTATGAGATATGGTTATATAATCGGGAATGACTGTCACACCTCCTCCAGACACGGGCTATTCATGACTGATTCATACAGAAGAACCCAACAAAAACTTAAACAAACGTCTTTCATTGCAAAATAACTAAAGTACAAAGATCCAAAAACTTAAGTTCTAAGAAGTTAAACTATATATTCCCCGTACTTGACACAAAACATCAAAACATTCATCTCGAGTCATCGAATCGAAATAAGTCAATATGTGAATCTAGCATAGACGGGTGGGTGTGAATATGATAATGAAAAAATAAGGAAACCAAACTGCAATCACTCTTTATTCATGTAATTATCATCAAGAATTTACAATGAATATTCAAGAACAAGAATCTCTAGTGATATGCTATCATCCACCCCATGGAACTTGTCCACGGGGTGAGGTTGTTACTTGATGGCTAATGTTTTACCTCACACACTTACACACTTCATATGGAGGATGGTAATTATAGATTACAAACCCTAATATCACAACCAAATATTAGGAAAGTCTATTTTACCCTTTTATCAAACACTAGGGCAAGTCTCATAGATCTCAGCCGTTGATATTGTCTAACTATGGGGATCGGGTCCAACAATATCTTTATCATTAACTTAAGTTACCGCACTTAATACAAACTGCATCAGTAGTAAATTTACTACTGAGAGTTTAAGTACTAACTAAGTTCTTCGGTAGTGGCAAGAATCAGTACAAACTCTGATGTCAGTATTAATCGAGTTCTTCAGTACTAACAAGTCTAGTTTACTACGTCAATAGAGATGATTACTATTGCCTTGATGTTAGTTATTACTGATACTTGAGTAGTAAGCGCTGTTTTGTATTAACTTTGAAGGGCAATAGTAAAGCTTGTCTTTAGTAGTAACTACTTCTCAGTAGTAACTCATTCATAAGTACTAAGTTGTCTTGCATTGGTGGCAACAACTTAGGTCTTAATGCACTTTGATGTTTGATAAATTCAGCATTCCTAAACACTCTATTATAAGGGTGAAGGGAGTCGTTGGACGGGTTTCTCACGGGTTGCGAGGGTTCCACGGGCTACACCGCCGCAAGTGGCGAGAGCTTGGTGCGGGTTAAGGGGCACGAGTACTAAAGCCCGTTCAAACCGGTGAGAGTGTACCGTTGGCACTTAATGTCAGCCACGTTGTCTTTGGGGTTTCCAGAAATAGGCAAAGAGAGGTGGAGACTGTGTCAGCGGACGGTAACCAGAGGAGATCTGGATCGAATATGACGGAGGTCGGTGAGGCGGTGACGATAATTACGAGGGTGATGATGATGAGGAGGATGCGTGATGGTAACTTTGTCGACATGGTGGCAATCGAGCGGTGTGCTTTCGGAGGGGAAGCTCACCTCGGTGGAAATTGGAAGGTAAGAGTTAGGGTTCCGGGTAGAAATTGGATTAGGGGGATTCCGATTAGGTTTTGGACCGTTGGAAAGAAGGTATATCAAACTTTGGACTGCTTCAACGAATATAAACGCTCAATCGCCACCATGTCGACAAATTTTATAAAAAAAAATTTAAATCATGGGTTCAAATGCTTTCACAATCTTTCTTTAGGGTTGTAAGGGTAAAAATAATATGACAAAATTTAATTGGGTGAAATGAGAAGGTTTCATGCCTCCACCCTAACATCTTTAATCAAACAAATCTATACTGTATAATACCCTATAGGCACACATAACCAGGAATTCATATTATATATAGAAATTCATACTTTTGTACGGAGATTATATGAATATGAAAGTATATTGGTGAAAGAATTATAAAGAGAAACGAAACCATAAGATAGCTTTTGTCTTTTTTACATAAAAAGACTATATATTTTTTATATTAATGTAAATAACTCAACTAAAGAACGAGAAGAATTATTCTTTGCATCCGAGATCATTAAAGATATGTTATGCATTTCACATGCTATTGATAGATTAAAAATTGGTAAAATTGTGTATTAATTCAATTCATTTCCAAACATGATTGTGAGTTTTAATCTTGTTTTTATTTTATTATTTTTCATGTGGTATTGGGCTGACTTGGAAGCTGATGGGCTGACTTGGAAGCTAATGGGCCGACTTGGAAGCTAATGGGCTGGTCTGCTACTTGGATATGAGCTAGATTGCTTGCCTCTTACCCGGTGAAGACTATTGACAACTTTAAGATAAGAGTTTACTACATCACAGAAATAAAGATAAGAGTCGTTGACTTGAATGCTGGCATGTAGTTTCTTCCACAGCGACGATCAGGCTCCGATCATCATTTTCATAGGTGACTTCTTATGACTCCGATCAAACATGCTAATAATTTAAGCATAATTGTGTACGTATAGCTTGTAGAATTGAAGGAGTATTTTTGCTTTAGTTTTCATTTTCTGGTGTTGTGGTATATGACTTTTATTAGACTTGCAAATGTTAATTTAACACTAATAAAGATTTAAGAATTTTTACACATTTTGGATTTTGTTTTCTATCCTTAGTATATATATAATACATTTTTACACTAGTAAAAAATATATATATGTATATATATATATATAGGGAATGGTTCAAATGCTAACAAACTTTTTATGTGATAACCGTGCTAATCACTATAAAACAATCACATATTTTATAAATTATTTTTTATTTTAATTGTTAAAATATAATTTAAGTATCTTGAATAAATATTTTGAGCGTAAATACGGAAATGATGAGTTTTACGTATATGTACCAAATAATGTTACATATACGTGACACATAGTGTTTACATATATGTAAATTAACATAATGATAATTAATACATATATGTAACACTATGTTTTAGAGTGGTTATTGTGGTTATCACATAAAAATTGGTTAACATTTGAACCTCACCCTATATATATATATATATATATATATATATATATATATATATATATATATATATATATATAAGGGAGGGTTCCAGAGAAAACCACAAAGTTAGGCGAAAACCAAGAAAACCACTAAAACAATGTGTAATACTATGGGTTACATATACGTAACCGCAATTTTGTTATTTTCTGTTTACGTATACGTAACACTATGGGTTACGTATACGTAAGCCAATATTTAAATGTTTTTTGGTAAAAATGTGTAATATTACACTGATACTCTTATAAAAAAATAAAAAATAATTATTATTATATTATTGGTTAAAATTGGTTTTTTAATGGTTTTCTCGGTTTCCGCCTAACTATATGGTTTTCTCTGGAACCATCGCCTATATATATATATATACATGCATAAAGATTTAAAAATTTTATATACTGATATTTTTCACCCCGTGTGTAGACACGGGTTCTAACCTAGTATAAAATATATATTAAACATTTACTAAGAAAAATATTTTTTTTTAATTTAAAAAATATTCTGTATAAAATTGAAAACGTTTAAAAAAAATAAATAAACATCTGTTTTTAGTAAGATTTTTTTTTTAAATAATTAAAAAAACGTTTTTATAGAGTAAAATACAACTTAAAATCGTTTATATAAAATACATTCAAATGTTTTTATAAACTACATTAAAAATGTTTTTTTATACAATAGATTACGTTTTTATAAAATAAAAAGACATGTTTATAAAATATATTAAATTTTTTTTTTGATAGAATACATTAAAAAAACGTTTTTTATAAAATACATTAAAACGTTTTTGTAAAATAAAAAAACATTTTTGCTTAAAAATTATTATTTTTAAAACCGTTTTTTTAAGTTTAAAAACACTTTATATAAAATAAAACGTGTTATCAGAGGCGGCTTAATCATTTCAGGTTCCGATCATCATTATCATAGATGAGTTCCGATCAAACATGTTAATAATTTAAGCATCATTGTGTACGTACGTATGTCATCAATTACCAAAATTGATTGATAACCCTAAGTTTGAAAGCTTGTAGAATTGAAGGAGTATTTTTTTTGCCTTCGTTTTCATTTCTGGTGTTGTGATAAGAGGGTGGCTCAATCATTTTGGTAGCCTAAAGCGAACTAACAATTTGAGTACCATTTTCACGTTTATAGGTTCGTCTATATCTAGAGCTTCGTCTACATCTAGAGGTGCATTAACTTTTATATTGTTACGAATTTTAGTAAAAAACCTTTTTTGTGATTCCATTTCAGCTTCTAGTTTATGTTTCTTGTTTTGTTTTAGAATGACCGGATTCATGTTTTCTAATTCGATTTGACATAATTAAAGCAAGATTTATCACAGATTAGGGCCAGTTTACAAATTAATAAATTCAAGTTAATCAATTAATCAAAAAATTAAGCAAAAAATAAATCCAGTTGAATTGTATCTGAGAATTGTGATAGCATACAAGTAGAGCCGTCGAAAACCCAAGTTTCTAACTTTCAAGTAGAATTGCTTTAGTAGTTCAGTCAATCTGCCTTATAACTGAAAATCCAAATCTACTAACTGCTTTATAAATGAAAATCCAACTTTCCAACTTTCAAGTTCCAAGCAAAAGTCGATTATAACTTCAGAATTAAAATCCAAGCTTCCAAGTTTCCAACTCCAATCGAATCTTAAAGGAATAATAGAGAGTAGATTTCGAATTTCAAAGAAAATAAGCGATAGAGTGAATATTAGAGAGATGGATTTAGCTATTTAAGATTACAGATTTAAAGAAAACAAACCTTTCATTCTTCAAGACATCGAGACGTTTGAAGGTTAGAGTGACAGTGATGTTCTTCATCATCGCCGCCAGTTGTCAAGTTGAGTCGTTGAGGTTGTTTTCTAAGGCAACTCTTCGTCTTTTGCCCTAAATCTCTTCAGATGTTCGGTGTTTTGGCGTTGCCTGATCCTCGCTTCAGCCTTCAACGAATAAGTCATCAAGTATTATAATGCAGGCGGGTACTTGGTCTTGTTCAGTCGTTCCATTAAGCCTAGCCCAAACCACACACATGTATATAAAAAAATTTGGGCCCTTATCATTTGGTGGCCCAAAGATACGGTTTTACTTGTTTTACCTGATATTGCCTTTTATGAGACATGCAAATGTGAATTTAACACTAATAATTATATGAGTTTCTTACTTTCAGGCAAGTCAAACTGTCAACAGGATCACTATAATTTCTTAATGAAACCTTTAAAATAAATCAATTTAAGATGCCAATGGTGCTTCTTTGATTACAGTATCAAAATAATGAAACTTTTATGTGTCATGAGTAGTTTAAAGATTTCGTATATTTCCATTGACAGTCAATCAAATCAATTAACTTTGTATGTGTCATACGACAGTTGGAGAAAGAGGAGTTTTAAAATACTTTTGACATATTCCTCAGAATCTGATAGAGGAGAGAACCATGGCTGATGCACTTGGTCGTCGCGTAAAGCAATTAATCAAACACTATCGTTCATGGGAGATGGAACCACGAAAACAAAATTTATTGACGACTAAATCTTTGAATGATCTCATGAATCACCTCACGAACATGATGGTAGGTTATGAAAATAAGGAAGTGTTGGCTTTACTGCAACAAATGGAATGCCTGGTGGGTAGTAAAACTTGGAATTATGGATGTTATGAGTATTCAGATATTATACCGGATATTGATAAGATGACAGATATTTGTGAACAACTCACTAACATCAGAAATAGCGTAGATGAAGAGGAGTCGTTACGTAAAGCTAGTAATCACACTATTTCGTTCATCGGTAGAACAAAATAGAATGATAACTGAACTTTTTGATGGTCTCAGGAATCACCTAAGAGACATGATGGTAGGTTATGAAAATGAGGAAGTGCTGGATTTACTGGAAGAAATGGGGCGCGTGATAGATATTGGAGGCTATGTGTATTCAATAGTTAGACTGGATATTGATAAGCTGGTAGCTATTTGTCAACAACTCTGTAACATCAGATATAGCTCACATGTAGAGGAAGAAGATGTGGTGGGCTTTGATAATGAAGTAGAAATACTACTTGATCAACTTACTGGAACGTCTACAAAGCAGTTACAGATTATCTCAATTACAGGAATGGCTGGGCTTGGAAAGACGACTTTGGCTACAACGTTATACAACCATGAATTAATTAAGTATATGTTCGATTTTCGAGCGTGGACTTGTGTTTCTCAAATATATCTGAAGAAGAACTTGTTAATCAGCATATTAAGCTCTTTTATCGATAATCTTAAAGACCATCTTTACGAAATGAGCGAAGAACAGTTGGGGGAAAAGTTATACAGAAAACTAAAGGGTCGTAAATATTTGGTGGTCTTTGATGATATCTGGGATTATAGGGTCTGGAATGAACTGAATATGTATTTTCCAGATGACAAAACCGGAAGCCGAGTTCTCTTTACTAGCCGTGATATAGACTTGAGTTTACATGTACAGTCAGCAAGACATGCTTATGTTTTACGTCTTCGTACTGAAATTGAAAGTTGGGACATATTTGAGAAGAAGTTGTTTAGAATGGGAATATGCCCAAGTGGATTGGAGGAATCTGGACGGGTGATAAGTAGAAAATGTGAAGGTTTGCCTCTTGCAATTGTTATAGCTGCTGGTCTACTGAAAAATAATCTTTCAGTCACCTGGTGGGAGAGCAAATCTCTACAAGTGTACGTTCATTTATGGCTAGTGATCCAAGTCAATACGTAGACTCGTTGGCTTTAAGCTACGATCATTTGCCTCCTCACTTAAGACAGTGCCTTCTCTTTCTTGGAGCATTTCCAGAGGACTATGAAGTCCCTGTGACAAAGCTAACATGGCTATGGATTGCTCACGGATTCATACATGAATCAGGAAGCAGAATGTTGGAGGATGTTGCAGAGGATTTCTTGAAGGATTTAATTAGGAGAAGTCTACTGATGATTAGCAGAATAAAGGCTGACGGCCAAGTTAAAACATGTCGCATCCATGACTTATTGCATGATTTTTGCTTGAGAAAAGCTGAGGAAGAAAATTTTCTGTCAAACTATTATAGGTACGAGCACATGTTTTTGCAAGAACTTACTAAATTAAGAATTAATAACCTAAATTTTCAGGTATGGCGTGCTGTCATCAGTTTTCTGCTTTCCATTGGAGCTAGGAAAATCTCTTCAAGAGGGTGGATCGATTCATATCAACACGTACGAATTCCTTAGTGTTTTGGATCTAGAGTCTATCCTTATCTCTTTATTCCCTTCAGATGCAGTACAAATGGTTAATCTGAGATACATGGCCATTCAAGCACATGATGGAAGTCCACATGAATCAATATCAAACCTTTTTAACCTACAAATGCTCATAATATCCTCAAGGAAGAATGTTGTTGTACCAAAAACCATATGGAATATCGTAAATCTAAGGCATCTGTATATCAAATCCGGGGAAAATGTTATAGAGGAGCCTGTTTTTCTTCAAGTGACAGGGAAGGATGGTTGTCAATCTCCCAGTTCACTAGCTAGCTTTCAAACATTATCACAAGTAAGTCCGCGATCTTGCCACAGTATATTTTCATGGACTCCCAATCTTAGGAAGCTTGGGTTTTGCGGACCCTTAATATCAACACAAGGTGATCTGGAATTTCCAAATTTAGGCTCTGTGTTGCACCTTCAAAAACTGAAGTTACTCAATACATTTCCACACCCTGAAGCAACGAGATTGTGCAATCCCATTTTGTTTCCTGAAAATCTTAAGCAATTGACATTATCAAACACTGGTATGGATTGGGAAGAGATGTGGAGCTTCTCCTTGCTACCTAACCTTGAGATTTTAAAATTAAAATTTCAATCTTGCATTGGAGAAATTTGGGAGACAGGGGATGCAGAGTTCTGGCAACTCAAGGTCTTGAAGTTGCATGATCTGGACATAATGCAATGGGTTTGTTTGAGGGACAATTTTCCAAGACTACAGTGTGTGGTGGTTAAACGTTGTTTAAAACTCAACAGCATTCCAGCAGCTCTTGGGAAGATTTTTACATTGGAGGTGATCGAGGTAAATGGATGCAGCCTTTCTACATATACATCTGCAGTTGAAATTCAGAAAGAGCAAGAGAGTGAAGGAAACAGTTTCTTGAAAGTCAGCGGTAAACAAAATTTTTAAGGCAGTTATGTGATTTAAATCTTCTCATGTTGTTTTGTGCATCTAAGTTTTATGGTCAAATAAGTGTGTGTTTTATTTATAGGAAATAAAAGAAATATAAGAAATTTGTAAACTTTATATAAGCACATAACATTACGTTTGAACTACATTTGATTATTTCTGAGTGATATATATCTTTTTTTAATGGAACGGGTATATTGATGAACTTTATGTCAGTACAAGATTTGAACCTGCAACCAACATGTTGTAGGAATATGTGAGGGTTGAGCAATAGGCCTCGAAAATATCTAAGTTCTTCCTATATGTATATATCAACGATATAAGAATTATATGCCACCAGTTGTGGTTTGTTTGTACCACATTTAAACATCTTGACCTCATGGTCTTGGGTTCAAGCTTCACACAGCATGAGATAATTTCTTAACTAATAAACACATATCCCTCTACCTCGATTGGTAGAGTGCAAACCTCCAAACCTTGTCGTCGAGCATTCAACCCTTAAGGTTGGTGATTTTCTTTCACTTTTGTTTCAAGCTGCCTATGGAAGATGGTTGGTAGTAGCAACGGTGGTGTTACGAGGGCTTACTTGAGAAAATATTGTTATAACAAAGATGTCTTTTGGCTACCATTTAATCATTTTTTAAGCCCAGCCATCCCCAAACTAGTATTATCAGAAATCCTTCTTTTAAAGACTTATTTTATGAGGGAAAAGTTTTGAACTTAATATCCAACAAAATGATAATTCAAACAATATAGTTAACGTATTCAAGCAGATCAAATCAATCTTTTTTTCCTTCACTTCCAGTGTGATTGTCATTTATTTTCTTCGTGAAGAATTAATTAACCAGACCGGTAGATAGTATGATGAATGAAAAAACCATATGATAGATGAAGCTTACACTAACATCCAAGTTGCTGTGTAATTGCTATTGCTAGCAGCCCTATTTTTGACAGTGTAGAAGTCCCCACAGCAAATATGCTCTCTCGTCATAATCATATATCATGCCTACACCTCACATACTCGAACATAATGTATCTGACAAAACACTAGACAATTGTATCCAAGAAACAAAAATGCAGGACCCCGCGGTTTCTTGGGGTGATATATGTCAAAAGGAATTGGGAAGCCTCGAAGTTGTTAAAGAAGCTTCTGAAAAGTTTGATCAAATCAAGGCCCGCATGAAAGCCGCACGAGTCCGTCAGAAATCTTACACGGATAAAAGACGAAGACCTATTGAGTTTAATGTTGAGGACAAGGTAATGCTAAAAGTGTCGCCCTGGAAAAGAATAATACGATTAAAAAAGATAGGGAAATTGAGTCTCAGGTTTGTCGGACGTTAAAAATCTTGGCATGGGTGCGAAAAGTTGCATATCGGTTGGAGTTACCTAATGGGTTAATTGGAATTCATGAGACATTTCATATGTCACACTTACGAAAGTGATTGGCTGTTGAAAATTGCACGTACCGCTAACTGACATCGAGGTCGATAACGTGCTTAAATATATTGAAGAACCCGTGGCCATCCTTAATAGGATATAGAAACGATTACGTAACAAGGTAATCCAACTGGTTAAGATCTAATGGAAACATTGGCAGAGCTATGCTTGTCATAGTGGGGTCAACCGACCCCACATATTTTAAATTTTAAATAGTCGTGCATTACCCGAATGCCGAGCGACACCGGTCTTTTTTCGATGTCGACCCCATTAGTTTTTGGAAAAAAAATATATTTGACCCTGAACCTTAAAAAATATAAACTTTTTTTTTAAATTTTATTAATTAAACCCATAAGTTAGATTTATTTAATAAGTCTATAAGTAAATTAATTCTAAGCCCATAAGTAAACTAACTCTAAGCCCATAAATTAATCAACTAAAAACCCATAACTTCATAAGCCTAATTAACTTTAAGCTCATAAGTTAATTAACTCTAAGCCCAACTAGCCTATTTATAATTTATTTAGTATTAATCATTTAAACCTAATTAAAAAAAATTCATGCAAAAGTAAGCATGCAATGCAAGGGACGATTAGAATTCTTTTGTCTTTGGGCCTTTTTTTCTATCCCAACAATTAATCTTTATTATTGAATATTTAATCTTGATTCTTAAAACTTGAATACTTGAATAATTGAATTTTTACTTGGATTTTAGGTGTTAACCATATTATGGAACTATTCCATAGAAGAAAGTCATCAAATCCCCCTTCCTCCTCTTTAAATAGTAATCAGGCAAAAATAGATTTGAATAACCTTCTATGGAATCCTTCGGAACGTAAACCAATTTCATATTATCACCCTAATGAAAAAGATGAAATTAGACAAACTTATCTAATTAGAGGTCCTTATCAACCAATAGAGCATGATTTTCCACAACGAGATTATTATGTGACCAACCTGAAGGCCATAATAACTTGTAGTCGGTAACTTTGAAATTTGAACATAGAAAAAAACGACCCCACTGAAAATAATTCCCGGCTCCGCCACTGAATGGAAACATATGAAAGATTCAAAGGCTACTCGAGAAACCGAGGAGGAGATAAATGAGTCGTACCCTTATTTATTTAGCTTATAGCAGGTTTCGATTGTAAGGTGGGTAGACTTCTGACACCCCCAAAAAATTCAAGGTAAATAAATTAAAAGGACTTCGTAATTATGGATACTAGCGGGACTGCTTTGGTAATTTACTTAAAGTTGACACTCCACATATAAAGCCCCTTCCATGCACCACAAGCTCTAGTCATACCCAACCCTAGTTCTCAGCTTTTGAGGGGATTCGAAGGGTTGTTCTCGTCCGGGTAGAAACAAAGAAAAAGAGGATCGATCTGAAGTTCTTTGTGCATCCAAGCTATCAAGGATTGAAGGAGGGTCATAAGCATAGAAAGTTACACCAGTTTCAGGTAAAAAACGACTCTAAAAACTGCATCTTTTCTAGTTGTTAGTATGAGGAAAATAGGGTTTTTAATCCAAAATGAGGATACTTTTACATATGAAATGAAGAAAAGCCTATTAATTTAACATCATGGATGTTATAGGAACTTTTTGAACAAACAAAGTTTTGATCTTGATAACTAAATCAAACTGGATCTAGATTCATGCAAACTAGGATTTAAACCATGTACTCGGCTATGTACTCCCAAGTATTCGGCCCTCATACTCGACCCAATGTTCTCGTTATCTAAATGCTCAGCTTACTTACTTGTGATCTAGTTCTCGGGAATTAGTTCACGACAATGGTACTCGACTAGTGTATGCAAGAACTTAGGAGTTCTTGCTATAGGATGAGGAATAATTATTAGTATGTGTACTAAGCGCTTTTAGGATGAATATGCACAGGTTAACAGAATTTGTAAGAGGTTCTTGATTGTGCTTAAGGCCCATTATACCAACTACATACTTCAGGTGAGTTTCTAGATGCCATTTTTAAAGAAGTTTTACTAACGTTTGGGTTGATGTGCATACTTCACCTTTTTATGAAATATTTATAACTTGGCTATGTTCATACTATGAAAGATGAACGTTTATACATATGATATCCCATATGTGCTTATGTGTATGTGTAACGGTTACCTTTTTGGCAAACAAATGATATGCAGACGGTATGTTCCTGAGCTATGACTCAGTATGATGCGAGCTACAGCTCGAATAATGTAGACCGCTACTTTGGTAGACGGTAGGTGCTTTTACGATGCCCGGCTGCATAATAGTCGAATGGGAAATGGATACCTTTGGTAGATGGTTACGGCTACTTCGTGTAGACGGATGATGTTTATGGGTGACGATTTAGCATGATGTTTATGGCTACATCGGTGTGCGGTAAGATTGCCTCCGCTTGATGTAGATGGTAGGTGCTTTATAACTACTTTGGCAGACGATGCAGCGTACGACTACAATGTAGATGATATGTTTAAGTCTATTATGGTAGACATCTACGGCTACTTATGTATACAAAGGGGCTTTCGATGTACGACTGCATATGTAGTAGATACGAATGCAGTTGTCTTTGTGACACCGATATGAGACGAGAAGGATCTCCGCATGTGTGTTGGGTTATTTTGCTTGATAGATGTTTTACGAGCTATGACTCAATATGATGAATGACCCTAAGCTACGACTTGGTATAATGAATGGGAGCTACGAATCCATATGATGCATGTTAAAAGTTATGTTTCCGCATGATGAATAGTTAAATATATAGGATTCTATATATGTACTTATGCCATGTGTACTATGATTGAAATGCTTGTTTGCTTAAAACTAGAACTCACCGGTGTTAGCTGAATTTTAGTATGGGTCATCTATAAATGCCATTTCAGAGCACATTTTTTGCCAATTTGAATCTTATCCCTTGATTATCAAATTTGATGGCTAAAATTGCTTATTAACCTATTTAGGCAAAATCTATTATACCTTAGTTAAAAGAGAAAAAAGAAAAACTAAAAAAAAAAGATTACGCCACTTTAATGTTGAGTTTTTTTTTCAAACAGGTTGTTTTTGATAAACTTATTTATCAAAAGAGCATTGTTTTAAAAATATTTATCAAAATACTAGTTTTTAAAAAAGTTTTTTTCTATCTCCTAATGTCATTGGATGACCATATCTTAAAAACCTTTTTTGAAAAATAAAGCATTTTCTAATATTTATTTTTCAAAAAGGTTCCGCAATATAGATTATGCAACGAGCGTAGTACACCTTTTGAAAAAAAAATTACACCATTTGAGAAAGAGAGAGAAGAAAAAAGTTTTTCAACTACACCTTTTGAAAAAAAAAACTCCTTAATGTTGGTGGAAAAAGAACTTGGCAAGCGTATATGCAGATCATCGAAGGCTTCCTGCTTCGTTGACTTGTGTGCTGGTACGTAGTTTCTTCTACTGCGACGATCAGGTTCCGATCATCATCATCATCAGAGGTGAGTTATTATGACTTTGAATCTAAGAATTTTATGATCCGTATGTTAATAAGATTAGCTTTTAGAAGTACGTAATTAAGGTTATTCTTATAGATTTGTAACCTGCGTCATTTATGAAATCCAATTACCTAATTGTGAGAAACATATGCTACGTGTTTGATTGATCCTAGAACTGGATTGCGCTAGATGCTTTTCTTAGCTAACATGGAGCAGTATTTTTTGCTTTCTTAATCCTCCTAGACCTTTGATTATAAGATCATAATTTATTTTATTTTATTTTTTGGCATATTCATTCTTCAGATCCTGATATCAGGAGAGAACCATGGCTAATGCTGTTGGTCTTCACTTAAAGCAATTAATCAAACACTATGAGAGATCTGATCGTTCATTGGCCCAAAGATCACCTGAATTTATTAAGATAACTATATCTAACAATTTGAATCGTCTCATGAATCACCTCAAAGACATGATGGTAGGATATGAAAATGATCAGGAAGTGCTGGCTTTACTGAAACAAGTGGAAGGCCTGGTGGCTAGGAAATCTTGGTATCGGCATAATGTAGATACGAGAGTTTTTGGGAGGTACCGGTTTAACGATTTGGAAGCAACATTTGATGAGATGATAGTTATTTGTGAACAACTCTGTAACATCAGATATAAGTCAGATGTAGAGGAAGAAGAAGCTGTGGTGGGCTTTGATAATGAAGTAGAAATACTACTTGATCAACTTACAACAGATTCGATGAAACAGTTCCAGATTATCTCTATTACAGGAATGGCCGGTCTTGGAAAGACAACTTTGGCTAAAACACTATTCAGCCATGAATTAGTTAAGTATACGTTCGACTTTCGAGCGTGGACTTGTGTTTCTCAAGTATACCTAAAGAAGGATTTGTTACTCAGCATACTAAGCTCTTTTATCGATGATCTTACAGATGAATTTTACGAAATGACCGAGCAACAGCTGGGGGAAAAATTATACAGAAAATTAAAGGGTCGTAAATATATGGTGGTCTTTGATGATATCTGGGATTGTAGGGTCTGGAACGATCTGAAAATGTATTTTCCAGATGACAGAACCGGAAGCCGAGTTCTATTTACTAGCCGTGACATAGACTTGAGTTTACATGTACAGCCAGCAAGACCTGCTCATGTTTTACGTCTTCGTACTGAAGTTGAAAGTTGGGCCATTTTTGAAAAGAAGGTGTTTAGAATGGGAATATGGCCCAGTTATTTGAAGCAATCACGACCGGGACGGGAGATAAATAGAAAATGTGAAGGCTTGCCTCTTGCAATTGTTATAGCTTCTGGTCTACTGAAAAGTAATCTTTCAGTCAGCTGGTGGGAACAAATTGCTGCAAGTCTGCGTTCATTTATGGTTAGTGATCCAAGACAATATGTCGACTCGCTGGCTTTAAGCTACAATCATTTGCCTGCTCACTTAAGACGGTGTTTTCTCTTTTTTGGAGCATTTCCTGAGGACTATGAAGTCCTTGCGACAAAGCTGATTTGGATATGGATTGCTCAAGGATTCATACATGAAACCGGAAGCAGAATGTTGGAGGATGTTGCAGAGGATTTCCTGAAGGATTTAATCAGGAGAAGCCTGCTGATGACTCACAGAAGAAAGGCTGATGGCCAAGTTAAAACATGCCGCATCCATGACTTATTGCGTGATTTTTGCTTGAGAAAAGCCAAGGAAGAAAACTTCCTGTCAAACAATTATAGGTATGAATTACTACCCCAAATTTCTAGGTATGGCTGGGTCTCATCAAAGTTCTGCTTTCCAATGGAGCTAGGAAAATCTCTTCAAGAGGGTGGGTCAATTAAAATCAACACGTACAAATTCCTTAGTGTTTTGGATCTAGAGTCTATCCTCATCTCTTTATTCCCTTCAGATGCAGTACAGATGGTTAATCTGAGATACTTGGCCATTCAAGCACATGATGGAAGTCCACATGTATCAATATCAAACCTTGTCAACCTACAAATGCTCATAATATCCTCAAGGAAGAATGTTGTTGTACCAAAAACCATATGGAATATCGTACATTTAAGGCACCTGTATATCAAATCTGGGGAAAACCTTATAGAGCCCATTTTTCATCAAGTGACAAAGAAGGATGGTTGTCATTCTCCCACTGCACTAGCTAGCTTTCAAACATTATCACAAGTAAGTCCGCGATCTTGCCACAATATATTTTCAAGGACTCCCAATATTAGGAAGCTGGGGTTTTGCGGACCCTTAATATCAACACAAGGTGATCTGGAATTTCCAAATTTAGGCTCTTTGGTGCACCTTCAAAAACTGAAGTTACTCAATACATTTCCATACCCTGAAGCAACGAGATCATGCAATCCTATTTTGTTTCCTGAAAATCTTAAAAAATTGACATTATCAAACACTGGCATGGATTGGGAAGAGATGTGGAGCTTCTCCTTGCTACCTAACCTTGAGATTTTAAAATTAAAATTTCAAGCTTGCATTGGAGAAATTTGGGAGGCAGGGGATGCAGAGTTCCGGCAACTCAAGGTCTTGAAGTTGAATGATCTGGACATAAAGCAATGGGTTTGTTTGAGGGACAATTTTCCAAGACTACAACGTGTGGTAGTTCAACGTTGTTTAAAACTCGACAACATTCCAGCAGCTCTTGGGAAGATTTTTACATTGGAGGTAATCGAGGTAAATGGATGCAGCCTTTCTGCATATACATCTGCAGTGGAAATTCAGAAAGAGCAAGAGAGTGAAGGAAACAGTTTCTTGAAAGTCAATGGTAAACAAAATTTTTAAGACACTTATGTTAATATTATGTGATTTAAATCTTCTCATGTAACACTCGTTGTGCGTCTAAGTTTTAAGGTCATAGAACAGTGTGTTTGTCTCATTGCTTTCTCTCGAAAATAAAAGAAATTTGTAAACTTTATATAAATATAAAACATTACGTTTGAACTACATTTGATCATTTCCAAGTGATATATATCTTTTTTGAACGGAATGGGTATATTGATTAACTTTGAAGCTATGTCTATTAGAGCATGACACTTAATTATATCTAAGCTAGATTATTTATATTTAAATTATTCTTGTATTATAACTCGCGGATCATACTGGCCCAAATCCATGTATGTCGGATAGTCCATATCAAACTAATGGAGATATATTCTCCTGTAGGCTTCAATTGACAGTTACCAAAATTATATTCAATTTCATTTGATTCCAAGAATCTGGTATCAGAGCCATACGAAATCACAACTCTGATTACTTCAATCAATTGATCAAGAACAACAACGAATCGATCACTGCCCTATTCGATCAAACGACGTCAAACCCTAATCTTCTGAAAAAAAGGGGGAAACTGATTCAATGGCGATGATTGCTGAACACAGGGAAAATCAAAGACGAGACAAGAGAGCATTACACATCCTATTTCAGGCATCAAACGAAACAGTCTTCGAAAGAATAGCAACGACATCATCGTCAAAAGAGGCCTGGGAAACACTGCAGAAGGCTTACAAGGGCGAACAAAGAGTGCAAAGGCTAAAATTACAAACACTAAGATGTGAATTTGATGTAATAAGGATGACCGAGATCGAAACTATTGAAGAATATTTCAATAAAATCACTTCAATTGTGAATCAACTTCGTATGAATGAAGAAAAGATCGATGAACAAAGGATAATAGAGAAGATACTTCGCACTTTAACAAGGAAATTTGAGTCGGTGGTGGTGGCTATCGAAGAATCCAAGGATGTCACAACATTATCCACTGAAGAACTGATGGGAATATTGCAATCACACGAACTGAGAATCAATCAATACGAGATACAACCGGGCGAACAGGCCTTTCAGGTTCAAAACACAAACTCGAAATATGATTATGATAGAAATAGAGGGTATAGAAATTTTAACTCAACTAGAGGACGAGGTAGAGGAAGAAACAGGTTCACCTATTCAAATCGGCAAATCAAATGCTATAGTTGTCAAAAACTACGACACATAAGCAGAAATTGTCCCATGAAAACAAATGGTGAATCAACAATAAATAATCTGATGCATGAAGATGAGATAGATAACAACGAAGATGAAGACACCATGTTCATGATTTTCAACATGGAAGAAACAACAAATGTCACCTACTGGTATTTGGATAGTGGATGTAGCAATCACATGACTGGTGACAGGAATGTCTTCACAAAACTCAATCAAGCGGAAAAAAGAGAAGTCAGAACAGGAGATGATAAGAGGCTTGAAGTATTAGGATGTGGGGAAGTCAAGATAAATTTAAAAGGAAAGGAAAGATTCATACCAAATGTATTTTATGTTCAGGGATTAAAACACAATCTACTGAGTGTTGGACAACTGATACAAAAGGGATATGATGTTCATTTTAAAAGGAATCATTGTGAAATTAAAGATCAAGCCGGAGTAGACGTTGCACATGTCAGAATGACCGGAAACAAGATGTTTCCTTTGAACCCCAATAGAGACATAACACTCGTCCTAAACATGGTGGTACAAGATGACTCGACACTATGGGATCACCGATATGGACACATTAACTATGAAACCCTAACTAATATGGGAAAAAATGAAATAGTTAGGGGGCTACCACAAATTCACAAAACCGACAGAATATGTGAGGGGTGCGCCTTGGGAAAACACGCTAGAAACTCATTTCCAAAGAAAGCATCATGGAGAGACGGAAAACCATTAGAACTAGTACATTAAGATATATGTGGTCCAATGAAAACTCACACCATCGGAGGATGCAGATACTTCATTAGTTTTATAGATGATTTTTCAAGAAAATGTTGGATATATTTCCTTAAAGAGATTAGTCAAGCGTTACACTTCTTTAAGATGTTTAAAGCTAGATCAGAGAACCAAAGTGAGAAAAAAATCAAAAGCATCAGAACTGATAGAGGCGGTGAATATTGTGGATTTCATTTCCAAGACTTTCTAAACAAAAATGGAATACATCATCAACTGACCACTAGTTACACACCTCAACAGAATGAAGTTGCAGAACGAAAAAAATAGAACGATCATGGAAATGAGTAGGAGTATGTTAAAAGCAAAAGGGCTTGCTAATATTTATTGGGGAGAAGCAGTAGCATGTGCAGTCTACTTACTGAACAAGACAACGTTGAAAAGCATACCCAATATGACACCCCAAGAAGCATGGTCAGGAATAAAGCCAAGAGTTGATCATTTGAGAGTTTTTGGAAGCCTTGCCTATGCATACATACCAGAACAAAAGAGAGGAAAACTGGACGATAAGTCAGAAAAAACAATATTAGTAGGATACAGTGAGAACAACAAAGGGTACAAGCTATATAATCCCATAACCAAGCGAATTATTATAAGCCGAGATGTATCATTTGACGAAACACGTACCTGGACTGAGGAAAGGCAAGAACAACAAGGAATACATTTCGTAATTAATGGAGATGGAACTGAAGCACACACGAGACCAACTGCTCCCATCTCAAACGCACAAGAATCTTCTCATCAAGAACCGGAACGAGAACTAGGGTCTGCGCACACATATCCGGAAAATGATTCCAACAATGACATCGATGAACAAGAAAGGCTTAGCAACTTAAACCCCAGAATAACTGAGACAGATACTTAATACATAGAAAGCACCTTAGATTCCACTACAACCTCAAATAGTCCACCTCTTAAAATTAGAGACCTGAGTGATCTTCATCACCAAACCAATCCCTTGACCCCTCGACAAATAACCAAGAAATACAAGGAGGCTGGTCTATTGAATCATGAGAACAAGGCAAACTACATTCTATACTCAAACTCAGACCCATCCAGGTTTGAAGAAGTCTGTCTAGACAAAAACTGGCAGAAAGCCATGGACAGTGAAATTCACTCAATTATGAAGAATGATACATGTAAACTTGTAGAATTGCCCGATGGACAAAGGCCTATTGGAGTCAAATGGATCTATAAAACGAAGTATGATGCGAATGGAAACATTGACAAGCATAAAGCAAGACTGGTGGTGAAGGGCTACAAGCAGACACACGGAATAGACTATCAAGAAGTGTTTGCTCCTGTCATTAGATTTGAAACAGTCAGACTAGTCCTTGCATTGGTCACAAAGTATGATTGGCATCTACATCAAATGGATGTAAAATCTGCATTCCTAAATGGAAATTTGAAAGAAAAGGTGTACATTGAGCAACCAGAAGGATATGTAATGCCCGGACACGAACATAAGGTTTGCCTACTAAACAAAGCTCTATATGGTCTAAAACAGGCTCCACGGGCCTGGTATAGCAGAATTGACAAATACTTTGAACTAAAAGGCTTTAGCAAATGTACCTTCGAACACACGCTATTCTCAAGGATGAAGAAGGATATACGATTATTAGTATGTCTGTATGTAGAAGACCTCATCATAGCAAGTAACTCTCTAAACGAAGTTCAAAAGTTTAAGGACTCAATGAAGCAAGAATTCGAAATGACGGACATGGGAAATCTACACTATTTTCTAGGAATCGAGATCTCCCACTCTAAAGAAAGTATTTCAATTTCTCAACAGAAATATGCTGAAAATCTCCTCGCAAAATTCAGAATGCAAGATTGTAAGTCATCCATCACTCCTATGGAATACAGATAAAAACTTTACAAAGAAGACCCCGAAGAACTGATTGATCCCAGTCAATACAAAAGTTTGGTGGAAAGTCTCATGTATCTCACCAACACCAGACATAGCATTTGATGTTAGCAAAATAAGTCGTTTTATGGAGGAACCCACAAGGACCCATTGGGAAGCAGGAAAAAGAAACTTCGATATGTAAAGGGAACACTAAACCGAGGGATCATTTATTCAAAGAACAAAGAGAGACTCACTGGTTACAGTGATAGTGATTATGCAGAAAATCTGGATGACGGCAAAAGCACTTCAGGATATATATTTCACCTAGGATCTGGAGTCATATCGTGGCAATCAAAGAAACAGAAAGTGGTAGCGTTATCTTCTACCGAGGCTGAATACATCGCTCTATCTATTGCAGGATGCCAAGCTCTCTGGCTTCGAGGAATACTCAGGGAGCTGCAGATCGATCAAGATAAACCATTAACATTATATTGTGACAATAAATCCACCATTTGTCTTACAAAGGATCCGGTCTATCACGGGAAAAGCAAACATATCCGAGTAAAGTATCACTTCATTCGAGACTTGGTGAAAAATCAAGAGGTGGATATTCAATTCTGTGCAACCAAACTGCAAATGGCGGATATCCTTACAAAAGCTCTACAGCCTAAAGACCTCCTGCGGTTCAAGAATCTCATGAATGTTCTTCCAATCTAGCTTATGGGAGGGTATTAGAGCGTGACACTTAATTATATCTAAGCTAGATTATTTATATTTAAATTATTCTTGTATTATAACTCGCGGATCATACCGGCCCAAATCCATGTGGGTCGGATAGTCCATATCAAACTAATGGAGATATATTCTCCTGTACGCTTCAATTGACAGTTACCAAAATTATATTCAATTTCATTTGATTCCAAGAATGTCAGTAACAAGATTTGAACCCGCAACATGTTGTAGGAAACACTCAATACCCCTATGCCATGGTCTGTTGGTCAAGCCCGGATTTGGGTATGTGCGGGTTGAGCATTAGCCCTCTGAAATATGTAAGTTCTTCCTGTATGTATATATCAATAATATATATAAGAATAATATGCCACCAGTTGCTGTTTGTATCTGCATTTAAACATCTTGACCTCGTGGTCTTGGGTTCAAGCTACACACTGCAGGATTACTTTTCCCTATTGTTTGTACCATTTAAGTTGAGGTGATTTCTTAACTAATAAACACACATCCCTCTATCTCGATTGCAAACCTCCAAACCATGTGGTCGTGCATTCAACCCTTAGGTTGGTGAATTTCTTTCACATTTGTTTCAGCCTGCCTATGTTCAACGGTGATGGCTGGTAATAGCAACGGTGGTGTTACAATGGCTTACATGAGAAAATACTGTTACAACAAAGATGTTTTTTGGCTAACATTTAATCAGTTTTTAAGCCCAGCCATTCCCATACTAGTATTCTCAGAATTTTTTTTAAGGCTAATGTTATGGGGGAAAAGTTTTGAACTTAATATTTAACAAAATGGAAATTCAAGCGGATCAAATCATTCTTTTTCCTTCACTACAAGTGTGATTGTCTTTCATTTTCTTATTGAAGAATTAAACCAGGGCAGTAATCATTATTATAAATGAAAAAACCAGGTGATAGATGAAGCTTACACTAACATCCATTGCTATTGATAACTGAACTATTTTTGACAATAGATGAGTCGTAGATGTCCCCACTGTAGGGTTAATCTTGACGGGTTCTAAACCGGGTCAGCAGGGCAGGTTCAGGGGTTTCGGGTCTTGGATACGGGTCAGAAATTTACCGTATGGGCCAGCAGATTAGTTTAATTTAACATGCTATTATATGTTTTAATGTGTTTAACTGGGTCAAAGTAGTGGCTTGAATTGTGGGCTTGTTTTCCTCGTTTGTAGGGTAAATTCGGTTGGTTATTATTCACGTACATAGTGGGATCTTAGTTTTTTTATTTATTTAAAAGGCATGTAATATTCTTGAATGAATGAGAGGGTTCAAAGCAGTAAGTGAAAGTCTGTTCGTGAGTTTTCTTTGCGCAGTTTGAAGCTTGAACCCAACACCCACAGCAAATACGCTCTCGCATCAATAGGTGGTAATCTTGACCAATTCTTTAAATAATAGGTTGATTTGGGAAAAATTCACTCAAATATGGGTCAATATGATATGAGTCAACTCAAATTAGCCAATGGGTCAAAATGAACAATTATTGTAAAACTTTTTAACTTAAAAATAATGTCATATAAGTTAGCACCCTCCCACCACCGTATTAACCTGTTTTGACCTGAAATCATTTTATGGAACATTTTCTTAAGTTTGGAAATGACTGGTTGTAATAAACTGATCTATGTTAACAATCCTGGTTGGTTCAAATTTGATATATACCAGTTGGCCTGGCAAATATGCAGTAACAGCATATTTGAATCTCCCTAAAAATTTATATTTTAACTATCTCTATAAATTCTCTCGCAACATATTTACCTTTTTGTATTGGTGATCTAGATGTTACAAGATCCAATAGTTAAATCTAAAACTGTAAATATCATTTTATAGATTCATCTAGTATTCTTAGTTCCGTGTAAGCGTGCATCTTAAAAGAATAAAAGGTTCAATTGCTAAATTTCGCAAGTACTACCAAATTTTCAAAATTATAAAATGTCAAATAAATACTTAAATTAAAATAAACACGTAAAATAAGGCAATTAGTGATTTACGCGCTTTACCCTAAAAGGGAAATAATTGGAAATCACTAAAACTGGGAAAAAATTATTTTGTGACGAAACGAAGCCGTAATTGATGGAATTCGGATCAAGCATCTCAGTTTGTTTTGTCAAGTCTAGGCTTGATCAATAGGGCTTGGTGTATGGATATTGGTTGTCGGTTCAAATATTGTTATTCTCGTATATCAGCATGTCCTTTTTGAAAAATTAAAGGTCTACAATTCGATGGAACAAAAAGAATTCTTTTGTATTGATTTTTTGATACTTTATTACAGAGAAAAATGACCCACCACTACAAAAAAAATTAGCCTAATGCAACTTTTTTTGTCAGAAAAACGTTGCATTAGGTGAAGTTGTATTAGATCTAATGCAACCTTTGTTGTTACAGATGCAACTGTTTTTCCAAATGCAACCTTTTTAGGATGCAACTCTTTGAAAAAAAAAGTTGCATTAGGTAAAAAAAAAAGTTGCATTAGATCTAATGCAACTTCACATAATGCAACGTTTTTCTGACAAAAAAAGTTTCATTAGGCTCATTTTTTTGTAGTGCACATAAATAAATAAATAGAAGCCAAAATGAACATTTTGACCAAGAAAATTGGTAAAATAAACATTGACTTTTTAAGTTTATTAAAATGAACATACTCAAATGGAGCAATTAGAATATGCCACGTAGCACCTTTTTGTTTAACCTGGCAAGCACCTAGCCGCCAACCCGCCTAGTCGGCAAGCACCTAGCCGCCAACCCGCCTTGTCGGCAAGCATGTAGCCGCCAACCTCCTTAGCCGGAAAACACCTAGACGGCAAACATCTTCCGACACCCAACTAGCTGGCACCAATAGCCGGCACCCATCTACCCGCCAAACATCATCCCGGCACTCACATATGTGGCAAAGTACACGTGGGCAGGCCCTGTGTTGACACGTGACCGACTATTTTTGAGCCTCCAAACTATTTACAACTTGTGTGTCACATTATCATTGGTTTGTTTTGGATTTAAATAGTTTTTAGTTTCAAAAAGTCAGTGTTTATTTTAGCAATTTTTAGAGTCAAAATGTTCATTTTGGTAATTTTCTCAAATAAATACAGGAGGTCAATTAACAATGAATGAAAAGTATCCTAATTATAACAATTATACGGCAATAATTAAGGAATATATAAAGGAGAATAATAATAGGTAGGATATGACAAAATCAGGACCTTGAGTCGTCCAAACTCTGCATCCCCTATATCCCACCTTTCTCCAATGCATGTTTGAAGTTTTAATTTTAAAATCTCAAGGTTTGGTAGAAAGGAGAAGCTCCACATCTCTTCCCAATCCATGCCAGTATTTGATAACGCCAATTTCTTAAGACTTCTAGGAAACATAATAGGATTGCAGGATCTCGATGCTTCACGGTATGGAAATGTATTGAGTAACTTCAGCTTTTGAAGGTGCACCAAAGGGCCTAAATTTGGAAATTCTAGATCACCTAGGTTTGATATTAAGGGTCCACAAAGCCCAAGCTTCCTAAGATTGGGGTTCCTTGAAAATATATTGTGGAAAGATCTAGGACTTACTTGGGATAAGGTTTGAAAGCTAGCCAACACACCAGCATAAAGAAAATTATCTTTCTCTGTCACTTGTAGAAAAAGAGGATCCTCCACAAGGATTTCCCCAGATTTGATATATAGGTGCCTTAAATTTACCAAATTTCAAATGGTTTTTCGTACAACAATATTCTTCCTTGAGGATATTATGAGCATTTGTAGGTTCACAAGGATTGATATGGAGGTTCACAAGGTTTGATATGGATGCATGAGGGCTTGCTTGAATGGCAAGGTATCTTAGATTAACCATATGTACTGCATTTATGTAACACCCTTAATTTGATACACTGTTTGATAAACATTTACACACGCGAAAACATTTATCTTAAGAATTTTTTTTTATATCCTCGCGTACCGCGAAGGACCGGACTCCAGACTTCGCGTACCGCGAAGGAGCCACAAAAGGCTTTCCGGAATTCAAGTCTTTCACGTGTCGCGAAAGACCTCCCCCTATCTTTCGCGTGGCGCGAGAAACCCCGGTAAACAGAAAGTTTATTTTTCTGCCCAGTTCACTTAACCATTTTTTCCAACATTTTTCAATTCAACTTGACACCAAAAATATCCCAATACTTGGGTTTTTGTTTCAAAACATTCACACATCAATCCATATACCAAAATCAACATAAAACATGTATTAAAATCATCCATTTATAGGATTTCTATTTACACCCCAAACATCATAACGCATACGAAAATCCGCCAAAGCGCCTTATGCTTGACTTGGACTTCATCGGAGCCTTTACTACATAACACCACATGTATCACCATTAGTAGTGAAGTTAAAACATATCAAACAAGTAAATACTACTTGTTTTCACCCATTTGACCCGTTTCCACCCAATTTATCATTAGGCTACATATCACTTGCAATTCACCTTACAAGTTCTATTCTTTTCATTTGTCATTCATAATTAACACATTTCCATTTCCATTATGGCACATAGGCCATAACATCATTTTCATTATGATACTTAGATCATAACCTCATATCCCAACTCTATTATGGTACTTAGACCATAACCTCATTTCCATTATGGTATTCAACCATAACCTCATTACCACATTTCCATTATGATTCTAGATCATAACTTCATCACCCATTTCCATTATGATTCTTAGATCATAACTTCATCACCCATTTTCATTATGATTCTTAGATCATAACTTCTTCACCCATTTTCATTATGGTATTTAGACCATAACTTCATATCCACATTTCCATTATAGTATTACTACTACAACTACATTCATTCACTTGTACTTATATAATTCATACTCATTCATACACATTCATGACACAACATTATATGCAAACAAATCACATAAAATCTACTTGTTTTCACCCAATCACCCATTTGACCCGTTTCCACCCAATTTGTCATTAGGCTTAATATCACTTGTATAACACCTTACAAGTTTCATTCTTTTCATTATTCATTCATATTTACACATTTCTATTTCCATTATGGCTCATAGACTATAACTTTATCACCACATTTCCATTATAATACTATAACTATAACTATTTTCATTAACATGCTCATACACTTTCATAAACATTCATAACACATAACATATTATGCAACATAACACATAATTCACCATTTATCATCACTACTAAATAAGTGCAAGAGCACTTACATTTCGGGTTAGACGATCCCGCACCACCTTCTCGATTCACAATTTGATTTCCTAAACATATACACCTAGTTTAATAATCTAATCATACATCAAAATCATATTATAATTGGGTTCACAACCCAATTTCCTATTTCCAACCCAAACTGACCCTTTTGGGTTATTCCCATATCCAAACACCCTCTTTCCATCCAAACTCACGAACTTGAGTTTCATTACCATTCCTTAACGCTAACTTTTCGTTTAATCTTTAACATTAGATTAATTTACTGTTCATTCAAGTGTCTAACATCATATAATAACTTAATCATCATTAATTCATCATCCTTTCATCATAATCCAAAAATCCCCAATTTTCTTCATATGAACCCTAACTTCTCATAATCAAAATCAAGAGGTTCTAGGATGTTGATCAACATTCTTTACCTTTAGTTTAGCTATTTTATCAACAATCTAACACTAATTTATCCCATGCATCATAAATTCCGGATTTCTACAAAACCCATCTATGAACCCAACAAATGGTGAACTAACAAGGATGATTATCACTTACTTGATGGTAGGAAGGTGATGTGTGAGCCAAAAACCTTCACAATTCAAGCTCCAAATGCATGATTTTGCTCCAACACCTCTTTCTCTCTTTTCTCTCTTGCAAAAGAACGATCTCTTCAACACAAGCAGATTTGCCATATTTACACCTTTAGCCCCTCAACTTCCATTTCACCCATTTTATTTCAAAATTAGTTAAAAACTAATATAACTCAATCACTAACTTGAAACAACTCGAAACCCACTTATTTCAACTTATTTCTAAAATATTATTTTCACCGTAATATTAATTAAAATCTTTATTTATTTCAAACGAAACCCGGATTTTGGCTCGTTACAATTTAAAGGGAATAAGGAGATAAGGATAGACTCTAGATCCAAAAGAACAACGGCTTTATTTATAGGTCAAATCATAATAATAAAAATTAAAAGAACAAATGTATTTAAAAACTTCTAAAAACCAAGACCTTTTTAAATATATTTAAAAACTTATTTTTTCTATAACTTAAAAACAGGGTCGGCCCCAAGAATCATTGAAACGTTTTCGACCCGGGACAAGTAATAAAAAAAGGGGCATCAATAGTTATTTTTTATATGTAATGGATTTAAATATATACATTTTTGTGTCTTTTTTTTGTTTTGGTTTAATAGTTTAAACAATTATGAGTTTTTGTGGGACAACCATTTAAAGAGAGAAAAAAAAAGAAGGGAAAAGAAAAGAAGAAATAAGACACATGAAAAACAAATAGTGTTGTTGCTAATACTTGAACTTGTGACTTTTATATTTTTTTTGCAATGGTTTTTCCAGCTACACTAAAGAAACTTTGATATACACTACACAAAATGGATGTATTGGAGCCGTCATGTATAAACCAACTATACTATTTAAAACATATAAATTTTTTTTTAAAAGCTTTGGGACTCTAAAAAAAACGGGTCTGGAGCCGTCGCCCACCCCTCTATTTGGGCCGAGCCTGCTTAAAAACTTCAAGTTATTAAAACTTCATTCTTTTTAAAAACATTTTAGAAACTAACTTTTATAATTAAATTATTAAAAGTTAAAAAGCGTATATAGAATACGCGGTTTCAGATAGATTAATAATATGTGGCCAGACCGAAGTCAGAAGTCTTCCGCCTTCGTCGACTTAAAAGCATTTTGTTCCACGGAGACGATCAGGTTCCGATCATCGGATGTGAGTTCTTATGACTTCAATCAAAACATGCTGATGCAAATATTGTTATGTTTTAAGCACCATTGTGTACGTACTAGTTCGATCTTTCCGATAATTATAGCATTAATACGTACTAGTTTTTACAATCCGTATTTTAGAATTCCCCATATTTGTTGAGCTCGGAACACCAAAATCATGCAAAAGTGCTAAGATTTTAGTAAGATGAGCTTTTAGAAATTAAATAGTTTTGAGAAACATATTTGATTGATCACCAAAATCTTTTTCTTTGTTAAAACTGTGAACGAATTTGCGGAATTAACCAAGTAATCAACAATCAAAGTATAACATCAAACGATTAATGCTTTATTGAATTGAAACCTTCAATGCTTACAAGAACAATACAGAAAAATGGAAATGAGAATCAGAATTAAGAAGAAACTGGAATGAACGAACTCTTAACCTAAAACCCCTTTTGTTAACAGAAATTAACAAACAACTATTAATCTCAACAACTATAACCCTGAACTTTCAAGAATAACACAATTTACCCCTGAAGTTTAGTAACATCTTCAAACAGCACTAAACTTTATGATCAGTTAACTTTAGTATTGTTGACTTTCTTCCTTGACTTTCTTTGACCAGTATACACTGAACACTAATACATAATAATCTCCACCTTAGTGTTTAAGTGCATATCACAATGACTTCAATAGACATTCAAAATCATCAAGCAATGTTTAAACTTTGATCCAGGCAGAATTTTTGTCAACATATCTGCAGCATTTTCACTAGTATCCACATAATCAACTTTCACCTCCTTAGATTGCAGCACATCCCTAATGAAATGTAGCTTGACATTTATATGTTTAGATCTTTCATGAAAAACCTGATGCTTTGACAATTGAATAGCCCCCATATTGTCACAACTAACAACAGCAGCATCAATAAACACACCCATTTCTGAAATGAACCCTTTCAGCCAAATAGATTCTTTAACTGCTTCAGTTAAGGCTATAAACTTTGCCTCTGTAGTTGAAAGTGCAACAACATGTTGTAAAGAAGCTTTCCGACTAACAGTTCCACCCAGGATTTTAAACACATATCCATTCATGGATCTGCCTCTGTCTAAATCCTTTGCAAAATCTGAATCAACAAACCCATTCACTACTGGACCATCTTCATCTATTCTGCCAAAAACAAGCCCAACTCCCTTAGTACCACACAGGTACCTTAGGATCCATTTGACTCCTTCCCCGTGATGCTTACCAGGATTACTTAAGTACCTACTGACAACACTAACAGCATAACCAATATCAGGCCTAGTGCATATCATTAAGTACATAAGACTGCCTACTGCATTTACATAAGGCACATTCACCATTTTAGCTGCTTCTTCCTCTGACTTTGGTGAATCCAGATTTGACAATTTAATGTGCATAGCCAGAGGAGTAACCACTGTTTTACACTGTTCCATGTAATAATTCTTGAGAACCTTCTATAAATAAGACTACTGTGACAACTTGATTATCCCTGACTTTCTGTCCCTGATAATGTCTATTCCCAGAATTCTTTTAGCTTTTCCTAATTCTTTCATATCAAATTCAGCCATTAAAAATTCTTTTGAAGCAGCTATTTGAGCTTTATCCCTGCTGGCTAACAACATATCATCCACATACAATAACAAGTACACAAATTCCTTGTTATCATATTCTTTGTAGTATACACAAGTGTCATATTCACTTCTTTTAAATCCATGAGACACAATGTAGCTGTCAAATCTCATATACCACTGTCTTAGAGACTGTTTAAGCCCATACAAAGATTTTAATAGCAAACAAACCTTGTCCTCCTGACCTTCTTTCTCAAAACCCATTGGCTGTTTCATATAGATTTTCTCTTCAAGATTCCCATGTAAGAATGCTGTTTTGACATCCAGTTGTTCCAGTTCCAAGTCATTCACTGCTGTGATTGACAGAATCACTCTAATAGATGTATGCTTGACTACAGGTGAAAACACTTCATTATAGTCAAGCCCTTCTCTTTGAGTAAATCCCTTAGCGACAAGTCTGGCTTTATACCTTGGATCTTCACCTGGTAACCCTTCTTTAATCTTGAATATCCACTTACAATCCACCAATCTTTGATCTTTAGGTCTATCTACTAATTCCCAGATCTTGTTTTTTGTACAATGAACTCATCTCTTCTTTCATTGCTACCTGTCACTTTTCACTTTCATTTGAGTTAACAGCTTCATGATAGGTAAGTGGCTCATTGATACTTTCCTCCTCAGCTACATTAAACACAAAAGCAGACAAGTCATCTCTATACCTCACAAGAGGTATAATTTGTCTTCTAGGTCTGTTTATAACAATACTATCTCCATTTCTTGACGTAGTATTAGCCCTGGTCGAACTTTCAGTCTGAACCTGACTATCTTCACTGTTCTGGTCAGTATTCTGAGATAACTCCACCTCAATTTGAACTCCATCACTATTGGGTACTTCATCACTTTCTTTGCCACTAATAGCATCTTTATAGAAAACATCTTCTCTAAAAGTTACAACCCTGCTAACAATTATCTATGGACTACCCTCTGCAAATCTCCACAGTCTATACCCTTTGACCCCATCTGGATATCCCAGAAATACACATTTTTATGCCCTTGGTTCAAGCTTCCCTTGACTGATATGAGCATATGCAATCGACCCAAAGACCCTTAAACAGTTATAATCTGTAGTATGACCAGACCACTTCTCCATTGGAGTTTTCATATCAATTGCAGATGATGGACTTCTATTAATCAAGTATGCTGCTGTTGCCAATGCCTCAGCCCAAAATGACTTTAGTAACCCAGAACTGAATAACAAACACCTGACCTTATTCAATAGGGTCATGTTCATTCTTTCAACCAAACCATTTTGCTGTGGTGTGCCTGCTACAGTTAAATGCCTTGACATTCCATGCCTTTTACAGAACTGATTGAATTCATGATTACAGAATTCTAAACCATTATCAGTTCTAACCTTCTTCACTTTCCTTTCTGTTTGAGTCTCCACCATAGTTTTCCAATCTTTAAACCTTTCAAATGCATCATTCTTGTGCTTCAGACTGAATACCCATACTCTTCTAATGTAGTCATCAATTAAGGACAAGAAGTAACTAGCCCCTCCTAGGGATTGAACCTTAGCAGGCCCCCACAAATCAGCATGGATGTAATCCAAAATCCCATTTGTAACATGCTTACTCCTACTAAACTTCACTCTATGTGACTTCCCTAGAACACAATATTCACAGAATTCCACATCACAGCTCTTTAGGTTACCAAGGACTTGACATTTATTTAACTCATGTAGTCCTTGAGTGCTTATGTGACCTAGTCTCTCATGCCATAACTTGGCTGTTACTGCTGCATTTACCTCAGCAGTAGCAACAATTGACCCAGGAACAACATCCTCATCTAAAATGTAAATATTGTTATCCCTCCTAGATCCAGTTAAAACAATCATAGACCCCTTTGCTACCCTGGCTTTTCCATCTTTTAAGCTGACATGGTAACCATCCTTTTCAAAAGTACCTAATGATATTAAATTTCTTTTAAGGTCAGGAATATACCTCACATGTTTGAGATCTATGGTAGTTCCATTCTTTAAATTGAAAGATATTGATCCAATGCCTTGGATCTTGCATGGTCTATCATCCCCCAACTGTACAACACCTTGTTCTTGCATACTTAATTCCTTAAAAAATTCTTTGACAGGGGTCATGTGGTATGAACATCCAGAATCCATCACCCATTCTTGGTTGGATCCATTCTTTGTCACCACCAGCACATCTGCTGATTCATACCCATCTCCAGATGCTTCAGGTGAGTTATTACCATAAGACTTTGACTTATCAAACTCAGCCTTCTTTCTTTTCCATTCTGGACAGTCCTTCTTGAAGTGTTTTTTCTGAATTACATACAAAACATCTTCTCTTTCCCTTGGACTTTGATCTTTCCCCTACTTCCTTTTTCTTAAACGTTCTTGATTCTGGCCTCCCCCTCACAAATAAGCCATCAGAGGTTTCATATCTTGTCTCACCTCTTTTATGTAGTTCCTTTGAATTCATAGCTGCTATGACTTCTTCCATGGATAAACTGTCCCTGCCAAACATCAATGTATCTACAAAATGCTCATAGATATGTGGCAGTGAAGCTAAGAATATGATTGCCCTATCTTCTTCCTCAATCTCAACTTCAATGTTCTCAAGATCCAGTATTATCTTGTTGAACTCATCTATATGGTCTTCTAATTGCTTTCCATACTGCATTTGAAAGGTATACAACCTTTTCTTCAAATATAGCCTGTTGGCAAGAGATTTGGTCATGTAGAGTGTTTCTAGTTTCGTCCATACACCAGCAGTTGTAGCTTCCTTTGAAACTTCTCGAAGAACCCTATCCCCCAGACTAAGGATAATGGCACTGTGAGCCTTTTCCATTACCTCTTTCTTTTCTTTAGCAGACATTGTATCAGGTAGTCCGGTTTCCCCTTTAAAGCATCGACTACACCTTGGTGAACCAACAGGGCTTTCATCTTTAACCTCCAGAGGCTGAAGTCGTTTCTTCCATCAAACTTTTCAATGTCAAACTTCATAGAGGTCACCATCTTCGATCTTCACCAGGAATTGAATTGAATCCGTTCCGATTGAGCCAAACGAGGCTCTGATACCAATTGTGAACGAATTTACGGAATTAACCAAGTAATCAACAATCAAAGTATAACATCAAACGATTAATGCTTTATTGAATTGAAACCTTCAATGCTTACAAGAACAATACAGAAAAATGGAAATGAGAATCAGAATTAAGAAGAAACTGGAATGAACGAACTCTTAACCTAAAACCCCTTTTGTTAACATAAATTAACAAACAACTATTAATCTCAACAACTATAACCCTGAACTTTCAAGAATAACACAATTAACCCCTGAAGTTTAGTAACATCTTCAAACAGCACTAAACTTTATGATCAGTTGACTTTAGCATTGTTGACTTTCTTCCTTGACTTTCTTTGACCAGTATACACTGAACACTAATACATAACAAAAACGATTTCAGGTTGTCCGTATTTTCCGTAATTTTAATTTTAGAGTATGATAAAATGAAATTTTTATCTATATGAGTAGTTTGGAGAATTGGTACAACCCGATTAACCCGAATAATAATAAAAAGGTATTTTTATTATTTTATCATTTATTTGTAAACTAAGCTCAATATACATGTACCATTTTTAATGCTTTTTATTTGAACTTTTTTTAATATATGACTGGAAAATGATGAGCGGATATGAAGGTGGCTATTTGAAAAGTGAACATTTTATTTGTTAATACGATTTGACGTTTTCTTTTAAATTTACACGTTTGGTTGATACGGTTTTGTTTTATGCTTATTTTATTTAGTGTTTTCTAGTTAACATATGTGTTTACTGCATGATTTTGAATGAAAGATCATATTGAGAGTGTTTTATTTGATCTTTTGTACTTATTATTTGATGAATATAATGTTAAGTTAAATTGTAAAGTATGTTTTGCAACTTGTACTTAGAAACCTGAATACCGATTAACCCGACCCGAATAAACCCGAAACCCGATTAAAAAACCCAATAAATGTCACATCGATCATCTTTATGTTGGTGCCATGTATGGATATCATAGAGTCGTTGACTTGAATGCTGGCACGTAGTTTCTTCCACAGCGACGATCATCATCATTATCATAGGTGAGTTCTTATGACTCCGATCAAACATGCTAATAATTTAAGCATCATTGTGTATTGATAACCCTGAGTTGAAAAGTTCGTAGAATTGGAGTACTTTTGCTTTCGTTTTCAGGTGTTGTGATATGCCTTTTATGAGACCTGCAAATGTTAATCAATTTAACACTGATTATAGTATCAAACAATGAAATTATAATTTAGAGAGTAGAAGATTAAGTACAAAGCTGTCAATGGTGCTTCTTTGATTACAGTATCAAAAAAATGAAATTTTTATGTGTATGAGTAGTTTAATGAATTTGTACACTGATGTTCACCTCATATGACAATTGGAGAAATTAAGAGGAGTTTTAAAATACTTTTGAAATAATCCTCAGAACCTGATAGAGAAGAGAACCATGGCTGATGCTCTGAGTAGTCGCGTAAAGCAATTAATCAAACACTGTCATTCATCGGACATAGAACCAGAACAAAATGGAATCATTGCAGAATCCTTTGATGGTCTCCTGAATCGCCTCATAGAAATGATGGTAGGTTATGAAAATGAGGAAGTGCTGGCTTTACTGAAACAAATGGAAGACGTGGTATCTAGGGGATGGTATCGGTATTCAAGTTATAGACTGGATATTAATAAGCTGATAGCTATTTGTGAACAACTCTGTAACATCAGATATATCTCACATGCAGATGAAGAAGCTGTGGTGGGCTTTGATAATGAAGTAGAAATACTACTTGATCAAATTGCTGGAGCGTCTACAAAGCAGTTACAGATTATCTCAATTACAGGAATGGCCGGGCTTGGAAAGACGACTTTGGCTACAACGTTATACAACCATGAATTAGTTAAGTATATGTTCGATTTTCGAGTGTGGACTTGTGTTTCTCAAATATATCTGAAGAAGAACTTGTTAGTCAGCATATTAAGCTCTTTCATCGATGATCTTACAGACCATCTTTACGAAATGAGCGAAGAACAGTTGGGGGAAAAGTTATACAGAAAACTAAATGGTCGTAAATATTTGGTGGTCTTTGATGATATCTGGGATTGTAGAGTCTGGAATGAACTGCAAATGTATTTTCCAGATGACAAAACGGGAAGCCGAGTTCTCTTTACTAGCCGCGATATAGACTTGAGTTTGCATGTACAGTCAGCAAGACATCCTCATGTTTTACGTCTTCGTACTGAAATTGAAAGTTGGGACATATTTGAGTAGAAGGTGTTTGGAATGGGAATATGCCCAAGTGGATTGAAGAAATCTGGACGGGTGATAAGTAGAAAATGTCAAGGTTTACCTCTTGCAATTGTTATAGCTGCTGGTCTACTGAAAAATAATCTTCTAGTCACCTGGTGGGAGCAAATCTCTGCAAGTGTACGTTCATTTATGGTGAGTGATCCAAGACAATACATAGACTCGCTAGCTTTGAGCTACGATCATTTGCCTCCTCACTTAAGACTGTGCCTTCTCTTTCTTGGAGCATTTCCTGAGGACTATGAAGTCCTTGTGACAAAGCTGACATGGCTATGGATTGCTCACGGATTCATACATGAAACCGGAAGTAGAATGTTGGAGGATGTTGCAGACGATTTCTTGAAGGATTTAATTAGGAGAAGTCTGCTGATTATTAACAGAATAAAGGCTGACGGCCAAGTTAAAACATATCACATCCTTGACTTATTGCATGATTTTTGTTTGCGAAAAGCTGAGGAAGAAAATTTTCTGTCAAACTATTATAGGTACGAGCACATGTTTTTGCAAGAACTTTCTAAACTAAGAATTACTAACCAACATTTGCAGGTATGGCATGGTCTCGTCAATGCTGGATCTAGGAAAATTTCTTCAAGAGGGTAGATCAATTAGTATCAACCTATACACATTCCTTAGGATTTTGGATGTAGAGTCTATCCTCATCTCATTATTCCCTTTAGATGTTGTGCAGATGTGAGATACTTGGCCATTCAATCACATGATGGAAGTCCACATGAATCAATATCAAACCTTTTCAACCTACAAATGCTCATAATATCATCAAGGAAGAATGTAGTTGTACCAAAAACCATATGGAATATGGTAAATCTAAGGCAACTGTATATCAAATCTGGGGAAACCTTATAGAGGAACCTATTTTTCTTCAAGTGACAGGGAAGGATGGCTGTCAATCTCCTAGTGCACTGGCTAGTTCCAAACAATCTCCCAGTCCACGATCTTGCCACAATATATTTTCATGGACTCCCAATCTTAGGAAGCTTGGGTTTTGTGGACCTTTAATATCAAGCCAAGGTGATCAAGAATTTCCAAATTTAGGCTCTTTGAAGCACCTTCAAAAACTGAAGTTACTCAATACATTTCCATACTATGAAGCAACGAGATCGTGCAATCCTATTTTGTTTCCTAAAAATCTTAAGAAATTGACATTATCAAATACCGGCATGGATTGGGAAGAGATGTGGACTTTGATGTAAGGTCAAATGTCCCTTGTTTAAGTGACGGTTTTGTATAGTTTTAATAGTTTTACTTTGTATGTAGAGTCGGTTTTACGTTGGTATTTGTGTTTGAGTCTATCACAGGTTAAAGGTGCTAAATGAGCGGATACCGAATTATAAATGAGAAGGCACGGAAGTACAGGGGGTGAAAGTGTAAAAATGTCAATTTACGTGGAAAATCATGTCTTCGCGGTACGCGAAGACTGAGGGGGAACATCTCGCGGTACGCGAGAAACCAGAAGTCGGTCCCGACTACTTAGTCCTTCGCGGTACGCGAAGGACTGAGCCCATTCTTTCGCAGTACGCGAGGGCCGGCCAGATCATGAAAAAAGCCCTAATTCTCATTAAACCCGACTGCAACCCCCATTCTCGGGATATGCCGGTTCTAGCTGATTTCAGAGAAGGAGGGGCAATTTTCAGAGTTCCAACTTACTCCGGATCAAAGATTGAAGCTATGCTCGTGTGCCTGACAAGCATGTGTGGCTAAGCTGCGTGTGGCTTCCTCCCAACGGATGGTTCGTTTAGATTTCTTGTTTTATTTAGTTGTTTGTATGTATGGATCTTGTTAGCTTTTGACAGTAGCTTGATAGATTGATGTATTGATTGAGTTAAACAGTTTATTTGAATGCTTTGAGTTTATTTGCTTTACAACTTGTGTTCGGTTGATGACAAAACCTTGTAGCCGGGTTGGGTGACTATAGCAGGTAATTTGGTGTTCATAAATTGGGTATTTGAATTGTGCTAGCTGTGACGAGTTAGTCGTATAGGTTGCTGACAACAGCTTATCTTCAATTACTATTTCAATTGATTTTCCAACACTATGTCTATGTGGTGTCCATTGAATGACTGAGTATTGCATGGGTCTAGAACCTGAAGTCTGGGAAGGAGTTATACCTTTGTTTGATCTGTGTGTTTCATTCTAGTTTATCAACTAAGCAATTTCACTAACCACTGATTTCTCATGGATACGATACTCTTCTTACCCTTACTAGTTAAGTGTTTAAGGATTTTTTTTGACCGATCAAACGACATCGATCAGACTTTTGCATGGCTGCCTAACCTAGAGGCTTTAAAATTAAAATTTCATTCATGCATTGGAGGAAGATGGCAGATGGAGGATTCAGAGTTTCTGAAACTTAAGGTCTTGAAATTGCATGATGTGGACATAAAGCAATGGGTTTGTTCGAGGAATAATTTTCCAAGACTACAACGTTTGGTGGTTCAACATTGTTTAAAACTCGGTTGTATTCCAACAGCTCTTGGAAAGATTTTTACATTGGAGGTGATCGAGGTAAATGGATGTAACCTTTCTACATATACATCTGCGATGGAAATTCAGAAAGAGCAGGAGAGTGAAGGAAACAATTTCTTGAAAGTCAATGCTAAACAAAACTTTTAAGGCACTTATCTTAACAGGGAATGGATCATTTGAGAACTCCTATTAATGGTTTATATTTTAAGGCACTTAAATATCTTGAGAACTCCTATCAATGGTTTATATTTTTTAAATTTTGTATTTTTTATTTATTGTCGTGTATGTTTATGTAAATAAAAAACAATCAAACTAATTTTTATATATGTTTTTACATTTTTAAATTTTTATCTACACATGTGTAGTTATGTGTAGGTTTTACTACCTACACATGTATAGGTAAAAGTTTAAAAATGTAAAAACATATATAAAAATTAGTTTGATTGTTTTTTATGTACATAAACACACATGACAATATATAAAAAATATAAAATTTAAAAAATAAAAAACATTAATAGGAGTTGTCAGAGTTCTCAATATATTTAGAGTTCTCAAATGATCATAACCCTATGTTAATATTATGTGATTTAAATCTTCTCATGTAACAGTCTTTGTGCGTCTACGTTTTAAGATCATAGAAGTGTGTTATTTATCTGTCTCTTTGCTTTCTCTAGAAAATAAAATAAATTTGTAAACCTTATATAAATTTAAAACATTACGTTTGAACTACATTTAATTATTTCTGGGTGATATGTATCTTTTTAACGGAATGGGTATTGATGAACTTTGAAGCTATGCCACTAACAAGATTTGAACCCGCAACCAACAGGTAGTAGGAATATGTGCGGGTTGAGCAATACATATCTAAGTTCTTTCTATATGTATATATCAACGATGGCTTACATAGAATACTATTACAACAAAGTTGTTGTCGTTGGCTACTATTTAATCATTTTTTTAAGCCCAGCCACCCCCATACTACTTCTCCCATTTTGGGTATGTTAGCTCTTGAATCTTGGACACACATCTCAACTTGGTCAAATCTAGCAAGAGTCAATAGATGGATCCAAATTTGTGTAAAGGCCATTCAAATCAAACGACTTGTCGATTTCTCTATAAATTCTGTTGCAACATATTTACTTTTGTATTGGTGATCTAGACGTTATAAGATCCTATAAACTTCATTTTATTGAGTCATCTAGTATTCTTAGTTCCATGTAAGTGTGCATCTTAAAAGGATCAATTGCTTAACCGATAAAGAGAGAACAATTTCGACCCACTTACTTATGAATGGGTCCATTATTGTTAATCTCAATGGCTAAAAGTGGGCCTGAACATGTCAACACGTTAATTAGAACCATTTTATTGTACCACCATTTATGCATACATCATCCATAATTATACAATATAGTTGTTACATAACTATATATTGTTTCTAAATCTTAATCAATGCATTTAACATGTATATAATATTTTTAGAAATGGACAAAAATACATCCATGACAGAGAGGCTTGGAGGACAAAATTCGTACCAGTATCCACTTAATGGCTTCCATTATCTTAAATATTGATTTTATTCCTTATCAATCATACTCAACGTATTTATAAATCTCTTTTGCGTCCCTAATTGAATTTAGAATGACTAACAAATATCATTATTCGTAAGTGTCATCTTATAATTTGGTTTGCGGACTCAAGTGTTCTTATCATACTGCAGAGCAGAAATAAACAAGGAGTTCTAAAAAAAAGATGATATGTTACTGAACGTTTCAAACCACTATACATGACGGTCCTTTTATAAGGAATTCTAAATTTCGCAAGTACTACCAAATTTTTAAAATTATAAATTATCAAATAGATACTGAAATTAAAGTAAACACGTAAAATAAGGGAATTGGTGATTTACGCGCTTTACCTTAAAAAGGAAAGTATTGGAAATCACTGATACTGGGAAAAAAAATCTACAAATGAAACAATTGAAAATCACTAAAACTAGGAAAAAAAATCTTTTGTGACGAAATGAAGCCCGTGCAATTTGGATTCAGCAGCCCAGTTTGTTTTGTCAAGTCTAGGCTTGATCAATAGGGCTTGGCATATGGATATTGGTTGTCGGTTCATATATTGTTATACACGTATATCAGCATGTCCGTTTTGGAAAATTAAAGGTCTAGAATTCGATGGAACAAGAAGAATTCTCTTGTATTGATATTTTGATACTTCATTACAGAGAAAAAAATGACCCACATATAAATACAGGAGATCAATTAACAATGCATGAAAAGTATGCTAATGATAACAATGATACGACAATATTAAGGAATAAATAAAGAAGAATAATACGTGGGATTTAAAAAAAATCCTTTAAAAGGTATATATCACTTGAAATCAATCAAATGTAGTTCAAAGGTAATGTTTTATATTTATAGAGTTTACAAGCTGCTTTATACAGATAAAAATAAACACTTTTATGACCTTAAAATTTAGACCCATAAAAACAGGCACATGAGAATATTTCAATAGCATAATCTTAACATATAAGTGTCTTACGAATTTTGTTTTGCGTGGACTTTCAAAAAATAGTTCCCTTCACTCTCTTGCTCTTTCTGAATTTCCACTGCAGATCTATATGCAGAAATGCTGCATCCATTTACCTCAATCACCTCCATCGTAAAAATCTTCCCAAGAGCCGTCGGGACACTTTCGAGTTTTAAACAACGATGAACCACCAAACGTTGTAGTCTTGGTAAATTGTCCCTCGAACAAACCCATCGCTTTATGTCCAGATCATGCAATTTCAGGACCTTGAGTCGTCCAAACTCTACATCCCCTGTCTCCCACCTTTCTCCAATGCATGCTTGAAATTTTAATTTTAAAATCTCAAGGTTAGGTAGAAAGGAGAAGCTCCACATCTCTTCCCAATCCATGCCAGTATTTGATAATGTCAATTTCTTAAGATTTCTAGGAAACATAGTAGGATTGCAGCATCTCGTTGCTTCACGGTAAGGAAATGTATTGAGTAACTTCAGCTTTTGAAGGTGCACCAAAGGGCCTAAATTTGGAAATTCTAGATCACCCAGATTTGATATTAAAGGTCCACAAAACCCAAGCTTCCTAAGATTGGGGGTCCTTGAAAATATATTGTGGCAAGATCTAGGACTTACTTGGGATAAGGTTTGAAAGCTAGCTAAAGCACCGGGACAAAGAAAATCGTCTTTCTCGGTCACTTGTAGAAAAAGAGGATCCTCCACAAGGTTTTCCCCAGATTTGATATATAGGTGCCTTAAATTTACCAAATTCCATATGGTTTTTGGTACAACAATATTCTTCCTTGAGGATATTATGAGCATTTGTAGGTTCACAAGGTTTGATATGGATGCATGGGGGCTTCCATCATGTGCTTGAATGGCAAGGTATCTTAGATTAACCATATGTAGTGCATTTAAAGGGAATAAGGAGATAAAGATAGACTCTAGATCCAAAATCCGAAGGAATTTATATGTGTCGATATGATTTATTCCTCCCTCTTGAAGAGATTTTCTTAGCTCCAATGACGAGACCATGTCATACCTGCAAATTTTGTTATTAATTTTTAATATAGTAAGTTCATTAAGAAACAAGTTCATACCTATGGTTGTTTGAAATAAAGTTTTCTTCGTCGGCTTTTCTCAAGCAAAAATCATGCAATAAGCCATGGATCCGACATTTTTTAACTTGGCCGCCAGCCTTTATACTGGGAGTCATCAGCAGACTTCTCTTGATTAAATCCTTCAAGAAATCCTCTGCAACATCCTCTAACATTTTGCTTCCAGTCCCATGTATTAAGCCTTGAGCAATCCATAGCCAAATAAGCTTTGTCATAGGGATTTCATAGTCCTTAGGAAGTGCTCTAAAAAAGAGAAAACACGGTCTTAAGTGAGGAGGCAAATGGTTGTAGCTTAAAGCCAGCGAGTCTATGTATTGTCTTGGATCACTAACCATAAACGAACATAGACTTCCGGCAGTTTGCTCCCACCAAGTGATGGAAAGATTGAGTTTAACCAGACCAGCCGCTATAGCAATTGCAAGAGGCAAACCTTCACATTTTCTATTTATCACCCGTCCAGATTTCTCCAATCCACCTGGGCATATTCCCATTCTAAACACCTTCTTCTCAAATATGTCCCAACTTTCAATTTCAGTACGAAGACGTAAAACATGAGCAGATCTTGCTGGCTGTACATGTAAACTCAAGTCTATGTCACGGCTGGTAAAGAGAATTCGGCTTCCGGTGTTGTCATCCGGAAAATACATTTTGAGATCATTCCAGACCCTACAATCCCAGATATCATCAAACACCACCATATATTTACGACCCTTTAATTTTCTGTATAACTTTTCCCCCAATTGTTGCTCGCTCATTTCATAATATTCGTCTGTAAGATCATCGATAAAAGAGCTTAATATGCTGAGTAACAAATCCTTCTTTAGATATACTTGAGAAACACAAGTCCACGCTCGAAAGTCAAACATATACTTAACTAGTTCATGGCTGTATAATGTTCTAGCCAAAGTCGTCTTTCCTAGCCCAGCCATTCCTGTAATTGAGATAATCTGGAACTGCTTAGTAGAAGTTCCAGTAAGTTGATCAAGTAACATTTCTACTTCTTCATCAAAGCCCACCACAGCTTCTTCTTTCCCTACATCTGAGTTATATCTGATGTTACATAGCTGTTCACAAACAACTATAATCTTGTCCAATCTTTCTTTTAACTTACCACCCCAAACTTCACCAACCCCCCTCATCTTAAAAGCCTGCCTATCTCCGATATGCGTATACCATGCTTCGCTAGCCACCACGCCTTCCATTTGTTTCAGTAAAGCCAACACTTCCTGATTTTCATACCCTGCCATCATGTCTCTGAGGTGATTCATGAGACCATGAAAAGATTCAGCCATCATGCTCTTGGAAGCTAGTGCTTTTTCGCTACATGAGAGATTAAATGTCACATAGTGTTGAATTGATTGCTTTATGCAAAGACCAAGAGCATCAGCCATGGTTCTCTCCTGGTATAATATCAGGTATTGATGTATATATGTCAAAATAGTTTTAGAACTTTGCTACTGATCTGGCTTGGCAATGGCATGTTTGATTGGAGTCATATGAACTCACCTCCTGTAATGATAATGGAACCTGATTGTTGCTGTGAACCCAACAAACACAAAAGACTTCTGGCCACATATTACTCTCTGTTATATCCATATATTTTAAAATTCTATTTTCACCAATATGACTTGACAGGAATACACGGTTTTATAATTTCAATATAATATTTATCAAAAAATTAATTATATATAACATAATATTTATTTTATTTGAAAGTATTTTTTTCTGTAACTTTTACAAAAAGAAAAAACAAAAATAGGTTTACTAATAATGTATATGAGACGGTGACGATGTTAAATGACGGAGATGGTGACAGGATGAGTTTTCCGGCGACACCCCATCTAGGGTTCTGCCGCCGTAGAACAGTGGCGGACGATGAGGTGAGACCTGATGGCAGCGGAAATAGAGCGAGGATGGCGTACCATTTTTTCAGAATCCCCCGTCACCTGGTTCGACGTGGTCATCGTCGTTGTTCTCCGATCAGCACCACCACCGGCAAGTTTCGTATGCCGCCATGGTGAACGATGGCGGTTCGTCTGGTTTGTTTTACGGTGGGTTAACAACAGTAATGAAGAGTTGGGTGGGTTCCAGTCACGGGTCAGAACGGGTTCGGGTCAATACAAGTTAGGAGAAAAATGATTTCAGTTCAAAACGGGCTCGCCCAATACGGTGTGGTGGGGGGTGCTAACTCATATGTCACTATTTTTAAGATAAAAAGTTTTACAATAATTTTTCGTTTTGACCGGTTGACTAATTTGAGGTGGACACATATTCAATTGATTTTTTGCCCAAATCAACCCATTCTATGAAGAGTAGGTCAAGATTGCCATCTATTGATGAGAGAGCATATTTGTTGTGGGGACTTCTACGACTCATCTACTGTCAAAAATAGGTCAGTTAGCAATAGCAATTTACAACAAACGGATGTTAGTGTAAGCTTCATCTATTATCTGGTTTTTTCATTTATAATAATATTTACTGCCTTGGTTTAAGTCTTCAAGAAGAAAATGAAAGACAATCACACTTGAAGTGAAGGAAAAAGAATGATTTGATCTGCATGAATTTCCATTTTGTTAAATATTAAGTTCAAAACTTTTCCCTCATAACATTAGCCTTAAAAAAAGATTTCTGAGAATACTTGTATGGGAATGGCTGGGCTTAAAAATGATTAGACATCTTTGTTGTAACAATATTTTCTCATGTAAGCCATCGTAACACCACCGTTGCTATTACCAGCCATCACCGTTGAACATAGGCAGGCTGAAACAAATGTGAAGGAAAATCACCAACCAAAGGGTTGAATGCACAACCACATGGTTTGGAGGTTTGCAATCTACCAATCGAGGTAGAGGGATGTGTGTTTATTAGTTAAGAAATCACCTCAACTTAGAGGGTGTTTGGGAGTGTGGTAGGAAAGTGCTTATTGACTTAATGATTTTTTCAAAAAGCCGATAAGTTAAAAAAATCAACACTTTTTTTTAAAAGCCAGTAAGTCATTCTCAAAAGCCAAGAAATCCTGGCTTTTGAAAATGACTTATTGACTTATTAGTTTTTCAAAAAACCAATAAGTCAATAAGTTATTTTCAAAAGCACATCCAAACACCTTAAATGGTACAAACAATAAGGAAAAGTAATCATGCAGTGTGAATCTTGAACCCAAGACCTCGAGGTCAAGATGTTTAAATGCGGATACAAACAGCAACTGGTGGCATATTATTCTTATATATATCTTTGATATGTACATACAGGAAGAACTTACATATTTCAGAGGCCTAATGCTCAACCCGCACATACCCAAACAGCAATCGGTGGCTTGACCAACAGACCATGGCGAGTGTTTCCTACAACATGTTGTTGCGGGTTCAAATCTTGTTACTGACATAGCTTCAAAGTTCATCAATATACCCATTCCGTTCAAAAAAGATATATATCACTCAGAAATAATCAAATGTAGTTCACACGTAATGTTTTATATTTATATAAAGTTTACAAATTTCTTTTATTTTCTAGAGAAACCAATGAGACAGATAAAACACACACTTCTATGACCTTAAAACTTAGACGCCAAAGAGTGTTACATGAGAAGATTTAAATCACATAATATTAACATAAGTGCCCTGAAAATTTTGTTTACCATTGACTTTCAAGAAACTGTTTCCTTCACTCTCTTGCTCTTTCTGAATTTCAACTGCATAAGTATATGCAGAAAGGCTGCATCCATTTACCTCGATCACCTCCAATGTAAAAATCTTCCCAAGAGATGCTGGAATGATGTCGAGTTTTAAACAACGTTGAACCACCACACGCTGTAGTCTTTGGAAATTGTCCCTCAAACAAACCCAATGCTTTAAGTCCAGATCATGCAATTTCAAGACCTTGAGTTGCCGGAACTCTGCATCCCCTGTCTCCCAAATTTCTCCAATGCAAGCTTGAAATTTTAATTTTAAAATCTCAAGGTTAGGTAGCAAGGAAAAGCTCCATATCTCTTCCCAATCCATGCCGATATTTGATAATGTCAATTTCTTAAGATTTTCAGGAAACAAAATAGGATTGCATGATCTCGTTGCTTCAGGGTATGGTAATGTATTGAGTAACTTCAGTTTTTGAAGGTGCACCAAAGAGCCTAAATTTGGAAATTCCAGATCACCTTGTGTTGATATTAAGGGTCCGCAAAACCCAAGCTTCCTAAGATTGGGAGTCCTTGAAAATATATATTGGCAAGATCGCGGACTTACTTGTGATAATGTTTGAAAGCTAGCCAGTGCACTGTGAGAATCACAACCATCCTTCCCTGTCACTTGAAGAAAAATGGGCTCCTCTATAAGGTTTTCCCCAGATTTGATATACAGGTGCCTTAGATTTACCATATTCTATATAATTTTTGGTACAACAACATTCTTCCTTGAGGATATTATGAGCATTTGTAGGTTGAAAAGGTTTGGTATTGATGCATGTGGACTTCCATCATGTGCTTGAATGGCCAAGTATCTCAGATTAACCATTTGTACAACACCTGAAGGGAATAAAGAGATAAGGATAGACTCTAGATCCAAAACACTAAGGAATTTGTACGTGTTGATATGAATTGATGCACCCTCTTGAAGAGATTTTCCTAGCTCCAATGGAAAGCAGAAAACTGATGACAGCATGCCATACCTGAAAATTTTTGGTTATTAATTCTTAATTTAGTAAGCTCTTGTAAAAACATGTGCTCGTACCTATAATAGTTTGACAGAAAATTTTCTTCCTCAGCTTTTCGCAAACAAAAATCATGCAATAAATCATGGATGCGACATGTTTTAACTTGGCCGTCAGCCTTTATTCTATTAATAATCAGCAGACTTCTCCTAATTAAATCCTTCAAGAAATCGTCTGCAACATCATGTCAGCTTTGTCACAGGGACTTCATAGTCCTCGGGAAATGCTCCAAGAAAGAGAAGGCACGGTCTTAAGTGAGGAGGCAAATGATCGTAGCTCAAAGCTAGCGAGTCTATGTATTGTCTTGAATCACTAACCATAAATGAACGTACACTTGCAGAGATTTGGTCCCACCAGGTGACTGAAAGATTATTTTTCAGTAGACCAGCAGCTATAACAATTGCAAGAGAACCTTGACATTTTCTACTTATCACCCGTCCAGATTTCTCCAATCCACTTGGGCATATTCCCATTCTAAACACCTTCTTCTCAAATATGTCCCAACTTTCAATTTCAGTATGAAGACGTAAAACATGAGGATGTCTTGCTGACCGTACATGCAAACTCAAGTCTATATCGCGGCTAGTAAAGAGAACTCGGCTTCCCGTTTTGTCATCTGGAAAATACATTTGCAGTTCAATCCAGACTCTACAATCCCAGATATCATCAAAGACCACCAAATATTTACGACCCTTTAGTTTTCTGTATAACTTTTCCCCCAACTGTTCTTCGCTCATTTCGTAAAGATGGTCTGTAAGATCATCGATAAAAGAACTTAATATGCTGACTAACAAGTTCTTCTTCAGATATTTTTGAGAAACACAAGTCCACGCTCGAAAATCGAACATATACTTAACTAATTCATGGTTGTATAACGTTGTAGCCAAAGTCGTCTTTCCAAGCCCAACCATTCCTGTAATTGAGATCATCTGTAACTGCTTTGTAGACGTTCCAGCAATTTGATCAAGTAGTATTTCTACTTCATTATCAAAGCCCACCACAGCTTCTTCTTCCTCTACATGTGAGCTATATCTGATGTTACAGAGTTGTTCACAAATAGCTATCAGCTTATCAATATCCAGTCTACTTCTTGAATAGGTATACTATCCCATATATATCACGCCTTCCATTTGTTTCAGTAAATCCAGCACTTCCTCATTTTCATAACCTACCATCATGTCTCTGAGCTGATTCATGAGATCATCCAAAGATTCAGTCATCATTCCATTTTGTTGCAAGTCCCATGAACGATAGTGTTTGATTAATTGCTTTATGCGACGACCAAGAGCATCAGCCATGGTTCTCTCCCTATCAGGTTCTTCTTAGGAATATGTTAATTTCTCCAACTGTCATATGACACATACCAAGCATTCAAAGTTAATTGATTTGATTGATTGTCAATGGGTATATACGAATTCTTTAAACTACTCATACACATAAAAGTTTCATTTTAACTTGATCTTCTACTCTCTAAATTAAATTTTCATTGTTTGATACAAAAATCTTAATTTGATTTATCTTAAAGGTCTCAGAGCATTCCCAACCCGTTCTTTATATTTCATATCCTTATCTTTATAATTACACTAAAAAACACTACTTATCTACCTTTTATCTCTACTTTTCTCTCTTATTATCCTTATCCTTATAATTATACTAAAAACCACTACTTTTATCCTTATATTTACAAAAACCTTATATTTTTTCTCTCTCCTCCACTCACAACCACTTTAAACCACTACATAAAATATACAAAACTCACTCACATAATTTTAAAGAACGGGTTATGAATGCTCTCATAAAAGGCATATAATATATATCACAACACCAGAAATGAAAATGAAAGCAAAAATACTCCTTCAATCCTACAAACTCAGGGTTATCTATCATTTTAGGTAATTGATGACATACGTACTCAATGATAATGATGATAAGAAACTAGGTACCAGCATTCAAGTCAACGATGGCTAATCTCAGATCTAGGACACTTATCTTTATTTTTTATATTTTTAAGTTTTTTTAATAATCACATCGGGGTTGGTAGCCCAATGGTATAAACTCGAAGGTTTGTGGAGATTATAGGTTAAGTCCCACTTCTAAAAGGAATTAAGAAATTGCCCTTTTAAAAAAAGTTTTTTAATAATCCCCTCCTATGGGTTCCACTACAAGAAAATAACCATGTGCCGATATCGCCTATACCGACGATACTTGTCATCGGCATAGGTCACCCTATACCGACGAATAGGTCAAAACAAAAATTTTGAATGGGACACCCTATAGTGACGACAGGGTTGAGGCAGATTGGAGAGAAAACTGGCACCCAATGAATTTTTAGGTAAAATCTATAGTGACGACATGTCTTTTTGTTTGAATGGTTTATATTTAATGATTTGCAGGTTTTTGTTTTTAAAAATTTAATATTTGTAGATAAAATATTAAAAAAACATAAAAGACCCATACCGACGACATGTCGTCGCTATAGGCCTTTTTAAAATATTATAAAAAACAAAAAACCCTGAACCGACGACGAAATTGCCCTTTTAAAAAAAGTTTTTTTTAATAATCCCCTCCTATGGGTTCCACTACAAAGGAAATGACTCTGTGCCGACGTCGCCTATACAGACGACACTCGTCGTCGGTATAGGTCAAAACAAAAATTTTGAATGGGACACCCTATAGCGACGACATGTCGTCGCTATAGGGCTGAGGCAGATTGGAGGGGAAACTGACGCCCAATGAATTTTTGAGTAAAACCTATAGTGACGACATGTCTTTTTGTTTGAATGGTTTATATTTAATGATTTGCAGGTTTTTATTTTTAGAAATTTAATATTTCTAGATAAAATATTAAAAATTAAAAAAAAAACAAAAAAAACCTATACCGACGACATGTCGTCGCTATAGGCCTTTTTAAAAAATTATAAAAAAACAAAAAACCCTGTCGTCGGTATAGAATTTATTTTTGAATTATTTAATTAGATCCTATAGCGACGACATGTCGTCGGTATAGGCCGACCTATACCGACGACAATCTTGGGCTATTGGTACGAAGCAATCCCGACGACATCTATACCGACGACAAGTCGTCGCTATAAGGTATCCCGACGACAAGTCGTCGCTATAGGGTAAAAAAAATCATCGCTATAGAGTAATACTGTTGTAGTGTTCAAGTCTCATTTCTAACAAATATTAAGAAATTTGTCTTTCAATTTTTTTTTAATAATCCCCTCCTATAGGTTCAAGTCCTACTTCTAATATAAATTAAGAAATTTATCTTTTAAAAAATGTTTTTTAATAATCCCCTCCTATGTTCAAGTCTCATTTCTAACAAATATTAAGAAATTTGTCTTTCAATTTTTTTTTAATAATCCCCTCCTATAGGTTCAAGTCCTACTTCTAACATAAATTAAGAAATTTGTCTTTTAAAAAACGTTTTTAATAATCCCCTCATATTGGGTTCAAGTCTCACTTCTAACAGAAATTAAGAAATTTACCTTTCAAAAAAAGTTTTTTAATAATCTAATTTTCGTCCTAAAATTGACACATGAAAATATCATTAATTTCTTTTATTTTTTGGACTAATTTTTTTCTTTCATTTATTAAACCTGGGAACAAAACGTGAGTGGTTTTAGCATCATCCGACTCTGGCAGTAAGATATATAAAAAATACACGACTACGAAAGTTGGAGACAGACAAACATTACATCAAAAGGAGAGGGTTTCTTATCCACTCGTCCCAACCAAAATTGACTTTATTATTCCTATTGTTATGCCACATATAGGAATAATTTGCAATTAAATCAAAAATCCCTACATCGTTAGTCGACTTAGTGTAAAAAACGGCCTTGTTCCTCAATCTCCAAGAACCCACCAAACACACCGTTCAATCAAATCTTTCTTCCGGCTAGAACTCCTATGATAATGATGATCGGAACCAGATCGTCGCTGTGGAAGAAACTACGTGCCAGCATTCAAGCAACGACTTATCTTTATTTCTGTGAGGGAGAAGATGAAATGTGAGCAAACGGCTCAATGGGTCTTCACTGGGTAAGAGGTCAGCCCATTAGCTTCCAAGTCAGCCCATCAGCTTCCAATCAGCCCATTACCACATGAAAAATAATAAAATAAAAACATAATTGAATTATGTTTGGAAAATATGATATTATTAAAATCCAATAATCCTTAAATTAATACACTATTTTATCAATTTTTAAGAATGTGAAATGCATAACTTATCTTTAATGATCTCGGATACAAAGAATAATTCTTCTCGTTCGTTACTTGAGTTATTAACATTAATATAGAAAAATATAGTCTTTTGTGTAAAAAAAAGACAAAAGCTATCTTATGGTTTCATTTTTCTTTACAAATCTTTCATCAATACACTTCCATTTTCATATAATTTCTACATATAATATGAATTCTTGGTTATGTATGTCTGTGGGGTCTTATATTGTATAGATTTGATGTTGTAATAGAGTGCTTAGGAATGATGAAGTTATCCAACATCAAATTGCATGAAGACATAAGTTGTTGCCACTAATGCAAGGCAACTTAGTACTTATGAATGAGTTACTACTCAAGGTTATCGGTAGTAACTAACATCAAGGCAGTAGTAATCACCATCATTGGCGTATTAAACTAGACTTGTTAGTACTGAAGAACTCGATTAATACTGACCTGACATTAGAGTTAGTATTGATTCTTGCCACTACCGAAGAACTGAGTTAGCACTGAAACTCTCAGTAGTAAAGTTACTACTGATGCAGTTTGTATTGAATGCAATAACATAAGTTAGTACCGAAGATATTGTTGGATCTGATCCCCATAGTTGGACAATATCAACGGCTGAGATCTATCTTGTCCTAATGTCTGATAAAAGGGTAAAATATTGACTTTCCTAATATTTGGTTGTGAAATTAGGTTTTTTAATCTATAAATACCATTCTCCATACTCCATATAGTGTGTGAGGTAAAATACTAGCCCTCATGTAACAACCTCACCCCTTGAACAAGTTCCAAGGGTGGATGATAGAATATCACTATAGATTCATTGTAAATTCTTGATGATACTTATATGAATAAAGAGTGATTACAATTTGGTGTCCTTATTGGTTCATTATCATATTCACACCCACCCGTCTATGCAAATTCATGGTTCAACACACAATTTGATGAGAGAAGTGCACTCGTGCTGGGTGCGTGTCCAGCACAGAGAAGTGCACTCTTGCTTTGAATTAAATTATATGATAGAAATTGAATGTTAAACTTATGTTTTAGACTTTTAGCAAGATTTGGTCATTTGTGGAAGTGCATGTCATTACGGTAAGGACTGGGTTATGTTCGATGAGAGGCACGATCGTGTGCGCTGATGATCTGCTCTTGTTACCGAGAACCCAACTATATGAGCCGGTGAATGAGATCGGCACAGGCATTCCATGCTTAGGCACAAACGTGCCGGATGCCCATAATTCCTAAGTGTTAAATGTTGGACTTTAAACATTTTAAGACTTGGTTTTAGATCACTAGGATAGTTTAAACAACTAATATTGTGATTAGACTCGTGTTAAAAACCTATATATAGGAATAATCAATTAAGTTTTAATAGTTCTTAGCTATTGTGGTTCTGACTATCAGATTATGAGTCCATTGTTTTCCTTAAAACATTTTTAAAGACAAAAAAGTAGTAGTTATGTTTCAAATGTAAATTTTTAAGAAATAAGAACTATTATGTCAATTGTATGACCCAATAACCCAAGTCCGGACCAAACCTCTATTTGGGCCTAGGTCCAAATGTTGAGCCAATAAAAAGGATACAAATACAACAAGCAAAGGTATGAGGGAGGTTACCGTTTTCAAGTTCTTACAACTTTTCTTCTTCTTTTTGGCATGGGTGTGACTTGTGAGTACATAAACCAAATAACTTAATGATAATCATAATCAAAATAATAATAAAACTCGAACGGTTTAAGAAGCCGATGGTTTAGTTATAATTTTTTTGATAACTGATTTTATGGTTCAGTTATGGTTAATGTGTATAAATAACTGAACTAACCGAACCGACATTAATATACTTTTTGTTTTCTTTAAATAATATGTTGTATTTTAGAAAAGTTTTGTTGTAACTTTTTTAATAACCTAACATATTATTTGTTTCTTATTCTCCTTCATAGAATTAAGGCAAATTGAATTTTAATAATCCAAACTATAATCCGTTGGCCAATAATAATTCATACTAACAATTTGCTCGGTAATTGTCCTAACTTTCACTTTTATTGTGAAGAGCGGCCCTAGTTGCATAATTACCAAAGATTTACACTCGATTTACACTTGTTTTTGATGATTTAGAAATATACAAGCAAAATCGAGTGAAAATCAAGTGTAAATCTATAATATTATGCCACTGGGACTGCCCTAGACTACAAAAGTAAAAGTTAGTACTGTCATTGGCCAAATTTTTAGTTAGAATTGTTATCGGGCAATAGGTTATATGTTGGATTATTAAAATACAGTTTGCCTAAAAGTAAGAGAATAGTTAAATTTTTTCTCTCCCAAAAGCTATAATTGAATTTATTAATTAAAATTAGTTTGAATCCATCTATGTCCAAAGTTGACGAATAACTTATGATTAACTGAATTAATGGACTGTTTATAACCAAATATTTTCAGTTATAAAAAACTAAAAACTAACATAGAGTTTTAGTCCATAACCAAACCGACACATAGTCCCCTTTTGTTATCAACTATCAACACAGATGAGATGAAGGGAGGACCCTTACATAATGGTGAGTGCACTGCTGTTTCCTTCTGTAACTGTGGTTTGTTTGTTTGAGTGAAAACAATTCAAGTGGGGAGAATGCTAACGTGGATACTATGTATGTGGTTGTTTGATATTTTTATCAATTATTTCGAGTTACATTAAATAGTTATTAAGGTATTTTTGAAACCCTATTATATGTTTATTTTTATATATTTTGAATTTTGTTTTCTATCCTTGGTATATAGAATACATTTTTACACATATAAAATATATACACAAAGATTTAAAAAATTTATGTATTAATATTTTTCACCGCATATGTATCACACGGGTTCTAAGCTAGTTACATATATAAAGTCACATTTAAGGTAAAACGAGTCCGCTTGCTCAAGTTATAATAGAATTGGATGCAAATGTGTATGGAAGAGATGTTCGCGACGTGTGACAGTGTTGTCACGAATTGAATTTACTAGATCGTGTTACTATTATATATTTACATGGTTTGGTTATTACATATATATGTATTATGAAAAAAATGGTTAGGGATGATAAATGCTTTATCTTATGTTATCTTTTTCTTCTACGATATAAAACACTATGTTATTTTGAATACAGTATGATTTAGATAAAAAAAAAATAAAACAAAATCTTGTATTTAGATATAGAAAACATTATTAAAGAGAAACTAAATTAAATGATAAATGAAAGTAGAATATTCCAGAATTTATTTTGTTTTCAAATTCTTTTCCCGTTTATATCTGCCAAATATGCATATGTGCTTTTACACTTTTATTTACCGTATTTGACATAAAAATGGACAATGCAAATGTTTGTGATCTTTCTATTTTTTTTTCATATTATTTAATCAATAGTTGTGGTTAAAATATTCTTTATATTGTATACTAGTCAGAATCCCGTGTATTACATGAGATTAAATAAATATAATATTATATATTAAGCAACAAATTTTTTTTTTAAAAGTTCGTGTTTTACACGGGTTGAATAAACCCGTGGAATACAATATAATGTGTTAATACATACACTCATCAAAATATGTCAGGAGATTTTTTAATATAAAGATTGGTATTTTTTTTAAATATATTTATTATTAAAAGATAGAGGTGTAATTAATAAGAGAGATGCGGAAAAAAATGATAAGAATGAATATGGAGGCGACCGTGGCATGAGAATACCTTTATTTATTATATAGTATAGATGTGGATAAATTTAACATTATTCGGGTCAAATTTTGATCAAAGTTTGAATCCACGCTATATAAATATTCTACAACAGTATCATATAATATAACTAATAATAATACTGGTTTAATCACGTAAAAGATTTAGGGTTCAAATCATGTAGGGTGAAGGTTACTATGTATTTATCCTTTAAAATCTAGAAATTATTGTTAAAAAAATATTGATTTGATTAGAGATCTGATACAGATTGATATGCAATCAAATGGCCCAAGAAAACATGATTTATTTAAAGGCTTTGAACAAAATGCTTCTAACTGAAAATCGGCTATCTCAAGTTTCAAAAGTCTCGATTACAAAATTTGATCAAAAAATAAGCTCTCCTCCTAAACAATAACTCTATATCCATACTTATATGTGAGAAATAATAGTTTAAATAGGAAACTAAATATTTTAAAACAAAATAAATATTAAAAAAATATTTGAAATTCAATTTCCAAATATATCTTCAAAATATTTGAAATTCAAATGATACTACATCAAGATTCTTCCAAATGAGTTTATTAATTTACTTTTCATTAATTATGCATCACATTGATCACAAGTTGATAGACATAGATAATTTAGTTAATGAAAAAAATGAATTAAACTTTGTATAGCCAAATTCGAAGTTAAATTATCAATAATTATATTTCGTTTCATGACAAAACAATTCTACTTTCTAAAGTTGATTTTGAAAAGATAGTTGATAGTTTGAATAGAGATTTCATTATGGGTATAAATGAGATTTCGAGTGTAAGTTCCCTCTCATTGGATTCAATCTTAGTGGTACCTTTGAGTTTGTTATGGAAAGAGGTCTTGGACAAGGTGAATCCACTCTGGAAGCTCTTCACGTCACTTTGATTGATACAAGCAACAAAACACTTATATTATGAGTTATTCTTGAGTGTCGAGAATAATAACGACTTCTTGGTTTAATATGTGGATGATGCGTTGTTTTTTGTTGAATAATAAGAGGTCAATATTTTAAAGTGCTTTCCATAATCTTTTGGCTAAAATTCTTTCCATGGGATTTTTTAACGGTAACACCTATATATTTTAGGATAATAAAGTTTCCCCGTTCAACACCAAGAACATCCAAGGTAGCTTACCATAGGATAATAGGGTTCCCCCGAGCAACACCTAGAACATCCAAGGAGCTACGCCCCAGCACCTTAATCTATATTATTTATCCGACTTTAATACTCATGTTAATGATTGAAACATTATTTAAGGTATTAGAAGCCACTTTCTTTTTAAAGTTTCATCTTTAGTTGTTTTGATTGTAGCTTCAAGATTAAGGTGCTGGGGCGTAGCTCGGGTAGTCCATGTGGGTATCTCGGGTACTACGGATACACCTTCGCAAGGTTTGCGGGTAGTCTCTATTGTTATCTCCATGGAATGAAGACAACTTAGTAGAGCAACCCAACCAATTAATTTACACGATGATCACTGCTATAAAAGTGATCGAATATAATTTACGGTAACTTAAAAATGTTTGCCTTAAATTACAAGCCAACAACTTAAGGGATGCAACAGAATAAAACAAACATGTCTCTAACTTAAGATTTGAGTTTAAAACTCATTTTATTAACTTCTTTTCGTTAACCCGGAAAAATGGGATAGATCTATAAGAAATCTTATTCAGTTAGATATGGTAGATTCAAATGGGATACAAAAAGAGTTGGCTGGCGAGCCATATGAGGTAGGAACAAGTACGGTTCTAAGAGAAAGAATTAACCCACCTATTCTAACGGGGGAGAACATATATGCCATTCGCCGAGGGGATTCTGAAATTGCGGAGGCTTGGTTCGACCAAGTAGCTGAGTATTGGAAACAGACTATAGCACTTAGGATGGAACCCCTGAACCCTAAAGCACTCTAAATGTTAGTTAATCAAAACACGTCATGTAATTTCACGTCATTTTTACCCTAAACTATTGTAAACACAAGGGTTGGAACCCTAAACTACCCTAACATTTTTTTACACGAAATTTGAAAACACAATTTCATTAACGCTTTTTTAAATAAGATTTAAAAACACAATTTAAAAAAATAAAATACATTAATTAACTAAAAAAAGTAAAACATAAAAATTATAAATTATATAAAAATATATTTAACTTATGTTAAAAAAAATTAAAATAAAATAAATAATAAAAGTATACACACACTAGGCCTTCCATAGTCAAAATAATTTAAGATTAGTCACAATTGAACCAAATTGCAACTAGGCTCCTTCATGCTTTTTTTCACGGCTTTACGAACCCGTAAACGGAACCCGACCAACTACCCGCGTGAGATGCGGCCGCATCCCACCTCTTCCACCCTAAGAGGTCCATAAAGTTCGAAAAAACACATTTTTTCACATAATTCATCGTGACTATCGGAGAAACCTATGTACGAAAATTGTAATTTCATATAAATCACGTGAATGATTCACATAGTTTACTATAAATTTTAAGATTATTCATATTTTTCAAGGTCGACAATTCATGTCAAATATATGACATGAATTCACGAGAACCATATAAACATATACTTTCTCCAACATGTTAGATTAACGCGCCTAGTAATATATTATGTTGATTTTTTATATTAATGAATAGTGATCAAACAAAAGGGTGAAAAACTTAAAAAGTGTGACAATGAATCTAAGACCTTTATCAATGCAAAGTAATAACTAAGAAGATAAAGGTGTGTTATGGTTATGGGTGTTCAAAGTCGGATATCCGAATTTCGGATATCCGAAATTTTCGGATAGTGGATTTCACTATCCGAATCTGAAATTTCGGATATCCGAATTTCGGATATCCGAAAATTCGGATACGGATTCGGATAGTGAAACGGATATCCGAAAATATAAAAAAAAATAAAAAATTTATAAAAATAATATTTTTAAATTACAAAAACAATTAAAAACCTTAAAAAACATTAGAAAATATACATATATAAATATAATATATCGGGTTTTGATTCAAATTTTCTTATTTTTAAATAATAAAAACAATTAAAAAAAATATATAAATATAATATTTCGGATATTCGGATATCCGAACTATCCGAAAATCACTATCCGAATCCGAAAATTCGGATATCCGAAAATTCGGATATCCGAAATTTCGGATATCCGAATTTTCGGATAATTCGGATTCGGATTTTCGGATAATTCGGGTTCGGTTTCGGATTCGGATTCGAATTTTTTTGAACATCCCTAGTTATGGTTGCTCAAATGAAACGTGAAGGGGCAAAAGAAGAAAGTCTCGAATGAATTTTATTTATGGTGGGAGGGGAAAAAAGAAAGTCCACTACTATGCTAACTTTTATCTTCTCTTCTAAACATAAATAACTTTAAAATACTTTATTAGTTCTTTTAAAACCATATACTGTAAAAAACAATCTCTTATATCTTCAATTCAAATATAGTATTATGTTTTTTTTTATTTCTTTAAAATGTTTTAAAATGGATGTATATAATAGTATGTCAGGAACTAGTTATATGGTGCGTCTAACTCTAATATTAACATGGTGTATTCGTTGCCTGGTTTTTATGTTTTTTGTTAGACGTATTTACGTATCAACCGTTAAGACACATGACGTCTCCTAGTTGTTTCTTACATGGGTGTTCAAATTTGGATATCTGAAATTTTTGGATAGTAAAACAAATATCCTAAACAATTAAAAACTTATAAATACAATTAAAAAGTAAACAAAAAACAATATATAGTATATAAATATAATATTTCGGGTAAGGATTCAAAATTTCTTATTTTTAAAATATAAAAAATACATACATAAATATAACATTTCGGTTATTCGAATATCCAAAATATCCATTTTTTTATAAAATCACTATTCAAACCTGAATTTCAGATATCCAAAATTTGGAATAATTCATTTTTTTTCATTCATATGCATATAAAATTAAAAACAACTAGCACGACGCAAACAAAAGTCACTAACACCCCCTAAATCCTAGTCCTATACTCCTATATTTAATTCAATTAAATAAGGAAACTTTGATATAAAGTCATTTGGAATTATCTAGGATAAAATCTAAATATTAAATCCTAGATTTACATAACCATTTGCGGTGATTCCTCTAAAATTAGAAGAAGAAAAAAAGTTTTTTTTTCAACGGCGAGGCAAAAGGTTTTAATTTTACAGCAAAGATTACATCATTACACCCCAAGAAAAGCAAAGCAATGACAATGGTGCAAGCACCAGTATTTGGGTCGGTTTAAATTCCAATAAATCCCCAAATCTCAAAACCCTTCTCCCAAATCAACCTCTAAATCCGATTTGCAATTTTTTCTTGATTCTTGAACAACCCACAAACTTGATCGGTGATGGAGGGTGATGATGGGTTGTTGTTGTCTGCAACAGAAAAGCAAACAATGGTGTCCACTTTTCTTGAAATTACTTTTGGCCAGACTCCTGACACCGCCAAACAGTTCTTGCAGGTCTTGATTCCCCTTTTATGTTTGATTGATTAGTTTTTTAATGTTGGTTTTTTGAGACTTGATTTGGGTTGTTGTTTGAATGTGTGATTGAATTAACTAACTGCATTTTAGTGAGTATTGGTGAATTAAAATTGGGGATTATTGTGGTTGTTGATTGAAAGGTACATATGTGTAAAGATTTGCAGTTTTTTTTTTTTGTAATTTTGGTATCTTAAATGTGACTATTGTTGTAGAGGGTTATTGGAAGTGTTAACATTGGTATATAAAAAGTAAGATTATGCATCTTATTTTTCATTGTTGTTTCGCGTGTCACTGGTTTGTTGTTCGATTCTTGTACATACATAACTTTTATGCAGCCAATGTGGGAATAGCCCACTTGGTAGAGGCTCTTGTCTCTTAGATGAGAGGTCCTGGGTTCAAACCCAGGCATAGGGTGAATTATTTGGTGTAATTTAGGAGTAGGAGTACGGTAGATTTGCCGTTAAAAAATGCAAAAGAGAAGAACTTTGTAACTCGAATTGGAAGTATTGTTTCGGTTTCTTCGGGGAAAGATGGATACATTTAGGGGTTTTTTAAGTTTTAAATAGAAGATTGGTTACTATTTCATGGTTTGTAAGTTCTAAAAAGATAATCTTTTGGTGTAAATTTGTAACATTTTATTATGTACATTTTGGCTTGAATAATTAAAAAATACTCCCTTTTTCTTGGAAGTTTTAACTATTTTAAATTGTTGGATCTTGATGTTATGTGGTGCTAAGTTGTGATCTTAGTGGAGCTTGAGTACTATGATGTTAGTGGATGATTTTTTGTATATCAATCTTTATTCGAGGAGTGTAAAGTCGTCTTCGTTTCGTGTACGCGTTAAATCTAACTAAAAGTTTGTAAATTTATTGTTTTGAAGTTGATATAGAAGGTAAGTTCAACTGCTATTTAAGTTTCTTTGTATGACAATATCTAAGAGTTTTATTCACATTTTACATGTGTCCTGCAGTGATTGTATGAGTATGTATGTATATAACATTTTTGGTATTTACGATGGTGTTTCTTATATTCAGGCGACAGGTTGGAAGCTCGAAGAAGCTATTCAACTTTTTTATTTAGAAAGAGAGCCTGGTGGTGCTTCATCATCTCCATTCATTCCACCATCAGAAAACGATGCGTTAATGACCGATCAAGATTTAGGGTAAGCAAATACAATATTCCTAATAATATTACATGATTGTGCAATGCATTATAGTTTGCATTTAGCTGGATATTTTCTTGACTTGGGTCGTATTCTTACTTCAGAGTGGCGGAAAATCACCCGGGAATTGAAAACATCGTGGAAAATGATGGAAGTGAGGTTCGTGCACCTCTACCGGTTAAAAGAGATGTCCTATACGACACACCGGCGCTCTACAGGTGTCGTACTTTGCTCATTTTCACTATTGGTTTCTGTTTTGTTGTTTTAAGGTTTTGTTGTCGTCATGCAGTTCCATGACATTGTAAATATTATATATAGGTTAACTTGAATTAGCTGCCTCCGTAGTTGTAAATTTTTAATTTTTTTTTAGCTTTTTTCCATTTTAAGTTGAAACTTTTGTCCCTAGATTAATTCTTTAATGGAAACTTAATGTATGCATGAGTTGATGATTTCTTTGTTAGTTTATCTATACCCTAATGCTAAATTGGAGTTAATGATGCTCATATTTAATTATATTATTTTTTTCTTTTTATTACTTCTTTAGAGGATCAAGAACGGGGGTTTCCGCACATGAACCGCGTGCAACAGTTCCCTTTCGCAATTTCGATGATGAATTAAAACGACCTGGAGTCTGGGGAGCAGGCCAAGGTTCCACATCAGCAGCACAATCTTCAAGAGATAATCATAATCTTGCTTCCTTGTATCGTCCTCCTTTTGCTTTGATGTACCAAGGACCATTTGAGAAGGTAATATTTTATTAATTTTAGTAATTTATGTTTTGTTTTTCTTTTACCAAAAGTGATGAGCTTTTTGCTAAAAAACATATTTTATCAACTAATTTTATAACTTTTTTGCTTAACACTCAAAACAACTTGTGATTTCATTATTACAACTTCAAATAGCCGAAGCACATCCAAATACTAATTTCTAAAGTCCATTTTATTGATTAAAATTGTTTAAAATCACTTTCTAGACGCACATCCAAACATCCCCTTTGTCACATACCATCAAATATTTGGTTTGTATGGAGAATAATCTGCTTGGATTTTAATATAACAGTAGCTGTAAATAATTTTTTTACCGGAAATTATATTTTCTTTTTTATGAAAAGTTCATACTTGATTTGCTACATTGTCAGGCAAAAGAAGCTGCTAACAGGCACAATCGATGGCTCATAGTGAACGTGCAATCTACCAGAGAATTTAACTCACATACGGTTTATATTTGCCCTTCAAATAACATACACGACAAATAACATACTAGGAGTTTGTCACTAAATATGTTTGTAAATTGTAAATAATTATTATGCAGCTTAACCGTGATACATGGGCCAATGAAGCTGTTGCTCAAACAATCAGCTCTAATTTCATCTTCTGGCAGGTTTATATCTTCCTACTCATATCTTTTATCTGAGATTTGGGATTGGGTAATGGTCTAACGGGTCAAAATGAGTTTGGATTGGGTTGACCCGAAACACATTTTTTTTCCAAAATTGTAGTTTTTTTTATTATTAGTTAGCGTGTCAAATATCATTGCATGAATTTTAAAACTGTGTTGTATTTAGGTATGTGATGATGTTGAAGAGGGCAGCAAGATAATTACATACTACAAATTGGATTCGGTTCCCGTTACTCTTGTAATTGATCCCATAACGGGTCAAAAGATGCGTTTATGGCGTGGAATGATCCAGCCAGAGTGCTTATTGGAGGTACATCATTTTATAATTAACTTGTTAATTAATAATCATACATGGTAACTTAACATTTTATTAAAATATAGGATCTATTACAATTTTTGGATGCTAGCCCGAAAGAACATCATGTCAACTTGTCTCTCAAATGTCCAACAAGAGAGATTTCAGACTTTTTGCCTCCCAAAATCCAGGGTCCAACACCTATGTTTGATTCTTTTTATTTATTATTTTTTGTAACTTTTAGTGCTTAATATATTAGATATTGTGACTGACTATAGATGAAACAAACGAAGATGATGATGAAATGAAACTGGCGTGCGCGTTATCAATGGAAGGTTGTGAAGTCGGTTTGGAAGACTCGGGCACAATTAAAGAGGACCCGAAGAAAGAGAAGCATAATTATCCGCCATTGCCTGAAGAACCCAAAGGTGACGGGAGCTTGCTTTGTAGGGTTGGGCTCCGCCTTCCTGACGGACGACGGGTTCAAAGAAATTTTTTGCGGTCCGACGCAATTCAGGTAAATAGAAATTCAGTTTAGGTGGCGAAAATGGGTGGATTGGGTTACTTTTGACCTGTTTGTGTGTTCAACATGATTACAAGTAGATATTATTACAGTAGTAGTTTGATCCTTAAATAAAGCAAATTTACTAGATTGTATGCGTTAAAAAGGGCACTTCGGATGACTTCTGACCTCTTCAACCCGTTTGACATGTTTCTTTGTTATAGCTAAAAATGGGTGGTTTGGGTTTCTTTTGACCCGTTTGCGTGTTCAACATGATTAGTAGTTTGATCCTTAAATAAAGCAAATTTACTAGATTGTACGCATATTAAGGACACTTTGGATGACTTCTGACCTGTTCAACCCGTTTGACATGTTTCTTTTTTATAGCTAAAAAAATGGGTAGGTTGGGTTACTTTTGACCTGTTTGCGTGTTCAACATGATTACAAACAGATACTATTACAGTAGGAAGTTGATCTGTAAATAAAGCAAATTTAGTAGGCTGTACCTGTTAAAAGTACAAGTTGGGTGACTTCTGACCCGTTTCTTTTTTAGCTAAAATTTTGATATGATTGTGTTTTCAGTTACTGTGGTCATTTTGTGCCGCAAACTGTGGCGATGAGAAGCCATTCCGGTTGACTCATGCCATTCCAGGGGCTGTGAAAGACTTAGATTATGAAAGCAAGTTAAAATTTGATGAATCTGGTGTGGCGAATTCCATTATTTCAGTTACTTGGGAGTGAAGTTTCATTGTGGTTTGAGTGCTGCTACAGTCTGTTTTGGTACCTGCAAATGTTGTCTTTCTGATTTTGGATCCTCTTTTTCTAGTATGTGTATACACTTGTTGCAACTAGTTATGACCCAAAGATGAAAATGTTCTAAATTATGAAACTTTTTTAGATGTCTTCCATTTGTTAATGTTCTGGATATGTTTATTTGTTCACTTACTAATCAAGACTGGATTGGCATAAAAGGCAAGAACAGTTATGGTTCGGTTATAGTTTTTTTGATAACCTAATCGTAACCGTTAGGCTACGCCTTGTAGGTTCTGAACTTGGATCAACCTTGAACCAAGTTCATAGTAACCTTGTGTTTTTACTCTTCTATTAGAGTCGGTTAAACTTTTTTCTAAATATAAAAACTACTCGACCAATATTATTCCATTACTAGCTTAGAACCTTTGTCTACACACGGGGTGATAAATATCAAGACATAAAAATCATAAATATTTATTTATATATTTTATATGTGTAAAAATGTATTACATATACTAAGAATAGAAAACAAAATTCAAAATATGTAAAAATTAATATACAATTAAGTTTTGAAAATATGTTAATTACTATTTAATTAATTTGACTTTTATTTACTATTTGATAATTTAAAATAAATGTGTTTTATTAGTATAATTAGTATTTTATTTAAAAGTATATTATTATTAAAAAATAGATTTGTATTTAATAAAAAAGAGGCAAAAAAAATGATGAGAATAAATATGAAATCGACACGTGGCATGAGAAAATCTTTATTTATTAGATAGTATAGATATAGATATCTGATATGAAGCTTTTTATAAATGTTGAAACTATCATCTTAGTTACTCTTATATAGGAGGTGATTTGTGAAGAAAAAAGTTACTAAATAATAACTAAATTTCATAAATGTTTTATTTATGCATTCAATTTAAACAACTATGTAGGTTAATATATAAAGTAGGTTGTAAAGAGTAATTTGGAAAAATAAAACTTCTATTAGTAGCTTATCAAGGTTAAGTGTTGAATTTGCTGATGCATACATATATATACATGCACAAGAGGTCAAAATTCCAATGTAATGTACAACCAAAAAAAATGAATGCAAAGTGGAAATATATAAAAAGAAAATTAACCATCACCATCATTAGACTCCAACTGCTTACGGCTTACTAGCACACCTTCATCCCAAATCTCAACATACCTGGAAACCATGAAATAACATGAAAAAATAAAACATAAAATTGTTTGTTGTCAAGCTTGTTTACTCTTTCAAGATCTCGCAACCTTAAGAGGCGACAATTAGAGCGGTAAGGTGTTTAAAGTCCGGTTTTGATGAAAATTATGGGTCAAACCGCTAACTATGGTTTTGGAAAATGACAAACCAAACTAGTCAGGTTGAGTGGGTCGGCCGGACAGGCTGGTTTTGGCGGTTTGCATCGGGTTTTTTTTTCCAAAATAGATAGTTTGAATTAAAATGTAAAATGATAAAGACATGCATAACTGCATATTCCAAAAATAAAGGAAGTTAAAACATAAAATGTTGAACAGCCTGTCCCAAGCTACAAGCAGTTGGCTGGACCGCTAAACCATCGAAACACAAATGAATCATATGAATCTCAAAACGGCCAAACCGACCGATTTTCCTCAATTTGGGCAGTTAGGTTACTTTCTAACGGTTTATGAATTCCACAACTTTTACATTTTTTTAAAGAGAATAGGATGTCTTCAGTCAACCATATGGTGAAGTCGGATATAGATAGAATCTAATACAATTCTCAGTTAGGAGAGAAATGCACGGTGTAAACAAAACGAAGTGAGCGAATGAATCAAACCTTGATCCGCTGACATCAATACAGAGAAAATGCCCATCTCGCCATCCATTCTTAAATTGACCAAAAAAGATATCACCGTTGGTTGAATAAAAACGCCCTTCTCCGTTTGCCTTTCCCTTCCAAAAATTCACAAACCACCTATCTCCCGTGTGAAAGTAAAACCATCCCTTTGCAAAACAATAATAAAAAAAACATTAACCACTTTGCAAAAACACAAGCCTTAAACATATAATAGTACTCTTACCTTCCCATGCATGACATCATCTCTCCATGACCCGCGGAAAACATCCCCATTGCTGAAGCAGAACGTACCCAATCCTGATCTTTTACCATAACGCCATAACCCATCATACATGCTTCCATCACTCAGTGACAAACGACCCTGTGAAACATACGTCCTAAGCATATTCATACAAAATGATATTGAAAAAAAACTTTTACAGAAATATGGGCTAAAGTAAGAACCTTTCCTTCAGGAAGACCACCCTGGCACCGCCCCACATATATTCCTCCACGGTAGTTTATTTCCACCACAGGATTCCATTTTTTCTGTGACTCGCGTTCAGATTCCTACATTTGAATAAACATTTAATACTGTTGAAGGTTGTCTAAACATCATCAACAAAGTGATCATCTATCACAGACTGCATATACTTGTAATGAACTTTAATACTGTTTAAAGGTTGTCAAAAGGGCTACATGCATAAAAAGGTATCCAACTTTGGTCTGACTGCTGCTTTTGTTTACCGACTTATTTCATGCCAAAAATGGCATCAAAGTTTTAATCTTTTTTAATGTAATTAGCAAAGATAACTGTTTTCAGAAGTCACCTCAGTAAAAATCTACAAGGCCAAAAGTTAACGACATGTCAATTACCATGTCACCATTTTGAACGGTTACCAGACCAGATTAGCTTAAATAGAAGAAAAATGTGATAATTGGTTACCTTGATCAGAACTTTTGAACTGTTGATGATTTTTTGGCCTAAAATAAGTTGGTTGGCCAAAAAAAAAAATCAGAAAATTAGCCCTTGTTATTATTGGTCAGGGCAGGTAAAAAAAATCCTTACCATACTACTAATAGGCATTTCTAGAATTTTATGCCAGATAACAAGTACTAGAACTTAAATTTATCATTCATAGAGGGCATATACATGCTCTATCATCGAACTAGGAAAATGGGGATCATGAATTCTATTCTGCTTGAGCCATGATGCTTAAATGAACAATGATACAATGAAAAAGACCAATTGTATCTCTATGCTGCTTTGCAAAAGCCATTATACTAAGTTGGCTATAACTAGCGAAAAGAACTCTTCAACATAAAACTATACAAGACTAGATGCGTTTTTTTCATAGGAAACAAATTATACATGAAAAGAGGTTCTACTCACCAGCATAGAAGCCGCACGGGCAGAAAGTTTTCCATTCTTTCTAGAAACATCTGGATACACTCCATTTTTGCTGCAAAAATCCATTGGTGCTTGCAAGTTAGCATCAGCTGAGTCGTCCAATGTCACACTAAGAGAAAACTGATTCTCATCCTTCATTTCAAGTTCACTGTTTTTCTCTCGATGCATGACCCGTGGGCCATTAAACCCATCTTTCGGATCTCCTGATGGCTTTACACCAACTGGAAGCTTATAGGTGTTCAGGTTAATCATTACACTATCATTCGTCTCATTGGCTGCTTCCTCAGTAGTAAGATACACTGGCCTTCTGTTAATCAGAACCTCCCTCTGAGGAGTTTGTGATCCTAGAAAATGTACAGTTTGTTATTAGTTGCATATTTTAGTAAGAAGGACGATTACAATAAAGTGGCCGGTAAACGGACAACAAGCTGCACCGCACCTCACTTTGACTTTTGACTTTTGACTTTGATGACACAACTTATGCCATAAACTAGAGCACCAACTTCAACCCATTCCTTGTAAGTAGTGTTGTAAAAATCGCTAGGCGCTAGTCGGGCGGTGGGGTAGGGCCTAAGCCTAGGCGGGATTAATCAGATTGGAATTTTTATATGTAATTTTCAGTTTTTTATATACATACACACATTTTTATATGTAATTTTTATAAAAATGTTCATTTTTAAACCACACCAAAGGTTTTCGCCGGAATTTGGCCGGAAATTTCAGGTTTTTGTCGGAATGTTCGCCGGAGTCTGGCCGCCTAGGCCCGCCTAGGCGCAATTTGGACCATCTAGCGATTTTTGGACCGACTAGGTCAAAATTCCTCCTTAGCCGAGCGCCTAGGCGCAATTTTTACAACAATGCTTGTAAATAAGTTGATTGGGTTGTGTTTTATCTCTCAACTAGCCAAACTTTATCTCTTAACTAGTCAAACAGTTAATCTAAATTTGACCTAAAACAGGAACGGGTCAAACAACGTCCTAAATCGGATTAGTGATTGTATGATAAGTATTTATATTTTTCTAGAAAAGGACTAAAAATGTGTGGACCAACCCAACCTAGCTTGTTTCGACACATACTAAACATGACCAGTTATTATCAACCATAGTTAAAAATGAAATTCTACCATCAGCTGATTCATTGTAGAAGGTGGCTTGTGGAAAATCAGTATCACTTTGCTCAGTAACACCTTGGTCCCTAGAAGTGGGAAAAAAAGTGAGGTTTACGATCAATGGAGATGAAAATGCAATTTAGATAACATGAAACAATAAAGACAAACCTCAATAAAGTTTTTGCATCAGTAGTATTGTTCAATATTGACTGCAGTTCTGAAGACCAGTTGTGAAAACCATCAACAGAACCATTCACCGCACTTACATTTGGGTTTTCATATTTTTCCTGATTTGTTTCATGAGAAGAAAATTTACTATCCAATGAACTATTTTCTTGAGTGGTACCCAGCTGTGACTGTGGCCTCAAGATGTTAAAAATGAAAGGAAAACGTTGGAGCAGTCTAGAAAATATGCCATCTTTTTTTGGAGATTCACGCCTTATGCAACTGAGAAGAAAATTAAACATGTGTCAAACAATATATAAAAGACATTTAGCTATGATACAAGTACTACTTACCCGATAGTAAATATGGTTGTTGAAATTGAGCCAGGACTCATATCTGGTTCATAAACCACTGAAGTTACAATTTCCCCCTCCCATTCCGCAACTAGGCGAAATGTAACCAAAATGCCATGCAGATCCTTGCTGTCAATGACAGCGGAACTTGTGAGGATGAATACAACAGTTCCATTTAAGTCCTGCAATCTCGAAAAGTAAAATTAAGGAATGAGTAATGACAGAAACATAAAAAATCATATCCGAATATCGAAAAAATGAAGTATTTATAGCCAACAGACCTTTAGACCTGAGCCAAGAAAAGGGCAATCATATATGGCTTGAACAACCGATGCTTCAATGTCATGACCGACCCCATATCCAATTCTTGCCTCCTTATAGCTTCCTAAAATCTGAAAATAATGAATTCTTTAGTGTTAAAAAAAATTGTTTAAAGAAAAAGAAAGGTGTTTGCCACAATAAAATTCAACAGAAAGTAAGGGTTAGTTGCATAAATCGGTAACTAACTTTGGCCAAATTCTATTTCAGGTAACCATCTATCTCTTGCCCAGACAACCTTACAACTTTCAAAATTCTGATATCCCTTGATTTATAAAAAAAATTATAATAATTCTCAGCTATAAATATTTCAATAGAAGCCTGCCGAGTGCCGAAATTTCAGCAAAAACCATGTTGACTTTTTTTAGCATGGCATTGACATGACAATGAGAAACCGATTACCTTGCATTGAAATTTTTGAAGGTTTGAGAGTTTTCTTGTGGTGCAAACAAAGTTGCTTATTGGACCATAGTTGGTCACTTTTTTATGCGATTAACTGGAAAAGCAATTAGCCTAGATGTTACAAAAGGTGTAAAAGTTCTACAAGTTCTTGTTTATCAGTTAAAACCATACCTTTTTGAGGTCTGTGACTCCAAGTTCTTTCATATTCGTATGTGGAATATCCAGAATTTTTTTGTTGGATTCCTGGCAGTGATAGAACCAAAGAGTTAGAAGGGATGCGTCTGGAAATACAAAGTACGCTGACCACTTACAGAGGTCAAAATGGAGACTGCATTTAATGACATCAACACAGCATTATTTGCAATCTGCAACGCCTCATCAAAAGTTACAAGGTCTTTTTCTAGAAGTGCATCAGCGTCAACCACTGCAGTGCATAAAAAAACATTAGCAGATATTTAATTGATTATTTGATTTAGAGAGAGAACTACAAGTATGGTATCCAACTTTATTAAGGGCTCAGAAGCAAACTATAGAAGTCTTAATATGTGTCCAATAAGCAACAATGAAATGATGACATCTAAAAGACAATACTCACTGATACAGAAATCCGTAAGCCCCTCAAGTTTACAGAGTAAATCTTTCACCTGCAGATATAGCGTGCATTGGGTAAAGTCATAACACGGTCGCAATGCAGCGCAAAACAGGCATTCCAAAACATTTCACAGAGTTATTATTTTGTGTCTTCTAAACATTTCACCAAGTAAACAAGAAAATTAAAACCTCATTTTGGCGCCTCTGTCCTTCAAATCTAAAAGGCTTCAGAACGATGGTTACAATAAAACCATTTGCAAGCTTTATTCCTTCAAGTATATCATGCACCGTGGTAAGATCTGATCCATAAGAAGCCCCGGCCACCTAGAGGAAAGAAAGAAATGGCATACATAGATACAGGAATATGAGCAATAAAGAAGCAAGGAAACTGTCTTTAAATTCACTATATTCTTTAGTAAAAATGTGGGAACATTATTCTAAAAGTCTAGCCTTATTCAAAAACAGTTTCATGTGAGTAAGAGTTAAGGAATGTACAAACAAGTATAATGGCTTTTGAACATGATTCCATGGGCATCCGCTCTTCCACAATTGTTTTGCTCATATCTGAGAAATGAAACATCAAACCTAATTAAGTAATAAAATTCACATAGGTATTAATTTCAAACTTATAAGGATAATTTACAGGGTAACTTTCTTCCTCACTATCAAGTATCATCTTCTTCGTCTCCTTCATATTCACTTTTTTTTTAAATAATCAAAACTATTTATGCCTCAAAACAAAACAAATGGATCCAAACTCCTCATTCCCTTTGTTATTTCATCTTTCAAATCAATAGGCAATTAGGCACAAATCTTTCCAAAAAACCATCATGAAAACTCTCTCTCTCTCTCTCTCTCTACCCTTCTTATTCATCTTCTCAATCAATCATTACAAGCCCTAGAATAATAAAAATATCCACTTAAGAGCTCGGAATTCTCATCTTCTTTGGACCCAAACTGTAACTTTGGTGCCCGAATGCACCACTTACTGTGATGGTTCCTTTCATGATGTGTTTGTGATGAACTAAACCAAGAGGTCAATATTTCTCTCCGTGGTAAAGGGCTTTCTGGCCAACTACTATGATTTTCTAGATTGTACTTGCATTTTAGTGGGTTGCATGATGTTGATTCCAACTTATATCAAATTTCAAATAAAGAAAATGTGGGACAATCAAATACATGTCAAACCTGACCAGCAGACAAATAAAGTGACGCTTTATCTCTATATAACTGTATATTAGTTGAAAATAAGCAAAAGCTCACCATCCCCAAGTAATCGTTGTTGTAATTGCACCTTAGATGTTTCTTCCACAATAAAATTCCTGCCATAAGAAAGAAATAGACATATATAATAAGCATCTACAATTACCTTGAAATTCTACTTCATATTGGTTTTCATTTTCCCTCTTTATTATAGAGAAGTCCAAGAACATCCATAATTACAATAGGTATGTTACTACTTACTAGCATCGAAAAGAAAGCAAGATTAAGCGACAGCATATGGTAGAAATTAGCTAACATTATACTCTACAAAAGTAGTGAAGTCAGTTATACTGATCTATAACTTTTATGGATAATATTTTTACGTCCTTCATTTCAGGCAAAGTTTAAAAGAACGGAATCGCGCCTCGAGGCGTTTTCCCTTCACCTCACGAGGCGTAAGCCTCGAGGCGGAATTAAAAAATAAATATAAAAAGAGTAAAGTACACGGATGGATGGTCCCTGTGGTTTACCAAAATTTTGGATTTGGTCCCTAGCTTTCCAAGAGTACATGGATGGTCCATGGGGTTTGCACTTTGTAACACATTTAGTCCCCAAACTTTGCCAAAAGTACATGTATGGTCCTTGTGGTATGCACTTTGTAATGCATTTAGTCTCTAACTTGGAACTTCTAAAACTTTTAGATTTGTTAGTTGGGTACTAAATGTGTTTCAAAGTGCATGCCATAGGGACCGTCCATGCACTTTTGAAAAGCTAGGGACCAAATCCAAAATTTTGGTAAACCACAGGGACCATCCGTGTACTTTACTCATAAAAATTATAGATCTTATAAATATAGAGCTTTCCTTACTAATTTCATCATAGAAAGTCTAAAAAGCATATAAAAATTACATATCTTATAAATATTCTAAACCCTAAAACAGCAAGATGTGCGCCTCGAGGCGTACGCCTTTAACGTTTTTTTGAACACCTCGACCCCTTGAGGCACACGTACAAAAATGGCCCCTGAGGCGTCGCCTCAGACTCGGTTTCTTACCGCCTCGCCTCGAGGCCCGTTTTTTTAAACTATGATTTAACCAACTTCAGATATTTTTAGGTTTTGAATGTTAATTCACAGCTCTATCCCTTTCAGAAATGGCTGAAGCGACCACAAAAACATGATTTCATCATTATTCACGAGTCGATTGCTTCTTCAATTCACCATTTCCAATCACAATCAAGCATATGATCCTAAAATCCACATCTAGTGTTTGCACCTCATAATTTTGCCAATGCAAATAAAACTATTAAACAATACACAGTACACACGAATCAGCATATTAATAACCAAAAACGCTGCAAATCAACGTACCAGAACCGTAAGCGCCACGAAAGCAAAGGCGAAAGCAAACAGAAGTCAAGAACTGCATCCTTCCGACTTCCAATGCCAATTACTTCCACAACATCGGCCTCTTCCCGTAAATCCATAGCTCCCTCTCGACTCAACATCGTTGAAGACGAAGAACGATGTTTAGCAAAACTCGATCCGATTATACGCGAGCGTTTTGAGTCGCTACGAAGTTCTAATCTTCTCGAAGGAAGCTGGCGACTGAATTTGTAATAGTCATTGGATGAACAATTAGGGCAGAGTGTGGATGAAGATAATCTCCGTGAGATATTAATGGCGGTTAATGGGAGCTCCATAGAGATTAAGGAGGAGATGGAAGGGAAATTAGGGCTCACGATGAGGCGTCTCCGGCCATGTCGACAGTTTCAGCGGCGAAGCATAACCAGAAGACTCCCGATTTGAAGGTTACAGTTACAGCAGTGGGTGATTGAGGTTAGGATAGCTCAATCGCATGTCAATTACCATGGATATTTTATATTGAATAAAAATCATGGGAATTTAAAAAAAACTGGAATTTATGTTTGGTATCAATAATTCGTTGAAATTGGAATTAATTCTCATAAATTTCATCAAATAAATAATTTCAAATTTTTTCTAAATTATTAAGGAAATCATTGAAATCTCCGACTACTTATCATTGTTGCATCCACACCCCAACCCCGGGTGGCACCTCCGCTGACTGCCGCCACCGCCAAACGATGTCGTCAGTCAACTTGATTATAAAACAAGTCGACCCACCAGCTTGATTAAAACGTTTACAACTTGATTACTACTCGTTAAACTGTTTGACAAATAAGTTAAAATTGTCACGTTCATGTTACACGGTTTTAAGTATGTCCCGATCATAAGTGATTTTTATCGATAACAATAAATATATGTATCACATTTAGGTTGAACAACTTAATCCATCAACCCGACACAATTATCACACTTTTTCCCCCTACTAATCTATACTATATAATAAATAAAGGTTTTCAATGATACGTGTCGCTTTCGTATTCATTATTATCATTTTTTTCCGTCTCTCTTTTGTTAAATATACCTCTATCTTTTAATAATAATATATTAAAAAATATACTAAATATATTAATAAAACATATTTAATTTAAATTATCCCTTATTATAAAAAAAACTTTAGAATCTAATTACATAACTTTTATTTTAAGTATATATATAAATTTAATAATATTATATATGATATTTTTCACCCGTGCATAGGAGGGTGAGTTCTATTCTAGTTTTTATATAAAAAAAAATCTATCCAACATAAATGGAGCGATTAGGGAAAAATTGTACATTTTCTTCTTCTTGCGCCCCCTTTGTTACCTAAAAGTGGTCTGCAGCTCCTTGACGAAGCAATCTCTCATGGATGTCCAAGAATCGTCGAAACCTATGATCGCAACACAGCAGGAAATGGTGGAATCGAAGGTGCCGCTTGCATACAGAGATCAGTGCGCACACCTGCTCATTCCACTCAACAAGTGCCGTCAATCTGAGTTTTATCTTCCATGGAAATGCGAGGACGAGCGTCATACCTACGAGAAGTGTGAGTACGAGCTTGTGATGGAGAGGATGCTCCAGATGCAAAAACTCAAACAATCTAACAAGCAGGGGCAAGGAAGCTCCATCCCTCTTATCCCCAAAACCGCCAACGCTTGATTTGCCCTAATCGTATCGAATCGGCGATTTAGGTTTGTCCTTTTTAGATCTATTGTTCGAATTCGGTTATTTACTACTGTTTGATGTTATTATTCGATTCCATGGATTTGTGAATTTAGATTTTAGTTTGGTTTGTGATCTAGGGTTAGGTTTAATCTTAATTTGTCTCTTACCATTTGATTAAATTGGGGATTCGTGTGTGGTTTGACTGCCTTGTTAGACTCTCTGATTTTAAGATTTAGGGATTTATTGGTTTTCAAAAATCTTTTCGCCATGATTTTATCTTAACATTGGATAATGGATAGAGGTCCGTTAGCACAGTCACTTCTTGGTACTGACTATAAATAATATATGTTCATTTGGTGATGGTGAAAACGAGTTATGCTGATAATTAACATGAATGGATTCAACTTCTGTAGATTTAGATCCGATGCCACTGTGTGGTTAGAAAATGTTCGGCTAGCCCGTAAGGAATTGTTACTGGTTCAATTAGCAATGAATTACTTAATTTGGTGGTTTATGATGGTAAGCTGTGATTTTTTTGTCTTCTCTCTAGTTTGTATCCCTCAGTTGGTTTTTCTTAACTTAGAGGTAATTTTTAATCCTTTATATGAGTAGTTGTATCAATCAAGGAATGAAATTAGCCACTAAGAAAAATAGTTCACTCACAACAATGTAATATGTTACAAACTTTAAATGATTTCATTTCTTGTTTTTATCTCTTGTTCAGGCTTTTTTTTCTTCTTATTTTGATTTGGTTTTTCTTTTATTTATTCGGGTTTTATTCACATGAATAGTTTTATATTTGGTAGAACTAATATAGTATACAACTAGTTATATTAGATTATTTTTTAGGTTGATGATTTTAATTGATACTTGATATTAGTTGTGTAAATTTTGTTGTTATTTATATTTGGGGAGCAGTTCGCTCATTTTCTTTTACTATTGCGCATTTTCTGTCTTGGGCGTGTGCTCTTTTTTTGCGCCTAGGCGACATGTAAGCCCCTTGCGCCTCCCTGACTACCTAGAAATGAACCATCCTGGTGTTTGGTGACATTACGGCTGTTTGGAAGTGGAAAAGAAACAAAAACACAGCAGCGACTGGCGAGTCATTATCATTACTTGGTTGGTCTAAAACTGACCTACATCCTTGGTTGCACTAGCGAGTCATTATTATTACTTTCGAGGTGATAAATATTACATTACATAGGGTCTGTATTTATAGGTTAAGGAATTAGGTTCGCCAAATAAAAACATCCTAAAATAATTTCTGTCTTGGAGACTAAGGCATTCTTAGGGCCGGCTGATTAAACACCCCTCCTAGAACCGCAAACTGACTAGGGCCGGCTGCTCTAGATCAGTCGCCACACAACACATGTGACCGTTTAAACTTTCTTTAAACCTTAATTAGGCGATTAACTACTAGAAGGTCCCTTGATGGCCTAGCTCTCCACAGTGCTTTTTAGCTCCACTTTGCTTAATGCCATTTTAGCCATCTGTAAATCATAATGTCGTCATGTAAGTAATATCAAGCTTGTTTGGTATACCGTCACCCGATGTTTGGGTTTCTTAAGATGTTGCTAGATTATTTATTAGAAGCCAAGTTGCTGCTTCTGATTGCCATTGTAGCATCCATAGTTTTGAACCCTCGTTTTTATGCTACCGACTACATGATAAATATCGCAGTAAATAGGTAACTTTTTCTGTATGAATAATATACCGACTGTCTGAGAATGACTGTGTAGATAATCTATTTTCAACTGCTCAAAAACATTAGTTTACGAAGATTCTGGAGATCATTTAGTGAGTAAATTATGTCAATTGAATTTGAGAAATACTGGGATTGAATTTGTAGCAAGGACTGGGCATTGTGGGGGATACAAGGTTTACAATTTTATGTCTTTAGGAACTTACAACCACCTTAAACTGGGGAATTCAAAACATACCATACTGTCACACACAACCTAGATTTTCCATACGTTAGTTGGAGTTTTCACAATCTTTTGTCTATCACAATTTTAGTAGCTGGTTTTCCAGGTGTTTCAGATTACATTTTGGTTATTTTAATTTGCTTTCTGGTTTAATAACAAATATGTTCTGTGTCCTCTTTGAATTTTTAAAACCATACCATTTTCATCTTGGAATGTGAATCCCCACTATCCTTTAACCTCTATAGCCTTGAAACATACCAGATCTTTTTACGTATCTAATTTATGTTTGTGTATCATCTCTTAAATGCGGTGAATGTACAAACTTGTATGTTGTTGAATGGATTTGGTGGATTATGTAGATTAACCGTCTCATTTCATTTGATTAAATTCGGAATTTGTGTGTGATTCAGCTGCGCTATTAGACTATGCTTTTAAGGGTTTGTGATTTGTTGGCTTTCACAAGTCCTCTTTGCCATGATTTTGTCTTAACAGTAGATAGAGGTCCATTAGTAGCACTGTTAGGGTAGAATAGAACCAAAAACCAAACAGCAAAAGCGGCTGTTGACCAGAGCTGACCCGCAAATTCCAAGCGCTGTGGATAGCTAAGCCATCAGAAATGTATAAACCGAATTAATTTCTCATCTTGGAATGTATAAACCGAATTAATTTGCTGGTAATCAGAAATGCCTTGGAAAGTACATACCTACCACAACCTTTTACTTTTTTTTACTCATACGTAATATTTTCATCGGGTACTTTTTTCCTTTCGTGTCCTCTTTATTTTTTTAAAAAGTAGTTGACGTTTATACATTCCAAGACATTTATGATGATAAGCGAATATAAAGTGGATACACATATTTTGTTAACTTATTTCATGGTTATAGAAATAAATATACCAGAAAAAACATTTATTCGGGTGATTTTGTCAAGTAGATATGTTACAAACATGATGTGAAATTTTGTATTTTTTGCTGTAAATACTAAAACATACTTAAAATGTTGACAGGGGGCTTGAAATTGGCAACTTTGGTGGACTTCCAGTTGATGTGTTTATGTTTCCATGATGTTTGAATATTTTCATCCTTGTTAATAAAATGGAGGTACTATCTCAATCTCTATATTTCATTGAATTACCAACACAGGGGTAAAATTGGAAGACTGTATTTAGTGCAGAGATTTGGAGGACGGCTTCTGTTTAACCATCATCATTCCATTTCTCTGCACAGATATTCATCATTTTATTCCTGTCTCATCTTTGTCATCATCATGAACTCTTGTCTCTCCTAAACCCACAAAAATGTTAATTTTTTTATAAGTCAAAGGTCATTTTAGTCATTTCTAGTGCATTATTTCAGTTGGTTTTTACTGAATTATCTCTAATTTATTATTGGTTTTAGCAAAAAAAATCATATTATCAGTGGAGTTGAAGACATTTTTATGGATAAAAAATACTTCAAAGTAAAATGTATTTTATCACAAAAGTGGTGTAGGTTTAAATCATTGCAAGTGCAAGATTAGGTGGAATTTTGGTGTAAAAATTTGTTAAAAAAATAGAGTGCAACCACACAAACCTTTTTATCAAGTATCATAAACCTATTACAATGACACGACATAAATCGTGTTTTCACATTCTTATTCCATAACATCACTCGTATGATTGATCTTATGAACCACCACCTAGTAGAGCACTAAGCTAGGTATAGACCGTACCCTTTTCTTTCTCGTGTTCTCACCTTTTATTAAGTTGAGGATGTTACACAAACCACTATCCCGAGCAGTTTGGCCATACATTATGAATGACTAAGAACATCGATTGATTGATGTTGTGGCTCTAAAGACCTACCTGCACATAATGATCGTTTTGTGTCTGTGTTCAAATGAGTTATGAATTAGTGGTACTTATTATTTAAACTTAATATCCTAAATAGCAATTTCAAGTATTTGTGGTGTCATTTTCGTCTCACATATACGAATAAAATGGACAATATGCAAGTGAACGTCATGTACTACCAAGTACCGAATATACATTTGTTGACGAAACTACTAGTGGCCCATCACATACGACATGATTTTAAGGCATTTATGGGATTACAGTTTCGTGATTTTCTTTTAAACAATTAAATATGCAAGTGGTAGGTGTTAAAAAAGTAGACTTTGTCCTGCAATTAAAACAAAACATTCGCATAAATTTGAATACAACCCGGAGGCACATTTGTCAATTCTCTTAATTTTGTGATAATAAATAATCTTAATTTTCTTTTTCATTTTAACCACTTAAGGGGGTGTTTGGGATTACTTATTGGAGCTACTTTTGACTTTTCAAAAAGTCATTTCCAAAAGTAAGAATTTCTTACTTTTGGATTTTGACTTCTCCTTCTCACATCTTTCATCTTATTTTGAATTTACCAAACAAACTTATAACTTATTACCTTATTTCAAAAGATGATAAGTAAATAAGTTGTTTTGAAAAGTAATCCCAAACACCCCCTAACTATTAAACTACTAATTTTGTGTAGTAGGGCTTGAAAGATTTACTCACGTATCTTTTTTAACTTACAGACACATACTCTCAACTCTACATTTAAAATCACAATTATATAATTCAGGAGCACACCACTTTACCACTAGGATATCCCTTTATGGACGGTTACTCACATACTTAACGTAAGATATTGTTTATTACCTAGGCACACACCAAATCGTTCAATGATGATTTTGTTTACGACTTGTAATATAACGATTCTTGCTACATGTTACACTTCACAAAATGCATTCATGATTTACGTGGGTATAAGGGGTAATATTATTATATAGAGCAAGGCATATTTGGTAGATACTCTTACGGTATGTTCTATTGAATTGTATGGACTCCCATGTTAAACTTAGTAGATACCTTTAGGGCACGTTTGGTTCGCATAATGTTGTGTGAAGGATTTGGAATTGGAATTTGAATGGAATCCCTTAAAAATTAATATAATGTTTGGTTAGTAAAATTCACAAAGAAATTGATATGTTTAAAAAGTTAAATTACTTAGATACCCTTTATCAAAAACCCATCCCCCTTCCCAAATTCCATTGATCATATGGCAAGCCCTAAAGCATCAGACCTTCCCCATCTTCATCTTCGTCATCAGACCTTCTCCATTGCCATTTTCTCTTCCATGGTGATTCCCCCTTGATTAACCCCGAAATAACCTCACCCATAAAGAAATCAACGGCATAAATGATCGAGAAATCAAAAACAACCACACAGATCGAGATAGACTGTCGATCGAGAAATCAAAGCAAAAGGGAAAGAGAGACAAATTTCGGTGGTGTCATAATCGAATCTTCATCATCGTCTTCATTTTTCATTCTTCATCTTGTACTTCCAGAAGCTCAATTGATGCAAAGAAAATAGATTTAGAACCTCAATTGACTTTCTGGCTAAGAACCTTCAATGCAAAGAAAATCAATGTGACGAAAATTGTTTATGGCTTCACTTCGATTAAAGAAAATCATTAATTATTTCATAAGATGTATAGAAGAATAAGTGAAAGAAAACATGGAGGGTAAATTTGGTATCCAACATTCCGTTGGAATGTTGAAATTCCATCTAGGTAGTGGAGGATTTTGAATTTCAATGAATGATGAAAAATTTTCAAATTCTAATTCCATCTTCTGCCAACCAAACATAATTTTTGATGGAATTTGTTCAAATTTCAATTCCGACGAAGTCCGCGAACCAAACAGGGTCTTAGGATCTTCATTGAGGTTGGACCTTATTGATTTAAAAAAAAATATATTTAAAAAAAATTGTATAAACTTTGAACTCAATGAACAAATTGCTTAATAATTAGTAGTTTATTTTGTTTAAAAATAAAAACGTTAAACTCAAATTATAACTATATACATTTTAAGAATGGTTTTAGTGGATGTGAACAGTTCTAAATCTCTATCGGTGGATTTGGGTGGTTACCTTATGTATTTGTATGTAATTCTTTTTACCTTTGAATCAAAATTACATTTCAAAATTCTACAATGTTACTGTTGCTGATCAATATAATAGTATTTAATCACATATGTTTTTTGGTAATATATTCACTTAAAACAAATGTTAATGCTTTCAAATTTGTTATAATTTCTTTTATGTAACATATTCACTCAAGACAAAAATTAATGAATATCAATAGTATTATTTAACCACAGAATTGGCAGAAAACTTCCAGCCCCTACCCCTGCAAACAGTCGCGCTTTATGAAAGATGGCAAGGACAGTATTGTCATTTAAGACATTCTCTTGACCTGATGTTAATGATATCTCTCTTTGTCTCTACCTCTACGTGTATTAAGCATGTTTCACTTTTATGACATGTGCAATCATTTTATAAAATGCACTCGTCTAATTTTGACTTGACACAACTTAAAAACATCCTAATTAAGTAAAACTTTAAATTTCCTTTTATAAAATTATATTTTCTATCAGTTAACATAACTTTTATTTTATTTAAATGGATGCGAAACAAAAACACAAACATAAATTAAATCACTACTAAAAAGCATGTATATGTTCTACAAATTTTCGATAACTTACCAACAAAAGAAATTCCCACAAGTTTGCGACAAATTTCCGACAAAACAAAAACAAAAAAGTAACCACAAGATTTCCTACAATTTTTTAACAAATTTATTAAATAAGTTAACTTATTTATTTAATATAATCGTCGGAATATTGTCGAAAATTACAGACGACAGGCTTTTGTTGCAATTCGTTGGAAAATTAGTCAGGACTTTGTCGAAAAATATACTTCCTACAAGGTTTTTTCCAACAAACACTTTTTGTCGGAAATTTGTCACTAACGCCCAATTCCGACAAATTCCCACAAAACTGTTGTCGCAAAATTTTCATTTTTAGTAGTGAATTAATTGAAACACACGTTTTAAGATAAAAGAATATTATTTATTTATTGTTTTAATGTAAACTCTTTTAACTTGTTATTTGAGCGAATATATAAAACGTTAAATTTTGAGGAAAATATTTAAAGTTAAAATCAGGACTTAAGATAAAAGGAATTTGAGTCTGAGAGTTGGATAGACAACCTGTGTTGTTTGTTAAAACATTTAGCTCGGTAACTACGAACTAATTAAAAGTTGTGTTATTTTTAGTTTGAGCTCATGTTTTTTATCCGATTAGTCTATGTAATAGTATGCTAATTCTTAAATCAATTCCGTCTCACAAATAAACTACAAACATATTTAAAAAGGCTAGGGTTTACTCCATAAGTGAATATGCAAAGAAAAACACATCATGTTATTGTAATAACTTAAAAGGGCCAAAGTAGATTTTTTTTCAGTGATTAATCACCCTACCTAATTTAATTTCTTTTTTTTTTAACGGCGAACATTGAATGTTGTGACATCGCACCCTCCCGTCACATGGGAGAGCCTCGTCCAACTCCGGCCAATATGTTATCTTAACCGGGCCCACTTGGCGTTAGAGTTGGAAAGCATTCAAGGAAAAATCCCACCCAATACGGCCCCTTCCGGGCTTGAGGGATAGCCGAGGCTCGAACCCTGGATCGGCGTGGGTAAAACCCTGGTACATCAGACTAAGAACTAGGCCTGATTTGCATGTCTCAGAATTTAATGATGGTAGTAGGGATTAAACCTGAGTCCCTTGCGACTTCAGGCCTCACCTCAACTAGTACACCACAACCGCTTTGACCACCCTACCTAATATATTCCCATTTTTGTTGATGAAGTTAGGAAAGCAAACATTTCAAAATGGGAATGATAATGTACTGTTACAAAATCCAAAATTGAGAGGGATATTTTCTGCAACACATAAATGGCAGAAGTAAAAAATGTTCAGTAACAGTGAATCATAATTTTTTGTTTGATTTAGAAGACACAAAAGAGAACAAAATTTAAAGTCATGGCCTCTTGTTATCATGACTAAGGGTAGGCCTATTATTAATTACCTTACAACTCCTACCATTCTAGAGAGAGATCGAGCCACTAAAATGAAGAGTGAGATAGAGTAAAGAGTCAAACAGGATCAATATTAATTGTTTGTTAAGATGTGTTAATTTCTGGATATAAGAATATATATATATATATATATATATATATTGCTACGAATATTAACGCTGATGGAATTAAGAATATTAATGAAGAAGAGCTCGTTCTTTGGGAACAAAGAACAAGCTTAGTATTACAATAAACAGAGGCGAAGGATAGTGAGGGGCCGGGCGTTTTTTACTCAGAAGTGTTAATATATACGTATTAGGACGATTTTTCGCTCACTAGTGTTAATTTATACGTATTCGGCCGAAAATTTTATAATTCCGGCCCCTGATGTAGGGTCAAATATCTCGTGTTTAAAAGTCTAGTTCGTACAGTTTTATGGGTGTTACTTTGTATATCGAGTCGGTTTTACATTGATATTTGTATTTTGTCTATTACAGGTGATTGGATGCTAAGTACGAGTTTCGGGAAGCATTTGGGATGAAATAGAAGGATTGGATGCGAAACTATGCAAAGATGGCGGCTTATCAGGAAGTTCTACAGTGCAAAACTTGACATAAACATATTTTGAGCTAGAAATTGAACAACGGGGGCCATAATATATCGATTTGGGGTGCCTCGACGAAACGGATGTGAAAATGAAGATTAAAACTGGATTTGGGCGTATGGTACGGTACGGTCGTCCGTACCAAAGCACTGTATAGAAAAGTTATTTACAAAAGTCATTTGGGCGTACGGTATGGTCGGGAGTCGGTTACATGCGGATTTTTAGGGATTTTGGCCCTATTTGAATTATACCTTTAGGGTTACGGAAATTATCAATTCCCAGCCGTTTTTGGGTGTTTTGAGGGCGATTTTCAGAGGCAAGATCAGTTCCAAAACAAGTATTTAAGCTATGCTCGCGTGTCTGACAAGCATGCGTGGCTAAGCTGCGTGTGGCTTCCTCCTGGCGGATGGTTCGTTTAGGTTTTCGTATTTGATTCAGTTGTTTGTATGTTTTAATTGATTAGTTCCTGACAATAACTGATTCATTGATGTATTGTTTGAATTAGACAATTTTATCTTTGTGTTTTGAGTTGTTTGCTTTACAATCTTGTTCGGTTGATGACAAAACTTAGTAGCAGGGTTGGGTGACTAAAGTGGGTAACATGACACTGATAAATTGAGCGATTGAATTATACTGGTTATGACAAACTAGATGTATAGGTTTTCTAACAAAAAATCTGTCTTCAATTACTAATTCAATTGATTTTCCAATGCTATGTCTATGTGGTGTCTAAACTAAATGACTGGATTGTACATGAAACCTAGAACCTAAAGTTTGGGGGAAGTTACATCTTTATTTGATTTGTGTGTTTTAATTATAATTTACTGAACTAAGGAATTCTTCTTTCCACTGATTCCCTGTGGATTCAACAACCCTACTTCCCTGTCTAAAGTCTAAGGTAGATAAGTAGTAGTTTTTATAAATGTTTTTGATTGACCTTAACGACGCGATCAACCCCCTGATAGAAAAACAAATCCAGGTGAGGGGGAAAGAATCAAGAGTAGAGATATGTCTACTCGATTCGGGAAAATCTTCTTCACACTCATGACTCATCCTTGGATATTTATAGTCCTTTCCTTTTTTTCGTGTGCTTGTGGCGAACCTGTGATCTTCCAAAAGAGGAAAATCTGCAACGGCCTTTCCACCTCCGACTGTCTCGATATCTTCCTTAATCCTTAGAGGGAAGGTGTTTGACTTACCGCCGCGAGGTGATAAGCGACTGTTCATTTTGTCCCTTTGTTCCTCCGATATTCTTAGGTGTTGAATTTCCATTTGCTAGGCTTTCTAGGATGTAGCGCTTTGCCTCGTTTCTTGGTCCTTAGGGAAGGAAGCGGCTCCTTTCCTTAATGACTTGGGGAGGAAAACAGGCGTGACCTTACCTACATTATTAGTTGTAACATCCGAAACACATTTACCCAGGCCAAAGGAATGACAAAGGAGGTTAATGGTCTAGTGAAAGATGATGGGCTTGTGATATGCAGGTTTGGGTCGAAAGTATGAAGACATCGAAGGGGGTTAAACCCTAGCTAGCCATCACACTCCATCTTCCTCATTCTAAACTTACCATAAAATTCGTCTAGAGAGAGAGAGAGGACTTTTAGAGAGAAAAAGTAAAGAAGCTACTTCTTCAGGCTCAAGATCTGCTCTAAAACCTCTCTCCATTGTTTGTGAAGAAGATTCCACGAAGAAACGTCTTTGAGGTAAGAATCTAACCTAAAACCTTTGTTTCCGATTTAAATGAGTTTTAAGGTAAAACTAGGGGGGACGTTTAGTTAATGAATCCAATGGAATTTGAAAGTTTTCCATCCCAAAACATGTTTAGTTGGCAAACAATGAAATTGGAACTAGAAACATTCCACCATTCATTGGAATGTAACAATCTTTCACTCCCCTTATGGAATTTCAACTTTCAATTCATTGGAATGTAACGATAAAGAAGAATTTAGTGATGACGAAGTAAACGTTCAATTCAAAATAGAAAAAAATGAAGAAGATCGAACAAAAAATCAAACAGGAGCACACCTGATCAAACTTAAAGATAGTTAGAAATTGCCATCGCCAAACCTTAATAAAACCAACAGAAAAAAAAATCGGTTGTGGCTTTTCTATTTTAATGAGGTAACAAACGATTTTGTTGAATACGATGATGGATTAAGACTGTTGGGTCTATTGAAGATGAAACCTTGTATTGAGGGTTGTTAAAGACGTAGAACAATAGAGGGAGTCATGGGAAAGGAGAATTAATAAGAAGGGCAATTTGGTCCATGTATTAGTTTAACATTCCATTTCCACCCTAAAAGTTACAAACCATACACCATGTAAACTTTCATTGGATTTAATTCCAATTCCATTAAATTCAAATTCTTTCATGTAAAACTCCACGAACCAAACGGCCCCTAGGGTTTTGATCTTAAAAGACAATGTTTTTATGTGAGATATGTGGTATAAATCCCATATATGAGCTTATGGAAGCTAAACAAACGTTTTGGACGTAAAAAGTTGCGAAGTTGGGTTGAAAACGGGCATGTTTGAAAAGGATCTTAATGGGACGACATAATTAGTGTCGCCATCTTCATCGGGTGACACTAATAGGGGAAGACGACCAGAAGTGGCGTCGTCCCCAAGGTTTCCAATGATTCGGACACCTGTCAATATCTGACGACACTAGTAGTGTCGCTAAAACCAAATGGCGACACTAGAAAGACGATAGGTAGTCCTTAACGAAAGTTACGGTGACACTAACTTGTGGCGACACTAAATGTTGGAAGATTGAATGTTACGACACCAAGCCTGGAACGAAAGTTTCGACGACATTGAAAAGTGTGTCTGGCAAACTTATTTTCCGACAAAGTCCCGACTAATTTTCCGACAGTGAAAATGTATTTTCCGACAAAGTACTGACTAATTTTCTGACGAATTAGCGACAAAAGCCTTTCGTCGGTGATTTTCGACAATATTCCGACGATTATATTAGATAAATAAGTTGACTTACTTAATAAATTTGTCGGAAAATTGTAAAAAATCGTGTGGTTACTTTTTTTTTTTTTGTCGGAAAGTTGTCGCAAACTGTGGGAAATTTCTTTTGTTGGTAACTTGTCGGAAACTTTTGTACAAAATATACATATTTTCTAGTAGTGTATAACATCCAAGTAAAAGCTAAAATTAGCTTAATCATCCATCTATATATGAAAAACAATATGAAGACGGCTAATGTAAATATTAAAAGATAAATGATCAAAGCAAAGATAACCTTTGTAATGTCAAAACTATTGTCGCCGAGACATACAATTATGACGACATGTCGTTGAAACAGGTCGACGAATCTGTCTATAATTCTTACAGTGAAGGATAACAAAAGCATTCAAAGGTTTGTATAAAAGAATAATTAGAAGTAAGATTGAACAAACTTTTAAAAGAATATTTATGGTCTAAGAGTTGGAGAAGGAAGAGAGACTAATGAGATAAGAGGCTGTGGAAAAAGCATAATCCAAAAAATATTTGAAAAGAATATTTATGGTCTAAGAAAATATTTATTACGTTTAGTAACCTCATTTTGTTGAGGGTTATGAACGCAAGATAGAATAAGTGATGCCAAATTCGTAATTAGAAACTGCCTCGTAGCTCCTCTAGTAAAGTGAAGGCTTCATCATGACTTAAAAAAAAAAAAAAAAAATCTTATACCGATGACATGTCATCGGGATAGGTTGAGTCTATCCGGACAACATGTCGTCCGTACTGGTCTAGACTCTATACCGACGACATGTCTTTGGGATAAGCTATGCCGATGACAAATCGTCGCTATAAGGTAAAAAAAATCGTGACTATAGTGCTAGTGTCACATGCTATCAATAATGATTAAATTGTTAATGATTGATACATTCACATATTTTTTATGGCTTTAGTCCCTTTTTCATGTGACAATATCTTACTTTAATAATGTAAACTGCAAATACTATTCTATATCATGTACAACGTTAATTATAAATTGTAATCATTATGTGAAGTTTTTATTTTATTGAGACATAAAATATTTGTATATATAACATCTTTATATCAAAACCTAAACTAATTTTACAAGGCAATTTTTTTTGCATATTTTGTTCACACTAAATTGTTTGTTTTCTTCTTTTCAATAAGTACACCACTAAACTCCTTAAATTAAAGAGGGAAAACTTCACCAAATAGTAATCAAGTTTATCAAGTGTTTCATTTAAATACCTTAGAGTTTTTTTGTTCCTTTAAAGTCACCCAACTTTCAGTAGGTGTTCCAATCCTATGTAATATTTTTATAAATGTTTATTTTTTTTAAAATTGAACGAGGCAAATGAAATATATATGAATTATAGTTACCAATAATTGAAATTTATATTCCAATTAATCTAAAATTGTAGGTAATAGTGAAAAAAAAAAATTCACCGAATAATAAACAACTTTCAAAATTGTTATATTTAAGTCGAATTAAAAAAAAATAATTGCTAAATAGTATATGTTTCATTTGCCTCATTCAATTTTAAAAAAAATTAAACATTTATAAAAATATTACATAGGATTGGAACACATACTAAAAGTTGAGTGACTTTAAAGAGACAAATAAACTTTGATGTATCTAAATGGAACACTTGAGAAACTTGGTTACTATTATGTAAAGTTACCCCAACAACAAAACATACATTATAAAATATTAGATTCAATAGTATTTATTTATTTTATTCTAGAATATAAACTAACTTAATTTTATACACTTCATTATATGATTATAAAAAAATTGATTAAATAGAATAAATATTGTATGTCTAATAAAAATTATACCCTGACGATAATTAAAAAAACATATTTAATACAAATATATATATATATACATTAGATATGTAGTATACGTAAGTTAACACATGCGTATATTAAAAGAAAGTATTAAAAATAAAAATATTTGATTTTTAGTATTATAAATAGCTTCGCGATAAATTTAGTGTAGTTTGTACACTAATGTTCAGACTAAGGGCCTGTTTTGTAGTTTCTCTATGAGCTCATTAAAAGCTCACCTCTGAATCGATCAGAGGTGTAGTGTTTGTTTCATCAAAAAATACCCTCTTAACCATTCAGTCCACCTCTTATCCATTCAGCACAAAAACATCGCTGAATGAAAAAGACCTAATTTCTACCCCTTCCATCTGCTTCTGCTCCAGCGCGCTACGACCTCCTTCTCCATCGCCTCCTCCGCATGCTATCTTCCATCTCCTCCGCCGCCGCCTGCTACCTTCCACCTCCGCACCCCCTCAGGCGATCAAGAACACAAAACGACCTTCTTCTTCACATCAGGTGCGTTCGTACAAACACCCCTTTCTCTCATATTTTCGAATGTAAAATCTAATCAACACCTCCGTTTTAGTTGTTTTTTATTTCAATCGACTTCCTTTTTTGGGTTATTAGGATTTTTTGATCAATTTGTTATTAGGGTTTTTTAATTCATGCTTTTGTTCAGTTAATTTAAGAATTAGAGTATTGTTTGGAAAGAGATTGTAGATGTATTTGTAGAAGTAGATCTAATTACCATATTACCATGAGAGCCTGCTAATTTAACAAGATAATTACTACCTGTTATATTTTATTGGTAATTAGGCATGCTATCATTACTCATGTTGGTCCTTCATATTTAATTCACAAAAACTCTTTGATGTTTCAATCTAGAGGATATTATAGAATCTAGATCTGGTTTTGATCATTAAATAATGTTGTTGGTAGGCTTTGACTTACTATTTGATATCCTACATTCACCCAGGATACAGATCTTATCACTTTTTGCTAATTAACCCAATATTATGTTTCTCCCCTTAGAGCTACAACTGTTTTCATCTTCGGAGTCTCATATAAGTTGCAACGTTTATTTTATGAAGAAATGTTCAAACTAAAATGACTTAGGATTGACATGTGTTAGCCTCTACTTGGGCTAAAAAATAAGTATTCCTTTGATATTCTAAATGATCTTTATTTATTTATTTGGTTTCAAGTCATACATGCACCTTAGTACAGGCATATGGCAACCTTTTCTTGAGTCAAGTTAAACTATGTTTTCTTGTTTAATTTACTAAGTCATGTATCCTTTCAGAAAAAAAATTCTTCTGAAATGATTTATATAATTAATACTAACCCACTCCGCATCAAATCATTTGAAAAAGAGGGTTACAAGAAGAGACACTGTGACCATACAAACATAGAGTTTTGACTTGGTGTAGGGTTGATAGAGTTTTGACTTGGTGTAAGGTAGATCAATTTTTTATGTTTCTAGCTTAATCAACTTTTTTGTTAATCTGTTTCTATGTTGGTTGTAAAGATTATGATTAAATAGTTTGGTCAATGAGTTATGGTAATTAGTTTTGAAGCATTAGGATTAATTGAAAAGAAATGAAAACAAAAAAGATTAGGATTAATTGGAAACTAGAAGGTCTGAAAAAAACATTTCTTGAAGCATGCGTTCACGAAATAACACTCAATGGGCGTGAAGGGAGTAGCCTTAAACAAATGCCATGGAAGAATGTTATGGAAAAATTGAAAACAGAACGCCATTTCATAGCGGATCAAAGACAAATGAAGAACCGTTATGATTATTTAAAAGCAAAATTTGCAGCTTGGTCAAAGCTTAAAAACAAAACCGGCAACGTTTATAATCCCGTTACAAATACCTTTAACTTGTCGAAAGAAGAATGGCAATTAGAGATGAAGGTATTTCTATTTTCATAAATAATAGGTATTATTATTATTATTATTATTATTATATATTCAATAATCTTATAGTATTTTATATTATTTTTCCACACAGTCCAACAAATACGTTGAGGTTTTGAGAAACTTTGTTATCCCGAGCTTTATATTCAATTGTTTGAGGACTCTACTTCGAATGGCTTTGAAAGTTGGGGGCCATCTTCTACACTTCCTCTACACTTCCTCATCCTTCTGAGGAAGTGTTTGACCACAATTTAAATGGTATTGAGGATTTCGAATGCACTCAAACGGACCGCCAGACTCTAGGTGCTAGTGATGAGTCATCCGTTCCGACTAAAAAAAGAGGGGAGAAACGAAAAGATAAGGAAACAATAAATTCAAAGATAATAGAAGTTGGGGACAATATTAACGAGATGGCAAAGATGTTGATTGAGAAACACAAACTTTCTAATGATATGGATGCATGCATGGACAAGCTGGAGACATTGGGATGGGAAGAACTTGATGTGAAATATCAAACGACACTTTTTCTTTTTTGGTGAAAGTGCTGATATTAGGAAAGTGTTGTTACGACTTAAGCCGCACAGTTGTGAGCTATGGGTTAAGAATGCGGGAGCGAAATATGGGTTGTTTTGATTAGGGATGTTTACTTGGACAAGGATGTTATGTTATGAATGTTATGTTTTAGAATGTTTTTTGGATGTTTTGTTAGGGATGTTTACTCGGACAAGGATGTTATGTTTTGGATTGTTTTTTGGTGTTTTGTTAGGGATGTTTACTTGGACAAAGATGTTATGTTATGAATGTTATGTTTTGGATTGTTTTTTGGATGTTTTGTTAGGGATGTTTACTTGGACAAGGATGTTATGTTATGAATGTTATGTTTTGGATTGTTTTTTGGATGTTTTGTTAGGGATGTTTACTTGGACAAGGATGTTATGTTATGAATGTTATGTTTTGGATTTTTTTTAGATGTTTTGTTAGGGATGTTTACTTGGACAAGGATGTTATGTTATGAATGTTTTGTTTTGGATGTTTTGTTAGGGATGTTTACGTGGACAAGGATGCTATGTTATAAATGTTATGTTTTGGATTGTTTTTTGGATGTTATGTTTTTTCATCTTAAATTTTTTTGTAATTTTTATGACAGGTAGTCTATGGATTCAGATGAAGAAATTATAGTTTTTATTTACCTTTGTTGGTATTGGCTACAGTTAGCCACAAGGGTAAATGAAAGGATAAGAGACCTGGATTTTCTATGACTGGTCATGCATACACGCAAGAATTGTTGCATGGAACTTCTACACAATGTCATGAGATGATGCGTCTTTCACGTGATGCATTTGTACTAATGTGCAATCATTTTAGACAAAAAAATTGGTTGCAAAGTGGTAGGTCAATAAGCTTTAAAGAAAAGTTGGCTATGTTTTTTATTTTCATAGGGCATAATGAGCGTTTTCGAATGGTTAAACGAAGGTTTCAACACTCAACAGAAACGATTCATAGATGTTTTCATGAGGTCCTAAATGCAATGATGAATTTCGCAAGAGAAGTTATAGTTCCAACATCTTCTAATGCAAGCGCAAATACCTTAGAACGACATAGAAAGCAAAAAAAAAATATTTCCTGGAGCAATAGGTGCGTTAGATGGAACTCTTGTACATGCAGTCGTTCCTACTGATCAACAGACCCTTTATAGGGGAAGAGGAAAAAGTGAATGCTATCAAAATGTCTTAGCAATTTGTGATTTTGATATGATATTCACGTTCGTATGGGCCGGATGGGAGGGCATTGCACATGATTCACGAGTTTTAAAAGAAGTTGCATTTAACTAGAATTCCGGCTTTCCTTTTCCCCCATCTGGTTTTTAATCATTCTTTAGCTTTGATTATTAAATATTTTTTTTATGTAATAGCTTTGATTTACCGATAAATATTACCTTTGTGACGCTGCATACACCAACACTCGTGGATTTATGATTCCCTACCATAATACGAGGTACTGGTTAGCTGGTTTTCGACGACGGTGTGCGATAACTAAGGAAGAAAGATTCAATCATGCTCATGCACAACTCAGGAATGTTATTGAGCGCGCAAATGGTGCTTTGAAGGCGAGATTTCCAATCCTGAAGCAAATGGCTCCCTTTTCTTTTCCAAAACAAAGGGACATAGTGATTGCTTGTTTCGCCGTCCATAATTTTATAAGGAAATGCAATATTCATGATCAATTATTTATGGCGTATGACGAGAACACTTTGTTTTCTGAAATATAAGGTGGAGTAAGTGATGACCATGTAGGTCCCCGGGTGTCTCGGATCGTTACGTGTGGGTGTGTGACTAGTCGGACCGGGTTTGGAATGCCCGTGACTAGGTGGAGAATCAAGTAACACAAAGTAAACCGACAACGAAATCACTTTCAAACTCCGTCTATTATAAACTTGAAGGTTACAGAGAGAATACAACTGAGTGCAAAATGTCTGCGTCCATAACTTCTGTTAACCTAGCCTATTTATACTAGACCTGTTGCCTGCGCACTTGCTAAGTGCGTAGGGCTTTGTTCCTGCGTACTTAGCAAGTACGCAGACAATGTTATTGCGTACTTGCTAAGTACGCAGGTTAAGAAACATGCACACTTGTTAAGTGCGCACAACACTTAACAAAGACGAATACAACGACAAGTACCTACGATCATAATTACAACTCGATAAACCAATATATACAGACGATGATATACAAATACAAATACATAAAGACAATACATAAGTAAAAACAATCTTCAGAGTGCTTGTCACAAGAATTGCTGCAATAAACCAGTTCGTTCACGACATTCAATGGGGTTCACAATGCATTGAGTATATGACTAATTTGCATAACCAGATAGCTAATAAACTAGTTGGAAATGATTAAAATAAAAATTGTACGCAAATTATTAATTTCTATTTGGATTTTAGTATGTTTCCATGGATTTATGTGTAATTTGGATTTTCTATGATGTTTTGTATTTTCTTTTTAAAATTATTCATCATTCAGTAAAATCCTCTTGCGTACTTAGCAAGTACGCAAGGTTTAATTCCTGCGCACTTAACAAGTACGCAGAAACCCTTGTGAAATCCAATTTCAACTCAAATTATGAAGAAAGTCAAGTCAAATAACGAACATGATAAGCACATTCAATCAAGAGGATTCAAAGTCAATTCACGAAGGTTAAACACAAATATTTTTGGTTTTTCTGAATGGAATTTGAACTATACACAAACTTAAAATCTTTTTGATCTTTTCAGAGTAACGATATACACATATTCACACACACTATTTTTGTTCAAAGACACTAGTAGAAGATCATATCAGGCTAAATTATAGCAAAAACGATACAAGATAAACATCAAAGAATATGAGATCATGGCATGGATTACTATTTATTCATAATTAATAAGCACATAAACAAGTAATTCAAGTTGACAATATTATAAGATTTGAAACCATAAGCATCTTAGTATCATGTTCTTGTGTGTTAAGGTAATAGTTATTAATATACAACGTGTGCCCCACAATTATGCTATGAACTTACTTTGCACTTATCTCAAGGCATCTAAGATTTTCTCAATGATTTTCTAAATTTCCAGAATGAGGCTATATCAATTAGCACAGGAAAAATCAAACATAATCCATAAGGATTATCAGGAATCATAAGATTCAGAATTGAGTGATTCATTTGTCTTGGTTTCATGTGATTTATTCAGTGAATATCGGTATGATGATTCAGGATAATGAATATGGTGTTTGATTATTTAGGTAAGGGAATCCAACTTTTATCTGGATTTGAATTCAACGAATCAGGAGTGATTCAAGGGTGAATATACGCTCAACGGTTGATGTAAAGACATGTCTTGATTCAATCTCTCATTGCATACTTGTGAGTATGGGCAGTGAGATGAACCGCATTAATTGTGCTAACGACCTATCCCGAAACTAGTCTCAGAAGAAAATAATTGTCAAAATCTAACATTCTGTATCGGATAGTGATCTTTTGCATTCTTTTACGCACACACACTAGCAAACATGAGTTCAAATCACAGTTGTAGTATAAATTTAATTTCCACCCTACTAATGATTTAAAGATGCTTACAGCCTACTGACAATTCAAATTACTTGTAAATAAGCAGATTAAGAACACAACAATTTAAACAATCAAGTAAGCATAACGCAATCATTTCCCATATGAGCAGTCTATGACGTTTAGATCATTACTGATGTACTATCATTTCCTCTTTTTTCAAATAACTTTGAAATTTTCTATTTTGTTTGGATTTTTGTAAAATATTTGAAAATTAACAGAATTATACAGAAAACTTAAAAGAAATAAAATTTAACTTTCATGAATTGAATTGATTTAAGAAAATCAGGTTTTCACTCCGGATTGAATAATCTTATCATGTTGACAAGATGTTCGCAGTAGTTGACGTTGTCGAAGCTGACACAACCATTTGAAACCACGCCTTGACAAGTAATACTGCCGCCCTTCTCGCCTGCAAAGGCCACATAGCCGCTTCTGAATGGTTTTACATCTTGAAGCAGGGCCATGTTACTTGTCATGTGCCGGGAGCATCCACTATCTACATACCAACGATTAGAGATAGTACCCTTCGGATGTCCCTGCTCGAGTCACAAGAAACTAATTAGATTTGGAGACCCAAGCCATAGTGGTCTTGGGTCGTCCATCTTTCTCAAAATAAACAATCTCAATTAATTCACAGTCGTGACTGTCAAAAATGGATGAATCTTTAGAAGAATTGGGACCAGGAGATTGAGAACTTTTAGATTTCTTGTTCCAGGACCTTTTCTTTTGTTTTACTAGAACAGTCGGCTTGCATTCAGAAGCACCAGGTGAACAAGTAGAAGCTTCACCTGGTTGAATTCCAGCCAGCTGTTCCAGCTTCCTCAATCTCTTGTTCCTTCTTCTCCTCTGTGGCTTAGAAAGCTTAACCACAGGTTTCTCACCAGTAGGTGCACTACCAGAGGTAGAAGCATAAGGTTTAGCAGATAACTTTTCCCTTTTTGGAACATCTGGTTTAGCCTCAGATGTGATCTTTGGCTTTACCATAGGTTTCGCTGGTGGTTTCACCACATTTTCTTTTGGACTCTTGGAATGCTTCCATGGTGGTGACTTAGAGATAACAGCCGGTTGTGAAACAATTGGCCGTTTCCCTTGGTTCTTAGCAGGGCAGTTCACAAAGATGTGACCAACCATACCACAGTGAAAGCAAGTTCTCTTTTCTTTGTAAGTCCTCCTGTAAGGCTCATTAGATCTGACATTAGATGACTCAGCATGATGAGCAGGAGAAGTTGTTTGGTGAACGGTAGTTTAACCCGATGATGATTGGTTCTTGGGAATATAATATTTTTGCAAATTTTCTTGATATTCAAGCCCAAAATGAGCTGAAAAGGCTTCCTTTTTAACTTGATTAATGTTTTTATATCCCCCATAAAGCATCACTTTTAATTTTTCATTTGATTCAACAATATCGGGTTCTGTTAAGATACAATTATCACTATCAGTGATAATGTTTTTCTTAACTTTCTGTTCACCGAGCAACTCCTCAGAGACTACTCCTTTAGGGCAGTTGTTCTCAGACCCATCATCAGAATCAGTAAGGAACTCTTCATCAGATGCCGAGTCAGCCTTACTTGAGGAATCATCCTTGTTAGAGGAATCATCCTGACTCGAGGACTCATCAAGGCAAGACAAATCAATGTCAATTAAGCCGTTGACAAATTTCCCGCTTACTGGTGGAGGAATGGAATTAGTACCCAGCCCTAAGCCATTCACTTGTCTCACTACAGACTCATAGTGTTCCACCACAAAATGAGAATTTTTCAACTTCTCAATATTACCTTTCAACTGCAAGATCTCATTTTGCAGCTTGTTGATCTCATTGTTCCTTTTCTCTAACCCCTTGTATGCAACATCCAAATGAAATTGTTGATCGCTGATTTTAAGTGAATAATCATGTTTTTCTTTCTTCAACGTTTCAATTGAATCTTTGTATCGTTTTTCGTTTTCTTTGTAGCTTAAAGTTGCAATACGAAGGGGTTCGACTTTGTCTTGAAGCTTAGAATTTTCAACTTTTAAGCTTAGACATTTGGAACAAGAAATGACAGCAAAAGAGTTAGAATCTACCTCATTAGATGAACATGATGCCTCTCCAATAGACATGAGGGCAACTACAGTTGTAGACTCTTCTTGGTCAGCCACAGAAGCTTCCCGTTCCTCTGCTTCCATCATCTCCATAATCTCAGCCATGAGACCAACTTGCGTTTGAGCAATAAGGGCATCTTCCAGATGAACACCTCAATCAAAGCTGTCGACTTGTTGTGCTACCAAAGCATTGGACGTTCCACCTTGACTTTGATTGCGGTTGTTGGATTTGTTGTACCATTGATTGTTTCCTTGGCTAGGTCTGGTGACCCCGAGGCCGGTGCTTTGTCCTTTTGACATTCTCTTGCAAAATTCCCAAAGTTATTGCATTTGTAGCACTTGGCCTTGGATTTATCAAATCCCACCTTGGCATTTGAATGTATACCAATAAACTTCCTGCCAGTTCTATTCAGGAAGCGCTTCGCCCTACTCAAGATCATGGCCATATTTCATTGAATATCCATGTCCTCCATATCATCCGAATCCACCTGATTGAAGTCTTCTTCTATGGTTTCAGGATCCGTGAGCTTACCGCCAATGAAGTTCTCATAGGCAAGCATGCATGATGAGAATAAAGCCACATGATCTTTAGCTATCTTGGCTATTGCTGATTGGTTAGCTGAAAATGTGGTAGAAGGATTTCTTGAGGAATTCTTGTGATGAGATCCAGAACCAGATCCAGATGCTGCATAGCAAGCATGACCACCACAGACATTTGAGTTATCCTCCTCATGAGAGTTCCCTGAGAAAAAGGCAATTCCAGAACCCGATGACTTGGCTGTGGAAGACGTCCCAAAATACATCGAAGGGTCTTGTATTTGAGGTCTCCCTAAGCTCTCTTTTCGTTTTAGGTTCATATCATGTGCTTGAACCTTTCCGATTGCTTCATCAATAGTCATCTCATAAAACTTTGAGTTCTCTCTCATTAGAGTGGTGTACATCTCAAATTTTGGTGGTAGGGCATCCAGAAATTTCTCAACTAACTCCTCTTTCGGATAGATCAGGTCATAAGCTTTCAGCTCAGTTTGCAGATGATAGAATCTAGAGATAAGCTCATATATAGATTCATTCTATAGATATCTAAAGCACTCATATTACTTCCTAAGAAGACCCCTCTTACTCTTCTTGATGTCACTGTTTCCCTCGAATCTCTTCTGCAAAGCCTTCCAAAGATCTTTGGAGTTATCGTATCCTCTAAAGCTGTGAAATAACTCCCTGGTCAAGGCCATAGTAATAGATCCGTGTGCCTTCTTCTCTCTGTCATAAACTTTCTTTTCTTCTTCATCAAGTTTGGAGATAGGCTTGGGAACTTCCTCATCAAGATATGTATATGTGGGATGCTTATAACCCTCCAAAATAGGTATCCAAAGTGAAAAATCGGTGTATGAGATATAATGCTCAAAGCGTGTTTTCCATTTCGAATAATCATTTACATTAAGCAGCTTTGGTGGTTTCTGTGGGGTTCCAATCTCATTGTTATAATTAAGAAGGTTACCGAGGTTATGAAGATTTGCCATAGTGAAACACTTAGTCAAATTTCAGAAAAGTCAAAACAACTTGCGCACTTGAATATGACCTTGCGCACTTAAAAACCTGATCTTGCGTATTTAGAATTTGCTCTTGCGTACTTGACAAGTACGCATAAGTAAATGATAAGTACGCATGAGATCACTTAAATACGCAACAAATATGGTCTTGCGTACTTGTTAAGTACGCAGCAAGATTGTACTTGTTGCCAAATATGGTAAGTACACAGATCACTTTTTCACCAACTCTCACCAACTTTTTCCAGTCACTGGAATCTCACTGGAGACAGAAAAAGTTGAAGATATGACCAAACAAAATGAGCCAAAGGGTCAGAAACTCGTTTCTAACCAACCTTTGATGCTCAAAATACTCAAATACACAACAAAATTCGGTTTTTGAGTGATTTTTGCTTCTAAAATAGTGCTCAAGAGCTACCCCTATTTTATCATAAAAATCAACAAAAACACCCACTTTTGCTTGCAAAATCTCTGTAGGATGTGTAGAAGATGCTCCTAACACACTCACAATACTCGAAATCACCACTTGTAGGTCCCCGAGTGTCTCAGATCGTTACGTGTGGGTGTGTGACTAGTCGGACCGGGTGCGGAATGCCCGTGACTAGGTGGAAAATCAAGCAACACAAAGTAAACCGAAAACGAAATCACTTTCAAACTCCGTCTATTATAAACTTGAAGGTTACAGAGAGAATACAACTGAGTGCAAAATGTCTGCGTCCATAACTTCTGTTAACCTAGCCTATTTATACTAGACCTGTTGCCTGCGCACTTGCTAAGTGCGTAGGGCTTTGTTCCTTCGTACTTGCTAATGTTCTTGCGTACTTTCTAAGTATGCAGGTTGAGAAACCTGCGCACTTGTTAAGTGCGCACAACACTTAACAAAGACTAATACAACGACAAGTACCTACGAACATAATTACAACTCGATAAACCAATATATACAGATGCTGATATACAAATACAAATACATAAAGACAATACATAAGTAAAAACAATCTTCAGAGTGCTTGTCACAAGAATTGCTTTAATAGACCAGTTCGTTCACAACATTGAATGGGGTTCACAAGGCATTGAGTATATGACTAATTTGCGTGACCAGATAGCTAATCAACTAGTTGGAAATGATTAAAATAAAAATTATACGCAAATTATTAATTTCTATTTGGATTTCAATATGTTTCCATGGATTTATGTGTAATTTGGATTTTCTATGATGTTTTGTATTTTCTTTTTAAAATTATTTATCATTCAGTAAAATCATTCAGAGATCTGACCAAACAGATAAATTTCATTCAACACAAAATAGTTTATAGCGGTAAACTTGTCATTCTGCATAGTCGTTCAGAGGCCTAACCAAACAGCACTAATGGTTCATCACTTAACTGGTTCAGAGTCTTGTACCCATTCAGACCTTTTACTGATTCAGCACTTACTGGTTCAGAAGTTACCAAAGAGCCCCGTATGATTTCATGTCAATATCATATAGATTTTTTTTATATGTTTATACTATTTAAGTGCAGAAGATATAATTAGTGTACACACTATATATATGGACACATCTATACATATGTGAATAGAAAAAATACCTAATTTATGCGCTCTTTAATTTTTATTTTATTTTATTTTGATCTAAGAGCCTATATTGTTTCTCACCTATAACAAATATATCAATTCCATATTTTCATCTACAAACTTTTAATATATACATAAATATTTATAAGTTACTGATACTTAAACAGTTGAACACATACAAGATTACTACGTTTATAATAATGGAAAAGTATAAAAAATCACAACGTATTCACATTTATAATTATAGAAAAAAAGTATTCCCATTTATAATTAAGTCCATATGAACATAAATTCGCTGGAACCAATTTCGTCGGGTTCCTTTGCTTGAAAAATAAGATACGACATTCTCATACTTTTGAGTGTAGAAAAATTTTAAATTATACTCACAAATAAATAGTTACCAATATTTTAGTTGTAAGCGTAAATTTTTTAGTTTCACACTTATAACTATTGCTATATGCTTATAAGTGTGGATAGACTGATTAAATTTATAATTTTTTAAAACAAGTAAAAAAACTTATAATTAAAATATTTGTTGTAATGAGTTTTCAACCTTTATTTATTTATTTATTTATATATATAAATATTCTAAAAGTGGTATTTAGACAAATTAATCAATTGCTAAGATGAGGAATTAAATACCACTTTTATAAAAGTGGTATTTAGACCAAATCTTAGAGACTAAAAGTGTAATTTACTCTAAATCAAATTATGGTTGTACATTTATTTTAATTAGTGGGTGAGATGACATGTTGATTTTGGGGAAATAAGTTGAAATAAAGAGCAAATTACATTTTACGTCCTTTGGGTATTGATCAAAATTCAAAATACATAATTAAACTAAAGAAATCACAGAATTTGTCCTTTATGTTTAAAAAAGTTTGCACGTTTTATCATTTCCTCTATCGGGCGTTAAATTATAACATTAAATGTAGTCTCAAGTGTCTTGCACATGAGGGCAAAATGGTCTTTTCACCTTTCCCCTGTTTTTATTAATATATTAATGAACTACGTTAGCATCCCGTGTATTATACGTGTTAAATATATATAATATTTTATATTAAGTAATAAAAATTTATTTTAAAAAAAACTCGTGTTTTACACGGGTTAAATAAACAGGTGGAACTAGGGTTTTAAACGAACCGAACTTTCAGCGAACAATTCGTGAACCGTTTGACGGGAAGTTCGTTTACGTTCATTCGTTTAATAAATGAACGAACATGAACAAGGAATTTCGTTCGATTAACTAAATGAACGAACATGAACAAAAAATTTCATCCGATTAACTAAATGAACGAACATGAACAAAGAATTTCATCCGATTAACTAAATGAACGAACATGAACAGTGGTCTCGTTCGTTCAATTGTGTTCGTGAACGTTCGGTAACGTGTTCGTGAACGTTTGTTTATTAATGCTCGTTCGTTTATATTCGTTCACGTTCGTGTTCGTTCATGTGTCGTTTGTTTATTGAAGATTTTTGTATATTCCTCTTTTATTTTATCTAAACCTTTTGTATTCTTTAATTTTATTTTATTTTTTACCCTATAATTAACTAAGTAAAGTAAGTTCGATATAAATACAAATAACTTGATACTAAAATGATTTTATTAAATGTTCATTTCGAAAGACATTATGGTTGACTTCAAAAGTCCCATTAACAGCTACGAGAGTGGTGGTGTTTGGGAGTCTATGGTCGATGAGGGAGTTGCAGGTGGTGTAGGTAGGGTTTTTGTATCGGAAACCTAAGGCTTGTGTGGTTAATTAGACGGAGAAAATGGAACGTAATTCAAGTGGTGGGTGGTGGACGGTGGTGGGTGAAAGGATTTCAGGCTAGTGGTGGGGTGTCTATTAGAAGATTTTGTAAGCTTTGTATTTATTGTTTAATTTAAACCCAAATATTAAAGTCATTTACATTAATAGTCCCTGTAGTGGTGAAAGGACCATTTTGCTCTCATTGCAGGGCATATGATTGCATTTAGCGTCAGTTAGGAGAAATGATGAAATGCGCAAACTTTTTTTAAACACAATGGATAAATTATGTAATTTCCTTAGTTTAAGGACGTATTATGAAATTTGGTTAATACCTAAAGGACGTAAAATATAATTTGCTCTAAAATAAATGTGTTTTCAAAATTTGGTTTAATGGTTTTTGGATTTTCATTTGATCCCTCTCCTCTCTATCTCTCTATATATATATATATATATATATGTATATATATGTATAGGGGAGGGTTCTAGAGAAAACCACATAGTTAAGCGAAAAACAAGAAAACCACCAAAAAACCAATTTTAACTAATAATATAATAATATTTATTTTATTTTTATTTTTTAATAAGAGTATCAATGTAATATTACACATTTTTATCAAAAAATCATTTAAATATTGGCTTACGTATACGTAAATAGATAACAAAAAAATTGCTGTTACGTATACGTAAACCATAGTATTACACATTGTTTTAGTGGTTTTCTTGGTTTTCGCCTAACTTTGTGGTTTTCTCTTGATCCCTCCCCTATATGTATATAAATTTAATAAGAGAGAGACAAGAAACAAAAATTATAAAAAAATTAAAGAAATTGATATAATTAATAAGAGAGAGAACCGAGAAAAAATATTAAGAATCCACGTTTAAGTGACAAGTGTCACACCAAAACCTTTATTTATTATATAGTATATATATATATATATATATATATATATATATATATATATATATATATATATATGGGTTAGGTTATAGTAAAAAGAGTTTTAAAAATAAGAAGGGTAAGAAGTATTTTAAGGTTGACATGTGTCATTTTATTATTTTTAAAGGGAGGGCATAATGGTCAATGCGTAATATACCAGGTCAATGTATAATATATCTGGTTAATGTGTAACACACCAGGTCAATTTGTAATACACCAGATCAATGTGTAATACAAGGTCTGATATTACACAATGATCAGACTTGATATTACACAATGAACTGATAGTACACAATGAGCATATTACACAATGACCTGACATATTTGAGCGAATTACACAATAATGAGCGAATTACAAAATGAGATGAAAAACGTAAAACACAATGATGAAAACATATAACACAATGATGAAAAATATTTGACACAATGAACTTGTATTACACAACGACTTGACTAATTACACAATGAACTTGTATTACACAATGAACTTGTATTACCCAATGACCAAACGTAGTATTACACAATGAACTTGTATTACACAATAAACTTGTATTGCATGATGAACTTGTATTACACAATGACCTTACTAACTACATAATGAGCTGGAAAACGTAAAACACAATGATAAATACATATAACACAATGAACTTGTATTACACATTGAACTTGTATTACACAATGAACATGTATTACACAATGAACTTGTATTACACAATGAACTTGTATTACACGATAAACTTGTATTACATGATAAACTTGTATTACACAATGAGCTGAAAAACGTAAAACACAATGATAAATACATATAACACAATGAACTTGTATTACACATTGAACTTGTATTACACAATGAACTTGTATTACACAACGACCTGACTAATTATACAATGAACAGACGTGGTATTACACAATGAACTTGTATTACACAATAAACTTGTATTACATGATGAACTTGTATTACACGATGACCTGACTAATTACACAATGAGCTGAAAAACGTAAAACACAATGATAAATACATATAACACAATGAACTTGTATTACACATTGAACTTATATTACACAGTGAACTTGTATTACACAATGAACTTTTATTACACAGTGAACTTGTATTACACAATGACCAGACGTAGTATTACACAATGAACTTGTATTACACGATGAACTTGTATTACACAATGACATGACTAATTACGTAAAACATAATTATAAATACATATAACACAATGAACTTGTATTACACATTGAACTTATATTACACAATGAACTTGTATTACATAATAACCTGACTAAATACACAATGAGCTAAAAAACGTAAAACACAATGATAAATACATATAACACAATGAACTTGTATTACATATTGAACTTGTATTACACAATGAACTTGTATTACACAATGAACTTGTATTACACAATGAGCTGGAATACGTAATTTTTTTTCTTTTTTATTTATAACGACACTATACTCGTTTTAAATATAAAAAAATTGTCGTTTTTATGGTGTAATTTTTTTGAAAAAATAATGTCGTATGTAAAAGTTATGAACGTTTAAAAATGAGGGGGGAACTTGATAAAAAATCAACAAAAGTGGCCAAGACTAAAATACACTTCCAACAACTTTTTCTCCTACAATTTAATCTCAACCATTAAATTTTTTCTATAATTTGATCTAATGGCTCTAAGTGCTTCGCACTCTTCTTAGAATTAGAATCCTTTTTACCTGAAACTAATCATATATATATATATATATGGTTATGTTATAGTAAAAGGGTTTTAAAAATAAGAAGGGTAAGAAGGATTCTGAGCTTGACATGTGTTCTTTTATTGTTTTTAAAGGGAGGGCATAATGGTCATTCTGTATTACACAATGAACTTGTATTACACAATTAACTTGTATTACACAATGAACTTGTATTACACAATGACCTGACTAATTACACAATGACCTGACTAATTACATAATGGCCTGAGTAATTACACAATTAACTTGTATTACACAATTAACTTGTATTACACAATGACCTGACTAATTACACAATGACTAGACGTGGTATTACACAATTAACTTGTATTACACAATGACTTGATTAATTACATAATGAGATGGAAAACGTAAAACACAATGAACTTGTATTAAACAATGAACTTATATTACACAATGAACTTGTATTACACAATGAACTTGTATTACACAATGAAATTGTATGACACAATGAAATTGTATTACACATTGACCTGATTAATTACACAATGAACTTGTGTTACACAATGATCTGGCTAATTACACAATGAACTTGTATTTCATAATGAACTTGTATTACACAATGACCTAATTAATTACACAATGACCAGACATGGTATTACACAATAAACTTGTATTACACAATGAACTTGTATTACACAATGACCTGACTAATTACACAATGAACTTGTATTACACAATCACCTGACTAATTACACAATGACCAGATATTACACAATGACCAAACGTGGTATTACACAATGAACTTGTATTACACAATGACCACATTAATTACACAATGAGCTGGAAAACGTAAAACACAATGATAAATATATATAACACAATGAACTTGTATTGCACAATTAACTTGTATTACATAATGAACTTGTATTACACAATGACCTGACTAATTAAACAATGAACTTGTATTACACAATGACCTGACTAATTACGCAATGACCAGACGTGACATTACACAATAAAATTGTATTACACAATGACCTCACTAATTACAAAATGAACTTGTATTACATAATGACCTGACTAATTACACAATGACCAGACGTGGTATTACACAATGAACTTGTATTATACAATGACCTGAATAATTACACAATGAATTTGTATTACACAATGACCTGACTAATTACACAATGAACTTGTATTACACAATGACCAGACGTGGTATTACACAATGAACTTGTATTACATAATGACCTGACTAATTACATATTGAACTTGTAATACACAATGAACTTGTATTACACAATGAAATTGTATTACACATTGACTTGACTAATTACAAAATGAGTTGAAAACGTAAAAAAAAATCGTTTTTGTTTATAACGACACTATACTCATTTTAAAGATAAAAAACTCTCGTTTTTATGGTGTAATTTTTTTGAAAAAATAATGTCGTATGTAAAAGTTATGGACGTTTTAAAATGAGGGGGGGAGGACTTGATAAGAGTCAATAAAAGTGGCCAAGAATAAAATATCATTCTAATAACTTTTTCTCTTACAATTTAATCTCAACCATTAAATCTTTTCTATAATTTGATATAATGGTCCTAAATCCTTCTCACCCTTCTTAAAATTAGAATATTTTTTACTTGAATCTAATCCTATATATATATATATATATATATGTGTGTGTTATTGTACAAAGGGCTTTTAGCGTACAAAGCGTATGAATGCACCAACATGCGACACATGTTCAGTGAGCGAGGGGTAAATGCTTCAGAGTCATAATAATAACACATGATCATAATCACATATGTTTATAATAACGCATTACAATAATCACGATGTTTTATAGTAAGACATGACCATATTCATGCAATAACGCATGTTTTATAATAACGCATGATACATATTCACGCATTCACGAATGTTATATACATAATCAAGCATTTCTATAATAACGCATAACCATAATCACACATGTTATACGCACAACTTATCGACATTTAAAAAAATGTCAAGTATTTTAAATAAAAGTATAGCAAAACTATACTCAAATTAAAGAGAATAAAATACTCGATTTTATGGTGTAGTTTTTTCAAAAAAAATAATGTCGTATAAAAATGTTATACGTGTTTTAAAAAAATGGGAGAACTTGAAAAAAGTCAATAAAATATAGACTATACCCATTTTACCATATCAAACTCTTTTTACGCTTAAAAACAAGTTGAGTAGCCACACATTTCATCTGAACCCTTGAATTGGTAGATCAATAATTCATAATATTCGTACCCTAAAAGTTATTTGTATTTAAAACTTTCTATATATATATATTATAATATTGGGTAAGGTAGCTAACTGGATCATAGATCAATTTAATATTTCAATCCTCTCTTTCTCTCTCTATATCTACCTCTATGGTCACACAGTAGCTAAGGAGTAGACAGTTTCAACGTGATTGCCAAGGAGAACAAGGAAGAGTTTTGAAGACTTTATAGAACCTGTAAAACGAAGCAGTTAATTTATAAGAAGCCCTTTTAATTACTTTCTTTTACGAAAAGATGGGAAGCTGTGGAAGGAATGGAGCAGTAAGGCAATACATAAGATCCAAAGTTCCAAGACTTAAATGGACTCCTGATCTTCATCACTCTTTTGTTCATGCAATTGAGAGGCTTGGAGGTCCTGCAAGTAAGTTTTTTTAACCAACTTTCTTGCAAGTTATTTCTTCTTTTATGGCGGATGGTGTTCTTGATCATGATAGATTGATGGTTATGGTTATGATGATGATGATGATGATCTTATGTATGTATGTATGTATGTGTACAGAAGCTACACCAAAGCTTGTTCTTCAGATGATGGATGTAAGAGGACTCACCATTTCCCACGTCAAAAGTCATCTTCAGGTTCTATTTTTCATCATTAATTCTATCTTTTTCTTAAAAAAAATGTCTTTTTTTATAATAATGGAACCTTTAACAGATGTATAGAAGCATGAAGAGTGATGGAAGTAAACAAGGTATACTTCTGTTCTATTATCTTCTATCAAAACTAAACAACTAAACCCTAGTTCTAAATTTCTTTGATTTTATATATTTTTAGAGCAATTTTATGTCAAAACAATCATCATATTTTTGAAAAGATTTAAAATCACTTTCCTACAAGATTTTCAGTTGTTTTTTTAAAACGACTAACACCTAGACCTGTGAAGGTATTGACAAAATTCCTCTAAGCAGAAAATCTTGTCAGGATTTGTACTGATGACCTCCACAGAGGAAACTTTTTACAAGAAAACCGCCTGACCAATAGGCGAGAAGCCTTATGGTGATTTTCAGTTGTTAATGCCACTAAATTAAACATCTATAAATATACATCCTTCATTTATTACATATCTACCCCATGTGGTTTCTTTGACCTAAATAGAGAAGCAAGCAGTGAAACAAATCTATGAAACCTTCCAAACATTCCCTTCCAGTTTTCTATCTTTTTGCTAAAATACATTGTTAATTAAATTGGTGGTTTTCAAATTAGGGTTCAAATAAGATTAGTCAATACAAATTCATAATTTCTAAAAATAGAAAGATTCGTTTATTGCACAATGTGGGGACACCAATTAATTGGTCTCACTTATGGCATCTAATAATTCATGATTTATGAAAACTTATATCAGGAGATCAAGATCCCAATTTCATTGGATCACAAAGAAGACAAACTCTTGAGGATCATGATGATGATGGATGTCTTGATCACAACTTTCATGATCCACATCCTCATTCTTTTTCCACCCTCCCTTCTAAAAGGTTTGTCCATCATTTTATTATAATAGTAATTTAAAGGAAGTAGCTTTGACATTTTAAATAAAAAGAAGTAACTTTATGGTTTGGTTATTTAAAATTTAAGATTTAAGAATATAGGGTTTAGTCATCGAGCATTGCCATAACTTCACATTGTTGTTTTGTTGTAAATTATTAACATTTTGAAAGATGTAAAAATGGAATTGTTTTGTAAGTTGTACACATTGTAATTTCAACGCAGAACCGAATATAATAATAATATTAAAAAGTAAATAAGGCTATTTCTTTGCATTTGCATGTTGAGTTTATATTTAAGTGTATTTTTGTGTTTTTAGAGGGAGAATGGAGACAAAAAATGGTAAGCATGAAAGGTGGGGAAATGGAGCAGAAAGTGAGCAAAAGGAAGCTGTAGGGAATCTCACATGGCAACATTCTCTTCATTCTTTCCCACATTTTCTCTTGCATCCTTCTTTTACCCATGTAAATGATCTTCATCCTCACTTGGTAAAGGTTCTCTCTCTCTATATATATTAATATATTTTGTGTAAAATATATTAACACTAGGGTAAAAAAATCAACATTCCCTTTGGAGTAAAGTACATTGATGGTCTCTATGGTTTGCACTTTGTAACGCATTTAGTCCTCATCCAACAAATCTAAAAGTTTTAGTAGGTCCAAGTTATAGACTAAATGCGTTACAAAGCGCAAACCATAAGGACCATACATGTACTTTTGGTAAAGTTTGGAGACTAAATGCGGTACAAAGTGCAAACTCCATCGACCATCCGTATACTTTTGAAAAGCTATGGACCAAATTCAAAGTTTTGGTAAACCATAGGGACTATCCATGTACTTTACTCTTCCCTTTGTTAGTCTACTTTGAGTGAGAATGTATGGGAGTGGTTTTTAAAATTTGCGATGAATCAGTGCTGCTCTTCATACGCTAAAAAAATCTAATGAAATCTTGATGTCTAAAACTTGGGTCCGCAATCCGACTGTATTTCTTATAATTATAAGATTTTGCTTATCAATTTTAAAAAGATAAAATAATATCATTTTTCATATTATTAGATTGGTTTTAGGCTTTTTTATATATACAAGTACACTTAACACATTAATAAACGCATTCCTAGAATCTTGATATATATCCATGTGACCACTTAGCATGTATCCTTGCAACATAGTGTGTGAAGGCATGAATGTGTTGTACCCTAATGCTTTTAGAGTTGTACAAAAAAAGACATATTTATAGCAGTCTTTAAACTCTAGTAAACAAAGTGGGAGATGATTTCTTGGCATGCATGTGTTGCTTTCAAAAGCAGAGAATATGCTGTTGCTACAAAACCTGTTTGGTTGCTTGGACATTGATTCTTTTTCTGTGTTTTGTTTTTACACACACAATCACCCCCCAAACCAAAGTACTTCTAAGCAACAATTTTGTACTTTCTACATTGTGTTGTCAAAACATAGATATATACAATACGAATCTTTTGTAATCATGGCTTATTCTTCAAAGTAAAAGAAGTTTAATGCTGAGAATTTAAAATTAATCCAGGAATTAAATCCTATATATTTATAATTTATATCCCATTCTATCATTTTATTTACAAAAGTTGGATTATAATGTTTATGATATAGTCTTTATACTCAAATTTAATGTATTATTTTTATAAAACTTGTAGAAAGAAAAAAAAAACTGTTGACATTCATTGAATTGAGTTTTGGGTTATTTGTGTTATACGAAATTCGTAATAGTCGAATTTAAAATTTCTGAAAGTGAATTAGAGTTCAAACTAAATTCGGATTCAACTTACCTCTAGTTTTTATTTTGTCACATCTTGACTGTTTATTAGGAGTCAGTCTTATTTTTTCCCCCTAAATTGCCACCTTTTTATTTTCAATGCATAGGGTAAGGTTGATTTTGTTGGATGTGGAAAATATGCTGTGGGTACACACTTTTTTGGGTGAAAATTTTCAAAGGTTTGTAAAGGTGTTTGGTAGGAAATTAGGTACTCATTGATTTATGTTATCTTTTAGTATTTATGATTTTTTAAGGTGTTCGAATTTGATACTTTTTTTTGTAAAAGTCTTGATTTGAAAAGGAAAATATTGAAGTCATTGAAAAGTATAAATGGTTACAATTTTGTGTTATGTTTTACACAGATTTTAGGAGAAGGTTCTAGAAGATGTGGACGGTTTAAGAGACGGAAATTAGAGAGCTTAACAAGCATTCAAGATGAAAATGAAGACGAAGATGAAGATGGGTTAATATTGACACTGTCATTGCAACATCCCTCGACACATAGGAGTAGTAACGGTTCATCTGCGAGTGACATTAGTGAGGTGTACTCGATGCCTAATGTTAACTTAGACCTATCTATTGCTTTATGTGGTACCTGAAGATAAATTGAAGAGGTTTATGAAAAGAAATATTTGTAGTTTTATTACAAATTATCCCATTTGTTTGTTTTAGCATGGTATTAGGTTGGCAATAAAAATGTTTTTTATTTTGCAATATTCCTTGAATGAATCTTGTATGAACCAGTCATTACAAGGAAAATAAAATTTTCTAGGCGTTTTCTTAAGAAAAGGCAAAGGAAACACCGGTTTCTGACGATTTCCTAATTATTATTATTAGAATTAGATTATATAGGTTATAGTAAAAAGGGTTTTAAAAATAAGAAGGGTAAGAAGAATTCTAATTTTAACATGTGTCATTTTATTATTTTTAAAGGAGGGCATAATGGTCATTGTGAAATATACCAGGTCAATGTGTAATACCCCATGTCAGTGTGTATTACACATTGATCAGACCTGATATTACACAATGACCTGACATATTTGAGCGAATATACAATAATGAGCGAAGTACACAATGAGCTGGAAAACGTAAAACACAATGATGAAAACACATAACACAATGATGAAAAATATTTGATACAATGAACTTGTATTACATAATGATCTGACTAATTACATAATGAACTTGTATTACACAATGACCAGACATGGTATTACACAATGAACTTGGATTACACAATGAACTTGGATTACATGATGAACTTGTACTACACAATGACCTTACTAACTACACAAACGTAAAACACAATAATAAATACATATAACACAATGAACTTGTATTACACAATGAACTTGTATTACACAATGACCTGACTAATTACACAATGACCAGACGTGGTATTACACAATGAACTTGTATTACATAATGAACTTGTATTACACGATAAACTTGTATTACACAATGAGCTGAAAAACATAAAATACAATGATAAATACATATAACACAATGAACTTGTATTACACATTGAACTTGTATTACACAATGAACTTGTATTACACAATGACCTGGCTAATTACACAATGACCAGACGTGGTATTACACAATGAACTTGTATTACATGATTACCTGACTAATTACACAATGAGCTGAAAAACGTAAAACACAATGATAAATACATATAACACAGTGAATTTGTATTACACATTGAACTTGTATTACACAATGAACTTGTATTACACAATGAACTTTTATTACACAGTGAACTTCTATTACACAATGGCCTGACTAATTACACAATGACCAGATATTACACAATGACCAGACGTGGTATTACACAATGAACTTGTATTACACGATGAACTTGTATTACACAATGACCTGACTAATTACACAATGAGATGAAAAACGTAAAACACAATGATAAATACATATAACACAATGAACTTGTATTACACATTGAACTTGTATTACACAATAAACTTGTATTACACAATGAACTTGTATTACACGATAAACTTGTATTACACAATGACCTGACTAATTACACAATGAGCTGAAAAATGTAAAACACAATGATAAATACATATAACACAATGAACTTGTATTACACATTGAACTTGTATTACACAATGAACTTGTATTACACAATGAACTTGTATTACACGATGAACTTGTATTACACAATGATCTGACTAATTACACAATGAGCTGAAAAAAGTAAAACACAATGATAAATACATATAACACAATGAACTTGTATTACACATTGAACTTGTATTACACAATGAACTTGTATTACAAAATGAGCTAGAAAACGTAAAAAATAATTTCATTTTTGTTTATAACGAGACTATACACATTTTAAAGATAAAAAAACGCTCGTTTTTATAGTGTAATTTTTTTGAAAAAATAATGTCGTATGTAAAAGTTATGAACGTTTAAAAATGAGGGGGGAACTTGATAAAAAGTCAACAAAAGTGGACAAGACTAAAATATCCTTACAATAATTTTTTATCCTACAATTTAATTTCAACCATTAAATATTTTCTACAATTTCATCTAATGGCTCAAAATCCTTCTCACCCTTCTTAGAATTAGAATCCTTTTTAGCTGAACCTAATCCTATATAATAATATTAACATAATTATTTTTATGTGTGTTATTTATAGCATATTTTTTGTGACGCATTTCAGTCACAAATTTAATTTTTTTATAATTTGTTTTATTTTTAATTCAACAACGTATTAATGGACGTTCTCACACGCAATGGACGAGCTTCGATCATGAGACCTTTCACACGTAAACACACAAGCTTAACCACTTGATTTAAAGACCCAATTCAATAATATATAAAAACTTAAGTGAACTTTTGTTGCAATGTGTTGGGGAACTTCTGACGCATTTCCTACGAAATCTTTATTAAAAAATTTCCAATGACCAACTTTTATTTTCTGTTTTTCGAGTTTCAAATGTCATGTTTTTGGGTCCATTTTTTGTACAACTTTTTTATACATGAAATATTTTTATGGGATAATTTTATATATACCCCTACAATCCTTGAAAATATCATATATATCCAATCAAAACTAAAAATATCATATATATACCGTTACAAACATGTAATAATATTATATATACTAATTTCATTAAAAACAATTTAACATATGACCATTTTACCCTTATTTCTAAAACTTTAAAATTTCATATTTAACCATTTTTAACTTAAAATTTCATATTTACTCATTTTTAACTTTATAATTTTATATTTACCCATAAACAATAGTTTTCTCAAAATACTATAATTAATTTTTCCATTTTTTATATTCTTACCAATTTTTTTAACATTTATACATCATATATAGCAGTTTTCCTTATTGCATTTATAAATTTCTCGTAATCGTTCATTCTGAATCGATACCTTCTGAATATGTTTGGAGAATCATGATAGTCACCATCAAGAATATGAGAACGGTTGATCTTGTACGTATGTAATAAAACTAAAAAAAATAGGTTATGAAAAATCATATAATGAATAAAGGTAGAATGGTTATAAAGTAAAAAAAATTGAAATATGGTATATTTGATATCTTTAGTTTTGGTCGGGTATAAAAGATGCTTACCCATATTTGTAGGGGTATATATGAAATTTAATCTATTTTATTTCATAAATGTATACGGTAGTATCTCATACGTACGTGCATGGGTTACGCGCGACTTCTTGGAATGTTGGAACCCTAAGTGGTAAACTGTTAGAGGTGGTAGATGTACTAAAAAAGCGTAGGGTAGAGATAGTGTGCCTTCAAGAGACTGTGTGAGAGGAGCATATAGAGGAAGAGAGCAATGGGTACAAGTTATTGTATTCAGGGTTCGATGGGGCTAAGAAAGGGATATGATCAGTGGCGGAGCTTAAAGAAAAATGCAGGGGCCGGAACTATAAAATTTTCATTAACACTACTGAGTGAAAAATCGGCCGAATATGTATATATTAACACTGCTGAGCGAAAAATCAGGGGGTTGGGGCAGGGCCCCCTATAGGCCCTCACCATCCTTCGCCCCTGGATATGATTCTTAGTGTCTATAAAATTGCATAAAAGTGTAATTGAGGTGATAAGGCATGTGATAGGATTATGGTGTCGAGGTTAGTTCTAGGTGAGGAAGTAGTAGTTGAGATTAGCGCTTATGCACCACAATTAGGACTAGGAGATTAAGAGAAGAGAGAGTTTTGGGATTGTCTAGATGTAGCATTTAGGGCCATACCTTGGGAGGAGAAAATTTTATAGGAGGTGACTTTAATGGTCACATTGGTAAGGATAGTTATTGTTTTCTGTTGATTCATTGGGGGGGGGGGGATTGGTTTGGGGGATAGGAACGACCCTGCTAAGGACCTCATAGACTTTGTAGTGGCCAATGAGCTAGGTATTATAAACTCATTCTTTAAGAAGAGAGAATCGTATTTGAATACTTTTAGCAACGGGGAACATAACACGCAGATTGCTGGTGGCAGATATAACCGTGAGACAAAAGCAGACTAAGGAGCACTTGGAGAAGAAAGTTACACCCAAAACTTAATGGGGAAATATGAAGGGAAACAACATTACAATGTTCAGAGATAAGGTCATCACAACGAAGTGGCTCAATTGGGTGGAGAATAAACCGGATGTGGGAGGAATTGCGAGCACAATTATTGATGCAGCAAATGAGATTCTAGGGGTCACAATGGGAAACACGGGTGGACATAAGGAGTCTTGGTGGTGGAGCTCCAAAGTGCAAAACAAAATAAGGTATAAGAAGCGGAGTTTCAGGGAGCTTCTGAGATGCATGGATGTGTAGGAGCAAGTGAGATTGAAAGAGAAATACAAAAATGTAAGAAAGGTAGTCAAGAAGGCAGTGACGGAGGAAAGAACTAAGCGTATAGACGGATGTACTTTTAGAAACAAATGTATACGAGAGCATGCTATGTTCAAGATTACCAAAGCTATGGAGCGTAGGAAGCATGACTTAGGGATTATGAGGATTATAAAAGGAGAAGATGGGCGTGTCTTAGTCAAGGATGGAACATCAAGTTGAGATGGAAAATCTACTTCCATAATCTTTTCAACAACGAGAGGGCTTATCAAGAAGATAAGGACAACCCCACCTCTCAAAGGCGAAAACAGAATAAATGCTATTATGTGCGTATCACATAGGGAAAGGTGAATACAACACTTTGGTAGATGGGAAGGGCTAAGTAGTGGTCCTGGACAACATACCCACTAAGGTGTGGAAGTGTTTGCGAGAGGAAGGAGTCTAATGGCTAACTACTTTGTTCAACCTTATTTTCAAAACTAGTAAAATGCCAGATCATTGGAGGATTATTGTAGTAGTCCATTTCTATAAGAACAAAGGAGACACTAAATGTTGTAGGGATTACAGAGAGATTAAGCTACTAGGTCATGCTATGAAATTATGGGAAAGAGCAATGGAAACTAGAATAAGAAGAGAGACTCAGGTTATGGTAAATCAATTGGTTTCATGATAGGGCGGTCAACTACAGAAGTGATACACATCCTAAGGAAGTCGATGGAATAGTATAGAGAGAAGAAGAAGGATCTGCATATGGTGTTTATTGACCTAGAAAAAAACATACGATTTTGTGCCACGTAGATTGATTTGGGATAGCCTAGAGGGTAGAAGAGTCCCTCAGAAGTATATAGACATAATTAGGGATATGTATAATAGAAATGAAACTAGCATGTGTGCGCATTGGGAGATACCGGGAGTTAGGTCTCCACCAAGGATCCACTTTGAGTCTGTTTCTTTTTACATTTTTCCTGGATGAGTTGTCTAGGTCAATTCAGGACCGTAGTGCATGCTGTTTTCGAATGATATTGTGTTAGCGACGAAGAGTAAATAGAGTCTGAATGTGCGGCTGGAAGAGTAGCAATTAGCTTTTGAAGGAAAAGGTCTAAGGATTAGTCGTTCTAAGACTTAGTAACTTCACTACCACTTTAGTGGTGACGGTGACGAGGATGACATGCAAATCACCTTTGAAAGATATGTAGTTCTACAGTCAACAAAGTTTAAGTATTTAGGACCCTTTGTACAGAGCGATGGGGACATAGATAATGATATAGCACACCGAGTCCCGGCAGGATGGCGTAGGTGGAGGGTGGCATCTGGGATATTGTGTAACAAGAGCGTCTCAACTAGGTTAAAAGGGAAAATTGATAGGGTTGCAGTTCGACCGACTGTGTTATATGGAATAATCTGTTGGGCCATCAAGAAGACACACATGCGTAAGATGGAGGTGACAGAGATAAGGATGTTGAGGTGGATGTGTGGACACACGAGGTTAGAATGGATAAAAAATGGGGGTTTTAGAGATAGATTGGGAATGGCTAGTGATTGCATGCCGAAGGCTAATAAATTATATGTTTAAAATTATTTTTTTGTTACCTTTGAGTGTAGTATATGAAGTAGGGTTGTCGTATCCACAGAGAATTTGTGGAGAGTGCTATCATTTAATAAAGATTATTTTAAACTATAAGATTAAACTTGATTTTGATTTGATTGTGAGAACGGTCGTAAAAGCTACAATCTGGAGTTGGTTTTAAAACAAATTGAGAAAAAAGATTGCTCACTGGTTTTAGATTGTGAAGGTGAAATTATAACCTAGTATAGACTGATTGGAAATCACATAGATATGATTCATTATACTACTCAGGGTTGGTAAATAGTTAAAAACCAGATTATTTGATTGTGCTGATTCACAATTAGCAAACCGAGTAACTGACACAAGTTGAATTTCCAGTTAATTACCAGTTCAAAGACTAAAACCTGACTGCATTCAATGGTTCACGATTAAACAACACAAGTATTGCAAGTCAAGTAACTGATGAAAACAAGCAAGTTTTATAAAACCAAACTGTTAAAAAAACCCAAACAAACAAAGGAATTCAACTAATCGAAAGATTAAGTCAAAATCCAATCCAATGTCAAATATGAACCAACAGAATCCATCTACTAATCACAATCTTACACCCGGGAACAATCACGGGTGAATTAGTCGCGCATCTTTTATCATAACAACTCCATATCTTGATTCAGGAGTGGAAATCATGTATAGAATGGTGTTTGGGGTGATTGAGAACCCTCAAAACTGCCCCTTTTAGTCTGGAAATCGCCCAAAGGAAGTTTCTATACGAAACCCTAGCATTAGGGTTAATATATGGCTTAAATTTCTCAAAATCCGGCCTTAAACTGACCTTTGGCGTACGGAACGCCGAATTGGGGGTATACAACGCCGATTTGGGCATATGTAACGCCGAAAACTCTAGTCATACGCGCCAACCTTCTATCAACGCTAACCGAAACGCTTAAATCATACGCCGGCAGTGTATCATACACCCAAATGGGCGTATGGTACGCCCAAACACAAAGTGTGGGTTTCTCCTGCTTTTCAACTTAGTCTTGTATGTATGTATCTTGTATGTCCTTTCCAACTTTAAACTTACTTAGTCCTTCCTACTAACTTGCTCTAAAATGTGTGTTCTTGTGCATTATCCTGCAATTTACATATACGCACAAAGTCACTTCATTCAACATAATTAACAACTATATATGAAACTCTAAACATAATAATACTCAAACAATACGCAACACATCAACTAGCATAGGGAATAAGATAAGAAGTGGGAGATTGAGATGGTTTGAACATGTGAAGAGGAGGCAGAAAACGGTACCAGTTAGATTAGTTGAAACCCTCACTGTCGAGGGGAGGATAAGTAGATGCACACCTAAAGTAACATGGGATGAGCAGATTAAAAAAAGACTTTCTAGAGTTGCACCTCTCTAAGGACATTGTCTAGGATAGAAGTTTGTGGAGACGTAGGATTACGGTTAAGGGCTGTTAGGGGATCGTACAGAGGTGTAACGGATGTGTCCTATGGGCTTAGATTTTCCCAAACATTTAATGGACATTTCTTGTTATTGTCTTAGTGCACTTATGTCTATTTATATCCATTGCATGCTATTGTCTTGCTGTACTTATGTATATATGATGTTTATGATGTATTATTTTTTGCTACTTACTTTCTTACCCTCTTTTGTTATCAGTAACTTCCTATGTGCTATATTTCTAGTACTGATTGTTTGTCTACTGTTGGGAATGTGTGTATAGTCTTGTACTGTTTTGTTTTTCAAACCGGGGTATCTCTAGAAGCAACCTCTCTATCCCATGGATAAAGGTAAGGTTCGCCTACATAACACCCTCTTTAGACCCCATCAATAGCATTGCTAAGGGTGCGATTTACTGGGTATGGATATGATATGATACACAACGGTTCTAGACCTTATGTGCTAGAAAATTTATATGAGCAAAAGACATGTGGTCTAGTTGTACCAAGGTGTGTAGAAAAGATGGTCCTACTCAAGTGATTAATTCAGGTTCTATGGTGGACAAAAAATGTAGATTTAATAATATGATTAATTAGTGGTTGTGTGAGTTCGCCATTCTAAATAAAGTTAACCAAGATTGACATGAACGTATTTGATTCTCTTAGATGAGGACCTGCTTTCATCAGTGGTGTACCTAGCATTTGCTAGGTGGGTCGGCCGACCCCGCTAGAATTTTTTTTTATGTTTGTTATTAATGCGACATAATCTCGACCGACCCCTATGAAATTTTGATACCAACCCCTGTGAAATTTTGATACCAACCCCCATAAAATTTTGACCGACCCGCCAAGCGAATTATTTTTTAACACCGACCCCAAGAAAATTTAATTTTTAACACCTACCCCCATTTAAACTAATAACTTAATTGGACATTTGGAAAAAAACGGAACTAAAAACATAGTCATTTAAACAACTAAACTCACATTTAATTAACTCCTTACCCATTTAGATAATTAAGCCCACATTTAGTTAACCGGCTACCCATTTAAAATTTTAAAAGATTTAACCTGATAAAAAATCTAAGAAGTGGCAATCCTGTTTGTGACATCTCTAAAAACCGTAACGATTCTAGTTTCATGTAATCTTGCTTCGACTTAATGTACAATCCTCGTTTTGCCTCATTTTATTTAGTAGAGCAATTTAATTCCAATTCCTAATAAGTAATTACATTAATATTTTTAAACAAAAGTGGGAATTATTAAATTGATTAGTTATATTTATAAAAACTTTAAAAGTATAAAATTTAAATGTTTATTATCAAAAAGAAATTATTAATTTTGATAAAAAGACTTTGAACCCTCATTTTGATGTTGAACCCCCTTGTGAAACCCCCTTTACATCTTTGGACCCTGGAAGTAACCAAGAACAACTTTGACTTTCAAAAGTCAAAATCGTATTCTCATCTTTCAAATCCACCAAATCCGGATGTTTAAATCCCTCCTAAACTAGTTTCTAAGCTTTAACAATCGAGTGGAACTAGAAATTCGCTGAAATGGTTATTGAATTCAAACCATTTAGAACCATTTTGAAATCCCGATTAGAAGATTTCGTACTTGATAATCCAAGCTTCAAAATCCCACGAAACTCGTTCTTATCGCAACTGTTAATGCGTTATTAATGGAGCTACTCACCCTATAAATACCCACGTAAATTCCTAAACGTAGCTACCATAAAAATTCGTCTTTTTTTCCTTCCTGTTCCGGCGACGCAAGGATCCCTCGACGCGAAATCGTTGGCGTTTGGTTTCCATCCGTGTGATTCCGACTCAAGGTACTCGCTTTCCCTTCAATCGCATCCTCTGATCTGTTCTGGTTTAAACAAAATCGATTTAGGGTTTATGTATGGAGTCTGGTTCAAGTCTGTGTGTTGTTTGGGAAGTTGATAACCAAGAACAAAGTTTTAAATCAATTTTTGTTGTGTTTTAAACCAAATTGTGTTTCAGGTCTACTGGTTAAGACTATGCAGAACCCAACCTGAGGTCAAGGGTTCAAACCCACGGACCAAACTAATTTTTTTGTTTTGTTTCTTTTATCCCTTCACACATATACACAAATATACTTAAATTAATACCTCTTTTAAACAAATAAAGGTGATTAATACAAATTCTATTTTTTTGTGAAATTCCAATATTATTTTGGATATAATGTTTTATAAAAATAAATAAAAGGCATTCTTTTTAAAAATAGTATAAATAAATGATGTATTTTTTTTAAATAAACATAAAGGGATTTTGTATACTTTTTAATTTTATAAAAGATTTTGCGAGAAACCATTTAAAGTTATATTTTTATAACGTTATTTAAATAGGGAACTATACATTATTAAGCATTATTTAAAAACTTCGTTACTTCTCTAAAACGCAAGAATTACAAAATATATTTTATAAATCCTTTAAAACTTATTCAAATGTTTTATTTTTAAAACTATATATTTCTTAATTCCTTTTTAACTTTTAGAATTATATTTTTATTATAACTCTTTAATTCCTAATAAAACCCTCTAATATTAACTTATCTATTTTCAATTCTTATTAAATACACATTTTCACTTTAGCCCTTATTTTTTTCCAAACTTACCGGACACATCCTTAACTCGGTTAAAGTGTACAAATAGAGTAAACTTCAAACTGGTATGTAGCTATCTGACAAATAGTAAGGTTCTGGCTAGGAAAGACGGGGTTCTGATCCGGCCAACTTTTTCCTGGGAACTTTGCTGTTGGAGGTACTACTCTAGTATGATAACCACTCTAGTATACGATGACTACTTTCCTCTAATTACAAAACAACCCCTCATCTTTCCACGATTCTGTAAACTAACTCAAACTCGAACTTATTTAGGCATCTTCTAAACCAAGTTACTTCAGCAATCAAGATCAATCACACCTGCTGCAAGGTGAGTTCATAGCCCCTTTTTGTTTTCTATTTTGGGGTGGAAAACATGCTCTTATATCAAAACTGAAACCAAGTCTTGAGTCAAAACTATACTTTGCATTCAATAACAAACTTCTAATTCTAGTAACATTAAAACTGATTTATACATGTTGCAAATGTCATTTTTACTACAAAGTCTCTCTTATTTCTAAAACTACACAACCATTAACTTCGGGGAAGCCACGGGAGTACGTAAATAGATCTATTGGCCTGACTAGCCCATTCAGTTCTCGGGTTGATGCATGCCAATCAATTCCGAGCGTCCTTCAAGTTGTGGATTCTGATCAACTTGGAAGGAGCTGGGTGTTCAGAAACTGCATTCTTGACACTTATACTATAGTCTAACACCCTGACAAGGTGTTGGGCGGGAGAGCTATCGATCACTAGGGTTGGTTGTGAACTCATGTATGATAGTTTAAATTACTTGGAATTTGAAAATTGTTTTTGATTTGCTTCTAGTTATCTATTGTATTATATCTATCAAATCCTATGTTCTCACCAACTTTTTAGTTGACCTATTTTAGCATGTTTTTCAGGTAATGAAAACTAGTTTGCTGTCGTGCTCACGCTAGGATTCAAGGATAAGGCTTAGTGGACCTAGCATAGACTTAAATTGAAAATGAAACTATTTGGTTATTTGCTTTATTTGAATTAAACTTGATGTAATGACTATCGGTTTTCAATAAATTCCTTAGTACTTTCTTTATTCCATGTGTAATGATTCAATTTCGTCGCCCCTCGTGTTTCCGCCTTGGCGGGGGTGTGACACTGTTCCATCAACGTCTCGACATTTCATATTCACGCTTTACACGGTCTGAATAACTACAATTTGCTAATTGTCTCATCACGATTTCATACATCTTCGCTAATCACGAATTGTGATTCTATACCTACAAGTCGATTCACTATTCACAGCATTGCGCCTACAAGTTGATTCTTTACCTACAAGGTGATTCTATACCCGACCCGACCCGGCTTGAACCGTACTGAAAAAATTAATATTTAACGAAGAATAACCGACCGCAAAAATTTCCGACCCCCATGGAAAAACATTCTGAGTCTGCCACTAGCTTTCATAAAACTGAAATTGAAAGCATGCAATTCTCTAGAGTGTAGACTTGTTTTCACAAAACTGGAATTGTAGGTATTTAATCCTCTCTTGGGTACTTACAATGAGCATAAGTGTATTATACTATTTAACTTGGTAGGTTGGTCATTTTTTATCATTTACATTTTATGCAGATGAATATTTTACTCTTGATCTTAGATCGGTAATTTAGTGAGTCCGAATATAGAGTTGAAGAATGAGTAGAATAACTCATTTTAATATGACTAAAATGAGTTGAATTAGATGAGGGTGATTTAAATATTGCTATATCACTCATTTAAACAAGATTAACCAATACTTGAGCTACACTCAGATGGAATCATAGTCAAAGCTTAAGTGTAAATATTTAGATCTCCTTATGATGGTTGTAATTCTGCTTGAATATTGTTGAAGGATCTTCTACACACAAATTTATATTAATTATTTCATTAAAATAACGACAAAGTTAGCAATTTATCTTTACAAAGTCATCCTAATAAATAGATAAAGATAAATGATTGAAGAAAAAAGGGCCACATCCCTTTTGACTTCATCCTCCAGGCTTTGAATTAAAATGAGAGGAATGTGGACGTGTTTGATTCTTAGTGATAAGATAAAACCTTTTTAAATAATGGTAGATAAATCAACGTACCATCTTATTCAAAACACATGTCTAATTAAATAATTACTTTAAATCTAATATAAAATATTTTCATTGTTTATTATAACTTAAGAAAATAACTTAAAACAGTGTGAACATGCATACAAATATAGATAAAATTTCAAATGATGATTATTGGACAATAAGGAACCTAATGAATTATTTTTAAATTTAGATCATATTTAAAAGATGATTGAGATCTTTATCTTTTACGACTATTCTATATCATAAATTGTGTCTGTTATGGGTTTTCATCTAATGATAAAGATTATCCATCTAATTATTTATTATTTAAGTGTTTTCATTCATTCTAACTCGTACATGTATATAACAAATTCGAGAATTGGGGAATTAGGGCTTCCGATTTAACGTCGGCCACCCTTTCTGTTGTAGAGCCGTCATCCAAATCATTTCTGTTGAAGGACCAGCATGAAACCCTAGGTATTCTTTGTTGAAGTTCATGCTACGAAGAAGATAAAAATCGTCATTCAATTTCTTGAGAAAGAGATGAGAGAATTATGAAAGAAAAAGTGGTGGCCTGAAAGAGTGACAAAAAGTTGACACTCATCCTCACTTATACGTTAAGCTTTAAAACTTATACATCACTATATATACTATTCATTTCAGTGGCTCTTAAATAGGTAGTAATTCTGGCCCACTACACAATTACGAACCACCATAAACAATTTAATGTATCGATGAATACAAGAGTTCACTAATAAATACATTAGAATATTTAATCGTTTTACAAATATTGTATTCACCCGTAAATAAACATATTTATCAGTGAATACATTGTAATTATAAGTATTATATATTTAGTAATATTGTTAGAACAAATAATATATATAAAAGTTGTTTATTTCATTATAAAATCAAAATAAGACGATTAGGAAAACAAAACTTAGTTCTTGGTCACGTTTTTTTAGTCCCTACCAAGCAATAAGGTTATTTTCAACCCTAAAACCCAGATATTAAAAAGGCAAAAGCCAACAATATATGACCATAAAAGTCTTGAATTACGCTTTTCAGATTCTTTAGGTGCTACATGCAGTAGGAATATATCAGCCGAAATTCCCATTAGTTCGTGATTATATGAAAAGTGTTTGTTGAATATATTAAAAGTTCTTTATTTGGAATTGCTTTTTAAATTAACAAGATGTATCTAAGTTTATTTTCATAATGAAATCTATAAGATTGTTTTCGCTTACAAACAGTTTAGTTATCAAGAAAGATGATAAGTTAATTTGACTAACGGATGGTTAATTGATGTGGACTTATTCAAGCACATTTCAATTTATAAGTTCAACCAAGTCTTGGGTCATTAAACAACCAGAAACCTGTAAATTTTATAAATAAGAATCAAAGACAAGTAACATAGTATTTAAATAAAAAATATATAACATGACCTTTTTGTCATATAATACATAGAGTAAATTATATAAATCAATTTTTATGTTTAGACGTAATTTCATCTGGATACCTTAATTTTCATTAATTACAATGTACGTCTTTTATACACAAACATTGTAACAAATTTAGATATTTCGTGTAACTTTCGTTTCATTCTTTCTATTAAATCAAGGCACGTGTGTTCACGTGAGAGCATATTTGTAAAAACTTGATTATAAAAAAAAATAGCAATGGTCATTCAGAACTAGTTAGTTCGATTTTAATACCAGTTAGTTCGATTATGGTCATTCATTCACATATAACCATAAAACTTGATTATAAAAAAAACAATAACAATGGTTTCCTCTATTGATTAAGTTATTTCAGTTCGATTTTTCGATTATTTATAGTTTTACTTAACACTAAAAAAGTGTGCATTATGCTGAAAAGTTGTAAATTTATGATATCTTTCAGAACTAGAATAATGATTTTAATTTTTCTCGTCGTGACATATTTTTCGTGGAGCATCTACAATACAAGAGCCTATGATGATGGTGACATGATAACTTTATCATTGAGTGTTTATTTTGGGTTTCACCTTCTACAAAAACACCAATTAAGCTAGGATAACAGAAACTATATAAATCATGTATAGATATATTAAAACGTGGGATTCAACTAAATATATAAGAATACTTATATGAAGAAATGCATTTAGGGGTTTGTAATGATATTTAAAAACTTACGTGTGATAACATTATAATCATATACATAAAAATATATGACATATGGTCTAATATTAGGGGTGTTTAAAAAAATCCAAATCCGAATTATTCAAAATTCCAAATCCGAATTATTCTAAAATTTGGATATCCGAAATTTTAGAAATCTGAATTTTCGGATTTATATTAGTGAGTTAAAAAAAATCTGGATATTTCAGATATCCTAAATATTATATTTATATATATACTTTAATTGTTTTTAAATAATTTAAAAATAAAAAAATTTGAATTCAAACCAGAATTTTAACACCCATACCTAATATAAGGTGGTTAATATCTATATGCACATGTGTATCAGATTGATACGTGCCTTCTATTGATGTGTACCGGAAGTGGGTCAAGTAGCCAACGGGTCAACTTTTAGCTCATGCAGTTTATTATTATTAAGCATTTTACTTTTATTAAGTTAAGTTATTTTCCATTTCCTAATTTCCAGTAAATTGTGTGGTGCGAATAATAGGAGATCATGGGATGCAATGAAACCCATGTAGTAGTTCATGTTCTTTGTTTGTTGCTTATGTTTGTAACTCTCCTTTTATAGGAGCTTTTAGATTGTTAATGTTATCAATGAAATATGAATTTATTCTAAATTATCTATCTTAAATTCTCTCTGCTTTTCTCCCTATTTGATGTTGGAACCACATCACATATTTTATTATCATACTTAGTTGAATTTACATCTCTAAACAAAGTACGCATCTCTTTGTTGATATATAATCCATCATATATGGAATCATTTGCCAATCATAATGTGAAAGGATATGAAAAGAATCAAAATAAACGTTTTAAAATATGTGTTTATTTAATTATTATCATTTATTTTATAAGATAAATTCCAGTGATATACACCGACATAAGAATTTATTTTTGTTAGGTGACACAAAAGGACTTTTTAAATAACAAAAGGGGATATTGAAACTTCTCCTTAAAAACATGCAAAGTAGAATTTAAAACAACTAAACACCTTCACAAAACCGAAACCTTTTCATATTATGTGGCCGGATATGCACTTAAATCGGTTTCAAGTGAAATCTATAAAACTTTTTATGTGTTATGATATTTAAGACGTGATATATATAGGGAAAGGGTATTTGAGGAATTGTAATAAAAATGGAACCGGAGATCGAACCATTGTTTTCCATGTGAAAAACTTATGTGAAACATGAAAACGTAAATGCTTAATTAGTGAATTATTTTATCTTTTTATATTAAAACCAAGGTGTGTAAAAACCTTTTTCTTATCATAATCTTTTATTATGGTTCATGACCGAATATTTTGTCAGTAATTATCGACGAATCTCACAAAATCAAAAAAGAAGAAAAAATAATTTTTCATTGTCGTTGAAAAAAATTATTATTTTATATTTTCTTTTTGGAAAATTTTCTGATAGATCTCACGAAATCCAAAAAGAAAAGTAGATTCGGATTTGTGACATCCGACAATTTCAGGTTAACCCCGTTAACTCAAACCTCGTTAGTTCAAACATTATTCGTTGCAAACTCAGTTATCTCAGTTAGTCACGCGTGCATTGCATTTAATTAGGTTAATTAAATGTGTAAGTCAGTTCACACACAGCGGATCGCACTCGAGTCTAACTCGGAACGTTGTTGATTAATCGAAATTAACATTACGAACATTTAATAATTAATATTTAATATAAATTATGTGAACTTTATGTGATTACGTGAATTTACGTGAATTGTGTGAATGTTATTGTTTTCGTACGTGTTTATCGTGTGTAAAGCGTAGTTAGTATTTTTATAAAAGATAGTGTTTTTATAAAAATAAAAATTTAAAAGGTTTAATTATTAATTAAGTTATCATTTAATTAATTAGACTTATGGGCCTTAATTAAGCCCAAAGCCCGATTGTAATTACCATTAAGGACTAGATAAGGATAAAACTTAAAAAAAAAATTAAAAAACCCTACCCACCCCCCATAGCCGTCGCGACTTCTCCCCACTCCCCTTGGATCGACCGAACCTTCAAGCCACACAAAGGACTATCAATCGAGCTCCGATCGTGAATCCGAAAGTAGATACGTACTAGTCTAGGCGTTTCTAACGTCTCTACGTAAGTCGTTTCATCTGATTCCGTCACTTTTCATTTTTATTTTTGGGATCGAAACCCTAGATTATCCAAACTTAATGATTTTGAAATATGATAATGAATTAGTTAATTGTTTAATATTGTAGCATCGTATTGATGATTTTATGAACATATATGAAACCCTAGTTGGCATACGATGTGAAAATTGAATATTGTTGATTATGTGATGTGTAGGAATCGCATGGTAGACGTGGATTATGATTAATATAGTTGTAGTTATACTAGTTGAAAGATTTGGGATTGATTAAACGTGTTAATTGTGTGAATGAAGCGTGTAATGGATGAGTTACTAAAAGAGGAAACTTTTTATGATTTCTATCTTGCATGCTAGACATGATTAGGATGAGGTGATGATGGTTATGTGTTACTTGATGCATGTTTACATAAATTGTGAAATCATGTTTTGAATACCTAGATCGGTTTCGTGAACTTTCCAAATAAGGAAACTTTAATTGTTAAAAGTGGTTATAACTTGCTATTTAGACATGCATGATATGGTTTGATGATAGCTCTATGTTAGATAGGACACAATAACGTGTTGTAACGTGTTAGGTGTTTGAAATCACGCATGCTAGTCATAGGTTACTAAAGATAGCAACTTTGTCTTGAATTATGATTTGCATGTTTAGGTTCTAGACAATTGTTATGTGATGTGATGACATATAACATGTTAGAGTGATCCTATGAATATATCAATGATGATAGTTTCCAGGAAACATGAGTCCCGAACAAACCTGCTATTTTTGGAAACTTTCTATTTATAGAAACCTGCTATTTATGGAAACTTACTATCTTGTTAGAACAAATAGGATTTGTTGCTAAGTGCTACAACATTATCATTGTGTATAATATAGAAGTGTTATACGAAACAAACATTCAATCACTAAACGGGTCACCAACGGGTCGTCGGGTCAAACTTAGTCAAACTTGGTCAAACTTAGTCAAACTTGGTCAAACTTAGTTAAACCTTTTCTAAACACTTAAACAATAATATTGTTTGGATACTAAGGGTTCCTATCATCTTGCACAAACACACACTTATAAACCGGTGTTTATAGGTGGCAGTTAGTCGTCAAGCATTCTAAGTTCGCTTTCTTTCGCACATACCCTAAAGTGAGTTTCACGGCCCCTTTTCTTATGGTTTAAACTTGGGGGAGAAAACATGGGTACGAACATTTAGATCTTACATTTCTTTTATATCACCTGTGTACTAAGCGCAAACATATCATGAAAGTCCTTACTTATCGAACCGTTAATATATGGGTTAGCGAGGTAATCTTGAGTAGTACTACTAGGCATTGACAAGCCCCACCCGCGTTAGTCGCGCTAACACGACAGGTAGTCGAACGGGTGTAACATTGACCTAAACCATCACCATTGATGATGATAGTCATGGTGGGAGGCGTACAAACATAAACAGTGTGACATCCGGCATTTTCAGGTTAACTCCGTTAACTCAAACCTCGTTAGTTCAAACATGATTTATTGCAAACTCAGTTAGTCGCACGTACATTGCATTTAATTAGGATTAATTAAATGTGTCAGTCAGTTCGCACACATCGGATCGCTCTCGAGTCTAACCCGGAACGTTGGTGATTAATAAAGATTAATATTACAAACATTTAATAATTTATATTTAATATAAATTATGAGTTTTTATGATTTATATGTGATTACGTGAATTATGTGAATATTATTGTTTTCGTACGTGTTTATCGTGTGTAAAGTGTAGTTAGTATTTTTATAAATTTTAGTGTTTTTATAAAAATAAAAATCGAAAGTTTTAATTGTAATTAAGTGTCATTTAGTTAATTATAGTTATGGGCCTTAATTAAGCCCGCATGCCAAACTTAATTATCCATTAGTAAAGAGATAAGGATAAAAGTTTTAAAAAAAAATTTAGTCAAACCCTAACCCCATCCACCCTTGCCGTCGATCGCGACCCCCATCCCCACCCTCTCAATCGACCGAACCAAGAACCAAGCCAAGGAACATTCGTTTGAGCCCCGATCGTGAATCCGGAAGTAGATACGTGCTAGTCTAGGTGTTTCTAACGTCTCTACGTAAGTCGTTTCGTTCAATTTCATCACTTTTTGATTCCTAAATTTTAGATCAAAACCCTAGTTCATCCAAACATGGATTTTTATAATAAAAATGTTAATTTTATTATTGTTTTGCATGTATTTGTTGATTATATGGTTATTTGCAAAACCCTAGATCCATGTGATTAGTAGCGTGTTAAATATTGGAACTTTTTGATTATGTGAAGTATAGAAATCGCATGTTAGACGTGAAATATGATTAAGATAGTTGTAATTATATTAGTTGAAAGATTTAGAATTGATTTGACGTGTTAATTGGATGAATAAAACGTGTAATGGACAAGTTACTAAAAGAGGAAACTTTTTATGATTTCTATTTTGCATGCTAGACATGATTAGGATGATGTGATGATGGTTATGAGTTACTTGATGCATGTTTACATGATTTGTGAAATCAGATTTTGAATACCTAGATCGGTTTTGTCACCAACGGGTCGTCGGGTCAAACATGAGTCAAACTTGTAAACTCTTTTCAAACACTTAAACAATGGGATTGTTTGGATACTTAGGGTTCGTAATCTCTTGCACAACACGACGGGAAGTCAAACGGGTGTAACATTGACCTAAACATTCACCAATTATTATGATAGTCATGGTGGGAGGCAGTACAAACATAAACAGTCAGCTTCGGTGTCGAAACGCTTTAGTAACATGTACTAGGTTAGCTACCTATAATATAAATTGTAAATGGTATTATCTAGTAAACTTTACAAACATTGAAACCTGTGAACTCACCAACCTAGCGTTGACACATTTTAGCATGTTTTCTCAGGTCATTAAGGTATAAGCACAAGCTAAGGCATGCATGCATTCCAAGTCCATCATTTTCAAACGCAAGAACTATTTATTTTCATTTATTGTTGAATTATTTATTTTTGGCGCGACTGTTTTGGCGCATGCTTTTCATTTAACTTTTCGCTTCCGCAAGTCTTACATTAAATCAGTGTTTTCATTTCTAGTGTTGCATCGTGACTATGAGCAATACTAATGGTTTTTATTAAACTCATATAGTGTCACACCCCGCCAAGGCGGAAACGCGAGGCGCGACGTTACATGGTTTCCAAAGCATATGATTACCGCAAACACATACATGATAAATGGATACATAAACAAGTTTAAAGTTTTACATTCCAAAATGTAAATTGAGTTTACAAAAAGTGAAGATTTCGCAAATATGACTCTATTACAATGAGTTATACAAGAGAAATCCCCCAAAAGTTGTATCCATCGTGCATGCATGTAATCTACATTGCTAACCTTGCGATCACGTCAATTTCCTGAAAAACATACTTAAAATTGTCAACACTAGGTTGGTGAGTTCACAGGTTTAATCAAATAGTTCTTTGAAAAAATCAATTGTTCGTAAATAGTTTCAGATGCATGTGATAAACAGAATAAGAATTGTTGACCCATTTGTAAACTAGCTAGGAATACAAATAATATGTTCATACATGAGGCGTAATCAAACCATGACAATTGTACACGCCCCTAATTTCGTTATCCGGTTCTATGCGGCCATAAATCCTTCAGATTGTGGTTAGCACGACTAACCATGACCGGGAGACGTCACTCTCCATAGTACTATTCATAGGACCCTAGGCTACAGTTAATGGTTACTACGTTGTTCCAGGGGACTTTAGCGGCCTCAACTTGTTGTTCTCATCTCATATAAACATAAAAGTCGTGCCTTATTCTCTTGTTATCCCATAAAATAGTTGTAAGTATGTTTTTCCCTCAAATATAGAAAACAGTAAAAAGGGGCCGTGAAACTTACCTTGAGTTTGTGTATACTTGTAATGATACTTGTTGTAGTCAAACTTGACTATTTGTACCCTAGATACCAAAGGGTAAATTGTGTTAAGACCGAACGTCTCATATTGCAAATTGTTCACCGACCTTATAAATCTGGTTGCTTTTGTTTAAATGGCTTCTTAGATTTTCAACACTTGTTTTGTTATAAAAACAGTTCTAAGTTACTGCCCAATGTGACTGTTGAACAGGTGTCGAAACTTCCTAGTTTCGATTGGGTAATTGAGTATCGAAACTTCCTAGTTTCGATTGAGTAGTTGGGTATCGAAACTACCTAGTTTCGATTGAGTAGTTGGGTATCGAAACTACCTAGTTTCGATTGAGTATGACAGGTATCGAAACTCCTAGTTTCGATTGAGTATGACAGGTATCGAAACTCCTAGTTTCGGTTGAGTTAATCTGGTATCGAAACTATAGTTTCGATTACTGGACTTCTGTTTGACAGAATCAGTCCTGCATATTTTTATGTTTTAAATCTTGAATTTGACACACTTTTATTGTTATCTTACTTGCGTTTGAATATTTTGTATGTTTAGCTACGGTTTTTGAAGAAAATAATGTAGATAGTATTGAGTTTTTACCTTAAAACAGAGATGAAGATGACGAGAGAAAACAGAGAATGATCTTGATTCTTCTGTTAAATTTCCCTTAGAAACACTTGAAATTCTTCTTAAAACACCGAATTATGGTAGGTTTTGCCTTAGAACTTGACTTCGATTTGGAGGGAAATGGGGAAGATTGCCGTAAGAAAATGAGAAAGATAAAAAGGAATTGTGAGATTTTTTATTGAGGGGGTAAGGTTTTATCTGAATTCTCGCAAGTAGGCTGTATGGGTTTTAGTATAAAGAATTTGGATGTGAGTGAAGAAAAATGTGGGAATGGCCTTCTCTGAGTTTCAGTCGAGAAAGTCAAGGGTGGGTTGGTTTGGGTTAATTAATCAAACAATTAGTTTTAAGTGTATCTTAATATCCTTTAGAGTTTTTAAAGGGGTAATTTAATTCGGTTTAGGTTCTCCACGGTATTATAAATTTATTCTAAAAATAATTTATTGTTCCACGTAAAGTTTGTGTAATATATATATATTTTTCTGGTTATTTATTTTAATCACTAACTTTCGTATTTAGTCGGGTTGTACGGGTATGTGAACCGGTAACTCCCAGAATTACCAAAAATATAAAATGAGACAATGTACGGTTTTTGCTAGACCTTAACGTCCTTGTTTGTGAAATTAAATAAATCACAAAAACAATTAAAATGTAAACTTGTTTATAACATGTACGGATATTGACCTGAAATGTCGGGTGTCACATTCTCCCCATGTTAAAAGAATTTCGTCCCGAAATTCAATTTGTGTCCTCTTGAACTGGTGTATCCTTAAACAAGGATGGGTATTTTGTTTTCATTTGATCCTCTCGTTCCCATGTATACTTAGGACCACGTTTTGAGTTCCAACGTACCTTAACCAGTTTGATTCGACTGCGTCTCAGCCTTTGAACTTTCCAATCTGAAATCTCAATCGGTTCCTCGATGAAATGCAACCTGTCGTCTATGTGAATCTCGTCAGGCGGTATAATTAGCGTCTCGTCTGATAAACACTTCTTGAGATTTGATACATGAAACGTATCATGTACATTGCTTAGTTCTTGTGGCAACTTGAGCTTGTAAGCTACAGGGCCAACCCTAGCCAGTATTTCAAACGGTCCAACGTATCTAGGGTTGAGCTTACCACGGGTACCAAACCTTGCAACGCCTTTCCATGGTGAGACTTTTAACATTACTCGGTCACCAATTTGAAATTCTAAAGGTTTCCGTCTGTTATCAGCATAGCTCTTTTGTCTATCTCGGGCCGCTTTCAGACGGTCCTTAATTTTGAAGATCTTATCAGTGGTTTCCTGGACAATCTCAGGGCCTGTCAAATGTTTTCACCAACTTCCGCCCAACATAGCGGTGAGCGGCATTTGCGACCATATAAAGCTTCAAACGGAGCTGCCTTAATGCTCGTGTGGTAGCTGTTATTATAGGAAAACTCCGCTAATGGTAAATGAGTATCCCAATTACCTCCGAAATCAATTACACACGCACGGAGCATATCCTCTAAAGTTTGAATGGTCCTTTCGCTTTGACCATCTGTTTGTGGGTGATATGTCGTGCTCATGTCAAGACGTGTGCCCATGGCTTCTTGTAATGATTTCCAGATTCTGGACACGAATCTGCTGTCTCTATCAGAGATAATAGAAATTGGCACTCCATGCCTAGCCACAATTTCCTTGATATAAATCTTTGCAAGTTTCTCGGTTTATCCTTCTCTTTGATAGGTAGAAAATGGGCTGATTTTGTCAGACGATCAACAACTACCCATATCGTATCATACCCGCTCGACGTCCTGGGCAACTTTGTAATGAAATCCATTGAAATCTGTTCCCATTTCCATTGGGGAATTTTCGGTTGTTGTAACAAACCAGACGGTTTCTGATGTTCGGCTTTTACTTTTGAACACGTTAAGCATTTACTGACATATGTGGCAATATCTCCTTTCATATTAGGCCACCAATATAATTCTTTTAGATCCTTATACATCTTATCTGAACCTGGGTGAATGGAGTTCCTGGGCATGTGGGCTTCGTCCATAACCAACTCCCGTAAGTTACCAAAACATGGCACCCAAATTCTATTCATGAAGTATAAAGTGTCATCTGATTTTGGCTCTAACTGTCTGATCATTCCTCGTAAGGCTTCATTCTGAATGTTTTCTTCTTTAATTGCCTCTTGTTGTGCCATCCGGATTTGAGCAGTAAGACTCGTATGAATTGTTAATCCTAGGGCACGAACATGAAGAGTTTTAACTCGTTCTTTGCGACTTAAGGCGTCTGCTACGACATTGGCTTTCCCGGGATGGTACTTGATAGCACAATCATAGTTGTTTAGTAGTTCTACCCAACGACGTTGTCTCATGTTAAGTTCTTTTTTATCAAAGATATGTTGGAGACTCTTGTGATCAGTAAAAATAGTGCATCTCGTACCATAAAGATAATGTCTCCAGATCTTGAGCGCAAACACAACTGCGCCCAACTCCAAGTCGTGGGTCGTATAATTCTTTTCGTGCACTTTTAGTTGTCGTGAGGCATATGCGATGACTTTGTCTCTTTGCATTAACACACAACCAAGTCCTTGGTGTGATGCATCGCAGTATACGACAAAATTGTCGATTCCCTCAGGAAGGGATAAGATCGGTGCACTACACAGCTTCTGCTTCAGTAATTGGAAAGCTGACTCTTGCTTGTTACTCCAATCAAACTTCTTTTCTTTCTGAGTTAATGTGGTTAAAGGCAGGGCTATTTTTGAAAAATTCTCAATGAATCGTCTGTAGTAGCCAGCCAAACCCAAAATTTAACGCACTTCGGTCGGAGTTCTTGGTGCTTCCCAGTTTTTGATCGCTTCAATTTTTGATCGATCGACGTGAATTCCTTCCTTGTTGATGACATGTCCAAGAAAATGCACTTCTCGGATCCAAAACTCACACTTAGAGAATTTAGCGTAAAGTTTCTCGTTCCTGAGTTGTTCTAAGATTAATTTCAGATGATGTTCATGGTCCTCCTTGGTTCGTGAATATATTAATATATCGTCGATAAATACTATCACGAATTTATCCAAGTATGGCTTGCACACTCGGTTCATGAGATCCATAAAAACAGCTGGCGCGTTCGTCAAACCAAACGGCATAACTAGGAATTTGTAGTGGCCATAACGAGTCCTAAATGCTGTCTTCGGTACATCTTCTTCTTGGATTCTTAGTTGATGATACCCCGAACGTAGATCGATCTTAGAGTAGAAGCTAGAACCTTGTAGTTGATCGAATAAATCATCTATTTGAGGGAGTGGGTATCGGTTTTTGATTGTAAGCTTGTTTAATTCTCGGTAATCAATACACATCCTAAAGGTTCCATCCTTTTTCATTACGAATAGGACCGGAGCTCCCCAAGTTGAGAAACTCGGTCTTATGAAACCTTTATCAAGCAACTCCTGAAGTTGATTTGATAATTCCTGCATCTCAGAAGGTGCTAATCGATACGGCGATCGCGCAACCGGTGCGGCTCCTGGTACCATTTCGATTCGGAATTTGACTTGCCTCGGTGGTGGTAATCCAGGTAAGTCTTTAGGAAAAACTTCAGGGTAATCCTTAACGATTGGTATATCTTCAAGTCGACGTTCCTCGGGTTTCTTCTCGACGACGTGAGCCAGGAATACGCAATAGCCTTTACGTAGATACTTACGAACTTTCATGCAGTTTATCATCCTCAATGTTACTCCACTCTTCTCACCTTGAATCGAAAGAAGTTCTTCGTTCGGGAGTGGAATTTGGACAATCTTCTCAAAACAAACAATCTCGGCGTGATTCTTCGACAACCAATCCATACCAATAACAACATCAAAACTTCCCAAGTCAACGGGTAACAGGTCTATACTAAATGTGTGGTTCTTAAAACATAAGGTACAACCCTGAATGACTTCTTCGGTTTTAATTAATTTCCCATTTGCTAATTTGGTGTGACGCGAACTATACGCAAAAATCTACAAGTTCTAATATTTATAATAAAACGGACAAACCTAAACTAACGCGCACAATACGGCAAGTGTACCGATCGTTTGCAGAATAGATAGATAAGACCGAGTATCGAACCTACGGACACTGTATGTACAGCGAAATACTGACTCAGAGGCAGGATAACTAATTACAAAAAGGGGGGTTTCTTTTATTTAAGAGAGAGAAATAAACTATAGAAAATAAAGGAAAAGACGAGGACAAACAAACTAGCGTGAGAATAACTACGGAACGAAAACAGATAGGGTGAAAGCACTACCTAGGCCCGAATCCTACACATGCTTGACAAAGGTTCTATCGATATGGGAACTGACGTGATACCGGGATCTTAAAATACTAAACTCAAAGGAAACCTAGAGCACCCTCGACCCTTTTCAAGGATTGTCAACCAAGAAACCTAAAAGCTGTTAAAACACCGGTTGGATGGATTTCCTTCACAGGTCCTCCAATTTACTCAAGAAGTATCCGCTAGACAATCTACCTCACAGCGCGAAAGTCTCAATACACCTAAGTGTAAGGGATAACTAGGATTTTCCTATTGGACTCGGTAAACAAGATGTGAACGACGAACTAGACAGACCTTCTCACAAAGATTCTAAACTAGCGATCAGACACACGAGATAAACCGACAATCTCTCACCTCACAGCTATTAAGATTGGTTGAATATTTAGATTTACCAATTCACGAATTTCATTCCTATGGAATACTACGTCTAGCAAACCATCCAATAATCAAAAACACACGGCAATTGATCTAGCATGCACCTATTATATGAAAGACATTCATCAAAGCACATGAGGACTGAAAAATCATTTAATTGATAATACTAAATACGCATACACATCCAATGATCAAAACCAAGTTTGTTACATCATGAGTTCTTCACATTCAAAAGTTCCAAAAACCAACAAAAACCAATGTTAAACATATACAATCATCTAAACCTAGGTAGTCAACAAGAATCTAGCCAAGAAACATGTTCAAAATTATAAAACAATAAGTAACTAGGCTGTTCATCATGTGAGAATTGACAAGAAAACAAGAACGAATCAAAAATATGTAACCCGAGGTGAATCCGGCTTCAATTCTTCGATCCCAACGCTTGTTCTTGATCAATATCCACTTCTCCTCCTCCTTTTCGTCTTTTGCCGTCACTTTTCGTCGCCTCTAGCCGCTCCAACTCGTTCTCCCTCGTTTTTTTCTTAGGGTTTCTAATTTTTGGGGTTTTAAAACAATTTCTGCGAAAAACCACCCGTCGCGTAGCGTGACGGGATCTTGCACACTCCTCGCGTAGCGCGAGGGCCCCAGAAAAGACAAAACAGTCGGGCAATCATTAAAAGGGCAATTCTGTCATTTTGTAATCCTCGCGTAGCGCGACGAAATTCCAAGACCTGTCGCGCTACGCGACAGGGGTAAAAATCCAGAAAGTTTCTTTTTATCCACAACCCTCTCGCACGAACCGGAAACTCGTTCTTCTTCGTTTTCAATCATATCCGCTTCCTTTGTGACCTAACAACCAAAATATATAGAAATATTAAGTACAAGCAGTTATAGAAGAAAACCGAAGCAAAACAAACACAAAGTGGGAATAAAATTGACAGTAAAATGCATGTATTTTGCAATACATCATAATTCAATTGTATAATTTTGGTCTAGTTTGTTGGGCTTAATACCGAGTATGGACTTAAAGTCATTTGACACAAAACTCATATCAGCACCCGTATCGAAAAGTATAGAGGCATAGTGATTATTTATCGGAAACGTACCAGTGACAATGTTTGGATCTTGTCGTGCGTCACCAGCCCCCATCACAAATGCTCTTCCACGGGCCTGATTGTCGTTTCGGTTCTTCAACTTTGGACAGTCTTTTCTAAAGTGCTTTGGATCTCCACACTCAAAGCATCCCTGATTCATCCTCTCTGCTCCTGGGTTGACCTTTCTTGCTACTTGATTGATCTTATTAGGGTTCGCATTGTTCCAACAGTTATGGGCTAGATGCCCATACTTTCTACACTTTCCACATTGTGTACACTTTTCACTGTGATGATATCCACACTTTTCACACCTCGGTCGTGTTCCAAGATATCCATTTTGTCCTACAATGTTGGCAGCATAGGCTTTCATAGATCCAGGTCTCTTGTATGTTTGATTCTTGGTTTGATTACTTGGTTTTCCAAACCATTTCCTCTTTTCCCCAGACCTTCCTTCCTCGGTCTCCTTCTTCTCAAACAAACCATCACGCACAACATTATCCCTTAGCTTGAATGCTAGAGTTATAGCGCTCTTGGCATCCATAGGATTTGATGAAGTCACCAGGTTTCGGATTTGAGGTGCGAGACCCCACAAATATCTTTCAATCTTCTTGTATTCTGGGGTAACCATGTGTGGAACCAAGATTGCTAACTCATTGAATCGGTCAGTGTAGCCAGCAACATCATCTCCTATCATCTGTAAATTCCACATTTCAGATTTGATCTTTTGCAACTCATTTCGAGGACAGTACTCCTCGATCATCATGGCTTTTAGGTCTTCCCATGACAACTCATATGCTGTCTGCCTTCCCAAAGTCTTTACTTGTGAGTTCCACCAGGTTAATGCTTTATCAGTGAGTGAGCATGTAGAATACTTCACCATGCAGTCAGCGGTGCATTCACTAATATCAATCACCGATTCCATCTTTTCTATCCATCTCATTAGCCCAACTGCACCCTCGGTGCCATTGAAGTTGCGGGGGTTGCAAGATAGAAAGGCCTTGTAGGAGCACTTCCTAATTGGAGCATATGTAGAATGACAAGTCATAACGTCATCAATTCGGATCATGACTATGTGTTATGGCTTATTTATTATATTACCTCCGGAACCTCCGGCTGTTCCGCTACCTCCTGCACCTCCTCCGCCGGTACCGCTGCCGTTTCCTCCTCCTATATTTCGATTCGCTTCATACTGCTCTATGGCAGCAGCTACTCGCTGTGCTATGAGTTGCTCCACGTTTGGGGAAATCGTCTCGTTGTTGTCACCAGTAGTGTTACGGGGTGTCCCACGCTTAGGTGTCATGACGTTCTTTCTAACATATCAATTAAAAAGAAACAACATTATATAATAATAATGATAGATCATGACATAAGGATACAACAACATCAAACGTAGACAATCATCAATACAACATAAACCATCACATACATAGTTAAAACATACATAGTACATTGTTCCAAAAGACAAGGATACAAAAGGGATGGGTTCTCATGACCACATCAGTACCAAAGTTTTAAACTACATAATGTGCTATGGGCACAACCCGCCCATAATAGGTTTAAAAGAAGAAGAGGGAGTACAATCCAATCATCATGGCAAGTCCCGCCATGACAAAGCTAGCTCTAGCCACAAATTCCTCAGCCAAAGTCCTTTCTTCCAGCGCCTCCACCATGTCTCGGACCGTGAGAGTGAACTGCCAGTCCATATCAGCTCTCAACTCGAGGTAGTCAGTGGCACCCTGTATGTCTCGGGTGCTGTCCTCCAGAGCCTGAACTCGAGATCCGAGCCCTTGACGTAAGCGCGTGGTTGCATCCCCATGTGCCCGAATATCATCTAGGAGATCATCAAGACGCTCCTCGTGCGTATGAACGCGTGCTACTAATGTAGGCACTGTGAGCTCCATGGCTTCCCCAGTGTGGGGTAGGGGTGTTGGGGAGTTGGAGGACTCTCCGAGTTCAAAGGTAGATGGGATGCTCTCCATCTCCCTCCATCGTGCCAGAGTTCGAGGCATCCAACGGATAGTTCCCGCAGTATGGTGGTAGCAGGGTCGTTTCCTAGATAGTTCCTCATTGGTCTCCAAGTCTTTCGGGTCACAGGCTGTCAGGTTTCTCTTGCGCGGAAGTCGAACCTTCTTCCTAGCACTTTGTACTTTAATTGGTCCTCCGCTTTTCTTTCGGTAGATTATAAGCGGTTCTCCCAGAGCGACATTGGGTGGTGTGGAGCTGCGGGTTTGTACTCGATTTTTGGGACGTGAGGCGGAAAGTTCCTCGTTTGATTCAGTGTCAGAGACGGGGTTAGAGTGTGAATGTGACGACATGCTTGTGACTACAATATCCATATAACATGATGACTGGTTATGCAATGCTTATGCAATGAAAACGTTTTAGTGAGTCATTTAGATTATAGACTAGGTTCCATTGTAGACTCCTAGTTCGCTATAATCAATGGCTCTGATACCAAATCTGTCACACCCCGCCAAGGCGGAAACGCGAGGCGCGACGTTACATGGTTTCCAAAGCATATGATTACCGCAAACACATACATGATAAATGGATACATAAACAAGTTTATAGTTTTACATTCCAAAATGTAAATTGAGTTTACAAAAAGTGAAGATTTCGTAAATATGACTCTATTACAATGAGTTATACAAGAGAAATCCCCCAAAAGTTGTATCCATCGTGCATGCATGTAATCTACATTGCTAACCTTGCGATCACGTCAATTTCCTGAAAAACATACTTAAAATTGTCAACACTAGGTTGGTGAGTTCACAGGTTTAAATAAAATAGTTCTTTGAAAAATTCAATTGTTCGTAAATAGTTTCAGATGCATGTGATAAACAGAATAAGAATTGTTGACCCATTTGTAAACTAGTTAGGAATACAAATAATATGTTCATACATGAGGCGTAACCAAACCATGACAATTGTACATGCCCCTAATTTCGTTATCCGGTTCTATGCGGCCATAAATCCTCCATATTGTGGTTAGCGCGACTAACCATGACCGGGAGACGTCACTCTCCATAGTACTATTCATAGGACCCTAGGCTACAGTTAATGGTTACTACGTTGTTCCAGGGGACTTTAGCGGCCTCAACTTGTTGTTCTCATCTCATATAAACATAAAAGTCGTGCCTTATTCTCTTGTTATCCCATAAAATAGTTGTAAGTATGTTTTTCCCCCAAATATAGAAAACAGTAAAAAGGGGCCGTGAAACTCACCTTGAGTTTGTGTATACTTGTAATGATACTTGTTGTAGTCAAACTTGACTATTTGTACCCTAGATACCAAAGGGTAAATTGTGTTAAGACCGAACGTCTCATATTGCAAATTGTTCACCGACCTTGTAAATCTGGTTGCTTTTGTTTAAATGTCTTATTAGATTTTCAACACTTGTTTTGTTATAAAAACAGTTCTAAGTTACTGCCCAGTGTGACTGTTGAACAGGTGTCGAAACTTCCTAGTTTCGATTGGGCAATTGAGTATCGAAACTTCCTAGTTTCGATTGAGTAGTTGGGTATCGAAACTACCTAGTTTCGATTGAGTAGTTGGGTATCGAAACTACCTAGTTTCGATTGAGTATGACAGGTATCGAAACTCCTAGTTTCGATTGAGTATGACAGGTATCGAAACTCCTAGTTTCGGTTGAGTTAATCTGGTATCGAAACTATAGTTTCGATTACTGGACTTCTGTTTGACAGAATCAGTCCTGCATATTTTTATGTTTTAAATCTTGAATTTGACACACTTTTCTTGTTATCTTACTTGCGTTTGAATATTTTGTATGTTTAGCTACGGTTTTTGAAGAAAATAATGTAGATAGTATTGAGTTTTTACCTTAAAACAGAGATGAAGATGACGAGAGAAAACAGAGAATGATCTTGATTCTTCTGTTAAATTTCCCTTAGAAACACTTGAAATTCTTCTTAAAACACCGAATTATGGTAGGTTTTGCCTTAGAACTTGACTTCGATTTGGAGGGAAATGGGGAAGATTGCCGTAAGAAAATGAGAAAGATAAAAAGGAATTGTGAGATTTTTGATTGAGGGGGTAAGGTTTTATCTGAATTCTCGCAAGTAGGCTGTATGGGTTTTAGTATAAAGAATTTGGATGTGAGTGAAGAAAAATGTGGGAATGGCCTTCTCTGAGTTTCAGTCGAGAAAGTCAAGGGTGGGTTGGTTTGGGTTAATTAATCAAACAATTAGTTTTAAGTGTATCTTAATATCCTTTAGAGTTTTTAAAGGGGTAATTTAATTCGGTTTAGGTTCTCCATGGTATTATAAATTTATTCTAAAAATAATTTATTGTTCCATGTAAAGTTTGTGTAATATATATATATTTTTCTGGTTATTTATTTTAATCACTAACTTTCGTATTTAGTCGGGTTGTACGGGTATGTGAACCGGTAACTCCCAGAATTACCAAAAATATAAAATGAGACAATGTACGGTTTTTGCTAGACCTTAACGTCCTTGTTTGTGAAATTAAATAAATCACAAAAACAATTAAAATGTAAACTTGTTTATAACATGTACGGATATTGACCTGAAATGTCGGGTGTCACATATAGAGTCGTTCAACGTAACTAATGACTGAGATCCTGGTATGTCACGCTCCTAACGGTAAAACTCCGTTAGTGGATTTTGGGGGTGTAACAAACAGTCAGCTTCGGTGTCGAAACGCTTTAGTAACATGTACTAGGTTAGCTACCTATGATATAAATTGTAAATGGTATTATCTAGTAAACTTTAGAAACATTGAAACCTGTGAACTCACCAACCTAGTGTTGACACGTTTTAGTATGTTTTCTCAGGTCATTAAGGTACAAGCACAAGCTAAGGTATGCATGCATTCGAAGTCCATCATTTTCAAACTCAAGAACTATTTATTTTCATTTATTGTTGAATTATTTATTTTTGGCGCGCCTGTTTTGGCGCATGCTTTTCATTTAACTTTTCGTTTCCGCAGTCTTACATTAAATTAGTGTTTTCATTACTAGTGTTGCGTCGTGACTATGAGCAATACTAGTGGTTTTATTAAACTCATATAGAGTCGTTCAACGTAACTAATGACTTAGATCCTGGTATGTCACGCTCCTAACGGTAAAACTCCGTTAGTGGATTTTGGGGGTGTGACAGATTGGTATCAGAGAGATTGGTTTTAGAGAAGTAGGAAATGCATACTAGACTATAACCACGTACATGCATTAGTTACACAGCACTTACACTCATACATGGCACTCACTCATCCCGTTACAAGAAATGTCGACACCGCTTAATTCACCCGCATCCACAGTCGTCCAGGAGCACGATGTTCCTACCGTACCTTTGCCAGAGCCGAGGAGACGTCGACTCAACCCGATCAACACCACAGTAAGGCATGATGAGCCTATTCATGTGCGTGTCAGAGGCAACACGCAGGACTGGGATTGGTATCCCGATAGGATCAGGAACTGGATCCGCGAGGAGGAAGTCCCACCTCCGCTCACTACTGACATTGCTTATTCTTCTTCATCATCTTCTGTGCGAGCTTTGCTACCATTGCAGTACCCCTATGAGCAGGTGATAGCTGCCTTTGTGGCTAGGATGGACCGGGAGATCTGGAACATAAGGGACGCAGCGGGAGAGATTACTAGCATACTTCAGCGAGAGATGTTGATGAATCAGAGGATCACCAAACTGACTGCAGATTTAGCAGCAACGGATACAACTCATGAGAATTTGGCAAATGGATGTGTGGATATGGAGGACCGGCTGAACACTGCAGAGTGGAACCTAGATATACTCCACACCAGGATTGAGCAAGTGGAGGCATGACTTGCAGCTGCTGAAGCAGCAGGAGTTGCACCAGAGGATGCACCTGCAGGAGACCAGGATGAGGATGATGATGCGGCATCCGATGTTACATCAGTTGGCAGTGACATTTGATCATCTATCTTCATTACTTATTTACGTCTTTTCTTTTGAAGCAAGATGAGCAGGGTTGTTCCCATCCAACATATGTTTCTAGAATTTTGATGTTTGGTTGAATTTAGTTGTAATCGTTACCATTTATTTTATCAAGTATTACTATTATTGAAATGTCAGATGTTGTGGTTTGAATTTCTTTGCTTACTGGTACTTGTATGATGATAAAATGCGATGTATTTTTCTCATTATTGTATGTTGTGAATTTAAAGATAATGTCTGGAAGAGGAAATGGACGTGGTGGACGCGGAAACATTAACATGACTGCAGCCGAGCTCACGGCACTCATAAATGAGCGTGTGGCTGAAGCAGTAGCAGCTACTCACGCCGCTATTAATGCTGGAGGTAAAGCAACATATTAACGACTCTAGTGAGTCATCATTCATCCTAAACTCAAATTTGAATACGGTATTCTTAAAGTGCATTCTTGTTTACAATTCAGGTCAGCATAACCACCATCAGGTTTGTACTTTCAAGGCGTACATGGATTGCAAGCCTCACTCGTTCAGTGGAGCCGAAGGGGATGTTGGCTTACTCCGCTTGATGGAGAAATCTGAATCCGCATTCGCGATAAGCAATTGTCCACCGAATAATCAGGTGAAATATGCATCTGGCACACTCGAGGGTCCGGCCCTCACTTGGTGGAACTCCCAAGTGCAAATGCTAACTCTTGAGATGGCAAATGCATTGCCATGGGATGAATTTAAGGCTATGCTGCGGGAGGAGTATTGTCCCCGTGATGAAGTGCAAAAACTTGAGGGCGAGTTCTGGAACCTCAAAATGGAGGGATCTAAAATTAAAGCCTACACTACTCGTTCGCGTGAACTGGCGAACTTGTGTCCGCAAATGGTAACACCTCCCTATAAGAGAATCGAGAAATTCATTGATGGTTTGGTCCCGCAAATTCAGAGCATGGTAACATCTTCTAATCCCACTACGATCCAGCAAGCAATCAGGTTGGCTCACAGGCTGACCGATCAGGCAGTCGCTCAGGGCACTCTACCCCCTAGAGGTGCGTTATCAAAGACAACTGACAACAAGCGAAAGTTTTACAGTTCATTCCCCAAAACCTTCCAGTCAAACCCACCTTCTCAGCAGCAATAGCAACATCGTAAGCTCGAACCTTCAAAGAACAAAAATCAGTCTAACTCTTCTCAGCAGAATCAGGGTTCTTATGTTGGCAAGTACCCGAAGTGCAACAAATGTAACTTCCACCATCATGGAGCATGTGACCGATATCGTTGCAACCGGTGTGGAAAGATGGGTCATTTGGCCAAAGACTGTAGAGTAGATCTGCAGAACAAACAGACACCACCTGGAGACGCACCCAAAGGCTGTTTTGAGTGTGGTAAAGAAGGGCATTTCAAGACAAATTGCCCGCAGTTGAGGAGAAACGGAAACGGGAATGGAAATGGCAACAATCATCAGGGCAGTAATGGAAATGGTAATAACCACCAGGGCGGAAATGGTAATAACAACGGGAATGGTGCAAAGGGCCGAGCATTTGTGATTGGATCGGGAGAAGCTCGGAATGATCGGAACGTTGTTAACGGTATGTTTCTCTTAAACGATCATTTTGCTTCCGTACTTTTTGATACTGGCGCTGATAGAAGTTTTATATCTAGAGAACTTAGTAGTCAGTTAGGAATAAACTCAACTTTATTAGAACACCATTATACCATAGAGATAGCAGACGGTAAAGTAATCGAGGCAACCCACATTCTCAAGGGATGTAAATTAGAACTATCTGGTCACAAACTCGACATCGATCTCATGCCAGTTACACTTGGCAATTTTGACATAATTGTGGGCATGGATTGGTTGTCTAAAAACCAAGCTGAGATCATCTGTGGTGAGAAGATCATTCGTATACCCCTTCCTAGTGGAGAGATCCTATCCGTTCAGGGCGAAAGAAGTGGTGCAGTCATGGGCATCATATCTTTCATGAAAGCTCAGAAGTGTCTGCGTAAGGGTCATACCGCAATTCTAGCCCTTGTCGCTGACAAGTCCTCCGAGGAGAAAAAGTTAGAAGATATCCCTATCGTTCGTGAATTCCCAGAAGTATTTCCTGAAGACCTACCTGGTCTTCCACCCCATCGTCAGGTCGAATTTCAGATTGACCTAACACCCGGAGCAGCGCCTATTGCTCGAGCACCCTATAGACTGGCACCAAGCGAGTTGCAAGAGCTATCTACACAACTGCAATAGTTGTTGGATAAAGGTTTCATCCGACCGAGCTCATCGCCATGGGGAGCTCCAGTCCTATATGTCAAAAAGAAAGATGGAACTTTCCGCATGTGCATTGATTACCGAGAGTTAAACAAAGTAACAGTCAAGAACCGCTACCCACTACCCCGTATTGACGATTTATTCGACCAACTTCAAGGGTCAAATTTCTACTCAAAAATCGATTTAAGGTCTGGATATCATCAGCTGAGAGTTTGAGATGAGGATATATCCAAGACTGCATTCAGAACCCGGTACGGCCATTTCGAGTTTTTGGTCATGCCATTTGGATTAACTAACGCACCCGCGGTGTTCATGGACCTCATGAACCGTGTGTGTAAACCTTATCTGGATCAATTCTTCATTGTTTTTATTGACGATATCCTCATATACTCTAAGAGTCAGGAAGAGCATGAGGAACATCTACGTTTGATCCTTGGACTACTAAAGCAGGAACAGTTGTACGCAAAGTTTTCCAAATGCGATTTTTGGATTCGCGAGGTTCAATTTTTAGGACATGTGATCAATGAGAAGGGAATACATGTCGATCCAGCCAAAGTGGAAGCTATTAAGAATTGGGCAGCACCATCAACTCCGACTGAAGTTCGGCAATTCCTAGGATTGGCCGGATACTACCGTCGTTTTATCGAAGGATTTTCAAAGATTGCCCAACCCCTCACCGCCTTAACCTAAAAAGATAAACCCTATAATTGGAGCGAGACTCGAGAATCAGCATTCCAGCTACTGAAACAGAAACTATGTAGCGCACCTATCCTGTCTCTACCAGAGGGAACGGATGACTTCGTGGTGTATTGCGATGCCTCAATCCAAGGTCTCGGTTGTGTGTTGATGCAACGCGACAAGGTTATCGCGTACGCTTCTCGACAGTTAAAAATCCACGAAAAGAACTACACAACTCACGATTTGGAGTTAGGAGCCGTGGTGTTTGCACTCAAGATATGGAGACATTACTTGTACGGTACCAAGTGCACCATCTACACCGATCACAAGAGTCTTCAGCATATTTTTGAGCAGAAAGAGTTGAACATGCGTCAACGTCGTTGGATCGAGTTATTAAACGATTATGATTGTGCAATCAAGTACCATCCGGGCAAAGCTAATGTGGTAGCCAATGCCCTAAGCAGAAAAGAAACCAAACCCCGACGAGTTAGAGCATTACAACTCACTATTCATACAGTATTACCCGAACAAATCCGCAATGCCCAACTCGAAGCCATAAAAGAGGAGAACTTATCATTGGAATCCACTCGTGGTATGGAGAAACAACTTGAGGTTAAAGCAGATGGTATTCGCTACTTCGCGGAACGAATATGGATACTAGTATATGGAAACCTAAGAGATCTAGTCATGGATGAAGCTCATAAATCCCGATACTCTATCCATCCGGGATCCGACAAGATGTATCACGATCTCAAGGTTTTGTATTGGTGGCCGAACATGAAAGACGACATAGCCACCTACGTGAGCAAGTGCCTGACTTGTTCCAAGGTCAAGGTGGAGTACCAAAAGCCATCTGGAGTACTTCAACAACCGAAAATCCCGATGTGGAAATGGGAGCAGATTTCTATGGATTTCATAACCAATATACCCCGAACCCCTACTGGATGTGACACAATCTGGGTGATAGTGGATCGCCTAACCAAATCCGCTCATTTCCTTGCTATCAAAGAGACCGACAAAAATGGAAAAGTTAACTCGCCTCTATCTTAAAGAAGTAGTATCTCGACATGGAGTGCCAATCTCCATCATTTCCGATAGAGACGCCCGATTCACCTCACGTTTCTGGCAATCATTACAGAAAGCTCTAGGCACGCGCCTGGACATGAGTACAGCGTATCATCCTCAAACAGATGGCCAGAGCGAGCGTACCATTCAAACCCTAGAAGACATGCTACGAGCTTGTGTGATCGATTTCGGAAACAGTTGGGAGACTCACTTGCCGTTAGTGAAATTCTCTTACAATAATAGCTATCATACGAGCATCAAAGCAGCACCGTTCGAGGCTTTGTACGGACGGAAATGCCGATCACCGCTTTGTTGGGCTGAAGTTGGAGATAGCCAACTTACGGGTCCTGAACTTGGGCATGAAACCTCAGAGAAAATCGTGCAAATCCGAAACCGTATGGCGGCAGCTCGTGACCGTCAAAAGAGTTATGCAGACAAGCGCAGAAAACCGCTAGAATTCCAAGTGGGCGACAAAGTATTATTAAAGGTCTCACCATGGAAAGGCGTGATTCGTTTTGAAAAACGAGGAAAGTTAAACCCGCATTACGTTGGACCATTCGAGATAGAGAAAAGGATCGGTCCAATAGCATACCAACTGAACCTACCAGATACACTCAAAGTACACATCTCTTTGTTGATATATAATCCATCATATATGGAATCATTTGCCAATCATAATGTGAAAGGATATGAAAAGAATCAAAATAAACGTTTTAAAATATGTGTTTATTTAATCATTATCATTTATTTTATAAGATAAATTCCAGTGATATACACCGACATAAGAATTTATTTTTGTTAGGTGACACAAAAGGACTTTTTAAATAACAAAAGGGGATATTGAAACTTCTCCTTAAAAACATGCAAAGTAGAATTTAAAACAACTAAACACCTTCACAAAACCGAAACCTTTTCATATTATGTGGCCGGATATGCACTTAAATCGGTTTCAAGTGAAATCTATAAAACTTTTTATGTGTTATGTGATATTTAAGACGTGATATATATAGGGAAAGGGTATTTGAGGAATTGTAATAAAAATGGAACCGGAGATCGAACCATTGTTTTACATGTGAAAAACTTATGTGAAACATGAAAACGTAAATGCTTAATTAGTGAATTATTTTATCTTTTTATATTAAAACCAAGGTGTGTAAAAACCTTTTTCTTATCATAATCTTTTATTATGGTTCATATTACTATTGTGTAAAAAACGCTACTATACAAATAAGTATTACTGACCGAATATTTTGTCAGTAATTATCAACGAATCTCACAAAATCAAAAAAGAAGAAAAAATAATTTTTCATTGTCGTTGAAAAAAATTATTATTTTATATTTTCTTTTTGGAAAATTTTCTGATAGATCTCACGAAATCCAAAAAGAAAAGTAGATTCGGATTTGTGACATCCGACAATTTCAGGTTAACCCCGTTAACTCAAACCTCGTTAGTTCAAACATTATTCGTTGCAAACTCAGTTATCTCAGTTAGTCACGCGTGCATTGCATTTAATTAGGTTAATTAAATGTGTAAGTCAGTTCACACACAGCGGATCGCACTCGAGTCTAACCCGGAACGTTGGTGATTAATCGAAATTAACATTACGAACATTTAATAATTTATATTTAATATAAATTATGTGAACTTTATGTGATTACGTGAATTTACGTGAATTGTGTGAATGTTATTGTTTCCGTACGTGTTTATCGTGTGTAAAGCGTAGTTAGTATTTTTATAAAAGATAGTGTTTTTATAAAAATAAAAATTTAAAAGGTTTAATTATTAATTAAGTTATCATTTAATTAATTAGACTTATGGGCCTTAATTAAGCCCAAAGCCCGATTGTAATTACCATTAAGGACTAGATAAGGATAAAACTTTAGAAAAAAAGTTAAAAACCCTACCCACCCCCCATAGCCGTCGCGACTTCTCCCCACTCCCCTTGGATCGACCGAACCTTCAAGCCACACAAAGGACTATCAATCGAGCTCCGATCGTGAATCCGGAAGTAGATACGTACTAGTCTAGGCGTTTCTAACGTCTCTACGTAAGTCGTTTCATCTGATTCCGTCACTTTTCATTTTTATTTTTGGGATCGAAACCCTAGATTATCCAAACTTAATGATTTTGAAATATGATAATGAATTAGTTAATTGTTTGATATTGTAGCATCGTATTGATGATTTTATGAACATATATGAAACCCTAGTTGGCATACGATGTGAAAATTGAATATTGTTGATTATGTGATGTGTAGGAATCGCATGCTAGACGTGGATTATGATTAATATAGTTGTAGTTATACTAGTTGAAAGATTTGGGATTGATTAAACGTGTTAATTGTGTGAATGAAGCGTGTAATGGATGAGTTACTAAAAGAGGAAACTTTTTATGATTTCTATCTTGCATGCTAGACATGATTAGGATGAGGTGATGATGGTTATGTGTTACTTGATGCATGTTTACATAAATTGTGAAATCAGGTTTTGAATACCTAGATCGGTTTCGTGAACTTTCCAAATAAGGAAACTTTAATTGTTAAAAGTGGTTATAACTTGCTATTTAGACATGCATGATATGGTTTGATGATAGCTCTATGTTAGATAGGACACAATAACTTGTTGTAACGTGTTAGGTGTTTGAAATCACGCATGCTAGTCATAGGTTACTAAAGATAGCAACTTTGTCTTGAATTATGATTTGCATGTTTAGGTTCTAGACAATTGTTATGTGATGTGATGACATATAACATGTTAGAGTGATCCTATGAATATATCAATGATGATAGTTTCCAGGAAATATGAGTCCCGAACAAACCTGCTATTTTTGAAAACTTTCTATCTATAGAAACCTGATATTTATGGAAACTTACTATCTTGTTAGAACAAATAGGATTTGTTGCTAAGTGCTACAGCATGATCATTGTGTATAATATAGAAGTGTTATACGGAACAAACATTCAATCACTAAACGGGTCACCAACGGGTCGTCGGGTCAAACTTAGTCAAACTTGGTCAAACTTAGTCAAACCTTTTCTAAACACTTAAACAATAGTATTGTTTGGATACTAAGTGTTCCTATCATCTTGCACAAACACACACTTATAAACCGGTGTTTATAAGTGGCAGTTAGTCGTCAAGCATTCTAAGTTCGCTTTCTTTCGCACATACTCTAAGGTGAGTTTCACGGCCCCTTTTCTTATGGTTTAAACTTGGGGGAGAAAACATGTGTACGAACATTTAGATCTTACATTTCTTTTTTATCACCTGTGTACTAAGCGCAAACATATCATGAAAGTCCTTACTTATCGAACCGTTAGTATATAGGTTAGCGAGGTCCTCTTGAGTAGTACTACTGGGCATTGACTAGTCCACCCGCGTTAGTCGCGCTAACACGACAGGTAGTCAAACGGGTGTAACATTGACCTAAACATTCACCATTGATGATTATAGTCATGGTGGGAGGCAGTACAAACATAAACAGTCAGCTTCGGTGTCGAAACGCTTTAGTAACATGTACTAGGTTAGCTACCTATGATATAAATTGTAAATGGTATTATCTAGTAAACTTTACAAACATTGAAACCTGTGAACTCACCAACCAGTGTTGACACGTTTTAGCATGTTTTCTCAGGTCATTAAGGTACAAGCACAAGCTAAGGTATGCATGCATTCGAAGTCCATCATTTTCAAACTCAAGAACTATTTATTTTCATTTATTGTTGAATTATTTATTTTTGGCGCGACTGTTTTGGCGCATGCTTTTCATTTAACTTTTCGATTCTGCAGTCTTACATTAAATTAGTGTTTTCATTACTAGTGTTGCGTCGTGACTATGAACAATACTAGTGGTTTTATTAAACTCATATAGAGTCGTTCAACGTAACTAATGACTGAGATCCTGGTATGTCACGCTCCTAACGATAAAACTCCGTTAGTGGATTTTGAGGGTGTGACAGGATTCGTTAAGAAAATATGTTGGTATAAAACATTTTTTAATATCTGTTGGTAATCCATGAGTAGAAAAATATTATATTTATTAATTTTTTCCAATTCCGTCAATAAAAAGTCTGTTGGTAATCTGGAAATCAGATTATCAATGCTCTGATTTCTGACGGAGTATTACTGTAGCACGTCAGTTGGTATATTTTTTTACCAACGAATTTCTAACTGCTTAGACTTTAGTGATACTCATTCGTTTGTGTAGTAATTAAAACTATTTCAAATATATGTAGTTTATGTATGTAACTACAAATACAAAGTTGATAAATTTATAAATTAATATAATAATGATTTTAGAGTCAAAGATAACAAGGTCTATGTGGCCATGCATATATACACCGTAGAACTAGTGTTCGTTTCTTGATAGCGACGAGAGTTGAAATTTGTGTGAAAGTTAATAGACAACGAGGGACCGAGAAAAAAGTGTAGCTTTCTAAAGGTCTGTATCAGCCATGGTTTAAAATAGATTTTTTTTAATTTTTTTTTGGAACGACAATTTCGATCACTGACGGGCCAGTGGTCCACCCGATCATCTCCAACCCCACATGAGGAAACCTATTTTAGGTGAGAAAACTCCCTGACCTAACTTGGACCCTCTTTTTTTGTCACAAATAAGACTTGAATCCAAGACCTACCCATTTGATGAAGTCTTAGGTATACACCTTTGCCACTTTCAAATTAATTATTTTTAAAGCAGATCAATTTTTTTTATTATATAAACGATTTATCTATTAAATACTATTACAGAAAATATACTATAAGAATAATATCAATAAATTATTATTTAAGTAACATAGTAGAGAAGGTTGAAAGTATTTAAATACATTTTATACGACTTTTTTTCGTTGTATGAATTTAATCTTAATAGAATTGGGTTAAAACTTGATTCCCTCTTTCATTAATCAACTATATATAATTACATAAGGAGCTTAATATTTTGGGATAAGATTACAGAAACTACAAATATTTTAGAGGTATACACAGTAATATTTGATATGGTCTAATATAACCATGCGGTTGAAGCGGAAAAAGAAGGGATATGATGTTGAGACTGGAGCGGAAGTCTTCAAATAACACGAGATAGCCCTTTGGTAAAAATATTTGATATATGGCATCGTGATGATACGTGTAGAACCCGAATAAGACCACGTTGAACTTTTTCCCTTACAAAATGAATATCCATTTGAATGTGCTTAGTTCTTTGATGTTGCAAGGGGTTCCCAACAAGATAAATGGCGCTAATGTTGTCACAGTGAACTATAGAAGCTCGCTTTGGGGGATGACGTAGTTCTAATAACTGACTTCGGATCCAACATATTTCGGCTACCACATTAGACACGCCACGGTATTCCGCCTACACTCTTGATCGAGATAGAGTGGTTTGTCTTTTAGAGGACCAATAGATCACGTCGTCAACAAAATAGACACAATATCCGAATGTGGATTGTCGTGTGTCAGGGCAGTCGGCCCAGTTTGTGTCTGTATAAGCAACAAGCGAAGAAGGCAAGGACTTATGCATGTGTAAACCATAAGATTTTGAGATAAGATTACCGAATATAATAAAATTATTTTAAAGATATACATATATACACAATAATATTTGATATGGTGTAATATATAATCAACTTATTTAGGAAAAAAAATTTCTTTTATTTTTACGCATATAATTGTCATCTTCTGATTTTTATTTTCGTTTTATCACCTTTGAACGGAAAGCCTAGAGTATGTAATTAATTATGTGTCTTAACTAATTTGATTTGATTTAGTAAAATGATATTAATGATATGAGTGTGAGTTTGTAACTATGTAGTTATTATATCATATTATTTGAATGTATAAAACTAATTAAAAAAATATCAAAATAGAATAAAAATTATTATCTATGTAATTTAAATATTGTTTTCACATGAAAATTTTGGTTAAAGTATTACGTTATCAGATCATAAGATCGACGAACGAAAATAATTGTAACAACAATACGATATTGACCGTAAGTATCTATTTCTTGATGTATGACTTGCCTTTTGTTTCCTTTATATGACATTCTGTAGGATGTCAATTTTGACTAATGTATAATTAATAGGTTATGATGATTTAAAATTATAGTATTTCATATAACACATAATTTAATAAATATTTTTTTTATTATGGGTCAAAAGTTCATCAATCATCATTATATTATAATAAGAAAAAAATATATATAGAGTAAATTACACGGTTAGTTAATGTGGTTTATTAAAAGTAACCAGTATATATAGGTACTAAGGGTTTCAAGTAACAGTTAGAGTATTATTCTTTATTTTTTGTAACGCCATCGGGTATTAACACTAAAGGGCGTTAAAGTTTAACCGGAACACCCCTCACGTGCCTATCACGTGAGAGTATTTTTCCAACTTCCAAATTTGTTATTAACTTCTCGTTCATTCCCTAGGCTCAGATATATCGGTCATTATTTCTCAACGCTCTACCACTTTCAAATTTTCTTAATGCTCAGATATCATAATACGTTTAGGGCTTCAATGGTCAACAATGTGGGTGATCACAAAGGACGAAGATGATTTTGATTACGATATATATCGTAAGTATTACCATTATCCCTTATCTGATTTCAGAATGCATTTTTTTGTTAAATTAATCGCTATTTATTTCATGGATATATCAAGAGGTGTTTTGTCTGTAGGTCAACCATGGAGGAGTGTTATCAGACTTTCCTGATAAGGTTTATGAAAAGGGTAAGCTTGATTATGTTGATTTGTTAAAAATAGAAAACTTCTCTTTTGTTGAATTACATGCTATTGCACGAGAGCTAGGTTATGTTGATGGGTGGGATATGTATTACCATTATATAATTGTTGGTGATGATTTAGACTTTGGTTTGAGAGCTTTAAGTAACAATCATGATGTAACAAGTATGATGGAGCATGTGCCTAAGCACAAAGAAATTTGTGTTTATATTGAAGTGGGGAAACTAGGGTAGGGATTGAAAATAGTGATAAGGTTATGGAAGTTGGTAAAAACATTGAAGTTGAGGAAAGTAGGGCAAGAGAAGATGAACCTGAAGTTATAGATGTTGTATTTGCTGAAACTTTCACACATCTTATGAATCATTTAAATTGTGAAAATGAAGATAAATATAGGGAGGATAGAGAGGATATGGGGGTAAGGATGATAGGGATGGTAGGGAGGATATGGAACAAGTCATTGTTGAAGATGAAATTGTAGATAAAGAAAATGAGACTGTTGACGTTGAAGTTGATATGAACAACTTCAAAGTTATGGTTACTGAAGGCAATGAAGGTGGTAATGAAACAAATGATGAATGCAGTGCCTATCAGGATGAAGATGATTATTTAAGTAACAATTCATATGGTACATCTTCATCAGAAGAAGAGGGAGGGATTGAGAAGCTAAGAACAAAGGCACTTAGAAGAATTAGGAAATGACAAGAATGATGCAAAGAAAAATGCATATTTTATGTTGGACAATTTGTTGATAATGTAGAAATCAAGTCCCTCATAAGAAGGCATGCTATAGAAACTAGGTGGGAGATTAGATTCTAAAGGAATGACCAAGTAAGGGGTTAGGGCCTTTGGTAAGGGGCCAATTCCAAAGTTTGACAAAAGCCCACATCAAGGCCCATCGAATTAATGAGCCTGATAAATGCCACTCAAAAGAGCTAAAAAACCTTAGAAAAGTTGTTGGTCAAAAGTTAAACATGAAAAGGTGGGACCAGCCAGAAAAGGTAAAAAAGTTGGTGGTAAACAAACTTTTGAAAACCCCAGTAAATGTCTTACGTTGCTAGACTTAAAGGAGAGCCAACATGCGTGATTAAAACATACAACACACAACATAGATGTCTTAAAAGCATATTTGTAAATGCTTTCACATCCGATTGGATTTCTAAGGATATCATGATGCAAAGTAAGTCAAATCCTAGCATACCCATAAAGGATTAAACAAAAAATCAACTTTGTAATACTTACGAATTGAGGGCAACCGTAAAATTGAAGACCATGGTTACTTTCAGTCCATGAAGTTGTGATTGTTGCAGGCCAACCATATTTACACGTACTACTAGAAAACATCTATATTTTCTATAAAAGTTTCTGAAAAAAGAAATTTCCTACAAGTTACCGACAAATTTCCGACAAAACAAAAACAAAAAAGTAACTACACGATTTCCTACAATTTTCCGACAAATGTATTAAATAAGTTAACTTATTTATTTACTATAATCGTTGAATATTGTCCGAAATTACCGACAAAAGGTTTTTGTTGCTAATTCTTCAGAAAATTAGTCGGGACTTTGTCGGAAAAACATTTTCTACGGGTTTTTTTTCCAACAAACACTTTTTTGTCTGAAACTTGTCGCTAACGACCAATTCCGACAAATTTCCCACAAAATATCACTACTAAAAAATGAAAATTTTGCGACAACGGTTTTGTGGGAAATTTGCCATTAGCGACAAGTTTCTGACAAAATATGTTTGTTGGAAAAAACCCCGTAGGAAATGTATTTTTCAACAAAGTCCCAACTAATTTTCCGACGACTTAGCGACAAAAGCCTTTCGTAGGTAATTTTCAACAATATTCCGACGATTATATTAAATAAATAACTTAACTTAGTTAATAAATTTATCAGAAAATTGTAGGAAATCTTATGGTTACTTTTTTGTTTTTGTTTTGTCGGAAAGTTGTCGCAAACTTGTGGGAAGTTTCTTTTGTCGGAAAGTTGTTGCAAACTTTTGTAGGAAATATGTATGTTTTCTAGTAGTGACATTACCATTGTGAAGGAATCGAAGTTTTGAAGGTTGCAGTCGTAAGAATGAACGGAGCCCTATTTTTTTTTAAGACGGAAGACAAATGTTATAGAAGATAGAAGACAATGGAAACATAAGGTTTAATAAAAATTTGGAAGCTCCGAATATACCCTCATGTGATAGGGAACGTGAGGGGGTTCCAGTTAAGTTTTAACATTCGTTAGTGTTAATACACGATGACATTACAAAATATAAAGTATAATACCCTAACTTGTTAATTTTAACAAACCACGTGAACTAATCGTGCAATTAACTCAAATATATATTCTGAAATAATCAATAATAATTATTAATATTTATTTAGCGTCAATATTAGATTACAAGAGAAGCAATCATAAACTTTTTATGAATGTTCCGGTATAATTTTTTTTAAACGGGATTGTATACAAAATCAAGTATATTATTTTTGTATCGTAGGCTATAGCGAGCGACATTCACGTTGCGTTGCCGTGACAAACCCAACCGCATATGAGCGAAGAACATCGTTGCCGGTATTTTCGTATTATCGTAACCGATATTGATGCTCGCTTTTATGGTAACGACCAAACTCCTCCTGCGTAATACAGAGAAAAGACTACCACGCTCCCGTAGTGAAGTGCGGATACAATACTAGTTATTTATAAATTATAATTTATATACGTATATAAATATATATTTATAGGGGTAGTGATCAAATGAAGAGAAAAGAAAAATGTCGGTATTTATAAAGACGAGTATAGATATAAATTATAAAATTAATGAAGTAAAATGTTATAGAAATAAAAAACGATTTTTTTTAGACTTTTATGGACTAACAAAGAATAATAAACCAACGATTGATGAAATTTGGTCCCTGTCTTTTGACTCTTCATCCTTTACAGATATTGAATTACATGCAAATTGGAATGTGTTTAAATGATGTATGTGGTTGATGCGTTTCCAAGTTCATCGTTTGTTCTACACTTTTACATCATGTCCAACTTTTGCGCTCTGTGACAAAAAAATCCACAACATATATTTTGATCATACATGTTTTATGCAACACATATTAAGAAATCATTGGTATGTAATTTAAGAATATAGTTAGGAAATATGATAACCTAAAAGAGAAAAAAAAGAGTTTAGAGATATTTGAAAGGAATATTAATATTATTATGTTCATGACACATGTACTGATGTTTCATCTATCTGTACAGGGCTTCATCTGTTATTATCATTTTTTACAGGAGGCTAACTGAGCTTTGTTATATATATGTTGAGTTAGATCGGAGAGACCTAATTTGTTTGGCTATTTACCAAACACCATCTAGTTCTAGCTTCGTGCATGGTTTTGTTGTTGTGGTCGGCATGAAAGAGAAAAATGACTGAACACCTCTTCTTCTTTTGGACGGCAGATGTTCTAGCGGTTAGGGACTTTGTTATATAACTTAATCGGGCACATAGTCCTCACCCCGGTTCGAACCACACCCTCAGGAAACCCACAACCGGGAAAATCCCCCTCAATCTTGAACAATTTTTGTCCCGAACGATACTCGAACGCGTGACCTACCATTTAAAAAGTCATAGAACTACCATTTAAAATAATAGAACACCTCTTACTACATGTAGAACAATAGTATACCTATCAATGCCAAAGCTATAAATGTATTGGGGGGCGTATTTACAGATAAATGTTGATTTGTGATATTTTCAAATTGATTAATCAATAAATTACGTATAAAATCATAGTTTAACTTTTCAAAAAGGAATGTAACAAGTGCTTGCTAGCTGCTAGTAGTATAATGCATTTAAGGCCATGTGCAATTTGCCGGTTTGGACCATGTGCCTAACACACGCTTGACTTTTAGTTTTTCTATTAAGTTATAATATTGACTTTATGATTCGAACAATATGCATATGTCAAATAGCTTGAGCTAAATGAGATAGAAATTTTTTTTAAATCATGTCTTTCATCTTAATAAGATCTTTTCAATGACCTATGATGTAGTGTACATGTGTATGAGCCGTGGTATTAGTGAAACCGAAAAAATAACAAGTATAAGATTTAAAAGTATTTTTAATGAGTGTGTGAGTTAGCTGTAATTGAACCTTGTAATATGATTGATTGTATTGGAATGTGATTGTGTGTTTAGGGTTTACATAAAGAGGTGTTTATATAGAACACTATATTACAAGTCTAGTCCCTATACTATATCACTTAGTCTAATATTCCCCCGCAAACTAAGCTCGGGAGAGATTTAGGTTGAAAATATAAAAACATAAAACTAAAAAGAAAGTTGGTCTTCTCCTTCTCCACCATGCTTTCGCCCGTCGCCATGCTTCCGCCCGTCACACTTTTTTTTATTTTGTTTTTTTTACAACAATGGTAAATGGTCTTGTGAGGCCCAAACAAAACTAGGCTCAAAGGCCCAAGCGAAACTAGATTAGAAAAACCCCAATCTTCTTCCGGCCGTCACCACTTCGCCGGAGTTCTTCAACAACTAGGGGTGTGTTCCCCTTTTCTTCTCCCCGATTGCAGATATGTATTTTTTTTTTTTTTTTTGCAAACCTCGAATAAACGGAACTGAAAGCATTGTGACTTTCGCGAGGTGCACGTCGTCGGAAAAACGGTAACCGTTGTATGGTGGCGGCGACGGCGTCTAGAGCCAAGAAAGCAAGTTGTATTTGCTAACCCTAGACGCGGGGAGGTGCTACAGTGACGTACATGTGGTGGCAGTGGCAGCATGGAGGCGGCGGGCTTGTGGCATTGTGGAGCCACTGGTTGTGTAGTGGTGGTTGTTGGTTGTGTGGCGGCAAAAGGGTTATGGGTGGTGAAGGTGTGGCGGCGGCGGCTAGGTTTCCGCCATAGGTGGAGGGGCAGTGGTGGTTGACGGCGGCGGTAGGAGTGGATAGAGAAGACTGAGCGTGGTTGTTTGTTTGTGGTGGTGGGTAGGGCGGCGGCGGCGGCGGCCGCCCCTCCGGCGTGTTTTTCGGTGATTGAGCTCTAGCTCTTATACCAAATTGAACCTTGTAATATGATTGATTGTATTAGAATGTGATTGTGTGTTTAGGGTTTACATAAAGAGGTGTTTATATAGAACAACATGTTACAAGTCTAGTCCCTATACTATATCACTTAGTCTAATAGCTGTTAAAAAAATAACTTTCTTATATTGATTTTAGTTTCTTATCCTGGTATAGCGAGCGGGAACAAGATCGTATCATAGCTAAAAATAATATTGTTTTCTATGAGGCTAAATAGATTTATCTTTATATTCATATAAAAAATCATCAATCATATTTTTGATCTTTATACCCCACAATCATTTCGATTATATCATCACAACCGTTATATAATTTATGTTAAAACATTTTGATTAAATTTTTAAATAATTTTATAAGTAAACCAAGTATTTGAAAATTTTATATTAATGGTATCTAAATTTCATAACTGTATTTCATAATGATCAAGTATCAATCTATATTCGTTGATACCAATTCCAAATAAATCATGCTCAAAAGTTGAAAATTTCGCTTTCGCAAACATCATGTTACGAGTTTAATAACTAAATAGATTTTCCTATAAGTTTTATGTGTTTACAGGTGCCTTCACCTTAAGGAAAATTGTAATGTTTTTGGTCGATTTATGACACAAATGAAAGCAAATTAATACTTATGTTTTGAATTCAAGAGTGGCATTTTTAATTATTCATACCCTTTTTTTAATAATCTTATTATACATTTACAATGTGATGTTATACAATATGCTATTTATGTTGTACTTTCTTTGTTTGATATCTATGGTGAATTGAAAATGATCATAGAACATCATTTTGACAAGCCATCTTTTATAATTCAAAAGAGTCGTAAATGTTAAGATTCACATATATAAATAAGACTCAGTATGATATAAGTTCTTGGGTTTTATAAAATATAACCCACATTAATATACATTGGGCTCAACCTGGGCTAAGAACATCATAGCTTTTCTAGGTTTGAGGTGCAATGCTCGATTCACTTCATCCTTGTGTTTATCCATTTAGTTTTGCATACTATTTTGTCACGTTTATTTATGCGCTTATTAATAATAAGAGTTCCTAGGTAAACTGAAACTAAATGTTGATTAAATTTGTGTAGTTTTTTTTTAACGGGGATTGTAATTCGGGCTCAGTGTAATGCCTTTTCATAGCCCAGACATGTCCATACATCAGTCGATATTTCAACCGTCCATCATTAGTTTGACGCTCGAGATTGCGCCAACCCGTTCCAGGAGGAAACCGACTAGCTCGTAAAACCCCCATACTTGGCTATGCCTGAAGAGCTCATTGACAACCCCTGTTAATGGCAGCAAGATTTTTGTGCTGAAGTGAGATTTGAACTTGTGACCTTAGGGTCACAAAGCTCTTATCCACACCGGCTGGTGCCAGTGGACCATATGACCACCAACATTTTTTAGCTTTGCTTTTCAAAGTTATAGTGTTCAGTCTTTTGCATTTTCAACCTTCGTTTCTTGTAGTCCTAAGCACGGGTTATGTTATTATAAACAAGAAAGAAAAACGGTTAGCCTATATGTAATGAATCATGGTTAAATGCGGGTGAGGTGTACCTCGAAACATCGCCAATGTACTAGGGAGTGAATGGCATGTAGCCGAATGTATGTGGGGCGTAACCTGGCACATAACTCAAATGTATGTTGGACGTACTTTGGCACATATCTGATTGTATGGCATACCTGTAGTGAATGTATTAGGGTGTAAGCCAGGCACATGTGTTGTGGGTGTGTACGTCGTGGAGTGTGTTGAACATCGTAAGGTATGCCTACACATTGTGAAGTGTGACAATATGTCATAGCCTAATATTTTACACAACTTTTGGTGTTTATTCATTTATGGAGATAGAGGTGGTGGTCTCTTGAGGCCTATTTTCCCTCCTTGAAAATTGTTGGTTTGTGTGTGTATAAAAAAATAAAAATAAAAGAAAAATATCCCCTAAAGAATCATTGAGGTGACATGCACTTTAAAGTTAGATTTCTAAGTGTTTTGGAGATTATAGTTTTGGTCATCATCAAATAACAGACAAAGGAGACTGTTAGGACAAATTGTTTGTGAATTTGATGATGATTTGTATCCTTAGAATTAACTAAAAGTCCTAATATGTAAAAGTTAGCATTGTTATATACAGCTGAACACTTTTACAACTTAGTAGTATCAGTGGTAACCAAAACACTAAACATGTGTCATCAATATGTAATGTGTTTACTATATGTTCCACTTATAAACATTGAGTCTCTATTTGATATTTTCAACTGTGAACCAATAAGACAGAATACACACATATAAGAAAACATCTTAACCCTACTTTTCTAATGGCTATAATTGGATCCAACTCAAGCCCAATTTTGAGTGAAAGGGTACCTGCTAGTCGCATTTTATGGACGCATACAGGTAGCGAACGAACAACAACAAGGCATAGAAACCCACAGTTCCAAGTGCAAGAAAGATTCCATACCCGAGGCAATGTAACCAAAGAAGAAGGTGGTTTGCGTAAAACTGCTCATTTCTGATAGATATAAAGAGTAATAGATAGAAAAAGCATACACATACAATCCAGTAGACCAGCCACAGAAAAACGACCTGTTTCAAAAATGGAAATCTCATCAGCCCAAACACTTCAAGAGTTCAAGACCATGTAACAGTGAGCAAAACACGCATAATTTAACACACCTCCACCACCATTCATGGTCTTCAGCCGCAAGCTGAAAGTATGTGATCACCACAGAAACTAAAGCAGTCATGATCAAAAGAAGAAAGAACATTATCAGCATAGAATCATAAGATGTGTAAATCTTGTATCCCATTACAGCACTAAGTATGTCATGAATCTGAATGATGATAACACTGAATGGAAAAAATCCAGCCAAAACCATTTGAGGGCAACGCAACCGAGGAACCTCTTTAGGACATTTGGCAGTTTTGCATGAAGCTTGGAAAGCAGACACACTGTTTTTACCAATTGCCGCGCCTAAAGTAAGCAAAGGGAGTGCCAAAAATATCCACAAAAGAGAGAACTTGATTATTTCACTCAATGGCGATGCAGCAGTTGATTCATATAGAATTGAAGCAGTATCATTAACAACAAATGTAACAAAAAGAGGCCCAAACAATAGTCCTCCTGTCAGCGATATGTTTTTTATCTGTGAAGAAAAACGCGAGAGGATGTGATATGTTATGAGAATCAAGTTTAGTGAATTAAGTGTCAAAGTGACAAAGTGTCAAACCACATAACTATTTGGACATACCCATCTTGTTCCTTCCAGTTGATGATAGAAAGAAGTTGATGTGTATCCTGAGACCAGAGATGTAAGTGCATACACAATGGCAAGTGCATTAGTGAATACTTCCGGAAGATATAGCTGAAAAACGCCCGTTACTCCCAACACAAGAATGGCTACGATGCTGTAAAAGAGACGAAATGAACACTAGAAACAGTTATTCAAACATCCAGTAAAACATCGCATAAAACGGCATTTGAAATACTAACAGTAGAAGTAGTTGGGTGCATGAACCAAGAGCTGCAGCAAATAAAGACTTGTGTTTTGGGAATCTAAACACATCACCATGGATGCCCTTCCATCCGGTCTCTTCTTGATTATCCGCTACTCCAGCCTCCTCAATGTCTCACGCGTATCTTTTATGTTTACAAATTAAGGAAAAGATTCTCATTACATGAACACAAAAGGGCAAAGAAGATTGGAAACTATACCTTGAAATGACTTTGCGAAGAACTCGAATGTAAAAGATGAGTAGGCAAATGATCAGAATGAGGATTGTGAAACTTGAATTTGCGATCGAGTAACCAAACACATCATTATCCACATATACACTTGAATAGTTTATGTACTTCTCCATTCTCTTATCATATGGATGTTGTGTGAGAAACCATTTAACAGAATAGGTGAATTGCACATCAGCTTCCATATCTTCTGTTACATTTACCATGTAAGGCGAGTCTACTTCAACAAGGACGTCAATAACAGTGCGATTGTGGTAAAAAAATTTAAAATCATAATGATTGTAAAGGAAGTATTCAATCTTAATTATTTTATCTCTGCGATCCATATAATCCCTTCCAACATAAGCCAAATTGGAAAGTTATCATGATAGAATTGCATTCCATAACCCTTCTTAATCGCACTTCGAAACATAGAAACATCTGTTTTGCTTAGTGTCTTCTTGCATAATAACTCAAATTGTTTATCTCCAAGGAATTCAATCTTATATGGAGTTAAAACAAGATGGTTTCTATCCAACATTGTGTCTGCATGAACCTTAGCATCTGTTAAGAAATAAGTTAGAACAGAATGACCCATGTGATTTAACCCAAACATTTGAGACCTGTTGCGCCTTTAGCCCCTGATGTTAACATCATTTAGTTTTTTAATGGAAAGTTAACACATGTGCTATCCACGTAACTTACGATTGCAAACTCAATCTTAAAATGAGTAATGTAAGTAAAAATTAGAAAAAAATCAATAAAAAGTTAGTGATTTTTACTTATTTTTTATGAATTTTTACGAACTTTTTTAAATATTTTTTAATGATTTAACTCATTTTTTGAGTTAATTTTACAATCGTAAGTCACATGCATGATACATGGGCTAACTTTCCGTTAAAAACTAACTGGCGTTAACATTAGGGGTTAAAGGCGCAACTAGATCTCAAGCGTTTGGTCTAAATTTGCAATTTATAAAACCTGGGGGTTAAACATGCAATTTGATCAAACCACAGAGGTCATTTATGCAATTAACTCCAAGAATGACAAACACATTCAAGAAAGATGTACCTTGAGAACAAAAGGGGAAACCATAATAATCATATGATTCTCTATGGACCATAAAACAAGAAAGGGTTAGTATATCAATTGCACATAGATGACAACTTTATTAAAAGAAAATGTATGGAGGGAGTGTGACTAACTCAAGATTAGAGTAGGAGTAAACTTTGTTGGCATAGATGCGAACCGTGTCTCCATACTGTAACGATGATCGAAGGCATTTGATACTTGGCTTCCAAGAAAGATTAACAGAAGCGCGATAAAAGGGATCATTGACAAAATGTGAGAAAATATTCTTCTAGGCATAGACACAAGAAAATCCTTCAATTAGCAGTGGTTAGGCTATCATACACCTAATTTCATCAACATTAATTCATGTAGATTCAACAACTGAATCTAAGAAATGTGTGTGGTGTTTGGAAATGAGGATGAATGTTGGGGAAGGAGGTGGCTTCAACTGGGAGCACGTTGATGATTCCTCTCCGCATTGTTGCCGGATCATTTGAATAAAGTAAGACAGTTGGGTGCATATAAAATTATGAAAAGAGTTAATAATCGAGATCGTAATAAAAAATAAGGGATCGCAATTCACAACACAACTAAGCATTTTTAATTTATGTTTTGGATAAGATGATTTTGGCGGGATCATTTTTTATATTTTTGTTTCTTAATGTATGATCATACATAATAAGTCAACTTCACCCGAAATACAGGGTGGCCCCACCCGTCACAAGAGAAACCCGTCATCGGGAAAACCCCCTGACTCACCCAGAGTATTTCTGCCCCATACGATATTCGAACCGATGACCTCCCAAATGGTGAGACTGTAAGGCTACCACCGGACCAAATGGCCAGTAGTATCAAATAATATATATATATATGGGAGGGTTCCAGAAAAACCATAAGTTAGGCGAAAACCAAGAAAACCACTTTTAAACCATTGATCAATGGTTGAAATCCATCAATGGCAAATATTTAATAATGTGATGAAAATAATTAAATGCTATAAGGGTATATTCGGTAGATTGTATTTTTTTTAATTTTAAAAGCAACTAAAATCTTTAAATTTTTCTCTCTCATTAAAAAAATTAAGAAGAACTAAGTTACGTATATGTAGCTTACTCCGAAAAAAAATTAAGATCAATATAAAGAACACCATCTGAAGTTGTTCCAGATAGTATATCACTTGAATATCACAATTAAAAAAACACCATGATTTCAGCATCCATAATTAAACGTGTTTACATATACGTAAGCGTGTGTTTACATATATGTAAGCACATGCTTACGTGTACGTAAACACGTGTGTAATACATAAACACATAGAAGCATCAACCAAATAAAAAACGAGAATCATCGACTAACCATATTTACAAGAACAAAGCCTTTTGTTTTGAAGATGCATACCCTTGTTCTAAATCATATATAAAAAACACATTCACATCATAACTAGTCTTTAATACAGGTTTGATTCAGAATCCACAAACCTATAATTCTGAATCAAGTGTTTCTTCGAAATATTTTTGGTGAAGGGGATTTGAAAATATGGGAATTCAATATCATTTATAAAGCTGTTAAAAAACAAGATAGAATAAGCTATATGTATCGCATGTTTACACATCCGTAAGCGCGTTTTTACATATATGTTTGCACGTGCTTACGTATACGTGAACACGTGTGTGTAATACGTAAACACATAGAACCATCGAACAAAAAAAAAGAGAGAATCGTCTACTAAAACCATAGTTACAAAAACAACGCCTTTTATTTTCCAGATACATGCTCTCGTTCTGATCAATGTTTTGACAATTTTTATGATTACATGACATATCAAGAACGTCACTGCCTCCCCGCTCCAGTTGCCACCGTTGTCCCCTCCAGCCCAAACTGAGACTTGTACGGTTCCTTTCCCCATAGTCGGCAGCCCCTATACCTTCCCAAACTGCCGATAGCTTCAGACCGTATGAAATCATCTTCTTCAATAGCTTCAAGAGTCAGACTATTAAACTCATGAAACCACATGGGCTGTTTTGAAAAGATTTAAACAAAAATTAAAAAGAAGTAATCTGAACGGAAAGAAGAAGAAAATGACAATACCGATGTTCGATCTGCAAACGTACGAAAGCTAGAGAGAAGAACAAATGGTTAAGCGGCGACGCTAAGAAAAGATGATGAAGTAGACGCCGGCAGAAGGTGGATGGACGACGACGGAAACAGATGGACGGAGGTAAGTGGTGGCAGTTGGTTACAATGGCCGGAATACTACCGCTAGTGATCGTTGGAAATATCGTCTTAATAAATGCATAAGGGTGGCTCGAATGTTTCATTCTGTTTTATTTGGTAAAGAATGGTTTTGGTGAGGCAAGTAATAAAGAGGGGTTGGAGAAAAACGTAAAAAATGGAGAAAAAGAAGGAATTTACATGGAAATACAATAAATATTAAATATAAATTTATGTATATTTACTAAAATACCCTTTTATATAAAAGGGAAATAATAAAAATCTTAATTTTCTGATTGCTTGAGACTGGTTTTCTTGGTTTCCGCCTAACTTTGTTGTTTTCTCTTGATCCTCTCCCGAGGAGGGATCAAGAGAAAACCACAAAGTTATGCGAAAACTGATAAAATCACATCATTTTAGTCAATTTTTTTATTTACGTATACGTATCCAAAAACATTTTTTTTATTTACGTATACGTAACCACAATTTTTTTGTTTTATGTTTACGTATACGTAACACTATGTGTAAAAATGTTTTTTGGTAAAAATGTTTAATATTACATTGATACTCTTATAAATAAAATAAAATAAAATAAAAAATAATATTATTATATGATTAGGTAAAATTGGTTTTTTTAGTAGTTTTCTTGGTTTTCGCCCAACTTGTAGTTTTCTCTGTAACCCATCCTCTCCCCATATATATATATATAAAGGGTGAGTTCACTAGAAAACTCATTTTTTATGAGAAAACAAAAAAAACTTCTACCGTATATGTGTAGTACTCCAAAAAACTCAACCCACCCCAAAAAAGCTAACCCCCCCCCACCCCCACCCAAAAACCTAAACCCACCCCCTCACCCACCCCCCAAAAACCTAAACCCCCCACCCCACCTAGAGGTGCACAAAAGAACCGGAACCGGAACCGATCCGATGGATTATCCGAAACCGGATCCGGTGAGAACCGGTTTTTTTAGAACCGGTCCGGATATTATGAGAACCGCCGGTTCCGGGACCGGTTCTGGGTTTTTTGACGGACCGGTTAAAAATCGGATAAAAATCGGATTTTTTGGAACCGGTTTTTTTCGGACATTTTGGAACCGGTTCGGAACCGGTTCTAGCCGTTGGGGTTAAAAAAAAAACGGCTATATAGCCGTTTTATGGCCGTTTTTTTGTTTTTTTTTTTGTTTTTAAGGATTGAAATTTAGTATAAATAGGTATTGGGTGTTTGTGTTAGTTCACCACAACATTCTAGCTCTCAAAACTCAAAAACGCTCTCAAAACGCAAAAAAACGCTCACGTTAAGCAAAAAAAAAAACGCTCTCATGGCTTCCGCTTCCGCAAGCACTCAAAATTCGGTTGGTGGTTCTACTAGCGATGTTACGGTTGTGTCAATACTTCCTTGCTCCCGAAACCAAGAAATATGGGCTTATTTCGATTTATGCGAAATGTCGAACGGCTCGCAAAAGGCTCGTTGCAAACATTGTGGTAAACTTTTGGCTGCGGCGGGAAATAGCAGTTTAAGGAAACATATTGCTAGTCACGCAAGACACACTCAAGAAGGTGAAAATCAAACTCAAATTGGTAGGGATGGAGGAGTTTGGCAATACAATGTCGAAAGTGTTCGTGAGAGAATGGCACATTTCGTCATTCAAGAAGGCTTGCCTTTTGATCACTTTGATAATCCGCGCTTGACGAGGATGATACAAGAGACGCTTCAACCGAATTACACAAATGTAAGTCGTTCTACTTTGAGAAGAGATTGTTTAAAAATGTGGAAAAGAGCCAAAAAAGAATTAATTTTAGGTTTTGAAAAATTAAATACCGGCATTAACTTAACAACGGACGTTTGGTCCGCTCCACATGGTTTACCCGAATCGTACCTTTGCGTTACCGCACATTGGGTTCAACCGGAGTCGTGGCAAATGATGAAGCGTACGATTGCGTTTGATTATTTTGGATATCCACATACCGGTGAAAACTTATTTTATATTTTAGACTCGGTAATTCAAACTTATAAAATTCAACCGAAAATATTTTCAATATCTTTTGATAACGCTTCAAATAACACAAACGCGGTCGAAAAATTAAAAATAAAATATGAACCGCCTTGTAACGGTGTTTTTTTTCATAGTCGATGTGTTGCACACATCATTAACTTGGTTGTGCAAGACGGTCTAAACGTCCAAGAAATAAGAGACGTAAAAGAAAATTTTAAAGTGATGTTACGTGAAGTTTTTAGCACAAGCAAAAAAAGATATATAAACTATAGAAACTTGTGCCAACAAACGGATTCCATCTTTTTAGGTCCGAATTGGGACGTACCTACTAGATGGAACTCGACTTGGAAAATGTTTGAATCGGCCTTAAGGCAAAGAATTACTTTAAAACATTTCCATGATGAACTTGTGCAAAAGAAACGTTGTTTACAAAAATTTGATAATATAAGTTGGGATATGATCGAGAAACTAACTAATTTGCTTGAGGTTTTTAAAAATGCAACTACATGTTTATCGGGAGTTTATTATCCCACGTCTTCGCTAATACTTCAACAATTATACTTAATATGTAATAAATTAAAAGAGTTTGAATATCACGGCACTATTTTTGAAAAAATGGTAAAACCTATGAAAGCTAAATTTAAAAAATATTTTTCAGAAATGCCGGCCGTTGTTACATGTTCGGCCGCCTTAAACCCAACGATTAATGTAACCGGTGTTGAAACATTAATTGGATCAATATCGGATGATTTAAATATGTTCGAGGAAGACCCAAAATTTGAATCAAATGCAATAAGGGATTTCAATTCGGCTTTTAATAATATGTTTGATTATTATTTACGCAAATATGGTGGAAGTGGTGATCCATCAAACATACGTGAATCAATGGGTTCGGGTTCAACTTCTAGTAGTTCAAGGAACCCGATGCTAAATTTATTTAACACTTTAAGAAACGAAAATACTAAACGAGCTCGTGGAACCACACCAAGTAGCGAGCTTGGGAGATATCAAGCAACCGACTTTATTTCTACTCTAAGATCCGAAGAGTTTGAAAACTTTGATATCTTGAGTTGGTGGCAAGGAAGGGAATCCCAATATCCCGTTCTAGCCGCAATGGCCCGTGACCTACTAACCGTCCAAGCTTCCACGGTAGCTTCGGAATCCGCTTTTTCTCTTAGTGGCAGGGTTTTATCTATTCGAAGAACGAGGCTTACACCGGAATCTATGGAGATGTGTATTTGCTTGAAGGACCATTTGGATGCCGCCGAACGTGTACAACATGTTGCAAAACTAGAAGGCGAGCTTGACGTTGAACAAGAAATACATGAATTCGAAGTAGAACATGGGGCGGCGACTCCACTTTCGGACGAAGAACAAGCTTACGATGAAGCCCAACGTATCTCAAGCGAAGAAGAATGAAAACCGATGTTACAAAGACTACGACGAAGAATATTGAAAACATAATAAATAATTAATGCTTTGTGATTCAATTATGTTTTTTGTATTTTTTTTGTACGAACTATTGTTAAATAACTTAAAAAAATCTACAAAATAAATAAAACATGTATTTTATAGTGTATCTTTGTTAATTTTTAATTTTTTTTTTTTCGGAACCGGTGGAACCGGTTTTTTTTAACCGGTCCAGTTCTAAATATCCGAACCGGTCCCAATAGGTTCCAAGTCTCCACACCCGGAACCGGATCCGAACCGGAACCGGTTCTAATGGATCCGGTTATTGACCAACTTTGACGGAACCGGTCCAGATCCGAACCGGATCCGGTTCAAAAAAAAAAACCGATTTGTGCACCTCTAACCCCACCCTTCCAAAACCTAAACTAAACCAAAAGCCTAACCCACCCTCAAAAACCTAAACCCCCCACCCCCCCCCCCCCACCCAAAAACCTAACCTCATCCCACCTACGCCCCAAAATCCTAAACCCCCCACCCACCCCCTAAAAACCTAAACCCCGCACCCCACCCTTCCAAAACCTAACTTAAAAGCTAAACTAAACCCACTACTTTTCGAGTTTTTTTTTTATTTTGAACCAGGACGACGTGGGAAACAAGGTCTCCGAAGCAGTTTTTAATTTTTGATTTATTATTTGAGTTATGATTTTTTTATTATTTGTTTTTACCTTAAATAAGTAGTTTTTTTGTTTTCTCATGAACATTAAGTTTTCTTATGATCCTTCCCATATATATATATATATATATATATATATATATATATATATATATATATATAAACACCGAAATATCAATAAGAAGAAATCTTTCAGTACCCTCATGGCACACTAAAAATTTCCTACCCTCTTCAGCCTATCTCTAACACTATAAATCATTGATCTTCAAATCATATCCTTCAAATAAAAAATAAATAAATAAATAAAAAATCACTACAAATATTATTATCATCCGCATCCGCTGTGCATATCTCCATTTTCGCTACCAGCTTACTGTAAATATTTTAAATTATGTCAATTTCAGTTTATAAAATCTGGTACCCCACCTAAATTGGTATCAAAACAAAGGCTTTCCTAAAATCTAAAAGACAAAGACAGGTCCATGTAAGACAGCTTTGTATGCTTAAGTCCTATTTTTATGGAAACTCTCTTTGGTGAAGATTAGGGAAAAAATTTGCCTTGATATAAATTCAGATAAGTTATCAGAATTTATGACTTTTTATGTTAAATTAGTTTATGATTATCAATATTGGGATATGAGAAAATATTAAAACAATTAATAAGTGTGAAGAGTGAAGCTAAAGAGGCGGATTTCTCCAATCATAGATTCTCCAAACTCAAATTCAATACCTAAAAAACTCGATTTCTTAAATCTAGAATTCTCTGAAAAAGTGAACAAACCAATCAACAGAAATAATTATAATTTAATCTGTAGAATCAAAAAAGATTACGAGCATAGTTTACATACAGATAATATACATCTAAACGCCTTAACAGATCTAGTAATCAACTTGGGAACAAATCTACAAAAAGAGTCTATTTTTAACAGACAAGTGTTTGATAAAATACAGAAAAAAATAAATAATAAAACAGAAGAATATAAAAAATATATAAAAAATCTAGATTACATTAAAGATCAAAACAATCAAATCCTTAAAGAATTAAAAGAAATTAGAAAGAATAACTCAGAAAAGCAAGATTTAAATAACGACATTAACAAAGTTACTAAAGCCATAAACAAGTTAAGTTTAGAAGATATAAAAATACAACCAAAACAACTGAAACCTTATAAACATTGGTAACCAAGAAAATGATAAATAGAAATTTCTTAGGACAAGGAAGACTACTACAAGAAGCAAGAAATTCTACAAGTAATATACAAGATACTATAACATCTGATACTTTTCTAACAGAATAGTTAGTAGAGGTTCAGGATCTACTAACACAACACCTACAGTACATTTAGAAGAAGAAATAGATCTCGATAGAAACATAAATCTATACAATCAACATCAACTTGATATTCTAAACCCAAAAATATTATACCAAACAGGAATCCTAAACATCAATACAATATTAATACGAAGCAGTAGAGAAGAAAGCTTAAGGGTTATAGACAAAACAGTAACATTAGACTTAATTTCACAAGAAACTATACAAAAAATTTAGCAATCGGGTAAAAACTTTGTTCATACAGGATTAATAGTCATAGGAATAAAAGCTTTAGGAACAAAAAATTTAGGAACAAAATTATTAGCCTTAATATTAGATAAAAGTTGGAAAACAGAATTAAAAAAGGCTATAATATCATAATTGGAAGTTGACCTTAGTCAAAATACAGCTCTATTCTACTACACACCAGGAATCTTAAAAGACATTAGAGATCTACAAAACCTAAAAATAGCGTTACAAACCAAATGTTATGAAAATTATGAAGGGAATAACATAGTTATAAGTATAGGAATGCTAGGAAAAACTAGTAACAGATCAGGCATTAAGTATAAAGTAAATATAGAGAGAATTATACAAACAATAGCGTCAAAATCGATACAAATGATAAACCCAGTAACAATAAATCCTGAAGAACTGGCAGGATTAGAATGGGATATAAATTAATTACAGGAAAATAAAAACGCAGTCTTAGTATCAAAAAAGAGTCTTATATATGAAGGATCAGATGGATTACAAAGTATAAGATTCGTAGATTTTGAATAGAAAAATAATATAAATGAAGAAAATAATTTTATGAATTTAGAAGAAGATAGTGACAAAGGTCCCATCTACGATACAGAAGATGAAGAAATAAATACAGAATTCTTACGTTTCGAAGAAGAAGAAGCAGATTACAGTATAATAGATTATTTAGACGATTTTGAAAAGGATAAATTAACAACTTTTAAAATAGAAGAAAACAAATAAAACTATAGAACAAATTATAGATAGAAAATTCACCGAATTAAATATACAGGAAGAAGTAGATAATATGATAATAGATTGTATAATATAATTAGGATTAACTTATGAAGAGAGTTACAAAAAGCTACAAAATTATTATAATCTACCACTAGTCGAAGACATTTTACAAGGAAAAACTATGTTAACAGAATTCTATAAACAAGAACAATCTTTTATGGATCAAGATATGAAAAATCCCTTAAAAAGAATATGGTGGAATCAAACAAGTGGTGAATCTTCACATGAAACATCAGGAAGAGAACCATGGTTTCCCCCTACCATAAATTACCAAGAAGAATCAAATTTCAAAGGAAAAGGTAGTAGATTACCCATATGACACATACACAGTGGGGTTATGTTGCTATTTGAACAACAAAAACCACAGCTATGGATAGATGAAATTTTAACATGGGAACAAAATACAGTTTGAATGTGGGAAACAAACAAAAAAGATAGTATGGACATGTTTGTTTACTTAGAAACCACATTAGGACCTATAGCTCTAGGGATTTGGCAAAGCAAAAAAACACAAGACCCAGGAAGTATAAATGTATTAAAAGCCTTAGGAGATAACCCGTATAACTTCACATCCCAAATTAGGACTCTTATTCTGGGAGTAGATCCAGCAAAGAATAATAGCCTAATACAAGATACAGCTATTAGAAACTTAGAACAGTTAAGTATCGCCGATATGAAGTATATAAATGAATTCACACTAAACTTCACAAGGCTCCTGACACAAACAGGGCAAGCAATGGAAGACAATTTATGTGACAAATTCTTTATAAAATTACCAGGAGATCTAGGTAGAAGTATACATGAATCATGGAAATCAACATATGGTACACAACCCGGTCTAGGAATAGGACCTAGAATAACTTATACATTCGGGATATTAGAAGATAAGTGTAAAGAAGTAGCCCTACAAGAACAGCTTAAACGAAATGCTTATGCATTTTGTAAAACAGCAATTTACACTCCCCAAGCTTATGGATTTTATGATAAAAAGAAAAAATTAAGAAAAAAATACAACTTATAATAAAAATTACAAATATAAATCCAATTACAAAAATAAATACGTACGAAAACCACAAACAAGAAAATGCAAATGTTTTATTTGTGGCGATGAAAGTCATCAAGCAAACAGATGCCCAAATAAAAACAAAAACACAGAAAGATCAAACTTAATATAACAATTAAATGACTATGAAATAGAAATTATAAAAACAGATGATTCTTGAAACGAGTATGTTTAAAGTATTTATAGTGAATACGAACAACCAATAACAAAAGTCACATATACCTATATGAATACAGAAGAATGTATACACAATTGGATAAGCCAAAAAGGAAATAACCATATAAAATGTTACAACTGTGGATATTATCCAAGCATAGAAAAAAGACTACAATGTAACAAATGCTTTAACGAAATTTGTTGTATATGTCTCAAAAAATTATACAATGAAAACATAGAAACGGTAATAAAAATAAATGCAAGTAGTAGTACAGTAAAATTAGAAGACAAAATAGAAAAACTAGGCTTAATAATAGAATTACATGATCTTAAGATAAAAATTATGGAAAACAGAATACAAGAATTAGAAGATCATATCCAAAAGAAAAAGGAAGTTCAACACGAAATAATACAAATGTCAACAGAAGAAAATGAACTAGTATTCGTACAAACACAAGGATCAATGAACATGATAAATATACAGTGTAGATTATGGTTAGACCATAATAAATTCATAGATTTAACAGCATTAGTAGATACGGGAGCCACTAAAAGCTTGATATCACATAGTATAGCTCCAATAGAATATCACAAAAAATTAACATACCAGCTAGTAAGCAGAACAATTGAAGATAAATTAATCTCAATTACACATTATCTAGAACCAGTAGGAATACAGATTTTTCAAAAAACTATAGTATAAAATATGAAATACCACAAATTAACATTAACCCTCAACACATAAAATCTAAAGACTTCGTTCTAGGATTAAACTTTTTGCTGGGATTAAACGGAGCAATTACATTAACAAAAAACTTCATAACACTCAGCAAGCATATATATACATTCCCAACAATCAGGTATAATAATACAATATAAGTCGTACAAAAACAAGGAAAAAATGGAAGCCTAGAATTCTTAAAACAAAATCATAACAAACAAAGTTTAATAGAAAATGAAAGCATAAGGTTACTAACAGAGTTTTTAAGTCATGAACTCGAAAAGGGTAAAGATATAACAAAGAGTATAAATCATCCTATAATTCTACGTTTGGAAAAGATAGGGTTAATAGGAGAAGATATAACAAAGTCAAGGGTAAATCATAGGTGCAAATTTAAACTTAAAAACCCTGACATAACAATCAGAACAGCTAATATAGAATACAGTCCATTAGATAAACAAGAATTTAGACAAAAAATATTTGAAATGATAAACCAGAAATTAATAAGAAAATCAGAAAGTCCGCACATATCAGCATCGTTTCTAGTAAGAAATCACAGCGAAGTAAAAAGAGGAAAGACAAGAATAGTATACAATTATAAATGTCTAAAAGATAATACAAAGGATGATGGTTATAACATCCCTAATAAAGATAGTTTACTAAATCTAATACAAAAGAATAAGGTCTTCTCAAAATTCGATTTAAAATCAGGGTATAACCAATTACAGTTAGAAGAAAGTTTTAAATCATGGACAGCCTTTACATGTTCAGAGGGACAGTATGAATGGAATGTCCTTAGTTTCGGACTAAAAAACGCTCCATCCATTTTTCAAAGATTTATGGAAAATATATTCTTGAAATATAAATTTTGCTTAGTATACATTGATGCCATTTAGGTTGCAAATGAAACATTACAGGAGCATGAGCAACATTTAAAACATATATTTGAAGAAATAGAAAAACATGGTATAGTAATCTTAAAGAGAAAAATGGAACTCTTCAAAAGAAAAATATATTTTCTTGGTTTAGAATTAGGAAATTGTAAAATAGAATTACAGTCACACATTTCTATAAAAATTTTAGATTTTTCAGAAAAATTTGAAAATTTAAAACAAATACAAGCCTTTTTGGGACTAGTAAATTATGCTAGATAATTTATCCCAAATCTATCAAAATTAGTAGGTCCATTATACAGTAAAACCACAAAAAATGGGCAAAGATATTTTAACACATAGGATATTAAATTAGTTCAAAAAGTTAAAAATGCTATAAAAACTATTGATCCATTAAAATTACCACTAGTTACAAATTATATTATTATTGAAACAGACGGATGTAAAGAAGGATGGGGAGTTGTCCTTCTCTGCAAACCAACTAAATATAGCCCCAAAACAGAGGGAAAAAATTGTGCTTACTCCAGTGGAAATTTTCAAAACAAAACCAACTGGACAAGCATAGACTTTGAAATCCAAGCATTAATCAATGCTTTAGACAAATTCAAAATTTATTTACATAATGAGTTCACAGTCAGAACATATTGTGAAGCAATTATAAAATTTATAAAAATGACCAGAGTAAAAAGGTAAATAGAACAAGGTGGGTCAATTTACAAAATACTATGCAAGGACATGGATATCATATAAATTTTGAACATATCAAAGGAAAAAACAATGGGATAGTCGATATGTTGTCCCGAAACATTAACAAGATATTTTTTCCAGATGGAAAAGAAAGATAAAGGGAAAGTAAAGATTATATAGCCTAGAAGAATTATTTCTCTGATGAGTATATCATCTGAAGAAGAACAGACAGAAAAGCTTTTAAGCCAAGCTATAAGGGCGGACAGAGTACAAAGTTCTAGAAAGCTACTAGCATCAATTACTGGGTTAGACACTGTCCTATAGTATTATAACCCAGTAAACAGCCAAGGCCCTATTAATCAGAGACCAAAAAATATACACACTAAAAAAAGGGCTGATACACATTTTACACAAAACTCAGTCATTACATTTGGAAATTACGGTTTACAACAATGTAATGACCCCAATACAAAATTTCGTCCAATTGTTGGAATGAAGCTGACAGATAAGTGGTGTGACGCGAACTATACGCAAAAACCTACAAGTTCTAACATTTATAATAAAACGGACAAACCTAAACTAACGCGCACAATACGGAAAGTGTACCGATCGTTTGCAGAATAGATAGATAAGACCGAGTATCGAACCTACGGACACTGTATATACAGCGAAATACTGACTCAGATGCAGGATAACTAATTACAAAAAGGGGGGTTTCTTTTATTTAAGAGAGAAATAAACTAGAGAAAATAAAGGAAAAGACGAGGACAAACAAACTAGCATGAGAATAACTACGGAACGAAAACAGATAGGGTGAAAGCACTACCTAGGCCCGAATCCTACACATGCTTGACAAAGGTTCTATCGATAAGGGAACAGACGTGATACCGGGATCTTAAAATACTAAACTCAAAGGAAACCTAGAGCACCCTCGACCCTTCTCAAGGATTGTCAACCAAGAAACCTAAAAGCTGCTAAACCACCAGTTGGATGGATTTCCCTCACAGGTCCTCCAATTTACTCAAGAAGTATCCGCTAGACAATCTACCTCACAGCGCGAAAGTCTCAATACACCTAAGTGCAAGGGATAACTAAGAATTTCCTATTGGACTCGGTAAACAAGATGTGAACGACGAACTAGACAGACCTTCTCACAAAGATTCTAAACTAGCGATCAGACACACGAGATAAACCGACAATCTCTCACCTCACAGCTATTAAGATTGGTTGAATATTTAGATTTACCAATTCATGAATTTCATTCCTATAGAATACTACGTCTAGCAAACCATCCAATAATAAAAAACACACGGCAATTGATCTAGCATGCACCTATTATATGAAAGACATTCATCAAAGCACATGAGGACTGAAAAATCATTTAATTGATAATACTAAATACGCATACACATCCAATGATCAAAACCAAGTTTGTTACATCATGAGTTCTTCACATTCAAAAGTTCCAAAAACCAACAAAAACCAATGTTAAACATGTGCAATCATCTTGACCTAGGTAGACAACAAGAATCTAGCCAAGAAACATGTTCAAAATTATAAAACAATAAGTAACTAAGCTGTTCATCATGTTAGAATTGACAAGAAAACAAGAACGAATCAAAAATATGTAACCCGAGGTGAATCCGGCTTCAATTCTTCGATCCCAACGCTTGTTCTTGATCAATATCCACTTCTCCTCCTCCTTTTCGTATTTTGCCGTCACTTTTCGTCGCCTCCAGCCGCTCCAGGCTCGTCCCTCCTCGTGTCTCCTCTAGGGTTTCTAATTTTTGGGGTTTTAAAACAATTTCTGCGAAAACCACCCGTCGCGTAGAGCGACGGGATCTTGCACACTCCTCGCGTAGCGCGAGGGCCCCCAGAAAAGACAAAACAGTCGGGCAATCATTAAAAGGGCAATTCTGACATTTTTCAATCCTCGCGTAGCGCGAGGGACTTCCAATACCTGTCGCGCTACGCTACAGGGGTAAAAATCCCGAAAGTTTCTTCTTTCTTATCCACAGCCCTCACGCACGAACCGGAAACTCGTTCTTCTTCGTTTTCAATCATATCCGCTTCCTTTGTGACCTAACAACCATAAGATATAGAAATATTAAGTACAAGCAGTTATAGAAGAAAACCGAAGCAAAACAAACACAAAGTGGGAATAAAATTGACAGTAAAACGGATGTATTTTGCAATACATCACATCCCCACACTTAACTCTTTTTCGTCCCTGAAAAAGATTAGAAGAAAGAGATCAAAGATTAGTGAGCTCGAATTAAATCATTTCATATCAACAAGGGGAAATACCGACATAGAAACCGTGATTGCTGGTATACTGGTCCATTTTAAATCTAGGAAAATAAACAAGCCAAAAATATTTTATATATTTACCCAATTAACCGTGACCCACATCCTCTTGGCACTAAGCTACCTACTTTCGGGCTTGGCAAGGATTAGTTATGATAAGCTATTTTAACGAATTAACTCGTGAATATAAAATACTCTTATGTTTTTTCCATCAGATCACTTGCAATAATTTACAACTGGCCCATATTTATTTATTATTATTATATATTTTTTTTATCAAGCTTATAGCTTTTTGGGCATCTTTTAATTTTGATCAGCAGCGTGAACCCGTTATGCGTCTATAGCAACAGGGCGACGCGCTCCTTTCCCAGGTCTCTGCCATCGCAGAATAGAGGAAAAGGGGGAAATAAACTAGAGATTCTATAGACACAAGATTCGAGCAAATCAGGACTTTACCTACCGCACCCTACTGGTTGGAATTACACTATCGGCCTAAAGGAATGTAGAAACCAGAAGTTAATATTATTCTTAATTAAATTTTTCAAGGGCTTGCTAGATAACTAGACCTACCAACACATCACAAGTTTGCTATGATTTCCTTCCCACAAGTTTCAATTAAATGATAATCAACGAACTACTAAATTATTTTTCTCATAAATTCACAATCAATTCAGGGACAATTTCAAAATTTTTTTTTCAAATAAAAAAAACACACTCTAAACGAAAAAAACAAAACAAAACGACAGTGTCCCATCCCCACACTTAAACTTTGCATTGTCCTCAATGCAGGAATGGAAACACGACTCAAAAACAAAAAACAAGGAAAAGTAAAAGAAAATGGAAAAGACTTAGCTGGTATTTTGGCGGGTCAATATGCTCCAAGCATGCAGCAGCTTCCAAAGCCTTGTTGAGGATTCAGCATCCCCACACTTCGCTCTCGTTGTGTTCTCGCTGCTAATTTTTTTTTTCGCGTAGCGCGACGGGGGACGAGCAAAGCGTCGCGTAGCGCGAGGGGTGGAATTTGACAGAAAGTTTCGAAATTTTCCAACACTTAGTCAAATTTCTCACCCCTTATTTCCCAAACCTTCCAACCACCATTTACAAAAACAAACATACCTGGAAACCCGCATTCTGCTGCTAAAAACTCTTCCAAAAATCAATTATAATCCCTGCATGCAAACATCAAAACACAAAACCTGCAAACCGGGTACTCCAATGATATGTAACTGGTTTTCCACAACCCGAATGGAGATTGAGTACGGGTTATGAAAAACCAAACCTGTAAAACAAAAACAAGCAAAACCCGAGCAGCATAACACTGACACAAATAATAGAATAAAAATAAAACTAAACTAAACAGATAATGTACAAAATACAAGCAGCCATAATAATGAGGACGAATCACAGAACAGGAGAAGCAACAAACACAATGACAGCTAAAATAAAGCAAATAAATAACTAAAGCGAAAATCTGGGTTGCCTCCCAGTAGCGCTAAGTTTACAGAAGAGTCTTCAGCCAGACTCGTGCCTCACAAGTAAACTCAATCAGGAGGCCTCTCCTTAATCCTCTTCCCATCATTTTTACTCAATCTCATTCTCTTGTCGATAGACGGGAAGAATCCAACAACCAGGCCCCAGAAGACTCGAAACAGACTCGAGTCGGGCCACCAAGACTTGAATTTTCCTTGACCGAACTGTATGCCATGCATGTAATGAGGAGCATGGTCGTCTCTGCAGTCTGGAACAACTGCAGGGCCTCTAATCGACCAGGTTTGTGTCCTTGAAATGCGCCGGTCCAGGCGCTCTCTCGCCCCATCCCGTGGCACGTTGGATCTAGGTGGCGATCCATAATCATCGTCATCATCCACGAGCTGGATATCATCATCAGCAATCCCCACACTTGGGGTTTGCTCATCCTCAACAAGAAGTGGTCGCTCCATCTCCATCGGTTTGGTGACTGCTCGATAACCGCTGCTGGCTCTCCATAAAGTAATGTCTCGAGAGTAGTAATGTCACCAACAGGGTCAAACACCTCATCAGCCTCTTGAGTTGTAAAACCAACCAACTCGTCACCAAACTCAAACTCCCAGGATAGTACATGCTCCTCCTCCTTTTTCATGTCATCCTCTATCCTGGCTCTCTCACTTTCCTCATCAATCTGATCATTAGGATGATCTGTGGTCACGGGATCAGATGAAAACTCCAACTCATCATCAGAATCAGCCCACAATGCGGAAATCGGCTGAATTGGGACATCCTGCTGAACCAGAGGTGGGACTGACTCGTCCATTAACGTCTCTGGTCCTGGTGTGTCGAATACTTCACCTTCCTCTGCCCACCGGGCCTCCATCTCAGCAAACCGGGCACTCCAATCTATCTGCCTGACTTCTTCTGCTGATGGGATGTGAAGACTCTCCTCCTGCGCTCGGAAGTGAGCAACTACGGCCTCATCTACACTCGGAACAAGTGTATCCTCTACAGCAAAAATCACGTCTCTCTCCACATCAGCTGGTCTGTCCTCCTGCAGATCGTGCCTCAAATAAGCTTGGATGTGTTCTTCTACATCCGGATCCTCAAAATCAAATATATGCCGAGCCGGAGGTGGGACTTGGGAAGAACTATCGGAAATAGCAAAAACTCCGCTGTCCGTTCTCGTCTCCGGCTCTAATGAATCATCAATCACAGGATCCTCTATCTGCTTCATAGATGTAGCCATTGCAAGTTTAAGAGCTTCAATCTGACTTGTCAGAAGATCCATCTCAGCTCTCCATTTGATGTCATTGGCTCTCGCTTCCTTTTCCATCAGCTCCATCAAATGGTACGATCTTGCCAACGCATCATCCTCCTGATATCTCTCATCGTACCGGTGCGCAGAATACCCATATGAATAAAAATGCTGACATTGCTGCGTCCAATGGGGTCCACCACAATTCTCGCACCACATCTTCCTCTTCTTTCAAAATAAATAAAAATAAAAAAAAGAGAAAAATAAAGAAATACAACCTAATCTAAAACACCCAAATAAAAGAAAATATACACAAATCCTAAAATCAAAGTCAATTTCACTATTGCCAAGTGTCCCCGGCAACTGCGCCAAAACTTGGTGTGACGCGAACTATACGCAAAAACCTACAAGTTCTAATATTTATAATAAAACGAACAAACCTAAATTAACGCGCACAATACGGCAAGTGTACCGATCGTTTGCAGAATAGATAGATAAGACCAAGTATCGAACCTACGGACACTGTATGTACAGCGAAATACTGACTCAGATGCAGGATAACTAATTACAAAAAGGGGGGTTTCTTTTATTTAAGAGAGAAATAAACTAGAGAAAATAAAGGAAAAGACGAGAACAAACAAACTAGCGTGAGAATAACTACGGAACGAAAACAGATAGGGTGAAAGCACTACCTAGGCCCGAATCCTACACATGCTTGACAAAGGTTCTATCGATAAGGGAACTGACGTGATACCGGGATCTTAAAATACTAAACTCAAAGGAAACCTAGAGCACCCTCGACCCTTCTCAAGGATTGTCAACCAAGAAACCTAAAAGCTGCTAAACCACCGGTTGGATGGATTTCCCTCACAGGTCCTCCAATTTACTCAAGAAGTATCCGCTAGACAATCTACCTCACAGCACGAAAGTCTCAATACACCTAAGTGCAAGGGATAACTAAGAATTTCCTATTGGACTCGGTAAACAAGATGTGAACGACGAACTAGACAGACCTTCTCACAAAGATTCTAAACTAGCGATCAGACACACGAGATAAACCGACAATCTCTCACCTCACAGCTATTAAGATTGGTTGAATATTTAGATTTACCAATTCACGAATTTCATTCCTATGGAATACTACGTCTAGCAAACCATCCAATAATCAAAAACACACGGCAATTGATCTAGCATGCACCTATTATATGAAAGACATTCATCAAAGCACATGAGTACTGAAAAATCATTTAATTGATAATACTAAATACGCATACACATCCAATGATCAAAACCAAGTTTGTTACATCATGAGTTCTTCACATTCAAAATTTCCAAAAACCAACAAAAACCAATGTTAAAAATGTGCAATCATCTTGACCTAGGTAGACAACAAGAATCTAGCCAAGAAACATGTTCAAAATTATAAAACAATAAGTAACTAAGCTGTTCATCATGTTAGAATTGACAAGAAAACAAGAACGAATCAAAAATATGTAACCCGAGGTGAATCCGGCTTCAATTCTTCGATCCCAACGCTTGTTCTTGATCAATATCCACTTCTCCTCCTCCTTTTCGTCTTTTGCCGTCACTTTTCGTCGCCTCCAGCCGCTCCAGGCTCGTCCCTCCTCGTGTCTCCTCTAGGGTTTCTAATTTTTGGGGTTTTAAAACAATTTCTGCGAAAACCACCCGTCGCGTAGCGCGACGGGATCTTACACACTCCTCGCGTAGCGCGAGGGCCCCCAGAAAAGACAAAACAGTCGAGCAATCATTAAAAGGGCAATTCTGACATTTTTCAATCCTCGCGTAGCGCGAGGGACTTCCAATACCTGTCGCGCTACGCTACAGGGGTAAAAATCCAGAAAGTTTCTTCTTTCTTATCCACAGCCCTCTCGCACGAACCGGAAACTCGTTCTTCTTCGTTTTCAATCATATCCGCTTCCTTTGTGACCTAACAACCATAAGATATAAAAATATTAAGTACAAGCAGTTATAGAAGAAAACCGAAGCAAAACAAACACAAAGTGGGAATAAAATTGACAGTAAAACGGATGTATTTTGCAATACATCAATAAGCAACAATGCTTATTAGACAAGCTTTGGCATATTCAAACCAAGCCACAGGCTTCGACATTCAAAGTACAGGTTTTAAATGCATTAAGCATTTACTTTCATGAGCAAAACTCAAAAATCCCCGAAAAACAACAATCAAAGTTTACTCACTACATCGTTTTTCGAGGAACAAAGATTGATATCTTCAATAAATAGAAGACGGTTGCAAAATTTATACAATGTCCAAATCCCATTTAAAAAGGTTTTTACAATTTCGCTGAAGCATTAAAAACAGCCAGGGAACATTTTGGCACAAATAGTTTCTATATTGAGCCAGAAGAAGTTCAAAATTTTTTTGAAATAACAAAGACTAATCCTGAACAAATAATCAAAGCTCAGGAGGAAGTAATTGTAAAGCTTCAGGAACAGCTGATGAAAAAGGGACAAGATACACATCCTATACAAGCCCATATTGAAAATAGCCTCATGAAACAGAAAGTGGCTATACTCGAGGCAAAAAATAAACAATTTATACACAGGCTCGAGAAAATAGAAAAAACAGTTCCTCAAAATAGAAGCTATGAAGCGTTCAAAATAAGAATGCTTGATACACCATGGAAACAGTGTTTACAGCCAGTCATTAACAGATTCCCAGAATTCGAACAAATTATTTTACAAAAAGTTTGTTCAGAATTTCCAATAATTTTATACAATTTACAATAAAAAATTATTGATCTTGCGTTTCAAGACACACCCAACGCAGGAATAAGGATAGTAGAAAGAACAGATGACGAAGTAGAAGGAACGGGACTTCTTCTTCTACAGATTAGTTACCCTACACAAATGTCTGATGACCAAATCGTTCAATTTTACCATCATGGTATGATTGATTTTCTTGAATTCAGACTAAACAGCAAGACCGAAAATCTCCTTGATAGAGTAGGAGAAAAATTCACAATGGTCGTAGGCAACATAGCTTCTCATTCAAAAATCCCTACATTCGGTTGCAAAATTTTTGCATCATTTCCCTTTGCATCCTCAAACACATACAGACCAGCTAGAAAAAGAATCTTCGTAGACCACAGAACAAATACTCAAAACATTTTTTCAACTTTTGCCTACAAAAACCAACTACAAAATATTGTTGTTAACCCAGACCCAGATTTTGCCAATATTACATGGTTAACAGAAACAGATACTCATATACAGGCCTTTGAATCATTCATCAAAAAGCATCAACAAACTACTAAGATACCTGGTCATTTTCCCTGGGAAAGATTCAGATTATTAGGAGTAGGTCATTATATACAGATTTACTCAGACCTAAATTGGAGAATGCTTTTGCCATTCGTAGGCGAAGGCGATACTTTAGAATTGGATCATATTATTGATCTAGATGAAAGTGAAGAAACAGATCCAAGATCATCAACATCCATCGACAGTACACACAGGGACTTCTAGAAAACGTAAGCCATGACGTATAAAACCAATTATCGAAAGAGGACAAGTGATTACACAGGGAAAAGAAAAGCAGATTCCCAACAGATTTTACAGCACGATATAATAATTGTTCATAAAGAGTTTTTTTCATTTTCATCTTTAATTTGTATCCGTTTATTTTACTTTACTTTAAGATAGTGCGCATTATTGCGTTTTTCTTTTTTGTTGTCTTTTGTTTGCCATGCTTATAAAAGAAGGCATTAGTCTCAGTTGTAAAAACACCGAAATATCAATAAGAAGAAATCTTTCAGTACCCTCATGGCACACTAAAAATTTCCTACCCTTTTCAGCCTATCTCTAACACTATAAATCCTTGATCTTCATATCATATCCCTCAAATAAAAAAAATAAAAATCACTGCAAATATTATTATCATCCGCATCCGCTGTGCATATCTCCATTTTCGCTACCAGCTTACTGTAAGTATTTTAAATTATGTCAATTTCAGTTTATGAAATCTAGTACCCCACCTATATTGATATATATATATATATATATATATATATATATATATCTTTGAAAATTAATAGAAAATTACACCGGCTAAGTTGGTTAGGCTTGCCTCCTATTACTTAGCCGCCACCTCATTACACCCTCATTCTCCTTTTCATTTTGCGCATACTCTAGAGAGAGTGAGAAATCGTTAAGACAGAGAGAGGGACGAGTTGGAGAGAGAACGCTTAAGGAAACGGGTTTCGAGCTCCTATCTTGCTTGAGGATCGACGAGAAAGACGGACACACGAAACAACACACGTTTGAGGTAAACGGGTTTCGGGCTCTCAGATCGCTGTGTATTGCTTGCTTGCTTGCGCCTTGCGTCCCCCCTTTTAATTCATGTTTTCTTCGCTGTTGTGAAAAGTCGGTTTCTTGTGGACCAATAGCAGACCACGTTTTCCCACTGATTGGCCCAAACCCACGTGAGTACAAATCAGCCCATTTAATTCTTTGTTTCAAGTCCATGAACTCCACGGTCCACGTCAGAGGCCCAAATTGAATTTTCCTTTGATATTAGTAACGTGAATTCCTAAAATTTGCAATAGAATCATGAATTAAAATTCAATCACTTTTAGTTTAACTATTTTCTTATTTAATTTATATGAATTTTAGTGCTTTTAGTTTATTATATATAATAATAATCTATATAATATAAAAAACAATGTAAAGTAAATTGTTTTCACATAACTAAGGTTAAAAACATATAATTAAATACAAATATTAACACGTGTAAATTAATCATTCATCACATTCCTACACTTGACATTTGCTTGCCTCCACCAAGCAAAGCTCTTTCGCAACACTACAACAATGGCTAGACAAAAACGATCAAGCACCCTTCACCAAGTGTTAGCTAAGGTCCAAACTCATACCCGATTCACAAGACTTACAACGTTCAGTAGGTTTATATCCTAGCAAGAAAAAGTGTCATGCAATTAAAACTTAGATTACCTAACCAGGATTAACAAGCTTCAGGTTTTAAACATACATGGAAATACACCTTCTCACAATTAGTCACTCTTCTCGTGTTAATATATGGACTAGCAAAAGATGTGCTCGTTATAATTGATATTAGAGCCATATATGTGCCGTTTGGGATGGTGGGCGAACCTAATCGAGGATGGCGAGTCCCCGAGGGTATCCATGCGAACGCCTTAAGAAAATCCCACATCCCTGATTAGGATGATGGGGCAAACCTCATCGAGGACGATGAGACCGTAAGGGGGTGGGGTGATTGTAACGATACAGAGAAGATTAGCATGACCCATTGTAACACCATAGGCAAATCCCACATTGCTCGTGGCCAAGAGAGATTCTTGGTTCATAAGAAATGCCCCCGTCTCAAATACAGTCTATGCGTTTTGGGCGCATTAATTGTGGATGAGAGGAGAACTCCATAGTTAAATGTACTCGGGTGGGAGTAATCCAAGGATGGGTAACTCCTAGGAAGTTTTCACCCATGCAACAAAAAACAAATCTATCACACATGTAACCAAAAATTAATAAATGAGCTCTTAGCAGGAAAACGAACAATATTGGTGGCATGAGGGGCCGTATCTTACGATAACACAAGAAAGAAATTTCCGTTTTCGTCAAGTGTCATGAACACCATGAAAAGATCGAATAATATGTTTTAGATCTTAATCATTTAACAATAATTTATTAGAATTTAGATATCCTTATAAAGACCAGCTAAGCATCATTGGCTTGGTCAGCCTTTACCTGACCAACTACCTTTGTTTTTTGAATAGCAACACCAAGATATTCTATGATAATTGGGTTTCCCCGTGGCAACATCTAGAATATCCTGGGCAGCTCACCACAGTAGGAACCCCCAACTGGGTAAACGACTTGACCTGACCACAGACCCTTTTCTTTGTTATGGCCAGGATTCGAACCCAATACCTCCACTATGGGAAGTCTTGGGGCTACCATTGCACCAAATGACTAACGGTACCAGACCAACTACCTAATACTACGCAGGCTCATCAAACAGCGCTTTTTAGCTTTCTCAAGGATTTTGCCCGAACTGTTCGGCAGATTTCCCACGCGTTACGCACCCGTTCTTCACTTTGTTCTCAACTCTTCTCATATCCTGGGCGAGACAAGCTACCTTTAGCTAGGAGCCTCTTTTCCTCTACCCATATCCATAAAAACAATGTCCGACTTGCATGTGTTAAGCATATAGCTAGCGTTCCTTTTGAGCCAGGATCAAACTCTTCTTTTGACTATGATTTGGCCCTACAGTGGTAGAACCTGGTGAACAGGGTGTACTACTTCTCAAACTTCTGTGAACTTTTCTTCTTTAATGATTTTTGCTACTTTGTTTAGTTTTGTGATTGATATCTTAGAGAAGCTGATAAAGTAAAGACAAATTATTTTGAAAGCAATGGTGGCTAGGAATGACTTCAGTCAGGTCATCGATTCACCTTATGGTCAACTTGATTGAATCGAAGAAGAAGAGCCCACTTTCATATTGAATTCAAGCTTTAATTAGCTCCTTCAGGATGGGATTGACCTGTTCAGATCACTGGGTCCTATTCATTAAAAGACCATTTCATCTATTAACTCTCTTTCTCAAACCTGCCACTTTCTTCTAATAGATGGCTTTCTAACTGGCCTTAGATATTCCTTGGGAAAGTGATTTTCGCATACCGGCCAACATTAACAACTCCAATTTAAGCCTTTATGAAAGCGTTTCAAGCCTAAACTTGGAATGGGCTAATAGCAATAGCAAAAGAAAAGTTTAAGGCGGTGAGGCGAGGTAAAGTAAATCAACAATAGGCCATATCTAAAGACAGAAGGGGTCTAGTCCGAAACTGGTCTCGTGCTAGATTCAATACATTGAGCAAGAAGGCAAAGCGGTGGGAATTATCTTTCGAGGCAGCCCGCACGATTCATCCTAAGTGAGGGCTTAGCCAACAACACGTGCCTTTGGGGCTTGCTTAGCTAGAAAGAGAGTCTTCATCCTAGCTCGACTTAAAGTAGAGGAAGCGCCTAAAGGCTTTTTTCAATCTTGATTATAGGTCGTAGTACTTACCCGTTTTCACAGGCTTTTGAGTAAAGAGAAATGGCCTTCTAGCTACTCTCCTTTCAGTTGAGTGGCTTCCTAGATAGGGAGTACGAGCGGTGGGATGGTGAGACAAATCTCATTAAGAATGATGAGACCATAAGAGGGTGAGGGTGATTGTAACGATACAGAGAAGATAAGCATTACCCATTGTAACACCATAGGCAAATCCCACATTGGCCATGGCCAAGAGAGATTTTTGGGTCATAAGAAATGCCCCGTTTCAAATACAATCAAAGCGTTTTGGGCGCATTAGTTGTGAATGAGAGGAGAACTCCATAGTTAAACGTACTCGGGTGAGAGTAATCCAGGGATGGGTGACCTCTGGGAAGTTTTCACCCATGCAACCAAAAACAAATCTATCACACATGCAACCAACTCTTAGTAGAAAAATGAAAAATATTGGTGGCATGAGGGACCTTATCCGTCAAGTGTGAGCTCTTAAGATAACACAAGAAAGAAATTTCCGTTTTCGTCAAGTGTCATGAACACCATGAAAAGATTGAAGAATATGCTTTAGATCTTAATCTTTTAACAATCATTCATTAGAATTTATTTATTTATTTTGAACGGCCAACAAACAGATAATTGATTAGGTACTCCATACGGGGTGACCCATTGGCAAAAGGCCATCACCAGCTGGCCCAACCCAGCCGTACGGAGCCCTTAAGTGCCCCAAGTTATCTCCAGTTCCGGGGAAATCCCACCCGCCCGAAGTCCCACTGATAGTAAAACCCGGACGCCCTCTGGATCGAACCGGAGATCAAAAAGATCCCAGTCTTCCTTCATTGAGCCACCATGCCCCTCCCCAAAGTGATGCATGTGGGGATAGAACCTAAGTCTCTTTTAGAGAATCCAGATTTTTCTACCACTACACCACATTGAAAGTTGCATTTATTAGAATTTATATATCCTTCTAACGATATTGTTCTTGTCTTTATTCATGGCCATTTATTTTGTCAAAATGTAACGACCGCTCATACAAAAAAAAATCTGTCTTTTACAGTTAAACTATTAAGACATGTGTGCATACACCCCAATTACCACCAATTAAATCAATATATATCAGAGTACAAGTTGCTAAAGAATTGCAACCATAGAAAAGAAGTTTAGAATAGATGATAAGCATTCCCAGTACGACAATAAGCTCTTCCGATGGTCCACGGCCCATTCCACTGATTGGAATGGGGACCGCGACAGTGTCCGGAAGAAGTGATGAGGTGAAAGCGGCTGTGGTTGAAGCCATCAAGGTGGGTTATCGCCACTTTGACACTGCGGCATTCTATGGAACCGAGAAAGCTGTCGGGGAAGCCATCGTGGAAGCTTTAAGAGCGGGTTTTCTGAAATCTCGAGGAGAGGTTTTCATTACGACCAAGCTGTGGTGTAACTCCAACGAGCGCCATCTTGTTTTACCAGCCTTGAAGAAGAGTCTCCGGTAAGAAACGTTCATGTTTTTCTCACTTAATTTGTTCTTTCTTTACGTTTTGATTAACTAATTATGCATTCAATCATTCGGTTCTTTGGAGTTTTGTGCGGTGCTGCGAAATTTTTTTTTTGTTAGTGTTGTCGTTGAGGGTCTAAACAAGCCGAGCCCTCCCGAGCTTGTCTAAACTTGAGCTAAGCTCGTTTAATTTATCTGAGCTTGAGCTCGGCTTCTTTACAACTCTATTTTTAAAGCTTCACTGCTGCCCGGCTCATTAGTACTTTTTCATTGCTCGGACTCTCTTAGTTTGTTGTTTATTGATTATACAATTATACTAACATGCATTTGTGATTATATTTTAGATATAACATAATATATATTATTTATTTATTTTATCATAGTTATAGGTATAATAATTTTTATGTGAAAATATATATTTACTAAACCTTAAATAGCAACCTTGCTTTAGTTTAAATAAATCAAAGATACCAATACAAACAAATGTGAGACTTGGTTTGAAACACTCTTTGGCTTTTTTATTACTATGTGGTTTTTTTATATTTTCAATAATAACCCTCAATTTTCTAAACTTTTAAATATACATCTCAAGTTTCAAGTTTATTACTGGACAAAATTTTTAACTTTACCCCTCAAATTTCTAAAATTTCAAATTTACCACTTTTAACTCATTATTTTTTCTGATTTGATTTTTCTATAATAATTCAGCTAAATCCGCAGACGGGCTTTCGAGTCTAGGGTGTGACAAACCGGGTTTTTTCTTTTTTTACATTCGTTGTAAAAAATATTTTTTTATATTTATATTTAGTTTTTACTTTGTTACTAACTTGTTTAACAAATTTTTCGTTTTAATGTTAAGTCATATTCGCGCAGCAATTTATCTATTTTTCGATATTCATTTTAATGTTAACTTCTTTGATAAACCGAGTCACGACAACTTTATACGTTTTTTATGTACTTACTTATGTTAATGGCATCGCCGTAATACGTGTAACGAATTCGCAAACACGCTGCATCATGTGGGGCTAAATTTCTAGTTTAAAACCATGAATAAAACTTATACAAATAACAGCCTAGGGCTCTCGCTAGTTTAAAATCGACTCGATTCGAGCTTATACCAATTAATTTACATCCTAGTTGTCTCTTGTCATCAAACTACTTTCTTACCAAGATACCAAGTAATAAACACACATTGAAATCTATGAACACAATACATTTTATAACAACTTAGTTACATTAGATATTGACAGTTTATAAATTGATGTAGGAATTTGGGACTAGAGTATGTGGACCTCTATCTAATACATTGGCCACTCAAAATTAACCACCAGCATATCAAAATCCCTGTTCCAACGGAATATGTAACTGCAATCAATATCAAGGAAGTTTGAGAAGCAATGGAGGAGTGTCAAAATCTGGGACTAACCAAATCCATTGGTGTCAGTAATTTCACTTCTCAAAAAATTCAAGAAATTCTTTCGTTCGCCAAAATTCCTCCAGTTGTCAACCAGGTGATAGTAATTTCACCTCTTATGATACTGTTTTTTCTTGACAACACAACATCGAAACCCACTACAACAAAACTTGTCTGATATGTCAGACTTTTCCCGACGACATCCGGGAATTTGTGTTCGGGAAAGCCTATTGCGACAACATGTCGTTGGTAAAGGCTTCACCGTTATTAGTTCGACGCTAAAAGTGAAAAATGTAGTTGGTCGAGTGTCGTCAGGACAAATTGGACCTCCCCCGACAACGTGTCATCGTGATAGGGTCGTGCCAAATTTTCTTTTTAAGAATATTGTCGTCAGGGCAAATCGGACCTATACCGATAAATTGTCGTCGGTAGAGGGTCGTTACAGAAGTTTTTAAAAATAATTTCTTATGTGAATATTACTAATAAGATTAAAAAAAACCCTTAGGGAATAGTGTAGTTTTTTTTTTAGAATTTTGCCACATTAGTTTTTATTTTTTGTACTTTTCTCACAAATAATTTTTTTTACATTTACGTTTTTAACCCTTAGGATTCCTTCTTTTCGAATTTGCCACATTAGTTTTTTTCATACTTTTGTAACAATTATTTCTTTTTATATTTTCGTTTTTAACCCTTATAGTGTATAAAATATACTTTTTTAACCCGTTTAAATTTCTATTAATTTCGTTTTCTTTTAATAACTTTCGTTCGTTAACTTTTTTTCAAAATACGGAGTACGCAGCTGTTTGTAGTTTTTTTGTCAGCATTCCAATATAATTTTTTTTATACGGACTTGTATTCAAAATCCATTTTTTTCGTTGCCTATAACGAGTGCCGTTACCGTTGTGGTATCGTGACGAGCTGAACCTATTATGGGCGAATAACATCATTGTCGATATTAGTATTATCGGAACCCGTATCGATATTCACCTTATGGTTTTCGACAACCCGGAACGGTAATTTTTTTAATTTGTTTTTTCCCTTTTTTATTATTTAACTTTATGTTTCCTTTCTATTAACATTATTTTTACCGCTACGCCTTCGTTTTCGTTAAATATTTTTTAACGATGGGCCCGAAATTGCTTTCTATAATAACTTTCGTTCGTTAGGTTTTTAAATAACGGAATGTGTTGCTTTCTTAAAAAAAAATTGCCAACGTTCTGTTTTAAATTTTATTAAAAATGGAGTTCTATTCAAATTCGAGTGTATTTTTTTTGTATCATACACTATAACGAGTGTACGATTCGATATAAGTTTTATCAACGCAAACGAGTCAAACCAATAACGACCAGCCTCCCGTGATTCGCGGCGGGAGTTAAAAAGTAGGTACAATAATTTACGTTGTTCAGGCTATCACTTATGTGGTCCACTTGTGTGTTGCAGCAATGTTATATTAAAAATAATAAAATATAAATTACGTTTTTGTCGTAAATGTCATAATAAATAAAAATTTATTAAAAAATTATGTTTAATAATTGTAATATTGTTAAAAATAATGATAATCTAATAATAAGACCTTGGAGGGTGAATACGTAGGATGTTCGGAGTTGATTGTCGCAAATTTGTCACACTGTTTCTTACGAGGTTTTTTCCGGTAAAAGTTTCTTGTCACAAATGTGTTGGATAATCGGATTTCCTATGTATTTCTGACGAAAATCATAAGAAATTATTTTTTTCTAGTAAGAATATCTTACGAGTTTTTCGGTTTGGATTTCTTTGAAGGTTGAGATGAACCCGCTTTGGCAGCAAAAACAACTCAACGAATTTTGCAAAGAGAATCACATCCTTCTCACCGCGTACTCCCCTTTAGCTTCAGCCGGCAATTCACGGGGAAACAACAATGTTATCGGATGTGATGTTCTCCAAGATTTTGCCAAGTCCAGAGGGTGCTCAGGTAGTCCTTAATTATTTCTAATTTACATCTTCTACACCACATCAACATGATATTAAAATAAGGAGTTTGCGTAGGAAGTTCTGACAAATAATTTTTTTCACTAACTATTTCCGATGAGGGTTTATGCGTCAAAAATATTTTCGTCGCAAATGGGTCAGAAAATAGGTTTTCTTACTCATTTGCGATGAAATTATGCTAAAATTGGTTTTTTTTTCTAGTAGTGGCGCTAATCTTATGATTGTGTACTAATATGGACTTGTAGATATCATTAAGATGGTTATATGAGCAAGGTGTTAGTTTTATAGTAAAGAGTTTCAACAAAGAGAGGATGAAGCAAAATGTTGACATCTTTGATTGGGCATTGACGCACGAAGACTTGAACAAAATTAGCCAAATTCCTCAACGCAAACTCGTTTATTTGTTAGGTTTTGTGGTGAGGGAGCCTAATGATATAACGGCTGAGATTGATTCAAAGCTTTAAGTGAAGAGTTTTATCATGAAAAGGAGATGCAATGATTATGTCCAACGCAGTACTTCGTTAATTAATAGATAATTAATTTGGTCGCAAGCATTGATATAAGTCATCAGATGGTTGATTTTGCACCAAAGATTTGACACCCACAAAACAAGCTAGTATTAAAAGCAAATAAAATGTTTTAGTCGCATTTGGACGAGAAATGATTTATACGGTTGATATTTTATCAACAAGGTACAATATAAATAAATAATTATATTAATTTATTTATTTGGATGATGATAAAAAAAAAATTTCTTCATTATTAGTATAAACTAGTAATTGTCCAGGGGCGTTGCGTGCGGAACAAACTATATAGCAAACGACTAACCCGTTCGTTAAAGAATTAAATCAAAGTAAGCGCGCGTTACCGCACGTCAAACCGTGAAAGAAATTAACGTCCTCGAAACCGTACGTGAGAAGATTGTATAACATTTATGTCTATAATATAAAACTCAAAGAACGTAAATTTTTTTTGGCATAAAAGCCTTAAAACCGGCCAAGGAAAGCCATAAAATCGGCCAAGGGGTGGGCTACGGGTTTCGATCCCACATCGCATGAATAGTCGAAAAGCACACCTACCAAAATAACACATATACGTATCAAAATATCGACGAATAACTGCAAATTTGACCGCAAATGACATGTGTACGTATCAAAACAAGACACGTGACACGTGATTTTGTCGAGTTTTATAAATGTTCATTCTAGGAATTTTCCCAATGAATAAAAGTATAATACCATATAAGACTCATGTCCACATTCTTATTAGCCAAAAATCTGAAGACATATTCAACCATCAATTGGCCAAGTTGCAGTGTAGTTCTTGGTAGTTTCTCCAAATATCTAAGTGACCAATCAAGTCTTATAAGATCTCTACAAATTTGTCCCCAAATTTATACTACCAAAAATCAGCAATTAAGAGAGAGACAGAGAGAGACCATGCATTTACAAACAGTATTAGCACTGGTAGTAATTTCAATTTTGGTGCCAGCAAGTGCTCAAAAGAGTTCACAATGTGAACGTTCTTGTGGCAACGTAACTATTCCTTTCCCGTTTGGTTCAGGGGAAGAATGCTACCACAGCCGAGAGTTCCATGTAAGTTGTAACCGATCACGTGATGGGTATACACCTTTCTACGGTGACGTTGCTGTTAAAGATATATCACCGAGCACGGGTGAGATAGAAATTATGTTGTCTGTAGCCCATGAATGCTACACCAGCTCTGGTAGTCGTAGAAATACAAAAAACAACTATGCCAATACATCATATCTGAAGTTGGGGGCTTTCAACGTCTCGACGAAGAACAGATTTGTTGCAATAGGGTGTGACACATTAGCGTATATTGAAGGAACAAGGAGGAATGAGTCTGCCGGTACTGGATGCGTTTCTACATGTGATAGCAACACCGAAATCACAGATGGATCTTGCTCTGGAATTGGGTGTTGCAAAGTAGAAATCCCAGAAGGAATGAGTTCTTTTGGCTTGATAGTAGGTAGCATTAATAACCATGTCAATATATCAGACTTCAATCCTTGTAGCCATGCTTTTGTCGTTAATGATGGCAAGTACAACTTTTCGTCCACTGATCTGCGCGATTTTGAATCTACGGAGAAGATGCCTATGTTACTTGATTGGGCAATTGGAAACTCGACTTGTGAAATAGCCAGTAAGGAGGACCGTGATAGTTTCTTGTGCAAGGGAGAATATAGTGAATGTGATAAAAATTATACCGGTCCTGGATATCGTTGTAGTTGCAAGGAAGGTTATGAAGGCAATCCTTATGATAAAGATGGATGTCAGAGTAAGTTTTGATTTCTATCCTATCTTTTTTCAATCCTTGTTGCACCAATTTTTCCCCTAATTAATAAAATGCTTGATATTTTGGTATTCTTCAGATATTAATGAGTGCCTAAATCCAGAAAATCATGACTGTCAACATACATGTATAGATACACCAGGAAGCTACGAGTGTAAATGTCGAAAAGGTTACTCCGGGAATGGAAAGAAAAGTGAATCGGGCTGCACTTTAGATCAATCACACTTTATAACGATTACCATATGTGAGTAGACTATCCGTCCGTTCTCAAATTATATGATGAGAAACGTATTATGACAAACCGAATCATTGTGCTAGATATAAGCTAATGCTTCTTACTGCAGGTGCATTTGCGGCTACGATACTTATTCTTGTGCTTGTAACGTGGGTGTACGTGGGTGTCAAGAAGCACAAGGGTATGAAACTTAGAGAAAAATTCTTTAAGCAAAATGGTGGAATAATGCTGCAGCAACGAATTTCTGGGAATCGGGGTTCTCATGACCAGGCGAGAGTCTTCACTGTCGAAGAGCTTAAAGCCGCAACCAACAACTATGACGAGAGCAGGATTATTGGAAAGGGTGGCTATGGCACTGTTTATAAAGGAGTTCTATCTGATGACAGAATAGTTGCCATAAAGAAGTCCAAGTTACCAGATCAAAATGAAACACAGATAGAGCAATTTATCAATGAAGTTGTTATCCTTTCGCAAATTAATCATAGAAACGTGGTGAAGCTGATTGGGTGTTGCCTGGAAACAGAAGTCCCGTTATTGGTTTATGAATTCATTCCAAACGGTACACTATCTGATCACATCCACGGCGAAAGCAATTCATTGGCAATTACTTGGGACATCCGGCTCAGAATAGCAACGGAGACGGCTGGAGCACTTTCATATTTACACTCTGAAGCCTCAGTCCCAATCATTCATCGAGACGTCAAACCAATGAATATACTTTTGGATGACAATTATGTAGCAAAAGTAGCGGATTTTGGAGCATCTAGGCTGATTCCTATGGATCAGGTTGAGTTGGCCACAATAGTGCAAGGAACGCTAGGTTATTTGGATCCAGAATACTTGCACACGAGTCAGCTAACTGATAAGAGCGATGTTTATAGTTTTGGGGTAGTGCTAGTGGAACTTTTAACTGGAAAGAAGGTTCTTAGCTTTGATAGGCCAGAGAAAGAAAGGAATCTAGCCAGGCATTTTATATCTTCTCTAGAAGAGGGGGGACTATTACAGGTTCTTGATGAACACTTGCAGCTAAAAGAAGTTCCTAATGAAATCATCTTAGTTTCAAGACTTGCAGAAAGATGCCTACGCCTTAAAGGAGACGAAAGGCCTACCATGAAGGAAGTGGCAATAGAGCTGGAAGGAATACTGGCATCAATGATACAAAAGCATCCATGGGTCCAAAGTACTTCAAACGAAGAAGAAGGTGAGTATTTGCTTCGAGAACCAATGGACGACTACGGATACACAGATTCGTCACACACAATCTCAGCTACTTTTGATAGCATGAGCCAACATACTATATTACCAATTGCTAGTGGTAGGTAATGTTAGAGAATTGTATATTTGGTTTCGGTAACATTCAGTAAAGATCAGAGGTATGTAATATTTTAGTTCTGTTCAAATTTCTCTTGTTTATGAAATTCTAATTTCCCATTTCTAATTTGTAAGTTACTTAAGGTCACAAATTTGGAAACAAAAACTGATTTGGAAAATGCAATTGAAAAGTAATATATACTCAATCATATAACCATAACGAAAGAATCTTGATTTAGCTTGACCCTTGATTCGTAATTTATGTTGGAAAACAATGGATCAGTCACTACAAGGAAAAGACTCAATAGCGGCGACATTTGTCGCCGCTAATACCCCAAAATGTCGCCGCTATTGAGTCGTCACTAATTCTTCGCCGCTAAAAAGTAAATTGTCGCCGCTAATACCCAAATTGTCGCCGCTAATGGCTAAGGTTATTAGCGGCGACATGTCGCCACTAAAATGTCGCCGCTAATGCCTTTATTTCCGGTTTTCTGGTTTTTTTCAATATTTTCCAGTTTTTTTTCAAATACAAAATACTTGTAAATTTGCAGTTTTGAGACATATAAACATATAAAACATATACACTACATAAACATATAAAAACTACATAAATATCATAATTCTTTAATGTTTGGAAAAATAAGTCATAAAAATAAAAATACATAAACGTAAAACTAGTCCTTAGATCATCATCGTTGCCGTCCCCTTCTTTCGTATTAGTTGTCTGCTTCTTACCAAAGAAACTCGACGATGTAGATGAAGGTGATTCATCCCTACTACTTTGTCCGTTTGCGAAAGATTAAACTTGTTGAGTTGATCTCTAAAATTCGGGTCGTCAAACAAAATGTTAGCTAGTTCCTACAATTAAATTAGATTACAAGTTAAAACAAAATTTTAACAAACTACTAACATTTAACAAATCTACTAACATTTACCAAACTAATAACATACATATACAAGCATACAAGTTTCGGGTCAAACGGTTCATTTTACACACACACACATATATATATACATGAATATGAGTTTCGAGTCAAACGGTTCAGTTGAAACAATCAAATAAATATGATATAATCAAATAAACAATCAAAGTGTGATAGAATCAAGTACCTTAATATGATGATCTTTTTAACATTTTGTGGTCTTATACTCTGGGATTTATATGCATGCAAGGTCTGTTATTGTTTCTAACTGGGGCACAAAGAGTATATATTTTCGGCCAACATCCTAACTTTAGTGCTTAATCTAAACTTCAACATGAACTAAATTCATAGACAATAGTGAAATTCAAGGTCAAAATGCAGCTCTCTTATTTCAAAATTAGGCAGTATAACCTATATCACAATAAATCACATAATCCCTAACCTTTTTTGCAAAATCAAAAAAATATTACAGTAACAAAAACGTAAAAAAGAGTAAATGTAGAGAGACGTACGATGAGAAAATGAAGACTGAGTTGGACAGATTGAATGGTGTTCTTGGAGAAACCTTCCGAATCATCTTCGTCTCTGTTTCGCTGTCAATTGCAAACAACAATTTTGAGAAAACTTTAACCAAATTGGAAGTTAGTGTTTACCAAAATCAATTGCAAACAGCAATTGTAAGAAAGCTTGAACCCAAATTGGAAGTTAGGGTTTACCAAAATCAATTGCAAACAACAATTGTAAGAAAGCTTTAACCCAAATCGGAAGAAGTGCTACCTTGAATCGCGATTAACAAACAACCGATCGTACTAGTTGTGGCGGCCCTTGTTCAACCGGAACTCGTTTGGTAGAAGCCGTCGACTGCGGTTTGTAGATGAAAAGATGGGGAAATAGCCTGAGTCGGGAGGTTGGAGATGGGAGCCGGAGTCGGCTGGTCGGAGAAGGGAGCCGGAGTCGGGTGACCGAAGACGGGAGTGGGCGCCGGAACCTTGATGAACGCCGGAGAATTAACGCCTTGGGAGAGAGCTTTCGCAGGTGGGGTGTGAGGATAAACCAAAAAGTGAAGACTAACAGAGGGAAATAGCCCGCCATTGTGTTTCAGGGCTTTAGCGGCGACATGTCGCCGCTAATACTGTCGCCGCTAATGCCCTATAGAAGATCAGCCCTTGGATCAGGTCGCTTATCAACGGTCATATGAGTTGCTAAGAATTCCACCCGTATTTTGAGCAATAGCGACGACATTTGGCATGTCGTCGCTAATGCCGTCGCCGCTATTGCTTGTATTTCTTGTAGTGAGTGGATGATTTGTTCTTTTCTATTTATCAAACGAAAACTGCTGGACTAAGAAATTATTGTTACAATAACCCAAAGGATCTAATTAAAATAAAACTACGACTTGCTAACCAAGCTATTCTAATTGGACTCAAAATAGATTATTTGATAATAATGCTAATTGTATATATTCTAAGTTGCCCATGTTGTCCACTCTCATAGCACATGAGCCTTAGAAAAGAGTGTATTAGTGTTTGTATCCTCTATAAATAAAGAAGTTCTCTTTATGTCTAAATGCATATTATATTTCAGTTTATACAATACCATTTTACATGGTATCTTAGCTAAGGCTCTTGGTACAGCTCATGGTTAAGTTCGGTCCCTAGTTACAGCCCTTGTTCAGTCTGTTCACCATCGCCCCTTCCGGTTTGAAAATTATTTTTTAAGATATTATCGTCTCACCGCCCTCACCATCTTTCTCAGAAGACCGCGATTAGCGTACACTGAAAAAATCATGACCTGGATTTACTGTCACCGCCACCTTAATCTGACAAGAATTTACTGCCGGCCACCACTATCACCTGTTTTTCGGTCCCCGGAACATCTGAGGTATTGTTTACCGCATTTTTGTTACTGTTTATTATCAGTATGTTGTTCTTCGTCGAGAAGTACCGTTTACGGCTGGACTTTACTAATTATCACCCGAAAATTAACAAACACGTTTCATTTTTACTCTTGTTCTGATTTTTGACTCATGTTCGGGTTTGATACTGCTATCTTCCGATGGGGGACAGAAAGACTAAAGTTATTCCAGAACACCAGATTGTCTTCGCCCTGGTATTATCAGCTTTGCCTCTATTTTACGTATCTCCGTGAAACATGACTCCAATAATTGGAGTTCATGGAGCCTATTTGTTCAGACATGTCTTGCAAGTCTAGACAAAGTGGATCATATGACTTAACAACCCCAGATCCGATTACATGTGAATGGCGTATCGATGACAATGAGATCTAAATGGCTCTTTGGAATGCTATAGAGCCACATGTCCTCATCATTGCCCAAAATTTCTCCACTTTGAAACGAATGTGGGATGAGCTATCTTCATCCTTCTTCGCGAAGAAATCCTTATGAATGGAATGTCCTTAGTTTCGGACTAAAAAACACTCCATCCATTTTTTAAAGATTTATAGATAATATATTCTTGAAATATGAATTTTGCTTAGTATACATTGATGACATTTTGGTTGCAAGTGAAACATTATAGGAGCATGAACAACATTTAAAACAGATATTTGAAAAAAAGAAAAATATGGTATAGTAATCTCAAAGAGAAAAATTGAACTCTTCAAAAGAAAAATATCTTTTCTTGGTTTAGAATTAGGAAATGGTAAAATAGAATTACAGTCACACATTTCTACAAAAATTTTAGATTTTTCAAAAAAATTTGAAAATTTAAAACAAATATAAGCCTTTTTGGGACTAGTAAATTATGCTAGAAAATTTATCTCAAATCTATCAAAATTAGTAGGTCAATTATACAGTAAAATCATAAAAAATGGGCAAAGATATTTTAACACAGAGGATATTAAATTAGTTCAAAAAGTTAAAAATACTATAAAAACTATTGGTCCATTAGAATTACCACTAGTTACAGATTATCTTATTATTGAAACGGACGGATGTAAAGAAGGATGGTGAGCTGTCCTTCTCTACAAACCAACTAAATATAGCCCCAAAACAGAGGAAAAAATTTGTGTTTACTCCAGTGGAAATTTTCAAAACAAAACCATCTTGACAATCATAGACTTTGAAATCCAAGCATTAATCAATGCTTTAGACAAATTCAAAATTTATTTACATAATGAGTTCACAGTCAAAACAGATTGTGAAGCAATTATAAAATTTATGAAAAATGACCAGAGTAAAAAGGTAAATAAAATAAGGTGGGTCAATTTACAAAATACTTTACAAGGCCATGGATATCATATAAATTTTAAACATATCAAAGGAAAAAATAATGGGATAGCCGATATGTTCTCCCGAAACATTAACAGGATATTTTTTTCCAGATGGAAAAGAAAGATAAAGGAAAAGCAAAGATTATACAGCCTAGAAGAATTATTTCTCCGATGAGTATATCATCTGAAAAAGAACAGACAAAAAAGCTTTTAAGCCAAGCTATAAGGGCTGACAGAGTACAAAGTTCTAGAAAGCTACCAGCATCAATTACTGGGTTAGACACTACCCTACAGTATTATAACCCAGTAAACAGCCAAGGTCCTGTTAATGAGAGACCAAAAAATATACACACTAAACAAAGGACTGATACACATTTTACACAAATCTCATTCATTACATTTGGAAATTACGGTTTACAACAATGTAATGACCTCAATACAAAGTTTCGTCCAATTGTTGAAATGAATCTGACAGATAAGTAGCAATGCTTATTAGACAATCTTTGGCATATTCAAACCATGCCACAGGCTTCGACATTCAAAGTACAGGTTTTAAATGCATTAAGCATTCACTTTCATGAGCAAAGCTCAAAAATCCTCAAAAAACAACAATCAAAGTTTACTCACTACATCATTTTTTGAGGAACAAAGATTGGTATCTTCAATAAATAGGAGACAGTTGCAAAATTTATACAATGTCCAAATCCCATTTACAAAGGTTTTTACAATTTCGCTAAAGCTTTAAAAACAGCCAGGGAACATTTTGGCACAAATAGTTTCTATATTGAGCAAGAAGAAGTTCAAACATTTTCTGAAATAACAAAGACTAATCCTGAACAAATAATCAAAGCTCAGGAGGAAGTAATTGTAAAGCTTTAGGAACAGCTGATAAAAAAGGGACAAGATACACATCCTATACAAGCCCATATTGAAAATAGCCTCATGAAACAGAAAGTGGCTATACTCGAGACAAAAAATAAACAGTACATACACAGGCTCGAGAAAACAGAAAAAACAGTTCCTCAAAATAGAAGCTATGAAGTGTTCAGAATAAGAATGCTTGATACACCGAGAAACACCGAGAAACACCAAGAAACACCGAGTTTTTGTCGTTTTCATCTTTAATTTGTATCCGTTTATTTTACTTTACTTTAAGATAGTGCGCATTATTGCGCTTTTCTTTTTTGTTGTCTTTTGTTTGACATGCCTATAAAAGAAGGCATTAGTCTCAGTTGTAAAAACACCGAGAAACACCAAGAAACACCGAAATATCAATAAGAAGAAATCTTTCAGTACCCTCATGGCACACTAAAAATTTCCTACCCTCTTCGGCCTATCTCTAACACTATAAATTCTTGATCTTCATATCATATCCCTCAAATAAAAATAAATAAATAAAAAAAAATCACTGCAAATATTATTATCATCCGCATCCGCTGTGCATATCTCCATTTTCGCTACCAGCTTACTGTAAGTATTTTAAATTATGTCAATTTCAGTTTATGAAATCTAGTACCCCACCTAAAATGATATATATATATATATATATATATATATATATATATCTTTGGAAATTAATAGAAAATTTACACCGGCTAAGTTGGTTAGGCTTGCCTCCTATTACCCCGGAGACCTAGGGTCGAGTCCCCTCGCTAGCTGCTAACTTCATAATTTTTTCAATCCATTTTAAGGTATTTATTAATTGTTTTTGTTAACCTATTTTAGTTTTATACTTTTTTTTATTCAAACTATTCAGAAATAAATCTTATTTTATTTTCAAAATTGATATAAATTATTACTAAACTATAACACCCTAAAAATTAAAAGGTGCTATTTTTATAGAATTCAAATGAAATAATAAAACTAAAGGACTTAAAAGGGTAAAAATGAAAAAGAATGGGAGGGCACCCCTTATAACTTAGCCGCCACCTCATTACACCCTCATTCTCCTTTTCATTTTGCGCATACTCTAGAGAGAGTGAGAAAGCGTTGAAAAAGAGAGAGGGACGAGTTGGAGAGAGAACGCTTAAGGAAACGGGTTTCGAGCTCCTATCTTGCTTGAGGATCGACGAGAAAGGCGGACACACGAAACAACACACGTTTGAGGTAAACGGGTTTCGGGCTCTCAGATGGCTGTGTATTGCTTGCTTTCTTGCGCCTTGCGTCCCACTTTTAATTCATGTTTTCTTCGATGTTGTGAAAAGTCGGTTTCTTGTGGACCAATAGCAGCCCACGTTTTCCCACTGATTGGCCCAAACCCACGTGAGTACAAATCAGCCCATTTAATTCTTTGTTTCAAGTAGTCCATGAACTCCACGGTCCACGTCAGAGGGCCGAATTGAATTTTCCCTTTGATATTAGTCACGTGAATTCCTAAAATTTGCAATAGAATCATGAATTAAAATTCAATCACTTTTAGTTTAACTATTTTCTTATTTAATTTATATGAATTTTAGTGCTTTTTGTTTATTATATATAATAATAATAATAATCTATATAATATAAAAAACAATGTAAAGTAAGTTGTTTTCACATAACTAAGGTTAAAAACATATGATTAAATACAAATATTAATACGTGTAAATTAATCATTCATCACATCCCTACACTTGACATTTGCTTGCCTCCACCAAGCAAAACTCTTTCGCAACACTACAACAATGGCTAGACAAAAACGATCAAGCACCCTTCACCAAGTGTTAGCTAAGGTCCAAACTCATACCCGATTCACATGACTTACAACGTTCAATAGGTTTATATCCTATCAAGAAAAAGTGTCATGCAATTAAAACTTAGATTACCTAACCATGATTAACATGCTTCAGGTTTTAAACATACATTGAAATACACCTTCTCACAATTAGTCACTCTTCTCGTGTTAATATATGGACTAGCAAAAGATGTGCTCGTTATAATTGATATCAGAGCCATATATGTGTCGTTTGGGATGGTGAGCGAACCTAATCGAGGATGGTGAGTCCCCGAAGGTATCCATGCGAACACCTTAAGAAAATCCCACATCCCTGATTAGGATGGTGGGGCAAACCTCATCGAGGACGATGAGACCGTAAGGGGGTGGGGTGATTGTAATGATACAGAGAAAATTAGCATGACCCATTGTAACACCATAGGCAAATCCTACATTGCTCGTGGCCAAGAGAGATTCTTGGTTCATAAGAAATGCCCCCGCCTCAAATACAGTCAATGCGTTTTGGGCGCATTAGTTGTGGATTAGAGGAGAACTCCATAGTTAAGTGTACTCGGGTGGGAGTAATCCAAGGATGGGTAACCCCTAGGAAGTTTTCACCCATGCAACCAAAAACAAATCTATCACACATGCAACCAAAAATTAATCTGTGAGCTCTTAGCAGGAAAACGAACAATATTGGTGGCATGAGGGGCCGTATCTTACGATAACACAAGAAAAAAATTTCAGTTTTCGTCAAGTGTCATGAACACCATGAAAAGATCGAATAATATGTTTTAGATCTTAATCATTTAACAATAATTTATTAGAATTTAGGTATCCTTATAAAGACCAGCTAAGCATCATTGGCTTGGTCAGCCTTTACCTGACCAACTACCTTTGTTTTTTGAACAACAACACCTAGATATTCTAAGATAATTGGGTTTCCCCATGACAACATCTAGAATATCCAGGGCAGCTCACCACAGGAGGAACCCCCAACTGGGTAAACGACCTGACCTGACCACAGACCCCTTTCTTTGCTGTGGCCAGGATTCGAACCCAATACCTCCACTATGGGAAGTCTTGGGGATACCATTGAACCAAATGACTAATGGTACCTGACCAACTACCTAATACTACGCAGGCTCATTAAACAGCGCCTTTTAGCTTTCTTCAGGATTTGGCCCGAACTGTTCGGCAGATTCCCACGCGTTACGCACCCGTTCGCCACTTTGTTCTCAACTCTTCTCACCTCCTGGGCGAGACAAGCTACCTTTAGCTAGGAGCCTCTTTTCCTTCTACCCAGCTCCACAAAAACAACGTCTGACTTGCATGTGTTAAGCATATAGCTAGCGTTCCTTCTGAGCCAGGATCAAACTCTTCTTTTGACTATGATTTGGCCCTACAGTGGTAGAACCTGGTGAACAGGGTGTACTACTTCTCAAACTTCTGTGAACTTTTATTCTCTAATGATTTTTGCTACTTTGTTTAGTTTTGTGATTGATATCTTAGAGAAGTTGATAAAGTAAAGACAGTATATTTTGAAAGCAATGGTGGCTAGGATTGACTTCAGTCAGGTCATCGATTAACCTTATGGTCAACTTGCTTGAATCGAAGAAGAAGAGCCCACTTTCATATTGAATTCAAGCTTTAATTAGCTCCTTCAGGATGGGATTGACCTGTTTAGATCGCTGGGTCCTATTCATTAAAAGACCATTTCATCTATTAACTCTCTTTCTCAAACCTGCCACTTTCTTCTGATAGATGGCTTTCTAACTGGCGTTAGATATTCCTTGGGAAAGTGATTGTCGCATACCGGCCGACATGAACAACTCCAATTTAAGCCTTTATGAAAGCGGGCTACCTTATTTATTCAAGCCTAAACTAGGAATGGGCTAATAGCAATAGCAAAAGAAAAGTTTAAGGCGGTGAGGTGAGGTAAAGTAAATCAACAATAGGCCATATCTAAAGACATAAGGGGTCTAGTCCGAAACTGGTCTCGTGCTAGATTCAACACATTAGGCAAGAAGGCAAAGCGGTGGGAATTATCTTTCGAGGCAGCCCGCACGACTCATCCTAAGTGAGGGCTTAGCCAACAACACGTGCCTTTGGGGGCTTGCTTAGCTAGAAAGATAAAGTCTTCAGCCTAGCTCGACTTAAAGCAGAGGAAGCGCCTAAAGGCTTTTTTCAATCTTGATTTTAGGTCGTAGTACTTACCCGTTTTCACAGGCTTTTGAGTAAAGAGAAATGGCCTTCTAGCTACTCTCCTTTCAGTTGAGTGGCTTCCTAGATAGGGAGTACGAGCGGTGGGATGGTGGGACAAAATTCATTGAGGATGATGAGACCATAAGGGGGTAAGGGTGATTGTAACGATACAGAGAAGATAAGCATTACCCATTGTAACACCATAGGCAAATCCCACATTGGCCATGGCCAAGAGAGATTTTTGGGTCATAAGAAATGCCCCGCTTCAAATACAATCAACGCGTTTTGGGCGCATTAGTTGTGAATGAGAGGAGAACCCCATAGTTAAACGTACTCGGGTGAGAGTAATCCAGGGATGGGTGACCTCTGGGAAGTTTTCACCCATGCAACCAAAAACAAATCTATAACACATGCAACCAACTCTTAGTAGAAAAACGAAAAATATTGGTGGCATGAGGGACCGTATCCGTCAAGTGTGAGCTCTTAAGATAACACAAGAAAGAAATTTCCGTTTTCGTCAAGTGTCATGAACACCATGAAAAGATTGAAGAATATGCTTTAGATCTTAATCTTTTAACAATCATTCATTAGAATTTATTTATTTATTTTTGAACGGCCAACAAACAGATAATTGGTTAGTACTACATACGGGGTGACTCATTGGCAAAAGGCCATCACCAGCTGCCCTAACCCAGCCGTACGGAGCCCTTAAGCGCCCCAAGTTTTCTCCAGTTTCGGGGAAAACCCACCCGCCCGAAGTCCCACTGATGGTAAAACCCGGACGCCCTCTGGATCGAACCGGAGATCAAAAAGATCCCAGTCTTCCTTCATTGAGCCACCATGCCCCTCCCCAAAGTGATGTCTGTAGGAATAGAAACTGGGTCTCTTTTAGAGAATCCGGATTTTCCTACCACTACACCACATTGAAAGTTGCATTTATTAGAATTTATATATCCTTCTAACGATATTGTTCTTGTCTTTATTCATGGCCATTTATTTTGTCAAAATGTGACGACCGCTCATACAAAAAAAATCTGTCTGTTACAGTTAAACTATTAAGACATGTGTGCATACAGCCCAATTACCACCAATTAAATCAATATATATCAGAGTGCAAGTTGCTAAAGAATTGCAACCATAGAAAAGAAGTTTAGAATAGATGATAAGCATTCCCAGTACGACAATAAGCTCTTCCGATGGTCCACGGCCCATTCCACTGATTGGAATGGGGACCGCGACAGGGTCCGGAAGAAGTGATGAGGTGAAAGCGGCTGTGGTTGAAGCCATCAAGGTGGGTTATCGCCACTTTGACACTGCGGCATTCTATGGAACCGAGAAAGCTGTCGGGGAAGCCATCGTGGAAGCTTTAAGAGCGGGTTTTCTGAAATCTCGAGGAGAGGTTTTCATTACGACCAAGCTGTGGTGTAACTCCAACGAGCGCCATCTTGTTTTACCAGCCTTGAAGAAGAGTCTCCGGTAAGAAACGTTCATATTTTTCTCACTTAATTTGTTCTTTCTTTACGTTTTGATTAACTAATTATGCATTCAATCATTCGGTTCTTTGGAGTTTTGTGCGGTGCGGCGAAAGTTTTTTTTTGTTAGTGTTGTCGTTGAGGGTCTAAACAAGCCGAGCCCTACCGAGCTTGTCTAAACTTGAGCTAAGCTCGTTTAATTTATTTGAGCTTGAGCTCGGCTTCTTTACAACTCTATTTTTAAAGCTTCACCGCTGCCCGGCTCATTAGTACTTTTTCATGCTCGGGCTCTTTTAGTTTGTTGTTTATTGATTATACAATTATACTAACATATGTTTTTGTGATTATATTTTAGATATAACATAATATATATTATTTATTTTTCTTTTATCATAATTATAGGTATAATAATTTTTATGTGAAAATATATATTTACTAAACCTTAAATAGCAAGTTCGGTGTCCAGTTAGTATGTGACACACAACCTTGCTTTAGTTTAAATAAATCAAAGATAGCAATACAAACAAATGTGAGACTTGGTTCGAGTGGTAACAAGCTCAAGTGCCAACCAGTAGGCACAGTTTCGAAGCACTCTTTTGCTTTTTATTACTATGTGGTTTTTTTATATTTTCAATAATAACCCTTAATTTTTAAAATTTTTAAATATACCTCTCAAGTTTCAAGTTTACCCCTGGACAAAATTTTCAACTTTACCCCTTAAATTTCTAAACTTTCAAATTTACCACTTTTAACTCATTATTTTTTGTGATTTGATTTTTCTATAATAACTCTGCTAAATCCGCAGACGGGCTTTCGAGTCTAGGGTGTGACAAACCGGGTTTTTTCTTTTTTTACATTCGTTGTACAAAATATTTTTTATATTTATATTTAGTTTTTACTTTGTTACTAACTTGTTTAACAAATTTTTCGTTTTAATGTTAAGTCATATTCGCGAAGCAATTTATCTAATTTTCGATATTCATTTTACTGTTAACTTCTTTGACAAACCGAGTCACAACAACTTTATACGTTTTCTTATGTACTTACTTACGTTAATGGCACCGCCGTAATACGTGTAACGAATTCGCAAACATGCTGCATCGTGTGGGGCTAAATTTCTAGTTTAATACCATGAATAAAACTTATACAAATAACAGCCTAGGGCTCTCGCTAGTTTAAAATCGACTCGATTCGAGCTTATACCAATTAATTTACATCCTAGTTGTCTCTTGTCATCAAACTACTTTCTTACCAAGATACCAAGTAATAAACACACATTGAAATCTATGAACACAATACATTTTATAACAACTTAGTTACATTAGATATTGACAGTTTATAAATTGATGTAGGAATTTGGGACTAGAGTATGTGGACCTTTATCTAATACATTGGCCACTCAAAATTAACCACCAGCATATCAAAATCCCGGTTCCAACGGAATATGTAACCGCAATCAATATCAAGGCAGTTTGGGAAGCAATGGAGGAGTGTCAAAATCTGGGACTAACCAAATCCATTGGTGTCAGTAATTTCACTTCTCAAAAAATTCAAGAAATTGTTTCGTTCGCCAAAATTCCTCCGGTTGTCAACCAGGTGATAGTAATTTCACCTCTTATGATACTGTTTTTTCTTGACAACACAACATCGAAACCCACTACAACAGAACTTGTCTGATATGTCAGACTTTTCCCGCCGACATCCGGGAATTTGTCTTCGGGATAGCCTATTGCGACAACATGTCGTCGGTAAAGGCTTCACCGTTATTAGTTCGACGCTAAAAGTGAAAAATGTAGTTGGTCGAGTATCGTCAGGACAAATTGGACCTCCCCCGACGACGTGTCATCGTGATAGGGTCGTGCCAAATTTTCTTTTTAAGAATATTGTCGTCATGGCAAATCGGACCTATACCGATAAATTGTCGTCGGTGGAGGGTCGTTACAGAAGTTTTTAAAAATAATTTCTTATGTGAATATTACTAATAAGATTAAAAAGAAACCTTAGGGAATAGTGTAGTTTTTTTTTTAGAATTTTGCCACATTAGTTTTTTTTTCGTATTTTTTTTTAGAATTTTGCCACATTAGTTTTTAAATTTTTTTTTTTTACATTTTCGTTTTTAACCCTTAGGATTCCTTCTTTTTGAATTTTGCCACATTGTTTTTTTCATACTTTTGTAACAATTATTTCATTTTTATATTTTCGTTTTTAACCCTTATAGTGTATATAATATACGTTTTTAACCTGTTTAATTTTCTATTAATTTCGTTTTTTTTAATAATTTTCGTTCGTTAACTTTTTTCAAAATACGGAGTACGTAGCTGTTTGTAGTTTTTTTTTTGTCAGCATTCCAATATATTTTTTTTTAAACGGACTTGTACTCAAAATCCATTTTTTTCGTTGCCTATAACGAGTGCCGTTACATATGACCCGTTGTGGTATCGTGACGAGCTGAACCTATTATGGGCGAAAAACCTCATTGTCGATATTAGTATTATCGGAACCCGTATCGATATTCACCCAACGGTAATTTTTTTAATTTGTTTTTTTCCCTTTTTTATTATTTAACTTTATCTTTCCTTTCTATTAACATTATTTTTACCGCTACGCCTTCGTTTTCGTTAAATATTTTTTAACGATGGGCCCGAAATTGCTTTCTATAATAACTTTCGTTCGTTAGGTTTTTAAATTACGGAATGTGTTGTTTTCTTAAAAAAAAAATTGCCAACGTTCTGTTTTAAATTTTATAAAAAACGGAGTTCTATTCAAATTCGAGTGTATTTTTTTGTATCATACACTATAACGAGTGTACGATTCGATATAAGTTTTATCAACGCAAACGAGTCACCAATAATGACCAGCCTTCCGTGATTCGCGGCGGGAGTTAAAAAGTAGGTACAATAATTTACGTTGTTCAGGCTATCACTTATGTGGTCCACTTGTGTGTTGCAGCAATGTTATATTAAAAATAATAAAATATAAATTACGTTTAATAATTTTTTAAATGTGTCATAATAAATAAAAAAAATTTAAAAAATTATGTTTAATAATTGTAATATTGTTAAAAATAATGATAATCTAATAATAAGACCTTGGAGGGTGAATACGTAGGATGTTCGGAGTTGATTGTCGCAAATTTGTCACACTGTTTCTTACGAGGTTTTTTCCAGTAAAAGTTTTTCTTGTCACAAATGTGTTGGATAATCGGATTTCCTATGTATTTCTGACGAAAATCATAAGAAATTATTTTTTTTCTAGTAAGAATATCTTACGAGTTTTTCGGTTTGGATTTCTTTGAAGGTTGAGATGAACCCGCTTTGGCAGCAAAAACAACTCAACGAATTTTGCAAAGAGAATCACATCCTTCTCACCGCGTACTCCCCTTTAGCTTCAACCGGCAATTCATGGGGAAACAACAGTGTTATCGGATGTGATGTTCTCCAAGATATTGCCAAGTCCAGAGGGAAGACTACTGCTCAGGTACTCCTTAATTATTTCTAATTTACATCTTCTACACCACATCAACATGATATTAAAATAAGGAGTTTGCGTAGGAAATTCTGACAAATAATTTTTTTCGCTAACTATTTCCGATGAGGGTTTATGCGTCAAATATATTTTCGTCGCAAATGGGTCGGAAAATAGGTTTTCTTACTCATTTGCGATGAAATTATGCTAAAATTGGTTTTTTTTTCTAGTAGTGGCGCTAATCTTATGATTGTGTACTAATATGGACTTGTAGATATCATTAAGATGGTTATATGAGCAAGGTGTTAGTTTTGTAGTAAAGAGTTTCAACAAAGAGAGGATGATGCAAAATGTTGACATCTTTGATTGGGCATTGACGCAAGAAGACTTGAACAAAATTAGCCAAATTCCTCAACGCAAACTCGTTTATTTGTTAGGTTTTGTGGTGAGGGAGCCTAATGATATAACGGCTGAGATTGATTCAAAGCTTTAAGTGAAGAGTTTTATCATGAAAAGGAGATGCAATGATTATGTCCAACGCAGTACTTCGTTAATTAATAGATAATTAATTTGGTCGCAAGCATTGATATAAGTCATCAGATGGCTGATTTTGCACCAAAGATTTGACACCCACAAAACAAGCTAGTATTAAAAGCAAATAAAATGTTTTAGTCGCATTTGGACGAGAAATGATTTATACGGTTGATATTTTATCAACAAGTTACAATATAAATAAATAATTATATTAATTTATTTATTCGGATGATGATAAAAAAAAAATTTCTTCATTATTTGTATAAACTAGTAATTGTCCAGGGGCGTTGCGTGCGGAACAAACTATATAGCAAACGACTAACCCGTTCGTTAAAGAATTAAATCAACGTAAGCGCGCGTTGCCACACGTCAAACCGTGAAAGAAATTAACATCCTCAAAACTGTACGTGAGAAGATTGTATAACATTTATGTCTATAATATAAAACTCAAAGAACGTAAATTTTTTTTGGCATAAAAGCCTTAAAACCGGCCAAGGAAAGCCATAAAATCGGCCAAGGGGTGGGCTACGGGTTTCGATCCCACGTCGCATGAATAGTCGAAAAGCACACCTACCAAAATAACACGTATACGTATCAAAATATCGACGAATAACTGCAAATTTGTCCGCAAATGACATGTGTACGTATGAAAACAAGACACGTGACACGTGATTTTGTCGAGTTTTATAAATGTTCATTCTAGGAATTTTCCCAATGAATAAAAGTATAATACCATATAAGACTCTCATGTCCACATATTCTTATTAGCCAAAATTCTGAAGACATATTCAACCATCAATTGGCCAAGTTGCAGTGTAGTTCTTGGTAGTTTCTCCGAATATCTAAGTGACCAATTAAGTCTTATAAGATCTCTACAAATTTGTCCCCAAATTTATACTACCAAAAATCAGCAATTAAGAGAGAGAGAGAGAGAGACCATGCATTTACAAACAGTATTAGCACTGGTAGTAATTTCAATTTTGGTGCCAGCAAGTGCTCAAAAGAGTTCACAATGTGAACGTTCTTGTGGCAACGTAGCTATTCCTTTTCCGTTTGGTTCAGGGGAAGAATGCTACGGTGACAGCCCAGATTTCCATGTAAGTTGTAACCGATCACGTGATGGGTATACACCTTTCTACGGTGACGTTGCTGTTAAAGATATATCACCGAGCACGGGTGAGATAGAAATTATGTTGTCTGTGGCCCATGAATGCTACACCAGCTCTGGTAGTCGTAGAAATACAACAAACAACTATGCCAATACATCATATCTGGAGTTGGGGGCTTTCCACATCTCGACGAAGAACAGATTTGTTGCAATAGGGTGTGACACATTAGCGATTATTGAAAGAACAGGGAATGATGAGTCTAGCGGTACTGGATGCATTTCTACATGTGATAGCAACACCGAAATCACAGATGGATCTTGCTCTGGAATTGGGTGTTGCAAAGTAGAAATCCCAAAAGGAATGAGTTCTTTTGGCTTGATAGTAGGTAGCATTAGTAACCATGTCAATATATCAGACTTCAATCCTTGTAGCCATGCTTTTGTCGTTAATGATGACGAGTACAACTTTTCGTCCACTGATCTGCGCGATTTTGAATCTACGGAGAAGATGCCTATGTTACTTGATTGGGCAATTGGAAACTCGACTTGTGAAATAGCCAGTAAGGAGGACCATGATAGTTTCTTGTGCAAGGGAGAATATAGTGAATGTGATAAAAATTATACCGGTCCTGGATATCGTTGTAGTTGCAAGGAAGGTTATGAAGGCAATCCTTATGATAAAGATGGATGTCAGAGTAAGTTTTGATTTCTATCCTATCTTTTTTCAATCCTTGTTGCACCAATTTTTCCCCTAATTAATAAAATGCTTGATATTTTGGTATTCTTCAGATATTAATGAGTGCCTAAATCCAGAAAATCATGACTGTCAACATACATGTATAGATACACCAGGAAGCTACGAGTGTAAATGTCGAAAAGGTTACTCCGGGAATGGAAAGAAAAGTGAATCGGGCTGCACTTTAGATCAATCACACTTTATAACGATTACCATATGTGAGTAGACTATCCGTCCGTTCTCAAATTATATGATGAGAAACGTATTATGACAAACCGAATCATTGTGCTAGATATAAGCTAATGCTTCTTACTGCAGGTGCATTTGCGGCTACGATACTTATTCTTGTGCTTGTAACGTGGGTGTACGTGGGTGTCAAGAAGCACAAGGGTATGAAACTTAGAGAAAAATTCTTTAAGCAAAATGGTGGAATAATGCTGCAGCAACGAATTTCTGGGAATCGGGGTTCTCATGACCAGGCGAGAGTCTTCACTGTCGAAGAGCTTAAAGCCGCAACCAACAACTATGACGAGAGCAGGATTATTGGAAAGGGTGGCTATGGCACTGTTTATAAAGGAGTTCTATCTGATGACAGAATAGTTGCCATAAAGAAGTCCAAGTTACCAGATCAAAATGAAACACAGATAGAGCAATTTATCAATGAAGTTGTTATCCTTTCGCAAATTAATCATAGAAACGTGGTGAAGCTGATTGGGTGTTGCCTGGAAACAGAAGTCCCGTTATTGGTTTATGAATTCATTCCAAACGGTACACTATCTGATCACATCCACGGCGAAAGCAATTCATTGGCAATTACTTGGGACATCCGGCTCAGAATAGCAACGGAGACGGCTGGAGCACTTTCATATTTACACTCTGAAGCCTCAGTCCCAATCATTCATCGAGACGTCAAACCAATGAATATACTTTTGGATGACAATTATGTAGCAAAAGTAGCGGATTTTGGAGCATCTAGGCTGATTCCTATGGATCAGGTTGAGTTGGCCACAATAGTGCAAGGAACGCTAGGTTATTTGGATCCAGAATACTTGCACACGAGTCAGCTAACTGATAAGAGCGATGTTTATAGTTTTGGGGTAGTGCTAGTGGAACTTTTAACTGGAAAGAAGGTTCTTAGCTTTGATAGGCCAGAGAAAGAAAGGAATCTAGCCAGGCATTTTATATCTTCTCTAGAAGAGGGGGGACTATTACAGGTTCTTGATGAACACTTGCAGCTAAAAGAAGTTCCTAATGAAATCATCTTAGTTTCAAGACTTGCAGAAAGATGCCTACGCCTTAAAGGAGACGAAAGGCCTACCATGAAGGAAGTGGCAATAGAGCTGGAAGGAATACTGGCATCAATGATACAAAAGCATCCATGGGTCCAAAGTACTTCAAACGAAGAAGAAGGTGAGTATTTGCTTCGAGAACCAATGGACGACTACGGACACACAGATTCGTCACACACACTCTCAGCTACTTTTGATAGCATGAGCCAACATACTATATTACCAATTGCTAGTGGTAGGTAATGTTAGAGAATTGTATATTTGGTTTCTGTAACATTCAGTAAAGATCAGAGGTATGTAATATTTTAGTTCTGTTCAAATTTCTCTTGTTTATGAAATTCTAATTTCCCATTTCTAATTTGTAAGTTACTTAAGGTCACAAATTTGGAAACAAAAACTGATTTGGAAAATGCAATTGAAAAGTAATATATACTCAATCATATAACCATAACGAAAGAATCTTGATTTAGCTTGACCCTTGATTCGTAATTTATGTTGGAAAACAATGGATCAGTCACTACAAGGAAAAGACTCAATAGCGGCGACATTTGTCGCCGCTAATACCCCAAAATGTCGCCGCTAAAGGTATTAGCGGCGACAGTCGCCGCTATTGAGTCGCCACTAATTCTTCGCCGCTAAAAAGTAAATTGTCGCCGCTAATGGCTAAGGTTATTAGCGGCGACATGTCGCCACTAAAATGTCGCCGCTAATGCCTTTATTTCCGGTTTTCTGGTTTTTTTCAATATTTTCATTATTTTCCAGTTTTTTTTCAAATACAAAATACTTGTAAATTTGCAGTTTTGAGACATATAAACATATAATACATATACACTACATAAACATATAAAAACTACATAAATATCATAATTCTTTAATGTTTGGAAAAATAAGTCATAAAAATAAAAATACATAAACGTAAAACTAGTCCTTAGATCATCATCGTTGTAGTCCCCTTCTTTCGTATTAGTTGTCTGCTTCTTACCAAAGAAACTCGACGATGTAGATGAAGGTGATTCATCCCTACTACTTTGTCCGTTTGCGAAAGATTAAACTTGTTGAGTTGATCTCTAAAATTCGGGTCGTCAAACAAAATGTTAGCTAGTTCCTACAATTAAATTAGATTACAAGTTAAAACAAAATTTTAACAAACTACTAACATTTAACAAATCTACTAACATTTACCAAACTAATAACATACATATACAAGCATACAAGTTTCAGGTCAAACGGTTCATTTTACACACACACACATATATATATACATGAATATGAGTTTCGAGTCAAACGGTTCAGTTGAAACAATCAAATAAATATGATATAATCAAATAAACAATCAAAGTGTGATAGAATCAAGTACCTTAATATGATGATCTTTTTAACATTTTGTGGTCTTATACTCTGGGATTTATATGCATGCAGGGTCTGTTATTGTTTCTAACTGGGGCACAAAGAGTATATATTTTCGGCCAACATCATTAAAAGATGAACAAAATGTGGTAAAGTCAATTATAAAATGTTTCAAGCTTAAATAAATACAGTTTCTGTCTTTGTCCATTCACCAAAAAGAGATGTAACTAATAATTATATAGTGACATGAAATACTCAATTACCACATTTCCATAGTCACTCCTACCAGCACTACTTTTATCATCACATATCAGTAGCATAAAATATCCCATTATCATTCAACAACAGGAGCTTATAAAAATGTCAATCTTGAAAAATCCAACAACAAAACCTTAAGTACTCTATGTTAGACCTGGTTCTCTCCACCTTTCATACACAGAATCATAATCAATTTTTCTGCAAACTAACATCCTAACTTTAGTGCTTAATCTAAACTTCAACATGAACTAAATTCATAGACAATAGTGAAATTCAAGGTCAAAATGCAGCTCTCTTATTTCAAAATTAGGCAGTATAACCTATATCACAATAAATCACATAATCCCTAACCTTTTTTGCAAAATCAAAAAAATATTACAGTAACAAAAACGTAAAAAAGAGTAAATGTAGAGAGACGTACGATGAGAAAATGAAGACTGAGTTGGACAGATTGAATGGTGTTCTTGGAGAAACCTTCCGAATCATCTTCGTCTCTGTTTCGCTGTCAATTGCAAACAACAATTTTGAGAAAACTTTAACCAAATTGGAAGTTAGTGTTTACCAAAATCAATTGCAAACAGCAATTGTAAGAAAGCTTGAACCCAAATTGGAAGTTAGGGTTTACCAAAATCAATTGCAAACAACAATTGTAAGAAAGCTTTAACCCAAATCGGAAGAAGTGCTACCTTGAATCGCGATTAACAAACAACCGATCGTACTAGTTGTGGCGGCCCTTGTTCAACCGGAACTCGTTTGGTAGAAGCCGTCGACTGCGGTTTGTAGATGAAAAGATGGGGAAATAGCCTGAGTCGGGAGGTTGGAGATGGGAGCCGGAGTCGGCTGGTCGGAGAAGGGAGCCGGAGTCGGGTGATCGAAGACGGGAGTGGGCGCCGGAACCTTGATGAACGCCGAAGAATTAACGCCTTGGGAGAGAGCTTTCGCAGGTGGGGTGTGAGGATAAACCAAAAAGTGAAGACTAACAGAGGGAAATAGCCCGCCATTGTGTTTCAGGGCTTTAGCGGCGACATGTCGCCGCTAATACTGTCGCCGCTAATGCCCTATAGAAGATCAGCCCTTGGATCAGGTCGCTTATCAACGGTCATATGAGTTGCTAAGAATTCCACCCGTATTTTGAGCAATAGCGACGACATTTGGCATGTCGTCGCTAATGCCGTCGCCGCTATTGCTTGTATTTCTTGTAGTGAGTGGATGATTTGTTCTTTTCTATTTATCAAACGAAAACTGCTGGACTAAGAAATTATTGTTACAATAACCCAAAGGATCTAATTAAAATAAAACTACGACTTGCTAACCAAGCTATTCTAATTGGACTCAAAATAGATTATTTGATAATAATGCTAATTGTATATATTCTAAGTTGCCCATGTTGTCCACTCTCATAGCACATGAGCCTTAGAAAAGAGTGTATTAGTGTTTGTATCCTCTATAAATAAAGAAGTTCTCTTTATGTCTAAATGCATATTATATTTCAGTTTATACAATACCATTTTACATGGTATCTTAGCTAAGGCTCTTGGTACAGCTCATGGTTAAGTTCGGTCCCTAGTTACAGCCCTTGTTCAGTCTGTTCACCATCGCCCCTTCCGGTTTGAAAATTATTTTTTAAGATATTATCGTCTCACCGCCCTCACCATCTTTCTCAGAAGACCGCGATTAGCGTACACTGAAAAAATCATGACCTGGATTTACTGTCACCGCCACCTTAATCTGACCAGAATTTACTGCCGGCCACCACTATCACCTGTTTTTTGGTCCCCGGAACATCTGAGGTATTGTTTACCGCATTTTTGTTACTGTTTATTATCAGTATGTTGTTCTTCGTCGAGAAGTACCGTTTACGGCGGGACTTTACTAATTATCACCCGAAAATTAACAAACTCGTTTCATTTTTACTCTTGTTCTGATTTTTGACTCATGTTCGGGTTTGATACTGCTATCTTCCGATGGGGGACAGAAAGACTAAAGTTATTCCAGAACACCAGATTGTCTTCGCCCTGGTATTATCAGCTTTGCCTCTATTTTACGTATCTCCGTGAAACATGACTCCAATAATTGGAGTTCATGGAGCCTATTTGTTCAGACATGTCTTGCAAGTCTAGACAAAGTGGATCATATGACTTAACAACCCCAGATCCGATTACATGTGAATGACGTATCGATGACAATGAGATCTAAATGGCTCTTTGGAATGCTATAGAGCCACATGTCCTCATCATTGCCCAAAATTTCTCCACTTTGAAACGAATGTGGGATGAGCTATCTTCATCCTTCTTCACGAAGAAATCCTTATGAATGGAATGTCCTTAGTTTCGGACTAAAAAACGCTCCATCCATTTTTCAAAGATTTATAGATAATATATTCTTGAAATATGAATTTTGCTTAGTATACATTGATGACATTTTGGTTGCAAGTGAAACATTATAGGAGCATGAACAACATTTAAAACAGATATTTGAAAAAAAAGAAAAATATGGTATAGTAATCTCAAAAAGAAAAATTGAACTCTTCAAAAGAAAAATATCTTTTCTTGGTTTAGAATTAGGAAATGGTAAAATAGAATTACAGTCACACATTTCTACAAAAATTTTAGATTTTTCAGAAAAATTTGAAAATTTAAAACAAATATAAGCCTTTTTGGGACTAGTAAATTATGCTAGAAAATTTATCTCAAATCTATCAAAATTAGTAGGTCAATTATACAGTAAAATCATAAAAAATGGGTAAAGATATTTTAACACAGAGGATATTAAATTAGTTCAAAAAGTTAAAAATACTATAAAAACTATTGGTCCATTAGAATTACCACTAGTTACAGATTATCTTTTTATTGAAACGGACGGATGTAAAGAAGGATGGTGAGCTGTCCTTCTCTACAAACCAACTAAATATAGCCCCAAAACAGAGGAAAAAATTTGTGTTTACTCCAGTGAAAATTTTCAAAACAAAACCAACTTGACAATCATAGACTTTGAAATCCAAGCATTAATCAATGCTTTAGACAAATTCAAAATTTATTTACATAATGAGTTCACAGTCAAAACAGATTGTGAAACAATTATAAAATTTATGAAAAATGACCAGAGTAAAAAGGTAAATAAAATAAGGTGGGTCAATTTACAAAATACTTTACAAGGCCATGGATATCATATAAATTTTAAACATATCAAAGGAAAAAATAATGGGATAGCCGATATGTTCTCCCGAAACATTAACAGGATATTTTTTTCCAGATGGAAAAGAAAGATAAAGGAAAAGCAAAGATTATACAGCCTAGAAGAATTATTTCTCCGATGAGTATATCATCTGAAAAAGAACAGACAAAAAAGCTTTTAAGCCAAGCTATAAGGGCTGACAGAGTACAAAGTTCTAGAAAGCTACCAGCATCAATTACTGGGTTAGACACTGCCCTACAGTATTATAACCCAGTAAACAGCCAAGATCCTGTTAATGAGAGACCAAAAAATATACACACTAAACAAAGGGCTGATACACATTTTACACAAATCTCATTCATTACATTTGGAAATTACGGTTTACAACAATGTAATGACCTCAATACAAAGTTTCGTCCAATTGTTGAAATGAATCTGACAGATAAGCAGCAATGCTTATTAGACAACCTTTGGCATATTCAAACCATGCCACAGGCTTCGACATTCAAAGTACAGGTTTTAAATGCATTAAGCATTTACTTTCATGAGCAAAGCTCAAAAATCCCCAAAAAACAACAATCAAAGTTTACTCACTACATCGTTTTTTGAGGAACAAAGATTGGTATCTTCAATAAATAGGAGACAGTTGCAAAATTTATACAATGTCCAAATCCCATTTACAAAGGTTTTTACAATTTCGCTAAAGCATTAAAAACAGCCAGGGAACATTTTGGCACAAATAGTTTCTATATTGAGCAAGAAGAAGTTCAAACATTTTCTGAAATAACAAAGACTAATCCTGAACAAATAATCAAAGCTCAGGAGGAAGTAATTGTAAAGCTTTATGAACAGCTGATAAAAAAGGGACAAGATACACATCCTATACAAGCCCAAATTGAAAATAGCCTCATGAAACAGAAAGTGGCTATACTCGAGACAAAAAATAAACAGTACATACACAGGCTCGAGAAAACAGAAAAAACAGTTCCTCAAAATAGAAGCTATGAAGTGTTCAGAATAAGAATGCTTGATACACCGAGAAACACCAAGAAACACCGAGTTTTTGTCGTTTTCATCTTTAATTTGTATCCGTTTATTTTACTTTACTTTAAGATAGTGCGCATTATTGCGCTTTTCTTTTTTGTTGTCTTTTGTTTGACATGCCTATAAAAGAAGGCATTAGTCTCAGTTGTAAAAACACCGAGAAACACCAAGAAACACCGAAATATCAATAAGAAGAAATCTTTCAGTACCCTCATGGCACACTAAAAATTTCCTACCCTCTTCGGCCTATCTCTAACACTATAAATTCTTGATCTTCATATCATATCCCTCAAATAAAAAAAAATAAATAAAAAAAAATCACTGCAAATATTATTATCATCCGCATCCGCTGTGCATATCTCCATTTTCGCTACCAGCTTACTGTAAGTATTTTAAATTATGTCAATTTCAGTTTATGAAATCTGGTACCCCACCTAAATTGATATATATATATATATATATATATATATATATATATATATATATATATATCTTTGGAAATTAATAGAAAATTTACACCGGCTAAGTTGGTTAGGCTTGCCTCCTATTACCCCGGAGACCTAGGGTCGAGTCCCCTCGCTAGCTGCTAACTTCATAATTTTTTCAATCCATTTTAAGGTATTTATTAATTGTTTTTGTTAACCTATTTTAGTTTTATACTTTTTTTTTTATTCAAACTATTCAGAAATAAATCTTATTTCATTTTCAAAATTGATATAAATTATTACTAAACTGTAACACCCTAAAAATTAAAAGGTGCTATTTTTATAGAATTCAAATGAAATAATAAAACTAAAGGACTTAAAAGGGTAAAAATGAAAAAGAATGGGAGGGCACCCCTTATAACTTAGCCGCCACCTCATTACACCCTCATTCTCCTTTTCATTTTGCGCATACTCTAGAGAGAGTGAGAAAGCGTTGAAAAAGAGAGAGGGACGAGTTGGAGAGAGAACGCTTAAGGAAACGGGTTTCGAGCTCCTATCTTGCTTGAGGATCGACGAGAAAGGCAGACACACGAAACAACACACGTTTGAGGTAAACGGGTTTCGGGCTCTCAGATGGCTGTGTATTGCTTGCTTTCTTGCACCTTGCGTCCCACTTTTAATTCATGTTTTCTTCGATGTTGTGAAAAGTCGGTTTCTTGTGGACCAATAGCAGCCCACGTTTTCCCACTGATTGGCCCAAACCCACGTGAGTACAAATCAGCCCATTTAATTCTTTGTTTCAAGTAGTCCATGAACTCCACGGTCCACGTCAGAGTAGAGGTGCACAAAAAAACCGGTTTGGAAATCCAAACCGGTTCCGAACCGGAACCCGAACCGCCCCATAACCGGTTTTGTGTGAACCGGTTTCAAACCGATACGAACCGCCAGTTTACAACCGGTTTAACCTATTTGTGCGACGAGCGGTTTACAACCGGTTTTTTGTGAACCGGTTTGAGAAACCGGTTTGGTAAACCGGTTTGAACCGGTTTAACGGTCAAAAAAAAAACTAGCCGTTGGAAACAACTATATAGCCGTTGGGACCAATTTTTGACCGTTTTTTGACCCATTTTAACCCACAAACACATTATAAATAGGTAGTGGGTGTTTTGGTTAAATCACACTTCTCAAACGCTCAAAAAACGCTCAAAAAATTTCAAAAAACGCAATGGCAGGTTCTTCAAGTTATGGTGTTTCCTCTAACGAAGTTAGCGTTGTGAAAATAATACCAACAACGAGGAACCCCGCAATTTGGTCAAACTACGATCTATGTGAGTTGTCTAACGGGTTGGAACGTGCTCGTTGCAAAAAATGTGGTGGTTTTTTTAAAAAGGAATCAAATTCTACTCTAAAAACTCATCTGGAAAAATCGTGTCCGAGTTTGAAGAATATTCCAGGTGAGCGTCAAGCATCTATGACAAGCGAGGGTGGAATTTGGAACTTCGATCCAAATATTGTTCGAGATAGAATGGCGAAATTAGTTATTCAAAGAGGTTTGCCGTTCAACCATTTCGACAACCCGCTCACGACGAGGATGATTCAAGAAGCCCTTCAACCACGTTATCATCAAGTAAGTCGTAGTACTCTTAGACGTGATTGTCTAAAAATGTGGAAAAAAGCAAAAAAAGAATTAATTTTAGGTTTTGAAAAATTGGAAACCGGTGTGAACTTAACCACCGACGTTTGGTCGGCTCCACATGGTATTCCCGACTCATATATTTGCGTTACCGCTCATTGGGTTGATCCCAATACGTGGCAAATGATGAAACGTACAATCGCGTTTGATATGTTTGAATATCCGCACACGGATCAAAATTTATTTCACATTTTAGATGATGTGATAACCGATTTTAAATTACAAAATAAATTATTTTCAATATCTTTTGATAATGCCTCAAATAATACAAATGCAGTTCAAAAATTAATATTAAAATATAATCCGATTTGCAACGGCGCTTTTTTCCATAATCGATGTATTGCACACATCATCAACTTAGCCGTGCAAGACGGGCTTGGGGTTGAACCCGTTATTGAAATAAGTAATGCATTTCGAGTCATGCTTAAAGACGTTTTTAGTAGTAGTAAAAAAAGATACCATGAATATATTAGATTATGTAACGATACGGGTTTGATTTGCTTAGGTCCCAATTGGGACCTCCCAACAAGATGGAATTCAACTTATAAAATGTTTCATAGTGCTATACGTCAAAAAGATACTTTATCAATTTTTCATGATATGCTTTCCTCAAAACCGCGTCGTAAAATTCAAAGTTTTCCGTCTACGAGTTGGGACATTCTTGAAAATTTAACCGAATTGCTCGAAGTTTTCAAAACCGCCACTACTTTTTTATCCGGGGTTTATTACCCCACAAGTCCCTTGGCTCTTAAACAAATATTTCTAATGTGTAACAAATTAGCCGAACTTGAAAATAAAAATACTCTTTTTACGACAATGATAAAACCGATGAAAGAAAAATTTGTTAAATATTTTAAAGAAATGCCTCCGGTTATAACTTGTGCCGCCGCATTAAACCCTACAATTAATGTTTACGGTGTTGAAACCTTGATTGATAAAATAACTTACGATTTGGATTTGAATTCCGAAGATATTCATTTTTCAACCGTAACAAAAACTTATTTTAACAAATGTTTGCAAGATTTGTTTGATATTTATTTACATAAATATGGTACAACACAAACCCCACATGATACGATGGGCGCGGGCGCATCAAGTAGTAGCTCGAGGAATGTAAACTTAAATTTGTATAACGAAATGAGAAATGAATTTACTAAACGGGCTAGAGGGTCCACCCCGAGTAGCGAACTCGGAAGGTATACGGGAAAAAACTTTTTATCATTTATGAGTCCGGATGTTTTTGAGGACTTTGATATTTTGGCTTGGTGGAAAGGAAACGAATCTACTTTTCCGGTCCTTTCCGCCATGGCCCGTGATTTACTAACCGTCCAAGCTTTCACGGTAGCTTCGGAATCCGTTTTTTCTCTTAGTGGCAGGGTTTTATCTATTCGAAGAACTAGACTCACTCCCGCGGCAATGGAAATGTGCATTTGCTTGAAAGACCATTTGGATGCGGTAGATAGGAGACAAGATAGGGCTTCGCTTGAAGAAGAAATTGAAGTTGAAGAACTCATACACGAATCTGAGGTTAACCAAGGATTGGCGAGCCCACTTACAAATGAAGAACTCGCCGAAGATGATAGACTACGAGGATCCACTAGTAACTCCGAGAATGACGGCTAATATTAAACAAAAAAACTCCAAAAAATAAAAAAATATATATTTTTTTCTCGTATTGTAATGTTTAATATTGTAATGTTTTGTGATTTCCGAACCCCTACAATATGAATAAACGTTGAACTATATGTTTTTCTTTTTCTCGTATTGTAATGTTGTAATATTTTTTAATTTATTTTAAAAAAAAATTTTTTAAAAAAAAACCGGTTTAAACCGGTTCACCAACCCGAACCGGTCCAGAACCGACCTGAACCGATTCAATAGGTTCGACATTTTATACTTGCAAAACCGGTTTAACCCGAACCGGTTTGGGTCAAAACCGGTTTAGTGTTTGCGTTGACCAAACCGGTTCGGGCCGGTTCGAAACCGGTTCGGTTCAAAAACCGCCTTTTGTGCACCTCTACGTCAGAGGGCCGAATTGAATTTTCCCTTTGATATTAGTCACGTGAATTCCTAAAATTTGCAATAGAATCATGAATTAAAATTCAATCACTTTTAGTTTAACTATTTTCTTATTTAATTTATATGAATTTTAGTGCTTTTAGTTTATTATATATAATAATAATAATAATCTATATAATATAAAAAACAATGTAAAGTAAGTTGTTTTCACATAACTAAGGTTAAAAACATATGATTAAATACAAATATTAATACGTGTAAATTAATCATTCATCACATCCCTACACTTGACATTTGCTTGCCTCCACCAAGCAAAGCTCTTTCGCAACACTACAACAATGGCTAGACAAAAACGATCAAGCACCCTTCACCAAGTGTTAGCTAAGGTCCAAACTCATACCCGATTCACATGACTTACAACGTTCAATAGGTTTATATCCTAGCAAGAAAAAGTGTCATGCAATTAAAACTTAGATTACCTAACCATGATTAACATGCTTCAGGTTTTAAACATACATTGAAATACACCTTCTCACAATTAGTCACTCTTCTCGTGTTAATATATGGACTAGCAAAAGATGTGCTCGTTATAATTGATATCAGAGCCATATATGTGTCGTTTGGGATGGTGAGCGAACCTAATCGAGGATGGTGAGTCCCCGAAGGTATCCATGCGAACACCTTAAGAAAATCCCACATCCCTGATTAGGATGGTGGGGCAAACCTCATCGAGGACGATGAGACCGTAAGGGGGTGGGGTGATTGTAATGATACAGAGAAAATTAGCATGACCCATTGTAACACCATAGGCAAATCCTACATTGCTCGTGGCCAAGAGAGATTCTTGGTTCATAAGAAATGCCCCCGCCTCAAATACAGTCAATGCGTTTTGGGCGCATTAGTTGTGGATTAGAGGAGAACTCCATAGTTAAGTGTACTCGGGTGGGAGTAATCCAAGGATGGGTAACCCCTAGGAAGTTTTCACCCATGCAACCAAAAACAAATCTATCACACATGCAACCAAAAATTAATCTGTGAGCTCTTAGCAGGAAAACGAACAATATTGGTGGCATGAGGGGCCGTATCTTACGATAACACAAGAAAAAAATTTCAGTTTTCGTCAAGTGTCATGAACACCATGAAAAGATCGAATAATATGTTTTAGATCTTAATCATTTAACAATAATTTATTAGAATTTAGGTATCCTTATAAAGACCAGCTAAGCATCATTGGCTTGGTCAGCCTTTACCTGACCAACTACCTTTGTTTTTTGAACAACAACACCTAGATATTCTAAGATAATTGGGTTTCCCCATGACAACATCTAGAATATCCAGGGCAGCTCACCACAGGAGGAACCCCCAACTGGGTAAACGACCTGACCTGACCACAGACCCCTTTCTTTGCTGTGGCCAGGATTCGAACCCAATACCTCCACTATGGGAAGTCTTGGGATACCATTGAACCAAATGACTAATGGTACCTGACCAACTACCTAATACTACGCAGGCTCATTAAACAGCGCCTTTTAGCTTTCTTCAGGATTTGGCCCGAACTGTTCGGCAGATTCCCACGCGTTACGCACCCGTTCGCCACTTTGTTCTCAACTCTTCTCACCTCCTGGGCGAGACAAGCTACCTTTAGCTAGGAGCCTCTTTTCCTTCTACCCAGCTCCACAAAAATAACGTCTGACTTGCATGTGTTAAGCATATAGCTAGCGTTCCTTCTGAGCCAGGATCAAACTCTTCTTTTGACTATGATTTGGCCCTACAGTGGTACAGTGGTAGAACCTGGTGAACAGGGTGTACTACTTCTCAAACTTCTGTGAACTTTTATTCTCTAATGATTTTTGCTACTTTGTTTAGTTTTGTGATTGATATCTTAGAGAAGTTGATAAAGTAAAGACAGTATATTTTGAAAGCAATGGTGGCTAGGATTGACTTCAGTCAGGTCATCGATTAACCTTATGGTCAACTTGCTTGAATCGAAGAAGAAGAGCCCACTTTCATATTGAATTCAAGCTTTAATTAGCTCCTTCAGGATGGGATTGACCTGTTTAGATCGTTGGGTCCTATTCATTAAAAGACCATTTCATCTATTAACTCTCTTTCTCAAACCTGCCACTTTCTTCTGATAGATGGCTTTCTAACTGGCGTTAGATATTCCTTGGGAAAGTGATTGTCGCATACCGGCCGACATGAACAACTCCAATTTAAGCCTTTATGAAAGCGGGCGACCTTATTTATTCAAGCCTAAACTAGGAATGGGCTAATAGCAATAGCAAAAGAAAAGTTTAAGGCGGTGAGGTGAGGTAAAGTAAATCAACAATAGGCCATATCTAAAGACATAAGGGGTCTAGTCCGAAACTGGTCTCGTGCTAGATTCAACACATTAGGCAAGAAGGCAAAGCGGTGGGAATTATCTTTCGAGGCAGCCCGCACGACTCATCCTAAGTGAGGGCTTAGCCAACAACACGTGCCTTTGGGGGCTTGCTTAGCTAGAAAGATAAAGTCTTCAGCCTAGCTCGACTTAAAGCAGAGGAAGCGCCTAAAGTCTTTTTTCAATCTTGATTATAGGTCGTAGTACTTACCCGTTTTCACAGGCTTTTGAGTAAAGAGAAATGGCCTTCTAGCTACTCTCCTTTCAGTTGAGTGGCTTCCTAGATAGGGAGTACGAGCGGTGGGATGGTGGGACAAAATTCATTGAGGATGATGAGACCATAAGGGGGTGAGGGTGATTGTAACGATACAGAGAAGATAAGCATTACCCATTGTAACACCATAGGCAAATCCCACATTGGCCATGGCCAAGAGAGATTTTTGGGTCATAAGAAATGCCCCGCTTCAAATACAATCAACGCGTTTTGGGCGCATTAGTTGTGAATGAGAGGAGAACTCCATAGTTAAACGTACTCGGGTGAGAGTAATCCAGGGATGGGTGACCTCTGGGAAGTTTTCACCCATGCAACCAAAAACAAATCTATAACACATGCAACCAACTCTTAGTAGAAAAACGAAAAATATTGGTGGCATGAGGGACCGTATCCGTCAAGTGTGAGCTCTTAAGATAACACAAGAAAGAAATTTCCGTTTTCGTCAAGTGTCATGAACACCATGAAAAGATTGAAGAATATGCTTTAGATCTTAATCTTTTAACAATCATTCATTAGAATTTATTTATTTATTTTTGAACGGCCAACAAACAGATAATTGGTTAAGTACTACATACGGGGTGACTCATTGGCAAAAGGCCATCACCAGCTGCCCTAACCCAGCCGTACGGAGCCTTTAAGCGCCCCAAGTTTTCTCCAGTTTCGGGGAAAACCCACCCGCCCGAAGTCCCACTGATGGTAAAACCCGGACGCCCTCTGGATCGAATCGGAGATCAAAAAGATCCCAGTCTTCCTTCATTGAGCCACCATGCCCCTCCCCAAAGTGATGTCTGTAGGAATAGAAACTGGGTCTCTTTTAGAGAATCCGGATTTTCCTACCACTACACCATATTGAAAGTTGCATTTATTAGAATTTATATATCCTTCTAACGATATTGTTCTTGTCTTTATTCATGGCCATTTATTTTGTCAAAATGTGACGACCGCTCATACAAAAAAAATCTGTCTTTTACAGTTAAACTATTAAGACATGTGTGCATACAGCCCAATTACCACCAATTAAATCAATATATATCAGAGTGCAAGTTGCTAAAGAATTGCAACCATAGAAAAGAAGTTTAGAATAGATGATAAGCATTCCCAGTACGACAATAAGCTCTTCCGATGGTCCACGGCCCATTCCACTGATTGGAATGGGGACCGCGACAGGGTCCGGAAGAAGTGATGAGGTGAAAGCGGCTGTGGTTGAAGCCATCAAGGTGGGTTATCGCCACTTTGACACTGCGGCATTCTATGGAACCGAGAAAGCTGTCGGGGAAGCCATCGTGTTTAAGAGCGGGTTTTCTGAAATCTCGAGGAGAGGTTTTCATTACGACCAAGCTGTGGTGTAACTCCAACGAGCGCCATCTTGTTTTACCAGCCTTGAAGAAGAGTCTCCGGTAAGAAACGTTCATATTTTTCTCACTTAATTTGTTCTTTCTTTACGTTTTGATTAACTAATTATGCATTCAATCATTCGGTTCTTTGGAGTTTTGTGCGGTGCGGCGAAAGTTTTTTTTTGTTAGTGTTGTCGTTGAGGGTCTAAACAAGCCGAGCCCTACCGAGCTTGTCTAAACTTGAGCTAAGCTCGTTTAATTTATCTGAGCTTGAGCTCGGCTTCTTTACAACTCTATTTTTAAAGCTTCACCGCTGCCCGGGTCATTAGTACTTTTTCATGCTCGGGCTCTTTTAGTTTGTTGTTTATTGATTATACAATTATACTAACATATGTTTTTGTGATTATATTTTAGATATAACATAATATATATTATTTATTTTTCTTTTATCATAATTATAGGTATAATAATTTTTATGTGAAAATATATATTTACTAAACCTTAAATAGCAAGTTCGGTGTCCAGTTAGAATGTGACACACAACCTTGCTTTAGTTTAAATAAATCAAAGATAGCAATACAAACAAATGTGAGACTTGGTTCGAGTGGTAACAAGCTCAAGTGCCAACCAGTAAGCACAGTTTCGAAGCACTCTTTTGCTTTTTATTACTACGTGGTTTTTTTATATTTTCAATAATAACCCTTAATTTTTAAATATACCTCTCAAGTTTCAAGTTTACCCCTGGATAAAATTTTCAACTTTACCCCTCAAATTTCTAAACTTTCAAATTTACCACTTTTAACTCATTATTTTTTGTGATTTGATTTTTCTATAATAACTCTGCTAAATCCGCAGACGGGCTTTCGAGTCTAGGGTGTGACAAACCGGGTTTTTTCTTTTTTTACATTCGTTGTACAAAATATTTTTTATATTTATATTTAGTTTTTACTTTGTTACTAACTTGTTTAACAAATTTTTCGTTTTAATGTTAAGTCATATTCGCAAAGCAATTTATCTATTTTTCGATATTCATTTTACTGTTAACTTCTTTGACAAACCGAGTCACAACAACTTTATACGTTTTTTTATGTACTTACTTACGTTAATGGCACCGCAGTAATACGTGTAACGAATTCGCAAACATGCTGCATCGTGTGGGGCTAAATTTCTAGTTTAATACCATGAATAAAACTTATACAAATAACAGCCTAGGGCTCTCGCTAGTTTAAAATCGACTCGATTCGAGCTTATACCAATTAATTTACATCCTAGTTGTCTCTTGTCATCAAACTACTTTCTTACCAAGATACCAAGTAATAAACACACATTGAAATCTATTAACACAATACATTTTATAACAACTTAGTTACATTAGATATTGACAGTTTATAAATTGATGTAGGAATTTGGGACTAGAGTATGTGGACCTTTATCTAATACATTGGCCACTCAAAATTAACCACCAGCATATCAAAATCCCGGTTCCAACGGAATATGTAACCGCAATCAATATCAAGGCAGTTTGGGAAGCAATGGAGGAGTCAAAATCTGGGACTAACCAAATCCATTGGTGTCAGTAATTTCACTTCTCAAAAAATTCAAGAAATTGTTTCGTTCGCCAAAATTCCTCCGGTTGTCAATCAGGTGATAGTAATTTCACCTCTTATGATACTGTTTTTTCTTGACAACACAACATCGAAACCCACTACAACAGAACTTGTCTGATATGTCAGACTTTTCCCGCCGACATCCGGGAATTTGTCTTCGGGATAGCCTATTGCGACAACATGTCGTCGGTAAAGGCTTCACCGTTATTAGTTCGACGCTAAAAGTGAAAAATGTAGTTGGTCGAGTATCGTCAGGACAAATTGGACCTCCCCCGACGACGTGTCATCGTGATAGGGTCGTGCCAAATTTTCTTTTTAAGAATATTGTCGTCATGGCAAATCGGACCTATACCGATAAATTGTCGTCGGTGGAGGGTCGTTACAGAAGTTTTTAAAAATAATTTCTTATGTGAATATTACTAATAAGATTAAAAAGAAACCTTAGGGAATAGTGTAGTTTTTTTTTTTAGAATTTTGCCACATTAGTTTTTTTTTTCGTATTTTTTTTTAGAATTTTGCCACATTAGTTTTTAAAATTTTTTTTTTTACATTTTCGTTTTTAACCCTTAGGATTCCTTCTTTTTGAATTTTGCCACATTGTTTTCTTCATACTTTTGTAACAATTATTTCTTTTTTATATTTTCGTTTTTAACCCTTATAGTGTATATAATATACGTTTTTAACCTATTTAATTTTCTATTAATTTCGTTTTCTTTTAATAATTTTCGTTCGTTAACTTTTTTCAAAATACGGAGTACGCAGCTGTTTGTAGTTTTTTTTTGTCAGCATTCCAATATATTTTTTTTTAAACGGACTTGTACTCAAAATCCATTTTTTTCGTTGCCTATAACGAGTGCCGTTACATATGGCCCGTTGTGGTATCGTGACGAGCTGAACCTATTATGGGCGAAAAACATCATTGTCGATATTAGTATTATCGGAACCCGTATCGATATTCACCTTATGGTTTTCGACAACCCGGAACGGTAATTTTTTTAATTTGTTTTTTCCCTTTTTTATTATTTAACTTTATGTTTCCTTTCTATTAACATTATTTTTACCGCTACGCCTTCGTTTTCGTTAAATATTTTTTAACGATGGGCCCGAAATTGCTTTCTATAATAACTTTCGTTCGTTAGGTTTTTTAAATTACGGAATGTGTTGTTTTCTTAAAAAAAAATTGCCAACGTTCTGTTTTAAATTTTATAAAAAACGGAGTTCTATTCAAATTCGAGTGTATTTTTTTTGTATCATACACTATAACGAGTGTACGATTCGATATAAGTTTTATCAACGCAAACGAGTCACCAATAACGACCAGCCTTCCGTGATTCGCGACGGGAGTTAAAAAGTAGGTACAATAATTTACGTTGTTCAGGCTATCACTTATGTGGTCCACTTGTGTGTTGCAGCAATGTTATATTAAAAATAATAAAATATAAATTACGTTTAATAATTTTTTAAATGTGTCATAATAAATAAAAAAAATTTAAAAAATTATGTTTAATAATTGTAATATTGTTAAAAATAATGATAATCTAATAATAAGACCTTGGAGGGTGAATACGTAGGATGTTCGGAGTTGATTGTCGCAAATTTGTCAACACCGTTTCTTACGAGGTTTTTTCCAGTAAAAGTTTTTCTTGTCACAAATGTGTTGGATAATCGGATTTCCTATGTATTTCTGACGAAAATCATAAGAAATTATTTTTTTTCTAGTAAGAATATCTTACGAGTTTTTCGGTTTGGATTTCTTTGAAGGTTGAGATGAACCCGCTTTGGCAGCAAAAACAACTCAACGAATTTTGCAAAGAGAATCACATCCTTCTCACCGCGTACTCCCCTTTAGCTTCAGCCGGCAATTCATGGGGAAACAACAGTGTTATCGGATGTGATGTTCTCCAAGATATTGCCAAGTCCAGAGGGAAGACTACTGCTCAGGTACTCCTTAATTATTTCTAATTTACATCTTCTACACCACATCAACATGATATTAAAATAAGGAGTTTGCGTAGGAAATTCTGACAAATAATTTTTTTCGCTAACTATTTCCGATGAGGGTTTATGCGTCAAATATATTTTCGTCGCAAATGGGTCGGAAAATAGGTTTTCTTACTCATTTGCGATGAAATTATGCTAAAATTGGTTTTTTTTTCTAGTAGTGGCGCTAATCTTATGATTGTGTACTAATATGGACTTGTAGATATCATTAAGATGGTTATATGAGCAAGGTGTTAGTTTTGTAGTAAAGAGTTTCAACAAAGAGAGGATGATGCAAAATGTTGACATCTTTGATTGGGCATTGACGCAAGAAGACTTGAACAAAATTAGCCAAATTCCTCAACGCAAACTCGTTTATTTGTTAGGTTTTGTGGTGAGGGAGCCTAATGATATAACGGCTGAGATTGATTCAAAGCTTTAAGTGAAGAGTTTTATCATGAAAAGGAGATGCAATGATTATGTCCAACGCAGTACTTCGTTAATTAATAGATAATTAATTTGGTCGCAAGCATTGATATAAGTCATCAGATGGCTGATTTTGCACCAAAGATTTGACACCCACAAAACAAGCTAGTATTAAAAGCAAATAAAATGTTTTAGTCGCATTTGGACGAGAAATGATTTATACGGTTGATATTTTATCAACAAGTTACAATATAAATAAATAATTATATTAATTTATTTATTCGGATGACGAAAAAAAAAATTTCTTCATTATTAGTATAAACTAGTAATTGTCCAGGGGCGTTGCGTGCGGAACAAACTATATAGCAAACGACTAACCCGTTCGTTAAAGAATTAAATCAACGTAAGCGCGCGTTGCCACACGTCAAACCGTGAAAGAAATTAACATCCTCAAAATTGTACGTGAGAAGATTGTATAACATTTATGTCTATAATATAAAACTCAAAGAACGTAAATTTTTTTTGGCATAAAAGCCTTAAAACCGGCCAAGGAAAGCCATAAAATCGGCCAAGGGGTGGGCTACGGGTTTCGATCCCACGTCGCATGAATAGTCGAAAAGCACACCTACCAAAATAACACGTATACGTATCAAAATATCGACGAATAACTGCAAATTTGTCCGCAAATGACATGTGTACGTATGAAAACAAGACACGTGACACGTGATTTTGTCGAGTTTTATAAATGTTCATTCTAGGAATTTTCCCAATGAATAAAAGTATAATACCATATAAGACTCTCATGTCCACATATTCTTATTAGCCAAAATTCTGAAGACATATTCAACCATCAATTGGCCAAGTTGCAGTGTAGTTCTTGGTAGTTTCTCCGAATATCTAAGTGACCAATTAAGTCTTATAAGATCTCTACAAATTTGTCCCCAAATTTATACTACCAAAAATCAGCAATTAAGAGAGAGAGAGAGAGAGAGACCATGCATTTACAAACAGTATTAGCACTGGTAGTAATTTCAATTTTGGTGCCAGCAAGTGCTCAAAAGAGTTCACAATGTGAACGTTCTTGTGGCAACGTAGCTATTCCTTTTCCGTTTGGTTCAGGGGAAGAATGCTACGGTGACAGCCCAGATTTCCATGTAAGTTGTAACCGATCACGTGATGGGTATACACCTTTCTACGGTGACGTTGCTGTTAAAGATATATCACCGAGCACGGGTGAGATAGAAATTATGTTGTCTGTGGCCCATGAATGCTACACCAGCTCTGGTAGTCGTAGAAATACAACAAACAACTATGCCAATACATCATATCTGGAGTTGGGGGCTTTCCACATCTCGACGAAGAACAGATTTGTTGCAATAGGGTGTGACACATTAGCGATTATTGAAAGAACAGGGAATGATGAGTCTAGCGGTACTGGATGCATTTCTACATGTGATAGCAACACCGAAATCACAGATGGATCTTGCTCTGGAATTGGGTGTTGCAAAGTAGAAATCCCAAAAGGAATGAGTTCTTTTGGCTTGATAGTAGGTAGCATTAGTAACCATGTCAATATATCAGACTTCAATCCTTGTAGCCATGCTTTTGTCGTTAATGATGACGAGTACAACTTTTCGTCCACTGATCTGCGCGATTTTGAATCTACGGAGAAGATGCCTATGTTACTTGATTGGGCAATTGGAAACTCGACTTGTGAAATAGCCAGTAAGGAGGACCATGATAGTTTCTTGTGCAAGGGAGAATATAGTGAATGTGATAAAAATTATACCGGTCCTGGATATCGTTGTAGTTGCAAGGAAGGTTATGAAGGCAATCCTTATGATAAAGATGGATGTCAGAGTAAGTTTTGATTTCTATCCTATCTTTTTTCAATCCTTGTTGCACCAATTTTTCCCCTAATTAATAAAATGCTTGATATTTTGGTATTCTTCAGATATTAATGAGTGCCTAAATCCAGAAAATCATGACTGTCAACATACATGTATAGATACACCAGGAAGCTACGAGTGTAAATGTCGAAAAGGTTACTCCGGGAATGGCAAGAAAAGTGAATCGGGCTGCACTTTAGATCAATCACTCTTTATAACGATTACCATATGTGAGTAGACTATCCGTCCGTTCTCAAATTATATGATGAGAAACGTATTATGACAAACCGAATCATTGTGCTAGATATAAGCTAATGCTTCTTACTGCAGGTGCATTTGCGGCTACGATACTTATTCTTGTGCTTGTAACGTGGGTGTACGTGGGTGTCAAGAAGCACAAGGGTATGAAACTTAGAGAAAAAGTCTTTAAGCAAAATGGTGGAATAATGTTGCAGCAACGAATTTCTGGGAATCGGGGTTCTCATGACCAGGCGAGAGTCTTCACTGTCGAAGAGCTTAAAGCCGCAACCAACAACTATGACGAGAGCAGGATTATTGGAAAGGGTGGCTATGGCACTGTTTATAAAGGAGTTCTATCTGATGACAGAATAGTTGCCATAAAGAAGTCCAAGTTACCAGATCAAAATGAAACACAGATAGAGCAATTTATCAATGAAGTTGTTATCCTTTCGCAAATTAATCATAGAAACGTGGTGAAGCTGATTGGGTGTTGCCTGGAAACAGAAGTCCCGTTATTGGTTTATGAATTCATTCCAAACGGTACACTATCTGATCACATCCACGGCGAAAGCAATTCATTGGCAATTACTTGGGACATCCGGCTCAGAATAGCAACGGAGACGGCTGGAGCACTTTCATATTTACACTCTGAAGCCTCAGTCCCAATCATTCATCGAGACGTCAAACCAATGAATATACTTTTGGATGACAATTATGTAGCAAAAGTAGCGGATTTTGGAGCATCTAGGCTGATTCCTATGGATCAGGTTGAGTTGGCCACAATAGTGCAAGGAACACTAGGTTATTTGGATCCAGAATACTTGCACACGAGTCAGCTAACTGATAAGAGCGATGTTTATAGTTTTGGGGTAGTGCTAGTGGAACTTTTAACTGGAAAGAAGGTTCTTAGCTTTGATAGGCCAGAGAAAGAAAGGAATCTAGCCAGGCATTTTATATCTTCTCTAGAAGAGGGGGGACTATTACAGGTTCTTGATGAACACTTGCAGCTAAACGAAGTTCCTAATGAAATCATCTTAGTTTCAAGACTTGCAGAAAGATGCCTACGCCTTAAAGGAGACGAAAGGCCTACCATGAAGGAAGTGGCAATAGAGCTGGAAGGAATACTGGCATCAATGATACAAAAGCATCCATGGGTCCAAAGTACTTCAAACGAAGAAGAAGGTGAGTATTTGCTTCGAGAACCAATGGACGACTACGGATACACAGATTCGTCCCACACAGTCTCAGCTACTTTTGATAGCATGAGCCAACATACTATATTACCAATTGCTAGTGGTAGGTAATGTTAGAGAATTGTATATTTGGTTTCTGTAACATTCAGTAAAGATCAGAGGTATGTAATATTTTAGTTCTGTTCAAATTTCTCTTGTTTATGAAATTCTAATTTCGCATTTCTAATTTGTAAGTTACTTAAGGTCACAAATTTGGAAACAAAAACTGATTTGGAAAATGCAATTGAAAAGTAATATATACTCAATCATATAACCATAACGAAAGAATCTTGATTTAGCTTGACCCTTGATTCGTAATTTATGTTGGAAAACAATGGATCAGTGGATGATTTGTTCTTTTCTATTTATCAAACGAAAACTGCTGGACTAAGAAATTATTGTTACAATAACCCAAAGGATCTAATTAAAATAAAAGTACGACTTGCTAACCAAGCTATTCTAATTGGACTCAAAATAGATTATTTGATAATAATGTTAATCGTATATATTCTAAGTTGCCCATGTTGTCCACTCTCATAGCACATGAGCATTAGAAAAGAGTGTATTAGGGTTTGTATCCTCTATAAATAAAGAAGTTCTCTTTATGTCTAAATGCATATTATATTTCAGTTTATACAATACCATTTTACATGGTATCTTAGCTAAGGCTCTTGGTACAGCTCATAGTTAAGTTCGGTCCCTAGTTACAGCCCTTGTTCAGTCCGTTCACCATCGCCCCTTCCGGTTTGAAAATTATTTTTTAAGATATTATCGTCTCACCGCCCTCACCATCTTTCTCAGAAGACCGTGATTAGCGTACACTGAAAAAATCATGACCTGGATTTACAGTCACCGCCACCTTAATCTGACCAGAATTTACTGCCGGCCACCACTATCACCTGTTTTTCGGTCCCCGGAACATCTGAGGTATTGTTTACCGCATTTTTGTTACTGTTTATTATCAGTATGTTGTTCTTCGTCGAGAAGCACCGTTTACGGCTGGACTTTACTAGTTATCACCCGAAAATTAACAAACTCGTTTCATTTTTACTCTTGTTCTGATTTTTGACTCATGTTCGGGTTTGATACTGCTATCTTCCGATAGGGGACAGAAAGACTAAAGTTATTCCAGAACACCAGATTGTCTTCCCCCTGGTATTATCAGCTTTGCCTATGTTTTACGTATCTCCGTGAAACATGACTCAAATAATTGGAGTTCATGGAGCCTATTTGTTCAGACATGTCTTGCAAGTCTAGACAAAGTGGACCATATGACTTAACAACCCCAGATCCGATTACTTGTGAAGGGCGTATCGATGACAATGAGATCTAAATGGCTCTTTGGAATGCTATAGAGCCACATGTCCTCATCATTGCCCAAAATTTCTCCACTTTGAAACGAATATGGGATGAGCTATCTTCATCCTTCTTCGCAAAGAAATCCTTATTTCATGCGTATTTTGTGCTTCGGTCATACACTAGAGCTAAACAAGGTGACTCTACATTCACCGATTATTTCAATTAGTTCTATCTTTAGGTTATATAGTCAACCATAAACCTGACACTTGATACTGTAATATGTAATAGACAACTTGGTAACACATCTGGTAAAATATTTGAGCTACTTAGGGAATAGATCTGGAAAAAAAAGGTCTTGAAACTAAATAGGGTTTCTTATCTTAATCTAATATGAGATTGTAACTCAATAGGGCGCTTAACTATCTAGTTTGATATGGAAACCATAAGTCATAAGGAATTGAGAATAAACTTGCTTCACAAAATTTGGGTATTAGTGTGTGTTTATGGCATTATGTCTCTAGTTTTGTCAGATTAACCCTAATAGGCTCAAATCTTTCTAGCATTTCACACACTTAAACAATTTTTACATGAGAAGCAATCCAGTCTATCTTTCGAGTCTAAATGGTTATCTCTACTTCTCACATCATCAAAAGCTTACAAAATCTCATTTCATTTCCTTCTTATTCATTAGTCATTAAAACCATCTTAAATTTTCAATGATTGAATATTGATAGCGGATTTAATATCGGGAGCTAATGTATCCATGGATTGATATCCATTTCTTGCCATTTTACTGTACTGCATTGCGATAGGTACACTTGCATATACGTGTGTAGTTGAAATCATTAGTAATTACCTTTACTATATTATGTCTTTTGTTTTACTAATCGGACACGGCGGGGATCTTGAGACGCTTCCTCATGGAAAGCGTATTGTTTGATATCGATGGTGTTCACGGTTAATCTACGCGCTGATGGTTTCGTGCATCACCTAAAGGCCCGGTTAGTAGTTAAAGGTTACTCTCATGCATACGGCATTGAGTATTATGAGACCATTTCCCGTGATGTCAAAATACCATCTATACGTATTTGTATTGCCTTTGCCGCCATTAATCAGTGGCCGCTCCACCATCTTGATGTCAAGAACACCTTTCTTAATGGTATTTTTTTATTGCGACCAACCTTTGGTGTAACTCCACCAAGCGCCATATTGTTTTACCAGCCTTGAAAAAGAGTCTCTAGTAAGAAATGTTCATGTTTTACTCACTTTGTTGTTTCTTTACGTTTTAATTAACTAATTATGCATTCGATCATTCGGTTATTTGGAATTTTGTGTGGTAATTATTCGGTTCTGTGAGTTTTGTGCGGTGCGGTGAAAATGTGGTGTTTTTTCTAATTTTTTTATCCTTATAGTTTTGGGTTCTTATGTTGTTAGTGTTGTCGCCCAGGGTCTAAACATGTCGAGCCCTACCGAGCTTGTCTAAACTTGGCTAAGCTCGTTTTATTTATCTGAGCTTGAGCTCGGCTCCTTTAGAACTCTATACGGTTGTTTAGTACTTTTCAAGCTCGGGCTCTCTTAGTTTGTTGTTTATTATTATAAAATTATAAATAAACTTAATCCTAAGTGTCGGTACACTTTGTTCAAATTCAATTCTAACCCCTACAATTTGTTGATACACTTTGTTAAAATTCAATTCTAACCCTTACAATGAAATGACTCAAATCGGGTACATCTCATAGTTGGCAAACATTGCATAAACATAGCTCTTAAACTTGGAATTAAACATTAAACATTAACAGCGAAAGTCTTTACTAAATTCAAAAACAATTAAAACTTTTAAACTTTCATTATCTTTAACATAAACTACTCATAGGGATGTCAGTCTTGTCAGTAGCAGTCATACAACCATCCACTTTTAAGCCCTCGTGGCGTCATATCTTTTTCTTTCCTTTGCTATCTGATGTGCATACTAAAATAGTCAGCTAACGTTGGTGAGTTCAAGTTTTTCTTTAACTTTATGAAAAGAGTTTTTCTTTAAAAACATCCTTAAGTCAGTCATATTATATCATAAATAGTAAAAATCTTTTTGTTCTTCTTTCTTTCTTTTCAAATACATACGTATTAAAAAAAACCTTTCTTTCTTCTTTAAATATATACATATGTACTTTGTGTTCTTTTCTTTAAGTCATACATTAATGTCTATAATCTGTTTCTTTTTTTTTCTGGTGTCCAACAAGGACTTCTCATGTCCACAAAGGACTTCTCGTGTCCACAAAGGACTTCTCATCGAGTATTATTCCCTAAGGCTCATCGTCCAAAGGCCGATACTCACAATGGTGTCCACAAAGGACTTCTCAGGTAACCGTCATCACCGGGGTAACCGTCGTCACCCATTTCTACCAGCTGTACAACATCCTCGTTACAGTGCCCTGCCGAGCAGTGTCCGGATTTTTCTCATGTTACATCATGGTCTCGTTCCATGACGCAACATCGGCTTTGGGTAGTATTAGTCTCAAGGATTATACTACTACCTCAAGACTTGCTACTATGCTTAGGGTAGCACTAGACTCTAGGACTACGCTACTACCCCAATTCTTTTCTTTTTTCTAGGTCTTATACTCTAACAGAATAGACAATGTATTTGACTTATTCTTCTTCTCTTTGTTTATAAAACATATAGTTAAATAAACCATTCTCTTCTCTTTGTTTATAAAATATATTGTTAAATAAACCATTATGGTTTCTTTGTTATAAAAATAATTGCTAAATGGTGAAGAAGAATCATATATGTTTCATATATCTTATTCAATTTTCAAAAATTTAAACATTTATAAAAATATTACATATGATTGGAACACCTACTGAAAGTTGAGTGACTTTAGTGGGACAAAAAAACTTTGAGGTATTTAAATCGAACACTTGAAAAACTTGATTACTATTGTGTAAAGTTACCCCTTAAATAAACCGTTCTTTTCTTCTTATCTTTCGTTTATAAACATTTAGTTAAATAAATCATTCTCATATCTTATCTTTCGTTTACAAAATGTTCGGTTATATAAACCGTATCTTTCTTATCATTCTTTCTTACAAAACGTTCGGTCACATAAACCGTATCTTTCTTTCTTACAAAACGTTCGGTTATATAATCCGTATCTTTCTTATCTTTCTTTCTTACAAAATGTTAGGTTGTATAAACCGTATCTTTCTTATCTTTATTTCTTACAAAACTTTCATTTACATAAACCATTATCGTTCTAATATTTCTTTGCAAACGTTTAAGTAATAAAATACATTTATTATAAACGTCTAATTCTTGAGTATGCACACCACTCTAAAAACAGTAAAATAGGGATTCTTGAACTCACCTGATAAGCTAGCCTCACGGTGTTATCTATCGTCCAAACGGTCCCACGCACAATCTGGATAAACGAATAAGAATTGGGTCTAAACGACACTAGCCGGTTTCTATACTCAGTTCCAACGAAGCTAAGATAAGTTCGTTTGTCTTACTCGTAGCGAAACTATTAAGTTCGCTCTCTTACATTTAGGCGAACGTGCTAAGTTCACTATCATAGCTTTAGGCGAACCTGCTAGTTTCGCCTGAACTGGTTCTTTTCCCAAACAAACCAATCCTTAAGGAGGACGTCTAAGTTGTAAATCTACATTTCTTTAATCTAACGAAAATCGGACAGAGTCCCGTTTGTTTTATCTAAAACCCGACAATACAAATTGTCCATTTCTATTACCAAATCATAACCAGTAATTCACAATAATCAAGCTTTAACTATTAGCATCGAGGTCATTCTTTCTATAGTTTTATCAGTTTTCCGTTATAAAAATATTAATCTGTCGTTACCATTTATCAAATGAAATCATCAATATTCTTCCACAATACGATATTTATAACTCAGCTCAATAATCTAATTTACATTCTACGGGTTTAGGAGTTATACCTTATCAAGCACGAACCCGCAAAATAGCCAAGGCTCGACCATACGGACTCCGAATCGGGTGATCCGAGAGTCCACAAACTCATCTCGTCTCGCCGGCTACCACGATATGGAACTCGTTGTCGTTCAACCTTCTTATCATCATCATTCCATGGAACCGCTATCATTTACATGTACCCGTCCTAATCATAATCATAAAATCATCATCATTAAAACTACTATCCACCTCCTCCACCGTAGCCGGCCATAACCACCATCCAACCCATCGTCACGGATGTTTTCATCCTCATCACCATCACCGTCGTGAACCACCACCGGCCACCACTATGAGCCACCATCCCCTTCACTGTGAAACTTATGTCAACCCCCACCACTGCCAGCGTGAAGCTTGGTTCAACCACCACTAACCACCGCAAGAACAATTGACGTGAGAACACAGCCACCATCGTCGTGACCTGCAACATTCGAGCTCACTGCCATACCCGTGATCCATCCTCACGTTATGCCCAGCCTTGCCACCATCACCGTGAGCTTGCACCAAACCTCCATTCACGTTTTCCGACTTTATAAATGGATATGGGATTTTAGGTTTAATGCTTTCCTATTTTTGCCTCTTGTCTTTGGTTAAATTACACTATTACCCTTTTTAATTTGATTAGTTGATGAAGTACAATACCGAATTTTCGTTCTTTAACAACTTAAGTCCAAAACGAATCTTGTGTTTTAAGTAAAAAAGGAATTTGGGATGTTACATACAATTTGTTGAAATGTCATAACTCACCTCCGACTTTATAAAATGTCACTTTAACCCTTTCAAGTTTTTAAAGTTTCTAGTTTACCCCATATAAAATATATAGTAATTATAAGTAACCGCGCTTTGCGGCGTGTCAAATCAGAGAGAAAATTAAAGTCCTCGAAACCCCACACTAGAAGATGGTATAATATTTATGGCTATAATTTAAAACTCCAAAAAAGTAAAGAAAAAATGGCATTGAAGCCTTCAAACTGGCCAAAAAAGCACCAAAATCAACCAAGGAGTTGGCTGCGGGTTTCGAACCCGCGTCCCATGAATAGCTGGAAAGCAATCCTACAACTGCGCCAAAAGCATGTTTTGTTTTTCATACCTACTACCATTATTTAAACATTAAAAATTTCTTGAAAAAACAAAAAAAAAATAGCATAACCATGCAACAAAGGCTTATACATTAGCCTTCCTCAGTTGTACCTTTTGAACACTAATTTTCCCACACATACAAATCTTGCCTATTAATATATATGCATATAGAACATATAGAACTATCATAAGAAAACTCAATGTTTATGAGAAAACTAAAAAATTACTTATTTAAATTAAATGAAATAATAAAAAAATCATAACTCAGAAAATAAATTAAAAATCAAAAAACTGCTTCGGAGATCTTGTTTCCCACGTCGTCGTCGTTAAAAAAAACTTGAAAAGTAGTGGGTTTATCTTTTGGGTTTAGTTTAGCTTTTATGTTAAGTTTTTGGAGGGGTGGGATGGGGTGGGGGGTTTAGATTTTTGGGGGTGGGGTGAGGGGGTAGGTGGGGTGAGGTGAGGGGGTAGGTGGGGTGGGGTGAGGTTTTTGGGTGAGGGTGGGGTGGGGGATTAGGTTTTTGGGGGTGAGTTAGGCTTTTTGGTTACTTTTTAGGTTTAGTTTAGGTTTTTGGAGGGGTGGGGGGTTTAGGTTTTTGGGGGGTGGGGTGGGTTTAGATTTTCGGGTGGGGGTGGGGGTGGGGTGGGGGTTTTAGGTTTTTGGGGGTGAGTTGGGTTTTTGGGTGTACAACACATATATAGTAGGAGTTTTATGGTTTTCTTATGAAAATGAGTTTTCTAGTGAACTCACCCTTATATATATATATATATATATATATCTCTTTTATCTCTAATAAAAGAATACTTTTGGATAACACTTGTCATCATATGATGTATCATCACCTATTTTTCTCACCAAAACCATTAACATATTAAATGTTACATATAAATAGAATTAAGTAATTTTAATTACTTAATTCTATTTATATGTAATCTATATCTATATCTATATTATATAATAAATAAAGGTTATTATGCAATATGTCGCCTCCATATTCATTTTCATAATTTTTTTTCAGACTCTCTTTCTTATTTAATACACTTTCATCTTTTAATAATAATATATGTTTAAAAAAATATTAAGTATACTAATAAAACACATTTATTTTAAATTATGCAGTGGTGGGGGTTTAGGTTTTTGGGAGGTGGGTGGGGTGGGTTTAGGTTTTTGGGTTGGGGTGGGGTGGGGGGGTTAGGTTTTTGAGGGTGGGTTGGGGTTTTGGGTGTACTACATATATGCAGTAAGAGTTTTTTGAGTTTCTCATGAAAATGAGTTTTCTAGTGAACTCACCCCTTATATATATATAGGGAAAACTACTTCTTATTTGAACCTCTCCATATATAGGTGAAGGTTCCACTAATAAGTGTTTTTTCGCTAAAAAAACGTTAAGAAGTGGGTCAAACGAACTCCGATTGAGCTCATTCCAGCGGCGTTGGAACCGTCTTATCGAACCCTAATCCGGACCCACAAACCTAAACCCCCCACAACCCGCACCCCCACAACCCGCACCCCCAAAAACCTAAACCCCCCCTCCAACCCCACCCCAAAAAGCCTAAAACCCCCACCCCCACCCCCCAAAAACCTAAACCCCCCACCCCCATCCCCCATCCCCAAACCTAAACCCACCCACACCCACCCCCAAAAATCTAAACCCCCACCCCCACCCTCCAAAAAAACCTAAAACATAAAATCTAAAGCTTAAAATCTAAACCCTAAGGCTAAAAACCTAAAATTCAAACGTAAAACCTAAACGTTAAACGCTAAACCCTAAAAGCTAAGATGGTAGAGTTCAACGATACGGTTCCAACGCCGCTGAAATGAGCTCAATCGGAGTTCATTTGATATCGTTTGTTAGCGTTTTGGTCATTTCTTAGATTTTTTAGCGAAAACTATTTTTTATTTGAACCTCTCCATATATATATATATATATATACTAGGTTATTGACCCGTGTATTACACGGAGTTGGGTACTAAAAAAGCTAAAATAAATAAATCTAAAAATACTTCTTATAATAAATAAATACATATTACATGTAATAATGAAAAATGATAACCATTAAAATCACAGTTTACAAATATCTAAATACAATTACAACTTGTTAAAAAGGGGTGCAACTGTCAAGAGGCAAAAGAAACATAAGCCCCAAAGAAGCTCAAATTCCTGACCAAATGCAGCAAATATAAAAACTGCCGACAATCGTTATCTTCATTCGAAATCCAAAGTAACCATTTTCATTGACCCACATGGTGTATAGGACATGAAGATCCTTTTGAATCATCAGAAAATGAGGTTTTCTAAAACAGAATCAAAATATCAAATACACATATAAACACAAGACATAAGCCAAATCAAAATTACCAAGTAATTAGGTGAAGGAGAGGAGGAAGGTGAAGCAGCAACCGATCGAGAGGCGGACCAGGTGTAGTTGGATTTCGTAGATGCAGACCCATTGATGTTGAAAGCGGCAGCAGTAGGTGGACGGTGAGAGAGTGGAGTGGAATGAAAATGAAGTCGTAGCTAGAATTAGGGTTAGTAATGTATCGGGTTAAAAGATCCGCGTAATTTACCAAGTAGCTAAACGAGTATTAGGCGGGAAATTAGATGGTCTCAATGAGTGGACATGTGTCCTTCAAAAACTTTTATTTATTAGTATATATATATATATATATATATATATATAGAGAGAGAGAGAGAGAGACGGAGGATCCCCTAAGAAGGGAATTTTGCCTAAATAGCCTAAGAAGGATTATAGAGATGACGTGTGGCACTCCTCATAATTATGATTAAAGGGCATTTAGGTCCTATAACCCAAACTTTCACCCCACTTATTTTCTCAAATTACAGCACACAAAATCTAGTACAAAAAAATACAACATCAAAATTCTAAGACAAAATTTAGCACAAAAATTTTAATAAAAAAACTTCAACATAAAAAAATATAGTTCAAAAATTTCAACTCAAAAAAATTAGTACAAAAAATCCAACACAAAAAATATAGCACAAAAAATCTAGTATAAAAATGTTAGTACAAAATAGAAAAAAAACCCATTTTTTTATTTTTTTTAGTTGAAATTTTTTGTATATCAATATGGTACTCAAATTAAAGATAAAAAAATTCTCGATTTTATGGTGCAACTTCTTTAAAAAAATAATTTCGTATGAAAAAGTTATAGACGTTTTAAAATAGTGAGGAAATTTGAAAAAAGTCAACAAAAGTGGCTTTCTCCAAAATATCCTCACTTCACTATTTTTTCCTAAACTTTGATTTCAACCATTGACTACAAAAATGAAAAGCCAAGATTACTTCTTATGCTTATTAAGCAAAATCCTCTTCTTATTTGATTCTCCCTGCATATATATATATATATATATATATGGGACGGTTCTAGAGAAAACCAAATAGTTAGGCGAAAACCGAGAAAATCACTAAAAAACCAATTATAACCGATAATATAATAATATTTATTTTTTATTTTATTTATATATTTTTTATATGAGTATCAATGTAATATTATACATTTTTACCAAAAAATCATTTAAATATTCGTTTATGTATACGTAACTCATAGTGTTACGTATACGTAAACAAGAAACAAAAAAAATATGGTTACGTACGTAACCCATAGTATTACCCATTGTTTTAGTGGTTTTCTCGGTTTTTGCCTAATTTTGTAGTTTTCTATTGATCCCCCCCTATATATATAATGTTACTTTTATTTATTTTTCTTGAAGAAAAGTAAATAAATCAAGTACGCTTGTCAAATGGCACTACAAGGATTTCATCTTTCCCGAATTATCCACACGACAAAAATCATCCGCATAAAGTTGACTAATCCCAACGACATGTCGTGGCAGTAGGTTTTCCAAAAGTTAACCAGTTGACACCCTATCAGAGGATATGTCATCGAGATAAGGTTATTATTTTCCCTTTTTTATTTTTATTTTTTCATGCAAATCTTAAAAATATAAAAAAAACATAAAAAAATAAGAAGAGGCAACATTTTTCCCGTGTAGACGTTGCAATGGGCCTCGATAGGATTTGAAGACGATTTATTCGCACATACAAGACTGTAGATTTCTACATTACGGCGAGGAATATCCTCGTAGTTCGGAGATAGCAACCTTTTTTTGCTGCAAAAAGAACACATACTTTTACAACAAATAATGAGTTGTTTGATGCAATTGATGATGTTATAGAAGAGCAAAATACACACGGAGAAAATGTAGAAGAAGATGGAACTACTTTAGATCTGGAATTTGATGCATTTTAAGGAGCTCAATATTGAGTTATACCTCGATTGTAGTTGGATGTCTTTCCTAAACTTCCTAGCAAAATTAATGCATATTAAATATATCAACTAATGATCAGATAATTCATTTGACCAACTTTTAGGGCTTTTAAGAGTTGCATTCCTAAAATAAAGGGGAAGTAAGTACTAAAAAAAGTATTGCATACTTTCCTTTTAACTTTTGCAATCATGCACGTGTATAGAAGCGGGAGTAAAATACAATTCTGAAAATTACCATACATATTGCCTCCTTACTTATAAACCATTTCTAGTTTTATTCACCCACCTAAGACATTGTACTCATTTCGTCGTTTCAAAGATTACAAACTCATAAATTATCAATTATATACAAATATAACAATAGGTATATAAAATTAGTAAAACATTACTAAATATTATAATATCTAAATTATAAAGTTGTGGTTGAACATTTCGTGACACGGTTTGTTTGTATTGGAAAACGAATATTCCAAAAAGCAGGCTCATGATTATTCTAAATCTTATAACGTATGCAACTTTATAAAACTAGTTTTAAAAAAATCCATAAAATATATGGAATCTTCTTTGACTGATTATGAGAATTACATCTTAATTATGACACAGCAACATTACTAAATATTATAATATGGAATCTTCTTTTTTTTTTAACAAAAATTAAATATCTTATAGAAAAAAGCTAAGGGGGAACTAACAATAGCCCAATTACATCAAGCCAAACGACATACACCAAAACTATAGTACAGTGGTTATTAACTACTTAGATAGGAAACATTACCCAATACCTTTTAATGGATTTATAATCCAATTCTCCTAGCATACCTGTGGATCATGACTCCTGTCCTCTCTTCATTTAAAGATCAATACTTTTATATCTTCCTCCATGTTCTTCATCGATCTTCTAGACTTTGAAAAGACCCAATTATTCCTTGTCTTCCAGATTATTCATAGAGTGCAATAACCTATTGAGCACCTTATTCTTTTTATATCTTTTGATCCCGGTCATTACCTTCAAATGCTTAACCAAGTCCTTAACATTAGAAATAAAGATTAAAACTTATTTACTATTCAATAATTTTCATATAAACTTACGTTTCAAAATTTATATCCGCAAACCCAAACTTTCTAACGAAACATACTATTTACACCGTATCAATCAACTAAATAACGTTTTTTTTTATTAAAACGTGTCGTCTCCATATTTATTCTCATTTTTTTCCCCGCCTCTCTCTTATTTAATGCACTTATATTTTTTAATAATAATATATATTTAAAGAAAATAATAATCTTACTAACATAATAAATAAAAAAATTTTGTGTCACGTGTCACTCTCTGGTTACTCCTCACCCTTATTTTCCCGCTCTCTCTCCTATTAATTATTAATTATTACGCTTCTCTCTCCTATTAAATAATAATCTTTGTATTAATAAATAAAAATTATATGGACACGTGTCACTGTGTGGTTAATTTTTATCATTTTTTTCCCTCCACTCTCTCCTATTAAATAATGATATTAACCCGTGTATTACACGGGTTTTTAAAAATATATAATTTTTATTACTAAATATATAACATTTTATTTATTTAACCCGTATAATACACAAGATGATATTAACCTAGTCTATACTATATAATAAATAAAGGTTTTTGTATGCCACGTGTCGCCTCCATATTCAATTTCATCAAGTTTTTCCCGCATCTCTTTCTTATTAAATGCACCCATATCATTTAATAAGTTACTAATTATAATAACAAAACACATTTATTTTAAATTAATCATCTATTATAAAAAACTTTGAAATATAATTATGTAGATTTTATTTTCAATCAAATAGTAAATGAAAATCAAATTACATTAAATAGTATTTGATGTAAATTATATATTATTTTTTTAATATTTTGAGTTTTGTTTTCTATCCTTAATATGTGTAATACATTTTTACATCTGTAAAATATATAAATAAAATTTAAAAAAATTATGTATTGATATTTTTCACCCCATATGTATTACACGGGGTGTAAGCTAGTAACTAATAAATAAAAATAACTCAGGACACGTGTCCTCTTCCTAGGGGGTTTTTAGTTCCTTTTTCCCGCCTATCGCTCATTCAGTACACGCGGATCTAATTCGGGTTAACCATACCAATTTTACCAGAGCTATCTGACCCATTCTATTGATTACTTTTACTCTCATTTAACCCTAAATCCCATTTCACCATCTCTCGCTGTTCACCATCTCTAGCCGGTCTACCATATTCATCATCAGATCAAACATTAAACCCATAAGATCATCAGGTATGTACTCATGGACGATGATAAGGAATCTATTTGTAAGGTTGTTGCATCACTTACACCAGGCTTGGTTGGAGCTGATCTTGAAAACATTGTTCAAGAATTTGTTCTCATTGCTGCTAGAATAGGTTCAATCTAAACTATGTCCAAATAAATGTATAATTTTGACAATTACGGATTTTTTGACGCTTTAATGATGATTTAAATTTTGATGTCATCTTCAGGTGGTCAATTTGTGATTCAGGATGATATATTTCAAGCTGTGGATGGAGCTAAAGGTAAAGTTTATGATCATGATGTTCAGGGTAAACCATTTTCGTTTGGACCAGCAACTCAAGATCCCGTGCAGTATGGCATGAATTTACCACTGGCCTACTAATCAACTAACCATTTAATTAATATATACAGGTGATTTGTGAAATTCAAGTTTTTGTACTTTATTCTAGCATCAGTATAGATGGAGGTCTTTATTTTAAATTCATGAAGGTGTTCCCTATCATATGTTTCTCTAAATGCACAACTGATATGTTTCTCTAAACAACAATAGATCGACCAATAAGCACCATATTCCTACTGAATATAAGAACTGAGATCAAATGCACCATCACACGTACAATTGTTTCATCCAAACTGCTGCAGCTTGCAGTGGTTCTACTGTAAATGTATCATTAGCCTACAGTGACCACAAAATTTTGACCTCTGCATTCTATCTTTATGATTTTTATTTATGTGACATTTCAGCTTGGGTCTGATAGGGAAAATCCAGTTCTAACAGTTATTATACATAACTAAACAATGTGTTAATCGTGATCAATACAAATTAAAAAGGATTTTTTGGCAGCAGAAAAGATGTTACTACTCTCATACTATAAATAGGTAAGGGCATAATCTTGTGGTCATTCTATTTCAGCATACAACTCATAAACTTGTTGTCAATGATTAGGTAAAATGAATGATCTTCTTTAGAACTGGCAATTGGAGCATTCAAGGGTCAGACAATGTATAGAACTGGCAATTGGAGCATTCAAGGGTCAGACAAGGTATTTTTATTATATTTAATCTTTATTGGATTTTGATAACTAGGTGAAAAGGTGAAGTTCACATTATCTTTATTTGATTCCTATTTTGGTCATCAATATGTCCATATATATTATATAGATACATATGTGTATTATAATTTGTAAACATCATATGCAGGTTGATCATTTGGGTGATATACATATGTGTATTATAATTTGTAAACATCATATGCAGGTTGATCATTTGGGTGATATGCCATTAACCAATTTTTGCTAGAGCCAAGTCTCCATTTTTCTAGAAACTATACAAATATCTCTTGAAGAACATGGTTTTCAATATGTTTTAACAAATTTACAATAATGGACTTATGCTGTTGCTGTCTTAGGACCGATCGTTGATGGTTTTGATTCACAGGTTGACATGATTTTAGATTTGTAGAAATTGAGGCTGCTGATTTTGTTTAATGGTAGGGAGAGAAGATAGCTGCAACAACGTGTATCTCCTTTACTTGGAAACTTGGGTATCTTAAAGATGTATAATAACTTTTTATATCTTAAAGATACCTGTACATTAAAGATTCTGTCTAGGAAAGATGTGGTGTATAAATCCCTCCTGGACCCGTCATATCTTCCTGGGAATCTTTGATGTGAGTATCGCTTATAGGCTAAAACACTTCTTTCTAGCATCTATCATATGGACCCGGAGTTTGATTAGTCATTTTATTTTCCTATTTTAGTTCAAAATCTAGACATTATGTATCTATCTTTCCTCGTTTGTAATTTGGAACTATTTAATTATGAATGAAATTCTATCTTTGGTTGCTTTATAATTCTATCTATCATTTGTCATCTTATCTTGTCATATCTAACATTGCCATTCATTTTGATCTTCGCTAGAATGCCTCCTCGACGTGACACCACCCAAGTTAATGAAATTGCTACCATCATCACCAACCAACTTGCTAATGTCTTACCCGGTATGGTCACTCAAGTGAGTGAAGCACTCCGCAATGCTGGGACTACAGGTGGCAACATCAACAATGCCTCCTACAAGACTTTTCTAGCCTGCAAGCCTGTTGAGTTCTTCGGCAGTGAAGGTGCCACTGGTCTGCTTCAGTGGTTTGAAAAGATGGAGTCCACCCTTAACACGTGTGATTGCCCCAAAAATCTGAAGGTCAAATATGCTTCCAGTGCCTTCCAGAAAAGAGCCCTTACTTGGTGGAACGCCCAGGTGAGAACTAGAGGAAGGGAGCCTGCTCTGGCTATGCCTTGGAACGACTTTAAGGAGTTAATGATCTCTGAGTTCTGCCCGAAGAATGAACTCCAAAAGATTGAAGTTGAATTCTGGAACCATGTTATGGATGGAGGTGAACACATGGAATACACTACTCGGTTCCATGAGTTATGCACTCTCGTGCCACACATGGTAACTCCCCTGAGTCGCATGATAGACCGTTATATTGGAGGAATGGTCCCTCAAGTTAGAGGCCACACTATGTCAGCTTCTCCTGCTACTCTCGAGGCTGCAATTCTTCTGTCTGCCTCTTTAACTGATGATCTGGTTAAGTCAGGGGTGCTATCAAGAAAAGGATCAAAGAAAGCTAAGGAGGACTATAGTAAGAGACCAGTTAAGAAGCAAAAGACAGCTAAGAACTTTGCTATGGCAACTCCTGCTATACCAGTGAATGCAGTTGCTCCAACCCCTCAGTCCACTGCCCGGAAGCCCTACACCGGTAACCTACCCAAGTGCCCCCGATGCCCATTTCACCACCATGGTGAGTGTCGCAAATGCAACAAATGCGGCAAACTTGGCCACACGAACCGTTTCTGCAAAGAGTCTCCTGCCGCAGCTAATGCCAACAATGCTGTTGTGGCAACCGTTGCCCCTGGGAACAACACTGGCAGGGCTTGTTACGAGTGTGGTGGTCTGGATCACTTTAGAGACCGTTGTCCTAGGTTGAACCGAGGCAATAACAACAACACTCCAGCGGCAAATGGTCGAGCTTTCGTTATTGGAGCACCTGAAGCTCGTCAAGATCCAGCCGTCCTCACGGGTACATTTCTCTTAGACAATCATTTTGTTTCTATTTTGTTCGATACCGGTGCGGACAAAAGTTTTGTCTCCACTGATTTCGAGCCCATGCTTAATTTGAGACCTACTAAGCTAGATTCTGCTTATACTATTGAGTTAGCTAACGGTAAACTGATTCGTGCTCATACTGTTGTCCGAGGTTGTTCACTAACACTCGAAGATCACTCTTTCCCTATTGATCTTATCCCCATGGAACTCGGCAGCTTCGACGTAGTTGTTGGAATGGACTGGCTATCCAACAATCATGCCGAAATCATTTGTGCCGACAAAGTGGTTCGTATCCCTCTAGCATCTGGTGATACTCTAAACATTCATGGAGAGAAACCCGGTAAAAACCTGAAGATTGTTTCATGTATGAAGGCTCGTAGCTATCTTAAAAAGCATGATACTGTGGCTTTCTTAGCTCATACAGTCGAGAAGAAATCTGAGGGAAAGAAGATACAAGATGTTCCCATTATCAAAGACTACCCAGAAGTGTTCCCTGATGATTTGCCCGGATTACCTCCGATCCGACAAGTTGAGTTCCGGATTGACCTTGTACCCGGAGCAACCCTTATTGCCAAATCACCCTACCGTTTAGCCCCATCTGAGATTAAGGAACTATCCAGCCAGCTACAAGAACTTCTCGACAAAGGATTTATTCGACCAAGCTTCTCACCCTGGGGAGCTCCAATCCTGTTTGTCAAGAAGAAAGATGGTTCGTTTCGCATGTGTATCGACTATAAAGAGTTGAACAAACTGACCGTCAAGAATCGGTATCCACTTCCGAGAATTGATGATCTGTTTGACCAACTACAAGGAGCCACTTGCTTTTCAAAGATTGATCTCCGATCTGGATATCACCAACTCAGAGTTCTAGAAGAAGACATCCCTAAAACCGCTTTCCGAACCCGCTATGGACACTACGAGTTCGTGGTCATGCCCTTTGGGTTAACAAACGCACCCGCAGTATTCATGGACCTCATGAATCGTGTCTGTAGGCCTTACCTAGACCAATTTGTCATTGTCTTCATTGATGACATCTTGATCTATTCATGAACCAAAACAAATCACGAGAAACACCTAAAACTTATCCTAGAACTTCTCAAAAAGGAACAACTCTATGCTAAATTCTCTAAATGTGAATTCTGGCTAAGAGAAGTTCAATTCCTGGGTCATGTTATCAACGACAAGGGTATACATGTCGACCCATCCAAGATTGAAGCAGTCAAGAACTGGAATGCACCTAAAACCCCTTCAGAGATACGTTCTTTTCTGGGTTTAGCAGGGTACTATCGAAGGTTCATCTCGAATTTCTCGAGAATTGCTCTGCCACTCACTTCCTTGACTCAGAAAAACAAACCTTTCATTTGGGAACAGAAACAAGAAGACGCGTTCAAGTTGCTCAAAGAGAAGTTATGCAATGCACCTATCCTAACCCTTCCCGATGGCAACGACGACTTTGTCGTATATTGCGACGCTTCCAACCAAGGTCTCGGTTGCGTACTCATGCAACGAGATAAAGTCATTGCCTATGCGTCTAGACAGCTCAAGGTGCATGAAAAGGACTACACCACTCATGATCTTGAGTTAGGTGCTGTGGTATTTGCTCTAAAAATTTGGAGACACTACTTGTACGGTACCAAGTGTGTTATTTATACAGATCACAAGAGCCTACAGCATATCTTTGACCAGAAGGAACTCAACATGAGACAAAGACGTTGGGTTGAACTACTGAGTGACTATGATTGCGAGATCCGTTACCACCCCGGTAAAGCAAATGTAGTAGCAGACGCACTCAGCCGGAAGGAAAGAATCAAACCCTCACACATTCGTGCATTGGGAATGATTGTTCAAACTAGCCTTCAAGCCTAAATCCTTCAAGCCCAAAGACAAGCTCTTGTCAGGACTGATTTGAAGACTGAACTCGCAAGCATATCTGAAAATCAATTAGAGCCCAAGTCCGATGAAGTTCTCTACTTTATGGACCGAATATGGATTCCCAGTTTTAATAACCTTAGAGGACTCATTTTGGATGAAGCCCACAAGTCCCACTACTCAGTTCATCCTGGTTCCGATAAAATGTACCAAGACCTTCGAGATTTTTATTGGTGGCCCGGAATGAAGAAAGACATAGCTCTGTACGTTGGGAAGTGTCTTACTTGTCTGAAAGTCAAAGCTGAGCACCAGAAACCCTCAGGATTACTCCAGCAACCTGAAATCCCTCAATGGAAATGGGAGCAAATTTCCATGGATTTCATCACCAAACTCCCTAGAACCTCTAGCGGACACGACTCAATCTGGGTCATAATCGATCGTTTGACTAAGTCTGCTCATTTCCTCCCTATCCGTGAGGACTACAAAATGGAAAAACTAGCCAAGCTCTACATGAACAAAGTTATTACTCGTCATGGTGTACCCGTATCCATCATTTCTGACCGTGATTGTCGCTTCACATCCAGATTCTGGAAATCCCTATAGAAATCCTTAGGGACGCGTGTGGATCTTAGCACGGCTTATCACCCTCAAACCGATGGCCAAAGCGAAAGGACCATACAAACCCTAGAGGACATGCTAAGAGCTTGTGTAATCGACTTTGGTGGAAACTGGGACACACACTTACCTCTCATTGAGTTCTCGTACAATAATAGTTATCACACCAGCATCAAGTGTGCACCTTTCGAAGCCTTGTACGGAAGGAAATGCCGATCACCTGTGTGTTGGACTGAAATTGGTGATAATCAGATAACTGGTCCCGAGCTCATTCAAGAAACCTCAGACAAAGTGTTCAAGATTCAAGAGAGACTCAAGGCCGCCCGAGATCGTCAGAAAAGTTACGCTGATAATCGAAGAAAGCCCCTCGAGTTTCAAATCGGTGACAGAGTCTTACTTAAAGTTTCCCCCTGGAAAGGAGTTGTCCGTTTCGGGAAGAAGGGTAAACTTGCACCTAGGTATGTTGGGCCATTCGAGATCCTGGAAAGGATTGGTCCAGTTGCCTACAAACTTCGACTACCTCAAGGACTCAGCGGTATCCATGACACTTTCCATGTGTCTAATCTTAATAAGTGCTTAGCCGATGACCCTTTACCTATCCCCTTGGATGAGATTCAGATTGACGACAAGTTACGCTTTGTTGAAAAACCAGTTGAGATCATGGATCGTGATGTCAAAAGGCTAAGGCAAAGTCGCATTCCGGTAGTTAAAGTCAGATGGAACTCTAAGCGAGGTCATGAGTTCACCTGGGAACGTGAAGACAAGATGAAGCTCAAGTACCCTCACCTCTTTCATGCTACCACAGACTCTACTAGTGGAATTTCGGGACGAAATTCTTCTAACTAGGGGAGACTTTGACATCTCTAAAAATCGTAACGATTCTAGTTTCGTGTAATTCCACTTCGATTTAATGACAAGTCTCGAATTGCCTCATTTTAATTAGTATAACAATTAAATTACATTAGTGTTATTAATTAAATGGAAATAATTAACTTGATAGTTGTAAAAAAATTTAAAACTTATAAAAACTTAAATGTTTAATTAAATGTAAGTGATTAATAATTAAAATTGTTAATTTTAATAAAAAGACCTTGAACCCTCTTTTTTGTTTGAACCCCGACCTTTACATTTTGGACCCTGGAACTCTCAAGAACACCTTTGACTTTCAAAAGTCAAAATCGCACCCAATCATCCAAATTCAACCAAAATCCATAAAATTTGGAATGATATATCCTTTCTAAACTCATTCTAAGCGTCATCCATCGAGAAGAACGAGATTTGCGTGCAAAATCGTGACCAATTTCGAAGGTTTAAAACCCAAATTTAAAACCCGCGTCGTGGATAACCCAAGCTTCAAAAACCCATGATTCTCGTTCTAAGTCCAACCGAACTCGCGTTTACGGTGGAGCTAATCATCCCTATAAATATTACCTCTATTCTCAGTCGATTGCACCACAAAAATTCGTCCCTTTTCTCCTCCTATTCCCGATCGACTCAAGCACACTCTCCCGACGCAAATCTTTGACGAATTCGCTCTAATCCGTGTGGCTTTCAACTCCAGGTACTCGTTTTCCCTCTAATCGCATTCTCCTCCTAATTGTTTCTGGTTCAAAATCGGTTTAGGGCTCCATGGTTTCATGTCTGAAAGTTGTTTTGGGAAGGGGATGAAGTCTGGTTCAAGTACTAGTAATTGATTTCGGGAACTCAAAACAATTGGAGCCTCAGGTCTGGTGGCTAATAGCACACAGGCAACCCAAGGTCTCGGGTTCGAGCCTTGGGGCTGCCCTTTCTATATTTTTCTTCTTTCTTTTGTTATTTGGTTCTCTTTAACACACACATTAACATAACAAATACATAGATTAATATTTTTAGGCAAATAAAAATTAGTAACATGTTTTCTAAATAAATGAATATTAGCAAACAAAATCTTTTTAGAATTCTCAATTTACTATTATACTATGTATTATGTTTTATTTTAGTAAAAATAAAATGTGTTTCCTGTTAAAATAGCATGTTTTCTTTAAATAAACATAAAGAAATTGTGTATATTTTATATAAAAGATGTCGGGAGTAATCGTGTATTCATTTAAAAGTAAGTTTGTATTCTACAGATAATGTTATTTAAACTAGAAATTATATAAACATTATTTAAAAATCACGTTTTCTTCTTTAAATCACAAGAATTACAAAATAGATTTTATAAACTCTTTAAAACTGGTTCAAACGCTTTAATTAAAAAACTTGATTTTCTTATTTTCATTTTACATCTATAATTATGCTTTTACTATAGCACTTAATTTTCTATTAAAACCCTCTATTATTCAACTTATTTATTTTGATCCTTATTAAATGTATGTTACACTTTAATCCTTATCTTTTCCCAAACTTACCGGACACATCCTAAACTCGGTTAAAGTGTACAAATAGAGTAAACTTCAAACTGGTATGTAGCTATCTGACAAATAGTAAGGTTCTGGCTAGGAAAGACGGGGTTTTGATCCGGCCAACTCTTTCCTGGGAACTTTGCTGTTGTAGGTACTACTCTAGTATGATAACCACTCTAGTATACGATGACTACTTTCCTCTAATTACAAAACAACCCCTCATCTTTCCACGATTCTGTTAACTAACTCAAACTCGAACTCATTTAGGCATCTTCTAATCCAAGTTACTTCAGCAATCAAGATCAATCCCACCTGCTGCAAGGTGAGTTCATAGCCCCCTTTTGCTTTCTATTTTGGGGTGGAAAACATGCTCTTATATCAAAACTGAAACCAAGTCTTGAGTCAAAACTATACTTTGCATTCAATAACAAACTTCCAATTCTAGTAACATTAAACTGATTTATACATGTTGCAAATGTCATTTTTACTACAAAGTCTCTCTTATTTCTAAAACTACACAACCATTAACTTCGGGGAAGCCACGGGAGTACGTAAATAGATCTATTGGCCTGACTAGCCCATTCAGTTCTCGGGTTGATGCATGCCAATCAATTCCGAGCGTCCTTCAAGTTGTGGATTCTGATCAACTTGGAAGGAGCTGGGTGTTCAGAAACTGCATTCTTGACACTTATACTATAGTCTAACACCCTGACAAGGTGTTGGGCGGGAGAGCTATCGATCACTAGGGTTGGTTGTGAACTCATGTATGATAGTTTAAATTACTTGGAATTTGAAACTTGTTTATGATTGTTTCTGGTTACCTATTGTATTATATCTATCAAATCCTATGTTCTCACCAACTTTTTAGTTGACCTATTTTAGCATGTTTTTCAGGTAATGGAAACTAGTTTGCTGTCGTGCTCACGCTAGGATTCAAGGATAAGGCTTAGTGGACCTAGCATAGACTTAAATTGAAAATGAAACTATTTGGTTATTTGCTTTATTTGTATTAAACTTGATGTAATGACTATCGGTTTTTCAATAAATTCCTTAGTACTTTCTTTATTCCATGTGTAATGATTCAATTTCGTCGCCCCTCGTGTTTCCGCCTTGACGGGGGTGTGACATAGGGAGAGAAGATAGCTGCAACAATGTGTATCTCCTTTACTTGGAAATTTGGGTATCTTACAACTCCAACAGAAACGGGCCAAATTTAGATCTTAAGTAAATGAGACGGGTCAAACCTATTTGTAAAGTGTAATTGTACTTAGAGATTTGTAAATTGTAATTGTAACAATTATCATTTCTTATTATTACATGTAATATATAACTATTTATTATAAGAAGTATTTACAATTTTTTTTATTGCATCCTTTTTAGTAATCAACCCCATGTAATACACGGGTCTATAACCTAGTATATATATAAAGAAAATACTAATTATACCAATAAAATACATTTATTTTAAATTATTCATTATTATAAAAAACTTTGAACTATAATTATGTAACTTTTATTTCCAATCAAAAAGTAATGAAAGTCAAATGACATTAAATAGTAATTAACGTATTTTTGAAACTCAATTATATATTAATTTTTACATATTTTGAATTTGTTTTATATCCTTACTATATGTAATATATTTTTATATCTGTAAATATATACATACAGATTTAAAAATTTAATGTATTAATATTTTTCACCTCGTGTGTAGACACGAGATCTAAATTAGTTATACTAATAAAACACAATTATTTTAAATTATCCCTTATTGTAAGAAACTTTAAAATTTAATTAGGTAACTTTTATTTCAATCAAATTGTAATTGAAAGTCAAATTATATTAAATAGTAATTAACGTATTTTCAAAACTTAATTATATATTAGTTTTTACATATTTTGAGTTTGTTTTTATCCTTAGTATATAAAATATATTTTTATACCTGAAAAATATATCCATAAAAAATTTAAAATTTTATATATTGATATTTTTCACCTCGTGTGTAGACACGGGATCTAAACTAGTAAAAAAATATACTAGAGTATGTAAGGGCCTCAATTTTTAACGTTTAATTTTCAGGTTTTAACAAGGAGAACAAAAAATCAATATATTTGAAAGAGTTTTCTTTTTACTAAAACACCATAACTTTAATATGTGTGGTTGTGAGATTTTAAGAAATTGTATACAAAAAATGTGCATAATCGTATTCACATGTGTTAGGATTCAAAGAAAAATAACGTATTTTTTATGAAAGGGATCCCGATTTTATAATTCGTTTCAGGTCTTAAAAAAATAGGATCATCAGCATAAGATGCTTCAACTGACTTCTTTGATTTGGGTTATTAAATTTACTTTGATTGATTTTATTTTAATTTCTAAAAGACAATACAAACGAAACTTATGCATCAAATAAATAATTTCGGTCAATTGGCGGTTGGTACTTGATTAACAAATTATACAAACTGCTTTCGCGTACCAAATCATGCATCAAATAAATAATTTCCTACAAAAAAATACAAAAAGATATTAACCCTACAAAATCCCCACAAGATCACATCCTTTTGAAAACCAAAACATGGCGATTATGCACAAGACAATGATAAGCTCTTCAGAGGGCGCACGCGCGATTCCAGTGATCGCAATGGGCACAGCAACAGAATCAGGCGTGTTTGGCATGGAAGTGCTGTCACCAACGACTCTAATAGAAGCCATTAAGATAGGTTATCGTCACTTTGACACAGCTGCAGTATACCGAACTGAGAAATCTGTCGGGGAAGCCGTTGCAGAAGCTCTAAGATTAGGCCTCATAAAGTCTCGATCAGAGGTTTTTATTACCACCAAGCTGTGGTGTAACGCCGCTGACCGCCATCTTGTTTTACCGGCCATCAAGAAGAGTCTCCAGTAAGATATTTTCATACTTATGCCTCCCTTTTAAGTGCATATTTTAGTGGGAGTGAGTCTTGATCATCTTCGTTTTTATGGGTTAATGATAACAAATTGTTTTTATGAAAAAAAACAAACAAACAGATTTCTAGATGCTTAAGTGACAAAAATCCTAACCAATTTGAGATGTAAAAAAGAAGGGTCTAACAATTAAATTGGAGAAAATTTGGGAAATAAAATCAGACTTTTCTTTTTCCCAAAACAGACATTAAATTTTCAGTTTCCACGTATTAAACACGTCAATATCGTTATAATTTTCATGAAATGGGCGAATTCACGACATTTGGATATGTTGGAGAAACGATGATGATGTTGGATAGCGAGATGCGGATGCAAGGAACAAATGACGGCTAATCGCCAAGTTAAGAATGGTGAAACACAAGTTATAAGTTGATTAATCTATAGTTGGCGAACCGCCGAACGACGAAACACCGCTGCCATTAACCAACATTTCCGGCAAAATAAAAATTATTCCAGCGAAATCAATAAATTTCGGTAAAATAATAAAAAAAAAGTTGGCGAAGTAAATTCTTAGTTTTTTAATTTTTTTGATACGTGGAGGTCTCTTAGACGTCCACGTATGTCAGGGTCGCCCCATTAAATAAAAGTTCCAATGATTTTAGTATGTGAGATTTCAAAATAAAATGTTTATATTGTATATAATAGACAAAATCAAACGTTTATTCTCGTAATTTTCCTATTAAATTACCCTCAGAGCCTTGTGGCACCATATTATCATCTCAAGTTGAAATTTTTTAATCAAAAGTCAACAATCCTATCTATCCTTCTTAAACAGACCTCATTTTTTATTTAAAATACCCCCAACCCCTTCCCCACTCACCCACCCACCCCACCCCCTCGCCCACGTAATATATGCTAGATAACACTTATCAGCCATAGCTAAGTGAATACGCCCCAAAATTCAATAATTTATTTATTGTAATCATTCATTTCTTCTCAGACTCTTCAACCTTAATTTTAACCTATGAGAATCGTAGTCTCAATTTTTAATTTTAACTTATAAGGCTCGTGGGTTCAATTTAAATCCTTTAGGCTTGTGACCTCAATTGTTAACCTCTAAGGCTCGTTACCTTATTGTTAACTCTTAATATTCCATTAATATAATTACACAACAATATCAAGGAAGCACATATTATTCATAACCCATAATCATAAAATACAAATCCTTATCATGTATACTTTCTAAGGGGTTCGAGTTCTTACCTTTATATGTGAAAGTTTCTACTCCTGATTTGTAAATCTTGAGTGCTTGTCTTCCTATATATTTAACTCCTTTCAATTAGTATTATGCACATCGTGTTTAGTAATATATCTATACTACTAATTAGACGTACGGGTATAATCAAACCATTCTATATGTAGTCCGTATACGATCATTAATCTAAAAATATATCTTAGTAAATATTGTGAACGTTTTATCGATTAAAATCAATTATGAACAAAAGCTCGTACATTAAATCTCAAAGTTGTATTCTATTTAAGTACGATACAACCCATATTGGGTGCATCCAAACCGTATAAAAATCCATCAATATCGCCCGTATACTATATACCTAGTATGGTTTGTATTGTGAAAACTAATACAGTTTGTATTGTGAAAACTAATACAGTTTGTATTGTAAAGTTGTAGCCCGTATGGTTTGTATGGCTCATAATATGAAAAGTGTCATATTACATAGCAATAACATATGTAATTGTTTTACTGTTGTGATATGATGCAACGCGCAATAACTAGGTCAAATAAAATAAATTTCAAAATATTTAAACGTGATTTTTTTTCACTGTTTCGTTTTTTTATATTAAGTTTCGAATACGTCCACGTTGCAACGCGCAAGTTTACATCTACTAGTTGATATATTATTATTATTTATTATTATTATTATTACTACGTTTTTTTCAAAATCGAACGACGGTCGTATTAAAAAAATGAAAATCTCTACTACCTTTTACGAGTCAATGGAATAACAGATTCGACAACATAGCCACCCTATCTATTTTACAGTTTTATAACTGATCATTTTAATTTCATTTGAAGGTTGAGATGAACCCACTATAAGATGATTTTTTGAAAGTAGAAGATGAGTACCCACTATAAGATGATTTTTTGAAAGTAGAAGAAAAGTCAAAATGGTCTATAACTGATATCATTTTAATTTCATTTGAAGGTTGAGATGAACCCACTTTGGTAACAGAAAAAAATCAATAAATTTTGCAAAGAGAATGGCATCCTTGTAACCGCCTACTCCCCGCTAGGTGCCGTTGGCAATACTACATGGGGACACACCCGTGTCATGGAATGTGATGTTCTTCAAGATATTGCCTAGTCGGAAGGAAAGACAATGGCTCAGGTACTCCTGAATTACCAACATATTTTCGGGCATAAAGCGAAAATCAAAATAGTGATTTTTTTTTAAAGTTTTCTAAATATATAATAATTACTAAAATGTAATCTTATGTAGCGTGAAAACATATAATTTTAACACAAAAGTTGATAGATTATCATCTCTCTACAAACACAAAAGTTGATAAATTATCATATATATTTTTACGTACACATATATACACTACTACAAAAAACAAAGCTTTTAAAACGGTATTTTTAGTATTTAAAATGGTTAGTGAACCGTTTTAAATAGGTGCGTTTTAAATGATGGTTTTGTCTTTTAAAATGGTTCGTGACCGCCTTAAATGATTTTGTTTAATTCACATATTAGTATAAATAAAGCGGTTGCTAAATAATAAGACCGTTTTAAATGAGTTATAACAATCGTTTTAAATGAATTATTTGATGTTTACAAACCGTTTTAAATGATACATTGCAAACGTTTTAAATGATACTACAGTCCAAACATTTTAAATGATACTATAGACCGTTTTAAATGGACTATTCGCTTTAAATGAAATTATTTAAAAGGGAAAAATCCTTAGGTGAAATTAATAATGAAAAAATTCAAATTAAAATGGCTCTATGAATTCACAAATAACAATACAGCTCAAATGTAGGTGAAATTGATAACGAAGTAAACCCAAATCAGCTTTGAACTCAACATTCAACATTTGTTTCTGGAATACAAGTTTCAAAAATAACCATATGTCTGCAAACAGAAATATTTCCTAAGGTTTGAAGTCCACCAAGTGAAGTAATAGTTTTTCTTCTATATCTCTGTCATTCACAAAACTCTATCATCCTTTCTCAATCCAGAAAAAGTTAAAATTTCACCATCAGCCAAGTGCACTTAGGAGCAATTTTTTTCTGAGTAAAAATAACACAAATTAAAGAAGTTAAAACCACATACAAAAGTATAATTTTTCAAGTTGATATGAAAAGAAATTAAAGTAAAATTTTATTTTATTATAAATGTGTTATGTAATTTTCATTTCATTCCATGATGGAAGATAAAGAAAAACAATCATTGGTTATGGAATGAAAATTGAAATCAAGTGGGAAGGAATCACATATCCATTCACCATTCCATCCATAGGATTTGGTCATTTACCAAACACCGGCCAAATCAAATATATTTGGTTAAGTTTGAGAACTTAAGAAATAAATCCAAGAAAAGTAATTGGGATAGCTATGACTTTTACCTGTCACAAGTCTTGAATTTGAACTTAAACCAGTGACGAAAGAGAACATATAGAGATAAAGCTCTCTAATACATGCTCTACAAATCGGTCAATTTCAAGTTGACTAAGTGTTCTATTGTTGTGCATCATCTAAAACAGATAAAAGTTAGATTACAATTCAATATATAAATGTATATATGAATATATATATAACGTATAAATATACATAAATATTAGAATATATAATATACTTACAAGATGTTCATCGTATTCCATCACAAATTCATACATGGCGTTCATTACGTAATATCCACATTCCCAGGTACTTGATTGTTGATGGCACTAAATACATTAAATTAATAATTTATTAAATATTTTACTAAATTAAACAAATAATAATGCGAGAAAAAGAAAACTTACATTAACCATTTTCCATAAAATACTCTTTCCAATAGTCTTTTCTAGTAAATTAGCAATTGTGTAACACTTGGCACTCTTTCCTTTGTTAATTGAGTCAATAATATGTCCATACAATTTATGATCCGTGTGATTGTTATGGATCAAAATCAACGACCAATGGCCTCTACAAAAATGAAAAAAAAATCACAACATTAATATTTTAGTATTATAATAAATTAAACAAATATAGTATAAGCAAAATAGAAAATATAGATATAATACTCGGCTAGATACGGTGCCATAAAATATCGCTTGTCTTTGTGATACTCCATAACAGCTTTAATATGATCGATGACAAAATTACTATCACTATTGCAGTAACTAAGTCCGATCATTCGAGGATTGAAATATGCCGTATTACCTCCTCCCACTGTATATAAATACCTAAAATATAAAAAATAGATAAAGTTAATAACACTCGGTTATACTTAAGAAATATGTTACCATAAAATATTTATAAAAAAATAATTAAACTTACATTGTATACAAATGCAAAACTCCGACATCCGCCCAGTCATTGACACATAACTTCAACATCGACTCTACTTCAACATTCTCAGTACAATTTGACATATACATCCCGCTCGGTGAATTAACTGTTACTGAGATGGTTTGGCTATATATATGCTCAAGTTTTTTCGCTAGCCTATATATTTTTTTAGGTCTTGACTTTGCTAAAGTCAAGAGTGGAGCTATATTTTTAGGATCAGGAAGAACCTCAGTAGACTTAGGATCATGAACATGCTCAGTATGAGTCGTTTGATGATCAGTAACATGCTCAGTATGAGTAACATCCTCGGTATGATGCGATCCTATGGGAAACTGGTCATTCAACTACATCAACAAATGGAATTAGCAAACCATTTAGTATACCATATTAATATATATATATATATATATGTGGTGTGTGTGTGTGCGTGTGTGTGTCTATATATATATACTATATAGAATAGATTGATTACCATATCCAAAAAAGTCAAATCATTGTTTCCTTCTCCTTGAAACGTCATGGGTCCTTCATCACGCTACATTGGCGAAAACAAATTTATTTTTATTTCAACTAAATATAAATTGCAAAAGAAAAAATACCAAATTACCTGTACTAGCCTATAATATCCAGAATGTTGGGGCGATTGTTGATGTTGGGGAATTGATTGCCGTGAAGAATCAGAGTTTAAAAGCTATGCATTACCAAAAAAATATTAATATAATAAAACGGTAATATACGGTTATTGATTATATAAAAATACCTTTATTGCTTTTCTAGGCCACTGAATAAATTGTGTTCGTGTGCTTTCCATATCAGCTACTTTCTCACGCTTTGTGTAGGGCGGGACAGGGTAATATTTACAAGATTCATTTACGTAATCTACATGGACTTTCACGTAATCATCAGGTATCGGGTTTCCATGTAAAATCCTAATAGAAGTAGGATAAACTTGACCATGTCCTAAAACCAAATCTGGAAAACTATCGTCGAATGGCCATTTAAGGTCAGACCTACTCATTACTACAAACAAGTAAACATTTTTACGAAACATAATTTAAAAAAAAACTAGTAAACGAACCTTAAAATATATTACCTCGATTTCTGGTAGACAAATAGCCGAGCTCGCCTGAGTCGCTGCAGCAACTCGATACTGGTCTCTCTCCAAAGCATCTATCTCCTCTCTAAGTGTATCCGCCTGCTTAGTTGTTTTCTTTTTCTTTCCATAAACAAAGATTTTTGTAGCACCAATCACATCGGAAACTAACAGTGTACGCCCCCCGTGTTGACGTCCCTTCCCGACTACCTCGGTAACTACATCTTTTCCTTCCACATAATAAGTACCATTTTCCTTTATCTCTATCTCTTTACAATACTATTAAAACAATATATAATATATAATTAATTGATTAATATAAATATGTATATATATATAACAATTATATAAAATGAATATAAATATTACTAATTCGTGAAGTCTTCCTGTCAATACACCTGTGGTCCAAGTTCAAATAACTTTGTGACAGGATTGCAAATCGCTCTGCTAACGGTATATATTCTTGAACGTCTATCTTCCATATGAGCTATATGTGGGTAGCGTAAGACAAGTTGATTCCATCTATCTTCCCATACTTTCTCCAATCCTACAAATCCCCGACGCCCTACATGAGCAGGATCAATGTTTTTTCCCGCACTAATCTTGGCCTTTTGACTTGTTTTCTTCAAAAAAAAATTAAGTAAATACTTTTAATACTAATTACAACATTTAATAATAAGTAATCAAAAAATACCTCAAACTCTTCGGATAAAGCTTTTGAAACAAAAGAATCCCAATGACTCATGTCCAAATCTTCGTATTCTTCGATAGGAGATTTATTTTTTTAGCGTATTTATTTACAAGAGTATATCTGAAGTTTCTCATCGCGACTTTTCCTTGTTTGATAATTGTATTTTTTGCATCATCGTTAGGTATTTTCCAGTCTTTCTACATATTTAAAAAAATTAAACATAAAAAGTAACAAATATACAATTTAAAAGTAAAACAAAAAAGATACAATACCTTAAGGGAATCCCATACATCATTGTATAGTTGTTTGTCTATGTCTTTAACTAGTTGATAATAAGGAATCTTTTTCCTAAACGCTTTACCAACCCATGACATGAAAAACGCTGCAGTTTCTCCAATCGCTAAACCATTGCTATCGAATTCAATTTTAAAATCTTTCGGATCTTTAATCATCTTCAAACATTTTGTGGGTCCTCGCTTGCGCTTAGGTGGCATTTTTACTAAACAACAAAAAAATTAAGAAACAAGTTTTAGAGACACTAACAAGTTAAATTATAACATATACAAAACATGACCCACAATTCCTAACCAAAGAATCTAGTGTTTCAGATACAAATGGGGGCACAGCATCAAAACATCAGCAACAAAATTTAAAGAAATTAACTATCATTTTATATTGGATACAAAATGGGTGGAAGCTCATACCATCCATTCCCTACCTTCAATTTACTAATGAGGAAATAAAAAAGAAATGTGTAAAGGTAGTGCAATCTGACATGTTTTAAAATCACCATAATGAAAGGACTTTAATCCAAAATCCATGCATTGTTTCAAAGTCTTTGTTTGTTAACCATATGATAATTTATTCATAACCTGATCAATAACGCATAGTAACAACACAAAAAATAAACCTATGTACCTGAGTGTAAAACTATTATTTTTAAGAAAACTTATAAATAAACCCTAGAACTATTCTGCATTCATACTTTAGTGAAAAGGAAAACAAAATTAAAGGAAACAATGCAGATACTGAAAAATAATATAAAATATGTTTCACAATTCACAAATCAATTTCAAACCTGTGATTCTATGAAGAGAACTAGGGCAATTTCAAAGGGGAAAAAGTGAACCAAAACAACCGCGTCTAGATTTCAAGACAACTTTGATTTATGATTTCAACGCAAATTCGATTCCGATTTCAACTGTGAAGAGGAACAATCGAACAAGGCTTGCTCTTCCGATTTCGACATCAACCTAAGAGACCTGTTGCGATTAAGCGAATACAAATGGCGGTGGGTTAATTTTGATTACCCCGACTTCAACGTACAAGAGCTGTAAACAATGGAGGAGAGTGTAATTTTGAATGGTTATACGAAAAACCCTATTTGGAATGGCGGGGGAGGTGAAAAATAAGCGGGGAAGGGTAGATTTTTGGGGTTTCTACGGCGGTTATAGGATTGTAAACGTGGGCCTGGTATTTTGTTTTTAAAACGGTTTGTTTATTTAGAATTGAAGTGGGCCTGTATAATATTAAAGTGATCTCATAAGCAAAAGGTGTTGTTATACGATGAAACAAATAAATTAATGTTATCTTGATGCATAATATCTGTCTATAGTCAAAACTATTTGTTATTTACGTGAAAAAATAAAATTCCTAATAAGTTGTAAGTAAAAATTTACAAGTTTACTAATGACATGTACAATGCAACTAGTCATTATACTAAGTTAATTGGGAAGTATTGAATATTTTTTAATTAAGAAAATAAATTTTGAAATTTAATTAATAAAGGATACTAAATTAATCAAGGAAAATGCGCGCACCGCACTATCTACTTAACAAACATATATTTTAATTTTTAAATAAACATATTTTCCAACAAAACTTTAAAAAAAAAAAATCATCCGTCTTCTTCAATCTTTATGTTGGGTTTCGATTATTCCTGCAAAAAATAATACTTTATTAATAAGCTAGCTTTAAAAATGTACAAATAAATAAAAATATAGACATATCATACCAACCTTTATTATTTAACTTTACGTGTTTTCTCAACATATATTCCTTCATCATGGTTGGATCGTAAGTATGTGGTGCCATCAGTTTCAGAGTCGTTTATCGATTGAATACCGACAGAAAATGGTGGTAACTCGTCAAACTGGTCATATTCTTCCTCGTCAACAACATGATCAACACCGAGAATACGTCGTTTACCTTGCAATACTATATGGTACCTTGGTTTGCTCGGGTCATTAACAAAAAACACTTGTGTGGCTTGACTTGCGAGAATGAATGGTTATGATTTATACCCATCTGTTGTAAGGTCGACAAGTGTAAAACCATATTCGTCGACTTTAACACTAGTATGATTATTGACCCACTTACATTTGAACAAAGGTATAGTGAATTCACAATAATTTAACTCCCATATTTCTTCTATGACACCATAATATGAGGCTCTAGCAATTCTTAATCTTGTGTCGGGATTCATTCTGTCGAATTTCGTACTTGAGGCTATTATTGTAACTCCGCTATTTTGCGTTGCACTTTTTTCATCTTGACTCTTAGTGTAAAATGTATAACCATTGATATCATAGCCTTGGTAAGATCTTACCCTAAAATTTGGCCCCTGCCCCAACTTTTCCACGGTTTTATCGACATTTGGTTGACCATAAGTTTCCGCAACCTTATTCTTCATCCATTCAGAAAACTCCTCGTTGTGTTTCGTTTTATACCATTTTTCTGTCTTTTGCAAATGTGTCGACCGTAATTCTTTCATGTGTTTTTCAACATACGAAGTTAGGCATGTCATATGCTGTAGAACAACAAAGTGTGCGAGTTGTAGATTCTTATCATCTGGGACCATTAATTTCATACCAGTTACTCCCACACCTGCAAGTCGACCTGAATGACGAGTTGCAGGAACACCGATACTTTTGACACCTTCCAAATAACCTGTGAATAAATCAATTATTACATTGTAAATTATATTTAACAAAATTAAATTATATTATAAATGTTATTACCTGTGCAGAACTCAGTCACCTCTTCAGAAGTATATCCTTCAACAATACTGCCCTCGGGTCGATAACGGTTTCTTACATAACCTTTTAAGAAACCCATATATCTTTCAAAAGGGTACATGTAACGTAGGAATACAGGACCACAAAACTTAATCTCTTGTACGATATGAGATATTAGGTGAACCATTATATCAAAAAAGGACGGCGGAAAGTACATCTCTAGCTCACAAAGGGTAATGATAATTTCCTTTTGCCATTCATCCAATTCTTCGGGATCAATAACCTTTGAGTGAATCTTATTAAAAAACAAACAAAGTTTTGTGATTGTATGTCGGATGTTCTTCGGTAACAATCCACGAACTGCAATAGGAATCATGTGTGTCATCAAAACATGACAATCATGAGACTTCATACCAAGCAATTTACAGTCTTTCATCGACACCCACCTTTTAATGTTTGCAGAATAGTTAGATGGAACTTTAATATCGTGTAAACATTTACAAAACTTTGTTTTTTCTGCTTTTGACATGGTATAACACGCCGGTGGCAGATAAATACAATTGACTCTCTCAACAGGGGCAAGCTCTTTACGTATTCCCATCTCTTCCATATCTTTACGAACTTTAATCCCATCTTTAGTTTTCCCAAAAATGTTTAACAACAAGCCTAACAAACTATCACATACATTTTTTTCAATATGCATAACATCTAGGCAATGTCGAACGTCCAAACATTTCCAGTAAGGTAAATCCCAAAAAATTGACCGCTTTTTCCAACTTCCTCCTTTCTCATTACGAGTTCTTTTTCCCAACACGATATTTATGTTTTCAACTCTTGAAAATGCATCAAAACCTCTCCTAACCCTTCTCAGCTCGGTTTTTCCGTCAAACTCTTTCGTTTTTCTTCGATAACGGTGATTATTCGGAAGAAATGGTCGATGTCCCATATATACTGTTTTTTTGCAATTATTTAACCATATCGAACTTGTTTCATCTTCACACACAGGGCAAGCTTGTTTACCTTTCGTACTATATCCTGACAAATTGGCGTACGCTGGAAAATCACTTATGGTGCAAAAAACCATGGCTCTCAAATTAAAGTTCTCCTTTTTATAAGCATCATAAACGCTTACGCCTGTAGTCCATAGTGTTTTCAAGTCATCAATCAGTGGAGATAAATAAACGTCAATGTCATTACCAGGTTGTTTTGGACCCTGAATCAATAATGACATCATTATATATTTTCGTTTCATGCATAACCATGGCGGAAGGTTGTAGATACATAGAAGAACCGGCCAAGTACTATGACGACTACTCATATTTCCAAAAGGATTGATACCGTCAGAACTAAGACCAAACCGTATATTTCTAATCTCGTTACCAAAATCTGGAAATTTATAATCAATATTTCTCCACTGAGGTGAATCCGCCACATGTCTTAAATTTCCATCATTTTTACGCTCATCAGAATGCCAACGCAGTAATTTTGATTCCTTAGCATTAGCAAATAAACGTTTCAGTCTCGGTATAATGGGCAAATACCACAATAATTTAGCCGGTGGTCCATTTTTCGTCACATCGTCATCATATTCATCAGTTTCATTTTCCGCTTGTACCTCAATTCACCACATGTAACACATTTATGACATTTTTCAAACTCATTTCTATATAGCATACAATCATTCGGACATGCATGTATTCTTTTAGCTTTCAATCCCATTGGACACATCAATTTTTTAGCCTGGTATAAGGATATGGGTAACTCGTTGTCTTTGGGAAGCATGTCATGCAAAAGCACTAATAGACTTGTAAAACTCTTATCGCTCCATCCGTTGTTCGACTTTAAGTTAAACAGTTTCAACACAGCACTGAGTTTAGAAAAGTTCTCACAACCATCATATAACGGTTTTTCAGAATCAGCAAATACTTGTTGCAGTTTTTCTTGATCATTGTCACCGATATTAGTTTCCAAATCATTGATCATGTCATTTAAATTATCATTGTCCTCATTTAGATTGTTATGATCATCACTAATGTACGTATCATTGTTCTCATAATTATTACCGACTAAATTACTCGGCGTTGCCATACGATTAGCAAGTGACTCCCCATGTTTTGACCAACAAGTATAATTATACATAAAACCGTGTCTAAACAAATGATACTCAATATCTTTTTTTTCCTTAAATTCGGTAAAATTTTTGCATTCCATACAAGGACACGGAATGGATTCATTTACTTTTATCACACGATCATCTTCAGCAACCTTAAGAAAACTTTGCACGCCGCTCAAATATGTTGGGTGACAACGTCCAATTTTGTACATCCAATGACTACGATGATCCATCTGAAAATTTTAAATAAAAAAACGATATAAATGCATATATATGATGTGAGTGAAAAAACCTAAAGTAATCTAAGGCGGTGGATCCTAACCCACTTTTTGATTATTGTATCTCATATATATATACGTTTTAACGGGTTGATTATTTAAAAAAATCGACAGCATTTCCCTTTAACTCCTCAAGTATGCATATAAAAAGCATACTCGATGGAGTATAAAGAGAAACTTATTGATTTTTTTTAAACAATCAAACCGTTAAACGTATATATCCTAAATGAGATAGAATAATCAAAAAGTAGTCCCAAAGGGGACAATCTAAAATTAATCTCTAATAGATTAATTTTAGACGGGTATAATCTAAAAGGTTTGTAAATCTAGATGATTATTATAAATATATAGATCCAAATTTACATAAAATAATGATAGCAACATAAATAATCAAAGTAAATGAAAAGAAAAGAATAAGGTTTACTGAGTTATTCAGAATTATTCTTTAATAAATGAAGAATATGAGTTCACCTGATCTTATAATTTTCAATAAACAATAAAGAGTTAATCACAAGCAATGATCACATAACAATACATAAATAATCTAAATAAAAGTAAAATTAGAAAAGAAAGAATATTACCTTGAGAATTTGCTAAATCAATCTGAAATCAAAGTATCATCTTATAATAGATCATTAAATTTTTAATAATGATCTAATAACAAACTTGAATGAATGAAAAATTCATGAATTGGTTGTGACGGCAAAGATGAAGCAGAGAAAAAGAAAAAGATGATTGTAAATTTATAAATTAGGTTAAGTATTATAGGTGGCTAAGTATTAAAGGGAAACAAATCTCTATAAATTCAAATAACATTTAAAATATATATTAGGATAATTTTGAAATTAAATTAATAAGAAAAAAAACTAAAGTTTATATTAGGATAGTTATAGGATATATATATTAGTATATTATGAGAGATATATATATTTTTAAAACACAGAATCATATTAAGAAAAACAACAACAGGTGCATTGGCTCAACTTGAAGGAGAGTTGTCTCGGCGTAGTGAAACTGCTTCTGCCCATTTGGTGAACAACTCTGTTGCTACTAAAATGAAACATTTTCCCCTCGAGGGAGTGGTTATTTCCCCGATGAAATCGAGGGCACAAGTTTGAAATGGGTAGGGAGCTCCACGGCTGTATATTACAATATGTATATCACAATATATATATCGTAAATAATAAAATAAATTAAAATATATATTAGGATACAAGTTATAAAAGATAATATTAATTTAAATTTAAACCGCTTTAAATGCTTTATATCAAGTAAAGCGGTCAACCCTTTAAAAGGTTTTAAATGATTACAAATACAGCGGTTATAAAAAATAATATTAATTTAAATCTAAAAATAGTTTTAAATGGTTTATATCAAATACAGCGGTGAACTTTAAAACGTTTTAAATGATCACAAAGCAATTAAACTGAATTTTCTTCAAATTTAAAAAGCCGTTTTAAATAAGGAAACCGCTTTATATGATTGCCTTAAATATTCCGTAAAATCCTACTAACGAATTTAAAGCGGTCATTTTCATTTTTAATGCGGTTTAATGTAAAACCGTTTTAAATTAAACATTTTAACCGTTTTAATTGAACATTTCTGTAGTAGTGATATTTACTGAATTTTATTTATTGACATGCAGATTTCTTTAAGATGGTTATATGAGCAAGGTGTAACTATAGCAGTAAAGAGCTTCAACACAGAAAGGATGAAGGAGAACCTTGACATCTTTGACTGGTGTTTGACTAAGGAGGAGTTGAACAAAATCGACCAAATTCCTCAGTGCAGGCATGCTTATCTAATTGGATCTATCGTGATTGAGCATAACGATGTATTGGCTGAGATCGATGCAGACCTTGATTAAAGAAATAATCTGTTCTGTTAAATATTATGTTTTGTATTCGCTTTTAAGATGTCACCAGTTACGTACTATGTTTATCTTGTCCACACTATCTTGTAAAAAAGACTTGAATAGTATTAAATCTGAAAGGTGTGATTACAATGGAGTGGAACCCTCAATATATAGGAAACGCAATAGTAACTGTCAGGCCCCTTTTCCGGGTAACCTCACTTGTTAGATTTACTCATAAACATAGTCATAAATACTGAACTTAAATTTAAAACATTCAGATGTGGCGGAAGCAAACATCATTCAAATTACATGACATAACAGCGGAAGTCTTAACAATTAAATACATAACATTGTCTTAATATAAATAAATGTGGGATGTCAGTCTTGTGCCGGGTAACCTTCATGCTATCGCACGACCCTTTCTTCCTTTACCTGAAATGTATACTAAAAGTCAGCTAACGCTGGTGAGTTCTAGTTTAAAGACAATCATACATAATATTTATCTTATCGTGAATATATTTTATATATGTATACATAACATACGTAATATTCGTGCTTTCACATATTCCTTACTTTAGTGTTCTCACATAACATTCATATTAAGTATATACATATGTACATACATGCTTATTTGGGGAGAACACTTATTGGCCATAATCTTAAGGGAGATCAACCCATCACACTTGTCGCGAATGTAACAAAGACATCGCAGTGAGAACTACCGTCATAGCCCTTTTCATTAACCGTCCGGCTCTAGAAAACCGTCTGTTCTTTCATTAAATCCGTCCGGCAACCTTTGTCCGTCCGCTCTTAAACCGTCCTACCGTCGTAGTCCGTTCTTTTGTCCGTCTGCCCTAGGGCATCCGTTTCCCACGCAACCATTATGTATGCAACCGTTCTACTTTAGTTAAGGCAATTGCTTCGACCGTCCATTAGTGCCTTAATATACGTCCTAGCTTGCGAAGGAACGTTTTTGTCCCGGTTGCAAAATAGTCACGTGGTCGTCCGTCTACCGAAGTAGCCGTTGTCATAGAAGGGTTCATAACGTTTACATACATTCATAACATGCAATATATATACAATATAAAGCAAGATTTCATTCATTTACGTTATGTCATTCTTTCATTCATTCTTTATAATCAAACGCTTCATTCTTTATTCATAATTTATTTTCATATATAAGTATATATATACATATTTGTATACCACGTATGATCACATTGACATTTATAGCATTTATTCATTTAGTGTATACATTTCAGCCCCAAAACATTTAAAATGATATGCACATAACATAGAAGGGGGCACATACAACTCACCTGATAAGCTAGTCTTGGTTGTCATAAACAAAGGTCAACAACGTCACGTACGATCTGCATTAGGTAGTTAAATACACATCAGACCCAATCCCGACTCTAACGGTTTAATCATTCTAAAACATACTGACTTTACTTACTGGTCTGCTGCCTGCGCACTTAGTAAGTGCGCAAGGCTTTGCTCATGCGTACTTGACAAGTACGCATGATCTTTATCTTGCGTACTTGGTAAGTACGCAGGATCTTTCTCCTGCGTACTTGGTAAGTATACAAGACGTCCCTACTGCGTACTTGATAAGTACGCAACACCTGTTTCCTGGACAAGTTCGAAATTCTTGCATGTTAATCCGATCATGCTAATCTTACAACTTTCTTTGATCAAAAGGTGCGGTTTTCACTCTAGATGCTAGTTCTAAGCTTATTTTCAAGTTTCATCCATAAAAAAACGTCTCCTATTTAGCTAAAACCCAAGAAACCCCAAAACGAAGAAAAACTCAGTTTAAGGTCGAATCGTTACCTGGATTGTGATTCTGATTCGGAGGTATTGCTCACGAGCTCAGTAGTAACGTGCTCCTTCAATTTCGTGTCGATCCGTCAACTTTCTCTCTCTAGACCCGACTCTCCTTTCTCTCTCTAGCTTGCAAGTGTTGGTGAAAAATGAGAGCTTCAAGGCTGTCTTGGCCCTTATATACCTGGGGCTTCCCTTGGCCCGTTGGAGCCGAGCCCAAGCCCATCCGTTTTTCTTTTGTTTTATGACGATTAAGTCTCTTTCGCGTTATTATTTACTAAATTACTATTTTTGAGGTGTTACAAGTCTACCCTCCTTAATGAGGTTTCGAGTTCGTTTAGAAAATATGGCTCGAGGAAACATATATGCAGCACTTAAGCATAACTGGACACAAACTCCTCAGAACTTGGTAAATTCAACTCCATTAACAGATACTTATAAAGATTTTTTTCGTTTACACCCATTATCTCAAGTTTTGGATCGAACTAATCCAATGACACAAATAGTTCATGGGAGAAAATTGAGTTATTTGGGCCCGGGGGGATTGACTGCGCGAACTGCTACTTTTCCAATACGAGATATTCATCCTAGTCACTATGGGCGTATTTGCCCAATTGACACATCTGAAGGAATAAATGTTGGGCTTATTGGATCCTTAGCAATTCATGCGAGGATTGGCCGTTGGGGATCTCTAGAAAGTCCGTTTTATAAAATTTCTGTGAGATCAAAAGGGGCACAGATGCTTTATTTATCACCGGGTAGAGATGAATACTATATGGTAGCGGCAGGAAATTCTTTGGCCTTGAATCAGGGTATTCAGGAAGAATAGGTTGTTCCAGCTCGATATCGTCAAGAATTCCTGACTATTGCATGGGAACAGGTTCATCTTCGAAGTATTTTTGCCTTCCAATATTTTTCTATTGGAGCTTCCCTCATTCCTTTTATCGAGCATAATGATGCGAATCGGGCACGTTAAACAATTTAGGGTATAGTCCCCTCATCTCGTCTTCTTTTTCCCATGTAGCTTCTGACCCTTTTCTGTGCTTCCATTGTACTTTGACTAAAGGAATCGACTTATTGCGTAGTCGTTTCTCAGCTCGGTCAAGGATGACTATCGGTTCCTCAACATAATTTAGACTGTTATCCACTTCGATCTCGTCGTAAGGTATGTGAGCTGTGTCGTCAGCTAGGCACTTGCGTAAGTGCGACACGTGGAACGTAGGGTGTATTCCACTAAGCTCGACGGGTAGGTCGAGTCTGTAAGCAACTTGACCCACTCTCGCTAAAATCTTGAAAGGTCCGACAAACCTCGGACTTAGTTTGCCACATTTTCTGAATCGAATGATTCCTTTCCATGGTGATACCTTTAACAGTTCCATGTCCCCCCACTTGAAACTCTAAATCCCTTCTTCTCTTATCCGCGTATGATTTTTGTCTGTCTTTTGCGGCTTTCATTCGAGCCTTGATTTGATCAAACTTCTTAGAAGTAACTTTGACCACTTCGAGACTTGCAAAATCCTTTTGTCCAATTTCCCCCCAACAAACCGGGGTCCTACATTTCCTCCCATACAACATTTCAAATGGCGGCATGCCAATAGTCGAATGATAGCTGTTGTTATATGAAAATTCTGCCAATGGTAGATGGCTGTCCCAGCTCCCACCGAAGTCAATGATATAGGCCCGGAGCATGTCCTCCAGGGTCTGAATGGTCCTTTCAGATTGTCCATCGGTTTGGGGGTGGTAAGCGGTGCTGATGTTCAGTCTAGTGCCCATTGCTTCGTTGAATTTCTTCCAAAACCTTGACGTGAATCTAGTATCCCTGTCGGACACAATCGACAGCGGTATACCATGTCTGCTCACAACTTCCTTGATAAATATTTCCACTAGTCTTTCTAACGAAGAAGTCTCACATATTAGCAAGAAGTGAGCACTTTTCGTCAAGCGGTCGACGATCACCCAAATGGTATCATTGCCTTTAGCTGTTCGTGGTAGCGTGGTAATGAAGTCCATCGTGATCTCTTCCCACTTCCATTCCGGTATTGGTAAAGGCTGCATTTTACCGCATAGTTTCTGGTGCTCGGCCTTAACTAGGGATCACGTTAGGCACTTGTTCAAGTACTCAGTCACATCATTCTTCATGCCAGGCCACCAATACTCTTTCTTTAAGTCTTGATACATTTTGTTTGTCCCGGGATGGATAGAATAGCGAGACTTATGGGCCTCATCGAGTATTTTGGCTCTAAGCTCGCCAATCTTAGGTATCCACATTCGGTCAAACCTAGTTCGTACACCGTATGCATTTGCATCCAAATTTCCTTGTTGTCCTACTATTCTTTCCCGTTTTATATTTCCTTCTAATAGTGCTTCGTCTTGTGCCTTTGATATTTCACTCATCAAATCTGGTGTTATAATCAGCTGACACGCTTTGACCCGTATAGGTTCCGATTCTTCCTTTTTGCTTAAAGCGTCAGCCACCACGTTTGCTTTGCCTGGATGGTACAATATCTCACAGTCATAGTCCTTCAGTAGCTCTAACCACCTCCTTTGCCTCATGTTTAATTCCTTTTGCCTGAAAAAGTACTTCAGGCTTTTGTGATCTGAGTAGATGGTGCATTTAACTCCATACAGATAGTGCCTCCATATTTTCAACGCGAAAACTACTGCTGCTAACTCTAGATCGTGTGTTGGGTAGTTAACCTCGTGAATCTTTAGTTGTCGCGAGGCGTAAGCAATTACCTTTCCTCGTTGCATAAGTACGCAACCTAAACCCTGACTCGAAGCGTCAGAGTAGACTACTAAGTCTTCATTTCCCTCAGGTAGTGCCAAGACTGGTGCTTGGGTTAATCGTGCCTTAAGTTCCTCAAACGCGTTGTTTTGGGTTGAACTCCATTCATATTTCACTTCCTTCCGTGTCAACTTAGTTAGTGGCGAGGCTATTCTTGAAAAATCTTGAATGAACCTTCGATAGTAGCCTGACAATCCCAGAAAACTTCTTATCTCTGTTGGTGTCTTTGGGATGTTCCATTCCTTTACTATCTCGATCTTTGCAGGATCCACCATGATTCCGTTTGGGTTTATTACATGACCTAGGAATTGGACTTCCCTAAGCCAGAACGTGCATTTGGAGAATTTTTCGTACAACTTTTCCTGCTTTAGCACCTCCAGAACCTCTCTTAGGTGACAGTGGTGATCACCCTCGCTTTTCGAATATACCAGTATGTCGTCTATAAAAACTATCATTGATCGATCCAACATGGGTCGACATACTCTATTCATCAAATCCATGAACGCTGCTGGTGCGTTGGTCAATCCGAAGGACATCACGAGAAACTCATAATGCCCATAACGCGTGCGAAACGCGGTCTTTGGTACGTCTTCTTCTCTTACTTTCAACTGGTGGTAACCCGATCTAAGATCGATCTTTGAGAACCAACTTGCACCTTGCAGTTGATAAAAAAGGTCGTCTATTCTAGACAATGGGTATTTGTTCTTTACTGTCCTCTTGTTCAACTCGCGGTAGTCAATGCACATGCGCATGCTGCCGTCCTTCTTCTTTACAAATAGTACCGGAGCGCCCCACGGTGAGATGCTCGGTCTAATAAATCATTTCTCTATTAGTTCTTCTAGTTGAGACATCAATTCTTTCATTTCTGACGGAGCCAATCGGTAGGGGGCTTTGGCAACGGGCTCAGCTCCTGGCAGTAAGTCAATCTGAAATTCTATTTCCCGATCGGGTGGTAACTCAGGTAGATCCTCAGGGAATACTTCCGGAAAGTTGCACACCACGGGTACATTCTTGAGTTCATTCATTTTCATTCTATCATCAATAACATATGCCAGATAAGCTTCGCAACCGCGCCTCATGTAACTTTCGGCCTTGATCATCGAGATGATGTTCGGAATCGTGCAATTCCAATCCCCATAAACTGTAATTGGACTGCCGCTAGGAGCTTTGAGGTGTATCCTCTTACGTTTACATATGATTTGAGCTTCGTTGGCAGCTAGCCAATCCATACCCAATACTATATCGAATCCTCCTAAGGTAAGAAGGAATAATCTAGAAGGGAACTTATGACCCTCTATTTCTATGATGCAATCCTCTGTTACTTGAAATACTGTCGAATTTTTACCAACGGCAGTTTGTACGCTAAAGGCCTTTACTATGGTGTTGATAGTGCATCCTAGTTTACGACTAAATGCATTGGATATAAAACTTTTACTAGCACCAGAGTCAAATAAAATAGCAGCATGTTCGTTATTAACTAGGAACGTACCTGACACAACATCAGGGTTTCCCCTTGCTTCCTCCTCAGTCAGGGCGTAGGCTCGAGTCCTAGCCTGCGGTTATTCCTTTTCAGCTTCCTTTTCCTTTCCCGAACTGGATTTTCTGGTTTTCCTGCAATCCCTAGTCTGGTGTCCATATCTTCCACAACCTTGGCACTTGACGCCCTTCAGACAATCTCGGGAGTAGTGCCCCGGCCTCCCGCACTTATAACACATGGTGGTGCCGATTCGACACTCGCCAAGATGTTGCCTTCCACATTTCTTGCACGTTTCATATTCATCCAACCTTGGCTTCTTAATTTCAGTTGTTACATTCCCTTTTCCGGTGTCTCTAGACGGGTTCTCCCACTTTCTCTTTTGTGTCTCAGGTGCCGGGTCCTCATTGGCATAATCGTCGTAGACGATTCCGCTCAGATTCACTACTGACTCGAAGGTCGAGGGTAGATTAGCTTTCATATGAACACGGACCCTTTGAGGTAGGCCCTTCACATAGTACTTAATCATTAGTTCTTCCGTCTCCACCAGGTGGGGTACCAGTTGGGCTAGCTCATTGAATCTTCAGGTATACTGGCGATGAGTCTTGTTGCCAGCCTTGAAGTTTAGGAACTCGTTCTCCACACGATCAATCTCGTTCTGTGGGCAGAACTTTTGGATTATGAGCTTCTTCAGGTCTTCCCATGTCATTCTGGCAAGAGCGTTTGGCGACTTTGTCCTCTGAATATTTCTCCACCAACCTAGTGCTTCATTGGTGAAAGAATGAGCAACATATTTAACAGCCTGGTCTGGTCGACATTCGCTGATGTTGATTACAACATTCATCCTCTCAATCCATTCGAACGTAGCCACTGAATCCTTGTTCCCATCAAACTTGGGTGGGTCTCCGTCCTTGAACCCTTTGTAAGTACACCCACGGTTGCTTGATCCCACCTTCACTTCATCCCCATCACTGTCATACACTTTCTCTTCATGGTCTCCTTCATCCTCCTCTCTACTTTTCTTTAGTGCCTCGGATAGTAGATCAGGCAATACTTTCCTCAGAGTGAGTACGACTTCACGGGAAATAGAATCCCTGACCTCTGGTTCTAATTGTAGAGGCCCTTTACTGTTGTTCCCAATTGGGGTCACCTCTGTTTCATGCACACTCTCAGTGTGTTCTGCGTGCACACTCTGTTCCTCTTCATGTCTTTGATTCAATGGAGGTCTACCGACTCGGCCAGTGCGAGTGCCTCGGCATCCTGTTCTTCCTCCACCAGCCATAGTTCCTAGTTTCCTGATAGTTATAAGGGAATACATCAACGCCATTCCTTCAGATCATAGTTTAGAACAGTACGAGCAAGGTAAATTTTTAATTACAGTGACCGGTTTGTGATTACTAATTTACATTGCTTTTCGGGTTCAAAACTCTTCAATTCGGTTGTGACATTGACATCTATTTGTTCTAAGTTAAGATATCTATTCCTATCCAAGTGTATTAACTCTAGTACTTACTTACCGTGCTGGCGTTGGCGTTGGTTACTCATACTGACATCTGTTCGTTTGTCCGATAATTAGCTTGAGTCCAGACATTTAGGGATGTCTGAATCTCTCAAACTATAGATCTGATACCAACTTGTCAGGCCCCTTTCCTGGGTAACCTCACTTGTTGGATTTACTCATAAACATAGTCATAAATACTAAACTTAAATTTAAAACATTCAGATGTGGCGAAAGCAAACATCATTCAAATTACATGACATAACAACGGAAGTCTTAACAATTAAATACATAACATTGTCTTAATATAAATAAATGTGGGATGTCAGTCTTGTGCCGGGTAACCTTCACGCCATCGCATGACCCTTTCTTCCTTTACCTGAAATGTATACTAAAAGTCAGCCAACGCTGGTGAGTTCTAGTTTAAAGACAATCATACATAATATTTATCTTATCGTGAATATATCTTATATATGTATACATAACATACATAATATTCGTGCTTTTACATATTCCTTACTTTAGTGTTCTCACATAACATTCATATTAAGTATATACATATGTACATACATGCTTATTTGGGGAGAACACTTATTGGCCATAATCATAAGGGAGATCAACCCATCACACTTGTCGCGAATGTCACAAAGACATCGCAGTGAGAACTACCGTCGTAGCCCTTTTCATTAACCGTCCGGCTTTAGAAAACCGTCCGTTCTTTCATTAAATCCGTCCAGCAACCTCTGTCCGCCCGCTCTTAAACCGTCCTACCGTCGTAGTCCGTTCTTTTGTCCGTCTGCCCTAGGGCATCCGTTTCCCACGCGACCATTATGTATGCAACCGTTCTACTTTAGTTAAGGCAATTGCTTCGACCGTCCATTAGTGCCTTAATATACGTCCTAGCTTGCGAAGCAACGTTTTTGTCCGGTTGCAAAATAGTCACGTGGTCGTCCGTCTACCGAAGTAGTCGTTGTCATAGAAGGGTTCATAACGTTTACATACATTCATAACATGCAATATATATACAATATAAAGCAAGATTTCATTCATTTACATTATGTCCTTCTTTCATTCATTCTTTATAATCATACGCTTCATTCTTTATTCATAATTCATTTTCATATATCTATACATACTAATAAATAAAGGTTTTGGGGTGCCACATGTCACTCCTATATTGGTTTTCCCGTCTCTCTCTCCTAATAAATGCACCACTATCTTATTAAATAATAGTTATATTATAAATATATTATTAAAGAAGAATAATAATTATATTAAATAAGAATATATAATAAGAATTCAAAATATAACTAATTAAAGAAAAATACTAATTTGTTATATACACACACATTTCCACTTGATATATCTCGAGACTATCATAATATTCTGACAAGTTATGACGTATTTATAAATTTATAAGTTATATTTTTTTAATATAAAATCTCGTGTAATACACGGGATTCTAACCTAGTAAGTATATATATATATACATATTTGTATACCACGTATGATCACATTGACATTTATAGCATTTATTCATTTAGTGTATACACTTCAGCCCCAAAACATTTAAAATGATTTGCACATAACATAGAAGAGGGCACATAGAACTCACCTGATAAGCTAGTCTTGGTTGTCCTAAACAAAGGTCAACAACGTCACGTACGATCTGAATTAGGTAGTTAAATACACATCAGATACAATCTCGACTCTAACGGTTTAATCATTCTAAAACATACTGACTTTACTTACTGGTCTGTTTCCTGCGCACTTAGTAAGTGCGCAGGGCCTTGCTCATGCGTACTTGACAAGTACGCATGATCTTTCTCTTGCGTACTTGGTAAGTACGCAGGATCTTTCTCCTGCGTACTTGGTAAGTACGCAGGACGTCCCTACTGCGTACTTGATAAGTACGCAGCACCTGTTTCCTGGACATGTCCGAAATTCTTGCATGTTAATCCGATCATGCTAATCTTACAACTTTCTTTGATCAAAAGGTGCGGTTTTCACTCTAGATACTAGTTCTAAGCTTATTTTCAAGTTTCATCCATAAAAACGTCTCCTATTTAGCTAAAACCCGAGAAACCCCAAAACAAAGAAAAACTCAGTTTAAGGTCGAATCGTTACCTGGATTGTGATTCGGATTTGGAGGTATTACTCACGAGCTCAGTAGTAACGTGCTCCTTCAATTTCGTGTCGACTCGTCGACTTTCTCTCTCTAGACCCGACTCTTCTTTCTCTCTCTAGCTTACAAGTGTTGGTGAAAAATGAGAGCTTCAAGGCTGTCTTGGCCCTTATATACCTGGGCTTCCCTCGGCCCGTTAGAGCCAAGCCCAAGCCCATCCGTTTTGCTTTTGTTTTATGACGATTAAGTCTCTTTCGCGTTATTATTTACTAAATTACTATTTTTGGAGTGTTACAGTAACTTAGACTAAATTGGACCGGTGGGCTAAACAACACTAAACCCTAATATTGAACTACTAGCATATTTAACACTCCTAATCAAGTTGAAGCATAGATGCTAATCATGACCAACTTGTTACAAATATATAAAACCTAAAAAATTATCTGGACTGGAACGAGCAGGACAATAGGAACAAGATTCTTGTAACTACAAGACCACAAGTAGGACAACAGGAACATGATTCTTGTAAGTACAAGACACTAGGAACAACAGGACCAAGTATGTAACAGGTAATCCCTAATTGGTTAACAACGCCTTACATAAAGCCCTCTTCGTTGAGCAACAACTTCCGGGACAGAAACAGGGAAGCCTTGATAGGTGAACTTGAACAACGGCTTCAGAGACAAGAGGTGACTGAAAAAAAACTCTAGCAGTGAACTAAAAAGTTGCGAAGACTAAGGAGATACAAGCGGGTACTGCAGAAAACCAAGTAGAAATTAGATCTAAAAGCGATGATTACAATGGATGGTAACCCTTAATATATAGGAAACTAAGTTTAAACACTAGACTAACTTGAACCGTCACTAAATACCACTAAACCATACTATTAAACTGCTAACATATTTAACAATCTATAATTGAAATTGAAAACTATGTACGTTATTGTATTTTATATTATTAAAACCATCCTTGCTTACCCGAACCCCAACCCGAAGACCAGGGGCAGACCCAGAAAACTTTTCACGGGTGTCTGAACTTTTCAGGTTTGGTCATTGAATATTTTTACTGTATTGAGTTGGGTCACCGAACTTTTTTCATCAGATTAAGTTAGGTCCCCTAAATGTTTTGAATTGATTTTTTTGTTTGCCGGATTGAAATCCTCTCATTTAAGTATTCTTGTTCGTTCATTTGTTTGATTAAAGTTGAATGAACGAACACGAACAAGCGTCGCTTGTGTTTGCTCGGTTCGTTTACCGGCCTAGGGCAGAAATTTTCAAGGTCGGTTAATTGTTTAGAAATGATTAGAAGGGCTTAGAGTAAATGGTTAGTAATCTAATGAACTTATTTATTTATCAATTAATTGGTAGATCCAATTAACTAAATAATTTATAATATGATTATATTTGTGCAATTAGTTTATAAAAGTTATTATAAGTTTATATTTGTAAAATTTTAAGATAACTTTTTGGGTGTCATTTTGGTAAAACAAAATTTCATGGTCGTTGGTGCCAAAGTTCCATGGTTGTCGCTCGGTTTATATCGTATATAACCCACAAAGGGTGGGTATGCCACTGGCCAAAGACCACCCCTCCACCCTTATAGTAATGTACTAGTGGGGTGCCCGCGCAATGCGACGGACAACACAACACTTAAAAGTTGTTAACTAGCTGATTAGAGGCTACCTAAAGCACGACTCGAACTTCATACCGAACTGGATCCGCTCAAAATTAAAATCAAAATGTAACCTTAAAATTGAGCTCGACTCGATTCAAAATTGAGCTGGCTCGCTAGACATAATTTGACTCTACTTTACAACTTCTTTTATTATAAGGGCCAAACAAATAAATTATTCTTGCCAAAAAACTAAAAATAAAACTTTACTTAGTGAATTGGCTAAGTTTGTAAGTTACATAATTTATTAATTTTTGCAATGGATTACTTTTGCCTTTATAGAGTAGGTGGTCTCTCACACTTTTGTTTACTAATCAACTAGTTCTGATCCCATGTATACACACGTGTGGAAAATATCAAAAAATAAAATTTTTAAAATTTTATGTATATATTTTACAGGTGTAAAAATATATCATGTACTAAGGATAGAAAACAAAACTCAAAATATATAAAAACTAATATATAATTGGGTATCGAAAATACATTAACTACTATTTAATATAATTTGATTTTCATTTATTATTTGATTGAAAATAAAAGTTATATAATTAGATTTCAAAGTTTCATAAAGGATATTTTAAAATAAATGTGTTTTATTAGTATAATTAATATTTTCTTTAAATATATATTATTATTAAAAGATAGAAGTGCATTTAATAAGAGAGATATGAGAAAAAAATGATGAGAATGAATATGGAGGTGACACGTGACATGAAAAAACCTTTATTTATTATATAGTATAGATATAGATGTGAGACAAATGAACAATAAGTAATGTTTAAATTTTAAATAAAAAGATTGTTATTGTATGCTTTATAGAAATGTACAATGTATTTTAACATTTGTATGTACTTAAAGTCGAAAATATTATGTAAAATTACTTTTTTGTCGTTCTCATATGTATTGTAATATAGTTAGTGCGGTGCCCGCGCGCTGCGTGCGCGCTGCGTCGAAGAACACAAGACTTAGGTTAGTGATTTTAGGGTGCACGGAGTGGGGAACAACACTTAAAGGCTATTAACAAGCAGCTGAGCCAAGCCAAGGCTAGCTCAAGCTCGACACAAACTTCATACCGCGGTGGCTTGATTCTACTCGAAATTAAATTCAAGCTGGAATCTTAAACTTGAGCTCGACACGATTAAAAATTGAGTTGACTCACTCGACTCAATTTTGCTCTACTGGGCTAAAGATATATCTTTACAACTTCTATGGTTAAAAGATAACAATTACATAATATAAGTTCAAATGAAACTTGTGTTGTCTCTATCAATTAATATTTGATTAAGAAATTATACAAACTGTTTTATCCAGAAAAAGGACCAAAAAATATTAGCCCTACAAATTTCCACAAGATCATATCCTCTCAAAAACCAGCATCCAAGTCCCCGAAAAAAAATCACCAAATCATGGCAATTATTCCGGAGACGATGATAAGCTCCTCGGAAGGTGCCCGGCCCATTCCCGTGATTGCGTTGGGCACCGCAACGGAGTTAAGCATCGGAGGCATTGAAGTGGTGACACCATCGACTTTAATAGAAGCCATTAAGATGGGTTATCGTCACTTTTGACACAGCAGCAGTATCTGAGAAACCTGTCGGGGAAGCCGTTGCAGAAGCTCTAAGATTAGGCCTCATAAAGTCTCGATCAGAGGTTTTTATTACCACCAAGCTGTGGTGTAACGCCGCTGACCGCCATCTTGTTTTACCGGCCATCAAGAAGAGTCTCCAGTAAGATATTTTCATACTTATGCCTCCCTTTTAAGTGCATATTTTAGTGGGAGTGAGTCTTGATCATCTTTTTTTTTATGGGTTAATGATAACAAATTGTTTTTATGAAAAAAAAAAAAACAAACAGATTTCTAGGTGCTTAAGTGACAAAAATCCTAACCAATTTGAGATGTAAAAAAGAAGGGTTTAACAATTAAATTGGAGAAAATTAAAATGTAACATCTTGAGCCACAACATCAGTAAGGTAAAAAAAATGTAACTTTCTATGCATAAAAAAGTTTGATTTCTTTTAATAAAAGAATTAAGTAATAAAAAAAACAATTAAAATTCAGTACCATTTTTATGTTTGTTTCGCTGGTTTAATTTTTTTAACAATAAATTTTTACTCGTAAATATCACTTTGAGCTCACATTACTTTTGTGAGAAACAATCACCTATGCTACTTATAGTAGTCATGCATGGGCGTTTTGCCCCTATGATATTAATAATATTTGCCAGTCCCTTTGATGTTTGAGGAAAACAGTTAGGTTATGTGTAGTGGTAATTTAGTCCGTATGAGTAAAACGTGATGTCGTGTACGCGTCATGCAGACAATGACTTTTATCACATTCACTAAGATATGTTGTAGTTACTGAGTGTAAGCAGTTTTTGTAATAACTATCTAACAATTGACATTAATTATTTTGATACTTTTATTTGTTAAAATACATAAAAAATACTCATATTATTTTAATAAAAAAATACAAAGTAAAAAGATAAATAAAAAACAATACTATTACGATGTCTTCAAATATATTCAACCAAATCTGCTTTAAAGCTGTTGCTATAATCGGATCTAATAAAAAGTGTGAGAAAGATTGTGAACCATAATCAACGGCTATGATGTAAAAGGTGCAACATGGACTCAGTTTAAACAACATATAAGGTTGAAAGGTGTTTAATGAAGGAAGATATCATTGTTGACTTTTATCTAGTTACGCTATTTTTAACTGTAAATAACTTGTTTACATCATTCTATTTTAAAAAGTTACACTGTTAAATCAAATTTTTTTTGTTTTTAATTTAACTATAGTATCGTTATGCTTAAAAAAAACTTATTTTTAATGTGTGTTGAACTAGTTACGTATAAAGTTGTGTGTGGAACAGTTACACGGTGTGTCTGGCCCACCCAATGGTGTGCAACTTTGTGTGTCTTCAGCACCTATATTTTTAGGTATTTATTGGTCGCATTTACAACACAGCCTTAGGTGTTTGTTGACACATTTACCACTCACCATTAGACACACGTCTTCTAACGCTTTTTTGAATTTTGATGTTTTTCTAGAATATCGTACCCTCTATGTATCTATATGTATAGAATTTCAAAAAATAAGTGATATTTTGCTAAAAAAACTTAAAAAATGATAAAAACTTTAATAAATGATATCAAACAAACTTTGATTAAGCTTATTACAGCGGTGTTGGAACCGTCTCATCAAACTCTATTATCTTAGCTTTTAGGGTTTATATTTTACGGTTGAATTTTATGATTTCTTTTTTAACCGAAACCGGGTCAAACAAACTCCGATTGAGCTCATCCATTGCAAAAATTGAATCCGATTTAAACTTTTAAAACAATGCGGAAGTTAGGTCCCAAAACGACATTTAACGTATCCACACGTTAAGTTTTACAAACAGGAATTAAACTAACATATTTACCTTAATTTGTTTAAACAAAAATAGCAACAAGTTATCCACAACTTGTAATGACTCCAATTAATTATCAAAGATTTCACACGAGAATATTAACAAAAACAATTGCAAATCACTACCACGAGAATCCAACCCACTTGATACGAGACCCGAGAACACTCCAGAGCTTTCCCTACATTCAAAACATTAATTTGAACATGATTAGTATAGATAAGAAGTCTAAGGAACCTCCCACAAGTCCCTACAACGACAACATGCCAAAATCCCAAAATTCAGCCAGTTGGCGTCCAACTAGGCGTCCAACAGCCGAGATTGGCGTCTGACCAGCGTCCAAGACTCCACTTTTGGTGTCTTAGACTCCAGCCTAGTTCTGCAAAACCAAATTTGCAGTTTTTGCAATTTCGACCCTCCCGACTCGACCCTCTTGCATTTTTAAGCCGTTATTGAACATATATTTATATTTATACTCTATATAAGACTACCCTCATATAGTAACATATATTTGTTAGTTTTTTTTCATCCCCAAACCCGAGTACCACTACTCGTTTCTCGCTCATTAAGAGTTTAACAAGTTCTATCAATCAAGTGAAGTTATAGGCCTTAAGACACCAATGTGAGACTCATAACTTCAACACCAACTGTGAGATCCTAAGATCCCGTTCGCCACATATGAAGTTCTAGACCTCAATACACCATTGTGAGGCTCGTGACTTCAACCACCAAATATGAAGTTTAGGCCTCAATACACCGTTATGAGGCTCATGACTTCAATCATCAAATATAAAGTTCTAGGCCTCAATGCACCATTGTGAGGCTCCTGACTTCAAACACCTAATGTGAGATTCAAAGATCTCAATCACCGACATGTGAAGTTCTAGGCCTCAATCACCATTGTGAGGCTCATGACTTCAAACACCAACTTTTTAATACCATAAATCCACATATCACATTATAGTTTGACTTTTTACCACATAAGTCAAAATACACCAATACACCATATTACACAATTTTAGATTGACTCTTTACCACCTAAGTCAAATACAACAATACACCACATACCAGATTATAGTTTGACTCTTTACCACCTACATCAAATATACCAATACACCACATACCACACTTTAGTTTGACTATTTACCACATAAGTTAAATTACACCTATTTACCACATTTGCACAATCAAGTTTGACTATTAACCACATAGTCTAATTACACCAATTTGAACATAATAGTTTGATCTTATACATCTAAAGTCAAATTACACCAATTTCACCATTATCCATAATGGTTTGACTTACACCATATTAAGTCAACTTAATCCAATTCCACCACATACTACATTCAAGTTTGACTAATAACCACATAGTCAAGATCAACATACAACATGTGAATAGAATTTAACACATAATATACTTACATGTAACTACTTATCTACTACTAAGTAAGTGCAAAACACTTACCTTTGCCAAAGATGATCCCGCTTGATCCTCCAATCTAGCTTCCTTACTACTTGCTCACCTACACAACCCATTTACAATTGGTAATCCATTGATCACTGATTGACACCCAACACACCTTTATGATATAAAGATCAAGACCTTAACTTAGTTTGATTAAGACGACCTTAATCAAACCCCCAACACCCAAATGCCACCTTTCAACCCAAATGGCCCGTTTGACCCAATATTGTCAAACTTCCAATCCACGAATCCACCATTTCCAATTGAGGTCTAACATCCACTCTAGAACTTATAGATTACACTCATTCTAAACTTGATTAATAACACCTTAAACATGTTTTAACCTCCCCACACAACATTCACCCATTTTGACTCATATAGGCTTTCACCTAATTTCACCCAAAACCTCAACTTTTTAAATCACTAAATTGGTTGAGCGTTATTATATGTTAAATCACATCATAAACACTTACCAACCCTTAATTAACATCCAAACAACCTCAATTTCAAAAACCCCTAATTTCAACTCAAGAACCCTAATTTTTCAAACATCAAATTAGGTGTTAAAATCATGTAAAACATGATTCTCCAATATTAGTGATACTAGATTTAGGTTTATAAACGACATTAAAGCCAAATCACCACACCAATTTGGTTTTCTACCCAAAACCCACCAAAACTCCATTGATGGAGGCATAGGTGAAGAAGATGAACTTACTTGATGGTTGCTTGAGCTTCAAACATCATCAAATCCATGATCTTTTACCTCTATCTTCCAGATTTTAAGCTTCTTGGCACATCCTCCACTTTCTCCTCTTCTCAAATTCATGACACATACACAAGTGTGTGTTTTTGTCTGATCATGACATTTAATGACTCCTTGTACCCAAAACAATCCCTCCATTTATCAAAATGACTCCTTGTACCCAAAACTAGGTATCATAAAAACAAACCCTCAACTTTGTTTTATTTAAAAACACCTCCTACAATATAACTAATATATTATAGGGCAAACCCGAAAGTTGGTTCGTTACAAATCATACCCCCTAATTTTGGGTTTCGTCCCAGAAACCCGATCCACCAAAGATTAGAGTAACACTCGAGTATCTATCCTCAGATTCCCGTGTAGTTTATGCTCCTTATTTAATGACCTCGCTGAACCTACACTTGGTTAATCCGCTTATACCACAAGCGTTTCACCTTTCTATCTAAGATAGCCACCGGTTCCTCTAGATGAAACATCCATCATCTAATGCCTCAATACCGCTATGAGAAGCTATGTCCACTTCTCATGCCACACATTCTCGTGGATAAACCATGAGGAATGTATCATGGACTCCACACGATTCCCCACCCGAGTAACTCCTAACGACATACCACTTAATAAACAAAAGTGGAGCTTGAACGGTCTGACAAAACAGGGACTTGGCTTCCCACGTTTTCGAACCCGATACACCCCCTTTTAAGGGAAACTTTTATAGCGCCAAAGCTCCTTATCAAAAATCAATACACCTCCTCCCTAAATCCACTTAGGGTTTTCTATCCACCTTGTGCAGATTTTTTTTTCATTCGCACTCAACATACAAGATCTTTCACACACAGTTTTGAATCACACCATGATTCTTAGTTTCACGACATTCAATATCGCCCAATTAAATGGAATTCAACACCATTCACCATTTAGTAATTCAATCAATTTAATATGAATACTCAAATGGTAGACAAGATGACACCATCTTTTAATCAGCGGTAACCAATCATATGATTTCCTCCAAATCGAAGAAGAAACTAACACCTCTAACCGACTCAACAGGTACAGATGTACCATGTCGTATAACACACTTTTTGAACCAAGGTTCTCCGACCACTCGGAAGAGTAATTTCCCTTTTGGTATTCGGTCTTAACCCATAGGCAAGTGAGACACTTAAAACCACACACTAGACTGTGTCTCTTTTCATCCCCAGCCACCAAAACTTAAACCCCAAATCAATCATATAATAACCCATGAGACTTATAAGTCTCGATCATCACCCATTGAATTTCAAGGACTTCAAGAACATCCAATCAGTTCAAAGACTTCAACTCAACCTTTTAACGCTCGCCCGCGTATAGATTCATCAATTTTGCTCTCCAAGTTCTCTTCTTTAGTTGCTACAATCAAGCTAACAACTGACTAGGAGAATATGTGATACTCCTGCCTCATTACATATAGACATAACGAGTCTAATGCACGAGTCACCAAGACAACCGACAAGGTAACGATCTTCCTATGGAATGACACGTCAAAAGCCATAGCCAACCCTCTTGCAAAAATCCAACACCATGTTTATCCCAATGACTTAAGCATAAGTCATCCTTTGAGATTCAAGGATCTCAATCTTATAATCCCCATTTGAAGTTCGAAGACTACATTTTCAATCACCGGTCGTGAAGTTATAAGACTTCAAACACCATTTACCCTTGATTACATCAATCATTGCCAGGTCAACATATATATCTTCAGAATTCACCGCCTTTTCCAATAATATATTTCCACAAAAGCCAAAATGTCACACCAAATCATTCCTAATAAAGGCCTCTCCTTTCACGAAATTTCAGAAAACTCACGAAGATAATGAGCTTGAACGACTTTGCTTCCAAGATAAAAAAATGACTATCATTGAATAAACGACCACCGTATTAGCATACAAGGGTCTACACACCTTTTACAATGATCCACATAAACTGCATAACTTCTAATGAGCCAGAGAGTTACATCCACAATCCCATATACATAACAGATATGATACCATTCAAGGGATAACATCCTCCTCTACCTTCTTGTTGAACTAGGACTTAGACGCCTGTTCAAACTCGATAAATGTACGTATACATTCTTCCGTTCTTCTTTTTCTCAAAAGAACGGTTATAACCCAAGAAGATACGTTCAGGTATAAAACCCTTATGAACTTCTTCATTACTGGAACATCATAAGCCAGGAATACACCAATTCTTGCGCCATGTGTTTCACTGTTTCTAGGCGAGAACGGGTTGACACATCACCCTTTAGTCATACACAACATCGATACGGTTACTAAGTAACCCCAAAATTTTCACTATAATCTTAGGACTCCATTCCATGTGATTATTTCACCCACATCTATCGAATATTAACTTATACATTTGTCAACATTATGAAATCTGCAATGTTGATCACCTCCGAATCCACCGATTCACATATAATCTAATCCAATAATTTCGTCAAAAGACTTTAGCCCCGTCTTTGATAGTTAGAAATGTTCGACTCAGCAACCTTAAAATTTCTATTTTCTCCCCTTTTCAATCGAGTGCTTTAACTCGAGACATTCGCTTTGAATGATTCTTGACTTGTAAACATCATAGAACCCAATATTAGGTCTAGAAAAACTATAGTGTAGTGTGTCCCATTATTCCACTTGTATAACTTCCACACATATGGCAACAAAAGTATTGCCTTCCCAAAGGGATTTCTAGCTCGTCTAGAATATTTGGCTTTCTTTAAGCCACCACTAATTCCTCCTCACACCCCACTAGTTTCCCGAGTTTATCTCCTTACATCATTAAATATTCAACACCACTTGAGTTGTACACCACGAAGGAGAATCCACTCTAAAAGTCAACCGATAGCATCGAGAAAGCCGATATCTTCATTCCCTCCGATATTCTAAGATTTGGGCAAGACCACACATAATCATACGACATGCCCATAATCTTATGATTATCTCACCTGGTCTAACACGTGAAGAAAACACCCAACATACAAGATCCACAATGGTTTGTGGACATGCTAGTTCAAGAACGTCTCTTGGGTTCACCCCGTTGCATTATCTTCACGCCTATAAGCCTTTCTCCCTACGGAGAACTCCCAACCAAATATCCGCCATTTTTCGAGGTCAAGTCTTCGAGAGTAGTACTCTATCCACCCATCACATTGGATTGCTTCAAAGCCAATACCGATAGTGATGTATTGTTTGTTAAACACCGAATAATTTCCCACCATCGACTCCTTTGGCTCACCCACCACGAACCCATCGTGAAGATAAGGTCTCCTTCTTCCACGTATTCGTCCAAGGCTTCGTACTCTATCTCTAAAAGACTGCCCCACTTTCCTTGAAGGAAGATACACAACTTGTTATGGGAAGCTTTAATTCGCCATCCACCACTAAAAGATGCTTTCCATTTCTCCCGACTAATCCCAAGCTCATCCCCATCCTCGAGGTGATACACCGATAGAATATTTCATACAAAAGTATTTATATTGACATCTATGTACAAATTTCATCTACTAAGATATGTTTCACCTTGTCATACCCAACCGTGTAATAACAAGCTTGTAGGTATGCTACCTACTTATAGGCCTCTAGTCTTACTCTAAAAGGCTCTACTTATTCCTATGTATATTAATTATCCCTGCATAATCATTTATGCACAAACACATAATATATACATATACACATTTAACCACCTTCAGTTACTCATTGTCGATGTTCATCATCATATGGTTATCGAGAAGTATTCGCACATGTTACATTAAGAATCAAACTGGCCAGACATGACTGATAATATAATGTGCCCAATTACATTCACTATCTTCAAATAACGAATTCCCTTAACAACTTTTGGCACAATTAGTTCACATTGGACATCAATTAAAACAAACAACACATAACCAATACTAACCTTGCCCTTTTTGCTCTGTGTCTCGGTCACACCATCATTGGATTCTCATTTCTCGACCATATCAAGAGCATTATAGGTTTGAGTTTGGTGTCTCGCACACCAAATCCCTCAAACCACTGCTCTGATACCAAGTTGTAACATCCAAAAATTCAACCAGATTTAAACTTTTAAAACAATGCGGAAGTTAGGTCCCAAAACGACATTTAACGTATCCACACATTAAGTTTTACAAACAGGAATTAAACTAACATATTTACCTTAATTTTTTTAAACAAAAATACCAACAAGTTATCCACAACTTGTAATGACTCCAATTAGTTATCAAAGATTCCACACGAGAATATTAACAAAAACAATTGTAAATCACTACCACGAGAATCCAACCCACTTGATACGAGACCCGAGAATACTCCAGAGCATTTCATACATTCAAAACATTAATTTGAATATGGTTAGTATAGATAAGAAGTCTAAGGAACCTCCCACAAGTCCCTACAATGACAACATGCCAAAATCCCAAAATTCAGCCGGTTGGCGTCCAACTAGGCGTCCAACAGCCGAGATTGACGTCTGACCAGCGTCCAAGACTCCACTATTGGTGTCTTAGACTCCAGCCTAGTTCAGCAAACCCAAATTTGTAGTTTTTGCAATTTCGACCCTCCCGACTCGACCCTCTTTCATTTTTAAGTCATTATTGAACATATATTTATATTTATACTCCATATAAGACTACCCTCATATAGTAACATATATTTGTTAGTTTTTTTTCATCCCCAAACCCAAGTACCACTACTCCTTTCTCGCTCATTAAGAGTTTAACAAGTTCTATCAATCAAGTGAAGTTATAGGCCTTAAGACACCAATGTGTGACTCATAACTTCAACACCAACTGTGAGATCCTAAGATCCCGTTCACCACATATGAAGTTCTAGACCTCAACACACCGTTGTGAGGCCTGTGACTTCAACCACCAAATATGAAGTTTAGGCCTTGTGAGGCCCCAAACCCGGGAGGCCTCACTTATTGGATTTACTCATCAAAACATAGCACCTTAAACATAAGACATTCATTAACACATTGGAAACGATTTAAACTTCTCAACATACGCAGCGGAAACATAACATGTCTAAACATAACTAGCCAATTACAACTGAAACTTGTCTTAATCAACATAATCAAAAGAAACATAAACATAAACATAATCGGGATGCCAGACACTGATCTTCGGGTAACTCTTCTCTCTAAGCCAAGCATCCACATCCATCAACTAAACCTGCACTTAACTGATATGCATACTAAAAATCAGCAACGCTGAGTGAGTTCTAACGTTTACTTTAAATCATTTATACAAAAGATTTACTAATACATACATACATACTGCCCTTAAGGCAAAACTTTACATACTACACTTTTCAAAAACATAATTTAAAACATTCATAAAGTATCCGTCAATTCCTTGTCACTGTTGGTACTGTCCTCGTGATCAATACCGCTTAACCGTCAATTCTTATCACTGCTGGTATTGTCCTCGTGATCAGTACCACTTATCCGTCAATTCATCTTTACTGTACTGCCCTCATGGCTTACATCCATGAACCGACAAGTACCTGGTCAATGCCCCCATGGCTTACACGATGAACCGACACTACCGCTTATCCGTCAATTCTGTTACATACTGGTATTGTCCTCGTGATCAATACCTTCTGGGTCCTCGTGACCCAATGATGTTGTCCTTGCGGTCAACACCACATGACACGATGTTGTCCTCATGATCAACACCGGGTATTGTCCTCGTGATCAATACCGCTTAACTGGTACATGGGGGATTGCGTAGTCCCCCGAGCAACCGCCGTCACTCATTCCAATTGTGCAACTGTTAACGAGCCATCAAGACTCTTACTAATGGGTAGAACCCATACCTGACATCTTGTACAAGTAACATCTGTCCCAAGGACCTTTACAGACTGGTACACATTCCCGAAGGAAAGCTGTTCACTTTACTGTTCATAAAACTTTTCTGTAAATCTTGTTCATAGCTTATCATATATATCATGCCTTTGTTTATGTATATGAAAATATAGTAAACGCTTGCCAAAATATATATCTTGCTTTACTAAACATAGCTTAACACATATATCATGCCTTTGTTTATGTATATGAAAATATAGTAAACGCTTGCCAAAATATATATCTTGCTTTACTAAACATAGCTTAACACATATATCATGCCTTTGTTTATGTATATGAAAATATAGTAAACGCTTGCCATAATATAGATATACTTTCCTCAAAACATACTTTTGCCTCTTTTAAACTTTTCACTAAAACATAACTTTTCCTTTCAGTTTATAATATATAAAATATAATAAACACTTTACATTAAGTATGCACACCACCCCTAAAGAAGGCAAAAAGGGGATTAGAACTCACCTGGTATCTTAGCTGTAATTGTCTACTGTATCTCACACAATCTGATCAATCATAACAATTGACACGTATCAGACTTAACTCAACACTAAGTGGTTTAACCATTCTGATTTAGGCGACTATACTGACTTTACCAGCCTGATGCCTGCGCACTTAGCAAGTGCGCAGAATCTGCTTCCTGCACACTTAGCAAGTGCGCAGGACCTGCTCTGTGCGCAGGACCTGCTCTGTGCGCACTTAGCAAGTACGCACGACCTGTTCTTGGCGAAAAACCCTAACTTTCGCATTCGGGTCTGATCACTTCAAGATACCGAACCTGGTTGAATTCAAAATGTTCGTTTTCCATTAAGGAACTCAAATCTATGCTTATCTTTCAGTTTCATCCGATTAAACATAACCTTTTCACCCAAAACCCGAAAAACCCAAAAACAAACTAAAACTTAGATCTAGGAGAATCGGTTACCTGTAATCACTTCTTTTTCGTTGCTAAACACTCACGAGACTCTTGCTAACGATCCTTGAAGCTCTAATCCGAAAATCGGGACTTTCTCTCTCTAGACTCTCTCTCTCCTCTCTCTCTAGAAAACGGAAATGGATGATGCAAATGAGGGCTTTTGGCTGATCTTGAGGCTTCTAAGGGCCCAAACTTGCTCCTTTCGGCCCATACATCCCGGCCCAAGCCCGCTTCCCTTTTCCTTATTTAAGTTTTAAATTTCTCGTGAATTCCTTCGCCTTCTAAAACTCGGGATGTTACAGGCCTCAATACATCGTTGTGAGGCTCATGACTTCAATCATCAAATATAAAGTTCTAGGCCTCAATGCACCATTGTGAGGCTCATGACTTCAAACATCTAATGTGAGATTCAAAGATCTCAATCACCGACATGTGAAGTTCTAGGCCTCAATCACCATTGTGAGGCTCATGACTTCAAACACCAACTTTTTAATACCATAAATCCACATATCACATTATAGTTTGACTTTTTACCGCATAAGTCAAAATACACCAATACACCATATTACACAATTTTAGATTGACTCTTTACCTACACAACTTTATATTTTAGATTGCTCACCTACACAACCCATTTACAATTTTAGATTGCTCACCTACACAACCCATTTACAATTGGTAATCCATTGATCACCGATTGACACCCAACACACCTTTACGATATAAAGATCAAGACATTAACTTAGTTTGATTAAGACGACCTTAATCAAACCCCCAACACCCAAATACCACCTTTCAACCCAAATGGCCCGTTTGACCCAAAATTGTCAAACTTCCAATCCACTAATCCACCATTTCCAATTGAGGTCTAACATCTACTCTAGACCTTATGGATTACACTCATTCTAAACTTGATTAATAACACCTTAAACAAGTTTTAACCTCCCTACACAACATTCACCCATTTTGACCCATATAGGCTTTCACCTAATTTCACCCAAAACCTCAACTTTTTAAATCACTAAATTGGTTGAACGTTATTATATGTTAAATCACATCATAAACACTTACCAACCCTTAATTAACATCTAAACAACCTCAATTTCAAAAACCCCTAATTTCAACTCAATAACCCTAATTTTTCAAACATCAAATTAGGTGTTAAAATCATGTAAAACATGATTCTCCAATATTAGTGATACTAGATTTAGGTTTATAAACGACATTAAACCCAAATCACCGCACCAATTGGGTTTTCTACCCGAAACCCACCAAAACTCCATTGATGGAGACATATGTGAAGAAGATGAACTTACTTGATGGTTGCTTGAGCTTCAAACATCATCAAATCCATGATCTTTCATCTCTATCTTCCAGATTTTAAGCTTCTTGGCACATCCTCCACTTTCTCCTCTTCTCAAATTCGTGACACATACACAAGTGTGTGTTTTTGTCTGATCATGACATTTAATGACTCCTTGTACCCAAAACAACCCCTCCATTTATCAAAATGACTCCTTGTACCCAAAACTAGGTATCATAAAAACAAACCCTCAACTTTGTTTTATTTAAAAACACCCCCTACAATATAACTAATATATTATAGGGCAAACTCGAAAGTTGGTTAGTTACAGTTTTTGGGGAGTGAGTGTTGGAGGATTTAGGTTTTAGGTTTTTTATGGAGATAGGGGTGGGGTGATTAGGTTTTTGGGTTTAGATTTAAGGTTTAGCTTTAAAGGTTTAGTTTTAGGCTTTATTACTACTACATAACACTACATATAACATTTATATCTTACATTCATGATGTCATGTACGTGTCATATATAACTACATATATCAATTATACCTTACATTCATGATGCCATGTACTCTAATATTAATATATATATATATATATATATATATATATATATATATATATTTGAGTACTTTTGCTATTAATTGTTTCAAATATCACATCTATACCAAATAAAAAGTAACTGGTTACGTCGCTTGTTAAAATTCTGTGAGTCGAATATTTTTTTTCGTTTGTTTTTTCTTTATTATTTCTAACTATTTAATATTTACTTTATAAGAGAATGGATAATTTGAGAACTTCTAAATCTTTTGAGAACTCGTCAAAAATCAATCAAAACCATTTTTTTTTATTTTACTACCTTTATTATTAAAATACAACATAAAAAAGTGAATTTATATATGTAAATTTACATTTATTCATACATTAAAAGAAATCTACACATGTGTAAGTTTACTAGTTACACACGTGTAAATTTTTTTTTAAAAACGATTTAGAGAGAAGAGATAACTTAATTAAAGAGATAAATCATTTTTTTGTTGTATGTTAATAATAAAATAAAAATGTTCAGGTTAAGGGTCGGGTCGTGTCCATGTCAACCAGCGAATATGCGTGTTGAGTTTGAGTTCATGTGTCTGATACGATTTGGACTCGTCTAAAATGATATGATTTAGATTCATCTAAAGGCTAAAATTTCTTGGTTCATGTGAGATTCAACCAACCAATATAACTAACTGGGTTGATCTTCAAAAACCGAGTTCTTTTAGTGTACGTTAATTAGTTGTTAAAGATAAACCAATTTCATAAACACAATCGAATCGAAACAAGACATTAACTTTATGAACTAATGTAGGAACCTGGGTCTAGAGTATATAGATTTGTATCTTATACATTTTCCACTAAAGCTAATCCAAGAGGAATTTAAACTCCCGGTTCCAAACGAGTGCATAGCCGCTATCGATATAAAAGCAGTCTGGGAAGGCATGGAGGAGTGTCAAAATCTTGGACTCACCAAATCGATTGGAGTCAGCAATTTCTCTTCTAAAAGGATCCAACAAATTCTTTCGTTTGCCAAAATCCCTCCAGCAGTTAACCAGGTGAGCACCCACCCACTCATAAGCAACTGATGATTTTTGATGGTAGAATGTCAAACTAAAACTCATTTTATTGTGATTTGAAGGTTGAGATGAACCCACTTTGGCAACAGAAAAAACTAAATGCATTTTGCAAAGAGAATGGCATCCTTGTAACTGATTACTCCGCGTTAGGTGCGGTTGGCAATAGCGGATGGGGACACAATCATGTCATGGAATGCGATGTTCTTCAAGATATTGCCAAGTCCAAAGGGAAGACAGTGCCTCAGGTACTCTTTAATTTCCTACTTCTACTCTTAAAAGGATGTACAAGTTGACTTTTTAACTCAAACCTATTTATTTTTAAAACTATATTGGTTTACGGGGAGTCCGCTCCTCCCACAAGTAGACTCTCACTTTTCAAATTTGAGTCTACTCCTTCTACATGCGTACATGAGGAAATAGCGTATGAGGCAATTAGAGATTGGAGAAATGGTGGATCTCTCCTCATGTCCTCTTATGGAAGGAGTAGACTCAAACTTGAAAAGTCAGAGTTCATTTGTGGGAGCAGTGTACTCCCCATGAACCAAAATAGTTTTAAAACAAACCCACAAACCAAATGGGTTTGCATACCTACACCACTTTGGCGAAAAATTTTACATTGATTAATTATAAAGTCCAAAACTTGTAGTTTAACATAAAATGTCTAGTACTAGTATATTAACATGACCACATGTACTAAAGTGTTAGTATTGTGATGCAGATTTCTTTAAGATGGTTGTATGAGCAAGGTGTAAGTATAGCAATAAAAAGCTTCAACACAGAAAGGATGAAGCAGAACCTTGACATCTTTGACTGGTCATTGACTGAGGAGGAATTGAACAGAATTGAACAAAATTGATCAAATTCCTCAGCGCAGGCATATTTATCTGAGTGGATCTATGGCGACTGAGCATAACGATGTTTTGGCTGAGTTCGATGCAGAACTTGATTAAAGAATTAATTTGATCTGATAAAAGCACTGTATGAAAACAATATATATGTATGTCTGGATTTCAATCTGCAGAAACAAAAGATCTAATTATTAGTTATGTAACTCATACCATCTTTTTATTACCCCAACAAAGTGCTATACACTGTGATGTGAGTTTGATAACATGAGGATGATATGTGATATCTTGATAGTGGGTGCAGTAACCATACGAAATGTAATAAAGACATTTTTGTATGTATTGAATCTAAAATTCGATTGTATCAATCTTATGTTTTATTGATCATTTGATGATTGTACATGAAAGAAGTAACATACAAGGGTTGGATTTCTTATGATTCAACCCTTTCTCGAACGAAGTAACAATCCATCTTGATATGTCTGGTTCACTCATGAAAGATGTTGTTAGCTATGTGTCGAGCCGCCAAGTTGACACATACAAAATAAGGGAATTGGCTCAGTGGGTGTGATATTCATTTCCTATAAAAGCCATCGGATCCATACTACTCACTGGCAATGGTGGCCGTGGCACGATACTCTTCTATTGCCGAGGAACGGGAAATCGCCGATTGTTTCTTTGTTTTCCATGAGACTGACACTCCTCCTATAAGAAGTAAGTATTCCTTGTGAGATCGTCGGGTGTTGGGACAACCAAGCCAATCGGATCCAAAATGGTTACATCATCCACACTACTAGAAAACATGTATATTTTCTATAAAGGTTTCTGGCAAGTTAGCAACAAAAGAAATTTTCCCACAAGTTAGCGACAACTTTCCGACAAAACAAAAAGAAAAACATAACCATAAGATTTCGTACAACTTTATTTCATAAGTTAACTTATTTATTTAATATAATAGTCGAAATATTGTCAGAAGTTACCGAAGAAAGACTTTTGTCGCTAATTCGTCGGAAAATTAGTCGGGACTTTGTAGGAAAAAAACATTTACCGCGGGGTTTTTTCCAACAAACACTTTTGGTCATAAACTTGTCGCTAACGGCCAGTTCCGACAAATTTCTCACGAAATCTGCCGTCACAAATATTTTAGTTTTTTGGTAGTGCATAGATCAAGGCCACCACAAACATGTTTTCTTCTTTGAAGACAAAACGTGAATAAACGGCTTTGGATTGTTTGAAGCCAAATTTAAGTAGAACAACACAAAAAAAAGGTTTTACCAATTCCGTGAAGCTTGTTTCAAAACATTGAGTGATTTTCTAAGCCATCATATCTTTGTTTCACCTTTCTTGGAAAATCCTTCTGAGATTTTGATGTATACCTCTTCATCCAGGTCTCCGTGTAAAAATGCTTTGTTTATACCGTGTTGGTCAATAACCCAAATTTTCTTGACCGACACTGTAAGTAAAGTTCTCATCGAGACGAGTTTTGCAACGGATGCAAAACTGTCACGAAAATCCACACCCTCAATTTGTGTGAAGCCCATTGCAACAAGACAAGTGTTGAACTTTTCCGCCTCTCCATTGTGTTTGTATTTCACCATGTAAAACCCATTTTAAAAACTCTATTTTTTTCACATAACCATATTTAAAAATGACGAAATGATAAAATGGTTTTAAAGGAAATAAAACAAGTAAAACGGGGTGGGCTTGTTGGGCTGAAAATGAGGAAAAAGGGGAGCTTAAACACCAGCCCTCACCATTCTAGCCCCATTCCAACTAAAAAGCTCTTACACCAAACCCTAGAGAGAGAAACCGTGGAGAGAGAGTCTCGGTTTGGGGCAAAGATCGATCCTCCAGATTTGCTGAAGGAGAGCGTCATTTTGAGGTAAGAAACTCTTTCTTTTTTTATTTTAACCATAAAGGTCAAGGTTGTATGGGCTAAACGAGAAATGAATCATAGCTCTGAGATCATGAGAGAAAACCACACGTTTAATTTGAACGTAAAAAGGTAGAAACTTGAACGTAGAAAGCTGAGCCACCATCTCCATGCACCAGTGAGCGAAAATACATAGTTTCATTGAGATAAAAGAAGGCGAACCGCCTAGTGTTGCTTGATTCAAAAGAAGCTAAATTAACCTAGTGTCACCTAGCCAGAGAGGGTGAAACTGTCTGGTATCGCTTTGAACTCAGAAAGCGAAAGTGACCTACTGTCGCTTGGGATATTAGATAGTATAGAACTAATGATTTATTAACCTCTGATTCAGATTGAGAGTGACACTTTGGACCAAGTTGGTAAGGCGAATTGGATAGCTTAACAGGCGAGTCAAGAATCACTATTTACATGTGTTCTATAGTGATGTGCATACTTAACGAATGTTTATGAAATGACAAATGAATGTAATGACATGTTTATGAATGAACAGTTTACGAAATAAACAATTTATGAAACAAGAACGTTTTTTAACTGAAAGTTATGAAAGGAATGTTTATGAAATGAATGTTTAAGAAAGGAATGTTACGTAAGGATTGTTTATGAAACGAAATGAAATGGTTTATGAAATAAATGATGTTTAGAACAAGAAAACATTTATGAAATAAAAGACTTATGAAAGGAATGCTTACGAAACGAAATGTTTACAAATGAATGGCTTTTAAAATAAAAGAAAAGGGGTTTTACAAATGAATGAAATATTTTATGAATAGAAAACGGGTAAATGCTTTAAAGAAATCATTACAAATCTAATATGTCGAACAAAGGAATTGACGAATGAAGTCTAGGGGAAGTTCCTAACGTTATGGCACATTAGAGCCATAAGTATAATAGGGATAGCGTCTATGTGGCCTATCAATGGTAGATTACGGTTGTAAAACTGGAGAAGGTAATGGCGTCGGTCACTCGGGGTTAACATGGCCTACGAATGGTAAATGGTATTACTTTATGGACGGATGAGTCCTTAAGGTGATGGTATTACCTTATGGACCGATGAGTCCTAAGGGAGATGATATTACCTTATGGACCGATGAGACATAAGGGAGATGACATTACTTTATGGAGCGATTAGTCCTAAGGCGATGGTATTACCTTAATGACCTATTACTTTTAAGGGCGATGGAATTACCTTGAATTGTATTGGCCAAACGAAATAGATGATAATACATATTTAGATAATATATGTATGGCTTAATTGAATGTTAAATGATTGATTGAACGTATGTTTTGAAATGTTTGAATGAACAGATAATGAATTAAAAGCCTTGTTTTTCTTATAAATGATTTAAAACCCTAATGGTCGATTTAATGATAAAACCATTTTCCAAATGAATGAAAAACTTGAACTCATCAGTATTAACTGACTTTTAGTATGCATGTCTGATTAAGGTTAAAGGGACGATGAATAGATACGACTTGGCTATTGAAGAGTTACCCAGCAATAAAGATATGGCATCCAATGTGAATGATTAATGAATGTTGAATGTTTTAGGACAATGCTTTAACTTGTTGCTATTTTGAGACAATGTAATAACGTTAATTTCAATGCGTTATAATATTTGAAGTTTAATAATTGTTTGTGAATAAGTAAATTCAACGTGTGAGGTCTACCGAGTTTGTGCCTTACAATAACTATTTCAACCATATTTTAACAAGGGGAAATACAATAAAAATAACTAACATACTTTCTGTTTATTCTCACAAAAGTCACTCAATAAACAACTAATATACTCTCTCTTTTTCCTCACAAAAGTTACTTAACAAATTTTTACATATAAAAACCAATATACTTTCTTTTTTTATATCAAAAGTCTCTCGATAACTATTTATCCTAGGAAATGAATCGACGGAAATATGACAAAGAAAATCGACCGACAGAAGCAAAAGCAAAGCAAACGATTTGAATGCATAACGATTTGATTGTTTATGTTTTTTCACAAATTTTATAGGTATTTTTACAAAATACCTTTAATTTGATTACAAATCATTTCTTTATAAAATGAATTTGTGGTTGATTTCCTTTGTCTTAATTCTGTCGATTCAATTGATAGAGTAAATAATTTTTGAGAGATTTTTATGAGAAAACCAGAAAATATTTTAGTTTTTTATGTGTAAAAGTGTTGAGAGACTTTTGTGAGAAAAGAAGATGTTAGTTTTTTATGTGTAAAAATTTGTTGAGCAACTTTTATGAAAAAAAAGAAAAAATATGTTGGTTTTTTTATGATATTTACCCTTTTAACAATCTATACTAATAAATAAAGGTTTAAGTTGTACACGTGTCACTTCCTCATGCATTCTCACATTGATTTTCCCGTCTCTCTCTCCTAATAAATTCATCAATATCTTATTAAATAATAATGATATTATAAATATATTATTAAAGAGAAATACTAATTATATTAAATAAGAATATATAATAGGAAATCAAAATATAACTAATTAAAGAAAAATACTAATTTGTTATATACACAAATTTCCACTTGATATATCTCGAGACGATCATAATAATCTGACAAGTTATGACGTATTTACAAATTTATAAGTTATATTTTTAATATACAACACGTGTAATACACGAGATTCGAACCTAGTTACATATATAAGTTGGTTGAATTAGTATCTACTATAACTGTCCATCAAACCCTAGGAGGTTCACTACAGGGTCCGAAATTTTATTAGACGTGTCATGTGTTATCTGTACTCTATAATAAATAAAGATTTTTGTGAAACAAATTTTTTCGCATCTCTCTCTTATTAATTGCATAAGTTTTCTTTAATTGTTTTTTAATAATTTTTTGTTTTCCGTATCTCTCTCCTATTAAATAATAATAATTTTATAATTATTTTTATAAACGTTTTTTATTTAAAAAAATATAAGTTTGTTCATAAAATATTTTTATAATTTGAACATTTATTTCATTTTTTTATAAAACATTTTTAAAAAGTAACTATATGATGTTTCTAAAATTTGTATTAAAAAACAATGTAATATGCCATAAATATGTAGTATGTAAATATTTATTATTAAGTATATAACATTGCATTTATTCATTGTATTTATTCAACCCGTGTAATACATGGGGTATCTAACCTAGTTATTCATATATAAAGAATAAAAATATTATTAGATGTGCCATGTGTTATTATTTATATTTATATATAAAGAATAAAAATATTGATGAATCAACATAACCTCATGTCTGTACGTGTGGGACAGTTTCAACCACATTTTAACAAGTTCCTATTAGAGTTGATATCATCGGAGATGCAAACTATATTAATTGTCTATCAAACGCAAGGGCTCCACTATATGAAGGTCTATAATAATTGTATTATATGAATCGTGTGTTAATTATTTATAAATAAACTATAAGAATATTAAGGAATCGATGTAATCTGTCCTCATATGTTTTGAGCCGTTTCAACCACATTTTAAGAATTGTGTGTATAAGTTGGAGATATCCTTGAATAAGTATTAACTCAGCTCCAATCAAACCCAAGTGGTCCCTATGAGGGTCTAGAGCATTTTCATCGCCTTCTTCATACTATTCTCTATCCTAATAATTTGTGGAAAAATATAAGGTTTATATAAAATTTAACACTTCATCTCATTTCCCAAAATGAGGATTAAATAAAAGAAATTAAATTTGCATATCTTATATTTTGAGTCTCTATTCATTCTTTACCCTATTTATTAATTTGTGAGTAAAAGAGAGAAATAATAACAAAAAATATTAAAAATGTATTGTTTAATTGAATACAGATACAAATAAAGAATAAGATGTTGAAGGTTTTTAAAATATAATCTAAAACTTAGCGATACGAGTAAGTTTTAGCTAAATTATAAGAATGAATATAGACTCTACATATTTTTTTAATATTTGTTGCTTACTTATTTGAAATTTTGATAGATTATATAGTTTTGGTAATTTAATTGTCATTAAGTAATTTTAGTTAATTGAGATTTATTTCAAATCAAAGTGAAATTTAGTTAAACATCGATATGAGTTATGAGGTGTGGAATGAAAGAGTTAATCTTGATTTTACGAAAGAAAGAGGGTTCGGTTTGAAAGAACATGAAAGTTGAAGGGTGATTCGGACATAGTTAATTAATTATTATTTAATTAATAGTTTGAATGTTTAGAATTATCTGGCTTGGTTAATTAGTATAGATAATTGAGAGAAGTATTTGAGTAGGATTAGTATGCATTGTTTTAGTATAAATAGATGGTTAAGTCAAGAATTATAATAAAACAAAAAGAGTCGATCTTGGTTAGGATTAAATTCCTTATTTGTAGTCTTGGGACTGATTTCCAACATGGAATACATGCTCGTTCAAGAGTAACAAGAATTCCGACACCAATGAACATTGGGGATTCAAGGAGGCAACGCCCCCTTGGTGGGGTCCCGTGGTTAGCACCCCTGGGTGGGCTGAATGGGCTGAGCCCCTAGTGGCCCCAATGACATGCGAAAATTTGATTTCATACTTGAAAACTTTCGAAAATTGTTTCTACTATAAGGCTGGTTGATTGATAGGAAATGGTCATCAGTAGAAACTTTTAAGTGAAAGTGACCATGAGTAGAAACTAGTCCATAAGTATGAACTAATAAGTAGCAACTGTGTGATTAACAACACCTGCATTATGAGTAGCAACTGTATATATGATCGTCAACAACTTGACGATCAACAATAACTAGTTACCAATGAAAAAACCAATCATATGTTGTTAGAGTTTGTGAAATGGTAACTGAATTAATTGACACCATTTTTAATCGAACTAACTAACAAGCACTTGCAAGAAACTAACGTTGCGTCGTTTTAACTAAATATTATGATGATTCCCATCTATAAAAATGAATTTTTTTTTATCTATTTCAGGGGGACAAGCTAGAGGTGCACAAAAAAACCGGTTTGAAAAACCAAACCGGTTTCAAACCGAAAACCGAACCGGTCGTGAACCGGTTTATACCAAACCGGTTTCAAACTGGTTCAAACCGCCGGTTTAAAACCGGTTTGAAACCTATACATTTAAACCGGTTTGAAACCGGTTTAACCCGAACCGAACCGATTAAAAACTGGTTTCAAACCGTTTTTTAAACCGGTCAAACCGGTTTTTAAACCGGTCAAACCCGGTCAACGGACCATCTCAAACCGGTTTCAAACCGGTCCGATTTGAACTCAAACCGGTTTTGACTTTTTGTTGACCAAACCGGTTCGGTTCGGTTTTGAACCGGTTCGGGTTAAAAAACCGTTTTGTGCACCTCGAGGACAAGCTATTTTCACAACTGAAAGGTACATTCTCATCCTTGTTTCTTTTGAAATTATTCGATTGAGATTTCGAGAGTACAATCAAAATAATTTAATTTCATAGTGATTAAACATGATTCAACAAAGATCATCTAGGCAATTACAAACCTCGAAATTTACATAAAATACTAAAAGATAGTAAATTACAAAACAAATTTAGTCGAACCTATGCCACAAAAGGTTTATCCACATATATATTTTTGTCTTATTACTTTCTAAGAAATAATTCATATCCAAAAACAAAAGTATTATCCCAATTAGTCCCCACAACATCATTTTCTCAAAAAAAACTTATATTAAACTTTTCAAAGAAACATCAAACAGCAAAAAAATGGCAACTATTCCGGAGATGATAATAAGCTCTTCTGAAGGTGCCCGTCCGATTACAGTGATCGCACTGGGCACAGCATCGGATTTAGGCATCGCGGGCATTGAAATGGTGACACCGTCGACTCTTATTGAAGCTATTAAGATGGGTTATCGTCATTTTGACACAGCAGCAGTGTACCGAACTGAGAACCCTGTAGGGGAAGCCATTGAAGAAGCTTTGAGATGTGGCCTCATAAAGTCAAGATCAGATATTTTTATCACCACTAAGCTGTGGTGTAACTCGGCTGACAGACATCTTGTTTTGTCAGCCATCAAGCAGAGTCTCAAGTAAGATATTTTCATACACATGTGATATTATATGCCATATGAACACTCATATCAACATCTCGAACCACATCAACTAAATGATATTCATTATAAGATGAAAAAAAAGAATCTCAATTTTTATGCATAAAAAATTGATATCTTTTCATAAAAAAAAATTGTATCTCAAATAAGAAATAATATATATAGGATTTTTCTAATCACCCTAGTATGTTTTTTAATTATACCTTAGTACACTATATTAATCAGCTTTGACATAACAACAGTAATCAGTGTTCAGTTTCATTATCCAGGTTTAGAGGGGTTTTTTAGAGCTTAAGTAATAGTTAATGAATGATTAAATGGTGTTTTAATGCTTGGGTAGTATTTTGTGATTTATAGAGTAGGGTATTGTATATTACAGTGTACATAATAACTGTAGGGTAATCAAGAACGGAAATGAAAGAACAATATGATCGCAAACTTGAATTCTTTGATTTGGAAACTTGTTTATTGATTACAAACAGATGATATAAACTCGTCTTTTACAACAATGACTCTAATTACCCTTCTACTAATAATACATGTGTTTAGTTTATATTTTTAACCCCCCCCCCCCCCCAAACTAATATTAATTTAAGTGAGGTTTTCAACTTTCTTCATTTCTTGATCACAACAATGTTGGTTCATCGTCTTCATGTCGGACCAGGTTTGCTCCCCCTTTCTTTTCCCAGTTTGGGCATTCAATCTTGTAATGTCACTACAACAGTAACACACTATACGGACAAAAAACTTAGCCCTATGCCGACGACAAGTCGTTGGGATGTTTTGACCTATACCGATGACATGCCGTCGGTATAGCTTTGGTTGGTATTGCTTCGTACCAATAGGTCAAGGATGTCGTCGGTATAGGTGTTGTTGGGATAGATTGACTTATACCGACGTCGTCGGCACAAGGTTTAATTAAAAATAAAAATAAAAAAGAAAACCTCATGTCGTTGGTATAGGTGTTACACCTATCCGGACGACATGTAGTCTGGACTGACCCAACCTATCCCGACGACATGTCGTCGGTATAGGGTTTTTCCGAATTTGTTAATAATTTTTTAAAAAGACATATGCCGTTGTTTTTTTTATATTTTTTAGTTTTACAATTTTTTCCAGAAATATAAAATATATAAAAACATAAACCTGCAAATTCAAGAATATAAACCATTCAAAACAAACCAATATCATACTATAAAGTTGTCCGAACCATAAAAACTAATATCTAAACCATAAACTTGTCCGAAACACACAAACATTTAAATTGTTCAAAAACCAAACATGCAAATTGTTCAAAACAAACATCCAAATTAGGGGTGTCAATTCATGACACGAGCCCGAACCCGACACGAACCCAACACGAACATTTAAAAAATGAGTCGTGTTCGGGTTAACCCATTTAGAAAACAGGTCGGGTTAGTCAGGGTTGACCCGCTAACCCGTTTAGGTTTCAAAATTATTTTTTTTAATTCCACTTTCTATAAACGATTGTTTATTAGTTTTAAATTTAGTGTTTACCATAAAGTAATTAATTTATACCAAAACGTTTCTCTTTTTACTTTGTAGATATGACTATTCAATTATTTTTCGATTTACCTTAAATGAATTAGATTTTGGATTTAGTAGTTTATGATTTTGATTTAAATAAATGTGTTAGGTTTGGGTTGACCCGACTTTAAGTGTATCTAGGTTAGGGTTGCATATTTTGACACGAATAAGAATATGGGTCGTGTTTGGGTTGCATAGTTTAACCCGCCAACCCATCAACCCGCAACCCGCCAACCCGTCAACCTGCTAACCCGACACGATTGACACCCGTAATCCAAATAAACACCAACAACAAATAGACCAACTCCCAGCTAATTATCGTCATTGCTTGTTTGACGTTCCCATAATCGACACATTTCTTCCATGTGGTGTTGCATTTCAAGCATTTGTTTATTATGGATATCCATTTGTTGTTGTTCTTACTCTCGTTCTTGTTGGCGTTGTAGTTCTCGTTGTTGTTCTTGGACTTGTTGTTGGAGTTGAGTCATTCGCTCATCCATTTCTTGCTAATAGGGTTATGAAAGTGGGGGGGTGTACCAAAAAACATACACATATGTAACACCTGCCACAAAAATGTCCAAAATTTAATTTGACAAAAGGTAAAACCCTAGAGACTATAAGTGTAATTATCTTAAAGTTCAGGGTTTAATTTGAAAAAATATGGATTTAAAGACCTTAGAGGACCGCTAAGGTTATCCATAACGGTCCGCTATAGGTGTTGGTTTGGGTGGCGGACCGCCACCATAGATAGTAACGGTCCGCTGCGTGTAGGTTAAGCAAACAATCCGGGTTGGCCACGTGTATAGTGACTAATGGTCACTTATTGTGAGATGTGTACTCGTGGCGGACCACCACACCAGGTGGTAACGGTCCGCCAGCCGCAAAACTCTAGAAATCTGCCTCGCGTAAGGGTGGCGGACCGCTACGCCCCTGGGTAACGGTCCGCTAGCCACAAAACTATAAACGGTCCAATCAGTAATTGACGTATAGGGCTGACGCCATCCACTGTGGCGGACCGCCACCATCCTACCTAGCGTGTAACGAACCAAAATCCGGGTCTCGTTATAAATAAATAAATAATTCTAATAAATATTATGGTGAAAATAATATTTTAGAAATAAGTGGAAACAAGCGGGTTTCAAGTTAGTAACGGGGATATACTAGTTTTAACTAGTTATGGAAGGAAATGGAAAAGATTGAAAGTAGAGGGGCTAAAGGTGAAACATGGCAAATCTGCCATATTTGACCTTTAGAAGTCAAAATTGACTTCATTTTGGAGTTGGGTCGTTCAAAAGAAGAGGAAGAGAGGAGAAATCGGGTTGAAGCCAAAATTCGTGTGTTTGAAGCTTGTAACTTGAAGGTGTTGGCTCACACATCACCTTTCTAACATCAAGTAAGTGATTTCTTCCTCTTTGATCCACCATTTATGGTGTTCTTGTTGGGTTTTGTTGAAAACCCGAAATTATGGTTGCATGTGGTAAAATGGTGTTAGATTATTGATAATCTAGCTAAACTAAAGGTGTAGGAAGGTGAACAACACCATGGAACCCTTTGATTTTGATTTTTGAAAGTTAGGGTTCATATGGAGGAAATTGGGGGTTTTGGGGTTTTGATGAAAAATTGATAAATTGATGATGATTAAGTGTTATGGAGGTGTTAGACACTTAAACAAACCCCAAATTAACTTAAAGAAACTAGTTTGATAAAAATTAGTGTCAAGGTATTGGAAAAAGAATTCTAGTGGTTGAGTTGAGTTCTCGATTAAAAGGAGTGTTTGGATATGGAAATAACCCAAACGGGTCAATTTGGGTTTAAAATGGAAATTTGGGTGGTAAACTCAATTGTATGTGTTTTGAATGAATGATTAGATTACTAAACTAAGTGTGTATGTTTAGGCAATCAAATTGTGGGTCTAGAGGGCGGAGTGGAGTCGTCTAACCCAAAAGTTAAGTGCCTATGCACTTACCTAGTATTGATGATAAATGGTGAATTTTATGGATTATGTGTTATGTGGTTGTGTGCATACTTGTGATATGATAAATTGTGAATGATTTAGTATGTGCAATGAATGAATGTAGTTATAGTGTTAACCTATAATGGTAATGGATCATGTGTTGATCATAAATGAAACGGAGTTATGGCCTTGTGCTATAATGGTAATGGATCATGTGTTGATCATAAATGAAACGGAGTTATGGCCTTGTGCTATAATGGTAATGGATCATGTGTTGATCATAAATGAAACGGAGATATGGCCTTGTGCCATATTGGAAATGGATCATGTGTTGATCATAAATGAAAAGGAGTTATGGCCTTTGTGCCATAATGGAAATGGATCATGTGTTGATCATAATTGAAACTTGTAGTAAGGGTGCAAGAATATGTAGCCTAAATGACAATTTGAGTGGAAACGGGTCAAATGGGTGAATGGGTGAAACAAGTAGGAATTTACTTGTTTGTTATGAATTTATCTTCATTACTAATGGTGATATGTGTGGTGAATGTATGAAAAGCTCCGAGGTAGTCAAAGTCAAGTCCAAGGCGTTGGCGGATCCTCGTATGCATATTTTCATGTTTTGATGATTTGGTGGAATTCCCCTTTTTGATTGTAATTTGATAAACAAAACATGTTTTTGGGTTGTGATCATGTTGTTGAAGGGGTTTTTGGTTAAAACCCATGTGTTGGGCCAATTTGTTGTCTTGTATTTTGGAAAAAGTTAGAAAAATGGCTAAGTATGAAAACCTGCTGAAAACTGGAAACATTCTGAGAAAAAGGGTCCCTCGCGGGTCGCGAGAGTCCAGGAAGGATTCTCTCGCGGTACGCGAGAGGGTAAAAAAAAAAATTTCTGGGTTAAGACTTCCGCGCGTTAAAGTTTTGTTTTTAAAAGTGGTGTGTTTCAACTTGGTATCAGAGCAATGGTTTGAGGGATTTGGTGTGCGAGACACTAAACTCAAACCGGATGCTCATGATATGGGGGAAATGATACGAGAATCCACGAAGGACTTGACTAAGACTCGGAGCTTTCGGAAATGAAAGGTTAGTAATGATTTAATAAGTGATTATGTATATATGTTGTAAATGCATATGATTGATTGAATGACCAAGTGTTATGTGTGCCGAAACCTGTCTTGTGAATTGTTATATGCATATGATAATTACACTTGGGCATATCGTATTATTAAACATGTCTGGCCAATATGATTAATAAGACGAGATGTGCAAGAGCTTTTATGATAACCATATGACAATGAACATTTGCAAGGATTAGGTGAAGGTGATCGTATATGTATGTGTATAAGTAGGTAATTATATATATATATATACCCTAGGTGATTTGAAGGTATAGGAATGTTAAGGTGTTTTTGGTACTATTTCTCAGTTAAGAGATGACGGACGAGGGTGACCACCACGAAAATGTTGATGTGAACGAAGAACCGTTGGATCCAAGGATCCAAGATATGATAAAGGAAGAAGTGGCCAAGGCGTTTGAGCAAGCCACAAATCTCTTGATGGAGGAAATGAGGGGAACTATTAAGCTCTCTCTTGAAGAGGTCATGAAAGAGAAAGATAAGGAACCTCGAGGTTGTACTCTCAAGGATTTCATGGTGATTAAACTGAAAGAATACGACGGTCAGGTGGACCCGATACTTAGCCACCGGTGGGTGGTGGATATGGAGTCGAATTTCGAAACGACTAGATGCAGGCCCGAGGATAGGGTAATGTTCAGTGTGCCTCTGTTGACTGGGAGGGCAAAGGAATGGCTGTTGAATCTCCGTAGAGAGAGAGGTGTTTCTGGGGTGACCTCTATGTCTTGGGAGGAATTTAAAGCGGCTTTTCTGAAATACCACTGCCCGCAAGCCGCGGTGGACAGGATGACTGAGGAGTTTCTCCTCATGAGACAGACGACTGAGTCAATTGACGAATTGGCCGGGGCCTTCTTTGATCGGGCCAAGTTTTGTCCGGATGTGGTATCGACCGAAAAGGGCAAGATTGATAGGTTCTATGCTATGCTAATAGTGGAATTCAGAGATAGCATATCTCCATCCTCATTTATCACGCTTGTTGATTTAATAAACAAGTGTCGGGAAAGGGAGGTGGAGTTAAAGAGGCAAGAGGCTAGGGGTGAGAAGAGAAAAAGGGAAATTGTGGAACAGGTGGTGAAGAAGATAAAGGGCGAGAGCCCTAGTAAGAAGCCGTTTGTTAAACCTTCTTCGCAAGATTGTAAGTTATGTGGAAAAGTGCATTTTGGGGAATGTAGAAAGGGTTCTTCAAGATGCTATAAATGCGGAAAGCCGGGGCATATGGCTAATCAATGCCTAAGCCAAGTCCGTATATGCTACAACTGTTACAAGCCCGGGCACAATAGGGTGGATTGTCCCGAGTTAAAGCAGCAAGGTGGAAGCGGGGTGAAGGTTGAGACGCCAAAGCCTAAGGGAAGAGCCTTCCACATTTCGGCGGAAGAGGCAAAGAACAACGCGGATGTAGTGTCAGGTACATTCAAGATTAACTCATTACCTGCACTAGTTCTATTTGATTCGGGGGCTAGCCGTTCGTTTGTGTCTTTGAAATTTGTTAAGCATTCTTCTTTTGTAAGTAGCAAGTTAGATGAACCCTTAGAAATCGAAGCGTCTAATGATAAGAGTTTCCTTGTCTTTGACATTTTTAGAGATTGTAAGTTGAGAGCGGGGGGCGAAACTTTCTTTATTGATTTGATTCCTTTGGTTATGGGAGATTTTGATGTTATTGTGGGGATGGATTGGTTGTCAAAGAATAAGGCGAGTATTTTATGTGGACCGAAAGCGATCCAACTTGTTTCCCCGTCGGGAGAGTCCATCTACATAGAAGATGATAAAAAGGGTAAAGTAAGGTTGTGCACTTATGTGAAGGCGACCAAGTACATGGCGCGTGGGTGCAAGGCGTACATGGCTTGTGTCGCGGATGTGAATGAAAGAGTAAAGGAGATTCACGATGTACCGGTCATGAACCAATTCGTAGATGTGTTTCCTGATGAGTTACCGGGGATTCCGCCGGATAGGGAGATAGAGTTTGGAATTGATTTGATACCGGGTGCTAAGCCGGTAGCTAAAGCGCCTTATAGATTGGCACCGCCAGAAATGAAAGAACTCATGGAGCAATTACAAGAGTTTCTTGACAAGGGTTTCATACGCCCAAGTGTTTCACCTTGGGGTGCACCCGTTCTCTTCGTCAAAAAGAAGGATGGGAGCATGAGAATGTGTATGGATTACCGGGAGTTGAACAAGTTGACAGTGAAGAATAGGTACCCATTGCCTAGGATTGACGATCTTTTCGACCAATTGCAAGGGGCGTCATGGTTTTCTAAGATTGACTTGAAGTCCGGGTATCATCAGTTGAAAGTGAAGGAAGAGGATGTTCATAAGACAGCTTTTCGCACTCGTTACGGTCACTATGAGTTTACGGTTATGCCTTTCGGTTTGACCAACGCACCTGTGGTTTTCATGGATCTCATGAACCGGGTGTGTAGACCGTTCCTTGATCGTTCGGTCATTGTGTTTATTGACGATCTTCTCATCTATTCAAGGAGCGAGGGTAATCACGCTTGTCATTTGCGTGAGATTCTTGAAGTCTTGCAAAAGGAGAAACTTTATGCTAAATTCTCCAAGTGCGCATTTTGGTTGCGCGATATCCAATTCTTGGGTCATGTGATTAATGAAAGAGGAATTACCGTTGACCCATCTAAGATTATGGCGTTAAAGAATGGTCATCACCGAAGACGCCTTCGGAGATTAGAAGTTTCTTGGGGTTAGCGGGTTATTATCGGAGGTTCATCGAAAACTTCTCTCAGATTGCTTTGCCGATGACGAAGTTGTCTCGTAAGGAGACAAAGTTTGTTTGGAGTCCCAAGCAAGAATCTGCCTTTCAACTCTTGAAAGAAAAGTTGACTAAGGCACTTGTTCTATCCTTGCCGGACGGGACCAAGGATTTTGTTGTTTATTCGGATGCCTCGCATTCGGGGTTGGGGTGTGTTTTGATGCAAAGGGGGAAAGTGATTGCCTATGCATCTAGGCAATTAAAGACTCACGAGGTGAATTACCCAACCCATGATTTAGAGCTTGCAGCCGTGGTTTTCGCGCTCAAGATTTGGAGGCATTATTTGTATGGTGCTAAGTGTACGATCTACACGGATCACAAAAGTATCAAATATTTCTTTGACCAAAAGGACCTCAATATGAGGCAAAGACGGTGGCTTGAATTGGTTAAGGATTATGATTGTGAGATACTTTATCATCCGGGTAAAGCGAATGTTGTGGCGGATGCGCTTAGTAGAAAGTCAAGTCATTCACCTATCAAGGTGAAGTCATTTAAGATGACAATTTCATCATCTCTTATTGATGAAATCCGGGAGGCCCAAGTGTTAGCACTTGGTGGCGACTTGAAGAAAGAACGGATGATTTCTTATGTTGATAAGCTTGGTGAAAATAGCATGGGTTTGAAGACATGCTTTGATAGAATTTGGATACCTAGGTTGTCAAGTGTCTTGACAACTATTCTTGACGAGGCGCATAAATCCAAATATTCTATCCATCCGGGGGCCACAAAGATGTTTTATGATTTGAGGTGTCATTTTTGGTGGCCGGGTATGAGGCGTGATATTGTTAAGTATGTGGAGAGGTGTCTCACATGTTTAAGGGTTAAGGCGGAGCATCAAAAGCCGTATGGAAAGCTTCAACCGCTTGAAATACCGCTTTGGAAATGGGAAAATATAACCATGGATTTGATCACCAAACTACCAAAGACTCGAAAGGGTTATGATGCGATATGGGTAGTAGTGGATCGGTTGACGAAGAGTGCACACTTCCTTCCTATAAAGGAAACGTATTCTTTGGATAGATTGGCGGAAATGTATGTGAAGGAAATTGTGTCACGTCATGGTGTGCCGGTGTCGATTATATCGGATCGTGATACGAGATTTACTTCTCGTTTTTGGAAGAAATTCCATGAGGATATGGGGACTAGATTGAATCTTAGCACCGCTTATCATCCACAAACGGATGGTCAAAGCGAGCGAACGATTCAAACGCTCGAGGATATGTTGCGAGCGTGTGCCTTGGATTTTGGTGGTAGTTGGGACGACCATTTACCGTTGACGGAATTCTCTTACAACAATAGTTACCATTCTAGTATTAGTATGCCGCCTTTTGAGGCATTGTATGGGAGAAAGTGTCGAACACCCGTGTGTTGGGGTGAGATTGGTCAACGGGAGCTTGGAAGTGTCGAAGTGGTCAAGGAAACTAATGATAGTATTGACCAAATTAGAGCACGCTTGAAGGCGGCTCAAGATCGCCAAAAGTCTTATGCGGATAATAGGAAGCGGGCGATTGAGTTTCAAGTGGGGGACTTTGTGCTTTTGAAAGTCTCTCCTTGGAAAGGGGTGATACGGTTTAGGAAACGGGGGAAGTTAAGTCCTCGTTTCATCGGGCCGTTTAAGGTGATAGCAAAGGTGGGTACGGTAGCTTATCGATTGGAGTTACCGGATGGACTAAGTAGACTTCATAACACGTTCCATGTGTCTCATTTGCGGAAGTGTTTGGCGGATGAATCTACTTTTGTCCCTTTCGACGATATCGAATTGGATGAAAAGTTAAATCATGTTGAAGAACCGGTGGCAATCTTGGATAGGAAGGTGAAGAAGTTACGTAATAAAGAGATTAGCCAAGTATTAGTTAGATGGAAGCATAGAAAGGGGGCGGAAATGACTTGGGAAACCGAGGAAGAGATGCTCAAATGCTATCCGAACCTTTTTATGTGAAGTCGGGTTTCGGGGACGAAACCCAAATAAGGGGAGGAGATTTGTAACGAACCAAAATCCGGGTCTCGTTATAAATAAATAAATAATTCTAATAAATATTATGGTTTAAATAATATTTTAGAAATAAGTGGAAACAAGCGGGTTTCAAGTTAGTAACGGGGATATACTAGTTTTAACTAGTTATGGAAGGAAATGGAAAAGATTGAAAGTAGAGGGGCTAAAGGTGAAACATGGCAAATCTGCCATATTTGACCTTTAGAAGTCAAAATTGACTTTATTTTGGAGTTGGGTCGTTCAAGAGAAGAGGAACAGAGGAGAAATCGGGTTGAAGCCAAAATTTGTGTGTTTGAAGCTTGTAACTTGAAGGTGTTGGCTCACACATCACCTTTCTAACATCAAGTAAGTGATTTCTTCCTCTTTGATCCACCATTTATGGTGTTCTTGTTGGGTTTTGTTGAAAACCCTAAATTATGGTTGCATGTGGTAAAATGGTGTTAAATTATTGATAATCTAGCTAAACTAAAGGTGTAGGAAGGTGAACAACACCATGGAACCCTTTGATTTTGATTTTTGAAAGTTAGGGTTCATATGGAGGAAATTGGGGGTTTTGGGGTTTTGATGAAAAATTGATAAATTGATGATGATTAAGTGTTATGGAGGTGTTAGACACTTAAACAAACCCCAAATTAACTTAAAGAAACTAGTTTGATAAAAATTAGTGTCAAGGTATTGGAAAGAGAATTCTAGTGGTTGAGTTGAGTTCTCGATTAAAGGGAGTGTTTGGATATGGAAATAACCCAAACGGGTCAATTTGGGTTGAAAATGGAAATTTGGGTGGTAAACTCAATTGTATGTGTTTTGAATGAATGATTAGATTACTAAACTAGGTGTGTATGTTTAGGCAATCAAATTGTGGGTCTAGAGGGCGGAGCGGAGTCGTCTAACCCAAAAGGTAAGTGCCTATGCACTTACCTAGTATTGATGATAAATGGTGAATTTTATGGATTATGTGTTATGTGGTTGTGTGCATACTTGTGATATGATAAATTGTGAATGATTTAGTATGTGCAATGAATGAATGTAGTTATAATGTTAACCTATAATGGTAATGGATCATGTGTTGATCATAAATGAAACGGAGTTATGGCCTTGTGCTATAATGGTAATGGATCATGTGTTGATCATAAATGAAACGGAGTTATGGCCTTGCGCTATAATGGTAATGGATCATGTGTTGATCATAAATGAAACGGAGATATGGCCTTGTGCCATATTGGAAATGGATCATGTGTTGATCATAAATGAAAAGGAGTTATGGCCTTTGTGCCATAATGGAAATGGATCATGTGTTGATCATAATTGAAACTTGTAGTAAGGGTGCAAGAATATGTAGCCTAAATGACAATTTGAGTGGAAACGGGTCAAATGGGTGAATGGGTGAAACAAGTAGGAATTTACTTGTTTGTTATGAATTTATCTTCATTACTAATGGTGATATGTGTGGTGAATGTAGGAAAAGCTCCGAGGTAGTCAAAGTCAAGTCCAAGGCGTTGGCGGATCCTCGTATGCATATTTTCATGTTTTGATGATTTGGTGGAATTCCCCTTTTTTATTGTAATTTGATAAACAAAACATGTTTTTGGGTTGTGATCATGTTGTTGAAGGGGTTTTTGGTTAAAACCCATGTGTTGGGCCAATTTGTTGTCTTGTATTTTGGAAAAAGTTGGAAAAATGGCTAAGTATGAAAACCTGCTGAAAACTGGAAACATTCTGAGAAAAAGGGTCCCTCGCGGGTCGCGAGAGTCCAGGAAGGATTCTCTCGCGGTACGCGAGAGGGAAAAAAAAATTCCTGGGTTAAGACTTCCGCGCGTTAAAGTTTTGTTTTTAAAAGTGGTGTGTTTCATAGCGGTCCGCTACGGACCCGATTTCCAGCCTATAAATACTTGATCGGTTTCATTTAGTTTCTTCACACCAAAAATGATCTCAACTCTGACATTGTGTTCCAGAGCTCTCTTAGACAACTCCCGACGATCCCGGTTCGATCCCCGCTCATTCTAGTGCCCGGTTAAGCAAGAAACGCTCATAGGGAGGCTGTTATGCTAGAGAAACCAAGATAAGAAGCTAGCTTATAAGCTTTGGACTTTATAGGCTCATTCTCAACAAAAAGGTGAATACTTTATCTCTTTTAAAACTTGTGTCAAACACTTTATTTACGAAAATGGCTAAATAAAGGTTAATGAAATAATGTTCAATGTTCTTCTACGAACCAAGCATTCAGGCCATAGGTATACGTAAAACTTGCAAGGGATACACAGGATTGCGGCTGGTGCTTATTTTATAACAAATCCGGAGGCGTAGACCCGTCCGCTGTTATAAGCTATGACGCCAGTGTATATTATGGTGCGATTGAACAAGACGGGCCTGCTGAGTGTGTAGATTGAACATGAAGTTGTGATTATGAAATTAATACTTATTTGTGCCAAATGATTTTATGTCAAGATATTGTATTCACCGGCGTTCGCGCCGACGTTTTATTTTCAAAATATTTTTTAGGTAATGAATAAAATATGATGAGAAAGGAATATGGGCAGACATGAGATCTGACCCAGGAAAAGAAATGATGGAATGCACGTAGAATTCTCATGCCTCGTGTAAAGGGAAATCCTAAAGAAAGGAGATAGGACCAGGACACTAATCAACCCTGTGTTGGACTATTTCTAGTGGCTCATCATGTATTGGATTTCAAACTTGTTATGTAATCAAATGAGAATGGTATTGAGACCCTATGTTTATAAAAGTAAATACAAGACTTTTGTTTTACAACTGAGTTTTCATATTTACAAATACAACCCTTGAGGTTGAAAGAATGATGAAACGATCATTTGAAAAGACTTTCGCTATATTTTATAAAAATCTGAAATCAAGTAACCAAACGATACCAATGCTATCTTTTATAAAAATTTGAAATCAAGTAACCAAACGATACCAATCGGGCTCACACACGTCTAGAGGGTGCCTGAGGCTGGGTGTGACAACATACATATAAACATAATACATATACATACAAACATATATACACATACATACAAACATACAAAATCATACATACAAACATACAAAATCATACAATCATAAATCTAAACCAAATTTCATCACAAATTAGTAATTAAAACGAGTAATTGCTTTTCAAAAGCTACAAATCCAAGAAATGTTGACAGTCTTCAAAAACCTAAACAAATCAAACAAACAAAACTTCAAAATGTTGAACAATTAGGTAAAATTTGAAACCTGGAAGTTACCTCATCTTAAAACCCCAAAGTTTTGTGACAATTGCTCCAAAAACAATTGGGGTGAGTTTTGGGGGGTTTTGGGTGGAAATGACCTGAGAGAACTTTGGGGTGAGTTTTGGGTGGAAATGAAGGTCTGCCTGTTGTTTTCTGCATTTGTTCGCGAAAATGAGTATCATAGGTCTATGGAATAGGTAGCATGAACCGACGACGTGTCGTCATAGGCTTATTTATGATATTGACCAGTCAACAAATAAAAAAACCTATACCGACGACATGCTTAGGCTTATTTAGATTTTTTTTAATTTTAAAAAAAATTTACCACAAAATTTTAATAAATAACAAAAAGTAAAAAATAAATCAAAATTAACTCTATACCGACGACATGTCGTAGGTATAGGTTTTCACCAATGAATAATTGGCGCCAATTTTCCCTCCATCCGAGACAACCTTATACCGACGACGTCTACCCTTCTAAAATTAGGGTTTACCCTATCCCGTCGGCATAGGGTGACCTATACCGACGACAAATGTCTTCTGGATAGGCGTCGTTGGTATATGGTCAAATCCATGTAGTGTGTCCAAATTCACGACACTTGTAACACCTTATGTGGCTCTTATCCTGTTGTATGCGACCATCACCTCGACCTTTTCTGGACCCTAGCCATTTTCTCAGCCACGTCTAAAGTCCTCTCGATTTGAGTTTTCACAACCGCAATGCTCACACTTGTCTGTAGTCTTCTCCCTTCCATATTCCTTGGTGACTAGTAATTTACTAGACACACCTCTTCCTCCTTAGCTTACTTCTGAGTGCGTTCATAGTAATTTTTCTAGTCAAAGCGTCTAGTTTGGTAATTTTGCCTATTTTAAAACTTAGTTATTTAGCTTATGGTAATATATTAGTTGTTAAAGCTAAACCATCCTTACAAGCACAGTTGAAACAAGATATTAACTGTATGAACCAATGTAGGAATATGGGACTAGAGTATGTAGATTTGTATCTTATACATTGGCCATTCAAGTTCCAAGAGGAATTCAAATTCCCGATTCCACACGAGTGCATAGCCCCTATCGATATAAAAGCAGTCTGGGAAGGAATGGAGGAGTGTCAAAATCTCGGACTCACCAAATCTATTGGTGTTAGCAATTTCTCTTCTAAAAGGATCAAACAAATTCTATCGTTTGCCAAAATCCCTCCGGCCGTCAACCAGGTCATCATCCACTCATAAAAAGCTGATGAATACCTTTCAAGCCACTTGCTTGATGTTCACGTTCCCATAAGATGATTAGTGATAATCGAAAAAAGTCAACCTAAAAGTCAAAATTGTGGTACTAACATCATAATAATTTGTTTTGAAGGTTGAGATGAACCCACTTTGGCAGCAAAAAACACTCAATAAATTGTGCAAAGAGAATGACATCCTTGTAACTGCTTACTCCCCATTAGGTGCGGTTGGCAATAGCGGGTGGGGGCACAACCGTGTCATGGAATGTGATGTTCTTCATAAAATTGCAAAGTCTAAAGGGAAGACAGTGGCTCAGGTACTCCTTATTTTCGAACTTCAATTATTAGGACATCCGTAGTGGTTTCACGCCCCGCCACATCAGCACAAGGGCTTTCACTCCCCAGAATCACTAAGGTGCGTAGTGGTTTCACGCCCTGCATTAATGAGTTAATTTTTTATATTTCATTTTGTTAATTTTTATAAACAATTGATACTTATTTTTCAAAACAATTATTTATTAGTTGAAATGTAGATCCAAACACGTTAAAAACCATTTACGTGGCGAAAAATAGTTTTTTTTTAAACAACTCCGTTTTCGTTAAAATTTATACCTAGATGTTCAGAAAAATAAAATAAACAAACCCGTGTATTTCGTTTTTTTAATAACTACCAAGTATGAGTTATTTGAGTAAAACCAAATTTAATAAAAATATAAACATTTAATTAAAAAATAAAAAAATAAATGGTGATGTGACCGTATATGATTGGAGATGATTTAAGGGCATTAAATTGGAAGTTTGCCTCAACACCGTGAAAGGGGCTCACGCCCAACCACGCCTGTGCGGGGTGGTGTTCACCGGCGTGAAAAGCCTAGGTGGCTCACGCTCCCCTCTTTCACAATGGTGCTACGGATGGTCTTATACTATTAACTAAGTTTCAGTATGTCCTTTAACTAAGGAAATTACATAAAACATCCTTTATGTTTAAAAACCGTTGCTCGTCACGTCATTTAGTCTAACGATCGTTAAATTTTACCGTTAACCCAGGTCAGGGTATTTTGGTCTTTTTACCGTAAAAGGACTAACATTCATTCATAGAAACACAAATTACAAGAATAGTATTTTTATGTATGAAGTCCCAAAATGCCTTCACATGCATGGCACATGAAAAGACTTAACGGTAAAGTTTAATGGTCGTTAGGCCAAAGTATGTAACGTGCAAGGTTTTTTAAACATAAAGGACGTTTTCTGTAATTTTCTTAGTTAAAGGGCGTAAACTGAAATTTAGGTAATACTTAAAGGACGTAATTTGTAATTTGCTCATAAAAAGAATACAAGCTAACTTTTTGTCAACCCTATTTCTTTTATAATTCTAGACAAAAAAATGATTATACTTAATATGAAGTCAAGAACTGATATTTACCATCAAATGTCTAACGCTAGTCATGTTTGACATTCAGATTTCTTTAAGATGGTTATATGAGCAAGGTGTAAGTATAGCAGTAAAGAGCTTCAACACAGAAAGGATGAAACAGAACCTTGATATCTTTGATTGGTCTTTGACTGAGGAGGAATTGAACAAAATTGACCAAATTCCTCAGCGAAAGCTTATCTATCTAATTGGATCTATGGTGACGGAGCATAACGATGTAATGGCCGAGATTGATGCAGACCTTGATTAAAGAAACAATTTGATCGGTTAAAGATTATGTTAAGTTATGCATATTTTTTAAAAACCAGTTTGGTACACTATGCTTGTCTACAAATAGCATGTGCACACTTCAACAATGTGAGTAGAGATCTACAACTAAATTTGAAACTTGTGTACGTTGTGGATTGATTATCCTGCATGTTACAATATTGACATGCATTGCGCTAAGGTAGTTACCAGAGTTTTCGGTAACAAACAGAAAGCACAAGAAGTCATTAACCTGAACATACCTAATAGTTGCATTTGTAGCCTCACAGAGGTAAACAAATATGCCATAATAGACACATGGCATAAATGTTGTATTACAGGAGGATATATCAAAAAAAAAAAAATTTCCATGTTAGTAATCAAAGACAAATCCATTGTTAATGATTAAAAAAGGATAAACACATAAACTATTGAATCCGAGGGATCAACAATTATTTGAGATTATTAGTTATCTGTACATATGTAAGTGGATATCATAAAATCTAAACAAGAACAAACATTTTGTTTCGAATTATTGATTGATCCGTGTATAGTACACATATTTGAGATTGAGTTAAAAAATATCATACCACTACTAAATAAAGGACCATCTCCGACGGCCAATTAGTCGACAATGCGTCCGTAACGACGGTTAACCACAGAATCCGTCGATAAACAACCATCAAAGAAACAATTGTTGGTAATTTCATTTGATACAGATTAGCGACGGGATTTACCGAGAGAACACAAGAAGTTTTGTTAGTTCGTCCAATATGATTGTTTCATACGGGTTAGCACCAAAATTTTTAGCGACTGAATACCAAAGTGCACTCACCCACAGACGCATTGTTTTCAATTTATTGGATACCTATAATTCACAATGAAAAAATATATATAATTTTATTAAATGTCATGAAAAATAAAAAAAGTTCATAAATCTAGAAAATTACTATTTGCAAAATGAACACGGGTTGATGATAGGTACCTGGTGGGCCACGTCTATGATGTGGTAACGTGGTTGAAGTTTTTGTCTCGTACCATTCCAGAAGTTTATTATATTTTGATTGGGCTTGAGTTTAGTTGTTTCAGGCTTTTGGTGGGCTGGACAGTAGGGTTCTGTGATTGGACGTTGGTGTACTGTGTTAGTGGGCCGAGGCATATTTGTCCGTCCTACAGTCGTAGAGCCGGATTTGCCCGTACTACCGTCGTATTCCATAGTGACCCGTCTGCTTAAGCAATTGTTTCCCATTCGAACAATTTATGCAGTCGTGCTTCGTAAAAGGACTTTCGTCTACCGTAATAGCCGTATTAGTCTACCTTTCTAGACTTTAAACATTCCGTTTGCATAGATAGTCATCCGATCGTCCGTTTACCGAAGTAACTTTATTCATCGTCGGTTTACCAAAGTGGTTGGTATTCATAGCCTTCCATCATTTTTGCACATTTAAATCATGCAAGTCATATAAGGCATATCATCAATTGAACTAATCATCATTTGAGGAATTTATTACGTCATGCATCATACTTTTAAATCGTGCAACTCATTCATTTCATCATTTGACATCAATTTAATAAATAAGTGTCGCTCACATATAATTTAGTTAGCATGTAAATGTTTCATCATGTTAACAGTCGTTTAAAATAATTCCCTCACATAGCACATAGGGGGCACTTAGAACGCACCTGATAAGTGGGTTCATGAGAACTATCACCGGTCAATAGGCGTTACTAGAAATCTGTATAAATAATTCATACAAGATAAGATAACAGACCTAACCGGCTCTAAGAGTTTCTATCTTTTAGGGTTGGCAAAAAGATGAAAAGTTCGCCATTCATGGCTTAGGCGAACATTTGCTACATATGCTTATAAGCGAAGATAGGTTAGGTTAGCTACTTAGCGAACATAAGGTTAGGTTCGCTATCTTGAGCTAGGCGAAGAAAGCCAAGTTCACCACCCTTACTTCAGGCAAACATGTTAAGTTCGCCTGAACTTGATCTTATCCCCCAAACAAACCCCAGGAATTCGACTCAGTTTTCAACGTGAACAAGATTCGAACTTTTTACAACCAAAATGTTCTATTTCAATCCATGAGTTTTGATCTATGATTTATTTTAAGATCCATACGTAAAAACCTTTCATTTATGCGTTTTTAACCCGAAACCCCAAATTTACAAAAAAAACTCATATTTAGAGGTGATGGTTACCTCTTGGAGTCCGATTCTTGTTGCTAATCATTGTAGTGATGATGTCCTATGATCTCAGAGCTTCTCGTGCGTTTTCCCGTCTTTCTATCTCAACCCGAATTATCTTTCTATCTCTGAAGTTTGCGTAAATGGGAAAGTGAAGGAGAAGCTGGTAAGGCTGTTGGGTTAAAGGGGTATTACTCCCCTGTTTTCGGGCCATGGTCAAGCCTTTCCTTTCCTTATTATTTTCATCATAACCTTTGTTACAAGTTTACCCTCCTTATAAAGGTTTCATCCTCTAAACCTTTTATAGGTTAAACAGTTGAGAGTACAACTCTTTCATCTCGTCCTCCTTCTCTCATGTAGCTTATGACCCTTTTCCTGTGTTTTCATTGTACTTTAATTAGGGAATCGAATTGTTGTGTAACCTTTTCTCAGCTCGGTCGAGAATAGTCACTGGTTCCTCTACATAGATTAAACTGTTATCCACCTCGATGGATTCATAAGGTATGTACCATGTCTTGCCACAACTCTCGAAGTGATGACGTCGGTCCAATGGCGGCAACCCTCGAAGCGATGGCGACGTGTGGAGCCTGGTGGTCGACGCATGGAACCGCGCCGCAGAGAGTTGGCGGCACTCAGTGTCTATTAATAGGGTTTGAATTAGTGGTTACACGTACAGACCTGGTCTTCGACCTTTTTACCATCAAATTTGGGAAATCCAATCTTCCCTAACCTATACAAATGCTCTGGTCTGTTAATAGGTTTTGAATTAGTGGTAGCACTGTTGGATAGATTTCCATTCGAACCACTAGAACTAGATAATCGATCGAGAATTTGTCGAATATCTTCAAAGGACTTCTCCGCTTTCCCCACAAACGCATCAAGTCGAAGTAGCGACGTTGCATGATCCATAATTGTTTTCTCCATCTCTGTTTGACTTCGAGTTGTGATCTTCAGCTCATGGATTGCTGAAATCGTCGATTACAATGAACAAGTTGTTGTAGAACGGAGAATCATCGGAGAATTTCGATCAATCGACGGTGGATTATAATGGGGGAGATGGAGTTGAGCTGCCGAGGGTCGGTAAGTGTGTTAGAAAGAAATAAAAGGACACAAGGAATAATTTTCACACTAACATGATCTCATTTGTTGTTAAGCCCCCCTTTAGAGGGTGTTTGATATTGATTATTTAACTTCAAAAGTGATTTTTGTCAAAAAGTGTTTATTTACTTATTACTTTTTTAAACGTCGTTTTTAAAAAAGTGTTTGGATTAGATTTTGTGATGGGAAAAGCTAATATATTATTTTTTTTAAAGTGTTTGACTTAGCTTATTGATATTTAGAGTAAAAGGGTGGGATAGATTGGTAAATTGATCCTCAGAAAGCCAAAAAGAATTTAAAAAACTATGTTTTTGTGCTTTTTGGAAAACAGATTTTTACCTTTATCAAAAAGTCAAAATAAAAAGTGTTTTGTGTTTAGCAAACACTTTTTTACTTATTTACTTTTTAAAAAAACCAATAATTCAATAAGTCATAATCACCACAATCCCAAACAATACAGTTAACTAACAAATTGTTAGATAACAATCTCTTAATTGCAATCCAGTCCTACTAAAAACAATTACAGAATAGTCTCTACATTGTTACAAAATGGTCCCTAAACTTTACGAGACTTTATAAAACGTAACAAAGAAGAGACTTTTCCATGAGTCTAGTAGTCGATTGTCTCCAAGCGATTCTGCACTTCGTGCCATTCCTTCATGAGTTGCAGTGTTTTATTCACCCAAAATTGTAAAAAGGTCGATATTAAATAAATTAAAAAATTTCAAAATTTTTTTTGAACGGCGAACATTTAATGTTGTGACGTCGCACCCCCCGTCACATGGGAGAGACTCGTCCAACTCCGGCCAATATGTTGTCTTAACCGGGCCCACTTGGCGTCAGAGTTGGAGAGCATCCAAGGAAAAATCTCACCCAATACGGCCCCTTCCGGGCTTGAGGGAGAGCTGAGGCTCGAACCCTGGATCGGCGTGGGTAAAACACTGGTGCATCAGCCTAAGAACTAGGCCTCATTTGCATGCCTCAGAAATTAATGATGGTGGCAGGGATTGAACCCGAATCTCTTGAAACTTCAGGCCTCACCACAACCTTTTTTGAAAAAAAAAAGTAGATGGCTAAACCTCTTGCTATAGTTACAAGCCCATTGGGCCGCTTATATTCCTTGCATATAAATATTAAATGCAAAGCCACTAACAACAATACTACATATAAAGAGTGATCGTAACGTTGATTGTTAATTTCTTTCAAATAAGTAACCATAAAAATGCTTTGACAATGAATAGCAATAAGACATGGATAATTTTAATTTTTTAGAAATTAATTAAGTAAATAACACAAAGGCCAAGCTTGGTACGAAGGCCATAACAGAATTTAACATAAAACAAATAACAACACAAATGTTATAATCATACACATTATTTAAGGCCTTATGGCATTACGCTTTAGGGTTTTTATTTGTTTATATGTAGAATAGATTTTGGGTCTCTTCATTTTCAGTTTTCGTTATGGGTACGAAAGTTTTTTCTTCTAAACCTAAATCCCACTTTCTTATTCTACGACCGCAAACTACTATACAGATGATCACCAAAACCACCACTGTGACATCTCTTTCGAGAATCTTGATCACGCGAGTTCTTTGTTTTCTTCTTTTTCACATGCCGTTGCCGTCCAAACCAGTCATCACCAATTACTTTGTTTTCTAACGGCTAGAAATATCTCCTTCCACTACACTCTAACGAAAAAAACCCTAGAATCACACAAACCTCTAAACCAAATGCACCATTTGATGGGTGGAGCTAGGATTTAGGTTTTTATGAACCAGCAAATAATTGTGAGACATGAACTTTAAACTTAATATTTTAATTGAATGAAAAACAATAGACTATTTTACAAACAATTGATTAATTAGATGCTTGATAAATATACTAGTATTTGTGCTGAACGCACCTTTTTTTCTTCATTTCTTCTTGTCGTACCCACTTAAATTTTTCACATCAAATTCAACCATTCAAGTAGAGAAAGAAAGATTTTAAAAATCTTTCCTCCTAACTTTCCTACATAAATGGACGGATTTGAAAAGAAATTAATCAAATACACTAAATTATATTATATATTCAGTTCCTTTCAAAATAGGAACACATAAAATCTTTAATTTTTTTCATTTATTCAAACTTGAAATACGAAATTACATTATATCTTTCATTTCTTTTCCTTTCTGTTCTCAGTTTCATTTATCTTCTTCATTTCTTTCATTTATTAAACTCCGGAACACAACGTTAACATCAGTGTTTGAGGAATCTAGGTATTTTTATTTTTGATTATACAGGTGACAAAATGGACGGGTTGAAAAATAAGTAAAACAGGTAAACTGTTTAGGTCAAAAACGTGTAAATATTGTGAAGTTAATCACAAAAAAGTTTGAAATTGCCTCATTTCCAAACTTCGTTTTAAACCTTCAAAAACGTCAAGTCGTCCCTACTCAAAACAACCGTCTTTTCTTATTTTTGACAATCTTGTGTGATGTTTGAGAAGGTCTTAAAACCTCCTCATCATCATCTATATATACTTCCCCGTAGTTGAACGTTATAAAATTATGATTATTATATCATAAACATGAATATTGGACGGAAAAAACAATGATAAGGAAACAAACAAGTCCGAAGACGTACATAATATTTCTTTTTTACTTTTGTACAGGAAGTATTTGAGGTTTGACGAAAAGGAAAAAAATGGAGAGTCAAGAGTGGAATGATTGAAGTCTGTAAATAAATGAGATGAGATGGAAAAGTGGGCCCACCTAGTCTGATTCTGATCATGATTCAAAAAGTGAGTGCCTCATGAGAGCCTACCACACTGAACAGCGAGAAAGAGAGAGGGGAGGGTATTTGTGTTTGGTGCATTGTGTTGTAACCATCCATGAGAGTGACGAGTGACTGCCCAAAACCATTCAACTGTGGCACTGAAAAACATGGCGGGTTATTTTGTGCAACACCATATTATTATAATATAAGATATATGTATATATTAGGTGTAGTAAAGGCTCTGTAATGCAATATAATGTTCACGTGACACCAAGGAGGAAATCAAATAAAGACCTTTATCATAATGACCGCAACAAAGTAACGAATCCCTCGTATATTCTCAATAAAGTTTTCACATTATCTCTCTCTCTCTCTTTAATATATATAATTTTTAGAGTTGGGGGTATCTCTAGAAACATGCTTGCTATTCTTTTAACTATGGGTATGGTTGTCTACATCCAACTCTTCTCATACCTTACAGATAGCTTTGTATATATGTATATAAATGAGATTTGTTCATATTTTATTTCAAAGATTGTTTCTATACAATATATATTATCACATAAGCATATAACATGGCATCTGTCACTATCAAGTAATACCGGGGTACTGTTTTCTATGTCATCTTTACTTTCTTTAAAACCATTTATTTCAAAGATAGTTTCTATACAATGTATATGTTTTCTTTCACTTTTATAAAAAAACAATTTGTATGAAACAATACCATGTCTTTCAAAATCTCTGTTAAGTATGCATATCAGCCCAACATAAGAAAATGGCCAATAGAAACTCACCTAATAAGCTATTCTTTACGTACCATCAACTAGTCCAAGAGGTGTCACTCACAATATGAATTAATGATTAATAACACATTAAATCTACACTTTCTACTATTTCAGCGAAACTAGACACTTTCGCTTTCTGATATCTCAACGAAACTAGATTGACTTCGTTAGTTTCGCTACTTATGATCTCAGCGAAACTAGGTAATTTCGCTTTCTGATATCTCAACGAAACAAGATTAGTTTCGCCTCTACGGTCTCAACAAAACTAAGTTAATTTCACTACTTATGAACTCACTGAAACTAGATAGTTTTGCGCTCTTGTTAGTTTCGCCTGTTAATTTCGTTTGATCATCTTTTTCATAGAAAACTAGGGGTTTTTGCATGAAGATGGCAGTTAAGCCCAAAAACGATCAAGTCCCTAACTTTTTACGTTCAAGACGTTCGTTTAACTCTTGTGAGTCTAGATCTATGGATTATTTCTCATTTAACATGTAAAAATCTATTCTTTTGTGTTACAAATCCAAAAACCCGACTTTGAACAAAAACTCAGATTCAGACAAGATCATTACCTTGAAACAACTCGTTTCTTCGAAGAAGCTTCAAGCAAAAGATGGGGAAGGATGATGGAATGATCTTGTGCCCAAACTGTCACTTTATCTTTCTAGCTTTTCTCTCTCTAGAAAATGTAGATGAAGATAGTGAATGGGGTGAAGGAGTGGCGGCTATAGTTGTATACCTTCCCTCCTTCCCTTTTTTACTTCTTTCCAATAAACTACGTGTAATACCTCGACCTGGGCATCCAATAGTTGGTTCTCATATCGTGTTATTCTCTTTTAAAATACATATGTTATTAATCAAACTATAGCGGAAATATTTCTAAAATCTATAATTATTATTTAACATTGTTATCGTCATAAGTTTACCTAGCGAATGTCTGCACACCAATCCGAATAACGCCGCTCCATATCCAAGATACGCCGACCCCAAAGCATACATGCAACACAATCTAACGTACACACAAAGTAAGATACTCTGACTGAGTTCTAATGGTTTAATTTTAAATAAAAGTCACATCATCACAAAAGTTATCTAACTTGACTCGGGATACTTCGTTCCTTATAAAGATAGTTTTAAAAGTTATTATCATATGGATAACCCTATTATCTTATGATATCTCCAAAGGTTCACCACCCAAGACTCGCCACAAATATAACCACACAATCTCACCAGCACAATTCAATCATTCTACACTAGTTACTCGTAATCTACTACCCACAGTAACTCTAAAACCTAGTTAACATGATAAATCCCTAGACACCAACTTACTCAGCCTTGGTTAAGGCTCTCACAAACCAACTGACACGAAAGTTATAAACCCCACATCACAAGCCCGACACAACGACCGATCTAACTCTAATCGCCTCCTTAATATTATCTACAAATCACATTAATAATATTCCACGTACAATAAAATATAATTCAACACTTGTATGCAATTAACAAACACACATATGTATATATGTATATGCACACAAATACATACCTCGTCATTGTACCCTCGTCGGAGCGTTCGATACACCCTGAGCTCATCATTAACCTACTAAATATTGTCATCTTTGGTGACTTCCCGAAGGATTTCGTCCTTCACAATCTCGTTTGCTATGTCATAGAGACAATGATGCAAATACAATACCCGTCGTGCCACAAGGATAATGACACAAAACATATAACATAATATAGGCATATAATATCACATTTCATTTACATGACCAGTTAACTATACTGCACCCCACACGTAGCATTAAGATAACATATCCTACACGAATTCATAAGCGTTTAGCTCGACTACCCTTAATACGACACACATAATAACTCTCTTATCTCTAACTCACAAAGTCACATAAACACTCCCATAGACCCTCCGACTCATTAGTAAACATTATAGTTCATGACCACTTCGGGTTAAAACTCAAAACTCTTATTATATTTAATAAACAAACTTGACTCGTAATTTCAAATCCAAATATGTAGAATACAAGCAAATCATAAAAGGGAATACCATCTTTTAATCTAAATCAGAGCAATTTGATGGTGAGTGTATTACTTGAGAAGTAATCGAATATAGTAGAAGCTCTAAGCAAATTAAAAAGAGAAACTTAGCTACAGACGTTAACAAAGAATGGAGTGAACGAAAACAGTTGAAGGTGAAGAAGTGTGTGATGGTAACATAGGCGATGTCGATGGTAGTTGACCGTAATTGAGGGTGCAACGTTGGCGAGGGAATGAGGGACAATCATCGACACGAACTCTGATGGTGAACGCTGTAACACTAGAGAGAACGAGGACGAACGTGATTTTTTAAAATAAAAGTAACAGATCTGTTAAAGTGATTCGATTATTCACACTAAGTTTATATAAAAAATCAAACATCGATGTCTTTAAAAGATTTTTCTTTACCACTGGGTCACTAACTCCGGTATACTAAACGTGTCTAATTAACAACACAATTAAATTTTTGATAAATCAATAAAAATATTCATTTATGGATAATATTAATAACCTGCTTTTGAAAAATCAATTTTCTGGGACTGTTTCTTATTAATGCATTTCTGCTATTTTCATTAAAAACAGTACCTACTGTACTCTTTTTTTCATAACCATCATGCAATAAAACCCTCCCATAGCTAAAGAGGTTGTGGTTTAGTGTTTGAGTTGAGGCTTGAAGTCCCAAAGGATCCGGATTCAATCTCTGTCACCACCATTAATTTCTGTGGCATCGCAAATGAGGCTTTTTAGGCTGATGCACCAGAGTTTTACCCACGTCGATCCAGGGTTGGAGCCTCGGTTCTCACTCAAGCCCGGAAGGAGCCGTATTGGGTGGGGTTTTTCCTTGAAAACTCTCCAACTCTGACCCCAAGTGGGCCCGGTTAAGACAACATATTGGCCGGAGTTGGACGAGACTCTCTCATATGACGGGGGTGCGACGTCACACATTCAATGTTCGCCTTTCAAAAAAAATAATAAAATAAAATAAAACCCCGACATAATGATGCCGGCTATTAATATTTCAATCATAATCTCCTCACTTGGTTAGATTGTAGAAAATCAACTTCAGGTTGTTGGTTGGCTACGATATGATTAATTAAATAATTTTCCTTTTCTAAACTAAAATGTTAAATATAAATAAAATTATTATTAACAATCAACTTTCATAGCATCATGCAATTAAAAACCCGACATTATGAAGGTGCCTACTAATTTTTGAATAATGCAATTAAAAACCCGACATTATAAAGTTGCCTATTTATTAATTGTTAAAAATCAACCTCAGGTAGTTGGTAGGTTACGATTAAATAATTTACTTTTTATTTGATTTTTTAAATCTTAGTGTTAACTATAGTTAAAAGTCCTTAAAAGGATTTTCTGGTGGTTAAATATTGTATTTTATAATCAGAATGTTGGGGTTTTAAATAATACAAAAGGTAGGTTGTGGTGTACTTTTTTTAAATGTAGAAATTGCTACTAAAAAAACTATAAGAGGCTGTTTGGTAGTCTATTAATGATTCCATTAAGAGGCTGTCTCTGAATCGTTCAGAGGTAAGGGTGTTTGTTTCGATAACAGACCACTCTTAATGGTTCATTTTACCTCTTAATGGTTCAGCTGAACCACCATGCTGAACCATTCAGACATCTTAATGATTCAGCACTTAATGATTCAACACTTGCCAAACAGCCCCTAACTTAAAATATGAGCATTTTCATTAAATAATAACTATGTTAATTAATTATATGGGAACATTATGGTGATAAATACTGTATTATCATCATCATCAACTAGCGACAGTGTGCACTTTAGCTGTGGTTCAAAAAAAATAACAAACTTAATGTAAACGTTACTCTTTTTTTTAAATTAAATTTAGTAATTTCATTTTAGATATTGCATTAAAAAATGAAAATTAAACTTCTTCTGCTAGTACAAAACTCATTTTTAAAGGCGGTCAATAAAAATTTTTGGGAGCGATTTTAAGAAAAACCGTCTCAAAAAATATAACTAAAAAATCACCTAAAAAATGAAAACCGCCTGAAAAAGTGATTTGGAGCAGTTTTATAAACACCACCTCTAAATATGGATCTTTAGAGGTGGTTTTATAAACACCTCCTCAAAAAATGAGGCTTAGGGTTTATTAACACAAGACGATCCGCCATGGAGCATGTCAACACGAGGATAACTTACAAAATACACAAGGGCGAATGTGGCAGCAGAGACGCCGGAAAGCAGATCGTTTCTTCTTTCGATATGAGCGGAAACAAGGGAAGGTAGCGGTTTTTTTAAAAGCGGCGATGGTTAATTTTGGTTCTAGGGTTTCTGAAGATAAGATTGTGAGGGTAGCGAAATGGCCGGCGGTGAAATCGTACGGAGATGTTGAATTTGCTCTAATTTATTTTAGTATATAGATCATTAAGAAGATAATTGGGTGTTTGATAATTCATGGAATACTGTAATTTAGTTACATGCAAACTATTAACCATGACTATGGCTCGTACCGTCAAAGTGGTTCTAGGCTCTAATTAATGTATTTACTGTATTTTAGGCTTTGGTTGTTTTTCTTGTTGTACCTTGTAACATCCTAAAAAAAATACCAATGTGTTACTTTACATTAGAGTCAAAAGTAACTAAGATAAGGCACTAAAATGAGAAAAAAACAAAAATGGGGAAGGGTACCCCAATACCTAGCCGCCTCCAACCTCTCTCCCCCATTCTTTATTTGCGCATATTTCTAAAGAGAGAAACCAGCGTGAAGTAGAGAGAAAGAGACGAGTTAGAGAGAGAAAGCAAGAAAAACGATCCTTTCAGGCTTTCAACCTTGCCGCAAAGCTGTTGTAGATCGATTGTGTAGAAAGGAGCACAATGATTTAGAGTAGTCTACGGTAAGAATCAATCTAAACCTCTTCTTTGGTTTTGAAATGGATTTTCGAAGGGTTTAATCTATAAAGATTAGACTTGTATATATGATATAGCTTAAAAACCATTATCTATACTCATGGTTGCTAAACAAACGTTTTAAACAAAGAAAATTGGAGACGTGATTCAAATCTCGGATAAGACGCCATTTCATGCAAGTTAAGGGTTTTCGGCGAAAATATGAATTGAGTATCGCATGAATACTCTGGCGAATACTCAAGAGTATTCGGGCAGGTATAAACATGTGTAATTGGAGTATTCGCAAGGAATACTCTCGGCGTGTACTTCGAGTATTCATAAGGAATACTTTGGGCGTGTACTTGGAGTAGTCGCAAGAATACTATGTGCGTGTACCTAGAGTATTAGCATGGATACTCTCGTGCATGTACTTGGAGTATTTGCATGAATACTTTGGTATTCCACCATAGGCGGCAGTAGGAAATTTTATAGATTTTCGCGTGTTGATTTTTATGAAGATAATATAGTAACCTAGTCGACCGTTTGAGAAAGTTACTGCAAGCCAGGTGAGTTGTAAATCCCCTTTATGTCTACTTTTGGGGTACTCTGCCTACTATTTGAAGTATTTACTATAATTGTGTGATAGTAAACTTAAGTGAAGAAAGTTTTAAACAAAGTTAAAGCAAGGAAAAAAATGTTTTATGCAAGTAAACACGTTTATGGAAGTTAACATAAGCTAAAGAACGTTTTTAACAAATGAAAGAATGTAAATGTTTTTATAAGTCTATACATTGTTTATATATGGGAAAGGAAAGGGAAAGGTTCCTTCGAAAACAGATGAATTACTTTATGTTATGTTTGGCAACACCTTTGTTGGGGCCTTTGTGGCTAGCCAACGGTTGTACAACTGGTTCTGTGTGATAAGGAATGACAACAGATATTCATAGGGTAAACATAACCTTAAGTGTGTTTTCTCAACCTAGAGGTTTTGAGCCTTAGGAGACATAGTGGGCAGTTGCAATCCTAGAGGTAAAGAACGTTAGGTTACACTACTAGAACATACTTAATGGTCAAAGAGACGTGAAGTACTGTAACATCCCGAAAATCCGTAAGCGAACAATTCGGGTTAGTTGACTAACCGAATCCTTATTGCATGTCCTGGTTAGTAGGGATTGCCTTGTAAAGATTGCTTCAATTAAGGTAAAAGATCGAGTACCCATTTAATGTCTAGTTCAGAATTAAAAGCGCGCGAGACGGTTTTACAAGGACCTGAAGCGAAAATAGTGGCCATTTAAAAGCCACCATTATGCGCAAACCATAGCCATTTTGTACTATCCGGGATTTTTACGACGTAACTTTTCCTAAACTTCTACACGTTAAAAAACTTAATTTTTTATTAAAACTATTTTCTTGAAATATTAAATTAATTAATATGGATTTAAGGAAATAGATGATACTTATATGTGTGTATTTTATAAATAAAATACCATTTAAATTCTTTGCGAGTTTATAATTATATAAATAATTTATAAACTTATTTTTCTGCGGGTTATGCTTAAACTTGGTTGGATGGTTGATGTGCACAATGTCTAACATGCTTGTTTTCTCATACTTACATTATAGAATGCATGAATCATAGTGAATTGTAATACTTTTCAAATACTTGTTAAACTGTGTCAAAACCTTTGTATCTCACCAACTATTTTGTAGTTGTCAGATTCTTTCACATGTTTCAGGTTCTACAACATGAGACTTTATCATGATCACATAGGATGCTTGGATCTAGAATGATTAATCAATTAGACTTGTATTCTTACTATGTATTTGATTTATTCTTTGTATTGAACCTTTGAATCTATTTATCAATGAAATATTGAAACTTTAATAGTCAACCTTGTACTATTGAACAACCGCGCCCGCCCCGACGTATAATCCGTCGTCGGTTGGGGTGTGACACATTTGGCTAGGGAGAGTGCGCGACGGCTAAAGGAGAACAGAGAGAGGGAGAGCCGCCGGATCAGGGAGGATGAAGGCGGCGACGCGATGGTTTACGATCGGGAAGCTTTCAAACGCGACGAGTAATCTCCTTTTCCTCATTGTATTCGATTTTGGATGATTTTTCTATTAGGTTTGATTGATTAAAGTGTTATGGCCACTAGAAGGCGACATCGAAACGATTGGTGAAGAAAACGAGCTGGAAATCTGTCGCGATTTTCGCCGGCGACGGCAGGCAGCGATGATTGGTGGAGGTGGAAGAGTTTGGCGACACGGTCGGGTGGATATATTATTTATCGAATTCTGAGTTCGTTTGTTAGAGATACGAGCAGTGCGAAGACAGACGCGCGAAAAAGGCGAATTCCGGCTACGGTTCGGTTTTTCGGCGGCGGTTTCCGGCCATGGCGACTAGTTCTTCTGAAAGGGTTCGGCGATACGGACGCGTGGACATATGATTCTCCTAAAACAGAGTTCATTTGGGTCGTTTTAAGCTACTCGTATTTTGACGAGCAAAACCGAACGAGCTGAAAGACAAATTCGTGTTCTGGCAGCAGCGGTGGTGGCGACGGCCGACACCAGTAATTTTCTAAGGTTGGGCATGTTGAGACGAATGCGGGATAGGTGGTTCACGCGAAACGGAGCTCGTATGTTCGACTGACCGTTGGGTCATGACTTGTTATGTGACGTGTATAAGGGTTGCGTCTGTTAATTGTGAGAGCCTTGGTTAAGGCTGGATGTGCCAATGTCTATGGTAGGTGGTGCTAACCCAGAGTCGAGTTAATGTGTATTCTTGGATATGAGTTGCTAACATAGTTTATTGAGTCTATGTTGTTGTGATTGTAAGGTTATTATTATTTATATTGGTAGTACGAGTGGAATCTCAGGTGATAAACGGTTATGGGATGTCGTGGGATGACAGGAGATTAGTCATTCGTTAAAAAGGTGTAATAATATTTTATAAGGACCGGAGGGTCCTGAGTGAATTAAACCGAAGAACTTGACATGATGGTTTTTATTTAAATTAAACTATTACAACTCACTCAACGTAGCTGACTTTGTGTGTACGTTAAATTGTTTTGCAGGTAAGCGTTGCGTTGACGTATCTTGGATTGGGAGAGGTGCTACTCAGATTGGTGCGCAGACATTCGTGAGGTATATTTAATAACATAAAATGGTTATAAATATTTTTAGAAAGACTTCCGCTGTAGTTTGAATTACAATAAATGCGTTTTTTAATGGAAACGACCCATTATGAGGACCAACTGTAGGATGCTCGGGTCGGGGTCTTACAAGTTGGTATCAGAGCTGTGGTTTAAGAGAAAATTGGTATTTTTAAACAAATAAAATACTTTAACTTAAACTAAAAATGGGGCGAGGGTGAAACGAATGCCACCACGAGTAACCGCGAGCCAAGAGGTACGTCTTTCTAGTTGAGCAATAATTATTATTTACCATTTATGTAGTGTTAAGCTAGGTAAAGCGATTGGTGCGAGTAAGTGATTTATGGTTCCGTGTGGGGAACATGATGTGTGTTATGTGCTGTAGTAGTATGTAGAACTATGTGAAGTTGTGTGATGTGATTTGGTGAAATCATGTTTCGTGAGTTAATTAATGTGGAGTAACATAAATTGCATTATGTGAGATAGTTTGGTACTTTAGCATGGTTTAGTGGATTTGTGTGTAATCATGTGTGGTGTGCATTGTGATTATTGTCATAACTTTATATAATATTGTGTGGTTGTATGTGAGTTGCGTGGGATGCATATACATCCGGTGAGCGTAAAGGTAGAAAGTTAGTGTGAGTATGATGGGAAAGGTTTAGAATCCGAGCAGTGATGTGGACCACCAAATTGCATTTAATCACCGTGATTTGGCAATCTATGATTACTCTCATATTCTGAATTTCTGCCCATAGTAATCACTCTAGCTTTCTATCTTGATTAGGATTAGGTGGCTAAGATAAAGCGTACGAGATCGAGCAAGCGTGGAACTCCTACTAAGAGGAATGCAGATTGACAGATCAAGCCGACAACTGCCGTAGATAGAGCTGATGGTGAGGTGGGGTGATGTTGGTACTTCTCGTGCCAAGTATGACTAGAGCTTCGGTCGGCGATATACCGTGTGAAGCTATGATTGGAAGGACAAGATGGAGAAGGAAGTCAGTGCCAACGGTACGTGACCTTCCTCCAGGAGGTGGACCTGCACGATTGAGAGATCGACCACTTGGGTTGGTTAAGAGAAGTTGTTTCAGGAGGAACCAGAGGAGGGCACGCCAGATGCACCTGACGCGCTCAAGCAGTGATTTGGCGGGCATTGTTAGGATGCTTAATTGTTTGACGATTAGTTAGTTTGGTAATTTTCATGAGAGAGTTTGGGATGATTTGATGTTTTGAGTGATTATACGTCTACGTGGAGTGATAATCAAATCAAATAGTGATTAATTGATTTTGACTGTTATTGTGAATCTTACCGTGTGATGATTTGAAACATAATTAATAATGAATTGTGTCGGTGATGGCGTGTGATTGTGATTTCAAAAGTAGAATATGTGCGGTATAATGTGACGATGTGATTGTATTCTGAATAACGTGAGTTAGCATTACATGTGATTTTGTTGTGATACTAGAACGTGGTTGATTAGATGGTGTGAGTAGGCTGGTATAGATGTGAATAGGCATAAACGTGAAATTTGAATTGGTCCGTGTCAAAGGTCGTATGATAATATCACCTATGTGTTGAGGGTGATGGTTTGAAGTATAATGGGTGCGTTGCATCTTGCGTGAATATGCAGGGTAGGGTCCTGTGGAAAGATTATGATTATAACTATTATGTGTATGAATGTGTAGAGTGTTGACTTGTAACTAGGTCGAGTAGCGTGCTGCCTTAAACCATTAATACTACCCGTAGGGGTACAACTGTGTGAATTCTGTGTGAATATGTGGTGACGTGTGACAGGAGCTACCGTTATAATGAATAGAAGGTAGAGTTCAAGAGTTTGTGTGTTTATAAATGGCGAGGTCGTATGGTATGCATGTAATTTGGTATGCACTTTGAGCTAGTTAGAAAGTTAGGTAATTAGTACATATGTAGAATATTGTATGTTCTACAGTTATGTTGTGTCGGTGTGTCCTCGTAGTACACACTTAGCCGTGAATAGGACGGATGGTCAGGGTGCTCAAGCATAGTGATTCTATCTTTACGATTTTCTCAACGATGATACATCGAGGCGATACGAGGAGTATTGACGTCATTCGAGACGATCAGCGAGGTGCTCTTATGAGATACCTACACTTATATCTCGGGAATGTGAAGCACAGATCGAAGGAGTGCGGCGGTGGGAGATGACGATGAAAGCATTACATGGACATTTGATCAGGACTAGTTACGACATGATCGAGGTGACGACGCTAGAGATTTCAGCGCGGAGTAGACAAGCGACGATAGGTTCTCCATAGGATACTCTCCATAAGGGGAGTAGATAGGTTCTCCATGAACAAGACGATGGATAACTGACGCGCATGCTAGGGCGGACTTCTTGTTCGTACTTGATGAATGGGACGTGATCGGTGGTCGTGTGGCAACGATAGAGCATCGACGAGAAAAGTGGAACGAGAGAAGGGGAAGTGCATGATTGCACATAACTGACTGAGAAGGAAAGGTCTACGCTGGCAAACTTACGACTGGCTTAGAGGGAGCTCCGGTAGAGCAATGAAGTAAAGCAAATATTGGCTATTGAAACAGGCATGATGGTGGTAGGTGAGCTTTTGAGGACATCGAGGGCGGATGAGAATGACCTTAGTGTTAAGTGTATGTACATGCTTGAGGATCATATTAAATACGTGGTAAAGAAGTAAAGGAATAATGTGATGGGGAACCGTTAGGAGAGTTCAGTAAAGATTGACACAAGTTCTTGGAGGTCATTCAAGGTCGAGAGATGTATCACATCGGTAAGCCAGGCAGTGGTGCCTGAGTTTTACGGAAACATCGTTGGATGGCAACTAGAGTACGAGATAAAAGGGACGATGAATGATCCTAATTATGAAAAGCAAAGAATCTTACTCGGGGATGACCGGCAGGACGATGAGATCATCAGGGATATACAAAGGGTGATGACATGGATGTCGTAATCAAATTAGGAGGACAGAACAAGTAAGCAGGTAATTGTTGATGTGGGCCATAGAAGTGAAAAATATGTATATGAGATCTACAAGTCCCAAAGTTGAAAATAGGAAATGAAGAAAACTTATTAGAACACCATGGATGGTGGCCTTGTGGAAAGATATCGACCTAGATGAGGTGTGCGAGAGAGGGCAGGTAGCACCAAGGGATCTTGGGTGCACCAATTGTAGCAGGAAGATGAGCGGAGTTGGGTTGCGCCGATGCAGGATTCGAGGACGAATCCTCTTTTAGGGGGGTAGACTTGTAACATCCTGAAAATCCGTAAGCGAAAGATTTAGGTTAGTGGACTAACCGAATCCTTATTGCATGTCCCGGTTAGCAGGGATTGCCTTGTAAAGATTGATTCAATTAAGGTAAAAGATCGAGTAACCGTTTAATGTCTAGTTCGGGACTAAAAGCGCGCGAGACAGTTTTACAAGGACCCGAATCCAAAATAGTGGCCATTTAAAAGCCACCATTATGCGCAAACCCTAGCCATTTGGCTAGGGAGAGTGCGCGGCGGCTGAAGGAGAACCGAGAAAGTGAGTGTAATATCCAGTATTTTCCGACCAAACGTTTTTTTTTCTAAACGGTTGCGTGTGTCATTGATTAAAAACTTAAACTGTTATTAAAACTAGTTTCTTAAATAATAAATATTAATTTTAATTGATATGAGTTACACTTATACATACATATATATATATATATATATATATATGTGTGTGTGTGTGTGTGTGTGTGTTTTATATTGTTAGAATTCTTAAAACATTATGAGTTTGTAATTATATAAATAATGTGAGTAATAAAAATTACGTTTTTCTTTAAATTATGAATCTTAGAAATTATTTTATATAAAAACATAAAAGGGCAATAAAACTTATAAAAGTCATTTAGTTTTTACAAAAATATTATTAGTCTATAAAGTCCGGGGACCAAAACAGTCAAATCCTGAAACTTGTTTTAAACTAAAACTATACTTTTAACCCAAAATGTTAAACTCGCAAAACATCAGGGACCTGTTCTGTAATTCAACCAAACTCTCAGAAACCAAACAGGTCTCACGTTCGATCCCCGTCCTGTCACACCCCAACCGACGGCGGATTATACGTCGGGGCGGACGCGGTTGTTCAATAGCACAAGGTTAACTATTAAAGTTTCGATATTTCATTAATGAATAATTTAAGATTCAATACAAGGAAGAATAATACGAATACAACATTTAGTTTAAGTAGTCTATGTCCAAAGCATCCTATGTGATCACGAATAAGTCTCATGATGTAAACCTGAAACATGTGAAAGAATCTGTCAACTACAAAATAGTTGGTGAGATACAAAGGTTTTGACACAGTTTAACAAGTATTTGAGAAGAATTACAATTCACTATGATTCATGCATTCTATAATGTAAGTATGAGAAAACAAGCATGTTAGACATTGTGCATATCAACCCTCCAACCAAGTTTAGGCATAACCCACAGGTTACCCTTATAAGTCTCAAGTTTAAAGTTTAATTCAGTAACAATCACCAAAGGCTCCCCCCCGAAGGGGTCAATCAATAAAGGTGGATTGGTCAAATACAATAGATCTATCATTGTTACTATAGGCTTGATCAAAGTTAATGAATATGCTAGTTTTAAGTTTAATCTAAGCATACAAGTCTCAAGTTTAACATAAGAATAAACACGTAGTCATAGTTGTACAAGAATTGTATAAGTTTAAGAATTTTGAACATGTTTCACCCCAAAAGCATAGAAAGGAAAAAGGGGCTAAGTATACTCACATGGATTGACGAAAGAGTATCCGACAAGATTAAGTGTTGCAAGACTTTGAGGGAGGATATCCCCACGATAAGCCTAAGAATACAAGTCTAAAGTTTCAATTTTGTTTCTACAAGTCTAAGGTAAAAGATCTAGGATTTCAAGGTTTGACTAGGGTTCCAAATAGGAGGCGGGAATGATCATGTTTATAAAGTCAAGTTTAAAGTAAAGGTTTTGAATGAATGACGCAAGACTTGGATATCGAAGTTTAATAAGTTTATAGTTTAGAATAATTAAAATAATTATTCAAAAGTTTTACAACTATTAATTACATATGTTAGGTAATAATAATCAGAATAGCTTCCTAAGTATTCGTAAATGGAGTTGAATTAATTGTTAAATGAAATACTAAATAATTATTAAATAATTATTTAAAGTATGGATAATTATTAAAGATTACTAATAATTATTGTAAGGATAAATAATAAGTGTTTAAATAGTAATTAATTATTAAGGATAAATAGACATCTATAAGAATAAACAATACAAATCATTTAGGTTTTACTAAAGTTTCAAGTATTAAACATTTATTTTACAAATTGTCTTGTAATAAATAATGTTTATAAGTTTAAATAAATGTCAAGTTTTCATAAGTTTATAAAATAGGATTTCTTATAAAGTTTATGTTTTAAATTATAAGTTTATAAATGTTTTTAAGTTAAAGTTTCTATTTAACTTTTATAAGTTTGCAAAAGCTAGAAAATTAATTAAAGCATATTTATTTCTTATGTTTTTAAAAATAAATACACAAGCTTCAAGCTTAGTAAATATGAATTTCATAGAAATGTATAAGTCTAATTGTTTATGTCTTTCAAATTAATAGTTAAGTTTTAAAGATTTATAAGTTTTATGTTTAAATAAAAGTTTATTAATTTATTTAAAGTTTAAAATAAATTTACTCATTAACAAATTAAAGTTTATGAGTTTATAAAATAGTTTCCATTGTATGCATAAGTTTTATAAGGTTAAAAGTATTTTTATAGTTTTTAAGCATTTAAAACTATTTTTAAAGAATTAATTACTATAGGTTTAATTTAATTTAATAAAATAGTTCTGGAATATAAAAGTGTAAATAAAAATTGCTAAGAAAATATTTAATACTTAAATTCTTTAACAAATCGTTAATGATTTATATTGCTAAGATAAACAAATTCTCCTTATAAATAATTGTTTATCCTTAACAATTATATACCCTTTAAGTGAAAATTATTTACCCCTAATAACTATTTTAATCTTGGAATAGTTGTTATTATCATTTATTCTTTAAATAATTATCATTTACTCTTAGAAATCAGTTACTCTCTATATAATTATTATCTACCCTTGATAATTATTTAACCGTTAGATAATTGTTTTAAACTATAAACTTACTAAACTTTGGTATTCAATGTCTTGCATTATGCATTCAAAACTTCATTTGAAATTTGATTCAAACTTTATGAAACACAATCATTCCTGTCTCCCAATGGAACCCTAGTCACGTTCTGAAATCTTAGAATTTTTGTCCTAGTCTTATAAGATCATACTTGAAACTTTAGACTTATATTCCTAGGCTTATTGTGAGGATATTCTCCCTCCCAAAGTCTTACAAACTTACTCTTGTCGGATACTCTTCATCAAATCCAAGTGAGTATACTTAGCCCCTTTTTTCTTTCTATACTTTTGGGGTGAAACGTGTTCAAAACTTTAAACTTATACAATTCTTGTACAACTATGACTAGATGCTTATTCTTATGTTAAACTTGAGACTTGTATGCTTAGATTAAACTTAAAACTAGCACATTCATTAACTTTGATCAAGCCTATGGTAACAATGATAGATCTATTGCATTTGACTAATCCACCTTGATTGATTGACCCTTCGGGGGGAGCCCTTGGTGATTTTTACTGAATTAAACTTTAAACTTGAGACTTATAAGGGTAACCTGCGGGTTATGCCTAAACTTGGTTGGAGGGTTGAAGTACACAATGTTTAAGATACTTGTTTCTCATACTTACATTATAGAATGCATAAATCATAGTGAATTGTAATTCTTTCCAAATACTTGTTAAACTGCGTCAAAACCTTTGTATCTCACCAACTATTTTGTAGTTGACAGATTCTTTCACATGTTTCAGGTTCTGCATCGTGAGACTTATTTGTGATCACATAGGACGCTTTGGACCTAGACTACTTATTAAATAAATGTTGTATACTTGTTATTTCATTTGTTCTGAACCTTTGAATCTATTATTAATGAAATATTGAAACTTTAATAGTCAACCTTATGCTATTGAACAACCGCGTCCGCCCCGACGTATAATCCGTCGTCGGTTGGGGTGTGACAGATTGGTATCAGAGTCTTGGTTATAGGGAATTAGGTTATTAGACACATGACCTAGACTATAACTTAGGAGACCTAAACATGAGTTATCTCATGTCCTTTACTAGGAATTCTCTCCTCATTCTATTCTTAAATCTTATACGTGAACGCTTGGAGATTCTACGTTTCTACTTACCTACGTGCTACAATAGTCTACTACGTCGAGGATACATTCTTAGGCTTTAAGTCTAATCCTTCAACAAACTCTCGTCAATAGTATTTAAGTTCTAAACAATGTATGAGAACTTGTGTGGACCGGAAGGGTGGATACCTGTATTCTGGGAAATTCTGTCAAGGAAAGTATTTCATATAAATCCAAATCAACCGTTGGAACCGTATGCTTTCCTGGGAATTCTTGGGATGAGTATCCACTTATAGGAATGCATGATTTCTCTAAACATTAGTGAGCTCAAATTTCTCTTGATATGTCAAATTACTCGCTTAGTGATATGCACTAAATGAGTACCATCTCAAATACTTACATTCATAAATTCATGATTCAAAAACTTTCCTCTATAACCTTTATTCTATGATTCTTAAGTCCCGTCTTGTCACATGACAGCATGCTTACTCGTCATGACCTAAAGGAGTTACCTTCAAGAAGAAATTCTTACGAGACTATACTTAAAGACTATATACATAAACTTATATTTATACAGATACTACCCAATAAGTTTCATGATCGTTGTAATACAACCCATAGAACTATGTATTACCCTATAAATTCTTCTACAAAACTTCATTATTTTATAAATATGACACCTAAGAGGTAACCCTTGTATTCTTACCTTACCTCCTTAGCACTTAACCAAGTTTCATTTGATAACTAACTCAAAACTTTTGTTACACTTTTATACATCTCAAAACTTTCATATGTCCTTAAACTTCATGATCCTTGTAATACCAGCACATTTAAAACCATGTATTATCCTACAAGTCCTTTTACGAACTTCATTACCTCATAAACTTGACACTTAAGGAGAAACTCTTGCGTTTTCATTTTATCACTCACAACTTCATTTGATGATTTACTCAAACTTTGTTACACTTTATTACATCCCAAAACTTTCATACGTCTTTAAAACTTGCACATGGCCGTTTCTTGTAAACAAAAACTCAACGCCTTTTAAATATAAAGTACATTAACAAAGGGATCAATAACCTGATTGCTTTCCCCGCAAGAGAAGAAGCCTGCTAAGGAATGGATGAACTCCACGTTTGAGACTCTAAACCCACAATGAACCTCGACATAGTACCATAAAACCCAAACATCGGTGACAATAACTAAAAAGTTGTAGACTCATGAGGAAATTCTGGCTAGGAAAATAGGTTACATAAGTGAGTCCTCGTGACCCACCCCTTCTTCCGGGAATTCTCTTCGTTAGCCCATCAACTTCCAATTAAAACTATTTTTGAAAATATTACTGTGATAACTCAGTATTATGAATAAAAACCTTTTGAACATATTAAATCAACTTACTTACTTTAATTTTCCGTTTAAATTGTCTTATGTAAGGGCTAGAAGTCCCAAATTTTGAAACATTTAACGAAAGTTATTTTGAAATTTATCTTGTTATCACTTACTAGCTTGACTTTCCTTCTAGCACTACAAACTTAACACTTCTACCCAAACACTTTCGTCAAGAGTAGCTCATGTTAGTACTTGAGATAATTAACAACGTTACATTAAACTATAAAAATCCTAAGTGACACACGCATACTTGAAGAATAAACTTTGAACAAACCTTCTAATTCGTAAGCACTCTTTTAAAACAACTCGACTTACGAACCACTGCCGTAATCAACTATGATCCTTACCTCTTATATAGACTTCACTCTTCTAAACTTGACCAACTTTTCGTTTGACAATCATGTATACCTTTTCATAAGTCTTACTTATACTATTTATCAATGTCCAACTCGTCATTTTTAAACATCTTAATTACACTCTATATAAAAGAAAACTATACATGCTGTTATGAAACGAGATAAAATCATTTATAAACACACTATCATAAACATTATCGAAACTTTTCCCGTTACCTTATGCTTGGAGACTTTCCTCATTCAACTCTTGTCACATAAAAGATTTACTATAAATCACAACTGGAACTAAAAGATCAAATACATGTTACTAAAACATTAAACTTCGTATGCACCACTATAAGGTCGGAAACTTTTGAGTCATGTAAAACTTGTACAAATACTCAATCTCGTATTCCTGAAACTAAACACCTTCTAAACTGTCAAAGGAAGCATGTCTAATAAGGGATCATGTGAAGCTTAATACTGAAACTTGAAACTCAACTGACTTATCCTATTTTCAAACTTATACTTGGATTCTTAGTCTTGAAAACCTTTGGGTGTCCATCTTAACCCAACCCTATAAGACTTGATAAACATACATTCCAAATACACGAGAAAATTTCATTCTTGATACTAGAAACTAAAATGAAGGGAGACATTGCTCTCTTTAGCAGAATACCTCCCTAGTCTTCTCTTCAAACCCAGACTTCGGGATCCACCAAACCTTCTGAACAAATCGAATCTTCTGTGAGAAAGCGTATGACGGTTAATCCTGTTCCAGATGTTGTCCCACACCTCTCTTAAATACTAGAGTATTTAGATAACCGCTTTATACTCAAAACGTAATCGTATACTTCTATACACTGAAGCTAAACTAAAAGACTTTAAACTATTATATGTTTGACGTATTCTTGTTCAAACACAATTTAAACTATTTTATGTTTGATGCATTCTTGTTCAAACACAATTTAAGCTATTCTATGTTTGACATATTCTTGTTCAAACACAATTCTATGTTTGACGCATTCTTGTTCAAACATGATTCTATGTTTGACGTATTCTTGTTCAAACACAATATAAACTATTCTATGTTTGACGTATTCTTGTTCAAACACAATTCTATGTTTGACGTATTCTTGTTCAAGCATGATGAACGTATAAGACTTTAAACTACTCCATGTTTGACGTATTCTTGTTCAAACACAATATAAACTATTCTATGTTTGACGTATTCTTGTTCAAACACGATTTAAACTACTCCATGTTTGACGTATTCTTGTTCAAACATGATGAACGTATAAGACTTTAAACTACTCCATGTTTGACGTATTCTTGTTCAAACACAATGAACGTGAAAAGACTTTAAACTACTCCATGTTTGACGTATTCTTGTTCAAACACAATGAACGTATAAAGACTTTAAACTACTCCATGTTTGACGTATTCTTGTTCAAACACTATGAACGTGTAAAGACTTTAAACTACTCCATGTTTGACGTATTCTTGTTCAAACATGATGAACGTATAAGACTTTTAAACTACTCAAGGTTTGATGTATTCTTATCCAAACACGAGGAAACTTTGAAACTCTAAATCTTGTCACATCCTTTCTCTTTAATTATTGAACGACGTTTCTTTCTAAGGGACTCGTTAATCAATGATAACTCTTACGCGGAAACAATAGTCATGAGTTAAACAAATTCTTGTACTCTTTCTTGATCCACACATAAACGGAAGGACCTATGCGGACTATGCGACGATTTAAATGCTTGCGGGTGCTCACGTAAGTATGAAAGTCAACGTATGGGAAGACATAGTAAACTCTGTCGTGTTCTATGATCTAAGACTTATCGTAAAAGATAGCCACGAAACTCAGGAACCGTAGTAAATCCTTAAACGTATTAGTCTACAAACTCACCACTCTGAATGATGCATCCCACTTTAAATCTTGAAGGGAAATTCAGCAGTTACTCTCTCAAAATGCATTCCTGAAAACAGATCTTCATATATGTCTCAATGAGACTATGTGCCTCTTAGGGAAACTCTTGGCAACCCTAGGCCTTGAAAACTTAGAAACTTGAAGCAAAATCTTATTCCTGTCATTTCATCTCATTTAAAACCCTAAACGTAACCCAGGTTTACTTATCCTTCTCATCATCCTTGAGCGTATTACGAACTTAAACCCTGGATTAGATCCTTCTACTTTAATTTCGGGACGAAATTTCCTAAAGTAGGGGAGTCTGTAATATCCAGTATTTTCCGACCAAACGTTTTTTTTTTCTAAACGGTTGCGTGTATCATTGATTTAAAACTTAAACTGTTATTAAAACTAGTTTCTTAAATAATAAATATTAATTTTAATTGATATGAGTTACACTTATACATATATATATATGTGTTTTATATTGTTAGAATTCTTAAAACATTATGAGTTTGTAATTATATAAATAATGTGAGTAATAAAAATTACGCTTTTCTTTAAATTATGAATCTTAGAAATTATTTTATATAAAAACATAAAAGGGCAATAAAACTTATAAAAGTCATTTAGTTTTTACAAAAATATTATTAGTCTATAAAGTCCGGGGACCAAAACAGTCAAATCCTGAAACTTGTTTTAAACTAAAACTATACTTTTAACCCAAAATGTTAAACTCGCGAAACATCAGGGACCTGTTCTGTAATTCAACCAAACTCTCAGAAACCAAACAGGTCTCAGGTTCGATCCCCGTCCCAACCAGTTTCAAGCATGATTTGCCCAAATCGCGAAATCCCGTCCCAATTCAGTGAACCTCGGGTTCGACTCCCGCATGTGACCAAAGCCAACCAGACGTGATAATCGAATTCAATGCTAACCACGCGTAAATTCGAATTCAATCCGTTCGAACTCAACCGATTAACTCCCACCTAATTCGACACTTAATGACGAATCCGTCTATAAAAACCTGCTGAAACTCATAGACGACACCCAACCCAACCTCCCTGAACTTCCAATCTCCTCGTTTAATACCGGCAAGCGCTCGATTGATCCCGCTGACAGTCGACTCCAAGTCGGAATCCGTTCTCACTCTCTTCGACATCATTTCAGGTAATTCAAAAACCTATCAGTTTCGTTTTCATCCAATTATCAATAACCCTCTGTCAATTCGCATAAACAGAGGGTTAACCGGGTCGTATTTAAGGATTCTTGATCTAGGGTTCATAAGGAAATCTGGGTTGATTCGGGATTCTCTTTATCAATTTCTTTTTCGGAGATATAAACCAATAAGGCCCATAGGCGGGATGGTTAAGGCAGTGTGTGTGTTTGTGAACCAGGCGACCCAGGTTCGAATCCGGTGAGCCCAGTTTTGCCCATTTTATTTGTTTTAGCCTTTTAAAAACAGTTTTTTAACTTTTATAATTTTTATAAATTATGTTATACACTTATAAACTTAAATCCAATTTTTATTTACACTTTTACATTCAGGAACATTTCTAATTAAATAAAACTTAGTTAAACCTATAATTAATTAAATCTTTAATTTTGGTTTTAAATCCATAAAAACTATAAAAATATTTTTAAAACCTTTATAAAACTCATATTTCACAGAAGTTTTTATTTAAAAAAAATAAACTTACTTTATTATTTGTACTCTAAATTAAAAATGATTCTTTTATACAAATCATTAATTTAAATTATAAACTTTTAGACTCAGAAAAGTTTATAAAATTTATTTATAAATTTACACACTTTATAAAATTTATATAAACATAAACCTATTGTTTATATAAAACGTGAGAAAATAAATATGCTTTAATTATTTTCTAAACTTTTGTAAACCTATAAACTTTATAAAGACTTTAAAACATTTATAAACTTTAATTTTAAAACATAAACTTTAAATTAAATACTTACACTTATAAACTTACCATTTGAAGGAAAATCTATAAACTAAAATTTTATTTAAACTTTAAAGACTTATAATCAAAATACAAATTTGAAAAAGAGAAATAATTATACTTTATTTATTTCTTAATCATTTATAAACTTATATAAAAAAATATAAACTTTATGAGAAATTCTATTTAAACATTTTACACACTTATAAATACTTATTATTTATTTCACTTTAGTGTGTAAAGAAAATATTTAATACTTAAATTCTTTAACAAATCGTTAATGATTTATATTGCTAAGATAAACAAATTCTCCTTATAAATAATTGTTTATCCTTAACAATTATATACCCTTTAAGTGAAAATTATTTACCCCTAATAACTATTTTAATCTTGGAATAGTTGTTATTATCATTTATTCTTTAAATAATTATCATTTACTCTTAGAAATCAGTTACTCTCTAAATAATTATTATCTACCCTTGATAATTATTTAACCGTTAGATAATTGTTTTAAACTATAAACTTACTAAACTTTGGTATTCAATGTCTTGCATTACGCATTCAAAACTTCATTTGAAATTTGATTCAAACTTTATGAAACACAATCATTCCCGTCTCCCAATGGAACCCTAGTCACGTTCTGAAATCTTAGAATTTTTGTCCTAGTCTTATAAGATCATACTTGAAACTTTAGACTTATATTCCTAGGCTTATTGTGAGGATATTCTCCCTCCCAAAGTCTTACAAACTTACTCTTGTCGGATACTCTTCATCAAATCCAAGTGAGTATACTTAGCTTATTTTTCCTTTCTATACTTTTGGGGTGAAACATGTTCAAAACTTTAAACTTATACAATTCTTGTACAGCTATGACTAGATGCTTATTCTTATGTTAAACTTGAGACTTGTATGCTTAGATTAAACTTAAAACTAGCACATTCATTAACTTTGATCAAGCCTATGGTAACAATGATAGATCTATTGCATTTGACCAATCCACCTTGATTGATTGACCCTTCGGGGGGAGCCCTTGGTGATTGTTACTGAATTAAACTTTAAACTTGAGACTTATAAGGGTAACCTGCGGGTTATGCCTAAACTTGGTTGGAGGGTTGAAGTGCACAATGTTTAAGATACTTGTTTCTCATACTTACATTATAGAATGCATATATCATAGTGAATTGTAATTCTTTCCAAATACTTGTTAAACTGCGTCAAAACCTTTGTATCTCACCAACTATTTTGTAGTTGACAGATTCTTTCACATGTTTCAGGTTCTACATCGTGAGACTTATTTGTGATCACATAGGACACTTTGGACCTAGACTACTTATTAAATAAATGTTGTATACTTGTTATTTCCTTTGTACTGAACCTTTGAATCTATTATTAATGAAATATTGAAACTTTAATAGTCAACCTTGTGCTATTGAACAACCGCGTCCGCCCCGACGTATAATCCGCCGTCAGTTGGGGTGTGACAGGGAGAGCAGCCGGATTGGGGAGGAGGAAGGCGGCGACGCGATGGTTTCCGATCGGGAAGCTTTCAAACGCGACGATGTAATCTCCTTTCCTCATTGTATTCGATTTTGGATGATTTTTCTGTTAGGGTTGATTGATTAAAGTGTTATGGACACTAGGAGGCGATATGGAAACGATTGGTGAAGGAAACGAGCGAAAACGGAAATCCGGCGAGAATTTTCGGCCACTGTTCACGATTTCCTCCACCGGCGACAGAAGGCGGCGACCGGTGGAGGTGGAAGAGTTTAGCAACACAGTCACGTGGATATATTATTTGTCCAATTCCGAGTTCGTTTGATAGGGATACGAGCAGTGCGAAGACAGACGCACGAAAAAGGCGAATTCCAGCTACTGTTCAGTTTTTCGGCGACGGAGGCGGCGGTTTCCGGCGACGGCGACTGGTTCTTCTTAAAGGGTTCGGCGATACGGAGTTCATTTGGGTCGGTTTTAAGCTACTCGTATTTTGACGAGCAAAACCGAACGAGCTGAAAGACAAATTCATGTTCTGGCAGCAGCGGTGGCAGCGAAGGCCGACACCAATAAATTTCTGAGGTCGGGCATGTTGAGACGAACGCGTGGATAGGTGGTTCGCGCGAAACGGAGCTTGTATGGTCGAGATATGAGCAAAGCAAATTTTCCTCTCGCGTGGTGCTTAGCAGTTTAGTACAAAACCGCTTAGAACGGCTTGTACGCAAAGGTATGACCCCATTGAACTTTATATTCATTGTTGGGGGACCACTTTGGGATATGAGAAAAATGTCAGAAATGACTTTCGGGAACGTTTTTCGGTAACGTTAATTTAAGGGTTTTTGTACGCGATTGAGCGCGTCGGTTGTACGGTTTGGGACGATTTAGACCGAGCTTGTAGTTGCTGGTCCAGAATAGATGCCTTAGTGTTATTGCGGTAATAGGATTGATCTGGGTAGTTCATTTGACGACAGGTTCGCGTTGGACTACGAGTTTACGGGTATGCGACTACGGAAGGAAAGCTTCGCAACCGGTGAGTTTATAATCCCCCTCTTTTAAACGTTTTACTGTTTCGGGGCTATCGTATAACATTCACGTGGTATTAATGTAATTAATCATGTTAAGGGTCACGGGTTCTAAACCAATGTGCTTTGAGCATAAAATGCTTAATTGAGAGTCGTAGAATTATGGCGTGTTCCTAGAAATGTGTGAGTCATAGAGACGAGATATTAATGTGCGACATGTTATGGGTTGGACTGGGAGAGTCGGGCTTAAAGTTAAATGGTCATGATTGTATGTGGTATATGTTGTGTTAGGGTTGTGTGTAAAGTGCAGGTGTAGTTAATGTGTCATGTACATGATGTGTGTTATGATATGGTTATATTTGTGTTGTTTGTTTGGTGTCATTGTCCTTGTGGCATGGCGGGTATTGTGTTTGTATCGTTTTCATCACGACACGAAAACGGGATCGTGGAGGACGAGGTCCTTCGGGGAGTCACCAATGGTGACATTTATCCAACAGGATAATGATGAGCTTGGGGAGTGTTAATGCCCTGAGGAAGGTGCGGTGATAAGGTATGTGTTTGCATGCGTATATATATGTGTTAATTTGCATGCTAGGAATGAGTTGTATTTATTGTGCATGAGATAGTGTTAATGTGACGTGTTGAATGTGACGTGTAGAGTTAGACTGACCGTTGGGTCAGGACTTGTGATGTGACGTGTATAAGGGTTGCGTCTGTTAATTGTGAGAGCCTTGGTTAAGGTCGGAATATCTAGGGTAGGTGGTGCTAACCCAGAGTCGAGTTAATGTATATTCTTGGATATGAGTTGCTAGCATAGTATGTTGAGTCTATGATGTTGTGATTGTAAGGTTATTATTATTTATATTGGTAGTACGGGTTGAGTCTCGAGTGATAAACGGTTATGGGATGTCATGGGATGTCGTGGGATGACAGGAGATTAGTCATTCGTTAATAAAGTGTAATAATATTTTATAAGGACCGGAGGGTACTGAGTGAATTAAACCGAAGAAGTTGACGTGATGGTTTTTATTTAAATTAAACTATTAGAACTCACTCAGCGTAGCTGACTTTGTGTGTACGTTAGATTGTTTTGCAGGTAAGCGTTGCGTTGACGTATCTTGGCTTAGGAGCGGTGCTACTCGGATTGGTGCGCAGGCATTCGTGAGGTATATTTAATAACATTAAATGGTTATAAATGTTTTTAGAAAGACTTACGCTGTAGTTTGAATTACAATAAATGCGTTTTTTAATGAAAACGATCCGTTATGAGGACCAACTGTAGGATGCTCGGGTCGGGGTCTTATAAGTACAGTACCGATTGGAATTGACGGTCAAGGTAAATGTACTGTATGGTCATAGAGACGTGAAGTACAGTACCAGGTGTGAATTGACGGTTAGGTAAAGAAACAAAATAGACATATAATGTATGACTTGAAAGTAAAATTTGTGAAAGTTATGCTTTTACCGGCTTTTGATGTTTGTGTGTTTAAGTCATTCTTCTTTTATAAATGTATGTTTTGTGTAAAGCTAGACTTACTCAAGATATGAATCGATTGATCTTCTGATTCTTGGCCTTCTGTTTCGGACAATGGTTGTAAACGTTTATCTTGAAAGAGTTGATATCTTCCCATCTTCTGATGACGAGATTGATTGAGCGGTTGTAACCACCACCGCACTAAAAAACAATTTCACAAACCGCCCTAAAAAATAATTTCTATGTTTTAATTTGATATCTTTTGAGGCGATTATATTCATCGCCTCTAAAAACGTCTTGTTTGAGAAGATTCATCTGCAAATTTATTTATTAGTCCTTTAGTAATTATTACAACCTACTTTTGAAATTGATTATAATTTAAACATTTAATCAAAATCTAGTTATTTAACAATGCATTTAGTAAAGTCAAATGTCTTTTGGAGAGAAGGACACACTTGTTGAGGCACATGTCTTTTATAGGGAAGATCCCAAGTTTAAATATGAGCACTGAACTAGTTTAACATTAATAATGTAACATTAATAATTTAAAATTGGGCAGAATTAACATTTACTGTTAAAGGAAATTTAATATAAATAAAATAATAGTTGATAAAAATTTAATGCATTAAGTTCTATGATTTTACACACATAATACCAGAGGTGCATAAAAAACCGGTTCTAGAATCGAACCCAAAGACTCTATCCGGAACCGGAAACGGTTCCTACCCGGTCTACAGTGGAAAAGGTTTGGACTAGAAAAAACCCGGTAGTTCCTACTTGGTTCTTATTTCAGTTTTACACCGGTTCTAGAACCAGACCCGAACCGGTAAAAAAACCGGCCAAAAACCGCTCAAACTGAAGAAAAAAAACCCTGGTCAACAACCCTAACCGAAACCGATTCCACCTCTTCCCGGCTACTCCCTACCCGATTTGAAACCGAAACCGATTTTGAAAAAAAAACCCAGTTTATACACCTCCACATAATACCATGCGTTTTTTTTATTTTTTTGAAAGTGGATAATTACTAATTTTTATGTCATAAATGATTTTTTTTTAACATTTGAAACCCGATAGTGTGTAAATAAATAAAAAATGACAAGGTGACAAGTTGTCATGATATTTATTATTTAACATTTTTTTAGGTGTTTTCACGGTTTTAATGTTGATAACAAAAAAATGACATATAATCATGTTAATCCACCATTTTATACGTGTTTTCACGGTTTTAATGTTAATAATGATTCAAACAGAGCCAAATAATCAAGTTAAGTTTTCTCTGATTATTTGTTTTTTTTTTCTTTTTTTAACCCTGAAAATACACTTTCTACATTACATCTACTTACTCTTAAAATCAACACATCTGCACTCCGTAGAATTTAAACTCACAACTATTTTGTTGAATGGTACACCACTTTACCACCATAATATCCCATTGTGACTCGTCAATTTAAATTTAGTAATCATAGAACATAAAAAATAGTAAATAGTCTTATTTTAAAGCGTTAAAGTCCATCTCTAACGGACTCCTTCCCCCAACATATTCCTCGTCCGACCCTACCCGTCCTTGAGGATTTCACCATACCTAACTCCTTGTTACGTCCCCCATGCCCATCTTCCCTCCCGTCTTTCTCTTTTCTACATCACACAGTTAGAAATTATCTAAAAAGGGTAAATTAGTATTTGATCCAAGAAAACTAGAAATCATATATTGAATTAGTTAATTATTGTGTTCTGTTAAAATCAAAGAAAGTTGAACATGTTATACTGTTTTGGATTGTCTAGACAGATCCTGAAAGAAACGTTAGCACATTGAGCCCACTTTTTCCTGCTCTTTTATTTTGTTTCATATTTTCTGGCTCATTATGGCTTTTGGAGAATTTTTTGGGCAGGTAATTTCGGTACATCTGCGCATTGTACATTTTTAATTGTTTTTTCTTGGCCTATTAGAAGAACGTAAACTGTTCAAAAGAAAAAAATAATAAAGAATCGTACAAATGAAAGTTCTGAGTTGTAAAAGATTATGTTGTACAAAAGACTGGTCTACAGAAACAAATTCAATAAATGTCGATTTTATATACTTTTAGTCAAATACGAAGGGATTTCTAAATCAAATATTGTCTTATCAAATATAACTTGGTTATAAAAAAAACAAGTTCTTTTGGTTAGTTACACGACCAAACACAAAGAAGTCGGTTTCTAGAAAAGAAGCTCGATTATATTAGAGAACCACACATAACTCTTTGGTCGAATCGTTCCCCGTTTACAAAGAACGAGTGTTTTATGTCTACTTAAAAAGCTACGAAAGCTAAATGTATTCACCTCCATCTCTACACACAGTTAAATCATATTGAACAACTCAAAATCAGTGTTACTTGCATCAATTGATAAAGTATGTGTGTCATCTGATCTAACATACATCCACACATAAACGTTAATATTTTTTTAACAGCAGTAAAATATATTAAAGAAAATGAAACCGACTAAGACAGTCTAGAACAAACAAAATTACATTAACAGGAAAGAGTTTTTAATCCATTGATCCTAAGAAAAAACACTACAAAAAAGTGTAATTAACAATTAAATCACAGATTCTATCCTCCTTAATAGGAATAAGATCGAAGATAGTCTTGTTACGAAGTCTCCACTGAAACCACCACGTAACAAAACAGATCGCTTTAATCAACACTTTCTTCACAATAGGTAAATGAAGGGAATCAACATACCGCATAATAATCTTGGGACAATTTGAAGAAGGGCAAACAAGCACAAGCCATTTAAAACAGAATTCCAAGCCTTACTCGCCATAATGCAATAACCCAAAATGTGCTCAATGTCCTCCACGTAGACCAAACAACAAAGGCATAGGATTGACGGAATATACAAACCCTTATTACTCCTCGTAGGGAGGCGATCCAAAAGAACCCGCTAATCCATTTTTAGGGACATATTTATTCCACCTGCTCACAATGGAGTTAGACGACAAGAGCTCATTATCAACAGTAATACGAACTTGACTATTAATCACATTAATCTAATGACACAAGTGGGAATGATGGGACACACTACGCCATAGTGTTCTAGTCCTAATAAGTGGTGCGGTGGTTTCAAATCGGAACATATTTGAAGTGAAGGTCCCGAGTTAAAGCACACGAACAAAAGGAGAGGAGACCTTGTACTTACAAGGATTACATAGTGTGTAAGCCTAGAGACTTTAATGGGGCGATCAACCTATTGGTTAGTCAGCGATGGTTAACAAAAATTGAGTCGATATTTTATACATGCCACTATGATCCCGAAGATTGAGTGACAGTCGCAATAAATCAACTCAATGGGCGAGCTAAAGATTGGTTGCAAATTCTTCGCATGGAGAAAGGTTTAAAAGTGTGGAGATAATGCAAAAGGGTGAACTCAAGAGACATTCTTGAGCTAGCTTTGTCTACAAGCCTTTATGGATCTTGCAATCGAGAGTTTTCTTCACGTACGTTAACTGTCGGGTTTTAACGAGTGACTAAAAGTCCTAGTTAGCAAGTTAAAGTAGAGATGGGCGATATCCCATGAATGGTATCATTTTCATTATGAATACTATGGGGTTGCGGATGTAACTTTCTATCTTACTAGAAGTTCCACGGTTTATGTGGACCAATGTGAAGGGTGTGTATGCCCATGTATACAAATGTGGTGGTCGTTTATTCGATGATAGTCATTTCTATCTTCAAAGTTTGGTCGTTTATGTTCGTTATCTTTGTGCGCTTCCTGAAATTCCCTAAAAGTGGAGACCTTTCTTAGAAATGTTTGGTGTGCCATTTTGGATTTGATGGAAATTAATTAGTGGATGAGGCGGTGAATTCTAAATACATATATGTTGACCCAACAATGATTGAGGTAATCAAGGTGTTTTAACTAGTTTTGATGCAAGGGGTAAATAATGGAAGTTTCAGGGGATGTGTGTAACATTTTATTTTTTAAAAAAATGTGTGTTTGATATGAGAGGGGAAACCACAACACACACACACTCTTTGTGTGTGTTTGTGGCATGATAAAAAAAGAAGAGAAGAGGGGGGTCGGTCAAGAACTTAAGAAATCTAGAAATCTAAGATGCAATCTGTTGGAATTAAAGTGTCATCTTGTAACACCAAAAAATTCACGTGTTGCATGCCCGTGCTTTCGTAAGCCTTTCAACCTTTTTATAATAACCGGCCCTTTGTATGTATATATATATAATTATAAGTATATATATATGTCTATAGCTTCTTTTATATGTGCTCACGCTAGTCGATGATGATTAGGGGTGTCAATCGTGTCGGGTTGGCGGGTTGATGGAATGATACCAAAAAGAAAATTAGTTTCCAACTTTAAAAGTTAATTGGTAGAGGAAAAATTAAAAATCAAAATAATCAAACCAAACCAAACATACCCAGTATAATCTCACACATAGCTAACGCTATTAGTAGGGTCTGGGGAGGGTGTGATGAGGGCAAACCTTACCCCTATCCCAAGGGATAGAGAGGTTGCTCCTGTTTAGACCCCCGGCTCCATGGGAAAGAAAAAGATAAAAATATAAATAAAACTAATGAGTAATAAAGTAAAATAAATCTAACAGTAATCTAACAATTAGCAGTGTATGACTAGAGTATATTAGTCACAAGAAACACAACACACCTACAAGAAACACAACACACCTACAAGAAACAAGACATACGCAAAATATTTGCTAAACTACTCTACTCTCCCACACAACGGGTCACTCATCCTAAAACCCTAATACGACGTCTCCATGAAATCCTATCATTGATCATGTCCTCTGAGAGGTGTAAATCTAGCAAATCAAGCCTAATCCTCTCATCCCACGTTAATTTCGGTCTCCCCCTGCTCCTTTTCCCCTCTACAACGAGAGTTTCCACCGTTCTCACTGGATCTGTGCTCTGTCTCCTCTTGACATGTCCAAACCATCTCAATCTTCCTTCTCTTATCTTATCTGAGATACATGTGACTCTCAATCTCTTCCGAACAACTTCATTTCTTATTCGGTCCTTTCTTGTGTGTCCACACATCCACCTCAACATCCTCATCTCAGCTACATCCATTTTTCGAGCTTGTGTCTTCTTGATGGCCCAACAATCGGTTCCATATAGCATCGCTGGGCGAACTGCTACCCTATAAAATTTACCCTTTAACCCTATTGGGAACCTCTTGTCGCACAAAACACCTAAGGCCGCTCTCCATTTACACCAACCAGCCTGCACCCGATGGACTACATCGTTGTCGATGTCCCCGTTACTCTGGATGACAGATCCTAGATACTTGAACTTCAGTGTCTTAGGGACAACCCCACCTTCAATAGAAATCTGGGTCTCCTCGTCGACGTTTGCACCACTAAAGTTGCAGTGAAGGTACTCGGTTTTAGATCGGCTTATCTTCAAACCTTTGTGCTCTAAGACTGTTCTCAATTCCTCTAGTCTGTTGTTCAATGTCTCTTTACTTTCTGCAATCAACACGATATCATCAGCAAAAAGCATGCACCATGGAATTGCATCTTGAATCGACTTTGACAACTCATCCAAAACTACTGCAAAGAGAAAGGGGCTTAGTGCCGACCCCTGGTGAACTCCCACTTCTACTAAAAAAAAGTCTATATCCCCCACGGGTGCTCGGACGCATGTCTTAGCCTCATGATACATATCCCTAATTGCCTCAATATATTTACTAGGGATCCCTCTTCCCTCCAGACTTTCCCAGATCAATCTTCTAGGCACACTATCGTACGCCTTTTCAAGATCGATGAACACCATATGTAAATCATGTTTCTTCTCTCTGTACTTTTCCATTAATCTTCTTAAAATGTGTATCGCCTCCGTAGTGGACCGGCCTGGCATGAACCCAAATTGGTTTGCTGTAACCTGGGTTTGTCGTCTAATCCTTGTATCTATAACTCTTTCCCATAATTTCATTGTATGACATAGGAGCTTAATCCCCCTGTAGTTAGCACAACATTGAGCATCTCATTTGTTTTTATATAGGGGTACTAAGACACTACGCCTCCACTGATCTGGCATCTTCCCGGTTTTGAAGATATTGTTGAACAGTCTTGTCAACCACTGAACGCCTTCCTCTCCCATACACTTCCACGCTTCAATGGGTATGTTGTCTGGACCGACTGCCTTAGCTCTTCCCATCTTCTTAAGAGCACTCCTCACTTCTTCCTGTGTGATATTTCGACAATAACAAGTATTTCGTTGACTGGATTGAGTAGTGGGATTCTCCGTTATGGCTAGACTTGGTCTACAACTGTTGAAAAGGGTGTAGAAATAGTTTTGCCATCTCAGCTTGATGTCTCGTCCCTTTACCAAAACTCTTCCATCATCTTCCTTGATAAACTTCACGACCCCAAGATCTTGTCTCCTACGCTCCCTATTTTTGGCAATCTTAAACATATGATGCTCCCCTTCCTTGGTGTCTAGTTTTCTATACATCGTTTCATAGGCAAAATTCTTTGCCTCACTCACTGCCTTTTTAGCTTTCCTCTTTGCCTGTCTATAGTTCTCCCGTAGTGTCATTATCTCCCCTCCATTACTGCACTGCAACATCTCTTTAAAGCGTTGTTGCTTGTCCTTTATCTTGCTCCGCACCTCCTCATTCCACCACCAAGACTCCTGATGTCCTCTTGTTGCTCCCAATGTGACTCCGAGGGTTTCCTTTGCTGCCTGCGTAACAGTGGTTGCCATAGCTACCCACATCTGGTTTGTGTCGCCATCCTTAGTATTTGTGTTCATCGCCATGACTTTATCTTTAAACAAATTGATGTTTAAAATATTTAACTTTAAATATTAACACTTTTCATCTCTAAAATATAAAAAAATACTAACTTTTTTAAGATCCTTAAACGGGTTAACATGTCAACTCACTTATTATGCGGGTCGTGTTCGGATTGACCTACTTTTTAAACGGGTCATGTCAGCCGACACAAAACATGTTTCTTTTCGTGTCAGAGTTTGGTCATGTCAGGAATTGCTACCACGTGGTGATGACGACGTTAAGATCACATAATTGGATGCTCAAGAAAATTGTGTCGCACAATTTCAACGATGTAGCTTAAGCGTAACCATCTCGTACTCGTGAGATAACGTCACTAACTGTGTCACATCTGTGATTAATGGTTAGGATTATCCTACACCTACCTATTGATCAATTCTATGTGACACTCGGAGAATATTGATCAGAGATATGAAAATGTCCAGACACGAAAATGGAATTATATATTGAATTGGAATTTGGTACGGGGATGTAAAAGGCATGTGTGCTATTAACTTATTTGCTTAACCTGAAAGACAAGGATATGGTGGGTTGAAACCAATGTTTTCAGAACCGGACCGTTCAACGAACCGGACGTCTTAGAGGTTCACCGGTCGGACCGGATTCAAGAACCGGATGACGTAATAAATAATATAAATATTCATAAAAATATATAGAAAAATATAAAAAATTCCAAATACTACATATACAACCATTTAAACAATTTTGAGTCAAGGACGAGGGTTGTAGGTCTGTAGGAATTTTAATTTTTTTGAATCTTCAATTTTAATTTTGATTAAGGTTTTGGAGGACATGTGGCAGCGTATAAGTTAAAAGGAAAGAGCCAAATTGAGTTAAAATTGTAAATATAAGTAAGTAGGAGGACTATAGGATAAAAAAGATAAAAAATAGTAAAAATAAAATAAAAAAAATAATTTTAACTACCCGGTTCGACCACCGGTTCGCGGTTCGCAGTTCGACCGCTGAATCGCTTGAACCGCCTGGTTCAACCAGCAAACGGTCTCAGAGCATGTAACCGGACCGGTGGAGGTCACGGTTCCCGGTACGACCTGCCGGTCCGGTCCGGGTTTAAAAACATTGGTTGAAACTATATATCTAACCTGATTAGTGATTACTTGGTATGAAACGATTGATTTGCCTCTTAGTCATCTACATCGATACATCACGTACAAAAATAAAAATAAAATAAAAAAATAAAAAGGTACTAATTAACTTTAAATTTTGTATCGTGTAATTATGAAATAACTAATCAAATAACATAAGAAACAATTCTACAAAAATGAGAATATTTTTTTCTCCTTTTAAAAAAAAATGATTTGTATGAAGACTTATGTTTAATCATACCAAAAGAATTCCTTTATGTAGGAATTGAACCATCATGATAAAACATTGTAACTCTTTGTGAGAGAGTAAAGGAGTTTGGCGATTATAACCATTGCAAATCTCATTTAGTCTTAGAGGGTGTTTAAGAGTATGGTGGGATATTGCTTATTGACTTATTAGTTTTTAAAAAGTCAGTAAGTCATTCTAAAAGTCGGAATTTCGTGGCTTTTGATAATGGCTTGTTGACTTTTTAAAAAACTAATAAGCATTTTACCACCCCACTTCCAAACAACCTCTTAATTAAACCCAAACAGAAGTAAAATTACATTCATGACACTAAACATTCCAACATTAACATATTTTCTAATCTTGTAGATTTGAACCTATGATGTATTTTCTTTTTAGCAAGATTGTTTTAACATTTAGGACTACGTTCTTGCAAGTCAAGTAGAAAATAAAAGTAAGAATCATATAAGTGACACCGAAGGTTGTTAAAGTAACTGATGAACCATAAGTGCTCTCATTCTTCAATCGCCACAGACTGAAATCATTTCTTTCATCAAATTTTTCGAAATCAAACTTAGCGACATTAACCATCCGAATTGAATCAATTCTTCTTCGATCGAGATATCAAAGCTATGATACTAATTGTTACTTGTAATTGCAGAATGAGAAAGAATACAATATCAAAAGATACAACCAAACGCCTCCTTTATTGAAATCGGAATTAAGAACAAGGAATTACAAATCGAATGAATTAAGAACTAGAGCTTGAATTCCCCAAATCAGACTACTTATTAACCTAATCTCAGTGTTAACATGTTAACAGAAAGTTAACAAACCAACTTTCAAGATGACAGAATTAGTCCTCCATCATTCTAACCTGCTCACCCTCCAACTATCTAAACTGGTCACTTATTACCCAAACTATTATAAACACCAAACCAGTTCACCATTCTACAAGACTTATGTTGACTTCTACAAACACTATACAACATTTGGTGTGATGTAATCCGAGAACAAAAGTTAAGCTACTAAACTGTTTTAAACACATATACGCCGATAAAATTTTACAGTTCTACACACGTAAACATCTCCACAACCATGCGCATGAAGTTTTGGTTTGCTATTTTGATTTGTTCGCACTTATATAGACGGACAATTTTACATGTTTATAGGTGTGGACAATAGATATACATATTTTTATAATTGCCAAGAAAATCAATTAATAGAATTCAAGCATTTCTTTTAGTGGATGTTAGAATGGCATTGTGGATAAGACGTAACTACACTTGCATTGTAGTTTCTCGTTACTTCTTTTCAGTGGATCCTACACGTTAAAAGAAAACACAAACTTAAAAAAAATGAATTATTTGGTATTGTTTCCAGTTTAAATTTAATATACAGACAGGGGAAGGTTTCACTAATAAGTGGTTTTCGCTAATAAACGCTAAGAAGTGGGTCAAGCGAACTCCGATTGAGCTCACTCCAGCGGCGTTGGAACCGTCTCATCGAACTCTAATCCGGACCCAAAAACCTAAACCCCCTCCACCCGCACCCCCAAAAACCTAAACCCCCCTCCACCCGCACCCCCAAAAACCTAAAACCCCCCTCCAACCCCACCCCAAAAAGCCTAAAACCACCACCCCCACCCCCCAAAAACTAAACCCCTCCCCCCCACCCCCTAAAAAAACCTAAACCATAAAATCTAAAGCCTAAAAGCTAAACCTTAAGGCTAAACCATAAGGCTAAAACCCTAAAATTCAAACGTAAAATCTAAACTTTAAAAGCTAAACTCTAAAATATAAGATGGTAGAGTTCGACGAGACGGTTCCAGCACCGCTGAAATGAGCTCAATCGGAATTCGTTTGATATCGTTTCTAAACGTTTTGGTCATTTATTAGTTTTTTTAACAAAAACCTATTTTTTATTTGATCTTCCACTATATAGACATTCACAATAATGAACTTACAATTGATTTCTTAACGAAACATGACTATGGCACTTGAAAATGTAATCTTGCCCAACAAAATCTATTTCCAAATATTTTGGACTTATTAAATTGAGGAATCCTGTTAATTAGATTAGATATGTTACCACGTAATAGGCCATGTGCACATGTAGCAATTTTGCATCATGTCCAAGGTAGACCAGAAGTTAAAATGAAAAATACAAACTACAGAACTAACATTAGTAAATAGTTGTAACATAATCTACTAGTGAAAATTAACGGTCGCAAAATTTGTAATTGATTTGTGACCGATATTTATTCAGTAGCTAATTTTGCGGCTGTTATACAACGGTCGCAAATCGGTCGCTAATTTTACGACCGGGATGTGAGATCGTAATTACTCAGTTTTCTAGTAGTGATATAATGTCGTGGGTGACGAAATACTGTTGTTTTTTTGGATTGTACCTCAAAGTAGGGTGACGAATCAACCAATACATCCTTAAGATAACTTGCATATCTCTCAAAAGTTAAAAAGAAAAAAATCCATACATTCCAAGGCATTTCCCTTTTTCTTCGATCCCTTAGTGACAAAGAAACATGATATATGGAATCGTCTTTCAATAATTAATTCTAAAATTTTTCCAAGTTTCTATATTGGATATTTCATTTACTCTAATGAAATATTGATCAATATCTAGGGATATACTATAATCAAATATAATCTAGAATCATTTTGGCGTGAACATGGTCTTACATGTAAGTCTTATAGCAAGGAGGCAATGATGTTGAACAGAATGTCTTGCATATCAATATTCCTCTAACGGTGAACGAAAATGTGAAATAGACTGGATATTTTTTTTAAATAAATTTTGATGATGAGTAATGCGTATTGCCTAGGTGTCAAATGTGTTATCAAAGATATTTTTCCATTGTTATGGATATGAGCTGTTTGTGGGTTACTAGGATGATACGTGTGTTAATATCCTTCCTACTTTTTCAATTGAAAATCATCAATACCTCTCTCACACATATCATAATTAAGTTTAAATGTAAAAATGAACAAAACAGATTCAGCCCATATATTTATTATAATTAATAAAATGATAACTTTTGAATAACATAATTAAAATAAGATCAAAATAAATATGTAATTATATATAATTTTAATTTTTAAGATTATAAATATATTATGAAAAACAATAAATATGATATTATAACCGTAAGAATCACATAATCATTTAAAATTGATTATGTTATAATTATTATACACATGAGTATATTGGGAGAGAGAAAAGACATAGTTATAGTTAAATAATCGCTAGGTACATGTACATTTCTCGTAGTTTTATGTTTAAATTTGTTCACAACTCTCTGTTTATAGTTAATAGTACTAGAGAAAGATGAAATTTATACATTGAATAGCATATAATAAATGAACATACAACAACTTTTTGTGAACAAATTAAATCTGTTAATTTAAGATCTTAGAGTAAAGGCTTCAAACATAGTTTAAACTCTTCTAGCAAATTTTCTTAATAAACGAAACTATTTCGTAAAAGTATCGGAGGAGATGTGTTTTTAAAGATGGTTGCTTTGATTATATGTTTCCCTTTTCTTTCTATCTCTATCTTTCTCGAAGGTGTAAACGAGCCGAGCCATTCAGAGTTACAACAAATCTATTCGTTAAAATATCAAATCAAGTCGGACTTAAAAGAGCTAAAGCTTCAAATTTGACTAATTTCACGAGTTTATACGATCCTATTATTTATATAGTTTATTTATTACATATATATGTGTATATATATATATAATTAGATAACACTTATTACTATATATAATATAATATAATTAAATATTACGTTATATATGATAATTATAATTACAATATACAAAAACATAATTATAATATATATATATATATATATTATATAATAATTATATGATTAACAAATAAAAAATGATCTAAGTCTGAGATTTTTAAAAAATTACTCAGAAGCTGAGTTCAAGTTTTAAAACAGAGATCTAGACATCCCTAGCTAAAGAGTAAGCTATCCCTACCGATTACTATATATATGAACAAGATTTTATCCAAATCCCTAGAATATGAGTGGATAATCAAGGAGTACTTATTGAATTCATTTAGATGGAGATGGATTCTTATGAATGGTCATCAAATAAATGCTTATTTTAATAAATTACTAAGTATTATGTCATGTGTTTCTTTTCTGTGCATCAAATTTTAGGTTTTTTTCGTCTTTCTTTCCTCCTTACAATCAATAATTTGATCTCTAAAATTACTCCATTAATTTCTATCAATTAATTTTTACTCAATCTTCATTTTCTTTCTTTTCTATACAACCAAACGAATTTTTAAAAAATATAGGAACTTTATAGTTTTGTAAGAAAATTTATTATTGTCCATATCCATTAGTTAACAACTTTATTTGATTATAAATTATGTTTTAAACTCACAATAATCACTTTGAAAACACGAATCCAAACACTTGTAAATAATTAATTTTATCTACAAAATGTGGCTTATTTTTTGAACTAGCCTTGAAACGTGAAACATTAATGTATCAGTAATTAAAAGCATATACGTGTATTATATATCAATTATACTTTTTTAATTATTCAGCCCGTGTAATACACGAGTTTCCAACATAGTATACTATTTATATACTACTAATATAAATTTACAAAAAATATAATTTTATGTCAAATTTATAACTAAGTAAAATAGTTTAAACCTATATCTTCATAGAAAATAAAAAAATCTTCAAAGTTGTAATTGTCTAAAATAGTAAAGAGCTTTGTGCTGTCACATGTGTATAAAGCATGCTAAAACTGAGATATTTCCTAAGTTTTTTCCACACTTTAAAGTTGAGTAAAACAATAATTCAGACTATTAAAATATGAACTTTTTGTTAGTTTCTCTATGTTTTTCTCATGATGCATTTTTTTAACAAATATTTATAAAGAGAGGGACTAAAGAATGCACAAGGAGAGAAAAATTAAAATGATCTTACATGGTGCTAATACGTCATTTAGGCTTCTAACTAAATATTAGTAATAAAAAATAATGAATCATCATAGATCATGTCAATTAGATCATCAATCTTAGACATCGTATGTAGATTGTTTCACACATCTTTCACTGTCATAGAAAGTCTTGGTACATTGTCACTAAGGTTCCCTCAATTGACAAATAGCACTGGTCCAACAACTCTTCTTAGCTACTAAAGGCATATATATAACACAAAGCTTTTTCCTTTTAGGATGAATATTAAATTTTATGTTTTGCATTTAGTTTATTTTCATAAAGTTTTGAAATAATTGTATTAACTTTTTTTGTAAGGAAAGTTTATGTAATAAAGTAGTTAGTTTAATTTCTTTTCATACTTAACTAGTTATTCATCAAAATTTAAATGGTTATTGGGGTCACAATAAAAGTAATGTACTTATGTTGTTATCATGTCTGCTTGTTTTTTTTTAATTATACTTAATAATATCTACATAATTATATATATTTTAAAATTTGTTAGTTTGTTAATCTAGACGTGACACCTAATATAAGCTAATTATATAATCTTTTTTAATAGGATGATTTGGTAATTATATTATTATAGAATTAACTAGTTTGGTAACCTAGTTATAAACAAGAAACATAATAAATGATCAGATTTATTAGCTTAGTAGGTTAGAAACCCATATTTTTACCCGAGTTAAATAAAAAAAATATTAAATAATTACTAATAAATATTTAGGAATTAAAATAAAATATTAATAGTAATGAATATTTATAAATTAATAAAGTAAATATTAAATAGTTAGTAATGAATAAAATAAGCAAGAAAAATAATCATGTGCTTAAACGATTGAGAGACGTAATTTTGACACATACACAACTAATTACTTAATTATTTATTAGTTATAGATTTGTAACTATAAGTTTAAAATATTATTAAGTGTAAATTAAAGAACGATAAACTAAATATATTAATAATAAATGATCAGATTTATTAGCTTACTAGGTTAGAAACCCGTCTTTTACACAAGTTAAATAAAAAAATATATTAAATAATTAGTAATAAATATTTAGAAATTAAAAATAAAATGTTAAATAATAATAAATATTTATAAATTAATAAAGTAAGTATTAAATAGTTAGTATAAATTAAGAAAAGATAAACTAACTATATTAGTAATATATTTGAGCCCTTTAAAATTCATTAAATCAAGTTATTTCATACGGAGGCTATTAGTTGCAATGGTGAAGTAGAAAACTAACACATTAATTAACAAAAGAAGAAGAATATGATCAGGAATGCACAAAGTTCAATCCTTTCATTATTTTCTTTAAATGTAAATTGCAAAAACTTGAATGAAATCACTTACAAACACACATACATTGATGACAAAGAAAGAGTGGTTTTCTGGAAAATAGTACTAATATCCTTCACCTTCAGTTAAAGCCGAAGACAAGTAACTTGGGGCAATTGAGGCCTCATCTGCTGTAGTACCTGCAGCATTATTTCTACCGGCTTCGAACCGATGCCTACACAAATAACAAGTGATCTCCAACATTGTGGAATCAATCTTTTTAGTGGCTTGATCTCTAATAACCTTAGCTCTTTCTAGGTCTGCCTGAGCTTGTTGCCTAATCCTCTTTGCATTCTCAAACTCCATCTCTGCCATCTGAATTTGCCTCTTTGCTTGTTGCCTAGCATCGTCAGCAAACGCCTTGTCTGCCATAGCCATCTTCATTTCTTCCTCCTTTTGCAAGCTATGTCCGGTTCCAATTGATAGATTCAAATGTGTTTGATGATTGTCGCTTTGTTCGTAAAGCGATAGGGAGGGTAAGAGTTGAAGTTCCAAGTTGTTTTGAATGTCTGCTTGTGTTTGTGAATATAAACCCTGGGAAGGAGGGTGGAAATGTGGTAATCTTTGCAATGTTATGTCATTAGATGGACTTGTACTTGATGCGGTATGAGATGAACATGCTTGTTGGAATGGAGGTAGTTCTGCATGGATTCTCCGGATCGTACATGCGTCTTGGTGCTCAATGAAACTCTCCACTCTAAAATGAGATATAAGTAAGTTAATCAAACGTGTAAACGCTTTCTATAATATAAAAACTAGCAGGAAACTAGAACCGATACTGCGATACATCAATTATAGTGTACAAGAAGTTTAAAATATCACTTCAAGTTTGACAAAACAAATGAACCCTCAAAAACAAAGATTGATTACTATGAAACAAGGGATTTAACGAAAGAAATTTTAGGTTATGATGTGCTAGATCTTTGTCTTTCTAGATTAAAAAACAAACTCATGAAGGCTATATTGGTCTAAACTTGGTTATTTAGTATTAGAACACATAAATCCTTGGAATGTAGGGGTACACTAGAAACTTAAAAAGATGATGAAATTACATAAAATAAACAGAATAATTGAACATTTTTCAGACAAAACCATTAAGGAATTTTATTTTGTTTCTGACTGAATGGTGCTGAAATTTATGTCACATAAATGGTCATGATGAAAGGTCACATCTTTTAGTCTGATAAAGAGAGAGAAAAAAGAACAGTAAGATGCCCAGAAAATATCAAATCAAGAACATGAAAGATATAGCACAAAAACATAGACTAAAGTAACCTGGAAAACACTCTCCCACAGTCACAAGAATGGCCTCTAGTACCACATGTTTTAAGATGAGCTTTGTAATCAGATTGAACAGCATAACCCTTTGAGCACTTCTCACAAACCCACTGCTTATTATTACTGTGCTTCCTTCTAAAGTGCTTCTTGATCCCAACCAAATCCCCTAGAGCATGACAAGGGTCATGGTGCAAGCAGGTGGGTTCAGGACACACAAAAACCCTCTTTTTTATCTCCGGAGAATCCCTTTTTAACAACTTCCATGGCACCTTGTGACGCCTCCTGTGCATCTGTAGGTTTTGATCCCTCTGGAACCCTTGGTTACAGATCTCGCACACGTATTGATCTGACTCGAGCAACGTGTTCGGTGACAACGACACCACCTCCGCATCCGGATCTACGGTTTTAGTTAATTAAACATGTTAAAGACAAAGATTTATCAATCTAAAAAAGAACAAAACTTGCTGTAATAAATTCAGTTAGGGTACCTGGAGTACCAGCAGGGCGTCTTTTCCTTTTGTTAGGAAGGCCATTATCCGAAGACGGGAAGAGATCGGGCGACGACGACGGGCCCGGACCGGGACCGTAGTGGTGGTGGTGGTGGTTGTCTAACATGTGGGAAGATTTAAGTTGTTAATAATCTATGATCAAGAATCCTTTTTATTGATGCTTTGTTGCTTCAATATAATAACCTAAAAACTAAAAAGCAATTTGCTTTGTGAAATCAGCTTTAAAACCTTTTAGCTTTCTTTGCTTTTTTCCCTCATTGACCCCTCACCTTGAGCAGGTAAGGTTGAGCAAAGTCTTCTATATAAAGCTTGTAACAAACTAACAACAGTGTGTGTATGTGTGTGAGAGACAGAGGAGAGAGAGTAGTACATGAATGTGGGGTTTAAGATTAGATAGAGAAGGATAGAAGGGAGTAGGGCATGATCCAATCACATGACATGAAAATGAGCCCACGACAAAGCAAACAGGCAGAGGAAATTAACCAAAAAACATCCCCACCACATGAGAAAAAACAAAGAAAATCAGTCATTATTTTATATCATCTTTTTCTCTGCTTTAATCATAATGATGATGAAGAAGAAGAAGAAAATGCAATATCTGAATGAATAAATAAAAACCCTTTACACGTGACCTTCCATTCTCTCTCACGCGACCTCACTGTAAAGTTGACAAAAGGTAAAAATAAGAATTTTTGGAGGAAAGGTGATTCCTTTGAGGAAAAGTAGTACCCCCTCCCCTAATTACTGTTACAAAGTTGAAACATGATTAAGGCTAATTACTAGCTAGTGTTGCTCATAGATAGTGAGGAAATGATGTAACTCCAGCTTTTACTACTCTATACATATATGTAATTAACTTTTTTTTTTGAACGGCGACTTTCATTTTTGAGTGGCAGTCGCATCTTCGACAAGTCGGAGACCCATCACCCCTCAATACCTGACCACTACGTTGTCTGAACCGGGCCCGCGGGTTCAGAGCGAAGGGTTAGGCGTTCACCGGAAAACCATGGAGCCTGCTGCCACTAGACAGCAGTTGCGCCGCTACACAGGACAAGACCAACTAGCATAACGCACTCCGGACTAAAACCCGGGTTGGCTCGGGTTTGAACTTGCGTGGCTTCGTTCAATCCTTCATTGCCTTACCACTGGACCAAAGTCAGTGGTTAACTAGTGTTTCATGGGTTAAACTAGTGTTTCATGTGTTAAACCATTGGTGAAACTCGTTAGTTTCGATTATGTTGGGCCAACGAAACTTGGTTAGTTAGTTCGCAAGTTAGTTAAATTCGCTAGTTAGCTTCTTCTATATATGTCTTTTTTGTATTTCTCTCTTATTTCACTCTCACAACATAATCTGAAGGTGTTAATCCTAATTGTTCACATATGAAGTGGGTTAGTAACTATTTTAGTTAAATAAACATTGTACGTTTAGTAAGGTTCGCAGTAGTATAAGCACGTTGTTCTAAAGAGTTTTTTTCATGGGCTTTACGATCAATAATAATATAGAAAGAGTCAACCTAGAGTTGGTCAAAAATCAGTTGTTTGTTTGTGTTGTTGGATCCAATTGTTTCCAACATAAACATGGGATTCTTAGGAAGTAAACCCAAATTCTGATAAACTTTAAGGCTAAAATTATTTATATCCACCTCTATACATCTTAGTTTAAAGTGTTCATCTAAAACTTGAGTTTGTAATGGGACAAAAAATATTCCATCCTTTCTCAAGATGGAATAGAATTTTAGACTCTCATCCTTTCCCTTAATGAGTTCTTTTAACAATAAAAAAAAAGTTGAATGATATATAGTTTCATAAAATTGCTATGCTACGTAATAATAAAAACTAAAAAAAAGAAAAAAAATGAATTATACTAACGACATGTCATCGGGTAATGATTCGGGATATATAGTTTCATAAGATTCAGCATATAACAATAAAAAAAAGTTGAATGATATATAGTTTCATAAGATTCAGCATATATTAACACAACTCTCACCACTCACTCTCATCGCACTAAACCCACCATCCTACACAAACCCGACACTACCATCTTCAACATAATTAAAAAGAACAGAAAGTGTATACGAAAGTGCGTGTTTGAGTTCTTGGTTGTGGTTATTTGTTGTTGGGACACCGTAGTTTTTTTTGTTTCATGCCTCACACCGATGTCGAGTTTGGGAGATCCTTATCAGAAGTCGAAGCTTCCAGATTTGAATGCCGCCACACTGGATATGATTCGGGATACTCAGGCCCGGGTCACGCACATTGAATGCCGGTAGGTCGTTGTTGAGACCACCACTCCGACGGTTGGGCCACGACGGTGCTAGCACGTCTGGTGCGGGTGGGTCCGATGCGGAGGGTGATGACGAGATTGAGGGGTAGATATATTATTTAGATAGAGTTGTACTTTTGTTTTTATATGTACAAACTCGTTGTATATGATGTTTATATATGTGATTTTATTTACGAGTAGTATGGTTTTGTTGTGTTTGTTTAGTTATTTTTAATGGTTGTATATGATGTTTATATATGTGATTTTATTTACGAGTAGTTTAGCATGCGAAAAAAACTCCTAGTTTTACATCTCAAACAGAAAATCAAAACAAAAACTAGTTTTATAATAAAAAAAAAGACGTGACTGAATTTTAAAAACTATAACTACCGATTTTTACAAACTCTTAACGTGATAAAAAAAAAGATAAGTCATTATTCACTTTTTATATCTCAAACCGATAATCGAGATGACCAGATTTTAAAAACTATAACTACCGATTTTTACAAACTCTTAACGTGATAAAAACAAAAAACGAAATTAAAAAAAATAAGTAAGAGGTGACGGATTGCCCAATATGTGACATATACACCACCAAAACCTTAAAACTCAATTCAACCCTAAAAAAAACCACCAACACGTTTCGACATTCTCTGGCGCGCTGATTCCAAAGTCTGGTGGTAAGGGTGACGGATTGCCCTATACGTGACATTTGGTGCCCTAAACGCCACATTTAGCCTTATATGTGACGGTTAGAGCAGGTATAGTTCAAAAATGTAGACGGTGTCTCTAAAATTTTCCATTAACTAGTGTTTCATGGGTTAAACCTTTGGTGAAAGTCGTTAGTTTCGATTATGTTGGACCAACGAAACTTGGTTAGTTAGTTTCGCAAGTTAGTTAAATTCGCTAGTTAGCTTCTTCTATATATGTTTTTTTTTGTATTTCTTTCTTATTTCACTCTCACAACATAATCTGAAGGTGTTAATCCTAATTGTTCACATATGAAGCGGGTTAGTAAATATTTTATTTAAATAAACATTGTATGTTTAGTAAGGTTCGTAGTAGTATAAGTATGTCGTTCTAAAGAGTTTTTTTCATGGGCTTTACGATCAATAATAATATAGAAAGAGTCGACCTGGAGTTGGTCAAAAATCGGTTGTTTGTTTGTGTTGTTGGATCCAATTGTTTCCAACTTAAACATGGGATTATTAGGAAGTAAACCAAAATTCTGATAAACTTTAAGGCTAAAATTATTTATATCCACCTCTACTTCTTGTCTTGTTAAAAAGAATTTGGTGCCACCCTCCATTTATACATCTTAATATAAAGTGTTCATCTAAAACTTGAGTTTGTAATGGGACAAAAATATGCCATCCTTTCTCAAGTTGGAATAGAATTTTAGACTCTCATCCTTTCCCTTAATGAGTTCTTTTAACAATAAAAAAAAGTTGAATGATATATAGTTTCATAAAATTGCTATGCTACGTAATAATAAAAACTAAAAAAAAAAGAAAAAAAATGAATTATACTAACGACATGTCATCGGTATAGGTTTTCATTTAAACACCAATTTTTCTCTCCATTTGTCCAACCCTATACCAACAAGATGTCGTCGGTTTCACCAGGTCAAAATTTGTAATAGCGTATCCCGACGACATGTCGTCGATATAGATCTATCTATACTGGCGACTTTTGTCGTCTATATAGATGTCGTTGGTTTAGGGTGAAATACTTGTAGTGTACCAATGGGTCAAGATTTGAAGTTTTTTTTATTTACTTATTTATTTATTTCGAGAGGGTGGACAACACATGTTTCATGGAAACAAATGAATCCGGCTAATGTTTGCCAGGAAAAAGAAAGGTTTAGCTAAAATTCCTCTATAAAACTTCATTAGACTTTCATTGTGATACCAACAAGGTGTTGCCCAAGGGTTTAAATCCTTGTTGTGGTAGGGTTTCATGGTTATGTGAATAAAATCAAACATATAATAACATTTCATAATAACATAATAAGTACACATGAGCATGTTTTATTAATTATGTAATATAAATGTGATTTTAGTATCACTCAAAAAAAATTACATGTACATTATTTCGATGAAATAAAATATATTAATAAAGTTAATCTCAAATGGTACACTAATAATTACTTAGAGAAATAATATAATTACAATTATGTATAGTTTTATGTAAAATACATTCTTATGAAAGCATATATCATTTATATATATGTGGGATGGAATCATTGCATGGATTTGAATGTACATATATGTCTGTGTGTATTTATTATGACATATGTAAAAGGTCAAAAAGTGATAGATTCCATGCTAGTATTTGTATGTATGTCGATTTTTACAAGATATATGCATGTATGTATGTTAAACCTTTTGATTACTTTTTGAAGGAGTGAGGAAGTTTTTTTCTTTCCCTCATGGTCGGCCATGATGACTTTGGTCCACTTTTCATTTTGTTTTTCAGTGTTTAAAGTCAACATAAAGGGTTCATTCATATAAAGTTATTTAAATCACAAGAATTCACTGCTACATCATGCAGGTAAATACAACCGGGTCTATATATGTATTAGTAAAATATGAACTGAAAACACAATTAGCTCTATCTATCGAAGTCCTAATTGAATAGCAAACACAAACCATTATATATCATAAGTCATAACAACTCTATCTCGGTTCCTAAGCAAAGAATTTGACACTATCTTAAAATTCTCGTTAGTTTATTCACGTAAGAGAATGTCTTGGCAAATAAATTCGCAATATAAACGAATTTTTCAATTTGAACCCGTAGAACTCGGCTTATTTTTTAATTTTTCAAAGGTTGACTTGGGGTCTGCACCAGGGGCGTACCTAGTATGGTAGTATGGGGGGAAGCCGCTCTCCATGAAAAAAAAAATTTAGTGTAAAATACAATTAAAATTTCGATCGCCCCTCATAAAATTTTAAAATAGCCCCCCGATTGCCCCTCAATGAAAAAATTTTAGTGTTATATGCACGTTTATATATCACTACTTAACCGACCCCAAAAATTTCCGATCCCCATGAAAAAATTTTCTGGACCCGCCACTGGTCTGCACGAACTATCGACAACGCCTTCAATGACCGTGAACATACTTCACTTATTTTTCGGTGACACTTCCATCAATAATCCATAGGTGAAGTTACCACGACATTCGGTGATGTTTTCTATCGATGATCTGTTGGTAGTATCCGTCGATAAATTCTTTACCCATGTCTTTTTTCCTAAGAACTACCATTTTTACCGACAAATGTGTTTGTCGTTGATAGCTCTCTATTTTGTAGTAAACTAGGGGAACCCCGCCGCGGATCACGGTAAAGGCAACAAAACATAAGCATTAAGGTTTGTAACGTAAAAGTCAAATTACGAAAGAAAAAAAAAGAAATAACAAAAATATAAGGTTAATAAAAGCTGTGGAAAATCAAATAACAAAAAAAATTTAAAAACACAAAAAGCTCCGCCCCCAAGGTTCGAACCCGGGTGCGTAGGTGGGAAGGACTGATCAAGAGACTAGGCGCAGACCACTAGGCCAAACCAGTTTTGTGCTAATGATTCCATCCAAAAACTTTAAATGCAAGAAACAAAAGTGGGTAAACCAAAAAAATAATTACAACTAATATAGGAGCGCAATGTGATAGAACCGTCCTAAAAGAGTCATTCTCAGAGCGTCACTGTAGACGCCTTACTAAAATGTATGTGTATATAATTTCCGTATTAAAACTTAGGTCATAGATTAGCAAGAATCTTTGAGGTATACTAATATTTATTCAACACCTTTTCTTTTCACATGTATGGGTGATAAAATTTATGGCTCAGCCCTACCGATGGTGACTATGAGGATGTTGTTGGTAGGTGGTTGTGTTGTTGATTATTAAAGAAAGAATGATGTTAGAAAATAATAATTAAAAACAAGTCACATGTTAATTACCAAGGTTAATGAGTCCAAAGTTATCTTTATTAAACAATTTAGTATATTACGTTACTTCAATTGAAAGGGGAAAAAAGTATAACTTACCTAGAAAATAATAATTAAAAACAAGTCACATGTTAATTACCAAGGTTAATGAGTCCAAAGTTATCTTTATTAAACAATTTAGTATATTACGTTACTTCAATTGAAAGGGGAAAAAAGTATAACTTACCTGAATAAAAAAATAATTTTACCTGTTCATGGAATATATAAAAAGAATAACTACTTACAGTTGTATGTTATGCAATGTTTTTAGTTTTTTATATATAAGAATAAATAACTTCCGATTCATCCCAATTTTTATTATTATTTTCGTTGCCAATATAATGACGCCTTGGGAGTACCTATTGATGGAAGAGGGGCTCTAAGTACCTTATCTTTAATAATTTGTTGTATACATTTAAAAGTTTTGGTCAACATAGGGTGAATAATATCTCCTCTATTTTTTTTTCTTTTTTTCGTATCACCTCATAGACATTAGTTAAATAAATTAAGAAACAATTTTAATCAACATAGGGTCCTTAGTCCCTTGGTTCTTGACATTAATTAAACTAACTAACATAATTCAATTACAACAAATGGTCCAGCGGTTGAGGCAGTGGCGAATCTTGAAGAAAAACGTAGGGGGGCAAGATTTTTTTTCCTATCATCGGGGCCGGAACTATAAATTTTTTGACTGAATACGTATAAATTAACACTATTGAGCGAACAATCGGTCGAATACGTATAAATTAACACTACTGAGCGAAAAATCAGGGAGTCGAGGCCCCCTTGGGCCCTAAGTAAACTTCGCCCCTGGGTTGAGGGACATTTGATATCTTAATTGGGCCCAAAGTCCCCACCCCGGTTCGAACCTCGACCCACACCCAACAACTAGGAAAACCACTTTAACTCAATCTGGAACAATTTTGTCCCAAACGAGACTCGAACTCATGACCTCTAATTTGGAAAATCATGGCGCTACTACTCAACTAGAAGGTTTCTTGGTATAAATAAACTTTTTTTATTTTCTAATATAGATTTCTTGCTCGATTGCTATGTTGAAAATTTTTAAGTTTCAAATAATTTACATTGTGAAATGAAACTACAGGTGACGTGATGTACACTTAAAAACTTGTGGGCTTGTGATAATCAGATTGACATCTTCGTTCTTTACATGTTTAATCGACTTTTAGTTGAAGCCCATTAACAGCCTTATTGCAACAACCCATCAAGCAAACATTAGCCCAATAACAGCATTCCAACAACACAGTTAGTCCTGCAATTTTACCTAGCAGTTTATTGATAGATAAGTTGTAAACAAGCTCAGTCCATGGCTCGATGACCGTCAATCCATATTCTGCGGGGGGATTTGCCAACTATTTGGTTTCTAACCTTATATCTTGAACCGTATGCAAGCAGAAAATCGTCTCCGAATGATCCACAAAAATAAGAATACAAAAGCTATAGCATATACAGTTGATGAATTAACGTGGTTAGAGGTTCTTTTTCGAGAACTTAGGATAGACACAAATTCAACTATCATTCTCTCGTATGACAATCTTAGAGAAACCTATCTTGCAGTTAATCATGCCTTTCATGCCAAAACTAAGCATGTTGAAATTGATTTTCACTTTGTTCGTGAAAAAGTGGCTCAAGGCAAACTCAAGGTTCGGTTTATATCTACAGATGATCAGATTACAGATATAATATCTTTATGAAGCCGCTTCCAACTCAAAGATTCGTGTTCTTACGATTCAAGTTACAGGTCGCTACCCGCCCCTAATTTGAGGGGGAATATCAGATCAATTGTAATTAATAGAAATAGAAGGTAGCTTTATGTAATGGTTATTGTATATAACCATCTCTTATAACCCAAAATCATTTACACAATCAATACAATTATACAATTACACACACTAAGGTGTTTAACTTGCCTAATCGCAGTTTGTAAGTTGTTAAACAAAGTAGGACGAGAATGTTCTAATTTTTTTTTTGAAAAGGGCAGTGCCCTGGTAATCGTTTGATTATGAGACTACAAGTATACTAACGATAAGTAACTGTATCTATATATGCATCAAGTAAGATTGATAAGCTAGCTAGTTTGCCACTACGGTAATGCCGGTAAAACTAAAATGACTTGTTCGCATCGACTGCAAACATATATATTTGGGATCTCTTCGTTGTTTGGAATCTTCAAACACCATCAGAGCCATTGGCTCTTGTTATTGGGTTTAGACTTGTTTGAACAATGGAAGCTAATACAAGTAGGATTGTGAATCTGAATGGTTCTAATTATCATGTTTGGAAAGGTAAGATAGAAGACCTTATTTATGTGAAGGATTATTATTTGTCTGTGTTTACCACTAATAAACTTGAAGATAAAACAGATGAAGAATGGAATATTTTACATAGAAAGGTTTGCAGGTATATCCGACAGTGGGTTGATGATAATGTTTTGAACCATATTAGCCGGGAGACTCATGCTCGTACCTTGTGGAACAAGCTTGAGGAATTGTATGCTCGAAAAACTGGGAACAATAAATTGTTCTTGATTAGGCAGTTGATAAACTTGAAATACCATGATGGTACTCCTGTTACTGATCACTTGAGTGTTTATCAGGGAATTGTTAATCAGCTTGTAGGAATGGGTATCAAGTTTGAATACGAGCTACAAGGTTTATGGCTCCTTGGCACTTTACTGGATTCGTGGGAGACTTTTAGGACATCATTGTCCAACTCTACAACAAATAGTGTTATCACTATGGAATTGGCTAAAAGCAGTATTTTAAATGAAGAGATGAGAAGAAAGTCACAAGGTTCCTCTTCACATTCAAATGTTTTAGTCACAGAAAACAGGGGGAGAAGTCAAAGTAGAGGTCCAAGTAACAGAGGGAAACATCATAATAAGTCTCAAAGGAAGTTTGCTAACTTTGAGTGTTATCATTGTGGTAGAAAGGCCACACAATTAAATGATGCAGACAATTGAAGAATGAGAACAAGAAAGCTAATTACAACAATCAAAAGAACAACCATAAGAAAGATGATGGTGGTAATGACACCGCCGAAGTTAACACTGCTACCGAAGAGTTCTTTATTTGTTGTGATTATGATATGGTTAACCTTGCACATAATGATTCGAGTTGGGTTGTTGACAGTGGTGCTACATGTCATGTGACATCACAAATGGATTTTTATTCATCTTATACTCCTGGTGATTTTGGGAGTGTTAAGATGGGTAATAATGGGCTATCAAAGATTGTTGGTGTTGGGGATGTTTGCTTGAAGTTTGATACTGGAATGGAGTTGGTTTTACACAATGTAAAACATGTTCTAGATATTAGACTTAATTTGATATCCACAGGCCTACTTGATGATGATGGCTACCACAGTAACCTTGGTGATGGAATGTTGAAACTCACTCGTGGTTCTTTAATCGTGGCAAGAGGTCAAAGGAATTCAAAGTTATACATGACACATCCAAAGATCTCCAGAGACTTGGTCCACTCATTGATGAATTCTGATATATGACCGACTTGTGGCATAAGAGACTTGGCCACATGAGTGAAAAGGGGATGTCTCTATTGTTGAAGAAAAATGTCTTATCCGGTGTGCATGATGTTCATTTGAAGAAGTGTTCTTATTTTCTGGAAGGTAAGCAAACTAGAGTTTCCTTTTAGAGTCATCCTCCATCTAGAAAAGAAAATATACTTGATTTGGTGCATTCCGATGTATGTGGTCCCATGAAGACTAGATCACTTGGTGGTTGTTTATACTTTGTCACATTCATCGATGATCATTCAAGGAAGGTTTGGTCTTATTCCTTGAAATCTAAAGATCAAGTATTAGATGTTTTTAAGCAATTTCATGCCCTAGTTGAGAGACAAACTGGGAAGAAGCTTAAGTGTATTCGAACAGATAATGGAGTTGAGTATATCGGTCCTTTTGATGCTTATTGTAGAGAGAAAGGTATTCAACATCAAAAGACTCCTCCAAAGACACCATAGTTGAATGGTTTAGCAGAACGGATGAATAGAACATTGGCTAAGAGGGTTAGATGTCTGTTCTCGCATGCAGGGTTTCCTAATTCCTTTTGGGGTGAAGCTTTGAATACGACGGTACATGTTATTAATCTAACTCCTTGTGTTCCTTTGTCTTTTAATGTTCCTGACAGGGTTTGGAGTAATAAAGATGTTTCGTATCGTCATTTACGAGTCTTTGGATGCAAGGCTTTTGTGCATATTCCCAAAGATGAAAGATCAAAGCTTGATGTGAAGAACATGCCTTGTATATTCCTTGTTATGGCCAAGATGAGTTTGGATACATGTTATATGATCCGGTTCTGAAGAAACTCGTAAGAAGTCGTGATGTGGTGTTCATGGAAGATTGGGGTTTGAAAGATATTGAGAAGACAAAGATAGTTCCTCAACAAACTGTTGATCTTACTGATTTGGATCCGATTCCTCCTCAGTAAACCAAGACAAATAATGGAGATGGTGTTCAAAATGGTGAACAACATGGTACTGATAACGTTGATATTCCAGAGCAGTTATAGCCGGGTGAGGATTTCCACCCTAAACTACCAGTACCAGATATGCCAGCATTTGTCCCACTCAGACGGTCTACAAGAGATCGTCATCATTCCACCCATTTTTCTGCTGATGAGTATGTCTTACTCACTGATGGGGGAGAGCCCGAGTGTTATACAGAGGCCATGGAAGATGAGCATAAAAGGGAGTGGGTTGAAGCCATGCAAGATGAGATGAATTCCTTGCATGAGAACAATACCTTTGAGTTGATGAAATTGCCTAAGGGCAAGAGAGCTTTGAAAAACAAGTGAGTTTACAAAGTGAAGACTGAAGAACATACCTCACGGCCTAGGTACAAGGCTAGATTGGTTGTCAAAGGGTTCAGTCAAAGAAAGGGTATTGATTTTGATGAGATTTTCTCTCCAGTCATGAAGATGAGTTCCATTCGAGTGATTCTTGGTTTGGCTGCTAGTCTTGATCTTGAGGTTGAGAAAATGTATGTCAAGACAGCATTCCTTCATGGTGACTTGGACAAGGAAATCTATATGGAGCAACCTGAAGGTTTTCAGGTTAAGGGTAAAGAAGACTATGTCTGTAAACTTCAGAAAAGTCTTTATGGGTTGAAGTAAGCACCAAGACAGTGGTACAAGAAATTTGAGTCAGTCATGGGGGAGCAAGGCTACCGAAAGACTACTTCAGACCACTGTGTCTTCTTTCAAAGGTTTGGTGATGATGATTTCATCATTTTACTACTCTATGTTGATGACATGTTGATTGTTGGCAAGAATGTAAAGAGAATTGTTCAGCTGAAGAAAGAATTGAGCAAGTCATTTTCTATGAAAGACTTGGGGCCAGCAAAACAGATTCTTGGCATTCGGATTACTAGAGATAGAGCTTCAAAGAAGCTACACATGTCACAAGAGCAATACATTAAGAAGGTGCTTCATAGATTCAACATGGCTAAAGCCAAAGAGGTCAGGTCACCTCTTACTCCCAACTTTAAGTTAACTGATAAAGATTGCCCTTCTTTAAAGGAGGAGATTGAAGAAATGGATAGAGTTCCATATGCCTCAGCAGTTGGAAGCTTGATGTATGCAATGGTGTGTACTAGGCCTGACATTGCCCATGCAGTAGGGGTTGTTAGTAGGTTTCTGTCAAATTCGGGTAAGAAGCATTGGGAAGCAGTTAAGTGGATTCTTAGATATCTACGTGGTACTTTCAAATTGGGCATCACATTTGGAAATGGAGAGCTGATGCTTGGTGGTTATATGGATTCTGATATGGCAGGAAATAAGGACAACATGAAATTCACTTCTAGATATTTGATGACTTTTGCAGGGGGAGCTGTGTCATGGCAATCAAGGCTTCAAAAGTGTGTTGCTTTTGCAGGGGGAGCTGTGTCATGAAATCCACTTCCGGATATTTGATGACTTCTGGATATTTGATGAGTATATGGTAACAATAGAAGCTTGCAAAGAACTATTGTGGTTGAAAAGATTTATGCAAGAGCTTGATTTTATGCAACAGCTTTACGTGGTTCTTTGTGATAATCAAATACTATTCACCTTGCAAAGAATTTTATGTTCCATAAAAGAACAAAGCATATTGATGTGAGGTATCATTGGATTAGAGATGGACTTGAAGACAAGTTGTTCGAACTTGACAAAGTTCACACCGATGATAATTGTTCTGATATGTTGACTAAAGCTTTGACAAGGGAAAAGTTGAAGACCTGTTGCTCGATCACCGGGATGGCGAACTCTTTCTCATAGGTCAAAAATGGGGAGATTTGTTGGGCTATATTTTTTTTTGCCCATGTGGAGCCCAGTTATTTTAGCCTAAATAAATAAATAAAACAAAAATTATTTGAGTTTCTTTGTTGATGTTTCCGTTCTTAACTCCAAAAGTCAAAAGGGGTTGTTGGAGCAATTAATTTGTTATCTACCATCTTTTACTCTTGAAGACAACAACAACCAATTTTGTGGTTCGGGACTGTGAGCTATCTCAAAGAAGAAAAAGGAACAAAAAGAAAAGAGAGAGTTTTTAGGGAGTGCTCTGCTTTGTCTTCTTGGTTCGGGACACACACTAGGGGGTGATTCTTTGTGGGTTCGTCTAATAGAAGAAGATCGTGTTCGGGTTTTGAGTAACTCCATTGGGTGATTCCTCTCCTTTATCTTTGTTTATGTTTCTATATACTTGATGTTAGTGATTCCAAGTATATGATGATTATTGTATGCCTCTAGTTACCTAGATAAGACTTTGTATTGCTCTTGATATAGTGGATTTGAAGCGGCTCTAGTAGTCCCGTGATTTTTTACTCTCTCGTTTGAGGGTTTTCCACGCTAAAATTTCGGTGTCTCTCTATTTTATTTTCATAGTGATTTGGGGCTGTTGTGGTTATTTTGGAATACCCTATTTGTTTGCATCCTAACAGGTTCATTCGGGTCGGGAAAGTTTTGACCAAACGAATATTAATTCCGCATTTTGTTGTTTACCGTTTATGGTCAGTTGCGTTTTTCCCATCGTGTTGCCCCATGAAGGAGTCTCAAGTCCATGCTTTTATGCTTTGCCAAATCGGTCAAGCTAACTTTCCTTTTTCAAATGTTTAGATGGTTAGCATCAAGTTAGCCAACATCCAAAGGGAGGGTGAAACAATTATTGGTTTGTTAGCTAGTATTGTCTGAGATGAATACATTACACTATTAAAGAATTTAAGGTGATGGCTACATAGTCTCATAAAGTGTTTGAAATGAGGCATGATATGCTTACATGACACCCCTGTAAGGCTGGAACGCATCCTTAGGTGTGAGGTGGGGCATGAGTGTGATCACGGGCAAAGGGGATGGGGAAAGTTTTTTTTAGAGTTAATTACATAAATTGCCCCTGTAGTTTGATCAAATTGCATGTTTATCGATTTTTTAATGATTTTTACTTACGTTAACTCATTTTTAAGGTTAAATCTGTAATCGTAAGTCACATAGATGGCACATGGGCTAACTAACTTCTATTAAAAACTAACCGGTGTTAACACCAGGGGCTAAAGGTGCAACCAGCCCCAAAAGTTTGGGCTAAATTTCACTACTAAAAAAATAAAAAATTTGCGACAACAGTTTCATGGAAAATTTGTCGGAATTGGCCGTTAGCGACAAGATTCCGACAAAAAGTGTTTGTTAAAAAAACCTTGTAGGAAATGTATTTTCCGACAAAGTCCCGACTAATTTTTTGAAGAATTAGCGACAAAAGTCTTTCGTCGGTAATTTTCGACGATTATATTAAATAAATAACTTACTTAATAAATTTGTCGGAAAATTGTAGGAAATCTTGTGGTTACTTTTTTGTTTTGTCGGAAAGTTATCGCAAACTTGTGGGTAACTTGTCGAAAAATTTTGTAGAAAATATACATGTTTTCTAATAGTGTTTATAATTTTTAAAACTTGTAGGCTAAACATGAAATTTGATCAAACCACATAGGCTATTTATTGAATTAACTCTTTTTTTATTATTTTGACCACCTCATATTTTTTTTAATTAAGCATCACACACATCATTACACCTCCTAATATGATAGCAACCATTATTCACGTGACACTTACATGATATCACTTTTTTATCACTATCACTAAACTATTACGGATGATCTAAGTAATACAAACCGTTCAAAAAAACAATCTTATAATTTCTATCTTCAATTAAACAATCAGCTTTAAAATAATCATTTTACTACCAAAATAATTTTGACTCCTTGTCTCTTGTCTATGGTTTATGCTATTTATACCTTCCATGTTGATCGTGAGATCTGTTGATGATACTTATAAATAATACCAATACAAAAATTTTACGAACACGTTCATTTTATTAATGAACGAACACGGGCAACAAATAATATGTTTACTGAACACGAATGTTTGTGTCCGTTTGGCTCATTTACAAGCCTAGATGTTGTTTTTTGTCCTTAGAGGGGCATCCTAAAATGGTGTGCCCCACAAACAAAATATTTGAGGTTCAAATCCTGCCTTGCATGTATGGTAAAGTGATGTGCCCCATGACGGCTTAGTCGGCGTGTTTTCGCAGTCATAACCCTAATTAGACTGCTATTTAGTCGTGAGTCTGGGCCGGCTAATTAGCCCGTCATAGGTCGGCTATTTAGCCTGACACTTGCCGAATTTTCATTGGATCAGGACTCTTTTGTACACTTATTTTTTGGTCGGCTAATTTAGCCGACAGTTTAGAGTGAATGACTATGAATTTGTAGGTTAAAAGTTAAAGTCTATTTTAAGAAAATTTGTTGGTCAAATGTCTATTTTAGTAACTTTCACCCGAACTATTGTTATATGTGTATATATATATATATATATATATATATATATAGTTTAGAACAACATGTTGGTTAGGATGTTTCTGAAATTATGAAGTGCACCTTGTGAGGATTGAACCTTGTGAGGGTGTTCCTGAAATTATGAAGTGCACCTTGTGAGGATTGAACCTGAGACCTCCACCGGAGGAAAGCCCTAACGCAAAACTTACATGCCGTAAATTTCTTGTGACCATAAATTTTGAGTTCATTCTTATAAAACTTAATCTTGTTTTGAGTCCAATCTTATAAAACTTAATCTCGTTTGAATATCATCGAAAATCCCAAGTTTCTTGTGACCATAAATTTTATTGGTTGGTAGTGTATTTGCATAGGAACGATCACGCTTAAGAGGGTGTTTGGGATTGATTATTTAACTCTAAAAGTGTTTTTTTTTTGTCAAAAGTGTTTATTGACTTATGACTTTTTTAAAAATGAGTTTTTAAAAAAGTGTTTGGATTAGCTTTTGTGGTATGAAAAACCAATAAGTCAATAAGTTGTTATTTAAAAAGTGTTTGGCTTAAATTATATTTATCGTAAGGTAAAAGGTGGATAGATTGGTAATTTTATGTTCAAAAAACCATAAGTTGTTTTAAAAAGCCAGGATTTATGACTTTTGAAAAACAACTTATTGGTTTTTTGAAAAAATCAATAATTCAATAAGTCATTTTCAAACTCAATCCCAAACATCCCCTAACTTGGGCTAATCACCAAATAGCCAATTGACTAAGAGGGATTAAGAAAATGGCCTTTGACTTTCTTTTTTTTTTTTTTCCAAAATAGCATTTTTGGCGAAAATTTTCCATAATTTTTCACCGGACCCCACCTCAATATTTCGTTGCTCAAAAAAAATTCCAAACCATTTTTTTAATATATCTAAGAATGGCGAAAAAATGAGGCGAAAATATTGAATAGCGAAATAATGAGGCGAAAAATAATGAAAAAGTAGCGAAATTTTTTTAAAAAGTCTAAAAAAAATTCCAAACCATTTTTTTAATATATCTAAGAATGGCGAAAAAATGAGGCGAAAATATTGAATAGCGAAATAATGAGGCGAAAAATAATGAAAAAGTAGCGAAATTTTTTTAAAAAGTCTAAAAAAATTTTGGCGAAAATTTGAAAAAAAAAGTGGCGAAAATATCAGATGATTTAACATAAGGTGGCAGAAATTTAGATGATTTTATAAGAAAAACGTATTCCATTGCTAAACCCGCATTTTTCTGAAATAAGATTTTTCAATGCAACGTAACTAATATTAGTAGGTAGACAGAAAACATGACGAAAACATTTTTTTGTATAGGAATGTACTTCTTAACACCGTTAACTAACTCTCATTTTCCACCGGTACATAAAATAATATTACAATTGACATTACTTAAAAATAAGTTGTAATTTGGTGAGATTTATGAGAGAAGTTTGATGATAAATGGATGGACATGTGGATGAAGTTTGATAATAAATTTGTGAGAGTGAAAGAAGTTTGATAATAAATTTGATGATAAATTTAATTTATGGATGAGAAATAGTTAGAAAAATAAAAGGTATAGAGTGGTATAAATATTTGTTTGAAAATAATATTTAAATAAATTTTGTTTTCTTTAAAAAATTTAAAATTAATATATTAAAATTTCAAAAATAAAAAATATTAGATTACAATTTTAAAAAATGGTGAAATTTTGCCATAAATTTTTTTGCCAAGGCGAAATTTTGATTTTTTTTTAGCGAAAATTTGAAAAATTGGCAGCGAAATTTTATGTTTTTGGCGAAAATTTGACAATTTTTCACTGGTAGCGAAAAAATCCATAAATTATCGCTTTTTTGTCAAATGTCAACCTCCCATAAGTTTCAGACCTAACCTAGCTTGCAAGCAGGCACAGAGACGGCTCCAGAATTCCATGATATGGTGCCCAGCCAAGTCCAAACCCATCTCCAACCCATTCACACAGCAAATGCTCAAATCCATTAGAGTGAAACACACCATGCATTGTATGCCCATTTAATTCCACAAAATTTGACTTACCCACTACCATACAGCTGCGGTTTCCTTCATAGCTCAAGAAACCTGCCATTGTATCCTTTGATGGCACCAAAAAATGATACTTCTTACTGGTGTGACAACAAAGCTGCAATACAAATTTCAGAAAACCCAGTTCAACATGATCGGACGAAGCATGTAGAGGTCGATATGCACTTCATCAAAAAGAAACTTGAAGCCGGGATCATAGAAATACCATTTGTCCGGTCAGAAGACCAATTGGCTGATACTCTAACCAAATCCATCAGTGGGAAAAGTTTCATTGATTGTCTCGACAAGTTAAGCATTGGAGACCCCACTACTCAACTTAAGGGGGAGTGTTAGAAAATAAAACATTTTTAGTGGAAAATACATTGGATCGGCATAGCATCATTTCCGTATTTGAAGATTCATTCCAGCCACCTAATTTGCAATTCAAGACCGTTGCTCTCCAAATCAAAGGAAACTACCAGTAAAATGATTTTCCTTTCCTTTGTTGTTTTTTTCTATTTAAGCTTCACGTGTTCATTGTAAGAGTAATACAAAAAAACAATTTCTCAATCTCAAGTGATATCAAGTATCATATATCTTTTATGTAGACATTAAAGTACTTATATAGTTATATCTTCAGGATGGAATTAGAACATAGTACCATATATCTATTTTGTAGACATAAAATATAAATTCACAATGAGGCAGATGCTCATCAAGTTATATGAGTGTAGATACTCCCGAAGTAGAAAATTTAATCAAGAAGAAGATTTTGATCCATATATCTTCTGAAAGTTCTAAGTAGTATACAATACTCCGGAATCAGTTTCAGTCTGGATTTCAACATATCAAGCAGCATTGTGCTTGAAGAAAACTAGTGGGCTTAGAAGTATGAATGGATGAGACATTGAGAAGAACATGGTCAAGGAAGTGTTTAAGCTATGTCGCGAGAATGGGTGACCATCGGATGAGTGGGTGGAGGATGAAGTGGTGGTGGTGGTGGTGGATTTGATGATCGAGGTGGTGGTGGTGGGGGTGGGGGAGAGGCCTGACGAAGGTGGAGGTAAAGTAGAAGAAGGGTGTGACAAAGAAGGTGGAAAATTGAGAATAAGGGTATCATAGTAGTAGGAGGCACGTGATAGGAGCTGGTGAAGGAATCGAGAAGATAGTCTCATGAAAGACGATATGACAAGAAGTGTAGGTTCGAAGAGTGTGAGGATCATAATATAGATATCCTCGATGATTAGGGGCATACAAACACAAAGAATGGATTTGAATAAAGATTATCTCATCCTGTATCCCTAAGAAATGGATAGCAAAGACACCCAAAGGTGCGTAAAAGAGTATAGACTAAGAAGAGTCTCATAAGGATGGGAATCATGATCGATGTCGTTTGGTCGGTCAAAAAATAAGAATTTAATAGTTAGTGGAAAGTTGAGTCGTCTCCACGAGGAATTAGTGGATAGAATAATTGTAATAGTTTAGCAATTTCTTTTAATTAAAATTCAAATTAAATAAAGAACGTAACTTCCTCCAAAATTCAGGTTCTAGCTTTCACGTAAAACTTAGTTGTTCAATTGGACACCACATAGACATAGTGTTGAAAAATCAGTTAAAACAGTAATTGAAGACAAGTTGTTGTCAGCAAACCTATACAACCAATTTTTGTCATAAACCAGTATAACTCAACTACCCAATTTAGAAGTGTCAAGTTACCCATTTTAGTCACCCAACCCGTTCTAGGTTTTATCATCAACCGAACAAGATTGTAAAGAACGAAAAACTCAAAACACAATTATAAACTGTTTAATTCAACCAATAAATCAATCTACTCAGTTATTGTCAGAACCTAAATAGATCCAAAACATAAACAAACTCAATAAAACACAAAAACCTATACGAGCCGTCGACCCGGAGGAAGCCACAAGTGGTTTAACTAATCATAATAAATAAAGAATCAAACGCTGTCACGGTATAATTCTCCAAAAAAATACTTCCGCTTCTTCGTGACTCCAGAAACCAAAAGAACCAACGAAAAACGTGCCAAACCCCAAACTAATTCCTAATTGCCGTATGATATGATTCAGCCGCCACAAGGGCTGAACACCACCATCAAAAGTTTCATCCAAAGCAAATCCCACAAAACTCCTATATTCAACGCTCCTAATTCTCGGCCCATCCCCAATTCTTGCGTGGCCTGCTTCCTTTTGTTTCTCTCATGGGCCTCATGTAAATCAATTTAGAACAATGGGCATAACAATTGATTTGAGCCCAAGTCTCCACGTGATCATCTTGTTTTTCATTTAATTTTGTTGTTATTGGATCTTAGGCCCACTAACTCCATGTAATTCATTTTCATTCTCACATGAACTCTGACATTTACAAATAGACTAACAAATTAAAGTTTAATTATTTTAAATTCATTATTATTTACTATTTAGTTTTTAATGTAGTTTATATGAATTTTAGTATTTTTAATTCATTATACATAAAGACCTATATATATAATAAGTTAAAGTAAATATATTTCTCATATAATTAGGATTAAAAACATATGATTATATACAATATCAATCACTCATCAAATGATCAAGAGTCGAGGAAAGTAGTTGGTTAATAAGGAAAGTTGATGTGGCATATGCATCGTACCAATGTTTTTATGTAGATGTGCGTGAAAGAGTAGAACACGAGCAGTCTCAGACATATGGCGGTTTTCTACTCATCTACCCCATTATGTTGGGTGTATATGGACTGGAAATACGATATATAATGTCTAACTTTGAGAGAAACTGACCCATAGGGCCTCGTGTGAGCTCACGAGCCACGTAACACTGTAAGTGTTAAATGGTATATGAAAAGAAGTTCTCGACAGAAGATTTAAAATGGCAAAAAGAATCTGCAGCTTGAGAACATGAGATGACGGATACATCCAAGTTAATTTGCTAAAATCATCAATAAACATGATGAAATTGTGGTAGCCAGAACGACAAGTGGTGGGAGATGGTCCCCAAATATCATAACGAATGATGTATAATAGGGAGGTACTTTTAGATAAATATGATGAAAATAGTATACGAGTAAATTTGCAAGTGGGATGTTATGTTGTAGTGGAAAGAAACGAAAGATGCTGAAAAACAGACTTGGAAGGATGACGAAGTCTAGAATGCCACAACTCATGAGATGCTGAGGTAATGACAGAAAGCGAATAAAGTTGTTGTGGTCTACGTAATATGTGATGAAGAGAATGGCCCGCCAGACTAAGAGTCTGAATAGATAGGCCATGGGGTGAGAATGTAATGGCAAGGGGATGATCTAGCACTAACTTAGTGATAAGTAAGATATTTTTAGTAAGGTCGGGAATTACAACGACATTTAAGGGTAAGTTTATGGTGATGTAACGAAAGCACAGATTAACCGTATGTGAAATAGCAAGCGGCATACTTTTGCCAACTACATCGCATCGTGTACCATATGAATATCAAATACCATGTGGGTCGTGGCTCCTGAATCAATCGATATATGAACCATGTGAATGGAGTCCAAGTGATGAAGTATGTAGGACTTCCATAAAATGAATATGCAAACTGTGGTGCATCCCAAAAAACCTAAACCTCTTGGGCTAAAAGAAAATCAAGAAATGAACTAGGTAGGCCAAAGGCTTGAGGTAATTTGCCCAAATGTGAAGGAAGCCCAAATGTTGGCTGAACACTTAACGGATCAGAGGGATATTATTGTTGCCCCACACGTGACCTAACATAAGTGGTAACTATTAAATCACCACAATGCCATCACCGCTGTCAAAACATATATAGGGATGGTAATGAAATCCGAACCTGATAGGAAAACTCGAAATCTGAAGCATTCGGAACAGGTATTGGGCGGGTAATCGGGTATGAGACCAGGTTTGGGATTACATTTGAAATTTTTCACGGGTTTGGGATGGGTATGGGATATGATGATATACCCATTTACCCACCCCGACTACCCGATAACAAATATCCGTTTACCCGATTATATACCCGACATATCTTTCTTTCTTTTTTATTTAATTTAAGTGTATATACCGCATTTATTTTATTTTAAGTATGTATACCGTATTTATTTTAAATTTATATGATTTTATTTTATTTCTTTTTTATTTTAGGGGCAATTGTATATATTCCTCTTTAAACTTGCAAAATTACATATTTTCCCAAATCATGCTTGAAAAGTATTGTACATTATGCATTGAAAACTTTTGTTTAATTACAATTCCCCCTTTATTTTAGTTACACCTTTATGTATACCCGATAGATACCCGACGGGTTTTGGGTCGAGTATACCCACCGGGTATTTTTTACAAACGAGCGGATTTACCTGATACCCGACGGGTAATTACCCGATAGAAACCCGACGGGTTTTGGGTCGGGTATGGGACAAGATTTTATAACCGGGTATGGTACTGAGATTACCTAAACCCGTCCCAAAACCGACACATTGCCATCCCTAAACATGTAGATGATCCGAAGGTAGGGTTTGTGTTACCACTACTTCTACTACCAAAGGTAGGGTTCCTACATACCGATTGTTCTGGTAAGCGGCCAAAATCAGGAGCTTTACTACCCAAAATAAGGTGAATGCCATGATTTTCAGGTCAGCCATAGATGATGACGGATATGAAGTGTTCGATTTCATATACCGGTTTTCAATTTGAGATATAGCGGAAGCATGGATATGATCTAATCCAGATCAAACTCTGGATCACCACCAGGAGTCAAGATGCAAAACCAAATAAAATAAAACAATCAGCCATAGTTTAGGTTTAAGTGATTGTACCTTTCACGAAGAAAATAACTAACCAAAGTTGGAAAACCACAAGACCAACAATCCAGTCGTTAGATCCGATAACACGAAAAACACTTGAGAACCCGAACTCCTACGGTTCAATCGCGGCTGACCCACATGCGTTTTGTGCGACAAAAGATTCCCCACTAAATTAAAGGGAAGATTTTATAGGGTTGTAATTAGACCAGCTATGTTATACGAAACAAATTGTTAGGCATCAAGAAGACACAAGCACGTAAACTAGAGGTAGCCGAGACGAGGATGTTGATGTGGATTTGTAGGCAAACAAGTATAAACCTGATAAGAAATGAGGTTTTTAGGGAAAGGCTAGGGGTGGCTAGTATATCATATAAGATAAGGGATGAGAGATTGAGATGGTTTGGGCATTTGAAGAGGACACTGATGACGGCGCCAGTTAGATCAGTGGAAACCCTCATTGTAGAGGGGAGGGAGGGTAGAGGCAGATCCAGAATAACTTGAGATGAGCGTATTAGGCAGTATGTACTTGACTTGCACCTCTTTGAGGACATGATCAAGTATAGGACTTCATGGACGCGTAGTATTAAGGCTAAAGACTTTTAGAGGGGTAACTCAACGGGTTACCTAACACTTTAGCCCGAGCTCAAGCTTATATAAAAGCTTATTTAATAAACGAGCTCAAACACAAATTCTACGTATCAAACTTCACTAAACTCGCAAGTCTAAACGGACTTATTATTCATATAGCTTTTTTATTTAATTTATTAAATATATATATATTTTACATGACAATAATTATTATATCCAAAATTAGAATATAAAAATAATTAAATATGGGTGCTGCAATTTGAAGCAAGAGAACACAAACATATTTGCTTTTTTGTTCAAAGGTAGAAATATGTTTTGATATACATATACAACAACAAACTCACTCCGATTTCAACCTTCTCTTTCTCTCTCCTCTCTCCAGAAGGCAAAACCCTAAAAGACGTGTTTACCCACACCGCACAGGTAATCTCTCTCTCTCTCTCTCTCTCTCTCTCTCCATATATATGAACTGTTGTTTCTCTCACCTCTTAAAAACATTTCTGTTCTTACGGCTTACGATCTAGATTTTGAAGCAAGATCTGTGTTTTCCCCCTTTATTGATCCGAAATTAAACGGAGGATTTTGCTAGTTTTGATAATGTTAGCATAATTTTGATTCATAGATCTGTTTGTATCATCACTTTTGAGCCTAGATCTGGCTTTGAAACCCTAAATTTCCGATCTCCGTCGTTGTAAAATTAAAGTTTTGTCTGTTTAAAATCGCTGATTGTGAGTTATGACAGTTGACACTGGTTTCAAGTTATTAGGGCTTGATTGTGCCGCCATGTTCAAATTAGGTGTGAATAGATGGTTTTTGTATGATGAATTTTGGGGAAATTGTTTGGATTTTACGGCTGTGTTCAAATTAGGTCTACAAAGATGGTTTTGATATGATGAATTTTGGAGAAATTGTTTGGATGTGCCTTCATGTTCAAATTAGGTCTAAAAAGATGTTTTTTGTCTGATAAATTTTGGGCAAATTGTTTGGATTTTGGCTGATTTTGGTTGATTTGGCTCAATGTTGATTATTCTTTAGGTTTAATGGATGATGATGGGTTGAATATGCGAAATTGGGGATATTATGAACCTTCATTTAAAGAACATCTTGGTCTGCAACTGATGTCTCCAATGGGAGATCATAGGGACCTAAAACCGTTCGGTTCTTCACGAGAAAGCCCGATCATGGTTAACCCAAATGTATCGACTTACCACCACCCGCACACTCGGGTGGCTTCTGAGCCACCGATGCCCATGAACTATATGCCAGACGGCTGGATACAAAGAGAAAGACTCATTCACATGTTACCTGGAAAACCTAATTTTTCGGTTGTTCCGAGTACTTCAATCCACATGGTGCCACCGCTTGATTTGTGTAAAGATCCTGTGATGAATATGTGTGTAGAAGACAATGTGGTTGTTGGTAAAGACAGTGGCAGTAGTGGTGGCGGGGATGGTGAAAATGGTGGTGGTTTGATGAAGAAAAGAGGATCGACAACCGCCCCTAAAACCTCAAGAGCGAAGAAACCAAACAAAAACCCTTCGACACCAAAAGCGCGTGTGAAAACAATCAAAAGGAATGTGGATGTTGTGATTAACGGGATTGATATGGACATTTCTGGAATCCCGATTCCTGTTTGCACGTGTACTGGAGCTCCTCAACAGTGTTACAGATGGGGGTTGGGTGGGTGGCAGTCTGCGTGTTGCACTACCACGATATCAATGTACCCACTTCCTATGAGCACCAAACGCCGCGGTGCAAGAATTGCAGGGCGGAAGATGAGTCAGGGCGCGTTCAAGAAGGTTCTAGAGAAACTAGCATCTGAAGGTTACAATTTTGCTAATGCTATTGATTTGAGATCTTACTGGGCTAAACATGGTACCAACAAGTTTGTCACCATCAGGTAGATTCAACTTTTTAAGGATATGAAGTACCAGTGTCTGGTCTGGTGTCGGGTCGGATGTACCAGTAGATTATGAACTCGGTTTTTGTTTTAAAGATTTGTTAGTTTTCCTAATGACATTCTGGATCTCATTCCTTTGTTACTTTTTAATCTTGATCTGTTTATGCTACAATGTTGCTATTTAGCTAATTCTTTAGATGTAACAACTGCCCATTCGACATTGTACAACATAAGAACAGTTTTCATGATGTTGTCTTCCCTAGGTTTTTGTTATTTCTTTAAGAGTAAACTTCGTTTTTAGCCCGTGTGGTTTGGTCAAAATAACGGTTTTGATCCATTACTTAATTGTCTCAATTAGGCCCTTGACACTAACGCCATCCAAAATAATTGTTAACCAGAGGGTCACATGCCACTCACGCGAGAGGCTTATTTGTCCTTTTGCATTTCAAACACCCCTTAATATTCCACACGTGAGTTCCTTGAATTCCTAGATTTCATCACTATATCAACATGGACAATCACTAAATCAGATCACTAAGGTGCGTAGTGGTTTCACTATCCACACACAAATATATTCACATATATGTACATAACACACATCTACCCATTCGAGGGGCGGATCCACTTATAGCTGAGTGGGGGCCAAGGCACCCCCTCAATAGTGGCATGCTAGTGTGACTTTCTTTCAAAATTAAGCCCAAAAAAATTAAGCTCCTCTACATTTTAACAACAGGCGCTGTTATTTTATTAAAATCCCCTTGTATCCAAAGAAAAAAAGCCCCTTGTCAACCCCAGTTGACATATTTAGTCAAATACGTTATAACTATTTGATCTGTTTTAACTGGTCCATTTTAGGATATTTGATTTGTTTGACCGGTTAATTTTATTACACCCACTTACCAAAAATCCTGGATCCGTCACTGGCCCGTTCCCCCAGTGAAACGACTCACGCTGAAGCCCCATGCCCTGGTTCACGTCCCGGGAGGCGGTGTTTCGCGTCAGTGGTTGAGCCAGGTTCACGCCTCCACATATTTTCAAATCCAAATTTTCATAAATAACATATGATAAGTTTCATATATAAAACGTCATATATTAAGACAGATAAATCAAAGTAATCAGAGAAGAGTTAAATATAGTAAATCATCTTGTAACTTCATGCATTAACATTATAAAAGAATGGAAAACAAGAAACTAGTGCTAACGACACCTTTGTGTATTTTATAGACCGGTTGGCAAATAAGTTATAAATACTTGAATTTAAATATGGATTCTTACACCTAGTGTTAACGCTGATAATATATGGGCTTTAGTGTAAAGGACGAAAAATGCAAAAAAAAAATTAAATATGAAGAATTTCTAGTTTAAGGACGAAATATGAAACTTGGTATAAATATAAATGATGAAATGTGCTAAGCATATATGTTGGCATCAAATATGTTTCCAAAACTTAGTCTTATTATCACACCCAATTTGTCTATGAATCGAGTTTAAAGGAACAATAATTGAATCGTGAAGTTTTAAAAACAATTTAACCTATCTCTGTCATACACTATTCCTTTTAATGACAGAAGAAATAATTAGCTCCCAAATAGAGCTTGGTTCATTTACAAATCTGCACCTCCACTTTTTTAACAAAGCACTATTAATACTTGCGAGAGAGCCAATGCCAAATGCCACCTTTTTCTTTCATGCCAATACTAAGTTCCTATTTGCCCAAATTTCTCCCCGTTGCTACCTCCCCAAAATACTCTAAAACGAATATGCTCTTACCTCTTCAAAACATCCACTGTAGCAGGAAAAACCAACATATAACAAATTCTTAAGGCACCAAGGACCGATTTAATCAATAGGGATCTAACACCGATAGACATAAGAGAAGGTTTCCATGTTTCCTATATAGCTTCAAATCTTTTTAAACAAACTTTGCACCAACTAATTTTTCCCATATTTTGACCAACCGGAAGACCCAGATACAAAAAAGAAACTTACCCCGAAATACATCCTACCAACGAAGCACAAGAAACCACCTCATCATCCTCCACACCCACCCCATAAAAATTTGATTTTTGCATATTTATTTTTAAACCCAAAGTAAGAAAAAAAAAACAGTTAAGATTACATATATTATCTTTAGGAGAAGGAATTTAATATTTCATTTATTCAATCATAGCTTATCTTAAAATATTGTTTTATAATTCTTAAATTTTCATTACTAGTTATTGAATAATTTATTTATTCAACTCGTGTAATACACACGTTTTTAGCCTATATATATTTCATGGAATTCGGCGACATTGCTAGGCGAGACTAGGGTTAATGATGGAACTTCGCGTGTTGACTTATGTGCAAATCAGTTAAGAAGTTAGCACCAACTAGACGTCTCAATCGGGTTTAGTACGAACGAGCAGGTGAGTCAAGAATCCTTATTTACTTGTTTATAAGGTGATGTGCATACTTAACGATGTTTATGATAAGATGAATGAAATGTTTACGAATGAACGGTTTTCAAAAGAAACCATGTTTGAAACAAGAACGTTTTATGAAATGAATGTTTACGAAAAGAACGATGTAAAGGACTGGTTTTAAATGAATGAAAAGAGTTTTGTGAACGAATGTAACATTTTAATGAAAAGAAATGGACGAAAGTTTTAAAGAAGTCATTATATGTCTAATATGTTAAACGAATGAATTGACTAACGAAGTCTGGGGATGTAAGTCCCCAGCCTTATGGCATGTTTTGCCATAAATACAACAACGATAGTGCCTTTGTAGCCTATCAATGGTATAGCGGTTGTACAACTAGCGAGGTAAGGGTAATGATGGTTACTCAGGGTTAATGTGACCCGGGAATGATGTAACTTGAGACTTGTGGGTTCTATAAGTGATAAAATAAGAGGTATGACCTTGGACCCATGAGTCTCAAGGGAAATGAATGTTATTACCTTATTGACCTATGAGTCGTAAGGGCGATATTATTACTTTGTTGACTTACGAGTCGTAAGGGCGAGGAACGAAAATTAATGAAATGAATGGAAAGAATGATGATATTGATTTAGAAAAATAAATGTATGACTTGACGAATGTTTTAACGATGAATGTAAATGAGGAATAAATGCATGCCCCGTTTTCTTAATGAATGTTAAAACCCTAACGAGTGATTGAACGAATGACAAACCATGTCCTAAAACGAATGAAAGACCTGGACTCACCAGCGTTAACTGACTTTTAGTATATATGTCAGGTTAAGGATGGATGATGGATGTTGCTTGCCTACTCGAGGAGTTACCCGACGTTATGAGATTGGCATCCCATATGAATAGTGTGAATGAATGATGTTTGAGACAATGTTTTAATTCTAACAAAAGACGTTGGTGGGAGAATCCTAAGTTGAATTTTGGATATTTCACTATTTAATTCGAGGGACATTGTTAGAAAAGGAAATGAATTTAATTGAAAAAGATTTGTAGGATCAGTCAAATATTAACATCATCTCCCAAAATACACGGTTCATCCTCCTAGTTGCCAGCCCATTTCTTCTCATTATTTCTTTGTATTAAGCCTTGTATTTGCATATAAACCGAGGGAAATTTTGAAACCCTACAAATAAACAAAAAATATGACAAGTTCGGTTGTAAATTTTAGAGAATAAAAAGCTATTTTTTTATATTTTTATTTTAATTAAATTTTGTATTCCTGTATGAATATTTTAGGTTAAAAATATGTGTAACTGTAATAATCTATATTTTTTTTACAACAATATCTATTTTTTAACCCGTCGTAGACGGGAGAGAAGATATCAAAAGTATAGACTATTTAAGACAACACATACTAAGTAAAATGTTGGACAATGTAGGATTAACCCACTTGATATAGGCTATTGCTTCTTAGATTCGAGGTCCTGGGTTCCAAGAATAAGATGAATTATTTGGTTTAATTTAAAAGTAAAAATGTATTAAAAAAATAGTGTGTTGAAAAAGATGTATTGATCGATTTGGTCTTGTCCCGTGCCCAAAACTCCAAGACTAGGTAGTTGACCAGCATTTAATAATTATTATGCAAAGACTACATGCATGATGAGTTGAAGTTGAACAAAGACGATCGTAAAATAAAATCTGAATATTAATTAATTAATATTAACTAAAAATTAAACCCGTGCGATGCTGTGGGTTTACGAACTTCATTCCCGTGTAATGTGGCGTGTTTGCGAACCTCGTAACACATGTTGAAGTTGTAGCGATAACATCATACACATAGATAGAAAACCGTTATATAACGGTATCAATGTTCTTCGAACAGTATCGGTTTCAATTTTCACGGTGGCAACACATTACGGTTAGAAAGATTTAAAAAAAAAAGATGTAAAAACATGTTTTTTTGGGGAGTTTTCAACGTTTTCACATCTTAAGTAGGTTTTCATTATATCATTTCCCTATACATCTATATAATAAATAAAGGTTTAACTTGGACACTTGTCACTTTCTCGTGTCTCTCCACATTGATTTTCTCGTCTCTCTCTCCTAATCTTACTACTCTAATAAATGAAAATCTTTTCAGGACACGTGTCACTCTCTGTTTACTGCTCATCTTTATTTTTCCGCCTGTCTCTCTCTCCTATTAAATATTAGATTTTCTATTTCTCTCTCCTATTAAATAATAATCTTTATATTAATAAATCTAATTACGAATACTTATTATTTAATTATAAATAGTTATTATATTATCAATCAAATGAACTAAATATGAACTAACATTTATCAATTAAATTAAAAAATTAATACTAAGTTGAAAAAAAATGTTTTAAAAATTAACTTAACAGACCTTATAACTGTCACGACAAATTCCAATTTTTAAAAACATATTTTGATAAATGTGTGTGTTAACAAATTACATTATATTTTATTCAACCGATGTAATATACTGGTTTATTCATCCCGTGTGTTACACGGGTTTTTAAAAATATAAAATTTTTATTAATAAATATATAACATTTTATTTATTTAACCCGTGTAATACACGGGATTTTAACCTAGTAAATACGCATGTATCTTATTAAATAATAATGACATTATAAATATATTGTTAAAGAAATACTAATTATACTAAATAATAATAATATATAATAGAAAATCAAAATATAACTAATTAAAGAAAAATACTAATTTGTTAAAGAAAAATACTAATTTGTTATATAACAAACTTAAATTAAATTTATAAGTTATATTGTTTTCAATATACAACCCCGTGTAATACACGGGATTTTGACCTATTATATATATATACACACACACACACTATATAATAAATAAAGGTTTTTAATTACACGTGTCGCAACCATATCCATTTTCATCATTTTTTTTCGAATCTCTTTATTATTAAATACATTTCTACCTTTCAATAATAATAAATTTTTTAAATAGAATATTAATGTTTATATTAATAAATCTCCTAACTTATTTTGACAAGTATATGTGTTAACGGATTATATTGTATTCCACGGATTTATACAACTCGTGTAAAACACAAGTTTTTAAAAAACAAATTTGTTATTACTTAATATATAATAATATTTTTATTCAACTCATGTAATACACGAGATTTTAACCTAGTATATATATCTATAATGCTATATAACACATATTTGAAAGATATTGTTGTTATTTACTCAAAAAGTTAAGACACTTAGCACAATTTTTTTTGCATAGTGTACAAATTAGCAATGTATCAAATGTGTATAATTACATTCTAACCCATGTTTATAATTAAAGTTTAATAAATACCTTTTAACCTATACACCTATTTCTCTCATTACAAACTTATACACTTAATTCTCTCATTTACTTAAAAAATTAAGACATCATGCACAATTTTTTTTGCATAGTATACTAATTAGCAATGTCTCAACCCATGTCCATAATTTAACCCATATCACAATTACCTACTAACGCATGTCTATAATTTAACCCATGATTAAATTGACATTGTATTAAATAGACGTTCAATTCTCCACGGCAACGTTCGGGATACCTCTTACGTGTGTTCGTACGTCATATAAATATTTTATAAGCAACTTGCATGCGGGTTTGCAAATGAGGCGTAATTTATTAAAAAAATTGTTTAATTAAGCAAATATTTGCACAGAGTTAATTTGTCGGGGCCGCACATCGTATGGGTTTCCTACTAGCATATATATAGGGATAGGTTCAAATAAAAAGTAGTTTTTCGCTAAGAATCTAATAAAAATGATCGAAACGCTAAGAAACGATCTCAAACGAACTCCGATTGAGCTCATTTCAGCGGCGTTGGAACTGTATAGTCGAACTCTACCATCGTAGCTTTTAGAGTTTAGCATTTAAGGTTTAGATTTTACGTTTGAATTTTAGGTTTTTATCCTTAGGGTTTAGCTTTTAGGATTTATATTTTGTGGTTTAGGTTTTTTTAGGGGGTGGGGGGTTTAGGTTTTTGGGGGTGGGTGGGGGGTTTAGGCTTTTTGGGGTGGGTGGGTGGGGTGGGGTTGGAGGGGTTTAGGTTTTTGGGGGTGCGTGTGGAGGGGGGTTTAGGTTTTTGGGTCCGGATTAGGGTTCGATAAGACGGTTCCAACGCCGCTGTAATGAGCTCAATCGGAGTTCGTTTGACCCACTTCTTAGCGTTTGTTAGCGAAAAACCACTTTTTAATGGAACATTCCCAATATATATATTCTTGTTACCAAAGAAAATATTGATTGTATTCTCTCCTTTGGGAAATTCAAAGTGGAATAGAAAGATGGGAAAGAAGAGGTGTGCGTTTGTTCTTATCTTGATTTTGTTCTTGTTAAACATCTCCTCATCCGGTAAGTAAGACAAACTCATGCATAATTAACACACACAATTATATTTCAGTTATGAAATCTGATATAACCTTTTGCAGATTGGAAGGTATTTGCGCCTCTAAGCAATGTAGTTACGAAGATATCACCTCTTCCATCAAAGGGCAATGAAATCATCGGCTTCGCACCATAACTTCATCCCTGAAGCCAAGTTGTTATTAAGAATTTGTTTACTATCTACTTATATTTCATTTAATACATGTCTTTAACTAAGTTTGTTGGTTACTTATTATTCTCTCTCTAGTTTGAATATTAGAAGAGTTATTGATGTCTTATCATCACTCTAGTTTGAATATTAGAAGAGGTATTGATGTCTTATCATCACCCTTTCCATTCTAATCTTTCTATGTAAAAAGATATGTTTTCAGTTTATGGAATTGAATACATGGAAAATATTATTCTCATATTGTGCAATTCATTGTCTTTGTTTCCACATATGTTTTTTTTTACCGGCAATTTTGGATAACTGACGGGCCATTGGTTCACTCGATCATCTTCATCCTTACAGGAGGAAACCCATTATAGGTGAGAAAACCCCTTGGCTCAACTTGAACCCCCCCTCCTTTTTTTGTCACAAGTGAGACTTGAACCCAATACCTCCTCATTTTGATGAAGTATTGGTTATACACATTTGTCAATACACTAATCTAGTGGTTGTGTTTCCACACACACACATATATAGGGGATGGTTCCCCAAAGAAGTACTATTTGGCTAAGAAGGCTAAGAACCAATCTCATCTATTCAAATGGATGATCAATGGTAGAGATTTAATTGTAGGAAAAACAAAGGGTGGAGGGGCATTATTGGAAAACCCACAATTGTTAACCTTTTTCAAATTCTCTCACTTTTTTAAACGTACATAACTTTTTCATACGACCTTATTTTTTTAAAAATTACACCATAAAATCGAGCGTTTTTTAACCTTTAATTTGAGTATAGTATTACTATATTTTTTTGTAAAAACAAGATCGACACTTAATGAAATTGTGCTACTTACGTAAATGTGCTGGTTTCTAATAAAATAGCACAATTAACTTTGCATTGTAAAACAACACTTTTTACTGTGTTGATTTATTATAAAACAACACCAAACATAACAATTAATTGTACTGTTTTACTATAAAACAGCATCAAAACAACACGGTTATTTGTGTAACTTGCTCTTCTTAACTAACCCAGCACAAACAAAACCAGCACAACAAAACTAAGTTTTTAAAATTGTATATCAAACCAGCACAAAACAAAGAACACAATTGAAAGTGACAGGTTATAATCCTAAAGTCAGCACAAACATAACCCACAAAATAACCCAGCACAAGCAAAACCAGCACATGTAGGCCATCACAAAAATTAACAAAACCCAGTTTTTAATATTGTATTATATACAAAAACATTTGCAAATTAGATTTTGGGTTTCAGCCCAAGTTTCATAGCATTCACATAAAGTTTTTTTTAGTTCACTTTCTTGTAGTTTATGGTACATTCTTTTTCCTACAACAATAGTTACCAGAAAACGCAAAGATAAGGTACATTCTTCTTTTTATGTTGCTGAAGATCAAACCTTAATTACTTACATTCTTCTTTTAAGATAATGACTTTTATTTTAGATTTATGATTTTATAAAATTACCTATGTTTATGATTTTTTTTATGTTGTACTGATGTGTTGTTCTGCTGATTTTGTTGTTATGCTATTTTCCTGTGCTGATTTGCTGTTGTTTACTAGAAAATAGCACAGATTCTATTATCAGTGTTGTTTTATCGAAAATCAAAAAAGATTTTGAAATTTTTTTAAATCATCGGTTTTGTATATCAATATTATACTCAAATTAAAGAGAGAAAAATGCTCGATTTTATGGTCTAATTTTTTTCAAAAAATAATGTCGTATAAAAAAGTTATGTAAATTTAAAAAATGAGGGTGAACTTTAAAAAAATCAACAAAAATTGGTATTTCAAAGATACCCCTCCAACCTTATTTTTTTTTCTCCACTTAAATCTCATCCCTTATTAAGAAATAGATGGCTAAGATTGCTTCTTAAGCTTGTTAGTCAAATTACACTTCTTAGTTGAACATCCTCCTATATATATATATATATATATATATATATATATATGGGTATGTTCTTTTGAGAACCAACAATATGTTAAGAACCGTGAGAACCGCATTAACTCTTCCTCTATTTATAATATAAATTGACTAGAATTCATGTACATTTCAATATGTTTAAGGTTTGGTTTTAAAAGACCTCGAATTTATAGTCGTTTTTTTAAATGCATATATGCACTCACACTATATGCACAAATGAATGCATATATGCATATTTTTATACTTTTCTTAAAAAAATTCAGGAGAGAGGAGATAAACTCAAACTAAGAGTGGGAAGAGATAAATAAAACATTGTTGTTGAATTTTACTTTTTTCACTAGAGCGATATGTACACGTTTTGTGCGGTTCTTTCGGTTCTCAACATATGGTTGGTTCTCAAAAGAACATGCCCCTATATATATATATATATATCCAAAAAGAGTGAGCAAACATGCTATATATTATATCTTTATTTAAAAAATCACGATGATCTAATATCAATACCTAAAAATTAATGTACCTACTTGGATAAGCACCATATTAAGAGATATTATTGCACATAAATGACATGTTTCATGAAGCGTGGTTAACCGTGAGTTTTTTTTTAAAGAGTGTTATGTAAAAATTTATCTATTAAAATGGTATTGTTAGAAAAATATTTACCAAATTAGTGTTTTTATAAAACTTGATTTTCTCACTTCTAATCTTATTGGATAAAACATAATTCATTATTCATTAATTACTATATCAAAAAGATGAAATCTTACATAAAAGAAGTGAAATTGTATTCTATATAAGCTTTTTTTCCTAAAAATATTTTAGTAAACGTTAAAAAAAATTACTAACAGCAAAAAAGTTAATTCATTTAGTAACTGTTCGTTTTTTTATTATTTTTTTATAAAGATTATTTTTTATAAATTTTTTAAGAACTAATTATTTAAAAACCTTTTTAAATCTTAATCCATTTCTGTTTGTTTTTTTACTTTCTTTCTAAGATATTTTATATGTATGTGCATTTAAGAAAAAAAGATACGATATAATAAAAAATGAAATAATAATAATACAAAAAATAAATGATTAATATATAATGAAATAATAATATTGCACGTAGTAGTACAATCTCGATTATTTATAAATTTACTTTTTAATTTTTTCTAGATTTTCGCTTTATTCCCTTTTTTATTTATTGTATCCAGCATATATGAGCGCATACATAGAAACAGTTTTACGTATTAATTGGGAATGGTTTAAGATTCAAAAAAAGCTCTTCTAAATAATTTTTTTAAACATTTATTAAAAAAATCTATCTAATAAAAATGATTTTAATCAACCGAACACTTAATAAATTAATTTCTTTTTCACTTTTAGTATAAAAAACGTTAATTAAAGTTTGAAAGAAGAAAAAAATACATATATAAAATACACACTCTTTTTATAAGCCTAATAATTAGTAAATAGCAATACATTTTCCTTTCATTTAGTCATTAATGAATTAGGTTTTAGTTTAATAAAATTAGGAGAAAGAAAATTAAGTTTTCTAAAAAAAACGTTATTTTGGTAAATATTTTTCTAATAACATCATTCTGGTAAATAAGTTTTTCACTAACACTTTTTTAGAAAAAAAATTCGGTTAAATGTATACAAACCAATACTATTGGATACGGAGTTCGCTGTTTTACTTTTAGACTTTTAGTACCCCAAGTGGAAGAAAAGTTCTAAGGAGTTTCTGAATTAGAGGTGTTCGTTGAATCGTTTTCGGATTATTTGAATTATTCGTATTAATTTATGGAAGGTGAATTCAATAAATCGATTTGAAATTGAATTACGCATGTGTCCTTTGGAGATGGGTAAATCCGTCCACAACCTATGTATATAATTACGCAAACTATGTTATATAATTACACATGTTGATAATTAAGCAACCTATGTTTATAATTACACAACCTATTTTATAATTACGCACAATGATGATTACGCAAGTTATATCATGATAATTACGCATGGTATACACACAATACATCGACATTTTAAAAGAAGTTTTTTTATAATAAAAGTATAGCAATATTGCACTCAAATTAAATATAATAAAATGCTTGATTTTATGGGTTTTTTTAAATAATGTCCCATGGGATAGAGGTACTTTTTGAGTGAGATTTTTGTTGGATATGTTTGTTTGTTTGTATAAAAAAGTTATATAAATTAAAAAAAAATGAGGGAATTTGTTAAAAAGTCAACAATGTTAGACTATTCCAATTGTAAACATACTTTAGCTACATATAAGTTAAAAACCATAGATAGTGTGAGATGTGGACATTTTGGTGGTAAGGTGTCTCCCCTCTATTCAAGAGGTGAATGTTCAAATCCTGCAAGATGCAGGCATAGATGGTTATTACAAGTAGATTAGGAGATGTTAAAAGAAAGATAGCGTGAGATAGGGTAGAGTGAAATCTTTTAGAAAATTTTGTTAATGATTATGGCGGTTTTCATAGTCCAAAAATATGATTTTGTCAAACTACCCCTAAACCCTCTAATTAAATCCTTAAACTTCCTTCCATTACAAAATTGTCACTATTTGATTTTAATCATAGATCAAACAAGATCGTGATTACATTACATGCGTTATTGATTATTACACTACAGTTATAATCATTAGTACACACAATGCATTTGTTACCAATGATACTTTAGTATATGCATTGATGTACACTACATGTGGTACAGCATAGACTTCTAACAAGTGGAAGCGGGTCAAAGGCGACAAGCATGGCGGTTGAGGTCGACCAATGGGACCCCAACCAAGTGAGAGTTTATATGATGGTCATGGTTTCACGACCCTTCAATTCCCTGAAAACAAAAATTAGTGTTGCTTTCTATGATGTCAATCTCGGCTTTGAGTTCACGTTTGAACTAAAGATAACACTCAAACCCGGTCCTGGCCCTAGATCCAAAGCTAGATGACGACCAAACTAACACTTTTCAGCCCGGTCCTGAGAGCTAGACCAGAACCAGTTTATAACCACTCCCAACGGGCCCTGGGTTTCAAATTTAAAGAAATTACATCATGCTGACAAAATAAAGAGCAGTACAGGAGAGAGATAAAATGATAAAAATGTGGTGGTGACCCAAAAAAGGACAGACTTGAAATGCATAACTAATGTGTAAAGTGAGCTAAATTTAGAGTTTGTGTTCATGTTCTTGTAGTAAGACGACAAAAAACCCCGAAGGATTTCACTTTCCCGCTCTTTACATTTGCTTCAACCCGGTTGAAGTGTTCAGGCTCACGAGGAATTCCTCTCTCTTCTAAACTGATCTTCTGCTGGCTGTTTCATCATCCTTCTGTTTCAACCACAACGGTTTTACCACCATTTTCATCCAAATTACCTTTGGAATCTATCACATCTTCATGCTTTTCTGCCCCATTTTCTTTTTCTGCAACAGAATTGCCACCTGGAGGGAGGAAGACTCCGGTGCCAGGTGGAGCATGCTGCCTCAGAGGCGGAGCTGCCGCCCATCCTCCACCCAAGGGTGGTGCTGCTGCTGTAAAAGCCATGGCAGGTGCAACTGCAGCCGGAACAAAAATGGGTTGGATTCCATTTGGAGGTGGCAGAAGCCCAGTCGTTGGGACCTGGATATAGTGCTTGGGCCCCATTGGATTCGAAGACCTAATAGGCGACGGGGCCCAGTGGGTTGGCGGTACTACTGGAGCCAAAGTGGTTCTCTTTGGTTGTGCCTTGGTTAAGGTTACTAGGATTCTTTGTTTCCGGATAGATGGAATCGCGTGTTTAGCATAATCAGTGGATTTTCCTTCCATAACAAGCATGGATCTACAAACACAAAAATGTCATGTTGCTATGTCGGAAAGTGCATCAACATGATTGTACGATACAACCACTAATAAAAGTTTAGGGAAGAGAGAGAGTACCCAGAAGTGAGAGAAAGCTTAATAGAACCTCTGTAATCCCCAGGATGTTCGGAATTGATTACTTTACCAAAGACGATGTCACACTCGGTCAGGAACAAAACACAAACGGGCCTTCCGAACCTATTGGGCCACGTATGGGGCTGGGAGTGGTCACCCTACAAAAAACATGTCCACCAGGTGGGCCAACCCAATAACATAACGACATTTGTACTAACAAATATAACTATATAAGTGATAAAATCATTGGAGAATTACATATATCCCCTTATTTTAAAACCTGATTACATATATATACCCAAACCAAAACTTAAATTACCAAAATATATATATATATATATATATATATCCCCTTCTTTTATAAAATTACACATTATGACAAAAATGCCCTTTTAAACTTACAAAAAATACGACTCTTCTAGGCAACGAAAATAAAGGCTAAAAAAGACTGGAAAAAAGAAAAGAAAAAAACGGGAAAAAAAAACTAGTAAAATATGGGTAAATTTTAAATTTTCACGTTTTAGTAAAAAAAAAAAGGTAAAATAGTCATCCTCTAATTTATTTTTAATAAAACAAATCAAAACGGGTATATTTAATATTTTTAGCTTTGAGAAAGGTGATATATGTAAATTAAATTTTGGGCTGGGTATATATGTAATTTATGAAGTTTGTAGGGGATATATGAAATTGCCCCAATCTAAAATCATTAATCACTACTTACCTCATTATAGATATCAATAATGCAGGAGTCTGGTTTCACTGTCAGAATTTCCATGGCCATTAATCTTTCAATGAATTCTTGAAATAAACTTGGAATGGGTTCTATTTTCCGATCTGAAATTTTTAGTTTTATTTCAGTCACACGTGAAGGTGTATGCTAATAATTTAATTGCATAATATTTGTTATTTATTTGCACATGCCTTTGGAGGTCCCACTAATGGCTTCATCATCAAAAGGTGTTTCCACAATAGGCAAGCCAAACTGGATCATCTCTCTTCCATGACCTTTCATTGGTCTTTTTGAGAAAACAAATGTATTTCCTGCTTACAAAAAACATAAGAAAATATATCTACACATGCAAATACATGTTGGTGTCTTGATGGTTGGTTTATGCATGGTAATAGATGTTATAAACTTATAATCAATTTAAAAGTCAATTTAATTTGAATTTAGACAAAAAGATGATTACAATAAAGTGGCAGGTAAACGGGCAATAAGTTGCGCCGCAACCCCCTTTTGGATAGCAAAACCAATCCTACTAAAAACATATCTTTGGGTCTTAGGGGCCGAAAAATTACTAAGCATGACCCGCTGAACCCTGTTTATAATTGAAACGATAGTATAAAAAATGTACTTGCTTTTATCTATCTAAAAAAAGTAAGTAACTTACCTTGAAATAGACCGCGTTTTCCAGCAGCCCTTAAATCATTTACCAAGCTAACCATTTTTCTAACTCCAGAATCATCAAATAACTCATCATACAGTTTCATTCCGTCAACCGCATTAACCTATGCACAGAAAACCCAAATTTACAGCATATCTTTTACAATATGTAGATGAAGATATAGCAGAATATCATAAAAATACCGTTTTGCCATCCACTATCTCAGTACCAACAAAAGTTTTTGCAACAGGCAAAATATCCGGCTTCTGCTGTGAAGTAAGCACTGGAGATGAATTGTTCTCTGAATGTAAATTAGTACATCCTTCACAATATAAATGCAAAATCAGACAGTTCATCCAGCTATTCAGTCTCAATTCTATAACAACTTATTCACCATTAGCATTAATGTATTGAGTTTGAATTTTAAAATATAGTTTTTATGAAATAAACAAATAAATAGTTCCAGAAGCATTGAGAAAATTATTAAACATGTTCTTGGTAGAACATCAGAGTATGAAAAATAAACAATAACAAACAAACCCAGAAGAAAAATAACTCAGTAAAAGAAAAGGTACCTTTTAAGTCTGGATTCTCATCCACCTCCTTTACCTCACATTCTACACTCTTAGTCAAATGGTCTGGACTCTTAGCATTGTTGTCTATGTGAGGTTTTGTGCTTAGACCTGCCTCAAAATAAAATTGAATAGTAATAATATACTTATTTCACATCATATGTTTCAATATCTTTAAGTTATTGCATGAAAACATGAGTTCATAACTCATAGCCTATTTGATGCTACCTCATATCAAGAATATAAGTATAAAAAACTCATCTATAAGAATCCAGTTGTTACAAAGGTACATAAAGTTACTTCAAAGATACTTCATTTACTTACGAAAATAAGACAAATGAGTTTAAGCTAGTGCAGAAATGTAGTTTGCTAAAAACAATAGAATTTCCTTGGTTATGACATAATATAATATATATGGAAACCACTTTGCTTCAAAAGAATATCATTTATGTGAACTTATTATAGTTAATAAAATTAATTCAAACAACTTCAAGTTCAAGAAGTTATCAGAAAAGAAACAAAGTTCATTTATTTAACTGAAATTGGCAATTAATCTAACATAATAAACTACTCAACTTATCCAAATAGCTTCCAATATTCTATGAATAACACCAATACTATATATATGACTACTAAAGGAAGTTATGGGTAAAAATAGTGACACTTTTGGGTGTTCACAACATTAGGTAATAAAATCATCAGCAGATCTAAATATAGAAACATCAATACTTATCATAACCGGTAGATTTAACTGGAAGCTACTTCTCATTAGATATTGTAAGTCACACATGCTTAAGACATAATAATAATTAGCAAAGTCTCTTACCATCATTAAACTTGGCAAGTTTAACATCTTTGTCATCAGATTTGGGAACTTCAGTCCCCACTAAATTGCCAGACCCATTTGCAACTTTTTTGGGAAACTTGACTTCTGCAGTAGAATTATGACCATCTTTCACTGCAATTTCAGCCCTGTGTCCCTGCCCCTGACCCTGCCTATACCCCCCACCACCACCAGCTCTCTTATAATCCTTTCCAGATCCCACAACCTTCACCGGATCATAAAAGCCACCACTGCGATGCTGCTGTTGCTGTTGCTGTTGTCGTCTCCATGTAGCCTGCTGCAACGCGTTTAACACCTCAGCCACCGAAAAGTATTGCTGCATATGAAGGACAGGGTTCCAATTACACCTCCTCTGCTGTATAGACCCTATGACCACATCATACTCCCCCTGTTCACCAACACTCTTCAGATGATGACACAACGAATCAATAATCGCATTCGCCGCAGCAAATTCACCTCTCAACCATGATATAAAACCATCTCTTTCGTCCGGATACCACCCAATCCCACCGCCAGCCGCTCCTACTCCGCCACCGGCCGGCACAACCGCACCACTGCTCGGAAACTGCACTTTATCCGGAATCACCACGTTCCCCGACGGCATTGCCATATACTTTTAAAGCAATATATCTAATCAAATATATCGTATCCAAACCCTAACTGTAATTGATTGATTGATTGATTTCTACCAAAACAAAGCAAACTGCTAGCTCATTTCCAGATCTAACAGAATTACGAAATGAAACAGGTAAAAAGCTAGCGAATCTTCGAGTACCGATGAACTACAACAGTAGGAGCAACATTTATGATTAGATCGGTTAAATTGTGATGAGAATTGAATGAAATAGTACGTAATTACGCAATGTGAAATGAAATTGGAGACAGATTTGATCGTTTCATACAGTCTGGTGATGAATTTGTTTTACCTGTAGATCTAGAAATGCTTGAATTGTGTTAAATGGCGTGTGAAATTGAAGGAAAAGAATATCGTATCCAATTAGGGTTCGTGAAGAACGTGTTTAGGGCGTAGAAGAAAATGTATATGGCTTATTGAACACGCGCATTTGTGAATTGTGAGACTTGTATATCTCTCTCATATACATACACACACAGTGAGAGGAGTGTGTGTGGTGGACTGGGAGAGAATATACCCAGAATATAAAGGGGGGTGGCTGGTAATAATGGAAATTCATTTCACATTTACACCCCTACTGAATATAAACCTTTTTTATGTATAATATTTTATAAAAAGTTGGATATAGTCTTATAATAATAATGTCATTATTATATTATACATAGTAGGATTCAGTAACTTTTATAAATATTTTTTTTAAAGGAACTTCTATAAATACTTAACCTGCTAGGAGACTGCTAAGCCTAACTAGTAGTCTGTTAAAAAAAAGAGATTTTATTTTTATCTCTATACTATCGTAGATATAATTTCTATTTTTCACTCGTTTAATTATGTATTAATTTCTTTTTCCTATAATAACTTTTGTTCGTTAAATTCTTTTAAAAAAACATAATGCACCGTTGTTTTTTTTTAACATTCGATATGATTCTTTTTAAATGGAGCTTTATTATAAAATCGAGTATATTTTGGTATTGTAGCTTATAGCGAGTGTCATTACCGTTATGGTATCGTGACGACCCGAACATATTATGAGTCAATATCATTGCCAGTATTTGTATTATCGGAACCGGTATCGGTATTTGCTTTTATGGTTTTCGACAACTCAAACCGATAACGACCGAACTCTTGTCGTTGGCGAAAAACGAACAGACTCCCGCGACGAAGCGCTGGTATTCGTTTATACAAGCTTATTCGAGTGGGAAAAAAATTGTTCTACTAGATGTATCCCACTGTAAAATGCGAAAAAAACTAGCTACTTTTTCTTTATACGTTGATGCGTATTATTTTAAACAAAGTCATATATTTAACATAATAATATAATTTACATCTTAAAATATACTTTTATTTATATTGTCTCGTGTGTGCTAAAACTTTATAGAGTATTTCATATAGTTTAATTTGTAAATGTGATTATATTAAAATATAGATAAAAATAAATTTGATAGAATAATAGATTAGATGAAATACTCTATAACCACCACCTCACGCCACTTGCACACTTGTACCACTTATGATACGTTGTGATGTAAGAGCATTCAGAACTCGTTTGGTATAATTATGTGAGTGAGTTTTGTATATTTTATGAAGTGGTCATGAGTGGAGGAGAGAGAAAAGATATAAGGTTTTGTAAATATAAGGATAAAAGTAGTGGTTTTTAGTATAATTATAAGGATAAGGAGAGATAAAAGTAGAGAGAAAAAGTATAAAAAGTAGTGTTTTTTAGTGTAATTATAAGGACAAGGATATGAAATATAAAGAATGGGCTGAGAATGCTCTAAAATCTCAAAACTTCTTATACTATTTCACGTGCATATTTAAGTTTTATATTTATAATGATAAATATCCATTTTTATGAGTTAATATAAGTTGCAATAATTACTTACCTAAATCTACCAATTTATGATAACTCATAAAAGGTGGTTTGTTAATGTAAATTATCATTTTGAAAGATATTGTGCAATATATAAAATCTAGAGAGACTAAAAGTGAATTAATGAAAATCTATATAAAATCTAGAGAGACTAAAAGTGAATTAATGAAAATCTATATAAAATCTGGCTAACATCACTCTTCATGTAATCATTTGTTAGAATTGAATACCTAATTAGAGCATTCAGATTTCACACCAGGTAAATTATCTTTATCTCATTAATTTAACTAAAAATCATCATTACTAAATTTATTTATTATTTTTAAAAATCTTTCATATCTCATTCCTCAAACCTAAAATCATGTGTTTTTACTTTAGTTTTTCTCAAATATGAATTTACTTTACTTTTCCCTATAAATATAAGGATGGGGTATGTGTATTGGAATGAGGATTCTGATCGTCTGATGCAGGAGTAAAAATATAATTTTTTTATGACTTTCCCTAAATTTTAAGGATATTGATAGAAATGAAGATCTAAATATGAGTGCTCTTGAATGGGAGAAATTGGGTTTAAGTATTCTTGAATAATGTTAAGAGCATTCACATTAGTTATTTCTCTTTAAGGATATTGATACTTTTGTTCAATATTTTATCTCCATCTCTATAATTTAACTAAATATCATATTTTTTTTTCAAAATTATCTTATAATTTATTTTAACCTGTCACATCTCAATCTATATCTCTATATTTATCTCACACACAAACACTTATTATATTATTATTTCTCTTTCCTAAACACACAAAAATATAGAGTTTGATTAAAATGATTCTCTATATTTAGAGAATCTTTATTTATTAAACTATAAAATTTAAAGATACAGATGGAAATAGAGAAACTGATACAGGTGTAAAATACAAAAAAAAAACTCTAAATAATAGAGATAGGATGGATATAGAGATTCTGATATGAATATTGTAAGAGATTTGACCTTGAATAGGTTTTGTTAGAAACGGATATGAGATTTTTTAAATAATAGAGATAGAAACGGATATGAGATTTTTTATTTGCATTTAGAAATAGTCAAATGTGAATTTTTACAAGTTCTGTTTCAAACGAGCCAAAATATTGAACAAAAGTATGTAAACCCCAAATCTAAGGGTTCGGTTGAAGTTAGTTGAATTCCAATTGTTTACAAATGTCAAATAGAGTTTGGCTAATGAAAAACCTAGTTAAAATGGTAGATATGTGTGAAGTGTAATTATATACATAGTTAAACTAAAAGCATAAACCACGTTGTGTACCGTATCGACTGTAGCTAAATTGTTTGTGATGTTCAAATTGTTAATTAAAAGTTCTTGAACATGTATATTTACCTATCGAAGCTAACGTCTATTCGTTATGTACCATGAATGATAGGATAAACAAGTCTCGGGTGAGATTCCAAATTCATTTTTTAAAAGTCGTACGGGACATATAAAATTACCGGTTTTAATTATCTTGTAGTGGAACTAAACATTAATAGTTTTGTGATTATGTAATAGAGATGGCAATGGGTCGGGGTCGGGCGGAGTATCGGTAATCCCAAACCCATACCCGGTTGTAAAATTGTGTCCTATACCCGGCCCATTACCCGTCAGGTTTGTGTCGGGTAATTACCCGTCGGATATCGGGTATACCCGCGGGTATCGGCCAATAACCGTCGGGTATGTGTCTTGTACTTTTCTATGACTCTACTTTTTATATTTATAAATACATATTTTAAAAGAAAAAATAATTTTTCACATAATAAACTTACTAAAATGAAGCATTAATAACCATGAGTTAAGAGAAAATAAAATTATAAATTATAAATTTTCGGGTATATGATTCGGGTAAATGGGTATGTGATTTCAGGTAATCGGGTTGGGTATCACCTAATCCCATACCCGTCCCATACCCGCGAAATTTTTAAAAATTAATCCCATACCCGGCCCTGTACCCGTCGGGCTTCGGGTATACCCGCCCCGAACTCGTCGGGTTTCGGGTATACCCGTCGGGCTCGGGCTATTTTGCCATCCCTATTATGTAAGTGTTTTTAATGTGGTGATAATGTCAAATATTTATGTCATAAGTTTCGAAAAGTTTTGAAAAAAATACTAGACCTATTTGTGAAAATATTATTGAAAAGAATATTATAAATTAGGGTGTCACATGTTACCCTCTAGTATCATCTATTAGGCATTTTTATGGAAAAAAATCAATAGACTGTTTGTTAGGTTCAGCAGCCTGCTAAGCTAATTTACTATCATACTATAGTTAGTGTTTAATACGTAAAATGTAATGATTAAATGTATGTTTTTTAGTTGTTTTAAACAAGACAAGTTATTTTTATATATGTACTATGCTTCACTTGTTTTTCCTTCCCACTTATTTGAAGCAATTGACAACATGCTATGTACCAAAATTACGCTAAATCATTGTGGTTTGTGGCTTTCATTTTATAAGGACCAATCATGTGTGTATTCACAAGTCTTGACCATACATCCAACCACAATAACACAACTACTAAATGCCAGGGGTAATGTGATTACGAATTTACGATAACCAACGACGGTGATTTAGATTTAACCTCACAAACTATACAAACATGTTATCTTTATGAGTACTTTAATATTTTTGTAAAATATAATTTATTTATTTACTCTACTTTTGAGTGTGCTAAGTAATAACATCTATTAAAATATGGAATTTCGAATTAGTAGAAAAAATTGTTAATTATTTTTAAGAAAATACTACAAGTCTTTGAAGGTTCTAAACCTCTTTTTGTTAAACGATGGTTTTATATAAAACCAAACTAGCTTGGAAACAAAATTTACAATAGTCTCATTCCGATTTCTCCAAATAACACACCAAGCAACCAATACAATAGCCTCTACCACCTTCTTATGAGTAGACTTTACATAATCTCCTTTAGATTTTTAGCCAAAGGAATACCCACTTCTAACCATCTAGATATAACAGACCAAGACTGCATTGCCGCATAACACTCTCCAAATAATGATCTACGGTATATAGGAAATTGTCACACATTGGGCACAACATTGAAATCACACCTATCCTTTTCGCATCAAGATTAACCCTAGTAGGAATCTTATCCAACAAAACTCTCAAGGCTAGAATATTTACTTTTCTAGGGATAAAACTATTCCAAATCGTAGATCTAGGAGCTGCCGAAAGAATCAAACTATCAATGAATTTCGAACCCCTCCAACCTTGAACTCGTCTGAACCATCTAGAGCCCAACTCCAATAATCTTTTTTATTAGATAAAGAGACCTGCTTAAGAATCACACATAATTCATTGAATGAAGCAAATCCCCCCCCCCTCTCTGGTGCACCAGTCGTGAGTTTAGATCATCTCACTTCCTATTGCTAGTAAGGCAGTCTTAATCCAATTCGAGAGCAAATAATCGAGGAAAGTCTTCACAAAACATATACTTCCCTACCATCTCTCCTTCCAAAAAAAGAGTAGAATCACCATTCCCCCACTTTTTTTGTAAAGACGAGAATGAAATAATACCCTTGGCATGAAGACCGGCCCCCGCCTTGGTTATTCTATGCCAAACCACGTTACCTGTGATAGAAACGTCTTCATTAATAATACCTAGACTAGCCCCATGAATAACTTTTATCACTTTCACCACAATGACTTTTGGACATTCACAAGCTTCCACCTCCATTTTTGCAGTAAAACATAATTCAGTGATTCAAAAGAGCCAATTCCTAAACCACCTCTCTAGGCTAACACAAGATCCCATTTAACCCAATGGAGCTTTCTATCGTCTCCAGATTTAAGAGATTTAAATCTCTTATCCAGTGTTGAAAAATTTGTTAGGCGCTAGTCAGGCGGTGGATACCGACCAACTATTTTTAATTATAGGTTATCACGTCATCGATTACTTTAATTATGTAGGTATACATAGTGTGTGATATGAATTCTTAGAATCTATATCTATATCTATACTACCTAATAAAATAGTAAATTAGGATGACACTTGTCACATTTGTAGGCCTCCTCATTCTCATTTTCCCGTATCTCTCTCATATTAATAATCAACTCTATTATTTTAGGCAACTAAATTAATTATTTGTTTCAATTTTTATCTACCATTTTTGAATTTAAAAATGTGTTTATTAACAATTAGTTTGTTCAATCATATTTTCATGAATTATACAAATTGAAAATAATTTTATACCCAACTAGGATTCAAATAAAAAACTTTTAATCATACATTGTTCAATTTTAACGATTGTATGTGTTAATAGATTAAAAGTATATTTTATTCAGCCCGTGTATTACACGGGTTTTAAAAAATAAACTTTTTATTACTAAGTATATAAAAATACATTTATTCAACCCGTGTAATACACGGGATTCTAACCTAGTTAGAAAATATAATAATATGTTATCTTAATTGAAAATCAATAGCTTAGGTTTGTAAAATCTAAAATATTTTTTTTAAGTAAACAATTTACAACCCTACGTTAGCTCATCTCCAAATACTAAGTACTAAGATAAAACTATAAAAAAAAATTAAAAACAAATATTTTTTTAAATAAAAAACTTAAAGATCGTAACAATATAAAGTATAAGGTAAAAATAGAACTAAATGAAATCTTCAGGGGTGTATATCAAAGTTTTGTTTGTATAACTCCAAAGCACGGGTGATAATAATTGATAAAACAAAAGAAGAAAAAGAGGGCTGCCCTGGGGCCGTAATTTATCACCGGAGAGTTGAAATTCAGAATTCTCTCCAACCGTCGCCGGATTGTAGCCGTTCTCCGATCGTCGTGCTTCTATTCCGATTGCCTCCGTTTCATCTGATCGATCAAGCATGAACAACTGAGCCGATTGATTCACGAGGTTGCGAAATCGGAGATTATTAGGGCTTCTGTGAGTTCCTCTTTCGATTGAACTATTTCGTTCGTTTTTTTTGCTGTTTTTACCCGATGTCGTGCACAAATTGCTCCAATTTCTTCAATCGTTTGTGATTTTTGTAATCTGATTAGGAATTTAGTCATTTAGCATATTGCATTGCGAAGTTCGTACGGAAGTTTGAATGTTTAGTTTCAGGAACTTGTTTTTGTTTGTTTTTAGTTCGGATTGTGGTTTTCTCCTTCAATTTCTGGCGTTGTGATTTTGATTCAAACCCTAATTTTATCACTTTAACCCTAATTTAGTTTAATTTCTTCAAGTGTTGGCTAGGAGACCTTTGAAGATTGAAGATATATAGTACAATGGCAGAGTATGATTTAGATGTAAGCAAATTTGGAGTTCAACTTCTGTTTTCTTTCTGGTATTTCAGGGGTTTATTGTTTAAGTTTACTTTGTTTTTTTATGGTCACAATTATGTAGGAATATGAAGATTATGAAGATGATGTTGGTGAATATGAAGAGGAGGGTGGTGAATATGAGGAAGAAGAAGAGGAAGAGGATCGGTTGCCTACACAGGAAGAGATAGAATACCTTGAATTGAGGAAAAAATTGAAGGAATCTTTTAGAAAGAAGATGAAGAAGGATCCAAGCTCCGGCCTTGCGAATTCACGGGAGAAAAATAATAAAATGCCCTATGACAAGTTAGTACCATCTTTTATAAAATATTTATGTGGATGCACTTTTATATCTTTAACACTTATTTGGTCTTCATAACTTTACACATTGACAAATTTTTCTCTGTGATGATATTGATCGAATTACACGAGTTAGCATATGCGGATAGTCATGATATATGCTGTTCATATCTCATTCATCGAGGATATATCAATAGCATTGTCAAAGCTATAAGAATTTAATCATTAGTCATTATAAGTATTCCTAATAGTTGATAGAGTATTGAGATTTACAATGTTTACCTCATTTAAAGATGTAAATATTTACGTCTCTTTTTTGTTTGTATATATTGGGATCTCTAATTACTTCGTGTCATTTGTGATTGTTAATTTCTTGCATAGACGAGCCTACAATGTGAGATTACTAATAAGTCTCTCCATGTGAATATCTTATGTATGTATTTAACTTGTTAATCCGCATAGAACTGAAAGTTCTGCGTAAGCTTGATTTGTTATGATCTCTAGTCCTTATTATGCTATATAGAAATGACCCAACAGACATTTTTTTAGTACTACAAACAGTCGAACACTAATTCTTCTAATAGCTATGTACTTCAGTTCTTTGTTTTATCTGGTTAAACGGGAATGATCATTGTTAGTTATATCGTTTTCTCATAGTTGTATAACGTTCTGTATCGAAACACAAATCTACCTTTTTTAAGTTTTATTTCCAATAAAATATACTCCTCAGTTGTGTTAGTGTGTTGCAGTTTTGGATCCTTTTTTGGGCCTTCACAACCTGTTATTGCTCAAAGAGTAATTCAGGAAAGCAAGTCACTGTTGGAGAATCCGCATTTGGCTGAAAGGTTTTCAAAAGCTAAGAATGTTGTATGTATTTTCTTTCCTTTTTCTTTATCCTTAAGTGTGTGATTTCATTCAAACAACTACAAATGCTGAAGCTTTTTCTTCTTTATGTAGTGTTTAATCTAGGAAAGAGTTGTGAGAACTGCTAGTCCTTTTTCAAGATTTAACAAGTATGATGCTTTAAGGGTTAAAAGTTCTTGGCTGTTTTTTACAATGTGAAGTCATCAATCTGTGTAATTAGCATTATTAGAACTAGAAGTAATTCAATCTTATCTCAATTGACATAAGTTGAGGTGTAAATCTCTTCATCCTTTCCCTTCATTTATGGCTTTAAATATTACATATTGGAATAACAAGTAAATACATATATATATATATATATTTTTCAAATATATAACATGCTACAAATATAGCTGATTGGTTGAAATTACTTATTAATGCCGAAGTCTTTTCAATTATAAGTATGTAATTGATGTAGCTAATTGGTGTTACTAGTACCACATTGTGTGTGAATATTTATATTTCCTTGTTGACTTCTGCAGCAGAACAAGGCTGGTTCTTCAACTCCAGTAGCACCCAGGCCTCGACCCAATGGGCAGCAGCCTCTAAAAGTGAATAATTCGGTAAGATTTAGTTGTATTTGATGACTAATATATTCATTTTTAATCCACATAATTTCATATTGTTTTTTTTTAAAAGGCAAGACCTAAAGCAAAAATTCAGATGCTTAAGAATACAAGGGATTACTCATTTCTATCGGATGATGCTGAACTTCCGACTCCTAAAAAGAATCCTCCTAAAAGTGTCCCTCCTCAAAAACCCGGTACGTTATTCTATTTGTTTTATTAATCTTGTACAGAATACAAATTCTAAAATACTTGCATGACCCTTTGATCTGCTGAAGAGATCCATTTGTCACAAAGACAACCAACCAATAATGGTAGAAAAGTAATTAATGGTCATCACGAAGAGAGGAAACACTTGTCTACATCAAGTCAAACTAGACCAAAAGCTGGTCAACAAAGTCAGAGACCGAGTACCGCCAGTAAGTTGCCTTCTACATCATTAGATTCTAGAAAACAAGTTGCTAGAAATGAAGGAAGTGGACCGGGCCGGCCTTCAGGACAGAAACCCATACCTTCAAAGATGCCAGCGGTGGTCAACAAGTCAAAGGTGATTCCCCCACCAGTTTCTAGAAGTTCTATACCTACTGGGCACAAACCTCAACCGTCAAGACTGCCACCGCCACCACTTCACAAGAAACCCTTGGAACACAAGAAGGATGAGAGGAGACCTGCCATGGGAAACGTCCCCAGAAAGCCCGTGGTCTCTTCTAAGCCTCAGGTATGCCCATTTAACCCGTTAGAGATAAAACAAACCCAAATCGACCCATTCCTAAGTAAATGAGTTGAAATTATCACTGTTATTATAACACAAAAGATTGTAATGTAACATGCGTTTGACTTGATTGTGAACCCGACAGGTAAAACAACCGCCAGCTAGACCGCCACCTAGACCACAGGCTAGTTCGCAGCAAAAGGAACGGTTTCAGAAACGACCAGCTCGACCATTTGATGATGACGATGATGATGATGATAAAGCCATCAGTATGATCAGAAACATGTTTGGGTATAAAACTGGCATTAAATTCTGCAAATTGATCTTTTTTTGGTGCTAAAATAGATTTTAGGGATTTGGCACAATTACCCAGTGCCCTAACATTTATTTTCTTGAAACCAAGGATGGATCTGTTATTCCTTAAAGAAATCTGCTGATCGACTTGTTTTGAAATATTTTATGTGCAGATATAATCCCAACAGATACCGTGGTGTTAATGACGATGATGATAGTGACATGGAGGCTGGTTTTGATGATATTATGATGGAGGAGAAACACAGGTCAGTAACGTAGTAACTGTATTTAAAAAGAACGAAAACGCGTTTTGACTTTTGTCGTCAACCCAACCCGGAATGTCATACTAGAAATTACTTGTTTTGACCTGGCTCGTTACCCTAACCATTCATTTTGTCACCTTTTCCTTTAGCTGACATGGAATAACTAGGAATGTAAACAAGCCGAGTTGAAACTAAGCTCACCTAAATCTCGTTTAACTTAAGAGAGCTCGAGATTGGCTTGTTTAAAGCTCTAGTTTTAAAGCTGGAGTCTGTCTTGTTTAACTTGAGAGAGCTCGAGCCTGGCTTGTTTAGAGCCCTAAAGTTCGAGCTCGGCTCGTGAGTAGTTGTTTAGGCTCGAGTTCGATTTGTTTATTAATTTTTTTAATTATTTAGTTATAATTTGTTATATACATTTGTAATTATTTTATATAGATTTGTAATCATAATTTCTATATATAACTGTTTAATTATAATCTTATAAATAATAATAATAAAAATTATTATGTAAATATATTTAATAATTAAATAAAAGTTATATAAATAACAAGCTCGTTTAGGCTTGCCAACCTAGTTGAACTCGATATGTGAAGCTCGGGCTTGAGCTTGTTTATCAAATGAGCTCCAATATAAGCTCCAGCTTCGACTTGGTTAAGCTCGGCTTGATTCGAGCTTTTTGCAAGCCGATGTCGAGTAACTCACAAGCGGCTCAGCTTGTTTACACTCCCGGGAATAATCAAGGCAATTGAAAATACACTATAGTTATGAAATTTGTGGATTACCAAACTACCCTTGAATGAAATTTATGGCAGATCTGCATATTATTTTGTTTGACTGAAGTTTACCTTGTGATTTAGTGCAAGGATTGCTGCTAAGGAAGATGAAGAAGAGCTTAAGAAAATAGAAAAAGAAGAAAGGAGGGAACGGATGAGAAAGGCGGCGAAGAAACGGAAGCTTAGCCAGCGATAGCGAGGTGTCGATGCCATTTTCGGCTTTGATGGGGCCCACATTGGTCGCGGGCTAAGAAACAGAAGTCTAGGCAATGATAACGAGACGCCAGGACCCGTTTCCGGTTTCGTGTGGCCTGGGGGGCCCAAGTTGGTCTTGTGTTTATTGGGAATTTCATGAAAACAACCGTTTTAGTGTATAAGAGATGGGGCCTGGTTTTTATTTCTTTCAACCACCACACTGTGCATTTTGCCAGAAGTTTTCTCACAAATCATCAAATAGTTGAGATTATGGGTTAGGAAGTTTATAAAAATACATTGATATTGATATTTATGGTTTTTTTTTAAATTGATTTGAATCCAAGTTAAGTTTTCTTAAGAAAAGTTATAGATCTAGCAATTGGTCCTTGATATTTGGTTATTTTATAACCTGTAATTTTGTATCTGTTTATTTAAAATAGAGTTAATTGCATATTGATTTTAACTTATTTTTAAAATTAAGTTTGCAATCGCAAGTTACGCGTATGACACAAGGGCTAATTTTTTGTAAAAAACTAATTGGTGTCAATGTCAAGTGCTAAAGATGCAATCAAGTAACAAAAGTTTGGGTTAAGTTTGTAATTTTTAAAACCTAGGAGCAAATGTGTAGTTTGATTAAACCACTAGGGTCATTTGTGCAATTAACTAAGAATATTTTGTAAAAGTTCACATGTTCGGTTCGAATTTCGGTCTGATTGTTCATATTGCTGAAGTGTTCGATCCAAATTTTGACTTCAAAGGCATTTTGCAGTTAAAATAGGGCATATAACACTTACATAGATTGATTAAATCAATCTCATGCTTTTCGCACGTTCGTTTAGGCCTGAAAACACCAAAAATCGCACTCTGTCGCTGCGTCTAGCCGTCGCCGACCGCCGCCTACAACAAAGTTGTCTGTGGACCACCATCACCCTCTTGGCAGGCCTCGTTCATCCTTTAACAATTCGTGATCGCACCATAATCAAACGAGAACCCTAGTAGTTATGTTACGTGAGAGATTTTATTGTGTACGTTTATTTGGTTGTTATACATCTACAAATTCGACTCACACAAACAAACACACACACACACACAACAACTAAGTGTGTTATCTGAACCAGTCCGGTATCGACACCTTGTTGGTGCACTTCAGTGTGTTACTCTATCTAAGCCGGATATTGCCTTTGTAGTCAACAAAGTCTACCAGTATTTGCATGTCCCCTTACACAATTACTTGTATGCCGTCAAACGAATTCTACGGTATCTAAAGGGCACCATTAATCATGGTCTACTCATTCGCCATAGTTCTGGTTCCACTCTCTAAGCCTTTATTGATGTTCACTCGCAAGGACCCCCTACTATTCAAGCCTCTTCAGTGTTGATTGGGTCGGGTGCCCAGATGACCGTCGGCCCATAGGGGTATTTTCCTATCTACTTAGGTTCTAACCTTATCTCATGGCCCGCATGGAAACAGAAAATAATTTCCAGATCATCCACTGAGTCGAAATACAAAGCTTTGGCTGATACGATTGCATAATTAACTTGGCTAGAAACTTTCCTTTGAGAACTTGGGATAGACACAAAATCTACTCACATTCTCTGCTGTGATAATCTCGGTGCAACCTACCTGCAGCTAATCCATCCTTTCATACTCGAACAAAAGCATGTTGGAATTAGAGCTAAGCATTCGGTTCGAACCGGGACGAACCGGACCGGAACCGCGAATCGTTTGGATGGAAATATGTTAACCGAGGACCGGACCTTATATAAGCGATTCAGATTGGACCAGAACTGTATTAAACGGGACGCAACCGTTTAATTATTGGACCGAACTGATTAAGATAAAGTTTCACTTTCATTATACAAAATTATGTTTCCTGTAAAATAAAGTTCCAATCCAAGTTTACAAAATAAAAAACAAACCCAAAATACTCCACAAACGGTTCTAACGCGTCCGAACCAGAACCGTCGGGTTATTAACCGAACCGAACCGCGAACCGTCTAATGACCATATGAAGAACCGAGGACCGGACCTGTTTAGTATTTCGCGGGTCAGTTCCGGTTCCAATTGGTCCGGTTCTACGGTACTAACGGGTCCGAACCACGAACCGCTCACCCCTAGTTGGAATTGATTTTCACTTTGTTCGTGAAAATGTATCTCAAGGAAAACTCAATGTACAGTTTATAACAACAGATGATCAGATTGTAGACATCTTTACAAAGCCCATTGTCGACTCAAAGATTCATGTTCTTACGCTCCAAGCTAAAGGTTGCCCCTAGCATACGAAGGAATATTAGATCATGTTGTAATTAGGTTATTCTATTAATCCTCATTGTAACCCTATTCTAAACATAATTATCATTACAATCACAATTACACACTTAAAGTTTATTATAATATGTTAAGAATTATGAAAATCATATAATGCACTTATACGTACTGTTATGAATGTGATAAATTATATAGTCACATAACCATCACATTTACTTTCTCCTACGACTTTGATTATCTTGTGCGTAGTACTTTGAATATATACACGAGAACGCTCTTTACAGAATCACAAAATATTACAAAAACTATGATAATCAATCAAAATCATTTATTTATATATTTATCTAACATTCTAACATAACTAGTAAAATATTTGATATACGCGTCTTTTCATAAATTTATGTCTATTCACATATTGTGAACATCGTACGTCTAATATAAATGTGTACGAGGAGGAAAATGAGAAATAAAGAAATTAATTAATTTTTTATATTTATATACTTTGAAGACATGAGTAGATGACCACATGCCCGTTATTAACTAACATACATTTTGAAATGGAGTTACGAGTGCGTGAATACTAAACTCATTTGATTGGATAAGTTGGGTGGTGGCCGTTGATTTTATGTTAATTTTTTTTACTTTACACAATGTTTTTAGTCTATAAAAATGTTTCCGTAAGAGATAAAATCAAAAGCTTACCTTGACTTGGTGGTTCATGCATCTTGAGCTCCATTTCATTAACTTCTTCTCACCTCAGGTTCGAAACCTGCACGTGGGTTTTTTTGTGTTTTTTTGGGTTATTTGATTTTCCCCACCTTTTATTAATCTTATATTTTAGCTATTTTTACGTAATTAGGCTTTTACGTTATAAACCTTAACACTCCTGTTTTGTCTCCATTACCGCTATTTATTTCACCGCCGCGGAGCGCGGGGTTCACCCTAGTTGCTATTACATTTACTTACCGAAAAGAAAAACAGTTGATATTAAGCCAATGATTTTTAGTCCAAATGGTTGAGTTAAGGTAACCAAGACTTTATTAAAAATAGGGAGGTTTTGGGTTCAAGTCCTACATGTGATAAAAAAAATTGGTTCCAGGTTAGACGAAGAGGTTTTCTCATCTAAGGTGGGTTTCCTTCTGATGGTGGTCTCACGTTCGGGACTGATGGGGATGGACTGATATACGAGCTTCCCTTCGGGGACGTGCCAGCCTAGAGCCCTAAGGTTCCGTACTCGAGTAATGAAGATGGCCGGGTGAACGTGATAAAAAAAACTGTTAAAAAAATAATATTAGTAAATTCATAAGTGAAGTGAAAGTGAAAAGATGCAATGCATCTATACATTTGTATCAATGCATTCATACAATTTTATCAGTCATCTTTATATACTAAATAAATAAAACATTAATTTCTTATACGTTATAACAAATAAGGCAATATACTAAATTCAAAAGAACTCAAATAACAAAAAGAAGTTTTATAACATTTAATGGCATGAAAGTGGTCACAAAATTAGTCACTATTAAATTCTGTACCCCTCTTCCACATCTCCATCGGAGAAGACACAAGAGAGCTTCCAGCTGCCATTGCAATTTGCAACACAACAGGTTCTCTCTCTCTCTCTCTCTCTCTCTCTCTCTCTCTCTCTCTCTCTCTCACACACACACACACACATACGCAAGTTCTTGTGCTTTTTTTGATAGATTCTTTACATGTATGCACACTTAATCGGCGATTTTACAGGATTGTTTATGTTGCTCGATTGATTGTTGCTTTTGTTAATCTGATTTTGATTCTAATTGCTATTCAGCTCTTGTCGTTATGATTTTCTTCGTATTGATTGGAAGAATCAAATTAGGTTTTTATAGACTGTTCTCAACTAGCTAATTTAGGTGTTTACAGTTGATAATCAATTTTGTGAGTCCATTTGTGGTTAGGTCATCTTGTGCGTTTGGCATTTTGAGTAGTCATTTGATGCCCTAGCTGTGAGAGGAATAACATCTTGTGTACAAATATTGGTTCAACAGTTAATTAAGAGAGGTTGTAGATTATATGTTAGAGAGACTTTGGTTAATCAGTTCGCGTATACAGGTTAAGATTTTGTCGATTTGTATGTTTGTATAGGGTTAGAGAGTTTCGTATTCGTTTTTAACTGATTATGCCCCCTTTTAAGCATGACTGGATGAAAAATGTGAGAAATATCGTCTTTATAGAAGGCGATTGCAATTTATGTTTCGTTGTGATGAGTTTTCTGTTTTTCTAGTATTATCCTAGGGATAGAAATCGGTGATCCGGAAGTAGTTTTCTTACAGTGACAGTTTTTAAATTAGTAATTGTTTCCAATGTGATGTAATGGAATTGTGTAGGAAAAGATCAGGATGATCTTACTCAATTTAATTGGAATTATTACATTTTCTTTAAGTTACTCTAAACTTAAGAAGTATGCCTTTTGTCAAATGGTTGACTTTATTCGTTCTGTTTTTCTCTTTACTCCCTTTTATGTCTTCTATCTTATACATTTATCAAGTTTTGACGGATTGAATATTTGATGTCAGTCTAACATTTGTCAAAAGTCAAACTTTATTCTTTCGTTTTAAGTCTTCTATCATATATATTCATCGTGTTATGACGGATAGAATATGTGAAGTCAGCCTAACATTTGTCAAATGGTTGAATTTGTTCATTGCAGAACGACGATGGTGGCCTTTTCATTCCCTCAGAACTCATCCATTCAGCTTAAGTCTTCATTGCTGCCTCAAAACACCCAATATCTCAACAGGGCCCCACAATTCCTTCCTGTAAATGATGTTACCATACGCGGTATGCGATCAAAGGACGCTAAAGCTTTTCCAAGATTATGCCATGCCATTTCTGAAAAACAATCTTCAAACTCGCTTGGTGCTGTGGCCAAAAATAACAGTCCCATAATTGTCATCGACAATTATGACAGCTTCACTTATAACCTTTGCCAGGTTCCCCGCTCTTCTTTACTACGATGATGAGTCAAAAACAATCTTCAAACTCGCACTACTACTTATAAACTTATACTGATGTCTCTTTATAATCTGTAGTATATGGGAGAGCTGGGCTGCAACTTTGAGGTTTACAGGAATGATGAGCTTACCGTTGATGAATTGAGAAAGTAATGACTCTCATAGCTTTGTAATCTATGTTCTTTAAGTGGATAGTAGCCAACTGATTTTGGGTATCTAATATTATGTTTTTGTAGGAAAAATCCAAGAGGAATTCTTATATCACCTGGACCAGGTAAGATCATGATTGTCCCTGAATTGCTTATAATATTTTACCTTCATAGTATCAATCTACTACATATCGTACACGTCCCGTTTCAAAGGCGCCCCACAAGATTCGGGAATATCCTTACAGACCGTACTGGAACTTGGACCTGATGTACCTTTATTTGGTGTATGCATGGGATTACAGTGTATTGGTGAAGCTTTTGGTGGTGAGTTTTTTAAGTTATACGCATTATGTGTGATGTTTATTATTCCTGTGTCGCATATATGCATCAAACTAGTTGAAAATGATTCAATCTTTTCTATAAGTTGTTATATGTGCTATGAAGTTAAAAACTTTTGTAGGGAAAATTGTGCGGTCTCCTTATGGTGTTATGCATGGAAAAAGTTCACTGGTTTATCACAATGAGGGCGGGGAAGACGGTTTGTTTGCAGGCGTATCAAAGTATGTTCAGTCAGTTCTAACAGTTAACTTGAGTAATTTTTTAGGACATATTAAAACTATAGTTTGTTCAGTAGGGATGTTTTTGTTAGATGTGGCAAAATGAGTGGGGTTGTGTAGGTTAGGTTGACCCGAAACACTCTGTTTCAAATTTTAGTATCTTTTTATAAAGGCAAGTTGGTTTTTAATAATCTAAACTATGAATCATTGGCTGATAATAATCCAAACTAACAGTTTGACTGGTGATAATCTTAACTTTCACTTTTATTGTCAATGGCAGTCCCAATAGCATAATCATCATATATTTACATTCGATTTACACTCGATTCTCACTTGATTTCGCTTGTACGTTTCTCTATTTCATTTAAAATCCTCATTTTGAGCGAAAATAAGTGTAAATCGAGTTTAAATCTATGATGATTATGCTACTGGGACTGTCATTGACAACAAATGTGAAAGTTAGGATCATCACCAGCCAAACTGTTAGTTTGGATTATTATCAGCCAATAAGTCATAATTTAGATTATTAAAAACCAAATTGCCTTTTATAAACAATTAGTGTGTAAAATATGATATAAAAATCATATGGTTTTAATAATAATATAATCAACTGTATAAAGTGATTAGGAGGTTTTAATGCGCATAAAACATTTTGGGCTTCCTTCTACCCATTTAACCCGTTTCTTCTTGGATAGTTTTTTATTTGTTTGAACCGTTCACAATTAAACGGGTTGAAATTATAGATGCATACTCTTGTTAATTTTTTCACATTTTTTCCAGCCCGTTTACTGTCGGTAGATATCATAGCCTCGTGATCGAGAAGGAAAGCTTTCCTAGTAATGCACTTGAAATTACAGCGTGGACAGAGGACGGGCTTGTAATGGCTGCTCGCCATAAAGTGTATCGACATTTGCAGGTACCAACCGTTCGACTGTTGTGCCAAACATGTTTTTAACAATCGATTGAATTCTTAATATTATGTCGTTTTGATCGCAGGGCGTGCAGTTCCATCCAGAGAGCATTATAACAACCGAAGGCAAGACAATTGTTGCGAACTTCATCAAACTAATTGAAAGCAAGGAAGCTGTTTCTGCTCCTTAATTTGATCAACAACTGCTACAATAGGTAGCCTGGTTTTGACATTTTGAACTACAAATCAATATATTTATCTTGAGGCTTCCTTTTTGGTTGATCTTATTTTGAAATTTTGGTGGTTATGGATCACAACTTTATTTTAGGGCATATTGTTTCAAAGTCGTGATACTAAATAAAAGGGCTAATTTTGTAGAATAGTAACCAAGTTTCAAAAGTGTTCTAATTAAGTCACTTAATACACATTTTACACGGTATACACCCTCGGTATACTATGGTAAGTGACCTAATTGAAACACTTTTGAAACTTGGTTACTATTCTGTGGTGTTTTCCCTTAAGGCCGGTAATTTCTAACATCTAACTCGTCTAATTAAAATGGTTGGTCCGTAACCTAGGGTATTCAACTAATCGAATTTCAAGTTACTTGAGTTAATCAATCAAGTTATTTGAATTTTGAAATTCTAAAGTTGAATTCGAATTTGATTCAATTAAAAAAACCTATTCAAATAAAATATATATATAATTCAATCAATAAAAAGTTTTTAAAATTATGTATAATAAATAAAAGTTATATGTATAATTTCGTTTTTTATTTGAAAATCACAAATTCAAATGTTTCGAAATTCGAACTCTAAATTCCAGTCGGTTCTTAATTCGATTCAAAAACTCGAAAACTAAATTCGAAATCGAATCGAATATTGAGTTTTTTAGTGCAATTCGAATATTAAACAACGTTACGTCAACCTATTAACGACCTGTTTAACTTGTTTTTACAACCCTCCAACCCGTTTTAATACTTTTAAAACTTAATTCTAACATGTTTACTTCCTGTCTACTTAGATAAATAGGTTTAACATGTCGTGTTTGAGTTACACGATTTCCAGTGTATCCAGGTTAGGATCAATTTCTATAACTCGAATAAATACATGAGTTGAACGTCTCACACAATTAACACCCTAAATCAAATCAACACAATTTGGAATATACAAGTCAAAATAAATTGTAACATAAACCTCAATACAAAACATATATCAACATTATTTCACATGTGAATCTCTCACTTACTCTTCACAAACATCATCTTTCCCGGCAATAATAACCGCTGCAGTCATATCCAAAAACAACCCATGCTCCACCACCCCTTCAAACGCTGAGATCTCCTTCCCACGCGTCCTTAATCGGAGTCTCGAAATACAAATCCACAATATAATTCATATATTAGTAACATAAGGCTTCCCATCACACCTTTCACCTTTAAACAACTCTTGAAGCCTAATCAAATTATACTTCCAACAAAACTGCACCACTTCAACCGGCATTGCCAACCCACTCCCCCCAACCCCGAAACAAGCTTCGAGTCGTCGACAACCACAACGAACTTATCGGAAGCAGCCTCCACCATCTTCTCCAGGAGGCTATGGGCAAGTCATCAATCCCGAAAACGGACTATATAATGCTATGTAATGTACTTTATATGATGGGTTACTGGCGGTTATTTTACTAGAGGTTTATAATCTATCATTGTGTGATTCCTGTTTAAGCATATACTCGAATGGTGGGTGCAGGGCAGACGATTTGAAATTTTAAAGACTCCTAGAGAAGATGACCAAGATTTCATGATCCGGTGTCGAACTTATTCCAAGAGAGCTTGGATCGAATCGGTATTGCTATCCGAGCTCTCTAAAACAGGGCTTTCATCGTCAGAAACTTTCCGACGGATGTCGTCGTAAAACAACTTTTATTATTTAAAAAAAAATCCCGTCGGTAATATGTCATAAACTTATCGACGACTACAAAATCTGTCATTGATAGATTTCCGGTCATAGTAGTTTTTCAGGTTTGATTCACGGTGAGTTGTCCGAAGAAAGATAAAAATAATAAAATATAAATTTGGGGTATTTGTATTGCTAGAAATAAATATATATATTTTTAATAAAAATTAAACATAATTAGCGATGAAAATCTGCCGATAATCCGTCGCAAAGTGAAAACTGAAGGGATGAGCATTTCGTACCGAGTACCGGTATCATACCGATAGATTCGGTACCGGTATCAACACTCACTTTTTCATAAATTCGGTACCTGTACCGTACCGATAAATTCAATGCCGGTACCAGTACCGGTACGGTAACAATCTCATATCTAGAAAACTGTCTGGAGAAATGTTGAATTTGTTGGAGAAAGAACCATCGGTAATCCGTGGGTAATTCGTCACAAGATCACCTACGGTATTTCGTCAGAAAACATATTACCCACGAGCACTTTGCCAACGGAGCATCACCGATAGAAACCCATCGGTAATGGCTATCGCCGACGGATTTCTAATAGAATTGTTCGTCAGTGAAAGTCCAATTTTCTCGTAGTGACATGATAGATGTGGGTTTTATAACTAAAAACCTATATTCTTATACAAACCAAAATATACGGTGTCTCTTTACTTTATATCATAACAATTATTTGTAGGTGTAACCATTCAATCACGACTAGATAAAAGTTCCGACTTTAACAAATTTTCATGAAGTTTTTTTTTTTGAATAACATTAAATCAAATCAATGTAAAAACAAGAATGCAATATAAATAAAACCAAAAATTAAATATACATGTGTTTAATGACCAAAACATATAGATCTAAACTAACTAGGATACATTGTTAAAAGAGTAAGATCTAAACAAGTAGAATCTTTCCACACATTTGAGTGTCTTTTAAGGATCTCTCTAGCTTTCTCCCTTGGATATGAATGTATACCATTTACTTGAAGCACCATACACAACTTCTCAACGGTCCCAACCCTCATCATCTCTTTAAGTACCCCATCGGTTCCCGAAAATTTCGATAGCAACGAAACAATCATCAACGCTCGCTCATCGACCTTCTGAGAAACCTTCGTTATCCGCTTCGTGATCATGGCTATCCCCGCAGCATGACCAAGAAGTTGAGCCCTCCCATCGGCCGAAGAACACAAGTGAACCAACACCCCCATGACCACCTCGGTAATCCCCTTTTCGGGTGACCCGAGTTCTAGCTCAACGAGCTCGAAAACAGCTCCGGAGTCAATCATCATAGAGCAGTTTCTTGGCCACGTGCATGTGGTAAGCATGACATGCAAAAGATCCTTGATTGAGTTGATCCCACGTTCAAGATTGTTAGTTTCTCGATGTCGAAGAACGCGTACAATCGTGTTGAAGAAGTCCCGGTTCAATCTCTCGAAAACAAGCGATTTCGCGTTGTGCATGATGTCTTTTAGCAAAACTATTGCGTGTGATTTCATGTTTGTGTTTGTGTCATCGAAGGCATCATCATGATCAAGATTCAAAACCCATGTTAAAGAACTTATGATCCGATCATGTTTCGAAAGAATCGCGTGTGTGTCATCGCTCGTGAATCGAACAAGATAAAGAACGTTTAGGGTTTCTTTCAAACCCACCCTTGTGCAATCTTGATAACACGAAACAACTAAACTAATCATGGCTCTAACAACACCAACTTCTTTCAACCAAACCCTATTTGCTTCACTCTCGGATGCAAGATCCTCCAAACTTTTAAGTGATGTTAGTTTCAAATCCGGTAAGTTAAGGTTCTTGATTAGGTTTCCCGCGATAACCTGAAATTTTTAGAAAAATGATGGAGTTAGCATGAATGATTTCGTTTGTAGGTGATTTTTAAAACTATTTTGGTTGCAGGCTCTGACTTTTCATGATTGAGTTTGTTCCTCCCCTTGTGGAAATATATAAAAGTCCGCTTGTGAGTGTAGCGGACTCAAACTTAAAATGTCAGAGTCCGCTAGTGGGAGGAGCGGACTCTCATAAACCAAAATAATTTAAAAAGAAAAAACCCAGAAACCAAATGGATTTGCATATCTACACCACTTTGACAAAAAAATTCCGATTACCTTTGTTTGAAACGATGATTGCGTCGTCGGAAGTTGATCGGAGGCGCGCCATGATTGGATGAGACGGCGGAGGTTGTGGTTGGGTGTGAAATCAGTTTGAATGGGCAGTGGTTGTTTGGTGACTGGACATGTGTTGTTTTGGCCGTGGGACTGCCACCGTTGGATGCTGTCTCGGTCGTAGGTGATGCCGGTGGTGACGGTCACCGGATCTTTCATAATTTGGAGGGAGATTGGACAGATGAAGTGGTGTGGGATTTCAAGATCATCCATTTTTGTTACAAGAAAAATGATTGTTTGATGGTTAATTATATGGATTTGGTGATGGTAAGAGATTGCGGCTAATTTGTACGTGTGGGTCTCTTCTTTAGCTTGAGTTGGGTTCAAAGACTTTGTTTGATTCAAGAACTCATTTGAAACGTCTCCACCAATGTTCCTCCATAATTAATATACATGTATGTATATATGTGTGTAAAGACTTTCTTAGTAAGAGTAAGAAAGACTTTGATGTGTCAATTTTTTAAATATTTTTAAACATTTGGATTTCTTTTATGTATTTCTTATACTAGGTTAAAATCTCGTGTATTACATGAGTTGAATAAATATAATATTATATATTAAGTAATAAGAAAAATATTTTTTTAAAACTCGTGTTTTACACAGGCTTAATAAACTCGTGGAATACAATATAATTTGTTAGCACATACACTCGTCAAAATATGTTAGGAGATTAATTATTAATATAAAGATTATATTTTCTTTAAAAATATATAAATATTAAAAGATGGAGGTGTATTTAATAAGAGGGGTGAGCGAGAAAAAAATGATGAGAATAAATATGAAGACGACACGTACAATGAAAAACATTTATTTATTGTATAGTATAGTATAGTATAGATATAGATTAAATTAATTCTAAAACTTTGTGTGATTCTTAAAACTTTCTTAGGAAGAGTACGAAAGATTTTGATGTGTCAATTTTTTAAATACTTTTACACATTTGGATTTCTTTTATATATTTCTTATATTAAATTAATTGTAACTTTGTGTGATTCTTAAAACCGGTCTAACTTTGAATATCTAAAACGGTCGATTCGATTACAAATCATGTTTAATAGAAATTAAAATTTAAAAAGGAAACCAAAATGCAAATGTTACACACATTGCTCTATTTAAAATTAAAATACAAAATAATAGAGTAAAAGTGTTATCATTATCCACAAGGACTATATTGACGGGCGAATACATTAACGTATGTTCAGAATCCACATATAGTGTATTCGATACTGTTAAAATAATATCTTTTTTTGTTGTATTTCAATTCTTCTGTCCAACATGTATTTATTATGGTACTAGGTTAGAAACCTCGTATATTACACGGGTTGAATAAATACAATAAATAAATAGAATATTATATACTTAATAAAAAATATTTATATATTACATATTTATGACACATTAAATAGTTTTTTAATACAAAATTTAGAAACGTCATATAGTTACTTTTAAAAATGTTTGATAAAAAGAATAAAAAAATAGTTTAATTTCTATAAATGTTTTATGAACAAACCTATATTTTTTTAAATAAAAAACGTTTTATAAAAACAATTATATAAATCATTATTATTTAATAGGAGACGGACGAAAAATAAAAAAAATATTAAAAAACAATTAAAGAAAATTTGTGCAATTAATAGGAGAGAGATGCGAAAAAAAATTTCTTACCAAAACCTTTATTTATTATAGAGTATAGATTTTATGTTTGTTTTAAATGTGCATGTGGGCTTGAGGATTAAGCCGAATAGATGGACTAAATAAAGCTAGGGTTCGGCTCGTGCAAACTAAATAGGCTTAAAAGGACTTCCAGCTAGGCTCGAGGAGGTGCCGGTTAGAGGCTGAGTTTTAGGTTAAAAGGTTGCGAGAGAGTGATTATACGAACCTCAATCACTCTCTCCCTTTGTTTTCTCTCGTCTTCTTCATTAGCGAGGCTAGGGTTTGTAATCTGTGTAGTTGATCGTTCATCTTCTCGGTGATTTTGTGAGAGTTTTGTTTCTTCGGATCGTCGCAATGTTGATATGTGTATTGTTTGTGTTTGACACTTTGTATTAGTCTTTGAGTGTTGAATGTCCATTCTAGGTTTCTGTTTGTTTTAGATATGTATTTCGGGCAAATACAATAAAATATCACCAATATCTACAAGTTGTGTGTTCATTAGTAGATAAACTAAACTTTTTATGTTTACAATACTGCCATAGTGTGGACAAGCCAAACTTCATTTCTTTAAGTTAATCAACATAGAAGAAAGACAAATTCAATCAACAAAGATAATTACAAGAATGATAAAGTTAAAGACCAAGTCATAAAACATAGTGATCAAGTAAAATAGATGATCAAAACGCAAGATAAAAGACTTGGAAATATTCTAAGAGTTAAAAATGATCACTAAATCAAATTTTATAAAAATAATATATATTTATAAAAAACAAATCAAATAATGAGCATCTTTATAAACCTAATCAAAAGTTTATAAAAAAGTTTAATTTTTTTTATAAAAATGCTAGAAAATATTTTGTATTAAAACTACTTAGAAATAATCTTTTCTCGAGTAATTATTCCAACATGTTTTAAGTCTTGAATATACATCATTTTCACATTCCGTAAAGACTCCATTTAAAAAGTTGACACAACTTTTTTTTTTATAAATATACCTAAAATGATTGAAAATACTTCACGAAGAAGTGATCGCTTTTGATCATTTCTAAGATGTCGTTCTCAATCAAGTAATTTAAAAAATGTTTGAAAAAATACCAAATGAAATATACATCGACTGATTTACATGACCCTAGATCAACCATCATGATTTTTCTAAAATATTTTCCACAAATAATCTTCATCTATCTAAATAAATATTCTTCACATATTTAATCCAATCTCTTCCAAAATAAAAAACACAAATATACACCATAAACTTTCAAATGCATCATTATTATAAATCTTTTTACTAAAATATATAAATTTTAAAATTATTGTAAATTCTATTTCATGTGTTGTACACATTGAATCAAACTTAATAAGAAGTGTTAGTGGGCAAATTCCACCGACAAGATAACCCCTCAAGTTTATTTAATGATAAAAATAGCCTCTAAAGTTTATAAAATGTTATTTTAATCTTCAAGTTTACCTACTATAGTATATATAGTCTATTTTTCCTTACTAATTTTTATTTTTATGTTAAAGTATTCTTCACGTATCGTGGTTATATCGACCGATGATGACGTGCTGTAACCGTGATGAATGAGACCGATACCGACTGAAAAACATCGGTACCGTTATATAACTGTCTTTTATCTATGTTTCGATCTTCACAACCGAGTCGCCGTAACTTCATACATTTCTTTTATGTATTTAACCAAGTTTTTTTTTGTGATTACCCACGTTAATGTCACCTTCTCAACCGTTTAAGGTTCGCCTCCCGCCGCGGAGCGCATGAAGAAATTTATTTAATCACGTGTCTTTTTTGCTTAGCCACGTTAATGTTACCGCCTCAACCGTTTAAGGTACGGTTCCCGCCGCGGAGCGAGGGAAACATTTATAGTTTCAAGCTATATTTTCAAATTAATTATGGATGTTATTATTTTAATGTTAGTGGTAGTGGTAGAGATAATTGTGTCTTGCGAGTCAAACAAGTGTTCGGTGGTCAAAAGGGTTGAAAAAATTGGTTGTCGCCATATATGTATGGTCCATACGGAGACTTGGAAAATAAGACTTTGCAACTTTTATCTTACTTCATAGTCCACGACTCCACACATAGATTTAAACATTTTCATTATCTTTTTTATAATTTTATATATATTAAAACCAAATGAAGAGAAATCTAGTAAGAAGCTAGAGATACAAAACAAGATATTATAATTGAAAATTAAAGTTATAGTGATCTTTTCATTCCATTAAATGAAACTTTGTTTTATGCTCGATTCATGTGTACGAGCTAACTTTGATGATAACCTCCTGAATCTTGACCGCTCCTTTTTAACCTTGTTGAAAATCCTTTCATTCTGAGCCTTTTAAAGAGTCCATAACATAACTAAAATAATATTTAGCCCTAATTTTTTATACATCTTACTTTCAATCGCCTTTTCTTTGAATTGTAGCATTTCTTTCACCGAACTCCCCAAAGCGACAACCATATTACTCCAAGTTGATACCAAATTCCAAACCTCCACCACTAAAGGACAATTAATAAGCATGTTATCAGAAGATTCTAAGGCTAAACCACATCCATCACATACAGTTTAGGAATGTCGACATTCCCTTTTGCAAGCTCAAATGAGAATTTATCCAAACCCGCTCTCTAGCGAAAAAATTAACTTTTTAGGAAGCCATTTGGACCAATGAAATAATCTACTGTCATGGTGAAACTTTTAATTCAACTAAACCATTGAACGAGCGGACTGAAAATTCACCTGACTTGTCCCTAACCCGTCGCCACTTGTTTGGGCAAAGGATGGGAGGTTCACCCTTAACAAATCGATGCAACTCTAAATTTCTTCAAGCTCCAATACCGATGACGGATCCCTCGACTAGTTCCAACATATTCCAGCCTCTAAAACCTCCGGTTTCAAGCGATCATTAACCAAACATTTTGTGTCGCCTTTCGGCTTGAATAAGCTAGGAAAGAGATCTATGAGGCACCCTTGGTTAGACAAAGAACTGTTTTTCCTAAAGAAAATACAACTTGGTTTAATCATGATTCTCCATCAGCATAAAGATAAACAAGAGGTTGGTTTTTTGTTATAAATGCATTAAAGAATTTGCAGACTTTAGAAGGGGGTGAGTGATTTTGGTAAACATCAGTCTTGGGGGAGATTGTAGAGTCATGATAAGGCTAGTGTTACCAAAAGTCACTAATTGTATAAACTCCAGAGAAAATAATTAAGGAAAAAATCATGTTATATATACTACAAGGGGTAAATTTGAAACTTTAAAAACTTGAGGGAATCAAAGTGACAATTTATAAAGTTGAGGGAAATGTTTGACATTTAACCAAACTTGAGGGGTTGAAGTTGTCGGTGGCATTTGCCACCGACACTTCTGATTAAGTAGTATAATAATGCATTAAAGAATTTGCAGACTTTAGAAGGGGGTGGTGATTTTGGTAAGCATCAGTCTAAGGGGAGATTGTAGAGTCATGATAAGGCTGGTGTTACCAAAAGTCACTACGTGTATATAGTCCAGAGAAACAACCTCTACTTCGGATGAAAAAGTAACTCCAGAGGATGAGTACTCAAGATAACTATCTAAAGTTTTGTCAAGTATAAGGACTATTCTAGATTAAGAGTTTAATCCAGACAAAGACTTAGTCCTGATAGTCAACTTATTACTCTGAATCAAAGAGAACAGGTACATGAAAGGTAATCTAGATGAGTCAAGTACTTCGGATGACCAAAATGATCATCGGACTACAACTTGTTCATCTGGACCAATTTGTGTTTCTTCAACAAAGGCTTACTCCAGAGAGCAACTGACTACAAAGAAGTTAGTTTGTTATGCCACATCGAATGTTTAAAACTTATGTATAGGTCAATTATATTCGTCTATAAATAGCATGTAATGTTCGTTTATTTTGTAACTGTCATTCCTTACTTGTGCAAACTTTCAATCAATCAATACAATTGACCTTTGATTTACATTCTTGTATTTGTTCTTTGTGTTTGATTATTGAATTGATTGTTTTCATCTTTCAATTTAATCACAAAATCATAATCTTGTTGAATATCAGTCCTACACTAGACTACGATGAGTATGGGCCGATTATGTTTATTTATGGGCTAAAACGAACATATAACCGGTGCTCTAGTTTTAGATTTTCATAACTGATTGATTTTTGTATATAATTAGTTCGGTTAATTCAGCTATTGAGAAAGATCGTTCGTTAGGTTGTTTGTCGCTTTGGATGGTTAGATTCAAACTAATTTTTATTATTAAATTGAATTATATATCCAAGCCAAATAATCATTTTAATTTATAAAAGAGAATAAGGCGACATTTAATATTTTATTTATAGACAATTATAACAAAACTTTTCTCATATATAACATCTTATTTATAGAAAGTTAAAAAGATAAAGGTTAATATTAATGTTGGTTTAATTATTTATACATATATAATCATAACCAAATCATAACATAAAGATCGGTTATCATAAAATTCATAACCGATTTCAATTGTTTTGGTTCGATTTTTTGAGTTATGGTTTAAATGTTTGGATTTCTACTCACCCCTAACCTCCCCCCCCCCCCCCTCCCTTCCTTCCCCACACACAATTTTCCACTTAAAAATGTTGGATATTTTAGTTTAATTAGATTAACTTGTTTGATCAATACATATTATCTTAAACATCAAATAAGTTAGGAGTTGCGGAGTGCAAACTTATTTGATTTTATCATAATATAATGGGAGTCTAGGGGCAGCGCCCTGTAAGCGGTGTCCGAGAGGCGGCAGCCCCTGGCGAGGTCCAAGGGGCAGAGCCCCTAGCTGGGATCGAGCTGTCAAAATAATGGGCGGATTTTTAATTAAATTCAAAATTCGAATTTAAAATTAGAATTGCCTTTGGCAGTTATCTGGTTTTCCCAGATTTATTTAACATTTGATCATACGTTTTCTTTTTCTGGTTCATATCTTCATCACAAGATTTCTGCATATTTTGTTCCGGTTAATCTCTGAATTGTATCCAATCAATTCATTTAGGTGAACCATCAAATATATTTGATCTAAAAGTGTTTCACGCCTTTCAGAAAGTCCAAGTTGAATTTGTTTAATATCTACAACAAAAAAACACCAAGACAAAACATTTAAAAATATATGATTTGTTTGTACGAGTTATCTTTTTTATTTTAAACTGATATAAAAAGTCTGAAAAGTCAAGAAGTATGAGTAAGTTGTTTGAATTTTTCCCACTGTCAAATTGTTTTTTTTTTAATCCTAGTGTTTTATTCAATAAATGACATATATAATCATAACATAAAGATCGATTATCATAAAATTCATAACCGATTTCAATTGTTTTGGTTTGATTTTTTCAATTATGCTTTAAATGTTTGGATTTCTACTCATCCCTAACCTCCACCCCCTCCCCTCCCCACACACAATTTTCCACTTAAAAATGTTGGACATTTTAGTGTAATTGAATTAACTTGTTTGATCAATACATATTATCTTAAATATCAAATGAGTTAGGAGGTGCGGAGTGCACACTTATTTGATTTTATCATAATATAACGGGGTCCGGGGGCAGCACCCCTAGAAGCGGGGTCCGATAGGCGGCAGAGCCCCTGGCTGGGATCGAGCTGTCAAAATAATGAGCGGATTTTTAATTAAATTCGAATTTAAAATTAGAACGAATTTCCCATATTTATTCAACATTTGATCATACGTTTTCTTTTTCTGGTTCATATCTTCATCACAAGATTTCATCATATTTTGTTCTGATTAATCTCTGAATTGTATCCGATCAATTCATTTGGGTGAACCACCAAATAATTGTAACACCCTTAATTGAAAAACCAATTAATAAAACATTTAAACGCACACGGAAGCTTTTGTCCCCAATTTTTTTTTACCTTCTCGCGTACCGCGAGATTCTGGATAACTCCCCTCGCGTACCGTAGGGAGTTAAGAAAATCCTGACCGAGAGCCGGGTCTCTCGCGTACCGCGAGAGATACCTTCCTGGCTCTCGCGTACCGCGGGGGACCTGAGTAAATAGAAAGTTTATTCAGTTTGCCCAGTTCCAACATTTAGCCATTTTTCACCATTTTTCAATTCCACATGACACCAAAATTTACCAACACCTGGGTTTTAGTTCAAAAACATATCTACCACATATATAAACACCAAAATAAAGTTCATGTGTCTAATTACACCACAATTAACGGATTTTCCTTTAAATCCCCAAAACACCAAAAAATGAATGCATACGAGAACCCTCCACGCCATGGACTTGACTTTGACCTACATCGGAGCTTTTCTTACATAACCACATAAACATATCACCATTAGTAATGACGATAAACACATTCAACAAGTATTTACACTTGTTTTCACCCCTTTCACCCATTTAACCCGTTTGGTTAATTAAGGTTCTTAACACTTGCATTTCCACTACAAGTCTCATTCTTTTCATATTACATTCATTTACCACCACCCATTCAACCATTTGAAGTATTCCACACTTCTAATTAGGTTCACGACCTCTTGATGCGAATACCACAACTCGTCTTACCCGCACCTGGATTATTTGACTCCAAGTTCACCCTTTGAAGTATTCCACACTTCTTATTGGGTTTACTACCTCTTGGTGCGAGTACTACAACTCGTCTTACCCGCACTTGGAGTAATTGACTCCAAGTCCACCCTTTGAAGTATTTCACACTTCTTATTGGGTTTACTACCTCTTGATGCGAGTACCATAACTGGTCTTACACGCACTTGGAGTATTTGACTCCAAGTCCACCATTTGAAGTATTCCACACTTCTTATTAGGTTTACTACCTCTTGGTGCGAGTACCACAACTCGTCTTACCCGCACTTGGAGTATTTGACTCCAAGTCTACCTTTTGAAGTATTCCACACTTCAATCCACCATTTCACCAAATTATCACATTTTGTTTGACTATATACCGCATAAGTCAATTTCACCAAATTCACCACATTTACATATTAGATTGACTATTTTCCACATAAGTCAATTACACCAAATTCACCGCATTTACATATTAGGTTGACTATTTTACCACATAAGTCATTTACACCAATATCACCATATTCACATATTAGTTTGACTATTTACCACATAAGTCATTTACACCAATATCACCACATTCACATATTAGTTTGACTATTTATCACATAAGTCATTTACACCAATATCACCATATTCATATATTAGTTTGACTATTTACCACATAAGTCATTTACACCAATATCACCACATTCACATATTAGTTTGACTATTTACCACATTAGTCAATTACACCAATATCACCATATTCACATATTGGTTTGACTATTTATCACATAAGTCATTTACACCAATATCACCATATTCACATATTGGTTTGACTATTTACCACATAAGTCAATTACACCAAATTCCATCATATTAGTTTGACCTTCTACCACTAAAGTCAAATTAATACAATTCCACACATACTACATTCAAGCAATAGCCATACACATTCATTTCAACTTATAGTATGCATACATATCACATACACCACACATTTATCAACATTACTAAGTAAGTGCAAAGGCACTTACCCTTTTGAGTTGGAAGATCCCGTGCCTCCTCATCGGTTCACAATTTGATTACTTGAATAAATACACCTAGTTTAGTAATCAAACATTCATCACCAACACAAAATAATTGAGTCCACAACTCAATTTTCATTTCCAACCCAAACTGACCCGTTTGGGTTATCCCCATAACCAAACACCCTCTTTCAATACAAACTCATCCACTTGAGTTTTCTTTCCAATTCCTTGACACTAATTTCTCATTCACTAACTTTTATTATGTAAATTTGGTGTTTGTTCAAGTGTCTAATACCACCTAAACACTTAATCATCACTAATTCAACAATCTAGCATCATGATCCAAACACCCCCAATTTTCACCATATGAACCCTAACTTTTCAAAATCAAAGGGTTCTAGGATGTTAATCACCACCTTTTATCTTTAGTTTAGCTACCTTTATCTTTAGTTTAGCTAGATTATTCAAAATCTAACACCAATTTATCACATGCATACACAATTTTTAGATTTCTACAAAACCCATCAACTAACACATTCATGGTGAGATCAAATGGAAGATTATCACTTACTGGATGTTAGGAAGATGTTGTGTGAGCCAAAACCTTCACAAATCCAAGCTCAATTACACGATTTAGGCTTCAAGATCGTTTTCTCCTTTTCTCCACTTGAAATGAACGACCCCAAACACCAAATGAGCTCAATTTTGACTTTCACTAGTCAAAATGGCAGATTTTAACATTTACACTTTTGGCCCCTCAACTTTCATAACACCCAATTCATTCCAAAACTAGTTAAAAACTAGTATAACCCCATTACTTACTTGAAACCCACTTGTTTCAACTTATTTTTAAAATATTATTTTCACCATAATATTATTTAGAAATATTTATTTATTTGAAAACGAAACCCGGATTTTGGTTCGTTACAATAGATTTGATCTGAAAGTGTTTCACGCCTTTCGGAAAATCCAAGTTCAATTCGTTTAATATCTGCAACAAAAAACACCAAGACAAAACATTTAAAAATATATGTTTTGTTTGTACGAGTTATCTTTTTTAATTTAAACCGATATAAAAAGTCTGAAACGTCACGAAATATGAGTAAGTTGTTTGAATGTTTTCCCACTCTGTCAAATTGTTTTTTTTTTTTGAATCCTTGTGTTTTAATCAATAAATGACTAGTTAGGGTTGGGTTTAGTTTATAAAAGACTAGGTTATATACCCATGTATTACATGAATTGTTTAGTAAAAAAAATGAAAGTACAATAATGTATAAAAACTTAAAATAATGTATAAAACTGGAAATAATTTTTTTTCTCTTTAATTAAGTAATAATTAGAATTCAAATTTTATACCATCTTTTTTTAAAATAAAAACATTAACATAATTGAATTTTAAAATTAAAACTTACTTAAAATTAAGAAAATTAGAAGATTTTAATGAGAACAAATATAGTGATTACACGTAACATTATTTGTAGTCATTTATTAGAATAAAGATGTATGCATGTCATCTATTCTTAAATTGATGTGACTATATTGTTCAAGAAAGTGATTGCGAGGCTTTAACTTGAAAATCAAAGTTTAACTTGTTCGATTAGGCCGACCATGACATGATTAATTGTCAAAAATGGTGTTTAATCAGAAACAAACTAGAAACAAGAACGCATAAACATGAACCAATCGATTACAAAAAGAAATAGACAAACAAACTTCTAAGACTACATTTTTTTGTTCTTTCTTGTGTGTTAAACGAGAGGAAAAACGACACATAAATTAAACACCAACGGCAGGGAGCAATCAACGGGGCCAGAAAGAGAAATACCGAGTGAGATCGAGGGGATTGAAAGACACCAGCTGGAAGGAGGGAGAGGAGATCTTGATTCACTTTCCATCTTTGAGCAAAGGGAGAGAAGAGGCGAATGAATTTGTACACATAGTGGGAGCTGGGCCAAAAATTAGATGGGCTTCTGGCCCAGAGCAATGTTGAGAGGAAAAACCCAAGAAGATAGCAGCTCACTCATGCAATAAAAAGAAAAATTAGGATTAGCAAATTGGAAATAAATAATAAAGTGGAATTTTTAACATTAATCAATATCAGACACGACATTAACAAGTCTTCTTTTATATGTATATACTTCTTCGTTAATTTGACCATTCCTTGAATTTGTGTTTATCGTTTATATTTTTTACATTCTTGTTGATATAAAAAAAAATTGTGAAAAAAGTATATTTTACGGCATATAGTTTAATTATAAACATATTAAAAGAAAAAAGAAGAGATATGATGAAGAAGACGAATTGCCTCTAATCAATTAAAAAAACTATGTTGTAGATCACTTTTTAGCCGATTTCAAATCTGATTTTATTGTAATTATAAAAAGATTAAATATTACCTAAAAATCACGTAAACTAGAAGTTTTGTACGATTGATATTTTATTGACAAAAATAAATGATGTTTTATATTATTTCTAAAATTAAAGGATTGACGTTGACTAAGAAATATAAATGTATACCAACCTAATTTATTTTCATTAAAGAAAGACGGTTACACGTTAAAATCCTTATTATTATAAATATTTTTTTTTATCTTGTCACGTTCAATTCTGATAAAGTTTTGAGTTTTATTTCTCGTCTCCCTCCTATTAAACAATAACAACTTTAAATAATTTAATACTTAAAATTTATTTTATTATTTTATTATTTTATATTTTATTAAAATTTACTAAATTATAAGAATATTACAATTATATTTTATCTTAAAATATATTTTTATAATTCTTGAATTCATTATTTGTTATTATAATTCTTAAATTTTTATTATTTCTTAGTTCACCGATTGATGATGACATTTAACATACAAATCTACATAGAATCTGCTAGTTTACAAGTTGTTTTTATTCAACTCATTTAAAATAATGAGTTTTCTAAGTTAGTTATTTAATATATTAAATAATATTATCGGCAAATTGTGTATAAGAAAAAAATAATATTATATATACCAGGAGATTCAAATAAAAAGTGTAATTTGGCTAAAAAGTCTAAAAAACAATCTTAGCCATCCATTTGCAAATAAGAGATGAGATTTAAGTGGGGGAAAAATAAGGTTAGAGGGGTATCTTTGAAATAGCAATTTTTGTTGACTTTTTTCAAGTTCCCCCTCATTTTTTAAACTTCAATAACTTTTTTATATGACATTAATTTTTGAAATAAATTACATCATAAAATCGAGCATTTTTCTCTCTTTAATTTGAGTATAATGTTGATATATAAAAACGATGATTTAAAAAAAAATCAAAATCTTTGTTTATTTTCGATAAAACAGCACTGATAATAGAATCTGTGCTAGCACTGATAATAGAATCTGTGTTATTTTCTAGTAAACAACAGCAAACCTACAAAACATTTCGTGTCCTCACTATAAGACACGTTGCATGTATTTGAGCCCAAAACTACAAAACATTTAAACGTGGGCGCTAGAAACTCACCTTTGCTACACGCAACTTGATCTCTAGAACCCGCTAACACCTCGTACTCGCTCTTCGACTTCGCACCTATATTACACATAAATTTACGAGTCAATACGTAACCCGACATTAAACTTTCACCTACGCACCTTAACTCTATGTCGCGCAAGGCCACGTCTACGTGCATGGCACCATGCATGGGGTGCATACGCTTCGAGCACCCCTTGTCCACGCTCCCGAAATCTAAGTTCACATTTGGTTCAACACCGGATCCTCGAACTCGCCTCGTTACAGCGCCATAATTCATCATTGCGAGTCGTCCTTTGTCTTCTTCGTCGTGACATCGTCCGGAACCACCTCAGCCGTCACCGTCACGTCGCCGAGCCACCAACGTCCCGCGAACGGCCCGAGGGCCTCCTTTCGCTGCTGTCGCAACTGGCAAGCACCATTTCCGGCATCCATGCGTTGTTCCGAGACCACCCGCGGCCGCAGTGGTCGTCTCCCGCCCCTGTCGCTGTCCGAACAGCCGTGAACAGCCCTTCGAGGGACTGTCGTGTCCGCCCAACAGCACCGTCGGCCGCCTTTGCACGAACCCCGGCTGCCTCGTCCCTCTCCGAATGCTCGTAAACCCTCCTCTCGCACCCTTAGGGTTTTCGGCTAACATCCACTCAACACTCACAAGTTTTAAATGACCGAATGATTAAACGAGGACAAATATAGACGTTATACCTTTGATCCGAGTGACTCGTGCAAATCGAATCACCAAGAACTCGTCTCCTCTTTCGCTACTTGTCGCCTACGAAATCCTAGAACCATAAAACAATTATTACGATTAACCGAAACTTAAAACACATACATGATGATTAGAGGCTCGCAATTATACCTTGATCTTGACCAAATCACAATGAACGGCCTCTCTCCATCTCCCTTCTTGCTCTCGGCAGCCGCAACCTCCAAATGGAGGTTCTCCATTTGTGTAACACCCTAAAAGGGTGTGTACGCCGGACCGGGGTCGGCCCTAGCGTCCCAACGGCCCCCCACTCGGGCTTGGCCCGTCTCAATTCCTTTTATAAAATGTACCCGCAAGTCTTGATAATTATATATTAACCCCCGACTAATTATTTATAAAAACGACAGCGCACTAACTCCGTCAAGTCTCCTATCCTTGTGAACATGTATTTACAATATTTACAAACCCGTTTTCTAAACGAAAAACCAGGATGTTACACACTCCTAATTGTGTTCTTTGTTTTGTGCTGGTTTGATATACAATCTTAAAAACTTAGTTTTGTTGTGCTGGATTAGCTAAGAAGAGCAAGTCAAACAAATAACCGTGTTGTTTTGGTGTTTCTTTATAGTAAAACAACACAATTAATTGTTATGTTTGGTATTGTTTTATGATAAAACAGCACAGTTAAAAGTGTTGTTTTACAACGCAACACATTTAATTGTGCTGTTTTACTAAAAACCAGCACATTTACGTAAAATTGCATAATTCCATTAAGTGTCGATCTTGTTTTTACAATATATATATATATATATATATATATAGCAATATTATACTCAAATTAAAGGTTAAAAAACGCTCGATTTTATAGTGCATTTTTTTTTAAATAAGGACGTATGAAAAAGTTATGTATGTTTAAAAAAACACTGTTTAAAAGTGTTGTTTTACAACGCAACACATTTAATTGTGCTGTTTTACTAAAAACCAACACATTTATAAAAAATTGCATAATTTCATTAAGTGTCGATCTTGTTTTTACAATATATATATATATATATAGCAATATTATACTCAAATTAAATGTTAAAAAACGCTCGGTTTTATAGTGTATATTTTTTTTTAAAATAAGGACGTATGAAAAAGTTATGTATGTTTAAAAAAACGCTGTTTTACGAAAAACGTTAACAATTATATGTTTTCCAATAATGCCCCTCCACCTCTTGTTTTTTTACTACAATTAAATCTCTACCCTTGATCATCCATTTGAATGGATGAGATTGCTTCTTAGGATTTTTAGCCAAATAATATTTTTTAGGGGAACCATCCTCATCTTACTAATCTAATAAATGAAAATCTTTTCAACACACGTGTCACTCTCTGGTTATTCTAATCTTTATTTTCCCGCCTCTCTCTTCTATTAAATATTAGATTTTCTATTTATTTCTTATGTTAAATAATAATCTTTATATTAATAAATCTAATTACGAATATTTATTATTTAATTATAAATAGTTTTTATATCATCAATCAAATGAACTTAATATGAACTAACATTTATAAATTAAATTAAAAAATTAATACTCAGTTGAAAAAAAAAATGTTTTAAAAACTTAACTTAACAAACCTTATAACTGTCACGACAAATTATATTTTTTAAAAACATATTTTTGAAAAATGTGTTTGTTAACAAATTGCATTATATTTTATTCAACCGATGTAATATACTAGTTTATCCAACCCGTGTATTACACGGGTTTTTAAATATATAAAATTTGTATTACTAAATATATAACATTTTATTTATTTAAACCCGTGTAATACACGGGATTTTAACCTAGTTATATATATACACCATTATTGTTTATTTGAAAAATTAAAAATAAAAATGTTTAGTAAAGAATTTTTTAAAAAGGAAACCAAAGTAAGGTAGATGGCCTTAGAAAAACCCATCGTAACGCGCGTGGCTAATCTGCCAGTTATATTTTGCCATCAAACGGGTGGTTTTGGAAATTTCTTAAACTTATATCATTGCTAAATTAATTTTTTTAAATAAGTTCTCTGTTTTTCTACAGATGTTTACAGCTCAAAAGGATTTGGGCCCTGTCCACCTCACTGGCCCATCGTGACCCACATTGATAGCAGGCTTGGCCTGCTTCTTGTTCGGTCCAACGACAAAATTTTTTTTGTAGTTTTTAAAGTTTTTTTTATGGTTTTCTTTTTATGTTTCGGGGTAGATGTAGAAACCGGGTTAGACCCAAGAACCGAAACCGGGTTTTTTTAGACCGGGTTGAAATCGGGTTGGGAAGGGAGATGAACCGGTTCTGGGTTAAAGAACCCTACCCTGTGGAACCTGGTAGGGTGGGGTATAGAAGCGGGTCCAATATTATTTTAATTTTATTTTTTTAAATAATTAAAATAACATTAAACAACATAAAATGGGTCCAAACCGGATCTTGACCATACCGGGTAGGAAGCGGTTCTACTCGGGTCCTGGTAGGAACTGGTCGCGCATGAGAAACGGAACCGGTTCTTCCCGAATACCGGTTCTTCCGAATCCGAACCGAAACCGACCCTACCCATAGGATCTAGATAGGTTCCAATATTTCTAGTCAAAACCGGTTCTAAAAATACCTGAAACCTACCCAAAACTGGTTCTCTTCAAGACCGGTTCCTACAAACCCGGTTCTCCCCCAAACCGGGTCTCTCTCGAAAAACGTGTTGTATATGCGTTTAATAGCAAAAGTGATAAAGATCCAGAGTCATATACATTTAATAGGAATAGAACTTTGGAATTATTTATATATTCTAGTTGTATACACATCGGAGTTGGACTTACTCTCATGTCCACTTTACGTCAGTTTTGTTGTATATGCAAGCTAACACATAAGAAATATACATGGGAGGAGTTGAAATAATATGTTTAAAGTTTCTTGATCTTTTAAACTTCAAACAAATATTACATCTTCATTGTTCATTAATACTTGGATATGTGTTCCAAGAACCATTGAGAAATGCTTTACAAATTTTTTGCCAGCACTTTCTATCTGGCTCTCTAATTTTCATCTTTGACCTTGTGTCATTTACTAGTTCAGTCTAAGAACCTGAACCGGTTCTTGAAAAATCGGAACCGGGTACATAGGGTCCGGTTTTTCAACCAAGAACCAGACATGGAACCGGAATCGATAAGAACCAGAACTAGTAAGAACCGGAACCGATTCTTAAGAATATCCGATTTATGCACCTCTATTTAGGGTTGACGAAAATATGGCAAGAAAATCCCACGTAGAAGTGAGGGCCAGATTTCACTTAAAATGAAAGTAATTTCACGAACAGGTTTAGAGTAGCCAATTCAAGCAAAATACTTTTTAAAAACTCGTGAAAAATAATATGTAAAGAGGTCATAAAAAAATATGATTTTAGTACAGAAAAAAGGTTGTATCGAGTCGATCTTCCCCTAAAAAATGTGATTTTCTTCTCATATCTTCCCCTGCATTTCCAAATCATGACGTAATTTCCAAATCGTAATATTTGTCAATTACGACGTGAACATCTCTAACTTAACTAAATGTTTCACTTGTCATAGAAACAACCCCAAAAAAATCTTACACATTTTGTCAACTTACACCCGACTTGAATTTTTAACACCCATAATTTTATAAACTTGATAAGATTATTATAAAACCATTTATACTTTGTATTATATTAGTATTTCTAAAACAATTTGTCTTACCTCACCATTAGTAAAAATTAACTAAAAAGTCTTTATAACACCATATTTCATATATTTGCACCAATTTCTTTCATAGGTTTCTAAGCAATTTATGCATGTTATGAACACATCATTAAGCAAATACACTATATCCAAACAATGTTATCACATATAATTAGGTATATATAAAACTTTGTTAATCATAAACCTCCAAATTTACATCATTTAGGTCTTTTCCCTCCAATACACATTACCCATTTAGATCATTCTAACACTATATGTTCTTCTAATTAGATGATTTTAACTCAATATTTATATAACATGTCTCGTTTGGATCCAAATATTTTTTTGTAATTAACACCATCGAATCGATTTTATTGAAATGGATATTAGATATCTTATTTTAAAATTCTTAGAAGTTTTAAACATTATACTCAAATTTAGCCTCATTAGTCATGTAGACCTCATACCTTCAAGTCCATCAAATCAAACATTGACCAGCACTCTAAGCTAAAGTCAAATATAACACATATCGCTTCGTCAAATATATAGATCCATATTTAGTCTCTTCTTAACATCTACGAGCATCATCGATATAACTTCATGTCATTTTTGTTACATGTTCAAGATCACCCCAAAATAATTGGGCAACTCGAAGGGTTCAAATATCATGATCTTGCATCTCTAGGTTGGAATGTCACTATTTTTAGTTTTATGATCTTTAACACTAAAAGATCAACCTAATGATCATATTTTATGACTTTTTACATGTTTCAACATAAAATTAATCTTGGATGAATCTCAAACAAATCATATATACTAATCGTTCAATCCCATAAAACATTTTAACTTTCAAGGAACATCTTGCAAAGTACAAAAGCATAATTACTTGACTTAAGAGGCACTTCCGTTTACATGTCTCAAAACAAAACTTGACATCTTTCATTCAAAATCTTACAATAACATGGAGAAAGGGTTTATCTTATCAAAAGCTTAACATTTAGCAATGTGATCCAAAGTATAAGGTGCACACAACAAGGATGTGGATTATATCGGACACCATTTAGGGTATTGGGGGCACAATCCTAAGTACTCTAATGGTTATGCCCATTGAGGGAGTTACACCTCATTTTTACCCAAATCCAACCCCAAATACCCTAAAAGGTGGGGGAACAACCCTAATACCCTAAACCAACCCAGCAACTATCCACACAATTGACGAACACACATGTATGTTTACCCGATGCATGAACCCGCCACGGGTACCCGCAAGGTTTGTCGCGGTGTACTCGGGCTACTCGAAGGCGCCCCTTGCTCCTTTACATGCTTTATATTAGTAAAAAAAACCGTGCAAACACATTAGCAATTCATGAATGTTGACACATTTATGGGATTTTCTTATAAACAAATAAACTCCTCTTCCTTTTCGTGTTTACAAATTTAACTCTTTTATATTTATCGTTCATCCAGTTCCTTTTAATGGTATATTTGAATTAAAAATCATGGATTAAAAGAGATATTTGAGTTGAAAATTATGAAGTTTAAGCTTACACTCTTCTTAGTCATAGTCCTACATCACAACCAAGAGGATCATGTAGACAAGTCACATTAAAAAAATGATGTTGTCTTGGTCGTCTTTGTTGTAACCCATGATTGTAACATTGTCATGCTTGGATAAGGATGATTTTACATACGTAGGTCAATTTTTTATAATATTTTATTTCTATCTAGTTCTACAAGTAAAATTGGTTTCTTCATTTAAAAAAAATAGATTTGTAAATAATGATTTCTATAATTATTTTTATAAAACTTTTTTCATTTAAAAAAATAGGTTTGTTCATAAAACATTTTTAGAAATTGAACATTTCTTTCATTCTTTTTATAAAACATTTTAAAAAAATAAATATATAACATTTCTAAAATTTGTATTAAAAAACAATGTAATATGTCATAAATATGTAATATGTATTTTTTTATTAGTAAGTGTATAACATTATATTTATTCAACCCGTGTAATACACGGTGTTTTTAACCTAGTGTTTATAATACATATAAGCTCTTAAATCTTTTCATTTAAAAAATTGACTAGATTGATGATATTACAATAATATTACTTTCAGTTATAAATTATTAAAAAATAAAGTTTTTAAGTAAAAAAGATTTAGATCAAACCCAACTCATATAAAAGAGAATTATTTTAATATGAATCCATAGTATTTTATTTCATTTTTCTTTGTTATTTAATCCTTTAAGGAAGAAACTAGAGATGGTCCATTGTCACGTAGTATGACTAGGTTGGTCACATGGCACAATCAATTAAATCATAAATTTTCTTTATTTTGGCGAATCTTGTGGGATATCATAATATTCGCTTTCATGGGTACATTGAATGACCAACATAAAACATATAAAAAAGGGACCATTTCAAGATTAAATAGTATTTTTATAAAGAAATTTTTTTTTACTTCCATAATTTAAGATTATAAATCGTCTAACCGTTAACTTTTGAGATTAATCGTGTTTACTAATAACCTATTCATTAAAATTAGTAATCTTATTTCTTTTTAACTACATCTAAAATTTGACGACCAGTGATGAAAGTCGTCTGGTTTAGGATGATAATATGGTGAATAATTGTTTGGCATGAAAGCCCAAGTACAAACTTGTTAATCGAATGGAGAACGATTAGTTAATCAAAATCTCAAAAGAAACCAAAAGATTCAGAACAAAGTTCTTATAAATTCAAATTCAATCAAAAACTAATTATAAACATTCTCCAAACCCTAATATTTATACTATTTTCTAACAACTTAAAGATACTGATAAAATAAAAAAGATAATTAAATAGATAAATATTTAAATTATAGATAGTTTTGAACCCAATCTTTACTTGTATCATACTATTCGTCTTTGAAAAAAACTCGTTCTCGAATTTTGCCTCCGGATCAAAACCACCTGGGTCAAAATGAACATTTTGTCCTCTTTTTGTGTCCACCTTTCTACGCTTTTTTTGTTCTTCTTTTTCAAGTAGTTTAAACTATTTTCTCATATTATCCTCATGACAGTTGACTGAATTACACAAACCATTAACTAGATAGTTAAAGGACATTATTTGTAATTTACTCTTTTTTATAATTTTAGAGTGAGAAATCGTGGTCAATTCACACTTATTAAATAAAAATAGTCATAAGCCCCTAATTTCCAAAATCGTGAATTTTATGAATATATATATATATATATATTATTTGAAAAAAAATTACTTTAAACTTTTTATAGTTGATACTTGTGCATTTTTAAAAACAATTAAAATTGATTTTTTTTAATGACAAATTTATCTCATAACTGGATTTAAGTTGAAAACTTCTAATCTAATAAACAAGAACCTCTACTAAATTTGCGAGAACTCGTGAGAAACAATCAAAATCATTCATTTATCTAAAACATTAGTATTACTATTAAAATACAACATTGTTATATGATTTGAAATGTGTAAATTTACATATACCCGTATATTATAAACATTTACACATATACAAGTTTCTTATTTACACATGTGTATAAAACTTGTTAATAATAATTTAGAGATGAGAGAAGAAGAATAAATAATTAGATAGAGAAATCATTTAATATTTTATATTTATACATTTTTTATAATAAATAATGATCTAGAATAATTATCGTGACTCCATGTAAAAAACTGAATTGATAAAGCAAATCTAATTAAGTTGGACAAACAAATCTTTCTAGTTGTTATTTTGACCAATCGATACATTTTATAACTTTAATATTATTTTCCAAACAAAAAAAAATTAATAATATAAAAAGAACATACCCTGTGTTTGAATTATTAAATTAAATTGATAAAGGAAATCTAATTAAGTCGGACAAACAAATCTTTCTAGTTATTTTGACCAATCGTTAGATAATATTTTTAAAGTTAATAATATTAAAAAACGTACCGGTGTTTGAACTAAATTATGAGATAAGGATGATTATCCAATCGTAGGAAAAACTTACCTTAAGACTCATATTCAACATAGTGAAATGTCTTTTATGTCCTCATGGATGCAATTTTCCATTTGTCTAAGCTTTAAAGTGTGAGAAATTTCATATACTCTTTAAACTTATAAAATAAGAGATTTTTTAAAGCTTCAACTTGAAATCATGTTCATATGAAGTTGGGCTCTCTATGTTGGTCTAGGCTTTCTTGCTTCCTTACAAGATACATCAAAGGCAATGTAAAAATAAAGATTTTAAGTCCAATACTTATAAGAGTTTTTTTTAACCCTTGTAAATATATATATAATATACGTTTGTAACCCGTTTTATTTTATAAGAATTTAGTTTTTCTGTTATAATTTTCGGTCGTTAGCTTTTTAAAAAAATTGGGGGTGTGGTTTTTTTTGTTAATGTTCAAGTGTAAAAACAATTTGAAAATGGAGTATTATTCAAAATCAAGTATTTTTTGTTATTGTTATACGATATAACGAACGACGTTACCGTTTTGGTGCCGTGGCAATTATATATATATACATTGTGCTAAGGGGTGAATATTGTTTGCATGTGATTGGGCCTCTTGGGTTGTTCGTCCACGTGGCATCCTCCGATTGGTTGCATTTTTAATTTTGTTTTTAGATTTAATAAGATTTTTAGTGCATAAAACATTTTTATTCGGGAATTAAATACAGAGTTGACTTTGGTCGTGTGGTTGCGCCGACTGCTTGGAGTTCGCTCACACCCACCCCACCCCACCCACCCACCCGGGTTAGAACATTGAGGGTGCAGGTTTTTTTTAAAAAAAATATTTGTTTTTAAATGTTTTGTTTTTGTTATTTGATTTTCCACAACTTATATTTTTGTTTTTTCTTTCGTAATTTGATTTTTATGTTACAAACCTTAACACACCCGTTTTGTCACCATTATCGCGTGTTACTGTCCCGCCACAGAGCGCGGGAATTCCCACCGGTTTTAAACATTTCTGAAACAATTTTACTTTTTCTAAACAATGTAGAAAGGAGGAACATTTTTATATCCACTTTCTTTGGCATTACTTTTTTGCCTCACCAATATGTGATGAAAAAAATATTTTTGGTTTATATTTATTTTCTTAAATCATGGTATGACAATTTATAGATTTATCAGTTTACTGAACTATTTGTATCACATAAACTAAACGAATAAATTTCATATAATTTTTTTTATGAAAAATATCCAAAACTAAAATCGCACTTTAAGACCATGAAATATGTTAAACCGCCCCTAAATTCAATAAGCTAACCAAGACAAGAGTTATCTTAAAGGTTGTTGGTTATCAAAGTATATAATTTCTTTTCATCAAGTTATCTAACTTTTTAGATAGTTTTTTTCATGAGACAAATATCTTTATCTTAATAGCATTTTGTAACGAGTACCACTACCATCTTAATAGTTTTTCATGTTACCGATACCATCTACAGATGAGCATTTTGTAACGAGTACCGTACCGATAGATTCGGTACGGTATTTGGTACCCACTTCTCCGGATATATTCAGTATCAGTACGTTACTAATCTCATCTCTACTTTTCAGTTATTTTATACTATAATAATCCTGAGTTCGAATACTCAAAAATAAAACCTTAATGGTAACTCTTTCATTTGAACATGTATGAAGTAAAGTGAGGAATTGATTTCTAAAATTGTTGAAATATATATAGTTTGTTAGCAATGATCCAAGATGAATTTGAACCAAAACCAATTATGCAAAGTGAGGATTGTTTCCATGTGAATGTGTAATGGAAGAAAGTGAGAGAGGGACATGAAATGATGATGATTGTGAACATAAAGAATAGGATAATCCATTAAAACTTTTTCTTGGCTGATGGGAAAGTAATGGGGTAGTTCTTGACCAGGCCAAAACACACACTTTGAGTGGGGGTGGTGTTGGGGTGGGGTGACACACCTTTGGTACCCATTTGAAGGTCTCTAGTTACATGACAAAACCAAAGGTTGATACAAATACCCCACAAACACAAAAGCCATTTCAATTTGGTCCCCATACAATCTTATGCATATTTCATCAAATATATGTGTGTATGCATTCATTTGATGGACCAAACCATACACACCATTCTTGATTCAATGTATAGTCCACTTTCACCAAATTCATTTCATACCTGTAAGTCTATGATATTTGTTATATGTAGGAAAAAAAGGACCCAACGGTTCAACAGGATTACGCGAATATTTGGTACTTTTATGCTATTTATTTTATAATCGGTTCGTTAACTGGGATGATTTTAGTTGTATCAGTGTATATGCCCATGATATTGTTGCATGAAAAGGTTAAATTTGGTTACAAATTGTGACTTTAAATAATTCGATAATAGGCACATGGATTATGTTTGGAGATTTCATCGAGGTCAGATATCCTGAGGAGAGACATAACCTAGAATTTCATGTGGTCGGAGCAAGAAGTTTGAACGAACTTATACTACATGCTACATGAATATAGAATGGGAGGATTTTTGGATTTTATGGACCGACCCGATGGACAACGCGGCTAACCGAGCTATGACCCGTAAGAGTTACACCTAGGGCAACGAACATTAAATCCACTTAACCCGCTTAACTGGTAATTACGAACTGTTAGCGACACGGTATATTTTATATTCGTTACACGGGATTTATTATTTATACAAGTTTATAAACAATAATTCATATTTATTGTTTTAATCTTTTTATTAAAACAATTAAATGGGTACAGACTTTTTATCTCGTATTAGACTTTGGGCCCGAAAACAATTATTAGGGTTTATAATTATTATATAATTATAATCTAATGATTTGTTGAAAAGGAAGAAAAAAATCGGCTGCCGTTTTTTTTTCTTTAGGATTGAGGAAAGCAAAAAAGTTCAAAGAATTAGTTTGGTGATTTCCGGCACCACCAAACAAACCCAAGCCAGACCCTGCCCCGCTGCTGTCTCGTTTCCGGCCAGCCCCGGCGCTACTCGTCTCTTGTGTTGTCAGTTCGTGATCTAGCATCGGTTCGTTGTACCTCGGTGTCTCGAGCGGTTATTTATTAACCACTAAGGTATAATTAATCTCATCAGTAGATTAATTGTTTTTTTTGTGTTTGCGTGTTCATAACCAGATCCTGTTCGGTTTGTCAGTGTTGTTAAATAGGTTTTGATTTTATTTTCCGCTGCGTATTTATTAATTAACTGAAATAATTAATTTCTCTGTCAAAACCCGTTTTTACTAAAAAGTCAAACTGATAACCACTGAACCCCAACAATGGTATCAGAGCCTGGGTTATAACACGCAAATCGGAACCGGTCTGGTTTCACCGGTTAGATTAATCACAAACTTTAACTATCTTGAATTTTCTGATCTGATATGTTTTTGGGGCAATTTTTTTATTTATTAATTTGGTCGATTTTTATTTTATTTGACCAAATATATTGCCCGTATGTGATTGTGTTGAATATGTAAATCTGGCCCGACCCATGTGATTGAGTTGTTTGTGTTTATTATTCAGTTTTTTGGTTTTATGGTTTTGGCCCACTTTTGATGGCTCAAAGTTGTAATAGAATAGACTTTTTTTATTTTATGTAATGTAATAAAAACCCGAAGACAAATCTGAAGACGCAACAGGAATTATGGAGTCAATGGTAGTCATCTGAGACGACTAGATGCACGGAAGTCCATCCTTGTAGTTGTTTTAATTTTGTGGACCCCGTGACCCGTTTGGTCTTGCTAACTGGCTCTAGCAAGATCAAATAAACTTGGCCCTAAAAGATTTACATATTTATTTGCTTTATGGTTGCTTTTAATTTTTTTTATAACTTAATTTTATAATAAACCAACCAAACGTCAAACGTTTTAAAAGGAGTTTTAAAATGTCACAATCTGTCACCACAAGTTCTAATTTTACAACTTGTAGAATTTTATAAAAATTAACAACTGGCTTGTTTTATAAAATAAATAACCACTAAAGTTTTGCAATTTAAACTAAATTTAATTTCAAAACTTATAACTTAATAGTTTTCAACTATTTAACTTTAACTGGTTATTCAAGTCGCGACAAACTTAGTTTTAATAGGTTATTTAAAATTAAGTGTCCTGAGAGATGAAATGGTTCATCAAATTTGTAATGACTTTAAATAGTAAAACTGGCTTTTACAACACATGTATGATTTAATCATTCGTTGTGTTTGACCCTATTCGGTAAACACTAAAATTGGAACCCATATTTAAAATCAATGGTCTATGCCATCCTATTATAAGGAACACTTGGAGCATAAAACGAAACATCGGTGTTTGGAGCCACAACACCGTACTGGATGCGTAGTTTATCCTTCCAAGGCGCAAGGGTTTCCTTGACACATCCGGCCCTTCCGCAAGTACCTGTTTTAGGACGACTATTACTTTTCTCTCTTGTTACATGCCCCAACTGTCAAGAGATTAAAAGTGGGTATAGATGAGGCTAAACGTATCAATGCATAGACATGTCTTGTCTTAGCGGCCTCATACACGAAAGTTGTGCATCTTTCCACAATTGACACTAATTGTCAGTCTAGTTACCCACTTACTAATGTTGTATGCCACAGCTACCATTAGTGACTGATTTAGCTAGATTCTCACTCCTTATTCTAATTTCTGTAATTGGGTCATAAATTAATAAGGATTTTTCACTTTCTTTATACTAATTTATTTTCTTTGCTTATCTTGACAGATGTCTACTGAAAATAATAATACTAATAAATTCTTCGCTCTCAAGTCTATCCTTGAGAATGAAAAGCTGGATAACACCAACTTTCTCTCGTGGCAGTGCAATCTGAGAATAGTTCTCAAGATGGCCAAGAAGCTCTGTGTTCTCGATGCACCAGTCCCTAAGGCACCCGATAGTAGCACGGCTGCCACTCGTAAGGCCTGGGAAAAACAAAGAGATGATGCCACTGAGGTGGCCTGCCTTATGCTAGCCTGCATGTCCCGTGAGCTCCAAAAGAGCATGGAGGACCTGAATGCCTTTGACATGATTGAGCAACTTAAGGGCATGTTCCTGAAACAAGCCCGACAAAAACTCTATGAAACCATGTCTCAGCTCATTCGTTGCACGATGCAAGAGGGCACGCCTGTTAGTACTCATGTACTTAAGATGAAAGGGTACATCGACCAGATGAACAAACTTGGATATCCCATGAAGGATGACATGGCTAATGATTTCATCTTAAACTCTCTCCCAAGCTCCTATGCTCAATTAGTAATGAATTTGAACATGAATGGCTTGGAGAAGACAGTGGCCGAGCTACATGGTATGCTCAAAACGGCCGAGATGAATATCCAAGGAAAGAAAAATCAAGTTCTGATGCTCAGATCTGCTGGTGTTAAAAAGCCTAACCCCAAGAAAAGGGGTTTTAATAGCAAAGGCAAGAAGAAGGTTAATGTTGCTACCAAGCCTGCCACCAACAATAACAAGAAAGCTTCAAAAGCACCCCCTCCTGAGGAGCGCTAATGCTTTGAATGCAACAAAATGGGGCACTGGAAACGTAACTGTCCTGAATATCTAGCCAAGCTGAAGCTGCAGAGGGCCAGTGGTGAGGGCACCTCTTCAGGTATTCTCATTTATGTTATTGAAATTTTTACTGTTTCTAGCAACACATGGGTATTTGATACCGGATGTGGATACCACATCATTAATGTCTTGCAGGAGCCTAAAAGTTGGAGGAAGCTGAAACAAGGCGACATGGAGCTCATCGTTGGTGATGGGAAAAGAGTACCAGTTCTTGCAACTGGAACATATCATCTCTCATGTCCTTCTGGCCTTGTGGTTGTTTTGAACAATTGTTTGTTTGCACCTGGTTTAACCAGAAACATTATTTCAGTTTCTTTATTGTTTGAACAAGGATTTAAGTACGTTTTTAATGGTATTGCTATTTCTGCCTACTTAAATGATATCTTTTATTTTGAGGCTAAACCTCAAAACGGTATTTATGAGATTGACGTTCAAACTGACAATAACATATATAATCTTTCTAAACGTATCAAATCTGGCATTAATGATACTTTTCTATGGCATTGTCGACTTGGCCACATAAGCAAGGCACGCATTAAAAGACTCCAATCTGAGGGAATTCTTGAACCTACCGGACAGGACTCATTTGATAATTGCGAGTCTTGTTTAGCTGGCAAACTCACAAAGGATCTGCTAGGCCTTATACACACTGATGTGTGTGGCCCTTTCAGAACCATGTCTAGAAATCATGAAAGATACTTCGTTTCATTTATTGATGATTATAGTCGATATGCTTATGTCTATCTTATGAAACATAAACATGAAACATTTGAAAAGTTCAAAGAGTTTCAAAACGAAGTAGAGAAACAACTCGATAAATCTATCAAGACACTTCGATCAGATCGAGGTGGCGAGTATCTCAGCTTAGAATTTCTTAATCATCTGAAGGAGCACGGAATTATTTCTCTGCCCACTCCTCCTGGCACACCCCAACTTAATGGCGTGAGCGAGAGGAGAAATCGAACGCTACTTAATATGGTTCGATCGATGATGTGTAGAACTAACTTGCCTCACACCTTCTGGAGTTATGCTCTTATAACCGCCGCCCGCCTTGTAAATCTGGCACCGACTAAGAAGGTGGACAAAACCCCATATGAGATATGGCACGGGTCTAAACCCAATTTGTCTTACCTTAGAGTATGGGGATGTGATGCATGTGTCACCAGCGATTCTGATGACAAGCTCGATCCTAGAGGCGAAAAAGTTGTTTTCGTCGGTTACTACAACAAAAGCGGATATTATTTCTATCATCCTGATGCAACCATTGTTTCCATCAAAAGGAAAGGACGCTTTCTCGAGGAAGATCTTCTAAATCGAGGAACAGGAAATAATATTATGGATCTTGAAGAAATTCGAGAAACACAAACAACCGCTGAGGATGTCAGAGCGTCTGATCAACAAGAAGTTGTTGCTGATGAATCAGACATAAACACAAGCGTTCGCAGAAGTAGCAGGTCTCGTAAAGAACCTAATAGATACCTATGGAATCTTGAAGCTTCTAAAGTCCTGTTAGTAGCTGAGTCAAATGACGAACCTACAAACTACAAATCTGCTATCTCAGATCCTGAATCCGAGAAATGGCTTGAAGCCATGAACGCCGAGATGCAATCTATGCGTGATAATCAGGTCTGGGACTTGATTGAGCTACCCCCCGGCTCTCGGGCAATAGGGAGCAAATGGATTTTCAAAAGAAAACCGACATGCATGGTAATATACAAACCTATAAAGCACGGCTAGTTGCAAAGTGTTTCACTCAAACTCAAGGTATTGACTATGATGAAATTTTCTCACCCGTTGTTATGATCAAATCGATCAGGATGCTGCTTGCCATAGCCACGTACCATGATTACGAGATATGGCAAATGGATGTCAAAACCGCTTTTCTTAATGGACATCTTCTGAAGATGTCTATATGGTTCAGCCTGACGGTTTTGTTGATCCAAAGTATCCTAGTAGGGTCTGCAAACTGAATAAGTCCATTTATGGACTTAAACAGGCATCTCGAAGCTGGAATCTTCATTTTGATCAGAAAATCAAAGAATTTGGTTTTGTCAAGAATGAAGATGAGCCTTGTGTTTACAGAAAGGCTAGTGGGAGCACTATATCCTTTCTCATCTTATATGTGGATGATATACTGATCATTGGAAACAACAATGGTTAGGATCTTGTTTTGCAATGAAGGATCTTGGAGAAGCTGCTTACATTCTAGGAATCAAGATCTACAGGGATAGATCTAAGCGGCTTCTAGGGCTAAGTCAAAGTACTTACATAGACAAAATGATGACACGCTTTAGGATGGAAAACTCCAAGAAAGGAGGTGTTCCGATGACTAAAGGGTCTGTGTTGAACAAATCGCAATCTCCTTCCACGGACATTGAACTTAAGGAAATGGAAGCAATTTCATATGCCTCAGCGATTGGTTCTATCATGTATGCTATGTTGTGCACTAGACCTGACGTCTCGCATGCTTTAAGCATGACCAGTCGTTTTCAGCAAAGTCCTGGCATTGCCCATTGGACTGCAGTCAAGAACATCCTGAGGTACTTAAGAAGGACCAAAGACATGTTCTTAATATTTGGAGGAGTGAAAGAGGAGCTCACTCTACGGTGTTACACTGATGCTAGCTTTCAAACTGATCGAGATGACTCTCGCTCACAGTCGGGTTTCGTATTCACTCTTAATGGAGGAGCTGTTTCATGGAAAAGCTCCAAGCAGAGTGTAGTGGCGGATTCAACCACCGAATCTGAGTATATAGCCGCATCAGATGCTGCTAAGGAAGCTGCTTGGATGAAGAAATTCATTACTGACCTCGATGTGGTTCCGAGTTGTGACATCCGACATTTTCAGGTTAACTCCGTTAACTCAAACTTCGTTAGTTCAAACATTTTTCGTTACAAACTCAGTTATCTCAGTTAGTTACACGTACATTGCATTTAATTAGGATTAATTAAATGTGTCAGTCAGTTCGCACACATCGGATCGCACTCGAGTCTAACCCGGAACGTTGGTGATTAATCGAAATTAACATTACGAACATTTAATAATTTATATTTAATATAAATTATGAGTTTTTATGATTTATATGTGATTACGTGAATTATGTGAATGCTATTATTTTCGTACGCGTTTATCGTGTGTTAATCGTGTTTATTATTTTTATAAATATTAGAGTTTTTATAAAAATAATAATTGAAAGTTTTTAATCATTATTAGTTATTATTTAATTAATTAGAGTCTATGGACTTTAATTAAACTAGAAGCCCAACTTAAAACCCATTAGTGAATGGATAAGGATAAAACTTAAAAAAATATATATATCTAAACCCTAATCCTCACTAGAGCCGTCGACCTCTTCCCAAACCCCACCCCACTCGACCGAACCCTTGAAGCAACCCAAGCACCATCGATTCGATCTCCGATCTTGAAATTGAACGCGTATTCGGACTCCCTTTTACGTTTCTAACATCTCTACGTAAGTCGTTTCGTTTAATTCCGTCACTTTTTGATTCCTAAATTTTAGATCATAACCCTAGTTCATCCAAACATGGATTTTTATAATAAAAATGTTAACTTTATTATTGTTTTGCATGTATTTGTTGATTTTATGGTTATTTGCAAAACCCTAGATCCATGTGATTAGTAACTTGTTAAATATTGAAACTTTTTTATTATGTAATGGTGTAGAATCGCATGTTAGAGATGTTTGACACTTGTTATGATTATAATTATGTTAGATAAATCATACGTGATGGATTTGGTGCTTTAAATCTCGTTAAACAAACTTAAAAACCCTAACTTACTTATAATGGAAACTTTTTAAGAATTCTATCTTGCATGCTAGACATGATTAGGATGATGTGATGATGGTTATGAGCTACTTGATACATGTTGACATGATTTGTGAAATCAGATTTTGAATACATAACCCGGTTTTACCAACTTTCCAAATAAGAAAACTTTAATTGTTAAAAGTGGTTAGAACTTGCTAATTAGACATGCATGATATGGTTTGATGATTGGTACATGTTAGTTAAGATACAATAACTTGTTGTAACGTGTTAGGTGTTTGAAATCACGCATGCTAGTCATAGGTTACTAAAGTTGGAAACTTTGTCTTGAATTATGATTTGCATGTTTAGGTTCTAGACAATTGCTATGTGATATGATGATCAAGAACATGTTATAGTAACTTTACAAGCATAATAACAATGATAATTCCAAGAAACACGAATCCTGAACAAACTTTCTATTTATAGAAACCTGCTATTTTTGGAAACTTTCTATTTATAGAAACCTGTTATTTTTGGAAACTTACTATTTATAGAAACCTGCTATTTTTGGAAACTTACTATTTATAAAAACTGCTATTTATGAAAACTTGCTATCTTGTTAGAACAAATAGGATTTGTTGCTAAGTGTTACAGCATGATCATTTGTGTATAATATAGAAGTATTATACTGAACAAACATTTAATCACTAAACGGGTCACCAACGGGTCGTCGGGTCAAACTTGGTCAAACTTAGTCAAACTTGGTCAAACTTGAGTCTAACTTGCAAACTTTTCTAAACCCTCAAAACAATGAGATTGTTTGGATACTTAGGGTTCGTATCAACTTGCACAAACACACACTTATAAACCGGTGTTTATAGGTGACAGTTAGTCGTCAAGCATTCTAAGTTCGCTTTCTTTCGCACATACTCTAAGGTGAGTTTCACAGCCCCTTTTCTTACCTTTTTAACTTGGGGGAGAAAACATGGGTACGAACATTTAGATCTTACATTTCTTTTATATCACTTGTGTACTAAGCGCAAACATATCATGAAAGTCCTTACTTATCGAACCGTTAGTATATGGGTTAGCGAGGTAATCTTGAGTAGTACTACTGGGCATTGACAACCCCCACCCGCGTTAGTCGCGCTAACACGACAGGTAGTTGAACGGGTGTAACATTGACCTAAACATTCACCATTGATTATGATAGTCATGGTGGGAGGCAGTACAAACATAAACAGTCAGCTTCGGTGTCGAAACGCTTTAGTAACATGTACTAGGTTAGCTACCTATGATATAAATTGTAAATGGTATTATCTAGTAAACTTTACAAACATTGAAACCTGTGAACTCACCAACCTAGTGTTGACACGTTTTATTATGTTTTCTCAGGTCATTAAGGTACAAGCACAAGCTAAGACATGCATGCATTCGGAGTCTATCATTTTCAAACTCAAGAATTATTTATTTTATTTGTTTTTGAATTGTTTATTTTTGGCGCGACTGTTTTGGCGCATGCTTTTCATCTAACTTTTCGCTTCCGCAAGTCTTACATTAAATCAGTGTTTTCATTACTAGTGTTGCATCGTGACTATGAGCAATACTAGTGGTTTTTATTAAACTCATATAGAGTCGTTCAGCGTAACTAATGACTGAGATCATGTTAGCTCACGCCCCTAACGGTAAAACTCCGTTGGTGGATTTTGGGGGTGTGACAGATTGGTATCAGAGCCATTGGTTATAGAGAACTAGGAAATGCATACTAGACTATAACCACGTACATGCATTAGTTACACAGCACTTATACTCATACATGGCACTCACTCATCCCGTTACAGGAAATGTCGACCCCACCTAATTCACCCACATCCCCAGTCGTCCAGGAGCACGATGTTGTCGTTGTAGTATAGTGGTAAGTATTCCTGCCTGTCACGCGGGTGACCCGGGTTCGATCCCCGGTAACGGTGCCATTTTGATCGATGTCGTTAGGTCGGTCAAAAACAATCCTTAAACACTTAACTAGTAAGGGTAAGAAGAGTATCGTATCCACGAGGAATCAGTGGTTAGTGAAATTGCTTAGTTTGATAATTAGAATGAAAACACAGATCAAATAAAAATGCAACCTCCTCCAAACTTCAGATTCTAGGTTTATGCAAAACTCAATTATGTAATTGGACACCACATAGACATAGTGTTGGAAAATCAGTTAAAATAGTAATTGAAGACAGGCTGTTGTCAGCAACCTATACAATCAGTTCCGTCACAAACAAGTATAATTCAATCACCCAATTTATGAATGCCAAGTTACCCCCTTTAGTCACCCAACCCTGCTACTAGGTTTTGTCATCAACCGAACAAGATCGTAAAGCAAGCAAACTCAAAGAACTCAAATAAACTGTTTAAAATAACTAATACATCAATCTACTCAGTTATTGTCAGAAACTAAATAGATCCAAAAACATAAATAAACTGAATCAAAACATGAAACCTATATGAACCGTCCGCCTGGAGGAAGCCACAAGTGAATTACCCGCTCATGGTGATGGAGATCATCTTCAATCTTCAAGTGGATGTTAGAATCGTGTTCCTTAGCCTACAAGAACTCCCAAAATCGCCCAAGAACTGATGTCAAAAAGATGATTTGAATTTGGGGAAGAAACCCCCAATTAAACACCAAAAATCGGCTGTTTCCCGAAAATTCGCGTCCAGAAAACGTAATCAACGTAAGCTTACGCTGGTATGGCGTAAGCTTACGCCGCAACGCTGAAGCATGCTGTGAATAAACTGGTTAGGCGTAGGCCTACGCTGGTTGGCGTAGGCTTACGCTGCATGGCGTAGGCTTACGCTATGTGGCGTAGGCTTACGCTAGATCCTGGGTTTCTGCCCCGTTTCTTCCGTGTCTCTTCCGACTTTTGCATCTCTCACCTAATACCTCCTAAAATCATACTTTAAGCTTTCAACACCTGCACATGCACATCTACACAAAACTTTTGTATTACACATGTTAATTTACATAAATATAATATGTTACACCCTTTAATGCATAAGACTGTGGTCGCTTATCACCTACCGTACCTTTGCCAGAGCCGAAGAGACGTCGACTCAACCCGATCAACACCACAGTAGGGCATGACGAGCCTATTCATGTGCGTGTCAGAGGTAACACACAGGATTGGAATTGGTATCCCGATAGGATCAGGAACTGGATCCGCGAGGAGGAAGTCCCACCTCCACTCACTACTGACATTGCTTCTTTGTGACATTTCGGATTTTTATTCATGCATTTGTAATATATATCATGTAATCATTTTCTATTAAATGAAATGCAAGTGTTTTATCTAATTTTGTACAAAATATAAATTTTTATTTTATGGATTTAAAATAATTAAAATTTTATAAGTTTTAAACTTATGTAAAATTTTATATAAAAATCTAAATTAAAAAGGTTCATATATAAATAAGATAACCTATTTAAATAAAATAATTAACTTTTATAAAGATATTTATAATAATAATAAAATAAGTTTATAAAATAAAATTGAAATTAAAAAGAAATTTAATTAGTTTATTTTTAAAAGTTGAGGGGACTGTTTTGAAAATTTTTAAACTAAAAGGTTTTAAAGTAAAAATAAATTAAAGGGCTGTTTCTGGACAAATCAAACCACAAGGACTCATCCGTAATTATCTCAGGGACCAAATAGATTCAGAAGTAAACTCCAGGGACCGAAATTGCCAAATCCTAATTCGCAATTCCGGCTGTCTTCCCCAATGACCGGCGGTCCGAGCTATTTTCCGGCGACCCACTCGACACGCCTGTCCCCTGCACCTCGACAGCTGAAATTGATCTCCCTGACCTCGTCGTCCCCACGCGAACAAAAGCCCTCGACCAATTTGTCTCCCCAACATTCGAAATGTCTGATTGTGTTTGTGGCCGAAAACCCACGCCGCGTAATTGGCCCCGACAGTAGACCTCCACCACTGCAAGACGGCTCGTTCGTTTCGGCATGTCCAGACAAGTGTGTAGGTTGCGTGTCCCACCATCAAATTCAACTTCAACTATAAAACCCATTGCCGGTCCTTCTCGGGCTCCATTCTCTCTCGACTCTCTCTCTCACTCTAAATTGACACCATCACCGTCTTGCTAAAACTGTGACCGGATTATAAGGACTCAATTCATCTCGAGTCGTGATTTCTCATTCTTGGAAATTTCGGACCTTTGGCCCTGTCGTCCACACCCTTCGCGACCAGGTACGAGCCTCGAATTCGTTCCTTTATCTTCTGTTATCAACTGTCCAACCATCCCAATCGAAATCTCGGCCTCAGGCCTTCGATTACCGGGCAAACCAGTGTCCTCGGACACGGTTTGCGGTTGCCGAGAACCAGCGACCAACTTGGAGTGTGTGTTTATAAATTAAATGATACACACATAACCAGCGATGGGCAGTAGCCCGGCTGGTTATGCGTGTGTGTGCTTGTGTCGTAGGTCGGGGGTTCGATTCCGGTTGGCCTTCGGCCCAATTTTTTTATTCTGTTTTATAAAACTTTTATTTTATTTATTTATTTTATCTCATTTTAATAATTTCTCCATACAATAAAAACTATTACGAATGGGTTGACTCGTTCGTCTATTTTGAAAACGATTAAAACAATTTTTTTAATAATAACCCACCCAATCTTTATAAAATAATAAACTCTACAATTTTTATAAACTTGATTAAATAAATTTTAATATATAATAATGATAACATAATTAAACAAATAGAAACTTTTCTTTTATTTATTATTATATAAAAATACAATAAACATGATAACAAATTATTTAAAATATGAAATTTTAACAAGATTAAAATATATATATTTTTGATATTAAGTTTTACAAAATCATTATCATCTTTCTACCATATTTTATAAATGTTAAGAAATATTATTATAAACCTATACACATTTAAATACGAATACACACATATAAAACATACAATAATACCTATTTATCCACATAGGGTTTCAACGTGCTTAGTTTTGAACATCCTTATCACCCGCACTCGTGGATTAAAACATCCGCTAGCCAGGTGAGTTACATAGCCCCTATTTTACATTTTTATATACTTTGGGGTGAAACATTATTTCATGCTACTCAATCAAATTGTTTATGCGTGTTATTCATTTGGATTATATGCTTATTATCTTGGGTGTACAATCATCTACTTTAAACATAAGAAAACCAACGGTAATATTAATAGATCTATTGTGCCTGACCAGCCCACCCGGTTAGGGTGTTTATTACTGTATACTCGGATATAGCCGCGTGTTATATTCAAACATATCGGATATAGTGGGTAACTATATTCAAACATACCGGACCTAGCTGTTGTGCTATGTTCAAGCGCGTCAATCAATGTTTGAATTGTGCTTAGATAAATGATACAACTATGTATGCTATGTTTAACAAGATAAACAATGAGTTGCAAAACGTTTTCATCTACTATTTATCGGTTCCACTAAACCTATGTACTCACCAACTTTATAGTTGACACTTGATTTAAATAATGTTTCAGGTTTGGATCTGTGATTGCTTGCTGAAGATTCTACCACTTAAGAACTTATGGACCTAGTTAATTAAATCAATGTTTTGAAATAGACTAGGTTATTTGAATTTGTATTGTACTTGAATGTTTGTTGTCTTTAATTAAATTAATGAATTATGCAATATTTTAGTTATCATGTGTTTTTGAACAATCATTCCATTGTCCGCCTCGATGATTCCGCCTTCGGTCGGGGTGTGACAGATTGGTATCAGAGCCATGGTTATAGGGAATTAGGTTATTAGACACAATGACCTAGACTATAACCCTAGGACTCCCTCTTATGTGTTACGTGCTAAATGATTATTTGCTATGTGAATTATTTGTAATTAGGTATTATTTGAATTTTCCCAGAGCTTGGTACATGAGACTTATACACATACATACAAGACTTTAACCACATAATACATACTTTACATACACATTTGACAAACAAACATATGCAAACAAATACACTACACCTCCTTATCCATACTCTTTCCTCGTCCATACTATTTGCAACATTTCTGCACATTTTATACTCATAGACTCTCAAGTCTATTAAAATCTTGAAAATCTCGTCAACGACTTAATTTCTTGAAACCAGTAAAGGACATGTGCAATCTGGAAGGGTGACACCTGTACATTGGGTTTTCTGTCTAAGAAAACATTTCGTATAAATCCAAATAAACGGACCCGTATGCTTTCCTGGGAATTCCTGAAGTGAGTGTTTACCTATAGGCTAAAGCATGTCTCCTTGAAAGTTTCGAGGAATTACTTAACGTTGATAAGTCATTGTATTCGCAAGAATACGATCCGAACCTAAACTCAAAATTTGGGGACATTATAGTAAGATAGGAAGAACTAGATGAACATGCAAAGCAAATCATTAGTACGGGTGCACACGTAATAACGATTTGTAGTGCATACGAATCCCGGCAATTCCTATTACGCGAATAATGATCTATGACATCATCTCCTACCCGGAATAGGTGGCTTATTTTCCCCATCAACCTTGAATAAATACACATACATTGGCACGTGACATAATGAATCCCGCATTTCTGCTTACATTATTCCCACTATAGCTCATATATATCCACTTTATCTAAAATATCATTGTCTTTTCTTATGGTGTTAGAATGCCTCCTCGACGTGCAAACTCTAGCACTTCCAACCCGGATCTTGCTACTCTTCTTGCCCAACTGGTAGGACAAATGACCCAAGCCAATAACAACAGTGACGGGTCTCACAACATCCAGGGAAACGGTGGTACCAACCTGCCTCAATGCATGTTTAAGCACATTAACTCATGCAACCCTACAAAATTTTACAAGACTGAAGGTGCTACCGGCTTACTATAATGGTTTGAAAGCATGGAAAGCACGTTCTTAAACAGTGACTGTCCCGATAATGTTCGGGTTCGCTATGCCACAAGTGTACTTCAAAAGAGAGCCCTCACCTGGTGGAACGGTGAGAAACGCACTCGTGGTGTTGAGGTTGCTACATCTTTATCATGGGATTATCTGAAGAAAGCTATGACTGATGAATTCTGTCCTTGAAATGAAATGAGGAAGCTCGAGACTGAGTTTTGGGATCTTGCCCAAGACAGCGGAGATAATCTGGCTTACACCACCCGATTTCAAGAGCTGAGCCTATTAGTACCTCATATGATCACTCCCCTTGCTCGGGAAATTGAAAAATACATAGGCGGGCTGCCTATGCAAATTCAGGATGCTGTGTTAGGAAGCAATCCTCCTACACTTGAAGCTGCTATTCGTCTATCCGCTACGCTATCCGACAACCACGTCAAGGCCGGAACCTTAACAAGAAAGGGTTCCAAGAAGGTTGTTTCTACCCTTGCGGCCGTCAAAGATGTAAAGCCCGAGTCTTCTAACCGCAACAAGAATCGAAAGTGTCGAAACTTCGCAGCTGTAACTCCCACCGCACCTGCTATTCAAGTGGCACCTTTGGGTCAAAACCCAAAACCTTATTTGGGCCCAAATCCCCAATGTCAGACCTGCAAATACCACCATCCTGCCAACTTACCATGCCGATTGTGTTCAAGCTGCGGACGATATGGACACGTGGTCACTACTTGTCGTACCCGTCCTCCCGTCCATCAAGCTGCTCCAACCAACCGTCCAAACTATCCGACACCTCTCAATGGTCGGGCATGTTACGAATGTGGAGACCCAAACCATTTCCGTGACCAATGCCCAAAACTTCATCATCAAGGTGGTCCCCAAGGACGAGCGTTTAATATAAACGCTAATGAGGCACAAGCAAACAATGATGTGATAAACGGTACGTTTCTCGTAAACAATCATTATGCATCCATTTTATTTGATACCGGTGCCGATAGGAGTTTTGTGTCTCTTACCTTTGAATCTCGACTTGCTAAACAAAGAACGAAACTTGACAATTCTTATTCCGTGGAGATAGCAAACGGGAAATCTATTGCTATAAATTCTGTTATCCGCGACTGCAATCTCGATCTTAATAATCATGAGTTCTCTGTTGATCTCCTTCCGATGCAATTGGGAAGCTTCGATATTATAATTGGCATGGATTGGTTATCCAAGCACCATGCCGAGGTTATTTGCTATGAAAAGTGCATTCGTATACCTCTCCCTTCGGGCGACACGTTAGTTATTTTCGATGAAAAACCGTGGCGTGGTCTTCAACTCATGTCTTGCACCTTGGCACAAAAGTATTTGCGGAAAAAGTACGTTGCCTTCTTGGCCCACGTAGTTGACACGAAAGACAAAGGTAAGAAATTGCAAGATATTCCGATCATTCGAGACTTTCCCGAGGTATTCCCCGAAGATTTACCCGGTCTTCCTCCCCCTAGACAAGTAGAGTTTCGTATTGACCTTGTGCCCGGAGCAACTCCCGTGGCAAAAGCTCCCTATCGTCTTGCACCTTCCGAGATGCAAGAACTCGCAAGTCAATTACAAGAACTCTCATCCAAAGGATTCATCCGACCAAGCCATTCACCTTGGGGTGCTCCCGTGCTGTTCGTAAAGAAAAAGGATGGATCGTTTTGAATGTGCATTGATTATCGTGAACTCAACAAGCTTACAATCAAGAACCGTTATCCTTTACCCCGTATCGACGATCTTTTCGATCAACTTCAAGGTTCAACATGTTTCTCCAAGATTGACCTTCGTTCCGGATACCATCAACTCCGTGTTCTCGATGAAGACATCCCGAATACTGCCTTTCGAACTAGATATGGTCACTACGAGTTCATGGTCATGCATTTTGGCTTGACTAATGCACCTACGGTTTTCATGGATCTCATGAACCGTGTATGCAAACCTTATTTGGACAAGTTCGTGATCGTTTTCATTGACGATATTCTCATCTATTCTAAAACGAAATCGGAGCATGAACAACATCTTCGTTTGATTTTGGAGCTCTTGAAGAAAGAACAACTATACGCCAAGTTCTCCAAGTGTGAATTCTGGCTAAAGGAGGTTCAATTTTTGGGACACATAGTCAACGATAAGGGGATTCATGTGGACCCGGCAAAAATCGAAGCGGTAAAGAATTGGAGTACTCCTAAGACTCCTACCGAGATTCGTTCCTTCCTTGGACTAGCGGGTTACTATCGTCGCTTCATCTCAAATTTCTCCAAGATTGCGGTTCCGCTCACTGCCTTGACTCACAAAGGTAAACCTTACGAGTGGGGACCCAAACAAGAGGAAGCTTTTCAAACTCTCAAGCACAAGCTCTGCAACGCTCCTGTTCTAACTCTTCCTAGTGGTAATGACGACTTTGTCGTTTATTGTGATGCATCCAACCAAGGTCTTGGTTGTGTTCTTATGCAGCGTGGCCAAGTAATTGCATACGCATCACGTCAGCTCAAAATCCATGAGAAGAACTATACGACCCATGATCTCGAGCTTGGTGCTGTCGTTTTCGCCTTGAAAATTTGGAGACACTATCTTTATGGCACCAAATGCGTGGTTTTCACTGACCACAAAAGTCTCCAACATATTTTCAATCAAAAAGAGCTTAATATGAGGCAACGACGATGGGTCGAACTTCTTAACGACTACGACTGCGAGATTCGCTACCACCCCGGCAAAGAAAATGTTGTAGCCGACGCCTTGAGTCGTAAAGAGCGTATCATACTTCATAGTGTTCATATTCATAACGATATCCAAGCCCGCATTCTTCAAGGACAACACACCTCGGTTACCGAGGGAAACATGTACCAAGAAATGGTATGTGGTGTAGAACTCTTGCTAGAAACCAAAGCCAACGGCCTATTGTATTACTTGGATCGTATCTGGGTTCCCTATCGCGACGACCTTCGTATATTTTTTATGAACGAGTCCCACAAAAATCGATATTCGGTACATCCCAGAACTGATAAGATGTACATGGGTCTTCATCAACAATATTGGTGGCCCCACATGAAAAAGGATATTGCCCTCTTTGTGGCAAAATGCTTAACTTGTTCTAAAGTAAAGGCCGAACATCAGAAGCCTTCCGGACTCCTCGAACAACCTGAAATTCCCATGTGGAAGTGGGAGAACCTTGCTATGGACTTCATCACCAAACTCCCACGCACTTCTAGTGGGCACGATAGTATCTGGGTTATTATCGATCGACTCACAAAGTCTGCTCATTTCTTGCCTATTCGTGAGGACTATCGAATCGAGAAATTGGCTCGGATCTACATTGATGAGATCGTAAGTCGGCACGGAATCCCATTGAACATCATCTCCGATCGTGATTCGCGTTTTACTTCCCGATTTTGGCAATCATTACAATCTGCGCTTGGTACTCGTTTGGATTTAAGTACGGCTTACCATCCTCAAACTGATGGACAAACCGAGCGAACCATCCAAACCCTCGAGGATATGCTTAGAGCTTGTGTCATTGACTTTGGTGGCAATTGGAATTCTCACCTACCACTGATCGAATTTTCCTACAACAACAGCTACCACACAAGTATTAACATGGCACCGTTTGAAGCTCTTTATGGACGAAAGTGTCGTTCACCGATTTGTTGGAACGAAATTGGTGAAGCACAAATCACCGGTCCCGATCTTATCCAAGAGACCACCGATAAAATCTCTCTTATTCGTGACAACATTCGAGTAGCAAGGAGTCGGCAAAAGAGCTATGCCGATAAACGACGAAAACCCTTGGAATTTCAAGTTGGGGATATGGTTCTTCTAAAGGTATCACCTTGGAAAGGCGTAGTCCGATTTGGAAAGAAAGGAAAACTTGCACCTCGATATGTGGGTCCATTCAAGGTACTCGAAAGGGTAGGCAAAATGGCCTATAAACTCGATCTTCCTTCAGAGCTCAGCAACGTTCATCCGACTTTTCACATATCTAATTTGAAAAAGTGCCTAGCCGACGAGAATCTCCACATCCCTCTTGATGAAGTGCGCATTGACGAAAAAATGCACTTTGTTGAGAAACCCATGGAAATCATGGGCCGTGAAGTCAAGAAACTCAAACGTAGTCGCATCCCCATTCTCAAAATCCTTTGGGAGTCTAAACGTGGACCCGAGTTCACTTGGGAACGTGAAGACCAAATGAAATCCAAATATCCGCATCTCTTTTCATAGCCTCCACTAGTTGAATTTCAGGGCGAAATTCCTTTAACTTGGGGAGACTGTGATATTTCGGATTTTTATTCACACATTTGTAATATATATCATGTAATCATTTTCTATTAAATGAAATGCAAGTGTTTTATCTAATTTTGTACAAAATATAAATTTTTATTTTATGGATTTAAAATAATTAAAATTTTATAAGTTTTAAACTTATGTAAAATTTTATATAAAAATCTAAATTAAAAAGGTTCATATATAAATAAGATAACCTATTTAAATAAAATAATTAACTTTTATAAAGATATTTATAATAATAATAAAATAAGTTTATAAAATAAAATTGAAATTAAAAAGAAATTTAATTAGTTTATTTTTAAAAGTTGAGGGGACTGTTTTGAAAATTTTTAAACTAAAAGGTTTTAAAGTAAAAATAAATTAAAGGGCTGTTTCTGGACAAATCAAACCACAAGGACTCATCCGTAATTATCTCAGGGACCAAATAGATTCAGAAGTAAACTCCAGGGACCGAAATTGCCAAATCCTAATTCGCAATTCCGGCTGTCTTCCCCAATGACCGGCGGTCCGAGCTATTTTCCGGCGACCCACTCGACACGCCTGTCCCCTGCACCTCGACAGCCGAAATTGGTCTCCCTGACCTCGTCGTCCCCACGCGAACAAAAGCCCTCGACCAATTTATCTCCCCAACATTCGAAATGTCTGATTGTGTTTGTGGCCGAAAACCCACGCCGCGCAATTGGCCCCGACAGTAAACCTCCACCACTGCAAGACGGCTCGTTCGTTTTGGCATGTCCAGACAAGTGTGTAGGTGTACTCAATTGCGTGTCCCACCATCAAATTCAACTTCAACTATAAAAACCCATTGCCGGTCCTTCTCGGGCTCCATTCTCTCTCGACTCTCTCTCTCTCACTCTAAATTGACACCATCACTGAGTTCGTCTTGCTAAAACTGTGACCGGATTATAAGGACCCAATTCATCTCGAGTCATGATTTCTCATTCTTGGAAATTTCGGACCTTTGGCCCTGTCGTCCAGACTCTTCGCGACCAGGTACGAGCCTCGAATTCGTTCCTTTATCTTCTGTTATCAACTGTCCAACTATCCCAATCGAAATCTCGGCCTCAGGCCTTCGATTACCGGGCAAACCAGTGTCCTCGGACACGGTTTGCCGGTTGTCGAGAACCAGCGACCAACTTGGAGTGTGTGTTTATAAATTAAATGATACACATATAACCAGCGATGGGCAGTAGCCCGGCTGGTTATGCGTGTGTGCTTGTGTCGTAGGTCGCGGGTTCGATTCCGGTTGGCCTTCGGCCCAATTTTTTTATTCTGTTTTATTAAACTTTTATTTTATCTCATTTTAATAATTTCTCCATACAATAAAAACTATTACGAATGGGTTGACTCGTTCGTCTATTTTGAAAACGATTAAAACAATTTTTTTAATAATAACCCACCCAATCTTTATAAAATAATAAACTCTACAATTTTTATAAACTTGATTAAATAAATTTTAATATATAATAATGATAACATAATTAAACAAATAGAAACTTTTCTTTTATTTATTATTATATATAAATACAATAAACATGATAACAAATTATTTAAAATATGAAATTTTAACAAGATTAAAATATATATATTTTTGATATTAAGTTTTACAAAATCATTATCATCTTTCTACCATATTTTATAAATGTTAAGAAATATTATTATAAACCTATACACATTTAAATACGAATACGCACATATAAAACATACAATAATACCTATTTACCCACATAGGGTTTCAACGTGCTTAGTTTTGAACATCCTTATCACCCGCACTCGTGGATTAAAACATCCGCTAGCCAGGTGAGTTACATAGCCCCTATTTTACATTTTTATATACTTTGGGGTGAAACATTATTTCATGCTACTCAATTAAATTGTTTATACGTGTTATTCATATGGATTATATGCTTATTATCTTGGGTGTACAATCATCTACTTTAAACATAAGAAAACCAACAGTAATATTAATAGATCTATTGTGCCTGACCAGCCCACCCGGTTAGGGTGTTTATTACTGCATACTCGGATATAGCCGCGTGTTATATTCAAACATATCAGATATAGTGGGTAACTATATTCAAACATACCAGACCTGGCTGTTGTGCTATGTTCAAGCGCGCAAGCGCGTCAATCAATGTTTGAATTGTGCTTAGATAAATGATACAACTATGTATGCTATGTTTAACAAGATAAACAATGAGTTGCAAAACGTTTTCATCTACTATTTATCGGTTCCACTAAACCTATGTATTCACCAACTTTATAGTTGACACTTGATTTAAATAATGTTTCAGGTTTGGATATGTGATTGCTTGCTGAAGATTCTACCACTTAAGAACTTATGGACCTAGTTAATTAAATCAATGTTTTGAAATAGACTAAGTTATTTGAATTTGTATTGTACTTGAATGTTTGTTGTCTTTAATTAAATTAATGAATTATGCAATATTTTAGTTATCATGTGCTTTTAAACAATCATTCCATTGTCCGCCTCGATGATTCCGCCTTCGGTCGGGGTGTGACATTCTTCTTCTTCATCATCTTTTGTGCGAGCTTTGCCACCATTGTTGTACCCCTATGAGCAGGTGATAGCTGCCTTCGTGGCTAGGATGGACCGGGAGATCCGGAACATGATAGATGCAGTTGGAGAGATTACTAGCATACTTCAGCGAGAGATGTTGATGAATCAGAGGATCACCAAACTGACTGCGGATTTAGCAGCAACTGATACAACTCATGAGAATTTAGCAAATGGATGTGTGGATATGGAGGACCGGCTGAACACGGCAGAGTGGAATCTGGATATACTCCACACTAGGATTGAGCAGGTTGATGCACGACTTGCAGCAGTTGAGGCAGCAGGAGTTGCACTAGAGGATGCACCTGCAGGAGACCAGGATGAGGATGATGATGCAGCATCTGATGTTACATCAGTTGGCAGTGACATTTGATCGTCTATCTTCATTACTTACTTACGTCTTTTCTTTTGAACATAGATGGGGAGGGTTTTTCCCATCCAACAAATGTTTCTAGAATTTTGATGTTTGGTTGAATTTAGTTGTAATCGTTACAATTTATTTTATCAAGTATTACTATTATTGAAATGTTAGGTGTTGTGGTTTGAATTTCTTTTGTTTACTGGTACTTGTATGATGATAAAAATGCGATGTATTTTTCTCATTATTGTATGTTGTGAATGTAAAGATAATGTCTGGAAGAGGAAATGGACGTGGTGGACGCGCCGGAGGACACGGTGGTCGCGGAAACATTAACATGACTGCAGCCGAGCTCACGGCACTCATAAATGACCGTGTGGCTGAAGCGGTAGCAGCTACTCACGCCGCTATTAATGCTGGAGTTAAAGCATAATATTATCGACTCTAGTGAGTCATCATTCATCCTAAACTCAAATTTGAATATAGTATCCCTAAAACGCATTCTTGTTTACAATTCAGGTCAACACAACCACCAGCAGGTTTGTACTTTCAAGGCGTACATGGATTGTAAGCCTCACTCGTTCTGTGGAGCCGAAGGGGCTGTTAGCTTACTCCGCTGGATGGAGAAATCTGAATCCGCTTTTGTAATGTGCAATTGTCCACCAAATAATCAGGTGAAGTATGCATCTGGCACACTTGAGGGTCCGGCCCTTACTTGGTGGAACTCTCAGGTGCAAATGCTAACTCTTGAGATGGCAAATGCATTGCCATGGGATGAATTTAAGACTATGCTGCGGGAGGAGTATTTTCCCCGTGATGAAGTGCAGAAACTTGAGGGTGAGTTCTGGAACCTCAAGATGGAGGGATCTGAAATTGAAGCCTACACTACTCGTTCGCATGAACTGGCGAACTTGTGTCCACAAATGGTAACACCTCCCTATAAGAGGATCGAGAAATTTATTGATGGTCTGGTTCCGCAAATTCAGAGCATGGTGACATCTTCTAATCCCACTACGATCCAGCAAGCAATCATGTTGGCTCACAGGCTGACCGATCAGGCAGTCTCTCAAGGCACTCTACCCCCGAGAGGTGCATTATCAAAGACAACTGACAACAAGCGGAAGTTTGACAGTTCATTCCCCAAAACCTTCCAGTCAAACCCACCTTCTCAGCAACAGCAACAGCAACACCGTAAGTTTGAACCGTCAAAGAACAACAGTCAGTCTAACTCTTCTCAGTAGAATCAGGGTTCTTATGTTGGCAAGTACCCGAAGTGCAATAAATGTAACTTTCACCATCATGGAGCATGTGACCGGTATCGTTGCAACCGGTGTGGAAAGATGGGTCATTTGGCCAAAGACTGTAGAGTGGATCTGCAGAACAAACAAGCACCACCTGGAAACGCACCCAAAGGTTGTTTTGAGTGCGGTAAGGAAGGGCATTTCAAGAAAGATTGTCCGCAGTTGAGGAGAAACGGAAACGGGAATGGAAATGGCAACAATCATCAGGGCGGTAATGGAAATGGTAATAACCACCAGGGTGGAAATGGTAATAACAACGGAAATGGTGCAAAGGGCCGAGCATTTGTGATTGGATCGGGAGAAGCTCGGAATGATCGGAACGTGGTTAACGATATGTTTCTCTTAAACGATCATTTTGCTTCTGTACTTTTTGATACTGGCGCCGATAGAAGTTTTATATCTAGAGAACTTAGTAGTCAGTTAGAAATAAACCCAACTTTATTAGAACACCATTATACCGTAGAGATAGCAGACGGTAAAGTAATCGAGGCAACCCACATTATCAAGGGATGTCAGTTAGAACTTTCTGGTCACAAACTCGACATCGATCTCATGCCAGTTACACTTGGCAGTTTTGACATAATTGTGGGCATGGATTGGTTGTCTAAAAACCAAGCTGAGATCATCTGTAGTGAGAAGATCGTTCGTATACCCCTTCCTAGTGGAGAGATCCTATCTGTTCAGGGCGAAAGAAGTGGTGCGGTCATGGGCATCATATCTTTCATAAAGGCTCAGAAGTGTCTGCGTAAGGGTCATACCGCGATATTAGCCCTTGTCGCTGACAAGTCCACTGAGGAGAAAAAGTTAGAAGATATCCCTATCGTTCGTGAATTCCCAGAAGTATTCCCTTGGTCTTCCACCCTATCGTCAGGTCGAATTTCAGATTGACCTAACACCCGGAGCAGCGCCTATTGCTCGAGCACCCTATAGACTGGCACCAAGCGAGTTGCAGGAACTATCCACACAACTACAAGAGTTGTTGGATAAAGGTTTCATCCGACCGAGCTCATCGCCATGGGGAGCTCCAGTCCTATTTGTTAAAAAGAAAGATGGAACTTTCCGCATGTGCATTGATTACAGAGAGTTAAACAAGGTAACAGTCAAGAACCGCTACCCACTACCCCGTATTGACGATTTATTCGACCAACTTCAAGGGTCAAGTTTCTACTCAAAAATCGATTTAAGGTCTGGATATCATCAGCTGAGAGTTCGAGATGAAGATATATCCAAGACTGCATTCAGAACCCGGTACGGCCATTTCGATTTTTTGGTCATTCCATTTCGATTAACCAATGCACCCGCGGTGTTCATGGACCTCATGAACCGTGTGTGTAAACCTTACCTTGACCAATTCGTCATTGTTTTCATTGACGATATCCTCATATACTCTAAGAGTCGGGAAGAGCATGAGGAGCATCTGCGTTTGATCCTTGAACCACTGAAATAGGAGCAGTTGTACGCGAAGTTTTCCAAATGCGATTTTTGGATTCGCGAGGTTCAATTTCTAGGACATGTGATCAATGAGAAGGGAATACATGTCGATCCAGCCAAAGTGGAAGCTATCAAGAATTGGGCAACACCCACAACTCCAACCGAAGTTCGGTAATTCCTAGGATTGGCCGGATACTACCGTCGTTTTATCGAAGGATTTTCAAAGATTGCCCAACCCCTCACCTCCTTAACCCAAAAAGATAAACCCTATAATTGGAGCGAGGCTCAAGAATCGGTATTCCAGCTACTGAAGCAGAAACTATGTAGCGCACCTATCCTGTCTCTACCAGAGGGAACGGATGACTTCGTGGTGTATTGCGATGCCTCCATCCAAGGTCTCGGTTGTGTGTTGATGCAACGTGACAACGTTATCGCATACGCTTCTCGACAGTTAAAAATCCACGAAAGGAATTACACGACTCACGATTTGGAGTTAGGAGCCGTGGTGTTTGCACTCAAGATATGGAGACATTACTTGTACGGTACCAAGTGCACCATCTACAACGATCACAAGAGTCTTCAGCATATTTTTGAGCAGAAAGAGTTGAACATGCGTCAACGTCGTTGGATCGAGCTCTTAAACGACTATGATTGTACAATCAAGTACCATCCAGGCAAAGCTAATGTGGTAGCCGATGCCCTAAGCAGAAAAGAAACCAAACCCCGACGGGTTAGAGCATTACAACTCACTATTCATACAGGATTAACCGAACAAATCTACAATGCCCAACTCGAAGCCTTAAAAGAGGAGAACTTATCATTAGAATCCACTCGTGGTATAGAGAAACAACTGGAGGTTAAAACAGATGGTATTCGTTACTTCGCGGAACGAATATGGATACCAGTATATGGAAACTTAAGAGATCTAGTCATGGATGAAGCTCACAAATCTCGATACTCTATCCATCCGGGATCCGACAAGATGTATCACGATCTCAAGGTTTTGTATTGGTGGCCGAACATGAAAGCCGACATAGCCACCTACGTGAGAAAGTGCCTGACTTGTTCCAAGGTCAAGGTGGAGTACCAAAAGCCATCCGGATTACTTCAAGAACCGGAAATACCAATGTGGAAATGGGAGCAGATTTCCATGGATTTCATAACCAAATTACACCGAACCCCTACTGGATGTGACACAATCTGGGTGATAGTGGATCGCCTAACCAAATCCGCTCATTTCCTTGCTATCAAAGAGACCGATAAAATGGAAAAGTTAACTCGTCTCTACCTTAAAGAAGTAGTATCTCGACATGGAGTGCCAATCTCCATCATTTCCGATAGAGACGCCCGATTCACCTCACGTTTCTGGAAATCGTTACAGAAAGCTCTAGGCACGCGCCTGGATATGAGCACAGCGTACCATCCTCAAACAGATGGCCAGAGTGAGCGTACCATTCAAACCCTAGAAGACATGTTAAGGGCTTGTGTGATCGATTTCGGAAACAGTTGAGAGACTCACTTGCCGTTAGTGGAATTCTCTTACAATAATAGCTATCATACGAGCATCAAAGCAGCACCTTCCGAGGCTTTGTATGGGAGAAAGTGTCAATCACCACTTTGCTGGGCTGAAGTTGGAGATAGCCAACTTACGGGTCCGGAACTTGTGCATGAAACCTCAGAGAAAATCGTGCAAATCCGAAACCGTATGTCGGCAGCTCGTGACCGTCAAAAGAGTTATGCAGACAAGCACAGAAAACCGCTAGAATTCCAAGTGGGTGACAAAGTGTTATTAAAGGTTTCACCGTGGAAAGGTGTGATTCGTTTTGGAAAACGAGGAAAGTTAAATCCGCGTTACGTTGGACCATTCGAGATAGTGAAAAGGATTGGTCCAGTAGCATATCAGTTGAACCTGCCAGATACACTTAATGGAGTACACAATGTTTTTCATGTCTCAAACCTAAAGAAGTGCCTATCAGATGAGACACTTGTAGTTCCACTCGAGGAGTTGGAAATTGATGAACAACTACGTTTTATTGAGGAACCAGTTGAGATCATGGACCGAGAGGTCAAAACACTCAAGCGCAGTGAGATACCTATTGTCAGAGTTCGCTGGAACTCGAAGCGTGGACCGGAGTTCACGTGGGAACGCGAGGATCAGATGATGAAAAAGTATCCTCACCTGTTCAAACATTCAACGGCAAACACGGAAGGTACTAACTAAATTTCGAGACGAAATTTATTTCAACAAGGGGATGATGTGACAAACCTAAACTTTTTGTTTCAGACGTTACGGACTTCGTTTAATTTTCGGGGCGGAAATTCTTTCAACAAGGGGATGATGTGACATCCGGCATTTTCAGGTTAACTCCGTTAACTCAAACTTCGTTAGTTCAAACATTTTTCGTTACAAACTCAGTTATCTCAGTTAGTCGCACGTACATTGCATTTAATTAGGATTAATTAAATGTGTCAGTCAGTTCGCACACATCGGATCGCACTCGAGTCTAACCCGGAACGTTGGTGATTAATCGAAATTAACATTATGAACATTTAATAATTTATATTTAATATAAATTATGAGTTTTTATGATTTATATGTGATTACGTGAATTATGTGAATGTTATTATTTTCGTACGCGTTTATCGTGTGTTAATCGTGTTTATTATTTTTATAAATATTAGAGTTTTTATAAAAATAATAATTGGAAGTTTTTAATCATTATTAGTTATTATTTAATTAATTAGAGTCTATGGGCTTTAATTAAACTAGAAGCCCAACTTAAAACCCATTAGTGAATGGATAAGGATAAAACTTTAAAAAAATATATATATCTAAACCCTAATCCTCACTAAAGCCGTCGACCTCTTCCTAAACCCCACCCCACTCGACCGAACCCTTGAAGCAACCCAAGCACCATCGATTCGATCTCCGATCTTGAAATTGAACGCGTATTCGGACTCCCTTCGACGTTTCTAACGTCTCTACGTAAGTCGTTTCGTTCAATTCCGTCACTTTTTGATTCCTAAATTTTAGATCATAACCCTAGTTCATCCAAACATGGATTTTTATAATAAAAATGTTAACTTTATTATTGTTTTGCATGTATTTGTTGATTTTATGGTTATTTGCAAAACCCTAGATCCATGTGATTAGTAACTTGTTAAATATTGAAACTTTTTTATTATGTAATGGTGTATAATCGCATGTTAGAGATGTTTGACACTTGTTATGATTATAATTATGTTAGATAAATCATACGTGATGGATTTGGTGCTTTAAATCTCGTTAAACAAACTTAAAAACCCTAACTTACTTATAATGGAAACTTTTTAAGAATTCTATCTTGCATGCTAGACATGATTAGGATGATGTGATATACATGTTGACATGATTTGTGAAATCAGATTTTGAATACATAACCCGGTTTTACCAACTTTCCAAATAAGGAAACTTTAATTGTTAAAAGTGGTTAGAACTTGCTAATTAGACATGCATGATATGGTTTGATGATTGGTACATGTTAGATAAGATACAATAACTTGTTGTAACGTGTTAGGTGTTTGAAATCACGCATGCTAGTCATAGGTTACTAAAGTTGGAAACTTTGTCTTGAATTATGATTTGCATGTTTAGGTTCTAGACAATTGCTATGTGATATGATGATCAAGAACATGTTATAGTAACCTTACAAGCATAATAACAATGATAATTCCAAGAAACACGAATCCTGAACAAACTTTCTATTTATAGAAACCTGTTATTTTTGGAAACTTTCTATTTATAGAAACCTGCTATTTTTGGAAACTTACTATTTATAGAAACCTGCTATTTTTGGAAACTTACTATTTATAAAAACTGCTATTTATGGAAACTTGCTATCTTGTTAGAACAAATAGGATTTGTTGCTAAGTGTTACAGCATGATCATTTGTGTATAATATAGAAGTATTATACTGAACAAACATTTAATCACTAAACGGGTCACCAACGGGTCGTCGGGTCAAACTTGGTCAAACTTGAGTCTAACTTGCAAACTTTTCTAAACCCTTAAAACAATGAGATTGTTTGGATACTTAGTGTTCGTATCAACTTGCACAAACACTCACTTATAAACCGGTGTTTATAGGTGGCAGTTAGTCGTCAAGCATTCTAAGTTCGCTTTCTTTCGCACATACTCTAAGGTGAGTTTCACGGCCCATTTTCTTACGTTTTAAACTTGGGGGAGAAAACATGGGTACGAACATTTAGATCTTACATTTCTTTTATATCACTTGTGTACTAAGCGCAAACATATCATGAAAGTCCTTACTTATCGAACCGTTAGTATATGGGTTAGCGAGGTAATCTTGAGTAGTACTACTGGGCATTGACAAGCCCCACCCACGTTAGTCGCGCTAACACGACAGGTAGTCGAACGGGTGTAACATTGACCTAAACATTCACCATTGATTATGATAGTCATGGTGGGAGGCAGTACAAACAAAAACAGTCAGCTTCGGTGTTGAAACGCTTTAGTAACATGTACTAGGTTAGCTACCTATGATATAAATTGTAAATGGTATTATCTAGTAAACTTTACAAACATTGAAACCTGTGAAGTCACCAACCTAGTGTTGACACGTTTTAGCATGTTTTCTCAGGTTATTAAGGTACAAGCTAAGGCATGCATGCATTCGGAGTCTATCATTTTCAAACTCAAGAATTATTTATTTTATTTATTTTTGAATTGTTTATTTTTGGCGCGACTGTTTTGGCGCATGCTTTTCATCTAACTTTTCGCTTCCGCAAGTCTTACATTAAATCAGTGTTTTCATTACTAGTGTTGCATCGTGACTATGAGCAATACTAGTGGTTTTTATTAAACTCATATAGAGTCGTTCAGCGTAACTAATGACTGAGATCCTGTTAGGTCACGCCCCTAACGGTAAAACTCCGTTGATGGATTTTGGGGGTGTGACACGAGTATTCGCCAACCAATCGAGATACTTTGTGATAACACAGGTGCTATAGCTCAAGCCAAAGAGCCCAGATCTCATCACAAAGCCAAGCACATTCAAAGGAAGCTCCACTATATACAGGAAATTATGGAACGTGGAGACATCGTGATAAGCAAAGTAGACACAGATCAAAACCTAACGGACCCGTTCACTAAGCCGATGACTCAGGAAAGGCATGATCAGCACAGAAATGCTATCGGTCTTAGTTTTGCTAGCGATATGTTTTGATTTAGTATTTTGAATGTGCGAACATTTAAACAGTTGTACTTTTGAATTGTTTTGGTTTACTGATTTAAATGCAATTCTGAATTCTTATAACTGTGTTCGATTTTAATACGTTTAATCCATGAATCTTGTATTCTTAATTATCCGTAGTCGATCAGAATCGTGGGAACGACTTTGAATTAAGACTATTATGAACTTGGACTCAAGTAGTTGACTTCCAACTTCACAGACCTCATCTTGGATGACGTTGGATGTAACTCGTTTCAAATCATCTTCATGGATTTTAATCATAAGATGTTTTTTTTTATATTGGTATACTCATTTAGTATCCTCTGACTTGAGATGCATACTAGAACTTTCGTTTACCGAGGACTGTTCTTTAATCACTGTCAACCGCTGTCGCGTAACTGCCAGTCATAAAGACATTTGTTAGGAACAGATCTAAAGTTCAGTGGGAGTTGTATGTAGTCAATAAGAGATTCTGTACTCTTACATTATATGTAACAGATAGGCATCGTGGCGCCCTCGTTGATTCAAACTGGTGAAGTGTAAGGCCTTACCCAAACTTACTATGTGTTTGATTGGACCACTTTGATTCTTGATCGAGAACAATAATAAGTGAACGCCATATGAGAATGAACTAAATCCATGTCTAATTGATTCAATTGATGTTTTATACGGAAAGGATGAATGACAACTATTGTCATAAGTCTATTGTCTTGCTTTAGTTAGCTGTTACTAACACCGAGATATTTGGTTAATGACTTTAAAGCGTCATACCTTGTTAGGGACAGCCATGTGCAGCTAGAGCGCCGCTGACTGTTTGCGTTGATTTATCGTGGATCATCCAAGTGGTTGATTGTTGGATTTTATGGACCGACCCGATGGACAACGCGGCTGACCGAGCTATGACCCGTAAGAGTTACACCTAGGGCAACAAACATTAAATCCACTTAACCCGCTTAACTGGTAATTACGAACTGTTAGCGACACGGTATATTTTATATTCGTTACACGGGATTTATTATTTATACAAGTTTATAAATAATAATTCATATTTATTGTTTTAATCTTTTTATTAAAACAATTAAATGGGTACATGCTTTTTATCTCGTATTAGACTTTGGGCCCGAAAACAATTATTAGGGTTTATAATTATTATATAATTATAATCTAATGATTTGTTGAAAAGGAAGAAAAAAATTGGCCGCCGTTTTTTTTTCTTTAGGATTGAGGAAAGCAGAAAAGTTCAAAGAATTAGTTTGGTGATTTCCGGCACCACCAAACCAACCCAAGTCAGACCCTGCTCCGCTGCTGTCCTGTTTCCGGCCAGCCCCGGCGCTACTCGTCTCTCATGTTGTCAGTTCATGATCTAGCATCGGTTCGTTGTACCTCGGTGTTTCGAGCGGTTATTTATTAACCACTAAGGTATAATTAATCTCATCAGTAGATTAATTATTTTTTTTGTGTTTGCGTGTTCATAACCAGATCATGTTCGGTTTGTCAGTGCTGTTAAATAGGTTTTGATTTTATTTTCCGCTGCGTATTCATTAATTAACTGAAATAATTAATTTCTCTGTCAAAACCCGTTTTTACTAAAAAGTCAAACTGATAACCACTGAACCCCAACAAGGATAGCATTTTACTTACTTATCGGAATGCGAATGTAAACTTAGTAAAATTGATCGAATTCTATGTTCATCGTTTGCAAATTTGTGGGCCTTTGCGGTTTGGTCAACTCTTCCAAGGAAGCATTCTGACCATTGCCCTTTGATTCTATCATCAACAACAAAAGACTTTGGCCCGCCTCCTTTTAGCTCATGGTTATTGAAGGTTGGATCTTGGAAGTAAAACGAAAAATAAACAATGTCGAGTTGATCGCGGAATCTAGACAACCAACAACCATAGAGACTCAAAATCGGGTAACTTGGAAAAAAGGTTTGATGGTTTTAGACAGGGGTGAGCAAAAAACCGAATTAACCGAACTGAAAAAACCGACCCAAACTAAAAACAACAGTTTGGTTTTATATTTTTCGAAAACTGAAAACTACAGCTCGGTTTCCTGTTTTATATCTTTCGAAAACCGAAAAACCAAACCGAACCAAACATATACATATACATATGAATTTAATTATATATTATATTACTAGGTTAGATTCCCGTGTATTACACGGACTGAATCATGAAAATAAAACGATAAATAAATATCTTATATGTTGATAGATTATTATTAGATTTTAGAGGATCACAGTTAGTCGATAACTTATAAAACAAACAATTCATAATATTCCAAAAAAATAGAAAATTAACATCTCTAAATCTTATGAATTATAATGAATTAGTTAAATTTAATTATAAATATTGTATTTAAAAAAGGAAATTATTGATCAACCAAAAGTTATCTCACATTTAATATTCAAATTAAAAATTATAAGAAATATGGAAACGTTTAAATGATATTTAATAAATTTAGGAGTTTAAAAAAAAAATAATAATAATTAGAAAACGTTTAGACGGGAAAACAAAAATATAGATGCTCTATAATGATGACATGTGGTACTTCAAAACCTTTATTTATTATAATAGATAGATGTTGTGTGCTTGTATGTTAAAAATGTATAAATATTTGTGATACATGTATTTGCATTAATAGTATGTTATGATTTATAGTTGTTTTTTGAATTTATAGATTATATTGTTTATTTTTATGTTGAGTCTTTTTTAAGAAACTACTAATTTTTGTAGCCCAAAATATTTAGGGCCAGTTGTGGGATGATAAATTAATCACTAGTTGATAAAAAGAAAAAAAAAAGTAGATTCAAAATTTTCAAACCATGTTCATTATTTTGGGTCATTTTCTTTTACCCTCAAAACAAGCCCAACTGGTTATAAAATTGAGAAAACCGAAATCGAACCGAACCCATTGTAAAAACCAAACACGAACTTTCATTTTTGGGTTCAATTTTATCCCAAATCCGACCCGTGTACACCCCTAGTTTTAGAAGAAGTAAAAATCATTGATTTGAAGTATTAAGCAAGAATAAAATGGGTTGTTGAGGGAGACGAAAACACTATCTTCTTTCACGGGATAATTAAATATAATAGCTTTAAGGGAAGAATAAATTGCCTCTCAATTAATAGTATTTGGTCCACAAATCAAGTAGAGATAAAAGTAGAAACATTCAATTTCTTCCAAACAAAGTTTGCGAAACCTGTGCTGGTGAGGGTTTAGGGTTTAGTATTTGGTGAGGCCGAGCCTTTCATCAATTCTTCTTAGCTTGATCCTCGATTATAATCGATGGTGCTTCAACTAAAGAATTGCAAATTAAAAAAGGTGTACGTCAAGATGACCCGTTATCTCATTTCTTTTTATCATTACAATGGAGCTCTTACATGTTGTAACCAATACTGCTAGTGATTTGGGATTTTTACACGGTATCAAAACCCCGAATAACGGACCGATTTTATCACACTAAATTTAGCAAGGCGATGTCATAATTATGGAGAATTGGGTAACATCAAATTACATCAAGAACACTAAAAGTAAATATTGATAAAAGTAAAGTTTACAGGATTGGTGTGGAGCCGATGAAAGTGGCTAAAATGTCGAGTATCTTACAATGTCAAAGTGATTGTTTTCCAAAAACTTATCTAGGACTTCCGCCAAGGGGTAATATGAACTTATCCAATAAATGGAACTCGGTCATTGGAAAGTTTAAAAACAAACTTTCTTCATGGAAAGCTAGGACATTTTCCTTTGGTGATAAGGTTACACTTATAAATCGATGTTAGGCAGTCTTTCGTTATATTTTTAATCAATTTTTAAAGCCCTTTTGCACGTTAATGATGAATTAGAAAGCATTAGAAGAAAATTCTTATGAGGGTATATTTACTAAACTCTAAAATCTCTTGGATTTCTTGAAACAAAGTTTTAACATCAAAAGTGCTAGGTGGTCTCGAGATTGGAAGTTTAAGGGCCGTAAACATCGCCCTCCTAACTAAATTGTAGTGAAGATTCAAAACCGAAAGCTCATGTTTATTTAAAACTGTTAATTGAGAATGACAGTGGCGGAATCGGAACATTTTAGTCGGAGGGTCATCATAAGTTTCTCTTCTATGCCGACTACGACTAAAGGGTCAAATTTTCCTTTAAACAAAATCAACTTTTATGTGTAAAAACTGGACAATTTCCGGTGGGTGGAGGGTCAATGGACCCTCTTGACCCTCCCCTGGTTCTGCCCTCGAGAATGGTATGTTCAAACACACAACTTACACACATGGTTGGCTAAAATGGATTTAGATAAAGATCGACTTTTTTGAATAGCAAGTTGCGATAGATAAACTCCATATAAATGTGGCGCTTATAAAAAGCGGAATGGTTATTAAGGTATAGGGCAAAGCTTTTGTATAGATTGGAAAGCGTGGTGTAATTTTAACGTTTCTACTTTTCTTAAAGACTAATATGTAACGGTTTGACGCTTTCTTCTAGTATTTTACTAGAAGTTATTTCTTAACAAGATTATCTTTGTCGTTCAAAGAAAAGATGATCGCTGCTATGAATCATCTAAAATATTCGTTTAGCTACAATTGTTTATTACAATGACTAGTATTGTTGTGTGTACCTACGTCTCGTATATGAATTCAAAAAGTGTATGATACGCTCCAAATATGCACCGTATCCGATCTCATATTTGTACAAACATCAGAACTTTTTCTATGTTATACAATACTTAATTTTTTTTTCTAATATACGTATCTAACATTCAAATGATATTGATTTATAGTATATTTTAAATAGTACATAAAAAAAATAATTAAAGGAGCCCCTATACATACATCATGAACACATGTTCCAATTTTGTTGTATATGTGGGATTAATTATGGTTTAGTCTCATGATGTTTACTTGTAGAAAGAAAAACCCAACAATAATGTATTTTGAGTGGAAAGCCGAGAAAGAAACAGCATGCCGAAGACAACACTCACATGGTTATTCTTCCATGTCGGACTATTTTTTATTTTACTTTTAGAACCGTAAGAGTGAGTATAGTTGGTTAATATTCACGTACACCATGATCAAATGACGTTAAACACCGCGACGACAGGGGGCGCCAAAAAGGAGTACCAAAGGGCGGTGCGTAATTAGTTTAACATGCGCGAGGGCAAGAGGGTGGAGGTGTGATTAGGTGGGACAATCATAGATGGTAGCGAGGGCAAAAGAGAATTTCATATATACCCCTACAAAATGGGTAAATATCATATATACTAACCAAAACTAAAAATATCATATATACCTAATTTAAATGTTTTTTTACCTAATTTAAATGATTTTTACCTGATCTTTTGTAACCTAATTTTTCACTTGATGGCAATCATTATAGGTTCTCCAAACCCATTTAGAAGGTATCGGCAGTTGAGAGTTCCATTGTTAGTTCGATCGCGTTTTTGTTCCAAATCGATTGAGAAGGCATTGATCCCATCTCATTTTTGTTCCATTGCTAGTTCGATCACGATTCTTAAAACCGATTCAGAAGGCGATATGTTGCAAATTTTTGTTCCAAATCAATACAGAAGGCATTGAACCCATCTCGTTTTTGTTCCATTGCTAGTTCGATCATGAGAAAGTTAAATATAATATTTTGAGAAAGTTATAAATTTTATAAGCTAAAAATGAGTAAATATTAAATGTTAATGTCAAAAATGGGTATATATGAAGTTTATGTTATTTTAAAGTTTTAGAAAAATAAGAATAAAATATTCATTTCTTAAATTGTTTTTGATGAAACGGGTATATATAATATTTTTACATGTTTATAAGGACATATATGATATTTTTACATGTTTGTAAAGATATACATGATATTTTTATTTTTGGTTGGATATATATATATATATATATATATATATATATGATATTTTTCTAGTTTGTCTGAGTATATATGAAATTGACCCAAATAAAATAAAAAAATGTAACTTAAATATTAAAGTCGATCTTGCTAACTAATATTAACCTACATATTTCGTACGAGTCAAACATTCAAGTTATTAGTGTATGGCTAATTAACCTCCTCAAATCAAATTAGTTCTTTTTTATATTTAAATAGAAGGCAAACGGCTAACAAGCTACGTCGCTAGTAAAACGAAATCCACATAAAAATAAACGGTGGGTTTTAGTGGTTTGGGTAAAATCATTCATGTGTTACTAGTGGGGAACCCGCTGCGTTGTGGCGGAGTCGGCAATTTCCGCAAGTTTTATGTTAGGTTATGATCACTTAAATTAATTAGAGGTTTCGCATTGAGTTAGTTATGTTATGTAGAAAAATGATACAAGATATCGGGTATCATTAGAAAAACATATTATTAATATTATTGTTGCCTGATCCGACCCGGCTAATATGTTAAATATCAAACGTATTATTAAAATAAAAATGAATAAACGAAATTTAAAATTAAATTCAACTAATTAATGACCCGAAGCCTTTTTGACTCGAACCAAAATAACACTAACTCTGTTACTTTTTTTATGTTAAGTGTAAGGGTATTTTAATACTTTTACACCCCAGGGGTTGTTAATATAAATTATAAAGTTATTTTTATAATATTTAAGTGCAATTTATGTAATTTCTCAACTTAACAAAACCAAACCTCAATCTCATTATTTCTTATGTGTAAAATGAGTTTTTTATTTGTATATGTTAAAAAAAAACTGTTTTTATTTTTTAAACTTTTTTTTTCTTATTTTGTTTGTATTATTTTGTTATTTTTATGATTATTATTTAATAAAACTCATTTTAAATATATAAAAAATACATCTTTTCTAAAAAGGTTTTAGTTAAGTGTTTGGCTTTAATTTTAGAGATGTGTTAAATGGTAATTGAATGTTGGGGGCTTTAATTGTAAAGATGGGTTAAAAGATAATTTAACACGTTTTATGCATTGGTAAGATGTACCCTATGCACAATAATTTGTTTTAGGTGTCTTAAAAATTTACATAAATTATAATGATATTCTTTCAATATGTATTATATACTAGTATAGATTAAATAATACGAAACCTAAGATGGAAAGAATATGAACATATAAAATACCAATGATAGGGATCAAGTATAACGATAAATTGGTGATTATTGGGCTCTGATCTTGTCCAAGCGCTGAAGAAAGAGATATAGTAGGAGAGGGGTCTGAAATTTCATGATTTTAGCATCATACAGCTCCCTCAAGTAATGATAAACGACTATAACTTTTGGGTATAGCCAAGATGCATCTTCAAGAATTTCATGATTTTGATGAAATGTTTGTATTTAAAACTAAGGAAACTGAAATTACAACACCAAGACAGAAGAGCGGTCTAGTTCTAACCGTCAAGAAGGAAACACAATTATATAGATAAGGACGTGAAGATACGTCTTTGGAATGACTATTTTTATCCCCAACCTGTTTTCACTTTTCAGTAATCCTTTGTTTAAATGACGGGTCCGGATGAGTAAACAGTTGTAAAATCAAATTGTTGAAGGTTGCTCATGTAGGAATCGTTCGTCAAAATATATAAATAACTTTTATATTTTAATTACAATACAAGAAAATGAAAGAAAGCAAGTAAAACTACAATACTTTTACAAATGACATAAACCAAAGTATAAGAAAGGTGTAGAAGCAGAAATGTTGTGGCTAAGTAGTCGTATTTGATACGGGTCCCTTAAAACAAATTTCGGGTCTCTTAAAACAAATTTCGGGTCTCCCAAGAGAACATGTTTGTTTCTAATGTATAACAGCCGAAGCATTATGTACTGCCAGGAGGACCTATCACCCAAAAGAACATCTTGTGTCAAGAAGAAAGTAGAAGAAAATTGCTAGAACTTTTTGAGAAAGATGAGAGAGCTCAAGTATGTGGTTTTTGGTGTGTTCAAGTGTGTCTAGCAACCAAGGCTTACCTTGGTATTTATAGTGAACCAAAAATTGAAACACCCTTCAAGTTTTTACTAAAAAAATGAATTCAAAGTTGAAACACCTAAAACTTTACTCAAAAAATTGAATTCAAAGCTGAAACACCCAAAGATGTAAGAGTATGTGGTATACTCTCACTTTGGGAGAGCCAAGTGAGAGTACCTTTTCTGCCACATGGACGTCGTTTCAACGTGATAAATTCCTCACTTAGGTCTCACGCGTCAAGCCCTTAGCGGACCGACCCTGATTTCTGCGGCTGGCGGACCATTACGGATCCGGCTAGTGGTCCAACACCAGTGTCACGCGTCAGATTTCTCTGGTGAGTCACAAGACACGTGCCAACACTCGAGTGTTTCCTTTCTCTCCACGTAGCGGACCGTTATGAACTAGGGTAGTGGTCCGCTACCATCCAAATGTCAAAAAATTTCATTTTTAGTCCTTTTTATCCTTTGAGAACTTTCGAGGTGTTGCACCCAGCCCTGTAGTTCAGCCGCAAGAAGCGCAAGCCTACCCCGTTCCGACCCGAAAAGCCTTCAACCCAACAGGATTTACTTTAGACCAACTAAGAGATTATAATATATACTAGTTTGAGTTAGGAGGTGTATAGTACACACTCAATCAATTTCTGTTTTCTTGAACTATAGAACCTCTATGGTATCTTAGGGGTGAAGCCCCTAAACTAAAGCGGGTTACAGGGGGGCACCGTCCCTTGGGCGGGGTCCAAGGAGCAGCATCACCTGTGGGATCGGGGGGGGGGGGGAGGGGGGAGCCTATAGGGGGGTCGAGTTGCATGAATGATGGAAAAGTTTCTAGAATTTGATTATTAGGAAAAACTGATAAAACGGTTAAGCTTGGGTAGTAAAATGATTATCGATACCTAACTTGTACATTAGTAGCAACTTTGTGCTCGGTAGCAAAGTTGTACGTCAACATCAACTTTGCATCAGCGGGAACTATGGGTTGGTAGTAAATTTGGTTACTATTGATGTTCTTATAATCGGTATTAACTTTGTTACTACTGATCGGTAGTAACAGAGTTACTATTGAGTACTGATGTAGCTGTAGCATTTATAAACAGTTATAACCGTAAACCTCCAAACCTCCTATATAAAGAAAGTCAGTTATTGGACAAAGAATTGACAACTTCGTTTTCTTAGAAAAATCACATCTCATTCTTAGAAACACTTTGTCTTATTCGATTCAAGATTTCATATATTGGTGAAATAGTTTAATATGAAAGTGAGTACACGATCCAGAAAGCTATCCGGTCATTACAGAATTAAGAAACCTACACTAGGGATGTTCAATGAACGAGGTAAGTCAACCTAGCTTAAACTCAAATTTGAATTATATGTTCTGGTTCAACTCGGACTAAAATCTCTCTACCGAGCTAAAATCTAAGCTCCAACTTAGTTCGAATACAATAGTTGGCTCTTGGCTCAATGAGACGCCTCATTCATTGTTTCGTACCCTATCAATAAGGTGCCCTGAAAGCTTCATCAACGCCATTATTTCAAACAAGATATTAATGTGTCCAATGTAATAGTTGAAGAAAAGCTCATGTTCACTACGAAGTTCAACAACTCTCTCGCTTTCAAAATCGGAAAAAGTGAAGACTTCAATCTCGATCAGTTAGGGCTCTGGAATGCCGTTAAAACTATCATCGGTGATAAATGACACAAAGGAGTCTTGGGCGGTTAAACCGCTAACTATAAAAAAGCATACTTTGTGAGTTTCTCAACGGTTAAACCTTAATCAAGACTAGAACAATAAAGGGCTCTTTTAAGTCATGAAAAGTGTTAAGGGCGTTTTGGTAATATATTATCCGATAATGAGATCTCCTCTTGTCCCCACGTCATAATCATGAAGATATTTGAAAGCGATGTTTGATTTTCTCAACCTCCCTAACCTTTTTTTTATTAAATTGGGAGCAATTTTGGTAGGCAAATATACGTCCATATATTCGTTGATCCGATTGGAAATAAATATTTTTCTAAAATGTGTATTTTAGATATATTCAATGACAACTTTTTATATCAAATCAAATATTCGAAAAAATATTTCATTTTAAATAAAACAATAGTACGATGTTTTTTTTAAATTTAAATACTTTAAATATTTTTCAAGTATGATTGGTGGAAAATCATTTTAAGAACCCTATTTGAGACTTAATAAATGTCAACAAAAATAAAGTCACATCTCTTTCCGTTGTTGTGAGTTGTGACAACATTAAAGTTTAGAAAAAATTAAACAGGTTGGCCCGAATACATTTATACCTAATTTAGTGTTTACAATACCACATTATTATATGGATAAGACCGTCACTTATCTTACTTTGGTAAGCATAAAAATTAAAATATTAATGTCTTGCTTGTAATCAGAGGTGGATCCAAGCACATATGAGAATGTTAACCGTCCGGTCCAAAATAATAGTGGGTTTTAATATGGCAATTAACTTCTCAATGTTAGTAATGAAGATGTAATCGAACGTTTCTGAAAGATGAAAACACGTAAAGGACAATTGTAATTACGGTATTTTTGTATTGTTTTTAAATATTTGATGAACTATATTATTTTATTGTCATTTTATTTTTTTCCTCCGTTCCTTTTTTACTCACCAGTATTCTGCCCCTCCTATAAAAAATTTATGTATCCGCCACTGCTCGTAGTGATAAAATATGTTTTATAGTATGTGTTTAGTTAGTAATAACATAATAAAAAAAAAGTTAAAAATCACATTTTAATTAGTTCTAAAAGCACAAGGTTTAACTTAACCAGGAACGGAATATAGTTAGGGCCCGGGGGCCGTTTTTCATTCAGAAGTGTTGATATATATGTATTCGGCCTATTTTTCTCTTAGTAGTGTTAATTTATGTGTATTTGGCCAAAAATTTTATAATAAGTAGTCAAATACAATATAAGTTTAATGTCTTAAAATAACACAACAATCATATAAAAAGTAGTGTTAAAATAGAATATCAAATACAACAATATTGTATTTGAGCACTATTTTTTATATGATTGTTGAGTTTATTTTAAAACATTAAACTTATATTGTATTTAACTACTTATTACATGATTGTTAAGTTTATGTTAAGAAAAATAACCGGCTAAGGAAAGTCAAATAGCCGGCTAAAATCGAGCAAAAAAAACGCGCCGGCTAACCCTACTATTTAGTGGGCTTCAGCCGGCTTGAGAGTCAGTGCCGCCACATGTCGTTTTCTGGTTGGTTGAAACTCTGAAAAAAAGTAGTTGGACACGGAATTTGGAGACGACTGAACTAGCCGACTATTAGTTTAAATGATCACAAATTAGTATGCTGAAAAAGTTTATCCATTTTAATAAGTTTGACTGATCAAATATCTATTTTGGTAAATTTCCCGAATTTAAACCAAAGTCATTCAATAAATAATTAATTTTATCTTAACCATAAAATACAAAAACGATATAAACACATTTATTTATTTTTATAAGTATGATATCTAAAGTTTTTCTATCTTTTCTTTTATATTTAATTATATAAAAATATAAAAATTAAATTAATATTTTTGTTTTTTATTGTTTTATGGGTTGTTTTTTTCTTCAAGGGAGATGGAGAGAGGGGACAAGGGCGTATCTTGAAAAAAAATCTTGAAAATTCGATTTAGTTGCTTTATAAAGTAAGGTAGCCAAACATATCTTTCTTTTATTTTTTATTTTTATTATTATTATTATTAATTTTTTCCTTAATTTCCTATTCCCCCTCCATTATTAAACAACTCATGTTTATGCCCACATAAACACACTTGGATCCAAATTACAACTTGGTTTTGGTCTCTTGCTTTGCTGGTCAAAAACCTTTCAATTTAACTTAGATTTCATATGATTTTTTTCATATTTTTTAATTCAAGATTACAGGGAAGAATAGTGAATGTGCTACTCTTTGTCTGCTATCTTCACGCCTCTTGATTTATTAATTGTTTTTAGGGTTTGATTCAAAGTTTAAACCCAAAGTTCCTTTGGAATTTGGGCTTTTTGTGCATCTTTTTAGGGCTGCAAACACAGCCATGCTTGTCCCTTGAGATGATTTTAGTATTTCTTTAAAATACCCCTTTTGTGCTTCTGTTCTCCTGGGGCAAATTCTTGTCTTTGATCATTATTATTTAGTGGGTTTTCTGGGGTTGTGTGTTTCTTGACTAAATTCACACAAAACAATGCTGCAATTATATGGTTTTTAGAAAAGAAAAAAAAGAAAAAAATTATTTTGCTGAAAAAGGTCTGACCTTTGAAGAAAAAGTCTTACAAATCTTGACACCTTTGTCTCTAATTTCACCACAAAAAACTTTAGGGGCATGAAGTGTGAAAGAAAAGAACATCAAGAACAACAAGAAGTCTGAGTTTGAAAATGGGTTTGAAAATGCAAGGCCACCATCACTTGGTGGCAGTGAGTTTGAGTGATCAACAATTGGGCACAAAAAGAAAGTACACATCATATATTCCAAGAACAAATCAAGGCAAATACTTGGCATTATGGATAATTGCTTTTGGGTTTGTTGCAGTTCATGTTTATAGATGCATAGATGCAGGTCATCAACAGAGAATCCAAGAGGGGTTAGTGAGCATGTGTGATCAAAGGGCAAGAATGTTGCAAGATCAGTTTAGTGTTTGTGTTAATCATGTTCATGCTCTTGCTGTTTTGGTTTCCACTTTTCATTATTACAAGAACCCATCTGTAATTGATCAGGTTTGAATCTTTCTTTTTTTCAACTTTTATGGTGTCTGTCACTGTATGTGACTGTGTGTGTATTTTCTTCACTGTTCTTGGTCAAATTATGAACAATAATGATTTCAAAAGTTAGATTTTTTTTGGTTTATGAAATTTTACCCTTTTCTTGATTCAATTTCAGGAATAATAATCATAAAATCTTTGTTTCTTAATTTAATTTTTTATATTCTTGACTCTTATTAAATTCTTGATCTTCTGTTTTGTATTTTTGGTTTTCTTTCTTTATCAAATTGTGGGTAGGGCAAGAAACATATTTGGGGAAGAAACAAAAAATTATCACCAATTAAAAAACCTAAATTTAGAGATTTTTTTATTCAAATTGAGGCAGAATTGATGTGCATTGTTAGAGATGTAACCAATATAGTTATCTGTTTGTATCAATTCTTTCTTGCAAGTTTTCAGATGTTCATATTAAATCTGAGGTTTGAAGATTATTTTTGTTTGATTTCAAAAGTCAAAGTCAAATGGGAAAATTGATTTTGTAAATTTCCGTTGATGGAATTCATGTAATGCAGGAAACATTTGCAGAGTATACAGCAAGAACAGCATTTGAGAGACCATTATTAAGTGGAGTTGCATATGCACAAAGGGTTATGGATTCCCAAAGGGAAGACTTTGAAAGTCAACATGGTGGGACTATAAGAACAATGGCAAACAAGGAGCCTTCACCTCACCGTGACGAGTACGCCCCCGTGATTTTCTCTCAAGAAACTGTTTCTTACCTAAATTTGGTAGATATGATGTCGGGCGAGGTGAAATTTGTAAACTTTATTGGATTATAATTCATAAAACTTAACGGGTATTCGAGTGTTTCATTGATAACTAAATTTGAAAGAATCTTGAACTTGATCACAGGAGGACCGCGAGAATATCTTGAGGGCTCGGTCAACTGGTAAAGCAGTGCTCACAAGCCCGTTTAAGCTGTTGGGTTCCCATCATCTTGGAGTCGTTTTGACCATCCCGGTTTACAAATCCAAGCTCCCACCAAATGCATCTGTCCGTGACCGCATTGAAGCTACTGTCGGGTATCTTGGTGGAGCCTTTGACGTTGAGTCCCTAGTTGAAAACCTGCTCGGTCAACTTGCAGGAAACCAAGAAATCATTGTAAAAGTTTATGATGTCACCAACATGTCGGATCCTTTGATCATGTACGGTCGCCAGGCCCAATACGGTGATCTGACACGCGTACGGTTCAGCCCACTTGACTTTGGTGACCCGTTTAGGAAACACCAGATGACTTGTAGGTATCTCCATAAGGCACCCATCTCACGGACCGCCATCACCACTTCATTTTTGGGCTATGTGATCGTTTTCTTAGCGGGCTACATGTTCTACACGGGAGCTATTCATATTGTTCAAGTTGAAGACGATTTTGATACAATGCAGCAGTTAAAAGTCCGAGCCGAAGCTGCTGATGTCACCAAATCCCAGGTTAGTTCCTTAAAGTTTTAATCTTTAATGTTATAAAGTAAAACATGTTAGTTAATCTTTTATGTGCTTTGAATGCCAGTTTCTTGCTACTGTTTCACATGAAATCAGAACCCCTATGAACGGGATCCTCGGTATTATTTCAATCTTTTTGCTCTGTTTTGTAAAATGTTAATGGGTCGGATATAAATTTTTAATAAACTTGTAATCCGGGTTTTAGGGATGCTTGCATTACTTCTTGATACTGATTTAAGTTCAACACAAAGAGATTATGCTCAAACAGCCCAAGCGTGTGGGCGGGCTTTGATTACTTTGATTAATGAAGTGCTTGATCGGGCCAAAATCGAAGCGGGGAAGTTGGAACTCGAGGCAGTCCCATTTGGTCTCCGGTCCATATTAGATGATGTGCTCTCATTATTCTCCGAAAAGTCCCGAAATAAAGGAATTGAGGTAAAATCCACTGTTTTTAACTTGTTTTCTTTTTGAAATGATCTGATTTTATGCTTGTTTTTGTGAACCCGAAGTTGGCGGTTTTTGTATCGGATAAGGTTCCGCAAATTGTGATGGGCGATCCTGGAAGATTCAGACAAGTGATAACTAATCTTGTGGGAAATTCTGTTAAAGTAAGCAGCTTTCTTCATTTTCAGTCAAGTTATGTTGATATTATTTCAAGATTCTTATAAAGTTTTGATTTTTTTACAACAGTTTACTGAACAAGGACATATATTTGTTCAAGTCCATCTAGCTGAACATTCTAAAGCCGTACAAGATGCAAAAGTTGATAACTGTATGAATGGAAGATCTAACAGTTGCCAGTCAAAAACATTAAGTGGCCGAGAAGCAGCAGATGACCGAAACAGTTGGGACAAATTTAAGCATTTAATAGCAGACGACGAGTTCCCGTTTCAAGTGCTAACATCTGACGGGTCATCTCAAAATGTTAACCTTATGGTCTCGGTTGAAGACACGGGAATCGGGATCCCGTTACATGCGCAAAAGCTCATTTTCATGCCTTTTATGCAGGCTGATAGTTCAACCTCTAGACATTATGGTGGGACGGGAATCGGGTTGAGTATTAGTAAGTGTCTGGTTGAGCTTATGGGTGGTCAGATTAGCTTCAGCAGCCGACCACAAATCGGTAGCACGTTTTCTTTCACGGCAAACTTTAAAAGGTGCGAAAAAAACGTGGTATCCGACCCGAAAAGGTCTCTTTATGATGATTTACCTACTGCTTTCAAAGGGTTGAAAGCAACTGTTGTTGATACAAAACCCATTAGAGCTGCGGTTACAAAATACCATTTGAAACGGTTGGGAGTTTTAGTGGAGGTTGTTACTAGCATAAGAACCGCGGTTTCAGTTTTGGGTTCAGGTCAGCCGGATATGATTCTAGTTGAAAAAGATGTGTGGTTATCTGGTGATGATTTGAGCAGCATACGGGCTTTTGGATCTGTGTTAAAATCACCTAAAATGATACTTCTTGCCACTAATATAACGGGTGATGAATTCGATAAGGCAAAAGCAGCGGGCTTTTCCGACACTTTGATTATGAAACCGTTGAGAGCGAGTATGGTGGCAGCATGTCTTCAGCAAGTGTTTGGAACAGGGAAGAAGGCGGAACAAGGTAAAGTTATGGCGAATGGGTCGGTTTATCTTCGGGGCTTGCTTTGCGGGAAGAAAATATTGGTGGTTGATGATAACCAAGTGAACCGCAGGGTTGCAGCAGGTGCACTTAAGAAGTTTGGGGCTGAGGTCGAGTGTGCCGACAGGGGGAAAGCGGCTCTTGATTTGCTTCAAATTCCACACGGGTTTGATGCCTGCTTTATGGATATTCAAATGCCGGAAATGGACGGGTACGTACCAACAAAAACTAGTTTACATCGTTTCTGGCACGACCCAAAACAAGACACAAACACAACGCGAAAATAGTTAGGTTTTGGATTGTTATATCTAACCCGTTTAATAAACGACTCGTGTTCGGGTTGACCCGTTTAATTAAACACAGGTTGACCCGCTAACCTGTTTGATTAAGTAGGTTGACCCCCTAACCCGTTTATGACCCTTTTAACCCATTATTTTACAACCTACCAACCCAATTAACACGTTTGCAAGTTGATTATTACCCACCAATGTGTCAACCCGTTTGACACATATAGATAAAATGGGTTAAACGGGTCGTGTTTGGGTTACACAATTTTAAGCGTGTGTGGGTTACGGTTGATTTTTTACACGAATAAAAATACGGGTCGTGTTCGGATTGAACAATTCAACCTGCCAACCCACCAATAATCATAACGCACACCGAAACATAAAATACTAAAACCGTGTTACTAAATTTCAGTTTCGAGGCTACACGTCGTATTCGGCTGATGGAAAGGCAGGCAAACGAGCAACAAACGAATGGTTCGATAGACGGGTCTTGTGACACTCGAACCACCAGCGAGTGGCATTTACCGATCTTAGCCATGACTGCAGATGTGATCCATGCCACATTTGAAGAGTGCCAAAAAAGTGGAATGGATGGTTATGTATCAAAACCGTTTCAAGAAGAAAATCTTTATCAAGCAGTTGCCAAGTTTTTCGAGTCCAAACCAACAACAAATTCATAATAAAACCAAAAAAAATGGCAGCAAAATCTTATGTACATTTGATGTATCGGTCTTTTCCTGCTTTTCGAGTTCTCGTGAAAACGGGGTATTGTTTGGACAACCGGTTGTAACCCTAACCGACTTTGGATCTAACTGATTTGCTTCTTGACGGGTTGGCTCGAAACTTGTTTGTATAGATGGTTTAAGGAAGGCGAAAAAGTTATATTTTGTTACCGATTTTTTGTATTGTATTGTATCATATCGTATCGATGATACGATATCGGTATAGGTATTGAGAAGCTGCTGGGAACAGTCATTTAACTAGTCTTATTGTCTTTGGTAATACAAATCTATGTTGCTTCATTCTTCTTGTCATTAAAATTATGTTTTGTAATTGTAAGGTATTTTTGTTCCATTAAATAAACAAATGTTTACTCATTTGGTGTATCATATTGAGTCCCATAAAATGAAATGTATATTTAGTAACTTGTTGCTGATATTTATAAGTTTTTTAATCTAAGTTTATTTATCTTGTTGTTTGAATAGAAACATAGAGTAATTAACTTAAAATAATTTAATAACTTTTTGATTTATAATATTAGATATGAATAGGTCATGTTATACATCAGAAATAAATACAAAATTATTATGTGTTTTAATGAGTGATATCTATTGTCTAAAAACATCATGTCATAAATAACACACCTAATATCGCATAATGTAAGTACCTTCAAACGTAAAAGTGCTAATAATATGCAAGTAAAAAGTTGTTTCTGACTGTCTATAGACCTGATTTTAAGCCTGAATTATAAGATTAAAGCATAGCATGAATGAAAATAAATACGCGTATAATAAGTCTAATTAGTTTAGGCAAATATGATTTTAACAATCCAAACTATGACCAATTCGATGATAATAATCCATACTGATAGTTTGGCCGGTGACAGTCATAACTTTTACTTTTGTTGTCAAGGCAGTTTCAGTGACATAATCAATAATTTACACTTGATTTCACTTGTATATTCCTCCATTTCGTTCAGATTTATCAAAATAAGTGTAAATCTATGGTAATTATGCTACTGGGATTGCCTTAGCAACAAAAGGGAACGTTATGACTGTCACTGGTCAAATTTTTAGTATGAACTATTATCGACCAATTAATTATAATTTTGATTGTTAAAATCTAATTTTGATAAATGGTTAGGATTTTGATTTTATCTTTTGACTTGTGAAGCTATTTTTATTTATTTCTTCTTTATTTTACACGTGGCTTTTGTGACGTTCGGTACACTTGTTTATGCAGAATGTACAACACAGTAAGCTAACCACCATGTACTTTAAGACTTGAAGTGGCTACTGTAGTAGGACTGTTCAATTCCTGGACTCAGGCCAGAGAGGTCTGTTTACTGGACTGGCTCATCTTTGACCATTTCTGTTTGGGTCAAAATTAATTTTATAGCCCATTTTAGTGGCTACAAACAACTGCAAATCTGTAATGCTTTAGGTTTTTGACTTTTCTATTTTTTAATATTATTTTTATATACTATTAATTTTAGAATAGTAACATTTCTTGGGAACAAAAAGATCCCTTTTAGTTCTTTAATAAAAAAAATACTCTTTCATGGGAATAAGTTTATTCAGATGTAAATATTTATGTCAAAGAGTTTGTGGTGTACTGGTTGAGGTAAGAAACGAAGTTTTAAGTGACCGAGGTTTGATCCCTGTCATCACCATTAATTTATGTGGCATTGCAAATGAGCCCTAGTTCGTAGGCTGATACACCTGGGTTTTACCCACGCCGATCCAGGGTTCGAGCCTCGGCTCTCCCTCAAGTCCGGAAGGGGCAGTATTGGGTGAGATTTTTCTTTGGAAGCTCTCCAACTCTGACGTCAAGTGGGTCCGGTCAAGACAACATATTAGCTGGAGTCTCTTCCCATGTAACGAGAGGTGAGACGTCACAACATTCAATGTTCGACTTTCAAAAAAATGTAAATATTTATGGGAAAATAGCTAAAATAATAATTTGACAAACCAATTTTAATATTTTAATAAAAGAGCCAAAGACTTTCGATTTTATAAAAAACATTCATCAATATTTGGTCCAAAGTAACGTCAGTGCAACAAAGGGTTAACCTTTAGACTATGTGCAGAGGCAGGACATTCATGCGCTGAGGGGCGCTGGCTTAGTCAACATAGCCGTTACCAACGGTTACAATTAAAAAATATATATATTTAATTTTTAATCTATAAATATATATCATATTATCTCAACCAACAAAATTATATTCTTTCTTAACCAATTAAAAATGGAATGGTTATCTTCGTCCCGGGTTCATCAGAAGAAAATGAGGTGATAATTGAAGCGATTCGTTACGCGTACGATAAACGTTTTATACATGAAAAATCGGTCCTCCACAATCCTTTGACTTAACTAAGTGATGAAGTTCATGGAAACGCTCTTCCATGGTCCATTGGGGTGGCTAGCTGCTCCAATAATCATCATTTCTTAATCTTATGTTGTTGGCATACCATGTATGTACGAAACAAACGTGATAACAAATGAAAACAAATCATAACTAAAACGTGCTCCTGCTTTTTAGTAACAACCTCAACGTTCAGTTCCATCAAACTGACTATCTATGTGGTTTATATCTTTGTTCCATCAAGCCCTCAATTAGAATAATTGGCTTTCGCTCAAAATTAATATATTCAGGTGGAGGGCTAAGGAAGAAAGGATTCCAACGAAAATGGCGCTTCAACGAAGAAACATCTTTGTATCATCAACGGCATGCGTATTCTGCGGGGAAGTAGAGGAGTCGGTAGATCATGTGTTCACGGCCTGCTACGTTGCAACAATTGTATGGCAGAAGATCTCAATCTGGTGTAAGCTTCCTCCGATATATGCGTTTTCAATATCGAATCTGTTTCAGTTACACTTACATGGAGGGCTAAATGATCCAAAAAAACAAATGGTGCAATCTATTATACTGTTGGCTTGTTGGGCAATATGGAAAGCTAGGAACAAATATCTATTTGAAAATCAAGTGGTATCTATTGCAAGAATCATTGAAGAAATCAAAACATTAGGGTTTTTATTGGTTAAAAACAGGGCAAAAATAAACATCCTGGACTGGGAAAGCTAGTGCAAATTCAGACTTCAGTAGCTGCATTCTCATGTTTTGTATTCTCCTTCTCTTCTTCTCATTTTTCTTTCTTGTCTATATCTTCCATGTTTATGTTCTTTTATGTTGTTTGGGCTAGTTCCTAGCTAGTATTTTGGTTGAATGAAATTTGCCTTTAAAAAAAAATGTGGTTTATATCTATATTTGTATTTGTAGGTATTTATGAATGTACATTGATATTTGTCCAAGTATTTGTCGGTATTTACGTGTATATACATGTTTGTGATGACCTTGAATTTTAGTGGGGTATTTATTTGATCAATAATGGTATGGTATGCTGATCGATGGTGGATGTATGAAATGACGGATAGTGACAGATTTATTAATTCTGAATACCGTGACAATGTGGATTTGTTTTTGGACTTTGTCTTTTCTAACGAAACAATTTTTGATACGAGGGTGACTATGGATGGTGAGACAATACGTGAGATAAAATGTCATTGTTATAAGTGCCAAAATATATGTTTTAGAGATAAACAAGTTGTTTAACAACACTTGTATAAGGAAGGTTTCATTTGCGTTATACAACATGGCATGAACATGGTGAAACCTCTATGATAGAGATAGGACAATCTTCTACTACATGGAAGTTGTTGATGATGATGATGGTCATAAACATATGGTTCTAGATAACATGTATTCATGTGGGTATACTTTAATAATTTAGAAGGACATGTACCAAATCTAGAAACAAAAGGATTCTATGACATGTTACAAGCTGTCGATGAACCTTTATGGGAGGAGGAGAAAGCCACAAATTGTTCAAAGTTACAAGCTTATACAAACTTTTTGACATGGAAATCACTTTTCAGTGTATCCACTACGGCGTACAACCATAACATTTCCATGGTTAATGCATTGTTTCCTGAAGAGAATAAGCTCCCTGAAAGCTTTTATGATACAAAAAAGAGTTTAGAAAAGCTAAGTCTTCCCAGTGAAAGAATTGATGTTTGCGAAAACCATCGCATGCTATTCTATATGAGAGTTATTCTTTTGTGGATCGTTAGTGATTTCCTTGCCTATGCAATGTTGTCCAGCTGGAGCACACATGGCCGATTAGCTTGCCCATACTGTATGGGAGACATAGAATCTTTTTGATTACATGTCGGGGGCAAAGCAAGTTGGTTCGACTGTCATTGAAGATTTTTACCAAATTCGCATTTTTTCGTACCGATAGAAATGGATTCCGGAAACTAGTACCAACGTTATTTGGACCTACACCTGAGTGTAACGAACCAAAATCCGGGTTTCGTTTTCAAATAAATAATATATTTTAATAAATATTATGGTGATAATAATATTTTAGAAATAAGTTGAAACAAGTGGGTTTCAAGTTAGTAATGGGGCTATACTGGTTTTTAACTAGTTTTGGTGTGAAATGGGTGAAATGGAAGTTGAGGGGCTAAAAGTGTAAAATGAAAAAATCTGCCATATTGACTTGGAGAAGTCAAAATTAGCCTCATTTGTGGTGTTGAGGTCGTTCATCTCAAGAGAAAAAAAGGAGAAATCGATTTTGAAGCCTAAATCGTGCATTTGAGCTTGAATTTGTGAAGGTTTTGGCTCACACAACACCTTCCTAACATCAAGTAAGTGTAATCTTCCATTGATTTCACCTTTGAATGTGTTAGTAGGTGGGTTTTGTAGAAATCCAGAAATTTTGAATGCATGTGGTTAATTGGTGTTAGATTGTTGATAATCTAGCTAAACTAAAGGTAAAGAATGGTGATTAACATCCTAGAACCCTTTGATTTTGATTACGAGAAGTTAGGGTTCATATGGAGAAAATTGGGGGTGTTTTGATTAGGATGCTAGAATGTTAAATTAGTGATGATTAAGTGTTTATGTGGTGTTAGACACTTGAATGAACACCAAATTAACCTAATGAAAGATATTGAATGAAAAATTAGTGTCAATGAATTAGAAAGAAAACTCAAGTAGGTGAGTTTGGAATGAAAGAGGGTGCTTGGTTATGGGAATAACCCAAACGGATCAGTTTGGGTTGGAAATGAAAATTGGGTTGTGAACTTAATTATAATGTGATTTTGGATGTATATTAGATTACTAAACTAGGTGTATATGTTTAGGTAATCAAATTGTGAACCGAGAAGGCGGTGCGGGATCTTCTAACCCAAAAGGTAAGTGCCTTTGCACTTACTTAGTATTGATGATGAAAGGGTGATATATGTGTTATGTCTGCATACTATGTTGTTGAAATGAATGTGTATGAATATGTATGAACTAGTATGTGTAAATGAATGAATGTAGTTATAGTTGAAATACTATAATGAATATATGAAATGAATGAATGTAGTTATAGTTGTAATACTATAATGGATATGTGCAATGAATGAATGTAGTTATAGTTGTAATACTATAATGGATATGTGTAAATGAGGTTATGATCTAAGTTTCATAATGGATATGAGGTTATGATCTAAGTATCATAATGGATATGAGGTTATGATCTATGTATCATAATGGATATGAGGTTATGGTTTAAATACCATAATGGATATGGGATTATGATCTAAGTATCATAATGGAAATGAGGTTATGGCCTATGTGCCATAATGGATTTGGAAAAGTGTAATATGAATGTTCTATGAAAAGAATGAAACTTGTTGGTGTAATGCAAGTGATAAGAAGCCTATTTGACTAATTGGGTGCAAACGGGTCAAATGGGTGAATGAGTGAAAACAAGTTGTAATTACTTGTTTGATATGCTTATCTTCATTACTAATGGTGATATGTTCATGTGATTATGTAGGAAAAGCTCCGATGTAAGTCCATGTCAAGTCCAAGGCGTTGAAGGATTCTCGTATGCATTTTTGGTGTTTAAAGGAAAACCCTTAAAATGTTATGTAAATTGGCATATGAAATGATGTTTTGGTGTTTATAAAAGATGTGTAAATGATGTTTGAATGTTTAGTCAAAAACCCAAGTGTTGGGGATTTTTGGTGTCATGTGGTTTTGGTGAAAATTGTAAAATTTTGGCTAAGTATGGAACTGAGTAGAAAAACTCAAGTTTCTATTTACTGGGTTCCCCTGCGGTATGCGAGAGCCAGGCAAGGTTCTCTCGCGGTACGCGAGAGACCTGGCTCTCGGGCAGGCAGAATGGGACTCCCTCGCGGTACGCGAAGGGAGGGGTTCAGTCCCTCGCGGTACGCGAGGGTTTAAGAAAAATTATGGGATAAAAGCTTCCGCGCGTTTAAATGTTTTAATAATTGATGTTCCAATTAAGGGTGTTACACTGAGTTAACTAGTTGGCAAATATTAGATCAAGTCTTTAATATCCTAATCGTCTATGAAGGTGCAATGTATAACCCAAAGAGTAAAGATCCAGAATTTGTGAATATTCACCTGAGCCTTTCCGGACAAAAATCGGTTACAAAATGCGTTTTGTGACCAGAAAGGCGGTTGCAATTTGTCAGTTTTCTAGTAGTGAACTATCTACAAGAGAGAAAAGTGAAAACAAAAAAAAAGTAATAGCACGAAAAGCGGTTAAATTGATAACACATACGCATTATAATTAAAATATGTATGTGCATTATAATTGTTTGATTCTTATCCAAGAACATTTTTATTCAAAGTATATTGATTAAAACGTTATTTTTTGGTAAAATTGAACCCGGGTTCGGTTTTGACGAACCATAAACCGAACAAATTCAGCCAATTATTTACTCTTTTATTACAACAAGGATGTATTAGGTTATGGATTTTTCTGTTTAGCCCAACGGATGAACACGTTTAAATTCGTTTATATATATTTAAAAATTTTTGGTTAAATTTAACCATTTTGAATTCAATTATGTGAAAACCAAAAACAATCAAAACTGAGAACCGAAATCCAAACAAATGAACTATTTATTATTTTTAAAATAACACGAAATATTAAGTTAAGTTAGGGTAGAAGTCAGAATCTGCGTTTAGCTTATGCGCGTTACATGCGCGTCGGGTAGGCGATATCGAAAATTAAAGTCACGCGCAAAATGCGGGCAATTGATCCTTTGAATTGAAAACACATGAAATCAGCTAACGCCGGCTTACACGGCCCCTTTCCCCCAAAATTGGTCACACGAATCAAAATGTGGGCAATTGAACCTTTGAAACACATGAAACGGTGTTTTGATATTTTTTTTACAATCAAATAATTTAAACTAGCTCGTTATACCCGTGCTCCGCGACGGAAGTCTGGCCGATCGTTAATAAAACAGAAATGAAAATGTAGACATAACGGTAAAATTAATGTTAATAAAATAAAAATATAAACATAAAACTAAATAATAAAAAGGAATAAAAGTTCGGGTCGTTGAAAACCATAAAAGTGAAAACCGAGACCGGTTGCGATAATACAAATACCGGCAATGATGGTGTTCGCTCATAACATGTTAGTTTCGGAACGGTAATACAACGGTAACGACACTCGCTGTAGGCCAAGAAACTAACAAAATATCGTTTTTTAATAAAATTCGGTTTTCAAAAAGTAATTATATCAAAACGTTGACAAAAAAACTAAAAATAATCTCACACTCCATTTTTTGAAAAATGTTAGCGAATGAAAGTTATTAAAGAAAAGCGAAAAAATCAGAAAATTAAACTACCATGGATTTCATACACCAAGTTACTGCATATAGCTAAATGTCATGATAACATATGGGTAACTGTGGATCGTTTGGCGAAGAGTGCTCAATTCTTTCTAATTCGTGAGCCTTTTTCGCCCGAAAAGTTAGTATAACTGTTTATCAATGAGAATGTAACCAGACACGGCATGCCATTGTCAATTGTTTCTGACTAGGACACATGATTCACATCTAGGTTCTGGAAAAGATTCCATGAGACAATGGGCACGAGGCTTAACATTAGCACACCTTATCACATGCAAACTAATGGTTAGTCCGAAAGAACTATCCAAACACTCGAGCATATGCTTCGGGTATGTATCATCGATTTTGGTGGTAGCTAATATAGTCACTTGCCACTGGCGGAGTTCTCCAACAACAACAGTTATCATGCTACCATCGACATGCTGGCATATGAGATGTACGGTAGGAAGTGTAGAACGTCCGTTTGTTGGGGTAAGATCAGCTAGTAAGACTTCGCAAGTCTGGATATGGTCAGAGCTACTTCTGGAAATTTTGACCAAATCAAGGCCCGGATGAAAGCCGCAAAGGATAGGCAGAAATTCTACGCGGATTAAAGAGGAAGCGATCTCGAGTTCCAAGTTGGGGACAAAGTAACGTTGAAAGTGTCTCATTGGAAGGGAATAATCTGATTTCGGAAAAGGGTAAAGTTGAGTCCAAGTTTTGTCGGACGTTTTGGAATTTTGGCACGGGTTGGAGAAGTCGCATACCGATTATAAATGTCGAATGAGTTGAGTAGGATCCACCTTACCTTTCACGTGTCGCACCTACGAAAGTGTTTAGCTGACGAATCAACACACGTGCCACTCGATGATATCGAGGTAGACAACAACCTTAATTGCATTGAGGAGCCCATGGCCATTTTGGACGGAAACGAGAAATGCATACGTAATATATTTATTCCATTGGTCAAAATCCAATGGAAACATCGAAAGGGATCGGAAGCCACGTGGGAGATCGAATTAGATATAAAGGATCTGTGCGCTCATCTGTTAGACTTATGACAAGTTTCGAGGACGAAACCTTTTGTAAGGATGGTAGACTTGTAACATCCCGACCGAGGGGTCAGGCACGACTTAATTCGAAAGAAAGAAAAATGAAGGGGATGGGGAGCTACAAACCCTAACTGCCCCACACCTTTTCCTCGTTCCATCACCCATTTTCAAGTTCTAGAAAGAGATAGATCCTAGTGTGAGAGAAAGTGATGGTTTTGGACCCGAGATCGCTCCAACACGTCTCTCCATCGACTACATGAAGAATCTTCGAAAAATTAAGCCGTTTTGAGGTAAGATCTGCTCTAGATTAGAGGTTTTAAGTTTTTATGGGTTTTATGAGTTTTTAGTCAAAAGATGGGATTTTTACGATTAAAACACCAAACGAACAGTAGATCTAGCATCACGAGTATAAAACATGAGTTTTGAACGTAAAAGTTGGTACCTTGATGTGAACAGACCTTGGCCGCCATTCTTATGCAGAAACCCTAAGTTTCTGCTTGAGAAGACGATCAAGCAAAACTACAGGAAGTGGAACTGTTGATGTAAGGTCAAATATCTCGTGTTTAAGAGTCTAGTTCGTACAGTTTTATGAGTGTTACTTTGAATATCGAGTCGGTTTTACGTTGGTATTTGTATTTGTGTCTATCACAGGTGTTTGGAACTTAAACGCATATTTTGAAGGCATCTTGGAGAAAGTAGGAGGAGCTAAAGGTGAAACTATGCAAAATATGGAGCCTAAATAGGAAGTTCTAGAGTCCAGAGCTTGGAAAGGGCATATCCCGAGCTATAAAATGAGTTACGAGGCCAATAATATATCGATTTGGGGTAGCTCGATGAGTCGGATGTGAAAATGAAGATTAATTCTGGATTTGGGCGTACCATACAGTAATTTGGGCGTACGGTATGGTCAGGCGTACCAAAGCACCGTATAGAAAGGTCGTTAACAGAAGGTTGAGCGTACAGGGAGCATCTCCAGCGTACCGTACGGTGGGCCCAGCGTACCGTATGGTGGGCCCACCGTACCGTACGTCGGTTACATGCGGATTTTTAGGGATTTTGGCCCTATTTGAAGTATACCTTTAGGTTACGAAAATAATCAATTCCCAGTCGTTTTTGGGTGTTTTGAGGGTGGTTTTCAGAGGCAAGATCAGTTCCAGGTCATCTATTGAAGCTATGATCGCGTGTCTGACAAGCATGCGTGCCTAAGCTGCGTGTGACTTCCTCCCGACGGATGGTTCGTTTAGGTTTTCGTATTTGATTCAGTTGTTCACCTGTTTTAGATTGATTAGTTTCTAACAATAACTGATTGATTGATATATTGGTTGAGTTAGACAATTTTATCTATGTGTTTTGAGTTGTTTGCTTTACAATCTTGTTCGGTTGATGACAAAACTTAGTAGCAGGGTTGGGTGACTAAAGTGGGTAACTTGACACTAATAAATTGAGTGATTGAATTGTACTGGTTATGACAAACTAGTTGTATAGGTTTTCTGAAAAAGAATCTGTCTTCAATTACTAATTCAATTGATTTTCCAACACTATGTCTATGTGGTGTCTAAACTGAATGACTGGATTGTACGTGAAACCTAGAACCTGAAATTTGGGGGAAGTTATATATTTATTTGATCTGTGTGTTTTAATTATAATTTACTGAACTAAGCAATTAATCTTCCACTGATTCCCTGTGGATTCGACAACCCTACTTCCCTGTCTAGAGTATAAAGTAGATAAGTAGTAGTTTTTGTAAATATTTTTGATTGACCTTGACACCGATCAACTATAGTCGCGTGTATGACAAGCATGCAAGGCTAAACCGTACGTGGCTTCTTCCAGGCAGACCGTTCATATAGGTTTCATGTTTCGATTCAGTTTGTTTATGTTTTGGATCTATTTAGTTTTTGACAATTACTGAGTAGATTGATGTATTAGTTAATTTAAACAGTTTATTTGAGTGCTTTGAGTTTTCTCGTTTTATAATCTTGTTCGGTTGATAATAAAACCTAGTAGCAGGGTTGAGTGACTAAATGGGATAAACTTGGCACTTATAAATTGGGTAGTTGAATTATATTGACAAAACTGGTTGTATAGGTTTGCTGACAACAACCTGTCTTCATATACTATTTTAACTAATTTTCCAACACTATGTCTATGTGGTGTCCATTGAACAACCGAGTTTTACAGAAGCTTAGAACCTGAAGTATGGAGGGAGTTGCATCTTCATTTGATATGTGTGTTTTCATTCTAACTTACTAATCTAGGCAATTAATCTTTCCACTGATTCCATGTGGATTCGACAACCCTACTTTCCTGTCTACAGTTTAAGGTAGATAAGTAGTAGTTTTTATAAATGTTTTTTATTGACCTTGACAACGTGATCAACTGTTCGTGAAGCAAAACTGACTAGTCTCTCTTAGTTCAGGGGGAGTGAAACTAACCTAGTTCCACTTGAAACCCAGTTTCGCTGAGATTATGGAAGCGAAACTAACCTAGTTTTGTTGTAAGTTAGAAAGCGAAAGTATCATAGTTTCGCTTAGAGTCATGTAGTTTCGCTTAGATTAGAATAACGTTTATAACTTATATAGTTTGACTATCAATCCAAATTTCAAACGACACCAGTGATACGTTTATAGTATATTTGAGCTAGTTTATCAGGTGAGTCAAGAATATCTACTTTTACTATTTTATGGTGGTGTGCATACTCAATAGTTAGACGTTTATAATGAATGTATTTTTATTACTTAAACGTTTGCAAAGAAAGAAAAGAAGGATAACGATTTATTCAACTAAACGTTTTATAAACAAGAAAGAAAATAAAGATAATGGATTATTCAACTAACGTTTTATAAACATAAAGATAAGAAAGAAAATGTTTATTTAACTATATGTTTTATAAACAACAGAAAGAAAGAAGAAAACGGTTTATTTAAATATATGTTTTATAAACAAAGAGAAAGAAAGAAGTGAGGCGAATGCATTGTCTAATCTATATGAGTATGGTTACACAAGAAGTAAGTCTTGAAGTAGTAGTGTAGTCCTAGATACTAGTGCTACCCAAAGCCTATGGTAGTGTATTTGCATGACTGCCATATGATTGACAGGGAACTGCTCGATAGGGTATTATAACTGGTGATGTTGCAACTGTGAAGAATAGGAGAAACGACAGTTGTTCTGGTGATGATGGTCACCTGAGAAAGAGGTCCTTTGTGGACATAAGAAGAAAGAAACAGACTGTATACACTTAATGTATGCCTTAGAAGAATAAAAACATGGAATAACTAAGGATGTTAATAAATATTTTACTGTGATGTATTCATCTATTAATATATTGTATGTTCCGTTTAATGAGTTTTATACGAATGGCATGGGAAAGAAAGGTGCTTTTATAACTGTTTGAAAACTTGAATACACCAGCGTTAGCTGGCTTTTAGTATGTACATTAGGTAATAAAGGTAAAAAGAAGATATGAAGCCGCAAGGGCTTGAAATTGAATGACTGGGTGGCTACTGCTGACAAAGATTGACATCCCTAAGAATTTTAGTTTATGAATGTTGAACACTTATGTTTGAAAGTTTTAATCAACTCTGAATTTGTAATAGACTTCCGTTCCTGTTGTATTAAATTTATAATTCAAGGTTTAAGAAACTATGTTATACTTATGTGTGCCAACTATAAAAAGTATCTGCCAAATGCATAATAGCCCAGCGGCATCTTGGTGGTGGGATAAGCCTCAGTGACCATAAGGTACTGGGTTCGAATCTCACAAGAGGGTTTTCCCAGAAAAATTGGGTTTCCTCCTGAATTTGTGACTTGGTGTTGGAATCAATGTTTTAAAAACCGGTTTAAACCGGCCGGTAATACCGGTTGAACCGGGTCTCGGCCACTAGCCCGGTAAATTGGAAAACCGGTATGTTAGTTGAACCGCCGGTAATACCGGGTTATACTGTTGTACCGGTTTTAGTTACAAGTAAAATTTTATATTTAAACTTAAAAAAAAATTTGTTTGTCGGGATACACACAAAGTCACAAACAAAAGGCTTGCTGATCAATTACCTTACCTACAACACATTTTAGAAGAAAAAAAACAATTACTCTTCAGAAAATAGCGGCTAATGTAAAAACTATGTTTAACCATCATCCTTATGTTTGCCGTTAAAAACATTTAAAAGATAAAATTCTTATTTAATATTGTAGGAAACGGAAATAGTTATGCTCTTGTTGATTAGGATGACGATGATGGTGAATTTTTATCTTTTAAGTAATCATGAAATTAATACATTCAACACTCTAATGACATAAAACAATTATGCACTTTTATTTAAAAAAACTTTATAGAAAAATTGAGTTTTTTGTATTATCTTTTGATTATGGATTAACTTTTTGATTAATTTTTATCATGTATTTTGGATTATTTTTTAAGTTAGAGTTGTATTTTTATGAAAATATAGGTTTACTAGTCAGCCCGGTTGAATCACCCGATACAACCGGTTGAATCATTTCTGAGCCTAATCCGGTACAGTTTAAAAACCGGTTTTTAAAACATTAATTGGAATATGATCGGGTGATACTAGTGGTGTCACGATGATACTACAGTGGTCCGTTAGTAATCCAAATTTGTCGCTCTTAACAAAAACTATAAAAGTATCCGGTTTGGGTCCATTCACCTCGTGACAACAACTATTCTTAGGACTAATATTTGAAAAGTAATCTTGAATTGTGTAAACTTAATAGAATAATATGTCTATGAAAGAATATATGAAGAAAAACATAACATACCAAACCCTTCAAAACCCTCCTCCGTTGACCGACTCTTTCCCTTCAATTATTTCCAATTTACCCTTTCAAACCTAAATTTTGAAGCTTTCCAAATGGTCAACCTTCAATTTTTCCAAACCCAAACCCCCAATATCTGTTCAACATTATTTTAATTATATTATATTATTATACATATTCTTTCTTCAAACCAATTTCCATGATTGAAAACTAACTTTTCAAACCTTGCAATCCGCGTTCGCATGCTTGCAAGTATAAATATTTCATTATTCCTCATCTACAACACAAACTAACCAAAACCCAACTCAAATTCTCACAAGAATTAGAAAAAGATCATAAATTTTAAACTTTTTTGATTCTTTATAGATAATTAAGAACACCCAACAATGCTTTCTGCGTATAGGAACCGAAGAGCAGCACGAAATGCTAACAAGATCAAGAAACCGGTGGATGTAACGGTTGATCCGGTGACCGTACCCGAGCTTTTCCGGTGTCCGATATCGCTGGAGTTGATGAAAGATCCGGTGATTTTATCAACCGGAATAACCTACGATAGAGCGAGCGTGGAGAAATGGATATATGAAGACGGGAAGCACACTTGCCCGGTGACCGGGGTGGCGTTGACCAGCGTTGACCCAGTGCCGAACCACACGATTAGAAGGATGATTCAAGATTGGTGCGTTGAGAACAAATCATACGGGTTTGACCGTATCCCGACCCCTCGAGTGTCCGTTAGCTCGTCTCAAGTGTCCGAGATTCTATCGATGATCGTGTCAATGAGGGTTAAGGGAAATGCGGAAGGTGTTAGGGAGTTGGTGGTGAAGATCAAAGATTTAGCCAAAGAAAGTGAGAGGGACAAGAGGTGCATTGTGTCACATGGCTCGGCTAGGGTGTTATCCGAGACATTCGAGGCGTTTTCTTGCGATGACAGTCAAGAAAACGCTTCGCTTTTGGAAGAAATTTTGTCAGGGTTAACCCTAATTCTTCCGTTTGACCAGGAGATCAAGTCTGGTCTCGGGTCAAACCAATCTTTGCGTGCCACTGTAAAGATTTTAAAGCTTGGAACTTTATCAGGCCGAAGGAATGCGGTTGTGATACTTAAAGAACTCCTCTCATCCGATCAAACGAAACTACAAGAATTCGCGATGGTCGAAGGAAGTATCGAAGCGTTAGCAAGACTCATCAAAGAACCAATTGATGCTACTACAACAAATGCATCATTGTTAGCCATTTATCATTTGGTCACTCCATCAACTTCTTTCAACCAAAAGAAAACCCTAATTTCAAGATTTCTTGAATTAGGGTTAACAGAAAAACTCATAGAAATGCTTGTAGATTGCACAAGAAGCGTATGTGAAAAGGCGTTAGGCGTACTCGAAGGTCTTTGCAGCAACGATGAGGGGCTCGAGAAAGCTTACGCCAACGCGTTAACTGTCCCGGTGCTGGTGAAGAAACTGTTGCGTGTTTCGGATATCGCGACTGAGTTCTCGGTTTCGATTCTTTGGAAACTGAGTAAATATGAGAAGAGTGCTGGAGGTGAGGAAGGTTTAGCCATGGAAGCACTGCAAGTAGGAGCTTTTCAGAAGCTTGTGTTGCTGTTACAAGTTGGTTCTTCTTTAAAAACTAAGGAGAAGGTTGGTGATTTGTTGAAGGGATGGAATTTGATTAGAGGGAGAGTTGAGTGTATTGAGTCTATGGATTTCAAGAACCTCAAAAGGTCTTTTTGAACAAAAATATAGTTTTAGGAACAATATTTATTTGTAAATTAAAAAAAATACACATAGGGAAATGATATATATTCTTATTGGATTTTATATATATATATATGGATATCTATCTCGTTGCATGGGTCACAATTGGGTAGTTTCTTGTTCATGTTTCACATGTTTCCTTTGGTAGGTGCGACCTCTTGCCTTCACTAGCTTACTCGGATAAGGGGTCAGAAGAAGTACGGGGCGACAGATAGGTGGTCAAAAGAAGTACGAAGTGAGACAGAGATCGCCCTTCAAAATGGTGACTTCTAGGAGAGACCACCCTTGGCAATGGCTACTTCTTGAGAGGTTGGCCTTGTGAAAGGCGATATCTCAGTCCCATATTTATGTCCACATTAAACAAGCCAGGGCGACGATCTCCTTGTATAGTATGATGTATGCATAGCATATACCTACAATATACAAGTGTTTGGGCATTTATAATTAAGCTAAACTAGTAGTGTGCACAAAACTACAATTCAATGGTTTTGTTCAGTATGCCAAAAACAAACACTTAAAACAAACTTTCATTTATCCATACATGAGTTTGTTACTTATCATACAATCACACACAATATTAGAATCTTTTATATTTTAACTAGATGGGGTTATACCCGCGCTTCGCGGCAGGTTTCAGGTCCATTGTTAAAAAATTTAAATGAAAACGTAGACGTAATGGTAAAAATAATGTTAATAAAAAAGGATACAGAAACAAAATAAAAAAATCAACGGTTACGGTCGTCGAAAATCGTAAAAGCGAATACCGATATGGCATCTGATAATATCAATACCGACAATGATGTTGTTCGCTCATAATAGGTTCGACTCGTAACGGTTACAACACTCGCTATAGGCAACAATACAAAAAAACTCGATTTTAAATATAACTCCGTTTAAAAAATAATAATACATATCAGAACGTTGAGAAAACAAAACTAAAAAGAACCACGCCTTTTGTATTTTAAAAAAAGTTAACGAAAGAAAGTTATTAAAAGAAAACAAAATTAATAAAAAATAAAATAAAACATGTTAAAAACGTATGTTATATATAGTTTAAGGATTAAAAAGTAAAATATAAAAAAGAAAAAAAGTGACGTGTCAAATGAGTGGATTTGCCGCTGTTTAAAAACGAAAGAAACAAATGTGGCAATAAAAAAAGATTTAACCACACATTAGCTGCCAGCCACTATTCAACATGCTTCAATTTTAACCACACGTATCGGATGCATAGCATTTGTACTGAAGGCATCACAAGTGGTATAACATTCATAACACTTGTACTGAAGGCTTTATAAATGGTAAATCACTGTTAACAGCTTATAAAAATGTATTCCAAAAGTGGCCTAGTGGTAAGGAGGGCTGGGCTCTCCAAAGGAGACCCAGATTCAATCTCTACAGGCTCTATTTTGGGAGTGGCCAGCCCACGTCGATTATCGGGGAATGCAGGTCAGTGGTCTGAGCAAAAAAGCGATCGTGAGGCAGAGATAGCAGTTCGAACCCCACACCTTAACCTTGGTTGAGAACCGTGAGCCGATTGCCCCCTGCGATATTCTTGGGCGTGGGTATCGCAGGCCGGTTAGCGAGTCTGGAAAACTCGTTTAGATAATATATCTCAGATTTTAAAAATTAAAGGTTCAGTTTCTTAGAGTAAATAATAATCTTTGTCGTGCTATATTCCTTTTTGTTTTGTAACATATTAAAATATTATTACTTTATTAATTGTAAAATATCTTATAGTATGTATATAGTAAAAATGTTATATCAAAAAGTAAATAAATTAAATTAAGATGATTGACATGTATTGTTTTTATTTCTTTTAAGTAAATTATTTAAACTAACTGAAAAAAGTTATGCATATTTCAAAGAAAAAAAACTTCATTTAAAAACTTAGTGCTAACACAGCAGATTTGAAGATTTGATGGTTTTGAATTTTTGATTGAAGATTTGAAGGTTTAAGAACTGAGGACAGGAAGGTTTGAAGGCTTCAAGATGGAATGTAGTGGTCTTCGTTGATAATTTGAATATAATGGAGATTTTTTGAAGAACATGACCAAGAAAACTTGGAATATTCAAGTCAAATAAATTTAATTAAGTCTAAGTAAATATATACTATATAATAAATAAAGATTTTTAATGTCAGATGTTATCTTCATATTCACTCTCATCATTTTTTTCTCGCATCTCTCTCATATTAAATACACCTCTATATTTCAATAAATACATCTATCTCTCTTATTGAATGCACGTCTATATTTTATTAATACTATTTTTTTAAAGAAAATGTTATTTTTTGTATTAATAAATCTCCTTACATATTTTGACAAGTGTATGTTGTATTTCACGGGTTTTATTCAACCCGTATAAAACACGAGTTTTAAAAAAAATTATTACTTAATATATATAATATTATAATTATATATTTTAACCTCGTTGTTTAATAAATTAACTATAAAAAGTTATAAATGCTATGAACAAAATAAAAAGTAAACTAATGATTATGATGTAGAACACGAAAGCCTGATAATAACAGAGAAATATTCTGAAAGAAAATTAATACAAAACTGAATGTTCAAACCATTACAAAAGATGTCTTTTATAGGAATATTTCAAATTTGACAGGTATGATCCAATTTCGAATTTACAAACCAACTCATAAATATTAAAACCGACGACATAAATAAGCGCTTAAACAAAGGCAGCAGGTGATTTCATGTGTTTTACACTAAAAAGGGATAAATATTAAATTAGCTAAACTTTAGAAAAATCTTTAATTGAAGAAATCGGGTCTTGATAGCTGGGCCAAACCTCCATAGGACCCCGTAATCACAATCGTAGCCCAAGTTATGTTCGTTTTAAGTTTGAGCTTTTTCTGACATACTTTCCCCTACCTAGCTAGTCCAAGTAGGAGTCCGCTAATTCCTAGATTAGCTGCTCATTAGATTATAATAGCTTAAATGTACAAATAATTAATTATACATCTATTTTTTTATTTTTATTTTAACAACAAAACTACACTACTCCTAAACTACATCAACCCTAAACTACTTTTTACCAGGTTCAAGCCTTAGTTTACTAAAAAAAAGGCTTTGTCTCTTACCACCGGGCTACAACCCAAGTGTCAACTATATGTTAGAGTTTTGGGTGAAAAATAACTTTTTTCACTAAGTTACAAAAATAACTTTTTGACAACTTTAGACAGAAATAAATATATGTAACTGATGTTAACATTATTTTTTCTTTATGAGTTTGTGTTATCTTACGTTAGACCTTCTCTAGGAAACAAACAGCATCCAAAATGGAGCTAAGATAAATGAGATATCGATGCTCAAAAGTTGGGTATTTAATAATTCAACTTTTTCTTGAGTAAAAAAGTGGGGAAACTTGTCAGATATAGATGTGATGAGAAACCTTTAAGTGTCTTATAAGGTGGAATACTCCATTAGGATTGTTACCTTGTAAGGGATGACACTCAGTGGTGACTAGGATTCGCACCCAACACGCCCGCTCCCGCGCACGGGCTCGGGACGAGGGCGATGGCGTAATGTGGCGTTTTGATGGCTCACTTTACACTTCGCTCACATTGTTGCTTGAGAGCCGCCTTAGTATTTTTTACCAGCTACGGGTGGTCCGGGTTCAGTACCCGGGTCTAGCTAGCCTCCACGTGGCAGCCCGGGTGCAGTCCGCATATCTGTGTCCGAATATGCACGTTCTGACACATGGATTCCGGTCGTCATGGTGTTTCCGGATATACGCATTTTGATGGGTTGATTTCGATCTGCATGGTGTTCTGGTGGGTTTTGGCAGCTGAATAGTTTCATGTTGACCAGCTCTTCAGAGTTAAGAATTTTGCAGTTTCGAATCAGAATGCAAAAACCAATTAAAGAGCATTGAAGACGTTTAATTATCTTTTTTTCGTTTTTAATTTATTTCAACTATTACGATTAAATTCTTGTATAAATACCAACTCAGACTTGGCATTTCAATACACGGAAACACACCATAAACTAACACAGCAAGAAACTCCCTTTTCTACTCTCTTCTTTCTTGTCAAGGTATTATTTCGGGTTTAGAGTCCTCCCCAACTGTACACACAACTTCAACCATTATACTTTGGGAAACATTCGAGTTATATTGGGAGACTCGGAATTTGTATTAAGGGACCCGTGTTAAACACGAAGTCTCGGTCATGAATTCTCTTTTCTTTATTTCAAATGTAAAAGTATTATAACTTTAGTGCTTTTCTTTTCTTCTTGTATTGTAATTAAAATTTATAAAAGTGTTAGTATTTTTATTTTGACGAACGGTTCTACACTATACCCCTTTTCTAAATGTAATGATTTTTGTTGTACTTTAATAAAAAAGACAAACAATTATAAGAAAACTAAAAGAAAATTACAAACCACCTAAGTTTGATTTATTTTAGACTCTCATATGGGGTCTAATACCAAATCTAATTCCAAACGTCCTCGTAACCGGATTGATTATCGAATCAGTTGCATTATTCTACTGTTATCAGATCGGCTTCAAAATCTAGATAACATCATAAATAATATGAGGATTTTAGAAGGAAAAAAATATAGGTTTGGTGCACCCACTCCTGTTTGCCAAATGGTCCGATTTATAGGTGTAAATGGAGGCTTTTTAAAAAAAAATTAACGAGACCGTTAAAAATGGTTAATAGGGCATGTAAACACAAAGTTGATGACATGTAAGATTGTAAGCAACAACTTTGGCAACTCACCAGCCCAAAGAGTTTTTACTTTTTAGTGGAAGAAAATATTTTTTTTACATACTTTAAATAATCAAAATTAAAATATATTCCTTTAAATCATCATTATGTTTTACCTTTTTATCCAATTTCTCCTAAAGTGATATAAAAATATAAACTTTGTTTAGTGAAATCTTCAACCAACAAATGTTTTCTCCATAGAAAATTTAATTAATTTAGAACTTGATAGAATATTGCACGAATTCATACAATTTGTCATGTTCACATTCAATTACGTACACTTATATTTAGTCCAATTTTCACATTATTCTTCAAATTGACTGCATTCAAACTCACTAGGGTTCTCATTACGGTTTGACCGGTTCTAGTGAAACATTTCCATATTTTATATATTTTTATCAAATTCTAGTCGATATACACTTTTCATTGAAGGAGAATGTGTTCTATAGAATTGTATATAAATGTTATAAATAAATTAGTCTCTACATAAAAGGTTTTCAATAAGCAAGGACGAAGCATAAACCATTTGTTAACGGCTGAATGATATTTTTATGTAAGAAAACGATCATACGAGATTAAATGGATTCAAAAAAGACGATCCCTAATTAGTGAATTGTCGAATAAGTATTTATATAATTACGAAAATAGTTTAGAACCGATCATGTATGTACTAATTAACTAGGTGAAGATAGTTTCTTTTGATTATACTAATTATAATATAGATTAAAAGATAGTTCTAATGAACAGTAAAAAAACTATTTTTTTATTTATTTTCACTTTCACCCTTTATACTATATATAATATACGTTTTTAACCCGTTTTAATTTCTAATAATTTCGTTTTTCTTTAATAACTTTCGTTCGTTAACTTAAAAAAAAACGGAGTGCGCGTCTATTTTTAGTTTTTTTTTTGTCAACATTCAGATATATTTTTTTTATAAAAAAAACGAAGTTGTATTCAAAATCGAGTTTTTCTTTTAGTAGCGTAGCCTATAGTGAGTGTCTTTACCGTTGTGGTACCGTGACGAGCCAAACCTATTATGAGCGAATAACATCATTGCCGATATTGGTATTATCGGAACCGGTCTCCGTATTCGGTTTTATGGGTTTCGACTACCCGAACCGTTAATATTTAACTTTCTTCCTTATTATTATTTAGTTTCATGTTTTTTTTATTAACACTATTTTTACCGTTACGCCTACGTTTCCTTTTTATTTTTATTAACGATTGACCCGACACCCGCCGCAGAGCGCGAGTATAACCACCTAGTTACACTAGAAAGTAGTATGTAAAACATTATTGGGTATACTTTCACATTTGGAGGAACGATACCGAGTTGGATGTCCATATTACAGAATAGTGTTTCCTTTTAAACCGATGGAGAAGATACTCGGCTATTGCAGAAGCAAATAAATAGCTTATATGGTTGAAAATTTTATTATCATTGTTGGGCAAAGAACATGAAGACCATTTGTTATTTGACAATGAATGTGGGGCTCGTTGCTCAAAGATACGGTGTATCACCAAACATATTGAGATAGGATATCATTTCCACGTGGCATTGGTGGTAGATAGTTTGTAGGTTAGCCTCTAAGGCTGAGGGGAGTATCTCCGTGGAGAGTGGCGTGGTGATGACATGGCTGGTGTGGAATCGTGGAACACCGCGCCCACGGTCGTGGAGAGTTTCCGTGGTGATTTCCACGGTGTGGAGAAGGGAAAGGTGAAAGAGGTGGGGCCAAGAAGTGGGGTCAAGACCAATGGTTTTTAAACACATGTATTTTTCAAGTGGGTGGAAATGGAACACCATGCCCCCCAAATGTGGATACCGTGTGAACCATATCGTATTCATATTTCGTTTTTACTCCTACACATTCAATTTGTTGTGCTATATATTTTATAGTTTATGTCGTCATGTGCTTGATTATTTTTTATAGTTTCAAGTTCTAACAATTAACTTTAATGTAATTTTATTATACTTTTATATAATATCTCCATAATATATATAGTAGATTAATTATGTTATACTATCATCTATGTCATCATGTTCACAAGGAGATAAATAGACAAGACATAAAAATAAAGAAAATATGGCGGGAGGGTCAGTTTGTTCAAGTACGCTAATGAAGTCGTTCACATTATCACGCACTTGTGGAACTTGGAATACAACAACATTTTTTTGACACTTTCTGGTCTTTATTAGATTTTTTATACACTTTGACTCCCCATTTTCTTTATTTTATTCTCTTAAGATTGATCTTACGCTAATGAGGTCATTCGGTCAATGAAGTAACGCCTTAGGGTTTACCTTATAATGTTACTCGACCTTCGGATGAATATGATGTGTCTGTAACATAGTCGTATCTTTGGGTCTTCTGGATATGTCCAGATATCCTGGGTTGTTCGGAAAATTAGAGACGGGTTTCATAAATAGTTTTGATCCATCTTAGACATATTTACGTCGTCAACATCATAAAGTTAGTGAAATATGTTTAAAAGAAATACAACCATTGTAACAAACTTAACCATCCATAAACTAAGAGTTTTTATAAACCTTTGAAATAGATTGAACCTCCCAAATTGAAGCCAAATGACCGGTTTAGTAAGTTTAAGATTTATATGGTTTGGTCACAACTTATGATTTGAAAAAACTGGGTATAAAGATTCGATTCTCGGTTTAGAACTTGAGACAACAGGGTAAACCGACCCAACACTTAACCTTTATTATTTATTTCTTACATTTTTAGAAATTATGCGTATACACACTTTTTTTAACCACTTTTAGATATTTAATTCGAACTAATGTTTGTGATTTTCACGATAATCTGCTTAAAATACTAAACCGTCAAACCGGAATGCTTTGGCTCGCTGGCCAACCCAAACCAATTTGTTAAGTTTTTTTTTGTTGTTGGACACAACATTTTCAAATTTTCATCAAATACGTGTGATCCTTTTTGTTCACTATATTGTAACATGGGTGGTCCTTGACCATGTCGTCCATATTTGGCGTTAACTCTCCCCACATGTAATTCACGTGAGGGTATTTTAGTCATTTCAGGTTGGAAAAAGGTAACTCTCCATCATTTCACTCTACATCCTTAATTGTTAGCACATTAATTTAGATTTTCCCTGACGTTGTTAATCTTCTTCCCCTCTTTTCACATATGTTTTGCCAAAAGTACATTTATGGTCCATTCATATACTTTTGAAAAGCTAAGGATCAAAAAATTTTGATAAACCATAGAGACCATCTGTGTACTTCACTCAAATATAAAACATAAAATAAATAAAATATAGAGATTAAAGTAACAGATGAATCAATAAAAAAATTGTAGAACGAAAAATAATAATAATAATAATTATAATAATAATAATCTGATACAACCACCTGGTTCATCAGTTTAACAAGTCTGATCTATTCGACCGGTTTAAACGAAAGCATTTAAATGTACCTAACAAGGTTCCCGACCTAATCAACCGATTTGGGCCGGTTGTAAGAACAGTGCATCACTGCATCTAAACACAAAGTTGTTGCCATGTAAGTAACAAGTTGCCAACTCATCAAACCAAAGAGTTTTTAAATAAATAAAAATGTTCTTTTACATATTTTCAAAAGCTAGTTACCTTTAAATAATCAAAATTAAAATATGTTTCTTTAAATCATCATTATGTGTGACCTTTTTATCCAATTTCTCCTTAAAAATAATATAGAACTATTTAGTTATTAAATTGTTTAGTGAAATTTTCAACCATCAAATATTTCTACATAGAAATTTAATTAATTTAGAATTTGATAGAATATTGCACGCATTCACACAATTTGTCATGTTCACATTCAGTTATGTACACTTATCTTTCGTCCAATATTCACATTATTCTTCTGATTGACTGCATTTTCAAACAAGTCATTCAAATCACTAGGGTCCGGTACTTGGTGAAACATTTCCATACGAAAATATTTTTTTTTCCCAAAATTGTATTTGATACACTTTTTTATTGAAGGGAAATGTGTTTTATAGAAATTTATATAAATGTTATAAATAAGTTAGTCTTTGCGTAAAAGGTTTTAAAATAAGCGTGGATGAAAAGAACCATTTGTTAAGTGTTGAATGATAATTTTCTACAAGAGGGGAGGGGGTCATCACTAGGATGACTCCACTTAATCAATTAATGTACAAGTGTAAAAACTCTCATTCAACTCTTACTCTCGAAAACTCTTACTCTCAAAGGTGAAAACACATGTTATTTAAATGATTCTACTCGTTCATTAATTGTACATGGAATCTTGGGCAACACATTTTCGAAACAAACAATCATCTCTATGGATATGAATATACATGGAATATTAAGTGGTACGGATTAAGAAATTAATCAAAAAGAGCTATGGAATTCTTCATACTAATCCTAGAAAAGAATGCTCTACAAGTGTTGTTGTTTACTAGCGTATCACTTCTTTATCGCTTTTATTATGTCTGGTTCATGAGCGAGCTGAGATGAGCTACAACTTAGGCTGGGGCTCGAAGTTAAACGAACCAACTCAGCTCAACTCATTTATCCTTAATGACTTGAACTCAGCTCATAAAAAAACTCTAGCCAATTTGTTTGATTTTTCAAATTTTAACAAAAACTAATATTTTTTTAGGTACATGCATCATTTATAAACAAATCAATACAAAGCCAATGAGTGAGGACGTGAGATGTAGAACCTGAGTTTTGAAATATTAAGACCTGACTCCTATTTGAATTTGAACATTAAAATTTTGGTTTTATTTAAATAAGCCAAGCCAATGAGTGAGCTTACCTTGGCTAAAATTCATCTCACTAACAAACTATCTGATTTGGAGCGAGTTTTGAACCCATAAGCTTTTTAAAACATCGATAGTTTTTTTTATCATAATAATTCCTTTCATTAATAGAGGTTTGATATTCTATATTCTTATTTTTCATTCTTTTATAATCGTTCATATACTTTATAATTTACACATATCATCATGCCATAATTATTTTTTATAACTTTAAGTTCAAACAATTAGCTCAATTGTAAATTTATTGCAAGTTCTTTTTGTAATATCTCCATAATATACTAGAGTAATGTTATATTATCATAAACTCTCATCATGTTCACAAGGAGATAAAAGAGAGAAGATATTAACATACACAAAATATGGTGGGTCAGTTTGTTCAAGTACACTAAGGGCAACCGGTGTACAAGTCGTTTTGTCACAGAGGGACAAACTCACGCTCAAATCAGATTAAAATAAAATAAAAACATTAAAATGTTCCATATAACCGTTATACAATGGGAAAAAAATTAACCTAATTTTCAAATATAACTACACACACATAAATATTTCTTACACTTCAAAATTACAAATTTCACACTCTAAAAATACAAATTTCAAAGGTGGTGGAATTTTTATCCGATGGGGAAACTAGTCTTATAGTGCCGATTTTTATATACACGATCGTGTTCGCTGCATCCGCTATCCTAACCGAAGAAGGAGAAAGTTCAACATTGATGTCAGGAGCAGCTGCTTTGGAAAGAGATCGTGAAGGAGGTCACGATCGCCTAGTTGTTGATTACTTTGCTGACGGTGTCGTATAAAGAAGAGATGTTTAAGACACAATTTTAAATGAGGAAGGAGTTATTCATATGAATAGCTAATGACTTGGTAGCCGATAACCAAAAGTGCACTGTTTCACTTCGTCAACCACATCAGACACCTTTGATTAATATTTAAGTATGTCTGAGAGAATCGCACGAGAAAGCGTGTACAAATTATGTGAGTGTACCATCGAGTTATATGGAAAACGATATCTAAGAAACCCGATTCAAATGACATTTAACAATTATACGAGGCGCATGAATCAAACCATGGTTTCCCGAGAATGCTTGATAGCTTGGATTATATGCATTGGGAGTGGTTTAATTGCCCAACTGCATGGAGAGGTTAGTACATGAGAGGTGATCATCCTCATCCATCAATGGTTTGGAAGCAATAGCCTCACACGATTCATGGATATGGCACGCGTTTTTCGGTCTCGTGGGTTCGAATAACGACATCAACGTTCTCGATCGATAAACGTTATTCAACCATGTTATTAGCGGAGTTGCACCTGATTCTTCACTTGAAGTTGGAGGAGTAAAGTACAAATACGTGTATTATCTTGTTGATGGTATTTACCCTGAGTGGGTTGTGTTTGTAAAATCATTTTCGGCTCTAATCTGTGAAAACGTATAAAAATGAGCGAGGAAGAATATCGAACGAGCATTTGATGTGCTTAAAGAAAGTGGCACATATTAGCTAAACCAGCACGAGCTTGGACACCAAAAAAGCTAAGAAACGAGCTTGGACACCAACAGTATGATACTAGAAGATAAAGGCAAGACGATCTGTACCTACGTTGAACCGATGTTGAACAATAAAAAGTTGACGATGCACAACAAGCAATAATCAATTAACAAATTCGTGACGTACAAATTCTTAGAAATCTTACGTCGGATTTAACGGATCATACTTTCGATTTATAAATGTAATTTTTAGTTATGTTTTTTAATATAATGTTTTGTAATGTAATGTTAAATATTTTTTTTAATTTTAGTTATATTAATATTTTAAAAACATAAAATTATTATTTTATTTAAAAAGGTTAAGATAGAGTTTGATGTGATTGAGACGTACTTGAGCCTTAGCCTAATGAAGAAGTTCACATTCACGCACTCGTGGAATTTTGGAATGCAACAAAATTTTTGACACTTTCTGGTCTTTATTCAATTTGATGTGTTTCCATCTTCTTTATTTTATTCTCTTAAGATTGATCACTTGTTTATTACATTAGGCTAATATCGAAGTATAACATAGGTCGTTCGGTCATTGAAGTAACGTATGACTGGGTTTACCTTATAATCTTGTACGGTCTCTGGACGTATACGACATGTCTATAATATTTTCTCATCCTTAGGTCTTTTGAATATGTCCGGATATCTTGGATTGTACAAATACTAAAGACGAATTTCATAAATCGTTTGATCCTACACGTATTTACATCATCAAACATGATAAGTCAGCGAGGCATGTTTAAAAGCATCTTGATTAACATAACCAACAAATAAACTAAATGTATTTATAAACCGTTAGAAACATATTAAACAGGTTAAACCGAATCAGAATTACCGTTTTTAGAGTTGTTGGAAGACACATAACTTCACTTGTTAACATTGGATATAGAGTCAAATTGCAAATTGTATCAAACCTCAGGGGGTAATACTGAAATAACTCAACTTCCGGCTGCTTTGTAGACCTTTGGCCACTGTTAAACGTGTAGAAAAAATTCCACAAAGTCAACGGTCTTCCGTCAACGCTCCGACGACAAAGACTGGCCTTTAATATCAACACCTAACAATCACAAACCAATTATCAACAAACCGTCGCCTACGGTTACCGCCGGCGCACCTCCGTCTACCGCCGGCGCCACCTCCGTCTACCGCCGGCGCCACCTCCGTCATGTCCATCCGCAATCCTTTCATCATCGTCGTCTTCCTCTACTTCACTTTTAAAACGTCCGACGCGCAAATTCGAAACCAAACCTCCGATTCCCATGGACTCCGTCGGAAAACAGAACTCTCGTATCAAACAACTCCGTCATCGCTGCCGGATTCCTCCAATCACCTAACTCCGGCGGCCGATTCATCTTCTCCGTCTACTACGCTAACATCAACGAAACAACAACAATCTGGTCGGTCAACGATGATTCGCCGGTCAACAGATCATCCGCTTTAGTAATCACTGGTTCCGGCGAGCTCCAACTAGCCGGAATCAAATTTCCTGGATCTCCGACGTCATCCAACACCTCCGATCCGATTCTCCGTCTCTCCGATGACGGAAGCCTGTTGTTTGGAAACTGGAGTAGCTTTCAGCACCCTACGAATACTATCGTCCGAATCAGAATATCACCGGAACGATTCTCTCCGTGAAAAACGGAAGTTTTCAATTTGACGGAAAACAGTTGACTTTTAACGGCAGTTACGATCAGGAATCGTACTATTCTAACAGTAACGCGTTTTTAACGCTAGATGAGCTCGGAATGGTTCAATTGGAAAACGGAGCGACGCTCATCACCTCCGACTTCGGTGACCGGGTTTTGAGAAGATTGAAGCTCGACGATAACGGAAATCTCCGGATTTATAGCTTTGATTCGAAATCCGGTGAATGGAGTGTTGTTTGGCAAGCTATGCCGGAGTTGTGTAGAATCAAGGGCCTAATTTTGTATGTATGTATGGTGAGACTTATGATTCCACGGTATGCGATTGCCCACCAGGATTCCGGATAATCTCCGGTAACGAGAAAGAGTGCCGGAGAAAAGCTGACATCATCAGAGATAGCAAGTTTTTGCAACTAGATTATGTGAATTATAGTGGCGGGCCGTTAGCCGGGAGCCAACGGGCTATCCTAGCCTCGAACTTCACGACGTGTGAAGCCGAGTGCTTGAATGACCCGGAATGCGTCGGGTTTGGGTACAAGTATGACGTGCAACGATATTGTGTCGTTGTGAGACAGTTGTATTACGGGTTCTGGTCCCCGGCAACCGAGGCGACTTTTTTTCTTCGGGTGGATAAGTCGGAAACCGATAAGACGACGTTTACGGGCTTGACGAGTATCCTCGAGACGACATGTCCGGTTCAAGTTAGCCTTCCGTTACCGCCTGACGAGTCAAACTCGACGACTCGAAATATTGCGATTATATCGACTTTATTCGCGGCCGAGTTGATTAGTGGAGTGGCGTTCTTTTGGGTGTTCCTCAAGAAATATGTTAAATATCGTGACATGGCCCGAACGTTTGGGCTTGAGTTCTTGCCTGCAGGCGGGCCGAAGCGGTTTACTTACGCGGAGCTTAAAGCGGCTACAAATGATTTCTCGAGTACGAATGTTGTTGGGAAGGGCGGTTTTGGTGATGTTTATAAAGGGGTTTTGACCGATCATCGGATTGTTGCGGTTAAGTGCTTGAAAAACGTTACGGGTGGGGACAACAAGTTTTGGGCGGAGGTCACTATTATTGCTCGAATGCACCATCTGAATGCACCAAGTTCTTGTTTCATGCGCGTAAAGTCAATTACACAAATGAAGACGAAGTTGTCGAAGGGAACAAGTTGTTGAACCGAAAGCCCATACTTGATTGGGGTATTAGGTACCGTATAGCTCTAGGAGTAGCAAGGGCAATCGCTTATCTGCACGAGGAGTGCCTAGAATGGGTGCTTCATTGTGACATCAAACCCGAGAACATACTTCTTGGGGTTGATTTTTGCCCGAAAATATCAGACTTTGGGCTATCTAAACTAAGAAAGAAAGAGGACATGGTTAGCTACTCGAGGATGCGTGGAACTCGTGGATACATGGCACCCGAATGGGTAAAAAGCGATCAGATTACACCAAAAGCAGATGTTTATAGCTTTGGAATGGTCTTGTTAGAGATAGTCACCGGGGTGCGTAATTTTGACATTCAGGGTTCCAAAATGGACAGTGAAGAGTGGTACTTCCCTCGATGGGCATTCGATAAGGTGTACAAGGAAATGAATATTGAGGATATTTTGGACAATCATATAAAGGGATCGTATGATAGTCGACTCCACGAGGACATGATCACACGAATGGTGAAGACCGCGATATGGTGCCTCCAAGATCGGCCCGAAATGAGACCGTCGATGGGGAAGGTGGCCAAGATGCTCGAGGGTACGGTGGAAATCATAGAACCCAAAAAACCGACAATATTTTTCTTAGGTGACGATTAAACGATGGAGAATATAAGTATGTAATTTAAAGTGTATAGTTTTGTTTTATCATCTTAAAATAAATATGTCGTTGCTTTTGGCACTTAAAATTTCAAAAGTGACCCACCAACAATGTGACATTGTGCTCGGTTGCACTTCATCTAAAAGAAGTATCGTGTTTGGTTCAACTATGTCAGAAGGGAGAGTTCTATAGTAGAGAAAAGACTGTGAAATCTATCGAGTGAATTAATAAGAACTTTTTAACGTAAATTAAATCATTCCGTGGCTAGTCGCTTTTGCTACCTAGTCATATTTGCTAAGGTTTTTACTATGAAGTTTTATCATGGTTTTTTGCTGCAAACTTAGCTACGGAGTTTTTGATATAAAATTTTGCTTCTGATTTATGTAAACTTTATTACGGTTTTTATAATAGATATAACTATGGTATTTGCTACGAATTTTGTTAATTTTTGCTACAGAACTAAAAAAAGTCATTTATATAACTTTTTACAGTAACAAAGTTTTATACAAATTTGTATAAATTCATTACATATACATTGTCGTGTTAGATAGTGTTTCTAACTTGGGTTGCTTTTGGTTGTGCATAGTGGTCCACTTTGTGACCCTTTACAAATTTGTACATTTCCCCTTGATTTGGGTTGGAATTTTTATTCCAAAATGAGAGAGAAATTTTGACCATAAACATTACAATATGTGGAAATCGTTGTAAAATGGCAACTTGTTCTATAAAGTTGAAATTTCTTTAGATCGACCTAGAAAATCGAATCATAGTGTTTTTTTTGGTCGTTCTACATATTAATAAAAATAAAATTCGACATCTGCATTATCAATTAACTTAAAAGGAAGTGTCTGTGATAATTAGTAAATGGCAGCTCTCTCCCTCAACTTTGACAAATGGTAAATTCTTCCCTCAACTTTGACAAATGATTAAAAAAAACTCTAAACTTTATAAAATTTCATTTTAACTACTCAAGTTTCTAAAGTTTAGAGTTTACTACATGTAATATATATAATATGATATTTTTCTAAATAACTTTCGTTAGTTAATTATTATTTTTCTTGGTGTCCCGGTATAAATTTTGTTAAAAACGGAGTTGTATTCCAAATAGGGTATTTTTTAAATATTATGAGTTATATCGACCGATGGTAACATGCTGGTACCGCGAAGAATGAGATCGACACCGACTGGAAAATATCGTATCATTATATAACTGTATTTTATCTATGTTTCGATCTCCATAACCGAGTCGTCGTAACTTCATACGTTTCTTTATGTATTTACCATGTTTTTTTTTCTTAGACATGTTAATATCACCGCCTCAACCGTATAAATTTCGTCTCTTGCCGCAGAGCGCGGGGCAAAATTTCTCGTTATACATCAAAGTCAAGTTAAAATATTAAAATTATTGTTGAGTTATGAAGTCTGATTAAGATTTAGATTTGACTATTAGGGTTGGTTCTTACGACGCTAGGTTAGGCCAGACATGCTAGCTTGAAGACTTAAGGGTTGTTTGATAAAATCTAAATCATTAAGTGTTGTATCATTAAAAGTTTTTAATGGTTTAGCATTGTTTTATAGTTGAACCCAATGTTTTAAAAACCGGTTCAAACCGGCCGGTAATACCGGTTGAACCGGGTCTCGGCCATTAGCCCGGTAAGTTTGAGCTCGGTAAATAGAAAAAAATGGTATGTTAGTTGAACCGCCGGTAATATCGGGTTATACATTTGTACCAGTTTTAGTTACAAGTAAAATTTTATGTTTATACTTTAAAAAAAATTGTTTGTCGTGATACATACAAAGTCACATACAGAAGGCTTGTTGATCAATTATCTTAGCCCAGTTTAGAAAAAAAAATCAATTGATATGCTCCTCTTCAGAAAATAGTATCCCGCGTAAAGACTATGTTTAACCATCATCCTTTTGATTGTCGTCAAAAACATTTAAGCGATAAAACTTCTTATTTAATATTGTAGGAAACGAAAATAGTTATGCTCTTGTTGATGAGGATGACGATGATAGTGAATTTTTATCTTTTAAGCAATCATGAAATTAATACATTCAATAATCCAATGACATATGCACTTTTATGTAAAAAAAAAACTTTATTGAAAAATTGAGTGTTTTTGGATTAATTTTTATCATGGAATCATGTATTTTTGGATTATTTTTTGAGTTAGAGTTGTATTTTTATGAAATTATATGTTTACTAGTCAACCCGGTTAAACCACCCGGTATAACCCGATACAACCGGTTGAACCATTTCTGAGTCTAATCCGGTACAATTTAAAAATCCGGTTTTTAAAACATTGGCTGAACCATTAAGAGACTTGCAGAACCATTAAGAGGTGGATTTTCAGCGAAACAAGCATCCTTACCTCTGACTGATTCAAAGATAAGCCTCTTAATAAAATCATTAAAAGACTACAAAACAACCCTTACACTAAAACAACGTTTGCTGCATTTTATATGCCTCCACATGTTGCACTCATCAGATGCAACCAATCAACCTTGATTCCATTGCGTACCTATTGCAACCTTCCTATCATAGTGTCCCACATCGGCCATGAGAAGTTCCCATCCCATTTTTCTCCTCTTATAAAGGCAACTCTATTCATCTCTTCAAGTTGTTCTATATTAGTGAAATCCAATCAGCCCACCCATTAAAAATAGGAGAAAAAAAGAATGACAAACCGCCAGATAACCCGGTCCACTAGCCCAACCACCTAGCCGCTGAACCGACCGGCCCAATTCACAATGGCCCATGGACCCACAACTGGACCGACTAACCCCCCAGAATCCCAACCGAACCGGTCTGGGTTCCTAAACACTAGATAAATATGATTTTGCTACGAGATTAGATTGGAAAGTAGATAAATATGTTATTTTCTTTTGTGTATATTTTTAATTCCATATTACTAACTCTCAATTACTAATGTCCGCGGCGAATAAAGAATTTTCAATTTTTTTTTCTATTTTTACATGCGCCGTTTTTATTTTTCACATTTTTAAATAACACCTCTTACCTTTCCAAAAATTCTAATATACTTCAATAAAAATTAATTAGTTGTTATCTTTAATATTTTTTATTCACGTTTTGGTATAAATTTTGTTATATATACTCATTTACAAGTGTCTACCACAACTCCCCCTCAACTTTATAAAATGTCAAAATTAGATGGTTTTTTTCACACGTCACATGTCACCTATCTTTTGAGTCATAATTAATTTTGGATTTTTTTATTAAACTAACCGAGTCGTCGTAACTTTACACATTTTTTCTATGTAGTAAATCATGTTTTTTTTGTGCTTAGCCACGTTATTGTCACTGTCTCAACCGTTTAAAATTTTATTATACTCATTTACAGGTGTCTACCACAACTCCCCCTCTCAACTTTGTAAAATGTCAAAATTGTGTGTTTTTTCCCACTGTCACTTCACATCTCACCTATCTTTTGAGACATAATTTATTTTGGGTTTTTTTATTTGATTTTTTACTTTATTTTTATTGAACTAAACGAGTCTCCGTAAGTTCATACATTTTTTATGTACTTACTCACGTTTTTTATGCTTAGCCACGTTATTTTCGGTGCCTCAACCGTTTAAATTTTTGTTATACTCATTTACAAGTGACTACCACAACTCCCACCTCAACTTTGTAAAATGTCAAAATTAGGTGTTTTTTCCACACCGTCACGCCACATGTCACCTATCTTTTGACTCATAATTTATTTTGGGTTTTTTTTATTTGGTTTTTTTATTTTCTTTTTATTGAACTAACCGAGTCACTGTAAATTCATACATTTTTTTATGTACATAATCACGTTTTTTGTGCTTAGCCACGTTATTGTCACCGTCTCAACCGTTTATGGTACGCTTCCCTCGCAGATCACGGGGTGCTAATGTCATCGTACTTAACGACGTTAGTGTCACAACCGCAACACGTGTAGTGATATTCACAAACGCACGGGCTTAGTTATGTACTTAACTATGTTAATTTCACTGTACGACCCTGATAATCACGTTTTTTGTGCTTAGCCACGTTATTGTCATTGCCTTAACCATTTATGGTACGCTTCCCGCCGCAGATCGCGGGGTGCTAATATCATCGTACTTAACGACGTTAGTGTCACAACCGCAACACGTATAGCGAGATTCATAAACGCGCGGGCTTAGTTATGTACTTAACCATGTTAATTTCACTGTACGACCCCGCCGTAACGCGCGGGTCATAATTTCTAGTTTAACTAAAAAAATACGTGACAATTGTGTATTTACAAATATTTGGATTATATTTGTTATATTACTTTTATAATTTTTTTATGACAATAATTTTTGGGTCCATTCCCAAAATTACGTATGTAACCTAACCTTAATAGCTCATTAGATTAAAATAAGAGCCAGGGGTGGTCTATATAGTTTATATAAACATAAAGGGTAGTTCATGTAATTCCTTTAATGCTATAATAAGGAAACAAAATCCAATTCTTTAACGATTTCAATACAAGAGATACGGGAATAAAAAATATCCAAATTTACCACAAATTCGTATCCGGAAACAACTTAAAAGATTAATTACTTGCATTACAAGTAACCAAAACAAGCACTCGTACTCTTCCCCTATAAATACATACTTCACATTATACTTCAATTCAAGTTTATAGTCTCGCATCTATGTCTTCATACGGGTTTATAGTCCCGGATTCCAAGCTTTTAATCAACGTGAACACGCAACTCGATGATCACACGATTTGTGTCGATCAAGTATTGGTTATCACCCGCTCTACAACTGAGTCAGACGTAACGATTCAAGAATATGAAGAAGGTGTCCACTCAATGTTGCTAGATGACTTGCATGCTTATGCAACAATATGTATGGATTTTAATGGCGTATCGGGTGGAAAGATTGTAGAACGTTCGGTTGAGATTCGTGGAAACGATAAGGAGGAGGAAGAGATTTGTGTGATTTGTCAAAAAGAATTTGAAGCGGGTGAGATGTGTCACACGCTCGAATGTGGGCATTGGTATCATAAAGAATGCATCGACGAATGGTTATACCGCGAGAATTTTTGTCCAATTTGTAGGGAGACGGTTGCGTAATAGGTTTAGGTTTATGTTTCTTGGTTTTCTAAGTGTTTTCATTGAAGAAATTAACATGAATTCGAATCACAAATTTGTTTTAGTGATTTTGGGTAAAGTCATATATGAAATCTGTTGCCTACTACTGTGATAATTGATAACATGTTAATAGTTTATGAAAATATTGTCTAAAATTATATTGAATTAAAAAAAGGTTTGCAGATGCAATCAAACCGGTGAAGAGATGGTTCCCGGTTTATCCGGACCACGGTGAAGAGATGGTTCCCGGTTTATCCGGCCTGGTCCTGTTTTCAAAACCATTAAAATAAGTCACAAACAGAGGCGGCTCTATACATTTGTTTTTTAGACTTGAGCCTAGGATCCTTAATTTAAAAATAGATTATATACATAGTTCAATTTAGGTTTTTTTTTGTTTTATGTAAAAATGTTCAATCTTAATCCAACTCTAAAAAACATAAAAAAAAAAGTGGGTCTAATTTTTTTAATCATAATCCAATTCTAATTTAACGAACCGGTTCTTTTGTCGCCGACACAAAAAAAACCCTAAATGTACCTTTGTTTATAGCATAACCTTTGGAAAATATTCATTATTATCAAAATATTTACATTAAATTTCCTCAAATACCAGGCAAAATATATCCATTAAATTTCCCCAAAAACCTTGGTTCGGGTTGTAAATCGGTTCGGTTGAGTCAGTACAAAGTCAAAACCGAGTTGAATTTCAAACAGGTTTCATGATCGGGTTTTGATCAGTTTTGAGATGTTTTGGTTGATTTTTACCGGTTCGGGTTGGGTTTCGAACTGGTTTCAATGGTTAGGATTATAAACCGGTCCATAACTTACGGTTTCCAGTAGACCGGTTTCAAACTAGCTCTGGTTTAGGTTTGGGTCCGGTTAATTTGTGCACCTCTAGGCTAGGTTTCACCATTAACATGTTTAGATGTTTGTTACTTTCTATGGGCCTGGGTTCGGATAGTTTTCGGCCCATTAGGCCTAATCCTTTTTACCAACATTTATATATCATCATTCGTGGGACCTAAAACAAAATTAAAACTTGTGTCCTCTTGTCTCAATATCCATTTAGTTCTATTCTTGTCTCTCGACATGGTGCATTCACCTTTAGACATTACCAAACCATCATACCTCCGGTCATATACGTCATATTATTTTGATCTTTTTCTAACCTTCGAACCATACGTTAAACGTATCGTTTTAACATCTATATCTATACTATATAATAAATAAAGACTTTTGTATGCCACGTGTCGCCACCATATTCAATCTTATCATTCTTTTCCCGCCTCTCTCTCTTATTAAATGCACACATATCTTTTAATAAATTACTAGTTATACTAATAAAACACATTTATTTTAAATTATCCTTTATTATAAAAAAAAACTTTGAAATCTAATTATATAATTTTTATTTTCAATCAAATAGTAAATAAAGTCAAATTGCATTAAATAGTAATTGCGTTATTCTGAAATCCAATTATATATTATTTTTTACATAGTTTGAATTTGTTTTATATCCTTAGTATATGTATAATAATACATTTTTACACCTGTAAAATACATAAATAAAATTTAAGAAATTTATGTGTAGATATTTTTCACTTGTATGTATTACACGGGGTCTAAGCTAGTACTATATATAGTAAACTTTTTTGGATGGTTTTTTTTCTAGGAAAAATATCAAAATAGCCTCTTTCACCTTAACAATTTTAGTTAGAATTTTAAGTATATCTAGTACTGAAGTGGCGAAGATTGCGTGTGTCAGATCTAACCCCGAAAAGAAAGAAAAGTTTGCAATATTTAAATAGGGTTTGATAGAGGTTTTATAAGACTATTCCCTTCCACGATTACAACCACCACCACCTTCCCCACCGATCTCGGCTCAACAACAAGCCCAAACACCACTTTCTCGGTTGTGGGTTTCAAGTAATCGAAGCTTACTAGTGATCTCGGGTGCTAAACGGGTGTTACAAGCTAGCACTCGTTATTTCGGGTCTCACGTCACCTCCACCACATTCTCCTTGACTATCTAAGTAAGCACTCACTCCATCCAAGTTATTATGGGGGTGTTTGGGATTACTTATTGGAGCTACTTTTGACTTTTCAAAAAGTCATTTTCAAAAGTAAGAATTTCTTACTTTTGGATTTTGACTTCTCCTTTTCATATCTTCCATCTTATTTTGAATTTACCAAACAAACTTATAACTTATTACCTTATTTCAAAAGATGATAAGTAAATAAGTTGTTTTGAAAAGTAATCCCAAACACCCCCTATATTTGTTAATGTATTTACTTAGATGAATTGGTGATGTCTATTTTTACAAAAAAAAAAAAAATAGTGGTTCCCCCCCCCCCTTCATAAATAAGCTATCATATAAGTAACGTATAAAAATCATAACAAGACATGGGTTAAGACTTACGGGATACTGGTCATACAACCAACTTATACCTTGACAACTATATGTATACATCATAGTGTCTTAAATATTGTAGGGCACGAGTAGGTCAACCAACTTACTATTTATTATTTTCCCTTTATAATTCGTAAATCTTAAAAGTAAAACACGGGTTTCTAACATAGTATTGTGCGTATAACATGCATAATTATAAACATAAGTTGTGTGATTATTTATATACGTAACGTAATTTTGTGCATAATTGCGTAAATTGTGTGAAGTTATGGTGCATAATTGCGTAAATTGTGTGAAGTTATGGCGCATACGCTTATACTTCTTGACCCCATACCAAGTGTCGCATTCGGTGGCTTCGTATCTTCACACACTAAATTGTCTTTGTGCAATAAGTCAATAACCCGCCTCTATAAATTTAATTACGCTATTAATATATTTTTCATTTTTATGTATGTTTAGATAAAAGTTATATTACAAAGTAAGTGTTGTACAATAGAATATATTACATAGGTACGAACCAATTTGTGATAAAACTTATAATCTTACTACTATAATAAATGAAAATCTTTTCAGGACACGTCTCACTTTCTAGTTACTACTCATCTTTATTTTTTCGCCTCTATCTCCTATTAAATATTATATTTTCTATTTCTCTCTCATATTAAATAATAATCTTTATATTAATAAATCTAATTACGCATAGTTATTATTTAATTATAAATAGTTATTTATTATCAATCAAATGAACCTAATATTAACTAACATTTATCAATTAAATAAAAAAATTAATACTCAGTTGAAAAAAATATTTTAAAAACTAACTTAACAGACTTTATAACTGTCACGACAAATTACATTTTTTAAAAACATATTTTGACAAATGTGTTTGTTAACAAATTACATTATATTTTATTCAACCGATGTAATATGTTGGTTTATTCAACCCGTGTATTACACAAGTTTTAATTACTAAATATATAATATTTTATTTATTTAAACCGTGTAATACACGGGATTTTAACCTAGTAAAGTATAAATAAAAATAAATATATCATAATATATTTAAAAAAAGTGTAAAGAATTAAAAAAAAAAAGAAATTTTGCGTGGAGTAGTTAAGAAGAAGTGTCTGATTTCAAATTTGGCGAGTTTACTCATCCACGATTTGACATAGACCAAACCAATGAAACCATTATTGATTTTTCTTTAAAACATTTAATATATAACATTTATAGGGTATGGTTCCCCTAATAAGTGTTATTTATCTAAGAAACATAATAAATAATGTTATCCATTCAATTAGATGATCAAATGTATGAATTTAAGTGTAGAAAAATAAGAGGTGGATGACATTTTTGAAAACATACAATTGTTGACTTTTTTCAAATTCCTCCCTTTTTTAAACGTATATAACTTAAAAAAAATTACACCATAAAATCGAGTGTTTTTTACCTTTAATTCGAGTATAGTATTGCTATATTTTACTTTAAAAACAAATCGACACTTAGTGAAATTGTGTTACTTTACGTAAATGTGCTGGTTTATAGTAAAACAGCACAATTAACCATGATGCATTGTAAAACATCACAAATATCTGTCATGCTTTATCATAAAACGATACCAAACATAAAAATTAATTGTATTGTTTTACTATAAAATAACACTAAAAGAACACGGTTAATTGTGTAACTTGCTTTTCTTAACTAACCAAGCAAAAACAAAACCATCATAACAAAACTAGTATATCAAACCGACACAAAACAAAACCAGCACAAAACAACATTTTGATGCATAAGGTTTTTGTTGTCTACCACTGAACCGTTTTTTGGTATTAGTATTATCGGTATCGGTATTTGCTTTTTGGTTTTCGACGAGCCGAACAGATAACGACCAAACTCTTGTCGCGTGGCGCGGGAAAAAATGACCAAACTCCCACCGCGAAGCACGGGCGTAAAAAACTAGTTAAATTCAATAGTGACAGGTAAGGACCTCAATGTCATATACTCGCAACATGGAGGACCAAAACGTATTTATATTATAGATTTGGACTCAAACTGTCATTTTCCATACTTCCTCTCCGCAGCCTTTAACCCTATCAGCTTTTAGCCGCCTCTTTTATTTCCGTTAGACATTCAATCCTTCATTTCTCCGATCACTTCTACCGTAAACATGCAATCTCCGGCCGTCGCTCACCGCCACTTCATCAACGGCGCCGCCGCCCCCTCCTCCCCCCTCCTCCGTCTCAAACCTATTCCTTCCACCTCCAGCCCCTTCTCAGTCCGCATGTCACTACGCGAGGACGCCCCGTCGATCGCCGTCGTCGGCGTCACCGGCGCCGTCGGCCAGGAATTCCTCTCCGTCCTCTCCGACCGCTCCTTCCCCTACCGCTCCATAAAAATGCTCGCGAGCAAACGCTCCGCCGGAAAGAAATACACCTTCGAAGACAACGAGTACGTCATCGAGGAGCTCACCGCCGACAGCTTCAACGGCGTCGACATTGCTCTGTTTAGCGCCGGCGGTTCTATTAGCAAGGAGTTCGGACCTATTGCCGCGAATTGCGGAACAGTTGTGGTGGATAACAGCTCTGCGTTTCGTATGGATGCCGGTGTTCCGTTGGTGATCCCGGAAGTTAATCCGGAGGCGATGTCGCATATTAAATTGGGGACGGGGAAAGGTGCTTTGATTGCAAACCCTAATTGTTCGACTATTATCTGTTTAATGGCTGCCACTCCTCTTCATCGACGTGCAAAAGTGAGAATTATTATTATTATTATCAATATTATCATCATCATTATCATCATTATCATCATTATCGATGTTGTAAAAATTGCTAGAAGTTAATCGGATTTGTATTTGATATGAAAATTTTCAAACTTATATATATATGGGGGAGGTTCAAATAAGACTTAGGTTTTCGCTAATAAATCTAAGAAATGACCAAAACGCTTAGAAATGATATCAAACGAACTCCGATTGAGCTCATTTCAGCGGCGTTGGAACCGTGTCGTCGAACTCTACCATCTTAGCTTTTAGGGTTTAGCTTTTAAGGTTTAGATTTTATGTTTGAATTTTATGGTTTTAGCTTTATGGTTTAGCCTTAGGGTTTAGGTTTTATGGTTTAGGTTTTTTTTGAGGGGGTGGGGGTGGGGGGTTTAGGTTTTTGGGGATGGGTGGGGGTAGGTTTAGGTTTTTGGGGGGTGGGGTGGGGGGTTTAGGTTTTTTTTTGGGAGGGTGGTGGTTTTAGGCTTTTTGGGGTGGGGTTGAAGGGGGGGGGGGGTTTCAGGTTTTTGGGGTGCGGATCGAGGGGGGTTTAGGTTTTTGGGTTCGGATTAGAGTTCAATGAGACGGTTCCAACGCTGCTGGAATGAGCTCAATCGTAGTTTGTTTGACCCACTTCTTAGCGTTTCTTAGCGAAAAACCACTTCTTAGTGGAACCTTCCCCTGTATATATGTACCAGTTTTTTATTTTATTTTTCAAACTTATTAATCGCATTGGATTAATAAGTATACTTTTTCAAATACTTCAAAGATTTTGGCCGATTATCTATGATTTTGGACCGATTAGGTGAAATCGCAGCGGTGGACCTCCGGCTAGTATTGTTCACGATTTTTACAACACTGATTAATACTGTTATTTATATTATTAGTATGTTAGAAACTCGTGTATTAGAAAAGATAAATAAAAGAAATATTAAATAGTTAGTAACAAGCTGAAAAAATAAATGAAATAGTTGAAAAAAATATTAAATAGTTGAATAAGGAAATATTAAATAGTTGAGAAAAAATAAGTAGGAAAAAGAATCTTGTGCATTGCAACACGTCACGCAGCATCGTGAGGTTTTGAATGTGGTGGTTATGTAAGGTGGTTGTGATATATTGCAGGTATTGAGGATGGTGGTTAGTACATACCAGGCAGCTAGTGGTGCTGGTGCTGCAGCCATGGAAGAGCTTGAATTGCAGACTCGTGAGGTTTTGAATGTTATTTTGATCAAATTAGTTTATGTTTGTGATTTTAGGGTTTATAATAAGTGTTTTTAATTGGATTTTGTTGTTGTTTGAATGTAGGTGCTTGAAGGGAAAAGACCTACTTGTAATATCTTCAAGCAACAGGTTTTTTTCTTCTACATACATATTTTATAATTGCCAGAATTAAGTGTAAAAAATAGCTAATTTTTAGCAGGGTTGGCTAAATGTAGTTATTGTACTTGCTATGTGCTTGTTATACTTATACCCCTGTATTGATGTGATATGATTTGATATGTATACGGGCTTGTAACACATGTATGTAGGTGTATACAAGCATATGTATGGGCGTATGCAATTGCATGCGCGAGTTAGTGATGAGTAACTGATGTGATAGGGGGATGGGGTTACATTTGGTGAAAGTAAAAGAGGGTGTGTTTAGCACAACCTTTTTTTTCTTTTCCATGTCAAATCCGATAAAAAAATGATTCTTTGGTTCACACGTCTTTTTATTGGCTGCAATTATCCACGTGTACCAAAGGGTCTGTGCCCTAGCAGTATCCAGGGTGTAGGAATGGCGTTCCATGGTGGACAAGTGTGTATATTTAGGAATAGGATTAGAGGGTGTGTGAGTTATCTGTTCTAAAAAACGATCCACATGGCCTGATTTGGTTGCTTCTCAAAGTCAATGTTTAGGATTTTCATATGTTTGGTCAATGTTCATTGTGGTAAAAGATTGGTCAACAATGTCCGGTTTGGTTATTTTTCCATGAATTAAACTGGTCAATGACTTTATTTTGTACTTTAATTGCAGTATGCTTTTAATCTGTTCTCACATAATGCACCAGTTCTTCCAAATGGGTATAATGAGGAAGAAATGAAACTAGTAAAAGAGACGAGGAAAATCTGGGTAAGTGTTTCTTTTATAGTTTTATATGCCAAAAAAGGCCAACTGAATGTAGTTTTAAACTCTTTCTCTACACTCAGAATGACAAGGATGTCAAAGTGACTGCTACATGTATACGGGTTCCAGTTATGCGGGCCCATGCCGAGAGTGTGAACCTACAATTTGCAAGCCCGCTTGATGAGGTACCCTTGTGTCATCATTATGATTATGATTATAAATATTGATTTAGTCTTGCGTTTTATGTAGAATGAAGCAAGGGACATTTTGAAGAAAGCTCCTGGTGTAGTTGTTATTGATGATCGAGCTGGCAATCGTTTCCCTACTCCTTTGGAAGTTTCAAACAAAGATGACGTGGCAGTTGGCAGGATCCGTCAAGATGAATCTCAAGATGGAAGTCACGGGTCTGTAATTCTTGGATAAATGGATTGGTTTTTTGTTTAATTATTTATATTTGACACATTATTTTTTGTGTTATTTTTTTGGTACAGATTGGATATCTTTGTTTGTGGCGACCAAATACGCAAGGGGGCTGCTCTTAACGCTGTCCAGATTGCAGAGATGTTGCTGTAATCAAAATGTTTAATTTATTCAGGTTTTGCTTCTGATTTTGACCCATTTTACATTCTTGTTCATGTTGTTGAAGTTTTTTTTTGGTAACCATGAAAACATGTTACTGGAAAACTTACAGGATAACGCCATTACTCTGTTAACCAATAGGATTAGGTAAAATAGGATTAGTTTTTTTTTTATATAGTGTTGGTATTTTTTTGGAACCTGCTGATATTCCCTTTAACTCGTATCTTATTTCTTTACGGTTTCAGGTAAGTTAAGATGAAAGAACCAAAGGAGGGGGCCGAAATGTTGAAATTTATACGACCCGTATTCTTTTGGATGTCTAAATGTGCTTTATCACAATTTTGATGATATAACTGGTTCCGTTAAGGATCTAGGTTAAGAGTTATGTTGTGGATTCGGGTTAAAGACTTGATTCAAAAGGATCATGATGTCACAATAAGATTGCAAAACCGTTGTTTATGTTTTGGCACTTTGTTAGTTTGGTTAAGTTGCTTATGAACATATACGAAGGCTTGGACCGCACGCAAGTGCTTGCGCTTGTAGCCGGTCTGAACGCAAGGTCACTTCCTCGGGTAAGTTTGCTATATCTTGCAAACTGGTCTAGATGTGCTCAGTAGTTCTCCAAAAAAGTCACCAGTAGTGTTGGGAGTAATCGAACAGAAATTCTCTCTTTTAGAATCTTGGAACACTTGTGCGATCATGGCTTGTTTAACCCATTTATTACAACCCCAACTTGTATTTATAACTTGATTAAAATTCATTTACAACCCGTTAGCCCATTTGACTTGTTTAGATAAATGTGTTAAACATGTCGTGTTTGAGTTACACAACTTTAAATGTGTTCATATTAGGGTTAATGTTTTTAACACGAAGAAATATACGGGTCGTGTTTGGGTTCAACAATTCAACTTGTTTTTCCAGTTTTGATCATTTTGTGTATTTATTTTTATAAATATAAAATAACATAACAAGTTAAACAATAATATCAAGTTATATATCGAATAATACACTACTAAACCGTTGATTCGACCACCAAACTGCTAAAATCGAACCGAATAAACTCAAATCGGCCGAAGTGGCTTACTTGCTTCAATTTGGACGGTTCAATTAGTTTCGTGTGGTTTTCTCCCACAACATGCTTTGTTTTGTTCTTCATTATATCTTGATTTTATTTTCTCGGCTTACCGCTCGTAGGTTTTTAATATAAATCTCCGTTATAAAGAAAACAATATGTAATCATCAAACTATCACTTTGGATACAAATTAAACCAATTGAAACATATGAGTTTAATCAATCAGTTCCCACACTATTTTGGGTTCATTTCAAAAAGATTCACGTGCTTGAAGTTTTGATTAATCTATCTAGGGTACATGAAAATCTTTAACTATAGATTTTCATAAATAACATGCTACTCAAATAACCATTATTCCTCAAGTCAATAAGTGTACCTATACCATTTTTTTTGAACGACAGATCTATTCTACTTCTACTCCTAAATTACATCAAATATTTCACCCAATGTCTGGATTTGAACTCATGACTTCCCATCTAAGAGACAAGAGCCTTTACCAAGTGAGCTAGTCCCACATTGGCTACCCATACCATTTTAGCCTAGTAAAACAAACCGGTTGAGTAACGAGTCAAAACGGGTTCAGGTCAAAACAAGTTATTACGAGTCAAAACGGGTTCAGGTCAAAACAAGTTATTTTAAAAGTTGTTTGTTTCCGACCAAAATTGGTTCCACTTGAAATGGATTGTTTTTGAAAAAAAGGAACAAAAGGGTTTCATGTGGTATGCTTATTTTTTATGGCCACTATTGTGACTAATGGCAACGGTGGTGGTGGTGGTGGAGGTGTTGGCGACGATGGTTAGTGGAGGAGGCAGTAGTGGGGGTGCTATGGCGACGATGGAAGAAAGGGTGCTATGGCGACGATGGAAGAAAGGGTGCGTCGGCGAAGGTGGTGATGCGACGTTTCAGCGATTAACATGTGGTTGCAACACACAATGGTGACAGCTGGTGGTAGGGGTGTCCTTGTTATCCGAAACTCGAATACCGAACCCGACCCGAATCAACCTGAACCCGATTAATGTAAAACCCGAACAACCTGAACCCGTTTAAGATGGAACCCGAACCCGAAGGTAGTATTCGGTTTGGTAATTGGGTTAAAAAAAATATTAATCGGGTTAACCCGATTAACCCGAATAATAATAAAAAGGTATTTTTATTATTTTAATATATATTTATAAACTTAGCTCAATATATATGTAACTACTTTTAATGCTTATTTTATTTAAAAAAATTTAATATATGATTGGAAACGAACAAACGGATATGAAGGTGACAATTCAGAAAGTGAACATTTTATTTGTTGATACGATTTGACCTTTTTTTTAATTTACATGATTGGCTAACACGGTTTGTTTTATACTTATTTTATTTGGTGTTTTTTAGTTAATTTATGTGTTTATTGCATGAGTTTGAATGAAATATCATATTGAGAGTGTTTTTATTTCACCTTTTGTGTTTATTATTTGATAAATATATTGTTTAGTTAAATTGTAAATTATGCTTTGCAACTTGTACTTAGAAACCCGAATACCGATTAACCCGACCCGAATAAACCCGAATCCGAATAACCCGAAACTGATTAACCCTAATCTTAATTGGGTCAGTAAACGGGTAGGACTCTTATAACAAAAAACCCGAATAACCCAAACCGAATAACCCGAAACACGATTAAAAAACCCGAAGAACACCCCTAGGTGGTGGTGCTCGTCTATTTATATTCATTTTAAGTTAGCAAATTTTATAATAGTGATCCAAATTAATTTGTTGTATGATTTGAGTTTACCTAAATTGACATGCTATGGATGTATAAGAATAACTTTTTTTTATCCAGATCAACGTATCTTTATTCTATTAAATGATTTCAAAAAATGGCACGTGTCATCACCATATTTTTCTCACCAAAATCTCTAAATTTTCCTATTTTAAGTAAGTTTGAATTTTGAAATGTAATTATGTTAATGTTTTCATTTTTTTAAAAAGTTGATATATAATTCGAATTCTAACTATTACTTAATTAAGGAAATAAAGAACTTTATTTTCTTGTTTTACATTATTGTACTTTCATCTTTTTTTATTAAACAATCTCATGTAATACATGGGTATATAAGATAGGTATTAGGTTCAGGTAAAAAGAATTCTAATTCTAAGAAGAGTGAGAAGGATTTAAGGCCATTAGATCAAATTGTAGAAAAGATTTAATGGTTGAGATTAAATTGTATGAGAAAAAAATTTTAGAAGCGTATTTTAGTCTTGACAACTTTTGTTGACTTTTTATCAAGTTCCCTCTTATTTTAAAACGTTCATAACCTTTACATACGACATTATTTCTTCAAAAAAATTACACCATAAAAACGAGCATTTTTTTTATCTTTAAAACGAGTATAGTGTCGTTATAAACAAAAACGATTTTTTTACGTTTTCCAGCTCATTGTGTAATTAGTCAGGTCAATGTGTAATGCAATTTCATTATGTAATACAAGTTTATTGTGTAACACAAGTTTATTGTGTAATACAAGTTCATTGTGTTATATATATTTATCATTGTGTTTTACGTTTTCCAGCTCATTGTGTAATTAGTCAGGTCATTGTGTAATACAGGTTCATTGTGTAATACCACGTCAGGTCATTGTGTAATATCTGGTCATTGTGTAATACAAGTTCATTGTGTAATTAGTCTAGTCATTGTGTAATACAAGTTCATTATGTAATACCACGTCTGGTCATTCTGTAATACAGGTTCATTGTGTAATTAGCCAGATCATTGTGTAATACAAGTTCATTGTGTAATTAGTCAAGTCAATGTGTAATACAATTTCAATGTGTAATACAAGTTCATTGTGTAATACAAGTTCATTGTGTTATATGTATTTATCATTGTGTTTTACGTTTTCCAGCTCATTGTGTAATTAGTCAGGTCATTGTGTAATACCACGTCTGGTCATTGTGTAATACCACGTCTGGTCATTGTGTAATTAGTCAGGTCATTGTGTAATACAAGTTCATTGTGTAATACCACGTCTGGTCATTGTATAATTAGTCAGGTCATTGTGTAATACAAGTTCATTGTGTAATTAGTCAGGTCATTGTGTAATACAAGTTAATTGTGTAATTAGTCAGGTCAATGTGTAATATAATTTCATTGTGTAATACAATTTAATTGTATAATACAAGTTCACTGTGTAATATAAGTTCATTGTGTAATACAAGTTCACTATGTAATACAAGTTCACTGTGTAATACAAGTTCACTGTGTATTACACGGGTTTTTAAAAATATAAAATTTTTATTACAAAGTATATACCATTTTATTTATCAACCAGTGTAATACACGAGATTTTAACCTAGTAGAGAATAAGGAAAGACATTAAAGACAAATAAAAGCCAAATAACAATAAATCTCAATAAAAGCCAAATAACAATAAATCACAATAATTCTAAGCTGATTAATAAATCTAAGCTGATTAACAAACACAATTTTTACCTAGATCAACATATTTCTCAATAAACGACTCATAATTATATTCTCCAATATCTCTCCGATTAAATGTTAATTTTTCTGTTACTATCTCATATTAAATAATAATATCAAATAATAATTTTTATATTAATAAATAAAATTATATGAACACTGTCACTTTCTGGTTCATTTGTATTATTTTTTCCCACATCTCTCATATTGAATAATGATATTAAAAAAATTTATTTTTAGATTTTTAATAAAAATCTAATGTCGGATACTTAATACTTCAACCGATGTAATATACCGGTTTTGTTCAAACCGTGTATTACACGGGTTTTTAAAAATATAAAATTTTTATTACTAAGTATATAATATTTTATTTATCAACCAGTGTAATACACGGGATTTTAACCAAGTTGAGAATAAGGAAAGACATTGAAGACAAATAAAAGCCAAATAACAATAAATCTCAATAAATCTATAAAAGCCAAATAACAATAAATCTCAATAAATCTAAGCTGATTAACAAACACAATTTTTACCTAAATTTTTACCTCAATTTTAAGCAAAGCCAATTATATTTCACAGTAAATAAAAAAAAAAGCATTTTATAAAAAAATATAAAATTGGGATTTTAATTTGAGGAAATCCCTAAAATGTTTATATTTGGCTAGTGAAAATTCTCAAAATATACTCACTTTTTTATTTTTCAAACTGAACATGTCCTCTTTCACTTTGGTGGAAATATCTTGTAAGTGAACTGAAACGTCAATAACGTGGACCAACAAGAAATTAACACGTGTCTATTCATGTGTAAAAACCTTTATTAAAAAAACAATTTATTATCAAAAGTAGCAAGGGCGAAACATTTAATATTAGCATGGCCTATGCCCCCCCCCCCTAATTTGGTCAAAAGTACTGACTTCAGTCCACTATGTTTATATCATATTAATTATATTGTTTGAGCCCTTCTTAATCCAGACCAAAAGCTCAAATTTGTTTCATAAATCCAGACAATCATATCATTTTTAAAATTTATGATCTTTATTTGAAACATTAAGAATTAAATATCACATAGACTTGATAAAAAATTATTGTGTCTACAATCCATACGAAGAATGAGTAATGAATATCAAATGAATAAAGTTATTTGTGATATAATATTAAATTTTTCGGTTTGTGGGGGTGCCTAGCGATATTTACTTTTCATATTACCTATTCTCCATTTAGCGTCGGTGACAAATGTTATTTTCTCCAATAACTTTCGTTCGCTAATATTTTTTTGAATAGTTAAATAAATTGTTTAGGTATTGTGGATTATATCAGCTGATGGTAACGTGCTGGTACATAGAAGAATGAGATCGACAGCGACTAAAGAACATTGATACTGTTGTATAGTTGTCTTTGTTACTAAATGTTTCAACGAGTTTGTCGTTTCAATGTTAAGTCATGTTTACGTCGTCACGTTATTTTTATACGTTTATTTTTGTGCTTGATCACGTTAATATGACACCTAGTTAATAATAACCCTTCAGCTTTCCCCATTTTCATATACTACCATTCAACTTTCTTAAAGTTTTAAACTCTTAAGTTTACCCTTAAATTTTGTTTCTTTTTTCTTAAACTTTTTTTTATATACTTCTTTAATAAATTTATCGTTTCAATGTAAACTTCTATTCGCGTCATAATTTATCTATTTTTTTAATCTCCAGAACCGAGTCGTGACAAGTTCATACGTTTTTTTATGTACTTAACACGTTATTGTTTTCGTCGCGACACAGATAACGTGGTTCGCAAACCCATCGCATCGCGTGGGCTTTAATTATGCAATTAAACATGTTAATATTATCGTACATCCCCGCCACAATATGCGAGTCATATTTTCTAGTTACACCTTAAAAGGTTGATGATTAAATTCAGCCAATTATTTTTTTTAAACTAGTTAATAACAGTTTAATGTTAAACAAAAACAAATATGATATTTTTATCTAAGGTTTAAAAATCAACTATTTAGATAAAATACGGTAGCGAAATATCTATTTCTATTACGCAAGTCTTATCTCCGTCAATGTCATACATCATTAAATTCGATTAAGCACTAATATCAATCTATAATCATCAAATTATCACTTTGGACACAAATTCAATATGTTAAATTCAATCAATCAATTCACAATCTATTTTGGGTTAAATTCAAAGGTGCTTGAAGTTTGATTGATCTATCTAGGGAATATGAAAATCTTTCACTATAGATTACGATAAATAACATCACATATCTATTATTCTTAAAGTCAACAGGTGTCCTCAGTGGGGACCCAGAAAATTTTTCATGAAGGTCTGAAATTTTTGGGGTCGTTTGACTAACAATATATAGCGCGTATATAACACTAAATATTTTTCAGGGAGGGTGGGGACGTTTGCAAAGTTTTATGGGAGGCGATCAGTATTTTAACGTGTATATAATACCAAAAAATATTTTCATGAAGGACGGCTGCTCCCATTCCTTAGACATATCCGCCTATGAGAGTACCTATATCATTTTAAGCCTAGCAAAACGGAACAATCGAGTAACTAGTCAAAATGAGTTTTGATCATAACATGTTTTAAAAAAAAGTATGGTTCCCCTTCGAATGGATTGTTTTGAAACGGAAGGAACAAAATGGGTTCATATGTAATACTTGCCCTTTTATGGCCACTAGTCTTGACAATGACAACGAAGGTGTTGGCAACAGTGATGGGGTGGAGGAGAGAGGGGATGCGACAATAGTGACATGTCTAGTGATTTGTAGGTGGCTGCGACACATAATGTTGGCGGGTGACGATAGTCCATTTGGTCTCATTTTAAATTCTAACAACCACGAAAAATGACCTATTGTATAATTTAACTTCGCCAAAGTTAACCCGGTATATAATCTCAATAAATCTAAGCTGATTAACAAACACAATTTTACCTAGATTAACATATTTATCAATAAACGACTCATAATTATATTCTCCAATTGGCTTAACCAATCAAAATTACTTCCACATATGGCATAATCTATATCTATATCTATGATATATAATAAAGGAAAATCATAAGTGACACGCGTCACTCTCTCGTTACCTCTGACCTTTATTTTCCCGTCTATCTCTGCTATTAAATGTTAATTTTTCTGTTACTCTCTCATATTAAATAATAATATCAAATAATAATCTTTATATTAATAAATAAAATTATATGAACACGTGTCACTTTTTGGTTCATTTGTATCATTTTTTCTCACCTCTCTCTCATACTGAATAAAGATATTAAAATAATTTATTTTTAGATTTTTAATAAAAATCTAATGACGGATACTTATTATTTAATTATAAATACTTCAACCGATCTAATATACCGATTTATTCAACCCTTGTATTATATGGGTTTTTTAAAAATATAAAATTTTATTACTAAGTATATAACATTTTATTTATCAAACAGTGTAATACACGAGATTTTAACATAGGACATTGAAGACAAATAAAAGCCAAATAACAATAAATCTATAAAAGCCAAATAACAATAAAAGCCAAATTACTTTCACATATGGCATAATCTATATCTATATCTATATCTATAATCTATAATCTATAATATATAATAAAGGAAAACCATGAGTGACACACATCACTCTCTGGTTACTCCTCACCTTTATTTTCCCCACTATCTCTCCTATTAAATGTTAATTTTTCTGTTATTCTCTCATATTAAATAATAATATCAAATAATAATATTTATATTATAAATAAAATTATATGAACACGTGTCATTTTCTGGTTCATTTGTATCATTTTTCCCACCTCTCTCTCATATTGAATAATAATATTAAAAGAATTTATTTTTAGATTTTTAATAAAAATCTAATGACGGATACTTATTATTTAATTATAAATACTTCAACCGATGTAATATACCGGTTTATTCAACCCGTGTATTACACGGGTTTTTAAAAATATAAAATTTTTATACTAAGTATATAACATTTTATTTATTCAACCAGTGTAATATATGAGATTTTAACCTAGTAAAGAATAAGGAAAGACATTGAAGACAAATAAAAGCCAAATAACAATAAATCTCAATAAATCTAAGCTGATTAACAAACACAATTTTTACCCAGATCAACATATTTCTCAATAAACGACTCATAATTATATTCTCCAATTGTCTTGAACAATCAAAATTACTTCCACATATGGCATAATAGAGAATAAGGAAAGACATTGAAGACAAATAAAAGCAAAATAACAATACCACCAAGAATCCACACACACGTTTTTTACTTTATACTTGCACATAAAAAGACAGGGTGTATAAACCAAACATAAAAACCAAAAACACATTTTTATATTTAAAAAAAATATATGAAAGGTACAATCACGTTGACATGCCTCATCTCACCCATTTAAATTTCACAATAAATAAAAAATTAATTAAAGAATGACTAATGTGGTTTGATTAAATTATAAATTTAGTGTTCAGGTTAAAAAAATTACAAACTTAGCCCAAGAATTTAATATCTGGTTACATGTTTGGGTCTTGATGTTAATACCGGTTAGTATTTAAGGTTAAGTAACATCACTGTACCATGCGAGGGCATATTTGTAATTTTAAATAAGTAAAAATCGCATAAATTAAATCAGTAAATATTAGTGTTTTTTTAATTGATTTATGCGATTTTTACTGATTTAAATACACAAATATATCCTCACATGGTATGCACGTGAGGTTAATTAACCCTAAAAAGTAACTGTATTAACGTCATGTGTGCATTTTGATTAAACCACAGGGGCATATGTGTTCTATATCTATACTATATAATAAATAAAAGTTTTTCATGACACGTGTCGTCACTATATTTATTCTCATCATTTTTTTCCGTCTGTCTCTTATTAAATACACATTTATATTTTAATAATAATATATTTAAAAAAAATTTATATTAATAAATCTACTGACATATTTTGACAAATGTATGTGATAACAGATTATATTTTATTACACGGGTTTCACGAATTTAAAAAAATATTATTTAATATATAATATTATATTTATTTAACACGTGTAATAAATAGGATTCTAATCTAGTTAATTATAAATAAAAGCATAACTTTATAAAAAAAACATAAGAAAAAAAAGATTTTAATTTTTGGAAGTTGTATGTACGACTCCTCAAGTCATTTTCATGACGCCAAAGAGGTTGTGGTGTAGTGGTTGAGGTGAGGCCTGAAGTCTCAAGGGACCCGGGTTCAATCTCTACCACCACCATTAATTTCTGAGGCATGCAAATAAGGCCTAGTTCTGAGGCTGATGCACCAGGGTTTTACCCACGCCGATCCAGGGTTCGAGCCTCGGCTCTCCCTCAAGCCCGGAAGGGGCCGTATTAGGTGAGATTTTTCCTTGGATGCTCTCCAACTCTGACGCCAAGTGGGCCCGGTTAAGACAACATATTGGCCGGAGTTGGACGAGGTTCTCCCATAAGACGGGGGGTGCGACGTCACAACATTCAATGTTCGCGTTAAAAAAAAAAGTCATTTTTATGACATTTTTATATGTATTTGCCAATAAGGACAAAAGTTTTAATGGATTTTTTCCCCAAAACTATTACGGATCTTTATGATCATCCTTTCATTTCTTTAAATTCATCACCGATCTTCTTGTACTCTAATTTCCCATAATAAATACCCCAAATTTCTCAATCATTGCCAACAAAAAAGACCGAGATCTGCTCCAACCTTCGAGGCTTTTACTCTAATTTCTGTTTCATGTTTTCCCACTTCAACTTCTATGTTTAGGTTGTACTGTATGACGTCTGGGAGCAGTTTTGGGTCCGGGTCCGGGTCGGATCAGTTTCCGGCCGGGTTGAGAGTTCTTGTGGTGGATGATGATGTTATTTGTTTGAAGATTTTGGAGCAAATGCTGAGGAGATGCTTGTATAATGGTTTGTACTCTGTTTTTAATTTATTATATTTATCTTTTTTTTTGTTAAAATTATGTGTTTATTTGAATTGTTAATGAATCTTGTGAGGGGGGTTTTGGTAAATTAAAGTTATGAGTTTGATTTTGATATTATGTATAGGGTAATCATGTTAGAGAAGAATGATGAGTATAGTGTTAGTTATATAGGAGATTAGTTGAGAATGATTTGTTGGAAGGAACTAGGTTGAGTTTTATTGAGAAGCAAACCGGTTGTGTATTCGGTTAGTAATTCGTTTGGAAACGACTAAATTTTTTTAGTTGTTTTTTTGTTACCGTGAGAACTTGTTACTGGAAAACTTGTGGGTCCCACACTGAAACCCGGTTAACCAATAGGATTAGGGAAAGTGCATATTGCGTTGGTTTGTGGCCTTAAAGGGGGTAAAGGTCGAAAATTGGTGGAAGTTGGATTCAAACCTGAGAGCTCTGCTAGAGGGACTCAAGCATCTACCACTGTTTCACCCCCTTGAAGTTTGAAACAGAGGAAAATTAGAGTTTCCAAGAAAGTAATTGTTAGCGATGAAACAACAACAACAAACCGTACCCAGTAAAATCCCACAAGTAGCAAAGTTATTGATAGGGTGTGGGGAGGGTGGGATGTAGGCAAACGATACCTCTATCCCAGATGGATAGAGAGGCTGCTTCCAGGTAGAAACCCAGCTCCAAAAAAAACCTTCTTATGGACTTTGTTAGTGATGAAATATAACTGAAATAAGTAGGTATGTAATGGAGGTGGGAATATTGATAGATTTACTTACAATTGTGTTGATCTAGGCTATATTTTAGTAAAAAAGGGAACCGTTCAAAAGTCTGACAAAATGTACTGTAATGCATACAACCTCCTAAATCACTTTATTGAAAATTTAGCTTGTTATTGTGATAATACAGTTCTTGTAGTCACATTAATACTACTCAAAGTTCGAGTGTATCCTTTTTGTTTGCAACTTAATAATCATGCCAATTCTTTATCAAGTGTTCTCTCCTTTTGTCAATGTGTCAATATAAATATCCATTCTCATGATTCTAGTTTTTTTTATATGTGAAGTGTACGCTCGTACGTATTCTAGTCTGGTAATCTTTCTTAAATTCTATACATGCACATATGTATGTATCCATCAATCTCTATATGTGGGTAAACATAAATACACGTATATATCAGTTAAGCTCTAAACCTCTCTAATTTGCTTGAGTTTTGCAGTTACGACTTGCTCCCAGGCAAATGCTGCTTTGAATTTACTAAGGGAGAGAAAAGGCGGGTTTGATGTGGTACTAAGTGACGTGCATATGCCTGATATGGACGGCTTTAAACTCCTTGAACTCGTTGGCTTGGAAATGGATCTTCCTGTTATAAGTACATATTTTCGCTTTCATTTCAGCTATTTTTTTAATCTTTTATTTAAATATTGTTTGTACAAATTTTTTTTTAGCAACTAAACATGTTTTATAATTTGCAGTGATGTCAGCAGATGGACGAACAAATCTGGTCTTGAGGGGAATCAAACACGGGGCGTGCGATTACTTGATTAAGCCTGTACGCGAAGAACAACTAAAGAACATATGGCAACACGTTATAAGAAAAAAATGGAACGAAAATAAAGAACATGAACATTCTGGAAGCGTGGATGACAAGGACGGCCATAAACGAGGTGGTGATGATACCGATCATGCTTCTTCTGTTAATGAAGGAGGTGACGGGAGTTTGACACATAAAAAAAAGAGAAATACTAAAGAAGAAGATGATGGTGAACTTGAAACCGATGAACCTGGTGGATCGAAAAAGGCACGTGTCGTGTGGTCTGTTGAGCTGCATCAACAGTTTGTTAGTGCCGTGAACCAACTTGGAATTGACAGTATGTCTTTCTTTATGTTTTAATACTTCAAGTTTACATTTTTATTAGAATCGCGATACATTTTGTTTTAGTTGTAAATTAAAGAAATTTATATTATTGTGCATTAATGTTCTTTTTCAGAGGCGGTACCAAAGAGAATTCTTGAATTGATGAATGTTCCGGGTTTGACCCGAGAAAATGTTGCAAGCCATTTGCAGGTGTGTTTGAATTTTGAACTCAATGCCTGAATATATAAAAATAATTGTAAATTTTAACAATTTTTTTAATAAAATATATGTTTGACTATGCAGAAATTCAGATTATACTTGAAGAGATTAAGCGGTGTGACACAAGGAGTCGGTCCTAATTCATTCGGGTCAATAGAACAAAATTCAAAACTAGCTTCATATGGAAGATTTGATATTCAAGCATTGGCGGCCTCCGGCCAAATTCCACCTCAAACACTGGCGGCACTTCATGCGGAGATTTTAGGGCAGCCAACCGCTAATGTCGGCTTGCCAGTAATTGACCGTCAACCGCTATTGCAACCATCTAAATGCATGCCTGTGGATCATGTCATGTCTTATGGTCAAACTCTCCCATCAAATATTACAAAACAAATTCCACAACCTGCCATTGAGGATGTCCATTCAGGATTAGAAGCCATGCTTTCTAACAACATGGTTGGTAGTTATGGTCAACTGGGTGGTCAAAATGGGCATAACATGTTATTGGGTATGTTACAAAGTCAAAGTCAAAGTCAGCAGCTGCAGAAACAATCAATTACTGTTCAGCCCTCTCGTCTGGTGGTCCCGGCTCAATCCTCTGTCAACTTTCATCCGGTAAATTGTGGCGTTTTGGTAAATCAGTCAACTAGCTTTAATAGACGTTCTGTTATTAACTATGGTGTCGGTCAAAGATCTGAAAGAGATATAAAAGTGCCGGTTTGTCCACTAGATGTCGAGAACCGGATTGGTGGTCAATGTGGTCAAACTTCCGTTGCTAGTCTTCCCGTTAAAGAAACGGGTGAGAAACAAATTTCGTTTGGTGAATCAGCACATGTGCTCGATCAGGGACCTTTGAGGAATCTCGGGTTTGTTGGTAAAAAAAGTTCAATTCCAAGTCGGTTTGCTGTGTATGAAGCTGAATCACCAACAAACAACTTGAATCATGTGGTAAAACAGGAGCCAAGTATTGAATTTATAGAGAATTCTAGAGCAGGAGGAACCCCAGTCGCACATCGCGTCTCTCAAAGTGATCTCATGAGTGTCTATTCAAAATAGATACATTTTGACTTTTTATGATCATACAAACTTATTGTTGACTTCAAAATGGATGCTTTTTGTTTTAAATCTTGAACTAAAACCAGTGACCCATTTCTTAAGTATTGAAGAATTATCAGCTGATAAAGATTGATTTACAGATATCAATTTTGAATCTTGAAATGGTTTTTTTTTTACCTGAAACAGGTTCATTTGTTCTTGGAAATGGAACACGAAGGTAATAGTTTCATTCAAAAAGAAGGAAACAATGAAACGCGCTTATGATTATTGTTCTCAGAGGTAGGATTATTGTTAATAAGTTCTATCATCTCATTCATTAGCAGTTAATAGAAATATTTAGTGATGGTTATTAACTTACTGTAGTTTCTTATGGTTGATGTTCATTTTTCACTTTAGTTGATATTTTCCCAAATATGAACACATGCTTTCATTGCTTTGATGCATGGATTATTGTACAGTGAGTGATCTTGTGCGGCATAATTGTTTGAAATTTTGACTTTGAAGGTCAAATCTGCTTACTTTCCGTTTCAAAACGGTTGGTTTGGTTTTAAAAGACATAGGGCGCTTCAGGTCCAGAGAGCGAGAGGCGAAGGCCATACTTACAAATTAATTCTAGATATATTCATATAAACCAGATTTTGGGCATGATGCAATTTGATTTTATGTAATTATATTTATTTTTGAGAAAATCATGAAACTTGCCATACATGAAACCGCGCTCACCGCTCTTGTAGGTATTTTTCACTCGTGTGTTATCAGCAGACATAAGTTTTGGTGATAGCGTGCTTTGGACTTGTGTGTGCTCCTTGTAAGGTTTATATTTTAAAAAGGTTATCGATCAAACCCGACACCAACACCAAGAAGAATACATAAACAAGAGTTGTATAACTGCTAAATCAGAAAACCATAAGAATACAACCCACAACTACTCAAACTCCTTTTTCTTTCTCTTTCTTCATCTGATTGCAACAATATTAAACCTGGATGGAAACACAGGAAGCTGCAACCGCAGATAACAAAATAGTGAATTGCAAGTTCCAGGATGGGTCAACCCGACCCCTTTGGACCCACACCAAAGCTACCTATACAACCACACAACCGAATGCTGAAAGTTTAGCTCAGCTTTACGGTCCCTCCGCTTGTTTCTCTGCTGATATCTAGTAAGCAAACATACCATATTCAGCCCCCACCAAACGTCGTCTTCTCCAACTACCGTTCTTTTTTTTTTTAATTTAACAGTACCCCCGGAAGACACCAGATCCATCTTGATAAGAGTGAAACGGTAAAAAGGAAAGGTTGAAGAAGAGACCCGGTACATCTTTTGTAATGCTATTGGGTGCTCCTTGTCAACCCGCCTCGGGTCACATTCCTAAAAAATAGAGATCTCTAATTAGCATTGCCTAATTTCATACGGTTTAGCCCTTGAGCATTAAAAAAAACAAATTTTTAACAAAAAATTACCATATTGATCATGTAACATTTAATGTTCGTATATAAACTACGGTGTATAAAATGTACCTGGCTGGATTTATTTGAGAGCTAGTCATAGAACCCTTGGAGCTCCCAAACCGTTTTGCCCTGTTGTCTTGTTCTTTGTGGACGCGCATAGCAGCTACCTCTTTCTCCATTACAGCTACTTCCCTTCTCATCTTTTTTGCCTCAACCTCCATGGCCTTGGTTAACGTATCTACTTTCTTTGCTAGCATCTGAAACCAATATAATAATTAAAACACAAAATAATAACTTTATGAACAAATAATAATGGAGTAAAAGAAAAAGAAATTGACCTCAATGGCATCATCCTTATCTTTGAGGCTTTGATCCTTCTCATGCCCGGATTTTCTCAAAGAAATCACCTCTTTTTGCAGCAAATCATACAACAAACCCGGTACGGTATCTTCACTTTCTGTTCCTGGGAATTCGCTCGTTTTTTCATCTGGGGTTTGCGTCTTTTCATGGGATTGGTCAAGGTTAAAAGTAGGACTGTTGGATCCACTTGAATTAAGTTTACTCCTGTCAAGAGATCTTGTACCACCATCAAATGACTTTGATGTACCTTTTGCATGTTTTAGTATAGAACTTGAACCGGCAGAAAGTGCAGATCTCATCTGAAAGGATGGTGATCTTTTATGCAAAAACCCGTTGGAGGGTAATTTGGTAAAGTTGTCAGCTCCACCTAAAGACTGGCGGCGTGCAGGACTGTTGCTAATGCTTTTTCCATCAGACGAGCCGATACGGTTGATGGGGTTGGGTGACCTTACAGTGTCTTCCAGCACTCTAAGTCGCAACTGATATTTTTCCTAAGAATATATAGAAAAAACTGAATTTCTTAGTTATTATATAATATAGATAACGTTCAAGGAAGCTAGAGGCGACAATTTCGACCCATTTACTTATAAATGGGTCGGTTGGGTAAAAAATTTCTCAAATCTAGAAACATCGTTAAAAGAGGATATGTCGGTCAAACAGGCTGAGAGCTGTCCAAAAGAACAAGACTTTGGCCATTACTGTAATAGTATTGTTTCTTAATCATAATTGAGAAATGAATTATTTATAAACAAATTTAAGAAAAATACGAACAAAAAGATGTTTGCAAACCAAAACCAACCCAACCCGACACGTTTCAACCCCTACTAAAAATGACCCTTTTCAGTCTGACCCGTTACCCAACCTGCCCATCTTGCCACCTCTAAGAAATGCTTATTAACAGATAGCTACTTTTAATTGTGCTTCAGATCTTGCAGCACGCTCAGTTATAACTAGTTTATCCCGCAACTGTTGCATCTCACCCTGTTAACAAAAGGGTAAAATGGTCAAACCTAAAAATTGGCAAGTCAACAAATGAGAGAAAAAATAAAAAAAGTTCCATAACCATTATTCCACTATACCTGCAAGAACCTTCTTTCCTCTAGCCACTGTTTTACCGGCATCACTTTATCATTAGCATCTTTCCATTCATTAGCTACCACAGTTGCCACTCTATTAGCAGTAACCTTAGCACGCGCTAGCTCTCTGTCCAGAGTTTTTCTTTCCTCCTGTGTTGAAAATCAACAAATTAATAATGATAAGTAACATTAGTTGATTACAATGGTAGAAATTAAATTTATTTTACATTCATCTCTTGAACTTTCCGTTGGTAATCCCTCACTGCATTTGCAGCAGCGCCACCAGCAAGAACAGCTTCTTCAAGCTCACGTACAGTTTGTGTAAGCTTTTCCACCTCAGCAACCTTTTGGCGATGCATTTTATCCATAATTTTATTTTCCTCCTAATAAACAAATACCATTTGACACATGGATAATATATTTGGAGAAAGTTGACATTGCAAATTAAAACGACCATACCTGGCAAATTTCTATCTGTTTCATCAACTCCTGGTTCTTGTTCTGGAGATCATCCACCATAGAAGCCTTTGCCAAAGCAACTTGGACAGTCCTCTCAGCATCAATTAAAGCAGCCTCCTTTGACTTGGTCAATCTATCTAATGCTTTGTTGTCATCCTGTAGCTTTGAAATCTGAAAGCCAAAGAAAGCAGCATGAAATGAATAGTTTGTCTAATTTTTTTGAAATTATAAGAATTATATTTATATGTCATTAACTCATTATAGAGGTGGAAATTTCAACCCATTTATTATAGACGGCTCAATTCAGGTTTTTGTTTTATCTCTTACCGATCAAATGAGTAAAACAAAAAATACTAGCCAAAAAGAAAAGAAAAAAAACGGATCAAACACCGCCCCCAAAGTATATTTAAAATGCATGTAACTTCATCATTTTCTTGGTTCTAAAAAGCGAAAAGCGCAGCGAGGCGATAAGGTCTAAAACGGAGGCGCAAAGTGCAAAAGCGCAGTGCTTTTCGTACACGAATATTTTTTATATATCACATAGGTTTTTAGCATCCCCTTCCCAAAATTTAGTTATAAATAAGCTTTATATATGATTTACTATACTACCTACATGTACAACCTAAAAAGCATGTTGTACAACATCCTGATGCACAAAAATTCCCAATGTACAAGAGTTGCGCGCCTCACCTGCACCTCAAGCCGCTTTTCAGTGTGCCTCAAGCGGCTCACGTACGCCTTTTGTACAATGTGCGCCTTATGTAGTCAAAAGCGAAGCACCTTGCACCTAGGTGCACTTTTTAAAACCCAGATCACTTTAGATTGATAAAAGGGGACAAAGAGTGTCTGGTCCATCCACCCCAAACTCTTGCAGCCCATACTAAAAAAATCCGTTTTGACTTGTTACCCGACCCATCCGATCCAACCATTTTTCCATCCCTAGCCAATAGCAATCCCCCCAGATATACTGTGAAAAGAATCACACCTCTTGTCGAGCGAGCTTGAGCTCAGCCTCCAGTGGTGCAAGGATGGCTTCAATTGGTGGCATATCGTCGTCCTTTTGAGCAGCATGAACTCTTCTGAGGGTGGCTTCTGCTGCAAATTGAGCAGCCATTGATGCTTTTTTCTCATCATTGATTTTCTTGATTTCAAGATTCTGCAAAAACAAGAAAAATTTATCATGTCATATATGATGGCATGATGAAATGAATGTAGAAACAGTGGAGGATAGAAGTGATTTGATAGATACTTTGCTTTCTAGAAGGGACTCCGTCAATTTCAGCTTCTCATCTACCTTGGACAATTCTTCAGTCAACTATGGTAAACACACAAAAGTAGAACAAAATCATGTCAAACTTAACCTCAACTATAGATATGACTTCAAGAAAACTTGCAAGAGAAAAAGAAAGCTAGAGAGAAAATACAGCAAAAATATAAATCCAACAAAACTGACGTAATGCATGAGCTACAGAGCCGGTGGGAAGACCAGACCAGAGTAGCAAATTCTTCAGTTCTACTAAAATCTTGAAAGCAGATGTAATATCAATAATAACGTAGCAGTACCAGATACAGAAAGCCACACTTCACATTGAAATTATAAAATTCGAAGAAAAATGTCGTATAGGGAGTTATTTTCTTGCACAGAAGTTAAACTGAAACGAAAATAAAAGACTCCACGCCATGTGTAATATTCAAATGTAACGACAAGATAAATGTCCCAATACGGAAAAAATACAACTGTAACAAGAATATGTGGTTTATAAGCAATGTAATGAATCTATCAAATCTCATATCACCATTTACCATTGTCACAGACTCGGATAAAGAAAGAAATAATGGAGGTTTCCCTAATGAATATATACCCTATAAATAAACTAGAAAACTAACACAAAATTACAAAAACAAACATGACAAGAGCATGTTCTATGTCTGACTAATTAACAGAAGCAATTAAAAACGTTGAGAACGACCGATAATGACTTTGTGTGCTTCATCTCAATATACGTTATACGACATTGACATAAAAAAACATGCATCTTCAATACCAAACAAATTTACCAGCCGTCCCCTTTACCAAAAAAAAAATCTTCAATACCAAACCATGGACATATATTAGTTCCAAACTGAATCTCCTTACAAAGATCTAATGTCTCATGGCAACATTCATTATTGAGTTATCCGCACACTTGAAAGAATTATATAGCAATCAATTACATTTGAAAGAATTTAAAATCCAGTTTAGAGATTTATAGATAAACAAATAGTTCATTCAAGCTAACTAAACTGATATATCAAATAAGCATTCAAATTCAAAATCTCAGGTCACAAAATGTCAGTTATGGTAAATATTATAAGATTAAAATTAAAATTAGTATAACCTCTTCAACAGCTTTCTCCCTCAATCGTTCAGATAACCTCAACGCCTTGATCTCCGCTTGTGCTTCCCCCAATTCTCGATCCTTATCTGCAAAAATCAACCAAAATCTCAATCTACAAATTAGACAATCAATCCATCGGATCAATCCGCATTAGTCAGTCACCTCTAACTTCATTTTCCAACCGATTAAGCTCGACCTTCACCGGATCGGAACCGTGTAGCAGATTCATAAACTCGTCGGCGTCTAAGCTAGGTCTCACCGTAGCTCTCCTACGACTACCGGTACCTGAAACCCTAGCTCCACCTACATTAAACGTCGTCGTTTCGCTCATCGGAGTCCGTACATTTAACATATCCATCGTTCTTATCATATCACCGTCGCCGGTTAAGTCCTCCATCACTCGGATCTGTACTCAATCGCACATCAATAGTTCTAAATCAAACACTTTTATTATCCTCTAGGGTTTCTCTCTCACTAAATCTGCAGTCTCTTTCTCTCTCAAATCTCAAAAAGATGTTTCAAGTGTTGTGCGTGAAACAGTGTGCGTGATTTGGCGTCTTTAAAGCGTATGAACATGTATTGGGAATTATCAATTATGTTTTTTTTAATATAATATGGTTAATTAAGGCTCCGTCTATTGGAACACCCACAAAATCTATTTTGACACTTGATATGCTTCATATTGTTTAATATGGAGCATATCAGTAAAACATTAAACAACCAGAACTGACAGCGGCTTGTCCAATACACTCCATATTGGTCAATATGGAGCATATTGGAGTGTGTTTCGTATAGGGAAGAGTCTGATGCATATCAGTCTTATACGTAACCTGATATGCATCATATTGCCTAATATGATGCATATCAGCCTTATACGCAACCTGATATGCATCATATTGCCCAATATGGATTAGGTTAAGGTAAAAAAGATTTTAATTGTAAGAAGACTGAAAAGGATTTAGGGCCATTAGATCAAATTGTAGAAAAAAATTAATGGTTGAGATTAAATTGTAGGAGAAAAAGTTGTTGGAAGGGTATTTTAGTCTTGGCCACTTTTGTTGACTTTTATCAAGTTCCCCCCATCATTTTTAAAGATTCATAACTTTCACATACGCCATTATTTTTTCAAAAAAATTACACAATAAAAACGAGCGTTTTTTATCTTTAAAACAAGTATAGTGTCGTTATAAACAAAAATGAAATTCCAGCTCATTATGTAATTAGCCAGGTCAATGGGTAATACAAGTTTAATGTGTAATACAAGTTCATTGTGTAATACCACGTCTGGTCATTGTGTAATACACGTTCATTGTGTTATATGTATTTATCATTGTGTTTTACGTTTTCCAGCTCATTGTGTAGTTAGTCAGGTCATTGTGTAATACAAGTTCATTGTGTAATACCACGTCTAGTCATTGTGTAATACAAGTTCATTGTGTAATACCACGTCTGGTCATTGTGTATTACAAGATCATTATGTAATTAGTCAGGTCATTGTGTAATTAGTTAGGTCACTGTTTAATACAAGTTCATTATGTAATACAAATTCATTGTGTTATACAAGTTCAATGTGTAATACAAGTTCATTGTGTTATATGTATTTATCATTGTGTTTTACGTTTTCCAGCTCATTGTGTAGTTATTCAGGTCATTGTGTATTACAAGTTAATTGTGTAATACAAGTTCATTGTGTAATACCACGTCTGGTCATTGTGTAATACAAGTTCATTGTGTAATACAAGTTCATTGTGTAATTAGTCAATTCATTGTGTAATACAAGTTCATTGTGTAATTAGTCAGGTCATTGTGTAATACAAATTCATCGTGTAATACAAGTTCATTGTGTTATACAAGTTCAATGTGTAATACAAGTTCATTGTGTTATATGTATTTATCATTTTGTTTTACGTTTTCCAGCTCATTGTGTAGTTAGTCAGGTCATTGTGTAATACAAGTTCATCGTGTAATACAAGTTCTTTGTGTCAAATATTTTTCATCATTGTATTATATGTTTTCATCATTGTGTTTTACGTTTTCCAACTCATTGTGTAATTCGCTCATTATTGTGTAATTCGCTCAAATATGTCAGGTCATTGTGTAATATGCTCATTGTGTAATATCAGTTCATTGTGTAATATCAGACCTTGTATTACACATTGACATGGTATATTACACATTGACATGGTATATTACACATTAACCATTATGTCCTCCCTTTAAAAACAATAAAATGACACATCTCAAGCTTAAAATCCTTTTTACCCTTCTTATTTTTAAAACTCTTTTTACTATAACCTAACTCTGCCCAATATGATACATATCAGGGTGCATATTAGGGTGATATGCATCAACCTCTTCAATATGAACCTCCAATAGGCATCATATCATATTGTACAATATGATGCATATTGGGTTTAAAAAAAATTAACTAAATTACCAGAAATACAATTTTAAAATTCAAAAAATAATTACAAAAAAATTGTAATTATTTTTTCAAATACTATTTTAAAAAAAATATTTAAATTACAAAAATAATCTTTTTAATTAATTACATATTAATTTAAATAACAAGTTTAAATTACAAATTAAATACATATTATTTTTTAAAAACTATTTAGTAAATTAATTTAAAAAAGTTAGAAATAATATGAATGAAATGTTCGTTGTTGACAAATACACGCGACATCACACGATGAGGTATACAAACTTCGTATAGTCTAGTATAGTATAGGCCTATAGATGTAGTATACATGTAGCATAGTATAGTATCGTATCGTATCATATACTATATGTATACTATACTAGACCATACATTACTATACTATACGATATGATACGATAATATACTATAACATATGATACGTATACTCTGTAGGCCTATACAAAGCCTATACGAGACCTATACCATAGTATACGATACTATACGATATGATATTGTACTATACTATACGATACAATACCTTACCGTACCCTACCCTACCCTACCATACCGTACTATACCATACGATACGTATAATATAGGTCCTGTATATGCCTAGTATATGATACGATACAATACTACAAGTATACAACACTAGTAGGCATATACGATATTATACTAGACTATACGAAGTCTGTTTATCTCATCGGGTGATGTCGCTTGTATTTGTCAACGACGACCATTTCATTTATATAATTTCTAACTTTGTTAAATTAATTTACTAATTAGTTTTAAAAAAAATAATATGTATTTAATTTCTAATTTAAACTTGTTATTTAAATTAATATGTTTTTTTAAATACTATATGAAAAAAATAATTATAAATTTTTTTGTAATTATTTTTTGAATTTTAAATTTGTATTTTTGGTAATTTAGTTAATGTTTTAAATTTGTATTTTTGGTAATTTAGTTAATGTTTTGAATTTTAAATTTGTATTTTTTGAATTTTAAATTTGTATTTTTGGTAATTTGTCTTGTAATTATTTTTGGTAATTTTAAATTAAAAAAAAAAACCCAATATGTATCATATTGCCCAATATGATGCATATTGGAGGTTCAAATGGAAGAGGTTGATACATATCAACCTAATATGCACCATGATATGCATCATATTGGGCAATATGATGCATATCAGGTTGCATATTAGGCTGTCTACAAAACAAACACACTTCAATACGCTCCATGTTGGCCAATATCGAGCGTATTGGACAAACCGCCAGACCAGGACTGACAGCTGCCAGTTCTGGTTGTTTAACGTTGTACCAATATGCTCCATATTTACTAATATTGACAGCTGTCAGTTCTGGTTATTTAACATCGGGTCGTTTTCGTCTAACTTCTACGACGACCTGTAATTTCCGGCAGAGCCCATTCCTCACAACCTATTACATACTGTTAGGGGTGTTCAAAAATATCCGAATCCAAAACCGAACCCAAACTATCCGAAAATTCAAATCCAAGCTATCCGAAAATTCGGATATCCGAATTTTCGGATTCGGATATTAATACTGGGAATTTTCGGATATTTCGGATATCCGAAATATATTTTTTAATTATTTATTATTTATTTAAAACCCTAAAGCTTCTCCTTCACTATTCAGGCTTACTTTCAACGCAGCCCCACCCCTCATCCCAGCCTACCCGACGAACGACGACTCTGCCATCGGCCGCCCTTCGTTCCGCCACCGACCGCCGCAACTTTAGTTCCGCCGTTGCCCATTCTTCATTGTTCTTTGTTCCGCCACGCAGCGATTGAAAGGCTCTCCACCAGGAAGTCAGGAACTATGTTGATAGAATCCTAATTTTTTTTATTTTTCTTCCTCCTTTCAAACCCTTTTTCTGAAACTGGATTCTTTTTATTCATTTAAGCAGCAAATCCTTGTTCAAGATTACATGAAGTTGCAACAGGTGATCTAATGATTTCTTGTTCTGAGTTCTTAGGGTTTTATTTTGTGTTATTTAATTTAGGGTTCTTGTTAATTTGATCTTGTTTAGGTTTGATCTGTATTGGATAATTGGGTTTTGGGTAGGTTTTGTTTCTCCACCATGAATTATTCTGTCAATTGTTCCTTGATAACTTTCTTGGTCAAAATTGATGAGTAATTTTTAGTTAGCAAATGGAAACTAAGATTTTCAAATTGTTGAATCGATTTGTTTTCAGATTAAATGGAAACTAAGATTTTCAAATTGGTATTTTTTTCTTCAAATTTCGGATATCCGAAATTTCGGATACGGATTCGGATAGTAAAATCTACTATCCGAAACTTTCGGATATCCAAAATTTCGGATATCCGGTTTTGAACACCCCTACATACAGTAGCCATTTCTTTCATCTACACTGATCAGAATCAACTATAATCAATTAAAAGCTTAACCCTTCTTTAGATTTGAACTCTAAAAAACCACCACCATACCAACAACAATGCACCTAATACCACTTATTTCCCCACCTATGAAGATGAAGGTTTTTATTTCAAGCCAAGAAGTTTTTGTAACATTTTGATGAGGAAAGATGACCATCATATTGCTTGGCACATGAACATGTGACAATGAAACTTAACCAATGTATTTTATTAATATCCACTTGTCTAATCTTATATTTGATTTCTTCTAAACTCCATATTGTCTTATAAATGTTTTATAAGCACATAAAACTCTTTACATTTGTATTGTTTTTTAGATAGGTTAAGATATCACATTGTTTTGATGTAACACTATTTTCATATTGACTTTTCACATGATTTTATGACCTATTTGACAAAGTTTCAACTAAAATTGACCAAGTTTCCGTCCTTAAATTCATATGATGTTCCTTAACATCTCTAGAACTATTATACTTTAAATCATTAAAGCCCTCTTTGTTGCATACATATATATTTTTTTCGATGACTCATATGTTGTCTTATATTTTCTCAAACCCAAAATACATAGTTACCCCATTTATTTTGTCTTGAAAAACTATTGATAACAAATATCCTTTTGCATCATGTATCAACAAAAAGATGAACATTAATATTCAATTCATGTACAACACATTACTTCCCTGTTTTTATGACCATATTAATTTATGGTGGGGAAGAAACTTCGGTTATAGGTGAACATTACTCCTTTGAAATCAAGTCGATATCAATTCCTTCAAAGGGTCATGTTCAATTAAAAACCATAATTTTGATGAGAACTAAAAGAACCATACATTTCTACATAAATGCATACATATATCCTTACTTTATATATGCACAAGTGCATACATGCATGCATCCTTATGCTTGTATAGAAATGTATGGTTCTTTTGGTTCTCGCCAAAAGTATGGTTCTTAATTGAACATGTCACTTCATTCATATACATCATCTAGATTTTTTTTGAACGGCAACACCTAGATATTCTAGGATAATTGGGTTTCCCCGGGGCAACACCTAGAACATCTAGGGCAGCCCACCACAGGATGAACCCTCTGACCTGGTCACAGACCCCTTTTTGCTGTTGCCAGGATTTGAACCCAAGACCTCCACTATGTGAAGTCTTAGGGCTACCATTGGACCAAATGACCAACAGTATACATCATCTAGATACCGTATTCCATAAATTAATGATCAACAAGGGAGAAAGAAAAAAATCAATGATTAAAAACAAATAATAAAAGTTTACATGATTACCATAATATAGGAAGAAAATTTTGATTTAATGAACGATTTGTGATTAGATTCATATTAACCTAATTATTGGATTCTATAAAATCATAGTGATGATTAGCTTTTAGAACACGGACCTCATTAGACATTATCACAGACGTATTTTGATTAAATCAATTCTAAGATATATATCCTTTCAAAAAAAATTATACGTGAAAGATGGTCGTGGAACTGGGGATGCAGAATTGATGGAAAGTAGATAGAGAAATTAAATGTTTTAGATCAAGTTTAATGAGATTTTATCAAAACGATATAGTTTTGTTTAGGTTCGCATTTAAAATTAGAAGTAACACCACCATAATTGAAATTACATCATTCATTGTAATTAAACCGTGAACACGCTATTTTCAGACACCCCTCGGTCACATGCATTAAACCGCATGATCAAGTCCCAGCATAGAAAGACAAAATATAGAAGCAAAAGTAATAAAAAAAGATATGCTCAGATGCGCTCAAATTCGAAAGATCGAAGGCTGTGATGACCCAACATCACATGGTGCGCTATTTCTTCACTGCATACGAGAATATGCACCAGCCGGGAATCGAACCCGGGTCTGTACCGTGGCAGGGTACTGACCACTGGTGCTTGATGTTAAATCATTTCTTAACAGCTTATTATAACATTTAAAAATAATGAATCAAACCCACACGCACAAAAAGACCCACACGAACTGTCTAGTGGTTCTGTGTGAACTGTGAAATACGAGTAGACGAGCATGGTTTGCATAATAATAATAAACAGTAAGAATGGTAATGATAAAAACAATTAATACCAAATTGTTTGTATTATGAGCTATCTACCTTCATTGTTTGCACTAAAAATTAAATCTTTTAACCATTTCTTGTCACCACCATGTAATACCAAATTGTTTGTATTCCCATGTATCATGATTCAAACCATAATCAAGAACGCACAAGCGTTAATCGAACAACCTGGGTTAACACCCTTTGACTGTTAGCGTCGATATATACATCAAAAACGGAACAATGTAATGTTTCCTAATCGTTACAACCCCTAGACTTCAAATACAATTTCTATTTTACACATGTTACACAAAAAAACCCTTAGACTAAATACAAATGCATAAATAGACACCTACTTAACTTTAGACTATTTATAATTTTGACCCCTTAACTTTTTTATCCAAACTTGGTTAACAATTGAGGCTAACAATCACCCTTTAATTATTAATCCAAGTTTGGTTCTTCATATCCAATGCTTTCACTGTTCTTGTTCCATGCTTTCTTAGTAGCTTTTTCTTTGATTAAACAAATTTCCTCTCACGTCGTCTTGAATTGCTTCTTTGGTTTGTCCCATATGAACATTCTGACTTGAATCCAAACGCAAGTTAATGAAACCACCTGTGATCCCTCTTGATCTGCTTATTTCCCATTCTGGTACTTTCAAACAAATGTAAGTGTGCAAGTCCAATCGTAAATCCATTTTACCCAACTCGAGTTTGTATCCAGAACTCCTTCACTAGAACACACATTTGTGACTTCAAAATAACTTGAGTTTGATTCTTTATTCGTTCCGTCTGAATGAAAAATAAACAACTAAGATTTGTGATTTGAAACAATACCACTTCTTTGATTCTAGAATGCTTCCTTCGTCATCTCCGTTTGTAGGATTGGAACGGGAATTGAAAACAATACCACTTTCTTCGTCGCTAGAACACACATTTGTGCTGTGTGATGCTGAAGTTGCTTTTATCATCTTCTCTAATGGTGGCAAGTTCTATGAGATCTGCCAGCAGCCCCAGGTACTCTCTATCCCCCCCCCCTAGATACACACTTATACATACACATTTACAACTAAAATCATAATTATTTGGAAAGTTTTTGTGTCCATTTCATAATCTTGATCAGCTTAATAAATGAAAGAATGATTTTATGTATATTTTAGAATTCATTTTGGGTAACGATTAGAGGAGAGTGAGGTGTTTTTTTTCTTATATCATATAATAAAATAACAATGACAAAAAATGTTAGGGTGTTGCTATAGTGACACCCCCACCACAATAACCTTTAAACGGCTGTTCGACGAATCCTCAAACGGCCGTTTGAAAAGTAGGGGGTATGACGTACGCTCTAACCTGCAAACAGCTATTCGGTAAGATATCAAACGGCCATTTGAGAAGGGCGTGGGATTAGAATGTCAGGGGTGTGGGTATAAGAGCATTCGTATCAGTTTCTTTATCCTTATCTACATAATTTAACTAAAACCATCACCCCATTAAAAAATTATTCATTTTTAAAAACCTCTCACTTCTCATTCTTTATCCTTATAATTTTAAATAAACGGTTAAGTAATTGGTATATTTAAGATTATAGTGTTTGTTTCCTTATAATTTTAATGATAAAGATAAAGTTTAAAGAACATGATGTAAAACCCTTTTAATTTAAATTTTATTTTTTTTCCTTATAATAATTTAAAGATATGTATCAATCCTGATGTGAACACCCCAAATGTTATCCGTCTCTATTCAATAAAATCAGATTACCTAATTAAGGGGTTCTTGTTCACATATATCCATTTTTTCAATGTTTTCCCACCTGCTTTTCCCTTTATTTTTCTTCTACCTGGATAAATTTTATTAATTAATATACATTGGATAAAGAATTTATATGCTATCTATCTTCAATTTTTGCTTCCAAAAGTTAATATATTGAGATCTGAGTGAAGGAAGGAAATTAAAGTGAGAATAATTGTTCAGGGGTAGTTTGTTCACATTTAAACTCACGAAGAGACTTTTAACAATAAAGCTGAATTTTTATATTCATCGGAAAAGAGATGAAAATAACAAGATAAAAAAAAAATAGTATCATAGTTTCGTTTTAGGGACAGAGTAATAGTTCAATAGTTACTATAAATCTCCAAGCATAAAATAACGCTCTTTATCATCTGGAATCAATATACAAGTTTTGTTATGTATGGTTTCTTTCTGTTATGTGAATTTGAAATCATCAATTATGATAATATTTGTTTTGGACCTTATGCTAATATATAATTCATGACTTCTACTTTGCAGTGTGTTCTATCTACTGCATGATGTGTTAGTCTAAAAAATATCAATTAATCCACAAGCAGTTTAGAAATCGGGTTCTAACGTATATGGATTAAGAAGAAAATATACATTAAAGAAACAATTTTACTGAAGTGATTACTTCTCAATATACAATGCAATTAACAAGAGAGAATTTGATTGATCAGATTCATTAATCATTCAATTGTAAAAGGAAATTACCAAGAAGCAAATAAGGAACCGAAAGAATAAAGATGAGAAATACATAGAGATAACGAGATGCGAAAACTAGAGCATTCACACATAAGATCATTCATGCCCTCTCTCTCATTAATTCCCTTGCTTATAACTTGTACGTTTAATTTGTCTGGGCATGTACTGTTGGGAATTTCCTAGTCCCTGCGGGCTTATAAGGCATGGGGCGACTAGGTGGTTGGTTGCTTGGAGTGCAAGACAAACAATGATATTAATTAATTAGTGGATTATTATCTAAGTATCCTATATGAATTGTAATAGTAAGTTTGTTAGATGATTATTATGTAATTAATTAATAGGAATCCTAGGTTAGCTATATATATATATACCGTGTAAGGTATCATAGATTGTAACCAAAATAGCCTATGTAAACCGAGTTAGGGTTTACTATTTGTAATAAAGTTTTGAGTTAAGTTTCTTCATAATAAACGTTTTGGGAGTTAGCCAATTACGTGTATTTTACCGATTCGGGACTTGATGTACCAACTCTTGAATTGGGTTGTTTGGTTGGACCTATTTGTTAGGATTAAAGGGATCAAACACACACTTTCACACACTAATTTATAGACTTTGATTCACACACTTTGTAGGGAAACAATATGCCAACGTTTTGGTAATATTTATTAATACAGTTTACAAATGAGGGTGATTAGGGGGGTATTTATAGGTATCTAATGGGTGCGTTTTCCCATTGCACCGGTTCGGTGGAAGTGTAGTATAATTGCCACATCTTAGACTAAAATAATAATACAAATTAAATACTAACTTAGGTTAATCTAAAACTAAATAATAGTTTAGTTTAATACTTTACTATTGGGCTTAGATCGACAGTGTTCATAACAGTTACTAACAATGCGAACGAGTATGATGAGGAGATCTTAAAGGAATCTCATATAGTATGATCTCGCGATATTAGAATAACGTCATATAGTCCAAATATTCCATGAGACATAAAAAACACCCAAAGGTAATAAAAATCATAAAATTCAACAGAAGTGTTGAGCTTAGAGGGTATCTATCAGCATGTGAGCCACACAATGCAGTAATATAAGTAGAAACCAAAAAGGACTATGTTGTTTATCCAACTTTGCAAAAGTGTTCAGCAATACTATATATCCTAGTAAATTCCAATGCTAGCAAGCCACATGTTTTTCAGCACTTACTTCAATTGATCACTTCTTTCTTGGTTTGAATGTTGGAATTTGGATCATAACTATATTCCAAGCTAGAGAGAGCAACATCTCTAGGTGAAATAGGTTTAGCTTGCTAATAATTTTCATTGTTTAAATGGGAAAATCGCATCCCCGTTTCTAAAGAGAATTGCAACTACAATCAAACCGATATGATCGCCTCTAATCTCTATTACTACAACAATTTCACCCTATACCGACGACTTTTTTTGACCCTGTAGCGACGACTTGTCGTCGGCATAAGCTATCCCGACGACTTGTCGTCGGGATATGTGTCGTCGGGATTGCTTCGTCCCAATAGCCTAAGATTGTCGTCGGTATAGGTGTTGTCGGTATAGGTCAGCCTATACCAACGACATGTCGTCGGTATAGGGTCTAATTAAATAATTCAAAAAGAAATTCTATACCGACGACATGTCGTCGGTATAGGTTCTAATTAAATAATTCAAAAAGAAATTCTATACCGACGACATGTCGTCGGTATAGGGTTTTTTTTTATTTTTTTTAATAATTTTTAAAAAGACCTATACCGTCGGTATAGGTTTTTTTTCATTTTTTTTAATAATTTTTAAAAAAGACCTATCCCGACGACATGTCGTTGGTATAGGTCTTTCTGTTTTTTTTTTAATTTTTAATATTTTTCCATAAATATTAAATTTCTAAAAACAAAAACCTGCAAATAATTATATATAAACCATTCAAACATTCAAATCCAATAAAAACTAATATCCGAAACGTAAAACAAGCATACAAATTGTTCGACCCACAAACTTGTCCAACAAATCAAACATTCAAAACACAAAAATATGCAAATTGTTCAAGACAACACCACACCAACTACAAAGGCTCAACAACTCCAAGCTAGTTATCATCACTACTAGTTCGGCGCTCCCACATTTGACGCATTTGATCCATTTGTCGTTGCATTTCAAGCATTTGTTGATTATGCACACGACGTTCTTCCTCTAGTTGTTGATTTTGCAATCGTTGTTCTTCCTCTCGTTGGGCTTCGCGTTGTTGTTGTTCTTGGAATTGTTGTTGAAGACTAGCCACACGTTGATCAACGTCTTGCCAATGTGGTTGTGGAGGGGGAGTACCGAACACATCCGGTGTGGGATTACTCACCACACGACCAACACCCCGGATATGGCCACGTCGATGACCTAAGGCACGCTCCATGCATGCAAACTCATCAACAGTGGATGTGTCACCACCAGACTCAGCAGATGATATTGTATACTCCTCTTGTATTCGGTCCTGCATTAAACAATGTAATAAACAATCAGTTGACTATTTTACTAAAATTCGACAGCATAACTGCTGTAAAATGGATAACCAACCTTTTAAACTATAAGTAATAGACGACTCAAATTCACAAATTCCAATCAACCAACACTAATAACAACAAATACTAATAATACTAGCAAACATATTCAACAATTGGCCTCGGGTTGGATGTACTAAGTCTATTAAAGTGTGTTTGGGTCATTTTGACCCGTTTAAAGTTACAGTTGGATGTTCCAAGTATATTAAAGTGTGTTTGGGTCATTTTGACCCGTTTAAGTTAAAGTATTTTGTTTTAAGTCTATTAAATTGTGTTTGGGTCATTTTGACCCGTTAAAGTCAAACTTGGATGTTTTAACAAAAAAATAATTTCACTTACATAATCTGTTGATGCAAAATCATTGGCCCAGCCCGTCCATTCTTTATAATGGGTCGATCTGAACACGTCAATAGGGCCGGTCCCCTGTGAAAAACAAAAATAATATCACTAAGAATTAATAAGCATGTTTGTATAATAATAACAACTGTATTTCATACCTCCATGTGTCGGCGTTGGGCGTATGATTTGCTGCCATGGAAACTTGGGTAGCGTTGTTTTGCTCGGTTTTGTTTGTTCTTCTCCGAGCGGTTTTTATAGCCCGCACTTAAAAACAGCTGATTAATCAAAATATCCCAAGTTTCTTGATCAACATCTTGTGGTGGATTACTCCTCGCCGCCTCCACATCATCGTATCCCCCATTCTCGTCGAAATGAACTTTCATCTCTCCCTTGCGGTCTTTATAAGCCCTTTGACACTCGGCGGTGATTCCGAGTTGAACGCCTTGCCACTTTTCAGTGTTTCTCCAGGCGTCCAGATTAAAATATTCCTACAAGTGGAAAGTAATTAGAAAAAATTTAATAGTTATGAAATTGTAAGTAATTATAAAACATCTATACTTACTAATAGAGTGGGATATACTGCCTCTTTCTTCTCATTTGGAACCTTGGCCCAGTTAGGATAATATGGCGGGACAACCTTCTCAACCTCCAAAGAGATAGCACGTATAAAATCAGTTGCATTAGGACCCACGAACTTGTAGCCACCGCCATGAAGTTCAACATCAATGTCAAGAGGCTTCCTCCCATTTTCCTCAAATTTCTTATATAATTTGAGCTTTTTTCCTTTAGAACGCCTCTTTTGTGAGGCACTACCTATATTGACACATGGAAGTTAGGCAATTATAAAGACATCTATTAAACACTAACAAGTAACTTACCACTCGCACAACCCGATTCTAAGTTGTACGGACCCCCATATCCATCGTCTCCACCATCACCACCGTGTGATTGCGCCATCGTTGCCATAATTTCTACACCAAAAATAATTAGTGAGCATAAATAATTAATAATTAACATAGACAAATATAAAGACATCTATTAAACACTAATACTACATTTTTAACATAGACAAATATAAAGACATCTATTAACATACATTCAATCAGAATCATCACTACAATAACGTGTGTCAACATCATCATCTTCTTCTTCTTCATCATTTATTTCATCTTCCTCATCTGAATTGTATGCATCTTCTTCATCTTCTACATCATCGTTAATAAAACTTTCATCAAGATCAATCGGGGCAACATGACTTGATTCACCACCCTCATTTAAAGTTGTACGCATTGGCAAGTAGCCTAAGTCGACAACCAAGTTACCAAAAAATGATTGAGTTTCCAGTGTAATAGATTGACTATCTGCATGGGGAATCGGGGCAATAGGACTTGATTCACTACCTTCGCATCCGGTGTCGACAACCAAAGTATAATCATTTGATTGAGTGTTGTGCAATATATCTATATCATTAACAACACTAGGATAATCCCAAAGCTTCCGATGGTGAACGTCCTCAACAACCCTCCATTTACCGGTGGTTCGAGAAGGGTCTCGAAGATAGAACACTTGTTTAGCCTGTGTAGCTAATATATATTGGACATCATCATACCATTCTTTGCCAACATACCATTCACGGCCGATGTCAATTATGATAGTATTGTTTTGCTTAATTAATCTTTTATCTCTCGTGTCGAACCATTTACAACGGAATAGTACAACCGAGTAACCATCAATGTAGTTCAACTCTATGATCTCCTCTAGTTGACCATAAAATGGAGTATCGTCTTCTCCTATTGTAACCACACCACTGTTCTGAGTAGTGCATCTGGAATCACGATTTTGTACCACAAATCTAACACCATTTACTATGCAAGCAGTGTAAGAATATGCGTACAAGGGACCATGTGCCAATGCCCTTAATTCTTTATTATCGGGTGTAGAAGATGAAGATGAAAATACATTTGCTTCATATTTTAACTATGAAGAAAAATCGGTTTGCATATTGCGTTCAGAAAATTTAGATACAAATTCACTGGTAGATGGACAAAATAAAAATCAAATTAGTGGAATTAAATTAAAATATAATAATAGTTTCACTTGTAGATGGACAAAAAAACTTACGATTTGTAGTCTTTGATTTCATCGCAGTTGTTCAACACAAACCATTGTAATGATTTGTTGGCATGTTCAGAGAGCGTCTTGATTTTCTTTTTCGATATTGGTCGACATTGTGAAGAAAACACTTGAAACTGCCTTTTAGGGATGCCAGCATCTGCATTTCTATCTGGTCGGTTAAATTTGGTTTGTATACCGTCCAGATACATAGAGCAGAATGTCAAGGCTTCATCTGCAACATAACCCTCTGCAATTGAGCCTTCAGGTTTGGCTTTGTTTCTAACATATGCTTTAAGCTTTTTCATGTATCTTTCAAAAGGATACATCCATCTCATATACACAGGGCCACCAAGAATAGCTTCTTCAGGTAAATGAAGAATGAGATGAACCATTATGTCAAAAAATGTTGGAGGATATATCATTTCCAAATTGCATAATATCTTAACCACTTCCTCATTTGCTTCATACATGTCTTTCACATCTACTGATCGTGCATAAATTTTTTGAAAGAATGTGCAAACGTCATTGATTGTTGATGACACATTTTTGTTCAGACCCGATCGTACCCCTATTGGCAGCAATCTTTGCATGAGGATGTGATAATCATGGGACTTTAACCCAATTATATTTGAATCATTGTGAAGTACCTTATTTTTGAAATTTGATCCAAATTCATCAGGCAGTCTCACTCCTCGAATAAACTTACAAAAGCGTTCTCGATCACTAGGTGTGAAAGAGTAAGGAGCTTGTGGTTGGTACAACTTGTTGTTTTTTTGTGTTAGCCATAGGTTATGTTGAATACCCATATTTTCCAAGTCTTTGCGGGCTTTGTGTGTGTCTTTTGATTTATCGTTCATCAACAAAGTACCCAATAAACTCTCACACACATTTTTCTTCACGTGCATAACATCAAGATTGTGTTTTAAAAGCAGAGAAGACCAATAATCCAGCTCAAAGAAGATACTTCGTTTAGTCCAATTCAACTCTAATGTAAGGCGCTTTCTTTTAATCCCTCAATGCATTAGATGTTTCCCCAGGACACGATCTGGGAGATTTTTTAGTTGTTCTAATATTTGAGCATTAGTCAATCGTCGGGGAGGATGTTTTGTCTCTTTCTTGCCATCAAACGACAGATCGTTCCTCCATTTATGCTTTCTAGACAAGAATCTTCTGTGTCCAACAAAGCTATCTTATTCGTTATAGCACACGAAGGTGTGTCAATGTTACACGTAGGGCATGCTTTATAACCTTGACCACTCCATCCAGACAAGCTACTACGAGCAGGATAATCGTTGATAGTCCATAACAGTGCCGCATGCATCCTAAATACAGTTTTGGTTGATGCATCTCTCACCTGTACTCTTTCAGCCCACAACATTTTCAACTCATCAACCAAAGGCCTTAAAAATATATCAATGTCCTTACTAGGTGATTTAGGCCCGGGAATTAGCAAGGTTAACATGAAAGAAGACTCTTTCATACATAACCATGGTGGTGTATTATATGTTGTTAACACTGTCACACCCCCAAATTCCACTAACGGAGTTTTACCGTTTGAAAGGTGACACACCAGGATCTCAGTCATTAGTTACATCAAACGACACTACATGGGACTTAAAATGTCATAACATAAAAGTTCAGAGTTAATGCGGAAGCGTAAACGTTAATATGAAATCGAAAGTAATTACACGCAATAGGCGTCAATCAATGTAAATAAGTAAACTGTTTCAAATGTTTGAAATGGATGATATGACACTAGGACTCCATGCATGTCCTAAGTGTGCAACCTGTGCCTTAGCGACCTGAGAAAGATGTAAGAAAAAGTGTCAACACAAGGTTGGTGAGTTCACAGGTTTCAAGTTTACAATAAAAGTGTGTTTGCCAGATTATGTACTTTCAATATGCATATCTACAGGTAGCAAACCTATGTTCATGTTTTACTAAAGCGCTCGCAACCGAAGTTGACTGTGTTTGTATGCCTCCTGCCAGGTCTATCAACTCTGGCACATGTGAGTAGGCTAACATTTCACCCGTTCGATATCCAATCGAGTTAGCGCGACTAACGCGGGTGGGATTTGTCAAACCCAGTAGTACTACTAAACATTACCTCGCTAAGATCCATATTAATGGTTCGAAATAAGATGAGGACTTTCTGTGATAGCATGTTACGCTTAGTCTCAACAGTGATATCATATAAAGTACCATAATCAAATAGTTGCGTCATGTTTTCTCCCCTGGCGGGAAAAACAATATTTGCTTGCGTACCTGTTTCTCCCCCACGGGGAAAACAAGTAAAAGTATGATAATTGATGTTTCATGTTTGTTTCTTCCTCAACAGTAAAACAAGTAAAATACGTTTGTGTGTAAGCATGTTTCTCCCCCAATAGTAAAACAGGTAAAAAGGGGCCGTGAAACTCACCTGCGTTACGTAGTAGGTAGTATCACACAAGTACGAGATTTAGAACCTCAAGTGTTAGCCTGCACGACTTACGTATGCCCTAGAATCATAACCACATAAGTTAGGGATACAATGGGATTTGTGACGACGACACGGAAGACTAGAACGTCTTAAAACATTCTAAGGGTTAACGGGTAGACGAACGCGTCTACAGGAAAATAGATTTCGGAATAGAATTAGCATAACTAAATTTCGTGTCGAACGTTACGAATAATATGTATAATACTTGTGTGTTTGGGTCATTCAGAAAAGTTTAAGAAAATAATATATATACCATATATTATTTTTAAGTTCGAAGGATTAGTAAACGTTTGCGTGGAAAAATAATAAATATATTATTTTTAATTGGGTATAAAACGTGGGTCAATGATATAAATAATTACATTATTTAATAGTTTGAAATAATCCAATAGGTTTGAGTCACAAGTTAAAAATAATAATAGTATATTATTTTATCCGAAGTTAATAAAAAGAGGGTAAATAATATACATAAATATATTATTTATAAATCTTAAACGTCTTCATAACGTTTATAATTGTGGCAAAAATAATATAAAAATATTATTTTTAATTGAGGTCACGATGCTAGAACAATTAAAAAAATATCATTTCACTTTAAGTTGTGATTTGAAAATAATATAGAAAAATATATTATTTTATGAGTAGAAAAAGGTTATAATTTTAAAGCCGAGCCTACGGGTAATATACGAGGCTAAAATGTCATAATATATTATTATAATAACATGGGGTAAGTTTTTATATTAAAAATAATAGTTTAAAATTGTTTTAAAAAGAAAAGGGGGGTGGAAGGATCGAACTCGGGTCCTTCCCCTACGAGTACAAAGCTTTAACCAGCTCAGCCGCTAGGCCATCGCGTTAGAAACCCATTCTGATTCGTTTTAACAAGTTGGCCTAAATTAATTGGATTAAAACAGGTTCTAAGACAGTGACCGATTAACTCGTCCCCATATGAACCCTAGGTTACGGGTCATGACCAATTCGATAAAGCAAGTCTCTAAAAGCATAGGGCTTTTGATCTAGACATCGATACGAGTCTGTTATCGTGATCAATTTCAGAATTAATTATCGAATTGATACATTTCGATTAAATCCGAAAGCATATGAACCCTAGAATTGGTTTATGAAGAATTTGATGGTGCAAGCCCTGATAATGATAGGGCTTTCAATCTAGATGAATAAACGAATCTATAGGTATTAGTGATTACCAGATTGGATGTCGAATTGATGATATTCGACTAAAACGAATGCCGACGGTGACGGCTTCGGTTCTCGGCGACCACTGCAGCGATTCCGGCCAAAATGATGTGTGGGATTGCTTTTAAGTTGCTTGACTGAGGTGTGCAGGTGGTCAATTGGAAAGATCGTTATCGAATTTGAGGTATACGCGACCATTACCGAAGGTTACGACTTTAACATCCAATAATGGGATTAATTGTGCGTAATAATGATGTTAATTGATTCAATTATGAACGTTTATGACCTCAACGTGCATTTCAGTTACAGATTTGGATCGGTAATAGCTATAACCCGCGAATTTGGATCGAAGGTGTTACGGGTTTGACTTTTAGAAGTCAACAGAAGCAAAATTGGTTGGTTTTGACTTTGGGAAGTCAAGTGATTGGGTTTTAAGACTTGGCAGATTCAGTCCCTGAAGTTTAAGGTACAAAACTGACAGGAATAGTCCCTGAGGTTAAATTTAACTGGATTTAGTTAACGGGGTTACGTTTCAGTTAGGATATTTAACGGAATTATTAACGGATTTAATTTGAAAATTCCGGGTTGTCACATCATCCCCTAGTTGAAAGAATTTTCGTCCCGAAAATTAAATCATAATAAAAAAAAATTACCGGGATATCACATCATCCCCTAGTTGAAAGAATTTTCGTCCCGAAAATTAGAATAGTACCTTAAGAGTTAGAAGTGGATTGCTTGAACAGATGTGGATACTTGCGTATCATATGATCCTCGCTTTCCCACGTGAATTCCGGTCCGCGTTTCGAGTTCCAACGAACTCTGACCATAGGGATTTTACTGCGTTTCAGCGTTTTGATTTCCCTATCCATGATTTCCACTGGTTCTTCAACGAACCGCAGTTGTTCATCGATGTGTAGTTCCTCAAGAGGAACAGCGAGTGTTTCGTCTGCTAGAAATTTCTTCAAGTTCGAGACATGAAAGACATCGTGTACACCACTAGGTCCTTCAGGTAGGTCCAGTTGATAAGCTACTGGGCCAATTCTCTTCACTATTTTGAATGGTCCAACATAACGAGGATTCAGTTTGCCTCGTTTCCCGAAGTGAATTACACCCTTCCAAGGTGAGACTTTGAGTAGAACCATGTCACCTACTTGAAATTCTAACTGTTTACGACGCTTATCGGCGTTGCTCTTTTGACGATCACGAGTTGCCGCCATACGGTTTCGGATTTGTGCAATCTTTTCAAAAGTTTCGAAAACAAGTTCAGGACCTGTGAGTTGGCTATCTCCAACCTCGGTCCAACAAATGGGAGAACGGCATTTCCGTCCATAAAGTGCTTCAAATGGAGCTGCCTTGATGCTAGTGTGACAACTGTTGTTGTAGGAGAACTCCACCAATGGTAGGTGAGACTCCCAAGTGTTACCGAAATCGATCACACAAGCTCGTAGCATGTCCTCCATAGTTTGGATAGTACGTTCAGTTTGGCCATCAGTTTGAGGATGGTATGTTGTGCTCATATCTAGACGCGTGCCTAATGCTTTATGCAACGATTGCCAGAAACGGGAAGTGAACCGTGCATCGCGATCCGAAATGATAGAGATAGGCACCCCGTGTCGAGAGACTACTTCTTTCAAGTATATTCGAGTGAGTTTATCCATTTTGTCAGTTTCTTTGATGACTAGGAAGTGGGCAGATTTTGTTAGGCGATCAACAATTACCCATATAGTATCACATCCGGTAGGAGTTCGGGGTAATTTGGTAATGAAGTCCATGGATATTTGTTCCCATTTCCACATGGGAATTTCAGGTTGTTGCAGGAGACCAGACGGTTTTTGGTATTCAACTTTGACCTTCGCACAGGTCAGACACTTACTAACATAAGTGGCTATATCGGCCTTCATCTTCGGCCATCAATATAGTACTTTTAGATCGTGGTGCATTTTATCGGAACCCGGATGGATGGAGTAACGAGATTTATGAGCTTCATCTATGATTAGTTCCCTTAAGTTTCCGAACACTGGAACCCATATTCGCTCGACAAGGTAGAGAATGCCATCTGATTTGACTACCAGTTGTCCTTCCATACCGTGTGTAGCTTCTAACGGTAGGTTTTCCTCTTTAAGAGTTTCGTGTTGAGCACTTCAGATTTTGGTCAGGTAATCCAGGGTGAATAGTAAGTTGTAATGCTCGAACTCGTTTGGGTTTCGTTTCCTTTCGGCTTAGTGCATTAGCTACAACGTTAGCCTTTCCCGGATGATATCGGATCACACAGTCGTAATCATTCAAGAGTTCAACCCAACGACGTTGCCTCATATTCAGCTCTTTTTGTTCGAAGATATGCTGAAGACTCTTGTGATCGGTGTAGATAGTGCACTTGGTACCGTACAAGTAATGTCTCCAGATCTTTAGTGCAATTACCGCGGCTCCCAACTCTAAGTCATGAGTCGCGTTGTTTTTCTCGTGGATTTTCATTTGACAAGAAGCGTATGCGATCACTTTCTCACGTTGCATCAACACACAACCAAGACCTTGAATGGATGCATCACAATACACCACAAAATCATCCGTTCCCTCTGGAAGAGATAAAATTTGGTGCACTGTAGAGATAGGGTTTACCTTTTTGAGTTAAGGCCGTGAAGGGTTGGGCAATCTTGGAGTATCCTTCAATGAGACGATGGTAGTAGCCAGCCAATCCCATAAATTGACGCACCTCCGTCGACGTTGTAGGTGCTGCCCAATTCTTGATTGCTTCTACTTTAGCTGGATTGACATGTATTCCCGTCTTGTTGACTACATGTTCTAAGAATTGTACTTTTCGAATTCCAGAGTTCGCACTTGGAAAGTTTGGCATACAATTGCTCTTGTTTTAGCCATTCTGAAATCAAACGCAGGTGTTCCTCATGTTCATCCCTATTCTTGGAGTAGATGAGGATGTCATCGATGAAGACGATAATGAACTGATCTAGGTACGTTTTACATACACGGTTTATGAGGTCCATGAATGCCGCGGGTGCATTGGTCAATCCGAAGGGCATGACCAAGAATTCGTAGTGACTATACCTAGTCCTGAATGCCGTCTTAGAGATGCCTCCTCTCGGACTCTCAGCTAGTGATAACCGGACCTAAGATCTATCTTAGAGTAGAAGCTTGATCCTTGGAGTTGGTCAAAAAGATCATCGATGCGGGGTAGCGGATAACGGTTCTTGATCGTCACTTTGTTCAGTTTCTGATAATCAATGTACATGCGGAAGGTCCCGTCCTTCTTTTGGAAAAATAGGAACGGAGCCCCCCCATGGCGATGAGCTAGGTCGGATGGAACCTTTATCCAACAACTCTTGCAGTTGTGTAGATAGTTCTTGTAATTCACTGAGTGCAAGTCTACAGGGTGCCCGAGCAATAGGCGTTGCTCCGGGTGCTAGATTAATTTGGAATTCGACTTGACGATGCGGCGGAAGACCAGGCAGGTCTTTGGGAAATAATTCTGGACAATCACGAACGATCGGTATGTCGTCAATCTTCTTCTCCTCATATGGCTGCTCGACGACGAGAGCCATGTAACATCCCAAAATAAATGAGGATTTTAAATAACGGGTTGAACCGGGACGAACGGGATAAAAGAACGAGGCGTAACGGGCCGGGCCGGTTGGGCCGGCAAACTTGAAGGAAGGGGGGGGGGGGGTTTCCTCCCTTTAAATAGCCAACACACACACCATTTCTCTCATTTGCAAGAATCTAGAGAGAGAAACCGTAGAGAGAGAAAGTTGGCGGATCGACCCGAGATTGAAGGAGCTTGTTGCTACTGAGCTCGTGAGCAAAACCTCCGGATCAGAATCTCGAAATCAGGTAACACCCGAACCAAATCTGAGTTTTTGTTCGTTTTTGGGTTTTCGGGTATTTTCGGGAAAATGACGGGTTTTTATAAACCAAATGAGGAAAGGGTTATAAATCTGGAATCACGAAGGGAAAATACACGTTTTGAATGTAAAAAGTCCGGATCTTGACCAGGTCGGACCTGCATTGCGAAAGTTAGGGTTTTTCACGGGGAAGATAGCTGAGTTCTGCAGGTATCGAAACTAGAGTTTCGAGCGGCCTGCAGGTATCGAAACTAGAAGTTTCGAGCGGCCTGCAGGTGTCGAAACTAGAAGTTTCGAGGGGCCTGCAGGTATCGAAACTAGAAGTTTCGATGGGCCTGCACCTGTCGAAACTAAGTAGTTTCGATAGGTCTGCATCAGTAGGTGAAGTCAGTGTATTCACCTGTAACAGAACGAGTAAACCGTTAGAGTCGGGATTTAGGTCTGATGTGTATTTAATTAATCAATTCAGATCGGAAGTGACGTTGTTGGACCTTTGTTTAGGACAACCCAAGAGTAACTTATAAGGTGAGTTCTAGAAGCCCTTCTTTTAATGTTTTAATTAAATGTTTTGGGCTGGTGTGCATACATACGAAACGAGGTTTATGAAACGAGGTTTACGAAACGAGGTTTATGAAACGAGGTTTACGAAACGAGGTTTATGAACGATGCTTCCGAAAGGGGAAGACGAAACGAGTTAATGAGATGTTTACGAAACGAGTTAATGAGATGTTTACGAAACGAGGTTTACGAGATGATGTTTATAAAATATTTTGCCAAACGAAGTTGTGAAAGGTTTACGAATGAAGTGTTATTTAATAAAACGTACGAATGCTTTAACTAAAACGAGGTAAAGGTTTTTATGAAAGTCACGAATGAACGAATCTGCCACGAGTTCCTACGGGAGCTAGAGTATGTATGTATGTATGTATTGGCCTTACCTTACGGGGGGCCTTTGTGGCTGGCTAACGGTTGTACAACTGGTTGAGGATGGGGTGACGACGGTCGCCCATGGGATTACCGGGATCCCGATGGAAGGTACTATTCCTTGCGGGGAAATATTGCCTATGGTATGTTTAGTCTTCCTAGAGGTAACGAGCCTTAGGAGACGTGTGTATGGTCTACCTAGAGGTAACGAGCCTTAGGAGACGTATGTTTGGTCCACCTAGAGGTAACGAGCCTTAGGAGACCTGGATGACGGATGACTTAGAGGTAGCGAGCCTTAAGTTCATCCGCTGGTATGCGATGTATGGATTTGACGGTTACGAGAAGGCGCAGATTCGGTTCATATTGACTATTGTTACGATGTTATGCTACGATGTTTTGATGATGTTAAGTTATTGCATGTTTTATGTACGCTTTTATTAAATGAAGTATGATGTTATGTTTTTGGCAAATATTCGATGTTAATGTTTTACGTTAAAACTAGAACTCACCAGCGTAGCTGACCTTTTTAGTATGCACATTCAGGTTAAGGAAGTTATGATGATGGACGGTGATGCTGGGCGGCTTGAGGAGTTACCCGGATGATATGAAGACTGGCATCCCGTTACGAGTTGTTTTTGTTATGTACATGTATTTGAAAATGTTACGCTTCCGCATGTTAAACGATGTAATGTTATGTTTGAAATGAAATTTTCCGCTGCGTTATTTGATATTCTAGTTTGAGAACTGTTTGTGAATGAGTAAATCCAACGCGTGGGGCCTCCCGGGTTTGGGGCCTCACAAGTTGGTATCAGAGCAATAGTTTGAGAGATTTGGACACTCCCTGTGTCTGAACTTAAACTGAGAATGGGACCGAAAGCGGATGCCAGTACGGGTAACTCGAGCCACAGCATCAGGTATGAAGGTAGTGTATATATATTTACATATATAGTATGCCTTAGGAAGTGTTAAGGTTAGGACTTGGGCTCTGATGGAAATCACAAAGGTGGTCAAATCGAAATCAAGAGGTAGTGTAATGGTTAATTGCAGATGGCCAGTGTATATTAACATCTTACAATGCTTGTTGAATTCTATTTGTTAACTAGCGTGATAACATTGGATTTCCTTGTCTTATAGAACGAAATGGCGAGGAGAGGAAACGGAAGGCGTGGTGGCCGTGCCGGTGGTCGTACCGGCGGTCGAAATGGTGGGCGTGGCAGGATTCCTGCGCGCCAAGAACACAGTGAAGAAGGAAGTGTTCACACTGAACCGGCGGTTAGTGTGCATGAAGCCGAGCAGACACAGGTTGAAGAGCAACCTTTCACTTTTGAACCAGAAGTGAGAGCAGCTATAGCTCGAGAATTCACAGAATTGATGAAGAATTCTCTGCCAGGTCTGTTGGCTGAAGCGTTGAAGCAGGTCAATGGGGCGGGTGGGTCTAGCGCGGCAATTGGTGCTCAGAACAATGAGACCGACAATGCACCGCCTGCTCGCGGATGCGATTATAAGTCCTTTAAGGCATGTGACCCGCCAATTCTCACTGAGAAGAAGGACGCAGTGGCTACATTTGACTGGGTGATCCGTATGGAAGCCGCCATTCGTCTGAGTGAATGTCGACCGAATCAGGTCGTGAAGTTTGCTGCTAACTCCTTGAGGGAGGAAGCATCTCACTGGTGGGAAGGTGTACGCCAGGCTAAGGGGAACGAGGTGGTTGATTCGATGATGTGGGATTATTTGAAAACTTTGGTGATCAAGAATTTCTGTCCAAGGAATGAGATCGAAAAGGTAGAAAGGGAATTTCTGGGTTTGAAGGCTGGGAGCATGACGCACCGGCAGTATACGACACGGTTCAATGAACTGGCACGTCTGGTGCCACACCTTATCACTACTGAAGAAAGAAAGATCGCTTGTTATATTCAAGGGTTGCCGGACAAGGTCCGCACATATGTTAAGGCAAACGCCCCTACTACCTACGATTCGGTAGTAGAACTGAGCGGCGTGGTATTTGATGATCTGGCGCTGAATGTCGTTGCCATTGAAGAGCCTAAGAAGAAGCTGAGTTTTCCCGCTAAGCGATCGGGTGGGAAGTTGTTTGGGGCTCAGGACAAACGGGCCAGGGTAAATGAATTAGCAGTCTGTGGGAAGTGTGGGGGAAGGCATGCCGGTGAATGCCGGTTGGGATCGAATTTGTGCTACAAATGTGGCAAGACCGGGCACTACTCCCGAGAGTGCCCGAACGGTATCAAATGCTACAACTGTGGGGAGAGTGGCCACATGAGCCGGGAATGCACTAAGCCCAGGATGGGCGAGACCGGGAAAGGGAAAGGCCCAGAGAGGAGGGAGGAAAGGCCCCGAGCGAAGACTCGAGCGTATGCACTGACACAAGAACAGGCCAGGAAAGACCCCGACGTGGCGTCAGGTACGTTCATCCTTGACAACACTTTTATTTCAGTGCTATTTGATTCGGGTGCCAGTAAGAGTTTTATATCTGCAACTTTCTGTAAACGAGTAAAGTACACGGTTAGTAAAATAGAACGAGCCTTTAATGTAGAAACCGCTGAGGGTAGAACCGTAATGGTAACCGAAGTAATTGACGATTCCACGATAAAGATAGAAGGCCATAGATTCCCCGTCAGGCTATTTGTTATGGTTTTGGGAGGGTTTGATGTCGTGTTAGGTATGGATTGGCTAACTGCCAACGAGGCTCAGATTATATGCAAACGAAAGATAATCCGACTCAAGGCTCCGGATGGTAGCGAAGTTGAAGTACTTGGGGATCGCGATGCCCCGATGCCCAACGTCATCTCGATGATTAAGGCAGCAGATTACTTGAGGCGCGGATGCGAGGCTTATCTGGTATACGTAATTGACAAGTGTAAGGAAGTGAAAGAACTGGACGATGTACCCGTGGTACGCGAGTACCCGGAGGTGTTTCCAGAGGAGTTGCCTGGGATACCACCTGACAGAGAGATTGAGTTTCGAATTGACTTAGTACCAGATGCCCAGCCCGTGGCTAAGGCTCCATATCGACTAGCACCAGTGGAAATGAAAGAATTAATGGCACAACTAGACGAGTTACTTGAGAAAGGATTTATCCAACCAAGCATCTCGCCGTGGGGTGCTCCGGTGTTGTTTGTGAAAAAGAAAGACGGTTCGATGAGAATGTGTATCGATTATCGCGAGTTGAACAAACGAACGGTAAAGAACAAGTACCCTTTACCAAGGATCGATGACCTGTTTGATCAATTGCAAGGCGCAAGTTGGTTCTCGAAAATCGACCTTCGGTCCGGGTACCATCAGTTGAAGGTGAGGGAAGAAGACATACCGAAAACTGCATTTCGCACGCGTTATGGACATTTCGAGTTCCGCGTAATGTCCTTCGGATTGACGAACGCCCCCGCAGCGTTCATGGATTTGATGAATAGGGTGTGTCGACCGATGCTGGACCGATCGGTAATTGTGTTCATTGATGATATCCTCGTCTACTCCAAGAATGAGGGTGATCACGCATGTCATTTGAAGGAAGTATTGGAAGCTCTAAAGAAGGAGAAGTTGTATGCTAAGTTCTCCAAATGCGCGTTCTGGCTTAGAGAAGTCCAATTCCTAGGTCACGTCATTAACCCGAACGGCATTATGGTGGACCCAGCAAAGATAATAACGGTGAAAGATTGGGAGGTTCCTAAGACTCCAACTGAAATCCGAAGTTTCTTGGGATTGGCGGGCTACTATCGGAGATTCATTCAGGATTTCTCGAAAATAGCTTCGCCATTGACAAAGTTGACACGAAAGGAGGTAAAGTACGAATGGGGTCCGAAGCAGGATGAGGCATTTAAGGAGTTAAAAGAAAAGCTAACCCAAGCTCCAGTCTTGGCCCTTCCCGAGGGCAGTGAAGACCTGGTGGTATACTCTGACGCTTCGGGTCAGGGGTTGGGGTGTGTGCTGATGCAACGTGGAAGAGTGATCGCATACGCATCACGACAGTTGAAGGTTCATGAAGTCAACTATCCGACTCACGACTTGGAACTTGCTGCTGTTGTGTTTGCATTAAAAATTTGGAGGCACTACCTCTATGGGGTGAAGTTTACCATATACTCCGACCACAAAAGTTTGAAGTACTTCTTCGAACAAAAGGAGTTGAATATGAGACAGAGGCGATGGTTAGAACTTTTGAAAGATTATGACTGTGAAATCATATACCATCCTGGAAAGGCAAACGTGGTGGCCGACGCTCTAAGCCGAAAGGACATGCCAGCTCCTATTAGAGTGAAAGCTTGCCAGTTGGTGGTAACATCGGATGTGATGAGGGAAATCGAAAAGGCTCAAGATGAGGCGCTTAAAGAGGAAAACATAAAGAAGGAAAGGATGGTTGGCCAACAAGACAAGTTAGAATATAACACCCTTGGTGTTAGGACACGTTATGGTCGGGTATGGATACCTATGGGTGGCGAGCTTAGAACCAAAATCTTGGATGAGGCTCATAAGTCTCGTTACTCTATCCATCCCGGTACCAACAAAATGTACCAAGATCTAAGGAAGGAATACTGGTGGCCTGGAATGAAACACGAAGTGACGAAATACGTAAGCAAGTGCTTGACTTGCTCACAAGTGAAAGCCGAACACCAGAAACCGTATGGGAAAATTCAACCACTCGAGATACCGGAATGGAAATGGGAACACATTACAATGGACTTCATAACCAAGCTACCTCGCACAGCTAAAGGTCATGACACCATTTGGGTAATTGTGGACCGTTTAACGAAGAGTGCTCATTTTCTACCTATTCGCGAGACGTTCTCGTCGGAAAGGTTAGCGGAAGTATTTATTAACGAAGTAGTGGCGCGGCATGGGATGCCTCTGACGATTGTATCTGATCGGGACACACGATTCACATCGAGGTTCTGGAAGAGGTTTCACGAGGCAATGGGCACGAGACTCAATATTAGTACGGCATACCACCCACAAACGGATGGTCAGTCCGAAAGGACCATTCAAACATTGGAGGATATGCTTCGTGCTTGTATTATCGACTTCGGTGGCAGTTGGGACAGTCATCTGCCGTTAGCCGAATTCTCCTACAACAACAGTCATCACACGACGATAGGCATGCCACCTTATGAAATGTTGTATGGGAGGAGATGCAGGACCCCGGTTTGTTGGGGTGAGATTGGACAGAAGGAATTGGGAAGTCTTGAAGTTGTAAAAGAAACGTCGGAAAGGTTTGATCAGATCAAAGCACGAATGAAGGCCGCCCAAGATCGTCAGAAATCCTACGCGGATAGACGACGAAGGCCTATTGAATTTAATGTTGGGGACAGAGTAATGTTGAAAGTGTCGCCCTGGAAGGGAATCATACGATTCAGGAAGAGAGGAAAGTTAAGTCCGAGGTTTATCGGACCATTCAGGATTATGGCACGGGTTGGTGAAGTCGCTTATCGGTTGGAATTGCCTGATGAGTTAAGTGGGATTCATCCTACCTTCCATGTATCACACTTGCGAAAGTGTTTGGCGGATGAAACGGCTCACGTACCACTTACGGACATCGAGGTCGACAACAGCCTTAACTACATCGAAGAACCTGTGGCCATCCTAGACAGGAAAGAGAAACGTTTACGTAACAAAGTTATCCAGTTGGTTAAAGTCCAGTGGAAGCACCGGAAGGGATCGGAAGCTACATGGGAAACGGAGACGGAAATGAAGGAGTCGTACCCTCAACTGTTTGACTTATGATAGGTTTCGGGGACGAAACCTATTGTAAGGGGGGTAGACTTGTAACATCCCAAAATAAATGAGGATTTTAAATAACGGGTTGAACCGGGACGAACGGGATAAAAGAACGAGGCGTAACGGGCCGGGCCGGTTGGGCCGGCAAACTTGAAGGAAGGGGGGGGGGGGTTTCCTCCCTTTAAATAGCCAACACACACACCATTTCTCTCATTTGCAAGAATCTAGAGAGAGAAACCGTAGAGAGAGAAAGTTGGCGGATCGACCCGAGATTGAAGGAGCTTGTTGCTACTGAGCTCGTGAGCAAAACCTCCGGATCAGAATCTCGAAATCAGGTAACACCCGAACCAAATCTGAGTTTTTGTTCGTTTTTGGGTTTTCGGGTATTTTCGGGAAAATGACGGGTTTTTATAAACCAAATGAGGAAAGGGTTATAAATCTGGAATCACGAAGGGAAAATACACGTTTTGAATGTAAAAAGTCCGGATCTTGACCAGGTCGGACCTGCATTGCGAAAGTTAGGGTTTTTCACGGGGAAGATAGCTGAGTTCTGCAGGTATCGAAACTAGAGTTTCGAGCGGCCTGCAGGTATCGAAACTAGAAGTTTCGAGCGGCCTGCAGGTGTCGAAACTAGAAGTTTCGAGGGGCCTGCAGGTATCGAAACTAGAAGTTTCGATGGGCCTGCACCTGTCGAAACTAAGTAGTTTCGATAGGTCTGCATCAGTAGGTGAAGTCAGTGTATTCACCTGTAACAGAACGAGTAAACCGTTAGAGTCGGGATTTAGGTCTGATGTGTATTTAATTAATCAATTCAGATCGGAAGTGACGTTGTTGGACCTTTGTTTAGGACAACCCAAGAGTAACTTATAAGGTGAGTTCTAGAAGCCCTTCTTTTAATGTTTTAATTAAATGTTTTGGGCTGGTGTGCATACATACGAAACGAGGTTTATGAAACGAGGTTTACGAAACGAGGTTTATGAAACGAGGTTTACGAAACGAGGTTTATGAACGATGCTTCCGAAAGGGGAAGACGAAACGAGTTAATGAGATGTTTACGAAACGAGTTAATGAGATGTTTACGAAACGAGGTTTACGAGATGATGTTTATAAAATATTTTGCCAAACGAAGTTGTGAAAGGTTTACGAATGAAGTGTTATTTAATAAAACGTACGAATGCTTTAACTAAAACGAGGTAAAGGTTTTTATGAAAGTCACGAATGAACGAATCTGCCACGAGTTCCTACGGGAGCTAGAGTATGTATGTATGTATGTATTGGCCTTACCTTACGGGGGGCCTTTGTGGCTGGCTAACGGTTGTACAACTGGTTGAGGATGGGGTGACGACGGTCGCCCATGGGATTACCGGGATCCCGATGGAAGGTACTATTCCTTGCGGGGAAATATTGCCTATGGTATGTTTAGTCTTCCTAGAGGTAACGAGCCTTAGGAGACGTGTGTATGGTCTACCTAGAGGTAACGAGCCTTAGGAGACGTATGTTTGGTCCACCTAGAGGTAACGAGCCTTAGGAGACCTGGATGACGGATGACTTAGAGGTAGCGAGCCTTAAGTTCATCCGCTGGTATGCGATGTATGGATTTGACGGTTACGAGAAGGCGCAGATTCGGTTCATATTGACTATTGTTACGATGTTATGCTACGATGTTTTGATGATGTTAAGTTATTGCATGTTTTATGTACGCTTTTATTAAATGAAGTATGATGTTATGTTTTTGGCAAATATTCGATGTTAATGTTTTACGTTAAAACTAGAACTCACCAGCGTAGCTGACCTTTTTAGTATGCACATTCAGGTTAAGGAAGTTATGATGATGGACGGTGATGCTGGGCGGCTTGAGGAGTTACCCGGATGATATGAAGACTGGCATCCCGTTACGAGTTGTTTTTGTTATGTACATGTATTTGAAAATGTTACGCTTCCGCATGTTAAACGATGTAATGTTATGTTTGAAATGAAATTTTCCGCTGCGTTATTTGATATTCTAGTTTGAGAACTGTTTGTGAATGAGTAAATCCAACGCGTGGGGCCTCCCGGGTTTGGGGCCTCACAAGCCAGAATGACAATACGACCTTTACGTATATGCTTTTGTGCTTTCATGAAAGATATGATGCCCACGACAACGCCACTCTTTTCGCCTTGGACAGAAAGGGTTTCTCGTCTCGGGAGAGGTAGGCGAACAAATTTTCTCACGACAAATCATTTCGGCTTGGTTCTCAGATAACCAATCCATACCGACAATTACGTTGAAGTTGCCGAGTGTGACTGGCATAAGGTCAATGTCAAGTTTATTACTAACCAATGCTAGTTTACATCTGCAAGAATGCGAGTTGTTTCGATTTTCTGAGTAACAGCCCAAGCAAACCGTACCAAGATATTGTCCACTTTGCCCCCGATGGGTTGCCCATCCAGGAACTCGCGGTTTTGTTTTTACCCACGAGTTGCTCGCCAGGCAAAACGCGTCTCAATAGAGAAGGTATCCACCTCCTAATAAGGAACGTATTGTTCTCCCCCTCAACCAATGCGGGATATTACAGTCTGCTATCTCAACAGTATACTTGGCTTTCAATAGAGTTAGAGCACTACACACTAATATGGAATTTGTGAAATCGTGCTGAGACTTCTAGTGAGACCCGCGCTTATAAAGTAAGTGTCAGTCAACGCATAGGCTAAGGAAAGAGGTTCACATGTAGGAAAGAAAAGTATAATGAGATATAGATTCCAGTAGCATAAGAGATAGGATGTATGTTTGAGTAATTGCGTTCAACAGATGGTTGGTTAGGTTAAATCTTCGTTTCCTAATGTCATTGGATCAACGGGATCATTTCGTGAAGAAAGAAATCCGTTTACAGGATTGAATATGCTGGAGTAAAATTCGAAGTTAGACTAAGGATTAGTCACAGGATGAGGTAACAAGTTCAAGTGGGATCTATTGTAGGAGTGTAAGGAATAACGCGTTAGCATAGAAAGAATTTCCTCAAATTCTGTGTACATAGTTGGAGTCGGTGGTTTTACTCTGAGGTTCTACTAGAGTTTCACTCTAGGTGGTTCTATGGATTAAGTTTAAATGAGAGTCGTAAGATCACTAAGACTCTTACATGAGTGAGATAAAATGATGTATTTCATTAATGATAGCCCAGTGTGTTCGTAAACACCTTCAACTTGATAGTCGCGACTATCAGTTGTTGAACGAGTTTAACTATACCAACTAGTCGTTGAGTAGGTTACAAGAACTTCTACTGATAGTGAAAGTTTAAGTTTATAGATTACTGCTTAGGACCATTTATCCACACACTAGGCTTCACCAGGACTTACATGCACTTCAAATTATTATTACGTGTGCACCCGTAATGATAATTTGCTTTGCATGCTCACCCTAGCTTCTCCCTACCCTGTGTCAAAATGTCCCTCAATTTGCATTACCGAGTACAAAGTGTTGTCAGATATGGTAAGTCATCGAGAGGCTTAGTCATCAACCACAAGTTGACCAACTAGGACTCATATCAGGATGAGTAGTCAGGAATCGTTCGATCCAAGTATTCATTCGAGTGAAATACAATACAGGAGTCCAATCCAGCGGATTGTAAATGAGAACATGTAACAAACATGTACATGAAATGCGACTTCTAAAAATGAAACTGATTTCCTGAATACAAGTTACAGAAAGCAGCAAGGTAGCTGTCCTTTTAACTTAGTCAAGATAGGGTTTGAGTATGCATTGGGAAATGCGTTCTCAGATTTGTGGTCAATCTATTCTCAACAGAATATCGAACAAGGATGCGAGTCCATGAATCAAGAAAGTGATGACATCTACGTGTCAATAGATTCTGTAATAATGCGTGTAACGGTCTGCCTTCAGTCGGCGTATTGTTGCTAATGTGTACAGTAGGGACTCGCCTCCGACGATCCCAATTCCCAAGGAGATACGCGTTAGTGCTGAGTGTCGTCCATAACATGGACCTGAGAAAGCCCACCTTACTCAACAGGTGATGGTGACGTAAGTGACTCATCCGAAGGCTCCGTCTCGCTGCCCTCGAACGGGAGTGGATGGTGTTCCGGTGATTCCCCGAGTGTCGCCACTAGGAATGATGATACAATGCAAACGATGTGTCCCTTGCCAACTGAGGGTGATACGGATGGTGTTACATGCCTGCACTGCAATGTATGTATAGGTGCTATATGTATCAGGTATGAGTGTCTGTGCCGTGTAACTAATGTGTGAGGTTATAGTCTAGTATGCAATCCTAGTTCTCTATAAACTTGGCTCTGATACCAATCTGTCACACCCCCAAATTCCACTAACGGAGTTTTACCGTTTGGAAGGTGACACACCAGGATCTCAGTCATTAGTTACATCAAACGACACTACATGGGACTTAAAATGTCATAACATAAAAGTTCAGAGTTAATGCGGAAGCGTAAACGTTAATATGAAATCGAAAGTAATTACACGCAATAGGCGTCAATCAATGTAAATAAGTAAACTGTTTCAAATGTTTGAAATGGATGATATGACAGTAGGACTCCATGCATGTCCTAAGTGTGCAACCTGTGCCTTAGCGACCTGAGAAACATGTAAGAAAAAGTGTCAACACAAGGTTGGTGAGTTCACAGGTTTCAAGTTTACAATAAAAGTGTGTTTGCCAGATTATGTACTTTCAATATGCATATCTACAGGTAGCTAACCTATGTTCATGTTTTACTAAAGCGCTCGCAACCGAAGCTGACTGTGTTTGTATGCCTCCTGCCAGGTCTATCAACTCAGGCACATGTGAGTAGGCTAACATTTCACCCGTTCGATATCCAATCGAGTTAGCGCGACTAACGCGGGTGGGATTTGTCAAACCCAGTAGTACTACTAAACATTACCTCGCTAAGATCCATATTAACGGCTCGAAATAAGATGAGGACTTTCTGTGATAGCATGTTACGCTTAGTCTCAACAGTGATATCATATAAAGTACCATAATCAAATAGTTGCGTCATGTTTTCTCCCCTGGCGGGAAAAACAATATTTGCTTGCGTACCTGTTTCTCCCCCACGGGGAAAACAAGTAAAAGTATGATAATTGATGTTTCATGTTTGTTTCTTCCTCAACAGTAAAACAAGTAAAATACGTTTGTGTGTAAGCATGTTTCTCCCCCAATAGTAAAACAGGTAAAAAGGGGCCGTGAAACTCACCTGCGTTACGTAGTAGGTAGTATCACACAAGTACGAGATTTAGAACCTCAAGTGTTAGCCTGCACGACTTACGTATGCCCTAGAATCATAACCACATAAGTTAGGGATACAATGGGATTTGTGACGACGACACGGAAGACTAGAACGTCTTAAAACATTCTAAGGGTTAACGGGTAGACGAACGCGTCTACAGGAAAATAGATTTCGGAATAGAATTAGCATAACTAAATTTCGTGTCGAACGTTACGAATAATATGTATAATACTTGTGTGTTTGGGTCATTCAGAAAAGTTTAAGAAAATAATATATATACCATATATTATTTTTAAGTTCGAAGGATTAGTAAACGTTTGCGTGGAAAAATAATAAATATATTATTTTTAATTGGGTATAAAACGTGGGTCAATGATATAAATAATTACATTATTTAATAGTTTGAAATAATCCAATAGGTTTGAGTCACAAGTTAAAAATAATAATAGTATATTATTTTATCCGAAGTTAATAAAAAGAGGGTAAATAATATACATAAATATATTATTTATAAATCTTAAACGTCTTCATAACGTTTATAATTGTGGCAAAAATAATATAAAAATATTATTTTTAATTGAGGTCACGATGCTAGAACAATTAAAAAAATATCATTTCACTTTAAGTTGTGATTTGAAAATAATATAGAAAAATATATTATTTTATGAGTAGAAAAAGGTTATAATTTTAAAGCCGAGCCTACGGGTAATATACGAGGCTAAAATGTCATAATATATTATTATAATAACATGGGGTAAGTTTTTATATTAAAAATAATAGTTTAAAATTGTTTTAAAAAAAAAGGGGGGTGGAAGGATCGAACCCGGGTCCTTCCCCTACGAGTACAAAGCTTTAACCAGCTCAGCCGCTAGGCCATCGCGTTAGAAACCCATTCTGATTCGTTTTAACAAGTAGGTTTCCTGTGTTCTTCCCCCTTTACACGAAACCGGACCAAGCTCCACCCCAAAACCAACGAATTCGTTTTTGATTGAAGTAAAAGACATATGGGTTTTGATAATCGGGGTATTGCGAATCTGTGGGTTCGTTTAATTGCAAAAACAACATCTCTAGGGTCGTTTAATTACCGAATAAGGATTCAAACCCTAGTTTTTGAATTCAAGTTCGAATTGAGAAATTTAGATGATAGAACATGTTGAAACCATAGGGCTTTTGATTAAAATGTGTTTGCGAACATGCTGGCCTAAATTAATTGGATTAAAACAGGTTCTAAGACAGTGACCGATTAACTCGTCCCCATATGAACCCTAGGTTACGGGTCATGACCAATTCGATAAAGCAAGTCTCTAAAAGCATAGTGCTTTTGATCTAGACATCGATACGAGTCTGTTATCGTGATCAATTTCAGAATTAATTATCGAATTGATACATTTCGATTAAATCCGAAAGCATATGAACCCTAGAATTGGTTTATGAAGAATTCGATGGTGCAAGCCCTGATAATGATAGGGCTTTCAATCTAGATGAATAAACGAATCTATAGGTATTAGTGATTACCAGATTGGATGTCGAATTGATGATATTCGACTAAAACGAATGCCGACGGTGACAGCTTCGGTTCTCGGCGACCACTGCAGCGATTCCGGCCAAAATGATGTGTGGGATTGCTTCTGAGTTGCTTGACTGAGGTGTGCAGGTGGTCAATTGGAAAGATCGTTATCGAATTTGAGGTATACGCGACCATTACCGAAGGTTACGACTTTAACATCCAATAATGGGATTAATTGTGCGTAATAATGATGTTAATTGATTCAATTATGAACGTTTATGACCTCAACGTGCATTTCAGTTACAGATTTGGATCGGTAATAGCTATAACCCGCGAATTTGGATCGAAGGTGTTACGGGTTTGACTTTTAGAAGTCAACAGAAGCAAAATTGGTTGGTTTTAACTTTGGGAAGTCAAGTGATTGGGTTTTAAGACTTGGCAGATTCAGTCCCTGAAGTTTAAGGTACAAAACTGACAGGAATAGTCCCTGAGGTTAAATTTAACTGGATTTAGTTAACGGGGTTACGTTTCAGTTAGGATATTTAACGGAATTATTAACGGATTTAATTTGAAAATTCCGGGTTGTCACAAACACTACCGGCCACATACTGTAAGTCTGACTCATGTTACCGAACGGATTAAAACCATCAGCAGCCAAACCTAAGCGGACATTCCTTGGTTTTTTAGCAAAATCCAGATATCTTTCATCAAATTCTTGCCATTCCTTCCCATCAACCGGATGTCGCATCATAGCATCCGTTGAGCGTCCAGTATTATGCCATATCATATCTTTTGCCGTTAATCTTGAACTATACCTTCGTCGAAGCTGTGAAGTTAAAGGAAAGTAGCGCAACACTTTCTGTGGTACTTTCTTCCCCTTTGTGTTTTTGTCAACCCATCTGCTCTCATTACAAACCGGACAGTTTTGCATTGATTCATTCTCCTTCCAAAACAGTGCACAATCATTAATGCAAGCATGGATAGACTGATATCCTAACCCAATCTTACTCAGTTTCTTCTTAGCTTCATAGTGTGATGCTGGAACGTGATTTTCCTTTGGCAATGCAGTTTGTAGAAGCTCTAACAGTTGGTCAAACGAACAATTCGTCCATTTGTTGATAACTTTGATATGCATCAATTTGGCTATGAAGTTTAGGGAAGACATTTGACTACAACCGGGGTATAACTCCTTATTTAGCTTCTCAAACAACGCATCAAACTCTGGGTCTAAACCAGTTCCATCTTCATCTATATTATCTTCGTTTGTATTTTGCTCTGCCATCACATCATCTATGGCATCAAACATCTCATTATTTGTTGTTATAGTTATTGGAGGAGTTGGTGTTGTTCTTGGGGCAAAAAATGATGCTATCTCCGCCATACGAGGATGTTGTTCACCATGATAAATCCAATTCTGATATGATTGTAGAAACCCACGGTCATGTATGTGGCCATATATCGTCTTCAAATCCTGTCGACACGCATTACAACAACGTCTACACGGGCAAAACGCTCTACCTCGACCGACGACATGGTTCTTGGCCGTCTCTATAAAGTTGCGAAGACCGCTTAAGAAAGCCGGAGAATTCTGATTTCCCAGTGTAACCCAACTTTTATCAATTGCCATATCTAGTGTCATATCTATTGTGTTATAAGCATACACATATACATGCATGTAATAAATTATATAATTTAATGTATGTGATTTGATCGGTACTCTAAGGCGGTGGATCCTAACCCACTTTTTGAATATTCTATCTTATATGTATACATTTTAATGAGTTGACTATTTAAGAACAAATCAGCAGCATTTCCCCTTAACTACCCAAGTATGCAGATAAACCGCAACCTCGAAGGAGTAAAGAGAAATAACTACAAATTTTTTTCTTAAATGTCAACCCGTTAAAATGTATACATATCCTAAATAAGATAGAATATTCAAAAAGCAGTCCCAAAGGGGACAATCCAAAATTTATCTCTATCAGATAAATTTCGGACGGGTATATTCTAAATAGTTATCCTAAATAAACATACTAGTGTACACAACATGATACGTACATAAAGGTAAAAAAGTCGGGATGCGAACCTTAAAAAAATTCAATGAAACACAAATAAGATATTATTCACACCTCTCCAACCGCAATGAGTTCCGAACTTGCAACAAAATTAAATAAAGTTACATATACATACAAAGATATATACATACACTCATAATTACATAATGCCCAAATTTCGGACGGGTATATTCTAAATAGTTATCCTAAATAATGCCCAAATTCTAAAATTATATACACAAACACAATTACATACATAGCCTTTACAAACATACATAAAAAATGGCCAAATAAATATTTATAAACATAATATACATACATATCCTTTACAAACATACATAAACAATTGTCAAATTCCCAAATTACATATATAAACACAATTCCATACATAAATGCCTAAATTTCCCAAATTTCCCAAATTACATATATAAACACAATTCCATACAATTCCATACAAATTTCTCAAATTTTCATCTAAACCTAATTTAATCATAAAATTTCATAAATATTTATAAAATCATACATCTAAATCATATATACATACATACAAATAAACACAACAATATGCATACAAACATACATCCAAATACCCAAATTTCATCTAAACCTAATTCACATCTAAACCTAATTTCATAATAAAATTTCATAAATATTTATAAAATCATACATCCAAATCATATATACATACATACAAAATAAACATAACAATATACATACAAACATAATCTAAACATAATTTATAAAAAAATTACTAACCAAGTTTGCAAATATCTTCAAATAGCTTGAAATCCTCAAACACTTGTCAAATCTTCAAACACCTAACCAAAAACAAAGAAATTAACCAAAATACCCAAAAATTTTGATTTTATTGTCAAAATTGAAACATATATGTTAACTAACCTTAAAAACCGAGAGATTAGTGAAAATTGCACCACAAAACACTTCAAAAACGCGAAATCGCCAAAGAGAGAGATGAGAGAGTTTTGTTTTGTTTTTGGGTGAAAATGGGAAGCAGAAACCTGGCTGCTGGGTTAGGGGACGCTGAGACCTATACCGACGACGTCGTCGGTATAGCATAGATAATCGGCGCCATAGGATCCTGTGCCGACGACAAGTCGTCGGTATAGGTCTTCTTAGAGTTTTGACCGGTCAATAAAGTAAATGCTCTATACCGATGACATGTCGTCGGTATAGGGTTTTCCCAAAATTCTTTTTAATTTAAAAAAAAACCCACCGACGAAAACGTTTTAATAAAAGAAAAAACAAAAAAAAAATAGAATTTAACCTATACCGACGACATGTCGTCGGTATAGGGTTTTCCCCAATTTTTCACCGGGCGCCAATTTTCCCTCCATACGGCTCAACCCTGTGCCGACGACATGTCGTCGGTATAGGGTCTCACTTCTCAAAATTTGTGATTAACATATACCGACGACATTTCGTCGGCACAGGGTGACCTATGCTGACGACAAATGTCGTCGGGATAGGTTCCGTCGACATAGGGTCTTTTTCTTGTAGTAGCGTCCAAGACACTTGAGAGACACCAGAGATGCAGTTATGGTACTAGGGAACCTCAAGATCAAGATTCACAGGTAGCATTTTTTTCTTTAATGGAAAGTGCTCTTCATATAGACATGAGTCTTCTATTTATAGTTTTATTCATGTACACTCAAACAACATTTAAACCTTATTAATTAATTAGAAAGAATGGTATGTGATATGTTAGGATTTTGGATTTAAAGTACAAATCCACAAACAAGAGTCAATAGTACCCAGAAAATTCTCAAAATTAACATTTTACTAATCGTTTTCTTCAAAACAAACGTTGAATTTTAAACTTCCACAAAATAAATATGCCAAATCTGTCGTATTATTCACTAAATCCGGTGAAATTTCCGACTTACGTGTGTTCATCTACACGTGTATTTTTTCCCTTTTCACCGAAATTATTTTACAATTAGAATGAAAAAGCCTAATTATTTTAAAATTAGAACGAAACGCCAGCTTATTTTAAAATTAGAACGCAAATGCCGGATTATTTTAAACTAGAATGGAAACGCCGGATTATTTTAAAATTAGAACGAAACGCCGGATTTTTTTAAAACTTGAACGAAACGCCGGATTTTTTTTAATAGTATCAGTGTTTTCGCCAAGTTGTATAATAATCTGGCAGAAAGGGGAAAAAAATACACAAGTAAGTTTTTGGTGAACATACGTAAGTCGGTGATTTCACCGAATTTAATGAATAATCCGACTATTTTGACATGTTTATTTTGTAAAGTTGAAAATTCAACGTTTTGTTTTGAAAAAAAAAATATTATTAAAATGTTCATCTTAGAAATTTTCCCCAATAGTACCAAGAGGCTTGAATGTCAAAAATAGAATAAAGTCATTTCTTTTATGTTAGTGCATTATGATAATCAAATATCTTATGAAAGAGAAGTTCAATTTCAGAATACTTAAATGTTGCGAGAATAAGGGGAACAAACTTAAATCGTTTATTTTTTTGATCCATGGTAAAAAAAACTTTAAAATTTTATACTTCTTACATATAAATGTGTATGTTTATGTACATAAAAATAATTAAACTAATTTTTTTCATATGTTTTTTTATATTTAAAAGCTTCCTACACAAGTGTAGGTTATGTCTAAGTAAAAAACCTACACATGAACTAAACATGTGTAGGTATGTATATATACTAAACTTTTTCATGTTTTTTTGTTTAATTTTCATGAAAAACAAATAAACATTACATTTATATAATTTCCTTATATTTTAAAACTTTTTAAGATTGAAAAAGTGAATGATTCGTTTTGCTCCGCTTGTTCTCGCAATATTTGGTGTTCTGAATTCAACCCTCCCATATCTTATGATGTAACATGTATTGCATGAAAAGCAAAAATAATTACTACTCATTTTCAAAATTTACATGATATTAAATAATGATGATCAAAATAGAAAGTAATAGAAAATTGAAGGAGATGACTTCTGTGTAGTTAAATGACTCTTTTGATCTATGTAGTTTCCGCTCTATTCTACAGTTTGTTTCCGTTTTATGTTTTTGTTTTATTCGTTTTCTTCTTTGTATTTGTGTCTTATGGCTAGGATATTTTTCTTTAAGTTAATGAGTATCTTCTCTGTCAAAGAAAAAAAATAGAAAATTTGAGTATTAACTCTATCCACCAAATTAACCTCTATTTTTCGAGATTATAGTTCACACACAATTCCATACTTAAAATGATAAGTTCATGGCTCGAGGTTTCAAGTGAAATGAAGAAACCAAGTATGCAGGTGCTCTATAGGGGCGTCAATCGTGTCGGGTTGACGGGTTTGCAAGTTGAATTATGTAACCCGACCCGACCCGTATTCTTATTTGTGTCAAAAATGTCAACCATAATCTTGATACATTTAAATTCGGGTCAACCCGAACCTGACCTGTTTAACCTATTTATGTAAATCAAAATCATAAAATACTAAATACAAAATCTATTTCATTTAAGGTAAACAAAAAATTAATTGATTAATTATCTCTAGAATGGAAAAAAATAAAAGTTTGGTATAATTCAGTTCTTTTATGTTAAACACTAAATACAAAAGTAAATGAACAGTCGTTTCTATAATGTGAAAAATAAAAAATATATATTTTGTAACCTAAACTGGTCAACCCGAACTTGACCCATTTTTTTAAAACGGGTTGAATGGCCAACCAAAAACCTAATTATTTTCGTGTCGTGTTCGTGCCGTGTCAGGAATTGACACCTTACTGCTCTATCATTCATACTACTAGTTCCATTTTGTTAAAAGTGCAACACTTTAATTTGTTTTTTATATCTCATGAAATTAACATATTCACTTAAAGCCAATTGAGCGAAAGACAACATTACTGTTTCATCAATTTCAGTTGTCCTCCAAATTGAGAACAAATGTACCCCTGCATTTTATGCTTTATATAAAGTGACACGTTTTACTTTCTGCTAAGGCAAGTTTGTTTTCTTTAGATCCGGTGCAGTGTCATATTAATTGCCCAGGTACCATCCTACCAGTAACTAATCAGTCTGAAAAACAGATTCCTGAATAAAGCATCCAAATCAGGATTAACATATATATCATATCCTTAAATTATAAGGGAAAAAAAAATAAGATATAAGTTAAAATGATCTTACATCAGGTTCTTTAAACCTTGTGTTTAACCTTAAGATTATAAGGAAATCTACACTAGAATCTTAAATATATCAATTCCTTAACAATTTTTTTAAAATTATAAGGATAAGAAATGTGATGTGAGAAGTTTTTAAAAAATGAACAATTCTTTTATGAAATGATGGTTTTTAGTTAAATTATAAAAATAAGGATAAAGAACCCGATTTGAATGCTACCACAAGCATAAATTTCATTACATTATTGTAAGGTAATCAAGTTTTCAACTAAATCATCCTAAGGAAAGAGACAAAACTAAGTTTTAATCTTGTTATAGGAACAATCACTGTTGGATGTTAATAAAGCCCTTTGGAGTAAGGTATGATATGAAACCTACTTGTACATGATTCCCCATTTAACTGTTATTATTATAATTATTTGGAAACCAAGAGAACAGACTGCTGCACTAATTCATAAATTGAATTTTTAGTATCAATTCTTTATGTTTTGGTAGTTGGAAGAAAGCACTACAGTTTATACATCAAATATCATCGGAAGGCCTTGAGGACAAGTACCCTCGACATAACGAAGAGTATGCAACGCAACATCCCAATGAGAAACACGCGGATCACTCATGAACTGACTAAGAAACTGAAACGCAAAAGCGAGATCATGCCGAGTGTGAGTGAGATAGTTGAGCTTGCCAACAAGCCAACGATAGGCCAAAGGGATCATCAAGAACCTGGCCCCTCATTGACCTTGAGTTGTAAATGCAAAGGCGACGAAACAGTAGAAACGTCGTCCATTGTAAACTCGTTCAACAGATCCTTTGCAAACTTACGCTGAGTCATAAGAAGACTAGAAGCAGACTTGAGAACCTCAATGCCCAGAAAATAGTTAAGGCTGCCAAGATCTTTGATCTGAAATGTGGAATGTAAAAAATCCTTCAAAGCAGACATATCTTGTTCATTAGTACCAGTGACATAATGTCATCCACATAAACAACCACATGAACAACAAAATCTCCCATGGTCTTTGAAAACAAAGAACAATAATTGAGAGAACGCATATACCCTTTGGTTTTGAGTGCATCGGAAAGCTTGTCATACCATTGACGAGAAGCCTGCTTCAAACTACAAAGAGATTTTTTGAGTTTAAGGACATGATCGGGAGAATTTTGATTGATAACTCAAATAATGATTACATAAGTTTTTATATACTAGAAACAAGAAAAGACTAGCGAAACTAATCAAGAAAAGACTAACGAAACTAATCAACAAACTAGAGAAACTAAGCTAGCAACGATACTAAGATAGTTTCGCCCAACCGGTCTTAAGGTCAAAATAAGTAAACACTTATTCCATATACTTAAAAAAACCTCATAGTTGTCTTCTTCTCTTCTCTCATTGTCTCACATAATACATTTTCATCTCAACAATGACAACTGTGATGACTTCGTTTACAGTCACCTTAGAGCCGACCATTATGAGCTTGCATGTTAGATTCGCTTTTTAAATCGTGGATGGTCACTATCTTTTATTAACGTTATTCAATAATTATTGACATGAAATGTAACGAATTATTTTATGGTAGTTTGCACACAAGTTGTTTATGTCATTATCATTGTTTGTGCTTTTCCCTCTTAGTAACAAGCACGAATTATTATATCATTTTATGATTGTGTGGACAATACCCTTATTATCACCCAAGAACAAACACTACCTAATAGTGAATCGACGAGCATTAAAACCAATATACATGAGTATATATAGAGACATCGTCTCCTAAATTAATGTTTAACCCCGTCGGGGTATAACATAAATTACATATATTAAATATATATTTTATATAGAGTAATATAATATGTAAGTTGAACTCAAAACGAATGTGATAACTGATCAACAATAAAGTTCGTATCTGTTTCATGTTTTCTAGCGGACAGAAAAAGGAAAAAAAAACCTAAATATACATTAGCCGGTAAAAAATTACCAAAATAAACATTTAGCCGGTATTGTATCGGCAATACCTTTGGTTTTTATCGGTAAACCGACGCTTTTTTAAGTTAGCCGCCTAGATATTCATTTTAATTATTTTTTCAAAGATAAACCAAGTACAGTTTTATTTTTATATTTCATGTTCTCCAGCGGACAAGAAAAAACGAAGTACATAATTTAGTTGTATGGGTTCCCCTGTATAAATTGGACACGTAGCACATGAACCGATCAATTCTAACAGTTTAAGTATAATAATATAATTATTTTAAAACATTAAAAATATTTAGAAAATATATATGTGACCTAATGCTGACACCTCACCAACCAATCACTGACAAGAAAACTCAAAGCATCCACAAATAATTATTAAAATAATAAAAACGACGAAATTTAGGGTTTTTGCAGGCATTCACATCCATAAAAAAACAAACATTAACTTGACAGCGAATGAAAACTCGACAGCACAACATATGTAAACCACCTGGTTTTATAATACCAGTACTTGGTTTCAGAGTACGTCATCTATAACAACGAATCTAGGACCCACTAGTAGCTTTTTTATCTTGATTTTTCGCAGGTTAGTGCTTTCAAGGACGAAGGTATAACCTTCATCCAGTGGACATTAATATGCAAACAAGTATTCGAAGTACATCAAACTTTTAGAGTAACAAGAATATATTTGTTCCAGAAAACCTTTTTCAGATAATTAAAATAAATTTTCTTTTTCCGCTAAACGATTAGCGACAAATTGAAAATCCGTAGCAAAAGGGAATTTGCTACGGATTTATCTCTGTCAAATACATGTTTTTATCGTAGTAATTGTGTTGTAACCGAGAAATATTATAATAAGGAATGATCATTAAGAGGGGTTAATTATAAATCCAGTTAAGCTTTTCCTGTTAATAGATGTAGTTTGAAGTTTTTTGATGTTCGTTTAAGGTTTAACTACAAAACATGTGCAACTTTAATCTGAATTAGTGATAACATCGGGTGGGTGAACCTATATCCATATGAGTTTGTGTTTTCCTTCATATGATGCTAAGAGATTAAGAGAATCTCGGTATGGATATTTTCATTTGTATCAATTAATGTGTCATTATTGTGTACTTATGAATGGAAAATTAACTTATTTTGTATGCTCTGATCAGTCTTAATTTGATGAAAAGAAAAAGAACACTTGTTTGAGACCCTAGAAAATGATGAACAATAAATTAAAAATAAATTTGTTTTAAGAATATAGTAGGTACGGATAATTTAAGAGGTCTACTATCCTCACACCATCAAAATCTAATCACACACTCTATGGTCAAATCACATTCGAACGAGTGTTTGAATGTAGGTTGTTTGCTCATTCCGGCTATGGCGCAAGCCCTACAACCAAACAACCGTCCTACAACACTTGAACGGCCACTTGATTATTAAAATTTGTCAGAGTTGATAGTTGATTTCGAGAGGTAACGTCAACCATTTGGTTTAAATGATGTTCTAATTTTACATCAAACGATCATACGTCTCAACGACCATTTAGGCATTCATCAAACGGTCATTCAAAATCACTTACCGGAAGCAGAACTTCACAACATCTAAAGTAGTTTGAAAGTTTCATACATTTGTTAAAGGAAAAACACTAGGATTTGTTTCAGATTAAAAGGAGAGAGAAGGTGAAACTAGAAATGTGAGATCCTTCAAGTTTGCACATTTTAAGGAAAATATCAAGTTTGCACATTTATCTCAAGCTGGTGACCTTTAATAATGCGATTAGTTTATGTTGACGATTTGATTTTAACCGGTAATCAAGATCACATCCTCAAGGCCTTCATTACTCGGCCAAACAAAGAATTTGACATTAATTAAGGACTTGGGGGAGCTTAATTGATTACTTGGGCTTGAAGTCACATACACTACTTTTCTAAATCAGTCCAAATATGCTTGGGATATTCTTGAACAAAACAAAACAAAATGCTTGATGTTAAACCGACACCTACTCCTTTAGGACCAAATGTTTCATTCACCAGCATCGGGGAACCCATTTCTGATCCTACACACCATCGTTTAGTTGTTGGTGCTCTTCCATACTTAACCATCATGAGGCCTGACATCTCCTACACAGTAAATCAGGTGAGCAAATTTTTACATGCCCCAACTATCACTCACTATCAAGAGGAGAAACAGATCCTTTGCTATATCAAAGGTACTTTGACATTTGGTCTTACTTTTTGTAAGCCCAAACACACATCGCTTCTTGGTTACTCCGACGCTGACTAGGCTCATTGCATTGAGACTCGTCACTCCACCTATATATGGGTACTCTACACTTTTAGCTGGCAATCTTGTTTCTTGGAGTGCAAAGAAACAACCTACCGTCTCCCGATCTAGTTGTGAATTCGAATATCAAGTCATAGCTAACAAAACTGCTGAAATCATTTGGATAACTCACTTGATACATTCGAGTCACCCATATTTTGTGTCACCTCCGCGAAACTGCACACCAAGTTTTTTCCTACCAAGCTCCAAGTGACGGATATCTTCACTAAGAGCCTTCCCCGACCTTAGTTTGAACTTTTTTTGAAGTATCCATCATCTCGGTCCGTCGTTATCTCACTTGAATGGGGATATTAGAACTACATAATTATCACCGTTTATATTCTTGTTGTATGTTTATGTAATTTGTTAATTATTCTTGGTTTCCCTTATTGTAAATTGTATCTCTATATTCATGCCTTCTCCATTGGGGAAGGCATAGAGATTTACTCTCATACCTACCATGATAGACCCTATCAATAGCTTTTTGTTACCACGTACACGTTTATTTTGTTTGTTTTTCTATAATTTCACAATGCTTTTATCATCCCATTTAAAAAAAAATACTAATCGAGCTATCTGCCATTTTGAGAGTAAGTACCATATTTTATGCACAAAAGCAACTGCATATAAACCAAAATGAATCCAAAATAAATGTACTCCAGTTGAAGCTTTAATCAAACCTCCTTACTCTTACCATACATATACAACTAATTTTGTAAGGGTAAATATGTCTTTCTGGGACCTTCGTATAGTACAATTATGGTTATTGTAATGTACAAGCAAATTGTTGGTGTAGTTTGTTAATATTGACCAATAAAGCGGAGACATAACTCTTTTGGCATTTAGGTTCATGTGTTAGATTTCTATTTATTTAATAGGATGCGTTCTTTTCAGTACCAATATTATATAAAGAACTACGAGAACCATATAAAACACTTGTACGTATTTCATTGATGATTTAAATGAAGAGAAAGATAATGGGGTAACAGTTATGTAACAACCTGATATATTACACTTAAAGCAAAAGGTACATGTGTATTATGCAGTTATCACTGTTCTGCGATGAACATCGCGTTTATTTAACAAGTTCATTCCCTTTTTTGTTGAAATGTAAAATCAACTGGTGAAATAAGTTCATTAGAAAAAAACGATGCGAAATAGGAGCAAGTTAAATAGAAAATAATCTCAAAGAAGAAATTGATATATTACGAGATGAGAAAAACTAATACTCTCACTTGGGTGATTCTTAAATCTGTCAAAGCCAAATTTTAAAAGTTGAAATGGAGTGTCTAGTTATAAAATGGCTTCCCTAAATAAACATGTCAGTTGATCAAATCAAAGATTCAAGCGTTTTTATAAATAAAGATTGCTAAAATTAGGTTAAACTCTTTGACTTTAAAATTGGAGCTCTAAATGATGGAATTAGAGTCTCTCATAGCTTGGATATGATGGCCGGTTTCCACATAATCCGTCAGATGAAACGTGTCCATCGATTACTTATTGGCCCAATGTAACTCAAGTCAAGTCTTTTTAAGCCTTTTTCACCTTGTTTACCTCTACTTTACATATAGATCAAGCATGAATTACTTATCTCATAAATTAGCTTCTTATCAAAAAAGTATTAGTTTAGTGAACCACAAAAAAGCAACCCCAACCCACCCATATCATGCCCTTCTAGAAAGATATTACAACAAATTCACAGCTAGCTTTCCTTTTGTAGCCAATTAGAGTATCAGCAATCCCTGAATTTGGTTTGTTTGGTTTTGTGAAGATATGGGGAGAGGAAAGGTACAACTAAGGAGGATAGAGAACAAGATAAACAGGCAGGTAACTTTCTCAAAGAGGAGAGGAGGCTTATTGAAGAAAGCCCATGAGATTTCAGTTCTTTGTGATGCTGAAGTTGCTGTAATTGTCTTCTCCAACAAAGGAAAGCTCTTTGAGTTTTCTACTGACTCTTGGTACTTTTTTCCTTTCCTCTTTTATCCATCTATTTTCATCTATATATTCTTATTTCAATCAACTAGGTTTTTTTTTAATCTGCAAGAATTAATTAATTCTACAGTTTTGTTTCCATAAATAAACACATGATACTCAACACATAAACCTAAATTAAAAACAAATGAAGAATTTAATATCACCCTTTTGTGGATCATAAAATGAATCAGATGATCCAATCATTTCAGATCTATGAAAAATGATTATGTTTTATTTAATGTACTGTTGTGTACGAATTATATCCAGCAGTGTCTCATGGATAAACTAATCAAACAGTGGACAATATTATACAACCGTCAATATTGCACTTAATTTTCTGATTTTTATTTAATTTGATTCTTCTAATAAATTTTAAAATAAATATGATGATTAAGAGTTAAAGATATGATCTCATCTGAAATAACAATATCATAATTCAAAGCTCTTTTGGGTTAGATTTTTTTTTATTTTATATAAATTATTATATTTTGTCTAATTTTTTCTTTATTGATTGAGTTGCTATGTCTGATCTTTTTGTTGCGATGTCGTCTTCTTGTAAAATTTTAGTACATTTGGTGTGTTTTAAATGCACACATATATGTCTGTATATTTTTATTGTGTGGCTAGAGTTTTTAGAAATTTCATTGCTCTTAAGAAAATATACATTTCTTTTGTGTATATAAAAATTTATCAAATGCTCTTGCCGTTTATTTTATTATTTTTGATTATACACATAGCCCTTTTGACCATAAAATTTTATTTTTAGAAGCTATCATATTTCCATGCATTTTTCATCCGATTTTTTTAATAAATCTAGCATGGGAATATTATTTTACATTTCATTTGTATTAGAACTTGAGTTGGAAATTGATGTCATTAATTTTTTACTAGACTTTTAGAACATATAGAGAATCTGCTTACATGGAAGGTACTTGCAGAGAATAGGACAAGTGACAATAACTATGTTAATTTCGTTTGCGTTATTCACATCCATTACTTTAACTAGTGGATCACCTAGAAACGAAAACACTCTCAAGATTTACGTGGAAACCATTTGTGGTAGTGCAAGCCACCTATAACAAAAAAAATGAAAGATTAGTACATATTATATAGTAAGATAATGCCAGATAATCAAAGCCCATAAAACTGAAAACCGTACTAACTCACATTCGGATCGGCAACTACAATCTCACAATACAGAAACAATTAAATAAAAACTAAAGGAAGTCAAAACCAATCCCCAAACATATAGGAGAGACAGAAAATATGTCAGGGGTGAAATCTCTTTTATTTATGTTTTTAACTAAATTTTCTGAAACACTTATGTTTAAAACTTCTTGCACGTTATGTTCTTTGCCTTACAGTCGTTAAATTTTACCGTTAAGTCTAGTCATGTGCCTTACATGTGAGGTCGTTTTGGTCTTTTATAGGGACTTAGGAAAATGGTTTTCAACCAGAATTGCTAGAATTGTAATTTATCGGCCTTTTTGGGTGAATTTTTAAAACGGTTTTACATAATCCACTCATTGAGGTAGCGGATTAAAGAAGTTCTCGTAGAACCCACTGAGGTGGCACGATGTTGATGAGACTCATCACCAAATCGTTGGACAAAGGAGTGGATTCACTTTTGTTTTTCACAGAGATTCCCACATGATAGTACAAATTGCAGGATTCCCACCTATTTTGCATGGCACGTGAACGGAGCCTTGTATTCCGTTTGCCACCTTAGCGGGTTTTATGTCAGAAGTTTCTTGAATCCACCACCTCAACAAGCAAATACCAAGAAATCATTTTGAATTTAAATTTCAGCTAGAAACTAAAACCATTTTCCTAAGTTACTATAAAAGCAAAGAAAATCTCATCTAACATGTTTTTATACCATTCTATGAAGTTATTTTAATATATGAGTCGCCTAATGTTACCTTCACCTATAATATTCCTATATTTGATAATCACAATACATTAACAATTCATATCTTCAAATCACCTACCACTTTTTCTTTAACAACTAGAAAAAACACCTTAGATGACACGCATTGCGTGTCATAAAAGGGGTAGATGACACGTGGAAGCGTGTCAAGGATAGCCCTGTCAAGAATTAAGATGACACGCATTTTGTGTGTCATCTTTTTATGACACGCTTTTACGACACGCATTTATGACACGCCTTCATGACACGCAATGCGTGTCAAGGAAGGCCTTGTCAAGAATGAAAATGACACGCGTTTTGTGTGTCATCTATTTATGACTCATATTTTTTGTCATAAATGTGTGTCATGGTTAAAGTTGTTTAAAAAAAATATTTTTTTATAGAATTATTAATTTCCAATTTCATAATATAAAATAAAATAAAATAGTAATAAACATTTCATAATACAAAATAAAATACACATGACAAAACAATCCATTTCATAAAATATAAACATTTGAAAGTAACAAAAGTGGGTTACAAATTCAAACAAATGTCAATACAAAGTTTTACTGAAAAATAAAGTTTGATACAAAATTCGACTACTCTTCACGAACTCCATCAATATCAACATCGGTGTATTCATCTTTTCTTCCTTCAACCTAAGAAAAAATTTGTAAACAAATAATTATCAAAGATACATACATATACATATACATATACATATACATATAATACTATCAAAGAATTATAATCATTTATAATTATAATCATTTATGATTATAATCCCAACCTAAGAAATATTCAATCACAATAATCTTGAAATGAATTTACTAATCATTTACTGATATTATAAACTGAATGAAAAAACAATCTCTTAAATGAAACGAATTGAATGAAACTGTGAGAGAATCAGTGATACTAAGCCAGTAAGCTCATTTATGATTATAATCCCAACCTAAGTTGGAATGATGCTAAGGTATTTTTATGCAACTGTATGAGATCTTACTAGTCAACCAAAATTCTTTTTGTTGAAGTTGATACTGATGTTAGAAACTTTAAAGGTAAGCTACTTCTCGGTCATTATGTTTACTAGACGAATTTGATACTGATGTTACTAACTAGGTTTACAACTTAAGTAACTAATAGATGTGACATCTCAAAGTGGTTCAGTTGATCTAATAAACCTAGCCTGATTTGTAGTGTAGTTTTAGTAATAGAACATGATAAGTCAAGTGCACAAAACATATATACTTACATTGTTATTAGCCAGTATCTCAACTTCTTCATCAACTATCTCTCTCATGAACTTTAACATATAGTAGCCACATCCAGTACTTCCTGGCTCACATGGACACTACACAAAAAAAATTGAGGTCAAATTGAGGTCATATGGATTAAAATTGCATTTCTATATATGATGCATTGTTGTTAATCATTTGGTTATTCGACTTGCCTAATGAGGATATGATCTACGTGGCACGGTTAAATCACGTAACCCGACTCGTTTAACAAGGTTTATAGAACCATTATAAGTGGGCATATATAATCACAAAGCACCCCTAGAACGGGAACCTCGGCCTAACCCTAGACCTAGACCTAATGGAACCGAGGAGTCCGCTTTAGGTTTACTGCGGGTCCCATGGCTGCAACCAGAAGAATGACCTTGACCCTGACCCTGACCCTGACCATGGCCATTTCCATTTGTTTGATGAGAATGACCAGCACTAACACCATATTACTACAAACGAGTTTTAGGATCTATAAGGAAAACATATAAATACAAAGGAAATGCTGAATATTGTAAAGTAAAGTATTAAAACATCATATAATGACTAATTCAAAAGAATAATGGAAAATCATCTGGTGTACATGATGAGATGTGTAGTATCTGTGAGATGGCAGTTGTTTGGATGCAAAACCAGATCAAGCGAAATGAGACTGAAGATCAAATAATTAACTATGTTGTTCAGGTAGATGTGAAAGTCTAACAGGTCTAATAGGTACTTTAGATGATAATACAAGTAACTAACCTGGTTATATACAAGTAACTATTAAACAGGCCGGTCTTTAGATAATAATACAAGTAACTAACCTGGTTATATACTTATGTATGTTAACAAGAACTTATTTGAGCCTAAATCTATATGCAAGTGAAGCTTTATAACTACACTCATGTGATCACCCTAGCGTTGACATTGTTAAGTAATTAATTGCTCACCCTAGCGTTGACCCAGTTAACTTTAACCCTCTTATTGGATCCACTTTGTGCAGCGTACAAGACGATTGCCCTACAAAAAAATTAAGAAATATATCAAAGAATATAATATAATGTTTCGATAATTTGTAATACTTACGCATCTATAGTTTGCCTCAATTGCGAATTGACAGTGCTAGCCCTAAGAGAATCAAGATAATAGACCAAATTAAGTCAAACAACATATAAGATATTCAACTAACCTAAGCTCATATATAAAATTTTCATAAGTCATGGGGTAAAATTTTCAGTTAAATGACATTAATTGTACCAGTTTCTTGACATAGATTAAACAAGCAATCGATAGATTAATAAATGTATAATAAAGACACAAATCCTTATATACATAATATGTTCCTCGATACAGATTTTATATTCGTCACTAATTTAAGTTCCCATTTAACCACTTGTGTACTTATTTGTAACAGAAAAAAGTCACTAGAACCCCTCACATATATGGTGGTGCTTTAACATTTTCAAAATTGTTAAACCTTTCAAAAAGACATCAAATAATTCAAATTAGGTCTTGGTATTACTTTTTGTGGCTCGATGCATCACTGTTGCTTTCAACCAGTTAAACCTTTCAACCAGTTCCCAAATTGTTGTTGCTCTTTATAATGAACAACCAAACCACCAAAACTTAGCTATCCTTTTGGGGTGGGGTGGTGTTGAGTAAGCAACCTGTGGTTCGAAATTTGTTTCATCAAAATTTCTTTGATTGTGTTTTAGGATTAAAAGTTAATGAACCATGATCTAAAAAACTAATGGACCATGATCTAAAAATTTAAACCTTTCAACCAGAAGATGGAGACAAAGTTTAAACCTTTCAACCAGAGGATGGAGACAAAGTTAATGGACCATGATCTAAATATTTTCTTTGTGACATTTCATCAAACACCTGGTGACTGCTATTTGTTTCATCAAATGAGACAACACATCAAGTCATTGAGCCTCAAAATCAATAAATCGCAAAAGCCCTAACACCAGAAATAAACCCTAAATCAAAGTAAACAAAACAGAATACCTGAAAGCTCGGAAACCGCCTCCTTTTGCTCGGAAATCGCCTCTTTTGCTCTGAATTTGCCTAGGGTTTTCAGAGGAAATCGCTACCTTTGATTGTGTTTTAGGATTAAAAGAACACGAGATGAATGTGGGTGGACTGAGATAACTTGTGTTATGGTTCTATGACTTCGGTTGTAGGAGATGGAGGTGAGAACATCGTGCGATTGTAGGAGATGGAGGTGTGAGCGGGATATGCGATTGTAGGAGATGGAGGTGTGAGCGCGAGTTGAGGTGTTTTAGGGTTTTCAGAAAGAAAGAAGAGCGGACATTGAAAAAGTGTATGAGCGGGATATCTTAAATTAAAAGATGACAGTTTTCGGATGACACACATATTGAAAAAAGTGTAGTCCGTGTTTTTTTTAATATGACATTAAAAGATGACACACGTTTTTGCGTGTCATAGATCGCGTGTCATTAAAGCCCAGTTTTACTAGGATGACACTAAAACGATGACACACGCTGTTGCACGTCATAGTTCGCGTGTCATTAAATGTATATTTTGTAGTAGTATACCCAATTCTTTGTCATGACGAATGACATCGAAAAGTATTTCTCCATGAACAAGTCCACCTACCTAGTATCTTGGTCGGATTTACTTGAACTATTCAGTTGCAGTCTACCTCTCACTATCATCTACTCAATTCTTAATCTTCCATGAAGTGTCATATATGGCCACTTTCATTCTTCCAAGTGTGTTTTGCACATTCACATCCAACTTTTTTTTGTGTTTTCATGTAAAATGTGTTAAAATAAAATATATAATGTTGTACATATTAAACAAAAAAATATGGGACCACAACAACTTTTATCTATCTTAAATTCTGATTTTGTGAAGATGTTTCATGCATGGACACACCATAACTTTTTGAAACCTTAATCACGTGTCAGTGTGTCTCCTATGGAACTAACATCTTTGCTAGTTATCTACTTCCATTTAACTTGTTTTTGTCACGTTTAGTTCATGATAATCATCATTGCAAGCCCATTGGCCTTCATTTTAAAATATGTTGTTTGTTTCTAGAACACCTATTGGTCAGTATCAGTTTAATCAATTCCATTTTTTTTATCATAAATTATCCTCTTGTTACAAATCCTTAATGTTACTACATTACTTGGTTCTCTTAATTAACCTCCCTGTTTTTATATTAGCAAATAGTAAAATTACAAATATCAAGAGTCAGAAAAGAAAATAGTGGAAATAAGATCTTTTATTATCATCATTTGCAACATTAGAAAAACATGTGTGTCATCAATATTTTTTAACACATGTATGTAAAAGTTGTAATAGCTATGTTAAAAGGCTTTATTCTCCACCCGGTTGACTTTCGTTTAGACCCTCTTAATTACTTGCAGTTCTTCTATTTGCTTATAATAAAAATGGAGCAGTATCTCTTGAGATTGTCAAAGAACAGACAAAGAATAGAGAATTCACTTTCAAGCTCAGTTTGTGAAACAATTTCAACTAAAAAATACAAAGAACAGAGAATTCACTTTCAAGATAGATCGTATTAATTATCAAGAGATTACAATACAAGGATTACAAATAACAAAAAGACTTACACCTCAATTAGAAAACATAATACAATATATAGAGTTCGACTTCAACTCATATACAAGAGAGAGTTACCCTAAAATCAATATCCACCCTTGATTTTAGGGTTCCAATCACACATTGTGTTGATTCATTACAAATGTAATTAAAACATGAAACAATAATGTAACCGGAAAGTACATAATTCCTAACAATTACTGAAGATCTTCCGATGAACCTCGTTGTTATGTAGAATTAGGGTGCACATTATCTCTGCATCAAACATATCATCAAAAGAACTAGTGCATCGGTAGTGAAATATACTTGGGCGGTGAAATTTGCTATTCGTTATCGACTTTATTCATTGGCATCAAAGCTATTGGTCGGTATTAAAGTTGATCTTTGGAAGTGTACTTTGGCTTTCAGCACTAAACTTGTATTTTGGTAGAAAGACTCGTCGGAAGTAAGTAACTAAAATATTTTGAGAACATCAGCCCCAAGGTTCTTACGCACATGGCTAAATGTGAAACAATACCACAGTTCTTCTATCATTCTCAGGCTCTTCATTAGAACTTCCTGTGCTGGGTCTGAACATTCTGCAAAACAAAAATTTACCATTGTGTTGATTAAATCATCATAATTACACTCGAGGCCAAAGGGAATATCCAATCTTTGAAAAAATTGTAAGCCACCAAAAATAAAGAATGATTCATAAACCGTCCCTGAAATCGTTCAACCTAGAAGGAAGAATGATTCATAAACTATAAACAATATACCTTCATTAAAAGGTGCACATATGTATACCCCCAACTCAAAAGAAGAAAAACATGTTTTTTCACGTACAGACTTGAAGGATAGTCCTTGTAATCGTGAACCTTCAGCCTTCAACCTCTGTCTCTTTGTTATCTCGTTAATCGTTGTTTGCAAATTGTAATTATCAACCAAAATAGAAAGGGTGAACTTGTGTGCTCAAATTTATTGATTATTAGGTTATGGGCTTAGTTTTTAAAATGGGTAATGGTTTAACTTGTTTATTTGGTATTTGGGTTAAATTGTTTATTTGGTTTGATTGTTTTTAGTTTATAATAATTTTATACTTGTAAAATTTTAAAATCTTAAATTATTTTCTACTTTGGTCGGTGACAAAATTCCATGGGGTCGGTTTCATATAATTCATATTAGTCGGTTTTCAAATTTCATGTGGTTGATGTCAAAACTTTGAGGGTTGCTCGGGATTAAATATACTAAAAAAATCATGGGTTTGGCTGACCCTTCAATAAGCGTTAAGTCCGTCACTGTTTTTCATTCTACGAACCTAGCACATAGTGTATGTAGACCAAAAAAAAGTATAAAAAATGTGTGTGCATTCTATGATCCCTAACAAAGAAAAGTGTGTACATATACATCCATTCTATGACCCTAACATACGTAGTGTATGTATATGTTACAAGATCAGACAAAGAATAAAAGCACACATGTCAAACATGTAATGTGTGGGTGTATACATATATGTTTAATTATCACTTTCGAACTAATTCAAGAACCCAATTTGTAACCCAAGAACAAATTACGGCTTTGACTAGTTACGTGAACGGAAGATGAGATGAATTATTAAAACCAATATTATTCCATTCTTAAAGTTGCAAAACAAAATCATATAAATAGAAAACACAAAACCTATCCTAAACCTACTAGATAACCTTAATGATAAACTAAAACATATCTTAACCTACTAGATAAATGCCAAATTATTAATAAACTAAGCATTAGACTCATACTAGGACTAATACCCTTGATTTCAATTTTCATCCAAACCTCCAAGAAATCAGTTATGACAAGATTAGTCCAACAATCACCCCCTAATCTTGTCATGCACTTCTCTTCAAAATAAAGCTGGATCATTGTCTCTTTCATACCGTGCCAAGTTAGCCTCTTCCTTCATTACTCATTTTGGGCACTCGTTCGCAAAGTGACCAAACTCACCGCACTTCGAAACATTTAACGTGGCTCTTATCTCGTTGGACCCGTTCACTGTCTTGACCCTTCCCGGACCCCCGAACCTTTCCATGGCCTCGTCCTAGATCATCCCGACTTGAACTTCCACAACCACATTGTTCACACACATGATTTTTCTCCTTAGCAAACAACAAGCTCCCATGAATGTCTTCTCCTTTATCGGATCCTTTGATACGCTCCTCATATGCCTTCAATCTTCCAACAGCTTCATCAAAGAGCATCAAATCCAACTCGAAACATTGTTCAATTGACGCCACAATTTGAAGAAAAGACTTAGGCATTGAATCAAGTAGCCTTCTCACCAATTCCTTTTCTTCAATCTCTTGTCCGAGACTCCTCGCATTTGAAGCTAACCCAGTAAGTTTAGTTGCAAAACCATCAACTAACTCACCCTCCTTCATGCGTAGTCCTTCAAGTTCCCTCTTCAATGATGCTAGCCTAGCCGTTCTCACCCTATCCACTACTAAATACCTTGTTTTCAGCCCATCCCATACTTGTTTTACATCGGTGTAACCCACCATTTGTAACACCATATCTTCCGGTATGGCTTGAAACAAGAAAGCAAGAGCTTGCTTTGATTTCTTTGGATCCACCGCAGCTCCTAACCCCCTTGGTTCGATTGCCTCCAATATGCCATATGCATCCATAATCGACTTAACTTTGATGGCCCACACCGGGTAATTTGTAGGAGTCAGAACCTAACACTGATATGACATAGAACTCCCCTCTTTTGTAGGTACCAAAGACATCTTATTCTTTACAACTTCAATCATTCTTGACCAATCTTGATATCCCTCTTCCCGGGTCCTAGAACTACACCGTTCATGACCACCGATCAAAGAAAAAAACAAGCCCGCTACCCTGCTGCTTCTACCGTTTTTCTTCTTTACCTGCTAGGCAAGACTAGATTCCTGCTTTGACGAATCTTTTCCCGTCCGCCTACCCGCAAATCTAATCGGATATCTTCTGCAAAAAAAAACAACCTACCCCGGTTACTTCGTTTTCATCCTTGGCGAGAAGGACAGGGTCGATTGATCACACGGATTGAAGATGTGGTAACTTTTCTTTTAACAACTTCTCGGTCCTAGAGCTTTAACGCTCTAATACCAATTAAATACCAATTAATGGTTTAATTATCACTTTCGAACTCCTAATTCAAGAACCCAATTTGTAACCCAAGAACAAATTACGGCTTTGACTAGTTACGTGAACGGAAGATGAGATGAATTATTAAAACCAATATTATTCCATTCTTAAAGTTGCAAAACAAAACCATATACATAGAAAACACAAAACCTATCCTAAACCTACTAGATAACCTTAATGATAAACTAAAACAAATTAAAACATATCTTAACCTACTAGATAAATGCCAAATTATTAATAAAATAAACATTAGACTTACTAGGAGTAATACCCTTGATTTCAATTTTCATCCAAACCTCCAAGAAATCAGTTATGACAAGATTAGTCCAACAAAAAACAGTGTGTGTATGTTCATTCTACGACCCTAACACAAGGGTATGTATGTGTTATGAGCTGAAACAAAAAAAACATAAATCAAACGTTAACTATATATCTCAATGAATAAAAACACAATAGAAGAAAAAAAATGAAGATAGAAGTGAATATGAGCAAAAATGAAGTAAAGAACATAACTTTAGAGTTTAGATATATAGGGGTTTTACTAATCTCATCTTATAAGCCATTGGATTCTCACTTACGACCAAGTTTTTTGTTTGTAAATTTTAATTTTTAGACAACTGATTGTTTTGATTTGTCACAGCATGGAGAGCATCTTGGAGCGATATGAGAGATATTCTTATACTGAAAGACAGCTAGTTGCACCAGATTCTACTCCAGTACCCTACTTCATCTTTGATTTTTTACCTAGTTTTAGTTTAAAAAAAAAAGATTTAATTTGAGCTATTTGTTTCTTTTTTACTTGATGATATTACATATTTACATCTGTATATATCACAGAGAAACTGGACCCTAGAGTACAACAAACTTAAATCTAGGGCTGAGCTATTACAAAGAAATCACAGGTGATTAATTATAGTCATTTTATTTTATTAAAAAGTTTTATTTACTTGTTTGAAAAATAATACATTTTCATAATTAACTGTTTAGGCACTATATGGGTGAAGATATAGAGTCACTGAGCATGAAAGAAATCCAAAATCTGGAGCAACAGCTTGATACTGGACTCAAGAATATTCGCACGAGAAAAGTACGCATGCGCTCGTCTATAATATTTAACTCGTTACCGATTATATTTTTAGATCATGGATTCACTGGAACCTTTGTCTTGCAGAACCAACTCCTACATGAATCAATCTCTGAGCTCCAGAAAAAGGTGGTCATTTTATTATTTCCTTTTACCGTTCTAAAATCACTACTACACAAATGAGTATTACCAACAGACTGATTCCGTCGGTAGATCACCGACGGAATATTTGCTACTTAAGCATATAAATGCATACTTATATCCTCTTCATTTTATAGTTTTTTTTCTACTTCTGATTCCTAATGCATGATGAACCACCAGGGAAAGGCCATACAGGAGCAGAACACTACTTTGAACAAGAAAGTGAGTTGCAATATTTCTCTTATTTAGTTCAATGGAAATAATGAAACATTTGTTAGGTTTACATTCTTTGACGTAGGGGTGTGCATTAGTCAGTTTTTGGGTAAAACCTAACCCAAAATCAAAAGTTCGGTTTTTGATTTTTACACAATAGGCTCACTTCGGTTTCGGTTATTTGATTTTACCAATTGGGCTTAAATTTTCTGGAATAAAAGAAAAATGACACAAAAGGATGAATTTGGGTATGAAATTTTGGGGCTACTACGCAATTTATTAGTTTCTTATAAAATACATAATTAACATTCAAAAATAAATATTATAATCCATGATTTCAATAACAAATATAAAACTTAACCCACAATTAATGTAAATACACGTAATACAAATATGCATACACATTTAGCATAAAAGCACGTAACACAATATAATATATATTATAAAATATGCATCCACATAATATATAAGTTCGGTTTTTTCAATTTTCAAAAAATATAAAACCGAAACTAAACCGTAATTTCTGTTTTTCAAAAAATACAACACCAAACCGTTCTTTATTAGTTTGAGTCGATTTTTTCGGTTAATTCGGATTTTTGCCTACCTCTATGGTTTGATGTTCGTATTCCATTTCCATGTCCATTTATAAGTTTTCAGAATTTTAAACTGTCACATAGAGCAATTAAGTGATCACCAAATGCTCATTCCATGAATAGATCAAGGAGAAGGAGAAAGACAAGACCATACCACAAAACCCTCACTGGGAACAGCATAACTATATGCATCATGATACAACCTTCCTCATGCCGCAACCACATCCCGCTCTCAACATCGGGTAATCATCTATCGTATAATCTTTTGCTTTTTTAGTGCCAAAAATATTGCAAGTAATACAAATAAAATTATGTTATTATCCTTTTGAATTAATACCAAATTATGAGGACTGTCTTAATCATGTTTAATTTGTAATTTGATATGTGGTGTAGAGGAGATTATAACCAAGCTGCTTCTGGTGGGGTTGATGGAAGAACCAACGAGCTTGACCTCAGTCTGCAGCCTATATATTGCCACTTGAGGTGCTTTCCTAATTAGTAAAATGATCCAGTGATCCATCAATGCTATATGATTATATGTTAATGACAATTTAGCAAAGAAAGGAGACAATATATTGAACAAACAGCAAGTTATCTATATTTGCCCAGGAATATTTGGCTCTTAATTGTAACTTCATGTTAAACTTGCTTGCTGGAAAATTGTTATATAGTATGTATAAAACAGGATCTATTGTGTATTGTGTGACTATTTATGGCTATGTTTTTGTTGGAATACAATCTATATTGAGCAGCCAAAATCATCTATCAATTTTGAAATTAACCAGACCTAATTTTATACAACAGAATATCCACTACAAGAAAATTCACAAACCATGCATCCCTCTTCATTCATAAACCATTTTTTGAATTAAATTAAATAAAACATAATTAAAAACATATAAATAATTAATACCAAATATGAACCTTTAAAACGTAATATTTCACTAACAGTTAGCTATCAAGTCGGGGTATGTAGGTGTTTGTAATATATTCGACGAGATCCCGGCGAAGGCTTTCATGAGTTACTTGGCAACAAAATTATAAAAGAATGTCATCGTCTCGTTCTTCAATGGTTGGAAATTTTGGAACTTAATTGGGACTTATTGCAGCGCCGTCGTCTTTCAAAATCATATTATGTAATATAATGCAAACGTATATTATATTTCTAGTTTTGGAAGATTGCATTGCATTGCCCGTGCAGGTCATCCCACTATAGCCCATTTACTTTTTAGGACACCAAAAGCTAGTTGCACATCTTTTCTTGCCGCCTCTTGTGTTGCCTTGAATCGTTTACGTTTATCTTCAGGTGAAAAACTAAAGGATTTCACCATGGCTGCCCAATTAGGATATATCCCATCAGTGAGATAATATCCAAACTTGTATTGTACACCGTTTACCTAGAATGGGCACTTGGGTTCGGTTCCGTGTTCAATAGTGTTGAATCATGACGATTGATTGAGTACGTTAATGTCGTTGTTGTAACCTGCGATAACAAAGAATGCATTCCAAAACCATAAATCATTCGAGGCTACCGCTTCGAGCATAATCGTAGGGTACTAGTGATCACATCTTGGAAATCCATGTCATTGGGCAATTCCGCCAAACCCAATATGTGCAATCAATGCTACCTTCCCTTCTTGGAAATCCATGTCGGCTTTCATGTGCGGCGTACAAACATTGTATGTCATGTGAAGTCGGTTTAAGTAAATATTCTTTTTCATATAATAGAATAACTCATTCACAAAAGTATTGTATACTCATGGAAGTTCTTTCTGACATATTCAAGTACTCATGTAGCAAGTGGGGAACATTACCGTATGCTAATTGATCGACGTATTGCCCAGTGACGGATCTAGGAAAAAAATTCAAATGTATCAAAAATTTCATTCAGATGTATAGGGAAACAAAAAAAGGGTAAAATTTTCCACTACCTCTCCCCATAAGGTAAATCCGCCCATGGTATTGCTGATGTGCCCTTTTTGTAATGACGTTAAAACTCCTTTTACACCTCGCATCTCCCATTATTTGAAAATATTCAAAGTTGGCTCGACTTAAATGAACTTAATAATTTATATAAATTTATTAAATAATATTATTAACTAACTATTACTTTACTTGATACTTTCAAGCTTAATCTGACTCGACTCGATCCTTTTATTCTCGGCTTAACTCGACTTAATACTTAGCGTGTTCAACTTAATTCAGCTTAATTAAAAATAGTTCTACGGTTACATAAATATACATACACACAAAGGGTAAATGCTTATAGCTTGTGAGCTTTACGAGTTAGTTATCAACAAACTTGATCTCGACTCAATAGTCTACATGAGTTGATTGATATGTACCCAAGCGCCCCACGTAACCAAGGAGTAGTTTAATTCATGCTTTAGCCTCCTCACGTTTTCGTGCAACATTAGTTTATTTATTTTCATGCATTTGCTTAATTGAGTTTGTTTCTAATTGTCTACTAGTGGATCTGTTAATGGGTCTAGTTAATTTTCTTGTAAGGCTAGAAATAGCAAGTATGTTAATTCTGTAACAATGAAATGAATATTAATAGTCTAATTCTCCACGTTATCTTCATATTCTATCCTTCTTGATTTCTCAGGTCGGTACCATGGCCGTCCTTGAGGGTGTGCACGGTGGGCAATCACACAGGGTCCATGTTCCAAAGGGGGCCCAAATTCTTATTCCCGTTTAGACACCGTAAGTCGAGTAACATATATAAAAAAATTATACTTATATTACATGTTATAGAGTGGGCCTAATCCCACAAAATCTCTTAAAAATTACATGTTGCAGATTGGGGGGGGGTGGCTATTTTCTAATACTCGCACAAGACATCTGAAATCTTGGAGACAACCATGGTTGATAACACAAGATTAATCGAACTTGATCTTAAATTAACTAAAATATAAAAGATTTCAAGTATTTACGAATTAGTCTATCTGTCTATGTGATGAATAAATCACATCCTAAAATGGTATTATGGGCCGAAAGTATAATGGGTCATTGTTAGGCCCATGGTAAGGATTCGTATACTTTTTTGCATTGTTAATATCTAAACATCTGTATCTCTGTCTATACTACATAATAAACAAGTAAAATAAGAGGAAACTTATCATAATTCTAGGTCTCCCCATTCTCATTTTCCCGCATCTCTATCCTATTAATAATCAACTTCACTATTTAGTCAACTAAATTAATTATTTGTTTTAATTTTTATCTATACATTTTTTTAATTTAAAAATGTGTTTATTATCAATTAATTTGTTCAATCATATTTTTATAAACTCTACAAACTGTAAACAATTTTATAGCCAGCTAGGATTCAAATAAAAAACTTTTAATCATATATTTATATATATTCACATTGTTCCATTTTGACGAGTGTATGTGTTAAAATATTACATTATATTTTATTAAACCCATGTAATACACGGGTTTATTCAACCCGTGTATTACACGGGTTTTAAAAACATAAACTTTTTATTACTATGTATTTAATATTATATTTATTCAATCCGTGTAACACACGAGATTATAACCTAGTATTTGATATAAAACTAACTTTAACTAAAAAATTATGAGAAAGGAACAAAGTATTATAGTTAATACATCATGTATATATATTCTTAAAGTTCTTTACGTAGGGTTAAATATAAATAAATACGTTTATATTTAATATTTCTTTATTTAGAATTTTCTTTTATATATATACACATCGATGGATTTATGGGGGTCTGGATGGTCCCTTGACCCTAATGGCGGAGCCAAAAATCATTTCCTAGTCTCATTTTTTTTATAGTCCGATTTATAGTAACCTAGAGTCAAAATTTTGGATAAGGTCAGGGTGAATCACATAATAAAAGTCAGGGGGGTTTACGAGCTAGCCGGTTTCCTCCTGGAACGGGGTAGCGCCATCTTCGAGCGTCAAAATTGTTGAATAACAACCATGTACAGAGAAAAAGGCGAAGTCTCTATATTACACAAATGAAGATTAGCTTACAAATGAAGAAAAAAAAACAACATTAGATAGAAAGATAACTGGGCTAGGGTTAAAGCCCATAACAGGGCTCATAACAACTTATTATGCTACCCCCCCCCCCCCCCTCAAACTCACAATGCAATAGAAATAAAAATTGAAAGTTTGTCACACAAAAAACAAAACCGAGATGCCGATTGAGCATTGGTGAAAATATCTGCAATCTGCAAGGCTGATAGAACAAAAGGAAGTGAGATGGTCCCGAGCTGAAGATGATGACGAGTAAAATGACAATCTATCTCAATATGTTTTGTTCGTTCATGAAAGACAGAGTTCTTGGCGATCTACATAGCACTTTGATTATCACAATGTAATGGGGTAGGCGAGGAAACAGCAACCCCCATATCTGCCAGAAGTCATCGTAACCAAATAATTTCACATGTAGTCACAACCATAGCACGATATTCAGCCTCAGTGGAGGACCTACAGACAACGTCTTGTTTCTTGCTTTTCCATGATATTAAGGAATCACCAAGGAAAATACAGAAACATGTAGTAGATTTACAATCATTGGGATCACTATCCCAATCAGCATCACTATAGGCACACAATTCCAGAGAAGACGTACAAGAGAATAAAATACTTTGAAACTGAGTGCCACCAAGATACCTCAAAATACGAAGAACAGCTCCCTAGTGAACAGAAGTAGGAGCGGTAACAAACTGGCTAACCACATGAACAGCATGAGCGATATCAGGGCGAGTAACTATAAGATAAACCAAACTGCCTACAATGGTACGATATAGGCTCGGATCAGATAGAGGAACACCATTAGTGGGAGAGTAACGTGCATTGGTTTCAAGGGGAGTGTCTGCAATTATGTTATCAGAAAGTCTTGCACGTTGAAACAAATCAGAAATATACTTCGTCTGAGAGAGAAGATATCCCTTTTTAGATTGAGCTACCTCAATCCCCAAAAAATACCGTAATAACCCCAAATCTTTCATAGCAAAACGATGGGCCAAGTCACGCTTCAAGGATTCAATGCCATCATAATCATAGCCTGTAATAATCATGTCATCCACATATAAAGACAAGAGAATGCGTCCGGTATTCGTACATTGAACAAATAATGTTGAATCATGATTGCTAGGAAGAAAGCCAAGGGACGTGATGACTGTAGAGAATTTTTCAAACCAGGCACGAGGGGCCTGTTTGAGTCAATATAGAGCTTATCGAAGCCGACAGACTTACCAGGCTGATGAGCTATTCCTGGGGGTGGAGTCATGTAAACCTCATCATGAAGATCACCATTCAGAAAAGCATTTTTGACATCCATTTGACAGATCTTCCATTGTCGAACGGACGCAACAACAATTAAAGTACGAACTATTGTCATTTTTGCCACAGGGGCAAAGGCCTCCTCATAATACATACCATACGTTTGTGAATATCCTTTTGCATAAGTCTGGCCTTGTACCGTTCAACAGAGCTATCAGACTTTGTCTTAATCTTATACACCCAACGACAACCAACCTTATGTTTACCTGGTGGTAGAGGAACCAAATCCTATGTGTGAGTCTGATGAAGAGCAGTGAGCTCTTCAGCCATAGCATTTTGCCATAGAGGATCAGAGACAGCCTCTCTATATGAGTAGACTTACATGCACGAGTAGACTTTCTTGGAAGTGGAGTAGAATCAACATTGGTGCCAGATGACATGGAAGGTTCATGAACTGGCACATCATGTGCAACAGAAGTATCTGGAGCAAGCATATTAGGATGAACAGACGAATCGGGAACATCAGAGGTTGGGACATCAATGTTGCTAGCAAAAGTATCAATATTCTGAAGATCTGACTTTGTTACATCATGGGACTTAGCTGGAATAAAATAGAATGGAATATGTTCAAGAAAAGTAACATGTCTTCATACATACAACTTCTGAATTACAGGATCAAAACAACGGTATCCTTTTTGTCCCGTGCCATATCCCTTAGGACCACTGGCATAGCCTAAGAAAACACATAAGGCTGACTTATTGGTCAATTTGTCTCATTCAACATGAGGACGGAGAGCAAAACAAGTATATAATCTGGGAGTTCACCGAAAAGACTTTCAAAGGGAGACATCCCATCATTGTGAGAAGTATGGATCCTATTAATCACATGTTGGTCAGAAGTGCTTCTCTCCAAAGGACACTAGGTACTTCAGCAGATAAAAGGGATGAACGAGCGGTTTCCATAAGATGACGATGTTTCCTTTCAGCAACACCATTCTGTTGAGAGGTGTCAGTACAAGACGATTGGTGTATGGTTCCATCTGATGCAAGCAACTGAGTAAAATCATTAGAGATGTATTCACCCCCTAAGTCACACCTGAAACACTTTATCATAGTCGAATGCTGCGTTTGAACATAAGCCTTAAATGTTTTATAAATGTCAAGTAACTCAGATCTACGTTTCATAAGGTACACCCAGGTATAACGAGTGTAATCATCAATAAAAGGAAACATAATAACGTGAACCACACTTAGTGGATACTGGTGATGGTCCCCACACATCAGAATGAATAATATCAAATGGTGCAACAGAATGAGAAATACTTTTATCAAAAGGTAAAGCAGAAAATTTGGCAAGTTTACAACCACAACAATAAAAAATATCACAGGTTTGCACGGACCCAAAACACCTGTGGAAACCAAAAATTTTAAACTAGATGCGGACACATGTCCCAAACAAGAATGCCAAATATAAAATGCAGACGACAAAGGACTTTAACGAAAAAAAGATAAATCAACGCTGGAGGCAGCAACACCAGGAGCAGGTACTTTGAGTTCTTCTAAGACAAATAATCTCCCACCCTACGGCCGATCCCAATCACCCTCTGAGTGTGTTGATCCTGCACAACACAAACAGTGTCACAAAAGAAAACCCAAAATCCAGACTAACACAACTGACTGACTGCAGCAAGATTTATGGCAAGCTTCGGAATATAATAGACACCATTGAGAGACACATGAGGGGTAGACACAGATCCAACACCCTCTACCAACATGGATGTAGCACTAGCAGACATGACAGAAACAGGAGAGACATGAGACAAAGAAAGAAAAGAAGACAGATAGGGAGACATATGATGTGAGGCACCAGAATCCAAAATCCATAAAGATGACGAAATACCTGAGGTACCATATGAAGACAATCCGGCAGCAGACATAGCGGTAGGGTTGGCAGCAAGAAACTAGTCTGAACTGTTCAAATACTTACGGATCCAGAGCATATGGTGGTTTGTTCATTTCTACAGATGGTGGTGTAGCAGTAGCAGTAAACTGAGGTGGTTTAAATGTCCATGAAGATGGACCAGATGAACCAGCAAAAGTGGACGTGCGAGCCGGAAATTGTCCACCTGATCTGTTCTGTTGTGGGGGTTTCTGCAAGTTAGAATTCTTTCTTCTAAGTAACAACGGACATTGAGACTTCCAATGATTTTTCCCTTTGCAAAAAGCACATTCATCAAAAGCAACTTTAGCACCTTGTCTGAACTGATTAGAGGGAACGACAAACACAGCTGGAGTAGTTACTTTAGGAGCTTTATCAACCTACGATTTTAACCGAGTTTCCTCTGCAATCAACTCGTGAACAACTGAATCAACTGTTGGGAGAGGGGAACGATAAAGAATCAATCCACGTAGTCCTTCAAAGTCTGAACGTAATGCCATCAAGAATTGTACCAAACGTTGTTCCTCCCTTCTATCAATATAATGTTTAAACACCTTCAGTACTGTAGATTCTGTAAGTGCCAATTGATCCCATAAATCCGACATAGCTCCATAAAAGTCTTGAATGCTCATCTCATTCTATTGAAGAGCACGGATATCAAACTCCAACTGATACTGCTTGGCAAAGTTAGACCGGGTATACAAATTTTCCAAATGGTCCCAAACCTGCTTAGCTGTATCATATTTTGTTAACTGAATACCAATGGACTGACATACAGAGTTGTTGATTCAAGTTATAACTTTAGAGTTATCCGTTTCCCATGTATCAAGAGCTAAGACATATTCAGCAGGCTTAGACTTATCAGTAGGCTTTCCCTTAGTACCTGTGACATAACCCCACATATTTTTCCCTCGAAGAAAGTTTTTCATTACGTAACTCCAGTAGGTGTAGTTTTTACCATCCATACGAGTGCTAATAGACTGAAGAGAGTCATCTTTCTCAGCTAAATTATCAAAACCGAACAACAGTCGAATAACCGCAAACTTGGTAACTAACCGCAAACGTTGTGACCAACCGCAAACTTCGTGACCAACCGCAAACTTCGTGACCAACCGCAAACTTTGTGACCAACCGCAAACTTCGTGAACCAACCGCAAACTTCGTGAACCAACCGTAAACTTCGTGAACCAACCGTAAACTTCATAAAACGGGACAGAAACGAGGTCCAAACATGTCAATCTGTCCAGAAGCTCTTCCAAATACACAAATCAGTTCAAATAAAACAAAATTCATAACTGTGATACCTCACGAGACAAAGAAATCCGATGTAAGCTTCACCAAATGAGTGCTAAGCCTCTACCCTTCAACAACAAACAACTAAACAACGAACGGATCAACAACGGAGCGGAAGCGACAACAAAATCTTCAATCAAGCATGAATATGAATGGTTGAAATTCCGTCTGAGGTATGGACATAACTGGGATATGAAGAGGCATGCCACTGAGCCAGAATTGTCATCGCCGTTAAAAAAAAGTCAATATTATAACAAAAGTACAATGTCATTGAAAAAACACAGTGTTACAAACATAACTTCAACTTTAATCATGTCTAATTTTCAATTTTAAAGATTGAAGAATAACTAAGCTTTACTCATGTTTGGTTTAATCATCCATCGCTAGTTGGCTCGGTTTTTTTATAAGAATTCAGAATCGATTGATTAGATCGACTATGATTATAAAAAACAAATCAATCGAATATGATCGACCATTGTGAATTCGTGAATCTTTGATTACCGTCGAGAATAGGAACAAATCGATGTAGCGGCCTTTTTTCAATTTAGGTTAATCAATTGATATAAACTAATTGGATATGGGCGTATGATGGTTATTGGGTTAAAAAAATAAAAATGGGTCATTAATAACTTAAAGTCCACTATTAAAAATTAAGTAATTGAGCTTAATTTTTAAATTATAAATTTTTTTATTATGTATAACGTTTAGATAAATTTTTTCTTTAGTGAAAAATATATCAAGTTTGTTCATCTCAATTAGATCAATATTTTTTTTAAAACCAATGTCATTAATCATAAAAAAACAGTGGTGTTACTCAAAATTTTCATATTACACATTACATGTGAGACGAGAAATTCACTAGTGTCGGATGAACCCGTTCACCCCAATATGATTCCGCCATTGCTTAACCCTCCGACCAACCAAACTCTCTTTTAGTAGAGTCATCGTATTTGACAGGTGTTTCTTAGCTAGTAGAAACCTTGAGTAGAGTAAAGAGTTAATATAACCGGAACTTTTCTAGCAGCAACGATGAAGGCATTTACAGCTAAATAAAGAAGATATTGGACTACTAGTTACTAGCCTATACAAAAGTTATCAACCGCTAAAAAAGAAACCAACGAATATGGTCCCTCGTAGATGTGCACAAATCGTTTTTTCAAACCAAACCGGTTTGGTTAAGAAAAATCAAAAACTGTTTGAGTGGGTTTGACCGGTTTGAAACCAGTTTTTGAAGGGATTTTGACCGGTTCGTTTCGGATTAAATCGGTTTCTCATTTTATAGGTTTCAAACCTGTTGTTTAAACCGGTTTAAGATCCTTAACTGGTTTTTTTATGCCCTTGGCAGGGCCGGTCCCAAAAATTCTCAAAACGTTTTGGGCCAGGGACATGTAAAAAAAATCTGGGCCTCTAATATATAAAGTCAATAATCATATATAAAAAAAATCCAAAATACGACAATAATTGTTTTAACAATAAACAAAAGAAAAGTATCGTACCAAAATAATCTAAAGTTACTTACTTATACGAATCATGAAGCTCTCCTAGCGTTTTTGGTAACAAAGCTCTCGATCAAGTCTTTATAATCCATAGTCTCTAATATATCATTTTCAATAGATATCATCGCTAATCCGTTAAATCTTTCTTGGGACATTGTTGATCTTAAATATGACTTCAACAACTTCAATTTTGAAAAGCTCCTCTCCGCCGAAGCCACCGTTACCGGAATAGTCAACAAAACTCTATAGACAATCAACGCATTAAGGAAAAAAAGTATCGATTTAAACTTCTAAACTATTGGGCATAGATTAGATAATGGGTATTTTATAATTGAGTTAGTGCATTTAGTTTTCAGTTAACGTGTTAGGCTTTTTATTTTTTAAAACACACACACACATACATATATATATATATATATATATATATATATATAAGGGTTGTATCAAATGAAAACACACTCTTATTGTAAAAACCCTTAAACTCTATATGGATCACACATTCAATTTGTATATTTTAATTTATGGGTACCATTTAATGTAGTTTTTTTTTTCTTTTTTAAATTCTTAAAATACCCCTAAAAGGGTAAAAAGGTAATTTTACACCCTTAATTTCATGTTTTTTTCTTGTTTTTAGACTTTGTTTTTACACAGTTTACAATAATGAAATTTTGAACATGATTTAAAAAAAAACCAAAAAACACAAATGAACAAAAAAAAAATCTACATTAAAAAACCCCAAATATCTTTACAAATAAAAAAATATACAGAAAGCTGGAAAAAAATTACATCAAAATAAAGAAAATCAAATACACATGGGTAAACTCTTTTACATGTGTGTAAAATCAGTTAACACATGTGTAAAAGAATCAAATACACATGAAATCTGAAGAATCCTCATTCGCTTTTTTCCTTCTGTATGAAATCTGAAAAATCCAACATAAGTTATGATTTGAATTTGAGTTATATGTTATTTATAATTACACTATGTAAATTCCATTTACACATGTGAAAATGAATCAAATGCACAAGTGTAAAATTAAAATGCACATCAGTAAAAATTAAAATCTCATGTAAATCAAACTAAAAAGTCAATATCAAAACCTTGTGTATCAAACCCTGTAGCTCTTGAACCCGAAAAGGAAGATTCCCGACTATGGTTAAAGGTGGAGGATATAGCTTATCCCTAAAATCAATTAGCCTCCGTTCACGTGGGGGTAACTTTAAGCTTTCATCGGTTTCTATCTGGCCAGCACCTATAAACAATATCACATGTGTAAAATCAAAATACACATGTGTAAAATCAAAATACACATGTGTAAAACTAAAATACACATGTGTAAAATCACAATACATAGGTGTAAAATCAAAATACACATGTATAAAAATCAAAACATTTAATCTTCAGTTGTATACACTAATGCTAGATCTGTATTTTCTTGTTTTTCAAACATGTGTAAAAGCAATTAATACACACATATTACAAATACATTTAATCTTCAGTTGTATACACTAATGCAAGATCTATATTTTCTTGTTTTTCAACAAACTTTTAAAAATTGAATTAAACATGCTAGATCTGTATTAATTTATGCCACATCTGTAATTTATTTTAATTAAAAATGCTAAATTTAACTAAGAGTAATTTAAAATAATAAGATTAATTAACAACTGTAATTTATTTCTAACAAAGATCAGTAACTTTCTATTCAAGTAATTTGGACCAATACTTAAGTTTTGTGAATATGAAAAATCGATCACTATTGCGTATGTAAGATGTAAACGAAGCAACAAAAATCACAGGGCTACAAAATATCTCAAATCAGGAGCAATTAATCTCAATTCAAGCACCTATTTGTTACATTTATTTTCATGAATCTGGAACACAAGAAACTAAACAAAAAACCAAATCAAAATAAAAAAAGTCGTCGATTTCATACCTTCAATCTTGAAGCTTGAGTTGCAGATCTGAATCCCCCATGCCGACGATTCAATTTCTGTCCACCAACAGCTTTGTACATCGCCTGCGGTGGGTGAGAGTTAGGGTTGGAAGTTTGGTGAGATTTGGGGGGTGGGGTAAAAGATCTGCTATGGATTCGACTTCACCGTAGCTCTCCGGTGACAACGGGTTTGTCTGCAATATGGCATACGTAGACGACGAGTAATTCTTCGTGGAGCAAATTTATAAGATCGTCGGCACCATCCAAACCCTTTTTATCGACTAACATCAAGAACTTGAAAAAGTTATTGTTGAGCTGCTTGTATCCACCTTCAATTTCTTTAGAGTCTTTTTTTAGGTTTGAAAAAGGAGACAGAGAAAAAATGAGATGAAGATCATTCTTCTGATCTTTTATGTTCAGGAGAGAGACATAATAATAGGTATGTGGTACAAGTCAAATTACAATAATGCCCCTTTAGTTTAAAAATAAACCAAAAATACAAGAAATTAATGTATGGACCATATTGAGTTTAAGGGTTTACACATTAAGTAAAGGTTTACACAAATGATATGTCCCCTATATATATAGGGGAAGGTTCCAGAGAAAACCACAAGTTAGGCGAAAACTGAGAAAACCACTAAAAAAATCAATTTTACCTAATCATATAATAATTTTTTTTGCTTTATTTTATTTTTATTTATTTATAAGAGTATCAATGTAATATTAAACATTTTTATCAAAAAACATTTTTACACATAGTGTTACATATACGTAAACATAAAACAAAAAAATTATTTTTGGATACGTATACGTAAATAAAAAAAATTGCCTAAAATGATGTGGTTTTCTCAGTTTTCGCCTAACTTTGTGGTTTTCTCTTGATCCCTCCCGTATATATATATAGGGTATGGCTATAATGAAAACCCACTTTAAATGAAGAAACCCACTAAACCCTGTTTTACATATGTAAAAAAAACTTTTTTTTTATTTTTTGAATGAATTCTACATTCAATTTTATCACTTTTGGTGAAAAAAATATAAAAAAATGTCGAGTGGTTTTAAAATTTTTTTTTTAAATCTGACTTTTTGTACATATGTAATTGCTGACGTATGCATACGTAAGAAAAAAAGCGCTGATTTTTGTTATTTTCATTTTTATTCAGCGTTTTTTTAATATTTTTTTTGCGACTGAGCTTTTTTTTATATAAATAATCAATCCCAAATTTTTTTAAAAATTTTTCTAATTTTTTTCAAAGGGTTTAGTGGGTTTCTTTTCTACCCTTTCTCTCTCTCTCTCTCTCTATATATATATATATATATATATATAATTTTGAAATTTCGATCCTCAGGGGTTATCGGGCCTGGAGTCGTCGCCCACTTTCCCCCCCCCCTTCCGGGCCAGCCCTGGCCCTTGGGTCATGGTATTTAGTTTGGTTCTATTGAGGGTTTTTAAAATTTAAGCCAGAATTTAACTAAGTGTACAGTTTAACCTTCTTTTTTTCTTTTTGTTACTTAGGGCAAGTATTAATGCCCGTCTAACTTAAAATGAAAATAAAACACATACAAAGAAAATTATTAAGTACTTCATTTTTATTTACTTTTTTCAGTGCTACTTTATTTAATTTATTATGAAGAAAATGTTTGTCATATTATTCGACTTTTTTAGTTTATTTCTTTATTTGTTATCACTTTATTTAATTTAGAGTTTATTTATTTAGTGACTTCTTGCGAAAGTTTTTTTCCTATTAAAGATATATGATTAGGCAATACTTTTCATCACGTTAACATTTAAGAGCTACACTTTGGAAAAACAAAAAATAATAAAACCCCTCAAAATCAATCATTTATTAGTCTACTACTTTAGAACTCGTGCCTACACTTAACGTGAAAAATATCAATATATTAAAATCTTAAATCTTTATATATATATTTTATATGTGTAAAAATGTATTATATATATTACTATGGATAGAAAACAAAATTCAAAATATGTAAAGATTAATATATAAGAGCATTCATATCAGATTTTTCATCTTCATCTTTATAATTTAACTAAATATCACATTTTTTTCAAGTATATCTTTTAATTTATTTTAATCTCTCACATCTCATTATTTATCTCACTCATAAACACTTATTTTAATATATTTTCTCTTTCTATACACTCACAAAAATATAGAGATCTAGAGATCCGTTCAAAATAGAAGAAAAAATCTAAATTATAAAGATGAAGATATAATTTTTGTTGTGAATGCCCTAAATGGTTTTGAAAGTATGTTAATTACTATTTAATATAATTGGACTTTCATTTATTATTTGATTAAAAATAAAAGTTATATAATTAAATTTTAAAATTTCTTATAATAAGAGATATTTTAAAATAAACGTGTTTATTAGTATAATTAATATTTTTATTTAAAAATATATATTATTATTAAAAGATAGAGGTGTATTCAATAAAAGAGGCATGAGCGGGAAAAAAATGATGATAGCGAATATGGATGCAACACGTGGATGAAAAACATTTATTTATTATATAGTATAAATAGTATAGATATAGATGTTATGATAGCGGTCAAAAAGTTTTGATTACGTATATGTTATTACTAGGCTAAAATCCCGTGTATTACACGGGTTTTGAATAAACCAGTATATTACATCGGTTGAATAAAATATAATGTAATTTGTTAACAAACACATTTGTCAAAATATGTTATTAAAAATGTAATTTGTCGTGACAGTTATAAGTCTGTTAAGTTAGTTTTAAAACATTTTTTTTTCAACTGAGTATTAATTTTTTAATTTAATTGATAAATGTTAGTTCATATTAAATTCATTTGATTGATGATATAATAATTATTTATAATTAAATAATAAGTATTTATAATTAGATTTATTAATATAAAGATTATCTTTAACCTAATAAATGACTACACATGTGTCACTAGTACAATCACTCTTAGTACTATTTTCCCGCACATTGTCTTTTAACCCGTATTTTACACACACGCGGGTCTATACCTGACCCAATACACTTATCTCGGATCTAATATAACACTCCAGACCCGTTCCTTGCTTCATTCGTAACCCTAAATTGAAGTTGCGCCTCCTTCACATGCATCTTCTTCTCGCTTGTCTTCAAGCTACGTTCTTTGGGCTCCTGATTCATCCACTTTCTCTTCCAATAGATATGATTTATCAAACATTTTCCTCTTTTGCCCTAAATCGACTGTATTTGGTTTAATTTTGTCGATTATTTTTCTGTGATTTTGGACTAAATCCACTGTCTGTTTGTATATGTGATATTGTCGGTTTCTGTTCGTTGAGTAGTTATTCAACAGTGTGGTTTCTCTTCCACCGATCGCATAAAAGTTTGTGATAGCAATCTATTTTCTATTTTGTTATGATTTTCAAATATTTATGGGGTTTGCTACAGTAATATATCTGTAAATCGTTGTTTTTTGTGTTATGATTACACGATGTTTAAATTTTTTTCTAGGGTTAACCTAATATACCTGTTTTAATATGTGTATCATGTTATATATTCAAGCATGTCGTGGGTAAATTCTTGACATTATCTGAAATCTAGGCTGCCTTCAATTTCCGGTTCCTCTTTTTCCACGTTACTATTGATTTTACAGCCCCAATCGAACCATTCTATGTTTAGTTGTTTACAAGTCTGTTTCCGATTTCAATTTGATACTTTTATGGCAAATTAGGTTTCTGTATATAGGGTGATGGTTAGAGGATAATTGGGGAAAATCAAATAGCAAATAAGTATGAATATTTTGATTAGGAAAACATTATGCCAAATTGTTGGTTTCATTGTATACATATATGCATTTTGATTACAAAACACACTTTCTGCTATCACCCTACCTGCCATATGGTAAATAATCCAAATGAGTTGTAAACCTTTAATCATCAACATGTATATTTCTTGTGAAGCCATTTGTTTGACCTGTTTTAATATATTCAGGAGGCGTGAAATCTAAGTTTTCATATATTCAGGACCTGTTTTCATATATTAGAGTACTGGAGCAGATATCATGTTACCTGATCAAACAATATAGTGTACAAATTCGAAGGGTGCTGCACAAATTATTTCATAGTTTAGAGTACTGCAGCTGATTATTGATGGAGCCAACACATTTTTGTATATGGTCCCGTTGTGTAAATGGACATCCAGATTGTGATTGGTTTTGGTGTTCATTAAGAAGTGTAGGTTGATTTCGGTTAAATGTAAAGTAAACAATATGAATGTCTTTGTACTTTGGTGTTCTTTAAGAACTAATATTTATGATTGTATAAGTATTCAAACATGTTGTATTAAGTGGGATTTTAAAGTTCGGATATTTGAAATATTCTATTTGTTATAATTTCATTTTTGGCAATGATGAAAAAAAGACCCTACCAAATAGAAAATCTTGCTGATAACAGGTTAATTTAGGTTTTAAAATGATAAGAAGATGACTTCACTATTTTTCAGTAATAGTCATGTTTTACCGGTTGTTTAACCTTCCATAGAAGAATAGAAATTGTGAGAGTTGGAAACAGAAAATCTATATCATTATAAAGAAGTTTTGTTTTATAAAGAAATGTTTAAAAACTTGTGATTTGTAATTGTACTTTAGTTATTTCCTCTTGGTTATTTATGAAAAAAAGTTAATCATGTTATAGAATTTTGTAATTTCTATTATAAACATATTGTAAATATCAGTTACACATTATAGAAATATATACTTTTTTTTATTATACAACCCCATGTAATACACGGGTCTATAACCTAGTTATTTAATAAAAGAGAGAAATAGAAAATCTAATATTTAATAGAAGAGAGAGGCGAAAAAATAAAGATGAAGAGTAACCAGAGAGTGACACTTGTCCTGAAAAGATTTTCATTTATTAGAGTAGTAAGATAAGATAAGATTTTTACATTGAATATATATAAAAATGTGATTACAAATATGCTTTTAAATAATAAATACTAGTTGCACTCTAATCATATTATTTTTTTAACATTTTTAGAAGATTATTTTTTAAATAAAAAAGAAAGTATGAAACCAACAAAGGTTTGGAATCAGTTTCCTAATACTAGTCGCTGCAGATTTGATATCATCTTTGATCACTCTATACTTTTCTTGTCAAAAGATTCTTGCATTTTCTGGTCAAATCTTTTCAACAATTCCTAATTCTAAACTGCCCAAATGATGTTGAAAAAAATCCTTTTCTTAAATCTGTGATTTGACAGCTTCAATATATTGTACAGTACAACCACTCCATGCATGCCTCAAATTGGTTGGTCAATCTTGCTGGTTCAAATCCAACCATAAAGAATCTTCCAAACATTTGCATAGTCTTTGACCATGCTTGACTTTGACCATCCAACTTCAAATCCACTTTCAATTCTAGGGTTCTTTAAAATTCAAAGTAGGATTAATTCAAGTCACAATTAGAAATATGATTAAAGAACAAACAACCATTGTCGTAAAAATCGATAACAATACGATGAGATGAGACGTTGAATCTTAATATTTACAAACAATATTTTCTAACGTTAGATGGATTTAACATTAGTTCCATGATACAACGTCGTGTTGGATCATAAAAATGAAAAGTAAAGACATATTTACAAACGATATTTTCTAACGTTAGATGGATTTAACATTAGTTCCATGATACGTCGTGTTGGATCATAAAAATGAAAAGTAAAGACATATATACACGGTTGTCGGGTTATATGTGTTGTATTCTAGATGGTGACACGCGACTTGATACAAGTGTGACGAGTCATGAACCTAAGCGCTTAAACGAGTTGAACCTCAAGAGTAAGATCTAATGAGGCTAAAGTTGCAAAAAGATTTCGATTTGAACAAACCACCAAATAGAAACCTAGTGGGAGATTCTTGAGGGCTTCGATTCGAATCTTGAGGGTTTACTTTCACTTTAAGAATTGTTTGCCCGATTTCTTTCCTAATAGAGTCAATAATCTTGAAGTCAACCGGATACCCTGAAGCATCACGGACATAGAATGTATTTACAGCTTTGCCACCGCGTGTTGCCACCTCGGCTCTCGTGACCTGGAGGCTATTTTCGCGGAAGATACGAGTCACATCAGATAAAAGCCCGATTCTGTCTGTTGTGCATAGTTCTAACTTCAAACCCTACATAGAAACAAGCAGCCAATAGTCAGTATCAGGTCCAAGAATATTAACCGGTGTATGCATAATGCAATACGCGCTACAATTTCTTTCTAACTATTCATCATCGTACCTCGGATACTCTTCTTTCAATGGCTGCTTCGATACACCGGATCACTCTTTGCCTCTCGGCCTCTGATTTCACTGGCGAGCCGTCTATATGTCTAATACAGTATTCCTGCAAACACGAATATTATACAAATAAATTACCAAAGAAGTTAAAGAACACATGCGCGCGCACACACAAAGTTAACAAATAACAAACCTGGTAGGCATTCGGCCCTTCGGCATCGACATGTCCATGAAAAACAACATATTCCAAATCGGTTAAGGTACAGATGGTGTCAAACAGTAGTTTAGGTCTATCTTTGCATCGAATCGTGACCACTGAACAATCTTTATCGTACCAGTTAACCACATTCACATCAGGCCTTTGCGTGTCTGCCAAATCTTCACTGTTGCTGATTCTTTCATAGTCGCGGTCCTCAAGCATCATCTGGTGCAGCCGACGCTCAGTGTGGATCGCACATTGAGACACCACAGTCTTCGCTTCTCGAGCTTTGTTGCTGCCTTTAAGCACATTGCAAAGCATCTGCTTTATGGTTGAGAGTCTATCCGGGTCTGTAACTGCTAACCCTGATTCGTCATCGGGCACTTGGACTATGAAAGCGGCCCGTGTGTTGTGGGTCCATACCTCGGCATTTAACACATTACACTTCAAGTGCGTGAGAACCGCACACACTTCCGATAGTAACCCGGGCCTGTCGGTTCCTATCAACTCGATTACCGTGCGGTCGGTTGATGATGTCAACCCGACAGTGGTGAAGCTAGTTTCCGAGCCAAGAACCTGAAACGAACTCACGCTTTACAGACTTGTACCGTACAACTACACGATGTGAACGCGCAAGAATGTTTACCTTTCGAATGTAATCCAAGATTTCTTCATCTGTGATCTTGTTGCCTTCTGGATCAGTGACATTGAAGACTGTTGAACAACATCAAGATCAATTAATATTATTCAAATTTTAAAAGCAAAATCATGTGGCTAAAAAGAAGTTTATTGATTACCATCCATGAACCACCCTCCATCAGAACTGATGTAAGCTTTGGTCACAATGAAGTTTAGATCAGTAAGCACTTGTACAACTTCCAAAAGAATGCCATGTTTGTTTGCACTGTCCACCTGTTTCAATAAATGCTTCAAACATTAAATTAAGCGGAAACATTTCACAACATTAACCAAGTTTTTCAAATGTTCCACTAAAATCTGTAAAAGTTTAAACTTTCATCCAGTGATAAAAATTTTGTATAATCTTTTTATAAATGTTAAAAAAAAATAATTAAGTGAGACAAATGTAATATATATGAATCTTTACACTTGCGGACTCAAACTTTCAGATGAGTCAATCTTGTATAATTTTCTTTATAAATGTTAAAAAAAATTAAATTAAGTAAGACAAATATATATATGAATCTTGACACCCGGAACTCAAGCGCTTAAATCTTGTATAATTTTTTTTATAAATGTTAAAAGAATTTAAAATTAGATGTGGAAAATGTAACATATAAGAATCTTGAAACTTGAGGACTCAAACTGATTGTTTCAATCTTGTATAACTTTTTTTATAAATGTAGAAAGAAATTTAAAAATTTAGTGACTCAAATGAAACATATATAAATCTTGCCACCCGAGACTCAACTTTCAGGTGTTCAATCCTGTATAATTTTTTTATAAATATAAAAGAAATTTAAAATTAAGTGAGGAAATATAACAGAATCTTAATATTTGAGAAACTTGGTCAACAACTGTCCAATTTAGACATATTTCCCAAAACTGGTTTACTTTCAGGCATAAACACAAACACCTAGCAGGCATGCCATAAAACCTGATAAACAGGGTGTATACCTGGATGATGGTGGCATTTTTACAGGATTCGTTGTCAATTACTACTCGCGGCGGGTTCATTCGCCGGATAAACTTCTGATATTCTTCTTCCATGTGTCGAGAGTAGCTCCGACCGGTGGTTTCTGAGGAAATTCATTAAAAAATAATCACAAATTAATAAAAATTAATCACAATTTTAAAAACTATTTAAAGAGGGATTTCGAAAAGAAAGGCGACATACCCATTGCAATTCTTGATACGTTTGATCTGGGTTTTGATTCTTTAATCAAAAGCTAATAAATTTTCTCTGGTTTGTTTCACACATGAACATGAATATATGAACATCAAGAGGACTTTAAAAAGGTGGAGTAGGCGTATTTTAGCATAAATAGGCGCATGATAGCGAGTGGTCATTTAATATGGTAAATGTAAGTTATTAAAGCATTTAAGTTATAATAATAAAATAGTTTATTCCATTTGAAAAGTTGCTGTAAATGGTCTCCAAAGTAGGGGTGTTCAAAATCGGATATCCGAAATTTCGGATATCCGAAAATTTCGGATAGTGAATTTCATTATCCGAATCCATATCCGAAATTTCGGATATCCGAAATTCGGATATCCGAAATTTCGGATATCCATTTGGATAGTGAAACGGATATCCGAAAATATAAAAAAAATAAAAAAATATATAAAAAAAATATTTTAAAATTACAAAAACAATTAAAAACCTTAAAAAACATTAGAAAATATACATATAAAAATATATAAATATAATATATCGGGTTTTGATTCAAATTTTCTTATTTTTAAATAATAAAAACAATTAAAAAATATATATAAATATAATATTTCGGATATTCGGATATCCGAACTATCCGAAAATCACTATCCGAATCCGAATTATCCGAAAATTCGGATATCCGAATTTCGGATATCCGAAATTTCGGATATCCGAATTTTCGGATAATTCGGGTTCGGTTTCGGATTCGGATTTTTTTGAACACCCCTACTCCAAAGTGTGTGGAGAGAGAGTGCTTTGGTTTGTCAAAGTAATTACTTTATTAATTAGTAGTTTAGATTTCGTATATACCCACACGGTGAAAAATATCAATAAATAAGATTTTTAAATCTATACAGGTGTAAAAATGTATCATATTATAAGGATAGAAAATAAAACTCAAAATATTTAAAAGTAATATATAATTGGATTTCAAAAATACATTAAGTACTATTTAATGTAATTTGATTTTCATTTATTATTTAATTGAAAATAAAAATTACATAATTAGATTTGAAAGTTTCATAAATGATAATTTAAAAAAAATATGTTTTATTAGTATAATTAGTAATTTCTTTAAATATATATTTTTGTATAAAGATGGAAGTGCATTTAATAAGAGAGATAGACGAGAAAAAAATGATGAGAATGAATGTGGAGGCGACATGTGGCATGGAAAAACCTTTATTTATTATATAGTATAGATTATTATTATCTTCTGTTAAAACTGCTTTTGATGTTTTAAATTTCTCAATATTTATATGTTTACAAAAGGTTTAACCGTTACTATCTTTGATATTTTATTCTTTTCCAATATGGTAATGTTTTTTTATAAATTTAATTATACATAAATGAATTAGATCATAAAAGAATTATGTGATGTTGATGTGAGAAAAAAAAATTAAAACCTTTATCTATTTAAAGAAACCACATAGTAACTTAGATTCTAACTAGAAGGATCACGCGCTAATAAATAAGTCGTTGGTGAAAAAACGTGTTATAAATATGTAAGTTTAAGATTGTTTTTTCTTGTTTATTTTTTATTTATTACTAACTATATTTTTATTAAGTATTAAATGTTCATTACTACTTAATATTTCATTTACAATTTTTAGATTTTAAATTATAAACTATTTAATATTTTTTTATTCAACTCATGTAAAACACGGGCTTCTAACCTAACCTAACCTAGCATACATAGTTACATTACATAGGTAAACATATATGATCTAAGTGTATGTTAAAAGGATGCTTTGTAATATTGAGATTTTATAAAATATAATTAAATGGTAGGGTTTCATGGTTAAGGAGAGTAATGTTTGAGTAAAGTGTTATTAGTGTTTGAGTTAGGGGTGTTGTTCGGGTAATTTAATCGGGTTTCGGGTAGATCGGTTCGGGTTAATCGGTTTTTCCGTGTGTGTAAGTTTATCCGATAACCGATCCGAATAACATTCGGGTAGATCGGGTTCGGGTTAATCGGTTTTCGGTTTAATCGGGTCGGGTTTCGGGTAGGGACACATGGTTGAAAAAAAAATGAATCAAATTTAAAAACATAAAATAAACGTGTATGTGAAACAAAAATAAGTACATTTCTGAGAGATTAAAGCTTCAAATAGAAGTATTCGTGTTTATGTGGTGGATTTTTTAAACTCATAGTTTAGAAGCGGATTTTGGTGGTGTTGGTGGTGATGGTGAGAAAAAAATGGTAGAATATATAAATGTTCGGTTTATTCGGGTTAATCGGGTTTTTGATGCTTGAAAGTCTAACCGAAACCTGACCCGAATAACAATCGGTTTAAACGGTTTTCGGGTTAATCGGTTACGGGTTATTCGGGTACGGGTTTAATCGGTTCGGGTGAAGTTGGTTCGGGTCGGGTTAATCGGGTACGGGAAAAATCAATGGGCCTAGTTTGAGTGAATGCTGAAGGATACCTAAAAGTTAAAAATCTTTTGAAGTAAAATTATAAGACAATATCTTGGTATGTCATATTATTGTATCACCCAAATTCATAAATGTTTTCCTACTTTTGACCCTAATCTTTCCTTATTGTACAAGATCTCATCAAATCCGCCAAGTGTCAATTTGCGAGGCTACGTGCGATTTACACATCCACGTGTAATATAAGAATGCAACATACTAATTTCATATAGGCACGTGTCGACAGATTTTTAACTTCGCAATAGGTATGGTAGGTGTGCTGGTAGCTGTTGTTAAGAAAGTATTAAGTTAGTATGAAAGATATTATGAAGTAGATAAAGTATGTGTGATGATAGATGATAATATATTTTCTTATAGTTCATATAAGCATTTTGGTCACTAACTAGAAGGAAGAGTTTGAAAGAGAATTATTTTATCATGGATTGATAGATTGTAATATGATGATAGTCATAGATAGGCCTGGCAAACTGGGCGGGTCGGGCGGGTTCGGGTCACGGGTCATAACGGGTTCGGGTCAGAATGGGTTCGGGTCAATATGGGTTAGGAGCAAAATAACTTCGGGTCAAAATGGATCTGGAGCAAAATTAGTACGGGTCAAAACGAGTTGTTTTAAAAATAAACTATCAATTGGGTTCGAGTCCAAATGACATCGCCACCACCGCCGCCACCCACACCACCTCTACCCCACCCCCACCCCACCCCCACCCGTCACACCCCACCCCACCCCCACCCGTCACACCCCACCATGCCGCCATCGCCCGATCGCGGCCACCCACCTACCCCCACCACACCCAACCCCCACCCACTCTACCCCATTCCACCCAACCCTACCCCACCCCCATCCACCCCACCCCACCCCACCCCCACCCTAACCCCATCCCCACCCACCACACCCCTCCATGCCGCCATCGCAAGATCGTCCCCACCCACCCCACCCCACCCCACCCTATCCTACCCCACCACCCCCACCCTACCCCACCCCACCCCACCCACCACACCACGACATCGCAAGATCGTCGCCACCCACCCCACCCTCACCCACCCACCTTACCCCACCCCCACACACCCCACCCTACCCTACCCCGCCCACCACACCCCGCCATGCCGCCATCGCAAGATCGTCCCCACCCCACCCACCCACCCACCCCCATCCTACCTCACCCCCACCCACCCCACCCTACCCACACCCCACCCCACCCCATCACACCCCACTACGTCGCCACCGCCTGAGGAAGGGGGTGGGTGGGGTGGGGGTAGGGTGGGGTGGGGCGGGGCGGGGGTGGGGTGGGTGGCGACGGTAGTGGCGGCGATCGGGAGATGGCGGCGTGTGGTGGGTGGGGTGGGGTGTGGTGTGGTGGGTGGGGTGGGGGGTAGGGTGGCGGTGGGTGGGGTGGGTATGGGTGGTGTGGGTGGCGACGGTGGTGGGTAGGATTGGGCGATGGCGGCGTGGTGGGGTGGGGTGGGTGGGGTGGTTGTGGTGGGGGTGGGGGTGGAGGTGGGTAGGTCGCCTCAACAGGCGGTGGCGGGTGGTTGGCGGCGAATGCGTGTGGTGGTAGTGGTGGCGGCAAAGCGTCGAACGCAAGAGGACGTCGGGTGATGGTGGTGGTGGTGTGAAGGGGTGGTGTTAGTGGCGCGGCAGCGGTGGGGGAGGAGTACAGCGGTAGGCCGCAGCAGCGGGAGAGGGGTGGCGAGGGGCGCCGATGTGGTGGTGGTGGGCGGCGGGGGTGGTGGCGGCGAGGCGGCGGTGGGTGGTGGCGTGACGTTGGTGGCGAGGCTATCCCATTTGCATTATTTTTAAGTTAACATGTTTTATAATACATTTTGACCCATTGACTAATTTTAGGTGACCCAAATTGACCCGTCAACTAATATGAGATGACCCAAATTGACCCGTCAACTAATATGAGGTGACCCAAATTAACCCGTTGACTAATCTAATATGACCCAAATTGACCCATATACAATTGATTTTATACCCAAATTAACCCATTCTTTGAAGAATGGGTCAAGATTGTCACCCCTAGTCATAGATATAGTTTTATTACTGATTTTTATTTGTATAACAACTTTAAAACAAAATGAATAATTTTTTTATTTTTCATTTGATTTTTGTATTTGTGTCTTATAACCCACAAATATGTTATTTATGTCAGTATGTGTTATAAGTTTTATTTAAACTGGTTAATTCTTTTAGCAATATTTTTTCTTTAAATAATAGTAGTTTTGAAAAATGTGTTATTACATTGTTGTTATTTTTTAACTTTGCTAATTATGTTAGTAATAGTGTTTTTTATCAAATAAGAACAACAGTTTTGGAAAGAGTTCTCTTTAAATTCGTTAAATTTTCTAATAAAAATTTAAAAATTATATATGACTCGATTTTCCTTTTTCAAATATATAAATTATGAAAGGGTTCTAGGGTTTTCTTGTTAAATTATGTTTTTGTTATTTTTAAGTGATTTTGTGTTGCCAGTTTTGTCTAACATTACTATAGTTGTATGTATATGATTATGATTTTTGATTAAATGGAGTTTTATTTAGTTTTTTATTTAAGTATATAATAATTTTGATGGTTATCCTTAACAAGATGATTTCACCAAAATTCATAAATGTTTTCCTCTTTTCGACACTAACCCTTCCTTATTGTACCAGATTTCATCAAATCCGTCAAATATCAATTTGCGGGGCTACGTGCACTCTGCACATCCACATGTCAATAGTGATGCAAAATGCTAATTTCATATAGGCACATGTCATAAAGAGTTTTAAGTTCGCAATAGGTATGGTAGGTGTGTATGTAGGTGTTCTAAAGAAAGTAGTAAGTTCGTAAGAAAGATTTTACGAAGCAGATAGAATATGCGTGATGATAGATGATAATTTATTTTCTTATAACTCATAATAATCAATTTGGTACACTAATTATTGAATAAATATCAATCTCTTACAAAAAAGAATATATTTAAACATAAATTTAAGAGGAAAAAACACTATTTATTATTTCTTTAATTACTACCAAATAAGTAAGAGGTATTAGCTAGTTGGGAGGATGCAACATATAATGATGGTGTAATTTTTGTTATGTGTGAAATTTTGTTTGGACTTATAATAAAGTCTTATGATACAGAAAACAAAACTAAACTTAGACATCATTGTATCAAATAACGAAAATAACATTGTACCCATTATGCCTTGGTTTTCCTTTTTCAAATAAGTAAATTCTTAAAGGGTTATAGGTAGTTGTGAATCTTAGTATTTCATTTGTAATAATTACATTGTTTGTAGTCTAGTTTATTCAAATGTGTGGAGATTGTTCACGTATAGTAATCATAATTCATCTCCTCTATACCTAATCGGCGTCAAAGTACCGGTCAAATAAGAGATTTAGCATGTGTGTTATGTTCCTAAATACCTTAACTAGTTAGGGCAAGTAGAGTGTCGATCACACGATAAGTATATGGTCTAGTTGATTATTTGACTAATTATCTAAAACCTAACTTTGATGCGTTGATTGTTGTTGTGAAAACAAGTTGCATGAAAGTAAACAAATACTTGGAAAAGTGAGTTGTAAACAATTATGAGAAAGTAGATCACACTCGGGTATCAGGTTTATGAAGCAACTTTTGCACTAAGTCAGCTTTAGTAAACATCGTTTAGTAAACATGATATAGACACAAGAAATAGTTGATAAATTACTTTTGGTGCCAAAGCTAATACACGAGAGAAAAGTCATCCCTTCAAGTTCCTCTATATATTCAAGTAACTAGGTTAGTTCCCGTGTATTACACGATTAATGAAAAGAAACATATATTATTCATAAGTGTCTAAATAAGAATTACTTTACATAGTGAAAAAAAATAAAATTACAATTACATTCACAAAACCAAATTACGTAAGGTAAATTTTTTAGATTCAAGAAAGTTGATTTTGATTAATTGTTATTTACTTAACAAAGATAAGTTGTTAATTTTTTTTAAAAATTGTCAATTTAATTATCTAATTATAGTAAATTTGCGAGAGTTAATTTATTGATTTTGTTATAATTTAAATAATACAAAGTTCAAAACCTTCAAATCAAACGGTTTTTAAGTTCTAGTCAAATGATATTAAATAATTTTAGCAATTATATTTGTTAAGAATTTATTATTTGTGAGAGGTTTAAAATCTTAAATTATAATTAAACTTTAGGTGGGAAAACCATTTTACAAAAACCTTTATTTATTAGTGAGTATAGATTAATATTTTTCTTTAATTAGTTATATTTTGAATTCTTATTATATATTCTTATTTAATATAATTATTATTCTTCTTTAATAATATATTTATAATATCATTATTATTTAATAAGATATAAGTGCATTTATTAGGAGAGGGAGGCGGGAAAACCAATGTGAGGATGTATGAGCGAGTGACATGTGACAATTCAAAACCTTTATTTATTAGTATGTATAGAATAGATGGTAGAGGCAATGGAAGACCCCTTCTGATGCTCGTGGCGATGGACCATCCCTCTCGACGCTTGGAAAACTCCGTATAGACGCCAGAATCATTAAAGACTGCTTTTGTTTACACCATCAAACATTATATTTTATGTCGATTTATAAATTTAAAAAAAAAACTAAAAATGTTGATGAACATGATATATATTTGGTTACTAGGTTAGAATCCCGTGTAATACACGGGTAATTTGAATATAATGTTATATACTTCGAAATAAAAATTATATTTCTTTAAAACTTGTTATTATATGTGTTGAATAAACTCGTTTATTATGCGTTGAATAAAATGTAATATGTTAACACATACACTCCCCAAAATATGTTTTAAAAAAATGCACTTTGACGTGACAATTATAAATTACGTTAAGTTAATTTATAAAACATTTTTTTTCAACTAGGTATTAATTTTTTTTATGTAATTAATAAATGTTAATTTATATTAACTTTATTTGGTTAATAAGTATCCATAAATATATTTATATTAAATACATAAAAAATGTATTAGTTTAATATCATCATTAAATACAATATTTTTATAACCGGACCGGAAATCGAACCGGACCTCTTACCGGCTCACTGGTCGGACCGGTCCAACCGGTCGGGCCGAATAACCGAATGACGTAATAATTAATTTAATAATTTAACAATATGAAATATAAAAAATAAATCATGTATTTATACAAAATTTTAATATATATATATATATAGATATAAATAAGTGTACAATGAATAATAAATGCATCCTTACATCTATTCATCGAATATATATTTTTTTAAGGTTGAACTTTTATTTTGATATTTGATATAAGCTGTTATATGTGTATATATATTAGATAATCTACAATCTAGCATCAAATTCAACATAGTTTGACTGTCAAACAACAATTGAATTTTCTTTTTCACAGAAAAAGTTTTATCATTAAATTTTCGGTTCTAAATCATTTCTATCCCACATCGCTCAAATGTGTAAAACAAAACCCTGGGTTTATCCTTATAAAGCAAAATTGTTTTTTGTCTCACATCGCTAGAAAGACAAAAACAAACCATCTTTCAACCTCTATAAGTTAAAGAGTAAAAAAAAAATTAAAATACTCAACCGGTCCAACCGCACCTGATACCGGGTTTCCGGTTCAACCGCCGGTTCCCCGCCCAACCGGCCGGGTCTTTGCAGGCCCGTTTCAACTCATATAACCGGACCACCTGGGTCACCGGTCCAGGTTTAAAAACATTGATTAAATAGGAGAAAGTGACGAAAAATCATACAACCAAAACCTTTATTTATAGATATAGATATGGAGAATTGAGCATGCAATCCATTTCATTAATATTTCCTTTAATTTATGTTTTCAAAGGTTTATTGAGCCTTTCATTTTATTATATACTTATTTAATTGATTTGTATTTTAGGAAGTGTGGAATTTAGAGCCCGCACACCCTGACCGAACGGTGGGTCAAATATTGGGTGCGGGCACATATGCGCATGTCTTTGCGGTTACCGCGGCTCCTTTTGTCTCTTGCACATGTTTACTCTCTCCTACTTCAAACAAAAACTTCATTTTTTTACATAAAAAAAATATTCATAAATCTAAAGGACTTATTTAATATAATATGTTTAAAAATAAAATTGAAATAAATATCAAAATCAAAACACAAGACTTCTCTTGGTTATTATTATTACAATTATCAGTTAGTTACTATACTACACATCAATAAAAATATTAATATTATTATTATAGCAAATTACAAATTACGTCTTTTAAGCATTATTCAAATTTCGGTATACGTCATTTAACTAAGTAAATTACAGAAAACATCATTTATGTTTGAAAAGGCTTGCATGTTACGTCCTTTGCCCTGTCGACCGTCAAATTTTATCGTTAAGTCTGGTCACATGCTTTGCATGTGAGGGCAAATTGGTATTTTCACCATTCCAGGGACTATTTCTGTAATTAATTAAAAGATCTGAAGAACAAAAGGGCGGTGAAAAGGCCAATTTGTCTTCCCATGCAAGGCACGTGACCACACCTAATGGTAAAATTTAACGGTCGTTACGCCAAATGACGTAACGTGCAAGCTTTTTCAAACATAAAGGACGTTTTCTGTAACTTTTTTAGTTAAAAGACGTATAATGAAATTTTGGTAATACTTAAAGGACGTAATTTATAATTTTCTCTTATTATTATTGTTAACAACATAAGATTTTTATAATATAGATTAGGTCACAAAAAGGTTATCAATTTACTGGTCCATTCTATCTTACGGTGCTAAAAGATCTGTGATTACGAGTTGTTAGGGCTGAACTGGATATAAACCTGAAAACGATACTAACCAAAAAAACATGCTAAACATACAAACTCAAACACGACACATGTATTCACGGGTTATCATGATCATTACAACATTACCTATTTAGCCAACCATACATGTAAATATACCATATTAATACTCTAAAAGTTACAAATTTACATTTAAACTTTGTAACCTAATGCCAATTTCATTTTCAGTCTTAGATTTTGACACAAATATCAAACTAGTTTAATTCATGAAATAAAACACATTTAACAAAACAGATAAAACAAACAGGTCTACCTATAAACCCGTTGACCTATTTAGCTAACCGTGCTCACAGGTTCAGCCTAAAGTTGTTTCAAACCCGTTTAGACTAAACTCAAACTTAAGAAATCCATTTTAGATTAGTGCCGTGTTTCGATGTAAAAGTCACACCCTCATGTCAAATTTAAAACATCAATGATTATTGTTCAAAATCAAACTCAATTTAAAATTTTAAAAACTTTCAAAACAATTGTTTTTTTTTAACACACCAAAAAAAACCCACAAAATGCTAAACATGTTTTCCCTCTTATCTGTACAAAGATAATTAAGATTGTTTTTGTGGTTTAAATTAATCCAACAAGTGAAGTTGGAGTTGGTGTGTTCCCCACCAATGATTGTTTTGCCCTTATGAACTTCAATTTGCCTCTTGAAGCAGAAGCACGACACATCAACCAAAAGACAAGTTTTCTTGTATCCCGGAAGCTATTTTTGTAATCAGGTTCTTCAGATATTCATAAAATATATATTCAACAAAATCTTACTCAAACATTAGGATCTGAAATTAAAGAAAAACCAAAGAGACCGGTTTAAGAAAATCCCATTTGAAAAAAAAGAGAATACAGTTATATTTTACAGATAACAAGTAAAAGTAATTAAACACTTAAAAACGTTATCAAAGATGATCAATGTTTGACCATATAAATCGTTTTCTGTTATAATGCTAACTTTTTTTTGAAAGGCAAATTTCTTAATCCTAATACGAGCGGGACTTAAACCCATGACCTCCTTAAACCTTAGTGTTCGTAGAAGATTTTCTTCTACCACTAGACCAGCAACCCAATGGTTATAATGCTGAATAATAACCTTAGTGTTACATTTTGTTTATCTAGGCATATTAAATGATGGTTAGAAATAAATTTTTATATACTTTTATTCGTTATAGTAGACATAAATTGACCGCATATCGCAGTGGATTAGCGCGTTTGACTTCGGATCAAAATGTTGTGGGTTCGAATCCCACTGTGGTCGAATTTTGTTTTTATACATAAAAATCTAAAGAAATCCAGGATGAAAAATGTATATAACATTCAGTTACATATATGTAAGTTGTGTTACATATACGTAACTAGCAATGAAAAATTAATAATATATCAATTAAAAGTTCTATATTTATATTTTGCTTTATTAGCTTGAGATTTAGTTCGTAGCAAGGATTCTCTCCTTTTCTCAGGTGAAACTTATTTCACGATATCTCTGTTTCTCCAAAGTAGCGAATAACATTATGCATAATCAATCGTGATTAGAGACAGATGAGAGAATGATGGATTTAATCATAATAAGAGAAGAGATGAGAGAATGAAATATCAAAGGCATGACCCGCTGAATATATATATTAAAGTAATTTTTTCATCTTTTTGGAATTCTTAAAATTTGAAGGCCTAAAGCGACGGTTGCTTTAGTTGTTTGTATTGTAGGACGTCTATAGATGCAGCCGTAAAAGGCGTCAAATAAAAACAAGACCATACGTATGTTAAATCGTAGTAAAATTAGATTTTGACTTACTAATAAATTTAAAGAGTGGGAAATAATTAAATTCCGACACCAAATCTGGAGTTTTTTTTTCTTATCCACCGACTAGTGTCCGAGTGTCTCTCAATATTCTTGAATAGATTCATGTTCCATGTTTTTATTTGTTTTTAAAATGTTTTTAAATTCATGTTCTGTTTTTTTTTAATATAGATAAATTTCATATAAATGAGGAACAGCTTCACGTGATTTCGTGTGCATCATACATACTTTCACAATGGACATGTTAGTTCAAACTTATAGTAACAGTTATTTTAGTTAATATGAATATGACAAGGATGATAAATGAATGCATGGCCTAAACTTTTTAAAAGTGGCATATTGATGTTGAAAGAAAAACTAAAAACTTGTTAACTTGTTATTTTTAGGATATTTTTTTAAAAGAAAAGGTGATACGTTGTATGTGATTAGAGATATTTCATAGTCAGGTGTATGAATAAAATGTGCAATTATAATGACGTGTAATTACTGTCAGGGCCGTCTCCGAGAATTCGAATGCCCTACATAAGCCGTAAAAAAAGGCCCATAATGAAAATTACTTTTTTAAAAAGGCCTAATAATTTTTTTTTAAAGCCTCGAAAATTTTAAATATATATATAAATTTTTTTTTTTGGCCCCTCGAAATGTTGGGCCCCCTACGGTCGTGTTGCCCGCAGTGCCTTCCAGCCGCCCCTGATTACTGTAAGAAGAGAAAAGCGACCAATGGCTTGGGGGGGGGGCGAAACTAGCTAGTTTCGTATTTGTTGGTCTAGCGAAACTATTAGTTAGTTTCGCTTGTTTAGTTAGTTTCGCTCTTTTGTTAACTTTGAGTATATAAGTATTTTCTTTATTTGAGTTATCAATCAAGAATCAGTTTTCACCCAAATTTACTTAAAAATAAAAATAAATTTTGATCGCAAATACAATTGTAGATTATATTAAAACATATAAAAAAAACTCTGGATTGTTAAAACATTTATTTTTAAGACTTATATATTTTAATAAATAGGTTGCTAAAACATGTAAAGGTGACGTGAGTGAATGAGTTAATCTTGATTTTACGAAAGAAAGAGGGGTCGGTTTAGAAGAACGTGAAAGTTTAAGGGGTGATCCGGAACTAGTTAATTAATTAGTATTTAACTAATATTTTAAATGTTTAGATAAAGTTATATTTATCTATTACTTTGTTGGAGTTAGTATTAGATTATAATTGAGAGTAGTATTTGAGTAGGATTAGTAAGACTTAATTATTATAAATAGATAGTTAGAGTCTATGTAATTTGTAAGTCAAGAATTAATAACAAGAAAGAGTCGATCTTGGTTGAGATCAAACTTCGTATCCGTATTCTTGGGCCTAATTTCCAACAGTGAGTGTAGTTGTCATAACAATTTGTGTTAAAATCGACACATTTTAGTATAATTATTGTAAATAATACAAATTAAAGAAATTGCAATTGCGCGTTACATTTTATAAAAAATAGTTGAGACACATTAAAAAGTAAGTTTTATAAAGTTTAATTCTTTAAAACAAAATAAGGTTTTAGTCACATGAAAATCAATGATTTTTTTTTAATTTAATAACATCCTACTATATCGACTTTAAGCAGCTCGCAAGTAAGGAAATTCTTGTATTATATGTGTCTCAAATATAGATATATAATTTACATAATGTCACGTTGTGGTCACTCAAAGCATGACTTAGTGGATTCTATAAGCATCATCATGGTAAAGTGCATTTAAAACTTTATGTATATCGGCAGTGACGAAGTTTGAAGAAAAAAAACAACGGGGTCGGAATTTTTTTTCCTATCAAGGGGGCCCGAACTATAAAATTTTCGGACGAATACGTATAAATTAACACTACTGAACGAAAAATCTGTCAAATACGTATAAATTAACACTATTGAGCGAAAAATCGAAGGGGCCGGGGGCCCCCGGGGCCCTCACTATGCTTCGCCCCTGTACATGGGGATATATATGATACAAGATCTATAATCATACAAGGACTATCTATGAATCGTACATCACACAAAACTGATCCTCAATAAGAATATTTCTCCTACTAAGCGCCACAAGCGTAGGAATTCAATCTCTCTCTGCCTTCTACGCGAAAATATTGCATTTCAACGGAACTCATGTGAAATAATCCATAACATATACGAGTGATGAATTAATTACTAGAAAAACTAATGAACTTTTCAGTGAAAAGTGATGACAATTGTCCAATAGCTTCATTTCTTGGAGTGAATGTGTTGATATAATAATTAATGCAAAGACATGATTAAGAGCGTGATTTAGCTTTTGATCATTTTGATCATGATAAGAACATGATTAGCCACTAGAAGTGGTAGGATAAGGGAAGTAAATAAGATTTTAAAACATGGAAAAAAAATAAGTGTGTCATAATTGCTTATGTTATCATTATGAATGTGAGAATCATTTGTTGTATATATGTAAGAATTATTTAGCTTGGCGTAACAGGTAAGACACGACATGATAAGACATTATTTTCTTAAGTGTTAGACACGAACACGACACTATAACTCATCGTGTCATTTTTTCCAGACACGAACATGAAGATGTTTAGAAACAGGTTACACGATAACACTTGTTAAAAGACATTACACGATGAGACATGACACGAATAGGGACGATGAGGGAGCTAGGGTTTTGTTGAAGAGAAATATTGTTTGTAATTAAAGGTTGAAACCGTTTTTAGGAAACAACACGTGCATGTCTACTTCGCAACCGTAAGTTAAATCCATACCCATGAAATTACAACTTTGATTGATTCAGGTGAATTAACATAAATTTAACATTTAAAAAAATAAACCATACAACTTGTAGAGGGCTATACAAGTTGTATGCTTCCGGCCGCCAAACGTGCAACTCATATAGACCTATGCAAGTCGTATGGGCGGCAGAAAAAATATGTCTTGTCTATCACCTATACAACTCGTATGGCCTTATACGAGTCATATATGTGACATGAGCCTGGTGTACGGGAGAGGGGTGGTGTACGCTTAGTATGTCCCTTCTAAAATTATTAAATCTTTCATAGTTAACTTTTTTATTTTTTGAACAACAATATTTTGCTCATAAATACCACATAACATGCACTTAAAGGATTAAAATTCACACTATTTTTAAGTTACATCACAAGTTTATTATAGGCATCCATCATAGTTAACTATGTTATAAATTAAACTTTTACTCATAAGTTTATTAAAAACTAAACGTTCACTTAATTTGATGCGAAATAAAACTACGCATACATCACATTGTAAAATTTAAAATCTTTAGTCGGTTTTTAAGAATTTTTTTCCTATCAATAAGATAACGTATTTCTTATATACATGCTTATATGAACCAACTAGCTTACAATCCCGTGTACTATACGGGCTGATTAACAAAAAAAATTATTAATTATAAATTTGTATATGCTTCATAGTAAAATGATTTATATATTACATACAATAGTCAAATAAACATTAGCAAGTTTTTTTTTGATGATTTCATAAGTAATAATATGAAAACAAATAAATTTATATTAACTCTGTGATTTGGAGACGTTGGAAGGATATGAAAAGTATTTACAAGTTGATGATCGGAGTAGAAGACAAGAATATGTAAATTACTTACATATTGATAACTTAGATGACAAATGAAAAAGGGAATCAACTGTTATGAGATAATTGTATGTAAAAAGAATTACATGTAGGTGATATTTATATAGAAAAATCAATGTTCGAATTTTAATAAATTTAAATAAATTACATAAATAAAGCCTTAATTGTAGAATTATTTGAGGTGACTTTCTGATTTTTGAAAAGTTTTGATAATCTATAAATAAAATATAAATTTTGAATGAATTCAAATCATTCTGTTTTAAAATTTAAATTCAAAAAATAGAAATGATGATCATTTAAAAAAAATGGAAAGGATGATTATAGTGTAAAAGAAATTGATATTTGAAGTTTTTTTAATACTTATATTTAGGAATTAGTATCAAACTTGTTTACTTGTTTGATTGTTTACTTATTAAAAGAAAATATTAGAAACTGATTCGGGGTAGATTGGATCCAAGTTAGATTCACGTATGATGGTGATAGTTTAGGCGGAAAAAAGTGTCCCTAAAAACCTTTATTTATTAGTATTTTTAGATTTAGATTTATAGATTATAGATATAGATTAACCATGATTAAAATAGTTATGAGTTACAAAGTATGCAATTTTTCATTTACAAAATTGAAAAGTCTTATTTCCTTTTATTTATTTTTTTTGATTTTCCACATCTTGAATTAAAGATCGAGTCTTTCCTCATCTCCCCCAACGGAGCAAATATTATCAAGACGGTTGCATGGATTAGTTTTTCTTTTTTTAATTTTTATCCCTTAACCAAAGAAAGAGACCCCAAAAAGTTTATAACTTTATCTTTCACCAAAGAAGCATACACATGCACATTTAATTTTCACATTTAATTTTCACATTTTTTTAACATCAACATTTATATTATCTACAATAAAATATGCAACACCTAAATAAACACATCAAAGTAGTACTGCTTTAAATAATGTAAACTAAAAATAGCACTTTGCGCACGTAGTTACCGGCAACGGCGTCATTTTGATAGCATGTCGAAGTCTAATAAAAAATATAATCAAAAACTGATCTTTAGCTACTTTAGACTGTGGTACGAAAAGTAAGGTTGTCGAACCCACAAGGACTTCGTGGAGAATACTATTTAACTATTACTTAATAAAATTGAAGAAACTGTTGAACTTTGAATTTTGATTTGGAAAACAATTGCTAAAGCAACAAACTTTAATTTAGTAGAAAGTGATTAAGAGAAAAAAGGATCGCTCTCGGGTTCAGATTACAAACGCTAGTGATAAACTTAGTAGATACTTGTTAAACTTCACATAGACATAAACTGCAAAACACCAATAATTGATAAATACATAAAAGCCGGAATATTTGACTGTGTTGATTAACGATATAAAACCGAATAATTGACACATGTTGAATAACTAGTTAATTAACTACCAATTTTAGAATATAAAACCTAATGGAATCAATGGTTCACGATTAGAAAACCGAGTAACTGATGACAACACTAAATCTCAAGAACCAAACTGTTTAACCAATCATGAAAAACAATAGCATGCAATTAATCATGAAAAACAATAGCATGCAATTAATCATACGATTGAATCACAAAACTAATCCAACAAAGTATAAACCTATAAAAAGTCACCAAACGAAAGTAATCCTACACCGGGAACATCCACGAGTGAATTAGCTACGCATAAACGACATTGTACATTTAAATCTTGTTTCGGAATTACAAAACATCAACTAATGAATCTGAAAGCCTTTTGGAAACCTCAAAATCACCCTCTGATCATCCAAGAAGCTCCCAAGAATCAATGATACGGGTTTTAGGGTTTCCTGCAAATGACATACACACACATAGTCACTTCATTCAACACCCAAATATGACTAAACATGCAATATTAAGTACATTAAGATACAAACAATCACCCTTACATCAATCAATGGATGATTTGGATTGCTAGAAATGCAAAGATTTTTAACAACATATATTGTAATGAATAATACAATAGAGGATGTTAAAGTGAACTCTTTTATCTAGATAAATCATATCTCAAAATCAAATAGTTTGGATTTGTCCATGTAGAACAAAATGGTAATGCATTCGGGTGATTATTATTTTTCTCTTGCTTCCGGAGATCCATGCCATATAAATCTTTAGATGGTTGTTCATAAATGTTCCATGGTTGACCTTGCAATTTTACTTAGACATTTGTTTTTTAATAAAATTGTATTTGGTGTTCGAAATAAAAGATAACTTTTATAATATAATTTATGACATGTAAAACAAGAAAAAAAAGGGGGGACTACTAATAAGACACACAGTATTTGGTATTTGGTATTTGGATTGGGTTCTATACGCATCGTATAGGCCAATATGATGCGCATAGCCCTTCACAATTTCCCATGCCCGACAGCCTCGTACAACCTGGTCATTCCAACCCTATACGCATAGGTCAATACGATGCAGTTTAGGGTGCGAGATACCTTTTACAACTAGTAATCCATCATATCACTATACGACGATGTATCCAATTAACAATATTCCGTGGCCAGTTAGAATCACCCAAACAAAATATCACACAAGTTATCCTAGGATATTAATTGTAGAATAAGGTGGAAAGAAACCACCAATCATATATTATGATGGTCAAACAGGTTTTGACCGCACAATGCCCAACACATTAATCAAATGTAGAATAGTTAAAAAGTCGCATAAATTACTGTTTCGGGTTCTGGAAAACCCGACCGGAGTCACGTGACTTGGCGCCAGTGAGCAGAGATCTTACATGTTATGGGTCAAAACATGGCCCTTGCATACGTGTCAATACCCCATTTGATATATATCATTTTCTTATTTGAAGTTTTTTTTTTTTGAAACACAAATTTCTTTATTTTGATGGGAGAGAGATTTGACTCATAATCACCTCAATTTTTAGTATTTCTAGAGAATTTTTCCTCTATCAATAAGTCATCAACCTCATTGGCTAAGAGTTTTGTTTATTAATTAATATTCTTTTAAGTTTAAATGTCTTCTCAAACTTGGCAAAGGTCGTTTTATGTCTTGTCCAATGTTAGTTACAAAATCTTAGAAGATTTTTTAAAATTTTATTAAATAATATTCAATATTTTAATATTATTTTATTCAAATCAAAATAAATTATCAAAAATGGATCTATATATTTAAGTTTTTATAAGTTAATATGAATATTGTAAGAAAGTTAGCATGTAACTTATTTTATTTGGTTATATGTTGCGTCAATTATGTAAAACTAGAGGGTTGCTCTGCGCTCGTGTTGCGTTAGGAATTTCGCACGACATATATATCAAAACACCATGTATACTTGATAACCGTCTAATATGCATAGAGTATTCGTAAACATAACTGAAAAAGGCTTTTTCTTTGAATAAGTACATCCAGGCATAACTGATCTTAGCCATCACACTCCATACCATCCCAACGATTGGCTTTCGTGTCTCGTTTATGGATTTGATCCACCAACCTTTCTTTGTCGTATTAAGCCCTAATATCTTGGCTTCAACAATTGATATAAAGTTATTATCGGCTCATGTATCGACTAATGTCTTTTTGGGTATCCTAATTACATCTATGCCTACAAATCGATTAATTTCATCCTTACATCTGCCTTTGCCTTCATCTCGATGATGACCTTTTTCATACCCATCCTTGGGCTCGTCTTGTTCTTTCCATTGTGTAACTTCGTGCATGTCTTAAAAGTTAAAAATCACCTTAAGCGACTCTTCCTTTGTTACCCTTCATCTTTATCTTGGGCATTACTATGATTCTGTCACACCTTACACCGAACAACTCTGTTTTGTCAAACACATAAATTTTAGTTAATCATAATTCTCATTGATTTTAAGAACAAGAAGAACAAATTTGTCCGCGGTGGAAATACAAACAACCAATCTCATTTTGTTTAGATTTGTTAGAAAACACCAAACTTGACTTATCAACACTAAAACAAGATACCTATACTTTATACTTAACCACATAAGATGCAATAGTTTATATTTTTGTAAAATTGCAATGTTTCTTGTTTTATAAGATTAGTTTTATAAAGTTACCAACCTACTCATCAACTATCACTAAACATTATCTATCAAAATTTGGGCAAACAAAATCTTTGATATACGTCACCAACATCTATAATGATTGTTAAATGAACAAATAATTCTACTCTTCAATAACTAGAATATCACAATTAGGGCTTCAAAAAGACATTACTTGCACGTTGCTAATAATATTGTACTTTAATGCCTAAACGTTGGCCCTTTGGTATTGACTATAGGCCATATTTATTTGTTAGTTACAACTTACAAATAATGTAAAAGGTATGCTTTAAAACACTTGTACCTTAATGTACTACCGTCTATGTGCATGCTCCACCACCACATTTTCCCCAACGCCCTATTGTGAAGCCCCTCTTCTTCCACGTGGTTGACCTAACTCAGCCGACCTACACTCCGGCCGGCTACCACCATATTTTTCTGCATGGAACTAGAGATGGACAAAAAAAACAAGTTTCGTTTTTGAACCGGTTTATAACCTGATCTGGTACCTAAAAAAACCAGTTTCGCCCAAACTGTCTAGAACCCGACCCAAAACATCGGGCCGTATACTAGTTCGTGTCCTGGCGCTTCCAAACCGGTTTCAACCTGGTATGAACTGGTTTAAACCCGGTCCAAACCGGTTTGTATAGTGTTCGATATTTTTCAACCCAAACCGGTTATGTCCTGAACTGTTTCCACACAAACTGCTTTTGTAATTTCTGAAGAAAAAAAACCCTGACCGGTTTGATGAAAAAACCCGCTCTGCCCACCTCTACATGGAACACCTATATTTATCTGAGGTTGAGCATTGGTTAAAATGGAATTCAATGAAGATGTGTTCTCTAGATCGGTTTTTGGTTATTATAGTTATTCGAATTTGAAAATTTTCAATCAAAATGAAAAATTTGAAAAACCATTTGATAATTCGAAATCCGAATTTGATATCGGTTCAATTCGAATTTTGGTTTTTCAAGTCGATTCAAATAATAAACACCCCTAATTAAAGCATACCAGAAACACAAACAAAAACGGGATAGAAAAAGATACACTTGGTTTAGTATTAGTTTAGGAACTAGGTTCTATTCGATAAAAGAAATTAAAAATAAACGAAATAGTGTCTCGTTGGTTAATAAGGAACTATGTTCTAGTAGAGATGCAAAAAAACACCGGTTGCATACCCGAACCCGAGGACCCAAACCAGAACTGGTTCCTGTTCTTACCCGCCTTATGGTGGACTTGGTTTGGAACAAAAAAACCCGACGGTTCCTACACGGTTTGGCTCATTTTCACTAGACCGGTTTCGGCCCATTACCCAGTTTATGCACCTCTATGTTATAGTATTTCATCATATTCGATTGTAAAACCGAATTAGATTACTCATTTACTCTCTCTAATCAAATCTCCTTGGAGCATAACCCAAATATATATATATATATATATATATATATATATATATATATAGTTTTTTTGGGAAAGGCAAATCACAACCTTCTATTCAGGATCGGGATAAACCATACCCAACTCACCCAGCCTAGACTGAAAGCAAAACTCAAGCAACAAGATTCGAACCCAAGACCTATAGGTTATAAGGCCTTGAGTTTTAACTCAAACAATGGTAATATTGGGCTAGATTTTTTTTGAAAGGCGAACATTGAATGTTGTGACGTCGCACCCCCCCGTCACATTGGAGAGCCTCGTCCAACTCCGGCCAATATGTTGTCTTAATCGGGCCCACTTGGCGTCAGAGTTGGAGAGTTTTCAAGAAAAAACCTCACCCAATACGGCCCCTTTCGGGCATGAGGGAGAGCCGAGGCTCGAACCCTGGATCGGCGTGGGTAAAACCCTGGTGCATCAGCCTAAAATGCCTCATTTGCAATGCCACAGAAATTAATGGTGGTGGCAGGGATTGAACTCGGGTCCCTTGGGACTTCAGGCCTCACCTCAACCACTACACCACAACCTCTTTGGCTAATATTGGGATAGATGACCATCAAATTTTTATTTTTTTTTGTTTTTGTCATAATGATATAGAATAACGTTTATAACAATCAATGTGAAATAATCACAACCACCAAAGCCTTAAAACCCAACATTTAAGAGACATTACTAAATATAAATGCAAAACCCAACCAAGAAGAAAATTGTTTTAAAACTTTAAAAAATAAAACTAAAACTAGTTAAGCAAAACCGTAGAATATAAACGAACGAAGAAATGAAATGTCATTTAAAATATGGTAATTTATTGGGCCGGCCCAAATATTAATAGATACTAATCCTCATTAATAGATAACAAAATCTAATTCTTGATTGCGACTTTATTTTGACGGTATATTAAATCACTTCTAAAAATTAACAAAAGAAAATCCTTTTTAATGAAGTCTACAAATATAAACGATTTCGTTGAAATTCATTCAGAGAGCTCAAGCCTGACACGTTTGGACTTTAGAGTTTTCCGTCAAAGCTCGAGTTCGATTCATTAATAGTTTTCAAACTCGAGCACTGATGGACTTGCTCTGTTTATTATTTTTTAAATATTTAATTATATAAAAAATATATAATTACATCTATATCTATACTATATAATAAATAAAAATCTGTCATGCCACGTGTTGCCTCCATATCTTTTCTTATCATTTTTTTCTCTGCTCTCTCTTGTTAAACAAACATATTTTTTAATAATGATTTATTATTTAAAGAAAGTATTAAATTTATTAATAAAACACATTTATTTTAAATTATTTCTTTTAAAATTTAATTATGTAACATTTTTTAACCAAATAGGTAATGTAAGTCAAATTATAGTAAATAGAAATTAATGTATTTTTCAAACACAATTATATATTAATTTTTACATATTTTTAATCTTTTTTTAAAAAACCATCAGTATATATAATACATTTTTCCACTTATAAAATGTACATAGAGATTTAAAAAAATTTATTCGTCCCATGTAATACACGGGTTTTTTAAATATATAAAATTGTGTATTATTAAGTATATAACATTATATTTTATTTGTCCCATGAAATTAGTGTATTTTTCAAACACAATTTAATACACATGATTCTAAAGTAGTATGTATATATAATAAAATATATATTGCTAAATTACTTTTTATTAAAATTTTATTAATAGGCATACAAGCCTAGTTGAGCTCCGTATGTGAAACTCATACTCAGAGCTTGTTCATCAAATGAGCCTTAAATATAAGCTCAAGCTCTTTTAAGACATTAAGTTGAGCTCGATTTGAACTTTTAACGAGCCAATGTCAAATAACTCACGAGCAACTCGTCTTGTTTCCACCACTAAAGTTTAAGAACTATATAAATCTCAGACTAAAGTTGTTTTACATAAAAGCAAAATAAGCCTCACCGAACACGGTCCCGCTTGTTTCGCCTCAGACTTTAAATGACCGATTCAACTCAAACCTGGACTGTGACCCAACCAACCCGACCCATCCGCCTTGCCACCTCTCTCTAGTCAATGACACCATCACATCAACTTTGAAACATACAACACTATCAATTGTAGCACAAACTGAACAGTACACATTAACCAAAGCAAACACCACCAGAACACCATTGACATGTTTAATTTTAGATGCATGATTTATACCTCAAAACATGGACTCATGTAACCCCTGCTGTCAGTGTTACTGGAATCTAACTTGTCAGTTAAGGCCAGATACTGATGCCATTTTATATCACAATTCACAAAAGGTAAAAGAAAAAGAAACTACTTAATTATTCAAAATCAGGCACTCCCAATAAGGTGTAACTTGTTGCATCATCCGATCCGATTAGCGGGATGTATTCAGAACCTCTCACATGAACACTAAAGCAAGCTGCAAAATCAAGAAAACTCTGAGATAGGATTCAAGGTTAAATAGCATCAAATTATCAAAAACTGTGAAAACAAATCAATTTTTTGCAAGATAATCTTTGAAATAACATACCATTTTCTATTTTCATAACGCTTTGAAGCATTACGTCCATTTTTGTTTTCATATCTGAACTATCATCCATTTTCGGAGCCACAAGTGTAAGTTCTCTGTAAATTTCACGCACAAATCTGCATATTTTTTCAGCATATTCAAGTTCACCATCTGATATTCGCCCAATCGCCAACCTCATCAACTCCCCGGTTAAGTCAGCAAGCTAAACTAAAAAGTCAAACATATTACGCATTTACATACCAAATATGTAAACCAAAATATTACAGATCAGTTAAAACTTAAAACTTGCCCCCAATATATAGTCAAGGATGTTAATTTGCAAAGGCTCAGACAAAGGATCACTCAGCGGTAACAACATTGCATTTATCTCATCAAGATTCAACAGGGTACCAGCAGTGCAGAATTTACATAATGTTGCAGCTTCAACGTACTCTTGTATCTGCACGACAGATAAAGGCCTTGTTATTTAATTTAACAATGCAACAGTTTAATTTATGACATTTAGGTTAGAACTGAAAAAAGAAGCAACCCCGGGAGAGTATGCGCGTCTTAGCTTCCAGAAATCAGTTCCTTGTAATTCATTTACTAGTCGGGCTATATGTTGATCTTTAACAGTTGAAAGATCTTTTTCTGCTTTTTCCAACACCTCGTCTTTGTTATTTTTGCTGATTCTGTTCGATAATGGGAATAAAATAAGATAAACTATATAAACAAAGTAAATAGAAACTTAGAATGCTTCATATAATAAGGATGGCAATTCACCTGTGCACCTGAAATATCACTTTTTTGCTATTTATGGTGATATCGCGACTTGCTTTCACCACCCGTTCCCTCTTGTCATTCTGCAACAAGCATTGATTAATACGTAATAAGCACATAACTATACACCAAGTTGTTGAGACTTGAGAGTCATGAAGCATGTTTCAATGGTAAAGATTACCCATATGGAAAGTAATAGATTTATTTATTTATCTAACTATCCCTGATTATTCAAAGTAGATGGAACTTGGAAGTCAAGTTCATAGAGAAATATAACAGAATTTCAGAGAAAAAAAGGTGGCAGATACATAAAAACGAATATAATTACCAAACTTCTAATCTTCTATAAGTATAAACTATACAACCTAACCAATGCTTAGCTATGTTCTAAATGGTACGACTCCCAAACGCATTCTATTCCTTGTATCACTGCTCTAACACGCTTAACCAATGCTTATATATGCATATATAAAGCTTGGAAAATCCATCTGAAGTGGGGCTTGTTAATCTTATCCTTTATGCATTGCCTACATGCTGATTGCCGGTTAACAACAAAGCCAAGTGCTTCTCTTGAAGTCAAGTCAATAAACCACAAGCATATACGAAAGACTAATAGAAAAAGAATAAGTTTAAAGAAAGACTTCACTAAGAACTAAGAAACACCGTTCACTTATAGCCTTCACCTGGGTAGACCCGCATGTATGACCCTGGTAGATATTTTCTTTATGTATTATTTACATATCCAACATTTGAATGACACCGATCCACCGTGTTTTCTTTCAAAGAGTGACACAGGCTGTTCTTGTAAAACCCTAGCTATTACGTCAGTTCCACAACCAACAGAGGTAACTCTGCAATGTGACAAGCGTAATTCTACCAATAAAATCCCTCAGACCAAAAGAGCCATCCAATGATATGAAGTGACCATGCAGTAAACTAGACCTATTTTTCAATTACAAAATCCATCATGTTTTCTAAATTTACAAGAAATCAATAAACCTTTTCTTGGTTCAGAAATCAGTCAGCATATCAATATTACAATCTAATATTCTAATAAATCCATTTAACAAGCTCAAGTAAAAAATGGGACTCCATTTTAGAAATACACATACTTACATAATGCTAATATGTAACCCATTAGTCGTTAAAGGTCGCATAAACAACGGTTATGAATCCGCATAATCCACTCACTTTCTCTCTCCCATCGTTTGTTGTCAACATTAAGTATACATGCTAATGATGTTTTGTTGTGTATGAAGTCTTAGGTTGAGCCAGCCGGCCCTAAGGGGCTTCCAGCGCAGATTCGTGGTGGGGCTCAAATCCCAATTGGCCTTAACTTGGTGATCAAGTTAGAAACCCTAGATTAGTTCCCCATAAACATAGTCTTATCACTTATGTTTACGTAATTTCTTGCACCAGATCATCTAATAATAAAAGATCCCTAGTTGCAGCCCGTGGACGTATGTCACCTTGACCGAACCACGTTAAACTCTTGTGTCGATTTACCCCTTCCAGTTTGTGTTTGCGTGCGTGTGATACCCTAACAATTTTCACCGTTACACCTTAAAATTGGTTATGTATTAATCGCGTTAAGCCCTAACTATCAAATAACTAACCTAGCTATCACAAAGGTAACAGAAAACTCAACTAATTCACCAAAACGGTTAACCGCAGTGTGGTAGTAACGGTCTTGATAGTACGAGTTAACTAAACAGAGATTCACAACAGATAAAAGATCAAAATGTACGAGTATTTAGAGAACAAGAATCCTTACAAACTGATTTAGGTATTCAGCATATTTAGAGAACGATTCCTTCATCGAAGACGAAGGTGTAGCTGCTTCGGTGGCGATTGACCTAGGTTTTTCACCCGTGCCTTGCATTGTTGATTCTGCAACTGCAATTAAAAGGTTAGCAGAAATTAGGGTTTTTGTGCATATGGAATTTAGGGTTTAAGGAATTACGTTGGCGGATACGGTGAGATTTGGGAGCCATGAGATACAAGTGTTTGTGTACGGACGCCCAATTTTGCAACATCTGGCGTTACCCTAAAACTACCCCTACACAAAATAAGTATGATGTAGAACAACTTCTTCTCCTAGAATATAATACTCTTTTCATATAACATTTTAATTCATATTATTTTAAACCAATTAAATTTATATATCTAACTCATTTTCACAAGAACTATGAGAAATTTGAACAACCGGAAATTAAAAATACCGATAATGTACGGTTTCAGGAAAGCAATAATTACCCTATCTTTGGTGTGTATACTTTCTAATTAATTTGTTTTATAAAAAAAATAATAATAATAGGAGAACGTATACTAACATGAAAACGTGTCAAATAAAGAAACATGTTATAAAAATAATTTATCGATATACACTATGGTATCTATGACACATAACTTTTATGGCAAAACCACAATCTTTATAATTTATACTTCTTTTCAAACATCTTGCTCGTTCAAAGTGACATGAGTCATACTCATTGAAACTTTGATAGTTCACGATACAAGTTATAAGTCATGGTAAAGCTGAGAAGAAAAGTTCGTTTTGCATCTCTTAGAGTTGAGAGGACATTATGGTGGTGGGAGTGGTGCCCTCTAACCCAAAATATCCTCCCAAATTAGACCAATTAGAAGATGTCACTTCACTTAGACAGACTACATTCTCAATGTATCCTCCATGATGGGAGTGTTACCCTCCAAGTATTCTCAAACTACTCACTTTAAGGGTCATTCCTAAACCTTTACTCAACTACCCACACAACTTGAATAGCGGGTATATATGCTTGCTAAACCTTCATTCCACTACCCTCCAAATGCTACCCGTTTTAGTAGGAGTGGTACCCACCCTTACCAGCATGGCTCCCGCTCCCGCTCCCGCTCCCGCTCCCGCTCCCACTCCCACTCCCACTCCCACTCCCGGTAGCCTTATACCTTCATATAGGCACATGTCATGTTTTTGGAACTTTAACCATTCATCTTTGCATCATTATTTATTAGACTAGAATAAGGTTCATTGAATTCTAATATTATAACTATAAATTCCTAAATAACTAAAGTGTAAAAAAAATATCTTTTAAAATAAGAATAAAACTATTTAACTGTTATAAAGAAAACCAATACTATTTTGATATAACTTCTTATCAGGTGTCATCAATAACTATCATGAGTGTAAATAAGTAGAACCGATCTTGAGGTCAGCTTGTTTAATTTGTGAGAGTTGAAATTAGTCTCGTTTACTTTTTATTAAATATTTAATTATTTTATTTTAATAAATACATAATTATAATTTTATATACATAACAAACTACTATTTAAATATTTTTATTATAGTTTTGTATATAATAATACTATTTTGATACCCGCCAACAGTTTCATGAACTCTCAAATCAAAGCAAATAAGCAAACAATCTTCGAGATTCCAAATTCCACATTCACCAAACACTCAAACTCATATCACGCAAGCTCAATCGGCAAATGGTGACCCTGCTAGTCTCCACAACCACCGATCCGGCTTCGTACGGTCCAGCATCAGCCCTGTCGGCCATCGGAATATGGACTCCCGGCGTCTCCTTTAAGGTCACACTTGCAGCACTTGTTCTCAATTTCAGTTTATTACGCATATTTGTTCATCAATTTTGAGTTTTATGTCAAATTTTTGCCCTAGGGGATTAGGAGCAAGGTGAACGGAGATGTGAGATTACTAGAGCATGATCACGGAATAGTGGAGGAGGATTATTTGGATGATCGGTGGGAAGAGGTTACCGGCGAGGTTGTTAGCGAGATCATTTTTCTCAGCAAACACACGGCCGTCACTAATCGCCCTGCTCTCACCATCCACCCAATCGGTATGATTCGAATTGGTTTATTAATGAATATATGATTAATAGTTGATGATTTGTCATATGAATTATGAATGTATGATACTTGTGTTCAATTAGGGTTTTTGGCATTGAATTTAGGATTTTAGGGTTTAGATGATTAGTTTAGGGATTAATATCAGCTGCAGCAAAATTGGTACCTGATTTTGATCTGGATTGTGATGTATTTGGTAAGGTGTTCCACATCTAAAAGAAGGAGATGTTCCACCACAGGGAGGGAAGCCTGGATGGGCAGCTGTTCCAAGTCCTAGGATGACACCATGGTTGATACTTTTGCAGAAACTTGCAGAGTCTCATAATTTGCTTCCTGAATTTGAGGTAAGGTTAAAGATTTCTTGACATTATTGATCAATGTATGTTATTACTTTCATATATTTTTACTGAATTTTGATTGTTTAGGCATGTCAATGTTACAGTCATTAGTTATTCTTTAATAAGATGTGCTAAAAAATGGCGGCAAGGGATGTTCATGCATCAAGTTCTAGTGGATTTAATTTAGTTATTCTTAATTCTTTATAAATGTTAAAAAGGATGTACCAGGAGGTACTATGGTACTTGTAAATTTTGTGGCACTAGTGCCACTTTTAAACCTGATTTTGTTTATAAGTTTAATAAGAAAACCTTGGTGAAGTTTACCATAATCTTTTGCATGTAATTTTTAATCTGAAGACACAGTGTTATGACCAAAAACATTATGATTTAAAGAGTGAATTGTCTCTTGAGCAAATTTTGTTGAAGGAAAGCCTTTTTTGTTCTTTTAGAGATATTTTTGGAGAAGATGGATGAAGTCTAAAAGTTAACATGTCAAAGGGTGATTTGTTAAGAGAAAGGAGCAAAGACTAATAGGACATAAATCAGAAAAAGAAGGATTAGTAAAAACTTAGATTAAATTACTTCAGCCATAGAATGCCCGCACAGCAATAATAACATTTTTTACCTAAACTATCTTAATATGATTGTAATTTGGATACTTAATCTGGTATTCTTTTTTTTTTCCTTTTCTTTTAGATTATTCAGGAAACCACACGTCAAGTACTAACCGTCGTGTGACTTATCTGTTGTAGATTACTTTGGAGGCTACTCATCATGGTCCGATTACAAATAAGCCAACAATGTTTTTGGAGATAGGTATAGATCTCAAGTTTTTTTTTAATTCTTCTTGTCATATTATCTTTTTCTTTGTTTTTTCTTATCTGGTTGAGCCAGCGTGGTTTTTTGCACCTTGGGTTTTAAAAAAATATATTTTTCAGCTAGATGATATTTAGTCATGATGTGTATGATGGCTGAGTGACAATGAATATAATTCAGTTTTCTTGGTTTGCTTTGTATAGGTAGCACAACTGAACATTGGAAGAGGCAAGATGCTGCTCAAGTCATTGCTGAAGTACAGTTCATCTCTTAAGACTTATATGTTATCATTAATTCCATACTTGCATTGCCACATGGTTTTGAAATATAATAATTCTTTCTTCATTCTTTATAAGGTAGCTGTTAATGATAACTTGCAATGATTAAGATAACAATAGAGATTAGGGGTGTATTTGAGCGGAGCCAAGCCCAACCTTGCTTATCTTGCGGCTCAGTATGTTAAAAGTTCATTTAAGCTTGAAGAGCTGTCTCCAGTCAGATCTACCTAAGGCTTGAGCCTTGACTATGTATGAGCTGTTAAACTTGAGCCTTGTCCTAGCTCATTTAGGCTTCCCGCTTTTATAAGCTGGGACTTGGCTTAGCTCATATGAGATAAAATGACCTTAAAAGTGAACCTTGCCTCGGCTCATTTTAATCCTCCAAACCTGAGTCAAACCCGAGTCATACTAGAGTAAGACCGTACTTCTCATTGTCAAATTTTCTCTGAAACTTTTTATTGATTTTTGAAGTTAGTTTGGGAAGGACTTGGAATAGGTGGAGGTGAAGCTGTTGGAAACTGGAACAGGTACTATCAAAATCCTGTTATCCTCAAAAAACTTAATAATGTTGTTGATTTTGGGTCATTACAATAACTCTCTTCATTATAAACATTCAAACACTAAATTCTAATTTGGGAGTTAAGAGTTATAAGAACTGTGAATCATTACCAAACTGTTACATACCTAACAAATTTTTTACCTTTTTATGTCTCAGTATCTCCAGTAATAAAAAGGTCCTTCTTGGTATAGGGGGTGGCCATTATGTACCACGCCACATGGACATAGTCCTGTAAGTTACTTGAACTTACTAGTTAAACATTAATCTTTCCATTTAATGTGCTATAATTTAAATTTAAATTAATCAGCTAAAATGTTTATATATTCTTTAGGAAGGGTGGTGTGTGGGTCGGTCACTTGCTGTCCGGATATTCATTGCCAATGGAAGATCCAGTCGAATCAAAAGGTGAAAAAAATATTGGCGGGACTTGGAAACATGCGATAAAAGCTGCATATGATGCTACAGTTGAAGGTTTCCCCGGTGGGGAAGTTATTGCTCATATTGATCACAAGTAAACCTCTCATCATTTGCTATTATCGTTCATCAGAAACCGATTTATGTAGAAATTAAATCAAAATTTTTTCAAATTGACAGGAGCTTCAAGGGCTGGCAGAAGAAAGCAGTTATCGAGTATTTAGACGAACAGAATATTAAAATCGGTAAACCAGGTGATTTCTACTGATCTCAAGATTTCCATGGCAGTTACTTTTTGATGTATTCCAGCTTATGATTCTTGTGTCTTTTAGATATCAGTTTTGCTACCTGATTATGGTCAGTAGGTAATACACATATGGCATGACACTTGTAGGCGGTACACATGCGTTACCAGTAAAACTTTTTTTAATATGTTATATAATATCTGGTACTCGTTTTTCATTTGTTATTTACATACCTGACAGTTGAATTACACTGATTCACTGACATTTTTTAAAAGTGATACTAGTAAAATGAAGGGAAAATTACCAAAGTAGACATTTTGACCATGCGTTTTACCAAAATAGACTTTGAATTTTAGCCTACGAAAACATAGACATTCACTCACAACCGCAGGCTAAGCCTTCTTGGTTTAGCCGGCGCATAATTCTAGGTAACAGACATGTCGGCCCTACTTCCAACCAACCGTTGTCCAACATGTGGAATGTGTCCCCGGCTAATTAGTCTGCCGTGAAAAAAACATGTGGGTGGGTCCGACTTCCAACCAATCTAAAGGTGTCATGTGTATAAACGCGGGCTAAGACTTCAAATCCGCGGGCTAAGCCTCCTACGCTTTTACACGTGGCACATCATCATTGGCTGAAACTTGTTTTTTAACCTAGATTTCAGCGTCGCCGAAGGCTTAGCCGGCGGTTGTGAGAGCGTGTCTATAATCTCGCAGGCTAAAAGTCAAAGGTTATTTTGGTGAGATGGGAGGTCAAAATGTCTATTTTGGTGATTTTCCCTAAAATGAATTTGGATCCGACCTTTGGATAAGACATAACGTGGCCTGTCCCTAGATGTGGTTGTAATGTTTGAATATATGGTGTGTATTTTGACTTTATAAAGTCAACTATCTACCAAAATCTAAACTACTTTTTTTTTCTAGTGTACCCATCCAGGAAATACGCGGTTCAAAATATGTTTGACTTTTTAGTAAATTGAATATCTATGAGTGACTTTTATTCAATTTTATTATTATTAAATCAAGTTCGTATTATGATCTCAATCAATTAACGTAACATACAGAAAATAATAATTTAAAAAAAGTAAGCAGGAAACTTCACATGTCACAAGTGGAGGGACCGGTCACTTTGTTTAGTCCAAACGGATGAAAAAATGAAGAAGCTGTCGTATTTTATTGTTGGAACTTGGAAGCCCGGTTTAGTCAAAATTGTAATTTTTTCGTGGACTGAGAAAGGTCGAGGGTTACATTAATAAATGTTATCTTTTATAATATTAAATTGTATTTTGTAGCTAGTGGAGGTTAGTGGCAATAGAGGTGTTCAACGTTCGGTTTTCGGATTTTTCAAGTCGGTTTATTCTGTTTTTAATTTCTTTAGGCCTATTTGTTAACCAAGAACCGTGGTGGGAATTTGTCTAACCGAACCGAATTACAGAAAATGTATAAACTGAACCGAATCCAAAAAATGTATATCCGTTAACTTAACTGGAAACCGAATTCACAATTCGATTTGGTTTTTACGGTTACGGTACGGTTCGGTTTTCGGTTTTTTTCTCACCCCTAAGCAGCGAGTAGCGTACGTTGGTAGGTCAAATTTGGTAGTGGTGGTTGTGGCAGACTTATGGTGGTTTCATGTTAAAGTTGGTAGCGGAGCTTTTTTAAAATAAAAAACAAAAAGCATTTTTTATGTTTTTAATAAAAATATTATATGATTATTTTTTAAAGACGTTTTGTAAAAAGATAAAATATTAGTTAGAAAAATGTTTTTAAATACGGCTTAATTTATTTTACACAAAGTGATTTAAACATAAAAATCTTTTACAAATAATGATTTTTCGAAAAAAGGTAAAATGACAAGTTTTAAATGCATTTTTTCAAAGGTATGACAAGTAAGGAAGAAGGCATATACATGGCCCTAAATTTTGATTCGTTTAATCACTTTTTTGTGCCGACAATTTAGGGCACAATGTGTAAACAAGGTTATAAAGGTAAACGGATTAGTGTTTTAGGGTAAACATGTTCGAGTTATAAACAAGTCGACACATAGATAACATGATTAAAATTGTTTCTAAACTAGTTGAACTCCGTTAACCCGTTTATGACACGCATCACATTTAACTTAATGTGTTAAATAGTTTAACATGTCAACATGCCACATTTTTTTTTGTTTTCTAGAAGGGTTAACTCACACTATATCCTACTATTAAATCCATATTTTTATCAATCATAAGACTTGAACCCGCAATACTTAAACAATGACACATTTTCTACACATATTAGTACCGTTAGGTCATAGACCCTTTGGTCAGTATGAACGTTTAAGACCCATTTATCAAAACGATATAGTTTTATAAATATTTAAATATATTATAATTAAATACGGATTACAATTTTTGATAACTTTTTTAAATTATACCGTGTTAATTGTGTCTTTTTGTTTTAATTTAGTGAATCATGTCATTAATCTTGTCATCTCATTGAACGACTTATATTAATCATTTTAAGTGTGTTACGTTTACATGTTATTGGACCCGTTATATTTAATCACGTTAACTGTATCGTATAACCAGTTTCCTAAACATGTCATATTCAAATTCACAAGTCACAACTAGGGATGTCAATCATGTCGGACTGATGGATTGAATTATGCACCCCGAACACGACCATATTCTTATTTGTGTAAAAATTTTTAACTATAGCCTGGATACACATAAACTCGGGTCAAACCGAACCTGACCCGTATAACCTATTTATATCAACGAGTCAAACGAACTAACGACTTAATAAGCGAGTATGAGTTTAGGAAATGGTAAAATGATGTAAAAAAACAACATTAATACAATTATCTCTATAAATACTAAAAATAAAATCATAAACTACGAAATTCAAAAAATCTAATTCATTTGTGATGAATCAAAAAGTAATTAAATAGTCGTTTCTATAAAAAAAAAATGTGTAATCAATTTATTTATGATAAACACTAATTACAAGAGGAACAAAACTGTCATTTATAAAAAGGAAAAAAAAAGTGAAACCTAAACGGGTTATCGGGTCAACCTGTTTTCAAATGGATCAACCCTAACATGACCCGTTTATAAAACGGCTCAACCTGATCACAATATGTTTTTAAAAACGGATTAAAATAGCAAACCCAAAAACTTGATTATTTTCATGTCGTGTTTGATAAAGTCACAGTCAATGTTTTAAAAACCGGTTTAAACCGGGCGGTAATACCGGTTGAACCGGGTCTCGGCCACTAGCTCGGTAAGTTTGAGCCCGGTAAATTGAAAAACCGGTATGTTAGTTGAACCGCCGGTATTACCGGTAATACCGTTCTACCGGTTTTAGTTACAAGTAAAATTTTATGTTTAAACTTTAAAAAAAAATTGTTTGTCGGGATACACACAAAGTCACAAACAGAAGGCTTGTTGATCGATTACGTTACCTACAACCCAGTTTAGAAAAAAAATCAACTGATATGCTCCTCTTCAAAAAATAGCGGCCCGTGTAAAAACCGTGTTTAACCATCATCCTTCTGCTTGCCGTTAAAAACATTTAAGCGATGAAACTTCTTATTTAATATTGTAGGGAACGGAAATAGTTATGCTCTTGTTGATGAAGATGACGATGATGGTGAATTTTTATTTTTTAAGCAATCATGAAATTAATACTATTCAACACTCCAATAACATAAAATAATTATGCACTTTTATTTTAAAAAAAACTTTATTGAAAATTTGAGTGATTTTGAATTATCTTTTGATTATGGATTAACTTTTAAATTAATTTTTATCATGGAATCATATATTTTTGGATTATTTTTTAAGCTATAATTGTATTTTTATAAAATTATAGGTTTACTAGTAAACTCGGTTAAACGACCCGACACAACCCGATATAACCCGTTAAATCATTTCGGAGCATAATACAGTACAATTTAAAAATCGGTTTTTAAAACATCGGTCACAATCAAACCAATGGCCCACATGCCCATTGGTCCGATGATGGTGGATGGTGGGTCCCATGTCTATGAAACAACTACCCCCGCTAACAAACCCACAAAATATCAAACTTAATTAATTAATTAATAAAAATATAAAATATAAATAGGCGATCAACCATTTCCCGAACCCATTCACAGGTGATGAGTTGTTCACGTTCCCCTGACTCACTCTCTGTTTCAAACAGATTCACCTTCTCTTTTCACTTTTCCGGCAACCGTCATCTCTCCTCCGGCCGTCACCTACCGGACGATGAACAGTCACTAATCATCTATCCATAAGATCGCCGGCGACGAAGGTTTGAACCGATTTCAAAACTTTCCAGGTGAGCGATTTTTGATTTTTTTTGTATAAAATCACCAAATCAAATGCTGATGTTTTCCTTTTCGATTTTTCGTTTTGTGCGTGTAATTAATGATAGTAACTGGAGGCTCTTTTCAATCCATATCTGTCTACGTATGTATAATAAATGCACGATGATTAGAGTAATTAGGTTTTAGAGAGTTGAGTGGCTGGAGTTCAATTTCTGCCCTAATTTTAACTATCTATTGACATACACAAATCAAACGCCATGTAATTGGTTTATTTGATCGATTTTTGTCCCTGTGAATTTATCATCTCCGTAAAGCTCGGATCTATTTTTGAATGTTTGCTTCATTTTCGTTTTATGTGATTGTTCGTTTGGCGTGTTTTGCAGCGTTAATCGTCTCTCAAAGGCAGTAACGCAGACGGATGAGAGCTTGATTTGGTTGATTTGGTCTACAGGTACTGTGGTTAATTTGTATATAATTTTACATATGCATAGCTAGGGTTGTAAACGAGCCGAGCTGAGCTGAGCTGAGCCCGAGCTTGGCTCGTTTAACTTGTTGTAAAGTGAAGGTTTGTATGTTAGATTTCATCTGTCATTGGCGAAATATGAAATAACAAAGATTTAAGAATTATAAAATCGTATTTTAAGATTAGATATAATTGAATTTTTTCTATGATTTAGTAAGCTTTAATAAAAATGTAGAATAAATTATGTATATTTAATTATTTAAAATCATTTTTATTTAACAGGAGAGAGAGTTATTTAATAGGCGAGAGCACATGGAATCAAAAATTTTAGACTTAACCAGAAGTCTACACGTGATAGATAAAGTTATTCATTTATTAATAAATAGGGATAGGGATGTGATTGGTTTTCGCCTAACTATCTGGTTTTCATAATCTCTACCCTGTATGTATGTATGTATGTATGTATGTATGTATACGTGTATATATATATATATATATACCTTTATACTTTTGATTGTTAAATGTGTAGTTACAAAGTGCGAATTTGTTAGGATATGAGATTGTAAAGTGATGTTTGTTTTTAGTTAAGAACTCTAATAAAAAATTGGGAAGTTAGACAAAAGAGAAGGTTGCAAGGGAACAGACCTGAAGAATATAAAAAGGTTTTTTAGCTGTTCTATGCTATTGAATTACTATTAAAATGAGTTTTAGTGGAATTTTTATTTTTTTAAACTAACCTTTTTTACTTTTCTGTGTTGTCTTTTTCTACTTCTATGTTGTAGAACAATCACTTAACTTTCACTGGTTATTCATTCATTTATGGTTGTCTAGTGAATCTTTTGAAGCTTTGTTTTTGGTTAGAAGTTGCTGATATAACAACCTTTAGTTTTATTCTCCATTGGCTTACTGATTAAACCGTTGACAGTTATAAACTAGTGACAATATTTTCCATTGGCTTACTGATCTAGTGATCTAACAGTGGTTTTGACACAGATGTACTGAAGGAAGCTATGAAAGAGATCCCTAAAAGATACACGAACCCGTTTTTATCAGATGAAGAGAACGAAAAAGTATGGAATCAAGAACTTGAGCGTTCAAATATTAAAGATGATTTGAGCAATAACCATGAAGATGATAAGTTGATAAGTTCTTTAGCACCATCAGAATCTTGTGAGAAAGAAACAGAACTTTTCACAGATAAAGTTGTTTTGGAATGTGAAGTACCCGAGTCGTTAATTTGTTACAAAGAGTGTGCTTTTCATGTTAAAGATATTTGTGTTGATGAAGGAATAGCTCATGAAGAATGGGTTTTGTTTGATGAGAATAATAATGAGACGCTGAAGCCTGAACCGTTGAGATTTTCAACCATGGAAGATTATCGCATTGAATCTAATTTGTGTTGTGAAATCAATGGGAAATTTGATACTGGTTTGCAACCTGTACTAGAACCTTCTAATGATCATATGAATATTGGAGATAATTGCGATGAAGTGATCGAAAAGAAATCTGATGCGTCTTCTGGGACCCAAGAAGTTGATGCTGATATACCTGTAAATGAACCGATCAATGATCAAGATTTACAGGATTCAATACCAGATTACAAAGAATGTGGGAGCAAGGAGGAAGTTATTGACTCTATCGTTCCAAACGAGTTGAATGAAATGTCTAAATCTGATAGTAACAATGGGGATGGACTTTCTGATACTGTTTCAAAAGCCGTTGACAATAATGGTTCAGGCATATCATTGCAGCCAGGTGAAGAACAAATCAATTCACGCGGAAGTTCATCCTTGCAACAAAACCGATCACTGCCATCCCTCAAATCTTTCCTCGAGTCCATTGATCAACAGCCTTGTCAGGTCAGTATTTCCCAACTGTTTCATGGTTCAGTTGCTGGGTTATAATGTTTCTTCAGAAGGCTTTTTAGATATATTTTGAAACTAGAGGTTGCAATTTTGACCCATTGACTTATGAATGGGTCGATTTTGGAATATGTAGCTAAAAAGGAACCGGGTCAAATAGGTCAAAAGCAATCCAATTTGTATCGTAATGAATAATGATGTAGTTCTTGTAATCATATTTAACACATTAATTATCTAATTACTCGTACTAAAAATTACTCATTTTGACCCGTACTAAAAATTACTCATTTTGACCCGACCCTGTTATGCACTTACTAGTTTATATATTTTAAGTTCGCATCTGATAGTAATCTTCCTAATTACAGAGTCCTGTAGAAAAAAATTCAAAAAGACCCGTTGAGAATGCAATGGACGGAAATACCACTTCGAATCTCAGCAAAACCGAACCAGCAACGAGTAGCACTGTTCATAACATCGAGACTCTAGTAGAACATGCTGATGAACATTCCACAGCACCACATGGTGCACCTAAGCTCCAGGATGTAGATTCAGACAACATCCCAGTGGTTAACCCGCTGCACCGTGGTGGTGAAGGAGAGTCAAGTTCAGGACTTGTAACTTATCCCGGGTCTATAGCTTTTAACGGAAGCACTTCTCTTCGATCAGATAGCAGCACGACTAGCACCCGATCCTTTGCATTTCCCATGTAATAAATAACAAACACCAGAAATGTGTGCAAGTTGCATATTTGTTGAGTTTGCTTCTTATTAACAACATATTTTTTATGATGTGTGTAGATTGCAGAATGAGTGGAACAGCAGTCCTGTAAGAATGGCGAAAGCAGACCGACCGAAGCATCGTGGATGGAAGCATGGGCTTTTATGCTGGAGATTTTGATTTTTAGTTCATGCATGATGCATCTTTATTTTTATAGGATGGTTTTTTTCAATACATATAAATCTAATTCTTTGTGTGCAAATTGCATATTTTAATAGATAGCATGCATAATATTTCATTTTGGGTTTAAATTCTTTTATAGCCATTTTTATTTGAACACCTGATATTACAAGTTATCTTTAGTAAAAGAATAATTTAAAAGAACAGCCAAAATTGGGGTGAGAGAGGCTCGAACTCAGGATTACTCAGATAGCTATGAGACCTACGCGCTAGCCAACTGCGCCACCACCCCATTGATTTAAGTTTCCTTTTTTATTTATTTATACTATCATTTCCATATTTGCAACCAAATTCTTATGAAAGAAATTTGCTTGGATCCTACGATACGAGTGTTATCTCATGTGTATGTACGCATATAAATATACCACAAAACCTACTGTCTCATAGCTCAAATTATCTATACGTAAATACATTTTAAGAATTTGATTAGAATTCGAAGGCAATAGATAAGTGCGAGCCCAAAGCCCTTGCTTTCCCTTTTGAGCTGCCCCTGCGATCATCCACCATTACCAACCAAGGAGAACATTGATGTCTTCGCAACAACAAAAACGACACGAATTGTACAATTTTGGCTGGTCTTTCAGTTATATAACCGCCATGTCGCGCACGCCATACTTAAAAGCAGTGTATACGGGGTTGCGAAGTAGGGTCATGTCTTGATTCTTTAGCAGTGTATACGGGGTTGCGAAGTAAGGTCATGTCTTGATTCTTTTTGAGTGTTCTCCATTGCTAAAATTTTGAAGCTGACCCACTTTTTGATTGTTAGAATGAGGATTTTCATGTTCCTGAACACAAATCAAATCTAATGATTTCAAGATTTAAACTTTAAATGATTCTTCTAGAAGAAAACAGGATGTTTTGTACCTTTACAGCCAATGCGTCGGATGTCACTCCTCTATTCGCTCGTTTGCCGATATGTACGGGGAGGTCTTGGGTTCTGAATCCTGACGAGTGGAATTTTACCAATACCCTCCACAGGACTAGAAAAATGGTTTACGAAAATATGGTGTTACATTCATCACCATCGAATCCTAGAAAATCTTAGATTAAATGGATGTGTATCAACCCAAGCATATATACTTTTGGTAGACAAATGTATTAGTTAGAACTTATTATACTTATTTTATCATAATCTGAGGATATGATTTGACTAGGATTTTTTTATAATTATACTAATACTTAATTTGAAATGCCGGTGGCAAAGGCCACCGACCACTTCTCCCCCCTTAAATTTGGTCAATTAGTAAAACTTACGTCAACTTTATAAAATATCACTTTAACCCCCTTAGGTTTTTAAAGTTTATAGTTTACCCCCTGTAGTATATATAATCTGTTTTTTTCTCAATAACTCTCGGTCGTTAATTTTTTTTTGACGCCCCGGTATAACTTTCATTAAAAATAGATTTGTATTCAAAATAAAGTACTTTTTAGTTGACATGAGTTATATCGACTGGCGATAACGTCTTTGTACCGTGAAGAATTAGACCGACATCGACTGAAAAACATTAGTATCATTATATAATTGTCTTTTATCTATCTTTCGACCGTAACTGTATACATTTATTCTATATACTTAACAACGTTTCTTTTATGTTTACCAATATTAATGTCACCACCTCAACTATTTAAGGTCCACCTCCCGCCACGGAGCACGGGGCTAATTTCTCGTTATTATCATTTTGTACTTAGTTAATCAATAATACAAAATACGTAATTGAGTTTTCATTATTCTATACGGTATCAAAGCCTTGTGTTCTTGCTTTCTTCTTTCCGCTCCCTCGAATCTCTCTTTGTTGTTACCTCTGCTAGATCATATGGTTGGTCGATTTTCTTCCCCAACGTCCCCTTGGTGACGACTTTATTTCTACTCTTCTTCTCCTCATCTTGCTCAGGAGACACATTGTGTGCTTTGGAGACACCATGTCGTCACATTCATAGCTCATGTTGTTGTAGCCGTTGCTTATGTCACCATAGCCCTAGCCTTGTCATCAAGCCTCTTGCTTTCTTATGGCCTTAGATTTGTCATCGTTGTTTACCGACACACAATTTTCTTACCATTTAAGTTTTTATGGGCTTTTCTTACTTTTTTTAGATTGAATACTTTTTTATACCAAAATCTTTATCGTTTTTGGCTCCGAGACCGATTTCCTTTCGTTCTGACTGTCAGGGTATTAGTTGGAATATATTAGTCAAGATATATTGTAATTATCTTTATCATAGTTAGGAAAACATGATAGGATTATATTTCTTTTACAATTATTATCATTATACTTTTATAAATAGTTATTGAGTAATAACAATACCTTATGAGATTTTTGTTATTTTATAACTTTAAGCTAAGGGACGACGTCGATTTAGTTGTTTTGTATGTTTCTTCCTCTTCGTCTTCATGGTGGTGATGCAAGTGCTTACCGGAAGAAGACAAAGTTATTTAGGATTCGCTGGTTGAAGTGAAGACGACGTTATTCGATGGTGGAGGATGGTGACGGTGTTATGGAGATGGTGGTTATTGGATGAAAGTGGTGGTGATGTTATTTGACGGTGAAGGGTGGCCACACAAGTGATGTAATCAAAGAAGTGGTGTGGTCTATGGCAAGGTTTGGCTAACAACGACAAATAATAATAAAAATAATAATAATAATAATAAACCAACGATATATTAAAAGTGTACAACTTTGATAGTTGAAGGGTGGTTCGGATAGATCTCAAAGGGGTGGTAGGAGGAGATCAAACAAGTAGCTTTGTGTGCAAGTCAAGATAGTTTAGATTTAAATTTAGTATTTGAATTTGAAAGTCTGTTTAGTATTCTAGTAGGAGTAGGATTGTGGGTATTATATAAACCCGTAGGTATTACATTTGATGTTATGTTCTTGTTTTCTATCTTTCGTAAAGTAATAAACAAAGAGTCGCTTGTTCGTTGAGTAAATCTTGTGTCTGGCTTGATCATCGCTTGTGAATAAGTTTAACAAGTGGTATCAGAGCCTAACCCATCATCAATGGCGGATCTCCAAGGTCTCGGCGGTGTGAAGAAACTGAACAACTCGAATTACAATACCTGGTCCACCTGTATAAGTTCGTATCTACAAGGTGTAGACCTGTGGGAGGTTGTCAATGGTGAAAACACAGCGGAGCCAAGGGTTGACACGAATGGGGCAATACACAAGTGGCGAGTTAAAGCCGGAAAGTCTATGTTTATTTTGAAGACTACGATTGAAGAAGAGTTACTGGATTACATACGAGATCTGCAAACACCAAAAGAAGCATGGCAGGTGTTAGCGGATCTATTCTCCAAGAAAAACAATGCCAAACTCCAACTACTTGGGAATGAGTTGTTATCTGTGAGTCAGAAAGAATTAACCATTCCTCAATACTTCCACAAGGTCAAATCCTTGTGCCAAGAAACTGGTGACCTTGACCCCCAGCAAAGGTCGGTGACGCTCGGTTAAAAAGGATAATTATACATGGGCTCAAACCAGAATTTCAAAGCTTTGTGGCTGCTATTCAGGGCTGGCCAACACAACCATCATTGGTTGAATTTGAGAACCTCTTAGCAGCCCAAGAAGAACTAGCTATCCAGATGACTAGAGCGACCATAAGTGAACCAGTAAAGAAAGAGGATTCGGCCATGTATGTCACACCCCCAATTTCAACTAACGGAGTTTTACCGTTTGGGAAGTGACAAACCAGGATCTCAGTCATTAGTTACATTGAACGACTCTATATGGGACTCAAATGAAAATATCATATTAATCAGAGTAAATGCGAAAGCGTATAAAGAAAGTAAATGCGCAAAACAAACGCGCCCAAAAAGTCCAGTCCAAACATAAATTAAAACAGTCCAAACGTAATATTAAAACATAATTCAATAGTAGGACTCCATGCATGTCCTATATGTGCACCTGTGCCTTATCTTAGCTACCTAAGAAAACATGTAAGAAAAGATGTCAACACGAGGTTGGTGAGCTCACGGGTTTCAATATATAAATAAACGTTTACCAGATTATTTGTGACAATCCGACTTTTCAAGTTAATCCCGTTAGTAAATCCGTTTAAGATTCTGTTAAATCCTAACCGAGTTAACCCAATTCTAAAACCAAGGGATCATTTATGTCAAAGCTGAAGTTGCAAGTACTAGTTTTGTAAATATCTAGAAATCCTAGTAGGCACGGTCGCACCTTGTTTTGGCACGGTCGCGCCTCCTGTTGGCACGGCCACGCCTCTTTTCAGTTGAATAATAAACGCAGTCTTTAATCGCAAATTTGTTCGAATTCTTAACCGTTATACACGTCTCATCTATTAACGACCATCATTAAAGTTTTAAACATCGGCATTAATCGAATTAAACCCCAATTATGGGAAATCAAACCGTAACCGTCGACCCTTTACCAAAGATCAACACATTCGATCAATTCTCGTATTACTCTCACAAATTGAACGATCACACACCTCTATCGCACCTCACTAGAGCTTCTGCACGCGTTGAATTGATCGGAGAAGCATTCACACTCGCCGAAGATCGAACCCGTTAGCGCCGGCAACCAAACTAGTCGGGAACCATCAGTTCGGATCGTAATCTGGTAACTTTTTGCATCCTTAGCTTCGTTTCAATCTCCTAATCGAAAGCCCTATCATATTTCGGGCTTGCATTATCGAATTTAACTCAATCAGAAACCTAGGGTTCATACACTTTCGGGTTAATCAAATACTAATATAGACATATTGTTAATCCAATTAAAATACATGATTATGTTTGAAATTCTTTGTTTATCAAAAGCCCCATTATTTCCAACGTTAATATTATAAGATTTAATCGATTTGATTCTGAAATTATTCAGACACGGTCGCGCTAATAGACTAGCACGGTCGTGCCTATCCGAGCACAGTCGTGCCCCGTACCTGACCTGGTCGTGCCTGCGAGCCAGACAAGGTCATGCCTAGAAAACTCTAGACATGGTCGTGCCCGACACAAGCACGGTCGTGCCTGATGACCAGACTTTGTTGTGCCTTCTGTTTGATCAACACGGTCGCGCCTTAACCAGCACGGTCACGCCCGTGTCCTGAACACGGTCTTGTCTTAGGCGCGGTCGTGTGTGGGAAAAGCCTTTTGTCAGAATGTTGATTAATATTTATATTTTCAAAACAATAATTATTATATTATATTAATATGTTTTAGAGTCGGAAAAACCACCCGTAGACTCGGGTTTGAATTATTAACATATTTTATTATTCCCAATTTTATAAATAAAATAGTATTGTTATTATCAAATAAAAATAATATGTTTATATTATTTTCAAACCGTAACTTCGTATAAAATAATATGTTGATATTATTTTTAACCCGTGACTCGTATTATTAAATAATATATAGATTTATATTATTTCGTATCATTTTGTAACCTCGTATAACATTTGAAACTAAATAATAATATAATTAATTATATTATTTACTCGCATTTATCACGTTCATAAAAATAATATATTTATTATTTTGTACCACAAATGAGTAAATAGAATATCCTGTCGAACCTAAAAATGATATATTAAATTATATTATTTTCCTAATTTTTGTAAATGACAAAACGCTCGAATATATTTATTATTGTTGTTGTCATTCGTCGCGCAACGTATATATATAATCTACTTACTAATTAAAGAATTCCTATTCCCGTGGACACGTTCGTCTACTCTTGGATATTAGAGCGTTTCGTTAAGACGTTTCTCCTTCCGTGTCGCTGTCACAATTCCCATTTTTATCCCTAATTTATGTGTTTATAATTTTAGGGCATTCGAAAGTCGTTTGAGACTTACACACGTGGTTCCAACTTATCCTTTGTGTGATACTACCTACTACGCAACGCATGTGAGTTTTCACGGCCCCTTTTTACTATTTTAACTTGGGGGAGAAAACATGACTAAACAATTTTGGATTTTTAATTCGTATGATATCAATGTTAAATGCTAAGCGTAACACGCTATCACAGAAAGTCCTCAACTAATATCGGACCGTTAATATGGATCTTAGCGAGGTAATATTTAGTAGTACTACTGGGTTTGACAAATCCCACCCGTGTTAGTCGCGCTAACTCGATTAGATATCGAACGGGTGAAATGTTAGCCTACTCACACCGCCAGTGTTGATAGACCTGGCAGGAGGCAATAAACAAACAGTCAGCTTCGGTTGCGAGCGCTTGAGCTGAACATGAACATAGGTTAGCTACCTATAGATACATACTGAATGAACATAAATCCGGTAAAAGCTTATCTACTTATATTGAAACCTGTGGACTCACCAACCTCGTGTTGACATATTTTCTTACATGTTATCTCAGGTCGCTAAGATAAGACACAGGTGTACGTTAGGGCATGCATGGGATTCAACTGCTTGATTATGATTTATTTATGTTTGCTTGAATTATTCTATTGTACTTGTTTTGATTGGACGTTTGGACTTTTGAACTTTGGTTTTGGGCGCGTGTATTTTGCACATTTACTTTCTTTACGCTTCCGCATTGATACTCTGATTTAAAAGATGTTTTCATTTTGAGTCCCATGTAGAGTCGTTCAAAGTAACCAATGTCTGAGATCCTGGTTCGTCACTTCCCAAACGGTAAAACTTCGTTAGTTGAAATTGGGGGTGTGACAGATTGGTATCAGAGCCATGTTTTAGAGAACTAGGATTGCATACTAGACTATAGCCTCACACATTAGTTACATGTCATTTGGATGTTTGGAACTTATATATATTGTTACAGGAACATCTCTTCAACCCCACCTTCATCACCTAAGGCACCAAGACATAAGGCACCTATCCTAGCATCCCCGGAGCCCAAAAGGCGTCGGACTACTTCGAGTGACTATTCAGTTGACCAAGGGGAAGCAAGCAGCGCGCAAGCAATGAATCCTGCTCGAAACTGGAACACATACCCACAAATGATCCAAAGATGGATCGAAATGGGAAATGTCCAATCACCTTACTTCGGTTCTACTTCCTCATCACCCACTTTGCCTAGCTTGCCATGTACTATGGAACAAGCTTTTGCAGCCTTTGTGTTTTATATGTCTAGAGAGTTAAGCATTGTAAAGGATGCTACCGATGAGATACCGAATATTTTGAAGAAAGAGCCTCAAATAGAGGAGAATAAAGTAGGGATAGAACTTCTAACTGTTGAACTAGCAGTAACTGACCAGGTCCATAACCTTCTGGTGGATCGTGTGACGCACTTGGAGATGAGGGTGGACACCTTGGACGATGACATGGAAGGGGTTCTGGAAAGGGTGGCTGCTCTGGAAGCTCAGCTACATGTAGCAAACCACACTGCTGAAGGTCTTCAAGAGAGGGTGACTCACTTGGAAGCTCAATTGCAAGCCGCTCTATTTCCTGAGGAGATTCCACTTTCCGATGGCGAGGAGGAGCCTTTTGAGGAGGAACCTTTTGAGGAGGAGCCTTTTGAAGAAGAGCCCTTCGAGGAGGAGCCCGTGGAGGAGGAACCAGTAGAGATAGACGATGCACAATCGTATGTTTCTTCCGATGACGAAGATGCTTGATGATCTTCCTATCCTATCTTCCTTTTCATGCCTATTTTTGCTTATGTTATTTCTCCTTTCAAACCTAGATGGGTAAGGTTGTTCCCATCCAATAAAAGCATGAGAAGTTTAATATTTGAGTTATTTATTTTGTAGCTTTACAATTTAATTAATTTTCAAAATATTAGATGTTGTATCTCCTTACTCGTACCTAAATAATGTTTAATATGCGATATATTTCTCATTATTTTTCATTTGTGATTGTGAAGAATCATGTCAGGGAGAAGACGCGGAGGCCGTGCCGGTGGTCGTGGTACCATTAACATGACGGCAGCAGAGCTAGCGGCACTGATAAATGATAGTGTGGCGGAAGCTCTGGCAGCACAGAATGCTGCAGGTAAATGCTTTAGCTATTGACTAATGATGTCAATCCAACTCGTAAAAACATCTTCCTAAATTCTATAATTCCAATCCTATTTTTATTTCTAAATCCAGGCCAGCAAAATTAGCAAAACCAACAACCAGCCTGCACTTTCAAGGCATTCATGGATTGCAAGCCCCACGCCTTTAGTGGAGCTGAAGGAGCCGTTGGACTACTTCAATGGTTTGAGAAGGTTGAATCGGTGATTGCCATGTGCAACTGCCCCGTGGCTAATCAGGTAAAGTTTGCCGCCGGAACTTTGGAGGGCCCGGTACTCACATGGTGGAACGCCCAGGTCCAAATGTTGGGTCTGGCCATGGCGAATGGACTCCCGTGTGAGGAATTTAAATCAATGATGAAGGAGGAATACTGTCCTCGCGATGAGATCCAGAAGTTAGAGGGAGAGTTTTGGAACCTAAAGATGGAGGGTTCTGAAATTGAACTTTACACCACACGTTCCCATGAACCGGCTACTATGTGCCCGCATATGGTAACTCCTGATTACAAAAGAATTGAGCTTTACATTGGAGGTCTAGTGCCTCAAATACAAAGCATGGTTACTTCATCCAATCCTGCCACTATCCAACAAACTATCCGACTTGCCCATAAGTTAACCGACCAAGCGGTGACACAAGGGACTCTACCTCCGAGAGGTTCGGTTTCTAAATCCACCGATAATCACAAACGCAAGTTTGATCACCATTCCAACACCCACAACCACTCCAACTCCCACACCAAAGGACCCCAACCCAACCAACCCCAGTTTAATCAACCGCAGCAGCAGCAACAGCGTAGGTTTGAGCCTACTAAGAACTTCAACCAGTCGACCCCTTCAGGTCAAAACCAGGGTGGTTACGCGGGGAAGTCTCCGAAGTGTAACAAGTGCAACTTCCACCACTTTGGGTTTTGCAATCGTTGCCAGAGGTGCGGCAAAATAGGTCATGCTGCTAAGGATTGCAAGGGTGAATTACAAGCTAAACAACCTTTTCAACAACCTGGATCCACAAGGGGTTGCTTTGAGTGTAGAAAGGAGGGGCATATTCGGAAGAATTGTCCTCAATTGAAGAAAGGGGGTAATGGAAACCACAACCCTAACCAGAATAACAATGGCAATGGGGGTAACAATGGAAATGGTGGAGGAAATGGTGCGAAGGGACGAGCCTTCGTACTAGGATCTGGAGAAGCCCGTTACGACCATAATGTGGTCACCGGTAAGTTTCTCTTAAATAATTACTTTGCTTCTGTCCTTTTTGACACTGGTGCTGATAGAAGTTTTATAACTAAGAAACTTAGTGATATGATAAAAGGAACTTCAACTCTATTAGAATCTAAGTATACAATAGAGATAGCTGATGGACAAATAATTGAGGCAACCCACATTCTTAAGGGATGTAAACTTGAGCTAGCTAGACATATATTTGATATCGACCTTATACCGGTCATACTTGGCAGTTTTGACGTAATTGTCGGCATGGATTGGTTATATAAAAACCAAGCCGAAATTATATGTTATGAGAAGATTGTTCGTATACCTCTCCCGAGTGGAGAAAACCTTTCCGTCCAAGGCGAAAGAGTTGGTGCAGTCATGGGCATCATATCTTTTATGAAAGCACGAAAATGCCTTCGAAAGGGGCATACGGCTATTTTGGCTCTCGTTGCTGAGCAGCCATCAGAAGAGAAGAAGATCGAAGATATTCCCATCGTACGTGAATTCTTGGAAGTATTTCCCGAGGATCTGCCCGGTCTGCCACCGCATCGTCAAGTTGAATTTCAAATTGATCTAGCACCCGGAGCAGCACCGATTTCTCGGGCACCCTACAGACTCGCACCTAGTGAATTACAAGAGCTGTCCACTCAACTGCAAGATTTGTTGGATAAAGGTTTCATCCAACCTAGTTCATCACCGTGGGGAGCTCCGGTGCTATTTGTCAAAAAGAAGGACGGAACCTTCCGTATGTGTATTGACTACCGGGAGCTGAATAAAGTCACAATCAAGAACCGCTACCCTTTACCTCGCATAGATGACCTCTTTGATCAACTCCAAGGATCAAGTTTCTATTCCAAAATAGATCTTAGGTCCGGCTACCATCAGTTAAGAGTCCGAGAAGAGGATATCTCTAATACTGCATTCAGAACGAGGTATGGTCATTACGAATTTATGGTCATGCCTTTCGGATTAACCAACGCACCTGCGGTATTCATGGACCTCATGAACCATGTTTGTAAGCCTTACCTTGACCAATTCGTTATTGTTTTCATCGAAGACATCCTCATTTATTCCAAGAACAAGGAAGAACATGAGGAACATCTACGCCTAATTTTGGAATTACTTAAGCAAGAGCAACTGTATGCTAAGTTTTCCAAATGTGAATTCTGGATTCGGGAAATTCAGTTTCTAGGGCATGTGGTTAACGAGAAAGGAATACATGTTGACCCATCAAAGATAGAAGCCATCAAGAATTGGGCAGCACCGACGACTCCGACTGAGGTGCGACAATTTCTGGGATTGGCTGGATATTACCGTCGATTCATCGAAGGATTTTCAAAAATTGCTCAACCTCTCACTTCCTTAACCCAAAAGGGTAAAGCCTATAACTGGGGCGATAACCAAGAGTCAGCATTCCAACATCTTAAACAAAAACTCTACAGTGCACCTATTCTAGCTCTTCCGGAAGGAACCGATGATTTTGTAGTGTATTGTGATGTGTCTATTCAAGGTCTGGGTTGTGTCTTAATGCAACGCGAAAAGGTGATCGCATACGCTTCACTTCAACTAAAGGTCCACGAGAGAAACTACACCACTCATGACTTAGAGTTGGGAGCCGTAGTTTTCGCACTTAAGATATGGAGACATTACTTATACGGTACCAAATGCACTATCTACACCGATCACAAGAGTCTTTAGCACATCTTCAAGCAGAAAGAGTTGAACATGCGACAACGTCGTTGGGTCGAACTCTTAAACGATTATGATTGTGCGATCCGATACCACTCGGGCAAAGCTAACGTTGTAGCTGATGCCCTAAGTCGAAAAGAAACGAAACCCAAACGAGTTCGAGCATTACAGCTTACTATTCACCCTGGATTACCTGACAAAATCCGTAGTGCTCAACTCGAAGCCCTAAAAGAAGAAAATCTACCGCTGGAAAGTACACGCGGTATGGAAGCACAACTTGAAGTCAAATCTGACGGTATTCGCTATTTTTCCGAGTGAATATGGGTTCCAGTATTTGGAAACCTTAGGGAACTAGTTATGGATGAGTCTCATAAATCTCGTTACTCGATACATCCAGGTTCCGATAAAATGTACCATGATCTAAAGGTACTATATTGGTGGCCGAAGATGAAGTCCGATATAGCCACCTATGTTAGTAAATGTCTGACTTGCGCGAAGGTTAAAGTTGAATATCAAAAACCATCCGGTCTTCTGCAACAACCAGAAATTCTCATGTGGAAATGGGAACAAATATCCATGGACTTCATCACCAAATTACCACGAACCCCTACCGGATGTGATACCATATGGGTAATCGTTGATCGATTAACAAAGTCCGCTCACTTCTTAGCAATCAAAGAGACCGACAAAATGGATAGGCTTACTCGTACTTACTTGAAGGAAATAGTCTCTCGGCATGGAGTGCCAATCTCTATTATTTCGGATCGTGATGCACGATTCACCTCTCGCTTCTGGCAGTCGTTACATAAGGCCTTAGGCACGCGTCTAGATATGAGCATAGCATACCATCCTCAAACTGACGGCCAAACAGAATGTACTATTCAAACGCTGGAGGACATGCTACGAGCTTGTGTGATTGATTTTGGTAACACTTGGGAGTCTCACCTACTATTGGTGGAGTTCTCCTACAACAACAGTTATCACACTAGCATCAAGGCAGCTCCATTTGAAGCACTTTATGGACGGAAATGCCGTTCTCCTATTTGTTGGGCCGAGGTTGGGGATAGCCAACTCACAGGTCCCGAACTTGTATTTGAAACTTCCGAAAAGATCGTTCAAATTAGAAACCGTATGGCGGTAGCTCGTGAACGTCAAAAGAGCTATGCCGACAAGCGTCGTAAACCTTTGGAGTTTCAAATAGGTGACATGGTCTTACTCAAAGTCTCACCTTGGAAAGGTGTCATTCGTTTCGGGAAACGAGGCATACTGAATCCTCGTTATGTTGTACCATTCAAGATAACGAAAAGAATCGGACCAGTAGCGTATCAACTAGACTTACCTGAAGGACTTAGTGGTGTACACAACGTCTTTCACATCTCAAATTTGAAGAAATGTCTAGCAGACGAATTACTCGCAGTTCCTCTTGAGGAACTACACATTGATGAACAGTTACGTTTCATCGAAGAACTTGTGAAAATTATGGATAGGGAAGTTAAAACGTTAAAGCACAATAAAATTCCTATTGTCAGAGTTCGTTGGAACTCGAAACGCGGACCGGAATTCACGTGGGAGCGCGAGGATCAGATGATGCGCAAATATCCAAATCTGTTCAAGCACTCCGCATCAAATTCTTAAGGTACTATTTTAATTTTCGGGACGAAAATTCTTTCAACTAGGGGATGATGTGACATCCCGGGGAAATTTTTTTTATTGTATTTAATTTTCGGGACGAAAATTCTTTCAACTAAGGGATGATGTGACAATCCGACTTTTCAAGTTAATCCGGTTAGTAATTCCGTTTAAGATTCTATTAAATCCTAACCAAGTTAACCCAATTCTAAAACCAAGGGATCATTTTTGTCAAAGCTGAAGTTGCAAGGACTAGTTTTGTAAATATCTAGAAATCGTAGTAGGCACGGTCGCGCCTTGTTTTGGCACGATCGCGCCAAGTGCCTTGAGCTGAACATGAACATAGGTTAGCTACCTATAGATACATACTGAATGAACATAAATCCGGTAAACGCTTATCTACTTATATTGAAACCTGTGGACTCACCAACCTCATGTTGACATATTTTCTTACATGTTCTCTCAGGTCACTAAGATAAGACACAGGTGCACGTTAGGGCATGCATGGGATTCAACTGCTTGATTATGATTTATTTATGTTTGCTTGAATTATTCTATTGTACTTGTTTTGATTGGACGTTTGGACTTTTTGGACTTTTGAACTTTGGTTTTGGGCGCGTGTATTTTGCGCATTTACTTTCTTTACGCTTCCGCATTGATACTCTGATTTAAAAGATGTTTTCATTTTGAGTCCCATGTAGAGTCGTTCAAAGTAACTAATGTCTGAGATCCTGGTTCGTCACTTCCCAAACGGTAAAACTCCGTTAGTTGAAATTGGGGTGTGACATTATTGTAAATTCAATATGCATCTATAGGTAGCTAACCTACGTTTCATGTTTAACTTAAGCGCTCGCAACCGAAGCTGACTGTTTGTTTATTTGCCTCCTGCCAGGTCTATCAACTCTGGCGATGTGAGTAGGCTAACATTTCACCCGTTCGACCTCAAATCGAGTTAGCGCGACTAACGCGGGTGGGATTTGTCAAACCCAGTAGTACTACTAAACATTACCTCGCTAAGATCCATATTAATCGTTCGATGTGTGTTGAGGACTTTCAGTGATAGCGTGTTACGCTTTGCTTTAACATTGATAACATATGAATACAATATTCAGAAATAGTTTGCAACATGTTTTCTCCTCCAAGATAAAACAGTAAAAGGGGCCGTGAAAATTCACCTGATTGCGTAGGAAGTAATCACACAAGTATGAGATAGGAATCTCAAGCGTTAGCCCGACACGACTCACGAATGCCCTAGAATTACAACATCATTATTAGGGATAAAATGGAATATGTGACGACGACACGGAATGAGGAACGTCCTAAAGGAAACGCTCTAAAGATTAATGAGTAAACGAATGTGTCCACGTGAATAAAGGATTCTTAAATTAACCAATTAAGAAAACTACTATTTGCGACGAGTGGCAAATAATAATATATATAATAAATATATTAGAGCGTTTTTGCCATTAAATAATGGTCTAAGAAAAATAATATAATATATATATTAATTTTAGATTTAACAAAGTATCACAATAAACAATTGCGCGACAAAATAGTAAATCTATTATTTTATTTGAGGATAAAAACGAGCGAAAATAATATAAATAATTATATCATTTTGTTGGATTGAAACGTCTCATAATATTTATAAACGTGTTGAATATATATATATATATATATATATAGATAGATATATTATTTTTAGTTGGAGGCTTGAGTTGAAAATAATATCAATATAATATTTTAAAGTGAGGAATAATAAAATATAGGTTACAAAACCAAACCCAAGCTTACAGTTGATTCCCGAGATTAAAACACGTTAATATATCAATATAATAATATAGAGTTTTGATTTTTATATTAAAATACTATCTAAAACAGTTTTTTTTAAAGGGTGTGGAGAGACTCGAACCCGGGTCTCTCCCACACACGCACACAACCTTAACCATCTCTGCCCGCTAGGGATTCGCAAACAGACCTGAGATAAATTGATTTAACATTCGGGTCCCTGTGGTCTCCCTCCCATACACACAACGATCGAATCCCAGCCCCAATCCATCAAATCCAGTCGCGACTAGCCAAAGTGGCAAAGGGGTTTTGTAGAACAAGGAATGGCGAACCTGCGGGTGGATTTATATTGCAAAAACAACATGTTTAAGGTCGTTAATTTCATAATCGAAAATGCCGAACCCTAGGTTTGAACACAAGATTAGATTGATCGATTTTGATTATAGAAATGTTTGGATTCATGGGGCTATTACTGATTAGAACATTACGAAACTACTGATATAGTTTAATTTGGTTTTGGTTGTGTCTAAGATCAAAAGCCCCAAAATGTTTTAAGAACAAACCCTAGATTACAGATCTTGACAAATTCAATGTTGTTTGATAAAATTAACATATGGCTTTCAATAAGTATCGGATTGCGAAACTGTCTATGTGATTTAATTGAATTGAAAACAGGATTAGGGTTAGGTTCGATTGAAACCGAATCGTATGAACCCTAGAATTGGAATTTGATCGAATTGATGTTATAATCCCAAATTGGCATAAGGCTTTTAAACTAATGATGAAAACGAAACTAAGGATGAGTTTGATTACCAGAATAGATGATGGATTGATAGCGTCCGACTAAAAACGAGTGTCGTCGGCCACGGGGTTGATCTCCGGCGATTACGGCTGTGACTCTGACCAAATCAATGAGTGCAGAAGCTTCAGAGAGGTGCGATAGAGGTGTGCAGGTCTTCAATTTGATAGAATAAAGATCGAAACAGACGAATTTGATGCGTACGAGGAGATGGTCGACGGTTACGGTTTTAAAATCCATAATTGGGTTTAATTCGAATGTAATGTCGATGATTAAGGATTTGATGATGTCAAAACTGATAATAATGATGGAATCCGTTACAGAATGGGACGAATTTCAGTTGTGGGATTCAAATTTGATCTCAAACTTGCGAGTTTAACTTTCTGAAGTCAACAGAACAAAATTAAATCGATTTTGACTTTGAGAAGTCAATAGAACAGATTTTGGGTATTTACATAACTAGTCCCTGTGGTTTTAATTCAAATATTGACAGAATTAGTCCCTGGGGTTAGAGGTTTGAGTTAACGGGGTTAGGTTCTAACAGAAAATTTAACGGGAATTCTAACTGAGTTAGTTTGAAAAGTTGGATTGTCACAATGTATGCAGATCGAAGTAAGGGAAAGTACAAATCAAACAGAAGTCACAAAAGCTATGGCGACCAAAGCAAGAAATATGAAGGTCACAAGAACAAGTGGGAAACCAATAGCAAAGAGCGCAGTGAGAAGAAAAACAGAAACTCTGGAAAGAAGTTCCCCTACAAATGTTATAATTGCGGTGTCCGTGGTCACATGGCGAAAGATTTTCCGTCCAAGAAACCCGAAGAAGGTAATGCTACGAGCACACTAGAAGAAAAGCCTAGGGATGCTGAAGCCCACTATACACAAGAAGAAGAAATACTCGCGTGTGCAGCCACAACCAAAGACCAAGGTAACACGCTAGACGACTGGATAGTGGACTCGTGATGCACCAACCATATGACAGGGGAAAAGGGACGGCTGATCAAACCTAAGAAGTATGAAGGTAGCCGGGTTGTAGTTATAGCCGATAATTCAAAACACAACACAGATCACGTCGGAGAAGTAAGGTTCCACCCAGAGAAGAATAAAGGACTCGTGCTAGAACACATGTATCACGTACCTGGCATGAAAAAGAACCTACTTTCTGTACCACAACTCACTAAAACGGGACGGTATGTACTATTTGGCCCAAAAGAAGTCATGGTGTTTGATAAGTTTGAGACAAGGTCAAAACCAGTTCTACGTGGGAAGAGGAACGATGATATCTATGTCCTATCAGCTGACACAACTTACGTAGAAAAGACAAAGTCCAGTTAGAATATTGACATGAGGCATAAACGCTTAGGCCATGTGGGATACGATAAACTAGAAGTCATGATAAAGAAGAACCTAGTCTCAGGGCTACCTCGCCTTGAAGTAAAGAAGGATGTTATATGTGCTGGATGTCAGTTTGGAAAAGCCCACCAGTTGCCATATGAAAGCCCTAAGCATTGAGCAAGTCAACCTCTTGATCTTGTACACTCGGATGTCTTTGGGCCAGTTAGACAAGCATCAGTTATAGGAAAAAGGTACATGATAACCTTTATAGATGATTTCTCCCGGTTCCTCTGGGTGTACTTTATGAAAGAGAAGTCAAAAGCTTTTAATATGTTTAAAGGGTTCAAAGAAGAAGCGGAGAGGGAGGTCAAACTAAGTGTCGGGTGTCTAAGGTCTGATAATGGCGGAGAGTATACTTCAAGGGAATTCAATGAGTATCTAAGGCAACACAAGATAAAGCGCCAACTAACATGTGCAACAACCCACAACAGAATAGGGTTTCAGAGAGGAAAAACAGGACCCTAACAGAAATTTCAGGAAGTATGATTCATGACAAAAACGTACCAGGACGTTTTTGGGCTGAGTCAATGAAGACAGCATCGTATATCAATAACCGGGTGCCACAGCAAAACCTTGAGTATGTCTCACCGTTTGAAAAGCTGTACAAACTCAAACCCAATGTAAGCCACCGGCGTGTGTTTGGATGCGTGTGTTACGTATTTATCCCGATGCACTTAAGACACAAGTTAGAAAAGAAAGCCGTGAGATGTGTGTTCTTTGGGTACGATAATGAACAGAAAGGTTGGAAATGATGTGATCCAACAAATGGCAAGATCTATATATCAAGGGATGTCATATTTTATGAGGAATCCTCCTGGTGGTCCGAGAATCATGAAGCAGTACCTGATTCAATCACTTTAAAAGAGGAATTTCAGCACCAAATTACTCTGAGATTTGATGATCAAGAAGAAGAAAGTGAAGTGAATGAAACCGAGAATAGGGAAGAGGTACCAACCCCACAAAGTAGACCATGGCAAACAGGAATAAATGCCAGCAGTCCCAACATGCCAAGGGACCAGGGCCAGGAAGTGAGAAGATCAAGTCGTGCAACAAAGCCAAACCCAAGATATGCAAATGTAGCAATGGTAGAGGATCAAGAAAAAGAACCTGAAACTTTCTCACAAGCCCAAGTATGTGAAAAATGGAGGAAGGCTATGAAGGAAGAATTTGATGCTTTAACTCAAAACCAAACCTAGGAACTGGTGCCAAAAGATGAAAGTGTGAAAGCAATCTCTTGTAAGTGGGTATACAAGCTAAAAAGAAAAGCTGATGGTAGTGTGGAAAGATATAAAGCACGACTGGTAGCCCGGGGGTTTTCACAACAGTTTGGTCTAGATTATGAGGAGACGTTTAGCCCTGTTGCAAAGATAGCCACCATAAGAGTTTTAATTTCCCTAGCCGTAAGTAAAGGGTGGAAATTGACTCAAATGGATGTAAAGAATGCGTTCCTATACGGTGATATTGACCATGTAATATACATGGACCAGCCCCAAGGATTTGAAGACCAGAAGCAACAAAACTATGTGTGTAAGTTGAAAAATGCGTTGTACGGATTGAAGCAATCGCCTAGAGCATGGTTCGGAAAAATTGGGGAGTTTCTAGAACTGAATGGGTTAATATCTACATCAGCAGATACACGCATGTTTGTTCGAAAGAAAGAAGGGAAAATGGCAGTGGTGATAGTATATGTAGATGATCTTATAATCACTGGAGATTTAGTTGAAGAAATTGAGCAATTAAAACAAAATTTGTGTATCCGGTTCAGCATGAAAGACCTGGGAATACTTAAACATTTCCTAGGACTGGAAATTGAATACCAAGAGGAAGAAGTAGTAGTACATCAACATAAATATGCGGTTGATCTCCTAACAAAATTCAGGATGCCTAGCTGTAAACCAGTGATAACTCCAATGGAAGAAAATGTGAAACTAAGAAGCGATGAAGGTCGAGTATTTGAAGATGCTACTATGTACAGATAGCTAATAGGTAGTTTAATCTACCTAACCCTAACACGACCAGGCAATTCGTTCGTAGTAGGGGTGCTTAGCCGATACATGCAGGAACCAGGAAGCCTCACTTAAACGCTGTATGACGTGTGATGCAGTACATAAAAGCAACCCCGAGTTATGGAATAGGGTTCAAGAGGGAGTCTACGAGTGGACTAGTTGGTTTCTGCGATGCAGACTATGAAGGAGATTTAAACACGAGAAGGTCAACTACTGGGTATGTATTTACTCTTGCTGATGGACCAGTGGCGTGGTGTAGTAAGAGACAGCCTACAGTATCACTGTCAACAACAGAATCAGAGTACCAAGCTGCTGCCATGGCAGCTCAGGAATGTGTGTGGCTGGTAAGGTTACTTAGAGAGCTCAACCAAGAAGTAGAGTATAAAGTTCCACTTTATGGTGATAACATGTCATCTATACAGTTGGTTGAAAACCCTACATTTCATGCAAAAACAAAACATGTAGAGGTTCATTATCATTTCATACGGGAAAAAAGTGTTGAGCGGAGAAATTGATCTTAAGTACATAAGTACTCATGAACAAGTAGCAGACATGTTCACTAAAGCATTGTCAAGTACAAAGATGAAGAAGTTCTGTGAAGCTATGGGTATGAAGAAAGTCAAAGTTGAGAGGGAGTATTAAAAGTGTACAACTTTGATAGTTGAAGGGTGGTTCGGATAGATCTCAAAGGGGTGGTAGGAGGAGATCAAACAAGTAGCTTTGTGTGCAAGTCAAGATAGTTTAGATTTAAATTTAGTATTTGAATTTGAAAGTCTGTTTAATATTCTAGTAGTAGTAGGATTGTTGGTATTATATAAACCCGTATGTATTACGTTTGATGTTATGTTCTTGTTTTCTATCTTTCGTAAAGTAATAAACAAAGAGTCGCTCGTTCGTTGAGTAAATCTTGTGTCCGGCTTGATCATCGCTTGTGAATAAGTTTAACGCGATATATAACGATTGATAACATACTATAATTATGTCTATGTTGAAGGCTAAGTTTGTGAATTTGCTGCATACAATTGTAATTTTAATAAAGTTTATTATATTTATGATATAATAATAAGCCTTATTTCATTTTCAATTAATCTCAAATCAAATATTATAAATCCTATGAAAAAAAACAATACTCACGTGAGGGTGGATTTAAGTGCAAATTCAATTGGTCAAAGGTCAAACTTTGAATAACATTTTACTTTGAATATGAAGATACAATTGCCATCAAGATAAGTTAGTGAACCCATATTTTGTCACACTCATTATTAATTATAAATTTATAATCCTACGTACATACACACACATATATATATATATATAGAGAGAGACACACACATACAATATCCAACCAAACAGGTTTAATGGCAGAACAAAAAATACTTTTTAAAGATGAAATACTTAATGTTGTGACACGAACACGACACGAACTCGACAAAGACAACTGCGATAACTGTGACACATGTGGTCCGGTTCTATTTGATTGTATGGTGTGTCTTTGTGAAGTAACCCCTGGAGACACAGATGGGTCTAAAAAGATACCAAACTGCAACCATGGAGTCCAGTTCCATGGTAGGTGCATCGAGCTATGGTTAAAAGACCATCCCACATGTCCATTGTGTCGGTGTCATGTTCCACGGCCCGTTTGTCACCGGCTAAACGTGTACGTGATGAGGCTTAGGGATGATATCGTCTCGTACTGCGACATTGCTCTCGAAAACGTGGCTAGCTCCATCGGAGATGGTTGTGTATAGTGAAAATGTTTATAACAATTACAATTCATTACAACAATTTTGTGTCTTGTTGATTTAATAAGTGGCGGCATATTTGTATATGAAGTTCGAATTATAATATATTTATTATTATTATTATTATTTTTATTATTATATATTACATGACTAGGTTAAAATCCCGTGTACTACACGGGTTAAATAAATAAAATGTTATATATTTAGTAATAAATTTTTTATATTTTTAAAAACACATCGGTTGAATAAAATATAATATAATTTGTTAACAAACACATTTGTCAAAATATGTTTTTAAAAAATGTAATTTGTCATGACAGTTATAAGCTCTGTTAAGTTAGTTTTAAAAATATATTTTTTTCAACTGAATATTAATTTTTTTATTTAATTGATAAATGTTAGTTAATTTGATTGATGATATAATAACTATTTATAATTAAATAATAAGTATCCATAATTAGATTTAGAGTTAATTACACCGTTAGTCCCTGTGGTTTGTAAAAAGTAACAAGTATGGGTACTAAGGGTTTCAAGTTGCAAGTATGGGTACTATACTTTCAATTTTGTAACAGTATTGGGTATTAAGACTAACTGGTATTAGTTTTTCTGTTACATCTAAGGGCAATTAAGTCATTTCACATTATGTGAGCTAATTATGTAACTTTTCATATCTAATGGATTAGTTATGTAATTAACTCTAATTAAATTAAAAAACAAACAAACCAACCCTCTCCCCCTTTGACGTCTTCACCACCGGCGGAGGTTAAAGATAAAAGGAAAAGGGGAAATGGTGGTGGTCAGAGAAGGTGGCGGCTAGCGGACGGTGGTGGGGGTGGTGCCGGATATGAAGGAGACGGTGGTGGGGCAGTTGCGTTTGGATGAACGAGACGATGGTGGGAAGTGTTTGTTTGTTTTGTTATATTAATTAGACTTAATTACATAAATGGTCTCTCATATATGAAAACTTACATAATTAACCCACATATGTGAAAATGACTTAATTGCCCTTCAACTTAACAAAAAAACTAACGGAAGTTAGTCTTAATACCCATTATTGTTACAAAATTGAAAGTATAGTACCCATACTTGCAACTTGAAACCCTTAGTACCCATACTTCTTACTTTTTACAAACCACAGGGACTAACGGTGTAATTAACTCTTAGATTTATTAATATAAAGATTATTATTTAATAGGAAAGAGAAATAGAAAATCTTATATTTAATAGGAGAGAGAGGCGTAAAAATAAAGATGAGGAGTAACCAGAGAGTGACACGTGTCCTGAAAAATTTTCATTTATTAGAGTAGTAAGATTTGTATGTTTTTATTTAGTTAAAAGAAATAATAAAGACATATATATTTACTATACTAGCTTAGAACCCGTGTCTACACACGAGGTGAAAAATATCAATACATAAAATTCTTAATTTTTTATCTACGTATTCATAAAAATACGTTAATTATCATTTAATGTAATTTGACTTTCATTTACTATTTAATTGAAAATAAAAGTTATATAATTAGATTTTAAAGTTTTTTATAATAAGAAATAATTTAAAATAAATATGTTTTATTAGTATAATTAGTATTTTTTTTAAATATATATCATTATTAAAAGATGAAAATGTATTTAATAAGAGAGAAATGCGGAAAAAAATGATGAAGATGAATGTGGGGTGACACGTGTCAAGAAAAAACCTTTATTTATTATATAGTGTAGATTTTTTATTTATTTTTTATATTCAATTAAATTATACTATTTTTAGTTAGTAAATTACTTAAGTTAAATAGATTCAACACAAGGGATCAGAATTTTGAAGGCAAATGGAATTAGAAAAAGGCCTCCCAAATTGGTGTGGAAGGCAATGAATGGACTTTTATTCGAAACATGTTGGGTCCGGTTCGCCTTGATCATAAAAAGGATAATTGGGTGTGGTTGGGTGACAGCTCAGGTACGTTCTCGGTTGGCTCGGTTAAGGATTGCCTATCTAGAAGTAGAGATTACAACCAAAGTTATATTATGAAATGGTGCAAATTGGATCCTCTTAAATGTAATATTTTTGCTTGGAGGGCGGAATTCGATCGTATTCAGGGGCGGCCCTAAGGGGGCGGGGAGGGCGACCGTCCGGGGTCCGGTTTCCTAAGGGGCCCGTAGTTTTTTTAAAAACAATTACTTGAGTTTGACCCTGTAGATTGTCTCCACCAGTTACATATTTCATGTTTTAGAATATTACAAAAGCTTGAGTTAGATGAGTTGGTTTTAAATTACCTGTTAATACTCTTCCACTCAAGGAGGTTGCAAGTTCGATTCCTGCAACCCTCCTTTTTATTTTTCTTCTTTTTAAAATAGATCATTGCTCCCCCTAACTTTAGTTAAATTACAGAAGTCACCCACAACTTTGTAATTATTAATCTAACTAATCCCTAACTTTATAAATTGGTAATTTGACACTTCTCCCACCACTTTGGTAAAATGGCAAAACTCACCCCTAGCTTTGTAAATTGTTAATTTTACCACCTCAAGTTTAACGAATTTATTGTTTCAATGTTAACTCCTATTCGCGTCATAATTTATCTATTTTTCGAACTCCATGACCGAGTCGTGGCAACTTCATATGTTTCTTTTATGTAGTTAGTGACGTTATTGTTCTCGCCGCAATGCGCGTAACGAGGTTCGCAAACCCGCCGCAACGCACGGGTGATATTTTCTATTACATACATATTTATAAAAAGGTCCAACTTGTTTTATCCATTTATACTATTAACCCACTTAGAAATAAAAAAAAATGCCCACTACTTGTATTATCAATTTATTTTATTAACCCACTTAGAAATTAAAAAAAGCCCACTAGATTTTCAAACTTATTAAAAAATAACAAAATAATCGTTATTCGTTTGTTATAGTTTTTTTTATTATGTCATTATGAGTTTATATTATGGGGCCCGTTTTTTTAAATGTCCCAGGCCCAAAACATTTTGAGGAATCTCATGACCGGCCCTGATCGTACTCCTACCCTTTTAGCGTTGGCTAGAAGAAATATCCATACCGATAGCCGAATGTGTGCTCTATGTGAGTCTGAGGAGGAATCCATCGTCCATGTTTTGATTTCGTGTGGTGTTGCATTGACAGTGTGGCAGCATATCGGGGTGTGGTGCCACGTTCCCCCGATTTTCGCTTTTTCGGTTAGAGATTTATTGGATCTTCATTCTTTTATGCGATTGGAAAATGTTAGTAAAGATGTGTTTCATGGTATAATTATGTTGACTTGTTGGTGTCTTTGGAAAGCTAGGAACGAGAATTTTTTTTCCAAAAAAGCGGTTAAGATTGAAGACATCATCCAAAATATCAAGGCTTTATGTTTTTTCATGGATTGTAAATAGATCCAAATTGAAGTCCATTAGCTGGACCAATTGGTGTAACTTTATTTTGATGTAATTTTTCTGTTTTTTGCGCCCCCAGTTTGGTGGGTTGCTCTGTAAATGAAATTTGTTTGCAAAATTTTTTTTTTAACTTAAAATCCGGTTTGATTGGTCAAACTAATTACTAATTACTAAGACGACATTTAGTATCTGGATTGATTTTTATCCTTAGAATATTACTAATGGGTGAATATTTAGCATTCATTGCAACATGTTATTGAAGAATTAATCTTGGTTAAAGATAATTGATAATTTATTAATTGGTTGAGTTCGTATTATATTAGAAGTGAGTTTTTTTATTTATTTATTTGATTATTATAATTGAGTTTGAGTTGTGTTAGATTTAGTATATGGTTTATTATAAATATATGGTTAGAGATTAAATGTAAAGTGAAAGTTGAGTTTTATTAATAAAGAGTCGATCTTTGAGATCAAAATTTGTGTGTTTGAGGCCTGATTTCCAACAATTGGTATCAAAGCTTGGGAAAAAGAAAGCCGGTTTGAAAGTCGTTTTTTTTTTCGAGAAAGGGGATCAACCCCTGTGGTTGTAGGCTGCAAACGAAAGAAGATAGAAGGAGAAGCAAGTAATCGTTTCTAACGGTTCAATTTTCTGTAGAGTAATCAGCCGGTTACGATTGAAGTTCGGGTTCGATTTGAGTCCAGTTATGAAAATTCGACCCGTGAGAGCTCGAATTGTGAAATCGTATGTGAAGTTCCAAATGAAGGGTTGTGCCAGTCAACCAAGGAAGATGTCAATCTAAGCGATTCAAAATGAGCGAAAGATCAATCACCTACGGAGGGTGTCGGGATCTGTTAAGTGTGTACCTGTGCGATTCAGGGTGGTACGGTGTGATATCGGTAAAGGAGTATTAGAACCTGTGAGTGGTACGAACGAAGTGAAGAATACATCCGATTTGTGAGAGATCGTTCAAAAGAAAATATGTGATAGATCAAGAAGATTATGTGTGAAAGAAGATTGATGACCATATGAAACGGGACCAAGAATCTAAGTGATTCAGATTGTAGATGAAGGTGTGATACCTGTGTCAAAGAAATTTGTGAAGATGATTTAACTTGAATGATTCAAGTTCATGTGAAAAACTGAGTGATTCGGGTTATTGATAAGAAACTGAAGATCATGATTATGATTATTATGATTGTGTGGAAGATTTATGGGTCTTGTTGGGAATTTAAGATCTAGAGGTACAAATCAAGATTAAGGGGGGAGAATGAAGAATTAATCTTAATTAAAGATAATTATTAATTTATTAATTGGTTGAGTTCGTATTAAATTATAAATGAGTTTTTACTTATTTGATTATTTAATAATTGAGTTTGAGTTGTAATAGGATTAGTATGTGGTTTATTATAAATATATGGTTATGGATTAGTTATAAAGTGTGAGTTGAGTTTTATTAATAAATAGTCGATATTTAAGATCAAATTCGTATGTTTAGGGATTGATTTCCAATACTTAGTACACCACCTTAACTTAATTTGTTGAAGAATTATTAACATATTCTATTTTTTAATACAACAATTGAATCTAAGTTGTGGAAACATTAAACTAATTAATAGTTGGTTCAAGTGAAATAATTGCACATCATATATTTTTTAATATGGATTATAATGGAGGCAATAAACCACAATTTAATGCATGATTCCTTGTTAACTATTTATTAATATTATTTTACTCCTAGTTGTAATTTTTATAATCACCATGCTTAAACTTAACCACGATTATTATAGTTAATCCAAAGTGATATCCCTTTCACAAACAAAGACAGAAGTATAATATTAGTGTGGTGTTCCCTACAATTAATTTGAAGATATTTAGTGTTTAAAATTAATCTTAAGATTAGGTTCAGGTAAAAATGATTCTAATTCTAAGAATGGTGAGAAAGATTTATGGTCATTAGATCAAACTGTAGAAAAGATTTAATGGTTGAGGTTAAATTGTAGAAGAAAAAATTGTTGGAAGGGTATTTTAGTCATGACAACTTTTGTTGACTTTTTATCAAGTTTCCCCCTCATTTTAAATCGTTCATAACTTTTACATACGACATTATTTTTTCAAAAAATTTACATCATAAAAACGAGCTTTTTTTTATCTTTAAAACGAGTATAGTGTCGTTATAAACAAAAACGAATTTTTTTTACGTTTTTCAGCTCATTGTGTAATTAGTCAGGTCAATGAATAATACAATTTCATTGTGTAATACAAGTTCATTGTGTTATATGTATTTATCATTGTGTTTTACGTTTTTCAGCTCATTGTGTGATTAGTCAGGTCATTGTGTAATACAAGTTCATTGTGTAATACCACGTCTGGTCATTGTGTAATATCTGGTCATTGTGTAATATCTGGTCATTGTGTAATTAGTCATGTCATTGTGTAATACAAGTTCATTGTTGTCACACCCCAACCGACGGCGGAATACGTCGGGGCGGGGACATGTAGACTGTTCAAAAGCTCAAGGTATACTAAAGTTTAAATATTTAAACAACCAACTTCACATCATAAATAAACACGAATCCAACAATACAAGGAAAATAGAAATACATAAATAGTTTCTTTAAATTAGATTCTAGGTCCTCGGTCCTAAGTGAAGCAACTTATACTTATTCTCAAGCATTAGTACCTGAAACATGATGAAAACAAGGTCAACTAAAAAGTTGGTGAGCATACAGAGGTTTTGACACACAACCAAGTTTAAATGTTTTATACAATTCATACGATACACGTGTATAAGGCATTTATGGAGAATCTATAGTTAAACTATGTGTGTACAATCAAACCATGTGACCGAGGCATAACACGCAGGTTACCCTAATGTAAAGTCGGTAACAAACACCCAAACCGGGTGGGTTTGTCAGACACAATAGATCCATCAATGTTAACCGTTGTCTTGTACGGAGTTAATGATTGTACTAATGTCATGTATATTTAGTCTTAACTCATATCATTCAAGCATAAAGCACATAACCCATAATATCATATTGTTGAATTGTATTTAAGTCTATGCAAAAAGTTTCAAAAAGTAAATCATGTTTCACCCCAAAAGCACAAAATGAAAAGGGGGCTATGTAAACTCACCTGTATCAAAGATGTTGCTAGTACAAGTGTCTAGGTATCAAGGTGTTCCTTGTAACTTACAACGTTAACCTAGAGTGCAATATATATGAATCTATATTAATAACATATATAATAGTCTAAAGTCAAGTCTAAGGTTGCAATGAAAGTGTGTACAAAGGGTTTCTGTTGCATTATATAACGGAACGTGTAGGTGGTTGTGGTTTGTACTTGAATAAACGTTTTATAAAATGAAAGTTGAAATGAATAGTTTTAAAATAAACGATTTAGGGTTTACTTTGAATGTCTAAATAAATTAAATAAATAAATTCCATTTATTTATAAAAAAAAAAAGAAATAGTGTGGATATATGTTTGTTTCAAATTTAAATTAAATAAATAAGTGTATTTTTATTTATTTATCTAGTTATGAAAATGTGTCTAATTATGGTAATTATACATTAGTTTATAAAAACTAAAGTTAAGAACAATTTAACACTAAGTGGGTTGTAAATGTTAATTATATAAATAATAAATAAATTCATTTATTTATTCATCATTTAAAATAGGTGTGTTCTTTTTAAGAAATATGAAAAATTATATATTTTATAAAATTATATTTGTTTACGTAAGTTTTAACTCTAATCAATAAAATTAAAAGAAATTTATCTTTATAAAGTTGTTTTATAAATTGTTAGTGTGTAATAACCACTTCGTAAAAAATATATTTTTAAATGAATGACATGAGTTTTTAAACAATATAAATGTGTAAAGTAGATGTTTTATGTTAAAATTGTAAACTATTGTTTTATTCTGATCTAAATAATGTCGGATTTATAAAAATGATTTTATATAATTTTTAAAGCATCAAAAACGGTTTCTAAAAATTAAATGCAGGCCACCCGGTTTGAACCCGGGTGGTTCCTGTGGAGGACACAGGTGTTACCACTGGACCAGGCACATCACATGTGATACAGGGCCAATCTGAATTGTCTTAACAGAGGGTTGGGGTGGAGCCGGGTCTGGTATGAGGTTTCGTGTAAAAAAAGTCGACCTGGTGGGTTTCGAACCCACACCACTCGGTCTACTGGTGAAATGACTTAACCAGTTGAACCGAGTGGATTCGCTGGTATTGTATGAGCCCGATAGATTAAATACCATAGGCGAATAGAATCGGAATCCCCTTTTTAGAACCGTATGAGCTGGTTCGCAGAATCAACAAAAGTTGAATTCGATATACTCGATTTCTGTAAATTGATAAGGGGCTTTCTAAGTAAGAATAAAAACGAATTGAACGAGGTAAATCTTACTTGATTTGGTCGAGTAACAGAGACTGACGACTACGCGTTTAGATCCGCTGTTCTTGGTGCTTGATCGGAGTCTAGGAGTGAAATGGCATGCGATTTGGGCTTCAGAGTGTTCGTATGGTGGTATGAGAAGGTGTGAGACTGGTTTAATTTGTTTTATTTCATCCTAATTGACTGGTTTGATTAGAAGTTCGCGCATGACAGCTATGAACAACCATCACGCGTAAATTCGCCGATTTGGTAATGAATTGGGTCGGGATATGGTACCGAGTACGTGAGAGGTTGGTTAGGGCGTGATTTACGGGATTTATTTCACTCGCATTCCCTGATTTGAGACTAAGACTTGTTCGGTTTGACTCTAGAAAGTCAAAATTGATGAATCCGTTTAAATTTCGGACATTGTCACAAGAATTAAATTGACGCGTTCACTGGGTTTATAAATTGTCGACGATTGTCTTGGTATCTATGGGAGGTCCCTTGATTCCGGATTGGGTTGATTTTGCATTTGAATTGCATAAAATCGTGGTTTTTGACTTAAGGAAGTCAAAGGGGACGGGTTCTAGGGTTCTAACTCTTAAATAGGTTTAATTCGACTTGATTAGGGTCAAATGCAAGGGTGGGGATTCAACCTTGTGAGTCCAAGACAATAGGAGGGGGTTCAATTGTACCAAGGGGCTCAAACTAATTTCGTTTACATTTAATTTGTTTGAATATATATATATATATATATATATATATATATATATATATATTTTCCTGTGTAAAACTAAACCATTATTATTTGGATTAAATTAATAAATTTGTAATGTATAACTGTATTGGCATGTCTAATCTTTATAAATAGCCCTACATATACGATTTATACATATGAATGGGAAATTATATGTAAGGTAAAAGTTTTAAACTTTGGATTGAAATGTGACTCGTTGAGTGGGGCAAGTACGAAATTCAAACGGGGTATCATTAACAATGGATAATTAAGTAAAATAGACAAGTTAAAATAGTATTGGAAAACCATGGATGTTACATTCTCCCCATGTTAAGGGAATTTCGTCCCGAAATCTAATTGTTGAGGACTACTACAACAGGGAGAAAGTGAGTTTAGAGTTTTGATTGTCGATTTGAGTATTCCATCTGATAACGAGGTTTAGGCCTACAGATCATGTTAAGTATGAATGATATTAGTGGTTTCTAGTTTCAGGAGAGTCAAGGAGATATATGTCGGAATAAATCTGAAAATGATGTGCGTTACTGGGAATAGAGAGGGGGGAGGTTTGATGGGAACTTTGATAATTAGGGTTTGTTTAAGATGGGATCTGATACGCTCAGGTGTTATTAGTGGATAAGCGATTTCATAAGCATTTGGTCCAGGTCAAAACTTCACGCGATACTAACAACGCTACTTTTGATAATACGACAGGGCACTTATGTATAGGAAGTACCATCGGCGTATCCACCATGTCATTGTCATATCACATTAGTTTCGTTGTTACGTATCGTGATAAGTTTTAGGTCACAACACACGACAAAATTCACTATGTTTTTCATGCGCTGATATTTATAATTTCCGTGTGCACCCGTAATTATACAAATCATCGCATGGTCCGTATAGATCCTTCCATTGTGTGCGGTTAAGAGGGCACAATTTCACTCAGTTCATGTCTACTGTTTTCAAATAAAGTTGCTAAAAAGTAACTATATCCTCAGGTAGGCAGGTCAGTTAGCAACTAAGGAGTAATAAGGTAGTATAACTTAGAGTTTCTTAGTTTACTCGTGTTTGAACAATAATACGTCAAACCCCGAGTAGTTTCAATGTGTTATGGCTTCCAAGTTTGGTGAACAAAGTGTATGACCATTCTTTGTGTATAATGTACTCAATAATTTGTACTAATTTCAAGCAACTTAGTTTCGCGTATAATGTAAACACACAAGTCTCATATATGATCTAGTGTCACGTAGCTTGTAATCAAATAGGTTTCATGTGTAGCGTGAACAACTTAGCATCATGTATTTTGTAAATCAATAAGCTCTCATGTGTAATGTAAACAACATAGTGTCATGTGTATTGTAGGAAATGAAGTTCATGTATGGTGTTGACAACTTAGCATCATGTATTTTGTAGCTCAATAAGTTTCATGTTCAATGTAGTCAATCTAGTATTTTGTACCAAGCAAACAATTGTTATGTATCACGTATATTGCAAATAAACTGGTTTCATGTGTTATGTGATCAATCTAGTAAATTGTGATTTGCAAATAAACTAGTTTCATTTATTATGTGATCGTGATTGTGTATCTTGTGAACATGCATACGTAAGTTATTGAATTTTGTGTGACATATATTAACGAGTTTTGCATGTGATCGGGTGTTGCGGAGCATCATGTTGGTTTATGTTCGTGTAGGATGTGATAGTTAGGTTCTAGCTCTTTAAATCTCGTTGAGGTTTGTAGGGATGGTTAATCGTTTACGCAAAATGGGTCGCCTCTTGAAATGGTAAGTGAAAGATAACGAGGAGGTTCTGAAAACATTCAGGGAAATGTGTTTACAAATACTGATCTTTGTTTGAAAATAGAAAATGGTAAATTGTTCTTGGTTGTAGATATATAAAGTAGTGAAACCATTGAGTTACATAATTTAAATAAATAGACAGCTTATAGGAAAAACTTTTTAAATTTTCAATTATTATAAGGAGAATATTTTTAAGAGAAATTATTGGCTAATCAAGTAGTTGTACATCAATTTAGCCATGTTTTAAAAATAATTACTTTAATGAGGAAAATCATACTTATTTATCAATTTTAACGATGCTTTTATAAAACAGGTTGTATTGAGTTTTCTCACAAGATGAAAATGTTTATAGAAAACTCACATTTCTGATACTATCTAACAGTTTGATAAACGTTTTGTTTGAACAAAATAACGAGGTTGTTTAAATCAAATAATAGGATGATTTGTTTACGATGAAGATTGTTGGTAGTGAACTAAATCGTATTGAATGAAGTAGGTGATACTTGAGAAATTTTGATGAAAATATGATGGGTGTGATTCACATTCAACGATCAAATCAATGAATAATAACTTTAGAGTTGAAATATATAAAATTGATTAAATGTTGAAATGTTAAACATTACTCAAAACATAAGGAATTGGTTCTCAAACTGAAAATTTAAAGACAATAAATAATGGAAAAATAATTTTGTTAACGTCTCTTGTAGCTTTCCACTAGAAGGAAGATAAGTCCCAAAACGAGCATCACTATGGTCACTCGGGTAGCCGATCTGGCTTCGGTTCTAGCTGTCTCCGTGCGATGCTTCAGTATTTCTCTTTCGAGGATGGAGATTAATTCCTTTTGGTACCCTAATTGGTTTCCTAGGCTATCGATTCTTTGTCCTTGCAAGTCGTGCATTATCTCTTGCTCTAACCTTTGCCTCTCGAACTCTGAGGTCCTCACATATTGGTGAACGTCATCGATTGGAATTCCCATAGCACTAGTGGGTGCCATGGTACGCCTTGCCCAAGGGTTAGGATGGTACGGGTCGGGCATTAGATATGGGTCTCTTAGTGGGGGTGGTAAGTGAGTGTGTAGATGGGGTGTCTGATACTGGTTTCTGGGTGGGGGTGATCCAGATGTTCGAAGTCTTGGGCCGGTGTTCCTAGCCCAATCTGTCCTTACATCAAACCTTGGCCTGGCAGCTGGGGGTGTTGGTGACCGATACACGGGTGACCCGATGTCTTCTTCCCAATCAGACTCTTCTCCGGGACGGTATACCGGGGAGGAAGGAGAGTAGGAGTCCATGTCTAGTAGAAAACAATGAAAAGGTTGTAAGTGATAATGAAATATTGAGTGTCAAAATATAGGAGTTGTGACACCCGGCAAATTCAGGTTAATATCCATACCCGACTATTACCTGAATTCATGTGATTACACTTGCATCATGCTTAATTATAGAGTAATTAAGTACATATTTCATATACCAAGTCCATTCGGTTCATTTCATTTCATGCATCGGTAATCGGGCGGATTACCGGGTCACACACGCGTCCTGTCACACGAACGTTAACAAATATTAGAAATAATATTTAGACATATATTTGGTGTGTAAAAATTATATGTAATACTGTGATTTAATATTTCATGCTTATGTGAATTTTTCCGGAATTTTTAGAACAACTTTTATTTTAACGCTTTTAAGCGGATACGCGATATGTGCCAACAACCCTAAATTGGATTTTATAAAAAGGATTTGTTTTAAACTTTGGGCTTACTAATTCAACATTTTAACTTATTAATCCATAGTGGAGCCCATTCCCTAGTTAAAAAGCCTCATTTTGTAGAAAAAGCCCAAGACCCATGTACTTAACCCACCCTTAATCCCCTTAAGCTCATTTTTACACAACCCTAACCCTAAACCACTCCTCCCCTCCCCTCTCTTTCTCTCGGCCGCACCCTCTCCCCTAGCCACCACCATCTTCAAAAATCATCCAAGCAATCCAAGCCATTCCAAGGTGATTTCAAGTGGATTCAAGGTGATTCAAAGCATCAACACCTCCATTTCATCATCATACTTGAATTAGGTAACCATCCCTCCATATATTTCTTATTATTTTCGGCCAAAAAGGGAAAACCATCATCCAAACGATTTTTGATGTTCAAAAGTGTTATAATACTTGTTTTCATCAAAAGATTTCATAAAATGATGTTGTTGATGCACATATGCACATTTTATGTTTTGAAATACTTGTTTAGGTTGATATTTGCTCGTTTCTATTTATAGAAACTTTGTTGGATGCATTTTTGCAAAACTTGATGTATGATATGTTTGTTGGTTTAAATGGTACACATAATAGTAGAATAGATAGGAAATATAATTTTTTTGGTTGAAATGTCGTTTTTCACTCGGTTATGGACCACTTACTATATAAGGAAACTTTAATTTTGCATATTTTGTGTTATGAGTTTCTCATGGATAAAAACTTGATATTATTGTTCTATAATGTATATCAAAGTAGTAAAAAGAGTTATTTGGGGTTACACATATGCAATAGGGTCGTTTGGACCACTTTCCTAAAAAGGAAACTTTATTTGTTCATATTTTGTATGTGTAGGTTATAAATGTTTAAAATGGATTATATAGCTTCATTATCATATGAATAGATGACTTGTGCATGAATATGTAATTTGGAGTTGTGTTATGACGTGTTTTGGTGAACCTTGCTAAATAAGGAAACTTTATTAATTTGTGAACTTCAACTTTGCTTAGAATAGAAAGTTTGTGTGTAGAATCATGTTTATGGTATGTCACTAGTATAAATTCATGTGTAACTTGTTTAGTTGAGCCATTACACTTAAAGTACACTAAAACCCTAATTGTCAAAGAATGGAAACTTTGTTATGATAAGAGTTATGGAATTTCTATGACATGTTATGCTACTTGTTTAAAAGTGTTGAATTGATACTAATAGGTTATTAATATGATGACATGAGTTATGTGTAGGAATGGTTGGCATATATGAAATGTGCCATAAAGATGTGCAAATGTTAAATTACTTGTCACATGTTGATTTCTTATGCAACTAATTGAAACAAGCATGTTATGTCACAAGGTATTACTTATACATTACTTAGGTACAACTTGTATGTTCCTTATGTGTCACACATGTATAACTTATGTGCTACTTAGGTGTTACACATGTACAACTTGTATGATGCTTATGTGTTACATGTTTACAACTTATATGTTACTTGTGTGTTGTTTATGCATGACTTCAACATTGGTCAACATTAGTCAACATTAGTCAACATTGGTCAACATTAGTCAACATTAGTCAACATTAGTCAACATTGGTCAACATTAGTCAACATTGGTCAACATTAGTCAAACTTGGTCAAAGTTGGTCAAACCTTGGTCAAAGTTGGTCAAACCTTGGTCAAACCTCGGTCAACTTTGGTCAAACCTTGGTCAACCCTCGGTCAACTTTGGTCAAACCTTTTTCAAAACGTCAATGTAACCTTTCAACGTTGAGTCGTTTGGATGAATGTGGTTACATAAACCATGTTTACTTTCATAGACCTTATAGCCTTATTAATTCTTAGGGCTCGGTTAGGTCGGTTACCCGGAGTTACTCGATTTCTCTTGTTGCTTTCATTTCCCATTCACCGCATTTCCAGGTGAGTTTTCACGGCCCCATTTTACTTACTTTTCCAATTGGGGGAGATACATGCTAAACCATTTCCTTACTTAGTCGTATGACAATTACTTTGATTTCGCTTTAATTTATATAAGTGGGTGCATTTCCCGCACATAAAGTCCTCTCATATTCGAACCGTTAATTATTACACAAAGCGAGGTGATTCATGAATAGTACTATTGGGTTTAACAACCCCCACCCGGGTTAGTCGCGCTAACCTTGACTGGGAGTCAAACGGGTGCATAATTGACCTAATCCATTGCGTGCTGGGCACGTAAGAGGCAAAATGCTAGTTTCTGCATTCCTTCGTTGAGCTTCGGTTTCGGTGTTGCTTATATAGTTAATGTTTATTGTCTGATCAACAATCGAATCAATAGTATACATGCGTACTGTTACACTGTTTTCATTTCTGTTTCTGCTACTTAAACCTGTGAACTCACCAACCTTGTGTTGACACTTTAAGCATGTTTATCTCAGGTCGCTAAGCATTCACGCACGGACTAGGACTGCATGTCTGGAGTCGCATATCATGTTTTCATTAGAAGCTAGGTTTATGGGAACCTAATTTGTTATGCTTCTGTATTTTGCTACATTATTATTGCTTCCGCACTTTACATTCCGCATTTTCAAACTCTGTATTACTTAATTTTTGTGTATGATGTTCAAACGGGATGTCTTTTCGAAAACCATTTAGAGGTCGTTCGAAATGACCGGGACTGATGATCCTTGACAGTCACAACCCGCGGGTAACCCGCTGTGGAATTTCAGGGTGTGACAGATTGGTATCAGAGCCCTGGTTATAGAGAACTAAGTTGCATTTAGTATACTTAGACTATAACTGTAGGCTCACATAGTTACATCACATCATACATGCACTTTCATACATGAATACAATGGATTACTGGATATTGACTTGTTACAGGATGTCGACCTCATCGGACCCCATTGTGATCTCGGACTCTGAGGAGTACACACCGGCTACCCCATCATCATCAGTGGAGCCATTCACCCCACCCTCATCACCCCACTCATCCACGGATGAGGAACAGACACATGATTCAGTGGATCTTGTAGAGTTGGATTCTGAAGAGGATCCTGAGGAGGATCCTGAGGAGGATCCTGAGGAGGACCCGGAGGAGGATCCTGAGGAGGATCTAGAGGAGGAGGAAGACGACGCACCAGCCCCCGGAGGTGACGGAGACGCCGGCGAGGGGAGCGACTCGGGCGAGACGGTGCCCTACTCCGTACTACACGGGGACTCATCGTCCGACGACGGCTCCATACTACCTTCACCACCTCGTCTGGCGGACCCGACGCCGCCATCACCATTACTTGCACCGGTGGGAGCGAAGACCAAACTCACAGCTCGGAAGAAGAACATTCGTAGAGGAAAGCGACCAGCCCACTCCCCTGACATTACTGGACCATCGGCCAAAAGGGCTCGGATTGCATCATCAGACACCTCATCTACAGGAGAGTCATCTGGACCATCCTACCCACCACCCTATTGGCTCCGGCCTACCCGGGAGGTACTACCGATACTTGCGACGCGCAGCAGGTTACATGACGCTGACATATCATCTCTCCAGGATGAGTTGGCACTGACAGACCAGGCACTACTGATAGTACGAGACCGGATCGAGGCCGCGGAGGAAAAGGCCGCCGAGGGCACCCCGCAACTCAGGAGAAGGCACCAGTTCCATGACCACTGCCCAAATTGAAGCCCTTATCGCCCAACGCGTGGCAGATGCACTCGCTAACCACGAAGCCAATCGATCCAGCGGAGGGTCGGGAGGCCAAGGCGAGAGCAGAGGTATAGTACAAACCGAAAATAGTATATACTGCAAGTAACATAGCCTTACCTCGGGAAAATTTAACCTAATTACGCTCTATCGTTGACACACAGGAACTGGGCATGGAACAAACGCTTGCACCTACAAATCCTTTATGGATTGCAAGCCGCACACATTTACAGGGACGGAAGGAGCAGTGGGACTGCTACGATGGATAGAGAAGATCGAATCGGTCTTCAGCATGAGCCAATGCTCGATGGAGAACAGGGTCATGTACGGAGCTGGAACTCTCGAGGGCCAAGCCCTCTCCTGGTGGAACTCTTATATCCAGACTCTGGGCCTGGATAATGCGAACGCCATTCCTTGGGAGGAATTCAAGGAAATGTTGAAAGAGGAGTACTGTCCTCGTAACGAACTCCAAAAGTTGGAACAAGAGTTTTGGAACATAAGGATGGAAGGTGCTGACATCGCGGGATACACCGCCAGGTTCCACGACTTAGCAAGACTAGTACCGCATATGGTTACACCGGAATACAAACGAATTGAGCGGTACATTTGGGGTTTGGCACCGCAAATACAAAGCATGGTTACTTCTGCAGAGCCCACAATTATCCACAACACAGTGAGGCTGGCTCATAATCTCACGGATCAGGCAGTCCGTCAGGGACTGTTCAACAAGAAAGAAAGTTTTGTGAAAACCTTTGACAACAAGAGAAAGTGGGAAAATGCTCCTGCTAAACCTTATGTGCCTAATAACCAAAAGAAGCAGGAACCGGCCAGGGTGTTTGTGGCTAACCGACCGGATAAAAGGCCAAGAGGGACATACACTGGAACCCTACCTAAGTGCAACAAGTGCCAGTTTCACCACAATGGTACTTGTGAAGATTCTCGATGCCAGAAGTGTAAACGTTTTGGCCACACTGCCCAGAGCTGCCGATCAGTCGAACAAACCCCGGCTGGCGGGGGAAACCGCGGATGTTTCGGGTGCGGTGATCCCGGACATTTCCGCAAGGACTGCCCAAAGAATCGGAAGCCTGGAAATACAAATGCCCGGGGCAGAGCATTCGTGATTGGAGCCGGCGAGGCTAGACAAGACCCCAACATTGTTACTGGTACGTTTCTCGTAAACAACTGCTATGCTTCTATCTTATTTGACACGGGTGCCGATAAGAGTTTTGTATCCACTGAGTTTAGCTCATTACTTGGTGTTACTCCCATCGCCTTAGATTACTTATATACGGTAGAACTAGCAGACGGTAAGCTGATAGAAACTGAGCAAATAATTCCCGATTGTGTCTTAACACTAGCCGATCACCCTTTCACTATAGACCTATTGCCAGTAACATTGGGAAGCTTCGACATAGTTGTCGGTATGGACTGGTTGTCCAAGAACCGAGCCGAAATCGTTTGTCACGAGAAAATAGTCCGCATCCCACTGTCGGACGGAGGAACACTGACCATTCAAGGAGAACGGAGTGGTGCTACGTTAAGGATCATTACCTGCATGAAAGCCCGAAAGTACTTGCGGAAGGGCTATCACGCGATCCTAGCACACGTGACGGAAAAGGAAGAAGAAGAAAGGAAGATTAAAGACATACCGATCGTCCGAGACTATCCGGAAGTATTTCCCGACGACTTGCCCGGACTTCCACCGCAGCGACAAGTCGAGTTCCGGATTGATCTCACACCCGGAGCTGCTCCGATAGCGAGGTCACCTTACCGACTGGCGCCATCGTAAATGCAGGAGTTGTCTAACCAATTACAGGAACTGTTAGACAAAGGCTTCATCAGACCAAGCTTCTCGCCTTGGGGAGCACCAGTCTTGTTCGTTAAGAAGAAGGACGGATCATTCCGTATGTGTATCGATTACAGAGAACTGAACAAGGTAACGATCAAGAACCGATATCCACTACCAAGGATCGATGACCTGTTCGATCAATTGCAAGGGTCGAGCTATTACTCAAAGATCGATCTACGGTCGGGATACCACCAGCTAAGGATTCAGGAAGACGATATTCCAAAGACCGCCTTCCGAACTCGTTACGGTCACTACGAGTTCATGGTCATGCCATTTGGGTTAACCAATGCACCAGCGGTATTCATGGACCTCATGAACCGAGTGTGCAAGCCCTACTTGGACAAGTTTGTGATTGTGTTCATAGATGATATCCTGATATACTCACAGAACAAAGAGGAGCATGCCGAGCATTTGAAGTTAATTATGGAGTTGCTGAAAGCCGAGAAACTGTACGCCAAGTTCTCGAAATGCGACTTCTGGATTCGCGAAGTACAGTTCCTTGGACACGTGGTCAACGAGAAGGGCATACATGTTGACCCCTCCAAAATCGAGGCGATTAAGAATTGGGAAGCACCTAAGACTCCGACTGAGGTGCGACAGTTCTTAGGTCTTGCGGGCTACTATCGACGATTCATCGAAAATTTCTCTAAGATAGCCCAACCTCTCACCACACTGACACACAAGGATAAGAAATACGAATGGAATGACAAGGCAGAAACCGCTTTTCAATTACTCAAACAGAAACTTTGCAGCGCGCCGATCCTATCGTTACCAGAAGGAACAGACGATTTCGTGGTGTACTGCGATGCGTCACATCAAGGGCTCGGATGCGTGTTAATGCAAAGAGAGAAGGTCATAGCTTATGCTTCTCGACAACTGAAAGTGCACGAGAAAAACTACACTACCCACGATTTGGAGCTGGGAGCGGTAGTATTTGCACTCAAAATCTGGAGGCACTACTTGTATGGCACGAAGTGCACAATTTTCACCGATCATAAGAGCCTTCAACACATCTTCGATCAGAAGGAACTTAACATGAGGCAACGTCGATGGGTCGAATTGCTAAACGACTACGACTGCGCTATCCGTTACCATCCTGGAAAGGCAAACGTCGTGGCTGATGCCTTGAGCAGGAAGGATCAACCCAAACCGCGACGAGTGCGGGCGTTACAGTTGACCATCCACACGAACTTACCCATGCAAATCCGCGACGCCCAACTCGAAGCAATCAAGGAGGTAAACCTATGCCATGAGTCCCTACGTGGTATGGACAAGCAATTTGAGGTCAAATCCGATGACATCCGTTATTTCATGGATCGGATTTGGGTACCAAGTTTTGGGGATCTAAGGGATCTGGTGATGGACGAGGCACACAAGTCCAGGTACTCGATCCACCCCGGTGCTGACAAGATGTACCATGACCTCAAGGAACATTATTGGTGGCCTAACATGAAAGCCGAAATTGCTACCTACGTCAGTAAATGCTTGACCTGTGCTAAGGTCAAGGTAGAGTATCAGAAGCCATCAGGGTTACTCCAACAACCAGAGATCCCACAGTGGAAGTGGGAACAGATTTCAATGGACTTCATCACGAAATTTCCCAAAGCCTCTAATGGCTGTGACACAATCTGGGTAATTGTCGACAGACTAACCAAATCTGCGCACTTCCTTCCCATTAAAGAAACGGACAAGATGGAGAAACTAACCAGAACTTACTTGAAGGAAGTAGTCACAAGACATGGAGTGCCAATCTCCATCATTTCAGATAGGGATAGTCGATTCACATCCCGATTCTGGCAATCCTTACAGAAAGCCCTGGGTACTCGACTAGATATGAGTACTGCATACCATCCCCAGACGGACGGTCAAAGTGAAAGGACCATCCAGACCCTGGAAGACATGCTCAGAGCTTGTGTGGTTGACTTTGGGAACGGATGGGATGCCCATCTACCGTTGGTCGAATTTTCATACAACAACAGCTACCACACTAGCATTAAGGCTGCACCATTCGAAGCACTTTATGGACGAAAGTGTAGATCGCCGATTTGCTGGACAGAAGTGGGAGATAGCCAACTCACAGGTCCAGAAATTATTCATGAAACTACGGAAAAGATTGTACAGATACGCGAACGTATCAAGGCCGCGCGTGATCGTCAAAAGAGTTATGCTGACGTGAGACGCAAACCGTTAGAATTTCAAGTGGGAGACAAGGTACTACTGAAAGTCTCGCCATGGAAAGGAGTGATACGTTTCGGCAAGCGTGGAAAGCTTAACCCTCGTTACATTGGACCTTTCGAAATTCTGAAAAGGATCGGTCCTGTTGCCTACAAACTCAACCTACCGGAAACCCTCAGTGGCGTTCATGACGTGTTTCACGTGTCGAATCTGAAGAAGTGCTTGTCAGACGAGACACTAGTCATACCATTGGAGGAGATTCAAATAGACGATCAGCTTCACTTCGTCGAAGAACCAGTCGAGATCATGGACCGCGAGGTCAAACAGCTAAAACAAAGCCGCATCCCCATAGTTAAGGTTCGTTGGAATTCTAGACGTGGACCAGAGTTCACTTGGGAGCGCGAGGATCAATTCAAGCGTAAATACCCTCACTTGTTCAAAAAATACACCGCCTACCAGTGACGCGAACTGAATTTCGGGACGAAATTCCTTTTAACAAGGGGAGTATGTGACACCCGGCAAATTCAGGTTAATATCCATACCCGACTATTACCTGAATTCATGTGATTACACTTGCATCATGCTTAATTATAGAGTAATTAAGTACATATTTCATATACCAAGTCCATTCGGTTCATTTCATTTCATGCATCGGTAATCGGGCGGATTACCGGGTCACACACGCGTCCTGTCACACGAACGTTAACAAATATTAGAAATAATATTTAGACATATATTTGGTGTGTAAAAATTATATGTAATACTGTGATTTAATATTTCATGCTTATGTGAATTTTTCCGGAATTTTTAGAACAACTTTTATTTTAACGTTTTTTAAGCGGATACGCGATATGTGCCAACAACCCTAAATTGGATTTTATAAAAAGGATTTGTTTTAAACTTTGGGCTTACTAATTCAACATTTTAACTTATTAATCCATAGTGGAGCCCATTCCCTAGTTAAAAAGCCTCATTTTGTAGAAAAAGCCCAAGACCCATGTACTTAACCCACCCTTAATCCCCTTAAGCTCATTTTTACACAACCCTAACCCTAAACCACTCCTCCCCTCCCCTCTCTTTCTCTCGGCCGCACCCTCTCCCCTAGCCACCACCATCTTCAAAAATCATCCAAGAAATCCAAGCCATTCCAAGGTGATTTCAAGTGGATTCAAGGTGATTCAAAGCATCAACACCTCCATTTCATCATCATACTTGAATTAGGTAACCATCCCTCCATATATTTCTTATTATTTTCGGCCAAAAAGGGAAAACCATCATCCAAACGATTTTTGATGTTCAAAAGTGTTATAATACTTGTTTTCATCAAAAGATTTCATAAAATGATGTTGTTGATGCACATATGCACATTTTATGTTTTGAAATACTTGTTTAGGTTGATATTTGCTCGTTTCTATTTATAGAAACTTTGTTGGATGCATTTTTGCAAAACTTGATATATGATATGTTTGTTGGTTTAAATGGTACACATAATAGTAGAATAGATAGGAAATATAATTTTTTTGGTTGAAATGTCGTTTTTCACTCGGTTATGGACCACTTACTATATAAGGAAACTTTAATTTTGCATATTTTGTGTTATGAGTTTCTCATGGATAAAAACTTGATATTATTGTTCTATAATGTATATCAAAGTAGTAAAAAGAGTTATTTGGGGTTACACATATGCAATAGGGTCGTTTGGACCACTTTCCTAAAAAGGAAACTTTATTTGTTCATATTTTGTATGTGTAGGTTATAAATGTTTAAAATGGATTATATAGCTTCATTATCATATGAATAGATGACTTGTGCATGAATATGTAATTTGGAGTTGTGTTATGACGTGTTTTGGTGAACCTTGCTAAATAAGGAAACTTTATTAATTTGTGAACTTCAACTTTGCTTAGAATAGAAAGTTTGTGTGTAGAATCATGTTTATGGTATGTCACTAGTATAAATTCATGTGTAACTTGTTTAGTTGAGCCATTACACTTAAAGTACACTAAAACCCTAATTGTCAAAGAATGGAAACTTTGTTATGATAAGAGTTATGGAATTTCTATGACATGTTATGCTACTTGTTTAAAAGTGTTGAATTGATACTAATAGGTTATTAATATGATGACATGAGTTATGTGTAGGAATGGTTGGCATATATGAAATGTGCCATAAAGATGTGCAAATGTTAAATTACTTGTCACATGTTGATTTCTTATGCAACTAATTGAAACAAGCATGTTATGTCACAAGGTATTACTTATACATTACTTAGGTACAACTTGTATGTTCCTTATGTGTCACACATGTATAACTTATGTGCTACTTAGGTGTTACACATGTACAACTTGTATGATGCTTATGTGTTACATGTTTACAACTTATATGTTACTTGTGTGTTGTTTATGCATGACTTCAACATTGGTCAACATTAGTCAACATTAGTCAACATTGGTCAACATTAGTCAACATTAGTCAACATTAGTCAACATTGGTCAACATTAGTCAACATTGGTCAACATTAGTCAAACTTGGTCAAAGTTGGTCAAACCTTGGTCAAAGTTGGTCAAACCTTGGTCAAACCTCGGTCAACTTTGGTCAAACCTTGGTCAACCCTCGGTCAACTTTGGTCAAACCTTTTTCAAAACGTCAATGTAACCTTTCAACGTTGAGTCGTTTGGATGAATGTGGTTACATAAACCATGTTTACTTTCATAGACCTTATAGCCTTATTAATTCTTAGGGCTCGGTTAGGTCGGTTACCCGGAGTTACTCGATTTCTCTTGTTGCTTTCATTTCCCATTCACCGCATTTCCAGGTGAGTTTTCACGGCCCCATTTTACTTACTTTTCCAATTGGGGGAGATACATGCTAAACCATTTCCTTACTTAGTCGTATGACAATTACTTTGATTTCGCTTTAATTTATATAAGTGGGTGCATTTCCCGCACATAAAGTCCTCTCATATTCGAACCGTTAATTATTACACAAAGCGAGGTGATTCATGAATAGTACTATTGGGTTTAACAACCCCCACCCGGGTTAGTCGCGCTAACTCTGACTGGGAGTCAAACGGGTGCATAATTGACCTAATCCATTGCGTGCTGGGCACGTAAGAGGCAAAATGCTAGTTTCTGCATTCCTTCGTTGAACTTCGGTTTCGGTGTTGCTTATATAGTTAATGTTTATTGTCTGATCAACAATCGAATCAATAGTATACATGCGTACTGTTACACTGTTTTCATTTCTGTTTCTGCTACTTAAACCTGTGAACTCACCAACCTTGTGTTGACACTTTAAGCATGTTTATCTCAGGTCGCTAAGCATTCACGCACGGACTAGGACTGCATGTCTGGAGTCGCATATCATGTTTTCATTAGAAGCTAGGTTTATGGGAACCTAATTTGTTATGCTTCTGTATTTTGCTACATTATTATTGCTTCCGCACTTTACATTCCGCATTTTCAAACTCTGTATTACTTAATTTTTGTGTATGATGTTCAAACGGGATGTCTTTTCGAAAACCATTTAGAGGTCGTTCGAAATGACCGGGACTGATGATCCTTGACAGTCACAACCCGCGGGTAACCCGCTGTGGAATTTCAGGGTGTGACAGGAGTTCTCATAGGTTTAGAGTTGGACTAGTCATAACACCGAGTCATCACAATTGTATTTTAGGAGTACACTTGACCTATAAGTAGTGTATCCCTGAGGAGAATTCCCAGGAAAGAGGGATGGGTCACTAGGACACACTTAAGTACCCTGTCTTTCCTTGGCCAGAATTCCTCATGGGCCTACACACTCTTCCAGCCATCATGTACTAATAACACTATTGTTGGACTCATGGTTATGATAAGAATTGTTGTGAACTGGGCCTTGTGGCCCGAAAGTAAGGTCTATGCATTTCAGTGGGCTTCTTCTTCTTGGAGGATAAGTGGATTCTTAGTTTATTATTAATGGGCATTAGGCCCAATAGTTTAGATTTAGATCACAAGAGGTGGTGACATTATATGTGTGAGTTTAATGGTGCATGAGGAGCTAAGTGTGTATAAGTGTGTGTTAAAACTTAGGATAATACTTAAATGAATCAAATAGATAGCATGAATATAGCACAAAAATATCAGGCAGTGTGACACATAAATTATTAAATATTGTATCAGGTAATGTATTTACTTATGATAGTATGTAAGAATATTCACACAATAAGAAATCATGTAGCATGTAGTAGCATGGCATTGTATGGGGGTCCTAAGGTTATAGTCTAGGTCAAGAGTGTCTAATAACCTAATTCCCTATAACCAAGGCTCTAATACCAATCTGTCACACGCCAACCGACGACGGAATACGTCGGGGCGGGACATGTAGACTGTTCAAAAGCTCAAGGTATACTAAAGTTTAAATATTTAAACAACCAACTTCACATCATAAATAAACATGAATCCAACAATACAAGGAAAATAGAAATACATAAATAGTTTCTTTACATTAGATTCTAGGTCCTCGGTCCTAAGTGAAGCAACTTATACTTATTCTCAAGCATTAGTACCTGAAACATGATGAAAACAAGGTCAACTAAAAAGTTGGTGAGCATACAGAGGTTTTGACACACAACCAAGTTTAAAGTGTTTTATACAATTCATACGATACACGTGTATAAGGCATTTATGGAGAATCTATAGTTAAACTAAGTGTGTACAATGAAACCTTGTGACTGAGGCATAACACGCAGGTTACCCTAGTGTAAAGTCGGTAACAAACACCCTAACCGGGTGGGTTTGTCAGACACAATAGATCCATCAATGTTAACCGTTGTCTTGTACGGAGTTAATGATTGTACTAATGTCACGTATATGTAGTCTTAACTCATAGCATTCAAGCATAAAGCACATAACCCATAATATCATATTATTGAATTGTATTTAAGTCTATGCAAAAAGTTTCAAAAAGTAAATCATGTTTCACCCCAAAAGCACAAAATGAAAAGGGGGCTATGTAAACTCACCTGTATCAAAGATGTTGCTAGTACAAGTGTCTAGGTAGCAAGGTGTTCCTTGTAACTTACAACGTTAACCTAGAGTGCAATATATATGAATCTATATTAATAACATGTATAATAGTCTAAAGTCAAGTCTAGGGTTACAATGAAAGTGTGTACAAAGGGTTTGTGTTGCATTATATAACGAAACGTGTAGGTGGTTGTGGTTTGTACTTGAATAAACGTTTTATAAAATGAAAGTTGAAATGAATAGTTTTAAAATAAACGATTTAGGGTTTACTTTGAATGTCTAAATAAATTAAATAAATAAATTCCATTTATTTATTTTAAAAAAAAAAGAAATAGTGTGGAATTATGTTTGTTTCAAATTTAAATTAAATAAATAAGTTTATTTTTATTTATTTATCTAGTTATGAAAATGTGTCCAATTATGGTAATTATACATTAGTTTATAAAAACTAAAGTTAAATACAATTTAACACTAAGTGGGTTGTAAATGTTAATTATATAAATAATAAATAAATTCATTTATTTATTCATCATTTAAAATAGGTGTGTTCTTTTTAAGAAATATGAAAAATTATATATTTTATAAAATTATATTTATTTACATAAGTTTTAACTCTAATCAATAAAATTAATAGAAATTTATCTTTATAAAGTTGTTTTATAAAATGTTAGTGTGTAATAACCACTTCGTTAAAAATATATTTTTAAATGAATAACATGAGTTTTTAAACAATATAAATGTGTAAAGTAGATGTTTTATGTTAAAATTGTAAACTATTATTTTATTATGATCTAAATAATGTCGGATTTATAAAAATGATTTTATATAATTTTTAAAGCATCAAAAACGGTTTCTAAAAATTAAATGCAGGCCACCCGGTTCGAAACCGGGTGGTTCCTGTGGAGGACACATGTGTTACCACTCGACCAGGCACATCACATGTGATACAGGGCCGATCTGAATTGTCTTAACAAAGGGTTGGGGTGGAGCCGGGTCTGGTATGAGGTTTCGTGTAAAAAAAGTCGGCCTGGTGGGTTTCGAACCCACACCACTCGGTCTACTGGTGAAATGACTTAACCAGTTGAACCGAGTGGATTCGCTGGTATTGTATGAGCCCGATAGATTAAATACCATAAGCGAATAGAATCGGAATCCCCTTTTTAGAACCGTATGAGCTGGTTCGCAGAATCAACAGAAGTTGAATTCGATATACTCGATTTCTGTAAATTGATAAGGGGCTTTCTAAGTAAGAATAAAAACGAATTGAACGAGGTAAATCTTACTTGATTTGGTCGAGTAACAGAGACTGACGACTACACGTTTAGATCCGCTGTTCTTGGTTCTTGATCGGAGTCTAGGAGTGAAATGGCATGCGATTTGGGCTTCAGAGTGTTCGTATGGTGGTATGCGAAGGTGTGAGACTGATTTAATTCGTTTTATTTCATCCTAATTGACTGGTTTGATTAGAAGTTCGCGCATGACAGCTATGAACAACCATCACGCGTAAATTCGCCGATTTGGTAATGAATTGGGTTGGGATATGGTACTGAGAACGTGAGAGGTTGGTTAGGGCGTGATTTACGGGATTTATTTCACTCGCATTCCCTAATTTGAGACTAAGACTTGTTCGGTTTGACTCTAGAAAGTCAAAATTGACGAATCCGTTTAAATTTCGAACATAGTCGCACAGGAATTAAATTGACGCGTTCACTGAGTTCAGAAACTGTCGACGATTGTCTTGGTATCTATGGGAGGTCCCTTGATTCCGGATTGGGTTGATTTTGCATTTGAATTGCATAAAATCGTGGCTGTTGACTTAAGGAAGTCAAAGGGGACGTGTTCTAGGGTTCCAACGCTTAAATAGGTTTAATTCGACTTGATTAGGGTCAAATGCAAGGGTGGGGATTCAACCTTGTGAGTCCAAGACAATAGGAGGGGGTTCAATTGTACCAAGGGGCTCAAACTAATTTCGTTTACATTTAATTTGTTTGAATATATATATATATATATATATATATATTTTCCTGTGTAAAACTAAACCAATATTATTTGGATTAAATTAATAAATTTCTAATGTATAACTGTATTGGCATGCCTAATCTTTATAAATAGTCCTACATATACGATTTATACATATGAATGGGAAATTATATGTAAGGTAAAAGTTTTAAACTTTGGATTGAAATGTGACTCGTTGAGTGGGGCAAGTACGAAATTGTTATTAGTCAGGTGATTGTGTAATACAAGTTCATTGTGTAATACGACTTCATTGTGTAATACAAGTTCATTGTATAATACACAATGACCATTATGCCCTTCCTTTAAAAACAATAAAAGGACACATGTCAAGCCCAGAATCCTTATTACTCTTCTTATTTTTAAAATCCCTTTTACTATAACCTAACCCATTAATCTTATTTCATACAAAATATATAAGCGAAAACACTTTCTCTATGTGTGTATGGATGGATGTATCATGTCCCATATAACAAATGATTTAATCTTCAAAAGAAAATAATTTTTCAAAAAAGGGTTTAAGCATAATGTTTTCAAATAAATAAAAAAGTATTATTTTTGAGATTGGGGAGCATCTCCAATCCGAGATTAAACTCCAAGTCTCTTAATTTACGATGAAACTGGATTATGAAGCTAGGCTACCTAGATTAATTTGACTTTTCTGTTCCTAATTACAAATCATAAAGAGGGAGCTAAGGAACGAGGAATGGTTGGTTGTTTGTGGATGAAATAAGAGACTTTTCCAGACTAGGATCAAAGGTTCTTACAGAGTGATCAACACGTCTTATTTCATTTTTAGAATTACGGTCTTTTTTTCATTCCTCGAGAGGAAAAGATCTTTTCTTCTTCTTCTTCAGTTGATTCCGAAGCAAATCTTTTTTCGACTTCCTTCCTAACTCATATTATAGTCATTTAGGTTGACTAATAAGTAACAAGAACATCTTAATTTAAATAAGAATAATCAGATTTAGAAAAACCATCAATTAGTAAATTAATTAGATGCAATAAAGACTTTAAGTTTAATATTAGACAAGACATTAATAAAAAAAGATTTAATTAGTAAAAAATACACAATTATTTTCATTGGTTCCAAACCATATAAAAAACGTTTGACGAGGATATGTCATGTGTTATGACTACTTTGTTGTCGGTCTAGGATCTTACGTTTCTACTTAAAAGTTGTTATGACTACCTTTTCGGTCGATAGTTTTACTTTGTCTCCAAACCAGACGTGTTTATGAAAAACAGCAATGACAACAAATTATATAAACGTTTCCAATGTGAATATCGCCAAACTTTAACAAAAAGCATATAAAGTATAAACCTTCCTTTAAACATCCTAGTATTTGACTATCGATCGATCATTTTAACTTTAATACAATCAACACTTTAAACATGTTTTTTTTCTCTAAATTTTGTTGGTTATCTTTATTTGTAACTCATGGTCCATGTATTAATTTATTTTTTTGGAATAACAAAGACACCTAGACTCTTCAAAGTTTAAAACAAAAATCATGCATACACAACATATATTTCTCCACTTTTATTTCTATATATAGTGTACACCATAACAAAACACCTAATCTCGTATTACGTTTAACAACCTCAGGCTAAGTGTAGTGGTTTAACTAAAAAATTGAAAAAGTAAGTGTCACGGCAGTGAAGCACTCACTAACTAAACTCTCAAAAGTGTGTAATGGTTTAACTAAAAAAAGTTTATATAAAATATGGATAAATGGTTTGATTGGTTGATTGTGAGTTGGCCCCGGTCCCTAAACACTTCACGCCGGTTAAACTCACAGCGCCCCTCCCCATAACACCCTCTAACGCCACCACATTGTAATGGTGTTTGACGCCCCACTAATCTAACATGGGCTTAAGCGCCAACCCAGTACACATAGTCTCGTAAAATGTTTGTAATGTCCCCAACCACGTGTGAAAACACAAGGCCAACACTTGTATACGTTTCCAATTTGTATAGAATTTTGATAATCAGAATAAACGTAACTTCTTAAACTATGAATATTTGCCAAACATTAACTAAAAGCAAATAAGCCCTCCCTTAAACATCAACCTCATTAATAATGAATCATAATCTATAAGCATTAACAACCTAGTATTTTAACTTTAAGCACATGCTTTGTTTTTTTTTTTTTCAAAATGTTTGTTGGCTATCTTTATTTGTAACTCTTGGTCCATGTATTAGTTTCTATATAACAGAGAAAGCTAGACAAATGTCTCAAAACAATATAATGCATACACACATTTGATACCCTACTTTAAACCACAATAAATCTCTCCACTTTTATTTCTATTATAGTATAAACAAATCACTCCCATTTTATTTTTTAGTTAAAATATACCAAAAGGGCGTACCCGATGCTTGATTCAGCTCCCGCATTTACGCATGGTCCGGGAAGGTACCGGATCGCTTCGCTATTCGATATACGCAGTCTTACCCTACACTTTTATACATAGGGCTGTTTTCACGGCTCGAACCCGTGACCACAAGGTCATAAAACAGCTACCTTACCAGTTCAAATCTACACCTTAGTTAAATATTAAAGAAAACATATTAGTTAGATTTTACTAAAATATATATTAATTTCATTAGGTTTCGATCAAATCGAGCGACTGCGACTATCTGCTAGGGTACGCAGGAAAACCATGCAATCAAACTACGCAAAACAAAACGGTTTGGTTTTCAGGCTAGTTTTTCTCGATTCTTAATCATACCGGATAGATTTCAATTCAAATCACTTATGTCTAGACCTCTTTCTAAATAACCATAATATACAATGTATACATGCTATATAACTTTTTTAGAAGAAAAAATGAAACCACAAGAATTCAGAGGTCGAAATTTCAAACGTAAGGACTCAACATGTAAATTAAAGTAAACCATATTAATGACACAAATTACAATTTACTCTTTATTTTTTATTTAACGTAATATACAGTGTATACATGCTACCACTTATTTATTTTATTTAAAAATAATTAAAGTATTATAATTTCTATAAATCGAGTGGTCAAAATTTAGGGGGTGTTTGGGATTACTTATTTCCTTCTCCTTATCTCCTTTTATAAGTAGTTTTGAGAAGTAACTCCCACTTACTTCTCAAAATCTCCTTTTTTTCTTCTCAAAATCTCCTTTTATAAGTAGTTTTGAGAGTTAACCCAAACAACTTATTAACTTATAAAAGTTAATAAGTTAATAAGTTGGTTTGAAAAGGCAATCCAAACACCCCCTTAGTAAAACTCGCACGAATGGCAGTGAGTGAGACTACAACCATCCATGCAGCTGTTACGACGTTGACTGGGTCCGTCACCTTCCAATCCCTTATCTCCACGTCACCGTTCTTTTTCATTTTCTCTCAACGGCTCAGATTGCTTAATCTAATATCTAATCCAACGGACACTTTACCTTCTTCCAGACCCTTCCAAACCAATGATCAAACAAGATTAATAGAGATCAAAGAAATAATTAAATATGAATAAAATATCCTAAAAACTAATATTTAATGATTTAAATAAACTTATTTCAAAGGAATATTGTAAAAGTTACGTCCCCTTATTCTATTTCTGTTTTAGACAAGTTAATTTTTATTTTCCGTTTTTAATAATATGCTTTATTATAGAAAAGAAGAAGCATGGTTTTTTTTATATTAAAGTTAACGTAAATTGCCTAAAAATATTAAAAAATTGATTTTACTTATTTTAGAAAAGGATAGATTATTTTAACCAATAACTGAAAATAGGGTGGTATGGCTATTAATATATATTAAATGACTATAACGTCGATATTAATTTTCTTTCGTATATTATAGAGGGTGAGTCTTGAAACAACCGGTAATATTCCTGCTTTGTGACCATGTATTTTATGGGTCCGAACGGTTTGATCAACAAAATTCAAAACTGGTTTGGGGCCTTGGAGCAACTAATAAGGTTGCTGTTTTGTGACCTTAAAGTCATGGATTCGAACCGGTTTGGTCAACAAAAGTCAAAACTGGTTTGGTATTAAACCGGTTCAGTTTGAAACTGGTTTGAAATGGGAAGCTGACCAGTTTCTAATCGGTTTGAAACCAGTTTTTGAGCGGTTTGAATTGGTTCGCTTTGACTTAAACCAGTTTCAAACCATAGGTTTACAACCCGGTTTCAAACCGACAGTTTGAATCAAACATGTTTAAGTATCGGTTTGGAGCAGTTTGAAACCCGATTTTAGATCCTACACAGATTTTTTTTATGCACCAGTATCTTTTTTTCAACGGCGAACATTGAATGTTGTGACGTCGCACCCCCGTTATATGGGAGAGTCTCGTCCAACTTCGGCCAATATGTTGTCTTAAGCGGGCCCACTTATCTTCAGAGTTGGAGAGCATCCAAAGAAAAATCTCACCCAATACGTCCCCTTCCGGCCTTGAGGAAGAGCCGATGCTTGAACCCTAGATTGGCGTGGATAAAACCCAGGTAAGCCTAAGCTAGGCCTCATTATGCACCTGTATCTGATAGTAGTATGGTGGCCGGAGGCCCCTGTTCAACCCGGGGCTTTTACTCCTTATAAACCGGAGTTAAAAAAGTACTTTTTATACCCAATTTACGTATCACTCCCTTTGCCTCTATAAACCAAGCTTCAGACACACTGATTCAACTCAGAGGAAGAACCCAAAGGGGTTTTATCACTTCATTTCTATACCACTTTTGATCAAAAATCCCCTTTCTACCATCAGGTTTCCTCTCCGATTGATTATGCCATCCGGATCTTGATCGGATTGTGTTCTTCCTCCGTTAAGTGTCAATCTCCGTCAGATCTGGTTTTCCGGTGAGTTTTTTTACTTAGGGTTTTCAATAATCTTAAACTAGATTTCGCTCATGATCTGTTTCATCTCTTTATGTTCCATTTTTGCTGATTCGAATGTGTAAACTTCAAATTGAGCATCGGAATATGCATATCAGTATCAATTTACAGTACTTGATCTATGAATATTGAAATTTTGTGAATATTCGTTTTGCAAGTATTGATTGTTCAAATTAAGCTAGATGAAGAACATTCATGAGTGTTTTACTGTTTTACCCCTCAAATTTATAAATTTACCTCACAAGTTAACTGATAATCATCTGGATTTCACTAATTTTCTTAGAATAGTTAACTGATTGTTTTGTGTTTTTATTGTGGATGTTTTTTGTGTACAGATTAGGGGAAATTGCACTGATTAGATTCAAATGTTCAATCACATGCGTGGTGTCTGAAATCAACTCAAATTTGGTATTTTTGGTGTTTGGCTCACGTTAGCTGGTTCATGTCCCGTAACCTAGACAGCCCGGTTCAGACCCAAATGGCTCTGTCGGTTTTCAAGAGTCCCATAGGTAGGGAATACCATGGAAATGACAGGAAACATACGGGAAGAAGACGGGTTTTTGTTCAAACTGAAAGCGGGTGCGTGTTAGGAATGGATTTGGATCGAAATGACAACGTGCATATGGTGAAACGGAGGTTACAGATTGCTCTTAATGTCCCGGTTGAAGAAAGTTCTTTGACTTTTGGAGATATGGTGTTGAAGAATGATCTTAGTGCCATCCGTAACGATTCGCCTCTTTTGTTGACTAGAAATCTGATGCATAGAAGCTCTTCAACTCCGTGTTTGTCTCCTTCGGGTAGGGATATACAGCAGCGGGATCGAAGCGGGCCTATTGAGATCTTGGGCCAGTCCAGTAGGTTTACAAGGACGAAAGAGCTTGTGAATGAGATTGTCACGGGCCTGAAGGCTGGTGTTGACCCGATCCCGGTTCATGGTGGGCTTGGAGGTGCATATTATTTTAGAAACAGTAGAGGTGAGTGTGTAGCGATTGTGAAACCGACAGACGAGGAGCCTTATGCACCCAACAACCCGAAAGGGTTTGTGGGTAAAATTCTTGGTCAGCCAGGATTGAAACGGTCTGTTCGGGTTGGTGAAACGGGCTTTCGTGAAGTGGCTGCTTACCTTCTTGATTATGACCATTTTGCTAATGTACCTCCTACTGCACTGGTCAAAATCACACACTCTATTTTCAATGTTAATGATTTTGATAAAAAGAAGAAACATTTTAGCAAGATTGCTTCATTCCAACAGTTTGTCTCTCATGATTTTGATGCTAGCGACCATGGGACATCGAGTTTTCCGGTTTCTGCTGTTCATCGGATCGGTATATTAGATATTAGGATTCTTAACACGGACCGGCATGCGGGGAATCTGCTTGTTAGAAAGGTTAACAATGGTGGAAAGTTTGGTCAACAAGTTGAACTCATACCCATTGACCATGGTCTTTGTTTGCCAGAAAGTTTAGAGGATCCATATTTTGAGTGGATTCATTGGCCACAAGCTTCAATTCCGTTTTCAGAAGATGAACTTGACTACATTGAATCACTCGACCCGTATCATGACTCAGAGATGCTTAGAAACGAGCTTCCAATGATCCGTGAAGCCTGTCTTCGGGTTTTAACCCTCTGCACCATTTTCCTCAAACAAGCTGCTGGTTATGGTCTGTGTCTAGCTGAGATTGGTGAGATGATGACCCGTGAGTTCAGGCGTGGTGAAGAGGAACCCAGTGAGCTCGAGGTGTTGTGCATGGAGGCTAGGCGGGCTACAGCTGAGAGAGAAAGAGAGATGTATGTTTTATCTCCAAAACCCGGATCACAGGAAGACGTTTTCCAATTTGAAATCGATTGTGATGATTCTGAAAGTTCCATAAACCCGACCCTTCCGTTCCACTTTGGATTCGGGAGAAACCCGCTTTCTAAACTTGTAGAAGAAGATGAAAATGATGAAGACGTTGTACTTCCTGCAACAGGAAAGGTACCTTCTGTATCGAATCTGTCAATGTCGTTGAATAAAAGCTTAAGCTTAGGCGACTCATCGGCTGGGCACAGGAGTGCGAGTGAGCAGCTTCCGGCAAGTCCTAGCTTTGTGAAGGTGGCCGACATGACCGATGAGGGATGGGGTGTGTTTCTAGAGAAGTTTCAGGGGCTGTTGCAGCATGCCTTGACAGACCGTAAGTCGGGCGGTGTGGGATCAAGGCAGAGACAGAGGCTCGGTACTTCTTGCCGGTTTTGATAGGGTAGGTCGGTTAGTCATATCGACTTGTTGTACGAGTTTGGATTTGGGTTTGAGTTGCAGCTGTTGTGTTGATTTAGGTTTTAGTTTTTAGGGTTAAGGTTTGAGTACTTGTGTACTTGTTTTATAAATAATTTGTAGTATATGAAAGAAAAAGATGAAAGAATGAAAATAGTGGTGTAAAAAGGGAAATCTTTGGAACTTGTGATTTTGGTTTTTTTGTTAGAAATGGGGTTAATTTGGTTGTTGAAGTTGGAATGATCATGTGAATGAGCAATTGTGTGGAGAGGGTTTGGAGCACATGGTTGGTTGGATTGATGAGAAGCATGAATGAATGCAAATGCTAATATTGTATGTGTTGTCATCATAAATGGTCAGCTGTAAAGAAAGTGTAAAGAGAAACCTAACTGAATTATTGTGGTACTTTTTGACACCTAAAAAGAAACAACCAAACAAAAACAATAATGTTTCATGTTCCTTACATGAATTGTTGGTTTTGGTGCCGCATGTGTCAGACGTGGAAGGGAGACGGAGGAGAGGCTTCAGACGTGACGAGAAGAGAGGGAGGGTGCGGTTAGAGGTGCCCAGACCGGATTTTTTTCTGATCCGGTTTGGATCCGTCAGCGTTGGTCAACGACCGGACATGAGGGGACCGGTTCCGGATCGGATCCGGTTTTGGGAGTGGAGAGGTGGAACCTATTTGGAACTGGATCCGACTAAATATCCGATTTTATCCTATTGGATCCGGATTTTTTCCGGAATTTTTTGTGTCCGATTTTGTCCGGTTCCATTTTGTCCGATTTTTATCCGGATAAAACATTGGAACCGGTTCTAGATCCGGCGGATCCTAAAAAATCCGGTCCGGTTCTTTTTTATCCGGTTAAGGTCGGATCCGGTTTGGGATTATCTTTCGGATCGGATCTGGATCCGGTTTGTTTGTGCACCTCTAGGTGCGGTATGTGAAAGAAGAAGGCACCTACTGTAAGAGGGGAGAAAGAGAAGGTTGCAGGCATCCGGGGTGAAGAGATTTTGGGATGGTTCGTGTGGGCAGGCTTCACCGGTTCACGTAGGTTGATGTGGAGCCACTTGCGAAGCTTCATTAGGGCCCGGGGTTTAAGTTCTGGTCCCCCCTAATATTTTCCCCAAAGTTTAAAATCTATAAGATTCCGTCGCAGTCCCATGTGTTTTTCTTCAAGCTTCGCCATTGTGTTGAGCCGTCTATGAGGTCATGTGTTACTGATGCTCTAATTGAATTAATGTTAGATTAATAAAAATAATAATAAGGAAATGACATGGATAAAAAAAGAAATCAATAAAATTAAGTTGAGTGTAAAGACACGTAAAAATGCCCTTTTGGTCTAAGAAATCTATGAGATTGTGCTTTCAGCTTTTTACATGGACATAGGTTGTTATCCAATAAAATAAAGATATGTTATATCGTGTGATATAAAGGATGGTGTCTTTTGTGTGGTTACACTATTCTTTTTCGTGATTTTTTTTCCAATCATGACACGATTTGTTACCATTGTGTTTGTGAAATTAGGTGTTTTTATCTTTTAGGCGAAAATTATGTCGTCAATGGTGGTAGTGCATTGGTGATTTATGATGTTTGACGACATATGCGGTGAGAGTGCATTGGTGTTTGATGACATCAACCTTGGTCGTGCATTAGTGATTTACGGTGTTTGACAATGTAGACAATGGTAGTGCATCGATGGTTTACCTGATAGAAGGTTGCTCTCGATGTTTGACGAATTACTCCTAATCAAAGGTTTCTCTCGATTGCTTACAATGATTAGCAGAGTCAATGGTGATTGCGAATTGGTGGTTTATAGTGTTTAATAGCATCAATGGTGGCATTGCATTGGTAATTTACGCGATTGAAGGAAATCAACGCTGGTAGCGTGTTGTTTGTTTACAATGATATACGAGTGGTATGCGTATTCGTTGGTAATAGGTAGTTCATGGTATATGGTTGAAGGTAGTCATTTTTTACTAGGTTCATTGAGTAGATTTTGAAATGTTACCTTAAGTATTAATAGTTTATTTATTTATTTTTTACTTTTACCGTGAAAAACTCGTTATCACTAGATCCACGGGCGCTAATCGGATAGACAATGTTTAAGGGTTTAAATTATTGCGTTATGTATTATGAGCTAAGATCACTACAAAACGTAAAAGTTATTTTGAACAATTAATCAAAACAAATCAATAGTTGAGATGATTTAGGATGTCACATGGACATAATTGATTGATTTAAATGGGTTAAATTAAATGGGCAAAATGAAAAATCCACTATTGTAGACTTTTTTTTTCTAGTTTTATTTTTTTTAAACAAAAATAACTTTTACATATATTTCATTATATTTTTAAAAAATTATACCATAAAATCAAGTATTTGATTCTCGATCTTTATTATATATATATTGACTTTAAAAAAATGTCGAGTAACTATAAAGCATGAGTTACGCTATTATACACATTGGTTGCATAAGTGTTTATATACGTTTGCATAATTTGTGCATAATTAATTATTTATGGTTGCATAATTATTTAACATTGTGAGTAATTATGACATGGACGCTTATACCTTTCGACCTCATGACACGTGTTGCTTTCTGACGGTTTCATACCTTTGCACTATACCTTTGACCTCATGCCACCTATTGCATTCTGACGGTTTCATACCTTCGGACGCTAAGTTGCCATTTTACAATAATCCGCCCCAACCCATATCAATACCTAATAAATAAGCAACTGGTAGCGTCACGTTTCACTATTTTGTGAGTGTAAGATTTTTTTTTCTTGCTTATTTTTCTTCATTACTAAATATTTAATATTTTTTTTTATCAATTTTTAAATCTTCATTATTATTTAATATTTAATTTATAATTATTAAATCTTCATTATTAACTATTTTTTTTTATTTAATCCGTGTAAAACACGAATTTCTAACCTAATATTTTATATGAACGTGCATTATTGTTTTTGAATTATAGGATTGACAAAGAACGGAGAAAACATCCCTAACATGGTCATAGAATTATTGTGTTAAATATTGTAATTAGATTATTATAGCGATTACGTTACACGTTATCTTGTTTTTTTCAATTATTGTTATATGTTATATCAAATTTGTTTCTTCCTATTCATTAATTTATATGTTATAAAACATCCCTAACATTGTTCACGCTAGGATCACCCAACCCAACCCAACCCAACTAGTGAAAGGGTATTTCGTCATATAGGAGATAGAAAGTTAAAAGGTTATGTTCGTTTTCTTATTTTATTTATAATCATCATTATGAGTGAAATCGATCGAAAATAAGTGTAAATCTATAAATGATTATGTGAGTGAGATTACCCTTATCAATAAAATGAAAGGTTAAAAATGTAATTAGTTAAATTGTCAGTATAAATTATTTATTATCATGCAATTGATGATAATATGAATTACAGTATGCAATTGCGGAAAATAAAAATAGCCCGAGTTTAATATTACCAAAAAAGGTGTATTGAGTTCTAGAATTTGATTACTTATAAATATTCTTGGGAGGGTGTATGGTTACTTGTTCGAAATGCTTATGAGGTAAATTAGTGTTTGTTTAAAAAGAAGTGACGAGTCAAATGAGCACCTATGTTCCGTCTAATGTAGGATACAAGCATTTTTTATCGTCATGATGTGAGTTTACTAACACCTTGATGCCGAGGTTCCACGGGTGGCCCTTAGGGGGACGGGGAGGGCGACCGTTGGGGCCCGGTCTCCTAAGGGGCTCGTAGTTAAAAATAAATTATATATTATATATATTTTTATAAAAGGCCTAACGTGTATTATCTATTTATCTTATTAACCCACTTAAAAATTAAAAAATATCCACTACTTCTATTACCCATTTATCCTATTAACCCACTTATAAATTAAAAAAAAAAGGCTCACTTGATTTTCAAACTTATTAAAAAATAACAAAATAAGTGGGCTGGAGCGGGTAGGGAACTCAGAAGACGAAGGAGGCAAGAACAGTAGTCGGCAGCGTAATTCATTATTCGTTATGTATGATCGTTAATCGTTATTCGGTTGTTGTAGTTTTTTATTATGTCATTATGAGTTTATATTATGGAGCCCGCTTTTTTTAACATGTCCCGGGCCTAAAACGTTTTGAGGATTCTCAGGACCGGCCCTATTAGTCATCACACAAGAGATGAAGTAACAAAGATTTTGGAGAAAATGATATGTTTTGTAGAGGATCAGATGGCATATAAGAAGTTTCTTAAGAATACGATAGACTATTTAGTGATAAATGTGTTTTCAAATATTTGTTTATAAAAAATTAATACATTTTTCTTAAAAAATGTTTTATGAACCTTTTTCTACACAAATGTTTGACAAGGCGTCTCATCGTTTTAGAGGTCTTAAACGAACTAAAAGTTCGGATACCCATTATAAATGTAATATTATAAACCCTTATCCTTTTTTTTCCTTTTTGAATAACCTGACTCATACTTTTGATTCGACATTGAACTTAATCAATTTAGAATCAAATGTCTAAACAAGTTTCATCCAAATTAGAACCTAATGACTAAACTAGTTTCACCCAACTTAAAACTTAATGACTAAACAAGTCCCACCCGAATTAGAATCTAATGATAAACAAGTTTCATCAAGTTTGAACCTAATGACTAAACAAGTTTCATCCAAATTAGAAAATGCATATTCACGAAAATTAAACAATTAGATTTCACCGAAATTAAATAAGCAGAATAAAAAATCAAAGTACCTCAGTGATGGTCTGATGGCGAATTGCGATGCATTATTGCACTGGGATGGTCTGAACTTTCAATTGCATTGATGTTCTCGATAACTCACTTTGATGGTCAAGACTTAAGATTGTCGATTAACGTTTAACTAATACAGGGTTTCAAAATGGTCTTTTTTTCTCGATTGCATTGATGGTCACATTTCTCTTGATTGGCAATGGAATCGCCATTTTGGAAACTTGAAAAGACGATCTCTTCTCCAACGTTTGGAATTTTGACTATTTAGGATTTAGGAAAATTGAAAATTTGGAAATTGTATCCGTATGGAATTGTGGACTTAAAAAAATCGAATGGTATGTTTTTTTTAACTGGATGAGAATTGGACCTATAAACACATAAGATTGCATGGAAATTGGGGGCCGAAATATTTTAGGAGCCCTAATTGATTGATTATATATATATTTTTTTTGTATGTGAGCTGCACCTGATGCTTGAGATGGATAGACGACTACGTAATGTCCATATTGATATGTCAAATATGTCGAGATAGATAGACGATCACGTAATGTCCATATTGATATGTCAAATATGTCGAGATAGATAGACGATCACGTAATGTCCATATTGAGATGTAAAATGTGTCTGTATGACATCATCACATCTATACTAATAAATAAAAGTTTTTTGAGACACATGTTACTTTTTGGTTAATTCTTAGTATAATATTTTAGCCTCTCTTTCATATTAAATAGTTATATTAAAAGAATATATATATATATATATATATATATGTGTATATATATATATAGGGTGAAGTTTATAAGAAAACTAACATTTAGGGAGAGAACTAGAAAACTCCTCTTTAAAAGTAAAAAAAAATAATATAAAAATCTAACTCAAAATATAAATCAAAAACTAAAAAAGTGGTCCGGAGATCTTGTTTTCCACGTCGTCCTTGTTAAAAAAAACCTATTAAAAATAGTCGGTTTAGCTTTATGGTTTTGTTTTTGGGTTTAGTATAGCTTTTATGTTAGGTTTTTGGATTGGGTGGGTGGAGGGTTTAGGTTTTTGAGAGGGTGGGGTTAGGTTTTTAAGTGGGGGTGGGGTGAGAGGTTTAGGTTTTTGGGTGGGGGTGGGGTGAGGGGTTTAGGTTTTTGGGTAGGGGTGGGTTAGGTTTTGAGGTGGTACTACACATATGTAGTATTACGTTAAGGGTTAGGTTTTTTAGGGTAGGAGGTGGGTGCAGTGGGTTTAGGTTTTTGGGTGGGGGTGGGTGGGGTGGATGGGTTTAGTTTTTGGGTGGGGGTGTGTGGGTTTAGGTTTTTGGGTGGGGGTGAGGGTTGGGTTGGGGGGTTTAGGTTTTTGGGTGGGGTGGGTGAGGGTTTAGGTTTTTGGGTGGGGGTGTGGGGGGTTTTAGGTTTTTGGGTAGGGGTGGGTGTGGTGATTTAGGTTTTTGGGGATGGGTGTGGGGGGCTTAGGCTTTTGGGTGGGGTGGGGTGGGGATTTAGGTTTTTGGGGTTGTGTTAGGTTTTTAGGTGATACTACACATATGCAATATTAAAAATAATAATAAAAAAGGACGAGTTAATTATTATTTTTTATAACGTTATTTATACTCAAATGAAAGATAAATAAATTCTTGATTTAATGGTGTAATTTTTTTTAAAAAATAATAATATATGCAAAAGATATAAATGTTTAAAGATTTATATTTTAAGTTTCAATTTTACCCTTGCTCTTTAAAATTTCATCCATTCTTTTCTTAGTGGTTCTCTAGTTCTCTCATTAAAGTGAGTTCACTTATGAACTCAACCCTATATATATATATGATTAGGTTCAGGTAAAAATGATTATATTTTTAAGAAGGGTGAGAAAGATTTAGAGCTATTAGATCAAATTTTAGAAAATATTTAATGGTTGAGATTAAATTGTAAGAGAAAAAGTTGTTGAAGGGTATTTTAGTCTTGACCACTTTTGTTGACTTTTTATCAAGTTCCCCCATCATTTTTAAACGTTTATAACTTTTACATACAACATTGTTTTTTTAAAAAAATTACACCATAAAAACGAGTTTTTTTTATCTTTAAAACGAGTATAGTGTCGTTATAAACAAAAAAGAAAAAAATTACGTTTTCCAGCTTATTGTGTAATACAAGTTCATTATGTAATACAAATTCAATGTGTAATACAAGTTCATTGTGTTATATGTATTTATCATTGTGTTTTACGTTTTTCAGCTCATTATGTAATTAGTTAGGTCATTGTGTAATACAAGTTCATTGTGTAATACAGTTCATTGTGTTATATGTATTTATCATTGTGTTTTACGTTTTTCAGCTCATTGTGTACTACAAGTTCATTGTGTAATACAAGTTTATTGTGTAATACCACGTCTGGTCATTGTGTAATATCTGGTCATTGTGTAATTAGTCAGGTCATTGTATAATACAAGTTCACTGTGTAATACAAGTTCACTGTGTAATACAAGTTCATTGTGTAATACAAATTCACTGTGTAATACAAGTTCAATGTGTAATACAAGTTCATTGTGTTATATGTATTTATCATTGTGTTTTACGTTTTTCAGCTCATTGTGTAATTAGTCAGGTCATCGTGTAATACAAGTTCATTGTATAATACCACGTCTTGTGTTATTAGTCAGGTCATTGTGTAATACAAGTTCAATGTGTAATACAAGTTCAATGTGTAATACAAGTTCATTGTGTTATATGTATTTATCATTGTGTTTTACGTTTTTCAGCTCATTGTGTAATACAAGTTCATTGTATAATACTACGTCTGGTCATTGTGTAATATCTGGTCATTGTGTAATTAGTCAGGTCATTGTGTAATACAAGTTTAATGTGTAATGCAAGTTCATTGTGTAATATGTATTTATCATTGTGTTTTACGTTTTCCAGCTCATTGTGTAGTTAGTAAGGTCATTGTGTAATACAAGTTCATCATGTAATACAAGTTCATTGTATAATACAAGTTCATTGTGTAATACCACGTCTGGTCATTGTGTAATACAAGTTTATTGTGTAATTAGTCAAGTCATTGTGTAATACAAGTTCATTGTGTAATTAGTCAGGTTATTGTATAATACAAGTTCATTGTGTCAAATATTTTTTATCATTGTGTTATATTTTTTCATCATTGTGTTTTACGTTTTCTAGCTCATTGTGTAATTCGCTCATTATTGTATAATTCGCTCAAATATGTCAGGTCATTGTGTAATATCAGGTCTGATCATTGTGTAATATCAGACCTTGTATTACACATTGACCTGGTGTATTACACATTGACCATTATGCCCTCCATTTAAAAACAATAAAATGACATATGTCAAGCTTAAAATCCTTCTTACCCTTCTTATTTTTAAAACCCTTTTTATTATAATCTAACCCTATATATATATATATATATATATATATATATATATAAGTATTTAATATAATTCTAATTTAACATTTATCAATTACATTAAAAGAAATTAATACCCAATTAAAAAAATGTTTTAAAAATTTAACTTAACAGAATTTATAACCGTTACGTCAAAATATATATTTTTAAGACTTATTTTGACGAGTGTATGTGTTAACATATTACATTATTTTTTAAGAAAATATTTTTTTTCAACACGTGTAATACACAGGATTCTAACCTAGGATTCTAACCTAGGATATCTAATATAAAAATGTCATGAAAACCTATTATCTAGTCAACAATAACGACTTGACGAGTGATGATCACAAATCTCATAGTTATATAAACTTGTCTAAAAGTTAAATATGTAGTAGGTTGGTGGATCCGGATAAACAAAAGATATCTAGGATGACCCCTCATCGTTAAACCATTTTAATTAAGCCAAACATCACATCATCATAAATTCATAACATATGGTGTTCTTAATTTGACCAAGATTGTCATGTTGTTTTGGTCATTTTGGAATTAGGAAACTAAAAAGGTATCTTGTTATAAACAAAGAATGTTTAATTGGGTGGCAATCTAATCTCTAAAATTCTAATTGACATGCTTTGTATTTTAATTGGTGGGGTTTCACTTCAGGTAGGGTTTCGCTTCAATTTCAAGTGAAATAACACGAGGGACTGAAAATGACATAAACAAATAGTGTGGGGGCACCATCTTGAGCATATGTCATGTTATTTCATAAACCGTTTTTTTTTTTTCATTATGGTCATATTGTGATTATGATATATTGATAATGATATACACCCCTTCATGGATGGCTAAGGTCATGTTTAGAACTAGTAAAAATATACCCGTTCGTTACGGTGAGACGCGCGTGGTGACGATTTGGTTTTGAATAACGTAGAAAATGTAATGTTTTAAAACTTATAGTCAAAAATTAAAAATAAAGATAAAGCCATGTGCTAATTAGAAAATGATCTTCAAAGATTGGAAATGAGACAAATTAATTCGACTATTTTAACTACAAAACTCAAATTGTATGATACTAGTAGAATTACCCTCCGTGTTGCGACGGTAATTGAATTTGAAAACTAAAAAAGATAATAAAAATAAGTATCAGGAACACCAAGTAAATTTAAAAGTGGAGGTACTTACGCAAAACGTGACGGGGTAATAAAACAAAACGTTAAACTAAAAAATTGTTACTGTACATGCCATTCAGTTTTAGTAAAGAGTAATGAATAAAAAGTTATAAGTACCTCAAGGCCAACACCTTCAATGCATTGTTTTTTTGACGCCTTTAGTGTTGACATGAGCGACTTGTTGATACAAAAGCTCATCCTTGGATTGCTGTGAAACCATTTGATAAGAAAATTGACCAACTTAGGGGTTTTTTAAAGTCTTAATCAATAGCGATCCAAAATTAATCCCTCCTTGGGAAAACCAAGTAATCATTGACAATAAAACACCTACCTTCTTGCACATCGAGCTTTATTGATCGTGTGAATTCAAAATCTGAAATCAAAATCAAGAAAAATGCGAAAATAACAACCAACAAAAACCTCTTCATGATGTCGATTGTTCGATGCTTCAGTGTAACAACCCCGATTGAGAACTGGCGATTGAGAATGGATGGTTGATTTAGTTTTTGTTTCAATAGAGGAACAATAGGTAAAGAAACGACGACATAGATTTCAATATAGGATTGTGATTTCAATAAGGGAATGGTAGGGTCAAAGTTTCGTGTCAAGGTGATTGAACAAGAATCAGGGTTTGTGAAACAGATGACATGTCTTCTAAATCGGGTCATATGATTCACGTGTGTAGGAAATATGGGTCATAGATTTAGGCGCGAAAAAGAATGAAAGGGTTAACCACAAAGCGACACATGGAACCCCCTCCAATTTTTTTTAATAGCTAGATTATTTAGGATATAATAAACAACAGCTAGATAATCCCTATTCTAATAAAAAACTAAATTTTTTTGCCACTTGTCACTCTCACATTCAATCTCATACTTTTTTTCCCACCTCTCTCTCTTATTAAGTACACCTATCTTTTTTTAATAGTGATTTATATTTAAAAAAAATATTAATTATACTAATAAAACACATTTATTTTAAATTATCTCTTATTTTAAAAAAACTTTAAAATTTAATTATTTAACTCTTTTTTTCTAACTAAATAGTGATGTAAGTCAAATTATATTAAATAGAAATTAATGTATTCAAACCGTGTATTATACATGTTTTTAAAGATATACACGTTTTATTACGAAGTATATAGCGTTATATTTTATCAATCTGTGTAATACACGGGTTTTTTAAAATACAGAATTTTTATTACTAAATATATAATATTATATTTTATTAACCCGTGTAATACACGAGATTTTAACCTAGTGAGTGGTATATATGTGTAAGTTGATGTTCTAAAAAAATAGAAAATAAAATATCTTTCTGAAAAGTAGACAAATTGTCAAAACAAAAGTGGTAACCCATGACTTTTCCAATAAAAGGTCATAAGTTCAAGTCTTGCTTAGGACAAAAATATGTTCCATGTTAAGTGTGGGTTATCCCAGTTATGAGTTTCTTCCTAGAGGGTGTGTGGTAGAGGTGGGCAAAAAAACCGGTTTCAAACCGGGTCACCGGAACCCGACCCGAACCGGTTTCACGACCAAACCGGTTTCACCCAACCTGATCCGAGACCCGATCCAAACCCGTAGGTGTGTAACCAGTTTTAAAAAAAATTTTCACCCTCAAACCGGTTTCGGGCCCGACCCGGTTCTCAAACCGGTTCGGAACCGGTTCGAACCGTTGGGATTTTCGATTTTAACGGCTTTATAGCCGTTGGAACGGCTATATGACCGTTTTTTTTGGTTTTTTTTGTATTTTGGAGCCCCTATAACTTGTATAAATAGGTGTGGGTTGTATTGGTTCAACCACACAATTCCAAAACGCTCTCATTTCTCAAAAACGCTCTTATTTCTCAAAAACGCTCACGCTCGAAAGTCGAAACTCTCAAAATGGCAAACGAATCTCAACAATCTAATATTTTTGGTGCTTCTCAAAGTGTTAGTGCTCCCACGGTTGTGCGGGTTATTCCTACAACAAGGAATCCCAATGTTTGGCAACATTTCGATTTATGCGAAATGTCGAATGGTGGTCATAAGGCTCGATGCAAGTTGTGCGGGCATTTTTTTGGAAAAGACGCAAACACAACTTTGAGGGATATACGAGGACGAGGTGGAAGGAGGATTGATTGAAGCAATCGGCGAAGACCTCCTACGAGGGAGTTCGGGATCCGACTAGTACCGACTACCCGGATTTTCAATATATCCACAAAGAAGACTTTTATATTTAATGTATTTTTAATTTGTAAACTTTTAATTATTTGTTTTGTAATTTCTAAACTTTATCTTGTATGTTTTGTAATTTTTAAGTTAAGTTAATATCTTTAACGATTAATTTTTTAAAAAATTAACGGTTTTTTTTAAAAAAAAAATCCGGGTAAACCGGTTTGGGACCCGAACCGGTTTAGTAGCCAACCCGGTCCTCAACCCGGTCCGATCCGGTTTGGTAGGGTTGGGTTCGATGATCCTTGAACCCGGTTCGTGACCCGAACCGGTTCGTACGTCGACCCGGTCCAAGCGGGTATTGCCCAACCCGACCCGGTTTTAAACCCGAACCGGTTTCGTTTGAAACCCGATTTGTACACCTCTAGTGTGTGGTGAGGTTCCAAGCCAGGTGGAAACTTTAGGCCCGATTAAGATAAAAAGGTTTATCAAGGGTTTAAGGTGGCCAGAGTTCATCACTTCACCTCACAAACCCTCATAATCAAATACATCCGTTTCTTTCCCTTCACTCAAGAATCACACATGTTATCCACATTTTCCAATTCTTTCTACACTTTACTGTATCAATAGTAGACATATTTACACACCCAATTCATATTCCTGCAATTTTTTTACAAAAATCTCAGCTTTACCATGTGGAGAAACATGGGCAATCGAGCTTTAATCATGAAACTGAAAGCATTTACTGATAAATCAAATTATAAAGACACCCACTTTCTTGCAAAAACCAGACAATTAGAGCTTCACCCTAATCAAAACCCTTCATACACCAAATGGGGTTTTAAAATCAAAGCATTTGGTGATTCAAATTTGAGAACTTTACCGGTTTCTTTCAGTTTATCACATTGCTACTTCGGCTGCAGCCGAAGAAATTGTTTCAACAGAAGAAGAAGACAGTGATTTTATTGGTGAAATGACACCCTTTGTAATAAGAATATCAATGTGGATCACCGAAGACAACAGAAACATGTAACTGGAATTGGGCTTGTGCCAGGTGATTCAGGCTACCTTGCATTGCATATTGGTGAAGCCATTGAGCATGAGGTTAGTTATTCATATACTTTCTTGGTTTTGAAATGCAAGCATCGATGATGAGATTGCATCACTGCAGTTGATGCGATGTGATTCCATGATAAGCATGTGATGCCCTTGATGCAGTCTGATGGGACTCATGCAGCTGAACCGGTATTTGAACAAATTAGACCATCAATTGCAATGGGTTTGAGTATTTGAACTAATTAGACCATCAACTGAACAAAGGAAGACCGAAGCTTACATGGGAGGAGCAGATTTATTAGACTTGCACCTTTTTATAGACATGATTAGTGATAGGAGTTCTTGAAGGCGTCGGATTAAGGCTAGGGATTTTTAGGGGAGCATATAGAGTTGGTCCTTTTTAGGGGTGCCCTTAGTTATAGGTGTGCCTTTAGTTTTAGGTGGACCTTTAGTCTTGGTTATCATAATGTTAGGCGTGGCTAAGACTAAAGTAGCTAAGGCGTGCCACTAGCCCTAGCTACTTTAGTCTTAGGGATTTTTTCTCTATACCTCCATGTTCTTTTACCTTCTACTACTAATAACTTTTGTATGATACTTGCTTTATATTGTATATTTATGTATTTTCCCTAAAAAAGGAAAAAAAAGAAAAATGAGGTTTTTATGAGTCGGGGTTTATTTGGGAGCAACATCTTTATGCCATGGGATAAAGGTAAGATGTGCCCTCATCTCACCCTACATAGACCCTACTGTGAGTGGGATTTTACTTGGTATGTTTGTTTGTTTAGACCATCGATTGAACAAATCTGACCATAGACGATAGTGTAGTATATAAATTTTTTATCTATAAATAAAATTTAAAAGTTAACAATTTAAAATATTATCTATACATATAATTTTTGTATTTTTCTAATTACTAACACCTCGCATACGTGATGCACACACATCGCGCATCATGTATCGGCTTTTGGGATCAAAACGCATCGGAGCGCCACACGCTTTTTAAAACCAAGCACACTTTTATCTTTTGATCTGCTACTTAACATGATAATCACTTCCAAAAGATATCTGAATTTTGATCATCAGGCCAGAATACATAGATTCATGGAGAGTTCAAAGAGAAATACTACATTAAACGAGAGCCCGGATGATGATTCAACAGATACACAAATTAAGGAAAAGAGTAAATGTTTTAGTAAAAAAGAAGAAGTTGCAGCAAGTACAGCATATTGTGAAACAACAAGATGATTTGAAGCCATGGGGACAGGATGCACAAGTGAAGGTTTGTACCCTTTTGACAAATCTTGATATAATATTCTACCATTGATTTATCTTTTTAGTGCTTTAAATACAGTTAGTGTCTGGTTTTCGTTTAATCCAGTTGTTAATGGAGACAGCATATATACAATCTCCTGTTGACCAATTTGAAGATTGTCCTCCTGCATTTGTACATACTCTCAGAACTGTGAAACACCATAATTGTGGCCTCCTTTATGCTTCATTAGATAATCTTTTTCAATATTTCAATCTTATTGCTTACCGATAATCTTTTTTATTTCTCTTTATATGTTTTCTGTATCAAGATTACATACTTTCTTTTTCCCATTTTTAATTTTGTATTTTTAGGCTCTTAAGTGCTACAAAATGGAGAGTGAACAGAAAAGTTCTTGGAGTTGTAGACAGAATCTGCGCTAGTGGAGGTCGTCTAGCTGATCTGGTTGACCGCGATGATGTGAGTTGCATATTGTAATCATGTTTAAATTTTAATTTAGGAATAAATATTAATCACCAAGTTTTTCCTTTTCATCATAAAGATTATCAAGTTAGTTGATTTATGAGCAATTTTAACTGTTTACACAGGTTCCTGTGCCTGAAGAATTGGATAAAAATGATGAAACTGATATTAAAAAAACTGATGTGTACTCTGGGATTGCTTCCAGGTTAGCTTCTAGCTAGTGTGTTATTTTATATTTCTATTAATTAGGTTATAGTCCCGTGTATTACACGAGTTTGAATAATAAAAAATAATAATTTATATAGAGTTGTGAACTGGCAAACCTCAACGCATCAGGAACACCAGAATAAACCTGTAAAGGAAATTAAAATTGAGCGGTTTCCCAATTCTGGTGATATGCAAGCCATACCAACCAAAAGTCAAATTTAGCTCAAATAGAAACAGGTCAGATGGGTTGAACGGGTCAAAAGTCATCCAAAGTTTATTAAAATGCATAAAACCTTTTGATTCATTTCATTAAAAAAAAACTTTATCATTTATAAATATATTTTACAAAAGTCTTTTGAGTCATAGAAGAACACAAATTACATGTTTGTACCAATCCATGTAGCCAAATAATTTTCCAACCAATCATCTCTAATCTTTCTAAACAGATCTTCAAGTTCCTCTGTGTTTTCACTCCATTCTTTCATGATAACTGGTTTAATATCAGACCAGTTCTCCAATATTCCCTCAATTGTGAGCCCTTTTGCCACATTACACGCTAGTTGTTTAAATTATTTGACAAGGTTAAACCATTAGGTAACAAATGTAATAGTTTATTGACTTTTGCAATGAATGAATCTTAAACTCCAGAAGCAACCTCATATTCAGCAGGTTCTCATATCCGGTTTCCACGATAGGATGTACCTGCCACAATTTCATAAATATAGTTTTTTGATATGTTGGGACCTTATAGGCGTGCGTTTTCTTTTAAAGCACTCTGTAAAAAAAAAGATGAAACATAAGTTCAATGCAAATTGGACAAAAGTTTTTTAGTCAACCTAACTTACCCGAACCGGCTCATTTTGACTTTTGACATGCACAAGTGAACAGTTATCCAACCCAACCGACCCGCTTCATTTCAGAACCTCCAAATTTAATGCATAAGAGCAAAACACAACTCTTTTTCAAACGCGAAATCAATTAAATTCAAAATGACATTATATTAGGAAATAATTTAAGAGTTAATTTCAAATCACAGGCTAGATTTAATCCTCAAAATCAAAATAGAATTGAAATCCGCGACTGTTTTTTTAGTAGGTAATTAATACCATATATTTAATTTTTTTTCAAATCTTTTGGAAACTTAATTATACGCATTTAAGTAATAAACCAAATATTAGCACAATTTGTTCCTTATTTTAAGGCAATTCGAAATATATAGAGTTATATGATAATTAAAATCATTGTTGAGTTTAGGCGGGAAAATGGATCCGAGGAAGAATGAGGTACTCTCATGTGGGATCTCATTTAGTCATTTATTAGGTTAAGGATAAACTAATTTTAGAAATCAATTTTTTTAATCTTTTTTATTTTTGGGAAATTGATGTTATATAAGTTGAAGTGGTTACAGATTCATATAAAAGTTCAAAAATATATTTGTATAAACACAATTGTTTAAAGATGGCTTTTAATTCCTTTATCAGATACAGATTCCAATTCCTCTAAAAGACACTGTATATTACAAGGCTTATGAATGCAGCCACAACAATATCATTAGTACATATTATATTACAAATTTCATGTTCAAATGAGTTCTCTCACACTTTAACAAAACAGCTTTGAACAAACAACAATTTTATACAAAATTCGGCTCCACTCGTTTGCCTCGTGCGCCATAAAATCAAGCACGAGGAGACGGGTTTTTCTTGAACAAGGCATACGCGTCACTGTATATAGCAATCGCATTTGCAAACACAGCCAAACCAATCATCAAAACAGCCATAATCTTATCCCCTTTCGTCGCTATCCCATGAACATCCCTAAACACGCGCAGAACAAAAACATCAATCAATAAGACAAAAAGGCGTGTACGCGAATCAGTCGTTGAATAACTACTTACTTCATAGCAATTGAAGCCGGGAAAATGAAGCCGATACAAGCAGCAGCAGTAGCTCCTGTAAACTGGAAAGCATCCCAAGCACTTGGTATGAAATTAGCACCCAAGTAAATAACTGAAAGAAGACCTACACTAACTGCTATAAACCGCTTGTTGTCTGATTCCAATGCCAGCTCAGACGATGCAAAGAAAAGCCCGTCTGTGTTAAGACGTAATGCGTAGAATACAAGTGGGAAAACGAGCATAAGGTGTAGCGCGTAGCTGACACGAACAATGTCATTGAGTAAATAACTAAAGGGAACGCCTAAATCAGAGTCGAAATTTGATAATATATCTCCCATTGTTGAGTCACCAAAGAGTATGAATCCAAAGAAACTAGTCATTATGTACACAAATGTGCATAAAACCAGTGAAATCTGTACAATTGGTTCAATGAGTGACGGGTTTTCAAGCTCGTTGCGTATAGGATGCACTGTTGATGATCAAAGAAAAAAAGTTAAAGAATTCATTTATAAAGTGATTGGTCTGAATTTAATCAATTTATGAATGATTTAGGGTTTTGTCCAGTACCGTTAAAATGACAGATATACGCGGTTACTATAACAGGAACCGCAGTGAAGAGGTTCCAGACAGAATTAATGCCTGTAACATCTGGTAGTAATCTTGGCATTGGGAGGCTACCGTCTGCGAGTTTGAAGATGGCTATTCCTGCAGTGATGATTAGGAAAACAACCGCTAGTGCGACTGCTAAGCCCGATGTAACGCTCAGTGAATCTGCAAGTTTCGAAATTGATTATGTGAAAATGATTAAAATGGTAAGAGATTGATATGTGTGTTCGCGTGTGCAGACTAGAACTGAAGAACATGTGAACACATACCCATACGCTTGAGCGATGCTAATGGAACAAACACACCAAGCGTTGTGACCAGAAGAACAAAGACTCTGCCGGTCCACCAGTGTGGTCCGAACCAGCCTTCCAATAGACCCGGGTGGTGCAACCCATCTGAAGATGATCCAGCCACTACATCACCTTCAGTTTACAACAGACAACAAAATAAGTCAAGAAAATCTTGATTCAACAATAGAATCTTGGTTTTCTAACATGGATTTAAAGGATTCCTTTGAAAAATACATAATGTGTTGAGTTGATGCATTTGTTAATGGAATCGGAATGTAAAAATACCTAAAATGACAAAATTAACAAAATATAAAACAAAGATCCAAACTCAAATATCTTTAAAAAAAAGAGTAAAGTGTCATTTTCGTCTATGTGGTTTGACCATTTTAGCCACTTTTATCCAAAACTTTTTTTTAGCTTTTTCGTCCCTGATTTTTCAAAATCTAGCCATTTTCATCCAAATGACTAACTTCGTCTACATTTTAACGTTAAATCAATGGTCGGTTTGAAACTAATAGGTTAAAATCTAACCAAATTACCCATGATATAACGTTAAAACGTAGACAAAGTTAGCAAGTTGGATGAAAGTAGCTAGATTTTGAAAAGTCAAGGATAAAAAAGCTAAAAAAAAAGTTTTTGAATGAAAGTGACTAAAATGGCCAAACTATATAGGGACGAAAATGACACTTTACTCTTTAAAAAAATCTTGAATAGAGATAGACATGGAACGAAAACGGCTAAAGTTATTATGTAATTTGTAAACATTTATTAGGTTCCTTTGAAATGTTGAGGATTTGGTTGGAGTTACAATACACATAAGCAGGGATGGAAAGGCCTCAACGAGCCAGATCATCGTCTTCAGCCGTCGGACACGAATTCCATCATAAATTTCAGCAATGAAACGCTTCCCTAAATTTTAGCTATTTTAAAATCTTTCATCTTTAACGTAAAACACTTAAATCACTAGTTGCCTTAATATACACGTTTATTTATATCTTTAATTTCAGTACTTATTTGTCAACCATCAATTTCAATAACTACCTATCAAAATCAAAAGTCCCTGTATAATTCTTCCTATTATATTTTCGTACTTCCATTTCCTTTCAAATTTTAACAAACCTAGTCTCAATTTTTATAAAAACAAATAAACAATCTATAAAAATAAAAATTAAAGAAAGTTAATTTACCAAGTATAATCATGTAGATAACAAGAACACCAATATTATTTACCACCACACAACCTTCCAGAACCTTCTTCCCCAAATCCCCAAACGCATCACCCATCAAACCCCCATATGAATCTGCACCCTCACCTCTGCTAAACCTAATCAAGATCCTCACAGTCGCCTCCGATAACACAGCCACCAGAACTATAACCGCAATTCCAAGACCCAGGCCCAACACCTTCATAGTCGCTGGAAGCGCCATTATTCCGGCGCCGATGATGGTGGTGGAGAGGTTCATGACAGCCCCCGACATCGATGCTCCGTTGAAGTCATGGTGGCCGGATTGGGGCTTCTTGTTGGGGATTAAAGGGGATTTCTCGTTGACTGTTAGAGTGACGGTGTCTTTCTTTTTGGAGTGTTTTCTTGATGGGGGTTTGTGTTTCTTGATTTGGTGGGTTTGTGGTTGGATTGTCATGATGGATTGGTGCAGGGAAAGTGTTCGACGAAATGCGTGAGAGAATGATGAGCGTTCTTATCGGGTTGAGGGCCGGGATATGGTCTTTCTAGAGACGTGAATGGTCAGCAATATCCAAGGACAATGATTGAAGATGATGCAACAAAAATGGATATTTAAAAGAAAAAGCATTAAAAATGTGAGGAAATTCTTAAAATATCTTCTAACTTGGTAACTTTCTTTACCAAACTTCTAAATTATATCAAATATTTCATCTCATGTCTGAATTTGAATCCAGAAACTCCTATATAAGAGGCAAGAGCCTCTATCAAATGAGCTAGTACCACATTGGGCAAATGCCAATTGGTCCGGGTGTGTGAAGTCGTAGGATCGATTCTTGTTTGGTGTAGTTTGTTTCGGGTTTAGTTAGATGGTTTTTTTACTTGTGGATTTTCTTCTAGGAGTGGTCTTGAGTTCGATAGCTTGGAGTGTCACATAATTGGGACGGTTGAAATCCCGTCACAGGAGTCGAACTCGGGTTTTGAAGATAAAAAAAGGTCATTAAAAAAAGAAAAACTAGCAACTTTCTTTATTTTGTCTCCTGCTTATTTCTGTTACAAAATGTCCTTTTAACATGGGCGACGCGGCCTCTGTTGTACGGTCGGGTGCCTCTGTCTTTTTTTCATACAATCAATTCTTAGAGGAGACTATCATGTGGTTTGGACACGTTTGACACTTTCATCAAAAAGATTTATTTTTCTCCTATGTATCCTAGTGTTTTCAAAAATTGTAATTTTCATCCAATTGGTTAACCTCATCTATTTTTTGATGTTAAATGAGGGATATTTGTGTATTTTTTAAACGTTAAATGAGGGGAATAACTAAAGGTTTAAAAATAAATAAAATAAACAAATATATAAAAAGTTTAAAATACTTATCATTTAACGTTAAAGAATGAATTAGTTAACCAACATGATAAAAAAAAATGACAAGTTTTGAAAAGCATAACAATATGCGGAACAAAAATAAACCTTTTGGATGAAAGTGACAAAAGTAAGCAAACCAAATGAACAAATACGATAGTTTACTCCAGTTTTTATAGTTATTTTAATTTTAAAGCTTATTCCTTCAATTTATTTTTATATAATAGCCTCACAAAACTCCAACGAAACTTCTCTGTCTCTATGGTCATATTTTTTGTATCGCAAACTCGTTCACATCTTTAATAAAGTTAAAAGGCGGCCAAACGTATTTCGAGTCGATCGTATTACATAGGTGATACGCCTGATATTTTGTCGCAGAAAAAAGTTAAAAAAATTAAAATAAAATATTTGTTGGTCAAATGGACGTTTTAGAAAATTTCCTCTTATTTAGATATTTGATTTGAAAAGAAAATAAAAAAATTTATGTCATCACGATTCACGGGTGGCATTTAAGATAAGGTTTAGGAAAAAGTTGGACGGTGTCGAGTTTATTAGTCTCCTCAAGTTTTTAAGCGACTTTTATTCCATGACATATTGGGACAAATCTATTTTGTTTTTATACCTTTTTTAATCAAATTTCTATGTATTTATTTGTGTATTATGAGAATAAACTCATAAAAATATATATTTTACAATACTTATATTCAACTGTTAACACTAAATAAACTTTAATAAATGATTAATCCCTTCTAAGATCTATATTTAATTTGTTTATGTCATATTAATCTTTTGATAATTTACTCTTGTAAATTATTCATTAACACTATTAGACAAATGAACAAAAATATTGAAATTAATATGATTCAAATTAATAGCGTACACGTGTCATATGCAATTGATAGATTTCTATTATTAATTATATGAAAGGAATAAAAGTATTAATACTTTTTAAATTAAAAAAAAAGAGTATTCAAATAGAAAAAAATGATAGCTAAATTTCAAAGGCTACGAATTAATTAAACATTAATTATAAGTTTATAACAAGCAAGTCCAAATTTAGGGTATAAGATTCTGTTTTTGCTAGTGATCTTGTTACCAACTTAAATTGACTAGGAGGTGCACCATAGCCCATGGTCGTGGTCCCTTTAATCAAATTTCTTAAATAGTTTTTTTCTTTAATTGTATCTAATTATATTAGTTTTAGTAATTACAACATGATTATCATATTCAATATTGGTGTGATGTACATATACGACCATCATTCTAATATGTCATATGGTTTTTGGTTTAATATCCATCTACTCCCATGTTAAATACATCAACTCCGGTGCGAAACAATAGTATACGACCATCATTTTTTTAATTCTTTTTTTAGTTTTTTGGAGTCGTATTTAATAGCTAATTGTTAGTTTAAGAATATCTCAAATTTTCTATCTACAATAGATCGTAAATTATTTATTCCACCCGATTCATCGAATGAGTTCGACTTGTACAAGAGCGGCTCTAGTAGTCTCCAATTTCTCACGGATATTGTCGATCAAGTCAAACAAGGAGATACGACAACCTAAAAAAAGATATGTGCCACGTGAACCCTAGAAACTCTATTGAAAGATTATTTCGTATAGGAAAAATCCAAAATACGATGCAATTACGTTTCGTGAAAGATTTCAGATGTCAAAAAGATTGTTTTTAAAAATTGTTGGAGATGTAGAAGCAAAATTTAAATGGTTCAAAGAGGGTGCAGATGAGAGGATGAAAGAGTTTCACGACGTTACAAAAATACACATCGCCGGTTAAACAACTCGTAACCGGTAATCCTCCCGATGAATACAATGAGTATTTAAGTATGGTCAATAGAACTTCCCGTGAATGCCTTGAGTATTTTTGTAATGCCATAATTCAACTATACGACAAAGATTTCTTACGTGAACCGATAAGTCACGACGTTGCACTTCTATACAACACACATGAAGAAAACACATGGCCTTCTGGGCATGTTCGGTAACATCGATTGTACACATTTCGCTTGGAGAATGTGTCCGACCAGGCCGTGTGGCCAATATATGAGAGGTAATTACCAACACCCGACGATCATGCTTGAAGCGATGGCTTCAAATGATTTGTGGTTTTAGCATGCGTTTTGTGGTCCGCTCGGCTCAAACAATGACATGAATGCTCTCAAACATACTCCAATATTTACCGACGAGCAGTTTAGAACCGTGCCAAAGTGTCCATTTCATGTAAACGGGCGAGAATACAAACGTGGATACTATCTTACCGATGGGATCTACCCTACTTGGTATGCGTTTGTGAAATTGTTCGCCTATCCAACCGATCCAAAGGAAAAGGAGTTTAAGAAGGTGCAAGAGTCGGCAAAAAAACATGTCGAGCGAGCTTGATATTGCTCTAGGTGAGACTCGAACCCAATCTAGAAGGAAACCCACAACAGAGAAAACCTCATGGCTTAACCCAAATTATTTGAACCCAAGAATTCCACTATGAAAAGTGTTGAGGCTACTTGACATTTTTTAGGATCTTGATATTACTTTTTACGGTTAAGATATTAAGAACCAGGTGCCATCACCTCGGTGTGTTTTAGATATCCCAACCCAGGTGCCATCCCCTCAGTGTGTTTTCTGTGGTGAAAACATAGAGACCATGGAACATATTTTGGTTTCTTGTCGCTTCACGCAGGCTGTCTGGGAGTCCATCTCTATTGATGCAAGATTCCTCCTATCTTTGTCTTTGGTACTCGAGATCTCCTGGATATACATAGTTCCCTCCATGGCTCCAACAAATGGAGGAAAGTCTTTCACTTGGTTACACTCACTACTATTTGGTGCATCTTGAAGTCTCGAAATGCCATGATCTTCAACAATTGCCGGACTTCTCTTGCCTTGATTCATGAGGAGATTAAGATTCTTGGTTTTCTTTGGTTAAAGTCTCAATTCAGAAATTCTAGGTTATCTTGGGATCATTGGTGTAATTTCAGTTCGTTGTAGTTTGACTTTTCATTTCTGATACTTTTAATGGATATATTTGACTGACGGGTTTAGCGTTGCTAGTATCCTTTTCTTATATAGTTATATACAATTTTGTTGGCCGTTGGTCAAGTTTTAACTTTTAACAAAACAATGATTTCACAACTGGTAACTTTGAACATGTTACTTTTTTTTTAAATGTACAAAAAGCTCATAGCAATGCCAAGAACCAATATTCTTTGTACAAAGATCCAAACATGTAAATTACAAGCAGCAAGAATCCAAACACAGTCACTACGTGTGCTGCCCACTCCTAATTAGTCCATAATCACAATAAATTATACAGTTAACAAGAAAAAAAAAGACGAAACACTACATCTACGAATCATGACCCGTTCTTCAAGAAATGGGTCGATTTAGACGACTCTTGTTTGTTAAATGGGCTGATCTGGGTCTACTAAAATTATACACAACGGGTCAAAATAGTTAACATATCAGTTTTACTAAAACCATCTTTAGGTATGAAAAAAAAACAGTAACAATACAATCAGATATTACAAACATCAACACACTAAACTTCATTTGGCCTCATGCTGATAGAATCAACCAAACAAAGTTTTTTTTTTAACAATTTCTCACTGGTCTAAACATTCACAGCAGAGCTTACCCAGATACAGATTCATCCCTTGCTTTACAATTTGGGTCAACAAAACCATTATTTCTTGATAACCAACTGCATTCCCATATGCTATTTATGTATCAACACCTTCTCTTGCATTTTATATATAGTCAATTGACCAAAAAGAATACCCACAGATTAATTACATGGCACCTGGCCTCTGGGTCCCACGAGATTCGATTCTGGATGAAGCTAAATGTGAAGCTAAATCGTCTATTTTAGGGTTCGGCTTTCAGATGACCTGGAGGCGTTGATCCTGCATAAAGAAAATAGCTAGGGAGATCGATGAAATACATCATAACATAGATAAAATTACAAATATATAGAGTGTGGTTCATAACAGAACACTAAATTATTGCGAGAACAAAGCTAGATCGTTTAACTTTTTATTCAATGGTTCATATTTTTAAAATTTTTTACTTCTTCCATACAATATCTGTATGTTATATACATAAAAACCAATAAACTAACTTGTTTATAATCTTTATATTTTTTATTTTTAACCGTTTACCTACACATAAAAACCAATAAACCAACTTGTTTATAATATTTATATTTTTTATTTTTAACCATTTACCTACACATACTACACATGACTTGTAGTCTTGTACATGTGTAGGTGACTAGGCTCTATATACATAAACGAAATTTATTCATATTTTTTTTTTTGGAATTTCAGGAGAGATTAAACAATACATTTCAACCGTTTTCATATATCTAAAACAAATTAAGATTGAAAAAATAAATATTTTTTTTGTTCTACGTGTTCTCGCAATATATAGTGTTCTACATAAATCCCTTCCCTATACACACACACATACATATGCATGTGTGTGTATTTAAAGTACCTAAATTTTGGCTGCTGATGGGAGTACTAGGATTTAATCCCATCTGGACAATGTTGTGAAGCTCGTCGTCCCATGTACTAGGTACCTGTCTTTGGAAAATATGTTAAACCACTAAAAATAATATTGTAATTTAAAACACAGTAAACAAATAATTTATTAAAATAAACAGCAAATTACCTGGGAAGCAGGATCTTTAAATCCTCCACCACTAGTAGTCATCAAATGGGAATTAACTGTTCTTCTTACTGCATCTGAAGATCTTCCAACACCAGAAATCCCGCCTTGCATAATCGCCATTTGTGATTGCTTAAGAGTATAAGGCATAGCCATGTCAGCACCAAGTGAACTCGAAGGTCCGAATCTCGATTCCATTATCTAATTAAAATAAAAGCACATTATAATAAATCTTCAAAGATCATTTATGGACCGAAATTTTGTTAAAATATGTCTTACATCTTTTTTCAGCAGTCCTTCAAGGTTAAAATCCATTCGAGGATTAACAGTAGCGAGTTTCATCGACAAAAACTGCATAAATTAAACTTAAATCTCATGAAAGTTAAAAAAATAGCAATTAAAAGATATTACTTTTGATCATCATACCTCGACCTGTCGTTGTAGTGACTGTACATAGTTGATGATTTCATCCAACATAACCGCTTTGCCTGTGACCTTAAAAAAGATTCAACATTATATGAGAAAAATGCAAAGGAACTTTTGTTTGGTTCACAAAATTTAAGATTTTGGTGGCAAAATTGTAAATAATTTTAATAACTAACCTTGTTACAACCAGGGACAAGGTCTTGAAGGAATTTCATTCTTTCACTAATCTTCTCCCTTCTCACCTATTAATAACCAATGTAAAATTGTAAATAATTTTAATAACTAACATTTGATTACCTTTCTCTGGTTATTCAAAATCACTTTCAAAACGCACATCCAAACACCCCCACAATTTCATAAACTACATTTGATGAAAGATTGTTGATTACACAGAAAAGTACAAAATCTAACATTTTTGTCCATTAATAAGAATTAAGATCCTATTTTATGACAATGTAATCCATTTGTGTCGTCTACTGTCTGCATTTATTTAGGGTGAAAAAAAAAGATTTTGGATATGATAATCGCGATATATTCAAGGAAAGCCTTACTCTTTCTGCAAGACTATGGCTATTGGTAGCTTGGCCTCTACGCGCTCTAACATGAATGTATTCTTCTTTCTGTGCATCAGATGAATGAGATACTAGTTTCCCATGTTTCATACTTGATTTATTAGCAACAGAATTCAGGTTATTTTCACCCTTCTGTAGACCTTCATTGTTGTTATTTGTCACTTCACTAGGTGTTTGTGGAGACCGTTTGACTTGATTGTACTCGATGTCCTATCATTTATGAATAAAAGTCAACAAAAGTCAAAGATCATATTTTGGATCAGCTTCTAAACTTACAGAAACCAATTGAAAGGTCAAAAAATTATTATTTGTAAGGGATACTGATCTTAGGGGAGCCTTAGCTTCTTATTGTTAAAATCTATTAAGCAGGATGCAATTTAATTGAGTAAACTTTATTGATTGTATTTAAAAGATTAATTAGGTATCTTTGATCAAGATAATTGGTAATTAAAAGATACCTGCTCACTTCTTCTTTTCTTTGAGCCAAGACCCTCACTAGAATTCTCATCCCCACCACCACTAAATTCAGTTTCACCAGGCAAATTATGGCCAGAAAAGCTAGAGCCGCCACGCCCGTCATTGGTCCCACAGTCAAAGGGCCGGGCTATCTCTTTAGACTCTTCACTCGATGCCGATTTGAACCCATTTCCAACAAACCCATCTTGTGGTTGCACTTGTGGTCTACTAGGATACGGGCTCAAAGACGATTCGTGTAAATTGCCAAAAGGGTTTATCACATCTTCAAAACTACCAGCACTAAATGATGATAACCTAGCTGCCCGCTCAATGAACCCCAAATCGGCTGGAAACTGAGATAAGCTGTGAGGAAGCATGGCGGAAGCAGCCGGTGGCAAGAACAGACCACCCCAACACATGTCAAGATTTCTTGGAGGGGCAACAAGATTACCTTTCCAGAACCCAAGTGAAGATGATGAAGCGGTGGCATTGTTTTGCATATTCATATCACAAAAAGCACTTAAACTTTGTGAACTTGTGGGATGATGATCCCAAATGGGGTTACTTGATGTGTTTGTAAGATCATTGGGGTTATTAAATGTCCAATCTGAAGATAAACTGGTTGGATCATCATCCCCAGCCATAATCACAAATGACCCAAGAAAAAACAAAGATAAAAATCAAGATTTACCACCCAGAAAAAAAGCCCTAATTTCAAAGCCTCCAACAATTAAATCCTCAGATCATAGCAACAACTTAAATGAAGCTAAAGATTAAAGAATCACCTGTACCATGAGCAAATTGAAGTTACTAAAAGCAATAAAGATGATCCAAACATCAAATTTATGTTGGAAAAAGAAGATCAATTCAGTATCATAAATACTAAATAAGCCTTCCATTCATTTCATACTTTCATGATTCATTCTGACCAAACCCTAATTGGAGAAAAAACATAACCAAAAGTAGGAAGATAAAAGATACCCATTTCAGAGAATCTGAGAAACTTTTGGTACTCCCCACTTCAAGAACCAGAAAGAAAGCACAAAACTTTATCTTCAATTTGGTTCAAACAAGCTCTGTTCTTGATATAAAATTTCAAGATTTTCAAGACCCACAAAGAAAAGCACAAATCTTTTTCTTCAGTGTGTGTTTTGGGGTGTAAATGTGGGTTTTTGGGGGTACAGAGAGAGAAACCAGAAATGGGTTTTGAATGAAAAGAGAAAGAGAAGCTTGTTGTCAATGGCAAAGGTCCTGCATTTATGCCCACGCCTGCATGAAAAACAGAGCTCTTGATGATTAACCACCGCCACTGTTAAACTATTATATGGTAAATCTTTTCCCCCACAATTATTAAATTCACAACCTAACAAAGGGTGGTAAAGGTGTATAAGTAAAAGTTCATTAAAATAAAAAAGTCTTGGTTCAATTGTTAAGTGTTATCTGGTCAGATGTTTTTTCACTTATGATGTACTGAGAGTGATGGAGATGATTGTAGATCAGTGACCCATCAATGATCTAAATTACCGTTCAAAAAAAATATTAAATTCAAGTGTGTGATTGAAGTGAGTTGTACATCTTGGATTAAAAAATGTATCTTGGGACTGAATCTGACTTTGTTTGATATAAAAATGGACCAACCCACTAATATACTTGCATACTATCAGGGAATACAAGGTCAATTGTTTGAGTAAAAAGCGATCATGGGGCAGAGATAGCAGTTCGAACCCCACACCTTGACCTTGGTTGAGAACCGTGAGCCGATTGCCCCCTGCGATATTCTTGGACATGGGTGTCGCAGGCCGGTTAGCGAGTCCGAAAAACTCGTTTAACTTGATATATATGGCTTTATGTGTTGCAGCACTTTCTGTACTGTAAGGATATTGTGTGGTTTTATGTGTGTGATTCTTTCAGATCAGCAAATAATGTATTGACTAAATTATATAGATAGTATTCTAGTATCTTTATATAAATAAGTGACATTTTATTATAACGAGGTGAAATAATAATTTTTTATTTTGTTAGAAAAAAGATACATTAATAAATAGATTTTTTTTAATAGCAATTTGTATGTTCACATTTTAACGAAGTCTTGAATAAATAGATAACCACAAACCTCTCATCATCTTTCTTTCTCTGCACCCTGTCGTCTTCTTGTGTGATGCGTGGTGTGTATGAGTTACCATCTTATAAAATCCGCCTCCAATTGGAGAAATGTCACGCTCTCTTATGACTCTCGTCTAAGAGCCATGGTGATGAGGTCTAGGTTTTTTCGTCATTTCTCAATTATCAACATTGTATGCTCTAGATGTAAGATAGCGTCATGGAGACATCTATGACGATAGAATTATCCACTGTAAGACCTTCATTACCCGCGCAAGTGTTGTCACTACCGATATCTATATAAGACATTTCCTCTTATGACAAATCTTTTGGACCAAACGAAAGTTTAGCCTACCATCGTGAACTCGTGTAAGATCATCTACGTCTTCTTCCCTTTGTTAGCGTTCATCGCCTTTATGATACATATGCGATGGAGTGGTTGTCACTGGCCTATGCGCCCTCGACTTTTTTTGCCTATCCACTTATATTCTCCATACTTTCGGTATTGTAGATCTAGAATTTAAACATTAAACAATCTAAACATCCAATTTATTTTTTATGTTATTGTTTCTCAATGAGAATGGTAAAATAACTATTTCATCACCAAAACAGTTACAAAGTACGAAATTAAGGCTAAATGTGTAATTTCTTATAGTTAGAGATGATATCTAAAATATGTGCGTAACATATCGGCCATTCGTGTAAATTTGGTCTAATGTTTTGATTTTTAAGTATTTCTTATGTTTATTTTATTATTTTTGTACTATAAAATTAAACATTGAGTTATCATGTTAAAAGGACTCTCTTAATCTTTTCAGAGGTTAATCTTATTAATGATAAAAGTTAATAAGATTAATACTATAAAATATAACATGGTTTCTTGTACCCAAAAACCCAGCCTATTTTTATTATATTAAATTATTTGAATTTTTTTAAATACATATACGTGTTAACTTAAAAAAACGACTAGTTACCCGTTAATCTAGTCAAAATATGATGAAAGAGCATATGATGCCTCTAAAGATGTTGACGTTGATAATTAGTTTTGATCTTATAAATTTGTACTAAAACACCTGAGGAGAGACGAGGTAGTGTTTCGTGTTAGTAAAGGAGTTCACATGATCATCTTGTCAACAAAAAAAAAAACTGTTTGTGTAATCTCTACATATATGATAAATTTGTTCGACCGACATTTATGATTAATACGGTTCGTATGACATGATACGACACGTATGAGACAACATCAAGCGGTCATATCCAACATTATGACGCATATATTATGTGTCCGTATTGTACTATACGACACGTATGTGGACATGAATGATTGATTTCACGTGCGGCAACTTTTATCGTTTCGCTAATGAGAATACAAATCGTGTGATGGAATATGACCCGTACCTCCTTAATATATGTAAATGTTAGCTCTCATTTTGATTATATTATTATTTTCTAGTTGTAATCTTGAAGGAAGAGATCTCTCTTATTTAATTATTTTTAACTGTTAATTTTTAATTATCAAGGCTCTTATGTGTAAACTTCAATATACACTTGCAACATTAGCAGCCAATAGAATCGCATGTAATCATATCTTATTATAACTTTAACAACTTATCATGTTAATATAATTAAATATCTTCCACCATTCATGGAAAATAATTACGGTAACTTACGATATGTTATATAGAGAGAGTAACATTTTTAGCATTGTTTTATTTTATTTTGTATGTAACAAAGTAGGCAAGCTTCCAGACCTAACGATCGGCCTTGGTCCTTGCTTCTCATGAACAAAGAACATAGAAGCGTCAGTAGAATGAAGACCGGTCTTGTAAGCTCGAGACGGGTGGAATTCCATGTCCGACTCCTGGGCTTGGTCCTGGCTATGTTGATCTGAAATCTTTCGTCTCATACTTCTTGTAACGATTGGATGTATTTTTCTACATAGAAGTTGCCACAGGTTCATGCATATGCACACTCAGGTTAGACATGGCTAACTTATGTATCTTTTGTGGCCGGGATGCTTGTATAAAAGAGTGGTTTTTTTTGGAAAAGAACAAACACAATCATGATGGAAGTTCTCATTGGGAAACTAGACTCTTGAAACAAGGATATATTATTTTGATTATAATTAGGAACCCAAAATGTAGTGAATTTATAGGACACAACGCATTAATATTTTGTTAAATAAGTACTTATATAGAATATTGTTTCATAATACTTATTTAAACGGCTCATTTACACCTTTGCGATAAAACTAAATAGTACGTTACTACCTTTAAATCCGTGTGTTACACGGGGTGACACGTTAAGATTATATTTATAAATATCTTAACACATTTTTTTATACAAAATTCATATTGTATTGGTAATTTTTCCATTTTGTTAAATGTTAAGATTATATGGATGAGAGTAATCACAATATCAAAAAATACATGAAAATTCTTTTCATAAGTGGTGTACTTTTTAGAATATATTAAATTACATGTCAAATGAAACCTTACAATAACAATTTACAAATTGGAAAATACTTCATTATATACAACATTTGACGTGATATTTTGGTAAGTCTTCCATGTTTATCAAATATTAATAGTTTGAGTCGATATCTACTTTTAATTCTTGATAATACAACATAAAACTAGCTATGAATAAACACTGGATCTTTCAAATACACACCACATTTTAACGAAGTCTTGAATAAATAGATAACCACAACCTTCTCATCGTCTTTCTTTCTCTGCACCGTGTCGTCTTCTTGTGTGACGCGTGGTGTGTATGAGTTACCATCTTATAAAATCCACCTCCAATTGGAGAAATGTCACGCTTTGTGACTCTCGTCTAAGAGCCATGATGATGAGGTCTAGGTTTTTTCATCATTGCTCAATTATCAACATTGAATGCTCTAGATGTAAGATAGCTTCAAGGAGACATCTACGATGATAGAATTATCCACTGTAAGACCTTCATTACCTGCACAAGTTTTGTCACAACCGATATCTATATAACACATTTCCTCTTATGACAGCTCTTTTGGACCAAACGGAAGTTTAGCCTACCATCGTGAACTCGTGTAAGATCATCTACGTCTTCTTCGCTTTGTTAGCGTTCACCGCCATTATGATACATATGCGATGGAGTGGTTGTCACTGGCCTATGCACCCTCAACTTTTTTTTGCCTATGAACTTATATTCTCCGTACTTTCGGTATTGTAAATCTAGAATTTAAACATTAAGCAATCTAAACATCCAATTTATTTTTTATGTTATTGTTTCTCAATGAGAATGGTAAAATAACTATTTCATCACCAAAACAGTTACAAAGTATGAAATTAAGGCTAAATGTGTAATTGCTTTTAGTTAGAGAGGATATCTTAAATATGTGCATAACATATGGGCCATTCGTGTAAATTTGGTCTAATGTTTTGATTTTTAAGTATTTCTTACGTTTATTTTATTATTTTTGTACTATAAAATTAAACATTGAGTTATCATGTTAGAAGGACTCTTCTAATCTTTTTAGTGGTTAAATCTTATTAATGATAAAAGTTAATAAGATTAATACTATAAAACATAACATGGTTTCTTGTTTTGGACCAAAAAAACCAAACCTATTTTTATTATATTAAATTATTTGAATATGTTTAAATACATATACTTGTGAACTAAAAAAACGACTAGTTACCCATTAATCTAGTCAAAATATAATGAAAGAGCATATCAAACCCCTAAAGATGTTGACGTTGATAATTAGTTTTGATCTTATAAATTTGTACTAAAACATCCGAGGAGAGACAAGGTAGTTAATAAAGGAGTCCACATGACCATCTTGTCAACAAAAAAAAACTATTTGTGTAATCTCTATATATATGATAAATTCGTTCGACTGACATTAATGATTAATACGGGTCGTATGACATGATACGAAACGTATGAGACAACGTCAAGTATATGTATTTAAACATTAAGGAGTCCACATAACCAACATTACGACCCGTATATTATGCGTCCGTATTGTGCTATACGACACGTATGTGGACATGAATGATTGATGTCACGTGCGGCAACTTTTATCGTTTCACTAATGAGAATACAAATCGTTTGATGCAATACGACCCATATTGAGTTTGTGCTAATAACAAATTCGTGTGTACCTCCTTAATATATGTAAATGTTAGCTCTCATTTTGATTATTTGATTTTATTATTATTTTCTAGTTGTAATCTTGAAGGAAGAGATCTCTCGTATTTAATTATTTTTTAACTGTTAATTTTTAATTATCAAGGCTCTTATGTGTAAACTTCAATATACACTTGCAACATTAACAGCCAATAGAATCGCATGTAATCATATCTTATTATAACTTTAACAACTTATCCATGTTAATATAATTAAATATCTTCCACCATTCATGGAAAATAATTACGGTAACATTTTTAGCATTGTTTTATTTTATTTTGTATGTAACAAACTAGGCAAGCTTCCAGACCTAACGAGCGGCCTTGGTCCTTGCTTCTCGTGACTAAATAACATAAAAGCGTCAGTAGAATGAAGAGCGGTCTTGTAAGCTCGAGACGGGTGGAATTCCATGTCCGACTCCTGGGCTTGGTCCTGGCTCTGTTGGTCTGAAATCTTTCGTCTCATACTTCTTGTAACGATTTGATGTATTTTTCTTCATAGTAACCACTGGTTAATGCTCATGCACACTCAGGTTAGACATGGCTAACTTATGTATCATTTGTGGTCGGGTTGCTTGTATAAAAGAGTGGTTTTGTTGCAAAAGAAACAAAAGAACAAGCACAATCATGATGGAAGTTCTCATTGGGAAACTAGACTCTTGAAACAAGTAAATATTATTTTGATTATAATTAGGAACCCAAAATGTAGTGAATTTATATGACACAACGCATTAATATTTTGTTAAATAAGTACTTAAATAGAATATTGTTTCATAATACTTATTTAAACGGCTCATTTACACCTTTGCCATAAAACTAAATATCACGTTACTAGCTTTAAACTCGTGTGTTACACGGGGTGAAACGTTAACATTATATTGATAAATATCTTAACACGTTTTTTTTTATACAAAATTGATATTCTATTGGTAATTTTTTCATTTTATTAAATGTTAAGATTATATGGATGGGAGTAATCAAAACATCAAAAAATACATGAAAATACATTTCATAAGTAGTGTACTTTTTAAAATACATTAAATTACATATCAAATGAAAGCATACAATAACGATTTACAAATTGGAAAATACTTCATTATATACAACATTTGACGTGATATTGGTCAAGTTTTCCATATTTATCAAATATTAATAGTTTGAGTCCATATCTACTTTTAACTTTTGATAATGCAACATAAAACTGGCCATAAATAAATACTGGATCTTTCAAATACACACCTCATTTTAACGAAGTCTTGAATAAAATAGATAACCACAACCCTCTCATCATCTTTCTTTATCTGCACCTGTCGTCTTCTTGTGTGACGCGTGGTGTGTATCAAATATTAATAGTTTGAGTCTATATCTACTTTTAATAGTTTGAGTCTATATCTACTTTTAACTCTTGATAATACAACATAAAAATGGCCATGAATAAACACCGAATCTTTCAAATACACACCATATTTTAATGAAGTCCTGAATAAATAGACAACCACAACCTTCTCATCATCTTTCTTTCTCGGCACCCTGTCGTCTTCTTATGTGATGCGTGGTGTGTATGAGTTACCATCTTATAAAATCCGCCTCCAAATGGAGAAATGTCACGCTCTCTTGTGACTCTCGTCTAAGAGCCATGATGATGAGGCCTAGGTTTTTTCGTCATTGCTCAATTATCAACATTGTAAGCTCTAGATGTAAGATAGCGCCATGGAGACATCTACGATGATAGAATTATCCACTGTAAGACCTTCATTACCCGCACAAGTGTTGTCACTACCGATATCTATATAACACATTTCCTCTTATGACAACTCTTTTGGACCGAACGGAAGTTTAGCCTACCAACGTGAACTCGTGAAAGATCATCTACGTCTTCTTCCCTTTGTTAGCGTTCACCGCCTTTATGATACATATGCGATGGAGTGGTTGTCACTTGCCTATGTACCCTAGACTTTTTTTTGCCTATGCAATTATATTCTCCATACTTTCGGTATTGTAGATATAGAATTTAAACATTAAACAATCTAAACATCCAATTTATTTTTTATGTTATTGTTTCTCATTGAGAATGGTAAAATAACTATTTCATCACCAAAACATTTACAAAGTACGAAATTTAGGCTAAATGTGTAATTTCTTATAGTTAGAGATGATATCTAAAATATGTTCGTAACATATCGGCCATTCGTGTAAATTTGGTCTACTGTTTTGATTTTTAGGTATTTCTTAGGTTTATTTTATTATTTTTGTACTATAAAATTAAACATTGAGTTATCATATTAAAAGGACTCTTTTAATATTTTTAGAGGTTAAATCTTATTAATGATAAACGTTAGTATAAAACACAACAAGGTTTCTTGTTTTGGACCCAAAAACCCAACCTATTTTTATTATATTAAATTATTTGAATTTGTTTAAATACATATACTTGTGAACTAAAAAAACGACTAGTTACCCATTAATCTAATCAAAATATGATGAAAGAGCATATCATGCCTCTAAAGATGTTGACGTTGATAATTAGTTTTGATCTTATAAATTTGTACTAAAACATCTGAGAAGAGAAGAGGTAGTGTTTCGTGTTAGTAAAGGGGTTCACATGACCATCCTGTCAACAAAAAAACTGTTTGTGTAATCTATACATATATGATAAATTCGTTCGATCGACATTTATGATTAATATGGGTCGTATGACATGATACGACACGCAGGAGACAACGTCAAGGGGGTCATATCCCACATTACGGCCCGTATATTATGCGTCCGTATTGTACTATAAGACAAGTATGTGGACATGAATGATTGATGTCACGTGCGACAACCTTTATCGTTTCACTAATGAGAATACAAATCATGTGATTCAATACGACCCGTATTGGGTTTGTGCGAATAACAAATTCGTGTGTACCTCCTTAATATATGTAAATGTTAGCTCTCATTTTGATTATTTGATTTTATTATTATTTTGTAGTTGTAATCTTGGAGGAAGAGATCTCTCTTATTTAATTATTTTTTAACTGTAAATTTTTAATTATCAAGGCTCTTATGTGTAAACTTCAATATACACTTTCAACATTAACAGCCAATAGAATCGCATGTAATCATATCTTATTATAACTTTAACAACTTATCCATGTTAATATAATTAAATATCTTCCACCATTCACGGAAAATAATTACAGTAACTTAGGATATGCAAAATAAAGAGAGTAACATTTTTAGCATTGTTTCATTTTATTTTGTATGTAACAAACTAGGCAAGCTTCCGGACCTAACGATCGGCCTTGGTCCTTGCTTCTCATGACTAAAGAACATAGAAGCGTCAGTAGAATGAAGACCATGTCCGACTCCGGGGAATGGTCCTGGTTCTGTTGGTCTGAAATCTTTCGTATCATACTTCTTGTAACGATTGGATGTATTTTTCTTCATAGAAGTAGGCACGGGTTCATGCATATGCACACTCATGTTAGACATGGCTAACTTATGTATCTTTTGTGGTCGGGATGCTTGTATAAAAGAGTGGTTTTGTTGCAAAAGAACAAGTACAATCATGATGGAAGTTCTCATTGGGAAACTAGACTCTTGAAACAAGGAAATATTATTTTGATTATAATTAGGAACCCAAAATGTAGTGAATTTATAGGACACAACGCATTAATATTTTGTTAAATAAGTACTTAAATAGAATATTGTTTCATAATAGTTATTTAAACGGTTCATTTACACCTTTGCCATAAAACTAAATATTACGTTACTAGCTTGAAACTCGTGTGTTACACAGGGTGAAACGTTAAGATTATATTGATAAATATTTTAACACATTTTTTTAATACAAAATTGATATTGTATTGGTAATTTTTCCATTTTGTTAAATGTTAAGATTTTATGGAGAGAGTAATCAAAACATCAAAAAATATATGAAAATACTTTTGTAGATATAAAGACTGGTGGCTACAAAATTCTCTAAGTACAACTGCTGCGGACTCCACAGTTTTGCTGCTGACCAACAAGCTGCTGCGAATAAGCTTGCTTGCTGCGGATAGTTGTTCTCTTACTGATGGACAACTTTGCTGTGGACAGCCTTATCTGCTGAAGACCAGAGATGCTGCTGAGAGGCAAATCATCAGCAACTTTGGATAGTTGAGTCTTGATGCGGATCACCAACTTTGCTGTTGATAGCCATATCTGTCGAAGATCAATCATTGCTGCTGATTGGCAAAGCAAAAGCAACTTTTCCACTGACAACTTTCTGCTGCAACTCTGACACATCTCATACAGAAAGAATGTCACTGATGTACACAATAAAATACAACAACGCTCTCCTTCCAAGAATCCAAGCAATGATGCCTAAGAAGACGTTTGAGTAAAGTTATCCTTTGTAGTATTTATTGTCTTAACGTGTAGTTCAGCTTCTAGTAAACAAGATCAACGGCTTGTGTTCGATCTGATCCTTAGAATCAAGGGTCTGTCTTGATTCTAAGTTACTATATAATTAGTGTATCGGTTCATTGTACAAGTGTGTTTTTCTTAGAGTTTTCTCTGCAATCTTGTAACCATTGAAGCTTAATACAAATTGCATTTATCAATACTTCTTGTGTTTACTTGTTTACATTGCTTAGTTGTGATTGTTTTCGCCAATCTCAACTACCGATCCTACAAGTGGTATCAGAGCTTTGGCTCTCAGATTAAACAAACTCACACTTGTTTAATCATTCTCTGGTTCTATTCTATACTATCTCTTTGGTAAGACACCCTATATCACAAATCCAAAATGCACAAAATAATGGTTTTGAAGATATTGGAAGCATCAATAGACCACCAAGACTGGTGTCTGGAGAAGACTATGATATGTAGAAGAACATGATGGAAAGTTTCTTCTGCTATCAAGAGTATGAGATGTGAAGATCCATTAAAGATGGACCATATGTACCCATGGTGGCCTCTGCTGATTCCGAAGGTCCACCGGTCCCCAAAGAACCCTCAAAGTATTCAGATGAAGACATCAAGAAGATGGAGGTAGACTTCAAAGCCTTGGGAGCCATCCAGATGTGCTTGCCAAATGAAGTATTTCACAACTTCAGAAGATACAAGACTGCCAAGGAGCTATGGGAGGCTCTTGAAAAGATGTTTGCTGGTTCAGAAGAAGTGAAAGAAAATAGAAGAGACATTCTGAAGCAACAATATGAGAACTTTGACTGGAAGGAAGGTGAGTCTCTAACTGTGTTGTATAACAGGTACACTTACCTTATGGGAGAGCTACAGTGCTCAAAAGTGAAGCTGGAGAATGAAGACATTCTCAAGAAGTTCATCAAGTCTCTGCCTAACTGCTGGACACTTTACACAGTGTCAATCAGAAGAACTAAAAATTTGAAGACTCTGCAGATGACTGAGCTGTTTGGCATGATGAAGACCTATGAATTAGAAATGATTCAAGCCAAAGAGAGAAGCTCAAGTTACTCAACAGCCTCATCATCCACCACCACTTCCTCGACACTTCACTCTGATCACTCAGTTCCCAGTTCTAGCAACTACTACCCTCCAATTGTCACTCATCCCCAGACTCTAACCTCTCAATCAAACAACTCACCATTTCTTCTTGAAGCCCCACCTCAGACATCAACCTCTGCTGCTTTTGTCTCTGAAAACTCAAGCAATATGTCATTTATCAAGGAAGATCTGGAATGTTTTCATCCAGATGATCTAGAAGAAATGGATATACATCACTCCTATGCCATGCTCTCTGTAAGAGCAAAAAGGTTCTACTCTAGAACAGGAAGACCCATTCCAAGCAACAACTCCAATACCAAAGTTGGCTTGGACAAAAGCAAATTGAGGTGTTACAACTGTAACCAACTTGGTCATTTTTCTAGAGAATGCAAGGCACCAAAGGCAAACCCACCTGCTGCTCAGATAAGACAAGCTCACCAAGCTCAACCAAGACAGCAACAACAGCAACACGCCACTCCTCCTGCTCAAACTGCAGCTTGTGCAGCAGTTGGAACTGCTGACTTTGACTGGAGCTTCCAGTATGAGGATCTTCCTGCCAACAATCAAGCTCTCATGGCAGACACATCAGAGATACCACCTCAGGTATATGAAAATCTTTGTACTCAGGCTTGTATTGATAAGGTTCTTGGATATAGAAAACATAACCAGAATCTCATAGACCAAAATGAAGAGTTTCACCAAATGGAATCTGAATTTAAAAAGGTTGAAAACAGTTACAAAGAAAAGATTAACTGTTTAAAGAAAGAGATTTCATCATTAAAACATGAACAAACAAACCTTGAAACTCAGATTGATGATCTTCTGGTTAAGTTAAAGGCTACAAAAGCTGAATTAGCAGACCAAAAGGTCCATGTGGAAAAATATAAGTTTGCATCCAAAAAGCTACAAAGACTTTTGAATGCTCAAATTCATGAAAGGGTAACTGCTGGACTTGGGTTTCAAGCTGAAAACCCTACAATGATGTTCCTCCACCTGCTGACTATGTAGTCATTCATGAACCAAGTTTCAATCTTTCCAACCTTGATGTGGCCAACCGAAATCTTGACCCTATTGTCCAAGAAACCTCTGTGCTAGAATGCACTACTTCATCCGAGTCTGAGTCCACATGCTCAGACTCCACTGAAACCAATAAAGCTCCATCACCACCTGCCTTTGAAGTTACTCAACCCAACAATCCAAGCCCCTTCATCCCTTCAAAAATAGTACCAGTATCTCAACTCACCAAGCAAATCAAAATCAGCTATCCTCCAGAAGGAAGAAAGCTAACTGTCGAAAAGGGACAGTCTTCAACCTCCACCAACCCAAATCCTCAATCCAAATCAACCCAACCAAAGAAGGTGTTTGACATATGTCATGCACCTGGAGAGATAGTTTCATATGTTCAAAAGACATTGGAGGAAGCCACTTTTAAGCACAACAAAGCTCACCCCTGGAATTTCAAAGACTTGTTCAAGAGAAAAGATTACATGTACTTCCAAAGGGACAAACTGGCTAAATCATGTTTTGTCTGTGGCACCTGCTTCTACTACCTTCAGCGACAAAGAAACCTCAAGCAACATGCTTTTGAGAAGACAAACAAGAACAAAAAGGTAAGAAGCTTTGAAGCCAAGGCAACTCATTTCAGAAACTCTCTATCCCCATCAAGGAAGCAGCTGCCAAAACCTTAATAATCTTGCATCATCTGTGGTGAATCAGACCACTTTGCTACAAATTATGAATTTGATCCCTTCAACCAGATTCTTCATCAAGTTCTTCCTAACCAAAAGCCTATCAACAAAAGAACTTCTACAGAGAAACCATCTGGTAACAAGGTAAAGAAGGATAGACATACATCTGTTGTTAAACCATCAGCAGCAACAAAATCTGTTGCTGACAAGCCAAAGTCCTCAGCAGCAAAATCTGTTGTTGATCAAGCAAATCTGTCAGCCGCCAAAGCAACATCAGCTGCTGACAAAGCAAAGAGATCTGAAAAACCACCTCCTCAGCAATGGAAAGCAAAGAATTTGCCACTGACTGCTTTAAGTTATCAGCAGGAACAAGTTTCCTACGGATAGCTTTAAGGCAGTCAGCAGCAACATCTTTGCTGCTGACCATTGTATCTATCAGTAGCAATTGATTTTACTACTGACTGACTTAACCATCCGCAGCAACCAAGTTTGCAGCGGATAGACTTAACCATCCGTAACAACCAAGTTTGCTGCTGATGGGTAAAGATAAGTCCAAATTAACTTTTACCCACTGTAAAAAGTCCTTTCAGTCTTTACCATGACTGCTATAGTGTATTACAGCTGTAACAGTGAAAAGTGAATAAGGTTGTACTATACAAATAACTTTGCTTTTTCCCTCCTCTGTCGTTATAACACAAATCAAATTTCTCCTTAACCTCTTCACATTCAATTCCAACCTAACTCTCACTATTTTCTCTCAAGCATTCACAGCATACAAAGCCTTCCATACTTAACCACCTTTCAAAAACCTTCCTCCTTCCCTCCAAACCCAACAACAATGGCAGAGACCGATACAAACCAGCTCGATGACAAGTTCTCACCCTACCACAATCTCACTGCATACCTAGTAAAAGGAAAGAAGTCCGAGGGGTTCAATAACATGATCGATTTTCTCTGTCGATCAAAGATATACTTTGCATTAACCGTCAACCCCACCATATACATCCCTCATATGGAGGACTTTTGGAGCACCGCCGTCTACTCTACCGAACAGGGGATTCCCCAAATCCAAGCTAAGGTAGACGGAAAAGACATCATCGTCACTGAAGCTACCCTCAGAAAATATCTCAAGCTTCAGGACGATGGGGCCGCCGTTTCATACTCAAGGGAAGAGTATATGAGGACCTTTGTATCCATAGGGTATACTGGAAATCAGAATAAATATACCATCGAAAAGGCGCCGATAGGCCCTCCATGGAAGTTTCTATGCCACACTCTTCTACAATGCATATCCCAGAAGAGAAGTGGATGGCACCAAGTGAGCTCTGCACTTGCCTCTGCTATTCACGGTATGGTCACTAGCCAAGGCTTCAACTTTGCACATCTCATCTTTGAAGGTTTGAGATATAACCTTCAAGAAGGTGCAAAGCATGCATTTTAGATGTACCCAAAGTTCTTGCAGGAGGTTTTCAACAATGAACTAAAAGATCTTTCAAAACCTGTAAGAATCTATCTTACGGTGGGTTATAAAAATAATATTTTTCAAAGCATGAGAACTGTTTCAAAAAATTTCTCAAGGGTCACTGTTCCATTGTTATCTACAATGATGAACATACAAAGTACCTAGGGTGACAGTTCAGCAATCCCAGCTGATACTGATCCCACACCCTCCACTTCAAAACCTGAACAACAAACTGCTTCCACTGCTCGAACCCCTGAGCATACTATTAAGGATGCACAGGCACAAAAACTACTTACACCTGTTTTGGATGTTATCGCAGCCCAACTGGAACACAGGGCCCCAGTTGCGGAAAAATATACCAGAAAAAGGAGCAAGAAGACTCCTTCTATTCTTGTCTCACAGGCCCAATCCCAACCTAAAAGCCCTCATTCAGAATCCTAACATTCTAATGAGAATATCAAAAGGGATAGCCAAACCATTAGAGAGACTTCCTTGAAAGTTTCTCTATTAGGATCAGGATCACATCCCGCATCCATAGAACAACCTGCTGAGCCATTTCATTATTTTTCTTCTCTGAACTTAAGTGCAGAGGCACCTAGTCAAGATGATATACCTTCTCCAACTACCACTATCTTGGAGGTATTGATTGACTTGGCTGCTAATGTACCCATCCCAAGTTCATCACCTAAGAAGGTTCACTCTAAGAGTGACGATAGAATGAATGTGGAAAGGGTTATCACTACTTCTGGTACATCAATTGACCAGGAGGACAGTGATAACATCACTAAGACCCTAACCAAGACAACTCACAGTGAGGATGTTTCTCTTGAAACCCTCTTCACTAAGAGGAATCCCAGGTGCCAAGAAAACCAGGGTGATGGGGATGCAGAGGCTAGGCCTAAGGCCCCATCTTGTTCCAAGGATTCCACAACTGTGGATGAGGACAGACTGAAACTTTAAAATTTGGAATTGACGGCTAGGGTGGCAATGCTAGAGGCTGAAGTTTCCAAACTATGGCACCAAGTCTCTATGCATAAAGCCCATCAATGCCCTCCAGTGACTACTCTCTCCCTTGTATCAGTGGGCACTCAAACAGAGGAAACTCTATGCACTGATGCAACCAAAAAGGGGGAGATAGTTACTATGGAAGATGATGGTGACAGCCTCGATGAATGGATACAAGAGCAGGCTGCTTTTCAAAGTTCTTTCTTCAAACCTGCTTTTGTTCAAATTCATGACTTGCCAGACTCAGTAGATGAAGAGGAAGATATCACTGAGGATTGGAAGTTAGTTGCTCGAGCTGTGGATGAGGTGTTGACGAATGAAAGTCAAAATGAAGACGCTCCTTTGTCATTCAGCATACTTCCTGCTGCTGCAAACATATCAAGCCAGACCATTGCCCCTCAATTCACACCGACTGCACATAAGCTAGAGTTTGTTTCTATTCTAGCTTGGGGGTATGATGGTCTCTCTGAGAGATTCTGGTTTGGACGGGAGTTTTATGGAATAGAAGAGCTGAATTGGAATGCACTGAATCCACTTCAGGTTCTTGAATTGTACCTATTAAGCTGCATCAACACTTCTACAGATCTCTCAGTAGAACTTGCAATCGACAGGTTCTACGTCTTGATGGAGGATAATCTACCCTGGTTTGAAAGGCTCCTATAAGAAGCAAAGCCTATCCTGAACATCATGCAGAATCCTCAACAACATCATAACAAAGACTGACTCCAAGATTTGACTTAAAAAGGAGCAGTACTTTAACAGAAGAAGAAGTTCTATTTTGGAGAAGATTTTTCTACAATGAAGTGGTCAGGGGCCTGGAAGTGCAAGGATGGTCAAGCATTGGGTCCTCTGGCTTTCAGTTCTTCTTAAGTGATGGATCATCTTTCACAATCAACAACATCCAAGAGATCCTGTTCCTCAATCCTGACTTCCTACACAAGGTCTTTGAGCTCAGGACACACATCTGCAACATCAACTCCTTCGAAAGTCAAGCAATAATCAAGATTATCAAAGATTTTCTTGAAAAGGAGGGATGGCCTGCAATGGATGACTCTGACTCAGATCTATCCATTCCCTCCTCACCAATTGTCATACTGAATGCAACAGAAGGGTTAAGAAAAGCAGCTACTCAGAATGTCAAAGAGGCCTTTAAAGCTATATATGAGAATGAATGGGAAAAGGAAGAGAGTGAAACAGTCCCTTCCTCTGTGTCTATTCCTCAGCCTGCCAATGAAGCTGAAGCTGAGATCCCAACAACATCTCTTACATCTGCTGTTGTGATCTATGAAGCTGGAGCAGAGGCATCCAACAAAGACAAGGGGAAGGGCATCATGATAGAAGAAGAAGAAGAAAGATTAAAGAAAGAGAAAAGAGAAAGAGAGAGGATAAGAAGGGAAAGAGAAAAAGAGGAGATGGCAGAATTTAGAAAGATTCAAGAAAGAAAACCTGCCATTCTCCTCAGAGAACAACAAGGCAACTGGATGCTCTGAAAGTTAAAATTCCTGCAGCTACACAATTACAAGAAGATGAAGCTCTAGCTCTTCAGCTGTAGGAACAACTCAATAAAGAAGAAGAAGAAAGAGAAAAGAAAAGAAAAGAAAAGAAGAGGCTAAGTTCAGGATAACTGGCTCTGAACTAGCCAAAGAAATGAGAGAGGAGTGGATAGAAGCTCTGATTTCTCAAGGTGAGGATGCAGACTACCTTGAGAAATTATCAAATAAAGAAATCTACAGAGCTTTCATGGGTCAGCAAGGTCAACTGGCAAATAAGAAAAGGGCTGAAGAAGAAGAAGAAAAAGCCAAACAAAAAACCAAGAAGACCATTGCTTTTAACATTAGGACCCATGAAGAAAGGAAGGTCATGATGGACTTCCTGAAGGCTAGAGGAGAGAGTGGAAAGAGGCTAGGTCCTATGAGCTTCATGAACCTACAAGTCTTATATGTCAAAGTCAAGAAGGAAGAGGAAGAAAGATTGGGGAAGACAGACTCAAAGAAAAGGGTAACACTCAAACAGATGATAGAAAACAAAAGAAACCCAAGCCTACTCCCTCATCCACTCCTTCCTCTATCCAACAACCTTCCACTCTCCCTCCTAGACCTCCCTCATATCCACCCAAAGAGTCCAAATCCTCACACCCAGCTCCTTCTCATCAACAGCCTTCCAAGAAGAAAACCAAACCTACTACCACACCAGAAGATTCAAGAGAAATTGTTATCTGGTTCTACAGCAATCAAGACCAATGGTTTAAAGTCTTCAGAAGAAGGGCATAAGTAAAAAGATCAATTTATAAATCTGTTGATGAGGTAATGCAGCATCCAGATTCTGATCTACAAAGAATGATGGAGCTAGGTGAAACTCATGAGCCTGAGAATGAAGGTGGGAGGCATCTGTTGCTAGTGATCAAACATCACTTCAATACTAGCAAAGATGTAATCTTTGATGCTAAACCTCTCCAATCCCACTCTCCATTCAACAGTTGGTTCTACAATGCTGCTCATGATGAGTACAGTTTGATAGATGTCAGAGGACAGAAGATAAGATGTTCAAGCAAGGCCATATTCAGTATGCCAAGCAAAGACATCAAGACTCTGTCTGAGCTTCCTCTTGACAATCCCAGCAAGGACCCTAGAGGCTATGAGGTTGCAAGGATAGTTGCCAACATGCAAAAGCTTCAGCAACAAAAGCAGTAAGAGAGTTTTGGTAGCATCAGTCTAGGGGGAGTTTGTAGATATAAAGACTGATGGCTACAAAATTCTCTAAGTACAATTGCTGCGGACTCCACAGTTTTGCTGCTAACCAACAAGTTGCTGCGAATAAGCTTGTTTGCTGCGGATAGTTGTTCTTCTGCTGATGGACAACTCTGTTGCGGACAACCATATCTGCTGAAGACCAGAGATGCTGCTGATAGGCAAATCATCAGCAACTTTGGATAGTTGAGTCTTGATGCGGATCACCAACTTTGCGGTTGATAGCCATATCTGCCAAAGATCAATCGTGGCTGCTGATTGGCAAAGCAAAAGCAACTTCTCCACTGACAACTTTCTGCTGCAACTCTGAAACATCTCATGCAGAAATAATGTCACTGATGCAGACAATAAAAGACAACAACGCTCTCTTTCCAAGTATCCAAGCAATAATGCCTAAGAAGATGTTTGAGTAAAGTTATCCTTTGTAGTATTTATTGTCTTAACGTGTAGTTCAGCTTCTAGTAAACAAGATCAACGGCTTGTGTTCGATCTTATCCTTAGAATCAAGGGTCTGCCTTGATTCTAAGTTACTATATAAGTAGTGTATCGGTTCATTGTACAAGTGTGCTTTTCTTAGAGTTTTCTCTGTAATCTTGTAACCATTAAAGCTTAATACAAATTGCATTTATCAGTACTTCTTATGTTTACTTGTTTACATTGCTTAGTTGTGATTGTTTCCGCCAATCTCAACTAGAATAGAACCATCTTCTATTCACCGATCCTACAACTTTTCATAAGTGGTGTATTATTTAGAATACATTAAATTACATGTCAAATTAAACCTTACAATAACGATTTGCAAATTGGAAAATACTTCATTATATACAACATTTGACTTGATATTGGTAAGTTTTCCATTATTATCAAATATTAATAGTTTGAGTCTATATCTACTTTTAACTCTTAATAATGCAACATAAAATAGTCATGAATAAACACAAGATCTTTCAAATACACACCACATTTTAACGAAGTCTTGAATAAATAGATAACCACAACCCTCTCATCATCTTTCTTTCTCTGCACCTTGTCGTCTATTTGTGTGACGCGTGGTGTGTATGAGTTACCATCTTATAAAATCCGCCTCCAAATGGAGAAATGTCACGCTCTCTTGTGACTCTCGTCTAAGAGCCATGATGATGAGGCCTAGGTTTTTTCGTCATTGCTCAATTATCAACATTGTAAGCTCTAGATGTAAGATAGCGCCATGGAGACATCTACGATGATAGAATTATCCACTGTAAGACCTTCATTACCCGCACAAGTGTTGTCACTACCGATATCTATATAACACATTTCCTCTTATGACAACTCTTTTGGACCGAACGGAAGTTTAGCCTACCAACGTGAACTCGTGAAAGATCATCTACGTCTTCTTCCCTTTGTTAGCGTTCACCGCCTTTATGATACATATGCGATGGAGTGGTTGTCACTTGCCTATGTACCCTAGACTTTTTTTTGCCTATGCAATTATATTCTCCATACTTTCGGTATTGTAGATATAGAATTTAAACATTAAACAATCTAAACATCCAATTTATTTTTTATGTTATTGTTTCTCATTGAGAATGGTAAAATAACTATTTCATCACCAAAACATTTACAAAGTACGAAATTTAGGCTAAATGTGTAATTTCTTATAGTTAGAGATGATATCTAAAATATGTTCGTAACATATCGGCCATTCGTGTAAATTTGGTCTACTGTTTTGATTTTTAGGTATTTCTTAGGTTTATTTTATTATTTTTGTACTATAAAATTAAACATTGAGTTATCATATTAAAAGGACTCTTTTAATATTTTTAGAGGTTAAATCTTATTAATGATAAACGTTAGTATAAAACATAACAAGGTTTCTTGTTTTGGACCCAAAAACCCAACCTATTTTTATTATATTAAATTATTTGAATTTGTTTAAATACATATACTTGTGAACTAAAAAAACGACTAGTTACCCATTAATCTAATCAAAATATGATGAAAGAGCATATCATGCCTCTAAAGATGTTGACGTTGATAATTAGTTTTGATGTTAAAAATTTGTACTAAAACATCCGAGGAGAGACGAGATAGTGTTTCGTGTTAGTAAAGGAGTTCACATGACCATCTGTCAACAAAAAAAAACTGTTTGTGTAATCTCTACATATATGACAAATTCGTTCGACCGACATTTATGATTAATAAGGGTCGTATGACATGATACGACACACATGAGACAACGTCTAGGGGGTCATTTCCAACATTACGACCCGTATATTATGCGTCCGTATTGTACTGTACGACACGTATGTGGACATGAATGATTGATGTCTCGTGCGACAACTTTTATCGTTTCACTATTGAGAATACAAATAGTGTGATGCAATACGACCCGTATTGGGTTTGTGTGAATAACAAATTCGTGTTACCTCCTTAATATATGTAAATGTTAGCTCTCATTTTGATTATTTGATTTTATTATTATTATTTTCTAGTTGTAATCTTGAAGGAAGAGATCTCTCTAACTTAATTATTTTTTAATTGTTAATTTTTAATTATCAAGGCTCATATGCAAACTTCAATATACACTTGCAACATTAGCAGCCAATAGAATCGCATGTAATAATATCTTATTATAACTTTAACAACTTATCCATTCACGGAAAATAATTACAGTAACTTAGATTATGCTAAATAAAGAGAGTAACATTTTTAGCATTGTTTCATTTTATTTTGTATGTAACAAACTAGGCAAGCTTCCGGACCCAACGACCGGCCTTGGTCCTTGCTTCTCGTGACTAAAGAACATAGAAGCGTCAGTAGAATGAAGACCGGTCTTGTAGGCTCGAGACGGGTGGAATTCCATGTCCGACTCCTGGGCTTGGTCCTGGCTCTGTTGGTCTGAAATCTTTCGTCTCATACATCTTGTAACGATTGGATGTATTTTTCTTCATAAAAGTAGCCACTGGTTCATGCACATGCTCACTCATATTAGACATGGCTAACTTATGTATCTTTTGTGGTCGGGATGCTTGTATAAAAGAGTGGTTTTGTTGCAAAAGAAACAAAAGAACAAGCACAATCATGATGGAAGTTCTCATTGGGAAACTAGACTCTTGAAACAAGGAAATATTATTTTGATTATAATTAGGAACCAAAAATGTAGTGAATTTATAGGACACAACGCATTAATATTTTGTTAAATAAGTACTTAAATATAATATTGTTTCATAATAGTTATTTAACCGGCTCATTTACACCTTTGCCATAAAACTAAATATTACGTTACTAACTTGAAACCCGTGTGTTACTCCGGGTGAAACGTTAAGATTATATTGATAAATATTTGAACACATTTTTTTATACAAAATTGATATTGTATTAGTAGTTTTTCCATTTTGTTAAATGTTAAGATTATATGGATGAGAATAATCAAAACATAAAAAAATACAAGAAAATACTTTTCATAAGTGTTGTACTTTTTAGAATATATTAAATTACATGTCAAATGAAACCTTACAATATCGATTTACAAATTGGTAAATACTTCATTATATACAACATTTGACGTGATATTGGTAAGTTTTCTATGTTTATCAAATATTAATCGTTTGAGTCCATATCTACTTTTAACTCTTGATAATCCAACATAAAACTCGCCAGGAATAAACACTAGATCTTTCAAATACACACCACATTTTAACGAAGTCTTGAATAAATAGATAACCACAACCCTCTCATCATCTTTCTTTCTCTGCACCTGTCGTCTTCTTGTGTGACGCGTGGTGTGTATGAGTTAACATCTTATAAAATCCGTCTCCAATTGGAGAAAGGTCACGCTCTCTTGTAACTCGCGTCTAAGAGACATGATGATTAGGTCTAGGTTTTTTCATCACTGCTCATTTATCAACATTGTATGCTCTAGATGTAAGATAGCATCATGGAGACATCTGTAATGATAGAATTATCCACTGTAAGACCTTCATTACCCGCACAAGTGTTGTCACTACCGATATCTATATAACACATTTCCTCTTATGACAGCTCTTTTGGACCAAACGGAAGTGGAGCCTACCATCATGAACTCGTGTAAGACCATCTACGTCTTCTTCCCTTTGTTAGCGTTCACCTCCTTTATGATACATATGCGATGGAGTGGTTGCCACTTGCCTATGCACCCTCGACTTTTTTTTGCCTATGCACTTACATTCTCCGTACTTTCGGTATTGTAGATCTAGAATTTAAACATTAAACAATCTAAACATCCAATTTATTTTTTATGTTATTGTTTCTCAATGAGAATGGTAAAATAACTATTTCATCACCAAAATAGTTACAAAGTACGAAATTAAGGCTAAATGTGTAAATTCTTATAGTTAGAGATGATATCTAAAATATGTGCGTAACATATCGGTCATTCGTGTAAATTTGGTCTAATGTTTTGATTTTTAAGTATTTCTTACGTTTATTTTATTATTTTTGTACTATAAAATTAAACATTGAGTTATCATGTTAAAAGGACTCTTTTAATCTTTTTAGAGGTTAAATCTTATTAATGATAAACGTTACTATAAAACATAAAATGGTTTACTGTTTTGGACCCAAAAACCCAACCTATTTTTATTATATTAAATTATTTCCATTTGTTTAAATACATATACTTGTGAACTAAAAAAAACGACTAGTTACCCATTAATCTAGTCAAAATATGATTAAAGAGCATATCATTCCTCTAAAGATGTTGACGTTGATAATTAGTTTTGATGTTAAAAATTTGTACTAAAACATCCGAGGAGAGACGAGATAGTGTTTCGTGTTAGTAGAGGAGTTCACATGACCATCTGTCAACAAAAAAAAACTGTTTGTGTAATCTCTACATATATGACAAATTCGTTCGACCGACATTTATGATTAATAAGGGTCGTATGACATGATACGACACGCATGAGACAACGTCTAGGGGGTCATTTCCAACATTACGACCCGTATATTATGCGTCCGTATTGTACTGTACGACACGTAAGTGGACATGAATGATTGATGTCACGTGCGACAACTTTTATCGTTTCACTATTGAGAATACAAATAGTGTGATGCAATACGACTCGTATTGGGTTTGTGTGAATAACAAATTCGTGTTACCTCCTTAATATATGTAAATGTTAGCTCTCATTTTGATTATTTGATTTTATTATTATTATTTTCTAGTTGTAATCTTGAAGGAAGAGATCTCTCTAACTTAATTATTTTTTAATTGTTAATTTTTAATTATCAAGGCTCTTATGTAAACTTCAATATACACTTGCAACATTAGCAGCCAATAGAATCGCATGTAATAATATCTTATTATAACTTTAACAGCTTATCCATTCACGGAAAATAATTACAGTAACTTAGATTATGCTAAATAAAGAGAGTAACATTTTTAGCATTGTTTCATTTTATTTTGTATGTAACAAACTAGGCAAGCTTCCGGACCCAACGACCGGCCTTGGTCCTTGCTTCTCGTGACTAAAGAACATAGAAGCGTCAGTAGAATGAAGACCGGTCTTGTAAGCTCGAGACGGGTGGAATTCCATGTCCGACTCCAGGCTTGGTCCTGGCTCTGTTGGTCTGAAATCTTTTGTCTCATACATCTTGTAACGATTGGATGTATTTTTCTTCATAGAAGTAGCCACTGGTTCATGCACATGCTCACTCATATTAGACATGGCTAACTTATGTATCTTTTGTGGTCGGGATGCTTGTATAAAAGAGTGGTTTTGTTGCAAAAGAAACAAAAGAACAAGCACAATCATGATGGAAGTTCTCATTGGGAAACTAGACTCTTGAAACAAGGAAATATTATTTTGATTATAATTAGGAACCAAAAATGTAGTGAATTTATAGGACACAACGCATTAATATTTTGTTAAATAAGTACTTAAATAGAATATTGTTTCATAATAGTTATTTAACCGGCTCATTTACACCTTTGCCATAAAACTAAATATTACGTTACTAACTTGAAACCCGTGTGTTACACGTGGTGAAACGTTAAGATTATATTGATAAATATTTGAACACATTTTTTTATACAAAATTGATATTGTATTGGTAGTTTTTCCATTTTGTTAAATGTTAAGATTATATGGATGAGAGTAATCAAAACATAAAAAAATACATGAAAATACTTTTCATAAGTGTTGTACTTTTTAGAATATATTAAATTACATGTCAAATGAAACCTTACAATATCGATTTACAAATTGGTAAATACTTTATTATATACAACATTTGACGTGATATTGGTAAGTTTTCTATGTTTATCAAATATTAATCGTTTGAGTCCATATCTACTTTTAACTCTTGATAATCCAACATATAACTCGCCAAGAATAAACACTGGATCATTCAAATACACACCACATTTTAACGAAGTCTTGAATAAATAGATAACCACAACCCTCTCATCATCTTTCTTTCTCTGCACCTGTCGTCTTCTTGTGTGACGTGTGGTGTGTATGAGTTAACATCTTATAAAATCCACCTCCAATTGGAGAAAGGTCACGCTCTCTTGTAACTCGCGTCTAAGAGACATGATGATTAGGTCTAGGTTTTTTCGTCATTGCTCATTTATCAACATTGTATGCTCTAGATGTAAGATAGCATCATGGAGACATCTATAATGATAGAATTATCCACTGTAAGACCTTCATTACCCGCACAAGTGTTGTCACAATCGATATCTATATAACACATTTCCTCTTATGACAACTCTTTTGTACCATACGGAAGTTGAGCCTACCATCGTGGACTCATGTAAGATCATCTACGTCTATTTCCCTTTGTTAGCGTTCACCGCCTTTATGATACATATGCGATGGAGTGGTTGTCACTGGCCTTTGCACCCTCGACTTTGTGTTGCCTATGCACTTATATTCTCCGTACTTTCGGTATTGTAGATCTAGAATCTAAAAATTAAACAATCTAAACATCCAATTTATTTTTTATGTTATTGTTTCTCAATGAGAATGGTAAAATAACTATTTCATCACCAAAACAGTTACAAAGTACGAAATTAAGGCCAAATGTGTAATTTCTTATAGTTAGAGATGATATCTAAAATATGTGCGTCACATATCGGCCATTCGTGTAAATTTGGTCTAATGTTTTGAATTTTAAGTATTTCGTACGTTTATTTTACTATTTCTGTACTATAAAATTAGACATTGAGTTATCATGTTAAAAGGACTCTTTTAATCTTTTTAGTGGTTAAATCTTATTAATGATAAAAGTTAATAAGATTAATACTATAAAACATAACATGGTTTCTTGTTTTGGACCCAAAACCCCAACCTATTATTATTATATTAAATATTTGAATTTGTTTAAATACATATACTTGTGAACTAAAAAAAACTACTAGTTGCCTATTAGTTTAGTCAAAATATGATGAAAGAGCATATCATGCCTCTAAAGATGTTGACGTTGATAATTAGTTTTAATCTTATAAATTTGTACTAAAACATCCGAGGAGAGACGAGATAGTGTTTCGTGTTAGTAAAGGAGTTCACATGACCATCTGTCAATAAAAAAAAAACTGTTTGTGTAATCTCTACATATATGACAAATTCGTTCGACCAACATTTATGATTAATAAGGGTCGTATGACATGATACGACACGCATGAGACAACGTCTAGGGGGTCATTTCCAACATTACGACCCGTATATTATGCGTCCGTATTGTACTGTACGACACGTATGTGGACATGAATGATTGATGTCACGTGCGACAACTTTTATCGTTTCACTATTGAGAATACAAATAGTGTGATGCAATACGACCCGTATTGGGTTTGTGTGAATAACAAATTCGTGTTACCTCCTTAATATATGTAAATGTTAGCTCTCATTTTGATTATTTGATTTTATTATTATTATTTTCTAGTTGTAATCTTGAAGGAAGAGATCTCTCTAACTTAATTATTTTTTAATTGTTAATTTTTAATTATCAAGGCTCTTATGTAAACTATAATATACACTTGCAACATTAGCAGCCAATAGAATCGCATGTAATAATATCTTATTATAACTTTAACAGCTTATCCATTCACGGAAAATAATTACAGTAACTTAGGATACGCTAAATAAAGAGTAACATTTTTAGCATTGTTTCATTTTATTTTGTATGTAACAAACTAGGCAAGCTTCCGGACCCAACGACCGGCCTTGGTCCTTGCTTCTCGTGACTAAAGAACATAGAAGCGTCAGTAGAATAAAGACCGGTCTTGTACGCTCGAGACGGGTGGAATTCCATGTCCAACTCCAGGGCTTGGTCCTGGCTCTGTTGGTCTAAAATCTTTCGTCTCGTACATCTTGTAACGATTGGATGTATTTTTCTTCATAGAAGTAGCCACTGGTTCATGCACATGCTCACTCATATTAGACATGGCTAACTTATGTATCTTTTGTGGTCGGGATGCTTGTATAAAATAGTGGTTTTGTTGCAAAAGAAACAAAAGAACAAGCACAATCATGATGGAAGTTCTCATTGGGAAACTAGACTCTTGAAACAAGGAAATATTATTTTGATTATAATTAGGAACCAAAAATGTAGTGAATTTATAGGACACAACGCATTAATATTTTGTTAAATAAGTACTTAAATATAATATTGTTTCATAATAGTTATTTAACCGGCTCATTTACATCTTTGCCATAAAACTAAATATTACGTTACTAACTTGAAACACGTGTGTTACACGGGGTGAAACGTTAAGATTATATTGATAAATATTTTAACATATTTTTTTATACAAAATTGATATTGTATTGGTAATTTTTCCATTTTGTTAAATGTTAAGATTATATGGATGCGGGTAATTAAAACATAAAAAAATACATGAAAATATTTTTCATAAGTGGTGTAGTTTTTAAAATATATTAAATTACAAGTTAAATGAAAACTTACAATAACGATTTACAAATTGGAAAATATTTCATTATATACAACATTTGACGTGATATCGGTAAGTTTTCCCCGTTTATCAAATATTAATAGGTTGAGTCCATATCTACTTTTAACTCTTGATAACGCAACATAAAATTAGCCATGAATAAAAGTCCAAGGGCTAAAGGGAATAAAAGTCCAAGAGCTAAAGGGTAAATAGCCCAAAGTATAAGGGCTTAAAATAAAGAAATAGGAAAAAAGGGGTCGATAGCGGACCGCAACGAAGCTAGTAACGGTCCGCTAGCCGCAATTTGGACGGATGACGAGGATGCAACACATCTAAAGATGACTCACAGACAAGGATTGGGTAGCGGACCGCTAGCCAGAAACTTATTGGTCCGCTATGTGGCCAACAAGCATGACGACTTAGTTAAGGCGGTAGCGGACCGCTACCACTTACCTTAGCGGTCCGCCACGGTGGCTTCACAGCCCTATAAATAGAGTCTTTTGCCGTTCAAAAAGGAAACAACAACCAACACACACTCACGAATACCAAGGCGACGATTACGAGAGTAGAAGTTACGAGTGCGGTACGCAGAGAATACGGTTCGAGTTGGAGAAACGTTAAAAGCAAGGAACGAACTTAGGAACTACCCGAGGATAATGTAAGTACACTGGACCCGTACCCTAGCCACGGTTATGTGAAGTACGTGCTTATGTGATGTAATTATGTGATATGTGTTATGTGGTATGACGAGGGTATACGGTAATGACTGATTTGTCTAAACACTAAACGGGAGTAATGGAGTAATCATGACGTATCCAAGGCGTGGTGAATACGCCACTGGTACTTCCTATATATAAATCTCTTGTGTACTTCGTGGTGAAACCATTATGAATGTTTAGCGGTATAGACTAATAAAGAATAAAGAAATATAGTAAACGTACAGGAGAACATCCAACCGGTATGTAGTTATCTGACATACGTTATGTCCTGTCTAGGAAAGAGTGGTGTATAAATCTCTCCTAGACCAGTCGCTCTTTCCTGGGGACATCTCTGTTGGAGGTACTACTCTGGAAGGAAGATCACCCCAGTTTACAATATATGACGAATACAAATATGAGATGAAAGTATATCATGCATAATAAATGTGAATACGTGATGGAGATGGATACATGAAATGCATGATAAATATGTGAATGCATAATGATACGTGCAAACACGAATGAGTATGATGGAATGAGTCTGAACCCTAACACAAAATAACGCAGTACTCACGAAGTGTTCAAGGGGTGGTGGATACGCCGCTGGTACTTCCTATATATAAACCCTTCTAATGCGTCGTGGCGAAACCGTTACGAAGTTTTAATGGTGAGGACTGGTTGATGAATAAATCAAGCATATACATGAAATGAAAACAAATGCTTGATACATTTGGGAGGCTGTGAGTCAAAGATACTCAAGGTCCCAAATGAAATGAGATACCCGGCCTATAAGGTGGATCTCAATGAATAAAGAAGAAAAGGAAGAAAAGGAAAATCTACGCCTTTGTGGTTGAAAGAGTAAACTTTAGGCCTACGGGGCTGAAAGAGTAAAAGATTCCAAGCCTACGGGGCTGAGGAATGAATGAGTCTTCATGACAAATGCAAGGGGTCTATACTGACGAGTATAAGTACCTTGCCAATACTCGGGCCGGAGGTACGGCCTGTGATGGTTGCGAGGGGGTTAGCACACCCATATAATATATGAAAAGCGTGACCGGAGGTACGTCCGAAGATGGTCACGTGGGCTCGAGAGCCTAAGAAAACTTGAATAATAAGAAACTAAAGGGTTCGTAACAAAATGAGCGATGCAGCATACTTACTTAGCGTAAGCTAATTCAAAAACGTTTTCCAAACACTACAGGAAAGAAGCAAGTGGAATAGAGCTTCCTGTGGACAAGGCTAATCGGAGATGAAAGATCCCTATATAGGATAATGTAAATATATTATCCTTGTAAAACAATATATTATTATAAATGAAAAAGTTACCTTAGCCGTTATAGCAAGGTTTTTCTGATCTAGGACATGTTTTCCGCATTAAACTCTGATAAAATAATAGTAAGATAAGTAGGGTGTTTCAAGTTGGTATCAGAGCACGGTTTGAGGGATTTAAGTATCAAAAAGGATACTTAAACTCAAACCATAAGTGCTCGTGATATAAATAGGGATTTAATCCGAGGCCGTCCAAGGAAGCAGGTATGTTAAATTCCAGTGCTTAAACAGAAATGTGTGAGTATATGTGAGCAGAACTTTGTATGAGATAAGCTCCATATGATAGATGCGAGTATTAGGGTGGTAATATACATTACCTTACGCCTGGCCAGTATAAGAGTTAATGCATGGGACCATCATGATATCCCAAACACCATATGATAACTTATGTTAGCAAATAGTAAGCTAGGGATATGAATATTCATGATTATGATATATGCATATATACGCATACATGAATATGAATTTTATATGAAATCCTTGAAAATGATTAAATTGATATGAGGCCTGTAGTATAAAACCCTAGACTATGAATAGGGTAAACGAATGAGAGATTAAGCGATATCGTGTTTTAGCAAATAGCTGAACATCAGAAAGACGAAATACGTGACGAGGGAAGCCACAAGAGAACTGAATCTCCACGTCATGATGAAAACGAGGTAGAACAAGTCCCGAAGAATATCCGGAGACAAATCGCGATAGAAGTAGGAAAAGCGTTCGATGCAAACTTTCCAATCCTACAAGCAGATTTACAAAATTCATTAGAGAGTTGGTTCGAAAGCCATAGAGACGTTACTCAAAATTGAGAAGGAGGAAATCCGAAAATTGATACGAAGTCAACTCGTTGCACGTATAAGGATTTCATGACATGTAAACCATTAGAGTCTAAGGGAGCTGTAAATCCCTTAGAAAGTCAGAGGTGGATTGCCTCAATAGAAAGGGCATTTGATACATGCCATATGGAGAAGGAGGACGAAGTCACCTTCGCCACCAATCAGCTGAAAGTACAAGCTGACGATTGGTAGGGAGTGGTGAAGAGAGAGAAAGCTAGAGAAAGGATTAAGGAAATGAGGTGGGAAGAATTCAAAGATATTTTTCCAAAATATTATTTCCCTCGAGCGGCAATTGAAAGAATCACTGAAGAGTTTCTTCAACTCCGTCAGATGACAGAGACAGTGGATGAGATTACAGGAATCTTTTATGACAAAGCGAGATTCTGCTGGCTTTGTTAACGACTCCAGAGATGTGGATGACGAGATATCATCTTGTTTTGAATAATGAAATTAGAGAGGTTATCCATACATCCAAGTGTGCGAACTTAGAGGAAATGATCGATTGGGCTCGGCAACGAGAAGAGGAAAGGAGAAAGTTATCATTCCCCATGCCTCTAAAGAGGTTTAAATTCAACAAACCAGGAGGCAGTTCCTCCCTGAAGAAAAGTTTTCAGATTTGTAAGACTTGTGGAAGGAGGCACCCAGGAGAGTGTCGATTCAAATCTACGACTTATCATAAGTGTGGAAGGAATGGACACATTGCATTGCAGTGTATGAGTGGCACCCAATTGTGCTATAATTGTTATAAGCCGGGACACTTTAGCAGAGAATATCCTGAGCTAAAATCTAAAAATGGAAAAGATGAGAGAAGGATCTAGAGTGGCAGAGAATGAGATAAACATGATCGAAGCTCCAAAGCCAAGGGGTAGGGCTATTCAGATCACCACAGAGTAAGCGAAAGATGTTCCTGACGTTTTTTCAGGTACATTCCTCTTGAATTCCCTACCTGCTTGTGTTTTATTCGATACAAGAGATAGTCGATAATTTATTTCTTTAAAGTATGCAAGCGATAGAAACTTTAATGGAAGTAAGTTGGCTAAGGCATTAGAGGTTGAAATCGCGAGTGATCGAAACTGTGTAGTAACTGAAATATGTTGAGATTGTCGACTACTGATAGAAGGAGAAGAATGTCATGACGACCTAATTCCAATGCCGATGCAAGAGTTTGATGTAATCATTGGAATGGACCGGTTATCTTCACATCCTGCAACTATTATATGCAATCAGAAGATTATACGATTTATAACGCCTACAAGAAAGGAAGTTAGCGTCATTGGTGAACGACGGAACCAGATCACACTATGTATGATGGCCAAGATAAGTAGCTACGTGAGACAAGGCCATCAAGCATTCTTAGCCTATGTAGCCGATGTGAAGATGAAGGGGAACGTACTGGATCAAGTTCCAGTAGTAAGGGAATTCCCAGAAGTATTCCTAGACGATCTTCTAGGTGCTCCACCCGAGAGAGAGATCGAGTTTAAAATTGATTTAATTTCTGAAGTTAAGCCGGTAGCTAAGGCTCCGTACCGATTAGCACCAACGGAGATGAAAGAGTTAATGTCACAACTTCAAGAGTTGTTGGATAAAGGATTTATACGTCCCAGTGTATCCCCTTGGGGTGCACCAATTCTGTTTGTGAAGAAGAAAGACGGTAGTATCAGGATGTGTATAGACTACCATGAATTGAACAAATTGACTATCAAGAATAGGTATCCCTTACATAGAATTGATGATCTGTTTGATCAATTGCAAGGATCTAGTTGGTTTTCCAAGATTGACTCAAGATCCGGTTATCATCAAGTTAAAGTACAAGAAGAATATGTACCTAAGACGTCATTTAGAACTCGTTATGGACACTATGAACTCGTAGTAATGCCATTTGGAGTAACAAATGTTCCGGCTTTTTTCATGGATCTCATGAATAGAGTATGTCCGCCAATGTTAGACAAATTCGTTATTGTCTTCATTGATGACATTCTACTTATTCAAAGAACGAAGAAAACCATGCACAACATCTTTGTGAAGTACTTATTACTTTACGGAAAGAGAAACTTTACGCTAAATTCTCAAAATATGCATTCTGGTTGAGAGAGGTTTAATTTCTGGGTCATGTTATAAATGCAGAAGGTATCTCAGTAGACCCAGCAAAGGTAGAGGCTGTAATGAAATGGTCTCCACCTAAGAATCCATGAGAAGTTAGAAATTTCTTGGGACTAGTTGGCTATTATAGAAGGTTCATCCAGGACTTATCTAAGATAGCCACCCCATTAACTAAACTAACTCGAAAGAACTCGAAATACGAATGGAATACGTCACAAGAGAAGGCATTCTAGATATTGAAAGAAAGATTGACACAAGCTCTGGTTCTGGCATTACCGGAAGGAGTAGAAGATTTTGTAGTATACTCCGATGCCTCAAAACTTGGGTTAGGATGTGTTTTGATGCAAAGAGGAAAGGTGATAGCCTATGCCTCTCGACAGATAAAGACACATGAAGTAAACTATCCAACCCATGATCTAGAATTAGCTGCGGTAGTATTCGCACTAAAGATCTGGAGGCATTATCTGTATGGAACAAAGTGTACAATTTATACAGACCACAAAAGTCTTAAATATTTCTTTTGACCAGAAAGATTTGAACATGAGGCGACGACGATGGTTGGAGCTAGTCAAAGATTATGATTGTGAGATCTTATATCATTCTAGAAAGACTAACGTAGTAGCCGATGCTCTAAGTCGAAAAGAAGAGCATCCTCCTATTCGGGTGAAGGTATATAAGTTAGTAATAACTCCTTGTGACACCCCGTATTTTCAGGTTAAACCCATTAACACAAAATCTGTTAATTCCGTCAAAATCTATTATCTAGAACGTACATTCATGCATTACACATAGTTAAGGTTAATTATGTGTGTCAGTTATTACACGAACATTCACTTAGAGATAATTCAGAGAATTATCGAAACACACGAGTCTAGACCCGAACGTTGGTGAACAAACAAAATAATAATCTCGAATAGTAAAACTAACATAAATAATCTATATTTATGTGTTATATGAATTACGTATGTGTTATGTGATTTATTTGATAAATTAACGAACTTTCGTTTAATAAGGTTACGAGCCGCGCAAATCTAGCCATTGTTTCGTTTTTCCGGCAACTGTAGCGGCGGATTCTGGCGGCAGTGATCAGAGATTCTGAAAGGGTTTGGTAAGTCGGTCGCGTGGATATATTATTTGCTTAAAACAGAGTTCGTTTGGGTTGGTTTCGACTACTCGAGTATTTCACGCGCAAAACCGAAGGTGCTGAAAGACAGATCTGCGTTCTGAAAGCAGCGGTGGCGGCGACTGCCAACACCGATAATTTTCTAAGGTCGAGTGTGACGAGAAGAACGCGTGGATATGTGGATCGCGCGAAACGGAGTTCGGATGGTCGAGTTATGAACGAAAGAAGATTGGTATTCTCATTCGGTGAAGGATTCTAACACATGACAACGCAAACAAGTAATCTTTCTATCCATTGTTGCGATTTTTCTGAGTTTATACTGTTTATTACAGACCCGAGTCCATCCAAACAATAATTTTGATAAACAAGACACGATCGTTAAACGTTTGTTATATGTTCATGTAATGATGTGGTATCACTAGTTATTACGTAGTAATATATTTGATTCGTTAAAATCATGAAAATCGAGCTAAAAATCAGGAAGTTACTATTAGTAGAAACTTTATTGAAAACTTGATTTTGATTGTGATGCTAGCACATAGTAAATTGATTTGAATGATGTTAGTATGCTTAGTTATGCATATGAAAGCTATTAGAATTGTAACTTGGCAAAAACCCGCATGATAAACCGAACCTTATTAAAAATAGAAACTTTATGGATTTTGTAAATTGGTTTATATGCTTTTAGTTGTATGTTGATTTTAAATGACACTAGTATGTTGTTATGATGAATAAACATAGTTAGATATAACTTAGACGAGAAGATGCATGTTTAGACATAGGTTGTCTAATGTAAACGTGTTATGATATGAGCATGAACAATATGTGATCTTGATGTGCATAATGAGATGTAATGCTATCTGCACGTTTATTAGAGTTGAATGGCATGTTGTAACGTAACGAAACCTAGAAAACGTACATGTTAGTACACTTTCCAAATATGGAAAGTTTATTGAACCGAATGTGTTAATATTGAGCAATCGGCTTGCATGCTAGTATTTAAAGATAGTATGATGCTTATGGTGATTACCTAAGGTGATTTGGCATGACAAATGGTAGAACTCATGCGTTATAGGACAACTTTCCAAAGTTAGTAACTTTATTATGTGACGTGCCAAGCTAGAAACTAAGCATGTATGTTAATATATGTTGAATGATTACATGTTATATAGATTATATAAGCATCTTAGAAACAATTCTTGATGAAAACTGAAACGTGCTAACTACCTGCCATAAATAGAAACATTATTTGCGCTCAAACTTGTATGATTATTATATGTAGAAAGTAATGTAACTTGCTTGTCTAGCATGGTAGTATGAATACAACTAAACAATAAAACATATTACTTGGGTCACCAACGGTTCGTAGGGTCAAACTGGGTCAAAGTCAAACAGAGTCAACTCAACAAACATTTTACAAACACTTGAATAATGTTAATTTTTTGGAGTACTGGGTTTCTAGGAACCAACACGAACACACTCTTATGAACCTATATTTGGTAGGTTGCATTTAGAGTTACAACTAGGCTTTTCGCTTTCGCTATTTTATCTAGCACGCTCTATCAGGTGAGTTTTCACGGCTCCTTTTTCTATGTTTTAAACTAGGGGGAGAAAACATGAAACACAAACAGTTAGATCTTACATTTCATTTATATCACTTGTTGTACTAAGCACAAACATATCATACAAGTCCTTACACATCAAACCGTTTAATATATGGAATAGCGAGATAATCTTGAGTAGTACTACCGGGCATGATAGGCCCCACCCACGTTAGTCGCGCTAACACAAATGGAGGTCGAACGGGTGTAGTATTGACCTAACATTTTACCATTGTTTCATGATAGACATGGTGGAAGGCAAATCAAACACAAAAAGTCAGCTTCGGTGTCGAAAAGCTTTAGTAACATGTTATTATGCTAGCTACCTATTGATATAATTACAATTGTTTTATCTAGCATCTTTACTTACAATTGAAACATGTGAACTCACCAACCTAGTGTTGACACATTTTAGCATGTTTTCTCAGGTCGCTAAGGTACGAGCACGAGACTAGGGCATGCATGCATTGGATTCTCATTTATTTTTCAAACATCGGATTTACTTATTTACTAATTTTGACTTGCATGGTTTGGGCGCGTTTGTTTTAGCGCATGGATTTTGTTAAACCTTTTCGCATTCCGCATTTACTCTGACTATTAAATGGTATTTATTAAATTCATATAGAGTCGTTCAATGTAACTAATGACTTAGATCCTGGTATGTCACGCTCCTAACGGTAAAACTCCGTTAGTGGATTTTAGGGGTGTGACACTCCTGATTTCATGAGCCAACTTCGAGACGCACAAATTGGAGAATTAAAAGGTGAGAATGTTAAAAAGAAAGAATGGCTGGTCAGGAGAAGTTTCTAGAAAAGAATGAGTATAAAGTCATGACTCGATTTGGTCGTATGTGGATACCACGATCAAGTGAGTTTAGACTTAAGATTCTCGATGAAGCTCATAAATCACGATATTCTATTCATCCGGGTACTACAAAGATGTACCAAGATCTGCGCAAGGATTATTGGTGGCCCGGAATGAAATTTGATATCATGAAATATGTAGCTAAATGCTTAACTTGTCTACAAGTTAAAGCAGAACATCAGAAGCCATACGGAAGGTTACAACCATTAGAAATCCCAGAATGGGAGTAGAAACATCTCACTATGGACTTCATAACCAAGCTACCAAAGACAGCTAGAGGTTATGATACCATTTGGGTGGTTGTAGATCGGTTAACTACGAGTGCTCATTTCTTAGCAATACGTGAGACACACTCTTCAGAAAGGTTAGCTGATTTATTCATCAAAGAAATCATTTCCAGACATGGAGTGCCAGTCTCTATTGTCTCTGATCAAGATACTCGTTTCACTTCATGTTTTTGGAAAAAGTTCCATGAGGAGATGGGAACTAGGTTATTGAACAACACGGCATATCATCCTCAGACCGATGGTCAAAGTGAGAGGACAATACAAACTATCGAGGATATGCTGCGTGCTTGCATAGTTGATTTCGATGGAAGTGGGATAGCCATCTGCCATTAGCAGAGTTCTCATACAATAACAGCTACCATTCTAGTATTGGTACGCCACCTTATGAGATCCTATATGGTAGAAGATGTAGAACTCCTGTATGATGGGGAGAAGTTGGCAGCAAAGAAATAGTTCAAGCCACATCAGAGAAACTTGACTTAATCAAGGCACGATTAAAAGCTGCACAAGATAGACAAAAGTCATGCGCAGAAAAAAGACATAGATCAATAGAATTCCAAGAAGGAGATTATGCCTTGTTAAAAGTATCTCCTTGGAAAGGTCTAATCCGATTCAAGAAACGTGGAAAACTAAGTCCACGATTCATTGGTCCTTTCAAATTCATCAAACGAGTCAGAAAAGTATCTTATCAGCTAGAGCTACCTGAAGAATTGAGTAAGATACACAACACATTCCATGTATCTTATTTAAGGAAATGTTTGGTAGATGAAGCTGAACACGTTCCTTTAGAAGAGATAGAAGTTGATGATAAATTAACATACATTGAAGAGCCTATCAAGATTTTAGACATGAAAGAAATGCAATTACGTCATAAGACAATTAAACAACTATTAGTGCAATGGAAGCACAGGGTCGGAGATGACCTGGGAGATTGAAGATAAAATGAGGAGGAATTACCCTCAATTATTCAAGGATTAACAGGTTTCGAGGGCGAAACCTAATTTAAGGGGGGAAGAGTTGTAACATCCCAAATTTTAAAGGAAATAAAAGTACAAGGGCTAAAGGGTAAATAGCCCAAAGTATAAGGGCTTAAAATAAAGAAATAGGAAAAAAGGGTCGGTAGCGGACCGCTACCAAGCTAGTAATTGTCCGCTAGCCGCAATTAGGACGGATGACGATGATGCAACACGTGTAAAGATGACTCACGGACAAGGATTGGGTAGCGAACCGCTACCTAGAAACTTAGCGGTCCGCTACGTGGCCAACAAGGACGGCTGAGTTAAGGCGGTAGCGGACCGCTACCACTTACCTTAGCGGTCCGCCACCGGTGGCTTAACAGCCCTATAAATAGAGGCTTTTGCCGTTCAAAATGGAAACAACAACCAAAAACCAACCAACACACACTCACGAATACCAAGTCGACGATTACGAGCGCAGAAGTTACGAGTGTGGTACGCAGAGAATACGGTTCGAGTCGGAGAAACGTTAAAAGCAAGGAACGAACTTAGGAACTACCCGAGGATAATGTAACTACACTGGACCCGTACCCTAGACACGGTTATGTGAAGTACGTGCTTATGTGATGTAATTATGTGATATGTGTTATGTGGTATGACGAGGGTACGGGGTAATGACGGATTAGTCTAAACACTAAATGGGAGTAATGGAGTAATCACGACGTATCCAAGGGGTGGTGGATACCCCGCTGGTACTTCCTATATATAAACCTCTTGTGTACTTCGTGGTGAAACCATTATGAATGTTTAGGGGTATAGACTAATAAAGAATAAAGAAATATAGTAAACGTACGGGAGAACATCCAACCGGTATGTAGTAATCTGATAAACGGAATGTCCTGTCTAGGAAAAAGCGGTGTATAAATCTCTCCTAGACCCGGCGCTCTTTTATGGGGACATCTCTGTTGGAGGTACTACTCTGGAAGGAAGATCACCCCAGTTTACAAAGTATAACGAATACGAATATGAGATGAAAGTATATCATACATAATAAATGTGAATACGTGATGGAGATGGATACATGAAATGCATGATAAATATGTGAATGCATGATGATACGTGCAAACATGAATGAGTAAGATGGAACGAGTCTAAACCCTAAAACGGAATAACGGAGTACTCATGAAGTGTTAGAGGGGTGGTGGATATGCCGCTGGTACTTCCTATATATAAACCCTAATAATGTGTCATGGCGAAACCATTACGAAATTTTAAGGGTGAGGACTGGTTGGTGAATAAATCAACCATATACATGAAATGAAAACAAATGCTTGATATATTTGAGAGGCTGTGAGTCAAAGATACTCAAAGTCACAAATGAAATGAGATACCCGGCCTATAAGGTGGATCTGAATGAATAAAGAAGAAAAGAAAACTCTAGGCCTTCGGGGCTGAAAGAGTAAACTCTAGGCTTACAGGGCTGAAAGAGTAAAAGATTTCAAGCCTACGGGGCTGAAAAATGAATGAGTCTTCGTGACAAATGCAAGGGGTCTATACTGACGAGTATAAGGACCTTGCCAATACTCAGACCGGAGGTACGGCCTGTGATGGTTGTGAGGGGGTTAGGACACCCATAAAATATACGAAAAACATGGCCGGAGGTACGTCCGGAGATGGTCACGTGGGCTCGAGAGCCTGAGAAAACTTGAACAATAAGAACCTAAAGGGTTCCAAATAAAATGAACGCTGCAGTGTACTTACTTAGCGTAAGTTAATTCAAAAACGTTTTCCAAACACTGCAGGAAAGAGACACGTGGAATAGAGCTTCATGTGGACAAGGCTAATCAGAGATTAAAGATCCCTATATAGGATAATGTAAATATATTATTCTTGTAAAACAATATATTATTATAAATAAAAAAGTTACCTTAGTCGTAATAGCAAGCTTTTACTGATCTGAGACATGTTTTCCACATTAAACTCTTATAAAATAATAGTAAGATAAGTAGGGTGTTTCATGTATGAGTTACCATCTTATAAAATCCGCCGCCAATCGAAGAAATGTCACGCTCTCTTGTGACTCTCGTCTAAGAGCCATGATGTTGAGGTCTAGGTTTTTTCGTCATTGCTCAATTATCAATATTGTATGCCCTAGATGTAAGATAGCGTCATGGAGACATCTACGATGATAGAATTATCCACTATAAGACCTTCATTACCCGCACAAGTGTTGTCACTACCGATATCTATATAACACATTTCCTCTTGACAACTCTTTTGGACCAAATGGAAGTTTAGCCTACCGTCGTGAACTCGTGTAAGATCATCTACGTCTTCTTCCCTTTTTTACCGTTCACCGCCTTTGTGATACATATGCAATGGAGTGGTTGTCACTGGCCTATGCACCCTCGACTTTTTTTTGCCTATCCACTTATATTCTCCATACTTTCGATATTGTAGATTTAGAATTTTAACATTAAACAATCTAAACATCCGGTTTATTTTTTATGTTACTGTTTCTCAATGAGAATGGTAAAATTTCTATTTCATTACCAAAGGTGTTACAAAGTACGAAATTAAGGCTAAATGTGTAATTTCTTATAGTTAGAGATGATATCTAAAATATTTGCCTAACATGTCGGCATTCGTGTAAATTTGGTTTATGTTTTGATTTTTAAGTATTTCTTACGTTTATTTTATTATTTTTGTACTATAAAATTAAACATTGAGTTATCATGTTAAAAGGACTCTTTTAATCTTTTTAGAGGTTAAATCTTATTAATGGTAAAAGTTAAAAAGATTAATACTATAAAAAATAATATGGTTTTTTGTTTTGGACCCAAAAACCCAACCTATTTTTATTATATTAAAGAGTAAACTGCCATTTTCGTCCCTGTGGTTTGGTCAAAATTGCCACTTTCATCCAATAGTTTGTTTTTTTGTATCTGGGTCCTCGTGGTTTTAAAATATTGCCATTTTCATCCTCGTGGTTTTAAAATATTGCCACTTTCATCCAGTCAGCTAACACCGTCCGTTTTTCTCAATTAAATGAGGGGTATTTCAGTCCTTTTACATATTTGTTTTATTTCTTCATCTTTTTTACTCTCACTTTTTAATCATAGAAACAAGCGACGGAGGTGTTCCAGTGGTGCTCGTCGGAAACTGATCAGGAAAAGAGGAAGAAGGCCAGCAGGTGGATGATTAAATTAGAGGTTAAATTGGGGATGATTAAAAAGTGAGAGTAAAAAATATGAAAAAATAAAACAAATAAGTAAAAGGACTGAAATACCCCTCATTTAACTGAGAAAAACGGACGGTGTTAGCTGACTGGATGAAAGTGGCAATATTTTAAAACCACGAGGATGAAAATGGCAATATTTTAAAACCATGAAGACCCAGATACAAAAAAACAAACTATTGGATGAAAGTGGCAATTTTGACCAAACCACAGGGACGAAAATGACAGTTTACTCTATATTAAATTATTAGAATTTGTTTAAATACATATAATTTTGAACTAAAAAAACCGACTAGTTAAACATTAATCTAGTCAAAATATGATGAAAGAGCATATCATGCCTCTAAAGATGTTGACGTTGATAATTAGTTTTGATCTTATAAATTTGTACTAAAACATATGAGGAGAGACGAGGTGGTGTTTTGTGTTAGTAAAGGAGTTCACATGACCATCCTGTCAACAAAAAAACTGTTTGTGTAATCTCTACATATATGATAAATTCGTTCGACCAACATTTATGATTAATACAGGTCGTATGACATGATACGACACGTATGAGACAACGTCAACGGGGTCATATCCAATATTACGACCCTTATATTATGCGTCTGTATTGTACTATGCGACACGTATGTGAACATGAACGATTGATGTCATGTGCGGCAACTTTTATCGTTTCACTAATGAGAATACAAATCTTGTGATGCAATACGACAGTGGCGGATTTATAACAAAAGTTTAGGGGTAACGAAAAAAAATTTTGACCGTACTTTCATGTAAATGAAAAAAAAATTGACGGGACTTTCATGTAAACAGATTTTTTTTACCATACTTTCATGTAAATTAAACAAATTTTTTTTACCATACTTTCATGTAAACAAATTTTTTTTACGGTAGCATGCGACTGGCGAGGCGGAGGACTCGGTTTTGGCGGAGGCAGCGCCGAGCGGTTGGTCTCTGGCTCTCACAGTCTCACAATTCCCGCTCTCTGTCTTTCTTCTTGGTCGGACGCTTAGGTAAGTTGGGTTTGAGAATTGAGACTTTGAGGTATTGGGTTTTAATCAAACATTTGTGCTGGCTAAACCCAATACCTCAAAATCTTTAATAAAACGTGGGGACTTTTTATAAAGTATTAGGTTTTTTATAAGGATTTGGACTTTTTATGAATTGTTGAGCTTTTAAAAAAATTTAAGGGGTAACGTAATTTTTTCTCAGGGGTAACCAGATACATAAAACCGTAAAAAAAAAATTTACACTGCGCGTAAAAGTTGAGGGGTAGCAGAGGCTACCCCTACCCTAAAGATAGGTCCGCCCCTGCAATACGACCCGTATTAGGTTTGTGCGAATAACAAATTCGCGTGAACCTCCTTAATATATGTAAATGTTAGTTCTCATTTTGATTATTTGATTTTATTATTATTTTCTAGTTGTAATCCTGAAGGAAGAGATATCTCTTATTTAATTATTTTTTAACTGTTAATTTTCAATTATCAAGGCTCTTATGTGTAAACTTCAATATACACTTGCAACATTAGCAGCCAATAGAATCGTATGTAATCATATCTTATTATAACTTTAACAACTTATCCATGTTAATATAATTAAATATCTTCCACCGTTCATGGAAAATAATTACGTTAACTTAAGATATGTTATATAGAGAGAGTAACATTTTTAGCATTGTTTTATTTTATTTTGTATGTAACAAACTAGGCAAGCTTCCAGACCTAACGATCGGCCTTGGTCCTCGCTTCTCGTGACTAAAGAACATAGAAGCGTCAGTAGAATGAAGACCGGTCTTGTAAGCTCGAGACGGGTGGAATTCCATGTCCGACTCCTCTGTTGGTCTGAAATCTTTCGTCTCATACTTCTTGTAACGATTGGATGTATTTTTTTTCATAGAAGTTGCCACGGGTTCATGCATATGCACACTTAGGTTAGACATGGCTAACCTAAGTATCTTTTGTGGTCGGGATGCTTGTATAAAAGAGTGGTTTTGTTGCAAAAGAAACAAAAGAACAAGCACAATCATGATGGAAGTTCTCATTGGGAAACTAGACTCTTGAAACAAGGAAATATTATTTTGATTATAGTGAATTTATAGGACACAACGCATTAATATTTTGTTAAATAAGTACTTAAATAGAATATTGTTTCATAATACTTATTTAAACGGCTCATTTACACCTTTGCCATAAAACTAAATATTACGTTACTAGCTTTAAACCTGTCACACTCCGGTCCCAGGCACCGGTTAAACGTGACGTATGGTACAGAACACACAGCGGAAGCTAAACCATAACACCATTTTTCATTTATAACTAAATTGTTTTACATCATAAAATAAACTTCTATTACAATCAAACCAGACTAACAAACATCAGTCCTTTGTCAAGGATCTCAACACATCCACAGGGCTTATAGCTCTACCAAGCATGCCTTCACTCATCACAATCCTCTAACCATCTTTATATATTATTTACCTGGAATGCTAACTAAAGGGTACACCTGCAATAATCTTAAAAGTGACTGGGTCAACATAAGTTAGTGAGTTCATGAATCTTTACCACCTGGTTGATATTCAATCACTAGTAATCCCATGTCCCCCCATTAGTACACAAACTAATCAGGCTTTTGTTATATATATAATTAGTCAACCGTTCCCGACACTAGTGCATACCACTAGTATAAAATGGACATATCATCCATATTACTGGTCATCCACACCAGTAGTATGAGATATATAATTATGTGTCATCCCACATCAGTAGCATGAGATAATAATTCCACCCGTAGGTCCCAGCCTTGCTCGGAACATGATAAGTACTTTAACGTGCCTTATACTTACTTGGAATAGGGCATTACATCATGAATATCTCAAATAATAATTGTGTAACTATACACATTTAATTCAGAGGAACTCACCTGGACAGTATTATTGTGTTGTATACCTCGGACAGCACCTCGACGTATAATTAACTGCTAATGTTTCTTAATTAAGATCTATATTACATAATCCAAAGCTTAATGATAAGTTGGAACCTTACCTCAGCACTATCTCCTGTAATTTAAAGGCGTAATGCTAGAAATCGGACTTCTAAACGCGTATCGGCACTCGGGCATGGATTCCTAGGTTAAGTGTGTGTATTGGAAGGTGTTTTGGTGTGTGAAATCTGTGTCTAAAGCTCTGGTCCTCGAATTCTATTTATAGGCCAACATCGGACCCGTAGCGGACCGTTACACAGAAGCGTAGCGGTCCGCCACCCTTATGGCGGCTTAATTGGCGTAGCGCCCACGTAGCGGACCGTTATCCCGAGTGGTAGCGGTCCGCCACCCAACTGGTTCTAGTGAGTCACTTGACACGTGTCAGCTTCTAGTGGTCCGTATCCAAATTCCGGCTAGCGGACCGTTAGCCAAAGGCTTAGCGGTCCTCCATAGGGCTGAGTCATGAGACACGTGTCTAATGACGTGGCTTTCTCTCATGATTGCCTTTCTCTTTACGTAACAGACCGTTAGGACCTTGGTAGTGGTCCGCTATTGGCCACTTTCAGGATTTTATATTTTAAACCCTCCAAATTTGAAATAATTGCAATTCAACCCATGGACTTTAATTCTTGACATCTTTAGTCGATTTATATTCTATAGGAAATTTTGAGGTGTTACAAAACCCGTGTGTTATACGGGGTGAAACGTTAAGATTATATTGATAAATATCTTAACACATTTTTTTTATACAAAATTGATATTGTATTGGTATTTTTTCCATTTTGTTAAATGTTAAGATTATATGGATAAGAGTAATCAAAACATCAAAAAATACTTTTTATAAGTGGTGTACTTTTTATAATACATTAAATTGCATGTCAAATAAAACCTCACAATAACGATTTACAAATTGGAAAATACTTCATTATATACAACATTTGATGTGATATTGGTAAGTTTTCCATGTTTATCAAATATTAATAATTTGAGTCCATATCTACTTTCTACTCTTGATAATGTAACATAAATCTGGCCACGAATAAACACTTGATCTTTCAAATACACATCACATTTTATTGAAGTCTTGAATAAATAGATAACCACAACCCTCTCATCATCTTTCTTTCTCTGCACCCTGTCGTCTTCTTGTGTGACGCGTGGTGAGTATGAGTTACCATCTTATAAAATCCGCCTCCAATTGGAGAAATGTCACGCTCTCTTGTAACTCTCGTCTAAGAGCCATGATGATTAGGTCTAGATTTTTTCGTCATTGCTCAATTATCAACATTGTATGCTCTAGATGTAAGATAGCGTCATGGAGACATCTACGATGATAGAACTATCCACTGTAAGACCTTCATTACCCGTACAAGTGTTGTCACTATCGATATCTATATAACACATTTCCTCTTATGACAACTCTTTTGGACCAAACGGAAGTTGAGCCTACCATCGTGAACTCGTGGAAGATCATCTACGTCTTCTTCCCTTTGTTAGCGTTCACCGCCTTTATGATACATATGCGATGGAGTTGTTGTCACTGGCCTATGCACCCTCGACTTTTTTTTCCTATGCACTTATATTCTCCATACTTTCGGTATTGTAGACCGAGAATTTAAACATTAAACAATCTAAACATCAAACAATCTACACATCCAATTTTTTTTATGTTATTGTTTCTCAATGAGAATGGTAAAATAACTATTTCATCACCAAAGCAGTTACAAAGTACGAAATTAAGGCTAAATGTGTAATTTCTTATAATTAGAGATGATATCTAAAATATGTGCGTAACATATCGGCCATTCGTGTAAATTTGGTCAAATGTTTTGATTTTTAAGTATTTCTTAAGTTTATTTTATTATTTTTACACTATAAAATTAAACATTGAGTTATCGTGTTAATAGGACTCTTTTAATCTTTTTAGAGGTTAAATCTTATTAATGATAAAAGTTAATACGATTAATACTATAAAACATAACATGGTTTCTTGTTTTGGACCCGAAAACCCAACTATTTTTATTATATTAAATTATTTGAATTTGTTAAAATACATATACTTGTGAAGTAAAAAAAACGACTAGTTACCCATTAATCTAGTCAAAATATGATGAAAGAGCATATCATGCCTCTAAAGATGTTGACGTTGATAATTAGTTTTGATCTTATAAATTTGTACTAAAACATCCGAGGAGAGACGAGGTAGTGTTTCGTGTTAGTAAAGGAGTTCACATGACCATCCTGTCAACAAAAAAAACTATTTGTGTAATCTCTACATATATGATAAATTTGTTCGCCGACATTTATGATTAACACGGGTCGTATGACATGATACGACACGTATGAGACAACGTCAAGGGGGTCATATCCAACATTACGACCCGTATATTATGCGACCGTATTGGAGACATCTACGATGATAGAATTATCCATTGTAAGACCTTCATTGCCCACAAAAGTGTTGTCACTACCGATATCTATATAACACATTTTCCCTTTTGACAACTCTTTTGGATCAAACGAAGTTGAGCCTACCATTGAAGAACGAGTGATTTATTACGTCTTGGATAAATTAAAAAATTAGGTTATAAAAAATCATATAATGAAAAATGATAGAATAGTCATAAAAAAATTATTTAAATTGGGTATATATGATATTTTTAGTTTTAGTTAAATATATATGATATTTATCCATGTTTATAGGGATGTATGATATTATCCCTTTGATGATTATGTTTGAAATATGCAATCTGAATCAGCGAACATGCCCTTCATATCATATGCCTCTAGTTGCTTGTCCTGTTCATGAATATTTTTTCAAGGCCACGATCAGAATATTTGTGATTCAGTCCATAATTCAATTTTGTGATCATTACTTATTTGTCGGTTCCCTAGCTTAGTCAAACATTGTTTTTACAAATGCAATTTAATGCAATATTTGATTTATGACATCCAATATTTGCAATTTAATGCGAACATGCCCTTCATATCATATGCATCTAGGCAGCTATGATCGATCGGTGTTTGTCTATCTCATACAAAAGTGGTGTAACTTTAAATTTTTAAAAGTGTAAGATTATATATATGTAAAAAAAATGTTGTTTTAAAAAAAGGGTCATTGGTTAGCAACAAGGGCGAAAGCTTCACGGTGAAGGCTCTAAGGCATGAAATAGCGAATGTAGAACATAATTCTAATAAGATTTTTCCTTGTAGTTCATGGGTCCCTCTTAAAAACAATTATTTTGTATGGAGAGCGGAAATGGGCAAGATAGCATAAAAAACAACATTGTCGTCTAGAGGTATGGTGCTTGCAAATACTATGTGTGTAAACTGGGGTATATCAAGTGAGGATGTAGATCATCTTTTGGTGGGTTGCATGGTGGCTAGATTGGTTTGATGGCAGGTTTGTGTATGGTTCAAAGTCCCGATCACATCGAACTTCTGGACCATAAGAGCAATGTTGGATTAAGTTGATGCTCTAGTCATCTCGAAGGACCGAAAAAAGTTAATTCACGTTTTTTCTAATTACGTGTTGGAGCATTTGGAAGAGTAGAACGAGAAAATTTTGGGCAAAAAATTGGTCTCCATGGACAACTTAGCGGATGAGATTAAGGGGGTGGCTTTTCTATGCCTGACAAACCGCTTGAAGTTAAGCCTATTTCGATTAGGCTCATGAGTGAACTTGCTGCCTAACTTGTGTAATCTTAGATTAGTCTCTATATAAACATGCTTATGTACTTGTAATCTTGTATCACCTTAATAAAAAATAACCTAGTTGACACTTGTGAACGTAAGTTAGTTTAAACCGAACCATGTTAAATCCCTGTATTCATTTATTGCTTTCGTGTGTGTGTTCGTGTGTGATTTAGTCCTAACACCATTTATTTTTATGAAAATTGGACCAAAATATCCTAAATTTGTCAAATAAGAGCCAAAAGTGTAAATTGGAATTTTATGGCCTCACGTCTAACTAAATGAACATGAATTACATATCCCACCTTTTACTTAGACGGGTATTGTGTGATTAAACATAATACTTGTTTAAACTCTTTTTATTTTATTGCATACGTTTACTCGTGACGTTGTAGAAATATTGAAATAATATTGATTATATTATTCTTTAGTATGACTCAAAGAATCTATGATTGCTAATTATTCATGATTTAGAGAGGGTGCATGCATGCCATGGTGATGTTGTAGTAAAGCACATTAAATACTTATATTTGAGCTTTAATCAATTAGGAGGAAGCACGTTTGAAGCTATTGAATTATGCCCCAAAACCATCACTCGTTTTCTATGGATCGAACTTTGTGCCCATTTTTATAAAGTTTTCCCCCCATTTTTAAGAATCTATCATTTTATTGATTTCAGTGCGTCAATACGTGAAGGAGACGGTAGTTTTGTACACTTCCTTTTAACAATGATTAAAGATGGTGAAAGGAGTAGGTGGAATGACTTAAGGTACGGACAAAGCTTGAAGAAAAACGTATGAACCGTGACAAAATCTTATAATTTTTTTTTCTATAGGTGGGTCAGAACTTAATACCTATAAAATTTTCGGCCGAATACGTATAAATTAACACTTATGAGCTAAAAATCAGGGGGGGCTCACTAAGCCGCATCACTGGCTTCAGAGGTGGCTTTACAACATAAGCAACTAAAGCAATCGTTTAGGCCCTCAAATTTTAAGAGCCCAAAAAAGTAAAAAAAAACTAATTCAATCTATATTTTAATATAAAAATATCTATCATAATTTATCAAGTTTTATATTTTTAGAGAGATGATAATTTGTCAACTTTTGTGTTAACATTATTCGTTTTCACTCTTCATTAAATCGCATTTTAGTAATTTTTATATATTTAGAAAACTTTCATAAAAAAACCACAATTTTGTTGCTCGCTTTATGCCTCAAAATATGTTTCGCCCCTGAATGAGTTAGATAACGCGGTATAAGTTAAAGCACGTCGAAAGAGTTATAATAATGAAATGTATAAAACAAATAAAAATGTTGAGGGTTTTTCTAGAACTTACAAAAGTTTATAAAATATAACATATGTTGATATTAAATAAAAATGGTTGGAAGAATCTCATATAAGAAAAGTATACCAACATGTTTTAAAATCTTGAAATTGCAATAACGCACTTTATCGTAAGACTTCACAATTTGGGTATTTAATTAACACATGTTTTGATTTTAAAACCGTGCCAAAATATTTAAAAATATTTTTCAAAGAAGTGGTCAACTTTTATGCATTCTAAGTTGTTAATCATCACCAAATGGTTTAGGAAATATTAAAAAAAAATTCAAAAAAGAGAAGTGCTTTCAAGTGGCTCGTGGTCAAACCATGGATCAACTGTAAGGATTGAGGAGGTCATGGGTTCAAGTCCCACTCTTATAAGAATAAAGAAATTTACTTTTCAAGGAAAAAAAAAATTGTAATAAGAATTAATTACACGGATGGCCCCTGTGGTTTGGTCAAATTATGGTTTTGGCCCCTAGGATTCAGAAACTACAACTTTGACCCAATAGTTTGCACGATTGTAACACCCATGGCCCCTGAGTTGGATGTCAGTTATCTTTTGGGGTTAAATTTTTTAAAATGACCTATATACCCCTTTAAAAATTAAAAACTAAAAAACAATATAAATACCACCCCACCCCTACCCCACCCATCTTATCTCTATCCCACCCATCTTCTCTCTACCCCAACCATGGGTCAAACCACCACCACCCACCTATTTCGACGGTGGTTTCAGATTGTTGGTGGCGGTGACGGTGGTTTCAAGCTGTGGTGGTTTCGTCGGAACCCTCTTGGCGATTGGTGGTTTCAGGTTGATGGTGGCGGCGGCGGTGGTTTCAGATTGATGGTGGTGGCGGCAGTGGTTTCAGGCTGTTGTGGAAATCGAAGATAAAAACATCGACGAGGGATGAAACCAAAACCTGGATCGCCTCTGGAAATCGAAGATAAAAACATCAGATGAAAATTTAAATTAAGAGAATCGAAGAATTAGGGCAAGTACCAGGAGCAGGAATGGAGTTTCCAGAACTTGCTGCCATTATCAAGAACAGGAAACGAAGACAAGAGAAAGAGGAAGAGAAACGGATCGGAAAATTGCACGATTACGATGACAGCGCGTGGTGTATAATTGACAGGTGGGCGGTGGCTTGCGGAGCTTTTTTAATTCATCTTCTTTACTTGCACCCCTCCGAATGGCCTCTCCGGCCAACCCCACCTGATTGCGCCTGAATAGAGGATTATTTGCTAAAAATATCGAATAACAAATAAATTTCTCGTCTGATTGCGCCTGAATAGAGGATTATTTGGGTTTTATGTTGTAATTATTTTCTGATTACACCGACACACGTATTCGTATCTCACAAATACTTCTTAGTTCTTTGAATAAAAACTATATCTGTGTGCGGAGGGGTGCAGGTAATGAAGATGACGTTGAAGGTGGGGTGAGGTGGGGTGTGCTGGGGTAGGGTAGGAGTTTGTTGAAGAAGATGAAGTGGGGTTGTCACCGGAAATGGCGCCGGTGGTGGTTGTCGCCGGAAATGGCGCCGGTGGTAGTGGTGGAGGACAAATGTTGAAGAAGATGAAGTGGGTTTTGATTTAGGTTTGGTGGGTCCCACATGTGGTATTAGTTTAATTTATGATGTTTTTTAATGTAAAGGGTATTTTAGACATTTTACACCTATTTAACTGAAAAACTTAACTGACATCCAACCCAGGGGCCATGGGTGTTACAATCGTGCAAACTATTAGGTCAAAGTTGTAGTTTCTAAATCCTAGGGGCCAAAACCATAATTTGACCAAACCACAGGGGCCATCCGTGTAATTAATTCTTGTAATAACTACCTTGAGCCTGTGATAACTGCCTTGTGTCTCTCTAACATTTTGAAAGTTAACTTTTCACTCTACTTAAGCAAGCATTTTTTAGGGATTTAACGAATCAACAATTCAATTCCAAACTTTTAAAGCAATTTCTAAGTGTTCTTTAACTCTTTAACACATATTTCATATTGGAATAGAGATCGTAAATCTGCAAGAGAAAAAAGTATTAAATGTTATTCATATAATATTCTTTTCAACACTTTTATGTTGTAACCTATAAGTGGTCACCCACAAGTCTACATCAATGCTAGTTTTATCATTCTAATAGTGAATCAGATAACAAAACGTAAGGGCGACTACTCTAATAAGGATTATTGGATTTTAATAATCTCATATTTTGCCAATTGGCCAATAATAATCTCAACTGAGAATATTCTTACCACCGGTCCCTACTTTGAAACTATTTTTTTACACTGGACCCCCGTTAAAAAAACTTAACGTCGTTAGAGTTTATATGACGTGGACATGTGCAAACCGTCGGAAAGTCGAGCCAAGCTAGCAAGGATCTCGTGTTGGCTTTTGAAATTGGCTTTGGTAGTGTTTAACTAGTCTCGTTAAACACCACCATTGTCTTTGTTTGGACTTTCCGGACAAACGAGACCAGTTAAACACCACCCGGTCCAATTTCAAAAGCCACCACGAGCATTAGCGGATCCAGTTCATTGGTAGGGGGGCGGAGGCACCCCGTAATGCCTGCAAGTATTCAAAGAAACTTGATTTTTTTCTTAACTTTTAGTTCAAAGTTGAGGGATTTGGGGGCACAATAACCTAAAGTTGAGGGACTTGGGGGCAAGATAAACTTTGACTTGGGCCCACACTAGAGGAGTTCCACCGTTTGAATACCGATTTTCAAACAATTACAAAATTATTTTTTCTAATTATTTCTTTGATTATTAATTGTTTGTTTATAATTTACTAGTTTAGATCTCGTGTCTACACACGGGGTGAAATATATCAATACATAAAAATTTTAAATCTTTATGTATATATTTTACATGTGTAAAAATTTATTACATATAGTAAGGATAGAAAAAAATTCAAAATATGAAAAAATTAGTATATAATTGAGTTTCGAAAATACGTTAATTACTATTTTTTAATATAATTTGACTTTTATTTACTATTTGATTGAAAATAAAAGTTATATAATTAAATTTTAAAGTTTCTTATGATAAGAGATAATTTAAAATAAATGTGTTTTATTAGTATAATTAGTATTTTTTTTCTTTAAATATATATTATTATTAAAATATAGAAGTGCATTAAATAGAAGAGAGATGCGGGAAAAAAATTATGAGAATGAATATGGATGTGACACGTGACATGCAAAAACGTTTATTTATTATATAGTATAGACTAGTTTATGTTAAGTTTTGTCATTAATTTCTTTTACTACCGTTAATTGTTATTTTATTTTATGTTAGCTTTTTTGTTTAAATATTCTATATTAGCTTTTCTATCGGTAATAACTTTTTTGTTTAATAATTCTTCTAATAATAAACTATAGCATAAAGATTCTAATTTAAAACGTATCTGATGCATTCTAGGCATCCTCTCCGGTTTCCTTCTGAGAGAGAGCATAGGCTCTAACCCGTGCAGTCTTTTCGTTTCCCGATATGTCCTGCCTTGGATTCCTACGATCCTTTTTCAAATGCCCGAGGTGTGACTCAGACAGTCACGCGCCATATGACAAACAGTAAACAAAAAAGACGCTTAGCGTAGTTTTTGAACTTAAGGATAAAAGGTATAATAATTACCAATATAAAGGTTAGAAAATCTAATTCTGTCATATAAATATATATCAAATCATGTAAAATGTTTTGAAGGTTTTTAAAGTGTATATCTACGGAAAATAAATTCATAGAATGAATATTCTTAAACTTTGATTCATGAAGAAATACATATAATTAAAATTGTTTAAAAAAAACACATGTGAAAGAAGAGGAACATGCTTTGCAATCATGCAAATGGGGTCATTCAAATCAAGAAGATTGAATAACACCTAGAGATGCAAAGTTGCAAACTGCTCTTCCTTTTTACTTACTTTTTATTTATTTAATTTGAACTTTGAGAATAATAATAACTATAAACCAACATCATGAGATTTTGCAAAATGATTGTTTCCTAACTCTTTTAGGCACTTTTCGCCATACCCGTATGGATCATATCCCCATCCTTGTAATTATTGAAAGATGGATCTTACTCTTTCTCTAAACTTCTTTTGATTCCCTATTTAAAATGATTCTGGATTTTGATTCTTTAAATTTAAATTTAGTAGTTGTTTCTTTGAATCTTATTGCTAAAATGGTTGTTTCAATGCTATTAAGCAATGTTTTCAGAACCGGACCGGACAACGAATCGGACGTCTTAGAGGTTCACTAGTCGGACCAGATTCAAGAACCGGATGACGCAATAAATAATATAAATATTCATAAAAATATATAGAAAAATATAAAAATTCCAAATACTACATATACAACCATTTAAACAATTTTGAGTCAAGGACGAGGGTTGTAGGTCTGTATGAATTTTAATTCTTTTGAATCTTCAATTTTAATTTTGATTAGGGTTTTGGAGGACCTGTGGCAGCGTATAAGTTAAAAGGAAATAGCCAAATTGAGTTAAAATTATAAATATAAGTAAGTAGGAGAACTATAGGATAAAAAAGATAAAAAAAATAGTAAAAAAAATTTAAAAATTAAACTACCCGGTTCGACCACCGGTTCGCGGTTCGCGGTTCGACCGCTGAACTGCTTGAACCGCCCGGTTCAACCAGCAAACGGTCTCAAAGCATGTAACCGGACCGGAGGAGGTCCCGGTTCCCGGTCCGGTCAGGTTTTCAAAACATTGCTATATTAAGGTGCTTTTTGTTGGAATTTTTTGTAAAAATAGACTATGGGGTATTGGGTAATCACATTTAGGGCTTCTCTCCCTGGTATTACACATTTGGGGTTGTCGCCCTTCCAAAGGGCGACGGGTTTGGGGTTGTCTCACTCCAATCATCTGACTTGTCCCATCAACCTGTGAAAGCTCTCTCATCCAAGCAAACCCGTCGTCCTTCTCATTGGCGAGAGGTTTTAAGATGTACCTACAACATTCATTGCTTAACCGAGATGTCCAATCACCCCCTAAATTTTAAACCCGTCGCCCTTTGGAAGGGCGAGAGGTTCTGGTACACTGACAAAACAGTACATTTCAAATGATTGGAGTGAGACAACCCCAAACCCATCGCCCTTTGGAAGGGCGACAACCTCAAATGTGTAATACCAGGGAGAGAAGCCCTAATTGTGATTACCCAATACCCCATAGTCCATTTTTGCAAAAAATTCTTTTTGTTGGGATGTTAGAAACAAAGACAATACAAACAGGGGTGATTTTCTAGAGGAGAGTTACTTGGAAAAAACAATATAAAGTGGTTTTCTTGGTTTTCGTCTATTTTTTTTGTTTTCTCTTAATCCCTCTACTATGTGTGTGTGTATATAGGGGTGTAAACGAACTGAACTTTCACCGACCAGTTCATGAACCGTTCGACGGGAAGTTCGTTTACGTTCGTTCGTTTAATAAATGAACGAACATGAATACAAAATTTCGTTCGATTAACTAAATGAATGAACATGAACAGATGTCTCATTCGTTCAATTGTGTTCGTGAACGTTCAGTAAGTTGTTCGTGAACGTTCGTTCATTTACATTCATTTATGTTTGTTCATTTTCGTTTGTTTAAGATGTTCATTAAGTTTTCTTGTATATTTATGTTTTATTTTATCTAAACACTAGGTTAGACTCCCGTGTATTACACAGGTTAAATAAATGTAATATTATATATTTAGTAATAAAAAAATATTTACTTTAAAAACCCATGTATTACATGGGTTGAAAAAAATATAATGTAATCTGTTAACACATACGCTCGTCAAAATGTCTTAAAAATATATATTTTGACGTGCCGGTTATAAATTATGTTAAGTTATTTTTCAAAAAAAAAAAATTTCAACTGGATATTAATTTTTTTTATGTAAACGATAAATATTAATTCATATTAAATTCATTTGGCTAATCTATACTACTTAATAAAGAAGTAAAATTACGGGACACGTGTCACCTTCTGATACATTCTTAACATAATTTTTTCTGTCTCTCTCATATTAAATGTTATATTAAAACAATATATATTTTTAAATATTTTAAAAAAAAATGTTTTTGATGTATTTTATTAAATTGTTTTTTCATGTATTTTGGAAGAAATGTTTTTATTTTATTGAAACGTTTTTTTAACGTTTTAATGTATTTTATAAAGTTCTTGTTTTTAACTTTTAAAAAAGTTTTTTTCTTATTAAAAAACGTTATTTATTGGAGTTTAAAAATACGTTTTTAATTTTTTTATAGAAAGTTTTTTTATTTTTTAAAAATATTTATTTTAATTTTTATAACTTTTTATTTTTTAAAATCTTCTAATTTTCCCTATTTTAACTAAGTTTGAATTTTGAAATCTAATTATGTTAATGTTGTTTTTTTCATAAAATGAATGGAAAATTTGAATTCTAGTTATTACTTAATTTAAATTCTAATATAAAATTGGAAATCTAATTTTTCCCTACACATTATTGTATTTTCATTTTTTTATTAAATAACCCGTGTAATACATGAGTATATAACCTAGTTTAGCTTTATATCTATTTAATATATTTATTAAATTATTTTTTTAGGTTATTAAACGGAGAATAAATCCTGATTTTAGCAATACTTAGATTTTTTAAGATAAATACACCACAACCTGTATCTTGTAGGTTTTGAACCCTCAACTGTTTGGTTATGGGCACAGTCACACCATTTAACTACCAAGATGTCTCATTGAGGACAATAAACCTCCTTAATTATACATATCGGAGCCACCCTGCTTGATAAAGACATGCTTTCGATCTTGTGAAACAAGTTATAAGTGTAATTATCGTTATTTCTATTAAGAAAAGGACTTGACAACAAGATTTTTCTAAAAAACATCTCAATCAAATGAATGTGCCAATTGTGAGACATAAAACTGAGGTCAGTGACTAGGACAAGGGCAATTGCCAAGACAACTACAAACACATATACCCTTACAACAATGAGGAAAACCAACTCGACAAAACATTTTGCAGTCACCATACCCTTACAACAATGAGGAAAACCAACTCGACAAAACATTTTGCAGTCACCATCCGGATCACAAGGATCACCAATCCATTTATGAAAGAGTCACCATCATTTTCTGATAGCGGTTTCTGACTTGCTACCAATCCTTTCTCTACCAAACCACATGACACATGCCAACCTGTAAATTATAATTTATTACTGTAAACACAAAACACAAAAGTAATTACACACGGATGAGACCAAGCTTACTTGAAGTGATCAAGAACACCATCTTCAATGAAATTTTAGCCATTCTTTAAATAATCACGACACAAAACGCAAACAAGTAAGATTTTTGCTCTACTAAGATGAGTTGTTCGACATATATAGAGGTTCTGGACACTTGTGGTACAAAAAGTCTCAAGTTATGCTATTAATGCTCATAGATTTTATATTTGTTAACTTCTAAATTTAAATGCCTTTAAAAAAGTTTTAAATTTAAATTTTCCATTAATTAATGTTAATGAGAATGTATTAATGCTCATAAATTCTCGTTTTTTTTAGAACAAATTTTTACTATTAAATACAGCCAAACCTGTACTTACAAAATTTTAAACACTTCACTTTTGTGAGAGGTAATCACTATTGGCCATAAATTCGCGTATTAATGCTCCATAAATTCGTGTATTAATGCTCCAAAAATTCTCGCAATATGTTTTATTACTAATCAATATGTATTATCAGGCTTTTGATCCGGTGGTCAGGGGGTTTTACCATAAGGCTTTCCTCCTGTGGAGCTCCTAGGTTTAATACTCACAAGGTGCACTCCATAATTTCATAAACACCCTATGTGACATGACTTGAATTCTGAGTTAGATGGGGTTAGCAACATTCTAACCTTCATGCCGTTCTAAAATAAATAAACATTGTATTGCTACCAACAAATTCTAAGAAAATCATTGTCATATACGTTATGTTAAGATTTTAAATGCCCTTTATACATAAACAAGTATTATCGATTAGGGTCGGTGGCCCGGTGATAGAGGAAAAATCATCTAAGAACACCAAGATTTAAGTAGGTCATGAATTTAAGTCGCAATCTCACATGAATTAAGAAATTTATCTTTAAAAAAACATAAACAAGTATTATCCCGCACTTATCAATATTTGGTTTCTTTTTACAATTTTACCCTAAACCTTATACAAACATCATTTTCTGATTTATCCACATATTATCAACAATTAATTTCGAAACTTACACAATTAATTACTGACAATCACGATCCCGTCTTGCCCTACATAGATATAACATATAAATTGAAGAAAACCTTGAATTTAGAATCTAACACAAGTTTGACTTCTAAACAAGTTCCTTAGCGCGTGAGCAACTTTTTTTTTAATAGCGGAAACACATTCACTAGCAAAGAGCTAGACAAACGGATACATAATTACATAAAAAGTAATAGGTTTTTCAACTGATTCTCCCAAGTTATATTAACTCTATTATTCCTATTAACGAACCACAAATAAAAAAAATTAACCACATCATCAAATTTTTCTCCATTGGACTTTGTTTGGTCCCAAAAATAGTATCGTTCCGATTTCTCTAAATACCCACCACGAAGTAATTAATCTCAATAATCGCAAACTTTGTATTTGACCTCCAAACCAAACCCAAACCCATGTTACATAAAGCATGAATTATTTGCACACCATTTCTAGTGTAGCATCAAGATTTGTATAAAGATGTACAAAGCTATGAATGTATGCTCAAACAACAGGTTTTCAACATGTATTGCCCAAAACACACGGGTTTTCAACATGGATCAACCACTCATATTCGCTGAAGAATAATCATAGCCAAGAATAAACACAAAACATAAATATACCAATTCCATAAATCAATATCAAAATAAAACAAGGTTTATCAAAACCCAAGTGGTATAAGAAGACTGACTTAGAATGGTTATACAAATAGAAACACTAACACTTAATTCTTGAATATGATTGAATAGCCAACTACACTAACTGAAACACTAATATTTATAGAAAATTGGGCTAGAACAGTATGTTTTTCGCCATAGAAGTGCACACCTACAATTAAGGCTTCAGTTGGTATTAATCGTCGTACTTGTATGGATCTTCATCTTCCTTAGAATTTGTCGCACATGGTCGCGCTTTGAAAGGCATGACCATGCTTCCCGGTTGACCGCATAGATGGCGTGTTTCTTCTGTCTTTATACTGGATAAGCACGGGCGTGCTTCCCGGGATTAAAGGCATGTCTGGCTTTATCGAGTGTGCTTCCTGAGCACTTGGCCTGTTTCTCAACAACTAAGGGGGTTAGCATGTGCGTGCATGATGTTGTGCAAAGCACACATCTTTATTCCTATGTTTTCGAGTCGTTTAACTTAGTTTTGTATTTGTTTTGAGTCTTTTTTGTTACATATTGAGTCTTTGTTATGTTTATAGGAGCTCGTGATGATTACAAGTGAAAACCCGAAGAAATCGAGCACGAGAATAAAGCCCAAAAGATCAAAAGTGAAAAATCTGAAAATCCAGTCTTTCGCGGTATGCGAAGACCAGATGGACTTCTCTCGCGGTACACGATGCAGGAAGATTCCGGGCCCGACCAAATTGTCCCTCGCGGTACGCGAGGGACTTGACTACATTCCTCGCAGTACGCGAGGGCCTCAAGTTTCAAGAAAAAAACCCTAGTTTTGGTTTATATAGAATTGTAATCCCATTATCAAAAGGGTTGGTATCTTTGCCGTCTGGAGCATTAGGAGAGACGATTTTGAGGCTAGAGGAAGCAATTGAAGTGAAAGATTGAAGCTTTTGAATCCGGGTTCGTTAGTAATAGCGTTTTAGATATCAAGATTTGATTTTTATCTTTAATTGTTCTGATTTGAAACCACGTTCGTGTTTAATTACTTCTACTTTGATGTTTTGAAAATGAATCTAGGCTAAAACTATAATACTACCTAGGTCTAATGATGAATGCTTCGTAAAGTTTCAGTTTTTATGGGTTTTGGTTGTGTTGAATGGATTTATGATTTTGTAAACGATCTTAGTTAATAGTTATGATGTATATGCATGCTATAATTCTGGCCTTGTGATTGATTTTTAATTCCTTGCGTTGATTGTGGTTTTCTGCCATGTTTAATTAGCGTATCGTGATTATAGATCTTAGGGTTTGTGACTGTGGTGGTTTGCTAGACGTAGTAGCCATAGGAATTCTTATTAATTGCTGATTAGAATTAAGTGTGTGTCCTAGTTTAATACCCGAGAGGTGAGAATTAGTCATTTAGTCTTCATCATTAGGAATCCGAGTATCAATTGTATGAGAGGAAGTTGGTTTAGGTGTCTATTGATTGTTTCTATTCTGAATCATAGGTGTTATTCTAGGATTAGCCCGTGTATTCTTCGAATGTATTGTGGGCGGTGAGATTGAGAGGTAATCCGTTCATTAGGGTACTTGATCATAATTGGAAATACCTGAGAAGTGATCCAATAATCTGGTGAGTTTAGTACACTGTAGGTAGCTTAGTTGGTGACACCCTGAGAGTGATTAGGAATCCACTGGGTTGTCTTTAGCAGTTATCCTTAGAAACCCAGATCCATCATAGTTTCCAGAATCGGTAGAAGTTGTGCTTTGCAAATAGGATTTCGACCTAGGTAGTGTCTTCCTAATCTTGATTTCACCTTAGCTTTTGTCTCTTGACAGTTTTAGTCGATCTTAGTTTTCTGCATTCTTTAGTGATAATATTTAGTGTAGTAAACCCCCCAATCAGCATTCTTTAGTTCGAGTCAGAGTCTAGTATTGTTACATAGTGTCTCTAGGGTTCGATAATCCGGTTTACCAATAAGTTGTGCTACACTCGATAGGTCCATTTGCCTGTCAGTGCGGTTTAGTTCATAGGTTTTCCATTTATTACTTAGGAGTCTAGGTTAGGATTTGTCAGTTATTTTATAGACCGTCTAGACGACATCAGTGCACGACCGTGCTTGGCTTCAAACTTCCATTTTCTTCAATATTTTCCTTGTTTTCAACATGGGAAGCCAAATCTTCTACAATTTTACAAAGGAACTAAATAACTACCAATTCCAATACAAGTGCCAAAAAATAATCAAATATGAGGATAGTTATGTATGTAAAATATTTATAAATAATGGTACATCAACCTACTCGGCACGGTCATGCCTTTGATGTGCTCGGTCAAGCATGGTCGAGTGTCATAGTTACCAAAAAAACCATTTCGCAAATGCTATTAGAATGCCCAAATGCTAAGAAATTCACATATTAATGCTAATATGTGTATGAACACCGTTTAAATAAATAAATAAAACTCTTTTATTTCTCAAAAGTCGAATTGCAATACAGAAACTGGAAATACCACAGAATAAAATTACAGAAAAGAAAGAGAACGAGAAGAGAGATACGGTGTGGTGGCTAAGCATTTATGTTAAACAAAGGTCCCTTAAAACAGATTTTGAGTAATGTTAAAATATATATGTGTTGCATATAAAATAAAGAAAACTGCTTACAGATCTTTTGTGGAATGCGAACGCCAACCCTTGTTAGAGATGGACTTATTTGATATGGATTCTATTTCAACATACCCGTCTGTCTCCCAGGGTACAACATACCAAGCACCTAAAAATATACCTAAAACAAGAGTGAAGAGGTCTAAGACAGAAGGAAAATCAAACATATGAAACTGTATTTTTCGCGTATCTGAACACTGCACCTACACCTTATATTTATACACGAAAACCGTGTCTGAAAGGTCTGAGTTAATACGTAATTAAATCTTTTTGATGGTGGAATTCGAACAGTATTGTAACAGGTGAAAAATGAACAGACAGACTGTTCGTTTTTAGCCTAACACGAGATCCGCACAACTACGCATGCAAAGCCACACGCGGATCCCACCGCACTTGCTGGGACATGTGCCACATCATAGCAATCGTTGTCCGGTTCCGCTAGGGCAAGCGGCGTCTACCGCCACCCGCTAAGGCATGCGGAATGATCTGCCACCCGTTAGGGCACACAAACTTTACCCACCTAGCCATGCGCCACACGAACAGGCGCCCCGCATGGACATGCTAACTCCAACAACGCGATACACATGCTTCAGCTGTTGTACCATGGGAAACAAACAAGTTCTCTTGGGAGACTCAGGGACCCGTATTGAGTAAGAATCCTCAGCCACAACTCTTTGTTTCTTCCCCTTTCTTTGTAATTTTTGTTTTCAGTTATAACTTGTACTGTAATTTACTGCTTTATTTCCTTTGTGTATTGTAATTAGAATTAGTGAATTGTTTTTATTGTTTTATACAAACGGTTTCCTAAATAAGATTGTATAAGTCAAATTCAAGGGAATTCATAATAATTACATACTAGCTGCATAAGTAATATCATATGTCAACTATTTACCCCTTCTTTTAACGATTTGTAGATCATGGCTATGTATATTTAGGTAACTTTATCTTCATCTCAACAGATTGCTATGCACCAACGCACGGTTCAAACGTTAGGTTGCTCAATGGGATGCCTGCATGTTGGGTTCCTAACTTGCAACTCCTGTTGCATTCGCTTTAGATTTATATATAGCGTTAAAGGGGCTTTCGATTTATATATATAGCGTTAAAGGGGGCGCGTGGGACGTTGATTCCAACTGCTAAAATGGTTTTCCATGTTATTAACTATTATATCGGTTATAATGATAATTTGAATTTTATAATATACAGGATTGTAATAATACCTAAAATGATAAAATTACGCTTCAAATTAAAATATATATATACATATATATATATATATATATATATATATATATATATATATATAAAATAAAGATTCAAATTCAAATATCTTAAAAGAATTTTTAAAAAAGGAAAAATGACTTGGGTTATTATGTAATTATAAACATTCCTAGGTTTTACTTTGAAATGTTAAAATCATGTGGTATACCCAAATCAATGATGGTTTAGTTGTCACACCCCCAAAATCCACTAACGGAGTTTTACCGTTAAGAGCGTGACATACCAGGATCTCAGTCATTAGCTACTTTGAACGACTCTATATGAGTTTAAGAAAAACCACTAGTATTGCTCATAGTCACGATGCAACACTAGTAATGAAAACACTAATTTAATGTAAGACTGCGGAAACGAAAAGTTAAATGAAAAGCATGCGCCAAAACAGTCGCGCCAAAAATAAATAATCCAATAATAAATAAAATAAATAGTTCTTGAGTTTGAAAATGATGGACTTCGAATATATGCATGTCTTAGCTTGTGCTTGTACCTTAATGACATCATAGAACATGTTAAAACGTGTCAACACTAGGTTGGTGAGTTCACATGTTTCAATGTTTGTAAAGTTTACTAGATAAAACCATTTACAATTTATATCATAGGTAGCTAACCTAGTTACATGTTACTAAAGCGTTTCGACACCGAAGCTGACTGTTTATGTTTGAACTGCCTCCTACCATGACTGTCATGATCAATGGTAAATGTTTAGATCAATGTTACACCCGTTCGACTACCTGTCGTGTTAGCGTGACTAACGCGGGTGGGGCTTGTCAATGCCCAGTAGTACTGCTCAAGATTACCTCGCTATCCCATATATTAAACGGTTCGATATGTAAGGACTTGCATGATATGTTTGCGCTTAGTACAACAAGTGGTATAAATGAAATGTAAGATCTAAATGTTTGTACCCATGTTTTCTCCCCCAAGTTTAAATCATAAGAAAAGGGGCCGTGAAACTCACCTTAGAGTGCGTGCGAAAGAAAGCAAACTTAGAATGCTTGACGACTAACTGCCACCTAGAGGTGCACAAAAAAACCGGTTTTTTTTTTACCCGGTCCAAACCGGTTTGGGATAAACCGGTGTTCGGGTTAGCCTAAAACCGCCGGTTTGAAACCGGTTTGAAGCTTTCTGGGTGTAATCGGGTATGGGACCGGTTTGTGAGAACCGGTTTGATAAACCGGTTTTTCGCTGAAAAAAAGTAGCCGTTATTCAACGGCTATATGGCCGTTGGGGTCGATTTTAGCCGTTTTTTTTTGCCTTTTTTCACCTCTAATTCACTATAAATACGTGGGGGGTGTTTAGGTTTGATCACACCTCTTTCTACACTCTCTAATCTCTAAAATCGTTCTTTAAACGCTCAAAAACGCTCTCTAAACTCTCTCTAAACTCTTAAAAAAAAGCATGGCAAGTTTTGGTGTTGGTGGTTCCTCAAACGAAGTTACCGTTGTGGAAATTCGAGCAACAACGAGAAATCCAGCAATTTGGTGCAATTACGATCTATGTTTGTTGTCAAACGGGAAGGAACGTGCTCGGTGCAAGATGTGTGGTGCGTTTTTGGGGAAAGATTCAAACACTAGTTTGAAAACGCATATGAAAAAATCTTGCCCGTCCTTGAAGGGAATTCCAAGTGAAGGTCAAGCCTCAATGACAAGCGGAGGAGGAATTTGGAACTTTGATCCAAATATTGTTCGAGATCGAATGGCGAAGTTAGTGATTCAAGAAGGATTGCCGTTCAACCACTTTGACAATCCGCGCTTGACAAGGATGATTCAAGAGACACTCCAACCACGTTATCATCAAGTAAGTCGCACAATCCTTAGACGAGATTGTATAAAAATGTGGAAAAAGCAAAAAAAGAATTAATTTTGTGTTTTGAAAATTTGGAAACCGGTGTAAACTTAACCACCGATGTTTGGTCGGCTCCACATGGTATTCCCGATTCGTACCTTTGCGTTACCGCGCATTGGGTTGATCCCAATACGTGGCAAATGATGAAGCGTACAATCGCGTTTGACTTGTGCCGCCGCGTTAAACCCTACAATAAATGTTTACGGGGTTGAAACTTTGATTGATAGAATTACTTACGCTTTGAATTTGGATAGTGAAGACATCCATTTTGCACAAGTCACAAAAACATATTTTAACAAATTTTTACAAGATTTATTTGATGTTTATTTACATAAATATAGTACAACTCCGACTCCACATGATACAATGGGTACATCATCAAGTGGTAGCTCGAGAGATGTTAATTTGAATTTATATAATGAAATATTAAATGAATTTAGTAAACGGGCTCGAGGTACCACCCCGAGTAGCGAACTCGGAAGGTATATTGGCACAAACTTTTTAGCGTTTATGCCTCCTACTGTTTTTGAGGAGTTTGATATTTTGGCTTGGTGGAAAAAAAACGAAGCTTCGCTTCCGATTCTTTCCGCCATGGCCCGTGATGTACTAACCGTCCAACCTTTGACGGTAGCTTCGGAATCTGCATTTTCTTTTAGTGGCAGGGTCTTATCGATATGAAGGACTAGACTCACCCCCCTAGCGATGGAAATGTGCATTTGTTTGAAGGACCATTTGGATGCGATGGATAGGATACAAGACCAAACTTCTCTCGAAGACGAAATTCAAGCCGAAGAAATCATACACAACAACGAGGTTGATTTTGGAATATCCGAACCAGTCACCGATGAAGAACTAGCCGAAGATTCAAGGCTACGAAGCTTCAGTTCCGAAGACAACGCACAAGAATAATCAATCAATATTCCAAAAAATAAAAATATATATTGTCATTTGTAATGTTTTACAATTTTATAATTTTATCTTGTCATGTTTTTTAATTTCCGAACTTTCTAAATATTAATAAACGTTGAACTTTATGTTTTATACTTGTTATATTTTTTTTATTTTATATTAAAAATATAAAATTTATTTGAATTTTTTTTTATAAAAACCGGTTTAAACCGGGTTTTTTGGGCAAACCGGTTTGTAACCAACCCTAACCGGTTTGATCAGTTAGACATTTTTCACCTTCGAAACCGGTTTAACCCGAACCGGTTTAGGGCCAAACCGGTTTTGACTTTTCGTTGACCAAACCGGTTCGGTTCGGTTTGAGCCGGTTTGGGTTAAAAAACCGATTTGTGCACACCTATAAACACCGGTTTATAAGCGTGTGTTTTTGCAAGGCGATAGGAACCCTAAGTATCCAAACAATCTCATTGTTTTAAGGGTTTAGAAAATACTTATTAGTTTGACCAAGTTTGACTCGACTACCCGTTGGTGACCCGTTTAGTGATTAAATGTTTGACTTGCATAACAACACGCTTAGCACACAAATAATTCACGTTTCATGCTACCTAAGTCATAACTAATTTAGCATGGCAACTATGTCAACAATACACGTTACATTAACTTATTATTTTTTTTTGAAAATATATAAACTTATGTTTGCTTTCAAATGAATCACATTATCTATAACACGTTCGTATCATCATCCATGTCTATCTACACATGCTAATACATAATAGATTACCATAACACACATCATTAAGTTTAGACATCAAGTTCCAAATCACAAAGTTTCTACTTTTAGTAACCTATGATCTAAGCATGCTATTTGTATCCAACAACACTTTAACAAGCTTCATTACCTTCATAATAACATACTAGTATCATTTAATAATGTCATGCACGTCAAGAAACCTCACATTCAAAAATCATCTTTCAACAAAGCTTCCTCTTTTAATAAGTCGTCCATTATACGCTTTGTTTACACAATTAACACGTCTAATCAATCCTAAATCTTTCAACTAATATAATTATAACTATATTAATCATAATTCACGTCTAGCATGGAATTCCTATACTTCACATAATCAACAAATCTCAATTTACACCTCGTATGGAAACTAGGGTTTCACATATTTTCATAAAATCAAAAAATCGATACAATACTACAAATCAATTAACCAATTCATTAATATATTTCGAAAATATCAAGTTTGGATGAACTAGGGTTTCGATCATAAAAATCATAATGAAATAATGACGGAATTCAATAAAACGACTTACGTAGGAATGTTAGGAATGTCTAGACTAGCTCATATCTACTTCCGGATTCACGATCGAAGGTCGATTGAGGTGTGTTTGGGTTGCTTGAAGATCTCGGCTCAAAGGGGGGTGGGGCTTGGGTCTCGACGACAACAAGAAAAAAGGAAAATGGTTTTAGGGGTTTTTTTTTTTTAAATTTCCTTTTATACATGCATGGATGGGTTTTAATGAATCATGGGCTTTCTAAGTTCATGGGCTTTTTAATTACAATTAATCACTTAATTACTAATTAAATCTCTTAACTATTATATTTATAAAAACTCTAATTTTTATAAAAATAATTAACACGATTAATATCCGATAAACATGCATGATAACAAGAAAATCCACATAGTTCACGTAAAGTCACGTATCACATAAAACTCATATAATTTATATTAAATATAAATTATTAAATGTTTGAAATTTTAATCTTGATTAATCACCAACGTTCCGAGTTAGACTCGAGTGCGATCCGGTAATTCTACGGATTACTGTTGTGTGCGTATTAGTTGACACATTTAATCAATCCTAATTAAATGCAATGCACGACTAACTGAGATAACTGAGTTTGCAATGAATAATGTTTGAAATAACGATGTTTGAGTTAACGGAGTTAACCTGAAATCGTCGGATGTCACATTAGTGAAGGGAAAAGTAGTTGCCACGTGGCACCACATCATATTTCCTCAGTTCTCATACCACTCTCACTTGATAAGGGAAATATCCAAGTGAGTAAGTGTGGTTTAAGCATTAAATGAAAATTTTAATTTAATATTCATTTAACTAATAAATTTATATTAAAAAAAGACATAAATAAAAAATTATAATAAAAAAGGACATAAATAAAAAAAATGACATAAATAAAAATTCAAATAACAAAAAAAAGTTACATAAACATTCAAATAATATAAATAAAACTACTTGATTCCATATTTTGCTGAACGCGTTTGTGTTTGTCAGAGACCGTAGGTTGAACGCGTTTTTTGAAACGCGTAATGAAGCCAAAACATGTTTGAATCGTTAGGATTCATGACTTGGATAATAAGAATTTTTATAGAGAGCAGATAAGATTTTTTTATAAAATGGATAGTGAGTAGATGAATGAGAGTTATTTGGTGTGTTTTATAAAATGTGTTAAATGATTATTTATAGTGGGTAAAATGGATTTTTTTATAAAATATTACCGTTCAACTATAATAAGTTTTAAATTTTAGTTGTTGAACAGCTTGATTCCTTCTCCTCTACCCATGAAGTTCTTCATGTAAATCCTTCACTCACCTCCTCACGCCATCAATGGGGTGGTGTTGCATCCACTATCACGCCGTGAGCCATGCTCACGAGACCTCTCACGCGTTTATACCACATGCTTTAAGAAGAACTGAATTTAATCAATTAAAATATTAGATGGAATTAATACCAATTTCAATTTTTTTCTTAGCGAACTATACATGCAAAAAAAATATAATTTAACTCTCAAATGTACCAAATTCTCATAAATTCCTCTGAATCAAATAGACCATTATATATATAGATTAAAAGAAAACTAGGGGGAATGGTTAACTTTTGGTTGTTTTTATTTCTGCCACAAAACTATTGTTTTTTTTTACTTTTTCATTTTCAACCCTTATACTATTTAATATACGCTTTTAGTCCGTTTTATTTTTTATTAATTTTGTTTTCCTTAAATAACTTTCGTTCGTTAACTTTTTTAAAATATGGAGGGCGCGGTTTTTTTAGTTTTTTTTTGTCAACGTTCCGATATAAAAAAAATTAAATGTAGTTGTATTCAAAATCTATGGTTTTTTTTAACGTTACCTATAGCGAGCGCTGTTACCATTGTCGTACTGTAACGAGCCAAACCTGTTATGAGCGAACAACATCGTTTTCGGTATTGATTTTATCGGAAGCCGTATCAGTATTCGCTTTTATGGTTTTCGACGACCCGAACCATTATTTTTTTTATTTCCTTTTTTATTATTTGGGTCATTTACATATATCCTCTTCCTAACTTCATTTATTACATATTTACCCAACCCCTAATTTTAATTACATATTTCTTCTTCCTAAAACATATATATTACATATTTACCCAATTCATTTAAAATAATTTATTGAATTACTATTTTACCCTTAATAAACCAATTAAAATAATATTTACATATATCCATTCATAAATATATCATTATTAGGTTTTAAAACATCAGAGGGTAATAGGTAATTGGATAAGGATTGGGTAAATATGTAATTGATTTTTATGATTGGGTATATATGTTATTAAAAGGCTTAAGAAGGGGAAATATGTAAATAACTCTTATTATGTAGTTTTATGTTTTTCTTTAATTAATATTATTTTTACCGTTTTAGTTACGTTTTAATTTAAATTTATTAACGATGGTCCGTGGGTACAACAATCTAGTTATGATTAACACCAAACTCACATACACCGAGATCATCCCCTCATACTTCCCACACCATATATAACACACTTCCCACACCTAGCAACATTCATTTCTATATATATCACCACCCTCATACTTCCCACACCATATATAACACACTTCCCACACCTAGCAACATTCATTTCTATTTATATATCACCATTAAATATTGACCCACTTGCATTTATGTTTCTTTACTTTCATTATTATTAAATAATAACCTCGTAATTTCCGACTATGTTGAAGCTAGGAGTGTTTAAATTTGGATATCTGATAATTCAAACATTCGAATTTCGGATATCCGAAAATTTGAATAATATTTGAATTCGTACCCGAAATTTTCGTTTTTCTTATTTTTAAATTATAAAAGTAGTTAAAAAAATATATAAATATAATATTTCGAATATTTAATATCCAAATATCCGAATTATTTTAAAATCACTATTCGAATATTCGATTTTTCGGATAATTAGGGTTCAAATTTTTGAACACCTTGTGTTCAAGCACATCATCACGTCTCTCAGTCATGAGTTTGCCATGACAAGTTGGAGTCTTTTAGTTATTTTCTCGGGATTTATGTCACGCGCAAAAGAGCTATAATTTATTTGTTTTTAACAAAAATAAGCCATAAAAATCCTTGAGTGAGCATATATGCTCCATTGTATAGTGGCGGAGCTTGAAAATCTAAGAAGCGGGGGCCGAAAAAAATAAGCAGGGGCCGGCTCTATACGTAAAAAAATTTCGGATGAAAACGGAAAAATTAACACTACTAACGGAAAAAAACGGCAGGGGCCGGGGCCCTCCCTGGCCCCTTCATAGCTTCGCCCTTGCCATTGTATACCCTAACAAACTCCATTTTATATGCAATCACGCCTACGGTTACGACTCCACTTTACATTGCAGTCCCTCTCACATTTTACATTATCTCAAATGCATTCACTTGTCTAGACTTGATATATGTCATCCTACAAATTTGTTTATTTATGCTTGATCCACTCAAGCCCCACTTTGGTGCATTAAAACAAATATTATTATCATACTCGAATATGTGCATGAGTCATTAAAGATCACTTTAACACTTGATAATTAATATTCAATGATTTTAAAGTTCACAAAGTGAAATTTATTATCGCCATGACTAACAGACATCTTAAGATAAACCGGCTAACTAGTTAAAATGACAAGGACACTCGTCGGTACACTTACATGCGCATATACCCTTACAACAATGTTGCATACCAACTCGGCAATTCACTGGGCAAGAACCATCCGGATCACATGGATCGCCAATATATTTGCGCATTGTTCCAGTATCATTCTTAGATAGCGCCTCGTGGCTTGCTACCAATCCTTTTCTCGACAAACCACACGAGACTTGCCAACCTGCAAAAACATAATTCATTAGTGCATGTAAACTCAAAACACAACATAAATTAGGCAGGGAAGAGAGAAGTTAAGCTTACATGAGAAGGAAAGACATAATGTGATCAAGAACACAAGCTTCAATGACACCATGTTTTGACAGATCACAACACAAACGAAAAAAAGGTAGGATTTCTTTTGTGCCATGACCACTTGACTTGGCTAGATATATATAGAGGTCTAGACCATTAATGCTTATAAATTTTAATTTTTTGTTATTTATGCTCATAAATTCGGTTATTAATGCTCCAAAATTTTCGTATTATTGCTAATTTGTTTTATTACAAAAGTAGGTTAGAAATAGGGCTAACAATTTTACACACGTACACGAATACACGACACGAACCTACACGATCTTAACAGGTATCGTGTATGGCCTTATCGTGTTTCGTGTCCTAATCAGGTAGACAGGAATCTACCTTTTAATTTCCGTGTCTAAACAGGTAAAATACCTGTTTACCTTAAGTAACCGGTAACTGTTAGTACCTGTTAGGATTTCTTTTAATAAAAAATATTAAAATATGATATTATATGTAAGTTCTTACCTATTTCACTAAACAAGTTCTTAAACATGTTTATATGTTTATCTGTTAAGTACTTGTTAGTACCTGTCTAAACAGGTAAAATACATGTTTCACTAAACAGATCTTATCGTGTCTTATCGTGTTAAGCAAATATAAACAGGTTTGTGTTCGTGTTTGGGAAAACGTACACGATAAGTTATCGTGTCGTGTTCGTGTATACATATTTCGTGTTCATGTCTTATCGTGTACGTGTATACACGATATGCCAGCCCTAGTTAGAAACTCGGTTTATTATACGGATTGAATAAATAAATGTTATATAATTAGTAATAATGATTTACATATTACATATTTATGATATATTACATAATTTTTAATACAAATTATAAAAACGTTATATAGTTGTTTTTTTAAAATGTTTCTAAAAATAATGAAAGAAATGTTCAACTTATAAAAATATTTTATGAACGGTCTAACTTTTCTTTAAAATAAAACATGTTTTGTAAAAAGATTTTTGTATAATTAATAGAAGGGAAAAAAAGTTGAGAAGACATGAAAAAATGACATGTGTACCCAATGATTTTTATTTATTGTGTATAGATGGGAAAAATGGCACGTGTACTTACGGTCATGGGGTATACCTAGTGTGAAAACACCCCATGGGAATAAAATGCACCCCACGTGGGCGCCAACTCACTACATAGAGTTTTCACACTATTTTCACATGCTAAGGGGGCATACCCATGTGAGTGAGTGGTGTAAAAATTTAATGTTTATTTTAATTTATGATTTTAATTTTATAAAATATATAAATTAAAAAAACAAAATACATAAATTAAATAAAAAACAAAATACATAAATTAATCTCTAATATTATATTTTTCCTTTAATCTTTGTTTTTCATTCTCAATAAAAGCACGCTCCGGTCCGTGTACGTGTGAAACGTCGAGGGCTAAAATTTTTAAGTCTTCCGCTCTTTTCGTCTTCTTTTCATTTCAATTTTCTCCTTTTGATACAAGTTGAATTATCTCATTTCCTCCACCATTTGTTTATCAATCTCGTTGTGAGTGGTAGCAGAACATGAGCCGGAAGCTTGTTGTTTTCTTTTTTTCTTTCTAATCGGGCGTGGTATTTCTTTCACGTCTTCCGGTGAATCATGGTTTAGATCATAAAAAGTTCTACCGTCGGATTTGGCTGGACTTTCTAACATCTTGACCGATGATCGTTTCCTTGAAGGGTTTGGTTAAAAGCGTTTTGTTGTTGAGGAACTTGCCCAAACGTGTTTTGTTGTTGAGCGAAACGATACCAATTCTAAACGTTGTCGTGATCATTGGGATTTATTTTGATTTGAATATGAAATGTAAATATATAAGAAAGAATTGATAGTCGTGCTTAAAAGATTTAAGAAAAAGTGGTATTTATAAAATATGTTTTTGGAAAAAAAAAATATTTTTTTTACCATTGAACGGTCAAAAAAAACCCAAATGGCTACCCCTCTTCTTCTCCTCTCTGCGTGAGAATTCTCACGGAGCTCCCTTTCACGCCCCTTTCACGGGGTAAGAGGGCGGTGTTTCACGCCTTTCATGAGCTTCCACGCCCCCTTCTCACGCCCACACCATATAACCATACACAAACATTGACAATCTCTTTAATCTTTTATTAACTACTTGTGGGAAACCCGTGCGTTGCGACGGAGTCGACAATTTTTGCAAGTTTTATGTTAGGTTATGAATCACTTAAAATAGTTAGGGGTTTCACGTTGGGTTAGTTATGCTATGTCGGAAAATGATGTAAGATATCGAGTAACATTAGATAACTTCTTATTGTATTTGAGTATTATTATTATTATCGTTATTATTATTATTGTTGCCAGACCCGACCCGACTAATATGTATTATTAAATACCAAACATATTATTAAAATAAAACTGAATAAACGAAATTTAAAATTAAAATATTAAATTCAACTAATTAATGACCCGAACCCTTTTTTGACTCGAACCAAAATAATACTAACTCTGTTACTTTTTTTATGCTAAGTGTAAGGGTATTTTAGTACTTTTACATTAGGGGTTGTTTATATAAATTATAAAATTGTTTTTTTATAATATTTAAGGGACAATTTATGTAATTACTCAAGTTGAAAAAAACCAAACCACAATCTCATTCTTTTTTCTGTGTAAAATGAGTTTTTTTATTTGTATGTATTAAAAAAACTGTTTTTATTTTTTAAGCTTTTTTATTGTTATTTTGTTTTTGTTATTTTTATGATTATTATTTAATAAAACTTGTTTTAAATACATAAATAAATACATCTTTTCTACAAGGTTAAAAAGCTTTAATTAAGTGTTGGCTTTAGGTAATTGATCTTTTGCAAAAGTCCTAGGATTGACTATTGATTTCTTATAGTCACACATAAAAAAGTTTCACAGTAACCAATGATTAATTTTAGCCACACATAAAAATTTTAACCGTGACCATAAAATACTTATAGTTACTAGTTTTGTTTCTTTCATTAAGTGGCTAATAAATATTACTCTTTGGTCACACAAAATAATATATATGGCCATATGTATTAGCTTTTAGTCATATCATCAAACAAATATCATGACAGTTGGTCACATTTTGTCACACTTTTCATCTCCCGTTTTAATTTGGCGGGAAAGTGAGAAATAATCATTGATTACTTTAGCCACACATACAAATTTTAAACGTGTCTATTTATTACTTTTAGCCACATGTAAAACCTTTTACCATGACTGTTTATTACTTTTAGCCACACATAAATTCAAACAAATACCAATATGGCAGTTGGTCATATATAGCCACACTTTTCTAGCGTGACTACTAAATATCACAGTTTTTTCTTGAAGTGTGACTAAATATTTCAAAATGATGTTTTTTTGGTCACTTGAAACAAATATTGTGGTCGTAGATCATATTTGGCCACACTTTTCAAGTGTGGCTATTAAATGACACAATTTTTTCATAAAGTGTGGCTAAAGGTTTCAAAAAGATGCGTTTTTAGTCACATGAATAAAAAATTAAACAAATATTGTGGCCATAGATCAAATTTGGCTATACTTTTCTAGTGTGGTTACAAAATGTCACCTTTTTTTTTTTTCATAAAGTGTGCCTAAAAGTTTTGAACATATATACAATGGTCACATGAATAAATAAAATGTGTGGCTAAAAGTAGGTTAAAAGGTTTGTAAATGTGATTAATGACTTTTAGCCACACATTTAATCGAAAGTGTGGCAGGACGGTTTTAGAAAAATTGTGACCGTAGGCCTATTTTGGCGTAGTGTTTGTTCATTGTATGTTGCCGGGAATTCTTCTTTTTGAGTTGGTAGCCTTTTCTATCATTATTACATGTAATATGAAATTATATATTATAAGAAGTACTTACTGATTTTCTTTATTGCATCATTTTTAATACTCAACCCCACACGGGTCTATAACCTAGTATATTATATAGTAGTATAGATACATCAAAAATTGTAATAGTTATTATTTTTCATTATTACATGTAATATGAAATTATATATTATAAGAAGTATTTATAGATTTTCTTTATTGCATCTTTATTGTTATACACGGGTCTATAACCTAGTCCCTCTTATAATAAAAAAACTAAATGGTTTTGCCACTTAGCATCACCACATTACATCTCATAAAATTTTCCCTCCAATATTACATTTATATCCACCATTTAATATTTCTATATTTAGTCTTTTTGTTTTTAAAAAATTACATAAATAAACATTTAACAAATCAGTTTATCATTATTACCACTAGCTAACATTTTTTTTTTAAATTATCATCAAAAGTGAATATTTAAAAAAAATCAAGAATTAAGAAATAAGAGATTTTAAAAAAGCGAGTTTTTAAGTTTTATTATTAAAAAACAATTTTTTAAAATTTATTATCAAAAAACAAGATTTTTTAATTTTACAACTAAAATTTAAAAATACTACGTTTGTATTTTCAATAAATAAGTGTTAAAATAAAGTATACTAATATTTAATTAGTAGTTTTTTAATTAAATTGATATTTATAAATAATTTTTTTACTTTAATTTGTAAATTTTAATACTTAGTTTTTAATAAATTTATGAAACTTGCAAATATTTATTTTAAATTTTTTTTTATATTTTAAACTTTATTTTTTTTAAATGAAGAGAATTATTTTTTTCAAAAAATATGTTTATAAGTTTCAATTCTAATTTATTAGTTTTAATTTTTCATATTTAATTTTTGAATTTTAAATTTAACTAGTTTTTACCCCCGCGCTTCGCGGCGAGAGTCTGGTCGTTATTGGTTTGGCTCGTTTGCGTGGAATCGCAGACTCGTTATAACGTACGATACCCAAAAACACTCGAAGTTGAATACAACTTTGTCTTCAATAAAATTTAAACCAGAACGTTGACAAAAGAAATTATTAAGAACACGGCGCATTCCGTTATTTAAAAAAACATAACGAACGAAAGTTATCATAGATAACGTTGTCGGCCCCATTGTTAATAAAATTTAAACGAAAGCATAGGCACAACGGTAAAAATAATGTTAATAGAAAGGAAACATAAAACTAAATAATAAAAAAGGGGAAAACAAATTAAAAAAATTACCGGTTCGGTTCGTCGAAAACCATAAGGCGAATCGATAATACCAATATCGACAATGATGTTGTTCGCCCATAATAGGTTCGGTTCGTCATGGTACCACAACGGTAATGACACTCGATACAGGCAACGATAAAAAAATCGATTTTGAATACAACTCCGTTTTAAAACAAATTTATATCGGAACGCTGACAAAAAAAACAGCACACCCGTATTTTGAAAAAAGTTAACAAACGAAAGTTTATTGAACTTATGTGGCAAATCTATAAAAAAACGGAGTTTTGAGTAAAAAAAATTACAGCTTATTTTGAATTTTAGTGGCCAGTTTATAAAAAAAACTTTTATAAGAAAAATAAAAAAAAACCCTATAAGAAAAGGGAAAGCACAACTCGACTTGTACTCAATGCAAAGAAACTTGTACATCCCTGCTATACTATTCACCCCCATGAGGTTACTATTCACCCCCATGGGGTTTAAATATGTTAGTAATTGTGTCAAAATATTAAGGAGTGAAATTTTTAAAATTTGGAGTTTTAAATTTTGAATTTAAAAGACGATATATTGTTGAAATTTAAATTTTATTTGTATCATTTTTATTATTTTTTCAATAAGAGATTTAATATCAAAAGTTTAGCGAGATTTTCCTAATACAAGTACAAATAGTATCCGTCAATCAGAGCATATAGATGATGATTTTTATGAAAGTTTATAATCTCCTGATTTTCTAAATGGACTTACACTATTAGGTTTGTTAAACTATAAATGAGTTTTAAATGTATATGTTCCAATTATGCTATTAAGAAATATTGATGAAAAAATGGTTTAGGTAATGTAACAAGACTTCAGGTCAAATCATTAGGTAATTGCATTATAGAAGCGAAGATTATATTTGGAAACAACATTGGTCATCACAATTTTATCCCTATAATTGGGTTAACATATTCAGACAAAAGAATTTCATCAAAACTTCAAATAAGAAAATATACAATTGTAATATGTTTTGCAATGATCATGAATAAAAGTTTAGGGCAACCACTTTCAAATGTTGGTTTATATTGAAAGATCCAATGTTTACTAATGATCAACTGTATGTTACATTATCAAGAGTTAAAAGTAGAGATGGATTCAAACTATTAATCTTTGGTAAACATGGAAAAAATTACCAATACCACGTCAAATGTTGCATACAATGAAGTATTTTCAAATTTGTAAATAATCATTATAAAGTTTCATTTGACATGTAATTTAATGTATTGTAAAAGTACACAACTTATGAAATGTATTTCCATGTATTTTTTGATGTTGTGATTACTCTCATCCATATAATCTTAACGTGTAACAAAATGAAAAGTTACAAATACAATATCATATTTGTATAAAAAAGTTGTCAAGATATTTATCAATATAATTTTAACATTTTATCCTGTGTAACACACGGGGTTAAAGCCAGTGTATTATATAGTAGTATAGATAAGATTATCCAAACATTAAAAGCCTCTTTAATCATTCATTAACTATTCTCTAATAATTAATTATTACTTTTATTTTTTTATTATTTATTAATGCTATGATTTTTTTTTTTAAATTTGTACATAAATAATTTAGTTAATAATATTATAATCACACATTCTAAAACTCTCACAATTTAGATGATAATATTAATCCACTTCAAAATAGACATAAAATTAGTAAATAATTAAAGACATGTGAACACAAAGTTGGCCACATCATGCGTTTTTTTACCCATGTATTATATAAAATATACGTTTTTAACTCGTTTAATTTTCTATTAAGTTTGTTTTTCTTTAATAATTTTCGTTCGTTAACTTTTTTCGAATAACAGAGTGTAAGGCTGTTTTTTTTGTCAACGTTCCGACATATTTTTTTTAAAACGTTGTTTTATTCAAAGTCGAGTTTTTTTATTATAGCCTATATCGAGTGTCGTTATCGTTGTGGTACCGTGACGAGCCGAATATATTATCAGCGAACACCAATGCCGGTATTGGTATTATCGGAACCGGTCTCGGTATTTAATTTATGGTTTTCGACGACCTAAACCGGTAATATTTTATATTTGTTTTCCTTTTTTATTATTTAATTTTATGTTTTTTTAATAACATTATTTTACTGTTACGTCTACGTTTTTAATTAAATTTTATTAACGTATGGCCCGCCGCCGTAGAGCGTAGGTAAAACCAGCTAGTTATAATTGAAAGGTATCATTTCTAATACTTTGTTTTTCTTTTAAGAATCAACAAAAATATTTTATTAAAAAGCTTTCAATATTACGTATCGTTTCTAACACAAATCTGTTATGCAAAAATCCGTTACAAAAGTGAAGGATTATAAAAGTGAATTAAAACGTAAAACAAAACTATGTTGTGGGAAAAGAAACAACGACAATAACAAGCATTGAATCTAATAAAAATGAGAACTGAATATAATTATTTATACAGACAAAAGGGGCGAGTCATGTATTCAGTATGGTGAACTTTTTTGAGCCGCTGGGACTTAGACTCGCCCCTTTATCTGTGATTGCACCCACGTCCCCTATCACACCTTAAGGGACTCTGTTCCATGCACATGAAAGGGCCACGTGGATCACGTCCCCCCACCCATTAAACTTGTGATTATGACATTTATGTGCTTCTATCAAATAGCTAACCTCACATTAGCTGTGAATATAACATATAGGACAGTGATTTTTGTGTGAATCAATCGTCATAAATGCAATGCTTTTTGATTCATTAATAAGAGAATTTTGTTTTTTAACGTCGTGTATTATTTTTATTAGTATAATCTATATCTATACTATATAATAAATAAATATTATTTAATTTTAATAATCTTACCTTTTATCAATTGACAAATAATAATCCTAACTGAGAATATATTTTTACTATCACTCACTACTTCTACGGAGTTAGTCAGGTGTATGAAACTGTCTACGTTTTTATTTAAAAATCAGGGACGAAAAAACAAATATTTTATATTTGTTTTCCTTTCAAACTATTTTCTTACATTAGACCTCCTATTAAAAAACTTAACGCTGCTAGATTTTATATGACGTGGACATCTGCAAGCCGCCGAAAAGACGAGCCAAGCTAGCAGTGGTCTCGTGGTGGGTTTTGAAATTGGCTCTGGTGGTGTTTAACTGGACTCGTTAAACACCAACGTTGTCTATTTAGAATAAAGAGTTATTTTTGTCCATGTGGTTTAGTTATTTTAGTCATTTTCATTAAAAAAAAATTAAAATCCGTCCCTGATTTTTCAAAATGTAGACAGTTTCATCCACCTTTCTAACTCTGTCTACATTTTAACATTAAATCATGGGCAATTTGGTTTTTTCAACTGCCTACTACTCTTTGTGGCATTCAAGAATGATTTTTGAAAAGATCAAACTGCCCCCGATTTAATGTTAAAATGTAGACGGAGTCAGCAAGTGAATGAAAATGGCTAGATTTTTAAAAGTCATGGACGAAAAAAGCTAAAAAAAGTTTTTGAATGACAATGACTAGAATGGCCAAACAACAAGAATGAAAATGACACTTTACTCTAATATTCATTTATTGTATTTGACAATGATTTTAGTAAGCATCAGTTGTCACTAATACAATGTTCAAAAATAATATATTAGCAATAATACGAGCCCATAACTTTGTGACCTAGTGACATTAGTGATTGTCCTTTAGAGCAAGGGGTATACCCCCATCATTCTCTCCCGTGATCCTGGTGGCACCAATGTGACACCATCACTTGAGTGATACACCCCCCTTATGGTGTGAGAGTTGATGTGAAAAAAATCACGGGAGAAAACAAGTGGTGTGATAGTGGGTAGTGAGGTGACATTGAGTGATTGAGTGTGATTATTTTCACTTGATTGATACACCAACCACTTGTGGTGTGATAGTTGGTGTCATATTTTTCATTTGAGATGATCACTTGGAGTATACCGGATGCTTTTATAAAAATGGTGTAAGTTCAAATCCATGTATGGCTAGCATAATAGGTCAGACACGAGACGATAAGACACGATAACCTAAAATGTTAGACACGAACACGACACGATAACTTATCGTGTCATTTTTTTTCAGACACCAACACGAACTTGTTTAGAAACAATATAATATTATTTATATGTTTTAAAATATTTTAAAATATAATCAGGTTTGTTATCGTGTCTAAACAGGTTATGACATGTTAAGATACGATTTTTATCGTGACTTAAACGTGTCAACATGTTAAGACACGAAACCTGTTAACTTTGTGTCATTTCGTGTCGTATTTAGAGGTGGTATTTACGATTAAAAGAATTATTGTTAAAAAAAAGCAATAATACGAGAAATTTCAAGCATTAATACTAGAATTTATGAGCCCGGATACATTCTCATAAGCATTAACGGCCTTTTTAAAATTAAAGCATAACCATTATAAAATTTATGAGTTTATTAGGATAATTTTTCTAAGAGGTTTTCGGGTACCACAATTGGAACCTCTATATATACAGGGCAAGACAAGCGATCTTGGTAGAGATAAAATCTTACGTGTTTGCGTTTTGTATTCTGGTCATTTAAAACATGTCGAAAACTTCATTGAAGATGGTGTTCGTGATCACATTATTTCTTTCTATCTCATGTAAGCTTCGTCTCATCCGTCCTAGTCTTTGTTGTGTTTGAATTTACATTACTGAATTATGATTTGCAGGTTGGCAATTCTCTTGCGGTTTAGCTGACGAAGAACTAGCAACGAGTGAGGATTCGCTATCTTCGAAATACGGTGGTCCTTGTGGTCCCCCTGGTGGTTGCCACATGTATTGTCGAGTTGGTGTGCCTCATTGTTGCCATGGTCATTGCGGGTGTTTATGTACCGAAGAATGCTCTTGTGAGTAAGGTTATGTAGAGGTTGGAATATTATAATAAGTTAATAACATCAATCTCATAATCTTTTTTTTATGTGTATCAACATTTAACACTAACCATATATTTAATCTGCTCAGTAGCATATGTAATTAGTAATCTATATCTATACTGTATAATAAATAAAGGTTTTTAACGCCACGTGTCGCCTCCATATTCATTTTTTTCATTTTTTTTCGACTTACTCTCTTATTAAATGCACTTTCATCTTTTAATAATAATATTTTTTTAAAGAAAATATTAATTGAACTAATAAAACACATTTTTTTTAAAGTATCCCTTATTATAAAAATTTTGAAATCTAATTATGTAACTTTTATTTTCTATTAAAAACTAAATGAAAATCAAAATACATTAAATACTACTCAACGTATTTTTGAAACCCTATTATACCTTAATTTTACATATTTTAAATTTTGTTTTTTATCCTTAGTATATGATACATTTTTACACCTGTAAAATATACACATAAAGATTTTAAAAAAATTATATTAATATTTTTTACCCACACGAATTGTAAGCTAGTGAGTTATATATAAAAGATGTTAAGTTCAAATTTGAAGTATTACAATACATTAATTTATCTTGAAATGTTGGTATAAATGTTTAGTCCTTTTCTTCGTTGAGATTAAAGTTGGGCTTTGCAAAGAGGGGACTGTCAATAACAAGTCATGGAGCCAAATAAAATTTAGTGTTATTTTTTACACGTGTATCTTCAATTGAGATGGTGTTTCCATCCCCCCTACCCCCCCCCCCCCCCTACATGCGTCTAACCTGGTGGCTTCCACACACACGTGTGTGTATATATTGATATATTAATGAGTAAACTTCAGTTTTCGTCCCTACGGTTTGAACCAAAATTCAGGTTTTGTCCCCCTGTAACACATATCCCTGACGTTTTATGTTTTAAGAGTTTCCGTCCCTAGTCCTTAATTCTGTTAAAAGTTTTGTTAGTTTTATATGAAATTACTAGTATACCCTTAGCTCCATCTTCTTCTTCTTCATCCTTAACCCACCACCATCACCAACCCACACCACCTCCTATCGCCACTACCTGACCCCACCACCACCTCCTACCAGAATTCTTGAAATGGTCATCAAGAATCAAAGTCGAGTACATATATTAAAAAAACTAGATTGTTGAATTGGTCATCAAGAACCAAAGCCTTCAATCACTGCAGAAACAAAAAAAAAGGATACACACAGAGCAGATGGTGGCAGAAAATCTTTTTCTGAATTGATACTCGAACGAAGATAACTGAATTACAGATACATTAAAAAAGAAAGGTGGATAATAAAACAAGGTGAAAATAAAGGGAAAACAACCCCACTACAGCGTTTCCATAAAATTGCTCGTTTCCTGGATCATTTATGTTGATAATCTCTCAATTAATCGATCAGTTAATTGGTAATTAGTGTTCATATGCTATTTATTGTTGTGTTGTGTATGGGAAGAAACCCCAACCAAAATTGGAGTCATTCAACCGCATCTGAAGCCAAGCAAACTCATCTAGGGATGGCAATGGGTCGGGTTCGGGCCGGGTATTGGTAATCCCAAACCCATGCCCGGTTGTAAAGTCTTGTCCCATACCCGCCCCGATACCCGCCGGGTATGTTTCGGGTATTTACCCGTCGGGTATCGGGTATACCCGTTAGTATCGGGTATCGGGCATACCATCGGGTATCGGGCATACCAGCGGGTATCTCCATTACCCATCGGGTATTTGTCGGGTACATTTCAGCTACTCTTTTTTATATTTTTAATACCGACAACATATAATTGAAAAAAGAGACTACAACATATTTTGTTTAACAACTACCACCATACAACATATATTTGAAAAAAAGCTATTGTAACATAAGCTCATTTTGCTTTCAGATACATATCCAAAAGTTACTACAATATCCAAAAAACAAACTAATCCATAAAACATATCCAATAAGAGAAAACTGCTGCAGTATCATTGTTTCATTCCCATATCCAAAAATAAGGCTAATCCATCATTCCTTGAAAGCATTTTCCAGTTTTTATCAACTACCATGTCACCATCATTCTTTGAAAGCATTTTCCTACAATTGTAAAGAAAATAAAAGAATACATCATTAAATAGATCACCCCATGACAAGAAAATAACATAAATTCAATAATTTGAAACTTGAAATATATATTTACCTCGTCATCATCATCATAGTCATACTCGATTGTTTTACAATATGCTTCGGTTTCTCTCGAACAAGTTGCTATGTTTATCAAAAAAGCACATACAATTAATATGTAAAGTTAAAATCATTTATAAATGTAATCAAATTAACTTACCTCTTATTTCATTTATCAACCAACTTTGAGCACACATCAACGCTTCTAATGTACTTGGATGAAGGCGGCTACGATGAGGACTTACCAATCTACCACTTGTGCTAAAAGAAGACTCGGAGGCAACGGTTGTTATAGGAATTGCTAATACATCTCTGGCTATCCTCTGGAGTATCGGGTACTTCATACCATTTGTTTTCCACCAAGCTAGTATATCAAGATCTATGTTTGGTGAACAAACTTTCTCTTCAAGATAATGATCAAGCTCCAATCTCAGCAAGATCATGTCTTGACTTATCAGCATCAAAATTATAGCAAGATAGATCTGATTGTCCTGGTGTATTTATCTGATTCATCGATAACACTTGTTGCCGTATATCTTTATTTTTTCGTTTCTTACAATTATTCATATGAGAAAGCAAATGTTTTGTCCCATTTTTGGACTTTGCTCCTAATTTGGTCTTACAATAGATGCACTCTGCCTTTTCCTCACCATTTACCTTTAACTTTGTAAAATGCTCCCATGCAGGTGAAGTAAATTTCCTTTTTTTATCAACCAGGTCATCATGAGATTGATTTGTATTTGTTTGTTGATCTTCTTGAGCATTTTGATTACTATCGGCATATGTTTGTGTATTAGAACTATCACAACCTATAATTCCTTCTCCTTCCTCGTCCACATTACCTGAAAAATAGAATGGTATATAAACGTATATACTTTATTTACAATGTATACAGAACAGATATGAACAGATTTCTTCCATATACGAATATATTTATATATGAACAGAAAAGGTTTGTAAAAATACCTAAATCTTCCATCAATAATGCTGATTATTGGAGAACAGATTGTTCTTGCGAGTTGCGATCAGATTATCGGATATCCACTTGGAGAGTTGGAGGGACGGTAGCAATATTGGAAATGAAAGGTTATTGGAAACATAAATTTAATTGGAAATGAAAGGTTATTGGAAACATAAATTTTTTCAAGATAATTAAAGCAGTAGAGCTGATTTGCAGGTAGGTATCCAATTAGGAAATGAAAGGTTATTGGAAACATAAATTTAATTAATTATTTATGTATTTTAAATAAAAGGAAAATAAATAAAATATTACGGGTATCCAATCGGGTAATCGGGTATATATGTTTCGGGTAATCGGGTCGCGTTTCATTTAATACCATACCCGAACCCGAAAATTTTTAAAAAATCAATCCCATACCCGGCCCGTTACCCGAATACCCGGCCCGTTACCCGCCCCGGATGTTCCGGGTACCGGGTTTTCCCATCGGGTTCGGGTATTTCTGCCATCCCTAAACTCATCGAACAAAATTACCCAGATTTTGTGGGGGCGGTTGCCAGCTGCGGCGGTGGCGGAGTGGTGGTGGGGCGGTTGCCGGCTGTGGCGGTGTGGTGGTGGTGGTGGGGCGATTGTCGGCGGTGATTGCAGGTGAGGAGAGGGGTTGTGTAGCTTCACTTCGACCTCCATGGTGAATTAGGGTTTGGAGTTGTATCCGTAAAGAGATCTAGGATTGTGGAGGCCTATGCATTGGGATTTAGTAGTGGAGGAGTAAGAGTTGAAGCGATGGAGGAGAGAGGTGGCGCTGATGGGATTGAAGGCGGTGGTTGCGATAGGAGGTGGTGTAGGTTGGTGGTCGTGGGGGGTGGTCTCGATCATACGATGATAAAGAAGAATAAGAAGGGGAGGGCTGTATCAGTAAATTTATTAAAAAGTTAACGGAGTGAGGAGTCAGGGACGAAAACTGTTAAAACATAAAACGTCAGGTATGATATGTGTTATATGGGGACGAAACCTGAAGTTTGGTTTAAACCTAAAGGACAAAAAGTGAAGTTTACTCTATATTAATAGTAGCTAGTTTTTTGCACCGGCTTTTATGCGACGCGAGTCTATTTTCAATAAAATTTATGTCGGAACGTTGACAAAAACAAACTAAAGAACGCCGCACATTTCTTTTTTTAATATAAATTAATGAACGAAAGTTATTACACAAAAAACGAAATTATTAAAAATTTAAACGGGTTAAAAGCATATATTATATATAGTATGAGGGGTAAAAACGAAAATTAAAGAATAAAAAACAAAAGAAAGTTGAAGGTACTATTCCCGCTCATGCTTTTAAATATATACATAATTTATACTTTAATCAATATGTACTTTTTTTGAACGACCAACAAATTCTATAAACCCGGCCACCCGGTTTAAACCATTTGTTTTAACACCACACCTGCTCAAGTCCGACACTGCTTGTTGGGTTGATGAAGTAGAAGTTTCAATTTCCAAATCATATTAAACAATACAAATTAATGGAATTCACCGCATCACAAAATCAAATCAAGAACCAAAATCAAAATATAGACACCAACTGATATTGTCGGTGAAGCTCTGTCGGAAAACTGACGTGGGTAATAATTTTGTCAACGGATATTATCGAAGGTTCAACAACGGATATCGAATGACGGATATTGCCCAATGAATTTTAGAATCCTTATTATAATAAATGATTTTAAAAAACGTCACATATGATCATCATCTTTTTTCACACAAAAATCTTTTAATCTTCCTTATTTCAAGTAAGTTTGAATTTTAAAATTTAATTATGTTAATGTTTTTATTTAAAAAAAATAATATAAAATATGAATTCAAATTATTACTTAATTAAGAAAACAAAGAATTTTATTTGTTGTTTTACACATTATTTTAAATTTTCTATACATTATTAGGCTTTCATTTTTTTTATTAAACAAACTCATGTAATACATAAATATATAACCTAGTACATAATAAAATAACTGTTTTTAAGAGCGTATTTATAAAAATAAAGAATGTTTTTTTTTCAAGAACAAATTACTAATGGATCTAATTCTATCCATCTTTTGAAACTCAACTAACTTTTATTTACTTTTATTATTTTCTTAAAAAAATAATATACATAAAATCAAGAATTTTATAATATTTAACTTTTAGCTGAAACACGATGTCGTATCATGTACCTAATGTCTAGATGTATATCTATATTTATATCTATATCTATACATACTAATAAATAAAGGTTTTTAGGGACACGTTTTCCCGTCTTTCTTTCCTATTAATTGCACAAACTTTTTTTAATTATTTTTTAGTATTTTTTATTTTTCATCTCTCCCTCCTATTAAATAATAATGACCTATATGATTTTTTATAAAAAAGTATTTTATTTAAATAAATATAGATTTGTTTATAAAACTTTTTTAGAAGTTAAACATTTTTTTCTTTTCATAAAACATTTTTAAAAAGTAATTATATGACGTTTCTAAAATTTGTCTAAAAAACTATGTAATATGTAAATCTTTATTATTAAGTATATAATATTGTATTTATTTAACCCGTGTAATACACGGGATTTTTAACCAAGTTTACATATATATATATATACTATATAATAAATAAAGGTTTTGAGATGTCACATGTCATCATTTTATAGCATCTAGATCTTTGTTTTCCCGCCTAAAAATTGTCCAATTATTTATTTTAAACTCCTAAATTGATTAAATACCATTTAAACATTTTCATATTTCTTATGATTTTAAATTTTAAACATTAAATGTAGGATAACTTTTGGTTGACTAATAACTTCTTATTTTAAATACAATATTTATAATTAAATTTAACTAATTCATTATAATTAATAAGATTTTTAGGTGTTAATTTTAATTTTTTAGAATATTATGAATTGTTACTATGTAATTGTTTTATAAGTTATTTTCTAACCGTGACACTATATAATCTAATAATAATCTACCAACATATAAAATATTTATTTATTGTATTATTTTCATGATTTAATCCGTGTAACACAAGGTAATCTAACCTAGTATATATATATATATATATGTATATATATGTGGAAGGATCATAAGAAAACTCAATATTCATGAGAAAACCAAAAAACTATTTATTTAAGATAAAAAAAATAAAAAAAAATTCATAACTCAAAAAATAAATCAAAAATTAAAAAACTGCTTTGGAGACCTTGTTGCTCACGTCGTCATCGTTCAAAAAAAAACTCGAAAAGTAGTGGGTTTTGCTTTTGGTTTTAGTTTAGCTTTTAAGTTAGGTTTTTGGAAGGATGGGTATGGGGTTTAGGTTTTTGGGAGGTGGGTGAGGGGGTTTAGGTTTTTAGGGGTGGGTGAGGGGGTAGGTGGAGTGGGATTAGGTTTTTAGGTGGGGGTAGGGTGGGGGGATTAGGTTTTTGGGGGGTGGGGTGGGGGTTTAGATTTTTGGGGGGTGGGTGAGGGGTTTAGGTTTTTTGGGGGGGGGGTGGGTGGGGGGGGGGGTTTTAGGTTTTTGAGTGGGGTGAGGGTAGGGTGCGAGGGTTTAGGTTTTTGGGGTTGTGTTGAGTTTTTGGGTGTACTACACATATGAAGTAGAAGCTTTTTGGTTTTCTCATGAAAATGAGTTTTCTAGTGAACTCACCCATATATATATATATATGGGAATGATCATAAAAAAACTCACTGTTAGTAAGAAAACCAAAAAACTACTTATTTAAGGTAAAAAAATAATAAAAAATCATAACTCAAAAAATAAATCAAAAATTAAAAAACTGTTTCGGAGACCTTGTTTCCCACTTCGTCCTCATTAAAAAAAACTCGAAAAATAATGGGTTTAGTTTAACTTTTAGGTTAGGTTTTTGGAGGGGTGGGGGGTTTAGGTTTTTGGGGGATGGGTGAGGGGGTAGGTGGGGTGGGGTTAGATTTTTGGGTGAGGGTCGGGTGGGGGGATTAGATTTTTGGGTGGGGGTCGGGTGGGGGGATTAGGTTTTGGGGTGGGGTGGGGTGGGGGATTAGGTTTTTGGGGTTTTGTTAGGCTTTTTGGTTTAGTTTAGGTTTTTGGAGAGGTGGGGTGGGGGGTTTAGGTTTTTTAGAGGGGGGGTGGGTGGGGTGGGTTTAGGTTTTTGGGTGAGGGTGGGGGGTTTAGGATTTGGGGGGGAGGGGGTGGGGGGTTTAGGATTTTGGTTGGGGGTGGGGATTTTGGGTGTACTACACATATACAGTAGAAGTTTTTTGGTTTTCTCATGAAAATGAGTTTTCTGGTGAATTCACCCATATATATATAGGGTATGGTTATAATGAAAACCATCTTTAGTTGAAGAAACCCACTAAACCTCATCTCAACCCTTCATTTGTGATGATCAATGGCTCATATTCAATCTTGAAAAGTTGTACTTTCAAATTAATATTTTAACATTATAAAAGTACAAAAAGGGTAATTTGATCTTTTGGCTAAAATCATCATATCATCTCTCTCATACTTTATTAAATTATATATTCTCTCTCATACTTTTTAAATTATATTATTTAATTTTTTAACTATAAAGCTAGAAAATTAAAAATAAAAACACTACTATTTTTATTTTAAAAAACTACTACTTTAAACGTTGTAGTTGCTTACTTTTGTTACATATGTTAAAACAAACTTAAATATTTAAAAAATGATCCAAAAAACTATAATAATTCAACATACGTGTTGTTACATATGTTAATACGAACTTAAAACTATAAATATTAATTATAATCAACATTAAAAATGTAACAAGGTATTTTATACAAGCTTAAATATTTAAAAATGATACAGGAACTATAATAAGCTAATCAAAAACATGAAACCTAAATAGGCTTAATTTCTTGATAATCATCTTTATCTTTGACACAAAAATTGTTCACATACGAAGAAAACAAGTTCATCAACTTACATATATAACTATATATTATGTATAAACTAACTTAGAATGCATGTAACACTTGTAACATATGTAAGGTTACGTATGAAATAATATAACTTTCATGAGTTTACGTATTTAAATTGCCAAAAATAACAAGTGGTCATGTAAAATTACGTATGTAAATTTACAGGTTGGATTACATAAGTAACAAAAAAAATGTAACATATGTAACTATATATGTTAAATAAACAATATTACTCGATTGTAGTCTTCCTGTTGAGCGCGTAGGAAATGAGCTTGGCTTCTTCTTAGCCACTGCAAAAAGAAATGTCAAAACTTAACGAGTAAATGATGGTTAAATACTAATAAGTTTATTTAAATGCTATGAGGTATTATATCATATTGTTTTAACAGACATGTCAGCAAGGCAAATGAGACATCAAAATCAAATGTTACGTAAAGGATATTACATATGTAACTAGCAACTTTTTACATATGAAAATCAAATGTTACATATGTAAGAATCAAATGTTACATATGTAAAAATATCATTTCTTTCAAAGCATCGATATAGCCCGAATGTAACCTCACCTCCTTCAACCGCCACTTTGTTTAAAATATGAGGCATATTTATGTATGCAGTAGACCAAAACTCGAATCCATTTAAACAAGGTATAAACAGAAAACCCATATATCATAAACATAAACCTAAATAACCAACGCACGCAACCAACATCAACAAACAATCAAGTCTGCAACCAAAAATATGAACACCAAAAGACATATTTTTTCAACAAGAAACATACATATGCCTCATATTTTAAACAAAGTGGAAAAGTGGACGACCAAACAATCTGAGAATGAATGTGGGGAAAAACGATTTAAAAAAAAAGAAAGAAACCGTACATAAGCTTCGGGTTTGCAGATGCGTAAAATCCTAAAAATAGCAAATAAGCTTCCCCTTCGCCATCGTCATCATCATCACGACTTCCCCTCCGCCACCGCCTCCGCATCTTGACAATTCCCCATTGCTAACCACAAAAAACATAGATCTGAATACTCCGATCACTCAACGGCTAAACAAAAACTTTCCGATCAGAAATCAAATAATTCTAAGGTTTTAAAGGAAGTTCTGTATAAAATAACGAATTTTAAGGATTCAGATGCGGTGGTGACGAATTTATACAGATCCGTTCTCTATATAACTCGGTTGAGTTTGAAGAAAATGAATAGGTTGGAAATGATAGGGATGATGGTGATCGTTGAAATGGTATAGAGAGAGAGTGTGTGTAATTGACTATAATACCCTTGAGTGGTAAAAAGAAATCTTGACAAGTGACATCTTGAGAACCACAAATCAGAGTTTAGTGAGTTTTTTCATTTAAGAACAATTTCTTTTTTACCCTTTCCCTATATATATATATATATAGACACACCCCTTTCCCGTGTTTGTCAAGATCAAATCGAATATCGATTATCCTTTATAACAATATGGTGAGACCAAAACCCACCAATATCGATTATACACTATAAGTCCATGTTTTGTCGCTAATGGAGAAACTATTAAGCAATATACCACTTTTGGACCAAGGGTTAAAGATACGATAGCTACAAGCACTACACTTTACAACAACATTTAGATTGGATGTTTGTGGCTTAAATTAGTTGAAGACTTCATCATCTATCTAATTTTTACGGATATATAATAAGACAGATTAGCACATGTAAACTAACCGGTCAACCTCTTTAATCTGTGATTGGTTAATATAGTCCAATAAATTAAAAAAAAGAGAGTGGTTATCATTATAGATTAGACTTTTAACAAGCGTGTTTATAATTAAAATATAAAGAAACCTCGAAATAAATTAAATACTAAACCACAAAAACGAACAAAGTTTATTTATTTATTTATTATTATAATGGTTCATTGCTTCATTTAACTCTTAATTTGGTCCCATTCCACTACTTAAGCTTAAGCTTAGACACAAATGCACAATTAACTAATCATACACTAAACAATATAAATATAAGTTCATTATCTTTGTACACACGTAACAATTTCGTTTACAAAGACTTCTTTTAATCTTGGTAAACTCGACCACTTTTATCTAAATAAAATAAAACAGACAAATTGGTTTTTAATAATCCAAACTATGACTTAGAGGTGCACAAAAAAACCGGTTTTTTTTTAACCCGGTTCAAACCGGCAAACCGGTTTGGGTCAAACCGGTTTGGACCAAACCGGTTCGGGTTGCCCAATAACCGCCGGTTTCAAACCGGTTTGAGGATTTCTGAAAAAAAATCGGGTTGGGACCGGTTTTGGCTAAACCGGGTTAGGAAACCGGTTTGAACCGGTTTGAACCGTTGGGCGAATTCTGGCCGTTGGGGTCGATTTTGGCCGTTTTTTGGAGTTTTTTGGACCCATAAAACACTATAAATAGGTGGGGGTGTTTAGGGTTGATCACACTTCTCTTTACACTCTCTAATCTCTAAAACCGCTCTTTAACCGCTCAAAAACGCTCTCTAAACTCAAAAAAAAACATGGAAAGTTTTGGTGTTAGTGGTTCCTCAAACGAAGTTACCGTTGTGAAAATTCTAGCAACAACGAGAAATCCGGCAATCTGGTGCAATTACGATTTATGTTTGTTGTCAAACGGAAAGGAACGTGCTCGTTGCAAGTTGTGTGGTGCGTTTTTGGGGAAAGATTCAAACACTACTTTGAAAACGCATATGGAAAAATCTTGCCCGTCATTGAAGGGAATTCCAAGTGAAGGTCAAGCCTCGATGACAAGCGAAGGAGGAATTTGGAACTTTGATCCAAATATTGTTCGAGATCGAATGGCGAGGTTAGTGATTCAAGAAGGATTGCCGTTCAACCACTTTGACAATCCGCGCTTGACAAAGATGATTCAAGAGACACTCCAACCTCGTTATCACCAAGTAAGTCGCACAACCCTTAGACGAGATTGTATAAAAATGTGGAAAAAAGCAAAAAAAGAATTAATTTTAGGTTTTGAAAATTTGCAAACCGGTGTAAACTTAACCACCGATGTTTGGTCGGCTCCACATGGTATACCCGATTCGTACCTTTGCGTTACCGCGCATTGGGTTGATCCCAATACGTGGCAAATGATGAAGCGTACAATCGCTTTTGACTTGTTTGAATATCCACACACCGGCGAAAATTTATTCCAAAAAATAAATATTCCAAAAAATAAAACGTTGAACTTACTGTTTTATATTTGTTATTCTTTTTGTAATGTTTTACAATTTTATCTTGTTATGTTTTTTAATTTCCGAACTATCCAAATATTAATAAACGTTGAACTTTATGTTTTAATTTTGTTATATTTTATTTTGGATTTTATATTAAAAACATAAAATTTATTTGATTTTTTTTTTTAATAAAAACCGGTTTAAACCGGTTTAAGGGGCAAACCGGTTTAAAACCTACCCGAACCGGTTTGACCGGTTTACATATTTCCCTCTCTGAAACCGGTTTAACCCGAACCGGTTTGGGTCCAAACCGGTTTTGACTTTTCGTTGACCAAACCGGTTCGGGTCGGTTTGAACCGGTTTGGGTTAAAAAACCGATTTGTGCACCTCTACTATGACTCATTGGCTCATTATAATACAAATTAACAATTTAGCTGGTGATAATCTCAACTTTCATCTTTGTAGTCAATGATACTCCCAGTAGCATAATCATCATATATTCCACTCGATTCCCACAGATTTCGCTTGTACATTTCTCCATTACATTTAAAATCATTATTTTGAGAGAAAATAAACGTAAACCGAGTGTAAATATATGATGATTATGCTACTGGGATTGTCTTTGACGACATAAGTGAAAATTAAGATTATAACCAGCCAAACTGAAAATATGCATAAAATAGTTGTATACCTATAGAGAAGGATGAGTCGGATGAGATCTACCGATGTTGAAAGTACCAGCATCACCGGTATTGATATAATAGAGATCACGAGCGGTCCCAAAGCCAAATAAACAACCATTCTTCCGGCATCCTACACTAGTGTGTCATTAGTAGAGTATTCTATTCCACATATACCGATTTTGATAACACACATTATTTAAGTGGCTACAAAAATCCATTTATTCATTATACTTAAACTAATCTAGGTGTCTAGTTTTAGAACAATCCGATTCTCGTAGTGTTTAGGTACAGAAAGGTTAATTAGCCTATCTAACCAATATAATAGATTAATAATATATCACTAATGTATGGTGTCATCTAAAGAGAAGTGCGCTTTGACTCATGAATATCATTTTAATATACTAAAAGAAAACGAGGTGCTGATTTTGACATATAAGTGTTTTGCAGCCCGTAAAAAATAAAATTCAATTTCTTAGATTGAAATTTTACAAATAATATTATAACTTTTTGTATTGATGTTAGTTTCTTATTGTATTTTTAAGGTAATGTAAAAGGAGAGAGAATATTGAGGGAATTTCTGATTTTTATTGATAACTTTAAATAATTATACAAATTTGTTTATACACAAAAAAAAACCAAAACTACGCTAACAAGGCTAACATGACTAAAAGGAACGAAACTTTCGTGCGAATGTTAAAGATGCACACAAAAGTAAGAACTTTTGTGCGAAACATCAGATAACACCATCAACCCTCTCAACTTGGAGGTGTATAGAACCGCAACATCGAAATCAAATCCACGTGTGGATGGCCAGCCAGACTCTTGGTGAACAAATCTGCAAGTTGATCCAAAGTACGAGTATAAGATAACAGAATTGGACATTCTTGAAGCTTCTCGCGCACAAAATGACAATCCAATTCAATATGTTTGGTTCATGAAAAAACAAATTTTTAGTAATATGAATAGAGGAACAAGAATGAGACCATGAGCTTGAAACTAGGAAAACAAATGAGTCAACCAAGCGAGCTCTTATGACACTGATGTTGTCTTCCTCGTTATCTCCTTCTATTGCCATCGCCATACGTACACACCACCACACTCAATTGTTGTAATCTTCTTCTCCTTCTACCGCAGTTGTTAACCACCACCACACCAACAACACCACTACCCAACACCACTCGATGTCGTCCCACACAGCCGTACCGTCGCCAACACAAAACCCTAAATCTAGGCCACCTGTTCCGGTCCGAAAGCCACCACCATCATACACCGCATACTCAATCGCAGTTGCTTCCGAAAACCCTAAATCTAGCCACCGCAAACCACGAATTGATCTAGTTGCCTCCATCGTCGCTGCTGCCACCACAGGCAGCCGACGCTCATCACCAAGTCTAGGGTTTGCAGAAACAACCTGCGATGGAACCTAGCAGTCGTCGCATACAACGTGACACCACTGCCTTTAAGCTCGTCGCGGGTATACAACATCAGCCCATTTCCTAACGAGAGGCATGTCCACACCAACATAGGTCGCGAAAGTTTTGCTGGTGAAGAAAGGATGGTGTGAAAAAAATAGTTTCGGCTAGGTGAATCTTATGGCGGGCGAAAGTATGGAGGGTGAAACTTGGTGATGAGCGAAAGTTTTTCCGAAAGGGAGAAGTGGCTATACAGCAGGAGGGAGAATGAGAGAAGATGAAGACCTTTTATTTTTAAGTTCTCTGTTTTTACTTTTCAACCTAAATCGCCCCCGCTTAGCTTGCGGGGGAGTATTAGACCAAATTGTAATTGAGTTATAGTGTAATTTGATAGTATATATAAACTACCTTATGTAACCATACCACAACCATTCTAATACATGAACAAATACATTTTGGTATTTGAGTGTGAGATTGATGCATTGTTTGAGAAAGGTTTTTAAAGATGTTTATATTTATGGATCACATGACTAGATATGCTTTGTAAGTTTTTACCCTATATACTCTTTTCAATACAATGATGGGTTTCATGCACGGATGGACATTTCAGTAATAACACATTACAGAGGAAAAAAACAGAAAACTGGTAACAAAAATCCATAGAATTTACGTGGTTCAATATATCGATATGATTGACATAGCCAAAGGACAAGACAAGAATATGTATTCTGCAATCTGCATACGACTACTATTACATTGCAGAACTCTTAATTCGAATATTTAAAAATATTGGAAACTCAAACAACTACCCTATATACAAGTAATGCTGGGTTAAGATAATTATATAAAAATTAATTTGTTTTTATTTGTCTTTCATCTCTTCCACAACATTCCACGGTCAAATGTAAGATACTTCACGTCACCAACATCCACAAAGACCCTCAAACTCAAAACCATTACGTATATTTTTTTGTGGCACTCCCAACTGGAGGGTGTGGCGTGTTGTAATTAAGTTTTCAAAATCAAAGTAAACTCTGGCAAATAAAATATAAAAAATATCAGTATATAACATCCATTTAGATTAGTATTTTCCAATTTTACAGCCCACTTTTAGTTTTGCGGACCTTAAGTCTTAACTATCTTATTTTCTAGCTTATTGTATATCTTAAGTGCTCTCCAACTAAGTGATTGTAGCTATAAACATGTGTCAAATGTGTAGAATAGTTTATTAGTTTGATAAAGAAAATAAGAACTTATTAAGTTATGTTTAATCAAAGAAAGTATGAGCTTTTGACATGATTTCAAATCCAAATATATAAAAATATATGTCTTCACTATGAATTGCTTTGATCCAAAATGAAGATATTTTTGTTGAATCGTGAAGAATGACGTATTGCTAAGATGGTTTAACCATTATAGAATAAGTTTTCTTGGAGAGTAAATTAGTGTATGCGAATTATACCTTGATTCGTCTACTAAAAATATAACACTCTTGTCATTGTAATTGTGGAACAAGAATCAGTATTACACTTTAACATCCAAATATTTCAAGCAAATAAAGACAATATAGTTTCTATTTAAATAGAAAGGGAAAAGTGGAAGGGTCTAGTTGCAACTTTCCATATAAGAGGAAACCCCTATAAAAAGCTTAGCCAAGCCACCCCCTCCCCCCTTCCGCACACTCACAACCAGTTCAGCAACATTTGCGAGAACTTTAGAGAGAGTGAGGGCATGAAGGAGGGAGAGGGAGAGGGAGAGAGAATCAAGAAAGAAGGGAGTATCGAGCTTCCGTTTGACCCTTTTCTGGCCAAGGATCAACGAGGGAGAAGAGAACCAAAAGCTACACGAGATAGAGGTAATAATAGAACCCAATATCTTGATTTTTTTGCTTGAAATGGGTTTTAGGCAAAATGGGGTCTTATCCAAAAGGTTGGATTTTTACGTATGATATCGCATGAAAACCTTAGATTTGGTAACATGGATGCTAAACATACACTTTGAACAAAGAAAGTTAGAAACTTGATGCCATTACTATTTATATCTGCCTCATGCAGAAAAGTTAGGGTTTTTGGTAATGAAGAACAGAATATTCGCATAAAGGGGAAAACGGGAACCGAGGGTATTCACCCAGGGGCACACACGTGTACTTGAAGTGGATACTTCATGCGTCTACGCAAAGTAATCGTTGGCTAACTTGAGCGGGAACTCGAAGCGCTCGCAAGGTGCGTGTACTTTTGTGCGCATGCTCAGAGTATTCGCACGAGGGGCGTATATAGGGAAGTATTCACAAGACTTGGGTGCGAGTACTTCTATACGTATACTCTGTGTGTGTACTCCTGGGGAATGTACTTAGAATAATTCTATTATAGACGACTACAGCAATACTTACAGAATTTCGTGTGTTAATTCTGATGCAGATAGTATGGTAACACATCCAACCGTTTTAGAAAGAACAAGCAAGTCAGGTGAGTTCTAGATTCCCTTTTATGCCTACTTTTAAGGTAGTGTGCATACTATGTCGTCTTTATTATATTTGGGTGTTAATAAACAAAAGCGCAGGAAGCGTTTACTATAACTGCATGTTAGCTAGTAAAGAAAAGAAAGTTATAAAGAAAGATAAAGTGAGGCAATATGAAATAAAGATATTTATGACGGTTTAAAGAAAGTTTAAGGATGTTTTTAATAAATGTATAAAAGATGAAGTTTAATAAGTCATTACAATGTCTATATATAGGAAAGTGAATGGAAGGGTTCCTTCAGGAACATATGTTACTTTATAACAAGAGTCTTGTGAATTCGGCACAAGGACGTAAAGATTTTTTAAACATTAAGAATGTTTTCTCTAATTTCCTTAATTAAAAAATATATTCTGAAATTTGGTTGATAATTAAATAATATAATCTGTAATTTGCTCTTTAATCTTTTGATAAACATATTGCAAGATTAAAATATGTTGGTTGTTTCTACCATAAGATAAAATAATGAAAAAAATATTTTTTTTTTATTCTTGTTTAGATGGATGAACTAAAATAGATATCTGGGCTTTCATAAGACCACTACAATTGCCTTTTGCTCTCCTCGTCCTATAAAACCCCTCCATTCGTTATCGGTTCTCTACACATCTTCATCCAAACATTACTTCTTCAAGAAATTGTTTTGAGGTTTAAAAAAAACATGGAAGAATATTATTACAACTTAGTTACTAAATATGAAGATTTTACCTCTCACTTCCCTCAAAACTTCAGTTCTTTTGAACCCAACATCTCTTCTGCTATCGAATCAAATTCAAACATTATGTACGGTCATCATCAAACTCGAGTGCCGGTAGTTAATTTTTCTCCATCCATTAGATGTAACAACTCGAGTACTTCGGAGGAAACCGATGAGGGTCACATGATCATCAATGAGAGAAAGCATAGGAGGATGGTATCGAACCGGGAGTCAGCTAGGAGGTCAAGAGTGAGGAAACAACGGCAGCTTGACGAACTAGGCGCCCAAGTGACGCGACTCAGGAACGAGAACCGTGGGCTCATGGTTAAACTGAACCAGTTCTTGGAGTCCCATGAAAAAGTTGTTCAAGAAAATGATAAGTTGAAGAAAGAAAGTTTGGAGCTAAAGAAGTTGGTTAGTGAAGCTCAACTTGATAACACATATACTACTTTAGGAGATCTAGGGCTTTTCAGAGATCTTCATGATGATGATGATGATGATGATCATGATGGTTATGGTTATGATCATGATTTGGCTGTACTTACTCCTTGCACCACTGCTCATCTCAGGGCTCAGTCATCCAATAGATCTAAGGTTGCGTCTACTACTTTTGATTCCTCCACTTTGCTTTAACTCATCATATTGGTTGTATTTTATGATTATATATAAAAGAAATATATTTTTTTTCAAGAAGATGTATGATGTTTAACTTTTGATGGGTGGTGTATTTGGAAATTAACCATATTCAATGCATTTCTTGTAACTCACCAACAAATGACACGTTTAATTTTATTTTTTTTGTTTATCTTAACGTTAACTTCATTTATGTATCATCAATCAAACCCATTCTGACCCGTTACCCAACCCAACCCATATGACCCGATATTTTTCATCGACGACTACGGCACACCGTCCGCAATATCATCGAATCATATTTTAACCCGTGGGTCACGTTAACCCTGAGTAAACGCCGTTACCTCAGTTTCAGTTGTACAACATCAAAACCATTGACAGACCACCAAGGCATTGCCCCTGTTATGCTTATGGCCCTACGACTCCTACGTCCGCAAACCACCATAAGGCTAGTAATAGGATCAGTCACGAGGACTAGACCGCTATCTCCCAGACTTCTTATCTGTCAGTTCATTCCCTTTTACAAATTAGATACGTAATGATTTCATTTAATACATTTGCCCTTTTCCTTCACATAAAACGTTACATTCATTTATAAAACCCTTTTCTTTCTTAAACCTTACACTTTGTAAACATTCTTGTTTCAAACATCGATCCTTTCATAAACCATTCGTTACATAATCATTTCGTTTCAGAATCATTTCTTCAACATTTCGTGTGAGTATGCTTCACCCTAGAAACAAGTAAATAAGGATTCTTGACTCACCTGACGTCTGTAATTAACTTGAGTTGGATGTCTATTTAGTGCTAACGTGCAAACCGATCTGCACAAGTCAACACGCGAATTGTATCATTTATGCTAGTGTCGCTGGGATAAGATCAGTATCGCCAGACTAGTGTCGCTGGCACATGAACAGTTTCGCCAGACACACTTTTCCGTGTCGCTGGAACTTTTGTTCTAGACTTAGTGTCATGTAATTCAGTGTCGTCACATATAATGTCGCCTAAGTTAGTGTCGCCAAATGGTTTTGGCAACACTACTAGTGTTGTCGAGGAATGGCTCGTGTCCCAATCATTGGAAACCTTGGGGACGACACCACTCATGGTCGTCTTCCCTGATTAGTGCCGCCTGAAGAAACAGTGTCGCCACTTGAAGATCTTCATATCCAGTCCCGTTTTTAACTCAAGTTCGTAAGTTTTTAAGTCCAAAACGTTTGTTTAACTTCCATAAGCCCAGATCTGGCTTTATACCGCATATTGCACGTAAAAACATTGTCTTTTAAGATCAAAACCCTAGTTTTACCTCAAAACTCATTTAAATTGAAAACAGAGGTTTTAGGTTGATTCTTACCTCAAAAACAACATTTCTTCGTGGATCCATGCTCTACAATGACGGAGAAGCAGACTGGAAGCAACTTGAAGCCAAATACTTAAGTTCTTGAACTTTCTCTCTCTAGAACTCTCTACCTCTCTCTCTCTCTATAGATGAGTTTGTGAGGTGTGATGGTAGTGAAGGCTGATCCAAAATTGTTTAGGGTTTATGTTAACCCACTTTGGTCAAGCCCTTAGCTCCCGCAAGCCCATTATCTTCCCTTCCTTCTATTGGCCCATTTAAATATCGGGTTTTTCGGATGTTACAATTGGAGGTACGACTCTTTCATTTCTTCCTCCTTTTTCAGGTAGCCTCTGAACCCAGTCTGTGTTTCCAATGTACCTTTACCAACTATATCACCTTATTTCGTAGATGCTTTTCTTTTTATCCGGAATGGCAATGGATTTTTCGATATAGTTTATACGGTTATCGATCTTGATGTCTGATAGTAGCACGTGGGCTGCGTTGTCAGCCAAACACTTTCGCAAACGTGACACGTGAAAAGTATGATAAATATCACTTAGCTCATCATGATAGTGACACTTGCATCAAAGATATTCAATTAAATCGCATTGTGAAGGATTGTTAAAAAAAATTCTTTAACTTTGCCCAATTGCAAATTAGAACTGTTCACGATCTCTTGTAATGTATGTAGTTATTATTATATGTAATACAAATACTAACTTCATGAGCAGTGCTCTCTCACACAATTGATACATACAGTTGCTGTATGTATATATATATGCTTCACGTGTTACCCAGCTATTTCCCCCTTTCTCTCCCACTCGCTAAACACACACCGCCACCGACAATCACACCACAGCCGGCTATAGAAATGAGAAGAAACCATCGTTACCGCCACCTAGGGTTTTGCACCGCTGAAGAAACAGAAACTACAGGATCCATAAAAACGCTTATTGGAGAAGAGAGGGGTAAAGGAGGCGCGATAGAGAAGCCGGCTGAGCACAAGAGTCCGTCGCTGTCTCCACTTTTTGTTCACCGTTTACTACGATTTTAGGGCCATTTGATGAAATCCAAATTGGGGAAGACCGGCTATTTTCTCTTGCTCCGAACGAAATGGACAGACCATATTTGCAGGTTTAGATACATGCATGTCTCCATTTTGTGCGGCCTCTTCGGTGAGTGCGGTATTCTCGCCGGAAAAAAGAAACGAATGAGAGGAAACAAGTTCTTTGGAAACAATAAAAAGTAAAAAAGCTATTTTATAGATAAAATGAGTGAATTGCTTGGAAACGGGAATAGTTATAGTTACATTTTGATTTTTAAAAATATATAATCTATATCTATACTATATAATAAATAAAAATTTTAAAGGGACACTTGTCAATCTCTTATTAATCCTTATCATTTTTTTTCTCGCCTCTCTCTCCTATTAAATATACAAACTTTCTTTAATAGTTTATTTTATTATAATTTTTTATTTTTCGCATCTCTTTCCTATTAAATAATAATGAAGTTCTATAATTATTTTTATAAAACCTTTTTCATTTAAAAAAAATATGATTGTTCATAAAACATTTTTATAAATTACACATTTCTTTCAATCTTTTTATAAAACATTTTTAAAAAATAACTATATAACGTTTCTAAAACTTGTATTTAAAAAACTATGTAATATGTCATAAATATGTAATATGTAAATTTTTATTATCAAATATATAAAACTTTATTTATTCAACCCGTGTAATACACGAGGTTCTAACCTATTAATTATATATCAGTGCTTTGGAAATTTAAGAGTTGGTAATCTTTCATTTTTTCTCCATTAATTTTTTTTAAGTGCAGAAAGTTTTATCCCATTATTAACATGAACATTTTTTTCTAATAAATATTTTATTTCTAAATCATACAACCATATATTTGAGGTGAAAGAATCTTCAATAAGACAAAAGAAATGCTAAGTATTAAAACGGAATGAAGAATAATCAATAATTTTAATTGAAGAATTAGGAGTATCAAGATAAATATTTATGTAACATTATAAATTCTTTTTTTATTAAAAAAGTTAACAATTTTTTTACTTACTAATTTAATTTTTTATAAATAAATTTGGGGTTTAATTTTTAGAATATTTTACGTGATTTTACTTATTAAAGAAAACCAAACCTCATTAGCGGGCTTTTTTTCCTATGTTTCGCTATGAACGGACAAAATCCATACGTCGAATAGGGTATGTTTTGAATTTGGTTTTTCAAAACAACGTTCAATATGATGTGTTTGTTTTTTTTAAACGTAATATTTTTAAAAAATCAGAATATACCGTTATAACATGATTATTTCTATCAATGTTTTAGCTCGATGTTCATAACCGAGCCATTGTAACACGCCACCCACTGCAACGCGAAGGGTATCAAAACTAGTTATATATGAATATCCAACATCTCTTGCAATTTTAGTTTTTAAAATAAACGTGCACTATCAGTATCCAAACCATAATCATGTTTCAAGGAATTCTCAAACCAAAGGCCAATTCGTCCAGCGATAGCCCCATGGCTTCCTCTGTAGAAGGTCGTGGAATCGAGTCTCGCTTGCTGCAATTTGTTTCGGGTTGAGACAGAGGTGGTCCTGAGTTTGATACCCTTGAGCGTCAAAAAATTGGGACGTATCACAGGAGTCGAACTTCTGTATTGGGGATAAAAAACGACGTTAAAAAAAGGAATTCTAAAGTTTAATAAAACCTTTTTTTTATCTATTAATGTTAATGATCAATTTTAATTTATTTTTTTCATATTAAATAAAAAATCAAATATTGTCAAGCTATTAATTTGATCAAATCTACATTAATATGGAAAATCAATACGGTCTACTACATAAATGGGGTAATAACTTCTAAAATATTTTTTTAAAGAAATTATAGTTTCATTGTTAATATTAATAATAAATTATTTATTTACAATTAGGGTTGGTGGCTCAATGATAGATGCAAAGCCTCTAGGAGCACCTAAGGTTTAGAGGTCACGGGTTTAAGTCCCACTAGTGACAAAATTAAAAGAAATTTGTCGTTCTAAAAAAGTTAATTATTTATTTCTATAACTATTAAATTTTTTTATAAACTTATTAAATTTCGGGGAATAAAGATCCACATATACATGAGAGACTCTACATGGTAAAAGAAGTAAGAATACTCTCTTTTCCACAAAGATGTTCTAGGTGCAACATTTCAACAACCACGAGTACTTTTCTTAAGAAGTAAAAATAATCTTTGTTATGTTACTCATTACTCATCGTTAACTTTCTACTTTACTTTCCTTACCTTTTTGTCCTAGCATCTTTTGTTTACTGCTTGTCTTTTGTTTTCTTTAGAATCGGGTCTCATCGGAAACGGTCTCTCTATACATCGGGATAGGGGAAAGCTTTGTCTCATCCTACCCTTCACAGACTATGAGTGAGATTTTACAGGGTACGTTTATTGTTTCTAGGTGCAAAATCTCAATAACCACAAATACTTTTATTAACAAAACGACTTAAGAACGCGATATTTCTGTCCACATCTCAAACAAAATGAAAATGTTGTAAGACTTAAAATCGGAACAGAACATTTTTTACTCTAGGTTACCATTAATTAGGTATTCTAGTAAGCATAGTAAAAGTGAACATATGATTGATGTAACCTCAGCCTGGGTCATTAAAGCTCTCATTTAGACATGTCACAATTTTATTCAAGATAAAGCAAGTACATGTTGTTGGAAATCACTCAAAAAATGTCAAAGATAAATGGCTAACTAGTTAGGAGGAGGACAATGTTCGCAATTGAAGCCACAACGACAAGTACATATACCGTTACAACATCTAGGGATACCAACTCGACAAATTAGCGGGCAATGACCATCCTTATTACAAGGATCACCTATTACGGCAAGGTTGTTCATGAACATATCACCATCGTTCTTAGAGACTGCTTGCTGCCTCGACGCCAATCCACACACTTGCCAACATGAAAATCACAATTCATTAGTGTAAACTCAAAACACAAGAGCAGTTAATATTTAGCAACAAATGAGACCATGCTTACAAGTGAAGGAAAGATATAATGTTAACACCAACAACATCTTCAATGAAGTTTTCCCCATGTTCTAAAAGATTATAATTATAACAAAAAATGCAAAAAAATAAGATTTCTTTGGTACCAAGATCTCTTCATGTCTTGCCTTGATATATATATATAGAGGTTTTGGACAATTGTGGTACCAAATTTTATATTTGTTATGTGTTTTATACATTCTATTTATGCTAATGAGAATGTATTAATGCTCATAAATTCTCCTTTTTAGTGCTTCTAATAATTTTATACATTCCATTAATGCTGATGATCGAGAAGGTATTATTGCTCATAAATTCTCGTTTAATGCTCGTAAATTATTATATTATTGCTAATTAATATGATATATATTAAACATTGTATTACCAAGACCACCGAGTATTCTGGTTGATTGGTAGCTCCATGACCATGAAAGGTTATAGGTTCAAGTCTCGTTTGGGACAAAATATTTCAAGTTAATGCTGATGATCGAGAAGGTAATATTGCTCATAAATTATCTTTTTAATGCTCGTAAATTATTATATTATTGCTAATTAATATGATATATTTTAAACATTGCATTAACGATAACTGATTCGACCGTTGAGCATTCCGGTTGATTGGTAGCCCCATGACTTTCCAAATGGAAGGTTATGGATTCGATTCTCGCTTGGGACAAAATGTTTCAGGTTGAGCCAGTGAGTTTTCCCAGTTGTGGGTTTCCTCCTGGGTGGTGAAGGGTCAGGTCACCACGCTTCTGTTTTTCAGACGAAAGAATGATCCCGGGTGTTTGGACCTTTGCTATTAAAAAAAGATAACTAATTCGAGACTAGAACCCTCAACACTTGATATCACTGTGCCACAAATTTTGCATTCTCATAAGGATATTAAATTCCATTTATACATAAGAAGTACTATTTTGCACTTATCAAACTTTTTTTTTATAATTTTACCTTAAATGTTATATAAACATAATTGGTTAGAAACTCATGTATTACACGGGTTGAATAAATTCAACTTGCTGTAAATCATCAGTTTTTATGAAAACTTGTATGTTAGATGTCATCAACCTATCAGTGAATTAAGAAATAATGAAGATTTAAAAATTATAAATAATATATAATGAATATTTAAGAATTATAAATAACAAATAATAAACATTTAGGAATTATAAAATTATATTTTAAGATAAAATATAATTAAAATATTTTTATAACTTAGTTCAAGTCCTTATAATACAGAGTCGCCGTATATTAAAAAGCAAGAATCTTTACAAACCGAATTCATAATTCACAACTTCTAGCAACTCTTTCAGCATGCTAACATACCGACTCTACATAAACGTAAAAGTATGAATGCTTGAATCAACAAAGCATTAAGTTGGTGAATTGATTCAAATGTTGCAAAGATTCACTTTCAATGTAAAAGATCACATTTTGAAGTCACTAACACAAGCCAATGTTTAATCCATAATAGATGCTAATTACTCATTGGGGGTTCATCTCCCCAAAATGATTCAAAGAACTTAGCCAAGAATGGTCATGCAAACAACAAAAATCAAACTTGTATAGATACAAACACGCAACATTACAAGATTTTAAATTTATTGTATTGTTCTAAAACCTTGGTAATGAAGCTATACTACTAAAACTATGAAAATTACATAATAGAAATATGGAGTTCTTCTATTTGGATCTCTTGATTGCTCTCTTTAAATGGTGCATAAAGACCTATTTATAGGTTGTCTACGAGATTGGGCACGACCCCGTGTGTACCTGAATCCTACTCCACTAAGTTGGTCGAAATACAATCAGACATGGTAGTGTGCACAGGGGGATGTGTGGGGTTTGGCACGGGGCGTCCTGGACCTTTGGCCTGGGGTGTGCTGGCTTAAACACTGGGCAGTGGGTTCCACCTGTTTGTTTTGTCACCTAGCTTGTGGCACGAGGGCGTGCTTGATGGGGCACGCCCGGTGCTTGTCCTGCTGTCTGAACCAAAACTTTGTCATGTCGTACAGTTTTTGTTTATTTGATCATTTAGTGGCTTTTTGTTTCTGAAAACTCAAAGTAAACTAAATAAAGATCTAATCTACAAGAATTTCAAGAAAACAAATATAAATGGAATGAATTTTATGTGAAATATATGTACAATTTTGTTCACGTCGGTGACGAATCGGGGTTTTGGGTACGGGTGAGCAGAAACCTGGTTACCCAATACCATGATCGAAAAATACACGAAACCAAACCGAAAAGCATGTATCCAAGTCGGTCCTCGAATCATATTTCATGTAAAATTCGGGTTTGGGTCGGTCTTCAGGCCTGGACCATGAATAACCGAGAAAAAAAAAAGACCGGACCGAATGAATCAAAACAAAATATTTCATGTGCAGTTAAACTAAATTTCTCAACCTAAGTCTACCATTTTGACTTTATAATTGACCGAATGAGTTAAAAAAAATGCCAAAGAGGTTGTGGTGTAGTGGTTGAGGTAAAACCTGAAGTCCCAAGGGACCCGGGTTCTATCCCTGCCACCATAATTAATTTCTGCGACATGCAAATGAAGCCTAACTCTTAGGTTGATGCACAAGGGTTTTACCCACGTCGATCCAGGGTTCGAGCATCAGCTCTCCCTCAAGCCCGGAAGGGGCCGTACTGGGTGGGGTTTTTCCTTGAAAGCTCTCCAACTCTGATGTCAAGTGAGCTCGGTTAAGACAACATATTGACCGGAGTTGGATGAGCCTCTTCCATGTTCGCCTTTCAAAAAAAAAAGTTAAAACAAAAAATAATAATAAACAATTAGCTTCCCAGTTAAAAAAATCCTATTAGACCATCCGTAGTGATGACGTAAAGAGGGTGGGCGTGAGTTATCTCAGCCTTTCACGCCCAGGAATAGCGCCCCCTAGGCGTGAAAAGGAGGGCGTGGGCATTTCATGGGCGGGGTTTGGTGATTGTGTGGGACCCTCTAGTCAAAGTAGCCGTTAGGCTACCATTGTAAAAAAAATTATTTAATATATATATATATATATATATATATATATGCTATGTTAAAATCCCGTGTATTACACGAGTTAAATAAATAAAATGTTATATATTTAGTAATAGAAATTTTATATTTTTAAAAACCTGTGTAATACATGAGTTGAGTAAACCAGTATATTACATCGGTTGAATAAAATATAATGTAATTTGTTAACAAACGCATTTGTCAAAATATGTTTTTAAAAAATGTAATTTGTCGTGACAGTTATAAGGTCTGTTAAGTTACTTTTTAAAACATTTTTTTTTCAACTGAGTATTAATTTTTTTTATTTAATTAATAAATGTTAGTTCATATTAAGTTCATTTGATTGATGATATAATAACTATTTATAATTAAATAATAACTATCCGTAATTAGATTTATTAATATAAAGATTATTATTTAATAGGAGACAGGAATATAAAATCTAATATTTAATAGGAAAGAGAGACAGAAAAATAAAAGTGAGAAGTAACAAGAGAGCGACACGTGTCATGAAAAGATTTTTAATTTATTAAAGTAGTAAAATATATATATATATATATATATAGGGGGAGGATCACATAAGAAGTAAGTTTTCGCTAACAAATGAGTAAAACGCTTAGAAACGATATCAAACGAACTCCGATTGAGCTCATTTCAGCGGCGTTGGAACCGTCTCGTCGAACTCTACCATATTAGATTTTAGGGTTTAGCTTTTAAGGTTTAGATTTTATGTTTGAGTTTTAGGGTTTCAGCCTTATGGTTTAGCCTTAAGGTTTAGATTTTATGGTTTAGGTTTTTTTGAGGGGTGGGGGGTTTAGGTTTTTGAGGGTAGGTGGGTTTAGGGTTTTTTTTTTGGGGGGTGGGGGGTTAGGTTTTGGGGGGTGGGGGTTTTAGGCTTTGTGGGGTGGGGTGGGGTTGGAGGGGAGGGTTTAGGTTTTTGGATCCGGAACATTCCCCTATATATCACATTTTCACCAATAATGAGCTCAATCGAAGTTCGTTTGACTCACTTCTTATCGTTTCTTAGCAAAAAAAATGACTAATTAGTGAACATTCCCCTATATATCACATTTTCAACCAATAATCTCACTCATTCTCTCATTTTCAACCAATAACCTCACCCATTCTCTCATTTTTCAACCAATAACCTCACCCAATAATCTCACCAATTCTCATATTTTCTCAACCAATAACACCCCAATTTAAAATGGAATGGTCTTCTACGTCGTCGGGTTCAACAAAAGAAGATGAAGTGATTGTTGAAGCGATTTGTTACGTGTGACAACCGGTAATTTACCACATAATTATTTAAATATAATTGCGCATATTAGACTAATTATTAATTAATTAAGCCTAACCCGGTCCAGTAGAGTCCAACCCACACACGATTGCACGGGAAATATTAGATATTTCCAAGACATGTATCGCGTTGGTGATAGACCAAAAATAATATTTAGGCGACTCAAAAACATTCTCTTTATATATATTCCCGTTATATATATTATTTATATATTAGAGGATACCCACTCGAACGAGACTATAAAACTAATATATGTCGAACATATATTATACCCGAACTACTAAATTATTATTATTTTGGATACCCGACTCTTTCCCGACACGTAGTAACAAACAAAAATAACGACACACGGGTATTTTACCGAACAAGTAACAAGCGGGTATCACTCCACAATTTTTTTATCTCACATGTCTAATTATTAATATATTAATATATATATATATATATATATATATATATAAGAGTGCGTACATATGAGAAGATACGATTTTGTATTTAAAAAAAATAACAAAAAAAATAAAATAATAATAATAATAAAACATATATATATATATATATGTACGCATGAAGTGAAAAAAAAAAATAAATAAGTACGCATGAACAACACCTCATAGACAAGGTGAGTCTCACGGCCCCACTTTTACTTGTTTTAAATTTATTTTAAACATACCGTGGAGAATACATAGCTCACATCTGGATACGAGTACACACAACGATTGTTCGGATGAACAACACTCAACGATTGTTCGGATGAACAACACTCAACGATTGTTCGGATGAACATCACTCAACGATTGTTCGGGCGAACAACACTCAACGATTGTTAGCTTATGGTAACAATGCGCATACATAAGTATTGTTTGATCGACAATGCTTTACACACTGGAAATCTCGTAGTCCAAATGAAACATATTTTACTGCTTACTTAAACATATGAACTCACCAACTTTATGTTGACATTTAAGCATGTATTTCTCAGGTAACTAGAAACATGGTACATGGACATGCACACAAGTAGAATATCCTTTTGAAGTCAACTCGGTATAACCTAGGGACATCTAGGTCTTAGCCGAGAAACTTGTTGTATGAAAAACCATACACTTCGGATTTAAGTACGGTACATTTGGCATGTAATATCTTGGAAACAAATTGTGTTTCCTTGTAACAACTTAGAATCTTTGATTATGAAAGTTATTAGAAGTCGTTCAATGTAATCAAAGGCTATGAACACTGTGGATCATCATGCCCCGTGTTTCCGCCCTTGGCGGGGTGTGACATTACGCGTACGAGCTACTTGAAGAAGCGGAGACTTCACAGAGGGTAACACGACGAGTTCAAGTGATGCGGGATCGGGAAGCAGCTAATGAACGTCTAATATGTGATTACTTTAGTGACACTACAATGTATGATGAAAAAAAAATTCGAATCCGTTTTCGTATGAGCCGAGAAATTTTCGTGTGAATATGTGGTGATTTAGAAAGAGAGTACCAATTTTCCAACAAAAGGAAGACGCAAGACGCTGGATTTACTTCTTTACAAAAATGCACGTGTGCAGTTCGACAGCTAGCGTATGGTACGGCTAGTGATTCATGGGATGAATATTTAAAGATGTCTGAGAAAACCGCACGAGATACTCTACGTATGTTTTGTGAAGGTATTATTATTATTTGTTTAATTATTTTTATTATTATTATTATTAGTTTATTATTATTATTATTATTATATGTTCTTAGGTGTGATTAATCTCTACGACAAGAGATATTTAAGGAGACCGACATTTAGTGACATTCAACGAATATATGAGGTGCATGCAGCCGTACATGGATTTCCCGGGATGCTTGGAAGCATCGACTGCACACATTGGGAATGGACAAATTGTTCGACTGCTTGGCGAGGTCAACACCAATGAGGGGACCATCCACATCCGACGTTAATGCTTGAAGTCGTTGCGTCATATGATCTTTGGATTTGGCATGCATTCTTTGGTGTTGTGGGGGCAAACAACAATATAAACGTTTTGGATAATCGCCTATAGTCGATGACATCATAGACGGAGTCGCACCTGGTTCGTCATTCATTGTTAATGATGTCGAATACGAGCATGGGTACTATCTTGCCGACGGTATATATCCGGAGTACGCCATGTTTGTCAAATCATATACTAGCCCAATTGGTGAGAAAATAGAGCTTTTCAAAAAAGCACAACAATCGGTACGAAAGGATATTGAACGTGCGTTTGGAGATTTAAAGAAAAAATGGGCTATGATTAAAAACTCGTGCCGTATTTGGACCAAAGAAAAAATAAGGAATGTTATGTACACTTGCATAATATTACATAACGTGATATTGGAAGACAGGGGGCTAGCTGTTTGCCAAAACTATGATGATAACCCGCACACAACGCCAGCACAACTAATCTCGGAAAAGAAACACGCAATTCGTAACGTATTACGCGACAGGGATACACATCTCAGCCTACACGATGATTTGACGGAGCATACTTGGACTAATCGTACGAGTGACGATTGATTTATTTGTATTTTAATATGTTTGTTGATATATTAATAATTACACATGTAAATAATGCATATTTCCCCCTCATTTTGATTGTTTTTGTTGCAAATCCTTTGTTTCGGACACTTATTTGTGTTTAATTTGAATATTACAGCTCCCGGTGGAAAAGTGGTGATTTTTTGTGAAAAACTCAAAATTTGAAAAAATTATCAAAAAAGAAATTTTCTAACATTGCCATGTCAAATTCTAACATAGCCATGTGAGCCAATGTTGCTGAGAAGACTGCAGGATGTGCAGACGCGGATTTCACCTTTTATCCCAAATTCGCCCTCATTTGATCGGAACCTACTTTTGACAAAAAAAATCCTAGTTCCCCAAACTCCTCTTGGCGATTTCGAGCATATCTTTGGAGATTGAAGATCCAACATAGTCAAGCAAGATTTAACCTTCTACAACCCACCTTTTCTCATATTCTTGGTTTGATTACTAGATTTATCATGTATTCATCCACTTTCTTGAGTTTGGTTGTGATTTTTGCAAGCCCCATGGGCTAAACTTGTATTATCACTTGGATTAGATGAAACTTAGCATGTTTTAACAATTTGTACACAACTCTTGGTATGATTATGTCAATTTCATGATGAAACTTGATTATTCTTCAATGAATGTGTGTATTTACTCTAATTTGATGATTTAGTTAACCTTATGAGTGTTATGACCATATTATGTTGAAAAACCATGTGTTACAACATTCATTCACATATCTGTATATCTTGTATGTGTTTTTGTGGCTTTTGACTAGGAATGGTGAATGGGGGTTAACTATCTAGTAAGGTTGGAGTGCATCCGTATGCTTATGTTTGAGAAAACCATGATGTATGTTATGAAATGTTCATGTCATTGGTTATGAAATTCTTTTGGTTTATTAGCGTGAACTTTTAAGTTTTGCAATCATGATATGATCTTCATGAGTTGAAGATTGGTCATAGTTTTATCTACTTTACATATTTTGAGGTGGTTATCATGTGTTCATCGTGTTAACTTTTCAAAGATTTGTGGAATTTGATAACCCTAACGGGAGTCTTTTTCATCTTTAACTTTGAAATAATTATATCATTGTTCTTCATTGCATAATTTTAGGTGGCTATTGTGTGTCTATCGTTTTAGCTTTCCGACAAGTTATTTGATTAGATAGCATTGACGGGAGTCTAATCTACACCCATGTTTTATGTGTATAAATGATCTAGAGATGAAGCACAACCGTGCTAAGGATTAACACAGCCGTTCAATTACCTAGTTACCCATCAAAAACCAAGTTACATGTCATGGAGTTCGTTAGGGGTTTGGGCCTTATCTTAACAGGTACCTTGGCCCATTACATCTCTCTTTCTTTGCAAAGGCGCCAAGAACAACTTATAGATATTTTTTCAGAACTTGGGTATGATTTTACATTATCCTTTTCCCATTTCTTCAAAAAATACTCTGAATTTAAACATGGTTTCTTCTCTATCTATCGCCCCTCCAATATCTTTCAGGAACCCTAATTCCAGTAGAAAGTCATTGAACCCAATTACATCCATGGCTAAAGAAATTCACTTCAATCATGATGGTTCAACCACAACCAAGCTCCTGGTCAGTCCCAATTTCACTTTTAATCATCCTTATTGATTTGGGTTTAGAAGTAATTTTTCAATGGGTGTAGGCAGGGGTGAGCAAAGTGGCGGAGCTAATTGGAGTGACTTTAGGTCCCAAGGGAAGAAATGTGGTGTTGCAGAATAAGTATGATCCTCCCAAGATTGTTAACGATGGTGAAACTGTTCTCAAAGAGGTTTGTAACATGGTTCTGTGAGTTGCCTTCCAAGTGTTTGTGAATTTGCCTCACTGACATTTGTTTAAAAATGATATTCTTAACTGTTTTTTTTGTGGGATTGGTATAAAAATGCGCTTGATGCGGTGATGGAAACGCATTGTTGCAAGTGATGCGCATGTGATGAGGGGTCTTATGCAGTTGACTAGTATTTTAACAAAGTAGACTGTTGATTGCAATGGGTGTGAGTTTTTCAAATCTGATTGAACAAATCTGGACATCGATTGAGCAATGGGTTTGAGTATTTGAACAAATTACACCATCGATTGAACAAATCGGACTAGAGATGATGAGAATATCTTCTATTTTAGTGTTTAAAAGTTAACAAGTTAAAATACTATGAACTATCTATAAATAATTTTTTAGTATTTTTATAATAATGAACGTCTTGCATACATGATGCGCACGCCTTGCTCATCACGCATCGCGCATCGGCTTTTGGGATCAAAACTCACCGAAGTGCCTCACGCATTTTAAAACCAAGTTTGTGGCTATCTTTTTTATGATTCAGATTTGCATGAATAGAAACAGTAAGTTAGTTCTTTAACATATTATGTCTTACATTAATGCTTTATTCAGATTCAACTGGAGGACCCTCTTGAGAATGTCGGCGTAAAACTAGGAGACAAGCTGGTGCGAAAACAAACGATCTTGCTGGTGATGGTTCCACCACGTCTATCATGCTTGCACATGGCCTCATTACTGAAGGTGTGAAGGTAAATAAAATAAAATAAAAGTTATCAACATAAGGTATAGACAATGAGCCTTGTTTGTACTAAACTTTTGAATTTATCAAGGTTATTGCAGCAGGCATTAGTCCTATACAGGTGGCACGAGGGATTCAGAGAACCGCAGCAGCCCTAGTTTTAGAACTCAAGTTGATGTCTAGAGAGGTAATAACTAAATAACAAACAAACAAACAAACAAATATACCCTGTAAAATCCCACTCATAGCATAGCTATTGGTAGGGTCTGGGGACTGGGGAAGGTGGGATGAGGGCAAACCTTTACTCTGTCCTAGGGAATAGAGAGGCTGCTCCCACTGAGACCCGGCTCCAAAAATCCATTTTTTTTACGTGTACAGTATAGTAATCCAAATAACATAAACCGTAGCTAAGGGAATAACTGAATATAAAAAATTTTAAGTATCAATACCCAACAAGAATTTTAATCTGAAAATGCCTAAACATGGCAGCTAAATTTCAGTTGTACCTCATAGGTTGAGGATCATGAGCTTTCAGATGTTGCTACCATTAGTGCGGATAATGATCCTGAAGTAGGAAGTATAATTTCTGAAGCAGTCCAAAGAGTAGGAAGGCACGGTGTTATCACTATTGAGAAAGGAAATTCTACTGAGAACAGTCTTCAGATTGTAGAGGGGATGCAATTTGATCGTGGTTATTTGTCTAAATATTTTACTGATCAAAGAACCATGAAAGCAGAATTTCAAGATTGCAAGGTAAAATTTCTTGATTTTACTGTATAGTTTGACTTTTGAGGTAACGTTGACTTCGTAAGTATGAATTACAGTTGAAGAAATTTTGAAGAAATGGTATGTTTGACCTCAAAACTCAAAGTTGTATTTAAATTCAAATTTAAAGGCGGGATTTTGGTTGACTGCAGTTGCTTTTGGTTGACAAAATAATTACAAACCCGAAGGAGATATATAGAATATTGGACTTTGCAGTTAAAGGGAATTATCCAATCGTGATAATTGCAGAGGGTATCGAGAAGGAAGCTCTGGCTCCAATAATTAGGAATAAACTCAAGGGGATACTGAAGGCAGCCGCGGTTAAAGCTCCAGCCTTTGGTGACCGCAAGAGCCACTACTTAGATGACATTGCTATTTTGACCGGAGGTAGTCAACCTTAACCGTTTTCATAACAAATTGTTCGTATAGGAAATGAGGAGAAAGGGGGGAAATGGTTTAATTAGGTCAACTACATATCTTGACTAGCTGTATGGTGTCTGATATGATTTTGTAGGGACGGTGGTCAGGGATGATGCAGGTTTGACCCTTGATAAGGTCAAAGAGGATATGCTTGGAAACGCAAGTAAAGTGGTAATTACCAAAGACACCACGTTAATAGTTACTGATGGGAACACTCAAGCAGCTGTCAAGAAAAGGGTCACTCAAATCCAGAGGCTCGTTGAGGTGCATGATTTAGTTATGCAAATTTATTGCAGGTTTTGAGTAGACCATAAAAGTCAACCTGCATCTATTTTGCAGAACACCGAAGAAAATTTCCAAAAGAAAATTCTTAATGAGCGCATAGCACGGTTATCAGGAGGAATTGCTATTATTAAAGTAAGCTTGACACTCTTGAAAGTTTGTTGAAGTTTCTTGCAATCTGATTGGTTGGAATTTTATAAACCCATGGTTAGGTTGGAGCTCATACACAAGTAGAATTGAAGGATAAACAGTTAAGGATGGAAGATGCTGTAAATGCAACCAAGGTAGGTTGACTGTTGACATAATCATGGTCAACTTGTTGACTTTCTGTTGCTGATCTTAAAGCTTCCACATTTTCTTTTGGTCAAGGCTGCTATCGAGGAAGGCGTTGTAGTTGGTGGCGGTTGTTGTCTTTTGAGACTATCTTTGAAGATAGATGAAATCAAGAAACTTATGGATAATGAGGAACAAAAGGTAATCCCACAAGCATCTTTACATTTTCACATTCTGTTAACGTTATTTAATAATCTTTTTTATATGAAATTTAAGATAGGAGCCGACATATTCAAAAGACATTTTTGACCTCTGATGCTGTTGTGATCGACATCGATGGACCAGTAGTAGAAGGAATGAGACCGCCAAAGCAAACACCAAAACCAAAACCAAAACCAATGCCAACACCAACTTCTGGTAATTAGCACGCTCTCACACCCAGTGACGGAATTTGAACAATTAAATTGGGGGCCTAAAATATTACACATAAAATGTAGAAGCATGTTTTGGTAACTATAGATAAAATTGTATGTATCAGTGTACGTGGCTAGTACGCAGGAGGGTGTTCCTGAGTACTTAGCATGCACACCAGTTTGGTCCTGCGTACTTAGTAAGTACGCAAGGCTTTTGCCTTGCGTACTTAGTAAGTACGCATAACCAAACCCTGCGTACTTAGACAAGTATGCAGGTAATGTTCCTTTCCCTATAAATAGAAGACTTGTCTTCATTTGTAGGTGAAACTCTGGAACTAGGTTGAGAGGTGTCCGGGTCGGGACGAGCTCTCCCGACCCTTGGACCGTGAGCGTAGATGAGAGATGTGTGCTCCTTCGGTATGTAGTCTGTAATACGGGATGACTTCTTTGTTATGGATTACGTATTGTTGATTCTTCTCTTGTTTATGTTCGTGTTTCTCTGTCTTGTTTCTTGGTCCCACACAAATCACAGAACATATCCATGTATTTCCGCTGCGCGGCGAGGCTCCCAGGACCTACAAGTGGTATCACAGCCTCGGTATTCGTTGATTTGTGTTCCAGTTTCGGGTTTGAGGGTTTTTGAGCAGATCTAAGTCATACTGGTCGTAACTTTTTCGACCAAAAATCCTTAAATCTGAGTTTGTTATCACTTCATTTGGTGTTTGGAAGGCTAAGGGTTTGTTAGATGATGATTTCTAAGCTTTTGGAAGCATCAATTTCTCAGATCCATCACTTTTCGAGCATTCTCCTCAAGATCCGTCAAGAACGTTGTTACCTTTTGTTAAGTACGCAAATTCAACTTTTCTGTGTACTTACTAAGTACGCATGGGTTTTGCTCTGCGTATTTACCAGGTACGCATGAGAAGTTGTCCTGCGTACTTGTTAAGTACGCATGAGTATTTTGCTCTGCGTACTTAGCATGTACGCATGGGCATTTGGCTTTGCGAACTTATCAAGTACGCGTGTATTCTTGGCTTTGCGTATTTACTAAATACGCATGAACACCCTTTATGTGCGTATTTACTGAGTACGCATGAACTAGCATCTAGGATTCAAAAAAAAAAGTTTTTTGGCGGGAAAACTTTTCTTGGCCAAATTTTTTAGGGATTATTTGTACACTTGTTTTGGGCCATTTTTGAGAAGATAGTAATTTTGGTTTTTCCGGACCAAAATTTGTATACGATGTGGCTTGGCGAAACATAGACGAGATTTTTGTTATATGATACCACTTGTCATACATTGTTTAAGTGGGCAACGAGTATCCGGGATACTTATTTAATAGGGTATGAATGCTGAACTAATGGGAGCAATTGAGTCGTCATCGGCTAAAGGTCTCGTTCTATTTGTGAAGATGTGGCTGCTTTGGGTCTTTTAGAAAAAAGAATCATCTTGTTTAGGTATTCAAACCTGAATATGTGGGCTACGAGTATCCGGGATACTTCTTTAATAGGGGATGAATACTAGAACAACTTGAACCCAAGGATTTGCTGTTTTGGATCTTTGCAAATGAATAAAAGAATAAAATCCCGGAGTTGGCTAGTTGTGTTTTTTGAAGATTTGAGTGACGTGGTAATAAAGCTGGTCATAGTTTACAGAGAAATGAGGGGGATAAAAATAAATGTAACATCAACCATGATTTCTCGCGTAAACTATATTTTTCGTGCTCATTGGTCAAGTATGTGTTCAAGATTTGATGTGATTCAATTATGATGGGATTTCTCACTTGGGATCTGGGCAGAATGCCAGATAGATAACCTAGTTATGGAACTTCACCGCGGTGAACGTATACAGATTAGGAGGTGTGAACCAGGAATAAAATCTAATTGAAGAATGTTGGACTTTGGATATAAGGTGATCACTACTGAGCATGATTTTGTGTTAGATTATATCAAGTGTTTTCAAGATGAAGCTGGATATCCGTTGGATTATTAGTTGAAGATGGAACCTTTTATCAGTGGCCGACGGGATAGGAAACATTCCCTTGTTTCTGGTATAGTCAGATGGAGTTTAACCTGAAAGGGGATATTGGAAATGAACATCTTCGAGAATTTGGTTAACTCATGAAGATACAGGATAGAGTTGGACACATCTGATTGAAGACTTAATTTTATCTTACTGGAATTCCTATGAGAGCTTATTAGTTTGATGCAGGTTATTGGAAACTCAAACTCTCTATCATATGCCAGCTGATTTGGAGGAATTCTAAGTCAGGGTGAAGCAAGCTACTGCTGAGAGGATGAACTACAATGAAGTGTGTTGGGTTAGTTGGTTCCTATTATAGCACTTGGTTTGGTATACAATGAAAGCTACAGTTAAGAGGGAGTCGGGTTTGTCATCACTCGGCAACTGAAGACTGAAGTTTAAAGATTTGAAAATCTCAAGTGGAATGCCAGAAAATCAAGTCTCACCAGAAGACACATGATGTCATTAGTTTAGAGGGAGTCTGTTAGGACATTCTTTGTAAATTGATGTATATCAGTGTTAGAGATAGATAGAATTTGATGCTATAGTTACGAGGGAGTCTGTAGAAACATGTTTTGGTAACTATAGATAAAATTTTATGTATCAGTATACGTGGATAGTACGCAGGAGGTGTTCCTGAGTACTTAGCCTGCACACCAATTTGGTCCTGCGTACTTAGTAAGTACGCAAGGCTTTTGCTCTGCGTACTTGTCAAGTACGCATGACCAAACCCTGGGTACTTAGATAAGTACACATGTAATGTTCCTTCCCCTATAAATAGAAGACTTGTCTTCATTTATAGGTGGAACTCTGTAACTAGGTTGAGAGGTGTCCGGGTCGGGACGAGTTCTCTCGACCCCTGGACCATGAGCGTAGATGAGAGATGTGTGCTTCTTCGGTACGTAGTCTGTAATACGTGATGACTTCTTTGTTATGGATTACGTATTGTTGATTCTTCTCTTGTTTATGTTCGTGTTTCTCTGTCTCATTTCTTGGTTTCCACACAAATCACAGAACAGATCCGTGTATTTCCGCTGCGCGACGAGGCTCTCGGGACCTACTTAAAAAAACATTTTTTTCACCAAATAAAGACCATAAATCTCAAAAATGATGCGATTGTCTAGATTTGTGGAACAGATTTGAGGCCTAGCACCCTCTATCCCCTTAAATGTTCCGCCCCAGCTCACACCTACAAGTCGCGTGTTGTGCATGTTTTCATATATGTTGACATGTGTTTGTGATAGCGCAGGAACATGCCTGATGGGTTTTTGAGATTTGGTTAGATTATTCAACCATTTTATAAAACTGTTCTCAACTGTGAACCATGAATCTAAAACCGACCGGGTGACCTTAGACAGGCAATGGGACTCACACATGAAGGTTACAAGGTATGATGTGTTTCACACAGAAAACGAACACGAAAAGAGGATTTAGCGAATGCACCGAAGAGGTGGGTTTTTTTTTATCATTTCAAGCCTTCGGTATGATCTGGTTTCGTAGGGAAAGTTTGGAAGAAAGTGTAAGATTTGTTTTCTAATTTGTAAAGTTTGGTATATAGTAACATGACATTATTTGAATGTATTTACAGCCAAACATTTTATCTAAATAGTTATTTGATCAACTAAATATATATAAACTTATAAGAATGATGTATAATTTGAATTTCTAAAGTTTATTTTATGTCTTATCTTTTATTTATTTGTGTTTATCTCTAGAGTTGTTTCGGTTTAGAATAAATATTGTTTCTTGGTGAATGTTAAAGTTAGTTTTTAGTTTGATTATTATTAATTGTGAACTTTTTAGTTCTATCGAGAACCTTTGAGGTTTCTTGAAGCGTTTGGTTAATCTTTGAGTTTCTAGTAATTTGTTTGCGTCTGTTCCCGTATCATTTGGTATCAAGAAACTTGACAATCTTAAAGATGATATCTTTGATATGACTTAATAGGGAACCACAACATGGTTGTACTATGGCCCTATGTGATTGAACTATTATGAATCGTTATAGTTTATTGTTGGATCACCAAGGTGTTACTCTTTTATGGAAAGACTCCATCGTGTTATACTATGACATGTGTGATTTATTGACTTTAATCTATTTGGTTAATTTGAAAGGTGTATGTCTATATGATTTGTCAAACATTCATGTGATTGACTAGACCCTGAAATCAAAAGTAATTGCATGTTTCTTATCTCGTGTTTTTGTGCCCATTGTGTTTCTCGTTTCATAGTTTAGTTGTAATTTTAATTTAGCATTGTGTTTCACGTGTAATACTAACCACATGTTGTTTGTGAATATGATACCCTACTTATCCTAGCTATTCGGAACATGTTGGTTTCGGTCCGCCTTGATCGCAAAAAGGATAATTGGGTGTGGTTGGGTGACAGCTCAGGTACGTTCTCGGTTGGCTCGGTTAAGGATTGCCTATCTAGAAGTAGAGATTACAACCAAGGTTATATTATGAAATTGTGCAAATGGGTTCCTCTTAAATGTAATATTTTTGCTTGAAGGGCGGAATTCGATTTTATTCCTACCCTTTTAGCATTGGCTAAAAGAAATATCCATACCGATAGCCGAATGTGTGCTCTATGTGAGGCTGAGGAGGAATCCATCGACCATCTTTTGATTTCGTGTAGAGTTGCATTAATGTTGTCCAGACGGTCTATAAAAATAACTAATAAAACCTAACCTAGACTCCTAAGTAATAAAGGAAAACCTATGAACTAAACCGCACTGACAGACAAGTGGACCTATCGAGTGTAGCACAGCTTATTGGTAAACCGGATTATCGAACGCTAGAGACACTACGAAACAATACTGACTCTGACTCGGACTAAGATTGATTTATGGGGGGGTTTACTACACTACTGAATTGACTAAGGAATGTAATGAACTAAGGTCGACTCAACTATCAAGAGGCAAGACAAAGGTGAAATCAGGAATGGGAAGAATACTACCTAGGTCGGAATCCTACTTGCAAAGTACACCTTCTACTGGTTCTAGAACTATAATGGATCTGAGTTTCTAAGGATGGCAACTAAAGACAACATAATGGATCCCTAATCACTCTCGGGGTGTTACTAACTAAGCTACCTAAAGCATACTAAACTCATCAGATAGTTGGATCACTTCTCAGGTATTTCCAACTATGATCAAGTATCCTAATGAACGGATTACCTCTCAGTCTCACCGCCCACAATACATTCGAAGAATAACAGTTATGATTCAGAATAGCAACAATCACTAGACACCTAAACCAACTTCCTCTCAGACAGTTGACACTCGGATTCCTAATGACGAAGACTAAACGACTAATTCTCACATCTCGAGTATTGAACTAGGAAGAACATTCAACTCTAATCAGCAATTAATAATAACTCTTATGGCTACTACGTCTAGCAAACCACCAAAATCACAAACCCTAAGATCTATGACCTAGATACGCTAATTGAACTGGCAGACAACCATAATCAACGCAAGGAATCAATAATCAATTACACAATCAGATTCAAGTATGCATACACATTATAATTATTAACTAGGATTGTTTACAAAATCATAAAACCATCATTCAAATCCAAAACCGATAAAAATTACAACTTTATCAAGCAATCATCATAAGACCTAGGCAGTATATAAAGTTTAGCCTGGAATCATGTTCAAAACAAGAATAACACAAGTAATCAAGCAACACATGATCCAGAACAAGCCAATTTTAAACAAAGATCGAAACTTTAAACCCGAATAATCTAATCTAGGCAAACCCGGAATCGAAAGCCTTGATCTTGCTATTCAATTACTTCCAAAACTCCTAAAATCGTCTCTTTTTCCTCCCAAGACGGCTAAGATACGACCTAATGGGTTTAAAAATCTATTTAATTCGATTTTTCCAAACTTTCATGGAATACGACTCTCTCGCGTACCGCGAGAGAGATAGTTAAGCCCCTCGCGTATCGCGAGGGCCAAACTAGTCGGGTCCGGATTTCCTTTCCCTCGCGTACCGCGAGGGATGAGCTTCTGATCTTCGCGTACCGCAAAGGATAAGATTTCCAGATTTTTGACTTTCAATTCTTGGACTTCATTCTTAGGCTCGGTTTCTTCAGGTTTTCACTTGTATTCATCATGAGCACCTGAGAACATAACAAAGACTCAATATGTAACAAAAACGACTTAAAACGAACACAAAACTAAGTAAAATGACTCGAAAACATAGGAATAAAGATGTGTGCTTTGCACTACATCATGCATCGACAGTGTGGCGGCATATCGGGGTGTGGTGCCACGTTCCCTCGATTTTCGCTTTTTCGGTTAGAGATTTATTGGATCTTCATTCTTTTATACGATTGGAAGAGGTTAGTAAAGAGGTGTTTCATGGTATAATTATGCTGACTTGTTGGTGTCTTTGGAAAGCTAGGAACAAGAAAAGATTTTCCAAGAAAGCGGCTAAGATTGAAGACATCATCCAAATATCAAGGCTTTAGGTTTTTATGGATTGTAAATAGATCCAAATTAAAGTCAATTAGATGGACCAATTGATGTAAGTTTATTTTGATATAATTTTTATGTTTTTGTGTTTGGTTGACCCCCTTATTTGATGAGTTACTCTTTAAATGAATTTTCCCTTAAAAAAACTATTTATCCACCGGCTGAAATATCTCTAAAACCAAAGTCGGTGATATTAATACTACACGTCATACAATATTTGTGCTCATATCTTTAGTGATATTGTTCCCTTAGTTAATTTAAAAAATACATACATTTTTAAAACTTTAGTGAAAAAGCATTTAGAGATAACCTATGACATTAAAAAGTAAATTACTTTTTAAATAGATATGCTTTTAAAAATTTAATTAATTTTTCAAAAATATAAATTTTGAAAACTTTAGTGTACAAATATTTAGAGATAATCTCTGTTATTTAAAAGGTAAATTATTTTTTAAATAGATAACTTTTTGTTTATTAATTTATATAAAAATACATTTTTAAAACTTCAGTTTAAAAAATATTTAAACATAATCTATGATATTAAAAAAAAGTAAATTATTTTTTAAATAGATAAATTCATACTTTCAAAATTTTTAAATAGATAAATCATAAATTCATACTTTCAAAATAACTAGATTTTTCCCTCGCGCTACGCGGCGGGAGTTTGATAGTTATCGGTTCGGCTTGTCGATGGGGATAAAACCTACGTCGAAACACAGGCTCAATATAACGTACGACATAAAAAAACTCGGACCCCTGACAAAAAAAATAAAAGAAAAAAAGTTAACGAACGAAAATCATTACAGATAAACGAAAATAATATAAAAATAAAACGGGTTAAAAACGTGAATAAAAAAAACGCTCTCAAACTTTACTAAAAAAATAAACCCATTGAACCTAACTTTACTAAAAGAATAAACTCATTGAACTTTTGTTACAATTTTATAAAAAACCAAAGTTGAGACAAAATAAAAAATAAACTAAAGTTTACTTCATTTATAATTTGTGGCAAATTTATGAAAAAAAAACTTTTAAGAAAAAGGAAAAAAAAACTTTTTTTTATGACAAATGTATAAAAAAAATGTTTTGTGAAAAAAATACTATTCTCCACATCTATACTATATAATAAATGAATGTTTCTCAATACACGTGTCGCCTCCATATTTATCCTTATAAAATTTTTCCCGCCTCTCTCTCATAATAAATACACTTCCATATTTAAGTAATAATATATTTTAAAACAAATTATTAATTATATTAATAAAACATATTTATTTTAAATTATCTTATATTATAAGAAAACTTTGAAATGTAATTAACTAGCTTATGTTTTCAATCAAATAGTAAATGAAAGTCAAATTACATTGAATAGTATTTTATGTATTTTTTAAACTCAATTATATATTAATTTTTATATATTTTTTATTTTGTTTTATATTGTTAATATATGTAATACATTTTTTCACATATAAAATACGTATATAAAGATTTAAAAGTTTTATATATTGATATTTTTTCATCGTGTGTAATACGAAGGTCAAAGCTATTGAGAAATATAATAGTTAATAATGGAACCAAACATGCATTCAATCATTTGTACATTGATTAGATCAGATTTCAAATTCGCAAAAAAGTTGTACTCATGCAATTCTACTTATACCCAAACTAAACAATTAAAATGTTAGTAAAACTAAAAAAGAGTAAATTGCTACTTTACTCCCTATGGTTTGGGTAGAATTACAATTTTATGTAGTCTTTTGATTTTTCACCATACAAAACATTCTACTTTCCAAATTGTTGTTATTTCTTCATTCTAATCCATTAACATCATTTGTTTTTCTTTTTGATATTTTGACAAATGACCAAACTACCCCTAAAATGAAAACTTCCATGTGACGAAATGACCAAAATCCATTAAGCGTTAGTTTGGTCATTTGCCAAAAATTAAAACAGAAAATCAAACGACGTTAGTCACTGGAGTGAAATGAACAGTGTTTTTATAACCGGACCGGGAACTAGACACATAACTGGTCCGGTTGTGTTTAGTTGAACCGACCAGTTACCGTTCAGACCAGATTTCAAACTTTTTCTATTTTTTCCTATAAAATCTCATTTTTTTAATTAATTTAACACTTCAAGTTGTATATTTTATTTATTTAAACCTTTATACGTCATTATAATTGTAAATTTACACAAAACAAAAAAACGTTTTTACATTTTGTATCTATATAAATAGTTTTAGTTTTTATACTATTTATTACGTCATCTAGTTCTTAAATCCAATCCAATCAGTTCAAACAATAAACCTCTAAGACGGCCGGTCCACTGTCTTATCAGATTCTAAAAACACCGGAAATGACAACAATTTTTAAAGTAGAATGTGCATACAACGAAAAGTAAAAAAAAACTACACAAAATTACAATTCTGCCAGTAATTCAGCACTAAATGCAAAACCAAAAAAGATCAGGGACTTGTTTGAAACTTCTGTTCTTCTGATGCATCTCGTTGACGGCCTCGAATAAATTAACATATATCTCCACTTCAAGTTCCAAATCAATCGAATCATACTCATCCAACTCTAGATTCCGATATGGGTATCATGGATATGTTAAAATCGATTGATTTAGAACACGAATCGTTCCCAACATATGCAGATTTCGCAGCTCTTCCTGTCTTTGCAGTCTTCTTCCCAACTGTACGATTTTTCCTCGACAGATTAATTTTCGAGGTATTTTTTATGATTTTGTGTTCATCTTTTGAGCTGGGTTTGCTTTTTTGTGATTGAAATTAGATTAATTTATGGTATTCTTGAAGATTGTTTTAAGTAGTTTATTTATTCTGTGATGGTAAACAAGACGGTTGCAAGATTATTTTGATTTCAGATTCAGTGTAGGTTTTATAGACTTGAATTCCTAAATTACCCTTTGAATCGTGTACTGATCACTTTTAGATTGAAGTAGTTTGGTGGTAGTTAAAGTACTCAAAATCTTTAATCGGATAATTTAATGAAAATAAGAACGAGTATGCAAGTTCTGTTGTGAAAAAAGTACCCGAAATTAGACCAAAGATGGTCCTTATATGCATTAGCCAAAGCGGATAATAAAATCGGGGTCCGTTTAGGCAATTTTTTTTGTATTTTTTTTTTTGTTTTTGATGTTATGATTTCTATATTATTCGTGTGTACGCATAATCACAGATCACAAACCCCACCGTCAACCGTCCAAATCTCAAATTACCTTTGTATATTTTTTTTAGAATTTGGGTGCCCGGGCCCGAAGCTAGGGCATAGGAACATATACGAGCCGCCTCTGCTTATATAGGTGGGGAACTAACACGACGAAACGTTGCGGTATTGGTAATAACCAACATAATGAAAAATGAGAATGGTCTTGTATACCTGTGTACTCCACACCTCAAGACTTGTAACAATGTTCATACTTATTTTCCTTTGATCTTAAGTAAATCCAACTAAACTAAAGTGGCGACTAAAATCACCACACTTTGGACCTATACTAGGGCTTAGGAACGAATATGAGCTGTCGATTTTACATTTAATGATGACTTTGATGCCAAACATGGGGTTCATGAACAAATGTTTTAGTGTAGTTCACTAGGGCGAGATGAGATTTTATTTATAGTTGATTGTTCGTCGTTACTCGTTAGTTTTACACATTTTGATTCATAATGTGATTCCCATCGAAAAGTATTGGTTTAAGGAAATCAATGCGATTATGTTTAACGAGTTAAAACTTATGAGTGCTTTGGGAACTCAGGCATGCTTTGTTTCCATATTTGAAAGAGAAAAACATGTGCTTTATTACTTCAATGTTTTTAAAGAAAGAAGGTAAATTAGCTAATATATAATATCTTGAAGTAGAAATATTCATGGTTAACATAAAGGAAGTATTTGTTTATAATTGAGTCACATGTTGCAGCGCGTAGGCAGGTGGTTAATATTCGACAAGGGGCAGCAGAAGCTGGAGGTTGAGACTGAAGAAAGAAATAAGAAGATAAGAAAGTTCAAAGAATCAGCTTGGAAATGCATTTACTATTTTTCAGCAGAAGTCTTAGCCCTGGCTGTGACTTATAACGAACCATGGTTCACTAACACAAACAATTTTTGGTTGGGTCCTGGTGACCAGAGATGGCCTGACCAGAAAATGAAGTAAGCTTTCAATTATCTTACACAATTAATACTTAACAATAATAAGTAACTAATAATGATAATAGTAATAATCTTCCTTAATGGATTTACAGGTTAAAATTGAAAGGTTTGTACATGTATACGGGTGGATTCTACACGTATTCCATTTTTGCTTTGATTTTCTGGGAAACAAGAAGATCTGATTTTGGTGTGTCAATGGGGCATCATGTTGCAACCGCCGTTCTCATTGCAATGTCTTATATATGCAGGTTATTTTTTTATTTTATTTTTTTTGTTTATTTTTTCAATTTTTGTAGGAAATTAGGATGAAAATATTCATTTTTTGTTTTTGTTTTTCAATTTTTGTAGGAAATTAAGATGAAATATTCATTTTTTTTCTTAATTTTGTAGAAATTTAGGATGAAAATCTTCATTTTTTGTTTATTTATTATAGGTTTGCTCGTGCTGGTTCGATTATTTTAGCTCTTCATGATGCGAGTGATGTGTTTCTTGAAGTAGGCAAGATGTCTAAATACAGCGGTGCAGAAACACTTGCAAGCCTTTCATTTATTGTGTTTGTAATTTCGTGGGTCGTCCTTCGCCTTATTTATTACCCATTTTGGATATTGTGGAGTACAAGGTTAGAAGATGATGATCATAATCATTTTAGAATCTATTATATTCATTCTCATTGACATCATATGATAATAGTATATATTTTTTTCTTTTTATGCAAATTTCAGTTATGAAGTAGTTATGACTTTAGATAAGGAGAAGCATTTTAAGGAGGGACCACTCTACTATTACGTGTTCAACACGCTTCTTTACTGCTTGCTTGTTCTTCATATATATTGGTGGGTGCTTATGTACCGCATGCTTGTTAAACAAATTCAAGATAGAGGCAAACTCAGTGACGATGTTCGTTCTGGTAAGTTCAGTTATTCATTTTCTAGTTATGTTTAATATTACTCACTGTTTTTAGCAATTATGCGTTCCTCTACTCAGAAAAAATAAACTTTTGTTTAATTTTCCGTTCATAATTTCATATAGCTAGTCATAAAATGCTTTTTGTTCCCTCATTATTCGTGACTTAGGGGTGTTAAATGGGTCGTGTTCACGGGTTGGTGGGTCGAATACGACATGAACTTGAAAATCATATACATGAACCTGAACACGACACTGGTTTTCACCGGTTGACACAAGCACAACTTGTTTAACTCGAAAATTTGATTTAATTTAATTTTTTGCATCTTAATACCCTAAAATTACAAATTTACAACCAAAAATACAAATGTGTATAAAAGAATTGAGTTTAAACTATAAAATATGATGCTTTTTTCTCTTTTATCTTTTAAGTTTTAACATAAAATACCCATTTAGTTTAAGTTATGACATAATAACATATTTAAAAAAATATATAAGAATAAATGAGTCAACCCGCAAACCTGCGAGGTCAACCTGAACGTGACCTGTTTTGCAATACAAGTTCGTGGGTTCAACCTGAAACTGGCCTTGACCCATGTAGACTAAACCCAAACTCACGAATTTCATGTTAAGTTCATGCCAATTCACAACCCTGATTCTTGTGTTGATATTCGTCACAACTTTACATATCTTTCCGTACTATAGAAAGGGATTTTTAATGTACCAGTTATAACTTATACCTACAACGGTCGTTAGGAAAATCAGAATTTGAAATCTTTTTTCATGCTCATTTCCTGCTTTACCATATTTGCAGATTCAGATAGTGATAAAGAACATGAAGATTGATCTCCCATTCCCATTTGGCTGGTAGGGGAGGTTAGTATAAGGTATTGCAAATATTCATCTTTAAATTGTGAAGATTTTATCAAGATTCTGCCTTTTTATCGCGATTAAATAAAAAAGAAGGCGCTTTATAAATTTGTTTTCATTTGCAGGTCAACCTTAAACTTGGTGTCCAAATTGAGTTCCTGCATAGTCCTATGTCATTGAACAGACTTATATAGATAACGGGTCAAAATTGCTATAGAAAGTCAACTTTCGTCCTTGCGTGCTAGTTCACAGACAATTGATGACGTGTCTTCGGTTTGTTGATAGTTTTCTGTTCTTGCTTTCACCTAACTTGTTATCATCAAGGAACCTTGGTGGTTTTGGTGGATCAACTTCATTCATGTAACATTAAATTTTCAGTTCAGTGTACATCAAAATGACCCATTGTGCTATCAAGATCAAATCCATGCTTTAGCGATCTCATAAATCCCAGGTAAGATCGGTCCAGGATCATGGGATCCTTTTCTATCAGATAGGAAGGGTTGTAGCACAAAATGTACTTTTAAGTAATTGCCCCATAGATCCTATATCTATCTATATGAAAAAGAAATCATGTAACGAAGTGGATTATTATTTGTACGGTTCTGCAATAGGGATGAGAACAGTGATGTTATCATCTACTATGATTATCTAACAGTTCAAGTACAGTTGATATAGTTGAAGCGCAGTCAAAATATGGTATTTGGGGATGGAATTTGTGTCGTCAACCTATAGGGTTTCTAGTTTTTCTAATTTCTTCCCTAGCCGAGTGTGAACGATTACCTTTTGATTTACCAGAAGCAGAAGAAGAATTAGTAGCAGGTTATCAAACCGAATATTCCGGTATCAAATTTGGTTTATTTTACGTTGCTTCATATTTAAATCTACTAGTTTCTTCATTATTTGTAACAGTTCTTTACTTGGGGGTTGGAATCTTTCTATTCCGTACATATTTGTTCCCGAGCTTTTTGATATTACTAAAAGTCAAATACAAAAAAATTGTATCATTTTTTATTTGAATTTCCTCGTTATTGTTTTAACTGACTGATTGCTTCATCAAAAGACAATCATTACTATAAGCCCATTCTTTGGGATCGTTTAAAGTACGGCACTTTGAATTTGATATAAGAAATTTTGTTTTTAAAACATTAGATTATGTATCGAGAGAGTAATATTATAAAATTATGACATTACCTGCAATCGGGTGGTTTTCATTCGAACTCTAATACCAAGTAAGAAACAAGGAATCGAAGTTCTTTATTCGACTTATTATATATGGATCCAATACACTATTGATTGCATAAATCCTTTTTCTACTTTTTCTTTATTTATTCTCCATCTAAACTAAAAATTTTAGTATATATGCATATACAGTGCCAATCCAACACAAGTCTTTTTTTTTACTATTATTTCAATTTTAGTTCTTGTATTTTTTTCATTGTATTCTTTTATTAACCTTTATATTATATTGACAATATTGTATCGAACAAATATAATTCATCGTGATAAGCAGCTCTATTTATTAAGTAGCAACGGGAGAATTCATCCTGGAAGTGGGAGAACTGCTGAAACTACGTGAAACCCTGACAAGGGTTTATGTACAAAGAACGGACAAACCCTTATGGGTTGTATCCGAAGACATGGAAAGAGATGTTTTTATGTCAGCAACAGAGGCCCAAGCTTATGGAATTGTTGATCTTGTAGCGGTTGAATGACAATAGCATGGATTTCACGTCAATTTTGAAATTAACCCTGCTGAATTTAAAGTTTAATATTAATACTCTATGACTTTTATTTATTATTCTATTGAATAAAAGTAATTCATAATCATCCGGTTAGGATCGATCTAAACCAGCCCATTATGTATATGATTCAACATGCCAACGATTAAACAACTTATTAGAAATACAAGACAGCCAATTAGAAATGTCACAAAATCCCCCGCGCTTCGGGGATGCCATCATCGTCGAGGAACATGTACTAGGGTGTATGTGCGACTCGTTCAGATCATGAACTAGAACAAAGGAAAGAGAACAATGTTCGAATATCAATGATCAAATAGGATATAACGGAAAAATGAACTACATTTCCTATCTAAAAATAGATGATATCCCTTTTCTTGTGTATGAAATTTATGGTTTCTGTTAGTGTAAATCCACTCACCTCAATTCTAAATAAAGCTAAATTTACTGAAGTATTATTCTATTAAAGAATAATGAGATGAGTTGGATAAATATACAGATCTTTCTATTCTATATATAGAAAAAGAAAAGGATTATTTTCGTGAAATAGTTGGAGATTCCTATAACATAATAAATAAATGGCTTTTAGGAAAAGAGAAAGACACTTTTTTTTTTTAATATTCTTTGATTTAAAATATGCATTATCAATCATGTAAAACATCGAATAAAATAAATAGAGAAAAGCCGACTATCGGAATCGAACCGATGACCATCGCATTACAAATGCGATGCTCTAACCTCTGAGCTAAGCAGGCTCACATAACATAAATTCGACATGTATAGGAATTTAATAAACTCTTAGAATATTTGCTATTAACTATTTTAATTCTTGGCTATTCATATTATTCATAATTAATATGAATATATTAAAGAATAGAATATCTAATTTCAAATAACTGTTAAATATTATAGAACATAACGATTAATCTAGCGATATAGAATTTTTATTTTTTTTATCATGATTAAATATTAAATAGAATATATTAATTATGAATAATATGAATAGCCAAGAATTCAAATAGTTAATACCTTATGCATGAAGATAATCAATTCGGTCGTTGTGGTCGGACTCTATTATGGATTTCTGACCACATTCTCCATAGGACCCTCCTATCTCTTCCCTCTTCGAGCTCACGTTATGGAAGAAGGAGAAGAAGGAGCCGAGAAGAAGGTATCAGCAACAACTAGTTTTATTACGGGACAGCTCATAATGTTCATATCGATCTATCATGCGCCTCTGCATCTAGCACTGGGTAGACCTCATACAATAATTGTCCTAGCTCTACCGTATCTTTTGTTTTATTTCTTCTGCAATAATCACAAACACTTCTTTGATTATAGATCTACTGCCAGAAATTCAATGCGTAATCTCAGCATTCAATGTGTATTTCTGAATAATCTCATTTTTCAATTATTGAATCATTTCATTTTACCAATTATTTCTTCAATTAAGAAAACGAGAGAGAACTAAAATAATAGACTAATCATTCTAGGTATTATCTCTCTTAGCCCATTCGGAAGGATCTCATCTCATAATTATCCATGACTGTTTATGTCTCTAGCATGACCACTTAATGAAATGTGGAGGGAAGTGGCGTAAATGGCCGATACTACTGGAAGAATTCCTCTTTGGATAATAGGTATTGTAGCTGGTATTCTTGTGATCGGTTTAGTAGGCGTTTTCTTTTATGGTTCATATTCCGGATTGGGTTCATCCCTGTAGTAATCGGATGAATTGAGTTGTATACATGAAAGCGTAAGAACTCAACGGATTCCCTTCTTTGTTTGTCTGATTTGAGGGAGAAGGTCCCGTTGAGTTCTTAATAATTATAATTAGAATATTTTTTTTATAAGTTCATTGAAGAAGTTATTTACTCAACAAATTTTCCTCTCCTCTTTTGTTTGTCCACCACTTTTTATATTTATAGTATACGTAATTATTAACTATTATAAGATAATATAATAAGAAATAAATAACTCTAAAAAACGTTCTGATACGTCTGTAAAAAATTGAAACTAATACTAGGAATGTTTGACGAACAATATAAAGAATCATTATTATTTCGACACAAGAAAAGGATTTTTCACACCCTTTCTTGTGTCGAAGACTAGGAAGACTAATAACCCCTCCCAAAAATATTTGTTCCCTTCATTTATATTTATCCGTTCTATTTCGCGGTTACTTTTGGATAGGATCTAGCCAAAGTGAATTGTATTAGAATCAAATGCATTTATGACATTTCAATCTCACAATAGCAATATAATAACATCACCCCAAGATGCTTTACCAAAATATGATTTGACCACTTAAATTATATTGCGTCGTAAGTCATACTGTCAATTGACGACAGGACAGGAGGGCAATAAAAGAAGAGAGAAGACGGAAATATATATTAGGTATATCCGCGCTTTAAGTTAAGAAATACAACATTCATTATAGTTTTCTGGTATTCAATATTCAAGTAGATTAGAATTTTAATACCGTTATACATTATAATATAAGAAACTGAATTCGGAGATAATTGTAACCATATACATATAAAATGACAGCAATGGAATGTCAATCCCTGAGTTTTATTTGTAAAGTCTATTCCTTGGTAATCAAAGCCCAAAGATCTATGAATTAGCGCATGCTTAACTAGCCAAGCAGACAAATTACCCTGCATCTTTTTTATCTCTCCCGCATTTTTTTATATAAGTATTTTAGATTTACAATGAAATTTCTGAAGATTGAGCCACGACTTTTTATTCTGTGCAAAGGAATCCTGTCTAATTTACTAATTCGTGGGAAGATACTGAACTTTTGTATTTGAAAAATGTTTCAAGAGGAATCTCTGAGGTAGATGGTGGCTTATATAGGTGAATCCATGGAGGGCCACCATTGACTAGTTTTCTAAATAGTCTTTTTTTTTAACCTAAGGCAATGTGTGCGTGGCTAAAAAAATTAACTTAGGAAATGAAAATATAAAACTACACTATATACGATCTAGAGTAATAGAAAAAAAGATTACAATATACAATATTGATATTAGAGTATAGAATTGAAAAAAAGGGGGGGGTGGGGGGAAAGAGATCTCAAAGATCTTTTTCCTAAAATTCCCGTTTGGTCCATTTATATCATAATCATACCTTCCCCTCAATGAATATCCGGATTCGATGACCAATCTAAACCGAATATTCACTATTCGGAGTCGTAATTTGATGAAGAAGTCTTGTGGTATTATGACGTTTTATTAAATGTTATTAAAAAAAAAGATGTTCTATAGAATGATTCCCCTTTTCAGTTGATTTTATTCACCGATTGACCAAAGAAAAATATTAATAAATAATAAATTGTTTGAACTTAGATCAATCAAATCAATTTCTATGCAACGATTTAATTTATCCATTGATTATCTTATCAATTTAGGTTGCAGGATAATGATAAAAATGATAAAGAAGGGGGGAAGGGAAAGGATAATTTATAAAAAGCGAGGTTCATAAATGGTTCGTAGAGGGGAGGTCGAACTAGGTATATGGAATTGAATGGCTATAAGTTAACTCTTGTCAAGGGTTAGACGCATCCTTATAAAATTGAATTGAAGATGAAGGCCCAAATAATGGAATAGGTAAGGAACAAACGATCTCGATTCATTAGAAATTGGACAGGTAAGGAAATTTCTGGTTGAGTTACGTACTTACTTAAAAACCAATAAACCACAGTTTCAATAAATAATATCTTCTACCAAGATATTCACCGAGGACGCGGAAGCCATTTTGAAAGAAGCTATTCAGGAACAGAGTGAACGTTTTATACTTCAGGAACAAGCAGCCTAAACAAATTGATCAACCTTTTCAATAATTTTTTCAATAAAATAAAAAGGGTACTCAAGCGTTTCGGATTCAAACCATTCAAAATTTATTTTTGGATCTCGAAATCTAAAAAAATATATGGAAAAAATTGCGTCCAATAGGATTTGAACCTATACTAAAGGTTTAGAAGACCTCTGTCCTATCCATTAGACAATGGACGCTTTCATTGTGATTTTTGGGTATTTTTACTTTCTGATCTTTTATTTGAAAAAAAAATATTAAGAATATAGTAGGATTTATGTAAGAAACATTTTTGAATTGTATATTCAATCATGAATGATGTATTAATTAGAGTCTGTTAGAGTATTTAAGATAAATATAGTAAGATAATAGACTAAATATATAAGGATATAGAGCGGGTAGCGGGAATCGAACCCGCATCGTTAGCTTGGAAGGCTAGGGGTTATAGTCGACATCGATTCATCATTTTTAACGTCTCTAATTCAAAACCGAACATGAAACTTTGGTTTCGTTCGTCTCCTTTATGGAAAATGGATAAATTGCTAGATTTAAGATGTGAACCAACTTACAAAAAAATTATACCCATCTTACAAAAAAAAAGATACCCATAACATCTATATCAGCTTTTTGTTTGAATATATTCAATTCAAAGCGACTCGCTTTCTAGATGATCCCTCTAGAAGAAGGCGATTCTAACAATCCGCATTGTTCACAAAATCGCGGGTCTTCCTTTTCATCTCCGATTATTCGATAATTTCCACAAGCACAAATTCCACTTTTGATAGGGCCAAAAATTCTTTCACAAAATAATCCATCTTTTTCTGGTTTATTGGGTTTGTAATGAAAGGTATAAGGTTTTGTCATCTCTCCAACTATCTCGCCATTAGGCAGGATTTTTTTGGACCAAGTACTTATTTGTTGACAATATCTTCCGTTTTGTCCAAGCAGGATCTGAAGTATCCGCCTTGTTGGGTAGAATGCCTTCCGTTGTGGGTTATCAACTGGGACGTGGGCATAAGAGCCTCTATGACACAATTAATAATTCGATTCATTTTCAATTAGGTCTTGCTCTAGCTTCTTTAGGGGTTATTACTTCTTTGGTAACTCAACACATGTACTCTTTACCCGCTCATGCATTTATAGCACAAGACTTTACTACTCAAGCTGCGTTATATACTCATCACCAATACATCCCAGGATTCATCATGACAGGAGCTTTTGCTCATGGAGCTATATTTTTTATTAGGGATTACAATCCGGAATAAAATGAGGATAATGTATTGGCAAGAATGTTAGAGCATAAAGAAGCTATCATATCTCATTTAAGATGTATTGTATCTTACTAGAATGAGGATAATGTTTAGGGTTTAGGGACTTTGAACATCGCGACCTCATTTACCAACCCAGATTAGTAGGCAAATGTAGGATGTATTTCTTTAATCCTAAAGGCACATACCCTAGAGTACCCTGTATTACAATTTGTCTTAATATTTTGTTGTGAGTTTATTATTCAAACCTAACTTGATAATGATTTGAATGAGAATAAGTAAGATGAAGGTAATTATTTGATTATGAGTATAATGAAGGATATGCATTTGGAACTTGGAAGAGGGATTTTTGAAATGGTTGAAATGAATATAGGTAATAAGTATTCAAGTGATTATGGTACAAATAATTTGATATGGAGCTCATCCAAGAGTTGGTAAGTTCGTACTCGAAGCAATTGGATAAAATCAAGTGGTCTAGAAAAATGACCAAATTAAAACGGGCATAACTTTGATCCATATATAGGTATGTGGATGAAACCTCGTAATGGACATATGCGACAAATTGCCATAGGTGGTTTACCATACTCTGAAACCCGTATTTCTTCATCTTGAGTCTATTTTTTTACTAAAACGATGTGATTTATTTCAGTTCCTTTTTAAAAAGCATGAATCGTTAGTAATTCACATGTTTTTTTACTAATCTAGTTCCAATTCTAGACTATGGATATCAATTTCCTAAGATTTTGACAAATTTATGTTTGATCATGCCTTTGAAATTTAGATTTTCCTTATAAAAAGGTATGGTGTTGCAGTGAATTCATTCACAAATTTATCAATTTTTTTCTCTAAAAAAAATACTCTTTATCTTTTGAGCTTCCGCTCTACGTCAAAGTCAGATATTCCAAAATCCAAAATTAACATTGTCAAATGGAGCGAACTAGGTCATGAGAAGTGGATCACAAGGTGGTCGCAAGTCACAACTCGCAAAGGTTGAGTCAAGAGGTGGGTTGGGAGGTAAGTCAAGAAGGTTGGCTTGTTTAGAGTTTTTCATCACGTGTGAAAAATACGGTACCTGAAACATCTATCATTAGAGACTTACTAAAACTCTTACAAACATTGCATATATATACATATAATTTAAACCTTAAGGTCCATACATATTTGGCTAGGCCTAAAATAGTCTGAACTTATAACAATTAAAACGTTTTTCGAATTTCAAAGAACTATAAAATCAATACCAAGGGGCTCAACTAACTATTATAAAATTTCAGGGTACCCAATTGAATATCGTGTATAGATTAGGGTTGTTTCATACCAACACCAAATACCTAAGGGAGCAAACCTGCAACAAAATCCCCCATCAAGATAAAAGAAATTTGCTTCTCAAAAAAAAAATAGCAGAGATTTCAGTAGGCATATCGGATCTCCGGCCGACGGAAGTTCCACTTCACCGCTGTAATTCCGATCAATCGCCGTCCGAACGGTTGTAATCGGTATGTTATCTTTCAGCTGTACTGATTTCACGCACAATTTCGTGTTTCTTCCTGCTCAAGAAATATGGAAATCGACTTTTTGTTAGGGTTTTTTCGCCCGCCATCGTGCAGTTTCAGAATTAGTTAACTCTTATGCAAGTAATTTAGGTAACAATTGTAAATGTAGCAAGTAGCCAAGGGATTAGGGCTCAGATTGAAGATTTTTTCGAATATTTTATTTATATGTATTACTCATTTTGCCTAGAGGATAGGTTTTTTACACTACGAATAGAATTAGATGATGATTCCTTTTGTGATGAAGTTGAATTAGTTGTACAAAATCAAGAACAGCATGATAATAGTGTGTCTGAATATGTATCTGAAAATTTAGGTCAAATATGTAAAAAAAAGATGTCAGTTTTGTTGTATTTTTCCATGAATATTGATAATTGTCATTCAGAATAAGATGAATAATAATAACTTTGATGTCCGAAGCATAGTAGTCAAAGGCTCAAGACGCAAAGGGTGAGCCCGTGGCCTAGGCGCAAGGCTCTTAAGAAACGGGCTCACGAGACAAGCACGGTGCACAGTATAACCAGGGCATTTTTAGCTATTTTAGAATTTAGACTGGTTTTTGGCTTGTTTAGACAAGCTTAGGGCGATTCAGATGGGCTTTTTGCAGGTTCACGCCAAATTTTTCCAGGTTTTTTGCGCCTTGCTGCACTCAAGGCGGTTTTGGTGCACTTGCCTCACCTGGGCGCCTAGGCTTGCGCCTTTGGCTACTATGATCCGAAGCCAAAGCATAGACCTTTTTGCCTGTTTTTAGTTTTAATTTTGGAGAATAGTTTCTTTGGTGCTTGTTTTCAGTAAGAAATTATGTTCTTGGTTGAGAAGAATAGTAATTAAGAACAGCAGAAAGGTGGACATGGAGAAGATAAATTTAGGCGCGATAAAAAGTAGAAAAAGTTTGTGTGATTCTTGGTTTCCTTTTGTCACTAATCTATTAGAACTACTTCAAGATTTTTAGATCACGGGCTATCATTTGTAGTTTGTTTATGATACGTTTCAGAAGTGCTATAAACTGAAAATGAGAAGTATTCTGAGTTTTGTTCACATTTTTGTGCAGAATCTAAGGTGACAATCCAGACGAGACATGGAAGACGTGCTAACAGAACTACCACCTCCTTCACGGTTCTTCTTAGAAGACCTCAATAACTTCACTCCACCCGCACCACCCCTACCGTCTCCCTTCATATTACTCTCCACTCCAAATTCCAAAACCACACTACGACCTTCTCTTTTCATAATTGCAATTTCCGCTCCATCTCTCTATTTACTTCACCATATATCCCCCAAAACATTAATCGGAACCTTAATTCTACCTGAAATACCATCCTCGGGAAACTCCATCGACCCGTCTCTTAAAGACAAATCTTGCAACTTGTACACCATCAGCTACGCTGGTGAAACCGTGGTTCTTGCCAATTTCCAGTACCCTGTTTCTTCAGAGCGAGCACACACGATTTCTAAAACGCTCATTGGCCAACAAATTATCCCCGAACGGGTTTTGATCTTTGATTCTGTTCAAACCTGTAACTTCCGTGGCAGGATTTCAACAGATGATACATTTGCAATGAAGCTGGAAACCGCGAGAGAAAGAAAAGGGGTCCCACTTTTGAAAAACTTGAACTATTTCTCATCAGGAAGTGTTGTAGAAGGGTTGGGTGCTGCTCTGTTGGGTCGTTGCCAGATGAAGAATATAAAGGCGACTCTTTGTCTCTCGTGGCCCGAATCCGGTGGTTCTGTGACATCAATGGTTAAAGATTTGTTGCTTAAAGATGTGTTGTGTGACATGGAACTTCAGATTGATGCTAATGGTGAAGATGAAGACTTGAGGTTTGGTCATAAAAATCATTACCTAGATTCTGAATTATATACCTGAATTTGAGTCCAAAATTTCGGTACTTTTTTCGTGTTATAGAAACCAAGCAGACGATGTTTATGTTTTTGTTCTTGTAATATCTGTACTATCTGAAAGAATTGGATACTATTTGTGATCACTTGGTGTTCAGTTTACTGAAAAACCTGATTATCAATCCGACTGTGAAATGGGGTTTACGGTTTTCGGGTCGGTTTGGGTTGGAAGCTGAATTTGAGTTGGTTTGTTTAAACTTGTGGTTCCTTGTTTTCTGAGTTGGTATATGGGTGAAGTGGACACAACTCCTTGTTTGTGGCTTCTTCTATGGTAACTTGTATTAAAATGTGTACAAGAGAAGCCAATATTTCTCATTTTCGTAAGCAGGTTATTTTTCATTTCTTTTTATTATTTTCACCAAACATCCCTTTTTTAATCTTTAAATTACGTGTACTTTTATGCTGGTACATGTGTATGAGATCGGTTTCGGGTCCGCCATGAAAATTTTTATAATTAGTCCTATGCCCCATACACATACTCGTCCCATCACCCATCCCAAATGTTTCGGGTTTCGAAATTTTTTCCACCAGGTTTGAGTTTTTTCTTTCATACACGAACGATTTGATAGACTTTGATTGTTAGTTACATGGAAAAAATCACCACAATGATACTTGTTAATTCAAACTTGCATCATGCTAATTGCCTAAGTCAAGGCAGCTAAACTTAATCATCTAGAACGTAAACTAGCTTAGCCTCTTAATTAACCACACATCCGACCCACACAACATCGCGAAGCACATAAGATACAAACGCTTCAAGAGTGTATACAAGGACTTCGTATCGGGTGAGGTAAAAGCTCGTGTAACACGCACTCGTTCACCTAATTCATTTCGAGCCAAAAGGGGACAAAGAAAACACTTTCTTAGAACAGTTGAAGTGGTAAAACCAAAAGATCTATAATTGGGTAACTTGTTGCCCAAGTCTCCTTTTATGACACAATTTAAAACTTTTGGTTAAAGAATGCTCACCAACCAAGCCAAGGGTGGTTCCATCCTCTCTTGACTAAAACCACATTTTCACACAAAAAAAGCAACATGTTAACCCATATATAGCCTCAGTCCCAACCATTTGCATTAAGTGCCACCCAAGAAACCAAATCAAGATCAATCAAACACACACACAATGCAAATGAGATCAAATGCCATCTTGATCATTCTTTCATTTTTCACCATATGTTGCCTCAAATTCTTGCATGCAACTGACCCACCATTATCTTTAGATTACTACAAATCTTCTTGCCCAAATGCAGAAGCCATTGTTAGGAAAGAAATGGAGTGTGCTGTGTACTCTGATCTCAGAAACGCCGCTTTCATCCTACGGTTACATTTCCATGATTGTTTCGTGCAGGTTTGTTCATCGGAAAAAGGTTCTTTATTTGAATCTTTTTCCTTTAGTTTTACACTACTAGAAAATTGACCATCACCAACAGCTTAATGCCATTGGCAATTACCTGGTGATCAGTGACGGATAGATGAAAATTCCAAAAAAAAAATAAATAAATTTATTATGATTAAAAAAAATTGTATTTTATAAATATCTGTCGCCAATCTGTCAGTGATTACTGACATGAGCTATTACTATATTACTAATGACGGTGGACATCCTTAGCTGATTCGGCAGTGAATTTACAATCAATAAAATCCATCGGTAAACTGTTAGTAAATTCTTATGTTTCCCAACATGTTGTCACCAAGGGATTACTGACAGTTACCACTTTCACCGAGGGATTTCCGATTGTTTCTGTGGTTGAAAGCTTTCTGTTTTATAGTGTTAGTTTGTTATTTTAATCTTTCATGATTTGATCTAGGGTTGTGATGGATCGGTATTGCTAGACGACACAGTGAGTTTACAAGGTGAAAAGAAAGCTCCCAGTAATTTGAATGCTTTGAAAGGATTTGAAATCATTGATAGAATAAAGAACAAGCTTGAATCTGAGTGCCCCAACACAGTTTCATGTGCTGATGCTCTTTCATATGCTGCAAGAGATGCAACTGTGTTGGTAAGTTCATATATATATGCTACTAATCTAGCAATAAAGATAGTTCATTTTTTATGATATTGTTTATGTTACTTTGGATACAGGTTGGGGGACCTTATTGGCATGTACCGGCTGGGAGAAAAGACTCGAAAACGGCTAGCTTTTCGCAGGTTGAGTCGAATATTCCTGGTGCGAACGAGGGCCTTCTCTCGATCATTGCTAAGTTTATGTATCAAAGCCTCTCGGTTACCGACATGGTTGCCCTTTCCGGTAAGAGAACTTTTATAAATGTAAAGCTAAGGGAGCATGTTTGGTTTGTGTTTTGAAAGTGATTATTTAATAAACGAGTTCTAGCTCGAACTTTACATATGGAGCTTGACTAGGCTCCACAAACCTAAATGAGCCTGTTATTATGTAATTTTTATCTAATGTATTAAATATATAGGGGAAGATTCCACTAAAAAGTGGTTTTTCGCTAAGAAAACGCTAAGAAGTGGGTCAAATGAACTCCGATTGAGCTCATTCCATCGGCGTTGGAACCGTCTCATCGAAATCTAATCCGGACCCAAAAACCTAAACCCCCCTCCACCCGCACCCCCAAAAACCTAAACCCCCCTCCACCCCCACCCCAAAAAGCCTAAAACCCCCACCCCCAAAAACCTAAACCCCCCCCCCACCCACCCCACCCACCCCCAAAAACCTACACCCCCCACCCCCACACTCCAAAAAAACCTAAACCATAAAATCTAAAGCCTAAAAGGCTAAAACCTAAGGCTAAACCATAAGGCTAAAACCCTAAAATTCAAACGTAAAATCTAAACCCTAAAAGCTAAGATGGTAGAGTTCGGCGAGACGGTTCCAACGCAGCTGAAATGAGCTCAGTCGGAGTTTGTTTGATATCGTTTCTAAGCGTTTTAGTCATTTCTTAGATTTATTAGCGAAAACCTACTTCTTATTTGATCCTCTCCTAAATATATATTTACTAATAAATCTATACTATATAATAAATAAAGGTTTTATAGCGCCATGTGTCGCCTCCATATACATCCTCATCATTTTTTTCCCGCATCTCTCTCTTATTTAATGCACTTCTAGCTTTTAATTTAATAATAATATGTACTTAAAGAAAATATTAATTATACTAATAAAACATATTTATTTTAAATTATCTCTTAGTATAGGAAACTTTGATTATGTAACTTTTATTTCATTCAAACAGTAAATAAAAGTCAAATTACATTAAATAGTAACTAACGTATTTTTGAAAACCAATTATATATTAATTTTTACATATTTTGAGTTTGTTTTTATCCTTACTATATGTAATATATTTTTACACCTGTAAAATATATAAATAAAGATTTAAAAATTTTATATATTAATATTTTTCACTCTGTGTGTAGACACGGGATCTAAACTAGTATGATTATATATAAAAGTATGATAAGAAGTAACTGAATTATATATATTATGTTTTATAAAAACTATAATTATAAATATATACAAAAATTAAATTAATATAAGTATACAAAAATAAAATAACTACTTACAATCCGAGCTTGAGCTTTAGAAATAGAGCTCGAAAGAAAAGACCTTGAGCTCGAGCTCTCTTAACTTAAACGAGTCGAAGTCAAGTTTAGGTGAGCTCGAGCTCTGTGTGGCTCATTTAACCCCTAATGCCAAACACCCCTACAGTAGCGGACCTAGAAAATTTTTACCAGTGTCATCATGTTTCGGTTTTCAACAAGAAGTTTGTTTATTGAGTCTTTTAACTTCTGCTAAAATTGTAAAACAACTTTAAATTCTTACAAATCATGTTATTTTAATTAGATCTATTAAAGTGGGGCTACGTTATTTGTTATTTGTTTAAGTTAGTTCAACTGATTTACGGTAATACATGCTTTTATAATTCTTTATTTGTTGGTTATATTTATTATTGTACGTTAATTTACTTTTGCTTATTTATTAAAGTTTTTATTTTATTTTAAATGTCACGAGGTTGAATTTCTATATTCTATGACTAGTTTAGATCCCGTTTATACACACGGGTGAAAAATATCAATAAATAAAATTTTTAAATATTTATGTGTATATTTTACACGTGTAAAAATGTATCATATACTAAGGATAGAAAACAAAACTCAAAATATGCAAAAACAAATATATAATTAGGTTTCGAAAATCAATTAAATACTATTTAATGTAATTTTTTTTTCATTTATTATTGGATTGAAAATAAAAGTTAAATAATTAGATTTTTAAAGTTTCATAAGTGATAATTTAAAATAATTATTTTTTATTAGTATAATTAATATTTTCTTTAAATATATATTGTTGTTAAAAATAGGAGGTGCATTTAATAAGAGAGAAAGACGGAAAAAAATTGATGAGAATGAATGTGGAGGCGACACGTGTCATGTAAAAACCTTTATTTATTATATAGTATAGATAATTAAGATACCCTTAAATTATATTACATGTTAAAAGTTATAAAACATCTATATAATATTTTAAAATTTATTTATAAAATTTTATATAAAAACTTTGATACTAAATGTGCTTATGCATAAATTAAAGCTCTAGTTTCATCAATATGCAATCTTTTATAACATAATCAAATGGTTAATTATGTACAAGGTGCTCACACAATTGGGATGGCTCGTTGCACAAACTATCGAGCAAGAATCTATGGAGATTATCAAACAACTTCAACTACGAGCCCTATCGCGAAGTCAAACCTCAAAACTTTAAAGTCAACGTGCCCGGCTGCAGGAGGAGGAGATAACAACGAAGCCGCGATGGATTATGTTACACCTAATCTTTTCGACAACGCGTATTACCACATACTTCTTAGAGGAGAAGGTCTTCTTAATTCTGATCAAGAACTCTACTCCAACATCCTTGGAGTCCAAACAAGGAAGCTTGTTAAGAAATATGCCGAAGAACCAATCGTGTTTTTCGAACAGTTTTCGGAGTCTATGGTGAAATTGGGGAATATTACAAATCCTGAGACTTATGTTGATGGTGAAGTTAGGAAGAATTGCAGGTTTGTGAACACATGAATTTTATAAAAAAATATGATGTATTTTAAATTGTAACACTAAGAAAATGTAATATTTTACAAGTGTTTTAATAAGCTTCATAATTAATTTATTGTTGTGTATGTTTTCTAAGTTGTAAAAATATTCAATCTATTTATCTATTCTATGACATTATTAACTTTAAGTCTTTAATCAAGTTTTTAGAGGCATATGTCTTTTAGAACGGAGATCCCAAGTTTAAACCTGAGTAGTGAAGTATTTTTAGAATTATTTGTGTAAAGTATAGTAGGAGTAATATTTACGGTTTAAAATAAAATACTATTAGATTGATTTCATCAATGACTTAGATCTATACATATTAATAAATAAAGGTTTTCTTTAGCCACGTGTCAGTCATCTAGACCACCTATTATGTGTTTTTTCCGCCTAAATGCAACCTTTACTTAACGGGTCAACACGCGGGTTTCGTACAGGTTATTTTATGACCCATTTTGTAATCCGGATCTTATAACATTGTATTCCCACTTAGGGTTTCATTCTTTCAAACAGACGCCGCTTCACCATAGGGTTCCATGACTAGATCGATCATCTCCTCCACCGTTTCCTTACGCCATTAGCCGCTGTACCGTCCTCGACACTTGAATTACTCCATCCAACCGTCTTTGATACTTTTCTCAATGAAAGGTCCGATTTTTCGTTCATCCAGGTAACCCGACTAAAGCATTAATTCGTGTTTTATCTTCGATTTTTTGTTTACATACTTCGATTTTCTGATAACAGTCTCTAATTTCAGTTTCTTATCGATTTAGGCTTTCACTTCAAAAAACGCCGCCGCCGTTTTCTTTGCTGTTGTGAAAAACCAATCTCCTTCCGGACACTGTTCTTCCAGGTATGCGTGTGTTAAGTAAAAGAAAAAATCATAAGCCGACTTAAGCTTTAATTCGTGTTCTATCTTCGATTTATTGTTTACATCCCTCAAATTTGTGATAACAATATCTAATTCCTGTTTATTATCGATTTAGGCTTTCACTTCAAAAAACGACGCCTGTTTATTATCGATTTAGCACTACAATCATGTCTAATCCCAAATCTAAGTATGACAGTCCTACAATTAGACCTAAGGTATGTCTTTTACTCAACCAAAAGTTAAATAGTTCAATTTTTTTCTGAAATTTAGTAACTAATGCCTATTTTTTGTTTTTAACATATTGGTATCTGATTTGGTTGTTGTCGTTGTTTTCGCAACCTGTGGTGGCATTACATTTGCTCTGCTGACTGCTGGGAAGTAGGCCTGGTGATTATTACATTATTTATTAATTACTCAGTATTTTGTTTTGTTTCAAATAAGTCTTTTCCTGAAATATGGAAAATTTATTAGTGGGCTCACCTATTTCTAAGGACATATTAAGCATATATTTCCATAAATTTAACACATGTATGCATATCAAAAGCAATGCAGGTTATTACAGGATATTTCTTAGCAGGATCTGTGATTGGACCAGGTGGACATAGCTTGTTAATGAGTTGGTTCAGGTATGTCTTTCAGGATGGATATAACTGAATAGTTTTACTAACAAAATATGATGCGGTTTTTCTGTTTTTTATGCAGTCAATTTAGCCATTTGGGTCAGTTTTAGTTTTTACTAGGTCAATAGAGTAAGTTATTATGCAGTTTTTACTATGTTTTATGCAGTCAATTGAGTCACTTGGGTAAGATTTTATGCCGTCAATTGGGTAATTTTTAATGCAGGTTTTACTGTGTTTTTATGTAGTCAATTGAGTCATTTGGGTAAGATTTTATTCAGTCAATTGGGTAAGTCTTTATTGGGTCAATTGGTTATGTTTTTTATGCAGTCAATTGATTCATAATGGTAAGATTTTATGCAGTCAGTTGACTAAGTTTTTATGTAGTTATTACTGGATCAATCGGGTAAGTTTTTATGCAGTTTTTATTGTGTTTTATGCGGTCAATTGAGTCATTTGGGTAAGATATCATGCTGTTTTTACTGGGTCAATTAGGTAAGTTTTCATGCAGTTTTTACTGGGTTAATTAGGTAAGTTTTCATGCAGTTTTTACTAGGTCAATTGGGCAAGTTTTCATGCAGTTCTTCTGTGTTTTTATTCAGTCAATTGAGTCATTTGGGTCAGTTTTTATGCAGTCATTTGGGTCAGTTTTTTATGCAGTTTTATTGACCATGGTACAGTTGATTCATTTGGGTACGTTTTTATGCAAATCTATTGGTTATGGTGCAGTTTTATTAACCTTTAACGGTCTGCAAGAAAAGGCTAATTCTATGAAAGTAGTTTAGCAAGGAATTTGACAGCCTTATCTTTACATGCCTTGTTTAATCCTTATGAACTGCAATAAATATTAGTTGATGTTTTAGGCTGTATTTTGTTTTGTTCTAAAACTAATTATTTGATTATTGTGATTTTTATTCAGTCAATTGGTCAGTTTTTATGCAGTCAATTAAGACAAAGTTCATGTAGTTTACCAAATTTATCAATGTTATAAAGGTTCATCTGGCTACTAAACCATTGACTAGCATAAAAAATAAATGAATTTTGCAGTGGTCGTCTTGACTATTAAACCAATTGACTGTACTTTTCTTATTCCATATGAAATGCCCGACTACACTTTTCTTCTGTTTAAACTTTAGAACCAAACAAGATGGGCGCGTGTCTGTTGACAACTTCAGAATGGTAAAATTTTCCTTTTCTTCCCTTCAAACAAATGCTATCTGTTAAACCATTTGCAGGTGCCCATGCGTAATGTTACAAATACAATGGAGTCCAGGGTTCCTGATATTCTAAATGTAGTAAGTCACCGTGTTTATATAAACTATAGACTTTTAGAAATATCATATTATGTGTAGCTTATTAAGGCTTCATTTACATTCGCACATTATAAGAAGATGGTGTTATGGCACCAAGTGTAATCGTGTTACATATTTGTGAATTATAAGTGTAATTTTATTTTTTATTATTATATGTAATTCAATTATAAGAGGTATTTATAGATTTATGAATTATATTATTTTCATTATTCAACCCGTGAATTATATCGCATTTTTTCCCTATGTAAATTAAATTACTATTTTATTTATGAATTTGTTTGATATTTATGAATGATATGTTTCTTTTTATCAACCGTGTAGTATACGGGTACTAACCTAGTTACTTATATACCTAGTCTATATCTATACTATATAATAAATAAAGGTTTTTGCATGCCACGTGTCGCCTCCATATTCATTCTCATTATTTTTTTCTCGCCTCTCTCTCCTATTTAATGCACTTCTATCTTTTAATAATAATATATATTTAAAGAAAAAAATACTAATTATATTAATAAAACACATTTATTTTAAATTATCTCTTATCATAAAAAACTTTGTTTTCTATTCTTAGTATATTTAATATTTTTTTACACATGTAAAATATATATATATAAAGATTTAAATTTTTTATGTATTGATATATTTCACCCCGTGTGTAAACACGGGATCTAAACTAGTTACTTATATATAAAGGGTTTACAATATAGAAAGTGAAGGAAGATCATAAATCATTGATTAGTTGGTTACACTAATTTAATGATTAAGATTGAGATAACAAGATTATGGTTAATAGGAAGTTAAATATGACTCAAAGGGTAATAGAAAATTCAAATGCCATTATTGACTTTTTAATTTACCAATTCTCAAATAACATTTATATAGTTCGTTATTTCTTTAAAGAAATTATACCATAAAGTCATAATAATAATTTTTTTTAATATATGTAGTATCACTATATATACACACATATCTACATATGCATATACATATTTATAAAATGACGTTTAAAAAAATATTGATATTGTTTATTATAACAGTGCGTTTAAACTAATTATAGTGGTGAATCAAACTTTACAATAATGCATCTAAATTAATTACAATAATGTGTTTGGTTTTCTATGATTTGATGTACGAATGAATTTTGCACTTAAAATGATGTATCCAACTTATTAGATCGGTGCGTCAAAAACCACTTGTAATTAGATGGCCGCAACTATCATCACTCTAAAATGCACATGTCGTTGTCTGAATCATTTGTACGCTTTAAAAACCTTTTCTAAGGGAACAAATGCCTATATATATTTATATAAAGAGATATATGTGGTCATGCTATTAATTATCACAAGTGATGGTGATGTGCACTAGGAATGTAGTTGAATTGATAGGAATAAGGATGGTTCATTGTACACAAAACTTTCTTCGTTTCCTTTACATGCTATATTTGGCAAGATAAATTTAATATTTGAAATGAAATGGGTCGTTTCCAAATGAATGGAAAAACATATCTTTGAGTAATAATGTAAAAAAATTATATAATTCTTCTTGGCTCATATTTTGGCAAGGGGGCTTAAGGGTACGTAGGGTGTGCTATCGTATAGGCCCACGTTTTAGAGGGGGCTAGGTTTTTTTCTTTCTTGTTTATGTATTGTAGGTCGATCAACATATATAAAAAATATAAACTTATTAGTAACTACATTTTGATAAGGGTTCAATAAGTCTAGTTTTATTTTTATTGAAATGGTATTATAGAGGGAACCAATAAGCCAAACTGTTTACCAATTATGTTAAAATATATTTATTCTTTAAAAAACAAAAAATGAAATAAACTACGGGATTGGCGATTGAGATTGGCGTATGACGTTAGTCAATATATAAAAAAAGCACGATAATTGACAATCGATAAATGAAAAAAAAACCTAGGTTGATTGCGACTGGCGATTGAAGATTTAGTGACTCTTCATCAGTAGAAAGTTGCATCGACAACAACTCTTCTATCAGCAGCAATGTATTTTCGGTAATAACTTGATCAACGGTAGCAAGTTGCTTTCAACATCTTGCCTCGACATAACTTGTTTTTCACCTCTTATATGTAGCAATTTAGATTACCATTAAGTTGTACTTCGGTAAAAACTTTTTACATTAGTAACAAGTTATCATCACTAACATCTTGTTCTATTAGTCGCAAACCCATTTCAGCATATGTTGGGATTCGTATACAAGTTTAAGTTTTTTTTAACATAAACAGGTAGCGGAAGCACGTATACGAACCGCCTCAGATCAAAACTCTGAGTCGCCCACCAGGAGTCCAGATGTAAACAAAATAAAAACAACCATAGATTAGATTAGGTAAATGTACCTTACGAATTGAACAACTAACCAAATCAGAGACACCATGAGATCAACGAACCCGGTCGCCATATCTTATAACAAAAAACAACCCAAAACACCCTAACTCCTTCGGGGGCCGGTGGTTCGCATGACGGCGGAAGAAGGCGGTGACGGCATACGGCGTAGGATGGTTGCGGCGTGCGGCGGCTATGGACGGCGACAGTGTACATCGGTCGGTTTCATCTATTACTTATGTGTCAAAACCGAAGAAACCCGGAAAAACTCGGTTTCAAACCGAACGTAACCTTTTCCCTTTAAGAACCGGTTTCAAACCCGAACATATTTCAACAAAAAACCGTTTTGACCTAAACCGAATTGGTTTTAACCCGAACCGGTTTTGAACAAAACCCTAATTTAACTACTATAATAATATGGGGCCCAACAGCCCAAAGCTATTTACTGAAAAATATCGCCCATAATCACACACACTTCCGAAGCATTTACCTTCCCCAAAGGGTTTATATACTCTTCCCCCTGCAACCTAGAAACCCTGCAGAATCCCCATTTCCCTAGAAAAATCGCCCTTTCTTTAATCTTTATCCTTCTAAAGGAAGAAACTTAAAGAAAACAATTCAATATTCATACACATATACCTGCAATTGCCTCATTTCTGACCATCATTGTCCCCTCTTTGATCATTCAAGACCCACCCCCTCTCTATCATGTTCTAAACCCACTGGATTATCTTCTCATTTGATCAATTATTGACAATCTTTTCTTTTGTTGATCAATTTGGTTGATTCAAGTTCTTGAACCTTCTGTTTTTATACTTACTCATCTGGGTATTAATTTCTTTGCACCTATTTTGTTTTTCATTGAATCTTTATGTATAAAGATTGATTGTCTTGTAACTTTTCTGGCATTTGTGGGTTTTGGGTAATTGGTTGAATCAATTTTGGCGATAAATTTTACCTTTTTTTTAATGTTTTTACATTGTGATTTGATGTCCTTATTTTATGCAATCTGTAAAGTTCTGATCTTGATGATTATTTTGGGGGCCTAAAAAAGATTCTGTTATTGGAATTCTAGTGTTGTAACTTCTAAAAAAGTTATTGACATGAATGATCAGATGGCCCCATCATGTTTAAAGTTATGATTTCCATGATTATCATACATTGTTCTGTCATTTGCTTGTCCATAATTAGAAATCATATTTTATGTTATCCGGGTTTACTATACTGTATCCTGCATACATAAAAAAATAAAAAATAAAAACTTTTTTGGAGCAGAGGGTATCAGCGGGAGCAGCCTCTCTCTTTTATGTCCCCAGATCCTACAAATAGCTTTGTTATGAGCGAGATTTTACTGGATATGTTTGTTTGTTTGTTCTGCCAGTTTTGGGTTTTGATACTGTTTAATCTTAATTGCTTGTCATTTGTCATTGTACAGACTTGATGGATCAAGATAACTCAATTGCTGAGTCAACATACAAGTTTTAAGGGAAGGTATAAATGTCATAATTTGAAAATGGGTATATGTGAGATTATGATTTTTTATCTGGCGGGACACACATTGTTATTGTATTTATGTGATAATATGATGCTGGCAGGACACTTGAAGTTCCAAGCTCCCGTATTGTGATAATCGAGGGCATCTATGCATTGAGTGAAAAATTGAGACCATTATTGGATCTTCGGGTATCTTTGACAGGTGGCGTTCATTTTGATCTTGTTAAACGCGTGTTAAGGGACATACAACGGGCTGGACAGGAGCCTGAAGAAATCATATACCAGATTTCTGAAACGGTTTATTCTAAATTCTAATTCATTCATAGGTAGAAAAAGGTTCAATATACAAGTTTTTATATATTTTTTAAACACTTTCATATGCAGGTTTATCCAATGTATAAGGCATTCATAGAACCTGACCTCCAAACTGCTCATATAAAGATTGTCAACAAGTTTAATCCCTTCACAGGATTCCAAAATCCCACTTACATTCTAAAGGCGCGGTTCATCTTTTCTTTTTAAATTCTTGCTATTTAGTTCACATATAAAACTGATTAAATCATGATGATTTTCAAAAAATTAGTCATCAAGAAATGTAAGCTTGGAACAAGTCAAATCTGCCATGTCAGCAGATCATACCGAATCTTTGGAGCAGATTTATGATATTTTTCTTTTGCCACCTGGCGAAGATCCCGAAACCTGCCAATCATATTTGAGGATGCGGAATAGAGAAGGAAAATACAATCTTATTTTTGAGGTTTGCTTTAAATCTATGTTTTCTTGAAAATTGTTTATGTTTATGCTGGGTGATGTTCATTACAGAAAACTAAATTATTACGAGAATAAACAACACAAACCTAAATCGTTCAATTTTTTATATCTTACATACAAATGCATTTCTTATGTACATAAGAAACCATTAAACAAATTTGTTCCTATGTTTTTCAACCGTTTGCTGCACATGTATGGGTTATGTGTTGGTAATATAACCTAACACATGACTTACACATGTGTAGATTCTATACATAAACATAATTTGTTCATTTTTTTTTAATTTCAGGATAGATGAATAAACATTGCATTTCAACCAATTTCTTATATTTTATAAACTTTTAAGATTGAAAAAATTAATGATATATTTTGTTCTGCGTGTTCTCGTAATATAGAGTGTTCTTTAGACATGTTAAAGATTTGTTTTTTTTTTCTTTTTCTTGGAATGGGTTATGGATCCTCCTTTTATAATATCCCCAAGAATAAGTTTTGAAGTTAGTGTTCGTCTTCTTGGTGGTCTAATGGCATTAGGGTATACAATAGCTTCAATTTTAAAAAGAAGTAGCCACGTGTTTAAAGATGATAGGGTGTGCGTGAAAATCGACTGGTTGGAACAAGTTGACCGTCATTATGTTCAGGTAAAACACACCTTTGACTTTGACTTTGACTTTGGCTTTGACTTAAAAGTCTTGATTTTTAGCTGCATTTTTATGTCATGAGAAGGTGCTAGGAAGAGATCGGCTAAGTGTAAGATGTGTTGCTGAGCAGGTTTAGAAGGGTCGTATATTCCACGAACATATCTTGAACAAATGAAGCTTGAGAAGCTTTTAAATGAAGTCATGGTATACAAATTATTAAAAGTTCTAAACCACACGGCACTTATTTTATTTAAATCCGATTCAAATTAATTTCTAAAGGACTATTTCTTTAGGTACTACCTAATGATTTAAAAACAAAACTAAGTATAGATGAGGAAATGCTTTCAAGTCCCAAAGGCTCTGTTACCCTTGCTACAATGAGAAATAAACTTTTTAAAAGGTACATTTATTATAACTCAATGTTTTTTGGTAACCGTGATAACCCGTTACTAGAAAACTCACATGGGCCTACCAGCGGGCAGATGACCTTCAAGGGGTTAAAGGCAGAAAACTAATGAAACCTTTGTTTGAGGGACTCAAGCACTTACTACTGTGTGACCCCCTTGAAGGTTAAATAATTCAACTTCATTGTGATTGTTTGCGGTTACATACTTTTTTGTACAGTGGACTGTCACATTCATACTCGGCTGAACGTGATACAAATTTGACCTCGATAAATAGTCAAAGATTCGTAGTCGACAGGAGCCAGGAACCGACACCACATTAGCAACACAGGTGATCTAGTTGTATCTTTAAGTGATATTAGTGTACCAAAGTTTCTTGAAAATCAATATGTTTGACTTTTGTTTTTTCTCGTCTTCTTAAGGGAGAAATTAGTCAACTCTCGGAACAGATTTCGACTTTGAATGATCGCATAGATGAATTTACATCTCGGATTGTTGAACTGAATTCACAGTTTACCAGAGGGACAACTCATGGTAATCAAAGTCAACAGAAAATTGACCCATGTAATGGATCTGGATCTGGATCTGGATCCGGGTCAACTTCATATTTCAAATCTGCTTTAGTAAAGAGTTCATCAATTGGACCCACTGTGCACCACTCATCATCATCAACTCAGTTAGCCAAAGATTATAATTTGATAGAAGAGGTGATATATGCATTTCCAAATCTTTGAATCTTGATTAGAAATGAAAGTTTATTTACTGTTTGATTTATAAAACAGATATCAGGAATTGCAAGAAGTCAACTCAAGATCATGCATCAACTGGATATTCTCAACGATGGTCTTCGTGATAAAATGGGAGTGAGATCTCGTCACGAAAGGGAAGTCAAGAAAAGTCAAAGGTCAAAGCTTGATGGAGTTACGGTTTCTTTACTATTAGCATTCGCTTGTGGTGGCGTTGGGATCTTCTTGTTTAAGGGTATTTCGCCAAGAAACTGATTCTTTTTCAACTAATTCATTCAGTTTTCTAATCATTTTTTAAGAATTCATGTTTTTTTACTAGAAGTTGGAATATTCATGGGTCATATTGATCTATGCTTTCACAGATTCTTTTGAATTTTATCCAAGAAAGAAACAGATTAAATTTCATGTTTAGTGTATTAGTTTCTTTAGCCCGACTGTTATTTCGAATAATGATCTGGGTTGGTGTCGTATCACTAATGCACCGGATCGCATCAAAACATGTTAAAGAAAGATGTGAAGCTTTGACTGACCAAACTATCAAAAGCATGAAATTATTAAATGATAATGTATTCATGTGCAAAAGGCGTGTATCAAGATCATTTGGGAAAATTTGTTGGTTTTTGGAAGGTTTTCTGGCTATTAAAATTAATATTTAGGGTTTAAATGTAATTATGTTAAAGTTGATGGCCAAAATGAAATTTTGAGCCAAGAAGATTGCATGCCATTTTATTGGTTACATGGCAAATTGGATTTTAGTAATATAATTATAATAGATTTATAATTAATTTTATACATACGTAGATGTGGTTTAACCATCTTTTTCATATATACATAGAATTTGGCCGGTAACAATCATATTTTCATTTTCATACATGTGGTTTAACCATATTTTCCAGTTTCATCTAAAACGTTTATTTTTCTTTTTGTGTATCTTTGTGGGTTATAAAAGTTGTCATTTTCATCCTATTACTTAACTTCATCCATGTTTTAACGTTCAATGAGGGGTAATTGTGTCCAATCACTTAACTCCATCAATACATTTCTTTTTATATATTTTAGAGAAATACATAAAATGACACAAATACCACTCATTTAACGTTAAAATATGGATGGAGTTAACTAGTTGGATGAAAACGGCAAGTTTTGTAAACCACAAAGATACACAGAAGAAAAATAAACTTTTTGGATGAAACTGATAAAATTGACTAAACCACATCAACAAAAATGTAAGTTTACTCTAAATAAGATTTATAAAATTTTATAGATCGGTAAGTCCATTTAAGCTTCCGAGCTTAATTAAACTGAATTTATAAAGCTCAGATCAAATTCTCTTATTAAAGAAAGCTTAACCCAAGCTCGAGTTTATTTAAACTTGACTTAATTCAATCTTTTAACATCTCGGTCTTGTAACCCACGCACAACTTTACGGTAGACATTCGTAGACTCAACTAGAGGTGAACCTTCGTAGACTCAACTAGAGGTGAACCAAAAAAGAAAAACGAAACCGGTTCCAAACCTGACCCGAAACCAGTTCCGAACCTGACCCGAAACCGGTTAAGAACCGGTTTGGGCCCATTCGGAATGTTAAATAGCGGTGCACCTCTGTAGCTGTTGGCATTTGATGCTTTCTTCCACCGTTTCCGTCGCCGTTCCGTCACTCGCCACCGTGGAGGATCATCACTCTCAATCTTAGGTACCACTTTTATATCTAAATCATTCGTATTTCTTTCCTTCCGAATTCGCCCTAGACGCGTTACTTTCTTCCGTTACGATCTCCCCCTTTTTCAACCGAATTTGATCATCAACCGCGGTTAGTTTAACATTCGCAAATTGTTACGAAATTGGATGCAAATAAAGCGAATTCAGTGCCACTCGTGTTTGATCGCTGAATAATTTCAATTAATTTACGTATATTTCACTTCCTAGTTTCTATTGTGTTTGTTTTGTGCATCAATTTTTCAATTAGGGTTAGGGATTTCTCGAATCGTATGAATTTGATTTCTTCTGGAGAATTGATGTTCAAGAATCAATCCGGTGATCAATTTTGTTTATCTGGAGTTATAATTTGAGTTTTGAGGTTATTTTGTACCAAAATCAAAATCAATTTTGAAAATGGAAAGGAATTTGACTTTTGAAATTCGTTGTATTGTAGGGCATAAGGGGCAAAATGCATACTGAACTTCCCTCTGGGGAAGACTATATAAGCGATCTCCCACAGAGTATCATCGAGACGATACTCACAAAGCTGCCATTGAGAGATGCTGTAAGAACAAGTATATTGTCTAATAAATGGAGGTATAAATGGGCTGCTCTTACTCAACTTGAATTTGATGATAAATGTGTGTCATGTACCCATGATAGAGCACTTGCAGAGGTCAATCTTGTAAATTTTGTCACTCGGTTTCTTTTTCTTCATGATGGTCCTATTCATAGATTCACTTTGTGTACTGCGTATTTGCAAAGCTCGCCTGATGTTGATCAATGGCTACTTTTTCTATCAAGAAAAGATGTTAAAGAATTGGTTCTTGAGTTGGGTGAAGGCGAGTGGTTTAGAGCGCCTTCTTGTCTTTTCGCTTGTAGAAAATTGGTTCGTTTGGAGCTTGTTAGATGTGAGTTGGACCCACCGGTGGCTTTTAAAGGGTTTTTAAATTTGAAGTATCTTAATCTTCAACAAGTTCTTATTGCTCCTGATGCGGTGGAGAATCTTATCGCGTGTTGCCCGCTTCTTGAAAGCTTAACTTTGTCATACTTTGATAGTTTAGAACTCACCATTCGTGCCCCAAACCTTAAGTATTTGATATTAGAAGGTGAATTTAAAGATATATGTCTTGAGAATACTCCTCTGTTAGTTGCTATATCTGTTGCTATGTATATGACCGATGATATTGCTGAACATTTTGGTCAAAGTTCAAGTTGCAATTTTGACAAGTTTCTTGGTGGTGTACCGTCACTCGAGAGGCTTATCGGACACATTTACTTTACAAAGGTTAGACTCTCTGTTATTTTGAACACGGTTTGTTGATTTTGTTGACTGATGTAATGTAGTCATGTGTTGACTTTTTTTTTTCTTTTCCTAGTATATGAGTATAGGTAACACCCTAGGGAAAACACAGATTACTTACCATCGGCTAAAGGTTATTGAATTATACCAAGTAAGCTTTGAGGACATGAAAGAAATAATGGTGGTTCTTCGTTTGATTTTAAGCGCCCCTATTCTTCAAGAACTTCAAATTTCAGTGAGTTTCATATACTACATTGTCATTAACGTTAAGTATGTTGTTCAAATTTTTTATTTTTTTTTAACTTAGGGTTCATCAAATTCATCATCGGCCACAGAAGCACCCGATTTGGATTTCTGGGAGAAGGAATGTCCGTGTGATTGCACATTTAAGCGGCTTAAGATAGTAAAGATGACAGATATGTCGGGTGTTCCACACGAGATGGGATTTATAGAGTTTTTACTTAAAAATTCACCTGTTCTTGAAATCATGAGCATCACTCCGAGTGTGTACGTGACTGAAGGGAGATTAAACATGTTGATCGAGTTACTTAGGTTAAAGCGTGCATCAGCAGAAGCTGAAATCATATTTGTTCAAGATCAGGTGTAAAAATGTTACATTTATATGAAAATTCTTGCGTCTCATTTCACCTTTGATGTAATTTTCATATAATAACTGTCTGGTTCTGATATTAGTTGTTATGAAATTTCTTGCGTCTCATCCGCTTTCTGCACAATTAAGATCATGAAGTGAGTTATTAATTGTTTCTGGTGATAGCTCCATTGCTTTTGCAAGCAACAAGAAGTCATTGCTTCTTGTGTCTCGTTGTCCCGTTCCAGGTTAGACTCGGCCTGTTGAGGTGCTTTCCATTTTTCAGCTAACCCATCACATTCCAGCACCGGGCCACTTAAGACTAGGAGTGTTCAAACGGGTGGCACCCGAACCGTACCAGTAACCGTGAGAGGGAAAAATGGAAACCCGCAACAAACTAAAAAGTGGAATGTTGAGGGGGTTGTTTGTGTGGGTGTAGTGAGAAGCCAAGGGAGGGGAAGAGGAGACCAAGAACTCAATCTGGTGAATTGCATGATATATCAGAAGGATTTGGTATGCTCAACTCCTTCCAATCAACAAGTGTTCTTGACCTTCCTTGATTCACCATTGATGGTGTTCTTAGTAGGTTTTTGGGAGAATCAAGTTTTGAGGCTGAATTGGGTGGTTAAAGGTTAAACAACTTGATATAAGTGTTAACCTAGCTTGATTAATGACAAAGGATGGTAGTTAACATCTTTTTGTCGCCTAATTTTGGATTGTAAAACTTAGGGTTCTTGAGATGAAATTGGGGATGTGGTAAAGATATGTTAAGGTTTGGTAAGTGTTTATGGTGTTAAACAAACACAAGAATCAAATGATTTCCCTACACTCTTGGTGATTTGAGGATTTTGGGAAATTGGGTGGTTAGTGAGTCAAACCTTAATAGTTGAAAGTTGTCTAGCAATGTTGTGGGAGTTTGAGGGTTGGTTAAGATTGTAATAAGTTAATAACCATGTTTGTGCAAATCATAACCAATAGGACTTTTGTGTGAGTCTTATATTGGTGAATTGGGTGAGATTACTTGAGTTACTAAACAAAATGTGTAAATTGTTTTGGTGACCGGGTTGTTAAGGTTGAAGATCAACCGGGGTCGTCCAACAACAAAGGTAAGTGTTTCACACTTACTTAGTAATTGGTAGTTTTTTTATTATACATGATTACTATATTTGCATGTATGATTAGCGTTTGTGAATGTTCACACACGTAATTGGAGTTTATAATTATGTGTGTTTGGTGTCCTTAATCTTACGATTGGTGTATTGGTTTTATGTTGATTATTACACATAGTTTGGAACAATGATTGTGTGTTTGGGGTGTATAGGAGTGTCGGTGTTATTGTATGGTTCTGAGTTAAATGCTAATAAACGGATGACATTGTGTGATTATGTAGTTGGGCAGATTGGTGTATTAGAATGAGACATTGACGTGCATGAAAGTTGAAATTGAAGTCTAGTACTTCATAAGGGTGGTCTTGAAGTTGATTACTTCATGGGTGTGAATCTTTAAGTTTAAGAGCTTCATGGGTGTGAGTTTTGAAGTTTAGAACTTTATCGGTGCGGATCTTGAAGTCTATAACTTCATGGGCGGTAGTCTTGAATCCTAGAGCTTTATGGGCGTCAACCTTGAAATCTATGACTTCATGGGTGATAAATGAGACATAAGTCTCGCATTGAGTTGTGTGTGTTGTCCCTCGGATAGTACGAGGAGTGGGGGAACAAGTATGGGGTCTAATTACTTATACCTTGTTAAATATAACAGGAAATGTGCAAAATTGGGAGGTTGTGATTGTGCCTTGGTTGGAACTCAGCCAAAGGCTTATTTATTTGCAGGCGTGTGTAGGCTACACCAGACTCGGCGTAGCTTACACTTGCAATATTTTGCCTACGCCTAACCTCCTGAGCTACACTGACCCTACGATGATTTGTGGTTTTGGGGGGTTTTTGCTTGGGTTTAACCCTCAGGGGTCTTGGGGGTTTGTACATACCATTACTAACTTGTTTATAGGGTGTTTGTGGTGTAGAAAAAACTCCGGTCTAAGTCTCGGATCTCAAGTCAAACGGATTAGATTCTCTTTGAAGGTTTTTGTACAGGTTTTGGTGGGGTTCAACTTAATCTCCCTGAGAGGATTTTTAAGATAATGTTTTGAATATAAATGACGTGTGGTGATACTTTTTGGTGGTTTACCACTCAAACTTGACTTTTGAATTGTAAATGTTCATTTTGGAATTGTTTTAGCATCAAACCTTAATGTAGCTTTTAACTTGTAAATGAGACCTAACTTTTGCTTGTTGTGAAAAGTTTAAATTGGTTTGGAATTTTTGGTGTTACATATATACATACACATATGTGTATATTATATGCACATTTAGATCAGAAATTGATTTGAAAAATATTGAGAAATCTTACACAAAACAGTGATAGAACAGGGATTTCAATAACATACTCGAGTTTGACAGGTTCCTCTGCTTTCGACGAGTATTTACCCGTACCCGATCCATAACCATTTGAGTCTAAAATATAAAACCGTAACATGTACCATATATAACAAAATCGGGTACTAATTGTACGGGTCCGACTGGTATTATGGGTATGATGACGGGTGGTACCTATATATTGCTCACCTCTACTTAAAGACATCTTTGTCTTTGACTTGGTTGATAGTGTAAGAGTAATGCCACTTGAACCATCTCCTTGAGGTATTAGATCTTTTTGTGCATATATGTAACATCCCGTTTTATAGAAGTTTAAGTAAATAAATAAATAATGGAGTGTGTATGGGTGTGTTCGAGGTATGAAGGGTGATAAGGTGACTTGGTTACACTTGGTTGATAGCCAGAGACTCGGTATTCGAACGTTGGATGTGATTATGTGATTATGAGTTAGTTAACTGTTTGCTTACACTTTATTTTTAATTTGTTTTGACCTATCTATTTTTTTTATTTTTTTTTTAAATAATATTACAATTATCATTTAATTTTAATTTTCTTTAATAACTTTTGTTCTTGACTTTTCTAAAAATTCTAAATACACAATTATGTTTAACTTGTTTTTTTTAACATTCTGACATAATGGAGTTGTATTCAAAATAAGTTTTTCTTTATTTCGTAGACGACTTTCACACGTTATTCGATCAGTAACTTCATCGGATATAATTATGAACCTAGACTACCGACAGCCATAGAGAGTAGATAATTAATCTTGTTTTATTTTACGCACTTCAACCACTCTTTGACGATGATGAAGAGTAGATACTAGATACATATTTTTTTACGCACTTCAACTACCCGACGGAATGATGATGAGTTTTATCCTTCCTTGAAACATAGCAATCGTTCATGAAAAGTTAGTTACACCATTTAAAAGAAAACGTGACACGTTTCCACTTTTGGCATGGAAAGTGGTTATAACCATCATATCTGTCTCTTACAACAGTTATATGTAATATCAATTTCGCTAACTGTTTTATTGAAGTCCATTGGATTTCATCTCCAGACACCAAGTATTAGAACAGTGTAAGAAGTACAATCTTCAACCTCCTTCAAACATGTTGGAACACAAACCTTGGTGAAAAGATGTCACATGCCAGATGACATAATTCCACATACTGTACATTTAACATTCACTATAAATATGGGCATTTGAGGTTTGACTTACCTTAAATACAGTATGACTACTAAATAATTAGTGACTAAACCAGAATCCATTCGCGGTATAATTCTAAACTAGCCCATTTCAAGAATTATATCATACCCAAATTATCTAATCTAGTGAAGGCCAACGCGGTGAAGTCAGGGCAAGTAAATACCAACTTGTTAAGCGGCTAAGCTAGGTAGACATCGATGGATCCTGTTCAGGCGGTGCAGATCTACTTGCACCACTGTTTGACTTTGTCCGGCTATACTTCCTGAACACCCTTTCTTTGTTTTCCCTCCACCATTCTTCAGCCTGCTCCGCCACAAACTTTCTTTTGCTGTATTTTATAAGAGAAATACTATTAACCCTATTAAATTTGCAGCTTGATGAACAGTAACTGCCCAAATCAGGGCCTGTCACGTGACAAGTTTTGATTAGTTATTATTATTATTATTTATTTATTGCATTTTCACGTTTTTGTTTTATATATATCATGTGTTGAAGCATTTAAACCAAAGTGGCCAGCAGCCCAGCCACACGTTGTTTGTTAACCCCTGAGACGTGGTTTCAATCCCCCCCCCTTTTCCGGTTCACTGACGTCAGCACGACTCTCTACTGACGTCATAATTAAATTTATTATTATTATTATTTTTCTTAATAATTTAAATCTTTATAACTAATTTTGGGCTATAACTTTTAAAATATTATGTTTTTTTAAGTTTCAAATGTGTGCTTATTTTTATCTACGTTGTTTAGAACCGAGCCTCCGATACGCGCACCACTCCACAGAGCGCGGGTATGTTTTTACTAGTTATTGTTATCATATATAGAGATTAATGAACTCATAATGATATCAAAGAGGCAAGTTGGGATGTACCTGAATCTAACTCGCTTGAATATTTTGGTGCCATTTGAAATTTGGATGAGAGTTACATATACACCTGGTTCAAATTGTTCAATTACTTCTTTCTTTTCGTCGTTACGTGGATATTTTGAGCTACCTTCTTTGCTTGTTTCACCAACACAAGATTCATCTGCACTCTCTTCAATCTTAGGATGCTTTCCTTTCGAGACTTTCCGAGCAATTTCCTTAGGCAGATGAGATTGTAAGAAGTCATCAACTTTACGAGTCAAAGTTTTTATGGTTTCATCATCAGGAGGCAGCTTCTCTGTCAACTGCCATAAAACAGTAAAACCACAAGCTCAACCATAGCATCTAATTTCATGAACTTTTTTTATTTTATACACGTTGAATAAAGGAAATATAAAATAGTAATGAAAAATTAGGAATTAATAAAGAAAATATTAAATAGTTAGTAAGGAAATATTAAAAAGGCTTTTTTTTAACAGGCAAGGAAATATTAAAAAGTTAGTAATGAAGATTTAGGAATTATAAAGGAAATGTTAAATAGTTAGTAATGAAGAAAAAATAAGCTGGAAAAATAATTTTGGGCTCACATAATTGTGACACGTGGCGCAATCAGTTACTTATTTATCAGGTATAGATTACCTGAGATCTGATAAATTTGAGGACATCGATAGCAACTAGACACTTGGCATTTCGGTCTGATGCTAATGCAGCCGATTCTTGAGCATAAGTTTTCAGTTTCTGAACCTCTGCATCTTGGCGTTCAGTATTCTTCTTTAGAGTTTTCACCTACCATTTAAAGTATAATATGAGTGGCAATTAAAACACCGAAAAAATTAAAACATCAAGGAAAGAAGCGACAGTACTTGGCCCTGCAACTTGGAAACTTGTTGGTTCAAGAGCTCATTTGATTTGTTAAGATTATCAATCACCCCTCTTGAGAACATGGGAGAGCCAGAGCATGCAGAACTTGGTCTTCTTGAAGCCGGTCTGGTGTTGTTTGACAGAGGTAGAGGCGGAGGTTGAGGTTGATGTGGCAGCTGTTGTTGTGGCAGAAACGGTGGCTGCATCTGAAATGATGATGTTGTGACAATACCGAGTGAACTTGGAAACGTGATATCCTTTAACTGTTGAGATGATGGAACTTGGGACGATCTTACTGACGAATATGAACCCGTTTTCGGCCCGTACATGGCAGACATGATTTCAAGGTATTTGGCTGGTTCAATGTTGGGAGACATTAAAAGTCTAGAAGTCCGGCCTCGGCCTGGGCCTGGGCCCGGCCCTCTATCTTTCCTACTCCCATCTTGCCCGAATCTCTGGAAATGATTAGATGTATTTCCACTCCCAATGCCAACATCAGCAGGCTTCTTTATAAGTTTTGCATAGCAAGAGTCACATACACGATGAGGTTTTCCCGGGATTGGAGCCTGTGCTGCTTTTAGCGCCTTTCTAGAACTACAAGCATGGCAATGTACAAGCCCACAGTTGTAGCAGTTATGCCTCTTTCTAGTGAAACCGAACGCTTGTTTACATCCTGAACAAACAGATTGATCTGCTCCAGGCATCCACTTATGAATGCATATACTAGCAGTGAAACTTGCTCCACAAGATATGCTTTTAACCACTCTATCTTTCAACGATTCAACCAAAGTTGGTGTTTTGCGATCTTCAAAGTCCCCGTGCCCTAGTCTTCCATTTGCACCCATTCCCCAGGTAAATATCTCACTTCTTGATGTCAAAACAGCAGCATGGTATGCTCCACACGCAATTTCTTCAACAAACTCGCCAACCAAACAATCTTGTACTAAGGCGGGCAATTTCCCATCAGATTGTGGATTCCCGAGTTGACCATATGCAGTACTACCAAAAGAGAACACATGGCCAGATGTTGTGAGAGCTAAGGTCATGGTGTTTCCACACGCGAGTTGATGAAAGTTGTAGTCCATCAGAGCAGATATACACGTCGGTTTCAAGTAACTTTCCTTGTTTCCATGACCCAATCGATGTTTTTCGCCATCACCCCATGTGAAAAGCTTTCTGGATGTTGAAAGTCCACCATGCTGGTTTGTGATCTCTATAATTGCAGCAGTGTGCCACACTCCACAAGCAACTTTCAACGCCTTCAATCCATGTAACGATTGAATTTCCACCGGATACTTTAAACTCTCTCGATCCCCGTGCCCTAAAACACCAAAGGTCCCGTCACCAAAAGTAAAAAGCTTCCCATCCACAGTTGCCAGAGCCGTATGCCACGTGCTACAAGCAACAGAACAAACCGCCAGTCCTTCCAAAGGTCCAGAAACTCGTTTTGGTATCCAGTGGCTGGCGTCAGTGCCATGGCCGAGAAGTCCCGCATTGTGAGACCCATCTCCCCATGTATATAAATCACCAGACGTCGATATAGCACATGTATGAAACTCACCACACGCAACATAATCAACATTAGTAACTGCAAGAAACTCCACAAGTCGTGGGCGACCAAAGTCTTTTTCGGTTCCATGACCAAGCCTACCTCCAGACTCCTCTCCCCAAGTAAAAAGCTCACCTTGCTTTGTTACAAGAGAAAAATGTCTAACGCCACAAGCAATCTGGTGAACATCTATAACTACATTCGACTCTAGAAGCCTAGGAATGGTAACATCACTTTTTGATGGAAACGCATTTACGGATCCATCACTAGAACCGACATCAGACCACACCTCTCCCCAAAGAAAAACATCTCCTAATGATTCTATGTCATCATAACCAGAAGTATGATTCGAATTCGAACAACTAGGCGTGTTTGAAATACTAATCCTGAAACCATCTGCATTGCTTGTTCTTATTTGCATATTTGCAAATCCAGACGCCACATTTGAGAACTGTGAAATTCAGAACAGAAAAATTGTTAAAAAAAAGGTCTTTTTAGGGCTGTAAACAAACCGAACGTGAACCATTCAAAGGAAAGTTCATAAGAGGCCATCTTCATTTAATTGTGTTCGTGAACGTTGGTTTATGTTTGTTTGTTATGTACTTTCATCAAGGTTTTTTTTATATTTTTTATTTTTAATCATCACCCAAAGTCACTAACATTTACACTTTTTATACTTTCTAATTTTTAATATTCACTTTATCATCCAAATTTTAAACTAGTCGATTAGGGCTTCCAAATTTATTATCCTAATTTTTAATATTTACATTATTATCTTTACTAGAAAATTAGCTACGCGCTTTGCGGCGAGAGGCCCCCGTGTTCTGTGGCGAGAGCCAGAACTTAAACGGTTGAGGCGGTGACAATAACATGGCTAAACACAAAAAGAAACGTGGTTAACTACATAGAAGAAACGTATGAAATTACGGCAGCTCAGTTGTGAAGATCGAAACATAGATAAAATACAGTTATATAACGGAAACGGTGTTTTTCGGTCGGTTTCGGTCTCATCTTCACGTTACCGTTAGTCGATATAACCCACGACACATAAAAAATACTCTTCATTGAATACGACTCCGTTTTTCGCGAAATTTATACTGGGACGTCAAGAAAAAAATTAATTAACGAACGAAAGTTATTGACAAAAAATCGTATTGTACATACTACAGGGGGTAATCGCGAAACTTTAGAAACTTGAGGGGGTCAATGTAGCAGTTTACAAAACGAAGGGTGTATTTTGCCAGTTTCTTAAAGTTTGGGGGTGTAGTGTTTGTTGGCTTTTCCACCGACCCTTGTGTTTAATAAGTATATATAATTTCAAATTTATATATGTTCATTTATGTAATTATGTTGGTCTGTGTTTGTTTGCGTTCGTTTGTGGATTTGTTGCATTCGTTTATGAAATTAACGAACTAACATGAACAAGAAACTTCGTTCGGTTATGTGTTCGTGAACTGTTCGTTAGTCCAGTGAATTCTTAACAGACAAACACAAAAAAGGTCTCGTTCGGTTCATTTACATTAGTCTTTTTGGTTAAAATGTGCACTGTTTTGACTGAAGTAGTAGCAATAACAATTTACACCCAATATTCCGCCAATTGCATTTCAAATTAATCACAAACAAATAAAGAGTTAACAAAATATATCATTGTAATCCTCAATTTCAATTCCAAATTAAAGATCTAGTAAAACATTTATAACGTATGAATGCAGAATGATTTCACATGAATGTAAAGCATGGTTGCTAAGAATTGGAAAGAACAAAAAAACATAATTAACAAGTAAAGGAAAAAAGAAATGAATTAACCTGGTAATGAAGAAGCGGCTTTGAGAGAGAAGACGGTAAAAGCCGATTGCGTTTCTGAATGAAATGGAGAGGACGACATCGTCAGCGGTTGGAAGTGAGAGGAAGAAGAGAATTAGATATTGGGAGATAGAGAGACAAGATCGGGAGGATAAATTTAATTTCATTTTAAATATATATATATATATATATACATAATTGTTTAATCATACAACCAAATCGTATGAATCATATCTAAGAAGGGTGGGTGTCGACTCGGACCCCGATCGGCTGTAAACGAACTCAACATTCAACAAATAGTTCGTTTAATAAATGAATGAATATGAATAAGAAATTTCGTTTGTTTAGTAATATGAACAAAGGTCACGCTCGTTCATTTATGTTCGTGAACATTTGGTAATGTGTTCATTTATGTCCGTTCATGTTCGTTCGGCCTTTAATGGTTTTTATATTTTATCAATTAAAAATGTTGGTTAATGGTGTTTGTGATAATTATGCCAGGTATTTATTTTTGGTGGTTTTATTGTAATGTTAATTTGAGCTGAAAATGTTGATTTTATTCTCAAATGAATTTGTGTTCGTTTGTAATAATGAACGTTGGTTTGTGTTCATTTGCGTTCATTTGTATCCGTTTTGTGTTCGCTTACATTCATTACATGGAATTATTGGACAAACACAAACGATAATGAACATGTTCATTTCATTAATGAACGAACACGAATAGGAAATCTTGTTCGATTAGTGTTCATGAGTAGTTCGTGAAAGAAAATTTTCTTAATTAATGAACACGAACAAGACCTTGTTTGTGTTTGTTCGGTTCCTTTGCAGCCTTAGCAGCAGTAAAAAAAAATATAAATCAAATTTAATAATATTAAAAGGTAACTTCCCAAGTTACCGTAGAGATCTTATAACTTTTAATGCATTTAGGACAAGTGTGTTGAATTTGCTTTTTTTTATAAATGTTTGCATATAAATACAATTGAATTAATTGACTAAACTAAAATAAAGCCAGACCACTTGGTTATTTCAGTTGCCCTTCAAACACCACACCTGAGATCGATCCCCAGCAAAAAGAAATTGAACTTTGCTTTAACGTGTAAAGCAGGTGCTTATTTCTACCTACGTTTTGGTTCGATCGTAACCGAATCGTCACAATGCCCCACCCACCGCAACACGCGGGGTATAATTCTGGTTAAACTTAAAAACCTATAAATACCCTTTACCCAACGCATTTTTTTAGAACATTTTTTTTCCATACCTCAATATTATTCCAAAAAATGGTCAAGATGTCCACAACATCACATATTCAACGATGACACAAAATCTGTACCAAAAAGAAAGGTTTAAATTTGAAGAGCCGGAAAGACCGCAACAAAGACGAAGGATGTCATCTACCTCACAACAGGCCCTAGTTTCGGATCATTTGTATACAAGTTTCATTATTCATTGTTACCGCGAGCTCATTTGTGTTTTGTAGAAAACTAAGCTTTCTCTATGTTCAAGATAGGCATGCACATCTCGACTGTGTACACTTTTTTTTTAACTGCAAAAATATATTAAAGGATGATGGTTAGAAAAAGCTAACCAAACATCAACAAAATTACATCAAAAGGAGTGGATTTTTAACCACTCGGTCGGTCCAAGATAAATTGATTTTACTGTTCCGACAAACTATCCACAAAAAAGAGTAACGAGAAATAAAATCAAAAATAAGATCCGTCTTTAGATTTCATAACATATTCTAAAACTTTTAAGGAAATGAAATGAAATCGTTGAGTAAAAAATAACGATAATTTTTTTTCTACATTTTTGTTTTTAAAATTTTTTGTACTTAAAATGGAGCCAATAGCTTCTTTTTCTAGTCTGATTACTTATGTTAAGCTTTGATTCATCAAATATAGTTTTCCTCTTTAGTAATCTATAAGTTTAAAATATGTAAATATATATTTTTTTCTTTCAAAAATACACTAAACTCATAATAAAAATGGTATAAAAACGAATTTAATTCATAATAGAAATCCTAGTGGATGCTGAGTCGGTTTCACGTCTTCTCTTCTCCCACGACACGACAACCGGCCCTAATTGCCAAAACTTTAGTCTGCTTTTCCTATGTTGTCTTTCACTCTATATTTTGTACACTTGTTTTTTATATGTGAAAAATACGAAAATAGACATTTGATTAAGAAAATACTCAAAAATTAACATGCTTATTTAGCCTACTGTTTTATGGACATTGTTCTTACGAAAAAGTTAAAGACGGCTAAGCTAGCCGGCTAAAATTTCCATGCCAACATTCCATTTGTCAGAGGACGAGCCAATAAGCAAGTGACACGTGGCAGGCTTAGCCGTCTAATAGACAGTTTTAGCCTTTAGCCTTCTAAATAAACAGTTATAGTCGTCTATTAGACGGCTAAGCCTCTGAAAATTTTCAAAATTTTCAAAAAAATGTTTTCGGAGGCTAAGTCGTCTAATAGACGGTTATAACTGTTTATTTAGACAGCTAAAGGCTAAAACTGTTTATTTAGACGGCTATAGCCGTCTAATAAACGGCTAAGCCTGTCACGTGTCACAATATTATTGGTTCGTACTCTGACAAATGGAATTTTGACACAGAAATTTTAGCCATCTAGATTAGCCATCTTTAGCCGGCTGTAATGACCAATGTCCATGAAAGAATAGGCTAAATAAGGATATCCATTTTTGAGTTTTTTCTTGATCAAATGTCCATTTTCGTATTTTTCCCTTTTTATATTCTACAAAGGCCAAATATTTTTTATTATCTTAAAATATATACTTAAATAAATTAGCAACATATTCTATGTTATAAAAATAGTTGATATGATTTAAGGACGGTGCGTTTACTTATTAAAGTTTCCTCATTCACAATTTTTTTTATTTTCTCTCTTCATAAAAGTATTATAAATTTGCAAAGTGTGTCAAAATCATTTGAATAAAAAATGTACCACAATTTAAGGTGGTATTAGGTGGTGGTGCTACAAATTTAAAAATATCTATATACATAGTTTTAGTTTTTATATTATTTATGACATCTTCCGGTTCTTAAATCCGGCCCAACCGATCCGACCGATTAGACCAGTAGACATCTAAGACGGCTGGTTCGCTGACATGTTCGGTTATGAAAACATTGCTATTACAAAGTTCATAATGCAAACCCTATTCCATAAGATTAAGATTGCTGCATCAATTCAAACGAATTACAAAATTACTTCATTATAATTACTAGCTTAGACCTCGTGTAATACACACGGGGTGAAAAATATCAATACATAAATTTCTCAAATTTTATTTATGTATTTTACAGGTGTAAAAATGTATTAGTATACATATACTAAGGATAGAAAATAAAATTTAAAATATGTAAAAAATAATATATATAATTGGATTTCGAAAATACGTCAATAACTATTTAATGTAATTTGATTTTCATTTAGTATTGGATTGAAAATAAAAATTAAATAATTAGGTTTCAAAATTTTATAATAAAGGATAATTTAAAATAAATATGTTTTATTAGTATAATTTATAATTTATTAAAAGATATGGGTGCATTTAATAAAAGAGAAATACGAGAAAAGAATGATGAGATTGAATATGATGACGACACGTGGCATACAAAAACCTTTATTTATTATATAGTATAGATTATTACTTCATTACTACAAACTCTCTTACGTCTTCCACAACAGCCTTCGTAACCTTACATATAAAAGATGAAAGTATGTTTGAGCCTAAACACTAATTCCAGTGTCAATCTATCGAGGCATAAAACAAAATTTGAAATTGAAATCTCATTCATTTTTATCTTTGTTTAGAACGGATAATAATAAAATAAAAAAAATTATATATGTTTCATATTATTGTTTATTCTTTTGGATTTATATGATATAATTTGTTTAATATAGTATTTATAAACTTTGTCACCCTTTGAAAAAATCTTATTTGTGTTTGATTATTACAACCAAATAATTAACTAGTTTTATCCCGCCGCGCGTTGCAGCGAGAACATTTGTTTCTTTAATCACGATAACATACGTTTTTTCTGTCCCGATATTCTGTATGAGCAACCTATTTTGGTTGAATGACAATTTGAAGAATCACTTGATACCTCTAAGCGATAAATACATACATTTAAAAACTTCGGTTACAAACATGTCTATAGTGGCATATGATTTTTTGCATCCAAAAACTTAAGGTTTAATAGTCGTATTACAAAAAATGGATTTGCCAACTGTTCGTATAAGCTTGCGTGGCTACCATCATTTCTTCATTATATATGTGCTAATAGATGGAATAGCAACATATAGCTTCCCTATAGAGCTGCCAAAAGACATTCGTGACCGGTCTGGGTGCCTCGCCCCCTTTGCATAATTTATTTCGTCTCCTGTGTAACATTATATAATAAAAAACATAAATTATTCTTATCTTTCTTGCTACTGTATAACAGCAAGAAAAAAAAGGAACACTGTAAAAAAAATTCCAATAGAATGATTTAATCCGTCAACTCAACAGGATCGACATCCCTAAATAACATAAAAGTTAGCCACTGAACTTCTCAAGCTCTCTCACAAGCTTGAGATGAATCTTGCGAAAGGCTTTCCTTAGCATGTAAGGAACAAGAATCACCACCACCTTCCGGTTTCAGATACATCAATTTGGCTAAAACAAAACAATATATAAACCAAGATCACAATCATGTAGTAAAACCAAATAGATTACAATGAATTCACAAGCATAATTCACGCATCACTATTAATGTAAAGATCCTTCGAATCACTCTTAAGGTCCTGGTTAGCATTCACAAGCACACTAACAGAGTAATCAGGGAAGTAATGGAACATGGATAGCAATCAATATATTTCATCATTTTTTTTAGTAATTTTGCCTATGTACTACAACACATAAAATTTCAATATCATATTTGAATTCAATTTAAAATTACTTTAAAGATAAATAAATATTGAATTCCTAAACTCTATCTGATATTTAATCTCATTTTCTTGTAACTTAAAGTTAAAACCAACTATATAATAGGCTCTTTAAACAAAATCTAGTGCAGATGACACTAAATTCAACCTAATGTTTCAAAATCTAGTGTAAATAAGATCTTTAATCTAATCTGTATCTTTCAAAATTGTCCATTTAACAACTTTCAATTCTTTTCAATTAAGTATAAAAAATCGGCAAAGGTAATTAAATCAAAGTTAGCTTTTTTTTTATTTTCCTGTGAAAAATTAAAATCTTGCAGAAATGTATTTTTTTTTAACGGCAACACCTAGGATAATTGGGTTTCCTCGGGGCAACACCTAGAACATCCATGGCAGCCCACACAAGGAGGAACCCCCAACTGGGTAAAGCCCCAAACCTGGCTTCAGGCCCCTTTTTTGCTGTGGCCAGGATTCAAATCCAAGACCTCCACTATGGGAAGTCTTGGGGCTACCATTGCACCAAATGGCCAACGGTCTTGCAGAAATGTATTGCAAGATGAAGTTGGGCGTCTCAAAGTTACAGACTTTAGCTTGAGCAACCAACTTGCCTGCAGTTTATAGCTAGACATTAGAACCAGGTGGCAACATTGGTTAGTTAGAAATTGATGTATGATTTTTTTTCTATTTGAAATGTTCATGTTACCCGCTGAAAGTACAAGTCTATAAGGATAGGACTGGTGAGGACTTTCAAGTTTTCAACACTTTTATGGGCCTGGTTACAATAAGCGCTTTATTAAGAGACATGTATTTGTAAAAATCGGTTTTGTCTGTCTCAATTTAAGTATGGATTTGTGGATGAATTGTAGGGAGTAATTAGGTTAAATAATACAGTAGATAATTGGTAAATGACTTAGATAAAGTACCTGATCTGCAAATGCTAGATGCTTGAAGCAACGAAATAATGATTATCCGTAACAAATTTAATAACTGTATCTTAAGAACACTATTAGAAAAAAAAAATATTCTACTGCATTTAGTATTGCAAGTGAGCTTAGGTTAGGTGCCACTATAATCAAATTTTTTTCCTAAAGATAATTTCTTAAACAGAAAATCAAAAAATTAAAAGAAAAACAATAAAGAAAACTAAATGAATCAACAGTGAGGCACCGTAGGGGGAGGGCAGGTGGATCGAACCAGCGAAGCTTAGTTGATTAGGTAGCCCACAAAACATCAGTGCAGCAACAACCTAAAATCATGCACAAATTGCAAATTCGAAAGGCGAAAACAAAGATGTTACATTTGTAGTAAGCACATAGAAACCAATACATCATTGTAATCAGATGCTAAAACAGTGATATTAGTCTGCTAAAAAATGGCAACTGCGGTTATCTGTAGCAAATTGAACAACCGTGTCTTAAAAACACCATCGAACAAAACAAAAAAAAAACATATTCTAACACACTTAATATTGCAAGTGAGCTTAGGTGCCTCTGGTCAACTGTATTGTTGCTCCATGAGTTTCCAAAATATAAACTTCCGTCCAAAGAAGAACAAATATTTAACCTCCGGGTGTCTAAAATAAGAGTTAAATTTGAATGCAAATACTGTTGTGTAAAAAGGATTGTGATAACTACATTGAATCTTAACCCTTGGTGCAAAATCGCTCTCAACAACAGCACCATAATCATTTGGTAAAATAAATACATAAATTTAATTTTAAAAGCCGTTTAGGGTCTTAAATCTTAACCACCAAAAAAATTAAATTTGAAACAGCCTCAAAAAACTTCAATACATAGACGCAATGAGGAAGAAATCTAATCTGCCATTTTAATCAAAATCGGAACTACTTAGCAAATCAAATTGTATAAATTTTAGATAATTAATTGATCATAACACACGGTTACCGATCGAATGGGATGTTGCCAGCCGGTGTTGACGACCGACTCTCTCAATCTCCGTCGCTTTAACCCTATTTGCAAGGAGTCCTTACATCTGCAATCACACAGACAAAAAAAATGGTCGCCAACCCCTTGATGGCCTGATGCGCACCGCCACCATCGCCACCTAGGGTTCCGCCAAATCTAAGAAGATCGACGTTCCGCCAAATTTCTCCATTTTCTTATAATCCTAAAAATGAAACCCCATTAATAGGAAAAAAAAAAGGACACATAAGAGTGATCAGTCTTTAATGCACTTGTTAGTTCAGATTCACAAACAAATACGATGAAAAGGAGAATTTAGACTTACCTGAGTACCCCACTGACCCTAGGCATGATTCCGGCGAAATCCTTTCATCACGTCCATACAATAATTGTTTAAGACCATCAATTTCATTCTCATCATCGACATAGATTCCACGATCCGGCCACCGTAAAGCCTGCGACGCAGCAAGATCGCGAAGAAATCCATTCCAATAGAAAGAAGAAAGGTCACATATCGAAGGAATCGACGCACCTTCGTCTGCCTGTGGCGAATTCACCGAAATTCATTCTCATCTCTGCAAACTTGGGGAAACTGACAGAAATTGGGGAAAATCACACGCAACAGTGGAGAGCAGGTGAAGCACCTGATAAAAAATTAAAAACCATCAACGCATCAACAACTTGTACATAATGTTGTGAAGGTTGCACTATCACTATTCATTCTCATGGGCTTTAAATAGGTTAATAAAATAATGTTGTATTAAGCTTCACAATAAGGTTGTGCTGGGAACACCGCTGGGTTTTTTTTCACACCTGACCTAGCCGTCACGTATAGGTCTACAAGTGACGGTTGTGACCCAAACCGTCACGTATTGGCCTAAACGTGACGGTATGTATATCGTGAGTCCGGGAATAAAAATGACACTGATGATACGAGGTTGTGCAGTCTGCAAAAAGGGAACCCTACCCGTCACGTATAGGTCAATACGTGACAGTTCAGTACGAGGTTGTTTTGACAGAAAGTTAACGTTGACAGTGTTGTCGGGCACCTAACCTAAACGTCACGGTTGGACCTACACGTGACAGTTAGGTATGCAGATTCAGCATATATTAACACAACTTTCACCACTCATTCTCATCACACTAAACCCATCATCCTACACAAACCCGACACTACCATCTTCACCATAATTAAAAAGAACATAAAGTATAGACGAAAGTGCGTGTTTGAGTTCTTGGTTGTGGTTATTTGCTGTTGGGACACCGTTGTTTTTTTTTTGTTTCACGCCTGACACCGATGTCGAGTTCGGGAGATCCTTATCAGAAGTCGAAGCTTCCAGATTTTAATGAGGAGCCAACCTTCGAAGATCTGAACCAGGTTTAACAAGTCTTTATTTTATTAAGGGTTCTACTGGGACAGTCAAGACGCGTACATGTCACTATTTGGACCGACGGATTACGGTCAAGGGTCGTACCGGCCATAACCAAAACCGAATTATGGACATCTCTTATACCAGTCACAAACAGAACCAGATTACATACATCCTTCATGCCGGTTACAACCAACCAATAAATGTTCTATTATTTTCACATTGACTTAGAGTCTTGAAAATTGGAGATGTGACAATTCATTCCAATTTCCATGTTCCTTTCATATAGACATTGGGTGACACATCCGATTAGACCAAGATAGACTCATGCCTTGTTGGCAAACGTATCCTCTCCGGTTATCCATTCCCCTGATTATTTATTCATTCTATCTAACAAATTAGTAAGTCATGTAAATCAGTAGTTTCTCTGAATATTTATATATTGAATATAGTGATTTTTATGGTCTGGTTTTGACAGTTTTTCGATCAAACCGTTAGTAACTGTTTTTAATCATCGAAACAGAAATCGAACCGTTAAACAATAAAACCAAACCAATCGATTCATTAAATTGTGAAACCGAACCGTGAACCAAACCGTTTTATATGGTTGGTTTTTGTTATAAACCGTAAACCAAACCGTTCACTACAGTTTGAAAATTTTGAAACCAACCGACTAAAAGTAACGTAAAAAAACCGACCATGAAACCAAACCAATGACTGAAAACAAACTGGAAATCTAAAAAAAAAGATAAAAAGTAAAAATCACATGCTAAACTTACTTGTACAAAATGCAATAAAAAGGTATAAAACTTACCTTTTAATATTTAAATATAAATCTTTTTATGATTTAAAAAGTTTTAATATAAAACTATAATAAATTTTATATATTTAATTATTTAAATTATTATTTAATAAGAGTAAAAGGTGGAAAAAAAATCTATATTTCAATGAAATTATTCATTTACTAGGAAATAAATCTCGTCTATTACACGAGTTGAATAAATACAGTTTATATATTTAAGGATTATTGGATTTTAATAATCCCACATTTTACCAATTAGCAAATAATATTCTCAACTGCGAATATTTTTACCACCGGTCCCTACTTTCAAACTATTTTTTTACATTGGATCCCCCATTAAAAAAACTTAACGCCGTTAGAGTTTATATGACGTGGACATCTGCAAACCGCCGGAAAGTCGAGCCAAGCTAGCAGTGGTCTTGTGGTGGCTTTTGAATTGGTTCTGGTGGTGTTTAACTGGTCCCGTGTATCCGAAAAGTCCAAACAGAGAAAACGGTGGTGTTTAACGAGACCAGTTAAACACCACCAGAGCCAATTTCAAAAGCCACCACAAGACCACTGCTAGCTTGGCTCGACTTTCCGACGGTTTGCAGATGTCCACGTCATATAAACTCTAACGGCGTTAAGTTTTTTTAACGAGGGGTCCACAATGTAAAAAAACTGTTTGAAAGTAGGGACCGGTGGTAATAATATTATCAGTTGGGATTATTATTTGTCAATTAGTAAAAGGTGGGATTATTAAAATCCAATAATCCTATATTTAATAATAAATATTTAGATGTTACATATTTATGACATATTACATAGTTTTTTAATACAAATTTTAGAAACGTCATATAGTTACTTTTTAAAAATGTTTTATAAAAAGAATGCAAAAATGTTCAATTTCTAAAAATGTTTTATGAACAAACCTATATTTTTTTAAATAAAAAACATTTTATAAAAAGAATTATAGAAATCTTTATTATTTAATAGGAGAGAGACGAAAAACAAAAAATTATTAAAAAACAATTAAGAAAAATTTGTGCAATTAATATGAGAGAGATGCGAGAAAATTTGTTTAACCAAAACCTTTATTTATTATAGAGTATAGATTGAAAATACAATAACGTGTAGGGAAAATTAGATTTCAAATTTTATATTAGAATTCAAATTAAGTAATATTTAAAATTCAAATCTTATATTATTTTTTTTTGAAAAAAAAACATTAACATAATTAGATATTAAAATTCAAACTTACTTAATAGAAAAATTAGAATATTTTTGTGAGAAAAATTATGGTGTTGTCATTAAATGAAATCGTTTATTAGAAGTAGGATTATATAACTAGGTTTTAAACCCATGTATTATTATATGGGGTTGTTTAATAGAAAAATGTAAGTACAATAATATACAAACAAATTTAAAATAATGAGTAAAACAAATAAATAAAATTCTTTGTTTCCTTAAGTAAGTAATAATTAGAATTCAAATTTTATATTATTTTTTATGAAAAGTAAAAACATTAAGATAATTAAATTTTAAAATTTAAATTTACTTAAAATATAAAAAATTAAAAGATTTTAATGAAAAAAAATATAGTGATGACATATAATATTTCTTAAAATCATTTATTAGAATAAAGATCAAGATAATCACACTTTTCTACTTTATTTATTATAAGTATAAGTAAACACTATAATATTGTTTTTTTCCTTAAAATACTATTGCTACAAATGTTATATCTTATTTCAAGCTTTTCTTTCTTAATATTTTATTATAATCAGGATAATCACACTTTTCTACTTTATTTTAAGTAAAAGTATACACTATAATAGTGTTTTTTCCTATAATACTATTGCTAGAAATGTTATATCTTACTTCATGCTTTTCTTTCTTAATAACTTGAAAGGAGATCTTTTCAACACAACAAGTACAAATGTTACATCTTATTTCAAGCTTTTATTTCTTAATATTTTATTATAATCAGGATAATCACACTTTTTTAAGTAAAAGTATACACTATAATAGTGTTTTTTTCCTATAATACTATTGCTACAAATGTTATATCTTATTTCATGCTTTTCTTTCTTAATAACTTGAAAGGAGATCTTTTCAACACAAGTCCATAACATAAACAATAATTAGCTTATCCATCATCCCAAACAACAAGTAGCTTCCACATCATTTTCATTGATAATGTGAAATTTTGAAAAGAGATCTTTTCAACAGAATAGTCCAACATAACATAAACAATAATTAATTTATCCATCATCCCAAATCAAGTAGCTTCCATATCATTTTCAATGATAATGTGAAAATTATCTAAAATGAATCATTTTAAACACAACCAGAAATGATAATACCAAATTTAATTTCAAATGGGTCAAAACCACCTCTTAACCAAAGGGATTTAGTAACCCACCAATCCAACATAACAGAAACAATAAGTCAAGACAAGAAGCCAAAGTCATGGCTTTTATTCAACATATCAAATAAAAAGAAAACAAACCCTTCTTCAATACTTCTACTAATACTCCTTTTCTTCAATCTCCTTCTCTTTCCAGTTGTCATATTTCAGAACTGATCTAGGTGAACCACAGCATCTACCATCTTTCTTCACAAACTTCTGGTACACAATCCAACCTTCACATCCAAGCTCTTCATAACTTTTTTCCTCCAAACTGTAACCCTCGACCACAATCGAACGAATCGTCTCCAGAGAGTTTGTTGCACCAACCGCAATTGAAAACTCACCCGGTTCAAAACAAGACAGCACCTGTTGGACCAGCTGTTCCAGGCTCTCATCTTTAAGATCATACCCAACCGCCTCAAAACTAGCATAGCTGAATCCGTCTTCCGGGGTAACATGAATGGTCGAGATGGAACCGTCTTCAATGGCGTTCATGGAATACCCACACGGGTCAAACTCGAAATCACAAATTTCAGATTTTGGAAGGATCATACGTATGCCAGATTCATTAGTCATTGTTGCAGCCGAGCTCGACTCTGTTTTGTAGAAGACAGAAGCTTTCTCTCTGTCTAAACTGGTCATGCACATCTCGAGTGTGTACACTTGCTCATGAGCCGACACGGGTCCAGCTGAAGCAGAATAAACGAACCATTTCTGGGGTTTTTCGAACCCACCCATTACATACGCCTTGCTGGTCAAACCGAGCTTTTCAAAATGACTATCCAGTACAGAGACTTCTTCGGTGAAGCTGCGGTGAGGGTAGGATTGAGCACTGGGAAAGATGAAGCAGCCACGCGTATATCTCACTGACCGGACAGTAAGAGAAATCGATTCTGCCAGCTTCAAGATGGATGGGATCGAAAGAAGCAGTTTGGTGGTTCCACAAGTTTTGATAACAATCTTGTAAGGGAAAACAAAGAGACTCGACTCGGATAGAACATATGAGTCTACATGGTCATTAAACAGTGAAGAGACAATTGTGCATTCAGCAGGGGTTAAGATCTCATCCAGTTGGGTTTTTGTGAGAGCCCGAAGACCTTTACCATGGGGGTCAGCAAAGATGCTGGGCTCGAAAAACGTTATTTCGAGCCTCTTTTCGTACCCTTCAAACCCAATTGCAGACATGGTTTTCAACAGAATAACTTAACAGTTAACACCACAAATGAGGGAACAAGAAAGGGACTGAGAACAGAAGAAAAGGAGGAAAGAAAGGGGCTAAAAACAAAAACTAATAAACTAATTTGAAAGCGGTAAATGGATCACGTCAAGACGTGAAAAGAACCCTAATTTGGAGAATATCAGGAGGGTTTGCGAGCGCACTGCATCAAGAATATGAAAACACATTATCAGTACAGATTATGTAACTAAATTGATGCAAGAAAGGATAAAAATGTAAGAACAATGATCAAGCACTTACGTTTGAGTAAGCAGCCGATCTGAACTTCTTGATTCCTCCGTTTGGTCGAACGTCTTCAATGCTGTAACCTAGGGGAGCTTCATAAAAAGATTTACTACTACTAGACTTCTTCCCACCTTTGGCCTCCATCAGTACATTCAATTATTCCTGTTTGTCAAAAAATAAAACAAATTAACAACATAAGAAAATTTATGAGGTTTGAAAAGCTAAAAGCAGTAATGATAAAACTTGAAAGGTACACTAACAAAACCTCTTCACTAAGATGTTCTAAATACTGTGAAATAATTAAAGAGCCCTGAACCTATCATTCAAATCTTTAAACTAGGTTAGATAGTTAATAAAAAATATTTAAACAATGATTTGAGAAATATTAAACAATGATTTGAGACAAAGCAAGACTTAACAATGAACAAATAATCAATCAACAAATCATAAATAACAAAAGAAAAGGTAACAGATCTTCAACAAGCATTAACATCCGGTGCACCAATCATCAAAATTATGCAAATTCGGTCATACATTTAACAATTATACACACATGTACGCTTCAAAAATACGACATTCAACATCCATAAGAACACAAAATCTGATCACACACAAGGTTTTCAAAACATTTACAAAAAAAAACATCGCTATAACCCTAGAAAATCAAATTAATCGTACAAACCCTAAAAAAATCAAATTAATCGTACAAACATCCACGAGAACGCATATCAGATCCATCGATTACGATCTCAAATCGAAAAAAACACACTTACAGTTCAAATTTGGTTGTAACGCCTCTTGAACGAGAAATCAAGTATCAGATCTGCAACAAAACCTAAAAAAATCAGGCGAAAGAACAAAAATAGCAAATCGGAATCGGAAAATCAGATTATACGCTTACGTTGATACGAACGGCCGATGATTATCGTCAAAGAAGATGCTAGTTCTATCTTTGGTTTCTAGGGTTTTCGTGAACGAGATGGACTTCTGTTTGATAGCAGAAATTAGGGCTATATATAGAGGTTTGAAATTAATGTGAGCCACTAGTTTTTGAAAGTATTACTATCGTGCCACCGGGTTCAGTTACCGATACAGTTCTATGATGCGGGTTGCGTCTCAGCCACGAATTTGGAATATTATTGATTCGATTTTTAATAATTGAAATTAGAGATGCACAAAAAAACCGGTTTGAAAAACCAAACCGGTTTCAAACCGAAAACCGAACCGGTCGTGAACCGGTTTATACCAAACCGGTTTCAAACTGGTTCAAACCGCCGGTTTAAAACCGGTTTGAAACCTATACATTTAAACCGGTTTGAAACCGGTTTAACCCGAACCGAACCGATTAAAAACTGGTTTCAAACCGTTTTTTAAACCGGTCAAACCGGTTTCAAACCGTTTTTTAAACCGGTCAAACCCGGTCAACGGACCATCTCAAACCGGTTTCAAACCGGTCCGGTTTGAACTCAAACCGGTTTTGACTTTTTGTTGACCAAACCGGTTCGGGCCGGTTCGAAACCGGTTCGGTTCAAAAACCGCCTTTTGTGCACCTCTAATTGAAATTGTGATTTAATTTTGATATATTTAAATTGTTTGATATAATCACATGATTTGATCTTGTTTTTAAATTTTAAATCGAAACAAATCTTATGATTCATATCTTAAACGGTTAAACGCCTTCATGAATATAAATTCCATTCATTCAAAAATAAATCTCAATTTTTCATATTGTAGTTTATCATTGGAAAAACTATATTTTAAAACAAAGATAATCTTTTATATTTCTCATATCTATCTATACCAGATAATAAATAAATGTTTTTATGGTATGTGTCGCCTCCATATTCATTTTTAATTTTTTTTTTCTGTCTCTCTTTTATTAAATACATATATATCTTTGGATGACAATATATTTAAAAAAAAATACTAATTATATTAATAAAACACATTTATTTTTAATTATAAGAAACTTTGAAATCTAATTATATAAATTTTATTTTCAATCAAATAGTAAATGAAATTCAAATTATAATAAATAAAAATTAATGTATTTTCTAAAACCCAATTATATATTAATTTTTACATATTTTAAATTTTATTTTTTATTCTTAATATATGTAATACATTTTTACACTTGTTAAATGTATACAAAAAAATTTTAAAAATTTATGTATTGGTATTTTTTTAACCCATATGTAATACACGGGTTCTAAACTAATATAATACTATAAGTTAGTAACTAGTAATTTTATATGCGAGTTGCGACGGTTTGATTCTCACGTCGCAACGGTATATTTAAAGTCGATAAAAAGGTACGTCGTTTTAAAAGTGAGGGTAAACACAAAAGCTTAAAAATAAATCATATTTGAACCGGCTTAATTTCTAATAAAAGTTAAAATAATAATATCTTACTTCAAAAGGTAATTAGACGTGTGTGTTCGCGTTGCGGTGGAAGTGTTAAAACTTTTTACAGATGAGTGGATCAATCGCAGGCAGGCCGCTACAGTTCATACCAACCTGCGATTGTTATATATACAAGATGGTCAAAAAACTCAGTTGGTCCAAGCCATGGTTGCTCACCCGTGAGACGCGGGTTCAATCCCCCTCCCTCCGTTTCCGATTCGCTGGCTTCAGCATGCCCTTTGTTGCCATAATTAAATTTTTTTATATTAAATATATTAGTTTTTTTTTCTTAGACCTAAAAAAAGTTAGGATATGATAAGTAACTAAGGGTGGAAAGACTCCCTTAGGCTCAAAAAACTTTATAGTATTTCCTTTTTTCCTCGTAAATTCTAGTCAAAATTGGGGTACCATTGAACATTTACGATATAATCCGGGTTAGTCACTACTTCTATAAAGGTATCCACTATACTCCCAATGATTCTATGAGAGGGGTGTGAAGGGGGTGAGGGGCGTAGAACATTGTCCCCCTATGTGCGTAAGGGAGGGGGCGTGAGAATACTCACGAGAGAAAATATAGAGGGAGGGGCGTGGGCATTTTATTGGCCGAGGTGGACGTGAAGAGGATGAGGGGCGTGAAACACCACCCCCTTCTTATATGAGAGAACGTGAGAATCTCACTCACGAATAATAATCTCACTCACGAATAATATAACATATACCCTTAACTCAGGACATTTTGGACATTTATTGTGTAAATTAGGTGTCCAATTACAAAGGATCTCTCGTGAACACAAATACATGAACTATTTCTCTTTCAAATCTAACTTTTTTTTTCTTTTCTTAAATAAAATTTAAAATTTGTTGTGTGAAACCGTACCTTGTCCTCATTTTGTTGTTAGATTATTTATTAAATGGTTGAGCCGGTGACATTAATGTGGTTAAAAACAAAAAAGAAATATGGTTAAACACAAAAAAAAGAAATGTAACTAATTACATAAAAGAAATGTATGAAGCTATGGCTACTCGATTAGCCCATTATAACGAAATGTAAAAAAAAAGTAACCTAACAAAAAATATGATGGACAAATAGATAGGTGACATGTGGTGTGACGGTATGAAAAAACACTAAAATTTTACATTTTACAAAGTTGAGGGGGAGTTATGGTCGATACTTGTAAACGAGTATATAACAAAAGTTATACCGAAACGACAAGAAAAGAAAATTAAACACAACAACAAATTTTTTTAAAAAAATTAACGAACGAAAGTTATTGAGGAAAAAACCAAATTACAATTATGCATGGGTAAACTCAAAATTCTATAAACTTGAAGAGGTAAAAGTGAAACTTGAGGGGTAAATTTTACCTACTCACAAAGTTGAGGAGTAGGTTTTGTGGTTGGAAAAGTCCACTGAGTTGCATGTTAAGGTATAGTAAATATATTATAATCCGTGCATTTAAAAAATATAAAACATTTACACGTAGCGACTCATTAAACAGTGAGATAAACTAATGTCTTCAAAACTTTATATAAAAAAGCAAAACCTTTACGTAAACTCCCGGGTTACAACGAGCTCAAAACCTTACATAAAAAAACGAAACAGAAAAAAAAATTAACGTAAAAAGTACTAAACCGTAGAAAAGTCATTAAAAAAAAGTAAACCATTAAAAAAATTAATGAAGAAAACTTTATAGAAAAAAAAACAAAACTTTTACGTAAAACCACACGTTTTATGGGCTAGTGACCGTTAAATTTTATAATACACTATGGCGTCTTCAGTGCTTGGCTCAGTTGCAATATATTATCTTCGTTGTTCATTATGCCCTTGAAGATTAAATATCAATCGGAAGTTATTCGTTCTAAATTCTTTTGGGTGGAGACGGGGTTAGCAAAAAAATGGCATGGGTGAAATGGAACTTACTTATGGCGGATAAATCTAAAAGTGGAGATTGTGATACTATTATTACCCCAATTCTTTGTGGGCTAAGTTTATCAAATCGATTCATAAATATAATCATGACATTTTTTTATAAAGAAAATGTGGCTAAAAGGAATGGCATTTGGAACAGAATTGTTAAAAGTATTCACCTTCTTAATGACAGATATCTTATTCCTTTGTCGACTACGAAGAAAAAAGTTGGGGTAGGGGATTTCACATACTTTGTTTAACATTGATCTCAATAAAGATTGTTATATTTCTAATCGAAAAAAGATGATTGTTGGTCGTGGGAATCGTGAAGATCTTTTAGGAGGGGGGGGGGGGGGGGTTAAGAAAATCAATTTAAAAATCTTCAAAATGACTTGACGGAGTTTCAGTGTTTGGAGGAAAATGATAAGTGGTGGTGAGATTTTGAATTGCAAGATGGTTTAATGTCAAAGATGTGAGGAAATCGATTGAGGGAAGAATTCTTCCGGGTACGAATATGCCTACCCGATGGAACAAATGGGTTCCTAGAAAGGTAAATATTTTGGTGTGGAGACCTTTTCTTACTAGACTCCCGACAAGGAAGAATCTTTGCAATAGAGGTTTGGATGCTCCATGTATTACGTGTCCTCTTTGTTCTTCTTACATAAAGAATCGGCGAACCATGTATTTGAAGAATGTAGGAGTGTTATTGCTACGTGGAGAACAACAATAGCATGGTTAGGGAACACGGCTCCTACAGATGTAAAGCCAACCAATTTTGGTCGTTGGCTTGACTCGGTTGGGTTGGTAAAGAAAAAGAAAGAGATTGTTGAGGCCATAATTTTCATAGCTTGGTGGGTTATATGGAAGTTTATGAACGAGGCGATCTTTCAAGCTAGCGACCTGAAGAGGGAGCTAGTTTTTTATTCGATGGTTCATTTTACTCCCAAATAGGAATAGAAAAGCAATGTTACTTGGATAGAGTGGTTAAAAAATCATTTGTTGTTTTTGTAACTGGTTTTATGATGTAGGTTAGCTTTTACTAACCATCATCAGTTTTTATAAATTTCATTGTTGTTAAAAAAAGTAATGTGCTCGAAACATTGTAAAAAGGCCAAAACTTTAATGTTTAAAAAGTTAAAATCAAAAGAGAAAGATTATAAAATTTTTTAAAAAGTGAATAAACGGTTTGTGGGGTATTCCGTGGGCTCGAACCTGCGTTGTGTCATCCACATCAATCACATCTTGCCACCATGCAAGCAATCTATTTGTTTACAATTGATAAAGAGAGAGATGAAAAAAAGAAAGAAAGGAAAACATGCATAAAAAACTTGTAACTCAAATATCAATATTTGTAAATATTGATAAGTGATTCTATACTCACAACCCAACTTTACCTTTTAATATATATTAAATTGTTTATTTTATTTTAATCTTTTTTTATGTTAACTTTATATATTTAGTTGTTTATTTGTGTTAATTTTTTTTGTTTGACCTAATTCATACTTTGCTTCCCCTCCTAAAATTTATGTATTCGCCAGTGACTCTAGAATCTCTCACTTGCTCGCAACCACCATCGTCATCACCACCACCCTCATCGTCGTTATCATCATCCTTGTTGTTGTGAGCCACCCCTCCCCAACAAGTGCCACAATTATTGTCACCGAGACCGAATCCGTCACTTTCCAACGTCTTTGAAGTCCCACAATTATCGTCATTAGAAACAAATACATTATTATTTTGTCAACCAAATATATCACAACTTCGAAGTGCTATGACACATTCTAATACATTCAATATCCAGTTCTTTTTTATAAATTTTAATAAGAAATCAGTTCCTTCCAAGTAACAAAACAAACATAATTAAAAAAACCTATAAATCACTTTGCAAAAATATTATTATTTAAATGAAACCTGCAATATTAATAAATTTAAAGAAAATTCATAACACAAACACACCAAGAAAAGTTAGTTGGAAGTTGCCTCGTTTGTTTCTAGAGTCATGAAACATATTTCTCTCATTTGAGTCGCCATCATTTTTATTCGTGGTTAAAGAGTCAATGTTGTGAAAAATTCTCCATTATCTTCAAAAATACTTATATTATATCGAACAAACTTTTTGCACATGTATAAAAGTATAAGTCGTCATATTTAGTTATTTACTTCCTTTCAAGGAAGTTTAAAAAAAATAACGTTTTATTATTTAACTATGTTAGAATCCCGTGTATTAATGTATTATACGGGTTGAATAAATGTAATGTTATACACTTAGTAATAAAAAGTTTATGTTTTTAAAACCCGTGGTGCATTACACGAGTTGAATAAAATATAATGTAACCTATTAACATATACATTCGTCAAAATCTATACTAATAAATAAAGGTTTTTGATGCCACGTGTCGTCTCCACATTCACTCTCATCATATTTTTCCCGCCCCTCTCTCCTATTAAATGCACCATTAACAATAATACATTTTTAAAGAAAATGCTTTGTATACTAATAAAACACATTTATTTTAAACCAATCCTTATTATAAGAAACTTTGAAAATCTAATTATGTAAATTTTATTTTCAATCATATAATAAATGAAAGTCAAACTAAATTAAATATTAATTATAAGGTGTTTTTGAAACTCAATTATATATTAACTTTTATAAATTTTGATTTTTGTTTTTCATTCTTAGTATATGTAATACTTTTTTACACCTGTAAAATATATAAATAAATATTTAAGAAATTTATGTGTTGATATTTTTCACCCCGTGTGTATTACACGGGTTGTAAGCTAGTGGAACCATATGAATATGTAAATATATGATTAAAAGTTTATTATTTAAATCCTAGCTGGCTATAAAATTGTTTTCAGTTTGTACAATTATTAAAAATATGATTAAACAAATTAATTGATGATAAACATAATTTGAAATTCAAAAATGTGTAGATAAAAATTAAAACAAATAATTAATTTTGTTGACTAAAATAGTGGATTGATTTTTAATAAGAGAGAGATAGAGACGGGAAAATAAGAACTAAAAGATCTAAAATTATGACAAATGTTCTCCTAAATTATTTGTTTATTAGACACTATAGATAGACTATACATAACCTTTTGTGGTTTTATCTAAAGGTATTGGCGGACCTACCACTTCCAAGGTGTGTCGGCCGACCCCCATAACATTTTTTTCTTTTTGTTATATATGAGGTATTTTTCGACGGACCCCACAAAATTTTGATACCGACCCCAATAAAAATTTGACGTCGACCGCCATGAAAAAATAATTTAAAGTTTTAGATTTTTTAAATAATACAATTGACCCATAAGTTCATAACCTATTAAATATTTTAAATAATAAACCAAACCTTTAAGTTTTTAACCTAATAACCAACTAACCATTTAAAAAAAATTAGCCCAATAAACAATTTAAACCCATAAAAAACAAACCCAACCTAATACCCATTTTAAACTTAATAAAACTATTAGAAAAAAATAGGTAACTTTACACAATAATAACCAAGTTTTTCAAAATTTCCAAGTATTCTAATTTCATCTTATCGCCCTAACCAACGAGACGAAGTTAGAAGAACTTACCTAACTAAAGGATCGTGTCAACAAAAAAGTCATGATTTTCTCAAAAATAATGATTGGTCGGTCATGAGGCAAAACGTTTTAATAGTGATATGTTTGAAATGTATGCAAATTTGTTAGAGTATAATATTAAAGCCGATCGTTTATTTTGTTTGTATTGCCACTTGTTTAAGAACCTATCCGTGAATCACAAAAATGTGTTTGTTGCATATAGCTTTAATGGTTGGAATAAAAAAATAGATTGGTTCGTCATGTGGAGGGTGTAAATAGCAGGCACAACAATGCAAAAAAAAGTGTGAAGATGATGTAATGGTTCGGTTTCAAAAAATGAAAACTCGTAGAGAACAATCGTAGGGATATTGTACTATGATTATGCATTTCTAATAATAAACATCTTATTATTAATATTCATTTATAATTTTATTTGTTTTTATTATCATTTATTATATGACCCGACCCAGACCCAAAAAAATTAATATTGAACCGCTATAATCGACCCCAAAAATCTCCCTCCCCCCTAAAAAGTTATATGTACTCAAAAAAAATTCTTTCTGATTTGTTTTTTATTTTATTTATATAAGAGTAAGACTTAAACTAATGATCTTCTCAAACTTTGATGTTTTAAGAGGTTTTACCATCTATCACCCCGGCTATCAATCCCAATAGCTCTTACCAACTTGCTTGACTATCAAGATGTCAAATAGAATAATGAGAATTTTATTGAAATGATCACCTCCTTTTCATTCCACCTAAATTCGTTTGCACCTACTTTTCAAAATGATCACAATCTTTTGCTCCATGGAACCTAACTATTTGACCATCTCCTACCACACTCTCCTAACACTATGTCAAACCTCCTTTTAATGGCACCTCATAATTGCATGAAGTCATTATCACAATCCTCAACCCAACCACACACTTGTTAGTTACTTAGTTGTAGAATAATAGTTATAGGTTGAGTTATTAATCAAAGCAAGTTAAATCCATTTTTTTCTTGTCTAGTTGTATCGGTGATTGTCTTGTATAAAAGTGGTGTGAATTCAAATTCAACAAGTGCAAATTTAGCTGATATTTACGAATTAAAAAAAAATTGTTGTTAAAAAAATATGATGGTTAAAAAGATAATGACTAAAATCGCAAAACTGATTTTAGCAGAGTTATCTGCTTTGGTTTCAAAATTTATTAAAACGATAGTTGGATTTTATATTTCTTAACTAAATGAGACCATTAACACCCAAAGCATAAACCAAATCATTTTACATCACTTCAAACAAATGAAACCATTTTTAGACGTTCCTTTAATAATGATTTTAGTGTTGATTTACTTAGCAAAGCTTACACAAAAACCATCCATACTTTGAAGTTTAAATTCAAGTTAACACCCACTATTTATACTAGCTAGAATCTATTCTGACTTTTAAAAAAAAACCCACCTACTCATTTCTTTCCTTTCAAAAATTGTTTTAAAACAAGTTTTATGTTGCAAACTTGAAACTTAGTTTTGAATGCCACTTGCATTCCCTTAAAACTAAAATACCAGCATTTACACCATGATTATATTCAGATTTACGCTAAAAGTTCCAATGTTTCTTTCATTACTCTAAAAAATACTAGTTTTTTTGTTGATTATGATCATATGCAACAACACGGTCGTGTTCTTCTATTATGCAATAGTGTACAACCATACACGAATATGCTCAAGTTTTCCAATGTCTTTTTTTTAACGGCGTGGACACAACTGGCATGTCCCACCAGGCGAGGCTCGTACATCAGTCTACCCGAACATCCCCTAAGGAATTCGAAATCTGCAGAGGGTGTTCCTAGTTTTTATAAAGTGTACCTTGCAAGATTCAAACCCACGACTTTCATAGAGGAAAAACCCTTTAAAAAAACTCACTGACCAGAACCTTTTAAAATCTCAGTCCACATATCAACATTCAAAGTAGTTGTAGTAATCATACATGTGGGGCCCATGCCCATCTCCGCCATCATGGCTCATGACTCTTTAGCTTTGAGCATGAAGGGCTTGACACCTTGCCCACAACCTAAATGCCTTTTGTCCTGACTCATGTTGTTGGACTTGGTTGGTTCTCATTCTAATTGAACACTATTTCTGGAACTTATTTACTTAAACGAGTCAAACCAGTTGTATATAGGTTATAATCAAGTTGTAAACAAGTTAATGAGTTTGTATTGGTTAAACAAGCAATAGACGAGTTGGCGTTTGAACTTTCAAAAATATATTTAAGAATTTTAAATTTATATAGTTTGACGGATCAACATGATTACTTTTATTGCAACCCAAACACAAACCATTTAATTAAACTGGTTAGTTAAGATAACCTGAAACCTATTTATTTTCGTGTAGTGTCATTGTGTAAGACAAAAGAGATTACACAGGGTATGTGAATAAAACTACTAAATGTTTAAACAATGTTTATATCTTATCTGATTTAATTAGTAGTATTTAAGGGACACCCTGATGGTAAGGTGCTTCCCCTCTATTCACGGGGTGAAGGATTCAAATTTAGTAAGGTGCAGATACAGATGGTTAATAGGAGTAGATTATGAACTGTTTTTAAAGAAAATCTTATTTAACTAAACTTCTAAAAAATTGCCTACAAACAATATGACATGGTAATATTGTTGGAAAAGAAAAATTATTCCACATTGTTGATCAGGAATGAAATGAATGACTTCTAATTTCTTTCTAAAAAAATTATCTAGTTTTTTTCTATTTTTCTTTAAAGTTTGACTCACTCAAAGGGTTATTTATCACAAATCCAAATTGGTACACATCGTTTTATTGTATAATCTAATAAATATATTTTATGAAATACTCGAATAATATCTTTTACTTAAGAAAAAGATATTAAAATAATTTGTCTAAATGATTTTACTATATGTTGTAACAACCAATAATATGTTATTTGTGTTATTAAAATGTTTTGTTCTCCTAGTTTCACATCTTTAAGATAACATTAGATAACTTATTTGACGGTCTTCTTAGTTTGGGTAACCCATACTACATGTCCCGAGTGAATAGTCTCATCACACTATATGTGTAATGAACTCTATTTAATACTACATTTGATTTGTGAAAAATAACAGGTTTAGGTACTAAAAGATTAAAATAACAGATTTGGGTTTTATGTTTTCAAATTTGTAACGAGTTTGAGTATTAAAACTAACTTCCGTTAACTTGGGCGGGAAATGACCAAAATACCCTTTTACTTTAAACCCTTGATGCCGAAACCTGTTACTTTTCGTAAAGAAAATTTTAGTCATTATCACCCAAAACTTAACAGAAAAATTAACGAAAGTTAACCTTAATACCGAAACTCATTACAAAATTAAAATCATAAAACTCAAACATGTTATTTTAAACCGTTGGTACCTAAACTTGTTACTTTTCACAAATCATGTAGACTATCTATGTAATTAACTCTGTTAAATAAAAACTATTGTAAAATTACACACTTCATACACATTAAAAACAACCCTATATACATACAACATGAAATAGAAACATTCTATAAAATGTGACGTTTAATTTTGACACTATTAAATTAAATTTTTAATAATTAAATAAAGAAATATTAAAAAGAAGAAAAAGGTTTTGAAAATAAGGGAATATTTTTCTTTTTCTTATTATTTTGTTGGTTTCCTGCATTTGTGGCGAGAAATGAGATTAAAAGGACAAAACTGAGATTCGTGATATATACGGCCCATTATTCACTACATTATTTGATGAATGATGATACAAAAAGATATGATGCCTTTAGGCTTTAGTCATTTTCACTTTAATATGCATGTGGACATGGATTCGCTTGACAATTCGTGCACGAAACTAATATACATAGTACCGATTAAATAGGAAGTTCACATTTTCTAAAAATAAAAAGAAAATTTGAAGTTTTTATTAAATTAATCTGATTGTTAAGATTGATTAAATGGCAATTTCGTAATTAATTAGAATTTACTAACCATCGGAGGCTAAAAGAGGGAATCCGTGCATGTGTTGATTTTTTTATATTTTTAAAATCTAATTACACTCTGAAATAAGAAATTAAATAAAATAAGAAATTAAATGCATAGAAGATTGTGTACTTCTCATTGATATCAAAGATATATTTTTACACAAAAATTCTATCAACAATAAACAAATTATAGATAAAATAGGAGGGATTTTGGGATATATATATATATATATATATATATATCTGTATTTATAACACTTCCCCTAGATATATATTACTGCTCATTATACACAATTAATAATATAATTCAGGATGATGTTAACTCGGTAGTTCGAGACCAAGAAAATAAACAAGACTTATAAGTCTCATGGATTGTTGTGTGTTTGTTTTTGGGGGCTAATATTGAATGCGGAACAAGTATCTAGTGTATATATGCTTGTTATATGTTGGATTAGAGTGTAAAACATGTACGGGTCGAACTTAAACGGTTGGAATGGCTGAAAATCAATCAAATCATGAAGTTGCACCGGGGGGGGGGGGGATAGTCTAAGGGACTGCCTTACACTTGATATTTGGGTGTATTTGATGTAAGGAAAGCTCCAGTCTAAACTCGGGATTGCAAGTCACATAGATTGGATTCTCACTTGGTGTTTGAATAGGTTTTTGAATCATGTTGGTTAAACCTATTTGTGAAGATTTTAAACTTGTGTTTGTAATCACTAATGTGATGATATTGCTTTGGGTTTTGACATGTCGTATCTTGTTTTGTAAAGAACTTTAAATTAAGACCTACTTCCGCGTATATGTTTAAAAGTTAAACTTGTTTGAAAATTTTAGGTGTTACAGGTAGCCAGATTTCAACATATAAGGGAAGGGAAGGGAAGGGAAGGGGTGTTTGATTCTAGTGAGTAAAACTTTCAACAATTCTTATATGCTATATGCATAAGATATCTTATCCATTTTAATCAGTATTTTTAAAAGGGCCGACAAAGAACATGACATAATAATATTCCAAATTAAATACAAGACAAAAGAAAATCGAATCCTTGTCCAACCATATCTTACTCAACGAGCCATGAATCCATGATCAACCCTTGGTCCACATGACCCCAAACACATGGACCTTATAACTAATCATATATATGGTTTGTAGATGTTAGATCTATCATAATCATCTAGTAAATAAAATGATAGGTTTGTAGTATGGTTTAATAAATGTATTTTATTAATGACCCGTATTACTATCTCTCAATTACTAACGTCGGCGACGAATCACGTAATTTCAATTTTTTTTTTGCTTTATTCTCTTTTCACATGCATCATTTTTAATTTTCATATTTTCAAATAATGTCCCTCAACTTTCTAAAAATTCAAATATACTTCTAAAAAAATAATTTGTTATTATGTTTAATATTTTTTCTTTGCGTCCCAGTATAAATTTTGTTATACTCATTTACAAGTGTCTACCACAACTCCCCCTCAACTTTAAAAAAATGTCAAAATTAGGTGTTTTTTCACACCGTTACGTCACATGTCACATATCTTTTGAGCCATAATTTATTTTGGATTTTTTTATTTTGTTTTTTACTTTTCTTTTTATTGAACTAAGCGAGTCGCCGTAACTTCATACATTTTTTTATGTACTCGATCACGGTTTTTTTGTGCTTAGCCACTTTATTGTCAATGCCTCAATTGTTTAGAGTCCGCTTCCTTCAGCAAATTGCGGGTACTTAACGACGTTAGTGTCACAACCGCAACACGTGTAGCGAGATTTACAAACACACATGCTTAGTTATGTATTTAAGCATGTTAATTTCACCGTATGACCCCGCCACAACGCACGGGTTATAATTTCTAGTTACCTTCAATCAAGAAAAAACTAACAAAAAATAAATTGTTGCACATTATTTTTTTGTTATAGATTGTAGAATGACTAATAATGTGTTATTAAGTAATTATCGTAGTGACTTGGAGGCCTATGTAGCACTATCATCTATACCACTATACATATTTGTGGTCAAGTTTAAGGCTATGTAGCACACCTCACTTTTAAAGACTTTGATGTGGACAACAATATACTTGCTAAATAAAAAACTATTGCATGAAAACACACCTCATACACATTTATAAACAACCATATGGACAAAGTTTTGCGTGTTTTGAGGGAAGATGAAGACGACCGGGTTTTTGCAATGCATCTTCATCTCCATCATTAACTCCCTTTCATGGATCTCAAGCAGTGATTATGACCAGAAAAAAGGAGAGAGTGTTTGCACATGAGTGTTTCTCAAGCACGAGTGGGCAGAGAAAGAGCATAGGGAGAGAATGTTAGATAGAGAGATACGTGAGAGTTGAGGGAGAGAGAGGGGAAATAATTATTAAGCCTAAATATTTAAATTAATTACACGAATAGTCACTGGAAAGGTGAAAAGACCAATTTGCCATCATGTGCATGACACGTGACCATATGTAACGAAAAAAATTAACGTCCGTTAGTCTAAAGGACGAAACATGCAAGTTGTTTTAAATATAAATGACATATGTTGTAATTTACTTAGTTAACGGACGTATACTGAAATTTGGTCAATACTTAAAAAACGTAAAATGTAAATTGCTCAAAACTTTACTTATTAACCATTCTAGAACATTTAATTACTAATAAGTTTATAATCCTTATTATAATAAATTAATAACTTTATCTGACATGTGTCGACTTATGGTTAAATCTAGATTTTTGTTTCACTACTCTCTTTCCTATTAAATAACTTTCACTCATATTAAATAATTATGATTTTAAATAATTTAATATCTAAAATTTATTATAATATTTTATTAAAACTTACTAAATCATAAGAAAATTTCAATTATATCGTATCTTAAAATTAAATTATTTTTTTCTTAAATATTTATTATTTGTTATTTATAATGATTAAATCTTCATTATTTTTTTATTTCAGCAATGACTGATAACATCTAACATACAAATCTTTATAGAAAACTGTTAGTTTACAATAAGTTGAATTTTTTCAAGCAGTGTAATGCATGAGTTTCTAACCTATTTTTTATATACGTTAATCAAACTACCATATTTAAATGAGAAAAAAATAATTTAGACCACTTTTAGAATGTAAATCGATCACCGACCTTACACACCTTAAAGCCACTAGGGGTGAGCACTTCGCGGTTCGAAACCGTTGGAACCGTGGAACCGGACCCATTGGAACCGGAACCGACCCGCGAAAAAGTAATCGGTTCGGTTCACGGTTCTCCATATCTTAATTATACGGTTCCCGGTTCGGTTCGGTACCCGATGGTTCGCGGTTCGAACCGTTAGAACCGCAAATTTTAATTTAAACAAAACAACTTCCATTCCATCGGTCCAGCCTTTAGGCCCGGCCCAGCCCAGTCCAGTTTGTTAAACCCCAGTCGCTCGCAGCCCACCCTTTCGATATGACAGCCATAACGAACGACGTTCCCTTTTCCTTGTAAAAAAAACCTACGATCGTTCCTCTTCCACGATTGTTCCTCTTCCACGATCGTTCCTGTTGATCGATCCTCTTCAGTTCGGTTGCTTTTCCTGTTACAATCATATATCGTTCATATATGGTAATATATTCTTCCTTTACAATCATATATCGTTCATCTTCATCATATATGATGAAAGTTTCATCCTCATCTTCATCAAGGCATTTAGGAACTCCAACAATTTGAAACTTTGATTTTTGTTTTGTAGGTTTGTAACTTTAATTTGTTTTGTGTAGTATTTTGGGTTTGTTTTGTGGAGTATTTTGGGTTTGTTTTTTGTTTTATGGAGTTGGATTGGAACTTTTTGTTTTTTGTTTTATTGAGTTGGATTGGAACATAATTTGTTTTTTCTTAATCGGTTCGGTCCAGAATTTAAGCATGAACCGAACCGTTTAATACGGTTCGGCCCGGCCCGAACCGTTTATATACGGTCCGGTTCTCGGTTAGCATATTTATATACAAACGGTTCACGGTCCCGGTCCGGTTCGGCCCGGTTCGGTTCGGTTCGGACCGAATGCTCACCCCAAAAAGCCACCCATGTGTCTCATCACTACGATGATGATGGAAAAAGATACGAATAAAAAGATTGACGGAATTTTCATTTAAAAGTTCATCCGAACAAAAATGGGTTGAGATTGAAGTTGGGTCAAGCACACGCAGATCACCCATTCTAATGGGCTAGTAAATTCAACAAGTAAAAAGGCCAGAGTGTGTTTAAATATTGTATGGGCTGGAGCCTATATATTCCAATGAAGTCAAATTTCAAACCATAACTAAGAGACTTTAATTGAATGATCCAACACTTAAGGAAAAAAGAACATACAGATGAACACTATTATTGTGTGTCTAGCATCAATATGTTGAAATTATGCAAGTGGGGCAACTTTAATTTTATGATAAGGAGCTGATCTAAGAGTTAACGAATTTTTATTTGGATCAACTAAAACGAGGAAACAAAAGACATACATAAAACGAGTTTAAGTTGAGCTACTAGTGGAGTTGCGTGTCCCATAAGCAACGAACGCAAAGGTCTCGACGAGTCGGACCACGTGGCAAACCGCCATTGAGGATTTCATCAATTAGTGCTCCAATTTCGTTATTTAAGGGTTTCCCCCAATTGTAGCAATTTACAATTATTTATTTTTTAGTTGAAAACGTGTAAATCACCGATTGCCTTCATTTACATGTTTATCTATGTATTTAATTCAACTATTTAATTGTCAATTTATAACTTTAAAATTTTGGCAATACCTGTCAAATTTAGAATTTACTTATAAAATGAACTCGCTTGTAATGTTTTAATCATTCATTGAGAATTTTCTCTATTTATATTTTCATGCTTTCGTTCTACATCATTATATGAGGCTCGGTTGGTGTGGTAAGCACGAACGAGGTCAAGTTTGGCATGCAAACATAAATGAGGTTGTTGGGCAAACAATGTCAGGTGTGTTGAGTGAAATTATATACTCTTAAGTGCAAACAAGGTTGTGTTTACCATATTAAATGTTATATAGTAAGAACAAGAAATTATGGTTTTGCTATGTAAACGACGACTACTGTTAAATACCGATTCGAGATGGTCAATCACCCAAGAAATAGAGAAGAACGAGAGATAACAATGAAACAATGGAGTGACATGTTGGTCACCAATCATGTCTTCTAGTGGCATGCAATTAGTTGGTGTTCAATGGCCAGTCTTGGGTCGTGCATTGGAAGGGTGTAAAGGGCGCAAAAGCACGCTATGGCTTAGTGCCTAGTGTGAGTCCGCTTTTTTGGTATTGACCGGGCTATATAATAGGCTTGTTTGTGCGCCAGGTTGGTGGATGGTTTTATGTCGACGGGTGTTGTTTGAGACTTGTTTTGGTGTTGTTTCAGGGGCTGGTTTGTGGTGCCGACCGGTCCATTTCTTGGTTTTGGATATGTGTATATGGATGTCGGAAGGGTTTCAGAGCAAACAACTTGGGTGGCGGTCTAGGAGGTGGCAGTGGCGGTCTAGGGCCAGGTGTTGTGGTGCCATTCACTTTTGAGACGTAACAATCAACTTGCCAACAAATATGCACGGTCTTTGAGGCGAACCATGACGCCTTAGATTACGTTGGCACACGGCGAAAAGGAGAACGACTTGATTAAAGCATCATTGATAAAGATCGATTCAAAATGATAAATCTCCCAATAAATAGAGAGGAGCAAGAGACTATTTTGAAACAATTTTCAATAATTTCCATGCATAAGAAAAATAAATGAAACACACACATACTTATACCCAAACAAGACTTTCTTTTATTCAATGATTTTCTGATATTAACTAAGTTTGTTATTAAATTAAGTTACTACCTTAATTATGAAATGAAGATAATTATCACTTATGATTTAAATTTTAAATACTAAAACTTACGTAATAGATTGATGCTATATATAATGATGCGAATCAAATTAGATGTACTACTCATTACAAATATATGTAGTTGATTTATATGCAAGTGAAAAGATTGCTTGCAATAAAATAAATTGATGTTAGCTTATAGGAATAATTAGATAATGATTGATCTAACATGTTTTTGGACCCAAAGGTTAGTCGCAACACCAACCATATGAATACTTTTAAAGCTTCTCTCTTAACAATGATGACGACGACCACAACAATTATCAAGTAATCTATTTATAATTATAAAATAAAACTTTTTATGATTGATTTAATTATGGCCACTGTAATAAATCCACATCTATTTTTTTAGTGTTTTTGCCAACCACATTTTTGGAAATTTGTGGTTTTATGTTTTCTCACATCTTCCATGTAGCAATTGTAAGAACCTTTGCAATGGATAACTCTAAGAATCGTGGATGATGACGTGGGTACGATCACGAAGCTCAGCTTCGTCGATGAAGCACATGTGCTAAGCAGAACCACTAAGCCACGTCTCCCAAGCAACGAGGTGACGTGGCATGAGTGACAATGACCCATTTGGAATCTCCAAGAAGTCAAGGCTATAAGACAACGTGTTTTAATGTCCTTGAAGAAAGAGACCTTTGTCCCTATAGAGGACTTTGGCTCTTTACACCAAAAGGGAAAGGTCCTTGTTGCAAGGACAGGAAAGAGAAGAGGATACCCACGCACATAGCATGAAGCCAGAACAACCTCAGGTATAAGAGAAGGACTTGGGCTCTTCAAACCCCAAGTCCATTCTCATGATTCACTCTTACACTTTTACATTCATCACTCTCGTTCCAAAGATCCTTATCACTCCCAAAGAACCGTTATCTTATTCTCACGCCCGAGGCTGATCAAACAAGAATGTCAAGACCCTCACTCTGACTTGTATTTGTTGAAGCAGCGAGTACCCCTAGCATATTCGTTGTAGCAACAGTGGATAACTTTAAGAATCGTGATAACACTTTTAGATTGAGACAATTCGATTGTACTTATAAATTTCTCAATCGGATAATACTCAGAGTTTTCAAAGAAGAGAATATGAATATGCGTAATTTTTGTTCGTACCCTAGATTGGACAAGAAATGTCATATTTAGGATTTTCAGAAACTGCCTTTTGACAGTTATTTCGGGTTAGGTCACAGGTCAAAACGGGTCGTGTTTTACCTGCCAGTGACTCTGCCTCTTGGACCCCGCTCCCAATGGTGGTGCCCCCGTGGAACCCCACATTGCGCCCTAAGAACTAATGATGTTCCTAAATACTTAAAATTAAATACACCCAAGAAAGCGTGTATTCCGCACTTCCTAACTTGTTTGATGTATGTTATGTTTCATTTGATCAACAAGTTAATCCAGGTATACTTAAATGATTTTGATAACACTAAAATCAGGAAAATTCTATTTTAAATATACGCGTGATTGAAGTAATCTTTTATGTATATATGTTCTATTTCCTTAAAATTAGCTCAATCGGAATATTTTTTCTGTCTGATGACGTGTGTAGGCAAACCACGAAGCTTAGAAGCATAGTAGCGAACTATAACAACTACACAACTCAGGAGTTAAAGAGCATTGATACAAATGTACGATTCGGGTAAACCATGTGGAGTCGACCAAACATCACTAGTTAAATTCACACCGTTTTTAAGTTTTCAAAAAATCTAATTAAATCATTTTTTTTTTGCATTTCTCCACATTTTTAAACAATAACGTCTAAGTGTAGTACGATTTACGTGTGTGTAACGAGATTGAAGTATCTCTCGAATCATGTTTCTCAACCGAGGGTTGTCGAAGTGGTCAAACGACAAAGCTAACTTATTGAATCACGAACTTCGCCGTTCAATCCCGAACCAGAACCATATTTACGTCGTAAAAAATATTCCTCGTCACTACCCAATTGTGTTTGTTTGGAGTCCGGATGTATTCTTTTGCTAACAAAGTGCTACAAAACGTGCAACGAGCCTTTTGAGATCTGCCACTCATCTCAACCAAGTCTTAAATGCGCCAAATTTCTTGGTTCCTATTATGTGGAAGAACCCGAACAACAGGTGGCGGTTGAACAACGGATGGTTGTGATTGTGAGTGAGCTATAACGAGAGTAGAAAGTGTAGAAGGAGAGTAAAATGAGTGTTATGCGATTATTATTATTATTATTATTTTCGTTTAGTTTTGCGTTTTTAAGTTAGGTACTCAACCCATCCATTCAACATCTATTTATACTAACTTAGGGAGACTAAAAACCAAAAAATATGGTCAAAACATGGGTTCTAATGGCCATATAGCCGTTAAAAACGACTCTATCCCCCCCCTTTCAAAAAAAAAAACGGTTATAACCGGGTATGAACCAGTCCAAACGGGTCTGGATAGGAACCGGTCTAGCAAAGAGAAGTCCAAACCGGGTAGGAATCACCGCGTATTTTGGGTCCAAACTTGGTCCACCTAAAGCGGTTAGGAACCGGAATAGGTTTCGGTTTGGGTAGACGGTTCCGGGTCTGGAACCGGTTTTTTTACTCTTATATATGGGCGAATTTAGTAAGGGTCCAGAGGGTGGAAAGACACCCGCTGAGATCAAAACAACTAGTGTTAAAATGAATTTCATATTGAAAAAAATTAACTAGGCACCCTTTTAAATTTCTAAGAGTACCTATTTTCATGTAGGCACCCTTGTAAACACTAATCAGGCACCCTTTTATAAGGATGAGAAGAAGTTTAGATTTTTCAAACAAACGATGTGAGATGGAAGTCTTTGGGAAACTCATCATACCCTTTTATAAGGGTAGGAAGAAGGTTGGAATCTTTCAAAAGACGATGTGGGATGAGAGAACTTTTTTTATTAGCTTGAAAAGAAAAACCATGCAATGTAGGATGAGAGAACTCTTATTATTAGCTTGAGAATTAACTTAATTTTGTGCACCACTGACCAAATATCCTGGATCCGTCACTGCTCTTATAGTTATCTTTTTATAACCTTTTATATTTATTTATATAGCATATACAAATCTAATTTTATACATACAAAATAAACAATTACCAATTAAATTAATTGGTTTTTTTTATTATATAGCAATTTGCCAATTAGTTTAATAATTAAGTAACATTTAATTAGTATTTTTTTCTTAATTCACAAGTTTTAATACAAAATTAAATAAGCTAGTCCACAATTTACAATTTAATATACCGAAACAAACTTAGAAGTATAAACCGATCTCATATAAATATACAACAATGTAACCACTAATTAAGAGTCTAATATGACATTTTATTTTATAATAAAAAATAAACAAAGATATCAAAATGATTATCACTAAATCTCAATAATCATTACGGGTTGATTTATTTATAGTCTTCCCTATCAAATAAATAAACCGCATAATCTTATAGATTAGATCACATAACATAAATACTAATAACTAAAAGAATCCACCTTTATAATTTATAATTTAAATATTTATTAAAGCAAAACACTTTTCTTATAAAAAAATCCACAACAAAATCATTGCAACTCTCATTCTATGTATAAGGAGGATTCCATCCTTCATAATTAATCAAATCCCTTCATCCCACATCTCTCAAATTTCTTGAAATTGTTCAAGTTTCATGAAAGCAATTTCTGAAAACAGAGCTTCAGATTCATACCCATGAAGAATAAAGGGAAATCTGTGAAATCAGAGCAAAATAACCCCAATTTCTTCTCAGATTGCAACTATTTTGCATCATCATCAGATCTTCCATGTAAGAAACATCCATCAAATTCATCATTCGTTGGAATTTGCGCGTATTGTCTAAACGAAAAGCTAATTGAGCTTGTTTGCTTGGAATGTGGGGAACAGAGGATCTCGTCGTGTTCATGTTCTGATTTGTCTTCGTACAGGAACTCTTCGTGTACGGTTGATGTGGGAAGTGTTGGAAGAGTCTCATTTTTTATTGAGAATGAAAAGGGTAGTAATGGGGAAGAATTGAAACAGAGTGAAACAGAGGAAACAGGGGAAACAGAGGATGTTGTTTTGCTCAAAAGGAGTAATAGTTGTGTTGTTGAGGTCAAGAAAAGTAATGGGTTTTGGAGAATTGGGAAGCTTTTTAAGAAGAAGAGAGGCGGGGTTGATCAGAAAAGTGAGATTTGCGCGATGGATGTATCGCGATCTAGGTCACTTAGTATAGATGGCGGTTTTCATCATGAGGTTGGTAGTATCGCCTGTTCAAGTGCAAAAATTTCTGATTTTAATGAATTAGAGTCGAGAAAGAGTGGATTCAAGGGTGGATTTATGGATTTTAAAAGTGGGTTTCAAGTAAAAGAATCTGATTTCAGTAGAATTGATGATGATGATGATGAGTTTATTGATTTGAAGATTGACTTATCTAATAAGTCACAAACAGAGCACTCTGTTTTCAAGAAGTGTGATTCACCGGATGGGGGTGGCATGGGGTCATCTTCGTGTCGAATTATGGTGAATGAGAGAGGGATTAAGAAGGTGAAGAACAGCCATATGAAGGGTTGGAAATGGATGTTCAAACATCATTCTGGGAAGAATGATCTTAATCACATCTTAGAATCTTGAATTTTGACTCTTGAGTAAGTCAAAACATTACATGTAATATGAAAGAATTGAGGTTATGGAAGTCCTCATTGATGTTAGTTTTTTTTTCATTTGATGTGACCAAATTACTAATGAATATGAAAATTTAAAATAGCTATTTGATTGTTCACCACTTATATTTACGGACCTTTGCAATGCGATGTTCATATAATTGTCTTTAGAATTGTTACGTCATGTCACACTAGTTTTTAAATATTCCTAGAAACCCTTACAAGGCATTTAGGGGTTAAAGACAGAAGAACACTGGAAACTGGATTTAAACCAGAGACCTAAATGTTGAAGGTTGTAGTTTCCAAGGTTTGAGAACAATATGCTTTCAATTGTTTCCTAACATTTAGAATGTGTAACATCATTCAAAAAGTTGCATGATAAGGTTAAAAGATGGTGTGAAGTTGAAGGAAACAAGTTAAAGTGTTAATTGGGCGGGGCTTTTAATAAATTCAAAACCTTCATGTTCTTTTAAGGTGCAACAAAATAAAGTCCAGGCTGTAAAACTTCTAGAAAAAGATGTCATTCAGACAAATTTTATGCACACTCTTTACCCTTTAGTCTAAGTGTCTAACCACTTATTCCATTATGTTTTTGTAATGTCACCAACATAAGCCCATGAACTTATTGGGCCATATTGATTAATCTAACATTCTACTAACCACTTATTGGGCCATATGGATTTGGTTTGTTGTTTCTCTTTCTAATTCTTCAAGATTTGATTTTGAGTTCATCCTGTTCATGAATCTTGAGAGATTTCTCTGAGCCGGAAACACACGTCATACCCTGCTAACCAACATGATCATATAAATCGCAACTTGCATTAGGCAAATGATCTTCAAGAGGTTATGAAATGAAACCAGTGGAATTTGCTAGAAGGAAATCAGACGCTTACACCTGTATCATTCCTTGAATGTTACAAAGAGTTCTTTTATACTAGTCTTTAATTGTTTAGTGTTCTTTTTGTGTTTATTAATTTGTCAAATGTTCGGAGAAAATTATTATCTTGCCCGGTTAACAAACTTGATTTGGTGGTTAAGTGATCGTTTTCTTCTTTGGGCTTTTGAGCCATCTTTAACTATGGGTGGTTGGTTAGACATAGGTTTGAATCAAGTAATCATGATATCTTTTTATTTCTCTACATGTCACCTTTGACATCTTTTAAACCCATTCCATCTCATTATCATATGGACCTTTGAGCCCGGTCCATCTAATATGAAACATTATTATTTATTAATGTTGTATTTTATAACACCCTACTTTTAAATTTTATTATTAGTTTAAAATGTTACAGTGAAAAATAGATCCCAACATTTCCTTATTAATATATCTTACAGGAATATATAATAAACTTTTCAGATAAACTTTATAATTATGACTTGGTTCTTCTTCAAAAGGTTGTTTTATCCCGTTAAACTTTCACTAGTACAGTCCATTCCGAAAACTCGATCATCACCATCATCTTGATTCCTGAAGTTGCAACATACAAAGAACGTGTTAGAAGATGCCCGGAGGCAGAGCTTCGAGAACACCCTCCGACGCTCAAGTCAGTATGATGGACTAGATAAACAAGTATACAAATATATTCATGAGGAATATAAAGATAAGAGATAGAGAGTGAGGATGGTGCCGTGTGACAACGGGGAGAAAGGAGAAGGAGGGTGAAGAAGGAAAAGCATGTTCTCCATAGACAAAGATGAGATGCTAGGATGGGCATTTGTCCTTAGCAAACGAGATGATTTACCTTCAGCGAGTTGATCATTATTTATAGGTTGCATGGGGAGATAATAATGGCCTTTACAATGTACGTCCTAATTCTACTTTGGGAAGGCCTGGAGTGCATTGAGAATGTTTGTTCCTCTCAGTGATAGGGAACATATCTCTTTTAGTGTAATAAGTTGACTCTTCGTTATGACAACCAACCCTTGATGCATAACTCCTTTTGTAGCTATTGCGGTTTGAGTCTTTCCATCGTTAGGATGCTTATCCTAACGTTTATTACTCGATGTTATTTTAGCTATCGTGAAGCATTGGCTCCATCGTTCGGATGATTATCTTAACGATTACAGTTAGTGGATTTCTAAAATGGAACCCCCATTATCATTAAGCCAAGTTCGGAGTTGGGTGTGGCCTTGAGGTTACTCCCGTTATCACTAGTTGGGTGGTTATTACACAACAAGACATGAAAATACCACAAAAATACATTAAAATGCCGTCTGAAATCAGCCACCCGACATACCCTGCGCCCACCAACGTATTGGTTTGGGCATAGAGAGAGGACATTGGGCGTAGCCATAGGGTACTCCCAAACTTGCACAAACCAAACATACCTTGGTTTTGGATGATTTTAACACATGTATAACCCTTCTCAGAGCATTCACATCAGCTTTCTTATCCCCATCCCCATAATTTAACTAAAAAACATATTTTTCTATATTTAACTCTCATTTTCTAATAACCACATCTCATTTCCCATTCCTGTCTCTATATTCTTTTTTTATTAATTATTTCTCTTTCTTCCATTTACAATATTTAACCACTAACTATTTTGTCTTATTATCTTCTTTTTTTTAAAACCGATTTCTAATATTTTTTTATAAAAGTTTGACTATCTAATTATTATTTTTGGGTTAATCGGGTCGGGCTAACCCAGAAAACAGATCACTAACGTACATTAGTAGACAACCTAATGAGTTGATTAAAGCTAACCAGCTCAATCCAAACTGCATCCAACATCATATCCAAACTGCATAAATATAATACCAAATACATGAACATAACCCATGATGCATAAGAACCTTTTAATAGAATTTGACAAGCAGATAACAATTGACAGCAAGATGAATGATTCTGCAAAATTGAAATCAATTCATATAAGTTCTAAAGCACGAAATAAATATGCTTAAAATTGGATCAAAATCAACAATTGATCCATAAACCAACAATTCATGTTTCAAAGTGATTCTCAAACAAGATTACAAAGCAACAATTTGGATTTAGGCAATGACTATTGATGGCAAAAACAATGAGTCATCTTGAATCCAATTTGCTCTCTTTTGGATACAGTTAACACCAAGAGAAAGCTGTAAATGAAAACCACATGAGTCAAAACTGTTGGATAGGAAATCAAAATTATCAACAAAAACCTAATCTTTAAGAAAAGATTATCTTGGAAAATCGTTCGTCCTAAGGGATAAGAAGGAACGTTAAATAAATTTGTATTTTGTTGTCTTTATTTTAAATAAATTAATATTTATGTTTTATTTAAATTATTAAAAATTAAATGCGGGGCGTGAAACCACTACGCACTTTAGTGATTCTGCGCAGTGATTGCTCATGTACTGATTTGGCGTTGATGTGACGGAGCATGAAAGAGGGGGGCGTAAAATCACTAAAGATGACATAAAGCGTCCCAAAAATCACGGGGTGTTTCACACACTTTTTGAGGGTGAGTCCACTACAGACAGCGTTAAATTCGCAACAATAACTTGACATTGTGATTAAAGCAATGTACTTTCCCACGTTTATAAAGGACTGGCGTCACGTTTATTTTTTTTTCTTTTTCAAACTCGATAATTGAGTTTGATCTTTAAATAATGTATCTTTCTTGGATTCACGCATGGTTACTTAAAATATTGTAAACTGTTCAAATAAAACTCCAATCAGTTATATAATTATTTTTTTAAATGTTTTATAAAAAGAATGAACAAGTTTTCAAATTAAAAACAATGTTGTATGAAAAAACCTATTTAAAAAAACGTTTTATAAAAGTAATTATAGAAATCATTATTATTTATTAGGAGAGAGACGTGAAACAAAAAATTATAATTTTTTTTAAAGAAAATTGTATAATTAATAAGAGAGAGAGAGAGGAAAAAAAATGTTGAGGATGCATGTGTAAGTGACAAGTGTCTTCTTAAAACCTTTATTTATTATATAGTATAGATTACTTTGAACTTTATTATATTTAACGAATATTAACAGTTAACACCACTTAAAACTATGAAAATATACTACATGTTACAATTTAAAAAAAAACATAACTTTAACATAACATAAAAAAGAAGCAAAACCACCTAAACAATATAAAGACACACATGTGGATTGTGATAAGTAGTGTTCAATATCTGAATCGGGTTAAAAGAAACATAAATTCAAATGAATAGAATTCGAAATCTGGGCTTTAGATATCAATTTGAAGATTTCAATTTTCGAATCAAGTTGTGAATTTGTGAGTTTCGAGTTGTTGGTTAATTCTTTGAGTTCACATGTGAAAGGGGGGATTAAAGATAAAGTTGGAAGCTAATTGGCCGAAAATTAGGAGTTGTGGAGCAAGAAGGAGCCCTAAGTTTTTATGGTTAGCTTTGGATTTGTTTTGCAAGTTTGTTGAGTTCTAGTAGAAGTCTAATATTTATTTCTTTTAATTAATTTGTAGGTTAGGGATAATATCAAGGTTGTTTGCTTTATAAATAAGCAGTCTAGTAGGGTTAGAATAGGTTTGTTTGATTATATATGTGGTCTTGTATATGCATGATGGCATGAAAGTTCAATAGCAAGTTTACGTTTTTTTTTCTTTGTTGCCAACTAGAAGCCGTAATCCCCTTCGTCTCTTTCAGGGGTTACGGTTTTGGTGCCCTAGGTAGGGTTGGGGTGTTTGAATGTAGTGTCAATACCAACACGAGACGAGCCAATCTAAAAAAATCCGAATTCGATTTATATATTTTATCTTATATATATAAACAGATTAAACATTTCGACTCAAACACAACTCGTATATTAAACATATTAGATATAACTAGAAATTAAGCCCGTCGAACTTCGTTACGCATGTTGCAGCAGCTGACAGTGACAATAACGTGACTAAGTACATAAAAGAAACGTATGAAGTTGTCACGTCTCGGTTCTGTAGATCGAAAAATAGATAAATTGTGAATACGAGTTAACATTGAAACTAAAAATTCTTTAAAGAAGTTTGTAAGAAAGTAAAAAACAAATGAAAATAGGAAAAAATAATTTTTATAAACGAATATATAAAAAAAGTAAAAGGAAAAATAAACAAAAACTGAGGAGTAAACTGGAGAGTTTAGAAATTTGAGGGTAAAGTTAAAAATTTTGTTTAAGGATAAATTTGAAACTTTTATAATTGGAGAGACATATTTAAAAATTTTAAAGTTAAGGAGTGTCATTTAAAAATATAGAAAATTGAAGATTGATTTTGGAAGTTTACTGTATTGGCAAGCCAAAATGTGTTATACTATAATATAAATTACAACTCCTAAAATTAAGTTGCAATTGAATATGTACGGCAGCCCTATGAAAAGTCCAATTATTGAGTTTTAATTATTGAGGTACGGCTTTGAATGGTTATATAGACTGACAAAGCAAGCAAATAGATTATCTTAAACCCTTCAAAAATGATAATCACACAAAGCTTCTCACCTTCATTTTTAAACCTTCTTTATACTTTCATTATCATTCTTACCGAACTCATTGAATCCAATATAAAACTTCTTGTTTCTAACTTGAAATGGGCATGTGATGTTGTTCTATACCAATGTTTCTTTCACCATCAACTACATGGGGTTTGCCAAAATCTTCAAGGGCTCGCGTCTAGCCCCGAAAGGATCGATCTAACTTCTATGGAACAAGTGGAATGTGTGATATGCTTAAGTACAATAGGAGAAGATGAAGAGATTAGAGAACTAAGATGTGGTCATCTGTTTCATGAAGCTTGTGTGGATCGATGGTTAAGGTTCAGGAACACGACTTGTCCACTATGTCGTGATTGTTTGGTGTTGCCTAGAGTTGTTTCCTACCTTGGGCAAGGTTTGATTCTATTCTACAGATGATACAATAAATGAAGGATCATGGTGGCTTCGATAGATTTTAATTTAACAACTATTGTAGTAGTTATCCAGAAAATATAAATATATAGTGGTTAATATATATATATATATATATATATATATATATATATATATATATATATATCATGCAAAAGATACATTTTCTTCGTCCTCTTTTAGTGATTTTCTTTGGATGTTCCTTTGTATCCAAATACATTTTCTTCGTCCTCTTTTAGTGATTTTCTTTGGATGTTCCTTTGTATTCAAACCTGAAAGGCCTCACGTATTAGAGTTACACATCAACAAACAGTTCTTAAACTTTAATTTCCATAAAGAGTGGAAATACATGGCATTACATTGTCCCAAAACAACAACTAATTAAAACATTGTCTATTACATTCAATAATCATTCACACAGGATGCAAGATCTCTCATGTCGAGTAACTATTCGGAATAGCCAGGCAACATCCACTCATCATCCATCTCAACTTTCACCTGACATGCATACTAAAAGTAAGTTAACGCTGATGAGTTCAAGTCTTTCGTTCGTTTTAGAAAATATTTTATCATTCGTTCCTTCGTTCATTAGGGTTTAATCATTCATAAGAAAACATGACTTATCATTCACATTCAACATTTAACCATTCTAACATCGTTAAATCATAACTTAACGGAACATTAATTCAACATTTAACATTCATTTAAATCATACATTTATTGTCTTAATCTGTATCATCATTCATTTCATTATGTTCCCAGTCCCTTTGTCGCCCTCGAGACTCATAGGTCCACAAGGTGGTTTCATCGCCCTTATAACTCATTGGTTCATAAGGTATACCTTTGCCCTTACGACTCATTGGTCCATAGGCTATTACCATTCATCCTTTACGGGTCACGTTAATCCCGGGTGACCGTCGCCACTACCTTCGCCAGTTGCACAACCATTATACCCATTGATAGACCACATAGGCGCTATCACTGTTATAATTATGGCCCAATCGTTACCATAAGGTTGGGGACGTACATCCCTAGACTTCTTTCTTTAATCCATTCGTTTAACAGATTAGACATGTAATGATTGCTTTAAAAAAAACCTTTTGCCCGTTTTCTTTGCATAAAACATTCCGTTCATTCGCAAACCCTTTCTTTCATTTAAAACAGTCCATTACATAAAGTAACATTCCTTTCATAAACCTTTCTTTTCATTAACGTTCTTGTTTCATAAATCATTTCTTTTGTAAACCGTTCATTCATAAACATTTCACTATACTCGTTCGTCATTTCATAAACATTCGTTAAGTATAAAAACACAAGAATCCACCAAAAGCGCCATGACAATGGATCTAAGGATGAAAAAGGTACAAAGAAAAATGAAACTACACTAAATGCATCTTATCAGTGTGAAAGTAACAAGAAAAATGAAACTACACTAAAAATTTCACATATAACTTATAAAGACCATATTGATACAACTCATATGTCATATGGATGATGATGATACACAGTGGCGGAGCCAAGAAATATTTTGACTGGAGTCATAAATTTTTTGTCTACGTTTGTTTATATAGAGATACTTTTACCGGGTCGGGCCATTGAAATGTTTTTTTTTATCATATTTGGTCGGGTCATAATTTTTATATTAACTAAAGTTAACAACTAACAAGTTAATATGTAACAAACTAGTGTAACACTAAAATAAAAAAAAAAGCAATCACACAAATTTCTATAATTATTGCAAAAAAATCTATAAGTTATAGCAAAGAAAAACATACCTTAAAGGGTTGAAATGTCTCTAATAAGAACCTCATGTGAGGCTTGTGTCTCCATTTCCTCGGACGGGCAATGTAGCACATGAGATTAGTGTCTTCATTAAAAACAAACTACATTGTAAGTAAAAGAATCTAAGACAAACAAATAGGGATAAATCTAACATAGTCGTACGATGTTTTGCTTCTGATGTTGTCAAGGGTTGTAACATTTTATTTTTTTATTTTTTTAGAGTAGGGTAACTTTTAATTAAAATAGGACGATTATAAAAAAATTCAAACTCAATAAAATTCTCAAACCAATTCATACAAGTTATTAAATCATTAGCACTATGAACACAAATTTAATTCTCAAACCTATTCATACCTAAATTCATACAATAATCCATTCTTAGGGCTTCTGCCAAAACTAAGCAACAGACAAAACTAAGAAAGTTAATATTAAGATTTTGGATGAAGACTCTTTTATGCTTAACCCTATGTAATCATCAAACTACTATAATTGAGTTATTGTCTTCTATAAACATGGCAGTCAAATTGAAATCTCCTTTAATTGCCTCTGTTTGAAACCATCCATTTTCTTCTTTGAAAATCCAACCCATTTCTTTAAAATTCTTGAAAAAATTATTTCCTATGTGCGTGTCATTCTTAATCAATTGGTAATTAACTAACGAATACCAGTTTGTAAAGTTTGGTTGGATTTTTCGTTTTAATAATTTTGGTAAACACTTCTTAACATAAATCAGTATACAATTATAAACCATTAACCGTCAAAGTTTGATTTTGTTTACCTTTAATTGTGATAGCCGATAGGATTATTCGATTAATCTCCTCCATATATGACACTTACTTTTCATTACTCCGGTTCTTGTGTTCCACACCAAAGTTGAAAGAACGCCCTAAGTTTCTTGTACAACCCTACTTTCTTTGTTTCAGACCAGTATAAAAAAAAAGCCCAACAAAAAAACAATATAAAAAAAACAGGTAAAATAAAAAAAAGGTAGGGGTTCGAACGGGAGACCTCAAGGCGCGAATCAAAGGTGCAAACCACTGGGTCAGAACATATAATCTGTTACTTTCTACAAGAAAAGTTTTCTTTATAGGGTCAAACATCATAAAAGAGTGGGGTCAAATAACATTTCGTGCTATACGCTATACATAGAATGCCAATATGACTAGGGTCACTTGACCCCATAGCCAGCTACATACCTCCGCCCCTGATGATACAACTATTATGGTTGATAGTGATTTCTTTAGCGATACAACTACTATGGATGCTAGTGATTTCTTTATTTATACAACTGATATTGATGGTTGTGGTTTCATTACTGATACAACTCAGTTCTAAGGGTTTTGAATCATGCAATCAAGTTCTAAGGGTTTTTTAACCGCACCAATGACCATTAGCGGATCCAGTGTGTATTTACGGGGGCTAAGGCACCCTGTAGACTTCTCCCTAACTGAAAAAGAGATGAAAACATTGTAGTTATAAGCCCATATTTGAGAGCTGATTGGTGGGTATTTAGGTCTTCTAGGGGCCCACCACGTTGATATTGCGACTGTGCCCCTGACTCTATTATTCTTTTGAAGTATTATCCTATTTACATTTAAAGTGATTAAATTTTACTTTAATTATATTCAATAGTTGATTTATTTCTTATGACTTCAATTTAGACAATCTGTTTTATTGTTTGATTTGTTTAGTCGTGAAGTGAATCGGGCTCTCTCTCTACCCTCTATAAATGCGAGGGCTAAATCAAGCAACGTTCTTTTTTGTAGTTTGTTCGTATAATAAAATATGTTTTTTTTTTAATTTATATTAAATCATTTGATGTTATTTTATTGTGTCATTTGTTGATTTCTTTTACCGACCCATTTTGACCCGGCCCATATTTGACACCCCGTGATGAAAAATCCTGGATTCGTCACTGCCAATGACATAAGCGTCCAACTTGTGATCGATTTGGCATGTCATGGTGTTCATGACTTGTGTGAATTTCTCTTAGGGGTTCGGCTGTGACTTCAAGTTGGTTACACCATTTTTCATGAATCTCACCCAGAGACTCCATTACATTCCAAACTCATTTTTATGCCAATTTTAAAGAAAACCAAAGTCGATATTATAGTTAATTGGTCCTTATACAACTACCAATATCATACTTGTAAATTAAACTTTTTGTGATATACAATAAAACCTCAGTAACTAAATAAATCAGAACGTTTTGCAACCTATTTTAAAGCCAGTAAAAAAAACAAAATAGTTTAGAATCAGAAAACAAATATTTATTTAATAAAATGATCATCCATAACAATAATAATAACAATTCAAAAACAAAAAGAATACTCATTTCGCAATCATTTACTTACTCTCAATAACTAATAATATCATGCCACACCACATTGTTATATATATTATATGAGAGAAATTAGACATAAAAATCACTTGGTGTATTGGTAAAGGTCCTTCCAACTTGACTTACCCAACCCAGGTTCGAGTCCCACTGTTAAATTATTTTTTTTTATATTTTTTTATCCTTTTTTCTTTATATCCTTTTATATTTATTTTTAAAATTATTTTATTTTATTTATTAATAACTTCTTTAATGAATTTGTCATTACAATGTAATTTTTTAACAGTTTAGGTATTTTATGTACATTTTATCAGTATTAAAAATTTGTTTCAGTATTTATTTTTTCGACGGTTTCGATTTCTTTCGACAATTCAATGTTAGTTTATTAAATTGTTTCATTTTTTGTTTAAAGTTTTGAATTTTATCAACATAAAATCATGAATTGGCATACAATTTTTTTTATGTAGCGATTTTATCGTTTAAATGTTAGGTCGTGTTTACGCCGCAACGTGGTAGCCGTAATACTTTTTCCTATCTACACTGAACCGTCGCAACTACATACTTATCGTTTACGTGCTTAACGACGTGAATGTCACAGCCTCAACATGTATAGCGAGATTTGCAAACACGTGGACTTAATTATGTACTTAAAAACATTAATATTATGGCCCCACTGCAAGGCGCAGGTCTTATTTCTAGTTAATTAACTAAGAACAAAAAAAACCATTCACTTATCAAATTTATTTCAAAATATAAAGAGTAAAGTACCATTAAATTGTTTAGCTATTTCGTCCCTAACTTTTTAAAATCTAGTCATTTTCATCCAACTGACTAACTCCTTCTACATTTTAACGTTAAATCAGGGGTAATTTAGTTAGATTTTAACCTATGAAGTTAAAACCGACCATTGGTTTAACGTTAAAATGTAGACAGAGTTACTCAATTGAAAAAAAAAATTGCTAGAATCTGAAAAACAAAAAAAATATTTTTTTTAATGAAATTGACTAAAATAGTTAAACCACAACAACGAAAATGATACCAAACCAAACCAAACGTATCCAGTATAATCCCACACATAGCTAATGCTATTAGTAGGGTCTGGGGAGGGTGTGATGAGGGCAAACCTTACCCCTATCCCAAAGGATAAAGAGGCTGCTCCCGTTTAGACCCCCGGCTCCATAAATAAAAACTTTAAATTAAAAATTAAAAAATAGTGTAAAAAAACATAAGGAAATGAATGATTTAGTGAACCCGTTTTTATCAATGGTTGAACTTTGAAGAACCCTAAACTTGGCCCACAAAGAATTAAAGAAAAACAAAATTCAAAATCACGATAAAAAGCCAAAACTTTCGATTTCATCTCCCCCCAATACCCTCCCCTTTTGCCACCACAACAAAAAAGGCATATTTTTCAATCAAATTATTCATCAATGGCAGCAGCTAAACCTTTTTCTTCGTCTTCTCCGCATACCCTTTACCGATATCTAACTAACCCTCAACGCCTTCATCGTCCTTGTTTGCTGAAACTACCCTTTAACTCCCATCATCGTAAATTTCGATCTGTTCGTTGTCAAACCCCCGAATTCGAACCCAAAAGATCCGCGCTCAGTACGGATGTTACCGAAAAGACGTCGTCTTCTTCTTTCTGCATCGATTTCCTTACCCTGTGCCGTAGCCTTAAGGTACATGTTCGCCCCAATTGCATTTGTATAAATAGATCACTGATGGCTTACTTGAACAATTGATTTTTTTTAACATTTGTTGTCCTTTTTTTTAACATTTTTTTTAGCTACCCTTTGCATGAATTGGTTTTGTGGTGGTTAATTGGTTTGAGATTGGCCATTTGTGACTGTAATTTTGGGGTTGTGATTGAGGGTAAATTATATGGATTTGATGGAATTTCCTTGCTTTTGCATGTTGAATATGCTAATCAATTTGCAAGAATTAGTTAACTTAATGGATTAAGCCAATATTGAATTGTTGGTGGTCATTGATGTAGTTATGGGTCAACTTTAATTGGTTGAGGCGCGAGGTGCTTAGGAGAATGCATTAGGGTCAAAAAGGCGCGCCTCATGTAGTTCTGGGTCAAAATTGGTTAAATTTGGTCGCAGTGAGGGTGTGTAGAGATAAACACCGTATGTGTGTGTAAAGTTGTAAAATTGTATTGATAAGTGTGTTTAGGGCTTACAATGAGGAGGGGTTATATAGAACCCATATTTAAATAATCTACCTCTAACTGTTACTAATTACATTTGTGTCTAATAAGCCGTGTAGGACGTTTATATATCAATCAACCAAAGGGATTAAGAAATTATGATAAATAGGTTGATATGTAAATCAGACTAAAGAGACGCAACTTCTGGTTGCAAATAAAGCTTATTTGGTTGTACATAGACGCTCTAGCCTCGTGTCTTGGGTTTTGGGACCAAAAGCCCTTGGAGCCTTTTTTGAACCAAGGTTATGTCTGTAGTATTTTGAACTCGGGCTTGCTAAATTATTAATATGTTAAGATATATGAAGGTCAAGCTTTGGCTACAACATTGGAGATTAAAGATTTATATAAAGATGTTTTTTGGGAATCTAATCTGTGTTTGGTCATTATTTTGTGAAAGATAATTATTACTTCTCCATGACATATGTAACAATTTCGATTTTCTAATGTGCCAAAATGAGTGCTATATTTCTCTTTCGTAAAATCCTCAATCCAATATGACCTTTTAACCCATTGGACATCACAAACTAAAAGATTGGCTTTCGATCATGAGTGTCAGCTTCAAGAACCATGGGCACTGGAAATCTTAGGATGCTCCTTGATTTAAGTTCTGATTTTGTTTTAAAATATTTGTATGCTTCTTGCAAAGACTGTGATTAATATTTGGTGATCATTTAATATTTACCACTAATGTAGACCACGAAAAGGAAGGGATGGGTCAATCATGGTATTAAGGGTCCTGAGTCTATTGCTGACCATATGTATCGAATGGCGTTAATGGCTTTAGTTGTTGGTGATCTTCCTGGTATTAACAGGGAAAGGTACGGTTTAGTTATACTTTCCCATCTTTTTTTACCATTAATCATTATAAAATAAACATTAACAGGTGTATCAAGATTGCGATTGTGCATGACATTGCAGAAGGTACATGATTAATCCTCTATTTTTAGTTTCTTTTATGATTTTATAGTTTTTTGTTAAATTAGACGTTGATATATAATCTGATTTTTGTAGCTATTGTGGGAGATATAACACCATCTGATGGTATACCTAAAGTAGAAAAGGCTAGACTTGAACAAGCGGCTTTAAATAAAATGTGCAATGTTCTTGGTGGTGGAATGAGGGGTACTTTTAATTACTCATCATCCAAGATTTATATTCGTTTTTTCTCTTCTTCAATGGATCCGAGTCGTTAATGTTTTTCATAACCAACAGCTGAAGAAATTGAAGAACTTTGGAGAGAATACGAGGATAATGCTTCCCTTGAGGCTAATCTCGTGAAAGATTTTGATAAAGTATGTTTATGTATAATCTTTTCTTAGCCCATTTTATAGTAAAAATGTTATATTTTTTAAACATCTATTTTTGATATAAACGTTTAGCGTTTTATAATGCAGGTTGAGATGATTCTGCAAGCACTTGAATATGAAACCGGTAAACAACTATATCTTGTTATTACCACTTACACCATGTGTGTGTTTCTATGCTTGTCTGTTTGGTAATAATGTCATTCCCATGTACATATGCACACGAGAAATGTTAATTATTTGGCTCCATAAGGGATTAAATTTTGACTTATTATGTCAAAATTAATCCTTTTGAGACACAAACATTTTGTGGATTCTTGCAAAATTTAGCATCAACTTTAGTCTAGTTATATTTTGTTGCTATGATGTATAGTGAATTACCATATGTTAGAGGCGCCAAGATGGCCGGGCTGAGCAAGTTGGTAAAAGATCAAAATAGGTTTCTGTGGAACGAGTTGACCTCAAACACTCTTGTCCGTATTTTAACCAAGAGTTAATTACACGACTTTGGTAAGGCCATGTTACAATTTTGGCCCCAAGTTTTAGGAAATGTAGTTGTATATTTGTGTGTATAATAGGGTCACATAGGGCTTCTATATATGAAGTTTGATGTTACATTACATTTAAAGACTGATAATTACAGTTAAATACATAACTAATCTAATACGCCTCCACAAGCTAAGAATGAGACCACCTTTAGATTGGATCATAAAAAGAGAAACCTAGGAATTGACAATGGCTCTGTGAAGATATCAACTATCATTTGTCTATATAAATTGCACTCGAAGGTTTCCTAGAGCAACCTTTTCTCTTAACAAAGTGAAAGTCCACTTCCACATGCTCTGTCCGACCATGGAAGATAGGATCTGGTTGCACCTAAATTGTCACACCATAAAGTAAGAGTTGAAGTTGCACCAACACTAAGTTCACAAAAAGTGAGCTTTCAACCCACCATGTCAGTGAGAGCATTTGTATTCAGACTTAGTAGAGGAATGTTTGTGCGTTGTTTGCAGGCAGTCCATGAGATAAGGTTGGTACCCAAATAGATAGCAAATCCTCCTGTGGACACACACGATCATCCAGCCGTCTAGCATCTGAAAAGGCACGTATAGAATATTTAGAAGTTAGGGGTCAAATTTTAAGCATCTGAAAAAGATCCAAATTTTAGGGTTCAACCGAGGACAGGACAATCAGATAGTTTGGGGGAAACCGGTTTGAGGGAGGTGAAATAGCCATGTGAGACATCAGTGGTCAAGATTTTTTTGGATGTTGGGCAACAAGAGATGTCATGATGGAAAAGAAGGGGTTTTGGAGGGAGGGTGGTTTTGGGATTTATATATTCTTTAAAAAAAATGTTTTTTTTAAGCATACGAGTATAATAGTCATTTTACAAAACCAAAATTTTAATGCAAGACCAAACGAGTGAACAATGAGGACTGTGAGTGTAAATTTTGAAAATTTAGGACCAAAACTTAATATGGCCTTTACTACAAGGACCATATGTGTAAATTTCCCAAATCTTTTTTTCTAATCTAAGATTCTAGTTTTACAATGTTATTGCAGAGCATGACAGAGTTTTGGATGAGTTTTTTCTGTCAACAGCCGGTAAGATGAATCTTTTTGGTTACAAACCACCATTCACAAATAAAAACAATTTTTTTTTTGTATAAATCTTGTGCTTAGCTGCTTGTAAACTGTGCATTGATGTTTGTACTGCAGGGAAGTTTCAAACAGAAGTTGGCAAGAGTTGGGCAGCAGAGATCATTGCTAGGAGAAATTCAAGGTTGGCAAAGAAACTAGACTAATTATTGAGACTTATCCCCTTTTGGTCAACTAAATGCATCCTCTCTTCATTTTATTTAATTTTTATACAGTTTGGCATCATATAATTTGTTGCAATAGTTTCAAGATTTTAGAGTTATGAATCTACCTTCTTTTAACATTTAGCTTGAAGCTAAGGGATTTGGTCCCTAGTTTGGCAAAAATGCTTTGACTTTCTTTTTGTGTTTTTATATATATATATATATAGGGGGAGGATCAAATAAGAAGTATGTTTTCGCTAAGAACTTTAAGAAATGACCAAAACGCTTAGAAACGATATCAAACGAACTCCGATTGAGCTCATTTCAGCGGCGTTGGAACCGTCTCGTCGAACTCTATCATCTTAGCTTTTAGGGTTTAGCTTTTAAGGTTTAGATTTTACGTTTGAATTTTAGGGTTTTAGCCTTATGGTTTAGCCTTAGGGTTTAGCTTTTAGGGTTTAGATTTTATGGTTTAGGTTTTTTTGGAGGGTGGGGGTGGGGGGTTTAGGTTTTTGGGGGTTGGGGGTGGTGGGTTTAGGCTTTTTGAGGTGGGGTTGGAGGGGGGGTTTAGGTTTTTGGGGGTGCGGGTGGAGGGGGTTTAGGTTTTTGGGTCCGGATTAGAGTTCGATGAGACGGTTCCAACGCCGCTGGAATGAGCTCAATCGGAGTTCGTTTGACCCACTTCTTAGCGTTTCTTAGCGAAAAACCACTTCTTAGTGGAACCTTCCCCTATATATATATATATTTTTTGTCTTGCTATGTTTTTGATAATTCAGCGGACATCTTTTTGATTAGGATGGACGGAAGGTAGTTTGGGGAGGGTTCGGCCCGATCGGGAACACCGTCTCCTCTCGTCCGCCCTGACCAAGCAAGCCACTAAATTGGGGTGACTCCCTAGTTGCTTCATTGATGTGTTTCGTTTTTTATTAATAATTTCAGTTGATAACAATTACCTATTGGTTTTAAAAACTATTTTTTATGGAAAAAGCTGATATGACGATGATGTAAGGTTTGAGTGGAGATTCTATTCCAACACAACCGTGGGACGTAAAACACACTTGTTTTTTTAATAAGTATAAGTATTATAAATAATCTAACATATTAAATAAAAGTTCTATTAAAAGACCTTAAGTTTTATAAAACATGTTTTAGTGATCACTTTCTTTATGTCATATCCTTATTAACCTTTTTTATATATAAATCTTAAATTATATATATTAAATTTTAATTTAATTTATTTTGTGTTTAACAGCAATTCTTAAATTTTCTAGGATAATTTAATTTAATTTTTATGACTAGAAAATTGTTGGTCATTTCGTAAGTGGTCTTAAAGCTTAAATTAAGCATACATAATTTGTCCATTAGATTGATGCATCTTGTATACGGATCATGTGTTGACACGTTGACTTGAGAAATCAAAGTTTGACTTAATTAATTTGTCGAGAACCTCAACGTTTGATTCACGGTTGAACCATTGATCGACCATTTTTCTTGATCTTATGTTTGTTTGGTTCTTTAGATTTGTTATGCTACTGACAAAGTTTTTATATACACCTTGGGTGGTTGATGTACAACATGACCGTAGCATAAATCGTGGTTCTTCTGTTCTCGTAATCACTTCTGGTTTTTTTACTACACCATACAACTATGGTCACATGCCCACTTTAACAACCCTCTTTAATACTTCTTAAAATCCATCGTACACAAAATAATTCTAGCGTATCACCTCTTCATCACGTATTATCAATAAACTGTATGTTTTGCTGATAAATTTTAATTCATAGACACATGATTAGTGCATTCCCCTATAATATTCATGTACGTGCCTATTAGTATTCCTATTTAGCACATGAAGTATTGACATGTCAAAACACAGTTTCATAAAATCATGTAAACAATATGTACACATAATTCATGTTGATATTGATTTGTTATCGGACAATGATCTAAGCATATTGGAGTTCTTTACAATAATAAGATCATTCATCATTTTTGGTTGGTTAGTAGGTCAATTAGGCGTGTGGTTTTGTGCAATGCTATGATCAAAAGATTAGAACATGGCTAAAGTCACTTCATAGTCGGAGGGGTATACGTCTAGTTGTTGCACGTATAAAAGGATAGAGTCTTCCAACCCTGTCTAGAATTTAAAGCCGCGTCTCCAAGGTTTACGTGCCTCGTAATACTTTGTACCATTACATTAACTAAAGATAGCATATTAGTTGGGAATAATGACCAAATGTACAATTAAAGTGGCTAACAAGTCATTCCAACCAACATTCATCACACTTTCTACATTTTCAATATACTATGATGTCTTACCTTCTTGCCTTTTTCTAAGTTGACAATGTATATATATATACCGTTTATCATGTTAAATTATCGGTTGATTTCAACAAGATAATGCAAAATTGATAGCCTAATATAAGGTCGCATTATTTTTGTTAACCGGTCGAATTTATAAGATGAAAACAACGTATAGACGCTATTAACTTGACATAAGGCAAGGATGTTTAGCCTCAAAAGCATACCACGTAAAATGTTCATACTACTACTTAGAAAGAAAGTACAAGTTGGATGTTTAATTACAACAAACTTAACATATGATGTAAATGATATGCTATAGATTGTTGTCATATCCTCCAACATTGTATCATGGCTATGTTTTTTTTATTTCTCATACTATAACATTGTATCACTCTTATGTTTTGTGGTTCTCATACTTCAACATTGTATGACAGTTATGTTTTGTATATCTTGTTTCCTTCACATTATATTATCTTCATTTAACTTCAAATGTTTAACCATTTATCAAACAAAAAAAACCAATGTACATAACGTAACTATTTTTGTTTTATCAAAAAGTCTATTTTAGGCGAGTCAAAATTGATACGTGAATGTGGGTTTGAGTATGAGCTCTTCATATGTACCACTTATGTCATGGCTACATACATAATTTCTTTCTAAATGGATACAGGGGCACATCACATCTCACAATGATACTACTTTCATGATTTTTGTAGTGAAAAATAAAAAAAGTAACTTACTCATCTTAGATATGAAAGGAAGATGAATGTAACACCCTTAATTGGAAAACCAATTAATTCATTATTTAACACGCGGAAGCTTTTATCCCAGAATTTTTTTTACCCCTTCGCGTACCGCGAAGACCCGGAGGATCCCTTTCGCGTACCGCGAGGGAACCCTGGTTCACACTGTCCGCAGGAAGGGTTCTTCGCGTACCGCGAAAACCCTCCTGTCCATCTTCGCATACCGCGAAGACCGTCAATTAGCCTATCCGCATGAAATTTCTTCGCATGGCGCGAGAAACTCCCTCCCCACCTTCGCGTACCGCGAAGACACCATGCAAACAGAAAGTTAAGTTTTTTATCCAGTTTCATACTTAGCCAATTTTTCTCATTTTTCACCAAAACATCATAACATCAAAAACTCCCAACACTTGGTATTTTTACCATTTCTTAAACAACATATTCACATTATCATCATTCACCAAAACATCAAGTTTTGTACAATTTACAAATCAAACTAAGGATTTTCTTTTAAGCCCCCAAAATACCAAATCGTGTACGAGAATCCTTTAACGCCTCGGACTTGACATTGACCTACATCGGAGCTTTACCTACATAACCACATGAACATTTCACCATTAGTAATGAAGATAAACATAACAATCAAGTATTTAAATACTTGATTCCACCCATTTGACCCGTTTGACTCATTTGCACCCATTAGGTTAATTAAGGTTTCGTAACACTTGCATTTCCACTTACAAGTTTCATTTCATTCATTTAACATTCATTGACACCATTTCATATCCATTATGCCATAACCTTATATCCATTATGGCTCTTAGGCCATAACCTTATAACCATTATGATACTTAGATCATAAGCTCTTATCCATTATGGTATTTTAACCATAACCTCATATACATTATGATTCATAGATCATAACCTCATATCCATTATGATTCATAGATCATAACCTCATATCCATTATGATTCATAGATCATAACCTCATTCACACATATCCATTATAGTATTACACTATAACTACATTCATTCATCAAACCATTAAGGTATTTCCACAATAACCACATATCATTATAGTTTTATCACTATAACTACATTTCATACTTTTTCACATACTAGTTTATGCATAATCATACACATTCATTTCAACACATAGTTTGCATACATATCACATTTACCACCCATTTATCAACATTACTAAGTAAGTGCAAAGGCACTTACCTTTCGAGTTAGAAGATCCTGCACCACCTTCTAGCTTTGCAATTTGATTACCTAAACATATACACCTAGTTTAGTAATCTAACATACATACATAATCACATTACAATTGAGTCCACAACTCAATTTCCATTTCCAACCCAAATTAACCCGTTTGGGTTATCCCCATAACCAAACACCCTCTTTCAATACAAACTCACCTACTTGAGTTTACTTTCCAATACCTTGACACTAATTTCTTATTCAATAACTTTTATTAGGTCAATTTGGTGTTTGTTCAAGTGTCTATTACCACCTAAACACTTAATCTTCACTAATTCATCATTCTAGCATCATGATCCAAGCATCCCCCAATTTTCACCATATGAATCCTAACTTTTCAAAATCAAAATCAAAGGGTTCTAGGATGTTAATCACCTCTCTTTACCTTTAGATTAGCTAGATTATCTACAATCTAACACTAATTCACCACATGCATACTAAATTTTTGGATTTCTTCAAAAACCACCAAATATCACATTCAAAGTGAAATCAAGGGAAGGAAATCACTTACTTGATGTTAGGAGAGTGATGTGCAAGCCAAAACCCCCACAAATCAAGCTCCAAATGCACGTTTTGCTTCAAATTCAATTTCTCTTCTTTTCTCTCTTGCTCAAGAACGATCCAACATAACAGATGAGACTAATTTTGACTTCAAAGAGTCAAATATGGCATATTTGCCATATTACACTTTTTATCCCACAACTTCCATTTTACCCATTTCATTCTATAGTTAGTTAAAAACTAACATAACTCCATTACTAACTTGAAACTCACTTGTTTCAACTTATTTCATAAATATTATTTTCACTATAATATTTATTAAATTATTTATTTATTTGAAAATGAAACCTGGATTTTGGTTCGTTACAATGAAGAATGATAAAACATAGAGAAAGTGATAATTTGGAAAGAATGGAAATATAAGCATAAATATCTAATTTTAAAATTTGATGATGTCGTGTTTTATACAAGGGGTATTTATATAGATAGGTATAGAAAGTCAAAATCTATACTATATAACAAATAAAAGTTTTTCCATGTCACGTGTCACCTCCACATTCATTCTTATCATTTTTTTTCGTCTCTATCTCTTATTAAATGCACTTCCATCTTTTAACAATAATATATATTTAAAGAAAATATTAATTATATTAATATAACACATTTATTTTAAATTATCCTTTATGAAACTTTGAAATCTAATTATGTAATTTTTATTTTCAATCAAATAATAAATAAAAATTAAATTACATTAAATAGTAGTTAATGTATTTTCGATACCCAATTATATATTAGTTTTTATATATTTTGAGTTTTGTTTTCTATCCTTAGTATATGATATATTTTTACACATGTAAAATATACACATAAAAATTTAAAAAATTTATTTATTGATATTTTTCACTCGTGTGTATACACGGGATCTAAACTAGTTTCTTACAAAAATAAGTTGCATGAAAATGTCACTTGTGAACCATTACTAGATTGTCGATACTATTTAGGCTTACGCATGTCACTTGTCTTGGTGCGCAAGTATCCGAATATGCTCTAGGTTCGTGGTGAAGTTGAACGAGGTTGTCTTAATCAAATCAACATTGAAATCGACATTGAATTATACAACTTAATTTCAATTTAAAGGTCTTGGGTTCAAGTTTCACACGAGTAAAGAAATCCACAGTTCAAAAAAAAATAAGTTACTATTTTTGTAAAATTATGGTGTGCATGCTTTAATTTACTCAATTTAGTGATTTAAACTTATTTAAATCATTCTATTTTCTCCAAACAATTTGGCAAAAATGAAAAGTAATCATTCTTTTTTTCTCGTTTGATAGATTTAGATCATCTATTTTACTAATAAATCAAATTGATTAAACTCTAACGTTTATTTAAAAATATGATAGATCAAATAAGTCTTAACGGTAAAGTATCCAAAAGTCATCTATAAACCTTTAAATAGACTTATTAAAAAAGTTATTTAGTATATATTATAATAATATAACTTTAATTCTGATATTTTATTCATGAATTCAAAGAAAATATATTTTTATTTTTCATAAACCAAAATATTAGCAAACAAAACCTAAAATGCTTCCATAATCCTATCCAAAGTCAGACCATATATTTGGTTTCTAAAGTAACACAACAATGTAACCTATTAAGAAAGCAAGCCATTAATGAGACAGCTCACACCTTATATTTTAGTTGCTTGGGGTACACGATTCCACATGCATTAGGTGGAGTGCTTTGCAAGTCATTAAGCATCATCATCTATTTTCATTTACCTTAGCAACTTCAACTATCTCATTGCTTCACATCTTCCCTTCCCTTCAAGACCTTCAAACACAATAAGCACCTAAGTATTCCATTACAAACACATGATTTCCATAACTACCCTTGTTATCCTCTCTCTTTCTCTCTAGCCATGGATCGACACGAATGGAGCATGATCGGTGCAGATTGCCTCGTGTTGTCATGTTGTTGCCAATGCTTGATCCTACAGATTCTCGTGTTCGTGTTGCTCAAACTTCCTATCAAACTTTGTAGGAAAATAAAGGTATATGTGAAAAGGAAGTTTGGAATGAGAAGAAAGGCGGTTCTAGAGCATTGTGCGGCGGCAGTTATGGGTCGAAAGAGGCGGCGGCCGCCATGTAGGGTGGCGGAGGAGGGTGCCTTATGGGAAGAGTCAAGTGGTTGCATGGAGGAAGTTGAGGAGGTGTTGGGGGAAATGTGTAAAAAGGGGGAGTTTGGATTTGGGAGTTTTTGGAGGGGAGATGATGATGATCATGGTTATTTGGAGGATGATTTTAGAGTATGTTTTGTAAACCAACAACTTGGATATCATGATCATGATGGAAAGTATCATTTTATTAAAGTATTTGGTCCTCTTATAATGCAATTAATTTAAGTTTAGACATTCTTTTAAATCTTTATTGTGATTATCTTGCATCACATCAAAATAGTAATGCATATATTAAGATTATCTACGTATCAAGGAAGTTCGTGCTTAGCGTGCGACTCTCTAGAATTTCAAATTTTCACGGTCATAATTTGCTTCATTAACATGCATTTAATACATAATTAATTTGATGTATAGAACTATAAGAACGATAAATTACCTTACTTTTTGCTTATTAATTAATAATCTATTTATTAATACGGGTTATACTAGATTCTCTTTGTACATAATTAACATAGAAAGAGAAGAAATATAAGAGCATTTGTAGTCACAGACCACCTTCACATCAGACTGTCATGCGTTTGCCTCACAGATCATCTCGTGTTCTCTATTGACTGCATCCCCTTTCCCCCCACCTCCCTCACATATTCATCTCTCATGGACGCGAAAAACAATAGAGAACATTTTGGTATCTTGCTTTTTTGTGTAGACTGTTTGGGAATCCTGGATGCGCGTATCCCACTCCACGGCTCCAGGAAATGGAGGAAAGCTATTCACTTAGTTACACTCACTGCTATCTGGAAGTCTCGTAATAACATGATCTTTAATCAATGTCGGACTTCTCTAGCTCTGATTAAGTGATTATTGAAGAAATTAAGGTTCTTGGGTTTCTACGGTTAAAGTCTCGATCCAGAACCCTAGCTTGTCATGGGATCAATGGTGTAATTTTTGTTTGTATTAATTTGGCCGTAATATTTGGTGGCTGTAATTGACGGGTCTAGTATTCGTTCTTTATATAAATAATGTTTTGTTGACCGTTAAAAAAATAACAAAAACATAAATTCTTCTCTTCAATTCAATCAATAACAAAATTTCCCTAATTCACAACAAAAGTTCACAACCTAAAACTCAGGAAATTGATAGACTATCATCTTGTCATCTTATATAATTATATCAACAATTAAAGAATACAAATTCAATGCCAAAACAACTGACAAAATCTTCAACTACCTTCTATACAGTACAACCAACAAATCCTACAACCATCATTTAGGTGCTTGTCGTTCCAAGTTCAAGTGATACAAACTGTTGTCCCTCGCTATCGACCTAGCCGTGAACCCGACTGTGGTCGTCCGTATGGACCGCTGTCGCACCATGTTAACGTACTCCGGATCCTCGCAGTTACCATCATATCTGATCCATTGAATCATCCCATGGTATGGAGGGAAGAACCTCATCTGAACAGACTTGTAACAGTAGTATGGAATCAAAGCCGCAATACCCACGAACAAGGTCACGAACCAGTACGATGGGGCAGGTGCAAGCGTTTCGACAAACACCTTGTAGGCCGTTGTCGAAATGGTGGCGGGCATTGCACCGTAGCCGAAGAGGAAGATGTACCACAGGATGATTCCTCCCCAAATGAAGATGTGTTGGATTAAGGTGAAGTAGCCGACAGCGAGTGCCATCTGGCAGTTGACGACCCAGACTACGCATGTGTACATTGTGGCTCCGACGACTTCCATTCCCGCGGTCTTTCCGTTCGTTATGTATGATTCGGGGTCTAACGCTCGGATGCAGAAGAAAAACACGATGGTGCCGCTGGCTAGCCCGTTTAGCATCCACCCGAATATGCGGCGCCATCGGAAAAGGGTGTTTTGTACACCTTCTTGATATAGCAATGGAAACTGTCATGAAAACAAATCAGAAAATTAGCATTAGATCTGTGAAATGTGAAATTACTAAAATACCCTTCACATGTAAAATTACTAAAATACCCTATAATGTATAGAATAGGGGTGAGCGGAAAACCAAATAGCATGAACAAAATAAAAAACCAAAACATTGGTTATAGGTTCAGTTTAAGCACATAACCGAACCGATCTACCCTCACCTTAGTTTAAAGGGTGTTTGGATGATCTTTTTAAATATACGAATAGGAGGGTATTTTGGCTATACCTTGAGACAAAATCTTGCAGATACATCTTGGTCAAAGACACCCAAAGCAATGGCTGGAAGTGATGTGAAGAAGACATTGTAAAGAGACAAATACCAGTCGTTATAGGCGGGTTGACCCGAGAATGATGCATAAGCTTCATATAAGAACAAAGTGGTTCCAAAAACAATGTTCTTGTAGAAAAAGTAGCAAATCTGCAAATATAAATTGAAGGTTTTAATTCGGTTATGGGAAGGAACGAATGCGTGTGGTCAAACATGGTCAAATTGTAACGATTCTTACCATTGAGGAAATCCTTCGGTAACACCAATGTCCATGCACCAAAAGCAAACGTTCAAGAAACCGAAACTGAGCAATTGCAATATCACTCGACATAACCGCCTGCATTCCCTCAACGCCACTAATCCCGACGCCAATGTCAGCTTCTTGAAGCATTCCTACATCATTCGCCCCGTCACCGATTGCTAAAGTTGTCTTTCCAGTTCCATCTTTAACAAGTCTAGTCACCTGTGTTTCGTTTATGTTGAAGTTACTGTTTAATTTGTTGATACGTAGCCGATCTAAGAGTGGAGCAACCAGATAAAAGCAAGTGGGCTGGAAAAGGGCCCAACTTAAAACAGACATAACTTTTGATCTGTAGTAAAATATGGACGAAAAAGGCGGGCCAGATGTTGTGACAAAAAGGGTACCCTTTTTTTTATCCTATATTCTTATTTGAAAATTTCTGGTTTTGCCACAATTGGTAGGGGTAACAGGAGCTTCTGTGAATAGCACTTTCTAGAAGCTTCCGTTGCACCTAACTAGGATGTTGGTGGTGCAACGGAAGCTTCTATGGAGAACACTTTTCATAAGCTTCTATTACTCCACATTTTATGGAAATTGCATGAAAGATATACTAAACTAACCAGTGCTTTCTGTTTTGGGGAAGAACGACAGCAAATAACGGATGCACACCGAACAGCAAGCTCGAGAAATGTGTTTTTAATGTCATCATGTAAAGCATATGCTAGAGATTTTCCATCAATGATGAGTGCGAATGCATCAGATGTTGAAGCAGTAAGCTGAGCCTTTCCTGCTAATATCTGATTCTTAACACTTTCTTTTGAAACCTGCAAGGGCAAAACTGTCATTTCCAGTAAAAACGAGTACACGAAACAAGGATAGAAAGTTAGCATCAGAAAAACAAGCACTCGCACACCTTGGAAATTACGTTTTCGTCCCCGGCCTTTTCTGCTGCTATGATTTCTGGAGACTCCAAGATTATTATAATCTGTTTCATTCCTTCTCTAAGCAAACTGCATGAAAACCTGCAAATGTTTGAATTTTAGAGCGGTTGGACGAAGGCAAGTGGGCTAGAAAAGGATCCAACTAAAAATAGCCATAACTTTTGACCCGTCTGGAGTCATGGGGCCCATAAGCTATGGACATAATCGTCTAAAGGGGCCAGACGTGGTGACAAATGGCCATAGGCGATTTGCCCCGACCTTCGGACCCAAATTCTATCATCTGAAGCCCCAATTTGGGCGTTGACAGTTTTTCCCCAAATTTATCATTTTTTTATTTTTATTTTTTTTATCGTAAAACACTTCAATTTAAGCAGTTCATTTCTATCCACGGGCACGCTGTAATAGTTTAAGGTATTTGGAAATTTATAATTTTTTTCTCTATAGGGTATTCTTTTTATCTTTGTGCTTCCGCCCTGTGTCACACAATGCCAAAACAAAGAACTAAAATGACAACTTACCCAATATTGATTGCTGTTTCCATTTTATCACCGGTAAGAACCCAAATCTTGATTCCTGCTTGAGCAAGTTTGTCAATGCATTCGGGTACCTGGAAAACCGAAAGAAATAAAACAAAAAAACCATATTAAATTCCATTCATTAATCCAAAAAAGATTCAAAATATGAATTTCTTGAACTGAAAAAACTTACCCCTTTTTGGAGTTTGTCCTCAACAGCAGTTGCACCAAGAAGTATCAAATCTTTTTCAATTCCCGCGGTTGCTTTATCAATCAAATCATCTCGATCTGCACTAACCGAATTCTTGGCTTCTGTGAATTTTTCATTGAACTCTTTGTATTCTTCCTCGGTGAGTTCACGATAAGCAAGAATTAAGGTCCTTAAACCTGCATCAGCATACTGATTCACATGTTCTTTTGTATTTTCTTCAAATTCTCTACCATTTTTGGCAAGTCTATCAAACATAACACTGACCCGTGATCCGAAAGAAAACATTAGAAAATGAACAATGATGAATATTAATAGAAATAAATATTGCTATTTTTTGTGTATTTTGCTTACTTGTCAGCACCTTTACACAGTAAAAGTAGCTTCCCGTCCTCGTTCCTGACGATAACAGACATTCTCTTTCGTGCACTGTTAAACTCTAAAACATTCAACAGCTCATATGTCCTGCAAACAAACAACAAAAGATTACTTTTTATGAATACCCAATTCAGATTTGATACTATAAGTTACCTGAAACAAGAAAAACATGAAAAAGTTACCTTTTGACTTTTTTCTTAGAAATAAAAAGATTAACTTTAAAAAAAACACAGTCCAGATTTGATAGTATAGGTTACCCAAAACAAGAAAATTGCAAAAAAGTTGTTAACTTCAGAGTTTTTTCAATAAAATAAAACGATTAATCTTACCAAAAACTAAGCCTGGCGAAGCGGGCCGGGTCGGCTAACAGGTCAAAACACGTCTTTTTAAAAACTTATCAATTGGGTTCGGGTCAAAACGGGTTCTAATCAACATGGGCTCAGGTTGAAACAGGTGGTTTTGGGAGAAAATAGTTATCAAAGTGGCTTCACCCACTATATTTGTTTTTATGGCGGCTACAGGCTACAGTGGGCAAAGTTGGTGGTGTGTGGTGGTGACAGTGGCTGCAACGGTGGAGGTGAAACGATAAGTTTCACGAAACAAGAAAAACACGAAAACGTTGTTACCTTTCGACCCTTTTCTTGGAAACGGGATCCAACTCTATAAAAGAAATGGTTGTTTGTGTTCTTTTGTAAAACTCGAACCCAAGTTCTCTTGCTGCTATAACAAATGCAGCCTCATCAGGCGATTCAGCTTCATATGTAACCTTTCCAGTTTCTTCATCCACATCGGGTATAGCCGTGTGACAGATTGCCAGTAACCGAAAAAACTTCTGAATCACATCTGAACGCGGTTCATGAATCCAGTAACCATTTGTCATTCTTTCATCTTCAAAGTTATATCCTTTAACAGATGAACTAGGATCATTTTCATTATCATCATCACCATAATGACCTCTACCTTTAACAATCAATGGAGATCCCATTCGTTTAGCCATAGCTCTCTCAACTTCCGTAACACCACGCCCATAAGCCGTCCCTGCCACCGAACACTTAATGAACTCCATTGAGTTACAAGTCAACGTCCCGGTTTTGTCTGATAAAATGGTGTCGATTTGGCCAAGTTCTTCGGTCAAATTCGAGGTTCGAGCATGAGCTGGTTTATCAGCTTCTTCATAGTACATATTAATATCATTGTTGATGAAAATCGTCTGCAATACTTTCACAACTTCTATTGAAACATATAAAGAAATCGGTATCAAGTAGCTATACAGTAATAAAGCAGTGAGGAAATGATAAATTGCTGCAACCGGAGCTCGATTTGGGTCAAAATAGATATCTGATCTATCCGGGCTCAAATACCATCTTTTCTGTCTATCACCATCTAAATCTTTCTTTGTTACAATCCCGAAATAAACCGACCCGAGAAATGCGATTAGAAACATGATGAAGAACATGAAGTATATGATACTATCCATTCTTCTTTCGATTCCACTTCGTTTTGAAGGCGCTTCTGTTGAATTTTGAATCACTTTCGTGTCTTGACCCGTGAAGATCACAGCACCATAGATGTAGTCTGTGTTTCTAAGCTTTGAATCGCGTAAAAGAAGCTGTTGAGGAGAAAGTGCATACTGTTGTCCTTCAAACTCCATTGTTCCAACAAATGTATACAAACTCGCATTCGGATCTTCACATTTAACAGATGCTTTGAAGTTGCTGAAATTTGAATCATCATTGATTGTTGAAGTTACATCTAAAGATTGTTTTAGTTTTAAGTTTGTTTCACCGTCTAAATTCATGGTCTCAACATAACAAACAGCATCTTCATAGCTTGATGAAAGCAAAAGAAGATCAGCGGGGAAGAACTCGTCTTTTTCTACCTTTACTACATCTCCTACCCTTAGTTTTTTCCATTGCCTAGATTCAAAAACGCCTCTACCGCGATGAACTCTGACTTTTCGGTTGTTGACCTCATGATCCTGGAAAAACATATGATTCAAAAACAGATTTCAAACACAGATTTTAGGCTAATGAATCTTGAATCAAACTATTGACTTGTAAGATCTATCATGATTCTAAATGAGCAACAACAAATGCAAACTTAAAACTCCAATCACAAATCCCCAAAACTTCAAAAGATTAATGAAATCCAACCAAGAACTAAAGATTCAAACTTTATAAAATTCAAACTTACAACTCCAACCCCAACCCCAAATCCCCAAAACTTCAAAAGATTAATGAAATCCAACCAAGAACTAAAGATTCAAACTTTATAAAACTCCAACTTACAACTCCAATCCCAAATCTCCAAAACTTCAAAAGATTTATGAAATCCAACCAAGATCTAAAGATTCAAACTTTATAAAATTCAAACTTACAACTCCAACCCCAAATCCCCAAACCTCAAAAGATTAATGAAATCCAACCAAGAACTAAAGATGCAAACTTTATAAAAATCAAACTTATAACTCCAATCACCAACCCCCAAAACTTCAAAAGATTAATGAAATCCAACCAAGAACTAAAGATTCAAACTTTAATGGATCTAACATGAGTATGAACATATTACATACCTGTTGTTTTCTTTGCCAATCTTCAATACCTTCTTTGACCATGGAAGCAGTAATGACAACTATCAAAGGAAGGATAGCACTAATAGCAGAGTAAGGAGCAAGGTCTGTAAAAGATAAGATAGCAGTCACAAGAAAAAAGAAATTTGCAACTCTTCTAAACTGTTCAAACAATGATTTGGGGAAGAAAGTCATTGGTGTATACTTGGTTGACCTCACATAATTATCTGCATAATTTTGACTTCCAACTTCTGATACACCAGTTTCATTGCAGTAAACCACCCTTGAAAACCCAGGACCTCCAATTTGAGAATGGTCATCTTCAAATCTTCTTCTTCCACATTTGAATGAGTAGATCTTGCTAAAATGCACCTTCCTTTTGCTCCCTTCACCCATTGTTCTTGATCTGTTATTTGATACTTTCTGAAGAAAAGCTTCTGATTTCTTTCAAGTTTCAAGAATATTAATTTTTACAGACACCCAGATGAGGAATCCCTCAATAAACAACAAAAATTGGTGCTTTATTACACACACCCCAACTGAATAAATTAATTAATATAAAGCATATATAAACACTGGGCATTACAAGAAATATAAAAAAAAGATATAAGATAAAAAGTGGTTCTATAATTAGATATTTTCCTCAAAAACCACGCGGCTTTGGTCTAGTGGTAAGGCAATGAAGGTTTGAACAAAGTCACGCAAGTTCAAACCTGAGCCACACCGGGTTTTAGTTCGGAGTGCATTACGCTAGCGGGTCTTGGCCCGTGTAGCAACGCAACGGTTGTCAAGTGGCAGCAGGCTCCATGGTTTCTAGGGGAACGCCTAATCCCTCGCTCTAAACCCGCGGGCCCGGTTCAGACAACGTAGTGGTCAAGTATTGAGGGGTGATGGGTCTCCGACTTGTCGAAGATGCGACTGTCACTCAACGAATGAAAGTCGCCGTTAAAAAAAAGATATTTTCCTCAAAAGATTTGAATGAAAACTGAATTGATGGAACTCTTTCAGTGTGGCACAGTCAATTCCTTTTTTATACCTTAATAAGACAATATAGCTGTTAAATAATTTATACTATATAATAAATAAAGGTTTTAAAATGACACTTGTCACTCTCATATGTATTCTTATTATTTTTTTCTCGCCTCTATCTCCTTTTAATTATATAAACTTTCTTTAATTGTTTTTTTTGTAATTTTTTGTTTTTCGTCTCTTTCTTCTACTAAATAATAGTGATTTTATAATTATTTTTATAAAACCTTTTTTATTTAAAAAATAGGTTTGTTCATAAAACATTTTTAGAAATTGAACATTTATTTCATTTTTTTATAAAACATTTTTAAATATAATTATATAATATTTCTAAAATTTGTATTAAAAAACTATGTAATATATTATTAATATGTAATATGTGAATTTTTATTACTAAGTATATAATATTGTATTTAATTAACCAATAAATAAAAGTTAAATAGTTCCAACTAACATAAAATAAACACACCCAGGAACAATTAATACACTTTCTGAATAATTTTGTCAATAAATCTCAGCAATTCATACACTCATAGATATATTAATTTAATAATAAAATATTAACTCCTATTGGGAATTTGTACATATGGGCCATGGCATGATGAGTGTCTCCTCTCTTGCTTCTTTGTTTGTTGTAAAAGAATCTTAATTTTTTTTTTAACGGCAACACTTAGATATTATAGGATAATTAGGTTTTTGCGGGGTAACATCTAGAACATCCAGGGTAGCCCATCCTAGGAGGAACCCCCAACTAGTTAAACCCTCTTACTTGACCACAGACTCCTTTTTTGCTAAGGCAAGGATTCGAACCTAATACATCTACTATAAAAAGTCTCGGGGCTTCCAGAAGAGTAAAAAACTCAAATAGGAACACACAAATAAAATTTTGGATTATTTACCGATGTTTTAATGAATTTTATGACTTGTACTCTATGCATTAAAACATGTCTATAAACATTAGATATTTATACACGTAAGAAGGTCCCACTAGATATTCATTAACTTTGAAGTAGTGGATTAAGAAAAGTACAAATTAGCCAACTTTTTTTTATATAAAACTATATTTTAACCCCGCGCTTCGCGGGGAGTGCGGACACTTTTTCTCCACATAGCGGCATGAGTTAGGTCGTCATCGGTTTTACTCGTCAAAAACCATAAAAGCGAATACCGATTAATGATAACATGAAACACAACACTGCAAACTATGTTGTTTGCTTATAAGAGGGTGTGCTTGTCACGACACCTAAACTGTTAGGGGGTTTGATATAGCCTACGGCAAAAATAAAATACACTTGCTTTTTAATAAAAAACATGTTTAAAAAGAAGTTATAACGGAATGTTTACGACAAAGATCCAAAAACAGCGTCGTATTCTATTTTTTTTTAAAAGGTAACCAACAAAAGTTAGTACAGAAAAAACAAAATTATTATAAACTAAAACGTGTTAAAAACGTATATTATATATATTATAAGGGCTGAAAAAGAAATAATATATGCGATTCGCGGCAGGAGTCTGTCGTTGTAGGTTCCGCTCGTTGAAAACCATAAAAGAGAACACGGACATCGGTTACGATGATATAAATCACCGGAAATGATGTTGTTCGCTCTTAAGCGTTTAGGTTTGTCACTGCTACTCAACGTTAATGTCGCTCGCTACAACGTAGGATAAAAAAACATCCTTGATTTTCTATACAACTTCGTTTAAATTTTTTTTACCTAAAAAGTCAAAAAATAAAACTAAAATATGTTGCGTGTTACGTTTTTTTTTTAATTTAACGAACGAAAGCTATTATAGAAAAAGTTATTAATAGAAAAGGCAAACGAGTTAAAAGCGTAAATTAGAAAAAATAAATAAATAACACATCAACCACTCAGAGAGAGTTACGCAGAACGCGTAGTAAAACAACTCGGGTTGATTGTCCAAATTGATTGAGTTGGAGCCTCCTTAACCAGGCTAACCGACTGCAAGTTGTATTAATTCTTCAGCAGTTAATTTTATATAATAAAGAATTTTCGTTTTATATTAAAAAAGCCTCGACTCAGAAATTAACACTTGGATGTGCCACCCATAACAACCAATAAAAATATGTTACTGTACATCCAGTTTTGTTTTAGTAGAGTATAATAAGATATAACAAATGGATTAATCAACTAGACCTATAAAACTAACTTTCATGAAGTTTTTGACTTCTACGTTTATAACACTCTAAAACTTAAATTAATCATAACCTCATCTAGTAGCTAGTATCTTTATGAGTTGTACCACATCATTATTGTTAACATATTTTATCCTTTTACGATATCGTTATACAATTATTCTTTTATATAAACTACAAGATGTATGAAAAACATGAGTAATCACAATCATTACCCAAGCTTACCATAGTTAATGGGTCAGTCAGTGACGTACCTTGAAAAACTAAGTAGCGGGGGCCAAAAGTCACGAGACCAATTTTTTTTTCTATCGTTATGTTCGGGTCGGGCTAAACAAATCAATAATAAATAACTTTAAATATAAAATTATCTATTATAATGCGAGAGAAAAATGATAAGTACCTGAAATAAAATTACAACTCAGCCCGACGACCTTTGATATTTTTGAATTCATCGATTATGGATTCCGAATCAAACTTATTAGCAATTTCTTTTTCTATGTAAATCACCAAGCTATTCGCGAGATACTCGTCTGCCATCTTATTGCGAAGCCGATTCTTGAATATTTTCATTGCTGAAAATCCTCTTTCTGTTGTTGCAGTAGAAACTGGAAGTGTCAAGATTAGCCGAAACACTCTATCAACCAAATAATAATTCTCACGTTTCTGAGTTTCCACCATACTTTTGCATAAATCAGAAATATCTGATACACCAGTTAGCTTGGTATTCATTTTCATCTCAATATTAAAATCTTCTAACTGATATAGTAATTGATTCCTCTCCTGTTCCGTATTATCCTCTGCTCCGTAAAATCCTCAGGATAATACTTCTCAACTAGAAGACAAATCTGATCAACATTAATCTCTTTTGAAACTAAACTAGAATTAAGAGATAACAACTTCATCGCTTGCTCATTGAATCTACTATTCAACTCATCTATTTGTTTGTCCAATGTGGATGTAAACAAATCTACTCAGTAATAATGTCCAAATGTAACATGAAGATCTTTTTTACGAGGCGAGCAAGCAGCGATTGATTTGGGGTCTGGTCTGGTTAGGTTTCAAGGTCTCAGGTCAGGTCTGTGTAATGGATGGATCGATTGACTTGGGGGTAAATTAGTTTTGAATTTTTCACCCCCCTAAACTTACACTTTTATTTTTTAAATGAACAATCTATTTTTTATTTCGTACCCATAACTTATCGAATCAATTGAAACAGAGCATTTAACTGAAATTTTTAAGGATAAAAAATTAGATGGGGCCAAGAATTCTTTAGGGGAAAAATGAGCAGGGGCCCACTCTATACATAAAAAAATTTCGGACGAAAACGAAAAAAATTACACTGCTAACGGAAAAAACGGCGGGGGCCGAGGCCATCCCTGGCTCCTTGAAACCTTCGCCCCTGGGGCCAGTATTGTAAATAGTGTAAAGTTATGTTTGAGTCGGTTATTACATATTAGAAGTCAAAGGGTCATTAGTGTCAAATCCAAAGGATGGGTAAAATCGTATGTAAGGGTGCGACGATTTGAAGCATTGCGTCGTTCCAAAAATAGGGTTATCTAAGAAACAATCGAGTCTGTAAACAAGGTTACGATCCTTGCACATTCATATCAATTTAAGTTTAATTTATCAATTGTTATTCACTCAACCTTAGGCAATAATTGACATCAGAGCCTTGGTCTCTTGAATATTAATGTTCTCGGTAGTTATTTACTGTTTCGATCACAAGGGTAACCAAATTCGTATTCCTCTCTAGGAGACTCTCCTCATTTTCGCTCATATACATGATTAATACTTTTATCTATGCTTATAAATATGATGCCTATGCAAACCGACTGACTAGATATAACCTTTGGGACCCCTTCTAGCGGATTTTCTCTTGTCTGTGTATCTTGCTCCGATTTAGAAGGAATGTGATATAACATTAACAGTCATTGGGACGAACCCACAACAAATACGTAACCTCGTAACATAGTTACACGAGTCTCGGCCATGTGATAAAGAGGTTAGTCGCATCTTAAAATTATTAACTATAAATGAGTATTTGACATGAATTTAACTGGTCTTTTAACGTTTATTAGTGAAAATAACAATGCATGTTATGGTTTAACAAACAGTGTGGACGAGATCTATAATTTAAAAAATAAAACTCATAGAAGATAAATATACATAGATTATCCGTATAATTTAGTAGTTTTAAAATCATAATAAAATAACATGTTATCAAGGTTTAATGTTAATTATTCAACAAGTTAGTGTGACACATAATGATGTAGTAATAACTAAGTGTAAATGTGATTGACATCTACTTTTCATGATCTCTCCATTATTTTATAATAATAATTTATTAAAATATAAGAATGTGATTCTTTTCATCTTTTTTGACCCCCCATACCTCACGAATTCTTGTTTGTCATTACAAAACTAAAAAATTAGCCCCGCGCATCGTGACGGTGAGAGGTGTATCTTAAACGGCTGAGGCGGTGATATTAACATGGCTAAACACAAAAAGAAACGTGGTTAAGTACATAGAAGAAATGTTTACGACGACTAGGTTGTAGAGATAGAAACATAGATAAAAGACAGTTACATAACGGAACAGATGTTTTTCAGTCGGTGTCGGTCACATTCTTCACGGTACCATCACATTACCGTTATTCGATATAACCCATGACACCTAAAAAATACTTAATTGAATACGACTCCGTTTTTAACGAAATTTATATTGGGACGTCAAGAAAAAAATAACTATCGAAAGAAAGTTATTAGAAAAAAATCATACTATATTAAAAGCTTAAGGGGGTTAAAGTTCCAGTTTACAAAGTTAAAAGTGAATATTGTCATTTCTTAAAAGTGGGAGATGCAAGTGGTCGGTGGAAAAAAAACCACCGACACTAATGATCAAGTATTATTGTAATTTGATCTCATTTTAAGTCGATTTAATTGAACTTTTTAAATTATTTTCATTTTAAAAAAATGAGTAAACTTCGTTTTTGGCTCCTGTGGTTACCTAATTTTCTCAATTAAACCCATGCCGCTAACACTGTTAATTTTTTCTGTTAAATGAAAGGGAATTTTAGTATTTTTACTCATAGGGACTATTTGTGTCATTTTATTAAATTAACAAAGGGACCATTTGTGTAAACTACCCAAATAGTTAAAACCCTCCCCTCCATCTCCACTTCCTCCGCCACCTGCCACCGCCGCAGCCGCCACCACCACCACCTTAGTCGCCGCCACCCCCACTTCAGCCGCTGCCACCTCCGCTTATATCAAATGTTACTTGGTAAATTGTTATGAAGGCACACACGAGACCAAAAGCAAGGGCTTTTAGCATCTTCTCTGCATATAAGTAAAACAAAAATGACTGATTTTCAACTGAAAGATTGGAAAGTTTATAATTTGGATTTGAATATTGATTATCCAAAAGGTAAAATAAATTTCCTTCAACCCTTTCGGGACATTTTTCTAAAAAACTCTGATCTAGGGTTTCCGGTTGTGTGGCGGCGGCGGGGGTAGCCGGAAAAAGGGAAGGCTTCCAAGGCGATGGGCTTCCAGGGCGATGGAGGCGGCGGCGGGCTTCCAGGGCTTCGAGCAGGTAACTGGTGCGTGGCAGGGGGAGGTGGAGGGGGAGGGGATTTGAAGTTCTAGGAGGTGGCCGGTGGTGGTAGGGGGAGGAACATGTCACAGTGGTGGTCATATGAGGAGCAGGTCACGGTGGTGGAGCCCGCCGGAGGTGGTGGCGGCTCCATCACTTCTCTCCTGCTATCTCTCAATGTGAGGGATGATGAGTTGAATAAATTATTTGTATGTTTGATGTAAATCAACAGCTTTTATGAACCTTTGTATGTTTGATGGTATTGATAAAATAATTATTTTTAAAATATATTTTATAAAAAGGATGAAAAAATGTTCAATTTAAAGAAAAATTTTAAGAACAAACATATTTTTTTAAATAAAAATTATTTTATAAAAATAATTATAGAAATTATTATTTTTTAATAGGAGAGAGAGAGATTTGAAACATTTTTTTTAATAAAGAAATTTGCATAATTAATAGAAGAGAGAGGTAGGAAAAATTTTTTAAGGATAAATATGAGAGTGACAAGTGTTCCATTAAAACCTTTATTTATTATATAGTATAGATTAATAGTTGAGTTTCTTTATAAAAGGAAAACACGAAAAAAAAAATATATGTTGTTAAAAGAACAGAGTGTCTCATAGATGGTAGATCTTGTGTTTTGCTAGTTGGATTATAATCAATTCAAATCTCAAGGAATATGAAAGGATTTGACCGTTTGATCAAAAAACTAGTAGTAAAATACGCGTGTTGCGGAACGTTAAACCACAAAAAAAAATTAACGACTTCGAAACAATAAAATCCTTTACACGTTTGCGGCTCGTTAAAAAAATAGAAAATAATACTTTTTTTTAATTTAAGCTGGGGTGGAGGGGGGGATGGGATTCGAAACTGCATCTGGCAAGTGAAAATAAAGCGCACCGACCAACTTGGCCAACCCCAACTCTGGTGTAGTCTGTGTAACAGAATCCTATGTAAATAAAAACTTTATTTTACAAAAATCAGCTTCTTAAGCTTGCATCTTGTGCATAACAACATGTAAATGAAAGTGTTTATGGTATCAATAGATTATATGAACATTATTGATGACCAACCACATATATATATATAAGGGAGAATTACGAAAGGATACGAACACTATATATGGAATAGATATACAAAGTGGCGGATCTAGAATAAAATTTTAGGGGTAGCGAATTTTTTTAACCGTACTTTCACGTAAATGAAACCAGTGGCGGAAGAATTTTTTTCTAGGGGTTCACTGTTTTTAACCGTAGATTTTCTTTTTCAAACAAGTAAACAAGAGGGAATAAAGAATAAAATAACCTGTGGGTTGTAGTGGAGAGACTGGCGGCAGCGGTGCGGTGGCCGGCGACGACAGGGGAGCAGCGCTGAGCAATGGCGGAAAACACAGTTGGAGGTGGCTGCCGGATGCGACCTGTTGCTTTGTTTCTTTCCCTAATTAAGTAATCTTGTGTTTTTTTTGTTATACATGTTACAGTGTTATTAGCCCAACAAAACAAGAAGCTGCTGAAGACCCATCATTTTATATCCAAATATTAGTTATTAAAAGGCCAGAAGCTGCTGAAGGCCCATACGAAATCTGGTTAAAAAAAATGTTCTAAAAATGTTAGGGAAGGTTTTAATAAAATATGGGGACTTTTTATAAAGTATTAGGTTTTTTATAAAATTTTGAACTTATTATGAAGTGTTAGCTTTTATAAAAATTTGAGGGGTAACGTAATTTTTTTCAGGGGTAACGTAAGGGGTAATCGGATACATAAAAGCGTAAAAAAAATAAAAAATTACAGTGCGCGTAAAAGTTGAGGGGTAGCGAACGCTACCCCTACCCTATAGGTAGGTCCGCCCCTAGATATACACAAATATTATATACTAATAAATATATTCAATAATCTTTATTCCTAATATTCCTTCATAGTCGGAACGGAAGCTAGACAGACGCTCAAACTGTTTCGAAAGTCTTGATACAGTTGTTTTGGTAATCCCTTTGTAAAGATATCAGCATATTGTGAGGAAGAAGGAACATGTAGCATTCGAACGTGGTCTATCTGAACTTTACCTCGTACAAAATGAACATCGATTTCCACATGTTTTGTCCTTTGACGTTGGACCGGATTATGTGACAAGTAAACTGCTAAAATGTTGTCACAATAAATGATAGAAGCCTTACGTAGAGGAATACCCAATTCAAACAAGAGGTTGTGTAACCATGTTGTTTCGGCAACTGCATTAGCAACTTCCCGGTATTCCGCCTCGGCACTTGACCGGGAGATAGTAGGTTGTCGCTTAGACGACCATGAAACAAGATTGTCACCCAAAATAAATACAATAACCTGAAGTCAAACGCCGAGAGTCAGGGCACCAACCCCAATCTACATCTGAATAAGTCGTCTGTGATAAGGTAGGAGAAGAAACCAACTGTAACCCGTAGGTAATAGTACCTCTAAGATACCGAAGAATTCGTTTCATAAACTGAAAGTATTGTTCTCGGTTGGAGGGGTGCATAAAAAAGACACACCTGTTGGATTGCATGTGATAAAAGAGACCATGTTTGTTTTGTGTGGCAGTAATATCGAGGAAGTGATGTAAGCCGCCAAGGTCCTACATAGCGAACTCTTTCAAAAGTATGTCAATGATATCTAGTAAAAAACAGAAGTCTGATGTTGTAAGAATAATGTCATCCACGTAAAGTAATAAATACGCATGTCCCCGTGGGAATAAATAAATAAGGAAGTATCACGCGTGCTACTCCAAAAACCGTGCGATTTAACAAACATGGAGAATCGATGATACCAAGCCCTAGGTGTCCGTTTAAGGCCATAGTGAGACTTCCTAAGGCGACACACGTATGTGGGTGCTCGTTGGTCAATGAAACCTAGTGGTTGATGCATGAATAGACCATCCACGTGAAACAATAAGACGAGCAAAGTACGGAGAGTTGTCGGTTTTACCACCATGCTAAATGTATCGTCACAATTGATTCCGATTTTCTGAGATTTGCCATTTACATCTAATCTCGCTTTGTAACATTCTAATGTGCCATCCGAGTTATATTTGTGGCGAAAAAGCCAGATGCATCGTATAACCAGATGATCATGAGGTTTAGGTACTAGTTCTCATGTCCCATTGTCATGTTACGCTTTAAATTCATTTTATTCATGGCAACTTTCCAAGTAGGGTCCGATAGGGCGTGTGTGTAGGAGGTAGGTACAATGAGATAGGTGGTGTGGAGGGGGCATGGAGATTTAGTTGAGTGATCTTAGTTGTCTGTTTGTGTGGGGTTATCCGACATACTCGTTTGGTTTGGAGGAATCTCGGTTGTCTGATTTGTGTGGGGTTATCTAGCAGATTTGTTTAAATAATGGATCCTGTTAGATGGATTTGGACAAAGTTGTTTTTATCAAGTCACTTAGAAATTTATTGATCTGCTTGTTCTTCTAAAAGGTAGTTGTTCATCTAGGTGGAATCGATGTGTCCCTAGAAAAGTGAATATCTTGGATTAGAGGTTGCTTTTAGATCATATTCCAACAAGCTCAAATTTGGTTGATCGTGGTGTGGATATTCTTTCACGTCTGTGTTAGTTCTGCTCATTGCACTTAGAGACATCAACTCATCTGTTTGGTGATTGTGAAGTGGCTGCTAGGACTTGGAATACAGTGGCTCGTTGGCCGGATGTTGTTTTTCCTTCTTATTTTCCGCCGGACTTGGCATATTGGATCGATTCTAATGGATTCAGTAAAGAAAAACGATTGGTCAGTGAAGCTATCATTATGACGTCTTGGTGGGTGCGTTGAAGATTTAGGAACTACAAGATTTTTGCCACTAGATATAATCGCGATTTTATCTTTGATCCTATTGTTTATTCATTTTTATGGTATTCAAGTACTTGTTCAAAGCGTAATTGTTCAAAAGCTAGAATAAGTTTCGTAGATTGGTTAAAAACCCTATAATGATGATGTGGTTGTTGGTTTTTCTTCCTCTTTAGCTTCTTGCTAATTGGGGTTTATATATTTCAGCGGTTAAAAAAAAATCAAATAAATGTTATGTTTTGTATTGAAAATATCTATATATATATATATATATAGGGAAGAGATCAAGAGAAAACCACAAAGTTAGACGAAAACCGAGAAAACCACATTATTTCAGACAATTTTTTTATTTACGTATACGTATCCAAAAACAATTTTTTGATTTACGTATACGTAACCACAATTTGTTTGTTTTATGTTTACGTATACGTAACACTATGTGTAAAAATGTTTTTTTGGTAAAAATGTTTAATATTACATTGATACTCTTATAAATAAATAAAAATAAAATAAAACAAAAAATAAATATTATTATATGATTGGGTAAAATTGATTTTTTTAGTGGTTTTCTTGGTTTTCGCCGAACTTGTGGTTTTCTCTGGACCCTCCCCTATATGTGTATTAAAAACTGATGTTATGCTAAATGCAAACTGATAAAATAAATATAATCTTTAATATGTATATATTAAAAATATCTTCATATATGCATATTAACTAAAGTGATATCATAAAATCTGATAAAAAAACCAAAAAGAAGTACCTACAAGGGGTCACAAGGGTCTGGACCAAAAGGGACATCTGATGAGATGTGGCAAGTGACTGATGCATCTATTAAGGAAACCATAGGAGCCAGATAACACTTTTGGTTCAAATGAAAACGGTGTTATCGTGGATGTGGTTCGATTGCATTGGAAATCACCATGACCGGATCCCATACTCCAAACTCAGGTGGTGTAAAAGGGTACTAAATTAGCCACAAACCAGATGATCCAAATCTTTTGACTGAATAAAAAAGGAAATATCAAGTCTTTAAATACATTTTTTGATGAATAGTTGTAAGAAGATGAAATGTTTATGATCATCATTATTAATGTTTCCCATCATCATCATCCAAACTTCTTGTCTAAGATACATCATGCCTTCAACATCATCTTTTGTTTATACATCAAATCTTGTTCTTTAGATTTTGAACTTTCTATTACCCCTGTTCTCTTTTGGACAAACATTTGGTCTATTCTACATAATTTATTAAATTCAGGAAAACCACTAAATTATTTTGATCTGAAAGTAAAATCACGACTCTCAAATCATCCACGTTTAATTCTCAAAATCCCCTACAATATCACTAAAATATCCAACATGTATTATGTGACATTGTATGAGTGTAGATATCTCCATATGGAGACTGTTAGGTTGTTGGTTAACATCCTTAGAATATGACCTTTGGTAGATTTTAAAACCCCAACTCGTTTTTTTCTTTTAGCGATGGATATATCATGATTGAATCTGATAAACAGAGGTAATACAATAATTGGCAGACTCATATTTGGAGCAACCTGAAAAACAAACAAACGTATTAGAAAAACTTCTTATAGATCTAGAGTTATGAGGCCATAAATAATCAGTGAAAAAAGGCAAACAGACGTTGTGACAACTATAGGTGGCTTGTCCGACTCTCAAACCCAAATTCCTTGTGTGGAGCCCTATTTTTACTACCACGACGTTTCTTAATTTTAATAATTTTGATTTATTCCGTTTTGATTGTAAAGAATTGTTATTTCAATGCGATTAATTATTTTGAAGCATTTAAGGTCGATATACTAGGTTGTCAATTTCGAATTCACTGTATTTTTTTTCAAAATTAGAATTTCTTACAAAAAAGAACTTGATTAATGATTTAATGGTTTTATTCATTCATAAAAAGTTCTTGTCATTGTTGGTACTTGTGCTCCGAATTAGAGCATTATCAGCCTGTTCTTTATATTTTTTTATCATTATCGTTATAATTACACTAAAAATCACTACTTTTTCTACCTTTTTTCTTTTCTTTTCCTTATCATTATCCTTATCTTTATAATTACACTAAAAATCACTATCTTTATCCTTATATTTACAAAAAACATTTATCTTTTCTCTTTCCTCCACTCACAACCTCTTTAAACCACTCCTTAAAATATACAAAACCCACTCACATAATTATACCAAACCAATGCTCTTACAAAAACAACTTTTTTTATGAAATCAAGTGTCTTATGTTGACATTTCAACATATGTTTGTGATATCACCGTTCAAATCATAATTGTCTTATGTTTAGTTTCAACATCCACCAAGAATCATAATACTTTAATGTTGTGATTTCAACATCATACAAAAGCCATAACTATCAATAACATTGTAATCAGAAAACATAACATCGTATAATAAAAATGACCAAAATAACCTTAAATTGTAGGACGGGTAAAAGATCATTTCTTAGAGTCGATAGAGAAAGATGACCGATGTTATGAAATATGTACCAAACTCATAAACATGATCCGTTACGAACCAAAATTGGCTTTCAAGTTATATCTAAGGGGTCAAATCAAGCAATTATAGATGTACCAACCACATGAAGGACATGTAGCACCAACCCTTTTCATCAAAATAACACATGTTACATTGTCTTATAATTAACCCTCACTTCATTCATCCAAACACAACCCATCCACCAAAAATGTTGTGGATTATTACTACCATTCTGGCTTGGGTCTGCCTTCTTGCCGCGATTTCCAATGGCCAATCTCCTGCGGCTTCACCAACGAATACTCCTGCCATAGTACCACCACCTTCCACCACTCCAGTTCCGCCAACACAACCACCACCCGCCACCCCTCTACCCTCCCCATCCCCTAAAACCCCTCCAGCTTCCACCCCATCCGTCCCACCACCACAACCGCCAACGACTCCTCCTGTCTCAGCGCCATCTACTCCACCACCAGTAGTCTCACCACCTGCCCTACCACCTGCTGTGCCTCCACCAAAGGTCTCCCCAGCACCACCACCAACAACACCACCACCAGCACCAGCAACACCACCACCACCACCAGCAACACCACCACCAGCACCAGCAACACCACTGCCAGCACCAGCTCCAGCACCGGTTAGTGTTCCACCAGCCCCAACACCAGACATGAGCCCCTCACCTGCACCAGCTCCAAGAAGACACAAGAAAAGGAGGCATAAGCACAAGAAACATCATGCACCAGCACCTGCACCGGTGGCTAAGAGCCCTCCATCCCCACCAGCACCTACAGATTCCGATGACAATGCACCAGCACCATCACCAACACTTAATCTGGTAAGTTTGCTACATATTTCCAAGATTAAAAATGTCACTTTACATTAAAAAATCATATAAAATACATGAAATTACTGACTTTTGCTTTCTTTGATCACAGAATAATGGCAGAACTCTCTTTCAAAAGGAAGAAAGATTTGGATTAATTATAGCTGTTCTACTAGTTATCATTGTTTAGCATTGTAAGATCTTGGAGATTGTAATCATCAACATTTTTTCCCCTACTGCTATATTGATATATAATTCGTTTTCCACTTGTAATTAATTACTCCTAATTCTTTAAATTTAAATGTATGCATAAAGCTAAAAATTCAAGCACAAATTAATATTGGAATCAAAACCCGGAGTTGGTGTATATTCACTACAAATTAGAGGACGGTAAAATTTGTTGCTAATCCATCGGTGAACATACAAACCGTTGATAACACATCAGTCAAATTCTGAAAGAAAACCTGTAGTAACCCGAATTTTGAAAATATTAAAAATGAATAAATATTGAATTTTGTTATAAATTATTTATTAATGAAAAAAATAAGATAATAATAACTTTTTAATACTTTATTATATTTTAAAAATAGAAGAGAGAATTGTTAGTTTATAAAAGAGAAAATCACCAACATGTACATTTTGTCAAAAAAAAATTTGACAAAATGTACATTGAATATTCAAACTTTAAAAAATACTCAAATCTGATTTAAACCAATAGAAATGTGACACGAAGGCAAAAAATAAATTTAAAGGCTTCAATTTAGCCGGCCAGGTGTCAATCCCACGTGTATTAACCCGGCTAAAATGTAGCCGTTAAAAAAGTTGCCGGCTAGATGGGTGCCAGGATGATGTTTGGCGGCTAGATTGGTGCCAGCTAGGTAGGTTGTCGGCTAGGGTGTTGCCGGCTAAGGTGCTTGGCGGCTAGTTGGGTGCCGGAAGAAGTTTGGCGGCTAGACGGGTGCCGGAAAGGTAGTTTGCCGGCTTGGTGGTTGCTGACTAAGGAGGTTGGCGGCTACGTGCTAGCCGGGTTAAACAAAAGGTGATACGTGGCGTCTTCTAATTGCTCCTTTTGAATATGTTCATTTTAATAAACTTGAAAAGTCAATGCACATTTTGCCACTTTTTTGATCAAAATGTACATTTTGATGATTTTCTCTTTATAAAATTATAAAACAAAATAATCATACTGATAAAAAAAAATTGAGTTCATTTAAAATATAATATGATATGTTTTTGATTTACTTACGAAAAAAAAAAAAAATTAACTTGTGAATGAGTTAAATAATAATAATAATAGTTAAATAAATTAAAGGACATCGCAATTGAACACTAAGAGGGAGTTTGGTTTATAGATTTTTTTGAAAAGAATTGAAATGTTTCAAAGGAATTGGATATTAAAGAAATTTGAATTAATTCCGTTGAATAATGGTAACGCATTTGGTTGACAAATTTGTAAAAGTAATTACAAATGTAAAAAAACTGAAATGACAAAATTGCCCCACCCCATTTTCAACTAACATGCTAGCCCTTCTATATCAAAAATTTCATCCCACCATTGTCAATTCATAACTCACTTTTTTGTTGTATCCATGTTTAGTCCTTTGTATTCACATTCAAGAGCACATCAAGATCAAGTTTAGGTTAGAATTTCTTGTTCGAGACCGAACCTTCAACAAAACTTAAAATTTAATAACTGAAGCTTCGATGACGCATAACAATTTCTGTTCGATTTCGTTGAACAACTCTTCAAAATCGATTTTATGTTAGCAATTCAAAAAATATCTGCTCCAAACTGTTCGAAATCGATTTCAGGCTAGTTCGCAGGTTAAAATCACAAGTTTTGGGTCTTAGTTTTATCTATAAATTCGTGTACTGTGTTTTTTTTATTATGGTTCCTATTTCTGTGTTTCCGTCCAATTCCAAAACACATGTTCGTCGCCCTTCATTAGTTTCATCTTCATGTGTGGTTGTTGTTCCATATAACAGTTGGATGACTTTTTTTATGTAGTTTATGATGAAGATGAAAGAGTTGAATTTTAATTAGATTTGTGTTCAAACGATAGAAGTTATCATAAGGTAGAAGCATATGAAGAGGACGGGTAGAAAAGGTTATGGGCTTTTTAGTAATGTTTCAACATTCCTATGGAATGTTTACAATTCCTTCACTATTGCCAAGGAAAGTTGAATTTCATTGATTGAGGGAAAGTTTTCAATTCTAATTCCTTCATGACCAACCAAACATGATTTTGAATGAAATTAATTCCAATTTCAAATAATTTCACGAACCAAACGGGCTCTTATGGTTTGTTTGATTAATGGAATTCAAGAGAATTAGAATTGAAAATGAAAACTTTCCTTTAAATATTATGTTTGGTTGGTTTTTATGGGAATTGGAACTCTTACCTATATTAAATAATGTAAATTATTTGATTGATTGAAAATGATTTTCAAGGTTATCATATAAAAAAAGTGGTTATCATTTGAACTCTTACCTATATATGTCCCGACGCCTACCATCAGGTTAATAAATTTCACATTCGCCACAAAGAAAACTCGATTATAAACTCCAAGTTGGAGTTCGTCCGACATCACCATCTCATTATTTCAAGAAATCCCTCAATTCCGATATCTCGTATTTAAAAATCACGTTTTCCCACGAGCTCTGTATTTTACCACGAATCAAAAATGAAACGAAACGTCAAACAAATAGCCCCGCTACTCATCTCTACTTCGTGAGAACTAACGGGTCATATCTCAGCGTTCTAAATACCCTCACGACTTCTTTCGCTTTTCAACGAACTTGTTTAAGAAGAAGATAGTGAAGGTCATGGTTAACTTTATTTAATTTAATATTTAAACCAACTTGATACCTATTGCAACTAGTTAAGCACCCAACATCCAACATGTGAATTCGTGTGCTTAAATCCTCTGTGCTTGCACTAGGCAAGACTCATCTGTTCTACTATGTGCTCGTATAAATCGAGACTCCTCTGTGCTTGCAAGACTTCTACTTGGTGCTTGTGACAAGACTCCTCTGTACTTTCTATACCATAAAATAATTATACAATTACTATGTCTATCACATAAATATTCACATTATCACATAAATGCAAACAAATCAGCACACATATTATCACATAAGCACATAAACATGACATCTCTCACTATCCTCCAACACCGAAGTATTGCTATTACTGCACTTTTACTCTGTCTCTGTCTATCCTGGCTTTCTTTAAAAGATTTATTTTAAAGATTGTATCTGTTTCTCTTTACATTTTATAAAAATTTATATTTATAAAATGTAAGTCCGTCTTTCTAAAATCCTTCTTTTGGTTCATGTTCTCTGTTAAGTACGCACATCAGCCCAAAATCATATGAAACGGGTTATAGGAACTCACATGTGGCAACTTGACTATCGGGGATGAGTTCTGATTGAACTACGAGCTCTATCAACTATGCCAAATTTGTTTAAGTTCATTATATGAAGCAGCTGGTTAAAGTTCAAGCAAAACACCTATTGAAAGTCTCGGCAACTACTTGGCAAGTACACATAGTGGGTATTCGCCCAAATACTATGCAAGTATTCGCACCGGGTATACACTCGGATACTCTGAGTATTCACCCTAGATATTTGCCCGAATACCCTAAGTATTCGCACTAGGAATTTTCCTGAATACCCTACGTCTTCGCACTAGGTATTCACCTGAATACCCTAAATATTTGCACTAGGTATCGTGCGAATACTTTTATTATTCTTTTTCACCAAAAACCCGAATTTATGCATCAACGACATCTGATCCAAAAATGCATCAAGATTCTAACTTTTATCGTCCAAATCATGTGTTTAACTTCCATGATAGTGGTTTTTAAGCCATTTCATACCTAAAAATCTAAACTTTTAGCATTGAACCCAAGTCTTACCCACTTTAACCCATTTCAATGAAAACAAGATATTTAGTGCCGATTCTTACCTTGAAGCTTGCAGAATCTCGTGCTCTACACTTCTCGGACGATCGTCAATACAATATGAGCAAGGTGGGAGGATAGAATGGCGTTTTTCCTTCGCTTGGGGGGTGTTAAAATAGAAAGATCATTTAGTGTACAAAAGTTACGATGGATTCTAGATCATTGATCAACATAATCAACGGTTGAGATGAAGAGATGTCATGTCAGCAATTGTTTTAACCGTGAAAATTGTCTGCAGGGGAAAAATTGGAATAACGTAACATTGTTGACTTTTTTTTTTACAAATTCCCCCATATTTTCTAAACGTATATAACTTTGTTATAGGATAGTATTTAAAAAATACACACCATAAAATTGAGTATTTTATTATCTTTGATTTGAGTATAGTATTGCTATACTTTTATTATAAAAAACAACTTTTTTAAAGTGTCGATTTGTTGTGCGTATAACATACGTAATTATCATGATATAACTTGCGTAATTAACATCGTGCGTAATTATCAATGTGCGTAATTATATAACATAGTTTATGTAATTATATACATAGGTTGTGGACAGATTTACCCCTCGCCCCAATGACACATGCGCAATTATATAACATAATTTGCGTAACTATATACGTAGGTTGTGGGCGAATTTTCCACTCGCATCAAGGACACATGTCGTGTTTTGGTTGCTACGCTCCATGCTCTTTTAATCCTTTGCAGAATAACCCTCCATATGTATATATAACTTATACTAGGTTAGTTCCCGTGTATTACACGGTTAATGAAAGAAACTATATCATTTATAAGTATCTAAATAAAAATTACTTTACATAGTGAAAAAAATAAAATTACAATTAAATTCACAAAACCAAATTATATAAGGTAAATTTTTTAGATTCTAAAAAGTTGATTTTGATTAATTGTTATTTGCTTAACAAAGATAAGTTGTTAAGATTTTTTGAAAATTGTCAATTTAATTCTCTAATTATAGTGAATTTGCGAAAGTTAATTTATTGATTTTGCTATAATTTAAATAATACAAAGTTCAAAATTTTCAAATCCAACAGTTTTTAAGTTCTAGACAAATGATATTAAATAATTTTAGCAATTATCTTTGTTAAGCATTTATTAGTTTTGAAATGTTTAAAATCTTAAATTATAATTAAACTTTAGGCGGGAAAACCATTTCACAAAAACCTTTATTTATTAGGGAGTATAGATTTTGACTTTTTTCATAATTTGTTTATTTTAATCAACTTAGATTTATCGAATTCACCTTCCATAAATTAAATACGAATAATTCAAATAATAAAAAAACCGATTCAAACGAACACTTCTAGTTCAGAAACTCCTTAGAACTTTTCTTTCCACTTGGTAACTAAAAGTCTAAAAGTAAAACAGCGAACTCCGTGTCCAATAGTATTGATTTGTATAAAGTTTAATGACGCTTCATAAAACATGTCATTTATGTGCAATAATATCTCTTAATATGGTGTTTATCCAAATAGGCATATTAATTTTTACGTATTGATATTAGCTAGATTATTGTGATTTTTAAATAAAGACATATATAACATGTTTGGTCACTCTTTCTAACTATATATGTGGAAACAAAGACAATGATTTGCACAATATTTGAATAATCATACAACCTTGAAAGAATTGAAAACAAATGTATTAATTGGTGAATAATATTTTCTATGTATTCCATAAAATGAAAACAAATCCTTTTATATAAAAAGATTAGAACGGAAAGGATAATGATATATAACACATCAATAACTCTTCTACTGTTCAAAATAGAGAGAGAATGATAAGTAACCAACAAACTTAAAGACAAATATTAAATGAAATACGTAGATAATAAACTTGGCTAACACAACTTAACCTGAGGTAAACTAATTCTTAATAACTTGGCTTCAGAGGTGATGTTTTGGTGCGATGCAGAAGGGGGTAATGCACCTCCTTGATGGAAGAGGTGATTTCTTCTTATGTACATAGCTTCTTCCACTACTTTCCTCCCGTGAAAGTTCATTTCCCGTCAAACCTCCATAGATTATATGCTGCTTACTGGATGACGAGATGTTTAACAAGAACAAAATCAAGAGCAGAACATATGCACACCTCTTCTTTCCCATCTTTCTATTTCAGTTTGAATTGCCCAAAGGAGAGAATATAATCAATATTTTCTTTGGTAATAAGAATATATATACATATATACATATATATATAGGGCTGAGTTCACTAGAAAACTCATTTTCATAAAAAAATCAAAAAACTCCTATTGCAAATGTGTAGTACAGCCAAAAACCTAACCCACCCCCAAAAACCTAAACCCCCACCCTACCCCCACCAAAAAACCTAAACCCATCCCACCCACCCCCATAGACCACGTCATAAAAAATAATATATATATATATATATATAGGGAATGGATCAAGAGAAAACCACAAAGTTAGGCGAAAACCAAGAAAACCACATCATTTTAGGCAATTTTTTTATTTACGTATACGTATCCAAAAATATTTTTTTTTGATTTACGTATACGTAACCACAATTTTTTTGTTTTATGTTTACGTATACGTAACACTATGTGTAAAAATGTTTTTTGGTAAAAATGTTTAATATTACATTGATACTCTTATAAATAAATAAAAATAAACTAAAACAAAAAATAAAAACTATTATATGATTGGGTAAAATTGGTTTTTTTAGTGGTTTTCTCGGTTTTCGTCTAACTTGTGGTTTTCTCTGGAACCTTCCCCTATATATATATAGGGAGAAGTTCATTTCAGAACACTTAAATATCGCGAGCACAAGGGGAACAAACCTAAATCGTTTATTTTTTTGATCCATGGTAAAAAAAATTAAAAGTTTATATTTCTTACATACAAATATGTATGTTTATGTACACAAAAAACAATCAAAATAATTTTTCCATGTGTTTTTATATTTTTAAAAACCAGTGTAATACACAGGTTGAATAAACCAGTATATTACATCAGTTGAATAAAATATAATGTAATTTGTTAACAAACACATTTGTCAAAATATGTTTTTAAAAAATGTAATTTGTCGTGACAGTTATAAGGTCTGTTAAGTTAGTTTTTAAAACATTTTTTTTCAACTGAATATTAATTTTTTAATTCAATTGATAAATGTTAGTTCATATTAAATTAATTTGATTGATGATATAATAACTATTTATAATTAAATAATAACTATCCGTAATTAGATTTATTAATATAAAGATTATTATTTAATAAGAGAGAGAAATATAGAAAATCTAATATTTAATAGGAGAGAGAGGCGAGAAAATAAATGTGAGGAGTAACCAGAGAGTGGCACGTGTTCTGAATAAATTTTCATTTATTAGAGTAGTAAGATATATAAATAGGGGGAGGGTCAAATAAGAAGTTGTTTTCGGCTAAGAACTCTAAGAAGTGACAAAAACATTAAGAAACGATATCAAACGAACTCGGATTGAGCTCATTCCAGCGGCGTTGGAACCGTATCGTCGAACTCTACCATCTTAGCTTTTAGGGTTTAGATCTTAGCGTTGAATTTTAGGATTTTAGCCTTAGGGTTTAGATTTTAGGGTTTAGGTTTTTTTTGGGGGGTGGGGGTGGGGATTTAGGTTTTTGGGGGTGGGTGGGGGTGGGTTTAGGTTTTTGGGGGGGGGGTGGGGGGGTTTAGGTTTTTGGGGGTGGTGGTTTTAGGCTTTTCGAGGTGGGGTTGGAGGGTGGTTTAGGTTTTTGGGGGTGCGGGTGGAGGGGGTTTAGGTTTTTGGGTCCGGATTAGAGTTCGATGAGACGGTTCCAACGCCGCTCGAATGAGCTCAATCGGAGTTCGTTTGACCCACTTCTTAGCGTTTCTTAGCGAAAAACCACTTCTTAGCGGAACCTTCCCCTATATAAATAAATACAGAGATATTTATATATGTTAATATTAATTAATTGATATTCATATTTTATTTTATGATCGTCTTTGTTCAACTTCAACTCATTATGTAGTCTTTGCGTATTAAATGCTGGTAAAGTCTTGAAGTATTTGGCACGGGACGAGACCAAATCAATCAATACATCTTGTCAAAGATTTTACTCAGTATGTCTTCTCTTAAAATACTCTACGCTTTTCATCTCTTCTCTCCCATCTACGACGGGCCAAAAAATAGGTATTGTTATTAAAAAAAAGATTATTTTTAAAGAAACTATGGAGTGTACAGTTACACATGTTTTTTAAGCCTAAAATATTCATAAATGATTACAAAGTTTAATTAAAATAAAAAAAAACTAGCCTTTTATTTTCTAAAATTTACAACCGAACTGTCGAGTTTTGCGGTGTTACACAATGTTTATTTATTAATTATTATTATTTCTCAAATAATAATAACTAATCAACTAGACATGATTATTTGCTAAATAATCACAATCTGCTTCTCATTTCGTGTTAAATCACTTAACTCTTTAAACGGGTGTTATCTACTCATCGCTCTTGGTGTAACTTTTTGGATCATACCTTAATAGTAGTATTTTCAAAATATTGTCACTCGGACATATTAGTTCAACATACATTCTCAGTTTGTGCTCAAGGAATTGGGTATTATAAGCTCTTTATTGTGTATTCATACCACATTTACTAATGGCGTTCTTCATTTCACACGACAACAGTGTCCCCTTCATCTTTAAAGCGTATCAGCCTTGGTCAACGTTGACCATTGTGTTCTACCATGGCTCCTAGATGTCAGTATCATGTATGGTGTACCTCTGAATGATCCTTTACTATACCACAAAATCGTCGGTGCCCTTCAGTATTTCGTCTTAACTCGTCTAGAGATTGCATATGTTATTAGTAGATTTCTCAGTTTCTTCATAAACCTGTTTCTTTTTCTTTTTCAACCAATGAGTAATTGTTCTTGAATTAAAGTCTTATAGATAGGAAGATGAGCAACATTATAAAACTGAAGACAAGGATCACAAGTAAATAAAGCTTAAATTCATTTTTCAAAATGAGTTTGTGAGTACGTATTCAGTGTAGGTATTTTTTAGGTGTCATTGGTTATATCGACTAACGACAATGTGCTGGTACCGTGAAGAATGAGACCGGCACCGACTGAAAAACATCGGTTCCCGTTATACAACTGTCTTTTGTCTATGTTTCGATCTCCACAACGAGTCGCCGTAACTTCATACGTTTCTTCTATGTACTTGATCATGTTTCTTTTTGTGTCCATCGATAATACTCCACTTTTCTATTAGACCGTGATTAATTCACGCCAAACAAGCAAAAGCACCCCCCCAAGAGTGACATGCCTTAATTAATAATTCTGAAGTATGTTAAAATTGGCTGCAAAAATTCAACTCTTTTTAAGAGATAATCTATATCTATACTATATAATAAATAAAGGTTTTTCCATGTCACGTGTTGTCTTCAGATAAATTCCCATGGTCATTTTTTTCCCGGCTCTCTTTCTTATAAAACACATTTATTTTAAATTATCTCTTATTATAAGAAAATTTGAAATCTAATTATGTAACTTTTATTTTTAATCAAATAATAAATGAAAATCAAATTACGTTAAATAGAACTTAAACCCTTGTCAGGTTTTCACGTAGTTTCAGCACTTCTCCCACTTCTAGGATGAATTTTCCCGTTGCTACTTCAGAAAAAGAACCAACAGGTTGATGGATCATTACCCTGATGATATAAATTGTTTTTTCCGCCTCTCTTTCTTATAAAACACATTTATTTTAAATTATCTCTTATTATAAGAAAATTTAAAATCTAATTATGTAACTTTTATTTTTAATCAAATAATAAATGAAAATCAAATTACATTAAATAGAACTTAACGTATTTTCGAAACCCAATTATATATTAATTTTTACATATTTTGAATTTTGTTTCTATCACTAATATATGATACATTTTTACACCTGCAAAATATACACAAAGATTTAAGAATTTTTAGGATTTGATATTTTTCACCTCGTGTGTAGTACACAAGATCTAAGCTAGTTAAGTATATATTATATCTTGTTGAGATGAATATATAGTAAACTGTTATTTGAGAAGCATGTTTGATTTGTCTATATACGTTGAGATATATATGGAAACAAACACAATGAATTGGGCAGTAGCTAAGTGAATAATGATACAACCAACAACACCTAAACCAATTCCTAGCCATGCTTGCATGGCCCGTAATTATTACACTGTCGTGTTACTCTTCCACAATTGCCTTGTATGCTGGCATTACAAGGCCTACTGGTTCGATTCAAAGTTCGATAGTCGAGGTGCTTTCCTGAAGTTTGCTGACCATGTGGTGGTGACGATGAGCCCATATTCTTTGGTGGAGGAGGTGATCTTTTCCCAACTGGTTGTCGATAGTTTGGAGGTGAAATTCCGTCTGTTTTCAAAGAGAATGTGATGCAGATTTCATATTCATAAATCAATGTGTGAATTTATGTATAAAGGGACGTCCCCGAGATTTCGGGTGTCCTGTGAGACTTTAAAAATGTGCCCCTAAAAATCTAAAATATGAAGTTATATACATGAAAAAAAAATTCAGTAATACGATGTAAATTGTAATATACATAGTTGATGAAAACCGTCTAGATACTTTATCTTTAGAACCCTTATCAATAGTGTGATCTCGTTTAGGACCTTATCAATTGTCAATTGGTATTATTTTATCTAGGTTTAAATTTTTTAATGGGTCAAATCTAATTTGTTTAATTGGACTATAATTAAAAGAATGACTTAGTTGGGTTTACGTGGTTTTGATAGGCTAAAGTGGTTTAATTGGGGTAAAACAAAAAAAAATAATGGTTTAGATAGACTAAAGTGGTTAAAATGTAAATGTTTTTTTTTATAATTAACATGTATTTCTTAAAAAAATAGTTATATATATTTTAAAAAAGAAAAAAATAGGGCCCCTGGTAAACCGGACCCGGTGCGGTTGCCTATGGAACACCACACCAAGTAAGGCCCTGTATGTATATACTTACGCGATGATGAGATGATTAACAAGAACGAAATCAAGATCAGAACAACCGCAAACATTTTCTTTCCCATCAGCTCCGGTTGCCTAAAGGAGGGAATACAACCCATCATATATATAGATCAGGTTTGATTTGATTTGCTTTTTGAGTACGTTATGTTTGTTGCTTAGGCGACCACAGAGTCTTGGAGTATCTAGTACGGAGCACCGGAGAAGACCGAATAAATGTGTACAAGCTGAACTTTCAAAGCATTGAATTTGAAGGCTCATTTTTTATTTATATTAGGACTAGTTTAGAACCCGTGTTTACACACGGGATGAAAAAATATTAATACATAAAATTCTTAAATATTTATGTATATATTTTATAGGTGTAAAAATGTATTACATATGCTAAGAATAGAAAACAAAATTTAAAATATATAAAAAATAATATATAATTGGGTTTCGAAAATACGTTAATTACTTTTTAATGTAATTTGATTTTCATTTATTATTTGACTGAAAATAAAAGTTACATAATTAGATTTCAAAGGTTCTTATAATAAGAGAAAATTTAAAATAAATGTGTTTTATTAGTATAATTAGTATTTACTTTAAAAATATATTATTATTAAAAGATAGAGATGTATTTAATAAAAGAGAGAGGCGTGAGAAAAAAAAAGATGAGAATGAATATGAAGACGACACGTGATATGAAAAAATTCTTTATTTATTATATAGTATAGATATAGATTTTTTTAACGATAGAATTACATATATCCAGCTATTTTCAACCCTAATTACATATATATCCAACCTAAAACTAAAATTACATGTATCACCCTCTTTTAAAAAATTAGTCTTTTAACCTTACAAGAAATACGAATATTTTTATTCCATTGATTACAACACTAACCTTTTGATTCCCGCTTCCGTCACTCCTGATCGATTCCATCGATATACGTAAATAAAATTTTGAGCCGGCACTTAAGTAAGGATATATGTAATTCATTAATTGCTTATTTGTGGGACATGAATAAGCACCATTGAGTATGGATAAACAATAGGTGTCACCAGGCCAAAAGGATATCGACGAATGCTCATTCTTTATGGCTTCATGACGTGACATAATAAGCAAAAGTGGTCTCTTGAGGACTAACATATAGAAGAAGGTGGTTTTAGTAATTTAGTTTGAATTAATTACACACATACCCTCCTCTGATATTTTTATATTGTTGTTTTGAATTCTAAAAATATAATAAGTTTGATCTCTGGAATGGATAGACGTAAGTTTTGCCTATTTTATCGGTTTGATACGACTTTAATACCTCTTATTTAAAAAATAGAAGATAAAAACCATAAAAATAATATAATATATTGTATTAGTGCCCATTAATCAACTATATAACTTATAAAACTATTATGTGAAACAATTAAATGATCGGCGCTCATTGAACCTAACCACCGGCCATGTTCATAGCCCACCACCATCTTCAGTGACGACTTCTTCTTCACAACCACGGACCACCTTAACCTCCTCCGCCCTTCCCAGCCGCCACCTCGTAGCCGTCGACAATGGTTTCACATGGGAGAACGAAGATGTACAGGTAGCGGTTGGAAAAACGACCCCTTGTTGGTAGGCTAAACTCGTTTTTCAGATGTTGTGGGCGGCGGCACTGGTGAAGTCACGACCGGAAAAACGTGAGGGGGTATTTTGGCCGGTGAAGTCACAAGAAACACATAAAAAAAAAGGGTAACTTTGAAAAAAAGTAATAAAGTTTCAAAAGTGTTTCAATTAGGTAACTCAAGTTTAAGAAATGTTTTAATTAAGTCACTCAGCTTTCATGTTTTTATTTAAATTATAGGTTTTAACATTTTTTTTCAATTAGAAATACTTTTTCTTTTTTTTTATGCTGACGTGGATTTTAGATTATTTTTTTTATTTTTTAATATAATTAACTTGTTTTTTTTATTTTTTTAATAAAATTATAAATTATGGAAATCCCGACTCACACATATTCTCCTCCATAAGTTTCTTGACACATTTTGTGTTTTGATAATGGCTTGATTTAAAGGTTTAGTGACCAATTTGAACAAAAAATGCACGAGTGACCTAATTAGAACACTTTTAAAACTTCATTATTATTCTCGTATATGTATTTTAACCTATAACTAGTATTATATCCGTGCGCGTTGCGGCGCGTTAAACCGTAAAAATTAACGTTCTGAAAACTTTATACAATCAAATAAAAATAAATTAATATCGAAGTTCTCAATTCCAAGTTTTACACATGTTACTGTATGTTTAGTGTTGGCAAACTGTAGAAAGAAGTAAGGTTTTCTTTTCTTAAAAATATTATTATGTGAAATTACATTTCAGTGTGTTAGAACATATATAATCATGTTAGTGAATTGTTCTATATAATATGTTTACTTGTATTATAATCTAAACTCGTTTTCTGTTAATTTATATGTTTAAGTGTTTATTGTTTTTTTTATTATTTGTTTCCGTTTTTAATGTGTAGCTACTAAATCTGGATTGAGTATAACATTCGGTAGTTGTTTTGATCCTTCATTCAGTTTTATTTATTTTTTATTTTTTTACATTTGAAGTGGCCAATATTTAAGCCCCACTTATCCACTAACCTAACTACATTGGGGTTAATGACGGGCTTTTAAAATTTGACAAATCGACCAATTAATGTCATTCTTATTTATTTTTCAAAGTGTTCGAATATGTGATATTAATGGAACTATTTTAAAATGACAATCTATCATTATTTATTAATTTTATGAGATGGGTTGTTGATCGATGTCGTTTGGTCGGTCAAAAACAATCCTTAAACACTTAACTAGTAAGGACAAGAAGAGTATCGTATCCACGAGGAATCAGTGGTTAGTGAAATTGCTTAGTTGATAAACTAGAATAAACACACAGATCAAACAAAGATGTAACTCCCTCCCAACTTCAGGTTCTAGACTTATGCAATACTCAGTTATTCAATGGACACCACATAGACATAGTGTTGGAATATTAGTTGAAACAGTAATTGAAGACATATTTTTTGTCAGAAAACCTATACGACTAGCTTGTCACAACTAGCACAATTAAAATACCCAATTTATGAACATCAAGTCACTCACTTCAGTCACTCAACCCGGATACAAGGTTTTGTCATCAACCAAACACAAGTTGTAAAGCAAATAAACTCAATGTATACAAATAAACTGTTCAATTCAACCAATGCATCAATCTATCAAACTATTGTCAAAAGCTAACAAGATCTAATCATACAATAACTGAATAAAACAAGAAAATTCTAAACGAATCATCTGTTGGGAGGAAACCACACGCAACTTAGCCACGCATGCTTGTCAGGCAAATGAGCATAGCTTCAATCCTTGACCTGGAATGGTTTGGAACCCTGGAAATCGCCCCTATCCTCTCTGAAATCGGCTAGGACAAGAATGGGGACGAATGGGGGCTGCAATCTAGTTTTAACGAAATTAGGGTTTTTTTCCTAGTTCGGCAACCCTTCGCGTACCTCGAAAGTCCCAGGTAAGTTTTTCGCGCCACGCGAAGAACAAAATAGCCGGCCGACCTGTTTCCTTTCCTCGCGTACCGCGAGAGTTCAACTCCCACTCTTCGCGGTACGCGAAGAGTCCAAGATCCAGGAAACTTTGGTATTTTGACACTTTGACCCCCCTGTACTTTTGTGCCTTCTTCATTAAACCTCGTTATTTGCTCATTTAGCACATAATACTTGCAACACACTCAAACACAAATACCAACGTAAAACCGACTCTATAAACAAAGTTAAACTATTAAAACGCATACAAAACAACTCTTAAACACGGGACATTTGTCCCTACATCAGTTGTTTATTAAAAAAAATATAACTTTATGTACGAACTTTTACATTTTTTTAGTGGGCGGGTGCTGATTGTACGGAGACCTAAAAACTGAGAGTACGATTGCTTGGCTATGTGTGTATTTGAAAAATGGTCAAAGTAGTCGGATTTTTTATCATTGAATCGAATATTTTTATTTTAGGGGTGTTTTGGAGGATTTTAGAATTTTTCGAGATTGTCGCGAAGATACCGTGAGTTATTATAGAGGAAACAAAAACGGATGTGTTTATATGTAATCACGTAACATGTTAATTTTTTATTAAAAAAACTATGACAATATCATAGTCAAATTAAAGAGAATAAAATACTCATTTTTATGGTGTAACTTTCACAAAAAAATATTAAGGTATGAAAAAATTATGGCCGTTTAAAAATCATGGAGGGTAGTTAGTTTAAAAGTGTAATTATTGTTTAAATAACTAAAAGTTGAGGGGGCAAAAATGTAAGTATTGTTTAAAAGACATATTTACCCCGAAACAGTTTTTAATACATGCATTAAGTGTTGTAACTTGAGCAATCATACTTGTATTACTTAAAATTTAAAATACCATTTGGTGATGTATTATAATTTAATATATAGATATATGTGAAAAATACATAAAAACTAGTTTTTTATACTCTAAATTTTCTTACTAGCTAATTGTTTTTTTTCAATAGCAAATACCTCATTTTAGGGGCCCTCCTAAGAATTTACACCAATCCATCTATGACAGAGCTGGAACACTTGACCTCAAGAGGAGCATACTTGAATTTTATCAATAAATATTCAATTTCGCCAATTAACGATTTTCCCCAATTTTAGCAATTTTGAATTCCTTACCTTTTTTAGTTTAAAATGTGTAAATTACCGATTTCTTTAATTTACGTGTTTATTTGTGTCTTTAGTTTCGGTATTTATTTGAGAGTTGCAAACTCGAAAATTTGACAATACCAACTAGATTTAGAATTCCTTATAATAAGGCCTTCGTGTAATGGTTTAAGCATTCTGAAATATATTAATTTTTCTTTGCTAGCAAACCAGTCTATTAGTGAAAGATATTGAATTAAGAAAAAATGAAAAAAAAATGTAAAACAACAAAATTGATTTTTTGAATCTAAATGCTTGAATATTCTTCAATTATTTAACATAAGAGCATATCATTGGTTACCAACGCCTATCCATGAGAATGTGAGAGGAGGAGGAGGAGGAGGAGGAGGGAGGAAAGAGAAAAGACATTCTTCAAGTGTCTTTTAAACGAGTAGGGTGGTGTTAATGGGCCAAGAACCGTCCTGACAGAACCAGACTAGGACCGAAACCGATATACCAAATAAAAAGGATCGAGGATCAGACCATTTAGTCTTGGGCATCGGTCACATGGTATATCGGTTTTTTAGGGTTAGTCTTGATTCGGGTGGGTTTTTGGCCCGATTTAACAAGTGAAGGTTTTGCACCATCTCACTTTCACTTTGCAATTGTTGTTAATGGTGAAATGTGTAATTATCTAGACTCAAGGTGCTCGTGGAAGGGCCTTAACCCTTCAATGATTATAGTGGGGGCTAATTATCCTTCAAGGATAGTTATACAATCGCGTCCTCATTTAATAAGCATTTCTTTATTATCATCTAGTACTACATGATATACATGTTGAGATATATGTGGTAACGAAGTCGATGAATTGCACAATATTTGAATAATCATATACATTTTTCGTAAGGCTTACATGCCCTTCCTCCAACCGGATATCTACCCTGACGACAGTTTGCGCCACAGGCATGGGATGGTGGCGGCGGTGAACCTTCATACCTTGGTGGATGAGGTGATTCCTTCCCGACTGCTGCTCGAAAGTTTGGAGGTGTAGCTGATCCGTTTGTTAATGTGACTCGAATTTCATATTTATAAATTAATCAAGTATCGTATCATATCGTATCGTATGTGTTAGTTAATTTATGTATGGATTTATCTACTTACCGGATGATGAGATGATTAACAAGAAGGAAATCAAGATCAGAACAACCACACTTATTTTCTTCTCCATCTTTCTAGCTATTTCACCTCCAATTGCCCAAAGGAGATAATACAATACTTTATAATATTATTTTCATGTATCAAGTCTTTATGCTAGTCTTTGCTTTGAGGACCAGAGAGTCTTGGAGACCGGATCAATGTGCACAAGCACAAGTCGCACGTTAATGACTTTAGAGTTTAGACTATTCGTTCTTTATGACGGTGACATAATAAGCAAAAAGCGAGCAGAGAGTTTTGGAGTATCAAGTACCGGACACGGGAGAAGACCGGATCAACGTGACGTTAAAAAAACACGTTGCAGCGGTACATTCGATAGTAACGAAAAAATTACCTCGTTGTTTAAGAAAATGAAGTTATTCGGAAAAAATGTTACACCGAAACGTAGATAAATATAAGTACGCCGGCGGCGCATTGCGGCGGGTCAGTTTAAACGTAGATAAAAAACGTCACAATGGTGTATTTTGAGATGGGTGTCAGACGGTTTAAAACAATGTTACGAAAATTAACGTCGCAATGTCAATTTTGAAATATTATAAAACATCATAGTTTAAAAGTTGTAACATTTCCTTTTTTTTCTGTTAGTATGGCGCATTCCGCAGCGGGTTTAAAATGTAGATACGGATGAGGTTGTAGTACATGTACGTACGTGAATCACTGGCCAGTGATGATTTGTTTCTTTTTATGATAGAAAATGTAATTTAACTAAAAAAAGTAGAATAAAAAAATATAGTTACTGCTCATATGGATGACGTTGCGGCGGGTAACGTAGAGAAAATAAAAAAGACGAACCCCGCAACAGTATATTTGGAGACGAGCATTGAACGGTTTGAAAAATAAAATTGTTTAAAAAACCAAACTGTTTAAAAAATATTTAAAACAACTGGTCGGTTTAAAAATGTTATGAAAATTCACGTCGAAACATAGATAAAAGTAGACACGTTGCAACGTCAAATTCAAAATTTTATAAAACGTCATATTTTAAAACTTGTAAGTAGAAACAAAAAAAAACTATGAAAAAACTGAAGCCTTGAAGCATCTTTGATAACTCGTACGTTTAACGTTTGTGATTTGATAACTTATACATTATTACGCCCAACTCCGTTTCGAATGGAATTTACACCGAAACGTACATAAAAATAAGTATGTCGCAAATGTATATTTGAAATTTTATAAAACATCATATTTTAAAAGTTATAAGGAAAAAAAATAACTTTAAAATTAATTATAATAATAAAATAATCAATTATAAAAAATTTAAACATGTGATTGCGGCCATGCATGCATAGAAGATTTGTAATGTGTGGATATAGAGTTACCATTTTAGGTTTTGTAAGTAATAGGGTTATCATTTGAGCATGTTTTATTTTCCGTTAATTTTATTTTTCTTTAATAACTTTCATTCATTAATTTTTTTTTAAATACGGAGTGCGCAATTGTTTTTAATTTTTTTTGTCAAAGTTCTGATTTTTTTAAAACGGGGTTGCATTCAAAGTGGAGATTTTTTTGTATTTACTTATTGCGAGTGTCGTTACCGTTGTTGTACCATGACGAGCTGAACCTATTATGAGCGAACAACATCATTGTTGGTATAGGTATATAGGTATTCGCTTTTATGATTTTCGACGACTCGAACCGGTAATTTTTTTTTTGTTTTCTTCCATTTTTATTATTTAGTTTTATATTTTTATTAACATTATTTTTACTGTTGTGCCTACGATTTCATTTAAATTTTATTAACGATGGGCCTCACATCCATCGCGGAGCGCGGGTATAACCATCTAGTTATATTTATTCTAATCATATAAATGAGATAGGCAAGGCTAGCTTGTAGTTGTGGACCGTAACATCTCCCACTTGTTTCGTGATTATTCAAATATTGTGCAATTCATCGACTTATTTTCCTAAGACTCCAGAATCTATTGATTTTGCCTTTCTTTTAAATATATGTGACCGGACCCGATCCGAACCGAAAAAAGTTAATATTTATTGATATACAACGGATATCTAAAACTTTCCGACACCCATGGAAAAAAATTCTGGGTCCGTCACTGTTAAACAATACAACATTTTAGGAAAGTCTAAACAAAAATATGCATTTATCAAATAACAAGTTCGGTTCAAACAACATGACTAAACTACTAGATAACTAAACAAAACTCAAACAAATCCAACAACCTAGACTCCTAATCCTACTCAAATACTATAAAACCAAACTACTAGATAACCATTGACCCATATTAGATAACCATCGACCAAACTACTAACCAGCGACCCATATTAGATAAACACTAAGCAAATCCAACAACCGTTATCTCCTGCCTTTTACCTTTTATCTATCTAAAACCCACTTCACATGTGATTATGAACAATCAAGATTAATCACTATAGTACAGCTTCAAATTTTGCCACCGTTCAAAATTAAGTACTTATGTTTTTCATAATTATTGTTTATATGTACTTGTTTTTCATGTTTACTTTTATAATAAAGAATTGCAGTTTTGACACAGTATGAGTTTCAAAGCAAGCCCAAACACCGTTCAAATAGGCCTAACAAAACATGTCAATTCGTGTCTAAACATGTCAGAGGCGACGCAGATAGCACAAGTATCAAACATAAATACGACTCGTTTAACTACTTTATATATCATGTTTAAAAGACAGATGTATCTTTTATATACCAAGAAGGAAAATTATGAAACCTAGCCTCCTAATTTTACTTATTTTTGAAAATGTATAAAATTACATAGTGTACTTTTTATTAAACAGGTTTAATCGTGTGTTAAACATGACAGGAATTGCCAGCCTTACGTTCAAAGTTATTCATTTTATTTCATTTACATCCAGAATTTATCCAATGATCCGTGAAATGGTCAAGGAAGATGTTTCATGAGGCACATATATATCTTATTGAAATCAATAGTAAAATGTTGTTTGAGAATCATGTTTGGTATGTACATATGTTTGAGATATATATATATATATATATATATATATATATATATATATGTGGAAACAAAGACAATAAATTGCACAATATGTGTATGATACAACCAACACCAGCTAAACTAACCCCTACATGAATAGACTGTGGTGCACTTTCTTCGACAATTGCCATTTATGCTGGCATTACAGGCGGGACTGTTTGGCTTCAGAGATCCATAGGAAATGTAGCGGTTTTTAGGCGGCTGGCTAGATGGTGGTGACGATGAACCCATATTCTTTGGTGGGGAAGGAGATGGCTTCCCAGAAGCTGCTCGCCAACTCGGAGGTGAATCTCCTTCTGTTTGAAAGAGAATTTGATGCCAGTTTTCATATTCATGATAAATTATTGAAGTATCGTATGTGTTAATTTATGTATATACATAGAGCAAATTACAAGTTACGTCATTTAATTATTACCCATATTTCAGTATAACAGTATACGTCCTTTTAACTAATGAGATTACAGCGCATGTCATTTATGTTTAAAATTTCTTGCATGTTACGTCCTTTGGCCTAACGGTCTTTAAATTTTACTGTTAAGTCCAGTCAAGTGACTTGCACGTGAGGGCATTTTAGTCTTTTACCCAAAAAATAAATTTATAACCCTTATTTTTGTAAAAGCTAGCACTACCCCTTCTCAGATTTAGACCCACCACCTGGAAAGGTGAAAAGACCAAAACGATCTCACATACAAAACACGTGATCAAACTTAAAACTAAAAGTTAACGGTCGTTAGACCAAATGACGTAACGTGCAATAAGTTTTAAACTTAAATGACATACACTATAATTTTCTTAGTTAAATGACATATAATGAAATATGTGTAATATTTAAAGGCCGTAATTTGTAATTTCCTCTATACACTTACTGGATGATGAGATGATTAACAAGAAGGAAATCAAGATCAGAACAACCACACATCTCTTCTTCTCCATCTTTCTATTTCAGCTCCAAATCCCCAAAGGATAGTTAATATAATCAATATTTTCTTTAGCAAAAAGACTCCAACCCACATATAATTTATATTGAGATTTTATATTATTTTGATGTATGAAGTCTTTGTTCAACTTCAGCCCATTGTGCTGTCTTTGCAAAATAATATAATCAATATTTTCTTAGGCGACCATGGAGTATCAAGTACCGGGCACGGGAGAAGACCGGATCAATGTGTACAAGCACAAGTTGCACGCCAATGACTTTAGACTAGGTTCTTTATGACGGTGACATAATAAGCTAAAAGTGGTCCTCTAATTTTATATTTTGAAAATTAGTAAAATATTATGTTTATTCTAATCATATAAACTAGTAAGTTTCCACCCGTGTGCGGTGACACAGGGAAAATGTATGTAAGAAAATAATAAATAAACAGTTTATTTACTACAGTATTACGTTTAATAAATAAATACTACTAAATAAAAAAGTTATTTTAACGAAAAGATAAAATTGTCACTTAGCAAAAAAGATTAGGAAATGAAAAGGTTTATTTACAAAATTGTTATACATGTTTAGATGTGAGTAAAGGGAAAGCATGTGGTGCGGCGAGAATTAAATCTATAAATTAAAAAATAGAAAGTAGTATACAAGTGAATATAAGCATAAACATAAACATACGAGTTACAAATTCAAAATTAAGCGTTAAGAAATATCAAAATGAATTTAAGTGAAAAGCAAAAACGTATTATTTTTTACCGGCTCGAATGTCAATGAAACATATACCGAAACGTGGATAAAATAATCACTACGCAACGGTGAGCTACGTTGTTACGAAAATGAACGTTAAGAAACAAAAAAAATATATAAAAGCTAGTTGGCCAGAGGGGCAACAGACCCCAACCCCACTTTTATTCCCCCAATGAAGACCGTAATGAAATCTTGGAATCCAAACATTTGTACTTATCAAGCAATTTATACCAGCAACATTAGAAACAATATTTATCATTTTCTTTAAGTACTAATAACAATAGGTATTGTGTCACTACAACCATTATTGAAGACACCGCTTTAGCATCAACCATATTCTTCAACAAACCCATGACATCCTATCTGAACTGCAAGCACCAACATGGTTGTCAACAACGACTACACTTACCTATACATTATATCGGAACAACTACATTTAATAAAAGGACAAACAAGGATCTTCCAACCTCAACTAGGAAGACAACTCCCTTCATCGTCAACAAAGTTTTTGAATTCACTGACAACAACACCTTCACATCCGAGTTGGTAATACCCGTTCCACTGCCAAGTACGCCAGCCTCAAAAGCAACAATCAGCACAACCACAAAAGACAACTGCTATATTCAATAGGTTCAACTATATTCAAACTAACAACACATCTTTTCCCATCTTGGTAGATACAGAGAATGACCCAACAACAAAAAAATCCACATCAACCTAAGAATGCACAAAATGTTTTAATAACACCTTACAAACACATACAGATTATGTAATTAAACCTGACATATTGTAACATATTAGATTGTAGATTACATTTTGTCATTTGCACTTTGCATTTTGTAATATGTCAGATTCCATATTACAATGCAACTTGGATTTGTTGCTGACATGTCACATTGCAACTCACATTTTATTAGTAATAGGTCAGACTGTATTCGCTAGAATAACATGTCAAATTACAAGGTTACACCATGTTATAATGAGTTGAATTGAAAGTTGTATTTTTGCCGGCTTATCTTTTTTTATTAGACGGCTAAATGTCTATTTTAGTATTTTTTAAACGAAAAAAAAAACCTTCACTCGTGTCCTTGACACCAAAAAGAACAAGATAAGGGGTTTTAAGAAAACAAGAAAATGATCGAATCTAAATCCTTTTTCTTCCCCAAATTAAAAGCCCGTTAAAGCACATCTTAGATTTCTTCCATCTTCTGGTCTAATCAACCCCAAATTTGTCTGCAAAAAAATTACAGCATTAGAGGTGGAAAATGTGTTCTTCTTCCTCCGCACCCACCTTTTTCCCTCTTCACATCCCTCGTAGAAATCGTCAATTTCTTAGATTCTCATACCCATTTCCAATCCTGACCGATGATCGTATTTTCAGACCCATAAACCCTAGAAGACGAAAATTGACATCTCTGTCTGCTCAATTCACCAGAGATAACCTCGAACTGTCTTGGGTTTCTTCTGATCGACGGGAGTTTGATGATTACAATGGTTGGGCAATTGTGGAAGAAACTGTTGGCACAAAAAGGCACACAAGAGGTATGGCTTTCAATCCCTAGATTTCTTTGATGTTTGTTATGTGGATTTTGAACTATTTTATAGCAATTTGATAACTGCATTGGAGTTTGCAACATGTGTTAGTTGGTAGAAGTGGGATGGTATTTGATGTAGATATGAAACAACATTGATATAAAATGTGCTTCCATGCTAGGTAGGCGCTAGGCGCAGCTTAAAAAGCGAGGGCTTTTTTTTAAGCAAGACACATAGCATAAATAAGTCATTTCTGGGGGTTTTATTTAGACATGTTTTAGGCTGGTTTAGACATGTTCCCGGTCATTTTTAGATGTTTTAGACCAGTTTTGGCTGGAATCCTCGCTTGAGCGCCTTGATGGACGCTAGGCGGTATGGCTGCACCGTGCCTCGCCCGGGCGCCTTTTGCGCTCTTGGTTTTAAAAAGCGCGCCTAGGTGCAAGGCGACCTCAGGCGTTGGTGCTGGGGCTTTTGTGTAGGCAAGGCGAGCTATGTACAAAAGGCACAGGTGAGGTGCGTTGAAAAAATTAGCATAAGTTGAAGTGTTGAGGCACTCTTTTTGTATGAGGCTGGATTTGTGCTTCAGGATGTTGTACAACAGGCTTTTTGGGTTGTACGTATAGGTTATTTAGATATTAAACCATATATATAGCTTATTTGTGTCTAAATATTGGGTAAATGATGCTAGAAACCTATGAGAATCATATAAAAAAATTATATAACAAATTGCACCTTCCATAAGAAAAGCGATTCGCTTTTCGTTTTTTAAAACCAAGTTTGCTCTTTTTTGACTACATACCTTTCATGTGTAGAGATTAATCGTAGTGTGGTTGGTTTTTTGTGAAACAGGGTTGCCTACATTTCTTTTGTTTGGTATTGGGACCTCAATTGTGGCTTTACTTGCTGTGTTTGGTCATTATACTCTGTCAAGAAAAGGTAAATCTTTCTACTGTTGGTATCGGAGGATTGTGTTTTGTAGCGATTATTCAATGCTATGTTTTGAAAATGGTTTTGCTCACAATCTTATTTTGATTTCATTTCAGGTTTTGTTTTGCGATTTAGCAGTCCGTTTCATGTTTCTATTGATAATAAATCATTGAGTTCAGAAGATACATCAAAGGTGGATGAAGTTTTTCATGAGCCATTGATGGAAAATGATAATGAAGAAGTTGATGCAATTGCAAAAGAAGGTATTTTACAGTTCCAACAAATTGTATTTATTAATCGGGTGTTATTATTTGCTTACTATTTTAATCGTTAATTATTTTGCAGTAACTGATCATGGTAAGTGGGAAGAAGGAAAGGCTGGAAGAGTTGTAGTTCCAGTTTCTGCAGATGCTACTCAGCAGGAGGCACTATTGTGGTTGAAGAATCTGAAGGTACTGTGTTGCAAGTCATATTTTGTGCTTAAGTTTATGATAAAATTACGCCTATGACACTGATAGTTATTTTTCTTTTATCAAATTAAACTAGTTTGATGGGATCAATCTTCCCTCTACCAATGTTTCTTTTTTAAATTCTAGAGTTTTAACAGTTGTGGAACAAAATCAAGATTATAATTTCAAACAGGAATGCTCAACTTGTCGAAAAGTAAATTATAATCTCCCCAAACCAGTAAATAGAATCAATAGACAGGAAGAGTTAAAACAATGTTATCAGTAAAAAAAAAACTGAAAATCCGTCGAATGACAAATCCTCTAATTATCCACCTGGAATCAAGTTTTAGATTCAGTTCTAAGCTTTGCTTAATAACATTTCATTAAGGTATACAGATTATTGAAGATGAAGTCAAGGCAGACGAATTGTGTAACCGGAGAGAATATGCAAGATGGTTGATTCTAGTTAACTCCAGACTTGAAAGGTAGCAACATGTGCATGCATTCTGTTTAGTTATTGTTATTATTATAAGATAAGTTGCAGATGTATTTCACTAAATTTTTTTCGGGGTTTCAGAAATCCAAGGAATAGGATACTTCCATCTGTTGCACTTGCTGGATCTACCATTAATGCCTTTGATGACATCAGTAGTGAAGATCCTGACTTTGAGTACATTCAAGGTAAGATTGATATTGAAGTTGCCAACGCTGATAGCCTGATATTGTGCAAATATAGGTGAAAAATGGGCGGGTTGGGAAACGGGTTGGGTGGGGTTGACACAAAACACTTATATCCAAAATTTTACATTATTAGAAAATAATTAATTTGTCATATATGATTATATGAATACATGATCTAGGAGGTTTTATACATTGAAAATACACTTTGGTCAACTTAAACCCATTTCTTTTTAGGTCATTTTTCATTTTACCATTCGACCTGCTAGAGTTAAAACATAACCCGAATCGACCCGTTCATAAGTAAATGGATGAATTTGCCACCTTTATTATACGCCTTTTCTTCTCTTTGGAGTATTAAAAATGCTCATCTTGTGCTGAATATATCTACATTAGCCCTGGCTGAGGCTGGTGTTATTTTGAGCAAGCTCTCTGGTAAAAACTTAACTTCTGATCTGGATAGTTCAAAGAGCTCTGGAGGTGTAAATTTTTTACCCGGCAGGTATATGTTAAACGCACCACATATAAATTTGCAAATTTTTAAGTGCTATTTTTCATATAATTCTATTTGGTTTCTAGATTGATTTCACGTGAAGATCTTATTGGTTGGAGAGCCAAGTTAGAGTATCAAGTCACGCCAAGACTAAATGAAGAGGTAGGAATAAATTTAAAAAATTCATTCAAATCTTATACTAATTTCCTTGATTTATTATCATTAATTGAGGTGGCAAAATGGATGTGCTGGATTAAAAAGGCTAAACTTTTGGGTCATGTCAAAACGGTTCAGGTTGGGTTGACCTTTCAATTTTTTTATAAATATCTTCCGTGGTAAACATTTCTACAAAAATTACCTTAATAATTTGATTTTTTTAAATTTAATAATTTAGGAGGTTTTATGCATTTAAAAATGCACTTTGGGAGACTTTCGACAGGTTTTCTTTTTATGCTATTTTTTTGGTTCATGTCAATATGGTTCAGGTTGGGTTGAGCTAATTTTGTCCAAAATTTTCAATTTTCATATAAATATCTTCCATGGTAAACATTTCTACAAAAATTACTTTAATAATTTGATTTTTTTAAATTTAATAAGTTACGAGGTTTTATGCATTAAAAAAAAAAAATACTCTTGGGCTACTTTCCACAGGTTTCGTTTTAAGCTATTTTATATTTATTTTAACCGTTTAACCCGTTAGAGATGAAGTATATCAAAATGACATATAGTCATATACTGACATTTTTACAGTCCAGATATTAAGGAACAAAATAGGCTTTCTGGATGCAAGGGAGCTGAAATCAGACGTCTTGCCGGTGCTTTTTATGGACACGCTGACTAATGACAAAAGCATAACAAGAAAAGTTTTTGGTAATATTCCATCTCTTTGTTCTTTTCATAACTCACACCCAGGGCTATTTAGTAATTTAACATACCGGGCTTTATATATCAGGTCAGATCAAGCGGTTTCAGCCCGCGAAACCTTGCACCAAGGCCCAGGCTGCAGTGGCACTCACAAGTGGAAGAATAACTGAATTAATTCTCCATGAGTTCTCAAAGCTTGAAGCTGAGAATTCTTCACGCGCGCTTGCAATGAAAGAGATTAAATATGAAATTCTCGAGAGAGGCGAGATACAGAGGTTTTGGGAGAAAAAACTAGCGGATGAAAGAAACCGTTTTTTGGAGGTTGAAGCGGCTTATCTGGAAGCATTGAAAGATTTGGAAAATCAAAAGATTAGTCAAGATAATATTGTTGGTAATTATTTGGAGGAAGCAGCTTTAGACTGTCAAAGACAGCTACTTTATATCTTGGAGGAAGAAGTAGATGAAATGAACAAGAAACTCGCGTATGAGCGGGCCGAGTATGTGGATGAGCAACATAAAATCCGTAGTATTGTTGGTGAGTTAGAAGTCAAATATGAAAAAATTCTTGATTCAAAGTCAATACTTGAAGCTGAATTAGAAGCCCTTCGTATACTCAGGTACGCGTGGCAAATTTCTGACCCGTTTATTTACAAATGGGCCGTGTCAAATGCATAGAATAAAAAAAGTTAGCTAAAAAGGAAACGGGTCAAAAGTTGCACAAAGTGCATTTTTAATGCATAATAGTTAATACCTTCAAAATCATGTTATTCTAAAAAGTCATATTATTGGTAAAGCAATAAAGTATTTTGTAATCTTACTTGACTAATTAATTATTAGTTAAAATTTGAAAGTTTTGGACAGAAGGGTTTTGGGTCAACCCGACCCAACCCGTACAAAATTATCCGTTTTGATGCACTCACCCAACCAACCCATTTTGCAGATCTTGGATAGAGGATGAAGCAAAAAAGGGTCAAGCTCGGACCAAGGTTCTTGAAGAAGTTGGCCGAAGGTGGAAATGGGGTAGTCGTTCATGAGCTTGTTTTTGTGTAGCCAAAATTGTTTGATTGACTCGCGATTTAATACATAAAAGGTAGAAATGTTTTGCTTCGAAATCATACAAAATAAAGATGTTTTTCAAGATGGCATTGGAAACTCTATTGTAAGCAACACGGAAGGAGGTTTTCTTGTGGTGGTGATGAAGCGGGTGTTGGTGGTGCAATGGCGGTTTTCAACATTTTTTTCATTTAACTGTTGTTGTATTATGTTTATTCAGTTAAAGGTAAGGGTATAGACGGGGACGAGTTAGCCATGAATCGGTTAACCGAGCCAACTTGATTATTGGGCAGGGTCAAGCTTGTATAGCTTGGACTTGGTAACTTGGGGATCATATATGAGGCTAGCTAGCTAAATCAGTAAACAGTCATGTAAGGATTTAAGTTGGTTTATTTATAATTTTAATTGAAGGGTTTCTAGTTCATATGATCCGAGTTAACTATTTGAGTTCATTTCTTCACATATGATTTCATCTTAGGTGGTGGTTAATGGTGGCTGTTCACGAAAATGGTTAAGAGCAAGAACACCATATAATAATAAATACAATAAATAATTTTATTAAAAGTTTAAGATCTAAAAAAGATATTTTTACAAACAAAAAATGTTACAAAGATTGATAGGTAGGAGATCAATAAGAATGTTCATAAAATTTAAATGATTTGAAAAAAGTTTATTAATGAGTAAAAAAGCTATTATACAACCCGTAAGATTTGACGAAAAGATCATACGACATGTATGATGCTTTTATATGGCCGTTTGAGGTAGTTTTCGTCAAATTATACGACCCGTATGATATGATTGATTGACATTGAAATGATTGATTTGATCCCTGATAAAGTCATACAGCCCGTATAACCATTTTTGCTAAACCTTTATGATACGACACGGGCCTGGTGTTCCAATAATTATGGTTGTATTACAGAAAACTTATTCTTATTCATATAATTTTCAATAAAATTTAAATTTTCAAGTTACACTCTACAATTAGATTCTACACATCTCTTTCTCTTTACATTTTCTTTTGTAAAATAAGGGGGTGTATGAGATTACTTTTGAAAACTCCTTATTAACTTTTGTAAAAAGTTAATAAGTAGTTTTTAAAAATAAGTAAGAGTTATTTTTTAAAAACTCCTTATTCTCTTCTATTTTTTTCATCTTCTATTGATTAACTAAACAAACTTTTAACTTATTAACTTTTTAAAAAAAGTTAATAAGTTAGCTCAAAAAGTAATCCCAAATTAACTCCCGCCATTAATAAAAAAAAGGGTTTCGTCTCACATTTTACAGTTTCAAAATCAAACGCAAACTCATGCTTTCATCTTCCAAACTATCAATCCGTCTGTTCACATTCATCTGGCGAAGAGGTAATCCTGAATCCCCACCACTAACTGCGTGTAAATTTCATGAATTGTTCAGTTACTATTTAGCACAACGACGGTCAGTTTCTCAAATTACGTTTTGAACTTATTATAAAGGAATTGATCTTGCTATATGCATATACATACGAAATTAGGGTTTAATTATGAATGCTAATTCGTTTTTGCGTGCTTAATTGGATGGCAATTGTTCTAAAAAGTATATACATCTATGTGAACATATGTTTAGGTTTTATGCTTTCAATTTTGTAACGAGTCGGGTATTCAGTTAACTTTTCTGATAACTTGGGGTGAAATGACCAAAATACCCTTTTACTTTAATCCCTAAGCACCTAAATTTGTTACTTTCCATAAAGGGTATTTTAGTCATTTTTACCAAAATTAATAGAAAATTAACGAAAGTTAGCCTTAATGTAACACGGACTTGTACCTTATGCATATAAAGTAGCATCTTGCACTGGATGTGCAAAGAAAAAGGTTCTGTTCATGTTGATTATGGACATTAAACAGGTGCAAAACGTGTCATGCTGGCGGGTCGAACCCAGAAATTTTATACGAACCCCAACACGACAAACATATATGATCCCTTTAACTCGTGAAAAAAAGTTATAATTTTTTTACATATTAATACTCTAAAATTACAAATGTAAAACTAAAAGTACAAATATGTATAGAAGGATTACGTTTAAACTATTAAAGCTGACCCATTTCTCTTTTAACTTTTAAACCTTGACTGTTCTTTTTTAAAAATAAAATTAAAATCAACGGGTTAAATGGATCGATATAGAGATGCCCACATCGATTTCAAACCCTAAATCGGTTCAGGTTTGGTCAACAAAAGTTAAAATCAGTTCGGGTTGAAACCGGTTCTTGAGGGGTTTTTGACCGGTTACAAACTGGTTTCAAACCGTAGGTTTTGTTTTCGGTTCGGGTCGGTTTCTAAACTGGTTCTAGTTCACAAATCGGTTTTTTTTGTTCACCTCTAGGTCAGTATGTGGATCATCTAGGTTGACCTGAAACAGACCTGTTTAGTTAACCGAGTTCCTGGGTTTCATTCAACATGAAATTGATCTAAACCTGTTTAGACTAAACCTGTTTAGACTAAACCTGTTTAGACTAAACCCAAACCATTATATTTAGGTTCATCAGATGTTTTCTATGTCAGAAATTCAGACCCGACCCGGATTGTATAACTTTTCTTCTATATCATAATCTGCAAGGCAAATAAACATATAAATAAATAAATAAAAAAAAAAATCACGTTTCTAAAAGTAAGCACATAATTCGTGATTGCTTTTTCCTTAGACTCATCCTCAAATGATAAGAGCCCAAAGAATGTAAGGTTCTCCCATAACCAGAGCAGTACATTCCTTGTCTTTTTGCAATCACAACGAGCCCATGCAATGGTGGTCCAAAGTCCATGCTCTTGGCACCTAGTTGGAATATATTTTATTAAATATTTTTCAGGATTTTTAACTATTTCAAATAGTTAAGAAAAGAATACATATATGTGAGATTGAGTGTGTTCCTCAACTTTTTTTAGCTGTTCCATCAAAGGGGTACTTTAGGTATTTCATAATTGTTAAAGACTTTTGCAGCAACTTAATCAACTAATATTCCAAATGTTTAATATGTTAATTTTCAGAAAGATCAAAAGGGGCCAATATGTGGCCATAAAGGCTTGTTTCTGTAGTCATGTATTAGACTAAGTGATATAGTATAGAGACTAGACTTGTAATATAGTGTTCTATATAAACACCTCTTTATGTAAACCCTAATCACACACAATCACATTCTAATACAATCATATTACAAGGTTTAAGTTGGTATCAGAGCTAGTCACCGGAGACATCGCCGGAGGGGCGGTCGGCCGCCGCCACCGCCCTGCCCACCACCACCAAACAACCGCGCTTAGTCTTCTCTATCCACTCCTACTGCCGCCGTCAACCACCACTGCCGCCTCCACCTATGGCGGAACCCTAGCCGCCGCCACCACACCTTCACCATCCAAAACCCTTCTGCCGCCACACAACCAACAACCACCACTACACAACCAGTGGCTCCACAACGCCACAAGCCCGCCGCCTCCATGCTGCCACTGCCACTGCCACCATAGGTACGTCACTGCAGCACCTCCCCGCGTCGAGGGTTAGCAAATACAACTTGCTTTCTTGGCTCTAGACGCCGTCGCCGCCACCATACAACGGTTACCGTTTTTCCAGCGACGTGCACCTCGCGAAAGTCACAATGCTTTCAGTTCCGTTTATTCGAGGTTTGAAAAAAAAAAAATACAGATCTGCAATCGGGGAGAAGAAAAGGGGAACAAACCCCTAGTTGTTGAAGAACTCCGGCGAAGTGGTGAAGGCCGGAAGAAGATTAGGGTTTTCCTAATGTAGTTTCGATTGGGCCTTTGAGGCTGGACCTCACAAGCCCATTTACCATTGCTGTAAAAAGAAAAAAAAGAAAAAAAAAATGTGTGTGACGGGCGAAAGCATGGTGGAGAAGGAGAAGACCAACTATCTTTTTAGTTTTATGTTTTTTATATTTTCAACCTAAATCTCTCTCCGAGCTTAGTTTGCGGGGGAATATTAGACTAAGTGATATAGTATAGGGACTAGACTTGTAATATAGTGTTCTATATAAACACCTCTTTATGTAAACCCTAATCACACACAATCACATTCTAATACAATCATATTACAAGGTTTAAGTTCATGGATAAGATTTTGTTTATGATTAACAAGCCATATGCATCAATCCATTAAAACAAGAACAATCTCCACCTTTCTTTTATTAACCTATCTTTCTCATCCACCCCTATATTTCCCATCAACCCAACCAAAAAAGGAACCATTTTTGCACTTGTGTTATGAAGAGGGCCCACCTCCTCCATTAAGACAAAAAAAAAAATAATAAAAAAATAAAAAATAAAGATTGGTTTTTGATCCTACAGTTATTATTATTTGGTGATCTTTGGGATACTTGGTTATCAAGATAACAACATACATGGTTCATGAACTGTAGAATTTGTGTGGACAAAAGCCATCTAGTTAGCTGTGATATGAACCTGCATTAATTGTTAGCTGATAAAAGCAAGACAATTGACATCATAATTTGAACTCTTAACTGACTTCCAAAACTATATATTAGCTAAAAACATCAGGATTCTAATTTACAGTCATTGAAGTCGCTTTTGGCTTGTAAATTCATTGGTTTTAAACATTGTTATCTTGAAATTGCTCCTCAAAAGTTGCTAAATTTTTCTTTCAAAAGATTCTGAAGTAGAATTCTTCTAGTTTAAAATCTTTTGCTGATACGTGTTGTTCTGTGTTATTTGTGTCTCATCTGTGCTGCATAGATGATTTGAATGGTTAATCATGGAGTCCTGGGATGCTGGCTGAAAGGGGTTCAAGATTTTGGTGGAATATATGTTTATTAATGATTGGAAATCTATTAGTTTCCTGTTCAAAGTATCTACATGATTGTCAGGGTAGGCTTCCTGGTTGCTGCCTCAATTGCAGCTTATGCAGTTAAGCAGGTTAATGTCAAACGCCCTCCATCGACTCCTGTAATCAAATCTGCAGGTTGTTCTTGCTCTTTTTGACAGAAAATTACAATTTTTATTTTAAACTTTGAATAATTTTTTGGCAAACTGGTTTTTAATAATCCAAACTATGACTTATTGGCTGATAGTAATCCAAACTAACACTTTGGCTGGTGATAATCCCTACTTTCATTTTTGTTGTCAATGGCAATTCTAGTAGCATAATCATCATAGATTTACACTTATTTTCGCTCAAAATGACGATTTTAAATGAAATAGAGAAACGTACAAGCGAAATCAAGTGGGAATCGAGTGTAAGTATATGATGATTATGCTACTGGGACTGCCATTGACGACAAAAATAAAAGTTGGGATTATTATCAGCCAAACTGTTAGTTTGGATTATTATCAGCCAATGAGTCATAGTTTGGATTATTAAAAACCAATTTACCTACTTTTTTTATGAATACTGATGTTGCTCTTATGGTGAAATTGGAGCTCAGGAAATGATGAAGAAGAAGAGGAAAAAGAAGAGGTCAAATTGATCAGTGGGTTGATCAATGTGCAGCCAAACAGTCCTGATTTTGAAGATGACATTCTGCCAGAATTTGCTGATCTTTTATCGGGCGAAATCGATATCCCATATGATAAAGATCGGGTTTATGAAACTGAGATGGCTATGAGCGAAAACGAGCTGGAACGATTAAGAAACCTGGTGAAAGAACTTGAGGAACGAGAAGTGAAACTCGAAGGGGAGCTGCTTGAATACTATGGATTGAAAGAACAAGAATCTGATGTTGTTGAATTACAAAGACAGTTAAAGATCAAAACAGTAGAAATCGATATGTTGAATGTCACCATCAATTCTTTACAAACTGAGAGGAAGAAACTGCAAGAAGAGGTTCTTCAAGGAGCTTCATACAAGAAGGAATTGGATTCAGCAAGGAATAAAATCAGGGAGCTTCAGAAACAGTTTCAACTTGAAGCAAATCAGACCAAAGGGCAGCTGTTGTTGTTAAAGCAACAAGTTGGGATTCTTCAAACAAAAGAACAAGATGCATTCAAGAAAGATGTAGATATTGATAAAAAGTTGAAAACTTTGAAGGAGTTAGAAGTGGATGTTGTGGAGCTCAAGAGGAAGAACAGAGAGCTTCAGCATGAGAAGAGAGAGTTGGTTATTAAACTTGATGCAGCCGAATCCAGAATCGCGACATTGTCCAGTACAACTGAGGTAACTCTTTATTATTAAAATTTGGCAGGTATTCCCAAATCTTTGAATTTACAAACCCACAATCAAATACTGAAATTAAAGACATAAATAAACGCGTAAAGTAAGGCAATCATAGATTTACGCATTTTACACTAAAAAATGAATTAATTGGAAATTGCTAAAATCGGGGAAAATCGTTAATTGACGAAATTGGAGCCCTAAATGATGGAATTCAGGTCCGACAACTGGGCCAGCGGTTTGCCACCTGATCCGGCTCGTCGAGACCTTTCCGTTCACTGTTTATGGGCCTTGTAACTCAACACGTAGCCCAAGCTATGGCCTTTTATGTTTGGGCCTTTCCTACTCTGTTTCCCTGTCTAGCTGGTCCACGTAGGAGTCTGCTAGCTGGTCCACGTAGGAGTCTGCTAGCTGTTGGATCGGCTCTGTATCATTATTTGATAGGTTGGTGTCTTTGAATCATCATAATGAATGTGTTTTCCATGGTGTTACAGACGGAAATGGTGGCCAGGGTTAGAGAAGAGGTGAACAAGTTAAAGCACACAAATGAGGACCTCTTAAAGCAAGTAGAGGGACTCCAGATGAACCGGTTTAGTGAAGTCGAGGAGCTGGTTTACCTTCGTTGGGTCAACGCGTGTCTTCGGTTCGAGCTTAGAAACTACGAGACACCAGCCGGGAAGACCTCAGCTCGTGACCTGAACAAAAATTTGAGCCCAAGATCCCAAGAAAAAGCTAAACAGTTAATGTTAGAGTACGCTGGGTCTGAACGTGGACAAGGTGACACTGACCTCGAGAGCAACTTTTCTCAACCGTCATCTCCTGGGAGTGAGGATTTCGACACTGCTTCCATCGATAGCTCCATGAGTCGGTACAGTAGTTTTAGTAAAAAACCGAGCTTGATTCAAAAAATTAAGAAATGGGGTAAAAGCAAAGATGATTCTCAATCTAGTGCTCTTACTTCACCTGCAAGATCATTTTCGGGTGGGTCCCCACGGGTTAGTGTTAGCCATAAACCGAGAGGTCCTTTAGAAGCTCTTATGTTAAGAAACGCGGGTGAGTCTGTAGCCATCACTACTTTCGGGGAGGGTGATCAAGAATCCCCTAATTCTCCTTCTGATATGAACAATGTTGCATCATCATTTCAGTTAATGTCTAGATCAGTTGAAGGGGTTTTAGATGAGAAGTACCCGGCTTATAAAGATCGTCATAAGCTCGCTTTAGAACGCGAAAAGAAAATTAAGGAAAAAGCCAATCAAGCAAGAGCGATTCGGTTTGGTGACACTTCAAGTTACAAACCACCAATCAACAGTAAAACAGTTAGTTTGCCTCTAAAACTTGCTCAAGTTAAGGAAAGGGTAACACTAACTCCTGATGCTTCAGCTAATCAATCTACTGATGGAAATACAGTTAATTCTGCAGCTGTTAGTAAGATACAGTTTGCTGACATTGAAAAGAGACCACCTAGGACTGCACGTCCTCCTCCTAGGCCGACAGGTGGCGCTCCTCCTACCACTGCTAATCTAGTGGTACCTGGCGGTGGACCTCCTCCTCCACCCCGTCCACCAGGAGCTCCACCACCGCCACCACCACCTGGTGGACCACCCCCACCACCTCCTCCACCAGGAAGCCTTGGTAGAGGAGCTGGTGGTGGTGATAAAGTTCACCGGGCTCCAGAGTTGGTTGAATTTTACCAAAGCTTGATGAAGCGTGAAGCGAAGAAGGATACATCTATCATATCCACTATTGCATCTAACACAGCAGATGCAAGGAGTAACATGATTGGCGAGATTGAGAACCGATCAACTTTCCTATTGGCTGTATGTTTCAACATTCTAATCTTTTTTTTTTTAAATTAATATGGTGCTAAAATAAGTTTAATCTTTTTCAGGTAAAAGCTGATGTGGAAAATCAAGGTGATTTTGTTGAGTCACTCGCGGCTGAAGTCCGCGCTGCTTCCTTTACCAACATCGAAGATTTGCTGGCCTTCGTAAACTGGCTAGACGAAGAACTCTCTTTCTTGGTATAACATGTTATTCAGTAAATTCTACACAAATATTATGTACAAATTTGAATTACAGTTTAAAAAGAAATGTTTATTTGTTTTGAAAGGTTGATGAGAGGGCAGTATTGAAGCATTTTGATTGGCCAGAAGGGAAAGCAGATGCACTGAGAGAAGCAGCCTTTGAATATCAAGACCTGATGAAACTTGAATCACAAGTAACTAATTTTGTTGATGATCCTAATCTTTCTTGTGAAGCTGCTTTGAAGAAAATGTACAAGTTGCTAGAGAAGTATGTGTTAGAAGAATCTAATTTTTAAATTTAAATATTTTAAATTTTTTTTTCCAGTTATTAAGAAGTACAATCTGGTTATTTTTCAGGGTAGAGAACAGTGTTTACGCGTTACTACGCACAAGGGACATGGCTATGTCCAGATATAAAGATTTTGGCATCCCAGTCAACTGGTTGCAAGATTCAGGCGTTGTAGGCAAGGTATGGTTATCTTAAGTTATAAATTTTAAATTGGTCACACGTTCAAAATGTAAACAAGATAAAAAAGAAACAAATTTTATTTGCAGATCAAGCTGGCGTCTGTACAATTGGCTAGGAAATACATGAAGCGGGTTGCTTTAGAACTTGATGCATTGGATGGACCTGAAAAAGAACCAAACAGAGAGTTTCTGGTGCTTCAGGGCGTGCGTTTTGCTTTCCGTGTTCATCAGGTAATATATATCTCCAGGCAGGGCAAAATGGGCGGGCGGGTCGGGCAGGTTTCATGTTGGGTTCGAGTCAAAACTGTCAACGTTTTAATATTGATCAAAAGGGTCAGGTTGACCCACAAACACTTTTTTGTCTTCATTTTAATTGAATTTTATAGATAATTATCATATTGAATGCAACAAAAAACTATATTATTACAATGATAATTTAAAATTTTAAATAAAATGATTTTATGTTTTTATTCATTTTAAAAACACATTGGGTGACTTTTCACCTGTTTGACCTCCTAGAGAAGTATAACCCAAATTGACCCGTTTGATCCTCTAGAGAAGTATAACCTAGATTGACCCGTTTGACCTCCTAGAGGAGAAATATAACCCAAATTGACCCGTTTGACCTCCTAGAGTAGTATAACCCAAATTGACCATTTGACGTCCTAGAGGAGAAGTATAACCCAAATTGACCTCTTAGAGGAGAAGTATAACCCCAATCGACCCGTTTGACCTAGATGGGAAGTATAACCGACCTGGTTGGTTGACCACCTAGTGGAGAATTAATTGACTCGTTTGTCCATAAATGGGCCAATTTCTCTATTTATGACTACGCGCCTTGGTGGAACATAAAATATGCCAGTTTGGAGTATACAAGTTACAAGTTATGTGTTAGTTAAAGCCATGGTTCTTGTTTACAGTTTGCAGGAGGGTTTGATGCAGAGAGCATGAAGGCATTTGAAGAGCTGAGAAGTCGTATGAATAAACAAACAAATGAGGAAAATGCCCCTGAAACATGAGTGTTTTTCATTTCTTTTTTTCATGATGATATATTCTATATAATAGTTTATGTTACCCATCTCTACTCATAATCATATACCTTATATCTTATACAACCACATGATCAAATTCAGTTACCAGGAATGTGTACAAGTATTACTATTATTATTTTAAATCCTTTTTCTAAAAGTTAAATGTAAACATGGTGAACTACATTCAATGAAAGGGTGCCTCAAAATCAGCTCGTATAATTTCAAGGCGTATTCGAGTCGATATGAGCTCGAATAAATTTAGTTGCAAAGCATAGATTGGGGAGTTGTAACATGGAATAGATAAAACATGTTTTGTGTACATTATATTTGACATTCTTTCTTCTTTTACCAACGTGGGGATTTTTTAAAAAAATTATTGGTTGTTACATTGTTTTTTCTTATTCACCAAGGTACGATGGCGATTTATAAATTATTAAAATAAACTAGATATTAAAATTTTGTTAATGAAATTTTTTTTAGCCTCCGTGAGACAAAGGAGACCAAGAAGCTATATGATAATACGTAGGTTCATGCCATTAGTGTCACCCACTTTTAGCGTCGCCCACTTTTTAGTGTCGTCTCTTTTTAGTGTTGACTGTACCTTTCTCTTTTCCTTACCCTTTTTTTAACAATGGCCACAATTACCACTATTATACCTTAAGAAAAGGCATCTCACAATTCACACAAGTCTGTATTTACCTTATCCCCTACAAACTATGGCTACTGGAAGACAATACTTGAACATTTCCTCATCACAAACATCTTTTGCTATGTTGACGGTTCCATTCCCTGTCCAGAATGTGATCTTTCCACTGCAGCTAATGATACAACAACTATTACAGTCAATCCCAACTACTCTACATGGATCCACAACGATGCTTATGTTCGAATGATTATCATTTTCGGTATTTCGGAGGCCTCCTTCTCACATGTTCAAGGCACTACTGCTCATGACCTTTGGGCTTTGGCTTTCTCTTGAACGGGCATATGCTCCTCACACTGCTTCAAGGAAATACACTCTTAAGACACAACTTCTTAAGCTTCACATGCAAGGAGATGAAACTCCACTCAACTATCTCAGCCGTGCATAAGACTATGTCACCACACTGGCCAACATGGAGAACCTATCAAAGACAAATATCTTGTTTTCTATGTCATTAATTTTAGGAGTGCATGAGGAATACAATTGCCTCAGATCACTATAAGAATTTTAGGTAGATTCAACGACTTGTTTCGACGACATGTCGTCGAGAATTCCTCCGTCGGCAAAACTTCGTCGAGACTGCTTAAAATGTCGTCTAGAAATAGTCGTCGAGATAGATTACCCTTGTCTCGACGACATGTCGCCGATATTGGGTTCTAATTACTAACATATATACATGCACAAATTCATCTATACTCATACAAACCATACATACATAACACCACCAATAATACATTTATACAAATAATACATTTCACAAATACATATAAATACCCAAATAAATAATACATACAAACTATACATTACAAAAAACATATAACATCATACAATTCATACAAATAATATATACATAACATCACCAATAATAGATCTATACAAACCTATAATTCACCAATTTCACAAATAATCCATACATATATATATATATATATATATATATATATATATATATATATATATATATAGGGGGAGGATCAAATAAGAAGTTGTTTTCGGCTAAAAACTCTAAGAAGTGACAAAAACATTAAGAAACGATATCAAACGAACTCGGATTGAGCTCATTTCAGCGGCGTTGGAATCGTATCGTCGAACTCTACCATCTTAGCTTTTAGGGTTTAGCTTTTAGGGTTTAGATCTTAGCGTTGAATTTTAGGATTTTAGCCTTAGGGTTTAGATTTTAGGGTTTAGGTTTTTTTGGGGGAGGGGGGGGGGGTAGGGGGTTTAGGTTTTTGGGGGGTGGGGGTGGTGGTTTTAGGCTTTTCGGGGTGGGGTTGGAGGGGGGTTTAGGTTTTTGGGGGTGCGGGTGGAGGGGGGTTTAGGTTTTTGGGTCCGGATTAGAGTTCGATGAGACGGTTCCAACGCCGCTCGAATGAGCTCAATCGGAGTTCGTTTGACCCACTTCTTAGCGTTTCTTAGCGAAAAACCACTTCTTAGCGGAACCTTCCCCTATATATATATATATATATATATATATATATATATTCATCTATATTGTTCAACTAAAAAACAATTAAAACCATACAAACTCTACATTTATATAAATTAACCATCAATAAAAAACACGAACCATGCATACTATACATCTATATAAATTAACCACCAATTTCACAAAATAATACATATATTTATATATTCATCTATATTATTCAAATAAAAAACAATTAAAACATTTATACAAAACTAAATCTCTCAAATCTAAACCTATACCAAAATATTAAACAAACGCTTATAAATCTATATAAAACTACCTAAATACACCTATAAACACAAAAATTATACATATTACCTCCGGATTTTTCTTGAAACGACGAGATTTCGTCGGTAAAACCCTCAATCTAGCTTCCAATCCGTTCACTTAACCAAGAACTTCACCTACACAAGATTTATATTAAAAATTTACAATTATAAAGAAAAATTACAAAAAAGTCAAAATCGGGTCTAACCACTTGAAGAAGATAAGTAATGGTGGAGGAGAAGGTAGAAAACGGTGGAATTTGAAGTAAAATAGCCGGAGTTGTGGGTGAAAGCCGAGAGGAATGTAGAGAGAAAAAAGGGTGTCAAATGAGGAGGAAAAGGGTTTCCTGCGTAACTTAATGCCAGGTAGGACCAGTCTCGACGACCTGTCGTCGAGATTGGGTCCTTTTATTTTAATTATTTTAATTATTAAATAAAAAGAATTTTTTATTATATACCAGTCTCGACGACATGTCGTCGAGATTATGTAATTTCTTTAAAAATAAAATGTTTAATATTTTACCAGGTAAAAAAATGAAAAAAAAATTATAAACACTAATCTCGACGACTTGTCGTCGAGACTAGTATTGGATAATGTGACATTCCGGATTTTTATTCACGCATTTGTAATATATATCATGTAATCATTTTCAACTAAATGAAATGCAAGTGTTTTTATTTAATTTTGAACAAAATATATATTTATTTATTTTATGGATTTAAAATAATTAAAATTTTATACATTTTAAACTTATATAAATTTTTATATAAAAATCTAAATTAAAAAGGCTTATATATAAAATAAGATAACCTATTTAAATAAAATAATTAACTTTTATAAAAATATTTATAATAATAATAATATAAGTTTATAAAATAAAATTTAAAATTAAAAAGAAATTTAATTAGTTTATTTTTAAAAAGTTGAGGGGACTGTTTTGAAAATTTTCAAACTAAAAGGTTTTAAACCAAAAACCGGTTAAGGGACTAAACATGGCCAAATCAAACCACAAGGACTCATCCGTAATTATCTCAAGGATTTTATTTAAACAGAATCAAACTTTAGGAACCAATTCTGCCATTTCCCAATTCGCAATTCCGGTCGTCTTCCCCATTGACCGGCGGTCCGAGCTATTTTCCGGCGAACCCCCGACACGTCTGTTCCCTGCACCTCGACAATAGAATTTGGTCTCCCTGACCTCGTCGTCCCCACGCAAACGAAAGCCCTCGACCAATTTGTCTCCCCGACATACAGAAAGTCTGATCTTGTTGGTGGCCGAGAACCCACGCCACGAATTCGAGCCCGACAGTCAACCTCCACGCGTGCTTGATAGCTCGTTAGCTTCGTCTCGTCCAGACGAATGTCTGGACATACTCAATTTCACGTTTGGTCATAAGGTTTGAGCTCGGTTATAAATAGCCATCTTCGGACCTGTTCGAACTTGCTACCCCTCTTCCACCCACTCTCACTTCAAATTGAAGACACCATTACATTCGTCGTCTCTGAGTGAAGCTGTGACCAAGGTTTTAGAGGCTAATTCCATCCAGAAGCTCGATCCCCATTCTTGACATTTTCGGATTTAAGCTTCTGCCGACCAGACTCTTCGCGACCAGGTTCGAGCCTCAATTTGTTTCCGTCATCTTCTGTTATCATCTGGTAAACAATTCCAAGCGAAAACGCGACCATCGCCCTTGAGTTACCGGGCAAACCAGTGTCATCGGACACGGTTTGCCGGTTGCCGTGGACCAGCGACCAATATCTCGCTTGTGTATATCAATTAACGGGTACACACATAACCAGCGATGGGCAGTAGCCCGCTGGTTATGCGTGTGTGTGTTTGATCCTGAGGTCGCGGGTTCGATCCCGGTTGGCCTTCGGCCCAAACTTTTTATTCTGTTTTTATTTTATTTATTTATTTTAACTTATTTTAATATTCTTTTTATACAATAAAAACTAAAACGAGCCGGTTTACTCGTTCGTTTATTTTAAAAACGATTAAACAACTTTTTATACATACTTAACCCACCCAAATTTTTATAAAATAATAAACACTATATTTTTAAAATTGTTAGAATAGTTTTAACTTACAAAAAATATATAGATAATAATGATAATATAAATAAATAAATATAAACTTTTATAAATACATAATAACTACTTATTTAAAAATGTAATATTTTAACAATATATACATTTTTATAAGTTAAAGTTTTACAAAATCATTATCATTTTTCTACCATATTTTATACAAATAAATATTAAGGAATATTATTATAAAACCTATACACATTTAAATATGAATACGCACATATATAAACATACAATAATACTTATCTATCCACATAGGATTTCATCGTGCTTAGGTTTCAACGTCCTTATCACCCGCACTCGTGGATTATCATATCCGCTAGCCAGGTGAGTTACATAGCCCCTATATTACATTTTTGCACATTTTGGGGTGAAACATTATACATGCTACTCACATTGTTTATACGTGTTATACATGTGGACTATATGCTTATTATCCTGGATGTACATACATTTAAACACAAGAAAACCAACAGTAATATTAATAGATCTATTGTGCCTGACCAGCCCACCCGGTTAGGGTGTTTATTACTGCATACTCGGATATAGCCGTGTGTTATATTCAAACATACCGGATATAGTGGGTAACTATATTCAAACATACCGGATTTAGCTGTTGTGCTATGTTCAAGCGCGTCAATCAAGGTTTGAATTGTGATTAGAAAAATGATACACCATATATATACTATGTTTAACAAGATAAACAATGAGTTGCAAAACGTTTTTATCTACTACTTATCGGAACTACAAAACCTATGTACTCACCAACTTTTTAGTTGACACTTGATTTAAATAATGTTTCAGGTTTGGATATGTGATTGCTTGCCGAAGATTCCTCCACTTAAGAACTATGGACCTAGTTAAATAAATCAATGTTTTGAACTAGACTAGGTTATTTGAAATGTATTATATTTGGATCTTTGTTGTCTTTAAATTTAATTAATGAATTATGTAACATTTTAGTTATCATGTGCTTTTGAACAATCATTCCATTGTCGGCCTCGATGATTCCGCCATCGGTCGGGGTGTGACAGATAAGCGCCAAAAGTATTCACCTTTTCCAGCTTGACCATCGCCGACAACGTGTCGTCGAGAAAAGGGGAAAAAAAGAGAATTGGTCTTGGCGACATGTATTCACCTTTTCCAGCTTGACCATCGCTTGACCATCGCCGACCTGTCGTCGTAACTGGTCCATCTATCTTGGCGACATATGTCGTCGAGATTGTGTCGTTGAAACTGCTTAAGTTTCTAGTAGTGAATCTACAATTCTTGCTCGGTCCTCTCTTTGACCATTGGTGAACTTTATGGTCTTTTGAGTGACTATGACGTGACCCAAATGACAGTCATCATGAAATTGGAAATGATTCCTAGTTAGCGTAATGAACTTGAATTAAAAGACCGGCCTCCTGTCGATCGAGTATGGATTGCATGGACCAAAATACATAGTTACCCCGTCAGTAAACATTTTAATTTACCACTAAATGAATAGATCTACTCATCTACACATATATATATATATATATATATATATATATATATATATATATATATATATATATATATATATCAGGAAATGTAGGGTAGCAGCTGCAGTTCTAAATACGTCACCAGACACCGTCATTTCTCCACGCAACATGTGACAAGTACATTCAATTCTTTCCTACCTTTTATACACATAAAATAATAATAATAATAATAACAATAATATGAGAGATCGTGTCTGGATCTCTTTCTATAAACACAGTACACCATGATACAGGAATAGTTATATAATGATTTTGTGTTTCTGATCAAATAATATTTTTTCCAGATTTTGGGGTCAGAAAGCAGACATATATTCTCAGTCTTTTGCATATATTGTGATCTAGACTACCTTTAACCCATGCTCCATTCCTTTTATCTCATTTTCAGCAGCTTTTGCAAGATCGGGTGATACCGCACAGATATGCAAGGGTTTTGTTGTCTATCATCGATCAGGTACCCCCCTCCCCCCCTCCCCCTCCCCCTCCCCCTTTCTTTTCGAATTTTTACCTAAAATGATATATTTTTAAAAAACAAAGTGGTAAATGATATGGGTTTACTGGAAAATATGGTAAACAGTAAAACCGCACCTCCCAATCACAGTTTCATTGTATTTGCAAACACCCAATCATTAGGTTTCAGAGATTTGCTAGAAGAATCACAGTTTCACTGTTATCATTCTAACTGAAACCGTGATTCGTAGTAACGGTTTCAGTTACTTTATTGCAGACACATATCTCGATAATATCATTTTGAACTGAAACCGTGATTCTGAAGTACGGTTTTACCATTTACCACATTTTCCAGTCAACCCTACCATTTACCACTTTGTTTTTCAAAAATATACCATTTTAAGAAAAAAAAATCCTTTCTTTTCTCGCGTTCTGTAGAATGGATACTCAGGTACTGATTCTATGTGAGTGTTGATGTGTTTTTATGAACAATGAGACATGTTATGTTCATGTGCTTGTATACTTATATGGATGTAAATATGTGTTATGACCTAATTTTATTCTATGCATGCATTAACTAGGCAAGTAAGATACATAGTATATGTATATGTTTCAATGGGTTATATTTAGCGGTATGCAAAGGTGTGTATCTTTAGAAAATGGAGGTCGATAGGGTAGGATTGATGTGACCTTATAATAATTATCGTTTATGGACCTAAGAAAACATGAGTGACCTTATAATAATTATCATTTATTAAAGTATTAAAAAGTTTAGCATTTCAAGCTATTAAAGTATCAGTACTCATTTAGAGTATTCACAACCCGTTTGGTATAATTATGTGAGTGAGTTTTGTATTTTGTAAGGAGTGGTTTAAAGTGGTTGTGAGTAGATGAGAGAGAAAAGATATAAAGTTTTTGTAAATATAAGGATAAAAGTAGTGTTTTTTAGTATAATTATAAGGATAAGGATAAGAAATATAAAGAATGGCCTGATAATGCTCTTATAAAGTATGACCTTATAATAATTATCATTTATCATCCCTCTCCCCTTACTTTTCTCCTAGTGAAGCTCCTTATGAGTTTTTAGAGACTTATATCCATTTATCCTCTTATGATAACTTCTTTATTATAGTCATAGTTGATAAGAAATTTAGCTCAGTTGTCAATTGGCTACCATCGAATTTTATTTCATATTTTCCTAATTATCAAATAGATATCTAGAACATCTTTCTTCATGGGTCCGTTCACAATATAATAAATGTTATAATTGGATCAATCTCAACTCCAAATAACAGCAAAGAATGAATCAAGTAAACGATTAAAAGTAAGAACCAAACGATTTCATCTCTTTATTAACACCAAATGATTACAAAACAAAAGCCCCAATTCAGGAGTGTAAGAACAAGAAGCAGCAAAAGATTAGGCTAACTAACTGTTAACGTATTAACAAGTCACTAATATCCCCTGAAGTTGGGGTTTCAGTGAATGGCAGAACTAGTCCCTCTACTTTCAGAAAACTTTAGAACATATTAACAATCAAACAATGACACAGTAACATACAACTTGAGAGGGTCTTTGTACAACCGGAACGCAGGGGCTATGTATCACACGTGTTAATACGTGTCTTCTTCTATTCCTATCTACCTGACATTGATACCTGACATTGATAATCTGATACGTGTCTTCTTCCTGTTCTGTTCCTTTTCAGAGACGTGATGAGAGATGGAGACAGATGCGCCGCTACCTTCACCGGTGAGCATCGCCACCATCATCGGCCAGCACCGACATCCCCTCTACTTCAAGTCTTTTCTTTAACGTCAATATCAAAAGGCCCAACTGCCTTTTGCATTGATGGTTTCACATACATTATTAACAATAAACATGCACCGACTTCAAAGTTTTATGTCTTTTTAGCATCCAAAATACTTATACCAATCAAATAATTCTATATATGGTTTGGAACTTATGTGTAATGATAGTATTCTCTGAAGTTCATGTGAGGATTTACTCTTATAACCTTTCGAGTTCTAAGTTTGATAAAAGAGGACTTAATTAGGCCCTCTTCATTATTTTTCGCGTTACTACAACTCACAACAAAAGATGTCTATTTCTATCTCAAGAAACTTGTGTATGTGAGATTCTAGTCTATGCAAAATGTTTATATCCACAAACTAGCACCGCTCCTATCACACCATCTCAAAAGTGGGCTTATAATACTTTTAGTCGAGGGTGCCTCACTTTTTAGAAACATTTCACATTACTCATCATTTTACCTTTATACATGTCACCATTATCTATGATGACAGTAAGAGGGCTATGCCAAATATATTAAGATTTATATCAATTTTATTGGGAAAATGTGGTCATTGCTCAATTAACGCCCTTCATGTTTGCTACCCTCGCAATATGATGTAAAATTCATCAAGAGACTCTCATCCTCTTCTTTTACCAAATTATGGTCGGTAACGTGTTTGAATTTCCAAGTTCTACCATAACAAATAATACATGGTAGGCTGTATGTTAGCCATTAGTCGATGAGCCTAAGGTATTATCATAAGTTTCATTGTTTATACATCTTTTGAATTTTTTTTGTCTACTACACATAATCAATATTGTATCAGTGAGTTGTTCGGTACAAAATTTAAAGGGAAAATTACCAAGATGGTCATTTGACCCAGTTTACTTTACCAAAATGGTCACAACTTTTTAGGCGTCTAAAACATGGTTATGAAGACCAATAGCCAGCTAAGCTGATAGCCGGCTCCAAATTCCGTGCCCGATTGAAATATTTCAGACTTTAGACCAATCAGACGTTGACACGTGACATCACGGAAATTTTAGCCGGCGAGTTTTTTTTTCAGCTTTCGATTTTAGCCAGATATTTGATTTTTCTTAGCCGGCTATTTGACTTTCCTTAGCCGGCTATTTGACTTTCCTTAGCCGCCTATTTGAATGTTCATAGCCGGCTATTTGTCTGAAAATAAACGCAACAATCATATAATAAGTATTAAAATACAATATATGTTTAATGTTTTAAAATAAACATAACAATATATTATGTAAAAAGTAGTGTTCAAATACAATATTAAACTAATGTGTTAATAACTCCAAATGACTTTACCGGACCCAACCCACCCCTAATTCGATAAGTGCTGATTTTGCATTTATCATCTATTTATTATGTTCGGCATTAATAACATCATTAAGCTCAAAATAAAAACCTACCAAGAAACTTCATTAGACCAAGTTGTTCCGCTATATGCTATTACAAACCAGAGACTTATTGCATATATATACCACCCATATAATTAATATGCATTCAATTCCATTTTTTTCATGTATTGTGCATGAAACTCCTTCCATGGATAGCATGTCTCGATCTATCTCCTCATAAGTAGTGTGGTAGAGGAGCTAACCAACTTATTTATCCAATAAACTGGCTAGATTTGTGATAAAAACAATCGCCACAAAAGATTAATGCTAAACAAGCTAACCAAAGTTTCACTTGAAACAAATTTCGTTAGAGCATTTCGCAATAGAGGAGGTCAAGGACTCCTCCACTGTGGCGAAGCTTGAAAAAACGCAGAGGGCAGCGGCGGAATCCTATAATTTTTTTCCCCTATAAACTTTTCCGTCGAATACGTATAAATTAACATGTATGATAAATTGGGGGGGGGGGGGTTGTGAAGCTTCACCATTGCCTCCACGCACCCTTTCTCTCTCCAAACTCAGAGACATCACCCGGTATTGCCCCTCCTCTAGCAAGCAACCCATCTCTCTTCCACAAACCGTCTGTATGCGTGGATTTTGTCCGTCTCTCTCCTCCCCCTCGCTTCTCCACATCAATGTCTCTTGCTTCCTTCACATTTCTTACTCATGGATACATGTATATGCTAATTGTACCAAGTCAAGAAAATTAACCTATTAGAATAAAAATCAGTAGACCGGAAGAGAGTTACCATTAAGTGGATTTTTTTTAATGGCCAATGAATACTATAAGCCCGGCCACCCGGGTAAACCCATTGGCGAAAGGACACCCACCCGGGAACGCAGACAGCCCGCACCCACCATTCCAGGGGAAAACCACCACCTGATTAAGACCCACTATGGTAAAACCTCTGGCCCATCTGAGAATATTACATCAAGTGAGTCTCGAACCCATGACCTTCCACATTGGAAGGTCATGGGGGTGTTGAATCAGACTAATGTTTAGAGATTAGTTTTTACTCCTTCTAAACTCTTGCTTATTTCATTCAACCAAAGACATACATTAAATAACAAAAATAAACTCTTGCTCCTAAAGATTAGGCACCACTAACCCCACTAAACCACTACTTTGACTATCTAATTAAAACATTAAAAACATGTGCCTAAATTAACAACATGCTTACCATACCCATTAACCCGTAACCCGACTTGACCCGGATTTGACCCGTACCCATCAAGATTAACTCCAACAGGGGGTGCCTCCTCCAAAACCAATTGATATGGGGATCACTGGCTAAGCAGATTGAGTGGCAATATGTATCGGTCCTTGTACAATTGTAAGTTTTTTTTTGCAGTATGATAACTCTGAACATAAAGCTAGTTATAAATTAATTATCTAGTTCTATATAACACAACTTTATCAAATATTATTCTTTCATTAACTGAAGTTACTTCAAAGCTTTTGGATATAGCTGGTTATATGATGTTTCATGTTTGACAATCTCATTCCCAACTTAATTATAATGGGTAAGGATCATTTCTGCTAATATTTGTTGGTGACAACTTTCTAATGCCTATTACTTGTATCCAACAATTAATGAACAACAAATAAACTTTTCTCTGACTGTAGTCACAACTTTTAAAGATTTAGAAAATTTGATAGAGAATAGAAGGAAAGAAATATAAAATGGTGATTAAAAAGATGACTGAAAGTACAATACACACACACAATAACTGTTTTGATACATTCTTGATTTGCTTTTCAAATTTATGTTAATACTTAATAGGCTGAAATTAAAAAAATTCCAATTAAGTGAAGTCCTAACTCCTAGGAATAGCTAAGAAAGCCAGATGAAATTAGGTGTGCTGGAGTAGGACAATATAGGACCATATATAGATATACCAAACTAATTAACATACATGCTGATTAATGTTCTCACTGCAGGGAAACCTTCTTACTTGCCTTGGTTTTGAGATTGAACATGCAGAATGTTGGTGGTGCTAGACATGAGAAATAAGCTAGGGTTTTGTTCATAAACATCACCTGTCAGAGAAACAGTGTTTGGCAGAATTCCATAGTTGTAGTACTCATTCACAAAATTGTCAGCATCCCATTCACCAAGCAAGAATCCTGCTGGAGGGTTGTGGTTGATCAATTTGGAGCAATTCCCAGAATAATTTTCAAAACTGTTAAGATTAATGGTGCCTGATTGAGGTTGATCTTGAAGCAAGTGAGTACAGGAATGTTCAAGGGATGAACTTTCAGATGGACTAGAAGGGAAAAACCCTAATTCCTCTGCATTGTGATTATTAGGGTTTGTTAAGTAACCTAACCCTAATTTGTAAATTTCCTCTTTAGGGTTTCCTCTAAACAACTCTTTTGATTTTTCAAGTTCTTTGATCATAAGTCTCTCTCTTGTTCTATCTCTTGCTCTTGCTCTTGCCTGATCTCTTGTTTCCCTTACCGAAGAATTATTCCGAATTTGCTTCCTCGATTTCGTGTTCTTGATCATCTCCTCCTCCTTCGAGTTCTCCGGATCAATGTTAGTGGTTTTGATCTCACTAGTGATCAACCCAACTTCACTCATGCTTTGATTGGTGTGTTGAGGACTATAATTTTCAGCTACCTCTTTGATGGCTTTATTGGACTTGCTAAAAAGCCACTCAATGGTCTTACTAGCTTTGTCAAACCCTAACAAGTCTTGAAGATCGAAAAACTTTCGCGCAATATGAAGTGACAATCTCATCCTCCTGTCTCTAAGACCTTGAGCTGTATGTATCTTGCTGTGCCTGTCTTTCTTATTAACACTTCTTTTCTTTAGACGTTTCGATTCGGAAAGGAAGGGCTCGGTGGTGTTTATGGGTTTGTCTGGATAGGCGTCATTGGGATAAGGTAATATCGTTGTAGTGTGTATTGGAGTAGTAGATATACCATCAAAGAAAGGTGAAGGGAAGTCCAAAAACAAAGGAGGTTCTTCTTCTTGATTTGAATTGAGAATTTCATTAAAGTTTTCCATGTTTGGATGGATGAAAAGACATTCATGTTTTCTTGAAGAACACAAATGTTCCATATTAACAGAGAGAAACAAATAGTTTTGAATGCTATTTTTGGATAATAAAAGGTTCTTATATATAACTTGGATCAAGAGCTTTAACTAACAGTGGATATGTTAGTGGTGGTGATGCTGTAATCGCACAAGTGAAGAAGATAGAGAGGAGGGTTATGAACATATGAAGGAGCACTTGATGCTTTCTTACAAAAGCATGTTGGACCATCTATGATTGATGAGAGAGAGGAAAAAAAGTAACATGTTAGCACTTCACGTGGTACCAGAGTAGCTATTTTTTAGTTTCCAGACCTAGTAAGAGAGAAAATAAGGACATTCTAACTTTAAATTCAAAATTATTGTTAGACCATCCGTACAGAAGGATTCGTCCGTGGCCATGAACCATCACAGACGGAGACATAGAGAGGGAGAGGTTGAGATTGAAGAAAGAGATTGAGATTGGAGAGAGAGATTGACCGACTAGGATTGGAGAAAGAGAGAAATGTCTATGTGAATAAACAGAGGAAACACTACAAGGATTCTTCTCTGATACGATGACCCTATGGCGACGACACAATTCCTGATGACAAATTCCCAGATGCAATAGGCTATCCCGATGATAAATTCCTGGATGTCGTCGGGAAAAGTCCGACGTATCAGACAAGTTTTGTTGTAGTGAAAAACACCGACGTAGCTCCCGCCTATGAACTCATTCATCACGGATGCTCTTATTCTCTTAACTTCAAGATATTTTCATTATCATACTAGCTACGTTGAACTTGAATAACCTAAAGATTACAAAAGATAATGTATTTAAACTGTAATGTTTATGAAACGAAAGGTTAATGAAATGAAACGTTTATGAAATGAAAGGTTTACGAATAGAATTGTTTATCAAACAAGTATGATTACGAAATGAATTGTTTACGAAAGGAATTGATTATAAAATGAATGAAAGGGTTTTTAAATGAATGTTATGTTTTATGAAAAAAAAAATGGTAAATGTTTTTATGAAGTCGTTACATGTCTCATATGTTAAGAGAACGAATTGACGATTATGAAGTCTGGGGATAATTATCACAAACCTTATGCTAGATTATGGACAACGAGCCATACTTAACATATTCCACATGGACACTGCATTTGTGGCATGTCAATGGTTTTTATGTTTTTTATATTTTCAACCTAAATCTCTCTCCGAGCTTAGTTTGCGGGGGAATATTAGACTAAGTGATATAGTATAGGGACTAGACTTGTAATATAGTGTTCTATATAAACACCTCTTTATGTAAACCCTAATCACACACAATCACATTCTAATACAATCATATTACAAGGTTTAAGTTCATGGATAAGATTTTGTTTATGATTAACAAGCCATATGCATCAATCCATTAAAACAAGAACAATCTCCACCTTTCTTTTATTAACCTATCTTTCTCATCCACCCCTATATTTCCCATCAACCCAACCAAAAAAGGAACCATTTTTGCACTTGTGTTATGAAGAGGGCCCACCTCCTCCATTAAGACAAAAAAAAAAATAATAAAAAAATAAAAAATAAAGATTGGTTTTTGATCCTACAGTTATTATTATTTGGTGATCTTTGGGATACTTGGTTATCAAGATAACAACATACATGGTTCATGAACTGTAGAATTTGTGTGGACAAAAGCCATCTAGTTAGCTGTGATATGAACCTGCATTAATTGTTAGCTGATAAAAGCAAGACAATTGACATCATAATTTGAACTCTTAACTGACTTCCAAAACTATATATTAGCTAAAAACATCAGGATTCTAATTTACAGTCATTGAAGTCGCTTTTGGCTTGTAAATTCATTGGTTTTAAACATTGTTATCTTGAAATTGCTCCTCAAAAGTTGCTAAATTTTTCTTTCAAAAGATTCTGAAGTAGAATTCTTCTAGTTTAAAATCTTTTGCTGATACGTGTTGTTCTGTGTTATTTGTGTCTCATCTGTGCTGCATAGATGATTTGAATGGTTAATCATGGAGTCCTGGGATGCTGGCTGAAAGGGGTTCAAGATTTTGGTGGAATATATGTTTATTAATGATTGGAAATCTATTAGTTTCCTGTTCAAAGTATCTACATGATTGTCAGGGTAGGCTTCCTGGTTGCTGCCTCAATTGCAGCTTATGCAGTTAAGCAGGTTAATGTCAAACGCCCTCCATCGACTCCTGTAATCAAATCTGCAGGTTGTTCTTGCTCTTTTTGACAGAAAATTACAATTTTTATTTTAAACTTTGAATAATTTTTTGGCAAACTGGTTTTTAATAATCCAAACTATGACTTATTGGCTGATAGTAATCCAAACTAACACTTTGGCTGGTGATAATCCCTACTTTCATTTTTGTTGTCAATGGCAATTCTAGTAGCATAATCATCATAGATTTACACTTATTTTCGCTCAAAATGACGATTTTAAATGAAATAGAGAAACGTACAAGCGAAATCAAGTGGGAATCGAGTGTAAGTATATGATGATTATGCTACTGGGACTGCCATTGACGACAAAAATAAAAGTTGGGATTATTATCAGCCAAACTGTTAGTTTGGATTATTATCAGCCAATGAGTCATAGTTTGGATTATTAAAAACCAATTTACCTACTTTTTTTATGAATACTGATGTTGCTCTTATGGTGAAATTGGAGCTCAGGAAATGATGAAGAAGAAGAGGAAAAAGAAGAGGTCAAATTGATCAGTGGGTTGATCAATGTGCAGCCAAACAGTCCTGATTTTGAAGATGACATTCTGCCAGAATTTGCTGATCTTTTATCGGGCGAAATCGATATCCCATATGATAAAGATCGGGTTTATGAAACTGAGATGGCTATGAGCGAAAACGAGCTGGAACGATTAAGAAACCTGGTGAAAGAACTTGAGGAACGAGAAGTGAAACTCGAAGGGGAGCTGCTTGAATACTATGGATTGAAAGAACAAGAATCTGATGTTGTTGAATTACAAAGACAGTTAAAGATCAAAACAGTAGAAATCGATATGTTGAATGTCACCATCAATTCTTTACAAACTGAGAGGAAGAAACTGCAAGAAGAGGTTCTTCAAGGAGCTTCATACAAGAAGGAATTGGATTCAGCAAGGAATAAAATCAGGGAGCTTCAGAAACAGTTTCAACTTGAAGCAAATCAGACCAAAGGGCAGCTGTTGTTGTTAAAGCAACAAGTTGGGATTCTTCAAACAAAAGAACAAGATGCATTCAAGAAAGATGTAGATATTGATAAAAAGTTGAAAACTTTGAAGGAGTTAGAAGTGGATGTTGTGGAGCTCAAGAGGAAGAACAGAGAGCTTCAGCATGAGAAGAGAGAGTTGGTTATTAAACTTGATGCAGCCGAATCCAGAATCGCGACATTGTCCAGTACAACTGAGGTAACTCTTTATTATTAAAATTTGGCAGGTATTCCCAAATCTTTGAATTTACAAACCCACAATCAAATACTGAAATTAAAGACATAAATAAACGCGTAAAGTAAGGCAATCATAGATTTACGCATTTTACACTAAAAAATGAATTAATTGGAAATTGCTAAAATCGGGGAAAATCGTTAATTGACGAAATTGGAGCCCTAAATGATGGAATTCAGGTCCGACAACTGGGCCAGCGGTTTGCCACCTGATCCGGCTCGTCGAGACCTTTCCGTTCACTGTTTATGGGCCTTGTAACTCAACACGTAGCCCAAGCTATGGCCTTTTATGTTTGGGCCTTTCCTACTCTGTTTCCCTGTCTAGCTGGTCCACGTAGGAGTCTGCTAGCTGGTCCACGTAGGAGTCTGCTAGCTGTTGGATCGGCTCTGTATCATTATTTGATAGGTTGGTGTCTTTGAATCATCATAATGAATGTGTTTTCCATGGTGTTACAGACGGAAATGGTGGCCAGGGTTAGAGAAGAGGTGAACAAGTTAAAGCACACAAATGAGGACCTCTTAAAGCAAGTAGAGGGACTCCAGATGAACCGGTTTAGTGAAGTCGAGGAGCTGGTTTACCTTCGTTGGGTCAACGCGTGTCTTCGGTTCGAGCTTAGAAACTACGAGACACCAGCCGGGAAGACCTCAGCTCGTGACCTGAACAAAAATTTGAGCCCAAGATCCCAAGAAAAAGCTAAACAGTTAATGTTAGAGTACGCTGGGTCTGAACGTGGACAAGGTGACACTGACCTCGAGAGCAACTTTTCTCAACCGTCATCTCCTGGGAGTGAGGATTTCGACACTGCTTCCATCGATAGCTCCATGAGTCGGTACAGTAGTTTTAGTAAAAAACCGAGCTTGATTCAAAAAATTAAGAAATGGGGTAAAAGCAAAGATGATTCTCAATCTAGTGCTCTTACTTCACCTGCAAGATCATTTTCGGGTGGGTCCCCACGGGTTAGTGTTAGCCATAAACCGAGAGGTCCTTTAGAAGCTCTTATGTTAAGAAACGCGGGTGAGTCTGTAGCCATCACTACTTTCGGGGAGGGTGATCAAGAATCCCCTAATTCTCCTTCTGATATGAACAATGTTGCATCATCATTTCAGTTAATGTCTAGATCAGTTGAAGGGGTTTTAGATGAGAAGTACCCGGCTTATAAAGATCGTCATAAGCTCGCTTTAGAACGCGAAAAGAAAATTAAGGAAAAAGCCAATCAAGCAAGAGCGATTCGGTTTGGTGACACTTCAAGTTACAAACCACCAATCAACAGTAAAACAGTTAGTTTGCCTCTAAAACTTGCTCAAGTTAAGGAAAGGGTAACACTAACTCCTGATGCTTCAGCTAATCAATCTACTGATGGAAATACAGTTAATTCTGCAGCTGTTAGTAAGATACAGTTTGCTGACATTGAAAAGAGACCACCTAGGACTGCACGTCCTCCTCCTAGGCCGACAGGTGGCGCTCCTCCTACCACTGCTAATCTAGTGGTACCTGGCGGTGGACCTCCTCCTCCACCCCGTCCACCAGGAGCTCCACCACCGCCACCACCACCTGGTGGACCACCCCCACCACCTCCTCCACCAGGAAGCCTTGGTAGAGGAGCTGGTGGTGGTGATAAAGTTCACCGGGCTCCAGAGTTGGTTGAATTTTACCAAAGCTTGATGAAGCGTGAAGCGAAGAAGGATACATCTATCATATCCACTATTGCATCTAACACAGCAGATGCAAGGAGTAACATGATTGGCGAGATTGAGAACCGATCAACTTTCCTATTGGCTGTATGTTTCAACATTCTAATCTTTTTTTTTTTAAATTAATATGGTGCTAAAATAAGTTTAATCTTTTTCAGGTAAAAGCTGATGTGGAAAATCAAGGTGATTTTGTTGAGTCACTCGCGGCTGAAGTCCGCGCTGCTTCCTTTACCAACATCGAAGATTTGCTGGCCTTCGTAAACTGGCTAGACGAAGAACTCTCTTTCTTGGTATAACATGTTATTCAGTAAATTCTACACAAATATTATGTACAAATTTGAATTACAGTTTAAAAAGAAATGTTTATTTGTTTTGAAAGGTTGATGAGAGGGCAGTATTGAAGCATTTTGATTGGCCAGAAGGGAAAGCAGATGCACTGAGAGAAGCAGCCTTTGAATATCAAGACCTGATGAAACTTGAATCACAAGTAACTAATTTTGTTGATGATCCTAATCTTTCTTGTGAAGCTGCTTTGAAGAAAATGTACAAGTTGCTAGAGAAGTATGTGTTAGAAGAATCTAATTTTTAAATTTAAATATTTTAAATTTTTTTTTCCAGTTATTAAGAAGTACAATCTGGTTATTTTTCAGGGTAGAGAACAGTGTTTACGCGTTACTACGCACAAGGGACATGGCTATGTCCAGATATAAAGATTTTGGCATCCCAGTCAACTGGTTGCAAGATTCAGGCGTTGTAGGCAAGGTATGGTTATCTTAAGTTATAAATTTTAAATTGGTCACACGTTCAAAATGTAAACAAGATAAAAAAGAAACAAATTTTATTTGCAGATCAAGCTGGCGTCTGTACAATTGGCTAGGAAATACATGAAGCGGGTTGCTTTAGAACTTGATGCATTGGATGGACCTGAAAAAGAACCAAACAGAGAGTTTCTGGTGCTTCAGGGCGTGCGTTTTGCTTTCCGTGTTCATCAGGTAATATATATCTCCAGGCAGGGCAAAATGGGCGGGCGGGTCGGGCAGGTTTCATGTTGGGTTCGAGTCAAAACTGTCAACGTTTTAATATTGATCAAAAGGGTCAGGTTGACCCACAAACACTTTTTTGTCTTCATTTTAATTGAATTTTATAGATAATTATCATATTGAATGCAACAAAAAACTATATTATTACAATGATAATTTAAAATTTTAAATAAAATGATTTTATGTTTTTATTCATTTTAAAAACACATTGGGTGACTTTTCACCTGTTTGACCTCCTAGAGAAGTATAACCCAAATTGACCCGTTTGATCCTCTAGAGAAGTATAACCTAGATTGACCCGTTTGACCTCCTAGAGGAGAAATATAACCCAAATTGACCCGTTTGACCTCCTAGAGTAGTATAACCCAAATTGACCATTTGACGTCCTAGAGGAGAAGTATAACCCAAATTGACCTCTTAGAGGAGAAGTATAACCCCAATCGACCCGTTTGACCTAGATGGGAAGTATAACCGACCTGGTTGGTTGACCACCTAGTGGAGAATTAATTGACTCGTTTGTCCATAAATGGGCCAATTTCTCTATTTATGACTACGCGCCTTGGTGGAACATAAAATATGCCAGTTTGGAGTATACAAGTTACAAGTTATGTGTTAGTTAAAGCCATGGTTCTTGTTTACAGTTTGCAGGAGGGTTTGATGCAGAGAGCATGAAGGCATTTGAAGAGCTGAGAAGTCGTATGAATAAACAAACAAATGAGGAAAATGCCCCTGAAACATGAGTGTTTTTCATTTCTTTTTTTCATGATGATATATTCTATATAATAGTTTATGTTACCCATCTCTACTCATAATCATATACCTTATATCTTATACAACCACATGATCAAATTCAGTTACCAGGAATGTGTACAAGTATTACTATTATTATTTTAAATCCTTTTTCTAAAAGTTAAATGTAAACATGGTGAACTACATTCAATGAAAGGGTGCCTCAAAATCAGCTCGTATAATTTCAAGGCGTATTCGAGTCGATATGAGCTCGAATAAATTTAGTTGCAAAGCATAGATTGGGGAGTTGTAACATGGAATAGATAAAACATGTTTTGTGTACATTATATTTGACATTCTTTCTTCTTTTACCAACGTGGGGATTTTTTAAAAAAATTATTGGTTGTTACATTGTTTTTTCTTATTCACCAAGGTACGATGGCGATTTATAAATTATTAAAATAAACTAGATATTAAAATTTTGTTAATGAAATTTTTTTTAGCCTCCGTGAGACAAAGGAGACCAAGAAGCTATATGATAATACGTAGGTTCATGCCATTAGTGTCACCCACTTTTAGCGTCGCCCACTTTTTAGTGTCGTCTCTTTTTAGTGTTGACTGTACCTTTCTCTTTTCCTTACCCTTTTTTTAACAATGGCCACAATTACCACTATTATACCTTAAGAAAAGGCATCTCACAATTCACACAAGTCTGTATTTACCTTATCCCCTACAAACTATGGCTACTGGAAGACAATACTTGAACATTTCCTCATCACAAACATCTTTTGCTATGTTGACGGTTCCATTCCCTGTCCAGAATGTGATCTTTCCACTGCAGCTAATGATACAACAACTATTACAGTCAATCCCAACTACTCTACATGGATCCACAACGATGCTTATGTTCGAATGATTATCATTTTCGGTATTTCGGAGGCCTCCTTCTCACATGTTCAAGGCACTACTGCTCATGACCTTTGGGCTTTGGCTTTCTCTTGAACGGGCATATGCTCCTCACACTGCTTCAAGGAAATACACTCTTAAGACACAACTTCTTAAGCTTCACATGCAAGGAGATGAAACTCCACTCAACTATCTCAGCCGTGCATAAGACTATGTCACCACACTGGCCAACATGGAGAACCTATCAAAGACAAATATCTTGTTTTCTATGTCATTAATTTTAGGAGTGCATGAGGAATACAATTGCCTCAGATCACTATAAGAATTTTAGGTAGATTCAACGACTTGTTTCGACGACATGTCGTCGAGAATTCCTCCGTCGGCAAAACTTCGTCGAGACTGCTTAAAATGTCGTCTAGAAATAGTCGTCGAGATAGATTACCCTTGTCTCGACGACATGTCGCCGATATTGGGTTCTAATTACTAACATATATACATGCACAAATTCATCTATACTCATACAAACCATACATACATAACACCACCAATAATACATTTATACAAATAATACATTTCACAAATACATATAAATACCCAAATAAATAATACATACAAACTATACATTACAAAAAACATATAACATCATACAATTCATACAAATAATATATACATAACATCACCAATAATAGATCTATACAAACCTATAATTCACCAATTTCACAAATAATCCATACATATATATATATATATATATATATATATATATATATATATATATATATATATAGGGGGAGGATCAAATAAGAAGTTGTTTTCGGCTAAAAACTCTAAGAAGTGACAAAAACATTAAGAAACGATATCAAACGAACTCGGATTGAGCTCATTTCAGCGGCGTTGGAATCGTATCGTCGAACTCTACCATCTTAGCTTTTAGGGTTTAGCTTTTAGGGTTTAGATCTTAGCGTTGAATTTTAGGATTTTAGCCTTAGGGTTTAGATTTTAGGGTTTAGGTTTTTTTGGGGGAGGGGGGGGGGGTAGGGGGTTTAGGTTTTTGGGGGGTGGGGGTGGTGGTTTTAGGCTTTTCGGGGTGGGGTTGGAGGGGGGTTTAGGTTTTTGGGGGTGCGGGTGGAGGGGGGTTTAGGTTTTTGGGTCCGGATTAGAGTTCGATGAGACGGTTCCAACGCCGCTCGAATGAGCTCAATCGGAGTTCGTTTGACCCACTTCTTAGCGTTTCTTAGCGAAAAACCACTTCTTAGCGGAACCTTCCCCTATATATATATATATATATATATATATATATATATTCATCTATATTGTTCAACTAAAAAACAATTAAAACCATACAAACTCTACATTTATATAAATTAACCATCAATAAAAAACACGAACCATGCATACTATACATCTATATAAATTAACCACCAATTTCACAAAATAATACATATATTTATATATTCATCTATATTATTCAAATAAAAAACAATTAAAACATTTATACAAAACTAAATCTCTCAAATCTAAACCTATACCAAAATATTAAACAAACGCTTATAAATCTATATAAAACTACCTAAATACACCTATAAACACAAAAATTATACATATTACCTCCGGATTTTTCTTGAAACGACGAGATTTCGTCGGTAAAACCCTCAATCTAGCTTCCAATCCGTTCACTTAACCAAGAACTTCACCTACACAAGATTTATATTAAAAATTTACAATTATAAAGAAAAATTACAAAAAAGTCAAAATCGGGTCTAACCACTTGAAGAAGATAAGTAATGGTGGAGGAGAAGGTAGAAAACGGTGGAATTTGAAGTAAAATAGCCGGAGTTGTGGGTGAAAGCCGAGAGGAATGTAGAGAGAAAAAAGGGTGTCAAATGAGGAGGAAAAGGGTTTCCTGCGTAACTTAATGCCAGGTAGGACCAGTCTCGACGACCTGTCGTCGAGATTGGGTCCTTTTATTTTAATTATTTTAATTATTAAATAAAAAGAATTTTTTATTATATACCAGTCTCGACGACATGTCGTCGAGATTATGTAATTTCTTTAAAAATAAAATGTTTAATATTTTACCAGGTAAAAAAATGAAAAAAAAATTATAAACACTAATCTCGACGACTTGTCGTCGAGACTAGTATTGGATAATGTGACATTCCGGATTTTTATTCACGCATTTGTAATATATATCATGTAATCATTTTCAACTAAATGAAATGCAAGTGTTTTTATTTAATTTTGAACAAAATATATATTTATTTATTTTATGGATTTAAAATAATTAAAATTTTATACATTTTAAACTTATATAAATTTTTATATAAAAATCTAAATTAAAAAGGCTTATATATAAAATAAGATAACCTATTTAAATAAAATAATTAACTTTTATAAAAATATTTATAATAATAATAATATAAGTTTATAAAATAAAATTTAAAATTAAAAAGAAATTTAATTAGTTTATTTTTAAAAAGTTGAGGGGACTGTTTTGAAAATTTTCAAACTAAAAGGTTTTAAACCAAAAACCGGTTAAGGGACTAAACATGGCCAAATCAAACCACAAGGACTCATCCGTAATTATCTCAAGGATTTTATTTAAACAGAATCAAACTTTAGGAACCAATTCTGCCATTTCCCAATTCGCAATTCCGGTCGTCTTCCCCATTGACCGGCGGTCCGAGCTATTTTCCGGCGAACCCCCGACACGTCTGTTCCCTGCACCTCGACAATAGAATTTGGTCTCCCTGACCTCGTCGTCCCCACGCAAACGAAAGCCCTCGACCAATTTGTCTCCCCGACATACAGAAAGTCTGATCTTGTTGGTGGCCGAGAACCCACGCCACGAATTCGAGCCCGACAGTCAACCTCCACGCGTGCTTGATAGCTCGTTAGCTTCGTCTCGTCCAGACGAATGTCTGGACATACTCAATTTCACGTTTGGTCATAAGGTTTGAGCTCGGTTATAAATAGCCATCTTCGGACCTGTTCGAACTTGCTACCCCTCTTCCACCCACTCTCACTTCAAATTGAAGACACCATTACATTCGTCGTCTCTGAGTGAAGCTGTGACCAAGGTTTTAGAGGCTAATTCCATCCAGAAGCTCGATCCCCATTCTTGACATTTTCGGATTTAAGCTTCTGCCGACCAGACTCTTCGCGACCAGGTTCGAGCCTCAATTTGTTTCCGTCATCTTCTGTTATCATCTGGTAAACAATTCCAAGCGAAAACGCGACCATCGCCCTTGAGTTACCGGGCAAACCAGTGTCATCGGACACGGTTTGCCGGTTGCCGTGGACCAGCGACCAATATCTCGCTTGTGTATATCAATTAACGGGTACACACATAACCAGCGATGGGCAGTAGCCCGCTGGTTATGCGTGTGTGTGTTTGATCCTGAGGTCGCGGGTTCGATCCCGGTTGGCCTTCGGCCCAAACTTTTTATTCTGTTTTTATTTTATTTATTTATTTTAACTTATTTTAATATTCTTTTTATACAATAAAAACTAAAACGAGCCGGTTTACTCGTTCGTTTATTTTAAAAACGATTAAACAACTTTTTATACATACTTAACCCACCCAAATTTTTATAAAATAATAAACACTATATTTTTAAAATTGTTAGAATAGTTTTAACTTACAAAAAATATATAGATAATAATGATAATATAAATAAATAAATATAAACTTTTATAAATACATAATAACTACTTATTTAAAAATGTAATATTTTAACAATATATACATTTTTATAAGTTAAAGTTTTACAAAATCATTATCATTTTTCTACCATATTTTATACAAATAAATATTAAGGAATATTATTATAAAACCTATACACATTTAAATATGAATACGCACATATATAAACATACAATAATACTTATCTATCCACATAGGATTTCATCGTGCTTAGGTTTCAACGTCCTTATCACCCGCACTCGTGGATTATCATATCCGCTAGCCAGGTGAGTTACATAGCCCCTATATTACATTTTTGCACATTTTGGGGTGAAACATTATACATGCTACTCACATTGTTTATACGTGTTATACATGTGGACTATATGCTTATTATCCTGGATGTACATACATTTAAACACAAGAAAACCAACAGTAATATTAATAGATCTATTGTGCCTGACCAGCCCACCCGGTTAGGGTGTTTATTACTGCATACTCGGATATAGCCGTGTGTTATATTCAAACATACCGGATATAGTGGGTAACTATATTCAAACATACCGGATTTAGCTGTTGTGCTATGTTCAAGCGCGTCAATCAAGGTTTGAATTGTGATTAGAAAAATGATACACCATATATATACTATGTTTAACAAGATAAACAATGAGTTGCAAAACGTTTTTATCTACTACTTATCGGAACTACAAAACCTATGTACTCACCAACTTTTTAGTTGACACTTGATTTAAATAATGTTTCAGGTTTGGATATGTGATTGCTTGCCGAAGATTCCTCCACTTAAGAACTATGGACCTAGTTAAATAAATCAATGTTTTGAACTAGACTAGGTTATTTGAAATGTATTATATTTGGATCTTTGTTGTCTTTAAATTTAATTAATGAATTATGTAACATTTTAGTTATCATGTGCTTTTGAACAATCATTCCATTGTCGGCCTCGATGATTCCGCCATCGGTCGGGGTGTGACAGATAAGCGCCAAAAGTATTCACCTTTTCCAGCTTGACCATCGCCGACAACGTGTCGTCGAGAAAAGGGGAAAAAAAGAGAATTGGTCTTGGCGACATGTATTCACCTTTTCCAGCTTGACCATCGCTTGACCATCGCCGACCTGTCGTCGTAACTGGTCCATCTATCTTGGCGACATATGTCGTCGAGATTGTGTCGTTGAAACTGCTTAAGTTTCTAGTAGTGAATCTACAATTCTTGCTCGGTCCTCTCTTTGACCATTGGTGAACTTTATGGTCTTTTGAGTGACTATGACGTGACCCAAATGACAGTCATCATGAAATTGGAAATGATTCCTAGTTAGCGTAATGAACTTGAATTAAAAGACCGGCCTCCTGTCGATCGAGTATGGATTGCATGGACCAAAATACATAGTTACCCCGTCAGTAAACATTTTAATTTACCACTAAATGAATAGATCTACTCATCTACACATATATATATATATATATATATATATATATATATATATATATATATATCAGGAAATGTAGGGTAGCAGCTGCAGTTCTAAATACGTCACCAGACACCGTCATTTCTCCACGCAACATGTGACAAGTACATTCAATTCTTTCCTACCTTTTATACACATAAAATAATAATAATAATAATAACAATAATATGAGAGATCGTGTCTGGATCTCTTTCTATAAACACAGTACACCATGATACAGGAATAGTTATATAATGATTTTGTGTTTCTGATCAAATAATATTTTTTCCAGATTTTGGGGTCAGAAAGCAGACATATATTCTCAGTCTTTTGCATATATTGTGATCTAGACTACCTTTAACCCATGCTCCATTCCTTTTATCTCATTTTCAGCAGCTTTTGCAAGATCGGGTGATACCGCACAGATATGCAAGGGTTTTGTTGTCTATCATCGATCAGGTACCCCCTCCCCCCCCTCCCCCTCCCCCTCCCCCTTTCTTTTCGAATTTTTACCTAAAATGATATATTTTTAAAAAACAAAGTGGTAAATGATATGGGTTTACTGGAAAATATGGTAAACAGTAAAACCGCACCTCCCAATCACAGTTTCATTGTATTTGCAAACACCCAATCATTAGGTTTCAGAGATTTGCTAGAAGAATCACAGTTTCACTGTTATCATTCTAACTGAAACCGTGATTCGTAGTAACGGTTTCAGTTACTTTATTGCAGACACATATCTCGATAATATCATTTTGAACTGAAACCGTGATTCTGAAGTACGGTTTTACCATTTACCACATTTTCCAGTCAACCCTACCATTTACCACTTTGTTTTTCAAAAATATACCATTTTAAGAAAAAAAAATCCTTTCTTTTCTCGCGTTCTGTAGAATGGATACTCAGGTACTGATTCTATGTGAGTGTTGATGTGTTTTTATGAACAATGAGACATGTTATGTTCATGTGCTTGTATACTTATATGGATGTAAATATGTGTTATGACCTAATTTTATTCTATGCATGCATTAACTAGGCAAGTAAGATACATAGTATATGTATATGTTTCAATGGGTTATATTTAGCGGTATGCAAAGGTGTGTATCTTTAGAAAATGGAGGTCGATAGGGTAGGATTGATGTGACCTTATAATAATTATCGTTTATGGACCTAAGAAAACATGAGTGACCTTATAATAATTATCATTTATTAAAGTATTAAAAAGTTTAGCATTTCAAGCTATTAAAGTATCAGTACTCATTTAGAGTATTCACAACCCGTTTGGTATAATTATGTGAGTGAGTTTTGTATTTTGTAAGGAGTGGTTTAAAGTGGTTGTGAGTAGATGAGAGAGAAAAGATATAAAGTTTTTGTAAATATAAGGATAAAAGTAGTGTTTTTTAGTATAATTATAAGGATAAAGATAAGAAATATAAAGAATGGCCTGATAATGCTCTTATAAAGTATGACCTTATAATAATTATCATTTATCATCCCTCTCCCCTTACTTTTCTCCTAGTGAAGCTCCTTATGAGTTTTTAGAGACTTATATCCATTTATCCTCTTATGATAACTTCTTTATTATAGTCATAGTTGATAAGAAATTTAGCTCAGTTGTCAATTGGCTACCATCGAATTTTATTTCATATTTTCCTAATTATCAAATAGATATCTAGAACATCTTTCTTCATGGGTCCGTTCACAATATAATAAATGTTATAATTGGATCAATCTCAACTCCAAATAACAGCAAAGAATGAATCAAGTAAACGATTAAAAGTAAGAACCAAACGATTTCATCTCTTTATTAACACCAAATGATTACAAAACAAAAGCCCCAATTCAGGAGTGTAAGAACAAGAAGCAGCAAAAGATTAGGCTAACTAACTGTTAACGTATTAACAAGTCACTAATATCCCCTGAAGTTGGGGTTTCAGTGAATGGCAGAACTAGTCCCTCTACTTTCAGAAAACTTTAGAACATATTAACAATCAAACAATGACACAGTAACATACAACTTGAGAGGGTCTTTGTACAACCGGAACGCAGGGGCTATGTATCACACGTGTTAATACGTGTCTTCTTCTATTCCTATCTACCTGACATTGATACCTGACATTGATAATCTGATACGTGTCTTCTTCCTGTTCTGTTCCTTTTCAGAGACGTGATGAGAGATGGAGACAGATGCGCCGCTACCTTCACCGGTGAGCATCGCCACCATCATCGGCCAGCACCGACATCCCCTCTACTTCAAGTCTTTTCTTTAACGTCAATATCAAAAGGCCCAACTGCCTTTTGCATTGATGGTTTCACATACATTATTAACAATAAACATGCACCGACTTCAAAGTTTTATGTCTTTTTAGCATCCAAAATACTTATACCAATCAAATAATTCTATATATGGTTTGGAACTTATGTGTAATGATAGTATTCTCTGAAGTTCATGTGAGGATTTACTCTTATAACCTTTCGAGTTCTAAGTTTGATAAAAGAGGACTTAATTAGGCCCTCTTCATTATTTTTCGCGTTACTACAACTCACAACAAAAGATGTCTATTTCTATCTCAAGAAACTTGTGTATGTGAGATTCTAGTCTATGCAAAATGTTTATATCCACAAACTAGCACCGCTCCTATCACACCATCTCAAAAGTGGGCTTATAATACTTTTAGTCGAGGGTGCCTCACTTTTTAGAAACATTTCACATTACTCATCATTTTACCTTTATACATGTCACCATTATCTATGATGACAGTAAGAGGGCTATGCCAAATATATTAAGATTTATATCAATTTTATTGGGAAAATGTGGTCATTGCTCAATTAACGCCCTTCATGTTTGCTACCCTCGCAATATGATGTAAAATTCATCAAGAGACTCTCATCCTCTTCTTTTACCAAATTATGGTCGGTAACGTGTTTGAATTTCCAAGTTCTACCATAACAAATAATACATGGTAGGCTGTATGTTAGCCATTAGTCGATGAGCCTAAGGTATTATCATAAGTTTCATTGTTTATACATCTTTTGAATTTTTTTTGTCTACTACACATAATCAATATTGTATCAGTGAGTTGTTCGGTACAAAATTTAAAGGGAAAATTACCAAGATGGTCATTTGACCCAGTTTACTTTACCAAAATGGTCACAACTTTTTAGGCGTCTAAAACATGGTTATGAAGACCAATAGCCAGCTAAGCTGATAGCCGGCTCCAAATTCCGTGCCCGATTGAAATATTTCAGACTTTAGACCAATCAGACGTTGACACGTGACATCACGGAAATTTTAGCCGGCGAGTTTTTTTTTCAGCTTTCGATTTTAGCCAGATATTTGATTTTTCTTAGCCGGCTATTTGACTTTCCTTAGCCGGCTATTTGACTTTCCTTAGCCGCCTATTTGAATGTTCATAGCCGGCTATTTGTCTGAAAATAAACGCAACAATCATATAATAAGTATTAAAATACAATATATGTTTAATGTTTTAAAATAAACATAACAATATATTATGTAAAAAGTAGTGTTCAAATACAATATTAAACTAATGTGTTAATAACTCCAAATGACTTTACCGGACCCAACCCACCCCTAATTCGATAAGTGCTGATTTTGCATTTATCATCTATTTATTATGTTCGGCATTAATAACATCATTAAGCTCAAAATAAAAACCTACCAAGAAACTTCATTAGACCAAGTTGTTCCGCTATATGCTATTACAAACCAGAGACTTATTGCATATATATACCACCCATATAATTAATATGCATTCAATTCCATTTTTTTCATGTATTGTGCATGAAACTCCTTCCATGGATAGCATGTCTCGATCTATCTCCTCATAAGTAGTGTGGTAGAGGAGCTAACCAACTTATTTATCCAATAAACTGGCTAGATTTGTGATAAAAACAATCGCCACAAAAGATTAATGCTAAACAAGCTAACCAAAGTTTCACTTGAAACAAATTTCGTTAGAGCATTTCGCAATAGAGGAGGTCAAGGACTCCTCCACTGTGGCGAAGCTTGAAAAAACGCAGAGGGCAGCGGCGGAATCCTATAATTTTTTTCCCCTATAAACTTTTCCGTCGAATACGTATAAATTAACATGTATGATAAATTGGGGGGGGGGGGGGTTGTGAAGCTTCACCATTGCCTCCACGCACCCTTTCTCTCTCCAAACTCAGAGACATCACCCGGTATTGCCCCTCCTCTAGCAAGCAACCCATCTCTCTTCCACAAACCGTCTGTATGCGTGGATTTTGTCCGTCTCTCTCCTCCCCCTCGCTTCTCCACATCAATGTCTCTTGCTTCCTTCACATTTCTTACTCATGGATACATGTATATGCTAATTGTACCAAGTCAAGAAAATTAACCTATTAGAATAAAAATCAGTAGACCGGAAGAGAGTTACCATTAAGTGGATTTTTTTTAATGGCCAATGAATACTATAAGCCCGGCCACCCGGGTAAACCCATTGGCGAAAGGACACCCACCCGGGAACGCAGACAGCCCGCACCCACCATTCCAGGGGAAAACCACCACCTGATTAAGACCCACTATGGTAAAACCTCTGGCCCATCTGAGAATATTACATCAAGTGAGTCTCGAACCCATGACCTTCCACATTGGAAGGTCATGGGGGTGTTGAATCAGACTAATGTTTAGAGATTAGTTTTTACTCCTTCTAAACTCTTGCTTATTTCATTCAACCAAAGACATACATTAAATAACAAAAATAAACTCTTGCTCCTAAAGATTAGGCACCACTAACCCCACTAAACCACTACTTTGACTATCTAATTAAAACATTAAAAACATGTGCCTAAATTAACAACATGCTTACCATACCCATTAACCCGTAACCCGACTTGACCCGGATTTGACCCGTACCCATCAAGATTAACTCCAACAGGGGGTGCCTCCTCCAAAACCAATTGATATGGGGATCACTGGCTAAGCAGATTGAGTGGCAATATGTATCGGTCCTTGTACAATTGTAAGTTTTTTTTTGCAGTATGATAACTCTGAACATAAAGCTAGTTATAAATTAATTATCTAGTTCTATATAACACAACTTTATCAAATATTATTCTTTCATTAACTGAAGTTACTTCAAAGCTTTTGGATATAGCTGGTTATATGATGTTTCATGTTTGACAATCTCATTCCCAACTTAATTATAATGGGTAAGGATCATTTCTGCTAATATTTGTTGGTGACAACTTTCTAATGCCTATTACTTGTATCCAACAATTAATGAACAACAAATAAACTTTTCTCTGACTGTAGTCACAACTTTTAAAGATTTAGAAAATTTGATAGAGAATAGAAGGAAAGAAATATAAAATGGTGATTAAAAAGATGACTGAAAGTACAATACACACACACAATAACTGTTTTGATACATTCTTGATTTGCTTTTCAAATTTATGTTAATACTTAATAGGCTGAAATTAAAAAAATTCCAATTAAGTGAAGTCCTAACTCCTAGGAATAGCTAAGAAAGCCAGATGAAATTAGGTGTGCTGGAGTAGGACAATATAGGACCATATATAGATATACCAAACTAATTAACATACATGCTGATTAATGTTCTCACTGCAGGGAAACCTTCTTACTTGCCTTGGTTTTGAGATTGAACATGCAGAATGTTGGTGGTGCTAGACATGAGAAATAAGCTAGGGTTTTGTTCATAAACATCACCTGTCAGAGAAACAGTGTTTGGCAGAATTCCATAGTTGTAGTACTCATTCACAAAATTGTCAGCATCCCATTCACCAAGCAAGAATCCTGCTGGAGGGTTGTGGTTGATCAATTTGGAGCAATTCCCAGAATAATTTTCAAAACTGTTAAGATTAATGGTGCCTGATTGAGGTTGATCTTGAAGCAAGTGAGTACAGGAATGTTCAAGGGATGAACTTTCAGATGGACTAGAAGGGAAAAACCCTAATTCCTCTGCATTGTGATTATTAGGGTTTGTTAAGTAACCTAACCCTAATTTGTAAATTTCCTCTTTAGGGTTTCCTCTAAACAACTCTTTTGATTTTTCAAGTTCTTTGATCATAAGTCTCTCTCTTGTTCTATCTCTTGCTCTTGCTCTTGCCTGATCTCTTGTTTCCCTTACCGAAGAATTATTCCGAATTTGCTTCCTCGATTTCGTGTTCTTGATCATCTCCTCCTCCTTCGAGTTCTCCGGATCAATGTTAGTGGTTTTGATCTCACTAGTGATCAACCCAACTTCACTCATGCTTTGATTGGTGTGTTGAGGACTATAATTTTCAGCTACCTCTTTGATGGCTTTATTGGACTTGCTAAAAAGCCACTCAATGGTCTTACTAGCTTTGTCAAACCCTAACAAGTCTTGAAGATCGAAAAACTTTCGCGCAATATGAAGTGACAATCTCATCCTCCTGTCTCTAAGACCTTGAGCTGTATGTATCTTGCTGTGCCTGTCTTTCTTATTAACACTTCTTTTCTTTAGACGTTTCGATTCGGAAAGGAAGGGCTCGGTGGTGTTTATGGGTTTGTCTGGATAGGCGTCATTGGGATAAGGTAATATCGTTGTAGTGTGTATTGGAGTAGTAGATATACCATCAAAGAAAGGTGAAGGGAAGTCCAAAAACAAAGGAGGTTCTTCTTCTTGATTTGAATTGAGAATTTCATTAAAGTTTTCCATGTTTGGATGGATGAAAAGACATTCATGTTTTCTTGAAGAACACAAATGTTCCATATTAACAGAGAGAAACAAATAGTTTTGAATGCTATTTTTGGATAATAAAAGGTTCTTATATATAACTTGGATCAAGAGCTTTAACTAACAGTGGATATGTTAGTGGTGGTGATGCTGTAATCGCACAAGTGAAGAAGATAGAGAGGAGGGTTATGAACATATGAAGGAGCACTTGATGCTTTCTTACAAAAGCATGTTGGACCATCTATGATTGATGAGAGAGAGGAAAAAAAGTAACATGTTAGCACTTCACGTGGTACCAGAGTAGCTATTTTTTAGTTTCCAGACCTAGTAAGAGAGAAAATAAGGACATTCTAACTTTAAATTCAAAATTATTGTTAGACCATCCGTACAGAAGGATTCGTCCGTGGCCATGAACCATCACAGACGGAGACATAGAGAGGGAGAGGTTGAGATTGAAGAAAGAGATTGAGATTGGAGAGAGAGATTGACCGACTAGGATTGGAGAAAGAGAGAAATGTCTATGTGAATAAACAGAGGAAACACTACAAGGATTCTTCTCTGATACGATGACCCTATGGCGACGACACAATTCCTGATGACAAATTCCCAGATGCAATAGGCTATCCCGATGATAAATTCCTGGATGTCGTCGGGAAAAGTCCGACGTATCAGACAAGTTTTGTTGTAGTGAAAAACACCGACGTAGCTCCCGCCTATGAACTCATTCATCACGGATGCTCTTATTCTCTTAACTTCAAGATATTTTCATTATCATACTAGCTACGTTGAACTTGAATAACCTAAAGATTACAAAAGATAATGTATTTAAACTGTAATGTTTATGAAACGAAAGGTTAATGAAATGAAACGTTTATGAAATGAAAGGTTTACGAATAGAATTGTTTATCAAACAAGTATGATTACGAAATGAATTGTTTACGAAAGGAATTGATTATAAAATGAATGAAAGGGTTTTTAAATGAATGTTATGTTTTATGAAAAAAAAAATGGTAAATGTTTTTATGAAGTCGTTACATGTCTCATATGTTAAGAGAACGAATTGACGATTATGAAGTCTGGGGATAATTATCACAAACCTTATGCTAGATTATGGACAACGAGCCATACTTAACATATTCCACATGGACACTGCATTTGTGGCATGTCAATGGTTTTGATGTTGTACAACTAGTGACCGCAGTACCGGTGATTACTCAGGGTTAACGTGCATCCGGCGGTGTTATAGACGTAAGAGTCAAATTCATCGAAGCGCATTGTCGTTTTATGGAACTACCGATTGGAGCAATTAAAGGAATGGAAGTACATTGTCGGTCTCCGTGCAGTTAAACCTTAGGAGAAATATATAATGAATTGACGATTGAATTATATTGTCGGTCGTCGTGCAGTTAAGCCTTTGGAGCAATATAATATGAATTGGCATAATGATTAACATATTGTTGCTTCGATTAGTGACTTAAAACTAGAAATAAATGAATTGACGATTGAATTATATTGTCGTTCATCGTGCAGTTAAGCCTTTGGAGCAATATAATATGAATTGACAGAATGATTAGCAACAAAGATTTTAGATATTAAATGTATGGCGTAAATGATTGATAAATGAATGTTCCGTTAAACCATGTTTTGACGATAATTATGAATTATGATAAAAGATCTGATAAAACCATGCTATGAACGCTGTTTATTCCGCTGTTATGAACGTATTTTAAAGTTTAAGAAATGATTATGAATAAGTAAATCCAACAAGTGAGTCTTCCCAAGATCGAGACTTTACACCTCACAAAGCCGTTCATGGTCGCTCCTCCACAAAAACTCCACACCTCCTTTCCTCCACCTCATCCACTCTCTCCTTCACACACCCTCTCTCAAAAAATTCATAAGAATTCTTATTCGAGATGCTCTCACGTACGGTTTTTATCAATAAACGAAGATCGAGCTAGGTTAGTACCCAGTAACATTATGATTACTATAGGAAGTTTTACTATTGATTAGAATGTCATAAAAAAAATCTAAACTTTGCCCTAATCTTACTTCATAGACAAAATTACGGAAATTATTTTTCTAAAGTTGCTGTTCTTGGTATTTACAATCTAAGCTGTCATCTAGAGTAACTAGCAATTTACTATATTGTGTTAAAGAGTTTGAAAACTTACATTCGTGTGAACAAAAAATTTGTGCTAGTAGCTAGAAGCTTTTATGTTTAGGATAGTTTGTCTTGAAGTAAATCTAATATAGTTTTGTGATAAAATTAGCATTTTATTTGCACGAGACATGTGAAGCTAGCTAGTCATGCATCTTTGACTGAAATATGGACCGTCCTATAATCTATACAGCCCTGTGCTGATAAATTGTCCCTTTCCCTTCCATAAAGTAGGTATGTTTAATTGCATTTCGACCTCTAATGTCATAATTTTATATCAATGGCCAATGGGCCCCTTGAATCATAGGTTATCACAGTTTGACTACCGGCAGTTCTCATTATTTTTTTTATTTTTTTTGAACGGCGACTTTCATTTTTGAGTGGCAGTCGCATCTCCGACAAGTCAGAGACCCACCACCCCTCAATACCTGACCACTACGTTGTCTGAACCGGGCCCGCGTGTTCAGAGCGAGGGGTTAGGCTTCCCCGGGAAACCATGGAGCCTGCTGCCCCTTGACAGTAGTTGCGCCGCTACACGGGCCAAGACTCGCTAGCGTAACGCACTCCGGACTAAAACCCGGGTTAGCTCGGGTTTGAACTTGCGTGGCTTCGTTCGATCCTTCTCATTATCTATAACATTCATTCAAAATCATAAAGAGTTGTACACAAGTGGTACACTTTACCCCTATCCAATCCAACATACACATCGATCATGCTTTTATAAGAATTACAAATATTAGTCAACTTTTTTTTTCTTTATTAACATTTTTTAAAGGTAAAAACATGACTATATAATAACAATAAAACGAGATCACCCCTAAGCCAGAGGCTAAAAGGAGGCCGAATAGGCCGTTAAAAACGATTGGAATAAAAAACTTCGGATATATTACGAGACTTTAAACTGAAAAAACTCCATTGTTGATATATTTCTTAACTTTGATTTATTTGTAACTTTGATTTATTTGTGATCCACACGTATGATGACTCTTTTTTTTATTAACTATCTAATTTTTTTTCCTTATGTTCACAGCTATTTTATTGACCATTCAAATACATATCTGATTTTATTTATTTTGTTAAAACCATGATATATAACTCGTTTTCTTTATTATTATATCCAATAAAGTTTTACTCTACAGAACACAAAAAATAGCTAATGTTATTTCTTTTTTTCAAGAAAAAATTAATTATATATGTATAAATATTTCTGGTCCTTGATAGAATTGTTTTTTCTTTATCATTAACCTTACCAAAATATGAAGATACATTTAAACCAATTTGTTTATAGGATTAAAGATTTTGTGTAGGCACGAAATACTTAATTTAAAAGTCATTTTAGAAGACTTAGAAAGCTATCAAAGGACAATAAAAAAAATCAAAAATTCCTAGGTTAGGTTACCTAAATATGGAGATATATTTAAACCAATTTATTTATATGATTAAAGATTTTTGTACGCATGAAATACTTTAATTTAAAAGTCATCTTAAAAGATTCAGAAAGCTATCAATGACAATCACAAAATCAAAAATTCCTACACTTTCAAGGCTCGAAAATTTGATTGTCTGGTTGCTCGAGGCGTAGAATCTGTTCGGTAGCATTTACTTTGGGAATTGGAGAGATGTTTGGGTGGGTTTAAAGTCGTCGGCAAAGTCACTTTTAATTTTAATTGTCATGATTTGCAGTAGATTAAAAACCTACCGGTGTGGAAAAAGTCATGGGTGACATAAAAGCTATTGGTTTTCTATGGTTCAAGAATCGCTCCAAAGCTCAATCTCTTTCATAGGAATGATGGTGTAACTTTGATTTAACTAGTTTGGGTGTTTAATTGTCTAATTGTTTTATGTGGTGACTATACTGTATCTTTGACTAAGTTACTGTGTTTGCAATATAATTTTTGTTGGCCTTTAAAAAAAAATTGATTAATTATCTCTAGAAAGAATTTTTTTTGGTATAATTCAATTCTTTATGATAAATACTAAATACAAAAGTAAATGAAAAGTCTTTTCTATAATGTGAAAAAAATAAAATTGTAACCTAAACGGGTAAACGTGTCAGCCCGTTTTTATGATAAACAATGCCTAAAAAAATATTATTTATAGTATCTATACTATATAATAAAATAAAAGTTTTGGAGGGACACTTGTCTTCCTATGCATTCTCATCATTTTTTTCCCGCCTCTCTCTTCTATTAATTATACAAATTTTCTATAATTTTTTATTTCCCGCATCTCTCTCCTATTAAATAATAATGATTTTCTATAATTATTTTTATAAAACTTTTTTTCATTTAAAAAAATTGGTTTGTTCATAAAACATTTTAATAAAATTACTATATAACGTTTCTAAAATTTGTATTAAAAAACTATGTAATATGTAATAAATAAGTAATGTGTAATTTTTTATTACTAAGTGTATAACATTGTATTTATTTAACCCGTGTAATAAACGGAGTTTCTAACCTAGTTTATAGTAAACACTTAATATAAAAGTTAACACTTAATTTAATACCCCGGAGTATCACTCCTAGGATATCAATGCCCAAAAAAGAAACCACGTTACATGATTGGAAAAAAGAAATTTAAGTCTACCAACACAACACATAAAAGAAAAAAAAACTTATACAAAATCAAACATGATCCGCAAACTCTAGCCCAAAGACGATTTAAAAAATAAATCCATAGTAACGTGTGATCCATCTTTTTTGTCCATAAAAAGCCCAAAGGCCCCAAACCAAACTATGAAGGTCATCAATACGAGGCCCATTCCAAACAGATGAGAAGCCAACAACAAGTGCCACATTTGAAAAACTGTATGTATTCCCCTTGGCATCTTGCCTATATCAAACCATTTCAAAGGCTAAGAGCATTCCCATCAGATTCTCTATCCTCATCTCTATAATTACATTAAAAATCACTAACTTTTTTCTCTCATTTTCAATTAAATAATACTTTTTTATACCTTTATCATTACTTTTTATCTCTCCTCCACTCACAACCACTTTAAAAAATATTAAAAAATTAATAGGGGTGAACAGTGTTTTCCCCAAATATACAAAAAAATTGTACATTTTCTCTCTCCTTCACTCACAACCACTTTAAACCAATCCATAAAATATGCAGAATCCACTCACAAACATATGGGGACACTGATGTGAATGCTCTAAGAGCATCCGGTTTGGTGCGCATCCGGAAAAGCGGATGGAAGTGAACGGAGATGGTGGGCCATCTTCAAACAATTCATCAATTTGTTTTTTAATTCTGTTTTAAAAATTGTTTTTATAATTTAAACTGTGTATTAAATAATTAATTTAAATTAAATTATAAACACTTAAATTTATTTTTTTTAAACTATATTTAAATTATATATATATTATTTTTAATTCAACTATAAATTTTAATATATATATTATATAAATTATATATAATATTATTTTCGTTTATTTTTCTTTTTTGGAAATATAATATTATTTACAATAATACGAAATATAAAAATAAGATTATAATAAATAAGTTTTTTTGTATATAGAATATAAATGTAAAAATAGGTGATGGTGTGGAAATATAGGGGTGTTTGAAAGTGGATGTATGGTTGAAGTAAAAAAGTGGGTTTTTAAAGGATGAGTGAAAATCTGATATGACAGCTGATGTGACATGCTTGATTTGGTGGATGGCATCCACCATTGTGGGTGCTCCCAGCCCATAATTCCGAGATCCCAATAATCTCCAAATGGAGAACACTCGAATGACTTAAAGAAGAAAGCTTAGACTCAAATTTTGATGACATAGGGTTTCCTTGTGGGTCAGAAAAATTGCAAATTTTTTAAGAGTTACCTTTGCAAGACAGCGTTATTTTTGTAGCATTTAGATTTCGCATTTCCTACATAATCAGCTTTTGAATTTCTTATTTCCTGCATAACGCTTTTTTAATCGTGTAATGATCACTTTCAGATTAACTTAATTCGTGTGTATACCAAACAAATAATTGACAAGGCAAAAATGTTCTACAAAGAACACTATTTATTTTATGTGAAAAACGAAGCTGTTAATTTTCGTGTTTTAAACAGACCAAAAGAATTCCTTTATACAAGGGTTGAACATTCACACTGATGGGAATAAAATGTTAATACTCTTCGTGAAAAAAAATGTGTGGATTGTTCAGATATGTTCGTGAAAACTAATCGCTAGTCCCCTTATATGTTACGGCCATGTTTATACTTTTATTACTCTGAGATATAAATTTTATTGAAAGTGGCACTGTCACGGAGCACGGGTAACTGCCTACTTATAATATACTAAATTACTAAAGAATCTTTACTATATATTATTTTAATCTAATATCAACATCCAACATAATGCAATAAAATAGTTGGTCAATAGCTATCAGTTGTAACTCATAAATCAGTTTCAAACTATCATCATTTTCCAAACAACTTTTAATGTATTACAAACAAAGAAAATATATTTTTTCAAGTTGACCACTCAGCACGGCCCCTACCAGGAACTCTACCCCTTGGACCATATCACGGGCGGTGCCCCCTTTAGTGCCCGAAATCATAATAGTCGATCGAGTGTGTGCTCCACATCTTTTAACTCGTATCAATATTTATTGTAATCTAATGTTTTATTTTAAATAAATTCAGTTGTAACAAAATGAAATTAATAACACTAAAATCAGTAACAAATTTTCAGCAATTTTTTTAGTAAGACACCATCACTATACACAAGAACTACAATGAAAGTATTTTTATTTTATTTAACAAAAGAGACAATAAAGGGAAAACATGTGACCAATACATAATGTCTAGCATCATTTATTTGATACATCAACAAAAAAGAAAGAAGGAAATAAAACAGTGGCTCACTTTGTTGTGATGATGATCTATGGAAGCTTGATTACTCTCCATGGTTTTCAGAATTGAAGTTTATGAAATTGGAGGACATCATAGCTGAACAAGGGTTCTGATTCTCCCTATTCATATTACCATTCAATGGCGCAATGTTTGTCACAATTCGGTTATTCGATTCCATACTGAGATTTTCAGAATTCCAACCTCCAAGGAAGCCGAATAATGGATTTCTTGAATTTAACCAACAAGCTTGTGGCTCAGCAACAACTTTATTGTAATCAAATATAGAGTGATTTGAGGATGGGATGGCAGTAATGTTTCCCATATAAGCATGATCAGTAGTTCTCACAGTGTTATCCAAGTGCAAGTGTTTCAAGAAATGATAAGTGTTTGAAAATTCAAGAGGATAACATGATGATTCTTTCATGTTATGATCATCAAGATTTTCCGAAAATCCTTGTTGTGATTGACAGAAATCGACACCAGGATCCTCTTGGGACGACTGTTTAGTTTTCCCAGCATTCTTGATCATGATTCTGTCTCTTGTTTTCTCTCCCGCCTTGCCCTCCAACTCACTCGTCAACAGGATACTTTCCATTGGTTTTCTTGAACGATCGTCATCGGTCTGATCACCCTGAGGGTTTAAATTTGCAATCTCGGTCATTGATTCGGTTTCACAAGCAGAAAAGGGTGATCCAATATCATTATTTTCTTTGCTGACTGTTTGAGCAGCAGCATCTGATTGAAGGGTTTCAGTGACTTCCTGGATCGCCTCGTGGGACTTGGAAAAGAGCCACTCAATGGTTTTGCTAGCTTTGTCAAACCCTAACATGTCGTTGAGATCGAAAAACTTGCGAGCTGTATGAACAGATAACCGCATTCTCCTGTCTCTCAGGCCTTGAGCCGTGTGAATTTTGCTTTGTCTTTCTTTCTTACCACCACTTCTTTTCTTCCTTACACACTTCAGTTTAGAAGCCAAAGGCTCAACCCTTGTAGTGTTGGTGAGTTTCAATGGGTTGTTCATGGTGGTGATGGCCGTAGTTGTTGTTGTTGTGGTGGTTCTGCAGCCATTGGTGGAGGGTTGGTGGTCATTGTGGAGGTTTGGGAGTATTGTAGTGGTATTCATGTCTTCAAGGTATGGTGAAGGGAATTGAATGAACAAAGGTTGGCTCTTCTTCTTGGCTTAAATATAGGTTTCCATGAATTGTGATCTTGTCTGATCAAGTAAACAATAAGTTTGTGTTGTGTGTTGAAGGAAGCATATAATCATTGTATAGGAAAGAGAGATATGTGGTTCTTAATTTTAGAGTTACGAATTTGACTTAGGGCAAGAGGATAGGTTTTTATTGCATGATGTTGATATTAGATAAAATAATATGTAGTAAAGGTTCTTCACTAATTTAGTATATATATTGCTATGTATTTATAAAGAGATATTATCTAAATAAATTATCATAGTTATCTGCTTGTAGCCCAATATATGAAGGTGTTAACAAAAGACGTCTCTTTCCAAAGAGCTTGAGGGTTCAAGTCTTATAATGGACAAAATGGTGTGTGAAATTTGCTGTTAGAAAAATGTAATAAAAAGTTATCGATTTTTATTATTTTATATTTCAAAGAGTAAGATTCTTTTTTCCCTCTTACTTCATGCCCTCTAACCGGATCTTCGCTAACCACCGATCCGACTTTCCTCCGTCGGCATCCACACCTCAAAAGTTTCTTACTTCTTATTGTCATCCTTATGTAGATGCATTGTGTTGAACGTGTATACGTATGAAGGTAAAGGACGAAGCAACACACCAATTTGAACAACATGTTCGACTATTTTTATTATTATAGAACTTAGAAACTATAGCAAGTGAATTGGTTGAATGATGAATGAATAAAATCAAACAGCTAAACCTTTATTTATAACTACTTAAAACTTGGTTAGGAAGTTTTAGACTCCTTGTAGAATACTAACTACAATAACTCAATCACAAAAAATAAACAATCTTAAAGACCAAGTTATTATTATACCCTCTTTAACTTTATGATCTTCTCCAAACCACTCATTTGACATTAATTGAACCATCCTTGATGTTGCTAACTTTATCATGCCTTCTCAACATCAACTTTCGTGTTTATAATTCATTTGAAAAAATCAACTAGCACAACTAGCTTCGGTGCTGGAAAGCTCTTAGTAAGCATGTGAGCTGCTTGCTGGTGAGTATTTATGTACTGGAGTCTTATTTCCTTCTGCAACACTTTCTCCCACACAAAGTGGTAATAAATCTCAATGTGTTACGTCCTTGCACGAAATGTTAGGTTCTCAGCTAGCTTAATTGAAGACATGTTATTACCAAACAAAGTTACTTCATCATTCTCTAGTTCTTGGTTTGAGGATCGCAAGAAGGTAACGAACGAAGCAACACACCGTTTTTGCTTGTTTGTCTTTGGCTAGGGCTTCCGTCTTGATAAATGGTAGCCCTACTTAGGAATTCCAATTAGAGAGAGGTCTTAGACTAGGAGATCCATTATCCCCTTTTCTCTTTATTATTGCCATGGAGGGTTTACACGCTGCTATTGAAGACTGTATTTAAGCAGGTTTATTTTCTGGTGTGGTGGTTGGTGGAGGTAATTTTTCTGTTTCCCATCTTTTTTATGCAGATGATGTTATTATTTTGGGGGATTGGTCGTTGGGAAATTTACATAACATTGTGATGGTGCTTAACTGTACTATTTAGCTTCTGGTCTTAAGATAAATTTTCATAAGTCCAGTCTTTTTGGGGTCGGTGTGGAGCTTCCGGAGGTTGGTCTTTTTGCTGAGATTATTGGGTGTAAAGTAGGGAAATTTCCTTTCATCTACTTAGGTATTCCAGTAGGCGCAAATATGAATACTATTCGGGGGTGGAAACCGATTGTGGACAAATTTGAAAAGAGACTGTCCAAATGGAAAGCGAATATGCTATCAATTGGCGGTCAGTGTTTATAACTTCAGTCCTTGGATCTATTAGCTTATATTTTTGTCTCTCTTTCATTTACCTGCTGCGGTTAGAAAAAAGTTGGAATCTATGAGAGCGACATTCTTTTGGGGGGGGGGGAGATGGTGAGAACCGTAAAATACCGTGGGTTAAATGGGACTTGGTTCTTGCTGAAAAACATAAAGGGGGCCTAGGTATTGGCAGTTTGTGGAGTTTTAATCGGGCTCTCCTTTATAAATGGAGATGGAGATATGTAAATTGTCCTGATTCGTTATGGGTTAGGGTTCTAAAGAATATATACGGGGATAAACTTGATAATACATGGATGTCAAGTATGATTAAAGGCAATGGGATCTAGCCCAAGATTATTAAAATTGTTTATGAGTTGGATAATGAAGGTTTAATTCCTTTGGGGTCGATAAAGAAAAAAGTGGGAAATGAGGCTTCTACCTTATTTTGGAAAGAGATATGGTTGGATGGTTATGTTCCCGTTTTCCTAGAATGTATAATTTGGAGATCAAAAGGATGTAAAGATTAGTGAGCGACTAAGTTCTTCCGGTTCGGTTTGGGATTGGAGGCGTGACCCAAGGGGAGGGGTGGAATCCTCTCAACTTAGTGAGTTAGAGGCAGCTTTGGAGATTATTAATCTGGGTGATTCTGAGGATAAATGGGTGTGGAATTTGGATTTGGAGAATGAGTTTTTCATGAACTTTGTTAGAAAGTATATTGATCGTACTTACCTTCCAGATGGGCCTCATGCTACGAGATGGAATAATATTACCCCAAAGAAGGTGAATATTCATGTTTGGGGACTTCTTTTGGATCGCTTGCCTACTCGCTGGAACTTAAGTAGGAAATGTTTTGATATTCAGACCATTATGTGCCCATTTTGCTATACTTCGGTTGAAGATGTGACTCATCTTTTTGGAGTTTGTTCTGTTGCTTCTAAAACTTGGGATGATATTGGTCGTTGGCTTAATATTAATCTTTCAGTTTCCAGATGTCCTCTTTCAATTATTTGGTGGTTAGACACAACTAATTTTTTAAACCAAAGAAGCTCATTATTGAAGCAATTTTCTTCACAACATGGTGGTTCATTTGGAGAACTCGGAATGAAGAGATCTTTGGGCGTCGTGGAGTTAGTAAAGAAACGTTTCTTGATTCCATTATTTCGATTTCTTATTTGTGGTGTTCTAGTCGTAGTAGTAAAGTTAAAGTTTCTTGTACCGAGTGGTTGAAAAACCCTCTACTTTATATGTAATTTTTTTGGTTGTTTCCATGTGTTAGTTATTTGCTAACCTGGGATGCGTTTTTTTATATAAAAAGTTTGCCTTTCAAAAAAAAAAACATTTATATGTCCTTGTAAAAAATCTTGATTAGATATATATTCTTTCTATAAGTTGACAAGTACTATTGAAGTTTGATCAAATTCCCTTTAAGTTTTAAGATATAAACTTGTTATATGAGAAAATATTAAAAATCATTTCAAATAGCATAGTTATTATTATTTGAGGAAATTAAATGAAAATCTTTTAAAATAATTTCAAAAACAAATATAACCCCTTTATTTAAAAAAAATAGTCGTGGTATTTTAAGTTACCATGGATGTTTCTTTTTGAGATAAGTTATATGAATTTAAATAGTTACCCCTTATGCAACCTGGTTTTATTAATTTTCTATTCGAACACTTAGAATGGTAACATGTTTTCATTTCTAGGTTAGGTTATGGATCTCAACCGGGTTATGACATATATTAAAAATCAGACATATTTATGATTTTATGTTTGAGAGATCAATTTAGGTTCTCTTACATCCATATAAGGTAAAATATAATGAAAAAAGTTGCTAAAGGGTCTTGTGTCTGCCCAGATAAGATTTTTAATGCTCCCTCCTTCCAACATTTGTTGAGGTTTGATAAAGTTCACTTGTTTCATAGAAAAATAAATAAATAAAAATAAAAACAGAATAAACGATAGGTCAGCTTTTGTAAATTCATTTGTAATGTTTGACTTGTGGGTTGATTACTATGTATATGCATAGGATCCTATTTTGGCATGCTTATAGTGTGGGCACAAACCTAAACTCAAACGAACAAGGTTGATGAGATATTTTGTCCCCACAATCTAATAACAGGCCAAAGGGGTATTTGGTTTAATGGAATCTAGGTGTTGGATGGTGTCTAATTCCATCGTTAGCAAGTGATGCACATTATAAAAAGTAAATTTAAAGTGTGTATGATTATATCGTTAAAAAAAATCTTATAATGGAGCCAAAATATATAAAAGATCGAAAAATTATTTAATTTATAATTCTATAGTAATATACACTTAGTTATTAACTATGAAAATTGGAGTAGCTTAATAGCGTACCTACACCAATTAATCAACCTATGCCTCTTATTTCACTAATTCAGGTTCGAATGGTCGTTAGCTGCTCGGTCAGTGGTTTGAGATCGACTCGAGTTTGATGAAATTCAAGTTGAATCTAAGTAGTATCATTATTGAGTCGATCTCAAGTATTAAATTTTACGCTCGAAAACTCAAGGAATAACTCAACTTGATGATATGTATATAATTTGCTTACAGTAGTTATTTATAAACAACATTTATATATAAATAGATAAATGAAAATTGCTATAACGAAGTCAAGCCGAAATCAAGTTCGAGTCCATCGAATTTTTAACGAGTTCAAATTAAATTATTTATAGCATCTTAGAATTTGACTGGTGAAAAGTTGTACGATGTCCCGATTAAATTATTACAACGTTGAGTTAATAAGTAACATAGGAACAAAATTTGTACATTACTATTATTTTGTAGCGTTTGAAATCATTATACATCTTCCCCTTAATAAGTGGCCCCTAAAACAATTAATATTACATCTGTAAGATTTGAATATAATGTCATATCTATTATACATGTGGCTATGATGAGATGCGTATTTAAAGAGGCATTAAGTTAGAACGTAGACATGTAGTGCTAGCGATAGCTAATTGAGTAATTGTAGGACGGTTATTAAATCCTATTAAAAGGCACCATTAACTTGCATTAGTGCTCTTTTATGACCATTGTGGGACTAGGTTCTCGTAACTCTTTGACTGAATGGCTAAAATAATGATTGCTATAGTTTTCATGTCACATAATATACAAATCAGCATAGTACAAAAGTAGTCAGTCGATGTAAAAACATTGGTGTTGTTAATGTTTCTAGCACTTCACACACTATTTCATACATCAATTAAACAGTTTTCACAAAAGAATAATATAGTCTGTCTTAGATAACAACAATCATACCTAATCCTATCGGTAACAAAGCTATTGGTAAGGTCTGAGGAGGGTGGGATGTATGCCAGCCATACCGCTATCTCATAGAATACAGACGCTGCTTTCAGGGAAACCCTCAGCTTCAAAAACCTTGTCGGGACCTGCAAAAGTATGTTAGTACCATATCGTTCAACACATTGCATCTACAAAGCAAACAACAAAAGCTCTCTTAAAAATAGTATTAATAAAGCAAAGATAAGGTGAAAAAGTGTAAGTAGTGGGTCTTCGTCGTTTCTATCTGATATTAGTCGAGTCTAAATGGTTATCTCCACTCTCTGATATTAAATCCGCTATCAAAATTCTATTGATGAAATTAGAAGTGAGTTTATGATTAATAAAATTGGAATGGAATGAACATCGAGAATTGGTAAACCTTGAGAGAAACCAAAGAGTGGAGATAACCATTTAGACTCGACTTATCTGAAACCGAATGAAAAACTATATTATTCTTATGTGAAAGCTGTTTAATTGTTGTAGTATCAAATAGTGTGTGAAGTGCTAGCAAGCTTAGAGCCCGTTAGGGTTAATCCCATATAACCAAATACTCAATACTATGGACACACATTAATAATAAAATCGCACCATAAGTTAACAACTTTACTAAAATCACACCATCACATATTAGACAACCCAATCATCATCAATCAAAGATTCATCTAATCTAAATGGCTATAAGTGTTTAGCCAATCATTGAAATGAAAAGTAAACTAAACTCAGAAGTAATCATAATTAAAAGCTTGACAAAAACTGAAATGAATATCAAACTGGTCCAAGATAACGCATATACGTAACCCGGGAAGCTATATCTTCAATCCTTGAGCTAACTAGTGATGGAAATGCTTCCTCCTTCCAAAAGTTACCTCCAAGCCAACCTAGGAACTCTAGCCCATAATATTCTTTAAATAGGTTGAATTAGGGTTTCCACCAGTTTGAGTAAGGATCGTACGCTGTGCGTAAAGGTCGTACCAACATTTAATTGGGTCGCATCATTCTTCAAGTATACTGGCCGTACCGGGTAAAGTGGAATGGCTTCAATGCATATACGGGTTGTACCTTAAAGAGCGTACAATCCGTACCTTCATATCCTCTATGCTCTTCTCATCGAGTAGCTTGGTTTAGCATCTAATTGCTTAGTTTCCATAAAAACTTGCAAATCCAAGTAAAATATTAATACGTAATTGTTATTATCAGGCTTGTAGTAAAAATAATTCAAAATTTAAGGATTTATGTCATTAAAACATGTGTTATTTGGAATACATCAAACATCCCAACACTTGAATCTTGCTTGTCCCTAAGCAAGCTCTTTACTCCAGATTACACAACATGTTCTCCTTAACCCAAATGTTATCCCCATCCTATAACTGACTCCATAGACTTACATTTTCTATAGAATTACATCTCTAAACAAGCACTAGGCGTCACATTTAAAAAACAGGGAATCAACTAATTGAGCTCGACTCACCATAAGATCCAAGTATGCTAATCCACACCCTTCACAGTCGTTTATCCACTCAGTTGTGTTCTGTTCTAGCAAAAAGTGTGCTAGCGTATGTATATGCCGGTCTAGGGCTGTCCAAAATGCTCGACGCTCGAAACTCGCTCGAACTCGTTCGAAAAATGCTTGGAAATAAGCTCGTTCGAATTCTGCTCGGTTTGTAAACGAGCCGATCGGCTCGATTCGGTTTGTAAACGAACCGAGCACGAGCAAAGGTACTCTCGCTCGTTGCTCGTTCGGTTTGGCTCGAATTAATTTTAACATACATATATATATATATATATATATGCATATATATAATTAATAAATTAATATTTTATAAATTTATAAATAACTCTTTTGTCCCAATCCAATATGGGACTTTCTATAGTGAGTCAAGAGTAGGCCAAATTAAAATCTAAATTTTTTTTTAGTAATTACGTTACTTCACTACTCCAACATGAGAGCCCTCTCAACAATAAAGTCTCAAATCATCTCTGCTTAAAATCTCTAACCCTAATCGGACGCTGCCCTCACAGGCAGCCTTTGCAACTATGTAATTCAAGTCTTAAATCGTCTCTCCCTTTTGGTCAGTCAATCAGCCTTTGCGGCTCACGATCAACGACGCCGAGCGACGAGCGGCTTTTACGGCTCTGCAATTCTAAGGCACGCTAGATCGTAGGGTTATCCAAATCGCTCGCCGCTCGCTAGAATTTTTGCTCGGAAAATTAATGCTCGGATAACGCTCGTTCGATTTTCTGCTCGGTTGTATACGAGCCGATCGGCTCGGTTTGTAAACGAAGCGAGCATGAGCAAAGGTCCGCTCGGTTTCGCTTCGGTACGTGAACAGTCCTATGCCTATCAAAACCAGACCATGATTTAACATTATCATACACTTGTGTAAAAATCAAATCTCCACCATATACTAGAATACACAAATTAAGACGGCTTTAAAACAGGTTGTAATGAAATTGCTAGGGTTATGGTACGGAATAAAGGGTATGAAATGGCTAAGGTATTTATAATCCGGTTTAGTCAGGCTAGGAAAAAGCATCAACTTACTAGACAGTGTGGAGTTTGAACCCACACTTATTATTTTCCATCTTTTTGTTTTCTCAACATTTTGCTAATCACATAGACTATTTACTCTAACACATATACTAACACACACAGACACTGACCTAAACCAGATTCTTAAAACACGGGTTAAAATTAAAAAGGCTAAAAAGGCTTATTAGCTTGTAATGTGGGTTTAACAACCGAAAGGTATAGGCTCAAGATGGTGTACTAAGGGTTAATGTTCGGGTAGGTAAGTCGTATTTTAAGAACAAGTTCTAAAATGTACGTAGTCATGCTGGTTAAATCTCTCACCAGTTGAAAATATGTTCTATATATTTTCTACTTAAGGGTCAAACTCGATCTCAGTAAGAAAACGGTGAATTCGGGTTACCGATGTCGATTGACATATCTTAAACTGTCCAATTATCTTTGCTCTCTTAATTATTCAACAAAAAAAAAATCTTTGAAAAGTGCTTGTTTAAGACAACTATAAAAATTATTGTTTAAGACAACTATATGTGAGTGCTTAAGAGTCGATTATTTAGTCAAAGGGTGTTACACGGGCGAGAATGCTTGGACTGTGGTTTTTATTTTATTTATTTATTCATTTTTTGAAAGTTGATTTGATTTTGATGCAAGGCTTTTGTCTAAATTATTTTCAATTTTAATGGTTTCGAGTTTCCCGACAAAATTCCCCCATCCCCACACTTGGAATTTATTACATCGTCCCTGATGTATATTAGATAGGAGTAAGGAATGTAAGGAAGGGAACAGAGTTACTCCCTTGATTTTAGCAGTTTCCAGTTGGTAATGTATTCTTCCCCAACCGCTCTCGCATATCTCGAACATAATCTATCACACTTAACAATTATCTCAAACGCATCGCAATATATGTGCAATAGATTAATTGCATCCAAGAATTGGAACAGATTTTCACGCAAATATTTAGGGAAGGATTCTTATTCATTCATCAGTTCAAACTAGGGGTGTTCACGGTCCTGTTTTCACGGTTTTTAGGTCAAACCGTAAACCAAACCATTAGTAACGGTTTTTTATCACTAAAAACCAAAACCGAACCGTTAAAAAAAACCAAACCGAACCAATAATACCGGTTTGGTTCCGCGGTTTGGGTTTTATAGGACCATTTAGTTTCCTTCAAATCACAACATCTTCTTTCTCCGTCTCTTCCATATCATCATTTCCATATCATCATCGTCAATGATATTCACATGCTCACTAGCTTTATCATCCTCAATGTTTATAGACCCATTGACATCTTCATTTTTTATTTTCAAAGGGTACTGTAAAAAACAATGCTAAAAATAAAAAAAAAAGAGAATTTGTTTGAATGCACATACTCAGTACACATGATCATAAATGTTCAACTTTCACGTAAATTTAAAAGAACAAAACAATATATGAAAAAACTAGCAAATCAATCAACAAAAATGAGCAAGGCATTATTACTTATATTAACAAAGTGGATACCTAAGTTCTGTTTAGTATTAGTACACAAACACAAGGTTATATAAATATATAAACACACACACACACATCTATATATAGGGGAGGGTTCTAGAGAAAACCACATAGTTAGGCGAAAACCGAGAAAACCACTAAAAAATCAATTTTAACCAATCATATGATAATATTTTTTTTGTTTTATTTTATTATTATTTATTTATAAGAGTATTAATGTAATATTACACATTTTTACCAAAAAATCATCGAAATATTGGCTTATGTATACGTAACCCATAGTGCTACGTATACGTAAACAGAAAACAAAAAAATTATGGTTACCTATACGTAGTCCATAATATTACACAATGTTTTAGTGGTTTTTTTGGTTTTCGCATAACTTTGTGGTTTTCTCTTGATCCTTCCCCTATATATATATATGTATGTATACGGTCCGGGTTTTTAGTACCGGTTTTTGGTATAAACCGTAAATCAAACCGTTCACTACGGTTTGAAACCAACCGACAGAAAGTTTAGAAAAAAAAACCGACCGCGAAACCAAACCGCTGACCGGTTTAGACGGTTTCGCGGTTTGAAACCGAACCGTGAACACCCTAGTTCAAACACACAAACAAAACAAAGTACGAAAAACATAACAAACAAACATCAAACGGTTCAAATAGAACTGGAAAGAAATAACACCCGAGACACAAGACTGAAAACTAAAGCACGCACGCAAATCCCTCCTTCACACTTACGACTGGAGCATTAGACAAGCCACCAGCCTCACGGGTCTCGATTATGATCAACTCACACGTGATTGGGTCACATGGAGAAAAAGAACTCATGTAGTGAAAGAGGGTAGGGATCATAGACCATGTGTGGGTGGTGCATATGGTGGGGGAACTATCAGATCAGGATCATGTATTTCATACATTATTAACGCCATCTCCATATTCGCAGTTTTTACCTTTTCTTCAATTATCTTGCATCTTTCCATTAGCACCGCACGCTTTTCCTCGAACGAGGTTCACATTTGCGTTACTTGTCGAATAATGTCATCCAAATCCTTTTTGTGTCTGCAGTACTTCACACAACAAGCTTTCTTTCGTTGGCGTCCTCGTCCCTGTCCCCGAACTTTAGCAGTTGGGTTGTTGCTTGCAATGGCGAAGCTATGAAAATTTTCCTATGGTGTCATTTTTTTTATGCTCGGGTTTATAATAACCCGAAGTCAAAATTTTCGGATCGGATCAGGTCGAATCAAATAATAAAATCCAATATCATAATAAAAGTACAATGTTATTGAAAAAAACACAAAATAAAAATACCAAGTCATTTGAAATATATAAAAAAAATACATTTTAAAATGTTTAGATAACTTGTTTGGTTTAAATTTTAAAATACAAAGTCATTTGATTTTACTGTTGATTTTGATTAAAGCATTCACGATAGGTTGCTTGTGGTGGAGCCCTAAAAAAATATCGACAAAGTTGTCAAAAGGGATGATTCTGTGACTGTGACCGCGTACAGACCGTACCTGGTATGGCGTTCAGGCCGCAACGCAGTTTTTTTAATGATATTATTTAAAATGACTATTGCTAAGCGATTGAGAGTTTAAGTTCAGTAGAACATAGGTATAAAATTCTAGTATTAATCCTATTAAAATAAAATCCTTGTTTAAATAGTTAGAAAGCAAGAGTGATTGGATCACACGTTGGGTTGGGTCATGATGGGGCTGAGCGCACGTTGGGTTGGGTTGGGTTGGGTAATGATGGGCTGACCACACGTTGAGTGTTGCTCGCTTTTACCCATTAAGTCTGTAGTCTGTAGGCGTGTGGCCGACAAAAATACATCACTTTCTTTTGTTCATCTTTTTTTTGAATGGAGACTTTTATTTTTAAGTGACAGTCGTATCTCCGACAAGTCGGAGACCCATTACCCCTCAATACCTGACCACTACATTGTCAGAACCGGGCCTGCGGGTTTAGAGTGAGGGGTTAGGCCTTCCCTGGGAAACCATGGAGCATGCTGCCCCTTGACAGCAGTTGCGCCGCTACACGGGCCAAGACCCGCTAGCGTAACGCACTCTGGACTAAAACCCGGGTTGGCTCGGGTTTGAACTTGCGTGGCTTTGTTCAATCCTTCATTGCTTTACCACTGGACCAAAGCCAGTGCTAAGGTACACAATCTTAAAACACATTGCTCTTTTTTTTTGTTTGTACACAATCTTAAAACAGCTTTTGACAAATCAAACAAAACGTAAATTTTTTTTACCATTATCGTATATAAAAGTTTAGGAATCATTCCGTCACAGAAAAAAGCCCATAAAAAGTGGCACGTGTCATTGACGTGATTTTATCTTTTGAGGATTATATAAATTACTTGATATTAGTTATCAATGATCTAGTGGTTTGATGTTTACCGGTCACGAATAATATAAGGTGGGTTCAGATGCCTGCAAGTGAAATATTAGGTGTAAAAAAATGTTGGTCAATAAAAAAAGTTGTACTAGCCAATTACAAGAAAATAGCTAATAAAAAAATGGACATGTGTCCAAACCGTATGATTATATTTCAAAAAAGCAAAGACAACATCTCAAATACATATACTCCATTTAATCTCAAACCATATCAAACTAATTTTCAATCCAACTCATTCTTAAATAGATTCACTTAATTCACCCTCTTTCGAATCCGAAGGTGTCACTCAAATGTTTTTCCAAACGGTTGCCACAACTCTCATTGAAATACTCAGAGACGATGCCGAACACGCATACGTACACACGAAGAGCCACTTTGAACAGAGACTGTGAAGCCGCTCAGGAGCATTTAATTAAAGATTACTTTTGCAACGAGCCGCTTTATAACACCGAGACATTTCAAAATCGTTTTCGTATGAGTAAAAGTTTATTTTTACAAATTGTTAACGATTTGGAACGAGAGATGGATTATTTTAAATTGAAATGGGATGCAAGAGGTCGAAGAGGGTTCACCCCCATTCAAAAGTGCACCACTGCTATGCGTCAGTTGACATACGAACCCGGACCCAACGACTTAGATGAAAATATAAAGATCGCCAAAAAAACTGCACGGGTTTGTTTATACAAATTTTGTAAAGGTATAATTAACATCTACGGGCCAAGATATATCTTACGCAAACCGACTCCTAGCGACATTCAACAAATATACAAACATCATGAGGAGGTGCATGGGCTACCCTACATGCTTGGTAGCCTAGATTGTATGCACTGGGAGTAGAGTAATTGTCAAAATGCATGACAATGGCAATATATGTGTGGTGACCATCCAACTCCAACAGTTATGCTTGAGGCGGTCGCATCAAAAGATCTATGGTTTTGACATGCTTTCTATGGTGTTGTGGGTCCAAACAACGACATAAATTTGTTTAACCAATCCCCACTATTCAACACCATGGTTAACGGAACCGCACCCGATAGTTCTTTTGATCTTAGAGGTACAAGATACAAGCACGACTATTACCTCGTTGATGGTATTTATCTCGAATGGGCTACTTTTGTGAAACCGTTTTAATGTTCGGAAGATTAACCTAGAAAATATTTCAAACGCCGACAAGAATCTGCAAAAAAATATATTGAACGTGCTTTTGGTGTAATAAAACAACAAATTCATATAGTGAAAACCCGACACGTGCATGGAAACTCGAAAAAATAAGGCGTGTAATGTACACTTGCATCATCCTACATAACTTGATCATTGAGGAAGAAGGCCGGGCAATTTGCGAGTTCAACGAAGAAGAATTTGAAGCTACAATTGGATTAGAGGAAGTTAGCCAGGCCCACCAAAGTGTAAAGTAACAATATAAACGCAACCGTGAGATACACAACAATCTTCGTTAGGATTTGGTGCTTCATCTCGACTCGAGCTGACGTGTAGGTGTGTGGAGGTGTGAAAATTTGTGGGAACTCTCTTACCCTAAGCCCAGCAATCCAGCCCATTACACATGAAAAATAGGAAAAGAAGTAAACCAAAATTATAATGTTTAGATATAGAATTGTAATGAGGAAAAAAGACTCATTTTTAACACATCCATAACACGTTGGCCATACAATTTTACTTTGAAGATGGAGAATATTCGACTTAAAGTAACATGAAGTAGTCCATAACTTTTATTCATCAAGCAATATATTTTCAGCAATAGACATACCATATTATAGGGTGCATATTTTTATTCTTTAGCAGGGGAGGAACTTAATAGGGCGCCCTCCCTTTTTTTACTTAAAAGTATTGATTCCGGCTCACTAGGTTTATTTTATATTGGTTATACTGTTTTGACTCCTTCTAAGCCAAATCTATTCCACAAATCCGCCCACTAAAAAAATTGATTTTTTTACATGTATTTTGGACATTCCAATTTAATTGTTCAAGTTCCGCAACTAATCCTTAACAAACAAAGAATTATCACTATCGGTCTATCATGATTATGCAATGGACATTTGAGTTAATGTTACTCATTTAGTTGTTGATTCAAATAAAAGGACAAATTTGACTACTTTGAGGCTAGTCAAATGGTTATGTAGTAGAGATTTTGTTGGTGATACTATCGCTCGTGAACTAGTATGGAATACCTAAATTATTGATGTTGTTGATATATCTCTGTCATGATAACAATGTTGGATAAGTTCATTTATTTATGGTTTGACTAAACTAAAGGTCACCCAAGACTCTAATATACAATCCTATCAATTCAATCACTACTTTATTCCTTTGTGCACTAGACAGTCATCACATTGTCATATAATCGCTTTATTACAATGTCAATTATAAGATTGTGTTGTTGATAATATCGCATTTGAACTAATACTTAATAAGTTCAACTAACTTATTACTTGACCGACTAAAGTTCACTGAATCGTTGAATATCCTAATCAGATGTTTATGTTTTTGACAAGGGTCTTCGCGGGGCGATCGAGGATATCGTGGTTTGTGGGGGTGCTTTTTTGTGGATTTTCAATGGAGGTTGGCATCACTTCCGACCCGTTTTGGAGGTTTGGGTTTATGTTCGGCTGAGGATGTTTCTACATATGCTTTTGTAGCCTCGAAGGCACAATCTTGGAGTTTGCAGTACCACATTCTTCGGGGTTGTGGTATTGGTGGTTTAGACTCTGATTATGTGTGTGCGATTGATTGCTTGCACATGTCACTTCCCGATTTCAATATTAGCGGTTTCTCTAATAAGGACACCGCCCCCCCTAAAGCCCAACACGCTTTGGCGAGTGCCCTATTTAATAGAATCGTCAAAAGTTTGGGAGTGAAGTTTGATTTATCCCATCGCCAAAAAGCGGTGTTTGAATGTATTCGGGCTCCACGGGCTCAAGATTTCCAAACAGTCATCCCCATTGAAGGGATGGGCCAACATATGTCGGCTGTGGAATACCGGGCTATTCTTAAGTACTTGCCAATTGCCATTTTCTGTTTTCGTCTGATGAACCCTTCCCGGTTTGTCGCAAGGTTTGTTTGGATTCTTTTGGCGAGCATGCGGTCCATTGTAAGGAGCTACCTAATTTTAAATACAAGCATGATTTGGTTAGGGATGTCCTATGTGATGTTCTTAAGCGGGCAAGGATTTCTACTAAAAAGGAGGCCCCCGTGAACTTTTGAGTGATCCACTTGAAGGGAGGTCTACGCTACGGCCAGCTGACATTCTTGTGTTTGGGTGGGCAGGTGGGAAACCCGCTTGTGTGGACCTTACAGGAGTGTCCCCTCTTGTGGGGCCAAGGGACAATGGGTTTGTTATGGGCCAGGCTACGTTGAAGGCGGAATCAGACAAAGTTGCTAAACACGAAAAAGCTTGTGTAGAAAATCAACACGTGTTTATCCCTTTTGCTTTTGATACATTTGGTTTCCTGGCCCCGATGGAATTTCTTAATAGGGTTCAGTGGGTCGTGCACAATAATATTCCAGCCCCTAAGACTCAAAACTTCTTGTTTAGTAGGATCGGTTTTGCTATCCAAAAGGGGGTTGTGGCGCAGCTCGTTGCCCGTTTACCAGCCACTTTATTGTAATCATCTCTCTTATTATAATCAGATTAACGTGTAATTTATTTCTTGATGGACTAAATAGTTAATTAGGGTGTTCGTGCTCGCTCTTACATAGCTCGTAAGTGAACCCACAGACTAACTATTTTGGTTTAACTGGTTTTGATCCAATGTTGTTTAGAAAAGAGAAAATCACCAAAATGCATATTAACTAAAAAATGTAAAATAATCATCGACTTTTTTGTCTCATTGAATTTAAAAAATATTTCAATGATTCTACATAACAAGCATTGAAAATACACCTAGCTCCACATAATCAGCCAGCCAAAATTTGCCACGAGAAAAGTTGAGTGTTGATTCTTAGCCGGCGCGACAACTCCTTAGCCGTCGAATTGTTGTGGAGGCTGGTGCTTAGCCGGGTTAGCCAAGAATGGGTTGCGTATCCTTTTGTGATTGGTTTATTTGGATATTTAGTTTTGTAATAACAAAAAGTCAATGTTTATTCTAAAAAAAAGTTTGGTCTAACATGTTATTTTTATGTTTTTCTCTATAGAAAAAGACACCCGTTTGGATACAAGCTGTGACCAACTAATTTTATTTTGAGAAAGGTAAACTGCCTAGTGAAGTCTCTTATTGACGTTAACAATTATAAAGAGTACATTAAATCTTTAAAGATAATTTGGTGAATAAAAGGGTTCAAAAGGTGGAGTCCAATCTTTGATTTATATTCGACGTACCATAAATCATTACACGTGGGATGCCTGTTGGAGTACAATAATCAATAATGCAATGACCGCCCAACAACCAGTTATTTTGGTTTTGACCACCAAATATCAATTTTGTTTTAGTTAAGGTTTTGTTTGGATGCCTTAATTAGTGGTTTATACAATTAACTTAATTTGGAAACAACTCAGATTCATTGGCTGCATTCATTAGTGGTCCATTACTTACTCAAATTCACAACATATATATTCTCTCAAACATATATACACACAACATTAATGGAATATTACTTTTATAACAATTGTATGTGACACTTCGCGTCAAAACACTTCATGTGCAAAATTTTCTATGATCTTTTTAAAAAAATGATAGTTGTTTTGATAGAAAGACATAATTCACTTTGTGTTTATATATAGATAATTGATACGGATATGCTTTAACAAACTTATACTGGAAATTAAGTGGACCGAAAAACAGTTAAATTTAGAAAGCGCAAAACGTTCTGCACGTTTTCAGAGGACTTATAAGTAATGGACGCAAACATCTTTAAGGGGTAGGTCTCATCCCACACATACCTCTCATCCTTGACACTTTTTCTTCCACATCTGTAACATCCGGCCCGTCATACCACCAATATTGTTCGCTTTGACTACTATGAGCTTATGGATTTGTTTTTGGTTGTCCGGGTGAAAACTTCCCAGGGGTTACCATCCCTGATTTACTCCCATCTGAGCACGCTTAACTGTGGAGTTCTCCTCTTATCCAAAGCCAATGCGCTCAAAACGCGTTGATGATATTGAGGCGGGACATTTCTTATGAACCAAGAATCTCTCATGACCATTCCTTATGAACCAACACCCTCTTCTTAGATAACATGCAACTTGTATATTTCAAAGGACTTTTTTCAACAACTTCTAAAAAAAATCCCTATCATCGGATCTGTAAACATACATATTTTATACGATAAACTTGTAATATTTTTAAAACCACACCCTTCAGAAAGCAAAGATATTAAATCAATGTAACTAATATTGGTAAGTAAGGTTATACCAGGTCTTACACAATCACAACGAACGTATTGAATAGCCCTGTTAAAATAATACCAGTTGCCACCGCTAAAAATTACAATGTTCACATACATTTACACGGAAAATTTCAAAACCTTGAAAACAAAATAGAGAACAAGATTGAAAACTGAAATCGAAACTAGGCTAAAAATACAGAGAAGTGAGAACTGAAATCTGTTAACAAATATAAAAAATGTCGCGGGCTAAAACATCCGCCTAAGCCGGCCATTTACTCAATAGTGGGCTAAGCTGCAGGCTAAATGGAGCCGCATAAAGAGTTGAAGCCGATGAAGAATCCGCCGGGTAAGCCTAGAGGGCCAGCTGAAATGGCCGTTGGTGTGACGTGTTCTCATACGACTGAAGGTGTCGGCTAGTTAGCCTAGAGTTTTGCCATGTGTCGATATATGATAGGCTGGAACTTGGTTTGTTTTCTTGATTTCTACGCCGGCTAAGGGTGAAGATTTAGTCGGCGGTTGTCACACAATGTCTATGGATTTCATAGTTGGACTTCAACGTCTATTCCGGTAAAAAGTATAGTCAAATGTATATTTTGATAATTTTTCCAAATAATCTTTTTTTTTATAATTTTTGTTGACAAATTAAATTAACTTTCTCCCAAAATCACATGATGAGAAAATTAATGAAGAATAAACCTAAGTAGAAGTTATAATGGCCAACGAATTGGGTTACAAAATTGTTGAAAGCTCTTTCAAGCCACATAATTTCTATTTACAAACACAATCGATTAAACCAGATTCAATATATCAATCATGGTAACAAAGAAGCATGACAATACATCGCTTGATGATGTAAAGCCTTGCTTTATGCTCTTTAAGAACTCCTCCAAGTCCTTTGCTTGAAATCCTTCTCTTGGAGCTTCCCATCATCATCTTCATATCTTTCTTTTTTAAAATTCGAATAACGACTTTTAAAACAGATGAATGTCGAACCTCGCAAAGTTCTTTAGTAGCTGAAAAAATGATTCAAGAGCTAGTGAGATGGATTAATGGTTTCTCTTGTTATGTGAAAGATGTGTTGGAATATTTTGGTAGAAGATGATGGATGGGGTTTTGTTTATATAGGAGGGAGAGAGGGGGGTGGGGTTGGTGGTGTTGTTAGTGGGACATGAAAGTGTAACTAAATAGTTTAAAGATAATAATATATACATGTATGTAAACTGGGTGTACAAGTCATCTTCTAAGAGGGGGTGTGTAGGCATCACCTACATACATTGTGGGTCAGTTATGGTATTAATCAGGTAGCATCGCTCCATAATTTATGAGTTTCTTCATCTTGCTTCTCGTGACGTAATAGAGGGAGGTTTATTGGGGAATCATACAAAATTAATAGGGAACCGGGGAACCATATGTTTCACATATGAAAAACGTATAAAAACTCATTTTTAAAAGTGAAAAACTTATATTTACATAATTTTCTTTGGAGTTTTTGTATATAAACAAATGAAAAAACCATCCTAACAAAAAAATTTATTACTAGAAATTAAATGGACTAGTATCAACTCAAAAATGTTTGTTAGTAGAAATTGATAACTCCTCAAAAATTTAATGGACTGATATATGATCAACTCAAAAAGCTTGTACCTTGGGGTGTCAATTCCTGACACAGCCAAAACACGATACGAAAATAATCAGGTTTTGGGTTGGCCATTTTAACCCGTTTTAAAAAACGGGTTGGGTTCGGGTTGACCCCTTGAATAAACGGGTCAGGTTCGGGTTGCCCCAGTTAAAAACGGGTTGACCCGTTAACCCGTTTAGGTTACAAAATATATATTTTTATTTTTCACAATTATAGAAACGGCTGTTAATTAATTTTGTATTTTGTGTCTACCATAAATGAACTGAATTATATCAAAACTTTTCTTTTTTTCTTTTCTAGAAATTAATCAATTAATTTTTTGTTTAACTTAACTGAATTAGATTTTGAATTTAGTAGTTTATGATTTTGATTTAGATAAACGGGTTAAACGGCTTAGGTTCGGGTTGACCCGAATTTAAATGAATCCATATTAGGGCTGAAATTTTTTACACGAATAAGAATATGGGCAGTGTTCGAGTTGCATAATTCAACATGTTAACCCGTCAACCCGACACGTTGAATCTTCCAAGCAGTGAAAACACAAACCGATATTTCCTTTTATGATATTATATAATCGGTGTTGTGCATTCATATTGATCAGAAGAATGACAAAGTTGTCATGTTCTCTTTTGCAGCTGTCTTTGCACGAAGAACTTCGAAAAATTCACAGTGATATATCTATTTTTTAAGATTATCGGTAAGAGTAAAACACTTTGGCCAACATATTCCAGTAAATGAGCATTATGTCAAAAGAATTGAATCAAGATAACATTCAAACCCTCACGTGAATTCCCAAATACCGTGACAAATTCCTATAAATACAAGCTAGCGCCATCAAATTAGGGGATTATTTCAAGGTAATGACCAAACACTTGATACTTAAGTAAACCCTACAAACTCTCAAAAGGTCAGTTTTTTTCAACTCATTAATTATTTTTTTTTTCGAACAACTATTAAATTATTTACTTAGTGAGACTTTTACTAGCGTTTAATCTTATCTAGTTATCTACACACTATATTTCTCGGTGGTGATAATTTCAAGTTTCTCAAACATATTATGCGTTTTATCATGCGACGGACAACAATATATTTTTTTTGAACGGCTGATGATTATATAGAAAGAAAAGGATGCATGCATCTAGCAAGAAGCTTGATAGGAAACAGAAATAGAAACTTAAACCAAATTACAAATAGGAAGTACTCTCGAAAGTAAAGTTGCACCAATGTTGTTAACTCCAATGAGTGTTGCATGGCACAATTCTTGGCCGAAAGAAATCCGGTTGTCTTCACCTCCTTGATTAGTCTAGCCACTCAAACTTGTTTGTTGGTAAAGATGAGTTCGTTCCTTGCTTTCAAGATTGCCCAACATCACTACTAGAAAACTGGGCATTTGTGACAGCATTTTCGGTCACAAAACGGCCGCAATTGTCCTGTTGCACCGTTCTGTGACCGAAAATGCGGTAGGAAAAATGCACGTCGCAATTGCCCTTTTGCAACCAAATTGCGACGGCTACTACATTTTGCAACGAAATTTGCTACGGAATAAACCGTCGCTAATTTTGCGACTGCACCCTTTTGCTACCGTTTTGCCACTGCTTTTGCGACCACTTCAGTTTGCCACCGCTTTAGTTTGCCACCGATTTGTCACCGCTTCAGTTTGCAACCAACTGAGATTTCAGTTGTGACCATTTTGTGACCAAAATGTTTTTAAAATTTTTTATTTTAAACCTGCAAATAATGCTCATTTTTTTAAAAAATAAAACCGGTTATAAAAATTTCAAAATCTATTTAAATTTCTTGAAATATTCAAATACAAATCAACCCAAACTACTATACAAATTCATAAATTTCTAAACAAAATATACAATAATAAAAAAAGAGATTTCTAAAAAAACTATTGAGATCCTACAATGGAAATTCCGTCCTTCGTCTCCTGCAGGTAATGACCACGCATGGCTTTTGAAACCGCAATTGCCAATTTCTCGCATGGAGATGTGAACCCCCTACAATCATTGCTTCTTCTCCCTTGCGCACCATGTTCTTAACCTGGAAAAGAACGAGAGAAAACATAACAATAAGAATATCGCAAAAAATATGGGTAAACTATAAAACTACAAATAAGCAACTCTAAAAATTAGTAACAAGATTATCACAAAAGTAAATGCAAACCCCCTCCTGATTTCTTCCATCCCAAGTTCTTGCAGATACATATTGAATGCTTTGGAAAATGCGATCAAGGTCAACCTCATAAATTGTACTTTGAAGAACCTGTATTAAATTGAAGCAAAAGTAGTAAATATTCAAGAAAGACCAATGTGTGGAAGAAATAGAAATCATTTAAGGAAAAAACAAATTTAAAAGAAATAGAAATCATTTAAAGAAACAAAAACAAAATTAAAAGAAAAAGAAATCATCATACCTTTCCTCAAAGCTATTATCACCATTGGATCTTATTGCATCACAAACACTGCTGGTTATCTGTGGAGGCAGATAAGTATCCTTGATTCCAATAGTTTTTACCTATAATTAAGCAGAAAGTCATATAACCCATGTACGTTATTGTTACTAAACAACAATAACAATTACGGGCTATTATCCACATCAGATAGAGAAACTGTGCGCGTTGTCTGCATAAACACGCAAATGGGTCAATCTGGGTCAGATTTGCACATTTAGATTAGTTGGATCATGGGTCATGGGTCAGATCAGATCATACCTTTGCCAGATTATACTTTTCAATCTATGAGAGCTCAAAGAGGTCTTCTGTAGTTACTTGTTCCACTTTAGAATGGCACAAAGGCATAGAAAAAGAGATATCCTTAAATTCATAAAAAAAAATTAGCACTAGATGAGAATAGAAAAGTGAAAAGACTAATACACCCTTGATGGAATAATGAAACATACTTGTTCTTTTTTATGAGTGATCTTAAGCTTCTAGTTGACAAGATACATAAGCATCGCACATGGGTTTACCTCCTGTTGAACCATTGATGTTAGTGAACATTGCCACAAACTGTCCTGTGCAGATTGTAAACTTGCACGAAAACATGTTAGAGAAATGTAGAACAAATACTATTTGATCAACAAATAACTACCATTAAATAAGTTACAAATGTTCTTCCTCAACATGAAATAAAGGCTGTGAAATGAAGTCTTCCATGCCGGCTGACGTTTGATCAAGAAATCCATTTGACCTATATGTTTATAAAACAATTACGGTTAAACAAATTGAAAAATAAGATACCCTATGGATAAAATCCAACTTTTTGGCTACAATATTAATACCTTCCCCTTTTGAAGATAAAGTTAATACATATATGACTGAAGGAGGTAAAGAACTCTATGGGTACACCCAAGAATACAAAGCTTTTTCATTATTTTTCATTAGAAGTTTGGGCAGTTGACCCATTGAATGTTCCACATCTCATTAACCGATGAAACCTAGATGATTACAAAAAATAACAATCAAATGCATGCAAGTTAATCAACTTATAGTGGATTTTCTGCTAGACATGCTAAGCAGACTAAACTGGCTGCTACAGTTGAAGGCCAGTAGCACAACTGTTCATGGCCGAGTAGTGCAAGCACTGCAAGATATTTGGCGGTCTTATCTACATCTTCATCAGATCTTGCAGCTTTGAGATAGAACCTTTTTAATTTTTTTTAATATGGCAATGAACAATAGTTACTTGATAAATGTTTTTGCAATAGAAATTAAGTTGTTGACAAAATCCAAGAATATTGTTTACCATAAGAAATTGTAGATGGTTGGTAAATAGCACTGTAAGTTGACTTCCTGGATCAGCCATTCCATGGAAACAACTTCCGATCTTCGGTACTCATTGCTTCTTATATTGAATAACTTCTGTTAAATGCCACCGTGATTAAAGTACAATGAAATCCCAATCAGGATAATAAATGAAGGATAAACTTTAATATGGTTTATGTACACAAGAATTAGTATAAACTACAAAATCATGTTAACTCATTATTGTGGAATCTGATAGGCATCAACTCATTATGGATTAGGAAAATGATAAGGTGCAACCATCAGACCTGTTATAGGGTTGGTTTTCAACTTGTTGTAGGGTTGCTACCTAGTATATGTTTGTCTTTCTCCCAGCCTGAACTGAGAAACAAAGTCACTTACACTCAAATGGTGGTGCTCAATTAATATAGCCCTGCTTTTAGTGATGCCCAGTAATTGCAACCATAAATTAGTTGAGGCTAATTACTATGAACAAGTACTAAGCTAAATCAATTTAAGACATCTGACAACACAGCTACCTAGTACTAATGTACCTTCCTTTGTAAGCACCCACAAACTAGACCACCAAAAAAGCTTACTTGATTGATTTCCAATTAGAGTATTAGATATCTTAAGTCTTAACTTACAATTTTCTCATCACTCTCCCTCTATACTCAAATCATCTATATACTGACAGATATAAATATGCCAAATATTAAAGAAAACTATATAATCAGCCATTATATATCATGTTGGATGGGGTTGACTTTCATCAAACACATATCACAGTTGAATTTTCAATCTAACGGCTACAATGAATATTGAATTCCAGTTAGCACATCAGTCCTCACTACAACTACTAGCAAATGAAAACACAACCTTAAGATTAGATCTATAAACTGCGATATATGAAAAACTTTACATCATCCAAAACTCAGTATAGATCAACCCTAAACCGTTTATGAACTAGAAATTGGATATCATAATAAGAACAAAAACAACAATAATTGTAAACAAATCTAGTTAATTGAACATAAAATTTAAAATTAGGTCTAAAATCGTAAGGTAAACAATTCGTCCAACCAAGCAATCACGCATAGATAGGGAATTTCATGAACAGATGTTATGCGTACAGAATCGGATAGACGGTAGAGGTGATTAATAAAATTGGGCGATTTTGTGCGTACCTTACGTTATTTAGCAACGGCGGAATCTGGTGATTGAGCAGATCTGCCATATCCTATCCTATTCGGAATCTGGTGATTGAGCATGTTACAGTCGCCGGAGTTCGCCGCAGCGGCGGTATTTAGTTTGAGGCCGTTTTGTCCGGCGGTAATGGCGGAGTTTGGAAACTTTGAGTGGAGGAGGATGATTAGCTCTCCTGTGGAACCGGCGGCGAAGGCGTCGTCGGTGAAACAGGCTGACGTCGGGACGACGAAGAAGGAAGGCAGTTGCGTAACCTAAATAAATCCCGGCGTGAGGAAGGCAATGAAAGAGGAGTACTGAAGCAGTGTCCTAAATAATCCATGACCCAAAAAGAAGACTATTCTAGCATTTTACATAAAAATAAAAATAAAAATAAAAATAAAAGCTATTCAAGTTTTGCTACCGGCTAACCGATGGCAAATGCTAATTTTACAAAGCGGTGATAAATCGGTGGTTAATTTTGCGACCGTTATTAGCGGTGGTAAATTTTGGTCGCAAATACACAGTTTTCTAGTAGTGTATGTCATCAAAACAGTTGATTGAAGTATTCTTCTTTTGAATGGATCAGATGTTTGTGAAGGTCAAGCAGATCACGGATTGAGAAAGCAAATATTAGAGGAGTCCCACACCAATTAGCATTGTGTTGCCATAAAATAGTTGCAGCAAGAAATGAATAGATGCTCCTTCGATTCCGGATCTTCATCCACATAGCCTACAGGTAAGGGACGGAAGCCGGATTCTCCTTTTGTGCAAAGCGAATTTGGTCGGGATGCAACCCATTTCAGCCCTCCAAACAAAGACATTTACTTTTAAGGGTAACCAATTCTTTCAATCAAAAGACCAGAAGTTAAGTGATGGGGTCTTTAGGCTAAGGAGATGTCAGATCGATCTAACAGTGAAGCAACCAGAAGAGTCATTAACCTATGTCCAAGTATCTTGTTGGCGGGAAAGTTGGACTTGGGCAAGGAGAGAATAGCAAGCCTGTAATTGGATCAGTTCTTCCGTGGCTGACGGATCTCGGGTCCAGTTCCAGATTCTTGTTGTGGTTGCCTCAGATAAGTCATATCGGTCATAAACGGTGCATCCTTTAAAGCACTATAAATGATATAAATCTGGGAAGCGTGTTTTAAGAGGCTCAATAGTCAACCACACATCAATCCACAATCTAATGATATTGCCATCTCTAACTTTTCCTATGAATGGATCCATTGCAAGGTCATGCTAGGTTTTACATATGTTGTTCCAATTCCCATTTAGCCTTTTTTGGCAGGTAAAAAATACATGACCTTGATGAAAGATGTAGTGCTCCAATGAAATGTCTCTAAAAGCTATGGGTTTTTGATCGGTAGTGCTACCACCACTTAGCTAATTGGCCAAGATTAGCTTCTTTTAGAGAACCAAGACCAAGGCCCCCAAAGATTTGGGGTCGATTACTTTATCCCACACAAACCATGGAATTTTTGCTTTGTCGGTGTTTCCTCCCCACAAGAATTTTCTTCGAATAGCTTCTAACTCATCAATTACTTTAGCGGGTGCCTTCTATAACGAAAAGTAGTAAGTGAGGAGACTGTCAAGTACTGGTTTTATGAGTGTTATCCGACTTCGAATGGACAAGGCAGATGCCTTCCATAAGGATAATCTAGCTTTAAAGACATCAATTACCGGTTGCCAATTTTTTATGAGATTCATGTTTCCACCAACCTTTAGTCCAAAGGTAGTTTCCCCACCTTGCAATGTAGCGAAGCAACCATATTTTCAATGTAAGTACTATAAACTTTGTGACACCCGGCAAATTCAGGTTAATATCCATACCCGACTATTACCTGAATTCACGTGATTACACTTGCATCATGCTTAATTATGTAGTAATTAAGTACATATTTCATATAGCAAGTCCATTCGGTTCATTTCATTTCATGCATCGGTAATCGGGCGGATTACCGGGTCACACACGCGTCCTGTCACACGAACATTAACGAATATTAGAAATAATATTTAGACATATACTTGGTGTGTAAAAATTATATGTAATACTGTGATTTAATATTTTATGCTTATGTGAATTTTTCCGGAATTTATTGAGCATCTTTTATTTTAACGCTTTTAAGCGGATACGCGATATGTGTCAACAACACTAGATTTAATTTTATAAAAACAATGGTTTATAAATTTGGGCTTGATAATTCAGCCATTTCCTATTTTAATTCATATTAGGAGCCCATTTGGTTTAAAAAGCCTTAAAAGACTTCAAAAGCCCAAAACCCATTTGCTTAATCCCACCCTTAATCCCTTAACCCTCATTTGAAAACCCTAAACCTACACACTCCTCTCTCCCTCTCCTCTCTTTCTCTCGGCCGCCCCCATCCCCACCTAGCCACCACCCTTCAAAATTTTCTTCATCCATTCCAAGTGATTACAAGGTGCATTCAAGGTGATTCAAGGTGAAACAAGCAAACAACACATCCATCCTTCCATCATACTTGATTTTGGTACAAATCCATCCATCTTTTCTTTATTTTTTCGGCCAAAATGGCAAACCCATGTATCCAAACGATTTTCCATGTTAATAGTGTCTAAATCCATGTTTTAATCAAATGTTTTCATAATAATGAGTTGTTGATGCATATATGCACTTTTTATGGTTTGAAATACTTGTTTATGCTAGGTATTGCTCGTTTCTATTTATAGAAACTTTATTGTTTGAGTTTTTGTAGAAATGTATGAATAACATGTTTGATGGTTTGTATGACTTTAGTAATGTTAGAATAGATAGGAAATATAATTTTTTTGGTTGAAATGTCGTTTTTCACTTGGTTATGGTGACTTACTATTTAAGGAAACTTTAATTTTGCATATTTTGTGTTATGAGTTTCTCATGGATAAAAACTTGATATTATTGTTCTATAATGTATATTAAAGTAGTAAAAAGAGTTATTTGAGGTTACACATGTGCAATAGGGTCGTTTGGACCACTTTCCTAAAAAGGAAACTTTATTTGTTCATATTTTGTATGTGTAGGTTATAAATGTTTAAAATGGATTATATAGCTTCATTATCATATGAATAGATGACTTATGCATGAATATGTAATCTGGAGTTGTGTTATGACGTGTTTTGGTGAACCTTGCTAAATAAGGAAACTTTATTAATTTGTGAACTTCAACTTTGCTTAGAATAGAAAGTTTGTGTGTAGAATCATGTTTATGGTATGTCACTAGTATAAATTCATGTGTAACTTATTTAGTTGAGCCATGATACTTAAAGTACACTAAAACCCTAATTGTCAAAAAATGGAAACTTTGTTATGATAAGAGTTATGGAATTTCTATGACATGTTATGCTACTTGTTTAAAAGTGTTGAATTGATACTAATAGGTTATTAATATGATGACATGAGTTATGTGTAGGAATGGTTGACATATATGAAATGTGCCATAAAGATGTGCAAATGTTATATTACTTGTCACATGTTAATTTCTTATGCAACTAATTGAAACAAGCATGTTATGTCACAAGGTATTACTTATACATTACTTAGGTACAACTTGTATGTTCCTTATGTGTCACACATGTATAACTTATGTGCTACTTAGGTGTTACACATGTACAACTTGTATGATGCTTATGTGTTACATGTTTACAACTTATATGTTACTTGTGTGTTGTCTATACATGACTTCAATATGAGTCAACATTGGTCAACATTGGTCAAACTTGGTCAACCTTGGTCAACATTGGTCAACATTGGTCAACACTAGTCAACATTGGTCAACATTAGTCAACATTAGTCAAACTTGGTCAAAGTTGGTCAAACCTTGGTCAAAGTTGGTCAAACCCCGGTCAAACCTCGGTCAACTTTGGTCAAACCTTTTCAAAACGTCAATGTAACCTTTCAACGTTGAGTCGTTTGGATGAATGTGGTTACATAAACCATGTTTACTTTCATAGACCTTATAGCCTTATTAATTCTTAGGGCTCGGTTAGGTCGGTTACCCGGAGTTACTCGATTTCTCTTGTTGCTTTCATTTCTCATTCACCGCATTCCAGGTGAGTTTTCACGGCCCCATTTTACTTACTTTTCCAATTGGGGGAGATACATGCTAAACCATTTTCTTACTTAGTCGTATGGCAATTACTTTGATTTCGCTTTAATTTATATAAGTGGGTGCATTTCCCGCACATAAAGTCCTCTCATATTCGAACCGTTAATTATTACACAAAGCGAGGTGATTCATGAATAGTACTATTGGGTTTAACAACCCCCACCCGGGTTAGTCGCGCTAACTCTGACTGGGAGTCAAACGGGTGCATAATTGACCTAATCCATTGCGTGCTGGGCACGTAAGAGGTAAAATGCTAGTTTCTGCATTCCTTCGTTGAGCTTCGGTTTCGGTGTTGCTTATATAGTTAATGTTTATTGTCTGATCAACAATCGAATCAATAGTATACATGCGTACTGTTACACTGTTTTCATTTCTGTTTCCGTTACTTAAACCTGTGAACTCACCAACCTTGTGTTGACACTTTAAGCATGTTTATCTCAGGTCGCTAAGCATTCACGCACGGACTAGGACTGCATGTCTGGAGTCGCATATCATGTTTTCATTAGAAGCTAGGTTTATGGGAACCTAATTTGTTATGCTTCCGTATTTTGCTACATTATTATTGCTTCCGCACTTTACATTCCACATTTTCAAACTCTGTATTACTTAATTTTTGTGTATGATGTTCAAACGGAATGCCTTTTCGAAAACCATTTAGAGGTCGTTCAAAATGACCGGGACTGATGATCCTTGATAGTCACAACCCGCGGGTTACCCGCAGTGGAATTTCAGGGTGTGACAGATTGGTATCAGAGCCAGGTTATAGAGAACTAAGTTGCATTTAGTATACTTAGACTATAACTGTAGGCTCACATAGTTACATCACATCATACATGCATTTTCATACATGAATACAATGGATTACTGGATATTGACTTGTTACAGGATGTCGACCTCATCTGACCCCATTGTGATCTCGGACTCTGAGGAGTACACACCGGCTACCCCATCATCATCAGTGGAGCCATTCACCCCACCCTCATCACCCCACTCATCCACGGATGAGGAACAGACACATGATTCAGTGGATCTTGTAGAGTTGGATTCTGAAGAGGATCCTGAGGAGGATCCTGAGGAGGATCCTGAGGAGGACCCTGAGGAGGATCCTGAGGAGGACCCGGAGGAGGATCCTGAGGAGGATCTACAGGAGGAGGAAGACGACGCACCAGCCCCCGGAGGTGACGGAGACGCCGGCGAGGGGAGCGACTCGGGCGAGACGATGCCCTACTCCGTACTACACGGGGACTCATCGTCCGACGACGGCTCCATACTACCTTCACCACCTCGTCTGGCGGACCCGACGCCGCCATCACCATTACTTGCACCGGTGGGAGCAAAGACCAAACTCACAGCTCGGAAGAAGAACATTCGTAGAGGAAAGCGACCAGCCCACTCCCCTGACATTACTGGACCATCGGCCAAAAGGGCCCGGATTGCATCATCAGACACCTCATCTACAGGAGAGTCATCTGGACCATCCTACCCACCACCCTATTGGCTCCGGCCTACGAGGGAGGTACTACCGATACTTGCGACGCGCAGCAGGTTACATGACGCTGACATATCATCCCTCCAGGATGAGTTGGCACTGACAGACCAGGCACTACTGATAGTACGAGACCGGATCGAGGCCGCGGAAGAAAAGGCTCGGGAGGCAGAACAGAGGGCCACAGCTACTGAGACTGCAGTACAGGCATTACAGGGGCAGGTAGCAGGACTACTTGAGGATCGCCAGAGAGAGACGGATAGGATCACTGCACTATCCAGCCGCCTCCAGCTGACTGAGGAGCAGTTGGGGATGGCACACCAGCGAGCAGCAGTAGTCGAGCATCGAGCCTCACTTGCTGACTCTACAGCCTTAGCGGCAGAGCTTACGGCTAACACGGTCAGAGAGGAGTTGGAACCCGCCAGGGTTCTGATGATTCTCTGTGCCTTGTTACTTTTTACCTTCTTGCAGAGTGGTACTGTTACACCACCCAATTGATTAGCCTATCGTGAGCGGGCTGTGCTCACGCAATATTTTTGAAATATTACTTGTTTTGGAGGAGTGTTTACTCCTGAAAATACTTTGTATTTGGTACAACTTACTTATCAAGTGGTTGTCTTTTGATTATATTGCATGGTTGATTTATTGTTGATTGTTGTGTGTTATCTTATGCACGTGTGTTGATTGTTATTTATTACGCAATATCTAACCTTTATTATCATTATGATTATAAAGAAACATGCCGCCAAAGAGGACACCCCGCAATCCAGGAGAAGGCACCAGTTCCATGACCACTGCCCAAATTGAAGCCCTTATCGCCCAACGCGTGGCAGATGCACTCGCTAACCACGAAGCCAATCGATCCAGTGGAGGATCGGGAGGCCACGGCGAGAGCAGAGGTATAGTACAAACCGGAAATAGTATATACTGCAAGTAACATAGCCCTACCTCGGGAAAATTTAACCTAATTACGCTCTATCATTGACACACAGGAACTGGGCATGGAACAAAGGCTTGCACCTACAAATCCTTTATGGATTGTAAGCCGCACACATTTACCGGGACGGAAGGAGCAGTGGGACTGCTACGATGGATAGAGAAGATCGAATCGGTCTTCAGCATGAGCCAATGCACGATGGAGAACAGGGTCATGTACGGAGCTGGAACTTTCGAGGGCCAAGCCCTCTCCTGGTGGAACTCTTATATCCAGACTCTGGGCCTGGATAATGCGAACGCCATTCCTTGGGAGGAATTCAAGGAAATGTTGAAAGAGGAGTACTGTCCTCGTAACGAACTCCAAAAGTTGGAACAGGAGTTTTGGAACATAAGAATGGAGGGTGCTGACATCGCGGGATACACCGCAAGGTTCCACGATTTAGCAAGACTACTACCGCACATGGTTACACCGGAGTACAAACGAATTGAGCGGTACATTTGGGGTTTGGCACCTCAAATACAAAGCATGGTTACTTCTGCAGAGCCCACAATTATCCACAACACAGTGAGGCTGGCTCATAATCTCACGGATCAGGCAGTCCGTCAGGGACTGTTCAACAAGAAAGAAAGTTTTGTGAAAACCTTTGACAACAAGAGAAAGTGGGAAAATGCTCCTGCCAAGTCCTATGTGCCTAGTAACCAGAAGAAGCAGGAACCGGCCCGGATGTTTATGGCTAACCGACCGGATAAAAGGCCAAGAGGGACATACACTGGAACCCTACCTAAGTGCAACAAGTGCCAGTTTCACCACAATGGTACTTGTGAAGATTCTCGGTGCCAGAAGTGTAAACGTTTTGGACACACTGCCCAGAGCTGCCGATCAGTCGAACAAACCCCGGCTGGCGGGGGAAACCGCGGATGTTTCGGGTGCGGTGATCCCGGACATTTCCGCAAGGACTGCCCAAAGAATCGGAAGCCTGGAAATACAAATGCTCGGGGCAGAGCATTCGTGATTGGAGCCGGCGAGGCTAGACAAGACCCCAACATTGTTACTGGTACGTTTCTCGTAAACAACTGCTATGCCTCTATCTTATTTGACACGGGTGCCGATAAAAGTTTTGTGTCCACTGAGTTTAGCTCATTACTTGGTGTTACTCCCATCGCCCTAGATTACTTATACACGGTAGAACTAGCAGACGGTAAGCTGATAGAAACAGAACAAGTGATTCCCGGTTGTGTCGTAACATTAGCCGACCATCCTTTCACTATAGACCTATTGCCAGTAACATTGGGAAGCTTCGACATAGTTGTCGGTATGGACTGGTTGTCCAAGAACTGAGCCGAAATCGTTTGTCACGAGAAAATAGTCCGCATCCCACTGTCGGACGGAGGAACACTGACCATTCAAGGAGAACGGAGTGGTGCTACGTTAAGGATCATTACCTGCATGAAAGCCCGAAAGTACTTGCGGAAGGGCTATCACGCGATCCTAGCACACGTGACGGAAAAGAAAGAAGAAGAAAGGAAGATTAAAGACATACCGATCGTCCGAGACTATCCGGAAGTATTTCCCGACGACTTGCCCGGACTTCCACCGCAACGACAAGTCGAGTTCCGGATTGATCTCACACCTGGAGCTGCTCCGATAGCGAGGTCACCTTACCGACTGGCGCCATCGGAAATGCAGGAGTTGTCTAACCAATTACAGGAACTGTTAGACAAAGGCTTCATCAGACCAAGCTTCTCGCCTTGGGGAGCACCAGTCTTGTTCGTTAAGAAGAAAGACGGATCGTTCCGTATGTGTATCGACTACAGAGAACTGAACAAGGTAACTATCAAGAACCGATATCCACTACCAAGGATCGATGACCTGTTCGATCAATTGAAAGGGTCGAGCTATTACTCAAAGATCGATCTACGGTCGGGATACCACCAGCTAAGGATTCAGGAAGACGATATTCCAAAGACCGCCTTCCGAACTCGTTACGGTCACTACGAGTTCATGGTCATGCCATTTGGGTTAACCAATGCACCAGCGGTATTCATGGACCTCATGAACCGAGTGTGCAAGCCCTACTTGGACAAGTTTGTGATTGTGTTCATAGACGATATCCTGATATACTCACAGAACAAAGAGGAGCATACCGAGCATTTGAAGTTAATTATGGAGTTGCTGAAAGCCGAGAAATTGTACGCCAAGTTCTCGAAATGCGACTTCTGGATTCGCGAAGTACAGTTCCTTGGACACGTGGTCAACGAGAAAGGCATACATGTTGACCCATCCAAAATCGAGGCGATTAAGAATTGGGAAGCACCTAAGACTCCGACTGAGGTGCGACAGTTCTTAGGTCTTGCGGGCTACTATCGACGATTCATCGAAAATTTCTCTAAGATAGCCCAACCCCTCACCACACTGACACACAAAGATAAGAAATACGAATGGAATGACAAGGCAGAAACCGCTTTTCAATTACTCAAACAGAAACTTTGCAGCGCACCAATCCTATCATTACCAGAGGGAACGGATGATTTCGTGGTGTACTGCGATGCGTCACATCAAGGGCTCGGGTGCGTGTTAATGCAAAGAGAGAAGGTCATAGCTTATGCTTCTCGACAACTGAAAGTGCACGAGAAAAACTACACTACCCATGATTTGGAGCTGGGAGCGGTAGTATTCGCTCTCAAAATCTGGAGGCACTACTTGTATGGCACGAAGTGCATAATTTTCACCGATCACAAAAGCCTTCAACACATCTTCGATCAGAAGGAACTTAACATGAGGCAACGTCGATGGGTCGAATTGCTAAACGACTACGACTGCGCTATCCGTTACCATCCTGGAAAGACAAACGTCGTGGATGATGCCTTGAGCAGGAAGGATCAACCCAAACCGCGACGAGTGCGGGCGTTACAGTTGACCATCCACACGAACTTACCCATGCAAATCCGCGACGCCCAACTCGAAGCAATCAAGGAGGTAAACCTATGCCATGAGTCCTTACGTGGTATGGACAAGCAATTTGAGGTCAAATCCGATGACATCCGTTATTTCATGGATCGGATTTGGGTACCAAGCTTTGGGGATCTAAGGGATCTGGTGATGGACGAGGCACACAAGTCCAGGTACTCGATCCACCCCGGTGCTGACAAGATGTACCATGACCTCAAGGAACATTATTGGTGGCCTAACATGAAAGCCGAAATTGCTACCTACGTCAGTAAATGCTTGACCTGTGCTAAGGTCAAGGTAGAGTATCAGAAGCCATCAGGGTTACTCCAACAACCAGAGATCCCACAGTGGAAGTGGGAACAGATTTCAATGGACTTCATCACGAAATTGCCCAAGGCCTCTAATGGCTGTGACACAATCTGGGTAATCGTCGACAGACTAACCAAATCTGCGCACTTCCTTCCCATTAAAGAAACGGACAAAATGGATAAACTAACCAGAACTTACTTAAAGGAAGTAGTCACAAGACATGGAGTGCCAATCTCCATCATTTTCAGATAGGGATAGTCGATTTACATCCCGATTCTGGCAATCCTTACGGAAAGCCTTGGGTACTCGACTAGATATGAGTACTGCATACCACCCCCAGACGGACGGTCAAAGTGAAAGGACCATCCAGACCCTGGAGGACATGCTCAGAGCTTGTGTGGTTGACTTTGGGAACGGATGGGATGCCCATCTACCGTTGGTCGAATTTTCATACAACAACAGCTACCACACTAGCATTAAGGCTGCACCATTCGAAGCACTTTACGGACGAAAGTGTAGATCGCCGATTTGCTGGACAGAAGTGGGAGATAGCCAACTCACAGGTCCAGAAATTATTCATGAAACTACAGAGAAGATTGTACAGATACGCGAACGTATCAAGGCCGCGCGTGATCGTCAAAAGAGTTACGCTGACGTGAGACGCAAACCATTAGAATTTCAAGTGGGAGACAAAGTACTACTGAAAGTCTCGCCATGGAAAGGAGTGATACGTTTCGGCAAGCGTGGAAAGCTCAATCCTCGTTACATTGGACCTTTCGAGATTCTGAAAAGGATTGGTCCTGTTGCTTACAAACTCAACCTACCAGAAACCCTCAGTGGCGTTCATGACGTGTTTCACGTGTCAAATCTGAAGAAGTGCTTGTCAGACGAGACACTAGTCATACCATTGGAGGAAATTCAAATAGACGATCAGCTTCACTTCGTCGAAGAACCAGTCGAGATCATGGACCGCGAGGTCAAACAGTTAAAACAAAGCCGCATTCCCATAGTTAAGGTTCGTTGGAATTCTAGACGTGGACCAGAGTTCACTTGGGAGCGCGAGGATCAATTCAAGCGTAAATACCCTCACTTGTTCAAAACTACACCGTCTATCAGTGACGCGAACTGAATTTCGGGACGAAATTCCTTTTAACAGGGGGAGTATGTGACACCCGGCAAATTCAGGTTAATATCCATACCCGACTATTACCTGAATTCACGTGATTACACTTGCATCATGCTTAATTATGTAGTAATTAAGTACATATTTCATATAGCAAGTCCATTCGGTTCATTTCATTTCATGCATCGGTAATCGGGCGGATTACCGGGTCACACACGCGTCCTGTCACACGAACATTAACGAATATTAGAAATAATATTTAGACATATACTTGGTGTGTAAAAATTATATGTAATACTGTGATTTAATATTTTATGCTTATGTGAATTTTTCCGGAATTTATTGAGCATCTTTTATTTTAACGCTTTTAAGCGGATACGCGATATGTGTCAACAACACTAGATTTAATTTTATAAAAACAATGGTTTATAAATTTGGGCTTGATAATTCAGCCATTTCCTATTTTAATTCATATTAGGAGCCCATTTGGTTTAAAAAGCCTTAAAAGACTTCAAAAGCCCAAAACCCATTTGCTTAATCCCACCCTTAATCCCTTAACCCTCATTTGAAAACCCTAAACCTACACACTCCTCTCTCCCTCTCCTCTCTTTCTCTCGGCCGCCCCCATCCCCACCTAGCCACCACCCTTCAAAATTTTCTTCATCCATTCCAAGTGATTACAAGGTGCATTCAAGGTGATTCAAGGTGAAACAAGCAAACAACACATCCATCCTTCCATCATACTTGATTTTGGTACAAATCCATCCATCTTTTCTTTATTTTTTCGGCCAAAATGGCAAACCCATGTATCCAAACGATTTTCCATGTTAATAGTGTCTAAATCCATGTTTTAATCAAATGTTTTCATAATAATGAGTTGTTGATGCATATATGCACTTTTTATGGTTTGAAATACTTGTTTATGCTAGGTATTGCTCGTTTCTATTTATAGAAACTTTATTGTTTGAGTTTTTGTAGAAATGTATGAATAACATGTTTGATGGTTTGTATGACTTTAGTAATGTTAGAATAGATAGGAAATATAATTTTTTTGGTTGAAATGTCGTTTTTCACTTGGTTATGGTGACTTACTATTTAAGGAAACTTTAATTTTGCATATTTTGTGTTATGAGTTTCTCATGGATAAAAACTTGATATTATTGTTCTATAATGTATATTAAAGTAGTAAAAAGAGTTATTTGAGGTTACACATGTGCAATAGGGTCGTTTGGACCACTTTCCTAAAAAGGAAACTTTATTTGTTCATATTTTGTATGTGTAGGTTATAAATGTTTAAAATGGATTATATAGCTTCATTATCATATGAATAGATGACTTATGCATGAATATGTAATCTGGAGTTGTGTTATGACGTGTTTTGGTGAACCTTGCTAAATAAGGAAACTTTATTAATTTGTGAACTTCAACTTTGCTTAGAATAGAAAGTTTGTGTGTAGAATCATGTTTATGGTATGTCACTAGTATAAATTCATGTGTAACTTATTTAGTTGAGCCATGACACTTAAAGTACACTAAAACCCTAATTGTCAAAAAATGGAAACTTTGTTATGATAAGAGTTATGGAATTTCTATGACATGTTATGCTACTTGTTTAAAAGTGTTGAATTGATACTAATAGGTTATTAATATGATGACATGAGTTATGTGTAGGAATGGTTGACATATATGAAATGTGCCATAAAGATGTGCAAATGTTATATTACTTGTCACATGTTAATTTCTTATGCAACTAATTGAAACAAGCATGTTATGTCACAAGGTATTACTTATACATTACTTAGGTACAACTTGTATGTTCCTTATGTGTCACACATGTATAACTTATGTGCTACTTAGGTGTTACACATGTACAACTTGTATGATGCTTATGTGTTACATGTTTACAACTTATATGTTACTTGTGTGTTGTCTATACATGACTTCAATATGAGTCAACATTGGTCAACATTGGTCAAACTTGGTCAACCTTGGTCAACATTGGTCAACACTAGTCAACATTGGTCAACATTAGTCAACATTAGTCAAACTTGGTCAAAGTTGGTCAAACCTTGGTCAAAGTTGGTCAAACCCCGGTCAAACCTCGGTCAACTTTGGTCAAACCTTTTCAAAACGTCAATGTAACCTTTCAACGTTGAGTCGTTTGGATGAATGTGGTTACATAAACCATGTTTACTTTCATAGACCTTATAGCCTTATTAATTCTTAGGGCTCGGTTAGGTCGGTTACCCGGAGTTACTCGATTTCTCTTGTTGCTTTCATTTCTCATTCACCGCATTCCAGGTGAGTTTTCACGGCCCCATTTTACTTACTTTTCCAATTGGGGGAGATACATGCTAAACCATTTTCTTACTTAGTCGTATGGCAATTACTTTGATTTCGCTTTAATTTATATAAGTGGGTGCATTTCCCGCACATAAAGTCCTCTCATATTCGAACCGTTAATTATTACACAAAGCGAGGTGATTCATGAATAGTACTATTGGGTTTAACAACCCCCACCCGGGTTAGTCGCGCTAACTCTGACTGGGAGTCAAACGGGTGCATAATTGACCTAATCCATTGCGTGCTGGGCACGTAAGAGGCAAAATGCTAGTTTCTGCATTCCTTCGTTGAGCTTCGGTTTCGGTGTTGCTTATATAGTTAATGTTTATTGTCTGATCAACAATCGAATCAATAGTATACATGCGTACTGTTACACTGTTTTCATTTCTGTTTCCGTTACTTAAACCTGTGAACTCACCAACCTTGTGTTGACACTTTAAGCATGTTTATCTCAGGTCGCTAAGCATTCACGCACGGACTAGGACTGCATGTCTGGAGTCGCATATCATGTTTTCATTAGAAGCTAGGTTTATGGGAACCTAATTTGTTATGCTTCCGTATTTTGCTACATTATTATTGCTTCCGCACTTTACATTCCACATTTTCAAACTCTGTATTACTTAATTTTTGTGTATGATGTTCAAACGGAATGCCTTTTCGAAAACCATTTAGAGGTCGTTCAAAATGACCGGGACTGATGATCCTTGATAGTCACAACCCGCGGGTAACCCGCAGTGGAATTTCAGGGTGTGACAAACTTCGATTCCAAACAAGTTAGATTTATGAAGGCCAATTCTTACTCCAGAAACTAGATAAAAGCACCACATCAATCTAGAAATGTTTCATATGTTAGAGGTGGACCATTTCCCAAAGAACATGGCATCATCCGCGTAAACAAAAATGAGATACGGTCAGGTCATTATTGGGAAACCGCAAGCCATGAAGTATTCCCATTGAAGAAGCCTTACAGATCATGTTTGAAAAAGGCCTCCATAGCAAAGATAAAAATAAAGGGCGATAGTGGATCACTATGGGGAACACGACTACCACATTGGAACTCCCAAGTTGGAGAACCATTAACAAGCACAAACGATCGAGATGATGAAAGTAGGCCTCTAATCCAAACCCGCCACTGATTGAGGAGATGCTTTTTTGAAATCAATTTTAGAAAAGGAAGGATTTGATTTTTGATTTTTGATTTCTTGATCCAGGTAATTATTTCATTAATATCTAAGGACCCATCCAGGATGTTCCTATTAGAAAGGAAAGTTGTTTGGAATTCTGAGATTACCGAGTTTATGACTAATTTAAGCCGACTCACCATAGCTTTGGATATCACCTTTTGATACAGTCGATTAGTGTGATTGGTCGGTTGTCATGGAATGAGTTAGTGTAACACCCTAAATTAGAAAACCAATTTATAAAACATTTACACACGTGGAAGCATTATCCCAATATATATATATATATATATATATATATATATTTACACCCTTCGTGTACCGCGAAGATCCAGGGCTTCCCTTTCGCGTACCGCGAGGGACCCAAGATAGACCTGACCGGAAGAATGGTTCTTCGCGTACCGCGAAGAACCCTCACCAAAACTCCGCGTACCGCGAAGACTCCAAATATGGCTGTCTGGCTTACATATCTTCGCGTGGCGCGAAAGACTCCCCTCCGTCTTTCGCGTACCGCGAAGAAGCCTTGTAAACAGAAAGTTAAGTTTTTTGTCCAGCTTCAACACTTAGCCAATTTTTCCCATTTTTCACCAAAACATCATAACACTAAAAACTCCCAACACTTGGGTATTTTGACCATTTCTTAAACATCATATACACATTTTCAAAATTCACCAAAACATCAAATCTTGTATCAATTTACATACTAACTAAGGATTTTCTTTTAAACCCCCAAAATACCAAAACACGTACGAGAATCCTTCAACGTCTCGGACTTGACATTGATCTACATTAGAGCTTTTCCTACATAACCACATGAACATTTCACCATTAGTAATGAAGATAAACATAACAAAAAGTATTTATCACTTGTTTCCACCCATTCACCCATTTGACTCGTTTAACCCGTTTGCACCTATTTGGTCAATTAATGATCATAACACTTGCATTTCTAATACAAGTTTCGTTTCTTTCAATTATCATTCATTTCATCATTTCATATCCATTATGGCTCTTAGGCCATAACCTCATATCCATTATGATACTTAGATCATAACCTCTTATCCATTATGGTATTTTAACCATAACCTCATATCCATTATGATTCATAGATCATAACCTCATATCCATTATGATTCGTAGATCATAACATCATTCATACATATCCATTATAGTATTGCACTATAACTACATTCATTCATTTCACATTTCCATTATAGTAATTCAACTATAACTACATTTATTTACATAACCGTTATAGTATTACCACTATAACCACATACATTCAATTACACATATCCATTATAGTTTTATTACTATAACTACATTCATACTTATCAGTACTAGTTCATTCCATCATCATACATATTCAATTCCACACATAGTATGCATACATATCACACATTTCACCCATTTATCATCAATACTAAGTAAGTGCAAGGCACTTACCTTTTGAGTTAGAAGATCCCGCACCACCTTCTAGCTTTGCAATTTGATTATCTAAACATATACACCTAGTTTAGTAATCTAACATTCATCAAAATCACATTACAATTGAGTTCACAACCCAATTTCCATTCCCAACCCAAACTGACCCCTTTTGGGTTATTCCCATAACCAAACACCCTCTTTCAATACAAACTCAGCTTCTTGAGTTTTCTTTCCAATACCTTGACACTAATTTCTCATTAGATAACTTTTATTAGGTCAACTTGGTGTTTGTTCAAGTGTCTGTTACCACCTAAACACTTAATCTTCACTAATTCATCATTCTAGCATCATGATCCAAACAACCCCCAATTTTCACCATATGCACCATAACTTTTCAAAATCAAAATCAAAGGGTTCTAGGATGTTAATCACCTCTTTTTAGCTTTAGATTAGCTAGATTATCTACAATTTAACACTAATTCACCACATGCATACTCAATTTTCGGATTTTTTCAAAACCCACCAAATATCACATTCAAAGTGAAATCAAGGGAAAGAAATCACTTACTTGATGTTAGGAGAGTGATGTGCAAGCCAAAACCCCCACAATTCAAGCTGCAAATGCACGTTTTGCTTCAAATTCAATTTCTCTTCTTTTCTCTCTTGCTCAAGAACGATCCAACATAACAATTGAGACTAATTTTGACTTCAAAGAGTCAAATATGGCAGATTTGCCATATTACACTTTTAGTCCCTCAATTTTCATTTTCCCATTTCATTCTATAGTTAGTTAAAAACTAACATAATTCCATTACTAACTTGAAACCCACTTGTTTCAACTTATTTCATAAATATTATTTTCACTATAATATTTATTAAATTATTTATTTATTTGAAAACGAAACACGGATTTTGGTTCGTTACAGTTAGGATCCACCAACTGGTATGAGGGTGATAACAGTTGATCCACAACCATGGCTGATCAATATAGTGGAATGAAAGTTAATGAGAACACTATGAAAGTCTTGTACCAAAAATTCCTATAAGTATTTAATAAAACCAAAAATGAAGCCATCAGGCCAGGTGCTCTATCGTTGCTTCAATCCCACACATCTTTGACCCCCTTCAGGGAGAAGGGGCGAACAGTAGATTAGCATCTTTAGATGAAAGGGTTTTAAGGTTGGAACATGTGATCTGTTGTCTATTTTCCATGGGCTCTTTGAATTTTTTTTTAAAAAAGGATGGACATCCTCGGAATTTGGAGGTAATCGACCTACATTCGGACGGGACTACACCACTCCCCATTCTGAAAGACCCCATTCACCCTACACTTTGAGATTTTGTTATTGATGATGTCATGAAAGAATGTCGTATTTTTATCTACATCTACAGCCCACTTGGAGCAAGATTTCTATTTTAATTCGACAATCTTAGTGGACTCCAAGATTGCTAGGGATTTTTTTAGCTCCAATCTTTGTTTTTTTCCTCATTAGAGAGACCTCTACAGTCTGATTAAAGATTGTACTCTAGAAGTTTAGTTGATATATCATTGAACTGTTCATCGTCCTTGGCTCGTTCAACATTGATCCATTTTTTGAGCTCTTGTTAAAAAACTTGAGCTTGGTTGCCAAGATTCTGTCAGGAGGGCCGATAACATTAAAAAAAAGAGGTTGCATTAGAAATAATCTCATTGATCCTAGGCCTATTAAGCCAAGATATAAAAAACCTGAAAGGGGCTTAGCCAAAATCAAATGACGATGAAACTAGGGCAAGTGGGCTGTGATTAGAAAGGTTCCTTGGAAGGGCAGTTAGAGTTGCTTCTAGCCAATGTTTGATCGGTCAATTTTGATTTTCCTATCCTCATTACCAAATATATAAGTAAATTGCCTGCCACCCATAGCATATTCGTCAAGATTATTATTCAAGATGAGGTCATTAAAATCCCTGGCACAAGAGGAATTGAACTTTGTATTAATTTGATCCTCCTGACACCTTCTTGCGTTGAAATTGTTTCCCAGGATGGAACAAGAATTGATAAACAAGAACAAATGAATATTCAAAGATCGATTTGTATTGAATGATTGTTTTGAATTCACGATATATTTGTGTATATATACAAGATGAAAGGATACGTCCTTTCCCTAAATTGAGTTTAGAGGATTGACAATTTAACCCCTCTAATTCTAACACTTATACATAACAAATATAACTAGAGTTTTACTAATTACATAAATAATCCCCTAAGTATAAAGTGACCAGGATTAGTCCTTCAATCACCCCTAATCACGATCATATTTGTTACAGATCTTGAACACCGAGTAGCTTCCTCATTGTGATGAACCTATCTCTTCCCAGTGCTTTTGTTAGTATGTCTGCCCTTTGTAGTTCCTCACCAATGTGTTCAAAATTAATGTGATTGTTTTCCACACATTCTCATATGAGATGATAACGAGTATCGATGTGCTTACTTCTTCAATGAAATACTGGACTCTTCATTAGAGCAATAGCAGATCTATTGTCCACTAGTAATGTGACCTTTTCTTCTTTCCATCCGGTTATTGCAGCGAGTAATCTTTTTAGCCATAATGTTTGACAAGCCGCTACAGTTGCTTCCATGAATTCTGATTCACAGGATCATAGAGCAACTGTTTGTTGTTTCTGAGTACACCAAGTTATCGGAGAGTTTCTAAAATAGAAAACTATTCCTGTGGTGCCTTTTCCTTCATCTGTGTTAACTCCATAACTGCTATCACTATAGCAAGTTATCTTGGAGCCACCAATTTTATAGTATGTTATACCAAGGTTTTGTGTTCCTTTGATATAACGTAACACTTGCTTAATAGCTTTCAGATGACGTTCTATAGGTTCTTGCATGAACCTACTAAGTAAACCAACAGAATAACAGAGATCTGGTCTTGTATGTAACAAGTATCTCAAACAACCAATTAAGCTTCTATATTATGTTGCATCAACTGAATTTCCCCCTTCAGTTTTTGTCAACTTTGTTCCTGGATCCATTGGTATCTTGGTATCATTTCTATCCAACATTCTCGCATCTTTGAGAAATTTGGTGATATAACTAGATTGCTTGATAGATATTTCACCCCCTATTTGGGTGACTTCTATACCAAGATAGTATGCCAATAACCCTAGATCACTCATTTCAAACTTTTCTTCCATTTGAGATTTAAAGTGATCTATTTCTTTCTTTGGATTTCCGGTCACTATTAGATCATCAACATAGACTTCAATTAGTAGAGTTGAAGTCTCATTTCTTTTTGTGTAGACTGCTTGTTCCAAAGAACACTTTTTAAATCCAAGGGACTTTAAGGTATGATCTAACTTAACATTCCATGCACGGGGTGTTTGTCTTAGCCCATATAGTGCTTTTGAAAGTTTATATACCTTTCCTTGGTTTTCTCGTTTCATAAAACCTTCCGGTTGTGAAACATATACTTTTTCTTTAAGTTCGCCATGTAGGAAAGCAGATTTTACATCTAAGTGATGTACTTCCCAACCATTGTAGGCTGCTAAGGCCAAAATTAGGCGGACTGTCTCTATACGTGCTACGGGAGCAAATACTTCATCAAAGTCTATCCCATGTTGTTGCACATAACCTTTTGCAACTAAACAAGCCTTGTGTTTTATAATCTTTCCACTTGCATCTCGTTTAGTCTTAAATACCCATTTTAGGCCAATTGCCTTTTGATTGTTGGGTAAAGTGGTTAACTTCCACGTTTTGTTTTTGTTGATTGAGTCTATTTCTGCTTGCATAGCCTCATTCCACTTTTCATCTTCCGATGCTTCTTTATAATTCTTAGGTTCATCTTCAGCGAGTAGTAACTCGGTGGTTTCTACCTCCGGTGCTAATTCATGTAAAGGTGTGTGATCATATGGTCTAGATGAACTTCTTGAAGTTGAAGCATCTTCAGCACATTCTTCTGAATTTGGATCATAGCTATATGGTGATGGAGTGAAAGGTGAATGTGGTGATGGAGGGCTTTCATCCTCATTATCACTATCATTTGTATTTTCACCTTGATTAGTCTCAACTTGAGTTACATGTATAACTTGTGGATCAGTAACTCGAGTATTTTCAATAGTGAAGTTGGTTCACTCAGGTTCCTCATGGTTGAAATTTTCTAAGTATTCACTCCAATCCCATGATTCCTTTTCCATGAATTTGACATCTCAACTGATGCAAATTTTTCTTGATATAGGATCAAATAGCCTATATGCCTTTGATCCTGGTTCAGTGCCTAAGTACACCATTTGTGTACTTCTATCATCTAACTTCTTTAGATGAGGCAAGGCAACTTTTGCATAAGCAATGCAACCACAAATTCTGAGATGGTCAAGTTTTGGTTTTCTGCCTTTCAAAGCTTCATACGGGGTGCAGTTTATTAGTGCCTTAGTTGGGATACGGTTCAAAACATAAATTGCATGTCTTACTGTTTCTGCCCAAAAATTCTGAGGCGTGTTTGATGCTTTCAACATACTCCTGGTAGTCGACATTATAGTTCTATTTCGTCGTTCTACTACCCCGTTTTGTTGCGGTGAGCATGGTGAGCTGTCTAGTAATGCCATTCCTTTAGCAATATTGTGAGAATTCATTGGATGTGAATTCTCCACCTCTGTCAGTTCTCAACATTTTTAACTTGGTTCCGACCTCATTTTCAACCATCAGTCTAAAATCCTTAAAGATCTCAAAGGCTTGATCCTTAGAGTTAAGAAAGTACGCCCACATGTATCTAGTGCAATCATCTACTAGAAGAAACATGTATTTCTTTCCCGAGTGTGTTGATGGTGATATAGGACCACATAGATCTCCATAGACTAAGTCCAAAGGTTCTAGAGATTTGAATTTGGACTGACATGGAAATGGAGTTCTGCTATGTTTTCCTATTAAGCATGCATCACATATCTGACTTCCATGATTTATGCGAGGAACTCCTTGAACCAAGTTCTTTTGGGTCATTGTTTTAATTGCATCAAAGTTTACGTGACCCAACCGAGCATGCCATAACCATGCTTGGTCTTCTAAGTTTGCCAACAAGCAAGTGGGTGTACCAATATTCAACTTAATATGGTATAGTCTATTGGTGGAACGTATAACCTTCATAAGAAGTTTCTGATTTTGATCATACAAAAATAATAGGTTATGTTCCATTATTATTTTGCACCCAATTTCAGTCAGTTGTCCTAAACTTAGGATATTGCTCTTGAGACTTGGAATGTAGTATACTTGGGAGATAATCTTTTGATCCCTATTCTTACATTCCAGTAATATGGAGCCTTTGCCTTTAATTTGTACACATGAACCATCTCCAAAACGGACATTTCCGCTAGCCGATTCATCTAGATCAGTGAAATACCGGTCATATGGTTACTTGCACCATTATCTAAGTACCACATACTTTCATGGGTAGTTATGACCTTGTTAGGTTCATTTTCCTTTTCATTTAGGAAAACTTCTTGATGGATGTCATTGTCATCAGTAATTGCCATCAAGAGGGTTGGCTCTTCATCTTCTTGCACTAGATTAGAATGTTCTTGTGCGTGGTTCTTTTGAGGATAGCTACTTGAGTAGTGTCCACGTTTATTGCATTTGAAACATGTTACCGTTTTTATATCCCTCATAGGTTTATCTTCTTTGCTATGATTGGATTTCCAAGAGGAATCTTCCTTTTTTCAGGTTGCCTTGGTTTACTACCACGCCATTTACTTCGTGATGGATTAAACTTCTTGTGTCCACGGTTTCCATCCCATTATATATGACTAGACTTGTCGTGGTGTGTGAACAAGAGTTTGTCATTATTTTCACCATGACTACCTTTTTTTTCCCACTTAATCCTTTCTTCAAAGGTTTTAAGTCTACCGATGGTCTCATCAAGTGAGATTGTGTCTAAATCATTATTTTATTCCAATGATGCAACCATGTGGATAAACCTTTCTGGCACAAAGATTAGTAATTTCCGTACTAACGTAGGTGATCAAATGTTGATCCTAGGCTATTCGCCATAGACACAATATTGTTTAACTTTGCAATGAACGAATCAATAGATTCTTCACTTTCATTTGCAATATCTCAAATTCAGATTTGAGAGTTTGTAATCGTGCCTTTTGCACCATGTCTACACCGACATGTCTTGTTTTTAGTGCATCCCACACTTCCTTTGCAGTTTTACAACTTGCAACTTGTAACACCACATCCTCTGATAGTGCTTGAAACAGATATGCCATAGTGGCTTTATTTTTCTTGACATCCGATTGTGTGTCAGCACTTGGTTCTATCATGTCCCATAATCCGTTTGCCTCAAGTATAGTCTTGATACGGATTGCCCAAATAGTATAATTTGTGGACTTCAAAATGGGACAATGAAATTGGTTTAAGGAACCAACTTCCTTTTGCACAACAATTATTTCTTTATTGTTGTTTGTTTCACCCATAATTTTGGTTTAGAAGAAATGCAAATGGTTATATGCTAACAGAAAAGTAAAGCAAAATTTTTCTGATTAAATTGAAAATTTTAATTCTTGGTAAGAAAATTTAACAAATGAATTTCTTGGCAAGAATTAAAAAGGAATTCTTAAGTGTAAATCCTGGATTATGATCTTCGTTTGACCTTCTGCAATCAGGGGCTTCCCTTGGATGTGTTCGTAAAATCAATTAAAAAAAGGACAAGCCTTTGTTCCTTTCTTGATCACCCGAACAGATTGCTTATAGCAATTTGGATCCTTAATCGATGTAAAAGAAACAAACGAGTACACAACAAAAAGTTCTCTGATTTCTTTTATTTGAACAAACAATCAACGAAATCAACTTGTGGTTTCTTCGAATTCTGAAAGTCCAAATCCAACACCGTCGACTGTGTCTTCAAACTTCAGGCGAAGAGAACGATTCGCGAATGATTTTGAAACTTGATTTCTGGATTGTTTTGAGAGTTCTTGAATCAATAGAGTCTTATACTCTGATACCAATTGTTGCCCATGATGGAACAAGAATTGACAAACAAGAATATTCAAAGATAGATTTGTATTGAATGATTGTTTTGAATTCACGATCTGTTTGTGTATATATACAAGATGAAAGGATACGCCATTTCCCTAAATTGAGTTTAGAGGATTGACAATTTAACCCCTCTAATTCTAACACTTATACATAACAAATATAACTAGAGTTTTACTAATTACATAAATAATCCCCTAAGTATAAAGTGATCGGGATTAGTCCTTCAGAAATCACCAATTAACAACCACACATAATATAGTGATTCTCTTAGAGTAGTTATCTCATTCCAAATTAAACGTTTGGCAATAGGATCTTGGGGGGCGTAGACCACTGGCGGATGTACATGTACTCCAGCGGGGAGCGAGGCACCTACTGAGATTCGTCTCAGTAGTAGAAAACTTTCAGTTTTTTTTAATTAGGCCCCATTCGAAGATACTTGTGAGGCACCTTTGACATCCGAATGATTGAGAGAGAGAGACAAGAAAACCAAAAAGGTTAGTGATTATTTGCTATGAAAAATGTTGTTGTAAAGGTCTTCATGTAAGTTTTAATGGAAAATATCAGTTTGATGAAGAAGACGAAATTAAAAGTAGAAAGAGAAGATGATTATGAAAATTAATTGGAAATAACTAATTTTTTTGAACGGCAATTTGGATCACTGACGGACCACTGGCCCACCCGATCATCTCCACCCCCACAGGAGGAAACCCACCATAGGTGAGAAAAACCACTGGCCCAACTTGGACCCTTTTTTTTGTCATAAGTGGGACTTGAACCCAAGACCACCTCATTTTTGATGAAGTCTTGATATACATCTTTGCCACTAGACTAAGCTAGTTGTTGTAGAAAGAACTAAATTTAGGGAGACAAATTTGTTTGTTTGGGGAAACACATTCATAAATTTCAACATTAATATATTACTTAATATTAAATCCATTTAAATTATTTTTTGAACCGATTAACTTTCTTTTTTAAGTTACAAAATAAGTTTTCTTTTTAATTTTAAATAATCATAAAATTAACATCTCCTGTAATAATATTAGGTATCAAATAAAATTAATTAAATTGAGTAGACCCAACTTGTTTTTTATAGTCTTTTGAGTAAATACGTATGAAATGTTTTTTTATCCAACTCGTTTTTTTATACTCGACCCATTTTTTACCCGACTTGTTTCTAGCGGACCCCATTTTGACCCAATTTGATTTTATTTGACCCAATTTTTGTATCCGCTGAAGAAAAACTCTGGATCCGCTACTGGCGTAGACGTTTACAATATGAAGCATAAATGTAATCCCCAAAACGTAGTCAGAGATGATTAACATATCCTGATACATACAATTGTTTTTTCTTAAAAATTCCAGGGTCCCAAAGGCTATAAAGAGCCCCATAACAACCATTTGCATTGACCCAGTCAAATTCAACTAAGTATTTCCCCCAAAAGGTTTTGGATTAATTTTGGACCCTCTGAGAGTTGGGTTTCTTATACGCAGATGAAATTATTTGGCTTTGGCGGAATCACCAACCCCTTAAGTTAACTGATAGAAAATTCACTGATCTCATCAATGAAGTTATTTAGGGGAATTCCATCATACATATTGTTTCGGCCAAAAATTACCAAAGATAATCAAGTACCAAAACTTTGTAAGTGAGGTAGTGTGCTTGTATAATTATGTAAGAAATGAGATGTTAATAAGAAAATCGACACATGGATATACGAGGAAAGCCCTTGATCCTTTGGGTATCTCCGGCATAAAACCTCGGGAGCCGACTAAACGTCGGGCTACCTTGTTATCTTTTATAAAACCTTAAGAACGAGTACAATGAGAGCAATAAGAGATCGAATGCTAAGTGTTATAGAGGTTTTTGTGTGTGTTGTGTCTATTCCCCTTTTCCCTAATGATCATTGCTTACTATAAATACATTTCATTACATTAATTGCTAAGCTAATATCCCGGAAATGCCTTTAATGGACCATTAAAAGCCTTCCTTCAAGCATATATCCGTTGTAGTTAATGTAATCCCGCGTCTTCAGCTAGTAATAACATCAAATGGGTGTTACCTGCACGACCAAGTCAAAGACAAACCCGTAATATTAATTGTTACAACGGTTAGTTAATCAGGATACTGAAACATAGTAAGGATCAATGATACTGATACTTATATGAGGATCCGGGATACCAGAGATAAAAACTAAGGCATAACACATACCAACAAACCACTTGCGAAAACTTGAGAGAGAATGGGGTGAGTTCTCGGCTAGTGAGGGAAGAAGGAAAATCTGATCTCAAGCCATTGTCTTGCTTCAACACTGCTAAGGATCGACAGAGGAAGGATAAACAATAAGCTATGCAATTTGGGAGGTAAGAAACATCTCTAAACCTACTATTTTTGCTTAAAGATGGAGTTTCTAAGTTAACAAGGGTTTTAATCCAAAAGATGAGATTTTTATGTAAGAAATGACATGAAAACCATAGATCTTGCTTTCTGGGTACTGGACAGAGATTTTGAACGATTAAAGTTTGAATTGAATCTTGGCGATATTATAGTCCATATATAAACCATGCAGAAAGTTAGGGTTTCTAGAAGCAAGAACACGGTTTCTGCATGGAGTACTCGCACATGGTACTCATGCATGATCCTTGAAGTTCACGCATGCAAGATCTTCACGGATACTAGGAGTACTCACACAAGAATGACCGGATACTAGGAGTATACGCAAAGGAATTTATGTACGAATATTTGGGTATACACATGCCCACTCCTATTGTAACATCCCGGAAACCTGTGAATACTTATTTCGGGTTAACGGTAACCCGAGTCCCTATCAAGCAAACTTGGTTAGCAGAGTTTTTGTGCAAAGCTCGGGTCGTCAAACGTGTTGGACCCTGGTGGTCGTTATTGAACAATTCAAGTTAAAAACGTCTAGTTAAGAATATGCGAGGGACCTAGTTATCTATAAATCGGATTGTAGAGGTTTAAAACGCCCGAAAAGAGAGTGCGGGGACCCGAGTGTAACGTTAAAGGTTTAAAAATAATTCTGGTGGAAAACCTAGGTCATAATCGGCCTAGGGGGAGACGTGCGACGGAAGGAACAGCGGCGAGCAAGGAACCGGCCGGAAAGGGAAGGAGCAAGGTGGCGATGCGATGGCATGATTCAGGGACTTACGTATCTAGAAAGGTAATCACGTTTAGTCCTTATTGTATGTGTGTGGTTTGTTTTACGTGTTTGGTTATCGGAGAAACAACAACGGCTAGGTGGTGATACCCGGCGGCTTTCAGTCGTCATGAAAGAACCAAGGTGACCCGCTGTGGGTGGTGAGCGGCTGCCGTGAAAGATAAAGGGGATGGTGGTGGCGTTCGATGGTTGTTATAGCAGCAGTGGTGGTGCTATGCGGCGGCAAACGAAAGGGGAGGAGGGTGGTGTGATTCCGGTGTGTAAAATGGCTCGGCTAAGAATGATGCTCGTCGATGGCGAAGGGTGCGACTGACCACGACAACCACAGTGGTTCCGTTGGTGCTCGGTAGGGGTGGTGGAGAACAAAGAGGACGCATGCATGATGGTTACTATGGTGGCCCACGATGGTGGTGCTCGACAGTTATGGAACGGCAAGGGTGGGGCGTACGGGAAGGTGAGCGTGAAGGATGGTGGCGTCGACGGCCGGCTGGGGTTTTGAGTGACAGAGATGACAATGGTAGCGGAGGTGGTGACTACGGGAGTAGTGCACAATGAAGATGATGTCCGGGTGAGACGGGGATGAGATCGGGTGCAGGTCCGACACGAGCTAGGATTCACATGAAGACGTATGAGTGACTAGGGTTTGCATGGTAGTGTCAAGCGCATGCGTGGAACCCGGCTTAATTACTCAAGTTCCAAGCGAGTCAAGAGCGGTTCGACCCGTGTACCTGTGGAGCGAGGGTTCATGGGTTTAAATAACGAGTGGATATAGCAAGATACAGGGTTTATATTTATGCGTTATTCGACGTAAGCTTAAAACGTGTTCTGATCATGTAATCGAATGTTTGACAGGTTCAAGTTCAAGGGTGATCGAACGAGTTGCGGAGCAAGGACTAAGGGTCGACATATCATGTGAGTTTCTAATCCCCCTCTTTTAAATGTTTTACTGTTTTGGGGCTATCGTACATACTTTCAAGAGGTGTTAATATAATTAATCAGGTTAAGGGTTTCGGGTTCTAACCCGATGTGCTTTTGAAATAAAATAAGTATAAAGAAATTATAGGGTCTATGGCATGTTTATGTGAATGTGGTAACTAGGGTTACTTGCGATGAATGAGTGGTGTGTTAAGGGTTGATTAGGGGGATTCGGGCCGTAAGCTAAATGCTTATGATTTTATGTGGGATAAATGTTGTTCTAGGGTTGTATGTGAGGTGCATGTGTAGTTAACGAGTCGTGTGTATGATGTGTGATATTATGTGCTTTATGTTAATGGGACGTGTTTGCATCATTGTCTATATGACATGGCAAACAGGATTTGTGAAGGATGAGGTCCTTCGGAAAGTCACCAACGGTGACATTTATTTGACAGGTTAATAATGAGCTCGGGGTGTGTTGAACGCCCTGACGATGGTGCATTGATGAGGTATGTGTTTACGAGTATATTTATGTGGTGTTGACTTGCATGCAAACGTAGAGTTATAATTATTATGCATGTGATGATAATGATGTGGTAACGTTAGTGTGACGTGTAGATGTTGTTATTGCAGTATGTAGAGTTAGACTGACCGTTGAGTCAAGATTTGTGACGTGACGTGTATAAGTGTCGTGTCAGTAATTGTGGGCGCCTTGGTTAAGGCATGGTTTGTTAATGTCTAGAGTAGGTTGGGTTATCCAAGGGTCGAGTTAGTACGTGTTCTTTGATATGAGTGGTTGGTATGGTAAGATAAGTCTATGTCAAGTAGATAGTAATGTTGTTATCATTACTATTATTAATTATTATTATTGGCACGGGCTGAGTCCCGGGTGGTGATCGATTGTGGGATGACAGGGGGTTAACTATTCGTTAATAAAGCGTAATAATGTTTTGTAAGGACCGGAGTGTCCGGAGTGGTTTAATCTAAGGGATATGAATTGATGGTTTTCGTCAAAATTAAACTATTAGAACTCACTCAGCGTAGCTGAATTTGTGTGTACGTTAGATTGTTTTGTTGGTGAGCAGCGTAGCGTTGACGTATCTTGGGTTGGAGGCGGTATTACTCGGATTGGTGTGTAGGCATTCATAAGGTAAACATAATAACATTAAGTGGTAATAAATGAGTTTTAAAAGACTTCCGCTGTAGTTTGAATTAAAATAAATATGTTTTAAATGAAAATGACATGTTATGAGAACAAACTATAGATGCTTGGGTTGGGGTCTTACACCTATACGTGTACTTCAGAGGGAAAGATGAACGAATGCTTGAATACGTGTAATTAGTTTATGAGCCTAAGATCAATTATGTACCTATACAGGTTGAGCATAATAACTAGAGTCTAAAGACTTCACCAAAACTCAGTATACACACCTCATACCACATGTGATTTTCTAGATGCCCTTTTTAAAAGAGGTTTTATAATGTTTTGGGCTGAGGTGCCTACTTATATGTCTAATAATATGTTAATATGGCGAATGATAAAGACTACGCCCTTTTTATGAAAAGATGTATATGATATGAATAAATACCTAATGTGCTAAAATGATGAATGTAAACTATTGCCTTTGGACAAACGGACGACCAGATGATTACTTATGCAGACGTTGTGATTTACGGTTGCATAATGCATACGGTATGATTCACGGCCACATATGTAGACGGTAGGTGCTATTACGATGCTACAGCTGCATAATCTAGACAGATGACTAGGAGCTACGACTCCATATGATGTATGATTAGAAGCTACGGCTCAGTATGATATAGATATATGAGTCAGTATGATAATATGCTATATGAATGTTGTAATTGCTTGATTGATTAAACTAGAACTCACCAGCGTTAGCTGACTTTAGTATGCACTTCAGGTTGAGGATAGACAAAGAGGAATGCTTTATGGATGAATTAGGCCAGGATTCTAATGGCTACCTTACCTAAGACTGACATCTCATTTCTATATTTACTTATAGATGATGTTTATTGTTGTTTAATGACTAATGTGTATTGAACAATGTTTCCACTGCCAATGATATGAAATTCAGTCATTGAACTATGTTATGAATGAGTAAAATCCAATGAGTGAAACCTCCCGGGAATGGGGCCTTACGCCACTAATAACCAAATTCGAATTCCCAACTAGAAAACCGCTAATTTAAAGATTAAAACTTGATTAGGATCACTTGTTCACAGTTAATCATAGCAAATATTGAAAACCAAGTAACTGAAAAAAAACCAATCAAATCTTATAATCCGAAACTGTTTAATCAATTCCAAACAAACAAAATAAATCAACTAACCAAATGATTAAGTCGCCAATGAGCTAGTGGCGGAGTGGTAAGGGAGAGACCTGGTGTACCTAGTGACCCAGGTTCAATCCCTGCTCTCCACATTAGTTTCTGCGGCATGCAAATGAGGCCTAGCTTAGGCTGATGCACCTGGGTTTTACCCATGCCGATTTTTTTTTTTTTTTTTTTTTTTAGGGTTCGAGCCTCGGCTCTCCCTTGAGCCCGGAAGGGGCCATATTGGGTGGGATTTTTCCTTTGATGCTCTCCAATTCTGACGCCAAGTGGGCCCGGTTAAGACAACATATTGGTCAGAGTTGGACGAGGCTCTCCCATGTCACAACATTCAATGTTCGCCGTTCAAAAAAAAACAAATGATTAAGTCAAAGTCTAATCCAAAGCAAGTATGAACAAGTTAATCCACTCTACTCACACAATCCTACACCCAAAAACAACCACGGGTGGTTTAGCCTCGCATCTACATCATATGATCTTCAGTTCTTGATTAAGGATTGCATATCATCAATGGAATGGTGATCAGAGCTTTTGAAACCCAAGAATTCGTCCAAAAATTGTTCAAAACGTTTCAGGGGTGTGTTGATACGAATCTTAGGTTTTAGCGTTAGTATTCATAGCAAAAAACCGATTTAACCAACAAAAGTTTCTGAACTAGCGTAGCCTACGTCGAATAGGGCGTAGCCTACGCCACCAATGATTCTCCTACGCTAAGCGCTGTGAACAACGCTGGCCAAACGTTGCATCGTACGCTGAAAACAAGCCAGCACGTAGCCTATGCCTGGTCTTGAACTTGGGCTTTTTCTTCTTCTTTTACTCCTATCTTCCAAGCAATCATTTCCTATGCTTCTTATAACTTCTACTATGTCTCAAATCAATATCTTGCATCCAGAAAGCTTGTCTAATCTTCATTACATGTAATCCACAATCATATACACGCAATCATACACAAAGTCATTGTATTCCAAACAATATTCAATTAAAAATGCAATATTACCCACATATAAACTTACCTACTAATCAAGGGTTCGAATCCTGGTGCAAGTTTGATGGGTTTAAATAATAGCAGTAGATTAGGTTAAGTTAAAAAAAAAAATATTGATGTTGTTGAGATATCTCTGTCATGACAACAATGTTGGATAAGTTCATTTATTTAGTTTGATTAAACTAAAGGTCACCCAAGACTTGAATAATTCCACCAATTCAATCACTAATTTATTCCTTGGTGGACTAAACAGTCATCACATTGTCATATAATCGCTTGATTACAATGTCAATTATGAGATTGTGTTGTTGACATTATCCCTTGAGAACTACTATGAAACACTTAAGCTTGTTAAGATATTACCTTGTCATAACACCAATAATGAATAAGTTCATTTAATTTGTTGTTTGACAGACTAAAGGTCACTGATTTGTTAAATATCCTAATCAAATTGACTTGTAGTTTATTTCTCCATTGACTAAATAGTTAACGATCGTGTTCGTGCCCGGTCTTTATTTCGTAATCAAACCGACAAAACTAAGTGATCCGGTATAACCTGCAAATCTTTTAGTCCGATCAAATATTAATAAACATGAGAACCAACTTGAATATTTTAAACATATATGCATTCTACGTACATTACACACGGAGTGCTTGTTGTAGGACAATAATGAAATGACCACGCAACTACCAACTATTTATGTTTTTGACCACTAAATATGATTTTTCGTTTAATTAAGGTCTTGTTTGGTTGCATTAGTGGGTTACATAATTAACTTAATTTAAATAACTAGATTTATTGGCTCTTTGGTTGAAGACGGCAAAAATCAGACTGACAAAAACTTCGCTCCTCCGTATACTCTCTACTAAACAAATTACTATCACCGACGTCAATTTTGTCGGTAATCCGTCTGAAAATGATGTTACCAACGATATTCAGTCAGTAATCATCTATCGGAGAAACGGACGCGGGTAACTTAATTCATGACGGTGTACGGATGGTAAATACCGAGTGATCAACGATGAACACTTTTACATACGGATCACCTTCAAATTATGTTAAGTCGTCCAATGTGACAGTCTACCGAGATATTACCGAGGGATACTTCACTAACAACAGATAATTTTAAACATTGCTGTCAGTGATTTGTCTGTAATTTTAATTTAATTTAATATATCTTTTATCTCTAATAAAAGAATACTTTTGGATGACACTTGTCATCATATGGTGTATCATCACCTATTTTTCCCTCCAAACCACTAACATATCACTAACATATTAAATGTTACATATAAATAGAATTAAGTTATATTGTTAATTACTTAGTTCTATTTATATGTAATATTTAATATCAATCATTAGTAAAAAAAGTTTTACATATTTTAGTTATATATGTAACTAAACCTTAAATATCTAATAAACAAAATAGCAAAAATAGACGACGGACCTCAAATTCAATCTAATTAATTTAAAATTTATCAAATATTTTAATAAACTCTTTAGTTTTATATTTATTTATATATAAAAGATGTATTGAGAAATCCCTATATATTCATATACAACTAATTTAAGGTTTAGAAGTATGATAACCGAATATATACTTATATTTTTTATTTTACCCCTGTTAATGTTTTTATTGCACTACATATAAAAAATATATTTACATAGTTCACATAGTTTTTTAATGGCATCATTTCTCACTAAACAATTTATACTATATAATAAATAAAGGTTGTTTTGTAACGAACCAAAATCCGGGTTTCGTTTTCAAATAAATAAATATTCTAATAAATATTATGACGAAAATAATATATTAGAAATAAGTTGAAACAAGTGAGTTTCAAGTTAGTAATGGGTGTTATATTAGTTCTTGACTAATTTTAGAATGAAAGTGGGTGAAATTGAAGTGGAAGGACGAAATGTGTAAATATGGAAAATCTGCCATATTTGACCATGGGAAAGTCAAAATCAGATTTTTACTTGTTGTGGGTCGTTCATCTCAAGAGAGAAAAAGGAGAAATCTCAATTGAAGCTCAAATCGTGCATTTGAAGCTTGTTTGGTGAAGGTTTTGGCTCAAACACCATCTTTCTAACATCAAGTAAGTGATAATCTTCCATTTGATTTCACCATTAATGTGTTAGTTGATGGGTTTTGTAGAAATTCGAAAATTTTGTATGCATGTGGTAAATTAGTGTTAAATTGTAGATAATCTAGCTAAACTAAAGGTAAAGAGTGGTGATTAACATCCTAATACCCTTTGATTTTGATTTTGAAAAGTTAGGGTTCATATGGTGAAAATTTGGGGTGTTTGGATCATGATGCTAGATTGTTGAATTAGTGATGATTAAGTGTTTAAGTGGTATTAGACACTTGAGCGAACACCAAATTGACCTAATAAAAGTTATTGAATGAGAAATTAGTGTCAAGGTATTGGAATAAAAACTCAAGTAGGTGAGTTTGTATTGAAAGAGGGTGTTTGGTTATGGGGATAACCCAAACTGGTCAGTTTGGGTTGGAAATGAAAATTGGGTTGTGGACTTAATTGAAATGTGATTATGTATGTATGTTAGATTACTAAACTAGGTGTATATGTTTAGGTAATCAAATTGTGAATCGAGAAGCCGATGTGGGGTCCTCGAACCCAAAAGGTAAGTGCCTCACTTACTTAGTAATGTTGATAAATTAGTGGTATATGTGTTATGATGCATACTATGTGTTGAAATGAATGTGTGTGATTATTGAATGAACTAGTATGTGGAAGAGTATGAATGTTGTTATAGTGATTAAACAGGTGTCGGGAAAGGGAGGTGGAGTTGAGGAGGCAAGAAGCTAGGGGAGAAAATAGGAAACGGGAGATTGTGGAACAGCTTGTGAAGAAGATAAAGGGCGGGAGCCCTAGTAAGAAGTCATTTAGCAAGTTCTCTCCCCGTCGGTGTAAAGTTGTGGGAAAGAGCATTTCGGGGAATGTAGGAAAGGGACTTTATATTGTTATAAATGTGGGAAGCCGGGGCACATGGCTAATCAATGTTCAAGCCAAATTCGTATATGCTATAACTGTTACAAGCCCGGGCACAATAGGACGGATTTTCCAGAGTTGAAGCAAAGTGGAAGTGAGAAGAAGGTAGATATACCAAGGCCAAGTGGTAGAGCCTTCCACATCTCGGCTGAAGAAGCAAAGACAAATTCGGAGGTGGTGTCAGGTACATTCAATATAAACTCTTTACCTGCACTAGTTCTTTTTTATTCGGGGGCTAGTCGTTCATTTGTGTCTTTGAAATTTGTTAAGCATTCTTCGTTTCTAAGTAGCAAGTTAGATGAAACCTTAGAAATCGAGGCGGCAAATGATAAGAGTTTTCTAGTATTCGATATTTATAGGAATTGCAAGTTAAGGGCAGGGGGTGAAACGTTCCTTATTGACTTATTTCCTATGTCCATGGGAGACTTTGATGTAATAGTGGGAATGGATTGGTTATCAAGGAACAAAGCTAATATTCTATGTGGACCTAAGGTAGTACAACTCGATTCCCCATCGGGTGAGTCCATATACATAGAAGGTGAAAAGAAAGGTAAGGTTAAGATGTGTTCATATGTGAAGGCAACAAAGTACATGGTGCGTGGGTGCAAGGCATACATGGCTCATGTTGCGAATGTGGTAGAAAGGTGAAAGATATTCGCGAAGTTCCGGTTGTGAATCAATTTGTGGATGTGTTTCCGGATGAGTTACCGAGGGTACCACCGGAAAGGGAAGTGGAGTTTGGGATTGACTTAATCCCGGGTGCCAAGCCGGTAGCCAAAGCACCTTACAGGTTGGCACCGCCGGAAATGAAAGAGTTAATGGAGCAATTGCAAGAACTCCTTGATAAAGGTTTCATACGCCCAAGTGTCTCGCCTTGGGGTGCACCCGTTCTCTTCGTTAAAAAGAAGGACGGAAGCATGAGGATGTGTATGGATTATCGGGAGTTGAATAAGTTGACGGTGAAGAATAGGTACCCTTTACCTCGGATTGACGATCTCTTTGATCAATTGCAAGGGGCGTCATGGTTTTCTAAGATTGACTTGAGATCCGGGTACCATCAGTTGAAAGTGAAAGTAGAAGACGTTCATAAGACAACTTTTCGCACTCGATACGGTCACTATGAGTTCACGGTTATGCCTTTCGGTTTGACCAACGCACCCGCGGTTTTCATGGATCTTATGAATCGGGTGTGTAGGTCGTTCCTCGACCGTTCAGTGATTGTATTCATCAATGATCTTCTCATCTATTCGCGGAGTGGAAGTGATCATGCCTTTCATCTTCGTGAAATCCTTGAAGTGTTGCAAAGGGAGAAACTTTATGCTAAATTTTTAAAGTGCGCATTTTGGTTACGTGAGATCCAGTTTTTGGGTCATGTGGTTAATGAGAAAGGGATTATAGTTGACTAAAAGGACCTTAACATGAGGCAAAGGTGGTGGCTTGAATTGGTTAAAGATTATGATTGTGAGATACTTTACCATCCGGGTAAAGTGAATATAGTGGCGGATGCGCTTAGTCGGAAGACGAGTCATACACCTATCAAGGTGAAGTCATTTAAGATGACAATTTCATCATCTCTTATTGATGAAATCGGGAGGCTCAATTGTTAGCACTTGGTGGTGATTTGAAAAAGGAAAGGATGGTTGCTTATATTGATAAGCTAGGGGAAAATAGCTCGGGGTTAAAGACATGCTTTGATAGAATTTGGATTCCTAGGGTGTCAAATGTGTTGGCAACTATTTTAGACGAGGCGCATAAGTCCAAATATTCTATCCATCTAGGGGCCACAAAGATGTTTTATGACTTGAGGTGTCATTTTTGGTGGCCGGGTATGAGGCGTGATATTGTTAAGTATGTGGAGAGGTGTCTCACATGCTTAAGGGTAAAGGCGGAGCATCAAAAGCAGTATGGAAAACTTCAACCGCTTGAAATATCGCTTTGGAAATTGGAGAACATAACCATGGATTTGATCACTAAACTACCAAAGACTCGAAAAGGTTATGATGCGATATGGGTAGTAGTGAATCGGTTGACAAAGAGTGCACATTTCCTTCCTATAAAGGAAACGTATTCTTTGGATAGATTGGCTAAAATGTATGTGAAGGAAATTGTATCACGTCATGGTGTGCCGGTGTCGATTGTATCGGACCGTGATACGAGATTTACTTCTCGTTTTTGGAAGAAGTTCCATGAGGATATAGGGACTAGATTGAATCTTAGCACCGCTTATCATCGACAAACGGATGGTCAAAGCGAGCGGATGATTCAAACGCTTGAGGATATGTTGCGAGCGTGTGATTTAGAATTTGGGGGAAATTGGGACGACCATTTACCGTTGGTGGAATTTTCATACAACAATAGCTACCATTCTAGTATTGGTATTGTCACACCCCAACCAACGGCGAAAACGTCGGGGCGGGACATGTAGACTGTTCATGAGCACAAGGTTGACTAGATTGCAATATATTAATCATCCAATTTCATTTCAAACAAATCAAACACAAACCAAATTCAAACAAATACTTAAAATGAAATACAAAATGTTCTTTGTTTAAAATTATCTAACTCCAAACTTAAGTGTAGCATATCTTGATCAAACTCACACATTAGCACCTGAAACATGAATAAAATAAAGTCAACTAAAAAGTTGGTGAGCATACATAGGTTTGTACATAGATAGTATATAGATGTGAGTAAACAAATCCTTACAAATCATGATAAAATAAGGCATTTATGGGGAGCTACTATTGTGTAACCAAATAGTTCAATCAAACCTTTGTAACTAGCATGCAAAAACAATTGTGTTGTCGGTAACAATCACCCTAACTGGGTGGGTTTTTCAGACTCAATAGATCTATCATTGTTAACCGTCGGCTTGAATAGTTAATGATTGCACATGAATTGCACACAAACAGTTAACACACCTAGTACTCAAACATAAAGCTCAAATTTGCACACATGAATGTAAAGTGGATTTGTATTTGTGTAGTTTGTGTAAATGTAAATCATTGAATGTATAATGTTCATGTTTCACCCCGAAAAGTGTGAAAATGGGCTATGTAATAATCACATTGTATCAATTGAGTAGATAACACGAGCAAAAGGTAGCAAAAGTGATTCTTTTGCAAATCACGGTTTAACCTAGAGTGTAATGTATATGAATTTGAGTTAATAGTATGTCAAGGTCTAAGTCTAGGTCTAGGGTTTAGATGTGGTTGAGTGTAGAGATTTGTACTAAAGTGTTTATGTTAACTTAAGAAATGAACGTAGGATTTGGTATTTGTTTGATTAAAGTTTGATATAAATGCAAATTTAAAGTATATATGAATTTGATAAAAATACACATTGACTTAGGGTTAAATTTATTATAGATAAATTGTAAATACAATTCTTTTTTATTTATTTATTTATTTATTAATATAAGAGCGTGTTAATTAAAAAAAAAGGGAGTGTAAAATATATAGTTAGGGGGAAATATATTTTTTAGAATAAGGTTTAAACCCTAATTTATATAATTAAAAAAATTTAATTTTTGTAAATTTTGTTTTATAAAGTTCTTTACAAAATGGATTGTTTCGCAAATTAATAATTCAATTTGAGATAAATTTTTAAATGGCTTTTTATATAAGAAAGAAAACATGAGTTTTAACCATTCAAATATAGTTTGAAATGAGTCATTTATTGTACTAATCTGATTCAAAAGAGGTTGGGTTTATAAAATTAATTTTTGTAAATTAAATTGCTGAAAGAAAACGATTTTAAAAAAAATTAACACACCACCCGGTTCGAACCCGGGTGGGTTCTGTGTGGGTTGCGTTCCACCGCTGGACCAGGGGCAGGTAACGTTACTGAGGTTGGTTATAAATGGGTTTAAACCCATTACTGAAAAGGGCCGGGTCTGGTTATATGGCTCGCACAAAAAGGTCGGACACTGTGGGTTTCGAACCCACGCCATCTGGTCTGATATTGCAAGGTCTTAGCCAGTCGGACCAGATGGTTTCGCTGGTCTAGTATGGAATCTAAAAATATATGAACAATTATTAGATTAAGAATAGTTCCCAAATTCGAATACGTATGAACCTGTTAAGAACCCTAAATTCAATTGGGTCTGGTGAGTTTTGTTAACACAAATTGATAAGGGGCTATTGACAGGGACCCAATTACGAATCAAAGGAACAAGGTGATACCTGGTACGGTGAAGTATCGAGGGCTTTCGGCTAGGGTACCATAATCGAAGTTCTTGAAACCTGATCGGAGTCTAGAGATGAAATGCGGATCGAATGGGTATTGAGAGATTTTGTAATGGTCTATGCGAAGGTGAGTGGTGAATTAATTGGATTAATTGCGTGTTAAAGGTGGGTTTTGGTCATTTGCTTGAAGATTGGTAGCTGTGAACAAGTTACGCGTTTGTTTCAGTCGATTAGCAATGGATTTGATCGCGAATGGGGTCTACATTCATACTGGAACGGTTGCGTGTGATTTACGGCCTTCATAACATCAGAATCCCTTGATTGGAGACTGATTGGGACGCGGTTTGACTTGGGGAAAGTCAAACCATTCGAATTTGAATTCTTGTCGCGGATTGATTGAATTGGAACCCTAATTGGGTATAGGTTTGGGCTATAATAAACTACACATACCTGAGGAATCCGTAGTGAGTTCGATTTTGATTGGATCCGATCTTGAAATGCAAAAATCTTGATTGGTTTGACTTTGAGAAGTCAACTAGGGGTCAAGGTTTGATCAAATGGGTCAAAGTTTGGGAGTGGGGTCAAAATTGGGGTTAGTAGGTTCAAATTCAGGGATAGAGGGTTCAAGTTGATATCAAAAAGGTTCAAGACTCAATATTTTTATTTCTAATAAAAAAATATATTTATAAAATTTATAAACCTAAGCATTAATTATTTTATTTACATTACTTAATAAAACTCCATTTATTTTATGAAATTATAAATTGTAATAATCACTTTCTCAAATATAATAAATATATACACATATATATATATATACTTACCTTTATATTTGTAAATGAATACGTGCTTATATATTTAAAAGATCATGGCTTAAAACTCACTTATTTTGTTTTGGTTACATCAAAGTGTTGGTCTTATGGTATATTTATATGCATTTATATTAGAATGAATCGATAGAAGTTTCCAATCTCATATATTAATGTGAAATAAAAAGATTGTAACCTCGGGAGATCGTGCTGATAATGTTCTGAACTAGAAATGGAGTTTGAACTACTGGTTACTTAATGAAATAAGTATAAGGAAAATCAAGGTTGTCACAGGTATGCCGCCTTATGAGGCATTGTATGGGAGAAAATGAAGAACACCTGTGTGTTGGGGTGAAATTGGTCAACGGGAGCTTGGAAGTAAAGAGGTGGTCAATGAAACCATTGGTAGTATTGACCAAATTAGAGCATACTTAAAGGCGGCTCAAGATCGCCAAAAGTCCTATGCGGATAATAGGAAGCGGGCGATTGAGTTCCAAGTTGGGGACTTTGTGCTTTTGAAGGTCTCTCCTTGGAAAGGGGTGATATGGTTTAGGAAACGGGGGAAGTTAAGTCCACGTTTCATCGGACCGTTTAAAGTGATAGCAAGGGTGGGTGCGGTAGCCTACCGTCTGGAGCTACCGGAGGGACTAAGTAGACTTCATAACACATTCCATGTGTCTCATTTGCGAAAATGTTTGGCGGATGAATCTACTTTTGTCCCATTGGACGATATTGAATTGGATGAAAAGTTGAATTATGTTGAGGAACCGCTGGCAATCTAGGATAGAAAGGTGAAGAAATTGTGGAATAAATAGATTAGCCAAGTTTTGGTGAGGTGGAAACATAAGAAGGGTGCGGAAATGACTTGGGAAACCGAGGAAGAGATGCTCAAATATTATCCGAACCTTTTTATGTGAAGTCGGGTTTCGGGGACGAAACCCAAATAAGAGGAGGTGATTTGTAACGAACCAAAATCTGGGTTTCGTTTTCAAATAAATAAATATTCTAATAAATATTATGGTGAAAATAATATATTAGAAATAAGTTGAAACAAGTGGGTTTCAAGTTAGTAATAGGTGTTATATTAGTTTTCTTGACTAAGTTTAGAATTAAAGTGGGTGAAATGGAAGTGGAAGGACTAAATGTGTAAATATGGCAAATCTTCCATATTTGACCATGGGAAAGTCAAAATCAGATTTTTACTTGTTGTGGGTCGTTCATCTCAAGAGAGAAAAAGGAGAAATCTCAATTGAAGCTCAAATCGTGCATTTGAAGCTTGTTTGGTGAAGGTTTTGGCTCACACAACACCTTCCTAACATCAAGTAAGTGATAATCTTCCATTTGATTTCACCATGAATGTGTTAGTTGATGGGTTTTGTAGAAATCTGAAAATTTTGTATACATGTGGTAAATTTGTGTTAAATTGTAGATAATCTAGTTAAACTAAAGGTAAAGAGTGGTGATTAACATCCTAATACCCTTTGATTTTGATTTTGAAAAGTTAGGGTTCATATGATGAAAATTGGGGGTGTTTGGATCATGATGCTAGATTGTTGAATTAGTGATGATTAAGTGTTTAGGTGGTATTAGACACTTGAGCGAACACCAAATTGACCTAATAAAAGTTATTGAATGAGAAATTAGTGTCAAGGTATTGGAAAGAAAACTCAAGTAGGTGAGTTTGTATTGAAAGAGGGTGTTTGGTTATGGGGATAACTCAAACGGGTCAGTTTGGGTTGGAAATGAAAATTGGGTTGTGGACTCAATTGAAATCTGATTATGTATGTATGTTAGATTACTAAACTAGGTGTATATGTTTAGGTAATCAAATTGTGAATCGAGAAGCCGGTGCGGGATCCTCGAACCCAAAAGGTAAGTGCCTATGCACCTACTTAGTAATGTTGATAAATTAGTGGTATATGTGTTATGATGCATACTATGTGTTGAAATGAATGTGTGTGATTATTGACTGAACTAGTATGTGGAAGAGTATGAATGTAGTTATAGTTGTTGGAACTATTTTTAGGTCATCGCATATAAAACAGTCTAAAGACGGAAGTATTCTTTGAAGTTAAAAGATTTCGACCAAAATCTGGTTCGATCGAAATCGTTTTCGAACGAAATACATTTCGACCGAAATGTATTTCGTACGAAGTCATTCTTTGTCTTCTTAGTGTAAATACGTGTACATTTGACTTTTGTAAAGGGGACTTCATTTGACACATCTATACAATTTGGAAAGTTACACCTTTAACTATGTGTTTTTCGTTTCTTGATCAATCTACTCGATTCTAGTTTCTACCAATTGATTGCTTGATTTGCTCGAATAAACGGTTTCCACAAGTGGTATCAGAGCTTTCGGTGCTCGGTTTTGGGATATTCAAGCAGATTCAAGCACGTTTCAAAGTTTTGTCAAAGTTTTCAACTTTTCAAGATTCAAAAGTCATCAAATTGGATCGTTTTCAGTGCCATTTTTTAGTATTTAGCATGCAAAACAGTAGAGATGAAGTTTGGGTTGATTTTCGGGGCTTAATTTGAGGTTCAGAAGTTGCAGGTCGGAATTTTTCGATTTTCAGTTGAATCGCCCGAAATCTCTGTTGAAGGGGTCGAAATCTTGACTTTTCGGTCGAAAAGTCTCAACTCAAGGTTTTTCGGTCGAAAAGTCTCCTCTACAAGTTTTTCGGTCGAAAAGTCTTCTCTACAAGTTTTTCGGTCGAAATCTCTTCTACAAGTTTTTCGGTCGAAAAGTCTCCTCTACAAGTTTTTTCGATCGAAAAGTCTGATCAAAATCCTTTGATCGAAATCTCAAATTTTGTCCGAAATCCCTTCTGATCGAATGTGGGAGTAAAAAAAAAGTTTTTTGGCGGGAAAAACTTTCTTGTTCAAAAATTTTTAGAGGATGTTCGAAGCTATGTTTGGCGCTGATTTTGAAAAAATGAGATAGTTAAAAAATATAAAAAAAGGATTTTCAATGGCTGACGAAGGGGGTGTGCATAAGGTCTTTGTAAATGGATTGGGGTATGTTCATCCAGATCTGTCTAAGGAAGATGTAAAAGTAAAAGCGAGACAAGACCAATTAAAGAAAAGATATCAAGTATTCACACGCGCAGAAGGAGAATCTTTGACTGAACAGTATCACAGATATGTGAAATTGATCAATGATCTAAGGGAGGTTGATCTTGAATACGAAAAATCAGAAGTCATGGATAAATTTCTCAATGCTCAACCACAGGAATGGGAGATTTATAAACTTAATATCAGAAATAAAGGATTACAGTTTAACTCATTAGAGGATTTGTGTGCAATGCTACAGTTGTATGCACTCAAAGCTGATCAGAACAGAATAGTGATCAAAGGAGGATACGGTTATGATTTTCAAAGAAATTGTAAACGTATAGAATCAGATTTGGTTGCTGAAGCAGTGAAAGAGTCACAGAAACTTACAGCTTATTCTTAACTACTCAACGAAAATATGTGTTATGTGGAGTGTTTTGAGAAAATTGTTGATTACAAGAATCGAAATCAACTTCTGATGGATGCATTGAAACATGCACATACTATAAACAAAATTCTAAAAGATCGTGAGAAAGAGTATAAAAGGAATATTGATGACTGTGTTAAAAAAAATTCTCATGTGAAGCTTCAGTTAAAGAGAAAGAATTATGAGATTCAACTGTTGATTGTTGAAAGAGAAACAGAAAAGAAATTGATGATCGAAAAGATGGAAAAGATAGCAAATACAACAATTAAAGTTGATAAAAATAAACATTTCTGGAAAAGTGGCTAGTAGAATCATTGAAGCTCAAATACATGACAAAGTAACTTCTGGGCTTGGATATAAAGGAACTGGTGAAAACATTGAGGCTAAAGTTAATAATAAAGTGAATAGCGAGATGGGATACAAGAGTGTTTCTCCTCCATTTACTACAAATGGATTTTATTCACATATGCCTAAACTATACATTCCAGAGCCATTTGTGCCAAATGTTTATCCTTCGTTAGAGCCAAAGATAAATTCCAAAGCAGATAAAGTTGAACTGAAGATTCCAAGTGATCTTACTTCTAATGATGATTGTGCCAGTCACAAATATAAAGAAGTCTTTGAATGTGTGGATTATTTTGACAATAAGGGTGGCTTAGGGTTCAAGAAAGACAGTCCACTTAATGCTAATGCCATCCCGTTTGTTTCAAATAAATTTACTCCGCTCATGTTTGTTAAAGAGGGAGTAGAAACATCAAAAGTTGTAGAACAGAAGTCTAAAGACAAGTCAGAATCTCGAAAGGGGCCTTATCAAAGACCATGTCCCGCTTTGAAGAAATGTTTCAGCTGTGGAAAGCAGGGTCATTTATCAAGAGAATGTTGTATTAAGAAACACAAATATTCCAAACAAAATGTCATTTTCAACCTCAGAGAAAGTTTCAAGAGAAGGTTGTTAAAGTCTTTAATAGTTTGAAGACGTTTTGGACATACAATATGTCGAAACGAAAACAAGACTGGAAAGACAAAGTTAAACCCAGACACGTTTGGAGAGTTAAAGATTCGAGTCCAAGATCCAACTTTGATGATGCAAAGTGTATGGGGGAGCTTGGCAGAATTCTTATATTTTGATATGCAATGGCCTAGGGGGAGATTGTTGGAACTATTTTTAGGCCATCGCATATAAAACAGTCTGAAGACGGAAGAATTCTTTGAAGTTAAAAGATTTCGACCGAAATCTGGTTCAATTGAAATCGTTTTCGGACGAAATACATTTCGACCAAAATGTATTTCGGACGAAGTCATTATTTGTCTTCTTAGTATAAATACGTGTACATTTGACTTTTGTAAAGGGGACTTCATTTGACACATCTATACATTTTGGAAAGTTACACCTTTAACTATGTGTTTTTCGTTTCTTGATCAATCTACTCGATTCTAGTTTCTACCAATTGATTGCTTGATTTGCTCGAATAAGCGGTTTCCACAATAGTGATTAAACTATAATGGATATGTGTAAATGAATGAATGTGGTTATAGTGGAAATACCATAATGGTTATGTGAATGAATATAGATATAGTTGAAATGCTATATGGATATGAGTAATGAATGAATGTAGTTATAGTGTAATACTATAATGGATATGTGTGAATGAGGTTATGATCTAAGAATCATAATGGATATGAGGTTATGATCTATGAATCATAATGGATATGAGGTTATGATCTATGAATCATAATGGATATGAGGTTATGGTTAAAATACCATAATGGATAGGAGGTTATGATCTAAGTATCATAATGGATATGAGGTTATGGCCTAAATGTCATAATGGATATAAAATGGTGTAATATGAATGTTATATGAAAAGAATGGAACTTGTAGTGGAAATGCAAGTGTTAAGAACCTTAATTGACCAAATGGGTGCAAACGGGTCAAATGGGTGAATGGGTGAAAACAAGTAATAAATACTTGTTTGGTATGTTTATCTTCATTACTAACGGTGATATGTTAATGTGGTTATGTAGGGAAAGCTTCGATGTAGGTCAAAGTCAAGTCCGAGGCGTTGAAGGATTCTTGTATGCGTTTTGGTATTTTAGGGGTTTAAAGGAAAATCCTTAGAATGTTTTGTAAATTGGTACAAAACTTGGTGTTTTGGTGAATTTTGGTATTGTGTAAATGATGTTTAAAGGTTGGTCAAAAACCCAAGTGTTGGGAGTTTTTGGTGTTATGTTGTTTTGGTGAAAATGGTAGAAAATTGACTAAGTATGGAACTGGGTAAGAAAGTAAACTTTATGTTTACTGGGCATCTTCACGATACACGAAAGACTGAGGAAAGTCTTTCGCGACACACGAAGACTTGAGGGCCGTCAGCTTATTTTTGGAGTCTTCGCGGTACGCGAACGCGAAGAACCCTTCTCCCGGACAGTTTAAAGTTAGGGTTCCCTCGCGATACGCGAAAGGGATCCCCTGGGTCTTCGCGGTACGCGAAGGGTTAAAAAAAAATTCAGGGATAAATGTTTCCGCGTGTGTTTAATGTTTTTAATAATTGGTGTTCCAATTATGGGTGTTATATGTTTCATTCTACGTGTTGTTTCAATATTCACTCTCATCATTTTTCTACGCGTCTCTCTCTTGTTAAATGACATCTATTTTTTAATAATATTATATTTTTTTTAAAAATATTCTAATTATACTAATAAAATAAATTTATTTTAAATTATCCCTTATTATAAGATACTTTGAAATATAATTATTTAACTTTTATTTACGATCAAACATTAAATGAAACTCAAGTTACATTAAATATAATTAACGTATTTTTGAAACCCAATTACGTATTAATTTATAGATATTTTGAATTTTATTTTCTATCTTTACTATATGTAATATATATTTTTTCACATGTAATATATATATATATATAAAGATTTTATAAAAAAAATATACTTATATTTTTCACCTCATGTGTAGACACGAGATCTAAACTAGTATATATATATATATATAATAATTTTAAACATTACTGTCAGTGACACTAAACAACAAGTCTCATTTTGAAACTTGAATCATATATCATAAGTAATACATATTTGATACACTATACCCACTTCGTTACAGCATAGCCATTAACTCTAATTTGAGCCAACGGGTAATTAGGTAATACTATTTGGGTGATTCACGCACACAGTTGGGAAGGCCAACTGGATTTATGAGTTCTCAAGTGACTTATAGATTACGCGTCAAATTACTTCCCCATGTACATTTTATTTTATGCTATTTTAACAAGTGTAGTTTATTTCATCATTGCCTAGTTCTCAATCCATGGACCTTAGAGGTTGAGTTTAGACACAAAGTTTGGTTATGAAAATACATATGATATTATACACTTATGGACACACTATGAATACATTAGCTTATACCCTCGCGGTGATACATGAACAACAACTTGATCAACTAAGACACCATGAACATACTTAGTTCATTAACTGTATTTCTTACAAAACAATGATTTTTTTCCAAATTATTAAAATTGTAAACTCACCAACATTATTTGTTGACCCGTTTTATGTGTATACTTTCCGATCCACAATGATGATAAACTTTAGTTTCTTCTACTGTGTTTGATGGCTATAACTTCCATGAAGTGCATGTTTATGTCTTAATTACTCGTAATACCATGAAAATAACTACATATATTATATAGCATATATAATAGTAAATATGTAGGACATCACCTTTGGACATTAGTATGTGATGCATGCCAAACATAATCTTTTGGCATGTAATTTACTAAATCTATAACCCACTATGATATAAGGACGGTAAATTTTGGTTAACATGAAAACTCATCAGTTATTACTTAATTCCGCTGTGTTATCGATGTGTTTCGATCCCAACAACACCCCAAGATTTCTGAGGGATTCGGGGCATGAGGTTGGGATCGAAACACATTGATAACGCCGCAGAATTAAGTAATACGTGATTAGTTTTCATATTAACCAAAATTTACCCTCCTTATATCATAGAGGGTTATAGATTTAGTACATTACATGCCCAAAATATTAGGTTTATTATGCATCACATACTAAGGTCCTACATATTGAGTATCACATATGCTAGACAATAAATGTAGTAACTTCCATGGTAGCACGAGTAATTAAGAATTAAACATGCACTTCATGGAAGTTATATCCATCAAACACACAGTAGGATAAGCTAAAGTTTATCACCAGGTGAGTTCACGACCCCTTCTGAGGGATTCGGGGCGTGAGGTTGGGATCGAAACACATTGATAACGCAACATAATTAAGTAATACGTGATGAGTTTTCATATTAACCAAAATTTACCCTCCTTATATCATAGAGGGTTATAGATTTAGTACATTACATGCCCAAAAGATTAGGTTTATAATGCATCACATACTAAGGTCCTACATATTGAGTATCACATATGCTAGACAATAAATGTAGTAACTTCCATGGTATCACGAGTAATTAAGACTTAAACATGCACTTCATGGAAGTTATATCCATCAAACACACAGTAGGAGAAGCTAAAGTTTATCACCAGGTGAGTTCACGACCCCTAGTTTATCCATCAGATACTTTGGGGGGGGGGGGAGTATACACAAACATGTTTTTACAATCAATAAATGTTTTACTAGACTCAACAAACGTTTTGACAAATACACATAACATTATTATAAGGAAAACACAAAAATTCATTTTTGATACAATGTAAGACCCCAACCGGGCATCCTACAGTTGGTTCTCATAACGGGTCGTTTTCATTAAAAACACGTTTATTGCAATTCAAACTACAACGGAAGTCTTTCAAAAATCATTTATGACCATTTAATGCTATGAGGTTTACCTTACGAATGCCCGCACACCGATCCGAGTAATGCCGTTTCCAAGCCAAGATACGTCAATACACCGCTTACCTGCAAACAATCTAACGTACACACAAAGTCAGCTACGCTGAGTGAGTTCTAATAGTTTAATTTAAATAAAAACCATCACACCAAGTTCTTCGGTTTAATTTACCCATGACCCTCCGGTCCTTATAAAATATAATTACGATTTATTAACGAATGTCTAATCCCTTGTCATCTAACGACATCCCATAACCGTTTATCTCCCGAGACTCACACGTACTACCAATATAAACAGTAGTAACCTTACAATCACAACCACACAGACTCAACATAATATGCTAACAACTCATATCCAAGAATACATATTAACTTGACCCTGGGTTAACACACCCTACCCTAGACATTAACACATCCGGCCTTAACCAAGGCTCTCACAAATAACTAACACGACTCTTACACACGTCACATCACAAGTCCTGACTCAACGGTCAGTCTAACTCTACATGTCACATTCAACACGTCACATTAACACAATATCATACACAATAAATATAACTGATCACTAGCATGCAAATTAAAATATATATATACGCATGCAAACACATACCTCATCACTGCACCCTCGTCAGGGCATCAACACACCCCGAGCTCATCATTAACCTGTTAAATAAATGTCACCCCTGGTGAGTTCCCGAAGGACCTCGCCCTCCACGATCCCGTTTTCCACGTCATAAAGACAAAGACGCAAACACAATACCCGTCGTGTCCTGTGGACAACGACACAAGCACACAACACAAATATGAACATTTAATAACACACATCGTATGCAGGACTCATTAACTACACATGCACCTTACACACGATACTAACACAACATACCCCACATGCGATCATAACCCTTTTAACTATAGGCTCGACTTTCCCAGTCCAACCTTTAACATGTCGCACAATAATATCTCATCTCTATAACTCGCACATTTCTATGAACACGCTATAAACCCTACGACTCTCATTAAGAAATTTATACTCAAATAATATTGGTTTATAACCCGTGACCCTTAACACGATTAATTATATTAATACCACGTGAATGTGTGTACGATAGCCCCAAAATAGTAAAACGTTTAAAAGAGGGGGGAATTAGAAACTCACATTTGCTAGACGCAACTCGATCACTAGAACTTGCTAACTTCTCGTGCTCGTCCTTCAATCACGTACCTAACATTTATACAATAAACAAGTCAATACATGACTCGACGTCGTACTTTCGCTCACTCACTCGACCCGACCCGGTGCGTTATCACCCGCGCATGCACGTCGCCATGCATGGTTTGCATGAGACGCGTAAACGCTTGAACGTGCCCAACCTGACTTCACGGCAACCTCCACAGCCACCGCACCACTGCTGTCGGAACACTAGAGCACAGCGTTGGTCACCCGCAAGCCCCCACCGTCCTCGTCGCCTTGACCCAGCCGTGTCCCGTATCCGCCACGTGTCGCCACCCTTTCCCGAGCCTTCATCCGTCGCGAACAGCCCCAACCGGGACTGTCGTGTCCTGCCAGCGCCACCGCCGGCCGCCTTGCACGCCTCTGGCTTCCCCGAACTCCCGCCGGACTCACGTTACCTCCACCTTACCACCTTAAGGTTTCCGGTCGAACACCCGCTAGTCGAATCACTCGAGAATTCGTCGTCCACCTTCACTCGACTCCTACGAAAACCCTAAGATCATAAACGCAAGCATCACGGTTAAACGAGGTTACAAACACGCATACGATGATTAGGGGTTCAAGATTTTTACCTTGATCTTGACAAGAACTCGACGGATTGCTTCCGCCTCTTCCCTTCTCTCTCTCGGCAGCCGCAAGTTGAAAATGGGGCACCCCCATTACCATAACACCCTTTAGGGTGTGGCACACCCGAACCGGGCTTCGGACCTTGCGTCTCATGGCCCCTCACCCGATCTTGGCCCGTCTCACTTCGTTTTATAAAAATGACCCCCGCAAGTCTTGATAATCATACCATAACCCCCGTGTATTTTTATATACGCTAACGTACTGTTCCTGTCAAGTTTCCTGTACCCGAGAACCTTTATTTACAAAATGTACAAACCCGTTTCCTAAACGAAAATCCGGGATGTTACATACAAGTTTCTTTTTATGGAAGGAGACAAAACAACAAGTCTCATTTTGAAACATGAATCATATATCATAAGTAATACATGTTTGATACACTATACCCACTTCGTTACCGCATAGCCATTAACTCTGTAATTGGGTAGTACTACATGGGTGATTCCTGCACACATTTGGGAAGCCCCACTTCATTCTTGAGTTCTCGAGTGACTTTTAGATTACGCTACAGATTACATCCGCATGTACATCATATTCTATTTTAACAAATGTAGTTTATTCATCATTGCCTAGTTCTCAATCCGATGGGTTGAGTTTAGACACAAGGTTTGGTTATGGGAACGTCTTATGATATTAGTACATGTCACGATGGGCACGTGATACATTGACTTATGCCCTTGATGCGATACATGGAATTCAACTTGGTAAATTAAGACATCATGAACATACTTGGTTCACTAAATGTATTCCTTACATAATAATGGTTTCTTTCAAGTTATTAAATTATGAACTCACCAACATTGTTTGTTGACTCGTTTTCTTTGTATACTTTCTAGGGCACGACTGACCATGCCAAAGCATGAGGGTTATTCCGTTTATTCGAATTTGAATATTTTTTTTCTGGATTCGATTTCGATTCGAATAAGCATATTCGAATCGAATTCGAATCTATTCGAATAAACCGGCTTACTATTTTATTTTATTTTAAAAAAAAAAGTTACAAATATTCAGTCCTGAATATCTAATAACTACATATTTTTTTATGGATTTGAATTTGAAGCCCATACCAAACTTTAAAAAAAATGCAAATCAACCTAAATAAAAGGATATTATATATTTAAAAAAATAAATATTATATAATATATAAATTCGTTTTATTCGAATCGAATCGAATTGGGGATTTTAGGATTCGAATTTGACTTATTTATTCTAATCGAATAATTATTCGATTCGAATAAGCCAAAATTCAAAATCAGAATTTTGATTCGAATTCGGTTCGAATCGAATTTCGGTTTATTCGAATGGGATTCGAATAATGAACACCCCTAAGGGCAAGGATCCACTAAAATTTTTAATCTGTCTAAGTACGTTAAGAAAACATTTCAGGCTTCCTAATTTTAATGGTTGAGATTAAAGTGTAGAAAGAGAATTTTATAAATAACCACATTTGTTTACTTTTTTTTTAATTTCTCTCACTTTTTTTAAACGTTTATAACTTCTTTATACGATTTTTTTTAATTAGACCATAAAATAAAGCATTTTTTATCTTAAATTTTAGTACAGTATTGATATATAAAAATGACAATTTAGAAATATTCAAAAGTTGTGTTGTAATTTTGGTGTTGTTTTGTTGTGTATAATTTTTGTGTTGTATTGTTATGAAGTATTTCTATGCTATATTATTGTGTTGTATTTATGTGTTGAAATGTTGTCTGCTTTAACAGTGTTGTTTTATTTTTTTTTAAACGGCCGATATTATTAACACCGACTAATAAGGAACTAGACGGACGAATAAAAACTTACATGAATAATAGAGGGTTTTGTAACCACTCTATCCATTTTCGTTTATGATTATTGTTCCTACTTGAATGCCAAATAAACAAAAAATAAATATCATCAAATAAACTCTCGTCCTTTGACTGGTCCTTCATAAAGACTGAATCATTCCTTAGCCTCCAAATAGCCCACCGAGAGACAAAAATAATTGCCCCAACTAACTCCCTTTTCACCACATTGAGATTCGAAACATCAAGCCAATCTATAAGGTCCGTAGGAAATCTTAGAACCGGAAACTTCACCCCAAGCCACCTTTCAATCAAATCACAAATCTTCCTAATCGATCCACACTTGGAAATTTTGTTGAATATTTGATTCCGTCCCATCATTAGACAAGGAGCAAATGATAGACGGAACATTAATATACCCTTTGCATCCAGATTCAAACATGTTATTTTTAATTATGTATGTTTCCAATCGAGCACATTCCTTTTTCTCTTTGCTTAAATCCAACACATTACAAAGAACAAAAATCCAACGAAATCCATCACATTCATAAGAACAAAAAATAACACATTGAAATGAACAAATCTAGCATAACCCATCACATTCAGAGATAACAAAAAAAAGATGCACCTCCAAATCCCAAGGTGACTCATCTATTCCTATTTAATCTCATATTTTAAATTGGAGATCTGAACCTCTGCTTCAAAAGGTATTGTGTAATCGCTAATTTATAATTTCGGTCATAAACCAGTCGCAAATTTTGCGACTAACATTTCGGTCGCTCATTTTGATTTCATTTACCCGGTTTTCTAGTAGTTATCTCTCTGATTAAACTCTTTATTTACATGCAAATTTAAGTTTTACTATAGTTTTAAAAAATCACAAGTGAAAAGCAAAAGAAATCTATTCATTCATATATAGTTTTTCTAGTTGATATCATAGATGGTTTTGTAGGTTTAAAATACCTAAATTAAAGGTCAGAAAATCATTGATAAGTCCCTTTTGATCAATTAAATCATATCACTGGCTAAGAGAAATGAAAAAAAAATCATAATACTTCTAAGTATTTAGTAACCATTAGTATTTTATTAATCAATAGAGAGTTAAACTATATAATAAACTAATAATTAAGTACCCTACTTTCATATATTCTTACAAAAGGTATTTCCTTTTCTAATCCTAAAGAAACTAATTGAACCTTTGTTAATATGATTCTCCAATACCTTTTTTTGCAATAGTACTTCTTTAGTTAACCACTTAAATACATAATTTAATCAATTTCAAGAGACCATATCAAACAACAATCCACAATCTACCAACAATAACATTTAATCACAATCAGAGTTTGGTTTGTGATGGTGTTTAACATAAACCTCTTTGACTTTCACCTAACCATTGAAACAAATAAGATTATCAACCAACAAATTCGAAATTAAATCCGAAAAAGTAAGATTAATTTGAGGAAGGAACATTACAAAATTTTCAAATATTAATATAATCTGCTCCCAAAATCATATGATGGGGAAAAATGAAGAACTAACCTAACATAAGTAGAAGTTACATTAAGGGCCAATAACGAGTAGGGTTACAAAATTGTTGAGCTAGCTCTTTCAAGCTAGGGACATAATTTCTAACTACAAGCCACTTGATCACCAAGTCTCATCGAACGAGATCAAATATATCAATCATGGTAACAAAGAAGCATGATGACACATCTCTTGATAATGTAAAGCCTTGCTTTATGCTCTTTAAGAACTCCTCCAAGTCCTTTGCCCGAAATCCTACTCTTGGAGCTTCCCATCATCATCATCTTCACACACACACACACACACACATATATATATATATATATATATATATATATATATTGAAACCTAATAACGACTTTTAAAATAGATGAAACTCTAACCTCACAAAGTTCTTTAGATGCCAAAATTTCAAGAGAGAGATGGATCAATGGTGTTATGTAAATGATGATGGATGGGATTTGTTTATATATAGGATGCCGGGTGGGGTGGGGGTGGGGGGTTGTGGACATGAAAGGGTTACTATATAAATAGTTTAAAGATATAATATACATGTATCTAACTTGGGTGTACAAGTCATCTTTTAAGAGGGTGTGTAGGCATCACCTACAGACATTGTGGGTCAGGTATGGTATTAGTGAGGTAGCATCAGTCCATAGTTTATGAGTTTCTCCATCTTGCTTGTCATGGCATAATTAAATATTGCTTGCTTCCTCTTCATCTTTATATATATATATTATATACACACACAAGTTTTTTCCAACGGTTATAATACAAAATTTTTATATATATATTGAAGTTCTAAAAATGTCTCTCTAGAATATTGGCAAAGTTTTCATGTTCTCATTTGCAGTTCTATATATGTATTTTTTTATAATTATCGGTAAGAGTGAATTAAGCACTTTGGCCAACATCATATTCCAGTAAAAGAGCACTACGTCAAAAGAACTGAATCAAAATAACAGTCAAACCCTCACGTGAATTCCCAAATACCGTGCCAAATTCCCATGAATACAAGCGCCATCAAATTAGGTGATTATTTCAAGGTAATGACAAAATACTTAATACTTAAGTAAGAACCCTACAAAACTCTCAAAAGCCAGTAATTTAACTCATTATTTTTATTTACTTAGTGACTTTTATTAGCGAGTATGTGTTCAGAAACATGTCAAGGGAATAAATAGGGGTGCCTATGGGTCGTTTGGTTTGGTTTAGAGGTAAATTGAACCAAAAATCAAAAGCTTGGTTTTTGTTTTTTTTAAACTGTTTGGTTTTCATTTTTGGTTTTTATAATAAGTTTGGTTCGGTTTAGATTTTTTCGGTTTTATCAATTGGAGTTTATTTTTTTGGAATTAATTTTTTTTTGTTAACTAACGATTGATTGTTTATTACACGTTTGAACCTAAAATTTTTAGCCTACATATAAAATACTTAACATGCAAAAAAATAAATATTATAATCCATAAATTCATTAACAAATATAAATTTTAAACGAATATTAATGCAAATATGCGTAACACATATATGCATGCATATAATATATTATAAAAGTTTATATGCATACGTTTAATTCGGTTCGATTTTTTCAATTTTCAAAAAATATAAAACCGAAACCGAACCATAATTTTTTGTTTTAAAAAAATACAAAACAAAACCGTCGATTTTTAGTTTGGGTCAGTTTTTTCGATTAATTTAGTTTTGGTTCAGATAATTCGGTTTTTTGTGTTCACCCATAAGAATAACACAATTGTGATAACATTACAACCATCGAGAATAGGTCCCTTTTAATAAGGTATCACAGTTTTTAAAGTTTATTTTAGGAGTTTTAGAATAATAAGTAGTACCGGATAACTCTCAAAGTTAACACACATAAGAATAAACATAGTTCTTAAACCTTGAATTACAAAGTAGAAGTCTATTACAAAACTCTCATTTAATTAAAACATTCAAACATCACTGTTCTAGTTCATAAAATTATTCTCTTAGGTTGTCAGTTTTGTCAGCAACAGCCATCCAGCCCTATCATTCCAAGCCCTCATGGCTTTATGTGTTATCTTTTCCTTTATTACCTGATATGTATACTAAAAAGTCGGCTAATACGGGTGAGTTCGAGTTTTCAAAACATTTAATAAGTAACTTTTTTTCCCATGTTATTTATATAAAATTTATTTAATGAAAAACATACTTTATACTGTTAAGTAAATATATCACAATACAACATGTAATTTTATACTTACTCATTTTTTTGCTCCTTTACTTAAGTTACATATTCATTTTCTTTCTTTACTGTCCACAAAGAACCTGTTACTTCCACGAGGGACATTCAATTACTCACAAAGGATCCTTTTGTCCACTAAGCACTTTCCTTTTTAGTGAGTATTGTTCCCTAAAGCTCAACGTCCAAATGCCGATACTCACTTGTTACGTCCACAAAGGACTCATTACTTCCAGGAAGGACATTCTTACATCCACGAAGGACACTCAATTATTAAGTGATCGTCATCACCACGGTAATCATTATTACCCATGTTATACCGGTTGCAACATCTCATGTTACAGTGCCCTGCCGAGCACTGTTCCCGTTATTCATATGGCAGCTATGCAACTCATGCAATGACACTGTTATAGGCTTCGCGTAGCACCGATCACTAAGACTACGCTACTCCCTTAAGACTTGCTTCGGTGTAACCATACTCGGACATATAGGCAATGTAACAGACTGATCTCTTTTATTTCTCTTTCGTTTATAAAACATATAGTTAAATAAACTCGTTCTCTTATTTCTCATTCGTTTATAAAACATACAGTTTAATAAACTTGTTCTCTTTCTGTTTGTCATTCGTTTATAAAAACATACGATTTAATAAACATGTTCTCTTGTTGTTTATCTTTTGATTATAAAACATACAGCTTAATAAACTCGTTCTCTTTCTTTCTATTTCATTTACAAGACATATAGTTTAATAAACCCGTTCTCTTTCTTTCTCATTCCTTTATAAAACATATAGTTAGATAAACTCGTTCATTAATCATTTACTTTTTACAAAACATTAACTAAGTAAACCTTTTCTTTCTTATCAAACGTCCGTTATTGAGTATGCACCCCACCCTAAAAAGGTAAAAATAGGAATTCTTAACTCACCTGATAAGCTAGTGCAAACGTGCTATCAACTGGTCACTGGTGTCGTTCAAAATATGGATTGATAGTCAAACTCTATCAGTTCTAAACATTATTCTATTCTCAGCGACACACGTTCGTTTTTCTCATTCACAATGAAACTAGGTTAGTTTCGCCCTTGTAATCTCAGTGAAACTAGTCTTACAACGAAATTGGGTTTCAGGCGAAACTATATTAGCTTTGCTCTCTCTCAAGTAGGCGACGCTAGTCAGTTTCGCCTCATAAACAGTTTCGCTTTCCTGATAGTGTCGCTTGGTCGTCTTCTTCGGCAGAAACTTAGGGTTTCTGCATGGAGACGGCGACCAACGCTCAAACCGATCAAGCTCACGACTTTTTACGGCCAAAACGCTCCTTTTACATTTGTGAAGCTAGATCTATGCTTAGTTTCGCGTTTCATAAGTAAAAACTCCATCTTTTAACCAAAAGTCATAAAAACTAATATCTGGGTCGGATATTACCTCTGATCAGCTTGATTCCTTGGAGAAACTTCACGTAGACGATGGAGGAAGGAGCTAGAGTGATTTTGATCCAAAACCTGACTTTTTCTCTCTCTAGAATTCGAAAATGGGAAGGATGGAATGAGAAGGGGCTGGTTCAAATGAAAGCGGTTCAACTACACACAACATGACCAGTTGTGTGTCCGTTTCTAAAAACACAGCTTTTAAACTCGAGTTTTAATACTTAATATAATGACTCATTTGACTGGACTTGAAGGAAGTACCACACGAATGCCTACAAGACTATGAGCTATTTACAGGTATATTACTCTACTTATAAGCATGATTAGTCTACTAATTACTCGTTTATGTTTTGCTAATCCCAACGTCAATTTGTTAAAACTTTAGCATGTTATTAAATCAAAACACACTCAAAGCCAGCTAGCAAATGTTATGTGGTCATGACGTTATTTCTCAGAAATTAAGATCAAATAATAGTTGGTTTAATATGTTTTATAACCGGATCAGAATCGACTATCAAACCACCCGCCAGTTTTAAAACCGGATAATGTCATAAATAATATAAAAATTAACAGATAATTATTTAAAACTAAAAATATACCAGTTTTATCTTTTGGTGTATTTATAATGTTAACATAACATTAAACTTGAAATAAACAAAAAATAGTCTAAAGTACAAAATTAATCAATAAATGAGATTTTGGAAAACAAAAATATATTTTTTTATAATGGGGTCTAACCAGTGGTCCTATTGACTGGTTCAAATAGAGGCGGTTCAAACGTACTCAACAAGACCGATTGTATAGCCGGTTCCTGATCCAGCTGTTCGGCCCAGCCGGTCTGCTTATGAGAACGGTGGTTTAGTGATAACAAGCATCAAATTACAATCTCATTTAGTAAGTAAATACGATGGCTACGGAGATTTACAAATATGGTATTATATATGAGTAACTTATATACACATACACAGATAGATCTTGTTATTCCTCCCTTGGAATCCATCTACTCCACCACAAGCTCTTCCTTCGTCGGTTAAGCGCGTCCATGCTCTCGTTCAGTGTCTTCAAGATCTTCCTCTGGAACCGAAGAACAGAGGCGAGAGCATTTCTCTGTGCACTTGCCTTCTGTGGCCGTATTTCCTGACATAATCAAGTTTTGACATGAAAATAATCAGGTTTTGGGTTGTCTGTCTAACCTATTTGGTTAAATGGGTTGTGTTTGAGTTGACATGTTCAAGTCAAACAGTCAACTCGTTTAAAGCTAAAAAATAATATACCTTATAAGATCAATCCACTAACCCGTTTAACCTTGTTACAACCAGCCAAGCTGTTAATGACCTGTTTAGCCCGTTCACAACCCGCCAACCACTTTGACTTGTTTAGATAAACAGGTTACACGGGTCGTGCTCAGGGTACACAATTTTATGCGTGTCCGGGTTAGGGTTCTAATAAATATATAAGTTGTATTCAGGTTCATCGATTAAACCGGCCAAACCTGAAACCCGCCAAACCGACACGATTGCCACCCCTACTAAAATCTAACAAAAAGACCTTTTTTGTATAATTAGATCTCTCTAACTTGTTAAAAAAAGCACTTTTTTCCATAATTTTGACAAGTTAAAAGATCTAATTATGTAAAAAAAAGTTTAGGAATTTATCTGCACAGAAAGTGAACATTTTTATTACTTAGTGGTCAGAATGCTAGCCAATAACCTCTGTTTAATCCATAACTAAGAGTCCTTTTTGTATAATTAGATCTCTTAACATGTTAAAAGAGCACCATTTTTCCATAATTTTGGCAAGTTAAAATATCTAATTGTTTAATAAAAAGGTTTAGGAACTTATCTGCACAGCAAGTGAACATTTTTATTACTTAGTGGTCAACAAGCTAGATTCATAACCTCTTAATCTTAACTTAAAACCATGGTAAAAGCCATTATTAACGCTTATAACGCGCTTAAACTTACTCTGAGTTCTTGAAGCTGAGCTTCAGTGAATCCACCATCTTTCTTAGTTCCGGATCGCGCCATGAGCTGAATGATCCACATGACAGCTTCACTATAATCCTGCTGTGTGGCCCGGAAAAACTGAAGCCTAAGATTCTGCATGATGGATAAAGCTAGAAGACCTTCTTTGTCAAAATATGGGTGGGCTAAAGCCCCTTTAGCACTGGTTCTTTGTCGGGCCTTGTACCGGACCATAGAAGTCAAAAGCTCCCATCCAATTCCACCATCTAAATCCAATAACTCGAACCCTTTCCGGAGATCTGCGTTTGCACGTGGCTCGACACTTTTTCTCCATGCAACGAGGTCATAATCACATCTTTTCAGTTGACGGTTGAATTGTATGAGACCACTGTCTGACCGGAATGAAGGGAATGCCTAAAGTAAACCGTTACCATAAATTGAAAATTTTCGTTTTTTGTTAAAGTGAAATGGTTTAATTCAGTTAGTTACCATTTGTAGTAGTATCAGACCGGTGCTGTAAATGTCGAAACGATCCGGGAGGTTCAACTGTTCAAGGGTTTTCATATTCAAAACTAATAAAGTAGACATAAATAAGTAGGCACTTTCCAAAGAATCTAAAGGTGACAGTTTCAATCCATTTCAATATAAACGGGACGAATGGATTATGGTCCTATCTCTAAAGGGTCAAAACATATATAACAAAAAAATTAGCTAAAAAGAAAACGAGTAAAATGGGTCGCTTGGTTTTAAAAAAAAAAAAGTGCTCGAGGCGTGAGGCACTCGAAGCGACCAGGAAAACGCCTCAGGGCCTTAAGGTAACGCCTCTTGGCATAACATTGGTCAATATTGGGGTACATAGGAGGGTGATATCTAGAAACAACCAAAGGGATGAAGAGATTATGAATGGTTTACATGATAGAAAAGGTCGATTTGTAAAAAAAATGAAACAGGCGCAGCTTTTGATTGTAAATAATGCTTGTTTGGTTGTACATAGAGCAACACCGCACGTACGTGAGGCTCTCACCTCACGCCTCGGCTTTTGAGGCCTAAACGGCTCGTAGTGCCTCACGCTTTTGAAAACCAAGATGGGTCGAAATCTCCCGTATGTCAATCCATAAAACATCCCAAATCATTTTGCTTGAAAAATAATATTATTACTGAAATAATATGACTTTTGTAGTCATATTGGACATGCTGCTTGTTTAAAAACTTTACAAGTTTTTGACAAAAAAGTGTTTTGAGCCAACCCATACAAAAAATTACCCATTCTGACATGTTACACAGACCCAGCCCGCCCCGCCCATTTTGCCACCTCTAAACTATAGGCTATCGTACCTGCCATAAAACCGGAGAAAGTGCAGCTGCAACAGGAGCTGATGGTGCAGATGGAGTTTGCGTGCTCATAATATATTGCTCAGGTGCTGCGTATCTGAAAAAAGTTTAAATATTTAGCCTTCAAGAATTGTCTATAACATTTAGGCTTCAATTATAATCTTTAATACCTTGGGTCTAAAAGAAACTCTTTTGGGATATAATTGATGCCAACTCTTAAATCTGTAGCAGCTCCAAGATCGATGATCTTGAACGTGCGGGACCCTGATTTTGGAACGAGTTAATACACAATCAGTTGGAATAAAAAAGATGTCACATATACATACCTTCAGAGAAAATAATATTTTGCGGTTTGATATCTCTGTGAACAATCCCTGTTGAGTGAAGACCATCTAGTGCAAACAAGAGTTGCCTGAGAATAGTTTGAATGATTTTATTCTCTCTTTCTAATCCCTTTGGCAAATCTTGCATCTCCCCCAGAATAATTGATTCAACCTGCAAACATTATTGCAGGAAATATGTATTCAAATTGCAATACTTCAAATGATATTCTGAGGAAAAAAGAGCAATCTGGATGGATGTAGATTTAAAGCATCATGCAACCATCAAAAGTTGAGGTGGCAATTTTGACCTGTTTGTTTTTAAATGGGTCAATTTGGGTTGTGCTTTATCACAAACGGATTGAATAAAAAAGGGGAAGGCTATACAGACATTGCCCCCTACTATTCAGACACTAAATGCTATATGGGTTGCATGAGTTGTGCTTTTAACTAATACGGGCCGTATTTGTTGGGTCAGACTAATATTTAGAGGATGATTTTTACTGCTTACAAACTCTTGCTTTCTGCACACTTTCATTCATAAACAAAAAGAAACATAAATAGGAAATAAACCCTTGCTCCTAAAGATTAGGCACCACTAACCCCACTAAACCACTATTTTGACTCTCGAATTAAAACACTAAAAACATGTGCCTAAATTAATATTTTTGCTAACCCATCGGCTCCATGACCCATTCTTTAACCCGCTTTGAATTCAACAATGACCCGACTTGAATTCAACGAACTTGACCCGATCAAGATTAACTCCAACAGTATTAGTCATTTTCTATTATGCGGGCCGTATGATAGAAAGCTATACATACCATATAGCTTTCTAACTGACACAGAAGCTTTTTGATGCGACAGAGTACAACGCTGACAGATGCTATACAGGCCGTGTAACCTTTTTTCACCATCTATACGACCCGTATGATGACGCCATTTGGTCTTTTGATGAGGTCACCTAGTATCTATAGTAGGAACCATTAATTATATATAAAAACAGATACAAAAGAAGTAGTACTTAAAAATGTAGCTAACAAGGAAAGGGTCGAATAGGTCAAGAGGGTTGAAGGCGTCCAGAGTCTATTTTTAATGCATAAGTCAAGAGGGTTGAAGGAATCTAGAGTCTATTTTTAATGCATACAATCTCCTAAACTGTATCATCCAAAGATTTATATTTATTATTTTGTAAATTGTAATCATAATTAACATATTAATTGTTTGTAAAAACAGATGAAAAGGAAAGAAAGTGTTCCCCGATTAACCCCTGTCCTGTTTACTCCAATATCTAAAAACCAAAAATCAGTCTTGAGATAAGTTACCAACATTATAAGGAAACTCTTTACTCTGAATCAAATCTGCAAGTGTGGATTCCCCTTCAAACCTCCAAATGAGCCAATACTCTGCCCCTTTCTTTGAAGAGCTCTACAAAATACAGTTAAAAGCGATGACTAACAATAATATAAACTTTGACTATAAACTCTACTAGAGCATACCTCAAAAAAGCCATACACGAAATCAGCACAACTATTTGCACAAGCCCTTCTCACACGCTCGTTCATCCATATCTCTACCGCCCCATATTCTGTAGCTTTTTTAAGCACTAAATCGCCTTCCTTTTAGTAACAACCACAAAAACCATAGTCACTACATTATGGTTGTGTTCAAAGTACCATAACTGGTTGGCATATATGTAAACAAGTGATGATCATATATAATTTTCTTTAAACAAACAAGACAAACTTCTCTGAGAAATTTCTACAAACACATGGTGGATACCTTCGAAGACGGTTTCTTAGCCAAGGAAACTTTATAAACAATACCAAAAGCCCCCTCACCCAACTTCTTTCCCAACACAAAATCATCCTACAACCATCATAAAACATGTTAGAAACACAACACCACCAATAAAGAAACAAACAAGTAGATCAAATCTTCAAAAAAAAACAACCTTTTTGTAAGTTGGTCTGAATAATCTTTCAACAAAAGCAAGAACAAACATATCCCAGAACCCAGGGGCCACACCAGGGGTAGCCCAGAGGTAAGAGAGTGTACCCAAAGCCAAAACAGCACCAGGGATTGTGAGTGTCAAAGCATTTGATCTAGGCAATGTGCTTCTGTAAATAATATCACCACACTCCATCACTGTACAAGGGAGTCCAACCCCAACACCCACAAAAACATTATGAACAAGATCAACCAATTCAACTGCAGCAACAACAGTTGAGTGTAAATTTGGCCTCAAGATTGTGAATCTTGACTTATGTGAACTGGGTTCTTGTAAAGGTTTGATCTTTAACCTTTTGCCTGTAAATGGAGATGGTGGTAGTGAATTGAGGGAATGAAGGTTTACAGAACCACCTCCTAATAACCCTAATCTGATTCCACCCATGTCTATCACTTTATGTACATACATGTTTACATTTAGATATACTCTGTTTCAAGTGGAGATTGGAGGTTGCTTGATAAGCCAAAATTAAGGGTTTTTGGGAGATTTTCAGGTATTATTGGTGGAGAGAATTGAGTGGAGTGGTGGATGATGATGACCACAAATGATATGTGGACTGGAGTGGCAACATTTGCTGGGCTTTGGAGTTTAAAGCTCTGTGGATCAAATTATCTTTACATAATAAAACTATAGTTTAGACATGCACAATTACTTTTGGGTCGAACCCAAGCCTGTTGAGTGTTCATACCAATTAGCCCTAAGATCTTTGAGTCTTGATGAAGTGGCCAAGTGGGTGTGGGAGTGGGTGTGTAGGTGTTTCAGATTGTTTTGAAACTAGAGGGTTAGATCGTTCGTTGCGGCGGTTCGGTTTCAAGTAAATTTTATATCGTAAGTCGGAACGGTATATAAGGAACTTTATAAAAAAAATTAGAATAGACTTCGTCTTTGTTTTTGCTCCTTGTGGTTTGGTCAAAATAACACTTTTGGTCCATTAGTTTTAATTTTACTTTTTTCCTCCCTGTGATATACGATTTGTCTCAATTAACTCCAACCTACTAACACTGTTAGTTTTTTCTGTTAAAGTTAACGGTACTTTAGTCTTTTCACATATATAGGCTAATTGTGTAATTTACTCAAATTAATATAGGGGTGTTTTTGTAATTTAACCACCCCAACCCTACCCCCACTTTTTCCCTTTCATCTTTATGCTTCTCTCTCGCCATCTCTAGCACCACTTCCCCCTACCACCACCAGCCACCTCCTACCACCACGACCACCGACACCTAAAAAATAGTAACATCTACCACCACCATCACCATCACCATCACCATCACCATCACTCACCCCTTCCATCATCAACTAGCCACCACCGGTCCACCACAGTTATTATCATCGACCACCATCATCACCCTCAATCGAAGCCATAATCAAAGGAGAAAAAGGGTTAGGGTTTGAAATCCTCACCGTTGATTCAACAATTTTGAATTCAGTCCATGGCTTTGAAGAACCAACCTAAGAGTTGAGTTAGATGCACCGTACCCGTGATGTTCGGAGGCTTGTGTTGCTTAGAGGATTTGAAGAACATACATGGATTTGAAGAACCAACCCCCTACCGTTGTTCCGATAATACGGTATTATCGATCCTATACCCGTGTTGTTATCAGTATCAATGCCGATGTTGTTCAGTTGGTATCGGTTCAATTCGTCATGGTACCGGCACGATACCAAAAAAATACGCTATTTCGAATAAAACTCCATTTTCAACAAATTTTATACTGGAATGTTGAGAAAAAGAAATAATAAACACAACTACGTCTTAAGTTTTTCATAAAAAAAATTTAACAAACGAAAGTTATTAGTAAAAAATCAAATTTGCAAAAAAATAAACGGATTAAAAGCGTATATTATATATAGTATAAGGGTGAAAGTGAAACTTATAAAAAAACAAATGAATACATACACACTCAAACCTATAGATACATAGCAAAAAAAAATGTGAGGGAACTATTCATGGTTTCATTTAGTAAGAGCAAACAAGAGCAAGCAAGATCCAAGCCATGTGTGGTTGGTAGTGAGAAACAAGAGCAACTAGCAAGAATGAAGATCAAAATTAAGGGGGTGAACGTGGCAAATAATCTTGACCGGTTTGAAGCGGGTCACCGGTAACGAACCGGATATTTTGAATGGGTCATTGGCAGCTGTTTATTCTCTGTTATTTTCAAAATGTGTTAATAGTTTGTTTGTGTATTTAGTGGAGTCATAGTCGTGGGATTGTGTGGTTAAGTTTTAGGTGTTAGTTATTCACTTGGTTATTTTAGAGTCTATTTAATGTTTCGCATATCAATGAAAATAGTAAGAGTTTGAAAGCAGAAAACCATTCACTTATACTTGAGTTTTTATTTGTGTGTTTGGGGCATGAAACTAGGGGTGTAAACGAGTCGAGCCGAGCTCGAGCTCAACTAGGCTTGAGCTCGGCTCGTTTAACTTTATGTGAGCTCGAGCTCGGCTCGATTCGAGCTTTATTTCTAAAGCTCGGGCTCGGCTCGTTTATTATTTATTAATTAATTTATATATATTTATGTATAATTATTTTGTATAAAATTTATTATAAAATTTTATCTAACATTATATATATTATTTAGTTATTTTTATCATAATTTTATATATACTAGTTATTATTTTATAAAAATATATTTAATATATTATTTTAAAAAATATATAAATAATAGGCTCGTTTCGGCTCGCGAGCCGACTCCGCATTGGAAGGCCATGGGATATTTTGTATCAAGTGAGACTCGAACCCATGACTTCCGCATTGGAAGGCCATGGGATGCCTCCTCCTAAACCAAAACCAGTTGATCTAGGACTCATTCGAAAAAATCCCTTAACTATAACACAAATCCCATATATTATTAACCTGGTCTCGTATTTAAATCTCCACTTGGTTTTTTTAATAAAAATAATAATTTTTACCATAGTTTTATTAAATAATTTAAAAGTTTCTTTTTTGGGTTGGGAACATATATAAAGTAAAAAGCTAATTTTTTTAACGACAAACAATTTTATAAAACTCACAACACTAGCAAGGCGCTAGGCACTATATGAAACAAATTACAAACCAAAATTAAAAAAAGCACCAATTTTTTCAAAAGTAAAAAACTATTTATTTTGTAAATTTAACAATATTTAGTTGTACCATATAATCTATCTATTGGGAGGTAATTTATGTGTCATAAAGGTTAACATGCACTTTATAAAGCTAATTTATTAGATTGTTTTGGTATACACGATCACTTCACAATCTATTGGATTTTGTTTAGCATCCGAAAAGAATAATATATTGTAATGGGGCATCCATGATAAATGTGAAAGAAACTTACATTCAATGTTTATATTAGAAAAAGAAAATGTCATGCGGATAATATCATTTCCGTACATGCATGGCCCATTAATTATTTTTCGGCGACCATATTCGGACTGACCTACACTGTCACGTGGCCAAAGCCTCAATCACCATCCAAAATTATTTTCCTTTTAAAAAACATAAAAATATTTGTTAACAACCGAATACATATACGTTTTAGGGTTGGTGGTTCAATGATAGAGGGATCAAGGTTTAAGAAGATAATGGGTTCAAGTCTCACTTCTACAGGACTAAAAACGTAAATCTTTCCAACCGGTGCGAGAAAAAAAGAGGTGTAGTAAATGGACCTACGAGGAGGAGTTAGCTTTGGTAAAGGCTTGGGTCCAAGTATCCGAAGACCCGGTAGTCAGTAACCAATAAAAACGTAAATCTTTTTGGAAGTGAATTCTTTGAAAATTTTCAAGTCAAATGGACGGGACCGATCGAATCGTCCATCAAATGAACTCAAAGTGGAAAGATCTGAATTCAAAGCAACAAATTAAACGACATATATTCCAATTAAGTGAGGAGTCAACACAACGACACATTCAAATATAGTGTTTAACCACGATGAAACATGGAGGATCTTTAAAGATCTTCCTAAATGGTGTGGGGATTCCTCTGATGGATTATTCGATCCAAAGGAATAAACAGGCATACACATCCGAAACATTGTCGTCAGAGTTACCAATTGCTCCTGAAGTTATTGCTGAACCCGAAAGACCTACTTGAAGACAAAAAAAAAACACCATTATCATCACAAAGTTCCAAAGAAGAACAATTTCAGAAGCTATTAGTTGAACTCAACGAAATAAGTGAAGTCACTAAAGTTGAGCACGAGGACAAGAAGCGACACCAAGCAAATTTGGAGGAGATGAAGGCGGAAATGATCGAGATGAAGAAACGGGAGATGGAAATCCAAAGAAAAGAAAAGGATTTTCAATTCTACATCCAATCACACGATCACCTAACCGGACCGGCACTCACGACAATGATACAAATAAAACTGGAATTTGCAAAACGATGGGGTTGGGAGTAATTTTCAGTTATTTAATTGTACTTTTTTTATTTTAATGAAATCTGGTTTTTATTTAATTGTATTTTTTTAATTTTAAAAATTTTTACTTATTTGTTTTTAATTTTAATTAACAATTAATTAATTGATACATTTTAAAATATCTTTAAAAACTCTAATGACCCGGGTCATACGAATAAGGGTGTTTTCACAATTGAGTGATACTTAAATGAGTGTAGAGGGAGAGTGATGTAGCACCTACACGAAGGAGAGAATTAAAAGACGAATAACAAGGCTTATTCATGGGTTGACATCCTACTCCCTTATAGATTCTAGCAACGAACTTTAGTGCAATTTTTTTCTCAAGAAACATATTTTTAAATAAACAACTTATACTTCCAAGGCCACATATTTTATGTGCACTTACCTATTTTATTAGAACCAGCATTTGATGGCCGCGCTACGTTGCTGGGCCGTGCGCTCTAACCAAATTATAGGCGATAAGACGTTCAAAAAGATGAACTAAAAAAGCTGGATTAAAAAGGAACATAATTTTTTTTTTACATAAAAACGCCAGCTCTAAGGTTCGAAACTGGGTGGATAAGGAACAAAGTGTGCGACCTTGCTGCTAGGCTAGGACGACATTTGCGCTTAAAATCATGCATTAAATTGTTTATACGGAAAAAAAATCGTGCAAAGTGAAAAAAAAAATCCCAAGATTCGAATCCGGGTGGATGGGGAACCCATGGAGCGTACTTGCCGTTGGGCCAGGAGGCAATCCGTGTTTAATGACGTCCATTTAATCCTCTATACATTAAAATAATCATGACAAATAAAAAAAACATCCGTCTAATGCATGAGTGACACATGACAATCCAATCATGAATTAGAAATGTCCAACCCCTTTAAAAATGTATAGAGTTATATAATGTATGTTTCTTAAAATATTTGTTTTAAAAATGTTTATAGAGAGATTTAAAATGATGAAAAGTAAATAAATCATAATAATAGTTTTAACTCATCACATGTAACAAAAAAAAAGTTTAAGAAACAAGTAAACTTTCATCTTAAGTTATTTTAGTGACAGTATGTAACCATAGCGTAATACCATGGTTTTCAAAACCAATATTTAACACAAGTTCATTTAAATGAAGTTTTAACATATATATGAAAAGATCATACATAATTGCTTCTAGAAGACTTTCAAACAATCTTTTATATCCAAAAGAGCACTTCACAATTTCAAACATAAATGAGTTTAACAACTTGTTACAAAATGTCATTTCAAAACACTTAAAGAAATCTTGGTGGGGTGTGCTAATCTTTCCATACACATAATATAAAAGTTTGCTTGTCATTGCTATAAAAAACAATCTTCACACTATAACACTACAAAAACATAATTTTTTTTACATAACATATTCACAAAAGTAATAGAGTAATATTTATTAATAAAGGAACCTTGTTGGAAGTTAAAATTAGGTTCTATTTTGTTAAAATTTTAGTCCAGTTTCCTACATACACTTTGGTGTAAGTATAGACACGAGGTATAGGAATACTTGTTTTAAATTGGTTTCATGTTGTAGATAATAGAATCAATGTTATTGTTGTTATTAATGTTGTTGGTATGTTTGTATTAGATTAGTTATGTCTCTTGCCTCCTTGCTTTAGGCTTACCAACCGTCATGATTTTTAGATAAATAATATGATTATATTGATAATTTTAGATAATTTAATATTTTCATAATTTGTCTGGCTCCACACTGGTTTTTATTTTATTAAAAGTATATGAACTTATTACTTATATGAAAGCTACACACGTGGTGAATGCATAACCATATGAATTTCATTTATATATTGTTCTAAGTGAGACAAAATATGGAGGCCAAGAGGCTTAAATAATTGTAATACAGATAATGGTAGGGAAAAAAGATAATAGATTAATTTCTTATGAGAAAGAGAATTACTTAAAGTAATAATATTTGTTATCTTCCTTTTTTTAATATTTCTTTTTTTTTTAATATACTTGCAGAAGGTATTCCGGTTTCTACGAGGTTATTAATCATCCTAATTTCTTGAAAAATATAGTTTGGCTTTTTTTAATATTCTTTTTCGTATAAGCTTATTCATACATTTATTATTAATGTTTCCGGCTAGTTCTTTGCAAAATTTAGTACCTTCAGTTTACTTAATTTTTTTTTTCTGATTCATACAATAATCTTCTTGTAATAAATTATAATCTATAAAAAAATCATAATTACCAAATGACAATGTATATTCACTATATAATATTAGTGTATATGAAGATAATAAGTATTAGGAATAATATATCAATTTTAGAGATAAAACATTTGTAAAAGCTAGATACATGTATCCACAGGAAAATAAAGAAATGTGTCAAAACGTTTTAGTCGATATCAGTTAAAACGTATGTTAATTACAAGCTTCGAAAATTTTACTCAGCGTCATTTAGGTTAACAAAATACTATTTTTACCAAAAACTTAGAGTTGCTTGCTAAAAATCTGGTTCTATTTTAATTTTTTTTATAAGGAAATGCAATATAGTCTGGTTATTTTGTAAAAATCCAAGTTTCATTATATTATCATTTTATTGTATTAAAGAACTCGGTTGCATAGTCAATAACAATGTTCTATTAATATTTAGAAAAAATGTAAATGATACGAGTTGCTTAGAAAAACCGAGTTTAATTTGTGGCATTAAATTTTTTTTTAAATGTAATATATTCCTAATTTTTACAACAACGATTTATTTGATTGCTCGGAGCATGCTTTTAGTTATTTATTTATTTACTAGGTTATATACCCATGTATTACATGGGGTCATTTAATAAAAAAATAAAAATACAATAATTTGTAGAGAAAATTAGATTCCAAATTTTATATTAGAATTCAAATTAAGTAATAATTAGAATTCAAATCATATAATATTTTTTTTGAAAAAAAACAACATTAACATAATCATATATTAAAATTCAAACTTACTTAAAATAGTAAATTTTAAAATTTTTTAATGAAAAAAAATATGATGTTACCACGTGGCATTTAGTGGAATCGTTTATTAAAAGTAGGATTTATTTTTGTTTTGAGATAATATTTATTGTCGTGTTTAGAAAACTCTTCGTCATCATTTTTCTATAAGACGTCAACTTGCATGAAAAGTTCAAAGCTAATTGAATATAACAATAATGTACTGTAAACGCGTCAAGAGAGCCCCATCTATCATCATGTATACACATAAATGTATGTTAGTATTTATATATAGAAAACTAAAAACTAAGTTTTAATAGAGTTGGCTCGATATTATCCACTACAATCATCCTCAAACATATATACACACACAATAAATGTATGCTCTATAAATACATATAAATACTAAAAACTAAACTCCAATTGAGTTTGGTTATATAACAAAACTAGGTTAAAAATTTATACATATAAATACTAAAAACTAAACTCCAATTAGGTTAAAAACACGTGTAAGACACGTGTTAAATAAAAAAAAATATTAAATAATTAGTAACAATCGTAAATAAATGAGAAAGAAAAAAAGGTTAAATAAAAAAGTAAATATTAAATAGTTTGGATAAAATAAACAGGGAAAATAATTTTAAGCTCACAGAATTATGACACGTGACGTAACCATTTATGTATTTTATTAGGTATAATTTAATGTGTCAATTATGACAAAAAAAATTATATTATTTTGATTATATTATAATAATTTGAATATAACTATTTGCATGTAATTTGAACTTACTTTCAACCGATTCAACCATCTCATTTTAGACTACTTTTATTTAATTTTTAACCGCTTGGCCCGTTACAAATAAAACACAATCCAAATCGACTCGTTCATAAGAAAATAGATCTAAGTTATCTATAAAACATACATAAATATATGCAAAAAGATAAAATAAGTCATGATATAAACTATGTCAAGAAAAGCTTCAAGGTGATATATTCGCCAAAATGGTATTTAAAAACCAAGCAAGCCATTTTCAACCCTCTTCAGTTTAATGCATATTTTATGTACTATTAACTTCAGTCTAAAAAATTAACTTAAAAAGTGGATTTTTTTAATTTAAGCAGTGGTGTAAAATTTGTTTCCACTTAAAATAAAAATGATTAACTATTAGAGATAAAACCTGAATTAAAGCTCAACATAATTTCATATTAGTTAATTAGAAAGACAATTTCAGGCTATTCCTTGTAAGTAGATTCTTTTTATACTCGATTCAACTTTTATGACCTACCACTGTATTCGTCTCGTTATTCCACCTTATCTGAGTTGCACAATCAGGACCGTGAGGAACACTAGCCACCCTTAGCGGCCCCGCTTGTGTCTTGCTCCAGGTGAAGCCACCACTAATGTGTGTGTATATAGACACACACACATACACACACACACACATATATATATAATGTATCAGGTGTAAACCATGAGTTATAGAAAAAAAAACTAATTCACATTCGCTCATTTTTTTTGGTTTTTTTTTATTTTGAAGGGTATTATAGTACATTTAAAATAACTATATATATATATATGTATATATATGTATGTATGTATTATTATAATAAATGAATAATTTTATCTAACACGTATCGATTTCTGGTGAATTCTATATTTTTTAATATCTCTCTCTTATTAAATAATAATAAATGTAAATAACTAAATATCTAAAATTTATTTTAATATTTTATTAAAATTTACTAAATCAGAAGAATATTTCAATTATATATTATGTTAAAATATAATTTCATAATTATTAAATTTTTATTGATTTTATTTATAAGTATTAAATATTTATTATTTTTTATTTCACAAATTACTCAGATGAAATTTAAGAATAAATCTTCATTGAAAAATGTTGGTTTACAATAAGTTATATTTATTCAATTCGTGTAATAAATGAGTATATAATCTAATTAATATATATATATATATATATATATATATATATATGGGAAAGTGAATATGGTGCTGTTATACATTTAACTTATATGCGAAACCAATCAAAACTATGTAGTTTTGATTAAATCTAACCAAAATTAATTTATTAAATCCTTTTAGTTCTCTACTAACCTTCGTCAGATTATCATTCTCAATTCCACAATCATCTTTCACCTAATTGCATAGTACATCTCTCTCAATCCTCCTTCCTCGATCATCCATCACCACATACATACCTAAAAAAGTACCTATGTTTTTAAGTAATGGAAGAAATCATTTCACCTCTCACTAAAGACCACCTCACCCACTAAATTCATAGAGTTATTCTTAATGAACTTTGAATGCAAATTCCCTATTCCAAACTGGGTTTTTTTTTGTGTTCTTCAAAAACCATTTCAAACCAAACAAAAAACATTTTGGTTGTATTTATATTTCCGATCAATCCATCGCTCTACGTGTATGTATTGGAGGATAAGGATTGGGCAGTTGAAACTCAATGTTAGAAGCTTTAAATAAAGAACCAGGGGTTTTGATGGTGTTCTTGCAGTGGATGATGATGGAGATGAAGGCTGCGGCCATTGAAGGGGAAAACGTGGAGTAAATAAAAAAAATATGTTACTGAATCTTTTTGGTGGAATTAATCATAGTGTAAGATGAAAAAAATATATGAATTGAAGTGGTGAATCGTAAGGAACTAAACGAAACAAAGAGTAAGGGACCAGCTGCAATCTTTTTTTTGCCATCGTAGATTGGGAACGACAAGATACAGTGAAATTAGGAAGAAAAAGGATTTAATAAAGAGTAAACTGTCATTTTCGTCCCTGTGGTTTGGTCAAAATTGCCACTTTCATCCAATAGTTTGTTTTTTTGTATCTGGGTCCTCGTGGTTTTAAAATATTGCCATTTTCATCCTCGTGGTTTTAAAATATTGCCACTTTCATCCAGTCAGCTAACACCGTCCGTTTTTCTCAATTAAATGAGGGGTATTTCAGTCCTTTTACATATTTGTTTTATTTCTTCATCATTTTTACTCTCACTTTTTAATCATAGAAACAAGCTACGGAGGTGTTCCAGTGGTGCTCGTCGAAAACTGGTCAGGAAAAGAGGAAGAAGGCCAGCAGGTGGATGATTAAATTAGAGGTTAAATTGGGGATGATTAAAAAGTGAGAGTAAAAAAGATGAAAAAATAAAACAAATAAGTAAAAGGACTGAAATACCCCTCATTTAACTGAGAAAAACGGACGGTGTTAGCTGACTGGATGAAAGTGGCAATATTTTAAAACCACGAGGATGAAAATGGCAATATTTTAAAACCATGAGGACCCAAATACAAAAAAACAAACTATTGGATGAAAGTGGCAATTTTGACCAAACCACAGGGACGAAAATGGCAGTTTACTCTTTAATAAATTAATATACTTTCCCCATATATATAATACTAAATGCGATTTAACATAGTTGTGAATTATTTTTGTTGAAGGCCATGTATAATTCATTTTTCTATTCGTGGATTTTAATATTGGATAATAAATAGCAATATCAAGAACAAAAATATAATTACGTGAAAAACATCAACAGATATGTAATCCTTCCTGGACAACCTGAATATTTTATGATTAATTATATGGTCACCATTTAGATTTGAATATTTGATGCATGTGAACAGATATGCTACAGTAGTCTATGGCTATGTTTAAGCATTCTTTGTGTGTTTCCGTTCGGAGAAAGCATCTTCGACCTAAATATTGTTTTTTATAAATAGAAAATATTATTAAATTTTTTTATAAATATAAAAGCTAAGCTATCAAATATGTAGACGATGCACTTAAAAAGCAAGAATAAATGTATATATATATGTGTGTGTGTGTGTGTGTGGCTCTTAATTTCTTGTTAGTTTTTAAATACCATGATTATTTTGACACAAAATATACTAAATATATAATTATAAAAAGTTTGTCATATGTGAATCGAAGTTGTGGTTTCCAGATAAATCCTTATTCTAATAAATGATTCTAAAAAATGTCACATGTCATAATCATATATTTTTTTATCAAAATCTTTTTAATTTTTCTTATTTTGAACAAGTTTGAATTTTAAAATCTAATTATGTTAATATTTTTTTCATAAAAAATAATATAAAATTTGAATTCTAATTATTACATAATTAATGAAACATTAACATAATATAAAATTTTACAAGCGTATAAAATTTTATGATTGTAGAGTATATAAATTTTACAATCCTCAACAACCCCATGTAGTACATAAATATAGTAGGTTAGACTCCCGTGTATCACACGGGTTAAATAAATGTAATTTTATACTTAGTAATAAAAAGATTATGTTTTTAAAACTCATGTAATACAAGGGTTAAATAAACTCATGTATTACACGAATTGAATAAAATATAATATAATCTGTTAACACATTCACTCGTCAAAATAAAACAACGTGAATATGTAAATATATAATTAAAAGTTTTTTATTTGAATCCTAATTGTCTATAAAATTGTTTTCAGTTTCTAAAATTCATAAAAATGTGATTGAACAAATTAATTGATAATAAACACAATTTTAAATTAAAAATGTGTAGATAAAATTAGAACAAATAATTAACTTAGTCGCCTAAAATAGTGGAATTAATTATTAATAGAAGAGAGATGCGAGAAAATTAAAATGAGGAGACCTACAATTGTGACAAGTGTCATCCTAATTTTCTTGTTTATTAGGTAGTATAGATAACCTAGTGTATTAATACATGACTTTGTAATTGTATTAGTCTCCTACTATTTAGGTTTTATCCATATTCGTAGATATATGCTTGAAATATTTAAATAATTCCTGGTATCTTTCGGTGTGCGGTAGACATCTTTGACGAAATGCTAGTTACTGTTTTTATAACAATAACAACAATTTGTCACTAAACGTTTTGTTCCTACCTTTTAGATAATATTATATACCTTAAAGATCATGAATTAAAAATTATTTAATCATCTTTTGTAAGAGAGAAGAAAAGAAACTATGGGTATTTTTGGCAGTGGTGAACAAGTAGGCTAAATATCTGTACGCAGGTTTTTTACATTTTTATAAATAAGAGATTTGGCTAAACCACGTCATTCTGACAATAAAGTGGAAAAGTCTCCTATATTGAGGTAATCAAGATTAAGACTTGATAGAAAGAATGAAGATAAATATTCTAGAAGGTGAGTATTATTATTTTTATTTATTAAAGATAAACATGATAAAGTATGAAGAAAGGAAGATTCTTGGGTGATTTATAAAGCTTTACTTTTATTTTTTAGCTATATATGATCACTTAGATATATATATACGGTAGTTGTTTCTTCTATTCCTTGCTAGAAAAACAAATTAATTAAACTACATTAAGAATTTTGAAGATAATCTCAATAGTAAACATCTTTATGACATATGAAACTATTTGGCCTTTTATTTTAGTTTCTCTCTTTTGTTTTGATCCTATACTTTCATAACTATATTTTTCTTAAGAGCATTTGCAATGTAAATCTCACGGACCACATTTGGTGAAAGTAAAGGGCAGCCGACGACTGACGTACAGGAAAGAAAACAAGGACGCTGAAGTTCGTCCTTATGTACGGGCAAATGTAGAAGGGACCGAGAAACTCTTTGGTGGGGGAGGGGGAGGGGGAGTCTGTGAGAGGTTTTTATGTTTAGGACTCTTCGATGTGGATCTCAGGATCAAACCATTCAATCAAGAACAAGATGAAGAACAAATGGATTAACCCTAATAGAAATTGTATTGATCGAACTGTTTGTTACAAACAAATTTACATCAGGTTTTATAACAACGCAACTGTTTGAAAGCAGTTTCCAAGTTACATTCTTAACACATGGACCCCTCGACTTATACATAATTACATAAAGATACTATAACTTAACTTTAGACTATTTACGAACTTGACATGTAAATTTCACCCAAACTGTTGTAGGTGTAGGTTTTTGACGAGGGAAGGTTGCAAATACTCTCATAAAAACTGTTGTTACACATGTAATTACAATGATGTGTTGAGATAGAAAGTTTCAATGATAAAAAACCAAAAAAAGTATGTCTATGCCCTAGTAGCCGAGTCATCCTACAGAATATGTGGATTTCACTTGTTTATAAAATATCTTGATTGGACCTACCTAATAAACTTTGGTGTGGTTTTAATCCTAGCTTTTTAATTCCAAGAAGTTAAAATACAACTAATAATCATCTATAATACTACAAATTAATATAGCGGAGGTTTTGGGTTTGAGTAGAAATAATTTGGCCGGTTGATCCAGAGGGTTTTTCCAGTTGTGTGTTTCCTCTTGGGTTGGGGGTTCGATCCAGATTGGTGGGGTAGTTGGACCCGATTTAGATAACATCTATCTCCCAACAGCATCCTAGTGTCTGGATTAAAAAAAATAATAATACTACAAATGTGTGTAAGATATTTTATGGGTTATGTTTAAAATTTAAATATGAGACAAAACCTACTTTTATCAGAGGAAAAAAATGAATCATGTTTTTATTGTTGGGAAAAAAAATTGAGATTGTTAAAAATGAAGTGGTGGTTCCACCATTTAACCTAATGTGACCAACTTGTGCAAAAGACAAGTGAAGGAATATCTTTAATGGTCCTATCCACTTGCAGGCTTCTATATATATTTACAAACTAATTAATACACCTTCTCAACCAATGCTAAGGTTTATGTGGGACAGAAGACTAGCACTGGGGGTGAAGACTTGTAGATAATTGCTTAGTGGTTGTCATTTTATTTCAAATCTACCCACAAAAGTAAACCGTGTTGGTACCAAACATACCCTACTTAATTAAAAGGTGTAGTGGCTCTATTATTACACCAAGTGGCTAAATACCGGCTACCTAGTACATGGTTTCGCTTTGGGTTGACTTCAATTCCTTCTCTTTCACGTGATGCTTTATTTATAATCTACAACAGTTTATTATTAGGAACCTTCCTTTATCAATTTCCGTTCACAATATGGAGTTGATTAGTTCACCATTTTCTTGAATTACACTCAGTTAATCTTGGCTTTCTTTCTTCATATTAATTGATCATGATGTTGTATATATTTATTATTTCGTGCGATCGATCTCCTTTTAGACAATGTCACGTAACGAGTTAACGAAGTAATTTATTAACCATGAACCAACACTTTAGCTTATAGTCATTGATTGGGAAAAACACTAGTTAACGAAGATATCTCTTTCACGATATTATTTGTTTAAATTTGTTTTGTAAATGAGTTTAACACTTCACGCGTAAATAGTAAGTAGATACGTGAAAATTACCTTAATCACGTATGATTTGAGACTCATTAAAAAGCTTACATTTTCTTGATGATACCCTAAGAAAAGGTGATGCACAAGTGTTGTTTCATGTAGGGTTAGAATATAATAAAAAATTTCATGTAATATGCTAATAAAAGGTAATACGTGACTATGTTGTCACACAACACGCTGCTATCGTTATGATTTCTTTCTCACATTTTTATTCAAGGGTACATTACACATCTAGAATACTAGTTTACAGATTTTCTTTAAGATTAATGTTCTTTTATTAGTTGGTTGTAGTAAACTTGACACAAAATTTGAAGGCATATAAGCTAATTAATAACTCTACTAGTAACTTAAATTAACAATTTTAACCGATCTAATAAATATGATATGTAATTTAGGGTTAGCCAGTTTCTGTATACATACACATTATAATAACAAAATTCTTCATGACCTATTTACCACACGTGACATCCAATTTCGTTACTTTTGTCCACGTACATCTCAACAAAACATGTTTGAACATATGATTCACACAATTAATAATGTGATTCATACCCTTCTTTTCAACTTCCTCCTAAATATTGAGTTGAAGCTTTTCATACGGCTACACAACTTCTAACTATTCTTCTATCCACCTCTATAAATAATGTCACACCTTTCAACAAACTATTCAACAAACCACCCCTTACTCCCCATTTCACATATTTGGACGCCTTTATTATCCGTATATGTTTCATCCTCGTAAACTCGCCTCTCACACATCTCTGTTTACGTTAGTTATCCATCTCATTATTATGTCTTATCGAAGTCTTGATCTATCACTAATAAGATTATCATCTCTCGTCATATTCATTTTTATGAGTCTTCAAACACAATCTCAATCATATGATTTTCTAGATTTCTCATTCCATCGTTACCCTATCTCTCACAACTTTCTCGAGTCTCGCATCCCCAGCCCATCCGCTACGGGGATACCATCATCTTACCAACCCTCCTTCACTCTACCCACCCATCACACCATCCCACTCTCGAGTGGCAAATCCGTCCCCAACCGCTCCTTCATCACCACTTCTAACTAGGACAACAACTTGTTTTCACCCTGTGGTCATTCGAGCCAAAGATGGCATTATTAAACCTATGGATAAGCCTAACCTTCATGTCACCACATCTTCTAATCCCCAACCCCTTACCCATGCCATATAGGATCCTCACTCACATGCCGTTATGAAGGTTAAATTTAACGTTCCTTTTAAAAATGAGACTTAGTTTCTCATCCAAAGATTTACAAGTGTTAATGTGGTTAGATCAATGTAGCTATATAAATGAAGCTTCATGCTAATGAGTTTTTAGCTCTTATAGGCTCAGTTAGTTGCTAATGGAAAGAGCCAACGATCCGATATTGATTATGAATGAGACTAATCCTAAAGTCAATCTTACGAGCTCTAGTTGAAGAATCCACATTATATTGAACTCTTTAGGGTGCTTTAACTACTTAACATTCACCCTACATCTTATATGTAGTCCAACATGTTTGTCTATATATGCATGGTCCATGAGAACCACGTTTTCATGCACCATGCGTATTCTCAGTTACAATAAACACTCTTTAGATCATGGGCTACAACTATAGTCTCCTCCATTTCTTGTATCATAGCTTATAAAAACGTCATTTGGGAGGTTGTCTAGATACCCGTCAATCCACTTCTGGGTATTGTGTGGTCTTGGGTGATAACTTGATATCTTGGTTTTTCAAACACTAGGCTATTGTTTCTTGCTCCAATGCTAAAGGTGAATCATAGACTTGCTAATGTTATTGCTAAAACATGTTGGATACACAATCTTCTTATTGAGCTTCATTGTCTTTGTGTCATGCCACCATTATGTACTGTGACAACTTGAGTATAATTTATCTGTCCACTAACCTGTTACAACATCTACACACTAAGCATATTGCGATGTACATTTACTTTGATCAGCAAAAAGTTGTGTTGGGTTGGCTTTGCATTCTTCATGTCACATTAAGCTTTTAATATGTTGACATATTCACCAAGGATTTATTGATTTTCTTGATCAATGTTTATTTATTTTCATTACATTTTGAACGTTCATTCCAGTCTGAATGTTTATTGATTTTCCACCCCGGGGGCGGCCATGACTACTGACCCATCCGATCATCTCCACTACCATTTGGAGAAAATCCATATATGTGATAAAACACCATGGCCCAACCTGAAACCTCTTTTTTTTATCACAAGTAATAATTAAGGGAAAAATACGAAAATGAACATTTGACCAAAAAAATACTCAAAAATGGACATCCATATTTAGCCTACTGTTTCATGCACATTAGTCATGACAGACGGCTAAGCTAGCAGGCTTAAATTTTTGTGCCAACATTCCATTTGTCAAGTACGAGGCAATAAACATGTGACACGTGGCGGGCTTAGCCTCCGAAAATAAATGGTTTTAGCCGTCTAATGCATTTAAAAGGCTAAGATCTACTTTTAACCGTCTAATAAACGGTTTTAGCCATCTAATAAACGGTTTTAGCCGTCTAATAAACGGTTTTAGCCGTCAATGCATTTAAAAGGCTAAGATCTACTTTTAGCCATCTATTAGACGGCTTAGCCTTCGAAAATTTTAAAAGGCTAAGATCTAATTTTAGCCGTCTATTAGACGGCTAAGCCTGCCACGTGTTGCAATTTTATTGGTTCGTATTCTGACAAATTGAATGTTGGCACGAAAATTTTAGCCGGCTAGCTTAGCCGTCTTTAGCCGCCTGTCATGAACAATGTCCATGAAACAGTAGGCTAAATATGGATGTACATTTTTGAAAATTTTCCTGGTCAAATGTCAATTTTCGTATTTTTCCCAATAATTAAACCCAAGACATCCCTATTATAATAAAGTATTCTTGGGTACCTCAGCTCAACCACTTGGGTTAAAGATCATTGGTTTCTATATATACACATGTAAATTGATTGTTTGAGATATAAAAAAAATATTCAAACACAATAATCATCATAAAAACCAAATAAAGTTTGTATGAAAATAGCATAAAGCTTAGTACAATCAAAACAATCAAACCAATAGAATAAAAAATAATCTGATAATAGATTTTAAGAATATATAGCTTTAACGATCAATTCTTTCACAAAATCATGCAATTAAGTATTTTTTTTAAAGGCGAACATTGAATGTTGACATCGCACTCCCTGTTACATGGGAGAGTCTCGTCCAACTCCGGCCAATATGTTGTTTTAACCGGGCCCACTAGGCGTCAGAGTTGAAGAGCTTTCAAGGAATAATCCCACCCAATACGGCCCCTTCTGGGCTTTAGTGAGCCGAGACTCGAACCCTGGATTGGTGTGGTTAAAACCCAGGTGCATCAGCCTAAGAAGGCCTCATTTGCGATGCCACGAAAATTAATGATGGCGGCATGGATCGAACCCGGGTCCCTTGAGACTTCAGGCATTACCTCAACCACTACACCACAACCTCTTTGGCGATGCAATTAAGTATTTCATATGTTACACATAAACAATCCAAATATCCAACGATAAAAGTTTTTCTACTCACTAAACAAGTATCTAAAAAACTGATCCAACGTAACTATCATTTGCCAAAAAGAGGAAATAAAAATAAGTTGCAGTACGTTGTTATTTTTGCTAAAACTAAGACCAGGACTTCCAGAATAAATTAAATAATGTTTTGGAAAGAACTAATAAGTTGAAAGTAAGTTACGTGTATGAATATTGGCGAGAGAAAAACAACAAAATATGTGATTAAAAACCGATCTATATTTTGGTCGCAACATAATAATTTTTTTTACGACACCACCTTTATATTTTTTGATAATTGAGTTTTACCGGTAACACCTAGAACATTCAGGCCATGACAGCTCATCCCAGGAGGAACCCGACTCTAACTGGATATACTCTGACCTGGCCTCAAACCTATTTTTTTGCTGTGGCCCGGATTCGAAATGGCGACCTCTCATCATTTGAAAGTCACCGAGGTACCGTTAGGACAAAGTTTGAGCTAGGTACTGTAACTGATTATTTGTTGAAGGAAAGGCATCTCGGTCTCTTGTGACATGCATTTAATTCTAGGGAAAAATACGAAAATGGACATTTGTGTAAGAAAATACTTAAAAATTGACATCCTTATTTAGCATACTGTTTCATGGACTTTGTTCTTCCGAAAAGGCTAAAGACGGCTAAGTTAGCCGGCTAAAATTTCAATGCCAACATTCCATTTGTCAGAGTACGAGCCAATAAGCATGTGACACGTGGCAGACTTAGCCGTCTAAATAAACAGTTTTAGCCTTTAGCCGTCTAAATAAACAGTTATATCCGTCTATTAGACGGCTAAGCCTCCGAAAATTTTCAAATTTTTCAAAAAATGTTTTCAGAGACTAAGCCGTCTAATAGATGGCTATAACTGTTTATTAAGACAGATGAAGGCAAAAACTGTTTATTTAGACGGCTATAGACATCTATTAGACGGCTTAGCCTGCCACGTGTCACCATATTATTGGTTCGTACTCTGACAAATAAAATTTTGGCACGGAAATTTTAGCCGGCTAGCTTAGCCGGCTGTCATGACCAATGTCCATGAAACAGTAGGCTAAATAAGGATGCCCATTTTTAAGTATTTTCTTGATCAAATGTCTATTTTCGTATTTTTCCCTTAATTCTATATCTGTATATGTACAGCAAGGGGTCGCGTGTCTTTTTCCACTTCATACATTTGAACAAAAATGTGTCACATTTATCAACAATTGTTTTCAAGTCATTCTACTTTTCTCTTAAAGAAAATGGTGTTTTGAGAACCCACATTTTTTTTTGGAAAGTTATATGCAATTGTTATCGAGTATAATAAGTATAACTTCACTAGGAAAGAAGATTAAATGTAATTTGTAAATCTGGACTTGTTCAAATTATTGAATAGTTCAAAAATAAAAATAATTTTAACACGCTTATTGATGTAAGAATATAATTACAAGGTCCAGTGTGATATGTTGACCTTTTATATATTGAGATAACCTGTAAATCATAATTTTTATACTAATAAATAAATGTTTAAGTTGGACATTTGTCACTTACTTATGTCTTCTCATATTGATTTTTTCGGCTATGTCTCCTAATAAATGCACATGTATTTTATTAAATAATAATGATATTATAAATATATTATTAAAGAAAAATACTAATTATATTAAATAAGAATATATATATAATAGGAAATCAAAATATAACTAATTAAAGAGAAATACCAATTTGTTAGATACACACATTTCCAATTGATATATCTCGAAACGATCATAATAGTCTGACAAGTTCAGACGGCTTCAAATTCAAGTGGGTTAAGGAAAGTTATATAGCAAAGTCATACTATTTTTTATGTATTCAAGTGGGCTAAACAAAGGCAAACATCCGGCTAAGGAAAGTTATATAGCAAAGTCATACTATTTTTTATGTATTCAAGTGGGCTAAACAAAGGCAAACATCCGGCTAAGGATAGTCATATAGCATGCTAAAATCAAGTGGGATAAGAAAAGTCACATAGCAGGCTAAAAACACACGTCGGTTTGGCCTGCTTAGAAGTGGGCTTTAGCCATCATGGGAATCAGCACCTCCACGTGTCAGTTTCCGGTTGGCTGAACATCTGAAAAAAAGTTGGTTTGGCACGGAATTTGAAACCGGCTGAACTAGCCTACTTCAGCCGACTTAATGCCTAAATGACCATATCAAAGTAGGCTGAAAAAATTTGTCCATTTTTGTAAGTTTGACTTGTCAAATGTCCATTTTGGTAATTTTCCCTTGTTTATATTGTGATCATAAATACATCATTGTAATGAGGAGATCGATTGATTGAGCCATATTTCCTCTATTCTGGTATAAGAGATTTTCTAAAATCTCTTTCCCTCTTTCACGCTTCTAAAATTCAAATTCCTAAACAGCAGGCCCTAGTTCCTCCAATCTTAATTGGTGTGAGAAAGAATAAGGATCCATCGGGATTGATCTTAGGTTTCATGTCTCTTGAAGAAACCCTGAGTCCATTTATGTTTTAAGATTGGAGAAAAAAATAATTTTATAAGTTTTATCTTTTTAAGATAATTACGGTATTTATTTCCATCCATAAATATAATAGCAAGAAAAGGACAATTTGAAAAATCAAACACCAAGAACTGTTATGTAGACTTGTGTGAAAATGAACTATTTCTTTGATAAACATTAGTACCAACTTGTTTATTTGATTTTTATGTTTTGGCTTCATTAGTCGTGGAACAAATAGTTAATTTTTTATTATTATTTGGTGTCAAACCATAAATGCAATAATTTCTATCATGGGTCATCATAAAAAAATTGTCAAGTTTCTCGTCTTAAAACTCGATTAATTTTATAAAAAAATCTGCACGAACAGTTGCAACTAAAAATTGAAAATATGTGTTGTAATCCGAACTGTTTGCATTATTTGAATCTTTACTAAAGACTTGTTAAAAAACAGACAATTGTTTTTAGCGGCGGCGATATATAAACGACACCTACTAGCAAGAAGCTAGGTGGCGTAAAACAAAAACATTACATGAAGTTAAGAGGGTTTTGTAACAACTTTATCCATTTAATTTTACATTTTCATTCTACTACTATACCAACTAAAAGAAAATTGGACCACTTCATCAAATAACGTGAGACATTATAGGAATCCGTTCACGTATAAAATAAAACATTTTTAATATTACGATTACAATACAAAAAATCAAACATATCTGGAAAGCAAGTAAATTACAAATACGAATACAACTGAAAAATCAGAGAATACAAGAACAAAATTTTGATTTTGACTGAGGATCATGTTTGACACGGGGCCCTTAAAACAAATTCCGGGTCTCTCCCCGCTTTGTTTCCCAGGGTACAACGGCCTAAGCAGTATGTACTGCCGGGGAAGGCTCTAGCACCCGAATTATACCTTAAAGAAAATGATAAAGATGATCAAAGAATTATTAGAATTCTTTAGGCAGAAAGAAGAAGAGAACACTAGAGAGATTGTATTGTTTGATGCATTTTTCAAGCAAGGAATACTTTAGTATTTATACTTGAAAAAGAAGTTGAAACTTCACATTCACCATCAACTCATGAGTTGAAACACCTCATGCTCCATAAACTCCTGAGTTGAAACATCTTAAAACTTTTAAGATTTTTGACTAAAACATCCAACTTTTAAAGACATGTTAAATGAATTTGAAATTGTCAAATAAGATGTTTCAACTAAAAAAGAATTCAAGTAGATATAATTTATATTTTATTTTCACAAAAAATTTTTCCAACAAACACTTGCTTCGTTTCTTCAAAAATACCGTCTCATTTCTAAGCTTTCAAATATCCCACAAAGCCACAAAGATAACCACGCCTAAAAACTCCTTCTTAGCACCTACAAGCCAACATGTGTCAATCCAACCCATAAGATCATACGACAATTTGATCGTGGGCCCCGAAATACCAAGCCAAGAAGCCACCAATTCCCAAATCCTCCCCACCTTGCTACACTCTCCGAAAAAATGATATACTGATTCAATCGCATCCTCACACAACGGGCATAAAACGGAATGCAAGTCAATGCCTCTCCTATCCAAGTTAGGCCAAGTAGGAAGATAACTACCACTACAAGGAAAAGGCTCAATAGTAATACCCCAAAATGTCGCCGCTAATACCTTTAGTGGCGACAGTCGCCGCTATTGAGTCGCCGCTAATCTTTCGTCGCTAATACCTAAATTGTCGCCGCTAATACCCAAATTGTCGCCGCTAATAACCTTAGGCATTAGCGGCGACATGTCGCCACTAAAAGGTCGCCGCTAATGCCTTTATTTCGGTTTTCTGTTTTTTTTTTTCTTCATATTTTCAGTATTTTTAGTTTTTTTTTCAAATACAAATACTTGTAAATATACAGTTTTGAGACATATAAAACATATAAACTACATAAATATATAAAAACTACATTAATATCATCATTCGTTAACGTTTGGTACAATAACTTATAAAAATAAAACTACATAAAACGTAAAACTAGTTCTTAGATCATCATCATTGTCGTCCCTTTCTTCCGTGTTAGTTGTATGCTTCTTACCAAAGAAACTCAACGATGGTCGGAGATGGGAGCCGGAGTCCGGAGGTCGGAGACGGGAGCAGGAGTCGGGTGGTCGGAGACGGGAGCCGGAGTCGGGTGGTCGGAGACGGGAGCCGGAGTCGGGTGGTCGAGCCAAAAAGTGAAGTCTGAAATTGGGAGAGAACTTTCGGAGGTGGGTAATGGGGATGAGCCAAAAAGTGAAGTCTGATGGAGGGAAATAGCCCGCCATTGTGTTTCAGTGCTTTAGCGGCGACAAGTCGCCGCTAATGCCCTGTAGAAGATCAGCCGTTGGATCAGGTCAGTTATCAACGGTCATATGAGTTGCAAAGGATTTCACCTGTCGCCGCTAATGGGTCGCCACTAATGCCCTGTAGAAGATCAGCCCTTGGATCAGGTTAGTTATTAACGGTCATATGAGTTGCAAAGGATTTCACCTGGATTTTGAGCAATAGCGGCGACATGTCGCCGCTAATGCCCTGTAGAAGATCAGCCTTTGGATCAGGTCAGTTATCAACGGTCATATGAGTTGCAAAGGATTTCACCCGGATTTTGAGCAATAGCGGCGACATTTGGCATGTCGCCGCTAATACCGTCGCCGCTATTGCTTGTATTTCTTGTAGTGTACCTAACACTCTTCACCCATTAGTATTTATCTTCCTCGGCAAACACTTAAACCAATAAGAACTATTTTGGGCATTCGGAAAAATGGAATTATCAATCAACGCCAGCACCCCTTTAACTGAGAAGTCCGCCATCCATCGACCACACCCAACGGCCAATCGCTTGTGAAAGATGGACACTACCAAAAAACACAATATTAACTATTAAATTTAAATTAATGAACGCATGCTCATGGTTTGTGGTCTAGTAGTAACATTTGTAATTGTTTGTGAACAAAAAATGGTGTGAGTTAAAACCAAAATGTAAGTTTAGATGTAACTAAGAATAAAAGATTGATGTTAGAAAAAAAATAATGAATACATTATATATCCATTAAGAAAACCTTTTATGGTAATACATGAGGATAGTACTAAAGTTTGAGTCTTTCTTAAATATTCCTGTACGAGAAGAGTCACACACTCACACATGCTTAATAATATGAGGCGACTTATTTTCCACGTAACCAATATTCATATAATAAATTTTATTTGTGATGCAAAAATTTACAAGTATATTTGGCTACACTTATAACGTCAGTTTTTAAAAGTGCTTTAAGACAAGTGTTTTATTACGTGGCTTATGTTATAAAATTTATTAAAGTAAGAGTAAATTATATTTTTGATCATATGTGATTTGGTCAAATTATGAATTTAATATCTTGTTCACAATCGTTACAGATTTAGTCTTAGTTGACATTATTTGCTTTCGAAGATGATCTCTTATCCATTGACTTCTTTTGATTAGTAAAATTCCTATTTTACAACCTTACAAGTTACAGATTTGTGTGATGTACAAATGCATTCATATTGTGAATTGGGATTTCAACTAAGATATGCTTGCCAAATATTGCCTAAGACGTATTCGGCAAGGAAGTACACGACAGTGGAGTGGGTGGACGATGAGATTTTTATATACTATATAATTTTTTTAGTTAATTTGGTTCTTCATCCGTAAGGTTTGCAAACCCTAACTATTTTAGTATCAAAGTTTATTTTGCCGTAAAATATGGCCTCAAGTTTGCAAACCCTACCACTTAAGTCCTTTTAGTCAACGCCATTATATTTAAATGTCAACTTTTTCTAAAATGACTAAAATATTCTCAGAGGCTCAAATGGTTAGATTTTTATTAAAAGATTAAAATAGATAATAAAAAATAAACAAAATATAAGGGTTTACTAAAGGGGGGTCTGAGTATGTTAATCGTCGGTGTCCGTACCTTCAGATGAAGTCGATGGTTTTACCACAAAAAATCCAATCATTAGGGTTTAGGATCGTTGCCGAGATATAGGGTGGCAAAAATCGCTACAGTAATTTCAAACGACAATGATATGTCGGAAAGTAAAGGGTGCTTGGTGGTTTCAGATCGCATCTCAGTCGCTCGCGAGTGGTGGGTTGTCTGGCCGAACGCATCTAATCAGAGAGAGATGAGAATTCATCAGGTTTAGTGTTGAGTGTAGAGAGAGATAATAGAATTTATGTATTTTTAATTTTTTTAATATCAAGGGTATATTTTCTTTTCACAAAAATATTTAAAAATATTATTTGAGTTTCTGAGTGTATTTTGCTCATTTTAGAAAAAAAGTTACCAGCTAAAATCTAATGGCATTCGCCAAAAGGACTCAAATGGGCAAGGTTTGAAACTAAGGCCATGATTTAAAACAAAATAAACATTGGTACTGAAATGGTTAGGATTTGTAAACCTCATGGATGAAAATGAAAGTAACACTAACTTTTTAAGAAATACAAGTATTTTGATCATTTTCAGAAACAAAATAAACGTTGGTACTGAAATGGTTAAGATTTGTAAACCTTACGGACAAAAATGAAAATAACACTAACTTTTTATGCTAGAAAAAGCATTTTGATCATTTCCAGATAACTTAATATAAACTTTAATGGAAATTAGTGTTCACGTACGTAAGCAAAACATACAACATTTAAAATTTGGACGGTAGATATGTGATTAGGGTCAAACTACAAGAATTATTTGCAATGTTTTAAAAACCGGTTTAAACCGGCCGGTAATACCGGTTGAATCAGGTCTCAGTCACTAGCCCGGTAAGTTTGAGTTCGATAAATTGGAAAAACGGTATGTTAGTTGAATCGCCGATATTACCAGTAATGCCGGGTTATACCGTTGTACCAGTTTTGTTTACAAGTAAAATTTTATGTTTAAACTAAAAATAAAAATTGTTTGTCGAGATACACACAAAGTCACAAACAGAAGGCTTTTTGATCCACTACCTTACCTGCAGCCCAGTTTACAAATTTTTTTAATTGATATGCTACTCTTCAGAAAATAGCGGACCATGTAAAACTATGTTTAACCATCATCCTTCTGACTGCCGTTAAAAACATTTAAGTGATAAACCTTCTTATTTAATATTGTAAGAAACGAAAATAGTTATGCTCTTGTTGATGAGAATAACGATGATAGTGAATTTTTATCTTTTAAGCAATCATGAAATTAATACATTCAACACTCCAATGACATGAAACAGTTATGCACTTTTATTTAAAAAAACTTTATTGAAAAATTGAGTGCTTTTGGATTATCTTTTGATTATGGATTAACTTTTGGATTAATTTTTATCATGGAATCATGTATTTTTAGATTATTTTTTGAGTTAGAGTTGTATTTTTATGAAATTATAGGTTTATTAGTCAACCCGGTTGAACCACTCGGTATAACCCGATACAACCGGTTGAATCATTTCTGAGTCTAATCCGATACAATTTAAAGCCCGATTTTTAAAACATTGATTATTTGTATAATTAACTACCTTTTTTTTCATAACTCGTTCCGTTTAAACATTATTTGCTATGAAAACCAATTAGTTTTCTAAATAATACATTTTACAATAATGACTTGCTTCTTTTGGTGAGCGTACATATAGTAATCTCTTTGAATTTGGAAAAAATAAAAGCACAAAAATCGATGTCATTCTATGTACCAATACCATAACTTATCTAGTCTCATTCTTTATGTTTAATATTGTCATACCATAAGATGTCTAATTAAACCAAATTCAAAAAATGCTCCAAGATGACAAGATCACAAACCCTTTTCCCAAATTAATCATCATCCACAAGAACCATTCGTAACTCAATCTACCATAATCTTAGATAAGTACAATTAAATCTATTTCCCAAAAGCATTCTTTGTTATCGTCAATACCATGTAATAGTAAATGCATACTAATTCCGAGTGGCTGCAACCAGCGAATGGAGTTGTAAAGTGGAATTATAATAATCTTGCACTTTCTTATCTCTTAATTAAACAATTGTAATTAATTAGCACGAGATTAGGAATATAGGGATCCAGAAAAAGCGATCCAAAATCTCTTACATCACTCATTTTACTTTACAACTCAATAGCACATGTTAAGAAACTATTATGAACTTCGTGAATATTTATTTTTGGGGGCAATTACATATATATCCTTATAAGAACTTCATTAATTACATATACCCAACTTAAAATTTTATTTACGTATATTCCCTTCATTAATTAGAAAATGATGATGAAATCGATCAGAAACGATGTTGAATGTTGGAATCGATCGAAAGCGGTAATCAGAATGTTAGGTTAGGATCGATAGAATAAAAATAGTTGTATTTTTGTAAAGCTAAAAGGGTAATTTTATAAAAGAGTGAGATATATAATTTAAATTATGAGTTAGATATATATGTAATTAAGATTGAAAACAAGTGGTATATGTATCTACCTTTGTTTTTCTATGATAAGGAAAGCATTATAAACTTTATTTAAAGAGGTCATCTTCGTTTATCTGTTTTACTATTTGCAGTTCCTTGTTTACCAACTTTTCTTTGAGAAGTACATTTACATTTATTTAAAAAAACTATTATTATTTAATTGTAATCAAGTTTCATCATTATGTTATTATATTCAATATGAAACTTTTTTTTTTCAACCAGAAGAACCAATCAAATTTTCATATTGTTAAATTGTTATTAATAATGTAATTAATTTTTGTTAGTATTTGATAAACAAAAATATGTGAATCCTAGTGATTCTTAAAAAACCAACACTACTAGAAAAAAAGATTTCGCTAAATGTCGCAAAGTGCGACACATTTGTGACCAAATAGTGACAAAAATGAAATTTTTTTTGTTTGTCGTAAATGTGTAGCAAATTATAACGTATTTGTAACAAAATCAATAATAATCTTATTAACAATGATAAAATACCTTATTTGAAGCTTATAAATTACTTTTGCAATGCATTTGTGACAACTCTATTTGAAGCTTATAAATTACAGATTTGTGTTAGTAACCGGACATAAAATTTCTGACGCTTAAGTAGTTTGATTTTATGTTAGCAAAAACGTTAATTTCTCCCTTTGTACACACACACGCGTTCGCGTGCACGCGCACACACGCACAGGGGTGAGTTCACTAGAAAACTCATTTTAATAAGAAAACCATAAAACTCCTACTCCATATGTGTAATACACCCAAAAACCTAAACCCTCCCCACCCCACCCCCACCCCCACCCAAAAACCTAAACCCTCCCCACCCCACCCCCACCCAAAAACCTAAACCCACCCCACCCACCTCCTCACCCAACTAAACCCCCACCCACCCCCCAAGAACCTAAACTAAACCAAAAAACCTAACTCACCCCAAAAAATCTAAACCCTCACCCCCACCTAAAAACCTAACCCCACCTCACCTACCCCCTCACACACCCCCCCAAAAACCTAAACCCCCCACCCACCTCCTAAAAATTTAAACCCTCCACCCCACCCCACCCCTCCCATCCAAAAACCTAACCAAAAAGCTAAACTAAAGCCAAAAGCTAATTCCACTACTTATATGTAACACTATGTGTAAAAATGTTTAATATTACATTGATACTCTTATAAATAAATAAAAATAAAGTAAAATAAAAAATAAATATTATTATATGATTGGGTAAAATTAGTTTTTTTAGTGGTTTTCTCGGTTTTCGCCTAACTTGTGGTTTTCTCTGGAATTATATATATAGGGGATGTATCAAATAAAAACCCTATGTTATTGTGAAAATCCAAAAACTCCATATGAGCCACATATTCTTTTTTACATATTTTATTTTGTGGCTATTATTAAATCTAAGTTTATTACTTTTAATTGAAAAAAACATGTGGTCCATATTTATTACAGGGCTACAAAAGTAATTACACTTTTTATTTATTTTTTAATTAAATCATAATTAAATCTAGATTTTCCTTTTTTTATGAAATACATTCTTTACACCTGTGTAAAAACCAAATAAACATTGTAATAATCAATAAAAAACATGAATAAAAACCAAAAAACAGGGTTTATGAACCTAAAACATATCCATAAAACCAAAAATTACACTGTATATACAAAATAAAATCAAATACACATGAATAAAAACTCTTTACACAAGTGTAAATTCAGGTTACACTGTGTAAAAAATTAAATACACATGTTTAAAAATCAAATACATGTGTGTAAAAATCAAACTCTATTTGTAAACTCAAACTAAAAAAACTCAAATATCAACCCTTACTTGGGAAATGTTAGGAAATTTTGTAGATCTAGAGAAACGTATGTAGAACATCAACCCACTTCACTGTTTGATTTTGAATCCAGATCTTGAAACCACTTCTGAGCGAAATACAACCTGAAAATGAGCAACAAATTTAGTAACACCACAAATATATATAGTTTAAAAATGAGCAACAAATTTATCAATTATCTCACTGAAATATCAAGGAAACTCGATCAATTTACACAAGAGTAAAAAAATATAGATTGTTCACACATGTTCATATCTGAGTGAACATAAAAACACATAAATAACAATTGTTTACACATGTATAAATTCAGTTTACACTTGTGTAAATTAAGTTTACACTTGTGAAAATGTGAAACCATGTTTGCGATTTGTAACTACAGTGTACGGATTTTGAAAACAGATCTTTGTTTTAAAACATGATTAGTAGACCAGACATGATGATCTATCTATCCAGTTTCTTTTAAAATGAAAAAAAGGAAACAAAATGTTGCCAAAAGAATGAAGGATGCCTAAAATGTTCATCCATACTCTGAATACAACTAGAATACACATCCATATCAGCATATTTATATAGTTTAATTTTTATATAAAATCTTAATTTTAACAAACAAATCAAATATAAAATGCTAAAGAACAAAATATAATCAAAACACTTGCCTGGCACATTTTTCTTCATCAAGAACAACAATGCCTTCTTTTGCTCAGATCTGTGATTTCTTTAAACCATAAAAATACCGACCACCAAAAAGACACCATCAACTTAAAGTTTGCGAGAGAGATGAGCGGAGCACAGTTTACGATAACCCATAAATTCATTACTTACTTCCAAGAAGCCACAGCATAAGCCGGCGGTGGTGGATAGACAGCAGCGAGGTGAGCGACAGATGGTGGTGGATGGGTAGAGAGAGATGAGCGGCCAGATCTGGGTTTTGCCGCTGGACGTCACCATTTTGCTGCTGGTGCTGGAAAAGGAAAGCAACAACGATGGCATGTTCGTGAATAACAACATCATTAACATTTTCCTTCTTTATGCGTTTGGAGTAGATTTGTTGGTTTTTAGTTCATAAGTTGAAGGAAAATTAGAGAAGATGCGGGTGTTTAGAGAGAAAGATCTTGTGAAGAAGATAAAAGAGAGAAATAATGGCTGGCAGTTTTAAGAGAGAGAGAGGAAATTACCCAAATACCCTTACAGGTTAAAAATAAATCAAAAAATTCAACAAATTAATTTGTGGTCTAGACTGAGTTTATGGGTTTTCATAACAACTCAGGGTTTTCATTTGATACGTCCCATATATATATATATATAGGGGTATGTTTAATTAAGAACAATAATTTTGGTGAGAAAAAAAACCATGTATTTCTACACAAATATAAAGATGCATGTATGTATTTGTGTAGGAATGCATGGTTCTTAATTGAACATGCCCCTATATATATGTGTATATATATAAGGTATAAATCTTTTAATAACCTTCTATTATTGTATTAACCCTTAACTTCTTCAAAACTAATCCAAATCATTAACTTTTTTAATAACATTATTACACGAATACAACGTCATGTTTTTTTTTGTAAATTTGCAAATCTATAGGCGTTTAAACCTGGTGTGACTTTTTTACACTAGTTGTAAACTTATAATTGCAAATTTACAAAAAATGCAAAAAAGAAACATAACGTCATATTGATGTAATAGTTCAAAGTTGAATCATATGACAATAGAAATACATATGCAACACAAGATGTTGAATTAAGATTAATTAAATCAGTAAAGCTTCATAAACATGATAAAACAATTAAGCATTCATAGTCAAAATTCATCTACATGTAGATGACAGAAATTAGTTTAGCTTACTACGTAGAAAGATAAAATAGACAAGTAAAAAGATAACATCAAAAATAGACAAATAAAGTAAAACAATATAGAAGACTCCAGTCTTCAATGCTTCTCCCGAAATGAACTCTAACTCGATTGCTTCCACTTCTTGCCCTCCGCTAGTTGAGTCAGTTAATATTCCTCTTAATATCTAGTGTAAAGAATGGTATTTGGTGTGAATTTATGGTATATACTGAACATATAATTGTGTCTCAATTTTTTTTCCGTTAATCTCTTTATATAAGCCTCAATTAATGTCTCAATCTTTATATAAGCGACAAAAATTCAGGAACTGGTCAATTGTACGCCCTATACCGAATCCTACCGCCCATACTGTGTCTTCTGTGAATATCCTATTTTTCTTCCAAGTCATCGATCTTCGATATCTACCGGTTTCTACTCCATAACTGCTTCTACTTACCAAGTAGACCTGTAAACTCATTGATAATAAAAATTTAGCACATATAATAGTAATTTATTATAAAATCGTTTATTAATTGGGATTAATTTCATGCTTATAAGATGTGTAATTCATAAAAACCTCATATAATTTTGTGGATTTTACTAAATGAAAAGAAGTACATGAAATTGAAGATAAACTTGTAGTAATAGGAAGAGAAAAACTGGAAAGCATAAAACTGAAAAAGACGTTGATGTGAATGAAGTCCGTGAAGAAAGCGATATTATGAAGAGATTGAAATTGAGAAAGCGAAAGGTAGTAAAGACCTTGTTCACTAGGGCTGGTGAGCAGGGTAGTGCGTCTAGACAAAAAATAGTGAAGTTCAAAGAAGATAATATTATCTAGACAAAAAATTTTGGCATATAGAAGATTCTTCTGAGTTTTAGGAACATGAAGAATGTTATATATAGAAAAGGTTTTGTTTGGAGAAGAGAATCAAGATGAACCAATATGAAGAATAGGAAGTCATTTACCATTACCAATATGGAGTGAGTCATTACCATGGTAAGCCTCAAAAACTGTCAAGACTTAATAAATCCGGTGTAACATGACTGTTGGTGCAAGTGTTAGGATACGAGGTAGTGCACACAGTAGAGTGTGCATCTTCAAAGTTAGAATGGGTATATACAAAATTAACTATTTGGTTGGCATGAAATGGTGATGGATAAAGGTTTGGACAGTTACTTGTGATATGACCTGTGCTACATCTGTTGTAGGAACCACAAACCATGTTTTGAGATTATGCTTAAGAGAATTGACTACAGCCACGTCCTCGGTTATTGTCAGGAGATGGACCTCGGTGTCCGTGGATGTTATTTCCACGATTGTGGGGCAAATGCTAGACGTAGTAAGCTTGAGGAACCGCAGTGTGGGGCATAAATTGAAAGCCATGTTGTGCAGCCAGTTGTTGAAGAGCTATACGCGGTTGGGATGGCTGAGTTGGGATAGCCGGAGCGGATCCAAACGAGTTAGCTGTAATGGAGGTAAAGTTAGATGCAGTAGCTGGTTATGGAGGCTTTTTAACCATGTAGAAATAAAGACTGATGGCTACAAAATTCTCTAAGTACAAATGCTGCTGATCTCAGAGTTTGCTGCTGACCAATAAACTGCTGCGGACAAGCTTATCTGCAGCAGATTTGTTCTTCAGCAGAAGAACAAGTATCCACTGCAGATAAGCTTGTCCGCAACAGTTTGTTGGTCAGCAGCAAACTCTGAGATCAGCAGCATTTGTACTTAGAGAATTTTGATGTCTTTATTTCTACAAACTCCCCCTAGACTGATGCTACCAAAACTCTCTTACTGCTTTTGTTGCTGAAGCTTTTGCATGTTGCTGACTATCCTTTCAACCTCATATCCTCTCTGGTCCATGCTGGGATTGTTAAGAGGAAGCTCAGATAGAGTCTTGATGTCTTTGCTTGCCATTTTGAAGATAGCCTTGCTTGAACACCTCATCTTCTGTCCTTTAACATCTGTCAGTGTGAATTCATTCTTTTCATCATTGTAGGACCAGCTGATGAATGGAGAGTGGGATTGGAGAGGTTTGACATCAATGATTTCATCTTTGCTGGGGTTGAAGTAATGTTTAATTACCAGCAATAGATGTCTCCCACCTTCATTCTCAGGCTCAATGGCTTCACCCAGCTCCATCATTCTTCTTAGATCAGAATCTGGAAGCTGTAGTACCTCATCAACAGATGTATAAATTGATCTTTTAGCTTTGTCCTCCCCCGAAACACTTCAAACCATTGGTCTTGAGGGCTGTATGACCATCTGATTATTTCTCTTGAGTCTTCTGGTTTGGAAGTGGGTTTGTTTTTCTTTTTGGGAGGTTGTTGATGAGTAGGAGCTGGGTGTGAGGATTTGGACTTTGAGGGAGGAGAGGAGGGAGGTCTAGGATGGAGAGTGGAAGGTTTTTGGATTGAGGAAGTGTTGGGTGAGAGAGAAGGCTTGGGTTTCTTTGTTTTCCTTTCTTCTTGAATGATTGCCCTTTTCTTGGAGCCTTTCTTCTCCAATCTTTCTTCCTCATCCTTCTTGACTTTAAAATAGAGGGCTTGCAGGTTCATGAAATTCATGGGACCTAGCCTCTTTCCACTCTTTCCTCTAGCCTTAAGGAAGTCAATCATGATCTTCCTTTCTTCATGGGTTCTTTGATTAAAGGCAGTGGTCTTTTTAGACTTTTGTTTGGCTTTTTCTTCTTCTTCAGCCTTTTTCTTCTTTGCCAATTGACCCTGCTGACCCATGAAGGCTCTGTAGATTTCTTTATTGGATAGTTTCTCAAGGTAGTCTACATCATCACCTTGAGAAATCAGAGCCTTTACCCATTCCTCTCTCATTTCTTTGGCTAGTTCAGAATCAGTTATTCTGAACTTAGCCTCTTTCTTCTTCTTCTTCTTCTTTGTCGAATTGTTCCTGCAGTTGAAGAGCAAGAGCTTCATCTTCTTCAATTTGATAAACTGCAGGAATCTTTACTTTCAAATCATCCAGCTGTTTTGCATACAGCTGGATCTGTTGTTCTCTGAGAAGAATGGCTGTGAGTCTATCTTGAGCTTTCTTTGTTTCAGTCATCTCCTCTTCTTCTCTTCTTCTTCTTCTTTCTTCCTTGTCTCTCTTCTCTCTGAGCAACCTCTCTTCATCTTCTTTGGTCATAATTCCTTTCCCTTGTCTTTGTTGGATGCCTTTGCTTCGGCTTCACTGATCACAACAGCAGATGATTGTGCTGCTGTTGGAATCTCAGCCTCAGCTTCATTGGCACTTTGGGGAATGGACAAGGGAGGGGGACTTTCTTCATCTTCTTCCCATTCCATACCTGTCACATCTTTCCATGCCTCTTTCATCTTTACCTCTTCTCTTCTTTTTTATTCTTCTTCTGTGTTTAGTCTGACTGTTGGAGAAGAGAGAAAGGATAGGTCTGAGTCAGATCCAGATTCCTCCTTATAAAGAGAAGCCTTGATGATTTTGATCATTTCTTGACTTTCTAAGGAGTTGACATTGAAGATGAGTGATCTGAGCTCAAAGACCTTGTGTAGGAAGGCTGATTGTAGGAGTAAGATCTCTTTGATGTTGATTGATAGAGAAGATCCATTGCTCAGGAAGAAGGTGAAGTCATGGGAGTTAGTGCTTATCCATCCTTGCACTTCGACATCCCTGACCATTCTATTGTACATGAATCTTCTCCAGCATAGAACTTCTTCTTCTTCAGTGAGAAGACTGCTCCTTATTATTTCAAGTCTTCTAGGAGTCAATCTTCTTTCTACTGCTGTTGAAGATTCAGGATAGGCTACCCTTTTTGCTGCTTGTATTTGTCTTTCAAAGTTGGGTAGATTATCCTCCATCAAGTCATAGAACTTGCCAATGGCAAGTTCTGCTGAGAGGTCTGTAGAGTTGTTAATGCATTGTAGATGGTATAGGTGAAGGACTTGGATGCTGTTGAGAAAGTCCCAGTTTAGCTCTTCTACTCCGCCAAACTCCCAACCAATCCAGAACCTCTCAGACTTTCCATCATACCCCCAAGCTAGTATTGTGTCAAACTCTAGCTGTGTTGAAGTTAGTGAAAATTGGGGGGCAGTGGATTGACTTATGATGGCTGCTGCTTCAGGGATGATGCTGAAAGTTGTATATGTTTGTTCTATGTCTTCAGCATCAGACAGCATCTCATCAACAGCCCTGACGACTAACTTCCAGTCTTCAGATGCCTCTTCTTCTTCGTCATCTGAAGCTGGCAAGTCATGAACCTGTACAAAAGCTGGCTTGAATAGTGTGCTTTGAAATCCAGCCTGCTCTTGAATCCAGTCGTCAAGACTGTCTGAGTCTTCCTCCATTGGGACCATCTCCCCCTTTTTGGTTGCATCAGTGGACAAATAAGCATCAGTTTGGGTGCCCACTGATACAAGAGAGGGAGTAGGCACTGTTGGGCATTGATGGGCTTCATGCATAGAGACCTGGTGTCTTAGTTTGGACACTTCAGCCTCTAGCATAGCCACCCTGGCCGTCAATTCCAAGTTATGAAGTTTTAGTCTGTCCTCATCCACAGTTGTGGAATCCTTGGATCCAGATGGGGCCTTAGGCCTAGCCTCTGCATCCCCATCACCCATGGTTTCTTGGAGCCTGGGATTCCTCTCAGTGAGGGGAGTTTCCAAGGAAGCATCCTCACTGTGAGTTGCTGTGGTTGAGGTCTTAGTGATGTTGTCACTGTCCTCCTGGTCATTTGATGGACCATCAGTAGTGACAGCCTTTTCCACATCCACTCTGTCATAACTCCTAGAGTGGACCTTCAGGGTAGAAGAACTTAGGTTGGGTGTGTTGGAAGCAAGATCAATCAGTACATCCGAGATAGTGGTAGTTGGAGAAGGTACATCATCTTGATCAGGTTCCTCAACACTTAAGTTCAGAAAAGAGAGGAGTGGCTCAGGGGGGTTTCTCTATGGATCCGGGATGTGATCCTGATCCTAATAGAGAGGCTTCCAAAGAAGTCTCTCTAGTGTTGTGGCTATTCCTTTTGATATTCTCATCAGAAAGTTGGGATTCTGAATGAGGGCTTAGAGATTGGGTTTGGGCCTTGGAGGCAAGAGAAGAAGGAGTTCTCTTGCCCCTTTTTCTGGTATATGTCGTTGCAGCCGGGGCCCTGTGTTCCGGTTGAACAATAACATCCAAAACAGGTGTAAGTAATTTTTGTATCTGTGCATCCTTAGTAGTATGCACAGGGGTTCGAATGGAGGAAGCAGATTGTTGTTCATGATGTGAGGTGGAGGGTGTGGGATCAGTATCAGCTGGGATTGCTGAACTGTCACCCGGGGTACTTTGTATGTTCAACATTGTAGATAACAATGGAACATTTACCCCTGAGAACTTTTTGGAAACAGTTCTCATGCTTTAAAAAATATTATTTTTATGTCCTAGCATGATGTAGATTCTTGCAGGTTTTGAAAGTTCTTTTAGTTCTTGATTGAAAACCTCCTGTAAGAATCTTGGGTACATAAAAAATTGTTGCTTTACACCCTCTTGAAGGTTATATCTCAAACCCTCAAAGATGAGGTGTGCAAAGTTGAAGCCTAGGTCAGTGACCATACCATGGAAGGCGGAGGCAAGTGCGGAGCTCACCTGATGGCATCCACTCATCTTCTGAGATATGCATTGGAGAAGAGTGTGGCAGAGAAACTTCCATGGAGGGCCCATCAGCGCCTTCTCAATTGTATACTCATTCTGATTTCCAGTGTACCCTATGGATACAAAGGTCCTCATGTACTCGTCCTTTGAGTATGAGATGGCTGCTCCCTCATCTTGAAGCTTAAGATGTTTTCTGAGTGTGGCTTCCGAGATGGTGATATCCTTGCCGTCTACCTTGGCTTTAATTTGGGGAATCCCCTGTTCGGTAGAGTAGACGGCGGTACTCTAGAAATCCTAAATATGAGGGATATATATGGTAGGGTTGGTTGTGAGGGCAAAATAGATCTTTGATCGACATAAGAAATCGATCATATCATTGAAACCTTCGGATTTCTTTCCCTTGGTAAGGTATGCTGTAAGGTTATGGTATGGGGAGAACTTATCGTCAGGGTTATTGATGTCTGCCATTGTTGTTAGATTTGGAGGGAAGGTTTGAAGGTTTAAGAATATGGAAGGCTTTGAATGTGGTGGGGACTTGAGAGAAAGTGATGTGGGTTTAGGGTGAAATTGAAGGTGAAGAGGTGGTAAGGAAATTTGATTTGTTCTTATAACGGCAAGGATGTTGCTGCTGACAGTCTTAAAGAAATCCGCAGGAAACCTGTTCTTGCTGATAACTTAAAGCAGTCAGCTGCAAATCTTTTGCTGCTGAAGATTAAACCTGTCAGCAGCTGAAGGACAAAAATGCTGCTGACTTATAACTTTTATTTACAACATAAGACAAAACATATTTTAAAATAGAATTTTAGAGATAGATTTTAATCAAAGTTCATCATACCAATCGATTCAACTAAATATCTAAATCTAGCTTCATCAAAAGGTTTTGTAAACAAATCAACATATTGCTCATTCGTATGAACTTTGGTTAAAATAATCCTCCTTTTCTCAGCTTGATCTCTTATGAAATGATACCTGATGTCAATGTGCTTTGTCTTGGAGTGCTGCATCGGATTGTTTGTGATTGATATAGCACTCATGTTGTCAATGTGAATTGGAGTTGCCATGAAAGACATCCCGTAATCCAGCATTTGATTTTGTGTCCAAATGACTTGTGCACAGCAACTTGAAGCTGCAATGTATTCTGTTTCAGCTGTAGAAGTTAAAACGCATGTTTGCTTCTTGCACTGCCATGAAATTAGTCTTCCTCCCAGAAACTGACATCCCCCTGAAGTGGACTTTTTGTCCAAGTTGCATCCCCCATAGTCGCTGTCAGTGTATGCATACAGATTAAACATGTCATTTTGTGACACCCGACAATTCAGGTCAATATCCGTACATGTTATAAACAAGTTTACATTATAATTGTTTTTGTGATTTACTTAATTTCACAAACAAGGACATTAAGGCCTAACAAAAACCGTACATGGTCTCATTTCATATTTTGGTAATTCTAGGAGTTACCGGTTCACGTACCAGGATAACCCGACTAAATACGAACACTAGTGGTTAAAATTACACTTAAATCAAATGGTTTGATTTATTTAAATCCCAACCCACTTGCTTGACTTTCTCGACCGAAAGTCAGGGGAGCCATTCCCCCACTTGCTAATACACTCAAATTCAGATAAAAACCATATCTCCTCAGTCGAAATCCCACAATCCCTTCCATACTTCTCATTTTCATACGGCAATTTCCCAATTCTCCTTCTAGTCGAAGTCCAGTTTAAGGCAGAAATCCACCACAATTCGGTATTTTAAGAAGATTTCAAGTGTTCTAAAGAAAGTTTAACAGAAGATTCAAGACTCTTCTCTGTTTTCTTTCATCATCTTCATCTCGGTTTTAAGGTAAAAACTCGATATTATCCACTTTATTTTCTTTAAAACCGTATCTAAGCATACAAAAGGTTCAATCGCAAGTAAGATAACAAGAAAAGTGTGTCAAATTCAAGATTTGAACATAAAAATATACAGGACGAATTCTGTCAATCAAAGTGCAGTAATCGAAACTAGGAGTTTCGATACCTGTTCAATCGAAACTAGGAGTTTCGATACCTGTTATTCAATCGAAACTAGGAGTTTCGATACCTATTCAATCGAAACTAGGAGTTTCGATACCAATTTACCCAATCGAAACTAGGAGTTTCGATACTAGTTGTTCAATCGAAACTTGGTAGTTTCGATACCCATTCATCAGTCCCATGGGGCAGTAACTTAGAACTATTTTATAACGAAACAATTGTGGAAAAACTAAAAAGATAGTTAAAACAAAAGCAATCAGATCTGTTAAGTCGGATGAACAACTTATGTATAAGACGGGTAGCTTTAACACATTAGTACCCTTGTGTGATTAGGGTACGGATATACAAGAACTAGCACAAGTTTGTTTGCTAGGATTTCATCGGACACAAGGTGAGTTCACGGCCCCCTTTTAACTCTTTACTGTTTTGTAAACATCGGGGGAGAAATATACTTACCTGTTATATTTTGAAAACATGAATTTCATTGCTTATATGTTTGACAATATGAACATTTCGGTTTAACTTTTTGTAAGTCTCCTGGCCCTACTTTTACTACTTGTTCTTAAATTGTTTTAAAACAAACGGGGAGAAAACTTGCTCAACTAAACAGCCGGACACAAGTACACACAATGATTGTTCGGATGAACAACACACAACGATTGTTCGGGTGAACAACACACAACGATTGTTCGGATGAACAACACTCAACGATTTGGGGGAAAAACATACTTACAACTATTTTATGGGATAACAAGAGAATAAGGCACGACTTTTATGTTTACATGAGATGAGAACAACAATTGGAGGCCGCTAAAGTCCCCTGGAACAACGTAGTAACCATTAACTGTAGCCTAGGGTCCTATGAATAGTACTATGGAGAGTGACGTCTCCCGGTCATGGTTAGTCGCGCTAACCACAATCTGGAGGATTTATGGCTGCATAGAACCGGATAACGAAATTAGGGGCGTGTACAATTGTCATGGTTTGGTTACGCCTCATGTATGAACATATTATTTGTATTCCTAGCTAGTTTACAAATGGGTCAACAATTCTTATTCTGTTTATCACATACACCTGAAACTATTTACGAACAATTGAATTTAAACAAAAGAGTTTTGGATCCGGTTAAAGTGATCATGTTTATACAAAAGGGTTCTGATTAGTTAAAATGATCAGGTTTAAACATATTTTATGACGGCTAAGTCATGGTAATGTTTTCAAAGGAAAACTACTTATTTCATGACGGATAGGTCATGGGCATGTTTTCAAATGAAAACTACTTATTATTATGACGGTTAAGTCATGTATAGTTTTTCGGGGAAAACTACTTAGTTTTATGACGGTAAAGTCATGTACATGTTTTCAGGAAAAACTATAAGCACTAATATAACTAACTCTGTGAACTCACCAACCTTTGTGTTGACACTTTCAAGTATGTTTCTCAGGTGACCTTTAGCCATGGCGCGGTTGGAATAGACTAGCTATGTTGGATCAATTCCTAAAGGCTGGAAGGACGTAGAATATCAAGTCTCAAGTCTATCTTTGATCTAGAGGAACTTAAATCATAGTATTTCTTAGCTTTAGTAATTGTATATTTAATCAAGTCTTAGAAATCATTATTACAGCTTCCGCTATCGTGTAATGAACCAATCGTTGCAACCTGTATTTATTTAATAAGTAAATAAAATATGGGGGTGTGATAGATTGGTATCAGAGCAATGGTTTTAGCGAATTAGGTGTCCTTAGTGATACCTAGGCTCTAACCGGACTCATTTCGGGACCAAGATTTCTAAGACTTGCATCACATTAAAAACACCCAAGACTTGAGCATAGGAATTCCAACCGTTGCCGAACAATTTGTGTAGACTATTAGTGTATGGAGTTACACTAGGGTACCATTAGCTACACTAATACAATTACATGGCACATATAGTGAACACTTAAACACATACAATAAAGTGAAAATAATAAACACTTATAACATGTTATTGTTCGGATTACGAGTCAAGAATAACGGGTACTCAGCATACTGCAACCTTAGAAGATCGAGTTACGAGCTGAGCTTGGACTACGACGACAACGATCGTCAGTTACCGATCTTGGTATCACAACAGGTTGAACTCGTACCAGAATCTGTACCTATACCTGCACCACAACTACTCCAGCCATGGAGGCAACTATCTTTCTAATGTATTTGCGGTATAAATACTCTCCTTCATAAGTTGTCGGATCGGATGCCTAGACTCTCGCCATGTTATATGGCAGGCATGATTGCCCAGACAAAAAGGGAATTTAAGGTGAGTAAGCAGGACTAAATGGGAGAGAACTCCAAGGGTCAGGAGACCCAGACATACATCAGGATCATGTGGATCCATGCATATATACAGACTTGGAGCATGAGTTGCTCGACACTCATTTGAGGATCTCTGCCCAACACATAGTGCCTAAATTTCACCATGCACATTTTTTTTAAGAGACACTGGTGGTGCCTCTCTACCCTTAGCCTCATCCGACAACTGCCATATTCGGCAGATTCATGAGTATTGGTACACATAATTAACAGTAATCCGATAAAACAATACACACTCCTGTACAAATGTGCAAACGCAATCTAATGATCGTTTCAAATCACTTTTGATTAAAAGCTAGGGATAGAAGAAACACTATAGGGATCAGGCAAGGCAAATCATCATTACGGGTGCACACGTAATCATAATTTGCAGTGCATGGGAACTTTAGTGAGTCTTGCTGTCTAAGCTGATGATCAACTCATGTTCTCAATCACTTGATTAAGGATTGGATCTCAACAAATCAGACTTCTCAATTTGGTGCTCACAAAGCATTCTCCTAGTTTTGGAGGAACGAGAGAAATTCAAATTGAATTCAACCAATCCTTAGTAAATCCTGAACGACGAAGAAATTCGCACATTCATTCTTTGAGATTCTACTTGTCAGGAATGCTTCAAATTGAGCGTTACCACAACTAACACTTACAGTAATTGCACAACTATTGTGGGAGATTATGGCATAATCTCAGGATCCATCATACAGTTCAATCTCACAATTGATTAAAAGTTACGCCAAGAGTGTTATGCACTAACTTCAGTAATAGGGCAGGATATTATTCTGACCCGCATACACATGGCACCTATGGATATTGTAGAAGCTCGACATGAGACAAGTAGGAAATCGGACATTTCAGAATGTCGGTCAAACAGGATTGCTCTCGCAGCCATTGACATTCAATATACCTTTAAGTCTGACTATCCTCTCTGCAATGGATAAGCCGGGATTGATGCTCAAGCGAATGCCAAAGAAACCTAAGTGTGGACTAACAACTATTGTCGCACTAACTAAAACGACATGCAAAACCCTTAAAGAAATCCTAAATGCGGAATTTCATGCTAATCTCATTAGTTCATGATATGCATAAGGGATGTAAGCTCAAGCTATTCACAACAGGCCACTGTCCACAAAGAGTTGAGGAGAATAATTTATTACTCTTTCGTACTCGCACTTCCTCAAAGTTCATCTTGTTGGATGGATCCCAGATTTAGCCTAGAAGAGAGGTGTGATTGCATCTTTCACTCCTAGTTTTCTATAATTGGGAAGCTCTAGAGCATCTATTGTTAAGAAATGATCTCTTGGAGTAGACTCAGTTGGAATACAAAAGTCTCGACGTTCAACACTCATTACCTCAAGTTTATCCTTGTGCTAAGGATTTTAAGGCTATAACCTGAATGAGTGGAATACGTAATGGTATGTCCCCAAAGTACTATTCAAACCCTAAGGAAGTGCAGATGCACTGAATGACATCAAGATGGCAATTGTAAAACTCCCAAAACATCTCAGCCAACTTAATGGGTTGACAAGCCCATAGCCCATTTTGGGGAAAGCACTAATTCGATGAGACCATTCTCACAGTATCACTATTCATTCCTTCACATAGACAGAATATGAATATTCCAATCAAACATCGAACTTTGTATGGCTTACATACTTTGAATGTAGGGTAGTCGAGACATGAGTTACATATCAGGACGCTACAACCCAAAGGCTAGTCTGCCTCGAAAGGTAGGGCGAGCAAAGGGGTAAAGTGGTGATTAGACTCGAAGTTCGCAAATAAGAGCTCCCAAGGAACATCAATTCCTAGCTCCATGAAGGCACATGGAGAGGAAAATCCTAGAAAACATGAAACCCGAAATAAGAGAAAAGTTTTAGTCCGGGAAAATGCTTTGGAAAAGCATAAGAGGGACAAACATAAAGTTTCATTTTCATACTCTTTCATTTCTACCCAATATATAACAAAAACTTAGACACCTCGTCGAGTAATTCTTTCATAATACTGAGTTTCTCATCATGGGGAGTTCCAGTCCTGTTTGTAAAGAAAAATGATGGAACCTTTAGAAGGTGCATCAATTATCGGGAGTTGAACAAGCTGACAATAAAAAAAAAACCGGTATCCTCATCCTCGAGTAGACGATTTGTTTGATCAACTTCAAGGGTCCAGTTTCTATTCTAAAATTAATCTACGATCAGGGTATCCTCAACTGAAAATTCAGGAAGAAGATATACCAAAAACGACTTTTAGGACTCGTTACAGTCACTACGAGTTCCTAGTTATGCCATTTGGCTTGACTAATGCACCGGCCGTTTTCATGGACCTAATGAACCGCGTGTGCAAGCCATACTTGAATAAATTCGTGATTGTGTTTATCGATGACATATTGATATATTCACGAACCAAGGAGGAACATGATTATCATTTAAAATTAATCTTGGAACTACTCAGGAATGAGAAGCTTTATGCTAAATTCTCTAAGTGTGAGTTTTGGATCCAAGAGGTTCACTTTCTCGGACATGTCATCAATAAGAATGGTATCCATGTGGATCCATCTAAGATTGAAGCTATCAAAAACTGGGAAGCACCAAGAACTCCGACTGAGGTGCGTCAATTTCTGGGTTTGGCAGGCTATTACAGGCGATTTATCGAGAATTTTTCAAAGATAGCCTTGCCTTTGACCACGTTAACTCAGAAGGATAAAAAGTTTGATTGGACTGATAAACAAGAATCAGCGTTTCAATTGCTGAAGCAAAAACTTTGCAGTGCACCAATCCTATCCCTTCCCGAAGGAACTGACAATTTCATCGTGTATTGCGACGCATCACACCAAGGTCTGGGATGTGTATTGATGCAGGAAGAAAAAGTCATAGCGTATGCATCCAGACAGCTAAAAGTACATGAGAAAAATTATACGACTCACGATCTGAAATTGGGTGCTGTCGTGTTTGCACTCAAGATTTGGAGACATTTCTTATATGGTACAAAATGTACTATCTTTACAAACCACAAGAGTCTCCAGCACATCGTTAATCAGAAAGAACTCAACATGAGTCAACTTCGTTGGGTAGAACTACTGAATGATTACGACTGTGATATCAAGTATCACCCTGGTAAGGCAAATGTCATAGCAGATGCCTTGAGTCGTAAGGAACGAGTTAAAACACTCCGTGTTCGTGCCCTAGGATTGACAATTCATGCGAGTCTCACGACTCAAATCCGGATGGCACAACAGGAGGCAATCAAAGAAGAAAACATTCAGAGTGAAGCTATACGAAGAATGATCAGACAATTAGAGCCAAAATCAGATGATACTTTATACTTTGCAAATAGAATTTGGGTGCCATGTTTTAGTAACTTACGGGAGATGGTTATGGACGAAGCCCACAAGTCCAGGTACTCCATTCACCCAGGTTCGGATAAAATGTATAAGGATCTGAAAGAACTCTACTGGTGGCCGAACATGAAATGAGAAATTGCTAATTACGTCGGTAAATGCCTGACATGTTCAAAGGTAAAGGCAGAACATCAGAAACCGTCGGGATTGTTATAACAACCCGAGATACCTCAATGGAAATGGGAACAAATTTTAATGGATTTCATTACAAAGTTACCCAGAACACCTAGCAACTATAATACTATATGATAATCGTCAGTCGTTTGACGAAATCCGCGTATTCACTACCAATAAAGGAGACAGATAAAAGTAAGAAGCGTGCAAGGCTAAATATTAAGGGAATTAAGGCTAGGCATGGTATGCCAGTTTCCATTTTCTCTAAAAGGGACAATCGATTCATGTCAAGAACCTGGCAGTCTGTACAAGAAGCCTTGAGCACACGCCTTTACATGACCACTGCATATTATCCCCAGATGAACGGTCAAAGTAAAAGGACCATTCAAACATTAGAAGATATGCTCCGTGCATGTGTAATGAATTTCGGAGGAAATTGGGACACTCATTTACCATTAGCTGAGTTTTCCTACAATAACAGCTACCATACGAGCATTAAGGCAGCTCCGTTTGAAGCTTTATATGGTCGTAAATGCCGCTCACCGTTATGTTGGGCGGAAGTTGGTGAAAAACATTTGACAGGCCCTGAGATTGTCCAGGAAACCACTGATAAGATTTTCAAAATTAAGGACGGTTTGAAAGCGGCCCGAGATAGACAAAAGAGCTATGCTGACAACAGACGAAAACCATTAGAATTCCAAGTGGGAGACAAAGTCATGTTGAATGTCTCATCTTGGAAAGAAATTGCAAGTTTTGGCAACCGTGGCAAGCTTAACCCTAGGTACGTTGAACCATTTGAACGAGAGGATCAAATGAAAACAAAAATACCCATCCTTGTTTAAGGATACAACAGTTCAAGAGGACACAAATTGAATTTCGGGACGAAATTCTTCTAACATGGGGAGAATGTGACACCCGACAATTCAGGTCAATATCCGTACATGTTATAAACAAGTTTACATTATAATTGTTTTTGTGATTTACTTAATTTCACAAACAAGGACATTAAGGCCTAACAAAAACCGTACATGGTCTCATTTCATATTTTGGTAATTCTAGGAGTTACCGGTTCACGTACCAGGATAACCCGACTAAATACGAACACTAGTGGTTAAAATTACACTTAAATCAAATGGTTTGATTTATTTAAATCCCAACCCACTTGCTTGACTTTCTCGACCGAAAGTCAGGGGAGCCATTCCCCCACTTGCTAATACACTCAAATTCAGATAAAAACCATATCTCCTCAGTCGAAATCCCACAATCCTTTCCATACTTCTCATTTTCATACGGCAATTTCCCAATTCTCCTTCTAGTCGAAGTCCAGTTTAAGGCAGAAATCCACCACAATTCGGTATTTTAAGAAGATTTCAAGTGTTCTAAAGAAAGTTTAACAGAAGATTCAAGACTCTTCTCTGTTTTCTTTCATCATCTTCATCTCGGTTTTAAGGTAAAAACTCGATATTATCCACTTTATTTTCTTTAAAACCGTATCTAAGCATACAAAAGGTTCAATCGCAAGTAAGATAACAAGAAAAGTGTGTCAAATTCAAGATTTGAACATAAAAATATACAGGACGAATTCTGTCAATCAAAGTGCAGTAATCGAAACTAGGAGTTTCGATACCTGTTCAATCGAAACTAGGAGTTTCGATACCTGTTATTCAATCGAAACTAGGAGTTTCGATACCTATTCAATCGAAACTAGGAGTTTCGATACCAATTTACCCAATCGAAACTAGGAGTTTCGATACTAGTTGTTCAATCGAAACTTGGTAGTTTCGATACCCATTCATCAGTCCCATGGGGCAGTAACTTAGAACTATTTTATAACGAAACAATTGTGGAAAAACTAAAAAGATAGTTAAAACAAAAGCAATCAGATCTGTTAAGTCGGATGAACAACTTATGTATAAGACGGGTAGCTTTAACACATTAGTACCCTTGTGTGATTAGGGTACGGATATACAAGAACTAGCACAAGTTTGTTTGCTAGGATTTCATCGGACACAAGGTGAGTTCACGGCCCCCTTTTAACTCTTTACTGTTTTGTAAACATCGGGGGAGAAATATACTTACCTGTTATATTTTGAAAACATGAATTTCATTGCTTATATGTTTGACAATATGAACATTTCGGTTTAACTTTTTGTAAGTCTCCTGGCCCTACTTTTACTACTTGTTCTTAAATTGTTTTAAAACAAACGGGGAGAAAACTTGCTCAACTAAACAGCCGGACACAAGTACACACAATGATTGTTCGGATGAACAACACACAACGATTGTTCGGGTGAACAACACACAACGATTGTTCGGATGAACAACACTCAACGATTTGGGGGAAAAACATACTTACAACTATTTTATGGGATAACAAGAGAATAAGGCACGACTTTTATGTTTACATGAGATGAGAACAACAATTGGAGGCCGCTAAAGTCCCCTGGAACAACGTAGTAACCATTAACTGTAGCCTAGGGTCCTATGAATAGTACTATGGAGAGTGACGTCTCCCGGTCATGGTTAGTCGCGCTAACCACAATCTGGAGGATTTATGGCCGCATAGAACCGGATAACGAAATTAGGGGCGTGTACAATTGTCATGGTTTGGTTACGCCTCATGTATGAACATATTATTTGTATTCCTAGCTAGTTTACAAATGGGTCAACAATTCTTATTCTGTTTATCACATACACCTGAAACTATTTACGAACAATTGAATTTAAACCAAAGAGTTTTGGATCCGGTTAAAGTGATCATGTTTATACAAAAGGGTTCTGATTAGTTAAAATGATCAGGTTTAAACATATTTTATGACGGCTAAGTCATGGTAATGTTTTCAAAGGAAAACTACTTATTTCATGACGGATAGGTCATGGGCATGTTTTCAAATGAAAACTACTTATTATTATGACGGTTAAGTCATGTATAGTTTTTCGGGGAAAACTACTTAGTTTTATGACGGTAAAGTCATGTACATGTTTTCGGGAAAAACTATAAGCACTAATATAACTAACTCTGTGAACTCACCAACCTTTGTGTTGACACTTTCAAGTATGTTTCTCAGGTGACCTTTAGCCATGGCGCGGTTGGAATAGACTAGCTATGTTGGATCAATTCCTAAAGGCTGGAAGGACGTAGAATATCAAGTCTCAAGTCTATCTTTGATCTAGAGGAACTTAAATCATAGTATTTCTTAGCTTTAGTAATTGTATATTTAATCAAGTCTTAGAAATCATTATTACAGCTTCCGCTATCGTGTAATGAACCAATCGTTGCAACCTGTATTTATTTAATAAGTAAATAAAATATGGGGGTGTGATACATTTTTAGAGTACCATAGCCCAAGTCTTGAAGCTCCCTTTAGGTATCTAAAGATTCTCTTGACGGCTTGAAGATGTGAAATTTTTTGGAGCTGCTTGAAATCTTGCACAGAGACATACTGCAAACATGATATCTGGCCTTGAGGCAGTGACATACATGAGAGACCCTATCATAGCACGGTACTGATGTTGATCAGTATCTTGGCCATCTTTGTCAGGAGTCAGCTGATGATGCACTTGCATAGGGGTTCTTGCAGCAGAGCAGTCAGCCATTTTGAATCTTTCCAAAATGCTCTTTACATAATTGGATTGGCTGATGAAGATTCCATTTGGGACCTGTTTGACTTGTAGACACAAGAAGAAATTTAGTTCACCCATTGAACTCATTTCAAACTTTGAGTGCATCAGAATCTCAAAGTCTATGCACAGCTGTTTCCTTGTTGATCCAAAGATGATATCATCAACATAAATTTGAACTAGTAAGATTTCTCCCCCTTCATCTTTGATAAACAAGGTCTGGTCAATGGCACCCCTTCTGAAGTTGTTGCTTAGTAGATATCTTGACAAGGTTTCATACCAGGCTCTTGGTGCCTGATGTAGGCCATACAGAGCTTTGTCTAGTTTGAACACTTGAGTAGGATGTGTAGGATCTATAAAGCCTGGAGGCTGTTTGACGTATACTTCCTCACCAATCTTCCCATACAGAAAGGCACTTTTTACGTCCATTTGATAGATAGTGAAATTTTTGGATGCAGCATATGCTAGGAAGATTCTGATGGCCTCCAGCCTGGCAACAGGAGCAAAGACTTCATCATAGTCAATTCCTTCTTCCTGAGTGTAGCCTTGAGCTACAAGTCTGGCTTTGTTCTTGACCACAATGCCTCTCTCGTCTTGCTTGTTCCTGAAAACCCATCGTGTGCCAATAGCATATTTACCTGGTGGAAGATCAACAAGTTTCCAGACATCCTGCCTCTTGAATTGCAGCAATTCTTCCTGCATTGCCTCAATCCAGCTGCTGTGTTTGAGTGCTTCATCTATCTTCTTGGGTTCCACCTGAGATAGGAAACATGAAAACAAGCATACATTGGCCTCGTGAGATTTGCTTCTTGTGAGAACTCCTTGGTGGACTTGGCCAATAATATTTTCATGAGGATGTTCTTTGTGGATCCTCTGTGTTGGTACCACCTCCAGCTGTATCCCTTGTTCCAGATTGCTTTGATTTTGATCAGGGGTCTCTTCATTCATGGTGAAAGAGTCTTCAACATCATTAGCCACATCAATATTTTCAGCAATAGCATCTACAGCATTTACCGAAGAGTCTTCATTTAGATTTTCAGTTTCAGACAGGCTGCTGCTGGTTACATTAGACAGTCTAGTGCCAGCTTCACTTGCTTCAAGTGCTTCCACAACTGATGGAGGGTCAATTGATGGTCTTCTCAGACTGATAGAAGATTTGGGAAAATCCAGTCTGTAGACAGTGGATGAAGTGGAGGCAGGTGTTTGTGTAGACGTAGACTCCATATTTGAGAAGGTGAGAGGCTCAAATATTTGGGAGAAGGAGTCTATGTCAAAGAGCCAGTTTGGACCTTTTCCCTGCTCACAGACAATGTGTTCTCTACATTCCACATTTGCTGATTCTTCCATAATTCTTGTTCTTGAATTGAATACTCTATAGGCCTTTGATTGAGAGGAATAGCCCATGAAATATCCTTCATCAGATTTGACACCAAACTTAGGAAGAACCCCATGTGTAATGAGAATGGTGCATGGACACCCAAAAGGTTTTAGAAACCCAATGTAGGGAATTCTTTGAAACCAAAGTTCTTAGGGTGTCTTGTTGAGGGGTTTAACAATTAGAACTCTATTTTGCACATAACAGGCTGTGCTAACTGCTTCCGCCCAGAATGTGAGAGGCAGTTTTGAGTCAGCCAACATAGATCTTGCTGACTCAATTAGAGTTCTGTTTCTCCTTTCAGCAACTCCATTTTGTTGAGGAGTTCTTGGAGCAATGTATTGTATTTCTATCCCCTTGCTTTCACAGAAACAGTTCAAAGTGTGGTTCTTGAACTCTGTGTCCTGATCACACCTTATGATCTTCATCTTTTGATTGCTTTGATTCTCTACCCTGAGAATGTAGGATTTGAGAATTTCAGCAGTTTCATCTTTAGTTCTCAAGAAGTATACCCAAGAGAATCTGGTGTAGTCATCTGTTATCACTAGACAGTATGAATTTTTGCCCATTGACATGACATTTGTAGGACCGAAAAGATCCATATGCAACAGTTGCAGTGGAGTGTCATTTGTATTCAAGGTCTTGGGCTTGTGAGAACTCTTGTGTTGCTTCCCCTTTAAGCACGCAATGCAGTGGTCTTCTAGCTGAAATTCTTTGTCAGGAATCCCTCTGACAAGATTATTTTTCACCAATTTGTTAATAGTTTTGATATTAACGAGGCTTAATCTCCTGTGCCAGAGAGCTGATTCATCAACTGAGGCTTTTGATAAAAAGCAGGAAACACTCCCAGATGGAGTGACTTCATTCATGTCCAGTACATAGAGATTTTCTTTTCTCTGAGCAGTTAATAAAATGCTTTCTGGAGGGGGTGTGGATAAGCCTGGAGACAGTACAAAGCATTCTTTATCTGTGAAGAGCATCCAATGCTTTTGGTCACAGACCTGGGAAACACTCATGAGATTGAAGTCCAATTCTTTGACATAGTTGACCTTATCAATGCTCATTCTTTCGTTGAACACAGTTCCTTGTCCAGTAATGGATCCTCCCTTTGAGTCACTTCCAAATGCAACATATCCTCCATTGAAATGTCTGAAGTTGGAGAGGATGGATCTATTGCCTGTCATATGCCTGGAACAACCACTGTCTACCACCCAGGTGTTATTCTTGTGACCTGGCTGTCCCTGCACATGATAGATTTCTAATTAGTAGGAGGAACCCAAGAGTCTGCAGACTTGAAAAAGATGGTTGTTAGTTTATCCTTTTCAGTATGTTTGCAGTCAATGGAACCAATGATAATGCTTGGAGATGGTTTGGCTTTCCATTGCTTTGTTGGTGATTTTCTAGTTTTCCTCACATTGTCAGCAGCGGATTTTGCTACTGATGTTTCTGGCTTGTCAACAGTAGATCCTGCTGCTGATAGCTTTGCTGAAGTGGCAGCATTCTTTGCCTTGGATTTTGCCTTATCAGCAGTGGACACTCTTGCTGCTGATGGCTTTGCCTTATCAGCAGCAGATTTTGCTGCGGAGGATTTTAGCTTATCAGCAGCAGACTTGGGTGCTGCTGAAAGCTTCTGCTTTGTTTTCTTGGGCTTCACTTGACTACCAACATTTCTTCTAGCTGCTGGTGGTTTAACAACCGATGTATGCTGATCCTTCTTTACCTTTTGTCGTTGAGGGGCTTGATGAAGGATCTGGTTGAAGGGGTTAAATTTACAATTTGCAGCAAAGTGGTCTGATTCACCACAAATGATGCAAGTTTGTTGAGATTTAGGCAGCTTCACTCTTGGGGGAGATAGAGACTCCCTGAACTTAGTTGCTTTGACCTCGTAGCTTCTTACCTTCTTGTTTTTGTTAGTCTTTTCAAGGACATGCTGCTTTGAATTTCTTTGGTATTCCAGGTAATGAAAGCAGGTGCTGACATTGTGGTTATATCTGCCACACACAAAGCATGATCTTGCCAGTTTGTCTCTTGAAAGGTAGACATAGTCCTTTCTTTGGAACATATCCTTGAAGTTCCATGGATGAGCTTTGTTATGTTCAAAAGTGGCTTCTTCTAGGGTCTTTTGAACATATGGAACTTTTTCTTCAGGCATATGACATATATCAAACACCTTCCTCTTTGTGATCGGCTTTGACTGAGGCTTGGGGTTTGTGGGTCCTGATGTCTCTCACTTTTCAATGTTTAGCTTTCTTCCATCTGGAGGATAGCTGATCTTGATCTGTTTGAATGGGACAGGGGCTGGAATAGCTGGAATAACAGCAGGAACTTCAACTCTATTTAGAACAGCTTCAGATGGGGCTGCACTGGTTTCATCATGGTCTGAGTAGGTAGACTCAGATTCCGATGAGGTAGTGCAGTCTTCAACGAAAGGTTCATCCGTTGAAGGATCAAGGTTTCGATTTGCAGTGTCAAGATTTGCAACATTGAAGCTTGGTTCGTGAATGGCAATATAGTCAGCAGGAGGAGGAACAAATTTGTACTGATCACTGTTATACCCAAGTCCAGTCTTTACCTTCTCATGGACTTGAATATCTAAAAGTCTTTGTAACTTTTTGGAGGAAAATTCATATTTTTCAACATGAACTTTCTGTTCCGCCAGTTCAGCTCTGGTAGCTTTTAGTTTGACCAGAAGATCATCAATTTGAGTTTCAAGATTAGTTTGTTCGTGTTTTAACAATGAAATCTCTTTCTTGAGGTAGTTAATCTTTTCTTTATAAGTATTTTCAACCTTTTTGAACTCAGATTTCATCTGATGAAACTCTTCATTTTGATCTATAAGGTTTTGGTTATGCTTTCTATATCCCAAAACTTTATCAATACAGGCTAGAGAGCAAAGATGTTCAAATACCTGAGGTGGTATCTCTGCAGTGTCTGCCATAAGAGCTTGGTTGTTGGCAGGCAGCTCTTCATACTGGAAGCTCCAGTCGAAGTCAGAAGTTCCAACAATTGCACAGGCTGCAGTTTGAACCGGAGGAGTAGCTTGTTGTTATTGTTGTCTGGGTTGGGCTTGGTGAGCTTGTCTTGACTGAGGATTAGCTGGATTTGCTCTTGGTGCCTTGCATTCTCTAGCAAAGTGACCCAGTAGGTTACAGTTGTAACATCTTAGTTTGCTTTTATCCAATCTAACTGTGGTGTTGGAGTTGGTGCTTGGAATGGGTCTTCCGGTTCTAGAGTTGAACCTTTTTGCTCTTATAGAGAGCATGGCATACGAGTGCTGTATGTCCATTTCTTCTAAGTCATCTGGGTGGAAGCATTCTAGATCATCCTTGATAAAGGACATGTTGCTTGAGTTTTCCGAAACAAAAGCAGCAGAGGTTGAGGTTTGGGGAGGAGCTTCTAGGAGAAATGGTGAGGTGTTTGTCTGAGAGGTTGGAGTTTGTGGATGGGTGACAATGGGAGGATAGTAGTTGCTGGAACTAGGACCTGAGTGGTCGGAGTGAAGCGCAGATGAGATGGTGGAGGAAGAAGAGGCTGATTGATGATTGGAGCTCCTTTCCTTGGCTTGAATCATTTCTAATTCATATGTTTTCTGCATGCCAAAGAGCTCTGTCATCTGGAGAGTTTTTAAATTCTCCGTTCTTCTTATAGACACTGTATATAGTGTCCAGCAGCTTGGGAGAGATCTGATAAACTTTTTGAGAATATCTTCATTCTCTAGCTTTACTTTGGAGCACTGCAGTTCTCCCACCAGGTAAGTGTACCTGTTGTACAGAACGGTTAGTGACTCACCTTCCTTCCATACGAAGTTTTCGTATTGCTGTTTCAGGACGTCCCTTTTGTTTTCTTTGACTTCCTCTGAGCCAGCAAACATCTTCTCAAGAGCCTCCCAGAGCTCTTTAGCAGTTTTGTAACTTCTGAAGTTATAAAAAACTTCATTTGGAAGGCACATTTGGATAGCTCCTAGTGCCTTGAAGTCCACCTCCATCTTCTTTATGTCCTCTTCTGAGTACTTGGAGGGCTCCTTCGGAACTAGTGGTCCTCCAGAGTCAGCAGATGCCACCATGGGAGTGTAGGGTCCATCCCTGATGGATTTCCACATTCCGTACTCCTGATAACAGAAAAAGCTTTCCATGCTATTCCTCCACATGTCGTAGTCTTCCCCAGATACCAATCTTGGTGGTCGGTTGATGTTGCCGATGTCTTCAAATCCATTGCTCTGTGCCCTCTTTGTTTTTGTGATTTTGGGTGGCTTGATTGAAGAGAGTTTAGAATATAACCAGAAGTGATTAAACAAGTGTGAGTTTGTTTAATCTGAGCCAAAGCTCTGATTGAGTTTTCATTTGTAATCGTTTATTTGCAAAAGCTTAATACAACAGTGTTCTTATAAGTATTCTTTCTGTTTACTCGATTATACTTGTGTAGTTGTTATTGTTTCCGCCAATTTCAACTAAGAACAGAATCATCTTGTACTTTCACGATCCTACAAACCACATAGTCATGATCACCTAGGATACCATAGAGTTCACTGAACGTCGGAGAAGATGATCGCACAAGAAAGGTGGATATAAGGCCGTTGTATTCATCACATAGCCCGGACATGACAAATAGAACAAGGCCTTAGTCTTTGACCGGTTCACCAATGCTAGTAAGTGTAGATGCATACTCATATGCACGACTTAGTTAAGAAAGAAATGTCTCATTGTAATTATATGACAAGTTAAATCAAGTATGTGTAATTGTAATTAATTCTATGACAATTACGTTTAGAATATGGTTAAAATGAGGGTTATATATGATAACCATATTTATATAATACTATCTCATAATATTACTGATTACAACATAATTTAATATTCAATAACCATATCTAGAAGCTAGAGCGTAAAATTCTAATGAAAAAAATCCCTTAGGTAGCGTTTGGTATGTAGGAATAGGAGATGTAATATAATGGCCTATTACGAGGGAACGAAAAAAATGGTGTTTGGTTGGACGATGGAATGGAATCATCCATTCCACAAGGAATGTCATTCCCTCAAAATCTTTCAAATTCATTCCATCCTCCCCTTGTTTTTTTATTCCATGCACGCTTTCACCATTTATCACCACCACACCCTCCTACCACCACCACTAACCACCACCGCCTCCACCACCCTCCACCACTTTCGCCTCCTCCACCCAACACCATCTCTCGCCGCCACCACCACTGCCACCACCCAGCCCCAGCTCCCGTAGCCATCACTCACCGCCACCTCCCACCACCGCCACCGTCACCACCACCCACCGTCACCTCCCACAACCGCGACCGCCACCGTCACCACCACCCACTGACACCTCCCACCACCACCACCACCACCACGGTCTCCTCCTCCTCCACCCATCACCAACACCTCATACCACGCCAACCCCACCCACAACCACCCACCATCACCCACCGTCACCCACCACCACCCACCACCACCCACCACCACCACCGCCACTCACCACTGATTTTATTCTTTCGTCTTTTCTAGCCTAGCAAACAACATAAAGTAATAATTTATTTCATTCTCTCATGGTAACCAAACAAGACAATGGAATGGAATGGTTCAATTTCATTTATTTGTCAATTCCATTATCTCGTTCATTCCATTCCATTGCCGCATACCAAACAGACCCTTAGGACTTTTATCCTTTCCGTCCCTAAATTTTGTTTTGAATGATTTGAGTTTTTTATATGATTAAACCGTATAACTTAAAATGAAAATATTAAAGTTGAAGTATTTATTCAAACAAAACATGGAACCTTAATAGGGTTTTGTCGATTATCATCTTTTAGAAAAGAAAAATTTCTCGGATTGGAACGTGAGAGAATGAGCACATTCGTAAATAGGACATCTTAGATGAGAGAGTGTAGTATGTTTGAGAGGGTTGTGTTTTTTACGTGGAATGTTAAATATATTAGACGATGAAAGCAATTAAAAGAGACACCATAAATATAAATAAGGGCTAGGTTGAACACAAGCTACCAAGTATATGCATGCTTATGCTTGATTTACACCGACAAGATTGGGTACCAAAAGTCAAAGTGGTTAGCCAGAACTTTACTCATATTTTCAAATAAGAGTTGCAATGTTTGAATGTTTTGTCCATTTGGAACCATGATTAAACTTGTCAAACCTTAGGAAACCCAAGGATCAATCATCTTATTCAATTCCAATTCAACCTTAAGAAACAGTTTCGGGTTTGACCCGGTTCAATAAAAACTGTCTGGTTCAACCATTAGAACTCACGGTTTTATGCTTGAGCCCGTCGAGAGACGATGGGTGTAGTTGTCTCTTAAAAATATGGTCATATCACAATAATGACAGTTTTTCGCATGCGTTATAACGGGGTACAATTATAAACCTAGAAGACATTTGTGTGATACTTTTTAGAATATCCGTAATTGGTTAGTGATAATGATAGAAAAGTGTTGTCGCGTATGCAGTCAAGTCATCACTATAAAGATATGTAATGGGTTAGTGATAGTGATTTGTAATAATTAGGTAATCGTTAATTATTTATATATTTAGACATATTTTTAAATTCAACATTTAAAAAAAATAAAACATTAATATTAATATTACTTTTTTTTTTCAAAACATTACAAAATAATAATTAAACAAAAAGAAGTTATTAAATTCTATATATTTTCAATTCCTAATCTCTTACTTTGTTTTTCTCCACGATTTCACGATCTCCGCCCGTCAAATGATCGATATTCTGCCAAAGTAGTTCCAATTCGATGTGTTTTTCTTTTTCTTTCTTCAAGTTGATATTAACCTTGGCGCGTCTTTGTTTATCTTTCTTCAAGTTAAATTTCTCCTTTGTTAGGTCGTTGAAGTGATTCATTTTCTTTGATACAGTTTTCAAATTTTGAGATGTGATAAAATATTTAAAAATTGGTTAGTATTTGTAGGTGTTTTTGAGTTAATATTTTTTAAATGTTGATAACGACTAGTTTGTATGGGAGATTGTGGCCCCACGTCTTTCACACCCATTGAAGTTTCACGGTCTACCATTTCACGCCCCCACTACTAGAGATGCATAAATCGGTTTTTTTAACCGAATCCGGATCGGATAAGTCAAACGTGGTCAATGACCGGATCCGGTGGAACCGGTTCCGGATCGGATCCGGTTTTGGGGTATGAGATTTGGAACCTATTTGGAACCGGATCCGACTAAATATCCAATTTTATCCGGTTTTATCCGATTGGTTCCGGATTTTTTGTGTCCGATTTTGTCCGGTTCCATTTTGTCCGATTTTTATCCGGTCCGCATAAATCCTTGGAACCGGTTCTGGATCCGGCAGATCCTAAAAAATCCGGTCCGGTTCTTTTTTATCTGGTTAGGGTCGGATCCGGTTTCGGATTATCTTTCGGATCGGATCCGGATCCGGTTTGTTTGTGCACCTCTACCCACTACAGAGGGCCTTAATGTATTGATATAAAAGATGTATATTTTTTATGTGCTTTAATTTGCTTTTACAATAATCTTCCTGTTGTCACTTTATTAAGGACAAGAGATGGTATTATAAGAAAAAGTCATTGTAAAAGTCGTATCTTTTTATCGTCATGCCATTCACGATGGACAATGGTTCTTTAAATATTACCAAAAGATAGTTAAATCATCCTCTATCAATGTTATTTTTTAGGACAAAGTAAAATACATTAAGTTCAATATTTTCTTAATTTCTTATCTCGCAATATTGTTGATATGCTTTCATTGGCTCGTAGTACATGACAAATGAATTTATTTCTATTTATTTTTAAAAAGTTGTCTTGTTGTACGGACAAGCTTCTTTACGGCAAACCATTACGTAATAGATTTTTAATTTCTTGGGGCACATAGGGATGGAAAGGTGGTGGGGCAATGATGCCGTCTTGTTTTTGACTTTTCTAACATCACATGTAATGTTTAAATCGATTTCATCATAAATACTACATACAACGTTCACAAATAACAATTTAAAGGTGATTTTAGAAAACATTTATTCATAAAATAAGTAATCATGAGAAAAATGATGGAAATTTTGTTAAGGATCATTTTATAAGCATTAATAATAACACGTAGAGTTCCGGTAATCGGGACTTATTATGCATCGACTTGACAGCTTTTATAGTTTTATACCCTTTCAATTGATATAACTTTGTAGCTAGTATGATCATCGTCTGTAATCACTACTACCAAAAGTGAAAAACCTACCGTTAAAATCATGGTTAAAGTCTAATCTATGATGGTCTTACGGCGGTCTTTGTTTAATCATTGGTAATTGCAAGAGTTTGAGTAGGTTTTGGAGTCATTGTCTAGATATGATTAGTTAGGGATAATTACTTGGTCGAATTTATTTATTAGGTTTAAGAATTTTAGTAGGATTAGAATATTTGGTTTTTGTTTTCCTATTTATAGGTTTTATTTTTGTTTCTGTTTATACGGTTTATTTGTTTGGAAGTTTAATTAAATGAATGAGAATGGAAGTTACGTAATAGAGCTTTTAGTCTTCAAAGAAAGATAAATGAAAGGATAAGGAAGAAGAAGCACGCACATCTTACTCAAGGAGTGGTGAAATGCATCATGATGTGAAAATGATTGTGAACACACAACGATTAGAGGGTGATTGTTGGAGTCTAATTGTTGGTAATCGCAAGAGTTTGAGTAGGTTTAGAAAGTCATTTTGCTTATTATTATTTGAAGGTGTTTGAGTGCTGTCTAGATATAATTGGTTAGAGATATTTACTTTAATTTATTTATTATGTTTAAAAGTTTGAGTAGATTACAATGTTTGGTTTTTGTTTCCTATTTATAGGGTTTTTTGTGTTTCATATTTATATAGTTTACTTGTTTGCAAGTTTTATTGAATAAACACGAATAAAAGTCACGTAATAGAGTTTTCAGTCTTAACTCGAGACAAATGGGTCGTTGCTAATGATTTTACGACAACTTTGTGGCCAATTATTTTGTGATAGTTTTCGCGATACAAAAAAATATCTGTATATTTTCAACAGACAATTTTATGATAGGTTTAGTGATGGTTTCGAAGGCCAGTTACGAGACAGTGGCGTATGTGATATGGATTCTGATTCTGGTTGTGCTTTGACTTGTCTTCATGATACGATTCCAAGCTTAGACTTCAGTTGTTTCACTAACAAGGGCATCGCCCCCCTAAAGCTCAATATGTATTGGCGAGTGCCCTTTTTACTAAAATTGTCCAGGACATGGAAGTACACTTTGACATGATAATTAGACAAAATGTCGTTTCTGAGTGTGTACGTGCACCACATGCTAAAGATTTTCTTCTTGATGTCCTTGTAGATGGGCTAGGCCAATATATGTCTTCGGTGGAGCATCGTACTATTCTTAAGTATCGCCTCATTATTCTCTTTTTCAGGTTTATGAGATATGCCGTATTTGTCGCAAGGTGTGTTTGGACTCCTTTGAGGAGCATGTAGTACATTGTAGAGACCGCCCCAAGTTCAATTACCGATATGATTTGCTTATGGATGTCCTTTTATACACATACATACGTGCCAGGAATCGTGTTAAAAAAGAAGCACCAATGATTTTTTAACAACTCATTGGAAAAGAAGATGAACACCCAGACCAACTAATTTGATCTTCGGTTGGAAGGAGGGATACACACATGTGCGGATCAAATAAGTGTTTCTCCTCCTCTGGCCTTTGAGAGTAGTGCTTTCACGGTGGGTAAGACAGCTTTAAAAGATGCTTCATGCAAGTTATCAAAAACGAGAAAGCATGCCTTGACAACCAACGCATGTTTATTCAATTTGCATTTGATACTTTTGGTTTTCTTGTGTTAGAGGCGCTGAAGTTTCTTAGTCGTGTCCAACGAGTAATACATAGTTATGTTATGAACCCAAGATCTACGGATATAGTTTATAAAACATTTGGTTTGCTATTCAAAAAGGGCTTGTGACGCGACTTGTTGTTTGTTTGCCTTCTGTTTCAATGTACTTTTTATGAATGTATTAAATGTGTTTGGCTTGTATTTCCACAAATTTAGCAATGGATTTCAGGACTATTTTGTGAAGTTTCTAGAGACAGTTTCCACGACCATTTTGTGACTGTTTAAGAGATCATCAGATGATGGTTTTGCATGCGATGATTTTCCTGGCCATTTAGCAATGATTTTTGTGACTCATATCACGGCCAGTTAGCGATGTTTTTGCGACGGTTTTAACGACGGAAACTGACCAGAGCTTTAGTTATGGATGATAATGGGACAAGTTTCGGTCCGCAAACCTGATTACAAAAGTGTCACATACCTGACCCAAAACCCGTCGGTATCTATCCGACATTTAAATGTCGGGTATTGGGCTTACCCACGGGTAATCGGTATCCCCGTTACAAAAGCAAATTCCTAACATCAGTTGTTATGAATCATATCAGAACGAAAATAAAATTTAATGTGTAACTCATATTAGTTATGGATCATATCAAAATGGTATCTAGACGTGCTTTTTGCGATCGAATATAACAAAACAAAAACACAGAGTAACATCGACTATAATACAACAAAAACCCAAAGTAAGGGACTGACATTTCATAATCTTGTTAAATATAATTAAAATGAAATATAAATATATTAATAAAATAAATAAGAAAAAGGAATTATTTTTGGGTATATAATCTGGTAAACGGGTATGCTTTATCGGGTAAATGAGGATCCTATTAAATTTCTAATCCAGCCACTTATACCCGGTCTATTACCATATTACCCGACGCCATACTCGTCCTTGATGTCTCGGGTTTCGGGTATTCCTATCAGAAAAACACAAACAAAAACCATGCAAATAAAATTCCTTACCATTTACATTATCTGATTGGTAAGAAGTGTGTTTTGCAGTTTTCATAAAACTATCTAAATTTCTCATGACTCTTATATATATATAATATGCTTGCACCCTACACCACCACCGTTGTTTCTTCCCCCTCCGTCCATCCTACGCCTTATCTCCACCGTGAAATCAACCTCATCGATCTCCACTTTAGACCACCAAATCCATGAAAACATACATGGCTTTGTTCCACCCTAATCGGAAACTCAATTCAGATGATTTTTTTGGCTAAACTTGCAAGGAAAACTCAATTTGTTGCTCTCAATCATTGTAATCCTAATTAATATAATTTGTGTAATACCTTTCACTAGTAATGATATTTTTTACGAATGTTTAAAAATTAACTTTGAAGTAACCTAAACACGTCTGATTTTTCATGTCTTGAATAGGTAAAACTCAACCTATTTGGCCAACCAATTCTTGGACATCTAATCTAAGTAAATAATATATATTTTGAAGTTACTACAAGTATGCACTCAATTATTCATCATCCGATTGCATGCATTAGCCTAATTAATCCATTGACGTGATGAAAACATAAATTATTTCTCAAAAAGAGAATTTAGTCTTATTTGTTGTAACATGAATCCATGAGATGCTTAACCAAAATAAGGTTTAACCCCATATTGAAGAAAATAGAAGACTTGATCATCCTTCTAAACAATAATGGTAAGTCCATTCTTCACGGTTTTTTTTTCTGACTTATTTTTCCATTTTAGATTTCTTATTGTTTGTCGACTCACATCTTCTTATAGTTGTTCACTCTTAATCACGCTTAAAATCTACTTTTTAGGAATTTATGTCCTCTAGGAATATTTATTTAACATTTTGTAGTTTAAATATATAGTAACAAGAGATGGCTAGGAAGGTTCCAAATTCTTTAGTTTCCACGTTAGAAATGGTCGGTCCGTGTTAAATGCAAATAATATTGGAATTATAGGAAGCCTTCTTTCAAATCCACGGTAAAAGACGCAAGAAGATATAGTCAATCAATACTGGCATGTACGATTTTTTTATTCTTGGAAAAGTCTTCGTCTCCTAAAGATTATTTTTTGCAAAACTCATAAACCACATTAATGAAAATTTGTGAGCATCAAAACATATAGTTTCTTTTGGTTTATTTTATAAAGATTAGGTTCAGGTAAAAATGATTTTAATTGTAAAAAGGATGAGAAGGATTTAGAACCATTAGATCAAATTGTAGAAAAGATTTAATTGTTGAGATTAAATTGTATGAGAAAAAGTTGTTGGGAGAGTATTTTAGTCTTGGCCACTTTTGTTGACTTTTTATCAAGTTCCCCCCCCCCCTCATTTTTAAACGTTCATAACTTTTACATACGACATTATTTTTTCAAAAAAAATAAACATAAAAACGAGCGTTTTTTTTATCTTTAAAACAAGTATAGTGTCGTTATAAACAAAAACGATTTTTTTTTACGTTTTCCAGCTCATTGTGTAATTAGTCAGGTCAATGTCTAATACAAGTTTATTGTGTAATACAAGTTCAATATGTAATACAAGTTAATTGTGTAATACAAGTTCATTGTGTAATACCACGTCTAGTCATTGTGTAATACAAGTTCATTGTGTTATATGTATTTGTCATTGTGTTTTACGTTTTCCAGCTTATAGTCATTGTGTACTACAAGTTCATCGTGTAATACAAGTTCATTGTGTAATACCTTGTCTGGTCATTGTGTAATACAAGGTCATTGTGTAACTAGTCAGGTCACTCTGTAATACAAGTTCATTGTGTTATATAAGTTCAATGTGTAATACAAGTTCATCGTGTAATACAAGTTCATTGTGTAATACCACGTCTGGTCATTGTGTAATATCTGGTCATTGTGTAATACAAGTTCATTGTGTAATACAAGGTCATTGTGTTATACAAGTTCAATGTGTAATACAAGTTCATTGTGTTATATGTATTTATCATTGTGTTTTAAGTTTTCCTCAGGTCATTGTGTAATACAAGTTCATCGTGTAATACAAGTTCATTGTATAATACCACGTCTGGTCATTGTGTAATACAAGTTCATTGTGTAATTAGTCCAGTCATTGTATAATACAATTTCATTGTGTAATTAGTCAGGTCATTGTGTAATACAAGTTCATTGTGTAATACAAGTTAATTGTGTCAAATATTTTTCATCATTGTGTTATATGTTTTCATCATTGTGTTTTACGTTTTCCAGCTCATTGTTTAATTCGCTCATTATTGTGTAATTCGCTCAAATATGTCAGGTCATTGTGTAATATGCTCATTGTGTAATATCAGTTCATTGTGTAATATCAGGTCTGATCATTGTGTAATATCAGACCTTGTATTACACATTGACCTGGTGTATTACACATTGACCTGGTATATTACACATTGACCTGGTATATTACACATTGACCATTATGCACTTCTTTTAAAAACAATAAAATGACACATGTCAAGTATAGAATCATTCTTATCCTTCTTATTTTTAAAACCCTTTTTATTATAACCTAACCCTATTTTATAATAATACTTGGTTATATACTCATTTATTACATGGGGTTATTTAATAGAAAAATGAAAGTACGATAAAGTGTAAAAAAATTAAAATTTATACTCTGTATTAAATGAAGGTTTTGGTGACACAAACTTTCTCGTCTCTCTCTCCTATTAATTGTACAAATTTTCTTTAATTAGTTTTTAATAATTTTTTATTTTCCGTCTCTCTTTTATTAAATAATAATAATTTTTTATAATTTATTTTATAAAATGCTTTTTATTTAAAAAATTATAGGTTTTTTCATAAAACATTTTATAGAAATTGAACAGTTATTTCATTCTTTTTATAAATTTTTTTAAAAAAGTAACTATATGACGTTTTTGAAATTTGTATTAAAAACTATGTAATATGTAATGTGTAAATATTCATTATTACATATAAAATATTGTATTTACTTATTTTATTTAATCAACCCGTATAATACACGGGGTTTATAATCTAGTAATGTATAAAATAAAAAATAAAATTATTTGTTTCCTTAATTAAGTAATAATAATTAGAATTCAAATTTTATTTTATTATTTTTTTAAAAATAAAAACTTTAACATAATTAAATTTCAAAATTCAAATTTACTTAAAATAGGATAAATTAGAAGATTTTGATAAGAAATAATATAGTAATGACACGTGACATTCTTTGGAATCGTTTATTAGAATAAAAATTTACATAGACCGTATATAGATTTATTTATAATTTTATTCTTTCTCATTTTCAACTCTTTCAATACACATACTAGAGGTTATTTGTTAACTTTTTGTGCCACGACATATAATAAAATCTTTGGAGAATTTGAAGGGCTATAAACATAAACTATTGTGAGAAGCGTATTTTAATTTTATTTACATTTATAAACATGCAATTTTTATTATTTCTACAAATGTACACGTTTGAAGTATTTATACACAATTTCTTTTCTACTAAATAGAAAAAGAATCATATTCTTTTGTTTAACTATTGTAAAAATAATAAAACTAATAATAGATTATAAATATACTTCATCCTATGTGTTAAAAATTATGCTTTGGATTCTTAATTAAAATGAAAAAATTATTGACATGAACTCTATTTTGTAGATTTGGTAACATTTTGGTCCTTCCTACCATTTAACCGCATAACCATTAAACTCATCTTGTATTTCGATATATGAGAAAGTTTATAGTGAAATTCATCTTTCTCAGCTATATGGTGCGGTTCAGATGATAAGAATATTTAATTTGATAACCGTAATATACCATTCTTCCGGTTGTATTAGGAGTATTATATTTGTAATATCCCAAATCAGTTGACGGGGAGAATGAAACCTTCCTTATAAGTGATGGATACCTTATCTATGAAGACGCGTTTTGCCTAGGCGAGCAACTTTTCAGGTGAAAACAAAACCGTGAGTTCCTGGATGGGCAACCCATCGGGAAAAAGCGGACAATATCTTGAAAAAGTTTGTTTGGGCTGTTACAGAAGGTATCAGAGACAGGGGTCGGACTGGTGTGCCAACAAGGACGTTGAGCTCCGTAACAGAGGTGGATTGTAATATCTCACATCGGGTAAGGCGGAGAACGAAGCCTAAGTTATAAGGGGTGTATACCTTCTCTATCAAGACGCTTTATGTCTGGGCGAGCAACTCGTCGGGTGAAAATAAAACCATGAGTTCCTGGATTGGCAACTCATCAGTGGCAAAGCGAACAATATCTTGGTACAGTTTGCTTGGGTTGTTACAATATTCCGAGCGTGTACTTGGAGTATCCTAAAAAAAATCCATGCTGTAATAGAGTATTCGCAAGGATACTCCACGAGTGTACATAGTGTGTTCACAAGGAATAATCTGTGCGTATACTTAGCGTATTTGTGTGAGTATTCTGGCGCACATACTTAGAGTACACACATGGATACTCCGGTGTGTGTTCTTAGAGTATTCCACTATTGGTGACAATAGCAATTTTTATAGATTTTCGGGTGTTGATTCTTATGCAGATAGAATAGTAACATAGCCTGCTGTTTGAGAAAGTTACATAAATTCAGGTGAGTTCCATCATAAATGAAAGAGCTCATAACTCAGTTAGAAGAGCTTTTAGATAAATGTTTCATTGAACTAAGCATTTCACTTTGAGGTGCTCGGTGTGTTTGTAAAGAAGAAAGACATTAGCATGCAGCTGTGCATTGACTACCGAGAGTTGAACAAGTGCAAAGCATACAGGAGACGGTAGCATGTGGATGTACAATGACTATAGGCGACAGTAATAGTTTTTATAGATGTTCGCGTGTTAATTTTTATGCATATAGTATGGTAACCTAGCCAAGCGTTTGAGAAAGTTACATCAACTGAAATGGGTTAAAGATCCCCTTTATGCCTACTTTTGGGGTGATGTGGATGCTGTTTGAAGTGCTTACTATAATCATGTGATAGTAAATGTAAGTGAAAGAAGTTTTAAAGAAAGTTAAAACAAGACGATGAATGTTTATACAAGTAAAGATGTATATGAAACTTAACGAAAGTTAGAGAACGTTTTTATAAAAGGAAGAAGGTAAATGTTTTTATAAGTCTAAACATAGTTTATATCTGGGGAAAGGAAGGGAAGGGTACCTTCGGGAATAGATGTTACTTTTTTTTTGTTGGCAACACTTTTATAGGTGCCTTTGTGGCTAGCCAATGGTTGTATAATTGGTTATGTTTGATAAGGAATGATGGCAGTCATTCATAGGGTAAACGTAAAGCTAAGTGTTTATTATCTTCCTAGAAGTAACGAGCCTTATGGGACACAGTGATTAGTTGTAAACGTAGAGGTAACAAGTCTTAGGTTACACTACTAGTACTTTATGGTCAAAACGACGTGAATTACAATACTGATTGGAATTGATGGTCAAGGTAAATATATTATATGGTTAAAGAGATGTGAAGTAGAGTACCTAGTGTGAATTGATGGTTAATGTACATAAATAGAATAGACAAATAATGTATATGACTTGAAAGTGAAGTTTTTGTGAAAGTTATGCTAATTTCGCCTTTTGATGTACGTGTGTGTTTAAGTCCTTCCTTTATTAAATGTATTTTTTTATATAAAGCTGAAACTCACTCAACATAGCTAACTTTTATTATACACATCAGGTTAAGTGTAGGTTGGATGGTAGCTTGTGGATACCTGGCTTTCTACAAATAGTTACCTGACGGTTGAAGATCTAGCATCCAGTTATGTTTATGTTTTGAAGGTTTGCTATGTTAAAACAATATTTTATTAATTTTGGACAAGGCTATGATTTGTAAATAAGTTTTTTAGCTGAGAGAAAGTTCTATGTTTAAGAACTATGTATTTGTAAATAAATTCAATATTGAATATTTTGTAAATATTTTAGATTTACATGAAATTTCCAACAGGAAATTCTTGAATATTTTGTAATTAATTTAGATTTATATGAAATTTCCAACGGTAGTTCGTTAGTGATTTATTCAGTGAAATAACAATTACTAACGGTAGTCCGTCGTTGATTTATCTACGAAATCATCATCTATGATCCTGCGGTGACATATGCCATCATTGAACGTTCCATATGAGGCCCGTCACTGAAGTCGATGTGGGTTTTGATCTCATCAGTGATCCATGGGTAAGTGAATGTTGACAACCATTTATCCTTCTGTAAAATCAGTTGGTAATGCGTCGGTAAAGTTTTTTCCCGCGACATGATTTCCCATTGACTTTCAACATATTTCATGGATAAAATATTTCTGATTAATCAACTTCTTCCACAAAACTTGAACTTGTATATAACATAAAATGATACTTAAGATATTACTTGCTACAATATTATCTCTACACTCTTTATTACATAACAATAATATTAATTGTTGTTGTATATATATTCATGTATATACAAGTAGGTGATATGTATTCATAGTATATAAATAAGTACAATAATACAAGTGCTGCAAGGAAAAGGTCGTAGTATCGCCATCTTATCCGAACACATGCTTCATCAAATCTTCTCTATTATTGATTGATTCTCTCGGTTCAAACCAATGGGAGTTGAGATAAACATCATCACACACACAGACTATGTGAGAGTGAGAGTGAGAGAGAGAGAGAGAGAGAGAGAGAGAGAGAGAGAAAGACCATACTCTTATTAGTCGGTATAGCACAATCAGTAAAGGATTGGAGGGTGCACTTTAAACTAGGTCCCCTGTCATGTGAATTCGCCAATCCACTTGCTCCCCTCATACATACATACGTATCTCTATATACATATGTATATGTACGTGTTATATATCCATCAATAATTATAATGCAACTTGTATATAATATTACCAAGTCGCCATGAATCTTCTTGGTTCCTCACCATCTCTAAGTTGACCCACCACAACCACACCTCTTTCGTATATTTTACGTACATCAAAGAGCACGCACACACACACACATATATCACCACAACTTGAAACAAACAACATTTTATTACCCCTTATTTTACCATGGATAATATTATAAGAAATAATTGAAGTAATAACCAGTTTTTTATTTGATAACTACTCTTAAACAATTTCATAATTTATAAATTATTTTTTCTTTTAATTGTTAAATACTCTTTGAACATATATCTTGAACATAAAAAAATGAATAGTCTTACATATACGTATCACATAACGTTACATATACGTGATACATATTATTGCATATATGTTACATTAACATGATGATAATTATTAAATATACGTAACAATATGTGTTTGAAAATGATTTTATTTATCACTTAAACCTCACGTAATATTTTATATGCACCATACACAATAAACTTTGCAAGTGTTCCTATATATACTCAACCTTTCTCCTACACCTACTTCACAAACACCATATTTTCTTCTCTCAAAACTCCCCTATTTACTTCTCTCTCTAACTAATTATGGATGGAAGCTCCACAGATGATCAGAGCACAACCACTGAAACAACCTCAACCGTTGTGGCTCCGGTGGCTACGAATCCACCGATCGGAAGCCACGGGAGTGTGGTTCTTGATTTAGAAGTTGGTTTGGAGGCTGAGTCAAGGAAGCTGCCTTCATCAAGGTTCAAAGGTGTAGTCCCACAGCCTAATGGCCGTTGGGGTGCTCAGATTTATGAGAAGCACCAGCGCGTGTGGCTCGGTACGTTTAACGAAGAACACGAAGCTGCGAAAGCGTACGACACCGCGGTGCAACGGTTCCGCGGCCGTGACGCGGTTACCAACCTTAAACTCCTTCCTGCCGACACTGAAGAAGCTAGTTTTGAAGCAAGTTTTTTAAACTCTCATTCTAAAGCTGAGATTGTTGATATGTTGAGGAAACACACATACAATGATGAGCTTGAGCAAAGTAAAAGAAACTGTAGCTTAAAAAACAGCCCTTTTAGCGATGGGTTTGGATCTGGTCGCAAACCGGTCAACGCTCGGGAACAATTGTTTGAGAAGACGGTGACCCCTAGCGATGTCGGAAAACTGAACCGGTTGGTCATACCGAAGCAGCACGCGGAGAAGCACTTCCCTTTGCAAATTGGGAACACATCTAAAGGAGTTCTTTTGCATTTTGAAGATGTAGGGATGAAAGTGTGGAGATTTCATTACTCATACTGGAACAGTAGTCAAAGCTATGTGTTGACCAAGGGTTGGAGCCGGTTTGTGAAGGAAAAGTGTTTAAAAGCAGGTGACATTGTGAGTTTTCAACGATCTACCGGTCCGGATAAGCAGCTTTACATCGACTGGAAGACGAAAAACGGGTCTGGTAATACGAATCCCAAACCAGTCCAACCAGTCCAGATGTTTAGGCTATTTGGAGCGGATATATGTAGTGGTAATAATACGACTCATGGGGTTGATAGCACTTGCAATGGAAAGAGAAGTAACATAGAAATGTTGTTGGAAATAGGGAATTGTAAGAAAAGAATTATCCACCATTTGTAACAATTTCTTTAATTTCTTTTTCTGTGGGTGTTGGTTTGATAATATTTTGGACTACTTTTTTTCTTCTAGAGATGATGATGATATGGCTGGAAAGTGGTGGGAATGGAATAGAGAAGGATGCAAGTTGCAAGTTGCAAAAGTTTGTATATTGATTTTTAGAATTCAGCATAATTGAGCTAAAGAAAGCTCCATGTAGTGATCAAGTTGAACAGTTGTAAGAAAAACTCAAAAAATAGAAACTTCTTTCTTTCTTTGTTTTTCATAAATTCTTCATCTCAATTAGGTCTTTGCATAATCTTTTAGTGTCATCAAATATGTTATTGTTAAGATTAAATTATTTTTTTGATTCATCTATCCTTTCAAGAAAGTAGTTCTCTTTATTAATTTAGGTCTTTATTTATGTTTTTATAAATTCACAAGATTTTCCTTCAATTAATTTCTGACAAGTTTAATTTATATATATATATATATATATATATATATATATATATATATATATTCTATGTAAAAAAGATTGAATTCTTGATTCTTCAATGTTGTTGGTTTTAAACTCATTTAAATCTGATTTTTGTTTCTTTGATCTTCCCCTACTAAAAAAGGCATGTATATATGTTATCATATAAATATGGTACAATGGATGTTTTCTTGAAGAACCTTTCTAGTTTTGGGTGAAAATGTTTCATTGTCATTTCTTGTTTTAGCATAATAACTGTTTAAATATCTGCTTATGTTTCATGACAAGCTAGTCCCACACACTACCACCGCACACACACACTTGTTGTACAACACAGTACAAGTATTCGTATGCTATGAGCCATCATTCAACACATAGTAGATGGAGCCACCTTTTAACCTTTCATGCTAAGATACTATAGCTTTTACCACAAGTGGAATAAAAATTGTGTGGTTGTCATAATCTCATCAATATCCGGAACTGTTTCCTTTGAAAGATATCTTGAAATCTATAACATAATATTTTTTGTTAAAAAGTTATATCTTGTACGGAACACTAATTATTGTTCAAGCAATTATTCATTGAAATTGTTTTTGTCTTCTATTTTAGATTCTTGATGATATGGATTAATTTCACAATATTACACAAAGTTTCTGTTAAACCATGTGATGATTAAAATACTGCTTAAGTAGCGTAATATAGTTTTAAGGTTTAGGGTTTAAAGTTATTAATATATCGTTAACCATAGAGAATAATTTTCCAAATGAATATAAAAGAACATGCACACACACAAGCAAATTATGATTTGATGCTATCAATCTAGGTAAAAGTGATATTTGAATAGTTCAAGATCTAACCCTAAGATCATATGCTATATCCAGAAAGATAGAAAACAAGGTACTATATATCTTATTTAATTAGATAATCACACCCATATATTCATACAATGAACCTCTGCATACAAGTTACTCTTAAAATAATCAAGATCGAAACTAGTTAAAGCCGATAAACCAAAATTTTAATTATTGCATATCAACTCGCATAACATTTTGAAACAAGGAGTATTTTCTTGTTAATTAACTTCTATAACACTACAACAATATCACCTTATACCGACGATTTTTTTTGCCTTATAGCGACGACTTGTCGTCGGGATAGATTATACCGACGACTTGTCGTCGGGATTACCTCGTACCAATAGCCCAATATTGTCGTCGGTATAGGTCAGCCTATACCGACGACAAGGGCCTATTTAAATAATCCAAAAAGAAAAAATCTATAGCGACGACAAGTCGTCGGCAAGTAGCCTAAGTCGACAACCAAGTTACCAAAAAATGATTGAGTTTCCCGTGTAATAGATTGACTGTCTACATAGGGAATTGGAGTTTGGTGTTCACCTACGTGACTTGATTCACCACCTTCGCATCCAGTGTCGACAACCAAAGTATAATCATTTGATTGAGTGTCGTGCAATATATCTATCTAATTAACAACACTAGGATGATCCCAAAGCTTCCGATGGTGAACGTCCTCAACAACCCTCCATTGGCCACTGGTTCGAGAAGGATCTCGAAGATAGAACACTTGTTTAGCATGTGTGACTAATATATATTGGACATCATCATACCATTCTTTGCCAACATACCATTCACAGCCGATGTCAATTATGATAGTATTGTTTTGCTTAATTAATCTTTTACCTCTCGTGTCGACCCATTTACAACGGAATAATACAACCGAGTAACCATCAATGTAGTTCAACTCTATGATCTCCTTTAGTTGACCATAAAATGGAGTATCGTCTTCTCCTATTGTAACCATACCACTGTTCTGAGTAGCGCGTCGGGATCACGATTTTGTACCACAAATCTAACATCATTGACTATGCAAGCAGTGTAAGAATATGCGTACAAGGGACCATGTGCCAACACCCTTAATTCTTTATTATTGGGTGTAAAAGATGAATATGAAAATACATTTGCTTCATATTTTAACCATGAAAAAAAATCGGTTTGCATATTGCGTTCAGGAAATTTAGATTCAAATTCACTGGTAGATGGACAAAATAAAATTCAAATTAGTGGAATTAAATGAAAATATAATAATAGTTTATCACTGGTAGATGGACAAAAAAACTTACGATTTGTAGTCTTTGATTTCGTCGCATTTGTTCAACACAAACCATTGTAATGATTTGTTGGCATGTTCAGAGAGCACCTTGATTTTCTTTTTAGATATTAGTCAACATTGTAAAAAAAACACTTGAAACTGCATTTTGGTAATGCCAGCATCTGCATTTTTATCTGGTTGGTTAAATTTGGTCTGCATACCGTCCAGATACATAGAGCAGAATGTCAAGGCTTCATCTGCAACATAACCCTCCGCAATTGAGCCTTTAGGTTTGGCTTTGTTTATAACATATGCTTTGAGCTTTTTCATGTATCTTTCAAAAGGATACATCCATCTCATATACATAGGGCCACCAAAAATAGCTTCTTCAGGTAAATGAAGAATGATACGAACCATTATGTCAAAAAAATGTTGGAGGATATATCATTTCCAAATTGCATAATATCTTAACCACTTCCTCATTTGCTTCATACATGTCTTTCACATCTACTGATCGTGCATAATTTTTTTTGAAAGAATGTGCAAACGTCATTGATTGTTGTTGAAACATTTTTGTGCAGACCCGATCGTACACGTATTGGCAGCAATCGTTGCATGAGGATGTGATAATCATGGGACTTTAACCCAATTATATTTGAATAATTGTGAAGTACCTTATTTTTGAAATTCGATCCAAATCCATCAGACAGTCTCACTTCTTAAATAAACTGACAAAAACGTTCTCGATCACTAGGTGTGAAAGAGTAAGGAGCTTGTGGTTGGTACAAATTATTATTTTTTTGTGTTAGCCATAGGTTATGTAGAATACCCATATTTTCCAAGTCTTTGCGGGCTTTGTGTGTGTCTTTTGATTTATCGTTCATCAACAAAGTACCCAATAAACTCTCACACATATTTTTCTCCACGTGCATAACATCAAGATTGTGTTTTAAAAACAGAGAAGACCAATAATACAGCTCAAAGAAGATACTTTGTTTAGTTCAATTCAACTCTGATGCAAGACGTTTTCTTTTAATCCCTCCATTCATTGGATGTTTCCCCGGGATACGATCTGGGAGACTTTTTAGTTGTTCTAATATTTGAGCATTAGTCAATCATCAGGGAGGATGTCTTGTCTCTTTCTTGCCATCAAACGACAGATCGTTCCTCCATTTATGCTTTCTAGGCAAGAATCTTCTGTGTCCAACAAAAGCTATCTTATTCGTTATAGCACACGAAGGTGTGTCAATGTTACACGTAGGGCATGCTTTATAACCTTGACCACTTCATCCAGACAAGCTACTACGAGCAGGATAATCGTTGATAGTCCATAATAGTGCGACATGCATCCTAAATACAGTTTTGGTTGATGCATCTCTCACCTGGACTCCTTCAGCCCACAACATTTTCAACTCATCAACCAAAGGCCTTAAGAAAACATCAATGTCCTTACTAGGTGATTTAGGCCCGGGAATTAGCAAGGTTAACATGAAAGAAGACTCTTTCATACATAACCACGGTGGTGTATTACATGTTGTCAACACTACCGGCCACATACTGTAAGTCTGATTCATGTTACCGAACGGATTAAAACCATCGGCAGCCAAACCTAAGCGTACATTCCTTGGTTCTTTAGCAAAATCCGAATATCTCTCATCAAATTCTTGCCATTCCTTCCCATCAACCGGATGTCGCATCATACCATCCGTTGAGCGTCCAGTATTATGCCAGATCATATATTTTGCCGTTAGTCTTGAACTATACATTTGTCGAAGTCGTGAAGTTAAAGGAAAGTAGAGCAACACTTTCTGTGGTACTTTCTTCCCCTTTGTGTTTTTGTCAACCCATCTGCTCTCATTACAAACCGGGCAGTTTTGCATTGATTCATTATCCTTCCAAAACAGTGCACAATCATTAATGCAAGCATGGATAGACTGATATCCTAACCCAATCTTACTCAATTTCTTCTTAGTTTCATAGTGTGACGCTGGAACGTGATTTTCCTCCGGCAACGCAATTTGTAGAAGCTCTAACAGTTGGTCAAACGAACTATTCGTCCATTTGTTGATAACTTTGATATGCATCAATTTGGCTATGAAGTTTAGGGAAGACATTTGACTACAACCGGGGTTTAACTCCTTATTTAGCTCCTCAAACAACGCATCAAACTCTGGGTCTAAACCAGTTCCATCTTCATCTATATTTTCCTTGTTTGTATTTTGCTCTGCCATCACATCATATATTGCATCAAACATCTCATTATTTGTTGTTGTAGTTATTGGAGGAGTTGGTGTTGTTCTTGGGGCAATAAGTGATGCTATCTTGCTGCACGAGGATGTGTTCACCGTGATAAATCCAATTCTAATATGATTGTAGAAACCCACGGTTATGTATGTAGCCATATATCGTGTTCAAATCCTGTCGACACGCATTACAACAACGTCTACACGGGTAAAACGCTCTACCTCGACCGTCGCCATGGTTCTTGGTAGTCTCTATAAAGTTGCGAAGACCGCTTAACAAAGCCGGTGAATTCCGATTTCCCAGTGTAATCCAGCTTTTATCAATTGTCATATCTAGTATCATATCTATTGTGTTATAAGTATACACATATACGTGCATGTAATAAATGATATAAATGAATGTATATGATTTGATCGGTACTCTATTGCGGTGGATCCTAATCCACTTTTTGAATATTCTATCTCATATATATACATTTTAACGAGTTGATTATTTAAGAAAAAAGCAGCAGCATTTTCCCTTAACTCCTCAAGTATGCAGATAAACCGCAAACTCAAAGGAGTAAGGAGAAATAGCTACAATTTTTTTCTTAAATGTCAACACGTTAAAATGTATACATATCCTAAATGAGATAGAATATTCAAAAAGCAGTCCCAAAGGGGACAATCCAAAATTTATCTCTATCAGATAAATTTCGGACGGGTAGATTCTAAAGGGTTATCCTAAATAAACATACTAGTGTACACAACATGACATCAGGGGTATAAGCCTTTTTCTTATTTATTTATTAAAATTATAAAATATATTTTTTTAATATATAAGTAATAGTATTTATAAAATAATGATAAACGAGCCGTTTACACCCTAAATGAAATAATAAACTAACTACACAAACAAAAATATACAAAGGTAAAAAATTCAGGATACATACCTTAAATAAGTTCAATGAAACACAAATATAATGTCACTCCCACCTCGTTAACCGCAACGAATTACGAACTTGTAACAAAATTAAATAAAGTTACATATACAAACAAACATATATATATACACTTACATATTACATACACAATTATATAAATACATCACACATAAACTAATCATACATCTAAACCAAATTACATAAACTAATCATAAATTACTAATTCCATCATACATACATACACATACATACATCCTTGAACATAATTTACATAAACTAAATTATATAAACTAATCACACACATTAATCATCATAAACACACATAAACTAATCATACATCTAAACCAAATTACATAAACTAATCATAAATTACTAATTCCACCATACATATAAACATACATACATACACATACATCCTTGAACATAATTTACATAAACTAAATTATATAAACTAATCACACACACTAATCATCATACACACATAAACTAATCATAAATTACTAATTCCATCGTACATACAAACATACATACTCATACATACATACATACACATACATACATCCTTGAACATAATTTACATAAACTAAATTATATAAACTAATCACACACACTAATCATCATAAACACACATAAACTAATCATAAATTACTAATTTCCTCGTACATACTCATACATACATACAAAATCATAAAAATCTAAGATCTAAACCAAATTTCATCACAAATTAGTAATTAAAACAAGTATATACCTTCACAAAGCTAGAAAATCCAAGTAATGGTGAAATTCCTCAAAACCTAACCAAAATAAACAATCAAAACATCAAAATCTTGAACATTAAGCTAAAATATGAAATAGGGATGTTTCCTCACCTTAAAACCAGAGATTTCTTGTGAAAAATGCTCCCAAAAGGCCTAAAAACCTCAAAATCTCCGGAGAGAATCGTTTGGGAGAGTTTTTGGTGGAAATGAGGTTCTGCCGTCTGTTTTCCCTATTTGTTCGTGTTGCAGCCTATACCGACGACATGTCGTCGGTATAGGGGTAAAAGAGATGTTGACCTATCAATAAAGCAAAAAACCATATACCGACGACATGTCGTCGGCATAGGGTATTCCAGTTTTTTTTTAGTTTAAAAAAATTACCGACAAAACAATTAATACATTAAAAAAACAAAAACAAAATAAAAATTACCCTATACCGACGACAAGTCGTCGGTAGAGGTTTTCCCCAAAATTTCATTTGGCGCATTTTTTCTCTCCAGTCTGGCCCAACCCTGGACGACGTCGGTATAGGGTCTCCCGGACAAAAAAAAATGGTTTTGGCCTATACCGACGACATGTCCTCGGTACAGGGTGACCTATGCCGACGACAATTTTCGTCGGTATAAGGGGCGTCGGCACAGAGTGATATTGTTGTAGTGATATTTAAAAGCTATTATGGATGATGAAAATGTTGATTAGTAATTCTGGCCAATTTCACTCTTTTATCAAGCAAGCTAATGAATACTCTAATTAGCCATTTTACTCTAAGTATAGAGTTTTAGAGAAGATTCTTTTTAAAGAATTTCTGTCTCCAATCTTTCCTCCATATATGAATGAAATTTGTGCAGGAAGTAGTACTTAGGTCAAATAAGGAAGAATATTATTTTTTTTCATTAAAAAAAACGTAATTTATAATTTATCCCAAAAAAACTCATAAAACTCTCCCATCATCATGTTCTGCAAAGGTCACAAAATCACACCCTAGTGATCAATACTCCTCGGCTCCTTTGGGATACACACACCCAAAATGCATTCAAACAATTTAACGAATAAACACAACCGGTCATCATCAAAACTTGTTGTTGTGGCCTCTTTCTTCTTCTACAACAACCCCCCTTTTGTTTGCATCACACAAACATCAACCAAAAACAAGTTCTCTTTTTGCCTTCTTAGATTTACGAAAACAACCCTTTTTCCTTCCCTTTTGATTTTCATTCACAACAACATAAGACCTTTTTTATTCATGTCTTAGTCGCACAATTTATCTTTAATCACTCAGGTTTGTTTTTCTTCTTGATCACAGCTTCACACCGTAATATTTTTCTCTCGGTCTTGATTGTGTCACACAACCAACGTCCCAAAGTCGCGTTCCACGACTTAAGAGCACGCACACACGGATTGCTCTTGATCTCTCACCGATCGCTCCTTTCACAACTTCTTTGAACACTACGACTCGCACCACTCACATGTAATCCAACGAGCCTTGTACAATTAAATCCTTTCTTGATCGTATGACATGATTACTCTTCCACACAAGTATCACAACTCGATCTTGAAGGACACAAGTTCTTCAAACTCCTTCACAGGTCCACAGTTCCTTTTTCTCTTATCAATCTCTCACACATCAACCAGTGGTTTTGTTCTTCCAAGTTCTTCGTCTTCAATTTGGTTCTTTATCTTCTTCTCCTCAACTCTCGATCGACAGTCTGTCCCAGGTATGAGCTTCACCTAAGTTTTGATACCAACTATTAGCCAGAATCATATACATATTTTGTGGAAACTCCCATAACTCTTTTCCATATTAGTAAGAACAAAATCACACCAAATACAATAACTTAACATCTCCATTTATATTAAATACAACATTTGCTAACCAAGTTAACTTAACCTATAAGACGCTTATTCTAATAAGGAAACTACTCTCCTAATGTAATCCTTACCAAATAAAAACTTCATACCATAAAATAAACCAATAAACCGACTCAAACAAAAACTCTGCACATGGGGTTCCTTTTCTTGCATTCCAAACCTCTTCTTTCCTGACTCATCAAGTTAAAATCAAGTCTTGACCCATATGACCGGTTTAATTTGTGAATATAACTCAATATTAAACTTACAACATATTTATACCAAATGGCTCCACATCTAAACCTTCATTATGCGTATCATCATGAACCGACTCATGGTTCCCACTGTCATGATGCCCCTCATGCACCGATTCAGTTTTTTGTTGCAGGAGTGCTCACTTTCCTCTACTCGTGCTCGGTTACCTGGCGGTCGGCCTCGACGACCAGTACGACCACCTCTCTTTCCTCTAGTCATATGTGTTTAATTGCGAACAAGGAACACTCGTGTCAACATGATATGTAATAATTTAGAACACATTGAGTCATGTAAATTACTAATTACAGAGACCGATATGCAATTATTATTTTACTTTATTACTCGGATTCTGAACATTCCCCGTCAGGATTAACATTTGCATCCAAATTTTGAGTCCCTACTATAAGGCACATACTATCTACTGTCTATGCTAAAGCACATACCATGTGCTATCTATGCTAAACCATTTACTGTCTACTACCTTCCTTCTACTCTCTCCATGGACGGGCTGCTTTGACTGACATTCGTTTCCTTCCTTTGTTCCATTTTCAGTTTAAGTTCATACAATATCGCAAATATTTGAATCTCTCAAACTATGGCTATGATACCAACTTGAAACGCCCCAAACTGGGTACATCTCATAGTTGGCTCAAATTGTAATAACATAGTTCTTAAACTGTTAATCAGAATCTATTACAGCGGAAGTCTTGTTTCAAACATTCAAATTCATAAACAATAACTAAATATTGTTCAACATAAACTATCAGATAAGGAAGTCAGTCTTCATATATGCAGCCCGGTAGTCCATGCTATCAATCCCTCATGGCTCCTCTACCTTGCCTTTGTTTTACTTTTACTAACTGTCATGCATACTAAAAGTCATCTAACGTCGATGAATTCTATCTTTACTTTGAACTATAAACTTTCGTTGGATAGCTAGTTTTATAAAATAAAATAAGCTTTCTTTCATTACATTAAATAACTTTGCCTTTGTCTTTACATTAAAAATTTTCAACGTTACAATTTAATAAAATCGTTACATTACTATCTTTCATTTAAACTTTACTTTTGAGGTAACTTGTCACGGTGTCCTCCTTTACTTGTTGTAACTTTACTTTTCTCTCATACAAAATAAGTGACTTAAGCATGCTATAACTATCACATATGGATCAATGTTTGAAGACAAAGATCCATTTGCTCACTTATAGCTCATGGTAAGACTTTTACTTTATTGTTCCCACACCTCATTGCTTGCTTGCAGGGCTTGTTACTTTGTAGCTACTATGCAATTATGTTACGTCACATAATATAATGCCATTGAAACACATACACATAGAAAAATAAAACATATTAACACATAAGCATATAACATGGCATTTGTCACTGTCGAGTTATACCGAGGTACAGCTCCTTTAAATTTCTTTACTTTGACTCTTTACTTTATTTAAAACTCATTTTAAAAATAATATTGTATTCTTTAACACTTTCACTTTATAAAAATTACAATTCTTATAAAATATACTTTAACTTTTAAAACCATCTTTCTAACAGTATGCATGTCAGCCTAAAACTGTTAGGGAAAAAAGGCAATAAGAACCCAATGCAACTTCAAGCTATGTGGGATGCTAACTGATCCACCCTAAGGTCATGAACTAGACATCTCAATACACAGACAATTCGTCCGAAAATCTACTGTCCGAAATCCTTTTCGACCGAAAACTCCTCTGTTCAAAATGTCTTCTATCCAATTGATATTTCGTTCAAAAACATTTGTCCGAAAACTTTATCGACCGAAATCTATTTCGATCGAAATATTTTTCGTTGAATTACCATGTCCGAAATCTAGCTCCGTCGGATGCATCATCGTTTTTGGACCATTCGTAGAGTTTTCGGACGATTCAATTGTTCTTGGCCAAATTCTTTGTTTTTGATCCAAACTTTGATCTTTTTACTTCCAAAACTTATATCTAGCTTTCATGTAATTAGATATATACTTTTTAGGGCAATTCAAAATCTCGACTTTGAATGAAAAACTCATATAACCCTAAACCCACTTTTCCAAATAGAATTCACATCTTAGACAAGTTTTCCATCTGATTCCTCCTCCTTCGACCCTCTAAAATATTTAGCAATGATTTCGGGCTCAAACAAGAAGGTCTCTGGTGCGGTTTGAGCTTTCTCTATATACTCTCTCTCTCTCTCTCCGTTTGATTCCCCCCTCCCCTTGTGTTTTCCCTAGCCCGGCCCTAACCCGCGAGCCCGTTATTCTTTTCATACTTTCGTGTATTCGTTCCCGTAACTCTTTTATTGGTTTGTCATTATTTCGGAATGTTACAAGTATACCCCCCTTACGAAAGGTTTCGTCTTCAAAACCAGTCATAAGTCAAATAGATGAGGATACGACTGCTTTATTTCCGCCTCGGTTTCCCAAGTAACGTCCGACCCTTTGTGATGCCTCCATTGTACCTTGACCAACTGAATTACTTTATTTTGTAGCTACTTCTCCATTCGATCTAGTATGGCCACGGGTTCTTCAACATAATTTAGGCTATTGTCCACATCAATATCATTGAGTGTCATGTACGCTGATTCATTAGCTAGACACTTACGTAAGTGTGACACGTCTTTCAATACTGATTGTGTCCATCGTTGAAAACGCCTTGTTTTGTAATGTATAAAATCTAGTGAAACCAACATTGCATCTTGAAACGTAGGTCAACTATGTCCACTTAACATTTTATCATTGTGCTTGATGGTCTCACGATTTGTTGATTTACTAGTTTTTACCGAAATCGACTTTAATCGGTCCTTTAACAATCTGTTATTTTGTTTAAGTGTTATTTTGTTTTACAGTTAAACAAAATAACAGATTCTTAAAGGACCGATTAAACACGAAGATGCTTTCCGTCCCCACTGGTTTGATCAACACTTGTGGTTTTCAAAAACTTAAAACATGTTGGGAACAATTATTTTATGACCAAATAGCCTTATAATTGTTGTGGAACCTATATGTTCTCCAATTTCTTCTTCGTGGAACACTTGCTTTGAAATTTAATACTAAATTAGCTTTATAACTAATTAATATAATAAAAACGGATCATTGTTTAAGTTATTTAATGGAAATGAATTCAAGAAATATATTATAGCCTTTTTTTCACATGCAAATTATAATGATGGGTGCATGTCTGCGTACATGGAATTGGGTGCTTATCACAGGTACATGTACTTATATGGATATATAACAAGGAAAAAATGGAAAGAACATCAAAAATCTCCCGTCGGTTCTACACGGAATAAAAAACATAAACATGAAGAGAATCCCCCACTAGTTCTACACGAAATAAAAAACACAAACATGACATGAACATACTTTAGCTCTAATTTAAAAGATAATTGATCAAGTAATTAGTTTTTATTTTTATTTTTGTATGGATTTTTGTTCAACTCGATCATGGTTTTCTTTTAGGGTTTGGATTTAGTGTAAAATATTTTTGATATTATTTGGATTTAGGGTTTCGATATATGGTTTGGATTTCTATATATATTAGGCCTTTAATTTAAGGTTTTCTTTTAAGTTATCCTTGGTGGTATTTATATGTTATTATTTGTTAAACAAAAATTAAAAATCACTAACCTAAAAAACAAATAAAAAATGTTATTCTGTGAAAATTAAACCAAAATGTTTATAGAAAAATGAACAAATACAAATTGTTAAATAAGACAATATAATATCTAAAAAGTAGAAAAAAAATGAAATAAGTTAAAACAAAATAGAAGAATTCCAATTTAATGCGGACGCCAAGTTGAACAATACTTTCCACGTGAGTGATGACCAGTTGCATACATGTAGAGTAACTTTTGTCGGATCATATATTCTAGTAAATTGGTTTTTAATAATTCAAATTATGATTTATTGACTAATAATAATTTAAACTAACAGTTTAACTGGTGATAATCTAAACTTTCACTTTTCTTGTCAACGGCGGTCTTAGTAGCATAATTATCATATATTTACACTCAATATACACTCGATTCTCACTCAGTTTCACTTGTATGTTTCTCCATTTAATTTAAAATCGTAATTTTGAGCGACAATAAGTGTAAGCCGAGTGTAAATCTATGATTATTATATTGCGGGGACTATTAGTTTGGATTATTATCAGTAATTTTTTAGTGTAAATTTTTGAGTGTAAATCTATGATTATTATGTAAGCCGAATGTAAATCAGTAATTTTTTCTCCATTTCATTTAAAATTGTAATTTTTGAACGACAACAAAAGTGAAAGTTGAGATTATTACCAACCAAACTGTTAGTTTGGATTATTATCAGTCAATAAGTCATAGTTTGGATTATTAAAAACCAATTTGCCTATATTCTAACTAACCGGTTAAATCAAGCGGTAATATGTTTCACATAAATTGAAGTTCAACGGTTTTTAATTCATTATGATGCGAGTGCATTGACCTAAAAGTAGAAGTACTAATGGTTAAATCGAGGATTATGGTTTCATAGAAGTTTTTATTTACTTTTTCAAACATTTTTTTAATTAGACGACAACCTTTAGACAATTAGTTACGGTAATCTTTCAAATTTCATTATCTTTTGTCACAGCAACGCTATATGACCACCCTACTTCATGTTTTACCCTTATCTTTAAGCATCGTCATCTTTCATTTTTCACTTTTTTTTTATTTCTACATCTTTCACCCTTATCTTTAAGCATAATCATCTTTTATCTTTCATTTTTTTTATCCCAGCTCCATCTCTCACCCTTATCGTTCATCATGATCGTCTTTTGTCTTTCACTTTTTTTATAATTAATTCAACAAATAATTTCTTAATACAAATAATATTTATTAATTCTAAAACAAGTACTTACTAAACAAAAAATAAAATACAAAGATAAAATTAATGTTAATTATTTTTTTTTTCAAAACATACATAATATTAAAATACTTAATTATTAAAATTTTCAAAAAATTACATTTTTTTGGTCTTCGTCGTAGGGTGTATGAATTCCCAAATTATGTTGACATCGTCTACCAAATATGTGTGAATTCCCAAATTATGTTGACATTTTTTTATACGGATAAAAAAGCAATCAAATGGCACAAACTTAATTGATATTTAAAAGTTTACAAAGAACCTCAAAGGTCTCCCTCCCTCCATCCCAATGATTATTTATAGGAATAGTGTTGTTTGCTCATTCGAAAACGTCATCTAAACAATTCCTTAATGGATATGAGGTTGTGGCCATTCTCGACAAAGTAGTCAACCCCCCAAACACTCTTTTTGTTCTCGTACTTGAACTTTCAGCACCATAGTTTTAAATTATGTCGGTAACTATAACTATTTTGATAAAAATTGCTTTGGCTTTACTCGAATGTGATGATGAAACCATCTTCACGAAAATGTTAATGGCTAAAGTGGTATTTATACATGAGATAATTCTGAATTTTTAATTAAAAAATAGTTTATTTTATTATTTGGACCCTTGTACAGCAGTTGAAAGAGCCCAATGTTCGAAAACTGGAGTAGCAAGGGAGAGGCTTTGTGCGGTGAATATCCCCTGCACTTTTGTAGTTGGTGCGGTGCCACTTGGAGGGGTGGTGTTGTGGCACATCCCGATGTCCACTTTAGTTTACCAATGTCATTGAGTACGGCAAGACCACAACACATGGTCTTACTAAATCTTAGCGACTGTTAAAAGTTATTAACGTTGGTTTTGCAAAAGTTTAATGCCAAAACATTTTTTAACGGCAAAACATTTTTCTAATGCCTAATAGTAGGACTGTAAACGAACTGAACGTTTATCTAACAGTTCATGAACCGTTCGGCGGGAAGTTCGTTTACGTTCGTTCGTTTAATAAATGAACGAACATGAACAAGAAATTTCGTTCGATTAACTAAATGAACGAACATGAACAGAGGTCTCATTCGTTCAATTGTGTTCGCGAACGTTCGGTAATATGTTCGTGAACGTTCGGTAAACTGTTCGTGAACGTTCGGTAAACTGTTTGTGAACGTTCGTTCATTTACGTTTGTTTATGTTTGTTCATTTTCATTTGTTTAAGAAGTTCATTAAGATTTTTGTATATTTCTATTTTATTTTATCTAAACATTTTATATTCTTTAATTTTTAAATTTTTTTATTACTCTAACAATTAACTAAATAAAGTAGGAAATCATATTCTCATTTATGCGTCATTTCCCTATCCATTATTACTCGGTTAGGGCTTCTAAGTTCTCAATCCTAAATAATATAAGTTTCCCTCAATCCTAAATCATGTAAGCATTACGGTTGACATCAAAAGTTTTAAACAAGGCTTCGTTCGGTAACGTTCGTGAACAAAACTATTTCCTTAATGAATGAACACGAACATGAAATTTCATTCGGTTAGTGTTCGTGAACATCTCATGAACAAATTCATTGATTAACGAACGAACATGAACAAGGCTTCGTTCGGTTCGTTTATATCCCTACCTAATAGCTCTAAATTAACCGAGATTAAACCATAAAAGTGGTTTGGTTTTAGTTTACAACTGTTACTAATATTTTTGGCTCAAGATTTGATCTGAAATCGAACGATATAAAATTACTGCATGCTCAAACTAAATTAGTATAATTAATATTTGCATCTGCCCAAAGTAAAAGTATAACCATAATATATAAAATTATTTAAATATAAGAATCAATTATATGCTGATACATTAACTTGTAATAATATTATATAGGGTTAGGCTATAGTACTTGTTGTATCCTCTTCCCGAAAAAGCTTGTCATTTTAGATTCTTCGAAAAATCATTATTTCTAAAACCGTTCTTTTTAAGTTTAAAAACACTTTCTATAAAATAAAATGTATACTCCTCCCCCTCCTACTTGTCGTACCCCCTCCTTGTCGTACCCCTCTCATTTTACCCCCTTCGAACAATCATTATTTATAAAACCGTTTATTTAAGTTTAAAAACTTTTTATAAAATAAAAACGGGTTAGGTCATACATATCCCCCCTCCTACTTGTCGCACACCACTGAAAAAATATTTTTTAAACACGTCATTTTACTCAGTTCGTAAAATTATTATTTCTAAAACCGCTATTTTAAGTTTAAAAACACTTTCTATAAAATAAAACGTATACCTCTCTCCCATCCTATTTGCCGTACCCCCTCCTACTTGCCGTACCCCTTCCCCATTTTACCCTCTTCGAAAAATGATTATTTATAAAACCGTTTTCTATGTTTAATAGCACTTTATATAAAATAAAAACGGGTTTGACTATTCATACTCCTCTGAAAATATAACTTTTACCCAACAATGACTACTTAAAAAAATTAAAATAAAAAAAGAAACAAAAAAGGTTGAATTATATTTAACCGCCACTAGCACGAAGTGTCATTTAAAAATATGATTATGTTTGTGACAGTTTTATATACTTTTCAAAAGGGCAATAAAAAGTTTTATTCTTTGCGCAAAATTATGTTTTACTAACCATTTGAAAATAAAATGTCATAGAATAAAGAGAAATCAAACGAATGTGTATTTGGTATAAGATTTCATATAATTTTTTTGTAACTTTCAAAAATTACTCATATGATTCGTATTTTACTTTAACCCACACATGCAAATTTAATTATATATGTATGTTGTTACAACGATTACATGATTGGGATTAAGTATGATTTATTAATATAATGACTCAGTTATCCTTAGGGGTTTCAAAGTTAAATGATATAATTATGAGATTAAATAGAATTAAAGAAAACAAGTAAATATAGGACACATAGCCTATTACAAGGAAAAGTAATCGAATACTAGGAGGAGTAGGTATGAGGGGATAAAACTATCATATTGGTTGAAAACTTAAGTCCTACGATATGTCAAATATATCCACCAACCGTTATAGAAAAATAGAAGAAATACGAGGAAAATGAATGAAACCATGCAACAAAATGCAAGATGAAATCACTCAACTAAAAGGTGCAAAATCCAACGAGCGCACGAGTGGAAAAAAAAAATACAAAATTAAATTCTATTTTTTTAATTACAGACTCTGAGAAGATTTTATCAAATATTTATTTTTAAATGCATAATTAATATCGGTGGTAGCTTTGTAGCGACGGCAGTTTGTCGCTAAAGGCACGGAGCAAAGGCGACGACTTTTTACTGACGGCACTATCACCTTTAGGCACGGAGTAACAGCGATGACACCTTTAGCAACGACATGTTGAATTATTAGAGACAACAAAAGTCGTCGCAAAAACCCTTTTTTCTTGTAGTGACCTCTCAAGAATAGAAAGTTTCCGAGGGGACTTTCTTCTTGTAGTGACCTCTCAACACAACGACAATGGAATTATTCAACGGGTTCCTCTTCTTTCTAGTTAGTCCCGTGACCTCTCAAGAATAGAAAGTTTCCGAGGGGACTTTCTTCTTTCATAATTCTCTCTCTCCTACATCCTCAATCACGTAATAAGCTGACATTTCCTCTGCAGACAAGGATTGTTCCTTTTTGTCTTTCTTACTAGGTCAACGTCTCTTTTGCCTCATTCTTCGGGATTTGATTTACGTAAGCAAGATACTCCCCAGTCATTGTGTTGTCCTATTACGTGTTCACCGGAAGGAGAGGCCTTATCCTTATCCTTCTGTTACTTCGGGACGCTTAGGATCTCCTTGCTCTGGCGGAGTCCTCTCCTGACGTAATCTTTAAGTTTTTAATTATTTTGATTAAGGGAAGGTAATGAGAGATGAACCTCCTACGCCATCAAAATTGTCCATGTAAATACACATATAGTTACCTTCTGAGCTGATTTTTACATTTATTGATTGAGCTGCTAGGGTGACTAAATAATATTTTTCTTGTAGTCAACTGAAAATTAATATCAACTATTAATGTTCACAATTAAAATTACTAAACAATACACAATTAACAATGGTCTGACCATATGGTTACAAATATTAATGCAGTAATTAAGAAACTTGGCACAAGTTGCTTGTTCAATTCATAAGATCCTTACCCATCCACAATATTGTAATAATGTCAAGAACCAATGGCATCGCTCTTCTCTCCTTCCTGTGTGCTACGAAGTACTGGCTTCCTATAATTAGGTAGGGTTACACAAATTTACACTTATGTACCTGCAGTTTTTATTTATGTACACTTTGCCCCTCACCTGGCGGTTTTTTTTAACGAACAACGAATACTATAAACCCGGTCACCCGGGTAAACCCACTGGCGAAAGGCCACTCACACCCACGAACGCAGACGGCGCTGGTGACCGGCACGCTCACCATTTCCAAGGAAACCCACTACCCGAAATCCCACTGTGGTAAAACCCATGTCCACCTGAGCATATTACACCATGTGAGACTTGAATGCATAACCTCCACACTGGAAGGCTATGAGGGTGTCTCCTCCTAAACCATTTGACATGGGACTCATCGGTCACCAAGCGGTTTAATGGACTGACAAATCAAGTAGCTTTTTAATAAAAACCCTGGTGGTCATATATATAGTAATTCTATAAATGGAAAACACCACCAAAGGGGACAGTAGTTTAAAGGCTACTATCAGTATCCAAAGTTGAATATAATTCCAGAGTCACATGTTTAATCAAGAAAATGGTAGATAATTATCTTATAAATAAACACAACTTGATCTCCAAACAATATTAAGATTCTGTATCCGAATTAACACATATGCATTAAAGTATGCATATGTATATGTGTGAGTCCTAGCTAGACACTCAACATTAATTCTGTAAATTAACTTAGAGATTAACCAAAGACTTAATTACTAATTTCTCCTCAGAAAACAGTTGATAAATTTGACTTTTCAAACATCAAAAGTCATGTTGTTTAGTTGATGTTGCCAAAACTACAGTCAAATTTTGGACTATTCAACTTATTTTTACCGTATTTTCCACATAAACTCCAAAAACGCTGGCAATTTGCCAACTTTCATTGTCTTTTTTGCTTTAAGTAGCACGTTTAAGGCGTACGATTTGGGACCACATATTAAATTTTTGATCAACTGGGGCCATTAACAAATACAACTACACAAAACAGTTGACTGTCACTTTGGTCTAATCTATAACAAAGGACTATTTCTATGGAAAAGTATTACAATCAGCCTTTGAGTTTAATTACACACTTAGGAATTTTCTACTAATATAATTACATGAACTCCCCTTAAGTTTTCTTGCAAGGATTCAAATTAATTAATAAATAATTCAGTGACTAAAGTGTATATTAAACTTAACTTGAAAATATTGTCAGACACAACTCTAACACAACTCATGTATTCATAGAATGAACCCACATGATCCATATATAAATTATTTGATCCTTACCCTATATATACATAGGGGGCGGGATGTTAAAATAATAAGTGAATTTTCGCTAAGTAGCACGTTTAGCGCGTACGATTTGGGACCACATAATAAATTTTTGATCAACTGGGGTCATTAACAAAAACAACTTCACATAATAGTTGACTTGGGTCTAATCTATAACAAAGAACTATTTCTATGGAAAAGTATCAAAATCACCCTTTGAGTTTAATTACACGCTTAGAATTTTTCTATTAATATAATTACATGAACTCCCCTATAGTTTTCTTGCAAAGATTCAAATTAATTAATAAATAATTCAGTAACTGAAGTGTATATTAAACTTGATACCAACTTGAAAATCATGTCAGACAAAACTCTAACACAACTCATGTATTCATAGAATGAACCCACATGACTCATGTATAAATTATTTGATCCTTACCCTATATATATACATAGGGGGTGGGATGTTAAAATATTAAGTGAATTTTCGCTAAGTAGCACGTTTAACGCGTACGATTTGGGACCACATAATAATTTTTTGATCAACTGGGGTCATTAACAAAAACAACTACACATAATAGTTGAGTGTCACTTTGGGTCTAATCTATAACAAAGGACTATTTCTATGGAAAGTATTAAAATCACCCTTTGAGTTTAATTACACACTTAGAATTTTTCTATTAATATAATTACATGAACTCCCCTATAGTTTCTTGCAAAGATTCAAATTAATTAATAAATAGTTAGGTGATTGAATTGTATATTAAACTTGATATCAACTTGAAAATCATGCCAGACAAAACTCTAACACAACTCATGTATTCATAAAATGAACCCACATGACCCATATATAAATTATTTGATCCTTACCTTATATATACACACACATACACACATAGGGGAAGGTTAAAATAATAAGTGAAGTTTTACTAAGAAACCTAAAAAATGATTTCTTTTTTAATCGAAACCGGGTCAAACGAACTCCGATTGAGCTCATTTCAGTGGCGTTGAAACCGGCTCGTCAAGGTTTTTTGGAGGTGGGTGGGGGGATTTAGGTTGTCGGGGGGGGGTGAGGTGTCACACCCCCAAAATCCACCAACAGAGTTTTACCGTTAGGGGCGTGACATACCAGGATCTCAGTCATTAGTTACTTTGAACGACTCTATATGAGTTTAAGAAAACCACTAGTATTGCTCATAGTCACGATGCAACACTAGTAATGAAAACACTGATTTAATGTAAGACTTGAGGAGGCGAAAAGTTAAATGAAAAACATGCGCCAAAACAGTTGCACCAAAATAAACAATTCAACGATAATTAAAATAAATAATTCTTGAGTTTGCAAATGATAGACTTCGAATGCATACATGCCTTAGCTCGTGCTTGTTCCTTAATTACCTGAGAAAACATGCTAAAACGTGTCAACACTAGGTTGGTGAGTTCACAGGTTTCAAAGTTTGTAAAGTTTACTAGATAATACCATTTACAATTATATCATAGGTAGCTAACCTAGTACATGTTACTAAAGTGTTTCGACACCGAAGCTGACTGTTTATGTTTGTACTGCCTCCCACCATGACAATCATAATCAATGATGAATGTTTAGGTCAATGTTACACCCGTTCGACTACCTGTCGTGTTAGCGCGACTAACGCGGGTGGGGCTTGTCAATACCCAGTAGTACTACTCAAGATTACCTCGCTAACCCATATACTAACGGTTCGATAAGTAAGGACTTTCATGATATGTTTGCGCTTAGTACACAAGTGATATAAAAGAAACGTAAGATCTAAATGTCCGTACCCATGTTTTCTCCCCCATGTTTAAAATGTAAGAAAAGGGGCCGTGAAACTCACCTTAGAGTATGTACGAAAGAAAGCGAACTTAGAATGCTTGACGACTAACTGCCACCTATAAACACCGGTTTATAAGTGTGTGTTTGTGCAAGATGATACGAACCCTAAGTATCCAAACAATCTCATTGTTTTAAGGGTTTAGAAAAGTTTGCAAGTTTGACCAAGTTTGACTAAGTTTGACCAAGTTTGACCCGACGACCCGTTGGTGACCCGTTTAGTGATTAAATGTTTGTTCAGTATAATACTTCTATATTATACACAAATGATCATGCTGTAACACTTAGCAACAAATCCTATTTGTTCTAACAAGATAACAAGTTTCCATAAATAGCAGGTTTCTATAAATAGTAAGTTTCCAAAAATAGCAGGTTTCTATAAATAGAAAGTTTTCAAAAATAGTAGGTTTCTATAAATAGAAAGTTTGTTCAGGACTCGTGTTTCCTGGAAACTATCATCATTGATATATTCATAGGATCACTCTAACATGTTCTAGATCATCACATCACATAACAATTGTCTAGAACCTAAACATGTAAATCATAATTCAAGACAAAGTTTCCAACTTTAGTAACCTATGACTAGCATGCGTGATTTCAAACACCTAAAACATTACAACCAGTTATTGTGTCCTATCTAACATAGATCTATCATCAAACCATATCATGCATGTCTAAATAGCAAGTTATAACCACTTTTAACAATTAAAGTTTCCTTATTTGGAAAGTTCGTAAAACCGGGTTATGTATTCAAAATCTGATTTCACAAATCATCTAAACATGTATCAAGTAGCTCATAACCATCATCACATCATCCTAATCATGTCTAGCATGCAAGATAGAAATCATAAAAATTTTCATTTTTAGCAAGTTGTCCATTACCCGCTTTATTCACAAAATTAACACGTCTAATCAATCTTACATCTTTCAACTAATATATTTACAACTATATTAATCATATTTCACGTCTAACATGCGATTTCTATACTTCACATAATCAAAAAGTTCAAATATTTAATACGTTACTAATCACATGGACCTAAGGTTTTGCAAATAACCATATAATCAACAAATACATGCAAAACAATAATAAAGTTAACATTTTTATTATAAAAATCCATGTTTGGATGAACTAGGGTTTTGATCTAAAATTTATAATCAAAAAGTGATGAAATTGAACGAAACAACTTACGTAGAGACGTTAGAAACGCCTAGACTAGCACGTATCTACTTCCGGATTCACGATCGGAGCTCGATTGAGGTGTGTTTGGGTTGCTTGAAGGTTCTGTCGAAGAGAGGAGAGTGAGGGGTCGCGACAGCTCCAACAAACAACAAGATTGGGGTTTTTAATTTTAAAATTTTTAAAGTTTTATCCTTATCTAGTCCTTAACGGTAATTACAATCGGGCTTTGGGCTTAATTAAGGCCCATAAGTCTAATTAATTAAATGATAACTTAATTAATAATTAAACCTTTTAAATTTTTATTTTTATAAAAACACTATCTTTTATAAAAATACTAACTACGCTTTACACACGATAAACACGTACGAAAACAATAACATTCACACAATTCACGTAAATTCAAGTAATCACACAAAGTTCACATAATTTATAATAAATATAAATTATTAAATATTCAATTTATTTATTTTAATTAATCACCAACGTTCCGGGTTTAGACTCGATGCAATGCACGTGTGACTAACTGGGATAACTGAGTTTGAAACGAATAATGTTTGAACTAACGAGGTTTGAGTTAACGGAGTTAACCTGAAAATGCCGGATGTCACATGAGGTTTAGGTTTTTGGGGTTGGGGAGTTTAGGTTTTTTACGGGGTGGGGGTGGGTAGGTTTAGGTTTTTCAGGGGTGGAGTTGGAGGATTTAGGTTTTTTTGTGGGGTGGTTAGGTTTTTGGGTTTAGCTTTAGGATTTAGCTTTAGCGTTTAGCTTTTAGGGTTTAAATTTTATGGTTTAGCTTTAAGCTTTATTTTGACGAGCCAGTTCGAACCCTGCTGGAGTTTGTTCAATCAGTGTTCGTTTGACATAGTTTCTCAGGTTTTTTTAGCAAAAATTCACTTATTATCGGAACTTTCCCCAATATACATATATACATACACACACACATAAGTAGGGGGAGGTTCAAATAAAAGTGAATTTTCGTTAAAAAACATAAGAAATGAGGTTTCAACGCGTTGGAATTAGTTTAATTGGAGTTCGTTTGACCCAGTTTCTTAGGTATTATAACGAAAATTCACTTTTTAGCGAAACTTTCCCCTACATGTGTGTGTGTATGTGTGTAAGGGAGGATTGAAGAGAAACCGTGCCACCGATCACGCGGCAAGGGGGCGGTGTTCCATACGTAACACAGGATATTCCATACATAACACAAGATATTCATAAATAGTCGTTGAAAGTCGAGTACTTTCTAAAAAAATCATGAAAAAATAACAAAAAAACCTTTTTTACATCGTATGTCAGCATTACGTGAGCATGTTACATACGTAACACATGATATTACATACGTAAACTGGTACAACGTTTTTTTAATTATAAAAAAACCACTTGATGGTTTTTTGACTTTTTTTTAAGTTAAATTTAGAAGCTATAAAAAAAATTACACATGTTTTTAATCGTTACATATTAACACACTAGGTTAAAATCTCGTGTATTATACGTGTTGATAAAATAAAATATTATATATTTTGTAATAAAAAATTTGTATTTTATAAAATAAAATATTATATAAAGTTTATATTTTTAAAAATCCGTATATTACACGGTTTGAATACATTAATTTATATTTAATATAGTTTGACTTACATCAATATTTAGTTAAAAAAAAATATAATTAAATTTCAATGTTTCTTAAAATAAAAGATAATTTAAAAAAATATGTTTTATTAGTATAATTAATAATTTTCTTTAAATATAAATCATTATTAAAAAAAGAGATGTGCATTTAATAAGAGAGAGAAACGAAAAAAAAATGATGAGAAAATATATAGACGTGACACGTGGCATAAAGTATTTTTATTTATTATATAGTATATAGATATAGATACAGATAGAGTGTTTTTAGGATTTTCTTAACTCAAAAGGTTTTCATCATAACATGTGTGTGTATATATATATATATTAATTATCGATTCTGTTTTTTATTTAACTATAAATATTTAATCTACAGGAAAATTATATATGTAGTGAAATGACAAGAATGCTATTAAATATAAGAAAAGCATATACACCTTCATATTCTTACGATGGTTTGGTCCACGCACGACTGATGTCTCGGTCAGTTCTAAATTTTGAAAGGCCCATAATACTTCAGTTTTAGCCCAGTTTCTTCTTGTCACAAATTATCTAGCTAGAAGTTTTCAGCCTTTCAATGTTTCTTTGTAAGAAATAGGCGTTAATCTTTTTTTTATGACGTTTTTCAGGTTTAATGTTTCTTCATCCATGGCGGCTTTATTACGTTTTATCTTTATGACGTTTTTATTTTTTTATGATGTTTTAAAATTTCAACGACGATTAGTTTTTCATTATGTACTAGTGGGTTGGCCTTCGCAAAACGTCGGGTATCATCGAGGCTCTTTTGGACAGCACAAATTTAACTAGAACTGTCTTAAACACTGATTATATTTGGGTATTATTATTATAACATTTAAATATTTAGTAATTATATACTTAAGTAATATTTAAATAAGATAATACTTAATTTAAATAGTATTTAGTTATAAAAATATAAATAGTAAATGTAAATTTAAATCTTAATTTTGAATATTATATATAAAATAATACTTGATGTAGTAAATTAAATAATCTCATGTGAATTAAATAATGATAATTATTGAGTGTTGGCTATAATTGTAAAGATGGAGATAAATGATAATTAAACAAATTTTACGCATTACTTATGCACAATAATTTGTGTTAGGTGTCGTAAATTTTTTGATAAATTACAATCATGTCCTTGTAATATGTTTTATATAGTAGCATAGATTACAACTGTGATTTTAAATTTAACATCCATGGACAAAAAAATTAAACGCATGTACAAGGTGTCACACCCTCAATTTCAACTAACGGAGTTTTACCGTTTGGAAAGTAACAAAACATGATCTCAGTCATTAGTTACATTGAACGACTCTATATGGGACTCAAATGAAAATATCATATTAATCAAAGTAAATGCGGAAGTGTATAAAGAAAGTAAATGCGCAAAACAAACGCGCCCAAAAAGTCCAGTCCAAACATAAATTAAAACAGTCCAAACGTAATATTAAAACATAATTCAATAGTAGGACTCCATGCATGTCCTATATGTGCACATGTGTCTTATCTTAGCGACCTGAGAAAACATGTAAGAAAAGATGTCAACACGATGTTGGTGAGTTCACATGTTTCAATATATAAAAAACGTTTACCAGATTGTTGTACATTCAATATGCATCTATAGGTAGCTAACCTACATTTCATGTTTAACTTAAGCGCTCGCAACCGAATCTGACAGTTTGTTTATTTGTCTTCTTCCAGGTCTATCAACTCTAGCGATGTGAGTAGGCTAACATTTCACCCGTTCGACCTCAAATAGAGTTAGCGCGACTAAGGGTGGGATTTGTCAAACCCAGTAGTACTATTAAACATTGTCTCGCTAAGATCCATATTAACGGTCCGATGTGTTGAGGACTTTCAGTGATAGCGTGTTACGCTTAGCTTTAACATTGATAACATATGAATTATAATAATCTCAAAAATAGTTGTGAAATGCTTTCTCCCCCAAGTTAAAACATAGCTTCAATTCACACATGGTGTTTTACACCTTGGCACCTAGACGGATAGTGATAATATTACGGTTACTTCGGTAAACGGATGGTTAATACAGAGTGTCTTTGTGATAGACGAACGGCAATGTAATCGGATGATCATCCTTATGAGGTAGGCAATTGAATGAAAGTAGAGCATGAAATTAATGATAAAGTATGAATGAATTGTCACACCCCCACCGATGGCGGAATTTACGCGAGGGGTGACGAATTGAAATCATCACAATGATTAAAAGAAATACTATTAAATTAACCGAATAATTGCATTACATTGTTTTAAAAATACACAACCAAACAAAATAGATAAACAAATAGTCTTTATTAAACTTTATAAATAACTAAATCTCCTAGAGCCAAGTCTCGAAGTCCTAGCGTGATTGTAACAGCAACCTAGTTATTAGTACCTGAAAAACATGTTAAAATATGTCAACTAAAAAGTTGGTGAGAACATAGGTTTAAGTAGATACATAGTATAGATAATGAAGATTTTTGCAATTCATAAACAAGATTCAATAACAAGTAAACAAACTTTTATACATCGATTCAACCAAACCTAATGACAAGATTGGGTTCCCATAGAATTGATATAACATGAATAACAAGTTTTGCAGTTTCTGTATATCTAGTCTCACGTTGATATCGTATCTTGTCAACTCAAGAACTAGATTGGCATGTCAGGCCCATAGATCTATGACTTACTCCCGTTGGCTTATCCCAAGTTAATGGTTGTAGAGTGTGTATAAAACTGTTTAAGTTTATAAGTATAGAAAGTTGTTATTGAAATTACAAAAGTAGTATTTGAGTTTGATATAGTTTGAACAACCTTTGATATACGAGCATGTTTCCACCCCATAGATAAAAAGTAAAAGGGGCTATGTATCTCACCTTGCAAATGAAAGGGTTGAACTTGAACTTGTAGTAACTTGGATCGAATGCCTTAACGACTCCCTAAGTTAAGTTTGTTACGTTAGAAACAAGTTAAGGATAGTCGAGGGGTTGACAATGTAATTAGTTGAAAGTGGTTGTTGTACACTAGAGTGGTTATCATTCTAGAGTAGTACCTCCAACATAAAAGTTCCCAGGAAAGAGTTGGTTGGATCGGAACCCCGTCTTTTCCTAGCCAGAACTTTAATGTTTGTCAGATAACTACATACTGGTTTGAAAGTTACCCTATTTGTATACTTGACCAAGTTTAGGGTTTGTTTGGTAAGTTTGGAAAGTATAAGGGCTAAAGTGAAAATATAAGTTTAGTAAAGATAGAAATGAAATAAGTTAAATATTAGAGGGGTTTAATTTGAAGATAAGTAGTTTTAGTAAAAACATGATTTTTGAAATTGAAAGGAACAAGAAAAATCAAAACCAAGTTTTTAAATAAAAGTTTGAACAAGTTTAATTAAAATAGGGCATTTGATCTTTGATAGCTCTATGATTATAATATAAACATGCTAGGGAATCATAGATCTAGCTAGTTATGAGGAATTTTTGAAAAGAAAAGTATGAACAAGCAAGAACATAAGAAGAACTTACTTAGAATGGAAGGATTTAAGCTAGAATCTTCCAAAAGATGAGAAGAACAACCTTTAGTTGCTAGAGAGCCCTAGAGGATTATTGAGGTGTGAAGAATGAATGAGGTTTAAGGCTCTATTTATAGGGTGGGTTTGAGAGGAAAAAGGGAAAAAGTTGGTTAGGTTTTTTGATTAGGATAACAAAGGTGATAAACATAGGTTTATAAATCTTAGAATTTTTTATAAAACTTTTGAATAATGGATATAGGGGTTAGTTCATGAAATTTTGAGGATATGGATGATAGGATTGAGTTCAAAATTAGTTAGTTAATGGATGGAATGGATTAGGATAGGATTTAAGAATAAAAATAATGGTTTTAATTCATTTTGGATAAGTTTAAAGGAATTAATTGATTTTATTAATTTAAATAATAAATAATAATATATAAACTTAAAATTTCGAAAATTATATTAATAATAATTATATATGATTGAATTTACAAAAATTAACCAGATTTCGAAGACGTTACAAAAGAAATCCTGAAATTTACGTATGTGTAACTTTTACCCTTGAAATTATATTTTAGTCAAACGAAGTTACAAACTTGAACTGTTTTTATTAGGTTAGAGTCTAAGGCATCCAAAGCTACTATAAGTAGCAAGATTAAGAATGAATGCCAGAATCAGATATAGAATCAAAATATAATGTGCAAGCCGTTCTATGCGCAATAGAATACTCGCTTTATACTAGACTTGGAAATTTGAAATGAAATGATATCACAAGGGATATGAAGCATAAAAATGTTCATTGTATAATAAATCAATCAAGGTTACAAGGTAGGATTATAGGATCAGACATAAAAATCAGGGATGTCACATGAATGAATGTGAAGAAAGTGTTTAAGTATGATAAAGTATAAATGAATGAATGTGAAAGTACGTGTGAATGTTTATAGTAAATATGAATGTTTTAAATGTTAAGATATAATGTTTTATGTGAAAGATGCTTACCTTCAAGTTTAAAAACAGAACTCACTGGAGTCAGCTGACTTTTTAGTATACATGCACTTTAGGTCGATAGTAGACTGATAAAGGAATATGCTTTATGGAATGACTTTATGGATCATGAAGGCTACTCGGCTGAAGACTGACATCTTGCCCCTATGTTTATTGTTTTAATGATTACGATTGAATGTTTTATTGTTTTGACTGATTATGTTATGAGTGATGCTTCCGCTGTCAAGTTTTATGTTATTCCAGATTTTGAACTATATTGCGAATGAGTAAATCCAACAAGTAAGGTCTCTAGTTTGGGGTCTTACAAGTTGGTATCAAAGCCAGTAGTTTGAGAGATTCGGACATTCATCAAAATGTCGGAAATTAGACTTAGAATGGGACCAAAAAGGGAATGTCAGTCAGAGTATTCGACCATGGAACTATTAAAGAAAGAAGGCAGTCACTTCTTAATATAGAACGAAGACAATAATTTCTTAGTATAGACAGTAAACGCCTTATAACAAGATATAGACAGTATGTGCCTTAAAGTAAAAAGTGGGGACTTGGATACAAAGTTACTCCTGATATGGAATGTTCGAAACCCGAGCAGTAACGTAAATTAGTAATTTCATACCGGTCTTTGTAATTAATAACTTGCGTTACTCGAGGTGTTCTAAGCGATTACCTATCATGATGACACGAGTACTCTTTGTTCGGAGATAACACTGTATGGGCAGAGGAAAGAGAGGAGGACGTGCTGGTGGTCGAAATGGTTGTAGAGGCCTGATCGCGATGTCAAGGTCAATCAAAAACATTTATAAAAACTACTACTTATCTACCTTAGACTGTAGACAGGGAAGTAGGGTTGTCGAATCCACAGGGAATCAGTGGAAAGATTAAGTGCTTAAGTTAGTAAATTATTCTGATTAAATTCAAATTAAAGAAAGATGTAACTCCCTCCAAACTTCAGGTTCTAGGTTCAACATAAAACTCAGTTGTTCAATGGACACCACATAGACATAGTGTTGGAAAATCAGTTAAAATAGTAGATGAAGACAGGTTGTTGTCAGCAAACCTATACAACCAGTTTTGTCATAAACCAATATAATTTAACTACCCAATTTATAAGTGCCAAATTTATCCCCTTTAGTCACCCAACCCTGCTACTAGGTTTTGTTATCAACCGAACAAGATCGAAAAGAAAGCAAACTCAAAGCACTCAAATAAATTGTTTAAATTAACTAATACATCAATCCATCAAGTTTGTGTCAAAAACTAACAAGATCCAAAACATAAACAAATTGAATCAACCACAAAACCTATACGAACCGTCCGCCCGGAGGAAGCCACAAGTGATTTAGCCAAACATAATAACAACGAACTCGAATGTTGTCACTATCAAGTTCATCATTAAAATCTATGAACTAAATATATTTAACTATTCTACAATTTAATGAAATAGAACAATAATAATAACCTTCTTCGTGATGTACGCAAACATAGGTCAAAGAATTTGTTTTCTTCCTTGCGTCACCCAAAACAGTAGCCGCCAGGCTCTCTTTTTTTCGTGAGTTGTGCCTTCCCCTTCCTTTCGTTCGGATTCTCTCCTCCAATGTGAGCTCAGCCCATTTAATTGTATTCCATAACTTGGAAGTCCACTAATTATTTTGAGCCCACAAGAATCTTGGACATAGTCCACGAGTTTGTGTGTGATTGCATATGAATTTTAATTTGAACTTAAATTAATTAAGTTACTAAATTGATGAATAAAGTGACACTACTTCGACCCATCCATCGTTAGCATTTCACATTGCATGGATTAAGCTCTTTCTCTTCTCAACCTACAAAATATATTAACAACTCAAAGTACATTGTTTTTCACATAATTAGGGTTAAAAAAACATATGATTATATACCATTAGCGTGGGTTTATCAACCACTCATCACATCCCCACACTTATCTTTTTTTCGTCCCAAAAAATATTTGCAATGGAATCATAATTGGGAACCTGCTTTTCACACTCTCATTCATTTAATCATTTCAAATATAATCACGCGCTAACTGTAACAATTGATATTTCTATCCGACTAAACCCAACCACCGACTCTCGAGAACCTGATTATGTGATATATTATTCTATCTATTACCAATCCAAAAATCTATCTATCGGTCTCATACTCAGAAAACTACGACTTAGCCTAATTCCATCTCAAGGTCATGTTTAGGCCTGGGTTAAACCATATAGATTTCCCACAATTATAAACACCAATTTATATGTTTTTGAAAATTATGGAATTATGGATCGATGGGTGCATGTTTTTAGCTTTTATTATTATTTTATGAATGAACCTAACCCAGTGGTGTTTCAATCATGCTGGAACACGATATATGACACGTAGGCTGCAGTTCTTAAGCAATGAAATTCATAAGCTTCGGAATAGGGGTGTATCCTTCAAGTCGCCATCCCGAAGGGAAACACATAAACCTAACTTAGTCATCCAAACTTAATGGTCACCTAAGTCCCGCCCATGGGTGTATCCTCCAAGTCACCATCCCGAAGGGAAACACGTAGGCGAAACTCAAGCTTTCAATTGATTTAATTAAGCTCATGCAAGATGGATTATGGAATGCGGGCGCCACCAACTTTCGGATTTATTTTCATAAAAATAAAGCGGTGTGCCAAATAATTTTAAAAACTTATAAATTTTTGTTTATAAAGGTACCTATCACCCTATGTTGACAGTTTCGACCTTACCGACACCCCTAAGATGAGAACCCACAAGATATTCTGAATTAATTATTCATTTAAACCTAGATACACTATCAGGATGTTTAAGCTCTTAAGTCGGTTGGGCCTACCAAAACATTACAAATCAGACGCACTTTCTATTCTTTATTTTTTTATTTCAATTCACAAGCAGTTTCCAATTTTACCTATCATTTTCCATTTATTTGTAAAAATTCTAATTCAATGACATTTTTGAATTTTTTTTATTTTTATGGATATTATTTTTTATGACTCAAAATACAGACTCAGTCTCCCCTCCCCACACTTAAATACTACATTGTCCTCAATGTAGGATGAGAGATTATGCAAATATATAAAAATAAATAAAAAACAAAACTATACAGAGAATTGGAAAGGACTTAGCTGGTTTCGAACTGTAACTGTCTTCAATCCAACCTCACACGATCGTATATCATTTCTTTCGCGATCGTATTCAAAATCTGCTATTGGGTTGCCTTTTACATGAATACGAAGCTCGAACATCACCACCCGAATGGAGATTGAGTACGGGAGGATCAATCTAAACCTGCAAAGTTAAACTCGAACAAACCTAAGAGCATCAAACTGACTCGATATATATAACTAACAACATAAAACCGACTCGATAAAAACCGAACATATTCAATTGTATCAAATTCATTTGAAAACCTATGAAACTTCCCCACACTTGGCCGGTTCACACACAAATGAAAAAAAATCCTAACTCACTTTCGTAGGAATCACGGATGCATTTAGCACATGCATCAAGCCATTTAAACCCCTCGGTAGCCCGAGTGGACGAGTTTAGTCTCGTGAGGGTTTCTATTGAACACACCCGCAAAGTTCATTTAACTAGACAAGAAATTAAAACATACATTAGGCTACCTCCTAAGAGTGCTAAGTTTAATGTCTTCATCCAGACGCGGTGTACCTCAATTACATCATGGTGGTCGGGTGTGGTGCTTGCAGTCCTCCTTCCCCGCACTCAAGTTCCTCTCATCATCAAATTTTCTCCAAGCCTTCATAAACAAAGAAAAGAGTTCTTGATCTACATCATGAACTTGCGGTTTCTTCCCTTTCCGCCTTCTCTTTCTGACCCGTTTAGTTCTTCCACTGTCTGGAGTCTCACCATTCTTCATCTCAGCTGACCTGTCAAACACAACACAAGCATTCTCGACTGTGTGATTCACCTTTTCAGGTGATCCACCTTTGTTAGCTTTCGGGGTTGGCAAGTTTGAAAATATTTTAAGACTCATTTTCTCAGCCCCAAACCTCATCCTTACCGTTCCCTCAGCACAGTTAATATTTGCCTGAGCAGTGGCCAAGAACGGTCTACCCAAAATAATAGTTGGCTCTGTGTTCTTGACACAATCCAACACCAAGAAATCCACTGGGTAATAAAACTCTCCTACCTTCACAATCACATCCTTTACAATCCCCCGAGGATGTGCGGGAGTCTGATCAACCAACACCACGGTGGTGTTAACTCTCTGTAATGGACCAAAATCGTGCTGATCATACAGACTCCCTGGAATTATACTCACAGATGCTCCAAGATCCAGCAATGCTCTATCCAGTTTAATTTCACCTATATGTATAGAAATAATAGGTGTCCCTGGATCTTGGAGTTTTGGGGGAAAGGTACCCGTAAACACAGCATTCACACTAGCATTTAGCTTTACCTGTTCGGGACATTTGTGCTGTCGTTTACGGGTACTCAAACCTTTCAAGCACTCAACACTATCAGGATTTTCTTTAAGTTCATTCAAAAATGGTAGATTAATTTTATGATTTTCAAATTTCTCCCATCTTTCATCTTGTGTTGGATCCCGTTCACTTAACACTGGTGGGAACACTGGTGGTAACAAAGCCGAAGGGAATGGAATTTTCAGAGATTTATTCACATTTTTATTTTTCAGATTATTTTGTGAAATTAAATCCTGATTATGATCAGATTCAGACTCACTGTACTCCACCACTTTCTCTACTACCAGTGGTGGAGTATGTTCAACATCAGAAAAATCAGATGAGGGTTGAAGACTTACATCATTTAGGTGTGCACTGTTTATGGTTTGAGAATCTGAGGATTGATGTGCACTGCAAGGCTTACCTACTTCTTTGATGATGCTTGCAACTACCCCAGCTAAGTGGGAAACAAGATCTATCAAAGCTTGATGAGCTTTTGCCTGGCTCTCCTGTTGCTGCACCATTGCTTGTACCACTTTGGCCATCTCCTTCATATCTGACCGGATGACCTCCAGTTCAGATTGATAGTTGTCTTGTTCAGGTGGTCCGCTCGGGTGGTAGTCTTGATTATAATTTTCCTGATAGTTTGGGTACTCAGGACCACCACCACATTGATTGTATCTTGGGCAATCTTGTGCCCAGTGGCCAGTGATGCCACAGTTACTGCATGGCTCATAGTAGTCTTGGTCACCATAATAATTACTGTCCATGTCAACCTGCACACGTAGCACAACCGAGTAGCTCTGAACAAAGAAATAAACAAAATAAACAAAAAATAAAAACAGAAGTAAAGAAAATCTTTTTGAGTGTTTGATAAGAATTAAAATCAACTAAAGACAATAAACTAAAGCAATAAAACTAAGCGCACCGATTCCCCGGCAACGGCGCCATTTTGATCGCGATGTCAAGGTCAATCAAAAACATTTATAAAAACTACTACTTATCTACCTTAGACTGTAGACAGAGAAGTAGGGTTGTCGAATCCACAGGGAATTAGTGGAAAGATTAATTGCTTAAGTTAGTAAATTATTCTGATTAAATTCAAATTAAAGAAAGATGTAACTCCCTCCAAACTTCAGGTTCTAGGTTCAACATAAAACTCAGTTGTTCAATGGACACCACATAGACATAGTGTTGGAAAATCAGTTAAAATAGTAGATGAAGACAGGTTGTTGTCAGCAAACCTATACAACCAGTTTTGTCATAAACCAATATAATTTAACTACCCAATTTATAAGTGCCAAATTTATCCCCTTTAGTCACCCAACCCTGCTACTAGGTTTTGTTATCAACCGAACAAGATCGAAAAGAAAGCAAACTCAAAGCACTCAAATAAATTGTTTAAATTAACTAATACATCAATCCATCAAGTTTGTGTCAAAAACTAACAAGATCCAAAACATAAACAAATTGAATCAACCACAAAACCTATACGAACCGTCCGCCCGGAGGAAGCCACGAGTGATTTAGCCAAACATAATAACAACGAACACGAATGTTGTCACTATCAAGTTCATCATTAAAATCTATGAACTAAATATATTTAACTATTCTACAATTTAATGAAATAGAACAATAATAATAACCTTCTTCGTGATGTACGCAAACATAGGTCAAAGAATTTGTTTTCTTCCTTGCGTCACCCAAAACAGTAGCCGCCAGGCTCTCTTTTTTTCGTGAGTTGTGCCTTCCCCTTCCTTTCGTTCGGATTCTCTCCTCCAATGTGAGCTCAGCCCATTTAATTGTATTCCATAACTTGGAAGTCCACTAATTATTTTGAGCCCACAAGAATCTTGGACATAGTCCACGAGTTTGTGTGTGATTGCATATGAATTTTAATTTGAACTTAAATTAATTAAGTTACTAAATTGATGAATAAAGTGACACGACTTCGACCCATCCATCGTTAGCATTTCACATTGCATCGATTAAGCTCTTTCTCTTCTCAACCTACAAAATATATTAACAACTCAAAGTACATTGTTTTTCACATAATTAGGGTTAAAAAAACATATGATTATATACCATTAGCGTGGGTTTATCAACCACTCATCACATCCCCACACTTATCTTTTTTTCGTCCCGAAAAATATTTGCAATGGAATCATAATTGGGAACCTGCTTTTCACACTCTCATTCATTTAATCATTTCAAATATAATCACGCGCTAACTGTAACAATTGATATTTCTATCCGACTAAACCCAACCACCGACTCTCGAGAACCTGATTATGTGATATATTATTCTATCTATTACCAATCCAAAAATCTATCTATGGGTCTCATACTCAGAAAACTACGACTTAGCCTAATTCCATCTCAAGGTCATGTTTAGGCCTGGGTTAAACCATATAGATTTCCCACAATTATAAACACCAATTTATATGTTTTTGAAAATTATGGAATTATGGATCGATGGGTGCATGTTTTTAGCTTTTATTATTATTTTATGAATGAACCTAACCCAGTGGTGTTTCAATCATGCTGGAACACGATATATGACACGTAGGCTGCAGTTCTTAAGCAATGAAATTCATAAGCTTCGGAATAGGGGTGTATCCTTCAAGTCGCCATCCCGAAGGGAAACACATAAACCTAACTTAGTCATCCAAACTTAATGGTCACCTAAGTCCCGCCCATGGGTGTATCCTCCAAGTCACCATCCCGAAGGGAAACACGTAGGCGAAACTCAAGCTTTCAATTGATTTAATTAAGCTCATGCAAGATGGATTATGGAATGCGGGCGCCACCAACTTTCGGATTTATTTTCATAAAAATAAAGCGGTGTGCCAAATAATTTTAAAAACTTATAAATTTTTGTTTATAAAGGTACCTATCACCCTATGTTGACAGTTTCGACCTTACCGACACCCCTAAGATGAGAACCCACAAGATATTCTGAATTAATTATTCATTTAAACCTAGATACACTATCAGGATGTTTAAGCTCTTAAGTCGGTTGGGCCTACCAAAACATTACAAATCAGACGCACTTTCTATTCTTTATTTTTTTATTTCAATTCACAAGCAGTTTCCAATTTTACCTATCATTTTCCATTTATTTGTAAAAATTCTAATTCAATGACATTTTTGAATTTTTTTTTTATTTTTATGGATATTATTTTTTATGACTCAAAATACAGACTCAGTCTCCCCTCCCCACACTTAAATACTACATTGTCCTCAATGTAGGATGAGAGATTATGCAAATATATAAAAATAAATAAAAAACAAAACTATACAGAGAATTGGAAAGGACTTAGCTGGTTTCGAACTGTAACTGTCTTCAATCCAACCTCACACGATCGTATATCATTTCTTTCGCGATCGTATTCAAAATCTGCTATTGGGTTGCCTTTTACATGAATACGAAGCTCGAACATCACCACCCGAATGGAGATTGAGTACGGGAGGATCAATCTAAACCTGCAAAGTTAAACTCGAACAAACCTAAGAGCATCAAACTGACTCGATATATATAACTAACAACATAAAACCGACTCGATAAAAACCGAACATATTCAATTGTATCAAATTCATTTGAAAACCTATGAAACTTCCCCACACTTGGCCGGTTCACACACAAATGAAAAAAAATCCTAACTCACTTTCGTAGGAATCACGGATGCATTTAGCACATGCATCAAGCCATTTAAACCCCTCGGTAGCCCGAGTGGACGAGTTTAGTCTCGTGAGGGTTTCTATTGAACACACCCGCAAAGTTCATTTAACTAGACAAGAAATTAAAACATACATTAGGCTACCTCCTAAGAGTGCTAAGTTTAATGTCTTCATCCAGACGCGGTGTACCTCAATTACATCATGGTGGTCGGGTGTGGTGCTTGCAGTCCTCCTTCCCCGCACTCAAGTTCCTCTCATCATCAAATTTTCTCCAAGCCTTCATAAACAAAGAAAAGAGTTCTTGATCTACATCATGAACTTGCGGTTTCTTCCCTTTCCGCCTTCTCTTTCTGACCCGTTTAGTTCTTCCACTGTCTGGAGTCTCACCATTCTTCATCTCAGCTGACCTGTCAAACACAACACAAGCATTCTCGACTGTGTGATTCACCTTTTCAGGTGATCCACCTTTGTTAGCTTTCGGGGTTGGCAAGTTTGAAAATATTTTAAGACTCATTTTCTCAGCCCCAAACCTCATCCTTACCGTTCCCTCAGCACAGTTAATATTTGCCTGAGCAGTGGCCAAGAACGGTCTACCCAAAATAATAGTTGGCTCTGTGTTCTTGACACAATCCAACACCAAGAAATCCACTGGGTAATAAAACTCTCCTACCTTCACAATCACATCCTTTACAATCCCCCGAGGATGTGCGGGAGTCTGATCAACCAACACCACGGTGGTGTTAACTCTCTGTAATGGACCAAAATCGTGCTGATCATACAGACTCCCTGGAATTATACTCACAGATGCTCCAAGATCCAGCAATGCTCTATCCAGTTTAATTTCACCTATATGTATAGAAATAATAGGTGTCCCTGGATCTTGGAGTTTTGGGGGAAAGGTACCCGTAAACACAGCATTCACACTAGCATTTAGCTTTACCTGTTCGGGACATTTGTGCTGTCGTTTACGGGTACTCAAACCTTTCAAGCACTCAACACTATCAGGATTTTCTTTAAGTTCATTCAAAAATGGTAGATTAATTTTATGATTTTCAAATTTCTCCCATCTTTCATCTTGTGTTGGATCCCGTTCACTTAACACTGGTGGGAACACTGGTGGTAACAAAGCCGAAGGGAATGGAATTTTCAGAGATTTATTCACATTTTTATTTTTCAGATTATTTTGTGAAATTAAATCCTGATTATGATCAGATTCAGACTCACTGTACTCCACCACTTTCTCTACTACCAGTGGTGGAGTATGTTCAACATCAGAAAAATCAGATGAGGGTTGAAGACTTACATCATTTAGGTGTGCACTGTTTATGGTTTGAGAATCTGAGGATTGATGTGCACTGCAAGGCTTACCTACTTCTTTGATGATGCTTGCAACTACCCCAGCTAAGTGGGAAACAAGATCTATCAAAGCTTGATGAGCTTTTGCCTGGCTCTCCTGTTGCTGCACCATTGCTTGTACCACTTTGGCCATCTCCTTCATATCTGACCGGATGACCTCCAGTTCAGATTGATAGTTGTCTTGTTCAGGTGGTCCGCTCGGGTGGTAGTCTTGATTATAATTTTCCTGATAGTTTGGGTACTCAGGACCACCACCACATTGATTGTATCTTGGGCAATCTTGTGCCCAGTGGCCAGTGATGCCACAGTTACTGCATGGCTCATAGTAGTCTTGGTCACCATAATAATTACTGTCCATGTCAACCTGCACACGTAGCACAACCGAGTAGCTCTGAACAAAGAAATAAACAAAATAAACAAAAAATAAAAACAGAAGTAAAGAAAATCTTTTTGAGTGTTTGATAAGAATTAAAATCAACTAAAGACAATAAACTAAAGCAATAAAACTAAGCGCACCGATTCCCCGGCAACGGCGCCATTTTGATCGCGATGTCAAGGTCAATCAAAAACATTTATAAAAACTACTACTTATCTACCTTAGACTGTAGACAGAGAAGTAGGGTTGTCGAATCCACAGGGAATTAGTGGAAAGATTAATTGCTTAAGTTAGTAAATTATTCTGATTAAATTCAAATTAAAGAAAGATGTAACTCCCTCCAAACTTCAGGTTCTAGGTTCAACATAAAACTCAGTTGTTCAATGGACACCACATAGACATAGTGTTGGAAAATCAGTTAAAATAGTAGATGAAGACAGGTTGTTGTCAGCAAACCTATACAACCAGTTTTGTCATAAACCAATATAATTTAACTACCCAATTTATAAGTGCCAAATTTATCCCCTTTAGTCACCCAACCCTGCTACTAGGTTTTGTTATCAACCGAACAAGATCGAAAAGAAAGCAAACTCAAAGCACTCAAATAAATTGTTTAAATTAACTAATACATCAATCCATCAAGTTTGTGTCAAAAACTAACAAGATCCAAAACATAAACAAATTGAATCAACCACAAAACCTATACGAACCGTCCGCCCGGAGGAAGCCACGAGTGATTTAGCCAAACATAATAACAACGAACACGAATGTTGTCACTATCAAGTTCATCATTAAAATCTATGAACTAAATATATTTAACTATTCTACAATTTAATGAAATAGAACAATAATAATAACCTTCTTCGTGATGTACGCAAACATAGGTCAAAGAATTTGTTTTCTTCCTTGCGTCACCCAAAACAGTAGCCGCCAGGCTCTCTTTTTTTCGTGAGTTGTGCCTTCCCCTTCCTTTCGTTCGGATTCTCTCCTCCAATGTGAGCTCAGCCCATTTAATTGTATTCCATAACTTGGAAGTCCACTAATTATTTTGAGCCCACAAGAATCTTGGACATAGTCCACGAGTTTGTGTGTGATTGCATATGAATTTTAATTTGAACTTAAATTAATTAAGTTACTAAATTGATGAATAAAGTGACACGACTTCGACCCATCCATCGTTAGCATTTCACATTGCATCGATTAAGCTCTTTCTCTTCTCAACCTACAAAATATATTAACAACTCAAAGTACATTGTTTTTCACATAATTAGGGTTAAAAAACCATATGATTATATACCATTAGCGTGGGTTTATCAACCACTCATCACATCCCCACACTTATCTATTTTTCGTCCCGAAAAATATTTGCAATGGAATCATAATTGGGAACCTGCTTTTCACACTCTCATTCATTTAATCATTTCAAATATAATCACGCGCTAACTGTAACAATTGATATTTCTATCCGACTAAACCCAACCACCGACTCTCGATAACCCGATTATGTGATATATTATTCTATCTATTACCAATCCAAAAATCTATCTATGGGTCTCATACTCAGAAAACTACGACTTAGCCTAATTCCATCTCAAGGTCATGTTTAGGCCTGGGTTAAACCATATAGATTTCCCACAATTATAAACACCAATTTATAGGTTTTTGAAAATTATGGATCGATGGGTGCATGTTTTTAGCTTTTATTATTATTTTATGAATGAACCTAACCCAGTGGTGTTTCAATCATGCTGGAACACGATATATGACATGTAGGCTGCAGTTCTTAAGCAATGAAATTCATAAGCTTCGGAATAGGGGTGTATCCTTCAAGTCGCCATCCCGAAGGGAAACACATAAACCTAACTTAGTCATCCAAACTTATTGATCACCTAAGTCCCGCCCATGGGTGTATCCTCCAAGTCACCATCCCGAAGGGAAACACGTAGGCGAAACTCAAGCTTTCAATTGATTTAATTAAGCTCATGCAAGATGGATTATGGAATGCGGGCGCCACCAACTTTCGGATTTATTTTCATAAAAATAAAGCGGTGTGCCAAATAATTTTAAAAACTTATAAATTTTTGTTTATAAAGGTACCTATCACCCTATGTTGACAGTTTCGACCTTACCGACACCCCTAAGATGAGAACCCACAAGATATTCTGAATTAATTATTCATTTAAACCTAGATACACTATCAGGATGTTTAAGCTCTTAAGTCGGTTGGGCCTACCAAAACATTACAAATCAGACGCACTTTCTATTCTTTATTTTTTTATTTCAATTCACAAGCAGTTTCCAATTGTACCTATCATTTTCCATTTATTTGTAAAAATTCTAATTCAATGACATTTTTGAATTTTTTTTTTTATTTTTATGGATATTATTTTTTATGACTCAAAATACAGACTCAGTCTCCCCTCCCCACACTTAAATACTACATTGTCCTCAATGTAGGATGAGAGATTATGCAAATATATAAAAATAAATAAAAAACAAAACTATACAGAGAATTGGAAAGGACTTAGCTGGTTTCGAACTGTAACTGTCTTCAATCCAACCTCACACGATCGTATAGCATTTCTTTCGCGATCGTATTCAAAATCTGCTATTGGGTTGCCTTTTACATGAATACGAAGCTCGAACATCACCACTATAAACACCAGTTTATAAGTGTGTGTTTGTGCAAGACGATAGGAACACTTAGTATCCAAACAATACTATTGTTTAAGTGTTTAGAAAAGGTTTGCAAGTTTGACCAAGTTTGACTAGACGACTCGTTGGTGACCCGTTTAGTGATTAAATGTTTGACTTGTATAACAACACGCTTAGCACACAAATAATTCACGTTTCATGTTACCTAAGTCATAACTAATTTAGCATGGCAAACTACGTCAACAATACACGTTACATTAATTTATTATTTCTAAAAATAATATAAACACATGTTTGCTTTCAAATGAATCACATTATCTATAACACATTCGTATCATCATCCCATGTTTATCTACACATGCTAATACATAATAGATTACCATAACACACATCACTAAGTTTAGACATCAAGTTCCAAATCACAAAGTTTCCACTTTTAGTAACCTATGATCTAAACATGATATTTGTATTCAACAACACTTTAACAAGCTTCATTACCTTCATAATAACATACTAGTATCATTTAATAATGTCATGCATGTCAAGAAACCTCACATTCAAAAATCATCTTTCAACAAAGTTTCCTCTTTTAGTAAGTCGTCCATTACACGCTTTGTTTACGCAATTAACACGTCTAATCAATCCCAAATCTTTCAACTAATATAACTATAACTATATTAATCATAATCCATGTCTAGCATGCAATTCCTATACTTCACATAATCAACAAATCTCAATTTACACTTCGTATGGAAACTAGGTTTCACATATTTTCATAAAATCACCAATACGATACAATACTACAAATCAATTAACCAATTCATTAATATTTTAGAAAATATCAAGTTTGGATGAACTAGGGTTTCGATCATAAAAATCATAATGAAAAAGTGACGGAATTCGATGAAACGACTTACGTAGGAGTGTTAGGAATGCCTAGACTAGCACGTATCCACTTCCGGATTCACGATCGAAGATCAAACGAGGGTGTTTGGGTGCCTTGAAGGTCTCGGCCAAGAGAGGAGAGTGGGGGGGGGGGGGTCGACGGCTTCAAGGAGTGGGGTAGGGTTTATGTTTTTTTTTATAAAGTTCCTTATATACATTTTTGCATTAATGGGTTTTTAAGTTGGGCTTCAGTTTAATTAAGGCCTACAAGCTCAAATTAATTAACTAACACTTAATTAGTTATTAATAATTTCGATTTTTATTTTTATAAAAACTCTAATATTTAAAAAAAAATACTAAGTACGATTAATTCACGATAAGCACGTACGGTAACCATACTGTTCACATAATTCACGTAAAGTCACGTAACCACATAAAATTCACATAATTTATATTAAATATAAATTATTAAATATTCTAAATATTTATCTTAATTAATCACCAACGTTCCGGGTTAGACTCGAGTGTGATTCGGTAATTCTACGGATTGCCGTTGTGTGTGAAATAACTGATACATTTAATTAACTTAATTAAATGTAATGCACGTGTGACTAACTGGAGTTAACCTGAAATTTGAACTAACAAGGTTTGAGTTAACGGAGTTAACCTGAAATTGCCGGATGTCTCATCATCCCCTTGTTAAAAGAATTTTCGTCTCGAAAATTAAACGAAGTCGGTAACGTCTGAAACAAAAAGTTTAGGTTTGTCACATCATCCCCTTGTTGAACTAAATTTCGTCTCGAAATTTAGTTAGTACCTTTCGTGTTTGTTGTTGACTGTTTGAAAATGTGGGATACTTTTTCATCATTTGATCCTCGCGTTCCCACGTGAACTCCGGTCCACGCTTCGAGTTCCAACGAACTCTGACAATAGGTATCTTACTGCGCTTGAGAGTTTTGACCTCTCGGTCCATGATTTCAACTGGTTCCTCAATAAAACGTAGTTGTTCATGAATTTCCAACTCCTCGAGTGGAACTACAAGTGTCTCATCTGATAAGCACTTCTTTAGGTTTAAGACATGAAAGACATTGTGCACTCCATTGAGTGTATCCAGTAGGTTCAGTTGGTATGCTACTGGACCGATCCTTTTCTCTATCTCGAATGGTCCAACGTAACGCGGGTTTAACTTGCCTCGTTTTCAAAAACGAATCACACATTTCCAAGGTGAAACCTTTAATAACACTTTGTAGCCCACTTGGAATTCTAGTGGTTTTCAGCGCTTGTCTGCATAACTCTTTTGAAGGTCACGAGCTGCCGCCATACGGTTTCGGATTTGCACGATTTTCTCTGAGGTTTCGTGCACAAGTTCAGGACCCGTAAGTTGGTTATCTCCAACTTCAGCCCAACAAAGTCGTGATCGACACTTTCTCTCGTACAAAGCCTCGAACGGTGCTGCTTTGATGCTAGTATGATAGCTGTTATTGTAAGAGAATTCCACTAAAGGCAAGTGAGTCTCCCAACTGTTTTCGAAATCGATCACATAAGCTCGTAGCATGTCTTCTAGGGTTTGGATGGTACGCTCACTCTGGCCATCTGTTTGAGGATGATACGCTGTACTCATGTTCAGAGCTTTCTGTAATGATTGCCAGAAACGTGAGGTGAATCGGGCGTCTCTATCGGAAATGATGGAGATTGGCACTCCATGTCGGGATACTACTTCTTTAAGATAGAGGCGAGTTAAATTTTCCATTTTGTCTGTCTCTTTGATAGCAAGAAATTGTGCTGATTTGGTTAGGCGATCCACTTTCACCCAGATTGTGTCACATCCAGTAGGGGTTCGGGGTAATTTTGTTATGAAATCCATAGAAATCTGTTCCCATTTCCACATCGGTATTTCCGGTTGTTGAAGTAATCCGGATGGCTTTTGGTACTCCACCTTGACCTTGGAACAAGTCAGGCACTTGCTCACGTAGGTGGCTATGTCGGCTTTCATGTTCGGCCACCAATACAAAACCTTGAGATCGTGATACATTTTGTCGGATCCCGGATGGATAGAGTATCGGGATTTGTGAGCTTCATCCATGACTAGATCTCTTAGGTTTCCATATACTGGTATCCATGTTCGTTCCGCGAAGTAGCGAATACCATCTTCTTTAACCTCAAGTTGTTTCTCCATACCACGAGTGGATTCCAATGATAAGTTCTCCTCTTTTAAGGCTTCGAGTTGGGCATTGCGGATTTGTTAGGGTAATCCTGTATGAATAGTGAGTTGTAATGCTCTAACTCGTCGGGGTTTGGTTTCTTTTCTGCTTAGGGCATCAGCTACCACATTATCTTTGCCCGGATGGTACTTGATTGCACAATCATAATCGTTTAATAACTCGATCCAACGATGTTGACGCATGTTCAACTCTTTCTGCTCAAAAATATGTTGAAGACTCTTGTGATCGGTGTAGATGGTGCACTTGGTACCGTACAAGTAATGTCTCCATATCTTGAGTGCAAACACCATGACTCCTAACTCCAAATCGTGAGTCGTGTAGTTCTTTTCGTGGATTTTTAATTGTCGAGAAGCGTATGCGATAACCTTGTCGCGTTGCATCAATACACAACCGAGACCTTGGATGGAGGCATCGCAATACACCACGAAGTCATCCGTTCCCTCTGGTAGAGACAGGATGGGTGCGCTACACAGTTTCTGCTTCAGTAGCTGGAATGCTGATTCTTGAGTCTCACTCCAATTATAGGGTTTATCTTTTTGGGTTAAGGCAGTGAGAGGTTGAGCAATCTTAAAGAATACCTCGATAAAACGACGGTGGTATCCGGCCAATCCTAGGAATTGCCGAACTTCGGTTGGAGTTGTGGGTGCTGCCCAATTCTTGATAGCTTCCACTTTGGCTGGATCGACATGTATTCTTTTCTCATTGATCACATGTCCTAGAAATTGAACCTCGCGAATCCAAAAATCGCATTTGGAAAACTTAGCGTACAGCTGCTCCTGTTTCAGTAGCTCAAGGATCATACGCAGATGCTCCTCATTCTCTTCCCGACTCTTAGAGTATATGAGGATATCGTCAATGAAGACAATGACGAATTGGTCCAGGTAAGGTTTACACACACGGTTCATGAGGTCCATGAACACCGCGGGTCCGCTGGTTAATCCAAATGGCATGACCAAAAATTCAAAATGGCCGTACCGGGTTCTGAATGCAGTCTTGGATATATCTTCATCTCGAACCCTCAGCTGATGATATCCAGATCTTAAGTCGATTTTCGAGTAGAAACTTGACCCTTGAAGTTGGTTGAATAAATCGTCAATGTGGGGTAGTGGGTAGATGTTCTTGACTGTTACCTTGTTTAACTCTCGGTAATCAATGCACATGCGGAAAGTTCCATCTTTCTTTTTGACAAATAGGACTGGAGCTCCCCATGGTGATGAGCTAGGTCGGATGAAACCTTTATCCAACAACTCTTTTAGTTGAGTGGATAGCTCCTGCAACTCACTTGGTGCAAGTCTATATGGTGCTCGAGCAATAGGCGTTGCTTCGGGTGTTAGGTCAATCTGAAATTCGACTTGACGATGAGGTGGAAGACCAGGTAGGTCTTCAGGAAATACTTCTGGGAATTCGCGAACGATAGGGATATCTTCTAACTTTTTCTCCTTGGTGGACTTGTCGGCGACAAGGGCTAATATTGCGGTATGACCCTTAAGTAGACACTTCTGAGCCTTCATGAACGATATGATGCCCATGAATGCACCACTTCTTTCGCCCTGAACGGATAGGATCTCTCCACTAGGAAGGGGTATACGAACGATCTTATCACTACAGATGATCTCAGCTTGGTTTTTAGACAACCAATCCATTCCCCCAATTATGTCAAAACTGCCGAGTGTAACTGGCACGAGATCGATGTCGAGTATGTGACCAGATAGTTCTAACTTACATCCCTTGAGAATGTTGGTTACCTCGATTACTTTACCGTCTGCTATCTCTATGGTATAATGGTGTTCTAATAAAGTTGGGTTTATTCCTAACCGACTACTAAGTTCTCTAGATATAAAACTGCTATCGGTGCCAGTATAAAAAAGTACAGAAGCAAAATGATCGTTTAAGAGAAACATACCGTTAACAACGTTCCGATCATTCCTAGCTTCCCCCGAGCCAATCACGAATGCTCGGCCCTTTGCACCATTTCCTTTGTTATTACCATTTTCACCCTTGTGGTTATTACCATTTCCATTACCACCCTGATGATTGTTGCCATTTCCATTCCCGTTTCCGTTTCTTCTCAACTGCGGGCAATTTTTCTTGAAATGCCCTTCTTTACCACACTCAAAACAGTCTTTGGGTGCGTCTCCAGGTGGTGTCTGTTTGTTCTGCAGATCTACTCTATAGTCTGTGGCCAAACGACCCATCTTTCCACACTAGTGGCAACGGTACCGGTCACACACTCCATGATGGTGGAAGTTACATTTGTTGCACTTCGGGTACTTGCCAATATAAGAACCCTGATTCTGCTGAGAAGAGTTAGACTGGTTGTTGTTCTTTGAAGTTTCAAGCTTACGATGATGTTGTTGCTGTTGCTGAGAAGGTGGGTTTGACTGGAAGGTTTTGGGGAATGAACTGTCAAACTTCCGCTTGCTGTCAGTTGTCTTTGATAACGCACCTCTAGGGGGTAGGGTGCCCAGAGCGACTGCCTGATCAGTTAGCCTGTGAGCCAACCTGATTGCTTGCTGGATCGTAGTGGGATTAGAAGATGTCACCACGCTCTGAATTTGCGGGACCAAACCATCAATGAATTTCTCGATCCTCTTATAGGGAGGTGTTACCATTTGCGGACACAAGTTCGCCAGTTCATGCGAACGAGTAGTGTAGGCTTCAATTTCAGATCCCTCCATCTTGAGGTTCCAGAACTCACCCTCAAGTTTCTGCACTTCATCACGGGGACAATACTCCTCCCGTAGCATAGTCTTAAATTCGTCCCATGGCAATGCATTTGCCATCTCAAGAGTTAGCATTTGCACCTGGGAGTTCCACCAAGTAAGGGCCGGACCCTCAAGTGTGCCAGATGCATATTTCACCCGATTATTCGGTGGACAATTGCACATCGCGAATGCGGATTCAGATTTCTCCATCCAGCGGAGTAAGCCAACAGCCCCTTCGGCTCCATTGAATGAGTGAGGCTTGCAATCCATGTACGCCTTGAAAGTACAAACCTGCTGATGGTTGTACTGACCTGAATTTTAAACAAGAATGCGGTTTAAGAATACCATATTCGAATTTGAGTTTAGAATGAATGATGACTCACTAGAGTCGATAATATTTTGCTTTACCTCCAGCATTAACAGCGGCTTGACTAGCTGCTACCGCTTCAGCCACACGCTCATTTATGAATGCCGCGAGCTCGGCTGCAATCATGTTAATGTTTCCGCGACCACCGCGTCCTCCGGCGTGTCCACCACGTCCATTTCCTCTTCCAGACATTATCTTTACATTCACAACATACAATAATGAGAAAAAAAAATACATCACATTTTTATCATCATACAAGTACCAGTAAACAAAGAAATTCAAACCACAACATCTAACATTTCAATAATAGTAATACTTGATAAAATAAATTGTAACGATTACAACTAAATTCAACCAAACATCAAAATTCTAGAAACATCTGTTGGATGGGAACAACCCTGCCCATCTAGGTTCAAAAGGAAAGACATAAATAAGTAATGAAGATAGAAAATCAAATGCCACTCCCGGCTGATGTAACATCAGATGCTGCATCCTCGTCCTCGGCCGGATCTCCTGCGGGTGCATCATCTGGTGCAACTCCTACTGCTTCAGCAGCTGCAAGTCGAGCCTCCACTTGCTCAATCCTGGTGTGGAGTATATCTAGGTTCCACTCTGCAGTGTTCAGCCGGTCTTCCATATCCACACATCCATTTTCCAAATTCTCATGGACTTTATCAGTGAGTGCCAAATTTGAAGTCAGTTTGTCAATTTTCTGATTCATCATAATCTGTCGCTCTAATATACCAGAAATCTCCCCTGCTGCATCTCTCATGTTCCGGATCTCCCGGTCCATCCTAGCTACAAATGCAGCAAACACCTGCTCAAAGGGGTACTACAGTGGTGGAAAAGCTCACACAGAAGATGAAGAAGAAGAAGCAACGTCAGTAGTGAGTGGAGGTGGGACTTCCTCCTCGTGGATCTAGTTCCTGATCCTATCGGGATACCAATCCTAGTCCTGCGTGTTACCTCTGACACGCACATGAATAGACTCGTCATGCCCTACAGTGGTATTGATCGGGTTGAGTCGACGTCTCCTCAGCTCTGGCAAAGGTACGGTAGGAACATCGTGCTCCTGAAAGACTGGGGATGCGGGTGAATTAGGCGGGGTCGACATTTCCTGTAACGGGATGAGTGAGTGCCATGTATGAGTGTAAGTGTTGTGTAACTAATGCATGTGCGTGGTTATAGTCTAGTATGCATTTCCTAGTTCTCTATAACCTGGCTCTGATACCAATCTGTCACACCCCCAAAATCCACTACCGGAGTTTTACCGTTAGGAGCGTGACATACCAAGATCTCAGTCATTAGTTACTTTGAACGACTCTATATGAGTTTAAGAAAACCACTAGTATTGCTCATAGTCACGATGCAACACTAGTAATGAAAACACTGATTTAATGTAAGACTGCGGAAGCGAAAAGTTAAATGAAAAGCATGCGCCAAAAATAAATAATTCAACAATAAATAAAATAAATAGTTCTTGAGTTTGAAAATGATGGACTTCGAATGCATGCATGCCTTAGCATGTGCTTGTACCTTAATGATCTGAGAAAACATGCTAAAACGTGTCAACACTAGGTTGGTGAGTTCACATGTTTCAATGTTTGTAAAGTTTACTAGATAAAACCATTTACAATTTATATCATAGGTAGCTAACCTAGTTACATGTTACTAAAGTGTTTCGACACCGAAGCTGACTGTTTATGTTTGAACTGCCTCCTACCATGACTATCATGATCAATGGTAAATGTTTAGGTCAATGTTACACCCGTTCGACTACCTGTCGTGTTAGCGCGACTAACGCGAGTGGGGCTTGTCAATGCCTAGTAGTACTACTCAAGATTACCTCGCTATCCCATATATTAAACGGTTCGATAAGTAAGGACTTGCATGATATGTTTGCGCTTAGTACAACAAGTGATATAATTGAAAGAAATGTAAAATCTAAATGTTCGTACCCATGTTTTCTCCCCCAAGTTTAAATCATAAGAAAAAGGGGCCGTGAAACTCACCTTAGAGTGCGTGCGAAAGAAAGCGAACTTAGAATGCTTGACGACTAACTGCCACCTATAAACACCAGTTTATAAGTGTGTGTTTGTGCAAGACGATAGGAACACTTAGTATCCAAACAATACTATTGTTTAAGTGTTTAGAAAAGGTTTGCAAGTTTGACCAAGTTTGACTAGACGACTCGTTGGTGACCCGTTTAGTGATTAAATGTTTGACTTGTATAACAACACGCTTAGCACACAAATAATTCACGTTTCATGTTACCTAAGTCATAACTAATTTAGCATGGCAAACTACGTCAACAATACACGTTACATTAATTTATTATTTCTAAAAATAATATAAACACATGTTTGCTTTCAAATGAATCACATTATCTATAACACATTCGTATCATCATCCCATGTTTATCTACACATGCTAATACATAATAGATTACCATAACACACATCACTAAGTTTAGACATCAAGTTCCAAATCACAAAGTTTTCACTTTTAGTAACCTATTATCTAAACATGCTATTTGTATTCAACAACACTTTAACAAGCTTCATTACCTTCATAATAACATACTAGTATCATTTAATAATGTCATGCATGTCAAGAAACCTCACATTCAAAAATCATCTTTCAACAAAGTTTCCTGTTTTAGTAAGTCATCCATTACACGCTTTGTTTACGCAATTAACACGTCTAATCAATCCCAAATCTTTCAACTAATATAACTATAACTATATTAATCATAATCCATGTTTAGCATGCAATTCCTATACTTCACATAATCAACAAATCTCAATTTACACTTCGTATGGAAACTAGGGTTTATGTTTTTTTTTTTTTTATAAAGTTCCTTATATACATTTTTGCATTAATGGGTTTTTAAGTTGGGCTTCAGTTTAATTATGGCCCACAAGCTCAAATTAATTAACTAACACTTAATTAGTTATTAATAATTTTGATTTTTATTTTTATAAAAAAATACTAAATACGATTAATACACGATAAGCACGTACGGTAACCATACTGTTCACATAATTCACGTAAAGTCACGTAACCACATAAAATTCACATAATTTATATTAAATATAAATTATTAAATATTCAAAATATTTATCTTAATTAATCACCAACGTTCCGGGTTAGACTCGAGTGTGATCCGGTAATTCTACGGATTTCCGTTGTGTGTGAAATAACTGATACATTTAATTAACTTAATTAAATGTAATGCACGTGTGACTAACTGGAATAACTGAGTTTACAATGGATAATGTTTGAACTAACAAGGTTTGAGTTAACGGGGTTAACCTGAACGAGGCCATGAAAGAGTTTGCAATAGAAGAGAAGGGCAAGAAGGAAGAAAGTGACAAAGGTAATGAAATTTCTGATAGTGATGATTCAGACAAAGGCCGCACTCACAGGTGTAATTGCAAGTCTTTCAAAGACTGTGACCCACCCAAGTTCGATGGGAAGATAGATGTTGTTGATACCTATGAATGGATAGAAAGAATGAATGGGGTCTTCAATATCAGCGAGTGTCGTGAGGACCAAGCAGTCAAGTTCGAAGCTCACTCATTCACCAACGAAGCTCTGAGTTGGTGGAGGACCGTCCAGCAGACTAAGTCATCCACTGCTCTAAAGAAGATGTAATGGGATGACCTGAAGATGATGATGATCAAGAAGTACTGCCCATAGAACAAAATCGATATAGTTGAAATGGAATTTTTGGGGCTCAATGTTGGTAGTATGACTCACCGCCAGTACACCTTAAAGTACAATGAAGTGGCACAGTTGGTATCACGTCTAGTGGATGCTGAAGAGAAGAGAATAAAGTACTACATCAAGGGATTACCACAGAAGGTTCGTGTGCACGTCAAAGTTAACACCCCTAAGAGTTATGAATCGGTGGTAGAGCTGGTCGGGGCTATAGAAGATCCCTTGCCTAAGGAACCCAAGAGGAAGAGGAACGACTAACCCAATGAAGTTGATGAAGATATAATAGGTTCTAAAAGAAAGCATGGGTTGATGTTTCGTAAGTGTCCCAAAAATGTAGGAGAGGGCACCGCTAGAAATGTAGAATGGGCACCAACGTGTGCTATAGGTGTGGAAAAAATAGGACATATAGCTTGCAACTGTTTGAGTCACACCAAATGTCAGAACTGTGACAGACTTGGACACTTGACAAAGGATTGTAGGAAGCCGAAACAAGATGGACCAGGAAACAAAAAGAGCGCAAAGGTTAGAGCATGCACTCCCTCATAAAGAAGCCAGGGAGGACGTCAAGAATGCATCAGGTACATTTTAAATTATAAATGTTTATGCTACAGTTCATTATTAGAATAGTCGTCTTTGCGTTTTATTAATAGATTCACTGTTAGAATAATTAAAGTAGCATTGGTGTAGCAATGTCCTGAAATAGAACCACAAAATATTGAATGCCTGAAATGCTGAACAGTTAGAACTATAGTATCTTAGCCCCCACTAGACACGTATAAACAGAATCGGTAGTAGTCTCGAAGGGAGATGTTTACGGTAAAGCGAAGCACCTTTAGAAATACATGAGCGGTAACGGGACTGCATCACCGTGGATGCTCATAACCAAGCTAGCTTGTATAGCTAAAGGTTATGCCACCATCTACGCAATCGTAGACTAATTGACGAGCTCACTTCCTACCAATGCGAGGAGACGTAAATTCCGTAGACGATATATGGTTCATGAGGAGTCGCATGGTTCCCTCGTTGAAGTTGAGGCGAATGAAGAACTAAATTACATCGAACAACCGGTGATCAACCTGGATGGGAAGAAAAATGATTTCAAATTAGCAAGAGACCCGATAGAATGGAGTACAATGTGGACACGTAACAAGTTTTGAGGGCGAAACATTTTTTAAGAAGGCCAGATTTGTAACATCCCGAAATTTAAAACGCTTTTATAAAAGGGTCGGGAAACAGAAATTATAAACGATCGAATGACGAACGAGATTTAAACGCGAAGGAAGGAAAAAGGTGGGGGAGGCTATAACCCTAGCCGCCACCTCCCTTCCCCCATTCACCATTTTCATCCGGTTTTCAAAAGAAAGAAAGTGAGAGAGCCTAGAGAGAGAAAGTAAATTTTTGGGGCATGAAGCTTAAGGATCGTTGGTATTCGTATCCAGATAGCTTTGCGAGAAGAATCAGGCCTCAACAGGAAACAACTCACCCTAGATCTGAGTTTTTAGTTCGAAGTGGGTTTTAGGTTTGTTTTCACAAAAAGGTTGGGTTTTTTTCGTGTATTTGAGAAATTAATCATGGATCTAGTATCCCGGGTGTATAATGAACGTTTTGAGCGTAAAAAGTAAGAAGGTTAAGCCGCCATCTCCATGCAGAACTTGGGTTTCCGCTGGAGAAGACGACCAGGCGAGACTAGCCTAGTTTCGCTGAACACAAATTCGCTTAGTCAATAGTTTCGCTCAATCTTAGTTTCGTTGAGACAACCAAAAGAGAAGCTGGGTTTGTTTCGCTTAGATCATAGAAGCGAAACAGCCTCGTTTCGCTTAGACTTATGAAAGTATAGAATTAATGATATATTAATTATCAATTCAGATAGTGACTGGCGGTTAATGAACAAGTTCCAACTACATAAAGGATAGCTTGACGGATGAGTTTCTAGAGTCCTCTTTTTAAATGTTTTATAACGATTTGGGTTGGAGTGAATACTTATGTGTTAATGAATGTTTCAATGTGATATGTCTTAAAGTTTGAGTTGATGAATGACAATTTGTGTATAGTAATGAATGATAGTTAATAGGACTACTTCGGTAAACGGACGGTTAATACGGATTGAATGATAATGTGTGTATAGTGATGAATGATAGTTAAACGGCTAACACACTGAGTTTTCTTCCCTGGGGTTTGATGGTCTTAAAAGGATCAGTGCACCCCTAAAATACTGAGTCCCTTACGTTATATTTCGTAACGCTTTTAATCCAGTTTCACTAACGCCGTTAAGCATTTTCAGTTAGTTCTAGTTAAATGACTAAAATACCCCTCTTCTTCTCCACTCCACCATCATCGGTCTCCGCCACCACCACTGGCCGACCACCACCTACCACCACCCCTGTCGACGACTACCTGCCACCACCCCACCCACTTGTCGCTTACGGATATAACGCTCCAGAGCAAGAAAAGCTGTCGGCTTTTCGGCATTTGACCGCATCTCGATTTCTTGATCGGACTGTAGACAAGAATATTAATTTTTTTTTGAACGGCAACACTAGATATTCTAGGATAATTGGGACATCTAGGGCAGCCCACCACAAGAGGAACCCCCAACTGGGTAAACCCCATGACCTGGCCACATACCCCTTTTTTGCTGTTGCCAGGATTCGGGGCCAACGGTAGACAAGAATATTAAATAGTAATGAAATTTCAGATTTCAAAAAACAAAATTTATTACCCCGTGACGGACATGGTGGTCGTTGATCGGAGGAAAAGCATCTTGAACCCACTTGATACAACTATATGTCCAATGGAAATGGAAGTTATTTAGTAAATAGAAATGGGGAAATATGCAATGATTTGGGAACTTACTAAACCCATGGTTGAAGAGGATTTTCACCTTCATACTCATCGATGGCTTTAATCAGCTTCCTAACAAAATAATCAGAATTCATTTCTATATCTGATCTATGAAAAAAAACTAATTAGAAGTAATACCTTCGGTTTTCAACGAGAGAGTTTATGATTTGAAGATCTGAATTAGATTTGAGGGAATCATTGAGGAGTTTAACATCGGGTCCTCTCTTCAGACGTCTCACATTATCTTTCTAGAGTTCCCATTCGTTGTCGGTTTATTGTTTGGAAGCTAGGAACGCCGTCTCTAAATCTATAACCACCTCTTCCATGCCTTACAACTTTGAAATCGGAAACCCTAGATTTAGATTTTTCAGGTGGGTGGGGATGGTAGGTGGTGGTCGACGGGTGGGGGTGGTGGCAGATGGGGGTGGTGTTTGGTGGTGGTCGACCGGTGGTGGTGGCGGCGGCCGGTGGTTGTGGCGGCGGCCGGTGGTGGTGGAGTGGGGAAGAAGAAGGGTATTTTGGTCATTTAACAAAAACTTAGTGAAAAAAATGAACGACGTTAGTGATATTGGACTAAAAGCATTAAGAAATATAACGTAAGGGACAGAGTTTTAAGGGTACACTAAACCTGTTAAAACCATCAAACCTTAGGATGAAAACTTTAGTTTACTCAAGTATAAATGAATGAATGTGAAAGTAGGTATGAATGCTTATAGTAAAGATGAATGTATTAAATGAAAATATATAATGTTTTATGTGAAAGATGTTTACCTGAGAGTTTAAACCTAGAACTTAACAGCGTCAGCTGAATTTTTAGTATGAATATTAGGTTGATAGTAGATTGATAAAGGGATGGTTTATGGAATGACTGAATGGATCTTGAAGGCTACTCGGCTCAAGACTTACATCCCGCCCCTATTTTTATTGTTTTAAAGATTATGTTTGAATGTTTTATTGTATTTGACTGATTATGTAATGATTGATGCTTCCGTTGTCAAGTTGTATATTATTCCAGTTTTTAAAGTACATCACGAAAAAGTAAATCCAACAAGTAAGATCTCATAGGTTTGAGTTCTTACTCTTCTATTGTCATAATAAACATTTATTAATTAAAAATTTAACAAGAAAAATCACATAAAATTATTGTCACTAAATACAAAACTTAATTTGAATTTATCCTTGTATATACTTAAATATTTAAATGGTCCTGTTGTACGCGACACGCCGATTTCAACACCTTCCGAATTCTCCGAACCCTTTTCCCAAGAATAACAAGTATATAAATATATCGTATTCCAAGTTTATTCCTGTTCCCAATTCCAGTTGAGATCCTTGTCTTCTCTACTAACCGGATCTCCCTATGTTCAGAAGACAAAACCATCACAACTTTAAATACCTTGTAACAGTCAGTCATCTAATCTAACAGAACTGACGGTTTTTAGAGCAAGAAAATAATGGTTTTTTTGCAAAAACCCTAGTGAATTTAGAGACAAAATGAAGAAATGTGAAGATTATATTGGAGCTCTAGAAGATGAGCGAAAAAAGATTCAAGTGTTCGAACGCGAGCTTCCTCTTTGTCTTGAGCTTGTTTCTCAAGGTAAATGATCAATTCATCATGCACTACTAGAAAAAAAAGCGTTTCCGACGCAAAATTGCTTCGGAAACACCAAAATCTGACAAATTTGCGACAAAAACCTTCCGTCGGAAATAATTAGCGACAAAAAATGTGACAAATTTGTGACTTTATGGTTCTTGATTTTTTATTTTTTTGGTGCACATATACTTTTGCAGCTATTGAAAGATGTAGACAGCAAATGAGTATGGGGATCATGGGATCTTTTGATGATGATGAATCTGATGAGAAATTGAGTGAGTGTCCAGTTTTGGAAGAGTTTATCCCCATGAAGTCAATTTCATCTACAAATGAAGATGTTGATGATCAATTGCAACAAAAGCAACATGAGTTATCCTGTAAATCCAAGATCATTTGTAGCAAAGACTGGCTTGCATCTGCTCAACTCTCAATTCAAACTCCAGATCCACATCTTGAAGAGGTAACTATTAATTTATTAAACATAATTTCTGGTTTTGAGTTAAATAAATTGATTGAAGACTGGATTTTTATTGCTCTTTTTTATTAAGGACTTGTTGTCGAATAAGGAGGAAAACAGAAAGGGGTGTGGCACATTCCATCTTTCCCATAAGAAAAAAACCTCCGGCTGTTCCTCAGCAGAAACAGACGGTGGTGGTGGCGGCGGCCACCATGGTGGAAGTAACAGTGAAGGTAAAGGACAGTCTAACAAGAAAGAAAGGCGGTGTTGGTCGCAGGAGTTGCACCGACGGTTCCTCCATGCTCTTCAACAACTTGGTGGTGCTCATGGTATAATGTTTTTTTTCTTTATTATAATATTATAAACTACAGGTCTCAACAGAAGCAGCCTCTTTATCTTAGGATAAAAAGGAAAGATTTGCCGTCATCCTGCCATGTTTGTTGGTTAAACTACTATAAAACATATCCAATTAATGATAACATGTTTTCTTTGCAGTTGCTACACCAAAACGAATTAGGGAGTTTATGAAGGTTGATGGGCTAACGAATGATGAAATTAAAAGCCACTTACAGGTTTGTATTTTAATTATATTTTACGTACAACATTATTACGCACTAATGTTTTTAGCAACATTTTGGTCCTTTGTGAATAATTCAAACATTCTAAACTTTTGGATTAAAACAGAAATATCGTTTGCATACAAGAAGGTTGAGCCCTCCTATGCACGACACCCATACTCCCCAGCTGGTGGTAGTTGGTCGAATATGGATACCATCACCGGGTTATACAACATCTTCACTAACTGATGACATCAAGAATGCAAAAGCAGTATACACCCCAATCGCGTCTCTACCACCGTCTATTACAACATCTTTATACAAAACAAAACAATGCAAGCAATAATCCAATTTGGTAGCAATTTATAATCCATCTCCACTGAGTTAGCATACATCTGGTTTTCCTAGACTTGAAACGAGAACGGCAAGTTGACGAATATCATAGGCATTTCCATGGGTATTTGGATAACTAATGGACATATTGCTTGTAGACAATCATGTGTGATGTGTTACATTTAGATTTCTTTGTCCATTGTTCTGTTGGATGGTTTGTTGTGCCTAAGATTTGGGTGAGTCAAGAAATAAGCTGTCGTCATATTTTTAAAGAAAAAGGATGTAGATTTATAATATTAGTTTTAAATTTGATCTAATCTTTTTTTTAAGTCGGAATAAATAACTTAATTGGTTATCACATTTACCTAAATAGAGGAGCTTTTTGGTATAGAAAAATGTTGATCTACTTAAACACATAAAATAATCACTTTAGTAGAAGTTTTTATCTTTGCAAAATATGTTGATAAAAATACCTATCACAATGTTTACATCAAAACTTCTCCCCCATTGCCTCTTTATTTTGCTAATACATTCAACCCCTATTGTGCTACAAATGTCACATTATTCTCTTAAAACTGGTTGCTAAGTTATTAAGACGAGAACCCCTTGTGAACATTTTTATTAACTTAAAAAAAGGCAAGCATGTTTAATCGTCAATAGCGTATTTAACATAAAATGATATTATTTTCAGCTTAGAAATCCGGATAACCTCGAGATAGTTATAACAAAGCTAGCATATGGGGGAAGATGTTATGCATGCGCGGTTGTTCACTATATTTCCTAACAATGTATAAACAATAAATTAAAATAAGCGTTGAAATATATTATATTCATTTAACTTCAATTCTTGTAATCTTAGATCGACTTAATATATGATTGTGTTACATATAAAATATTAGATATCTTTATTGTTTATTAGATATCAGAATTCAAAATGGGTGAGCTTGGAGATAGAGAGATTTCATAAGCGTTTGTCTTCTTAGAAAGTTAATATGCTTTCTATAGGAGGCAGATCAGTTCTAATCACTTCGGTTCTTGGATCCATTGGTACATATTGCATGTCTCATTTTCTTATGCCGGTTCTGTTAATAAGAAATTAGGGGCTATTAGAGCAAGATTTTTCTAAGGTGGGGATGATAAAGTTAGAAAAATGTCTTAGGTGAAATGGGACTTAGTGATGGCGGAAAAAAACTGTGGGGGTTTGGGTATTAGGAGTTTAGAGTAAATGAATCAGGCCCTTCTATTAAAGTGGAGGTGGAGATATGTAAATAACCCTAATGCATTATATGCGTTAAGGTGATAAATTCTATTCTTGGTCGAAATAGGGATGTTTTTTGCTCATTCAAGGGTGGTTAAAGGAAATGGAGTGTGGAGTAGAATTGTAAAATCTACTCTTTATCTTCATGATAAAGGAGTTATTCCTTTAGCGACGTTACGAAAAAAGGTGGGCAATGGGTCTAATTCTTTGTTTTGGTATGATATTTGGTTGGGAAATAATCCTTTTATCTGTTTGATTTCCAAGGCTCTTCGATTTAAAAATGGAGGAAGTGTAGTATTTTTTATTGTAGATGGTTTGATGGTTGGAAGTGGACGTGGAGGAGAAGGCAGTGAAATTTGGACTTGAATTTGAAGTTTTATGTTAAGAAGGTTAGGATGTTTTTGGATAGCTTCTAGTTAATATGAGCATGAAGAATTTTATACGGGCTATAATTCATTATTCACTAATGTAAAATCACCCGATTGATGGACTAGTTAACATATATATCCTTTTTTATTACAATAAATAATTTTAGGTATAATAAAGAATTGACCAAAAAAATTAACTTGGTTTTTGAGTCAAACTAGTGTTGATACCCCACAAGTTGCGGCGGGTGACGTGGCACAACGACTCGGTTATGAACATCGAACTGAAACGTAAGTAGAAATAATCATGTCATAACGCAATTCTTATTCGAATTTGAATTCATATTTCAAATTTTTAAATTTGAATAATTCGATTTTAATAAACCGATTCGGTTCGATTTAACACCCTGATTACATATGTTAATTAAAAATGATGAAGTAATGATATTTGTTTGATGAAAAAGAAAAAGAGGTGATAATGAGATTGAGATGCATTCTATATTTGCCACCTCATTCTTGACTTGTCAAGATCTCCATTTTCAAATTTAATAATCAAGAAAATCTAAAACATTTCTTAAACTATGCATAGGAACATGCCTAAAAAATTTAAAGCAAGTCTCGAACCTACATTAGACAAAACCCTCTAACCAACAAACCAAAGGCATGATGGTCCGTCTTTGCCACCAATATGATACACCTTTATGATACAACTGAATACAAAAATTCCGTTTAAATTTTTTTTTAATCCAATCAAAACCTAGACCTGTCTTTGCCACCAATATGAACAAATAAGAAGCTGTAAGTACTAAATATTAAACGAAAATTGGTGAAACCACTCTACACCCCCTTTACTTTTAGTAAAGGGTTACTAGTAAATGAGAACTACCTTAAAATGGAGTTGATATATGTCAAAAAAAAAAAATTAAAGAAGAAATCAACCAATCTGATTGGGTACTTCGGCAAACTCCTACATTTTACTTTCATAATAATAAAATATAGGTATTGTAGCTAGTTTATTTCAAAATTCCCAACAGCAATGTTAGACCTGGCACATTGACAATATGATACTATCGTTTTCCCCACCACCTATACCTATTTTGTCCATAACATCTATACTATATAATAAATAAAGGTTTTTCAATGCCACGTGTCGCCTCCATATTCATTCTCATTATTTTTTTCTCGCCTCTCTCTCTCTTATTAAATACACATCTCTCTCTTATTAAATGTGCCTCTATAATTTAATAATAGTATTTTTTTTAAAGAAAATACTAATCTTTGTATTAATAAATCTCTTGACATATTTTGACGAGTTTATGTGTTAACAAATTATATTGTATTTCATGGGTTTATTCAACCCATATAAAACACGAGTTTTCAAAAAAAATAGTTTTTTATTAGTTAGTATATAATATTATATTTATTCAACCCGTGTAATACACGGGATTTCAACCTAGTAAGATTATATATTAATATGTTTTCTATAAATAACTTATTATATTTTTTTATTATAATTGTTAACTTGATAAGGGTTTTCATTTGTGATATCTTCTATCGTTTACTATAAGACGGAAGAAATGATACAGTATATAATTTTGGTAGCCGAAGTGGTTTTAAGTGAAGAAAATATTCGGATATTCGAAGGTAAGTAACATAAGGTTTGTCAATGTAACTGCCATTAGAGAAGTATATTCTTCATTTGTACGTTATCCTTCTATCTAAGCATATCCTCATGGCATCAAAATATGTAATTCAACATGACACCAAAGGTATCTAATTTCCAGTGTTTTCATTCTACCAATGTTACCGTAATATAATTGACTGTTTTTGGGATGAACATTATTTAGTGTAATTTAGAATTAATAGTAGAGTAGATTTGCTGTTAAAAAATATATATATAACGGTTTTTTCGAGGCTTAGGCTTTTGTCAATGGATCAATAAAGGGTCGTCTTAATTTCAAGTCCTATGCAAAGGGGTCGTTACCTCAAGTTAGAATCTTTATAAATGTTGAGAGGTCATATAGTGCCAACTTACTTTGAATATTGAGCATGATGTTATAGATTGAATGTCCAGACAACTTTCTGACTACAACGAGATTGGATACTATTAAGTAAATTATCAAAAACATGCATGATACATCATAACAAACAAAAACATGTGTCATCACTTGCGTATTGTTCTTCGCCTCTTGCAGAATTGAAAAACCAATAACTACGACTCCTTGATTTTTCTGCTCATGACCTTGTGGTCTAGTGGCATTGGTAATTATCCTCCACAAATATAATGTGGGTTCAAATCGCTATAAATATAGATTGCTAAGGTAGTAATTAAAAGTAAAAAGAACCTTTGTTTAAAAAAATGATTCCTTGATATTCTAGGTGTCAATATGACAAATTTGTGACTTGACCAAGTTCATTTATACAAAGTAGCCAATTTCATTACACTCATAAGGATTGTCTTGTAAACCGTACCGGATTAGCCGGTCCAAACCAATAAACCAGGAACCGTTATAGTTACTGGTTCAATTACGACTTAATAGACTGCACACAAGTGATATAACTCGTTTGGTAGTCAATTGGTAATTGAACCGAGAGGTTAAAGTGATGAACCACCAGAATTATGGTTCGATTATGGATTCGGTTTCTAAAACATTGTTAATAAATAAAAAATCAAAATATATGTAGATTTAACAAATATGTGATTACGATAATCACTCCACACTCCTAGTTAAAAATGTTTAGGGACGTTTATAAGAAAAATATAAAGTATATTGGTTTTTATTGATGTCCGTCCTTCAGTTATCTAGACATTTACTTAGAACTTAGAAGTAGGTAATTTCTACAAATTGTTATGTTTAGTTTTGTAAGTGTGAATGTTTATAAACAAGTTTTCACAATATAATTCTCCATGTTTTGTTATAGATTTTATACTTTAAAATAAATGAATATATCTAAGTGTATAGAATTAACCAAATTGGTGTAGTCTGTGAGTCGTTGCATATATATAATATAATCGATATATCCTTATCGCATCCGTATAGCCATTATATTCAAATCATTTTTGTATTAGAATATTCTTTCTGATTGGTTCTATATACAAAGCTAGATAATATTTATTAATACAAATAGATTAGGCAAGGAAGAACATGACAGGATTGCTATTGTGAAGATCAAGAAAATTAAATACGTCCCTTGAGCAAGTAAAGAGCCAAACTCTCTTTGTCAACAACGTATTCAGGTCATGACTAAAAAGAGACGGGCACTAGGTCGAACCCGTAAATTTTACGTAAACTCGATATAACACGATCTTGAAAATTATGTCAGACACATAAATTTAGGACGAATCACATGTTTAATGTTTGATACGAACATGACTTATTACCTGAAATATTTTATTTTTTACTATTTTTATTCTAAAATAATAAATTTACACCTAAAAAATAAAATTACTACAAAACATTTGTACTTGAGCTATAAAATCTGACGCTTATTTCTCTTCAATTTTTCTATTTTTTAACATAAGATATCCCATGAGTACGACATAATTTATAAAAATAAACGGGTCAATGTGTGAGCCCGTAAGTGTTGGATCTAAATAATAGAATGATACTATCAATCGAACGATCCAGATGAACAACGAGGTTTTTGTGTCAGCGACACTCAGAATGTCGCCTAAGTCATTTGGTGACATTTTGGAGATTGTCGCCCAAGTGCATGGCGACACTTACTAGGGTTTCTCTGGCAGTGGCGGCTGACTTGGGGAACAAGGCTCATGGGCTATAAATAAGGCATTAGGTTGCCATTTGTAATTGTTGGTTTTCTGTGAGCCTCCATGTAACATCCCAAAAATAAAACGACAGCTATAATGACGGGATAGAATGCGAGAACAAACGGAATAAACGAACGAGGCATGACGGGTCGGGCCGGATGGGAACTAAGGTATGTATGCATGAATGGGTCTTACCCTTATGGGGGCCACTGTGGCTTAGGTCTGATGTGTATTTAACTAATCAACTCAGATCGGAAGTGACGTTGTTGGACCTTTGTTTAGAACAACCCAGATTAGTTTATCAGGTGAGTTCTAGAGCCCTCTTTTAAATGTTTTACTAATGTTTTGGGCTGGTGTGCATACTTACGAAATGATGTTTAACGAAATGATGTTTTACAAAATGATGTTTAAACAAAATGATGTTTTACGAAAGGAAAGTTGAAAGGTGTTTATGAAGTGTTTGCCAAAGAGGTTTATGAATGGTTTACGGATAGTTTAATGATGAAATGTTTTATAATAAAACGTACGAATGTTTTAACCAAAATGATGTAAAGGCGGTAACGGATATTTTTATGAAAGTCACGAAATGAACAAATCTGCCATGAGTTCCTATGGGAACTAAGGTATGTATGCATGAATGGGCCTTACACTTATGGGGGCCTCTGTGGCTGGCTAACGGTTGTACAACTAGGTGGATAAAGGGGTGACGACGGTCACCATGGGATTACCGGGATCCCTATTGAAGGCACTATTCCCTGCGAGGGAACAGTGCTTAAGGTGAAGGTACGTGCTATCCTTTAGGACGTCGTGCTTAAGGTGAAGGTGTGTGTATCCTAGTGATACCGTTCCTAAGGTTCTGGTGTCGAACGGATTTGGGGTATCGGGCCCTAGGTTTCTCCGCCTACAGGTAATGTACGGTGTCGAAGGGCCTAGTGGTGGCGTGCCTCGGGGTTTCTCCGCTAGTATGCAATGAATGGAATTGACGGTTACGAAAAGGAACAGATTCGGTTCATGTTGACTTATGTTATGTTGATATGATTACAAGGTTTTGATAATGTTAAGTTATTGCATGTTTTTACATACGGTTTTATTAAATGAATGAATGTTATGTTTTTGGCAAATGTAAATGTTAAAGTTTTATGTAATGCTAGAACTCACCAGCGTAGCTGACTTTTAGTATGCACATTCAGGTTAAGGCAGGTTATGAGGATGGACGATGATGCTTGGCTAGCGAGATGAGTTACCCGGCTGATCATGAAGACTGGCATCCTGTTATATTTTAGTTGCGATGTATTTATGTTTTAGACAATGTTTACGCTTCCGCATGTTTAAAAAATGTTGACATTATGTTCGAATGAAATTTTCCGCTATGTTATTTGATATTCAAGTTCAAGAACTGTTTGTGAATGAGTAAATCCAACGAGTAAGGCCTCCCGGGTTTGGGGCCTTACAAGTTGGTATCAGAGCAATAGTTTGAGAGATTCGGACACTCCCAGTGTCTGAACTTAAATTGTGAATGGGACCGAAAGCGGATGCCAGTACGGGTAACTCGAGCCACAGCATCAGGTATGAAGGTAGTATATATTTACATATATAGTATGCCTTAGAAAGGGTTAGGTAAGGACTTGTGTTCTGATGGAATCACAAAGGTGGTCAAATAGAAATCGAAATGTAGTGTAATGGTTAATTACAGATGGCCAGTGTATATTAACATCTTACAGTGCTTGTTGAATTATATTTGTTAACTAGCGTGATGACATTAGATTCCTTATCTTTTAGAACGAAATGGAGGGTAGAATAGGCGGAAGGCGTGGTGGGGGTCGTACCGGACGACACGGTAGGATTCCCGCCCACCAAGTTTATAGAAAAGAGGCAAGAGTTCTTGCGGAACCGGAAGGTAGTGTGCATGAGACCGTACGAGTGTGATGCGAGATGTCCTCCGTTGTGTTGACTTAGCGCGAAAGTGGTAAGAGGTGTCGAGGAGAATACCGGGACAAAATCTCAACTTTGAAGAGACGCGAATATTATGAAGTGTTATAAGTGGAACTAGAATGCTCGAGTAAGGTAAATTGGCAATTCGTTTGGATACGCGAAATTGTGAATTTATAGGTGCACGTGCATGACGACGAATATTATGGTATTGATTAATGCTTACGTATCAGATTTGATCTAATTACTCAACCACGACTACGAGATGTTAGTCACCCGAGTAACGATTAAGGAGATTGATGAACATCATTAGTAATGGTAACGATGTCAAAGATGGTGTACCTTACAACAGTGAATGATGTCAGCAAGTACGGGCCACGGGCAAGATGAGGAGGAATGAAACTTTGGTTTTACCTAAGTCAGACGAGCATATGTGCGGAGAATGCCAAGGAGCTAGTGTGGACTACGCTTAGCACAAGCACGTTATGATGAATAAAAATCGGTCTACTATCGAAGTATACATGAGCATGAAGGAAATAACCACGCAAGTGTATGTCCAAAGAATATATGAGTGCACGAATGCACAAATGGCATCTTTCCATGTAGAAGACAGTCCCAGACAACTAATAAGAGTATCTCCTGAAACGAGAAAATAGATATACCAACAACAACGAGAGACGGGAACCGCGATGTTAATTAGGGCGTGCAGACTAAACCAAATCAAACCAGATCCGACCCAAGGATTGTTTGTCTAGAATGAATGTGAAGGACAAGTTTTGACCAACAATGTGAAGTAAGGCACGAACACTAAGAAGAAATTCAAGGCGACTCAGAGAACGCTCTTCTATGGCTAAGTCTAATCAATAGCTGCGAGTGTTGTTAGAATTGGAAAGCCGTTGAGGGACCCACTAAAACTAGAAAGGAAAGGAAAGTACAAGTGTCACCGCACGTGTCATTTATCCATAATAAGACCAACGAATGTGACTTTAGAAGAAATGCATGCAGAAAAGGCTAACGGAAACGAGTAGCTAGAGAATATATATTGTCTGTCAGATGGGATGCCAATCCCTAAGACCATCCAGTGATATGCAGGAAGAATGGTGTGCAATGAACTAACGATGTGAAACGTAAAACCTGACAAGTACGCTTTAAAGAAAGACTAGAAAGAGATTGTATATGAAAATATGAATGAAAAGTTCGAGTGACTAGTGTTCCATCTGAATGAATACATTCCCGACAAGTTGAGTGTGATAAGGGATACCTCATATGTTTGGGGGATACCTCATACGGTTCCTACGGGAACGAAGTGATACGGTTCCTACGGGAACGAAGCGATACGGTTCCTACGGGAACGAAGCGATACGGTTCCTACTGGAACGAAGCGATACGGTTCCTTCTGGAATGAAGCGATACGGTTCCTTCTGGAATGAAGCGATATGGTTCCTTAGGGAACGAGACGATGTAGTTCCTTCGGGAATGAGATGGTACGGTACCTTCGGAAACTTGATGGTATGATTCATTCGGGAACGGGATGGTATGATTCATTCGAGAACGGTATGGTATGGTCCTTCGAGAACGAATGCACCATGGTTAGCTTATGAGGTATACACAATGACCCAAACAGTCGAGAGATGATCGATAGTAACGGTCTAGATGACAGAACAGATAAACTTAACGAGGGGATGAATTTATGGCAATGGAGTCTTCGGTGGACGACTCCAAGTTTGATAAGACAGTTCACGTAAAATGAAGAGATAAGGATTCTAACGGTTAGATGTGAAGGACCGACTAGGGATATACGATGCTGAAAAAGATGTCAATCAAGAACGAGAGAGGTATAGTCAAAACTACATAAGAATTTATCAACGGGGAAACGAGGAATGATCAACGTCTACAGACTAGGGTTTGGTTCGGATAGAAGACGCCAAATTCAACGTCATATTAAAGCTCCTAAGAGACACCCCTAAGTGTTGAAAGGAATATGTGGCTTGCCCCACATGTCAAATCCACATACGTGTTTAGTGGACTCGAGTTAAGTCACACCCGTGAAACAAGAATGAGAATCAAATAGATAAATCTATTCGAGACAACATCAAGAGAGCTTAATATGAGGCAGAGGCGATGGTTGGAACTCCTAAAAGATTATGACTGAGAAATCATATACCATCCTGGAAAGGCAAACGTGGTGGCTGACGCTCTAAGCCGAAAGGATGTGTCTGCTCCTATTAGAGTGAAAGCTTGCCAGTTGGTGGTAACATCAGATGTGATGAGGGAAATTGAAAGAGCTCAAGATGAAGCACTTAAGGAAGAAAACATAAAGAAGGAAAGGATGGTTGGCCAACAGGACAAGTTGGAATATAACACCCTTGGTGTTAGGACACGTTTTGGACGGGTATGGATACCTATGGGTGGCGAGCTTAGAACCAAAATCTTGGATGAGGCTCATAAGTCTCGGTACTCTATCCATCCCGATACCAACAAATGTACCAAGATCTGAGGAAGGAATACTGGTGGCCTGGAATGAAACACGAAGTGACAAAGTACGTAAGCAAGTGCTTGACTTGCTCACAAGTAAAGGTCGAACACCAGAAACCGTATGGAAAGATTCAACCACTTGATATACCGGAATGGAAGTGGGAACACATTACCATGGACTTCATAACCAAGCTACCTCGCACAGCTAAAGGTCATGACACCATTTGGGTAATTGCGGACCGTTTAACGAAGAGTGCTCATTTCCTACCTATTCGCAAGACATTCTCGTCGGAAAGGTTAGCAGAAACGAAGTAGTAGCACGGCATGGGATGCCTTTGACGATCGTCCTACCTTCCATGTATCACACTTGCGAAAGTGTTTAGCGGATGAATCGGCTTACATACCACTTACTGACATCGAGGTCGACAACAGCCTTAACTACATCAAAGAACCCGTGGCCATCCTAGATCGAAAGGAGAAAAGTTTACGTAATAAAGTAATCCAATTGGTTAAAGTCCAATGGAAACACCGAAAAGGATCGGAATCTACTTGGGAAACGGAGACGAAAATTAGGGAGTCGGACCCTCAACTATTTGACTTATGATAGGTTTCGGGGACGAAACCTATCGTAAGGGGGGCCTCCATGTAACATCTCAAAAATAAAACGACAGTTATAATGACGGGATAGAATGCGAGAACAAACATAATAAACGAACGAGGCATGACGGGCCGGGCCGGATGGGCCGGCGGGCTAGAAGATGCGAACATAGGGGAGCCTCCCCTATAAAAAGCCTGAGTCACCACCCTTTTCTCTCATTTGCAACATCTAGAGAGAGAAACCGTAGAGAGAGAAAGTTGGCGGATCGACCCGAGATTCCAACCAAGTGTTGCTCCATAGCTCGTGAGAAGAACCTCCGAATCAGAAGCTCAATAAGAACCTCCGAATCAGAAGCTCGATACAGGTAACGATCTGGCCTAGATCTGAGTTTTTGTTCGTTTTGGGGTTTTTCGGGTTTTGGATGAAAATGTAACGTTTTTACGGATGAAACTGGAAGAAAAACATAGATTTGAGCTCTTAAACGAAAAGCAAACGTTTTGAATATAAACAAGTTTGGGATCTTGATGTGATCAGATCCGCATGCGAAAGTTAGGGTTTTTGCAGGGAAGCAGGTCCTGCGTACTTATCAAGTACACAAGAAGCAGGTCATGCGTACTTATCAAGTACGCAAGAAGCAGGTCCTGCGTACTTATCAAGTACGCAAGAAGAAGGTCATGCGTACTTATCAAGTACGCATGAAGCAAAACCTGCGTACTTATCAAGTACGCATGAAACAAAGTCTGCACACTTATTAAGTACGCAAGAACAAGGCCCTGCGCACTTGCTAAGTGCGCAGGCATCAGGCTGGTTAGTAAGTCAGTATAGTTTCCTAAATCAGAATGGTTAAACCGTTAGAGATGGGATTAGGTCTGATGTGTATTTAACTAATCAATTCAGATCGGAAGTGACGTTGTTGGACCTTTGTTTAGGACAACCCAGATTAGCTTATCAGGTGAGTTCTAGAGCCCTCTTTTATGTTTTATTAATGTTTTGGGCTGGTGTGCATACTTACGAAATGATGTTTAACGAAATGATGTTTAGACGAAATGATGTTTTACGAAAGGAAAGTTGAAAGGTGTTTATGAAGTGTTTGCCAAAGAGGTTTATGAATGGTTTACGGACAGTTTAATGATGAAATGTTTTATAATAAAACGTACGAATGCTTTAACTAAAATGATGTAAAGGCGGTAACGGATATTTTTATGAAAGTCACGAAGTGAACGAATCTGCCACGAGTTCCTACGGGAACTAAGGTATGTATGCATGAATGGGCCTTACCCTTATGGGGGCCTCTATGGCTGGCTAATGGTTGTACAACTGGGTGGATAAAGGGGTGACGAAGGTCACCATGGGATTACCGGGATCCCTATTGAAGGTACTATTCCATGCGAGGGAACAGTGCTTAAGGTGAAGGTACGTGCGGTCCTTTGGGACGCCGTGCTTAAGGTGAAGGTGCGTGTATCCTTGTGATAGCGTTCCTATGGTTCTGGTGTCGAACGGCTTTGGGGTATCGGGCCCTAGGTTTCTCCGCCTACAGGTAATGTACGGTGTCGAAGGGCCTAGTGGGGTTTCTCCGCCAATATGCGATGAATGGAATTGACGGTTACGAAAAGGCGTAGATTCGGTTCATGTTGACTTATGTTATGATGATATGATTACAAGGTTTTGATGATGTTAAGTTATTGCATGTTTTTACGTACGGTTTTATTAAATGAATGAATGTTATGTTTTTGGCAAATGTAAATGTTAAAGTTTTATGTAATGCTAGAACTCACCAGCGTAGCTGACTTTTAGTATGCACATTTAGGTTAAGGCAGATTATGAGGATGGACGATGATGCTTGGCTAGCGAGATGAGTTGCCCGGCTGATCATGAAGACTGGCATCCCGTTATGTTTTAGTTGTGATGTATTTATGTTTTAGACAATGTTTACGCTTCCGCATGTTTAAACAATGTTGACATTATGTTCGAATGAAATTTTTCGCTACGTTATTTGATATTCAAGTTCAAGAACTGTTTGTGAATGAGTAAATCCAACGAGTGAGGCCTCCCGGGTTTGGGGCCTTACACTCCACCCCGAGGGAGCTCACCCAGGGTGGAGCTATGTTGTTTCTTTGTACAAAATCCATGAAATTTCTAGCTTTTTGGATCTTCTATTTGTTTATTATCTTGTTTAATTGTTTATTTGGTTCAGAACCACCCGTCTTTACTCTTTTCTATAAAAAAAACACGATTGAAATCAAGATCAGAGGTTCTATCAAGGAATGTGTGCAGACTAAAACCCTAAACAAACTTTTTCTATTTATAGCCTAATTACAATTTAGGCTAATTACAATTAAGTCCCTAGAGTTTAACAAAAACATTAAAACTATCTTGAACAATAATAAAAAAAAATTATATTACTGGAAACACTTTTGATGATCACGACTTGATCTCCACACGTCAAACCGTTGTCCCACCATCTCGTGTTGACATCGACTAGTTAACACTGACTTTGACTTGATAACATTATACTACAAATATAGACCCAATAGTGTGTGGACTAATGTTGGACCGATCGGTGATAGTCTTTATAGATGAGATTCTAATATATTTGAAGAATGAATGTGATCACCATTATCACCTTAGAGAAGTGTTGGAAGTTCTGAAGCAAGAGAAGTTATATGCAAAATTTTCCAAAATCGCGTTCTGGCTAAGAGAAGTGTAATTTCTAGGTCATGTTATAAACCCGAACGACATTATGTAGACGGTATGTTAAAGTCTAGACGGTAGACTAAATATGGACTACTAGAGTAGACGGAGGTCCTTAATCAAAGCACGACTACGTATATAGTTCGTATGGGAAACGGATGCCTTAGGGAAGACGGGCAAAAGGACGGACTACGATGGTAGGATAGTATGACGAACAACTAGAAAGGTAGTCGGACGGTAATGAAGGACAGACTACTTCGGTAGGAAAGGTATGAATGACGTACTACGACGGTAAGACGGAAATTCTGTCTTTATAACTTACGTTATCAATGACCGGCTGATCACCCATATGTGTTTGACCAATGAATGTTCAATGAAGGAAATGATATACGTATATCTATATGTACTTATAAATGAATGATGTTATACCTAATTTCTTTAAATTAGAACCCATCAGCGTTAGCGGACTTTTAGTATGAACTTCAGGTAGCAAAAGGAAATTATGTCTTTAAACATCAAACAAACAACCATTGATTAGGGAACATGGGACGTTGGTGTTAGTTGTTTGTCCGGTGGTGACGGGCGAAGGTAATGGTGAGTAGCAGCTATGACAGCCAAACAACGAAGGGTTGTGCGAGTCAAACAAGGAAGATATCGATCTGAGGGATTCACATTGAGTGAAGGATCAATCACCTGCGAATGGAGAGGGATCTCAAAGTGTTTACCTGTGCGATTCTGGGTGGTACGATGTGATGTTGGTGAAGTAGTATTAGAGCCCGTGAGCAGTTCAAATGAAGTGAAGAATACATCTAATCCATGAGAGATCGTTCAAAAGGATGTGAGAGATGCGTGGAAAAAGATCTGTGATAAATCAAGAACAACTGTGTGATACGGATCAGTGTGGAAGATTCCAGTTGAAACTTGTGAAGAGTCGGTTCAGAAGAGGCATGGAAGACCCGAGTGATTCAGGAAGTACAAATCAAGATTAAGGGGAAGAATGAAATATTAATCTTGATTAAAGATAGTTATTAATATTAGTTTAAATTAACTGGTAGCAGTTTTGTTTCTTTTTTATGGGTATTAACATCAGAAGTTGAATAACCTTTCAGGGGCAAATCAGTTAATTTAACCTGGTATATAGAAACTTTAAGTTTTTAAATTAGCACCAGCAAATGCAGGATCAAACTGTTCAAAATGAAAGTAAAAAAAAGATGATAGATAGGAGTGCCAAAAACATTGTTCCAACAGCATAGTTATCATAAGCATAGAATGTATGGACCTGTTTCAATAGATTATAAGCAGAAGCAGTTAATCATTAATTAGAAACAGATTATTTCACCAAAGAACAAACTTTGTAGTTTTGAATCCATCAAGAGTAACCAGTTTGAAAACATCTCAATCTGGCACTGCAGATAAGCATAAGCATTTTTTTTATCCAAACACTTGAAACTATGTATATGTTTTTAAAAAGATATAGTTCTGTCAACTAACTTAATGATAGAACTTCTATTAAAGCTACTTAGTTAATTTACCGGTTGAAAATTAACAATGGCACGTTGGTTCACAGCACTAACAAACTGTTGATGCAGCTCCACAGACCAAATGACACGTGCCTTTTTTTTACCCACCTGGTTCATCTGTTTCAAGTTCACCATCATTTTCTTCTTTAATATTTGTCTTTTTATTATGTGTTAAAATCCCATCATGCACCTCCTTCTTTAACAAAAGAAGCAAGATCAGTATCATCACCACCTCGTTTATGGCGGTCCTTGTCATCCACGCTTCCAGAATGTTCCTATTCTTTATTTTCGTTCCATTTTTTTCTTATAACATGTTGCCATATGTTCTTTAGTTTTTCTTCGCGTATAGGCTTAATCAAGTAATCACACGCCCCATGTCTGATTCCCCTCAAGACAAGATTTGTTCTTCCATCTGCTAACATCACCACATTTTATAAAAACATATGTATTTATGTATATATATATATATACAACCGCATATATGTATTGATGGATACATACATATGGGCATGTACAAAATTTGAGAATCTTGTCGGTGATTGTTTAGTGACATATGGCGATGGGTATTGGTTGTTTTCAAAATGTTTTTAGTGTTTTAAAATACTTATTATTGTACTTAAATTGTTAGAAGTGATCGGTTCGGGTGGGTCGGGTCAGTTATTTACAGTTAAAGTGAAACTTTCCTTGAGATCAAGAGTTCGAGCCTCGTCATAGATGGATGAATGTAAATTAATTGTGGTGCAGATTAGGAAACGTAAAAAAATAAATAAGTGATCTGTTCATGTGCTACGTGTCCACTTTCTACAGGCCGGGGAACCCATCAAAGCTATATTATAAACTTCTTTTTTTTCAAATCTAATCCCAAACCACCGCTGTTGCTACAAAACTTACCACCTAGGGGTGGAGGTCTTGAAGCAGTGCTGGATGAACAAGTTAAGCTGGAACTTCTGGACTTGGGCTTGGAAGAACGGACGGGATCTCCGGGTCTTGAAAGGGTGATCTGCAAAATAGGAAACACCGTGAGCCTCGCCACGAGTAGAAGGAGTTTTCTCCCCGTGACCACCCTCCGGCGTGAGAATAAGTACGTGTGTAGTGGAAGGTAAAAAGATGAGAAATAAGAGATAAGTAAATTATGATATTGTGAATTTGTGAGTTAAAACATGAGTCATCCTTTGAAATCGGCCAGCCTATTTATAAGGTATCCATGGTCAAGATGTTTGGACTGAATGTCTATTATAGGTTGTCTGCAGTCAAACATCTTTCCCTGCTTCTGCTAATATGACTGTTATTTCCTCTTTCGTGCTTAGAGAGTTCAGGGTGTGTTTAATTACCTTTGTCTATATAGTTGACCCGTGTTCCTTGTACACAGGTTCTGTTCCTGACATATCTTGTCTTGTTAGCTGACTTCCCTTTTTGTGTTACTGGTTCTTACCTGACCTCTTTCTATCATGGGTTCAGGTTTCCCCATTGGTGTTGTCTTTATAGTTGACTCTTATGCCCAATGAGACTTTATCTTAGTTATTTAGTATTATTTTCTGGTATGAGATTATTTCCCTCGCAACTTCTTTGATATTTTCTAAGTGTTGAGTGGGAGCTGTCGTCCGTTGTCAAACGAGTCCATCTTTCGGTCAGGATCCCTTTGAGCCGCGGCACGGCCTCAGCCGCGGCTGGGGTTGGGTTTTGGCTCCGTCCTTGTTTTTTACTTATAGCCGTCATCTTTAGAAACTCGATTTTCCTGAGGAGGATTCTTAACCGTAGCGCCAGGTTCTCAGCCGTGGCATGCCTTCAGCCGCGGCACACCTTCAGCGATGTACGGGTATGCTTTGATGGTTCGGCACACTCTCAGCCGCGGCAGGCTCTCAGCCGCGGCAGGTGGCTCCATTGGTGGGTCTCAGGTCTGATCGTCTATTCATAAGCTTCTCAGCCGCGGCCGGTGGCTCTCAGCCGCGGCAGGTTTGCCATCGTTCATTTGATTGCTTAATCCCCTTCAAGTCCCTAAACCAGAGATCCGGTTCGTTTGTTTCTTATATTGGGTTTTAATATCTTAAACCCCTTAAACCGGAGATCCGGTTCGTTTGGTTCTTACATTGGGTTTTAATATCCTAAACCCCTTAAACCGGAGATCCGGTTCGTTTGGTTCTTACATTGGGTTTTAATAGCCTAAACCCCTTAAACCGGAGATCCGGTTCGTTTAGTTCTTATATAGGGTTTTGATATCTTAAACCCCTTCATGTCCCCCCAGTCCATTATTATGGTGTTCATACCATGATATTGGATTATTTTTCAACCTAAACTTGGCAGGTGACTCGTCTTTCCAGTCGCGGCTGAAAGACTTTGATTATTTTTCAACCTGAACTTGGTCAGGTGACTCGTCTTTCCAGTCGCGGCTGGAAGACTTAGATTATTTTTCAACCTGAACTTGGTCAAGTGACTCGTCTTTCCAGTCGCGGCTGGAAGACTTAGATTATTTTTCAACCTGAACTTGGTCGGGCAACTCGTCTTTCCAGTCGCGGCTGGAAGACTTAGATTATTTTTCAACCTGAACTTGGTCAGGTGACTCGTCTTTCCAGTCGCGGCTGGAAGACTTAGATTATTTTTCAGCTGAACTTGGTCAGCTGACTCGTCTGTCCAGTCGCGGCTAGAAGACCTAGATTATTTTTCAACCTGAACTTGGTCAGGTGACTCGTCTGTCCAGTCGCGGCTGGAAGACTTAGATTATTTTTCAACCTGAACTTGGTCAGGTGACTCGTCTTTTCAGTCGCGGCTGGAAGACTTAGATTATTTTTCAGCTGAACTTGGTCAGCTGACTTGTCTGTCCAGTCGCGGTTGGAAGACTAAGATTATTTTTCAACCTGAACTTGGTCAGGTGACTCGTCTTTCCAGTCGCGGCTGGAAGACTTAGATTATTTTTCAGCTGAACTTGGTCAGCTGACTCGTCTGTCCAGTCGCGGCTGGAAGACTTAGATTATTTTTCAACCTGAACTTGGTCAGGTGACTCGTCTGTCCAGTCGCGGCTGGAAGACTTAGATTATTTTTCAACCTGAACTTGGTCAGGTGACTCGTCTGTCCAGTCGCGGCTGGAAGACTTAGATTATTTTTCAACCTGAACTTGGTCAGGTGACTCGTCTTTTCAGTCGCGGCCGGAAGACTTAGATTATTTTTCAGCTGAACTTGGTCAGCTGACTTGTCTGTCCAGTCGCGGCCGGAAGACTTAGATTATTTTTCAACCTGAACTTGGTCAGGTAACTCGTCTTTCCGGTCGCGGCCGGAAGACTTAGATTATTTTTCAACCTGAACTTGGTCAGGTGACTCGTCTTTCCAGTCGCGGCTGGAAGACTTAGATTATTTTTCAGCTGAACTTGGTCAGGTGACTCGTCTGTCCAGTCGCGGCTGGAAGACTTAGATTATTTTTCAACCTGAACTTGATCAGGTGACTCGTCTGTCCAGTCGCGGCTGGAAGACTTAGATTATTTTTCAACCTGAACTTGGTCAGGTGACTCGTCTTTTCAGTCGCGGCTGGAAGACTTAGATTATTTTTCAACCTGAACTTGGTCAGGTGACTCGTCTTTCCAGTCGCGGCTGGAAGACTTAGATTATTTTTCAGCTGAACTTGGTCAGCTGACTCGTCTGTCCAGTCGCGGCTGGTAGACTTAGATTATTTTTCAACCTGAACTTGGTCAGGTGACTCGTCTGTCCAGTCGCGGCTGGAAGACTTAGATTATTTTTCAACCTGAACTTGGTCAGCTGACTCGTCTGTCCAGTCGCGGCTGGAAGACTTAGATTATTTTTCAACCTGAACTTGGTCAGGTGACTCGTCTGTCCAGCCGCGGCTGGAAGACTTAGATTATTTTTCAACCTGAACTTGGTCAGGTGACTCGTCTGTCCAGTCGCGACCGGAAGACTTATATTATTTTTCGCGTATACCTTCTTTCATTTTTGGGTATTGTTGTCTTTGTGGTTGCGACAATGGGTATGATATAACCAAATGTGAATGCAATCTTTGGTGTTCGCGTACACCTTCTTTGAAAATTGATTACAATGGTTCCTTGCGTGTTGATTACTTATAGCACTTTCGGTGTTAGACTCCGTTACATTTTTGTGGTACATCTACTCTGTCCAAACGTGTTACCTTATCCGCTCCGCTGTATCTCTTAATACCCCCCACCATGTCTGAGGGTTGCTTTATCCTCGTATTGTGTTGCTCATCTGTGTTGTTTGAAGTATCTGGTGCTATAAGTTTTATGCTTTTACGTTCCTTACTTGATAATAAAGTTACCACACCGTTTGGGGTTGGGAATTTGATTGCCGCGTGAATGGTAGATATGACTGCTCCAAGTGCACATAAACCTGGCCTTCCCAAAATTACGTTGTGGCTTGACTGAGAGCGTACTATGAGGAAGGTCATTGGAACCGTACGACTTCCCGTTTCGTTCCCCATTGTCACCTGAAGTTGTATTTTGCCCAGCGGCTGCACTACTTCTCCGGAAAAGCCTGTTAGCTTGTGTACTTGTGTGACGAGGCCTTTCTGTACTTCTTCATCTAGTTGCATGAAGCAACGTTCATACATGATTTCGGATGCACTTCCGGTATCAACATAAACCCTTCGTACCTGATGACCGGCAATGTCAGCAGTTACATGAAGTGCCCCACTAGCAAAATCTCCACCTCTTATCGGAGGGAAACTGATTTCTTGCTCCATCCACGGCTCCATGTGGTCATTATTTCGTTTCATGCCTGCACTACTTGATGGTTGGTTTACCATTAGGATCTCCTTTCTCCTTCCGCCGGCCTGAGGTGTTGCGTTAAGCTCCTTCAACAGGTGTGACAGTTTACCTGTTTTTATTGCTGATTCGATTTGTCTTTTCAGGGAGAAACACTCATCAGTGGTGTGCCCATTATCTTTATGAAATTCACAATACTTGTCGGTGGCCTTCTTAGGGCCTGGTCTCATGGGTGCAGGTTTCACAAAGTTGACGTTCTCGGTTGCGAGAATTTCAGTTGGTGTTTTGGTTAATGGCGGAAGACTAACCGTTGGTCTATCGACGTGTCTTCGTGGTGTTGAAAACTGAGAGGGCGCCACGTTCCTTTGTTGGAAACACGGTTGAGAATGTGGCTTATCCCACATCTTTGGTGGTCCTTGTTTCCTTGAGTTTTCCCAATTCAACGGCTTCTTTTGTGTGCGGTCTTTCAGTTGGTTGCTCGCTTTTCTTCCTCGTACAAACGCCTTTGCTCTCTCTAGCATTTCTTCCACCGTTTTTGGATGGCTTTCATGGAATCTTTCCACCAACTGCTCGCTCCGAACACCATGAATAAACGCTGAGATACGTATATCTTCTCCAGCTCCTTTGACTTGCATGCTCTCTCTTACGAATCTTGTAATGAAATCTTCCACTGACTCACCATCACCCCTTTTAATGTTGTGTAACTCTGTTGGATCCTTTATGGACCTTCTTTGTTGGCTGAAGTTCTTTAAGAAGCTATCTTCCAGTTGCTCGAAGCTCCCTATCTCTCCGATTGGGAGACTGTCGAACCATACCCTCGCTGCTCCCGTCAGCGTTTGCATGAACATGTGACACCACACCGGGATAGACCATTGTTCCACCTCGGCCGCACCTATGAAAATTGCGAGATGGTCATCTGGATCACCCAAACCATCGTATTTCCCCACGTTTGATGGCATTTTTAGTTTTGGGGGAAAAGTAAACTCTGTAATTTTGTTGATAAACTTGGATCTTGATCGCGCCGTGGACGGTCGGTATGGTTTGCTGTAGTCATCTTCGAAATCTTTCTTCCTCTTGGTTGTCTCCTGACGCACAACCTCAGTGTTATGTAGCTTATCCTTCTCTTCTTCGCTTTTCTTTAGTGAGTCGTCATCCTCGTTGTCTCCGAACTCTAGACGGGTTCGGATTTCTTTCAATTAGCGATCTTTTTCCTCCTCCTGTAACATAGCGAGGATCTGTTGACGGTTCTGTCGTAAGAACTCTGGTGTAACGACTACCTTGTCAGTACTTTGTTTTTCAGAATCGTTAAGACGACTCTTCGGGTTCTTGCTTCCCTCCCCCCCGGTAACATTGCTACCGTCTGGGTACAGGACATCATAACTTCTGGTTTCATTGTGAGGAGTTTCCTCGCCCTCGCCCATCGTTTTTTTTTTTTTTTTTTTCTCTTTTTTGTTTTTGTTTTTGTTTTAGAGCACGGGATGGCGCCAAATGTTGCTACAAAACTTACCACCTAGGGGTGGAGGTCTTGAAGCAGTGCTGGATGAACAAGTTAAGCTGGAACTTCTGGACTTGGGCTTGGAAGAACGGACGGGATCTCCGGGTCTTGAAAGGGTGATCTGCAAAATAGGAAACACCGTGAGCCTCGCCACGAGTAGAAGGAGTTTTCTCCCCGTGACCACCCTCCGGCGTGAGAATAAGTACGTGTGTAGTGGAAGGTAAAAAGATGAGAAATAAGAGATAAGTAAATTATGATATTGTGAATTTGTGAGTTAAAACATGAGTCATCCTTTGAAATCGGCCAGACTATTTATAAGGTATCCATGGTCAAGATGTTTGGACTGAATGTCTATTATAGGTTGTCTGCAGTCAAACATCTTTCCCTGCTTCTGCTAATATGACTGTTATTTCCTCTTTCGTGCTTAGAGAGTTCAGGGTGTGTTTAATTACCTTTGTCTATATAGTTGACCCGTGTTCCTTGTACACAGGTTCTGTTCCTGACATATCTTGTCTTGTTAGCTGACTTCCCTTTTTGTGTTACTGGTTCTTACCTGACCTCTTTCTATCATGGGTTCAGGTTTCCCCATTGGTGTTGTCTTTATAGTTGACTCTTATGCCCAATGAGACTTTATCTTAGTTATTTAGTATTATTTTCTGGTATGAGATTATTTCCCTCGCAACTTCTTTGATATTTTCTAAGTGTTGAGTGGGAGCTGTCGTCCGTTGTCAAACGAGTCCATCTTTCGGTCAGGATCCCTTTGAGCCGCGGCACGGCCTCAGCCGCGGCTGGGGTTGGGTTTTGGCTCCGTCCTTGTTTTTTACTTATAGCCGTCATCTTTAGAAACTCGATTTTCCTGAGGAGGATTCTTAACCGTAGCGCCAGGTTCTCAGCCGTGGCATGCCTTCAGCCGCGGCACACCTTCAGCGATGTACGGGTATGCTTTGATGGTTCGGCACACTCTCAGCCGCGGCAGGCTCTCAGCCGCGGCAGGTGGCTCCATTGGTGGGTCTCAGGTCTGATCGTCTATTCATAAGCTTCTCAGCCGCGGCCGGTGGCTCTCAGCCGCGGCAGGTTTGCCATCGTTCATTTGATTGCTTAATCCCCTTCAAGTCCCTAAACCAGAGATCCGGTTCGTTTGTTTCTTATATTGGGTTTTAATATCTTAAACCCCTTAAACCGGAGATCCGGTTCGTTTGGTTCTTACATTGGGTTTTAATATCCTAAACCCCTTAAACCGGAGATCCGGTTCGTTTGGTTCTTACATTGGGTTTTAATAGCCTAAACCCCTTAAACCGGAGATCCGGTTCGTTTAGTTCTTATATAGGGTTTTGATATCTTAAACCCCTTCATTTTTTTCGTTCCATTTTTTTCGTTCCATTTTTTTCCTATTCTTTATTTTCGTTCCATTTTTTTCTTATAACATGTTGCCATATGTTCTTTAGTTTTTCTTCGCGTATAGGCTTAATCAAGTAATCACACGCCCCATGTCTGATTCCCCTCAAGACAAGATTTGTTCTTCCATCTGCTAACATCACCACATTTTATAAAAACATATGTATTTATGTATATATATATATATACAACCGCATATATGTATTGATGGATACATACATATGGGCATGTACAAAATTTGAGAATCTTTTCGGTGATTGTTTAGTGACATATGGCGATGGGTATTGGTTGTTTTCAAAATGTTTTTAGTGTTTTAAAATACTTATTATTGTACTTAAATTGTTAGAAGTGATCGGTTCGGGTGGGTCGGGTCAGTTATTTACAGTTAAAGTGAAACTTTCCTTGAGATCAAGAGTTCGAGCCTCGTCATAGATGGATGAATGTAAATTAATTGTGGTGCAGATTAGGAAACGTAAAAAAATAAATAAGTGATCTGTTCATGTGCTACGTGTCCACTTTCTACAGGCCGGGGAACCCATCAAAGCTATATTATAAACTTCTTTTTTTTCAAATCTAATCCCAAACCACCGCATTTCAAACGGCCATTTCAAGGTAGATTGGACGGTCATCTGTATTTTCTGACGGTTATGACGTAAGCCCTTCAAAACCAACGGTCGTCCAATGATAATCCAACAACTGCTTGATTTTCAAAATATGTCAGTTTTATTACACGTTTGACGTCAACCCTTATTGTCAAACGCCCATCTACATTTTACCTTGAATTGCCGTCGAAATACTGGAAAGCCGTATAAGACTATTAGACTGCCGTTTATTTTAATTTCCAAAATATTATTAACGTTCGAACCATTTCTTTGATTGATTGTGGTGTTTTCACCGATTGTTTGCCTCAAAGTCAAATAGGAGACAAGGTGAGACCAGAACCAGGGATTTGATTCTGTTTTCACAGCTACAAGAGTCGGAAGAGAATGTGAAACTAAAAATGTGAGATTTTTCAAGCTAGCACATTTTTAGAAAATACCAATGCATTTGTGAACTTTATGTTCAGAAGTTTGTTACTAAGCAAGCATGGCCAGCTCAACCGTTTTGGGGGTCTAAAGCGAACATAAAATCTGAGGCCTCCTCTAAAGATATTGTTATAAACCTTCCTCATTTATCCGGGCTTGGGACCGGCAATAATAAACTTACAAGTTTATAGTTGGCTGAGTTAAAAAAAATTAATTTAAAAAACTTTTTGTATGTGTACAACTATGTTTAGAATAAATTTATTTTTCTAGCTTTACTATAATTATTCGTTTGTTCATTATTACTATTGGTATTATTATTGTTGTTATTTATGATTGTTACAAATTTTAAAAATGGCACTTTTTTGTGATTCATTAATAGCTTCTTGTTTACTTTTCTTTTTCCTTTTTGAACAACCCGATTCATATTTTTGATTTCGATTTGACATGGAAAAATGTAGACCAATAAATTAAGCTAGAGAAAGTCTAAAAACATATCAAACCAAATTAACTCACAAATAACAAATCAAAATCACTTAATAACTTAAAATCAGTTAATAGATTATGAGATATCGAACCAAATTAACAAGATTAATCAGCAAAAACAGTAGATAAATTATGAGATATCAGATCAAATCAACAACTAACAACATTAAGCAACAAAAACATATGAGAAATTAAAAAGAAATCAGAAATTGTACCTGAAATGGCTAAATCCAAATGATAAACTGATAATCGGATTCAGATGATGATTGATGAAGAACGAAAGAATCAGAGCTTCCAAATGATAATCGGTTTCAGTAGCAGCCCCAAAACTAAACTCGTTAAATTGCCCCCAAAATTGAACTTTGTGAATCAGATTAGCAATCAGAATCAGTTGCCCCCAAATTTGAACTCGTAAAATTGTGACTTGTGAAAAATTGGTTTTGAATTATTGATTTAAACAAGAGTTTGAGAGAGGCATGACTCGTTTTAGCGTTGCCGAGTGGGAGAAATCGAGAGAAAGCATATCGTTGCTGTCGCAAGCTTCCCTTCATCCTTGATTCCCCAGACGACTCTTCGATTTCTTCTGATAATCTGATTTGAAAACCCTAAAAATCATAAGGGTGAATGGGGCACCCAACCCATTTGCATTTAGTGTAGTGTATTCATATTTGCGGGTGGCGATTGAGATTGAACAAAAAAAACAACAAATCCTAGAAATTTGAACTTGCGGGTGGCGCACGAACCCAAGCCGCTCCCCGACGAACCCAACCACCTCCTCAACGGCCACAACCACCTCCTCAACCAATTCCAAGCTATTTCCCGCAACCACCATATTACTACCCCCGACGAACCCAACCACCTCCTTAACGCATTTTACCTCTCTATTTGGTCCAAACGATCGAACCGTTGACTAAGTGTCTTGAAAATGGAAAGATCTTAACAAAAAAATGACCGCCTTCAACGGGTGTTACCAACAAATGGTAAGAGTTATTTTCATATTATATATATATATATATATATTTTTAATTTTCTAAACTAACGTTTCAAATTATATATATATATATATATATATATATATATATATATATATATTTATAGAAACAAAGAAGGCCGAGTGGTACAAGTGATTTGAACCTTGTTGAAGCGGCTTTAAGCCATTACAAGAAAGTGTACAAAAAACTAACTTAAAATGTTGGGAGGTTGTACGCAGCAATGCTAAATGGGAACACATAGCATTGATAGGCGAGGATTTAGAAGGAAGTCAATCCTCAAAAAGAACAAAAACTTCCGAGTCAAGAACCCCAAATGACCCGGAGGGTTTTACAAATAATAAAATAGTAAAAAATTATAAAATTATATTTTAAGATAAAGATATAATTGAAATCTTCTTATAGTAAGTTTTAATAAAATATTAAAATAAATTTTAGATATTTAATTATTTAACATCATTACTACTTAATAAAAGACAGTTGCGCGAAACAAAAATATCAACTTTAGCAGAAGTCGACACGTGACAGATAAAGTTATTCATTTATTAGAATAAAGATTTCATATGTTCTTTATTATTAACTATTAAATATTTCTTTTATTCAACACAGTGTTTTTAACCCAGTATAAATATGTTTTGTTAGTTAAATTAAATCTATATAAAAGTAGCCAAGCATTGAATTATTAATTAGCATCGTGCAATAATAATCACCACAACTTTTTGGTCGTGACCAAGACTTGCGGACTTGTAATTTGGTTTAACCAACTTTAATTTTGTTGACTTGTGTAAGTCAACACATTACTTGTCAATGAATTTGGCTACCTTCAATTGGAAACTTAACCTACACCCACATCTCACCTTCCATGCACCTACTCACCACCCGTTGACCATATCCAAACCAATTATTCCCATTCACCATGACTATGTATATATTTGTGATCCCCTGTTATTAAACCATCTACACTTCATTCTTTCTTGTTAAACAAAAATGGATACATTTCAAGGTTCTTCAAGTGTTGTTGATGGGGATGACAACGCGTTTTACGAAGAACTCGCTCGACAAATACTGATGCTTACGGATGAAGATGATGACGACAAAGCCGTGTATTCGAATGGTGTGGCGGAGTTAAGGCGGATACCGATGGTTTATGGTGGTGTTGAGTCAAGACCAGTGGCTAGGAACATGAACTACTATAGTTGGTCGGAGACCGGGATGCAACCGGTTCCTAGTTGGATGGAGAGCTTGTGGAGTAACGGTGGTGGTGGCACCGGAGTTTTCATACCTAGTGGTGCCGCCGCTGCTGGCCGCCGTAAGAGGTCCGGTAGGAGAAGGTATAATAATAATAATGCAATGAAGAGTAATGATAAAGGAAGAGTGTATTCAGCTGTTGGACAAAAGCTACACGGTTAGTTATAGTCAGTTATAGGATTAGTTTGTTTATATGTAATTAAGGACATAAGTTGCACGGTTGATTACTTGATTATGGGATTTGTAAATTTATATGCAACTATAAACATATATTAGATCAATAAAACTTTATATGTAGATTCATAATATTTATATGGCATGTTCGTTTCAACGTTCACTTTATATGTTTTAACGATGAGACTTGAACCCTCAACAGACACATTTTCTACACACCTTAAAAGACGTTTCACGCACAAAGACGTGTAGTTTAGTTTCAAAATTAAAAATGAATGAATATTTTTTGATATTATAACAATAGATATTAGGAGCAAGAAGCACATAAAATTAGTTAGACATCATGACTTGATCGATTGATTGAAGAGCTTGATTGGCAAAATAACGGACATCAACATCTGGGTCTTCTGTTAGCTCAACCAGGCATGGTCTAATGCCTTTCTCTACCACCTGATCATTTATGTAAACTTTAATTTAGAGATGCATGTGTTTATTTGGGGTTTAAATAGGCCGTGTTTGTGAGTTGGAGGGTTGAACCCGACAAGAACCGATAAACCATGTCAAACATATAAACTCTCGAACACAATATGAGTTTTTGTAAGTTGACATGAACATGACATTACCCAAAAAAATTATTTATTTATTTTATTTTGCATATTAATACTCCTAAAATTACAAATTTAGGACAAAAAATACTAGTGTATATAAAATAATTACATTTAAACTATAAATCATTTTTCTTTTATCTTTCAAATTTTGGCATAAATACTAATGATGTTTCTTTTATCTTTCAAATTTTGGCATAATATACTGGATCAACAAAGATAGTTATGTAAAACAATGTAAAAATAAATTGATTTAGCTAAACTAATCATGTTGGCAGGTTCGACCCAAAACTGAACCCAAACCGTTGATTAAACACTTACCCGCGAATTTCATGTTGTGTTTCTGTGTCGTGTCTGAAATTCACCCATCTTGGTTTAAAAGAATAAATCTTTCCGTTTTTTACCATTTTATAAAAAATATTCATATATTGTTATTAGAATATGCATGATTTTAATTTCAGAAAGAGCTATTTGCATACCAACTCTCTTCATATTTTCAACTCGTTTGACTGGTTTTCCCTTTTAACTAAAAAAAAATATTTAACCCGTTAGAGATGCAAACACGATCGAAATTTCCATCTCTAGTAAGATTACATAAGGAAAACCAAAGATCAAAAGAAAATAAAAGATAATGATACTTACCGACTGGTCAACTATAGGAATTAACGATTGCAAGACCTTTGCAACATTGAACTTGATATTGGGCACTCTGGAAAAAAAAATACCGAATCATAAAACACAAAAACAGTTCAAAGAAAAATACAAAAAACATGCCCTTACCTGTCTTTAGATGTGGTAACAACTACAGGAAGCAATTTAGAACAAGTGATTTCTGAGCCCATAACGGGTGCCAATAAAGAAATAGCACGAAGAACTGTCATACGATATAAGTAATGCGGATTTTTAATCATGTCCAAGACCTACCATAAAACAATAACATAAATTATACATATTAAATGACTAAATTCATATAATAAAGAACATTCGAATGTCACCCATGAGAATCAAACCTGGGGAACAATGTGCTGCATTGCCCAATCTGGACCGAATTCCTCTGCAAGGCGTTTTAAGTTATTAGCAGCAGCATCTCTGATGGAGTAAATCTGTAAAAAGAGATAATAATTATAATAAATTCACAAACACAAAAAATATATATATTAGCACTAACCTTGTCCTGTAACCATTGCATGCAGAGAGCACCAAGTTTATCATCAAAAAATCCTACACCTAATTGACTAGCCAATAGCGGAATGTACTCGATGATAGCCAAACGAACCCTCCAATGCCTATCCTCTGCAAGCTCAACAATTGCTGGCAGTAAAGATTGAGACAAAAGATCAATTCCGATAACCTGCAACAGCCAAAACGGAAAAAATTTTAAAAATAAAAAAAATTGATAAACGACATCCAATAAAAAGATTGATTCCAATACCTGGTTCACTTGATCAAGTTTACTAATAATATTGAGGCGTACATCTGGAAACTCATCCTTTAAAAGTGAAAGAAAAATAGGAAGAAGTTGCTCAATTGTTGCTTCCTACAATTTACAAGAAAAACATAAAAGAAAGAATCAAAACTTGCAATTGTCATTGACTATCAGTTCTATATTGATATTACAGATTACTACAGTGTGAGGGTGATATAAAAAGCAAAAATTACTACTATAAAGGTTGGCATTTAATATGACTGAGATAACTAAAAACTCACCTTGATCGTTTTTTAAATTTATCTTTAAATTCCATTAAGTTTAGCATGAAAAGATTAATCATAACACGGTGGTGGCAAAAATCATTACCTTTCCTAGAACAGGAGCCATGCCCATTATAACAGATGCCAGAGCAGATCTAACATGCTGAGAAGAATCTGATGACAACTCCTACAACAAATTTCATAATACAATTAAGATAGCAAAATCCATGGATAAAACATGGTATTAGTTATATCTAAGGGGTCAAAAACATAGTTAAAAAATGAAATGCATCAAACAGGTAGAATGTGACCCGAAGAGTATATAAATGCTTTAAACCTCTTCTATTGAAAATGATTTATTAATATCTTAATAATATAGTTTTTTTTGTTATAATTAATACATTATACATAAGTTACTCATAAAATTCAAGCAAAAAGGAGCTGAAATTGTTGTTAGGCTTAGCAAACCCATTTTGACATGCATGAAAAACTACTCGTTCTGAAATGATCCCATTTCGACCCGTTAACCAACCCGCCCACCAACAAGAAGTAAGAACCATGAAGATCTGAGAGACAGATTTTAAGCGAACAACGCACTTTTACACATGGAAGAATATGCTGAATTGCAAGTTCTGGGCTAAGAATCCTACTGAACTTGGTGACTTTTCCAGCAGCTGCAATACGTACTTCAGCTTCATTATCCCGAAGTAGCCTCACATATGCTGGAACCAAGTCCGTCCTATCACAACCAGCCAAATCAACACATATAAATGCTCCTATTCAACATAAGACATTATTTGAACTGCATATGAAGACTTTTATAGTGAAATGTAGAAAAGAAGAGATTCAAATTTGAACATACTTTGTTGGTTCAGGGCCCACAGCTTCACATAGTTCATACAACTGATTAGCAACCATGTAGCGAACACGCCAAGACTTGTCCTGATTTAAGAAAAGGAAATATTCAGATAGTAAGTACACCAAGTTACAAAATGATCTTACTAAATATTTTAAAAAAAGGCTCACCTGAGAAAAGTTAACAATGACGGGCAGAATATGTGCAACGCAGTCCTGAGGTTCAAGCAACTTCCCAAGGGCAGCACAACCCTCAACAGCTAGTAAACGAACGGAATCTTGATCTGTGATAGGAAGAAAAAATGCACCATCATTAGGCAAATAAACAGATGAAAAGTTAAACCTACAATAATGGGACTATGGGAGCAATAAATGGAATGGTAGCTGTTATTCTGCATTTAAGAACCATATTAATCAACTTATGCTATAAACATAGATGTTTTATCCCTTCCAAGTTCCAACACATGCTCAATAAATTTTACATGGTGTAGTTACAGTGGTTATTTCCAACTTCAATGGCAAGGGGATGAGTTGTTTTCAAGTTACTGTTCATCTGAAAATTAACTTAGCATATAAAAGTTCAAACAGAAAACATTAGATATGAACGAATTACCATCCTGCGTAAGATCCTCAAAGATTTGCATAATGTCAGTCTTGAGATGAGCAGACTCCACAGTAGCAGCAAACTTCCCCAAGTTTGTTGCAGCAGCTCTCCTGACCATTGGCATGTCATCTTGACATAACTGACTAAACACTGACCTCAGTTCTGCTTTCAACGCATCTGATGCACTAGGATAAGCAATGTGAAACAATCCACAAGCAGAAACTCGAGCAGTGAACCATTCACCGCCAGCCAGCCTCTGCAAAACACAACATACTAATAATAATATTTGACAACAGAATTAAACGCCCACCAATGAATCAGAATTACAAACCGACCTTAACCAGAGGTACAAACGAATCAACCAAATCAGCCTCTCTCATTTGTGATCCAATCCTACATAATGACTCCACCGCTTTATCCCTCACACATGTCTCTTCAACAGTACACAAAGTTTCAAGAGGCGGTAGCAACACATGTGCATACTCTATTCCTCCAACATAAGGAATAAAGACACCCAATTCCTCCGCCATTGCAAGAAGAACCTCGTCATCATCATCATCATTGTTCTCACTCAAGAAAGGAATCAACTCCTTTCTGGTCCGTTCCTCTCCTAGAGCACGAGCAATTGTAGATATCCTTCTAATAGAGTTTAACCGCAGTTGGATATCATCGTTCTTCAGCTCGTCTATCAATACCGCAATCGGATACAAAGGCTCATCAACCATAGACATTGCTCAAATTTCAATCCTAACATTAATACGAAAAAATCAAGGAAATTGCTTTCTAATTTATAATCCTCTGAATAGAATTCAAATGAAAGGCAACATCATAACAATAATGATTTAGAATCTGTGTCAGCTTGACTAGCTAAAATCAGTAAATTAAATTATCATACTCTGAAACGAAAACCTAGCCGATAAATTAAATTACAAATGTGAGATCCAGAGGCAGACGATAACTGAACATACGAAACATGAATCGCATAATCGGTATTTCAAGTGCATGAGACCTAGGGCTAATCAGGTTGTGCTAATTTACATATAATTTGGATCGAACAAATCAAGAGTATAAAGATATACGAAGAGATGACGGAGAGTGATCGGAGAATGTTACCGGCGGTAAGTCGTGCGTTCACCACTTTGATTCGTTCGTTCACCGCCACGAAAGGGAAAGCGACTTTGGTATTCAACGGAATCGAGAGAAATGGCGAATTTACAACAAACTTTCTAATCTTGTTACCAGAGCCGTAAACGAACCGAAAGTTCAGCGAACAGTTCGTAAACCGTTCGACGGAAAGTTCATTTACGTTCGTTCGTTTAATAAATGAACGAACATGAACAAGGAATTCCGTCCGATTAACTAAATGAACGAACATAAACAAAGGTCTCGTTCGTTCAATTGTGTTCGTGAACGTTCCTTTATGTTCGTTTATGTTCGTGTGTCATTTGTTTATGTTGTTAATTAAAGATTTTTGTATATTTCTATTTTATTTTATCTAAACTTTTTATATTCTTTAACTTTTATATTATTTTTTACCTTAACAATTAAATAAGTAAAGTAAGTTCGAAACAAGTACAAAAAACTTGATATTAAATTAATCTTATTAAATGTTCATTTCGGAAGACATTAGGGTTGACATCAAAAGTCTCAAACTAGCCTTCGTTCGGTTCCGTTCATGAACAAATACATTTCCTTAATGAACGAACACGAACATGAAATTTCGTTCGGTTAATGTTCGTGAACCGTTCATGAACAAGTTAAATGTTTAACGAACGAACACAAACAAGGCTACGTTCGGTTTGTTTACAGCCCTACTTGTTACCAAATATTTAGAAATATAAGAAAAAAATAACATTAAAAGAATGATTTTTGTTTTTATTGTATATGTAACTAGGTTAATTACCCGTGTATTACACGGATAGAATACATAAAAAATGTGAAAAGAAAAACTACGTAGAGAATCCATAAATCTTCAAAATTATAATATAAAATGAATACTTTATTCCACTGATTGAATACATAAGACAGTAGGAAATAAAAACGTGTTTACATAATTTATAAATCTCTAAAAAATATATATACGACTGTTGGAAAATAAGCCCATTCAAGAGCCTCCTTTCCAAGCCCATGGAGGGGACGGCTGGAAGCCTTCTTCCGAGCCCATGGAAGAGGCGGTACCCAACTGGGTTGGGCTAAAAGGGGTTTTAAGAAAACTTGGTTTTTTATTTTAATTAGGCTTTTAATTTGTGTTTGAATGTAACTCTAGTTATTAATCTTTTTCTCCAAGTTTTGTAACTCTATATAAACCCGAGTTTGTGGGTATAGAGTAATCCAGATTTCGAGTTAATGAAATTCTGATGATCGAGCTTATGATCAAATAATTCTGTTTACGTTTTCTGATTACCAAGTTTCAATTGATATCAGAGCTTGGCTTTCAAGTTCTTGTTAAAACCTTGTTGTGCAAGCCATCGATCCAAGAAAGGGTTCGGAGGTTTCAAACAGCAAACTTCTGGGTGATCAGAAGACCTGGAGCCATCCAATACTAATCAACCATCCACGCCTCTTACCTATTCACGCAAGAAGAAAACAATGTCTGAAACACCACCTGCAACCCAGGTTATTCAGTATCAAGAGAAGACCTCCATCTCTCTTCACCTTCCGATACTTAACAGCACCAACTACACCATATGGTCGGTCCGAATCAAAGCCATGTTCCGGTTTCATGGCTTGTGGGATGTGGTTGAGCCTGCATCCGGAGTGGAAGTCGATGAAAAGAAAAACGCAGCAGCTGTTGCGTATCTCTTCCAAGCGTTACCCGAGGATCAAATAATGCAGGTCGCTCAGTATGAGTCGGCAAAGGACATCTGGGAGTCTGTTAAAACTCGTCACATAGGAGCAGATAGGGTGAGGGAAGCACGCCTTCAAACCCTAAACACTGAGTTCAAATCCATGAAGATGAAAGATTCAGATTCAATCGATGATGTTGCTGGAAGAATTGCAAATCTGGTCACAAAGTTTGCAGTCCTTGGGACAACGCTTGAAGAAAAAAGACTGGTGGGTAAGTTCCTAACTACGATGCCTAGACGATTCATAAACATCGTGGCATCCATAGAACAAACGGTGGATCTCAAAACCATCAAATTTGAGGAGATAATAGGTCGTCTCAAGGCTTATGAGGATCGTGTAAAAGGTGTTGATGGTGAGAACGAGACTCAAAACAAGTTGATGTTGAATAGGGTTTATGGTTCCAAAAGTGATACACAAGGATCTAAAAGCAAGGCAGGAGGTCATTCTAATTCTCGTTACCGAGGGCGTGGTCGCGAGAAAGGAAACCAAAAAACTCAGCAAGAAAATCCCAAGGAAAGTGATCACAACCATGGAACAGAAAAGGGCAAGAAATACCCATCCCGTGTTCATGTTTTCGGTGTGATGCTTATGGGCACTATGCTTCAGTGTGCCCAGATAGGAAAGCTAAGAAGGAGGAAGCAAACTATGCCGATGCCACTGAGAAAAAAACTGAGATTTTAATGAAGATAGAGCGAGTATTCCTAAACGAAGAGAGTGTTCACCCAAAGAAGTACGAATCAGATTCTGTAAGGGATGAGGATTGGTACCTAGATAATGGGGCCAGCAATCACATGACTGGTCAAAAAACATTCTTTTCAAAATTGGATGAAGACGTGTCTGGACAAGTTCGCTTCGGTGATGGGTCTCAAGTGGAGATAAAGGGAAAAGGGTCTATCTTAGTTACATGTGAAGAGGGGAATAGTTACATGTGAAGAGGGGAAGGAAAGGCTAATTTCAAATGTGTATTATATTCCGAACTTAAAGAGCAATATTTTAAGTTTGGGACAAGCCACAGAATCCGGTTGCAAAGTCTACATGGATGAAGACTACCTTTTGGTCTTCGATAAGAACAAAACTCTTATAATGAAAGTTTTCAGATCGAAGAATCGTCTCTACAAGGTGAAGTTGATGATTGGGGCAGCGGTGTGACTTCTTGCAAATTTGGATGATCCAACATGGCTATGGCACGCTCGCCTTGGACATCTAAATTTTGATGCAATGAAAACCCTTATAAAGATGGTACGTGGTGTTCCAACTGTTTCTCTTAAAACTAACCCTTGTGACATTTGCTTAATAGGAAAACAAACAAGACAAGTGTTCCCGGAACAAGCAAACTTCCGAGCCTCAAAACCACTTATGTTGGTTCATGGAGACTTGTGCGGACCTATCTCACCTTGCACATCAACCGGGAAAAAGTACATTTTCTTGCTTGTTGATGATTTCTCCCGGTTTATGTGGGCTTTTCTACTTGAAACCAAAGACGGAGTATTTGAAACTTTTAAAGTATTTAAAGGTTTTGTGGAAGGCGAAAGTGGGTACAAGCTAGGTATTTTTTATAATTTATACGACATTTGATTTTTTATTTGTAAATTAACCATCTCTATTAAGATCAATAGTTTTACTCTGTCTCTTCTTTTAACTATGGATATGACCACATACAATTGATCATGTGTGAAAACCGATTTATCTCAAAAACAAAACTAACCTTGGATAATGGCTATTTATTAATTGTCATTGCATCAACAAATCAACTTTGTAATAGGAAATGCATCATCATCAAAAGTTGAGTAAGTTAATCTAGTGGTAACTCGAAGTATGTGTGGTTAGAGTAATCAAACACTTTCAAAGTCTTAAATAGATGTACAGTTCATACCGTAAGAAACACTTGGTTTTCATGGGGAAAAAAGGTTAGGTTGATTAATATAACCTACACCGGCAATTCAAGCTTTGCCTTTAAGGTAGATCGGTTTTTTCCTTCCTCTTAGTCATCCAGAAGCTGTCGTAGAAAATGATCACAATCAATGGAAAGATGCAAGAGTTATCATAATGTGGAAGAAGCAACTAACAGAAAAATCCTGACATGTTATTTTTGGTTAAGAAGATTGTCAGTCATAAAACTAATTAATAAATTGTGTTAGGCATGATAATAGCACTCCTCTACATCAGCTATTTAAGTGAAGTGAACAAAAAAATTTCAGTTCTTATAGACCATTTCCACACTTTAAATATCTCCAAACAAATTATTATTTGCTTTGTTTTAAACGGTTTTAAACAAATTATTATTGGTTGCCTAGGCTAGGTTTTTTTTCCTTATTAACAAACTAAATATGTAAAAGAGCTGACTTAATTCTTATTAACACACAAAGATACAAAAAAAAATCAACATGGAGAACAATTGCAGGTCAAAAGTGTAGAATGTAACAGAGAACAACAACCCATGTGTATTAATTTGGTGTCTATTACATGGTAAGTAAATGCAGGTCTCTCAAAACCTTTGATGATCAATTTCCACTAAAGATCAGCTGCCACTCATTTGCCACTTAGTTTCATCATTTTTCAAATAATTTTCATCTATCTTGACCGGGCAGCTAGACTCCTACTGCCACTTAGACCTCTCAAGGCCTTAAAACCTTAGAGGTTATATGGTGGTCAAAATCATAGTAGTCTTGATTATGAGTGTGTACTTCATACCCCCTAACTTGTAACAATGTTTATGCAGCTTTCTTTGCAAAAGTGATTCGAAACCAGCCAAAGATGTAAACGAAAAAGAGGCCTTGATGCTTCATGTGATGAATGGTGTTGAGTCTTAAACAATTTGCATAAGATCATATATAGGGATAGACTCGAATAGTAAAGTTTATTGTCACGTGACTGCTGAGATTCGTCGGGTTAAAATCTTGTTATCTCATGGACAACCACATTAATCAATATGAAATATACTATTCAAGTTAGAAACATATTAGTGGAAGACCGACTCGTGAAGGCCTGAAGAAGCCCGAACCAACCTATTAACAAACGGCCCGGTCATCGGTCCCCATTTCACTCCATTAAATGTCTCGGTCTCGATCCGGTCCTGTTCGGGTTGGACCGGTTTGACCCAATAATCACCTCTACACGTGGCATCTGTAAAAAGAAGTTATGCGTTATACAGTATTTGATACTTTTTATGTGATATTTGACAACCGAGTGACACATATTCGCTGAACATTTAACACCAACAATTGTCTATGTTTCTCATACTTAAGAATAGAATTCAAAATTTACATACGTCAAGGACCATCTATGTAATTTTAGTCTATATTTTAGAAATAAACGAGTGATATCCAATAGAAAGAGTTGTTTGTAGCTTCTTTCTCATAATAATGATTGTTTCAAAATTTTATTTCATGAAAAACTTTTACGGACGAGTTTATTTGAATATTGTGACCATACGTTAGATAAAAAGATTTAAAGAATGTGTCAAACCATTTTTATCTTAATTTATTATCTTGTATGACCTTTTATGGTTTTCGTACATACAACTCATAATGATTGTCCCAAAAAAATTTATAAAAAACTTTTATGGGTGAATTTATTTGATTGTGACCATACGTTAGAAACAAAAAGATTTAAATAATGTCACACTATTTTTATCTGAATTTATCATCTTGTATGGTCTTCGTACATACAACTCATAATGATACGGATAAATTTATTTGATTATAACCATACGTTAGAAATAAAAAGATTTAAATTACGTGTCACGTTATTTTTATCTTAATTTGTAGAATCTCTTTTGTGTTCATCGTCACTGTTAACCGCATCAATGGCATGATTAAGTGCATAAGTGACACTATTATTAAAAAGGTGAATGTTGATCAAATGACACTATAATCTTTTATTTAACCTCATAATATTTTTGCAAATACACCAAAATGGTTTGAGATGAGGTTTTTTTTTCCAGAATATACATACGGGTATGTTAAAACATAGCACTACAAGTTTTAACCTTCCAGTCACAATACAAGAGTTTAAAAAGTTTTTTGTCAACATTTTAAAACAGAGTTCTATTAAAACAAGGTATTTTTTTCGTTGGCCATAGTGAGTCAAAATTTCAAGGTGAGCTTTAACCCCGCAAACAAGACGAAAAGGTAACTAGCGAACTTCCACAGCGGAGTACGGATGAAAGACTATTATTTATTTAAAGAAAAAGGATCTAGATTAATATTAATTTTAAATTTGATACTCTTACTTTTGTGAAAAATGGAATAAATTAACTTAGTTTTGTTGTATATAAATTTAATTAACTTTGGTTTTATTTTGTGTACACCACGTGAAATCCACCTTTACGCTATATTCCAAAGTTTACTAGTAAGAAGAAAAGAAAAGATTCTTTTCTATGCTATTCTCTCATTTTTTTTTTTCTCTTCAAATCTCTCCATTTTAGAAAGATGAAGATATATCTTAATTTCCTTTATTTCTCTCAATTTTCCTTCTTAAAAAAATCTCAGAAACACACTTCCTCCGTTTCCTTTATCTTCCGCCTTTAAAAAAACTCTAAAACAAGATTTCCTTTCTCATTCTTTTCTTTTCCATTGTTTTCTCCCCTTAAATGTGACTCGAGAACACAGGTCAATCTAAAGTATGTCTAGCAAATTAAAGCTAGGCAAAGTATATATATTTTCTCAGTTGTTTTGTCATTTCTCTTGATTAACTAACAATTTTTTCTACCTAAATCCTTTTTAGTTCATTTTTTAGATAAAACATTTATTTACATTTATCTACAACCTGTATGTAAATCGAAAAATACATCTCAAAGGAGAAAAAACTACTACACAAACAAATTGTCATATCTAACTCACAAAATTCAATACTATATGAAATGAACCAACGCATAAAGCTTTTATTCACATTTAAGCTTCGAGCAAAGCTTTAGCACGTTCAAGCTATTCATACAAACAAACTTGATCCAATTAAGTTCTCAATTCCGAATGTTGTGAAGCGACCCAAGCGAGTTTAAGACATCTTAACAAATCGAGCTTGAGTAATAATATCAATCATGGTCCAGCTTTGTTACACCCATAATTGATAACATATGAAGTTAATCAAAAGATGAAGATAGAGTGAAGAAAATATTTAGTAGTGTATGAGTCAAGTAGATAATTGTGAGACTTTATTAGTAATAATTATTTGTTATGATACAACTGTTTGCAGCCTATTTGTGTTGGAAAAAAGTTTACAAGCAAGATTCATATATAGGTTAAAATCCCGTGTATTACACGAGTTAGAATAATGTAATAGAACAAATAAAAATATCTTGTGTTTCGTTTTTATTTTTTATATTGAACATCTAAAGAGATTCTACGTCTTGAAACCGGCCAGCATTGGAACAACTTTATGAAAATGAAACCAGCTTAAAAAACAAGCAATCAATATAGCGCGTGAACTTTTCACGAGTTAGGCGCTTTATTGAACGCTTGTTAAGAGCTTAAGGCAGGCACTTTAATTAACCCATTTGACCAAGTTTCATTTTAAGCTAAATTTGTTGACTTTTCAAGTTTGATTCGTCAGAGATAAAACAAAACCGAATCAACCCACATAACTAAGTGGGTTGAAACTATCACCTTTTACCGTACCTCAAGCTCCAACCAATCATACTCTCCTGCCACAAGAACGACTAGCGATTTGCCCAGATAATCAAGGAAAAACATATGCAGCCGTCATTACTTGCCTTCGGTCTTCACTAGAACCGCAGTAGATATATATAGGTATTAGCTGCAACTAAATATATATGGTACCTGTATACAAGAAGCAGGAAACGTACCGGTTTAACATGTTACAGACTTGCATGTCATAGGTTGATGATTTGTCAAGCTTCTGCTGATGTGGCGTCTAAATCAGCAACCACCTAATTTTTAAAGTTCTAAATCTGCTTTGAAGTTCTATTAATTTGCGATTCATTTTTTAACCTAAAAGTATATTTTAAATAGCTCAAAATAGACAAAATCCTACCATCTGCCATCCCCAAACTTGCATTTATACCAGTGTATGAACCGATCTCCCATGGTTGCTGCACATAGCTCTAAATAGACAAAATCAAGATTAAAAGTCAACTTATAAATATATCATACACACACACACACACAAAAAATTAAATCACATTAAAATAATTAATTCCATATCAGCATTAAATAACATGCGATGATGACAGACAGACAGCACCAAAAAACATGTGCCAAATCATAACCTAACGTGCAAGTATTGTGTCCAAGGTAACAGGAAGTTGCTGAAATATTCTAAGTCTGGTTAACTTGGATGAACAAATTGGTCATCCGAGGTAACAGTCAAGTGCTGAAATATTCTAAGTCTGGTTAACTTGGATGAACAAATTGGTCATCCGAGGTAACAGTCAAGTGCTGAAATATTCTAAGTCTGGTTAACTCGGATGAACAAATTGGTCATCCGAGGTAACAGGAAATTGTTGAACTTTGTGTATTAATGAGTTGACCATGTGTGCTTATCAGAGGTCTTGAGAGTTTGTTTAGATCTATAAATAGATGTTTTAGAGTCTTGGATTTGTAGAGCTTCCCATGTATTCATCTTTGTACAATCAAGAGCATATGAAATTAACACTCAAGATTATATTTACACTATTTGTGTTCTTGTTTGATCATTGCAAATCTATACAATCTTATTGAAGTGAATCTGGTGTTTCCGCCACTCGATTCGCTAGAACAGCCAGGGGGCAGGAGCGAACTGAAGAATGGAAGGGAAAGTGGCTGCGGTGGCCAGCAGCGGTGAAGAACCACCGGTGATCGTCTTACAGTCCCAAAAGCATTCAAATATCAGGAAATGTGAGTTTGTTAATACTTGAATTTGAAACCAAAAATCCTTTCGGGTGATGAAGTTTGATTTTTTTGCTTGTGTTTTTGAGGAGGTACAAAAGCCCAACTGATCAGATGAATCAAGTGCTCACTTTTACCGTCAAGTAATACTCATGATTCATCTTCATGTGAATGATTTCAACTAAAAGGACATCGTGTGGCACTTCCAGATTCAAGCTTCCAAGTTTCAAGATCTGGGTGCTCTTAAACTTTGATGAATTTTGATGGGATTGGAGACGGTTTATAGAAGTTGAAATCGTGAGAATGGAAAGAAGAGAAAGAAGGAAAACTCGCCAACAGAATGATAAAAAAAACGAGGTAAGAATATTAGTCACCGGAGTTGGTGGGCAAAATGTTCGTCTGAACTCGGTGCAGCCGGTAGTGAAAATGAGGAAAAAGGGGGTTGAATTTTTATCTTTAAGTGGGACCCACAGTTTAGCTTTTTTTTAAAAAAAATTGCTTGTTTTTAAATAACAAAAGGTATTTTGGTCACTTTCAAAAAGTTTGAAGGTATTTAATGAGCGTCCACCCAAACAAAAATGTTAGCCACGACCAAACAGTTGAAACACGAGTGTAATAAACAAAACCTGAGGACCAAAGTTTCAACTTAGAGCTTGCATTTCTTTGAAAACCGGTAGGTGAACACAACCGTTTCTTGACCAAGACTGTTCCTTAAAGCCAACCGGCGGTGGGTGAAAATGATAGAACCCAGAAAATTCAAATGAAATTAACGATGACTGATAGTGTAATCCAATTCGAGAAGGATTAAATCTCCAATTACAAAGGTATAAAACCTAGATATTAGATAAAAACATAGACAAAAACCTAAAGCTAGAACAAAAGGCTTAAATAAACATAAATAGCAGCAGTAACTGCTGCAGTTACCCCCTAAACATCAGCTCCCATTTACCCACATTCGCTAACTGCCTTGACTGAGGCTGAATGGGTCAAAACTGGATCCGAATACCTGCTGGGGCTGTCCCTAAACCCAGTTGGGTTGACCCGACCCACTGGAATCGTATCAATACTGCCCACCCGAAGAAACGACTTGTCCTCAAGTCGAAAAGAGGAGAATTGTTGTGCCAAGCAATCAGCCATTCAATTGTAGGCTGTCCCGCGTCATAGACCCATTGATGAACCAAAATGGATTGTGGTTGATGGTCATATCCCAGCAGCCACACTATGATAACTCCGTAAGTGGTGGTTTGTTCCTTCAACTTTATAGGCAGGTCCGTGAGCTTCAATGGAATACACAGACTAGTAGAATTGACATTTTGATCATTAGATCTGATCCACTCCAACTTGTCCTTGCGCATGTCTTCATGTTCGTCTTTTTTTATTTGATTATCTCTGGCATGTTTCTCATCCGCTGCTTCAAGATCACAGCTTTCCAGAACTTTTACTTCTTCGGACCTGGAACCGTCGCTGGTACAGTCTTCTTGGACCAGATCTGTCACTGGACTTTGAGATTCACCCTCCGGTTCCTTGTTGTCCCCAAAATCATGATCAAAACATGGGTGAGATTCAAAATTCCCACCAGAGTCGCCAGGAATTCCCTCCATTCCTAGATCTGCCACTAGATCTTGGTGTTCATCCTCGGGTTCCTTGAATGTGTCGGCTCGCTGTTGTAGCCAAGCTTCCGTGATTGCTGCAATATCCTTCTTCAGGGCTATCAAAGAATCAAGTTTAGCCTCAATGGCTGCCAACTGGGCAACGATCCTGCCTTCCTTCTGATTGTTCCGGGTCTGCTCCATCTTTGAGTTTCCCGACAATGGAACCAAATGATAGAACCCAGAAAATTCAAATGAAATTAACGATGACTGATAGTGTAATCCAATTCGAGAAGGATTAAATCTCCAATTACAAAGGTATAAAACCTAGATATTAGATAAAAACATAGACAAAAACCTAAAGCTAGAACAAAAGGCTTAAATAAACATAAATAGCAGCAGTAACTGCTGCAGTTACCCCCTAAACATCAGCTCCCATTTACCCACATTCGCTAACTGCCTTGACTGAGGCTGAATGGGTCAAAACTGGATCCGAATACCTGCTGGGGCTGTCCCTAAACCCAGTTGGGTTGACCCGACCCACTGGAATCGTATCAGAAAACCTGTTATGATCCGAACCCATTTTGACCGGTTACCCAGGCCCACCTGTTTTGCACCACTAGTAAACTGTAAAAGCCAACCTAGCTTACCCCTTACCAGCTAATGAAGTAAAGATCAAACATTGACTATGTGAACCTAAAATCTGATGTAGAATACATGTATGGAAGATCAAATACCATCACTAGCATATGCACGTTCACAGTGACGAAAAGTTCAAAACTTACGGAATTTGTAGGGACGACAGACAAACTGTACCCTGCATGACATAAAGTAAGACAATAAAATGTCAGAACATATAATAAATAATAATACTATCTAGTATGAAAATAAGTAAAGTAAAATGACCACTCACTGAATGTATTCATTCAAGCTTTGAAGCTCCAGCACAAACGCCTCCATGCACGACCATCCAGAGTGACCAAACCATGAATCAGGTGGAAGAATTTTGTTAGAATATAGATTTAACTATGTAACAAACAAAAAAAACTATGTCACTTGTCACCTATGTGGTCTGGTCTCCTAACACAGCACACATACATCAGAAAGTAAGCATGCAAAAACTACACTAGCACCTAGATTCAAAAATGAAAAAGAAACTGAATTTAAAATCATAACTTATCACAATAAGCTCCAAACGGACAAACCAAGATACCTTCCCAGAGTGTCATTAAACCCCTAAACCACTGCCAGGTGGCTTCATAGCACTTGTAGCTTCCTGAATGAAAAAATAAATTAGACTCGTAAAATCTTTAGGTGGATAAAACATGGGGGATCTTTAGTACAATAACAAACATATCACCAAATAGGATAATGAAGAAAAATGAAAAATGTAAGCATTAAAAACAGTATTTTGTGCAAGCAAACAAAAATTAAGATTTCTGCAATTATCCAGATACAGTTGTAAGGAGGAGCTGATGTTCAATATATAAAGTAAAGTGAACTAAGTTTGAAACACGGTATTCCTTAACGGTCACCATCAAGAATGAGTACAAGAGGAGAAAAACGCCATGTGGCGAGTTATCTTACAATAGAAAAGTACACATCCCACGGAAATAACCGCCACGAGGTCATCTGTTGACTTGGGCAATGTCAGGAACGTGTGTCCAAAGTTCTTAAGCCACCACATAAAGATAAAGACAGATAAATGCCCAATGATTAGAGGACTGATATTAAAATTATAATTGAAAAAAAGGCTACAGCTTTTGTCTCAGCATCAGTCACTTGCCCGTGATGAATGGATGACTCAATGCCTGCTGCACCGTAATCCTCTTATCGGGATCAAATATAAATATCTTCTCCAATAGATCCTTAAAGTTTGCTATCATCTTTGGATCGTCCCCATGTGAGCTCCTAACAATTGAACCAACGTCTTTTATCTTCATATTAACGAGCCTCCTTACAGTCTGAAATTTCAATTTACACTCACTTTATGTAACAATGGAATAATATAGATATAAATAACATGTGTGGTTACCTTCTTGGTAACAGGGTCTTCCTCTATAGCAACAAAGTTTAGATCTTGATCATAATGAAGTTCGGTGAATGCCCCCTGCAAAGAAATGTGGCCAAGAGAACACTAAATCATATATAATATTCATAAAATAAAATGTAGGCAAACAATATGAACTGTACACCATAGTTGTCAAAAGTGCACTAGGGGCTCGCCTAAGCGCAGAAGCGCAGCGCAAAGATAGCGCCTCGCCTAGATAGGCACAGCATAACGCAACCGGCGCGTTTTCCAGCCAAGTTCTGGCAAATTATGGCCAAAAATCATCTAAAACTGTTTTAACATGTCTAAAACCCCTAAACAAGCTTGGAATCAACCTAAAACAGCCTAAACTGGCCCTAAATAAGCCTAAAAACCCCTAAAAATGGTATGTTTATGCCATGCGTCTAGCTTAAAAGAACCCTCACTTTTAAGAGCCTTGTGCATAGGCTCCGGCGAGGCCTATGCGCCTTGACAACTAGGCTATACATACATAATTATATACCTATATATATACATAATATTATAAATAAACATATATATATATATATATAGAGAGAGAGAGAGAGAAAGCACCTTTCGAAGCATCTTTTTAGGAAAAGGACCTTTGAGTTCCATGTGAAGGCGAAGCATATCATTGTTTGTAGCACCCGGGAAGAGAACTTTCCCAGTATAAAGCTCAAACAAACAGCAACCAACAGACCACATATCAACAGGATGGTCATAGGTCAACCCTAGAACTGCATAACATAATGTTTTACTAGTTAACAAACCGCATAATATAATGTCCGAATGTAATAACAAATCAAATTTAATGGAGTGCTTACTTATTTCAGGTGCACGATAAAATCGGCTCACGAGGTACGGTGTGATCTCGTTTTTCCCAGCAAACATAGCATTCCCAAAGTCACAAAGCTTTAGAACATTTTTGGCTTCATTTACCTGAAAATCATACGACTCAAGAATGGTTACATAATAAAATGGAACATGAAAAATAAATAAATAAAGTTGAAGTTAAAAGTACAAACCAGCATGTTATCAGGCTTAATGTCAGTATGAAGAACACCACAGTTTCTAAGATGTTTAAGAGCAATGAAGAGCTGTTTTGCATAGGCCCTTACAGCAGTTAGTTTAAGACCAATATTACGACCAAACCTCTTTAATACTTCACGAAGATTCATATGAAGAGATTCAAAAACTAAACAAAGATGATTCCGGTACTTGAAAGTGGAAAGAAACCGAACACAATGGCGTCTGTCCTCCAAATCAGCACCAACTAGTTTCTTCAAAATCACCAATTCTTCTAAGCCAGCTTTATACCTGTTTAAACAGGGCACCGAAAAAATAGTTACCTTTTGTGCTTCGCCTTTAAAAAAAAAAACTAGATATAAAGATTCTGATTTTTATTGCTTACATTTTATCATTGCTATGAATGATTTTTATTGCTACTTCTTCTGGATCATTAGATCCAGCTTTTAGATCTTTAGCACGAACCACTGTAGAAAAGACACCTTTACCATGAGCAGCAATAACTTCATATCTACCATCAAGTATTTCTCCAAAACGATAACCTGTAGGTACAACAAAATGTAGATTTCAGATCATAAAATGACAAATATAACCTTAGAACACAACACAGGATATAATTTCAATTACGAAACTTACTGTAGTAACCTTCGGCGTCATCCCAGTTATCCTGAAGGCCACTTTTCTGAATTGCCAAACCATCACCTTTTCCCTGCAAACATAACCACCACCTGAGCATGTAGGAAACTAGTGTACAATACATTTTTAATCCGGAATTAAATTTTAATCAAATCTATATCTATACATACTAATAAATAAAGGTTTGGGGTGCCACATGTCATTCTCATATTCAACCTTAGGATTTTTTTCCCGCCTCTCTCTCCTATTAATGATACAAGTTTCTATAAAAAAAAATATAATTTTTGTTTCCCTTCTCTCTCTCCTATTAAATAACAATGATTTCTATAACTATTTTTATAAAACATTTTTAATTAAAAAAAATAGCTTTGTTCATAAAGCATTTTTATAATTTGAACACTTTCTATTTTTTATAAATTTTAAAAAAAAATAACTATATAACGTTTTTAAAATTTGTATTAAAATTTTTTGTAATATGTAATATTAAATCTTCATTACTGAGTATATATAATACTGCATTTATTCAACCTGTATAATATACAGATTTTCTAACATATATTATACTAAAGGAATAACTATACTTGCTACGTGTCGACTTCTGATGAAATCTAGATTTCTGTTTTTCGCATTTCTCTCCATTTAAATAATGATGATGTTAAATAATTAAATATCTAAAATTTATTAAAAATTACTAAATCATAAGAAAAATTCAATTATAACTTATGTTAAAATACAACTTTATAATTTTTAAATCTTCATTATTTATTATTTCACAGATGACTAATAACATTCAACATACAAATCTTCAAAGAAAATAATATTTTATAACAAGTTATATTTATTCAACCCATGTAAAACATGGGCTTTAACCTAGTATATGTATATCTTAAAGAAAATAATAGCTTGTGGGCCGTGACTTACAAATTTCCGTACTCCAGCAGGTGATTCTCCAAATATATCATCAGAGAACATGTCAGTCGATCTCTCGTTCTGTGCATTTCAAAGAACCCAAAGTCATTGACTGATCAGTTTCACATCTAATTGGAATATTATGTATCAACTTACTGTTTCGCGTGCTCGAGGTGGAGATTCTCCAAAAATATCATCTTCATGTGATCTCTCACTCAGTAATATTCATTAAACCAGATGAGTACATACAGAGAGCCTATTTATGTCAAAAAAGAATAAAAATAAGAAAAATGCACCTTCGGAGTACCCTCTCCCAACCCATCAGTACCAGAGATCCTCTGGACACCAGAATTATCATTTTGTGATCTCCCAACAGAAAACGGCGTGTCACCAGTGTTGGTATCAGATCCTTCTCCATGAGCATCAAGAGTGGCTGAATTTACTTTGGGTTCACCTACAGACTGCAAAGGCTCTTCCAAGTTCTCTTTAACTGTTCAATGTAATTACAATTAATGTTAAATGTGTATTAAGTTAACCACAAACCATCAAATTATTCAAAATGTGTCATCAAAAGCCTCACCTTTATCCTCCAACTGACTCTGTTGTTGCAATGTCTTAGTTTTGTACTTTTCAAGAATTGTTTGTCGACGCCTTCTACTCTCCTCCTTTATTCTGTTAAGATATTCTTCTTCATCTTCCTCAACCTGCAAGGCACTTCTTTCTTGATATACCTGATAATCAACCTCATCCCTAGATCAAAGTTTATTTCCACCCATTATTAAGAAGAAATGGCATTAAATTATATATAAAAAGTAAATAACTATACCTTTTATTCTTATCGTTATCTACATCTGCTGCTTTAAAACTATCATCTTTGTGTCCTTCATGTTTCCTAGGTTTATCTCTATAATGGGTTTCTTCATGTCTATAACGTCTATAATCATTGCCTCTATCACGACCACCATCATCGTAGTTATAATTTCTTCTATCTCTAATACTATCTCTCTCCAAATCTATGTCACGCTCTCTTTCCCTATCCCTTACCGAATCATGATTGATGTGTCGATAGTCCTTTGTGATCTTATTTTCTCTTTCATTGTCATCATCCCCATTAGTTTTCTTGCTTGTATAATACTCAATATCCTCTTTGTGTGTTTTGAGTCTAAATGCACCACGAGAAGTGCCCGGAGATCGTGATCGAGAACGGGCCCTACAATGGTCACGAGACCTTGATCTGCTTGTTATAGCAACGTCTTCCCGGTTTCTTTCATCCACATACTTGATTGATGTGTCTTTACGAGGTTTCACATGGTCTTCATCAGACTTAGGTTTTTTACGGTCCTTTGTTCCATAGTCATCATCATAATGACTCTTTCTATTGCCACTTCCTTTTTGATACTCAATTCTCATAAACCCATCATCATTATGCTTCTTAGATGGATTTTTCTCCTTATTAACACCCTCAAATATTTTGGAGCCATTGTTTTCATGGCCTCCATCCTTCAGATGTCCACCAACTATATGGGAACTATCATCATCCAAAGGCAACCTAAAACTAAGATTAGACTCTACCATATCATTATGAGTTTCCTGCAAACAGCCATAGTTGTCAATAGCGAATAGCGGTAAATAGCGACAAGCCACCTATACGCTACGTAGCGAATAGCGGTAAATAGCGGGCGCTATTTCACGTTTAGCGATACACTAGTAGAAATTTTTAGAAATATTTTATATTAAACTATTGTAGGATTTGTAGCAATTATAATCAATAATCATCTAAATCTTCATATATTAGGGTTATTAGCAACCCTATTTATATTAATCAAGTAAAAAACTGGTTAAAAACATAAAAAAAAATTAAAAAAAAGGAATATTCGCTATATGGTCGCTATTTAGTCGCTATTTGGAAATAGCGACGTTTGATCGATTCGCTATGTAGCGCGCTATAGCGCGCGCTACAAGCGCTATTGACAACTATGCAAACAGCATATACGAGAGTAACAATGAACACACAATTACAACGGGTAAATATCGTAAAAGGGCAACATTAGACAGCACATTCAAAACTGAGGAAAAAAAAAATAAGAAACATGTAACCAGTCCTTACAAATCAGTTGTAAATCATCAGTAGTCTTCAGGATACGCCTATATTTTTTAAATGTAGCCTGGAAAATAGATGTAACTCATGGTGGAGAGCATAGCTCCTTTTCAAATTCGTATCACATTTCTGTGTGTTGCAAACAGAATCTTAAAACATTTGTAAGAACCTCAAAACATAAAATGAACTGAACGTTCGCTGAACCGTTCAAAAAGAACACAATAATATGCAGGCTGTAAACGAACTGAACGTTCAGCGAACCGTTCGGCGGAAAATTTGTTTACGTTCGTTTGTTTAATAAAATGAACGAACACGAACAAAGGCCGCGTTCGTTCAATGGTGTCCATGAACGTTCGGTAATTTGCTCGTTAATGTTTGTTTGTTTATGTTCTTTTATGTTCACTTGTGTTCGTTTGTAATGTTAACAAACGAATACGAACAAATTCATTTCCTTAACAAAAAAACACGAACACAAAATTTTGTTCGCTTATGTGTTCGTGAAAGCTTAATGAACCAGCATGAACAACATCTCGTTTGGTTCGGTTCTGTTCATTTACAGTCCTAAGAACATGATTGCTATAACTGTCATTGCAAGTTCTTAATACTGCAAAAGCAGCAATAAGGTCTTTTTGTTGCTTGTACAATAGCAAACTTGGTCATGTGGCCATAGCAATATTCTGAATTCCTACCAATTAAAACATGGTTGGCTGCTGAGAAACCAGAACCCTAATTCGACTGGATCAGGTTATCTAACAAATCTATCAACTATCAAATATCAAATTGGGGACAAATTACAAATAGCTCAGTGCCATCCCAAATTCCTACCAATTTCTCAGCAACCAAAAGTAACTACACAGAAATTATTTTTGATTTGGAAAGTGAGGGGAGTTCGAACAGACCGTTTTGATTTCTCTGGACTCAACATTATCTTCTTCCACAATTTCTCCTTCTTCCATATCATAATCGGACCGCAAATTATCAGGAGGAGGAGGCATATCCGTGGCTTCTTCGTTACCTTCCTCGCGTTTATCTCCGTGCTTCTCGTGCGTTCTACTGTGATGACGGTGGTGTCGGCGACGGTGATGGCGATGCTTGTGGCGTTTTGAGGACTCTTCAGATTCGTCGTCAGATGAACGATGGTGCTTGCGTTCTTCGTGCTCGCTGGCCATGGCAAAAACTAGGGTTAGGGTTTACAGAAAAAGGGGGCAAAATCGAAGGAGATTGCGAGGGTTAAAGATTCGATATGAAACTAAGTCTCTGGCCCCCGACGTCAATGCTGTTTTAGAAAGTACATTAAGCACGTTCCGAATGTAATATTATAATATCTCTTTAACACGTGTCATTTTCTGATTACTTATTATTTTTATTTTTTTATATCTTTTTTATTAAATATTAAATATTAAATTTTTTATTTCTCTCTCCTAATAAATAATAATCTTTATATTAATAAATCTAATTACGAATACTTATTATTTAATTATAAATAGTTATTATATTATCAATCAAATGAACTTAATATAAACTAATATTTATTAATTAAATTAAAAAATTAATACTCAATTAAAAAAAATGTTTTAAAAACTAACTTAACAGAACTTATAACTTTCATGATAAATTACATTTTTTAAAAACATATTTTGACAAATGTGTTTGTTAACAAATTACATTTTATTTTATTCAACCGATGTAATATACTGGTTTATTCAACCCGTGTATTATACGGGTTTTAAAAAATATAAATTTTTTATTACTAAATATATAACATTTTATTTATTTAACCCGTGTAATACACGAGATTTTAACCTAGTATTAATATAAACGGTAATATTAATATAAAGTTGTGCTGACTTTTTTCTAGAGATCGGAACATGGATAGAAAACCGTTGTATAAATGTATCGACGTTCTTTGATTGGTATCGGTTCCATTTTTCATGGTACCAGCATGTTACCATCAGTCGATATAACCTACGATAATAAAAGGTGGGAGGCGGACCTTAAACGGTTGTGGCGGTGACGTTAACGTGGATAAACATAAAAAGAAACAACGTTAAATACATAAAAGAAACATATGAAGTTACGGCGAGTCGGTTGTGAAGATCGAATCATAGATAAAAAAAACAGTTATATAACGGTACCGATGTTCTTCAGTCGGTGTCGATTTTATTCTTCACTTTACTTACCAGCATGTTACCGTCAGTCGAAATAACCCACGATGCCTAAAAAATACGTTTTTACCAAAATTTATAGTGGGACGCCAGAAAAAAACTCAGTCACAAATTATTATTATTATTTTTTAAAATTAATGAACGGAAGTTATCGACGAAAAATTAGATTATGTATAATACATGGGATAAACTGTAAACTATAGAAACCTAAATGGTCAAAGTTCAACTTTACAATGTTAATGGGTTAGTTTTGTCAGTTTAACAAAGTTGGGGGTAAGTTTTAATTGATGAAAAGTAACTTTAAAAACTTAAGGGAGTTAAAATGATATTTTAAAAAATTAAAGGGTTACTTTTAATAATATAGCAAAGTGTAGGGTATAGCAAAGTTTAGGGGTATATTTGGTCGGTGAGTTAGTTAGGAATGTAAACAAATAAAGTCTACAAATAAATGAATAATTTCTTTTGAAATAGGATATGACATCAAAGAGGATCTTTATATCTTTTAAACAAACTGAAATCAAATTATGTTATACATTATATTTGACACTATTCTAAAAAGTTTTAAAAAAAATTAATATTTTTTCATTTAAAGTATATCATCGTATAATCATTTCTAGTATCACAGTTTTTGTATATATACAAATGGGTTATGTCCGTGCATTGCGGTGATTCGGTTTTGAATAAAATTTATATTGAAACATAGATAAAAATAAGTGCATCACAACGGTATATTCGGAATTTCATAACACATTATATTTGAAAAGAAACAAACTCCTATACAATGATCGGAAACCATACAAACAAATATTGGTACCGACTCCGATAAACCGAATCACGTCAATAGGAGGGCAATCACTAAACCGAATCACCGAGGTGTGCAATGGTTTCATGTACACATACACACACTTGCCTCCAACGCACGTGATTTATTCAATACTGTTACTAATAAAGCACAATGTGGAAGGTTTTTTTGTTTTTACATTTATTCAACCCGTATAATATACAAGTTTAAAAAAAAAACAAAACTGCCTAAATACAGTTAAATAACGATTACCCTATCTAAGTTATTACCTAAAACGTTAAAATAAGTAGTGTGTCATATTGAGAAGCATTTGAATCTGATCGGTAATATATAAAATAAAACCCAAGATGTTTGATTAAGAAATTGAACTATTTAGCGTAAATTGCAAATCATATTAAGAAAAGAACACATAAAAACAAGTTGTACTGTTTTAAAACAAGAAATCACTTCCATGTTTAAGTTTGGTCGCCAATTGTAACACTATGCTATACTGCATATACGTAATCTATACATACTAATAAATAAAGGTTTTGGGGTGCCACATGTCATTCTTATGTTTATCCTTAACATTTTTTTCCGTCTCTTTCTCCTATTCAATGATACAAGTTTACATAAAAAAAATAATAATTTTTGATTCCCGCGCTCTTTGTTCTATTAAATAATTATTATTTTTATAACTATTTTTATAAAACATTTTTTAATTAAAAAAATAGCTTTGTTCATAAAACATTTTTATAGTTTGAACATTTCTTTCATTCTTTTTATAAATTTTTTTTTTTAAATAACTATATAACGTTTCTAAAATTTGTATTAAAAAATTATGTAATATTGGATTTTTATTACTAAGTATATATAACACTGCATTTATTCACCCTGTATAATATACAGTGTTTCTAACCTGTATTATAATAAATGAATAACTATACTTGCTACGTGTCGACTTCTGATGACATCTAGATTTTTTTTAGTCTCTCTCCTATTAAATAATGATGATGTTAAATAATTAAATATCTAACATATATTATAATATTTTATTAAAAATTACTAAATCATAAGAAAAAATCAATTATTTCTTATTTCACGGATAATTAATAGCACCAAGCATACAAATCTTCAAAGAAAATATTGTTTTATTACAAGCTGTATTTATTCAACTCATGTAAAACATGGACTTTAACCTAGTATCGAATAAACTCAACACTTTAAAAAAGTTTTTTTTAATATAGCAACATTATACTCATTAGGGAATGATTCAAATAATAACCAACTTTTTATGTGATAACAATGCTAACCACTATCTAACAATCACATAATTTATAAATTATGTTTTCTTTTAACTCTTAAAAGAGTATTTAAGTATCGTGAACATATATCTCGAACATGAATACGGAAAATAATGAGTCTTACATATACGTACCAAATAATGTTACATATACGTGACACATAGTGTTTACGTATGTGTAACATTAGTTGATATGTATACGTAACACTATGTTTGAGAGTGGTTATCATGATTATCATATAAATATTGGTTAACATTTGAACTTCTCTCATACTCATTAAAGATAAAAAAATGTTCAATTTTATAATGTAACTTAAAATAAAAATAAAAACGTATGAAAAAGTTATTAGGGTTTAAAAATTAAAGTGAAAGAAGTTTTCTAATTTTTTCACCAATAAAGTTTTCTTTTGATCTCATTCTCTATATATTGGAAGGTCTTGAGAACCCATAAATAATAAATAACCTATGATGTCTTTGTGATCCTAGTTGGTGGTGGTCACAATAATCATACTAGTGCTTGAGAATGATTACATATATGAAGTTACTTGAATCAACTTGACAAAAACAACAAAATATGAAGTTGAAACGAACGTATTCTTAAGGGTGATATTGTTTTCCGTCATCGTTTATTTGTTTATAATCTCAGCCCAAACCTTTTATAATCTCAGCCCAAACCTGGTCAACATCAGGTTTTGACTCAAACAGGTTCAGTTTGAAATCAGTTTTTGAGGGACAGGTGATCTGTTCAGTTTGAAACTAGGTTTGATCCGCTTTGGTTCAGTTTTGACCCGTTTCAATGGAGAGAGTTACAAACCGATTTTAACCCTACGGTTCAATTCGGGTCCAACCCGGTTTCAGAACAAGAACCAACCTCTTCGCATGTCCGATATTATTTCAAGAAAGATATATGGTTTAATTAACTGATACTAATTACTCAAAAACAAAATTACACCAACAAAGAAACTCAATCCAAACCCATATGGGACCTCTTAACAAAATCTTCATCATATTGGTGGTGGTGGGGGGGGGGGGTTAAGTCTTTATTGACCTGTTAAAAAATAACCTAAAAATATCCGGAAAATGATAAAGGAAACGAAAAGAAAAAGGAAATAAGAATGGAAGTACAACATGGTATTGCATATGCTAGAAACCAAAGAAGTGTGACCCTGAAAACCAAGTTTCCTACCTGCATTGACCAAGAGGATCTACCATGTAAAATGTTATGCAACATTTTACATCGTCAAGCTGTCGGGTTCTTGAACAATCTTCGCAAAGGTTTTAAGGAAGGCGGCCAAGTCTGCTCCGTACACAATTCGGTGATCGGCAGTTACATTTACCTGGAAGTAGTTTGTACAAAGCAGGTTATTATTGTAGGAACAAGTGAAAAAATATATTACAAACTTGGAATGAAACGGGTCAAACGGGTTGAATGGGTCAAAAGTCATCTAACGTGTATTAAAATGCTTAGAATGTCCTAAATCATTTTATCTAAAAGAAATTATATGAGTATTAATACAACATTTTTTTATTCATATGTAACGCATTAAATATTTACAAACTAATACATAAAAGTGCTGTGCTAGGTGAACCCGGCCGACCCATTTTGATTTTTGAACCACACATAAGTGTCCGTTTTACAACCTCTCGTATTGTTAGGGTTTCAGTTATCCATAGATAAGTTATGTTTTATCTCCAACGGGTTAAACAAGTGAAATCTAAAAAGGAAACAAGTTTAAAGTGCCTGAAGTGAATTTTTATTTCATAAAACCACTGAAATCATTTTATTCATTAGAGTACTATTGATATTATATACATTTTATACTCAGATTTGACACAAAATGGAACATTTAACTTTTTGGGCTTAAGTGTTGTGAGCCAACCTGATCTGTATCAAAATTACTCTTTTTAACCTTTTGGGCTTAAGGAATTAGGATTTAATCTTTATTTCTTAATTCGTAAATATTTGAGCTCTTCGTGATTGCTAAATCTAAAATTGTAAGATTAACAGCATCTGAACTCTCTACAAGAAAGTAACGCATCACCCAAAACAGTTGCTTTATCCTCCCATCAAAGATAAGAGTCAAATAATATTTAAGATCTAGCAAGGATTTGACTAGACAAACAGTGCTAAAGTAGAGCCGATGATCCAATGTGCTGATCAGACTATTTGTGTTACTTTCTACATTGTTGACTAACTAGTTCTTACCAAGTAATTCTGTAGAACCCAATTTGTTACTAGGAAACTAAATCGCTAATGATCACCAATAAGATAAGGTTCTCTATAAAATGCCTATATAAACTTGTTTTCCACTTATAATATCACTGTAAAGAGGTGAAGTTAGTTCTAAGCTATATTGTCAAAAGCTCAAAGGCGCGCGCGCTCAGGCGCAGCCCAGTAGCCTTGTCGCCTCACTTCAAAAGCCCCATTTCAGGCGCTCAAGCGCATTTTCAGACCAATTTCAGGCCAAATTCCTGCTAAAAATCTTCTGAACAGGTCTGAAACAATTACACTAGCCCTAAACTAGCCTGGAATAAAAATAAAACAGCCTAAACTAGCCTAAAACATGTCTAAAAATGGTAATTTTACACTGTGCGCCTTTTTAAATAAGCCCTCGCTTTTTAAGCGCCTTGTGCATAGGCTCTGAGCGAGACCTATGCGCCTTGAGTGCGCGTATGCACCTTGACAACATATGTTCCAAGAATGCTAAGCAGATTATCAAGGTTAAGAAAACGTGTGACCACACCTGACAATACAAATCACTTGCATTTCTATTCAATCCTTCTTTTTTCTCTAGAGGTCATTGCAATAAAGGTCATATGGGCTTAATCAATCATTCAATTGAGTTAAAAAAAACTCACCAGCATCTGATTTTTCACACTGAAATATCCATCTTTACCTGCAACAGGAGTAGGCTTCGAAACTCCAACAGCCATAATAGCACCCTGCAACAGATAAACATTTCAGTAAAACCATATCCAACTTGCACAGATAAAGATTCAACAAAATCAAGCCATATGTTAAAACATGCCTGCCCAGGAGGAAGAATAGCGTCAAAGCGATCCACTCCAAACATGCCTAAGTTGGATAGAGTAAAAGTCCCTGCAACCAATACCACATAAGTCAGTACCATTTTGCCCACAAGTTTCTGTAAAGAAACAAGATCCAAATTACCATTTGAAACTTACCTGAGTTGTATTCATGGGGTTGAAGTTGCTTGGATCGTGCTTTCTCCACAAGCTCCTTCCATTTCTCCGATAGCAGATAAAGATCCAACTACAACATAACACAATGAAAACTCATCAAAACTAAAACAGAAAAAGAAAAAAAAAACATCAAGTAATAAAAACCACTCAAACCATCACACACCTTGTCAGCATCTTGAAGAACAGGGGTGATCAAACCGCCATTGATAGCCACAGCCACAGCAATATTGATGCTACTGTTATAAGTAAAACTCTTTCCATCTTTGCAGCTTGCATTCACCACAGGGTGCTGAGCAAGAGCCATTGCAGCAGCCTTAGCTAGCAAAGCAGTCATGGTAACACCCTTAGACTTAACCTAAAGATCCACCACCAACCAATAGTTAAGTTCATGAAATACACAATCCAATCAAACTTCATATTATATAACAAGTATGTGCATGATCAAATAACAACAAGAAATAACCAAGTCTCAGATTTTGACCTTTGCATATAGGGCATCAAGCGCGTCAGTCATAACAGGGTAGCCAACGCGAAACGTTGGCACCGACAAGCTCTCGATCATGTTCTTCGACACCGCAGCTTGCATAGTAGTGAACGGAACAACAGTTGCCCCAGGTATTTCAGCAAATGTAGGTGCTGATTTAGCCGGAGCAGCAGCAGTCGCCGCAGGAGCAGTTACAGGCGGAGGTGTGCTTTTAACAGGAGTAATTCCCGCAGCAGCTTCAACATCCGCCGGAGTAATCCTCCCAAACGGCCCAGTCCCAACCACCTTATTTATATCCACCTTATGCTGTTTCGCCAGTTTCTTCGCAAACGGCGTCGAAACAATCTTCCTTGGTCCATCCGCCACAACCGGTGCCGCCGCCGGAGTTGGAGGAGCAGCAACTGGAGCCGACGGTGGAGAAGCAGCAACTGGAGCGTCAGCAGCAATCTTCGGTGGAGATGAACCACCAGCACTAGCGGCTTTAGCCCTAGCTTCTTCAATCTCCGCTTCCGTCTCGGCTAACAAACCAATCGGAGCACCAACCGGAGCCGACTCACCCTCCGGAACAACGATAGCAGCAAGGATTCCGTCGTAGAACGTTTCCACATCCATATCCGCCTTATCAGACTCCACAACAACAACAGATTCTCCTTTGGAGAGAACATCGCCTTCCGACTTGATCCAGGACACGATCTTGCCCTCAGTCATAGTCGAGCTGAGTGCCGGCATGAAGATCTCTCTGATTTTAGCATTGACAGTTGAATTCCTCGCACGGCGAGTAAATGTAACGGCGGGGGGAGATGTAAAACGCCATTGCGGTTTGCTGCCGGAGATTGATGAGGAGGAAGAGAGTGATGGCGGCGCCCTAGGTTGAAGAAGAGAGGAAGACATTGATTAGGGTTGAATTGCGGAGAGTGGATGGATTTGGGGGAGAATTACAGAGAGAGAGATATAGGGATGGAGAGAGAGATTGAGGCGGAGAAGACGAGGGCATGAAATGGAAGAGGTGAAGTTGTAAATATCGCCCAAACATAGGCCATGTCATCCGAGTTCGTTGGTCTAACCCATTCATTATCCGTGGGTCACACTCACTCCTTAAGTCAAACTGTTCATAAACTACTTAAAACTGGCCCGTTAAAAACGCTAATTAAGCCGAGGTTAAGCAAGTTCGAGTCCAAGCTTCACATATGTACCTTAGATAAGCTCGCAAGCCTGAACGATCATGTTATTTATATAACTTTTGTAGGATCGAGATCTTCAAAAACACATGATTATGTGATCAAACTAAATGGCGGGAACACTCGATTTGATAATCAATCAACAAATATCTAAGAACAAAATATGTAAATCAAACGACCAATTTGTATTAATTGAAATGAGTTCGTATACAATAGGAAACGGGCAGTTAACAGTTACAAGATAACAAACTAACTTGAGTTATTTATAGATGTATACAAATAAACATAATACATAAGCTTCTAGACTCTTCTATAAGCCAGCCTAACGTAACTAACTCAACTAACATCTTTATAGTTGGTAGTTATTCACCGGAGTGGTCTGTATTAGAAGAAACACACTTGGTCGAGAGAGATTACCTTCTACTATGGAGGACCAATGTGGTCATGATAGACTCTTCGGAGTACGTGCCTTGTACTCTTTTGTCTCTTGTTCTTCTTTGATATGGAGCACTTGTAACTTAGTCACTCTTCGGATGGACTCTCTCGCCATAGTAAGTCTTGACTAGCATCTAGACATTCATGCACTGGATGATTATTGGGAGACCTTTGCATCAAGTGTAACTTCCTCTCCGGAGCAAACATCCTTCCTCCGATGTAAACACTTAGAGTGTTTTGGTAACACCAACCTTATGTTTGACTTTACAATCTCCCCCTAGGCTGACGCTTACCAAAATCTCTTATCTCCCCCTCCCGCTTTCAGCACTCTTCCTTCTGTTTTCAGCATACACTAATGCATTTATAACAAAAATCAACATCTTCTTGATCTTTAGACTGATAGATGATCTTCATATGTTCAATAGCAAAAATCTCTTCATCATTGAACAAACTTAAATCAGTAGCATGCCACAAACAGTTCTTGATCACCTCTCTCAATAACTAGTTTTGCATGTTTGTTATCAAAATACATATTTGTAAAAGGCTTTAAAGAGCCATTATTTCTTTCATATGTTTCATTATATTGAGGAAGAACTGTTGTAGGAGCCTCAGGAACTTGCCTTTGTTTAGATGAATCGAAAGTTGGATTAGAAATACCAAACATTCTCATTGTTTGCTTTGGCATGGATTTCTTGATACCTGTGAAATTTTCTCTTGCATGCTTTCTAAAAAATCTTTCAAAATCATACTTTTTGGAAATGAACCAGGATTAATAATATTGACACTAAATATCACTTCATACGGGAGTGTGTGAAAAAGGAGCAGATTCATGTGCAACACGTGAGTGGTGATCTACAAAAGGCCGACATCCTGACTAAGGCCTTGCCTCAAATCAAGTTTTGGAGACACAAGTCAACATTAAGGGGGGAGAGTGTTGGTTAACGTGACTTGGTCCGAGGTTTGAGAATTTTTTGCTAAAATGGACTATGGGGTATTGGGTAATCACATTTAGGGCTTCTCTCCCTGGTATTACACATTTGGGGTTGTCGCCCTTCCAAAGGGCGACGGATTTGAAAGATCTCACTCCAATCATTTGAAATGTACTGTTTTTGTCAGTGTACCAGAACCTGTCGCCATTCCAAAGGACGACAGCTTCCAGTCAGTCGTCCATCTCAGCTTGGTATCCTTGTCATTAACCTAGTCACAGAATATTCAAACCCATCGCTCTTCCCATTGGCGAGAGCTTTTACTTTTTATGACTTGTCCCATCAACCTGTGAAAGCTCTCCCATCCAAGCAAACCCGTCGCCCTTCCCATTGGCGAGAGCTTTTAAGATGTACCAGTCCACATTCAATTCGAACCGAGATGTCAAATCACCCATTACAAATACTAACATAAACATAAAGACTACACTGCCATAAAACATATCAAGTCTAAGACTCAGGATTAACATACGTTGGACATCGAAAATAATACAATTTCTCAGCCATGGAACGGGTTTGAAAAGCTCTCGCCTATTGTATGGGCGACGGGTTTGAAATTTGTAATGGGTGATTTGTAATATCCAAGATTTTCCGTCATATCTTTTTCTAAAAACGTTGCCCGTGTTAGTAAATTAAAACTCGGATTCATACTAAAACTATTTCATTCAAAATAAATTTTAATTTTTAAATTATTAGTGAAACAATTCATACTTGAAACATGTATATATAAATATATACATAAATATGTATATAAAATTCTCAAAAACTTACAAATTGTAATCATTTAAACTTATTATATTAACTTATAATAAATTTTATAAAGCATTTTATAAAATTTATAAAATCATTTGAGAAAACTTATTAAAATTTTAAACATATATATATTTGATTTTATAAAAGGTCCAGGGACTAAAATAGCATTATTGAAACTTGTTTTAAACTAAAATCTAACTTTTAAACACAAAATGATAAAACTGGAAGTTTTAGGGGCCTGTCTTGCACAAAGACCAAACTCCCAGAAACTGGAATGATCTCGAGTTCGATTCCCACTCCACCCGGTTCTGATCGTGATTAATTCAAAAACGCGTTATCGGCTTGATTCGACGAAACCCGAGACTCGCCCCCGGCGTGCGACTCAAACCCAAGGCCATTCAATACTCGAATTTAATGCTAAACACCACGCGAACTCAAATCCGAATCTACCTTCCCAACCGTAATCTCCCTAACCGTTCAAGCATTAATCATCGAAATCAAGTATAAATAACAGTTGCTACACATCAACGATACACCACTACAACTCCCTACACTCTCAATTCGTTCAAAACATATCTGCAATTGCCAATTCGAAGCCGCGACAGCCGACGCTTAACCCCTGCTCGTTCTCCCTCGATTCGATACCATTCCAGGTAATCCTTGTGGTCATTTTGCTCGTTACACTGCATAGATCGAAAGCCCTCTATTTAATTCCATTAATAGAGGGCAAATCAACACGAATTTGGCGAGATTGATTCTAGGGTTCATATGGATTTGGGGGTGGTTTGAACATATGTTTATTAAATTATTTTTACAGGTATAACACTAACGAACCCGTAGTCGGGATGGTTAGTGCTTGTGTGTGTATACAGTGACCCGGGAATAGGCGCGGGTTCGACCCGGCCGACCCCCATCTTTATGTATTTCATTTTTTTATGCTTATTAAATCAGATTTAATTTTCCTAAAAATTGTTATAAAATCTGTTAAACTTTTATAAACTCAAAAATGGTTTTTATTAAAACTTTTACATTCTGAAACCATTTTATTTAATTTAACTTATATAAAAACTTATAAAAAGTTAAATCTTTAAATATAGTTTTAAATACTTAAAATATATAAAAGATACTTTTAAACTTTATAAAATTTATGCAAATTTATAAAAACAGAAAACTTAATTTACTATTTAATTTCTAGTAAATAAATTCTTTTGTTTTAAAACTTTAAATAATAATTATAAACTTTAATAAACAGAAAACTTGTATTCATTTGAAAACAAACATTTTTCTAAAATTATAAACTTCATAAAACTTATAAGAAACTTATTTAAAATATTTATAAACTTATAATTTAAAACATAAACTTTATAAGGAATTCTATTTTATAAACTTATGGAAACTTGACATTTATTTAAACTTATAAACGTTATTTATTACAAGATAACTTGTAAAATAAATGTTTAATACTTAAAACTTTAATAAAATCTAAATGATTATATTGTTCATTCTTATAAATATCCATTTATCCTTAATAATTATTTACTTTTTAAAAAGTACTATTAATCCTTATTTATCCTTACAATAATTATTAGTAATCTTTAATAATTATCATTATATATATCCTTTAAAATAATTATTATAAATCTTTAATAATTATTTATTTCTTGAAAAATTATTGTTAAATCTTAATAATTATTTAGTCTTTCATTTAACAAATACTTCAACTTCATTTACAAACACTTAGAAAACTACTTTGACTATTATCACCTAACATGAGTTGTAAAACTTTTGAATAATTATTTTAGTTATTCTAAGCTATAAACTTATTTAAACTTTGATACATAAGTCTTGAATCATTCATTCAAAAACCTTTGTTTTAAACTTGATTTAAAACGTCATGAACACAACCAACCCGTCACCCGTTTGGAACCCTAGTCGAATCTCGAAATCCTAGATCCTTGTCTTAGACTTTCTACTTAAAAACTTTAGACTTATATTCTTAGGCTTGTTGTGAGGATATTCTCCCTCAAATTCTTGCTACACTCAAACCTTGTCGGATACTCTTCATCCAATCCAAGTGAGTATACTTAGCCCATTTTTCCTTTATCTACTTTTGGGGTGAAACATGTTCAAAACTTTAAACTTATACAATTCTTGTACAACTATGACTAGATGCTTATTCTTATGTTAAACTTGAGACTTGTATGCTTAGATTAAACTTAAAACTAGCACATTCATTAACTTTGATCAAGCCTATGGTAACAATGGTAGATCTATTGCATTTGACCAATCCACCTTGATTGATTGACCCTTCGGGGGGAGCCCTTGGTGATTGTTACTAAACCAAACTTTCAAACCTGCGGGTTATGCATAAACATGGTTGGAGGATTGAATGTGCACAATGTTTAAGATACTTGTTTCTCATACTTACATTATAGAATGCATATATCATAGTGAATTGTAATTCTTTTCAAATACTTGTTAAACTGTGTCAAAACCTTTGTATCTCACCAACTATTTTGTAGTTGACAGATTCTTTCATATGTTTCAGGTTCTACAACATGAGACTTTATCGTGATCACATAGGATGCTTTGGACCTAGACTACATAAATTAAATGTTGTATTCGTATCATTCTTCCTTGTATTGAATCTTAAATTATTCATTAATGAAATATCGAAACTTTAATAGTCAACCTTGTGCTATTAAACAACCGCGTCCGCCCCGACGTATAATCTGCCGTCGGTTGGGGTGTGACATGATTTGACATCTCGGTTCGAATTGAATGTGGACCGGTACATCTTAAAAGCTCTCGCCAATGGGAAGGGCGACGAGTTTGCTTGGATGGAAGAGCTTTTACAGGTTGATGGGACAAGTCATAAAAAATAAAAGCTCTCGCCAATGGGAAGGGCGACGGGTTTGAAGATTCTGTGACTAGGATAATGACAAGGATACCAAGCTGATGTGGAAGACTGACTGGAAGCTGTCGCCCTTTGGAATGGCGACAGGTTCTGGTACACTGACAAAAACAGTACATTTCAAATGATTGGAGTGAGATCTTTCAAACCCGTCGCCCTTTGGAAGGGCGACAACCCCAAATGTGTAATACCAGGGAGAGAAGCCCTAAAAGGAGCAGATTCATGTGCAACATGTGAGTGGTGATAAGGCCGACATCCTGACTAAGGCCTTGCCTCAAATGAAGTTTGCAGAAATGAGGGCACTAATGGGAGCCGAAGATATTGGAGACACAAGTCAACATTAAGGGGGATAGTGTTGGTTAACGTGACTTGGTCCGAGGTTTGACCGAGTATTATGGGAACATGGGGTCAGTAAAACTCAAGGAGAACATGGAACATGCAGTTTGTTTTTTCCTTTTTCCATTGCATATTACTTTCAATAAATATGTAGAAAGAGTTGCAGTAGTATTAGAGTTTTTTTTTCCTGTTTTAAGTTCTTTCCTTTTTTGTAATCATTGGTTTGCAAGGAATATAACCAGAAAAATGCCTCATACATACTTGACTACTTGAGTCTTTATCTTTATTTTGATCCTCTATGATTTCCAACAATTATCCAACAATTATCCAACATAATCTATTATGAAACATTAAATGCATAAAGAGTAATTGATTTGTCCTTAATATAAGTCATAACAAGCGGTTTGGTATAAAGTTTCAAATATTATGTTCATGTCTAGGTGTGGATTAAAGGAACTAACATATTTTTTGGTTCACAAATATGAAGTAGTACTATAGTAGGGGAAGAATATATAGTCCTAATTCAAATGTAGCAACAAACTCAATCACATCTCCACTGTTTCTTATACTTTCAAAAACTCAACAAATCAATGGCATCATCTTCTTCGACTCATATGTGGAGAAATGATGTGTTTTTGATGCATCGAAGTCAAGACACTCGGGACCACTTTTCAAATTATTTGTACCATGCCCTTCATGATGGAGGAGTAGGCGTCCGCCCTGACACAGATCCACTTAAAATCGACGACAAGATCATTCCAGGGGGCCACAAAAGCTGCTAGACACTCGCAGATTGTTACAGTCATCTTTTCCAAACATTTTGCACACTCCATCATGTGCTTGGATCAACTGGCGGATATGATGTTCATTCATCGTGGGTGCGACATTAAAGTGAGACGTGTGTAGAAGTATTTGCAAAACATCAGAGTAACGGGGATGCCTTTTGTCAAAGCTTAAACATGAAGACCTTGCATCAGCTACGAGTTTCTTTTTGTAATGAGGATAATAAGGTGATACTTGTCTTCAAGTATGATAGTAACTGGAGTCTTAATGAACACGTATGTAGTAGGACTTTGACTTGGAATCAGCGACTTCGCATAGGCTTGGATGTTGCGAATGGCTTGAAATATCTTCATGATGATCTCGGGGGCAATATGAGACTTCTCCATTGTGATGTGAAGAGTTCAAACATCCTCTTAGGTTGACGAGCCTAATAAGTTTACATTAGAAATTACGAAGAAACATTTCAAAAATAGCACATTAAATGACAGTTAAAGCATGTTTTTCAATGTGCCATATTTGAAATGTTTCTTCATAACTAATGATGTAAACTGATTAGACCCATTAACCTTTATCAGAACGACTCGTCTAACTCGTTTATCAAAACGAGTGAAACGTGTTGAAGAATTGTAACTAAGATGTAAAATGGTTTGCAATCAAATGTTTAACTAAACATGTTAACAGACTGGCTTGTTTTATTAAACAAGTTAAAGAGGTTAACTAACTATTTATTAAACTTTATATCTTATGATAAGGTGTCAAAAATTGATTAGGCCTAATGAGGTGTAGGACTGGGCAAAGTCCAAAAATTGGGCCGGTTTTGTTATGAAGCAGTAGATTTTGGGCCGGACCAGAAACTGCTCAATCTCGTTCGTATCTTGCTGGGAACTTGAATTATAAACTTTGTCGCCTGTTGTTAACCATTTGAAAATATTCAGTTTTTTGAAGAACTGTCCAAATACGTGAGCAATGGAACAAACCAAAGACCGGACAGATGCATACAATTTCGAGTTGGTACGGTTCGTTTATCGAGTTGAAATTGATGAACCCGAAATGAACACGACCCATATTTTAATTCGTGTCAAAGATATTAACCTAAACCATCGGATAGTTAGAATCACGTAACCTGAACGTGACTAGTAGTGTAGTTCATTTATCTAAACAGATCAAATGGGTTGGCAAGTTAAAAATGAGTTGTAATCAAGTTGTACATAGGTCGTAAATAGGATGGCAGATTGAATGTACAGACATACATTTTTATATTCTAAATTTATACGAGTTGACTGGTCGCCCAGTTTACTTTTAGCACTGCTCGAACATAACTCATTTAATTAAGCATGTCAACACAACCACTAATTAAACAAGTTAAACAAATTTACCCTTTTATCAGACAAAGAAGTACTCTTAAAAAAAATGTTTCAAAACAATCAAATTTTTACATCAATTTTGTTCATCTTCTTCAAATGTCTTTTATGGCTTATATGCCACCTAAATGTGAGAACCACTATGCACGTTCACTTGAAATGCTAATATGAGTAAAAGGAACCTTGATTGACTTCTTGTTTTTTTGACATCTAGATTTGTGATTTGTGATTCTAGTCGATCTTTGATCATTTTGGCATTTAGATTTGTATAAGAGTGGCAGGTTGATAGGTTGATTGAATCAATGAACCCGGAAAATCGAGCATGACCCATATATTTATTTATGTCATAAACATCAATCTTAACCTGGATGAATTTAAAATCGTGTAACTGGACATGACTCGTCTAACTCGTTTACCGGAACGAGTCAAACGAGTTGAAGAATTGTAATTAAGATGTAAGCGTTTTAAAATGGTTTGTATTAAACAGATTAACCTATTTTATTTAACATGTTAAAGAGCTTAACTTGAATGGTTTATTAAACCGGTTAGATTTATTGATTGCAAGTTCTATCAGGAATTAACACCTTTAAGAAAAAAAAAAAAAAACAAATATAAGCAATTCAATTACTGAAGCTCAATAAATAAATGCTGGATATAATCATATAAACAAATTCATATTTTTTCATTCGTTACTGTGAACTGTTTATATATGCTTTTTTCCTAACTCTATAGTAAACAGCTATAAATTATTAAGATGAGCTCAATAATTGTATATGCTATGATGTATTATTTAACAATATAAAAAAGAACTTTTTTAGTTTTTTCATAAAAACTTTTTTTCAAACTTATTTAAAAACGTTCTTTTAACTTTTTAAATTATTTTTTTTTCTTAAAAACAATTTTTTTCATTCTTTTTAAAAACATTTTATAACTTTTCTAAAAAAATTGTTATTAGTTTTTTCATATTTGAAATTAATAGTCAATATCAATCCACCTACCGATACGTGTAAAACACATAGTTTTTTCATACTATTAATTTCAAATAAGTAATGCAACGAGTAGATGCAATTGATTGACCTTTTTGCCTTGTCTATGACTTTGCCAACAATAAAAAGAGACTTGTTCTAGGTTCTAATCACAATCATACACCCACCAAATTTTCACCCAATAATCTTTTGGTAAAACAAACATTAATACTATTTTATTTTCCAATTTTTTTAATCAGATGGCATAAAAGATTTATCAAGAATATATATATAGGAAGGTTTTTTTGGAAACCACAAAAAAAAAAATAAGAAATCAAGGAATCATGTGTTTTACATGTGAAAAATTCATAAAAACCCATTTTCACATTTGAAAAATAAATTTTTACGTAATTTTCTTTGAAGTTTTGCATATAAACACATTTAAAGTCGTTCTAGTAAAAATTTTTAAAAATAAAAAATAGTTGATTTTTTAATTTTGCATAAAGTAGTTCTTTTTGTTAGAACGGCACTTTCATGTGTTTATATATAAAAGCTTCGAAAAAAATTACATAAAATTAAGTTTTGCAGATGTTAAATAAGTTTTTTTATAAGTTTTTCATATGTGAAACATATGGTTTCCGGTTCCCCATTTTTTTGTGGTTCCCCAATGAACATCTCTCTATATATTATTATGCTCTATATATTATTATGCTTTTTTTAGACCAACCGAATGTTGAGAACTAAAAGAACCACATAAGACGTGTACTATCGTTTCACTGAAAAATATAAAACCATAAAACAATGTTTTACTTATCTCTCCCTAGTCCCTACTTTTAATTTGATTTTATCTCCTCTCTCCTAAATTAAAAAAATGGTATAAAAATATGCATATATATATATAGGGGAGGGATCAAGAGAAAACCACAAAGTTAGGCGAAAACCAAGAAAACCACATCATTTTAGGCAAAATTTTTATTTACGTATATGTATCCAAAAACAATTTTTTTGATTTACGTATACGTAACCGCAATTTTTTTGTTTTATGTTTACGTATACGTAACACTATGTGTAAAAATATTTTTTGGTAAAAATGTTTAATATTTCATTGATACTTTTATAAATAAAAAAAATAAACTAAAACAAAAAATAAAAAATATCATATGATTGGGTAAAATTGGTTTTTTTAGTGGTTTTCTCGGTTTTCGCCTAACTTGTGGTTTTCTCTGGAACCCTCCCCTATATGTATATATATAATGTTCTTTTGAGAACCAACTATATGTTGAGAACCGAAAGAACCGCGCAAAACGTGTACATATCGCTTTAGTGGAAAAAGTAAAATTCAACAACAATGTTTTATTTATCTCCTCCCACTCTTAGTTTGAGTTTATCTCCTCTCTCCTGAATTTTTTTAAGAAAAGTATAAAAATATGCATATATGCATTCATTTGTGCATATAGTGTGAGTGCATATATGCATTTAAAAAAACGACTATAAATTCGAGGTATTTTAAAACCAAACTTTAAACATATTGAAATGTACATGAATTCTAGTCAATTTATATTATAAATAGAGGAAGAGTTAATGCGGTTCTCACGGTTCTTAACATATTGTTGGTTCTCAAAAGAACATACTTTTATATATATATATATATATATATATATATATATATATTTGAGAATGGATACATTTTGACAAACGATTATAAATACCATGTTTTTTAAAATAAAATTTTAAACATATTAAAATTTACATAAATTCTAGTTAATTTGTATAATAAATAGTGCAAGAATTAATATGGTTCTCACAGTTCTTAACAAACTGTTGGTTCTTAAAAGAACGCCTCCTATTATATATATATATATGCATATATGTATATAAATCTTATATGATGATGTTTCTGATAGTTTATAACACGTCGTTTGGGTTTTCATGTATTTATTTAGCCATATTGATCTAACTTAAAATATGGATTTAAGTGTATATAATATTGCCGTTCAAAAAAAATGTATACAACATTTTTGTTTTCGTAATTATGAAAAAAAAGTTATCATGACCAAAGATGAATTGAGATCATATCATTGAGGAGCGTGGGTCCCATATTTTCTCTCTCGCTCTTGTAATACTTTTTATAAATGTACATTTTATTATTTAAAACTAGTTTAGGTCCCGTGTCTATACACGGGGTGAAAAATATTAATATTTAAATTTTTTAAATCTTTATGTATATATATTTCACAGGTGTAAAAATATATTACATATAATACGGATATAAACAAACTCAAAATATGTAAAAATTAATATATAATTAGGTTTCGAAAATACGTTAATTACTATTTAATGTAATTTCACTTTCAATTACTATTTGATTGAAATAAAAGTTATATAATTAAATTTTAAAGTTTTCTTATAATAAGAGATAATTTAAAATAAATGTGTTGTATTAGTCCAATTAATATTTTTTTTAAATATATATTATTATTTAAATATAGAAGTGCATTAAATAAGAGAGAGAGGCGGAAAAAAAATGATAAGATTGAATGTGAAGATGACACGTGGCACTAAAAAACCTTTATTTATTAGTATTTATAGATATTAAATCTATTGTGACATGACTCATGAGCGGTGAACGTTATAAATAGTTTTATTTTAAGAAAAAAAGAAAGAAAGTTCCTTTTAGCCGATTAAGGAAAACTATGCCAAACATAAGAGGAATAAGTTTGGTGCACCCACCAACACTAGCCTTTCTTTTCATCATCTTTGTGTTTCACATAGCATAGTTAAAGCCATATTGTTCGGTACATGTAAATAGCTAGGTTGTTTAACCCATTTTACACATGTATGTATGTGTGTATGAATAAAAATCCATATAAGTTATACTTTTTATATTTAATTTTTTAGTACTAGTTCATTATTTCTTAAGATGTTAATGGATCGGGTTTGAAAGAAAGTTTAGTAATCATGGTCTCATACCTGATCTCATATTTAATCTCACATAGGTCGGGTGCCCATGAGTACTCATAGAGTTCGTGAGTTTCCTCACGGTTATCATGATCCCCATTTATTATCTTAGGTGGTTAGATTTTTTTTTTGAAAACAGACACCATGATCTTTTTGAAAAATAAATGTTATCTAAATCGGGCCAAACTAGGTGGTTAAAAATTACTTGTATACATGATGTTGGTTGCCCGTATACATAATCCCGAGACAAAATTAGATTGTACCGATATAAGTCATGCGAGTTCGATAAATTATATTGTACCGCTAGATATCACGTGAATCCGATAAATTTTAGCTAAAGTTCAATTTTATATGCTATTTATGTATCTGACAGTCAAGTGACACCCGTAAAAAAAACTCCGTTTGCCATTTACCGCGTCATTAAAGAGGTCCAAAGAACGACTAAAAGTAAAAACCACATTAATGTTACAACTCTATGGGAAACACCGTTCTATAAGCTTTTTTTGACTTTACAAATCAAATATGAAAAAAAAAAGCTTAGCCTCCTATCAATTAGGCAGGTAATTTTGTGAGTTTTGTAAAATTACTCATAAGTCAGCCTTTAACACTAAATAAAGGGTTCGAGATGAGCTAAGCTAAAAAATTAATCGAGTCAAGTTCGAGCTCAGCTCGACTCTTACACACCCCTAGCGCCAACAGGACAACTTAAAACATAAATTACAATGAGGAAGAAGATATAGAAAACACGAAAAACGTATTAAATAAAGATTAAACCGATTTGAATCTCGTGTGTTTTTAAGGGCGAACCCGCATATTAAACACGAGTATTATGTGACACCGGTAAAAAAGTTAGTTATAAAGTATTTGATAGTTGTTTCTTAAGTGTTATTTAGAAATTTTTAGAGTCGAGTGATACTTAGTTATTAAAAGTTTTCGCAGAGTGAGACCAATAAAAAAATTATAAATTTATGAATCCGTTCGCATACGTGGTCTTTGACTGTTTGTGTATATAAACTGTAAAAAGAAGTAAAAAACTGATTCAGCCTAATGAGGTGTAGGTAGAGGTGCACAAATCGGTTTTTTTCAAGAACCGGTTCCGGTTCTTTGTTGAAAAACCGAAACCTAGGAAGAACCAGTTCCGATTCCTTGAACAGCTTAATCAAGTGGAAATGCACTTGTTTCACTAATAAATGATGTTCTTGATCAAGCTAAAATTGAATCCAAAAAACTCGAGCTTGGGCCTGTTTGGTTATTCATATATATGAAGGCGGTGATGACAATAATTGGTACATGCCAATTTGATATATTTACATAGTCTTGCAATAGGAAATCCCCATCTTGGATATGATTATAAATGTTTTGTTATATCTCTCGAATCCTTTTTGTTTCTAGAAACCTGCAATTAAAGAGAGTTTTAACATGACTATCCCTAATATGTCAAATACCTAAAATACCCTTTGATCAAACAAACATTTGAAAATCCATAAAAAGATATTATTATTTTTACCCGTCCATTTCCGGCATTTGAAAATCCATAAAACAAGCATCAAACGAATGAGGCGATTTTAATAATGAAGTAGCTTTCGTTCCAATGTTGGCACATTCAACTTCCGCCCCAAATCTCATTAAAGACACCTCCGTTACTCTACGATTTACTATATTATCGTCTACTACTAACATTTTCCTCGCGGCTAATAATTTTGATGGAGATAATTCCAAGGATTCTCCATTTCTAGCATTGCATTATCTTCATTACCATCAAGTGCCCATGCCAATACATTCATCCTAAAGTGTTGGGTTGTGGTTGGTGGGCAAGAAAGACGATTATTTTGACCGATTGGATTCGATAAAAAAATAACTTTGGGGGCTGTGATTTAAATTTCTTAATTTGTCATCGAAAAGTGATGAATCTTTATCCCAAACTTCCTCTTCAATTAAGACCAGGTGAACGATTTGACTTCGGTTGGTCAACATTGACAACATGTTGGTCAAACTAGGGATGATTTACACTTGCTCTTACGGGCTTCAAGTCAACGATGACGGCTAGCATGTTGCAAAATTGTGACTCTAACTTTGATCAACCCATTAAGTAAACAATTGAAATTTTCACATGATCAACCCATTAAGTAAATAATTGAAATTATCAAAGTCAGAGTCACAGTTTTGCAACATGCTAGCAGTCGTTGTTGACCCAAGGCCCGTACGAGCTGATGTATCGAGATATCACATCTAAAGGCTAGGAATGCATGTGGAAATCGTCTCTAGTTTGACCAACATGTTGTCAATGTTGACCAACGGAAGTCAAACTGTCTACCTGGTCTTAATTGAAGAGGAAGTATGGGATCAAGATTCATCAGTTTTTGTTGACAAATTAAGAAATTTAAATCACAAGATACCCCAAAAGTATTTCTTTTATCGAATTCAATCGGCAAGTAATCTTCTTCTTTCTTGCCCACCAATCACAACCAAATCCTCAAGGATGAATACGTTGGCAGGGGTACTAGGTGGTAATGAAGATAATGCAAGAAATGGAGAATCCCTGGAATTATCTTCATCAAAATTGTTAGCCGCGAGGAAAATATTAGTGTGGACGATAATATAGTAAATCGTAGGATAGCGGAGGTTTCTTTAATAAGACATGGGGCGGACGTTGAATGTTTTAACACTGGAATGAAAGCTAATTCATTACTAAAACTGCCTCATTTGTTTGATGCTTGTTTTATGGATATTCAAATGCCGGAAATAGGCGGGTAAAAATAATAATAATAACAATATCTTTTTATTCTAGAGTAAAATATCTCACTTATTGGTAGAGTGGGATGTAGGGAATCTAGAGGATTGATCCTTTACTTTGTCTTTTTGATCAAAGGGTATTTTAGGTATTTGGAATATCAGGATTAGTTATGTTAAAGCTCTCTTTAATTGCATGTTTCTAGCAACAAAAAAGATTCGAGAGATAGAACAAAACATTGATAATCATATTCAAGATGGGGATTTCCTGTTGCAAGATTGCGCAAATATTTCAAATTGGCATGTACCAATTATAGCCATTACCGCTTTCATAGATATGAAAAACCGAACAGGCCTAAGCTCGAGTTTTTTGGATTCGATTTTAGCTTGATCAATAACATCATTTAATAGTGAAACAAGTGCATTTCCATTTGATTGAACTTTCGTGTACTACATGGGTTTGAATAATAAAAAATGATAAAAATATAAAATGTATATATACTTCTTTAAAATGATATACATAATATATATATATATATATATATATATATATATATATATATATATATATATATGGGAGGGTTCCAGAGAAAACTACATAATTAGGCTAAAACCGAGAAAACAACTAAAATACCAATTTTAACTAATCATATGATAATATTTATATTTTGTTTTATTTTATTTTTATTTATTTATAAGAGTATCAATGTAATATTACACATTTTTACCAAAAAATCATTTAAATATTGGTTTACGTATACGTAACCCATAGTGTTACGTATACGCAAACAGAAAACAAAAAAATTACAGTTACGTATACGTAATCCATAGTATTACACATTGTTTTAGTGGTTTTTTGGTTTTCGCCTAACTTTGTGGTTTTCTCTTGATCCTTCCCCTATATATATATATATACTAGCTTTAACCCCGTGTGTTACACGGGATAAAACGTTAATATTATATCGAAAAAATATCTTAACAACTCTTTTTATACAAATTTGATATTATATTTGTAACTTTTTCATTTTGTTACATGTTAAGATTATATGGATGAAAGTAATTAAAACATCAAAAAAATTTAGTTTTTAGCCTTTTAAATCCTGCTTGTACAATTTTGCAGAATATAAGACAGCGCAAGAACTAAAATTAATCCATCAAATTGAGCAGTTTAGTTGATAATTTACAAAAAGTAGACTACTGTACATGTAGTTTACATTGCATAATCAGATGATATTATTTATTACCTCACACACTCTTCTCATGTTGTCTAAGATGTTCTGTAACAAAATCATTTTAAATGATATATCAACAGTTTTCACTGATAACTTACGAATCAAAATCATACACTACCCTCTCAATCTTAAGATATTTACGAAATGAATCATTAGGTATGACCGAAACCCTAACCCGTACACCAAGGAAAGCGTCGGCGATGACGAAAGTGACGTAAACGGAGTTACTGCTCATAAGGACTTTGTAGAGTCCTTCGAAGAGTCCACCACTTCTACGTGCTGATGGATTCAAGGTAATGGCCTTATGGTTGACGAAATTGGAGGAGATTGAATATGTTCTTTCTGTCAAAGGGACTTTGGCTCTCGTTGCTTAGGGTTTGGATTGAAGAATGTGGACCATGAGGATCCGTGTGAAGAGAAAAACGGGTCATGACAGAGACTCGGCGGGAAAACAAATGGGAGACTTAACCACAAGCTGACACCTGTCCTAAAATTTAGTTTTTTATTATAATGGGGATAGAGGAAGGTTCATCACAGAACACTAAATTACTGTAAGAACAAAAAGAACCAACTTAAACCGTTTAATTTCTTGATCTATGATTTATATTTTTAAAAATTTGTACTTCATACATATAAATATGCATGTTTATATACATAAAAACCCATTAAACAATTTTTTGAATATGTGTTTTTACATTTAAAAGTTTACCTACACACGTGTAAATTATGTGTAGGTAAAATAACCTATAGATCTTACACATGAATTACACATGTGTAGGTTATTCAAATAAAAGAAATTAGTTCATATTTTTTTATAAATTTTTTTAGAGATGAATAAACATTACATTTCTATCATTTTTTTATATTTCAAAACTTTTTAAGATCGAAAAAATGATGGATTTATTTTGTTCCCTATGTTCTCGTAATATTTAGTCACAAAATTTGGCTGTACCAAATTTGTTAGAAATTTCACACAGACCGATCATTAATTACACGGATTGTGCTTTTAAAACTGATTTGCTTCTCCCCTTCCTCTCACACACGTCCATCCTCTCTGCCTCAAATCTACGGACCTAACCGCTAACTCAGATCTATATCCCTTCATTGATTTTGTATGAGTCGCTTGAATGGAAACCCTCGAGAAAGAAAATCTGTGATTCGATTGAAGGAATGTTGGTTGGATGTAGGGAAAGAGTGAAGACGCCCAAATTTTTATAAAATCCAATACTTACATTCTGCGTATATTTGGGAGAAGAATAGGGGTTGTTTGGATGTGTTGTAATCTGAATCATGATGTGAAGTTGCAATAATAATTTTTTTTATTAAGATTTTGTGAAAATGCCTAGCGGATAGTGATAGTGGTTTTTTTTATTTTCCTCTATTGTTTGTGCAGAAATGAAATAGCAACTGCATTGTTTTCAAATGTTAGCTATGAATACATGAGCGGCTAGGGATGCATCTTAAGTTTTAAATACAAGTTTGTCTTTCTTTAATTTTCTTGTATAAATTCTTCATTCGTTGATTTTGGATAATATTATATTGAATTTAGGAATTTATGTACTTTGTAACCTAAATTCTTGTTCTTTCTCTTTGAGTAATTGCAGCCACCAGAGAATCACCATTACAATAACTGTTGGTTAAGCATTTTGGATTCTTTTTACTAATTATATTATTAGGTTAAAATCCATGTGTTACATTGGTTGAAAAAATACAACTTGTTATAAAACAATATTTTCTATGAAGATTTTTATGTTTGGTATTATTAATTATCTGTGAAATAAGAAATAATTAAAATTTTATTATGATTTAGTAATTTTTAATAAAATATTAGAATATATGTTAGATATTTAATTATTTAACATAATCATTATTTAGTAGGAGAGAAAGACAAAAAAAAGATCTAGATTTCATCAGAAGTCGACACGTAACAAGTATATTTATTCTTTTATTATAATTAGATTAGAAACCCTGCATATTATACATAGTGAATAAATGCAGTGTTATATATATATATATATATATATATATATATACACTTAGTAATAAAGATCTAATATTACATATTTTTGACATATTACATAGTTTTTAATACAAATTTTAGAAACGTTATATAGTTAATTTTAAAATGTTTTATAAAAAGAATAAAAAAAATGTTCAAACTATAAAAATGTTTTATAAACAAAGCTATTTTGTTAATTAAAAAATGTTTTATAAAAATAGTTATGAAAATCATTACTATTTAATAAAATAGAGGCGGGAAACAAAAATTACATTTTTTATAGAAACTTATATCATTAAATAAGAGAGGGGCGGGAAAAAAATGTTGAGGATGAACATGAAAATAACATGTGACACCACAAAACTTTTATTTGTTAGTATGTATAGATATGCAGATTCTTGTAACAATACAACAATTTTCATAAATGTTTTTATTATTTTCTTTTTTTATGTCCCATGATTGTAGTTTTGACCATAGTTATGAAAATAGTCGCCTTTTTGTAGTTTCTTGCTATGGTTTCACATGAAATCAAGACCCCAAATGAACGGTGTTTCAGGTAACTTGTAGACCTTGTAGTTCAATAGCTGCTATTCAATGTTGTTGGGAGTTTAATATAATGCATATTGGTAAAATGGATATGTTTAGATTGATGTTAATATAATGCATATTCGTAAAATTGTTGGAGTTACTTTTACCGAGTCACCGAAATGTTTTTTTTGTATTAGTTTTGAAGGTGATTTTAATTATATATTTTCATATTTACTAAGGTTAACAAATTAATATGTTTAAACATCTATACTATATAATAAATAAAGGTTTTTCCATGCCACGTGTCGTCTCCACATTAATTTTCATCAATTTTTTTCAGTCTTTCTCTCTTATTAAATGCACCTCCTATTTTTAACAACAATATATATTTAAATAAAATATTAATTATAGTAATATACACACAATTATTTTAAATTATCATTTATGAAACTTTAAAAATTTAATTATTTAACTTTTATTTTCAGTCAAATAATAAATGAAAAACAAATTACATTAAATGGTATTTAATTGATTTTTGAAACCCAATTATATATTAGTTTTTACATATTTTGAGTTTTGTTTTCTATCATTAGTATATGATACATTTTTATACGTGTAAAATATATACGTAAGTATTTAAAAATTTTATTTATTGATATTTTTCACCCGTGTGTATACACGGGATCTAAACTAGTTAAAAATAAAAATGTTCACAAAATTTTCATGTATATAGGTTTTAGTAAAGAAAAACATGTCGAAGAGTTGCAATTAAAAAAAATATCAAATGAGGTTAGAAGTTAGAACCCCTTTTCCTAATGCTCTTGCACGGAACACGTTTCACGATCTCCCTGTTGATTATAACGAAGAAAACAAAACATAATTATTCACCTCTAATTAGTTTATGGGGAAACTGAATCCGACTATTTAGGAATCCAATGATCAATTTTGGTTAATTTGTTTTAAAAAAGCTCCTAATCTTTCTATAAATCACCTATACATGTATCTTAAAGGTTTTAAATTATTCACCTCTAATTAGTTTGGTAACATTCTCAATATTTGGGGATCATTTTACATGTAAATCCCGTCCTTAAATTAACAAAATCTTCCAAACACACTCAAATAACATTCAAATACCATCTCTTACAAGTTACAACCTGATTTGTTAGTGATAACCTAATCCCAACTACAAGAAATCTTAGCAGTTTCGTCGAAGCAATCTCGACGACATGTGTCGTCAAGATAGGGCAGCCAAATACGGCGACATGTCGTCGGCGATGGTCCCAGTCAAATTTTTTGACTATTTTCACCTTTTCTCGACGACATGTAGTCGGTGATGGTACAACGGGAAAAAGTGAAAAGTTTTGGCGCACATCGACGACATCTCAGGGCAGTCTCGACGACATAAAAGGGCAGTCTCGACGACATATCGTCGCAATTGCCCATTTTAATTTTTTTTTTTTTTTGTCAGGTGGAATTTTAATTGTTTTTTTATTTAAAGGAAATACCCAGTCTCGACGACATGTCGTCGAGATATGTGTGTATTAAAAAATCATTTTTTTTAATAATTAAATTAAATAAAATAATTAAAAAAGACCCAACCTCGACGACATGTCGTCAAAACTTGTCTTAGCTAGTCTTATCTACGCAGGAAACCTTTCTCAGGGCAGTCTCGACGACATGTCGTCGCAATTGCCCATTTTATTTTTATTTTTTTCTTTTTTTTTGTCAGGTGGAATTTTAATTGTTTTTTTAATTTAAAGGAAATACCCAGTCTCGACGACATGTCGTCGAGATATGTGTGTATTAAAAAATCATTTTTATTTAATAAATAAATTAAATAAAATAATTAAAAAAAGACTCAATCTCGACAACATGTCGTCGAAACTAGTCTTATCTATGCAGGAAACCTTTTTTTCTCCTCATTTTACCCCCTTTTTCTCTCTACTCTTTCTCTCGGCTTTCACCATCAAATCCAACTATTTTACTTGAAAATCCACCATGCGCCACCTCCACCACCACCACCATCACCACTCATCTTCTTGAAGTGGTAAGACTCTATTTTGACTTTTTTTTAGTAATTTTCTATTATAATTGAACTTTTTTAAAATAAATCTTGTGTAAGTGAGGGTTTTGGTTAAGTGAACGGATTGGAAGCTAGATTGAGGCTTATAGGTATATTTTTGTTAAACTTAGTTTTGCATAGTTGTTTTAATTGTTATTCATTTGAATAATATAGATGAATATATAAATATATGTATTATTTGTGAAATTGATGGTTAATTTGTATAGATGTATGTATTATATTTGTGTAATACTTTTCTAATAGGTATATATTTGTAAAATTTAGTTTTGTATACTTGTTTTAATTGTTATTTATTTGAATAATATAGATGAATATATAAATGTATGTATTATTTGTGAAATTGATGTTTAATTTGTATAGATGTATGTATTATTTGTGAAATTGTAGATTTGTATAGATGTATAAATATATAGATGTATGCATTATTTATGAAATTGGTGAAATGTAGGTTTGTGTAGATGTATTATTGGTGGTGTTATGTATGTATTATTTGTATGAATTATATGTTGTTATTTATTTTTCGTGATGTATGGTTTGTATTAATATAAATGAATGTATGCATGTATATATGTTAGTAATTTAAACACGCACCGTTTCACTTGTTTTGACCCGAGTATTTGTATATATTATTTATTTGGGTATTTGTATGAATGTAGGTGAATATATTGTTGTTATTTATTTTTTGTGAAATGTATAATTTGTATGAATATAGATGAATGTATGTATGTATATATGTAGATGAATATATTGTTGTTATTTATTTTTTCCATTATAATTTAAATGTTTTAATATAAATCATGTGTAGGTGAGGTTTTTGGTTAATTGAACGGATTGGAAGCTAGATTGAAGCTTTTCCGACGGCATCTCGTTTACAAATTCGGAGGTATTATGTATATATTTGTGTGAAAATTAGTGTATTTGGGTATGTAGTTTTGTATGGATATATAAATATATTTGTTTAATACTTTGCTAGTAAGTATATATGTGTGAACTTTAGCTTTGTATAGTTGTTTGAATTGTTATATATTTGAATAATATAGATGGATATATAAATATATGTATTTTATTGTGAAATTGATGGTTAATTTGTATAGATGTATAAATATATTTGTGCAATACTTTGCTAATAGGTAAATTTAGTTTTGTATAGTTGTTTTAATTGTTATTTATTTGAATAATATAGATGAATATAAAAATGTATGTATTATTTATGAAATTGGTGGTTAATTTGTATAGGTGTATGTATTATTTGTGAAATTGTAGGTTTGTATAGATATATAAATATATAGATGTATGCATTATTTATGAAATTGGTGAATTGTAGGTTTGTGTAGGTGTATTATTTGTGGTGTTATGTATGTATTATTTGTATGAATTATATGTTATTATTTATTTTTTGTTATGTATGGTTTGTATGAATATAGATGAATGTATGCATGTATATATGTTAGTAATTCAAACACGAACCGTTTCACTTGTTTTGACCCGAGTATTTGTATGTATTATTTCTTTGGGTATTTGTATGAATGTAAATGAATATATTGTTGTTATTTATTTTTTATGAAATGTATAATTTGTATGAATATAGATGAATGTATGTATGTATATATGTAGACGAATATATTGTTGAGGGTTGGAGACGTATGCACACTTCTCACGCCACATGGGTCAACGATCGGGCACAAAACGATTGGGTAAGTAAATATATTTTGTTATTATATTGCAAATCAAAGTACAAATAAGTCAAAATGACACAACCATTATAAATGGGTCAAAATTACTCTTTTAACTCAAGTCCACTAATACATGTATTTTGATACCTTTATTGTAGGGTTATTAATGTTTGAGAAATTATTTGCGTATTATGTTTGTATATGATTTGCAATAACTTACACATTTTGTTTATTTGCAATACTAATACATGTATGTATTGCGTTTTGATACCTTTATTGTAGGGTTATTTTTTATTCCTTTACTGTATGGTTATTGTAGTTGATCCGGCAACCAAGATGATGACGATGAAGATGATTAAATTGTTTTGTAGCAATTTATTTGAACGATTTGCAATAACTTACACATTTTATTTATTTTTGTTGAATGTTTTATGTATTATTTTGTATAATGTTTTAATTTATATAACAAGTTTGACATGTTTTGAATTTTTGTTTTGTATAAAAATCTGAAAAAATTTTAATATTAAAAAAAATATAATTTATACCAATCTCGTCGAGATTGAGTCGTCGAGAAAGGGTATTTTCAATTTTATTTTATATTTATTTTTTAAAAGTAAAAACCTTTTCCGACGCCCCAATATCGACGACATGTCGTCGAGAAAAGGGTTACCTATCTCGACGACTAATTCTCGAAGACGTTTTAAGCTGTCACACCCCCAAATCCCACTAACGGAGTTTTACTGTTTTGGAAGGTGACACATCAGGATCTCAGTCATTAGTTACACGGAACGACTCTATATGAATTTAAATAAACCACTAATGCTGCTCATAGTCACGAGACAACAAAAGTTCAAGTTTGAAAACGTTGCGGAAGCGTAAACATAAACCAATGCAAGTAAAAGTAAGTTGCGCAAAACCAAGCGCCCAAAACCATGCAGTTTAAGTAAATAACGTAAATTCAATGTTCGATAGTGATAAGACTCCATGCATGCCCTATGCTCGTGCTTGGATACCTTAGTGACCTGAGAAAGACATGCTAAAAAGTGTCAACACAATGGTTGGTGAGTTCATAAAGTAATGTAAGTAAATCCAATTGTTTAACGCAAGCATCCCATGCTCAATGTTTGTCAGATAAAGTAATTATTGTTTACCGATAGATAGCTAGTCTAATGCATTGCTACTTTAAGTGTTCGCAACCGAAGCTGACTGTTTGTATGTTTGAATGCCTCCAGCCATGTCTACCGAACACTGGCTAATGTTTAGGCAAATTTTACACCCGTTGACCTCCAATCATAGTTAGTGCGACTAACTCGGGTGGGGCTTTGTCAAAACCCAGTAGTACTACTCAAAATCCCCTCGCTATTCCCCAATACTAACGGTTCGAAATGTAAGGACTTGTTTGGTATGTTTGTGCACTTTCAGTACGCAAGCGGTAAAACAGTAATACAGAATCCCATAATGTTTGAAATGTTTGAAAGCATGTTTTCTCCCCCAAAAAGGAAAACAAGTAAAATAGGGGTTATGAAACTCACCTGAGTGCGTATGCAAGTATGAAAGCTAAGAAGCAACTGCTGGACTTCTAACTGCCACCTATAACCGTAGTCTATAAGTGCGTGTTCGTGATGTTCGATATAGACCCATATATCCAAACAATGTTGTTGTTAAAGGTTGTAGAAAATAGTTTGCAAGTGCGACTCAAGTTTGACACGACGACCCGTTGGTGACACGTTTGTGTTTTAATGTTTGAGTTGCATACTAACACATAACACACAATTGATCATACGATAGCACGTAGCAACAAATCCTATTTGTTCTAGAAAGGTAGCATGTTTCCATTAATGGCAGGTTTCCATAATTAGTAAGTTTCTATAAATAGTAACCATGTTCGGGTTTCACATCATTGTTATCATATGCTTGCAGGTTTCAATTCAAGTAGCACATAGCAATCATCATATCCTACAACAATTCTATTCTACATAGCATGTTTGACTTGGTTCCGATAAAGTTTCTATTTTTAGCAACCTATGATGAGCATGCGCGTTATATAATCATCAATCAAGTTTACACACATTATCATGTCATGTCAAGTACAAAACCATCATCAAGAAGCTATAGAATTCAAAACGAGTGAGCGGGTGAAAAAGTGAAAATTGAAATTAACTTTCTGTTAAGAGAGGTCCCTCGCGGTACGCGGGAGAGGAGAGGGGTCTCCCTCGCGGTACGCGAGAGGTTTCAGGACTCGCCCGGTTGACTTGTCTCTCGCGGTACGCGAGAGAATTGGACCTGGGTTTTCGCGGTACGCGAGAGGACCAAAAATCAGGCCCGACTAAATTGTCTCTCGCGATACGCGAAAGACTCGCCCGTGGGTCTTCGCGGTACGCGAATAGCCTGTTCGACAGCAAGGTAAATTAAACATTAGGGTTTAGCCGTTTCTCATGCAATCCAACGATTTCAGTAGCAAAGTTATCGACTTTAATCATGTTCTACACTATTCTAACATTACTAGTTTCAATAATCAACAACTAATCAGTCATACATCGCTAGAGTTTAGCAAAACATCATAAATCAACAATATTTAACAAAAATACATCAAGCTTGCAACTACATTAAGAAAATCATCATGTTTGGATGGATTTAGGGTCTGATCTAACTGCAATAATCAAAAGGAAATCAAATCGGATGAAACGACTTACGTGTGGATGTTAGAACGTAACGAGGATTCCGAATACGCGTCTAATTCCAAGTTTGAAGCTTGAATGAGCGATCCTTGCTTGGTTGCAGGTTCAGTTTCGTGAGAGAGGGTGAGAGAGAGAGAGAGACGGCGAGATTGAGAGAGAGAGTGATTTAGGTTAGAAACTTTTATAAAAATCTTTTTATAAATCTTGTACGGGCTTTTACTAACGGGTTTGGGTAATTACGGGCTTTTAATTTAACTTTAACTAATTAATAATTAAAACCCTTTAACTAATTTATTTTATAAAAATACAATCTTTATAAAATAGCAGATAAATAAGCAGTCCGGTAAATCTACGCGATTTAACGAAAGTTCACGTAATTCACAGATAATTCACGTAGCACGTAAAAACACATAATTTATATTCATTATAAATTATTTATTGCTTGAATTATTATTTATTGCTTATCACCAACGTTCCGGGTTCGACTCGTGTGTGATCCGGTAATTCTACGATTTACCGATACGTGAGTGTTAGTGCAAAACCGACACATCTAATTAATCTTAATTAAATGTGATGCATGCATGACTGTTTGAGGTAACTGAGTTTGAATCAATAACTGTTCGTGGTATCGTGTTTGAATGAAATAACTGTTTGAGATAACGTGTTTGAGTTAACGGAGTTAACCTGAAATTGCCGGATGTCACATCATCCCCTTGTTGAAAGAATTTTCGTCCCGAAAATTAATCCAAGTCGCTAGCTGTTTGAAACAAAAATTTGGGTTGTCACATCATCCCCTTGTTGAAAGAAATTTCGTCTCGAAATTTAGTTTGTACCTTTCGTGTTTGCCGTTGAATGTTTGAACAGGTGAGGATACTTTTTCATTATCTGATCCTCGCGTTCCCACGTGAACTCCGGTCCACGCTTCGAGTTCCAGCGAACTCTGACAATAGGTATCTTACTGCGCTTGAGGGTTTTGACCTCTCGGTCCATGATCTCAACTGGTTCCTCAACAAAACGTAGCTGTTCATCAATTTCCAACTCCTCGAGTGGAACTACAAGAGTCTCATCTGATAGGCACTTCTTTAGGTTTGAGACATGAAAGACATTATGCACTCCATTGAGTGTATCTGGCAGGTTCAACTGATATGCTACTGGACCAATCCTTTTCACTATCTCGAATGGTCCAACATAACGGGGGTTTAACTTTCCTCGTTTCCCAAAACGAATCACACCTTTCCAAGGTGAAACTTTTAATAAAACTTTGTCGCCCACTTGGAATTCTAGCGGTTTTCTGCGCTTGTCTGCATAACTCTTTTGACGGTCACGCGCTGCCGCCATACGGTTTCGGATTTGTACTATTTTCTCTGAGGTTTCGTGCACAAGTTCAGGACCAGTAAGTTGGCTATCTCCAACTTCAGCCCAACAAAGTGGTGATCTACACTTTCGTCCATACAAAGCCTCAAACGGTGCGGCTTTGATGCTAGTATGATAGCTGTTATTGTAAGAGAACTCCACTAAAGGCAAGTGAGTCTCCCAACTGTTACTAAAATCGATCACACAAGCTCGTAGCATATCTACTAGGGTTTGAATGGTACGCTCACTCTGGCCATCTGTTTGAGGATGGTACGCTGTGCTCATATCCAGGCGCGTGCCTAGAGTTTTCTGTAATGATTGCCAGAAACGTGAGGTGAATCGGGCGTCTCTGTCGGAGATGATGGAGATTGGCACTCCATGTCGGGATACTACTTCTTTAAGATAGAGGCGAGTTAACTTTTCCATTTTGTCGGTCTCTTTGATAGCAAGGAAATGAGCGGATTTGGTTAAACGATCCACTATCACCCAGATTGTGTCACATCCAGATGGGGTTCGGGGTAATTTGGTTATGAAGTCCATGGAAATCTGCTCCCATTTCCACATTGGGATTTCCGGTTGTTGAAGCAATCCGGATGGTTTTTGGTACTCCACCTTGACCTTGGAACAAGTCAGACACTTGCTCACATACGTGGCTATGTCAGCTTTCATGTTCGGCCACCAATACATAACTTTGAGATCGTGATACATCTTGTCGGATCCCGGATGGATAGAGTATCGGGATTTGTGAGCTTCATCCATGACTAGATCTCTTAAGTTTCCATACACTGGTATCCATATTCTTTCCGCGAAATAACGAATACCATCTGATTTAACCTCAAGTTGTTTCTCCATACCACGAGTGGATTCCAACGATAAGTTTTCTGCTTTTAAGGCTTCAAGTTGGGCATTACGGATCTGTTCGGGTAATCCTGTATGAATAGTGAGTTGCAACGCTCGAACTCGTCGGGGTTTAGTTTCCTTTCGGCTTAGGGCATCGGCTACCACGTTAGCTTTGCCCGGATGGTATTTGATTGCACAATCATAATCATTTAGAAGTTCGATCCAGCGACGCTGTCGCATGTTCAACTCTTTCTGCTCGAATATGTGCTGAAGACTCTTGTGATCGGTGTAAATGGTGCACTTGGTACCGTACAAGTAGTGTCTCCAGATTTTCAGTGCGAACACCACGGCTCCCAACTCCAAGTCGTGAGTCGTGTAGTTCTTCTCGTGGATTTTCAATTGTCGGGAAGCGTATGCGATAACTTTCTCACGTTGCATAAGCACACAACCGAGACCTTGGATCGACGCATCGCAATACACTATGAAATCATCGGTTCCTTCAGGTAGGGATAGGATGGGTGCGCTGCAAAGTTTCTGTTTCAAAAGTTGGAATGCTGATTCTTGGGTTTCGCTCCAGGTATAAGGTTTACCTTTTTGAGTTAAGGCGGTGAGGGGTTGAGCGAGCTTAGAAAATCCCTCGATAAACCGGCGGTAGTAGCCAGCCAATCCCAAAAATTGTCGCACCTCAGTCGGAGTCGTTGGTGCTGCCCAATTCTTAATGGCCTCTACTTTGGATGGGTCGACATGTATTCCCTTCTCGTTGACTACATGTCCAAGGAATTGAACCTCGCGAATCCAAAAATCGCATTTGGAAAACTTCGCGTATAGCTGCTCCTGCCTAAGCAGTTCAAGGATTAAGCGCAAATGTTCTTCGTGTTCTTCCTTACTCTTAGAATAGATAAGGATATCGTCAATGAATACAATGACGAATTGATCGAGGTAGGGCTTACACACACGGTTCATGAGGTCCATGAACACCGCGGGTGCGTTGGTTAATCCAAATGGCATGACCAAAAACTCGTAATGGCCGTACCGGGTTCTGAAAGCGGTTTTGGATATATCCTCATCACGAACTCGTAGCTGATGATATCCAGATCTTAGATCGATTTTTGAGTAAACACTCGACCCTTGAAGTTGGTCGAATAGATCGTCAATGCGGGGAAGTGGGTAGCGGTTCTTGATGGTTACCTTGTTCAACTCTCGGTAGTCAATACACATACGGAAAGTCCCATCTTTCTTTTTGACAAATAGGACTGGGGCTCCCCATGGTGATGAACTGGGTCGGATGAAACCCTTATCCAACAGTTCTTGCAACTGTGTGGACAACTCCTGCAGCTCACTTGGTGCAAGTCTATAAGGTGCTCTGGCAATAGGTGCTGCTCCGGGGGTTAGGTCAATCTGAAATTCGACCTGTCGATGGGGTGGAAGACCGGGTAAGTCATCAGGAAAGACTTCTGGGAAGTCGCGAACAATAGGGATATCTGCAATTTTCTTCTCCTCGGAAGGTTTGTCAACGACAAGGGCTAGTATCGCAGTATGACCCTTGCGTAGGCATTTCTGCGCTTTCATGTAAGATATGATGCCCACGACGGCACCACTCTTCTCGCCTTTCACAGAAAGAATCTCTCCACTAGGTAGAGGGATACGAACGATTTTGTCCCTACAGATGATTTCGGCTTGGTTTTTGGACAACCAATCCATGCCAACTATTATGTCGAAGCTGCCAAGTGTAACTGGCATGAGATCGATGTCGAGTTTGTGACCAGATAGTCCCAACTTACACCCCTCGAGGATATGAGTTGCCTCGATTAGTTTACCGTCAGCTATTTCTATGGAATATTTGTGCTCTAACGGGGTTTTGGTCAGCTCTAAGTGTTTACTAAAGTTTTCGGAAATAAAGCTCCTATCGGCACCAGTATCAAAGAGAACAGAAGCAAAATGATCGTTTAAAGGAAACATACCAGTGACAACATTTTGATCTTTACGAGCTTCACTTGAACCAATTACGAAGGCCCGACCCTTCGCACCATTACCGTTGCCATTACCATTACCACCCTGATGGTTGCCGTTTCCGTTCCCGTTACCAGCTTTCTTCAGTTGAGGGCAATCCCGCTTGTAGTGCCCTTCCTTGCCACACTCAAAACACCCTTTAGGCGCCTCACCAGTCGGTGCCTGTTTAGCTTGTAGATCCCCTCTACAATCCTTGGCCGAATGGCCCATCTTCCCGCACCTCTGGCAACGGTACCTGTCGCACGCCCCAGTATGATGAAAGTTGCATTTATTACACTTAGGGTACTTACCAGCATAAGATCCCTGATTCTGCTGAGCCGAGTTAGACTGTGAATGGCTCTTAGCAGGCTCGAACTTTCGTTGCTGATGATGCTGCTGTTGAGGCGGATTGGACTGAGAAGACTTGAAATGTGAACTTTCAAACTTACGCTTATTATCTGCCAGCTTAGAAAGTGCTCTCCTGGGAGGAAGTGTACCCTGTGCGACCGCCTGATCGGTCAACCTGTGAGCCAAACGGATGGTTTGCTGGATAGTGGTGGGGTTGGATGATGTCACCATACTCTGAATTTGAGGGACTAGACCCTCGATAAACCTCTCAATGCGCTTGTACACTGGAGTCACCATCTGTGGGCACAAAGTAGCTAGTTCATGAGAGCGGGTAGTGTAGGCTTTGATCTCTGACCCTTCCATCTTGAGGTTCCAGAACTCGACCTCAAGCTTCTGCACCTCATCGCGAGGGCAGTACTCCTCTGTTAACATAGTCTTGAACTCATTCCATGGCAAAGCATTTGCCATTTCTAGAGTCAGCATTTGTACCTGGGCGTTCCACCAGGTGAGGGCTGGACCCTCCAGTGTGCCAGATGCAAACTTCACCTGGTTGGCTTGTGGGCAGTTGCACATAGCAAAGACAGACTCTGTCTTCTCCATCCAGCGGAGTAGACCTACAGCTCCTTCGGCTCCACTAAAAGTGTGGGGCTTACAGTCCATAAATGTCTTATAAGTGCAGGCCTGTTGGTGGTTGTTCTGACCTGGATTAAATATAAAGAATGCGTTCAGGGACAAATAAGATTCGGAAGTGAGTTCAGAATGAATGTTGACTCGTTAAAGTCGACAGATGATAGATTTACCTCCATTCGGGTTGGCTGCCAAAGCCTCAGCCACACGCTCGTTAATCATAGCAGTAAGCTCTGCTGGGGTCAGATTGATGCTACCACGCCCGGCGTTACGTCCACCTCTTCGTCCAGACATGTTCTTCACATTCACAAATACAAAATCATGAGCAAAAATACATCGCATATCATTGTCATACAAGTATAAGTAAATAACAGAAAATTAAACCACAACATCTAACATTTCAATAATAATACTTGATAAAATAAATTGTAAAGGCTACAAAGTACTTTAAATCAAACATCAAAATCCAGAAATATCTGTTGGATGGGAACAACCCTGCCCATCTAGGTTTAAATAAAAGCAAAATAACTCAAAAGATAGTCTATCAGTCATCATCACTGTCAACTGAAGTCACATCAGAAACAGTATCCTCATCCTCATCCTGTTCCTCATCATCACCCTGCTCTTCATCCTCACCCTGCTCCTCCTCCTGCTCAACCTCTGCAGCATTGGCAGCCTCAAGCTGCTCCTCCAGCTGCTCAATCCTAGCCTCTGCTGCCTCGAGGTTAAGGCGCTGGACGTTCACTTGATCTCGTAACTCATAGTATGCTGCTGCTAGTTGGTCTTGCACAGTGTTCAACCTTCCCTGGTTGTTAAGCAGCTTCTCCACCCTCTGGTCAGTCTTGTATCCACGCTGTAGTAGCCCGGTGATCTCACCAGCAGCCTCGCGCATGTTTCTGATCTCTCGGTCCATCTTAGCTACAAATGCAGCTAGAACCTGCTCAGGTGGATATCTCAACGGTGGCAAAGTTCGCGAAGCAGAAGAGGAAGAAGTAGGAATGTCAGCAGCAAGTGGAGGTGGAACCTGCTCCTCGCGGATCCAACTCCTAATCATGTCGGGATACCAATCCCAATGCTCCGTGTCGTCTCTAATACGCACATGGAATGGCTCGCCATACACTCTAGTATCATCAATGGGCGTCATCCTTCGCCTCTTTGGCTCGGGTGAAGGTACTGTTGGAACCTCGGGTTCCTGCTCGATCGGGGAATCTGGTGACTTGGGTGAATGAGACATTTCCTGTAGTGTGATGAGTCAGTGTACTGTATGAGTGTAAGTGTTGTGTAACTAATGCAAGTGTGTGGTTAAAGTCTAGAATGCAATGCAATTCCTAGTTCACTAAAACCAATGGCTCTGATACCAATCTGTCACACCCCCAAATCCCACTAACGGAGTTTTACTGTTTTGGAAGGTGACACATCAGGATCTCAGTCATTAGTTACACGGAACGACTCTATATGAATTTAAATAAACCACTAATGCTGCTCATAGTCACGAGACAACAAAAGTTCAAGTTTGAAAACGTTGCGGAAGCGTAAACATAAACCAATGCAAGTAAAAGTAAGTTGCGCAAAACCAAGCGCCCAAAACCATGCAGTTTAAGTAAATAACGTAAATTCAATGTTCGATAGTGATAAGACTCCATGCATGCCCTATGCTCGTGCTTGGATACCTTAGTGACCTGAGAAAGACATGCTAAAAAGTGTCAACACAATGGTTGGTGAGTTCATAAAGTAATGTAAGTAAATCCAATTGTTTAACGCAAGCATCCCATGCTCAATGTTTGTCAGATAAAGTAATTATTGTTTACCGATAGATAGCTAGTCTAATGCATTGCTACTTTAAGTGTTCGCAACCGAAGCTGACTGTTTGTATGTTTGAATGCCTCCAGCCATGTCTACCGAACACTGGCTAATGTTTAGGCAAATTTTACACCCGTTGACCTCCAATCATAGTTAGTGCGACTAACTCGGGTGGGGCTTTGTCAAAACCCAGTAGTACTACTCAAAATCCCCTCGCTATTCCCCAATACTAACGGTTCGAAATGTAAGGACTTGTTTGGTATGTTTGTGCACTTTCAGTACGCAAGCGGTAAAACAGTAATACAGAATCCCATAATGTTTGAAATGTTTGAAAGCATGTTTTCTCCCCCAAAAAGGAAAACAAGTAAAATAGGGGTTATGAAACTCACCTGAGTGCGTATGCAAGTATGAAAGCTAAGAAGCAACTGCTGGACTTCTAACTGCCACCTATAACCGTAGTCTATAAGTGCGTGTTCGTGATGTTCGATATAGACCCATATATCCAAACAATGTTGTTGTTAAAGGTTGTAGAAAATAGTTTGCAAGTGCGACTCAAGTTTGACACGACGACCCGTTGGTGACACGTTTGTGTTTTAATGTTTGAGTTGCATACTAACACATAACACACAATTGATCATACGATAGCACGTAGCAACAAATCCTATTTGTTCTAGAAAGGTAGCATGTTTCCATTAATGGCAGGTTTCCATAATTAGTAAGTTTCTATAAATAGTAACCATGTTCGGGTTTCACATCATTGTTATCATATGCTTGCAGGTTTCAATTCAAGTAGCACATAGCAATCATCATATCCTACAACAATTCTATTCTACATAGCATGTTTGACTTGGTTCCGATAAAGTTTCTATTTTTAGCAACCTATGATGAGCATGCGCGTTATATAATCATCAATCAAGTTTACACACATTATCATGTCATGTCAAGTACAAAACCATCATCAAGAAGCTATAGAATTCAAAACGAGTGAGCGGGTGAAAAAGTGAAAATTGAAATTAACTTTCTGTTAAGAGAGGTCCCTCGCGGTACGCGGGAGAGGAGAGGGGTCTCCCTCGCGGTACGCGAGAGGTTTCAGGACTCGCCCGGTTGACTTGTCTCTCGCGGTACGCGAGAGAATTGGACCTGGGTTTTCGCGGTACGCGAGAGGACCAAAAATCAGGCCCGACTAAATTGTCTCTCGCGATACGCGAAAGACTCGCCCGTGGGTCTTCGCGGTACGCGAATAGCCTGTTCGACAGCAAGGTAAATTAAACATTAGGGTTTAGCCGTTTCTCATGCAATCCAACGATTTCAGTAGCAAAGTTATCGACTTTAATCATGTTCTACACTATTCTAACATTACTAGTTTCAATAATCAACAACTAATCAGTCATACATCGCTAGAGTTTAGCAAAACATCATAAATCAACAATATTTAACAAAAATACATCAAGCTTGCAACTACATTAAGAAAATCATCATGTTTGGATGGATTTAGGGTCTGATCTAACTGCAATAATCAAAAGGAAATCAAATCGGATGAAACGACTTACGTGTGGATGTTAGAACGTAACGAGGATTCCGAATACGCGTCTAATTCCAAGTTTGAAGCTTGAATGAGCGATCCTTGCTTGGTTGCAGGTTCAGTTTCGTGAGAGAGGGTGAGAGAGAGAGAGAGACGGCGAGATTGAGAGAGAGAGTGATTTAGGTTAGAAACTTTTATAAAAATCTTTTTATAAATCTTGTACGGGCTTTTACTAACGGGTTTGGGTAATTACGGGCTTTTAATTTAACTTTAACTAATTAATAATTAAAACCCTTTAACTAATTTATTTTATAAAAATACAATCTTTATAAAATAGCAGATAAATAAGCAGTCCGGTAAATCTACGCGATTTAACGAAAGTTCACGTAATTCACAGATAATTCACGTAGCACGTAAAAACACATAATTTATATTCATTATAAATTATTTATTGCTTGAATTATTATTTATTGCTTATCACCAACGTTCCGGGTTCGACTCGTGTGTGATCCGGTAATTCTACGATTTACCGATACGTGAGTGTTAGTGCAAAACCGACACATCTAATTAATCTTAATTAAATGTGATGCATGCATGACTGTTTGAGGTAACTGAGTTTGAATCAATAACTGTTCGTGGTATCGTGTTTGAATGAAATAACTGTTTGAGATAACGTGTTTGAGTTAACGGAGTTAACCTGAAATTGCCGGATGTCACATAAGCAGTCTCGACTAAGCTTTGCCGACGGAAGCAATATAAACGACAGGTCGTTAAAACTGCCTAAAATTCTTGTAGATGTTTTGAAAATCGGACCTGTCTAAAGGAAGACAAACTTGTATATTGATTAACAAAAACAAATTTGTAATTAACAAATCGAGGTAGGGGATCTACATAACATGAGCACTCTTCCTAATCTAGATGATTTATACTCCTTTGTGAAATACATAACATTTTTAAAAGTTCAATCTTGATCATGGTTTAAAAGATTTGGCTAGGAAATAAAGATGGTTTAATTGTTTAGTACAAATAGACTTGGACTATATATTAAAGTTGAAACAAAATGAACAAATCATTATGTAAGAGGTCAATATATATAAGGTCAATATGTAGAAATTTTCTACTTTAAACAACAACTACGAAAAATGCAAGAGATCTTACCTGAGATCAAAAGTAGATGTACAGAGTGAGTCGAAAGAAACTCATGCAATGAAAGGAGCTGTGATTTCGTGAATCATGTGGTAAATTGATTTTCCCATTGGGATGAAAGAATTAGCTAGGTTAAATCATTACCAAGTAAAAAAAAACATTCAAGTGTAGGCAAGAACACGGAGTAGTTGGTTCCTCCAAAGTAGGTAATTTGAGGACGTTAGTCGATTCGATATTCATGGTGAGGCTTGAATTTGGAGAAGATGATGCCATGAGAGAGGGAGGAGATAGGAGATGAGAAGGGAAGGAACGGTTTAAGCATATCATACCATGCATAATGAGATAATTGAATCGGCTTGGAATGCAATATATAAGACAATAATTTACAAACTAAACCCTGAAGAATGAGAGAAATACAACCCAAAAATAAAGGAATTAATTTTGATCAGACTAACAACACAATTAAGCACTACAAATGAGAAGACAAGTTGTCACACTATAAATAATTACGAGAACATACAGAACCAATCTCAGTCATTTAATTATATATCTATATCTATACTATATAATAAATAAAGGTTTTGGTTGTATGCTTTCCCGCCTCTCTCTTTTATTTAATGATAATATTAAACTAAGCCATACAGAACCAATCTCAGTCATTTAATTATATATCTATACTATATAACAAATAAAACCCTGGTGCATCAGCTTAAAAGCTAGGGCTCATTTGCGATGCCGTGAAAATTAATGATGGTAGCAGGGATAGAACCCGGGTCTGTTGAGATTTCAGGCCTTACCAAACCACTTATTTAACTAGAATAAAAAGAAGAATATTATCCATTGAATTCGGATTTTGATAAATATTCGCACTAATTATTATGTGGATACAAGCTAAAGATCGAATATTTCCTTATTTTGCTCAACCCTCTTTTTGGAAAGTTTCTTATTTTGTTCATCCCTCTTCAATGGTGCTTGCACGTATACTAAAATATGCATGGACATAGCATGTTCATAATATTCTAACTAATTTAAGCATATCATAAAAATTAACACCATCAAAAAAGTTAATACCTATCAACAATGTTAACAATAAATCACATATCATTTCAAAACTACTGATTGATTAAGTTATAACAAATATGTTCAAACTTATAAATGTATAGAATATGATTAAATTTATTAGTGTAAAAATGAGATATCTGTTATAGTGTCTATAATTTAATATGTTTAATTTTCACATCCATATATTTTCAATTTAAAAAACTTTATATTTTGGTCACAAAATAAAGTCATCTACTTTGTGGACAAATGTATAGAATTTTTAAAAGCTTCCAGAGCTGAAAAAACATTGTTTGGAAGAGACAACTTTTAGTTTTTGTTATAATAAAATAAACTCTTCAATGAAAGCTGGTTGAAATAAATTTAGAAAAATAGTTGAGTTTTTGATTAACAAAGTTACCAAAATCCTATTTAATTCATTATGCTAGTTAATTTGTGTAATCAGTAAATTTTAGAAAAAGAGTTGAGTTTTCATGGGTGATCCGAAAATTTCCGGTCGCAAATCTAAATCAGGTAAATTCTTCTGACAACTTACTTTGTTTCAAACAATTAAACAAATTATTCGCAATATATTTTTGCAAAATCAGCTGGCTAACTGAATGATTTACAACACTATGTTCAGATGGAAATCCAAAATTGAGTCAGATTATGTACAAATCTATGGTAGATAGCCATAGGAAGTATCCATATGATGCTTTGCATATGATGATTGGTGATTCTTGGATAGTGTTCCTAGCATATGATGAAAGACAACTAGCTCTACGGGAAGTGACATTTTGGGAGTTGTTACACGTGCTACAAAATCTTGGATAAAGTCACTTTTTTTCAAGCTAACAATTTTTTATTGGGTTAGTTGGGACAAAATCTGTGCTCCAAAATTAGTTGGTGAGCTAGAGTTAGGGTCCTTAAAACTCTCAATTACAGCATTCTCGCAAAGTGGTGATGACTATTTAAAACCAAGTCTTGTGTTCTTTGAAAAGAGGTTATTCATTTCCTACATAACTCAAGTCGTGATACTTCTTTTATTCCGGGTGCTTGGAACAACATAAAAGACTTGAAGCTGCCTTAAAAAAACAGAACGGGGATCTTAAAACTATGTTCATAGAAGAGGATGGCAAGTGGATATGGCGTGGAGAGGAGCATGGAGTTTTCACGGTTAAGTCTTTACGTCAGGTAATAACCAATTTCAATCCTCCACTGTTACTTTTGTGTTAAACTGGAGTAATTGGATATCCCAAAATGTAAATATATTTGCATGGCGAGCAGAGATTGATAGAATCCCTACTATGTCGGATCTAATTAGAAGGAAAGTTAGTATTAATTCGGATCTATGCCCTCTCTGTCTTCAATGACCGGAAACCACTGAGCATTTTTTTTACATCGTGTTCATATGCTACTATGTTATGGGCATTCATTAGTAGTTGGTGCAAAATTCCTCCTATATATGCTTTTTTGATCCGAGATCTTTTGGATTTATTCAAAACATCTTCGGTTTTGTCGAAAAGAAGTAAAACGATTCAGGCCATTGTATACATGCCTATGTGGAGTCTTTGGAAATTGAGAAATGGCGTTGTTTTTTGTAATCGGTGGGCTTCAATCAAGTGGCTAATTGAAGACCTCAAAGGTACAAGTTTTCTCTCGGTGAAGAGTGGATATGTTATCGAGTCCATAGATTGGACAAACGGGTGTGAATTTATAATATAATTGTTTGTTCTTTGTTTGTGATTGTTTTCTTTATACTTTCTCTTTAGCTTTTTGCTAAGGTAGTTGGATTTTTATGAATATATTTGTCTGTCTTAAAAAAAAAACAACTTTCTATTGGAATATAATTCCTGTTGCAACCTATATAATTTTTCCTTTTTAGTTATTAATTATACTGGTTAATCTATGTTTGATGTTACTCTCATTTCTAATTTCCTTCGATTTTGTTGGTGGGTTAAAGTATGAGACGGCGGGATTGAGAGTTCTCGTGGTTGATGATAGTGCTAGTTATATATTTAATTTTTACTTATTTTCCAAAATTTGCTTACCCATGCGTCTTATTTGTCATTTTGATTATATCGCATCTATAGCTTTATATCCATCATATTAATTTTTCTTCTTTATTTTTATTCTTATTCTTATTCTTATTCTTGATGAACAATTATTTCATTTGTCATAACCAACTACTTTTATCAATCACCTTCTTCACAACAAAATAAACGAATAAATAAATAAATGATTAGGCTATCTTTTAATTCACGTGTGAGTTTACATGCATGGGAAAGAAGAAACACATGTAAACATAGAAAACTTGTTATAAAGTATATTTCATTATCTATATTAATAAATAAAGGTTTTACATATCACGATCACGTGTCGTCTTCATATTAATTCTTATCATTTTTTGTCGTCTCTATCTCTTTTATTAAATACACATCTAACTTTTAATAATAACATATTTTTTATTTAAAATACTAATTATACTAATAAAACATATTTATTTTAAACTAACTTAGAACCCGTGTCTACACATGGGTGAAAAATATCAATACACAAAATTTTTAAATCTTTATGTATGTATTCATAAAAATACGTTAATTACTATTTAATGTAATTTAACTTTTATTTACTATAATTGAAAATAAAAGTTTCTTATAATAAGGGATAATTTAAAATAAATAATAATATTATTAAAATATGGAAGTGTATAATAAAAGAGAGAGACGAGAAAAAAAATGATGAAAATGAATATGGATACAACATGTGGCATAAATTTTTTTTATTTATTATATAGTATATATACCTTCTTATTAGAAACTTTGAAATCAAATTATGTAACTTTTATTTTTAATCAAATAATAAGCCAAATTACACTAAATAGTAATTAACGTATTTTCAAAACGCAATTTTAAAAGTTTTATTTATTGATATTTTTCAACTTGTATATATTACACGGGTTTTAAGCTAGTGTTATATAATATAATATATTCTTATCTTTCCATATATATTTGTGGCATGTGTAGTGTAGGTCTTTTTATGGCAAGAGGAGTATCATGCTTTCACGTTCTATCATCTTCTATAATCGTTTAGATATCATGTGATGGACCAAAAGTACAGGAATCAGATTTTCAAAGGAACTTACGCTTGGTTAACCTCCAACAAATAAATTTAATATGATTTGATAAAATGCCAAATAAATATATATAATAAATCAAACAAAATATATTTTAATGTTTAATTTTTTTAGAGGGTAGAACGGGCGAGGTTTTAGGTCCTAGCTATCACAATAGTCTCGAAACAAATGTGCACCCAAAATCTTTTAATTTGTATAGATGATAATTATGATTCCTCTTTCGTATTTAGGTAAAAATTTTAATGTTTAGTTGTTTGACAAATATTAGGGAAAATAGGTACGAGTTAGGTTATTTTGTATATTTTCAATGTCTATACTAGACTTAGAGGGGCACAAGATCACATGCAAGGCTTTGGAATGTGATGCAGATTGCACTATGGGGTACGTGGAGTCTATTCATTGTCTTTTTAGGAATCCAGCCCTCCTTTATAATTGTTGAATCATGATTTAGGTATTTGATCACTAGTCACACGTTAAAAAGGTAAATCGACCGGTACTAGTCACTACAAGGAAATGACCATGTGTCGACGTCGCCTATATCGACGACACTTGTTGTCGGCATAGGTCACCCTATACCGACGACTATAAAACAAAAATTTTGAATGGGACACCCTATAGCGACGACATGTTTTTGGGAAAACCTATAGTGACGACATGTCGTCGCTATAGGTTAATTTTGATTTTCTTTTTATTTTTTTTATTTAATAAATTTCCGTCGGTCAAAAATTTTTTTTTTAAATTAAAAGAAATTCTGGAAAACCCTATGGCGACGACTGTCGTCGTGATAGGGTTTTTACCTTTATTGACTGGTCAACATCCTACGAACCCTATACCGACGACATGTCGTTGGCATAGGGTACCTGTGCCGACGACATGTGGGTCTATGCCGACGACATGTCGTTGCCATAGGGTGCAACGCGAACAAATAGGGAAAACAAACGGCAGACCTTCATTTCTATCCAAAATCCTTCAAAACTCTCCCAAATTGTTCTCTCCGGCGATTTCACAGTTTTTGGGCTTTTTGGGAGCAACTTTCACAAAAACTCTCGGGATTTAAGGTAGGGTAACATCCGAGTTTCATATTTTAGCTACTTTTTCAAGATTTTAAAGTTTTGTTTGTTTATTTTAGTTAGGTTTTGGAGAAATTTCATCATTTTTTGAATTTCTAGCTTTGTGAAGGTAAATACTCGTTTTGATTACTAATTTGTGATGAAATTTGGTTTAGATCTAAGATTTTTATGATTTTGTATGTATGTGTATGCATGTATGTTTGTATGTATGAGTATGTATATTTGTATGTATGATGAAATTATTAAATTGTGAATAGTTTAGGTCATTTGGTTTAGATGTGTGATTATTTTATATAATTTAGTTTATGTAAATTAGTGTTTGTATGTATGTGTGTAATTTGTGTTTATGATGATTAGTTTGAATGTTTAGTTTGTATGTATGTGTGTAATTTGTGTTTATGAAGATTAGTTTGGATGATTAGTTTGTATGTATGTGTGTAATTTGTGTTTATGAAGATTAGTTAATATGAATGTATATATGTGTATGTATGTTTGTATGTATATGTTTGTAATTATGTAATTAGACATTTATTTATGTATGTATGTTTGTATGTATATGTTTGTAATTCTATAATTGGGCTTTTATTTATGTATGTATGTATGTAATTGTGATGTGTAGGTATATAAGAGAGTATTTATTGGGAGCAACTTTCACAAAAACTCTCAGGATTTAAGGTGATGTAACATCCGGGTTTCATATTTTAGCTACTTTTTCAAGATTTTAAAGTTTTGTTTGTTTATTTTGGTTAGGTTTTGGAGAAATTTCACCATTTTTTGGATTTCTAGCTTTGTGAAGGTAAATACTCGTTTTGATTACTAATTTTTGATGAAATTTGGTTTAGATCTAAGATTTTTATGATTTTGTATGTATGTGTTATGTATGTGTTATGTATGTGTATGTATGTATGTTTGTATGTATGAATATGTATATTTGTATGTATGATGGAATTATTAAATTATGATTAATTTAGGTAATTTGGTTTAGACGTGTGAGTATTTTATATAATTTAGTTTATGTAAATTAGGGTTTGTATGTATGTGTGTAATGTGTGTTTATGATGATTAGTTTGAATGTTTAGTTTGAATGTATGTGTGTAATTTGTGTTTATGATGATTAGTTTGGAAGAACGTCGTACGCATAATCAACAAATGCTTGAAATGCAACGACAAATGGATGAAATGCGTCGAATGTGGGATCGCCGAACTAGCAGCGATGATAATTAGTTTGGAGTTGTTGAGCCTTTGCCTTTGTTGTTGGTGTTTGTCTTCAATAATTTGCATATTTGTGTGTCGAATAAGTTTATGTTTTAAATGTTTGATTTGTCGGACAAGTTTGTGTGTCGAACAATTTGGATGTTTGGTTTATGTTTCGGATATTAGTTTTTATCAGATTTGAATGTTTGAATGGTTTATATTTAATGATTTGCAGGTTTTTGTTTTTAGAAATTTAATATTTCTAGATAAAATATTAAAAATTAAAAAATATAAAAAAACATAAAAGACCTATACCGACGACATGTCGTCGCGATAGGACTTTTTCAAAAATTATAAAAAAACAAAAAACCTATACCGACGACATGTCGTCGGAATAGGGTCAACCTTGGTTACTAAATCGGTCACAAAAAATTGGTCGTCAAATATTTGGGTCACAAATCGCTCATAACTTTGGTTGCTAACACATCAGTCGCGACAGTGGTCGCAAAAAGGTTTGTTTGCAAACAATTTCATTCGCTAACATTTTGGTCGCAAAATTCGTCGCAAAAAGTTTCAGTCGCAACTTCCGTCGCTAAGGTTTGGTAACAAAGTCGGTCACTAAATGTTCGGGCACAAAATCGGTCGCAAAACGTTCGGTCACAAAAATCGGTTGCAAAAGGTTCGATCACAAACTCGGTCGCAAAAAAGAGCTTGGTCACAAAATTGGTCGCAAAAAGTTCGGTCACAATATCAGTCGCAAAAGGAGTGTGGTCGCAAAATCGGTCACTAAATTTGCAGCGGGCATTCCCGTCGCAGTATCAGTCGCAATTTTATTTCGGTTGCAAAAAATGGTCACAAACGCGATTAGCGACGGAGGTTTAACCGACCACCAAAACTGGTCACAAAACGGTCGCAAAAATGCATTCGCGACCGTTTTCTGACCGTTTTGACGGTCGCAAATGGTCGTTTTTGTTGTAGTGTCAGATCGTTAAGTTGCACACATACCATCATCATGTCATGATACATACATTGTCCTTTATATCCCATTTTGCCTATATATTCGTTGTACATTCTAAAATCAACCAAGAAAGAATATGATCATTTCATGCCCTTTAACTTTTGGCCATTCTTTATTGTGTTTATCTCATCACACCCTTTTAAAGAAGCAGCAAAAAGAAAAAAAAATGTTATAAAATTTACATGCATGGTAAAGGTGATAAGGTTATCTTTTAATTCACATGTTAGTTTACGTGCATGGGAATGGTGAAACACATCTAAAATAGTAAACTTAAAATTATAAAGTATATTTCATAATGTTACATAATATTATTATTTGGACCAATATATTTGACACATGTAAACAACGTGGTACAGAAAGGTGAACGTACATGTATTGTATTTTTTCTTTTAATTGTTAAAATAGTATTTAAATATATTGAATAAATATTTTGAACGTAAATACGAAATGATGAGTCTTACGTATACGTACCAAATAATGTTACATACACGTGACACATAGTGTTTACATATATGTAACATTAACATAATGATAATTGTTACATATATGTAACTTTATGTTTGAGAGTGGTTATCATGGTTATCACATAAATAGTGGTTATCATGATAATATATATATATATATATGGAGAGGTTCATATCAAAACTCACTCCCCATTTAAAAACTCTAAAACTCAATCTTATTAGTTGCTTTTAAGTTATACATAACATTGTGTGGTCCGTATTTATTCTAGAAAAAAATGAATGGTGAGGATGAGATTAAGGGAAAATTAGACATTTTACCTTTTTATTTTCCCTATAATGTCAGACAAATCACTTTACCTATTGTCCTTTCAAAATCTGTTAATCTCTCTCTATAGAAATCACTCTCAAATCTCAAACAAAACTCAGAGAAGAAAAAGCCAACCACTACAAGGAAAGGAGATTAGGGTTTAGATCTACAAGGAAAAGAGATTAGCGACATCAAGGAGTGTGTGCGAGGGAGACGACAGTGGTGGATTAGCGACACCAGTCACCAGCGAGTCTAATGAGTAGCCAAGAAACGGAGTACCAGTCAAATGATTTCGATTAGGATGAACTTTTTTCGCCAAACTCTTCAATTGCAGGTAATCACTTATTAAATTACCTGTTCTTTTCTCGGAAAATATAACTTGAACTTGTACTCTATGGTTTTTAGAGATTATTTGGTTTTTAGAGACTCATTTGGTGCATCAAGGTTGTTTTCAGTTATTGCTTGTGTATTTGGTTAAATGTTTATTTTACAAATTTGATTAAATGTTTAAACATAGTGCTTTATTCTCTCAACTGTATTATAGTTAATGATTTCTTTTATTGTTTTTGAATCCTCAATTTTGATGAATTTGCCAAGGATAAGTTATTCATGTAAGTTGTCTGATACTGTCTTTTTGCAGCAAGCATGATGTTCAATCAAAGAAAATAATAGCCTGTTATGGGTTCATTTAGTTCATGACACTAATGTAACTAGAGTATTACACCAATGTATCTAGAGTATTACACCAGCTTTTATTAAAGTACTACAAATGTTAAAAGAGTTCAAAATAGTTACAAATATCTTGTTAGAAAGTTGAGTTATATATTGTTTGTGTGTTATATAATTCACGTTCCTTACACGAGTGTAACTGGTAACTATATTGATGTAATTTAAAGACGTCTGATTTACACAAGTGTAAGTAGTAGTTACAGTGATACTATATTTCGTCACTATTTTTTTAATAACTGGTATTTTGCATTTATATAAATCATGTTCGTTACACCAATGTAAATGTTCGTTACATTAATATAATAAACGACACCCGGAAAAAAATTCGAGACTATAATGGATTTAAAGAGAAAAACGTGATGAGTTTAATGGTATAATTTTTATAAAAAAATAACAAAGTATAAAAAAGTTATGAAGGTTTTTTAAAAAAATAGAGAGAATCTTTTAAAAAATGAAAGGTAAATGAATTGTATTTTAAATGTGACACTTATCAGCTTCATATTAAATCTGACTTTTTGGTGGTGAGTAAAAGTCTGATTTACCCTTCTAGTCTTTTTTATTAAATAAAGATAGGTGACACATGTCACCATCTTGTTACATCTAAATAATCATCTACCATTGAGATAAGGTTTTAGGGTTTTCACATGGGGAGTGGGTTTTGATAGGAACCACACCCTATATATATATATATATATATATATATATATATATATATATATATATGTTGTATAGAAAGGTGAATACAATATATTTGACACATGTATTGTATTCTTATCTTTCCATATATATATTTGTGGCATGTGTAGTTAGGGGTGAGCAAAAAACGGTTCCGACCCTCAAGAACCACAGACCCGATCCTTAGAACCGTGGGTTATAACCTTTCTAGCAAAAAGGGTCGGTTCAAGGTTAGATTTAAGATTTTAAAGGGTCCGGGTCAGTTCCGGGTAGAACCATGGGTTAGAAATTTAAGAACCTTAGGAACCTTAAGATTTTAAATGAATAAAATAAAAACTAGATTTTGTAGGGATTAGGGAACCAATTAACCAAACGAAATTTACTTGTATAATCGTGAAAAAAAGAACCGCACTACATCTTCTCTCTTCAACATAGAACCGACACTTTATCTTCTTTTAAAGTAAGAACTGCTCTTCATGTTCGCTTCATCTTTATTAAATTTGTGTGTATGTATGCGATTAGTTTCAGTATCTCAAATTGCATATAGAATGTATAACATTGGTGAAAACTGAAAACCTACTTTGTATATATTCGATTAGTGCAAATAGAAATAGAAAATGGATAACATGGGTATGACACCTACATGACATGCAATTACTCATATTGCAAATATAAAACCTTACTGTATGTATACATTGCAAATATAAAACCTAATGTATGTATACAACATTGTGATATACACTTTCTTTTAAACAAATTGGATACAAAAATATCTCGCGTGATGATAATGATGGAACCGTTGAAAAAACACAAGCCAGAAAAAGAAAAGTGACACACTGAAGGGTCGAACCCTTAGACCCTTACCCAGACCCTCCTTATACGGGTCGGTTCCCGGTTCCAGACTTTTCGATTTCAAGGTTTTGGGTCGGGTCGGTTCGGTTCCTGAAGGGTCGGACCCTTTGATCACCCCGATGTGTAGTGTAGGTCTTTTTATGGCAAGAGGAGTATCATACATGCTTTCACGTTTTATTGTCTTCCATAATCGTTTACATGGCATGCTTTCATTTGCTACCATCTAATTAACAACATTTTTGGTGCATACGGTCAATGCCATAATTGGACAACTAGCTCTTTTGGGGAGTTGTTACATGTGCTACAGAATCTCGAATAAAGTTACTTTTTTTCATGCTAACATAATTCCATGCCACCTATATAATTTTTCCTTTTTAATAATTATACAGGTTAATTTATGTTTGATGTTACTCTCATTTTTAATTTCCTTCGATTTTGAAACTTGTTTAACGCCATCCCACAAGTAAAATAAATTTTTGGAGGCAAAGAAAACTGAACACAAATCTTAACCATCTAGCCTTACTTCTTATGCCTAAATATTTAATACTCCATACTCTAAGCAGGAGCTTATCAATCTTTGACTAATATGTTGGCTTTTCAATATTTAAAACATCATGATATTGCACCATACATACATACATGCATTGTCCTTTCTATTCCTTTTTGCATATATATTCATGGTACATTTTAAAATCAATATATCCGTATATGATCCTTTTCCGTCATTTATGTACTTTTTGCTCACCAACAAGGCTATTGGTACAGATAAAGGACGGTGGAACCCTAATTTTAGCGGTGGCATGTAATTATTTACGACACTATGTAGTTGTAAAATATCATTTAATTAATTTGATATAATTTTTCCTTTTTATAAAACGGAACGAGTCTAAGGGCTGGACGGAGGATATCACGGTTATGATCCCTATGGGGCTTATATCGAATCTATATCTCCGACTGACTTCAGTGGCTGAGGATGACGCTAGTATTCGCTAAGGATGTCTTATGGTGTTATCTAATTGTCTCTAGTTTATGGCCCTATCATGCCATGATGGGATTGGTCTTTACACTTGCTATGGTATCAAGATAAGGTGATTCGTATGCCACCATAATTCCCTTTAAGAATTTAGTATATCGGATTCTAACCTAACATTGGTACCCGTTGCCTATGTTGATCTTTATAGATTCTTATCTTCCCATATATATTTGTGGCATGTGTAATGTAGGTTCTTTTATGGCAAGAGGGGTATCATGCATGCTTTCACGTTCTATTTGTCTTCCATAATCGTTTAGATGTCATGTGATGGACCAAAAGCATAGAAATCAAATTATCAAAGGAACATATGGTTTACGATTAACCTACAACAAATAAATTTAATATGATTTGATGAAATGTCAAATAAATATATATAATAACTCATACACACTCGGTTCTAAGAAACAAAAAAAATATTTTTGACAGGTTTAGGCGTTTGGTTCGTGTAATTCATTGGAATTTGAACTGGAAATGGAATTTGAATTGGAATTTAAAGTATTCCTTTGAAATTCCAAAATGTGTTTGGTTGATTATTTGTTAACGGAATTGGAATGTCAAAATAACTAAAAAGTCAAAACAACCCTTAGAATTAAAAAAATAAAACAAACATCAAAAATCTTAAAAAACTATTTTACTATTCTTCCCTCCACCCGCAAACCACCCGCCACCGCCGCCACCCGCCCACCGCGCCGCACTTCCCCCAACCCACCGCGCCCCCGACTGCCAGTCCGCCACCGCCAAGCGCCCCCAACCCTACCCACCCCACTCCGCCACACCCCACCTTGCCGCCACCCGCCCCACCACACCCAACCCCCCACCCACCTCACCCCCACCCCCACCTGCCACACCCCGCCACGCCGCCACCGCCCGATCGCCGCCACCCACCCCCACCTTCATCCCACCTGCCCACCTGCACCCCCCACCACGCCGCTACCACCCGGCGGGTGGGGTGGGTGGCGTGGCTAGGGGTGGGTGGGGTAGTGGGGATGGGGTGGGGTGGGTGGCGACGATCGGGCATTGGAGGTGGGGTGGGTTAGATGACGATGACGGGCGGTTACGGCGAGGTTGGGTGTGGCAGGTGGCGGTGGGTGGGGTGGGTTGGGTGGCGACGAGGTCGGGTGTGGCGGGTGGGTGGGTGGGTGGCGATGGCGGGTGGTGGCGGCGAGGTTGGGTGAGGCGGGTGGGTGGGGTGGGTTGGGTTGGGTCGGGGTCGGTGGGGTGGGGTGGGTGGGTAGCGGTGACGGGCGGTGGCGGCGAGGTAGGGTGTGGCGGGTGGGTGGGCAAGGGGTCGGTGATGGCGGTGTCGGTGATCGGTCGGTGGGGGCGTGGTGGGGTGTGGCGGATAGGGGTGGGGTGGGTGGGTGGCGGTGGTGGCAGGTGGGGGTGGGTGGCGGCGATGCACCCCACCACTTTGCCACCGCCTATCGCCTCCACCCACCCCACCCCTACCATCTCTCACCGTATTAGTCAAATCCGTTTTGACCCGGACTAAATTTGCTCCAAGCCCGTTTTGACCCGAAGTTATTTTGCTTCTATCCCGTATTGACCGGAATCCGTTATGACCCATGACCCGAACCCGCCCCGACTCGCCCAGTTTATCAGGCCTAGTCTCTTATACTCTTTTACATTTTATTTTGTGCTATTGAAATGTATTTCAACATTTATAACACAATTTTATGAAGTTTTATAGAAGGTGCAAAGTATATAAACAAACATTTATGATGATGAATATTTAAGGACTTGATTCCTTTTGTTACCCACCATGCCCGCACATATTCTCCATCAGGTCCGGAGATTTAGGGGTTCGGGACGTGGAAGAAAAATGGGCTCTAATGATAAAATTTTTAAATAAAAAAATTCATTATTAAGGCAAAAAATGCTAAAGCAATAAAAATAACAAAATTATAGTTTTAGAATTATATACCGTGTTAGTTAACCGATGAATCGTGCAGATTAAAAAAAAACCATTTTTTATCAAAAATGGATTAAAAAAATTTATATCTATACTATATAATAAATAAAGGTTTTTTAGTGCCACATGTCGCCTCCATATTCATTCTCACCATTTTAATGCACTTCTATCTTTTAATGATAATATATATTTAAAGAAAATATTAATTATACTAATAAAACACATTTATTTAAAATTATCTCTTATTATAAGAAACTTTAAAATGTAACTATATAACTTTTATTTTAATCAAATAGTAATTGAAAGTCAAATTAAATTAAATAGTAATTAACATATCTTCGAAACCAATTATATATTAATTTTTACATATTTTGAGTTTGTTTTTATCCTTAGTATATGTAATATATTTTTACACCTGTAAAATATATACATAATAATTTAAAATTTTTATATATTGATATTTTTCACTCCGTATGTAAACACAGGATCTAAACTAGTTTGTAATATATATATAAATTACAAATTTTGGGCCCTCCGAGAAAAAGGGTGGAAAAATAAAATTGAAATGAGGCTATCGGATAGGAGGGGTTCAATCACAATATACCCAAATTATTTACACGTAATAGGCTAAAATTAAAACTTCTAAGCTCAAAATCAGAGGGGTCCGAACCCCCTCCGGCCCCTTATAAGATCCACCCCCGAATGCAATGATTTAGCAGGGATTTTGTACTAAAATTCATTTTGAATGACTTTCAACCACTTCAACTGCGTGGACTTTTATTTATTTGAGTAGTAAGAGATAAAAACATGGTTAGAAGGAAACATAGTAAGAGATAAAAACATGATCAGAAGGAAACAACTAATGGCAAGATTTTGAGGGAGGGAGGGCTTACATCAAGACATTTTGGTTTTGGAGTTATTTTGTATTGAAATTAATTTTCAACGACTTTCAACCACTTGGACTTTTATTTTATTAGTAAGCGATTCTTGAAAATTTTGGGTGAAAACATGTGATTTTTATTAAGTTATAAAAATGATTTTTTTTTCAACTTTGGATAGAAACAAATATATGCAAACGGTGTCTTTTTGCTTATTTCTGTATGGTTTTATATTTTATGTTGTGAGGGCTTTGCAACAAACAGGCCAGGCCCAAAGGGAGGGGCAAGGTGGGCCACGGCTCCAGGCCCGATCTTCCGAGAGGCCCGAAGTTTTTAAAATTTTTGTATATGTTTTAAATAGTATATTTAGTTTATACATCCATTTTTTGTATATCAAAGTTTCCTTAGTGTAATTGGAAAGACCATTGCAATAAAATGTAAAGGTCATAGGTTCAAGTCTTGGCAACAACATTATTTATTTCTCTTATGTCCTATTACTTCTTTTCTCTTCTCTTTTTTTTCTCTTTAAAAAGTTGTCCCATAAAAACGTATAATTGTTTAAACTAATAAACCAAAACAAAAAAAAAGATAAAAAAATTTATATTTTTAAACCCATGACATATAAAAAAATTATTAAGGCCCGCTTTTTAATTACTTGTCCCGGGCGTAAAATGTTTCGAAAATTCTCAGGGCCGGCCCTGGCAACAAATAAAACCGTGTCCAAAATGGAGCTAAGATAAATGAAATATCAATGCTCAAAGTTGGGCGTTTAAGGTTGTGTAAAGGTGCGAAAATTAAAAGAAAATGTGTGAAACTTGTCTAACATAGGTAGGGGACCAATCTTGGAGTGGTATATTAGTGGGAGCCTCCTGATGAGTTTGTTTCCTTTAAGGCAAAAACTAGTGGGACCCTACCCTAATTTGCACACGCGTGCGCGTGCACGTGGGCGTTGGGCGTAATATGACGTTTTGATGGCGCACTTGGCACACACGCGTCACCTCAAGCCGCCTTAGTATTTTTGAAGGTATATGCGAGGTCTGATGGCTCGGCCTACTCAGGATAAAATCTGGTTAACATGACCAGTTGACTTTAGGGAAGGAAATCTGGTCAACATGATTAGTTCACACAGGATAGCCAATATACTTCGGAAGAGAAAATCTTGTCAGCATGACCAGTTCACTTATGAGAGCTAATCTACTCAGGAGAAGGAAATCTGGTCAGCAAGATCAGTTCACTCAGGAGAGCCATTCTACTTCAAATGAGGAAATCTGGTCAGCATGACTAGTTTACCCAAGAGGGTCATTCTACTCTGGAGGAGGAAATCTGGTCAGCAAGACCAGATACTCCGGAGTGCCAACCTACTCAATAGAAGGAAATTTGGTCAGCATGACCAGTAACTCCTGGGTAACAAGTTCAGTTCCATAGCTACGTTACACGGAATCTTGAAACAGAAGTCAGTTACGAGTTGGAGAATTAAAACAGAATAAAATGTATTAAAAACGTTTGATGCAAATTATTTTCGTTTTAATTCTTTTTAAACTATTTCAAAATTGTTTCCCCTATAAATACCAAGGTGCTCCTTGGTTGAAAGAGATCCCCAAAACACATACCAACAAAATCTTTTGTTTTTCCTTCTCTTCTTCTCACAAGGTATTCTTTCGGGTGCTAGGTCCTACCCGACAATACAAACTGCTCCGGCTGTTGTACCCTGGGAAACAAACGTGCTATCTTAGGAGACTCGAAATTTGTTTTAAGAGACCCGTATTGAATACAAATCCTCAGCCACTTTAGTTTTTGTTTCATCTTAATTCTTGTAATTTACCTTTATTTCAGTTGTAATCTGTACTGTAATTTACTGCTTTATTTCCTTTCTGTACTATTATTAGAATGAGTAAAAATGTTTTTATTATTTTATATGAACGTTCCTACAATCTTAAAACAAATTTTTTTCTTCAAGCTTTTCTATTTTGATACAAATGGTTCCTAAAGAGATAAAAACATGATCAGAAGAAAACGACTAATGGCAAGATTTTTAGGGAGGGAGGGCTTACACCAAGACGTTTTGGTTTTGGAGTTATTAGCAAATATAGGGAAGAAAAAAAAGTATACACACTTTATATTAGAAGAGAACCAGGCATAAGTGCATTCACCTACAACAGCTATCCAACATGTTGGAGTTTGTGAATTAGTAGAAAAGATGTTATTTGCATTAAGACTGTGCGTAATGGTGGGGTGAGAGGGGGCCGTGATGCCACCTCACTCATTACGGACGTGAAACACCGCGTCGAACTCGGGTCAGTGGGGGCGTGGGGGGTGTTTACGGGGTGAAGAATGTTATGGTCTAACTAAATTTTCCTTCCACCAATCAGAATGAGACAACGTTTTCTTTTGATGCAATACCACCTTCAAGCTACACTCCCTTGTTATAGAATTTTTTTTAAATAATAACATAACCACTATTTTAAACAACTGAAATTTAATAATATAGAATTATATTATTGAAGTTTTATGATGGAATGTAATTTATTAAATTAAATTAAATTAGGTTTTTTTGTTTTGTTTTTGTTTTTATGGTTTTAAATAGCATTATTTTTTAATATAAATAATATATACAAATTAATTAAATTAAAAAAATAATAATTATGTAATTATTACAAAAACTGACCACCCTCACCCACCATTACACGTGAAGGTGAGGGTGAGCGAAGCCAACGTCTACGTGACATAAAAGTCCTCTCACCTTCATACGATAACTAGCTTCAAAAAAGTGATTAATCGAAACCTGATTGCAAAAACAAAACATAACACGGATTTGAATTGCAAACACATCCAAACGCCCCAAATCAAGTCAATTTCATTTGCCAGACAATATGCATATCTAAATTCGTAGAAATTTAACCTCAATCGGATTAGATTTGAATTACAGCCGCATCCAAACTAAAAACAAATGTCAGTTAAGCCGTGCTAAAACTATACATTAACTTTTGAAAAATCTTGGATGGATTTTTAAGCACATAGTTGATGCATGTAAACAGTAATTAATAGTATTGAACCTAATAGCGTGTTTACACCATAAAATATAATGATACCTTGCCTAATGAACAAGCCCCTACTATAAATACATGGATCTCCATCCCAACCATCCAGATGGAAAATCCGACCCATTTATGTTAGTTAAGTCAGTTATTCTAACATCGTTGGCAGTTACCGTTAGGTAGTTATTCTTGTTGTCTATAAATACCCTAAACCTCTTTGTAATCAGCGTACAATTATCAATATACCGATACTATGTTATTATATCCAATTTCGTGTTTAATTGTTCTTGTATGCTATAATCGATCCGTAATCATGTGACAATATGAAGAACCAGGTATATGTTTGATTTTCGATTAACGATTTCGAATGAAGAATCCACGTATGTAGCTCGACCATTGATGGACCCATTGTTTCGAGTATTTGCCTTGGAGCTTGGCGAATCCTGCTTTGACGTCGTTGCTGTTGTTTCCCATCATGGACGGATCCATAGCTATTTCAAAGGGAGCAAGTGCACCCACTCAGTTTAAGCCAATGTTTTAAAAACCGGTTCAAACCGTCCAGTAATACCGGTTGAACCGAATCTCGGTCACTAGCCCGGTAAGTTTGAGCCCAGTAAATTGGAAGAAAGGTTTGTAACTTTAACCGCCGGTATTAGACCGTTGTACCGATTTTAGGCCAAAATAAAATTTTAGGTTTAAACAAAAAAAATGAGTTAAGTTTTAGTATGAACCGGTTTTTTCAAATACAATGTTACTTGTTATATATGTTACTTATCTTAGTAAATTTAGTATATTATGATTACTGGTAACTAAAACTTTTAATTTAATATTATAGGAAATGAAAATAGTTATGTTCTTGTTGATGAGGATGGTGATAATTGTGAATTTTATCTTTTAAGCGATCATGAATTTGATGTATTCAACCCTCTAATGACATAAAACAATTGTACACTTTTATTTAAAAAAAAAACTTTGTTGGAAAATTGAGTGATTTTGGATTGTTTTTTTTTAATATGGATTATTTTTTATTATGAAATCATGTACTTTTGGATTATTTTTTGAGTTAAAGTTGTATGTTTATAGAATTATAGAGTTAACTAGTTAATCCGGTCGAACCGCTCAGTACAATCAGTTAATCCATTTCTGATTCCAATCCGGTATAATTTAAAAACCGGTTTTTAAAAGATTGGTTTAAGCCCAATAGAGTAAAAATGAACTCAATTTTCCTTAAACAAGGGTAGGCACCTTCCCAATTTTAAGCAGGCCACCTTTGAAACCATTTGAAGCCTAAAAAGTCACACAACTAAATAGAGGTGGGCAAAAAAACCGGTTTGGAATAGTTAAACCGGTTTTGACCCGAAACCCGACCCGAATACGAACCGGTTTAAGTGGAACCGGTTTCAAACCGGTATGAACCGGCGGTTATGAACCGGTTTAATAGGCAAATATATAAAACCGGTTTTTTGTGAACCGGTTTGGGGAACCGGTTTGTCAAACCGGTTTAAACCGGTTTAACGGTAACTTTCAAAATATAACCGTTGGGATAACGGCTATATAGCCGTTTTTTGACCGTTAGACCCGTTTTTTTCACCCATTTTAACACCCAAACACATTATAAATAGGTAGTGGGTGTTTTGGTAAAATCATACTTCTCAAACCCGCTCTCTACACTCTCGTTTATAAAAAAACGCTCGAAAACGCTCAAAAAAACTCTCAAAAAAACTCTATGGCAGAATCAAGTTTTGGTGTTTCCTCTAACGAAGTTAGCGTTGTGAAAATCATACCAACAACGAGGAACCCCGCAATTTGGTCAAACTACGATCTATGTGAGTTGTCTAACGGGTTGGAACGTGCTCGTTGCAAAAATTGTGGTGGTTTTTTTAAAAAGGAATCAAATTCTACTCTAAAAACTCATCTGGAAAAATCGTGTCCGAGTTTGAAGAATATTCCGGGTGAGGATCAAGCATCTATGACAAGCGAGGGTGGAATTTGGAACTTCAATCCAAATATTGTTCGAGATAGAATGGCGAAATTAGTTATTTAAAGAGGTTTGGCATTCAACCACTTCGACAACCCGCCCGTGACGAGGATGATTCAAGAAGCCCTTCAACCACGTTATCATCAAGTAAGTCGTAGTACTCTTAGACGTGATTGTCTAAAAATGTGGAAAAAAGCAAAAAAAGAATTAATTTTAGGTTTTGAAAAATTAAAAACCGGTGTGAACTTAACCACCGACGTTTGGTCGGCTCCACATGGTATTCCCGACTCATATATTTGCGTTATCGCTCATTGGGTTGATCCCAATACGTGGCAAATGATGAAACGTACAATCGCGTTTGAGATGTTTGAATATCCGCACACGGGTCAAAATTTATTTCACATATTAGATGGTGTGATAACCGAATTTAAATTACAAAATAAATTATTTTCAATATCTTTTGATAATGCCTCAAATAATACAAATGCGGTTCAAAAATTAATATTAAAATATAATCCGATTTGCAACGGCGCTTTTTTCCATAGTCGATGTATTGCACACATCATCAACTTAACCGTGCAAGACGGGCTTGCGGTTGAACCCGTTATTGAATTAAGTAATGCATTTCGAGTCATGCTTAAAGACGTTTTTAGTAGTAGTAAAAAAAGATACAATGAATATATTAGATTATGTAACGATACGGGTTTGATTTGCTTAGGTCCCAATTGGGACCTCCCAACAAGATGGAATTCAACTTATAAAATGTTTCATAGTGCTATACGTCAAAAAGATACTTTATCAATTTTTCATGATATGCTTTCCTCAAAACCGCGTCGTAAAATTCAAAGTTTTCCGTCTACGATTTGGGATATTCTTGAAAATATAACCGAATTGCTCGAAGTTTTCAAAACCGCCACTACTTTTTTATCCGGGGTTTATTACTTCACAAGTCCCTTGGCTCTTAAACAAATATTTCTAATGTGTAACAAATTAGCCGGACTTGAAAATAAAAATACTCTTTTTACGAGAATGATAAAACCGATGAAAGAAAAATTTGTTAAATATTTTAAAGAAATGTCTCCGGTTATAACTTGTGCCGCCGCATTAAACCCTACAATTAATGTTTACGGTGTTGAAACCTTGATTGATAAAATAACTTACGATTTGGATTTGAATGATGAAGATATTCATTTTTCAACCGTAACAAAAACTTATTTTAACAAATGTTTGCAAGATTTGTTTGATATTTATTTACATAAATATGGTACAACACAAACCCCACATGATACGATGGGCGCGGGCGCATCAAGTAGTAGCTCGAGGAATGTGAACTTAAATTTGTATAACGAAATGAGAAATGAATTTACTAAACGGGCTAGAGGATCCACCCCGAGTAGCGAACTCGGAAGGTATACGGGAACAAACTTTTTATCATTTATGAGTCCGGATGTTTTTGAGGACTTTGATATTTTGGCGTGGTGGAAAGGAAACGAATCTACTTTTCCGGTCCTTTCCGCCATGGCCCGTGATTTACTAACCGTCCAAGCTTCCACGGTAGCTTCGGAATCCGTTTTTTCTCTTAGTGACAGGGTTTTATCTATTCGAAGAACTAGACTCACCCCCGCGGCAATGGAAATGTGCATTTGCTTGAAAGACCATTTGGATGCGGTAGATAGGAGACAAGATAGGAGTTCGCTTGAAGACGAAATTGAAGTTGAAGAATTCATACACGAATCTGAGGTCAACCAAGGATTGGCGAGCCCACTTACAAATGAAGAACTCGCCGAAGATGATAGACTATGAGGATCCACTAGTAACTCCGAGAATGACGGCTAAAATTAAACAAAAAAACAAAAAAAAATATATATATTTTTCTTTTTGTCGAATTGTAATGTTTAATTTTGTAATGTTTTGTGATTTCCGAACTCCTACGGTATGAATAAACGTTGAACTTTATGTTTTTATTTGTTAAATATTTAAACAATTTTTTTTTTTTTAATAAAACCGGTTTAAACCGGTTCACCAACCCGAACCGGTCCAGAACCGAACTGAACCGGTTCAACAGGTTCGGGATTCTACATGTGGAAAACCGGTTTATACCCGAACCGGTTTAGTCAAAACCGGTTTCACTTTTGGTCAACTCAAACCTGTTCGGGCCGGTTTGAAACCGGTTCGGGCCAAAAACCCGGTTTGTGCACCTCTACAACTAAATACTTTGTTAGTTTGTTTTTTTTTTCTTGTAGTTATGTTTTATTATTATTATTATTATTATTATTATTATTCTTATTATTATTATTTTGGTGTTTTTACTTATTTTACAAAAGTAGTTCATATATGTAGAATTGTAGACTCCACTGGCTATTGACTACATTTTATAAAACTAGTTAATATCTTTTGGCTGTAGTGCTTTATATTTTTTAGAACTAGTTCATTAGTTTATTATTTTTTTAGTATTACTTTAATTTCGTTTTAGTAAATTGAATATAAGTTCAATGCTGAGAGTTGAGTAGTTTTGCGATAATATTTTTGAATGCTTATGTCGTTTGTAGAGTTAAAAAAAAGCTTTTGCGAGTATTACGAAAGGACTTTTTAAATTGTTTCAGAATGTTGGTTCCTTCCTTGTTTACAAGGATTTATTATAACTTTCTGTCCCGTTGTAACATGTCCGATATCTTTGCACGCACTGATAAAAAATTTCGGGATCCGTCACTATTTCTCATGTTCGAAGGTTTATGTGAAAGGGTGAGAGTTGATCGGAGGGGGTGATCAGAGATTGGATTTACCAATCGGCCATAATCTAAATTTAGAGAATATGCTCCTTTTTCTTTCTTATATATGTATTATTTTTATTATTTTTTTGTTTCTATTGAAATAGATTTGTTAGAGCCGTGTTTGTATTTCAGGTTATCAGTTTAACTATGTGTTTTGACTGGACTATATTGAAGTATCCTCAAATTGAGTTGAGGAAAATGCAAAAAAAAAAACTTATTTTTTTCATTTCAGATTCCCTATCCACATCCATCCCCTATCTCCTAAATTTTAAAGTTATTTAGGGCTCTACTATTCATCTCTAAAATTATTATTTTTTTAGTTTTTCAAATTAAAATATTATTTTATGTACGTGTATATTGTTTTATATAAATTCAAATACACTTGTTGTTTTAATTATAAATTTTATAAAAACTAAGTCTTTTTAGGTTTATAAAAATATTTATACAATATGACTCAAATTCTTATAAATTTTACATCAAAACGTAGATAAAAATAAACACGACATAACGACGCATTGATATTTATAGAATATGTCAGTTTGAGCTTTAATCATCACGTGTGGATGTCGGTTTTCATTTGTTGATCTTTGTATACTTGAATATGATCAATGTTGATGTGTGTTGGACTAGATGTTTGAAATTGATAATTCATTAAGTATATAGGGAAATGTATGTGGTATATGACAATCTTTAATCAACAACTTAATAAAACAAACAAGTTATTAGTTTCCATCATTATCAAAACAAGGGATTAGCAACATTCCCAATTAGCATTAAACTATTGTTATCCATACAATTGACCATTGATTTCAAGTAATGCAACGAGTAGATGCAATTGGTTGACCATTTTGCCTTGCAAATGTGCATGACTTTACCAACAATAAAAAGAGACTTCTTCTAGGTTCAAATCACAATCATACACCCACCAAATTTTCACCCAAATATGGTTTCCATTAATCTTTTGTTAAAACTAAGCATTAATTCTATTTTACTTCCCTTTTTTAACTAGATGACATAAAAGATTGATCAAGAATCCTTATTTTAATAAATCACTATCTCATGTGTCACGTGTTCTCTTCTGATGAGCTTTATTTATATTTTTCCCGCTTATCTCATCTTTATTACCTCAATTAATATCTAAATTAAGAAAATTACACACTCTTATTCTCTCTCACCACTTTCCCTATCTAGATTTCCTTTCCTCTCTCTAAGTTAACGTCATATTAATCGAGGTTCGGACTTTGTTGGTCTAAAAAAAATCCAAACCATCTTAAATTGAATGGTTTACACATTTAATTTAGAAAATTACGAAAATGTCAAACTTCTTATGTTATGTTTTACCTATCATTATTTTAAGAGAATTTTTATCTCTCACCTACACATATGTCTGTACCTAATAAATAAGTAAATGTTTTCGACACGTGTCATGATTATATAAGCATAAAATTCTTTTTTTCGCTTCTCTTATTTCACCATTCGTATTCTATTTCCTACAATTAAATCTTTATTAACACATTAGCAACAATTCCTTATTTCATCATATTGTATATCAACATATCGTTTTATAATTATTAAATGTTTATTACTAACTATTTAATATTTTTTTTAATTTAACCCGTTTAATAGACGGGTTTTTAACCTAGTATATATATATATATATATATATATATACACACACACATACATTCTATGTTAGAAACATGTGTATTATATGGGTTAAATAAATGAAATGTTAAATAGTTAGTAATGAAAATGTTTAATGGGCATTTATTAAGAAATATTAATAAACGATAAAAAGAACCCCGATCTCACATAATTATAACATCTGGAGCAAACAATTACTTATTTATTAGGTATATATATGTATGTATGCATCTTAGGGCATGCGTAATCGGGCGTTATAGGTCCTACGTGCAGCAATTTTTTATCAGTATCCCTCATCCACACATGACGTTATATGATGATGTTTCTAATAATTTATAATATTTCGTTTGGGTTCTCATGCTATTTAGCCATATTGATCTAACTAAAAATATGGATCTAAAAGTATAAAACATTTTGTTCTAGTAATCATGAAAGAAAAAATTATCATGACCAAAGATGAATGTGAATATCATATCGTATTGGCGAGTTTTATCCTTTCTCACAAATGGTAGGGATGCAAGGGCGTGGGTCTTGTGATTTCTCTCTCTTTCTCTTGTAATACTTTTAATAAATGTAATTTTATTTACAAATTGTATGCATAAATGCACGTAGAAGTTTGTTATTAATATATATAAAATCTAATGTGACATGAAATGCGGACGTCAATAATATTTTTATTTTTAGATGAGTTTCTTTAGCCGAATAAGGAAAACTATGCAATAGTTTGGTGCACCACGCATAAGCCTTTCTTTTCATCATCTTTATGTTTCACATAGCATAGTTAAAGCCTTTTTGTTTGGTACATGTAAATAGCTATCGTTTAACTCATGTATGTATGTATGTATGTGTATGAATGCAAATTAATTGATAAAATAGGGTTTGGTGTGCTCACACATTAATGTTAGGATGCAATTCTTTCTTGGGTTTCGTTTGAATTCCTTGCATTGTTATTTATCATTTAATATCAATATTGATTGTCATTATTGTTTCTAGAGATGTCAATGGCCAGGTTTGAGATAGAGTTTAATAACCTCGGTCTCAAACCTGATCTCAAATTGAAACTAATATAGGCGGGTTACCTAGTGTGTATTACAAGGGTTCTAAACTAGTTTAGAATCCCGTGTATTACACGGATTGAATAAATGTAATGTTATAAATTTAGTAATAAAAAAACTTATGTCTTTAACAACCCGTGTAAAAATTATCCAAAATTAGATTTATATTATATATTTAAAAATATATTCTTTTAATAACATTATTTAATAGTAGAGATACGGGAAAAACATTCTGATAATGCACCAGAAAATAACATATGTCATCTAAAGTTTTTATTTATTACTATAAAGATTAGTATTTTCTTAAAAATATATTATTAGAGATGTATTTAACAAGAGAAAGAGAAAAATGAAAAAAAATGATTAAAATGAATATAAAGATGACATGTGACATGAAAAAACTTTTATTTATTATATAGTATATATAGATGTGTGTGTGTTAAAGAATATTTTTTATTTATATATTTAATAAAAAAACATTCTGATAATGGGAAAACATTATTTAATAGTAGAGATACGGGAAAAACATTCTGATAATGCACCAGAAAATAACATATGTCATCTAAAGTTTTTATTTATTACTATAAAGATTAGTATTTTCTTAAAAATATATTATTAGAGATGTATTTAACAAGAGAAAGAGAAAAAAGAAAAAATGATTAGAATGAATATAAAGATGACATGTGACATGAAAAAACTTTTATTTGTTATATAGTATATATAGATGTGTGTGTGTTAAAGAATATTTTTTATTTATATATTTAATAAAAAAACTTTTTATTATTATTTTAAAATCGTTCGTCTTTTCTAATATCGTCCGTTTTTCCTTAATATTCGTTTTTAAAGCCGGTGGGTGGTTGGGGGTTCGCTACCTACTCACCGCAGGTTTTGTTTGTTCTTGAGGTACCGTAAAGGCATCAATGGCGGTTTTTAGGTCGCCGGAAGTTACAGGTTTAGTTAACCGGAGAAGACGATGAAGCTAAGATCCAATTTGAATTTGAAATCTCCGTGATTCACGTCTGAAACATCACGTTTGGTAGTTTAATAACCATTTGATTACTTAGGGTTTTTTTTTTTTTAATTTTTTTAAGGGCATTTTAGTTTCTTTGAAAAAAAAAAACTAATAATAATAACAGAAATAAATTCTATTTTATTTTGTTTATCGTTATCATTATAAAGTTGCTGGAATTTCTCATTTGGATTATGTATTCACAATACTTTTCGACATCCATTTTTCTTTATAACTAAAATAAATAAAAGAACGTTACAATAAGCTAACGGAGTTAACGGAAACATCGCCTGCCGTCACTGCGCCGGCAAAGTCCCCGGCGGCCACGAACCAAACCCTAGATCTGTATAATCGAACAATCCATCTAACGCCACGTATTCACCGTTATTATAGCTACTAATATTATCTCCATAGCCAAATTCATACTCGAACGAGATCTGGTCATCTAACCCCCACAACTCACTGAGTTCAACCGAGTCAGCCAACTCGGTTGAACTCGTGTTCGCATCACTCGGAGGTAGACCGAGTTCATCATCCGACGCCCCCAACAAAAACCCTAGCTCCGGCCGTGACTCCGTCGAATCGCCGGACTCGGAAGTTTTTCCGTCCACAACCTCCGGCGCCGGAGAAATTTCGTCTTGGAAGCTCTTCATGAACGAGTCAAGGTCTTGACTCACCGTGCATATATCCGACTCGTCGAGAATGTCGAGGAGTATTCGTTTAGCGTCTACTGAGTCAGCGACGGACTCGTCCGAGTCACGGACTCGCTTGTTTGAACTCAACGATTGCATTTGGAGAACGGAAGGGTATTTTCGGAAAAAGGAAATACGAGGGGGAGACAAAGGATGTTTGTGAATTGGCAAAGGAGACGCGGGGGCTTTTATAGGATTGAATATTTAAATTAATTTAATTTTTTTCTTTAATAATTCTTTATTATTTTTTATTATTATTTTATGAAATGAAATTTATGTGTCTATGAGGGTATACGCCTTACTCGGCTTGGGCTGAGTAAGAGAGAGGCAATCCGAGTAGTTGGGGAACACCACCCTCATTAAATTGGGTATCTTCGAGTAGTAGGGGTCGAGTTCAATGAACAAGTATATTTACTCGGAAGCCTTGGATTCTAGCCGTTGGTGGGGGCGGGTTGGGTGCTTTAAAAAAATTAATTTTTGAAAGGACACCGCCCCTCATAAAGTCCAACATGCTTTGGTGAATGCCTTATTTAGTAGAATCGTCCAGAATTTGAGAGTAAAGTTTGATTTATCACCTCACCAAAAAGCGGTGTTTGAATGTCTCCGGGCTCCTCGGGCTCAAGATTTTCTAACAGTTATTCCCATTGAAGGACTGGGCCAGCATATGTCGGCTGTGGAGTACCGGGCTATCCTCATGTATCGGCTAATGATCCCCTTGTTTCTGACTGATGAGCCCTGCCCAGTTTGCCGCAAGGCTTGTTTAGATTCTTTTGGCGAGCATGCGGTCCATTGCAAAGAGTTACTCAGGTTAAAATACAGGCATTATTTGGTTAGGGATGTTCTTTGTGATGTTCTCAAACGAGTAGGAATTTCTGCTAAAAAAGAGGTCCCCTTGAACTTTCTGACAGATCCGCTTGAAGGGAGGTCTACTCTACGGCCGGTTGATATTATTGTGTTTGGTTGGGCAAGGGGAAACACGCTTGTGTGGCCTTACAGGAGTGTCCCCTCTTGTGAGGCTCAGGGACAATGGGGTTGTGGTGGGCCATGCTGCTTTAAAGGCGGAATCATGCAAAGTTGTTAAACACGAGAAAGTTTGTTTAAAGAACCAACACGTGTTTATCCCTTTTGTTTTTGATACTTTTGGGTTCCTAGCACCGGAGGCAGTGGAATTCCTAAACAGGGTTCAACGAGTCATGCATAGTAATATTTCGGCCCCTAAGACCCAAAGCTTTGCTTTTGGTAGGATCGGTTTTGCTATTCGAAAGAGGGTTGCAGCGCAACTTGTTACCCGTTTACCTGCAATTTTATTGTAATCGTCCTTCTTTTCATTAATGGATATGTATTAAGTAAGTAAAAAAATGTCTCCATTTGCGAGATTGTGTGTCAAAACACATTCTTTTTAACTCTTTTCATCCATATATTTTTGTAAAACTCTAATTTTTTTAACAAAATGTCTTCATCCGATTTTAGCATTCTTGGTTTGCCTTCGTGATTATCCGATTCTAGTGTTTTTGATGATTTCTCGTTTATTTTTTTTGTAACTTATTATTGTATTTTGTTATTTTTAGTTGTATTTTATATTTTTAGTTAATAAAAAAGTATGTTTTTTTATTTAAATGTTTATTTTTTATTTTTTAAAGTTGGTGAGTAATTAAGTAGGGTGTTTCCAATGAAATATGAGTAAATGAATAATTTTGAGGTGACAAAATTCTATTGGATAGTTTTGATGATTAAATGAGTAATCGGGTAAATCACCCACGACACCCTGATGGGGGGCACGCGAGACAATGGCGCGTGGGGGCAGATACTTCGGGCGCACGCATGTTTCAGGCTGCTTTTAAATTTCTTTACAATAATTAAAAATTAATAAATATTATTTGTGCGAATAAATTTTTTGTTTTATTTTGAAAATATAGTTTATTTATTTATTATGATTATTACTAGATTAGTCTATTTGTATATTGACAATCATTCAATATTAATTTATTTTTTGTTTACAAATTAAAGAATATATTATGTTTTAATAAAGAGACGATTCAAACATTTTTTTCCAATTTTTTTTTCACGTTGAATGGTAACGTTATAACTTGTAGGATGCTGAAATCGATGACTTCAATGCTCTGGTGGATTTTGATATTAAAAATGAAGGAAAATCTATAAATATAAAATAGAGATTTATTTAATATATCTTTTAAGTCTACACATAACAACCAATTTATGATTCTTATTTGCTAAAAATAAGTTTTGTTAATGGTTATAGTTATGTATTTTTTTTTGCTGCCCATAGTAATTCACATTAATAATAGCTTAATCTAGTGACAAAGTTATATATTCAATACTTTATTAAAATAGGGAGGTCTTGAGTTTAAGTCTCAGTTGTGACAAAAAAAGGTCCAGGTTGGAACATGAAGTTTTTCTCACCAATGATGAATTTCCTCCTATGAAGGTAGAGATGATCGAGTGAGTCATTGTCCCGTCAGTGATTCAAAAGCCACAAAACTCTAAGGTTGATTGACAAATAAAATTCAATCTTCAAAAAAACTCTCAACTAAAGCCTAAAAATCATATACTTATAATCGTTCAAGAAAGAGAAACTAACTAAATAATAGAAAAAGATAAAGACAAAAAATAACTCTCAGAAATAAGGAATTCAAATAGTAATTAAATCTTTAAGTTCTTGATAATTTCACATTTGGTCAACGATGTAAATTATAATTAAGCTGCTAACGATCTCAGATGCTCCCGCATCAGTTTGTCTGATATTACATAACATAATTGAAGAAGATAAAGGCCGAGCTATATGCACCGATTATGAAGAGGACGAGCCAATTAATATATAGTTAACAAACGAACAGAGACTAGCAAACCGTTGAATAATCTGTTGATCGGAAACCCATACAAACCATAGAACTGATCTGATGGAGCATTTTGTGGAGTAATCGTAATTATCATTATATTTATTTGTTGTATTTTTACAATGTATTTGTAATCCAGTTTATTAATATAAATTAGGTTTTTTATTTATTTGTGATTTTAAATAACATTATTTTTTTAATATAAATAATAGAGTAAATTGTTATTTTCGTCTCTGTGGTTTGGTCAAAATTGTCACTTTCATCCAATAATTTTTTTTTGTATTTGGGTACTCGTGGTTTTAAAATCTTGTCACTTTCATCCAGTCAACTAACACCATACATTTTTCTCAGTTAAATAAAGGGTATTCGGTCCTTTTACATATTTGTTTTATTTCTTCGTCTTTTTTACTCTTACTTTTTAATCATCATTTGTTAACCCTCCTTTCGTTTCTTCTTCCTGATCTCCATCTTCATCGCATGATGTTCAATCATCAATTGTTTTCTTTCACCCAAATAACGTGAGATAGACGCAACAGAGGTTTGAACCTGTTTTGTGCGGGTAGAAACGGTGGTGAAAGTGAGGTAGAAACAAGCTACGGTGGTGTTCCAGTGGTGGTCGCCGGAAATTGGTCGGGAAAAGAGGAAGAAGGGCAGCAGGGGATGATTAAATTAGAGGTTAAATTGGGGATGGTTAAAAAGTAAGAGTAAAAAAGATGAAAAAATAAAACAAATATGTAAAAGGATCGAAATACCCCTCATTTAACTGAGAAAAATGGATTGTCTTAGCTGACTGGATGAAAGTGACAAGATTTTAAAACCACGAGAACTCATATATAAGAAAACAAACTATTAGATTAAAGTGACAATTTTAACCAAACCACATAAACGAAAATGATAGTTTGCTCTAAATAATATATACAAATTAAATAAATTAAATGAATCATACTTTAGTGGCGGTTGGTGAGGATCTTTATTCTCGAAATACAATTTGTGTGAGAATCTTACTTTTCAATAACAAGTAGAAAATTTTCCCCGGGCTTTGCGGCGGGGCGGAATATTAAACAATTGAGGCGGTAACATTAAAATGACTAAGCAAAAAAACGTAGTTAAATGATAAAAGAAAATATGAAATTACGATGACTCGGTTTTGGAGATCGAAACGTATATATAAAAGACAGTTATATAACAGTAACGACTTTTTTCAGTTATTGTCGGTTTGATTCTTCACGGTACCGCGCATTACGACGGGGCGGAACGATTAAATGAAACGTATGAAATTACGACGGATTGGTTATGGAGAGTGAAAAATATATAGAAAACATTAACATGACCTGAACGTTGCGGTATAAGAATTAAAAAATTTATATAATAGGAAAAATTATAAGAAAAGTTAAAGATAAAAAAAACCAAAAAAAAAATAGTTAAGACCATTGGGATCGAACCAGTGACCACCAAGATAAAAACCAAGAGCCCTACCAAGTCATCTAACGTAATCCTTCGTTTTTTTAAAGAAATTTACGTATTTAACAACAAAACTTTTTTGAAAAAAGAAAAAAAAGCACCGACACTTCCATTTAAGTTTATTTATTTATTATTATAATATGATTATAATATGTGAGGATCATAATCGTCAATACCAAACAAATGTGATATTGGTTCTCAACATCATGCACGTGAGTATCAAAGTTTAAAGTGTAAGAATCAAGTTCTTAATACCAAATATAGGGTGATAAAAAAACCGAAATAATTGATCCGAAATCGAATTAACGGAAAAAACTGCTCCGAAAAAATCGAACCGAACTAAAACCGACGGTTTTGGTTTTGTATTTTTTGAAAACCGAAAATTACGGTTTGGTTTCGGTTTTTAATCTTTTGAAAACCGAAAAAACCGAACATATACATATGCTTAAATTATATATTATATGCATTCACATTTCATAATATATAATATATTGTGTTGTGTGCTTATATGTTAAAAGTGTATACATATTTGTGTTACACGTATTTGCATTTATAGTAGATTATTATTTATATTTATTAAATTTATAGATTATATATTTATTGAATTTATAGATTATAATGTTTTTTTTTATGTTGAGTATTTTTTAAGAAACTAGCAATTTTTGTAGTCTAAAATATTTAGTCTCAAATGTGTGATAATCTTTAGTTAATAAAAATAATTTAGGTATAAAATTTCAAACCAAGTTCATTATTTTGGGATCATTATTTTGTGATATTTTTCTTTTACCCCAAAAAATTCAAGCCCAATAGGTTTTAAAACCGAAAAACCCGAAACCAAACGGTTTTAAAAAACCCAAAACTTAAAAAACCCAAAACCGAACTTTCAGTTTTTGGTTTGGTTTTACCCCAAAACCGACCCATACACACCCCCTAACCAAATATACAACCAAACACAAGTATACGTGACACCACACGAGTTCTCAATGCTTGATATTGTGAACACTTGATAAGAGAACCACATAAATTGATAAGAGACTGTATAAAGTAACAATTACTTACATGACACGAACCCGACATAAAAATAATCAGGTTTTAAACTGTAATACTCGTAAAATAATAAAAATAATAATGATAAATAAATAAAAGGTTTGATTTTAAAAAATTCAAACCCACGTTGACTTAATCTTCTTTTTTCTTAAGGATTAACACAAAATTTCAAATGCTCTTTATCACATGCAACAAACTTACTGATTGAACGGGATGTCGATCCCTTCTCCTCCACACCTCGATCGGTTAATTTATACCTTGCCCATCTCTCCTTTGATTGCACGAAAACCGTCTCTGTTTACACCTCTCACCAGGGGCGCAACTTTTTTACGGGCCCCCATTTTTTGCTCAGTAGTGTAAATTTATATGTATTCGGTCGATTTTTCGCTCAATAGTGTTAATTTATACGTATTCGGCCGAAAATTTTATATTTCCGGCCCCCTTGGCAGGGAGAAAAAAATCTCGCCCCTCTACGCTTTTCTTCAAGCTTCGCCACTGCCTCTCACGAAATTTTCCTCTTGTTGTTGTTACAAGCACTGCCGACACGGTTGGGCATCTATTATCCCTTCGATAATCACTGGTTTAAGCACCGCTAGTCCGCCGTCTGAAGCCACAGACACGTTCGTTTCTCTAATCTGTTTTGATTCCAGGTAACTATTTGACACAGTCGATCAGTTTTATTATGAGTTTGAAATCATAATATGGACTAAACCTCATTCTAAGAAAATAATTTATTTTCTTTTCTTGGTTTAATAAACTGGCGACGAACAATCTGTAAGTCACAAATTGGGATGATAATGTGGGGGAGATAAGTACTTAAAGTTTTGATTTTTTTTATATCATTACACGTGTCCTGGTAGGTTATCAAATCATGTAGCATCATCCCTTATAAGTTATAATATTAATAACGATTGGGTAGGATATATATAAAAAAGAAATTCAGGATAACAATCGTATAAAAACTTAAAGTTTTTGTCGTCAGAATCGGTAAGTCAACAAGTCGGGCAACGTAACTATAGTTTTTAAATCTAATTCGAACTATAAATGAAGTGTAGGTTCTTGTGGTTGTTTAGGACGTCTTTAATTGTTTCGTCTCATTTTTGTTTGGTTGGCTAATGTACGGATTCTGATCTCTTTCTTTTGTAGCATGTTTTCGTCGTTTCATTTTCCTACACTTGGTCATTCAGACTTATGTGTATCAGTTACTCGTTCAGTTGGTTGTCTAACAACCGTATTACACTTTGGAATTTGTAGCATGCAATACACATTTAAGTCAGTACTCATTATTGCATGTTCCGTAGATTATATTCAATTTAAACGTATGCATTTATGTTCAGTATTTGTTTGGTAGTTATACTACCTCTCAGACTTAGTACTCTGTTACCCGAGAATATCATACACATCATTTGGACGTCAATGATGTGACACTTTTCGTGACGGTGTGTAAAAGGTTCACGGCGTCTCCAGTTACACGTTTAGTACTCAGGGAGTACATAGGCCACATTATATAGGAGGAGGATGGATCGATCCTAGTTCAGTTATCAGGGGGATGAACTAATGTGTGTTACGTCACACACACCATCTCATTTGGTGCATAGCCTAGCTAGCTATGTACCCTTCAGTTTCAGTTTTAGCTCTGGATACTTCCTATATTACACAACTTATTTTGTTGACTTGCATGTCGTGTAGATTTATTTCAGTTATCAGTATTATATGTTCAGCATCAAATATCAGTATTATATGTTCAATATAGATTTCAGCATTTCATGTTTCATTCAGTATCAATTATGCCTTTGTATCGCTTCCGCTTTGTTATAGTAGTATCATTGCTATTGTTCTTTCTGTTTCTGAGCAATTTTTGGCTCAGTTGTATTTCTTTTTGTGGTATTTTCTTGTCTATACATTAGGTAATCAAGGAAACCAAGGGATACCGTGAGGAGTGCAAATTTGGAGTCAAGACCATCTATTTATTTCAGTTAATGTAATGAATTTTATTTAGGGTTCTTTCAAATTTTGGGTTGTTGGATTTCTAATCTTGGATTTATTTTTTTAATATCATGGATTATGTTTTTGGTTTGATATCTGTAATAGTGGCATTTCAGCCCTTCCGGGTTTGGGGTATGTCTAACCAATTTAATAAACATGTTGGAAATTTTATGTGAAAATATGTTTTTCACATATTTTGAACTTAAATAATTAATTTATATTTGTTACAAATGTAATTATTATTTATTACGTTTGTATTATATTACGTGAGAGGATCACAACGAACCGAATCGTGTCCAAAATAGACCTAAGATGAATGCGATATCGATGCTCAAAATTGTGTGTATGAAATGTTGAGACATTGGAAATTGAACATATCTTGGGAATTGAGCTTGTCCCACATCGGATGAATGAGAAACTATTGCTTGGCTTATATGTGTGAACCTTCACACAAGAGTATTCTTGTATACCTAGACACACACAGTCCCGAGCCCCGCACCGAACACGAGACCGAAGAGCGATGTGCGTAATGTGGCATTTTGATAGCTCGCATCGCCGCGAGCCGCTTGAGAGCTGCCCTAGTATTTTTGCCTGGTGGCTCGCGAGTTCAGGTCTGGTTCAAGCTCTTCCAGTTGCGAGAGACTGTTCGAATTCATCAGTTGCAGATAACTCCTAGAGTTATGATTGCATCAGTTGCGAACTTAATTCCCTGATTTATGACTTGCCATAAATTGCGAATTAAGTATCTAGCCTATATAAACAAGGCTTGGTTCCTGGTTTGAGACATAGCAGAAAATCCCACATGTAAACACACACTGTTCCAGAAGAATTCCCTGCATTCTCTAAGATTCACGCTCTTGTTTCAGGTATAGTGTCGGGTGCTAGGCTAATTCCGACAGTACTTCCTACTTCGGGTGTTGTACCCTGGGAGACAGACGGGTTCACATGGGTGGCCCGAAATCTGTTTAAGGTACCTCTGTTTAATAGAAATCCTCAGTCTCTATCCGGTTTTTAGTTTCTTTTAGTTTCGGTTTTTTCCTTTTTTGTTTGTTTCTATAATCTTTATTCATTTAGTTCTATAATTTCTATCATTGTATTGTAATCCTAATATTCTATAATAAAAGTTATGTTTTATTTTTATTTATGTGAATGGTTGTCCTACACATGTCGTGTTTCATGTTTATCTTTTTAATGTGTTTAGTTATATGGGTTGTGTTTAACATAAAAAACCTTACCTTTTTATTATTTCCTATACAAATATATAAAATTTATTAACACATTATAAAAAATTACATAACTTATCAAAATATATGGAAACTAGTACCAATTTTCATGTCCTCTGATACATATACCCAAGCTTGTGTTAAAACAAATTCTTCTTCCGGTGTCCACTTTTCATGTACACGTGGGGTTGTGTCGTCGGTTGTTTCTTTTTATGAGAACGTTTCTTTGGTTGTGTCTCGGGGACGGATTCAATGAATTGTTGTGTTTTGGGTATAGAATCAAGTGTGGGAAAGGTTTGGGTCGGAGGGGGTTGTTGTGTTGGAGGCATTTGGAGATAGGTAAAGTTTGTCGGATAAATATTGGGATTGAGTTGATGAAAAACGTTTGGTTCCGGTGACGTACTTGGAACATAAACGTGTTGAATATTGAGATTGAAGATGTTGTCCGGGTCGGGATTTTGAGGGAAGAACCGGGAGTTTGGGGGGTTGCGAATTTTCGCTTAATATGGATGATTTGGGTTTCAAGGATTCATTTTGAGTGAATTTGAGAGTTTGAGTATTTGAGAATTTAAAGGAAATAGGAAAGATTGAAAGACTATATGTTTGAGTTGGTAAAATGGTTGGATATTTATAAAAAAAAGAAAAAAAAAATTAAGAGTCAACGACTATTTTTTATACCGTTGGAACATTGGAGCTCTCCCCTTTTCCCGTGAATGCACCCACGCCCACAATCACGCCCTAGAGGACAGTCTTCCACGCTCATAAAAATATCAGGTGGATCATGCCTCCCTTTCCACGCCCCGACTACACATACTTTAATAATTCAATCCGCCAAACTCATCTTTCACCCTAACCAAAACATCCACCCTATCAATAAATCAAGTTGGTTAGGGTTGTAATATCCAGTATTTTTCCAACCTGTCCTTACCCTAACCCTGGCGCGTACTTTGAATTCAAACCTTAAAACTTATTAAAAACACAATTTTCTTAAATAATAAATGTTAACTTATTTCATACATAAATATATGAGTCTCAATTATAAATATATATATATATATATATATATATATATATATATATATACTTGTACACATACCTTATAATTCCTATAAAATTTTTTAGCTTTATAAAATAAAAGTATATTTATTTTCATAAAGTCAGGGGACCAAAACTGCCCATTTCCGAAACTCATTTCAAACTTAAATACATATTTCAACATAAAATGACAAGAACTACAAACTACAGGGACCTGTTTTGCAATAAGGCCAAACTCTCGAGACTGAATCCAGTCCCGAGTTCAACTCCCACCCAGGACCGATTCCAACCTTCAAAAACGCAAAATCGGCCAGATTCGTTGAACCTCGGGCATCCTCTCGCGCATGCGACCCTGCCCCGAGGTGTGTAAATGCTCGATTCAAACTGAAACCACGCGTAAACCGATTTAACTCATTCGGCCATCCGTAATCGCCCCACCTAATTCGACATTTAAGACTAAAATCGACTATAAATACCCGTTACCACACTTCGAAGACATCACCCTCTAACTTCGTAAGCTCTCAATTCACTCTATTCAAACCTTCATTGCCGATCTAAGATCCTTGACAGCCGACTCCAAGTCAGAACCCGTTCTCATTCATTTTGACATCGTATCAGGTAATTCCAATTGCCAAAGAACTCGTTTCCGTCCTATAATCGAAAGCCCTCTGTCGATTTCCAATGACAGAGGGATTATCAAGCCGTATTTGGCGAATTTGGGTTCTAGGGTTCATACGGATTTGGGGTTTGGTTTGAGATTCTATTTATCAATTTGTTTTTCCATGTTTTAAACTAACGAACCCGTAGTCGGGATGGTTAAGTGTGTGTGTATGCTGTGACCCGGGGGCGGCGTGAGTTCGATCCGGCCGACCCCCCACTTTTGACTTCGTATTTTTTTGGGGTTTTTATCCAACTTTAAAAATTCTAATAAATTTTAAAAAATCGGTTAGATTCTTATAAATTTAATTAGGATTTATAACTATACTTTTATATTCTGAAACATTTTTATGTAATTAAAACTTGTAATATTTAATACTTTAAAAATAGTTTTAAACTCTTAAAAACCATAAAAATACTTTTAAACTTTACAAAACTTATATTTTAAACAGGAGATATTTTATAAAATTTGAAACCTTAATTCGTTATTGTTTTCTGAATAATACATTTAAGTGTTTAAAGCTTTAAAAATTAATAAACTTTAATTAAAGCAAGAAACTTATAAACTTATATAAAATTTATATTAACTTGAACTTCCTTATTTATTTAAATAAAATAGAAAACTTATTTAATTATATATTACGAGAAAATAAATAAACATTTATTTTATTTACAAACTTATATAACACTTGTATTTATCTTGTTATATAAATTTAAACGGGAAAATAAATATGTTTTGTTTATTTTCCTAAATATTTATAAACTTTATAAGACTTAATAGAAACTTTAAACCTTTATGAACTTGTACACTTTAAAGCTTAAAATTTAAAATATAAGCTTTATCTTATTTGAACTACAAGATAATAAATGTCTAAATACTTTAATAGATGATTAAACAAAATAATTATTCTTATAAGATAATTATTCATCCTTAATAATTATGTATACTTTAAATAATTATTATTAAACTTTAACCATTATTTACTCTTTAAATAATTATTTATCCTTAATAATTGTTCTTTTATTATTAATCTTTGTTTATTCCTTGAATAAATCCTTAATAACTATTTATCCTTTAAATGATTATTATAAATCCTTAATAATTATTTAGTCTTGCATTTAAATTATTTACTCCTAAATACTTAGAAAACTATTTCGATTATTTTTACCTAACTTGTGTAATTAATAATTGTAAAACTTTTAAATAATTATTTTAATTAATAATTATTCTAATCTATAAATCTATTAAACTTTGACATACAAGTCTTGTATCATTCCTTCAAAACCTTTATTATAAACTTGATTTAAACTTCATAAACACAATCAATCCCATCTCCCATTGGAACCCTAGTCAAAATCCTGAAAATCTTGGAATTCTTATCCTAGACTTATAAGATCATACTTGAAACTTTAGACTTATATTCTTAGGCTTATTGTGAGGATATTCTCCCTCTCCAAGTCTTGCAAACACTTACTCTTGTCGGATACCCTTCATCAATCCAAGTGAGTATACTTAGCCCCTTTTTCCTTTCTATACTTTTGGGGTGAAACATGTTCAAAACTTTAAACTTATACAATTCTTGTACAACTATGACTAGATGCTTATTTTTATGTTAAACTTGAGACTTGTATGCTTATATTAAACTTAAAACTAGCACATTTATTAACTTTGATCAAGCATATGGTAACAATGATAGATCTATTGCATTTGACCAATCCACCTTGATTGATTGACCCCTTCGGGGGGGGAGCCCTTGATGATTGTTACTGAATTAAACTTTAAACTTGAGACTTATAAGGGTAACCTGCGGGTTATGCCTAAACTTGGTTGGAGGGTTGAAGTGCACAATGTTTAAGATACTTGTTTCTCATACTTACATTATAGAATGCATATATCATAGTGAATTGTAATTCTTTCCAAATACTTGTTAAACTGTGTCAAAAGCTTTGTATCTCACCAACTATTTTGTAGTTGACAGATTCTTTCACATGTTTCAGGTTCTACATCATGAGACTTGTTTGTGATCACATAGGACGCTTTGGACCTAGACTACTTATTAAATAAATGTTGTATACTTGTTATTTCCTTTGTATTGAACATTTGAATCTATTATTAATGAAATATTGAAACTTTAATAGTCAACCTTGTGCTATTGAACAACCGCGTCCGCCTCGACGTATAATCCGCCGTCGGTTGGGGTGTGACAAGGGTGATGGGGGCTATTAACCCATTTACTTATCAAAACTGTCCAATAGTATTCTGTCACCTCAAAACTACTCATTTACTCAGACTTTATTGGAAACACCATACTCATTTACTCACCCACTTTTATTAAAAAAAACATTTAAATATGAGAGATGTGTGTGGTAGTGGTGGGGTCCACTAGAAGTGAGAGAGTAGAGAGAGAGTGAGATCACCGAGTAAATATACTCGTTTCATGTTACCCGGGTAAACTACTCGGCCCTACTCGATTCAAAAGGGGTGGTGTACCCCCCTTTACCCGGTCCACTAGAAGTGAGAGAGTAGAGAGAGAGTGAGATCACCGAGTAAATATAGTCGTTTCATGTTACTCGGGTAAACTACTTGGCCCTACTCGATTCAAAAGGGGTGGTGTACCCCCTTTACCCGGTCCTCTCTCTCCTACTCGGTTTCAATCGAGTTACACGCCCCATCACCCTTAGGGTGAAGGGGGCCATTGACCCATTTACTCATTTACTCACCAAAACTGTTCAATAGAATTTTGACACCTCAAAACTAATCATTTACTCAGATTTCATTGAAAACACTCTACTCATTTACTTACCTACTTTTTTTATAAAAAAACATTTAAATATGAGAGATGTGTGTGGTAGTGGTGGGGTCCACTAGAAGTGAGAGAGTAGAGAGAGAGTGAGATCACCGAGTAAATATACTCGATCATCATAGTCGGTCTCCTTACTTGATCCCTACTCGATTTGATGGGGGGTGATGTACCCATTTTTCTCGTCTCACTTCTCTCCTACTCGGTGATACCCGAGTATGGTGCCCCCATCACCCATATACAAATGGTCCCCGAGTTCCTTTTGTTGGGTTATTAAATAATATAGTTGTCTTATTTCAAATAACAAACATGTTTTTCGTTCACTTAATAATCATTTATTTCACAATAACTTTATTTAGTTCACGCCAATATAAAATAAGTACGAAATTTCCTTTTATTCATAATAATACAAAAATTTCTAATATTATCAAAAGTTTAGGTTGTTATAAAAAGTATTAGTGTTCACATCATATAAACACATACACAGACGATCTTGAAAACATTTGTAAGCAAAAAATTCTAAATTAAAGGGATTATATTGTACGGAATTAGACATATATGAACACACACAAAAACACGCAAAGACGTGGATACACATGAAGTTAGGAAATTGACGCACGAAGTCAGAAAATTGATACATGTTTTGGTTTCGATTTAAGGTTTTACTCGCATATTACGGAAGAATAAAATGAAAAAAAGTTAGAGAAATGTGAGAATTTTTTATTTCTAAAAGTTAGCAAAATAAATAAATATATTTATTTTACTCTTAAAGAACCAAGAGTTTAGACACACTATTTTTTTTTTATTGAAGTACTTAAAAGAGGAAACCAATGACTTAGTGGTCTATTGGTCTTGTTTCCTATAAAAATAATGTGTTCAAATTTTACATATATAAGATTAGGTGGTATTTAGTTGTAAAAAGTTATTGTTAAAAAAATTAGAAAAGAGATGGGAAATTATTATACTTGAATAAAAGATAACAAGTAAATCATAAAACAACCAGAAAGATTAAATCATATATAACTTCAACATAAATATTTAACGGCAAGATTTGCATCAATCAAGTGTACTAATGCTAAAAGTGATTCACTCGCTTCGATTTTGAAGTCTCATTGTATGCAAGGGCAAACCTAGGTACAAAGGTCAGGGCCAAGTGACATAGAAGATACTGTTTTTTATGTTTTATTAGTATTTGATGCTTGTTTTTATGTATATTATATGTAAAGTGTCCCGAATCACTATAGATATTTGAAGAGTGAGTGGTAAAAAATTGAGTCCGACACTGCTACATAACGTCTACAACTTAAAAATAAACCTATATCTATATGCCTTCCATCGTCCCACCCCATTGCAAAGCATGGAACGTGTCTCTAGTGAGCAAGGATCATTCCATCTATTATCATTGTTCATTGGCATGGAGTTTACATATCTATTGCCTTGTTCTACAATAAGGACAAGCAAGGACCATTCCATCCATTGCCTTAACTCATTAAGGACCATTGCATTCATTGCCTTTATTAAAAAAAAAGAAACATTCCATCTTTTAACCTCATCCAGATGGGACCACCAGAAACCGTTACGACCACGTAGCAAGCTAAGAAAGAAAGATATCATGTCCACCAATAAGAAAAGAGATGACAATTGCAATACTCCTCTGGTGCACCCTACCGCCTACCATCCTCATGCAAATCAAGTGAGAGAACCCTAATGCAAATTGTATAAATAGGAAAGGGATAACCCTTGTCAAGTATGCACTCATTCCCTAACACACACATACCCCCATTTCTCCTAATCTCATTAATCATCAGAGACTTACTCTAACGTCAGAGATTGGTTACATGGATTATCCCCTTCATGTGACGCTCTAACGCGTTGTTGTGTTGCAGGAAGATCAAGGGAAGCATCGGAGATCAAGTTGTGGATTGATCCGAAAGGCTTTTTGCCAACGTTTAGATTTAAAAAACACAGATAAAAAAATGGTAGATTTGGCTCAAAACAAATGACAAATAGAATACAGTAGAGAAAATTTTATTAAAGTGTATTTTTTTTCTATAAAATGTATTCAAAACTTTGAATACTTTTATAATACAAATTCAAAACATTAAATATTTTAAAAGCACATCAAAGTTTTATAAACCTGTCAAATATTTTATAAAATATGCAAGTAACCTTTTGATTGGAAGAATCTTCATTAACAAGAAGTCTCCCAACGAACTTTAAGGTTTCCGACCCACACACCTTCATGAAGACTTTACCTTTTGAAAACATGGACACACATTTTAGTTTGTTTAACATACGAAAGTTATTTGAACTTACGTCCTATCGAATTAAGTCATGCTTATGCTTTTTAGATGCCTTCCGTCGATCACCGTGGGAACTTTCTAAAATCACGACTTTAAACCAATGTTAAAAATTCAATCCGGTTAACAAACTGGTCGCACTACCGGTTCACTGGTCGGACCGGTTTAATCAAATTATAAAATTATTGATTTAATTAATATTTAACATAAAATTTAAATATATAATAATTGAAAGTTTAAAATAATCATATTATTATTTTCTTGAAATGAAGAAAAGTGCTTAGTTTAACCGCCTAGAAAATTCTTAGATTAGTTGATAAACACTTTCATATGTGTACTAGACCTCCCAAGTTTAAATCTTATTATATAGAAAATAAAAATAAACGTATTTTAGATAAAGAGTATAAAAGAGTTAGACAAATATTTATTTTAGATATCTAGAAAATATAAGTTAGTTGATAACCGGTGAACCCGTTCATCTGTGACTCACCAAAAACTGGCAGGTACAACCAGTGGTGGTTCAACCTATGTGAACCGAACATGCAAGCGGTCTTGTTCCTGGACTAATCGTCCCAATCGGTTAATCCGATCCGGTTTTAGCGACATTGCTTTAAACATAAAAGCAACAAAGAACAAAAGTTGTTGTCTAGAGATCGACGGACCGACCATCAATGGTGTTGTGTGGTTTTGGTCTTTCTTGCTTAACTTATAAATTCAAGACCTTTGACCCCATTTGCATAAAACCTTTTGAACGTTCAGAAAATAAATTGATTTACAACTAACTTTGTTTATTTAGTTTTATAAAAAATAGAAACTTGTAGAAAATAATAACAGCTAGAATTGTGTCAACGCCCGTTGCGGCGTGTTAAATTGCAGAATTAATTAACATCTTCGAAAGCTTATAAAATAGTTATCGTGAAACGAAATAATTGTACTCAAAACTTTATAAAAAAGCAAAATCTTTACAAAAACCCACGCGTTGAAGTGAAATCGCTAGTAATATTCCAAAAACTTTATTAAAAAAAATAAAAATGTAACGAAGACATTAAAAAAAGTTTAGTAAAAGAAAACAAAAAAGTCTAAAAATAGCAAAGACTTAAAAAAATTATAACTAACGTTGTACGCAAGTGCCTAAATTGCTTATACTATCAACTCCGTTATAACTGTGCGTATGCCACGTCTTGTAACTCGTAATCGTTTGGTAAAAAAAGAGAGAAAAAAACATTTAATGTGTAAATAATAAATTTACTAAAGTTCAGGGGCTATAGTATAAATTTGTTAAAAAAAAAGTTTTTAAAGTTTAAAGACTTAAAAGTAAATATGCTACAACTCAAGGTTTTAAATGTAAATTTATATAAAAACAAAATAACTGCATGCATTCACTTGTTGTACTATGAGCATGTGATGTTCTCATTATGAGAATTGTGAATCGTTAGTATTTTAATTACATATAACTACAATTGTCAACCTAAATAAACAGTAACTTTTTTTTAATGAAAAATCGGGTTTAGAGCGATAATTTTAAACATAAAGGACTCAACTAATTAAAATAGACAAACATCAACGACTCAAATAGTAATTTACTCTTTAGTAAGATAACCCTTAAAACATTCCAAAAATATGTGTAGGTGCGGTTGGAGTGTCATTTGTATATTAGTTACTAAATTTATTACTTTTTTTTAATTATAATAATACAATAAATAAATAAATAAAGGTTATTAGATGTTACGTGTAAGTGTGATTGGGGTGGATGGGCGTCATTTGTGTCATCATTTTAGTGTTTCTACATCTTTGTTTTCTGACATAAATATTTTTTAATTATCTATTTTAATTTTTTTTAAACTTCTAAATTGATCAAATATCATTTTTGTTAAAGACATTTTTCTTAATTATTGTGAGAGTGGAAATTAAACTCATGACCTACTCAACTATGATTTTCTCTATCACTGGACCACCAATCCCATCAAATGTCATTTAAATGTTTCTATATTTTTCTTATGATTTTAAATTTTAACATTAAATGTAAGATAACTTTTGGTTTATCAATAACTTTAATTTTAAATAGATTATTTATAATAAAATTTAACTAATCTATATCTATATCTATAATACTATATAATAGGGATTAGAAGGAAATGAAAGTAATTTACTTCAAAAATTAAAACATATTGTACCTTTTCTTTTGCATAGTGTACACAATGGAAATGTCTAAAATATGTGCAATTACCTTCTAACCTCTATTTATAATTAAACCTTACTAATTACCGATTAATCCATACACTTTGAGCTTAGGTGAAAGGTATTTAGTGTTACATATGTCTTTTTACAACATGTAGTTAATTTTACTTTAAAACCCTACTAATTACCTGTAATTAATGTTAAAAAGGCTCTGTACTCGATATCCTCAAATGTTTTGCATCATGCTAACGGACGACGCTTCAATGACCGGCTTCGCCGATTCGTCTCCATAACGACCTAAGCATCTTCATCTTTGATTTATTATCAGTACGTTAATTTCTTATTTTGATGCAGGTTAATCTGATTCACGCAGCATCATAGAATGAAGCCTGTAAACACTAAAGGGTTGGGTTACGATACAAGGTATAACCAATTCCTAATCTAATGTCAGGGGTACAACAAAAGGGGCAGATCTTTATCGTGGATGAATTCAAAATTTCAACAACAAATAAATTTTCGACTATGGTTTCTTTTTTCAAATCTTTGTTCGTTCGAACTGATGGGGTTCTTGAGGTATGTTTTCTGCAACATTTTTTTTTACTTTCTTATATTCGGGTACTATGTTGCTTGGTTTATTTTGTTTACACTAATCTTTAATCTTTTACGTTTTCTGCAACAATTACCCCTCCCATGCCCAGTGAATCCAACCAGGGGCGGATGTAGTGAAGCGAGGGGGGGTGCACAGGAACCCCCGAGTTTTGAAATTTTAGTGTAACGGTAGGTAAAAAAACTAGGGTGAACCCCCTAAAATATTATAGGGTGAACCCCCTTACGACGGCGCCCACTGCTGCTCGGTTGATCCGGTTGTGAAGCTATAAAACTAAGAACTCTTTCTTGAACTAAATGTGTGTTCTTGAGCATTCATATGATTAGAGGTAAAAAATTGATAGAAACAAATGAGTAGATGACTCTTAAATACAAATTAGTTGATTTTGTGAACATTTGAAGCATAATTTTCATGTTTTTTTCTTTGCTTTAGACCTCCAAAAATGGTTGAGCCGCCCCTGCCCGACCCGACCCGACCAATCGAACCGAACCGAAAATTTTTATGTCCGGCCCTATGAAATTGGATCATCTAAAAACAGTGAACCCCCTGAAAAAAAATTCTGGATCCGCCACTGAATCCAACAATCATGTAAGTGTTAAAAAATTATGGGTTTTTATTATTGAGCACCAAGTGTTTGTTGAAATGTTCCAGTGAACTGAATTTGTCTGAAACATAATTATGTGTAATGTTGGATTGTTTCTTTTGATTAGATATGAAAAATCTGGTTACTGAATGCTAAGAACTCACACAATTTGGTGCTTTCTGGGTTTCGATTATTGAGTATCTAAGGGTTTGTTGAAATGCCCCAGTGAATTGAATTTCTCTTAAACATGTTTTTGTGTCATGTTGGGTTGTTTCTTTTGAGAAATTGGTGCTTTCTGGGTTAATTGGTTGCAATTTATGTTGTGGTTTGAATCATGTTTTGCAGGGAGACAATGTACATGTTTTGGAGATTCTGTATCTTTTGGGAGGTTTACGTCAGAGTCATTAGCTTTGTAGAAATGGACAGCTTTTTTGCATAAGCGATACATTGCGAACAATATCATCCTCGCTCACCTTGCGAACAGAGGAAAGAGCCGCACGGAGAAAACATGTAAGAATTTACATTCCTTTCTTTTAATGAAATCACAAGTCCTGTTTATTAATTTGTGTTATGCATTTGATTATTTTCAGAAGCTTGAAGAAAAATTTAATGAAAAAGAATCACAGAAAGTACAGCTGCAAACGACATTGAAGGTTATAATAACTTCAAATTCCCATTTTCTTTATTAAATTTAAAAATTTGCAATAAATGTATACATGCAGACTACTAGCATAGTATTACATGCTTAATTATGCATTTAGTTGCAGGAGAAAGCAGAGATTGAATTCAGAAGACTGTGAAAAAGCTTTTGCTTTAAAGCTCGACCACCACCTAGCTCAATAAAAAAGGTATGTAACGGGACGGGACGGGTCGGCTCGGCTTGGGTTGACTTGAATCACCTTTGTCCAAATTGTTTTAAAAAGGTTATAATATTTCAATAATAGTATATTTCAGAATGGGTTCGGTTTAGAACGGGCTAGGAGCAAAAATAGTTTGGGTCAAAACGGGTTTGGGCCAAACCGAGTCCGGGTCAAAACTGGTCGTTAAAAAAACCTATTAATTTGGTTCTGGTCAAAACGGGTTCAGCCAATACGGTGGGGTGGTAAGAGTGTGCAAGTTACGGTTCCAACCTACGAGAACCGAACCGCTCAAACCCGTGAGAACCGAATACATAGTAGCTATTAGACATGCTATAATAGTAGTCATCTTTTGGTTATCTAAACAATACATATTATGTATAATCAATCTATTTTTAAACAATACATCTTTTGTAACTTTGCCCCGACAAGATGAAGAAACTTGATGTGGAAGCAACGTGTAGCTAAATCTTGCCAGTTTGATATTCATTAAATGTATACGGTTATGTTTTTTTATATCATCACGGGTCATTTTTAAAAAAATGGTGGCGGGCGGCGGATGGTGGCAGGCGGTGGTGACAGGTTTTGAAGTTTTAATATGATTTAGTTGTTCTGATGACGAGGGGTTTTTATGAAGTTCTAATATGATTTAATTGTTTTGATGACGAGAGGTTTTATTTGTTCATCTTAAAGTTGATGTAGTTGATGACGAGGGGTTTTTCAATTACTTTTTGATCAGTTTTGATAAGAATACGTTATCTATAATTTAAAAACTAAATTTTTGTATAGTAGATATTTTGATAGTCACCCGGAACATGCACAAAGAATCGGGCTAGGACGGTTTTTGTTCTCAATCATGCTACCGTACGGAAGAACTACGTGAAAAAACGTCCTACTCAAATGGCGGCACCCAAAACACTAGCCACTCTTGAATTGTCATTGAAGTTCAGTTGCTTTTTATTTAATTTCTTGAGTTCAAGTGATTTTTACTTGATTTCTTGAGTTATGTTCTAAACAGTGACCATTATTTAAATATATTTAAACTTGAAAACACAAATGAAAAAAAATAATTAAATATTTGACTAATAAACCTGTAAGGGTAATGTGGTCGGATTTCACAACCGCTGCGAAGCGCGGGCTTACCTACTAGTTTATTATATTTCATAAGATTTAGGGTTAAATTGATAGTAATTTAGGGTTAAATGTTTCTAACCAAATCATGTCTGTATTTAAAACCAGATAGTATGAATTTAAAAGCGATTTTAGCTTTAAAAAAAGACTCAAAATTAGCTTAGGGGGGAAAATAACTTCCTAAATTGTACATATTGAAATTAACGAAAAGAACGTTCTTATAATTTCGGTTTTAATTATCAATAATAATAAGATATTCATTTGCTTATTATACAAACGCGTATACACACAGTTTCACACACATACACACACATGGAGGACGTCGGTTGAGATGGACATCTATGATTATAAACCACAACGTGTGCGATGGAAGATGACAACAGATTTGTATGTGTGTTTAATTCTTAATAGTATTATCGTAGTTTTATATGATAACCATTTATGATTATATACAATTTTAGGGATTATTGGTGAAAATATTATGTATACTTATTTTATTAAAAACATAATTTAAGAAATAATTATTTTACCCTTAATTTCTAAAATTTTAATTTCATTTTTACCTATTTTTTTAACTTTAAATTTGATATTTATCCATAAATAATATTTTTCATAGATATTATTTTAAATATTTTTACAAGTACAATCATTATATACAAGTGTAATGACTTTAATATAACAAAATTATATTGAGAGATTTCTTTCATGATTTTTGACATGTTAAATGGCTCATATATGTCAAAGTTCTGTTTTAAAAAAATATATGAAAGTATATTGGTATTTTATACAAGACCTACAGGGAAGATACATTTTATTAACGGGATTAGTTGGTTGGACCACTATCTAAATGAATATTAAGCGAACTTAATTTACCTCTCCCGTGATGACGCAAGTCAATTGAAGTTGCTATAAAATTAACTTATTAAAAATTGCAAAAGAACTGGTAAATATAAAGGTTAAAAAGAAGAAAATCATTGTAAAAAACGTTTAGAGATTAATAAGATTTTGAAGTATTAACTTGAGATAATCCATTATAGAGTATTTTTAAGTTTTAACCGCAAAACCAACATTTAAGATAAAATTCTTGTAAAGAACTTTAACGGTTAAAAATTAAAACACTTTATCATTAAAATTTAATATAAAAATATGACATTAAATGGATTGAAACGTGTCGATTTTGTTTGTGAGAGAATTAAATGGATTGAAATATGAGATTCATGTCGGGAGGTGATGTAGCGTACGTGGATAAAGAACCTTTCTTTAAATATAAATTAAATAATAATAATAATAATATTTCATAGTTTTGAAACAATATGTATAAAACATAAGCTTTTAAAATTTAAAAAATACTTTTTTTTAATTTGTTCTGACCCTACACAGGATCAGACCAAATAAAACCGATAAACGATTACAAGAACTCTACGATCAACCGTCGAAATAAGTTTGTCTATTTGGACCCGAGGTTGTATCTAATTTTTTTTACTGATTTTGTTATAACAAAACTTTGAAAAACTACTTTTCTGTAAATATAAAAAAAAAATTACATACAAACAAACATACTTAAAAAAAATCTTACTCCAAGAGTAATGACTGAGAAATATAAGATGAGGTCAAACATTATTTTTATCCTATTCCTACGAAGTAAAAAGTCTAGTTTAAGAGAGACCCCGGAACCAAAAAGAAAACCACTTATAAGGAAGAAAAAAAAACATTTAACATAACATTATCTTTGGAAAAAAATTCTTAATAACTAATAATATTTGTAGAAAAACAAACTTCAAACCTTTGCTTTTTTATTCAAATTAAAAAATATATATATAAAAGTTTCTAAATAAAAGATATAATCTTTTAGGAAAATTAAAAACACATCGCGGGTGGAATGGGCAACGTTAATAAAGAACCGAGTCAATCAAACACCGTTAAATGTACGGACAAAATTCCGACGACGGTAGCGCTTAGGAAAAGGAACATACAAGTGGGGGATGCCTCTTGCCCCTTCTGCACCGACGGGGAGGATTCGGTGAATCATTTGTTCACTTCTTGTATGGTGGCATCGCTCCTTTCGCAGCATATAAGTACGTGGTGCAAGATTCCGAACATTTTCGCTTTCTCTTTTAAAGACCTTCTCAAGCTTCATGGGTCGATGGGCATCTCGGAAAAAGAAAAGGAGGCTCTTCATGGTATAATTTTGGTTGGGTGATGGTGCTTGTGGAAAGCTAGGAATGAATGTGTGTTCAACAGGAAGCCGATTAGAGTGGAAAATATCATAAGTCAAGTCAAAGCGGTCGGGTTTTTATGGTTCTCCAAGAGATCGAAATTTCAAAATAACACTTGAGAGGATTGGTGTAAATTTGTAATTATGTAATTGTCGTGTGGTGTTTTGCTCGACCCAGTTTTGGGTCAGGTTTTTGTCTTTTAATGAAAGTTACCGTTAAAAAAAAAATCAAACACCGCTTTGTCTTGTCAATACGCCTTGCTTTTTCTGCACCTTTTAATTTATTAATTTATTTATTTTTTATTGTAGACTATCATTTATCTTAGCTAGGTTGAAAACCGCAATTTCTGGCCGTTGGTTTTTCATCCTTCTATACAATAAAAGAAACTAACATAACTTATTTTTTTCCTGACGAAAAAACATCAACCTTATTTAACTATATTAAAATTTCTCAACTAAAAAATATTTATAAAAAATGAATTTTTAACATTTTTTTAAAACAATAATATGTTAAATCTTATATCGGTTAAAATTCAATATAGTTACATTTCATATTTAAAAAAAAATTATACCACGTTATTTGAACTAATTTAAGAGTTAATGGACTTTACTTAAAATAAAAATTCAAGACCACAATATATAAAAAATAGTTTATTGACCATTTCGTGTATATTTACAAGCGTGATTATATATATATAGGATTAGGTTTCTAATTGTAAGAAGTGTGAGAAGAATTTAGAGTCATTAGATCAAATTGTAAAAAAAGATTTAATGGTTGAGATTAAATTGTAGGAGAAAAAAATGTTGGAATGATATTTTAGTCTTGGTCACTTTTGTTGACTTTTTATCAAGTCCCCCCTCATTTTTAAACATTCATAACTTTTACATACGACATTATTTTTTCAAAAAAATTACACCATAATAACGAGAGTTTTTTATCTTTAAAACGAGTATAGTGTCGTTATAAACAAAAAGAAAAAAAAATTACGTTTTCCAGCTCATTGTGTAATACAAGTTAAATGTGTAATACAAGTTCATTGTGTTATATGTATTTATCATTGTGTTTTACGTTTTTCAGCTCATTGTTTAATTAGTCAGGTCATTGTGTAATGCAAGTTCATCGTGTAATACAAGTTCATTGTGTAATACAAGTTCAATGTGTAATACAAGTTCATTGTGTTATATGTATTTATCGTTGTGTTTTACGTTTTTCAGCTCATTGTGTAATTAGTCAGGTCATTGTGTAATACAAGTTCATCGTGTAATACAAGTTCATTGTGTAATACAAGTTCATTGTGTAATACAAGTTCAATGTGTAATGCAAGTTCAATGTGTAATACAAGTTCATTGTGTTATATGTATTTATCATTGTGTTTTACGTTTTTCAGGTCATTGTGTAATTAGTCATGTCATTGTGTAATACAAGTTCATCGTGTAATACAAGTTCATTGTGTAATACCACGTCTAGTCATTGTGTAATACAAGTTCATTGTGTAATACCACGTCTGGTCATTGTGTAATATCTAGTCATTGTGTAATACAAGTTCACTGTGTAATACAAGTTCATTGTGTAATACAAGTTCACTGTGTAATACAAGTTCAATGTGTAATAGAAGTTCATTGTGTTATATGTATTTATCATTGTGTTTTACGTTTTTTTAGCTCATTGTGTAATTAGTCATCGTGTAATACAAGTTCATTGTGTAATACAAGTTTATTGTGTAATACCACGTCTGGTCATTGTGTAATTAGTTAGGTCATTGTGTAATACAAGTTCATTGTGTAATACGAGTTTAATGTGTAATACAAGTTCATTATGTTATAGGTATTTATCATTGTGTTTTACGTTTTTCGGCTTATTGTGTAATACAAGTTTATCGTGTAATACAAGTTCATTGTGTAATACCACGTCTGGTCATTGTGTAATACAAGTTCAATGTGTACTACAAGTTCATCATGTAATACAAGTTCATTGTGTAATACAAGTTCATTGTGTAATACCAAGTCTGGTCATTGTGTAATACAAGTTTTTTGTGTAATATAAGTTCATTGTGTAATTAGTCAAGTCATTGTGTAATACAAGTTCATTGTGTAATTAGTCAGGTCATTGTGTAGTTTATTGTGTCAAATATTTTTCATCATTGTGTTATATGTTTTCATCGTTGTGTTTTATGTTTTCCAGCTCATTGTGTAATTCGCTCAAATATGTCAGGTCATTGTGTAATACGCTCATTGTGTAATATCAGGTCTGATCATTGTGTAATATCAGACCTTGTATTACACATTGACCAGGTGTATTACACATTGACCTGATGTATTACACATTGACCTGATATATTACACATTGACCATTATGTCCTCCCTTTAAAAACAATAAAATGACACATGTCAAGCTTAGAATCCGTCTTACCCTTCTTATTTTTAAAACCATTTTTACTATAACCTAACCATATATATATATATATATATATATATATATATATATATATATATATATACACACACTAGCTTAGATCTTGTGTCTATACACGGGGTGAAAGAATCAATACATAAAATTTTTAAATATTTATGTATATATATATATATATATATATATATATATTACATGTGTAAAATGTATTACATATACTAATGATAGAAAATAAAAATTCAAAATATGTAAAAACTAATATATAATTGAGTTTTGAAAATACTTTAATTATTATTTAATGTAATTTGACTTTCCTTTACTATTTGATTGGAAATAAAAGATATATAATTAAATTTCAGTATTTCTTATAATAAATGATAATTTAAAATAAGTGTGTTTTATTAATATAATTAGTATTATCCTTAAAAGTATATTATTAATAAAAGATGGAATTGTATTTAATAAGAGAGAGACGAGAAAAAAATGATGAGAATGAATATGGAGACGACACGTTGCATGAAAAAACCTTTATTTATTAGATAGTATAGATATATATTAAAATTAGGTTGAGAGAGTTTATTTTAAAAAAAAAAAATAGAAAAAGGTATATTGGTTGTGTATGATACCGACCCTGATATTTAATGGAAAAAATTACGATTAATTGCTTTTGATATATTAAAAAAATACTACAAAATAAGATATACTAAACAGCATACAGTTTCAAATAACAAAACTAATAGCTCGAAGAAGAAGGATTATGATAATTTTAATTTCATTATTTAGTATATACTTTTTGTTGATCAATTCTTCATGATTATAGAAAACAATAAAGTAATTATACCTGATAAGCTAATTCAAAGAGATAAGACGTCATGATTCACAGGAAGATCGAGTTTCCATTTAAGGTGTACGGTTATGATAGCTAAGGTGATTTCATAAAAACTCACGGTTATTAGAGAGAGATGGATGAATTTGGTGTTAGTGGTAATTGAATGAATTAGTCAATTCACTCTAATTATCTCTCTTTATATATGTACACCCAATGAGGAAACCCATTAATGGCCTATTAAGATTAATTAGACGCATCAACTAATTACTAGTCATAGATTAATAAATAAATAAACAATTAATAATTTAATAATTAAATAAATGATTATAAAAGCCACATAATAATACCGTGTCTTACACTTTTATTTATTTAAATTTATTCTCAGATTTCAGAAAACTTATTTGATAACAATTGTCACACACCCAAAATCCACTAACGGAGTTTTACCGTTAGGAGCGTGACATACCAGGATCTCAGTCATTAGTTACGTTGAACGACTCTATATGAGTTTAAGAAAACCACTAGTATACGGATTTAATGTAAGACTTGCGGAAGCGAAAAGTTAGATGAAAAGCATGAGTCAAAACAGTCGCGCCAAAAATAAACAATTCAACAATAATTAAAATAAATAGTCTTTGAGTTTGAAAAATGATGGACTTCAAATGTATGCATGCCTTAGCTTGTGCTTGTACCTTAATGACCTGAGAAAACATACTAAAACGTGTCAACACTAGGTTGGTGAGTTCACAGGTTTCAATGTTTGTAAAGTTTACTAGATAATATCATTTACAATTTATATCATAGGTAGCTAACCTAGTACATGTTACTAAAGCGTTTCGACACCGAAGCTGACTGTTTATGTTTGTACTGCCTCCCACCATGACTATCATAATCAATGGTGAATGTTTAGGTCAATGTTACACCCGTTCGACTTCCCGTCGTGTTAGCGCGACTAACACGGGTGGGGCTTGTCAATGCCCTGTAGTACTACTCAAGATTACATCGCTAACCCATATACTAACGGTTCGATAAGTAAGGACTTTCATGATATGTTTGCGCTTAGTACACAAGTGATATAAAAGAAATGTAAGATCTAAATGTTCGTACCCATGTTTTCTCCCCCAAGTTTAAATCATAAGAAAAGGGGCCGTGAAACTCACCTTAGAGTATGTGCGAAAGAAAGCGAACTTAGAATGCTTGACGACTAACTGCCACCTATAAACACCGGTTTATAAGTGCGTGTTTGTGCAAGATGATAGATACCCTTAGTATCCAAACAATACTATTGTTTAAGTATTTAGAAAAAGTTTGCAAGTTTGACCAAGTTTGACTAAGTTTGACTAAGTTTGACCAAGTTTGACTAAGTTTGACCAAGTTTGACTCGACGACCCGTTGGTGATTCAATGTATGAAATATTGTTTGATTAATATAATACTTCCATATTACACACATAAGATCATGCAGGTAAAACTTAGCAACAATTCCTTATTGTTCTAGTATGCTAGCACAGTTACCACATATAGTAAGTTTCTATATTTAGCAGGTTTCTATAAATAGAAAGTTTCCAAAAATAGCAGGTTTGTTCGGGACTCATGTTTCCTGGAAACTATCATCATTGATATATTCATAGGATCACTCTAACATGTTCTAGTTCATCACATCACATAACAATGGTCCAGAACCTAAACATACAAATCATAATTCAAGACAAAGTTTCTATATTTAGTAACCTATGACTAGAATGCGTGATTTCAAACACTCAACACGTTACAACAAGTTATTGTGTCCTATCTAACATAGAGCTATCATCAAACCATATCATGCATGTCTAAATAGCAAGTTATAACCACTTTTAACAATTAAAGTTTCCTTATTTGGAAAGTTCACAAACCGATCTAGGTATTCAAAATCTGATTTCACAAATCATGTAAACATGCATCAAGTAACACATAACCATCATCACATCATCCTAATCATGTCTAGCATGCAAGATAGAAATCATAAAAAGTTTCCTCTTTTAGTAAATCACCCATTACACGCTTTATTCATACAATTAACACGTCAAATCAATCCTAGATCTTTCAACCAATATAATTACAACTATATTAATCATAATCCACGTCTAGCATGCGATTCCTATCCATCACATAATCAACCATATTCAATTTTCACATCATATGCCAACTAGGGTTTCATACACGTTCATAAAATCATCAATACGATACAACAACATCAAACAATTAACTAATCCATTATCATATTTCAAAATCATTAAGTTTGGATAATCTAGGGTTTCGATCTCAAAAATAAAATTGAAAAAGTGACGGAATCAGATGAAACGACTTACGTAGAGATGTTAGAAACGCCTAGACTAGCACGTATCTACTTTCGGATTCACGATCGGGGCTCGAACGAAGGTTATATGGTTGCATGAAGGTTCAGTCAAGTGATGGGGGTGGGGAGGTTGAAGTCGCGACGGCAACAAGGAGCAACAAGGTCAGGGTTTTAGTTTTTTTTTTATAAAGTTTATATATATCCTTAATTGTATTCATGGGTTTTAAGTTGGGCTACGGGCTTTTTAAAGGTCCATAACTCTAATTAATTAAATAACACTTATTTAATACTTAAAATTTTTGATTTTTATTTTTATAAAAACACTATCTTTTATAAAAATACTAAATACACTTAACACACGATAAGCACGCACGAAAACAATAACATTCATACAATTCAAGTAAATTTACGTAATCACCTAAAGTTCACATAATTTATATTAAATATAAATTATTAAATGTTCGTAATGTTAATTTCGATTAATTACCAACGTTCCGGATTTAAACTCAAGTGCGATCCGCTGTGTGTGAACTGACTGACACATTTAATTAACCTAATTAAATGCAATGTACACGTGACTAACTGAGATAACTGAGTTTGTAACAAATAATGTTTGAACTAACGAGGTTTGAGTTAACGGGGTTAACCTGAATTTGTCGGATGTCACATCATCCCCTTGTTGAAAGAATTTTCGTCCCGAAAATTAAACGAAGTCGGTAACTCTGAAACAAAAAGTTTAGGTTTGTCACATCATCCCCTTGTTGAAATAAATTTCGTCTCGAAATTTAGTTAGTACCTTCCGTGTTTGCTGTTGACTGTTTGAAAAGGTGATGATACTTTTTCATCATTTGATCCTCTCGTTCCCACGTGAACTCCGGTCCACGCTTTGAGTTCCAGCGAACTCTGACAATAGGTATCTTACTGCGCTTGGGGGTTTTGACATATCTGTCCATGATCTCAACTGATTCCTTAATAAAACGTAGTTGTTCATCAATTTCCAACTCCTCGAGTGGAACTACAAGTGTCTCATCTGATAGGCACTTCTTTAGGTTTGAGACATGAAAGACATTATGCACTCCATTGAGTGTATCTGGTAGGTTAAGTTGATTTGCTACTGGAGCAATCCTTTTCACTATCTCGAATGGTCCAGCATAACGTGGGTTTAACTTTCCTCGTTTCCCGAAACGAATCACACCTTTCCAAGGTGAAACCTTTAATAACACTTTGTCGCCCACATGGAATTCTAGCGGTTTTCTGCGCTTGTCTGCATAACTCTTTTGACGGTCACGAGCTGCCGCCATACGGTTTCGGATTTGCACGATTTTCTCTGAGGTTTCATGCACAAGTTCAGGACCAGTAAGTTGACTATCTCCAACTTCAGCCCAACAAAGTGGTGATCGACACTTTCTCCCGTACAAAGCTTCAAACGGTGCTGCTTTGATGCTAGTATGATAGCTGTTATTGTAAGAGAATTCCACTAAAGGCAAGTGAGTCTCCCAACTGTTTCTGAAATCGATCACACAAGCTCGTAGCATGTCTTCTAGGGTTTGTATGGTACGTTCACTCTGGCCATCTGTTTGAGGATGGTACGTTGTGCTCATATTCAGGCGCGTGCCTAGAGCTTTCTGTAATGATTGCCAGAAACGTGAGGTGAATCGGGCGTCTCTATCGGAAATGATGGAGATTGGCACTCCATGACAGGATACTACTTCTTTAAGATAGAGGCGAGTTAACTTTTCCATTTTGTCGGTCTCTTTGATAGCAAGAAAATGAGCGGATTTGGTTAGGCGATCCACTATCACCCAGATTGTGTCACATCCAGTAGGGGTTCGGGGTAATTTGGTTATGAAATCCATGGAAATATGCTCCCATTTCCACATCGGGATTTCCGGTTGTTGAAGTAATCCAGATGGCTTTTGGTACTCCACCTTGACCTTGGAACAAGTCAGACACTTGCTCACGTAGGTGGCTATGTCGGCTTTCATGTTCGGCCACCAATACAAAACCTTGAGATCGTGATACATCTTGTCGGATCCCGGATGGATAGAGTATCGGGATTTGTGAGCTTCATCCATGACTAGATCTCTTAGGTTTCCAAATACTGGTATCCATATTCGTTCCGCAAAATAACGAATACCATCTGCTTTAACGTCAAGTTGTTTCTCCATACCACGAGTGGATTCAAGTGATAAGTTCTCCTCTTTTAAGGCTTCGAGTTGGGCATTACGGATTTGTTCGGGTAATCCTGTATGAATAGTGAGTTGTAATGCTCTAACCCGTCGGGGTTTGGTTTCTTTTCTGCTTAAGGCATCGGCTACCACATTAGCTTTGCACGGATGGTACTTGATTACACAATCATAATCGTTTAATAACTCGATCCAACGACGTTGACGCATGTTCAACTCTTTCTGCTAAAAAATATGCTGAAGACTCTTGTGATCGGTGTAGATGGTGCACTTGGTACCGTACAAGTAATGTCTCCATATCTTGAGTGCAAACACCACGGCTCCTAACTCCAAATCGTGAGTCGTGTAGTTCTTTTCGTGGATTTTTAACTGTCGAGAAGCGTATGCGATAACCTTGTCGCGTTGCATCAACACACAACCGAGACCTTGGATGGAGGCATTGCAATACACCACGAAGTCATTCGTTCCCTCTGGTAGAGATAGGATATGTGCACTACATAGTTTCTGCTTCAGTAGCTGGAATGCTGATTCTTGCGTCTCGCCCCAATTATAGGGTTTATCTTTTTGGGTTAAGGAGGTGAGGGGTTGGGCAATCTTTGAGAATCCCTCGATAAAACGACGGTAGTATCCGGCCAATCCTAGGAATTGTCGAACTTCGGTTGGAGTTGTGGGTGCTGCCCAATTTTTAATAGCTTCCACTTTGGCTGGATCGACATGTATTCCCTTCTCATTGATCACATGTCCTAAAAATTGAACCTCTCGAATCCAAAAATAGCATTTGGAAAACTTCGCGTACAGCTGCTCCTGTTTCAGTAGTTCAAGGATCAAACGCAGATGCTCCTCATGCTCTTCCTGACTCTTAGAGTATATGAGGATATCGTCAACAAAAACAATGACGAATTGGTCCAGATAAGGTTTACACACACGGTTCATGAGGTCCATGAACACCGCGGGTGCGTTAGTTAATCCAAATGGCATGACCAAAAACTCGAAATGGCCGTACCGGGTTCTGAATGCAGTCTTGGATATATCTTCATCTCGAACTCTCAGCTGATGATATCCAGATCTTAAGTCGATTTTTGAGTAGAAACTTGACCCTTGAAGTTGGTCGAATAAGTCGTCAATGCGGGGTAGTGGGTAGTTGTTCTTGACTGTTATTTTGTTTAACTCTCGGTAATCAATGCACATACGGAAAGTTCCATCTTTCTTTTTGACAAATAGGACTGGAGCTCCCCATGGCGATGAGCTCGGTCGGATGAAACCTTTATCCAACAACTCTTGCAGTTGTGTAGATAGCTCTTGCAACTCACTTGGTGCCAGTCTGTAAGGTGCTCGAGCAATAGGCGCTGCTCCGGGTGTTAGGTCAATGACGATGAGGTGGAAGACCAGGTAGGTCTTCAGGAAATACTTCTGGGAATTCGCGAACGATAGGGATATCTTCTAACTTTTTCTCCTCAGTGGACTTGTCAGCGACAAAGGCTAATATCGCGGTATGACCCTTACGTAGACACTTCTGAGCCTTCATGAAAGATATGATGCCCATGACTGCACCACTTCTTTCGCCCTGAACGGATAGTATCTCTCCACTAGGAAGGGGTACACGAACGATCTTCTCACTACATATGATCTCGGCTTGGTTTTTAGACAACCAATCCATGCCCACAATTATGTCAAAACTGCCAAGTGTAACTGGCATGAGATCGATGTCGAGTTTGTGACCAGAAAGTTCTAACTGACATTCCTTGAGAATGTGGGTTGCCTCGATTACTTTACCGTCTGCTATCTCTACGGTATAATGATGTTCTAGTAAAGTTGGGTTTATTCCTAACCGACCACTAAGTTCTCTAGATATAAAACTTCTATCGGCGCCAGTATCAAAAAGTACAGAAGCATAATGATCGTTTAAGAGAAACATACCATTCACCACGTTCCGAGCATCTCCCGATCCAATCACAAATGCTCGGCCCTTTGCACCATTTCCGTTGTTATTACCATTTCCACCTTGGTGGTTATTACCATTTCCATTACCGCCCTGATGATTGTTGCCATTTCCATTCCCGTTTCCGTTTCTCCTCAACTGCGGGCAATTTTTCTTGAAATGCCCTTCTTTACCACACTCAAAACAGCCTTTGGGTGCGTCTCCAGGTGGTGTCTGTTTGTTCTGCAGGTCTACTCTACAGTCTTTGGCCAAATGACCCATCTTTCCACACCGGTTGCAACGATACCGGTCACACGTTCCATGATGGTGGAAGTTAGATTTGTTGCACTTCGGGTACTTGCCAACATAAGAACCCTGATTCTGCTGAGAAGAGTTAGACTGACTGTTATTCTTTGACGGTTCAAACTTATGGTGTTGCTGTTGCTGTTGCTGTTGCTGAGAAGGTGGGTTTGACTGGAAGGTTTTGGGGAATGAACTGTCAAACTTCCGCTTGTTGTCAGTTGTCTTTGATAACGCACCTTTAGGGGGTAGAGTGCCCTGAGCGACTGCCTGATCGATCAGCCTGTGAGCTAACCTGATTGCTTGCTGGATCGTAGTGGGATTAGAAGATGTCACCATGTTCTGAATCTGCGGGACCAAACCATCAATGAATTTCTCGATTCTCTTTGAGGGAGGTGTTACCATTTGCGGACAAAAGTTCACCAGTTCATGCGAACGAGTAGTGTAGGCTTCAATTTCCGATCCCTCCATCTTGAGGTTCTAGAACTCGCCCTCAAGTTTCTGCACTTCATCACGGGGACAATACTCCTCCCGCAGCATAGTCTTAAATTCATCCCATGGCAATGCATTCGCCATCTCAAGAGTTAGCATTTGCACCTGAGAGTTCCACCAAGTAAGGACCGGACCCTCAAGTGTGCCAGATGCATATTTCACCTGATTATTCGGTGGACAGTTACACATTGCAAAAGCGGATTCAGATTTCTCCATCCAGCGGAGTAAGCCAACAGCCCCTTCGGCTCCACTGAACGAGTGAGGCTTGCAATCCATGTACGCCTTGAAAGTACAAACCTTCTGGTGGTTATGCTGACCTGAATTGTAAACAAGAATGCGCTTTAAGAATACCATATTCGAATTTGAGTTTAGGATGAAAGATGACTCACTAGAGTCGATAATATGTTTCTTTACCTCCAGCAATAATAGCGGCGTGAGTAGCTGCTACTGCTTCAGCCACACGCTCATTTATGAGTGTCGTGAGCTCGGCTGCAGTCATGTTAATGTTTCCGCGACCACCGCGTCCTCCAGCGCGTCCACCACGTCCATTTCCTCTTCCAAACATTATCTTTACATTCACAACATACAATAATGAGAAAAATACATCGCATTTTTATCATCATACAAGTACCAGTAAACAAAGAAATTCAAACCACAACATCTAACATTTCAATAATAGTAATACTTGATAAAATAAATTGTAACGATTACAATTAAATTCAACCAAACATCAAAATTCTAGAAACATCTGTTGGATGGGAACAACCCTGCCCATCTAGGTTCAAAAGGAAAGACGCAAATAAGTAATGAAGATAAGGTATCAAATGCCACTACTAGCTGATGTAACATCAGATGCTGCATCATCATCCTCATCCTGGTCTCCTGCAGGTGCATCCTCTGGTGCAACTCCTGCTGCTTCAGCAACTGCAAGTCGAGCCTCCACTTGCTCAATCCTGGTGTGGAGTATATCTAGGTTCCACTCTGCAGTGTTCAGCCGGTCCTCCATATCCACACATCCAATTTCCAAATTCTCATGAGCCGTATCAGTTGCTGCTAAATCTACAGTCAGTTTGGTGATCCTCTGATTCATCAACATCTCTCGCTGAAGTATGCTAGTAATCTTTCCCGTTGCGTCCCTCATGTTCCGGATCTCCCGGTCCATCCTAGCCACAATGGCAGCTATCACCTGCTCATAGGGGTACTGCAATGGTGGCAAAGCTTGTACAGAAGATGATGAAGAAGAAGCAATGTCAGCAGTGAGTGGAGGTGGGACTTCCTCCTCGCGGATCCAGTTCCTGATCCTATCGGGATACCAATCCCAGTCCTGCGTGTTATCTCTGACACGCACATGAATAGGCTCGTCATGCCCTACAGTGGTATTGGTCGGGTTGAGTCGACGTCTCCTCGGCTCTGGCAAAGGTACGGTAGGAACATCGTGCTCCTGAACGACTGGGGATGCGGGTGAATTAGGCGGGGTCGACATTTCCTGTAACGGGATGAGTGGGTGCCATGTATGAGTGTAAGTGCTGTGTAACTAATGCATGTACGTGGTTATAGTCTAGTATGCATTTCCTAGTTCTCTATAACCAATGGCTCTGATACCAATCTGTCACACCCCCAAAATCCACTAACGGAGTTTTACCGTTAGGAGCGTGACATACCAGGATCTCAGTCATTAGTTACATTGAACGACTCTATATGAGTTTAAGAAACCACTAGTATTGCTCATAGTCACGATGCAACACTAGTAATGAAAACACGGATTTAATGTAAGACTTGCGGAAGCGAAAAGTTAGATGAAAAGCATGCGCCAAAACAGTCACGCCAAAAATAAACAATTCAACAATAATTAAAATAAATAGTCTTTGAGTTTGAAAAATGATGGACTTCGAATGCATGCATGCCTTAGCTTGTGCTTGTACCTTAATGACCTGAGAAAACATGCTAAAACGTGTCAACACTAGGTTGGTGAGTTCACAGGTTTCAATGTTTGTAAAGTTTACTAGATAATATCATTTATAATTTATATCATAGGTAGCTAACCTAGTACATGTTACTAAAGCGTTTCGACACCAAAGCTGGCTGTTTATATTTGTACTGCCTCCCACCATGACTATCATAATCAATGGTGAATGTTTAGGTCAATGTTACACCCGTTCGACTTCCCGTCGTGTTAGCGCGACTAACGCGGGTGGGGCTTGTCAATTCCCGGTAGTACTACTCAAGATTACCTCGTTAACCCATATACTAATGGTTCGATAAGTAAGGACTTTCATGATATGTTTGCGCTTAGTACACAAGTGATATAAAAGAAATGTAAGATCTAAATGTTCGTACCCATGTTTTCTCCCCCAAGTTTAAATCATAAAAAAAGGGGTCGTGAAACTCACCTTAGAGTATGTGCGAAAGAAAGCGAACTTATAATGCTTGACGACTAACTGCCACCTATAAACACCGGTTTATAAGTGTGTGTTTGTGCAAGATGATAGAAACCCTTAGGATCCAAACAATACTATTGTTTAAGTGTTTAGAAAAAGTTTGCAAGTTTGACCAAGTTTGACTAAGTTTGACCAAGTTTGACTAAATTTGACCAAGTTTGACTCGACGACCCGTTGGTGACTCAATGTATGAAATATTGTTTGATTAATATAATACTTCCATATTTCACACATAAGATCATGCAGGTAAAACTTAGCAACAATTCCTTATTGTTCTAGTATGCTAGCACAGTTACCACATATAGTAAGTTTCTATATTTAGCAGGTTTCTATAAATAGAAAATTTCTAAAAATAGCAGGTTTGTTCGGGACTCATGTTTCCTGGAAACTATCATCATTGATATATTCATAGGATCACTCTAACATGTTCTAGTTCATCACATCACATAACAATGGTCTAGAACCTAAACATGCAAATCATAATTCAAGACAAAGTTGCTATCTTTAGTAACCTATGACTAGCATGCGTGATTTCAAACACTCAACACGTTACAACAAGTTATTGTGTCCTATCTAACATAGAGCTATCATCAAACCATATCATGCATGTCTAAATAGCAAGTTATAATCACTTTTAACAATTAAAATTTCCTTATTTGGAAAGTTCACAAAACCGATCTAGGTATTCAAAATCTGATTTCACAAATCATGTAAACATGCATCAAGTAACACATAACCATCATCACATCATCCTAATCATGTCTAGCATGCAAGATAGAAATCATAAAAAGTTTCCTCTTTTAGTAAATCACCCATTACACGCTTTATTCATACAATTAACACGTCAAATCAATCCTAGATCTTTCAACCAATATAATTACAACTATATTAATCATAATCCACGTCTAGCATGCGATTCCTATCCATCACATAATCAACCATATTCAATTTTCACATCATATGCCAACTAGGGTTTCATACACGTTCATAAAATCATCAATACGATACAACAACATCAAACAATTAACTAATCCATTATCATATTTCAAAATCATTAAGTTTGGATAATCTAGGGTTTCGATCTCAAAAATAAAATTGAAAAAGTTGACGGAATCAGATGAAACGACTTACGTAGAGATGTTAGAAACGCCTAGACTAGCACGTATCTACTTCCGGATTCACGATCGGGGCTCGAACGAAGGTTCTATGGTTGCTTGAAGGTTCGGTCGAGTGATGGGGGTGGGGAGGTTGAAGTCGCGACGACAACAAGGAGCAACAAGGTTTGGGTTTTAGTTTTTTTTTATAAAGTTTATATATATCCTTAATTGTATTCATGGGTTTTAAGTTGGGCTACGGGCTTTTTAAAGGTCCATAACTCTAATTAATTAAATAACACTTATTTAATACTTAAAATTTTTTATTTTTATTTTTATAAAAACACTACCTTCTATAAAAATACTAAATACACTTAACACACGATAAGCATGTACGAAAACAATAACATTCATACAATTCACGTAAATTCATGTAATCACCTAAAGTTCACATAATTTATATTAAATATAAATTATTAAATGTTCGTAATGTTAATTTCGATTAATCACCAACGTTCTGGGTTTAGACTCAAGTGCGATCCGCTGTGTGTGAACTGACTGACACATTTAATTAACCTAATTAAATGCAATGTACGCGTGACTAACTGAGTTTGTAACAAATAATGTTTGAACTAACGAGGTTTGAGTTAACGAGGTTAACCTGAATTTGCCGGATGTCACAACAATCATATCTGTGGAGTAAGTCTCTCGTGTAATTTACTCATATCTTTATTCTTTATATACACATCTACCTTAGGTCACGTCATTTCACAACGCTATGTTATGAGCGTGTAATTACAATTTTGTGTTTTTAAATCTTGATATAAGTTGCATTAGTATGCGTGATTACATTCACGAAAGTACGACTTTAGCGTAATAGTATTGTTACGTAATTATAATGTGTGATTAATCACAAAACCGTGTGCCTAGCATATTTATATTTATATATATAGGTTGTGCAATTATGTCGTGTAATCATATCAACGCATATAACCGTCACCCAAAATACACGTGTCTTACGGTGGGACTTCATGCGTTGCTAACGAAAAAAAGAACATTTTTTTATTGGAATATACTCTTTACACATGAATAATTGGCTTTTACACAAACATACAACTAGAAAGATAAAAAGATAGTACTTGAAAAAGATTCTAAAACCCTCTCAAGACTGATTGAGCCATTTCAAAAGAACCAGATCCTTTCATGTTAATTTGATGTGAACCATAATGCCCTGGAATGAAGCAAAACGGATCAACAGGATCGAATATGATAAAAGAAAAGTGATAATTACACAGTTTACTTTTTTTTAATTAAAAACAAATGTAACAAAATTATCTTCTTTTTAGCATTCCTCCCAATCTAACAACTATTTTGGGTACGTAATATTCGTTCTATGTAATGACGAGTATTTATAAACATTCTAGCTATCATTCTCGCAATCTACCGCCTCGCTAGCCAACTTACCCGGCTACACGACCTTATACCTACCACTTCGACTTACCTTGCTATCATGCTGATGCAAAGCGGAAACACAAAGATAAATCAAGAATAGCTCAAAGAATTTTTATTAGAATACTGAATGAATTGCTTATTATAAAAGAGCCTTTATACATGGGAATTCGAAATTACAAATCACGCAGTTAAAATTGAAACAAAAAATAAACACACAAAATACATTAATTAAGGATTCACACGTTTTGGACAAAAAAAGAAAATGTTAAAATTGAGAAATTTGATGAATCAATTGATTGACGAAATCAGGTCCCTAAATGATTGAATTCAGGTCAGACAACTGGGTCAAACCGTTGTAAGTGTTTGCCATGTGATCCAACTCATCGAGGTCTTTTGCGCCAATGGTTATATGTCGTAACTCCAAACGTAGTACAATTTATGCCCGTTTTAACTTTGAGGCTTTTCTGACCTATTTTCTCCTGTTTAGTTAGTACAGTTAGAAGTCCGCTAACTCCTGAGTCAGCTCCTTATCGCATGCGATCCACTCGCTACACCTATTCCAAACCGACTTCAAGTTCTAGTGAAATGTCAGGTTCTAAATTTTGTTGTCCTTAGAACATGTGGTATACCCAAGTGAGTGAGTGTTTAGTGAGGGAAAAAATGGTTGACACGTGATACCACGTCAAATTCTATAAATCTCACACCAACCTCACTTGGCAACGGAAATACCCAAGTGAGTGAGGGTGGTGTGGAATTAAATGCATTAAACAAATTGTACAAATATACAAACACAAGGTACAACCATATTTTCTTCTCCTTCCCCTTTTCTTCCCGTGAAGAACCTCACGGAAGAGGCTCACTCTCCTCACGAAAACAAGAAGGTGGTGAGCCCTCTCCCTCACTTGAGTGAGCAACCTCACGGAAGATCTCTCACGAGACCATACCACATGATCTTAAGTAGCGAATAACAATTGGATGCTTAAATTTTTTATTTTTAAAACAGTTTATCCTTTTTGTGGTGGATTAATGAAGTTGAGATAGGTTAGTTTGTTATAACAATATCTAAATCTATATCTATACTATATAATAAATAATGGTTTTTGTATGTCATGGGTCACCACCATATTCAATCTCATTATTTTTTTTCCGGCTCTCTCTCTTATTAAATGCACCTATATCTTTTAATAAATTACTAATTATACTAATAAAACACATTTATTTTAAATTATAATTTATTATAAAAAACTTTGAAACCTAATTATGTAATTTTTATTTTCAATCAAATAGTAAATGAAAGTTAAATTACATTAAATAGTAATTGACGCATTTTCGAAAACCAATTATATCTTATTTTTTTACATATTTTGAATTTTATTTTCTATGCTTAATATATGTATAGTAATACATTTTTACACTTGTAAAATACATAAATAGAATTTGAAAAATTTACGTATTGATATTTTTCACCCCGTGTGTATTACACGGGGTCTAAGCTAATACTATATAATAAATAAAGGTTTCTTAATGTCACGTGTCGTCTATATATTCATTTTTATAAATTTTCCCCGTCTCTCTCTCTTAGTAAACACACTTCCATATTTTCAGTAGTAATATATTTTTAAACAAATTATTAATTATTCTAATAAAACACATATATTTTAAATTATCTCACATTAAAAGAAATTTTGAAATTTAATTACCTAGCTTATGTTTTCAATCAAACAATAAATGAAAGTCAAATTATATTGAATATTATTTAATGTATTTTTGAAACTTAATTATATATTAACTTTTTCATATTTTTTTATTTTGTTTTCTATTGTTTGTATATGTAATGCATTTTTTCATCTATAAAAAATATATATATAGGAGGAGGTTCAAATAAGAAGTAGATTTTCGCTAAAAAGTCTAAGAAATGATCAAAACTCTTATAAACGATATCAAACGAACTCCGATTGAGCTCATTTCAGCGGCGTTGGAACCGTATCGTCGAACTCTACCATCTTAGCTTTTAAGGTTTAGATTTTACGTTTGAATTTTATGATTTTAGTCTTATGGTTTAGATTTTAGGATTTAGATTTTATGGTTTAGGTTTTTTTGGGGTGGGGGTTTAGGTTTTTGGGGATGGGTGGGGATGGGTTTAGGTTTTTTTGGGGGGGGGGGGGTTTAGGTTTTTTTTTTTTTTTTTGAGGGGGGGGTTGGGTTTTAGGCTTTTTAGGGTGGGGTTGGCGGGGGGTTTAGGTTTTTGGGGGTGCGGGTGGAGGGGGTTTAGGTTTTTGGGTCCGGATTAGAGTTCGATGAGACGGTTCCAACGCCGCTGGAATGAGCTCAATCGGAGTTCGTTTGACCCACTTTTTAGCGTTTCTTAGCGAAAAACCACTTTTTAGTGAAACCTTCCCATATATATATATATAAAGATTTAATAATTTTATGTATTGATATTTTTCACCGTATGTAATACACAAGTTTTATGCTAGTTTATTATAAAAAAAATAAAGAAATTAAATGGATAATCTTGATAGGATGAATCTTTGAACTTAGTGACTCGACCTTGAATTTTCTATTAATTCACGTGAAGAGTTCAAATAAGGATCACTAATTTTGAATTGAATAAACTATCTATTGACAATTTACTATTGCAAAATATCTAAATCAATTTTTACTCTATGATTCACAATCATCTTCTATTCGTTAATGCACTATGACACGCAAAACAATAAATAAAAAAAGGGAATCTTAAAAACAAAAACATAGTTCATTTGATTTATAGATCTTAAATTCGACCACAAAAAATATAAAATATTATAAATTAGTTTTATTATCGTAATCCCTTAGACGTTTTATAAACAAATTGCAATATCTCTCTTACTTCGTATGCTACAAATTAAATAATTTTGAAACAGAACTATAACTATTTAAAAATCTTTTTTTTTTCTAAAAGGAAAAATGTTTTATATAATTAATAAAAGAATAAATGGATATTATATATTTCATGGAAATTACAAAAGAATATAATTTTAAATTTGAAAACTTAAATTAAGTTACTTACGTAAAACTAAACCATTTATCAAAAAAAAAAAAAAAAAAAAAAAAAAAAAAAATATTAAAGTATGATTTAGATTATTTATTTTTCTTGTATTTTAAAAAGAATAAATCAACAATTATTGTTTTTGTGATGGAGGATGATAAGGGATTTGCTTTATTTCATTTCATTTTTTTTCTTGAATATATTCTTGTTTTCTTTCACTTTTAGCATATATTCTATAAATCATAAAAGTACTAATAATTTATATATTTATGGAGTTGTTTTTTATTTTTGAAAAAAAAAAGATGTTTCAAATAACCGTTTTATGATTAATTTTGTAAGATTATGATTAATAACTATGAGTTTTATAAATCTCCTGATGGATATTACCATTATTGAAATATTGGCTTTCATCATCATGTAACAATAATACATTAATTTGATGGATAAATTCCATTGTTTTTTAGACATTAATTTTAATTTATTTATTATTCAGGATGGGGCAAGAAGAAAGCATGCTGGTGAAGTCTGGAAGCTTCATATTCAAGTGATATAAAATCTTTTAAACCTTCATATTCTATGTTAGAGACCGTGTAATACACATGGATTGAAGAACTATGATATTTGAAATGCATATTTTTATATACTTACTCTCACTTCCTATTAATTATATATTCTGGCATCCGGTCGTCATAGTTCATTGAACTTATTAACTGATTATGGTTGGATTAAATGATCCTGACTGTGATTATTTGATTGTTTACGGGTCAAATAATCATTTCTAGATATCCAAGTTGATACATAATTGATAAAACTGATTATGATAGCTCAAAATATGTAAAAATTACTTATTCACCCATACACATACCTTCTTTTTTAACAGCAAGGGTTGACTAAAAGTATGGGTCAAGCGGGTAAAACCTATTCATATTCATTTAGAGCAAAATCTATTCATTTGAGCAAATTAAGAATTCATTTGCTGCACAATTTGGTTTCCACAGTAGACTCAATCAAACTGAAACCAAATTCTATTCATTTGAGTAGTGTACAAAACATCAATTGGAAGTGCAACCTTCATTACATATGCAATTTTCTCTTACATTAAATTTAGGAAAAAGGTTACAAAATAAGAGCCCTAATGCTAGAAATAAACTAGACCGAAAACAACAAACAATATGAGCCATATTGCTACGAATAAAGCCTATATTGGACAGAAGAATAATCGTTTTCGTGGGTTCAAATCTGTCCACGAGGTACGAACTATAGCAACCCTATACCACATTCCCAGAGTGCCATGAAAGAACCTTGATGCTTTGATCGATTATAAGAGCTTGGTTTGTACGATTGAAAGAAATCAAGTAAACCTAAAAACTGAAATAGAACCTGTTGTGATGTGATCGATTGGAAGAACATCGTATATGTTTTAAAGAATTAAATGAAATAGAAAATGCTAAATGACAAATATACCTCATTTAACCCTAAAACTAACTAGGATTGACTGATGGTGGGGACTAAAAGTGCAAGCCTCTCACAAAAGTTTGGACTATGTTTACATCTTTTAAAATTTAAGGACTAAACTAGCAAAACGATCAAACCACAAAGACCAAATATGCAATTTTCTCTAACTGTAATGTAATGTAATTGGTAAATATATGTATACAACTTAAAAGAAGTATATAAATATTTTATATTTTTACCGTTTTTTATTATTTAAACCTGTGTATTACACGGGTCTCTAACTTAGTATTCTATAAATCATAAAAGTACTTATAATTTATATATTTATGGAGTTGTTTTTTCTATTTTTGAAAAAAAGATGTTTCAAATAACCGTTTTATGATTAACTTTGTAAGATTATGATTAATAACTATGAGTTTGTTGCTAATCATTTTATAAGTTGATTAAATGATATTCTTTTTCATAAAATTAACTGTTAAATATATAGAGCAGAGTTTCTATTTTCCTAATATTTATTATTTAATGGGCCAATTCTAGATACATTATCTAATTAGTTTGTGACAAAAAGATGACATTTTCTAAAGAAACAAAAATCCGGATTATTTTTTATTTGTTCTTTATTAATTACTAGTTTAGATCCCGTGTCTACACACGGGTTGAAAAATATTAATATATAAATTTTTTTAATTTTTGTGTATATATTTTACAGGTGTAAAAATATATTACATATATTAAGGATAGAAACAAACTCAAATAATGTAAAAATTAATATATAATTGGGTTTAAAAAATATTTAATATAATTTGACTTTCATTTATTATTTGATTGAAATTAAAGTTACATAATTAATTTTTAAAGTTTCTTATAATAAGTGATAGAAGTGCATTAAATAAGATAAAAGTACATTAAATAAGAAAGAGAGGCGGGAAAAAATGATAAGAATCAATATGGAGGCGACACGTGGCACTGAAAACCTTTATTTATTATATAGTATAGATATAGATTATGATACATATGTAAGATATTGATTGGAGCCAAGAAATTTTCTTCACTTCTAGTTTATTAGGTTAAGAGTGGAGGGGATGGAACCCTTCAACATCTAAGTACCCTAAGTTTCAATCAAAACACGTCATATCATGTCACGTCATTTTTACCCTAAACAATCTGAATGGGTTGCGACGGTGTTCACCTATACCAGCCTTCGTGAACCCGCCCTTTCAACCAACCAACCAACCAACCAACCATGGCTTTGCAAACCCGTCTACCCAATCCGTCCCCCAACTCGTCGCCCATGTGGTGGTGCTCCCCTATTACCAGCCTCTATCCGTGAAGTAAAGCTGAACTCACCCCTTACACCCAAATTAAAGCTTTAAATTAAACATTACATAAAATTATGTAATTTCACTTTACATAATTCAAATATACCGTTGTCTTTGTTGTTTATTATGATGATCATAGACTACCGTTGGATTAAACTAATATATTTTACTTTGTTAACGGTTTAACCCCTCAATTTTATTAATAATCTATTCTTTTAGGTTTTCATTTCGTGGAACACATTCTTTTATGTTTTCATTTAATATAGAGAGGGTCATTTAAAAAATAAAAATTTAAATAGAGAATTGTTTAAACCATATAATATACTTTTACGTAATATTTAAACTATAATACATAAAGTGTCTCTGTTTAAAATTAGGTCTGATTAAATGTGCCCTTAATAGTATATAACTTACAGAGTGTTACAGGCACGTTTATTTAAGAATTAGTAATATGTTGAGAATTATGGGAACTGTATAATACAATTTACATAATGTATTGAAGAATCAAAATTGTGGAAGAAAGAGTGGGTCTAAACGTCTTATATATCACATTTAAAGCATAACGTACAAATACATTGTGTGGTTCTCCCAATTTTCAATATGTTTTTGGTTGAAATGAAAGCTACTCTAAGGTGCTATATGTATTGAATGGCATTTAAATCCTTCGTTGTCATAGATACCACAAATAGAAGAATAGTATGATCCCACTTTATTACTTCCAAATATATATTTTTCTATGAGTAACGAAAATGATAAGATATTAGCTATGGTTTGGAGTGTAAGCCAAAAAGTGTCGTCACGTTGACAATAAGTGTTTTCATACTCACACTCACTAAAAATGTGTTATGGTTTAGTGTGCGTGAGCATAGTGAGTTACATTTTTTTTTCAATTTTAATGTATTTTATAATTATTTTTAAACAACTAATATTAATTTTTTACAACATATACATATTATCTGAAATGTCAATTCAAGCACGTGTCAAAACCACCTCTTTTTTGTTAAAATTTATATCGAAATGTTCATAAAAAAAATAAACAAGACTGCGTAGTTAGTTTTTTTAAAATAATTACCGAATACAAGTTATTTAAGAAAAATTAAATTAAGACCTAAATTAATTATTATAATAAAAAAATGAATGGTGTGGTGTTTGTTTTTTGTTGGCCCATTCAAATTAAAAATTGAATTGGTTTTACCCTCACGTCGTGGCTGGGCTCAATGTGAAAGGTCACACCCCCACTCACGCCCCAGGGGTCAATGTTTCACCTCGTGACCCTCTAATGTGGCATCTCACGTCTCCACTCATGGTGCCATAACGCAAGACGTAATATCATATCATTTTCGCTAATTATAGAAAAATGTATATTTGAAAGTAATAAAAAGGGATCGTACGTATTCATCTATTTGTGGCATCTATGACAACAAAGGATTTAAATATCATTCTCAATACAACCATACAAAAAGGATCGTACTTTTTTTTTAACGATGACTTTCAACTTTGAGTGGCAGTCGCATCTCCGACAAGTCGGAGACTCATCACCCCTTAATACCTGACCACTACGTTGTCTGAACCGGGCCCGCGGGTTCAGAGCGAGGGGTTAGGCGTTCCCCGGGAAACCATGGAGCCTGCTGTCACTTGACAGCAGTTGCGCCGCTACACAGGCCAAGACCCGCTAGCGTAACGCACTCCGGACTAAAACCCGGGTTGGCTCGGGTTTGAACTTGCGTGGCTTCGTTCAATCCTTCATTGCCTTACCACTGGACCAAAGCCAGTGGTTAAAAGGATCGTACTTCATTTGCCTTGGTGACTGCACAACCGCTTAAAACATCGGGATAATTACATAATAAAAATATTTCTATATTTAAAATTTGTGTCTAAAGATATATTAAAAAAATTTAAAATAAAATAAAGAAAAAAAATTAGGAGATAGAATACATAAATTATGTTTCTAACAATGTCCAAATTAAATATGTTTTTATAGATATATTTTTACTTATTAGACGACCTCCAACGGGTAATCTTTAGTAATCTATGAAGTGTCCTAGCAACGCTTTTTGACAGGGTTGCATTGGAGGGTATAGCCCGTAGGAGGGGCTGTGCAAAGGCACCATTGGACGAGTTTTGTGAGAAGGGAGGAGATATACCATATGCGTGGGTGGAAGAGGTGATATGTAACATCCCGAAAATAATAAACGACAATAAATGGAAACGGGTTAAACGCGAGACGAACGGAATAAACGAGCGTGGAATGGGCCAGCTATGGGTTTGCGCGCGTATAGGCTCAAGGGTAGTCTCTCCCTATAAATACCCTAGCCCATCTCTCTCTCTCTCATTTTACAAGTTCTAGAGAGAGAAACCGAAGAGAGAGAAAGTAGACGGATTGACCCGAGATTCCAGCAAAGTGTTGCTCCATAGCTCGTGAGGAGAACCTCTGAATCAGAAGCTCGATACAGGTAACGGTTTGGTCTAGATCTGAGTTTTTGTTCATTTTGGGGTTTTCGGGTTTTGGATGAAAAGTTAACGTTTTTACGCATAAAACTTGAAAATGAACATAGATCTAACATCTAGAAGGAAAAACGAACGTTTTGAACAAAAGTCGGGATCTTGACGTGATCAGATCTGCGTGCAAAAAGTTAGGGTTTTTACGGGGAAGAAGGTCCTGCGTACTTATCAAGTACGCATGAAGCAGGTCCTGCGTACTTATCAAGTACGCATGAAGCGAAGTCTGCGCACTTATTAAGTACGCAAGAACAAAGCCCTGCGCACTTGGTAAGTGCGCAGGCATCATGCTGGTTGGTAAAGTCAGTATGTTCGCCTAGTTCAGAATGGTTAAACCGTTAAAGTCGGGATTGGTCTGATGTGTATTTAATTAATCAATTCAGATCGGAAGTGACGTGTTGGACCTTTGTTTAGGACAACCCAGATTAGCTTATCAGGTGAGTTCTAGAAGCCCTTCTTTAAATGCTTTAATTAATATTTTTGGGTTGGTGTGCATACATACGACACGATGTTTACGAAATGAGGTTTATAAAACGATGTTTACGAAGGACGATGTTATGAAATGTTTTGCCAAACGAAGTTTATGAAATGTTTACGAATGAAATGTTATTTAATAAAACGTATGAATGCTTTAACTAAAATGAGGTAATGGTTTTGAGAAAGTCACGAATGAACGAATCTGTCACGAGTTCCTACGGGAGCTAGGGTATGTATGTATGTATTGGCCTTACCCTTATGGGGGGCCTTTGTGGCTGGCTAACGGTTGTACAACTGGTTGATGGTGTGGTGACGACGGTCACCCATGGGATTACCGGGATCCCGATGGAAGGTACTATTCCTTGCGGGGAAATAGTGCCTAAGGTATGTTCTGTCTACCTAGAGGTAACGAGCCTTAGGAGACATATGTCTGGTCTACCTATAGGTAACGAGCCTTAGGGGATCTGGGTGACGGATGACTTAGAAGTAACGAGCCTTAAGTTCATCCGCTGGTATGCGATGTATGGAATTGACGGTTACGAGAAGGCGCAGATTCGGTTCATGTTGACTTATGTTATGATGCTATGTTACGATGTTATGATGATGTTAAGTTATTGCATGTTTTACGTACGCTTTTGTTAAACCAATGTATGTTATGTTTTTGGAAAAATGTTTATGTTAAAGTTTTATGTAAAGCTAGAACTCATCAGCGTAGCTGACTTTTAGTATGCATATTCAGGTTAAGGCAGGTTATGATGATGGACGGTGATGCTGGGCGACTTGATGAGTTACGGGGATGATATGAAGACTGACATCCCATTATGATTAGCTTATGTTATGTTTATGTATTAGACTATGTTACGCTTCCGCATGTTGAACAATGTTATGATTATGTTTTAATGAAATTTTCCGCTGTGTTATTTTGATATTCAAGTTTAAGAACTGTTTGTGAATGAGTAAATCCAACAAGTGAGGCCTACCGGGTTTGGGGCCTTACATGAGAGAATGAGGAGAGAAACTTTGTAACATAATAAAAATAAATATAAATTAAAAAATTGTGTCTAAGGATATTTTAAAATTTTATAAAATATAATAAATAAATTTTTGGACAAGATATATAAATTATGTTTCAAACAATATCTAAATTATTATGTTTTTATAGATCGTATTTGGGTTCCCGATCGTGACGATCTCCGAGCATTCATCATGACCGAAGCACACAAGTCTCGATATTCTATTCATCCCGGTGCGGATAAAATGTACCAAAATCTTCGTCCACAATATTGGTGGCCCGGCATGAAGAAAGACATTGCCTTGTTCGTAGCAAAATGTCTCACATGTTCTAAAGTCAAAGCTGAGCATCAACGTCCTTCTGGTTTACTTGAACAACCAGAAATTCCCGTGTGGAAATGGGAGAATCTAGCTATGGATTTCATCACTAAACTCCCTCGCACTTCAAGCGGTTATGATAGCATCTGGGTGATCATTGACCGTCTCACTAAGTCCGCACACTTCTTGCCTATCCGTGAAGACTATAAGGTTGAGAAATTGGCCCGAATTTACATTGACGAGATCGTGAGTCGTCACGGTGTTCCTTTGAACATAATCTCCGATAGAGATGCTCGTTTCACTTCTCGGTTTTGGCAATCTCTCCAAAAGGCACTTGGTACACGATTGGATTTGAGCACGGCCTACCATCCCCAAACTGATGGTCAGACCGAGCGAACAATCCAAACCCTGGAAGACATGCTGAGAGCCTGTGTCATCGACTTTGGTGGCAATTGGGACTCACATTTGACACTTATCGAATTTTCCTACAACAATGGTTACCACACCAGCATCGACATGGCTCCGTTTGAAGCTCTCTACGGTCGTAAGTGTCGTTCTCCCATCTGTTGGAACGAGATTGGTGAAGCGCAAATCACCGGTCCCGAGTTAATTCAAGAAACCTCCGACAAGATTATTCAAATCCGTGACAACATTCGAGTTGCGAGGAGTCGGCAAAAGAGCTATGCCGACAAACGACGCAAACCCTTGGAATTCCAAGTTGGTGATCTTGTACTTCTAAAGGTGTCTCCTTGGAAGGGGTGATCCGTTTTGGGAAGAAAGGCAAGCTAGCACCTCGCTATGTGGGTCCATTCAAGATCCTTGAAAGGATTGGGAAAGTGGCTTACAACCTCGAGTTACCTCCGTCACTTGGCAACGTACATCCTACATTTCATGTATCCAACCTCAAGAAGTGTCTTGCTGACGAGAACCTTCATATACCTCTTGACGATGTGCGCATTGATGAGACGATGCACTTCGTTGAAAAACCAGTCGAGATTATGGATCGTGAGATAAAACAACTCAAGCGCAGCCGTATTCCTATTGTCAAGGTTCGTTGGGAATCTAAACGAGGACCCGAGTTTACTTGGGAACGAGAAGACCAAATGAAGCTCAAGTACCCACATCTTTTTGCTGAAGCAGTAGCCTCAACCAGTTGAATTTCGGGACGAAATTCCCTCAACATGGGGATACTGTAACCTTTCTGATTTTCATGTTTTTCCTATTTATTTTATGCCGTGTAATAAAAGATGATTCCGATTCCAACCTTACATCCATTGTTCATGTACAATAACAAGCATACACGCGTTCATTATATTACAATATTAACTAAAACAATCTTACAAACCTCGAGGACCAAACTTGACCAAAACTCAAAACAACATCAATATTACAAAACTACAAGGACTAGTCTTGAAACTTCCAAAAACCTACACAAGCACGGTCGTGCTTAGTCCTAAGCACGGTCGCGCTTGTGCCATAACCACGGTCGTGCTTATCATTAAGCACGGTCGCGCCTCTTTTACAGTTTGACTCTGAAAAGGTCAAACCGACTCAAATCTTGTCCAAAAATAGATCGTAAACACGTTTAGAAGTTTGCGAGACTTGCAGAAGAAGATATTCGGTTTATTCAGCCTAATACCCGACCAAATACACGTCCAATCGTCCGAATTCTCGCGACTACGACCGGACTTTCCTTATCGAATCAAATCTCGTAATTATGACCAAATCAAACGAATCAAACCACATTAATAACTTTATACGACTTCTATAAACTTCCCTCAACCTTAACATCATCAGAATAACATCTCCATCTCTCTGCCGATCGAAAAGAAGCCGCGAAATATTCCTCGTAGCCGACAGCAATCGTTGCCCAATCAAAGCAGGTTAGTAGTAGTTCAATTGCTTGGTTTCTTCATTCCAAACAAAAACCCTAACCTAATTTGAATCCAAAATACGGAATTTGAACGATTCGAATCTAAGTTTTGGTAATAAAAAGGTTTTAATCGAACTACACATTAAACAGGTTATAAACCCAATTAATTGACCTAATTGGATTCGCAAACACTCTCTCAATGAAAACCCTAAGTTTCTAATCAGTTTTATTACAAGAACTAGAATAATTGTTTCTGAAATTGACCAGACACGGTCGCGCTAACCTATGAGCGCAGTCGTGCCTGACCAAGCACAGTCGTGCCCGAGAAAGGCCCGGTCGTGTTTATCGAACAAACCAAGTCCTGACCTAGTCAAACCCTAGACGCGGTCGTGCCGGGTACGAGCACGGTCGTGTCTCATGATCAGACTCTTGTTGTGACTTCTGACCAGCCACGGGCGCGTTACCGACCAAGCGCGGTCGCGTACGAGCTGGGCGCGGTCGTGCCGTATACGAGCACGGTCGTGTTCATCCCTTAACAGAATCTTTATTTTTATTTTATTCTTTTAATTTGATAAATAAATTAAATTACAGTTTATATAATTATTTTTATAAACTAATTACTGGAATACCTATATTCCTTACATTTGTTTCCAAACGAACTTTAATTACTTAAACTTATACAAATAAATATATATAATATTCTAAATAAATAATATAGTTAATTATTATTTTAAAACAAACCCTACACGTTTAAAAACGACAAATCCACTTCCGACATTGAATGACGCAAATCAATAACACATGATCATATACCTTGTTCATTAGGTTGAACTTAGCGATCTACAACACACCGCCGTTTCCCCATTTGTTTGTGCAATCTATACGCTACATAACACGTGAGTTACATAGCCCCTCTTTTACTCTATTTTACAAACGTTTTGGGGTGGAACATGCGTTCTATTAAATGTTTTCAATTATACACATATACAGTTCCATCCTATGCATGTATACAATTTTGCGCTTTGTGCTTGAGTACTAGTTGTAGGCCAATTATTATGCTCTTCATGTACAATCATTAACTATCAGCCGACAGTAAACAGTGGTAGATCTATTGAGTCTGACAAACCCACCCCAGGTAGGGTGACTGTTACTGACAACACAAATTTTGAGTGCAAGTTACAAAGGTTTGATTGTATAGGTCACACAATGGTTTCTCTCCATAATTGCCTTAATTGTCATGTTGTATTGAACTGTATGCACACAACACGTATTTTGCTATCACACGATTAAACCTATGTTTTCTCACCAACTTTTTAGTTGACTCTGTTTTAACCATGTTTCAGGTACCAATGTTTGAAGTAATCAAGATATGCTACACATAGGATTTTGGACCTAGAATTTAATTAAACCAGTTTATGTTATGTAATTTACATTTTTGTTTGATGGATTGGTTGTGTTTTGATTGAACTTATTGATTGCAATGAAAACAATTATTAAATATTCAAACTTTAGCAAACCATGAGCAATGAACAGTCTGCACGCTTCACGCCCCGACGTTTCCGCCGTCGGTTGGGGTGTGACAGATTGGTATCAGAGCCTTGGTTATAGGGAATTAGGTTATTAGACACCTTTGACCTAGACTATAACTTTAGGATACCCACTTATGCCATGCTTCATGATTTACATGCTATGTGCTACATGCTATATGATATATGCTATATGTTTTATATGTAAATATAAATATTCAATAAACAATATCCCTACCCACATCCTAAGCCACACATCCTTCTTGCCTGCTTCCATGTCTATAAAATTTTCTCTTACACCCGTTAAGGTTTTTAGACTTTGTTTAATTGTTAAAGGACACGTGCAATCTGGAAGAGTGACACCTGTATTCTGGGTTTTCTGTCTAGGAAAGTATTTCATATAAATCCCAATCAACCGAGGGATCCGTATGCTTTCCTGGGAATTCCCGGGATGAGTGTTTACTTATAGGCTAAAGCACGTCTCCTTGATAATTATCTGAGTTTAAATTAACCTTAATATGTCATAGTACTCGAGTGATTATGTCACTATTTGAGTACAATCTAAACTATGAATTACGTGTATCTATTTATCCTTCTATTTAATCCAAAAAAAAAAAAAAAAATCTCATAACTCTTATTGTGTCTAAATCTGTAGAATGCCTCCCCGTCGTGACAACAGCAACAACAGCAATAACACTGACCTGGCTGCTCTACTCACACAGCTGGTGAATCAAATTACCCAAGCCAACAACAACACTAATGGCCATGCCAGTGGGAGTGCTAATACTGGAGGTGGTGGTGGTGCCAACCCGCCACAATGCACCTTCAAACACTTCAACTCCTGCAATCCTCTCAAATTCTATGGAAACGAAGGAGCTACGGGCCTCCTTCAATGGTTTGAAAGCATTGAGAGCACTTTCCTCAATAGCGATTGTCCCGACAACCTCCGTGTTCGTCATGCTACTAGTGTCTTTCAAAAAAGGGCGCTTACTTGGTGGAATGGTGAGAAAAGGACTAGGGGAGTGGATGTAGCAATGGCACTGCCGTGGGATGAGTTGAAGAGGATTATGACTGAGGAATTCTGTCCTCGAAATGAAATGAAAAAGCTGGAAGCGGAATTTTGGGATCTTGCTCAAGCTAGTGGTGAAAGCTTAGCATACACCACCCGTTTCCACGAGCTGAGTCTACTTGTGCCACACATGGTTACACCTCTGTCTAGGTGTATTGAAAAGTACATTGGTGGTCTACCTAGACAAATTCAAGATACTGTGGTAGGAGGAAATCCTGCTACTCTGGAGGATGCTATCCGCTTGTCAGCTACACTTACTGACAACCATGTTAAAGCGGGTACACTTACAAGAAAGGGTGCCAAGAAAGTTTCTGACACAACAACACCTCCCGCTCATGTCAAAGAAGTCTAAACTGAACCATACCGCAACACTAGGAAGAGAAAGGTCAAGAACTGTGCTGTAATCACTCCGGCTGCTCCAGTGAATCAAGTTACACCCATAGCTCAAAACCCAGCAAAGAAACCCTATGGGGGCAGCTACCCACTTTGCAACACCTGCAACTATCATCACCCTCCAAGCATACCTTGTCGCCTTTGCAACCACTGCGGGAAACATGGCCACACAGCCAATATTTGTCGAGCCAAGGCACTTGCCAACCAAACCAACCCAGCAAATCAAGCCAATCAACAAGCAACTAACCAAGCTGTCCCAGCCATTGCAAATGGACGTGCTTGCTTTGAATGTGGCGACTCGAACCACTTCCGTAACCAGTGCCCAAGACTGGTCAATGTTAACCAAGGCGGAGCTCGTGGGCGTGCTTTCAACATCAACGCCAATGAGGCTCAGGCCAACACTGATGTGGTTAACGGTACGTTCCTTATGAATAATCGTTATGCTTCTATACTATTTGATACCGGAGCCGATAAAAGTTTTGTGTCACTAGACTTCGAACCGTTACTTGCAAAAACCCGGTCTAAACTAGAGAAGACCTTTACCGTTGAGGTAGCCGATGGTAACACCGTTACAATTGACACCATCATTTATGATTGCTCCCTAGAACTAAATAAACACACTTTTCCAATCAACCTCGTACCAATGCCATTAGGGAGTTTTGACGTCATCATAGGTATGGACTGGTTGTCAAAGCACCATGCCGAAGTCATGTGCTTTGAAAAATGCATCCGTATACCACTCCCATCCGGTGAAACGTTGAAGGTCTATGGTGAGAAACCTTGCAAAGGACTCAAACTAATGTCATGCATTACCGTCCAAAAGTATATACGAAAGAAGTGCATGGTTTTCCTAGCCCATGTTATCCAAAAAGAAGACAAGAAGAGGAGTGTACAAGACATCCCCATCGTTCGGGATTTTCCTGAAGTTTTCCCTGATGACTTACCAGGTCTTCCACCTGTTCGGCAAGTGGAATTTCGCATCGATCTTGTACCTGGAGCAAACCCGGTGGCTAAAGCTCCATACCGGCTTGCACCTTCCGAGATGCAAGAACTTGCAAGCCAACTTCAAGAACTCGCCGACAAAGGTTTCATACGGCCGAGTCATTCACCGTGGGGTGCACCAGTCTTGTTTGTTAAAAAGAAGGATGGTTCATTCCGCATGTGTATTGACTACCGAGAACTCAACAAACTTACAATCAAAAACCGCTACCCTTTACCTAGGATTGACGATCTCTTCGATCAACTCCAAGGTTCTACCTACTTCTCGAAGATCGATCTTCGATCTGGTTATCATCAACTCCGTGTGCAAGAGGAGGATATTCCCAAGACCGCCTTCCGAACAAGATATGGTCACTACGAGTTCATGGTTATGCCTTTTGGGCTAACCAATGCACCTGCTGTTTTCATGGACCTCATGAATCGCATGTGCAAACCATATCTTGACAAATTTGTGATCGTGTTCATTGACGACATCTTGATCTATTCCAAGACCAAGGAAGATCATGAGCAACATCTTAGGTTGATTTTGGATCTCTTGAAAAACGAACAGCTATACGCCAAGTTCTCCAAGTGTGATTTTTGGCTAAAGGAAGTGCAATTTTTGGGTCACGTTGTCAATGAAAAGGGGATTCATGTTGACCCCGCCAAAATTGAAGCTGTTAAGAATTGGAAAGCTCCTAAAACCCCTACCGAAGTTCGTTCGTTTTTTGGTTTAGCGGGTTACTATCGAAGGTTCATTTCAAATTTCTCCAAGATCGCTGTTCCCCTCACTGCCTTAACCCAAAAAGGTAAACCTTATGAGTGGGGACCGAAACAAGAAGAAGCCTTTCAAATTCTCAAGCAAAAGTTGTGCAATGCTCCTATCCTCACCCTTCCTGAAGGTGAAGATGATCTAGTTGTTTACTGTGATGCCTCAAACCAAGGTCTTGGTTGCGTTCTCATGCAACGAGGCAAGGTAATCGCTTATGCATCAAGACAACTCAAAATCCATGAGAAGAATTATACGACGCATGATCTGAAGTTGGGTGCTGTCATATATGCGTTGAAGATTTGGAGACATTATCCCTATGGCACGAAATGTGTGGTGTTCACCGACCACAAAAGCCTCCAACATATCTTCAACCAAAAGGAACTCAACATGAGACAACGACGTTGGATTGAACTCCTCAACGATTACGATTGCGAGATTCGTTATCATCCCGGCAAGGCTAATGTTGTAGCCGATGCACTAAGCCGCAAGGAACATGTCCTGCTTCAAAGTGTCAAGATCCATTCCGACATTCAAGTTCGTATTCTAGCAGCTCAACATGTCTCGATTACCGAGGGCAATATGTATGAGGAAATGTCTTGTGGTGCTGAATTCCAATTAGAGACTAAAACCAACAGCTTGCTTTATTTTCTAGATCGTATTTGGGTTCCCGATCGTGACGATCTCCGAGCATTCATCATGACCGAAGCACACAAGTCTCGATATTCTATTCATCCCGGTGCGGATAAAATGTACCAAAATCTTCGTCCACAATATTGGTGGCCCAGCATGAAGAAAGACATTGCCTTGTTCGTAGCAAAATGTCTCACATGTTCTAAAGTCAAAGCTGAGCATCAACGTCCTTCTGGTTTACTTGAACAACCAGAAATTCCCGTGTGGAAATGGGAGAATCTAGCTATGGATTTCATCACTAAACTCCCTCGCACTTCAAGCGGTTATGATAGCATCTGGGTGATCATTGACCGTCTCACTAAGTCCGCACACTTCTTGCCTATCCGTGAAGACTATAAGGTTGAGAAATTGGCCCGAATTTACATTGACGAGATCGTGAGTCGTCACGGTGTTCCTTTGAACATAATCTCCGATAGAGATGCTCGTTTCACTTCACGGTTTTGGCAATCTCTCCAAAAGGCACTTGGTACACGATTGGATTTGAGCACGGCCTACCATCCCCAAACTAATGGTCAGACCGAGCGAACAATCCAAACCCTGGAAGACATGCTGAGAGCCTGTGTCATCGACTTTGGTGGCAATTGGGACTCACATTTGACACTTATCGAATTTTCCTACAACAATGGTTACCACACCAGCATCGACATGGCTCCGTTTGAAGCTCTCTACGGTCGTAAGTGTCGTTCTCCCATCTGTTGGAACGAGATTGGTGAAGCGCAAATCACCGGTCCCGAGTTAATTCAAGAAACCTCCGACAAGATTATTCAAATCCGTGACAACATTCGAGTTGCGAGGAGTCGGCAAAAGAGCTATGCCGACAAACGACGCAAACCCTTGGAATTCCAAGTTGGTGATCTTGTACTTCTAAAGGTGTCTCCTTGGAAGGGGTGATCCGTTTTGGGAAGAAAGGCAAGCTAGCACCTCGCTATGTGGGTCCATTCAAGATCCTTGAAAGGATTGGGAAAGTGGCTTACAACCTCGAGTTACCTCCGTCACTTGGCAACGTACATCCTACATTTCATGTATCCAACCTCAAGAAGTGTCTTGCTGACGAGAACCTTCATATACCTCTTGACGATGTGCGCATTGATGAGACGATGCACTTCGTTGAAAAACCAGTCGAGATTATGGATCGTGAGATAAAACAACTCAAGCGCAGCCGTATTCCTATTGTCAAGGTTCGTTGGGAATCTAAACGAGGACCCGAGTTTACTTGGGAACGAGAAGACCAAATGAAGCTCAAGTACCCACATCTTTTTGCTGAAGCAGTAGCCTCAACCAGTTGAATTTCGGGACGAAATTCCCTCAACATGGGGATACTGTAACCTTTCTGATTTTCATGTTTTTCCTATTTATTTTATGCCGTGTAATAAAAGACGATTCCGATTCCAACCTTACATCCATTGTTCATGTACAATAACAAGCATACACGCGTTCATTATATTACAATATTAACTAAAACAATCTTACAAACCTCGAGGACCAAACTTGACCAAAACTCAAAACAACATCAATATTACAAAACTACAAGGACTAGTCTTGAAACTTCCAAAAACCTACACAAGCACGGTCGTGCTTAGTCCTAAGCACGGTCGCGCTTGTGCCATAACCACGGTCGTGCTTATCATTAAGCACGGTCGCGCCTCTTTTACAGTTTGACTCTGAAAAGGTCAAACCGACTCAAATCTTGTCCAAAAATAGATCGTAAACACGTTTAGAAGTTTGCGAGACTTGCAGAAGAAGATATTCGGTTTATTCAGCCTAATACCCGACCAAACACACGTCCAATCGTCCGAATTCTCGCGACTACGACCGGACTTTCCTTATCGAATCAAATCTCGTAATTATGACCAAATCAAACGAATCAAACCACATTAATAACTTTATACGACTTCTATAAACTTCCCTCAACCTTAACATCATCAGAATAACATCTCCATCTCTCTGCCGATCGAAAAGAAGCCGCGAAATATTCCTCGTAGCCGACAGCAATCGTTGCCCAATCAAAGCAGGTTAGTAGTAGTTCAATTGCTTGGTTTCTTCATTCCAAACAAAAACCCTAACCTAATTTGAATCTAAAATACGGAATTTGAACGATTCGAATCTAAGTTTTGGTAATAAAAAGGTTTTAATCGAACTACACATTAAACAGGTTATAAACCCAATTAATTGACCTAATTGGATTCGCAAACACTCTCTCAATGAAAACCCTAAGTTTCTAATCAGTTTTATTACAAGAACTAGAATAATTGTTTCTGAAATTGACCAGACACGGTCGCGCTAACCTATGAGCGCAGTCGTGCCTGACCAAGCACAGTCGTGCCCGAGAAAGGCCCGGTCGTGTTTATCGAACAAACCAAGTCCTGACCTAGTCAAACCCTAGACGCGGTCGTGCCGGGTACGAGCACGGTCGTGTCTCATGATCAGACTCTTGTTGTGACTTCTGACCAGCCACGGGCGCGTTACCGACCAAGCGCGGTCGCGTACGAGCTGGGCGCGGTCGTGCCGTATACGAGCACGGTCGTGTTCATCCCTTAACAGAATCTTTATTTTTATTTTATTCTTTTAATTTGATAAATAAATTAAATTACAGTTTATATAATTATTTTTATAAACTAATTACTGGAATACCTATATTCCTTACATTTGTTTCCAAACGAACTTTAATTACTTAAACTTATACAAATAAATATATATAATATTCTAAATAAATAATATAGTTAATTATTATTTTAAAACAAACCCTACACGTTTAAAAACGACAAATCCACTTCCGACATTGAATGACGCAAATCAATAACACATGATCATATACCTTGTTCATTAGGTTGAACTTAGCGATCTACAACACACCGCCGTTTCCCCATTTGTTTGTGCAATCTATACGCTACATAACACGTGAGTTACATAGCCCCTCTTTTACTCTATTTTACAAACGTTTTGGGGTGGAACATGCGTTCTATTAAATGTTTTCAATTATACACATATACAGTTCCATCCTATGCATGTATACAATTTTGCGCTTTGTGCTTGAGTACTAGTTGTAGGCCAATTATTATGCTCTTCATGTACAATCATTAACTATCAGCCGACAGTAAACAGTGGTAGATCTATTGAGTCTGACAAACCCACCCAGGTAGGGTGACTGTTACTGACAACACAAATTTTGAGTGCAAGTTACAAATGTTTGATTGTATAGGTCACACAATGGTTTCTCTCCATAATTGCCTTAATTGTCATGTTGTATTGAACTGTATGCACACAACACGTATTTTGCTATCACACGATTAAACCTATGTTTTCTCACCAACTTTTTAGTTGACTCTGTTTTAACCATGTTTCATGTACCAATGTTTGAAGTAATCAAGATATGCTACACATAGGATTTTGGACCTAGAATTTAATTAAACCAGTTTATGTTATGTAATTTACATTTTTGTTTGATGGATTGGTTGTGTTTTGATTGAACTTATTGATTGCAATGAAAACAATTATTAAATATTCAAACTTTAGCAAACCATGAGCAATGAACAGTCTGCACGCTTCACGCCCCGACGTTTCCGCCGTCGGTTGGGGTGTGACAGATTGGTATCAGAGCCTTGGTTATAGGGAATTAGGTTATTAGACACCTTTGACCTAGACTATAACTTTAGGATATATTACTATACATATACCAAGGATAGAAAACGAAATTCAAAATATTTAAAAAAATAAAATATAATTGGGTTTTCAAAATAAGTCAATTACTATTTAATGTAATTTGACTTTCATTTACTATTTGATTATAAATAAAAGTTACATAATTAGATTTCAAAGTTTTTTATAATAAAGGATAATTTAAAATAAATATGTTTTATTAGTATAATTAGTAATTTATTAAAAGATATGGGTGCATTTAATAAGAGAGAGAGACAAAAAAAGAATGATGAGATTGAATATGGTGACAACACGTGGCACACAATAACCTTTATTTATTATATAGTATAGATACATATAGATAACTTATACGATGCTATGCTATTCTCAATATATTATAATTTTCTCTAATTGTAGAAAATTATATATGTGGAGGTAACAAGGAGGAATACGTAGTCATCTATTTGTGGAACAAAGGATTTAAATGCATGTTTCAATAATATTTTTATATTTAAAATCTGTGTAACTACGTGACTTCATTTGCTTTGATAACTGTGTGACCGCTTAAAATGATAAAAGTATTTTATATTAAAAATTTATGTCTAAAGATATACCTAAAAAATAAATAAATAAACGTATATGCTAAAACTCAAGGAAACAATTAGGAGAGAAAACATATAAAATTATATGTCAACTAGACTTGTGAAGCCCGCGATCTGGGGGGTTTGTAAATTTTATTACGACATTAACGTAATTAAGTATATAAAAGAAACGTGCGAAGTTGTTGTCAATGGCGTACACATCTATTGAAAGGTGAGTCGCCCGACACTAATAAAAAAAACTTTTATTTGTTATATATGCGTTATATTCTCTACCGACCCCTATGAAATTTTGACACCGACCCCCATAAAGTTTTGACCGACCCCAAGAAAAAATACTTTTGAACACCGACCCCTTATAAACTAATAACATAATTTGACATTTAGACTGAAAACTTAGCCAGTTAAACAATTAAACTCACATTTAATAAACTCATTTACCCATTTAGACAATTAAGCCCATACACATTTAAATTTTTAAATAATTTAATCTAATAAAAAATCTAAGTAGCAGCAATCGTGTTTCTTGATCCATCTACGACTTGACGTTTCATATTCACGCTTCACACAATAAGAAAAACGACAATTTGCTAATCACGATTTTCGACATGCTTCCTAATTGAAGTTAAAGCAATCAGAAAAACGATTAACCACGATTCTCCCAAACCTCCTCACAATTTCAGGCTCTTTGCTAATCACAAATTCACGATTCTCGCCCCTGGTAGTCAGTTCATTGTTCACAGCTTTGCGCCTTTGACTACTCACGATTTCATATGATTTTTTTAATTTTTTATCTAAATTTTGAATTTTGCTTATCATATTATTTTGCACTATTATTATGGCATATGTGTTACTATTTTTTTGAACAGTGAACATTGAATGTTGTGACGTCGCACCCCCCGCCCCCCGTGTCACATGAGAGAGCCTCGTGCAACCCCGGCCAATATGTTGTCTTAACCGGGCACACTTGGGGTTAGAGTTGGAGAGCATACAAAGAAAAATCTCACCCAATACGGCCCCTTCCGGGTTTGAGGGAGAGCTGAAGCTCGAACCCTGGATCGACGTGAGTAAAACTCAGGTGCATCAGCCTAAAAGCTATACCTCATTTGAATGCCTCGGAAAATAATGCGGAGATCAGGAATTGAACCTTGGTCGAACCGATTTTTTTTATATTTAGTGATAAACAATCGACCCAAAAAACCCTCATAAAAAAGTTTCTAGGTCCACCAACTGGTTGTCGCTACTTGATTCTGAAGATCGAAAAATAGATAAATCGTTAAATAATTTAGTAACAAAGTAAAAATAAAACCGAAATATAAAAAGGTAACTTTTATGACGAATATAAAAAAAAGTAAAAGAAAAAGAACATGAAAAAAACCAATTTGTTACACCGTAGATTCGAACCCGCTTCGACGAGAAAAATCAAATCAGATAAAATAAGGAGTTCTTAGCGTATATTATATATATTACATGGGTAAACTTGAGAGATTAGAAATTTGAGTAATATAATTAAAATTTTTGTTTAGTGGTAAAGTTGAAACTTTACAAAATATGAGAGGTATATTTAAAAATTTAGAAAATTAAGGGGTGTTATTTTAAAATGCTAGAAAAAACAAAGTAAAAAAAAGAAGAAGAGGGTTTCGAACCAGGGGCTTCTAGTTGAAGTACGAGTTTCAATAACACTGGACCAAGATAGATTCATGGTTTGCTTTTCATCATTTGTATATTTAAAGTAATGGTAAGGTCGGTAAGGTCGGGTGGCACGATCCCTGCCTTACCCTTTAAGGGTTTTAAAAATAAAAAAAGTAAAAATAATTCTAAGCTTGACATGGGACATTTTATTGTTTTTAAAGGGAGAGCATAATGGTCAATGTGTAATATACCAGGTCAATATGTAATACAAGGTCTGATATTACACAATAACCAGACCTGATATTACACAATAAACTTGTACTACACAATGAACTTGTATTACACAATGACCTGACATATTTGAGCGAATTAAACAATGAGTTGTAAACGTAAAACACAATGATAGAATACATATAACACAATGATGAAAAATATTTGACACAATAACCTGACTAATTACACAATGAACTTGTATTACACAATGACATGACTAATTACACTATGATCAGATATTACACAATGAATTTGTATTACACAGTGAACTTGTATTACACAATGAACTTGTATTACACAATGACCTGACTAATTACACAATGACCTGACTAATTACACAATGAACTTGTATTACACAATGATCTGACCAATTACACAATGACCAGATTTTGTATTACACAATGAACTTGTATTACACAATGACCTTGTATTACACAATGACCCGACTAATTACACAATGAACTTGTATTACACAATGACCTGACTAATTACACAATGACCAGATATTACACAATGACCAGACGTGGTATTACACAATGAACTTGTATTACACAATGAACTTGTATTACACAATGAACTTGTATTACACAATGACTAGACGTGGTATTACACAATGAACTTGTATAATACAATTAGCTGGAAAGCGTAAAATACAATGATAAATACATATAACACAATGAACTTGTAGTACACAATGAACTTGTATTACACAATTAACTTGTATTACACAATGACCTGACTAATTACACAATGAGCTGGAAAACGTAAGTTTTTTTTTCGTTTTTTGTTTATAACGACACTATACTCGTTTTAAAGATAAAAAACGCTCGTTTTTATGATGTAATTTTTTTGCAAAAATAATGTCGTATGTAAAAGTTGTGAAAGTTTAAAAATGAGGGGGGAACTTGATAAAAAGTCAACAAAAGTGGTCAAGACTAAAATAAATTTTCAACAATTTTTTCTCATACAATTTAATCTCATCATTAAATCTTTTCTACAATTTGATCTAATGGCCCTAAATTCTTCTCACTCTTCTTAGAATTAGTATCATTTTTAACTGAACTTAATCCCTCAAACACCGTAAAAATAAAATATATTTTTATGCATGTGTTTCGTACATACTACATATACTAAATACAAAACGACCCACTTCAACATACATTTTCCCCGTTTAAATAATAAAAATATATTTTATAAAAACAAGACTATTAAATAAAAAAAAATTTTCAAAGCTTACTTTACGGTCAACTGTTATCTAAATTTTAATAATATTTAAGTTTTGAATCATATTTTTTTATCAACGTTAAAAAAAACAGACTCTTTACATTACACTTACTCTATTGTGATCTAGAATCATTACACATACACCTTAGAGGCTCGCATAATTTAAACCCATAACTATTTAGGTAAGAAGTACAACAATTTACCAACAACAGGTATCATTTTTATAGAACTATTTTCACAAGAAACCGGAAGTAATATCACAAGATAATTTCTGGGAAAAAAAAGAATATAGTAGAAATAACATTAACTTTTGCTATGAATCATACCTAACATTTTTATTTTTATAGAGTGAAATCACCGGTGTCACTAAAGCCCACAAACAATTATACCTAACATATGGTTATTTTTTCAAAATTAAAATAAAAAAATAAAAAATAGTCTTTAAGCATTAAAATTACATAGATAATGTTTATCTTTAATAATATTCCCTAAAATGTATATTCTTCTTCTAACAGAACTATTAAATTCTTATAACTAATAAACTTGTTACCTTTTTTCACAATTACCCTTATAGTCTTTAAATTTATTCAACTTAAAATCGTACTTAGAGCATTCACAGCCCGTTTGGTATAATTATGTGAGTGAGTTTTGTATATTTTAAGAAATGGTTTAAAGTGGTTGTGAGTAGATGAGAGAGAAAATATATAAGATTTTGTAAATATAAGGATAAAAATAGTGGTTTTTAGTATAATTATAATGATAAGGATAAGAAGAGAGAAAAGTAGAGATAAAAGGTAGAAAAATTAGTTTTTTTTAGTGTAATTATAAGAATAAGGGTACATAATATAAAGAACGAGTTGAGAATGCTCTTACTCAACTATTATGATAAATCGATTTAAATGTAAAAATAAATATATAAGAGAAATAATCACTACACTGAATTTATAGTAAACAAATAAGATATCAAAAAAATATATATGTTATCAATTTATGCCCATATTACTACTATAATAAATGAAAATCTTTTCAGTACACGTATCACTCTCCAGTTACTCCTCATCTTTATTTTTCCGCCTCTTTCTCATATTAAATATTAGATTTTCTATTTCTCTCTCCTATTAAATAATAATATTTATATTAATAAATCTAATTACGGATATTTATTATTTAATTATAAATAGTTATTATATCACTAATCAAATGAATTTAATATGAACTAACATTTATCAATTAAATTAAAAAATTAAAACTCAGTTGAAAAAAAAAGTTTTAAAAACTAGCTTAACAGACCTTATAACTGTCACGACAAATTATATTTTTTAAAAAACATATTTTAACAAATGTGTTTATTAACAAATTACATTATATTTTATTCAACCGATGTAATATATTGGTTTATTCAACCCCTGTATTATACGGGTTTTTAAAAATATAAAATTTTTATTACTAAATATATAATATTTTATTTATTTAACTCGTATAATATAAGATATTTTAACCTAGTTTTTTAATATACAATCAATGTTTTGATTTTTTCATTTTATCATAATAAAAAATACAATAAGGTCAAACAATCTCAGCGCCTCGATTTACATGAGTGGCACGTCACTGCACACCGCAGCGTCAAAGAATGCAACGATGGTGACTATTATTAAATAAGTAGACAGTAGATAATATTTATAATATAAAATATATGTCCTATATATTTAAATACAATAAGAAATTATAAATATAATAAATGTTCGATTATCAACCGTTGATCGTAATTTAAATACACCTATACGTGCAGAAAGTCTACGTAAAATAAGAAACTTGTCCGGTTTAAGATTTATAATATAGTTTAGTTTACGGTTTGGTTTTAATAATTTTTTTGTTATGACTGATACTTTGAAACTTAGAATCGACTTGTAAATTGTGCCGGTCAATTTGCTTTTTTTTTTTATTAACTTTTGAAATATGTAATATTGTATGTATTTATTTAATTCAATAATTATACTTGCCAACAATTTTTTTAATACAGATTAAGGATTAAAAAAATCTATTCAAACCATCAAAATATAACTATAAAGACCGTCAAACCGTTAAAAACTAAGCGGTCCAACCAACACATCCGACCCCACCAATTCAATTTGTTGTTTCCTTAAACCATAGTTAATAATGGTTTAGCTAGAATTTTTATTAAACTCAGCTGAATAAAACCGTAAATATCCCTAAAATTATTTGCTTAGTCTAAATTTTACATTTAGACAAACTTCACACAATTGTAAAAATGAGATCTTTCTCATCTTTTATCCTTAAGCTCTCTCTACTCTATATCAATATCATATCAGATTTTTATATTCTTTTCCTAAACCTAGAGTATCCGTCCTTCGCATCCATAAACCATTTTTTAAATAAAAATATATATGATATATAAAGACAGAGAGAAAACCAAAAAAGAAAAAGTTATGGTATGTCATCAGTAAGTAGTCACCACTCAACTATTTTTTACGGTACCGTGGCACCGATGTCTCTTTCGGTACCAACCCCAATTTGTTCCCATCCTGCACCATTCTTCAACCATACAATCCACCCTAAATAAGTTTTTGAATTATTCCATTAAAGTTCATCAAAGTTTTTTTTACATATAACTAGTTTTTCCCCCATGCTACGCGGTGGGAGATGGATAGTTATCGGTTTGGCTCGTCCACGGATATAAAACTTACGTTTTAACACAGACTCAATATAGCGTACGATACAAAAAAATACTCGAATCACTGACAAAAAAATAAACAAACCTGTGCATCCCGTTTAAAAAAAGTTAATGGAACGAACGTTATTACAGAAAAATAAAATTATTACGAATACCCAGTGAACTTTTGTTGTAATTTTATAAAAAAAACTTATACTCTTAAAAATTTGTGACAAATCTATAAAAAGAACAAAACTTTAAGTAATTTTTTTTTGGGGTCAAATCTACAAAGTAAAAAAAAATAGTTATTTACATGTATGCCTATTATAATACATCAAATAAAAAAAAGTTAAAACATCAATATAAATAGTTTTTCAGTTTCTAAATTTCCAACTTTTACAAAATTAAAACCCTTAAGAGCATAGCATTTAAAAGTGATCATCTCATTCCCCTGATAGTTTGTTTTACTATTTTTTTAATTTCCGTACAGTTAGTTTAAGCGGCTCGCAAGATGGGTCTAGTTTCCTATCGCACGAAAGGTGGCTAACTCCATAGTCTTATGAGCCGCTTTCACTAACGCAAGCAGGTATCAGGAGGGACATCTTAGGCAGTTGAATCAAGAGTGTCAATATATGACTACATTTTAATTTATAGTTTCATATAATTTCCTCGTGTATTGTAGTGTATGAACTCGAAAACAATAATAAAAGCAGTTACTCTAGGGGGTTAGATGATTGTCTAGACTATGTTTCTTTTGAGGGCGCCTATAAACTTGTCCTAAGATTGATCTTTTTAAAACAATTCATGTAACCAATTTCACCATAAACATGCTAAGTCTAACGGCTTAATAAGCTATCAAACCAATATTAAAATACGCATGATATACAATAACTTACAAATTTTCATAAAATGCATAAATGATTCAAAATACACTATCAAATTATGAAATGAAATCCGTTTTTACACCGACTAAAAATTGAGCAATGACTTGTTAAAATATGAACTTATATGGTTTTTACAACCAAAGACGACATAATGTCACGTAATATTCAAAACACGCCTAAGATATATTTTACACAACACGTATAATTTATATAGAATCAAATACTGACAAGTCTTTATTTATAAAATGTAATAAAAATTCTTAAATGTAATTTGTAAAACCTTATTTTATAAGCAAATACCTACCGAGTTATAATACAATGCAAACATCACTTTGTAAAGATGAAATCAACATCTGTAATTAAAATTTGTATAATTTGTTTATGATAAATATTTAGTTTTAAACAACAAAAAATAATTACTTTTAGTTATACAGTTAATTTAAGCACATTTTTATATTATTTTTAAATCAACAAATACTTCAAAATGTATTTTGATGATAAACACAAATCCATTGAATTAGCATATTGAATTAATAATTTATGGGGTTCTTAAACTTTGTAAGAGTGGGCCAGACCCAATAGTTTGAAGGCTAGTATTTGGTGGCCTGTCACTAGGTCATTCAAAAGTCAAAAGGGTCACCAAGGATAAACCAATGATCTTTGGGCTTTAGTAGATATGTTGCTAATTGGGCTTCCCAGTGAAATTATTATTTTTTAGATTCTAATTGTTTTTCTCACAAGAAAACTTAAATATAAACTAAAGAACCGGAGTATTTTACTCTATTGTTTGATAAAAGTTGAACTAAGATTCAAATTGCTACATAATTTCAATTTGTTTCAACTCAAAGATGTGGTGGGAATAAAAAAATGTGCACCAAAGAATTTGAACTTCTAAATAAGTTATTAGTAACAATTTATCACTAATCTAATCCTTTTTATTTAAAAGTGATTAAATCTCACGTTAAGTAATATATATACTCATTGCCAATAGATCATAGTGTCAAGAGTAACCAAACAAATATATATAGTAAAATCTCACTCAAACATCGTCAAGGATGTCTTCATTAATATAATCTAATCGTTAGAGTGAGGTGTGATTTAAGAGTATTGAGAGTCAATCCATTCAAATCATGGTGTGTAGTTTCAGGTTTATTTGGCTATCGTTATGTCACTTGCATTGATCTATTTAATCCTATCAAGTGGTATCAAAGCAAATTAAAGAAAATGAGTTACACAATTTATAGAAAGCCATAAACGCTTTTTGGTTCGTCACACTTTCCCTATCGTGTTTGCGTTTTCTATAAGAAGATAATGTGTGAATTTTCTGATGAAATTGTATGTTAGAGTGTTTTTTCAAGCATTTTTTTTGGGTGTTCATTGCTATAAGGTTGTTTTGTTATGGATTTTAGTGTATTAGAGATGCGTAATACATCAATGTATGTGATCTCGATAATCAATGGAAAGATAGAGCACATAGTTTAAAACAATGGCGGAGGATCCCCAGATTTTTCGTTCAATAGCGTTAATTTATACGGTATTCGGCCGATATTTTATAGTTCCGGCCCATTTGATAGGAAAAAAAAATCCCGGCCCCCTACGTTTTTCTTCAAACTTCTCCACTAGTTTAAAAGACAACAAATAAAAATGTGTTAGTTTAACATGTTAGGGTTTGTATCTGTGAAGAAGAAGAAGAAGAAGAAGAAGAAGAAGAAGAAGAAGAAGAAGAAGAAGAAGAAGAAGAAGAAGAAGAAGAAGAAGAAGAAGAAGAAGAAGAAGAAGAAGAAGAAGAAGAAGAAGAAGAAGAAGAAGAAGAAGAAGAAGAAGAAGAAGAAGAAGAAGAAGAAGAAGAAGAAGAAGAAGAAGAAGAAGAAGAAGAAGAAGAAGAAGAAGAAGAAGAAGAAGAAGAAGAAGAAGAAGAAGAAGAAGAAGAAGAAGAAGAAGAAGAAGAAGAAGAAGAAGAAGAAGAAGAAGAAGAAGAAGAAGAAGAAGAAGAAGAAGAAGAAGAAGAAGAAGAAGAAGAAGAGAGAGGTCCATAATCCTAAAACTCTAATACGATGTAAGATATTGAAATACTAAATTGATATTATTGAATACTTGTCTTACAATATACAGAGATCGAAAAGAAACCAAAATACCTAATTGGGGTGGTGGACACAATACAAATAAACCCTAATCTATATTCTAATAGATAATACTTAGAAAAGTAAAGTGTCATTTTCGTCTCTGTCGTTTGGTCATTTTAGCCACTTTCATCTAAAAACTAATTTTTTAGTTTTTCCGTCCCTTTCTTTTCAAAATCTATCCACTTTCATTCAACTAACTAACGTCGTTAAAATTTTAACGTTTTGGTCTTTTCAAAAATTAATTTTTTAACTCCTTATTTTATTCCCTTTATCCCCCTGCCTTTTCAAAACCCTAAGAATCCATCATCTTCTCCACCCTAAGTCATCATCTTCTCCTCCTGGTCACGATTCTAACGAAGCACCTGCGATACCTCCTTCTTCCTGATCCAAACACACTAGTTTCCGCCCTAGGTTTTTCTGGAGAGACCAATGGCAGTGATCCCGCTCAAATTACCAGGCCTCCGGTTCATCCCGCTCAAATTACCAAGCCTCCGGTTGATCTCGAACCTGGACGCGTTTGATGGTTTTTGGACCTGAATTTGTGTCACTCCACTGGTAAATTGAAGATAGGATATCCTTAATTTGTGTTTGGACCTGAATTTGTGTCACTCCACTGGACCTGAATTTCATGCTTGTTTGGTGTTACATCAGCGAAACAGGGACCTAGTGGCTGTGAAAAAACTATGGTTTCATGTGTATGCACATACCGGTGTTCATCAATCATTTAGAGGGGATTATAAAAAAAAGGTTAAATTAAGGATTTTTGAAATGACTAAATTGCCCCTCATTTAATGTTAAAATTTTAACGGGGTTGGTAAATTGGATGAAATTGACTAGATTTTGAAAAGTTAGAGACGAAAAAACTAAAAAAAAAATTTGGATGAAAGTGGCTAAAATGGTCAAATCACAGGGACGAAAATGACACTTTACTCTACTTAGAATGTTAATATTTTTATTAAATACATATTTAAAAATAAAATCATAGTTTAAGAAAATAATTTAAGGCTTATAAGAGATTGCTTTAATGAGAAAATGACTTAAAAATCCAAAGTTAAAGGCAATAACTAAAACTACTTCTATAAATCAATCAAAATAGTTTTTTTATAAGACAAAACAAACATGTTGAGATTGTTTATAAAACTTATTAAAGTCTATAAATATTAGCTGCTTCTTATAATATAGAAGTATATAAAAAATGATTGGAAAGCTAATTTTAAATTGGGATCCGATAGTTGAGTCGTTTCGTTCGAGGCTATCCATTTGGAAAAGCTAAAGCGTTGTCTATTGGGGTAGGATCACACTCATCAAAACGGTTTAAGATTTGCTATCTATATTTTAATTTCCTCTCTATAGAGCCCCCTTGAAAGTTCAGAAAAAGCTGGAAAAGATCCGTAGGTGGTTTTTTTTTTTTTTTTTTTTTTTTTTTTTGGGGAGGGGGGGGGGGGTCAAGATACGCATAAGATCAATTGGGTTTAATGGACATGTGGCTTTCGGAGGGCTGGGAATTGCTTCTTTAAAGGTTACAACTTTATCATTGTTGGCCCGATGGTGGTGGAGATTCAAGACAGAAAAACATAAACTTTGGTGGAATGTGATTTGGTCGTTGCTTTATAATTTGAGATCATGGAGCCAATTGCCGATTAAATTATCCAACCTGGGTGTTTAGAAGAGTATATATAGAATCCGTACTGATTTGTTGAAGTTCAATGTTGATATGGGCAAGCTTCTTATTGGTATTGTGGGGTGTGGAAGTAATATCCATTTTTTTGGGGTCGATAGATGGATTGATGATTCTCCTATTTATCTCTGTTTTCCTGCTTTGTTTGCCATTGAGAAACAGAAGACGGTCCTGATTAATCGTTGTATGGGAATAATCGGTTCAACAATCACGTGGTCTTGGCGTTGGAAGCGAGATCTTTTTTCCTCCGAATAGTTGGCGCAGTTTAACAACCCGACGGGTCTGTTAACTTCGATAATTTTCTCGTCTCATCTAGATCAGTGGTTTTGGGGATGTCATGGAATGGAGCTCTTCTTGGTTAAATATCTACAAGATCTTTGCTCATCTTTGCCCCTTTGCGGATTTTATTTGGGCTCAAGTGAGTGTGTGGTGTAAGATCCCACCAGTTTATGCTTTCTCTTTTAAGGACTTGATGGAGTTGCATAAAACGATCTTCATTGATTCTTGTAAGAGAAAGATGTTACATGTTATTATTCTTGTCTCTTGTTGGTGTATTTGAAAGCATCGAAACGATGTTATCTTTAATGGGAAGTCGGTCTCTCCATCTATGGTGGTCATGGATATAAAGGTTCTTAGTTCGCTTTAGATGAAGAATAGAATGAGATGTCCTTTTAATTATTGCTAATTGGTTCATATTAGGTTGAGTCAGATTGATGGTGTCCTTGTATGTTTTCTTTCTATGTCTTGTTTGCCTTTATGTTTTGGGGTGTTCGTATTTTGGTAGTCTGTTTAATAAAAATTGTTTTGTCATAAAAAAATTAAAAAAAATGATTGAAAGTTATTTTATTAGAAGTCTCCAACGTGTCTAAACCGCATGAAGTGTCAAAGTTTTATGCATCATCATATAAATTTTCATATAAACATGGTATTGAGTTTTCTACCGCATGAAGTGTCAAAAATATCAAAATCAAATGAGAACTTCCAAAACAATTAATTAATATGAATACACGTGTCTTGGAGAAGAAATTTTAATAATTATTATGTCTATCAATGAATACTTTTAGAAGATATTTTTGTGACTATGATAGGTACAAAAACTTCAACTTCAAGACAATAAATTTTCATAATACAATAAGTTTTCATAAAGATTATAAACAGTTGAAGATTGTATCTAAACTAGTGGGTACACCCATGTTCCATGACTGGACGGGACAGGATGGGCCTATTTTAAGTAAAATTTAAAAGTTTATAAAACAAAGCCCTAGAAAAATGAAACCGTTCAAAAAATTATCGTTTACAAAATAATAAACGTATTTAAAACCTTATATAAAAAGCAAAAACATTGTAATATTTAAGTATTATGTAATTAACTTCTCCTGTAAAAAGAAGTTAACCGGTAAAAAAAATTAGAAAAAGAAAAAAATCGTTTAAAAAAAGTCAAGAGTTCAAAAAATTCGTAAAGACATTACACGCAGGGGGTAGATAACGTGTACACTATTACGCACAACTCCGTTACAATGTGCGTGTACCACGTCTCGTAACTTGGTTGGTAAAAAAAGTGAAAAAAAACTTACAATATGTAAATGATAATTTTATTAAAGTTCATTGTTGTAGTATAAATTTGTGAAAAGAAAAGTAATTTCCTTTTAAATTCAGGGATTTTAAAGTAAATCTGCTACAGTCTAGGGGTATCACTGTAAATTACAAAAAACAGTTAAAATTGTTTACATCAGCTAATGCCGTAAACATGTGTACTTTATGCTTTGCTTCTTCTTATTTTCAGAATTGTAAGCATTTAAAATAGTGGATTTAACTCGGGTGTTAAATGTGTTGCGTCAACTCAATTCCGAACATAATAACATTGATAAAAAAACATCTAGTAACGGTACGTTTGGAAATCACGAAAAAATAAACCCCTGTAATACACGAATTTTTAAAAATATATTTTCTTTATTTTTATTTTTAAGTATATATAACATTACATTTGTTCAGCATGTATAATACACGAGATTGTAACCTACTTTCTTATACATAAAAAAAGAGTTAAGATATGCGTACCTTAATGTCAAAGGGCGTGCGACGCCCTGGGTTGCCACAGTGCCAGCCAATCCTTCCCGATATGATTAGGGTTTACTAGTTTCGTTTTGTCTTGGACTCATCAGAAGAGCGGCGACAACTCACGATTAGTGATACGTTCGGTGTGCAAGCACACCTAGACATGTTCACGTCGTCTATCACACTGAGGTCGTGCCCCGATAAAGTCCAGACTAGCTAGCAAACATAGCAAAGAGAACAATTACATCAAGAAGGATGTCACGCCCCGACCGATGGCGGAATCATCGGGGCGGGACATGTAGACTTTTCATAAGCACAAGGTTGACTAAATTGTAATATATTAAACATCAAGTTTAACTTCAAATAATTCAACAAAACCAAATTCAAACAAGTACATAATTGAAATGCATAAAAGTCTTTATTTAAATTTAACTAAGTCCAAGCCTATGTGTAGCACATCTTGATCAAACTCACACATTAGTACCTGAAACATGAATAAAATAAAGTCAACTAAAAAGTTAGCGAGTATAACACAGGTTTGTATATAGATAGCATATAGTTTGTAAAACAAATCCTTACATAACATGATAAATAAGTCATTTATGGGAAGCAGCTATTGTGTAACCAAGTACAATCAAACCTTTGTAACTAGCATGCAAAATTGTGTTGTCGGTATCAATCACCTTACCTGGGTGGGTTTGTCAGACTCAATAGATCTATCATTGAAAACCGTCGGCTTGAATAGTTAATGATTGCACATAAGTGTTCACAAAAGTTAGCACACATAGCACTCGGGCATAAAGCTCAAATTGCACACATGAATGTAATTAGGATTTGTACTTGTGTTGTTTGTGTAAATGTAAACATGTAATTTGAATAGTGTTCATGTTTCATCCCAAAAATGTAAAAGAGTAAAAAGGGGCTATGTATACTCACCTGGTTTGAAGGCGTAGCTAACAAAAGGTACTAGATAGTAATAAGGATCCTTGAAAAGCACAAGTTAACCTAAAGTGTAATTTATATTGTATCAATAGCGTGCACAAAGTTTGAGTCAAATGTTGAACTTGGATTTGTGTATAAAGTCATTGATTTGTATTTGAAAGTATTGAATACGATATAAAGTTTGAAATAAATATTTTTGGAACATTTTGATTAAGGTTTGAAATTGAATAGCTAAATAAGTAGGTTAAATAATTATTGTTTATGAAAATAGTGTAAGTATTTGATGTAACTAAGTATAAATAAATAATTGTTTTTGTTTAATTATAAATTAAATAAATAATCATTTCCTTATTTATTTATTTATAAAATATGTAACTTAACCATTAAGATACTTTTTAAATGAAAGGTTTAACAATAATTGTAAATTTAATTTTTATAAACTTTAAATAAATAATTTTCTATTTATTCCAAGATTAACTATTTGATCTTTCTAAATAGAATTAATGCATTTTTATAAAAATCAACTATTTTTATTTTGAAATTTAATCAGAAATATTTATTGTTTAAAAAATATATAAAAATTATAATTCTGCCAAAAATTTAACTCACACACGACCGTGCCTGGTAAGGGCACGATCGTGCTCGAACCACGGGCGCGGCCGTGCTAGTCAGGACGCGACCGGGTTGATCAAACGGAGACATAACTAGACAAATCACTAGGCACGACCGTGCCTTGGCTCGGCACGATCGTGTCTATGATTCTGAGACACGACTGAGATTAGCCAAAGGGCATGACTGGGTCTGAACAGGAGGACACGACCGCGCTGGTAACCAGCACGACCGCGTCTCATGAGGCACGACCGCGCTAGATGATTAGCGCGACCGTGTCTATTCCAAATCAGACACGAATTGACTGATTCTTATATTGTTAGTGATGTAAATCATAGGGCTTTTATTTTTAGTATTATTACGAGTATGATGGGATGTTTTAATTGTATTAACAACATGTTCTGGGTCGAAATCGATTAAACCATTTTGAATAAAACATAGATTCTGATTCGGGATGATTTCTATAATAGAAGCCCAAATTAATATGGGGCTTTTGATCTATGGACTGAAACGAACGAGGAAAAGGTTTCAATTACCTGGGAGGACGATGGATGAATAGAGTTCGGTAGAAAAGAGTTCCGGTGATGATGCGAACGGCCTCCGGCGTCTTCTGCTGCAAATTCCGGCTACTTCAAAGGGTCAGTAGTTTCTGGGAGGATCGTATATCGTGAATCTTCTGTTTGGTTGAGAGAATTCGGATCGAAGGAAGGGTTTATGTTTTCTTTGAAATGTTTGAACGATTTTTCGAGTCCGAAGGAATTAAACTGGGACGTTTGTGTAATTGAAAATGTTATTACTCTCGTAAATGGAAATGAAGTGAGGAACGGTTACGGAACTCAACGATCGAGCGATTAAAACTGCATTTACGTTTCAACTGGTACTAGGCGCGACCGTGCCCAAACTAGGCGCGACCGTGCCTAGGCACCGGGCGCGATCGTTCCAAAGCAAGTCGCGCGACCGTGCTGAAACACTTGGCGCGACCGTGCTAGGATGAGGCGCGACCGTGCTTAATTAGGGTTTCTTGTTATCTTTCAACATTAGCTTTTGTAACTTTAGTTTTCGACAAATTGTATAAAATGATTACTTGTGTAGTGCTTGATAGTATATAACTGAGTAAGATTTGAGGATTTGTATTGAATCATTGTATTTAATTTATGGCACAAGATAGAATAAGACAGTGCACTAGAATTAGGTTTAAAATACGTTACATTGAATTGAAATACGGATACTAAAAATCAGAAATGTTACAGTCTCCCCATGTTGAGGGAATTTCGACCCGAAATTTAGCTAGAGGAAGCAACAGTATCAGTAAAAAGATGGGGATACTTGAGCTTCATTTGGTCCTCTCGTTCCCAAGTAAATTCAGGACCACGCTTAGATTCCCAACGGACTTTGACAATAGGAATACGACTTCGCTTGAGTTGCTTGACTTCACGATCCATGATTTCTACCGGTTTCTCAACGAAGTGCATCGTTTCGTCAATGTGCACGTCGTCAAGAGGTATGTGGAGATTTTCATCAGCAAGGCATTTCTTCAGGTTAGACACATGAAATGTAGGATGCACGTTACCAAGTGATGGAGGTAACTCGAGTATGTAAGCCATTTTCCCAATCCTTTCAAGAATCTTGAACGGACCCACATAGCGAGGTGATAATTTACCTTTCTTTCCAAAACGGATCACACCCTTCCACGGAGACACCTTTAGAAGAACAAGGTCACCGACTTGGAATTCCAAGGGTTTTCGTCGTTTGTCTGCATAACTCTTTTGCCGACTTCTCGCTACTCGAATGTTGTCACGAATTTGAATAATCTTGTCGGAGGTTTCTTGAATTAGCTCGGGCCGGTGATTTGTGCTTCACCAATCTCGTTCCAACAAATAGGAGAACGACACTTGCGATCATAGAGAGCTTCAAATGGAGCCATGTTGATACTCGTGTGGTAGCTATTATTGTAAGAGAACTCGATTAGGGATAGATGTGAATCCCAATTGCCACCAATATCAATTACACAAGCTCTAAGCATATCTTCAAGAGTTTGGATTGTTCGCTCGGTCTGACCATCAGTTTGAGGATGGTAGGCCGTGCTCAAATCCAACCGTGTACCAAGAGCTGTTTGGAGAAATTGCCAAAAGCGAGAGGTGAACCGAGCATCTCTATCGGAGATTATGTTTAAGGGAACACCGTGACGGCTCACATTTTCATCAATGTAAATTCGGGCTAGTTTCTCAACCCGATAGTCTTCACGGATAGGCAAGAAATGAGCAGATTTGGTGAGACGATCAATGATCACCCAAATGCTATCATAACCACTCGAGGTACGAGGGAGTTTGGTAATAAAATCCATGGCTAAGTTCTCCCATTTCCACACATGAATTTTCGGTTGTTCAAGTAATCCGAAAGGACGTTGGTGTTCGGCTTTGACTTTGGAGCACGTTAGACATTTGGCAACATAGAGAGCAATGTCCTTTTTCATACCGGGCCACCAATATTGTTGGCGAAGGTCTTGGTACATTTTATCCGCACCAGGATGAATAGAATAACGAGTCTTGTGAGCCTCGTTCATAAGAAATGTACGGAGATCATCGCGATTGAGAACCCAAATACGGTTCAAGTAATAAAGTAGGCCATTTGGTTTTGATTCAAGTTGAAGTTCAACACCACAAGACATTTCCTCATACATGTTACCCTCGATGACTGAGACGTGTTGAGCTTCTAAGATGCGGTTTTGAATGTCGGTTTGAATTCGGACACATTGAAGCATGACATGGTCCTTTCGACTCAAAGCGTCGGCTACAACATTCGCTTTGCCGGGATGGTAACGAATCTCGCAGCCATAGTTGTTAAGGAGTTCAACCCAACGTCGTTGCCTCATATTGAGTTCCTTTTGGTTGAAGATGTGTTGGAGACTTTTGTGGTCGGTGAGCACCACACGTTTCGTGCCATAGAGGTAATGTCTCCAAATCTTTAGTGCAAATACAACCGCACCCAATTCGAGATCGTGCGTTGTATAATTCTTCTCATGTATCTTAAGTTGCCTCGATGCATAAGCGATTACTTTGCCTCGTTGCATGAGAACACAACTGAGACCTTGGTTGGAAGCATCACAATAGACAACTAGATCATCATTCCCACTAGGGAGAGTCAAGATAGGAGCATTGCACAAATTTTGCTTGAGAGTTTGGAAAGCTTCTTCTTGCTTTGGTCCCCATTCATAAGTTTTACCATTGTGGGTTAAAGCGGTAAGAGGGACAGCAATCTTAGAGAAGTTTGAAATGAATCGACGATAATATCCCGCAAGACCAAGAAATGAACGAACTTCGGTGGGGGTCTTCGGGGCATTCCAATTTTTAACCGCTTTGATCTTAGCAGGGTCAACATGAATTCCCTTGTCGTTAACGATATGACCAAGAAATTGAACTTCCTTTAGCCAAAATTCACATTTGGAGAATTTGGCATATAGTTGTTCCTTCCGCAAGAGGTCCAAAACCAATCTAAGGTGTTGCTCATGGTCAGCTTTAGTCTTGGAATAGACTAAGATATCATCGATGAAGACGATCACGAACTTATCAAGGTACGGTTTGCACACACGATTCATGAGGTCCATGAAAACTGCGGGTGCATTGGTTAGCCCAAAAGGCATAACCATGAACTTGTAGTGACCATACCTTGTTCGGAAGGCAGTCTTTGGAATATCATATTCTTGTACACGGAGTTGGTGATAACCGGATCGAAGATCAATCTTTGAGAAGCAGGTCGAACCTTGAAGTTGATCAAAGAGGTCATCAATTCTAGGCAAAGGATAACGGTTCTTGATGGTAAGCTTGTTGAGTTCGCGGTAGTCAATACACATGCGGAATGATCCATCCTTCTTTTTGACGAATAAGACGGGTGCACCCCACGGTGAATGACTTGGAAGAATGAAGCCCTTGTCGGAGAGCTCTTGGAGTTGACTTGCAAGTTCTTGCATTTCAAAATGTGCAAGACGGTATGGAGCTCTAGCCACGGGGTTAGCTCCGGGCACAAGATCAATGCGAAATTCTACTTGTCGAACGGGTGGAAGACCGGATAGATATTCGGGAAATACTTCGGGAAAATCCCGAATGATGGGAATGTCTTGTATACCCTTCTTTTTGACATCTTTTTGGACAATATGAGCTAAGAAGGCCACGTACTTCTTTCGTAAGTACTTTTGAGCGGTAGCACATGACATCAACTTAAGTCCTTTGCAAGGCTTTTCACCAAAAACTCTTAATGTTTCTCCCGACGGTAGAGGTATTCAGATGCACTTATCGAAACAGATGACTTCGGCATGATGATTTGATAGCCAATCCATGCCTATGATTATATCAAAACTTCCTAGTGGCATTGGTACAAGGTTGATTGGAAATGTATGTTCATTAAGTTCTAGAGAGCAGTCATAGATAATAAACTCAATTGTAAGTGAATCACCATTTTCTATTTCGACAGTGAAGGTTTTCTCTAATTGGGATCGTGTCTTTGCAAGTAAGGGTTCAAAGTTAAGTGACACAAAACTCTTATCGGCACCGGTATCAAATAAAATGGAGGCATATTGACTATTGACAAGGAACGTACCATTGACCACATCATTGTTGGCTTGAGCTTCATTGGCGTTTATGTTGAAAGCACGCCCACGAGCTCTGCCTTGTCTAGCATTGGTAAATCTTGGGCACTGGTCACGGAAGTGGTTTGGGTCGCCACATTCATAACAGGCACGCCCATTTGCAATAACGGGAACACCTTGATTAGCCACTTGCGGGTTGGTTCGGTTTGGTGGGTTGACTTGGCCCGCAAGAGCTTTGGCCCTACAAACATTAACAGTATGGCCATACCTCCCACAATGAGTACAAAGGCGACGTAGGATGCTTTGGGGATGATGGTAGTTGCAGGTGGCACAAAGTGGGTAGATTCCAACATATGGCTTTTTGGCCGGTGCTTGAACCATAGGAGCAACTTGATTAACAGGTATGGCAGGAGTGACCATAGCATAGTTTCTAGCCTTTCTTTTCTTATTATGTCGGGAGGGTTCAGTTATGGCTTCTTTGTTGTGGGTGGAAGGAGTTGCAGTGTCGGAGACTTTCTTTGTGCCCTTTTTAGTAAGAGTCCCCGCCTTCACATGATTATCGGTTAAGGTAGCGGACAAACGGATAGCATCCTCAAGTGTTGCGGGATTCCTTCCTAGGACAGTATCTTGAATTTGCCTAGGTAGTCCCCCAATATACTTTTCAATGCAGCGGGACAAAGGTGTGACCATGTGGGGCACAAGGAGACTCAACTCATGGAACCGAGTTGTATATGCCAAGCTTTCACCACTATCTTGGGCAAGATCCCAAAACTCAGCTTCAAGTTTCTTCACTTCATTTCGAGGACAGAATTCCTAGGTCATTAGCCTTTTAACCTCATCCCAAGGTAAGGCCATTGCTACATCCACACCTCTATTCCTTTTCTCCCCATTCCACCACGTGAGTGCCCGTTTTTGTAGGACGCTTGTGGCATGACGAACACGAAGGTTGTCGGGGCATTCACTATTGAGAAAGGTATTCTCAATACTTTCGAACCATTGAAGGAGTCCCGTAGCTCCTTCGGTACCATAAAACTTGAGGGGGTTACACGAGTTGAAATGCTTGAAGGTGCATTGAGTTGGGTTGGCACCACCATTAGCTCCATGGTTACCATTTGTGGCACCATTAGCTTGAGTGAGTTAAGTTACGAGTTGTACAAGGATAGTAGCGATGTCGGTGTTGGTGTTGGCCACGGGAGCACGACGAGGAGGCATTCTACAGATTTTCACAAGACAAGAAAAGATGTAAGAATTTATGAATGTTGTTTTGGTTTATAAGAATAAAATAACAAATAAAATAGTAAATCATATTTTGGATTGTACTCAAATAGTGATATAATCACTTGAATACTTTGACACATTAAGGTTAATTAAACTCATATAATTTTCAAGGAGACATGCTTTAGCCTATAAGTAAACACTCATCCCGGGAATTCCCAGGAAAGCATACGGGTCCCTCTGTTGATTGGGATTTATGCGAAATGCTTTCCTAGACAGAAAACCCAGAATACAGGTGTCACCCTTCCAGATTGCACGTGTCCTCAAATAATTAACAAAGTTTAAAAGCCTTAACGAGGAAATAAAGAAATTTTATAGATTTAGTTCCATGGAGTTTCCACATGCTAAGATAATAATGATAAAGAAGTAGGGAAGGATGTTATGAGGTTTAGGGTAAGGGTAGGAACATTGCTTTATTTAATTTATTATTTAAGTATAGTCTAATAAGTCATGAATTTTTTTTATTTATTTTTTATAAGTAAGGTACCAAAAATGAAATAATAACTAATCATAGTAAGCATTTAACACATAGCATATAACACATAGCATGTAGCACAAAATCACATAAACATGAAGCATGGCATAAGTGGGTGTTCTAAAGTTATAGTCCAGGTCAAGGTATCTAATAACCTAATTCCCTATAACCAAGGCTCTGATACCAATTTGTCACACCCCGACCAATGGCGGAATCATCACATGTAGACTGTTCATAAGCACAAGGTTGACTAAATTGTAATATATTAAACATCAAGTTTAACTTCAAATAATTCAACAAAACCAAATTCAAACAAGTACATAATTGAAATACATAAAAGTCTTTATTTAAATTTAACTAAGTCCAAGCCTATGTGTAGCACATCTTGATCAAACTCACACATTAGTACCTGAAACATGAATAAAATAAATTCAACTAAAAAGTTGGCGAGTATAACACAGGTTTGTATATAGATAGCATATAGTTTGTAAAACAAATCCTTACATAACATGATAAATAAGGCATTTATGGGGAGCAGCTATTGTGTAACCAAATACAATCAAACCTTTGTAACTAGCATGCAAAATTGTGTTGTCGGTATCAATCACCTTACCTGGGTGGGTTTGTCAGACTCAATAGATCTATCATTGAAAACCGTCGGCTTGAATAGTTAATGATTGCACATAAGTGTTCACAAAAGTTAGCACACATGGCACTCGGGCATAAAGCTCAAATTGCACACATGAATGTAATTAGGATTTGTATTTGTGTTGTTTGTGTAAATGTAAACATGTAATTTGAATAGTGTTCATGTTTCACCCCAAAAATGTAAAAGAGTAAAAAGGGGCTATGTATACTCACCTGGTTTGAAGGCGTAGCTAACAAAAGGTACTAGATAGTAATAAGGATCCTTGAAAAGCACAAGTTAACCTAAAGTGTAATTTATATTGTATCAATAGCGTGCACAAAGTTTGAGTCAAATGTTGAACTTGGATTTGTGTATAAAGTCATTGATTTGTATTTGAAAGTATTGAATACGATATAAAGTTTGAAATAAATATTTTTGGAACATTTTGATTAAGGTTTGAAATTGAATAACTAAATAAGTAGGTTAAATAAATAATTGTTTTTGTTTAATTATAAATTAAATAAATAATCATTTCCTTATTTATTTATTTATAAAATATGTAACTTAACCATTAAGATACTTTTTAAATGAAAGGTTTAACAATAATTGTAAATTTAATTTTTATAAACTTTAACTAAATAGATTTCTATTTATTCCAAGGTTAACTATTTGATCTTTCTAAATAGAATTAATGCATTTTTATAAAAATCAACTATTTTTATTTTAAAATTTAATCAGAAATATTTATTGTTTGAAAAATATATAAAAATTATAATTCTGCCAAAAATTTAACTCACACACGACCGTGCCTGGGAAGGGCACGATCGTGCTTGAACCACGGGCGTGGCCGTGCTAGTCAGGACGCGACCGGGTTGATCAAACGGAGACATAACTAGACAAATCGTCTATGATTCTGAGACACGACTGAGATTAGCCAAAGGGCATGACTGGGTCTGAACAGGAGGACACGACCGCGCTGGTAACCAGCATGACCGCGTCTCATGAGGCACGACTGCGCTAGATGATTAGCGCGACCGTGTCTATTCCAAATCAGACACGAATTGACTGATTCTTATATTGTTAGTGATGTAAATCATAGGGCTTTTATTTATAGTATTATTACGAGTATGATGGGATGTTTTAATTGTATTAACAACATGTTCAGGGTCGAAATCGATTAAACCATTTTGAATAAAACATAGATTCTGATTCGGGATGATTTCTATAATGGAAGCCCAAATTAATATGAGGCTTTTGATCTATGGACTGAAACGAACGAGGAAAAGGTTTCAATTACCTGGGAGGACGATGGATGAATAGAGTTCGGTAGAAAAGAGTTCCGGTGATGATGCGAACGGCCTCCGGCGTCTTCTGCTGCAAATTCCGGCTACTTCAAAGGGTCAGTAGTTTCTGGGAGGATCGTATATCGTGAATCTTCTGTTTGGTTGAGAGAATTCGGATCGAAGGAAGGGTTTATGTTTTCTTTGAAATGTTTGAACGATTTTTCGAGTCCGAAGGAATTAAACTGGGACGTTTGTGTAATTGAAAATGTTATTACTCTCGTAAATGGAAATGAAGTGAGGAACGGTTACGGAACTCAACGATCGAGCGATTAAAACTGCATTTACGTTTCAACTGGTACTAGGCGCGACCGTACCTAGGCACCGGGCGCGATCGTTCCAAAGCAAGTCGCGCGACCGTGCCGAAACACTTGGCGCGACTGTGCCAGGACGAGGCGCGACCGTGCTTAATTAGGGTTTCTTGTTATCTTTCAACATTAGCTTTTGTAACTTTAGTTTTTGACAAATTGTATAAAATGATTACTTGTGTAGTGCTTGATAGTATATAACTGAGTAAGATTTAAGGATTTGTATTGAATCATTGTATTTAATTTATGGCACAAGATAGAATAAGACAGTGCACTAGAATTAGGTTTAAAATACGTTACATTGAATTGAAATACTGATACTAAAAATCAGAAATGTTACAAAGGAGCTTACGTGAAAATCACACAAGTTTCCCCCATCTAAAAATTGTAAATTACCCTGATTTTTTTATTGAAATCGATCCTAGAGTTCGAATTTTTTTGTGAAACATCGATCCTAGAGTTCGAATTTAATTTAATTGAAAATCACAAATTAAATTCGAACTCACAATGAGATATTAAAAAATCGATCCTAGAGTTTGAATTTAATTTGTGAAACATCTCTCACAATCTAACAGCATGTGGTATACTCTAGTGAATGAGAGTTTGATGATGGAAAGTGGTTGCCACATGGCGCCAAATCATCTTCATCAACTATCATACCAACCTCACTTAACAAGTGAAATACACAAGCGAGTGAGGGTGTTATGATCATTAAATGCATTTTTTTATTAGAGTAAATTTCGCTTTTGGCCCTTGGATTTGCCCTGTTTAACTCTTTTAGTCCAAAAAAGAATTTTTTAACATATCAGACTCTGAGATTGTATTTTTGTAACCATTTCAGTCCATCACCCTTATCTTGTTAACTTTTTCTGTTAAGTATAGGGCATTTACTCATTTTATTTCTAAATGAACTAGTTTAACCGTTTTAGTCCAATAAAAAAATTAGGCTTTTTCATAAAATGAAAAAAATAATTTATTAAAAACGTTTTTTTTTACCTTTTTAAAATCATTTCTTTAGTTTTTTTCCTATAAAAAAACGTCTTCTTTGAACCATTTTAAAAACATTTTTTATGAGTAATTTTTTTCTTCATAAAAAACGGTTTTAAAAACATTTTTTTAGCTTTTTTTTATAAAAACGTTTTTTTATCTTTTTCGTAAAATGTTTTTTTACCTATTTTAAAAATGCTTTTTTTTAAAGTTCATTATTTTAAAAAAACTATTTGAAAAACTAGTTCAATTAAAAAAATAAAAAACGTTTTTAAAATAGTTAAAAACGTTTTACGAAAAAGCTAAAAAGCCTTTTTTTATAAAAAAAAACTAAAACAAATGTTTTTAAAAACGTTTTTTATGAAATAAAATCAAGTAAAAGTATTTTTAGAAAAGTTAAAAAGGTTCAAAAAAATGTTTTTAAGTAAAAAACTAAAAAAATTGATTTTAAAAAAGTAAAAAAAAACGTTCTAAAAAAAGTAGAAAAAATGGTTTTATGAAAAAAAAAATTAAAAATGTTTTTATTTGACTGAAAATGTTAACCTAGTTCATTGAGAAATAAAATAAGTAAAATGTTCTATATTTAACAGAAAAAGTTAACAGGGTTAGTGTCATAAACTGAAATAGTTATAAAAATATAACCTTAAAGGCTAATATGTTAAAAGATTATTTTAAAAACTAAAAATCTTAAACAAGCCAAACCACAGGGGTTAAAAGCGAAATTTACTTTTTTTTTTATTAATATTCATTTAAATAATATTGAAAATTAAAACTATATTAAAAAAACATAAATAAAAATTCAGAAAGTTACATAAATTAAAAATACACATAATAAAACTACTCGATTCCATATTCTATCTTAATCTCGTTTTGTTTATTCTCAAGAAAGGCTCGTCGGAGGCCGGTGATCTGATCAAGGTTGAGAGCGAAAATTTACATCTTTTCGTTTTCTATCTTCCAATTAAAATTCTCTTTCTCTCACATTAAATTCTTGCATCTGTACGACCATTTGTTGGCCGATGTCGACGTGAGCCGAATCCCGAGCCCGATGCTCGGGCCTTTGCTTTTTTCTTTCCGATCGGACGTGGTATGTCGTCCTCGTCATCCAATGCACCTCAGTTGAGATCATACATAGATATTCTGTGTTGGGGTTTGTTGGAGACCGCATGTTGAACGCGTTTTGGTGTGACGCGTAATAAAGCCAAAACATGTTCAGATCGTTAGAATTCAAGATTTTTAAAGAGGGAAGTGAGATTTTTGAGTTTAAAGTATATTTGGTAATAGGGTTACTTATGGTGGTTGAAGTGAAAAAAAAAATTAATTTTTTTAATTAAGTTTGTTATCGTTGAACCGTAACATTTAAAAAAAGAATAGCCGTTTGATCTCTTTCGTCTTTTCCTTCCCATAAGAAAGCTCACTATTCACCCTCACACCATTAAGGGGGCGGTATGCCTTTCTCCTTCATGCCATAAACAACCTTCACGGAGATGTCTCGACTGGTATCATGGGCGAAGCTTTCTTAAGGCCCGACCCTCCAATTTTTCGCTCAGTAGTGTTAATTTATACGTATTCGGCCAAAGATTTTATAGTTACGGCCCCATGATAAGAAAAAAAAAATCCTGAGCCCCTTTTTTTTATTTTTTAAGCTTCGACACTGTCTGTTATACCATTTCATCTAAGAATTGGTAACTGGTTTGTGATGTTATGTTCGAAACAAAATTTAGTAAGTTAACCCTTTATATTAGAGAATGAGGTGTAGAAAACGTGACGTGGCATGTGCGTCAGCAACAAATACCTTGAGAGACACCGACAGCTTTGAAATAAACGAACTGACACGTGGCAGGACCTACGAGGCACATGCTCTTAATGGCGGGAAAAGGAGAAGGGTAGGTGGAGGGTGACACGTAATGCAACTTTGGCGGGAAGACAGAATTGATGGGTACATCCCCCCACTTATCACTACTTGCTTAAACCACTTGTCCTCTACATATAATCACATACATACATGTATGCCATGCATAAGATAATCCCATGTCATGGGACCACCTAGTTTTTTTTTTAACGGCAACCATAAGAATACTTATAAAAAAGCTAGCAAGAAACTAGCAAAAACCCCAATTATAAGCACCAAAATACAACAAGAAATCAAAAAATTCCCGCCCTCTATCCTTGCTAAACAGAAATTACCCATGTTTTAGTCGGCACGAACCAGGATGTTGTATCCAAGTATCCCATTCGCCACTTTGATTCTTTCCCCTGTTTTTCAACCATTTGAAGGACGTGATATTTATGTCATCCACCATGCTTTCTACGAGCCTTCTAGACTTCTTGAAGATCCATTTATTCATTGTTTTTCAAATCACCCAAAAAGTGCAATAAACTATTAGGATTCTTACTTTTTTTCCCTGTTGAAACCCGCTGATTGATGTATTTTATCTTTCAATTCTTTCACCAAACCAATACCCGCCATGTCCATGAGAATGGGGGTGGTATGGGCATAGGGTGGTGATAAAGAAAATTGTAAATATGCCTTGTTAACATTTAGTTTGTATCTAGCCAAAGCTTGGTGTCATGTTTATGATAACTTAATATATGCAGTGATTTTGAAATCGGATCCGACCAGTTCTTAGTCATGTCTATTTGAATCATTTTTGTTTGAACCGGTTAATTTCCAATCGGACGTGCGAATCGAGTGAATTGGACTAGGTGGTCGCTTTCCTTCATCTTGCTTCCACCGATTCATTTGCCAGAGTAAATAGTTATCGATAAATTTTTATGAAAAAAACCAGATAGTATGTTGGTTTTTTATGTGCAAAAAATTGTTGAGTGACGTAGGTAAGAAGAAAAAAAACAATACGCTGGTTTTTGCGTGCAAAAATTTGTTAAGTGACTTTTTATAAGAAAAAAAAAACATAAAACATGTTGGTATTTTATGGTATTTGCCCAAATAGTATCTAACGTTAAACTTACATATATCTGAACCCATAACCTTTTTGATTCAAACACCATACCACTATGACAAAGCGTTCAAATATGGGTTTCTTAACTCAATCGATATCCAGATGGTCTCATTATTCTTTTGGTTCGAGCCTCAAAGTTTCAAATCCAGCATTCTATCCGACTAAAAAATCGTCACCATTCCCACATATAATCAAATGCCTACAAACCTCACTCGGCCGTTCAACGGGATAGAGAGAGGTTCTTTGGATGTGTAGTCGTTGAAGAGATAGAGGCCGCAAGTACATAGCCATAATGATAGGGTTGTTAAGGTTTTATATCCGTCAATCAAAATAACATAATCCGTAGGGTATCCGGAATACCACATACTCTCACGCCATTTGTCTACGTGGCCCAAATGTCACGCAGTGAAACAGATGGCACACCGCCCCCTTGGGGCGCGTGATCCTCGCGTGAGAAGCAGGCGTCGGAATAGTGACGCCCTCTATCTCCAAAAAGTAGCCGTTTATGTTTAAAAATATTACCGTTTAACATTAATATTCAAAAAATAATTTTTTTTACCCCTTATTTTTACATTATAAATACCACAACTTTTAACCTTAAAAATCACTCTTAAAACACACAAACAAATACAAACTTGCATCAAAAATGAATCCCAACCAACAACGAGCCTTCTTCCAACAATTCGCCCAAAACCAAAACTTGTTGTCGGGTCAAAACCAACCGCAATTCCCACCACAAATGCTAAACCAACAATTTTACCCGCCACAACTGTTTTTTCAAAACCAATTCCAATCTCCCAACAAGGGTTACATCCCCCGACCGATGACACCCCCGTCTACTCCACTCATGCCCGACTTTGATTTTCTAGCGGATTCTCAAACGATTCCCGACTTTGTACCCGAAACCCAACAACCAACCGAGCCATCAAACAAGCCAAAGCAACGTGCTCGCAAGAAGAAGGGTAAAGAAGCCGCGTCAAAGGAACCGTCCAAATATTTGCATAAATAGAGTGACAACGAGACGGACACGTTGGTTAAGAGTTGGGTTGAAACGTCCGAGAACCCCATTATTGGTAATTATATTTTTTAAATTTTTTTTAAATTATATTCGTAAATAAAACAAAATATTAATTATTTTTTATATGTAGGCACCGATCAAACTGGAGACGCATTATGGGTTCGTATCGGAGAAACGTTTTTTTCAACAAATGGGTAAAGGTGTATACCTAACCCTCGATCAACTTAGCTCCAAGTTTACACACATTAACCGAAAGGTTAAAAAGTTCAATGTAATTTTTGATCAATGTACCCGTACCAAGCGTAGCGGTGCGGATGACAAAGAGGTTATGGCGGACGCATTGACACAATAAGATATAATTGAAGGCGGGAAACCACCTTTATCCCAATGGAGTTTGCTAGTCAAAAGCCCAAAGTGGCAAAAATTTGTACAACTCGGAGAGTTATGTATCTTCACGAAAAAGAAGCTCGACCGACATGTCAGATAGCTCGGGGCCGAGGATGTCAGACACAATTGGTCCTTTTACGATCTCAACGATGACGCACCCGCAGACGAGGAATAAATACATCGCCCGATCGGGAAAAAACAAGCGAAGGCAAAGGCAAAAGGAAAAGCAACGGGGTTGTCGCTTGACGATCAAACTGTCATAGGCCGAGATTTGGTCGATGAGATTCGTAAATTTAATTTGGTCGAAAAAGATAAAGCGGATTTGAAGATCCTTAGCATGGATACGAGTAAGCTCGGAACGAAGGCTAAAAAATATATCGAGCGTAAACAAAAGGAAATTGAGGATGCGCTCGAGTTGAGCGATTAGTTGTTTTTTTAGTTTTTAAGTTTTAAGTTTTTTTTAAGTTTGTAATTTTTTTTAGTTTTAAGTTTATTTATTTTTAGGCTGTAATTTGTTTTTAAATCAATGGTAATTTTAGAGTTAAAAAAATAAAATAAAAAGTGTTGATAATGTAGCAAAGTGATGGTAAGGTGATGGAGAGGAGTATTTCCCTTGCACCATCACTTTTGCATCACTTTTCTTACTGCTGACGTGGCGCTCAGTTGACAAAATAATGACAAGGTGATGGAGGAGTATACCCCTTCCCCTAACAAACAACCGTAAGTTCAAAACATACGATCAACCAAAAAAAATAAAAAAATTTGGTGGTTAGCATAATTTACTCGAAGTTTAAAATTAGTGTAAAAAGTGAAATGAAAAGGCAACTACTAATACCTATACCTACTCCCTTTAATGAACTTTGACCACTTAAAAAAAAGCAGCAAGTGCCGTTCAAAAAAAAAAAGCAGCAAGTATTCGTACTCCTCTACAGTGAAAGCACTGCAATTGAAGCAGAGTGGGGTTTTAGAGAGAGAGAAACCCAAAGAAAAAAACACACAGCGATCACATTTCTTAACGCAATTCTCGATGTTTTTGCAGCAATTTTATTTATAAATTAAGGGCTACTATTGCCACACGGTAATTTGGACACGGAATTTTCTGGCTATACGTCTCGTAAAAGTTAATACGGGGAGTATAGCCCCTAATCTTAAAAAACAGACCTGCATGAGTCAGTTTTGGTCTGACGGTTGACCCGTATAGATCTATATACGCCAACTCTTTTTTTCAAACTTGAGCAAATTTTTATTTGTATATGATGAGTATAGCCCTATACGTAGAAGCCTATACGCCTCATATAGGCCTATACGACCCATATAGATCCATACGCCACCTATTTTTTTAAACTTGAGCAAATTTTGATTTGTATATAGTGAGTATAGCCCTATACGCCCCATATAGACGTATACGACCCCTATACGCCACCTATAAGATTTTGATGTATGTTAATGTTTAACGTATTAAACTAGTGGTATGTTAAAGAAAAAAACACACAGCGATCACATTTCTTTACGCAATTCTTGATGTTTTTGCAACAATTTTATTTATAAATTAAGGGGCCTACTATTGCCACACGGAGTTTGCTATTTGGACACAGAATTTTCTGGTTATACGTCTCGTATAGGTCAATGCGGGGAGTATAGCCCATAACCTTAAAAAACAGATCTGAATGAGTCAGTTTTGGTTTGGCGGTTGACCCTATACGACTCATATAGGCCTATACGACCCGTATAGATCTATACGACCCATATAAGTCTATACGCCACATCTTTTTTTCAAACTTGAGCAAATTTTGATTTGTATATGGTGAGTATAGTCCTATACGCAGAAGCCTATACGCCTCATATAGTCCTATACGACCCATATACGACCCATATAGATCCATACGCCACATATTTTTTCAAACTTGAGCAAATTTTGATTTGTATACGGTGAGTATAGCCCTATACGCCCCATATAGGCCTATACGCCACCTATGAGATTTTGATGTTTGTTAATGTTTGACGTATTAAACTGGTGGTATGTTTATTTTTTAGTTATTCGCTCTCAAAACCACCTCTAGGTGAGCTTTACTGTACGAGACGATACGGTACAATATTATACTATACTAAGGTATACAATACTATACTACACTAAACTATTGTATAATATACTATCCTATACTAAGCTATACTATACTGTACAAAGCTATAGTAAGCTATATTAAGCTACACTATATTATACTAAGCTACAATATACTATACTAAGTTATACTACCCTATACTAAGTTATACTACCTTATACTAAGCAATACTAAGCTATATTATACTATACTAAGCTATAGTATCCTATGCTATCCTAAGCTATACTATCATATGCTATACTATGTTATACTAAGCTATACTATCCTATGCTATACTAAGCTAAACTAAGATATACAATACTAAGCTATACTATACTATAATATACTATACTATACTATACTATACTATACTATACTATACTATACTATACTATACTATACTATACTATACTAAGCTATACTAAGCTATACTATCTTATACTAAGCTACACTATCCTATATTATCCTTACTAAGCTATACTGTATTATAATAAACTAGACTATACTATACTATACTAAGCTATAATATCCTATGCTATACTAAGATATAATGTCCTATACTAAGCTATACTATCTTATACTAAGCTACATTGAGCTATATTATACTATACTAAGCTATATTATCATTTGCTAAGCTATTCAATACTATACTAAGCTATACTATGGCGAGTATTGCCCTATACGCAGTATAGCTTAGTATAGAATAGTATAGCTTAGTATAGTATAGTATAGCTTAGTATAGTATGGCATAGGATAGTATAACATAATATAGTATAGTTTAGTATAGCTTAGTTTAGTATAGTATAACTTGGTGTAGTATAGTATCGTCTCGTATCATCTCGTATAGTAAAGCCCACCAAGAGTTGATTTTAAGAGCGAATAATTAAAAAAAATAAACGTACCACTAGATTAATACGTCAAAATTAACATGCACCAAAATCTCATAGGTGGTATATAGGGGTTGTATAGGGCCTATATGGGGCGTATAGGCTTCTGCGTATAGGGTTATACTCATTATATACAAATCAAAATTTGCTCAAGTTTGAAAAAAATAGGTGGCGTATGGACCAATATGGGTCGTATATGCTTATATGGGGGCATATATGCTTCTGCGTATAGGGCTATACTCACCATATACAAATCAAAATTTGCTCAAGTTTGAAAAAAATAGGTGGCGTATGGACCTATATGGGTCGTATAGGCCTATATGGGGACTTATAGGCTTCTGCGTATAGGGCTATACTCACCATATACGAATCAAAATTTGCTCAAGTTTGCAAAAAAGATGTGTCGTATAGACCTATATGGGTCGTATAGGTCTATACGGGTCGTATGAGTCGTATAGGGTCAGCCGTCAGACCAAAACTGACATCTGCAGGTCTGTTTTTCAAGGTTAGGGGTTATACGCCTCGTATTGGTCTATACGAGGCGTATAGACTTGACCTAAATAACAAAATTCCGTGTCCCATTAGAATTTCCCTAAATTAATCCCTTGTTTTATCGAGATTTGCGTTCTTCACTCCCTTTCAATTACCAGTAATTTTCCCCCACTTGTCGTCTTCTCCATAGCAATAACCTCAGCCATAGATTCCTAATCTTTTCATTGATTAGATAGATACACACAAAGGGGCTTTCATTTCCTCTATATATACCTTCTATCCCACCCTTGTTGCAGTTTGCTCGGCTGCAAGGGGGTTTTAGAGAGAGAAAGTTCTGGTTTGGGGTTTTAAAGAGAGAACGGAGAAGACGACCTGGTTTTATGAAGCTTTGTTTTCCAATAACTTTTTTCAGCTGCTCTGTTCTCTGCTGGTGTTTTCAGCAGGGCTTTCTCCTCTGTTTCCCCACCGTTTCGATGCGTTTGAGGCCGAAAAGGTAAATAAGTTCATAAATTTAATAAATTATCAAAATATTTTTGATATTTTGTTGATCTGTTTTTTGATTTTGACTTTGTAGGACTTGTTCTGGAGTCGAGTGTTTTGGTGGGTTTCATATAAACAGATTGTTTGAGCTTTTTTTGTTTTTCAGAGGGAGTTTGACATAAACCCTAAAAAATTTGGGTTTATTTTTGCCGGAATTTTTTTGTTGAAGAGTTTTTTTTCGAGTTTTTTTGATGGATTTAAACAGATCCATGAGGAAAATCCGGGTTATCTGTTACGACCCGGATTTGACTGATGATTCTGATGACGAAGAGGTGGTCGGAAAACCCTACGGGTCGAAGCGGATTGTAAGAGAGATAAGGATTCCGGTGGCCGGTTTTGAGACAGTAACGACGGAGACGGAGAGTTCGTTTCAAGATAGCACTAACGGTGATAAAAGGAAGAGGGGGGTGACTAAAAGTTGTGGGGAGCGGGAGCCCCGGCCGGGGGCAGGGGTCAAGTTCCGAGGCGTCCGCCAGCGGAAATGGGGGAAATGGGCCGCAGAGATCCGCGACCCGTTTAAACAGAGGCGGGTGTGGCTCGGGACTTATAATTCGGCTGAAGAAGCTTCTCGAGCTTACGAGATTAAAAAGCTCGAGTTTGAAGCTTTTGCTGAAGCTTCAAAGGGCAGTGGTTTTGACCGTGATATTATCAAAACCACCGCTGACGGAGCTTCTGCTCCTACGTCAGGCGTGGTTTCGGCTTCTCAGCCGCCGAAACCGTCCTATTCGGAGGAGTCGGTGGGGGTGATTTTTCACCACTTCTCCTCGTCTGTCGAACCGGAAACATCGGTTTCTCAAACTAGCAACGACGGAACCAAAATCGAAGTGGTCGAAGAAGCGCTGGCGTTATCGGAGATCGGTGAAGGTTTGGACATGAAGTTGGAGCTCGATTCGTTCTTTGACACATTCGCTTTGCCGCTCGATGGATTCGGTGATCTGGACGATTTTCAGCTGTGCGGATTCGACGACAACCAAGCGTTCGAGTTACCCGATTGGGATTTCGACGAACTCAACCACGAAGAACTTGCTTCGATGACCACTATGCGGGTTGATGCGCCACTTAACATCGCATGCCTTTGAGAGCAGCCTCTCTATCTTTTCAGATAGAAGAAAGTTTTGTCCTTATCCTAAGACGGGATTTTACTGAGTATGCTTGTTTTTACGTGTTTTTGTTATGTTGAAGAGAGTTAAGAGTCCTTTGGGTTTTCTTGTGCTATTAGAGCCGTCCAAAGGAATATTCCGAGTTGTTGCCACCGCCGGTGATGGCGAGTGGTTAAAGACGTTATCATTTTTGTTTATTATTTTGGTGTAATTTTCATGGAGATTTAAGTGTTGTTATTACTAGGGTTTTGACTTTTTGATTGTGGGAGATGATAGTACCAAATGTACAAGTTTTAATGCATGAGGTACAAGTCAATTGCCGGATATGGCTTTTGGCAAATGCGTGTACCGAACATGTCGTTGTCCCCGACATTGTGAAATCCTATGATATCCTGCGTTTATGGTTGAAGTTGAAATACACAGCTGTCCTCCACATACTAAATTCTATCAAATGAAGTAATTTATTTTTTCATTTAATTTTATATTAATGGTTAATTAATTTATTTTTGTATTAGTATCTTTAATCTTTAATTTTTTATATAAAACTAAAATCTTTGACGATATCAAAATTTGAATTAAATTAAAATATTAATGTAGTAATACTATTTATGTTGATAAATTAATTTGTCTATACAACTCTATTGGTTCACTTATGTGATAATTTTGTTGTTTTAAATAACATATAAGCTTTCTATAAATAGTTCATGACTTGAAGCAAACTCAAAATTAGCTTGTATAATTTTCGAGTCAAATTGATAGGTGGTAGATCCACTGCTATCGTCTCCGTCGGTTAAATCAAAATTTTTGTGGTTACAAGCAAGCTTGAGATGTAAAAACGACAGAACTCGATCTCAAGTTTTCAGCTTAAAGAGTTTAAGCAAACCGAAGCTGAGTTGTTTATTTTCAAGCTTACGATAGACCCCAAGAAACAAATAGTTGTTAACAGTCCAACTCGACTTTTATAAGGGATTATAGAATTATATCACAAAAATTATTAATATTTAAAAGTTGTAAAGACCAAAACAGAAGGGGCTAGCTACACATGAAAGTGTTATACATACAAACTTAATACGAGTCGTATTGTATCATATGGTTAGTATTCCCTTAGTCAAATGATAAGTTGTCACATTTGACGTCAGTCAGTTATGTTCACATACAGACCGTATACTACAATACGGACGAATGGTATATGGGTCGTATAATACCATACGGCCCGTATTGATGTTGAGTTATTGATGAATTTTTGTTTTTTTGAATGATTTGACACGACGTATTGGACATGTACGAGACACGTATCAAAACCTATATTGAAACCATGAAACCAAAAAATCAAAATAACGAGCCTATCAATTTATTTTGAACCGGAATTGTGACATTCGTTTGAGATTTTTCACAGTGTTTTTGTACTTGTTGCATGTTTAGATCTCTACCTTTTCGAATATCAGGAATAAGATCAAAAGCGTAGTTGAACTTTATCCCGACTATTTCACTTGTAAATTCTTCACCATACGTTAAAATCTCTACTAATTTCTTTGTTTACGTATTCCCCATTAATGTATTCGTTTACGTTAAAATACTTACTAATTTCTTTGTTTACGTAACTTTTGCAATGTAGATGGTCAAACAATTGAAACCATGTTGGATTTATGAAATATTCGCATGTGTTTATATTTATGAAATCAAAATTTTCTTTAACACATGTGTAAAAGTTCCATTTTGCTTTATATGTCGTGAAGTTAACAAATATGTATCTGACATTTAAACGATGCCCACATCAAAAGTCTATACCCTGTTTATACCATTGTAACAATATAAAACATCAAAATGATATTGAAACACGAACTTGAAATCAACTAGAAGGTAGACAAAATCAAAGTCCGAACAATTGTTATAGAAATTTTGTTTTATAATTAAAAAGATATAGTGAATGTGAATACGGATCGTCTTGTACCATACGTATTATACAATACTACTCGTAATGAAGCATGATGTGTAGTTTATAAGGCATACGGATCATATGTGTTGATCAGTTTTTGTGACTATATAATGGAAAACAATAATAATAACATACCTGCTAAGTTCACCGATGATAGGAAAAACGTCATGATCTCTGATCTCGATCGGGTTCCCGTTTAAGGTGTACGATTAGGATGATATTAGGTGAGTTCTTTAGAGCTCACGGTTATGGAGAGAGAGAGAGGGACGATTTAGTGGTGATGGAATAGATTCAGCGAGAGGGACGATTTAGTGGTGATGGAATAGATTCAGCGATTAGTTTATTCCCTCTAATTAACTCTCTATTTATATGTACACCCAAGGGGAAACCCATTAGTGGCCCATTAAGAGTAATTAGGCCTATCGACTAATTACTAGCCATAGTTTATTAAATAAATAATTATATTTGATCATTTAATAATTAGATAAATGATTATAAGAGCCACATATTAAATCTCGTCTTACATTCTCCCACTTGACTGAGTAATCATTTATTATGAACATTAGTAAGTCTGCAGATTTAATACTCATTTTAGTTTCAAACCAAAACCGTAGCAGAGAAATACAGTCATTGAATCGATATCCAACTCAAGACCCCCATTAATCATACTACAATCCCAATTTAAAACTTAAATAAATTTAGGATCAAATTTATAAATAAGCCCTTTAAACGTTGATTTGTATAATCAGTGTCTATACGTCGTTAGGCATGCATAACATATTTAGAGACAAACAAATTCAAATAACTGAGGAAATTTCATTAATAAACGTAAGTAAGTACATTATGCTACTAAATAAGGTCTTTTAAAAAGCCCATCTTCGAAACATGTTCTTTGAAAACTTTAGGTGGGAGACCTTTAGTCATCGGATCCGCAAGCATAACTTTAGTACTTATATACTCAATACAAAGATTATTTTCCTCAACTCGTTCACGTACGAACAAGTACTTTGTATCAAGATATAATCCAGCTCCAATCGAACTGTTACTGTTCGAGAAACTAACGACATCTGAGTTATCACAATAAAGCTTCAATGGTCTAGAAATGGAATTAACTATTTTGAGTCCAGTGATCAGATTCTTTAGAAACATTCCATGACATGTCGCTTTATACACAGCTATGTATTCTGCCATCATAGTGGATGTTGTGGTCAACTGTTGCTTATGACTCTTCCAAGAGATAGGTTCGCCGGCTAACATAAAGATGTACACTGAAGTGGATTTCTTGTCATCTTTGCACTTAGCAAAGTCAGAATCAGAATAACCAACAAATTCTAAATTATCACTTCTTCTATAAGTCAGTTTATAGTCTTTCGTCCCTTGCAAATATCGAAGTACTTTCTTAGCTGCTTTCCAGTGATCAAGGCCAGGATTAGTCTGATAACAGCCTAGCATTCCAGCAATATAAGCGATATACGGACGAGTACAGACTTGAGCATACATGAGGCTCCCAACTACTGATGCATAAGGTATCATTGTCATTTGCTCCTTTTCAACCTCTGTTTTCGGACATTGGAAAGAACCGAAAACATCTCCCTTAACTACTGGAGCTACATAAGGAGAGCATTGTTGCATATTGTAACGTGTGAGGACCCGTTCGATGTAGGCTTTTTGAGATAATCGCAAAATTCCCTTAGATCTATCTCGGTGTATTTCGATGCCTATAACATAAGAAGCCTCTCCGAGATCCTTCATGTCGAAGTTATGCGAGAGTAAACGCTTCGACTCATGCAACATATCTAAACTATTACTTGCCAATAGAATGTCATCTACGTAAAGGACAAGTATAGTAAAGTTGCTCCCACTCATCTTGAGGTAGGTGCATTGATCCACTTGATTCTTCAGGAAACTTTGTTTCTTCATGAATTCATCAAACTTTAGGTACCATTGACGTGATGCCTGCTTCAACCCATATATGGATTTCTTTAACTTACAGTCTAGATGTTCTTGACCTTCAGGCTGTTTCATAAACACGTTTTCATTCAAGTTGCCATTGAGGAAAGCGGTTTTGACGTCCATCTGATGTAGCTCTAAATCAAAGTGAGCTACTAGGGCCATCACGATCCTTAACGAATCCTTTCGAGAAACAGGAGAAAAGGTATCTTGATAGTCGATTCCTTCTGTGACAATCCGACTTTTCAAGTTAACCCCGTTAGCAATTCCGTTAAATATTCTGTTAAATCCTAACCATGTTAACCCAATTCTAAAACCAAGGGATCATTTCTGTCAAAGCTGAAGTTGCAAGGGCTGGTTTTATAAATAACTATAAACCCTAGTAGGCACGGTCGCGCCTTGTTTTGGCAAGCTCGCGCCTCTTGTTGGCACAGTCGCGCCTCTTGCCTAGTTGAAACGTAAACGCAGCCTTTAAACGCAAATCCGTTTGAATATAAAGTTGTAACGTAAAATCTCTAAATGCGGATCATTACTGAGCCATTATTCGGCACTTTAACACTCGTAATGGCCGAATTCAACCCCATCATTGTTATTAACTTGAAACCGTCAACTCATCTCTCATATCGCAAATTCGATCAATTAGGAGCATTATTACGTAAATAATCTGCACACACATCCTGTACGGCCCTTTGTGAAGCTTTTGTGCTTTTTAAGTTGGCCGGAAAAGCAGTCAAAGACGCCGGAGGATCATCCCATCGGAGCCACGACTAGGTTCTACTCGAGCACCTTCAATTCGTATACCTTTCTGGTAATTGTTTGTTCCTATAGTTTCGTTTCAGTCTCTAGATCATAAGCCCTATGATAATCTGGGCTTATAATATCGAATTTATCATGTTCTAATTCTAGGGTTCATACCATTTTTTTAGGTTAATCGATCTATACCTTAAAACCAGTCTCCATCTAATTAATTGTCATGGTTAGTTTCGCAAACAACAATCCTTTAAAAAACCCCATGATTCCTTTGAGTATTAACATCAGATTTTATCAATTGGATTTGGTGTTCTTCACCTAAGGTTTCGGTTTCTTAAATATGTAATTTAAAGAACTTAAACGTGATGTTTCTCAAATTAAACTCGTTCACAGAATTGCCTATACCTGTTAAACAGAACCCCCATGTCCTTTTGGTCAATCGCAATCGAAACCAAACGGATTTGGACTTATTGGGTTATTCTGTTAAACTCTGTGTCTGTATATCCAGGAGATACGGTCGTGCCAAGTTTTAGCACAGTCATGCCTCGTACTTTGACCCGGTCGTGCCTCTTGGTTAGACCTGGTCGTGCCTCAGAACCATAGACACGGTCGTGCCTGGCTCAGACACGAAATTTTACTTGTTTTTCCGTTGGGGAGAAACATGCATACAAACAAACAGTATTTTACTTGTTTCCCGTTGGGAGGAAACATGCATACGAACAGACATCCGTTTACTTGTCTTCCCGCCTGGGATAGACATACATATGAACGGACATGGATCACATAGTATTTCACTACCACTTGTGTACTTAAGTGCATACATAACATGCAATGTCCTTACACACTCGGACCGTTAATATATGGAGTATAGCGAGGAAATTTGAGTAGTACTACTGGGTTTGACAAACCCCACCCGGGTTAGTCGCGCTAACTTGATTGGAGGTCTAACGGGTGTAAATTGTTCTAAACATTTGCCATTGTTGATGTTAGCAATGGCGGAAGTCATCTCAAACATAAATAGTCAGCTTCGGTTGCGAACGCTTAGAGTAACTTGTACATTGCCTAGCTAGCAATAGGTGTGACTTACGTATGTGGATCCTGCAAACACTCAAACAGTTTATTTACTTGTAAACCTGGGAACTCAGCAACCTCGTGTTGACACTTTTTCTTACATGTTTCTCAGGTCGCTAAGGCACAGGTTGCACACTTAGGACATGCATGGAGTCCTACTATCATTTCATCCTCATGCAATCATACAAAACTATTTACTTGTTTTATTAAACTAAACTTGGGCGCGCTTGTTTTGCGTATTTATTTTCTTACTTAAACGCTTCCGCATTAACTCTGACCTTTTATGATATTTCATTTATGTCCCATATAGTGTCTATTGATATAACTAATGATTGAGATCCTCGTGTGTCACGCACCAAATGGTAAAACTCCGTTAGTGGAATTTGGGGGTGTGACACCTTCTTTCTGAGTGAAACCCTTTGCAACCAATCTCGCTTTATAGCATTCAATGTTTCCATTCGGATCTAGTTTAGTTTTGTATACCCATTTACATCCTACGGGTTTAGCACCGTTGGGTAATTCCACTAAATCCCAAACATCATTTTTATTCATGGAGTCAAGCTCGTCAATCATGGATTTATTCAATTCAGAAGACTGATCACTACTAATGGCTTCATGATAAGAAGTAGGATCTGTAAACTTTTCGGCATCCATTTCAGCTTTATTCAGGTAAGTAACAAAATCATCAAAGTTAGTAGGCCTTTTGGACCTAGATGACCTCCTGAGTTGCTCATCAGGTTCGACATTGTCTTCATGTTGGTCGTTTGATGTGCCTTCATTTTCTCGTATAAAAGGAGTAGCATTAAAATCTGAGGGAGGAGGAAGTGGTGCAGTGACGTGCGGTGCAGCGTGGTGTATAAGAGGAGTAATCGGAGTTAAGGTAAGCGACTAATCTCCCCCCCCGCGTCTTGTACTTCTTCTAAATATGGATAAGGATTTTCACTGCTCCCACTGACCTTAAAATCCTCAAGGAATTTGGCATGCTTGGTTTCTACAATACGAGTGACGTGAGAAGGACAGTAGAATCTATAACCCTTTGAGTGATCGGGATAACCGATGAAGTAACAAGTGACAGTTTTCATGTCAAGTTTCTTTAAGAAAGGATTATAGAGTTTAGCTTCGGCAAGGCAACCCCATACTTTCATATATCTAAGACTCGGTTTCCTTCCTGTCCGGAGTTCATAAGGAGTTTTAGGGACAGACTTTGAAGGAACTCTATTGAGTATATAAACATCTGCTTTTAAGGCCTCGGTCCAGAGGAATGAGGGTAAACTTGAGTTGGCTAACATACTGCGTACCATGTTCATTAGGGTCCTATTTCTTCTCTCAGCAACACCGTTCTGCTGAAAAGTACCGGGCATGGTGTACTGGTTCACGATCCCCTGGCCCTTACAAAACTCATAAAATGGACCAGGAGCCTGACCCACATCAGTATGTCTGCCATAATATTCACCTCCTCTATCTGATCTGACAACTTTTATTTGAAGATCAATTTGTTTTTCATCTTCAGTTTTATAATCTTTAAAAGTCGCAAGTGATTTAGTTTTTTCTTTAATAAGATACAAGTACATATAACAAGAATAATCATCAATAAAAGTGATAAATGAAGTATGTCCTGTTATACCAGCAACAGGGTAAGGGCCATTAATATCAGTGTGAATGAGTTCTAATAAATTAGAGATCCTAGTGGCACCTTTCTTATTTGTTGATGTCATTTTACCTTTAAGGCATTTGACACATGTTCCAAAGTCATTGAAATCAAGAGATGGTAACACTTCATCCTTCACGAGACGAGATAAGCGTTCTCGTGAAATGTGGCCTAAGCGTTGATGCCACAACATAGATGAAGCATCTAAGTCTCGCTTTCGTTTAGTCTTTGTTAAGTTTTCATTAATATTATATGATAGCAAAGACTTGGAAAAATTATCATCTAGTTCTAATCTATAGAGACCATCATCCAGATAACCACGTCCAAACACTTGAGAATTTAACATAATAGAAAGTTTGCCATGACCATGAGAACAAACAAAACCGTCAATGTATAACTTTGGTCCTGATACTAGATTCCGAGTAATCTCAGGAATATATAAGGTATCATAAAGTTTAATACATAAACCAGTTTTCATAATTAATTCTAAGGTTCCCACAGCTTTGACAACTAGTTCTTCTCCATTCCCCATCTTAAGTGTTCTTCGGTTTCTTTCCAGCTTCTGGATTGTAAGGAATCCCTGTAAAGAGTTGATTACATGAACCATAGAACCAGAATCAAACCACCATGTATTAGTTGGAACATTTAAATTATAGGAATCAAGTATCATATAAAGATGATTACCTCTCTTGCTCAGCCACTCCTTAAAGTCTGGGCAGTCTTTCTGCCTATGTCCAGCCTTGCGGCAGAACTTGCAGTGAGACTTCCCTTTGAAGTTCTTAGAGCTGTAAGCACCACTTGCATCTTGTTTTTGGACCTTATAAGATTCCTTCTTATGGAAATTGCCCTTCCTCTTCTTTGAATCAACAGACATGAGATAAGCAACATCCGGTCTGTCTAGCTTCAGACGCTCTTCTTCCTGGACGCACATTGCAATCAACTCACTCATCGTCCACTTGTCTTTTTGTGTGTTGTAGTTGATCTTGAAAGCTTCAAAAGACTTAGGAAGAGATGTCATGATAAAGTGCACTAGAAAGCCGTCATTGATTTCCATGTCTAATCTCTTGAGCTTACGGGACATGTCATTCATCATCATGATGTGCTCACGAATATCACTGATCCCGTCATACTTTGCAGTCACCAGCTTCAGAATTAAGGTGCTAGCATGCGCCTTAGAAGTTCCTTTGAATTGATCCTCCATAGAAGCTAGATAAGTCTTGGCATCTTTAGAGTCAGGTATAGCTCCTTTGATGATCGGACTGATTGAGTTCTTCATTAGGACAAGAGCCATGCGGTTACACCTTGACCACTTCTCATGCTTGATAATGTCTTGAGTAGTGCTTTTCTCAGTAAGATCAACAGGTGCAGGCTTGTCGAGTGCGTGATCGAATTCCATCAAGCCGAGAGACAGCATTAGGGAATCTTTCCAAGCAGAGAAGTTCATGCAATTCAAAGTTTCGATTCCCAAGTTAGGGGCTGCAGTGGATTTTATACGAGAAAGAATAAGATACTAATTGCTAAAGAAGAACTTAGAGTGTCTATGGGGTAACTTAAACTAAGGCAAGCGGAATTAAGGACCATTATATTAATGAAGCTGTGATAAATATCTATTATAATCACCAAAATAATAGATTAATTAGGTTATACTTAAACAATGTAACACATCACCTTTGGGTAGAAGTGAAACAGTTGTTTAGTATTAAGAACAATTTTAAGTATGTGCAGTAAGAATGTAACACATCACCTTTGGGCAGAAGTGAAACATTTGTTTAGTACGCACATAATTAGCTTCGCAAAAACTAAATGTGACACAACACCTTTGGGCAGAAGTAGAAACACTTAGTTATATTAGGCAAAGTAGTGCTTAATTAGACTTAAAAACTTTACAAGCGTGACACATCGCCTTTGGGCAGAAGTGAAACTTTAGGCGTTATTTAAGTTTATCATGTTTTCTAAGTTAATATCATGACAAACACTAAGTTGTAATGCTTATTTAAGCTTGAATAAGTATACACATGCATCACATAACCTTTAGGCAGAAGTGAATTATTAGGTGTTATTTAAGTAAGTTTTAAAGTTTTGAAAACATTTAATTTTAAGGTTTAACAAAACTAAAACTAAAGCATTTATTAATAGCAAACCCCCGCGAGAAAAAAAAATTAGGCACATATAAGGCAAGGTTCACGGCTAAGTGAAGGTTCACGACTAAGATGAGGGTTCACGGTTCTATAATGCTTCACGGTTCAACATAAAGGTTCACGGTTCAGGTAAGGTTCACGGTTCAAGAAGGGTTCACGGTTCAGCAAAGGTTCACGGTTCAGTAGAGGTTCACGGTTCCAATAAGGTTCACGGTTCAAGGTAAGGGTTCACTGCTCCATAAGGTTCACGACTCAATATTATAAACCGTGAACTGTAAAGTCGTGAACTAGTAAGACCCATGAACTATAAGCCGTGAACTATAAACCGTGAAAATTAAATCGTAAACACAGAAACGTGAATTGTTACCCGTGAACTGTTACCCGTGAATTTAAGACCCGTAAACACAGCAACGTGAACATCTTAAACCGTGAATGATGAACCAGATAAGGCAATGCTAAATTTAAGGGATTTGATTGTGTTTTAAATTTTGAAATCTTTTAGGTTATTAAGTATATCCAAGTTTCTTAATTTAAAATTAATATTTTAATTCGAAATCTTGGATATTAAGTTACAAGATTTTAGCAAAAACACAATCAAATAATTATTCATCCCAAATTAAGAGGATTTTCATCAAAATAACGATGAACACGAAAAACAGTTCCTAAGCTGTTCTTCAATAATATCAGATAAAACCTGGAATCGAAATCTGGAACATGATATTAAACAGATTTCAAAAATATTAATGGATCTCGAATTTTATGAGATAAAAAACGTGATATTATTTGTAAAACAGAAAACCGTGAAGTTAGTAAAAAACGATTTTCTTATGGATTTTAGTAGAATTTTTGTTCTCCGATTCTAATTCCAGATAAGGGAAAGAAACAAGAACTGATTTATCAACATCTGCTCTGATACCACATGTTGATCAGTTCTTGTGACTATATAATGGAAAACAATAATAATAACATACCTGCTAAGTTCACCGATGATACGGAAGACGTCATGATCTCTGATCTCGATCGGGTTTCCGTTTAGGGTGTACGATTATGATGGTATTAGGTGAGTTCTTTAGAGAGAGGGACGATTTAGTGGTGATGGAATAGATTCATCGATTAGTCTATTCTCTCTAATTAACTCTCTATTTATATGTACACACAAAGAAAAACCTATTAGTGGCCCATTAAAAGTAATTAGACCCATTGGCTAATTACTAGCCATAGATTATTAAATAAATAAATAATTATATTTGATCCTATAATACAAACCGTATGAGACTATTTATGTGTACAAATAACAAGTGTGTGTTCAAATAACGGAAGCCAAATAAAAACTCTCTATGAATCATTTACTGTTGGAGATGCTCTATTTAAAATAAATTAATTAATAATAATAATGGGCCAATGCATTCAAGTTCACTTATATAAACCGCAATTGAATTTCTATGTCACGTGTTAAAGAACGCAAATATTGACTAAAACAGTCTTTCTAGATGACTTGTTTCATTTAGCACCTATTAAATTTGAAAAACCTATTTATTTATTTCAATAATAAACAAAGAAAATAATACGATTCATAAGATTAAAAGAATTGAAAGTTCGTATTATTATATGTCTAAAATAATATGATTAAAAAATTATGATTGACATACGTGGCTACTTTTATGAATTTTCTTATAATATATTAGATTTATCAAGAAAGTTATAAACATAAAAGATTGTAATGATCCGAAAGGTATGAAGGATTATTGACCATTGATCTAGAAGTTTAAGGATTAAGATGAAAAGTGTGTATAGTCAGGCAGCCAGCTTGTTTTTTAAACGTAAAGAAAGTATGAAAAAGTAAAATTGAAATATCTTACATTTGTTGACTATTTCAAGTTACTTCATATTTTTAAAACATGTATAACTTTTTAATACGACATTATAAAAAAAAAATACACTATAAAATTGATCATTATTATGTTTAATCGGAGTATAGTTTTGTTATACTTTTATTTAAAAAAACTGACCTTTTTTAAATGTAGACGTGTTGGGCGTATAACATGCGTGATTATTGTCATACGTTATTATAAAACATGCATGATTATACGTATAACATGCGTGATTATGGTCATACGTTATTATAAAACATGCATGATTATTATTTTAAACATACGTTATCATCATTTTAAGAATGCGTTTAATATCATTTCACATGCACTGTTATAAAACATGCGTTATTATTATGACGCGAATGCACTCACCACTCACTCATTGAGTACAATTTTATGGATGAAATTTTAAGAAAAAAAGACGACTTTGGGCCCATCCATATCAGAAGGGCGTGAGGCACCTCCTCTGTGCGACGTTATGAGCACAAGCGTGGTTTGATCCACGGGCGTGGGGCGCAAAATAGTGTGTGTTATGTATATGTGCGTGTCCATATATATAATATGTGGATAGTGAAACCATTACACATCTTAATGATTGTATTTAGTGATTACCCTCTTGCTAACGTGACAGTGACGTAACATGACGTTTTTCAACAGGGCCGGTCCTGAGGATTTAAGTGCCCCGGCCGAACCCGAAAAAAAGGCCTCTACGAACGAAATAGATAAACTATTTTTTGTTTAAATGACGATTGGGGTTCAACCATTATAAAGATTAAAGAGGGCCCAACCATTAAAAAAAATTGGGACCTTTTTTTAAAAATTAGGGCCCAACAATTATAAACATTAAAGAGGTCTCAACCATTACATTATAAATATTAAACAGAGCCCAACCATTATAAAGATTAAATAGGGCCCAACCATTATAAAAAAAGGCCCAATATGTTTTTAAATTTTTATAAAAAGGTCCCAATATATAAACTTTATAAAAAACACACATATATATATAACATATATATAAATTTTTAGGCCCATTAAAAAAATGGGCCCTGACCGACGGCCTACCCCAGGGCTGACCCTGTTTTTCAATTTTTAATGAAACCATTACAAATAACTTAATAGAAATGTTTTGACGTTTTGCAAGGGAATGATCAAAAGACACACGAACCCACTCTACTTTTGTGTACGCTTGTTGTTACATATTTGTATTTATAATCCATAAAGAAATCATGAATATAAGATAAAGTGAAACCCGACATTCTTAAATTACAAATCTATACTATATAATAAAGAAAGGTTTTTGTATGACACGTGTCGTCACCATATTCAATCTCATCATTATTTTTCCGCCTCTCTCTTATTAAATGCACCTATATCTTTTAATAAATTAATAATATACTAATAAAACACATTTATTTTAAAATTATCCTTTATTATAAAAAAAACTTTAAAATCTAATTATGTAATTTTTATTTTCAATCAAATAGTAAATAAAAGTCAAATTACATTAAACAGTAATTGACATATTTCCGAAACCCAATTATATATTATTTTTTTACATATTTTGAATTTTGTTTTATATCCTTAATATACAGTAATACATTTTTACAGCTGTAAAAATACCTAAATAAAATTTAAGAAATTTATTTATTGATATTTTTCACCCGTGTGTATTACACGGGGTCTAAGCTAGTTTATAATAGAAATAACATCAAGAAGAATTTAAAATCAGGTTTTATATTTTGATCTCATGGAAACCAAACATTGAGTTGATCACATTTAATTCCATTTGAATCCCATTAAATGTTGGTAGGCCTATGAGATAATATCTACAACTTGATGCCCTTAAATGGCTATACACCAACAAAACTATTCGATCTCAAATATTTAAGAACTTTTACGTTTATGTCGAATTATTTATATAGTTTTAAACAGAGCTTGCTGGATAATGAACTGTTTGTTCATGAAGACTTGTAAATTTTACAATCCTCAACTTGTAATTTTTACAATCCAAATACAAATCAGAAACTATTGAACCACATGACGAGTTACTAGCTAGATTATCCAAAATCTCTTGAATTAGAAAAACCATACCCGATTTCAAGGATTGATCACACACCTTAATCTTGTTGACCTTTATCTTGAACTATTTTGATACTTTTGAACTCTTATCGTGAACAGTCATAGAACTATTTTGGACACATAACTAAAGCATCATTGAAGTTTATTGTAACATTGTCTCTTTTATTATGTTAAAACAATGAACCATCCTAGAGTGTCAAATTAGCATTGAGAGAAAGAGAGAAGAATATGGGGAGACTTGTTTATAAAAAAAAATGATAGGTTTTATTTATATATTTTTTTGAACTGTTTAAATATCAAATAATAAAACATAAATACTAAATTTCAAAATTTCATAAAATTATTATTTATTATTATTAGAAAGGAAAATTTAAACTTCCTATTTAGGATCGGGTTAAACCCGACCTAACTCACCCAACCTAGGTTGAAAGCAAGACTCAAGCACTACGATTCGAACTAAAGACCTATAAGCCACTGAGCTCTAACTTGACACCGGGGTACCATTGGGTTAGATGCCCAACGGCAAGTCATGATTAAAGACATAGTTAATTATACCACACATTATAAATTATAATGACATGTGGTCAAACGTTTTCCGATGAAAGAGATTTCGGTCGAAATCCTTTCCTATATATAGTTGTTTGGTTTGAATGTTTTGTAACGCTTTTGCTCGACCGCTTTTCTAGTGTTACGCTATAATTCTCTCTTGTTGATTTAACATTGTAATTCATCTGCTCTTATCAATACAAGAAGCGTGTGAGGATCGAATTGATTGTGTTATTATGTTGTTTTCGGTTTATTAGGATGTTTGATTCGTTCGTTGATCTCGAGGCTTATCTAGAGTATTTCCTCTACTCTAGAGAATATGTGTTTGGTTATATCTTGGATTGAGGAGGACTCACAAGTCTTAAACTCTTATTAGCACATTTTGTCTTTAATGATATGTTTAATAGTAATATTATTTAAAGGCAATTACATATATCTTTTTATAAATTCCATATATATCTTGTTCAAAATATAAATTACATATATTCTAATCCTTAAAACTAAAAAAATATTAAATATACTCATTTTGATTTATTTTATTAAAAATAAACTTTTGAATAAGTGTTTTACCCTTTTTTTCTTATTAAAACTTAAAAGTATCAAATTTACCTTTTTAACTAGATTTTTTATACCTTTTTTTCTTCGGTTTTTACTTATTTTTTCAGTCTTTTTTTCTTCGTTTTTTCTTTTTTTTTTTATAGTTTTTTTGTGCCTTTTTATTGGTTTTTTACTTTTTATTTTCTCTGACAATCATCAAATTAAAAATGTATAAAATAAGTGTCAAAATAAGGGAATATACGTAATTTAAGTTTTGAATTGGATATAAGTGTAATTATGTTTTAAAATATCGGATATATGTAATCTCTCTTTAGAAAAAGAGATATATGTAATTTAAAATTTAAGTTATGTATATATGTAATTAGATTTTAAAATATTAGAATACTAGGTTAGAATCCCGTGTATTACACGGGTTAAATAAATATAATGTTATATACTTAATATTAAAAAAATTATGTCTTTAAAACCTCTTTTATTACACGGGTTGTACTAAATATAATGTAATATGTTAACAAATGCATTCGTCAAAATATGTTTTTAAAAATGTATTTTGATGTGATAGTTATAAATTATGTTAAGTTAGTTTAAAAAAAAATAATTTCATCTGAGTATTAATTTTTTTATGTAATTAATAAATGTTAATTTATATTAAATTCATTTGGTTAATGATATAATAATTATCAGTGATTAAATAATAAGTATATCCATAATTAGGTTTTTGTTGAATAGTCAAAAAAATATTATTTTAATATCATCATTTAATAGGAGAGAAAAGCGAAAAAAATATGATAAGGATACACCAGAAAGCGACACGTTTCAATTATGATTTTTATTTATTAGTATTGATATATAATTCTCCATATTAATTAATGTTAATAGTGTGTGACAATAAAAATAAAGAGGGTTGTTGAGATATTGAGATGAATGGCTAGATCTGATTAAAGTGGGCTTATCAACTTAATATTATTAAAACCAACCGCATTCTATTAAACAAACAAAACATAACACCATGTTGTCTCCTCAACACACATTTCTAAATTGTCTTCGTCAACAACATTAATTTTTTTTTGGTCATTGTCCAAATTAAAATATCATGATTTGCATTTCTATTTGTTAGATTGCTTCGGAATCTCATTTTTTTCTTTTTTTTTACGGCAAACAAAAGTGTATATATAAATAATAAAGGACACTATTAATATTAGACCTTTCAATTACAATCGTCAAATATATTGGAAAGCAAAAACCAAACTACAACAAACTAAAATTACACCAATGATTCTAAGACAAGCTAGTATTTCTGGATCGAGACTTTAACCAAAGAAAACTAAGAATCTTAATTTCCTCAAGAATTAGGGCAAGAGAAGTTCGGTGATTGTTAAACATCATGTCATTTTGACACTTCCAGATGCACCAAATGGTAGTGAGTGTAACCAAATGAAAGGCTTTCGTCCATTTCTTGAAGCCATGGAGGGAGCTATGGATATCCAGGCGATCTTGTGTACCAAAGGGAAAGATAAGGGGGAGCTTGCACCAAGAGGAAATGGACTCATAGACAGCCCGCCATGCGGTGAGAAGACGATCCTAAGCAGCTCTCCAGGCCAGAATACCGACCTTTAAACTGTGAATGGATTTGGTTCTTGATGCTCCTAACTGTGAATGAACCCGAATTATCCAGAGATCATGTGTAACGTCCGGAAATTTTATCACGTTTCAGGTGTGGGTTTTAACTAAAAAAGTGATGCGAGGCAAGTCGGGCCGGGTCTTGGGCCGAGCGCAGGCGCGCATGGGCCTAAGGGTGGTGGAGAGCTCTCAAAGTCCTAGCTCTTCCCTCCCCCACCTCATTGTTCGAGCTTCATCTTCCCTACGTTTAGAGAGAGAAACCCACAGAGAGAAAAAGTGACAGTTTTGCTCCAAGATCGTTCCATTCTTCATCTCCACCGTTTGCAAAAAGTTCTGCTAAAGAAACAGTTCGATTTGAGGTATAGATCTTGCCTAAATATCTGTTTCAGGGTTTTTGGTTAAAAATGGGTATAAAGGAGTTTGATCCAAAAAACTTTGAGTTTTTACGTGTGTTTAACTCTAAAAACCATGGATTTAGCTTCATGGGAAAGAATCGAACAGTTTGGACGTAAAAAGTTGGAATCTTGGATCGAAAACGATGGTTTTCGCCAAGAAACGTATGAATAGTATGAAAAGTGGTCGAAGGGACCGAAAAGGGGGTTTTGGTTGAAATGAGGAACATTGCGTTCCGCTTGAAAATCTACCTCAAACGAGAAGGTTTTCAGAATAAATAGTTTTCGAAGCGAAACAGTTTTTGGACGAAAGACATTTTAGGCAAAAGATACTTCAACCGAAAGGGATTTCGGTTGAAAAGAGATTCGGACGAAAGTATTTTCGACCAAGTAAGATTTTGTCCTACGCGTTTTTGTTGTATCTTGAAGGATTAACTAAGAAAGTTAGGTGAGTTCTAGATGTCCTTTTTACGAAATGTTTACAAAATGAATGTTTATGAAAAGTGATTTACGAAAGGAATGTCTATGAAAGGATTTATGTAGTGTTTCGCCTTAAAAGATTACGAAAGGTTTTGTATGAAAGATGTTTTAATAAAACGTACAATGCTTTAACTAAAAGGTTTTACGAATGAATGCTATAATGTAAGTCGAATATGCCAACGGTTACTTCGGGAACGAAGGCGATGAATGAAAACCGTGTCTAGCTTAGGATTTCGGACGAGACCGGGTGTCTTAGACACGAAGATTTGCTATACTTATAAATGGGCCTTTTGTGTCTAGCTAACGGTTGTACAACTGTAGGAATCTGGGTCACTTTTTATTATTAAAATAATAATAAAATAATATTAACGAGACTCTCGTTAATAATGAGAGATAAATAGTACAACGCCGTACACAAAATCGAATGGAAAAAGATATAAAATAAAATTTATATGTGCCAAATTAATTCAACCGATGTCATTAGCGGGTACTCCAACGAACGTCTTCTTGCATATTCTTGACTCGAGTTTTCACTACGTTGAGTCTTCAACTATGCTCCTTGACTGCAATAATTAACACACTAAAAACGTTGACGGTTTTGATTGAGGATTCGTGTTCAACACGGGTCCCTTAAAACATATTTCACGCATTCTCTTAGACGAACGCGTCTGTCTCCCAGAGTACAACAACCGGAACAGTACGTGTACTGCTAAAGATGTCCACGCACCCGAGGTATCACCTGGTAAATTATGTATTTAGAAAAAGGTAGGAAAAAGATGAAGTATGAGATGGTGAAAGAATTAGAGAGAGAACTCATCTCTCAATTCTATTAAACTTGTTGACACCAATAGTTCTCTAATGTTTCTCTCAACTCTCATGTTGTAGTTTTTACTACAATTTTTCTTCTTTTTATAAAATGAACCAACATGTTCATTGTATATCCAAGAGTTCTAATTAAAAATGGCTTTACTCTCAATTAATAGTAATAAACACAAGTTATTAAGAAGAGAGATCAAAATCCTTTATAATTATGACATGAGTTAATTGTTACATATTTACACAAAAGATGTAACAAATTCTCATTAGAGACACCAAGTTTCAAAAATTCTCATCCAACCACTCAACTTGAGGATCGAAATCACATTCATCAAAGTTAGTGAAAACCTATTTTCACTAAATTTCCAACAATCCCCCACATGAATGGAGATCGATCAAAACACACAAATAACCAATGACACCTCGACAGTTGAGTCTTGCATAGGATAGGTAGGAGTTACCCTTTGAACATTCCCTTGTGAAACATACTTAGCTTACTAGCTGTTGGTAGACGTGATGTCCTTGAACCTACGACTGTTTGTATAAGCGACATTATACTTCACACGTGACTCTCCTTAGCCGGGCACATCCCCTCACTATTGTGTCCAATAATGGTCCTGGAACACTTTCCTGGTTCTGCGAGAGCTCTAGGAATTGTGCCCCAAATTCCATTCGAAGCGACCCCACTTCTCTCTAACATAGGTGATATCATTATGGTTACTGAGATTTACTTAAATCATCTGCCACATATTATGCTTAGCCTCACAATTTGTTACTGGATGTCATAGGAATGGACTAGGAAGTGTTTTAACACTCCCATTACAGTTTTAGGAGGATATATATTAGCTTGTATATTAACTTATACATTAGCTTTGCCCCCACAGTGACCACCCTTAGATATATGAGTCGGTTGTCCTATTGAAATTAGATCTAGAGATCTCCAGTCAACTAAGTTAGGTTTCGTTCATATACCGTCTTTCATGGGCTTTAGTCTCATTCCACAAATCCATCTCTCATCAACCCTCGGGTTGTTGGATCCAAAACCATTATCTATGACGTCGTCAAGTCAATATAGATAGTTGCAATTGAGATGGGTTGTTATAATGTGTTCTTAACTAGCAAGTTAATATTGCCTATTGTCAAGCTCTTTAAGACTATAACATCTTGTTATAATGATTGTCTTTGAAGAGTACAATTCTCATTTCAAGGCGAACACATCTCCACTATGCCTTTGGTACATATATCTAGCAAGATTCTAACCAATTGGCACGAGTCATGAAACTAGTTACACGAGATAGACTCCTTATGACCTTTTTGTACTCCACTTGGTCACGCGTTTACAATATCAATTTGGATTACCAAATACTTATTACCAAACTTTCCAGATTCAAATGCAAGTCACCCCCACATTTAAGTGTTATTGGATAACATCCACATGGGGTAATGAAAGGTTCTCCCTTTCTACATGTGCTTGAGAAAATTTCTCACATAAGCATAACCGAAAGGGTTGTTTCTTAAATGCTTCTCCCCCACATTTCTTGCTATTTGATCAAACTTTACTTATGACGACATTTAGACACTCATGAAAGATATACATCTTTGCATTAATGAGTTCGTCATTGTTTCAACTCAAATTACATTAGCTCACAAGAGCTTCTGAGCTAACCAAAGCAAAACATGTCTTAGTTTAAGCTCCCAACACTTACTAATGTAATTAACTAACCTTGTCATAAGTTACATACTTAGAAAGATTCTAAGTCAGTATGAGTTCTCCTCATTAAACTAGATAATATCATTTACCACGATATAGTTATTGAATGAAGATAATTTTTTTTGTCCATACACAAATTCTTTTTTGTGTCAAAGTACATTTGGAATGTTTGTGGTAAATATGTCTCATTAGAGCATCATTTTAACTAGTACTAGTCTAGCATGCTTTAGACTACAATACTCAAGCATGTGAACAGAAGATGCATCATTCTGATTCTTCACAACCATAAAGGTTATCACAATATTCCTTGTCAACATTCATTCCATTGTTTAGACAACTCATCAAACTTATTCTTCATTCAAGTTAGGAACATAACTTGTTTACCTTTTTATCTCCAAGGCTTCACCATTAATGTATAAGCACTTAACCATAAGTTTAACCCAGGTAATTTGGTAAACATATTCATCACCCACAAAAGCTTGAATTGTACAAGTGTACTATCAATTTTATGTTGAGATAAATCATTTAGATTGATACATAACAACATGACATTCAACTCATTTTCCTTTAAGTGATTTGCACACTTGCCTTGTTATATCCTTGAAGTTATGTATATTTAGGATACTCTCCCAAGCTGAAGGTTAAAACCTCCACTACTTCCAACAACAAATGATAAATCTTTCATTACGAATCTCTGTCGATTCATTAAAGATTTATATTAACATATATTTCTTTCATATGTCAAAATTACTCTTATGAATGTGCGGGACCGCGCCACTTGTATGTCATGAGCCATGTTGTGGCGCCATGCACCCACAGGTATGCGCTCCCCAATTGGGACACGCCACATGGTAGTCACGCTTTTTCGTTGGTCCATGCCACGGGGCGGTTTCACTTCGCAACATGCAACCATGCCACGCGGATATGCGGTTCGGACATGCAAGCCATGCAGACACCCGGAATCCTCAAGGCGCCCACGCCACTCGAGACCCGAACAGCCGCCACCCACCTCGCACCACCTATGTTCCGGAACACGCGCACACGGTTAAGATACAAAAGCGGCTCTCAAGCGGCTCATTGATGCGAGTGTGCGAACTGCCAAGTACGCCATCAACGCGCCACATCGCGCCCACGCCACACGCGCGTGCGTGCGAGTTAAGATTTTACCCACTAATACACTACTCAGAGGTATTCATATGAAGTATGTTAGATATCTCATATTTATGTATTTTGTCTTATCTCATTAGATAAGGCAACAACTCTTCAAGTTGTAGGTGTGCAAATCACTTCTTGCACTATCCATTTAAACCATATCCATATGGTTTAACATTATTTTCCATAAAATATATATTTTACGTCTTTCATAGATTACTGATTTATTTATTTGTTTAAAGTGTATGTGTTATCCGAAGATATTGAACACAAAACAAAATAAACACTTGAAATAAAATCAATAAAATATAAAACATTTTAATTAATAATAATTTAAACGGATATATAAATGATAAAATCATTAAACCGAAATCATCTCAATAATATCGTCTTGTTGCATGTCTTGAGGTACTCCCTTCATAAACTCCATGCATACATATCAAGTTACTTGTTTTATCTTGAAACTCTTATTTGAATAGACACGAATTTGTCCAAAAAAAAAATACCAAATTGTATAAAACTACTCACAAGTAGTTAAATTGTGAACAATTAATTTGTTCAAGAATAACACCAAATGTGTTTTCCATAAATAGTCTATCGCCTTATTTACACTTTGATTACATAGATCAATCGCTAGAAATTCCATATATATAAGACGGTTTTAAAATAAAGTATTATTTATGCTTTTGATTACAGAAATCAATAGCCATAATGTCAAGCAAATAAAACCGTTAACAAAAGAGATCATTCATTTGTGCTTTGATTACAAAATCAAAAGCCAATAACTCTAAATGGTTTTATAAGACAATTTCTAACTTGCAAGTTAGATAATGAACGTTTCCGCAAAACATTTTAAACAACATCTTTTAAGGTTTATTTATAAAATAAACCATTTCTAATTTCTAATACGTTCGTTGGAAAATAATACGATTTCAAATTGCTTTAAAATGTAAGGTTTAACACAATAAATCGATTCCAACATGATTGTTAGGCATGAACAATTACAAATTCGTTTTTGAAGCTTTATTTGTTTATATAAAATAAACCATTTCTAACACGATTGTTAGACTTGAATGGTTACAAAAACCGTTTTTAAAGCTTTCGTTTATGCAAATTAAACCGGTTCTAACACGATTGTTAGAAAACCGTTTTTATTTTTATTTTCACGTGGTTTATCGCAATAAACCGTTTTTAATACGCACGTAATAAAATAAACGATCACAAAAATTGTTTAAAAAAAATTTGGCTTAGAAAATATATAAACCATCTCTCTAACACGCATGCTAGATTGTTAAACATTTACAAAAAAAGTCTATACATCAATTCTTTTCTAATAGTCTCGTTAGAAAATAATACGTTTGGACAAAACATATTTAAAATCGTTGGTTTATACAATAAACTATTATCTAACACGCATGTTAAAAAAAATTGAAACGTTTACAAAAAACGTATTGTTTATAAAATAAAACCGGACTAACAGGAATGTTAGAGAATTTAACATTTACACGAAACGTATGATTTATACCAATAAACCCGATCTAACACACATGTTAGAAAAATTAAATGATTACAAAATCGTTTTAAAACCAAATGGTTGAATCAAATCATTCGTTTTGTAACACGGTATATGATTTAAGATTGTAGTCCAATCTTTATAAATCCAAACATAGCAAAAACTACTACAAACGATATTTCCCCCAAAAAAAATATTTATAAGATTATACGAAAATCTGTAAAATATTTTTATTTTCAAATCATTTCGTGAACCCAAAATCCTTATAAAAGGTTTTTAAGATTGTCTCAACAATCTCACGAAATTATGTTTTAAGATTGTAAGAATACTTTTTATTATTAAAATAATAATAAAATAATATTAACGAGACTCTCGTTAATCATGGGAGATAAATAGTACAAAGCCGTACACAAAATCGAATGGAAAAAGATATAAAATACAATTTATATGTGCTAAATTAATTCAACCGATGTCATTAGCGGGTACTCCAACGAACGTCTTCTTGAATATTCTTGACTCGAGTTTTCACCACGTTGAGTCTTCAACTATGCTCCTTGACTGCAACAATTAACACACTAAAAAACGTTGACGGTTTTGGTTGAGGATTCGTGTTCAACACGGGTCCCTTAAAACAGATTTCACGCCTTTTCTTAGACGAACGCGTCTGTCTCCCATGGTACAACAACCGGAACAGTATGTGTACTGCCGGAGATGTTCACGCACCCGAGGTATCACCGGGTAAATTTTGTATTTAGAAAAAGGTAGGAAAAAAATGAAGTATGAGATGGTGGAAGAATTAGAGAGAGAACTCATCTCTTAATTTTATTAAACTTGTTGACACCAATAGTTCTCTAATGTTTCTCAACTCTCATGTTGTAGATTTTACTACAATTTTTCTTCTTTTTATAAAATGAACCAACATGTTCATTGTATATCCAAGAGTTCTAATTAAAAATGGCTTTACTCCCAATTAGTAGTAATAAACACAAGTTATTAAGAAGAGAGATCAAAAGCCTTTATAATTATGACATGAGTTAATTGTTACATATTTACACAAAAGATGTAACAAATTCTCATTAGAGACACAAAGTTTCAAAAATTCCAATCCAACCACTCAACTTGAGAATCGAAATCACATTCATCAAAGTTAGTGAAAACCTATTTTCACTAAATTTTCAACAACTGATGTGAATGACGGGATTTGTTATCGTGTAATGTCGCGTGAAAGCGCGAAAACTCACATGGTAGACGTGATTCTGTCTAGTTTAGGATTCCGGATGAGATTGCAAATGCTGGACAAACACTAGGCCTCGAGAAATTTTGAGTAATGTCTAATGGAATTGACAGTTCCGAAAAGGCGCGGATTCGACACGAATGGTTGCCGTATATTTAATGTTATTGCATATTATGTACGATTTTATTTAGAACGACGAATGTTATTTTTGGAAAAACGTTTTTGATATGTAATGTTTTATGTAAAGTTAGAACTCACTAGCGTAGCTCTCTTTTTTGTATGCCTTCAGGTTAAATGTAGATTGCTGTTAAGGATGGATGGGGAGCTTGTGCCGAGATATTACCTAAGCGATGACACTGGCATCCCGTCTATGTAATGTTTTATGTAAAGTCAGAACTCACTATCGTATCTCTCTTTTTAGTATGCCTTCTGGTAAAGTGTAGTTGCTTAAGGATGGATGCGGAGCTTGTGCCGAGATATACCCAAGCGATGACACTGGCATCCCGTTTAATTATGTTGTTGAAATTTATGTTTAAGATAATGCTTCTGCTATGTTTGAAACAAGTTGTAATTTTAATGATATTTTCCGCTGCTTTATTCTATTTAAAGTTTAATTTGATACATGTTTATGAGTAAATCTAACGAGTGAGGTCTCCAGGGTTTGGAGCCTTACACCATGTCAAGCGATCTGCACCAAGATGAAGAGAAACCGCCCTAAGTAGAGTGGACAACTGTTGTAGCGATCTGCACCAGCGATCTCCTTTCTTTTCCAACTTATTAAATTGTATATAAAAGACCTATTACCTAGTGGTCTAGTGATATGATGTTTGCCCTCTATAAAATGATGTCAGTTTAAATCCTTATAAATGTAAAGTTAGGTGAAATTTAGATGTAAAAATTTGTTGTTAAAAAAATTGTATATAAAACAATCATATTTTTTAAAATTAACTTAATTTATTATTTTAACCTATTTGTTTATTAAACTTTTAAACATGCTTGCCAGTTGTTCATTAAATGCCATAATATGAATTTACATCTCAAATGCCACTTTAGTCTTTAGGGTCTTCTTTTACTTGGGTGAATCATGGTTAGAAATAGAATTGGGTTGAACAAAATAGTAAAAGTACCAAAAGGAATTGAAATTGATAGCTTGTAGTTAAAGGGTGATTGATTGGGTCGTAACTCATTATGTTTACTTGGTTCGTAAAACCATTATAGAATCGAGTAACTTAACCTCATCATACTCTATTACTTTTATACAATATGCATCAATTGTTGTATAGTACATTCTTGTTTATATTATAAAACTAGCTTAGAACCTGTGTAATACACAGGGTAAAAAAAGATTAATACATAAAATTTTTAAATCTTTATATGTATTTTATAGGTGGAAAAATGTATTACATATAGTAACAATATATAACAAAATTCAAAAATATGTAAAAATAATATATAATTGGATTTCAAAAATAAATTAATTACTATTAATTGTAATTTGACTTTCATTTACTATTTGATTGAAAACATAATCTAGGTAATTACACTTCAAAGTTTTTATAATAAAAGATCATTTAAATTAAATGTGTTTTATTAGTATAATTAGTAATTTATTTAAAAATATATTATTATGGAAAAGATAGATGTGTATTTAATAAGAGAGAAAGACGGAAAAAATGATGAAAATGAATATGAAGGCGACATATGACATAAGAAACCTTTATTTATTATATAGTATAAATTATAGATTGCTTGTTAAAAAAAAGTCTAAGAAGGCGTTACGAATAAAAAAGAGAATAGATACGTAAAATCACCATGTTTCTTCACAAATCATAGCATTTGTTAATATTATCGGTATCAACCAAATAAAACCTTAGTGTGTAATCCGTTTTCATACCTCGAACTTGTGGCTTATAGAATCCAACTACAAACATGGAAACCATTGAACCACGAGAAGACTATCCAAACAAAACCTTACAAACATTGGGTCGTAATAGAGTCGAGACTTACTAGATTGCCCAATATGTCTTGAATAAAAACTGATAGAAAACCCATGTGACACAAAGATCAATCTGGAGCCCAATCCGTCCAACCCAAGACCCTGAGTTTCATGTTTTGATGAAGAATTAAGTTTGATATAAGTTTTTTTTAACGATAAGTAGTCTTAAACAATTAATAGCATATATAGTTTTGTCTACAATAATATCTGTAAACATTTAAATAATAATATTAAAAATTGACTATGTATGGTTCAAAATAGCGTGTTTGACAATAAATAAAAAGAGGGTAGGTGAGAGATTATGGAAGATGAATTGCTAGATCTGTTTATAGAGGGAAGAATATTCTTAATTTTATTAAAATCACCACATTCCCCTTATTATTGAAAGAAACCATATTAAATAGTAAACTTTTTTTTATTTTTTTAATTTTTGTCTAAAATATTTTTTCACCTATAATATATGTTTTTAACCCGTTTTATTTTTTATTGAAAGACAAACCATTTTTGTTTTTTTTGTATATTCAGTTGTCTTTAGTTTTTTTTGTTGTCGTTATTGGTATTATCGGAGGCGGTATTAATACTGGTTTTTTTTAAAAACGGAGTTAAATAGAGTTTTTATTTTGTATCGTAAGCTATAGCGGACGCAATGTTATTCTAGATAGTAATTTTTTTTACTCAACCGTTTAGGTTCAGCTTCCTACCGTATAAATTCGACGCCGCCGCAACACGAGATGGGCAAAATTCCTAGTTCTATTTAACAAACAAAAATCATGTTGTCTCTTCACACACATTTCTATATCGTATTAATCAACAGCATTAACTTTTGTCTTTGATCATATTAAAAATTTAAAATATGAATTGCATTTCTATTTTCTTATATTTCTTGGGGAATCTATCTTTGTTTTTCCAACTAAATGAATTGTACCTAAAACATATTTTTTTTTCTGATAGGCTTATTTTATTCAAACACCAGTGTCATGCAAAACAGCATGCGGACTAACCCTCAACGGAAGAACTATACAAAATTATATAAATTTAAAATTACACCGGTCTTTCCAAGATAATGAAACATTCCTTGATCTATTATTCAACCACAAAAACTTAATATCATCAAAGATCTTCACTATGCTTACAGATTTATTTTCAAAAACCACCTCATTCCTCGCACTCCAAAGCACTAGAAGCCAACAACAATAACCCCTTGCAACAATTTCTTACTTTCCTTTGATATAGAGTGATGAAGTAGGATAAGATCCCTAGTAGAAAAAGCAAATACTTGTGGAATGTTGCACCACTTACTCACAAGTTTTCATATAACATAGTAAAATGAAGTGAATAAATGTTCTGCCGTCTCTGGCCCTTCTCCACAAATGACACATCGCGGAAGGAACTTGAGTATTTCTTTTAACTAATTAAGGCTTCTCTGGTTGGCAACCTCTCCATATTAGCTCTCCACGTTAACAAGTTCCATTTTATTACAAACATATTGCTCGAGTCCCTACCCATATTGATTAGTGTTTTAGTACTATAATTAGTATTTTCGTTAAATATATATTATCATTAAAAAAAAAAGGTGTATTTAATAAGAGAGAGAATCGTGAAAAAATTGACGAGAATGAATATGGTGGTAACATGTGTAATGGAAAAACCTTTATTTATTATGTGTAATGAAAAAACCTTTTTAACAACAAGCGGATGCAAATTCTTAAGATTTTGGAGGACATTAAGGCCACTAGCTACCTTTGGGTTAAATATCGATCCAAAAGGGTTAATTTAGATTGGTCTAATTGGTGTGTGTTCAATGTTAATTCCTTGTCATTGTAAATCGTATTTTGGTTTGCCTTCTCTAGCTTCTTGCTAGTGCTTTTGGCTTGTTTAATGAAATTCCCCACCGTTCAAAAAAAAAATTATTATGTAGTATAGAGAAAGTTTAAAATACAAAGTTTTTTTGGTGTGAACTTGTGATAAGTCGTATTCCTCTTTAAAAGAGGGAAAAATTAAATTAAATTAAGATAATTTCACCAGGAGAGTGTTGTGTCTATAGATGTATTAAATTGGAGGAGGGTGTTGGGTGGTGAATTGAAGTATTGAGTTGCATTGTTTCACGACGAAGAGGGTCCTTCTGTCGGTTGTACTTGATTAAAGCAAGTAACTGATCATGTGGTTTTTATGGCTAATTAAGGCTACTCTTTTGGTCTTTTAGATTCTAATAAATTGTTAGAAAGTTTAGTACAAAATAATATCTTTAAGAATATAAAAATAAGTATACCCTTCCTATCAAATTTCGTTTATATATGCTTCAAGTGTCCTTTGATGCTTCTCGACCTTTAAGGGCGGACCTAGGTTGTGTAGAAAAAATCCAAACTTTGAAACATGATAGATTAGGCCCTTTCTAATAATTTAGTTGGCAAGCCATGGCCAAATAAAAATCCTTAATCTCATATGATTAAAATTTTGATTCTTGAGTAGTTGAGTTAGTAGGATGCGCAGATAGGAATCCATCACTTAACCCTCAATAGCCGTCAACCAATAACGACAGTAACTCGCCGGCACGTCAGCTGTCATCGTACATGGACCGTTGACAGGAGAGATGATGAGTTTATAAGGAATACTTCACCTCAAATATCACTAACACATTTGGACGCAATTGTTATGGATGCTTGGATGTGAGTAGCACCAGGATGGTAACATCCTGAGAAGTCTCCACCTAGGTAAGCAAAAACAAATACATGAGCTTCTAGTGAGTAAAACAGACAATATTGGTTGCTATAAGAGATCGGTTATTACAATTGGTATTGGAGCCACTCTTGTGCCATTCAGGATGATGAGGGACAACCTCATCAAGGTTGATAAATCCTAGAGGGTGTTCATAGGGACACATTACGCAAATTCCACATCCCTAATTGCGATATTAGGGCAAACCTCATTGAGGATGACAAATCCATTAGGGGAGGGGGTGGGCGTGTGGGGGTGATTGTAACACCCTATGCAAATTCCATATCGATAGTGGACATGATAGATGTTACATTCATAAGGAATACCATACCTCAAATATTACCAACGCATTTTGGGTGCAATTAATGTGGATGAGAGGAGAACTCCATAGTGAAGCGTGTTCGGATGGGAGTAATAACAGGATGGGTGATCTCCTGGGAAGTATCCACCCAAATAACCAAAAACAAATCTGTAACCTCTTAGTGAGAAAATCAGACAATATTATTTGATATGAGATGTCGGTTGTTGCAAGCTCAATGTTGATCAGTCGTGAATCTAGCAGGTCAACAACCATTAATTTCAAGTCACTACAACTATGAGTCATAAGTTACCACTCGCAAGTCTAGCACATTAGGAAATTGAATCCCTGTTATTCACTTGTTCAATTTATTTTGGAACGTTTCAGAAAGAATTTGGGAGTTTAGAAGTGGTTAAAGCTACGTCTGATAAATTTGATCAAATTAAAGCTCACATGAAAGCTGCGCAAGACAGGTAGAAGTCTTACGATGATAAGAAGCAGTGATCCCTCGAATTCTAGGTTGGGAATAAAGTATTGTTGAAGGTATCTCCTTGGAAAGGGATAATCCGTTTCTGTAAGAGGGGAAAATTAATTGATAGAAAGGAAAAACGACTGCGAACCAAGGTGATACAATTGGTTAGAGCATAGGAATTGCTCAAAATCGACGTGGGAGTTCGAGGATGAGATGAAGTTGTTGTACTTATAGTTTTTTTAACGGACGATGGGATTCAAGGACGAAACCCCTTGAAAGATGGATAGTCTTGTAACATCTAGAAAACCAGACCCTCTTATTGAGACAAGAAGAATTGTAAAGAAAAGAAGAATATGATGTTGGGCTAGTGAGGGGTGTATGGGCTTGGCCCAAGAGGTTCCCCTCAACTCTAGGGACACCCAAGACCAGTCCTGATTTTCAAACCAACCATCAAATTCGTATTTTAAGAACTATTTATGAATGAGTAAATCCAACACGTGAGGCCTCTCAGATTTGAGACCTTACGACACTTTTGTGGGTGTGTAAGACTTGAGATCCAGTGTTGTAGGTATGAAGTTCCTCCTATTAATAGTGTAAGGATTGTACGTTTCAATCAAGAGACTTAAAACTATTGCCATTTTTTGTCAAAAGTGTTCATGCAATGTTCATGCAAAAGATTTTTGCATGAACTTGAAGACTACTAGAGTTAGTGACAGGGGCGTATGCACAGTGGCGTGAGAGGGGACAAAATCACCCGCTGAAGAAAATGTTTTTAGCATAAAAATGGGTTATAAAATTTTTGGGCACCCGGATGTTTTGTCAAAAACCTCTTAAAAGGCACCCAAGAGTTGTTAAAGTGAAAATAAAAGAAAAAAAAGTGAAAAAATGTTCATCGGAAGTTTTCTCGGACTTGCAGCGGCTAGGTAGAAAAATTGGGGAAGAAGATCTGCTTTTTGATTCAATTAGATTTAGTGCTTTTATAATTTATTATCATTAATTAGTTTTTCTTTTTTGTCATAACTAGAATATTTTTACTTTTTATGTCATGTCATTTTAAACTTTCAGTTTTTTTAATTAAAAGTATAATATATTTAATAACGATAAAGAAAACTTAAAGTTGGTTTTTACTAATGTATTTATAGTTTTCTTAGTTTATTTGATTTAACTAATTTTTATTTCGTTTATTTAAGTAATGTTAGGTTATAGTAAAAATGGTTTTAAAAATAAGAAAGATAAGAATGATTCTAAGCTTGACATGTGTCATTTTATTGTTTTTAAAGGGAGGGCATAATGGTTAATGTGTAATACACCAGGTCAATGTGTAATACACTAGGTCAATGTGTAATACAAGGTCTGATATTACACAATGATCAGACATGATATTACACAAGGAACTGATATTACACAATGGGCATATTACACAATGACCTGACATATTTGAGCGAATTACAAAATAATGAGCGAATTACACAATGAGCTGGAAAACGTAAAACACAATGATGAAAACATATAACACAATGATGAAAAATATTTGACACAATGAACTTATATTACACAATGACTTGACTAATTACACAATGAACTTGTATTACACAATGACCAGACGTGGTATTACACAATGAACTTGTATTATACAGTGAACTTGTATTACACAATGACCTGACTAATTACACAATGACCAGACATGGTATTACACAATGAACTTGTATTACATGATGAACTTGTATTACACAATGACCTGACTAATTACACAATGAGCTAAAAAATGTAAAACACAGTGATAAATACATATAACACAATGAACTTGTATTACACATTGAACTTGTATTACACAATGAACTTGTATTACACGATGAACTTGTATTATACAATGACCTGACTAATTACACAATGAGCTGAAAAACGTAAAACACAATGATAAATACATATAACACAATGAACTTGTATTACACATTAAACTTGTATTACACAATGAACTTGTATTACACAATGAATTTGTATTACACGATGAACTTGTATTACACAATGACCTGAATAATTACACAATGAGCTGAAAAACGTAAAACACAATGATAAATACATATAACACAATAAACTTGTATTGCACATTGAACTTGTATTACACAATGAGCTGGAAAACGTAATTTTTTTTCTTTTTTGTTTATAACGACACTATACTCGTTTTAAAGATAAAAAACGCTCGTTTTTATGGTGTAATTTTTTTGAAAAAATAATGTCGTATGTAAAAGTTATGAACGTTTAAAAATGAAGGGGGAACTTGATAAAAAGTCAACAAAAGTGACCAAGACTAAAATACCATTCCAACAACTTTTTCTCATACAATTTAATCTCAACCATTAAATTTTTTCTATAATTTGATCTAATGTCTCTAAATCCTTATCACCTTTCTTAGAATTAGAATCCTTATTTCCTGAATCTAATCATATTTAAGTATATATTAGACTACAGTATTTCCATCGTAAAATATTAAACTAATACTTTATTTACTACTTTTTCTCTTTTTATTTTTTTTTACTTTTCACGTATGGTATAAATGAATTTAGCTGAGCTTGGCTCCTGGGTAGTTTTCAACTCGGACTCGAGCTCGTATATAAAAATGAGTTCCAATATAAGCTCGACATCGTTTCTATCTTTGCAGGTCCTTGTCCCTATCTTTGTTTAAAATGTTAATGAGTTTATTTTTATCGTTTTTATGCACTCGCTGAGTAAAAATCCTGGATCCGCCATTGATTAGCGATAAAAAAAAGGACACCAAAGAAAAGTAATAAAGTGAGAAAATGTTATCACAACCTTCATATAAATCAAGATCATACTTAAATCCCAAACAATATATAATCAGATACATAGCAAAATTCTAGAAATCATTTTATTTTAAAATATATTCTAAAGAACACTAATAAGCAATAAACAGTCTCCTCTCTCTAACTTACAGCTTCATAATTTCCGGAACAGAAACTGGATACCTATGAATGCAATCTGCCCATGCTCCAGTTTTTGCAACTTCAATGTCTCTATTACACTTCCAAACCACACTATTACACTTAAACCCACTCCCAAACCCTATTTGCCAAACCCTATCACCTTTACTCATCCTCCCCTTAGCTTCAATGTATCCCATCTCGTACCACACCGAAGACGACGACGTATTCCCCCACCGATACAACGTCATCCTCGACGCCTCAACGTGCTCATTAGACAACTTCAAACTCTCCTGGATCGCATCAATCACCGCCCGTCCTCCAGCATGGATACAATAATGATCAAACGCCTTTTTAAAATCAGGAATGTAGGGTTTCCTTTCCAGTTTAAACGCCTTCCTCCCTAAAATATTGAACAGAAACATGAGTTGTTCTGACAAAGGAAGAACCAATGAACCTAATGTGCTAATGTTTGATTTCAAAGATCTTCCTGCTATTAGCATTAGATCTAGGTTTAAAGCTATCCCTACATGGCCTTCTTTATCTTCTTGTTGTGTAACACAACCATAAGATTTATCATCAGCACCTTTGTGTGTACGGACCACATGCAAAAGACTATACTTTGCATGTTTGCTTAAACACCTTTTGTTTGTCAACAACATTGCTGCACCACCCATGCGAAAAAGACAGTTTGGGAGTAGCATCGATCTTTCGTTACCAATATATGAATTCGGGGTGATGATTTCGGTGCTTACAACAACTGCATTGGATTCAAGATGGACTTGAAGAAGGTGTTTAGCTAAATCAATTGAAATTTGTCCTGCACTACATCCCATTCCGGATAAGTCATAGCTCTTCACATTACTTCTCATTTTGTATTTGTGAATCACTATAGAACAAAGAGATGGGGTTGCAACAAAGAGGCTGCAATTAAAGATTACAATATCAATGTCTTCGGGTTTAAGCCCGGTTTGCGCAAACAACGAGTCCATTGCTGCGAAAACGACCATCTCGGTCTCTTCTCTAGCACCCATCAAACTAGGGTTTGGTGGTATGTAATGTAGTGGTTGGGGTAAGCTTGTTTCCTCGCCTAACCCTGCCCGCTCGAAGATCTTAAGCTGGAATGCGATACTTTTGGGCTGTGAGGCTAAGATGATCCGTCCGTGCTCGTATGTGGTTGCGAAGGGTACTCTATACATTGGGGGAGGCCGAAAGCAAGCGAAGTCAAGGAGGTAGACTGTTCGAGGCTTGTTCGTGAAGTAGAATGCGATGATGCTGATGATTAGTAGAGAGAAAGAGATTATGAGATCATGTAGAGTGAAAGAGATGGTTAGATAGTGATAGGATGCTTTTGCAAAGTTAAGCATGATTTAGTTTGAAATGAAAGAGAGTGATTGTCTATATATGTGTAAATTGGTGTGTGTTTAGGTGTATATATGAAGGGAAATGGGAAGATGAAGATTTAAAAAAGGTGTACTAGAGGAAGGGTGGCTGAGGCAGATGGGGAGATTAAATGAGCGGCTCATCTCCCATCTTCTTTTAAACTCGCTTCCCTTTTAAAGTAAAATTGATGAATTCTCTTGCCACCTTAACGAATCCTTGACATCTTTTTCGACATGGCTTAAATATGCTTTGTGTAAGGAATGAATTGCATAGATATACGGTGGTTTTCTTAAACCACCCAATCCTAAAAAAAAAAAAATCTTTCTATGGGAGTCAATCACGTCGGATTTGTGGGTTTTTAAATTGTCGACGGTTCGACGGGTGTCGGATTGACATGTTTTGGGTTGGTGGGTTGATTTGTCCAACTCGAACACAACCATATATTTCTTCGTGTCAATAACATTAATCATAACCCACACACACTTAAAATCATGTAACATGAACATGAATAGTTTAATTCATTTATCTAAATCTTAAACAAGTTGACGGGTTGGCGGGTAGTAATAAAGTTGTAAACGTGTTAATCGGATTAATGGGTTGTAAAAATAGGTTAAACAGGTTTGTTGTTTTATCTGTTTAATTAAACAGGTTAGTGGGTCAGCTTGTTTAATTATGTGGGTTAAACTGATCAACTTGTCGTGTTTTAGATATATTATGTAGGCTAGAAAAAGGCGTGATCTACTGAACACGAACTATTTATTTAACATGTTAGATATAACAAACTCAAAACATGTTATTTTCTTATCGTGTTTTAGGTTGTGACGAATGTTGCCACCTGGCCCACCCCTAGTTTTTTCTACATATAAATAGAAGTTAACGTTTATGGGTTTTCTAATTCATTAGGTACATCTTCTAGTTTTGAAAGCTTTTTTGTAAGTTTATTTCGTGGATTATGCTTAGAGGGGTGGAACCATGCAAATTGTGTTTCAACTAGGAATTTGACCCGACGCACGTTGCGACGGCATCGAAACGTAATGTATCGTGAATTCACGCGCAATATGATGGGAAGCGGACTTTAAACGCTTAAGGCGGTAACAAAAGAAACATAGTTAGACACATAAGGAAAACATATAATGTTATGGCTACTTATTTAACCCAGGAAAAAATGTAAAAAAACAAAAGTTTTTTTGACGTCGACACTAACGTACTCAAATACATAAAAATAACGTATGACTTTGAGACGTATAGGTTTCGGAGATCGAACCATAGATATAAAAGTTTATTTGAAAAAAATGGGATAGAAAAAAATGAGAAAGAAAAAAAATTGGTATTTGCAGGTTTAGAACCCAAGAGCTAAACCATTTGAAAGTTACTATAAAACACAACAGACCACTGGACCAGCACCAATATTTGTTTAATATTTAGAATAAGAGTTATAAAACCGTTAATAAAGGTGTTAAAAATGATAAAAAAAAAGAAGAAAAAAAGGTTTAGGCGTTGCAGGGTTAGAACCAGCAAACTAAACAGGTTTTAAGAGACTGTTAAAGAACTAAGACTACTGGACCAGCACAACCATTTGTTTAACATTTGAAAAATGAAGTATAAAACAATTACAAAAGGTGTTTTGGTGGCCAACTCCCATTGGCTTGGCCACCGACCTTAGTTTTTGAGGTTAGTAAAAAAAAGAGAAAGAAAAAGAAATTGTATTTGCAGGTTTAGAACCCAAGGCCTAAAGCATTTGAAAGATAATATAGAACACAACAGACCACTGGACTAGCACCAATATTTGTTTAATTTTTAGAATAAGAAATATAAAACAGTTAAAAAGATGTTAAAATTGCTAAAAAATTAAATAAATTAGGCGTTGTAGGGTTAGAACTAGCGACCTAAACAGGTTTTAAGAGACTATTGAAGGACTAAAACCACTGGACCAGCACAACCATTTGTTTAATATTTGGAAATTGAAGTAAAAAACAGTTAAAAAAGGTGTGTTAGTAGGAATTTATTTTTCAATCGGTCACCGACCTTAGTTTTTAAGGTTAGTATGCATGTAGTTAGTTTTCATTGTATGTGTTGATTTCATGTTTTGGTGTATAGTATAACCCCACGTAAACTTGCTTCTAAATTAGGTTTGGACAGTTTAAGTCCAACAAATTTTAAATAATGCATTTAGGAGAGGAGCCCATTAAAAGTGCACAACCCAAGTATCGAACCAAAAGCAATGTAATTTGTTTTTTAACTTGGCTACATACACTCTAAACATATATACTTTTAAATCTAGGGCGTCCTGAGATTTTGGGGGCCCTGTGTGACTAAATAAAATGGGCCCCTAAAAAATTAAATATAAAGTTAAATATATGAAAATAAAATTCATTAATATAATAAAATTTGTAACAACACTAAATTTGATTTTTCTTAAAAAAATAAATAAATTCAAAAACCTCCCTTTATTGAATTCATCCGATTGAATTTTGTCGTATATTTTTTTATTAGGTAAAATTATTAATTTGGACATGGTCCAATGATAGAGTAATTGTTAATTAGTTTTTAAACTCAGTTTATTTGACTCATAAGTTAATTGTTAATTGTAATTTTTTTTAAACTCGGTTTATATTAAATATATTTTTATATATAATATATATAGAGAGGTTCAAATAAAAATTAGTTTTTCGCAAAAAAAATTTAAGAAATGATCAAAACGTTAAGAAACGATATCAAACGAACTCCGATTGAGCTCATTTCAGCGGGACTGGAACCGTCTCGTTGAACTCTACCATCTTAGCTTTTAGGGTTTAGATTTTATATTTGAATTTTAGAGTTTTAGCCTTATGGTTTAGCCTTACAGTTTAGCTTTTAGGGGTTTGGATTTTATAGTTTAGGTTTTTTTTGAGGTGGGGTTGGGGGTTTAGGTTTTTGGGGGTGCGGATGGAGGGGAGTTTAGGTTTTTCGGTCCAGATTAGAGTTCGATGAGACGGTTCAAACGCCGTTGGAATGAGCTCAATCGGTGTTCGTTTTACCCACTTCTTAGCGTTTCTTAGCGAAAAACCACTTCTTAGTGGAACCTTCCCCTTTATATAAATATAATTTATAATTTTGGGCCCCTAGAAAAAACCGGGTCGTACACGGTCGCCCACCCCGCACATGCTCTGGGCCGGCCCTGTCTAAATCTACAACAATGTTAGTAATGAGATTATAAATCTTATCCACTTATGAAGTAACATCTTTACTGATTACTATAGATTATACATCATAATACCACTAGGTTATAAATTACCGTTTGATAACTAATGTAATTTATTGTCTTGAAGTTAATAGTAAATTACTATTTGCGTCCCTGAGGTTTACACGATTTAACACAATGCGTCCATAACACGAATTTTTAACGCTTTGAGTACATGTGGTATACAATTTGTAACACTCTGAGTCCCTGGACCTAACTTGGACCTAACTTCATTAAAAAATTATGTTTAAATTCAGGTGAAATGTCTGCTGTGTCCTTTTACTGTATAACAGTCTGCATCCCTAGAAACATGTAATATATGTTTGCGTCCTAGTCTGAGTCCCTGGACCTAACTCTCACCCGAAACTACTACATTCGCCCGAAACTACTATATCAGTTTGAGTCTCTGTCTGAGTCCCTACTGGAGGGAATCAGTTTGCGTCCCTGTCTGAGTCCATGCCGGCAAAACTGGTGCACCACCACCCAAATTACAACTAACACAATCAAATAAACCATCAAAAAACAATTCTAACCATCCAAATCCTAATTTAAACGGTTCGAGTTGTTTTCTCTATATAAAAAGTTAAGAATGTATTGATTAAATACTTTTGTTAAAAATTCTAAAATGATTTATTTAATACAACATGTTGAATCCTATTCAGCATGAATGAGTTATTTAAAAAAATGTGCTTGTTATAGTCTTATAGACACATTTTTTTGTCATCGAATATAAGATTTTAAAGTACTCTATAATCAATCAAATAATTAGCAAAACCAAATAATAGAAGAAAACATAAAATGTACCTTGTAAAAATGTAAATATTGACTAATTAACAAAACCATAAAAAATGACCAACTTTCATTTAAAAAACATATTTCTTTCTAAAAAATCAAGATAATCCAGCTCTACCCAAGACTCAGCTCCAAGAGAACCTTCCCACATTCATTATCATCAATCTGGTTCTCCTCCGGCAGATCAGCACCACCGCTAGTGGAAGTAACTTGCCGGAAACCAGAATATGAACCACCACCGGGCCTTTTGAACTTGTTGCGGATCTTCACACGGTGGTGTTCACAATCGGGGTCTTTAGAGATATGCCGTATATCACAACCCTCAAGCGGCATAATGGCGGCGTCATGGTTGTCACCGGTAGTGAGTTGCATGATTGTAGAGCCTTGAAGCACCGAATCAACCGCTGCTTGGCACTGTTCCCAGCTCCCGGACCACATTAACCCGACTGAACCAAATGTAGGGTTAATGACCCGACCACATGCCTCATGCAATAAGGACTTAAATATTTCTGTAACATTTAACATAAATAATGACATAAAATTAAGTGAAAGTGAAGACGTATATATTAATCATATCATAAACTTTTACAAAAGGAAGAATTACCCACTACTAGAAAATAGCCGGATTTCCTACACGGTCGATACTTTGTCAGAAAAATAGTGTTTGAGAAAATTCTCACCAATTTCCGATAAATACATAAAATCAATGGAAAATGAAAACAAATATTATCACGATTTTAGTTGGAACTTGGTCAGAAGATGGTATCTGTGACCGACTTCTGAAAAAAAAAAAGGACTTTGTCAGAAAAATAGTGGTTGAATAAAAATTTCAACCATTTTCTAAAAAAATTAGGGTTCAGACTTCATTATTTTTTTAAAATATAAATTTTTAAACGACAACACTTATATATTTTATAATAATTGGTTTTCTCGGGAAAGCCTACACTAGGAGGAACCCCCAACTAGGTAATCATTTTATCTGGCCACACACCCTTTTTTTGTGACCCGTATTCGAACCGGCGACCTCTCATTTGAAAGTCACCGAGATAACGCCAGGACAAAGCCCCTTTGGTGACCAGTTTTTGTTTTTGGGAATTCTGGTTGGAAATCCGCTTGTTTTCTAATAGTGACCGATGTACGTACCAGGGCGTAGGTGGTGAGGGCCGGCATTGATGAGGTTAAGGAGTCCGGCACGGCCGTAGAACTTGGCGAGAAAAAGGGTGGCATTGGCTTGTGATTCCGGAGATGTGATCCAATTTAAACATGGTCGGAGAGTGCAATCGTCTTCGCACCCTTTGCGCAGAACCCTACATCCATTGCAGCTCATTCTTCTGAGTTATGAGCTACATGTCGAATCAAAGATGGAGATTGGTATATATATAAGATTGTTGCAGGTTTTGTTTGAACGATGTGACGTGGAAACTCGCCGTTGCATTGAGAAGAACACGTGGAAAGACCTTTCCGTACAGAAAGTGTCAGACTTTAGAAAGCAGTCCCTTCTTTCTCATATGAAAACCCTAAAAACAAAAAGTGTGACTATTTTAGAAATATTTTTAAAAAATATTGAAAAAATATTACTCTTTAGAAATAATTAGATGGAGCCCCACGCGTTCCGACGGCTTTTCATTGATAGTTCTAGCCTTTTGATTTAATAGTGACATTTCAATCCATGGTACGTTCTTGCATTCATTGTATCCACGCGCATTGCGGCGTGTTAAATCGTAGAAGAAATTAAAAAACTTATAAAACTGGTGTGCTACGAACTATACGCAAAAACCCACAAGTTCTAATATTTATAATAAAACGGACAAACCAAAACTAACGCGCACAATACGGCAAGTGTACCGATCGTTTGCAGAATAGATAGATAAGACCGAGTATCCAACCTACGGACACTGTATGTACAGCGAAATACTGACTCAGATGCAGGATAACTAATTACAAAAAGGGGGTTTCTTTTATTTAAGAGAGAAATAAACTATAGAAAATAAAGGAAAAGACGAGGACAAACAAACTAGCGTGAGAATAACTACGGAACGAAAACAGATAGGGTGAAAGCACTACCTAGGCCCGAATCCTACACGTGTCTGACGAAGGTTCTATCGGTAATGGAACTGATGTGATACCGGGATCTTAAAATACTAAACTCAAAGGGAACCTAGAGCACCCTCGACCCTTCTCAAGGATTGTCAACTAAGAGACCTAAAAGCCGTTAAACCACCGGCTGGACGGGTTCCCCTCACAGGTCATCCAGTCTACTCAAGAAGTATCTGCTAGACAATCTACCTCACAGCGCGAAAGTCTCAATACACCTAAGTGCAAGGGATAACTAAGAATTTCCTATTGGACTCGGTAAACAAGATGCGAACGACGAACTAGACAGATCTTCTCACAAAGATTCTAAACTAGCGATCAGACACACGAGATAAACCGACAATCTCTCATCTCATAGCTATTAAGATTGGTTGAATATTTAGATTTACCAATTCACGAATTTCATTCCTATGGAATACTACGTCTAGCAAGCCATCCAATAATCAAAAACACACGTCAATTGATCTAGCATGCACCTATTATATGAAAGACATTCATCAAAGCACATGAGGACTGAAAAATCATTTAATTGATAATACTAAATACGCATACACATCCAATGATCAAAACAAAGTTTGTTACATCATGAGTTCTTCACATTCAAAAGTTCCAAAAACCAACAAAAATCAATGTTAAACATGTGCAATCATCTAAACCTAGGTAGACAACAAGAATCTAGCCAAGACACATGTTCAAAATTATAAAACAATAAGTAACTAGGCTGTTCATCATGTTAGAATTGACAAGAAAACAAGAACGAATCAAAAATATGTAACCCGAGGTGAATCCGGCTTCAATTCTTCTATCCCAACGCTTCTTCTTGATCAATATCCACTTCTCCTCTGGAAAACACCTTTTTCCGTCACTTTTCGTCGCCTCCGGCCGCTACAGGCTCGTTTTCTCGATTCTCTCCCCTCTAGGGTTTCTAATTTTTGGGGTATTAAAACAATTTTTGCGAAAAACCACCCGTCGCGTAGCGCGACGGGATCTTGCACACTCCTCGCGTAGCGCGAGGGCCTCAGAAAAGACAAAACAGTCGGACAATCATTAAAAGGGCAATTCTGACATTTTTCAATCCTCGCGTAGCGCGAGGGACTTCCAATACCTGTCCGCGACAGGGGTAAAAATCCAGAAACTATCTTCTTTCTTATCCACAGCCCTCTCGCACGAACCGGAAATTCGTTCTTCTTCGTTTTCAATCATATCCGCTTCTTTTGTGACCTAACAACCATAAGATATAGAAATATTAAGTACAAGCAGTTATAAAAGAAAACCGAAGTAAAACAAACACAAAGTGGGAATAAAATTAACAGTAAAATGCATGTATTTTGCAATACATCAAAAACAAAACCAAAACGTTTATGTAAACTCACCCTACACGAGAAGGCGTATAAAACTTATGGTTATAATAAATTAAAACACAAGAAAAAAATAGAATAAAAAAGACAAGGGAAAAAAGTATATTAAAAAGTGCATTAAAGCCTTGAAACCGGAAAAAGGTAGGCTGCGAGTTTCAAACCCATGCCACATGCCTAACCATAAACCTCGCACACCACTGCGCCAAAGGCAAGACTTGTTTTCCATTTGTTGTATCCATTTTTAAACATACGAAGAATGTGAAAAAAGAAAAAAAAAATAATTAAACAATGCATCAAAATGATTGTACCATTAATTTCTCAAGTTGTGAATTTTGTACAGTAACTTTCCCCTCACAATTAAAAGTTGGTTTTTAATATGTATTTAATTTTTTAAAAGAAGTAATAAGAAAACCTTTAAAATAATTAAGAGCGAGGGTCGGACCCAGGTTTTATATGGCAAAGGAATGGGTCTTAATCAAATATATAACCAATGGACCAGACTACATTTTGTTGTTTTTAGGAGCCATCAGTTTTTTTTATATAAAATTAAACTGTGAATATGAGAAAATTAAAAAAAAAGAAAGGTACGCATCACATGCTTATACATTAGGCTTAGACACTTGTAAAATTTGAATAGTAAATTCACTCACTTACCAATCTTATTTTAAGATTTATTAATAATAATAATATGAGAAAAATATGTAATATCACATCCTTTACTTAAATGTGAATTTTAGAAATAGTTTAATTGGTTCTTTTAAGTAGCTAATTAGTTATCTAAGTTATTTATTTTTTTAATAACACAACTGTTAATAAAAGTTTACATTAATATATAATAAGTATTAATAGATGTGTGATTAAATCTATACTATAAATTTTATTATGAGAACATGGTTTTAGGAAAGGAACAAATATAATCATGGAAAATCAAGAAAAACAAAAAAGAGAGTTTTGTGAGTATCATGACTATCACATGAAAAAAAATCACCCGCTCCTGGATTTTGGCAAATATGCGGGTCACTTTGTTTTTTTATATCTTACTATAACATTATCATTTTATCCCGATGATTTTTTTTACCCTGTAGCGACGACTTATCGTCGGTATAACCTATACCGACGACATGTCGTCGGTATTGCCTCGTCCCAATAGGTCAAAGATGTCGTCGGTATAGGTGTCGTCGGCATAGGTCGACCTATGCCGATGACATGTCGTCGCTATAGGGTTTAATTAAAAAATTCAAAAAGAAATTCTATACCGACGACATGTCGTCAGTATAGGTTTTGGACTTATCCGGACGACAAGTCGTCGGGATAGACCCAATCTATCCCGACGACATGTCGTCGGGATAGGCTATTTTCAATTTTTTTAATTAAATTTGAAAAAGACATATGCCGATGACATGTCGTCGGGATAGGTTTTTCTGTTTTTTTTTAATTTTTAAAATTTTTCAGAAATATTTAATTTCTAATTATCAAAACCTGCAAATCAGATAATTCAAACCATTCAAAAATTGAAATCCGAAACATATTGTTCGATACAAAAACTTGTTCGACGCACAAATCAAATATTCAAACATTAAGTTGTCCGACATACAAACATAAAAATTGTTCAAACATTCAACAATAACACCGACAACAAAGGCAAATGCGCAACAACTTCAAGCTAATTATCGTCGCTGCTAGTTCGGCGCTCCCACATTTGACGCATTTCATCCATTTGTCGTTGCATTTCAAGCATTTGTTGATTATGCACATGACGTTCTTCCTCTCGTTGGGCTTCGCGTTGTTGTTGATCTTGGACTTGTTGTTGAAGTTGAGTTATACGCTTATCCACTTCTTGCCAATGTGGTTGTGGAGGGGGGTACTGAACAAATCCGGTGTGGGATTACTCACCACACGACCGACACCCCTGATATGGCCATGCCGATGACCCAATGCACGCTCCATGCATGCAAACTCATCGACAGCAGACGAGTCACCACCAGACTCAGCAGAGGATCTTGTATACTCCTCTTAGATTCGGTCCTGCATTAAATAATGTAATAAACAATCACTTGACTATTTTACTAAAATTATAAACGACCCAAATTCACAAATTCCAATCAACCAACACTAATAACAACAAATACTAATAATACTAGCAAAACTATTCAACAATTGGGCTAGAGTTGGATGTTCTAAGTCTATTAAAGTGTGTTTGAGTCATTTTGACCCGTTTAAAGTTACAGTTGGATATTCTAAGTTTATTAAAGTGTGTTTGGGTCATTTTGAGATGTCCAAAGTTAAAGCTGGATATTTTAAGTGTCTTAAAGTGTGTTTGGGTCATTTTGACCCGTTTAAAGTTACAGTTGGATGTTCTAAGTCTAGTAAGTCTAACAACAAAATCATTTGACTTACATAATCTGATGATGCAGTCGGCTTGGCCCAACCGGTCCCTTCTTTATAATGGGTCGATTTGAACACATCAATTGGGCTGATACCCTGTGAAAAACAAAAATAATATCATTAAGAATTAATAAGCATGTTTATATAATACTAACAATTGTATTTCATACCTCCATGTGTCGGCACTGGGCGTATGATTTGCTGCCATGGTAACTTGGGTAACGTTGTTGTGATCGGTTATGTTTGTTCTTTTCCGAGCGGTTTTTATAGCTCTCATCTAAAAACAGCTCATTAATCAAAGTCTCCCATGTTTCTTGGTCAAGATCTTCTGGTGGATTATTCATCGCCGCCTCCACATCATCGTATCCCCCATTCTCCTCGAAGTGAACTTTCAACTCTCTCTTGTGATATTTATACACCCTCTGACACTCGGTGGTAATTCCGAGTTCAACGCCTCGCCACTTATCAGTGTTTCTCTAGGAGTCCTGATCATAATAATCCTACAAATGGAAAGTAATTATAAATGTAATAGTTATGAAATTGTAAGTATTAATAAAACATCTATACTTACTATAAGAGTGGGATATACGGCCCGTTTCTTCTCATTTGGAACCTTAGCCCAATTTGGATAATATAGAGGAACAACTTTTTCAACCTCCAACGAGATAGCACGGATAAAATTCGAAACGTTGTGACCCACACACTTGTACCCCCTGCCATGAAGTTCTACATCAATGGGAAGAGGCTTCCTCCCATTTTGCTCAAATTTCTTATACAATTTTAGGTTTTTGCCTTTACATCGTCTTTTTTGGGAGGCACTACCTACATTGACACATGACATTCAAAAGTTAGGCAATTACAAAAAACATCTATTAAACACTAACAAGTAAATTACCACCAGATCCAGTCACACAACCCGAGTCGAAGTGATACAGACCCCCGTCTCCACCGTCTCCACCATCTCCACCGTGTGATTGTGCCATTGTTGCCATTTTTCCTACAACAAAATTTATTAGTAAGCACAAATAATTATTAATTAACAAAGAAAAATAGTATATTTTTAACATACATTCAATCAGAATCATCACTAAAATAACGTGTGTCAACAACATCATCTTCTTCATCGTTGTCATTTATTTCGTCTTCATCATCTGAATTGTATGCATCTTCTTCTTCATCTTCTTCATCATCATTAATAAAACTTTCATCGAGATCAATCGAGGCAACATGACTTGGGTCACTACCCTCATTTAAAGTTGTACGCATAGGCAAGTAGCCTAAGTCGACAACCAAGTTACCAAAAAATGATTGAGTTTCCCGTGTAATAGATTGACTATCAACATAGGGAATTGGATTTTGGTCACCACCTACGTGACTTGATTCACCACCTTCGCATCCGGTGTCGACAACTAAAGTATAATTATTTGATTGAGTGTCATGCAATATATCTATCTCATTAACAACACTAGGATGATCCCAAAGCTTCCGGTGGTGAACGTCCTCAACAACCCTCCATTGGCCAGTGGTTCGAGAAGGATCTCGAAGATAGAACACTTGTTTAGCCTGTGTGGCTAATATATATTGGACATCATCATACCATTCTTTGCCAACATACCAATCACGACCAATGTCAATTATAGTAGTATTGTTTTGCTTAATTAATCTTTTACCACTCGTGTCGAACCATTTACAATGGAATAGTACAACCGGGTAACCATTTATGTAGTTCAACTCTATGAACTCCTCTAGTTGACCATAAAATGGAGTATCGTCTTCTCCTATTGTAACCACACCACTGTTCTGTGTAGTGTGTCGGGAATCACGATTTTGTACCACAAATCTAACACCATTGACTATGCAAGCAGTGTAAGAAGATGCGTACAAGGGACCATGTGCCAATGCCCTTAATTCTTTGTTATCGGGTGTAGAAGATGAAGATGAAAATACATTTGCTTCATATTTTAACCATGAAGAAAAATCGGTTTGCATATTGCGTTCAGGAAATTTAGATTCAAATTCACTGGTAGATGGACAAAACAAAATTTAAATTAGTAGAGTTAAATGAAAATATAATAATAGTTTATCACGGGTAGATGGACAAAAAACTTACGATTTGTAGGCTTTGATTTCATCGCAATTGTTCAACACAAACCATTGTAATGATTTATTGGCATGTTCAGAGAGCGCCTTGATTTTCTTTTTCGATATTGGTCGACATTGTGAAGAAAACACTTGAAACTGCCTTTTGGGAATGCCAGCATCTGCATTGCTATCTGGTCAGTTAAATTTGGTCTGCATACCGTCCAGATACATAAAGCAGAATGTCAAGGCTTCATCTACAACATAACCCTCCGCAATTGAGCCTTTAGGTTTGGCTTTGTTTCTAACATATGCTTTTAGCTTTTTCATGTATCTTTCAAAAGGATACATCCATCTCATATACACAGGGCCACCAAGAATAGCTTATTCAGGTAAATGAAGAATGAGATGAACCATTATGTCAAAAAATGCTGGAGGATATATCATTTCCAAATTGCATAATATCTTAACCACTTCCTCATTTGCTTCATATATGTCTTTCACATCTACCGATCGTGCACAAATTTTTTGAAAGAATGTGCAAACATCATTAATTGTTGTTGAAACATTTTTGTGCAAGCCCGATCGTACCCCTATTGGCAGCAATTGTTGCATGAGGATGTGATAATCATGGGACTTTAACCCAATTATATTTGAATCATTGGGAAGTAACTTATTTTTGAAATTCGATCCAAATCCATCAGGCAGTCTCACTCCTCGAATAAACTGACAAAAGCGTTCTCGATCACTGGGTGTGAAAGAGTAAGGAGCTTGTGGTTGGTACAACTTGTTGTTTTTTTGTGTTAGCCATAGGTTATGTCGAATACTCATATTTTCTAAGTCTTTGCGGGCTTTGTGTGTGTCTTTTGATTTATCGTTAATCAACAAAGTACCCAATAAACTCTCACACACATTTTTCTCCATGTGCATAACATCAAGATTGTGTTTTAAAAGCAGAGAAGACCAATAATCCAGCTCAAAGAAGATACTTCGTTTAGTCCAATTCAACTCTGATGTAAGGCGCTTTCTTTTTACCCCTCCATACATTGGATGTTTCCTCGTAACACGATCTGAGAGATTTTTTAGTTGTTCTAATATTTGAGCATTAGTCAATCGTCAGGGAGGATGTTTTGTCTCTTTCTTGCCATCAAACGACAGATCGTTCCTCCATTTATGCTTTCTAGGCAAGAATCTTCTGTGTCCAACAAAAGCTATCTTATTCGTTATAGCGCACGAAGGTGTGTCAACGTTACACGTAGGGCATGCTTTATAACTTTGACCACTCCATCCAAACAAGCTACTACGAACAGGAGAATCGTTGATAGTCCATAACAGTGCAGCATGCATCCTAAATACAGTTTTGGTTGATGCATCTCTCACCTGGACTCCTTCAGCCCACAACATTTTCAACTCATCAACCAAAGGCCTTAAGAATACATCAATGTCCTTACTAGGTGATTTAGGCCCGGGAATTAGCAAGGTTAACATGGAAGAAGACTCTTTCATACATAACCATGGTGGTGTATTATATGTTGTTAACACTACCGGCCACATACTGTGAGTCTGACTCATGTTACCGAACGGATTAAAACCATCGGCAGCCAAACCTATGCGGACATTCCTTGGTTCTTTAGCAAATCCGGATATCTCTCATCAAATTCTTGCCATGCCTTCCCATCAACCGGATGTCGCATCATACCATTCGTTGAGCGTCCAGTATTATGCCAGATCATTTCTTTTGCCGTTAATCTTGAACCATACCTTCGTCGAAGCCGTGAAGTTAAAGGAAAGTAGCGCAACACTTTATGTGGTACTTTCTTCCCCTTTGTGTTTTTATCAACTCATCTGCTCTCATTACAAACCGGACAGTTTTGCATTGATTCATTCTCCTTCCAAAACAGTGCACATGAATGGATAGACTGTAATCCTAACCCAATCTTACTTAGTTTCTTCTTAGCTTCATAGTGTGACGCTGGAACGTGATTTTCCTTCGGCATTGCAATTTGTAGAAGCTCTAACAGTTGGTCAAACAAACTATTTGTCCATTTGTTGATAACTTTGATATGCATCATTTTGGCTATGAATTTTAGGGAAGACATTTGACTACAACCGGGGTATAACTGCTTATTTAGCTCCTCAAATAACGCATCAAACTCTGGGTCTAAACCAGTTCCATCTTCATCTATATTATCCTCATTTGTATTTTGCTCTGCCATCACATCATCTATGGCATCAAACATCTCATTATTTGTTGTTGTAGTTATTGGAGGAGTTGGCGTTGTTCTTGGGGCAAAAAGTGATGCTATCTCCGCCACACAAGGATGTTGTTCACCATGATAAATCCAATTCTGATATGATTGTAAAAACCCACGATCATGTATGTGGCCATATATCATGTTCAAATCCTGTCGACACGCATTACAACAACGTCTACAAGGGCAAAACGCTCTACCTCGACCGTCGACATGGTTCTTGGCCGTCTCTATAAAGTTGCGAAGATCGCTTAAGAAAGCCGGAGAATTCCGATTTCCCAGTGTAACCCAGCTTTTATCAATTGCCATATCTAGGGTCATATCTATTGTGTTATAAGCATACGCATACGCATATACGTGCATGTAATAAATGATATAAATGAATGTATGTGATTTGATCGGTACTCTAAGACGGTGGATCCTAACCCACTTTTTGAATATTCTATCTCATATGTATACATTTTAACGAGTTGACTATTTAAGAAAAAATCAGCAGCATTTCCCCTTAACTCCCCAAGTATGCAGATAAACAGCAAACTCGAAGGAGTAAGGAGAAATAGCTACCAATTTTTTCTTAAATGTCAACCCGTTAAAATGTATACATATCCTAAATAAGATAGAATATTCAAAAAGCAGTCCCAAAGGGGACAATCCAAAATTTATCTATATCAGATAAATTTCAGACGGGTATATTTTAAAGAGTTTTCCTAAATAAACATACTAGTGTACACAACATGAGACGTACATAAAGGTATAAAAGTCGGGATGCGTACCTTAAAAAAATTCAATGAAACACAAATAAGATGTTATTCACACCTCTCCAACCGCAATGAGTTCCGAACTTACAACAAAATTAAATAAAGTTACATATACATACATTCACAATTACATAAATACATACACAATTATATATATACAAATCATACAATTACATAATCATACATACGAACATACATACACATATACATACATATTATATACAAACACACATAAATAAATGCCAAAATTCTAAAATTACATACACAAACACAATTACATACATCAAAATACATACATACACGTATATACATACATAGCCTTTACAAACATACATAAACAAATACCCAAATTCTCAAATTACATACATAAACACAATTCCATACATAAACATAATACAAATACATACAAACACACATACACATATATACATACATATTATATACAAGTGTACATATATAAACGCTTAAATTCCCAAATTACATACATAAACACAATTCCATACATAAACATAATACAAATACATATAAACACACATACACATATATACATACATATTATATACAAACGTACATATATAAATGCTTAAATTCCCAAATTACACACATAAACACAATTCCATACATAAACATAATACAAATACATACAAACACACATACACATATATACATACATATTATATACAAACGTACATATATAAATGCTTAAATTTCCAAATTACATACATAAACACAATTCCATACATAAAATAATACAAATACATACAAACACACATACACATATATACATACATATTATATACAAACATACATATATAAATGCCCAAATTCCCAAATTTCATCTAAACCTAATTTCACATCTAAACCTAATTTCATCATAAAATTTCATAAATATTTATAAAATCATACATCTAAACCATATATACATACATACAAATAAACACAACAATATACATACAAACATACATCTAAACCTAATTTATAGAAAAATTACTAACCAAGTTTGCAAATAGCTTCAAGTAGCTTGAAAACCACTAAAAATGGTCAAAGCTTCAAACACCTAACAAAAATCAAATAAATTAAGCAAAAAACCCAAAAATATTGATTTTTTTTGTCAAAATTGAAACATAGATGTTAACTAACCTCAAAACCCGAGAGATTGGTGAAGATTATCCAAAAAACACACCAAAAACTGGAAATCGCCAAAGAGAGAAGATGAGAGAGTTCTGGGATTTTTTTTCGTGGAAATGAGAAGCAAAAGCTGTTTCTGGGTTTATTCTCGCTGAGACCTATACCGACGACATGTCGTCGGTATATGCTCGAATGTCAGTGCAATAGGTAGCCTGTCCCGACGACAAGTCGTCGGTATAGGTCTCGTAGGGTTTTGACCTGTCAATAAAGTAAAAAACTCTATACCGACGACATGTCGTCGGTATAGAGTTTTTCCAAAATTGTTTTTAATTAAAAAAAAATCCACCGACGAATATTTAATAAATAAAAGAAAAAAAATCCAAATTGACGGTCATCGGTATAGGTTTTTCCCAGTTTTTTATTGGGCGCTATGTTTTCTCTCCATCTGGCTTAACCCTGTGCCGACGACATGTCGTCGGTATAGGGTCTCCCTTCTCAAATTTCCAAACTAGCCTATCCCGACGACATGGGTCTTTTTCTTGTAGTGTCTTCTACGACAAGGCCTGGATTTAATTCTTTTAAAAAAAATTAACTAATGCATATTTTGATATAACCTAGTAACGTCTTAATGAGTGTAAATTAATGCTGTTTGGTAATTCTAACTCATAGAGCTCCAGATCTGAAACTGTGTTTAGTCAGTTGAAAGATCTAATTAACCATAGAAACAACTATGGTCCGGAGAAAAATGTGATATGATTAAATGTGTTATAATTAGGGTGGTAATTTCTTACACATGCAAGAACGTGAAGACGACACGAAAATAATTAAATTTAGGTGTTATGTCTAACTCATTTAATAAACACGTCGATTTTGGGTTGACATGTGTTGGATGTGATCATGATCAAATGAGAGCAATTATTAATTCATTTTATATGATTCTAAAGTTCAGAGGTGTATTGTGACATAAGGCAATAGTTAACTTTGGTTGTTTTCTAACAATTTTGGAAGCTAAGGGTGTGAAGTGAAATTAGTTTGTTTGAAGCTGGTTGTTAAAGCTGTTCTTGTACGCATTTAGAGTTAATTTTCGTTTTCTGAATGCTCATTCAATTCTTGATCATTTGGTGTAATTCGTTTTGTAATAGTTTCGTTTCTTGTTCGTTTTAATAATCCCTAAATCAATTGAATGATTTGGATGCTCAATAACAGTAATCGTTTGACGTTTTATTTTGGTTCATCGATTGTAAATTGATTGTAATTTCCGCTTAATCAATAACAACATGTTTATACTGATTAACTAATTAAATGGGCCGTGTATAGCTTGATATGTTTAGCATGTTTCATTAACGGCTCATCCTGGTATGCCGGTTTAACTCATTTAATTAAATAGGTTGACTAGTACTTAACCTCTTAACTGTTATGTTTCAACCTGGTTTAAAACCCGGTTTAAAGATAAACGGAAGATTTGGAGAGGAAACCGAATAATATTTAGAGTTTACACTAATTCATATTTCATTTCTTTCATATTAAAATAACAAGGCCTTTTGAAGTCAACTGAAGAACACAAGTAAACCAACAAAGTAGACAATGTAGGTGTTGGTAATTTAGGATCAAAGGGCCCAACACGAGTAGGTGGAAGGCCTGCACTCATTAGTCTGCGGAATTCATTAAGTATGTTAATGGATTTATAGGGTTGCAATTAGAGTTTTATTATATTTGTTAATGTCTTGACTAACAAGTTACGGTTAGTCTATATAAACCGTGTTATGGTTAGGCATAATATATTCAGTTTTTTAGAGATAACCTCTGAGTAATAAACGTGTGAGAGTTATTTTTCATAAGAGTAAAGTTTAGTTTTCGTCCCTGAGGTTTGAACCTAATTTCAGGTTTCGTCCCCCTGTAACACATATCATCCCTGACGTTTTATGTTTTAACAGTTTCCGTCCCTGGTCCTTAACTCCGTTAAAATTTCTGTTAGTTTTTATATGAAATTACTAATATACCCCCTTCTTCTTCAAACATAAAAAGTAACAGAAATTGGTAATTTCTCACAACCGCTATCGCCATCGCCCCCGCCACCACCACAGCCGGATCTCCGCCAATCTTCTAAACCTCTCAACCAACAAACTAACCACTGCCTAATGGCCATCACTCTCCTTTTCGCCCTAATGATTACTCCATCCATCGATTGAAAAATCCATCGGGAGATCTACAAACCTTCCGTCAATCAGAAAAGAAATCAATCGATATCAAAACAATTAAATCAAACGCAATTTTAAACAACCAGAGGCTCCAGAAAATCACAACAGTCTTCCGATTCATGGAGATGTGTTTCTTCCTAGTTATGATTTCTAGGTTTTCATCTCAACTACCGTCCGTCGTTACTCACCGGAAGCAATTTCATGGAGTTTAGCCTTAAGTTCGTGATCGGTAACCTAATAATTATGATCCTGTTTTTTAAATCTCGAGCTATTGAAACCGGCGACGGTGACGGAAACGCTGATTTATGCTACGAGTATGTTAAAAGCTCCGGCAGGAGTGTTTCTACGAATGTTTTTCTTAAATGGTGCTATATATCGATAGTAGTTTCACAACCGGTGTTTGATTTGAAAAATTTAACACAAATGGTGTTTCCATTGTTGCTAACCACGAATTGTATGTTTACCTAGTTCCTAACCACGAATTGTGGTGAAAAAATGTGGTTTTTAAGGTTGCCAACCACGAATTGGTTGAACCTAAGGGTTGCCAACCACGAATTGGTTGGAATTGTGGTTGCTAACCACGAATTGGTGGTTCTTTTGGGTTGCCAACCACGAATTGGTGGTTCTTGTTGTTGCCAACCACGAATTGGTTGGAATTGTGGTTGCTAACCACGAATTGGTGGTGCCAACCACGAATTGGTGGTTCTTTTGGGTTGCCAACCACGAATTGGTGGTTCTTGTTGTTGCCAACCACGAATTGGTTGGAATTGTGGTTGCTAACCACGAATTGGTGGTGCCAACCACGAATTGGTGGTTCTTTTGGGTTGCCAACCACGAATTAGTGGTTCTTGTTTGTGCCAACCACGAGGTTCTTGTTTGCCAACCACGAATTGGTTGGTTTTCTTTTTTTTTTTATTATCAAAGATTTCTTTGTTTAATATCTTTAATCATAAATGCTTTATCCTGTCACGGATTTTAAATGATTTGATATCACTACTACAAAACTACAAATAAGTACATACATTAATTTGTCGATATGTTTCACATGTCTTTGTTTTTTATAAAGAAATAAGAGAATCTGTCAGCTTTATTTTTATAAAGAATCTTTATGATTACTGTGTGTGAAAAATGTTTCAAACTCTTTTTAGTCTTTCTTTCGTAATGTTCACTGTGTGTGAAAAATGTTTCAAACAAGAGAAAAATGTTTCAAACTCTTTTGAAGATTTGCTCAACAAATATATATTAGACTTCAGCAAAAACCATCTCAAACCCTTTCAACTCTTTAAAATATTTCAAACTCTTTTAAGTCTTTCTTTCATAATGTCCTTAATCCGTCCGTTTCTTGTTAGATTATTCTATGGTGGTAATATTTCGTATGATAACGGAGTTGTTTCCTCAGATGAATCTACTCGAATGACTTCCTTTATTATTGACCACAGAATCCGATATGAAGAATTGCTTCGTATGGTTTATAATCATCTTGGTGTTCAAAAAGAATCCTTTAACTTAGGATTATTATTATATTATCAGTTTCAAGGGATATCTGAGGCATCCTATATTTCTAGTGATGCAAGTTTAGATATTATGTATTATTTAGCAGAAGCAAAACCAAATTTCAGGGCTGACATACACGTTAATTGTCAGCCAATAATGTCAGTCCAACGAGACGGATGTATGGATCTGCTTCGTAGTGTTTCTGTTTCAATGGCACCCCAAATAACACCAACACCCCCTTGTTATCAATACAATGATCCAATACAATACCCATCAACTTTTGAAGCAGGCCCGTCAAACCAACATACCATAGTAGAAGATAATTCAAATGAACAAGTTGATGACACTATTCATGATGACGATGAAGAAGTCTTGGATAACATTGTTGAAGAATTAAGGTCTGAAGATTCTGAAGATGTAAGAGAGGATTTAAACATGTCCACTGACGAAACTGATGACGACGGCTACCGTGAAACTCCAGCAGAATATAATCTCGGAATTGTTCAAGGGCTTTCTCAAGGCCCGGTGAACTATTCTGATGATGTTGAGGAATTAAGAGATTACGACGCTGATGGTTTTGAAGAAGATGACCACATAGATTTGTGGAACAATGAGCTAAATGAAATTCGAGTTGGTATGTACTTCAAATCTAAAACTGAGTTGATGTATGCTGTTCGAAAGTGGAATGTTGCCTGTAATAGAGAGTTAATAGTAGTTGAAACTAGACCTCAAAAATGGAGGGCAAGATGTTACACCACAGTCGCTTTTCAAACAAGTAACCTTCCATACGCTCCTCCGTGTAACTGGTATGTGTATGCACGTGTGAAGCATGGTGAAACCATGTGGAGGATAGTAAAATGGGTTGCGTCTCACAACTGTTATGGGTCAGTCATTCGCAACAACAATAGAAGCCTTACATCTAAAAATGTTGCAGCATACATCAACCATGCGGTTCGTGCGGACATTGCTTTCCCTGTAAAACAAATCCAGGCGTATATAAAGGAAACATTGAAGGTTGATATTTCATATATTAAGGCTTGGCGAGCTAGGAGAATAGCTGTTGATAGTATTTACGGTAACTGGAAGTCTAATTTCGAGGAGTTACCTAAGTATATTACAGCTCTGATGTCATCAAATAATGGCACTATTGTGGAATGGTATCATCAAACAGATGGTTCAAGTGAATACAATACATTTAAATATGTATTTTGGGCATTTGGGCCTGTCATAAAAGCTTTTCAACATTGTCGGCCCATTATATGCGTAGACGGTACACATTTGACGGGATCATATCGTGGTAAGTTGTTAATTGCAGTTACAAAAGATGCAAACAACTATATACTGCCAGTAGCTTATGCAATCGTTGACGAGGAAACTAATGATAGCTGGGGTTGGTTTTTTATACAGTTTTGGAAACATATTGGTAGTCTAACTAGGAGAAGATTGTGTGTTATTTCAGATAGACACAAAGGTATTATTCATGCAATGAATAATCTTGATATGTGGAAGGAGCCACTTGCATATCATCGTTTTTGTTTGCGTCATGTTAGGAGCAACTTCATGAAGAAGTTCAAGAATGTTAGCTTAAAAAGGCTATGTTGGTCTATTGGTAGCACCACACAACGTCGAAAGTATCGAAGCTGTATACAACAAATGAAAAAGATCAATCCTGAGGCTTGGGAGTATTTGAAACAAATTGGTTTCAATAAGTGGACACTTATGCACGATGAAAAAGATAGTCGTTGGGGTAACTTAACAACAAATATTTCAGAGAGCTTAAACAACGCATTACGTGGAGCAAGGGTGCTGCCCATAAAGGCGTGTATTGATTATACGTTTAATAAAGTCGTGCAACAATTTCAAAACCATACTGACATTGCAAAGCATTGTAAAACATCTTTACCCCCACGTGTATGGCACACCTTTGATGAACGTGACAAACGGGGTCAAGACCACACTGTAACTGAGTTTAATGAAGAAGAAGGGTGGTACAGGGTTACTTCAATAATGCAAACAAATCAAGATGGAGACAACGATTATATTGTCCAATATAAAAACAAAAAATGCTCATGCGGAAAGTGGCAAGCTGAAAGATTTCCATGTTCACATGCAATTTCCATTTGTCGTCATCGAGGTGAAAGACCTCATGACATGGTTCATAGGGTTTACAAAAATGCAACATATCTACAACAATATCAGAGTGATTTTCGGCCACTACCTCATCCTGCTTTATGGATAGATCCTGGTTGGAGGATTATAGCAGACGAATAAAAAATTGTCACATCGCGTGGTAGGAGACGAGCACGTAGGATACATAACGAGATGGATGTTCATTACCGTGAAGAATGTGTCGCTCGTAGGTGCGGAATCTGCAATGAAACCGGTCATAACAGGAACAGATGTCCCAACCGGTCGTAACAGGAACAGATTTATGATATTTCTATGGAATTAAGTTATGTAACTTATATTAGTTTCGAAAAATGTAACTTTAATGTTTTATGTAAAAGTCTTTGTTGAGAATAATAAAAGATTAGAATATTCGAGTACATTAATACACAATCTTAAACATGAGGAATCAAAATCTTACATTGGTGTTCAAATACGACTACCATATAATTGATCTGCCATAAAACGTCTATAATTTAGACAAGCATTTTGAACACTATCTTCCTCCCACACTAACGACCTGTTTTGTACTTGCCTTCGTAATAACATACATATTACGACTCCCGCATCTCGACCAATGTGAACACCATTTGGAGGCCAGACACTTTCCCCGGAATTTTCTAAAGTCTCTACTTCTTGTAGGCCAGAGCGTTGAAAAAACAAAATACGTTGTAGAAACCATCTAAAATGTAACTCGAATTCCAAAAATACTCGGTGAATACCACGATGTATGCACCATGAATTAGCACATGTATTTGCAACACAATCATATGGATAAATTACATGAACTTGTAGTGAATGCATACAAATTTTAAAAAGGTACCAGTTTACACCATCAGGAGATAGAGGTAAAAATGCCTGTTAAAACATATAAATAATTATTATTTATTTATAATAAATTATAATTATTTAGTAATTATATAACTTTACCGTTTCGACCTCCCAAAGTGCAGGATACAACTGGTTCGTCCCATCACCATATTGAAAGGAATCGTGATGTCCGTCAGTTATTAGGTCCATAAACTTAGGCGGTAGAATAGTCCAACGATCCCCCCTAGGCAACTCATCGCTTATTAATATGTAATATAACCTCCAATACATAAGATTTCTTGTCCAAGCGCGAACATGCTGTACAAAAAAAAAACAATTATTACACCAATTACCATCTACTTTAATATGACATGAATAAATTTTTTATACTTACAATCTCCTGTATAAAAGCGTCTCCACAAAGCCCTAAAAGGGTACCCCAAAATTCGCAGACAAGTTCTTCATCGCCCATACAATGAACCCTACACCAATCACTATCTCCGTTGTAAAAGAATTGGACAACATTTCTAGACCAGTTCTCATTATTTTGAAAAAAATGGTTCTCTACCGGTGCCGGTATGTCACTACCGGGTGCACTAGAAGACATGTTTATTTAAGTGTTAAATTTAGATCAATGAAAGTGTGATGTATGTGAATGACAATATTTATAATGGTTATAAGACAATAGATCCAACTTGCATTAGATTCACGTGACATTTACAAAAAAACAAAACATGTACTTTTACCATACAATAAAAAATTAAACTTATATAAAACAATACATGTCCTTTTACCATACAATAAAAAATTAAACTTATATAAAACAAAACATGTACTTTTACCATACAATAAAAAATTAAACTTAAATAAACATGTTTAAAATCTAATGACGATCTAGTCTGCTATGCGTGCCACACCAAGGTGGCCTAGAAGTCCGTCTAGGTCGCCCTTCTTGATCTGTAAGATTTGGATTTTGACTAATATCAAAGTTTGGGAATGGTATAGGGGTTACAGATGGTCGTACGTGTTGATCTGTCATGGTGTCGGTGTTGGTATTTTGAGGCATGACCATGTTCACAAAATCGTTTGAATGATTATACGTTAATGGGGGACTAGTTTGTTGTGATGGTGTATAATAAGCTTGACTAAAATTACCCATCAAGTTTGAAAATTGTCCAAAACCAACATTATTAGACGATGAACCGCCTAGTTCCAAATTTAGATTTTGGTGTTCAGATTCTGGGTTTCGACCATCACGATCAGGGTTTTGTAAATCGTCACCATCTTGGTTACCAACACCATGGATGCCACCTCGTCTACCACCGCGTCTACCACCGCGTCTACGCACACTTTGAACCATATCTAAGGGTTCAGTTGGGAAAGAATATTGACTGTTGTTCGTAGCCACATGTGAACTTGGGCAATAAATATGCTCTCCCATGTTTGCAAGTCCCATATATTGGTTCGCCATATTTTGTAAAGGCTGCAAAAATTGTGTATTTTGTGAATCCATTCCCATTAATTCTCTTGTAGCTCTATATATTTGACTCATTCCATCTCCCTACAATAACCAACCATAAATGTTAAAGTTTTTAATTTACAAAAAAATCATAATAAAATATAATTACCAGTAGTTCAAGTCTGCCACCATGATCTTGATGCGATTGTGAAGAATGATGACGACCAGGTTTAGTAATGAATAAAACAGTACGTGGAAAATACCAATTCAAATACTCATTACTTGCAAAAACCGTATTAGCAGGGACACCATCAACAACACGCTCTAAACGAGACTCCCAATTTGTAATGTATTTATGATGGCGTTGTCTCCAATCTTTACCTTTGCCCTTACGATTAGATTTATGCAAATTTTCATGTTCGCTTTTGTCGAACATTACATTAGAAGGGATCGGTTGAGCAAAACCGAACTGTCGCATTACCCTACTTGCTAGATGGGCCTCAACAACGTCCCAAAATACGAGAGTGGTATCACACATCCAACTAAGGTGGTCGCTTCTACACATATCCGGTAGATCCAACATAACCCCATAGTAGGGCGTCCATATGAACTACAAAATTGAAACTAAATTACATTACTATATTTTTATAATGAAAAATAAATGTATATAATTTAAATTACCTCATCCGCTTGTAAAGATGTAAATTGTGAACGAAACATAACAAGAACATGACTTGTTGCTTCTCTGAAGCTTAAAGGAACACTCCACCTATCAAAATCGTATAAAATTGATTTTATAAATAATTAAAAATAAACATATATAATATATGTTGTTTTTAACTTACCGTGCACCATACGATTTTTCTCTAGCATAATCTTCTGTCCGTATGGGAGCAATTGATGGTATTCTCTCCCATGCCCATAACTGTAACAATACCATCGGCCCATAAATTTCTGTGGCTTGCGGGGATGATGCTTTGCAGAGATTTCTAAAAAGGCTAGCAACAACAGCGCTCCCCCAACTTAGCCGACCACATTCATTTAAATCCTCTAGATGATTTAAAAATTGTAAAGATACGTGGTTCCCAGTAGAATCAGGAAATAGGGTTCCTCCAATTAAATGTAAGATGTATAACCTTGCTCGTTGTATAGGCGATACAGTGGACTCAGGAAGCGGCTTCTCTAGTTCATCCATTATAGAAGATAACCTAAGCAGAGAACCCTTCAAATGACAAAATGCAGGATCCAAACCCAACATTTCATAACAACGGCTTTTCCACTGAGTTTCAGATAATCTTATCTCCTCTCCAGAAACGACGTTGTCGGTGATCGGCATACCCCAAAGAACTTGAACATCTTGCAATGTAACAGTGGCTTCTCCAAATTTAAAATGAAAGGTGTGGGTTTCTGGACGCCACCTCTCTACAAGTGCGGTTATCAAGTGATTATCCACCTTTCGGTAACCACAGTCAAAAACACCACCAAAACCAGATTCTCGTATATGTAACATTACATTTTCTGGAACCTCAAAATTTTTAAAGTGATTCCAGAATCTCCGATCAGCACGTCTAAGAATAAGTGCTTCATGACTATAGGATGATGAATGAAACAACTGATAAGCTCTATGGTTTCTTTCAAGGAATAATACTTCTGGACAACTAGGACCGGGAAACACTTGTGGTTCCATGAGTGAATTGTGAAACAAATATGATTTGATAAAAAGTTAAAATGTGATATGATAAAATTTGAAACAAGATATGCTACTTATAATTGTAATGATATCATATGATATCATTATTGAAGACTTCCTGGCATACTAGCTACCCTAAACAAAGACATGTGAAACATATCGACAAATTAATGTATGTACTTATTTGTAGTTTTGTAGTAGTGATATCAAATCATTTAAAACCCGTGACATGATAAATCATTTATGATTAAAGATATTAAACAAAGAATAAAAAAGGATAGACAAAATATTTGATAATAAAAAAAAAGAAAACCAACCAATTCGTGGTTGGCAACAACAAGAACCACCAATTCGTGGTTGGAAACCCAAAAGAACCACCAATTCGTGGTTAGCAACCCAAAAGAACCACCAATTCGTGGTTAGCAACCACAATTCCAACCAATTCGTGGTTGGCAACAACAAGAACCACCAATTCGTGGTTGGAAACCCAAAAGAACCACCAATTCGTGGTTAGCAAACACAATTCCAACCAATTCGTGGTTGGCAACCCTTAGGTTCAACCAATTCGTGGTTGGTAACCTTAGAAACCACATTTTTTTAACTAATTCGTGGTTGGCAACCTTAGCAACCATAATTCGTGGTTAGCAACCACAATTCGTGGTTAGCAAGCAAGGTTTCACCACAATTCGTGGTTAGGAACTAGGTAAACATACAATTCGTGGTTAGCAACAATGGAAACACCATTTGTGTTAAAATTTTCAAATCAAACACCGGTTGTGAAACTACTATCGATATATAGCACCATTTAAGAAAAAAATTCGTGTTTCTACAGATTCTCCGGCTAATGTCGGTGTTGCTAGTAGCAAACGGATAATTTCTAGAACCAAATCGGAGAATCCAATAAGCGTAAAATGTAGAGATAATGAAACTCACCGGGAACTGAGGCGGTCGGTGACGGAGATAGGCAGATCAAAGAACTCCGGCGACGGTGATACAACGACGGTGGAGAAGATTTGCATGGAAATTGGGGGGAATTAGAAAAGAGTAAGATCTGGTGGGTTTTGGAGATACGAACCAATACATACATGGATGCGTTTATGTATGAATTTTGTGTGGATGACAGCAGTTGAAGATTGGATTGGCGAATGGTGGGAGTAAAATATGAGGAAAAGGAAAAGATTGTCTAGAAATTTAATGAAAAATAGGAAGTGATTTAGGGTTGATGGGTGGTAGCTGAGATGAAAATAAATGCAGGGGGTCAAAGGACGAACTAAGTTGTGAAGATTTCTGGCGAACGGTGGAGGCGTTTATTGCAAGGCAGCAGAAGATCTTGAGAGATGAAGAACAAGGGGTATATTAGTAAATTCATATAAAAACTAACAAAAATTTTAACGGAGTTAAGGCCCAGGGACGAAAACTGTTAAAACATAAAACGTCAGGAATGATATGTGTTACAGGGGGACGAAACTTGAAGTTTGGTTCAAAACTCAGAGACGAAAACTGAAGTTTGTGTGTTTGTGTTTATCGACTCAATCCATGAGTAGTTTTGCATGGTGTATGGCAATGTGTGAAAGGCTACGTGGGAAGAAGTTGCGCACAACAATCCCGCCCGGTTAAACCTTTGATTAGATGGTTTTGAATCATTTTTAAATGAAGTCAACTCCTTTTGTGAGACATATGAACTTGAAATGGTAAACATAGATTACTACTACATCAACCAAAGAAGCCAAGACAAAAGAAAAATATGACGTATCGCCAATATTATGAGTATGATTGTTTTAATACGGTGCTTGATATGCAAATCCAAGAGTTTGAAAACCGTTTTAACGAGGTAACATCCGATTTAGTTATTTATATATCCGCTTCGAGTCCTTGTGATAATTTTCGTGAGTTTGATATACAAAAGATATTATTGTTAGTCAAGATGTATCCATATAATTTTAATGAACATGATAAGGAACACCTTAAGATTTAACTCCCAAACTACATGGATAATTTGAAAGAGGATATAAGGTTTGCGAACTTGAATGATTTATCTAGTCTTCTAAGATTGATGGTTGATACAAAGAAACACCCGAACTTTAAGCTTCTGTACCATTTATTGAAGTTGGCTCTCGTTTTACCCATCGCAACAAGTGTTGAGAGATACTTTTTTCAGCAATGAAGTACGTAAAGTCGGATTTGCGTAATCAGATTGGTGATGAGAATTTGAGTGATATGTGTGTTTGTTATATTGATAAAGAGTTGCTTAGAAAAGTTTTTATAGATGGTGTAATGATTCGGTTTCAAAAAATAATAACCCGTAGAGAACAGTTATAAGAATATTGTTTTTTGATTATGCATTTCTAATGACAAACATCGTATTATTATTGTTCATCTATAATTTTGTTTGTTTTTATCGTTTTATTGTGTAACACGACCCGATCTGACTCGGGCCGAAAAAAATTAATATTTAGTTTTTGATAATCGACCCAAAATTTTCTTCGATCCCGATAAAAAAAATTACTGGATACGCTCCAATAGATCCTGTTGATAGATTATTAGTTAGGTTTGAATTAATGATCACATGAAAAATAGGATGAATTCTCATCCCCATCTATGGCCCACTTTACTCTCTATTTCTGCTTTAGATCTACATTTATTGCTTGCTCAATTTGGGTGATAGATTTTCTGTAAATGGTCAGATAATAATATAAAAAAAAACAAATAATAATGATTTAAGTATGCAATAATATATCATTTTTTTCATTATTCTCTTTATTATCTTTTACTTGCAGTGACTTTTTTTTTAACGGCGACTTTAACTTTTGAGTGGCAGTCGCATCTCCGATAAGTCGGAGACCCATCATCACCCCTCAATAGCTGACCACTACGTTGTCTGAACCGGGTCCGCGGGTTCAGAGCGAGGGGTTAGGCGTTTCCTTGGAAACCATGGAGCCTGCTGCCACTTGACAGCAGTTGCGCCGCTACACGGGCCAAGACCCGTTAGCGTAACGCACTCCGGACTAAAACCCGGGTTGGCTCGGGTTTAAACTTGCGTGGCTTCGTTCAATTCTTCATTGCCTTACCACTAGACCAAAGCCAATAGTTACTTGCAGTGACTTTGATGGTGTGGAAATCAATTCTGGCCCCATTTGCAGTTTGGTTGAACTCTTTATCTTTCTCAAAGTTTGTAGCCGATTTATAATGGAACCAGAGCATCCATTGACCCGATCTTTTGTGTTAATCTGATGAAGTGGGAGACAGTATACTGATCAGATACAGTTTGATTTATAAATGGGCCATTTAAAGTTGGGTCATTTGCATGTCAGCCCATCTGAAGGTATGCTGACAGCTGACTTATCCACCCTTTTGAGAGTTGACACCCCATCTAAGAAAAAGGTTTATGATGAAATGCTGTATTTCCTGCATAACACGAGTATTCTGCTACAAAATACAAGTCTGACACAACATGGATTATGGATTATTTGAAAGGTTTGGTCGTACCCATAAACATGTTTAGCTATATAAATCAAGTTTAGGTTAATCTGATGGGTTTACGGGTTGACCGGTCTATTTTTTAATTTACAAGAAAATTTGTTTTATGTAATAACTTGATTAAACTATTCTAGTATTATATGCAAAATTTAAATGTTAAGAAACTACATCATACATATACTTATTTTTTTTGTTCTAAACGTCTAATTTTTAAGTAATTATATCTAAAAAGTAAACTGAAAAAATACAGATTATACAGGTCATAATAGTGTCAATTGCAAGTATTCGTGTCGTATTTGAATTCATGTGTCTGACATAAAATTTTAGTTCATGTAACATTTTCAGGTTGATGTCTAGCTGACCTGTCAACCCACAAACTCAACCCATTTGTAAATCCCAGGCATTCAACAATAAAAAATTATCAAGAACAAGATGAAGATGAGATTAACCCTAAAGAGACTTTCATTGATCGATCATAAAACCGATAGCTTTGATACATGCGTACAATGGGTTTTTATAACCCTAAGACAGACAAATGCGTCCTTTCTAAACGACGCATCCACATAACCGTACCAGTTTCTAAGTTACAATGTGTACACAATGACCCCCTACTCTATTAATCAATACATAATAGATACAAACATAACTTTACACTAATTACACTTGTGACTCGTTAAACTTGGATATGACAATTAAGGCTAACATCATTCACCACTGTTTGAAGTAATAAGTGACATATATAGTAATACACGTTTTGAAAGTTGTATATGAGATTAAAGTATTTGTGAAATGGCATTCTTGTCTTCGTATTAAAAGATACAGGTTAAATTGTTACCGAACACGAAAACAAGCTTCAAGAATGACACGATTTCAAGGACAATGATTTCTTATTTTAGTTATGACACATCGAGTCTGGAGGGTATGTTTAGCATAACTTTATCTCTATTAGTTATAACATACTGAGTCAAAATGACTCAATTTCTAGGATTTCTTAACTTACTAGGTTTTTGATTGACTTTTTATACCAAATTAATATTAACTAGAGTTTTTTTTAACTTTCTAAACTATCACATCTCTTATTACATAACATACAATTCACAATGAGTTATAGACACATGTGAAGAGTTCTTAGCTGTGATTTGTTGCTTTCGACGGCTAGGCCATCTGTCGGTATTTGCTTCGCTTATTATTATTTTCTTTTTTATGACTCGATTACAAGGACAGTGATTTCTTGTTTTAGTTATGACACAACGAGTCTGGTGGGTATGTTTAGCCTAACTTTATCAGTATTAGTTTTAACATACTGAGTCAAAATCACTCAATTTCTAGGATTTCTTGACTTATTAGGATTTTGTTTGACTTTTTATGCCAAAATAGTATTAACCAGAGTTTTTTTAACTTTCTAAACTATCACATCTCTTATTACATAACATACAATTCTCAATGAGTTATAGACACATGTGAATAGTTCTTAGCTGTGATTAGTTGCTTTCGATGGCTAGGCCATCTGTCGGCATTTGCTTCGCTTATTATTATTTTCTTTTTTAAGACTCCATTTGAAGGACAATGATTTCTTGTTTTAGTTATGACACATCGAGTCCGGAGGGTATGTTTAGCCTAACTTTATCGGTATTAGTTATAACATACCGAGTCAAAATCACTTAAATTCTAGAATTTCTTGACTTATTAGGGTTTTGATTGACTTTTTATACCAAATTAGTATTAATTAATATTAACTAGTGTTTTTTTTAACTTTCTAAACTATCACATCTCTTATTTCAAACAAATCAACAATTCTTTTCATAACATATAATAATGTTTTTGATTTTTTAATAATAATAGTAGTAATAAGCAGCCATTGAAATTGAAACGAGGAAAGAAGGCATCGAAAAGTCGGCATGATTCCACTTCCAAATGCTAACAAACAAACCACCCCCCTCTGAATCTGATTTCTTTTTAACCTTTTCTACGAACATATATATTTAATTTAATTTATTTAATCCAACTAAACTAATTTATTAAGTAATAAACTTGCTAGCAGAAAACGAGTGTCCTCATCCGGCAACCCTAACAAACACTCCAAACACTAAAAGTTGCAAAACTATTAATCATGACTCGTCCTTTTTGTTCTCTACACCTCCAAGCTTGTCTTTTCCTTCTTCTAATGATTACTAATTTATCATTACTTGTAATTTTTTCAGAAATACTGTGAACAAATTCAACTTTATCAAGTTGAGCTTGAATCACATTGTAATCTTCCTTGAGTCTTTCAAAAGAAAGCTTTTCGATTGATAGAATTAAATCTGAGCTTGAACTTGTTCTTTAGTTAACTGGAAATTTATTAGAGAGAGTCTATTATTAGAGTTTGTTATTATATTATTATCATGTTTAAAAGATACTATTTGATCAAGTTTTCTTTGTAATCAATTATATTTTCTTAATTTGCAATCAATTCTGTTGTATATGTATATATAGTTGATCAATAATATATAATATACTACAAGATTTTTATTATTCTAAATGGTATCAAAGCCTTAGGTAGTGTTCGGTATGCATGATTGGATGGTAAAATGGAATGAGTCCTTATATGTTGTAATAAAACAAAAACATGTTTGGTAAATTACATAGGAATGTAACGGGTCATTACATAAAGAATGTGATTATTTCCTTTCTAGTGATTTTCATTCCTTGAGGAATTAGTGTTTTATTTTCATTCCTCAAGGAATAAAATTATTTTGTATAATTAAATACCAAATCATGACCCGACCCATGACTAGAACCATGACCCGATCAATGACCCGAACCAAGGACCGACCCATGTCCCAGACCATGACTCATCCTGTGACCCGACTCATGACCCAAATCATGACCCGAACCATGGATCGACCATCACCCAACCCATGACTCGACCCGTGACCTGACCCGGCCCATGCTTGGACCCATGACTCATACCATGCCCTGAACCATGACCCTGTCATGACTCGACCCATGAAGTAATGATTTAAATATTTTATATTTTATAAAATATTTTCTTGTCTACCAAACAGCATGAAATAATGATGTATTTCAATCACATATGGTAACCAAATTAACATGACTAAGGAATGGTTCTTTTTACCCGAAACCCGAATACCGACCCCGGCCCGAATGAATCGGTTTTACAGTTTGGCTTTCAAAACATATAGGTTTTTGGCATGGGTTGAGTTGACTCCATAGGAGTATGGACAATATTAATTGTCATACTGTTTTTCTTCTTTAGAGAAAAGACAATTTTAAGCAAAGAGAAAAGAATAATTATAAGTAGTGAGAAAGCTTATAATTAAAACAATGAAACATTATAACATATTACTATTTTTTTACATTATTAGTATTAAGTGAACAACTCATTCCATTTTCATACAGAATGGTTTCAAATCAATCCGCAAACCAAACTAGCGAGTCCGGTTCGAAGGAATATAAAAGTGGGCAAAAAGTTGATTCATCCTGTTTGAATCACACCATAAACACCCTCAGTATTATCAATAACTTAAAGGAAGATAACTTTTTTTTTCAACGACAAGGATATTATTAATCACCATAGTTTAACAAGAAGGTAGACAAAAGAAAAATCACCAAAACACCCATACGAGTTATGTTACGAAGTTGAAAGAACACCAGTTACTTCAATAGATCATTGAAAACTTACCACGACTAATAATAAAAAGGAAGCCCAAAACCTTAATCTCGTCCACAATTTTGTACGGAGAGATAGGTTTACTATTAAATATGAGATCATTCCTTACACACTAAAGACACCAAAATGTAGCAAGGTAACGGACATGTAAAACCTTGTTCTTGGAGACGGTAGAGGCTGAGAAATGGATCGGGAGAAGGGAGTCTCAAAGCGCAAAAAAACTGGCCATTGGAAGCTTCCATCATTGATACAATTGATATCAAATAATTTGTGTAGTATCGCAGTTTAGAAGGAGATTGAACTTTCATCAAACAAACCACAAACCAAGCATAGTTGAGATCGATGGGAAGACCTCTCTTTGCCAATGAGACTTTAGTAGAGATCTTATCCGAGAGATCACCTCATACAAAAAAGTTGATCTTTACAGGGATAAGAGACTTCCAATTAAAAGTGGAATCATAAGGAGGGATGGACCGTTGGCCATCTGGTGCAATGGTAGCTCCAATACTTCCCATAGTGGAGGTCTTGGGTTCGAATCCTGGCCACAGCAAAAAGGGGTATGTGGCCAGGTCAGAGGGTTTATCCAGTTGGGGGGTTCCTCCTGTGGTGGGCTGCCATGGATGTTCTAGGTGTTACCCCGGAAAAACCCAATTATCCTAGAATATTTAGGTGTTGTCGTTAAAAAAAATAAGATGGGATGAAACCTCTTCTATAGCTCATTTAATGCAGGAGGAAACAAAAAACACTAGAATTGGTTATAAGCCGCCTTAGGTTGAGTGAGTATGAGTCCAAGTCACCTTCAACTGAACATATGTTTTTCCACACCCCGGTAATAGTGAAGCGTAGATGAATGAATTGGGCCACCCGATTGTTATTGTGAATAACCGAAATAGCTCTAACACATAGTTTATGAGATTCCTTCCTAGCCTTCCAGCACCACTTATAAAGAAGGGCAAGTTTGAGGCCCGAAGAGAGCCAACCCCCAAACCTCCCCGTTTTTTAAAAGTCATAATAGAGTTCCAATTGTACCAATGAATCTTTTTATTCTATCCACTATCACGCTACAAGAAGCACCTTCTAATCATCTCCAAGGTATTGATAACATGAATAGGTGCCTTGTAGAGAAAAAAAATATATAGGAGGCTACTCATAACGGATTTAATGCGTCTAATACAACCTCCAAATAGTAAAACCTTAGCTTTCCAAGAAGAGAGCTTAGACTAAAAAATGTCAATAGCATGCTTCTAATTCTTTGTATATGGATATCTTCAACCAAGAAATAAGTTCATTAATGATGAGGCCCTTCTGGTATGTTTCTATTAGCCATAAAAGCATATTGAAATTCATCAATAATATACCATCTAATATGTTAGCAAGGACCTTAGAGATGACCTTGGCTATGACACCAATAAGGGTAATAGATCGATATTCATTAAGGGATAAAGGAGCAAGCTTCTTAAGAATTAAAGCAATGAAAGATGAGTTGCATCCAAAGCTTATAGACCCTTGTTTATGGAACTGATCCATAATATCTTTAAAGTCGTCCTCAAATAATCTTCAATAAGACTTGATGAATTTGAAGGTAATCTATCAGGATCCGGAGCCTTATCACTACCTTAATCCTGAACGGACGCGTTAATATAATGAATAACTTGGTGGCACGTGCTATCTTCTTTTTTTTAATAATGTTACAATTTTATTTGATAATTAAGTATACTGAATGGAATATGAATTCAAGGGGCCGTAAAAGAGTTAACGTTTTGACCATATAAAATATACATTTTTTATTTTAAAAGTGAATTGAAAAATCAACATGTTTAATAAACTAATCAAACGGGACTAAACAAGTCAACCGAGACATGATCGGTTTGATTAAATAGTTTAACATGTCAATCTAAATATAAGATGTTTATTTAAACACTAGGTTAGAATCTCATGTATTAGACGGGTTAAATTAATATAATGTTATATAATTAGTAATAAAAAAGTTATCTTTTTAAAAACTCATGTATTACACGAGTTGAAAAAAATATAATGTAGTCTCTTAACATATACACTCGTCAAAATATGTTTACTTTAAAGTGGCAGTTTTAAATTATATTAAATTAATTTTAAAACATTTTTTTAACGTGGTATTTTTTTTATGTAATTGATAAATGGTAATCCATATTAAATTTATTTATTTAATGATATAATAACAATCCATAATTAAATAAAAAGTATCCATAATTATATTGGAATTAAATATTTAAAAATACATTTCTTTTAATATAGTATTTAATAGAAGAGAAAGCCGAGAAAATCATTCTAAAAATGCACCAAAAGGTGACACGTGTCCTATAATTTTATTCTTTCGTTAAGTAGTATAGATATAGATATTACATATAGAAAACATAAATACTAATTATTTTCAATCTTGTTCTCTGAGGGCTGTCAAGAATTGTCACAATAATATTGATTTGATTAATTTCTAATAATTCATATTCCAAATTATATCCACTTTTTTTTTAGTTTGGACTTTAAAATAAACTGAGAAAAAGATTCTTTCTCCTATGAAATATAGTTTAAATTTGGTGAAATATATGTATTAATTTAACATTAAAAGTAATCAACTTTTATATTAAAAATTTACCTTTGCTTATCATGTGACAGAACTCAATTATACATATCCGACAATAATGTTGTTGTTCATGGTATTCATGGAAAATTTTAATCTCAAAGGAGCAGGTGGGGACTGATGTTGATGACAAATATTGTCAAAATTAATTAGTCATGATTGAGTTATATGAGGTGGGCTCTAGATAGTGTCCAAATTGAAGGGGCCATCAGCTAACAAAAAACCAAAATATATAACACGTTATAAGTCAAGATTAAAACAAACACAAACAAAAGTGAAAATAAAAAAAAAATAGTGTTTTTGTATATGAACTCATATCTTAAACAAATAAATAGTATACCAGAACTACGATAATCATATAAACATTCATACATATACTTCTTTAAATACGATACGTTAAACACAGTTACGTAATTTTATTAATTTTTATGCCATAGACACAAATAATTATGTGATTCTCGTAGTTAACGTAGTATACATTACATGATTTCTTTAAATAGATACAAATATTCATACATATGTGTTTCTCATAGTTAACGTAGATACAAATATTCATACATATTTCTTTAAATACGATACATTAAACACAGTTACGTAATTTTATTAATTTTCATACAAATGATTATGCAATTCTCGTAGTTAACGAAGTATACATTACATGATGACTCGTGACAGAAAAATAAACCATTTTTACCTAAAATAATACCAAAATACCCACGGTTTAGCCCCTAATATTACCAAATTCATACATAGAATGATGTATAATAGTGGGAAAAACGTGGGTATTTTGGTAATTTACTAAGTGTTCAAAAACATTATGAGAGAGAAGGGGTGAAAGTAAAACTAACAGAGATTAACAAAAATCCAAACTTTTTAGTTGTGTAAAGGATCTGGGCAACTGGGAACTGTTCTTTTGATATCTTGAAATCTTTTGACTTGTGGGATGGAGTTGACTCGATCAAATCTGCCATTAAAGAACCTTTTGTAAAGATCCGATCTTTTGATATCGTCTAAATCTTTTGCAGAGGGTGGCTGCGGCGGCGGCGGTGGTCTTGCTGCAGTAACTCTACAAGAGTCATTACTCAAAACCAATATTTGAAGTACAAAGAAGATGATCATGAAAACTAGGATTGAAGAGTACACCGGCGCCGGTTTCCTTTTTAAGCCGGAAAATGACATGGGTTGAGAACCCACATATATTCTACTGCTTTGCTTTTTCTCCGGTGATCGGTGTTTGTGTTTTTATATCTTTTGAAGCATCTCTCTCTCTCTCTCTCTCGGTATATGTTTGCTTTCTCTCTCTAAAACTGATATTGAGAATGAGAGTGTTGCGGTTCTCTTTCTACATCGATGGTTAAATATGATAGGGATCTTGATAAGTAGTTTAATACACTCTGATTTTTATTAAATTAAAAAAAGTTTAAATTATTGTTTCATTTTATGAAAAACTAGAAATTTTGCTCCGCGCTCCGTGGCGGGAGGCGGATCAACGGTTGACGCGGTGACATTAACGCGGCTACACACAACATAAAAAAATGTATGAAGTTACGGCGAGTCAGTTGTGGAGATCGAAACATAAAAGACAATTATACAACGGTTCCTATCGATGTTTTTCAGTCGGTGTCGGTCTCATTCTTTATGGTATCAGCATGTCACCGTTAGTCGATATAACTTACGATACCTAAAAATGCGCTATCTTGAATATGAATCTGTTTTGAAAAATATATATATACCGAGACGTCAAGAAAAAATAAACGTGAAAGTTGTTAAGAGAAAATAAGATTATTTATAATACAGGGGAATAAACTTAAAACTCTAAAAACCTTTAAGGAGTTAAACTGATATTTTACAAAGTTTGAAATAAATTATATCATTTAACCAAAATAGGAGGAGAAGTGGTCGGTAACAAAGGTCACTAACACTTGTCTTAAAAATAATGATAATGATACCTTCATGATAGGTTAAGTGATTAAAAAAAGAGTTGTGAGGTTTGATTATTATTTAATATTTTTTTTTATCTTTTATAGTTACATGTTAATTCAGATTAAAATAAAGAAACTATCATTAAATAATAATATTTAATTTTAAAAGTTGGAAAAGAAATATTAAAGTGACATAATTAAAATAAAAATATATATATTTACAGATTTTTATTCCTTTTTTTTAACAATTTTCAACAACAATAGAGCCAAAGGATGGCTTAGGTCACATAAGGGGTTTCGATGGGCTTATTGTAGTTGTTATTAATTGTATTCCATGAGAGCCTTGTTGACACGTCAAGCGTTTTAGACTATGTATTTGTTTACTTGGTAGAGACTATTACCTTTTAGACAGAGGGTCATGGGTTCAAACTCATGCATGGGTAAATTATTTGGTGTAATTTAAGAGTATTAGTATGGTAGATTTGACGTTCCAAAAAATTTATGTAACGTATCGTTTATTTCATGAGAGCCTAATTGACACGTCAAGCGTTTGGGATTGGATCTACCTGAAAACGTAATTAAACTAGTGGGGTTTCTACTCACTCATGTGTGCTCTAACGATTATGTAAAAATGTGTGCAAAAAGTGCTTGCACATTACAAAATGGTTCTTAATAAATCCAATCCATGATGAAACCAGTCAACCCTCAATTATGCACTTACCCTCAATCATTTATCGAAAAACAATGACTAGTCCTGGACACAACGACATGATATGACCCTCATAAGACGAGTCAATTACATAATTTGTCATTCTTGAATTTTATTTTGTTACCCAATGCACGCTACACTACAAGTTTACAAATATTTCAAGATACATTATCATATCTTTATATCAAACTAACTTTTCACTTATATTATTTTCTTTAAATTCGTGTACCAGTAGTGTAACTTTATCTAAACCTAACTTTTAAAAGCCAAATAATATAGCATTTGCATTATAAACCCGTAAAGGCAAGACAAATGTCAAATTCAATGTCAATATCAATGTCACACGTCTTTAAAGATATATATCTCATGTCTACTCCATATCAAAACCTTTTTAATTTCTACCCACCCATCGAATACAACATTGAATGTAGCCCAATCCACCTGTTTTGATCACGAAATGTTCATAATTAGACAGCTGGTGAAATAAGTGTGTTTCATTTTCTTTCTCACACTTGTTAAAATAATTGGTATGTCTGAAAATGAAGTATGGCAAGGAAAAGGATATGTATATTAACTTTCATTTATGGTATATCTAATGGTGGAATATTGATACCGATTTGTTATTATTGTGTGGATATTTTTGACCATATAAATTTGCGCTATAAAGTGATGGGAGTTAAAAAGGTTCATTTAGGGTTAATTATAAAGCAAAAGCATGTTATACACATTGTTTGATAAAATACTAAACTTTTTAACAAAATAACCGTTGATATTGTAAGGGTTTGTTACTTAGTTTGGAGATTCTGACATGCGGTAAACCTCCATTAATCTTATCGGTTCCTAATAGAAAAGTCTAACAAGATTTTAAAAATACATATTAATGTAATTTAATAATACGTTTGGTATTTAATAATAATACATATTAGTCGGGCCGGACAACAATAATGTAATTTAACTTTAATTTTAAAATACTTAATTAATAACATCTATACTAATTTGGTAAAAGTGTAGATGCATCAACAAACTAGTGATTTACAATTTTAACCCTCTGGTTTACAAATATATGTTCATCCCATATCGGATGAGAAAAGAAATATAGATGAAGGAAATGTCTAAAAAAACACACTTTGTTTTTTCAAAGAATTCATCCATTCAATTGTTTCTTTATCCCATATCAATGAAAAAACAAAAGTGGAGGGATCACATATTCTACAAAGTGGAGGCCCTAACCAAAACAATAACTGAAATATTCGGTTATCTATCTTTAAAAACGACTACCTTCAGTTAGAGGCAGTTCGGTTATTCAGTTTTAAAACTTGGATCAACTCAGATTTTTGTTAATAACTGAAAATTTAAGCAAAGAATGGCTTGGGTTGAAGTTTTAAAATTTTATTTATATTGGATTTAGTTAACAAAAACACCAAAAAGATATATAACGAAGGATGGTTATCCTAGATGTTTGAACTTCAATTTTTACTCCCTTCGTAAACAAAACTCGTGACTTCTCTTAAGGGAGGGTGTTGTATCGGCATCAGATGAATGCCAAATCATTTGATATTGCTAGGGAACATCATCTCGCCCAACCTAGTATCCATGCGACGTAGGATGGATCAGCTTATTTGTGTCGATGATAGTGTTAAACAATTTTAACATCCTAAAAATACCAATGTGTTATTTTACATTAGAGTCAAAAGGAATAAAGATAAGTGACTACAAGAAGTAAAAAAGCAAAAAAGGGAGGGGCACCCCTATACCTAGCCGCCTCCGACCCTCTCCCCCATTCTTCATTTGAGCATACTTCTAGAGAGAGAAAGGAGTGTGAACTAGGGTGGGAGAGAGAGATAAAGAAAGAGAGACAGACAGACAGACGAGTTAGAGAAAGCAAGAAAAGACGATTCTTCAAGCCTTCAACCTTCCCTTAAAGCTGTTGTAGATCGATTGTGAAGAAAAGAACATGAAGATTCAGAGTAGTATGCGGTAAGAATACATTCCAAATCTTTTGTTTTGGTTTTGTAATGGGTTTTTTGTTAAAAGGGTTTAATCCATAAAGATCTTATTTATAAGTATGTTATAGCTTAAAAAACCATTGATCTAGACTTATGGTTGATAAACAAACGTTTTAAGTGATGAAAGTTGGAACCTTGATGCAAATCTCGGATCAGACGCCATTTCCTGCAAGTTAGGGTTTTCTGTGAAAATATGAACTGAGTTTTCACACGAGTACTCGGGAGAATAGTCAGAGTATTCTGGCTGGTATACACACGTGTAGCTAGAGTATGGGTGTGAACTAGGAGTATTCGCAAGGAATACTCTCGGTGTGTACCGGGAGTATTCGTAGGAATACTTTGAGCGTGTACATAGAGTATTCGCAAGATTACTCTGGGCGTGTACCGGGAGTACTAGCATGAATACTCTGGGGATGTACTTGGAGTATTTGCAAGAATACTCCAGGCATGTACTTGGAGTAGTCGTAAGAATACTCTAGTATGTGTACTTAGAGTATTCCACTATAGACGACAAAAACAATTTTTATAGATTTTCGCGTGCTGATTCTTATGCATATAGTATAGTAACATGGCCGACCATTTAAGAAAGTTACAACAAGTCGGTGAGTTCTAAATCTCCTTTATGCCTACTTTTGGGGTGGTGTGCATACTTTTAAAGTGTTTACTATAATTTTGTGATAGTAAACATAAGTGAAGGAAGTTTTAAAAAGAGTTAAAGCAAGGCAAATGAATGTTTTATGCAAGTAAAGATGTTTATGAATGTTAAAGAACGTTTTTAATAAAAAGGAAGAAGGAAAAGGCTTTTATAAATATACATTGTCTATATCTAGGAAAGGGAAGAGTACTATCGGGAACAGATGTTTCATTATATTATGTTTAGCAACACCTTTATAGGGGCATTTGTGGCTAACCCTAAGTGTGTTTTAGTTGTAACCCTAAAGGTAACGATCCTTAGGTTGCACTACGAGTACTTTATGTTCAAAGAGACGTGAAGTACGGTACCGATAGGAATTTAGAGTCAAAGTAAATGTACTTTATGGTCAAAGAGACATGAAGTACATTACCAAGTGTAAATTGACGTAAATAAACAAAATAGACAAATATTGTATGACCTGAAAGCGCATTTTTTTGTGTGAAAGTTATGCCTTTACCGGCTTTTGATGTATGTGTGTGTTTAAGTCCTTTTATTAAATGTATATTTTCATGTAAAGTTAGAAATCACTCAAAGTACTTGACTTTTATATGCACATCAATTTAATTGTAGGTCGTATGATAGCTTGTGGATGCTTGGCTTTCGGCGAAGAGTTAATCAATTGTCGAAGATCTGACATTCTGTTACGTTTTGAAAGTTTGCTATGTTAAGAAGATATTTTAATTGTTTCAGACAAGTTATTACTTTGTTATAAAGTTTTCCGCTGCTGAAAGAAATATCTATGTTTAACCGTCGGTAATTTTGTTAACGTCGGTAATTTTGTGATAGATTACCGACGGGTGGTACATTTAAAAAGAATAATAATATTAAAAGTTGCTTTGTGACGGTTTCCGTCGGAAAATTTCCGACTGCTAATTCGTCGGAGATAGTATTGTTTTCTTGTAGTAAATGATGACCTTCCATTACCTAAGTTCATATCATCCATTGGTAGACGGTATGTAATTTGCGAGAAGGATGCTATAATGCTGAGGTGGAGATGACATGGAAGAAATTTGTAGGAAGGCCATAGAAAAGGAAACAAAGAAGAAACTGACTGATCAGAAATCAGAATCAAGAAGGGTGGCCACGGTACGCATACCACCCCCCAACCCCGGGGGAAATCGGTAGAGATAGGGATTGGGATGCATACCGCGTGCACTTAGTGGCTGTATGATATCCTTACATCACTTCGTATGCCCTCGTTCATATGAGCTAAAGTGGCTTGCCCAGAGGTTTTTAGATGGCAACTACATGGTTACATTCATGACTCTAGAACATATGTGTATTTTACTAAGTGATAATAAAAGTTTGATAAAATGAAATATTAAAGTAGAATCATTGACGCAAAATGTAACATGTCGATACACCCCATTTCCTCTTTAGAAAAATCATTATTAATGTTTTAGCAAGTATAACAAAATTGTGTAAGATTTATAAATCTCCTTCTAAGATCACTACAAATAAACTTTTAATTTTAAAAAGTTTTATATTTTAGAAAAGTCACTATTTATAAAAGTTTGAGCTTCAGGACTGTAAGGTCTGTCATTTTTGTCAGGTGGGTTTTTGTTACCAAAATCACATAAACAAAGTGGGATTTGTTTTATTTGGAACAAAAAAAAAAAAGCCCAAAAGTAGATCCTTTTTATGTGATTTAATTAATTATTTAACGGGTAAAGTCGAAGAGCTTTTTAAAATTCAACTATTAAATCTTGGCATCTTTGACTTTCTATTCTTTTGTTTGCACATTATAAGCTTCGTGTGTCTTTCCTTTCAATTTTTATCATTTTTCTTGTTATGTCTTTTAACTTTTAACTTTTAAGACAATTAAACCCATTTTCAACTTATACCTAAACTATTATCATCGCCTCAATGTTACTATTACAAAATATAGTCGATAATCGCGTCAATAGTGGTGGAGGTGGTTGAGATGGTGTGATGTTGGTAAGCGATGACGATGCATACTTGTGGACAAAGATGATGGGTGATGACGACCAACGGAGGTGAGGACGACAACTAGATTTGAGACGAAGATTGGTAGAGGTGGATGGAGGTGGTTGTTAACGTAGGTGGGCGGTGGCTACCAAATATGACTAACCGTTGTTGAAACTGAGAGAGTTGAGAAACAAGTGATGGATGTGTGTTGGTGAAGACGACGGTTGGTGGTTGGTGATAATGATTGGTGGTGGTGGCGGCACAAACCTAATTAAAAGTTTAGAACTTAGAGCAACGGGTAAGGTTGCTGCTTTGTGAAGTCGTGGGAAACAACCTCCTGCTCAAAATGTAGGGTAAGGTTGCATACATCAGATCGCCTGCGATCCGACCCCTCCCCTTAGCCTGCACAAATGCGGGACCTAAGTCAAGCACCAGATATGTCCTTTTAAACTTAAAAGAAATACAAACCAAAATCTTACAGAACAAGTAAAAAAAAGGTTTTATTGTTTTTCAAATTATAGTTATAAAGTAAAATAAGGGTGTATTTTCATTTTCTATGAAATCTTTTTTACACGAAAAATCGATTTGAACACACTCTTTTGAGTTATTTTGTTTTGAACACACTTTGATCAAAGTCCAGAGAACAAACAAAATGGATTATCATATCACACGACATACATACGAGAAGAAATGTTTATATAATTGCTTTGCATCCACGTTACAAAATATTTTAACGATAAACCTTATTCTTTTAGCTTTGTCCACATTTAGTCCTCTTAGTTCCCACGACTTCAAAGTAGGCTCACTTTCAACTTAATCAGCTTACATTGTTAGCCCTAAAGTTTAAGAAACATTCAAATTAGTACAATATTTACTAAAAAGAATGCCATTCAATTCCAAGATTCCCACTTTTATACTTGGAACATGAAACAACATTTAAAATTGTCAACATTACATTATTGGGCTTGCAATTAACCACAAACATTATTGGTGTTCTGGCCCAACTATCAAGCCCATAACATTGCATTGGGATCTAGTTTAGTTTTGAATTTTCCTAAATTTCCAGGTTTTTTTATTTTTTTATTATTTTTTATACGATGTATCCTCTACTCTCCGGTCGGGAACTACAGATAATGTTCAAGGAATTACACGAATCAAACTCGTCAAAAGAATCCATATTTTATTTTTATTAAATTCTGGCGAACCAAACACCCTCTTAGTTTATTTGTTAATTTAATAAGTATAACTCGTTGAACTAATTAAATTATTGATGTGTCAATGTGGGATTAGCTCACTTGGTAGAGGTTTTTGTCTCTTAGATGGAATGTCCTGGGTAGAGTGTTCATGGGTTTAGGTTACAGTTTTTTTGGTTTATTACATAAGGGCACATAAGAGCTCCAAATATAGGAGAATTCTAAATTTGGCATCTTTGCCAAATTTTCGAATTTACAAATCAAGCAATTTAAAGCTGAAAATGAATAAAAAAATATACGCACAAATTACATCAATCAGGGATTCACGCGTTTTGGACTAAAAGGGTAAGCGATGAAATTGAGAAATTTGGGGAAAAACAACGGTTGGCAAAATCCGGTCCCTTAGTGATGGATTTCTAGTAAAAAAGTTGGGGTTTGTCATGTGATTTGGCTTGTCGAGACCTTTCCATCAACTGTGTATGGGCCCCGTAATTCCAAATGGACCAAGTTATGCATGTTGCAAGTTTAGGTCATTTCTACCCTGTTTTCCCTGATCTAGCTGGTGCATGTAAGAGTTTGCTAACTCCTGGATCAGCTTCTCATCAATATGAAATAGTATTAACTAACAAAATATAGCAAATTCCTTTAGTGGATTGTTATTAACTGATATTTGTCCTAATAATATAAAAAATATGATCTCATCTACTGAATACGCAGTGGATTGTTATTAAGTGATATTTGCCCTAATAATATAAAAAATATGATCTCAGCTACTTAGTACGCTCAACCAGTCATAAATAAAACGGATCAACAAGCAAAGTACAATATTATTTTGTGGAATCGCCTTTGGGATGTACTATAAAAAGGTACGTTAATTTTTATAGTGTGTCATGAAAACACAACATGAACCTAACATCAAATTCGTAGGTTTAAGTGTATTCTAAACGGGTTGGAGTTAGTTTCAGGTTGAAACCGTGCACACGTTTAACTAAACATGTGAATTCGGGTCGACCTAATGGTTCGTATGTTGACCATTTTTTATAATTTCTTTTATAATTTAACTAATTAAGTATGTAATACCAAAATCTAAAAGAGATAAAAAGAGAAATTAGCGAAATGTTTTATAACTAAAATGTATCAATCGTAATTTTAAAGCCTCTATATCTATACTATATAATAAAAAAAATTTATTTATGCCACATGTAGCTACCATATCTCTTCTCACCATTTTTTCCGTCTCTCTTATTAAATACACATTTCTTTTTTTAATAATGATTTACATTTTAAAAAAATATTAACTATACTAATAAAACACATTTATTTTAAATTATCTTTTATTTTAAGAAACTTTAAAATTTAATTATGTAACTTTTGTTTTTAACTAAGTAGTGATGTAAGTCAAATTATATTAAGTAGAAACTAATGTATTGAAACCGTGTAATATAGATATTTTTAAAGATATAAACTTTTTATTACTAAGTATATAGCGTTATATTTTATCAATCCTTGTAATAAACGGGTTTTTTAAAAAACAAAATTTTTATTACTAAGTATATAATATTAAATTTTATTAACCCGTGTAATACACAGGATTTTAACCTAGTTAGTATCTAAATCTATATCTATACATACTAATAAATAAAGGTTTTAGGGTGCCACATGTCATTCCCATATTCATTCTCAATATTTTTTTTCGCTTATCTCTCCTATTTAATGATACAAGTTTCTATAAAAAAAAGTTATAATTTGTGTTTAACGTCTCTCTCTCCTATTAAATAGTAATGATTTTTATAACTATTTTGTAAAACATTTTTTAATTAAAAAAAATAGTTTTATTCATAAAACATTTTACAGTTTGAACATTTCTTTCATTCTTTTTATAAAATATTTTTAAAAAATAAATATGTAACGCTTCTAAAATTTGTATTAAAAAATTATGTAATATGTCAAAAATATGTAATATTAGATTTTTATTGCCAAGTATATATAACACTGCATTTATTCACCATGTATAACATACAGGGTTTCTAACCTATGTTATAATAAATGAATAACTATACTTGTTACGTGTCGACTTCTGAAATCTAGATTTTTGTTTTTCGCTTTTCTCTTCAATTAAATAATGATGATGTTAAATTATTAAATATCTAACATATATTCTAATATTTTATTAAAAGTTACTAAATTATAAGAAAATTTCAATTATTTCTTATTTTACAGATAACTAATAACACCAAACATACACATCTTGATAGAAAATAGTTTTTATAACAAGTAGTATTTATTCAAACCATGTAACACATTAGCTTTAACCTAGTAAACATATAAATCATTGTTGGCAACATTATCACCGCACGAAAGAATTGTTTGATTATTCACGATTATCTTGATCCTAGGTGATAGCAATGGCGACCTTTGGGTGAAGGAAGTAAAGCCCTATCTTTTAGTCACCAAATTCTAAGGGCCTCGATTTTTATTTTTATTTTATATAAAAACTCCTTTTAATTTATTTAAAACTTGTTAATTTTTATATATAATAGATGAAGCAATTTCTTCAATTAAAAGTAAATTTGATCAATTTAAAAAGTTTGAAAGTAGTTTTGGTTTTCTATTTAGTATAAAGAAATTAAAATTATTCAATGAGAACAGTTTAAAACAACATTGTATTGATCTTAAAAAACCTATAAACCATGATGTTAGCTTAGATATCGATACTCTAGATTTATTTTAAAAACTAAAAAATTTAATACATGTTATATATTTAGAATGCAACATACTTATTAATATACTTTAAATTAAAAAATTTAATTATTTTTCAAATGTTTATATTGTCCGTAGAGTTATGTTAACTATTTTTTGTTACAGTTGCTTCCGTAAAAAGAAGTTTTTTCAAATTAAAATTGTCAGAAAAATATTTAAGATCTACCATGTCACAAGAACGATTAAATGAGTTAGCTATTTTGTTAATTGAAAAGTAATTGTTAAAAGAAATTGATTTGGAAAATTTTATTAAAGAGTTTGTTTCTAAAAAAGCTAGAAAAATCAACTTAATCTAAACATTTTATACAAGTAGAAAACTATTAAAAAATAATTTTTTTAACTCCGTCAAATATAAACTTTTTAGTTTATTATTGACGGTCACAAGTCCGGATTTGTTGAAAGAGAACTCAAAATTTTAATTCGTTTTAGGCGACAATATGTTTGAGCCGTCCTGGGTGATAGAGTTATACTTGAGATGTCCAAAGCTACTAAAGTCATAGCCGTCTGGTCAAAGATGAAAAGACGTATTTGACAAAGTCCTTCACGAATTATATGTACCTTAAGGAGAGATTGTATGTGTTTCATAAGATATTAAAAAAACTAAGATCTAATATTTACTTTTAGACAAAATAAATACTACCGATCGATCTTGTTATGAAACAAGCCTAATAGCAATATAAGAATATATATATAGAAAGAAAAATGTTTATATCATTTATAGATAGTATTCTACAAGTAGTATACATTGAGGTATATCTAGTAAAAGGAAACTCAATAACCTACGACTCTAACAATCGTGTGATTAACATGGTAGGTATATCTATAATAGGATATAACATATCTTTATAAGTGTCGATAACCACAAATAAAAAATAATTATAACACTGTCCCTTGATTATCAACTTAATATGACTGGAGATGATGCCTCCTTTAAAAACATTGTCGGTAAAACCAGTGGGATAAAACCATAGCTAACAGAAAAGGAGTGCAATGTGCATTATAAACAATTAACAACATACTACAGTATGATGTTAAATCAGTACTTCAAGACTGGTAAGACAAACTGATGTTATTTGATCAGTTTTGTGGTATCATTAAAAACTTTACTAAGAAAACCCAATTGGACAAACTTAGTGAAGAGAAAAGAGTGGAACGTGTATAATACTCCCCATCATTTTTTAATATGTATCTTTTAAGTAACGTGTATCAATATTCTGTGAAAGTTGCTCAAACTTTTTGTAGTCGATGCTTTTCTGGATAGACATGCCAAATTGTCGATTAATCTTTTCATATACTTCTTTTTGTTGGGCAATGTTGCATCATTCTCATGTACGACTTTCGGTGCCTCCTCTCGTAAGTGAATACCATAAGATCCACGATTGTGTTGTGTTACATTACCTGTATCTACAAGCAGGGGCGGTACTATTAGGGGGGGGGTAGCGGGTTCTCCAGCGAAGTGGATTTTTTTTTACATTTTATTTATTACGTTACTACTGAAAATATATTCGGCTACCCTCAATATTTTTTTTAAAAGGCCAAAACTAATTATTGATTAAAACTTTAAAGCTTAAGTTTATAAAACTAAAAAGCCTAAGTTAATTAAAAGGTTTAAAACCCAAAAGACCCAATTAATTTAAACATAAAGCCCAACCACAAAATAAACTTTTCTAAAAATTAACAAAATAAAAAGATTGTGACTTTCAATTCACTTCAAAGGCCACAACACTCGAACAGCCCCACCCACTCACCCAACGCTCCCGACTCCCAACCACCTACCTAGCTCATGTCACCGGCCGTCGCTTCTCCCGTGCTCCTCCCGTTCTCCAATCGGTCTCTACTCTATAATCTCTTACTTCTTAAGAAATGTATTATTCTAATTTCTAAATTTTAAATTTTTAGATTTTATGTGCAATTGATATGAATTTATGGTTTAGTTTATAATTTTAGTTGTTAATATGTTATTGTGTTTAGACTTTAGACTATGGATTTATAGTTTAGTTTGTAAATTTGTCAAATTTCTAGGGTTTAAGTGCACTTGGCTTTAAACTTGGAAGATGAAACCACATGGTAAATAAGTTCTTATTATTGATCTTATTAATAGAAAATTCCAAGAAAATGATGAGATTGGTTCGAGTCCAATTATTGGTAAACAACTATTGCGAAGAGTATTCGAACAATGCTCTAGTTTGTGCGGTCGAAAAAGAAACATTTGATAGAGTAACAGAAGACGATGTAATGGCTCGATTTCAAGCTTTTAAATGTTGGAGAGGGAAATCTATTAGGTACATGTTTTACTTTGTTTATTATCATTTTGTTAATGTACAGTAAAAAAATGTGCTACCCCTAAAATTATGTTTAAGATCCGCTATTGTCTACAATACTAGCTAAACTTGTTTCATGGGCTAGTAAATTATAAACCTCATATCTTTCGTACCTTATGGGCATCAAAATATTTATTTTATCATATTTCATTGTCTCATCATTGCACAAGATATAAAATTATATATCTAATCGTGTGTGACTAGCAAGAAATATTAGTGCATCAATTGCAATTACATACGGTACTTCCGGACCACGATTTTCTCATTCTTTGAAAATGATCAATTTCTTTACCAAGTAACTTGACAATCTTTAACGTACTTAGAGGATGAGTCATTTTTCATATTATATGTTTCAGCATCTTCTAGATGTAGTTTGATTGTTGGATAAAGTTACATTATACAAATGATCGGTGTGTTCACGAGATGCGGTGATATACATGTAAACCTCATATTGTTCTTTTAATAAAAAAAATTTGACCAATTACGTCGTATATTCATTCTCTCTTTGTATTAACAGAGGTAATGAGATAACAAAAAGTTGTTGCATCCACCCATAGAGAATATGTCTCCTCATAAACAATTCCAAGTCTTTGCAAAAATCCTTGTGCCACCAATTTTGCTTTATAGTACCTATTTTCATTTTTCGAATCATGTTCACATAAAAGACTTGTTTATCGGGGAGAAAACACAATAACTAATAGGACTGATATGAATTATTGTTGTTGCATGTACATAGCATAGTCCCAAACACAAATATGAACTTTTGATCACATGATCATTAGTTTTGTAATCAATTGTAGATGTTCTATATTTGTCTTCAACAAAAGCAATTTGATGTATGAAGCTCACCCTTATTCCCATAATCATTAGTAACTTGGGAATTAAGTTCATAGTTATTATCAAAAATAAAATATTATAATTTGGAATAATGTGTTTTCTATCTCATTAGCTAAGTCACATATCAAGCAAACTTTAAGTTGCAATTTTGTTAATCATTTAGACCATGCATCAGTTTTAAACACTAAAGTGTATCATGTTAGGAATATATATATATCATTTATCACTTCCAGAATATTTAAGAATTCACACCCTATTTTAATTGTTAATAATTAACTTTCCTTGAAAGCAAACAATGTATGTTTAAGTATCAAGAAGAATCTTGTGGTTCCTCAATACATTTCACATCATCATTGACTCAGTGTGGTTTAACTCTTCATGCCAACTAATTAGATAATCATGATGCATAAACTTTTAGTTTATGATCATATATGTTTTAGTTGCTCTCGTGATTATTTAATACACAGACAAAAAGTACGAGAGAATAGTGTATTGTCATCTCAAACTATGATGTTATATCGCTTTTATCCTTTCACGTTTTAACATAATTGTTTAAAAAACTGTTAAAGTGTTAATATGCAAAAATAAATATCTGTTTCTTTTCAGTTAAAAGGGTCGTGTTCTTGTCAACACAAGAATAAACGTGTTGTGTTCAAGTTCATGTGTATAACATGATTTTCAAGTTCATGTAATGTTCGGATTTATGTCAAGTTTGATAAGCCAACCATGAACACGAACCGTTTAGCCGCCTCCAGAAAGTACGATTTTAATAAGATAGAAAATGATATCATAAAAGGAATCTAATGGTATTCATAGTAGGTATAGAAAACACCTCCCATCAAAATAGGATGGGAGCCATGTAAATAGAGTTGTGCGGAAATAGACTAATAGATAGGGTGGTGGAGTCAACAATAAGAGGCCCATAATGTAAAGAGATTGGCCCCATAATGTGAAGACGCAATAAAGGAAAAGGCAGAAGGAGTGGAACTTTTTATTATTATTTTTCTTGTTTGTTTATTAATAAAAAATTAATTTATGTGGAAAATGGATCTCAAATCTTTAAACCGGATATAATATTAGGGACACAAAAGCGTTCATGGTTTGGTTCTATCAGAAACATTAAAATGATTCAAAAGAAAAGAAATGATTTTTTGTTAAAAAACTAGTTTAAACGAACTTAGATTGAACTAGTTCTAGTGGTGTTGGAACCGACTCGTTGAAATAAAACCTACAACTAAACCCCTAAAAGCTAAAAAACCCTAAAAGCTAAACCCAAATACCTAACCATCCCACCCCAAAAAACCTAAATCCTCCAACCCCCACCCCACCCTAACCCCTCCCAAAAAAAAACGTAAACCTACCCACCCCACCCCACCCCACCCCCCCTCCCCCTCAAAAAAAAAAACCTAAATCTCCTTGAGAAATGAGCTTTTTCAATCTTAAAGAGTAATAAAATATAAGCAAATGATATAAACATAATGTTTATTCGTTTTTTATTAAATTCAAAAAAAAATATATTAACAAAAATTCGTTCAAGGAACTCAAATAATAGAGTAAACTGTAGTTTTCGTCCCTGAGATATGATGGTCTTAACAGGTTTAGTGCACCTTTAATACTATGAGTCTCTAATGTTTAAATTCTTAACACTATGCGCCCCAAACCTAACAAATATTAAGCTTTCTGTTAGTTTTTGTGTGAAATTACCGATATAGCCTCATCTTCTCCAACCAGCCCTCACTTTCACCCCCACCTCCACTTGCGCTACCAGCATCATTTTTATCTTTTTTCCAGATTAGACAAACCTTTTGCACAATTCCAAATGTAGATTCAGTACCATCAATGGCTCATTGTTCATCTAAACATACATCATACAATTTTTTAAAATCCAATCACATACAAAGAAAATATGAAAAACACAAAGCACCTTGGAGATCGAAGTTCTTGAATGTTTCAAGTGTGAACGATTTGAGGGGGTCAATTGTACAATTGTTCGTCGTCGTTTTGATTGCTTGTCATCGTCGCCATCGTCGGTGGCGATAAAGATCCCTTTATGATTTTGGGTGCTCGCTTGATCTAAAAAAAATCACACCCTTTTTGATCGGTGACGATGAAGGTCCTTTTTCTGATTTTGGCGATGAAGATTCGATTTTGTGTGTGTGGGTTAACCTGGATCTTGACCCAACGCCCTTTTGGCGATGAAAAAAAATTACACCCTTTTTAAGTTTGTGGTCAGCAACACCCAACGCCGCCACTGTTTAGATCCTACAGGAACCGTCCCCATCGTATCAAGCCGATTAGACGCTGGTGACCTACCCCTCTCTCCAACTTCTCTGCCGGTCATCAGACGCTTTTGTCAGGTTTGAGATTTTATCAAAGAACTTAAAATCTCGAGAAGATATGGTAAAATCTCATCACCGACAAGGGAAGAAGATGGAGTTAAAGGTAAATTGATAATTTCAGACAAAGCTAACTGAAAACTTAACGTTTGTCAAGGATGCACCGAAAGCTATTAAGACTATCAAACCTTAGGGACGAAAACTAGAGTCTAGTAAATAATAATTTAGTTAGACAAAAAACATGGTATCATATTTGTCAAACGGCCTTCCACAAAATGCTACTTTGACCAGGCTGGTCAGATTTCCACCTAAACATTACAATTTAAATTCTTAAAATAACAAAACAAAAGGCTGATTCTTGCAATTTTATAAATAATAAACATTGAGTCTAAAGTACCCTTATACAACACTAACAAAACTAATTCAAGACTTTATACATTTGATAACATAATTTAGAAAATCCCCTTGGTTTATACTTACAAATCATCATCATCATCATATCAACATCATCTTAAACCCTACCCATTATTTTTTGGTTAATAACTCTCTAAATACTTACAAATGACCCTCTTTCTTCTTAAACCTATTTACATTAAAGTACCCAATGGAGTGGATGTATCTTCTTCAAGATGTGCAAAAATTCCTCTTCACAAAGGCTAAAATTAAATGCCCAAATTACTAAACTTTGATTTTATTTTATTTTCTTCTCTATGTATCCTTGATGAAGCAAATATGTTTGTGCAACTAGGGTTTTGTTAATTCAAGCGAGAGCCGGGATGCTGCAGTTGCGACGGTTATCCCTATCGAGGCAATTAAACCCTTCAATCCTGACCGCGGGTTTGTTGCCGTAGTTGGGGCGGAGGCATCCCCCTTTCCGAGATGATGAAGATGGAGATGAAGATGACATATCAAAAGCAGGATTTGGAACCATTGATTCCAGTGAAACCGGAGAAATCTTGTCATCCCCAAATCGAGCATCTTGAATTAGCGGGTTAGAAACTCTGCTCGGCGGTGACCCACAAAAAAACGGGGGCGACGAAGCTATCGCCGTACATGGTTGCTCAGGTGCACCATAACCACCACTCTATAACAATAAAATAGAATATATTAGTAAGGATTTGTTAAGTAAATAATATTTATCAGTAATTTTTTTTGCATTACGAATTTACGAGTTACGATCAGATTACGTTTATTTTGTAATTATCATCGTTCTACTCCTATAAATAGCATCAACAATACACGTTAAATCACATTTACCCAATGTTTTCAGAACCGGAACAAACATCGAACCGATCAACTTACAGGTCCACTGGCCAAACCGGATTTAAGAACCACATAACCATATAAAAATTAAAAATATATATATATAGATAGATACAAAATATAAATCATTTATTGTTTTTATGTTCATTTGTAATTAAATAAATGAAATATGTAACTTTAAATATTAAATTAATGAGAAAATATTGAAGAAAATTTTTTAAAAAAAACTAAAATCTGGTCCGACCCGATACAGTTAACCGGTCCGACCAGTTTAAACCACCTGGTTACCACCTGTTTACTAGGCAACCTGTTTATCAGATAAAATTTATTTTGGGTACTTTAATGAGAGGAGTTCAACTAGGCAACCGGATCAGTCATGTGCCCGGTTACCAGTCTGACGGCAGGTCCGGTTCTAAACCACCTGTTTATCAGATAAAATTTATTTTATTTCTATAAATAGTTAATCAATAATACACAATTCGTCACGTTCGACCGTACCTTTGCAAGGATGATTTCCAAAAGCTCGGGGCGGGATTTGGATTCACAAGACTCCTGCCATCTTAACGGCCTAATAGGCTCGTTAACGGCGGTATGGAAGAGGCTGAGCCGCCTCGGTTTCGGGCAAACCACCGGATCTCCGTTACCGTTAACTGACGAAAAGTTACTATTCTGTTGGATCCCACAGTGATTCATCTTCGTTACGTTTTCCGATTGAACCAACACCTGTTTAAATACAAATCTTATCAATTAAATCAAACAAACCCTAGATCTGAGAGCAAATTTCAACAATTCTGAATCATATCATCAAATTATCATTTTATTTTACGAGATCTGAAATCGAGTGAGGTAGATCGAGATCTGGTCAGACAGATTTAAATAATACTTTGTTGTTCATGAATCATATGCGTACAAATTGAAAAAATAAAACAAAAAAAAAGAAAATTGGAATCCAACCTGGGGAGCCAGAAGATAAGGTTTGAGCTCGAGCCTCCTCGAACTGGAAAAATGATGCGGAGAAAATTGAAGATAAATGAAGGGAATTAGGTCAAGAAATTAGGGTTGGACGAAGGGGATGAAGGAGCGGGGTTGCTTCATATATAAAACGAAAAGACGAAATAATAAATGATAAGTTTGATTAGATTAGATTAGATTAGATTAGATTAGATTAAATTAAATTAAATTAATTATAAAATAAGTGCATGTGTTGTATGTTTATTTATAGGCTATGGGCATGATATTTTTGTTCGAGTTTTGATACTTTAATTTAATTACATATATAAAATTATATTGCACACGAATTCACTATGACATACCAAAGTTTCAATTTTGTATAAAAATATATATTCGATCATGGCTAGCTGATAAAATTCAATACATATTAGCTGATAAAATTCAATACATACATAATACGTGTAATGGAATCATGTGGTATGTGTCATCTTAGTTCAAGTGAAGTGCAAATGATAACATAGTGCTTAAGTTTGCTATTTAAGGCATGTAGTTTAGGCAATGACCGTTAATGATTTATAACTCATTTAAACACACAAAGAGAGAGATTGTTATATTTTTGCTGATTTTTCTCTGCAGCCAAAGTTTGTTGAGGAGCCGAGTGACGTGCCAGAGCTACTAATCAAGTGCCGACACATAGATGTGTTGTCGGTGAGAAGGTAGCTGATGCCTCGGGGGTCTTTAGAGTCACAACGTCAATCAATGTTTGTGGGTGATTTTTGATGTATGGATCAACTACTCATGCGAGTGGTCTTGTGTAGTGTTCTTCTCTTATCAAAAGATGAGAGTATGATTGGTCGTGACACATGATAAAAAAATATAGGATCTATCCTAGGTTTAGTGCTTGTATTTGGTTATTTGAGTTCCACCCACCATCTTTAATAACTTGTGGTCAAATGTTTGCCTTGTGTTGCACTTTGTCACCATATGAAGATAACATACTGACAGAGCAGAGATGGTGGTGAAAGAGCATAGCTGGTAGGGACTGTTAATCAATCGTTGTTCTCATGTTCCAATTTGTATTCATAAGGACAACGCTCTAATCCATTCCGCATACACGTCTAACGGGTTTTACCTTTTCAACATTACATTGAACATGTTAGGTGTTCAATTTTCGCATTTTTCTAAGTTGAGAAAGTCTAGAAAATATTATAACACAATAATTAGCAACTAGGTTAACAATATAATGCAACATTTGCAGCCTTTGGTACTTATTTATCATATTTTTCGGATAGAAAGAGGCGTTAAGGGAAAATATCGAAAATAATCACTTTATTATGAGTTTATATCTTGTCAAAATATGTTGGTACTAACACATAATAAAGTGATTGTTCTTGGTTTTTTTTCTTCCCTACCATCACCTTTTTATTTTCATGATTTTCTCGTAATTAAATCATGAAATATTTAAAATCTTCCACCGTTTTATGTAACATGTAAAGTTGAAATATTTCTATTAAATAAATTGAATATTTAAGAAACATATTTAAAAGATAAATAAAATAATTTATGAATCTTATTTATTATTGATTTAGTAGAATATTTAAAAATATTAACTCGACAATCAAATAAACTTGCGAGGAAAAGCCGTGTGTGAGCGTAGAAGAAAGAAGAAAATTCATTATGAATTATTAATGTGTTACCAATTTCATCTTAGATAATTTAGATGTTGTTATTAAAAAACGTATAAGAAAGATAGAGCGACAAATGTATTTCATTTATTATTAGTTTACGAAAAAATGATGGTCAAGTTGACGGTGCGTACGGCGAGAAATCTCATCGTACTCACATCGGTTCCCAACTAAAATACATGTTTATCTTACTACTCTAATAAATGAAAATCTCTTTAGGACACGTGTCACTCTCTGGTTACTCATCATCTTTATTTTTTCGCTTCTCTCTTCTATTAAATATTATATTTTTTATTTCTCTCTCTTATTAAATAATAATTTTTATATTAATAAAACTAATTACGAATACTTATTATTTAATTATAAATAGTTATTATATCATCAATCAAATGAACTTAATATGAACTAACACTTATCAATTAAATTAAAAAATTAATACTTAGTTGAAAAAAAATGTTTTAAAAACTAACTTAACAGACCTTATAATTGTCACGAAAAATTACATTTTTTAAAAACATATTTTGACAAATGTGTTTGTTAACAAATTACATTATATTTTATTCAACCGATGTAATATACTGGTTTTTTAAAAATATAAAATTTTTATTACTAAATATATAATATTTTATTTATTTAACCCGTGTAATACACGAGATTTTAACATAGTTAAACTAATATATTAAATCAAGAGGACATTTTGTGGATTTAGATTTAGAATCATGTAACAAACAAATATATTTTTTTAAATGATCATACTTTCTTTCTCTCTCATTTCCGTTGAATAATGTATTCATTTTTAAATCCTTTTATAAACCATACACCATCTAAAATGATCCATCTATATCTGTAGATACTAATAAATAAAGATTTTTGGGGACATCTTTTCATGCCTAAACTACCACCACCTCCACACACGAATCTAACTTGAATCCAATCTAACCCGAATCAGTTTTCAATCATTTCCTTCAATAAGTAAACAATCAAACAAGTAATTAAGTTTGATTACTAATTCCTAAATATAAGTATAAAAAATATTCAAATATCAATTTCTTTTACGCTATAATCATCTTTTTTATTTTTTTTAAATGATCATCATTTCCATATTTTTAATTTAAATTTTTAAACATATTGATTTGAATTCATTCAAAATTTATATTTTATTTATAGATTATCAAAACTTTTCAAAAATCATAAAATCACCTCAAATAATCCCATAATTAAGGCTTTATTTATGTAATTTATTTAATTTTATTAAAATTCGAACCTTAATTTTCCTATATAAATATCATCTACATGTAATTCTTTTTACATACAATCCTCTCATAACAGTTGATTCTCTTTTTCATCTATCATATGAATTATCAATCTGTAAGTAATTTACATATTCTCGTCTTCTACTCTGATCATCAACTTGTAAATAATTTTCATATCCTTCCAATGTCTCCAAATCACAGAGTTAATTTAAATTTAGTTGTTTTTATATTATTACTTATGGAATCATCAAAGAAAACTTGCTAATGTTTATTTGACTATTGTATGTAATATATAAATCATTTTACTATGAAGTATATACAAATTTATGATTAACAACTTTTTTTCGTTAATCATCCCGTCTAGTACACTGGATTGTAAGATAGTTACTAATATATCAAAACCTAGGTCTAAAATGTTTGTCATACAAAGATCCGAAATTAATTTTGGTATAGAATATTTCTCTTTGTATTCTAATTATCTATATTTGTTATATGACTCGACTAATTAGACAACAGTGGGCAGCCTTTTATGGTTCATATATGACTCGACCAATTTTACTCGACTGATTGTTTATAGTACAAAATATATGAAATCTATACATACATACATACTAATAAATAAAGGTTTTGGAGGGACACGTATCCATTTTCTAGAGCATCCTTTTTTCTTTTTCCTGCCTAAATCACACATCTGAACTTTACCATGCGGGTCATTTAACCCAACTTGCCCCAAATCTTAACCCGTTTTTTTAACGTCATTTCTCAAATTTAGGGTTTCTCCTCCACTCTTCCACGATTTGTTTCGCCAGTAGCAAAGGGTTTCACCTCCTATCCTCCACTATCTGCTTCACCGCATGAGAGTATCGGATCTATGGGTTGGGTGTGTCGCTTATTATCGGAATCGACTTGGGGATGTCTAGGTTTGAATCAAACGGTGGGTATGGAAGCGTTGGTTATGGTGATGGTGTTTTTGCTAGGCTTATCAATTTGAAGTAGTCGAGTCATATAACAAATATAAATAACTAGCTTAGAACCTGTGTAATTATATATGGTGAAAAAAATATAAATACATAAAATTATTAAATTTTTATTTGTCTTGCAGAAAAATGTATTACATATACTAACAATAGAGGACAAAATCCAAAAATATGTAAAAACTAATATATAACTAGAAATCAAGACCCGCGCGTTGTTGCGGGGCCGTACGGTGACATTAACGTGGTTAAGTACATAATTAAGTCCGCGCAACGTCGTTAAGTACATAAAAGAAACATATGGAGTTGTGACGGTTCAGTATAAATAGAAAAGAATATTGCGCCTGACACTTTGTGACGTAAACAGTGCCTAACATTGAAACGATAAAATCGTTGAAGAAAAACAAATGTAATTAGAAAAAATAAATTTATAAAAAGACTAAGAAAAAAAATCTAATGGGATTCGAACTTGGGTCTTTGCTCTAGGTATGAAGCTAGAAGACTTTTTAGTTAGGAAGGAAACCATTATGCTATCGAGTAATTATGTTCAATGTAGGGATGAGATCAGTCGGTCCCGAATTTTGTTGAAAAACGGGGACCGATACCGGTACTGATATTATAGAATCGATACTTGTATTTTGGTACCCGAATAAAGATTTTCATAAATCATTGGTTTTCATAATAAGAAGTTAAGAACTAATGATACTTATGGCAATCTCATCTTCTTTTAAAAAATCGTCTATGTCATCCACAATTGGTTTTCTTCACTTTCTCACTCAATCTTGAGTACAAATCAAAGCTTCAACAATATTAGATGACAATCTTGTTCTGTAGTAATCTAACTTGTTCTGTAGTAATTTAATTTACGACCGCTCGTACTTTTTTTTTTATCAAACCTACTTTTGGTTCCATACACAAACCATATTTTCTACAATTCTATCAAACAAAAATTGATCGATCCGGAATTTTGAGTGGGGTTGGGGATGACGGTTCATTCATATTAGCGAGTGAGTTTTGAAAATTGGAAAGGTGATAGATATTGTGAAATTATGGTATTACAAAATAACAAATTCCATAAAAAGGACCTCTCGTATTTTCGGGACTAAAATGGTACTTTTAGGTAAAGTACAGGTACCGGTACCGACCAGTACCGATACCAAAAACAGAAAAAATTAAGTCCCGATACTGGTACCCGTTTTGGTTTTTCGGTACCGGTACAGGTACTGGGTAACAAAAGCTCATCCCTAGTTCAATGTTCTCTTTTCAATTTATTTAACTAATAAGTGTTGTTAATAAAAAAATAATAAAATCTCTCCGACATTACATTTTAAGATAGAGTAAATTAGGTTTTGAAAATAAATTAATTACTATTCAATGTAATTTGACTTTAATTTACTATTTGATCGAAAACATATGCTAGGTATTTCCATTTCATAGTTTCTTATAATAAGAGATAATTTAAAATAAATGTGTTTTATTAGTATAATTAATAATTTCTTTAAAAATATATTATTATTAAAAAAATAGAGATGTATTTAATAAGAGATAGAGGCGGAAAAAATTATGAGAATTGAACATTATGTAGGGCCCCTTTCCCGGGTGACCTCACTTGTTGGATTTACTCATAAACATAGTCATAAATACTGAACTTAAATTTAAAACATTCATCATTCATTTACATAATCAAAACAGCGGAAGTCTTTACGGATAAAACATAACATATTCTTAACAAACAAAAGTGGGATGTCAGTCTTGTGCCGGGTAACCTTCACGCCATCGCACGACCTTTTCTTCCTTTACCTGAAATGTATACTAAAGTCAGCTAACGCTGGTGAGTTCTAGTTTAATGCGTTTCGATATAAACATTCTTTTCTTTACATCATAGGTAAACATTATTATAAAGTCATTCATATAAATACGTATTCATAGCTTTTGCTTTTCTTTCATCTTTCTTTTCTTTATTAATGTGATTACATATATATATATATGCGTTCACCCTTTTACTTTCTTTAACTTTCTTATGTGACTACATAGATATGCATTCACCTTTACTTTCTTTACCATTTATTGGTCATACACATAAGGGTGATCAACCCATCTTACGGTACGTATATCACAAAGACATACGCCCTCGAGCTACCGTCGTAGCCCTTTTACTCGTCCGGTCCTAGAAACCGTCCGCCTTAACTTTGGTCCGGCCAACCTTCGGCCGTCCTTCTTTACCGTCCTACCGTCGTAGTCCGTCATATTCGCCCGTCTGCCCTAAGGCATCCGTTTCCCACTTGAACTAATTATGCAGCCGAATATTGATTTAGCGTCTTACTCCACCGTAGTGGCCTTTATTTAGTCTACCTTTCTAGACTTCCTTCTCTAGCTGCATAATAGTCAGGTGGTCGTCCGTCTACCGTAGTAGCCGTTAGCTTCGTTTCCGTCCATAACGTATACTTACCTTCTTAGCATGCAATATATATTTATAAAGCAAGATTTCATTTATTTACGTTATACCATTCATTCACTAATTCTTTGTAAACATACGTGTCGTTCTTTGTTCATAATTCATTATTCACTTTCATATGTATCTACACATATACCTTAATATATCACGTATGATCACATTGACATTCATTTCATTTATTCATTTAGTGTATACATTTCAGCCCCAAAACATTTATAAATCATTTGCACATAACTTAGAAGGGGGCACATAGAACTCACCTGATAGGCGGGTCCCTGAAGTATAATAGCTGGTTTCGAAACGTCACTAAGGTCACCCACTATCTGTATAATAAAGTCATACATATAAGGTAGGGCTCCTAAATGACACTAGACATTACTGTTCTTGAACTCAGTAGTTTCGGGAGGTGGGTCGCATCGAAACTATGGTAGTTTCGAGCTATGGTCTTACACTCGAAACTAGGTAGTTTCGAGTCATAATCCTTCTATCGAAACTAGGTAGTTTCGAGTCATGAGATCCTATCGAAACTATGGTAGTTTCGAGTCATTGGCTGCTATCGAAACTAGATAGTTTCGAGTCAAACATGACTATCGAAACTAGAGTAGTTTCGATGGGTCTGCATGTATCGAAACTATAGTTTCGAGTCATGGGTCTGCATTTTCCCTGACCAGAACCTTGCTCCAGCCAACTTATTTCCAATCGATTAAACCTTGAACATTTTACGTTAAACACCTTCCTTTATCGTTCTTGAGTTCAAATACGTGATTTGTTTCAAGTTTCATATGCAAAAATCGTATCTTTATTTGATTTAAACCCGAGACATGCAAAGACTCAGAATCAGAGGCGATGCTTACCTCAACAGGCCCGATTTCTGTTGCTATGCGTTGAAATGGTGGAGTCGGATGATTCCCGAGCCCTTGAGCCTTCTCCTTGCGGTTTTCTTCACAAGCCGATCGCTCTCTCTCTCTCTCTCTAGTATTCTTGCGCAGGAAGATGAAATGAGAGGGGTTTGGGTTGAAGCTGCTGTTTTGTAATGGGGTTTCCCCCTTTTCTTTTCGGCCCATGGGCCGAAATTTTGGCCAAGCCCACTTTATTTCCCTTTTCTATTTGTCTTGTCATTATTTGGGATGTTACAAGTCTACCCTCCTTAATGAGGTTTCGTCCTCGAAACCTGTTACACGTTAAACAACTGGGGATACAGTTCCTTCATCTCGTCTTCTTTCTCCCAAGTAGCCTCGGACCCCTTTCTGTGTTTCCATTGTATTTTGACTAAAGGGATCGACTTATTGCGTAATCGTTTCTCGGCTCTGTCAAGAATAGCTATTGGTTCTTCTACATAGTTCAAGCTGTTATCCACTTCGATTTCGTCATAAGGTATGTGAGCCGTATCGTCAGCAAGGCACTTGCGTAAGTGCGATATGTGGAATGTAGGGTGTATTCCACTAAGCTCGACGGGTAGGTCGAGTCTGTAAGCAACTTGACCCACTCTTGCTACAATCTTGAAAGGTCCGACAAACCTTGGACTTAGTTTGCCACGCTTTCTGAACCGAATGATTCCTTTCCACGGTGATACTTTCAACAGTACCATGTCCCCTACTTGAAACTCTAAATCCCTCCTTCTCTTATCCGCGTATGATTTCTGTCTGTCTTTTGCGGCTTTCATACGAGCCTTGATTTGATCAAATTTCTCAGAAGTAGCTTTGACCACTTCGAGACTTGCAAAATCCTTCTGTCCAATTTCCCCCCAACAAACCGGGGTCCTACATTTCCTCCCATACAACATTTCAAATGGCGGCATGCCAATAGTCGAGTGATAGCTGTTGTTATATGAAAATTCTGCCAATGGTAGATGGCTGTCCCAACTCCCACCGAAGTCAATGATACAGGCCCGGAGCATGTCCTCCAAGGTCTGAATGGTCCTTTCCGATTGTCCATCGGTTTGGGGGTGGTAAGCGGTGCTGATGTTCAGTCTAGTGCCCATTGCTTCATTGAATTTCTTCCAAAACCTTGACGTGAATCTAGTATCCCTGTCAGACACAATCGACAGCGGCATACCATGTCTGCTCACAATTTCCTTGATAAATACTTCTGCTAGCTTTTCAGAAGAAGAAGTTTCTCGTATTGGCAAGAAGTGAGCACTCTTTGTCAAGCGGTCGACGATCACCCAAATGGTATCATTGCCTTTAGCTGTTCGCGGTAGCTTGGTAATGAAGTCCATTGTGATCTCTTCCCACTTCCATTCCGGTATTGGTAAAGGTTGCATTTTACCGCATGGTTTCTGGTGCTCGGCCTTAACTAGAGAACACGTTAGGCACTTGCTCACGTATTCTGTCACATCATTCTTCATGCCAGGCCACCAGTATTCTTTCTTCAAGTCTTGATACATTTTGTTTGTCCCGGGGTGGATAGAATAGCGAGACTTATGGGCCTCATCGAGTATTTTGGCTCTAAGCTCACCAATCTTAGGTATCCACATCCGGCCAAACCTAGTTCGTACTCCGTATGCATTCGCATCTAAGTTCCCTTGTTGTCCTACTATTCTTTCCCGTTTCACATTTCTTTCTAACAATGCTTCATCTTGTGCCTTTGATATTTCACCCATTAAGTCTGGCGTTATAATTAACTGACACACTTTGATCCGGATAGATGCCGATTCTTCCTTTCTACTTAAAGCGTCAGCCACTACGTTTGCCTTGCCTGGATGGTACAATATCTCACAGTCATAGTCTTTCAGTAGCTCTAACCATCTTCTTTGCCTCATGTTTAGTTCCTTTTGTTCGAAAAAGTATTTCAAGCTTTTGTGATCGGAGTAGATGGTGCATTTAACTCCATACAAGTAGTGTCTCCATATTTTCAACGCGAAAACTACTGCTGCTAATTCTAGATCATGTGTTGGGTAGTTAACTTCATGAACCTTTAGTTGCTGCGATGCATAAGCAATTACCTTTCCTCGTTGCATGAGTACGCACCCTAATCCTTGCCCTGAAGCGTCAGAGTAGACTACTAAGTCTTCATTTCCCTCAGGTAGTGTTAATACTGGAGCTTGAGTTAATTGTGTCTTAAGTTCCTCAAACGCGTTGTTTTGGGTTGGACCCCATTCATACTTTACTTCCTTCCGTGTCAGTTTGGTTAGCGGCGATGCAATTCTTGAGAAATCTTGGATGAACCTTCGATAGTAGCCTGCCAACCCTAGAAAGCTTCGTATCTCTGTTGGTGTCTTTGGGATGTTCCATTCCTTTACTGTCTCGATCTTTGCAGGATCCACCATGATGCCGTTTGGGTTTATTACTTGACCTAGGAATTGGACTTCCCTAAGCCAGAACGCGCATTTGGAGAATTTTGCGTACAACTTTTCCTGCTTTAGCACCTCCAATACTTCTCTTAGGTGACAGTGGTGATCACCTTCATTCTTTGAATATATGAGGATGTCATCTATAAAAACTATTACTGATCGATCCAACATGGGTCGGCATACTCTGTTCATTAAATCCATAAATGCTGCTGGTGCGTTAGTTAATCCGAAGGACATCACGAGAAATTCATAATGCCTATAACGCGTACGAAACGCAGTTTTCGGTACATCTTCCTCTCTTACTTTCAATTGATGGTAACCCGACCTGAGATCAATCTTTGAGAACCAACTCGCGCCTTGTAATTGATCAAAGAGGTCGTCTATTCTAGGCAGTGGGTATTTGTTCTTTACTGTTCTCTTGTTCAGTTCACGGTAGTCGATGCACATGCGCATGCTGCCGTCCTTTTTCTTTACAAATAATACCGGAGCGCCCCATGGTGAGATGCTCGGTCTGATAAATCCTTTCTCTGTTAATTCTTCAAGTTGGGACATTAATTCTTTCATTTCTGACGGAGCCAATCGGTATGGTGCCTTGGCAACGGGCTCAGCTCCTGGCAGTAAGTCAATCTGAAATTCTATTTCCCGATCGAGCGGCAAACCAGGTAGGTCCTCTGGGAACACTTCTGGAAAATTGCACACCACGGGTACATCTTTTAGCTCTTTCGTTTTCATTCTATCGTCAATAACATACGCCAGATAAGCTTCGCAACCGCGCCTCATGTAACTTTCGGCCTTGATCATCGAGATGACGTTCGGCATTGTGCTATTCCAGTCACCATAAACCGTAATCGGACTGCCGTCAGTGGCCTTGAGATGTATCATCTTTCGTTTACATATGATTTGAGCTTCGTTGGCAGCTAACCAATCCATGCCCAATACTACATCGAATCCTCCTAAGGTTAGAAGGTACAATTTAGATGGAAACTTATGGCCCTCTATTTCTACCATGCAATCGTCAGTCACTTGGATGACTACTGAGTTTTTACCAATAGCAGTTTGTACGCTAAAGGCCCTTATAAGGCTAGTGATTGTGCAGTCTAATTTGCGGCTAAATGCAGTGGATATAAAACTTTTACTAGCACCAGAATCAAACAGAATAGCAGCATGTTCATCATTTACTAGGAACGTACCCGACACGACGTCAGGGTTTCCTCTTGCTTCTTCCTCGGTTAAAGCATAGGCCCGAGTCCTAGCCTTTGGCTGTTCCTTTTCCTTTTCTTTTCCCGAACCAGATTGGCCGGCCTTCCTGCAGTTCTTTGTCAGATGTCCAAACAATCCACATACTTGACACTTGACGTCTCTTACACATTCTCGAGAGAAGTGCCCCGGCTTCCCGCACTTATAGCATGTGGTGGTGCCGATTTTACATTCGCCAAGATGTTGCCTTCCACATTTCTTGCATGTTTCATATTCGTCCGACCTTGGCTTCTTAGTTTCAGTTGTTACGTTCCCTCTTCCTGTGCCTCTAGACGGGTTCTCCCACTTTCTCTTTTGGGTCTCTGTTGGTGGGTCCTCATTGGCATAATCGTCGTAGACGATTCCGCTCAGATTCACTACCGACTCGAAGGTCGAGGGTAGGTTAGCTTTTACATGAACACGGACCCGTTGTGGCAATCCCTTAACATAGTACTTGATCAAACGATCTTCAGTTTCCACCAGGTGTGGTACTAGTTGAGCCAGTTCATTGAATCTTGATGTATACTGGCGATGAGTCTTGTTGCCAGCCTTGAAGTTCAGGAACTCGTTCTCCACACGATCAATCTCATTTTGTGGGCAGAACTTTTGGATTACGAGCTTTTTCAAGTCCTCCCATGTCATTCTGGCAAGAGCATGTGGTGACTTTGTTCTTTGAATATTTCTCCACCAACCTAGTGCTTCATTGGTGAAAGAATGAGCAACATATTTAACAGCTTGGTCTGGTCGACACTCGCTGATGTTGATGACTGCGTTCATCCTCTCGATCCATTCGAACGTGGCCACCGAATCCTTGGTTCCATCAAACTTAGGTGGGTCTCCGTCCTTGAATCCTTTGTAAGTACACCCACGATTGCTTGATGCCACTTTTACTTCATCCCCGTCACTATCATAAATTTTCTCTTCATTGTTCCCTTCATCCTCCTCTTTACTTTTCTTTATTGCCTCAGATAGTAGATCAGGCAATACCTTCTTCAGTGTGAGCACAACTTCACGGGCAATAGCATCCCTGACTTCGGGTTCCAACTGTATCGGCCCTGGATTGTCGTCTCCAGCTGGGGTCACTTCTGTTTCGTGTACACTCTCGGTGTGTTCCGCGTGCACACTCTCTTCTTCTTCTAGTCTTTGATTCAACGGAGGTCTACCTCGTTGGCCAGTGCGACCGCCTCGGCGTCCAGTTCTTCCTCCGCCAGCCATAATTTCTTAATTTCCTGATAGTCATAAAGGGAATACATCAATGTCATTACTTCAGATCATAGTTTGGAACAGTACGAGCAAGGTAAATTTTTAATTACAGTGACCGGTTTGTGATTACCAATTTACATTGCTTTTCGGGTTCAAAACTCTTCAAATCGGTTGTGACATTGACATCTATTTGTTCTAAGTTAAGGTATCTATCCTTATTTAGAGCATTAGCTTTAGTACTTACTTACCGTGCTGCGTTGGCGTTGGTTACCCATACTGACATCCGTGCGTTGGTCCCATAATCAGTTTGAGTCCAGACATTTAGGGATGTCTGAATCTCTCAAACTATTGCTCTGATACCAACTTGTAGGGCCCCTTTCCCGGGTGACCTCACTTGTTGGATTTACTCATAAACATAGTCATAAATACTGAACTTAAATTTAAAACATTCATCATTCATTTACATAATCAAAACAGCGGAAGTCTTTACGAATAAAACATAACATATTCTTAACAAACAAAAGTGGGATGTCAGTCTTGTGCCGGGTAACCTTCACGCCATCGCACGACCTTTTCTTCCTTTACCTGAAATGTATACTAAAGTCAGCTAACGCTGGTGAGTTCTAGTTTAATGCGTTTCGATATAAACATTCTTTTCTTTACATCATAGGTAAACATTATTATAAAGTCATTCATATAAATACGTATTCATAGCTTTTGCTTTTCTTTCATCTTTCTTTTCTTTATTAATGTGATTACATATATATATATATGCGTTCACCCTTTTACTTTCTTTAACTTTCTTATGTGACTACATAGATATGCATTCACCTTTACTTTCTTTACCATTTATTGGTCATACACATAAGGGTGATCAACCCATCTTACGGTACGTATATCACAAAGACATACGCCCTCGAGCTACCGTCGTAGCCCTTTTACTCGTCCGGTCCTAGAAACCGTCCGCCTTAACTTTGGTCCGGCCAACCTTCGGCCGTCCTTCTTTACCGTCCTACCGTCGTAGTCCGTCATATTCGCCCGTCTGCCCTAAGGCATCCGTTTCCCACTTGAACTAATTATGCAGCCGAATATTGATTTAGCGTCTTACTCCACCGTAGTGGCCTTTATTTAGTCTACCTTTCTAGACTTCCTTCTCTAGCTGCATAATAGTCAGGTGGTCGTCCGTCTACCGTAGTAGCCGTTAGCTTTGTTTCCGTCCATAACGTATACTTACCTTCTTAGCATGCAATATATATTTATAAAGCAAGATTTCATTTATTTACGTTATACCATTCATTCACTAATTCTTTGTAAACATACGTGTCGTTCTTTGTTCATAATTCATTATTCACTTTCATATGTATCTACACATATACCTTAATATATCACGTATGATCACATTGACATTCATTTCATTTATTCATTTAGTGTATACATTTCAGCCCCAAAACATTTATAAATCATTTGCACATAACTTAGAAGGGGGCACATAGAACTCACCTGATAGGCGGGTCCCTGAAGTATAATAGCTGGTTTCGAAACGTCACTAAGGTCACCCACTATCTGTATAATAAAGTCATACATATAAGGTAGGGCTCCTAAATGACACTAGACATTACTGTTCTTGAACTCAGTAGTTTCGGGAGGTGGGTCGCATCGAAACTATGGTAGTTTCGAGCTATGGTCTTACACTCGAAACTAGGTAGTTTCGAGTCATAATCCTTCTATCGAAACTAGGTAGTTTCGAGTCATGAGATCCTATCGAAACTATGGTAGTTTCGAGTCATTGGCTGCTATCGAAACTAGATAGTTTCGAGTCAAACATGACTATCGAAACTAGAGTAGTTTCGATGGGTCTGCATGTATCGAAACTATAGTTTCGAGTCATGGGTCTGCATTTTCCCTGACCAGAACCTTGCTCCAGCCAACTTATTTCCAATCGATTAAACCTTGAACATTTTACGTTAAACACCTTCCTTTATCGTTCTTGAGTTCAAATACGTGATTTGTTTCAAGTTTCATATGCAAAAAATCGTATCTTTATTTGATTTAAACCCGAGACATGCAAAGACTCAGAATCAGAGGCGATGCTTACCTCAACAGGCCCGATTTCTGTTGCTATGCGTTGAAATGGTGGAGTCGGATGATTCCCGAGCCCTTGAGCCTTCTCCTTGCGGTTTTCTTCACAAGCCGATCGCTCTCTCTCTCTCTCTCTCTAGTATTCTTGCGCAGGAAGATGAAATGAGAGGGGTTTGGGTTGAAGCTGCTGTTTTGTAATGGGGTTTCCCCCTTTTCTTTTCGGCCCATGGGCCGAAATTTTGGCCAAGCCCACTTTATTTCCCTTTTCTATTTGTCTTGTCATTATTTGGGATGTTACACATTACAGTGCTCACCTTTGTGCTCAAGGTTTCTATAACTTACAAAAATCTAGATTATGATTGATGACGTGGGTACGTGCATGAAGCACGGCTGGCCGCAAGAAGCGGGCTCAAATATTAGCTACTAGGTTAAACCAATAAGGCCCACATAATAAACAGTTGGGAGAATCTGTTGAGCTCCTTGCAGCCCACGTCACTCAAAACTCACTTCAAGCTCAAAGCCCATAAGGTAAAGCCCATCAGACTTCATGACTCCATCCGTATAAATAAGGGGCCATCCTCTCTTTACAATCAAGAGCATCTAACTCTCTCCCTCAATCTCTGATCTGGTGTGTAAGAAGCCCTTGAGCTTCTACAACATCTGACTGCCAAGGAAGCAGCTTCATACTGCTGAGGCACCACTACTTGCATCTAGACCGTCGGATCTCAACCACCACTATTTATACTCTCTACTCCTTGCACAATTATATATTTACATAAACTTATATATCTATGTATATTAACATGTTATATATACTCTTTCACTTTGAATAAACACTAATGTTGAGCGTCAGAGGGTAGTTCCGAGACCCCGGTCTCGGACCCCTTCTAACGAGTTCCTATATCTTAGCAGCCAGGTGTAGAAGGGTCGAAGACTGGCGTCCCAAGAACGTTCATACCCTCTTCTGTCGTATATTTGTTGTAGCAACAAGTTTGCATCCATATATTTGTTGTAGCAACAATGGTAAAATTTTCTATCTGATCATTAAACCTCTGTTTTTATTGTCCTTAATATTATTTTCTCCCATTCACGGTCCACTCAAATAGTATTCGTTAATATTATAATTTATAACGAAAATAAAGAAAATTATATAATTGTCGACCAAGTAAGTTGTCTTGGTCCAACAAAAAGTAAAACTTACCAATTTATTGACTTTGACTATTACAATCGACATGATACATGAGGAATTGAAGTAATCATCCATGATAAATAATTTACTTTATGTTATATATTGATTGTTTACAAAGTCAAAGTGTCGAAAATCTTTATAAAATAACAATTGTAAAAGTTTTATGACATAATTTGATGTTACCGATTAAATATTAAATAGAATATATAAATCATTTTCTTGTATATTTTTCAATACCAACATGCATATTTTATTTGTCGATATAAATTAGACATAATGGGTCCCTGGAAACGCTTGTAATCCATGCATTATAAGTTGTACAATTTGTTTAGAGGCATAAAATATGATTTACCAAAAGGGTACAATTTTAGAAACAACAAAAGTTGATCAATTAAGTTGTAAGCACCACACAATCACATCAAGGTTATAGATTCTCCACTCAATAAAGAATAAAGGCAAAGAGATTTGAGACAAATAGAATTTGAATTGATTTGTTGTGCTTTAAAAAAATATTGCATCGATGTCTTTGCGTGGCATTAAGTTGTGTTGTGGAAGGTGCTCAAGACTCAAGAGAGAGAAAGACAATTGTTTTCATTGATAAAGATAGTACTACAAGGAGGCATATTTGTATAAGATTTTTTATATCTACATAATGCTAGCTTTTAATTTGATTGATTGAAATTGGTTAGAATTTATTTTTTATTACTTTTTGTCTTAATCATAGTTGTTTTACATATGTGATTCTCTAACACACGAAGTTGGCAATGAAATTTCACATATTTAACTTTGTTAATATATTTAGGAATCACTATTTAATATTTAATACAATGTCTTAGTTAATACATCAATCAACTCGTCTTTTGATCGAATGAATGACACAATAATAAACCCTTTATCGGGTTTCTTCTTCATGTGTTGACACTCTTCAACATGTTTTGTTTGATTGTGTTGACATGGATTTTAGGAGGCACTGTTTATCTTAGAGGGTGTTTGGGATTGAGCTGGTTTATAACTTATTCACTTGTTGGCTTTTTTAAAAAGCTAATAAGTTAAAAAAAGTGTTTGACAAATACAAAATCATTTTTTAATTTGTCTTTTTGAAAAAGGGTAAAGAAAAGTTTTCCAAAAGCTATAAAACCTGACTTTTTAAACTTATTTTAGCTTATTGGCTTTTCCCACTACAAAATCATGAATAAGCTAAGTCAAACACTTTAAAAAAAAAGAATTTATTGACTTTTTTCACCACAAAAACTAATTCAAACATTTTTTTAAAAACTACTTTTAGAAAAAAATTACAAGTCAATAAGCACTTTTGATAAAAAAATACTTTTGGTGTTAAATAAGCAATCCTGAACACCCTCTAAGTACTCTGATACATATCTATAGTTTGTTTCATGGCTAACATGTATATTTGTGTATGAAAATAATTGTTTTCATATTAAAAACCATAATCAAACATTCATAATGATAGATTTATGAGTCAAGAATCAAAACACCCATATAACTTTATAACAAAATTTATTAGCATCTAATCAAAAGATGCAACCCCTACCTTATTTTTTAAATTGATAAAATTAAAAGGTATGGGTTATATGCCTCAACGTGTATGGCAAAAGCAGTGAGATCAAATTGTAGGAAATCGAAGTCAACCTCAAACATAAAGACAGTATCTTTTTGAACGATAAAAACAAGCTTGCACGAACATGTGTAACAACAATTGCATGGACCATCATTGTCCTTCTTCACGAAATGTATCTCAACATATCAAAGATTCTTGTTGTTTTGATTATTGATTGCATTTTTTATATTCTTTTATGTTTCAGGAATAATTAACAACAAATTATATATAAATCTTGACTCTGTTGTTTTATTTTTCATCCACCATCCGATATAAAATTCGAGTTTTAGAATACTAACTTAAATTGGATTCATCATTAACATATTTTTGAAAAATCAGGATATTTATTATTATGTGTGTGAGGTTGTTTTGTAGATACACGTATGCTTAGGTTAATTTAATATTTTTTATAATTTTTTTTCTCGAACAAAAACTATTATAGAAAAACATTATTAATAGAAAAATCAAGCGAATTCAAAGTGTAAATTATATATATTAGGGGTGAAAACATAGATTAGAAAAAAAAATAATAATAAATAACACATCGACCACTTAGAGAGAGTTATGCGCAATGCGTCGGTGTAAAAAAAACGTTAAAACAAACGGACAAAAAAACTGAAATGAAAAAGTAAAAAAAAAAAGAATGTTACACAAAAGAAACCATGGATCGAACCTGGGTTCATTGTTAAAATTGTGTAACTTGGCTCCTCAACAAGGCAAACAAACCTGAAGTTCTTTTAACCTTTCAACAATTATAAACTAAATTTAAAAGACAACGATAGGGAAGAGTAGTTTTAATATTTTTTAACTTTTTTTTATTTTCAACCCTCATATTATATATAATTATTTTTATATCATAAAGAGTTTTCGTTTTAAATAACAAGAAGAGCCGCGAACCAAAAACAGACACTTGGATGTGCCACCCACAACGACCAATAAAAACGTGTTATGGTGAATTCAGTTTTGTTTGAGTATGGTAGTAATGTATAAATTCCTTTTTATTTAAAATAATCAACATACTATTATTATTTATTATAAGCTTTGTACGTACGTTAGATTGTTTTTTGCAGGTGAGTTTACAGACGAGGTATCTTGGCTTGGGAGTAGTGCTACTCGGATTGGTATGCATGCATTCACAAGGTAAGATTAAGATCGATAAATGAGTTAAAAGGGTACAACTATTTTAAATTAAGATTTCCGCTGATTGTTTTGTAATAAAATGAGTATTTTTAAAAAGAATAACCAGTGATGAGAGCCAACTGTAGGGTGATCGGTTTGTGGCCTTACAATTTGTCTAAGTCTCTAGGCTTGTATGGTTTTACGAGTTTGTCTAGGAGGTCATCGCTTTCGGTCTGTAGGACTATCCCACTGTTTTCTTCTTGCAGTACGTCTCTTCCTACATCACGTGATGTAGGGTTGGGAAGGACGGATGGTCCAGCCTGGTAAGGGGAGGCCGTTGGCATCCTGTGTTTTGCCAAGGATAATACGGAGTATACGGGAGATATGGGATATTTTGTTCAGCGAGTAGTTGGCTCATTGGGAGTTGGGACCTTCTCTGGATCGGTCCCTACTAAACCGGGACAAAAGTGTTTTCTAGGGTTGTTAGGGTCGGACCTTGCTACACTATTCCCATGATGGGTGTGGACCCCTGGGGTTGCCCCCAGCTGCCCGAGGCCGTTGTGTTGGGTGTGGAGATGTTCAGCTGTTGAATTTGTTGTCATATCTGCTGGGATGGGGCGTTACAAGAGGCACCACATATTTCTTCCTCATAAGAGAGTCTTACCACCACCCCCTTCATTCTTTCTCTTTGGATATGGTTATTCAACAAATGTTGTAGCTTGGGGAAATGTTCCCTGACCCCTTCGGGTGTAAGTTCTATCATATCCGATAATTCCACCACATCATCTGAGGAGTGTGTGTGAGGTAGTTCTTCTAAAACTGGCTGGTCTTCACCAGGCATTTCCCTTCTCTCAAAAGAAAAAAAACAACAAAAACAACGAGTAGATTTGAAAGTGATTCTTCAACTGACTAGATTGAAGCGTGTCCTATGGCGATGGTCGTCACTTGTTGCTACAACGATTATGCGATAGGGATTAAGTATGTTTTATTAATATAATGACTCACTTATCCTTGGGGGTACCAAGGCTAAGTGGTATAATTACGAGATTGAATACAAATGTAGGAAATGAGTGAATATGGGAAAGGTAGCTAATTATAAAGGGAAGACTAAGCGAATACAAGGCGGAGTAGGTAGGAGAGAATAAAGTTATCGAATGGGTTGAAGCCTTGAATCCGGTGTGTGTTTGAATGAAGCCCAAGGCTCGTATTTATAGTGTCTTCAACGTGTTCCTCTTCTTTCTAGTTAGTCCAGTGACTTCTCCAGAAGATGAAGTTTTCTAGGGGACTTTCTCCTTCTCAAAATTCTCTCTTCTAAATATCCCCAATCATGTAACAAGCTGACTTCTCCCTCTATAGACAGATGCCGTTCCTTTTTGTCTTTCTTACTGGGTCAACGTCTCTTTTTCCTCATTCTTTGGGATTTGGTTTATGTGAACAAGATATTCCTCGGTTATTGTGTTGTCTTATTGCTTGTTCACCGGAAGGAGATGCCTTATCCTTTTGTTACTTCGGGATGCTGAGGATCCTTTGGCTCTAACGGAGTCCTCTCTTGACGTAATCTTCAAGTCTTTAATTCTTTTGATTAAGGGAGGGTAATGGGATATGAATCCTCCCATGTCATCAAAACTGAAACCCAGCCGACTACCAACTTTGAATTCAGTTTAATTTGATTTTCAGTTTCAACCAAAAAAAATATAAAAACCAAGGGAACCGAATCACCCCTGTCCCCTAGTAAAAAGTTATCGAATAACCAATGTATTCACGGCCAGATTGGCCGGTTTTTGTGGTCAACGGATGAACCGGGTGGCGGGAAACCACGACTGGACCGTAAGATTAGCAAACGAAAGCAGGTGATGGCGAAAAAAACAAAATTGTGAGCTGCGATTAAGCGATCTAGGGTTGTTATGGACACTGTTGGTGGTGATTAATCATGGCTATAAGCGGCGATCGGTGTTGGTGGTGAGATGAAGCCATATCTAAGGTCGATGCCAACCTAGCGGTATGATCGAAACACGTTCGTGGAGGTTGTATATCACAAACGTATGATTTGTGTTGGTAGTATCATGTGGTGGTGCTTGCGTCGATGAAAGGTGTAAAAGGAGAGTAGAGGAAAATGATGCATAGAGTAAGAGAGAAGATTGAGCGACTCATTGGAAAAAAAATCTTGTTGCTTTAACATTTTAGATCTAGGGTTTAGAAATAAGTTTCATCTATACTCCTTTAGAATTATAATTGGTAGCATTTTTAATCCTTTCTTTACTCTACTTTACACGTTAAGCGGTATTCCAATATATTTTAACTTGGTCCGTCAACATCAATTGTCTATACTAATAAGTGAATAAAATATTTATAGAGTCACCTGGTTCTTAAATCCAATCCGACCAGGGGGCCTTTAAAACGATCGCTTCAATGTCCGGTCCTGTTTCGAAAACATTACGAATAACTAAATACTTTTTATGTATAAATTTCTTTTTATTGTATATAAATCAGCTTCAATATAAAGTTTGGTCTCAAAAGGTTGGGCCAACAGATTGCAGAATCCCCAAATGGGTTGGGCCATGACCAATCTATCTGATTCAACAGCATTTTTTTTATAACCCATGCAGTTTAGAGAGTAGACTCTTGGCTAATATAAATTGCGGAACCATTATTCCTCTTTCTTTTTCAAGAATATAAAATACAAATCAAAGCTTTTTAAATTACCAACGAAAATGAAATAATATAATGAGTAAACTACAGTATTCGTCCCTAAGTTTTGAACAAAATATCAGGTTTCGTCCCTCTGTAACACATATAATCCCTGACGTATGATGTTTTAACACTTTGCGTCCCTGGTACTTAACTCCGTTAACTTTTCTGTTAGTTTTTGTATGAAATTACTAATATACCCTTAACCTCATATTCTTTTCATGAGACCACCACCACCACGTCGTCGATGCTCCTCATTAAATATAAATAAATTCCCCGAAGATGATTAAGAATATAAATATATTCCCCCAAAACAGAAACCCCAGTCCTTACCACATTTAAAGTTATGGTTTGGATTTGACCCAATCTTGCCCTTTTTCAACATTCCGATAAAAAAAACCCAATCTGATAAAAAAACCCCAAGCTTCACAATCCATAAATTTTATCAAGAAAGTATGGCCTTTCCAGCAAAGAAGTAGCAGCAGAATAAGCTAAACAAGTCGAATCGGAGAAAACCGAGACTCAAAGTGGGTCGGGACATAGTGATGGGGCTATGAGAAATCCGATTACATTGTCGTCAGATGCTATGTTGGGGTGGTGCTTTTGTGGTGATGGGAATGAAGGTGAGGAGATGGGTCCATTTAGATACCAAATGACCGGAATGAGTTGATGATCAGTGTCGGCAACGATGAGGGTGGAGGTGTCGGAGATGACCGTCTAGGAGGAACGAGAAAAAGAAGATGAACTTGGTTGGGTTCTTTATTCCCAGCGATGGTTACAGTGAGGGGAGATAGTGGCGATGGTTATGGTTGGAGGCGGTGGAGTCATAGGTGGGTTAATATATTTGAAGAAAATGAAATGTGGGATATATATCTAATATTTTTTAAGGCGATATTAGTAATTTTACAAAAAACTAACAAAAAAGTTAACGGAGTTAAGGACTAGGGATGCAAAGTGTTAAAACATCAAACGTCAGGGATCATATGTGTTACAGATGGACGAAACCTGATATTTTGTTCAAAACTCAGGGACGAAAACTGTAGTTTACTCTAATATAATTCTATTAATTGTAAATAAAACATATCAAAAAATAAAATAAAATTTTATTGGGACAAATAGAATGGGATTTTGGCATTTTAACAAGATATATATATATATATATATATAAATATAAAGATTGATTTAAGAAAAAAAATTAAAGTGTAAATGTAAAGAAAAGCAAACGTGTTTAAGAATTTGTCTTAAAGAATGAATTATTGGTACAAAAATGTAATATTCGTTTGTAATTCACATCACAAAAACCCAAACATAATGGTTCCAAATACAAACATAGGTCATCATAGGCCTATGAGTCAATAGGCTTCATGTAAATGTATAACCTAGACCGATTTAGTGTGTTTGTCTCCATTGCCTTAACTTTGTCAAGTCCCCATCGTCCACGCTTGTGGCATTGCTTTCAATCTGCATATAACAAGGACATTCTTACAATTCTTCATTACCAATTCTAATACAAAAATCAAAACAAAAAAAATTCAATATATATACATAGGATCATGAGAAAAACTACATAGTTTTGTGAAAAACGTAAAAACCAATTCTAGTAAATCACACAATTTAGAGTTTATTTATTTCTAAAGTAAACTGTAATTTGCGTCCCTGTGATTCACTCCAATCTACACGTTGGGTCCTTACGTTTGAAATTTCGACATCTGAGTCCATGTGGTTTCTATTTTTCTTCTATTGAGACCCTGAAGCTAACGCACATTACTTATCCGTTAGAAAAAAAGTTAAATGTCCATTTTACCCTCAGGGATTATGATAACGCACATCCAATCTTTTCCTCTTAAAATCAACCCCACACCAAGAACACTTCAAATCCACCTAATCTTCTTCATCACTCTGAACAAAATCCAACACTAAATTCTTTGATGAGTGATATATCATAATTTATACATGTTTTTCATACACTTATCACACTTTTAGGTATTTAGACAAGAATTGATGTCTAATTCATTCGTTTTTGAAATATCAGGATAATTAACCTCGGTTTATAAAAAAAATGAAGAAAACACTTAAAATCAAGTGGAAATTAGCACCTAGAAGCCAATTGAACGTCAGTGCAACCAAGGAGTCAACACAGGAAGTCAAAAGTCATCCAAAATCATATTTTGAAGGATGCACAACCGTGCATCCCATTGCACGGTCGTGCAAATACTGCCACGTGTCATGTACTCTCCCAAAGCTGACAGATTCCCTCACGTGAAAGAAAAGGGTACTTTGCACGACCGTGAATTTCCCAGATCTTTGCTTATAAATAGAAAGCTCATTCCAAGCATTTAGGCGTTCAAGATCGGGTTAGTGGAAGCCCTCATGCTTTGCTAGGGTCAAAACTCTCTTGGTTTTGTTCAATTTTTAGCTTTTTCTTTATTTATTTTCTTTTCTAGTTTTGTAATATGAAATGATTCTTCTCATTCGGGTAAGCAAGAAGCAACCTACAATCACTTTTCCTTGGTGTTGGATTACTTCAACACATTGTCTAAAGGTTAGTAGAGCCACTTGTATGGTAATTCTTTGCTAGTCCTCTAGTGTTACTTGGGTTTGGTTGAACTTTGTCTAATTAATGAAGTATTTTTAGTATGTTATGTTCTTATAGTATTTTTTTATTTATCTTAAAAACACAAGAATAAGTAATTTTTAAACCAACTTAATAAACTTAAATCTTGTGAGTTACCAAGGGCCCGATTAGTATATGTTTGACATTATGGGTTGATTAGAGGTTTGGGTATTCAACGAGTTATTCGAGTCTTAGCTGGAGCTTATGGTTCATGACATTATAACTTTAATTCACTTGTGTTGATATTCAAGGGCGAACCGGCCACGGGAGTCTAATATTTAATCTTGGGAGGGAAAGTTATATTTCTTTAATATATATATATATATATATATATATATATAAGTAAAGACAACCATTTTTATTTAGGTTCGAGCTTTTATAAAGTAGCTTTGAAGGAAGTTGCGCATTCCAACTTTTCATAAGAAGTTACATGACTTGACGTATGCTAGTCGACATGATAATCTTAGTCCGGATAATAATGGGATAGCCGATGGACTTGAGACCCCGTTAGGATCCCGAGAGTTATTAGGAACAGTTGGTCGACCGTATCCACTATTTCGTTACGAAATACTAACTCTGCTATCGAAAAGGTTAGTACTAGTAACTTTAGCCAACCTTACTAAAATATAACATTAATTAACAAGTAATAATAACTAGAGTAACACCATGAATGAGATGATATTCTTAATAACCTATATTTTTCTTTTTCCTGCTTTTAAACAAAACCCCTTTTTTCAACTTATTATCACAGTCAGACAATAACAAGTGTTGAGTAAGGAATCTGTGTCCATGGTTCGATACTCAATTCTTACCCAGACTATAGTACGTTGCAATAGGTTCACTTGCCTATTGTGTGTGTATTTAATTGAAGTATTTATAATTTTAAAACATGATTTTAAGTAACTCTAACCTAACATTAAGAATTATATATACTATATCACTCACATTTGACATCAAGTTTTTGGTGTCGTTACCACAGATATATATATATATATATACCTATAAAACAAACACATCATGGAGCAATCCTCACACATATCATGGGATTCGGCTAACTTTCGATACCGCCGACCGACACCACTCATGGATCTCCGTCGTAAGCTACCTCCTAGGACTTCTTCTGCCACCGCCTTCAACCACTAGAAGACTATTACAACTGATGAAAACCGATCATCTCCGTCCACCAAATCCAGTGCCGTTGACCGGTCGCCATTGCTGGTTACTAAAGCGTCGGATGCATTACCTCTTCCTCTATACCTAACTAACGACATTTTGTTCGCTTTGTTATTCTCTGTTGCTTACTACCTTCTTCACCGGTGGCGCGATAAGATCCGGTCTTCTACGCCGCTCCACGTAGTCACGCTATCAGAACTAGCCGCCATCGTCTCCCTCATTGCCTCGTTTATTTTATTGATTAACTAATTAGGTCGAATTTTCAAACTTAGGGATCCAAAGTGTAGATTGGAGTAAATTATAGAGACACAAATTACAGTTTACTCTTATTTATTTTTTAAAAAAAGTTTTTTGGTAATTGTATATCCTATCTAATTTTGGTATTTATTTATTTATAATTAAATCTCATCTTTATCTCCTTCAAAATCATTCATTAACATGATGGACCTCAACCCAAACATACAGATAACGAGGGATACTTAGAACTCACCTTGTTTACTGTTACTGTACCAACCATAAGACTTCAGGCTAGGTGGAGTGCTAAACGATCTAAGAAACCAACATATGAAATCTATAAATAACGGCTAGTGTTGCGTATAGAGACATTAGTGTCGCCAGACACTAGTGTGGTCGGACAATGTCGTCACAACATTGTCGCCTATGACAGTGTTGCCATAACATTTTTTATGGACTTTCAGTATCGTCATAACTTGCGTTATGGACTTTTAGTGTTACCATAACTTGCGTTATGGACTTTTAGTGTTGCAATAACTTGCGTCATGAAATTTCATCAATCATTAGTGTCATTTTAGTGCCACCTCACGAACAGTGTCACCCCTTAGTGTTATCTCATTTACAGTGTCACCCCTTAGTGTCACCTCATTTACAATGTCACCCCTCAGTGTCACCTTATGAACAATATCACATCTCAGTGTCACCCCTCATGAATGTCACCTCATGTGAAGCTCGATGATCCCTTAGTGATATTGCCATTGCTTATTGTCATTGATGAGCACTTAGTAATATCCATTGATGTACGTCCGTTCCTTCGGTGAACTATCCATCGTTTATCCATGTGTGAAATCTTTATCCACACTCGATTTTCCAATGAACTTTTATCGACATATAATATTTTCACCAGAGGATTGCCAATAAATTATCAAAATATAGTGTAACTATATTAAATTATCAAAATATATTTATTTTTAGAAACATTCTTGTACTAAAAAGAATACAGTTAGAAAAAATATTATTATTTCCTTTTTTCTATACATTACAGAATATTTTCTTTCCTTCAAATTTGTGATCTATTCTTTCAAATCCATCAAATATAAAACCATTTTCTTTCTCTTAATGTCAAAGGGAGGTGGATGGAAAAAAGAAGTATAAGACTTATTTTGAAACCCAAAAGTACTTGTTGAAAATAGTTGATGAGACACAAACAAATGAGACATAAATTAACCAAAAAGAATGTTCACAATGTACATTTTAATTTTCTCTTATACAAACAACAAAACTAAAAAATAGTGTCTTAACATGTTTGAAGATGGAACTAATAGTCAAAGAGAAATGAAGACAGCCCACAAGTTTCGTCTCATCTAGTCCTCCCACGTCCTAACACAACACCATATAACTTGATCTTGAATTCGGGGCCTCTTTTTAAGTCACGAGAACCACTGTCCTTTTTTTCCATTTCGAGGGAAAGAGGTCTGAATAGAGAGTGACAGAAACACTGATAGAGAACTTTCAAAGAGGAGAGAAGGGGTAGGGTAGGGTGGGGCTGGGGTGGGTGGTTGGATGGGGATACCCTCTAAAGCTTTCAGTCGTAAACTGAAGTGGTCTTTTATAAATTTCTGAAGATTATTTTCGAGTTGTTGTTGTAGTTTGATAGTTCTCTCTCAGAGTCATACAAATTAACTCCTTTCTTTCTTTCTTTCTTTCTTTGTTTCACTGTCGGTGGTACCAACACCAACAGCAAGCATGTATGTATCATAGGGTTCACCCCACAATTATCTAAACTATCACTCTTGTTGTTCAGTTTAACTTACTTACAATCTCTCCTTTTTAATGTGTTCAGGAGAAACCCTTTGGACCTCAACAACTTCCCGGATGACTTCACCGGCAAACAAACACTTGATGACTCCTCTTCTTCCGCCTCCGGTACACAATTTTTTTTTTATTATTTTTTTTGAAAAAGTATGCCAAACTATTATAACCAAAACGGAAAACCACCCCAAACCAGAGGCTCGGGGAAGCCCAAAGTTTACAAAACTTACTGTTTGATAACCTCTTAATGATTTCATTAAAAAGCTACCCCTGACCGATTCAGAGGAAATGAGTGTTTGTTTTGCTAAAATCTCACCTCTTAATAGTTCAGATAAAAAATCATACTGAATCAAGATTTGTTTGTCAATTTTAATGGTGACAAACAGTTAACATGAGCACACCAAAATAAGTTTGTTATATTACAAACCCTAAAATATGATTCAAGATTTAGGGCGAATCTTGATGAGACTAACGATTGGTGTTTAGATTTCAGTGTGTAGTAAATGACAACATGAGAAGTCCCATCAAAGATGGTTTTGAATTAATTGAAAATTAATGTTTTTTTTTTATTTTGTGTGTGTGTGTTGGTGATGATATCTAGGAGTCTACAGGAAAAAGAAAAACGGCGGAGAAGATGAAAGTGGGAAGGTCTATGAGTGTAGGTTTTGTTCCCTTAAGTTCTGTAAGTCTCAAGCTCTTGGGGGACACATGAACCGCCATCGCCAAGGTAACATACCCATAAACTTCACTTTATGTTTTGCCATGAAGCGTAGTCTTGTCAATCTTTTTATCTTGAAGTGACAATTTGTTGTAACTTTTATTATTTTAATGTGTTAAAAATTGTTGGTAATCTAGTAATTATTAATCGTTCTTTGTATATTGTATTGATAATAATGTTTTATATTTTACTCCAAATTAAACTATTTTCATTCCATGAATTTCAACTAATTTCTTGAAAAAAATGTTGGTGATCTAGTAATTAATCTCTATGTATATTGTATTGATAATGTTTATATATTATCTAAATTATACTATTTTCATTCCATGAATTTGAACTAATTTCTTGAAAAAAAACGTTGGTAATCTAGTAATTAATCTCTATGTATATTGTATAGATAACGTTTTATATTTTACTCCAAATTTAACTATTTCCATTCCATGAATTTCATCTTATTTCTTGAAAACAATGTTGGTAATCTAGTGATTAATCTCTATGTATATTGTATTGATAATGTTTTATATTTTACTCAAATTATACTATTTTCATTCCATGAATTTCAACTAATTTCTGAAAAAATGTTGGTAATCTAGCAATTAATGTCTTTGTATATTGTATGATAACTAGAAGGAGGGCTCCGCGCGTTGCGGCGGTTTCCGAGCGATAGTGCTAGCTTTTATACACGCACGTTGCGTCGTCTTTAACCGTAGAAGAAATTAACGTCCTTGAAAACTTCTAAAGTAAAGCAAAACCCTTTAGGTAAACGCACCTTATGCGATAATAATGTATGCAACAACTTTTTAAACCAAAGCTTAATATGAGAAAATAAAAAAAAATATAATAATAACAAAAGCATGTATTAACATACTTGTACATTAGGCTTACCTACTTGTAACCCTTAAATAAAAAGTGAAGCGTATCATGTTACCAAGTAATTATTTTTTTATTAATATTAATTGAACCTTTGATATGATTAGATTTGGTGATCTTCCCCCCCCCCCCCCCCCACCAATTCAGTCCATGTCCATTGAACCTTCATTATTTTATGTAAAATAACAAATTTTCACCAAATAAATCTATTAAATATTGGTTTACGTATACGTAACCCATAGTGTTACGTATACATAAACATAAAATAAAAAAATTGCGGTTACGTATAGTATTACACATTATTTTAGTGATTTTTTGATTTTCAGTTAACTTTATGGTTTTCTTTTGATCCATCCCATATATATATATATATATATATATATATATATGTAAGAAACATCAATTTGAAAAGTTATAAAAGTTGTAACTATTAAAAAATAATAAAATTTACATAAGTAAAGAAAATAAAAAATAATAATAAGCATGTGTGTGCGTGTGAGACTAAGAAAGAAAAAAAAAAGTGGATAAAATTGTAATAATAATCCTATATAAACTTTATTAAATTAATTTGTTGTTATTGAGGATAAATTAGCGCCAGTGCCACATGAGGATAAAAACAAAACAGAAAATGTAGAGAAAAAACAACACAGAAAAGGTAGAGAAAAAACCTTGTGGCAGTGTCAGCCGGTTCAGGCAGCCAATGAAAATAAACAACTGTTCACGTCCCTATGTATATAGTGTATGTATAATGTTTTATATTTTACTCAAATTATACTACTGTTTTCATTCTATGAGTTTTGTTTCTTGAAAATAATTAACCTAATGTTTATGGTTGTGGTCTCAGAAAGGGAGACAGAAACACTAAACCGAGCTCGTCAGCTGGTTTTTAGCAACGATAACATCCTACCCACCCTCCCTCACCAACTAGGGTATGTATTATTTTCATTCTTTTTTTTATATATATAATTTTGGATTAATTTCCCACATATCATAAACTTTTTTGCTTGAGAAAGTAGAGTGCACAAACTTTTTTTTTCCGGTATATTGTCGCTAAATTAGGGTTTTTTTGTTTAGTTTCCGACAAATTGTCGCTAAAATTAGGGTTTTTTTGTTTAATTTTCGATTAATATTCTATTTTGTCGGCAAGTTTGGTAGGAAATCGACCGGTTCTCTAGTAGTTTGTTGAAGATAGTAATGAAAAATCATTTAAGATTTTTAATTAATTTCAAAACCAAAGTTTTCTTTTCTTGGACCAAACAAATAACATATGAAGCTTTTGTTACTAGTGACCCTAATTTGATCATAGATGTCAAAAAATAATACAAGTGTCCTATTTTCGTATATAAACAAAATTGACCAATCATATTGAAATGTAATGTAGTGGACAACCAGTGGTACATGGAGGGTTTCATCATCAAGCAGGTTGCAACATGGGCAGTACAGTATGTCCTACAAGACTCTTTTCCGGCACTTCCACCACCATTTTACCTCCACCGCCACCACCGCCACCGTCACAACCCGCTCAACATATGTATACTTCGCAAGCATCACGCCTCAATAACCCCTACTCGTCGCAATATCCGATAAACGATTACTTTATCGGACACGTGTGCTCCGGCAATCCACCATCATTCAGCCTCCAAACAGTACCGGATAGTACGAATAACTACACATGTGTTGGTGCACCTATTGGGCAAAGCTTCACACTTGCCGGAGGGAGTGGTGGTGGTATGGAAATGTCTGCATCACCGGTCACAAGATATCCTCAAGATGGGTTCTAATAAAGATTGTATTTTGAACTACTTTTTCGCCCTAAGACCTAAATATTTGTTTTTACTAAAATTAGTTTCGCTATCCAAAAGGGGTTTACGGTGCAACTTGTTGACCGTTTATCTGCTAGTTTATTGTAATCATGTTATGTTTTATAAAATTGACCCTGTTGTGGGGATAATTGTGCAAATCTTAAAGTAGGGTTTGATAGTGTGAGTATGAACAGAATGAATGCAAGTGTGTTTGGTTGGATTTTAACTAGATATAGACTGAAGACATTGTATTGAATGAGATTGTAATTGGTGTGTGTAACCAGATATGTGCAGGTGGGTCCGACAAGTTAGATTTCAACTGGAAGTCCCAAACTCCCTTTTGGATTTCAATTTTTATCTCTCCTCGCATGGGGATTGAGAATGAGTCACATTCTTATCATTTCTTATTTACATTTTGTTATTACATGAAGTTAATGATTGATGAAACATATATGATTATATAATATAATCCACAATGGCTTCTTGAATCCAGGTTAAACTGGTCTTGTTTATGAGTTAAACTACGAGTATTTAATGAAGATCGGAACATACAGTTACACCTATAGTTTCTTGGATCGAAGCTAAATGTTGGACGATGTCCAATCTTTCTTTTTCTTTCCAATAACTTTTGTGTAATCTTTTTGCTCAGAAAACAATTCAGATATCCTTTGGATATTAGGCAGGATATTAGGCATGACATATTCATCTTGCAAAACTTGTGTCCATATATATTGGCCTACACATCTCCATTTTTTTTCAAAGTTTAGGTGTTTTGATGCATGTTGTCTAATTTCATCTTTAACTTCTATTAGTTTTCATTTGGGCTTTGATGTTTCCATGTTATGTTTCTTATTTTTTTTAAATGGTAAAAGTAACAGTTTCTTTTATTATTATATACCTCTATAAAGTGAAGTTAATGATTAATTACACATATAGCAAGATAATATGCGACTAACGAGTTGCGTATTTACTCTCTCTATGCGTAGCAAACTTAAGTCCCAATGGTTAAACTAAAATCATGTAGTACGAGAAGCATCATACGCTATCATTGGCAACTATATGTTCAACTAACAAAATTCAATAAATAAGAAATTTGGACTTGCGTATGTTACTCATGTAGTGATGGTCACAAGAGTTGTCTATATGTGCATAGAATGACAGAGGTTCATTCGGAAACAAACGGAGGTTCCTATGGGAACAAAAAGAGGTTCCTGTGGGAACGAACAAAGACGTATATTGTATGAAACAAATTTAGATGTTTAAAATGTATGAATTTATAGTTTGACAGAGTATGATAAAGTATGATAGTCTATGTTTTCCTTAAACTATGTTTTACGAATGACATGTTATGATAAAACCCCTTTTATTATATGTTTATGAAAACATGAACTCACCAGCGTTAGCTGCCTTTTAGTATGTATATCATGTTAGAAAAATGATAGTATCAGAGGAGCGGTGAGAGCTTGGAATGCATGGACTGAAGGGCTACTTGACATTGAAGACTTACATTCCCCGATAGTTGATAGTTTATGATCAATGACATTGAAGACTAACATTCCCCAATTTTGATTTCTAGATTAAGAACTATGTATTTGTGTTTTGTGCCATTGTGGCATTTCAAGTTATTATCATAGCCTTAGTTTGAGAGATTCAGACATTTACGATAATGTCTGAACTTAAACTGAGAATGGGACGGAGAAAGGAATCTCAACCACAGAAGCCCGACCATGGAAGTATATCAGATAATAGGCAGTTATTGCCTTAATGTAGAGAATAAAAAGTAAACGTCTTAGCACATAGTATAGATAGTTAATGCCTTAGCACAGAGTATAGACAGTGAATGCCTTAGTACAGAGTATAGATACTAAATGCCTTAACACAGAGAGTGGAAACTTGGATACAAGTGTTTACCTTATAGAAAATATTTAGAACTCAAGTTGTAAGGTAAAGTAATAATTACATTATCGATCACCGGCATTAGTAATTTACCTTACTCGTGGTGTTCTAAATAATGACCTATCATGATGATATTAGTATTTCCTTGTCCACACATAGGGATAACAATGGCTAGAGCACATGGGAGGTTGTGTGAAACACCCTACTTATTTTACTTATTTTATCAGAGTTTTATATTGCGGAAAACTTGTCCCAGATCAGTAAAAACCTTGCCATAACGGCTAAGGTAACTTTTATTATAATATTTTTTTTTACAAAAGATGGTATAATTACATCATTCTAAATAGGGATTTCTAACTCCGATTACTCCGTCCTCAAAAAGCTCTATTCCACGTGCCTCTTTCCTGTAGTGTTTGAAAACATTTTTGAATTAGCTTAGGCTAAGTAAGTACACTGCGTCGTTCATTTTATTATGAAACCTTTAGGTTCTTATTGTTCAAGTTTTCTCGGGCTCTCGGCGCCCACGTGACCATCTCCGGACGTACCTCCGGTCACGCTTTTCGTATATTTTATGGGTGTGCTAACCCCCTCGCAACCATCACAGGCCGTACCTCGTGTCCGAGTATTGGCAAGGTCCTTATACTCATCAGTATAGACCCCTTGCATTTGTCACAAATACTCATTTATTCTTCAGCCCCATAGGCTTGGAGTCTTTTACTCTTTCAGCCTCGTAAGCCTAGAGTTACTCTTTCAGCCCCCTAGGCCTAGAGTTTCCTTTTTCTTTTCTTTTATTTATTGAGATCCACCTTACAGGTCGGGTATGTCATTTCATTTGAGACCTTGAGTATCTTTGACTCACAACCTCCCAAATGTATTAAGTATTTGTTCTCATTTCATGTATATGCTTGATTTATTTCCTCAACCAGTCCTTGCCTTAAAACTTCGTAACGGTTTCTCCACGATGCATTAAAAGGGTTTATATATAGGAAGTACTAGCGGCGTATCCACCACCTCTTTAACACTCCGTGAGTACTCCGTTATTCCATTTTAGGGTTTAGACTCGTTCCATCACACTCATTCATATTTGCATGTATTATCATGCATTCACGTATTCATCATGCATTTCACGTATTCATATTCATCACGTATTCACATTCATTATGCATGGTATACTTTCATCTCATATTTATATTAGTCATATATTGTAAACTGGGATGATTTCTTTCCAGAGCAGTACCTCCTACAGAGATGTTTCCAGGAAAGAGTGACGGGTCTAGGAGAGATTTATACACCACTCTTTCCTTAAACAGAACATTCCGTTTGTTAGATAACTACATACCAGTTGGATGTTCTCCCGTACGTTTACTATATTTCGTTATTATTTATTAGTCTATACCCCTAAACATTCATAATGGTTTCACCACGAAGTACCAAAAAGTTTATATATAGAAAGTACCAGCGACGTATCCACCACCCTTGGATACCTCGTGACTACTCCATTATTCCCGTTTAGTGTTTAGATTAAAACGTCATTACCCCGTACCCTCGCCATATCACATATCACATATCACATAATCATATCATATAAGCATGTATTTCACATAATCGTATCTAGGGTACGGGTCCAGTGTACTTACTTTATTCTCGGGTAGTTCCTAGGTTCGCTCCTTGTTTTAAACGCTTCTCTGACTTTGAACCGCACTAGTAGCGTACCGTACTTTCACTCAAACGCGTCGCACCGTGTCTTCTAACCTTTCTTAGAGAGTGTGTCTGTGTGTGAAAGTGATGGTGGTAGTGTTTGATGTTGTTTCATTTGAACGGCAAATGCTTTCTTATTTATAGGCTGAAACTGCACCGATGTCGGACCGAAGTCTAAAACGATATCGGTTCGACGTCCACATGTTGGACCGACGTCTAAAACCATGCCGGTCCGATGTCGAGCTGAGTTATCAAACACGCGTCCCAGCCTCCTGATTTGCTTCAGCAACACACGTCGAACCGTTATGCTTTGGATATCGGTCCGACATACCTTATTTTCATATTCTCCTCGTCGAAACACCCCATATTCATATATTATGGCTCCCGCAACTCATTTTCTAGCTCCAGATATGCTTATGCGAAGTTTTGGGCGATTTCCGGCCGAATAGTCTTCCAGTTTCGAACCCGGTTGGGTCTTTGGCTATGTTTCTCAACCGACACGTGTCTCATCTTATATTTAGGAGTTTTGGGATGTTACATCGTGCCGAGGGCCGAACCGGTCGTATAGGACGACCAATGGTTAACAAAGTGTAAGTAGAGGTAAGTGAACACTCCAGTAACAAATCTGAACCTGTCAAAGTCGAGGAGAACTACCGGGGGCACAGTGTGACAAATCCTAGTGAAGAGTATAATGAGAGGCCAACCTTGGAGCCTATGGTCAAGGAAGGTTTAGCCAAGGAAGTCACTTTTAGTCCTGAAGGACGTTTTACCAGCAGTTCATCTATAGCCGAGGAAGTCGCTTTAGGCTATGAAGGAATTTCTGAATTTACATTTTTAATTTGTATTTAAATTTGCTAGAAATAAAAAAGAATTGTTTTTTAATGAAATAATTACCGACAAAAAATCCATCGGAATCAATTTGCCGATAATGAGCAAAACTGTGGTAGGAAAAAAGGTGTTGGTTATCAGTCGTTAAGTTAACCGTTAGTGATCCGTAGGTAATCACCGACGGAGTTTCATCGAAAAAAGATATTTACCACTGCCATTTAGATGACGTAATATCACCGGCAGATTCTCATCGATGATGACTTTCATCTAACGGTTTTCCAATGGAACTATCTGTCGATGAACCCTCTGTTTTCTAATAGTATGAGGGTTTATATGCTGATTTATAACTGGTTGTGAGCTTTATCAAAATTTATAAAACTAAATATTTTTAAAACTTTGAGATGTTATCATAATTTGTTCACATTTATATTTTATAATTACAAAGTTTACTCTTTAAGATGTTATCACATTTGTCACTTTTTGTTGTGAACTTTTAACTAGATTCCTTTAACATTTTTAAGCGAGAAGATAGTGGAAAATCAGTAAATAGTTATAGTAGAACGTAAGGGACCTACAAAGGCCTAACTTCTGTATTCATCGTTATCTTAATTAAAAGCAAACCATTGGTTTCCAATATTTTTTTCGACTAGTTTTAAAAAATAGATTATATTTAATGTATTTATAAATCTAGTAAAATCAATGTCTTCCATTATGTTTTAGTACCAGTGTTAGCACTATGTTTTAGGTAAAAAATTTCCTGTTTTAGTTTTAATCCTAAATTCGAGATTTACATTCATTTTTCCAAAATTGTAAACCATCCTAAATGAATGATACTTTGTTAATTTCAGAAACCATTTTAGGGTAGTATAATCAATGTTTTGTCCACTTGTTTATATCTTGTTGGTTTCTGGGCAAGACGCCCTATCTAGAGCTATGATCATGTCATATAGAGACAAACACAAAACATTAGGTTAAGCTGGACTAGTAGCATCTAAAACTTAGCTGTATTTAATTATGTACCGACATGTGCCTCAATCTTGGTGGCACCTATGATAAAGATTCTTGAGGCTTCCATTCATATATGTAGTCAAATCTTGAAACTGTTTACTTTTATTATCAGAAATTAAAGTTAAAATGATACGAAACATAATCATCAAATCTTAAATCACAATCCATGCAACATTTGAGTTTGAGTTTCTATATGTTCTTTCAGTTCTTTAATAATTTCTAGCTATAGTATGGGAATACCACATAAATTATAACGTAAACATGAATTGCAAATATGGACTAAAAAGGACCGACGAATGAAGCATATAAGAAAACATTACAATCAATGACTTAATTTAGTGGCAGTGGTGTATACCCTTCAACCAAAAAGTGTTGAATTCTAGTCAGTTAAGACATAGTATAGATTTAGGGTGGAGTAAAGTAAGATTATTTGCCGTTCAAAAAAAATATAAGAAAACATTACTGTCAGTTGTCTCCAAATCCCTCAATCCTTTTAGAACTTATTGAAAGCATCAGATAGGAACTCTCATCCTCGGTCGCTTCTAAAAGCCTTAATGCTTTTTCTTGTTTCTGTCTCTACCTACTTTTGAACATTTTAAAATATGCGAAAGCTTCTGACTTTTCATCGTGAAGTTTTTTGTACGTGATGAACCGTCACAAGGTAGCAAGCGAAAATTTCATCGTTTATCACGGTGTCAAGTCTATCGCACTAAGACCCTTGTAGTCTCCGCCCCATTAAACATAAACAAACCCAATAGTAAATCGTTTTAAGTCTATACCCATTAAGAAAGATAACATAATAAATAAGTTAAGTGCTATTTTCATTCTTGTGGTTTGCTAAAATTTGTCATTTGAATCCAAAGGTTTAAATCTTGCCATTTGAATTCAAAAGTTTCACAAAATTGTCATTTGAATACATTTGACTACCCCTATTTAAGACCGTTAAAAAATTCTGTTAAATCTTCCATACTTGAGGTGTATGTTAGTCAAAACAGTTACAAAATAAATAACCAGCCCCACGTGAAGAGTTTTGTGCTTTCAACCAGCTTCAACAAAACAGCACGAGTATACAACCTCCTAAAACATGATGAAAACACCTCAAGTGTGGAAGGTACATAACCTCCTAAAACATGATGAAAACAACAACATGACATCTAATAGCACGAGTAATGATCTATACCAGTAGATTAAATTAACAACAAAAATCCAACAACAAAATATTGCAATATCAATTGGTAATATCAACACCAAGATCAATTGCCCAAATTGTAGCACATAATCACAAAATCAAGAACAATGCACAACGGGGCCAAAACACCAAATCAAACAGTAGGCTCGATTACATTTGATAATGCAATGGTGATAGCGACTGTGATGCCGACGAACGAAGTAAAATTCATGTGGATCAAAATCGTCCGTAGGGCCACGAACAAACCAAAGTTCTTCAAACAATGCTTGCGATTGTTTTTGGGGACGAAATTGCGATTGCGACTACTACGTTTGATGTTGATTATGTGGACGAAAGAGATTGATTTTGAGGGTGAGAATTCGTTTTTTGCGATTATCTAAAGAGATTAAACGCATAATACCCCTCATGTGGGCTGGTTCTTTATTTTTTTAATTGTTTTGACTGAAATACCTTAAAGTGAGGAAGGTTTAACGAAAAATGTTAACGGTGTTAATTAGGTATAGTCAAATGACAATTTTTATGAAACATTTGGATTCAAATAGCAAAATTAAAATTTTTAAATTCAAATGACAATTTTTAGCAAACCATAGGAATGCAAAAGACACTTAACTATAATAAATAAAAGGCCCAATTCGATATCATATATATATATAATATGATTAGAAACTAACCTACATGCATATCTTATGAGTGTGTGTGATTTATCTTTGAGATTACTATAAGAGCGATTTGTGTATAATATATCTAGAAAAATGTTTTTTTTTTCTTAATCTTGAATTGATGGTTCAATGAGTTCCATAACTCTATATAAATGCCAATTCAAAACAATAAACATATTATTTACTCTATAAAGTTTGCTACAAACTAGCAAACAGATGTGAAGGAAATGCATGTACAATCAACCAATGGAAAACCTACATCTTCAATAATAATAATAATAATAATAATTCAAAGATGAAAACGACTTATCATCAGATGAATATGTAACCGATGTGGATCTTAAAACCAAATGCAAGATCACGCGAGGGTCCGTCCGAAACACAAGTTTTTATAATCATTATCAGCACCTAAACAATAGTTTTCATTATTCATCAGAAATAGTTTTGTTTACATCTCTCTCTCACACTCTCACACACACACACGCACACACTTAAAGGATACATCGTTTTCATGACGCCATAGCTCCTATATATCATCATACAGTAGAAGTAATATTTTATATTAACTTGTAGCTTTAGCCTTTAGTTCTGGACTGTTGTGTGTGCGCAAAAACGTACGGCTAGATGCGTGTGTTTTCTTAAGTTTCATTTAACAATGAGTGTGTGTTTGTGTGTGTCCTTTGAAACAGACATGACTTTGAGTTGTATGGGAATGATGTTGAGATGGCTGTTGGTTAAGTATCTTTTTACTGTTATATTTTTTGCAACTTTTTTTAATTAACATATTTTTTGAAACTAACAAATTCAATTAAATTTCATCCATTGGGGTAGGGCCATTGGGGATTATATTATAAGATGGAATTCTAGAAATTGAATAAATAATAATTATTAGCAATTAGGGGAAACTAATTATTGGTTTCTTGTAAAAATGTGTGATTTTAACAAAACTTTGTAAACATGTGGGTTTCTATTTGTTTTATGATGGGTGCTAAGCACCAAAAAACTTAGTTTGTGAATTGATTGGGAAATTTACTCACTTCATCAATTAGCATCATGGGCGGAGGATTTTGTCGAAAATATCTCGGTGATTGGGATTATCGACAAGAATACATCAGACAAACCACTGGGAGATCCGTATTATGGACGTACGATCTCCTGATGCTAGTCTGTTAGAGGCCCTTGGACTCACCGGTAGCGGTATAATATGGACTTGTTGTGGTCCCTTCCGGAAAGACACACTCCCTTCTTTCGGCCTTCATCATCTGCTCCAATGGTTGCATGTCATCAACCTTTGGCATGTCGAGACTCGAGACACGTACTTCTCTTTAAGGAGTTTTTCATAGTTTTCTTGCAGTTTAACAAAACGAAATAAATGTGTTAGTTTATTTAAAAAAAGATATACAAATACTATTTATTAACAAAAATTGAACATAGACTTCATGCATCTTCTCAAAAGGCCATGTTCGTTCACCCGTCAATGGTAAGTGACCCACACCGACAAACCACCGGAAATGTAAGGCGGGAATCTTAGCAAAACTCCGAGCCACAAAATTTTGACACATTACTAACGGATAATCTTTTGGAAACCAAATGGGAGGGAATCTTTTCTTAAAAAGCTAGTGTGTGGGAATTATTAGCTTTATTTCACTGACGGATAACTGACTGGGTCTACCAAAATCCAAAAAAAAAATAAGTAAAAGGTGATGTTTGGTGGATTCTACCGGTGATCCGTTGGTATACGCCCGACGCATGCATCCGTCGGTGATATTTTTCTAATTGTTAATTACCTCCACTCACTTCGCTTAATAAGTGGTAGTTCGCTCAAAAAGTTTCCTATGTCCGCTACTGCAATATGCATCAATTAAAATTACATCCTCCTTTCCGTCTTCATTTCCTGATCGATATCACCATCTCCGCTATTGCACTCGTTATCTTCTACATCTTTATCGTCGTGTTTGCTCACTGTGGGTGGAGGTAGATTCCTTATTAATAAAACTTGGTCTCTGACCAAGTTTTTAGGTTGAAGTATATGTGTTGACCCCTTTTTCTTCACCCCAGCCATCGTATCACAACCGCCTCTCAAAATAGAATGAAAACTCAAAATTACATCCCCGTATATAGTATAATTACAATGACTAAAAACCTATCATGTTTACAAAATGCTCTTAAAGAACACTTATTTAAAAAAAAATACCAAATTTCCTACTCTTGATCTCATCTTAAAGTTATATGATTTTGTAGCCAAAATTATGGGTCAATGTGAAGTGGAACATTTACACCCTATATATTTCTGAATATAAAATGTTTTATGAATTCTACAGGTAAGTTGGTGAGAAACTCTTAATTGTCACATGCAATATCAGATGTTTAAATAATTATAAGGACAAAGAAGTATAAAAATAAAATATAAGGACAAACAAGTATAAAACCTTGGTCTGGAATTGAAATATATAAAAAATAATTAAGCTTTTTAAACAATTAACAATACCAGGTCGTTACCAGCATTCCATCCTGTGACCAATATTTAATGATATCCATAGTTTTGATATATTGCAGTAACAAAGGCTAGATGTTACAGACCTAGAGGCTAAGGGCTAGATACTACAACAGTGTACTGATAGGTTAGTGTATGTGCAGCACTGTAAAGTGTTGAAAGAAAGCAACTAGAGCATTTTGGTTCTTACAGCCTCTCTCCTTTTAAATTTTGTTGCTACTGTTTCTCTCATTTACTTGTCCAATCACCAATCATCATTTTTTGTTCACCAACTAACCTTCCAAGAGAGAACAAAGGAATTTCTTCAATATTTACGTCCATCTGGTTGTTGGTATGATCAAAGCTTCAAATATTACATATGAGTAAATAAATATTATGAACATTGTTATTGTATCCTAGGCTAAATAGTCGAATGCTAGAAACAAGTGTCACACCCGTTCTTTTGGTCTGTTACCCGCCACCAAATGCCAATAACTGTCTTGTAACTGTCAAGGATAATGGTTATAAAATAGTCTTTATTCATTCCGAAATAAAATATGCAATTCTTATAACATGTTCTCTCAATTCAGATCACATTTATATTCTACAATTAGTGTTTCTTAAAGTGCATTAGGATTCATCAGTGGTCTCACTCTTAAATGTTAATCCATATGCTTAACTTGTAACGTGGTAGGTTAAGAGGTATTGTTTATCAACTGCGATGTTTCTTGTGTTTTATCTATTACAATGTTGATTTTGAGTCAGACATGAAGTTTCCTCTTTTAGATTTTAACAAATAAATTTCTTCAGTAATAAGTACTGCCTCCTCAAAAGGTTTCTAGTTTAGATTTACCTCGTTCTTAACGGCATTTACCGGAGACAAGGAAAAACATGAGGAGATTTCCTTTAGTGAGAATGAAATATGACCCAGCAATTACTGGTTCTCGTTAGCAGGGTACTTCAATTATGAGGAACCAAAATGTACATGATTAGTTGCTAAAATGAATCAAGCCGGAATTGCATAACTCAATGAAGAAAGATAAGAAGACACATTTTGAAGTTTTCCAGTTAGAAAAAAAAACATGAAGTTTACAAAACTAGAAGCACCAAGGAACAGTTTAGTATATGTGTTCAAGAAGAAAAGGGATGCAAGGAAGTAAGTCATCCAAGAGAATATTATCAACAGATCTAAAGAAAGATTGTCAAAGATGTTTAATCAAGTTACTAAAAAAGGAAACTAGAACTAGTTCGTGATTTACCACCTAGAGACGCACGAGTCAAAAGCCAAGAAGATGGAGTACCGGTTAAAGATGATGATATTCAAGAAAGTGTGAAGACATGGAGGAGTTTGTTCATGTTCAAGACAAAGCTCATGCTGCAATTTATGAAAATAAAGTTCAAGATATCATGCAAAAGACGGGGCAGAATACCGAAGTTCAAAGGTATTGATCTTCTACAACATGCATGTGATTAAAGGAGTGATGTTGGAGCCTGAAAATTAGAAGGACACGTCTTAAACAAATACGGGGAGAATATTGGAGCACAATTGTTTAAACTTTTTGGGTCAAAGTAAACAAGTCATTTATGTAAATAGTTTAAACTTGTAGTTAGAGTCGATCAGTTGTGTAATTATTGTAAGTGAAGGGGGTGTATCTGTCAAACCCAAATCTAGAAACCGTAAATAGGTATGTAAGGGAACTACGTTTTCTCAAACGGTGTGTCGATCACTGTTAGGGTTATAAAGGTAACAAACAGAGACTATAATCAAGTTAGGATATTTGGTTATCATATCAAAGATTCCTAGTTTTTATTTTTTATTTTTTTTTTATCATTGTGCTCAATTGTATATTCATTGAGATTCTATGCAACACTTATTACATATATACACAGTAGATTATCAACTAATCTACTGCTACCAACATACTACCAATATGAATAAACCAAAAGTGGAAATACAAATGTGCCTAAAATGTTTACAATTAAAGGAAGAAAGAATGCCAAGATCTCAATTTAGTGAGCTGGAACTAACACACCACTACATCCATGATCCATATAAAGCCTCAAAAAGGTGACTTTGTGCACATACTTCAATGATTGAAAATGTTGACAAGAACTAGTGAGACCCCACCCATTTCGACCTGTTTAGTCCCTCCTCACCCTGACCACAAATAAACAGCGTCCCATGTCTGATAGGACCAATACTTAAGAAATAGTCCAGTTAGAGCATCTCCAACACGTCACGTACGTGTTCGGATTGATAACGATCGCTATAGCGGAAGAACAAAGCGTTCGAGGAGATGAGACCCATTCGACCGCTCCCCCATCCAAAATTCCCGACACGTCAAAATGGGCTTGTTTAAAAAATACAGGTTTTGGGTCGGCAGATATGACCCGTTTAAAAAGTGGATCAACTCAAACATGACCTGCTTAATCTGTGGGTTGACCTGTTAACCCGTTTATATCATCTTCGTCTCTTCCGTTTTGTGCCATATTCGAAGACATAAATTTTAAGAGTTTATCTCTAAAAGTATGTGCTCTTGAAACAATCCCGCAATTTGACTTTATATAAGACTTTAAAAATAAAGTTAAAACAACATCAACTTTTATAAGTTAAAACAAAACTACATATAAGTTAAAACAAAACTACATATTATATAAGACTTTAAAAATATATTTGTTTCGTGTCGGATTTCCCTAACGACATCAAAAGTTGAGTTTTATATTTTTACAAAATTTCGGCATTATAACTGCAGTAAATTAGAGTTGTCCCAAACGACAAGTCCTGTTTTAATCACAATATCAAATCTCATCAACAATAACAATATCTATAGAGTGTGAATATTTAAAGTTAAGTATTTTGATTTTTAATTTTTTCTCTAACAATATATTAACTTTTAAAGGTGAAACTAATTTTCTCTTTTGAATTATTTCATCAACTCTTCATTTTCAACAATTTTATTTAATTAGTTTTAACTACAAATTTTCTAATTTTTCCAATCGTTTTTTTTAATCTCGAGCTAAATGTTTAAACCCAAGTTTTTCAATGAAAGACAAAGAAACAAACTAAAACAATAAAAAAATGACACCAATTACAAAAAAGAAAGTTTTGTTTGAGTTGGAGTATTAAGTGTTTATATTGTTATCAAGTCGCTAGTTATTACTCATATTCATGAACGAAAACAAAATGGGTCGACATGACACGAATAAATATATGGGTTGGGTTAGGGTTGAAGAATTCAACCCGCGAACCCGACACGATTGACACCCCACTCTTAGATGGGAGGTCCTGGGTTCAAAGTCAAAACATGAGTTAAATTATTTAGTGTAATTTAGAAGTAGAACTATGATAGATTTGTCGTTAAAAAAAACTAAATCATACAAATAAACATAAATTTTTGGTTAAAAGTTAATTAAAAGCACATCAGACACATTATTTTCGTACATTATCCAGGGGTACATGGGTGGTTTCCACAAATTCCACATTTTAGTCACAAAACCCAGTGTCTCTTTTCCATTGTGTGTGACAGGAAACCTGATAACTTTTCTTCAACTTGATTACTCTTTTGAGTTTTCACTGTCTTTATTTATTAATATTCCAACCCATAAGACATTAACACCCAATTTCAACTTCAAGATTATTGTTTCACCTCTAGTTTTCTTTATTTTCTCTCTGTGGTACCAAGATGTATGCACCATAGGCTTCACCCCACAACCCTAACTATCACTTCTTTCTTCAACTTCGGTGGTCAGTTGTGCTTAATTAATTAGACTCTCTTACACTTTATCTTGGTTTTCAGGAGCAACCCTCTTCACCTCAACAACTTACCTGATGATTTCATCAGAGACCAAACCAAACAACCACTTGATGATTCCTCTTCTGCTGCTTCTGGTACTACTTACAATCTTCTTCTTTTTTGGGAAATTTTAGAGACACCGTCTACTTTTTGAACTACATCTGCCCTAACCGTCACGTATAGGGCTAAATGTGACATTTAGGTCACCAAATGTCACGTATAGGGCAATCCGTCACCCTTATCCACCAAACTTTGGAATCGGCGCGCCAGAGAATGTCGGGATATGTTGGTGGGTTTTCTTTTAGGGTTGAGTTGGGTTTTAGGGTTTTGGTGGTGTATATGTCACATATAGGGCTAAATGTCACCCCTTACTTATTTTTAAAAAAAATTATATATGTATGTTTTTATCACGTTAAGAGTTTGGAAAAATCGGTAGTTATAGTTTTTAAAATCTGGTCACCTTCATTATCGGTTTATGATGTAAAAAGTGAATAACGACTTTTTTTTTTCTTTTGGTTTTTGTTTTTATCATGTTAAGAGTTTATAAATATCGGTAGTTATAGTTTTTAAAATCCGGTTACCTCGATTATCGGTTTGAGATGTAAAAAATGAATAACGATTTTTTTTTTCTTTTGGTTTTATCACGTTAAGAGTTTGTAAAAATCGGTAGTTATAGTTTTTAAAATCCGGTCACGTCTTTTTTATTATAAAACTAGCTTTTGTTTTAATTTTCGGTTTGAGATGTAAACTAAGAGTTTTTATTGCGTGTTAAACTACTCGTAAATAAAATCACATATATAAACATCATATACAACCATTACAAACACAACAAAACCATCATAAATAAAATTGCATACATAAATACAATAATTTTGCACACATAAAACAAAAGTACAAATCTATCTACCCCTCCATCTCGTCATCACCACCCGCATCGGACCCACCCGCACCGGACCCACCCGCACCGGACGTGCTAGCACCATCGTCGCCCAACGGCCGGGGTGGTGGTCTCAACAACGGCCTACCGGCGGCCCAATAGTCCACGACCGTGTGGTCGATGATCCACTGCATCATCTCCTCGATGCGCGTGACCCGGGCCTCGGTACGCGTGCCCGGGCCTGAGTATCCTGAATCATATCCAGTGTGGCGGCAGGCAACCGCACGACATTGTACACGCGCGGAGGATGCTGCGGCGGCACCGGCTTGACTGGCGGCTGAACCGGGTCATCCCCTATGCCGGGCACCTCTTGAAGCTGCTCAAGTTGGACCTCTTTGCCAACCAGTGGGTTGGGGTCCACCAACGGTACGGGTATCCCGGCCTCCAAAACATCATATCTCCTCACCAAACGTCATTGCCCGTCCAGGAACTTCTAGGCGATCCTCATCCCATTCGTCGTGGCTCGGCCCGCCACGCGCGGGGAAACCGGAGGCATAGGTAGCCCTGTCATTATATGAGTGTATCCCAGGCCTCTGGCGATCTGCTACACGATGTTGCCTCCGACCAACGCCCCTCGTGCCTGCCTGAGATTGTAACCGGCAAAGTAATCTGCCAGACCACGAGCGAGATGACATGGTGTGTGTGTGAGCAGACACCGAAGATAGAAGAGTTCTATTGCGGTGACCCTATCGGTGCCCCTGCCACGTCCAGCGATGGATGTGGCGATCAGCCAGTGCATGTAACGATAAAGAGGGTTTCGTATGTGAGAGACCTTGCTATCGGCCCCAAACGCATGGTCACCAATCGCAGGCCACCAGACACGGTGTGCGTCATCTGGCCCCATATAGATAGTCGTGGTGTAGATCGGCTGCCGAGTCTCCTCCTCGGTATTGAGGTTGTTGACAACAGCAAACCGTCTAAGGGACATACGATGCAAAAGCCCGAACATGCGGAAAGTAAACTCAGTCTCTTCCCATTCCTCCGCAATATCAGTCTCGGCTCTGGCAATCCCGGCTCACGCAGCCGGAACAAAAATGTAGAGTACACCTCGATGGTAAGCTCTCGATGTGCGGGCCAGCCCATAGTAAATAGCCTATCCCGCGGACCATCATCTCCAATAATCGTTGTGGCCCTCGCTAGCTCGCCAACCTCATCTAACCACTCTCATGACATAACGGTGTTGGGCTACACCGTCCTCCCTCTAAGAGTCATAAACCGCTGGTTGTCGTCAATCCCTAAAATAAACTCCTGCTCATCATCGGGACCAGACATATCTGCGCATAAATCCGTATTTATAATTAATTAAAATGTTTGTTAAACTAACGTTTAAGGTTTACGGTTTAAGGTTTAGGTTTACGGTTTAAAGTTTAGGTTTATTATTATTATTATTATTATTATTATTATTATTACACATATACAACACATATACACACATATACCACACATATACACACAAACATACATACACATATACAACACACATATACACACATACATGCACATATACAACACATTCATACACATATATCACAAATATACACACACATACATACACATATACAGCACACATATATACACATATACCGCCATAAACCGTCGTAACCCGTCATAAACCTACACTAGATTTAAGGGTAAACCTAACAAATCTAAGTTACTAATCGTTTGAAAACCATAAAATTACTTACTTGGTTGCGGTAATCGTCTCCGGTGCTCCTCTTCTCCACCGGTCCTCGTCTCTGGTGGTTGCGGTGGTGTGTGAGAGAGACAGTGGTAGTGGTGGACGGTGAGAAAGACGATGAAGGTGGTGCAGGAAGACGGTGGTATGAGGAAGACGGTGGTAGTGGGGGAGACGGAGGAAGCGGTCACAGATGGTTGATCGTGGTGACGGTTCTGTGGTAGTGAGGCCTATATGTAACGGATACGAATCAACGGTCACATATGAGTCTAACGGTGATCGTTCAACTTTATTGGGTGCGGGTTGTGTTTCTATCAACACATGATGACGGTTAGGTGCGCGTGACCCGGGCCAGGATTTATGTTGTGTTCATATCAACACACAGTGACGGTTAGGTGCACGTGACCCATACACGTATTCATCGTGTATGTATGTATCTAAATGTATTTACATTACTTTGATAAGCATGCATGCAAAAAAGAGAAATAGAACGTAGACGATGGGACATATGCTTGACTCCCCATAAGCCATCTACGGAGGCCGTCGGAGATATCGGCAGGCTCTGAAAATGGCGTACAGGGAGCCAGGCATACACGTGTTCATCGTGTATATATCTAAATGTATTTACATTACTTTTACCTCAAGCCAGCCACCATTGTCTCACCTCATTTTCGATGAATCACTCATGTTGTCTCACCAAATTAACACCTCCCTCTTGTCTCACCAAATAAAGACACCGTCTATTTGAACTATATATAACATATGGACCTAAACGTTACGTAAGGACCGAAACGTGACCGCGACGTCTTTATTGGGATACACTTTTTTCCAGGTTTGTGTCACCCGAATAATATCTACCGTCACATCTAGGTCCAAACGTGACGGTTATGAACCAACAATGGACGAAAAGCCTTAGGGTGACGGTTATTCTCCAACTAAATATAACGTATGGGCCCAAACGTGACGTATAGACCTAACCGTGACCTTTATTATTATTATTATTAGCGTGCCATTTACAGGCTAACCGTCACGTATTATGGAGATTTTTACGTGACGTTTAGACCTAACCGTAACGTATAATAGCTCACCTTTTGAATTTTAGCTCACCGTTCGACCTATCCATGACCTTTGGGTGTGTACGGTTCATATTTCATTACCGTTTATGTGCACCTACATACACATATTACATACATACATGCATGCATACATACATACATACAGGCATGCATACATACATGCATTCATACATACATGCATGCATACATACATGCACCCATACGTACATACATACATATAGTCATATTACATACTTACAGGCATACATACATACATACATGCATCCATACGTACATACATACATATAGTCATATTACATACATACAGGCATATATACATACATACATACATACATGCATGCATGCATACATACATTCATCCATACGTACATACATATAGTCATATTACATACTTACAGGCATACATACATACATGCATCCATACGTACATACATACATACATATAGTCATATTACATACAGGCATACATACATACATATAGTCATATTACATACATACAGGCATACATACATACATACATATAGTCATATTACATACATACAGGCATACATACATAAATACATATAGTCATATTACATACATACAGGCATACATACATGCATACATACATACATACAGGCATACATACATACATACATACATGCATACATACATACATACAGGCATACATACATACAGGTATACATACATACATACATGCATACATACAGGCATACATATATACATACATACAGGCATGCATACATACATACATATGACTATATGTATGTATGTACGTATATTCATCAGCCTCTCTTGATGTCACGATTCTGTTCATTAGCCTCTCTTGATGTCACGATTCATCAGCCTCTATTGATGTTGCTACAGTTCCTAAACCTATGGCTGTAATCGATGATGAGAATATGGTTGTGTATGAGTGTATGTATGTATACGAACGTATTTGAAGATGATTTGAGATCAATATGTGTATGTAGGTCCACATAAACGGTAATGACAAGTGACCCGTACACATCAAAAGGTGACGGATAGATCGAAAGAGGAGCTTGTTCATCAGCCTCTTTTGATGTTGCTACAGTTCCTAAACCTATGGCTGTAATCGATGATGAGAATATGGTTGTGTATGAGTATATGTATGTATACGAACGTATTTGAAGACGATTTGAGATCAATATGTGTATGTAGGTCCACATAAACGGTAATGACAAGTGACCCGTATACATCAAAAGGTGACGGATAGGTCGAAAGATGAGCTAAAATTCAAAAGGTGAGCTCGAAACGGTGACGTATAGAGCTAGCTGTCACGTAAAAATTGCGGATATACGTGACCGTTAGTCTGTAAATGACACCTGATAATAATAATAAATAATAACCATGATCGCGAGACCCAAACGTGATAGTTTGGAAATACACGTGACCTATAGATCCAAACGTGACAGCGATGTTTAAATAATAACTGTGACCGCGAGACCCAAACGTGATAGTTTGGAAATACACGTGACCTATAGATCCAAACGTGATGGCGATGTTTATTACGGTGGCAGACATATCTGGAAAATGTGAAATACACGTGACCGTTAGAGCCAAACGTGACGGCGATGTTTATTACGGTGACAAACATCTCTGGCAAATGTGAATCCCAATAAAGGTAAACGGTCACTGGGAGGTCCATACGTGACGGTTGCATCCGTTTTATATATACTTCACTACGCAGAGAGCCAGCATAATCTACACCTCTCTCTCGTTTAGTTCACTATACACGACCACCGGAGAAGAACACCATCGCCGGAGAAGAAGACCACCGCCCTACCCACACTTCGAACAAATCTCACCGGAGCCACTTCTTGGCGGTGCAAACCACACCGGTATGTCTTCTTCTGATCCGTACTTGAAATACATACCCTTACAATTATTTATCAAGGCTTATTTATCAACGTTTTCTTCCGATCACATTCACGGTTAATTTCTTTGTTAAGTCTTGAAAATTTCCAATGGAGACTTCATCATATCTGAGCTCATTTTTTTTTATTTTAAAAGTTATTTACTTTATTGTATTCAAACATAATGAAAACATAGTGTTTGATATTTTAGTGTTTACCAGTAGCATGATGGAAGTTGTATGGGTAAAATGGTTGTGCGTGAGTATTTAATGGACGTCGATTCTACATTATTAGTAAAATAATAGAACTAATAATGGAGCATCGACGTCGATTAAATCTTCATGCACAACCGTTTTACCCATCCAACTTCTATAATGTTATTGGTCAAACATTAAAATGTCAAACACCATGTTTCCTTCATGTTTGAATACAATAAAGTCAATAATTTTTAAAATAAAAAAGGTGTGGTCAGATATGATGGAGTCTCCATCGGAATTTTTCGAGACTCAACATTGGAACCAAACGTGAATGTGAACAGAAGAAAAACGTTGATAATAAGCGTAATAATGTGAACGGAATAAAATACTTTGTCTGTTTTATATGAAACTGTCGCCTTGCATATGCGATCATCGTCCAATACATTCTCCGCATCCCCATCGTTTCCTTTCAAATGAACGGAAGACTCACTGTCGTCTGTGTCATTCGTATGGAAACTATCCGACACGTGTGTAGGTTCTGGTTGTGACCGGTATGAGAAATGTTCATAATCTGGTTCTGGTTGTGACCAACACGACAGATGTACGTAATCCGGTTCTGGTTGTGACTGGCACGAGAGATGTACGTAATTCGGTTCTGGTTGTGACCGGTATGAGAGATGTCCATAATCCGGTTCTGGTTGTGGCCGGTACGACCCTTGACCGTAATCCGTCGGTCCAAATAGTGACATGTACGCCTCCTGACTGTAATTCGGTAATGGTTGCTGCTGCGACGACTCTTGACCGTATATATTCAACGGGTTGGTTCCCCCCCCCCCCAAGAAGGGTGACTCTCGAATACGAAATACTCCTGAAAATGTAATGGTCGGTTAGATACCCGACGTAAAATAAAAACTTGCACACCACTAAGTTTACCCGTCCCAGAAGAACCCTTAATAAAATAAAGACTTGTTAAACCTGGTTCAGATCTTCGAAGGTTGGCTCCTCATTCAAGTCTGGAATCTTTGACTTCTGATAAGGATCTCCCGAACTCGACATCGGTGTCAGGCGTGAAACAAATATTACTTGGGTGTCCCAACAACAAATAACCACAACCAAGAACTCAAACACGCTCTTTCGTCTATACTTTATGTTCTTTTTATTATGGTGAAAATGGTAGTGTCGGGTTTATGTATGATGGTGGGTTTAGTGTGATGAAAGTGAGTGGTGAGAGTTGTGGATTGTGGGTTTAATGTGATGAGAGTTGTGTTTGATTTTGGGTTTAATGTGTGAGTGAGTGGTGAGAGTTGTCTTAATATAATCTGAATCTGCAACCTAACCGTCACGTATAGGTCCAACGGTGACGGTTAGGTTAGGTGTCCGACAACACTGTCAACGTTAAGTTTCTGTCAAAACAACCTCGTACACAACCGTCATGTATTGGCCTATACGTGACCGTTAGGGTTCCCTTTTTGCAGACTGTAATACCTCGTATCAACCTCGTATTATCAATGTCCTTTTTATTTCCGGACTCACGAGAGACATACCATCACGTTTAGGCCGAAACGTGACCGTTTAGGCCTAAACGTGACCGTTTTGGTGACAAACGTCACGTTTAGACCTATACGTGACAGTTAAGTCAGGTGTGAAAAAAAATCAGCGGTGTCCCTAGCACAACCCTTTATTTTTCTTTTTTTCTAAAAGTGAAGTTGAAAATTTTATTTTAGTTAAATCTTAAGGTGTGTCTTTCAATTGCAACTCCTACAAGATTTTTGTGTACTTTTTTGAAGTAGGGTTGTATTTAAAAAGGAGAAACAATATGGTAAAAGAAATAGTGAATGCACTTTAGAGCATTCATATCAGGTCTTTATACTTTTCTTTATAATTTAACTAAAAATCATAAATTCATTAAAAAAAATTGTTCATTCACATTTCATTCCTTATCCTTATAGTTTTAAAGAAATAGTTAAGGAATTGATATATTTAAGATTATAATGTTCATTTCCTTATAATCTTAAGAATAAATATAAGGTTTAAAAAATCTGATGTAAGATCTTTATAACTTAGATCTTATTTTTTTGCCTTATAATTTAACGATATGGTATATATATATATGCACAAATCCTGACGTGGATGCTTTAGTGACATCAAATAATGTCACATTTAAGTAATTAATTGAAATATAAATTTTTGGTGTTCATATGCTTTTTAGGGATCTATAGAAAAAAAGAAAAACAGATCAGAAGACGATAGCGGGAAGGTTTACGAGTGTCGGTTTTGCTCACTCAAGTTCTTCAAGTCTCAAGCTCTTGGTGGGCACATGAACCGTCATCGCCAAGGTCTCTCTAGATCTCTCTCTCACACACAACATACACAGAGAAAGTGTGTTCTAAAAACATGAGATAATGTCTATATGTTTCACATGAAGTGTGCTCTTGTTTTCTTGTCTTTATTTCAATGAAGTTTAAATATGCCTGTTGAAAAATAATTAACTTGAAGTTTGTGATTGTGGTCTTAGAGAGGGAGACAGAAGCACTAAACAAAGCTCGTCAACTGGTTTTCAGTAGTGAGAATATGCTAACCCCAACGCATCACCAACTAGGGTATATGTTCCCTTCGTCCCTCACTCTTATATCTGCTTATTGTTGTTTATTTATGTGCTTTGAAGTCATGTTGCAGATTATTGCTTACCTAGTTAAAACTTTCTTTAATGAAAAGATGTTAGAAAACCCTAGTTAAAATTCTTGACGTGATAAGAGGCCTACTCATAATAACTGTTCATAAAAGATGCATTAATCCAACTCATATGACTTTTAAATATTTTTACTGGGAAGAGCCTTTACTTCTACAAAATTACCAACGATTTTCTAGCCGTTGCACTTCTGTCGGTAATTTTAGTGGAACATATGTATCCGGTCAAGCATTAAAGGTACCACATAAAATCGCGTACCAAAGAGTTTGTAGCCTGGTTGTATCATTGTGTGTATTAAAGGTGTTCTGACCAACTCGTTGAGGGATCCAGTCCTGTGATGGACTGGATGTAGATTTAGTAGTCGGTTTATAGTGTGCGAGTTAGTCTACCAGTGTCTTGTAGGCCACATCACGGTCGCATCACCTCTCTACTTTTTCCTCACAGGAGGGTAGGGGGTACGTTTAATCTATGCCTTTACAAAATAACTAAATAAGATAACTTTTCAAAATGAAAACCAGTTGAGCAGACTCTTTTTTATCATATGAATTTTTTTGTTATTATTAATATTAATCCCCTAAATATTGTTTCTATTATGTCTTCTTTTCTTGATCTAACATTGACATGCTACTAAATACTTGTACTAATGTCCTAATATAGTGGCCAACCCCCGGTGAATGGAGGCTATCATTATGCCACAGGCTTTAACATGGGTGGCACTGTTCATCCTACAAGACTTTTTTCCGGCAGTTCCACCACCATCTTACCTCCACCTCCACCGCCAGCGCCACAACCACATCAACATATGTATACTTCCCTTCCATCAGGCCTCAGTAGCACCTATTTGTCACAATATTCTAACTCGCAGTTGATAAACGACTACTTTGTGGACCCGTGTGTCCCTAGCAATCCACAATTCAGCTTCCAGAATTTGAATTGCGCGACGATACCATCACAAGATCATTAGGATCAATCAATGTTATTAAGATGTATTTTCTGACTTATATTGTTTTTTGCTTCTTTTAGTTTCATCTTCTTTTATAAGGACATCTTAATGTAGTTATGGCGACTGGTTTATGATTATGGATGAAACAGATTGGATTTTGTTCCTGTAATTTAGGGTTTGGTTAGTGGAGGCAAATTTGTTATAGCTAGTACCCCTAGAATTGGATCGGATGAAAATGTAACTGTTTTGCATTATTATATGAGTAACTATAACTATGCAAGTGGGACAAACAACTTGACATTTGATCTTATCTCTTTTCCATTGGGATTGCGGTCCACACTTATGATTTCTTTTGGAGGTAACACTATTTGGTGGTGTTTCATGTTTGTGTTTATGATGTCCATTTATCTTATTGTTTTAGTGTAAATAATCGTGTAATGTGAAGAATTAATTCTGATGAAAGGTTGCATGCTTTTTTATTTTCGTAAACGTAAACGTTATAAAATTTTGAAAACAATTAAACAAATTCACCTAAGATAAGTTAGTTATATCTAGGAAAGATGGCTCCTTAAGATGGCAGTTACAACGCTAACACTTTGGTTTCAATCCTAAGTATTTCTTCGATTGTTGGAGCGTTTCCATAGAAGTACGTCAAGTAAGCGAAATCATGTATTTCTAGAGAGTGCGGCTCGTAAACAGGTTATGGGTTCGTATTCCGGAGAAATTGGGGATAAAATTTGGATGTTTGGATGAATGAAAATGACTGAGATTGACTTCCAAATTTATAGGCCTCAACCAACTACGTGACGAACCATTATGTGGGGTGACGGTCCGTCATTGTCTCAGTGTAACGGATTGTTATGGTTTGGCGAGGGTCTGTCAACAAACTAGGGTTGTGAGTTAGTGTGGCATGCATCAGCTGTTGGTCGTGTATGACCAAATTACGGCCTGACGGTCCGTTATATGGTTACACGTGTCACATCCACTCGGTGAGTCACAGGGACACGCGTCAACATTAAGTTGATTCCTACCTGGGTCTGGTGACGGTCCGTTGCCGTCCTATTTCTCAAAAAAAAATGATTTTTGATCCTTGGGATTTGATCTAATTACATATTTAACCCTTGTTGTTTATTCCTTGCTCAAACTGAGACCAAATTTGACGGGTGTTACAATTAGTGTCTAACATACTAGGTTGGATGTCTAAGGAGTTCAAGGAAAGGTACGATACATAAATCCATAGATTAGAACATTTTACCTATTGGGGCGCCCTTACCCGTACCGACATTTCTAACTTTGGTCTCATTCTCAATTCAAGTCTAGGTATTAAGGGATGCACAGATCTCTTAAACTATAGTTCTGATACCAACTTGTCGATCTCCAAGCCCGGGACGCCTCACGGTAGGCATATCATAAGCATACATAGTTCAAAAACTAGGACTTTTAAAAAGGTCAACAAAATCGTTGCAGCAGAAATAGTCAAAAAAAATCCCAAAACACGCGTCGTGACATTTTAAAGTAAAGTAATGATTTGATAAACTATTACCAGTTTAAGTTTGTTTTTAAGAGAATGGTTTGTAAATGCTAAGTTCAATGATAATGTTTAAAGCTATAAAGTAAATTAGAACTCACTCAGTGAAGCTGGCTTTTAGTATGCATGTCAGATTAAAGTTTAGACATGTATAGAAGCTTAGAGGACATGAAGGCATGGATGTGGTGGCTACTCAGCTTGAAGACTGACATCCTAATAATTATGTTTTTTTTATCAAACAAGTTATGTTTTATTTTGGGTTATAAAGACTTAAATGTATAGGTTGAACGATTTCCGTTGCGAATGAATGAAATTTCCAGTTTAAGAACTATTATGCTAGTGTGTAAATCCAACATATGAGACCCGAGGTGTTTCAATCGTTGTGATTCATTTTGAAATTTTTGATAGATGAAATAGTATAAAAGTAAAGTGAGAAGAGAAGAGGTATAGTGTAGATTTTGTGTAAAAAAAATAAGGTGATATTGTGTCTGTTTATCTTGTTTATAAACTAATAACTCGCATCACCCTATACATATGTTATCGCCGCTATGTTCAAGATCTAACAATCCTCGTATGAACACGCTCCTCTTTAATATTACGTCAAAAAGTTTAATATTTGGACCTATTGTGTCTCAAGTTCTAGACATATTTTATATCATTCGGACCGTGTAGGTCCGGTTAAGGGTTACCCATCACTAAATACTATCAACCTACTACTACTACGATCTAATACTCTATATTTTCAAAATGAAACTAAAGTCTTTTCAACTTTTCATATAATTGTAGACCTTGAAGATATTAAACACAAAAATGATGATCAGAAGATTCAAACAAAAACCACCACATTTAGCTTTAAACTTTGTTGGTCTATATGTAACAAGAAATTGGATCCTAAATGGAATCAGGGATTGATAAAATTAACAGTAAATTACATTTTTTGTCCTTTAACAGTGTACCAAATTTCAGATATCGTCCTTAAACTAATGAAATAAAATAAATCATCCTTTATGTTTATAGTTTGTAACAGTTTACATCCTTTCCACTAACGAGCGTTAACTTTTTTCATTAAGTCTGGTCATGTGCCTTGCATATGAGGGCGTTAACCTAAATTGCAAGAATCTTGTAAATCCAGAATTTGGGAAGAGGTTCAACTAACTAACCATTTCTCGCCAATAAGACCCCTATGAAGATTTGGATCAAGAGCGACATAGACGCCTACGCAACCAGTCATACACTTGCTTGATGGCGGCTACACAGCAACAGTGATGGGCTTCAAGAGTAGTTTTGGCGGTTGGTTTGGAATGTATACAGATGTAATTAGTCCCCAACTTTCTACACATTTCATTTTGACTAGTTAAAGACAGATTGTTAGCATAGACAACATTGGTGCAACAATGATCAACAACATGATGCCAAATCAACCCAACGCAGCCTACTTAAAATGATGTGTTTTGATCCATCACACGCCCTCCCTAACCCGTCCTTCGACAATCATGATCCTGACTTCTTGGGAATAATAACTTTTGAACATTTAACGACGGTTCGTGGACACTAAATGTCTAAATAAACTAATAACAGTATTCCCTTCATATCTTTTTATATAACAAAGCTGTTTCTACAAGTCTTACAGCAACAAAATTATTGACAAACAAATTAAACAGAACAGAAAAACAATAATGTTACGCATAAACATCAAACAACATACAAGCTACATCAAAATTCACCAACATGTGGTAACAAAAAGAATAAAGAATCTGTTCTAGTGTGTCAAATGCGTCACTTTGTTGAAACTTGAACAGAATTTCTTTAATCTCAACGGTTGCTACAAACGTCTATCTAACAGTGCAATGAGAATCAAGCCACCCTGTAATGTCATCGAGCACCTTGAATATCCTCTCATCTGATTCCCCTTCAAGAATGCAGTGGTAACTTCCATCATAAAGCTTCAAAGTTTTGTCCTTGCTGGCAGCCTTGTCATAAAGAAACTTGCTGATATTAGGATCTGTTACCTTGTCTTCAGCTCCATGTAGAATCAATAATGGCGATGAAACCTGCTATTTTTCATAGAAATAAGAAGGTCAAATCATTTCTGTCGTAAAGATTCACGCACACACAAAAAACAGACCTTTTTGACTTGTGATTCGAGTTCGTTTGTGGCATTTAAAAGTTCAACAGCAGTCTTTAATCTTGTCTGATCTGAGTAGCTTATGACATTGTAATCAGCCTGAATTGGAGATAGTTAAGGTATTTTAGACACCTGACTAAAAGTCAAACTTCTAGTAATATTTATGTATTAATCAAGATTATTTGCAAAAGATAAAGACTTGCCAATTTTCTTTTCTGAGGGTCCCTAAAAGCCAGCTCAGCTAGATCTTTTGCCGGTACAAGCTTTGCTTTCGGCGTAAGTCTTGACAAAAAGATTAGAACTTTCTGCAGTGGTTCTGGGGGCTTCATTTCCTCTGAAATCTTGAACCAAATCGCGGGTCAAAGTCAAAACTTTATGAACTAACAACCCGTTGGTCAAACTTTAGTCAAACTAATTTACATAATTAATATCAGACAGAGAGCTTTACTTTACACATTGGAGCCACAAGAACCACACCATCCCATTCGCGTTGTTCTTTGAGATGAACTTTAAGAGCCACCGCACCTCCCATTGACTGACCCAATAGAAACCGAGGCATCCCTCTCACTTCGGGTCTTCCTGTAAAAAGTCAAACTAAACATGATTACAAGATATTCAGGGTCAACCTACTTTTTTTCAAATACAAAATCAAAAAGAAATAATTACATTTCAATGTGTTACAAACTTATGTACAGAAACTAAGTAGATTTTTATTGGTTTTGACATTAAAAATGATTCGTTTGACCGTTAAAAGTCATACCTTTGATTTTTGTGTATTGTTCAATTACGTTGTCAACTATGTCATTGAAGTTGGGAACATATCCGTGCAGCCCTTCGGATAGGCCAAAACCAGGATGATCAATGGCATAAACACCATAACCGGAAGCAGCAATTCTCTTTGCGATGCCTGAAAGTAATTATTTTCTTTAAAATACAAGAACTTAGTGAGCATATATTGCACATAGATGGTGAGGTATGGCTCAAACCTTCAAAGAAAAAGGTGCAAGTATCACCATAACCATGAACAAAACACACAGCGGCTTTGATTCGGACTCCAGGCTTTGGCAACCAACTTTTACAGAAAATTTCTTGACCCTTTGAGTTCATTTCAAACCACTAAAATGTCCAAAAAGATATTTTAGTTAAATGAATTAGAGTACTTCTTAATCTAAAAAGTCAAATTTTGGATAAAACTGATGACAGTTAGCTAAATGGAACAGGAATGCATATAATTAGCTAAAAAGTCAAATTTTAATCAATTCTTTTTTTATTTTGAAAGCACTAAATGGAAAAGGAATACATATAATTAAGCTAAAAGTCAAATTTCAATCACTTCTTTTTGATCTTGAAGGTACTTAATGGAACATGAATACATATAATTAGCTAAAAAGTCAAATTTTAATCAATTATTTTGATCTTGAAGAAACTAAATGAAACAGAAATACATACACTTAGCTAAAAGTCAAATTTTAGTCAATTCTTTATCTTGAAGGTGCTAAATGGAACAGGAATACATATAATTAGCTGAAAAGTCAAATTTTAATCAATTCTTTTGATCTTGAAGAAACAAAATGGAACAGAAATACATATAATTAGCTAAAAGTCAAATTTTTTAATCAATTATTTTGATCTTGAAGGTACTAAATGGACAAGGAAAACATTTAATAACTAAAACTGCTGACAATAAGAACTCTGTCAAGAAAAAAAGTGTACAAGTTCATATTTCACTTGACAAGAAGAGCAAAAAACAAAATATAATGGTACCCACAAGGTGAATAGGTTAAATTGACTTAAATTATAGGTTAAATTGGCATGTACCTTCAAGACCAAGCAACTAAAAGAGATCAATGAACATTTTTATTGCTAGTACTATACATCTAGTACATCATATGGCCTGCTAATGCAGTGTTTTCATAACCGGATCGCATTGGCTGGTCTGATCAGTTGGACCGGGAACTGATCATAGAACCGGTACAGTTATGCCTCTTTGAACTAGACGGACCGGTGAAACAGACCACATTTCCATTTTTTTAATTTTTTTTCCTTCAAAATCTCATTTTCTAATAAATTTAGTATTCCAATTTCCATATTTTATTTATTTAAGTATTTTTATATGTATATAAAGTTTAAATATTTATGTTATATACTGTATCATCCGATTCTTAGATCTTGTCCGACCAGTGGACAGGTAAAACGGTTGGTTCGCTATCCAGTCCGGTTCTAAAACATTGGCTAATGCTTGTTCATCAAGCTCTCCTTAAATGGCAAATATGAGATGTTTATAAGTAGAATCAATTACAATTGATTTTTACCATTTACTCATTTGACCGGTAAAAGTCAAAATTGGACTCTATTTTGGGATGGAACAGTACATATACACACAAATCTCGGTACTTTAAATCACTCAGTACGGTTTTATAATTTACCTCTTCAGTCCTTATTCCTGTAGGAGCCATCTACTCACCAATCACAACATGAATAAAACTTTCAATCAGTAAATTAAAAAATAAAAATAAAATAAACATAAAAATAAAGTAATAACAACAATAATAATAATAAACCCAACAATTAAAAAGAGCCATCTACTCACCAATCACAAGAAGAATAAAACTTTCAATCAGTAAATTAAAATATAAAATAAAATGAACAAAAAAGAAAATAATAACAATAATAATAATATGAAGAGTGAACTTCAGCTTTCGTCCCTGAATTTTGAACAAAACATCAGTTTTCGTCCACCTGTAACACATTTGATCTCTAACGTTTGATGTTTTAACATTTTACGTCCCTAGTCCTCAACTCCGTTAACTTTTTTGTTAGTTTTTTGTGTGAAATTATTGATTTTGGTGGGTGGTCTAATGTTTGAAGAAGAAGAAGAGAGAGGGGTATATTAGTAATTTCACACAAAAGCTAACAGAAAAGTTAACGGAGTTAAAAACCAGGGACGCAAAGTGTTAGAACATCAAACGTTGGGTATTAAAATTCAAATGTGTTACATGTGCACGAAATCTGATGTCAAATCTCAGGGACGAAAACTTCAGTTTACATTAATATGAATAATAAACCCAACAATTAAAAAGGTGAAAAAGAACCTTAAACAGGGCATGATCTAGTTGTTCCTGAACTTGAGTGAAAGCCAATCTAACTCTCCGGCGAGCCGGAGCATGATCAAGATTCTGAGACGCAATCGCATTCATCTGATCACTCACTCCTTCAATTGATTTTTTCTTAGCCATGATCTTCAAATCTTGAAATCTTGTCGATAGGATCAATAAAGTTGAGTCTTTAGAAAAGGGTTTTGGCCGGAGAGTTTGGTCCGCCGGTGGCCGGAAAGTGGAGATCAGAGAATGGGGCATTATGGAAGTTGAAAGAAATAGAAATGGAGTTGATGATTGGTGGAAAAGCAAAAAAGCATTGTTAATGGTGGAATCAGTTGAGCATTCGAGGTCTACTTATTCATTTATTTAATTATTATAAAAAAGGAAAAAATATTTTTGTTACATATGTATAACGTGAGGTGATATTGAATTTTTCTTTGCATACAAAACAGTTTGACGGGACCAAAAAAATGTCAAAATTGAAAAGTCAAAATATCATCCAAGACTAAAATAGTAAAATCAAATCGAAAGAGTAAAACTCGCGGTAGTGGTAAATTATGTACTCTCTAATTTAATGATTGTGGGTTTAAATCTTACGAACCACAAATATAATGATTTTAGAAATAGAGTGTGCATGGTTGTTAGTAAAAAAATAAAGTGTAAAATGATATTATAATGAATAATGATGTCTCTATATTTGTATGTTTGGGTGTGTAGAAATAAATTTTATTACACTTGTAATTAGTAACTAAATCATAAATATAATTTGCCACTTATCTCTATATGTAGGTTTTCTTGTGAGAATTTAGTAATCGTTTCATAATATGGCATTTAAGAGATTATGGTAAGAAATGAGTGAAAGTAAGATTCAAAACTAAGACTTTTCCTATAGGGTGTTTTCCACCGCACCATCTCTTGAAGGTTTCGAAATGTTGTATAAATGAATGTTGGCTTTTAAAAGGCAATGTATTGTTTATTTTAGACTCATGGAATTTCAGAATTTTTCACGAAAGAAAGTCACTAAAGTATACATATGTGAGTGTGAGGCCACTCACACCTCTTATATGAGAGGGGGTGGTGTTCATCCATGCTCGTATCCCTCACACCCAATCATAACCCATACAATCAATCTCACACCCGCAATTCACCCTGTGAGCTCACTCACGTCTCGCACTCACGCGCATGAAAAATTGAAGGGGTGGTGTTCACACACTCACACCATGTCACATAGGCTCACGCCCCATCTTCATGGAGGTATACTTGATAATCTTATGGTGTCTGCGTGCATTGTTATGGATGAACAAGACATATATTGTCAAAAGCTTGAATCTATTAAAGAAGTAATCATATTCAAGGTGTTCGAGGTACTCTTACATAAAGGTAAACCTTTTTGTGAAACATGGTTCTTGAACTAAAAGGGGAAAATACCACAGAATAGTAATCAAGTTTCAAGAGTGTTCCAATTAGGTCACTCACCATAATATACCTAAGGTTGTATACCGTATAAAATGCGTATTGAGTGACCTAATTTGTACACTTTTAAAACTTGGTTACTATCCTGCAAAGTTACCCCAATTAAAAGTTAGGGCTTGCATTAAAATGGGATTGATTATAATATTGGTTAATAATACATGTAATGGTGTGTAAATGGTGTTGGTGTTAGTTACACACTTATTAAACATGTTTAATTCAGGAATATAAAGGTATGAGGTATACTCCATGTGAGTGAGACTCATGTGAGGAAAAAAAGTGAACATCACGTTGGCGTAACCTCATCAGTCATCACCAACAATTTTCACACCATTTTCACATTGAAAGGGGTATACCCGTGTGAAAGTGATACACACGTGTGAGTGTGAGTATCAGTGTGAGTGTGAGTGTGAGTGTGAGTGTGAGTGGTACGAAAGTTAAATTTTTATAACTTTTATTTATGCAAATTTATTAATTCATAACATAAAAAATGATTAGTGCCATGTGAAGTGGATGAATAACAATTCGATAGGCAACATTGTGTTTATTCAAATCCTTAATGATAACTTATATTATTAATCAACTAAATTTTGGTAAACTTATGTAATCATGACAACAAAATTCCATAATTAACAAATACTATTATTTAAATATATAAAAGTAATACAAAAGTATTATATGATATCTTTTTTAAAAGCAATTTGGATCACTAACAGGCTACTGATCGACCCGGTCATCTTCACCACTCTTAGGGGAAAATCCAACATATGTGAGAAAACTTCCTGGCCTAACCTAAACCCCTATTTTTTTGTTACAAGTGAGACTTAAACCCAAAAGTAAATCTTTCAATTTTACTGAAGTCTTAAGTATATACATTTTTGTCTCTAGAACAAGCTGGTTGTGTATTATATGATATCATCTAGGTAAAAATGCCCCACCGACCGGAAAGTTGCTAAAATGGTCAATGTAGTCCCACTTTCCACTTTCAACCATTGGGAATATGGAGTTATGGTCGGAGGTCGGAACAACAGAAAAGTTAGTTTTGTTATTATTAAAATAGTATTATTATATAAAAAACGTGATCGAATTAGTTACATATAAAATTTGAAATTTGCAACTACTTGTGCTCTCCCTTTTATGTAATTGTCGATTCATAGTATTTAATTGTAATTCATTTTAATTTGTCTGTCGTTACTCGTTCCTTTTCATATATTATATTAGACTAATTGTACTCAGCTAACATCTATATACACATCACCCTTCGAAAGCGTTAAACACCAAAACGTGGGCGTCAAAGCTAGAAGCATCAGGACTTTAACGGACATGAAGGGTTGGGAGTGTGGGGTCTACTCAAGTGTTGATCAATCAAAGCTTTTACTCTTATTTTTATAAAAAAAAATTTAATATAGTTATGTTTTTAGTTAAAAAGTAAAGTACACGGATGTTCCAAAAAATTTTGGATTTGATCATTAGTTTTTTAAAAGTACATGGATAGTCCCTGTGGTTTGCACTTTCAAAAACACATGGATAGGCACATGATTAGTGTCGCCGGACACATGTACTTTACTCAAAAAGAAGGGTATTTTCGTTTCCTACAATATTAAATAAAAAGTTTTGGTTACCAATAATCATAATATACAAAATTACGTAAGATAAATAACATATATAACAAGTAACCATGTGTTTAATAAACCAGTTCATGCTCTTCCTCACCGAACAAGCTATTCTCCTTCCGGCTCTTCTTCAATCTTCCAAAAGGTTTTAACCGGGCCGCTAAAACTTAAGTTTTTGGTTTAAACCTAAAATTTTACTTTGGCCTAAAACCAATACAACGGTCTAACCCGGTATTATCGGCAATATCGGCGATTCAAGTTACAAACCGTTCTTCCAATTTACCGGGCTAGTGACCGAGATCTGTTCAACCAGTATTACCGCCCGATTTAAACCGATTTTTAAAACATTGCGTGGGGCCAGAATTTTTAACACATTTGATATTTGTTCATTCTTGCGCATATGGGCTGAGCTATAAGTGGAATTGGGCCATAAGTTTTATCGTTATAATAACATGTGGGCCAGACCAATTTCCTAATCTTGAAACTCAATATGGGATAAGAATTTTTATGCACATTTTTTAGTATTCAAAAATTTAAAACAAAAAGGGCCAGCAGTTTGATTTAGACTTTTGAATGGGCCGATGATTTACATGCTTTGAGTTTGGGCTGGTTCGTTTCGTTCGTAAATGGGACGTAATTTTATTTGTGGCTCTCTTTTGAAAATTAAATTTTGATGGGGGCCGTGTTTAGCGACGTCAAGCGTATTTGTGATGAAGTGAGTTATTCGTTGTTAATTGAGCGTTGGTTCAAACCTTTATCATTTGTCTAAATATAGGAGGGTACACTTGAGGGAAAGAATGACCACGAAAGGCTTCAGGTTATCAACCAAGTTATGAAGACACAAGACAAAGTCGGTCACTGCCTCACCGGCTTAAAATTGACATTTTTTAAGGGGAGAGAAGGCACAAAAGATTAAGCGTTTGACGAGGTCAAGCATCCTTGTGACAAGACTGTTCAGGATTCTATCTTTACACATGTGATTCCAACCTTTTTAGTATTTAGATCATGGATATCTGGGATGCTTTATAATAAGGTGACGAATACTTGAAGATTTAGAATTACATGACACAGATCAAATGATTTAGTATTTCAAACCTGAAAATCTAGGCACCAAGTATCTTGATACTTCATTATAATGGGAAAATCACTTCAGTATTCCAAACTTGAATTGGGAAACGAATATCTTGATACTTCGTTATAAGGGGAGAATTACTTGAAGCTTTTGATTTATATTATTCAGAGTCTTATCAGTTGGTTCATGAAGACGCAAGATGGAGTCGGACAAGAAACGATAGCATCAGTCTATGGGAGATTGTTTGGTATATTTAAGACCGATGCTTTCAATTAAATTATCACAAGTATAGTTACGATTAAATACAACACTTTCGATTGATTTCGTTTTTTAGGCTGTTTGACGGTGGCTTGAAGGACAAGGTATGGACTTCATATAAATAAGGTGTTTACCTCACAATTAGGAGTGTGTCTGTAGTGTGAATCATCACCCCAGGGGAGCTCACCTAGGGTGGAAACATATGCATGGAGTGTGTGAGGAGATTTAGTAATGGAATCATACACATGTCATCTATCTTCTTTTTATTTTTATTTTTTTGTTTTGTTTGTTTGCTTATGATTCATAACACCCGTCTCTATCCATTTTAGTGATTCAAGAGTAATGTTAGCTTGTGTTTCGATCCAGATCTGATTTTTATGTGTTATCTAGTTCCATTCATCCATAATCAGGGGCGGAGGATATAAACCCCCCCCCCCATTTTTCGCTCATAAGTGTTAATATATACGTATTCGGTCGATTTTTCGCTCAGTAGTGTTAATTTATATGTATTCGGCCGAAAATTTTATAGTTCCGGCCCCCTTATATGAAAAAAAATGCCCGGCCCCCCCACGAAAATTTTCAAGCTCCGTCACTGTCCATAATCATGTCCAACAACATCCACCTGACATGAAATACAACCGCTACAACGATATTTGAAGAAAGAAATACCAAAAGTTATAGTCAATCAAAGTCAACTCAGCTAGATAACTTGAGAAACACTGGGATTCAAGACTCGAGCTCAAAAATATATATAAAAAACAACAATTAAGAATGTGAACAAAAGGGATTAATCAAAATTATAAGCAAATAGATAATACTTACCAGGTTGGAAGCTTATGCTGCTCTTATAAATCTCCTTTATATAATAAAATATTCATAAAGGTGCTAATTTTTAGGAAAAAAAATGTAAGCATAATTTAACTTCATTACAATACTAGTGTTAGAACCTGTGTATTACACGGGGCAAATAAACAATATAATATGAAATGAAAAAATATGTTATATATAAGATTTAGGTAACATCAGTATAAAAATTATATTGTATGAGAAATAAAACTTAAAATAAACTTGTAAGTTTCATTCTCTTCATACTTTTATAGCTTTGCTTATTTACACCATCCATTCATGAGACCTAAAAATACAGTATATACAACACAGTTGGTTAAAATCTCATGCAATGCCATAGCATGCGTAGAAATACCCTCAAGAAAAGAAAAAACAAACCACCATGGAAATCAAAGAAGCTTTTTTTATTTTTCATCCAACAATTTAATGCACAATAGAAACCAATAAGTCATACTTTATTAAAATCAAGCTAACCCAGTTGAGAAATTAAGTATCCAATACAATGACATATAAAATTACGAAATTTTCAAATTACTATCAACAAACAACCCTGCCTATCTTTGCATCATTTACAAAATTGAAGCTCATATATATTAGTTAATTAGTAGTAAAAAAAGCATAAAAGTTGAATAAAACAACACTTTAGCCAAACCTTTGAGCTATAAAATCTTTTATAAAATATGCAGTAGAAACTTCAAAAAAACTACAGTAAAACTAAAATATACGATATTGTTAACAAATAACCCTGCCTATATTTGCATCATTTACAAAATAGAAGCTCGTATACATTAGTCAAATTAGCAACACTAAAAAGCATGAAAGTTGAACAAAACACTTTAGCCAAACCTTTGAGCTATAAAATATTTTATAAAAATTACAGTAAATCTACATTAAAAACTAAAATTTGTGAAAAAAATTGAATAGAATATGTATGAAATTCTGCAGTAAAAACTGCATAGAATCTGCAGGAAAAACTGCATAGAATAATGTAGTAAAAAACGTAAAAAAACTGTTGTTATAACTAAAAAAAGTGTAGTAAAAACATGTGTAATAAAAATGATATATATCATAAAATAGTAAACTTGTATCTATTGAGCGTATCTCATTGGGATTATTCCACAATGGCTGCATCCACATTCTGATTAGACGCACCTTGATAGTAAACTTGTCTTGTAAAACATCAATGACGTTTAGCATAGATACCTTTTCGGACTCCATCAATCTATATAACAAAAAGAGAATTGACTTTAATATACTATCATGTATGAAATACGATTATAATAAAAAAAAAATAAGAACATCTTACCTTGGTTTGCAGAGTAATCGAGGTAAGAAACTAAATGAGTAGTGCCTTGGGAGAATGACAGGGTATTGATACTTATAGAGTATTGCAATCTCTACCACATATAAATTAATTTGTACATATTTTTTAAAAGTTCACACGATTTCAAACATCAAAATTTGAATTCGTTACCAAAATTGGATAAATAATCAAGGTTGCCTTTTTATAAACTTTAACACGATTTCAAACTTTGAAATTTGAAATCGCTTCCAAAATTGGATAATTAAGCAATGTTGTCTTTTTTAATAAATTTTAATAAAATTGTAGGTTTTTTAAATTTGGTAAAAGGTAACTGACGAGAAAATTATGATGTAAATAAGAAAAGTGATTTTAATTGACAACCAAATAATAATATATAAAAAATAGAAATATTTCAAATAAGTCTGCATATTTTGAATTGTTTATATGATGCAAATATGTAATCTAAAAATATTGCAACATTTCTATTAATGAGCTCTCTCTGTTAAATGAGTATGATAAACTTTAAAAAATGTTATACAAAGGTTTTGCATTTGATATATGCATATAGTAATTTCAAAAGAGAGTAATCAGTATTATTAATAATAAAAAAAATACATAGTCATGCGACTTATTTTAAGGAATTTCAAATCAAATTTAAAGTATTAACTCTCTGATTATAAAATTCAAATTACTCATTTAATTCGATAAACTGTATCCTATATAATTAACAATTATTTCCTAATATAATATAATTATAATTTTCCCATTTAATTTTAAATATCTTATTTAATTGTTAACTTTTTCCTAATATAATATAATTATCAACCTTTTAAAAAATTTGAAGGATTAAATATTTCAAATTCAGTTTAGTTTTACTAATTTTGGGAGGAAAAATTGATGAGGTGAAATGTGGTGGTGACACGTGTCACCCTATTTTACTTGTTTATTATATAAGATAGATAGTTTTTAGAAGGGTTAAGCGATACATACCCCCACTCCTACTTGTCGTATCCTCTTCCTAAAAAAAATAACTTTTAAACTTGTTATTTTACCATTCGATAAACGTGCGATGGAGTGTGTCTTGATCTGGTTTAAGTCATCATGCTATTGTGATTTTTTTTACAAGAAACAAAAAGACTTGAATCACAATAACATTGAGTAACCTACAATCCGTAAAACATCATCTTACTTGACCTAATAAATAAAAATATTTTCTGCCACGTGTCGCTCTCACAATTAGCCTCACTTTTCTTTTCCCGCCCATTCCCCGTTTACCTGTTTCTTTCACATGCGGATCCTTTTAACCCCATCCGCTCTTTCTGAATACCTGAGCGCATCCTAACCCTAATTCTATCGCATACCAAGTTCTGCAATTCTCACCTTCACCTAATAGTTGGATCTTTTCAAAGCTGCATGGATCTGAAGACACAATCTTCTACCCTCTTGAGCGATCGGACGACCCAATCTGAAGTCACAATCGTCTTGTGTTCTTTGAGCATGCTCGCCGAGTTCAGGGTTTCAATCCGGTTATGCAATTTGTAACTATATTTATGCTTCGGTGTTTCTGAATTCTGATACAGATTTGTTTTTTTTTCTTTATTCTCACAGAACTTAACTCGATGGGGAGGTGCATTGCTTGAATTGTCCACCTTCCAGAGTGTTCAGGAATCCAAATCAGTGGTTAAAGGTAACCTAATTTCTAGATATGAACGACTGATTTGTTAATTTAATTTAGATTGTGTAGGGTGTTTGATGTTTGTTTAATTTAACTGTCTAGATGTTATATTGAAATTGGAAGAAGCATTGTTGATTGATCCTAAGAAACATGATGCTTTGGGGTGTGTTGGCAATGCACAATCGAGTATGTCGTCTAACGTGAACTATTTTTGTGAATGATACTTTCTACTGATCTTACTTTAACTACAATCCCAAACATAATGGTTTATTGGTTTGTAGTGTATTGCATTGGCATCTCAAATTTCTTATTAGCCAATGCAGTTTCAATTAGAAAATCACCTTTCTATATAATTTTTTTCCTAATACAATTTACAGTAACAAGCTTTTTATTGAATCTACTATCTAGATTGAATAGATATGCAGTGCATTGAATGAATGCTTACCAGGTGTTTGATGAAATGTCTGAGGAATGTTAAACACATAATGGTCTCCTTAAGTTAACAAAGACATTGACAACATATGCAGATGTTGTTTGTGTAAACCAATAATACAAGCAACTTATAATAGAAAAGACCTACAGGAATAAACAAAAACAGCCTACCATGGACAAGTGTAGAATGTTATCATCATCTTTTCAAAGCCGTCAGTTATTTTAGGGGTGTTTTTAATGATTATATATATGGTTTAGTTAACCTTTAAGGTCAGGTTAGCTATCATAAACAGGCTGTCAACTTAGCCAGCTTTTTGTTTATCTACCTTTTGAAAGTCATCGGCTGTTATGAGTCTCAACAAATACGTATTCTTACTTGATATATGCAGTTTGATTTAAACGATTCAGCCTTCGTCTCCTCAGACCACTCCATCTTCCGGCCGTTCCGTCTATCTCCGCCGCCGTAGAACCAGGTTTGTGTTTATGTACCTTTTATTACTCTCAATGTAGTTTGCTTTGAATTTTATGTTGAAGTTTGATATTTTACCTGGACGTTAAAGTTGGGTAGTTGATTTTGTAATGGCAGTTCCCGTGTAGAGAAAAGCTTCTTTATGATGTTCATGGCTCCGGTGGCATAACCGGTTCACCATTGTTGCTGATTCAGGTAAAGCTTTAAGTGGACTTTAAGTTTTTTTTTAAATGCAAAAAATTTTAAATTCTCTATAATTACACAGTTAAACGTCTTCAAGTTTAAAGGGAAAATGTGTACATAATTATATAACAGTTGTCATTATTCTCATCCAATTTGTTTTTTTATTTTACAAGTTAATAAGGTTACATGTTCCTCTTGGCAAACTATACTAATAAGGCTTTCAATTTAATTGGTCACAAATGCTTTTAGCACCAACTTTCATGTAAATAACCAAAGTATTTTTAAGATTGGATTGGTGTAATACATATGTACAATTCATTGGTAAGCTAGCTATCATGAGTTTTGCTACTGGGATTATTAAATGAGCTATTAAGATATGATTAAAGAGAATTCATTTTATTCCTATGTAATAAGAATAGTAAAAAAACGAGTACGGGTTGTTTTACTAAAAAATGACCCATTCCATGTAGTGTCAGGGTTGGCTCCTACAAGGGGTTATTGAGAAGCAGGAAGTGGCCTACACTTACAGTCTTATCCATGGGTCATGCTTTGAATGTTTTCATATTAAGTCTATAAGGTAAGAAGTTTAACTTGAATTGCAAGATAGTTCTTTAGTCATTGTTGCTTACAGATTCACCTTAGTGTGAAATGTTGATGTATTGGGAAGTTAAGACCGTTTTTTTCCCACACCTGACTAGCTTAATTATCCAATGAAAATCAAATTTTTTGACTTTAGAGGAAAAAATGATTATTATTAACATCAACCAAGTACCATCAGGATAAGGTATTATGATTATTATTGTTCATACTTTTGGGGTTTGGTTTTTTAAATGGGATACTATGTACATACACCATTGCAGACTCCAATGCAAACACCTTTGCAGACAGCATTACTAGGAACAGCTCCAACACTTTACCAGGGACCATGGGATAATTCATACAATATACCTAATGGAGGTGTGTACTCACATTACCCAAAGTGATTTTTCTTATATAAATGAGAATAAAGCTTCAACAAGGTTAGACATTTTTTTGTTTAGTTGATGCATCATTTTTGTTGACTTCGTAAACCTAATGATTTCTTTGTAATCTCCTTTTTATTTGTACTATAAACTCAATTTAATATGATATGAATGAGTCGTTTGGGTTGTTTAATGTGAATGGGTCATTTGGGTTGTTTGATTTAAATGATTGCAGTTATGTCTTCACTTTTTAGTGTACAAAACCAGTATCATGATATAATAACATTTTCCCAGCTGAACTATAGCTTTCATGATTTTTACTGCACTTTTATTGTACAAATTTTACTGATTTTTTGTTTTTTTCACTGCACTTTTATTGCACAAAATTTACTGATTTTTACTGCACTTTTATTGCACAAATTTTACTGATTTTTGCAGCACACATTTTTTGGATTTTTATTGCATGAATTTTACTGATTTTTACTGCACAACTTATTGTTCAAACCCGTGTAATACACGGGTATATAACCTAGTATTTAATAAAAAAACTATACAAGAAACTACAAGAAAATTGCTTTTAGCGACGATAAAGGTCGTCGCTATTGACCGTAATGTCGTCGCCAATGACCCGTGACGTGACGACAGTCGTCGCTGTTGCTTGGTGCCTAAAGGTGGAAAACGTCGTAGCCATTGACCCAGTCTTTAGCGAGTTAATGGCGACGACATGATGGCGTCGCTAAAAGCAGAGTTTCTTGTACGAAAATTTTAGCCAGAAGTATGCACTTCGCATAAGAATTATATTGACAAATGCTTGTGACATCTATAAGTACTACTCTCCTTTTATTCTAAACACCACCCTTTGTAGTCCCATTGGTTTTATTCTCATCTTGCACAGATCTTTTATAGTTTTTTAAATAAAAAACAACACGACCCACGAAGGCGGTGTTTGTATTGTTTTAAATAAAAAACAATAGAATTTTTTTGTTGTGTGTATTGTTTGAACGAAGGTTCCATAAAAATCCCAAAATCGTTGCGCTGAAGGCGACGATGAGAGTCACGAGAATGAAGACCCTGTTTGTTAGGGACTGAGGCGGATCCAACACCAAATAAGGGTGGCCCAATGCCCACCGTCTGGTCCAAAATAATAGTGGTTTTTAATAGGCCAATGAACTTCTCAATGTTACTAATGAAGATGTAATCGAGTGTTTCTGAAAAATAAAAACACGTAGAAGACAATTGTAATTGATGTATTTTTATATTGTGTTTAAATATTTGACCAACTATATTATTTTATTGTCATTTCATTTTTTCCTTCATTGTTTTTTTACTCACGTGTATTCTGTCCCTCTTACAAAAAAAATTATGTATCCGCCACTAGGAAGACGACACGTGTCAAGGGCAAGAGGTAGAAGGATACGTGGTTATAGCATGAGCAAATAGGTGGCAACGAATGTGACCCCCTACCGGGTGGCAGGCAGGTAGCAGTGTGCCATTATTCCTCATCGTTGCTATTTAATATAGTGTATAATACTACTATTTTAAACTAATCAAGTAATTTAAAACAAATTCTTTAATATTTTTTTTTAGATATACCCGATTTAAATTAGCTAAATTTAATATAACAAAATTAATTAATAATATTTGTAATAAAATTGCATAACCTAAAAGTTGATTATAAAGCATTTAATTTATTTTTCATGTTTTAAACTTTGCTTAAAAATTTATATGTTTTTGGTATCCGGTCAGAAATCACCAACTGATTTTCATTTTTCAGACGATAATTAATAAATATTTTTTTGGGATATCACTGGTTGATTTTTTCTGATGGCAATTTAAAAATTATTTATTATTTTTGAGATTTCGTGGAAAGTACCAATAATTTGTTGCGGACTAGGTAACATATGACTAACTTGACACATGAATGTCTAAATATACAAGCCACAGTGTGAAACTAGAATAATTTCCAGTGAACCGTTTTGATTGCCAGGGAAAAATAAGCGCTTGCCCAATTTTTTTTTTTTAAATATTATGTATACATAGTGGAAATTGAATATTTTGTAACATAACTTGTAGGTAGAGGTGCACAAACCGGGTTTTTGAACCGAACCGGTTTCAAACCGGCCCGAACCGGTTTGGTCAACGCAATTGTTAAACCGGTTTTGACTAAAACCGGTTCGGGTTAAACCGGTTTATCATATATAAAATCTCGAACCTATTGAACCGGTTCAGTTCGGTTCTGGACCGGTTCGAGTTGGTGAACCGGTTTAAACCGATTTTTTTTTTTAAAAAAAATTAATAAATTAAATTAATAAATAAATATTTAACAAATAAAAACATAAAGTTCAACGTTTATTCATTTTTTAGGAGTTTGAAAATCACAAAACATTACAATAAAGTTCAACCTCTTTGAATAACTAATTTCGTCATTCTATCTCGAACAATATTTGGATGAAAGTAATTTCGCCTCTATTGGTAAGATTCCCTTGTGCCAAAAGAGAAGTTGGATAGCTAATTTATTTTTTTATTCTTTCTTTAGTGGATTGTCTTTAACTAAATAAAAATAAAAAAAGTGCTTGGGTGGGATGTATTTTTTGAAACTTATGTTTACTAATAGTATTAAGGCATTAAATAGTTATTATGTGTTTGATTTATTTTTGTATGTTTAAATATCTAGATATCATATGTTGCAAACTTGCTACTAACTTTGTCCGTAAAAATGTGGTTAATTCCCTTTATTTGTGTAACCTTTTTAATGATTTAGAAATTAAACAACTGATTTAAATAATGTTATTATGCGTAAATACCATAAAAACTAATATATTTCTGTTTTTTTTAAATAAAAGTCCCTTAACCTAATTTTTATATAGTTCCTATAATTTGAACAAATTTGTTACTGTTTTAGCTAAAACAATTTTAGAAGGACAAGTAACGAGTATAACCGTTCAAGATTTTGGACAAGGTCTGGATTTTACTTCGTTTCATCCTTATTCTTTAAGGCGATGTTACTTCGTTTTTTTCATCTACACCGCCAACAGAAACCTATCGTTTTTTTCAGCAAGACTTGGTCTCCTAAAAATCAAATTTTGCTATCAGAAAACAACTTTGCATAAAATATCACAACTATGAGTGATCATACACAATTGTTGAAGAACATAATTCACATCCGACTTGCAAATTGCATATTAAAAAACTAACTAGATGAATTAATCAGTTAACTGTTGATGTTTTTGACTAACCAGCCTTACTATATAAATTCAAATAGTTTATAAAAAATAAATAAGGTTGTATTTATTTAAATTTTATAACATGTTTACATCTAATCTCTTATCATTTCATTGATCTACAATTTAGAGATACCAATAATAATTAGTAATTTATTGATCTTTCAGCTCCTCCTATCAAATCGTAATGTGAAAAGTTAATATTAATCAATTCAAACTTGAACAACTAAGCTTAGTATGTTTTTCATATAATATGTTAAGACTCTTTCTTAGCATGCTTTGTTAACGATGAAAAAACGAGTTGTAAAACGGATCCAACCCGTTTGATTGGTTTGGTTATGATTTAAGATAGTTTGGACAGTTGGAATCCAGGATAAGAACCTTCATCCAATGTGGTTTACTAAAACTAATAATTTAAATACTAATATAGATAATGCATATGATAACAAGAAGTAAGCAATTTGAAAGTTTAGGTGTTTATTAACATCCAAAAGTAGATATTGCAAGGAATAGTGTATGCCACTTTAGAGCATGTGATGCGACACCTTATGCGAATCTCACGTCGTTATGTTTGTTAGCGTATTTCATAGTTTGAGACCTCTTCGGAAGCATGCCCAACTCGGCCAGAATTAAGCATACAATCGAGTCTGTGGAGGTTATTTATATTTTAATATTAAATACTCAGCTCAATTCGTATTGTAATCTAACGAGTCTAGGTTAACCTATATAAACCAAGTCACGAGAAAAAAAAGACCGCTCTACAAGATCAAGTTAAAAGTTGGAAGCCCACTCTATCTACAAACCAAGAGTGATGAGGATGCATTGACTAAAGCCTTAGCAAGAACCAAGTTCAAAGAGAGGAGGATGCTACTTCGTATTGAAGACCTACACTACATGACTTAGAAATCTAGGGGGTGGTTGTTGGTATATTTCAGAGTTTGAGGCGGCTTGGAAAGTTTGCCAGAATTAAGCATCCTATTCGAGTTGGTTTAGGTTGTATATATTTAAATATTAAATATTGTAGTCTAACGAATCTTGGTTAGCCTATATAAACCAAGTCAGGGTTTATGATCGTAATCAAATTTTAGAGTGAGATTTCTTGATATAAAACTTTAGGAGTTAGCGAAATTAAACGTGTGATTGATACTGCGCCATAATCAATGCCCCACCTCAAATATCACCGATATGTTTTAGACTCATTGGTTGTGGTTGGGTGGAAAACTCCATAGTTAAACGTGTTTTAGTTGGACATGATGGATGACCTCGTGGAAAGTTTCCACCCATACTTAAACGAGGTTATCCATCATGTCCCACTAAAACTGACCTTGAAACTACTTCAATGGTTTAAAGTGATGATTTGAAACTACTTCAATGGATATCACACATAAACCATTGAAGTAGTTTCGAATCACCATTTTAAATGACAGTCGTGTACGTAACCATCTATTTGATTTTGTTTTTTTAAAGATTGCTAAACTCGACACCTTTTTAATAAGTAAATAATTAACTAGTTTAACCGACTAAGTCTAGTTGCCTTTTTATAATATAACAATGAATGGTAATAAACTTTTTCTTGATACTTTAAAATTGCTATTTTCCCAAATTAGACTATTGTAAGCGTAGAATGCGACATTTACAACTATTAATTAATTAACCAACAACCAACTTGGACTAATCATTTTTTATAATTGTGTTCTTTAGTCAAGAGTTGTGTGTATTGAACCAAGTAACGTATCCAAATGAGAATCAAGTTTCGTTGTTAATTGTAATATATAGTGATCACATTAGAGTGCTTTCATTAAGGTGTTATTTATACCACTTTTGTTCAATTTAAATCATATTAAAAAAAACATAGATCTTTAATAACAACTTATTGGTATGTTCATTGAATTGTTTATTTCCTTTATCCGATGTCAGAAATTGATAACTATCCTTCATGTTCATATTTATGGCTTTTGACCGATTAAGAACCTTTTCTTTTCTTTTATAATGTTTAAAAAATAATTGGCGTATAAAAAGTAATTCACAATGACACCAATTTTATTGGGGAAAAAATTGATATTATATTGCCCTAAACAAAGTCTGAGCTGATTATTCAAATACCACTCAAATAATTTGAAACTCGATTCGAATCTAATTCGAATAAGGATTTTGAATTCAAATCGACTTTGAATGTAATATATTGAATTTGAATTACTATATACATATATTTTCTTTATCATATAAGTTTCAAATCTTCAATCCTCAAGCATTTTAGGTATTGAACTCATTAGTTTTTATGGGCTTTAAGTAAATTTGTCAGTTTAAACTTCAAAACGATATCGACTCTTCACTCTAATTTTAACCTCTTGACTACTATAGTAATATGGTACCATATCCGGCTTTAGTTTTTAGTTATGTTGTTGGTTGTTACACTCTATATGTTCATTTTTCTTTTTGCATTTATGTATGAATTAGATTTATAAATCTTTAAAAATGTAGTTAGAAATCTGAATATTTGTAATTTTTTGTTTTTATATTTCTAATTCAGTTTATTCGAATTCGATTTGATTGAACAGCCTAGAGTTGAGCCAAGTAGGTTTCTTCGAACGTTATATATCTTAATACGTGTGAACAAGTTGAGCCAATTAAGAATATACAAGCCGTAATATAATTTATTTTTCTAGTCTATTAAACCTCTAACTTTTTAATTGGTTTAATGGTTGACTACCATAATTACATTATATATAGGGATATAATTTGCAAACACGCTACTTGGTAAATTGACGTATTTATTCATTAGCCTAAAGTGGCGTATTTAACCTCTCATCTTAAGCTAAGAAAAAAGAAAACGCAACTCGTTAATCCTTTATGAATACGTTATTTTTAATAACTTAAATCTTGTCAAAGTTAGTATCAGCTAAGCGATTTATCAGCTATCTCGTTACAACTCGTTATAGCATAATCGGGTGAGATTCCACTACACTGAAATTTTTAAAGTTTAATATACCGGATTATAAAATCACGTGTATACATGTTAGATATCAGTAATTATTACCCATCTCTTCATAGGTATATGTGTTTATGGTCACATGGTTAAAATTTACCTGTTAAAATGTCAATTATCTAAAACTTGATCTTAAACTCACTTAAAAACAGACTTTAAATATATAACATTTTAATTTTATATGTTTATAGTTAAATATATGACAAATTAACACACTATTTATTATATTTTCTTAAGATTGCATAACATAATCTGTTGGCTTTTAATACAAGTAAATGAGTTCGAGTATTCAGGTATGTATCACCAAATATCATACACGTCTCAAACTTGTGGAAACTTTTAAAATTATTTTCACAGAATAACCATCTCATTACTCATCCGAATGTTGAATGATTCAGGAAACGGTTTTCCGCCATCAAGATTCTGCCTTGGTGGTTAGGGGGGTTTTTCAAAGAGTTTCCCCTCTGTGGAGGTTTTGGGTTTGAATCTTGTAAAGTGCACTTCATAAAAACTAGAAACACCCACTGCAGATTTTGAATTCCTTGGGGGTTGTTTGGGTAAACTGATGTACGAGCCTCCCCTGATGGAACGTGCCAGTTAAGCCCGCGCCGTTCAAAAAAAAAGGAAACAGTTTTCCCGTCAGTTTCAAATTGATTTTACCATCTCATTAGACTTTCATTCAAATTTTAATTTCTTCATTACCTGTCTTATTTGTTAGATTTTCTTGGGTCGGAAATTATTTAAAGAGTTAGTTACACAAATGGGTCCTATGGTTTGGATAAAATAACATGTATGAATCCTAAGTTTTAAAAGTTGCAAGTTTAGGGCTTGTGGTTTCATTTTTATAACAGGTTTGAGTACTAAGACTAACTTTCATTAAATTTTCTATTAATTTTGAGTAAAATGACGTTTTTACCATTGACTATTAAAAAACAAAAAGATTATATTACAGGGACTAGTTTGTAATTTACTTAAACACTGATTAAAAATATAAAAATAGCAAAAAACTTAATAAATAAATAAAAACTCAATCTTCCCCATATCTCCACCAGCTCCAACTCCGTATAATACCTCCATCGAATATCCAACGTCTACTATGAACACCCATCTCTGTCTCGAACACCCATCTCTGTCTCGTAGGGAGTATGACCGATGAAGGTGTGCGAATGACGAAGGGGATGAAGACTCCCTACGAGACAGAGATGAGTGTTCGTGACAGAGATTAGTGTTCGTAGTAGACATCGGATATTCGCCGGAGGTATTACACGGAGCTGGAGCTGGCGGATATATGGGGAAGATTGGGGTTTTATTTTTATTAAGTTTTTTTTGCTATTGTTATATTTTTAATTATTGTTTAAGTAAATTACAAACTAGTCCATGCAATATTTTCTTTTTATTTTTTAATAGTCAAGGGTAAAAAAGCCATTTAACTCAAAATTAATAGAAAATTTAATGAAAGTTAGTCTTAGTACTCAAACCTGTTATAAAATTGAAACCACAAACCTTAGACTTGCAAATTTTTAAACTTAGAACTCATACATGTTATTTTACCAAGCCATATTACCCATTTGTGTAATTAACTCTTATTTAAATAAATCAATTTTTTTTAAATTATTTGTCATGTTATAAAATGCTATTTTTAAGATGAAAGAAAGTATGTTAAAGTAGGATAAAGCTAGGCAAAATTGCGGTAGCAAGTATCTTTTTTGATTTGGCATCAACCATACCAAGTCCATTTGAGCAAAAGTAGAGTTGTATGAAAAACAAATTGTATCATTTTGAATGGGTAAGGGGCTTTTTGTTAAGATGCTATATCTGAATCGTTCAGAGGTAAGGAGTGTTTGTTTCGCTGACAACCCACCTCTTAATGGTTCATTTTAGCTCTTAATGGTTCAGCTGAAAAACAATGCTGAACCGTTCAGACCTCTTAATGATTCAGTACTTTATGGTTCAACACTTACCAAACAGCCCCTAAGTTTGGTGAGCAGCTACGCGTCTATGGGTTTTTCTCACCCATGAACTCTTCGGTAACTATAGACATGTTTATTTTATACCCATTCGGTCATTCAAGAGTGACGTTAGACCTAACAATTTTGACCTAAAGTAGGGGTAATGGGTTGGTTTGGGTAAATAGTTTTTTTGTATTTTGGGTTGAATTGGGTAATACCGTAATAGAGAAACAAGTTGAATGGGGTAACACCGTAACAGAGAACGGGTTGAAATGGGTAATACCTTAACACATGTTGAGTCAAGATTAGTCGCCTAAAAACTATGTAAATTTAGAATACGTTCAAACAAGTAACAACGGGTCAATGACATGTTTGACAAGAAAATCACTTAAGATTAACACCGACACCAACACCCACCGCCTCTTGCACGACCACGACACTACCGTCACTGTAGTCGTTGCCGCAACTCCACGGTCGCCACCACCAGCAGCGGAAAAAATATAGCAGCTTTTGTTACTTTTCTTTTCTAAGACAACCCATTTCAACCCGAGCCACTTTTTTTTTGTTACAACTCATTCTAATCCGAAGTAAATTGATAAATTTTTTTAAAACATCCTGTTTTGACCCAAACTTATTTTGGTCATAACCCGTCCTGATACGAACCCATCCTGAGACAAACCCGTTCTGGACCATTACCTAACCCGCTCGTTTTTCCAAGCTTAAGTGTGGTAAACCGACAAATTTTAAATTGTGTTTTTCGATTCTACGAATAACAAAAAAGCTTTTATTATCAAAACATCTGAATAAAAAGATATAGATACTACAGTTGTGATCGCATGACTGATCTTACAAATCAACCAATAGTACGATGCAACTATAAAGAAAATAATAAGCACTAAACTTAGTGTGTGGAACCTGTCATTTTCTTTGCTGCTCTTACATTCTGATCGATTAAGAATACTCAGATGATCTTTTGATTCTACAAACCTATGAAATGTTCGAATCATCACCATCAATGCATAATGATCTCTCTCTCTCTATGTATTCAAATTAATTATAAATTAGTGATACTCATTGCCTAACCTGCATAACAAACTGTATGTGTTGTAATTTTCTAAGAACACACATAATACGTGAGTCCATATAATGTATTTATTGAATTTTTCCAAGTTAAATGTGTACATTTGTTCAAGTTAAATATGTACATTTGTTGATGATACATGAGTAATACTTGACATACGCCATGACTTTTAGCACTAGTTTATAGGAATAAAGTCGGATACGAAAGTAAAAGTGGATACGTGACCAAAATTCAAAATCTCAATTGATAAAATAAGTGTAATTATCGTCCGACCATGGGTTAATAGAAATAACAAACATACAAACGGGAGCATGTTTCCTCACAAATTGTCAAATCGGCCAATAGTTCTTTTTTATTCACGACGCGCCATACAATATTACAATTGTCGCGGTTGACTTTTAACATACGTGACATTAAACGATCACCAACACATAGTCAACGGTCGGATTAGAGGCCTTGTGTGTTTTCTCTTCTATTCTTGCAAAAACAATAATTATATTCATAAAACAAAACCGTCAACAATAGCCGGCCCCTTCAACCCTTTGTACACATCACTATAAATTGCATTAGCCCTATTAACAACCATTTGAAACACCCTCTTCAAATCATCTCCAATCTCTCTTTCAACTATCAAGATCATTCATTATCTCTTCTGGGTTTAGAAAAAAGTTTGTAACTTTGGTGAAAAAATGAGCCCTAGAAAGTTTCTTGATGGTGATCACAAACAACAACCAAAAAGTGGAATCGTGATCAAAGGTCCACGTCCAACACCTTTAAAGATCAAACAAGAGTCTCACACGATTCATAAACACCACAACCATCACCAGCCGTCGCAGATCAGAAAGCCGATAATAATTTACATTCGGTCTCCGAAGGTAATCCACACCAAACCTCATGAGTTCATGGCTCTTGTTCAGAGGCTCACTGGTCGTTCTAGACACGAAGATCATGAAAAAGAACAGAAGAACACCCGAGAAGACGGATATGATCTTAACGAAGTTGGACATGAGAGAAATGATATTGGGAAATCTAGGAGTCCGATGTTTAATACGCCTTCGAATCGTTATGTAGCCGATGTCCCGCTTTTTACACCGAACACTAGTGATTACTTCTTTTCGCCTAGTTCTCTAGTCGAGTTCATGAAAAGGCTTCCTGAATATTGATCAAAGAGGTGTAAATATGCAAACCCATTTGGTTTCTCAGTTTTTTTTTAACTATTTTAGTTTTACGGGGAGTCTGCTCCGCTCACAAGTTGGCTTGAGGAAATAGCTTATATGACAATCAGAGATTGGAGAAATGGACAATGGTGGAGCTTTTCTCAAGTCCGCTTGTGATAAGAGCGGATTCAAATTTAAAAAGTTAGAATCTGCTTCTGGGAAGAGCGGACTCTCCACAAACCAAAATAGTTTAAAAGAAACCCAGAAAGCAAATGGGTTTGCATATATTTACACCACTATGACAATATGTGTTTGATTGTTTAATTTGTTCTTTTGTTAGTGTATTCTTTGGTTATTTTACGAATTCTTGGTGGAATAATATTTATAAAGTCGACTACAACTAACATGTCGTAAATGAACCATCACTCTTGTGAGCATTAATTTGTCAAGCTATGTGAATCTGTGAGTGTGTGATATTCGTGTCAATTAATCCTACTTGATTGTTCTAATTACCGTGAATACGCACTTTATAGCAGTATATTGAAGTAGAAAATGATACACTAATTCTACATCGGTCGCTAATCGTTATGTATAGATAGATCTATATACATTGCTAGTTTGTGAGAAGATATTATTGATCTAATATCTCATTCACTCACTCACGGACTCAATCAAATGGGCAGTAGTCGAGAATCCAGCAATATGTGTGTTCAAGGTAGAGTTAATTCGACGCTTCATAACTTTTATTGTTGCTGGACTTGTTTATGAAGATTTGTTAGTGTGTTGATGGTTATACTAGACCAAGATGTAATTTAGTTATAATGTATGGATTAAACTTGTAATTCGGTGGCATATATAAACTACCTTATCTAACCCTACACCACAACTATTCTAATACAACATATAAACTATCTTATCAGAATCTATTACAACGCAAGTCTTGTTCAACATTCATAAACTAAATAAACCTTTAACTTTAACTAAACAATGTTCAAGCATAGACTGTCGAGAAGGGGAATGTCAGTCTTCAGTGTTGCAACCCGGCAGTCCATGCTATCGAGCCCTCACGGCTCCTCAACTCAAACTTTACCTTTACTCGTACCACCTGGCATGCATACTAAAAAGTTAGCTAACGCTGGTGAGTTCTATCTTTACTTTAAACTATGAACTTTAACTTTCTTAAAGGTATCTTAATTTTATAAAATAAAATAAGCTTTCTTTCTTTACATTAACACCAACTTTATATTTTACTTTAAAACTCAACGTTACAATTTATAAAATCATACCGTTACTATCTTTCATTAAAACTTTGCATTTGTGGAAACCCGTTAAGGTGTCCTCCTTTACTCTTTCATACTTTCTTTTCACTCGTACAGAACAAGTGAATTTCATATACTTTAACTATCACATATGGACCATTGTTCGAGGACAATGTCCCTTTCTCGCTTACACATCAGGGTAAGACTTTTACTTTAGTTGTGTCCACACCTCAGGGTGAGACTTTCTCCCTTACACCTCAGGGTAAGACTCCTTTAACTTGCTCACACCTTATGGTAAGACTTCTACTTTAGCTTGCTCACACCTCGGGGTAAGACTTCTACTTTAGCATGCCTGCAGAACTTTCTACCTTACACTACTATGCAATTATACTACAACACATAATATAATGCATTCAAACAAACATCACATAGACAAATAGCACATATTAATAAATAAGCATATAACATGGCATCTGTCGAACTGCACCAAAGTACAACTCCTTTATCTTTCTTTACTCGTTCATTACTTTCTTTAAAATATTTATTTCAAAGATAGTACTATACTCTTTGTCTGTATCTCTTTCTTTTATAAAAATACATTTTTTTATAAAACAATACTTTGTCTTTCAAAACTTTCTATCAGTATGCATGCCAACCCAAAAACCATAAGAAAAATGACAATAAGAACTCACATCTCAAGCTATCTTTCGTGTACTTGAAACTAGACAAGTAAACGTCACTCTTTATCTGAATTAATAATACTACATCATTAATCCTAACCTTTCATAAGTCTAAGCGAAACAAAACAGTTTCGCTTTCAAGTTCTAAGCGAAACTATAGTTTTAGTGAAAATAAGACCAAGCGAAACTATGCCTTAAGCGAAACTGTCTGTCTGAGCAAAACTGATCTTAGTGAAACGAAGGCTTGTGCGATACTACGATTCGTATGAATTCGAATTTTCAATATCCGAATACGAACCTGAAATTCGAAATCGAATTGAATTTTGAGTTTTTCAACTCCAATTCGAATACTGAACACCCGTTCTCGGTGTTTTTTTATAGAGAAAAGGGGAAGAAATCTAGTTAGGGGTGTGGGGTTATCATCAAACTGCAATATGTAACTGAAATGGAATATGCAAACTGCTTAATTTAAGTAGGGAAAGTAGATAGTTCATGTATAAGGGTTGTAACCGGAAAAAAAAACACCGTAACCATCTAGTTTAAAAGGCGTAGATTCAAAGTTAGCTTGATCTGACGGTCAGGAACTTTCCACAATACAGTTACACTTACCGTGTCATTATAATATATAATCCACTAGTCTAGGTTTTTCATTGATGACATACCCATCATAGTTTGTTCGGTAATGTTGAAATGGATTGTGGGGATACTTGTTATGGTTTTATTATCACTTGACAATCTAAATGCTTAAGTGTCATTTATTTTTTAAATTTTATCATAAGATATCTACTACTCTTTTTATATATAATACCTCTGAATTCAGACACTTGATAGTGTCACTATCTTTTGTTTATTTCTTCTCCGTCATGTTAGCCGACAAATTAATAATATATTAATTGAACATATCTAAATATTATTAGCCTTTTATAAATGTAAAATATAGCATCCAAGACCCTTGATGGACCACAAAAATTAATTGAATATCTCTTGTATGAAAGCAACCTTATCAAGATGATGTACTTGTCTATATTCTTTTCTAAGTTTTATATCATCACGCGTATAAAACCTCCACTAGGATTCTTGATACCTTAATTAATCATTCTACACCCAAAACATCACTTATAATTTATCCCCCTATTGTCTATTACGTTCTTTCTTTCCATCTTCCATGTGAACTTCTAAGATGATGAGTAGTTATCGCAATGAACAACTTGATGAGCTAAGAAGAGGACCGTGGACACTTGATGAAGACAATCGTCTTATTCATTACATCACTTGTCATGGAGAAGGACGTTGGAATTCGTTAGCAAAATCTTCAGGTAACTGAGAAAAAATGATGAAAAAGAGTGTTGATTTGCATAATAGTAATTTCATTATTTTCCATTTAACTCTTTTTCGGTTTTCAATCATTTTATATTAAGGATTGAAGAGAACAGGGAAAAGTTGTAGGCTAAGATGGTTGAATTATCTAAAGCCGGGCGTTAAACATGGAGATCTTACACAAGAAGAACAACTCTTGATACTTGAACTCCATTCCAAGTGGGGTAATAGGTGAGAGTCTACGTATATGTTCAAGTGGTGAATTGGTAGGAAAACGATGGTTTTGGCTAACTCTCAAACGTGTATTATAACCAAGAAATTTGACTCTAAAACTTGATTACATGGGTAAACCCTGACTCGGTTTATACAGACTAATAATTCTAGCGGTCTAGCCTATTTAATTACAATACGAATTGCATTTAAATGTAACTTATTTATTAACGTTCTATTCCTACTAGAATGGGACTCTCGATTGACTGTCCCTACCCATCAACGACTTGTGATGGAGTCGGGAACTACGCCAATATGTGGCGTACACAAACTATTCTATAAATGTATTATTGTTATGAATAGTTTTGAACTTAATTAACATATACTAAAAGCTTTCCATGTATTACGTCCAAGATGGTCGAAAATTGCAGAAAACTTGCCCGGAAGAACAGATAACAGTATCAAGAACTATTGGAGAACAAAAGTACAAAAACAAGCTAGCCATCTTAAGATCAATTCTAATAGCAAGAGATTTGTTGAAGCACATCATCCGTTTTGGGTACCAAGATTTCTAGAAAAAGCGGAGCATAGTTCACCACCACCATCATCATCATCATTCACTTCTACCTCAACTGTGGAAGCTAATCAAAAGAACTTGAGCTCTCAACAACAAGGAAAAGAAACCATAATGGAGAATATTAGATCAAGCTCAAACATTAGTTATTCATCCAATTCCAAGAAACTTATGTTGCCATACTTCCCTGAAAGTTCACTCAAAAGCGGCAGTTACATTGTCGATAACAATCACTTTGACCTAATGAGTTTCAACCCGTCAAACATGCAAGAATTGCGATCAAGTGATATATCAACGTTCGACTTTCAAATGACAGAGGTTGATTGGATGAGTAACAACTTATCAGATGACACCTTTTGGAACATAGATGACTTGTGGTAGTTCAAGAATTGAAGTAATGCACTTTTGATAAACATATTTTTTGAACTTGCAAAAAGGTAGAAACCCTATGTTATTAAAGTATTGTAGTGATAGATTGTTATATATTTAATTACTGCAATCATTAGTGGGATGTCTCCTAGTATTTCAGAGTACACAATCAACACAACATGATGACTTTGGATCTACCCAAAAAGATTTGTATCAATCACAATCCGAAAGAGAAGATAAGTTGAAATCAATCATAATCGAGTTGTGATTGGAAAAGGATGGGGATATGGAGAAGATGTTAGTGACCAAGTAAAAGTTTAAGAAAGATTTCAAGCAATATTTAATGATTGATCCACTATACAATATCTCTGGTCAAGTAATTCCCTTTATTTCTTTCTTAGGCTCTATCATGTGTTACTATACCAAGGGTGCCAATTTTTTCAAATTAATTGGTACTTATCATAATCAACACAAAATCCATATATATATATATATATATGGGAAGGTTCAAATAAGGAGTCTAATTTGGCTAAAAAGCCTAAGAAGTAATCTCATCCATTCAATTGGATGATCAAAGGTAGAAATTTAAGTGTATGAAAAATAAGGGGTGGAATGGTATTTAAGTAATAGCCACTTGTATTGACTTTTTTCAACTTCCCTCATTTTTTTTAAACGTTCATAATTTTTTCATAGGACATTATATTTTTTTAAATTACACCATAAAAGTGAACAGTTTTTTATCTTTAATTTGAGTATAGTATTGCTATATTTTTTTGCAAAAACAAAAACGACACTTAATGAAATTGTGCTACTTTATGTAAATGTGCTGGTTTCTGATAAAACAGCACGATTTAGCACATTAAAAATTTGCTGGTTTCTGGTAAAACAGCACAATTTACATAAATGTACTGGTTTATTTAATGTGTGCTACTTTTAACCAATTATGTGCCTAATTTGATAGCATTCTTTAAAAATAAAAATTTAAAGCATCCATACACAAAAAAAAAACGGTTTAGTAATAGGCAACAAAAAACTTATGCATCAAAATGTTGTTTTGTGTTGGTTTGATATACTAGTTTTGTTTGTGCTTGGTTAGCTAAGAAAAGCAAGTTACACCATTAACTGTGTTCTTTTGTTGTTGTTTTATAGTAAAACAACATAATTAATTGTTATGTTTGGTGTTTTTTTTATGATAAAGCAGCACAGTTAATTGTGTTGTTTTACAATGCAGCATGGTTAATTGTGCTGTTTTACTATAAACCAGCACATTTACGTAAAGTAGCACAATTTCACAAAGTGTTGATTTTGTTTTTACAGTAAAATATAGCAATACTATACTTGAATTAAAGGTAAAAAACGTTCGATTTTATGGTGTAATTTAAAAAAAAATAAGGTCGTATGAAAAAGTTATGTATGTTTAAAAAAATGGGGGAATTTGAAAAAAGTCAACGATTGTGGGTTTTCCAATAATGCCCGCCACCCCTTATTTTCCTACACCTAAATCTATATCCTTGATCATCCAATTGAATGGATGAAATTGCTTCTTAGGCTTCTTAGTCAAGTAGCACTTCTTAGGGAACCATCCCCTATATATATCTTACTACTCTAATAAATGAAAATCTCTTCAGAACACGTGTCAATCTCTGGTTACTCCTCATCTTTATTTTCCCGCCTCTCTCTCATATTAAATATTAGATTTTCTATTTCTCTCTCCTAATAAATAATAATATTTATATTAATAAATCTAACTACAAATACTTATTATTTAATTATAAATAGTTATTATATCATCAATCAAATGAACTTAATATGAACTAACATTTATCAATTAAATTAAAAAAGTAATACTTAGTTGAAAAAAAATGTTTTAAAAACGAACTTAACAGACCTTATAACTGTCACAACAAATTACATTTTTTTAAAACATATTTTGACAAATGTGTTTGTTAACAAATTGCATTATATTTTATTCAACCGATGTAATATACTGGTTTATTCAACCCGTGTATTACAAGGGTTTTTAAAAATATAAATTTTTTATTACTAAATATATAACATTTTATTTATTTAGCATGTGTAATACACGAGAATTTAACCTACTATTTATATATATATATATATAGGGGAAGTATATGGTGGAACTCATCTAGTTGATAAAACTCTAGAAACACATCTAAAGGTCCATCTTGTGCCACATGTTTGTTTTTTATTTTCATTAATTTATTCACAAAGGGTATTATTGTCATTTTACTTGTTTTACTTTCTCTCTCTCCATAAATGCCTTCACTTTCATGACACAATCATACACTATCTCTCATAAAACCCATTTGAGATTTGAATTTTAAAATCTCAACCTTATAACTACAACCCCATCTCCACCTCCAATCTCACCATATGAAGTTTGCTCTAATTCTTCTCCGATCTGTTTATTAATGAGGCGATAATGATAAAGCTTAAATGGAGGTAAACGAAATCGAGGAGGAGATGACAGAAGTTAGCGTTGCATGTCTAACAAGTCTTCTTGTTTCTTCTTTAGGTATAATCATCACACATCTATTGTCTCTCTTTGCATCAAATTACTTTTGTTTTTTTATGGATTCATCATATCCGGTTGTGAATCAACATTTTGAAATGAATTTTGTAAGCTTAACTTAGATTTGGAATTTTGGAGAATTGGAAGTATGTTTTGAATATTAAGTATAAAAACTATTTAAAAAATAGAACTGTTTTGAATATTAAATATAAAAAACTATTTTAAAAAAAATATGTTCAAAAATTATTCATAAAGTGGTTTATTAAAATGGAATTTTGGTTTTCTTTCAAAAAAATCTTTAAAATCAAATCCATATATTTTGGTTTTTCTTTAAAAGAATCTTTAAAAACATATACTTTGTTGTATATTTTTTTTTTACTAATTATCATAATGGAAACTTCATTTCATCGTTTGTCTCATTCTTTTACATTATTTTTTTATTTATGTTATCCGTTTTGTTTATTTTATTTAACAAATTTGAATTATTTCTGTTTTTTCATTTTACATTTGTTACAACGTTATCCACATATCATATATTTCACAATAATTCTTTATAAAATTTAACCGCTTCAAATTTTTCTATTTTTTTTATTTTACATATGTTACAACATCAACAAATGCTCTGAAAAATTACTGTAATCACTTAAAATACTTCTGTAACAATCGATGTCATGTTACACTCAACAACATAACATAAGTAACAGAGTTAACAAGTGTGCATCGTGCATATAATATTTTTCATTATCCATAACATGTCTAACTCTTTCCATAACACGTCTAACTCTATCCATAACACATGTCATTGATATATACTAGCCAGTTGCATCTGTTGAAGGTCATCTTGACTACTCATTTGTTTCTTCCTGACAACCGGATGCAAGACTGTTTGCTACAGGGAATCAAGACAAAACCTACAGGGAATCAAGACAAAACCTACAGGGTATGACATTTAAGAAACATCTCAAACCTAGTTTCAATTCTCAAGGTCAATATGGAGTTGTCGAAAGGACGTTGCATATGTAGATGAGTTTGTTACATATGTTACTGGTGTAACAAGCGATGCTACAGATGTTACATACGTTGTCCAACCTTCTGATGGAGTTGACAAGGTTATAAACAAGTTTATTCCCCTAAAGATGTTCGCTGCTATACAAAAAAATTGTCCCACTAGATACATATGTAATATTCATTTGTTCATGTCTCTTCTCTAGATTTTCACTATTTTCAGACATAATATGTAACAATCATCTGTTCAGTTATTCCAACTTAATAATCATTCGATTCGCTACATATGTAATAATCATTTGTTCAGTTATGGATTTTTTCGTAGTTCAAGAACGCCCTGTAACAATCATATAATGGCTATGAATCGCTGCATTAATCATTCGATTAGATTCATATGTAATAATCATTTTATGTATAAACCGTTAATAATTACATATGTAACATGCATAGTTACATATGTAACAATTGTCGTTTCTGTTTGAACAGATTGCAAAAAGAAAATTCTTAGGTTTTTTTATGAAAAAATGTCGTTAAAAAACCACGTTTAAAAAAACCAATTTTTTTTATGAAAAAATGTCATTAAAAAACCACGTCGGACCATTTTATGTACAATTCATTAGTAATTACATATTTAACGATCATAGTTACATATGTAACAATTGCCGTTTCTGCTTTGACAGATTGCAAAAAGAATACGAAAAACTCGTGAACTAAATTTGAGATTTTTACATTTTTTTCGAAACAAGAATTTAATCTGAATCGTAATATAATATGAGACAATATCATAAATCTATAAATTGAAATTGAAAGGTAATAAATAAGAAATAGAAAAGTGGTTGTATTTGATTTTGATGTGATTGATATGAGAAGAGAGAAAATTCAATTCTCAAGAAAAAGTTGTCATAACTTTGTTTTGCTAACAATTTCTCATACTACTTTTTGTAACTTTTAACGATAAAAATTGACAATTTAATTAAATTTTAAAGTTTGAATTAATCTTATCACTAGATCAATCTCAATCAATGATTAATATAGAGTTTTTATAGTTTTCTCAAGTGGTGTAAGTTTCCAAATTAACCATCCTCTATATATATACATATATAGGGGTGAGTTTCAGAGAAAACCAATAGTTAGGTGAAAACCGAGAAAACCACTAAAAAAATCAATTTTAATCAATAATATAGTTATCTTTATTTTTTATTTTATTTTATTTTTATTTTTTATAAGAGTGTAAATGTAATTTTTCAAGTTTTTACCAAAAAAATCATTTAAATATTGGCTTACGTATACGTAACCCATAGTGTTACGCATACGTAAACTGAAAACAAAAAAATTCAAAAAAATTATGGTTACGTATATGTAACCGATAGTATTACACATTGTTTTAGTGGTTTTCTTGGTTTTCGCATAACTTTGTGGTTTTCTCTTGATCATTCCCCTATATATATATATATATATATATATATATATATATATATATATATATCGTGAGATATTTTTTCTCTTTTTAATATTAATTTATCTTTCTCTCTCTTCTTAAGATAAAAAACACACAACTTTCTATATCACTCTCTCAAATCTCTCTTTTTTTTTAAAACAAAACTCCATGGCTTCTTCTTCCTACTCAAGAGCATTTGTTTTTTTGAAAAAGCCTTCTCTGTACTCCCGTATCCTCTTTGACCTCCGAGTTAATGAGTACATCCCAGAGACAACCTCAATCGGTGCTCATGAGAAGGCACTATCGATGAGGGGTTTTCCGGAGTGGATTTCTAACACCACAAGTCTAAAGATTGTAAGCTAAAACCAGACCTGATTGAACTGATGATTTAATGGACGATAAATATATCACCGCCATGAGTGGGGAGGAGGAGTTTCGTCCTGGTCAACTCTTAATTTGACATCCTCTTTATCTCCCAAAGGTATTATTAAATTTCTCTAATTTTTATTTTCTGCTTAATTAGTTCTGAAAAATATGTTTTGTTGTAAATATGTTGGAATTATCTCCAACAAATGGAATTAATTTCTTTTTGTTTACGCTTCAACCATTTACAGCGAAAAGAAAATACTTTTAGCCACAAAAGTTAAACAATCAAATATGCTTAATTATGTGTTTGTCTGTTATGAAAATGTAAATGCACAGATCACTTAAAATCCTCTTCATCTTTATTTTTGGCCTTCATCTGGGAGAACAATTAATATCTTGATTTTTTTTGTTATTTATTTAATAATAATTGAATTTGTTTTTATAATTATGATAAATAGATGGTATTATAGATACAGTACTTGTTTGGCCTGAAAACAAGTGGATCGAAATAGATCCGACCCGGATATGTTCATCATCACCTACACCGGTAAGCACAACCACCCAGTTCCGACTAACCGGAGTTCTTTAGCCGGAAGCAATCACGTCATTTTTGTTGATGGTATAATGTGATGTTACATATACGTAACACAATGTAATAGTCATGTACCTTTATTACTAGAATTTGGTTACATATATGTGACGTCCTTTTTGTTGATGGTATAATGTGATGTTACATATAGATAATAAAGTTAGATATATGTAACACGGTGTAATATTTAATGTAATGACGTATGTAAGAAAGATTTTGGATAGAAACTTTGATTCTTACAAAAATATTTTGAAGAATGATTTGAATATCTGAAGAATATTTTATTTTTAAAAATTTTGACTTTTAATTTTGAGATTTACATATGTAACTACCAAATTTTACATATGTAACATGTGTTAAATACATACGTAACATTTTTTTATAGTTTACACAATGTAAAAATTATAATGTTCAAGCAATAAACAGTTACTGGTTACTTATATGTAGCACCGTATAGGTTCTGAATATGTATCATTTATTACCAGAATTTTGTTACATATATGTAACACGACCTCGCTTTTTTAAAAACCACAATATATCTAAAAAACTCTTTTAAAAATCATGTTATAAAAAGAATATTGTTTTAAAAAAATATCGTAACATTTTGAGTCCCAGACATTCCAGTTACATATGTAACATGTGTTAAATACATACGTAACATTTTTTTTATAGTTTACACAATGTAAAAATTGTAATGTTTAAGCAATAAACAGTTACTGGTTACTTATATATAGCACAGTATAGGTTCTGAATATGTGTCATTTATTACCAGAATTTGGTTACATATATGTAACACGACCTCGTTTTTTTTTAAACCACAATATATCTAAAAAACTCTTTTAAAAAATCACGTTATAAAAAGAATATTGTTTTAAAAAAATATCATTTAAAGAAACCTCGATTAAAAAAAACTAGATTATAAAAAATTTATCAACCAAAAATCTATAATTAAAAAAAACTAGAATTTAAAAGATTTTTTTAAACGATAGTTTTTTTTCCAAATTAAAAACTAGAATTTAAAAAATTCATCTAGTTTTTTAAACGTATATAACACGCAATTTGTCAACCACTATATATGTGACTGTTTATCTAATATAATTAATACATGGTTGATTGAAGAACTTTTTAATATTTATTGGGATTCATATTTTTATAAACTAAAAAGGTGGGCTAACCACAATCCTTTTTATGTTGTTCTATGTAACATATATTTAACATGTATATGTAACATATATGTAACATGTATGTGTAACATTAAATATAGCATATATGTAACATTTACATACACTATAACTAACACATATCATACTATCTTTGCTGGTATTCCATCAATTTTGAATGACGAGAGCTTCCCAAATCCCATCTTCATTAACACTTCCATTTGATTTTCTTTCAATAGTCTAATACTCGTATACAACTAAAGAGGTGATGAACGTGTTCATATGCCAAACCATTATTGTTTTTTTTTTCCATTTCCCTGTCCTCATTGTTCCTCTATCCCTTTTTGCCTTGTCACAGTATAAAAAACCATAGTTTATGTTACTTAACATTAATTTCGATTTTTGTTACGGAGTACACATGTAGCTATATGTTTATTAAAGTTTAAATAGTTATCAAGATATAAATAGTTACACATGTAACTAAATTTTCCTTAAAATTTAAGTTGCTATACACACACACACATGTTTTTACACACAGTTCTTTTATATGTTTCACATGCTACCATATAGTGAGTTACACATGTATAATTTTTTTCAAAAAGAAGGTAGTTAGTTCTATTGGTTTCATATGTAACAGCAAAGATAATATGTTATACTTATTTACAAATTTAAAATAAAACTTAGTATTTGCATACTCTAAAGCACATGATACGTATTTCCACAGTTTCACATGTAACAACACAAAATCCATTTATCAAAGTTTCAGTATGTAACTGTGGCATTTTCAACTTGTAAACATTTTCCATGGTATGTCATAAAATGAAAACCATGTCACCCAAAACTTATAAATTTAATCAACATTAACTGTTAAAAAATTCAACAAAATTTCACAAATATGCAACATAAACCCTAAACATTCTCTTTTAGTTTTATTATACAATTTTTTCAAACCCATTTGTGTTTCTAAGAACAATAATAGTAAACAATTTTTTAAACCCTAAACTTTCGATTTTAGTTTTAGTTTTAGTTTTGTCTAAAAACCCAAATCTGAAACGAACTGTAGGAACCATATTATGTTATCAAAATACTTACCTGTTTCATCTTGAAGGTATAAACGCCCAACCATGTGTCGTCCTTTTGCGTAATCCTTGATTTTAAACCCCATCTTCTTCACGAACTGGATCGTAAACCCTAACTCTCAGATCTAGAAACCGTAATTTTTTAAAGTAGGAGGACGGAATTCAATGATTCTTCACAAAACCTTTGATTTTATGAGAAGCCGTTGACTTTGAAAGAAATAAACACTTGATTCTTCTATTTTTAAAGAAAGAAACACTTGATTCTATTTTCAGAAATTATGCAATTAGTTTGGAATAAGATAAACAATTTTTCATCCCAAATTTTTATTGATTAAATAAAAATGTATTTACCGCATTGTCTTTCTTATGAAAGTCGGAAGTTTCTGTAATGAAATTAATTTTTTTTTAAATCAAGAACACATATTGAAATCCCCTTCAAAATACATTCGATTCCCTTTAATTTTTAATTACAGAATTTCTCAAAACTTTATTAACACAAGATTGAATTTCAAACCCCTAATTACTTCAACAATGACCGTCGATGAAGAAAACTAACCTGAAATCGAAGGTTTCACACCAAATGTTGGTATTTTGCATCCACTAATATCTTCTTATACTTAAACGAATGCTTCAAAGAACAAATGTCTACACCGTCGGTTCAAAGGTCTTGATTTTCTTGAACATTATAATTTGAATATCTATGGAAGAGGATTGGAAGTTGAGGGGACATTTACTTTCTCTGCTATATGCATCTATACAAGTAATCCCTTTCCCAATGTAAAAAATACATTGGACCAATTTCCCTTATTGCCCTTTTGGCACGATTTCAATTTGATTTAATGTAAAATCAAATTACTTAATCCCACTTTTAATCTTAGCCTTTCATTATTTTTGATCTATGGCTGCAATAAGGTTTTCATGACCGGCCCAAGTTTTCATAATATCCATTTTATATATATATATATATAGGGTTAAGTTTATTAGAGAACTCATTTTAATGAGAGAACTACAGAACCACTAAGAAAAAGGGTGGAATTTTAAAGAGGAAGGGTAAAACTGAAACTTAAAATATATAAATCTTTAAACATTTCTATATTTTGCATACGCTATTATTTATTTTTTTTAAATTGCACCATTAAATCAAGAATTTCTTTATCTTTCATTTGAGTATAAATAACGTTATAAAAAATAAGAATTAACTCGTCTTTTTTTTTCTTCTTATTTTCAATATTGCATATGTGTAGTATCACCGTCAAAAACCTAACACGCCCCCAAAAACCTAAACCCCCACCCCACCCCCACCTAAAAATGTGACATCCGGCAATTTCAGGTTAACTCCGTTAACTCAAACCTCGTTAGTTCAAACATTGTTCATGCAAACTCAGTTATCTCAATTAGTTGCACATGCATTACATTTAATTAGGGTTAATTAATTGTGTCAGTTATTGCACAAACACTCACGTAACGGTAATTCGGAGAATTACCGAATCGCACGAGTCGATCCCCGAACGTTGGTGATAATTAAAAATAATATTTTGAACAATAAATAATTTATAATTAATATAAATTATGTGCTCTTACGTGTTATGTGATTTTATGCGTAAACTGTAGACTTTCGTGAAATCGCGTACGTTTACGCTGAACGTTGTGAATTTTATTGCTTTAGTGATTTTTATAAAGAAGTTTTATAAAAATATTTATTAGAAACTATTTTAATTAGTTACATTTAATTAAATGTGTTTTAAATTCATTTAATTAGTCCATGGGCCACATAAATCAATTTTTAAGTCCATGGAGGGGCCTATGGAGTTAGTATATAAGGATTTTATAAAAACCCTAACCCCGTAACTCCAAAATTTCGAAAATAATCAGCCCCCACTTCCCCTTGAGATCGCAAATCACCTCTTCATCTCCAAACCATTCTTAGATCGATCTCTTTCTTACAACCGTTGGTGTTCTTGAGCAATCCTAGCATCAATCTTCGTTTCTATCGGATCAAGTAAGATTTCATGTATATTTATTTATATATTTTTTGAAAATATGGTTTTGATAAACCCTAGTTTTCATCCAAACAAGAATCCATTCAATAAAGATGCAAACTTTGATAATTAATTGTGTATTATGATGATAGTTGTTAGTTTTGTTGATTTGGTGAAACCCTAGATGTCTAGAACCGATAGTTACTATATAAGGAAACTTTTTGTGTTTTCTATCTTGCATGTTAGACATGATTAGGATGATACGATGATATTTATACGTTACTTGATGCATGTTTAAGTGAATTGTGAAGTTAGATTTTGAATACCTAGTCCGGTTTTTACAAACTTGCTAAATAAGGAAACTTTAATCGACTAAAGTAGTCATAGCTTGCTAGTTTGATATGCATGTTAGTATATTATGATAGTTATATGTTAACAATGATGAAATAACGTGTTATAATGTGTTAAATCTCAGAAACCATGCATGCTATCTTTAGCCGACTATAAAAGGAAATCCTAAATTGAAATGTGATCAACATGTTAAAGATCAAGGTGTGTTACATGTTTAACCATCTAGGACGTATTAGATTCATGTTATGAACATAATTAGTAACGATAGTTTCTAGAAAACACGAGTCTCGAACATAACTGCCATTTATAGAAACTTACTATTTATGAAAACCTGCTAATTATGGAAAGCTGCTAAATATAGAAACTTACTATATGTGGTAACTGTGCTAGCATACTAGAACAATAAGGAATTGTTGCTAAGTGTTACCTGCAATTAGTGGTGCACAAAAAAACCAGTTTTTTTTTAAACCGGTCCAAACCGGCAAACCGGTTTGGGTTAAACCGGTTTGGACCAAACCGGTTCGGGTTGCCCAAAAACCGCCGGTTTCAAACCGGTTTGAGGATTTCTGAAAAAAAAATCGGGTTGGGACCGGTTTTGTCTAAACCGGGTTAGGAAACCGGTTTGAACCGTTGGGCGAGTTCTAGCCGTTGGGGTCGATTTTGGCCCTTTTTTTGGAGTTTTTTGGACCCATAAAACACTATAAATAGGTGGGGGGTGTTTAGGGTTGATTACACTTCTCTTTACACTCTCTAATCTCTAAAACCGCTCTTTAACCGCTCAAAAACGCTCTCTAAACTCTCTCTAAACTCAAAAAAAAAACATGGAAAGTTTTGGTGTTAGTGGTTCCTCAAACGAAGTTACCGTTGTGCAAATTCTAGCAACAACGAGAAATCCGGCAATCTAGTGCAATTACGATTTATGTTTGTTGTCAAACGGAAAGGAACGTGCTCGTTGCAAGTTGTGTGGTGCGTTTTTGGGGAAAGATTCAAACACTACTTTGAAAACGCATATGGAAAAATCTTGCCCGTCATTGAAGGGAATTCCAAGTGAAGGTCAAGCCTCGATGACAAGCGAAGGAGGAATTTGGAACTTTGATCCAAATATTGTTCGAGATCGAATGGCGAGGTTAGTGATTCAAGAAGGATTGCCGTTCAACCACTTTGACAATCCGCGCTTGACAAAGATGATTCAAGAGACACTCCAACCTCGTTATCACCAAGTAAGTCGCACAACCCTTAGACGAGATTGTATAAAAATGTGAAAAAAAGCAAAAAAAGAATTAATTTTAGGTTTTGAAAATTTGCAAACCGGTGTAAACTTAACCACCGATGTTTGGTCGGCTCCACATGGTATACCCGATTCGTACCTTTGCGTTACCGCGCATTGGGTTGATCCCAATACGTGGCAAATGATGAAGCGTACAATCACTTTTGACTTGTTTGAATATCCACACACCGGTGAAAATTTATTTTATATATTGGATGGTGTTATTAACGAATTTAAATTACAAAATAAACTTTTTTCAATGTCTTTTGATAATGCATCTAATAATACAAATGCAGTTCAAAAACTAAAAATTAAATATAAACCCGTTTGCAACGGCGTTTTTTTTCCATAGTCGATGTGTCGCACACATCATTAACTTGGCGGTGCAAGCCGGGCTTGCAATTGAAGAGGTTTCAAACTTAACATATAGTTTTCGACAAATGCTTAAAGATATTTTTAGTAACAGAAAAAGATACCATGATTATATTAAATTTTGTCGTGATACGAATAATCTTTGCTTAGGCCCGAATTAGGACGTCGAGACAAGATGGAACTCGACTTATATTATGTTTTATAGCGCTTTACGACAAAGAGAAACTTTAGAAATATTTCATGATATGTTTTCCTCAAAACCTCGTCGTAAAATTCAAAACTTTCCGTCTACAAATTGGAACATTTTAAAAGACGTAACCGAATTGCTTGAAGTTTTCAAAACCGCCACAACTTTTTTATCCGGTGTTTATTATCCCACAAGTCCATTAACACTAAAACAAATATATTTAATGGCTAACAAGTTGTCTGAGCTTGAAAATAAAAGCGATATTTTTACAAAAATGATAGAACCGATGAAAGAAAAATTAGTGAAATATTTTAAAGAAATCCCTCCCGTTATAACTTGCGCCGCCGCGTTAAACCCTACCATAAATGTTTACGGGGTTGAAACCTTGATTGATAGAATTACTTACGCTTTGAATTTGGATAGCGATGACATTCATTTTGCACAAGGCACAAAAACATATTTTAACAAATGTTTACAAGATTTATTTGATGTTTATTTACATAAATATGGTACAACTCCGACTCCACATGATACAATGGGTACATCATCAAGTGGTAGCTCGAGAGATGTTAACTTGAATTTATATAACGAAATGTTAAATGAATTTAGTAAACGTGCTCGAGGTACCACCCCGAGTAGCGAACTCGGAAGGTATGTTGGCAGAAACTTTTTAGCGTTTATGCCTCCTACCGTTTTTGAGGAGTTTGATATTTTGGCAAGGTGGAAACAAAACGAAGCTTCGTTTCCGATTCTTTCCGCCATGGCCCGTGATGTACTAACCGTCCAAGCTTCCACGGTAGCTTCGGAATCTGCGTTTTCTTTTAGTGGCAGGGTATTATCGATACGAAGGACTAGACTCACACCCCTAGCGATGGAAATGTGCATTTGTTTGAAGGACCATTTGGATGCAATGGATAGGATACAAGACCAAACTTCTCTCGAAGATGAAATTCAAGCCGAAGAAGTCATACACAACAACGAGGTTGATCTTGGAATATCCGAACCAGTCACGGATGAAGAACTAGCCGAAGATGCAAGGCTACGAAGCTCTAGTTCCGAAGACAACGCACAAGAATAATCAATCAATATTCCAAAAAATAAAACGTTGAACTTAATGTTTTATATTTGTTATACTTTTTGTAATGTTTTACAATTTTATCTTGTTATGTTTTTTAATTTTCGAACTATCCAAATATTAATAAACGTTGAACTTTATGTTTTAATTTTGTTATATTTTATTTTGGATTTTATATTAAAAACATAAAATTTATTTGATTTTTTTTTTTTAATAAAAACCGGTTTAAACCGGTTTAAGGGGCAAACCGGTTTAAAACCTACCCGAACCGGTTTGACCGGTTTACATATTTTCCTCTCTGAAACCGGTTTAACCCGAACCGGTTTGGGTCCAAACCGGTTTTGACTTTTCGTCGACCAAACCGGTTCGGGTCGGTTTGAACCGGTTTGGGTTAAAAAACCGATTTGTGCACCTCTACATGCAATATCTTATGTGTGTAATATGGAAGTATTATATTAATCAAATACTATTTCATACATTGAGTCACCAACGGGTCGTCGGGTCAAACTTGGTCAAACATGAGTCAAACTTGTAAACTCTTTTCAAACACATAAACAATGGGATTGTTTGGATGCAAGGGTCTTACGAACCAACACGAACACACACTCATAAACTTATGAAATATAGGTAGCCGTTAGCGGGTCACCTGTCTTTCACTTGTCATTCTAGCCCACAATCTAAGGTGAGTTTCACGGCCCCTTTTCTTATGATTTAAACTTGGGGGAGAAAACATGGGTACGCACATGTAGATCTTACATTTCAATTATATCACTTGTTGTACTAAGCGCAAACATATCATGCAAGTCCTTACTTATCGAACCGTTTAATATATAGGATAGCGAGGTAATCTTGAGTAGTACTACTGGGCATTGACAAGCCCCACCCGCGTTAGTCGCGCTAATACGACAGGTAGTCGAACGGGTGTAACATTGACCTAAACATTTACCATTGATCATGATAGTCATGGTAGGAGGCAAGTTCAAACATAAACAGTCAGCTTCGGTGTCGAAACGCTTTAGTAACATGTAACTAGGTTAGCTACCTATGATATAAATTGTAAATGGTTTTATCTAGTAACTTTACAAACATTGAAACCTGTGAACTCACCAACCTAGTGTTGACACGTTTTAGCATGTTTTCTCAGGTCATTAAGGTACAAGCACAAGCTAAGGCATGCATGCATTCGAAGTCCATCATTTTTCAAACTCAAAAACTATTTATTGTTGAATTGTTTATTTTTGGCGCGACTGTTTTGGCGCATGCATTTCATCTAACTTTTCGCTTCCGCAAATCTTACATTAAATCAGTGTTTTCATTACTAGTGTTGCATCGTTACTATGAGCAATACTAGTGGTTTTCTTAAACTCATATAGAGTCGTTCAAAGTAACTAATGACTGAGATCCTGGTATGTCACGCTCCTAACGGTAAAACTCCGTTAGTGGATTTTGGGGGTGTGACAAAAAACCTAAACCCCCACCCAAAAACCTAAACCTCCCACACCACCCCAAAAACCTAAACCCACCACCCCCACCCCCAAAAACCTTAACCCCCCAAACACCCCCACCCAAAAACCTAAACCCCCACCCACCCCCACCCAAAAACCTAAACCCCCCACCCACCCCCACCCAAAAACCTAAACCCCCCACCCACCCCCACCCAAAAACCTAAACCTACCCACCCACATCCAAAAACCTAAACCCACCGCACCCACCCCCACCCTCAAAAACCTAACCCTAAACATAATACTGCATATGTGTAGTACCACCCCAAAAACCTAACCCACCCCCAAAAACTACCCAAAACCTAAATCCCCCACTCACCCTCACCAAAAACATAACCTAAAATCCATACTAAACTCAAAAACTAAACCCTAAAGCTAAACCCGACTATTTTTGTGAGTTTTTTTTTAGAACGAGGACGATGTGGGAAACAAGGTCTCCGAACCACTTTTTTAGTTTTTGATTTATATTTTGAGTTATGATTTTTTTATTATTATTTTTTACTTTTAAAGAGGAGTTCTCTAGTTCTCTCCAAATATGTTAGTTTTTTTATGAACTTCACCCAATATATATATATATATATATATATATATATATATATATATATATATATATATATATATATATATAGGGGAGGGTTCCAGAGAAAACCACATAGTTAGGAGAAAACCAAGAAAACCACTAAAAAAATCCAATTTTAACCAATAATATAATAATATTTATTTTTATTTTATTTATTTTTTTATAAGACTATCAATGTAATATTACATATTTTTACCAAAAAATCATTTAAATATTAGCTTACGTATACGTAACCTATAGTGTTACGTATACGTAAATAGAAAACAAAAAAAATGCGGTTACGTATACGTAACCCATAGTATTACACATTGTTTTAGTGGTTTTCTTGGTTTTCGCCTAACTTTATGGTTTTCTCTTGATCCTCTTCCTATATTTATATATAGGGGAAGGTTTAATTCAGAACATAAATTATTGCGAGAACATGAAAAACTAATCTGGACCACTCATTTTTTGTTTAATCTTAAAAGATAATAATTAAATGAGTAGGGTATAATGGTAAACATAAAAATCTATCTCTACAATTAATTATTTGTAACTCCTCTCCGATTAATTAGTTTGTATATCATCTTTCCTATTAATTAATTGAGACAAACATTATTATACGAAATAATCATCTCTTTTTTTTCATTTAATTAGTTCATATTAATCCTACACTACCGAAGTTCATCCAACACATACCGAAATTCATCCTACACATACCGAAACTGATCCTACACATACAAAGTTTATCCTACAAATAATAAACATGTCAATGGCTTATGTTACACAACATGAAAATTAGTGAGTTGAAATTAATCCTACACATAACAACACTTAGCTTACACAACATGAAAATTTTATTGCGAATAACGAAATTTATCCTACACGTAACGAAACTTATCCTACACACAAAGAAAGTTATCGTACACATAACGAAATTTATCCTACACACAAATAAACGATCCTACAAATAACGAAACTTTTCGTACACACAAAGAACTTTTCCTACACTCAACGAAACTTATCAAACACACAAAGTAACTTATCCCTACACATAACGAAATGTATCATACGCATATTAACATTTATCCTATACATGTCAAAACAGTTAATAAACTCAATCATTGTAAACAAATGAGCTAGTATACGGAAAAAAAGTTAATTTTAAACTATTGGAGTTAACATTTCCAAATTAAAGCTTGAATGTTCGATTATTGAATACAAACTGGATCAAAATCTAAACTAAACTAAAAAATAAAACTAAATTAATTGAAAACTTAAAATAAAAAATTACTACGATTAACAAAAACCAAAAAATAAGTTATAGGAATTGAAATATAATATGAATAATTTATATTTAATAAAAGTGGCTACTTGAATTAGTTTCAAAATATATTGGAAAATAATAAGAGAATTAATTATGTAAAGAGAGAGAAAGTAAAATCTCTAAATTACCCTTATGTCATTAATTAACCCTTATTAATTTTCTCTCAATTTATTAAAAAACCATTATTGATTTGGACCATTGATCAAATAATTAAAGGACTGAGATTGGTTCTCTATGTTCTCGCAATTATTTGTTGTTCTTATTTGAACCTTCCTCTATATATATATATAGCGGAAAGATCATAATAAAACTCAATATTCATGAGAAAACAAAAAAACTACTTATTAAAGGTAAAAAAAAATAAGAAGAAAATCATAACTCAAAAAATAAATCAAAAATTAAAAAACTGCTTCGGAGACCTTGTTTCCCACGTCGTCCTCGTTAAAAAAAAGTAGTGGGTTTAACTTTTGGGTTTAGTTTAGATTTTAGGTTAGGTTTTTGGAGGGGTGGGGTGGGGGTTTAGGTTTTTGGGGGGTGGGTGGGGGGTTTAGGTTTTTGGGGGTGGGTGAGGGGGTAGGTGGGGTTAGGTTTTTGGGTGGGGGTGGGGTGGGGGGTTTAGGTTTTTGGGGGTGGGTTTAGTTTTTGGGATTAGTTTAGATTTTTGGAGGGGTGGGGTTGGGGGGTTTAGGTTTCTGGGGGTGGGGGGGTTTAGATTTTTGGGGGGTGGGTTTAGGTTTTTGGGAGGGGTGGGATGGAGGATTTAGATTTTTTAGGGTGAGTTAGGTTTTTGGGTGTACTACACATATACAGTAGGAGTTTTTTTTATTTTCTCACGAAAATGAGTTTTCTTATCATAATCAACACCATGTCTTGGACAAATGGCCATAGGAAAACCATGCTTTGTAATACTTATCATAATCAACACAAAATACATAAGAAAACCATGCTTTGGGTAATACTTATCATAATCAACACCATGTCTTGGACAAATGGCCACAACCCAAGTGAATAAATGAATTAACAAATCAAAACAATCAAGTTATATTGGTTTCTCCTACGTTGGTGGATAGGAACTAAAACCGTTTGTTTTCTTTATGACCGAAAGTGAGAAATGGGAAAGTTGGGTTAAAAGTCAAGGATGGTTACAAGTCATCATCACTTTCACCGTCACCACATCACTTTTTAAGCAAAAAAACGTGAAGGGACTAAACTCTATACCTCAAATAAATTTTAGTATCCTCCAAAAACTAGGATCAAATCAATCTGAATTTGGTAGGGTTTGATGGATGGTGGCTGCATTGCTTTCTTATTGTTTAAGGAATAGAATAACGTGCAACGGTGGTCATTGGCTCAAAACGGAAGCGATAAAAAGTGCTAGATACATATACTAGCAAACTTTTAGATAGAATCCAAAATAGGAGAAATTTTATTATGATATCAAAAGTTGTCTCAAAAGTTACAAATGAGCCTTTATTTATAGACAAATTGGTTTTTAATAATCCAAATTATTACTCACTGGCTTATAATAATTCAAACTAACAGTTTGGTTTATGTTAATCTCAACTTTCACTTTTGTTGTCAATGACCGTCCCACAAGCATAATCATCATAGATTTACACTCGATTTACCATTATTTTCACTCAAAATGACGATTTTAAATGAAATGAAGAAACGTACAAGCGAAATCAAGTGTGAATCGATGTAAATATATGATGATTATGCTACTGGGACTGTCATTGACAACAAAAGTGTAAGTTGGGATTATCACTAGCCAGACTGTTAATTTGGATTATATCAGTCAATAAGTCATAGTTTTAATTACTAAAAACCAATTTGCCTTATTTATATGTTATTCTAGTATCCTACATGGCGGCTCAAGAGAGAGGGAAATAATGTAAGGGCTTTGGGGCTCTACTTTCCAAGGACCCCCAAGTGCTAAAATAAAAAATTATACATAGGTAATTTGAGTTTTGATATTATTGATGGTGGGGTTTGTAGTTCATAATTACGCATACACACAGGTATATAAGAATCATAGGATCAAAAGCAAACTTTTTCTAGTCGAAAAAGCCCCCAATATCATTATATGTTTTGGCTCCAAAAAAGCTTGACAAAGCCCTGCTATCCTACACATTAAGTTTGGTCAAAGTAACTGAGAAATCGACTAGAGGTTTAAATGAAATGAAATGAAATGAAGAACGTAACCATAATATTAATTTCAGTCAAAATAATCAACCTCTAAACTTAATTAAAATACATAACAAAAATCAACCATATAAAATAAAAAAAATAATATATTAAAAGGTTTTATGATGATTCTTTTTGTGAGTTAGAGATCGTTTTTTCACTCTTTCGCATTCCCACCCTGTCCACATACGAGCCACTCATTCGAGTTATCAGCCCCTTTCATTCTCCTCACTTGAAAAGAACTCGTCCTTGAGTTCTTAGAGTAAAGAGTTTTAGTTGATGAGCTGCTATGTTTCTCTACTTACACAAATTTCTCCACCGCCACTATCACCTTTGATAATTCATCAATTATTAATTTTGATGATAGTTCAGTACCCTCCACCTTAGCAGCGCAATTGATATTAACTTCATTGTCTCGGTTCTCTTCATCATTTGTTTTCTTGATCTCTTGACTATCCACAATGCTAAATTTTTTTTGTCACAACCAACCTTATGGTTAGAGTTTCTTTACGATTGTTACAAACCTCTATATCTTGTGTCGTGCATCATCATCGTCGCGAGATTTGTCGTTCTCAATATAGGAGCTATCGTCAAAATAAACATACATCTCGTCAAATAAAAAGTCAAAACAAGGGAGGGACCTCTTCATTTTGACAAGACGTCAATAGCTATGACTAGTGCTACCAACACCTCATTTTCTCACAATGGGATGTCAATCAGCATCGTAATAACCACTCTCATATTTTTGTGGACATTTATGTCACCTACGATCAGGAGACGTAGTTCTTCAACATAGTTCTTCAAGAATTGTGTCAACTTTGTTAGGATTAGTAGAGAGATCATCTAATGCACACCACCAACCATCAACCCTATGATCTCCTCCATAACAATGGGGAGGGTAATTTACTCCAACGCGAAATGCCATCAGGGTAGTAACGAGGTCTGGCACCACTTGACAAGCACGCGGGACAAAAGCGATAAAAAGTGTTAAGACTAGCAAACGTTTACATAGGATCCAAAATATCATAAATTTTATTATGATATTAAAAGTTGTTTCAAACATTATAAATGAGCTTCTATTTATAGGTTATTCTACTGACCTACACGTTAAAATTTGGTCAAATTTAGAACACGGTGATGTGTCACCTTTCCAAAATCGAAGACAATTAAATGATAATGTAATATAACCTTAACTAAAAAATGAAAAATATATTAACTACCCTCACTAATATCTATTGTTATCTTGTTCTTCTGTCTTCTATCTGATCCATCCTATAATACACGCTTTCAAGTATCTCAAAATAACCTTGAGTACCTATAGTGGAGAAACAATGCGGCTGGGCGAGAGCTCTAAATTGGAGATGATAGAAATATCGTAACAAATGTGAATGCTATGTTATATATACATACACATACACACACACACATATATATATATAATATATAGATGTAGGGAAGGGTTCAAATACTAACCAACTTTTTATTTGATAACCGTGCTAACCATTATAAAACAATCACATAAGTTATAAATTATTTTTTCTTTTAATTGTTAAAATAGTATTTAAGTATCATGAATAAAAAGTTTGAATGTAAATACGAAAATGATGAGTCTTACGTATATGTACCAAATAATGTTATATATACGTGACACATAGTGTTTACATATATGTAACATTAAGATAATGATAATTGTTACATATGCGTAACACTATGTTTGAGAGTGGTTATCATGGTTATTATATAAATATTGGTTAGCATTTGAGTCTCACCCTATATATATATATATATATATGGGAAGGATCAAGAGAAAACCGAGAAAACCGCATAATTTCAGGCAATTTTTTTTATTTACGTATACGTATCCAAAAGCAATTTTTTTATTTACGTATACGTAACCGTAATTTTTTTGTTTTATGTTTACGTATACATAACACTATGTATAAAAATGTTTTTTTGGTAAAAATGTTTAATATTACATTGATACTCTTATAAATAAATAAAAAATAAATATTATTATATGATTGGTTAAAATTGGTTTTTTAAGTGGTTTTCTCGGTTTTCGTCTAACTTGTGGTTTTCTCTGGAACCATCCCCTATATATATATATATACACACACACACTAACCAACTTTTTATGTGATAACCGTGTTAACCACTATAAAACAATCACATAATTTAAAAATTATTTTTTCTTTTAATTGTTAAAATAGTATTTAAGTATCTTGAATAAATATTTTGAACGTAAATACGGAAATGATGAATCTTACGTATACGTATCAAATAATGTTACACATACTAAGTAACGGATCAACGGATTAATTATTAATGGATTTCAATATAGGTTTTTTTTTAACGGCATTTTGGATCATTGACGGGCCACTGGCCAACCCAATCATCTCCACCCCTACTGGAGGAAACCCACCATAGGTGAGAAAACCACCTGACCCAACTTGGAACCCCATTTTTTATCACAAGTGGGACTTGAACCCAAGACCTCTATATTTTGGTGAAGTATTGGTGATACACCTTTGCCACTAAACTAAGCTAGTAGTTGTTCAATATTAGTTGGTTACCATGTTTCAAGTTAACATATCCCTGTTATAATAAAAAAAACTAAATTTTGTATCACTTGTCAATACCATATTCATTCTCACATCAATCCCCCCCCTAAAACCACATTACAACCTCCATCCAATATTTCCACATTGAACTCATTTTTTGTAAAAAGATTACATAAATAAACATTTTACTAAATCAATTTCATCATTATAAACCATTGACTCACATTTTTAAAAAAGTTATCATTAAAAGTGAATATTAAAACAAACAAGAATAAAAAAAATAGGTTATTTAAAAAAAAAATGAGTTTTTAAAGTTTAATATCTAAAAGCAAGTTTTTAAAATTTTATCAATAAAAAACCAAAATTTTAGTTTTACATATACGTTTTGAAAATACTACTTTTGTATTTTAAATAAGAGGTAATTTTACACAATAGTAATCAAGTTTCCCAAGTGTTCCATTTAAGTCACTCAAAGTTTATTTGTCTCTTTAAAATCACTCAACTTTCGGTAGGTTTTCAATTCTATGTAATATTTTTATAAAAGTTTAAAGTTTTTAAAAATGAATGAGATAAATAAAACATACATAAATCTTGTTTACTATTTAGTAATTATTTTTTTTCAAATCGACTTAAATATAATAATTTTGAAACTTGTTTATTATTTGGTGAATTTTTTTTCTTCATTATTACCTCCTATTTAAATTAATTGGAATAAAATTTTCACTTATTAGTAACTAATATTCATATATATTTCATTTGTCTCATTCAATTTATTAAATTTAAATATTTATAAAAATATTACATAGGATTGGAACATTCAGTGAAAATTGAGTGACTTTAGAGGGACAAAAAACTTTGAGTAATTTAAATGGAACACTTTAAAAACTTGGTTACTATTTGGTGAAGTTTTCCCTTTAAATAAATGTGTTAGAATAAAGTTTGCTAATATTTAATTAGTAGTTTTAATTTAAGTTTGATATCAAATTTGTACAAAAAATGTGTTAAGATATTTATCAATATAATCTTAACATTTCACCATGTATATAACACGGGGTTTAAAACTAGCATACAATATTTCAATCAGCATATTATTTAACATATCTTGGATCAACATCTCATATTACCATATTACTTAACAAATCTCATATTAGCATATTACTTAACCGATCTCAACTTAGCAAGATTACTTAGCAGATCTCATAGTAACATATTTCTTGACAGATTTTAAATCATCATACTACATATGAACAGATGAACCAGATTATAGTTTACATCAATTAAAACACCCTAGGAAAATCTCACATCAGTCTTGGATAGGGAGAGATGTTGAGTTCATAATTAATGGTCCGCCTCAAATATCTCCAACGCGTTTTGGACGCGTTGTCTTTGGATTAGAGGAAATATCTACAGTTAACGTGTTTGAATGAGAGTAATCCCATGATGGATGACCTTCTACGAAGTTTTCACTCAGGTAACTAAAAACAAATATGTGAGCTCTTCATGGACAAATTAAAGCGGACAATATTGATTGATACGATGGGATGGATATTACAAAAGTAACTGACATACTGACTAGAGGTTTAAATGAAATGTGGAACATAACTTAAAGTGGCATTTACATATATCACATTCCTAAGTTCATTTATTATATATTTATCTAACCCTAAATTTTAATTATAGATTTTGCTTTCCTAAAACCTATATATTACATATTCATCCAATTCATTTAAAATAACTTATTTTATTACCATTTTACTCTTAATGAACTAATTAAAATACTATTTGTATATATCCACTTCCTAAATATTTGTGATATATAATTGAGTAATTTTAAGTTAATTGAAGAAATATGTAATTAAAGTTAAAAATTAGAGATATGTAATTTAGAAGTTTAATAGAGAGAAATATATATAAGAAACCTAACTTAAATATTAAATTCAGTCAAAATAATCAAGAGTATAGTCTTCATTAAAATAAATAATAAAAACTAATATATTCAAAAGGTTTTTATGATGATTATTTTTTTGTACGTTTGGAGTCATTTTCCACTCTTTTTTCGCGTTCCCACCTGTTCACACACAATTCACTTATTCGTGTATCATCCATGCATACCTGTCAATTTTGAACATAAACATAACATTTTTAGAAAGCATGTTATGCACAAAAGTGGAATCCAACATGTTTAAATTAAGAGAAAACCAAAAAAATATACATTTTAAACAAAATAATTAGAAAAATAAACATTCTTATTCGAATAAACATTGTTATTCTAATAAATAATTCCAAATAATTTTATTTCTTATTTTACATATTATTTTAAATTTTTTTACAAAGTATTGTATTTTAATTTTTCTATTAAACAACTCCATATAATAAATGAGTATATAACCTAGTTAAAAATAATATTTTCTTTCAACATTGACCAATCCTATAGCGACAAAATCTATCTTAAGAGACAATTTACACCGATGACTTGGATACACTCATCATGACACGTGTTCAAAGAGAATAGAGTTGGTCGCTTCGGACCAATGACATCACCTCCCGCACGTGGTATATGGGCAAAATTTTCACCGAATTAGGGAAAAAAATTTACATGATAGTCTTATTTAGACGAAACCTTCACCAGCCGCGAAGTCCCATCAATCACAAGCTAAATATATGTATTTTTAATTATTTTTTATTATAATATTGTTTATAAACAATATTTTTTTATATTTTCTTCATGTAAGCCAAATTAGAGATTATATGTTCTCTAAGCATCGTGAAATCTATTTATTTTTTTAATAAGTTAAAAATGAATGGAAATTGACTAGGGTTGTTATATAATACATGTTTTACACCTGACGACGATGTCCCATCATCTGGCTGACATCGTTGGGCCCATATTTTTCAATTGCAGCCCAACCAAAATATGAGCCCATCATCATTAATTAGATTAGTTCAGCCAACTCAAAAGAATTAACCGAAGCCCACTTCAAGGTTAAATGCAATTAGGGATGGACAAAAAAAACCGGTTTGGGCCGGGGAACTGGTTTCAAACACGACTCGATGCGTTAGTCAAACCGGTCAGGATCCCGGCCCAACCCTACAATTTAGGATAGGTTTGTAGGGCTGTAAATGAACCGACCCGAGCCAGGATGAGCTCAAGCTCGGCTCGAAAATTTTAACGAGCTGAAAAGTTGAGCTCGAGCTCGGCACATGAAAAGCTCAAGCCAGGCAGCCAGCTCGTGGCTCGTCGAGCGAACTCGTTTATATTTTTATTTTTTATTTTTTGCACATATTGATATATAAAAGACAAAAAATGGGAGAGATTAGGATTTAAACTTTGAAGTACATTTAGAGTTTAGGAATTTAAAAGTTGAATTATGATTTACGAAATTAGCATTTTGAAAGTATTTGGAGGGATAGAGTCCGACACTTTGACTCTTTGAGTTATTTTTTTAAAATTATTAATAAAGTAACCAAGTGTGTGTGTATGGGTGGGTGGGCGTGGGTGTGTATATATATGTTTGTGTGTGTGTATTATTGAGACGCGCCAACGAGCTGAACCTACCCTGGGCCAGGCTCGACTCGTTTACAAACCGATCCGAGCCGGCTCGACTTGTTTACAACCGAACTTTTTTGAGCGAGCCACGGGTCGCGAGCTTTTTGAACAACCCTAATGAGGTGTTTGGCGTTTTTTTATTCTTTATATTTTTCCTTCTAATAAAACTAATCACGCGGTCATTTACAGGGGCGGAGGTACCAAGACAATATCAAGGTCAAGCAAATCCAATGAATTTCGAATTTTATACGGCGGGTATGTTACGCGATTGTCGATCGGTCTCGATCTTTTTCTTTTGTTGACCCATTGATTTTTGAAAAATTATTTGACCCCAACCCTTAAAAAATTGAATAAACTTTGAAGTCAATAAAAAAGTACTCTGTAACATTTTTATTGTATTACTTGTGTATAGTATTCAAGGTTGTGATTGGATTACATAGGTACCTTAATATGAAGTTCCAAATGTTTTGAAGATGCATTTACCCATTTGTGTTGAATTGTTTTCGTTTACTGGTCGAGAGACCACAATCATTAACGGAATGTGTACAAAAGAAATGTTTGCACTTCATGCATCTCACTGTTTAGGAGTTGGGTCACTCTCCTAATGAATCCAAGGCACGGCAAAACAACTAAAGTAACTCATCGATAAGTATGACAGAATGGTTAGCCCTTTGTTAGGGCGCCGCACGAGGCCTTAATAGATGACCACGTGATAATTAATATTAGAGCGGATTCAAACCCTAAGGCAGTTGGCAAGTTATAGTCACTATCCTAAAAGTTTTTAAACTATAGCTAAGCAATGGTGGTGGAAAGATCCAATGTGGGTGTTCATGACAACAAGTCAGGTATGTAAGTCCTGAGGATCGGATCGTGAGCTCTGCTCTAGTTCCATAATGAGTAATAGATCAACCTAATGGAAGGTTCGTGTTCAAAAATGGGTTATCGATGCCGAGAAGGTCGACGTGGTGTGTCAAAGTTGCAAGTTCGAGAGTGTACAAGGGTCCATGGAATCATTCCGGGTGAAAAATTGGTGCTTAATGCCCCACGCCCGCCACGCCCCCTTCACGCCCCTAAGGGAGCGATGTTCACAGGCCAGGTGGCTCACGCCCTTTCAAAAATAAAGATGAAAATATTGCTTAAAATGAACAACGCGAATATAGGTTGATCGGTTTATAAACACCGTGTTTGCTTCGAATCATGGGGCAATTTCATATATACCCCTATAAACTTGAAAATATCACATATACCCAACAAAAACTAAAAATATTATATATACTTTTACAAACATGTAATAATATCATATATACCTATTTCATTAAAAGTCATTTAAAAGATGACTATTTTACCCTTATTTCTTTAAACTTCAATATTTCATGTTTACCAATTTTTAAAATTGAAATTTCATATTTACACATTTTCAACTTTAGAATTTTATATTTAACCATAAAAAATAGTTTTTCAAAATATTTTGAAATTTTCTCATTTTTTTAAATAATTTTACCAGTTTTCTTTTATAGCATTAGCGTTTTGTAATTTTCTCGCAATCATTCCTTCTAAATCGATGTCTTCTAAATGAGTTTGAAGAATCGTGATAGTCACCATCATGAATAGGAGAACGATTGATGTTTTACATATTGAATAAAACTAAAAAATTAGGTTATAAAAAATCATATAATTAATAAGGGTAAATGGTTATAAAATAACAAATTATTTAAATTGATTATATATGATATTTTTAGTTTTTATTGAATATATATGATATTTACCCATGATTATTGAGTCAACGTCGAACCTCCCATCCTACTTCCCAAAATATTACCTTTAGCACCTTCAACTTTTTGTTTCTTCCCGCAAATAAGCCCTTAATGTATATAAGAATTTTCGAAGGACCTACGAAATGAAGAAATGAGATTAATGGAAATCGATATAAACAATCAATCATGAATTGAACGTACAATAGCGATCATATTATCACCTTTAAATATGCCATGCAACTTTTCATAAACCATTCAACAAATTTCTCTAATTAGACTTTTCAATTAAACTTCCTTATAATAGACTTAAAGATTCTGGACACCTCATGTATCAATATCAAAGGTTCAAAACTAGGGTGTGGTTTCCCATAAAGTTTCTTGAAAAGAATTCAAAGTAACTTAAAATATAAGGTTTAGAAGGCATGTATAACTAGTGGGAACCGTCTAAAGCAAAGACGGTTGGTAGATTTGGACGGTTTAAGATTTATGTAGTTCAGTTTTGACAGTTTAATGGTTTGAAGCATTAAACCGGGCGTGTCAATTGAACCGGTCATTTAACTTTTAACATATATCTTTTTGAGCAAATTACATTTTACGTTCTTTAACTTTTTACCAGATTTCAATATGCGTAGTTAAACTAAGGAAATTATAAAATTTGTCATTTATGTTTAGAAAATCTTTACACATTACATCCTTTTCATTAACAGACATTAATTTTAGTCGTTAAGTTTAACCATCTGCCCTCTCATGAGGGTAAACATTTCTTTTTACCCTTGATCCACCCTTTTAATAAAAAATAATGCAAAAATATGATTAATTAAATAAATGGGACCCACGCCCATCTCATCGCCTCCTCATTTCCTTCGTTAGCCCATGTGAAACCATCAAGCCTCTCGATCCATCCATAGCTCCGACGACTCTGATTTGCAGCAGAGAAGACGAGGGGGGTGCAGGTCTGGTGGTGGTGGTCAAAAAGTCGTGACAATTATGTTTTCACCTTTCTCCCCCACATCCTTCTCCGGCACCCAACAACCTTCTCGAATTCTGAGAAGAGTGGTGACGAAGAGAATAATGTTAGACCTACTGCTACTAAACCTGTTCCTACTTCTGCAGATGAAGTGGATTAGCTGTTGATTTGATTAGGTCAATTGTGGTGGTATTATGAAGCTTGATTTCATGAAGATTATTCATTGTTATTTGAAATTTGAATGTATGGTTTTTGTGTTGTTGATTTGATTAGGTCAATTGTGTTCATTTAGCGTTTATCAATTGAGTGGTTGATATAATGTAAAATGACTGATTTTAATTTGGTGATTATGAGCTAAGATGGACGGAGTCCGTCCTCGCCCATGCCAGATCTGACAGTGGTGGAGGGGAAATCATGAAGAAATGGGGAATAGTAATCGAGAGAGAGATGAGGAAGATGAGAGTTGTACATTGTGCTTATCAAGTTGTTTCCCTGTTAAAAAAATTTAATTTTTTTAATAAAAAAGTAAAAAGATCAAAATACCTCATGTACACTAGAAAGGACGAAACGTGCAAACAAAACTAAACATAAAGGACAACTTTAATTTCCTTGGTTCAATCCAAATTTTTTGACATTGCAAACACCCATAGGTACCATAGTTGTCGAAGGGTCAAGGTGCAAAGGGTGAGTCTTCGGTCTAGACACAAGTCACTTAAAAAGCGAGCGTCCGAGATAAGCAAAGTGCATAGCATAAACATACAATTTTTAGAGGTTTTAGACATATTTAGGGCGGTTCTAAGACATTTTTAGATGTTTCAAACTAGTTTGTCCAGAATTTACATGATAGGGCTGAAATCTCGTCCGAGCGCATGGACTACCTCAAGGAGTTTTTCATGCGCCTAGGTCACCTTTGTCAACATAGATAGGTACAACCTAGCATTTGAAGGCTGCAAATGAAATTCTTTTATTTTCAAAATTACTTAAATTATAGTTCCATTAAATGCAACTTTACACCTAGTTTCAGAGTCAAAGTTTTTGGGCTAATGTTTCCCTCCAATTTGAGTAATCATAAACAAACTACCCAATAACAGTTGGACAAAGAATATGTAATAATATATACAATAAACTTAGAACTAAAGAATGATAATCCATACATTACCTTGATTGCTTTCCTTTTCCACTGCAAATTCATATCCTGTAAAACAAGGTATAACTTTGTTTCTACCTAAAGAAAAGCAAGACAGATAATTGCAAGTAATTTAACAAATTCTTATTGTGATCTGTCCCAGGAGGTCACCTATTCTTGGATTACTGATTCACATCCACATCCAATGCGCTCAAAATGCACGTGGTATTTGAGGCTGATCATTCCTTATGGCCCAGTATCTCTCATGTGGACTAAACAGAACAATGTGGGATTCGCCTAAGGTGTCACACTCATGCACTTAACGCCAAAACAAGTGCATGATTGAAAGAAAATCCAATCCAATTTCAAAGAGACAACTAATAAATTTATGAAATGCTAAGTTTTATTCCATTGAACATTAAAACTATATGAACATGTTTTGACTACTATAAGAAGCAAAATTAGCATAAAACTCAGCTTACACCAAGATCTTATCTAGGAACTTGAATCCTTCAAATCAAATCTCCAATTATTCATCATCATACTTCTCCATTGTTGTAATCAGATACATCACCAATGCTACCTCTGCAAAAACTGATAATCAGTAACTGAGATTGTTCATATATAGAATTAAATCATTAATCAATCGGATTATTACCTTTCCGGTGTCGGTTTCATCGGGAACTTTGTAAAGATCAGCGGTTATTTCCGACAACCACAATCCCGGAAACAGAGTCTGAAAATCAAATAATGAATACAACAATCAGTCAATCACATTTGCAGTTATTCGGATTTTAATAAACAGATCGAATTAAGTCGGTGATTTCACTTACATCTAATTGCTTTTGAACAAACCTCGGCCGTTTCTTCGGCTTACGTGGCAGTCGCCGGCCGGCCATCGCCATGAAATCTTCCTCCAACTCACGGCGTGAGAGCGAAACGGAAAATTTCGGTCGATCTCTCTTCTCGCCACTTGTAGTTGCATCGGCGACGCTCGTCGGAAGGAGATTCGGATATTTGCATTCGTTACGTACCGGAGAAGTGTTAGGTTTCGAAACATCACCGGTGTTGATGACTACGTTGAACGGAGAACGCGGAGCCTTGCACGCAGCTCTTCTAGTCCTTAAATTCCACGGCCGCTCCGCCGGTGGATTAGACGTCGTTGTCGCCGCCGCCGGCGGCAATGGCGGATCCACCAGACCTTCTCTGAGAATGGCGTCCTTCATCTTACCGACCTCCTTTTGAAAATCGAACATAAGTTTCGCTCTAGTCGCCTCGATCTCACCGTCTCCAGCGATTCCGATTCCCGCCGGAACTTTCACCGACGAAGAATTAGAAAACTTATAATAATCATCACTCGATCTAAACCGTTTCTCAAACTCCGAATTCCTCCGGTGTGTTCCAATCACATAACCGTAACCGCCACTGCCACCGCCGCTCTCCGGCGATTGATTCCGATCGACGACCGACACATCTCCGTTCGAATCAACCTTCATGCACCGTAGAAGCTTCTGATTCCCCCACTTCAAACACGGCAAATCGAAATTGTGCAATGGCTTCAATCTGTCCATATCTTCCTCCGCCGATTCTCTTTCGCCGCCGCCGGTTCTCTTGCCGGTGGATACCATAAAAAACTCTTTCGATCGCCGGTCTTTGGTTCCGATCTTGCCTTCGAAGTTGTTGAGACGGAGGCTGTGATTCGTGTTTGATGTGAAATCGCCGCGAAACATTTATATAAATGACGAGAGAGAGAGGGTGAGATTTAACGTTCGAGAAGCGGGGAGGACTGCTAACGTACGCCAGAGTGAGTTTTGTGCGCATTTGATTTTTGGTATGGAGATGAATGAGACGACCGAATTTCAAATGAGAACATGTGATCACAACCGTTCATCTGCGTCTTCATCATTATATACATATGGGATGTTTGGATACATTGATTGTTATTTTTTTTTAAATGTGCTAACCGATAAGATCAGATAAAACGTAACTTACGTCGTATATGATGTTCAAGAGAGTATGATAACGTGTTATAATAAACCGCAAAATATATTGTATGTGAACTAGAGGGGTGTCTCCGTGATGCGATGGTGAATACAACATTAACACAAACACTGGTAAAACAATTAAGTTTACATTATTTTTCATAATACTTTTTTGAAAACATATACATATGCATGTACATGTACATGTAAAAATAAAATAAAAATACACATCTATATCTATACTATATAATAAATAAAGGTTTTCCTAAAACACTCGTCACTTTTATTCATCTTTAACTTTTTTTCTTGTTTCTCTCCTATTAATTATACAATTTTTTTTAATTATTTTTATAATTTTTTCCCGTCTCTCTCTTGTTAAATAATAATTATTTCTATAATTTTTTTTATAAAACGTTTTTTATTTAAAAAAAATAGGTTTGTTCATAATGCATTTTTATAAAATTAGCATTTCTTTCATTCTTTTTCTAAAACATTTTCAAAAATAACTATATAACGTTTCTAGAATTTATATTAAAAAACTATGTAATATGTCATAATTATATAATATGTAAATCTGTATTATTAAGTATACATAACACTACATTTATTCAACCCGTGTAATACACGATGTTTCTAAACTAATACATCATTATGTATAGGTAAAAATAAAATAAAAATATACATACAACATTAAAAAATACATTCATGTATTAATATGCATATATTATAGATGGAATGTAAAACAAGACTATTTAGAAAGCGTCCAAACAAAAGTGAAATTATATGAAGAAAATGTCGTCACAACATTGTTTAGAAAAACTTTAAACACGTTCCTTTACATATATAATTTTATCACAAATAACAATTTTCACAAAAATAATAAAAGAAAAAAGGATTATTTTTGTTTTATTTTTTTTAAGATTTAGGATCGTCGTCGTCATTCCGTTGTGCGTCTAGGCATCGAGAGCCTCTGTTTGTCGCCGGCATCATCTTTATGGCATAAGACAACCCTTGTATTTTGACTGCACCTTGCGACTATGACTGCCTAGTTTTATACCATATGTGTTTGGTTATAAATATGAAAAGGGTAGCATCATCTTTTTAAAAGAATTAACACGCCTTATAACGTTCATCTATTTATGGGACTACATGTGACACGTCTAAAAGTAAAGTCGTGGATCACGACTAAAGTATACTTACGGCTTTAGTTTCAAATTGATGATAAAAAGACGAAGAAGTTGGTGAAAAACCGAAAAACTCGCACAATATCTATTGATTCTACTTGCAATATAGACTCGGGTTCATCTAAAACAATAAAGAGACCATATATCACAGCCAAAATTTAGAGAAAATAGACCACAACCACCTGATCACTGTTGATAGATAAGTAAATGACTCGGATTTGACCAGTTTGACTTTTGTGCTCCATAAATTCCACCAAACACGACCCATTGTGAAGCCATCACAGGATGGAATGGCTGAGTATGACTGCAACAAGATTCTAAGAATGGAATGTTAATCAATTAAATACATCAATGAAAGAATTCTGTTAATGGGTTTGCAATAAATCCCTGGTATTTAATTCTTGCATTAAAAGATCAATCTTTTATATACATAGGGGAAGGTTCCGCTAAGAAGTGGTTTTTCGCTAAGAAACGCTAAGAAGTGGGTCAAACGAACTCCGATTGAGCTCATTCGAGCGGCGTTGGAACCGTCTCATCGAACTCTAATCCGGACCCAAAAACCTAAACCCCCCTCCACCCGCACCCCCAAAAACCTAAACCCCCCTCCAACCCCACCCCGAAAAGCCTAAAACCACCACCCCCACCCCCCAAAAACCTAACCCCCCCCACCCCACCCCCCCCCAAAAACCTAAACCCACCCCCACCCACCCCCAAAAACCTAAACCCCCACCCCCACCCCCCAAAAAAAACCTAAACCCTAAAATCTAAACCCTAAGGCTAAAATCCTAAAATTCAACGCTAAGATCTAAACCCTAAAAGCTAAGATGGTAGAGTTCGACGATACGGTTCCAACGCCGCTGGAATGAGCTCAATCCGAGTTCGTTTGATATCGTTTCTTAATGTTTTTGTCACTTCTTAGAGTTCTTAGCCGAAAACAACTTCTTATTTGATCCTCCCCCTATATACATATATGTGAAAGAAACTGGGGTTGCAGGTCAGATAGTTATAAACAGAACAATTAGGGTGCGTTTGGTTTAAGGGTTTAGGAATACGGGAATGGTGTTTTACAAAACCATTCCGTACTAAGAGAAGGGGGGGTGTTTGGCTACAGTGTATAATAAATAGATGTTGTCAACCTCCAAACTTGCCCACTTGTATTGTTCTACTTTCCTTTTGTTTCTAGATCTAATCTTATCAAAAACTAGAGCCATGGTACATGATTCTAGCTATCTCCTTTTTCGGGTTAAGATAACTTTATCGAAAGTTGGCAATTTTTTGACAAATAAACACACACATTAGCATCCGTACGAGTCTTTATCCAACCCGACTTCGTTTTCTTGAATGTAGTTGGTCAGGGATTAGGTTATATAGGTTTAGGTTTGGTATATGATGGCTACATAAGCAAAACATTTATTTCCCAGAAAAAAATTATACTTTCGAGTCTATTGTATATAATCTTCTTAATTGTAGAGGATTAGTATCTAAAACAAGCATTATGATACAAAAAGACTACTATCCACAAATTGTATAAATGAATCTAGCATATCTAAAATAAGATGACTTGTTTAAAATATCTTTAACAAAAGCTCAAATGATGACGATGAATCTTTCTAAACGCCTTCTATACAAAGATCAAATTTTGTACCGTTAAAAGAAAGAATTCATATCAACTCAAGTATGATGCATTGATGCAATACTTACATTTGGTGCTTTAGTTTCCAGTCGAATTGAAATGCACAACTTTATTTCAGAACGGGTCAACTAAAGACAAAGATCTTCAAAGTCCCACAAAAAAAAATTGAATTCGCTACCTCTGTGGAAGAAAGCAAATAAAGATTTATAAGAACAAATAAACTTGTATTTACAAGCTCCCAAACACTACCCAATTACCCGTTAATGCATTTAGAAACCAAAGTTAAGTACCTTCTTGGTCTCAGAAACCCTATACAGATCAGCGTGTATCTCAGTTAACCACAAACCAGGAAATAGAGTCTGCAATAACATCAAAGAAAAACAAGTTAGCAAGAATTGGCAACATTAACAATCATATGCAAAAATATATATACCAACCTCAGATTTTTATAAATTTATTTGATACCTTGGTTTTAAAAAGTGTGGTGCTCCAATGTGTTCGATCCCAAAAGCTGATATGCATGATGCGCAATGCGCGAGGCGCGCGTTTATTATTAAAAGATACTAAAAGTAATTACTTATAGATAATATTTACATTTTTTAACTTTTATATTTTTATCACTAAAATATAAGGCATTTTCATCATCTCGGGTCAAATTTGTTCAAATAATGGTATAATTTGTTCAAATACTCAAACCCATTGCTCAATCAATAGTTAGATTTGTTCAATTGTTTGTTAGATTTGTTCAATAAGATTTGAAAAACTCTACCTTGCAATCGATGGTCCAATTTGTTCAAATACTAGTCAAACTGGATTATCCATCGCATCAGACCGCATTACGCATCCGATTGTATCAGAGAGCATCAAGCGCATCATGGAATCCCATCGCATCGCACAATAACATAATGCTATATTCTATATGAAATTTTGACTGTTGTCTTGATCATGATAAAAAATTCATGTGCCTAATTGCAGACATTATTGTGCCTTGATGTGATCTTAAATTCAACATTCGAATTTCTAAGTTCATCGCAGACTTTCAAAAGGAGCTAATGTTCAACTTCATAAGATCTAATCTAACAATACATAAGTTCATAAATAAGTTAAAGCTGTATCAGATCTATATAAACAGATTGGTGCAGAAAGTGTGTATCTAAACCCTAATTCCCTATAAACAAGGTCAAATCCATATTACAATAAAATTCATCAAAATTAGGGTTCTAAATTACTTACATCCAGTTTATTTTGTACGATCTTCGGTCGCTTTTTAGGTTTCCTCGGCAGCCGTCGTTCCCCCATGCTCTCGAAGTCCTTCTCCATCTCCCGCCGTGAAAGCGGAACGGAAAATTTTGCCCTACCGCCACTGCCGTTGTTATCTACACCTGAAGACGACGGAGGATTCAATCGGTCCTCCTCATCAAGCTCTTTCTTAAAATTGAGTATTATTTTCTCCCAATTTGCTTCTGTATCTCCATCCTTAGCCTTCAATTTACGAATTAGACCGTCAACAACCGCCGCGGATGGTGGCCAGAGCTTCAATTGTCCGTCTCCGGCGAATTGAAGTGGATTTGTGTTATTCGTACTGCATTTTGAAGGATTCAGTTGAGTTGTGAGTTTCGAAGAAGGAATTGTGGAATTGGTGATGGATTTAGATTTCTCCGGCATTGTTCTGAACTGAATCGAATTGGATTTGAATTCTATTGATTCTGTAATCGATTATTGATGCGAATTGCAAAGTTTGTCCCCCGAATTTTCCGGCCAGGTTCTCCGGCGAAACCGAAACGGATGTTGTGGAGCCCAACCAGGACTATAAAGCCCATGAGTCATTAAAATAGTATATTTTTTTAATATAATAAACGTAATATAGATTACTTGTTTATGAATATTACTCGACTTGATTTCTCGGGTCTCTGTTTTTATTAAATTTGTCTTTAAAAAAAATATATTACTTAACTTGAATTGTGCCTACGCGCGTTACGACACGTTAAATTGTGAAAAACATTGACATACTCGAAAACTTATAAAATAAAGTTATAGAAAAATGAATCCGTTAAAAGATTGTCGTTTACGAAATAAACAAACATACTCAAGAGTTTATATAAAAAGCAAAACAATTACGCAAACTCATGTGTTACAACCAATGTTTCAGAACTGGACCGGATAGCTAATCGGCCACCTTAGAGCATTCACATCAGTTTCTGCATATTTGTGTGAGTGTGTTTTCCATATTTTAGAGAGTGGTTTAAAATGGTTGTGAGTGGAGAAGAGAGAAAATGTATAATTTTTTTTCATATTTAGGGAAAACACTTTTCATCCGCATAATTTTTTTAATAATTTTTAAAGTGGTTGTGAGTGAAGGAGAGAGAAAAGGTAATGATAAAGGTATAAAAAGTATTATTTAATTAAAAATATGAGAGAAAATGTAGTGATTTTTAGTGTAATTATATAAATGAGGATAAGGAAACTAATGGGAATGCTTTTAGTGGTCCAGTGGTTAAACCGGATTTAAAAACGGATGAAATCATCTTAATATAAGAATTAAAAATGCGTATTGATATACAATATAAAAAAAATTATTTGATAGGAATTTACAATTTTAGTACTATATAAATATTTAAATAAATAAAATTTATAACATCCATAAAATATATGTACTCTGTACTCTATAACTAATTTTTAGTGTGTACTGTGTAGTATTATAAATGTTAATAATTTTGTAATTTATTTTTTATTCGCAAGCTTTATCCTTGTTTTATTAAAAAGGATTTGTATAAAAGTAATTAATATCACAGTACAGATTCATCATGAAAAGTAAATGCGCAATAAATATGATCATTTTATTATATAATAAAATGAAATAAAGAGTAACATGAAAAAATTCCTTCTTACTTGTATACTTTAAATTTTTTACATTTGGTTCATCAATCCCTAATTAAATAAAACAATTAATATACAACATCGATATCTTAAACCAAACCATTAAGCGACTGTTTTAAACTTTTAATAGATTCTTGGTGACATAAAATAGTTTAAGGGGACAGCATACACCATGTGCTATTTAAGCAGACACCATCTTAACACATATACAAATTGTATGTATTATACGACTCGTATAGAATACGGCTTTTAGATAAGGATGTGACGGCTTATCACATCCATTTGATCGATATTCTATACAAGTCTATAGAATAATACGACCCGTATAACACAAAGCTATATGAGTTGTATGGGTACTATACGACTCGTATAGAAAAATGATCAGTCTTCCTCATACGATTTTTTTCTTATTTTGCGTGCCAAGTAAGTTTTTCTCGTTATGTGTGGTGATTATTTTAAACGACACACGATTCCGTCAATTATTTGATACGACACAAGATTCCAACGATTATTTGACACGGCATAAGTTTCCGTTAAAAATACTATATGTTTCATTCATTTGTTCATTCAGTTCTCTCTAAATCTGATAAGTTTCATCCCACATATTATCAATTACATTAAAAAAAACGAGTTAGCGTTGTCAGGTTTTGACGAAAACTATTTATCGTTAGGTTGTGAATCTTCTAGCAATATATTTGAGTTTTCCACCGATCAGGTATAACATTCGTAGATGATACATATCTCAGAATATTGCTAAGCACTGCAAGCAAGGCCTCGATGCACATGACTAGGGTGTCCTTGATAATATGTAGGGTATACTAATTGTGTCTCCTATCCTGGATGTATACAACTACAATTACGAGCGACTTCATCAAATGTTGATTAATAGCCATCCAAGTAATTTTCTTATTTCTCGCATTTTATTGTTTTTGTATATTGTATGATATTTTGACATTTTTTGAACTTTTTCAGAAGTTCTTGATGACTTAAATAGAAACTAGCTGGAAAAATAAAAAGAATTGTTTGTGTCTACTTGGATTGATAAAATGTAGGCCTGACAAACTGGGCGGGTCGGGCGGATTTGGGTCACGGTCATAATGGGTTCGGTCAATACGGGTTAGGAGCAAAATGACTTCGGGTCAAAACGGGTTTGGAGCAAAATTAGTCCGGGTCATTTTAAAAAAAAAACTATCAATTGGGTTCGAGTCAAAACGGATCCGACCAATACAGTGGGAGGTGGTGGGAGGTGGCAGGGGTGGGTGGCGGCGACGTGGTGGGGTGTGGCGGGTGGGGGCGGGGTGGGTTAGGTGGTGGGGGCGATTACGGGCGGGGGGCGGCAGTGGCAGAGGCGGGTGGCGAGGCGATGGCGGTGGTGGCGGGGTGAACTCATAGCCTATGGGTGGTGTTAACCCATTTGAACCTGTTTTACATTACCAAGTTTTCTAAAGACCCATTTTGACCTGTTGTATGTAGAGGTGCACAAATCGGTTTTTTTTTTTAACCGGTTCCGTCAACGTTGGTCAATAACCGGATCCATTAGAACCGGTTCCGGTTCGGATCCGGTTCCGGGTGTGGAGACTTGGAACCTATTGGGACCGGTTCGGATATTTAGAACCGGACCGGATAAAAAAAACCGGTTCCGGAAAAAAAAAATTTAAAAATTAACAAAGATACACTATAAAATACATGTTTTATTTATTTTGTAGATTTTTTTAAGTTATTTAACAATAGTTCGTACAAAAAAAATACAAAAAACATAATTGAATCACAAAGCATTAATTATTTATTATGTTTTCAATATTCTTCGTCGTAGTCTTTGTAACATCGGTTTTCATTCTTCTTCGCTTGAGATACGTTGGGCTTCATCGTAAGCTTGTTCTTCGTCCGAAAGTGGAGTCGCCGCCCCATGTTCTACTTCGAATTCATGTATTTCTTGTTCAACGTCAAGCTCGCCTTCTAGTTTTGCAACATGTTGTACACGTTCGGCGGCATCCAAATGGTCCTTCAAGCAAATACACATCTCCATAGATTCCGGTGTAAGCCTTGTTCTTCGAATAGATAAAACCCTGCCACTAAGAGAAAAAGCGGATTCCAAAGCTACCGTGGAAGCTTGGACGGTTAGTAGGTCACGGGCCATTGCGGCTAGAACGGGATATTGGGATTCCCTTCCTTACCACCAACTCAAGATATCAAAGTTTTCAAACTCTTCGGATCTTAGAGTAGAAATAAAGTCGGTTGCTTGATATCTCCCAAGCTCGCTACTTGGTGTGGTTCCACGAGCTCGTTAGGTATTTTCGTTTCTTAAAGTGTTAAATAAATTTAGCATCGGGTTCCTTGAACTACTAGAAGTTGAACCCGAACCCATTGATTCACGTATGTTTGATGGATCACCACTTCCACCATATTTGCGTAAATAATAATCAAACATATTATTAAAAGCCGAATTGAAATCCCTTATTGCATTTGATTCAAAATTTGGGTCTTCCTCGAACATATTTAAATCATCCGATATTGATCCAATTAATGTTTCAACACCGGTTACATTAATCGTTGGGTTTAAGGCGGCCGAACATGTAACAACGGCCGGCATTTCTGAAAAATATTTTTTAAATTTAGCTTTCATAGGTTTTACCATTTTTTCAAAAATAGTGCCGTGATATTCAAACTCTTTTAATTTATTACATATTAAGTATAATTGTTGAAGTATTAGCGAAGACGTGGGATAATAAACTCCCGATAAACATGTAGTTGCATTTTTAAAAACCTCAAGCAAATTAGTTAGTTTCTCGATCATATCCCAACTTATATTATCAAATTTTTGTAAACAACGTTTCTTTTGTACAAGTTCATCATGGAAATGTTTTAAAGTAATTCTTTGCCTTAAGGCCGATTCAAACATTTTCCAAGTCGAGTTCCATCTAGTAGGTACGTCCCAATTCGGACCTAAAAAGATGGAATCCGTTTGTTGGCACAAGTTTCTATAGTTTATATATCTTTTTTTGCTTGTGCTAAAAACTTCACGTAACATCACTTTAAAATTTTCTTTTACGTCTCTTATTTCTTGGACGTTTAGACCGTCTTGCACAACCAAGTTAATGATGTGTGCAACACATCGACTATGAAAAAAACACCGTTACAAGGCGGTTCATATTTTATTTTTAATTTTTCGACCGCGTTTGTGTTATTTGAAGCGTTATCAAAAGATATTGAAAATATTTTCGGTTGAATTTTATAAGTTTGAATTACCGAGTCTAAAATATAAAATAAGTTTTCACCGGTATGTGGATATCCAAAATAATCAAACGCAATCGTACGCTTCATCATTTGCCACGACTCCGGTTGAACCCAATGTGCGGTAACGCAAAGGTACGATTCGGGTAAACCATGTGGAGCGGACCAAACGTCCGTTGTTAAGTTAATGCCGGTATTTAATTTTTCAAAACCTAAAATTAATTCTTTTTTGGCTCTTTTCCACATTTTTAAACAATCTCTTCTCAAAGTAGAACGACTTACATTTGTGTAATTCGGTTGAAGCGTCTCTTGTATCATCCTCGTCAAGCGCGAATTATCAAAATGATCAAAAGGCAAGCCTTCTTGAATGACGAAATGTGCCATTCTCTCACGAACACTTTCGACATTGTATTGCCAAACTCCTCCATCCCTACCAATTTGAGTTTGATTTTCACCTTCTTGAGTGTGTCTTGCGTGACTAGCAATATGTTTCCTCAAACTGCTATTTCCCGTCGCAGCCAAAAGTTTACCACAACGTTTGCAACGAGCCTTTTGCGAGCCGTTCGACATTTCGCATAAATCGAAATAAGCCCATATTTCTTGGTTTCGGGAGCAAGGAAGTATTGACACAACCGTAACATCGCTAGTAGAACCACCAACCGAATTTTGAGTGCTTGCGGAAGCGGAAGCCATGAGAGCGTTTTTTTTTTTTGCTTAAAGTGAGCGTTTTTTTTGCATTTTGAGAGCGTTTTTAAGTTTTGAGAGCTAGAATGTTGTGGTGAACTAACACATACACCCAATACCTATTTATACTAAATTTCAATCCTTAAAAACAAAAAAAAAAAACAAAAAAAACGGCCATAAAACGGCTATATAGCCGTTTTTTTTTAACCCCAACGGCTAGAACCGGTTCCGAACCGGTTCCAAAATGTCCGAAAAAAACCGGTTACAAAAAATCCGATTTTTATCCGATTTTTAACCGGTCCGTCAAAAAACCCAGAACCGGTCCAGGAACCGGCGGTTCTAATAATATCCGGACCGGTTCTAAAAAAACCGGTTCTCGCCGGATCCGGTTTCGGATAATCCATCGGATCGGTTCCGGTTCTTTTGTGCACCCCTAGTTGTATGGTTTGAGTTAGCCCATCTTGACCCGTTGTATGATTTGAGTTGGCCCATCTTGACCCGTTGTCTATATTAAGTTGACCCAAATGAATCCATGTGCCAAATTTTGTTTCCCAAATCAACCCATTTTTAAAAGAATGAGTCATGATTGTCACCTCTAATAAAAGACTCAATTTTGGGAAACGAACTAAGAGAGCAGAGAGCAAACATTCACGTTTAAAGCTACACATGAATACCGCTAACTCTACTCTGAATAGATTGGTGGAGATTACATATAAAATTTTAACCAAGTAGGAAGCACAAATTAATGAAAACTTCGAAAAAAGCAAAATATCTGGAGACCTTTACTGGGTTAAATGTGATCATAGAAACCTAGATCTAATATCTGGAGACCTTTACTGGGTTAAATGTGATCATAGAGTCGCATTCCTCGTGTGGTTGTCATCTATGCATAAGTTGTGGTTTATTGTTTACATGTAGGTCAATCCATTTCACTGGATTCGATAGAAATCTTCTAGCGGAAGCTTGATCTCTCACTGTCATTTCTTCACCAAAATGACGATATAGATATTGATGAAGAATTTGAAGTGGTGGCATAGGAGATGGAAGCTCAACTAACATGTGTGAAAAGAACTTGGTTAAATAAGATAAAAAAAAATGACGATACCAAACAAAATAAACCTTGAAGAGCCTACAGTTCAAACAAACACTCATGAACGTCCATCTTTAAAAACGAAGCAACAAAACAGCCAAGAGCCTGCCAGACACCGTTAATTCGTGAACTCTCAGGATCCGTTCAAAACAGCCAAGAGCCTGAAACACACTTGTTCAACCTCATAAAACACAAGAGGCTTTAATTTCATGGAAAGACAAGAAAAGTCTTCTATACATGGTTGATTCGTTAATTCTCAAAATAGTTCTCTCTTTAACATGTATAAGGAACAAATTCCATCCATATTTCATCATTACGTGTCTCGCGTTCAAGGCGTTAACCCTGATGGAAATTGTGAATTTCAATATGTAGTTGTTGCTCTAGGTTATGGTGAAGACCAGTGGCTTTTCATCCGTCAAGAACTTCTAAACGAGCTTATTCAATATGAAGATATATACATGAGAGTTTTATTTAACATATAACAAGTTATGGCATTCCTTATTCAGGACCTGGTTTTACGTTGGATGTTTATGACATACCCATTCTGTTCATACCATACAGCCAGTATGATAACTAACAGAACTCAATTTTTGCCAGAAATAGCCTTACCAATTGGATTTCTATATTCTTAATGATGATCCCTAACTCTTTGAAAACCTTCTGTTGTTATAAAACAAAATTTTGTCGCACTGTATTCAATACTGCCCTTATAACGGCCATATGGCTGTAACTGTAGGTCAGTGTATTCTAGGCTCATATCAGAGGACCGTATGTTCTTATACGGACCGTATGATGAGATGCACCAACGGTTGATCAATTGCCGGACATGATAGTGGGTAATATATGCGGGTTAAATGATGATGACGAGACAACACGCCAATGCATAATTATATACTTAAAATAAAAATTCTTAAACGATTAAACACGCTTATGGATATCTTAGCTACGGGATATTATTCTTGTGAAGTTTACAAATAAATTATCAAAAGATCACACACCAAGACATAGCATGTCTCTTAGCAAATGCTCTGAAAACAAAACGCTGAATCTACGCCTGTGTTCTACACTGGTAAAGTATGTTACATTAACTGCTAAATCCGCGGGAATAAAAAACTTTTCAAATGCATCTGTCGGGGTACAAAACCGAAGAAGCGTACGTGTTTTCACTTATAACATAATCCTAGGAAATCCGCAAGACGGTATATCATATGCTATCCTGCCTTTATATATGGAACAGGAAGAAAAGAAATGCAATGCGTGGTAACAAAAAGGTAGTGCAATTTACATCCTCACTTCTACTGTATTTACATGAGTTTACCTTCTAGTTTGAACAATCGGCAGTTGAGTCAACCTTGATTACTCGCGTGTTATAAGATCCACACGATCCGCACTTGTGGTAGAGCCAGTGAAAAGGAGCACTGCCTTTTTTATCACAGTCATTGCATAGTATATCCTGAATAATTTAAAGTAAGAGTGAGTGGATGAAAGATCATGGGTATAGAAAACAGTTCAAATGGAAGTGAAAACAAAATCTTCACCTGACAACGGTTTCTATACTCTTCTGGAAGCACCTCAGAAGCCATTAACGCATCAAGCATACCAAAATACACCTTCAAGACAAATACTTTCATCAATTCCAAAAATTGAATTAATTAATATTTGGGAATATCCCACCCGATAATAACCCAGTTTCTTCAGTGTTCCACTAAAGTCACTAATATTTTTTTTCTAACAACAAAAACCACTCAAGTTTCATTTACTGTTCCATTGTTGTGATTCTTTTTATAAATGTTGAAAAAAAAATTAAGTGACTTAATATGTATGAAACTTGATTACTATTTAGTAATTATTTTTCCTAATCTAGGAAGGTTTTTGGGTAGAGCACTTTCGTGCGGATACCAAGTTATAGTCGGAACTCGGGAGTATTTGTGATGAGCAGTTGGGTTTAAACTAAATACTGGTGTGACATGCAAAATGACATGTTTACATGCAGAAATCAGGAGCAGTTTAGCGGTTAACTTTAATCGTTTAATTAATGATTCAGCTAAACTGTTTTGTATATGAACATAAGCTACTGGATGTTCAACATTTATCCCGATAGACATACAATAGTCATTAAAGTCTTATCATCCACTCTCCTGAATGCTCATGTATGATTTGGGCTAATAGCCGAGCAAATGCTACATTCGGGTAGCTAAAAGATTCACATGCTATGAGACTTGGTTATTATTTAGTGATTTTTTTTTAAATTAGCTCTCATTTCAGGTTAAATTTGAAAAAAAAATAACTAAACAGCAATCAAGTTTCATATATATTCCATTTAAGTCAATTAAATGTTAAACAATTTGAACATTTACAAAAAATTTCACGGCAATGGAACAATAAATGAAACTTGAATGGTTTTATAGTTAAAGCAAGTATGAGTGGCTTTATTGGAACAATATTGAAACTTGGTTATTATTTCATGATTTTATCCCTTAATATTTAAATGAGAAATAACAAAAGGCATTTGCTTACCGACATATCTCCCATAGATTTGCTGCATATTGGACAAATGTAGTGTGTACATGCGTACGCCTGTAGGAAGTGAAGACAACAATAATTCAGCATAAATTGTCGTGAATATAAAAAAACCAAAGAAAAAATGTAACAGTGTGCTACCTGAAAGCAAGCGGAGTGCATAAAATGACCACAAGGAAGTGACCTTACAGCTGCACTTGATGTAAATAGAAAATCACAGCAAATAGGGCAGTTAGTTTCCAAACCTTTCTCCCGACACTTATGATCAACTAACTTTATCCCCAAACAGTAGTTACACGTCATGCAATGAAAGAAGTCGATTCCCAGTCCCTTTCCAAGTCGACACAAATTACAAAACGGGCAATGATACACCGTCCTGGAAATTTAAAAATAAAAAAAAAAGTTGTGAAAATCTTGATGCATATCATAGAGTTGAAGGATAATTCAACTGTTTAATCACTCACCTTTCATCATCAAAGAATTTGCAATAGCTACAATAGTACTTTGCCATTGAAAGTCCATTGCAAGATGGAGTTGAGCAGACTGGTCCAACAGGTTGAACTTTCAAGCAGTTCATACACATCATTTCAGTTGTCGCTTTCCTGATATTATGAGTCAGCAAAAAGTTTTATTATTTAGAAAACGAAAAAATATATTAATTTTTTTAATTAGGGGGGGGGGGGGGGGGGTGTTACCTGTCCATTATATGGTCACTGACATTATCATGGCAGAACCTGCATGTAAATAGCTTTTGACAACAAGCAGCACGAAGCTTGCAGTTGCGTTTATAATGCTCACAGCCAAATATTTGTTTCTCTGCATCACGAAATGAAGGCGAGCATCCATGTAGACCTTCACCATCTAACATGTCACTTTTTCTTTCTTGAGGTAACTTCTGCTGAGCAGCAATCCACCGACTACATTGACCGTTACATAAATAAGTCAATAAGAACGTAAAATTTTGACAGGTGGCAATTTCAACCCATTTACAGTATACTTATGAATGGGTTGATTTTACCCAAAGAATTAAAAAAGAAAAGTGGAGTAACCAAATAAATGAGAAATAACAAAAAGATAAACACACCTGGTCATAAGGTTTTGAATGAGATAAGCCTTCCTTCTGGGATCAAGAGTTGGATCCCTAGAAACTTTTCTTATCTCTGATTCAAGCTCATTTTGATTCATCCGAAATATATCTTTCCACCCAGGCTTGAAGGTATAATCATTTGGATCTAAAGCTTCATGTGAATCAGATCCTAAATGCATGAATATGATAACAATATAAGAAATACATATTCAGATTTTCTCTAAGCTGACACCTAAAAATAGCTAATTGCATTCTGTTTGTGTAACCAACATTTTCTAAACCAAAAAAGACATCAATGTTTCAAAAGATTTGATTTAAGGTAATAATCATCACATCAAGAAAGACGTTAACATGGTCAAAAGTGACAGACATGTCAGCTGCCATGTCGATCATTTTGTCCAATCAATAATTTGAAGTTGGTTTCCTCAAATAAAATATTTTGAATTTTTATGCAGATAACATAATAATAAACCTTGTGAAATATTTTTATCTGATTCAGATGGTGATGCCTCTGCAGATGAAGAAGATCCTTCCCACCACTCATTAAGCCACTCTGTAAACATTGTGTTTTTAGTAGCTTGCTTCCACGTGTCCATCATCGTGTTCTGTTCCTCCTGAGTAAGTACAGATGTCACCCATGGCAACATTGATTGCAACACCTCAGCACCCGTAGTACCAATTATTCGACCCACGAGCTTATCTTGCTCCTCAACAGAAAAATGTCTATCAAACAAAGGCCAAAGTTCAAATTCTTCACGCAAAATATGCTGATCTAGGGTCACTCTAATGGACTTACACATCCCCTGAACCTTAGTCGCCAACTCACTGTAATTTCTCAAAGTATCATTACTATTAGAAGAAACAGAATTGCTTTTGTCATGAAGTTCACAAAGTTCAAAAAGCGAAGCTGATATATCCTCAAAAAGCTTTTCTTCTTGCTTGTGGTCTAAGGTATACGAGTGACTCACATTATGTAAAGTTTCTTTTGATTCTAATGCAGGAAATACAATATCATCCTCTGCGTTACTGTGTGCTCTATATAAACCCCATAACAAACGAAATCTGCCATTAAATTGATGTAAAAAACTCTCGTTTGACTCGTTTAGTTTGCCTGATTCAACGTCTAAAAACTCCAAATCTTTTCGAATTGCTTTATGAAATTTGAAAATTGTATCAATTGGCCGACCCGTACCCTCATCAATTAAACTTATGCCCGTTTCCCAGTTAAAAAGAATGGAACTTAAAGAAGGAGCAGACGGGCCAAAAGATAAAGACCGTAAAGATTTCGTGGAACCTGCTACCAATTTGTTACTGTTCATTCCAAGCCCGGGAACACAACAAGATTGTTTTACTTGAACGGTTAGGGTACCGTGAGTACCAAAACCGTTGCTTTCTTTTCGTGAAGTAGAATTGGGTCGTTTGGTTGGCGGGTTGCAAGGACAAAAAGGTGGGGCCGAACCGTCATTTTCTTCTAATAATGCTTTTGCGGGACAGCAGCCGGTTGCAAAGGACGACAAACATGTTTCCCGTGGCCGGCCTTTGCAGGCCCAACCCGAAAAGAGTGTGACGAGTGCAATATCTGAAGCAGGGGCTAACCAAAACACCATAATAAATTAATGAATTCATTAATTAGCAACAAATGATATATCAATTTGTTAATCTCAAGAAAAATAAACAAACAAACCTGCCATATGCATGTTATGAAGAAATGATTTTGCTTCTTCTTCAGTAAGTGACCCAACCAACCATGGTAACACACACTCAATTAATCTTAAAGGCATCACACATAAACTTTGGTATAAAAGCTCTTGTTGTTTTTTGGGACTAAAATGCTTGCGTGCAAGTGGGAGAACCTACAAGCAGTAGAAGAAATCTCAATTGCAGAAGGAAAAATACTGAAAAAAAAGTATATTTTTTGTGGGTAAAGTCACCTGAAGTTCTTCATTTTTGAAGTGGTTATCAATGAGGGTCATGATATGATCAGCATGTGAGCACAATTTGGAACAAAACTCAGATGAAGATGAGTTTGCTCCATCATTTTCAATATTTTCAATCAGACATCTAAATTTGTCAAATTCACTTTCTTCTTCTGCATGCTCCTGGGCAAATGACAGCTCAGCATCTACAGCAGGAAATATAACTTTATCTTCTGCGATGCTGCACCCAAAGTGTAAAAAAATAGTATTAATTCAGACGCAATATCAGAAACATCAAAATGATGGAAGGATGTTATGTTATGTTATGTTACAGTACCTATGGAATATGCAAACTTCTGCAATAAATTGCAGTCTCCTATTAAATGCAGATAAATTTGAAAAATTTCCAGATAATTGTATCCTTCTAGCAGCTTCAGCTATATCAACTAATTCCTTTTTTATAGCCTTGTGCCAGTGCAATATTTCATCAATAGGACGATCATCAGGTGAATCTGAAGACCTCAAGAAAGATTCTCTTTTTCTGGATTGGGAAGATGAACATGCACAATTTCCTTCAGCCATCAGAGAGTATGTGACATCATCTTCTAATTTTTTCCGTTTCTTGAAAACATTGACACCGTCCATCCAAGTGAATATAATCTTTAATTACATGAATAGTGTTAGGCGGGAATGAGAGAATGAGTCTTTTTACACTGACAAATATAAATATACGATCTTTAGTGTTAAAAGATTACCTGTTGAAGAAGCTTTTCTTCCGGGATTACTCTGCATAAGCAATTACGCATTTCTTGACGTTCATCAGAAGATACAGAGGCTGAAAGCCATGGAAGAAACTCCGCCATCATGTTTACAGGAATGCTACATAAAAATTGCCAAACTAATGAAGCTTGTTCTTCAAATGAAAATTTCTCAACAAGCAAGGGTATGACCTACAAAAATTAGAAAAACAATTAATGATTATTATTACTTTATTAAATGAAGTAGTTGTTAAACAGAATTACCTGTTCCTCTTCCTTGGACATGTGTTGGCTAATTGACGTTTGAAGGGCTCCTGTGCAGGATGCTAATTCTCTTCTAAAGCTTTCTTCGTTTTGCATATCCGAGTCCAGTAATGTAAAGAGTTGATCAAAAATGGCACTTTCACCTTCATGTTCCAGAGAATAAGTTCGAGCCACATTCTTGACACGGATATCAAGAGCTGGAAAAATAACCTGTCAATGCAAAAGTAATAACAATGTTATAATCCTATAAATCTTATGTAAGTATTCTTAGGTACAAGTGCAATTCTGCCTCTTCGACCAATGAGCAGAAGTTCCTTTAAGAAACCACCACTAAGTCACTAACTATATGCAAGTGCACACGTTGCTTTAGGTAAAATTACAGAAATATAAAGTTATTTTGTGTGGCATTTTCCATATACAAATCAATAAAGTAAAAGGAATTGCAATGTAATTATAGGAAATAATATTTTTAATGGGTTGGATCATGGATATGCAGTTACTAAACTTTATTTTCAGAAGATCAATCTTGTCATAGTGAAAAAAAAACTTATCCTTTTACATTTATTTGTATAATGTTTGCAAGCAGTCATTTATCATGTATTTAAAAGGGACACAAGTGGTAAGTGGTGTTTTGATGGTGGTTGACTGCTGGCTAAGTGCCAGAATAGTTCAAAACAGCAAACTGAAATTGAATTATGTTAAGCACATTATAAGAAAACAGCATAGATCTGGCAATAAGAAACTACCATAAACAAACGGAATGCTACGGTAGAGCGCACTTCCAGACAACATGGTGATTTTATAATTTGGAGTAAGACACTTCTCATACCAAAAAAGTTGCCAATTTAAACTCTAAATGTTTTTGTAAGGCTCTCGGTATTAGTTTTAAATTGTTTAGTGAAGGACATCTACAAAGGTTGCCAATGAGCAGCTACTTTAATGTATCATTTGTATTAGCTAAAAAATACTCTTGTTATTTCCTTGTTAAGTTATTGTGTTTATTTCATTTAATATGTGTGGACACGAGTACCAAAACCAGCCCAATCCCATTCTCATGTTCTTAGAAGGTACCTATGTAAACAACATGCGTATTACAGCACTAGTCAGACAATTGATCAATTAAACTGTTAACTAAAGATCAGAAACCCCCTCCTTCGTCACCACAATGTCAACATGTATGAGTTAAAAGAGAAAGAAATCTCCAATAAAAACAATAATCTCATAGAACTCAACTTGCTTGTACGATCTCTCTCCTAAGTCTATATTACATTTCTAGTTACCTTTTCCTAGTTGTAAAAAGATGTATTGTTGAAACAGAAAAGATAAGAGACTTCACTTTTCTAGCATTCAAATGATCTTCCTAGTTTTTGTATGATGAAATACAAAATGTAATCCCAAAAACAGTTACGTCCTCCATAACTAGTGTAATTCATGTTAAATTATTGACTTCCTGACCTGGAGTTTTTCTTTTTATATTACTATAATCAACCTCCCTACCCAGTAACATTAATCTACCTTAAATATAACAGAACCATCTTAACAACTTTCTCCATTTTATCTTTAATAAGGCTGCTTCTGAGTATGATTCTTTATTTCAGAATTGATATTTTCTGGTCTTCTGCAGTATCCTACTGAGTACCTTACACCTAAAGCATCATCTTCGACAAATTTAATTCATTTCCTGTAATTGTTTCTGCCCTTCCCATGAACTGTGATAGCCACCTTAGATGAATTACCTTAAACTCAAGGGCATAAACTGAACATAAAACTTCTCATACCCTTCCCGTATAAACTGTACAGATCAGGGACATAAAGAAGAAGTCATGTTGTCCAATCCCTCCCCCCCTCCCTTCTATTAGATCAGAAAACAACTAAGCTTACAAACATTAGCTCTATCACTAGTCTAGCCTCTCATTTATTGTTTAATAGTTCCTATCTACAAAGTCATCAACACTATCAGAAACTAGCATGAAACATATCTAATACATTTCAACACAGTCCAATCACAAGAAAACTAAACATATAGCACATATAATCCAATAAGTTAACACGAATTGCTTTCAAAATAACCAAATTAAGGTCAATTCACACACAGACCTCGTCTTCGGCATTGCAGTGGTGCTTATAAATTGACCGAAGAAACTGATACCGCTTGAGCAGAGGCTCAATTTCCACATGAGAATTAATAGCAAAATAGACAGCTGACCGATGTAGCGCATCGAGCTCCGACCGTATCGCTTTATGAAAGTACAGGAAGATATGAATCGGCGAACTTTGTTTCTTCGAAGATTTATTACTACTAGACGGATCGATCTGGTTCACCGTCCCTCCGCCGGAAGCCGCCATAACCGCCACGCCTCCGACGTCTCGGTGTTGCAATCCAGTCAATGGCGTCGCCATTTATATAACGAAATCAAGGAAAAAATCAGAAACAATTGCGATAATCCGATTCAGATTTCACAAACCCTAGATGTCTCCGGTATCATCAACAACAAAACAATTTTCACAATTGAATTTTCTCTCTCTAATCCGAAAAGTAGGAACGTTAAGTCGTTAACGGAGATTGTAACCGGTGAGGGTAATTAATTTTTATTTTATTTTTCGATGGATAAAGTGGGAACAATTTATGGTGTGCCACGTGGATATTAGAAGTGGTGTGCCACGGTGGCAGTCGGGTATGACTTGACCCGGTGGTGGGAGTGCATGGCACGTGTGAGGGAGAGTGCCCCACGTACGTTCCTCGGCCTTGTTTGTTTGGTTTACCAAGTAGGCTTCCACCAATCATGCGTGAACACACTCATGAGGGGATAAGAGCGAAGGAGTACTCATATCGCTTGCCACAAGTGTGTTATTGACTAATGCATCGTTAAAAATTATGAAAGATAAATATTAAAATTTGTAGAGTTGATAAATTATATATACTAGTTACTTAACTGCGCGCGTTGCAGCGGGTATTAGGCGTTTAAGATTCACATGTTGCGGCGGCGGCGTTAAACCAAACATTAATAGAAATAAGTATGTTGATTTCTCACATGTTGACTTAGTTATCGTCCGCTCATATTACGTAGACATTTGTCAAATTCATGAATGAAATTATATTAAAGATAAAAAAAAACAAAAACAAAACATTTAATCGCGAAATCAATCAACGTCTTCGAAACTATGTATAAAAAAATCAAAAACATTGCATTGAAGGTAGAGAATTGATATCTCGCACATTGGAACGGAGGTGTAAACGCATGACGATAAACCAAAGTTTAAATGTTAAAACTTGCGCGTTGTGGTGGAGCCGTACGATGATATTAATGTGTGTAAGGGCATGTTAGCAAACCTTTTTATGTGCATTGTGGCGGTGACACAAACGTACCCGCACAATGCGGCAGGACCGTACGGTGATATTAACGTGCTTAAGTACATAATTAAAGCCATACGATGTGGCTAGTTTGCAAATCTCGTTACGCGCGTTGTGGCAGTGACAATAATGTGACTAAGTACATAAAAGAAACGTATGAAATTGCCACGACTCGGTCGTGGAGATCGGGAAATAGATAAATTGCGACGAAATAAGAGTTAACATTGAAACGACAAATTCGTTAAAGAAGGTAGTGTGAAAATACAAATGACAAAATTTACTCCTTACTTTAAAATATCATTTTAACTCTTTTAAGTTTCTAAAATTTTGAGTTTTTGATTTTTTTTCTCAATAAATTTCATTCATTAACTATTTTTTTTCTTGACGTCCCGGTATACATTTCGTAAAAATGGAGTCGTATTCAATGTAAGGTATTTTTTAGGTGTAGTAGTTATTTCGACTGGCGGTAACGTGCTGGTACCGTGAATAATGAGACCGACACCGTCTGAAAAACATCGGTTCCGTTATATAATTGTATTTTATCCATGTTTCGATCTCCACAACCGATTCGTCGTAACTTTATATGTTTCTTTTATGTACTTAATCAGGTTTATTTTTGTGTTTAGTCACGTTAATACTACCGCCTCAGTCGTTTAAGGCACGCCTCCCACCACGTGACGCAGATGCCTCCCGCGACAGAGCACTGAGCTAATTTTCTCATTTTAGATGAAAAGGGGATTATGTTAGATTTTTGTTCTTTTTAATCTTAATTTTTTATTTTGTTATTTTCTAGTATTGTACTGTATTTTGTTAGTGCTATTTTCCATTATTGTGATGTATTTTATTTGTGTTGCATTCCTATTATTGTCTATTGTGCTAGATTTGAGGAAATATTAAGATGTGTTTGATTTGAAATACAACATATAAATATAACATAACAATGACAAAATACAATACTTATTAAATGTGATTAGTGATTACCGAACGAAAATGGTTAATTAACCTGAATTAACCGAAACCGACTCATAATCGACGGTTAACCGACCAAGTAATTATGGTTATAGTTATAAAAGATGACATAACCGACCAAGCAGTTATAGTTATAAAAGAGGCCAAAACCGACATATAACTAACTTACACACCCTTAACTGTGATATGAAAAATAATTATATGGGCGCTAAAAATCCAGAAAAAGGAAAGTACACGAATTTGAAATTTCATGTGTCCAACCCATAAATCATCATTCAACTGGTTGTAAAAGCAAAAAAGGCAATACTATTAATAATATAGTTGGAGGGTATAAATGTAATTGAACAATGTGGCTTTGAAACACGGAAGAACACGTGGAAAGGATAGGCAGGACGTGCCAAGTAGGAGGTGGCATGTGACACTCACAAGTTCGGATGGATACCTCCGTCACCTTCGGAGCCAACCCCACTGCAACTTGACGTCGATTAATGTTATGGTATAATTGTATAGATAACTACGAAAACACCCGACGTTTTGTGACGGTACAAAATGTTAGCGTTAAAATTTGTTACGTAAAAATAATGTAACGAAATAACTAAAAATAACAGAAAGATAATGTGTTTTCGTATACAAAACAAAATAAACCTATAAACAAACTAGAAAAAAAATACATGAAAAAGAATACTAAAAAAAGAAATAAAAAACAGCACATGAAAAAAATAAAACTAAACCTGCTCCCCCAAGATCAAACCCGGGTGGATGAGGCCAGAGAGCGCGCCCTTACCTTTGGAGTAGCGAGGCTTTTTGGTGTTGAAACTCCTCCATCAATAAACCCTTTATACAGATAAAAATAGAGGCAAATTAAAAAAAACAATCAATCAACACGTGACACGTAACAAAACCATCCAACTCACGTAACAAAACCATCCAACTCAGCCAATAGAAATGAAGTATTGTAGACACCTTCATAAAATGTATGTTGTTATAATATTTTGTAAAGAAAATGGGTATCATTTCAAGTTTCACATTAGTTTCCATGCGTGACTTTATATTTTTATACTACTGCGTCGTATTTTTTTAATTACAAAATAATATTTATTTTTAACAATCTTTTTTTTATAAAAACTGAGAAACAAAGAATTTGGTAATTAATAAAATATAGAATTAAAAATTCAATTTCATTAATAATTAAAAACATTACATAAAAAATTAAAAACAAAGAACTTTCATTTCTTCCTAAAACGTTCTTGAATCTTCGATTACAAGGCTAGGACATCTTCAAGCTTGCTCCGGTAAGGTTGAGTTTTTTTATTGTTTTTGATCTCGTCGTATTTACTGCCCATGTTTTCTAACTTTGGTAACACTTTATCCAACTTTTCGTCCGCCAGCGTAGATGTTGTCATTTTTTGCTTTTTTTCTTTCTCCTTTACCTTGTTTCTCCTGATTGGGTATTGTATTTCCTCCGGTAACCCATTGGAAACTTCATTGAGATCCACGAAATACCGTCCATCCGAATCTAGTTGGGGTCCCTTCTATAACACCTGCCACAAAAATGTCAAACATTTGACAAAAGGTAAACCCTAGGGGCTATAAGTGTAATTATCTTAAAGTCTAGGGTAAAAAGTGAAATATGTGGGAATTAAGTAGACAGCGGACCGCTATCAGATTCCCTAACGGTCCGCTATGAACAAAAGTTGGGTGGTGGACCGCCATCGCCTGGACTAAGCAAACAATCTGGTTAAGCCACGTGTATAGTGACTAATGGTCACTTATTGTGACACGTGTACTCGTGGCGGACCACCACGCCAGGTGGTAATAGTCCTCCAACTGCAAAATGACTAGAGGATGCCACGCGTACTGGTGGCGGACCGCTACGCCTAGCGGTAACGGTCTGCTAGCCGCAAACCTAGGAACGGTCCAATCAGATTAAGACATATAGGGCTGACGCATGCAAGGGCGGTAGCGGACTGCTACGCCCGAGCATAACGGTCCGCTACGGACCTGGTTTCACCCCTAAAAATAGTTGGACGAATTCATTCGTTTTTCTCACTTCAAACACGATCTTCACTACCAAAACTCGTTCTCAATCGTTCCTAGTCCACTCCCGACGATCCCGGTCCATCTCCCTCTCCTCGCAGTGCTCGGTTTAAGAAGAAACGCTCCTAGAAGTGCGGGTACGCTAGAGAAATCAAGTTAAGAAGCTAGAAGCTAAGCTTTTGACTTTAAAGGCTCATTCCTACAAACAAGGTGAATACTTTATCTCTTTTAAAACTTGTGTCAAACATTTTATTTACGAAAATGGCCAAATAAAGGTTAATGAAATAATGCTCAACGTTCTTCTACGAACCAAGCATTCAGGCCATAGGTATACGTAAAACTTGCAAGGGATGCACGGGTCTCGGGTGAAATTCCCGGATTACGGCTGGTACTTCCCTTTATAACAAATAAGGAGACATGAAGTCCCCGTTGTTATAAAGACATACTACCAGTGTATACTGTGGTGCGATTGAACAGGACGGGCCTGCTGAGTGTGTATATTGAACATGAAGTTGTGATTATGAAATTAATACTTGTTTGTGCCAAAATGATTTTATGTCAAGATGTTGTATTCACCAGCATTCGCGCTGACGTTTCCTTTTCAAAATATTTTCCTGGTAACGATTAAAATATGATGAGAAGAGAGTATGGGCAGACATGAGATCTGACCCAGGAAAAAGGAAGGAATGCACGTAGGATTCTCAGGCCTCGTGTAAAGAGAAATCCTAAATAAATGAGATAGGACCAGGGAACTGATCAACCCTGTGTTGGAACTATTTCCAGTGGCTCATCATGTATTTGATTTCAAACTATGTTTTGTAAATCAAATGAGAAGGGTATTGAAACCCTTTGTTTATAAAAGTAAATACAAGGCTTTTGTTTTCCAACTGAGTTTTGGTATTTACAATTAAAACCCTTAGGGTTGAAAGAATGGTGAAAAGATCCTTTGAAAAAGACTTTCGCTATATTTTATAAATCTTTGAAATCAAATAACCAAACGATACCAATCGGTCTCGCACACGTCCAGGGGGTGCCTAAGGCGGGGTGTGACAGGTTGGTATCAGAGCCACAGGTTTCAGCGAATTAGATACTTGGATCTTGTATCTAAGCTTTAACCATTATGCTTTTAAGATAAGAAAACAATGTGACCTTCTGACCGGTATGTAGTTATCTGACAAACGAAAGTGTTCTGTCTATAGAAAGAGCGGTGTATAATTCTCTCCTAGACCCGTCGCTTTTACCTGGGAACATGACTGTTGGAGGTACTAATGTGGAAAAATAACCATCCTTGTAGAACTTTAGATAAGATTAAGATATTAGCTTTAGTATCTAAGTCTTGCAAATAAAATAAGTACTAATATGATAAGATTGCAGATGTCTAGAGGAAATACTATTCCATATTACGATCCTGATCGTCCTATTAAACAAGAATCCCCAGAATATCATCCGATAGGTTCACAACAGAATCCTATATGTTCACCCTATTATAATGATGATCCATTTGTTGTACTTCCTCACTCTCCTGAATATCACCCACAATCCCAAAACTCTTCCAGCCAATGGATGGATGTTGGATCAGACTTTAGCAACTGGAATACTACTGCCCAGTCTGTGCAAGGAAATGAGGCACAATCCAGTCAGATTCAATCATCTGAAAAAGATCCTTCCGAAGATCCTCACTATCAATCTGCTTCTGAAAACCCTAATGATTATCCTTTCAATAACCCTATCTCAAACAATTCTGAGTATCAATCTTATGATTCTGGATCTCCGGTCACATATGATCCATATATTGATCCTTACCAAGCTTATTTCCAATCACCACCCGAATGTCATCATGTTTATAATGATATGTTAATGGGTATTCGTGATCATCCTCCTAAATATGGTTATAAGTATACTATGTCATCTTCCATCTCGAATGTTTAGATCGCTCATTACGCCAAACGGACGAGATAACAAAGAAGAAAAACATGGATAAGAAAAGAACCCAGTTTTATGGGAAGTAGGTATATGAGTATGGAAAGGATCTGAAGAACCTGTGGAAGGAGTTGATGAAAGATTGAAATTTTATTGTATTTGACTTATATTGTAATATATTTTATGATAATAAAGTATCTTTTGTTTTTAATTTTCAGAATGGTTGGAAAGGGCAAAGGTCCTAGTTTCCTTCGAAAATTCGCCCATGCTAGTTACTTTGACCGTAAAACAAATAAGGAAACTGAAAGTTCTACTTTCAGAAGCCTCGGAGACATAGGAAACCCTAGTATTCCCTATAATCCCTCTATAAGTTTTCATTCTGCTCCGACTGCTGGAAGCTATAATGTCACTCCTGTTTATCCACAAAATTTTCATGAGAAAAACGTCAATATTCCTTATAAAAATAAATGTGATCCTGAAGAAGAAGAAGAACGCGTTGATTCCAACATTCCTTATGTTCCATATTATGAAACCATTCCTACTCCGCATATAAATGAGAATGCGTCAGGAAGTGAGAGGGAGAAAATACTGTTAAATCGGATAGCTGAATTGGAAAGAGAAAAAGCAGAAATAGAAGCACGGAATACCCTTCTAGTTCAAGCTCTTGAAGAGAAGAATTTTAGAAATTTTTAGAAACAATAATTTTTACATATGTATTTTCTTCGTGTAAATATTATCTATATCAATAAAATTTCCGTTTTAATTCAAGTATTGTTTCTTGATAAAATGTCGAAACAAACTGGACCTTCTCAAAATACAAGAGGCAAGAAAAAGCAGGCAGTAATTGATAATGCTGCTGAAAATAATGAGTCCCGAAAGGAACTCCAGAGGATGATAACAGAGGGAATCAAAGATTCTCTTCCAATGATTTTTACTAAGCTTGAAAAGAGACAAGCTGGTCGAATATCTATTCAACCCTCAATTCCTCGATCTGTGCATTCTCGTCAAACCCGAACATTTACTCAATCCAAACCCGTTACCCTTGAACCAAAGGGTTCTGTTTCTCACAAATCCAAGAAAATTGAAAAAGAAGAATATTATCATAACTCCTCGAAATACGAGAGTATGTGTAATAATTATGGTCACATAACAAAGAAGATAAAGGTATTCGGTTGTACTTATAAAATGTTTCAAGACTACAAACCTTTCAATTTCTCTGGAAAAGAAGGTGGGATTGCCACACTAAGATCGATTGAGAAGACCGAGTCTGTGCTAGCTATCAACAAATGTGCCGAGGAAGATAAAGTTTTGTATGCCTCAAATTTATTCAAGGATCAAGCTTTAGAATGGTGGAACAACATCATTGCTGCCAAGGGCAGAGAAGCAGCCTATGATATGAGCTGGAATGCCTTTAAGGTGAGAGTTGAGAAGAAGTATGTTCCCCAGAATGAAAGAGAACAAATTGAAGGAAAATTTCTGAGTCTGAGAATGATCGGGACGAATCATCAGGAATACGCCACTAAACTCCTGGAATATGCTCGATTCGTTCCGCATCTTGCAACTCCTGAATCAAACATTATATCTGGGGTTTAATTGGTGAAATCTGCGACATGGTGAAAGTCGTGAATTATGAAAATCTTGATGATGCCATGGATCTGGGGGCATCATTAACTACAATCCTGATAAGAAATAAGGAAGAGTGAAAGAAGAAGAAGGAAGTAGCTAGGCAAGGCCCGAGTGGATCTAAGAAATCAAACTTTATTCCTCGGAATAACAACTTTTCTATTCCTGAATGTTCAAAATGCAGGAGAAGGCATTTAGGATAATGTAGACCTTGACCTTTTTGGAACTTTTGAAAAATGTTTGGACATAAAGCAGAAGATTGCTTCAGGAAAAAAAACAATTACTTGCTTTGGTTGTGACGAAGCTGGTCACATCAAAATCAATTGTCCGAAGCAGAAGAAGACGGACGGGACAGGCCCCAAACCTGCAGATGGAGTAAAGAAGAATGAGCGGGCATTCGTTCTTAACACTCACGAAGCAGCAAGTATGCCCGATGTTATTACGGGTACATTTCTTGTTGATGATATTTATGCTCGAGTTTTATTTGACTCTGGTGCAAACCAAAGTTTTATAAATCATAGATTCTGTAGACTGTTAAATAAAACTCTAGCTAAATTAAACAAGAAATACGTGGTAGAGACTGCCAACGGTGACCTCGTCCAAATCTCTGAAATCCTTAACAATTGCTATATCACATTATCAGGACATGTTATACCTACAAAATTGTTGCCAGTGACTTTGGCAGGTTTTGACATTGTCTTAGGAATGGATTGGTTAGCCTCTAACCAAGCCCGTATCCTATCTGATAAAAAGGCAATAGAACTCCGTTCACCGAAAGGGGACATTCTTACGATCAATGGCGATAAATTATTCAACTCTGTTGGAATAATTTCTATGCTAAAAGCCACTAAGTACTTAAGAAAAGGATGCTTAGCATACCTTGTTTCTGTAACTACCGACACTAAGACGAAGACTGAAGATGTGCCGGTTGTGGCTGAATTCCTTGATGTTTTCCCTAACGAACTGCCCGGAATTCCACCTGAGAGAGAAGTGGAGTTTAGAATTAATCTGGTACCAGGTACGGCACCTATTGCTATAGCCCCATGCAGATTAGCTCCAAACGAAATGGCAGAATTAAAGAAGCAACTAGATGAATTACTGGAGAAAGGATTTATAAGACCAAGTTCATCACCTTGGGGAGCTCCAGTATTATTTGTTAAAAAGAAAGATGGATCGCTGCGCATGTGTATCGATTATCGTGAACTTAACAAAGTTACGATAAAGAATCGTTATCCACTCCCTCGAATTGATGATTTTTTCGATCAACTCCAAGGAGCTCGTTGCTTTTCTAAAATTGATCTTTGATCTGGTTACCATCAATTAAAAGTTCAGGAAGAAGATATTCCTAAAACTGATTTTAGAACTTGATATGGTCATTATGAGTTCACGGTAATGCCGTTCGGACTTACTAATGCACCAGCAACATTCATGGATATGATGAATCGAGTATGTAAACCTTACTTAGACAAATTCGTTATTGTGTTCATCGACGACATTTTTATCTATTCCAAAAGTAAAGAGGATCATGCCAATCATTTAAAAATCTTACTTGAAATCCTGAGAACAGAAAAGCTTTACGCTAAGTTCTCAAAATGTGAATTCTGGCTGTCAGAAGTTTAATTCCTTGGTCATGTAATCAATGCCATTGGTATTCAAGTTGACCCAGTCAAAATTGAAGCCATATCTAAATGGGAAATCCCGAAATCACCAACTGAAGTCCGTAGTTTCCTCGGTCTAGCTGGTTATTATCGGAGATTTATCCAAGATTTCTCTCGAATCGCAGTACCATTAACTTCTCTGACCCGCAAGTCAGTCAAGTATGAATGGGGTTCTAAACAATCTAAAGATTTTGAAACTCTAAAACAGAAACTAACTCAAGCACCCATACTGGCTTTGCTAGATGGAAATGAAGGCTTCTCAGTTTACTGTGATGCATCACACATCGGCTTTGGTTGTGTGTTAATGCAAGGAAGCAAAGTTATTGCTTATGCTTTTCATCAACTAAAAACTCATGAAAAGAATTATACGACTCATGATTTAGAACTGGGTGCCATAATATTCGCATTGAAATTATTGAGGCACTATCTATATGGAATCAAATTCACAATTTTCACTGATCATAAAAGCCTAAAGTATATATATTTAGTCAGAAGGAACTAAATATGAGGCAAAGACGTTGGATAGAAGTCCTGAATAATTATGATTGTGAAATATGTTATCATGAAGGAAAAACCAATGTCGTAGCCGATGCCCTAAGCAGAAAAGAACATGAGAAACCTAAACGAGTTCGTGCTTTAAGACTCGATCTCCAAATTGATCTTATTACTCGTATTCAGGAATCTCAAAAACTTGCTTTGCAAGAACCCAACCTTAAGAAGGAAGGATTGGGATGCATGATTGATCAGTTGATCAAAGGAGATGATGAAATTCTTAGAATGAATAAGAGAATTTGGGTTCCTATCAATGGGAATACTCGCAAAGAAATTCTTGAGGAAGCCCATAAATCTAAATATACGATGCATCCTGGAAGAGATAAGATGTACAAAAACCTAAAAGCCAATTATTGGTGGATAGGAATGAAAAAGCATATCGCTATCTACGTTGCAAAGTGTATAACATGTTCTCAAGTTAAAGCTGAACATTAGAAACCATCGGGTTTGTTACAGCAACTTGAAATTCCAGTAAGAAAATGGGAAATAATAACCATGGACTTTATCACGAAACTTCCCCGAACAAGTCGAGGGAATGATACTATTTGGGTTATCATTGACAGACTTACTAAGTCTGCTTATTTTCTCCATATGAAGGAAACATTCAGTATGGATAAGCTGGCACAATTATACGTCAATGAGATCGTAACATTACACGATGTGCCACTATCTATCGTGTCAGATAGAGATAGTAGATTTACATCTCGATTCTGGCAAGGTTTCCAGAAAGCTCTTGGTACAAAATTGAATCTTAACACTTCCTACCATCCTCAGACGGACAGGCAGAGCGAAAGAACATTCAAACTCTTGAAGATATGTTAAGAGCTTGTGTTATTGATCTTGGAGGAAGTTGGGATGACCACCTACCTCTAATGGACTTATCCTACAATAATAGTTATCATACGAGTATACAGGCCGCTCCTTTTGAAGCCTTATACGATCGTAAATGTCGAACTCCCATCTGTTGGTCTGAAATAGGAGAAAATCAGTTGTCTGGACCAGAAATAATCCTGGAAACAACTGAAAAAGTTATCCAAATAAACGATAGGTTAAAAGCGGCTCGTGATCGTCAAAAGAGTTATGCTGATAAGTGACGAAAGCCATTAGAATTCAACGTCGGTGATAACGTTCTGTTAAAAGTTTCACCCTGGAAAGGCGTTGTAAGATTTGGAAAGAAAGGAAAATTAAATCCTAGATTCGTAGGACCATTTAAAATCTTGAAAAGAATTGGGCATGTAGCCTATCAACTCGAGCTACCAGATGAGATGAATGGAGTACACGACGTATTCCATGTGTCAAATCTGCGCAAATGTTTAGCAGATGAATCTCTTGTAATTCCCCTATAAGATGTAGAGGTAGATGAAAAGTTAAGATTTGTGGAACAACCTTTGCAAATCGAGGACAGGCAGGAAAAGAGATTGAAAAGAAAGAAATTGATTATTGTAAAAGTGAAATGGAACTCCAGACGTGGACCTGAGTACACGTGGGAACTGGAGTCTGAAATGAAAAAGAAATATCCACATATGTTTAGGTAAACTCGAGGACGAGTTTCAAACAAGGTGGGGAGGATGTAACACCTGCCACAAAAATGTCCAATATTTGACAAAAGGTAAACCCTAGGGGCTATAAGTGTAATTATCTTAAAGTCTAGGGTTAAAAGTGAAATATGTGGGAATTAAGTATATAGCGGACCGCTATCAGATTCCCTAAGGGTCCGCTATGAACAAAAGTTGGGTGGCGAACCGCCATCGCCTGGATAACGGTCCGCTACTTGGTCACTAAGCAAACAATCCAGTTAAGCCACGTGTATAGTGACTAATGGTCACTTATTGTGACACGTGTACTCGTGGCGGACCGCCACGCAAGGTGGTAATAGTCCGCCAACTGCAAAATGACTAGAGGATGCCACGCGTACTGGTGGCGGACCGCTACGCCTTGCGGTAACGGTCCGCTAGCCGCAAACCTAGGAACGGTCCAATCAGATTAAGACATATAGGGCTGACGCATGCAAGGGCGGTAGCGGACTGCTATGCCCGAGCATAACGGTCCGCTACGGACCTGGTTTCACCCCTAAAAATAGTTGGACGAATTCATTCGTTTTTCTCACTTCAAACACGATCTTCACTACTAAAACTCGTTCTCAAACGTTCCTAGTCCACTCCCGACGATCCCGGTCCAACTCCCGCTCCTCGTAGTGCTCGGTTTAAGAAGAAATGCTCCTAGAAGTGCGGGTACACTAGAGAAATCAAGTTAAGAAGTTAGAAGCTTAGCTTTTGACTTTAAAGGCTCATTCCTACAAACATTTTATTTATGAAAATGGCCAAATAAAGGTTAATGAAATAATGCTCAACGTTCTTCTACGAACCAAGCATTCAGGCCATAGGTATACGTAAAACTTGCTAGGGATACACGGGTCCCGGGTGAAATTCCTGGATTGCGGGTGGTACTTCCCTTTATAACAAATGAGGAGACATGAAGTCCCCGTTGTTATAAAGACATACTACCGGTGTATACTGTGGTGCGATTGATCAGGATGGGTCTGCTGAGTGTGTAGATTGAACATGAAGTTGTGATTATAAAATTAATACTTGTTTGTGCCAAAATGATTTTATGTCAAGATATTGTATGGGCAGACATGAGATCTGACCCAGGAAAAAGGAAGGAATGCACGTAGGATTCTCAGGCCTCGTGTAAAGAGAAATCCTAAATAAATGAGATAGGACCAGGGAACTGATCAACCCTGTGTTGGAACTATTTCCGGTGGCTCATCATGTATTTGATTTCAAACTATGTTTTGTAAATCAAATGAGAAGGGTATTGAAACCCTATGTTTATAAAAGTAAATAGAAGTCTTTTGTTTTCCAACTGAGTTTTGATATTTACAATTAAAACCCTTGGGGTTGAAAGAATGGTGAAACGATCCTTTGAAAAAGACTTCCGCTCTATTTTATAAATCTCTGAAATCAAATAACCAAACGATACCAATCGGTCTCGCACACGTCCAGGGGGTGACTGAGGCGGGGTGTGACACCTTCCTTGTCCGCCAACTTTCTTTTCGACCCGCAACTTTGTTGGAGCATCTCGGGCACCTTTGCCCACTCCGAACAACGCCAAAGAACGTCCCAAATGCCTAGAAGTTTAAAAACACAATTTCGCTCCTCCTAGTATTTTTCAATTGCCTACGCCACCAAAAACACCACTTTTCATGTAACGAACCAACTTTCTAGTTTTATTATTTAATAAGCGTGTAAATAAATAAAAAATGAAAGTTGAGGGTTTGTTGCAAAAGGTGGACTTTCTTAGTTTTTTAAGAAGGAGTAAAAACGAAAAGTGCAGCAACTAAAGGTGTAAAATCTTATAATCAGATTATATGGGGAAGGGGTGGCGCATACACACACTCAATTGAGTGTGTGTGTGTGTGTGCGCGCGCATGTGTGTGTATGTGTCGTTTTTCATAAAGGATAAAGAGGAGGAATATTGATATCAAGAAATTGATGAATTGCATGAAGAATCTGGATGATTTGGAGTGTTCATCTTCTTTAAGATTGCAAGTAAGTAGTTTTATCATCTTCTAAACCACCATTGTTGTTGTTTGTCACACCCCGACCGATGGCGGAATCATCGAGGCGGACAATGTGATGATTGTTCAAAAGCACATGATAACTAAAGGTTTCATAATTCATTAATTAAATTTAAAAGTAACAAGTTCCAAATACAATACATTTCAAATAACCTAGTCTAGTTCAAAACATTAATTTATTTAACTAGGTCCATAGTTCCTAAGTGGAGAGATCTTCGGCAAGCAGTCACATATCCAAACCTGAAACATCATTTAAATCAAGTGTCAACTAAAAAGTTGGTAAGTACATAGGTTTAGTATTTCCTGTAAATAGTAGTTGTAAATCGTTTTGCAACTCATTGTTTATTTTGTTAAACATAGTATGTATGATGTATCATTTATTTAATCACAATTCAAACCGAGTTTGACACGCTTGAACAGAGCACAACAGCTAAGTCCGGTATGTTTGAATATAGTTGCCCACTATATCCGATATGTTTGAATATAACACGCGGTCATATCCGAGTATGCAGTAATAAACACCCTAACCGGGTGGGCTGGTCAGACACAATAGATCTATCAATATTACAGTTGGTTGTCTTGTATTTAAATGTATGTACATCCAAAGAATAAGCATATAGTCTCATGTATAACACGTATAAACAATGTGAGTAGCATGTATAATGTTTCACCCCAAAATGTATAAAAGTGTAAAATAGGAGCTATGTAACTCACCTGGCTAGCGGATATGTTAATCCACGAGTGCGGGTGATAAGGATGTTGAAACCTAAGCATGATGAAACCCTATGGGGATGGATAAGTATTATTGTATGTTTATGAGCGTATTCGTATTTAATGAGTATAGGTTTTATAATAATATCCTTAATAATTATTTGTATAAAATAGGGTAGAAAATGATAACGGTTTTGTAGAACTTTAACTCATATATATATATATATATATATATATATATATATATATATATATATCTATATATATTGTTTTAAACAAATATTTATTAAGTTTAACGCATTTATATATAACAATAACAAATAAAAGAAAATTCTTTATTTGACTAATCATATATTATATATATATATTAAAATTTGTTTTAACAAGTTTATTAAAAATTATTGCAAGACTTATAAAGGTGGGACATTGTATATGTGAAAAGGTATTTCGATAAGTTTTATAAAAATGTTACAAAGTTTATAAAAGTAGGACATTTTGTATATTATAATGTATTTTAATAAGTTTATAAAAATATTACCCGGTTTATAAAAATAGGACATGTTATATATTATAATGTATTTTAATAAGTTTATATAAAAAAAAATAAAATAAAAATTTAAAAAAATGGGATGGTTTATAAAAATATAGTTTAATCGATTTTAAAATAAACGAACGAGTAAACGACTCGTGTTAGTATTTATTGTATAAAAATAGTATTAAAATAAGTTAGGTTAATTAAATAAAATAAATAGAATGAAAACAGAAGTAAAAAAAATGGGCCGAAGGCCAACCGGATTCGAACCCGCGACCTGTAACTCGCACACACACGCATAACCAGCTGGGCTACTGCCCATCGCTGGTTATGTGTGTATCGAATAATTTAAGTACACAAAGGAAGAGTTGGTCGCTGGTCCTCGGTGACCGGCAAACCGTGTCCGAGGACACTGGTTTGCCCGGTAACTCTCGTGCGAATGCCGTGTTTTCGACTGGGATTGTTTACCTGATGATAACAGAAGCTAATGGAACCGAAATGAGGTTCGAACTTGGTCGCGAAGGGCCTGGACGGCAGAAGCCTTGAACCGTAAATGTCCAAAACGGGAATCAAACTTCTGGATGGAATCAGCTCCTGAATTCTTGGTCACAGCTTCTCTCAGGGAAGACGAAAGTGATGAAATTCTCAATTTGGAGTGAGAGCAGGTGGAAGGATGGTAGCGAGCTCGTACAGGGCGAGCTCGATTTCTATGCTAGAACGTGCAATTGGGCATGTGCCGACATTGTTCTGAACGAGACGAAGCTAACCAGACCATCGACACGCGTGGAGGTGGCCTGTCGAGCGCGAATTCGATCGTGGGTTTTCCGGCCACCAACAGGATCAGTCGATCCCTATGTTTAATCGACAAATTTGTCGAGGGCTTTTGCTCGCGTGGGGACGACGAGGCCAGAGAAGCTTTTGTCGGCTGTTGAGGTGTAGGGAACAGCCCTGTCGGGGTGTTCGCCGGAGAAAGCCTTGGACCGCCAGACCAAGGTTGGGGGTGACCGGATAAACGAATCGGGTATTGGCAGTTTTAGTCCCTGAAGTTTGGTTTGACTTAAATTTAGTCCCTGGAATAACTTCGGATTAAACCTTTTAGTTTGCTTTGTCCAGGAATGGTCCCTCAACAGATTTCAATTCTAAAACCTTCTAGTTTGATTAATTACTAAACAACCCCTAAACTTTTTATTAAATTAATTTAAATTTCTTTTAAATCTATTTATATTTTATAAATTTATTTTCATTATTATTATAAATAACTTTTATAAAAAGATTATTTGTATTATTTAAATGGGTTATGCAACTTTTAAATCTAGATTTTCATATAAAATTTTATATAAGTTTAAAAAAACTTATAAAATTTTAATTATTATAAAATAAAATATATATATTTTGTCCAAAATTAAATAAGAACACTCGCATTTCATTTAATAGAAAATGATTACATGATAAATATAATACAAGTGCGAGAACGAAAAATCCGAAACGTCACAGTCTCCCCATGTTAGAGGAATTTCGCCCCGAAATTCAACTAGTGGAGGCTATGAAAAGAGATGCAGATACTTGGTCTTCATTTGGTCTTCACGTTCCCAAGTGAACTCGGGTCCACGTTTAGATTCCCAACGGACCTTGACAATGGGGATGCGGCTACGCTTGAGTTTCTTGACTTCTCGGTCCATGATTTCCACGGGTTTCTCCATAAAGTGCATCCTTTCGTCAATGCGCTCTTCATCAAGAGGGATGTGGAGATTCTCGTCGGCTAGACACTTTTTCAAATTAGATACGGAAAGTCGGATGAACGTTGATGAGTTCTGAAGGAAGATCGAGTTTGTAGGCCACTTTTCCTACCCTTTCGAGTATATTGAAGGGACCCACATATCGAGGTGCAAGTTTTCCTTTCTTTCCAAATCGGACTACGCCCTTCCAAGGTGATACCTTTAGGAGAACCATATCCCCAACTTGAAATTCCAAGGGTTTTCGTCTTTTATCGGCATAGCTCTTTTGCCGACTCCTTGCCACTCGAATGTTGTCACGAATAAGAAAAATTTTGTCGGTGGTCTCTTGGATAAGCTCGGGACCGGTGATTTGTGCTTCACCAATTTCGTTCCAACAAATCGGTGAACGACATTTTCGTCCATAAAGAGCTTCAAACGGTGCCATGTTAATACTTGTGTGGTAGCTGTTGTTGTAGGAAAATTCGATCAGCGGTAGGTGAGAATTCCAATTGCCACCAAAGTCAATAACACAAGCTCTAAGCATATCCTCAAGAGTTTGAATTGTTCGTTCGGTTTGTCCATCAGTTTGAGGATGGTAAGCCGTACTTAAATCCAAACGAGTACCAAGTGCTGATTGTAATGACTGCCAAAATCGGGAAGTAAAACGCGAATCACGATCGGAGATGATGTTCAAAGGGATTCCGTGACGACTTACGATCTCATCAATGTAAATCCGAGCCAATTTCTCGACTCGATAGTCCTCACGAATGGGCAAGAAATGAGCTGACTTTGTAAGTCGGTCGATAATAACCCAAATACTATCGTGCCCACTAGAAGTGCGTGGAAGTTTGGTGATGAAATCCATAGCAAGGTTCTCCCACTTCCATACGAGAATTTCAGGTTGTTCGAGGAGTCCGGAAGGCTTTTGGTGTTCGGCCTTCACTTTAGAACAAGTTAGGCATTTTGCCACAAAGAGGGCAATATCCTTTTTCATGCCGGGCCACCAATATTGCTGACGAAGACCCATGTACATCTTATCAGCTCCAGGATGTACCGAATATCGAGTCTTATGGGATTCATTCATCAAAAACATACGAAGATCGTCGCGATCGGGAATCCAGATACGACCCAAGTACTACAACAGCCGTTGGCTTTGGTTTCTAGCAAGAGTTCTACACCACATGCCATTTCTTGATACATGTTTCCCTCGGTAACCGAGGTGTGTTGTGCTTGGAGAATGCGGGCTTGGATATCATTATGAATACGAACACTATGAAGCATGATACGTTCTTTACGGCTCAAAGCGTCGGCTACAACATTTGCTTTGCCGGGGTGATAGCGAATCTCGCAGTCGTAGTCGTTAAGAAGTTCGACCCATCGTCGTTGCCTCATATTAAGCTCTTTTTGATTGAAAATATGTTGGAGACTTTTGTGGTCGGTGAAAACCACGCATTTGGTACCATATAAATAGTGTCTCCAAATTTTCAAGGCAAAGACGACAGCACCAAGCTCGAGATCGTGGGTCGTATAGTTCTTCTCGTGGATTTTTAGCTGACGTGATGCGTATGCAATTACTTGGCCACGTTGCATTAGAACACAACCAAGACCTTGGTTGGATGCATCACAATAAACAACAAAGTCGTCATTACCACTAGGAAGATTTAGAATAGGAGCATTGCAGAGCTTGTACTTGAGAGTTTGACAAGCTTCCTCTTGCTTGGGTCCCCACTCGTAAGATTTACCTTTGTGAGTCAAGGCAGTGAGCGGAACCGCAATCTTGGAGAAATTTGAGATGAAGCGACGATAGTAACCTGCTAGTCCAAGGAATGAACGAATCTCGGTAGGAGTCTTAGGAGTACTCCAATTCTTTACCGCATCGATCTTTGCCGGGTCCACATGAATTCCCTTATCGTTGACTATGTGTCCTAAAAATTGAACTTCCTTTAGCCAGAATTCACACTTGGAGAACTTGGCGTATAGTTGTTCTTTCTTCAAGAGTTCCAAAATCAAACGGAGATGTTGTTCATGCTCTGCTTTCGTTTTAGAATAGATGAGAATGTCGTCAATGAAAACGATCACGAACTTGTCCAAATAAGGTTTGCATACACGGTTCATGAGGTCCATGAAGACCGCAGGTGCATTAGTCAAACCGAATGGCATGACCATGAACTTGTAGTGACCATATCTAGTCCGAAAGGCAGTCTTCGGAATGTCTTCATCGAGAACACGAAGTTGATGGTATCCGGAACGAAGGTCAATCTTGGAGAAACATGTTGAACCTTGAAGCTGATCGAAAAGGTCGTCGATACGGGGTAAAGGGTATCGGTTCTTAATTGTAAGTTTGTTGAATTCACGATAATCGATGCACATTCGAAATGATCCATCCTTTTTCTTTACAAACAGCACGGGAGCACCCCAAGGTGAATGGCTCGGGCGGATGAATCCTTTGGATGAGAGTTCTTGTAATTGACTTGCAAGCTCTTGCATCTCGGAAGGTGCAAGACGATAGGGGGCTTTTGCCACGGGAGTTGCCCCGGGCACAAGGTCGATACGAAACTCCACTTGTCTAGTGGGAGGAAGACCAGGTAAATCCTCGGGGAATACCTCGGGAAAATCTCGGATGATTGGAATGTCTTGCAATTTCTTACCCTTGTCTTTCGTGTCAACTATGTGGGCCAAGAATGCAACGTACTTTTTCCGCAAGTACTTTTGTGCCAATGTGCAAGACATGATTTGAAGACCACGACACGGTTTTTCACCGAAAATAACTAACGTGTCGCCCGAAGAGAGTGGTATACGAATACACTTTTCGTAGCAAATAACCTCGGCATGGTGCTTGGATAACCAGTCCATGCCAATTATAATATCAAAGATTCCCAATTGCATTGGAAGGAGATCAACAGAGAATTCATGATTATTAAGCTCGAGGTTGCAGTTGCGGATAACAGAATTTATAGTAATAGATTTTCCGTTTGCTATCTCCACGGAATAAGAATTGTCAAGTTTTGTTCTTTGTTTAGCAAGTCGAGATTCAAAGGTAAGAGATACAAAACTCTTATCGGCACCGGTATCGAATAAAATGGATGCATAATGATTGTTTACGAGAAACGTACCGTTTATCACGTCGTTGTTTGCTTGAGCCTCATTAGCGTTTATGTTAAACGCTCGTCCTTGAGGACCACCTTGATGATGAAGTTTTGGGCATCGGTCACGGAAATGGTTTGGATCTCCACATTCGTAACATGCCCGGCCATTGGGAGGTGCCGGATAGACGGGACGGTTGGCTGGAGCAGCTTGATGGACGGGAGTACGGGTACGGCAAGTAGTGACCACATGTCCATATCGTCCGCAGCTTGAGCACAATCGGCATGGTAGATTGGCAGGATGATGGTACTTGCAGGTCTGGCATTGGGGATTCGGGCCCTGATAAGTTTTTGGGTTTTGACCCAAAGGGGCCGCTTGAATAGCAGGTACAGCGGGAGTTACGGCTGCGAAGTTTCGACCCTTACGTTTCTTGTTGCAGTTAGAAGACTCGGGTTTCACATCTTTGACGGCCGCAAGAGTAGACACAACTTTCTTGGAACCCTTTCTTGTTAAGGTTCCGGCTTTGACATGGTTGTCGGATAGTGTAGCAGATAGACGGATAGCAGCTTCAAGAGTAGGAGGATTGCTTCCTAGCACAGCATCTTGAATTTGCATAGGCAGGCCGCCTATGTATTTTTCAATTCCCCGAGCAAGGGGAGTGATCATATGAGGCACCAGCAGACTTAGCTCTTGAAACCGGGTGGTGTAAGCCAGATTATCCCCGCTGTCTTGGGCAAGATCCCAAAATTCAGCCTCGAGCTTCCTCATTTCATTCCGAGGATAGAATTCATCAGTCATGGCCTTCTTCAGATCATCCCATGATAAGGATGTAGCAACCTCAGCACCACGAGTGCGTTTTTCACCGTTCCACCAGGTGAGGGCTCTCTTTTGGAGTACACTTGTGGCATAACGAACCCGAAGATTATCGGGACAGTCGCTGTTTAGGAATGTGCTTTCCATGTTTTCAAACCATTGGAGTAGGCCGGTAGCACCTTCAGTCCAGAAGAATTTAGTAGGGTTGCACGAGTTAAAGTGCTTAAACGTGCAATGAGGCGGGTTGGTACCACCGTTTCCTTGGATGTTGTGAGACCCATCATTGTTGTTATTTGCTTGGGTCATTTGCCCTACTAGCTGGGCAAGGAGAGTAGCAAGATCCGGGTTGGAAGTACTAGAGTTTGCACGTCGAGGAGGCATTCTAACACCATAAGAAAAGACAATGATATTTTAGATAAGACGGATAAATATGAGTTGTAGCGGGAAATAATGTAAGCAGAAATACGAGATTTATCATGACGCGTGCCAGTGCACGTGTATTTATTCTAAGTTGATAGGGGAAACTAAGTCATCTTTTCCGGGTAGGACATGATGTTATAGATCATTATTTGCATAATAGGAATTTGCCGGGACTTGCGTGCATTACAAATCGTTATTACGTGTGCACCCGTAATAATGATTTGTTTTGCATGTTTGTCTAGTTCTTCCTATCTTGCTATAATGTCCCCAAATTTTAAGTTTAAGTTCGGATTGTATCCTTGCGAATACATTGACTTATCAACGTTAATTAATTTCCCGAAACTTTCAAAGAGACATGCTTTAGCCTATAGGTAAACACTCACTTCAGGAATTCCCAGGAAAGCATACGGGTCCGTTTATTTGGATTTATACGAAATGCTTTCCTAGACAGAAAACCCAATGTACAGGTGTCACCCTTCCAGATTGCACGTGTCCTTTACTGGTCTCAAGAAATTAAGTTGTTGACGAGATTTTCAAGATTTTGAGAGTCTATGAGCATAAAACGTGTGGGAATTGTTGTAATTAATACGGATTAGGAAAGAGTATGAATAGGGATGGGTAGTGTATTTGTTTGCATAAGTTTGTTTGTCAAATATGTATGTAAAGTATGTATCATGTATCAAAGTCTTGTATGTATGTGTATAAGTCTCATGTACCAAACTCGGGAAATTTTCAAATAATACCTAACTACAAATAATTCACATAGCAATTTATCATTTAGCACATAACACATAAAAGGGAGTCCTAGGGTTATAGTCTAGGTCATTGTGTCTAATAACCTAATTCCCTATAACCATGGCTCTGATACCAATCTGTCACACCCCGACCGATGGCGGAATCATCGAGGCGGACAATGTGATGATTGTTCAAAAGCACATATCGAGGCGGACAATGTGATGATTGTTCAAAAGCACATGATAACTAAAGGTTTCATAATTCATTAATTAAATTTAAAAGTAACAAGTTCCAAATACAATACATTTCAAATAACCTAGTCTAGTTCAAAACATTAATTTATTTAACTAGGTCCATAGTTCCTAAGTGGAGAGATCTTCGGCAAGCAGTCACATATCCAAACCTGAAACATCATTTAAATCAAGTGTCAACTAAAAAGTTGGTGAGTACATAGGTTTAGTATTTCCTGTAAATAGTAGTTGTAAATCGTTTTGCAACTCATTGTTTATTTTGTTAAACATAGTATGTATGATGTATCATTTATTTAATCACAATTCAAACCGAGTTTGACACGCTTGAACAGAGCACAACAGCTAAGTCCGGTATGTTTGAATATAGTTGCCCACTATATCCGATATGTTTGAATATAACACGCGGTCATATCCGAGTATGCAGTAATAAACACCCTAACCGGGTGAGCTGGTCAGGCACAATAGATCTATCAATATTACAGTTGGTTGTCTTGTATTTAAATGTATGTACATCCAAAGAATAAGCATATAGTCTCATGTATAACACGTATAAACAATGTGAGTAGCATGTATAATGTTTCACCCCAAAATGTATAAAAGTGTAAAATAGGAGCTATGTAACTCACCTGGCTAGCGGATATGTTAATCCACGAGTGCGGGTGATAAGGATGTTGAAACCTAAGCACGATGAAACCCTATGGGGATGGATAAGTATTATTGTATGTTTATGAGCGTATTCGTATTTAATGAGTATAGGTTTTATAATAATATCCTTAATAATTATTTGTATAAAATAGGGTAGAAAATGATAACGGTTTTGTAGAACTTTAACTCATATATATATATATATATATATATATATCTATATATATTGTTTTAAACAAATATTTATTAAGTTTAACGCATTTATATATAACAATAACAAATAAAAGAAAATTCTTTATTTGACTAATCATATATTATATATATATATTAAAATTTGTTTTAACAAGTTTATTAAAAATTATTGCAAGACTTATAAAGGTAGGACATTGTATATGTGAAAAGGTATTTCGATAAGTTTTATAAAAATGTTACAAAGTTTATAAAAGTAGGACATTTTGTATATTATAATGTATTTTAATAAGTTTATAAAAATATTACCCGGTTTATAAAAATAGGACATGTTATATATTATAATGTATTTTAATAAGTTTATATAAAAAAAAATAAAAAAAAATGGGATGGTTTATAAAAATATAGTTTAATCGATTTTAAAATAAACGAACGAGTAAACCGACTCGTTTTAGTATTTATTGTATAAAAATAGTATTAAAATAAGTTAGGTTAATTAAATAAAATAAATAGAATGAAAACAGAAGTAAAAAAAAATGGGCCGAAGGCCAACCGGATTCGAACCCGCGACCTGTAACTCGCACACACACACGCATAACCAGCCGGGCTACTGCCCATCGCTGGTTATGTGTGTATCGAATAATTTAAGTACACAAAGGAAGAGTTGGTCGCTGGTCCTCGGTGACCGGCAAACCGTGTCCGAGGACACTGGTTTGCCCGGTAACTCTCGTGCGAATGCCGTGTTTTCGACTGGGATTGTTTACCTGATGATAACAGAAGCTAATGGAACCGAAATGAGGTTCGAACTTGGTCGCGAAGGGCCTGGACGGCAGAAGCCTTGAACCGTAAATGTCCAAAACGGGAATCAAACTTCTGGATGGAATCAGCTCCTGAATTCTTGGTCACAGCTTCTCTCAGGGAAGACGAAAGTGATGAAATTCTCAATTTGGAGTGAGAGCAGGTGGAAGGATGGTAGCGAGCTCGTACAGGGCGAGCTCGATTTCTATGCTAGAACGTGCAATTGGGCATGTGCCGACATTGTTCTGAACGAGACGAAGCTAACCAGACCATCGACACGCGTGGAGGTGGCCTGTCGAGCGCGAATTCGATCGTGGGTTTTCCGGTCACCAACAGGATCAGTCGATCCCTATGTTTAATCGACAAATTTGTCGAGGGCTTTTGCTCGCGTGGGGACGACGAGGCCAGAGAAGCTTTTGTCGGCTGTTGAGGTGTAGGGAACAGCCCTGTCGGGGTGTTCGCCGGAGAAAGCCTTGGACCGCCGGACCAAGGTTGGGGGTGACCGGATAAACGAATCGGGTATTGGCAGTTTTAGTCCCTGAAGTTTGGTTTGACTTAAATTTAGTCCCTGGAATAACTTCGGATTAAACCTTTTAGTTTGCTTTGTCCAGGAATGGTCCCTAAACAGATTTCAATTCTAAAACCTTCTAGTTTGATTAATTACTAAACAACCCCTAAACTTTTTATTAAATTAATTTAAATTTCTTTTAAATCTATTTATATTTTATAAATTTATTTTCATTATTATTATTATAAATAACTTTTATAAAAAATTATTTGTATTATTTAAATGGGTTATGCAACTTTTAAATCTAGATTTTCATATAAAATTTTATATAAGTTTAAAAAAACTTATAAAATTTTAATTATTATAAAATAAAATATATATATTTTGTACAAAATTAAATAAGAACACTCGCATTTCATTTAATAGAAAATGATTACATGATAAATATAATACAAGTGCGAGAACGAAAAATCCGAAACGTCACATTGTTCTTGGTGGGTTTAGGTTAATCAAGCTTTGAGGCTGAATTGAATGGTGTAAATGACTAATTAGATAAAAGTTATAATCTTGCTTGATTAAAGGTTAAAGGTGGTAGATAACATCATTTAAACATTTGATTTGATTTGGAGATGTTAAAATGATATATTAAGGGTTGGTAAGTGTTTACGGTTGAAGCTGTGTGTACAGCCATAGAGGACTATAGACCTGTAAGAATACCTTGAGAAGAAGAAGTAGAATATAGAGAGTTTTCTTGGTAAGTTGCTATTCTGTTTGGTGTCAATTCAGTATGTTGAAATGCCAAGCAAGTCCTGGTATATATACAGAAATAGGAATCATAACAGCTAAAGGAATTAAAAACTAAAAAATAAAAATAAAGAGAATTAAATGTCTTCAATGCACTTTATTTGGTTTTTGAATTCTGATTCAAAACTAGCAGATTCTCAACTCTGAAGAGCTGGTTAGTAGGAAACTTTTCAGTCGCCAGAACGCGAAGCTGCTGCTGTAGTGGGACGCGGACCGCCAGAACAGGAAACTGCTGCTACAGTGGGACGCAAACATGGGTTGCACCTGCTGTGCCGTGCACCTGCCAGAACGCATATTCGGACGCACCCGGTAGGCCGCCAGAACGCGCCAGAATTCATCCGCCAAATCCAGACACGATTAAAAAAGACATGGACTGCACCCGTTGGGCCGCGCACCTAAACGCCATCCGCGCATACTAGATTGAAGGGCACTGAGCCCGGATGCCACGCCACATCACCCACCGTGTGCTGAACCAGACCACTCGTAGTTAGTAAAATATACTAAGGTGGCTCTCAAGCGAGACGCCACATTACGCCCTCGTCCCGAGACCGTGCCTAGACGCGGGCATGTTGGGTGCTTCGCACCTTCCTTGTTCCCACTAAGTGTCATCCCTTATAAGGTAACAATCTTAATGGAGTGTTCCACCTTATAAACCACGTAAAGGTTTCTCATCCCACATATGCGGGACACGTTTCCTACTTTTCCCACTTTTCTACTAAAGAAAAGATGAATTATTTCAACTCTAAATACCCAACTTTGAGCATGATATCTTATTCATTTTAGCTTCGTTTTGGACGCGTTTTGTTTCCTAGAAAAGTCACGTAAGAGAACACAAACCTAGAAAGAAATAATAATATTAACCTAAGTTACATATATTTATTTATATTCAAAGTTAACAAAAAGTCATTTTTGTAACTTAGTAAAAAAACACATTTTCAGCCAAAACTCTAATAGTTATCATATGTTGTGTATATGTTGAATTAGAGATTTGATTTCTTTACTAGAGATTTGATTTCAGAGAAGTATGATTATAAGGGACAAGACTAGTGTTTTAAAAAAAAAATAACGGGTTTGATGGTTTCATAGGCTTTCGGTGGGTTTTTACCCGTACATGTGTGATGCTTAAACTGATACCCGCAACCGTACCATATATATAACATAAACGGGTATTAATTGACCGGGTCCAACGGGTTTGATGGGTATAACCTGTCAAATGCCCACACTAGCCACAACTGTCGGAGCAAGGTGCTTATTGCTAAAGACCGGAAGGACCACCTCTTCGGCTTCATGACCACTCACGATTTCCACTATGCCATGACTAGCGATGCAAGTAATTTCACCCGTGCAAGATCCCACGTCCATATTCTTCTCCGAAAATATGTAATTCATTTTATATAATGTAATTATTTTATATCGTAAACAAACTTCGTTTGATGTATATAGATTACTGTGTGATGGAAGATGTGTGATAGAAGAGATGACTAATAAAAAATAATAACAATCAATATATATCTTTCATGAAGGAATTATGATAAAATAAAATAAAAGTCAAAAGTGGAAAGTTTCAAAATTAATCTAAAAAAGGTCGCTGCATAAGAAATGCTTTTCCTAAATTTAAAATTACAAAAAGGTCCCTGCATAAGAAATGCTTATGCCCTCCACACATTTTTTTCGATAAACTATAGATGTCACTTTCCATGACCAATCATGCAAAGGTCAATTTGGTCATATGATATTCTTGTACTCAAATACTTGATAAGTTGATATGTTATCACTTATCACCCTTTTCATTTCCATTCATAAATCACATCAAATAAAGTAAATGCTCAATCCACATATAAAATTCCACTTAATGTTTAAATAAATCAATGATGCTAAATTAAATTATTTACACACACATATACATAGTACATACATCCATACATAGAGGTGAAAAAACGGTTTGGGAATACAAACCGGTTTCTAAACCGAACCGAAAAAAACCGGTTTGAACCGGCTGTTTGAAACCATATAGGTTCAAACTGGTTTAATCGTGACCGAACCGGTCAAATCCCGCACAAGAACTAGTTTCAAATTGATGAAAGCCCCCTCAAAAATCGATTTGAACAAAAACGGATTTTAACTTAGGTTAACTAAAACTGAACCAGTTTTAAACCAAACCGGTTTGGTTTGAAAACCCGATTTAAGCACGGCTATCCATACATACAAGTATACAACTATGTATGTGTGTGCACATTTGTAAATGACTAGAAATAAGATTGTTCCATGATAAACACAAGTAAAAAAAATCCCCATTCTCTTAATTCTAAATTCACATATGAATATGACCACAAGTCCACAATTGTCCAGTCATTGGGGGCGCTTGGGCCGAACGTAACTCGTAACTAATACCAATTAACATTCTCAAAATGTAAATTACTTTTATACAAAATCATTTTTGTATATAAAAAGAATTTTTGTGTATAAAAAGAACTATGAAGTAATGCATTGGAGATGACATCTTTATTGTAACTTCAAAGTTGCAATATACTTTTAGCCATGAGCTTTCTAGGTGATTGTCTCATCGCTCACAAATCTTGAAGTTCGGTGGTTAGATGGCTTGACATTGTACCTTTTATTTCACTACGACCGAGAGTAGTGATGGATCATGTTGATCCTTTTCGGGTTTTCAGGAAGAAAAAGGATTTTATTGAGGCAGTGTACTTCTCTACCCGGTGGGTTCTTTGGCGGAGAGAAGAACAAAACCATTTTTGACAACCATCCCTTCAAACGGTACGACATTTTTTATTTGATTGTTAGTTATTCTTTCCTATAGTTTGAATATAACGTAAGTGCCACACGGCACACGGGAAATTTAGAGACCTAAGTTGTATATTGGTCATATACAAGGAGTATTGGTATAAGAGCATTCACAATGCAATTCTCACCCTCATCCATATAATTTAACAAAAGTACATATTTATCCCTAAAACTTATTCACTTTTAAAAAAAACTATCTAAAATCAATTAAATAATACATTTTTATTATTTATTTCTTTCACTCACAACCACTAAAAAATATAGGATGTGGAATGAACAGTGAATACCCAAATATGGTGTTTACTTTAATTTTCCATATAATATGTAGTATGGAGTATGGAGATGATGACTCTAACGTTGGAGTAAAAATTATCAGAATATCATATTTTTCCTATAATTTGAGTATTTGAAAAGATATAAAGACTCGAGTGTGAATGCTCTAACTTATCATAAGTAACCCAAACTTGTGCTCTAAGGTTTGGAAATTTATAAATAGAGAGCTAGTTACTTTATAATCAAAACGAACTTCCGTATCATTTTAACTTTTAAGGTTTTAACATAATCCTCCACTTACAATACCCACTTGAGATTATTCTTTATATTTTTGTACATGTCCACTATTGAAAACATTACACCATTTAGACCCCCTAAAGCATATTCCATTTGTTTTTCTATTACAAATTAACTAATCACGACTTTTTGTAAAATATCAAAAGTATAAGTTTAGTGATCACAATTGTATATTAGAAAAATCCAAGCATGTTGGTGTCATTTATCACAAAAAAGGAAGATGACTTAATGGTCGGCTCAACCTTAAAACATGTTTAATTAAACGTTTAATGTTTATTACAACTAAATATAAATAGTTTAATAACACAAATTACACGACACATTTAACATAATTATATATTAACACGGCAAGACTCGTTTCAAATGGTTAATGAATGATACAACACAATTAACATAAAATAACATCTAGTAAAAATTAAAATCATAAAATCCCTAGAAGACTAAACTATAATGTCCTTAAAAGAAAATTCCACAAAATCCTTAAAGAACAATTTGTAGCATCCTTAAAGAACAATCAAAATGACCGTGGTAACAGAGGTAAGAAAACTATTTACATTGTAGAATTCACATAACTTAATCAATTATCTTGTATGATCCGATCAGAATATATGGATATCGTGGGATGACAACTGACTATTTTTCCTTTGATTCCTTGGAGCCGATGAAGGGACGTCTCCGAGATTTCGGGTGCCCCAGATGAGTAATAAAAAGTGGATCCTTAATTATAATAATTTTTGTCAAGACTCATCATTCTTACGGTATGATAAATGTTAATTCTTTTACAAAGTATGATACTGTTATTCTTTATAAAATTTAGAGGGACTAAAGATCTATCATTTAAAAATGCAGACTCTTAACACAGGTTATAATAGAAGAAACAACTTATCCAAGTTGGGAATAATAACAATCAATATAGATAATTGAAAGTTTTTAAAAAATAATCTAGGGTATTTAGGAAAAATAATTTAAAATTACAAAATTTTTCCTCATATGAAATGCTCTCCACACATTTTTTCCAATCTATACATACTAAAGTTAAGGGATATGGTTCCACATTTCCACACCCCTCCACGTCAGCGTCACATCAGATTTTACAACTTTTCCACATTCTTCACGTTAGAGGGAAATGGTTTCACATTTTCACACTGCCACGTCATTTTCTTTTTTTATAATTTAATTAATTTTATATAATAATTTAAATAAAAATTAAAACATCACATAAAAACTAAAAAACATTAAAATTTAAAAACCATTACGTATAAAAAACTAATACTTTTAAATATGAACTTTAAAAAATCAAACACTTGGCTGTGGGAAAAAATAAATTTAAAACTAATATTTTTTAAATTTAAAAACCATTATATCATCTTCTTCACACCAAGAACCCTAATCCCTTGTTCATTTTACAGCTGCCATCCACACTTTCTTCTCCATACGCAACCAAACAGCATAAACTCCTGTTAAATAATTATTATTTTTATAAAACATTTTTTTAATTAAAAAATGGTTTTGTTCATAAAACATTTCTATAGTTTGAACAATTCTTCATTCTTTTTATAAAATATTTTTAAAAAATAACTATATAACGTTTCTAAAATTTGTATTAAAAAATTATGTAATATGACGAAAATATGTAATATTAGATCTTTATTACTAAGTATATATAACACTGTATTTATTGACTCTGTATAATATACAGGGTTTCTAACCTATCTTATAATAAATGAAATAATTATACTTGCTACGTGACGACTTCTGTTGAAATCTGTATTTTTGTTTTTCGTTTTCTCTCCTATTAAATAATAATGATATTAAATAATTAAATATCTAACATATATTCTAATATTTTATTAAAAATTACTAAATCATAAGAAATTTTCAATTATTTCTTATTTCACAGATGACTAATAACACCAAAATACAAATGTTCATCGAAAATATTGTTTTATAGCAAGTTATATTTATTCAACCCATGTAAACATGGGCTTTAACCTAGTAAGCTATAGAACCAAAGGTCAATTTAGTCATATGATATTTTTGGACTCAATATGTTATCACCCTTTTTTTAACTTCCCATTCATAAATAAATCATATCAAATATAGTAATGCCCAATCCACATATCAAAATCTACTAATAATGAAATAAATCAATTGTTCTAAACTAAATTATACACACATACAAATATGTAAGTGTGTGCAATGATAACCATAACCAAAAAACTCCCATTCTTTTGAATTTTAAATACATATACAACTATGACCACAATTGTCCAAAGTCATTAGGCCAAATGGCCCATAACCAATAACAATTTGATCCAACATTAATCCTAAAATATAAATTACTTCAAAGTTGACATCTTTCTTGACCCAACAATCTTTTTTATGTTAATTTTGAACCTTGACAATTTGTTGGAGATGGACATCGATAGAGCTAGAGTGGAAGGGGTGGGTTAACCCTCTCCTCAACCATTGAAATAATTTCTACTAATAGAGTTATTTAACGTCTTTATATTCTTTTAGTTTAATCCCTTAAAATTATGATCTCAATTAAAAAGTTATGATTTTGTCATTAATTATAAAACATAAGATAAGATAATGCATGATTAAGAAATGAAAATATGTTTTAAGTATTGTACATGTTTTGATATTTTATAAAATAATAATATAATATCCCAATAGTGATGGGTATTGTACAAATATGTTTTAGCATCTCCAACGGGTGGAGTCATGTATGCCTTTACGTCGGCCACTCTCATCGATTCAGACGAAAACATATTCTCTCTCTCTCTCCTTCACATTATCTTCATGAGGGCTACACATTTCTAAAAAAATAAACCGTTTGAGGTGCTCTTTCCCTGTTTGACGTTTTTTTTCTCTAAATAATCACATGATTTTATATATTTTAAAGCTTCTACTTTATTTGATACATTTAACTAAACACGTCCTTCCATTAATCTTTTCGAAAAGTGAAAATAAATAAGCTATTGAGTTTGTCGTGTGTCTTATGCACCCTTATTTGCTACATGTGGTTTTCAAGTCTCTCGTCACCTGTCAGTTTCACTTTTATCTTTACCTGCCAATTTCACTTTCATCTTTATGTGTGTCAAAAAGAGATAAAGAAAGACGGAGAGAGAAATCAACTCTCCTCCTGCTCCCCTTGACGGGGTCTGTTTTTCTTCCATCCCTCCCCACACCCGATGATAGCTCGGAAAGTAGAAAAACAATTCTTCAGCGTCGAAAATCCAACATCATAGAACTAAAGACGATGTATATCATGTCTCAGTTTTTAACTATTCTTCGATGCAGGTGCACTAAAGTTCCGATTTTGATCACTTGATTTTATGTTTCTAGTTTATTATAAGGTCCAAATCTTTGTGTTTTAATTCAACAACCTAGACTATTTTTTTTTGGTTTGTTGTACATCAACAATTATTATTTGTGTGATCAAGAACAATAGTGGCTACTAACAGACATCCGGCCCCTAGTCTCACCCTTGTAGGGTGGTGGTGAAGAGTGGCGGGTAAAATCAAGTCAACCAAATACTTCTCCCTTTGTTCTTTATTTTACTTTGAATTTTATTAAACAAAGTCAAATAACATCCACAATTTCAAATGTAACATGTTATAATCATGCACGCATCGTGTTTTTTTCAAAGTTTTGATTGTTTTATTAGGCAGTGACAGAACTTGAACAATTAAATTGAGGATCGAAAATATTACACATAAAAAAAACTAAACTTTTTAGTAGATTTGTGGAACAAATATGAACTTTTAGTCTGAGTTAGAAGGACCAAAAATACTATAACTAATATGAAATAAACATAGTGGGTCGAAATCAATACTTTGGAGTAAAAAAAGTGGGAAGCCTGGTCGGTGGTCCCTCTTTGGCCCTAATAAGTTCCGCCCTTGTGTTGAGGTTGTTAAAGATCTCAACGCGATATCTAGCACACCAGTAGTCAAATCTATATCTATACTATATAATAAATAAAGGTTTTTCATGCCACGTGTCGCCTCCATATTCATTGTCATCATTTTTTCACGTCTCTCTCATATTAAATACATCTCTATCTTTTAATAATAATATATTTTTAATGGAAATACTAATATTTATATTACTAAATCTCCTTACATATTTTAACGAGTGTATGTTTTAAAATATTATAATGTATTCAACCCGTGTAAAGGACAAGTTTTTAAAAATATAATTTTTTTATTACTTAATATATAATATTATATATTTATTCTACACGGGATTTTAACCTTAGTATAATAATATAAAGAGAAGAAAATGAAATACTATGATTTGAATGATTCGACCCGTTAGAGTGTAATTCACGTAATTACAAGTTTGAAGGCTCGATTTTTCAATACTTTTTAATATTCTCGTCATCTTTATATTTTCATTCACTCAGATCCCTAAATATAAGATTTATGTCAATAATAAGAAAATTCTCACTTGACCCAAATTCGTTAAATCTCATCCACATTTAAAAAGATTAACATTTTCTTTAACTTTCTTCTTTTCTTTCTTTGTTCAACATTAATCCACATATCATTTTATATACAACGATTTTTTCGTTTACCAATATATAGGGTGTGGTTCATAAGTGAACGGTAAAAAAAGGGAACTTTTGATGTTATATCCATCTATCTTTTGTTTGTTTGGCTCACAATCATCCGTCTCTACTTTTCTATAAAAAACGAAGATGAAATCAAGATCTGGAGGGTTATCAATAACATAGGGTGAAAGATTAAGTGAAAGACGATGATGTGGCATTAAAATGTCAAACGGTGATGAAAAGTGAAGTATGGATATGTCACATTGCGTTACAGTTTTATTATATATTTTTATATACAATCCAAAATATAAATTATAAGATTTTCTTACTCATTACTTGTTTTGCAAATATAATAATCTTTTATATGTAAAATATGATTTAAATTATTAAGTAATGTTTATTTCAGTAGTATTGACTTATGATAAATAAATAAACTATAATATAATATGCATGTAAATATAATATGGTAAATTATTAAAACTATGTGCACGATACAACCATAATAACAGAAATTATATATTCCAACTTCGACTTCAAAGTCTTGTTCGGGTTGCCAAAGTATATTCCAACACGCGTCAAATTTAAAAAGAATAATATTTTAATATTTCTTTTACTTCGGATATTAATATAATAATATACTTTAACAAGGATTTTGATTTATAACCCTGAACAATTTGAAAATACATTGGTGGTCCCTAAGATTATGGTCAACTTTCACTTATGGTCTCAATACTTCTTGCATCTCTCTACTCCACCTCCAGTTCCATGTTTTTCATTATTATGTCCAATCATTCGATCTTCAACCTTACATTGATTCGACGATTCAAGAGCAAATAGACCCCGAAACAATTCGTTTAAAGAAGACTATCCGCCCAACAATCCAGCCAAAAATCAATTTCATTACCATACCCCAATACTCCTTTTATGTAACCTAGCAAGTTTATTAATAACATAGAAAGATATGCTTTGATTTTAGATATATTTTCCCTGAATACCTGGGCTACCTAACTTGATCGGAATCAGATACCAGGATCTCATGTTGTGGTGAATATGTGAGATAACTTTGGATCCTTTTTTAATCTTGAAACGTCATCACCATTTGGCCAATAGTGCAAGATTGGCCGCTCGTAGACTTCCCATTCTCCAAGTTTCTTTGGGAATGTTTCTTTCTAACTCGTGTAATACATGAATTAGACCTTTTTTTACTACCGATATTTTTTTATATTGATGATCAACAAGGCAAATTACATAAGGATAGCAGGTAGACGGGCAACAAACTGCGCCGCCATCCCCTTCTGAATGGAAAACCCTAATCTACTAAAAACAAAGCCTCGCCCCTGAGGAGTCGTAAAGTTGCTGTGGACCACACGCTGAACTCTAGCCAAGAACCGAACCGCCTCCGGCGCCAAGGAGCCGAACGTGTCAAACGCCAGGGGGACAAAGGCATGCTGATTATCCTCACAAGCTTTCGCGTGCTTTTCCACCTTCTTTGACTCTGCTTTCATAACCGCTTGCCCCGCCACAAACCCATTTTCCCGCAACCCAGCTAGGGGGGATACACCTGTGAGATCGACACAAGCATGTTTCCCGCCCTCCCAACCAAAAACTAGCACGTCCGCCGGGCGTAGGGTGGACCTCCCTTCCGCCGGGTCCGTAAGAAAATTAACCGGTGCCTCTTTCTTTGCCGAGATCCCTGCTCGTCTGAGAATATCCATTAACGCGTCTCGAACAAAATCATGGCAATACTTAGACCTTGAATTAGAATAACGTTTACTTTGGAAATTCTATGTTTACAAGCGAGCTCGTTAACAGTTAACATACACATGACACATCCTCACTTAACTACCACAAAAGAGCAAAAAAAAAATCTTAGCAAGGAGTTTACAAACAACTCAAAAAGACAAGGGTCTACCAATGAACATTAACCACAAGACCAAGGACCAAACCGTCATTTATCCAAACTTATCAAACACGCCAAAGTCGCATGTTTTATGTTCTTCCAGTCGTGAACTACACCAAGTAACTCCATCTCATATCAACACGACTTTTCACTTTTCCCTTCAATGTTTCAAAATCCATCAAAACAATGAAGAGCAATCAAAACACAATAGCACCTCCTTTGAAGCTCTTCAATGCTCCATTACAACCATCAAATCTCCTATCTTTGATTCTTTTCTTCGCATTCGGTTTATCCTTCGGTATTCTTCTAACTTTCCAACTCAAAAACGTCTCGTTTAACTTCCGGTTCAACGACCTCTCCCCCTCCACCACCACTGCCGCCTTGCCACCGTCGGTGACACCAAACATGGGGCTAGAAGATTTCATCCGCCCATCAAAACTCAACCATAATATGACCGATCAAGAGTTGATATGGCGAGCATCGATGGTCCCAAAAGTGCGAAAGTATCCGTTCGATAGAAAACCGAAGGTGGCGTTCATGTTCTTGACGAGAGGGCCGGTGTTAATGTCGCCGTTGTGGGAGAAGTTCTTTAAAGGGCATAATGGTCTTTTTACCATCTACGTTCATAGCTCCAACTCGTCTTCTAACTGGATGGAAGCCGAGGACTCCGTTTTCCGTGGTCGGAAAATCCCTAGTAAGGTACGAAAATATCCATGTGAAATGACTATTATACCCTTTTAATATCTCGGTCTTGTGTTTTATTTTTTTGGTTATGCGGGCCTTGTTTTGTCACCTACAAGTGTACAACCCGAACCAGTCGATATTTATGGAATTTAAGAGGTTAGATTTTTTCAATAATTGAAGTTATACCGACAGCAAATTTACACTGTATATTAAAGTATCAAAATGATTTTGTGAAGTTTTATAAATACTAAAAGTAGAAAATAGGGGTACTGCCATTACATTATGATGTCATGAGTATTGGTTTTGGTCCGTTGTTCTAAACCATCGGTATTTCAAAAATGTACGAGTTTTATCTGACCATGAGCTTAAATTTTAGTTTGTGACGAGTTTTCGAGCTCTTTTAATGTGGATCGGCCCGCTCGTCAAAGCACCCTCACTAAAACCGTAATCTTTGATTGGTAGCAACCGAATGTTACCAAAATGACGCACCTTGCACATGTGCTAGTGGTTAAAATGCGTCTTAGTTAAGACGAATTATTTTTACTATTGGCATGTCGGGTCAAGCTAGGCTGACTCGTGAACATTTTGCTCTATCTTTTAAACAAATAATGTATTTAATATTATCAAAAGAAACTTATACTATTCGTGTTAATAAATATCTAAAATGTTTTAAAATGTTAAATAAATTTGTTTACTTAATACCAAAGTCCCAAACCATGCATGTGAATTTTTATTGTTGGTATTTAAGGGCGTGAGAAATGACATATCTACAACTTATTATACATGTAGGTGCTAGAAAAAATAATTGGGGTGGGATTCGGAGGGTGGGGGGATATTGTGTTATTACTCATCAAGATGGCAAAAAGTGTTAGGTTGAGTCGTTGAGATAGAGGCCATTTCATTTTCTCTAATTAGGAATATCGAATTCGGGTAGTGGGTTTTTCCTGGAATGGTGGGCGAGCCGGGTCAACAACGCTATCTGTGTTCGCGAGCGTGGGCGACTTTTCGTCAGTGGGTTTACCCGGATGGCCGGGCTTATAATATTCACTGGTCGTTAAAAAAAGGATGATCGGATTTAATGTAATATTATATATATATATATATATATATATATATATATATATTATTAAAAGAAAAGAATATATGTTAACATATGTTTCATCCCTTCCCCATCCCACAAGTAATCGAAACTTGTTTGAGAACTATGTCTTAGCGATGTTTGTTTTTGTGAATTTCAGAACGTTCAATGGGGAAAGGTAAATATGATCGAAGCCGAACGACGACTGCTAGCCAACGCGCTTCTTGATTTCTCCAACCAACGCTTTGTTCTCCTTTCCGAGTCTTGCATTCCCCTATTCAATTTCCAGAGTATTTACTCTTACCTAATTAACTCCAAACAAAACTTTGTGGAATCCTATGACCTAATGGGTCCCGTTGGTCGTGGACGTTATAGCCGGAGAATGCATCCCACCATCAAACTCCACGAATGGAGAAAAGGGTCACAATGGTTTGAAATGGATCGAGATTTAGCCTTGGAGGTAATCTCTGACACGACATATTTCCCAGTTTTTCAAAACTACTGCAATAGTTCATGTTATGCTGATGAGCACTATTTACCAACATTCGTCACCAAGAATTTTAGAGCAAGGAACTCGGGACGGACGTTGACTTCCGTTGACTGGTCAAAAGGGGGACCCCACCCAGCACGCTATACAAGGAATGACGTGACAATCCAATTTTTGGAGAAACTAAGGAGCTCTAACCATTGTGAGTACAATGGGAGGAATAACCGAACTTGTCACTTGTTTGCAAGGAAGTTCACTCCTCATGCCTTGGATAGATTGTTGAGACTTGCCCCAAGAGTTATGCGGTTCAACCCATAGGTTTAAAAAAAATAAAGGAATTATTTCTGCATTTTTTATCCCTATGTATAATGTTGTACAAGATACATACAAAGTATTTTTTTGGACAAAAAACTAATTCATTTTCAATATTTAAATGTAGAGTTTGAGAAATAAAATGAAATTTCATGCTTGTTATGTTTTCTATCTAGTGATGCGATACTAGTTGACTCAGTTACCGATTAGAGAGTGTGGTGACTCGGACGCATTGGCTCATTATATGTCTCTACCATCAATGAGAAAGGTTTCATTATAATTCATCACGACTCTCTCACACACACACACATAATATTAAAACTAGGTTAAAATCTCGTGTATTACACGGGTTGAATAAACGAAGTGTTATATGTTTAGTAATGAAAAACTTATGCTTTAAAAAACCCGTGTATTGAATAAACCGGTGTATTACATCGGTTGAATAAAATATAATGTAATTTGTTAACACACATACTCGTCAAAATATGTTTTTAAAAAAATGTAATTTGTCATGACAGTTATAAGTTTTTGTTAAGTTAGTTTTAAAACATTTTTTTCAACTCGGTGCAAATTTTTTTATTTAGTTAATAAATGTCAATTAATGTTAAATTCATTTGATTGATAATATAAAACTATTTATAATTAAATAATAAGTATCCATAATTAGATTTATATTAAAAATCTAAAAATAAATTCGTTTAATATCATTATTCAATAGAAGAGAGAGGTGCTAAAAAATGAACCAAAAAGTGACACGTGTGTATAAGATTTTTATTTATTAATACAAATACTATTATTTAATATCATTATTTAATAGAAAAGAAAAACGGAAAAAAATAATATTTAATAGGTGAGAGAGACGGAAAAATAAGTATGATTAATAACCAGAGAGTGACACGTGTCACCTTATATCTTTATTTATTAGTATAGATAGATAGATATTTTTTAAGTAAACGTGATGGGAGTGTTGGTTTGGATTGTTATCGTACTTAAATCACACATTTGTTGTTTCTTATATAACGGATTTTTAGTTTCCGTTTCTTCTAACTAAAAATTTGGAGATAATTAATCTTTTTTTTTGTTTGTTTATTGATGTGGTACTTGATCCTTGTTACAAACAAACAAACATATTCGAAGATAGGAACGGTAACAATGAATTGTCTTCACAAGAGTCCATAGAAATCCAATGATTAAACCATGTACGATGTTTCCGTGATTTTTATTTAAATGTTTCAATATAATGGTTCTATTACTATTGGTTTTTTACTAACAAAATATGATTGTATTGTTATTTATATTAGATTTCGTCACCCATTTATATATGCTTACAAATCATGTTGAATTACAACACGTTACACGAGCATAAAATGGATTTTGAAGGTTAGAGTTGTGACTTTTGAGTTTAAAAATTTCAAGATTACAAGTTTATTATAAACTAGGTTATAGACCCGTATACTACACGAGGTTTGAAGATAGAGATTACACGAGTTTGAGGATAGAGATTATGTAATTTTATAATATATTTCCAAATTTATATAACTAAATTGTTTTTATTGCATACAACAATATAAAATCAAAGAACAATATGTTTATTAATAAATTTAAGTTCATTAGTTACTAGTTTAGATCCCGTGTCTACACACGGGGTAAAAGTTGAAAAATATCAATATATAAAAATTTTAAACATTTATGTATATATTTTATAGGTGTAAAAATATATTACATATATTAAGGAAAAAAACAAACTCAAATTATGTAAAAATTAGTATATAATTGGGTTTTTAAAAATACGTTAATTAATATTTTATGTAATTTGACTTTTATTTATTATTTGATTGAAACAAAAGTTACATAATTAAATTTAAAGTTTTCTTATAATAAGAGATAATTTAAAATAAATGTGTTTTATTAGTATAATTAGTATTTTCTTTAAATATATATTATTATTAAAAAATAGAAAAGCATTAAATAAGAGAGAGAGGCAAGAAAAAAATGAAGTGAATGAATGTGGAGGTGACACTTGGCACTAAAAAACCTTTATTTATTATATAACTAGTTTAGATCCCGTGTATACACACGGGGTGAAAAACATCAATAAATAAAAATTTTAAATCTTTATGTGTATATTTTACATGTGTAAAAATATATCATATATTAAGGATAGAAAACAAAACTCAAAATATGTAAAAACTAATATATAATTGGGTTTCGAAAATACGTTAACTACTATTTAATATAATTTGATTTTCATTTATTTTGATTGAAAATAAAAGTTATATAATTAGATTTCAAAGTTTTATAAGAGATAATTTAAAATAAATGTGTTTTATTAGCATAATTAATACTTTCTTTAAATATATATTATTGTTAAAAGATGGGGGTGCATTTAATAAGAGAGAGATGCGGGAAAAAAATGATGAGAATGAATGTGAAGGTGACACATGGCATGAAAAAACCTTTATTTATTATATAGTATAGATATAAATTTAAAGAAACAAAGAATATACGTTTATAATATCAATATTTTGCAAAATGTATTTTGGAAATATTATTTTAGAATTAGGAGGAGATGTCACGTGCCATTAACCGGAATCGTTTATTAGAATTAGAATTTACAATATTTTGCTCTCTTTTTTTGGGTTGATGATGATTGTATGGTTTTTGGAAAAAAATGATAACTTTTTAAGTATGGAATATTTTGTTTTAAATAGTCGGTCACTTATGAGAAGTAAGTAACAATCTTTTGATAATAATTTCTATGTAAGTTATATTATCTAATATCCTTTTCTCATTATTTCGTCATGCATATATGTTTTTTTTAATATTTATTTATCGTAATAACAAAACTTTTTAATCACTTAACCAAATCATGTCACTTGATAAAAAGGTAGCCATCAAAATTAAACCATTTTGGCACGTCTAGTCGACCCAACTAAAAGTTTGATTAAAACTAGTTAAACTGGACCATGAAGATTCCTATTGACATAGGGATCTTAAAGCTCATTTGATTTGTAATAAATTAGCATCTTTTTGTTATCAAATTAATCTCAATTTATTAGCTGTTTTATTGTAAAATTTTACTTTTTATACTAAATTGCATTATCTGTAAATTTACAAGTCTAATTGGTAATGTAAATATGAAGAACTATGGAGTAGAAACCAGATAGATGTTAAAGATAACTGACTTGAACGAAAGAAGCAAAAATCACATAAGCCCTTTGTACAATCGTACCATATGTACGGGTCGTTCGATCACGAGAATTCCGAGTTCGTAGCCAGTTTTGAAGACTGTACATATGTATGGTTGTATACGGGGCGTATGGAAGTGATCACAGAACATTTAGAGAAGCCAAGATTGAAACATTCAGAGTAGAGATCATTCTTGGAGAGAGGATATGAAGACTCGAGCCCTTCATTTGGTTATATTGTTCCTATTTATCTCGGATTATGCCTATTATTTTGTTTGTTTGCTTTTAAAACACTGTGAGTAGCAAAATTTCTTTGTTTTATCTAGGTTTAGATGAATGTTGACAAGGAATGATGAATTGTTTGACTGTTATTATGAAACTTTGTTGATTTGATTAATCTTGATTCATATTATTATGTTGTATATGTGTATTTAGAGTTATTTAATTTATCCTTGATTTTGATGTTGATTTGATTCTAAAGTAAAAGCCTGCTCTTTAGGGTTATTTGATTCTAAACTTTGTTGATTTTCCTTTGGGCACCTCCCATACTTTTAGACCATCAGAAATAGCAGCAACTGCTTACAGGGCCAACACAAATTAGAGCTTCTTTTCTTGAATTAAACATTAATTATTTTAGAATGGTTAGTATACTTTCCATGTAAGGATGAATATTTTTTTTTTTTGATAAAAAATGAAATATATTCAGAAAAGAAGGACGATTACTATAAAGTGGCAGGTAAACCGGCAACAAGTTGCGCCGCAACCCCCTTTTGAATAGCAAAATTGATCCTACTAAAAACTAAGTTTTGGGTCTTAGGGGCCGATATATTAGTGCAAAAAATTTGAGGATCCTTTGGCATATCTGTAAAAAATAGCTCCAAACGCTTCAAAATATGGTAATTGCTCATTAATTTTCAATGGGACTTGTACATTAATAGCTCTAAAAACATTTGCTACTACTGCTAGCTATAGATGTGAAAGAAAATACATTTAATGCTGGAACTTCAATGTTAAATTCTATAATGGTTATGTATATGGTAAAATTTGACAATGCATTTGAAGTTTTAACGCAAACTACCTATAAAACTAGTTCATGTATGTAATAGCAATGCATGTTAAAGAAATTTTCGGTTTTCTTATACATTATGTTCCTTTTAGTTTCATTGTTATTTGGATTGTGTTTATTTCAAACAGGTCGAAATTTGAACTTTTGGGTTATGTTTTATTTTAAACGGGTCAAATGGGTCCAATAAAAAATTAGCAAAAATGGGAACTGTCAAGTGGGTCGAACGGGTTGCAAGTTGCAAGGTCTATTTTTAAGAGTGTGTACAAGTTTTTTACTTTATGTTCCTCATTAACTGGTTTACAAAAGAGGAAGAAGGCCGGAAATTGACGTGTCGCCGGAAATTGGTCGGGAAAGGAGAAAGAAGGCCAGCATGGGGATGACTAAATTAGAGGTTAAATTGGGCGATAAAAAGTGACAGTAAAAAAGATGAAAAAATAAAACAAATATGTAAAATGACTAAAATACCCCTCATTTAACTGAGAAAAATAGATGGTGTTACTTGATTGGATGAAAGTGGCAAGATTTTAAAAGCACGAGGACCCAGATATACAAGAAAACAAACAATTGAATGAAAGTGACAATTTTGACCAAACCATAGTGACGAAAATGACAGCTAGTAGTAATCACAGATCTATTGAACTTGGGTAATCTTAGCGGCAAGTGTATTAATGACATATAAAAACTAGTTTGTCACCTATAATACTGATGACAGTTCTATTATTTGTAGAACAATGGCAGACAAAACATCCATGAGATAAATCTTCGTACTTGTAACGTAAATACTATAAAATAACGTTTTACATATATAATCACACAACTTTGTCAAATAATCACACAAAAGCTATCATATTCCTTGTTCAAAAAACCACGCAAGTATTCAACAAAATCACACAAGAAATATAATGAGGAGTATTCAACCGATTGATTTTATTCATTCATTCTATCACAATATAAATACATGAGTAAATCCTAAAGACTAGGGATAAAGATAACAACATTTGACTTTACAATAATTCAAAATACAAATTTAAATAATGAATCAGATTTGGAGGGAATTGTTTTTAGTTGACTTAATATGTCTTCGCAAGATGGACGATCGTTGGATAAGGCCAATCTTGGATAAGAGCATATGAAACCTCTGCTTCAACAATGGCTTAGTTAATGCATCAGCAAGTTGGTCATCCCCGACAATAATTATACTAGGAAGAGTTATATCCTTTCCAACAGGTTGGCCAGAATTGATAAACAGGTGGAGGTGGTGTGGAAGGATAGAGGATTCCATGTTTGAGTCTCTGAAGTGGGTGATAGCTGGACTCCAGAGTTCATTAAAGAACTGGCTCAAAAATCGAGGGAAGGTAATAATCACTCGTCAAATAACATAATCATTGAAGAAGTTGTAGAGGAGGAGGATCCGGGTCAAGCGTTGCCGAAAAAGGTGATTCCTTTGCCGGAAAATACTTCAGTCAGCCGCAATCGGTCTCGGGTTTCCAGGGCAGAAGTCACACCGGAATGATTTATGAGGATATCAAAGCGTCAGAATTAATGGGTTTGGGGGCTGGTTTCTCCAACATGCATGGGAAAGACCGAACCCATGATGAGGGCGGTGGTGTCTCGGGTAAAGAGGTAAGATTTTCGATTTAAGGCCCACAAGGAAGTGTCATCCTGCAAGAGAGTCCGGAACATTGGGCCTGCTTTTAATATGGGCCACTCGGGTGGGGCAAGGGAAAGAAAAAGGCCTAGGGTGTTTAGGAGCCCAGTTAAAGATACTAATCTTTCTTGTGGCCCAAATATTGAAGTAGCTTCAGGCGAATACACTCCCAGATCAATTAGTTCGGTTCCCGACCTAAACTCCCCAATCTGACAGGTGATGTTCAGTGAGGATGGTGAAGTTGTCCCGGAATCTGCACCCGATCCTTTAGTTCCAAGTCCATCTGCTAGGACGAGACCTAGGAACATCGACGCAGATCTGGAGGATGAGATCCTAGAGACGATGGCGGTCGGAGTTGGAATAGATTTGGCTAACTACCGGGATATGGTGGCAGAATGTATTGCAGGCGAAGGTGGTCTTCCAGGTAACCAATGAATTTTCTATCCGCAAATTTAAGGGGGGTTAGGGATCCGGGTAAAATTGACCGGATTCGTGGGTTAAAAACATTGCTTGGTGTTCATTTTATTGGAATTCAGGAGTCAAAGTTGGAGAATGACTCTAGATTTGTTTTCAAGAATTTGTGGGGGAGATCTGTGTTTGAGGTTGAATCGGTTGATGCGGTTGGGAGGTCTGGTGGGTTGATTTCGGTCTGGGATCCTTCTGTGTTCAAGAAGGTTGCAGTTATTAAAAATCAAAGATTCCTTGTTGTAAAAGGGTTGGTGTTAAACACAGGGTTTATTCTAAATGTGGTCAATGTATATGCACCTAATGATCCTTTAGAGAGAAGGAATACATGGTTGGATCTTGGCCGAATACGGAACTCGGTTCCGGGTTGGTGGGTTTTATTTGGTGATTTTAATGACGTTAGGTCCCCGGTGGAAAGGATGAATGTCACACCCCGCCAAGGCGGAAGTACGAGATGTAACCGGTATATCGCATTGAACACAAGTACAAGAGAAACTAAAAGGAAAATTGTGCATTACATTGAACCATACTACATGCTTCTAACGTAAGTACAAATACAAGAAAAATCTCTAAAACAGTATAAAGTGTCTAAATGTCTGACTATAACCGAAGTACATAATCAAAACTAAAAACAATAGTTCTAATCCAAAAGTGAGCCCTCATAAAATCTCTTCTTCAATTCTGTTTACCTGAAAGCATGTTTCGAAAACGGGTCAACTATATAAATAGTTGGTGAGTTCGCAGGTTTTACGACTCTACAAAAAGTAAGTAAATAAATTTCAAAATGTAATAGTAACCATTCGCAGATGATCAAGTACACGTGTTAAGATATAATTACCCTGAGCCACAATCAAAACCTTCAGACTAGTTGTTGCCCCTGTATCCAGGTGTCGAATGTGAACACCTACTATGGCTAATTATGCGACCAAATGACCCTACAAGTCTGGTTGGCGCGACCAACCCTGGGCGGGGGTGTCAACCCAAATAGTACTATTCATAATTCCCACCGGCTATCCAAGCTAATTGATTGCGTTAAAGTGGGGACTTAATACATCCATAAGTAAACCCAGGTAACCCTAATCCCAAGTAACAACGTGTAGAGTGAAACAGCTTTCCCCCGTAAAACAGTAAAAATTGAAAAGTGGGGTCGCGAAACTCACCTGAACAACGCCGGTGATAAGTGTGACATAGTCAACAAAAACCGCAAAGTACGGTTAACATCCAAATTCTATCAAAGGCCAGCAGCCAAATGCAAGCAAAGTGTGGCTAGCAACTCAGTGCTACCATGGTACGGCTAAATCCGCAAGAACCGCAAAAACAAGTGTCCTAACCGAGTCCTACTAACCAAGTTGACACAAAAAATAGCATTTAGGACGCCTAAAGTTTAAAACTGAGTCTACTACTCAAAAGTGGCTATGCAGTCGGTTGCATACCCAAAACCCGTGCACACACGTACGAACCGCTCAAAAGTTGTAAAACGGGCTTTTATATAAATTCGTGACTTTGAAACCTTAAGTTTTAGATTTTATTAATGAATATCATTAGTTATAATGTCATATATGATAAAATCTCAAGTCACAGTTTCATTTGACCAAAAACGCGGTTACGCGCGTAAAGTCCGGTTTACGGTTTAAAAATCCGATTCGTCCGAAAATAGGGTTTTAGTGTGATATTAGCACCCAATTTAAAAGTACAAATTTATGTTTTTAATGTGATCATACTTCAGTCCAAAATCCCCTAAAACATTTTATAAAAACAATTTTATACAAAAATCTCCAAAAATAGTAACTTTTTATAACGTTTTAATGGACCAAAATTTCAAAACCATACTTAGACAAATATTTACTGCTTGAAACTTTCACAAATTGAAAATATACATAAATAAGAATTTCTGACCAATTTTCCTAATTTTTCAATATTCATACTATTTATTATAAATATAATATTGTTAAAATTTAACAAATTCGGGAAAAATAGTTAAACCTGTCAAAACTTTACCAAATTTTTACCAGATTATTTTTAGGTCCATATGAGATTTTATTAAAAGTTTTAAGTCGTAATGTTGTCCAGAAGTATATAATCCCAAATTCAATAATTAAAATTTCATAATTATCAAACACCTAATTAGACAACTCCAAATTTCACGAATTTTGGACAGGAATCATGTTTTATCATAAACTAATTACTGACCAAATTCTAGATTTTTCCAATACTCAGAGGTATTTTTCCAAATTTTCATGTATTAACTTGTAAGAATTTTAATAAATAATCTATAATGAGTTTGGTTACCAAAATTTCCAGATCAAACTTTTTGTATAAATACTACTGTTTATAAATAAATTTGGGTGTTAGATCATATTTTTAGAAAAATCCATCAAAACAATAGTTGTATAAAAATAAATATATTAGTTCCATTATTTTTGCACGTGAACCGGGGTTGGGTGTATAACCTAATAACCACTAAAAATACCAAATATCTCAATACTAAATATTTCCGGGTTCAATTCCCAACCAATGACTCATAAAACTATTCTAACATAAAATCAAAGCTTAACGGGTAAGTTTATACTTTCCGTATAAATGGTTCGCGTACGCGGAACCTCCCGTATTTCACATGCAATACGAACCAAAAAAACCATTATGATCGTTTTTATCTCCCGAACATTTCCACATGCTCAAAATAGACATGCAATGCCGTTTGGATGGCCATGCAACCCGATCAATTTCCTGTGTTTCGATCTTATAAACTGTTACAATCTGTTCGTATTTAAAAATATAGTTCCCAACATCTGATTGGAATTTTCTTTGGTGAAATCATTCATATATGTATTAAACAACTACTGTCCAAAAATAGTCACGATCCAACGGTCGGATTTCCGGGGATCGACGATTCTTTGAGACTCAGTTTTTCAAATCCGAAAATCCGATCAGTCGCATTCAAAGGTACAAAAAGCATACCTATATAGCTCTGATCATAAATTCCTATAGTTTTTCGTCTATGTGTTGACAACATCATATCCAAAATTCATGCATTTCTAACGGTCGGATTTCCGGGGATCGTCCGATCTTTAAAACTGCGCATGCATAAAACTTTCTGGACAGATTTTAAAAGTTGTTTTTAACGAGTTTAAGCTTAGATTTAGGACAATCGGAGCTTACCATTGTGTTCGTAGCGTTGAGAAATGGTTCCATATGAAAAACCGCATCTCCGGCCACCTCCGGACCACCGCGAACCTCCGTCGGCCGCCACCGGACCACTGCCAGACCACCACCACCACCACCACTTGAATTCTCTGCCCTCTCTTTCTAACTTCTCTCTAAAAGTTTTCAAATGAGAAAGTGGGGTGAGATTGGGGTATTTATAGCCCCCGTGGTCTCCGATCGCGTGTCGGTTTTTTCGCTTAAACGAACCCGATAAAAATAGTGGCGTTATTTTACCCAAAAATAACTCGTTAAAATTTAATATTTTCCCTCGATTCCTTGCGTCTCGTAAATATATATCCTTTCGGATTTAAATTAAATTTTACGAAACTGCTCGACTCGGGTGTTAATACGAATAGACCTGAACTTGATCAACTTTTTGACATTATAACACCAAAATAAATCTTGCTATTATCTTCCGTTCACTAACGAGTTCCTTTCGTATGAAAGTATATTTCAACATAATAATAAAAATATTATTATACGAACTCGTCGAACACATGTGTTGACCGTAAAAGTCACGGTTGTCACAATGAACTCCGAATTTGTGCCTATAAATGCGGAATATTTTAATAACTTCATTGAAGATGCAGAATTATCATAATATAATATGGTAGGAGGTTTGTTTACCTACATGTCGGATTCAGGAGGTAAATTAAGTAAGCTTGAACGGTTCCTGGTGTGCCGGGATTTTCTCAATGAATGGCCTCTTGCCTCGGTGACGGTTCTCCTAAAAGGTATGTCGAACCATTGTCCTATTATGTTATCACTGGTTCCATCGGACTTTGGTCATATTCCTTTTAGGTTTCTTAATTCATGGCTAACTTTACCTGGATTTAAAGACCTTGTGGTAAACTTAAATGGTTCGTTCTCTTTCTCGGGCCCGGCAGCCGTGGGGCTTGCCACTAAGCTCCGGTGGTTAAAAAAGAAAATAAAATCATGGGTTGCGGACGAAAGGAAAAGGATAACTGGGGAGTTGGATAATAAGAGGAAGGAAGTGGAGTTTCTGGAGAAAGATGCGGAGTAAAGGTCATTATCAGAATTGGAAATAAAACTATGGGTGGAATGTCGGAAATGGTTGGTGGATCAAGAAAGGGTTAAGGCTCGTGATCTTTGCCAAAAGGCAAAGCGAAATGGGCCTCGGATGGAGACGAAAACTCATCGTATTTCCACAGGATTCTCAAAGCAAATCTGTCTAATATTAGACTGAATGGGCTTCTGGTAGGGGGTGTGGGAGACAAACCCAGCGATTCTAAAGAATCTAGCTTTTGAGTTTTTTTCAGAAAGATACAAGGAACCAAGGGCTACTCGGCCCGGGCTGGAATGCCCCTTCCTCCGGAAGGTGTCGGCTACCGAGGCGGGTTTCTTGACTCAATCATTTTCGTTACTGGAGATAAAAAACGCGGTCTGGGAATGTGGAGGTGACAAATCCCCGGGGTCGGATGGGTTTAATTTTAAATTCCTGAAATCATTCTGGTGTTGTTTTGAAGAAGACTTTGTGAATATCTTTAATGAGTTTCACAATTCCATGTCCCTTTCGGCATCATGTACTTCGTCCTTCATAGCCCTTATTCCAAAAAGGAAGGACCCAAGTGGTTTGGTGGACTTTAGGCCGATTAGCCTCATTGGTTGTATCAATAAGGTGGTGTCTGGCGAATAAATTAAAATCAGATATCGGGAGCTTAATATCGGAGGAGCAGTCCGCATTTATAGGTGGTCGGAGCATTCTGGATGGTCCGCTTATTTTAAATGAGGTGGTGGCATGGATGAAAAAATAAAAAAAGAAAGGCTTTTTATTTAAAGTTGATATCGACAAAGCTTTTGATTCTCTAAGTTGGAGTTTTTTGGATTCAGTATTGGGTCAAATGAATTTTTCATTAAAATGGAGGAAATGGATCATGGCTACAATATCGTCGGCCAGGGCATCGGTTCTTGTTAATGGGTCCCCTACCTAAGAGTTCGGCTGCTCTAGGGGATTAAGGCAAGGTGATCCTTTGTCCTCTTTTCTCTTCATCATAGCGATGGAGGCACTAACGGGGGTGATGAAACAAGCTTCTGAGCTTGGTCTGTTTAAAGGGCTGAGGTGCGGTGGAAATGGGCCGGTTTTATCGCATTTTCTCTACGCGGACGATGTGGTTTTTATGGGGGAGTGGGATCAAGGTAATGCCATCAATATAAAACGGATTCTTAGATGTTTCTATTTGGCTTCAGGGCTTAAAATCAACCTAGCTAAATGCAGTATCTTTGGTACTTGTGTGGAGCCCTCTGAGCTTCTTAATATGACAGAGCTTTTAAACTGCAAGGTTGGTAGTCTTCCTTTCAAACATCTAGGCCTTCAGGTGGGTGCAAATATGAACCTAATTATAGCTTGGGACCCAATTGTAGAAACTTTAAAGAGTAGGTTGGCCTCCTAGAAAGCGAAAATCCTGTCTTTTGGGGGGAGAGTCACGACAGTAAAAGCGGTTTTAAACTCATTGCTAACTTATTATTTTTCGCTTTTTCTTGCACCGGTGGGAGTAATAGAAAAATTGGATAGGATCCGGCGGAGGTTTTTTTGGGGGGGTTCGGATGATGCTAACAAGATAAATTGGGTGTCATGGGATAGGATTATTAAATCCAAAGATCTTGGAGGGTTAGGACTGGCATCACTTCGGGAGACAAATCTGGTGTTCTTAGCCAAGTGGTGGTGGAGATTCAAAAATGAGAAAAATGTGATGTGGAGAAAAGTGATTTGGTCGATACATGATAGTTCGAGGTCATGGAATGTGATCCCGGCTAAAATGTCTCTTCCAGGTCCGTGGAAACAAATAGAGAAAATGTCTGGCGATCTGGTACGGCTGGGTTTAGACTTAAAAAAGGTTTTTTCGGGAAGGTGGGCCAAGGGCGTGATATTATATTCTGGACGGATATCTGGGTTGGGCCCGAACCGCTGGCGGAAAAATTCCCCTTACTGTTCAAACTTGAAAGGAATAAGAGGTGCAAAGTTAACGACCGGGTCTCATGCAGGTCGGGTTCTACTTTGGGCATTTGGGACTGGGCTGCGGATCCAGCAAGAGTCGGGGCTACCCGAGATCTGAGGGAATTATCTTCTTGTATTTCTACGGTCTCGTTGAATTCATCAGAAGATTCTTGGAAGTGGCAATTTGACGAGTGCAGAGTTTTCTCGGTCAGAAGAGTTAAGGATATTCTTTTTAATATATTTACTGTCCCGAATGGGGGTCCGTTTGAATGGAACAATTGGGTGCCTCTAAAGGTTTGTATATTAGCTTGGAAGGTGGAGATGGAGCGGGTCCCGACGCTGGAAGCTTTAGCACATAGAGGTGTTGATATCCCCTCGGTTCTTTGTTGTATTTGTGGGATCTACCCGAATCTTTGGATCATCTTTTCCTCTCGTGTACCTTCGCTCAATCAATTTGGCAATATGTGCATCAATGGTGCCGCCTGCATAATTTCTTTGCTTTCTCAGTTAAAGATCTTTTTGAAGTTCACAAGTTTTTCGGGCTGAATGGTGATCGAAAAAAGGCGATTCATGTAATAGTTCTAACAACGATATGGTGTATTTGGAATGCCAGAAATAAACTATCATTTGAAGGTAAGGAGGCTCGAGTAAGTAACGTAGTTGAAGAAATAAAAGCTTTATCATTTTTATGGGTGGCGAATCGTTCAAAGGTAAAGACATTGAAATGAAGAAAATGAAGAAATTTTCAGTGGTAAAATATGTAACTTTTAATTAACATGTACTCGTGGTTAGCTTTTTGCTACCCGTTGTGTTGAAAGAAATTTCTGTTGATCGTTTAAAAAAAAAAAAAACAATCGGACAAAATAAAACCCCCAATTTTCCAATTCCAGATCCAACGAAAGCGAAGGCATTAACGCAGTCTTTATTCGCGGCGTCTTCTTCTACAACTTCAACCGAAAGTGTCAAATACGTTCCGTTAGTCTCCCTTTTCTCTTCAACCGATTGAAATCCAACGTCGATAAATACTAATTGTTCGAGATTTGTGCTCAAATTCATCTCACGGTTCGTGAATTTGAAAACCCTAATTTGAAATCTAGTGTTTGAAGATACGTTGGTTCTGATTATTATCGTCGGAGTATGACGGTCGGGGTGCCACGGAACGGCCGGGATATCATCTACGATTCTGTTTCCGGTGCCTCTGCAGGTATAAATTCCTTCAATTTGGGATCGATTGGTTAATCCCTAATTTGATTTGTAATTTTGAAGGTAAAAAATTTCTAGGGTTTCGTAATTACTTGGTTTTATTTATGTTAATTTGATGTGGTGTGTCTGCAAATTATCCATGAAGAAAGATCATGTGAAGAATTATCACAGAATTTATATGCAACTTGTACATTTTCAATTTTATCAATTTTTTTTTATTATTATTATTTTTTCTGTAATGAATGTTACTTGGTGTAGGTGCTATTGCTGCAACGATTATGAGCCCGTTGGACGTGATCAAGACACGATTGCAAGTTTACGGCCTGCCTAGTGTTCCGGGGAACAAAGGTGAGGTCAAATCTTTCATGATTGTGTTAACATATTATTTGTATGTGTGATCATTGTTACTCATTTATGTCAAAACTTAGATGGATGCATTTGTAGTCAGGTGGATATTAGATACTAGTTCTTGAGTGGTAAGTTAATGTGGATTTGTAAAAATATGTTAAAAATATTTTTAGGTGTCATTATGTCTGTTTTACTAGTCTATCTCTCAAAGTTAAAATGTTATATAGGAGAAGTAACGCCCATGGCCTAGTGGCATTGGTGATTCCCCCCCCCCCCCATAAAAGTGGTGTGGGTTCAAATCCTGCAAGTGCAGGTTGAGGTGGTATTTACGAGTAAAAAATAATTGTTGTTAAAAAAAAATTCTAGGAGAACTAACCTATCTTTCTAATGTTGCTCATTTCCTTGTTCATTAACATCATTTAATGGTAGTTTGTTCATTATACTGTTTCACAATATTTTGGTTTTAAAAAGCGTGCCTCAGGCCCTCAGTCGTGCGTGAGGCGATCAGAAAGATGCCTTAGGGTCTGGAGGCGGCGCTTCTTGCACATGTGGGTCAAAATTAGGGTCTAGAGGAGGTTGATATGTAAAAACAACCAAACAAATGAAGATATTATGAGTGGTTTACTTTGTGAAGAAGGTTGATATGCAAAAGAGATGAGAGAGATGCGACTTTTGGTTGTACATAGGCAACACCTAACGTACATGAAGCTCTCACCTTGCGCCTTGTGCCTCGGTGCTCCTCGTGCTTTTTAATACCAAGCAACATAATTTCTGTTTGGTTATCATAAATACTACCAATCATTTAAAGCAACGGCACACAATTACATTTTTCTTTCTTTAATGATGGCTGTTTGATATTTAATGAATGTTCAAACACTTCATATGTGCACAAAAACGGTATAAATATAGAACTTTATTTGAGACTTATGAACAATTCACATTTTCGGCTTCATTTTATGTTTAATTGTTTTTCTTTATATTATTTAACCTTGTGTTGACATTGATCAGGTAGTGTCATTGTAACAAGCCTACAAACCATTATAAGAAATGAGGGGTTGAGGGGATTATATCGGGGCCTTTCTCCAACGTTAGCCGCACTACTTCCAAACTGGGCAGTGAGTATTATTTATATAAATTCTATATTCCTATTGTTATTCCTCATTATATCTTGATATAAATATTTTGCTTATATAGGTCTATTTTGCCGTTTATGGGCAACTTAAAGAGCTTCTTGATTCACATGGTTGGTTACTAGTTACTACTCATATTTGTTTACTTGTTGGAAATATAGCGCTTTAAATCGAAACAAGCAATTAAGTATAGAGGACCGTTCAATACATAACCAATACTAAGTAGACACACGTGTACATCTTGCTTTAATTGTGGTACATAAGGTTGTTATGTAACCGCATAACTTTACACAATAGTAACCGTGTTTCACTAAAGTTACTCAAAGTTCTTTTGTTCTTCTAAAGTCACTCAACTCAACTTTCATTAGGTGTTCCAATCTTGTGAGTTTTTTTTATAAGTGTTAAAAAAACCTAAAATTAAGTGACTTATATGGAACATATATGAATCTTGGTCGCCATTTAGTGATTATTACTTTTCCAATTTGACTTAAATTGAATAATTATGAAACTTGATTATTATTTAGTGAAACTTTTTCTGTACTATTACCTCCTACTTCAAGTTCACTTAAAAAAATCACTAAATAGTAACTAGGATTCATATATGTTTCATTTAGGTCACTTAAAAAAAACATTTATAAAAAAGTTTCACAAGATTGGAACACCTAATAAAAGTTGAGTGACTTTAGAGGAACAAAAAAACTCTAAGTGACTTTAACGGAACACTTGGAAGCTTGGTTACTATTATGTGAAGTTTTCCTTATAACTTTAAAGCACTACGTACAAGTGCTTATGTGGTTATAGTTCTTTACATAAAATTGGTTTTGTAATAACCTTGCCCCACTCAATATTATTTTAGGTTTTCACGATGGTTTACTTTTTTAAAATCTGCAGTCGATGGTAGTGGGCATCTTAGTTTCGGGGCGAACATGATAGCTGCTTCGGGTGCTGGAGCAGCGACTGCAATCACCACAAATCCATTGTGGGTTGTAAAGACAAGACTCCAAGTGTGTATTTTTTTTGGCACTCCTTGAGGCATATAACAAGAAAATTTCACACCACAAAAAGTTTTAAGATTTGTTATCTTTTCTTTCTTTTAGACACAAGGGATGAGAGTCGGTGTGGTTCCATATACAAGCATATCTTCTGCCTTGAGGCGTATTGTTCGTGAGGAAGGCTTTAAAGGGTTATACAGGTATGCTTCTTAAGTTGTACTCTTTCAAGATATCTTCTTTTTCTGCCCTATTGACCAGTTTTTTTTTAATTACTATAGTGGACTCCTGCCTTCCCTTGCTGGGATTAGTCATGTTGCTATCCAGTTTCCGGCCTATGAGAGAATCAAATTCTACTTGGCAGATAGGGGTAATACTTTTATCTTACTGAAAGTTGTACATCAAGCACTAAAAGTTGTGCATCGTTTCCAGTTTTTTTGAATTCTTTAAGTAATGCTGATCATGTCTATTTCAAGTTACCAGATCATACAACTACTAACGGTCTAAGCCCCGGGAAGCTTGCAATCGCGTCTTCAATGTCCAAAATACTTGCTTCCTTACTAACTTACCCACACGAGGTGACGTCACTAATCCCATTTACCCGAATTGTAATTTGGATTTGCCTTCACACAAACAGTAACCATGTTTCCTTGGTGTTCCACTAAAGCCACTCAAAAAAAAAAAATTTCTCTAAAGTCACTCAACTTTCATTAGGTGTTCCGATCTTGTATTTTTTTCTAAATTAACTAACCTAAATGGAACATACATGAATCCTAATTACTATTTAGTGATTTTTTTTTAAATTGGGTTTTAATAATCCAAATTATGACTCATTGGCTAATAATAATCCGAACTAATAGTTTGGTTGATGGTAATCTCAACTTTCACTTTTGTTGTCAATAGCAGTCCCAGTAGCATAATCATCATAGATTTACACTCGATGTACACTTATTTTCGCTCAAAATAACGATCTTAAATGAAATGAAGAAATGTACAAGCGAAATCGAGTGGTATTTAGGTGGAAATATATGATGATTATGCTACTAGGACTACCATTGACAATAAAAATGAAAGTTGAGATTATCACCAACCAACCTGTTAGTTTGGATTATTATTAGCCAATGAGTCATAACTTGGATTATTAAAAACCAATTTGCCTTTTTTAAATTAACTTGATGTAGGTGGATAGTGAAAAAGAAATTCACTATATAATAACCAAGTTTCATAATTGTTCAATTTAAGTCAAACTGAAGGGAAAAAATCACTATATAAACCAAGATTCATACATGTAAATTACGTCAAATTGAAAAAAAAGGATTTAGAAAGAAACTAAGATTAATAAAAAAAAATCATAAGATCATAACACCTAATGAAAGCGGGTGACTTTAGTGGAACACTCAGAAAACTTGCATACTATTGTGTGAAACTTTCCCTTTTAATATTTGGATTGAAATTAAAATTTTAGAATGCGGTTTTGACAGGTGATTCGATCAAGGCTTCAAGAACAGGGGCACATGAGGAACCCGGAAACACATTATGAAGGTGTTGTTGATTGTGTAAAGAAAGTTTTTCAAAAAGAAGGCGTGGCGGGGTTTTACCGAGGGTGTGGAACTAATCTTTTAAGAACAACACCATCGGCTGTGATTACTTTTACTAGTTATGAGATGATTAACAGATTCTTGCAGCATGTTCTTCCTCCTCACAGTAATACTCCTAATAAACCCGACGATGGCCAGATGAAACCGAATCGAGAAGTGAAATCGAATGATGTCAATGATTTGAGGACATCCAAAATGATCTAATCATACTGCTACAACTCCTCTTTGAGAAATTTTTGGTGATTGGAATGATAATGATATTCTCAATGGAACCAATTTGATGATGATGAATAATTGTAGGTGACACCATTTTGGTTTTTATATTATTGTTTTTTTCTTTTAAATAAAAGAAGGAATTAGTTTACATTTCTGGTTCTTGGATTTTATTGTTTGAATATTTTGAAATTAGTTCGGTTTAGCCTTGTTTTTAAATTTTAGGAGGAGAAATGACTGATTCAAAAGTAGTGTACAAGCAAATTTGGCATGGTAAAATGTTTTTTATGTTTTTTTTATGTTTGTGAAGGTTCATTATGAACAACAAAATAAGCCTTTGCTTTTTTTTTTTTATGTTCATTTGCTTTTTTTATATTCATTTGTGTAATATGTTAATTGTTTATTTGACTTATACTTGGCAAAACGGTCGGGCTTGGTAACGGGTTCTGATGGGTTTGGGTTAGGATGAGTCGTTTTTAAAATGGGTCATACCGCAAGGACTTCTTTTTTTAGTTTCCTTCATATGTTTAATTGCTTTACTATTGTGGTTACAACTAGAGATGGGCAAAAAAACCGGTTTGAAATTCAAACCAGGCGTAACCCGAAAACCGGTTCAAACCCGAGTGAAACCGCTGGTTACAAAACGGTTTGTCATATTCTGGAGCCCACCGGGTTACGGACCGGTTCTCCCAACCCGGTCCACAAAACCGGTTTTTAAACCGGTTTTTCACGCTGAACGGTTTATAGCCGTTACAAAACGGCTTTATAGCCGTTGGAGAGTTTTCTAGCCGTTTTTTTTTGTCATTTTTTCACCCTTAACTCAATATAAATAGGTGGGGGTGTTTAGGGTTGATCGCACCTCTCTCTAAACTCTCTAATCTCTCAAACCGTTCTTTAAACTCGTTAAACGCTCTCTAAACTCGCTCTAAACTCTAAAAAAAAAACCATGGCAAGTAGTGTTGGTGGTTCCTCAAACGGAGTTAGCGTTGTGGAAATTCGACCAACAACGAGAAATTTGGCAATTTGGTGCAATTATTATTTATGTTTGTTGTCAAACGGGAAGGAACGTGCTTGGTGCAAGATGTGTGGTGCGTTTTTGGGGAAAGATTCAAACACGAGTTTGAAAACGCATATGGAAAAATTTTGTCCGTCCTTGAAGAGAATTCCAAGTGAAGGTCAAGCCTCGATGACAAGCGAAGGAGGAATTTGGAACTTTGATCCAAATATTGTTCGAGATCGAATGGCGAGGTTAGTGATTCAAGAAGGATTGTCGTTCAACCACTTTGACAATCCGCGCTTGACAAGGATGATTCAAGAGACACTCCAACCACGTTATCATAAAGTAAGTCGCATCACCCTTAGACGAGATTGTATAAAAATGTGGAAAAAAGCAAAAAAAGAATTAATTTTGGGTTTTGAAAATTTGAAAACCGGTATAAACTTAACCACCGATGTTTGGTCGGCTCCACATGGTATACCAGATTCGTACCTTTGTGTTACCGCGCATTGGGTTGATCCCAAAACGTGGCAAATGATGAAGCGTACAATCGCGTTTGACTTGTTTAAATATCCACACATCGACGAAAATTTATTTTATATATTAGATGGTGTTATAACCGAATTTAAATTACAAAATAAACTTTTTTCAATGTCTTTTGATAATGCATCTAATAATACAAATGCGGTTCAAAAACTAAAAATTAAATATAAACCGGTTTGCAACAACGTTTTTTTCCATAGTCGATGTGTCGCACACATCATTAACTTGGCGGTGCAAGTCGGGCTTGCAATTGAAGAGGTTTCAAACTTAACATATGTTTTTCGACTAATGCGTAAAGATATTTTTAGTAACAAAAAAAGATACCATGATTATATTAGATTTTGTCGTGAAACGAATAATCTTTGCTTAGGTCCGAATTGGGACGTCGAGACAAGATGGAACTCGACTTATAATATGTTTTATAGCGCTTTACGACAAAGAGAAACTTTAGAAATATTTCATAAAATGCTTGCCTCAAAACCTCGTCGTAAAATTCTAAAGTTTCCGTCTACGAGTTGGGACATTTTAAAAGACGTAACCGAATTGCTTGAAGTTTTCAAAACCGCCACCACTTTTTTATCCGGTGTTTATTATCCCACAAGTCCATTAACTCTAAAACAAATATATTTAATGGCTAACAAGTTGTATGAACTTGAAAATAAAAGCACTTTTTTTACAAAAATGATAGAACCGATGAAAGAAAAATTAGTAAAACAAACAAATGTTTACAAGATTTATTTGATGTTTATTTACATAAATATGGTACAACTCCGACTCCACATAATACAACATCATCAAGTGGTAGCTCGAGAGATGTTAATTTGAATTTATATAACGAAATGTTAAATTAATTTAGTAAACGGGCACGAGGTACCACCCGAGTAGCAAACTCGGAAGGTATATTGGCGCAAACTTTTTAGCGTTTATGCCTCCTACTGTTTTTTAGGAGTTTGATATTTTGGCTTGGTGGAAAAAAAACGAAGTTTCGTTTCCGATTCTTTCCGCCATGGCCCGTGATGTACTAACCGTCCAAGCTTCCACGGTAGCTTCGGAATCTGCATTTTCTTTTAGTGGCAGGGTCTTATCGATACGAAGGACTAGACTCACCCCCTAGCGATGGAAATGTGCATTTGCTTGAAGGACCATTTGAATGCGATGGAGAGGATACAAGACCAAACTTCTCTCGAAGACGAAATTCAAGCCGAAGAAATCATACACAACAACGAGGTTGATCTTGGAATATCCGAACCAGTCACCGATGAAGAACTAGCCGAAGATGCAAGGCTACGAAGCTCCAGTTCCGAAGACAACGCACAAGAATAATCAATCAATATTCCAAAAAATAAAAATATATATTGTCATTTGTAATGTTTTACAATTTTATAATTTTATCTTGTCATGTTTTTTTAATTTCTGAACTTTCCAAATATTAATAAACGTTGCACTTTATGTTTTATATTTGTTATATTTTATTTTTTTTATTAAAAATGTCGAATTTATTTGAATTTATTCAATTTTTTTTAATTAAAACCGGTTTAACACACAAACCGGTTTCAACCCAACCCTAACCGGTTTAATAGGTTAGGGATTTCCTTGCCTCCAAACCGGGTTAACCCGAACCGGTGTAGGACCAAACCGGTTTTGACTTTCCGTTGACCAAACCGGTTCGGGTCGGGTTCGAACCGGTTCGGGTTAAAAAACCGTTTTGTGCACCTCTAGTTACAACAATGGTGATGGTTGATCTTTGTTGTCTTTACTTGAGCCCGTTGAGACCCAATAAAAATATTGCTTATGTCCAAAATTACCCAAAATCTTATAACTAAGACCCAAAATATGATGATAGGGGTTTATTTTTTCAGGTCTAATTTGACTTGATGCATTGTTGAAGAATAAAGAGTGACCATAAAATAGTGTCAATTATGATTATCAACTAAACAGATAATATGTTGACCGCAATTGTATCATGACTTGAGTTGATTCATTTGATATGTTCACTCATTGTTTGTTCATTCGACTACTATTAGTTCATATTGCTTATTAGCCGAGTATTATTTCGACCACTGCGAAAATGTTCAAAAAACAAGGAGTATGAAGACTTGTTATTCTTTAGTAGTATTACATTTTATACTTGGTTAATTTTAGAGGTGTAAACAAGACGCGTTGAGCTAGAGCTCTACTAGGCTCAAGCTCGGCTTGTTTCAAGTTATATATCTGAAGCTTAAACTCGGATCGTGAGTAGTTTTTGAAGCTTAAATTCAGGCTTGGCTTGTTTTAAGCTATATATTTGAGATTGAGACTCGAGCGCTCGTGAGTAGTTTTTCAAACTCGAGTTTGGGCCCGACTCATTGTTTATTTATTGAGTAACTAGCTTAGAACCCGTGTCTACACACGATATGAAAAATATCAGTACATAAAGTTTTTAAATTTATATATATATATTTTACAGGTGTAAAAATTTGTCACATATAATAAGAATAAAAAACAAAATTCAAATATGTAGAAGTTAATATACAATTGGGTTTCGAAAATAAGTTAGTTACTATTTAATTTGACTTTCGTTTACTATTTGATTGAAAATTAAAGTTACATAATTAAATTTCAAATTTCTTAATAAGATATAATTTAAAATAAATGTGTTTTATTAGTATAATTAGTATTTTTATTTAAAAATATATTATTATTATTAAAAAATATAGGTGTATTTAATAAGAGAGAGATATGGGAAAAAAAATAATAAGAATGAATATGAAGACAACACATGGAATGAAAAACCTTTATTTATTATATACTATAGATTAGTTCACATATAGGTATATATAAAATTATTTTTATATATAACATAATATATATTATTTGGTTAATTTTATCAAAATTTTATATTGTACCAATTATTATTATATAAATATATTAAATAAAAACTATATAAACAATATGCACATTTAGGCTCGCAAGCCGACTCAAGCTTGATAAATAAAAGCTCGGGTTCGGGCTTGTTTGTTAAACAAACTTGATTTTAGGCTCTAGCTCGTTTAAACTTGGGTCGATTCGAGCTTTTAACGAGCCGATCTCGAACAACTCACTAACCGGCTTGGCTCATTTACATCCTTAATTGATCTTTAAAGATTGAAAAATAAGTGTAGTCAGTATAGACCGGTGTTGGAAAAGGGCCTAGATGTAGAGCATGCATATAAAAAGTTCGTTAGAAATCTTTTGAACCTTCTTGCTTATTATTAATTAATACAAACAAGTAGACATACCCGGTAATAATTCCTTCGAATGGGGTTTGAGTATAATGAGATAGGGCAAAACTTACATCTATCCTTATGGACGGATACAACTTATTGGGAGGGATGGACAAGCACCGCGTAAGCCACCCAACCCTCCATTAAAAATTTTCAAATTTTAAGTTATATTACTTTTTATTTTAATTTTTAATATTTTTTATCATACTTTAAATTATATTATATTATATTTTTATTTTAAAAAAGCTTAGGTATAAGGATGTAAAAGATGACTACACCTTATATTTTTATTTTAAAAAAGTTTAGGTATAAGGATGTAAAAGATGACTACACCATAGCTTTAGAGATAAGTTAAAAATGGTATGGGAAAAGTGATACGTCAATAATGTGGAAGATAGGGCGTCAAGGATTTGAGGGACGACGCCTACTCCTCCGGTGAATGATTGAAAAAGTTTGTCTTCTTTACTTGAGATAACGAGCAAGTTGAACCCACCCTTCGCGGTGGGGTGCGGGCCAATTTTTTAAAATAAAGTTAACAGGGCAGGGAATTTAAACTGAAACGTTGACGCAAATGTTAATAAAAAAGAAATGTAAATAAGAACTCGGGTCCATGGGGGAGGGGCTTCAAGCACCCCAAGGCCCAACAACAACTTTGACCATGCTTTTGATTTTAAGGCCCACTAGATTGTATATAACGACAAACAAAAAACGAATTTTTCAAAATATATAGGTTTCAAACCGGTTTGGGTTAAACCGGTTTCAAACCGGTTTAAATGTATAGGTTTCAAACCGGCTTTAAACCGACGGTTTGAACCAGTTTGAAACCGGTTTGGTATAAACCGGTTCACGACCGGTTCGGTTTTCGGTTTGAAACCGGTTTGGTTTTTCAAACCGGTTTTTTTATACATCTCTATTGTGTGACATGTAGCTGACGTCCCAATAAAAAAAAACTGTTTACAAGAGGTTGCATTTTAAAGATTATATATATAAATAAGAAAAGTGTTTACAAAGGTTGCATTTTAAAGATTATATATATAATATATATCCTTAACATTTGAATGCATAAAATATTAAATATGTAAGTGAGAAAATGAATTAGAATATTTACATGAACTTGTAATTGTTATTGGGCTAATCTTATCATATACTAATAGTCTAAGAGATTTGGATAAGGATGCTTTGAGATAAAGATTAGTTATGGTTTATTAAGTTATGTTTATCATTTTAATTAGATATGATTATCTAGTTGGTTTTAAATATTTATTTATTGAGTTTGAGTTGTATTAGAATTAGTATAGGATCTATTATAAATAGATGGTTAAGAATTAATTGTAAAGTGTAGTTTTTTTTATTTAATAAAATTCACTGTTCGTATTCTTAGGCCTGATTTTCAACAATTATTGTTGGGTCAAAAACCCTATGTTTTAGCAATTAAAGATACCTTTGGTACATTCATACTACATCGATCATCCAAAAGATAACATATATTAAATTCTGATTTTAAAAAAGTCGAAAGCAATTATTTTCACTGCCACAATCTTAGAGGTACGTGTTTTTTGAGAAACATCATTCTAAATTCTGTCAAAAGTTATATATTTTCAAAATCTAGAACGATCAAACTTTTAAAAAACAAATAAACTATTTTAATGAGTTAAAAATCATTGAGGTTAGTATATTTTATTTTTTTTTTATCGGATTTTAATTGATCTAAGGATGTAAACGAGTCTTGTTGAGCGCAAAGTTGTGTAAGTTTAAGCTCAATTCATTTAATTAAAAAAAATTGAGCTCAAACTCTACTTGTTTTAAGCTTTATTTCTAAAGTTAAAGCTCAACCTTTTAATAGATTTTCAAGTTCAACTCGACTAGGCTTATTTAATTTGTGTTAAGTATTTAATTCTTATATTATAATATTTATTATGAAATTATAAATTTGTTATATAAAATCAAAATTACTAGATTTAACAAACCGGAAGCTTATTTAGAGTCGCGAGTTTAGTAAAGTTTGGTAGTCAAGCTTAAACACAAGCTAGTTTATTAATGAGTTTCAATTTAAATTCAAGCTTGTTTAAACCCACTTCGATTTGAACTTTTAACGAGACAGTTTCGAATAATTAACGACTTTCTTAGCTTTAGCTTGTTATACTCTATAAAATATTATTTTTGAGGAAAAAATTATTATTAACCTTGTTCAATATTATATCAACTATATCAAATCACTTACATTTTTTACGTTTTTTTCATCTTCACAAACGCAAAAAAATGTACGTCTTTTAAGAATGCTTTTTTCTCCAACTTTTTTCACTTCCAATAGATTTCTTTAAAAACCTTCATTTCAATTTTTTTTTGAAATCTATACCTAATAAATAAAAATACTAATTCGTTGTGTCACGACTCACATCTCATATTTTAATATTTTTTTCTGTTTATTTTTGTTCATTACTAGCTGTTTAATATTTTATTATTAACTATTTAATACTTTATTTATTTAATTATTAAATCTTAATTAGTATTTAATATTTTCTTTATAAATAATAAATATTTATTACTAAATATTTAATATTTTATTTATTCAATCTGTGTAAAACACAGATTTCAAACCTATCGACTATGTTTTTTTAAGGCAAATTTATTGAGCTCCCCAGGACTTTGGAACCCGAGAGCTTGGTGTTAAGAGGTTTTTTGCCCTTACAATTGGGCCACCACCCAATGGCAACCTATCGACCATGTAAATAATAATAATTAGAGTGAATTTCACTTTTATTCCATGGGATTTCTAGGGCTAGCAATTTAGACACGTACACGAATACACGATACGAACCTATACGATCTTAACAGGTATCGTGTATGGCCTTATCGTGTTTCGTGTCCTAAACATGTAGACACGAATCTAACTGTTAATTTTCGTGTCTTAACAGATAAAATACTTGTTTACCTATTAAGTACCTGTTAGTACCTATTAATATTTTCTTTTAAATATAATTTTAGTGGAATTTAATTTTGGCCTATTGGGTCATTCAACTTTTGGGCCGGCCACCTGCATATTAGAGGAAAATAGGTTAGGGTTTGTTTTCCCCCCATCGAATGAACAACCGCTTAGCAACCATCTGTGGTATTACCCTTGAACAGCGGCTGCCGCTACCATTCACGGTTCACCACTCTGAAATCAACTCATCGACCCTCCCTCTGTGGTATTACAAGTTTATATTTCGTTTTCCCCGAGTTCATCAGCCGCAGGTTCACGAATCTACGGTATTACAACTCGTTATCGAATCTCGTTAGTTCATCAGCCGCAGGTTCACGAATTCATCAACTAGGTATTACAAGTTTATATTTCGTTTTCCCCCATCTAATCTCGTCAGTTCAATATGTTTGCAAATTGAATTCTGACTAGTAATATAACATTTTCCTTGAACGACTAGTGATTTTTTGTTTCATGGGAGTTTTTTTCTCTATACGTACCCCTGCTTCTTATAATAATAGTATTTTCCGCCTGTTATTTTATATAAGAAATTTCATTCCAGAAACAGATAGTTAATCTTTTTATTTCATCTATAGTTCTGTACTAAATTGAATATGAAACATTATATTACTTACTTGCGCAAGAACAGCAGATGCTAACTGTAAACTTGGTTCTAATGTCTCAGGCACAACCTGCATCATTTTTTGGTTTTAGATATGCTATCTTTGTTGTAGATTCACTCTAATTACTTCATGAATTCTTGGTTTTAGACTTTAATAGATATGCTATATTTGTTGTAGATGGAGTCTGAGATTCACTCTGTGGAGGCAGAATATAATGAGGTTCACTCTGTGGATGTAGAAAATAAAAACAATAGTGATGATAACAAACCAGGGTCAAAGAGACAACGAAAAGAAAGATCTGTTGTGTGGCAATACTTCACCAAATTTCATAACAAAACAATAGGTACAAAAGTACCAAGCAAGTGCAACAAATGCAATCATATTATCATATATGATAGTAAGCAAGGTACGGGTAATCATACGAAACACATAAAAGCCTGCTATGGTTCTACTTTCAAAGATGTTGGTCAAATGTTTTTAAATAGTGATATGAAGTTAAAGTCATCTAGTTTTTCTCAAAATACGTTTCGTGAAGATGCTTGTAGCTGCTATTGTGATGCATGAATTACCTTTGTCATTTGTTGACTATAAGGCATTTAGAGATTTGTTTAAGTACTTGCAACCCGATGTGAATATCATCTCTAGAAATACTGCAAACTTGTACTATCCACTTGTTTTTGTGGCTTATGTGACTTTGTATGATGGTATGAATTCAAAAGATACGTATATAAAAAATATGGCAGAGTTTATAATGGGGAAGTTTCAGAAATATTGGTCTGATTTTAGTCTTACATTAGCCATAGCTATTGTATTGGATCCTAGATACAAGTTGCATTTTATCGATTGGAGTTATTCACAAATATATGGAGAGAGAAGTTGTGAATATACAAATGTTGATCAGTTTTTGAATTCTACTTTCAATGAATATGCCATGTTAAATGTGGGTGAGGATATAACGGATGATTCAACACATACTTCAAATGCTAGCAAAGGGGTTAAGGATACAAGTGATGATTCAACACATGCCTATGGAGTGAGAGCAAGGCTTAAGATAATTTATTTGTTTGTTCATATGTTTTATATATATATATATATATATTGTCTTTTAATTATTGACTAAGTAATTTTCTATTATTTATTTTTAGGGTTTTGATCAGTTTCGGAGTAAAGATTTTACAACTAACAAAAAGTCAGAACTGCAATTGTATTTGGAAGAGTCAAGAGTTGATAGGGACTCGGAACTTGATGTGTTGGCTTTTTGGAAAGCCAATGAGTTTAGATATCTCATACTTGCGAGGATGGCAAGAGACTTTTTGACAATTCCGGTATCTACTGTCGCATCAGAGTCTACATTCAGTGCTAGTGGAAGAGTACTTAATGAACATCGAAGTTCACTTAGTAAAGATACCGTTGAGGCTCTAATATGCACAAAAGATTGGTTATTTGAAGATTTTTGTAATGTCCATTTTCCCTTTATTTTTTATAAGTTTTTACATAGTATTATATTAATGGTGTATGTTTGTTTGTACTTTGTAGGTTCTAACCAAGTTACTGCAGATGAGGTCACATAAGATATAATGTCGCTTGGCATAAATCATGAATCAAATGCTTCAAACTCAGTGAACAATACTAAGGTACCAACTCTAAATCTTTATAGCAATGTTGCTTGATAAAAGTATATGAATATGTCCAATTGACTGTATTTATTTTGTGTGTAGGTTTGATTGTTTGGAATTGAAGATTTGGGAAGAAAGAGTGCAAGACCAATTGGAACTTGAAATTGTTTTTATTAGACTTTTATGGATTTTTGTTATAAATTTGTTAAGGATTATGTTTTTATGCTTTATTTAAGACTTTTATGAACATTCGACGACTTTTGTTTCACTAAACAGGTTCTTAAACGTGTGTTTCTGAACATGTATTATCGTGTCTTATCGTGTTCAGCCGGTATAAACAGGTTCGTGTTCGTGTTTGGAAAAAAGTACACGATAAGTTATCGTGTCGTGTTCGTGTATACATGTTTCGTGTTCATGTCTTATCGTGTACGTGTATACACGATATGCCAGCCCTAGGGATTTCGTCCAAACAACCATTTTAATCCAAGAGTTCTAATTTAACCAGTTTTATCACTGTGATTTCAAAATTGTCGTAATTAAGTATGGCACACTAACTCCATCCAATAATAGGGGGTAGTTTGGTAAATTCATGAAAAGTTAACAAAAAAAAAAAGATGAAGTTAAAGTGTCCCTAGTTAATTGGGACAACAACCACTAGTTTAGTCTAGTAGCAAACGTGTATATTAAGACTTCATCAAAATGGTGAGATCTTATGTTCAAGTCTCACTTGTGACAAAAAAAAAAAAAGATTCAGGTTGGGCCAGAGAGTTTTCTCATCTATGGTGGGTTTCCTCTTAAGAGGGTGAAGATGATCGGGTGGGTTACTGGCCTGTCAGTGATCCAGATTGCCCGTTAAAAAAAAGTTAATTGGGACAATTTTAAAACCAAAATATTTTTTTTGAACAGTCACTTTCATTAGAACAAAAACGCCGACCCAAAACAGGCCGAACAAACAACAGCAAAATTACATAATTACAAATTTACACCAATCTTCCCAAGATATATTTTTATTTTTTGATCTATTAGAAAACCAAATAAACCCGACCGCTTTGATCTGACTAATGATTTTTTCCACTTTGACGGGGTTGTCAGAGAAGACCCAATCGTTCATCGCCTTCCACAGACTCCAACACCCAATCATAATAATACCATGGATGGCCTCCTTCTCCCGATCTGACTTCCCCAATGAACAATGCAACTCCAACAAGTCTTTGAAAGAGAAAACAAAGGAATTCGAAATCTTAGACCAAGCGCTAATGTGTTGCCACACAATCATCGCCACCATACACGAAGTGAAAAGATGCTCCACCGTTTCCTCCCCGTCGCTGCATAAAGGACACAATACGTCTCCCGGATGGATGTTTCGTCTTCTCAACGCTACCCTAGTCGGGATTTTGTCCATCTCCACCTTCCACACAAAAATATTACATTTAATGAAAAACTAAATGGCGTATTTAGACAAAAAGGAGTAACTAAAACCGAAATTTACGAAATGTCAAGATCCAGGGTGGAAACGGGGGAGGTCAACACTCAACACCGACTTTGGATAAGCCGCCTGTGGACGAGATAGATCTCGTGAGTACGTTGAATTTAATGAAACAATAAGCCGCCAAATAATGACCACTTTAAATACCTTTTATAAATTCACTACATAACCTCATAAAGTTCCAAATTTATTCTCTATTTAATAGTTAATTTTTCTATAATTGTGTGAGGGTATTATACAAACAAATATTTTTTAAGTTAATGTTTACTCATATTAAAAAATTGAGAAAATAGAAATGGTTATTCCATTGACTACCACTAAAATTGATCCCAAATTCAAAGTTTGTGACAACCAAGGCCACATCTTTTTGGTTCAATTGGATCAATTATTTTCTGGATGAAATAAATAAGTACACATTTACATATGACTATATGACACATGTGATCCAAAGTCCATTTTCAATTACAATGTCAAAAGGGGGATTTCAAATAGTTGACTATAATGTGGATTGTTAAAAAAAAAATTTAACGGCGTGGGCTCGACCGGCACGTCCCATCAGGGGAGACTTGTACATCAGTCTACCCGAACATCCCCAACATCCCCTAAGGAATTCGAAATCTGCAGAGGGTGTTTCTAGTTTTTACGAAGTGCACTTTGCAAGATTCAAACTCATGACCTCTACAGAGGGGAAACCCTTTGGGAAAACCCCCCTGACCACCAAGGCAGAACCTTGATGGCATGTGGATTGTTAATTGATAGCAACTAAAAAGATTTGTTCATTCGATGACCAAAACACTCCTTGAGTTTACCATTATGTTACTATTTTGCTCCCAGACACTAACCCCGTTAAATATTTCAGTTAAATTAAGAGCATTTTGCTTACCGTCACCAACCCCAACACAATGAACACCGCACCAATCGATTTAGGGTTTGAATTTAGGGGTAGAGCAAAATGCCAACAAAATTGTAACTTTAAAGAGTGTTTTGACTATTTTCAAAGTATTAAGACAAAAAGGTTGAAATGATCAAACCACATAAAACAAAAAGCGAAGTTAACTCTAAAAGAAAATAACACCAAAGTTTTGGTTTCTCACTTTCAACACCTCTAAGAATATGTTATTCACTTATTTGTCACATTCAACATAGCAAACACCCATTATTACTTCCAAATCAACTCAAAACACACCTCCATCCTATCTACTCTTGTTCACATTAAACCTCATCATCTTCATCATCCAACAACACACCTCTCTTCAAACTTCAAATCTCACTAAACATCATGAAAAAACTCAAAAAACAACTCCCACTTCTCTTCTCCATCTTCTTCCTTTTCAACCACTCTTTATGTTCGGATCCATGGTACGAATCTTGTGTCCCCAAAGATTGTGGAGACGGTCTCAACATCACCTACCCATTTTTCATCAACGGTTTACAAAATTCATCATGTGGGTACCCCGGATTTGCCCTCAATTGCAGCAACGGATCATCAATTCTTCGAATTTCAGGAACCAACTTCATAGTTAATAAAATTAATCGAACCAGCCGCCAAATTAGACTCCAAAACGCCGCAATTTTGACAAATCGGGCTGAAATTTGCCACTCCAAGATTGAGAATCTGACGCTTGATCAAACCCGGTTTTCGATTGACAGCGCGACGACCACGCGGCTTGTTTTGATTTCGAATTGCTCCGGTTCGATTGATCCGGATTTGGAGAGGTATAGGATCCCGGGGTGTGGGAATAGTACGAGGTTTGTTGTGGCGGCGGGTGATGGGAATTTGAGGAATTTGTCGGATGGTTGTGACGGCGGCGGCGGGGAGATTGTTGAGATGCCGGTGGAATTGATTGGTGGGATGGTGGATGGTCGGAATTATAAGGAGGTGGTTGAAAGAGGGTTTTTGATGACGTGGCAGGCGGCCGATTGTGGTGTTTGTGAGAGGAGTGGTGGGAGGTGTGGGTTTAATATGTCGGCTTTTCAATTTATTTGTTTTTGCACGGATCGGCCGCATAAAGTGAGTTGCAAAAATGGTAAGAAATTTCCTATTTTTGGTAATTTATTTATTTTTAATTATTATTTATTTTTAGTAAAGAACTACGATAAACGGTCTAAATTCATATTTAGACCGTGAAAGATCATTAGATATAAGTGTTGATCCGGTTATGATAGTTTTAATAGTGAATCAAATCATTAGAAGAAAGAAAGTGTTATCACTCAATTGTACATTATGCTTTTAAAAAGTTGTACATTCTTTTTTACTTTGTGTTTTATGTTTGTAGCATAGGACAACATGAGTGAATGCCAAATTAGTCCAGGTGGAAAAAGGTGAAAAGACAAAAGTGGTATTATCTTATATATAAGTTAAACAAACTATTTTAATGATAGTTATATATAGGGTGATAGTTGGAGGATCAAATAAAGTAAGTTTTCTTTAAATAGTTTAAAACTGTTTTTTAAAGTTTAATATCGAGCTTAAACGAACTTTGATTGAACTCACTCTAGTGACGTTGGAATCGATTCGTCGAGCTTTGCTATTTTAGCTTTTATAGTTTAACTTTTAGTGTTTAACATCTAGGTTTCAACATTGATGGTTTATTTTTTAGGTTTTAGCTTTAAGGTTAGTTTTAGAGTTTAGTTTTAGCTTTTTTAGTTTTTAGGGTCTAAGGTTTAGTGTTCGACGAGCTAGTACCAACGCCGCTAGAATGAGTTCAATAGAAGTTCGTTTGAGCCAGATATTGAGTTTTAAAAAATCCATCTTAGACCACTTAGGCAAACTCTTGATCCTCCTCTAGGGTGATAATAGTTTGATGGGTTGGGATTTATAGGTTGAGTGTTTGAAATTGATTAACATTGTGTATATATTTGTGTTAAAGATATTAGTCATAACCAAAGCACATTTAAAATCATGTAAATGGGTTATGATAAGGGTTGTAATTAAAGTATAATAACTTTAATAGGGGGTAAACGAGTTGAGTTTACAAGTTACATTTTTATTTTACTTTCAAAATAGATTAACATATTGATCAATCTTTGTATAATTGATCTAAATATGACTCGTTAACTAAACTGGTTATGCAAGTCAACCTTTTTACTACCTGAATCCGTTTAAGCCTAACCTAAATTCTTGCCTAAATTCTTGAGATTTTCGTGTTGGGTTCCTGTCATATTATATATAAAATGTATATATCAAAATAATTGAAATATAAAATCCTAAAGCACACAAAGATAGAATTTGGAAAGAGGAAAGTAGTGAAGTAGTTTCATCATTCATGACACCATAACCAAATTTATAATAAAAAGAATCACATTTTATTATTTAAATATCATAATTAAACCAATATTATTTTCATAAATTTGACTATTTGGAGGTTGACTTTGACTTAGTCGCATCAAAACTCAAAATCAAGAAGTAATTGTTTCTTTTTCTTTTTGCAGAAAACACAAACCGTAAAGTGATCATCATCTCAGGTAATATTCTGGTGTGACATTGATCATTTCCGTAAAGGGAACGAAATATTGAAACATTTTTAATTAAAATATGTTTCGTTCCCTTTACACATTAAAAATCATATATGAGTAGAATAATATTATTCTACTCATATTGATCAATTTTTTTTTATTAATTAGTGGTCTAAAAAGACGTTTGTATAGTTACGGTAGGATTTGCGGTCATCTTTGCACTGGCTAACGGCATTTTCTTTAGTCATCGTGCCTACAAACGCAAAGTTGCTACATACGCCGACAAATCACGAGAACTTGAAGATACTAGCGTCTACTTCGGTGTGCCGGTTTTCTCCTACACCGAACTTCAAGACGCCACCGATCGTTTTGATTCTTCCAAGGAACTAGGAGACGGTGGTTTCGGGACCGTTTATTATGGTAACTATATCTAAATCTAAACATAGTACTTTCCAAATATAGTACTAATTCATGTTTGGTTTAATGTTGTTTTCACTAGGTAAACTTCGTGACGGCCGGGAAGTCGCGGTGAAATGGCTTTACGAGCACAACTACAAACGCGTCCAACAATTCATGAACGAGGTTGAAATCCTCACCCGGTTACGCCATAAAAACCTCGTGTCACTTTATGGTTGCACCTCCTGTCGGAGCCGTGAACTCCTATTGGTCTATGAGTACATCTCCAATGGCACGGTGGCAGACCACCTTCACGGTGACCGAGCAACACAAAGCCCGCTTACGTGGCAAACCCGTTTGAAAATAGCCCTTGAAACCGCCAGCGCCCTCGTATACCTTCACGCCTCCGAAATAATACACCGAGACGTGAAAACTAACAATATTCTTCTTGATAATAACTATTGTGTCAAAGTAGCGGATTTTGGGCTATCGAGGTTATTACCAAGTGATGTAACTCATGTCTCAACTGCGCCTCAAGGGACCCCAGGTTACGTGGACCCAGAATATTATCAGTGTTATCAGTTAACAAATAAAAGTGATGTATACAGTTTTGGAGTAGTTTTAATTGAGTTGATCTCATCAATGCCGGCTATCGACATTAGTAGGTCCCGGGATGAGATTGTTCTTGCTAACATGGCTATAAACAGGATACAAAGACGTGCTCTCGATGAGCTAGTCGACCCGTTTCTAGCATCCGACCTGGATGCCGAGAAGATGACAACATCGGTAGCGGAATTGGCTTTTCGGTGTTTGCAGTTCGAATCGGAAACGAGGCCTACGATGAATGAGGTCCTAGAGGTTTTAAAGGGGATTCGGGTGGAGGAAGGTGGTGATGATGTTGGAGTGTTGACCGTTAGAAAGTCAGAACTGCCGCTACCGTCGCCGGAAAATGAAGGCGACGGGTTGTTAAAAGGGCTGGTTACGGCGTCACCGATCTCGGTTACGGCTAAATGGCATAGCACTAGTAGTGGATCAATCACACCAAAAGCGGGTGTGAATTGTTGAATGATAACATTGAAATGTAAATAAATCATTGTGTACCAATTCTTTTACAAAAAAAATACACATTTTTAATATTAATGCTTGCTTGAATAACAGTGCTAACGTGTACGTAATGCAATGCATAAAAGAAAGATAGTTCTATGTAATATGATAGAGAAATAGAGGCGTATGTTTTTATTGTTTCAGTAAATGGTGTACAATTGTCATTTCATGTAGATTAAAAGATTATTTCATGTTAATTAGTAGAGACGTACATTTCGGGTATTGGGCCGGAACAGGTTTTGGGTACATACTGGGTTCTTTTTGACATGGTACAAATGGAACCATCTTTATTAGTAGAAAACTATATTTCGGGTATTGGGCCGGAACCGGTTTCGGGTAGAGACCGTGTTCTTTTTGACAGGATAAAAATGGAACCAATTACAAGGTTAGGAACCGGGTTCAGTGATGAAGGAGTGGAACTGGAAAGGGTAGGTTCGGATCCGGTTCGGGTCCAGGAACCGGTTCCAACCGGGTAGGGCAAGTTTTTTTAATTTTTTTATAAGCAATTATAATAACATTAAACAACATAAAATGCATTTTTTAATAGTTCGCAAACAAAAGAAAATACATTCATTAAATAACACAAATTTAAAAACTATCTTTTTATTTTTATTTTATTCGAAGATGAAGATTTTAGCAGTAGGAACCCGGTAGGAACCGATTTTCGCAAAAAAACAACCGGGTAGGAACCTCCGGGTATAACCAGGTAGGACCTTTACCAGGTAGGAATCGGGTCCGGGTACAAGTACAACCCTCGGGTCCGGTATTTTGTGCACCTATAATAATTATTAGTGATAAGAAATAAATGTTTTACGGTTTGATAAGTAATGGAGACTAAATGTGTAATTTCTAACAAATAATTAAAAACATAATTCATTTAATTAATTAAGTTTTAAGAAATAAGTATAAAGTTTTGATTTTGATCAATCTCATGGCTAATTGTCTACGATTTCCTCCTCGTATTGTATGCAACAAGTCTTGTTCAAGACAAGAAGTTACAAACTAGTCCATAATTCTGGTGGAAATCTCGAACTATGAACCACTAAAACTAAAGACTATCATGGAACATACGGTTCTTCGAAATAAATTGGAGTACGAAATAAATTAGATTACAAAATAAATTAGAATAAACAAGTAATATATATAGAGGCCGGATATTATACGAAGGGTTTTTAACTTATGAAGGCAAGTGTATTCAGCAGGCGAGTGGTATATCCGTCAACGTTATAATAATAACGCATGTTTTATAAATAATTATGAATGTTTTTATAATAACGCATGTTTCAAATGATAATTAAATGTATTTTATAATAACGCATGAACATAATCACGTATGTTTTATAATTACGAATGACCATAATCACGTATATTATATGCATAATTACGCATGTTAAATGCATAATCACGCATGACAGTAATCACACATGTTAATACGCACAGCAAATCGACATTTTTTAAAATAAAAATATATCAAGATTATACTCAAATTAAAGAGGATAAAATACTTGATTTTATGGTATAATTTTTTTTAAATAATGTTGTACAAAAAGTTATACGTGTTTTAAAAAGATTTGAAAACTTGAAAAAAGTAAACAAAGTTAAGCTATTCCAATTTTATCATTTCAGAATATTTTCACGCTTAAAAACAAATACCTTTGATTTTAACTTTTTCGTAGATCAATGATCTAGAATCATTCGTTACTTCGTACGAAATAAAATCCTTTGTATTTAAAACTTCTTCAATATATATATGCCTACAGAGACAAGTGTGTTACGATATATATGTATCATTAGAGTCACTCTTCGAAAATGTTCAATGGTTCATCGTTACTTTTTTGGAATGGTAACATCTAGATATTATATAATAATTGGGTTTCATCCATACAACACATAAATATCCAGGGCAGGCCACTACAGAAGGAACCAAACCCCCTTACCTGGCCACATACTCTTTTTTTGTGGTTCAAATCCGACAACCTACCATTTGGAACTCACCGGAGTACCGCCAAAACAAAGCCTCCCTAATGGTTCATCGTTACTTAATTGTTAAATTCATAAATAGCATATAAAAAACTAGTAAAGAATAATATATAACACATGAAAAAAGTACTACTTACTTTGTGTGTCTAGATGTGGTTGCCGGTGTATATGACGATAGAAAACCAAAATATGTAAAAAAAATTCTAAGTATATTAGACAAGTTCTCAATGGTTATTTTAGCAATAAAAAATATATACAAATATATTGATTGTTTACTCTAACATAATTTAACATTTTAAAAAATATAATAGCTACTCTAGAACAAAGTTACAAATATAAATCAACAAACATATCTAATACATCACTCTATATTTTGTATTTAAAAAATAAGTTTTTTTAAATGAATTTACTTAAAAGAATAACTAGGTGAGTATGATGATCATTTTGGATATGCCATGGTACAATAATTCGGATTGGTCGTCACAATCATGTATGAAGAATGGCCAAACGAATTAATATCCACCACACATCAAACTATTGGGTCCCAAATATGTGCCATTTTCCACTCTTGTGTACTACCAACCTCAATTTGAAAAGAGAGAATGCCAATTTTTGTTCTATCAACATGCAATTGTATACTTGGTCCATAATTTATATCATTGTAAATTCAAAACTCAAAATTTACAACAATGTTACTTAAGGTCTATAATCAAAACTAAAATTATACTAGTGTAAGAATTATAATGAAAATTAAGAATGATTTAATATAATGCGGTAGAGATTATTTTATTCGATGGTGTGAAGATGTATTTAAAGTTTCCTTTAATATAGGTTTGGCAAGATGGGTGGGACAGGACGGATGACGGCGGTCAACTTGAGTTTAGGTTATAAACGAGTTCTAAAAAAATCGTTTTAAAAAATGTGGCGATTTGACTCCGGTTAAAAACGAGTTCTAAACAAAATAGACTTGGATTTAAATGAGTTAGTTTTAGAAGATAACTAACAAAATATGTTCACCCGCTATATTTTTTATGACAAACTAGTGGTAACGGATGAGGTGGCTGAATGTTGGCTGTGACGAAGGTGATGGTGGTGAGGCGATAGCCCTTTTGACCCCGAGCTAAACCTTGATTCAACCTCCAAACACTTGCCCCGATGAGTTTTATTTTTACTTTTTTATTAAAAAATATACTTTTCTAGAACATAAATACTTTTTTTTTCAAAAAAATAATATTAAGCGTAGTGCAATAATGGGATAGTTTAGGGGGTGCGAGTGGAAGCGGGTTCGAGTGCAGGTAGCCAACGGGTAGATTGGAACACCGTCGCATCCTACGCGGGTTCGGCGGGTACTTTCAGCGGCTACATATACCCGCTGGAATGGGGTATTGAACCCGTTGAAGTTTACTCGAATATAGCCGTTAAAAAAAATTACCCCTATAAATAAATACCCAATCATTTTATACTACTCATTCAACCAAAATATATTCTTTCTAAATATACCATTACTTTTGTATCCAATCAACCAAAATATTAATCGTACGTTATACTACCCACCTGAATCATCGGACGAATCGCTCGACTTCGTGTTCGGCGGTGATAGTATGCAATTCGTATGTGATATTGTCGCTCAAGCCGAAAAGGAAGACACAGCTACATCATCAAGGAAGTATGTACACCGTGATCGAAAACACAATATATGAGAGGCGATCATCAATACCCGACGATCATGTTAGAAGCGGTGGCTTCAAATGATTTATGGTTTTGACATGCGTTTTGTGGTTCACCCGGCTCTAACAACGACATAAATTTTCTCCAACAATCGCCACTTTTTACCAACGAGGAGCTTGGAACCGCACCTAAGTGTCCATTTATAGTTAATGGACGACTATACAAACGTGGATACTATCTTACAGATGAGATATACCCTACTTGTCTACATTTGTTAAATCGTTTTCATATCCAACAATCCCTAAAGAAAAGACATTCAAGAAGGTGCAAGAGTCGGCAAGAAAAAATGTCGAGAGAGCTATCGGTGTGTTAAAAGGGAAAATGGGTATATTTCGTCGACCAAACCGGAATTTAAAATTGCCGAAGATTAGGAACGAGGTATATACGTGCATGATTTTGCACAATATGATTTTAAAGGATGACGGGAACGCAATATCACCTGTCTACATATGGGATCCTCCAGTCGAACCAGTTGTTGACGATAACGTCCTTTCGGAGTTGCACGATGTAGCTACACATATTAGTCTACGATTTGATCTCGTGGAACATATTGCGAGAAACACCCCGGATTTGGACGAAGACGAAGAGTAGATGAATTTTTATTTGTTGTTATGTATTTTTATTTATTGTCTTTTAATTTATTATGTATTTTTAATTAATTAATTAAAGTTTTAGTTTATTAATTTTATTTGTTTTAATTTTGTTTTTTTTAATAAGAAGGTTGGAGGGTAGTTAGAGTATACCACTCCCACCATAGAGGGTAGTTTATTAAAATGATGTGACATCTTGTGATTGGTGAGTTTGGTAGGGTACTTTGAAGTGGAAGGGTACCACTCCCATCTCCCTTAGAGCATTCACAGTCCGTTCCTTATAATTATGTGGGTGAGTTTTGTATATTTTATGGAGTGGTTTAAAATGGTTGTGAGTGAAGGAGTGATAAAAGATATAAGTTTTTTTTGTAAATATAAGGATAAAACTAGTGATTTTTAGTATAATTATAAGGATAAGGAGAGAGAAAAATAAAGATAAAAGATAGAAAAAATAGTGTTTTTTAGTGTAATTATAAGAATATGGAATATAAAGAACGTGCTGAGAATGATCTTAGTGGGTCATGCACGTCGGTTGGTGAACCTGAGAAACGTCAACGTCGTCGTGCGATCGCGTACGTGCACGTGACACTCAATATAGTCAATCCAAATGGACCAATTAAATTCAATGTTGGACTTCTTTACATGTACTCCGTACACGTGTCCAAATGGATACGAAGTGATTGACTGCTCCATGTGGACTCCAGTGGCCACATGCTTGCAATTATCACTTTGTTTAAAATTAAAACTTCTATTATCATTTACCATTTTATCCTTTATTTTCATTTTTTATATGTTTATTGATGATTTTTTATTATACATGTTTATCTCATTATTTATCAAAAAAATATAACTTCTTAACCCGACAATTTTGAATACTTATTTAGGATGCTTTTTTATAAAATAAGTGATTTCAATATAAATAGGTAGTTATACCCACGCTCCGCGGCAGGTGTCTGGTCAATCGTCAATAAAATTCAAATGAAAACGTAGGCGTAACGGCAAAAATAATGTTAATAAAAAAGAAACATATAACTAAATAATAAAAAAAGGAAATAAAATTAAATATTAACGGTTCGGGTAGTCGAAAATCATAAAACCGAATACGGAGACCGGTTCCGATAAAACTAATACCAGCAATGATTTTATTCGCTCATAATAGGTTTGGCTCGTCACGGTACTACAGCGGTAAAGACACTCGCTATAGGCTATGATACCAAAAGAAAAACTCGATTTTGATTCAAAATCCGTTTTAAAAAAAATTATATCTAAATGTTGACAAAAAAAACTAAAAATACACTCGCACTCCGTTCTTTTTAAGTTAACGAACGAAAGTTATTAAAGAAAAACAAAATTATTAGAAAATAAAACAGGTTGTCTTTTAAGGGGTGAAAATGAAAATATTAAAAAATATATAAAAATCACACGGTTAATATAAAAAATAGATGCAGGTCCGATACTGTTCACATCGATATGTATCTTTAACATTGATGAGTGAGATGTGTTGAATAAGTTTTGACTTTAATAAATAATTTAAAAGTTAAAAATTCATATAACTAAATAAGAAATTATTTAATTTTTTGATATGAATTTATAATTTTAATAAAGTTGAAAGTCTTAAAAAAAATATGTGAAGGATGAAGTAGTAATTTGATTAGTAAATAAGATTTTCAAAGTAAAAAATAAAAAAATATATACTGAAATCCGAGTAGATGATTCAGATAAAAACATTTCAAATACACACAACAATCTATGATTCGGTTATATAAATGGTTCCTAGTTCAGCTCTAAAAACATTTTTTAATGATGTTTATGTCCTTTATATAAACATACCTAACCACAACTTACAAATTTTGTATTGTTAGCTAAACAAACAAGACAAACCCATATCGGGTAACAATTACTAAAAACCTTCCAAACTCTTAATAAATTAGTCCACCCAATTATAGCATCTTATAACTACAAAAATAGATAGCAATAAAATTTGTAACACTTCAAGTTATTTTAATATCTATTTAATATCAAAGGTTTTGTAACCTAGCGATGTCTTGATTTAAAGGGTGCGTGATCTAGTCGTTCTAAAATGAATCTATTTAATATCATATCATGTTCAATTTACATGATAATTGTTTCATTTTAACTTTTAACATACTAAACTAATATGGTTACATAGTTAAAAGAAAAGAAAAAATGTCCAAAAGATAACGTATTTTACGCAACTTCATTCTCTTTCATCCTCATCCTCGCTTACAGTTACATCTTCTTTGTCATCGTAGTTATAGGACCCATAGGATTGCATAAGTTTAATATAGCTTTAAAGTAAACCTCCGGATGAGAAAAATTCTTGGTTTTCATTTTAGGTTTACAATCGTACTAACACAAGATATCATTTTCGACAAGCATGGCATAAATTAACAAACCTAACCACGCTAACTACCACCTTCCATAACCACGGTGTAAAGTGTAAACCCTACTTCATGTGGCAAGGTCTTTCCACTACTCTTATCATGATAAATCCGTTTTTTCTTAACGACAATAACGATCCAAAATATTTACAAAGACCTTTCAGATGCTTTACCATTATTCAACTGAATGCAACTTAATTACTTAAACAAATTTTTTTGTTAAATCATAAAACACAAAGGACTTAAACAAAAATACATGAATACTAATAATATATATAAAAAATAAATAAATAAATAAAAACATTTCTTTTTTTAATTTTATTTTTGTTCGGTATTAGTTGAAGAGTTATTATTCCATCTTCGCCTACCCATCCATTTTCTTCACAGAACACTGGTTTTTTTCATCTCATCAATCCCCCATCGTTTCCAACCTCTGAAACCTCCATTTTCCCGCCAGATCAAAATCAATTCGCTTTTTAAATCATCAATACTCTTTCCTCCAACCAAATCGATATAAAAAATCTATATTTCCTTCACGAGTACCGTTTGATTTGAGTTATTTCCGCCATTGTTAGGGTTTTCGGAAGCCTCGATCGATAAAAACGGAATCAAAATCAATCCTGAGATCTTAATTCGTCGAAAATTTCACATTCGTGATTCGTTTTATTGTTTGAATTTGAAGGAGTTGTATAAATTAGGGTTTTACGGAAAATGTTGGGAGCTGGATTGCAGTTTGAACGGAGTCGTGGCGGAGAGGATAGGTTTTACAATCCGTTGAAAGCGAGAATGAATCGTCAGAATCTGGAGAATCTCCGGCGAGCTCGAAGTGACGTCACTCCGACCGAATCTACGATGCCGGATGGACCTGTTGAGCGCGAGAACAGAGGTGCACAGCTGTCGAAACTGATTTCGTTGGAACCGCCGGTGCCGTCACCGGTGTGTAATCTGGAACGGTTTTTGGAGTCGGTTACACCTTCTGTTCCTTCTCAGCATAAGGTTTATTCTTATCTCATTAATATTTTTTTATTAACTGATTTATAGATTAACCATGGATTATTGTTTGATATTAATATTCATACATAACTTATATGGTGATTGGTATGACTTCAATTGCGTTATTTTCGGAACCATTGAAAACTACGAGATTCGCATAAAACACTAGTACGTAGTGGATTGATGGTTTAACGGGAGAGAGAAAGACAGTGAGGCAGACAACTACCTATCTGTCTTATGTATTATAATTAAAGCAAAAAAGTACAAGTATATTGTGCGGTTCTCAACATAATACCTGTTATGAAAAGAACATTCTTCTATGAAGACAATAACTCTTTTGCTTGTTGCTTCATGTATTGTTTACAAAATACTGAAATGTGTTGTAACTTCACATTGTTATTATTTGCAAGAAATGTCAAGGGTTTGTAAATGGTGTGAATTGAACATATTATAAAATATACAGGGGAATTGGAAAGCAACAAAATGGGACCTGAGATGCATGATTGTTAATGGTGTTTTTGGTTGGTTTTGTAACAGAGAGCTACAGGTGGGTGGAGGACTCGTGATGAATGTCAACCGTACTTTGTGCTTGGTGATTTGTGGGAGTCTTTTAAGGAGTGGAGTGCTTATGGTGCTGGAGTTCCGTTGATATTGAATGATACTGATAGTGTTGTTCAGTATTATGTGCCTTATTTGTCTGGAATTCAATTATACATGGACCCTTTGAAGTCTTCAGCAAAATCAAGGTATTAAGATGTATCTTTTGTTTTTGATCTTACATTGTTTTATCTAATGGCTTGAAATCGGTCTTTTTAAGGGGCTGAATCGTTGCAAACACTCATCTCTTTCTTATCTATAATGATTCGATTACGTATTTAGTTTCTTTCCCCCAACGTTGGTTGTATCTGTAAATGCCTGATTTACACCTGTGGCTCATGAATGTTTCTTTTTGGGAAACATAAATTCAATGCAGTAAGAGTGCTTAATGTGTTAGGAACCAAAACTTTATCGAAACAAGTAAACGAGAAAATAGAAGACAATTGTTGGTTGTCTGTCCTGAAACTCTAGAAGATCTATTTATGATATTGTTAATTGGTTCTTTTGTTAATCCACTCTATATAGGGAGTTCACCATTTTCTTATTTATAAAACCCTAATTATCATATAATCCATTTCATGTCTATTGTTGAACCCTAGTTATAATGGGTTGGGCTATCTTGCTAATAAGCTAATTGGTATACAAATAGGACTTCTATATATTGGTTGAGCTATTGTTGTACTCTGTTTTGTACTTTATTACACTTCTTTTGGTGTATATTTTTTTTTGTTGATTTCCAAAGCGTGTTAACGTTTTTTCACCCTGTAAACTTGCATGATTCCGATGTTCTAGGATTGAGTTTATGTTAGATCTATGCATATTTTTATATTTTTGTATAATTCTTGTTAGTATTTATTTAGATAAGCGTCTACAATTAGAATTTTTTATCACTCCGTATTAGATTTGCAGTGTGATTTCATTTTGTCTTCTGTTAAACATTAATCTTGTTTCTTGGTGTGATAGGCAACACAGTGAGGACAGTGATGTTGACTCCATCAGGGACTCAAGTAGTGATGTAAGCAGTGATTTTGATCTCCCAAAGAGTGAACTTTCTCAGCAGTTAGATCAATTGTCACTAAATTTCCAACATGCCCTTCAAGAAGGCTTCTCTAGTGACGAGGGTGAATCTATGAGACCTCAAAGTTGTCTCTCATTCGAGTATCTGGAGCACAGTCAACCTTGGGGTCGGGAACCTTTAACTGACAAGGTTTTGTTTCGTGCAAAAGTCAAACAAATTTGTAAAATGTTATGTCGTTTGTTTAATTTCAAACTAATTCTATCTTTTATTTGCTGTGTAGATACTTGATCTTGCACGTTGCTTCCCTGAACTGAAAAGTGTGAGAAGTTGCGACTTGCTATCTTCTAGTTGGTTATCTGTGGCCTGGTACAACATTCATGAAATTTGTTCTTTTTTTTATCGTATTTATCACATATGATAATATTTTTAACTTGATGGACTTCTTTTGGTTTTTAATAGGTATCCAATTTATAGGATTCCAATGGGACCAACATTGAAAGATCTTGATGCTTGCTTTCTAACCTTTCATTCTCTTCATACACCTATCTCAGGTTTGTAGTTTTCTATATGATATGTGTTTGGATTTTCATTTCAAACCAGATTATTGCAGTTTCAAGTGGCTACAATTAGTTTTTAATGTCTGGATATTATATTACATTTTAATTATCTTATTATTATTATATGTCAAATAATCAGCTTCCTACCAGACACAGTGGTACTGATTTTCAAATGGTATAATAATTTATCTATTTACTTATTCTTTTAAGCTAAGTTGAGTGGCTCGTTCTTTTATTTCACAAGAATGCGCTTTTTGGTCATTTTGATTTTTTAAATAATCAGAGTTTGTCAAACACTCAAATAACTGATTATCTGATTGTCACAACATGAATCAGCAAAAAGCATATCCAAATGTTATCTTCAACAGCTCGTTCGTTTTATTAATATTGGATACTTATTTTGAATAATTGTGTTTTTGAAGGGAATCAATGTGAGCATCCACCAGTTGTCATGCATCCTGGGGAGACAGATGGCGTGCCGAAAATCTCTTTACCAGTGTTTGGTCTTGCTTCATACAAGTTAAAAGCACCACTGTGGATCAACAACGAACGCCTGTTGCTGACTGATCTTTTGCAGGCGGCTGACAGTTGGCTGGCAAACCTTCAGGTCAACCACCCAGATTTTCTTTTTTTTTTCCCGTAGATGATGACGATGTCGTTTCCCAATCCGCTTTAAATCCAAATTGAAAAAATCAAAAATAGGAAGAAAAAAAAACAAGGATAAAGAAGAGAAATGGTAAGAAAAATGATGATGGTATTAAGGGTTAGATAGAATTTAGAGATGGTATAGACAAATGATTGGCAAGACAAACCCTTGTTAAGTTAGCGGGTTTTTTTATTTATAAAAGAAAAAAAAGAAAAAGAAGTGAAATTACATGTTTAAGATGTTGGTTTGTAATGTTATGAGAGTGTGTGATAAGCAGCAGGCTGTATTTTTTTTTTGCCCTGGTGATGTTTTGTAATGGTTGTGGACTAGTCTTAGTATTAGGAGGTGTACCGGTGAGGTGTGTTTTTTGAGCTTAGAATGTTTATGATTCGACTGTCATGTTCATTTGTTTGTGTTTTATAAAAGGTAGCAAGTGAAAACTGATTAGTAGGTATGTTTGGGTTTCTGAATCTTATTTATTTACAAGTGTTTGGGATTTGTTATTAGAGTTTAAAGTAATAGGTTTGGGGATTAAGGTTAGCTTTCGTTATTCTTTCTGTTAAGTTTGGATGAAATAATTAAAATACCCTTTGTGGAAAGTAAGAGGTTCGGGTAGTTAAACTCTTAGTACCCAAACCTCTTACTTGTCGTAAGCCACACGGACTATTTGTGTAATTAATTCTTCTTATTATAACTACTTATCTGTTATTAATTATTCAAAGTGCTTATTATAACAACTTATCTGTGATTACTTATTCAAAGTGCTTATTATAACAACTTCTCTTTTCACTTTTTGATGAACTGTCTTGAAGTTTGTTCTCTATTTTATAAATCGCGGGTTTTAATAACCTGTTAAGTAAACCGCAACAACCCTTTCTATCTCGTTAATTCCTTTGGTTTTTATTTTGAGCTCATTTTTTCTGTGATCGATTGTTTGGTTATGGGTTTTTTATAACTGAGTTTTATGGTTTGGTTATGGTTTTATATTGACGACTGAAATAACCAAATTAGATCGTCGTTAAAACTAACTTTTATATCGTTATAGTTTTTTTTATAAATAATATGCTCCTTGCATATCATTCTTTATAAATTAAAATGGTTGTTTTTTTATTTGCTTTGAAGTTTGATTAAATTTATTTACATTCTAATTTTATTTTCTTTTGTAAATATACCACAAGCACTATATCAATTTTCATAGGAAATATATTCAATATTTTTGAATTCCAATATCCTTAAAAACATTCTGCAAACTAAATACACCTTAATGTATTGAAAGAATGAATGTTTTTTAGGTTAGAACTTAGAAGTGTTATGAATTTTTCTTCTACTTGTACGTTGCACTCAATAATTAATATCGGTATGAGTTTGATACTATGATAAGTAAGAATATGTAAGGATTATAAACCCATTTTTTAGGCTCTTGTTGGAATTCAATGGTATTAGACTATTAGTATATGGAATTCAAGTATATCATGTTTGGTTTGGCATTGAAAGAAATCTAAATTGGAATTGTTGGAATATATTGCTGAAAGTCAAACATAAAGTCAACTGAAGTTGAGGGTTCGTTTTATTAGTACTAATGAAAGTTAGTACCAATGGAGTTAAAAACGTTGGAAAGAACAAGTTTCATCTTTTAGCTTTAAATCAGTTGTAAATGTTTCTAATCGTTTTCAAACGTGATAGTTTGGATTCTTTAAATTTAAAAGGTTTCAGAAGAATTGTTGTATTCATTGTCATAGTAATTCATCTGTAATCATTTAAGTTCAATAGTTGTTGATCAACTTCTAATACATTCAAGTTTTTCGATTCTTCATATGTTATTCTTTGGTGTTTAAGTTTCATCTCAGACAAAAATGAATCCCACAAAATTTCTTCCAACTAAAGGAAATCAACCAAAAGAAACTATTTTAATTTTAATTATTTTCTTGGATTCCAATTCTAATTACTTGATTACTAACTAAACACCCTACATTTAGAGGTTGTTTGGGATTGCTTATTTAACTTTAAAAGTTTTTTTTAATCAAAAGTGCTTATTGACTTATTACTTTTCTAAAATAAGTTTTTTAAAAAAGTGTTAGGATTAGCTTTTGTGCTGGGAAAAGTCAATAAGTCAATAAGTTGTTTTTTAAAAAGTGTTTAACTTAGCTTATTTTTGTAAAATGACTAAAAATGACGTTCTTTTATATTTAAAATCATGTTATACTTTGAGGGTGTTTGAAATTGTTTATTTACATATACTATTATAGGGTAAAGGGTGGTAGATTGGTAATTTTATGTTCAAAAAATCATAAGAAGTTTTAAAAAGCTAATATTTATGACTTTTAGAAAATAACTTTTTAAGACTTATCAAAAGCCAAAATAAAAAAGACTATTATCTATGCCAAACAAATTTTTGACTTATTGACTTCAATAAATTATTTTCAAACTCAATTCCTAACACCCATTAGAGTATAACTAGTTTCATTTTATCAACTCAATTCCTTAAACCGAACATATTTCACACTAACAAAATCCATGACCACAAACTTATCAAATCCTAATTGCATTAGAGTTCTTTCAATAAAAAAAACTTTTGTTTCTTGTTAAATTCACTTTTTTTCAACCGACACCAAGACTTTTTAAGATAAATAAAGCAAATATTCATTTTACCAGATTTAAACCTTAACCGTTTAGTTTTACGATAGCCATTAAAAAATTAGTTTTAAGACACACCACTTACCACCAGATGTCCCGTCAAGAACTATTAAGTATGGGTGTTCATCGGTTATGTTAATAGTTTACTCTGTATTGATTTTTTTAACCTTATCCATTAACCGAACCGAATCGAATTGAAAAATTTTCTAACCAGACCAAATAAACCGATTTCAAAATAAAAGTATATCCAAACAAACCGAACCGTATTGGAAATATATCCAACCGAATAAATCGAATTAAAAAAAATATATATCCGTTAATCGAACCAAAAACCGACTTTACAATTCGATTCAGTTTTTTCAGTTACAAATATGATTCGGTTTTCGATTTTTTTTAACACCCCTGCTGTTAACTACTATTAAGTTCACTTAAACACATATAGAAACAAAAATAAAATATATTTTTCAATAATCATTTCTGGTTGGCAACTTGGCACGTCATTACAAACCCAACACATGCCCCACATAATTACTTACAGGTCCAATAATGGCGACTCCCGTCACTAAAACCAACTTCCCCTCATTACCAGCAGAGCAGCTTGTTAATGGCGGTCTCAATCTCCGTTCTTGTCATCATCGTTTCTCTCCACCTCCTGGCCTTCGTCCTCGCCATCGGCGCCGAACGCCGACGCAGCACGGTACTCAATTTCTCCGTTCTTCAACCTATACCTGTAATTGAAAACCCTAGTAGTTCGTTTACGATTTGTTTGTTAATTAATTAGGCGAAAGTGGTGCCGGATCAGTACGATGAGTCGGATTACTGTGTGTACGCCTCCGATGCGTCGACGGTGTATGGTCTGTCGGCGTTCGGATTGTTGCTGATCAGCCAGACGGTTGTTAACGGCGTTACGAAGTGTTTGTGCTTCGGTAAAGGTCTTGTGAGGGGTAGGTCGAGAAATATGGCGATTTTCTTCTTCGTGTTCTCATGGTGAGTTTGATATTCGCTTAATTCATCATCGATTTCGACGGTGCGATCTTATGTTTTAGTTAGGGCACAGTTTGATTATACGCTGTGTTCGATTTATTCGATTCGGTTTTGATTTTCTTTAACCCTTATCCGTTAACCTAATCGAACCGAATTAGAAATTTTTCTAACCGAACCGAATTCAACGGATAGGATTCGGATTTCGATTTTCTTCGGTTTTCGGTTTTTTTACACCCTCTAGTGTCAATCCTTGTCAGTTTGCGGTTCAGGTTCAAATCAATTCGGTTGCCTCAACAATGGTCAAAACCAGTTCTTGGTTAAACCGGTTTTTGAGGGGAAAACGGAACGGTTCGGTTTTGACCGGTTGAGGGGTTACAAACCGAATTCACGGGCAAAGGCGCAAACCAACAATCAATTAAGTTACTTCAACTCATTATTTCTTTTTCTTTCTTTTTAATTGAATAACTAATTTAGGATTAAAAAATAAATGCGGTGGCGTGAAACCGCTACGCATCTTAGTGATTATGTCCGGTGATTGCCCCTATGCTGATGTGGCAGGACGTGAAACCACTACGGATAGCCTAATAGCATCTCTTACTCTTAACAAATGTAAATCATTCTTAATATGTTTGGTATGTTATTGTACTGGGTTGCTCGACAAGTTTATTGGTAAAAAACCGGTTAACTGAACCATAACCGAACTGAAAAACCCAAGGGAATGAAAACTGACTATTCAGTTTTATAATTTTTTCATAACTAACTTTTCAGTTCGGTTTTGGTTACACACATCCATAAAACTGAATTAGCCGAACCGATCCACTATTTTGAAGTAAAGCAATCGAACCGAACCATTAATTAACATAATCGAGCCGAGCTGAGCCAAACCATTTCCTATATTTATGCTTTTGTTTAAATGTTTGCTTTTGATGATAGAAAATCTTTAACTAATGGTAAAGTCTAAAAGTTAACACCCAAATATGTATAAGATTTAATGAATCTTTTATTTTTGTGAAATCCTAAATCTTTATCCAAATATTTATTTCAATGCATCTTACTGGAATTATCAGATTATTGAATTATCTAAAAGTTTACACCCAAATTTGTATAATATTTAATATTTATTTCATTTCTCAAATTATCAGTAATTGAATCCAAGGTGTATGGTTTGAGGCTATGAGTTATATAATGAGGAATGAAATGATTAAAATTGGGACCGTTTTGACCCGTTACCCAACCCGTTTATATTGGACCTCGGATCAGCAACTGACTGGTTGATTTATTACTCTTTGAACAAACAGGATCAGCTTTCTTGGGGCAGAAGCATGTTTGCTTGCAGGATCTGCAAAGAATGCTTACCACACTAAATATCGAGGCATATACGGTGGTAACAAGTTGTCGTGTGAGACCCTACGCAAAGGCGTATTTGCTGGTGGGGCCGCCTTGGCGTTTATCTCGATGGTAGCATCAGTTGTTTATTATGTGGTTCATTCGAAGGCGGATACGGGTGGATGGGAAAAACATGAACATGGACTGTCTATGGCACCTTTAGAACATCGCAGTCACGGAAGCGCGGGTCAGTTTGAAAAGCTTTGATTAAGTTACGACGGATATAATTTGGTTAATATTAATCATCATATAATTTACTAGCATTATGATTAGTTTATATTGAAATGCTAGTAAAATGTACAACTATATATCTTTTATCTCTGTTGTATGTAAAGGTTTTCAGACACTGCTTTCTCACTCTTTTGATGAGTTAAATATGAAACGGGCCGGGCCGGGCCGGGACCGTGACCAGCGGGTCGGACCAGTTAAACCATTTGTTTGAGGTATTGGTTATTTACAAAGGCTAGTTGAGACTTGTTAAAATGGTGCTTAGTGACAAAAATACATAAAGACCTCTAATAGTTTATTCAAAATAAATAATTTAATTATCTTGATGATATAGATTTTTAAAAAAGGTAGTTAACATTTTAGTTCTTTATAGAACTCAGATGATAGCGTATGAGACATTTTACACCGTTTAAATATTGTCACAACCTTTGCGATTGAAAAGCAAGACTTGAATAATTGACTTAATGAAGCCTTAAATGATATAATACCTTTCCTCTTGTAACAAAACAAACACAACGAACCCAACATTTAAGGACCTATTTGTGAACTATTTTGGTGGGAAGTTGTGTTTATGTTCGTTCATCTACTATATTCCTACAAGTTTCGCGTGAACTTTTGGTTACCCGAAAGTGCCACACGAACGTCAAACCCCCCCCTTCTTCCAGAAAACGCTGCACACAACCCTCATAGATTCTTAATAACCAATCAATTATGCTTGTGCCATAGAAATATTACAATGTTTTTAATATTTCTTAATTGGAAAACCATATTTTTCCATTTAATCTAGGCATAGAAAATTTGTTTCTTTCTTCACCATAGTGGCCAACCCCCTTTCAAAAAAATGTACCCAAAATTAAACTATTTTCCTCTAATTAATTATTCTTGTGCCCCTTCTAGTTTTCTTCCATAAATTCGGAATCCATTCCTCCACCACCACATTAGAGAAGGGAGTACGGTGTCACACCCCAACCGACGGCGGATTATACGTCGGGACGGACGCGGTTGTTCAATAGCACAAGGTTGACTATTTAAGTTTCGATATTTCATTAAATAATAATTTAAGATTCAATACAAGGAATATAACAAGAAATACAACGTTTAATTTATAAGTAGACTAGGTCCAAAAGCATCCTATGTGATCACAGATAAGCCTCCTGATGTAGAACCTGAAACATGTGAAAGAATCTGTCAACTACAAAATAGTTGGTGAGATACAAAGGTTTTGACACAGTTTAACAAGTATTTGAAAAGTATTACAATTCACTATGATTCATGCATTCTATAATGTAAGTATGAGAAAACAAGCATGTTAGACATTGTGCACATCAACCCTCCAACCAAGTTTAGGCATAACCCGCAGGTTACCCTTATAAGTCTCAAGTTTAAAGTTTACTTCAGTAACAATCACCAAGGGCTCCCCCCGAAGGGTCAATCAATCAAGGTGGATTGGTCAAATGCAATAGATCTATCATTGTTACCATAGGCTTGATCAAAGTTAATGAATGTGCTAGTTTTAAGTTTAATCTAAGCATGCAAGTCTCAAGTTTAACATAAGAATAAGCATCTAGTCATAGTTGTACAAGAATTGTATAAGTTTAAAGTTTCTGAACATGGTTCACCCCAAAAGTATAGAAAGGAAAAAGGGGCTAAGTATACTCACTTGGATGATGAATAGTATCCGACACGGATAAGTATTTGCAAGACTTGGAGGGAGAATATCCTCACGATAAGCCTAAGTATGCAAGTTTAAAGATTTAAGTATGATCCTATAAGTCTATGATAAGGATCTAGGATTTCAGGATCGACTAGGGTTCCAAGTGGGAGATGGGAATGGTTGTGTTTGTGAAGTTTAAATCGAGTTTAGAATAAAGATTTTGAATGAATGACACAAGACTTGTATATCAACGTTTAATAAGCTTATAGTTTAGAATAATTTATTAATTAAAATAATTATTTAAAAAGTTTTACATAAGTTATGTGATAATAGTTTAAATTAGTTTTCTAGGTATTTTATAAATAACTTTGTACTAATAGATGAAAGAATAAATGATCATCAAAGATCAACAATAATTATTTAAAAAATAAACAATTATTAAAGATTCATAATGATTATTTAATGAATAAGCAATGGCTAAGAATAAATATTTAAATCACTAGATAATTACTAAGTGTTTATAATAATCATTAAAGAATAATTATTAAGGAACGACACATAATTGTTAAGGGTGAATCTTTATTTAAAAGAACAATTACTTTATCTAATTAAAGGATCAATACAAAGTATTTAAGATTTATTAGGTATTTATTTTATAACTTATCTTGTAATCATAAGTTTAAATATGGAATTAAAATTGAAAGATAAATTATATAGAATTTCTTATGAGGTTTGTATTTTAATTATAAGTTTATAAATGTTTTTGAGGTGTAGATAAAACTATAAGTTTTTATAAATGTTTTAAATAAGTTTTTAGTCTAATGCTTATGTTTTTATAAAGTTTATAAATTTATAAGTTTATAACTTTCTGATAACAACATATATTTGTTTTAAATAAATAAGTAAATAAACCTTGATAGGTACAAATTTTATTAATTTAAAACTAAATAATATGTTTATTCCAGAAAATATAAAATAAATTATAGTTTCTGATTTAGGTTTAGAACATAAGTTTTATAAATGTTTTAAAAGTATATTTATAGTTTTGCATTTAAAACTATTTTATAGAATTAGTTATAGGTTTCAACTAAGTTTAATTTAATTAAAAATATTTCCAGAATATAAAAGTGCAACAAAAAATCAGATTCAAGTTTATAAATGTATAACATAATTTATAAAAATTATAAAAGTTTAAAAACTGATTTTAAAAAGGCTAAAACAATTAAAACGGGTAAAATCGGTTTACCCGGCTCGAACCCGGGTCACTGACCGGGTCGAGGCACTCACGTACAAACTAACCGTCCCGACTACGGGCCTCGTCAGTTCAAAACACGGGAAGGAAATTTATAAACAGAATCCCAAACCAACCCCAAATCCCCGTATGAGCCATAGATCAAGAGTCCGTAAATTCGATCCGTGAATCCCTCTGTCATTGTAAATTGACAGAGGGCAAATGATTATGGAATGAATACGAAACTTTTGGCTTTCGAATTACCTGAAATGATGCCGTAAAGGGGGAGAACGAGTTGGAGTTTCGAAGTCGGCTTGCTCTCGATTCGTTTGAGTATTTGCAGGTGTTGCTTGTAAGAATTGGAGGTTCAGTGAGTTTAAATGTGATGTTCTTAGGGTGTTTCATTCGTATTTATAGTCGATTTCTTTATTAATCGCCGAGTTGGTTGGGGAGATTACGGTTGCACGATATGGTTCGAAATTTGAATAACGCGGGTGTTAGAATCGAAATTGAGCATTGAATTGCATAGGGGTTTGGTCGCATTCTCGAGTCGAAACTCGAGGTGCATTGAATTCGGCCGGATTACGCGTTTTCGATTTCTCGAGCTCGAAAACGGTTCCAGTGGGATTCGAACTTAGGATCTGTTTCCGGGTTCAGGAGTTTAGGAAAAAGACACAACAGGCCCTTGAAGTTTAGAAGCTTTATCATTGAATGTTGAAACATGAATTCAAGTTAGAAATGGGTTTCAAAGTGGGCAGTTTTGGTCCTTGGGTTCTATGAAACAAAATGTGTTTTATTTTTCATAAGATTTCAAATAATATGGTTTCATTTTTGTAAAAATAAAATAAGTTTAATAAGTTTTATTATTTAAAAGTTTTATAACACAATTTCTTATTATGGTTTATAAGTTTCTTTTATTTATGAAAATTATAAACTTGTGAAGTTTCAAGGTGTTTATATATACAAATATATATATATATATATATATATATATATATATATCTTAAGTATAAAATTTGCTTTTCCTTAACTATATATTAATTTAAAACTTTATATTTATTGTTTTCGGAAAAGGGTTTTAACACTAAATCGAGTTTTAAATTTTATAGCACGTGAAAAGGTAAGTCGGAATATCTCGGATATTACAGTCTCCCCTACTTTAGGAAATTTCGTCCCGAAATTAGAGTCGAAGGTTCCTGTTTTAAGTTCATGATACGTGCCAGGGTAATGAGGAAGATACTTCATGTTTTTAAGAAAACCCTGGTTACGTTTTAGGATTTCAATTGGGATGGCTGGGATAAGATAACGCTCAAGTTTCTAAGTTTCCAAAGTATATGGTTGCCAAGAGTTTCCCTACAAAGCATATAGTTTCATTGAAATACATGAAAATTTGTCTTCCGAAATGTATTTGAGAAAATAACTGATGAACTTCCATTTAAGATTTAAAGTGAGATGCATCACTTGGGATGGTTTCGATCATAGTGGAAATGATTTGAGTTTGTAGTCGAACACGTCTAAGGGTTTTGCTACGGTACCCAAGTCCCGTGGTTACTTTTTACGATAAGTCTTAGATCATTGCACACGACAGAGTTTACTATGTCTTCTCATACGCTGATTTTCATACTTACGTGTGCACCCGCAAGCATTCAAATCGTCGCATCGTCCGCATAGGTCCTTCCGTTTGTGTGTGGATCCAGAAAGAATACAAGGATTGGTTTAACACACGACTAGAGTTTCCACATAAGAGTGATCATTGATTAACGAGTCCCTTAGAGAGAAACGTCATTCAATAATTAAAGAGAAGGAATGTGACAAGATTTAGAGTTTCAAGTTTCCTCGTGATTGATTAAGAATACTTCAATCATTGAGTGGTTTAAAGTCTTTACACTTTCCTCGGGTTTGATCAAGAATACATCAAACCTTGAGTAGTTTAAAAGTCTTATATGTTTCCTCATGTTTGAACAAGAATACGTCAAACATGGAATAGTTTAAACTCTTATACGTCCATCGTGTTTGAACAAGCATACGTCCAACATGGAGTAGCTTAAAGTCTTATACGTCCATCGTGTTTGAACAAGCATACGTCAAACATGGAGTAGCTTAAAGTCTCATACGTCCATTGGGTTTGAACAAGCATGCGTCAAACATGGAGTGGCTTAAAGTCTCATACGTTCATCATGTTTGAACAAGCATACGTCAAACATGTGGTAGTTTAAAGTCTCATATGTTCATCATGTTCGAACAAGCATACGTCAAACATAGAATAGCCTTAAAGTCTCTTAGTTTAGCTCCAGTGTATAGAAGTATACGATTACGTTTTGAGTATAAAGTGGTTATCTAAATACTCTAGTGTTTAAGAGAGGTGTGGGATAGCGTTTGGAACAAGATTAACCATTATACGCTTTCTCACAGAAGGTTCGAGTTGTCCAGAAGATTAGTGGATCCCGATGTTTGGTTTAGATAGGAGTCAGGGGATGTACTCTGCTAAAGAGAGTAATGTCCTCCTTCCTGCTAGAGTCTAGTATCATGAGTGAAGTTTTCCCGTGTATATAGAAACGAACGTTTTATCAAGTTTTACAAGGTTTAGTTAAGACGCACACAATGAGTTTTCAAGACTAAGAATTCAAGTATGAGTTTTAATACTAAGAATCCAAGTATGAGTTTTAAGAATCCAAGTATGAGTGTTAAGAATCCAAGTATGAGTTTTAAGAATCCAAGTATGAGTGTTAAGAATCGAAGTGTGAGTTTTAAGAATCCAAGTATGAGTGTTAAGAAACCAAGTATAAGTTTTCAAGACTAATAGTCCAAGTATGAGTTTTAAGACTAAGAATCCAAGTATGAGTGTTAAGAATCCAAGTATGAGTGTTAAGAATTCAAGTATAAGTTTCAAGACTAATAATCCAAGTATGAGTTTTAAGACTAAGAATCCAAGTATGAGTTTCAAGGTAGGAAAAGTCACAAGTTGCAATATTAAGCTTTACATGATCCTTTATTGATCATGTTTAGTTTTAAGAATGTAGGTTTGAGTATTTGTATAAGTTTTTTGCATGACTCAAAAGTTTCTGACCTCATAGTTGTGTATACGAAGTTTAATGCTTTAGCAACGTGTATTTAAGCTTTTTAGTTCCCGTTGTGATTTATAGTGAGTCTTTTACGTGACAAGAGTTAAATGAGAAAGGTCTCCAAGTATAGGGTAACGGGAAAGTTTCGATAAGGTTGATGATAGTGTGTTTATAAATGATTTCATCTTGTTTCATAACAGCAGGTATAGTTTTCTTCTATATGGAGTGTAATTAAGATGTTTTAAAAATGACGAGTTGGACATTGATAAATAGTATAAGTAGGTCTCATGAAAAAGTATGTGTGATTGTCAAATGAAACGTTGGTCAAGTTTAGTAGGGTGAAGTCTATATAAGGGGTAAGGATCATAGTTAATTACGGCAGTGGTTCGTAAGTCGAGTTGTTTTAAAAGAGTGCTTACGAATTAGAAGGTTTGTTCAAAGTTTATTCTTCAAGTATACGTGTCACTTAGGGTTTTTATAGTTTAATGCCACGTTGTTAATTATCTCTAGTACTAACGCGGGCTGCTCTTGAAGAAGTGTTTGGGTGAGAGGGTTAAGTTTGTAATGATGAAAGAAGTGTCAAATTAACAAGTGATAACAAGATGAAATTTCAAAATAACTTTCATTAGATGTTTCAAAATTTGGGCTTCTAGCCCTTACATAAGACAAAATTTAAAATGTAATAGAAATGGAGGCTTCATGCACGTCTTAAGTAGCTCTCCACCAAGAAACAGATTAGTACTACCACAAGTACTGCTAGGGTTACTCGGATGGCAAACCTAGCCTCTGCCGTAGTGGTCTCGGTGCGGTGCTCGAGGATTTCTCTGTCTTCTTCCAAAGTTACGATCTTTTCTTCCTGGATCCAGATTTGATCGGCCAGGTCGTTGATCCTTTGGTTTAACAGGTCGTGCCGAGCCCTATGCTCCATCTCCCTCCTCATAAATTCTTCGGTTTCCAGAAACCTAGGAATGTTAGGCACCGGGATCCCCATTGCCACGGCAGGTACTCCGGCATGCCTAGCCCTTAGGGTAGGGGTAGGTGCTAGGTACGGGTCCCTTGGTGGTGATGAGAACCGGTGGTGAAGATGAGGTGGTTGATAGGGATTCCTCGGTGGTGATGTCCTAGGGTTTCTGGTCCAATTGGTGTTGGCATTAGGGTAGGGACTTGGTTGATACACCGGTGACTCGCTACTCTCTTCGCGGTCGGACTCTCCTCTTGGACGATACACTGGTGAAGAGTGTGAGTGGGAGTCCATTACCTAGCAAGAGTAGAAAGAAAAGGTTGTAAGTAAGTTGATCAAATATATTCGAAAGTTTTTATACATAATACTGAGTTATCTCAGTAATGTTTTCAAAAATAGTTTTAATTGGAAGTTGATGGGCTAACGAGGAAGATTCCCGGAAGAAAGGGGTGGTGATCAGGACTCACTTAAGTACCCTATTTCCCTAGCCAGAACTTTCTCATGGGCCTACAATTTCTCTCAGTTGTTGTCACCGATGTTTGGGTGTATGGTACTATGTCGAGGTTTCATTGTGGGTTTAGAGTCTTAAACGTGGAGCTTGTTTATTCTATAGCAGGCTTCTTCCTTTACAAGGAAATTACTTAGGTTACGAATTTCTTTGTTAAGGTACTTTGGGTTTGAAAGACGTTAAGTTTTTACAAGAAACGGTGATGTGTAAGTTTTAAGGACGTATGAAGGTTTTGAGATTAAAAGTGTAACAAAGTTTTGAGTTAGTCATAAAATGAAGTTTGCTTGAGTGACGAAAAATGAAATGAGACACAAGGGTTTCCCCTTATGTGCCAAATTTATAAAATAATGAAATTTATAGAAGAATTTGTAGAGTAATACATAGTTTTAAGGGTTGTATTACAACGATCACGAAGTTTATTGGGTAGTATCTATAAATATAAGTTTATGTACGTAGTATAATCTCGTAAGAATTTCTCCTTAAAGGTAACTCCTTCAGGTCATGACGAGTAAGCATGCTGTCATGTGACAAGACGGGACTTAAGAATCATAGAATAAAGATTACAGAGGAAAGTTTTTGAATCATGAATTTATGAAGTATATAGTGTTTGAGATAGTACTCGTTTAGTGCATATCACTAAGTAAGTACTTTGACATATCAAGGGAGATCTAAGCTCACTAGTGTTTTAGAGAAGTCATGCATTCCTATAAATGAATACTCATCCCAAGAATTCCCAAGAAAGCATACGGGTTCAACGGTTGATTTGGATTTGTACGAAATGCTTTCCTTGACAGAATTTCCCAGAATACAGGTATTCACCCTTCCGGTCCGCACAAGTTCCCACACATTATCTAGAACTAAAATACTCTTGATGAGAGTTTAGTGGTGGATTAGACTTGAAGCCTAAGAACGTGTCCTTGATGTAGTAGCCTCTTGTAGCACGTAGAAACGTAAAATCTCCAAGTGTTCACATATAAGAATTAAGAAAAGAATGAGGAGAAAGTTCCTAGTAAAGGACATGAGGTAACTCATGTTTGGGTCTCCTAAGTTATAGTCTAGGTCATGTGTCTAATAACCTAATTCCCTATAACCAAGGCTCTGATACCAATCTGTCACACCCCAACCGACGGCGGATTATACGTCGGGGCGGACGCGGTTGTTCAATAGCACAAGGTTGACTATTTAAGTTTCGATATTTCATTAAATAATAATTTAAGATTCAATACAAGGAATATAACGAGAAATACAACGTTTAATTTATAAGTAGACTAGGTCCAAAAGCATCCTATGTGATCACAGATAAGCCTCCTGATGTAGAACCTGAAACATGTGAAAGAATCTGTCAACTACAAAATAGTTGGTGAGATACAAAGGTTTTGACACAGTTTAACAAGTATTTGAAAAGTATTACAATTCACTATGATTCATGCATTCTATAATGTAAGTATGAGAAAACAAGCATGTTAGACATTGTGCACATCAACCCTCCAACCAAGTTTAGGCATAACCCGCAGGTTACCCTTATAAGTCTCAAGTTTAAAGTTTACTTCAGTAACAATCACCAAGGGCTCCCCCCGAAGGGTCAATCAATCAAGGTGGATTGGTCAAATGCAATAGATCTATCATTGTTACCATAGGCTTGATCAAAGTTAATGAATGTGCTAGTTTTAAGTTTAATCTAAGCATGCAAGTCTCAAGTTTAACATAAGAATAAGCATCTAGTCATAGTTGTACAAGAATTGTATAAGTTTAAAGTTTCTGAACATGGTTCACCCCAAAAGTATAGAAAGGAAAAAGGGGCTAAGTATACTCACTTGGATGATGAATAGTATCCGACACGGATAAGTATTTGCAAGACTTGGAGGGAGAATATCCTCACGATAAGCCTAAGTATGCAAGTTTAAAGATTTAAGTATGATCCTATAAGTCTATGATAAGGATCTAGGATTTCAGGATCGACTAGGGTTCCAAGTGGGAGATGGGAATGGTTGTGTTTGTGAAGTTTAAATCGAGTTTAGAATAAAGATTTTGAATGAATGACACAAGACTTGTATATCAACGTTTAATAAGCTTATAGTTTAGAATAATTTATTAATTAAAATAATTATTTAAAAAGTTTTACATAAGTTATGTGATAATAGTTTAAATTAGTTTTCTAGGTATTTTATAAATAACGTTGTACTAATAGATGAAAGAATAAATGATCATCAAAGATCAACAATAATTATTTAAAAAATAAACAATTATTAAAGATTCATAATGATTATTTAATGAATAAGCAATGGCTAAGAATAAATATTTAAATCACTAGATAATTACTAAGTGTTTATAATAATCATTAAAGAATAATTATTAAGGAACGACACATAATTGTTAAGGGTGAATCTTTATTTAAAAGAACAATTACTTTATCTAATTAAAGGATCAATACAAAGTATTTAAGATTTATTAGGTATTTATTTTATAACTTATCTTGTAATCATAAGTTTAAATATGGAATTAAAATTGAAAGATAAATTATATAGAATTTCTTATGAGGTTTGTATTTTAATTATAAGTTTATAAATGTTTTTGAGGTGTAGATAAAACTATAAGTTTTTATAAATGTTTTAAATAAGTTTTTAGTCTAATGCTTATGTTTTTATAAAGTTTATAAATTTATAAGTTTATAACTTTCTGATAACAACATATATTTGTTTTAAATAAATAAGTAAATAAACCTTGATAGGTACAAATTTTATTAATTTAAAACTAAATAATATGTTTATTCCAGAAAATATAAAATAAATTATAGTTTCTGATTTAGGTTTAGAACATAAGTTTTATAAATGTTTTAAAAGTATATTTATAGTTTTGCATTTAAAACTATTTTATAGAATTAGTTATAGGTTTCAACTAAGTTTAATTTAATTAAAAATATTTCCAGAATATAAAAGTGCAACAAAAAATCAGATTCAAGTTTATAAATGTATAACATAATTTATAAAAATTATAAAAGTTTAAAAACTGATTTTAAAAAGGCTAAAACAATTAAAACGGGTAAAATCGGTTTACCCGGCTCGAACCCGGGTCACTGACCGGGTCGAGGCACTCACGTACAAACTAACCGTCCCGACTACGGGCCTCGTCAGTTCAAAACACGGGAAGGAAATTTATAAACAGAATCCCAAACCAACCCCAAATCCCCGTATGAGCCCTAGATCAAGAGTCCGTAAATTCGATCCGTGAATCCCTCTGTCATTGTAAATTGACAGAGGGCAAATGATTATGGAATGAATACGAAACTTTTGGCTTTCGAATTACCTGAAATGATGCCGTAAAGGGGGAGAACGAGTTGGAGTTTCGAAGTCGGCTTGCTCTCGATTCGTTTGAGTATTTGCAGGTGTTGCTTGTAAGAATTGGAGGTTCAGTGAGTTTAAATGTGATGTTCTTAGGGTGTTTCATTCGTATTTATAGTCGATTTCTTCATTAATCGCCGAGTTGGTTGGGGAGATTACGGTTGCACGATATGGTTCGAAATTTGAATAACGCGGGTGTTAGAATCGAAATTGAGCATTGAATTGCATAGGGGTTTGGTCGCATGCTCGAGTCGAAACTCGAGGTGCATTGAATTCGGCCGGATTACGCGTTTTCGATTTCTTGAGCTCGAAAACGGTTCCAGTGGGATTCGAACTTAGGATCTGTTTCCGGGTTCAGGAGTTTAGGAAAAAGACACAACAGGCCCTTGAAGTTTAGAAGCTTTATCATTGAATGTTGAAACATGAATTCAAGTTAGAAATGAGTTTCAAAGTGGGCAGTTTTGGTCCTTGGGTTCTATGAAACAAAATGTGTTTTATTTTTCATAAGATTTCAAATAATATGGTTTCATTTTTGTAAAAATAAAATAAGTTTAATAAGTTTTATTATTTAAAAGTTTTATAACACAATTTCTTATTATGGTTTATAAGTTTCTTTTATTTATGAAAATTATAAACTTGTGAAGTTTCAAGGTGTTTATATATACAAATATATATATATATATATATATATATATATCTTAAGTATAAAATTTGCTTTTCCTTAACTATATATTAATTTAAAACTTTATATTTATTGTTTTCGGAAAAGGGTTTTAACACTAAATCGAGTTTTAAATTTTATAGCACGTGAAAAGGTAAGTCGGAATATCTCGGATATTACATAGGGTTCCTTTATTTTTTTTTATATTTGGTTTGCGTTTAATTTCGTGTTCTTGTTTTATGTTAAACCCTTAATTCCTAATCCTAATTCCTTGTAAGTTGTTTGTTTGGTTTATAAAGGTGATAGGGTAATAATGGAATTATAAACTAAATAGATAGAATTGAACTTGAAGTTTCACGTGACCCGTTTTCCTTGATAATTTAAACTTCAAGCTTCATATAGGGCTATAGGAGTTGTCGGTGTTTTGTCATTGAATTATAGAGTGTGTTTTTTTTTGGAAAGCAGACGTCAGATTCTCTTGGGAGATAGATGATTAAATGCTATTTAAATTGGGCCCAACTGTAACGAACCAAAATCCGGGTTTCGTTTTAATTAAATAAATATTTCTATTTAATATTATGGCGGAAATAATATTTAAGAAATAAGTTGAAACAAATGGGTTTCAAGTTGATTTTGGGGTTATGTAAGTTTTTAACTAGTTTTGGCATGAAAATGGATGAAATGAAAGTTGAGGGACTGAAATTACAAATATGACAAATCTGCCATGTTTGACTAATGAGAAGTCAAAATCCAGAAAAATTGTGAGGTGGGTATCGACTCTTTCAAGGGAGAAAGGAGAAAAAGGAGTTTGAAGCAAAATCTTGCATTTGAGGCTTGATTTGTGAAGGTGTTGGTTTGCACATCATCTTCCTAACATCAAGTAAGTGATAATCATCCTTTTGAGTTCACCATTGTTGGGTTAGTAGATGGGTTTTGTAGAAATCCGAAATTATTGATGCATGGGGTTAATTTGGTGTTAGATTGTTGATAATCTAGCTAAACTAAAGGTAAAGAGTGGTGAATAACATCCTAGAACCTTCTAATTTAGATTATGAGAAATTAGGGTTCATATGGAAAGAATTAGGGGGTTTTTGGGTTATGATGATAGGATGTTAAATTAATGATGAATAAGTGTTTAAATGATGTTAGACACTTGAAAGAACACCAAATTAATATAATGATAAAGACAGAATGAAAAGTTAGTGTCAAGAAAATGGTAATGAAACTCAAGTAGATGAATTTGGGTTGTAAAGGGGTGTTTAGATATGAGTGTAACCAATACGGGTCAGTTTGGGTTGAAAATAGGTGAATGGGGTGTGAACCCAAATAAATGTAATGTTAAAGTATGATAGATTACTAAACTAGGTGTATGTTTTTAGGTAATCAAATTACCCATCGAGAAGGGGGAACGGGATCTTCGAATCCGAAAGGTAAGTGTTCTTGCACTTACTTAGTATTGTTGATAAATTGTGATACTTGTGTGGTATGGTTGCATATTAAGTTATGTGGTATGAATGTGTATGAATATGCATGAATTTGTGAATAAATGTATTATAGTTAAAATACTATAATGGAAATGTGATGAAGTTATGGTCTAAGTATCATAATGAAAATGTGATTAATTTATGGTCTAAGTATCATAATGGAAATGTGGTGAAATTATGGTCTAAGTACCATGTTGGAATGTAAAGGAGTTATGGTTTTGTGCCATAATGGAAATGAAAGGTTGTCAAATGTGGGATGATTATAAAGAAGGAAAGGAACTTGTATAGTGTTATGCAAGTGACATGTTGCCTAATGAGTAATTGGGTGGAAACGGGTCAAATGGGTGAATGAGTGAAATTAGGAATGATCTTACCTTGTTATTATGATTTGTCTTAATTACTAATGGTGAATATTTATGTGGTGATAAGTAGGAAAAGCTCCGATGTAATCAAGGTCAAGTCTATGGCAAATGATGGATTCTCGTATGCGTTTCTGTTAGTTTTGTGTGTAAATAGAAGTCCATCAAAGGGTTGTTTAACGATTCTTAAAGTTGTAATTTCGTTCAAAAGCATGATGTTTGAATGTTAGAACCCAACCCCAAGTGTTGGAGAAATTTTATGGTTAATGGGTGAAAAGTTGAAAATTTTGGCTAAGAGTTGAAAACTGGGCAACTGAGTAAACTTTTTGTTTACATAGGTCCCTCGCGGTACGCGAGAGACCTGGTTCTCGGGCGGCCTTTTTGGAGCTTCTTCGCGGTACCCGAAGATGGAGGCATGGTCCCTCGCGGTACGCGAGGGACATATAAAAAAAAGAAGAAAAGTTTTTTTGGGACGAATGCTTCCGCGTGTTTAATGATTAAATAATCGGTGTTTGAAATTAGAGTGTTATACTGATGCGTGTAAACTGTATATATATTTTAATAAAGAATTTTCACACAATATGAGTTTTAAAAAGGGTTTTCACCAAAAACTAATCACACACACATCGGGCAGTGTACCCGTCGGATAACAATATAGTAAAGGTAAGAACCGGATATCAATCCGTGGACACAGTGGAATGCGATAATAAACCGGAACTAAAATCTAATCAAGTGAGGGTATAAAGATATTTTGAAGAGTTTTGTTTAATTAACTAACATGCAAATATATGAAAACTAAGCTAAGGTCACAATTCAAACGATTAGGGAGAAAATATCACTTCGGTGTCGAATCCATCTAGAATACATCCAATACACTCATAGGAACATGGCAATCACACGAAACATAAATTGACTAAACTCTTGTCAAAGATATCTAATCAAATGACTATTCGAAAAGCTAGCATGAATTATACAAACTAACCACCTAAAATCATACAATGAAGCTCACGTGTTTAACAATCATGCTAATGTTTATAAAGATTAAACTAGTTTCCGATTAAGGTACGCTAGTCCAACAACTAGTTGGAAAGATAATATGAACAACACACTACCCACCTCAAGTTGATTAAATTAGACAACAATATGCATTTCTTCAACATACAATGTTCATGTAAAGATTATATAAATTAGGAGAATGTGTCAACAATTCCTAGATAAACATAAAACTAAGCATGAAACATTCTAACAAACACTTTGTCTTTCCAAACATAAGCATAAGGATACACATACAAATATAATGATTCATAAACAAGACTTCATTCACCATTCCTAGTCAAAAGCCATAAACTAGTATAAATACATACACCAATTTATGAATATAAGCATAAACCATAAGTTTTCCAACATAATATGATATACACAAACACAAGTCTTGTAAACATCTCAAAACACTTGAATACATAATTTCATTGAAGAATAATCATACGGTTGTCATAACATTAACACAATAGTTGCCAATAATCCATGAATGTTGTTAAATGTATCTAAACTTCATCTAAACCAAAGTGAACAGGAGTTTTAGCCCATCATGAGCACAAGAATTACAAATAAACAGGGAAAAGTAGTGAGAAACATGATATGAAAACAAGAATCAAACCACTCCTCCAAGCCTAGATGTTGTTGTTGATGTAAGATGATCCTCTTGATGTTGTATCCTCTCCAAGAATCTTGAAATATGGCTGGAACAAGAGAAATACGAGCTGGAACAGTAGACTTTCTCCCCTGGTTGCTTGATGTCTGAATGAGAGTTTAAGTTCTGTTTAAATAGAAAAGGGGAGGCACGACCGTGTTAAGAGAGAGGGCACGACCGTGCCAAGTGCAAAGGCGCGGTCGCGTCTAGGTCTTTGCCGCGACCGTGTGACAGAGGGTTGACCGATCCGGAGCTTCCATTGGGTCTCTTGCTTCGAGGTGTCAGACTCACGGGTGTTCCCGCGACCGTGTGGAGGCAGGGCACGGTTGTGCCTTGCCTTTTGGCTTGGCGCGGTCGTGCCATGTACGGGGCGCGACCGTGCTTAGGGTTTGCAAGTTAGGCACGACCGTGCCTTCATCACAGAAACCCTAAAAACTTCACTTTTTATCCTGGAATCTTCTTGTTTGTTCACAAGCTTCACAAAAACCTACAAAACAGGAAATGAAGCAAATAAGTGCCTAAACGTTGAATATAACCAAGAATTGATCGTTAAATGAGCGAAGTTTTGTGCCAAAAAGATGTGTAAATACTAACACATCAAACAACCCCACACTTGAACATTGCTTGTCCTCAAGCAATAAATCAAAATAAAACAAAACTTCCAATGACACTATGGATCAATTCGGAAAACCGTAAGCATTAATAAATTTATAAAGGTTTGACAAGAAATGCAAAATTAACTAAATGAAACCCAATGAACCCAATGAAGTGACAACCGAATGAGCAAATGAATATGCCTAGGAAATCATTAGCATGCAACTTTATGCTTCTCACAATGTTCACACACACTCGGGAATATATATGATCATACAAGTAATGGTGTATGTATATAACACTCAAATGCCAAGACAATTAACATGCATAAATCATAAGCTTGTTAAAAGATCAAATCTCTATCAACTAACATGAAACAAAGCACAAATCAAGAGGGCTTTAAACGGGTTGTAACTTGGCAATGGTTAAGGGTAAGGAAACGGAATTTAAAAGTGGCTAAATGGCTAAAAACCCGGCGGTTATGCTAATTCAAAATCTAAAACACTTCTAATATGAAAAATAAACTAACTAATACTTCCGTATATAGGTAAGAGCTAACAACCGAATTCTTTCCATCTTTGCTCACAAAATTGCTCTAATCGACTATATTTCACCTGATTTTGGTGATATAATTTTTTTTTTCACTATTTCTTTTCTTTTGAAGGGAACTAAGTCAATATGCATCTTTCCTTAGCTAAAAACTTCTCAAGAATTTGAAGATTACAACAAAGTAAAAGCTATAAAATTAACAATAGCCGACCGAATTTCTAACACGGGTAAAAAATAGAATAAATAAGTAAAAAGGCTAATGAAGGTTTAATGGCGGTGTAATGTGGGTAATAAAAGAAAGAACATGGGATAGGCTCAACGTGGTTAACTAGTGGATGTGTTCGGGTAAGGGAAAACAAAGATAAAAGGCTAACAAAGTGGGTTATCCTAATGCCTCAATCATTTTTATGCAATATTTATGTTCATGATTTCGAAATGTATACTAAAAGCAAGTTCTAACAAGCATGAAACATCCGGCACACTCAAATCCGCAAAAACGAGAGCAAACAATGTCTAAAGCTATCAAGGCTCAAAAATAAACTCACGGAAACGGAAAGGAATGGGTGTAAGCAAAAGGTTACATGCAATTCATTCATTTAGCTCACTAAAACTCATGGTTATCACAAAAAATTGGGTTTGACTCAATGGAATTTCTATCTCAATTACTTTCGAAAAATCAAACCTCTATTATTTACTAAAAATTGTGAATGCTAAACGGTTAACTTTTAATTTAGTGCTAATAAAAAATTATGAAGGAATATTTTGCAAAAAATGAATCGATAAAATGCTAAAAGGACAAACAATGCGCGAATACAATCCCACCCTACACTTAGAATTGTACATTGCCCTCAATGTATAACAAAAAAATAATGTAAAGCAAAGAATGAACACCCAACCCCACACTTAGAAACATACATTGCCCACAATGTATACAAAAACATGCAAAGCAAAATGGAATGCAATGCAATGGAGTGTGAAGGGATAACTGAAACTTCCCTCGTGTCGATCATGGCACACGCAAAAATCCAACCCACAACAATGACGTTCCACGTAGTTCCACAATTCCAAGATCTAATCAAGACTAACATCAAACACAGATCAGTAACATCAAGCCAAAATATAAACACAAATATATACAACAGTACATGGAAACAAAAGTACAAGGAAACAAAAGTACAACATAAACGCCGTAGCGCGATACAAGAGTTTGTACAATACAACAAAAGTACAACTCACAAAAGGTGATACCAAAACAGTGGAGGGCACTACTCCTCCATCTCAAAATCCTCAAGAGCAAGGCCGGCACCCTCTGCTCCATCTCCTCCGGGTGGTGGTGACTGATGATGCGGTGGTGGTGATGGCTGATGCTGCGGTGATGGTGGTGGCTGATGCTGATCGGGCTGCTGCCCTGGCTGCATAAAGAATGGGAGGGGAACCACGTATGGTGCCCCGCCAGCAGCAGCAGCAGCAGCGGCGCACTGGACCTCATACTGCCAGGCCCAGTAGCGCATGAATAAATCATGGGAGACGGTCACCGGAGGTGGTGGTGGAGGCGGAGGAGGTGGAGGAGGCGGCGGAACAACTGGATCCTCGACATGATGCTCGTGGTGCTCCTGCTCTTGCTGAGCTGCGTGTGCCTGATGGGCGGCGGCAATAGCCTCGTCCTCGGCCTGGACAACATCTGGATCGGGGCCCGGACGGTCTGGATCCCATACCCGTCCCCATCTGTCAACCAATCTAATCCCTCCTGCTCCTCGACGAGCTACGTGCATGTTTCTGAGTGTCTGCACGGTCATCACGACGGTCTCGACCACAGGGGTCAGGTCCCCTATCAAATCGTCGGTCAGCAGCTGAAAGTGCCTCGCCAACTTGGTCACAAAGTGACCTCCACAGATGGCGCTGGTAACATCGCGCCCCGAGCTGTTCACCAAGTACCCCGCGATAGAGTGCGCAAGATTGCAAGTGCGCGGGCGTACAAGGCAAAACAGATAAAATAACTCCCTCAAATTTACTACCGTCTCTCCCTGCCCTCGCCCAGATATGGAATAAACAATGCAGCGATGAAGAACACGGTGTAGCGGATCCCGAAGGCTCGAAGCCTTGGTCAAACTCGGATCGTAAATCCCAAAACCAAACTCATGCCAGAACTGGTCCTTATCCTCCTCTGTCGGGAACTCGGTGGTACCCTCAGTGAATATCTCAGTCTGGAGCTCCTGTCTCGTGTACAATCCTAACAATCTCCCAAACCGGGCAACCGACATCACTCGCCACTCCCCACCTAACCTAAACCTAATCGTCTCGGGCTGTTCTAGGTCTAAGCAAGGATAATCGAACTCATATGTGGAGAAAAACTCCATCACAAGCTCTATATACTGGATAGCATGGAACCTGAACAAACGGCGCCAGGGGGCGGTGACAAGATCGTCCCATCGGTCCCTCTGACCAATGGCATCTATGGCGGCCGGCTCCAAACGAAGAGCGGCTAAAATCCGGCCTCGGCGGGGCCACAGAACATCCAGACGAGCCTCGTACTCGTGCTCGTTGAGATCGAACTCCAAGTATGGGTGATCCCTGTTGCCTGCCATCTGCACGACAACAAAATTAAAATCACAACAGTTATGAAGACGCTAAACTGAAGTTATGAAGTTTCTGACCTAATTATGAAGGGGCACGGTCGCGCCTGGGAAGGGGCACGACCGCGCAAAGGCCAAAATCTGAGCCCACGGTCGCGCCTTGGGCGACCACGGGCAGTCCAAACCCGGCAGACACGGTCGCGCCTGAGAAGGGCACGACCGCGCCTAGGTCAAAAGAAGGCCACGGCCGCGCTAGAATGACACACGGGCGCGCCTTGGACAAACCCATGCTAGCACGACCGCGCTAGTGAGAGACACGGCCGTGCTCAATCCAAACCTTCATCCTGGAAACCATTTAAGCCAGGCACGACCGCGCCTAGGTCAAGAGCGCGGTCGTGCTCCTCCCCAAATTGGGGTTTCAGATTCAAAATTGGACATTTTTAACATGGCTACGAAGGGGCTTGTAATGCAATACAATTCCAGGATGCTAAACTACCTATGGCTACATAATTACACCTAAAATGAAGTTCAAAAACAGAAAAAAACTAAAAACCTAGAATTTTATATAAAAAAAGAAAAATTACGGTCCTAATCACGAACATAACAATGAAAAGATTAGAATATCGGGGGCGTACCTGACTTCGAAGGAACGGAGATCAATAATACGGAAAGGAAGAAAATCGCTCGTAGGGAGGGTCTCGTTTTGGGGTAAAAAATGGCGAACACTGCCGTTTGATTTAACTTAACCTGCCCCAAATTTCTGAGGCACGACCGCGCTACTTACATAGGCACGACCGCGCCAAGGTCTAGAGGTACGACCGCGCCCATAGCTAGGCACGACCGCGCCAAGGTCTAGAGGCACGACCGCGCCCATAGCTAGGCACGACCGTGTCTCATGCCCAGCAGACACAGAAACCTGATTTTTTATGAGGAGTGTTCCAAACCCGACTGCGATTCTTCCAAGTTAAAATTTCTAAAAATTCAGAAGACATACCTGTGACATTCCAAGCATTTCCCCAAATCCGCTCGATCCAAAATACGCTCCGAATACCTAAACTCAAAAATAAATGGTAAAATCCTAAAAATTAATAAAAATAGGAAAATAAACATAGAAACAAAATCTAAGAATTGTTACCAAAACAGGCTAAGTTTATTAACGAGTCGTTAGCTAGACTCGAGTCCCCGAATTCATTTGTCCTTGGGGTGGAGGTCAACTACCTCCAATTCTGGGTCAACCGGTCCGTCGATATATGGCTTAAGACGATGACCGTTGACCATGAAGATCCTCCAATCTTCATGTTCAATCTCGACGGTCCCATAAGGAAACACCTCCTTAACCTTGTAAGGACCCGTCCATCGGGACTTTAACTTCCCGGGAAACAAACGCAACCTAGAGTTGTATAGCAACACACGACCACCCACTCGGAATTCCTTCTTGTCCTTCAAGCGTCGGTCATGTAAACTCTTAGTGCGCTCCTTGTAGATCGTGGAGTTTGCATAGGCTTGATTCCTCAACTCATCATGCTCATGAATCTGAGTGAACCGGTTCTCTCCCGCGCTCACCAAGTCAAGATTCACCGCCTTCAACGCCCAATAAGCCTTGTGCTCTAACTCCACCGGAAGATGGCACGCCTTCCCATAGATCAACCTAAATGGTGTGGTACCAATAGGCGTCTTATACGCAGTCCGGAAGGCCCAAAGTGCATCATCTAACCTGTCCGACCAATCCTTACGGTTTTGACCAACCGTCTTCTCAAGAATCCGCTTTATGCCCCGGTTCGTGACCTCTACCTGTCCACTGGTCTGTGGATGGTAGGCTGTGGAGAATCTATGGTTCACACCATATCGTGATAATGCCTTCTCCAACTGGGAGTTGCAGAAGTGGGTCCCACGGTCACTAATAAGGGCTTTGGGGGCACCAAAGCGAGAGAATAGTCTCTTCAGAAACTGAACAACCACCCTAGCATCATTAGTGGGCAAGGCTTGAGCCTCGGCCCACTTAGAAACGTAGTCAACAACGACTAGGATATACCGGTTGCCACGAGAAGCTGGGAAAGGTCCCATAAAGTCAATACCCCAAACATAAAAAATCTCACAAATCTGGATGCTGTTCTAGGGCATCTCATTCCTAGATGAGATGTTGCTCGCCCTCTGGCAAGCGTCACAAGCTCGGATCATCTCATGAGCATCCCGGAAGATGGTAGGCCAGAAGAAACCGGCGTCAAAGACCTTCTTCGCGGTCAAGGTAGCTCCATGGTGTCCGCCTGTCGGGCCCTCGTGGCAGTGTCTAAGCACCTGACGTGCCTCATCTCCGAACACACACCTGCGCACGATCTGATCAGCCCCGACTTGAAATAAATAGGGATCCTCCCAAAGATAGTGCTTCACATCCGCAAAGAACTTTCGCTTCTACTGATGCGTTAAGCCCTTAATCACGATCCCACTAGCAAGAAAGTTTGCAAAATCAGCAAACCAGGGACACTCCTCATCCTGTGTCTGTATGTGCATGAGAAACTCGTGGGGAAAATTGTCATTTATGGATGACCCCACAAGTTCAGATGAAGCTGAGCACTCAAGACGGGACAAGTGGTCCGCTGCGACATTCTCCGCGCCCTTCTTATCACGGATCTCAATATCGAACTCCTGAAGCAGCAAAACCCACCGGATCAGTCGGGGTTTGGCATCCTGTTTGCTGAACAGGTTTCGAAGAGCTGCATGGTCAGTGAATACAATGGTCTTTGATAGGACGAGATAAGACCGGAATTTATCGAAAGCGAAGACAACGGCTAGGAGCTCTTTCTCCGTTGTGGTGTAGTGCTCCTGTGCATCATTGAGCGTCTTGCTCGCATAATAAATCAGGTGGAACTGCTTCTCTCTCCTCTTTCCTAGGACCGCCCCAACAGCGAAGTCGCTCGCGTCACACATGATCTCAAATGGCAACTTCCAATCAGGAGCTACCATGATAGGGGCATTCACCAACTTCTCTTTCAACAAATTGAATGCACTAAGGCATTCGTCGGAGAATACGAACTGGGCTTCCTTCTCAAGAAGCTGGGTCATCGGTCGGGCAATCTTAGAAAAATCTTTAATAAAGCGTCTGTAAAAGCCCGCGTGACCAAGGAAGCTACGAATAGATTTCACGGAAGTCGGCGGGGGCAGCTTAGATATGGTATCAATCTTAGCTCTATCAACCTCAATCCCCGCGCGTGAAACCTTGTGCCCAAGCACAATGCCCTCCTTCACCATGAAGTGGCATTTCTCCCAGTTCAACACTAGATTGGCCTCTATGCACCTGGCCAACATCCTCTCCAGATTCCCGAGGCAATGATCAAAGGAACTCCCAAACACAGAAAAGTCATCCATGAAAACCTCCATGGAGTCCTCAATCATATCATGGAAAATGGCCACCATGCAACGCTGGAAAGTGGCCGGAGCATTACACAATCCAAAGGGCATCCGCCGATAAGCAAATGTGCCATAGGGACATGTGAATGTCGTCTTCTCCTGGTCCTCAGGAGCGATCGGGATCTGGAAGTAGCCAGAGAAGCCATCCAGGAAACAATAGAACATCTTCCCCGCTAATCTCTCCAACATCTGATCAATGAACAGGAGGGGGAAATGATCCTTCCGAGTAGCATCATTGAGTTTGCGGTAATCGATGCACACTCTCCAACCTGTGACTGTACGAGTAGGAATCAGCTCATTCCTCTCGTTGGTGATAACAGTCATGCCTCCCTTCTTAGGGACAACCTGAACCGGGCTAACCCAAGGCGAATCGGAGATGGGATAAATCAAACCTGCATCAAGTAACTTGATCACCTCCTTCTTCACCACCTCCTGCATGTTCGGGTTCAACCTCCTCTGGTGCTGCACAGCGGGTCTGTAGTCATCCTCCATAAGGATCTTATGGGTACAGAAAGAGGGATTAATTCCCTTAATGTCCATAATCCTCCATGCAATAGCCTGCTTGTGCTGCTTCAGCACCTCCAATAGCCTCTCCTTCTCATCACTCGTCAAATCAGAGGCGATAATGACAGGTAATCGAGACTCACCATCTAAAAAGGCATACTCCAAATGGCTCGGGAGCTCCTTAAGCTCAACAGGTGGTGGGTCCTCAACAGAAGGCCGCTCAATCGGCTCAGAATCTCTAGCAACCATTGCGAAAACCGCTGAACACTGGGGAAATTCATAGCTCTCCTGGCTAAACAACTGCTCATCAAACTGATCCTCACCAATTGGATCAATCGTCTCCCCCCTACAATCTGGGTGTCCAGGGACTCCTCCTCAGCTGTGTCCTGGAGATGATCACTCACACAAGAATAGATAGTCTCAACAAAGTAAAGTGAATCATCCTGATTCTGGGTGTGCTGCATGGATCTCCCAACATCAAAGGTCACCTCCTCTTCATCCACCCTCAATGTAAGCCTCCCTGAATACACATCAATCAGGGCCTTAGCGGTGGCCAGGAACGATCGACCTAGAATAATAAGGACATTCTTGTCCTCGTCCATGTCCAGAATCACAAAGTCTACAGGAAACACAAAACGGTCCACCTTAACCAACATATTCTCCACTATCCCTCGCGGATACTTGACCGAACGATCGGCCAGCTGGATACTCATGCGTGTTGGTGCAGGTTCTCCCAACTCAAGCTTAGCAAAGACCGCATATGGCATGAGGTTAATGCTAGCACCAAGGTCAGCTAAGGCGTTGCTAACCGACAAGCTACCTATCAAACAGGGGATGGTAAAACTCCCCGGATCTCGTCTCTTCTCCGGTAGAATGTTCTAAATCACCGCCGAACACTCCTCATTTAGCGTCACCTGAGACAACTCCTCCAATTTCCTCTTATTTGTGAGGATTTCCTTCAAAAATCTCGCATACTTAGGCATCTGAGCTAGAGCCTCCACAAATGGCAAGTTGATATGCAACTGCTTAAACAACCCTAGAAACTTACCATACTGCTCCTCCATCTTCTGTTTCTTCAATCTGCCTGGGTATGGAACGGCGGGAGTGTAATCTCTCACAGGCTCGCGAGGGCGTGATGTGCTCGTCGGTTTACCCCTCGGCGGTGTCTCATCCGGAATCTCAATCACAACCTCCTCCTCGGATGACTCATGCACAGGGACCTGCGGATCCGGTCCTGTGCCTCTACCGCTCCTTGTAGTAATGGCCTTCACATGAGCCTTAGGATTGGGCTCAGTGTTACTAGGCAGGCCACCTGGCGATCTCTCAGAAAGAAGCTTCGCGATCTGCCTGACCTGGTTCTCTATGGTCTGGATTGAAGCTTTCTGATTCCTTAACTCAGTCTCATGCGTGTGAAAACGCTCCTCCATGTAACGGTTCTGCTTCTCTGCCAACTGATTCTGACTCTCCGAGTTGGCAAGTAGCCGTACAACCATGTCCTCCAAACTGGATTTACCCTCAGGAGCGGGTGGTGGACCGCTGCTAGAACCTTGGCCTTGAAACTGGCCCTGCTGAGGTCGGAACTGGGAACTCTGTTGTAACATTTCTGTTTTTTTTTTACCATGTAAACGTTTCGATGCAATAAACGAGTATTTCAATTTCAATTCGTGTGCAACAACCGTAAAAGCAATTACACATACAATACATTATGTTACAATAACAACTGAAAACGCCATTATCTCACAAGCCCCGAGGACCAAAACTGACAAAACTACAAAACTAGGCAAGCACGGTCGCGCCTAAGACTAGGCACGGTCGCGCCTGCAGACCTAAGCACGGTCGTGCCTAATACAGGCACGGTCGCGCTGCTGAAACCACGTGACTCTGCAGAAGTCAGATCACAGCCATACTCGACGATTTCGCAAAATTTAAAGAATGGTCAAAGCCGGTTTTCGCGCGTCAGACCATACTTGACTGAATACAACCTGCAACACGCATCAATTACACTCCAATTTACAGATTTGTTTAATCCCATACCCACCACAATCATGACTCGCGAATTCGTCGATATAGAGCCAGTTGCACGCTTCCTACACCCTCATATGCATCCACACAATCACCCAGAACTCTCACTCGACACTCATACAACCTCTGTCGTCCGATTGATCGCCGAGAAGCAAAGCCGTCGACCCGTAGCCGACTGCATTAAATTGCCCTATTATAACAAGTAAGTAATACACCACTAGCTTCGTATCACCCCCTACTACGAAAACCCTATGCCAATTCGTAGTAGAAACACTCAAATCGGCCAGATTTTTGAACGAGAAAACGAAACTACACTTTTAGTCGAACTACCACTTAAACACGAAATAAATCCAATTAAACCTTATAGATAGCTTCGTAATCATCCACTAAATGAAATCCCTAAGATACCAGAAGTGTTTAATATAAGAATCGAGCGAATTGAGTCTGGAAAAGACCCGACACGGTCGCGCTCATCACTGAGCGCGGTCGTGCCTGACCAAGCACAGTCGTGGTCCGAGTAAGGCCTGGTCGTGCTTACCGAGCAAACAAGTTCTGACCAAAAACAAACACTAGGCGCGGTCGTGCCGGACACGAGCACGGTCGTGCTCCATGACCAGAACCTCTGTAGCCTTCTGACTCGACCACGGGCGCGCTCCAGACCACCACGGTCACGCCCGGAGGCGAGCGCGGTCGTGCCGTTGATGAGCACGGTCGTGCTCAGTCAGAACTGAATCTTTACAGTTTCTCAGATTTGATGATTTTTATAAAACTTATGTTATAAACTTAACTGTTTAAACAGAATCTCACCATTATTAAGCACAACAATTATTTTCATCGATTAAATTGTTTTAAACCAATTCTTACCATTTGAAAATACATTTTCATTTAAAATTTCTAAATTTATAAAAAGTTATAACAAGATTTTATAAAACACTTTATTATGAAAAAGACTTTTATAAACCAATTGTATAAATCCTAGTTACATCAAATAAAACTTATATAAATATAAACTACTTTATATTTTGTGACGTTTTCTAAAATAAGTAGATAAAACGAATTCGTTTGTTTATATTACATTCAATTAAATATATATACCACACAACCTTATATTTTAAATTCATAACTAAACGATACAATTCATTAGTGCAAATCCTTACGCTTGCAATACACTGAAACACTATAGTTACTTTAAACCTTATACACCGCATTAATACACGTCATACATTTACTCGATAGGTCAAGCTCCGTGACCCACAAACACTTAACATTTACTTGGTTGTGCAATCTACACTCTCCAACACATGTGAGTCTACATAACCCCACTTTTACTCTTTTTCACCTTTGGGGTGGACATGATTTACATTAAACAAATTGCAACTCTTTCATAGTACAATCCTTACTTGATTACATGAATTATTTGTGCAATATGCTTGAATGCTATGAGTTATTACTATACATACATGACGCAACTCATGCAATCATTAACTCTGTACAAGCCAACGGTAAACAAGGATAGTACTATTGAGTCTGACAAACCCACCCGGGTAGGGTGTTTGTTACCGACTTTACATTAGGGTAACCTGCGTGTTATGCCTCAGTCACAAGGTTTGATTGTGCACCTAGTATAACTATAGATTCTCCATATTTGTCTTATATACCATGTGAATCAAGGAATTGTATAAACAGTTTTGAACTCTTATTTGTGTGTCAAAACTTATGTATGCTCACCAACTTTTTAGTTGACCCTTGTTTTTAAATCATGTTTCAGGTGCTAACAATTGAGATGATTACAAGTTGCTTCCACCTAATTTGAGGACCTAGTTAAAAGGCTCTAAAATAAACATTGTTATGTATTTTGTTATGTTTCGTGTACTTGTTGGATTGTTGTTTGATTTCAATGAAAACTGCATGTTTAATTATTTCAACCTTAGCAAACCATGAGCTATGAACAGTCTGCACGCTTCACGCCCCGACGTTTCCGCCGCCGGTTGGGGTGTGACATCTGTCCCTGAGACTGGTGAGACTGATGCTGGAATGGGGGGCGCTGAGTGAATCCGGGTGGTTGCTGGCTATTGTTGCCAGACTTCCAACTGAAATTTGGGTGATTCCTCCACCCCGGATTATATGTGTTGCTGTAGGGATTATTCTGGGGGCGATTCTGGTTGGACATGAAATCAACCTGCTAGTGGGCCCCCTGATCCCCAATCTGACAAGCATTCGTGGGATGCGCCCCACCACAAAACTAACACAAGGGCTGGGCCTTGTGGACATGCATCTGATCAATCTTGGTGGAAAGTGCTTCCACCTGGGCAGCTAAAGAGGTAATTCCATCCACTTGATGGACACCCTGCCTCTGAGTCCTCGCTCGGGAAGTATGCTGAGTGTAGCTCTTCGCTGCTACCTTCTCTAGCAAGTCATACGCCTCCTGGGGTGTCTTCGTCCCAATGTCTCCACCCGCGTATGCATCAATCAGCTGCTTCCCGCTCATCTCTAGACCATTGTAGAAGGTCTCACACTGCTGCCACTTCAACAATCCATGGTGGGGAACCTTCCTCATCAGTTCCTTGAATCTCTCCCACGCCTCGTAGATCGTCTCCCCGTCGTCCTGCTGGAAAGAAAGAATCCTAGCCCTCAACTTTGATGTTTTCTCCGGAGGGAAATACTTTTCTAAGAATTTAGCAGCCATCTGGTCCCAAGTACTAATGGACCTAGGGGGAAGTGACAGTAACCAAGCCTTGGCTCGATCCCGTAAGGAAAACGGGAATAACCGGAGCCGAATAGCATCGTCAGTAGCGTCACGAATTTTGAAAGTGGCGCAAATCTCTAAGAAACCGGCCAAATGAGTATTAGGATCCTCGTGATCCTTGCCATCGAACTGACACATGTTCTGCACCATCTGTATAATGCTGGATTTGATCTCGAACTGATGTGCTCCAACCGTCGGCCTGTTGATGCTCGACTCCAAACCCTCAAGTGTTGGTTTGCCAAAATCCGAAAGCGTCCGACCCGCATCCTCGTTCGCCATCTCCTCTACCTCGTCAACAACAACCTCGTCAACAACAACCTCGTCAAATTCGAGCAACCGGGCCACAAATCGGGAACGGGCTCGCAATCTCCGATGAAGATCACGCTCCGGCTCAGAAGACGGCTCAGGAACCTCCTCGACGGGAGTTGAGAACATACACGATCCGCACGACAAGTTAGATTTAAATACGCGAACCTAGGACAAAGACAACACAAGTTTGATAAAACAAATAAAAATAAAAATAAATAAAAATAAGAATAGAAGAAAATAAAATAGGATAAAAACAAAATATATATATATACAAATGAAGCTAGAGATAACAAGTAAAAATGCAAAAATATCTATACACACAAAATTGCAAAATAATAAACAAGAAAACACGATATTCACAAAAATATATATACTAAATGACTAAAAATTAATTCCAATCGTTCTCGCAAAAACCGTATCCCCGGCAACGGCGCCAAAAACTTGATGCGTGTAAACTGTATATATATTTTAATAAAGAATTTTCACACAATATGAGTTTTAAAAAGGGTTTTCACCAAAAACTAATCACACACACATCGGGCAGTGTACCCGTCGGATAGCAGTATAGTAAAGGTAAGAACCGGATATCAATCCGTGGACACGGTGGAATGCGATAATAAACCGGAACTAAAATCTAATCAAGTGAGGGTATAAAGATATTTTGAAGAGTTTTGTTTAATTAACTAACATGCAAATATATGAAAACTAAGCTAAGGTCACAATTCAAACGATTAGGGAGAAAATATCACTTCGGTGTCGAATCCATCTAGAATACATCCAATACACTCATAGGAACATGACAATCACACGAAACATAAATTGACTAAACTCTTGTCAAAGATATCTAATCAAATGACTATTCAGAAAGCTAGCATGAATTATACAAACTAACCACCTAAAATCATACAATGAAGCTCACGTGTTTAACAATCATGTTAATGTTTATAAAGATTAAACTAGTTTCCGATTAAGGTACGCTAGTCCAACAACTAGATGGAAAGATAATATGAACAACACACTACCCACCTCAAGTTGATTAAATTAGACAACAATATGCATTTCTTCAACATACAATGTTCATGTAAAGATTATATAAATTAGGAGAATGTGTCAACAATTCCTAGATAAACATAAAACTAAGCATGAAACATTCTAACAAACGCTTTGTCTTTCCAAACATAAGCATAAGGATACACATACAAATATAATGATTCATAAACAAGACTTCATTCACCATTCCTAGTCAAAAGCCATAAACTAGTATAAATACATACACCAATTTATGAATATAAGCATAAACCATAATTTTTCCAACATAATATGATATACACAAACACAAGTCTTGTAAACATCTCAAAACACTTGAATACATAATTTCATTGAAGAATAATCATACGGTTGTCATAACATTAACACAATAGTTGCCAATAATCCATGAATGTTGTTAAATGTATCTAAACTTCATCTAAACCTCATCTAAACCAAAGTGAACAGGAGTTTTAGCCCATCATGAGCACAAGAATTACAAATAAACAGGGAAAAGTAGTGAGAAACATGATATGAAAACAAGAATCAAACCACTCCTCCAAGCCTAGATGTTGTTGTTGATGTAAGATGATCCTCTTGATGTTGTATCCTCTCCAAGAATCTTGAAATATGGCTGGAACAAGAGAAATACGAGCTGGAACAGTAGACTTTCTCCCTTGGTTGCTTGATGTCTGAATGAGAGTTTAAGTTCTGTTTAAATAGAAAAGGGGAGGCACGACCGTGCCAAGAGAGAGGGCACGATCGTGCCAAGTGCAAAGGCGCGGTCGCGTCTAGGTCTTTGCCGCGACCGTGTGACAGAGGGTTGACCGATCCGGAGCTTCCATTGGGTCTCTTGCTTCGAGGTGTCAGACTCACGGGTGTTCCCGCGACCGTGTGGAGGCAGGGCACGGTTGTGCCTTGCCTTTTGGCTTGGCGCGGTCGTGCCATGTACGGGGCGCGACCGTGCTTAGGGTTTGCAAGTTAGGCACGACCGTGCCAATTAGGGGCACGACCGTGCCTTCATCACAGAAACCCTAAAAACTTCACTTTTTATCCTGGAATCTTCTTGTTTGTTCACAAGCTTCACAAAAACCTACAAAACAGGAAATGAAGCAAATAAGTGCCTAAACGTTGAATATAACCAAGAATTGATCGTTAAATGAGCGAAGTTTTGTGCCAAAAAGATGTGTAAATACTAACACATCATATACCAACTAACCCACAAATTCGGATCAAACCCCCAACCCAAGAGGAAACCTACAATTGGGAAAACCCTAGCTCAACTCAAATAATTGCTTCAAGTGATGCTCGAACCCAAAACCTCTACTATAGGAAGTTTTGGGCTACCATTGCACCAAATGATCAACGGTTATAGAGTGTTATTTATATGAACAAAACTAGGGGAATATGAGTTTTGGGGATAAAAACTAAAGAATATATGAAAAAAAGAGTAAACTGCCATTTTCGTCCCTGTGGTTTGGTCAGAATTGTCACTTTAGTCCAATAGTTTGTTTTCTTGCATCTGGGTCCTCGTGGTTTGAAAATATTGTCATTTTCATCCAGTCAGTTAACACCATCCATTTTTCTCAGTTAAATGAGGGGTATTTAAGTCCTTTTACATATTTATTTTATTTCTTTATCTTTTTACTCGCTTTTTAATCATGTTCAATTTAACCTCTAATTGAATCATCACCATGCTGGCCTTCTTCCTTTTTTCCCGACCAATTTTCGGCGACAACACTTGGACTAAAACCGTAGTTTACTCTTTTCTTTCTAAAAGACTAGTTTAACCATTTTAGTCCAATAAAAACTTTTTTTACTTCTTTAAAATCATTTTTTTTACTTTTTAATATCATTTTTTTAACTTTTTTAAAATCATTTTTTTAGTTTTTTTTTTTCCATAAAAACGTCTTTTTCGGTCATATCTGAAACAGATCTGCGATGGACACAACAAAGGTTAGAACATGTTTAAATTGGGGATGATTAAAAATGAGAGTAAAAAAGATGAATAAATAAAACAAATATGTAAAACGACTGAAATACCCCTCATTTAACTAAGAAAAATAGATGGTGTTAGCTGACTAGATGAAAATGACAATATTTTCAAACCACGAGTACCAAGATACAAGAAAACAAACTATTGAATTAAAGTAGCAATTCTGACCAAACCACAATGACGAAAATGACAGTTTACTCATGAAAAAATGAAATAAAAGGGTATAGAATATGAGATTTGGATGAACAAAACTTTCAAAAATTACGTAGATCGAATATAAATCGACCCGACCTGAAAAATCTATACATGGAGTTATAGGTGGATCAACAAAACATACCTACCCCGTTGATAAAATTTTTGACTCCAATATATTTAAATACTTTTAAAAGTTTATCTACAAATAAGGTAAGGAAGTATGGAACCAAAATGAATTGTGCACTTTTAGGCAGGTTTTCATGTTTTTGGAAACTTCCTCCTTGGCTTTTTCACCTGTAAACAATCACCAAAGCCAAAAAGGTTATTAGGTTATTGACAACATGTGACAATTTATAACCACACAAATGTCACTAAAAGAGTGTAAAAACAAAAACATATAACACAATCAATAAATTATTCATTCAACTTTTTTTCAAAACTATTATATAACAATAAAAAAATGTATTATTATGAAACTAAAATAGTGAAAAATGATGATATCAAGGGATTTAGAATTTAAAATAAGAGTTTCATAATTATTTGATGCCAAAACATTTTTAAATAATATATTGTCTGACATAATTTATTAAAGAAAGCAGTATTTATTTCACAAACGACTATTTTACCCAAAACACATGTCCATAGTCCATACTATGAGCCCCGAAACCGCTTTTTATTTTTTTTAAAAAGACAAATTTCTTAAACCCCTACTTTTTTCGGAAGCAGCCTTATTATTCCTGTAGTCATGCATGTCTTTTTCAATGTGTTGTAACCGCAGCGGACTCGAACTTGGAACCCACTTAGGAGGAAACTGACACCTGGGAAAACCAACTAGCTCAACCTGTAGCAATTTGTTTCAAGTAAGACTTGAACGCATAACCTTTTATTTAAAAAGTTATGAAGCTACCATTTCACCTGAAGGCTTCGTGATCCCACATAGCTAAAGGGTTTCTCTTTCTTGGTTGGATTTTCCATCATGATCCCTCGTGTGGTTGTGTACAAAGCCTGTCTCTGGACCCGCCGGCTCAGAAACATCACGACCGTTGGCTTTGATTAACAAATGTTGTTTGTTTCTTTGTTTTATCATTAAATACTTTTAACAAATAATAATCCATCAAATAATTGGATAATTAGTGTGTTTTATATTACGGTGGATAAAAACGAGAATCTGCTAACTAATCTTTCATAAGTAAGAATATTAAAAACATTACATGACAAAACTTAAAGCATAATACATGATACTCTTTACTAATAAAACATGCTTACGTGAATGTTTTTAGAAAAAGTAAAAAAAAACATAAAAATTTAAAAAGTTTTTATTACCGGAAGGGTTCAACTAGTTCTTACAAATGAAAAAATCGAAATGACCCTAGACTGATGGACGAAGCTTCTTAGGACCCGGGGGGGGGGCCTCCCTGATTTTTCGCTCAACAGTGTTAATTTATACGTATTCGGCTGAAAATTTTATAGTCCCGGCCCCCTGATAGGAAAAAAAACCCGGCCTCTTGGGTTTTTCTTCAAACTTCGTCACTGCCTAAACTTAACTGAAAATTAACAGAATTAGTGACAGAGACTGAAATGATTACATAAATGCAACCTTAGGGCTATATTAAAATATCTTTTTTTCAGACTGAAAGAGTTAAACATAACAAACCAAACAGATCAAAAACATAATTTACTCTAAACTTTTTAGCAAATACACCAGAGTTAAGTACACAGATGGTTCATACGGTATGTCCAAATTTTGGATTTTTTTATTCATGAGCGTAACATGCTTGGTTGTTTGGATTGGATAATAGTTAAATTTTATGTTAACTATTTTAAAAATGACAAAAATACCCTAAATTAAAAAATTAAAAAAATAGAAATTATAAGAACCGATATTTATACGCCGAGTTTTCAGGCGGCAACACCACTTCTTTTAAAACAAACCTATTTTTTATTTTTTAATCTATGGGTATATCGGTGATTTTCAAAAAAAAATATTTAATGGAAATGTGAACTGTCATCCACTTCATTGATTAAACATGTTTATGTTTATGTATAATCTAAGAAGTGATAGTGTAATTTTTCAAACATATAAAATAAATCTAAAATTTAAACATTCCCTGGTATATTTAGATCATGTGGTATACCAAGTGATTGGGGTGTTAAGTGATAAAAAAAAGTGCACGTCACGTTGAATTATCACTTGATTGATCACTTGGAAAGGGGTCACCCAAGTGATGGGTATGGTGTGATCATTAATTATTTTTTAATTTTAATATTCATTTTATTTAATAAAAAATAATAAAAATAAACCTAAATAATATTTCATTAATAAAATTAAAATTACATAATTCAAATAACAAATTGAAATACTTAAAAAAAAATACATTAATAAAAAATCTAAAAAACTACTCAATTCCATGACGTGACTTAATCTCTTTTTGTTGTTTTTCGATTAAAATTTGGGCGGCCGGGATATTATCTAGGCTCATGCCTAGAATTTCAATATCTTTTCTTGTTCTCTTCCAATCCAACCTCTCTTCTCGTTTCATGTTAAACTGTTTCAATTGTTCGACCATTTCGTGACCAATTTGGATGTGACTTGGAACCGAACCCGATCCCGTTGCTTGAGCTTTTGCCTTTTTCTTTCTGACCGGGCGGGGTATCTCTTCCACGTCATCCGATACATCTTTGTTGAGATCATAGAAAGATCTTCCATCCGACGTGCCCGTACTCGCTTCGATGTCGGTCGATGTTTGTTTCTTTGACGAACCGGACCGGGTAGGTATTATGTTGACGGATTGCCACTTTGGTGAATGCCTCAATATTTCCCAAAACACTATTTGTGCGTCGCCTCCAGTATCGTCTTTTTTTATTTACTTACCGTTACCCAACGGGTATAAATTTAAAATTATAGACGTTGAACGGCTAGTATCGCTTAAAAAAATGCTCGATCACCGCGTGAAAAATATCACGCGAACAAATCACGACGTGAAATAAAAACGAGAGAAAAGTATGACGTTTGGGATCATGGCGTGAAACCAACGCCATATTAAATCATGGCGTGAAACCAACCCCATATTAAATCACGACATAAAAAAAATAGGTATACGACATGATATTAATACATATCTTAATACTTTATGTATCACTTGTTGAGATTTAGACAAGTCATATTATTAAAAATAAAAAAGCTTATCCACCATGATATAAACACATGATAAAGTGGATTACTTTGATTGTTTTTCCTGTACATGTTCTTTTCTAAAAAACCTATTAACTCTAGAAAGTAAGGCTATTATTAACAGCATTTTCAGCCTGTTGTTTATATTTTATATCTTTATTTTTATAATTACACTAAAAATACTTTTTTTTTTTGTATCTTTTATCTATTCTTATCCTTATTATACTAAAAACCACTACTTTTATCCTTATATTTATAAAAATCTTATATTTTTTCTCTCTCTTTTTCACTTACAATCATATTAAATCACTTCATAAAATATACAAAACTAACTCACATGATTTTAAAAGAACGAGAGTTATGAATACTGTAATAAAGTATATTCCCAATGTCTTGTAGGTTGAAACCAACTTAACTTTTCTCTTTTTCTATGCTTTCTATCTCTCCAACAAGTCCATGCTCACCCACCCTCTTTCACACACCACACACACATTGCTGTTCTTTAAACACTTGTTTCTCACTTCAAGATTTTACAACTGCTGCTCTTCTTGTTTCTCACTTCAGAGGTAAGCTCTTAACCAAATCAAACCTCCCAAATTGGTCAAATTTCATTTTGGGTGGTTTTAATTTTACATGATGTTTCCTGCTTTTGTTCTTTCTATTTTCTTGATTTTATGCAACTCCCACTTCATAGTTCATGTAAGTAGTCTAAATGATGAAGGCTACACTCTGTTGACTTTCAAGCAGTCAATTACACAAGACCCTGAAGGGTCTTTAACCAACTGGAACTATTCTGATGAAACCCCTTGTTCATGGAATGGCATTGCATGCAAAGAACACAAAGTAATTTCTGTTAGCATACCACAAAAGAAGCTTTTAGGGTTCATATCTCCTGTTCTTGGGTCACTTTCTGAACTTAGGCATCTTAACTTAAGGAACAATAGGTTCATGGGTGGTCTGCCTCTTGAACTTTTCAGGGCTGAAAAGGTTCAAAGTTTGGTGCTTTATGGCAATCAGTTATCTGGGTCACTCCCAGATGAAATTAGCAGACTTGTTTACCTCCAAAATCTTGATTTGTCAAGTAATTTGTTTAATGGGTCAATACCCATGTCACTGATTCAATGTATGAGGTTAAGAACTCTTTATTTGAGCCAAAACAATTTCACTGGTTCAATCCCAGATGGGTTTGGGTCCAATTTGGGCTTTCTTGAAAAACTTGACCTTTCATTCAACCGATTTACCGGTTCGATCCCTAAAGATTTGGGAAACTTGTCTAATTTGCAAGGAACTGTTGATTTGTCTCATAATATGTTCAATGGGTCAATCCCACCTAGCCTTGGTAACCTTCCTGAAAAGGTGTACATTGATCTCACTTACAACAACTTAACCGGCCCGATTCCACAAAACGGTGCTCTGGTGAACCGCGGGCCAACTGCGTTCATTGGAAATGCTGGTTTATGTGGTCCTCCATTGAAGAACCTGTGTTATCCAACTGATGCTAGCTCACCATCTTCATTCCCATTTCTACCCAGCAACAACCCGTCGGAGAATCAAGAAACTGCCCGGAAAGGGTTGAGTAAAAGTGGTGTGATCGCGATAATAGTTAGCGATGTCATTGGGATTTGCTTGATTGGTTTGATTCTGTCATATTGTTATTCAAGATTATGTCTTTGTGGTAGAAAGAAACATGGGTGTGAAAAAGGAGGAAGTAGGGGACGAAGCGAGTGTTTATGTTTCAAGAAAGATGAATCAGAAACTTTATCTGAGCACATTGAGCAGTATGATCTTGTGGCATTAGATGCACAATTAGGGTTTGATTTAGATGAGCTTTTGAAGGCTTCTGCTTTTGTTTTGGGGAAAAGTGGAATTGGGATTGTTTACAAAGTTGTTCTTGAAGATGGGGTTACCTTCGCTGTGAGACGATTGGGTGAAGGTGGTTCTCAAAGGTTTAAAGAGTTTCAAACCGAAGTTGAAGCTATCGGGAAGCTAAAACATCCGAATATTGTAACTTTGAGGGCTTATTATTGGTCTGTGGATGAGAAGTTGCTGATCTATGATTATGTCCCCAATGGTAATCTTGGCACCGCGATTCATGGTAAATTTCTAGCTTAAGTTTTTGATGTGTTTATGTTGTTTAACAAACAAACATACCCAGTAAAATCCCACACATAGTGAGACGTGTTTATGTTGTTTAAAGTTGTAATAATCAGATGATAATGACATTATTGTTTTCAGGGAAATCCGGTGTGCCATCTTTCGTGCCACTTTCTTGGCCCGTACGCTTGAAGATAATGAGAGGAACCGCAAGAGGTCTTACCTATCTACACGAGTTCAGCCCGAAAAAGTATGTCCATGGTGACCTAAAACCATCAAACATTTTACTTGGGCTAAACATGGAGCCCGAAATATCTGATTTTGGGCTTAGCCGCTTGGCCAACATAGCCGGTGGTGGCACACCCGCACTTCAATCCAACCGAGTGGTCTCAGAAGTTGCAACCACAACCACAACCGCCACTTCAGCCTCGGCTTCTAATACTCCAGCCTCTTATTATCAAGCACCCGAGGCTTTCAAAGTGGTGAAACCTTCACAAAAATGGGATGTTTACTCTTTTGGTGTTGTTTTACTAGAAATGATCACGGGAAAACCGCCTGTTGTGCAAGTGGGCCTGGAAGAAATGGATCTTGTTCATTGGATTCAGTTGTGTATTGAAGAAAAGAAGCCTCTTTCGGATGTTTTGGACCCGGGGCTAGCACAAGATGCCGATAAAGAAGAGGAGATCATCGCGGTTTTAAAGATTGCAATGGGGTGCACTCAAAGTAACCCAGAAAGAAGACCCTCAATGAGACATGTTGCTGATGTTTTGGACAGATTGAGTCAAGATTGAATGAAACTTCAACATGTGTTAATGGTGAAAACCAAGATTTATGAACAGGTTTGAAGTATTGGGTTGGTTTTGGCATGTTTGGATAGTGGAAGGGTCTGATATGTACATCTGGTGAAGGATGGGGAGGATGTATTATTTTATTTTATTTTCATCCTTTTTTGTTGTTCTTTTTCATGCATTATTTGGATTTTTAATTTTAATATTTAATGTATATTTTGGGAAGCAAATGTGGTGTCATTGGTCTTGATGATCCATTTTGCTTTTTACTTTGTGGTTTTCTACTTGTCTTGATTTGTGAAAAAACACATGGTTGAAACTTTTGTATACAATTTATTTATTTTGTCTATTTTATTAGAACAGTTGCACATTATTTAATTTTAATTCTATACCATCTAAAATTGATGAGGATTCATCAATGCCATTAGACTTGGCTTTATATTTTCAAATAAAATAAATAAATAAAAATTTGATATTCGGTCTGACCATCCCCTGCGTTTCACCCGGCTTAACCAGAACGGCTAGGTACATGGTTCCTGGCCCGACACGCATAAAAACCTGGATGACAACCAACAAAGAAGAATGGGAACACATTTGGATATTCAGTCACATTTATCTATAAATGTTCATTAGAATGAGATTTAAAAATATTGAAGTAAATTATATAAATGGTAAAATTTTCTTATAAATTGCTAAAAGTTATATACAATTTGTATAAAAAGTTATAGAAGATAATTATACATAAGTTAAACAAAAAGTTCATCGACTTTTTAAAAGAAAGTTATAAAGACGGTTTAGGTGAAGCTTCATACGGCATTGAGAATAAATTATAAAAGATAATTATACATAAGTTGAATAAAAGTTATATAGTTTTACATATGTTATTCCCTCCCTCTCTCTCTTCCATTTCTGAAAATTTCTCAACACGTATAAAGTGTTAGAGACGGTCTAGGTGAAGCTTCATGTAAAACATGATTTTAAGACCCCAAAGCCAACTACGTGGAAACATATTTATTTCCCTCTCTCTTTCGCGTAGGCTCTACGCAAAAAAAAACACCTCAATTGTCGTATCTAAAAAGAGTTAATTGCACAAATGGTCCTTGTGGTTTGATCAAAATGCACGTTTGGCTCCCAGGTTTTATAAATTGCATACTAAGCCCAAACTTTTGTAACCTAGTTGCGTATTTAGCCCCCCACGTTAACACCGGTTAGTTTTTAACTGAAAATTAGTTCATGTGCCATCCACGTGATTTATGATTGCAAACTTAACCGTAAAAGTAAGTTAAAATCTGGAAAAAAAATTAATAATTGTTACGAACTTTTTACTTATCTTTTTAATAACTGGATGAGACATGGGCTAATTTTCTGTTAAAAACTAACTAATGTTAATACTAGAGGCTAAAAGCATAATAAGGTCACAAAATTTTGGGCTGAGTTTTCAATTTTTAAAACCCGAGAAAAAACGTGCAATCGAGCGATTTTAAATGCTGAGCCGATACATTGATCGTTATGTAACTTGGGCTTGAATTTTGAATGGGCCAACAACTAATATTTTATATTTAACTATATCCAGTTTTGGGCTCTCTTATGATTTTCGGATCCAAAGTGTCAGTTTTTTTCCTTTTCTTTTTGTTAAAAAAACCATGTTCCAATATTACCACTTCGTGCCCGCGCTCCTAAACCGGTTTCAACCCGCTTATAACCTTCCAAACCGGTTTGTATAGGGTTTGATATTTTCCAACCCAAATTGGTAACCCGAACCAGTTTTCACACAAACTTGTTTGGTATTTTTGAAAAAACCCCACACTGGTTTATAACCCGAACTGGTTTGGTGAAAAACCCGATTTGCCCACCTCTAATCAGAAATATATACACAAACCAATAACACCAACTTAAGGTTACAAAAAGAGCTTATATGTGGTACGGTTAAGTACTTAAGTCCATCTAATTATATTAGTTAGAGGTGGGTATGAGGTTTATTCAGTTGAGTATAGGTTAAAACCGAACCTATTGTTGATATTTTGATTTTTAGATTTTAATAATAGACCGATTTCGGTTATAAGCTATTTGGTTCTCGAATATAGGGGAAGGTGGCTCGTTTAATGTGGCTAACCTTTGATTTAGGGTTTGGGTCAATTCAAGCCTTTTTCTAAATAAATCTGATAAAGTTTTAGGCCAAACAAAAACTGAAGGATACTGATTTTTAAAGAGGGAAAGATTAGGTGATTGGTCGGAGATTCGAAATGCGACAGGGGTGCAAATGCGACAATGGTGATTGGTCGGAGATTCCAATTTATTTTGTTGAATTCCTTCACAATTAAAAAAATACGTTGAAATTCTTTACTTACTGAAATTTGAGGGAATTAATTTCATTTCCAATTCTAATTCGTTTCTCAACCAGACACGATAAGAATGGAATTCAATTCCAATCCCAAAAAACTATGCGAAACAGACAAATTAACAAACGGTATTCAAATTCCAAATCCCTTGAATTCTGCAAACCAAGCGCACTCTTAGTTAAAAAGTTTGAGCGCATCAAATTTACATTGTGTGAGGAATGGTTAATTTAAAGTTAGAGTGATCTAGTTATCTTCTAATAGTATGCTTAGAGGTAAATCTTCTACTTGATTTTACATGAGACGATTTAAGTTTAGCTCTAATACGGGTTAGAAGGTGTGCACAATTTTATAATCTTGGACCCAACGATTTGTAGGGGTTAGGGGGTAGCACCCTAAACCCGGGGTCACAGGCACCAGTATAAAGAACCACGCCTTGTGTTGAGACGCTGTGGTCTTTCCTCGCCTAAGCGCCTAGGTGTGCACCTTGCGAGTTTTTTCCTATATGTTTTCACTATAACTTTACCTTTTCTTAGATGTTCTTAATTGAACTCATTTTCTTAGTTCCAAGTGACAATATTGCATGGGGGTAGGTGTGGTGAATATTTGATGTCAGTCAGCCTGCCATGATCAAGTGTTATGGCTAGAGTCTCATAAACTTTATGGGCATGGGAGGTTGGTAGTTGGAAGGCAGTTGGGACTTGGGCGGTTGTAATCTCATAGCTCTTTCTTCTATAAACTGAACATGTACCTAAAATTATATAACTTTTAAAAGATAAGATCTTTGGCTCGAGGTGGTGAAATCGACCGGTTGGCTGTCATAACCGGTCAGGTTAGTTTATGTGTCTTACCGCTACATGAAAAGCATTTTTACCCATGAAAAAATCACCGGCAATGTCTAGAAGTATTATCCGTGGGTGATCCATTAACAAAGCTGGTCGTTGATCTAGTGGTGATGTCTCGTTACCGACATTATTAGTCTGTAAAGTATTCTGATTTATAGTTGTACTGAAAAATAAGTGACCTCATTTTAACCGGGCAAGAGGCCCACAAAAAGAAAATCATTTGTTGAATTATGAAAATGTGAGGTTCATAGCTGAGCATCTTTGTTTGTAGTACATTGTACATTAGTGTATGTACCTTGTGTGTTGAAAAGACATGAATACCCTTATAATGCAATGATTTGAAGGTCCTCATGGTTTTTACATTTAGACTAAGAACCTTAAAATCGAGGGAACTAAAAACGGGTTTATGATTGCACTTAACCATTAGGATGTTCTCTTGGGAAGACATATCTTTGTTGAAAGGGGAAAACTGAGAGAAGAACTTAAAAATGGGTTTATGATTGAAGCTATATGCATTGAAACGAGCCATGTAAGAAAATGATCAAGAGTACGCTACACCCACTTATCGAAGAGACTCCAATCATGTGGACATATATTCTACTTTGTGACGAACAAATTGTTTATAATAAAGTTAATTTAAAATTACGATCTCTTTAAAAAAAGCTTCATTCGTTACAAATCATAAAAAATTCTGCAAATAAAAACATATCTAAAAGCATACCACATGGACAGGTGCAAACGAGCATCAACGAACACTCACAAGGATGTACGGATATTTAGTAGGACAAACTAGTTGAAAATCTACTTCGTTACACACGAGCATGCCTCGTGGAATATTCATTTTAGTCCTTGATTTTTAATTATAAAATCATAGATTCTTTTTTATAGTTTTATGTTATATTTAAACTAGAACGAAATAAATTCTTAATAGTAATTGTTTATCATCATACACATTAGGCTAAAAGCTTGGTCATATACTCATATATCTTTATGGTAATATATCATGTAGACATGGATGATGGACCACATAACCATGAAACCTTATTTAATAAAGTTTTGTTATTCTTTTGTGATTAATGGTTTTGTTTTGTTATTTTGGAATTTGGATGATACATTAGCCACTTTTGTGGACTATGAGCCCATTGCTTTCAAATGTTATAATATGGGCATATAGACAATATTGGTCATGTTAAATGTATCATATCCATAAGCATTTGGATAGGATTGAAAATTGCTATTTGTAATAATAAGCCGAAAGACTTGAAATATAAATAATTCAAATATACATATTTAAGGGAATCCGACCATGAAAGACATGACAACAAGGGTCCCTTGAATAAGTCTAGGATATTTTCTAGGACTTACATATGGTTGATTAGCTTTAAAATCTAGACAAATGATTTCATTTGTACATGTGTTTAGAAGTAAGTAGATTCTATAGTCTAACTTGTTGAACATTACAAGTGTGTTTGGTTTGATGGTTTTGCAATCTAATTTACAAGTGTGTTTGGTGGTTTTGCACATAGCGTGCTTGGCCGAAAGATCAACATATCTCTTGCAACACGGGTACATTATCTAAATTGATGTGTTAAATAAGTGTGTTTTGTGGGTTATGTTTTATCTCAAACATATCAAATAGGTCAAATAAAAAAGTGGTGAACGGAAAAGTGTGCTTTCTAATGAAGATGCATTGTTATTGTGGTATCATATTATATTATATGACCGACCCGAAATCTGAGCACCAAAAAATAGTGATGTCATAAGGAAAAAGAATCATGCCTCTACCGCTAGATAAAATATTAATTGGCCACCCTATCGATTTACTAATTCAACTGGCCCGACAACATATTTCCTTTTCTGTTAGTCAAAAAATGAAAAATAAAAACAAAATTTTGAAATCTGGTTCGACCGGTAACTTACAGGTTAAAATGAAAGTGGTTCAATTACACACAACCGAATCAGTTATGTGTCTGGTTCCTGTTTCGACCGACCGGTCTTGTCCGGTTTTAAATAAAATCTAAAACTGAATTAAATAATATATAAATATGAAAAGGATAAATTGGTTTGCTATTGCGTCATGCCTTTACAAACATCATAAATCTTATATCAAATGACCCTACCAATAATTTCATTCTAATGATCAAATAAAACAAAAGGAGATCTTTTATAATCAAGGAGGGAAGTATTTTGAAGCATTAGATTGCATCAATTGTTAAGATTAATTCGATTTCAAGATTCTAATTAATAAAATGGTAAATATGTTTAAAAAAAGCGAAATAGAAAATAAAGGCTTTTCATTTATTTACATACAAGTAAAAGTAGTTTTTAATCATTTTTTAATTAAAAACTATATTTAGTATATATTTAATAATTTTAAAAATATATATATCATAAATTAGAATTTTATCTCTTTAACTTGTTATTAGTTTTACTACGAATTTTATAAAAAGAGTAAATTACTATTTGAGTCTCTGAGTTTTACCAGTTTTAACTATTTAAGTCACTGTTTTTTTATTCATTTTTTTGTGGCATGACTTTTGTTTTTTATAATCGTTTGAGTCCATTTAGCTGACTCCGTTTTCCGTTAAATCTTTTCTGAAAAGACTAAAATACCCCTAATATTATAAAAATTTACTCTTATAAAAAATATATTTTAAAGTGTTTGGCTCATCTTTGTTGAACGAGCCAGCTCCGCTTAGCTTGTTTATTTGCGAGCAAGTGAGTTTCGAAAGAGTTTCAAGCGAGCTTTATAAGATTTTCTGAAGCTTTATGACATTCTAAGAAAAGTTCTACAACAAACAAACTCTATAAAGTATAAACATAAATTGACAAACCACTAATTGTTTTATTTACTAATAAATACTCATTTAATATACCCTATCAAGAAAAAAGTGTGCAATTTTTTCCGGTTATCCATACAACCCATTAGAAATACATACCACAAACCAACAATAACATCAAGATCAACACCATACAATACAAGCACATAGAAATAAACAAGATCCCAAATTCAAGAACTCACCAGTCATGGCTGTGCACTTCTCACCTGTTCTTGCAAACTGGCTTCAAGAGGTGAAATTGATGCCATTTTGTTATAATGAGCAGCCGGTAGTGGCGGCATTGCCTGTGTTGCGTAGTACATAAGCTGAGCCGGTTGATGCATCTCAGAGTACGCAACATATTGAGATTGATTTTGACGACGAGATGGAACCATAACAGGCTGCGGAGGTGGTGCATCATAACTAGGATGTGGTTGCTGCAATGGGAAAGTGTACCCTTGGGGTAGCTGCCTTGCGTAATACATGAAATTCTGGTCGATTGGCGGGTGGTGGTGCTGGTAGTAAGATGTCACTGGAACCGCCCCGGAAGGGTGGTGGTGGATGTATTGTCGTTGGTGGTGTAACTGATTAGGTAGCGAGTCGATTTGAGTTGTTGGGATTGATAATAAACAAGCAGAATTTTGAATTTGATGCTGCATTTGAATTCTAGGGTTTTGATCAAAGGTGTCATTTGGATCAGCGGCTCGATCGTTGGCGTTAGTGAGATCACTGCGGTTCATATCAGTGGCAAACTCGATTAAAATCAAATCCTACATCTTATGTAGAACCAGAACTCATTTTCTTTTATATCGACTACAACTGTGGGGTCTAAGTCATGTTTAAAAAAAAGGTTAATATCATAAAAAGTTAACATTTTTTCTTATTTTTCAGGAAAAAATCCCTCAACTTAATTTACCATATAAAAGTCACTATACTAGTCAAATAAACATGAGAAGGTCACTCAACCTAATTTTATCATATTAAAGTCCCTATATTTGTCTACAATGCATGTAATTGTGAAAATATTTAATATTATAACTCGCTACCTCTTAAATTCATCAAAAAAGTTTTTTTTTTCAAAAAATTGAGTGTCGCTTTATCAAATTTTTACAAATTTAAGATGTAACACTTCATTGTTTTAAATATCTTTTTACAAGTACTTGCATTCTATAAAAGTGTAGGGACTTTAATATACCAAATTTATTTTTTTCATAGTCTTTTTAGTTTTTACAAATGTAGAGTTTTTACAAGCATGTTTGTTTCTTATGGTGTTAACCGTTAAAACAAAATAGATTTTAGAATTACTTACACGGTGGTCCCTGTGGTTTGGGCAAAGTAATAAAATTGGGTACCAAATTTGGGGTTTAAAATATTAATTTGCTTTAAAATTTCTGATATGATGGTTAATATCCCCAAACATGTTACAAAATCGAAAACACAAATCCCAAAACTACAACTTACCACAGTTAATGCTCAATCATTTTTACTTTTACGAAACTACACAGACCATCTGTGTAATTAACTCTAGATTTTATAAAAGGTTTTGAAAAAATTCCTGTGACCGAAGAGTCAGTAAACCTAGGGCTGACATAACATGTCAGACACGATGACCTGTTGTGTTTACCACGAACACGACACGATAACTAATCAAAATATATAAGAGTAAAATATAAAACATCAATTGGGCTTGGGCTTGGGCTTGGCCTAGAATGTAGATGCAAATAGGATGTTAAGTATTAACATGTCACTAACGAGTCTTGACATGTTAACATGTATTTAATCTGTTTAGACACGAATTTAAGCGTGTCTTAACGTGTCGACCTATTTAAAACACGAAACCTGTTAAGGTCAAACACGGGACATGCTAATTACGTGTCGTGTCTTGTTAACAGCTCCGTGTCAAAAATTACAAGCCCTAAGTAAACCCGACCCTCCCTTGATTCCACCACTGTTTATAGACATTTTAACAAACACGTAGTATGCATTGCCGATACGATACAATGATACATACCTAATAAACGAATCCGCGGAAACCAAATCGAAACCCGTAGATTGCTTCTGCTGAACCGGCGGCAAGTTAGCAAGCGATGGTGCGGACGAAGCCGACCCAAACGACGACGTCGTTTCCATCATCATCGAATCGGGTATTAAATTGACATCCTGACCCGAATTATTCCCGCCAAGATCCGCAATACCAATTATACCCTTCCGGTTAACATCTTCTTTCTCCTGCAGAGAGATCTCATCATTCAAACCAAACAAATTCACCGACGAAGCATCAGAGAACCCTGAATCGGTACCATTTAGCGCGTTAACGAACCAATCTTCCGATTTAATCGAATTCTCCAGAAACGACCAGATTAAAGAACCGGAACCGGATCCTGGATCTGTCGGAAAAATGAACAACCGGATCCGTGACGACGAACTCAGCCTCTCGTATTCTTCGATCATATTCTCGAGGTCTTCATCGGTGGTTACGGAGATCAACGAATCAAGGTCTTCCGACGGCAGCAGGTATTTGAGTATGAACGAACTTCCCTTCGCCGGAGTTGTCGGAATTGCCGGTGATCGGAGAACGGTTTTGGACATGCGATGAGTGAGGTCTAGTAGAGTGGTGTGACGATCCACCACCAGCATACGCGTCTCTCCGCCGACGTAGCAGAGCGATTTGTCGTGTGGACGGGGGACGATATGGCCGCCGATACTGCACATCAGCCGGAGCTTAGTTGAGGTCAGTGACGTGGCCGGTTCCATGAGGGGGTGGTGGTGGTGGTGATGGTGGAGGGTTTGTTGTGTGTATAACTTTATATCATTTCTTCGTCTGGATGTAGTACCCTCCTGAAGAAATTAAAAAAAAAAGAGGTGTACATAACTAGATCATGAGTCTTGCCACGTCATGTTTCTAATTTTAGTCAATAGTCTTTACAAATTTTTATCACAACGACAAAAGTTAGGAAAAGGGGATGATATTTAATTTAAAAAAAATAAGGTTAACTCGTTCGAGAGTTTAAAGATATCGGATGCATGTTAGATCGTTTAGTCTTTGTGGTATAGTGTGGTGGGTGGTCGGATCGATCCATGAGAGATAGTTTCGTTTCGTTTTTTCTGGATCTCCTTTTTTATTTTGACCCATATGGTTATTTTTCGTGTTTTTTATCTTGTATTTGCTTTTGTGAGTCTATTTTAATGAGTTGTGTTTCGTCCTCAGTAGTTTTTTACAAGTGAGGTTTTTAAATATAAATCTGATCGTTTAGAAAAAATCCCTACACTTTACAGGATTTAAACCATTTACCTTTAGAATAAAGCAGAGACACATCCAGTTAATATAAGTAAAGTATGAAATATGTTTTTATATGAATTTGCTTTAAAAGCATTAGGAAGTGAATTTCTTCTTCTTTCATGCCATAAATTTATCCAACAATTATCATCACTTTTTTCGTTTTGCCGGAAAAGCATTATGGAATACATTTTCGGTTAATATACAAGTGTGCTTTCTCTTGTTATCCGCAAGAAGTGTAATCACATGATTCTTTCATTCTATTATGTATAAAAACGAGTATGTTTATGCATATCTTTATCCACCAAAAGGTTACCAAGTCTAAGCTTATTGCAAAAACATATTCAACTTCATTTTATGAGTTGTTGTATATTACTCGAATGCCGAGCGACCCCGGTCTTTTTTCGACATCGACCCCATTGGTTTTTGAAAAAAAAAATATTTGACCCCAAACCTTAAAAAAATATGATTTTTTTTAATTCTATTAATTAAACCCATAAGTTAGATCTCTAAGCCCATAAGTAAACTAACTCTAAGCCCTTAAGTTAATTAAATCTAAACCCCTAACTCCATAAGTCTAATTAACTCTAAGCTCATTAGTTGATTAACAATAAACCCAACTAACCAATTTATAATTTATTTAGTATTAATCATTTAAACCTAATAAAAAAAATTCACGCAAAGTAGGGACGATTAGAACTTCGCCTACTGCTTCCTTTTCAATTTTTGAGTTCCTTGCCAAATGCTAATGAAGCATGTGAAGACGGACTTGCCTAACCGGATGGGTGATGAATATACGAACGATTCTTGCATTTGGTTCATTGAAAAAGAGTTCTTTAAGAATGTTTCGGGCGTAGATGTAATGGATCGTTTTCAAAAGATGAAAACTCGTAGGGAACAACTATAGGATCTAATGTTTTATTTATTTATTTCTAATGACATTGTATTTTTACGATTTGGTTTATAATGACGATGCATTTAATTATCGTATCGTATCGTATCTTCTTATGTGACCAACCAGGCAACCTGACCCGATCACCCGAACCAGCCCAAAAAAAATTAGTCGGTAACTTAGAAATTTGAACATAGAAAAAAGCGACCCCACTGGAAATAATTCCTAGCTCCGTCACGGTCTCTTTCCATGTATTTATGTCAAAAATGGTATTTAATAGGAAATTACTTGAATAGAAAAAACAACCCCATTGATCTGATTACAACCAAAACTACTAGACGAGAAAAAAATACGAACCAAATGGTTCTAATACAGACAGAATTTTGAGACGGACTTGCTTATTTCTTGTATGGCTTGAAGCTAACACCGAGAGCGCAATATATAGAGCTAGAAATCAATACTACAGACCACCAATCACACAATCAAAGAACTTTTCTTTTGAGACTCGAAGGAAAATGAAAACCTAGCAGGCGCACAAAGAGAAGGCTACACCTTCTTTGATCTAGGTAGAATCAAGAATGCAAGGGCTTCAAATCTCATCTTCACTTCAGATAACAAAAAAGCCCAAATTCATATGCAAAACCTAAAAAACAACAAATAGAAAAGGGAGCCGATAAGCTAAAAAGAAAAGAAATAGACAAGATAGATAAAAAAACGATGACACGCGTTTGAATTGAACATTCTTAACATTCCCCTCAATTTAATTGGCAAATATATCAAACATGTTTAAAAATTTGCATAGGGTTTCATGTTGATTTACCAAGAGCGCTTTAGTAAAAATATCTGCCAATTGATTGTTTGATTGTGTCGAGAAAAAATATATATATCCCGAGGTAATTTTTTTCTCTAAGGAAAAATAAGTCAATTTCAAAATGTTTTGTCATGTCATGAAAGACAGTATTTGCTGAAATGAGATGGCGCCATTGTTTGTCACACGTTACGTGTCATTATCGCTTCTAAAACACTTTAATGGTTTTTTTTTTAAATTAGTTTTTTATTGGAATAAAAAAGGTTTCAATATTTTTTTTATTGGGCCTAAACTTAGGTCCAATTCCATAATTTGGTCATAAAATTCAACCAAAAATCTGGTCAGGCCTGAGCCCGGTTAAGCCTTTCTTTTTCTAATGTAACGTACTTGTAATTTGTAAGTTTTTATTTCTATAATAATGTTTATTTTTTATTACATGCGACGTGATGCAACGTATTTTTTTTATATATTTTTGTTTATTTAACTGAGATACTTAAAAAACATATATTTAAGAGTTTTATTTTTAAACTTTAAAGCTTTTCTGCTTTTATTAAAAGAAAAAAACTTTTGTTTTGTAACTAAAGTTTACTAGTATAATTTCTAAAATTAATTTATTAATACTTTGGGAAATACTAAAGTGTGTCGGTTTATGAATAATCACTTTATGGTTAATATTATAACTGGGAAAGGATCATAAGAAAACTCAATGTTCATGAGAAAATAAAAAAAATATTTATTAAAGGTAAAAAAAATCATAACTCAAAAAATAAATCAAAAATTAAAAAAGTGCTTCGTAGACCTTGTTTCCCGCGTCGTCCTCGTTAAAAAAAAACTCGAAAAGTAGTGGGTTTAGCTTTTGAGTTTAGTTTTTTGTGTTTTGTGTAGCTTTTAGGTTAGGTTTTGGAGGGGTGGGGTGGAGGGTTTAGGTTTTTGGGGGTGGGTAGGGGGTATAGGTTTTTGGGGGGTGGGTGAGGGGGTAGGTGGGGTGGGGTTAGGTTTGGGGGGATGGGGGTGGGGGGTTTAGGTTTTTTAGGGTGGGTTAGGTTTTTGGGTTTAGTTTAGGTTTTTGGAGGGGTTGAGTGGGGTGGGGGTTTAGGTTTTTAGGGGGTGGGTGAGTGAGTGGGTGGGGTGGGTTTAGGTTTTTGGGTGGGGGGTTTAGGTTTTTGGGTGGGGGTGGGGTGGGGGGTTTAGGTTTTTGGGTGGGGGTGGGGTGGGGGGTTAGGTTTTTGGGTGGGGGAAGGTTTTTGGGGTTATGTTAGGTTTTTTGATGTACTACACATATACAGTAGGAGTTTTTTAGTTTTCTCATAAAAATAAGTTTTTTAGTGAACTCACCCTTATTATAACTTATGTAATATGTAGTTGATCATAACCATATGTTGTTGTCTTGAGAAAATTCCAACCACTCGAGCAAGAATGTTTTTCAAACATTTGCTATTACAAAACCTTATGATAATTGGGGTTTTCATATTTTCAATTCTAGGTTAGTCACCCTATGTCCCTATTACACAGGGACATTTGTGTTTATAAATTGTTAATACCGTTAAAATCATTATCTTATAAGATAACAACTTCATATGTTAAAAGATTAAATGCCTCGTCCTCATCTAACATCTTCAGCTATGTGAATTTCAAGACAGAGAAAGTCGCTATCTTAAACAGTAAGAAGTTTGAAAGTCATAGATAAGTGGAATGAAAGTCGTGGAATCGGAATTAGACTTTTAGTTCATTGTTTGGTGTAGGTCATGGTCAACTATTACACCAAGAACATGGCTACAAGTTTTTGTTATTATGATAGAGATGGTTTACTTTTTTATCTTGGTCCCTTAATATATATCGGCTAGCGCTTGGTTGGCAACACCGATTTGTCGGTTCCGGTTTCCCACCAACTAGTACTATACTCGTGTGTATAGGTTGATTTGGTTTATGTTTTTTTTTTAAACAGTTAAATAAATCAAATCCAAATATAAATATAAAGAGAACGAATAGGATTACTAATACATACAAGCTTCTAAACCATATCAGCATCACATCATTTTTCACATTTCTTTATATTTAAGGGGCGTGGTTCCACATTTTCACACTATAACGCATATTTATTTTTTAATTACAAATTTATAGTTTTATTAGTTTTTTTTTGTTTTTTTGAACGACAAAACCTAGAAATTTTAAGATAATTGGGCTTCCCCGGGGCAACACCTACAACATCCATGACAGCCCACCTCAGGAGGAACCCCTCAACTGGGTAAACCCCCTGACCTGACCACAGACCCCTTTTTTGTTGTGACCAAGATTCGAACCCAAGACCTCCACTATAGGAAGTCTTGAGGCTATCATTACACCCAAAAATATATGTATATATGCACATATATAAATGTGTGTATGATGATGTATATTTGAATGTGTGATTGTGTGTTTTAAAATACAAAATAAAAATAAAAAAATATTCCCGTTCAACACTCATGGAAAACTCCACGAAAATTATCCACGCTAGGGGCTGTGGTGTTCTACGGGACACGCTAGCCACATCATCTCCACAATTAAAATAAATTCAAACCGATAATCCTTAAATATAAAATAGTTTTTTAAATATCTGTCATAGTAAATCTTAAGTTATATTGATAAGTGGTTAAACTTGAAAAACACACATACACATGGTTGTGGGGATAAGCTTGTTATTTGTTACCATGTTGCTTTCCTCTATTTGGGGTGTCACGATACTTGTTTAAAACACCATCGATTGGTCTCTATAAAGTAACTTTTTTTCTATATAATTACACTAAGGTTAAATCCAAAATATTATTTTAAATATTACTAACTAGGAACTATTTTTCAAGATATTAAAATATGTCGTATCAATTTTGTGAAATAATGGGTTTTTCATAAAAATGATTAAAAAACTAGATTATTTAAATTATAACTTTATACATGTTTCTTGAAATAAGCAATTAAGATCTAGTTAGAACTATATTGTATGTCAAATTTAACTTGTTTAGATAAATGTAGTGATTATAACTTGTTTAAAAAAAATTCTTTAGAAAGACAAATCTAAACCTTCAATTCAGCATCGGGTTAAACCCGATCGAACTCGCTCAACCTAGATTGAAAGCAAGACTTAAGCACTATGATTTGAACTAAATACCTATAAATTCCTGAGTTCTAACTCAACACCAAGGTACGATTAGATTAGATACCGACGGTTATAACTTGTTTAAATAAATGGAGTGTTTATGTGGGGGTGGGGTGGAAGAAATGTTGGAATCATGTGTGGGGTATATATTATATACACCAAACAAATGATTTTATAATTGATGGCAACATATGAATGGGAAGATGAAAGTTTGTTAAAGTTGTATTAAAGAAGCAAACCTCTAAATTTAAAGTAAGAAATCAACACCTCCAACTAATGATTCATTCACCAAAACTTGCAAATCAAGCATTTGCATTGAGTGAAACCATTTTTCATCTATTCACATGTCACAATTCACAATAATAAGATTTTAAATTATATTTTTAATTTGTCTAAATAATCTATAACGATGCGAATAAACTTCGTATAGGTTGATATAAATATATAATCGTACAATGACAGGCCGAGTTTAGAATATTTGTCGATATAATAATAAGATAACAGAAGTATACACAATTATTATGTTTCTATCAAAATTAGTAATTAGAACTATGGTACCTACATATTTATAGATACCTTTAATGATACCTTTAATTTTACGTGAAAATTACTCAACTGACACGTTACAAACCATGATATAACATTTTGATTTGGTTTTAAAAACTCCACTCAGTTTATAGATAATAACAAGGGCAAATGACATAAAAAAACTAACATATGTTATGTTTTTTTCTTAGAAAACTCTCTATTTTTCCTCACAAAAGTCCTTAAAAAAATTTCACATAAAAGCCAACGTATTTTATAGTTTTTCTTATAAAAAACACTCGACAACTATTTGTTCTAACAAATAAATCTACAGAAACAAAGCTAAGCATCGACCAACATCAAAATAAAAAAAAGATAAATAGTGATTATCCTACGTGTATTTGAAATGTATTTCCCGCCAAAATGACACCAAGAAGAAGTAGCACCTCAACACAACAACTAGTCGATTCGAAAACCATCTGGACAGGACAACAACTGTATTATCTAAATTGACTAAAATGTCCCTTTCAGTTTGCAATGCAATGAACTTTTACGAGGTCAAGAATGGGAAACTCGCAAGATCCCGTTGGACGCATTCCGTTACATAATAACGGATTCTGGTACATATAACTCCTTGCAAGAAGAATGTAGTTCATCTTCATCCTTTCTCTATTTCTCTCTCTAACACACACACACACACTAGATTAATCAAGAACTTATTCATCTGTTTAATTCGTCGATTCGAAGATCAAGCAACAATTTCACGATAGAAACGCTGTTTTAATTACAGGTATCAATTTTTTCACGTATGATTTGAAGTATATTAATCTGTTCTATGAGTTGTTTTGCGTTGATTTTCTGCGTTTGAATTGATTAGTTTTACATGATTAGGCTAATAACTGCGATAATCCTAGCTAGTAATCGTTAATATCCGTACTTAGATCATGCTGTTGCGATTGTAATTCGTAAATCTGTTTCGGAAATGGAGAATCGTCGATTATCTGTGTGTTTCAGTTCGTGTAAAGAGGAATTTGTAAGCAATTTACTGAAATGTTGATTCGTTGATTTTGTTTTTTATACAGAGAACAATTTATTGAAAATATGCATAGTTATACCGATTTCCGTGGCGACGAAGACAGTAAACTCTGGTCTTCGTTCATTCAACAGTCGAACGGTGGTGCGTATGATGATTTCGAGACACCTCTGTACTCCTCGATCTTCCCTGCCGCTACGTCCTCGCATCTCTTCTCCGTAACTCCAGGCACATCAACCCTACCTCACCAACCGATCGTCGTCGATTACAGCCGTAGGAACTCGCCGGATTTTGCACCGTTTCAAGACCTAATCGACCGGCGTAACTGGTGCATGTCTAACCTCCGTCTCTCTACCAAAGAAGCGGAGGCGCTCCGGCGAGAGAACGTCAACCTTCACAGGGCAAACTCCGAGCTAAACAAGCAGCTGTCTCACTTGCAACTACAGTCGGCTTCAGCATCAGCTTCGGCTAGTGCGAATATGTTTCCGGCTGGAAACTTGATTGTTAATTGTTTCGGACGGATGAGGATCGGAGAAAAAGGAACGACGGTGACCGACAAACGAGCGGCACATGGAGTGGAGAACGTTGATCCGATTAAGAAAACGGATGTGGAGCGGGTTAAATTGCCAAAGAGTATTTCCGTTAGATCCAATGGGTACTTGAAGACTGTTCAAGCCGGTGATGGCTGTGCTTGTCGGACACGGGCTGTGGATCGGGTTAAACCCGCTTCTGATATGGTAAATACAAAATACTCTTGCCAATTTAAATGTTTTATTTTTAGCATTTACTAACCCTTAAATTAAATGGTCGGTGCCCAATCAGGTTTGAGACACCGCCACATATATTAACTTTTTCATTCATGAATCAAATAGCTTTGCTGGTGAGGTGTAAATGGCCAACAACTTTTTTTCTTTTTTTTTTTCCCTTTGTATTTTATTTTTTTTATTACTATTGTTTATTTATCACACGCAATGTGAGAGACATAATACATTTTTATATTTATGGTTCTATCTTCAAAACCAATATGTCTTGAATTCGTACGTTATTTGTTATTTTTAAGTACTTAAGTACGTTGGTTTCAACGTCAAAACATTATTTTACTTTTGTTTTTTTTATATTTTTATATCTATGGTTCTATCTTCAAAACCGATCCGCCTCAAATTCGTACATTATATTTATGTACTTGAGTACGTTATTTTTATGTACTTGAGTACGTTAGTTTCAACGCGAAAACATTATTTTTCTTTTGTTTTTTTACATTTTTGTTCAGAGTTAAACGAGTAGTCATAACCTCATATGTTTTTTATGTACTTAACTATTTTTCTTTTTTAACCGTCTCAACAGTTTAAGATCCCCTTTACGCCGTGGATAACGGGAATTCAAATTAGACTACGTTTCGACACCGCCGCAACGCGCGGCGAGTAAAATTACTAGTTGTTTTATAATAATGAAATAAGTTTTTTTTTGTTTTGCTTTTTTTATTAATAGTTTTTATTTGTATTTATTAGTTAGTTTTTATTTATAAAAAATGTTTTAATTTAAAAAAAAAACTTGAGGGATGGCTAGAGATAGGGATTGACATTTCCATAGTTTAGGGGTTGTTAGGAATGATTATGGATTGGTTTTGACTAAGAGCATTTACAGCTCATTCCTTATAATTATGTGACTGAGTTTTGTATATTTTATGGAGTGGTTTAAAGTGGTTATGAGTGGAGGAGAGAGAAAAGATATAAGGTTTGTGTAAATATAAGGATAAAAGTAGTGGTTTTTAGTATAATTATAAGAATAAGGATAAATTTGTCCAACCGAATTCACAATTTGGTTAAGTTTTTCTCGGTTACAAATACTGTTATTTTTTTCGCACCCCTAGGAAAAGATGACTTATTTGCTTGAATTTTTTTTTCCATGTAAGAAACTTCACTGACCCACTACCAAATTTTAACTGCTATTGATTTCTCAAAAACCAATAATTTACCAACAATAATAACAATCTTTGTTTACACATATTTCTTACAAGAATTTCAAATATCTTGAACTTTCATCTAGAAGATTCATGGATTAGTTACTTAGTCTAGAATCATTGGGGGATGAGCAAGAAAACTTGTAACTAACAATCATTACGTTTTCTTCCATTATGACTAATAATATTGTTAAGTGCAACCTAATTCAAGAAACCATTATGTTGTTCTTCATTAATATTTTATTATTTGTGATGTTTTGACAATGAATTAGCAAAGGGTGTATGTACAAGGGAAGGAAGAAGAGGAACCAGTGGAACTGAAGGTCTACAACCAGGGGATGACAAAGACTGAACTATGCAACAAATGGCAGCAAACTGGTGCATGTCCATATGGAGATCACTGTCAATTTGCACATGGTATTGAGGAGCTTCTTCCGGTCATCCGTCACCCACGCTACAAAACAGAAGTCTGTCGAATGGTGCTGGCGGGTGACCCTTGCCCGTATGGCCATCGCTGTCATTTCCGCCATGCACTCACTGAGGAGGAGAAAGTCGTGAGCCGCCACATCCGCAGTTGACCATCCATTGGTACATCTCTACATTATGTTTTCTTAATTCATCAAATGATCAAGCTAGAGATGTTTATATTGCTAAATAAATTCCTTAATTTTCTTTAAATAAGAAATGATAAGGAAATAGAAGGGACAAAAAGGACCATTATAAGGAAGTATATAAAAAGATATATAGCTGAGATGATGATGTATTCTTTGTTATAATCACAGCATTTGTAGATGTTCATCAATGAGTTGAAAGGGAATTTTAAATTTTGAAAGCTAAGTTTTGTTTTGACGTTTGGATTCTTTTGTTAAATACAAAATCAATTTTAAGTATTGAAATGTGATAACTGTATAAACATTTCTAAGTAATGTTGGTCATAATAATGGGAGAGATGAGAGAAAGTTGCGGTTCTCGCAATTCTCTACTTTAAATTTTGTGGTTTTTGAGATTCACACGTGACATATACTACGCGGGTGATGGTAAGGGGGAGAGGTGTTGACACAAGTGATATTGTTGAGGGAATGAGAAATTCCAATTCATTTAGTTTAATTCTTTGTAGTTTGAAAGAATCCTTGAATTCTTTACTTGAAGGAATTTGATGTTCAATTTAAGTTACATTCGATCTTCAATCAAACATTCAATAATTTAATTTATATTTAATTCTAATGAATTTTACAAACCAAATACGTTAGTAATGAGATTTCATATTCTAATTTTATTAAATTTCAATATACCAAACGTATATGGCATTTGCTAACTAAAAATGTATCAAATATAGATGTCTTGTTCTAATGAGTAAATCTTTTTGTGTAACTAAAAGTTTATAGAAAGATGTAAACTAAATACTAGGATCAACTTTCATCTATTTGACATGTATATCTTTATAAGGAGAGAAATGGAAACATTGGGTTAAGCGGAAACTTGAATAGAAAGATTAGGTGAGTGGTTGGGTTGGGTTCTGGTCGGTAAGAGCGGAGTTTCATAATCAAGAGATTGTGAGGTTAAACCTTGTCCGTACTCAGAAAAATTATAGGTGTTGCACTGATGATCTTAAAAAAAATTGGTAACTTGCATAGGTTTGTTCAAACAATTGTGTAAGAAAAAATGTATCCACTTTCAGACATCCATGTTTATGTGTTTCTCAATAAACTTTTTAAAATGTTTAGTCATTTATGCTCTGGACATCATTTTGTTGTTATTTCTATTCTTTATCTAAAATCATTTCAAGCTTTTATATTCTTTTTTCTAGTAACTTACTAGCTTAAAAACATGTTATAGAGGTAATTTCGTAGGAAAAAAGTTATTTATATTATATTCTTATATTCGTAAAATAGTGATGTGTTAAAAAAATTAAATTTACTTTAAAAATTATCATGTTACTCCTATAAACGTTCAATAAGTGTATGTATTATGCTTCCTTATCTTTATTTTGTTTATGTTGAGTTAAAAAAAATTTTGAAATCCTTTTTACGCAATGCTAATATAAAAAGATTCGAGCACTTATTTATTTCATAGTTTAACTTTTTTTATAGTAAGATTGTGCGTAATGGGAGGGTGAGAGAAGGGGCGTGAGGGGCGTGGAACACCGCGCCGCTCCGGCGTGAGAGGGGGCGTGGGGGCAAGTGTGAGTGTGGTCACGGGCGTGAGGGGAAGAACTTGCAGCCGGCTGAGGTGGCCCAATGGGAGTGGGGCTTGGGCGTGGGGGCGTGAGGGGTATTACGCATAGTCTAACGTGTCAGCTTAAATTTTAAAAAAATGTTTTTTTTTTACTTTTTTTGAAGACTGATTTATTTCACGGTTTAACTCTTTTTGTTTTACTTAGAGTTTTGAAAACATTACTTTTTTCCACAGTTTAACACGTTACAACACGCAAGTGTTAAATAAGTCTCTTCTTGCTAATCGTGTGATTTAAAAACAAAATTAAGCAAAATAAGTACACATTAGTTTGAGTAAAAGATTATTCTCATATATTATTTTGATCATGAAGTGATGTCAATCCAACACAATTTGATGTTGGTTCATAAGTAGGAACGGAATGATCCACTTGAATACAAACCGTGTGGGTTACAACTTTTCCATTGTGCTTTTATCAAACTCATGTCATCCACAACGTAGTCAATTAACCACCTATTTTTCATATTATAATTTCATGAATACGTTTAACGTAACTTTATCAACTAATAACCGAAATTCAATACAACTAACATAATTTTATAATAGCTTTAGAAGGATATTATTTCTACTCTTCTTCCTCTCATCCTCCTCCAATGGTGCATTGTGTATGTATATATTAGGTTTTATTTGTTTTTCTTTTAACGATGTTACGTCGTCACAATTGTGGCGCTTGTCGACGCATCGTGGCGATATTATTTACATTTTATTGAAAACAACACGGTATAAAAACTGTAACTACACACAGTATGATATTGTAACAATACGTTGTCTACATGTGACACGTTACTATAAACAACACATAGCAATTAAATATAACAACACTATGTATGATTGTAATAACACAATCTATACTACATAATAATAAACAAATAAAATATGAGGACACTTGTTACAATTCTAGGCTCACTCATTCTCATTTTCATGTCTCTCTCTCTCATATTAATAATCAACTCCACTATTTTAGCCAACTAAATTAATTATTTTTTTCAATTTTTATCTACTCTTTTTTTAATTTAAAATCATGTTTATCATGAATTAATTTGCTCAATCCTATTTTTATAAACTTTACAAACTGAAAACAATTTTATAGTCAGTTAAGATTCAAATAAAAACTTTTAATCATATATTTACATATTCACATTATTCATTTTTACAAGTGTATGTGTTAATAAATTACATTATATGTTATTCAACCCGTGTAATACATGGGTTTTAAAAACCTAAATTTTTATTACTAGATATTTAACATTATATTTATTCAACCCGTGTAATACACGGGATTCTAACCTAGTATATGATATAACAACACAGCGTATGATTGGAACAACATAAAGTGTTTACTTATATCAACACAATGTAGGTATTAGGAGATTTGCCAAAATAACACATGGTAAAAAAAATCATCTAATAATACTTACTTGTCAAATCATTAGTTTTTAAACCGTTGGCCATTTGGTGCAATGGTAGCCCTAAGACTTCTTATAGTGGAGGTCTTGGGTTTGAATCCTGGCAACAGCAAAAAAAGGGGGTCTGTGGTCAGGTCAGTGGGTTTACCAAGTTGGGGGGTTCTCCTGTGGTGGGCTGTCTTAGATGTTCTAGGTATTGCCCCGAGGAAAACCCAATTATTCTAAAATATGTAGGTTTTGCCGTTCAAAAAAAAAAAAAGTTTTTAAACCAAACATAACTACAATTATCTTACGAACAATAAAAAAAGACTTCGTTTTCTTATGTAATTATTGGTTTAAAAGAAATTCTTCATACAAAAACAATGATAATGAATAAAAACACAAATAAATAAAATCAAGACGTAAAATACCATTACTTTATTAATCCACTTCAACATTTTGACATGATTCCAATCTATATCTATACATACTAATAAATAAAGGTTTTGGGGTGCCACATGTCACTCTCTCATGCCTTCTCATATTGTTTTTTCCGCCTCTCTCTCCTAATAAATGCACCACTATCTTATTAAATAATAATTATATTAAATAAGAATATATAATAAGAATTCAAAATATAACTAATTAAAGAAAAATACTAATTTGTTATATACACACACATTTCCACTTGATATATCTCGAGACTATCATAATATTCTGACAAGTTATGACGTATTTATAAATTTATAAGTTTTATCTTTATTTAATATACAATCTCGTGTAATACACGGGATTCTAACCTAGTTAAAATATATAAAAAAGATCTAGTCTAATAGTAATTATTGAGTCCGATTAAATCTAAAGTTTTATTATAGTGCAAAATTGAATCAACATATTAAAAAAATTGATAACAATTATGCTTGATTATAGGGATTTTCCATAAATGGATTATGAGCAAATATACAAAAATACCCCTTAAGTAGAACGCAATCGATGTTAGTGTGTTAGTCTATGGTTGGTTCCTACGTTTTTTTAGACTAAGTGTGTTTTTAATTTGATCCTACCTCTATCATTAAATACATATTTAAAAAAAACAAATTCTTCACACAATGAATTTAATAAAATGAAGCATTAATAGACATAAGTTACAGGAAAATAAAAATTAAAATTTATCAGATATATGGTTCAGATAAACGGGTATATGGTTTTTGGGTAATCGAGTCAGATGTCACCTAATCTCATACCCATTCCATACCAGCGAACAATTTTAAAACTAATCTCATACTCAGTCACATACCCGTTGGGTTTCGATTATACCCATCCCTAATATTTTGGATATACCCGCTCGGTTTGAGTTATTTTGCCATCCACAAGTAGGAGGAAGACACGAATTTTATACATATAGTAACTAGCTTAGACCAGTGTAATACACACGAGGTGAAAAATATCAATACATAAATTTCTTAAATTTTATTTATATATTTTACAGGTGTAAAAATGTATTACTATACGTATATTAAGGATAGATAACAAAATTCAAAATATGTAAAAAATAATATATAATTGGGTTTCAAAGTTTTTTATAAGAGTAAACTCCCGTTTTAGTCCCTGTGGTTTGCACCAATTCCCTATTTTAGTCCAGTAGTTTCAAAATCCCCGTTTACATCCAATAGTTTCATCATTTGTCTTCTTTTTAGCCAATCCACTAACCTCCATCTAATTTTCTGTTAAGTTTTAACTGAAAAAACTAAAATACCCTTAAACTAATTAGGTAACTTATTAACATGTTTAATAGTTGAAGGATCATTTGTGTAAAAATAAATCAGATTACAATAAATATTTTAAGGGACCCATTCACTCTAAAAAAATAAAAACAAAACCAAAATTTATTCTTAAACCTAAAACATCAGATCTTTGTTCATCTTCACCAAAAAAACATCACCACCACATATGCTCATCACCATGGACGAACTTCAATTCAAGCAAACAAATAAGATCTGGACGAAGATAACTCCTACAACACAAGCGACGTTCATCCACCAATGTTGGATCCACAACCAGAAACCGTCACTATCCCCACCACCATCGTCGACGAAACCCTAACTGCTCCCACCACCATCGTCGACGAAGCCCTAACCATCCCTACCACCACATCTACAAGCTCTGCCACCCCCAACACCGACTTCGGTATCAAAGACGACCTAATCCCCTAAGAACTCTCAGACATCGAACCAAACCCTAAAAACTCCCCAATTTCAACAAAATCATTTCCTCGAAAGACGAAATGGAAGATCATGAACAACGTCCAGCGAGTTCAAGCCTATTCCCACAACACCTTTGTTTCCAGGTAACCTGAAACATCGATTTTGGGAAACAGAAATTCTGGATGCCATCAATCTCTAAACCAGTGTAACGAACCAAAATCTAGGTTTTGTTTTCAAATAAATAAATATTTCTGAATAATATTATGGTGAAAATAATATTTTAGAAATAAGTTAAAACAAGTGGGTTTCAAGTTAGTAATGAGGTTATACTAGTTTTTAACTAGTTTTGGAATGAAATGGGTGTTATGAAAGTTGAGGGGCTAAAAGTGTAAATGACAAAATCTGCCATTTTGACTAGTGAAAGTCAAAATTATTTGGTGTTTGGGGTCGTTCATTCCAAGAAGAGAAAAGGAGAAAACGATTTTGAACCCTAAATCGTGCATTTGAGCTTAGATTTGTGAAGGTTTTGGCTCACACAACATCTTCCTAACATCAAGTAAGTGATTATCTTCCTTTGAATTTCACTTTTGAATGTGTTAGTTGGTTTTGTAGAAATCCAAAAATTATGAATGCATGTGGTTAATTGGTGTTAGATTGTGGATAATCTAGCTAAACTAAAGGTAAAGAGTGGTGAATAACATCCTAGAACCCTTTGATTTTGATTATGAGAAGTTAGGGTTCATATCGAGAAAATTAGTGGTGTTTGGATCATGATGCTAGATTGTTAAATTAGTGATGATTAAGTGTTTAGGTGGTATTAGACACTTTAACAAACACCAAATTGACCTAATAAAAGTCAGTGAATGAGAAATTAGTGTCAAGGTATTGGAAAGAAAACTCAAGTAGGTGAGTTTGGTTTAAAAGAGGGTGTTTGGTTATGGGAATAACCCAAACGGGTCAGTTTGGGTTGGAAATGGAAATTTGGGTTGTGAACTCAATTGTAATGTGTTTTTGTAAGGCCCCAAACCCGGGAGGCCTCACTTATTGGATTTACTCATTCACAAGCAGTTCTTAAACATGAATATCAAATAACGCAGCGGAAATTTCATTTAAACATAACTTAATCGTTGTCATACATGCGGAAGCGTAAACATAGTTTAAAACATATTTACATCATAACTAAACATAACGGGATGCCAGTCTTCAAAAGCAGTCGGGTAACTCTTCATCTCTAGCCAAGCATCACCGTCCATCCTCATAACCTGCCTTACCTGAATGTGTACACTTAAAAACGTCAGCTACGCTGGTGAGTTCTAGTTTTCGTTCGTTTTAAGAAATGGTTCATCATTCAAACATTCAATAGGGTTTAACATTCGTATAAGAAAACAGGGCCTTTCATTCGTAAACCTTCGCATATTTAAACACAATCATTTGTTTAAAATATTAACATTCATTTAAGTCATACATTATTATCTAAATCTGTATCGTTACGCGTCTCTATGTCCCCGTAGGAACTTTTAATGTTGTGGGCAACCGTTACGTATCGCCGTCATTGCCACAACCATACCACTACGTTGGGTCAACCGTTACGTATCGCCGTCATTGCCCAACCCTTCAATGCGTGGGGTCAACCGTTACGTATCGCCGTCATTGCCCAACACGCATCTTTCCTTTGGAAATCAACCGTTACGTATCGCCGTCATTGATTTCCCATTACCTCGTTCGCTTAGGATGATCGTCATCACCCGAGTAACCGTCGTTACTCCCTTACCAGTTGTACAACATCAAAACCATTGACATGCCACAAAGACATTGCCCATGTTGTTCTTGTGGTAACTATGGCTCGCTGTCCATAATCTACCACAAGGCTGGGAATCACATTCCCAGACTTCATTCGTCAATTCCATTCATTCGACAGATTAGATTTGTAATGACTTCTTTAAAACCTTTGCCCCTTTTTGTTTTCTTTTCATAAAACCTTTCCTTCACTTTCAAAACCCTTTACCTTTTCATTAAACCATTTCTTTATAACATTCGTTCGTAAACATTCCGTTCATAAACTTTCTTTCCATAAATCCTTCGTTCCAAATCATTTCCTTTCGTAAACGTAGTTTCATAAAAATCATTTTATAAAACAACATTTCATACGTGTACACACCAGCCCGAAAACATTATATAAAAACATTTAAAAGAGGGCTTCTAGAACTCACCTTATAAGCTAGTCTCGGTTGTCCTAATCAAGGGTCCAACCACGTCACTTCCGATCTGAATTGAGTAGTTACATACACATCAGACCATTACCGACTCTAACGGTTTAACCATTCTAAACATACTAACTTTACTTCATCAGTTCTGATGTCTGCGCACTTAGCAAGTGCGCAGACCCTGCTGCCTGCGCACTTAGCAAGTGCGCAGACTCTGCCTCCTGCGCACTTAGCAAGTGCGCAGGTCCTTCCTCCTGCGCACTTAGCAAGTGCGCAGGTTCCTCCTCCTGCGCACTTAGCAAGTGCGCAGGACCTGCTCCGTGCGCACTTAGCAAGTGCGCACGACCTGTTCTTCGTGAAAAACCCTAACTTTCGCATTCGGTCTGATCATGTAAAGATCCCAAACATGTTGCATCCAAAACGTTCGTTTTCCATTAAGGAATTCGATTCTATGATTATCTTTCAGTTTCATCCACAAAAACGTCCGATTTTCACCCAAGACCCGAAAACCCAAAAACGAACTAAAAACTCAGATTTAGGTCGGATCGTTACCTGAATCGAGCTTCTGATCCGGAGGTTCTTCTCACGAGTGCAAGAGACACGAGCGGGTGCAATCTTGTGCGATTCTGACACTTTCTCTCTCTACGGTTTTCTCTCTCTAGAATTGCAAATGAGAGAAACATGTGGTGACCCTGGCTATTTATAGGGGAGACCTCCCCAAGCCCGGTTCGCGACTGACCCGGCCCGACTTCGGCCCGCTTGAACTCGTTAACTTTATTTCTCGACATTTTGGGATGTTACAAGTCTACCCCCCTTATAATAGGTTTCGTCCCCGAAACCTATCACAAGTCAAATAATTGAGGGTACGACTCCCTCATCTCCGCCTCCGTTTCCCATGTAGCCTCCGATCCCTTTCGGTGCCTCCATTGGACTTTAACCAATGGAATAACTTTATTACGCAAACGCTTTTCCTTTCGGTCTAAGATAGCCACGGGTTCTTCGATGTAATTAAGGCTGTTGTCGACCTCGATGTCAGTAAGTGGTACGTGAGCTGATTCATCCGCCAAACACTTTCGCAAGTGTGATACATGGAAGGTAGGATGAATCCCACTTAACTCATCAGGCAACTCCAACCGATAAGCGACTTCACCAACCCGTGCCATTATCCTGAACGGTCCGACAAACCTCGGACTTAACTTTCCTCTCTTTCTGAATCGAATGATTCCCTTCCACGGGGACACTTTCAACATTACTCTGTCCCCAACATCAAACTCGATAGGCCTTCGTCGTCTATCCGCATAGGATTTCTGACGATCTTGTGCGGCCTTCATTCGTGCTTTGATCTGATCAAACCTTTCCGACGTCTCTCTTACGACTTCGAGACTTCCTAATTCCTTCTGTCCAATCTCACCCCAACAAACCGGGGTTCTACATCTTCTCCCATACAACATTTCGTAAGGCGGCATGCCTATCGTCGTGTGATGACTATTGTTGTAGGAGAACTCGGCTAACGGCAGATGGCTGTCCCAACTGCCACCGAAGTCAATAATACAAGCACGGAGCATATCCTCCAAAGTCTGAATGGTTCTTTCGGACTGACCATCCGTTTGTGGGTGGTATGCCGTGCTGATATTCAGCCTCGTGCCCATCGACTCATGAAATCTTTTCCAGAACCTCGATGTGAATCGTGTGTCCCGGTCAGATACGATCGTCAAGGGCATCCCATGCCGCGCTACTACTTCGTTGATAAATACCTCTGCTAACCTTTCCGACGAGAACGCCTCGCGAATAGGTAGGAAATGAGCACTCTTCGTTAAACGGTCCACAATTACCCAAATGGCGTCATGACCTTTAGCTGTGCGAGGTAGCTTAGTTATGAAGTCCATGGTAATGTGTTCCCACTTCCATTCTGGTATGTCAAGTGGTTGAATCTTTCCATACGGTTTCTGGTGTTCAGCCTTTACTTGCGAGCAAGTCAAGCACTTGCTTACATACTTCGTCACATCACATTTCATTCCAGGCCACCAGTATTCCCTCTTCAGATCTTGGTACATTTTATTGGTACCGGGATGGATAGAGTAACGAGACTTATGAGCCTCATCCAAGATTTTGCTCCTAAGTTCGCCACCCATAGGTATCCATATCCGTCCATAACGCGTTCTAACACCGAGGGTGTTATATTCCAACTTGTCCCGTTGGCCAACCATCCTTTCTTTCTTTATATTTTCTTCCTTCAAAGCTTCATCTTGAGCTCTTTCGATTTCTCTCATCACATCCGATGTTACCACCAACTGGCAAGCTTTCACTCTAATAGGAGTAGGCACATCCTTTCGGCTTAGAGCGTCAGCCACCACGTTTGCCTTTCCAGGATGGTACATTATTTCACAGTCATAGTCCTTCAGGAGTTCCAACCATCTCCTCTGCCTCATATTAAGCTCCTTTTGTTCGAAGAAGTACTTCAAACTTTTGTGGTCGGAGTAAATAGTAAACTTTACCCCGTACAGGTAGTGCCTCTAGATTTTCAATGCAAATACGACAGCAGCAAGTTCCAAATCGTGAGTCGGATAGTTGACTTCGTGAACTTTCAACTGCCGCGACGCATATGCAATCACTCTACCACGCTGCATCAACACACACCCCAATCCCTGACCCGAAGCGTCAGAGTATACCACCAAATCTTCACTGCCCTCGGGAAGGGCCAAGACTGGAGCTTGTGTTAGCTTCTCTTTCAATTCCTTAAACGCCTCATCCTGGGTCGAACCCCATTCGTACTTTACTTCTTTCCGAGTCAACTTTTTCAACGGCGAAGCTATTTTCGAGAAATCCTGGATGAATCTCCGATAGTAGCCTGCCAATCCTAAGAAATTGGGGATTTCAGTTGGCGTCTTAGGAATGTCCCATTCACTTACCGATACTATCTTTGCTGGGTCAACCATAATGCCGTTCGGGCCAATGACGTGACCTAGGAATTGGACTTCCCTAAGCCAGAACGCGCATTTGGAGAACTTAGCATACAACTTTTCTCTCTTCAGAGCCTCCAACACCTCCTTTAAGTGACATGCGTGATCACCCTCATTCTTGGAGTAGATAAGGATATCATCGATGAACACAATTACCGATCGATCCAGCATCGGTTGACACACCCTATTCATTAAATCCATGAACGCTGCGGGGGCGTTCGTCAATCCGAAAGACATCACGCGGAACTCGAAATGTCCATAACGCGTGCGAAATGCAGTTTTCGGTATGTCTTCTTCTCTCACCTTCAACTGATGGTACCCGGTCCGAAGGTCGATTTTCGAAAACCAACTTGCGCCTTGCAACTGGTCGAACAGGTCATCGATCCTTGGTAAAGGGTACTTGTTCTTTACCGTTCGTTTATTCAACTCGCGATAATCGATACACATTCTCATCGAACCATCTTTCTTCTTTACAAACAACACCGGAGCACCCCACGGCGAGATGCTCGGTTGGATAAATCCTTTCTCAAGTAACTCGTCTAGTTGGACCATAAGTTCCTTCATTTCCACTGGTGCTAGTCGATATGGAGCCTTAGCCACGGGCTGGGCATCTGGTACTAAGTCAATTCGGAACTCAATTTCTCTATCGCGTGGTATCCCAGGCAAATCCTCTGGAAACACCTCCGGGTACTCGCGTACCACGGGTACATCGTCTAGTTCCTTCACTTCCTTACACTTGTCAATCACATATACCAGATAAGCCTCGCATCCGCGCCTCAAGTAATTCGTTGCCTTAATCATTGAGATGACGTTTGGCATCGGGGCGTCACGATCTCCAAAGACTTCGACTTTGCTACCATCCGGAGCCTTGAGTTGGATTATCTTTCGTTTACATATAATTTGCGCTTCATTGGCAGTTAGCCAATCCATACCCAACACCACATCGAACCCTCCCAAAACCATAACGAACAATCTGACGGGAAATCTATGACCTTCTATCTTTATCGTGGAGTTGTCAACTACATCGGTTACTCTTGCAGTTCTACCCTCAGCGGTTTCTACGCTAAAGGCCTTTTCTAGCTTACTAACTGTGTACTTCACTCGCTTACAAAAACTCGCAGATATAAAACTCTTACTAGCACCCGAATCAAATAACACAGAAACCAAAGTGTTGTCAAGGATGAATGTACCTGACGCCACATCGGGATTCGCCCTGGCTTGTTCTTGCGTCAGTGCGTACGCACGAGTCTTTGCACGAGATCCTTCTCCCTTCTTTTCCGGGCCCTTTCCTTTCCCGGTTTCCCCCATCCTGGGCTTGGTACATTCTCGGCTCATATGGCCGAAATCCCCACAGTTGTAGCATTTGTAGCCTTGCGGGCATTCTCGAGAGTAGTGCCCGGTCTTGCCACACTTATAGCACAAGCTAGATCCCAGTCTGCATTCACCTACATGCTCCCTTCCACACTTCTTACAAACAGTCGGCTCACCCACCCGAGCCCTCTTATCACGAGACCCAAACATCTTTCCCCCAGTTCGCTTGTTTGAGAAGCTCGGTCTCTTCTTTTGCTCTTCAACGGCAACAACATTCAGTGCCAGATCGTCAAATACTACGCCACTTAGCTCTACTGCCGAATCATAGGTAGTAGGGGCGTTTGCCTTAACATAGGTGCGGACCTGGTCCGGCAACCCTTGAATATAACAGGCAATCTTTCTCTCTTCTGTAGTGACAAGGTGTGGCACCAGACGTGCCAGTTCATTAAATCGGGTTGTGTATTGCCGGTGCGTCATGTTCCCGGCCTTCAAACCCAGAAATTCCCTCTCTACCTTTTCAATCTCGTTCCTTGGGCAGAAATTCTTGATTACCAAAGTTTTCAAGTCAGCCCACATCATCGCATCCACAATCTCGCTCCCTTTAGCTTGACGTACACCTTCCCACCAGTGGGATGCTTCCTCCCTCAAGGAGTTAGCAGCAAATTTTACCACTTGATCCGTTCGGCACTCGCTCAGACGAATAGCAGCTTCCATACGGATCACCCAATCAAATGTAGCCACCGCGTCCTTCTTTCCAGTGAGTATCGGCGGGTCACATGCCTTAAAGGACTTATAATCACATCCGCGAGCAGGCGGTGCATTGTCGGTCTCATTGTTCTGAGCACCAATTGCCGCGCTAGACCCACCCGCCCCATTGACCTGCTTCAACGCTTCAGCCAACAGACCTGGCAGAGAATTCTTCATCAATTCTGTGAATTCTCAAGCTATTGCTGCTCTCACTTCTGGTTCAAAAGTGAAAGGTTGCTCTTCAACCTGTGTCTGCTCAGCTTCATGCACACTAACCGCCGGTTCAGTGTGAACACTTCCTTCTTCACTGTGTTCTTGGCGCGCAGGAATCCTGCCACGCCCACCATTTCGACCGCCGGTACGACCACCGGTACGGCCACCACGCCTTCCGTTCCCTCTCCTTGCCATTTCGTTCTATAAGACGAGAAATCCAATGTCATCACGCTAGTTAACAAATAGAATTCAATAAGTACTGTAAGATGTTAATATACACTGGCCATCTGTAATTAACCATTACACTACCTTTCGATTTCTATTTGACCACCTTTGTGATTCCATCAGAACACAAGTCCTTTCCTAACTCTTCCTAAGGCATACTACATACACATACTCTACTTTTCATACCTGATGCTGTGGCTCGAGTTACCCGTACTGGCATCCGCTTTCGGTCCCATTCAAAGTTTAAGTTCAGACACTGGGAGTGTCCGAATCTCTCAAACTATTGCTCTGATACCAACTTGTAAGGCCCCAAACCCGGGAGGCCTCACTTATTGGATTTACTCATTCACAAGCAGTTCTTAAACATGAATATCAAATAACGCAGCGGAAATTTCATTTAAACATAACTTAATCGTTGTCATACATGCGGAAGCGTAAACATAGTTTAAAACATATTTACATCATAACTAAACATAACGGGATGCCAGTCTTCAAAAGCAGTCGGGTAACTCTTCATCTCTAGCCAAGCATCACCGTCCATCCTCATAACCTGCCTTAACCTGAATGTGTACACTTAAAAACGTCAGCTACGCTGGTGAGTTCTAGTTTTCGTTCGTTTTAAGAAATGGTTCATCATTCAAACATTCAATAGGGTTTAACATTCGTATAAGAAAACAGGGTCTTTCATTCGTAAACCTTCGCATATTTAAACACAATCATTTGTTTAAAATATTAACATTCATTTAAGTCATACATTATTATCTAAATCTGTATCGTTAGGCGTCTCTATGTCCCCGTAGGAACTTTTAATGTTGTGGGCAACCGTTACGTATCGCCGTCATTGCCACAACCATACCACTACGTTGGGTCAACCGTTACGTATCGCCGTCATTGCCCAACCCTTCAATGCGTGGGGTCAACCGTTACGTATCGCCGTCATTGCCCAACACGCATCTTTCCTTTGGAAATCAACCGTTACGTATCGCCGTCATTGATTTCCCATTACCTCGTTCGCTTAGGATGATCGTCATCACCCGAGTAACCGTCGTTACTCCCTTACCAGTTGTACAACATCAAAACCATTGACATGCCACAAAGACATTGCCCATGTTGTTCTTGTGGTAACTATGGCTCGCTGTCCATAATCTACCACAAGGCTGGGAATCACATTCCCAGACTTCATTCGTCAATTCCATTCATTCGACAGATTAGATTTGTAATGACTTCTTTAAAACCTTTGCCCCTTTTTGTTTTCTTTTCATAAAACCTTTCCTTCACTTTCAAAACCCTTTACCTTTTCATTAAACCATTTCTTTATAACATTCGTTCGTAAACATTCCGTTCATAAACTTTCTTTCCATAAATCCTTCGTTCCAAATCATTTCCTTTCGTAAACGTAGTTTCATAAAAATCATTTTATAAAACAACATTTCATACGTGTACACACCAGCCCGAAAACATTATATAAAAACATTTAAAAGAGGGCTTCTAGAACTCACCTTATAAGCTAGTCTCGGTTGTCCTAATCAAGGGTCCAACCACGTCACTTCCGATCTGAATTGAGTAGTTACATACACATCAGACCATTACCGACTCTAACGGTTTAACCATTCTAAACATACTAACTTTACTTCATCAGTTCTGATGTCTGCGCACTTAGCAAGTGCGCAGACCCTGCTGCCTGCGCACTTAGCAAGTGCGCAGACTCTGCCTCCTGGGCACTTAGCAAGTGCGCAGGTCCTTCCTCCTGCGCACTTAGCAAGTGCGCAGGTTCCTCCTCCTGCGCACTTAGCAAGTGCGCAGGACCTGCTCCGTGCGCACTTAGCAAGTGCGCACGACCTGTTCTTCGCGAAAAACCCTAACTTTCGCATTCGGTCTGATCATGTAAAGATCCCGAACATGTTGCATCCAAAACGTTCGTTTTCCATTAAGGAATTCGATTCTATGATTATCTTTCAGTTTCATCCACAAAAACGTCCGATTTTCACCCAAGACCCGAAAACCCAAAAACGAACTAAAAACTCAGATTTAGGTCGGATCGTTACCTGAATCGAGCTTCTGATCCGGAGGTTCTTCTCACGAGTGCAAGAGACACGAGCGGGTGCAATCTTGTGCGATTCCGACACTTTCTCTGTCACAACCCCGGGCTACCCCTGCCCGGGCGTCGCGAAACAATGCTGGTATCTGAATGCGGTCCCATATATTTGGGCAGCGGAAGTCTTTGTTTTTACTTGATGCCTTTTTGTAATGAAATATAATGTAAATAACCTCAAGGGTTAATTCTGTACTTTTGTCAAAACTTGGGATCCACGTCCCTTTTCATTTCATGATAATAGACTTTCAAAAGTCTATTATATAATGTACAGTGATTGAAATAATTTACATAATACAAGCCATTCAAAATGTCTAGGATCTACGTCCGTTCCAACATTTGGTCTTGTATTAGTCTGCCACAGGGATTTAGATATGCCTAAAGATCTTGTCTTTACTGCACCACCCTGAATTTAATGATTTCTTTCATTACCTGTGAAAAACGTTTTTGAAAATGAACATCAGCATAAAGCCGGTGAATCACATTTAACTGACACGAAAATGATTTCTAACATTAACCAAATTAAAGCCTTTAAGCACGTTTTTGTATGGTAAATCTACACATTCAGCAGTCTATTTCACCTGAATACATACCACCTACATACACTGGGTTAACTGCCATGGGGTCAACTGGCTGAGCGCTAAGTCTCAGACTGATAGCCTATTCCCAGGGTGATGATGCTAAGAACCTTGTTCTTAGTCTTACATGATACTCAGGAACTCGTCCCTCGTATAATTTGCTAAGGAAACCCATCCATTAGTCTTATGATTTCCCATTACATGATCTGTACCCAGCCACGGACCGGACTTTCACCCGTCACATGTATACCATTTGATCAAATCTACGTATGCTTATGGCCTGAATGCTATCACGTAGATTACCCTTATGATTAAAGCATTTAATTTGTTTCATGCCGTTTTCGTAAATAAAATGGTTTTATCGTTTGAAAAGCGTTAAACGTGTTCACCTTGATTTTGATGGCTGGTAGGGTTGTAGGCTTCGGAATTTGAGCAGAACCTCAACACGTTTCTTCCTAGGGAAGACACGATTAACGAGAATATATATGAGATAATATATATATATAATTGCGGTTATATATATATGAATAGTTTTAACGATACCTACTTTGCGGGATTTGGACAGAACTACGGCTTGAGTTGGGTGTCGTAGGATTCTTGAACAGCGCTTCGGGACGTCGTAGAGTTTTGAGAGATCGGGTTTGTGTATAAGGAATGTTTGGAAATGGTGTAGAATTTCAACTTGTTAAAGGGGTATTTATAGCCTGAATTCCAGTCCCTCGCGTACCGCGAGGCTGGTTCAGCAAATCCCTCGCGTACCGCGAGGGGATGATGTGTCGCCAACGTTGCTGAGTCAGCATGACACGTGGCAGCCGGTGGCAATGGCACATGACACGTGTCTTTCAGATCTGACGCGTGTACCAGATCCTCGCGTACCGCGAGGCTTGGTTGGGGAACTTCTCGCGTACCGCGAGGAGTTGTAAATCCGGCGATAAGTAGTATCCTCGCGTATCGCGAGGTTTTGCCAAGGTCTCCCTCGCGTACCGCGAGGGAGTGAAATTTTAAAATTTTCTTTTCTTTTTATTTTATAGTGGTTGTTACATCCTCCCCTCCTTTAGAATAATCTCGTCCTCGAGATTCATCGGAAGAGATGTGGATACTTTTTGCGCATTTCTGACTCAAGTTCCCAGGTATATTCTGGGCCACGTCTGGAATCCCATCTTACTTTGACTAACGCCAATTGCTTTCGTTTAAGCTTTTTGATTTGTCGGTCTTCAATTTGTAACGGGCGTTCGATAAATTTGAGCTTTTCATTTACTTCCACATCTTGTAAAGGCATAAGCAAGGATTCATCAGCTAAACACTTACGCAGGTTTGATACATGGAATACATCGTGTACTCCACCCATCTCTACTGGTAGTTCAAGCTGATAGGCAACAAGTCCGATTCGTTTAATGATTTTGAAAGGTCCAACAAAACGTGGACTTAATTTTCCTTTCTTTCCGAAACGAATAACACCTTTCCAAGGTGAAACTTTTAATAATACCTTGTCACCGATTTGAAATTCTAACGGCTTTCTTCGTTTATCTGCATAACTCTTTTGTCGATCTCTAGCCGTTTTTAGACGTTCTCGTATTTGCAAGATTTTATCGGTAGTTTCTTGGACTATTTCTGGTCCTGATAACTGATTTTCTCCGATATCTGACCAACATACAGGCGTTCGACATTTCCGTCCGTACAATGCTTCAAATGGTGCGGCCTGAATACTTGTGTGATAACTATTGTTGTATGAGAATTCCATTAGAGGTAAATGATCATCCCAATTACCTCCAAAGTCTATCACACAGGCTCTGAGCATATCTTCTAGGGTTTGTATGGTTCTTTCGCTCTGCCCATCAGTTTGTGGATGATAAGCAGTGCTAAGATTCAATCGAGTTCCTAGAGCTGTTTGAAAACTTTGCCAGAATCGAGATGTGAAACGACTATCTCTATCTGACACTATGGATATAGGCACACCATGTAACGTTACAATTTCATTAACGTAAATTTGCGCCATTCTGTCCATACTCATGGTGTCTTTGATAGGTAGAAAGTGAGCTGATTTGGTTAAACGGTCAATGATAACCCAGATTGCATTATTTCCACGAGTGGTTCGAGGAAGTTTGGTAATAAAGTCCATAGTTATCAATTCCCATTTCCAAACTGGTAATTCTAACTGTTGTAATAACCCAGCTGGCTTTTGGTGTTCGGCTTTGACTTTGGAACAAGTCAAACATTTTGCTACGTAGATAGCAATGTTCTTTTTCATACCAATCCACCAGTAACTTTCTTTGAGGTTCTTGTACATTTTATCACTTCCTGGGTGCATGGTGTATTTGGACTTGTGTGCTTCTTCGAGGATTCGCTCTCGAAGATCACCTGTAACTGGTACCCAAATACATTTATTCATGCGAAGGATATTATCTTCTCCTTTGATCAATAATTCAAGCATTCCTTTCATTCCTTCTTTTTCAAAGTTATTGTCTTTCAAGGCTAACTCTTGTGCTTCTTTTAACTGACCTATAAGATCAATTTGTAGTTCAAGTCTGAGAGAACGTACTCTCTTTGGCTTGACATTTTCTTTTCGGCTCAAGGCATCTGCTACTACATTTGCCTTTCCTTCATGATAACAAATTTCACAATCATAATCATTCAGGATTTCCATCCATCTTCTTTGTCTCATATTTAACTCTTTCTGGCTAAATATGTACTTGAGACTTTTATGATCAGTGTAGATTGTGAACTTAACCCCATAGAGATAGTGTCGCCATAACTTTAAAGCAAAGATTATAGCGCCCAATTCTAGATCGTGGGTTGAGTAGTTTTTCTCATGAATTTTCAACTGACGAGATGCATAAGCAATGACTTTCTTGCGTTGCATTAATACGCAACCTAAACCAGTATGTGAGGCGTCACAGTAAACTACGAAGTCTTCAATACCATCTGGTAAGGATAAGATAGGTGCGTTTGTCAGTTTTTGTTTCAAGGTTTCAAAAGATTCAGATTGTTTGGGTCCCCATTCGTACTTTACAGATTTCCGAGTTAAGGATGTGAGTGGGATTGCTATACGAGAAAAATTTTGAATGAACCGGCGGTAATATCCCGCTAATCCCAGAAAACTACGAATTTCGGTGGGTGACTTGGGAATTTCCCATTTGGATATAGCTTCGATTTTTGAAGGATCTACTTGAATTCCGTTTACGTTGATGACATGACCAAGAAATTGTACTTCTGTTAACCAAAATCCGCATTTGGAAAACTTAGCATATAGTTTTTCCTTTCGAAGAAGTTCAAGTATGGTTCGGAGGTGAGTTTCGTGTTCAACTTGGGTTTTGGAATAGATAAGTATGTCATCAATAAAAACTATGACAAACTCATCTAAATAGGGTTTACAGACACGATTCATCATGTCCATGAATGCGGCAGGAGCATTTGTAAGTCCAAATGGCATAACCGTGAACTCGAAATGTCCATACCGTGTTCGAAATGCAGTTTTTGAGATATCGTTATCATGCACTTTCAACTGATGATAACCTGAACGAAGATCAATCTTTGAAAAATGACAAGCTCCTTGGAGTTGATCGAATAAATCGTCAATCCGTGGAAGCGGGTATCGGTTTTTGATGGTAACTTTATTCAGTTCCCGATAATCAATACACATGCGCATTGATCCGTCTTTTTTCTTAACAAAGAGAATCGGAGCTCCCCATGGTGAAGAACTTGGTTGTATAAAACCTTTCTCAAGAAGTTCATCCAATTGTTTCTTGAGTTCTGCCATTTCTGTGGGTGCAAGTCTGTACGGGGATTTGGCAATTGGAGCTGCACCAGGTACAAGGTTGATTTGAAATTCCACTTCTCGTTCTGGTGGTAATCCAGGCAATTCTTCAGGAAAAACATCTGGAAATTCCGATACGACAGGTACTGATACTATCTTCTTTTCTTTTTCCGGGACCGTAATTGATACTAGACAGGCCAGATATCCTTTTCTTAAGCATTTGGTTGCCTTAAGTATGGAGATTATCTGGATAGGTTTGGTAGGTTTATCACCTTGAATAGTTAGAGTTTTGTTGGTTGGTGTAATGAGTTTTACAACTTGTTGATTACAAAGGATTTCGGCTTGATTAGTGGATAACCAATCCATCCCCAAAACAATGTCAAAGCCAGTTATTGACATTGGTAACAATTGTACTGGAATAGTGAAACCAGCCAATGTAATGTAACAATTGTTCAGTGATTGGGATATTTTTATCAAATCACCGTTCGCTGTTTCTACTTCATATGTTTCAGCTAAGGGACTTAAAGGTTCGCTTAATAGATTACAGAAATTATAATCTATAAAACTCCGGTTCGCACCCGAGTCAAATAAGACCTTAGCATAAACATTATTAAGAAGAAACGTACCGGTAATTACGTCCGGCGTTCTCTCAGCTTGATTAGCATTCATGACAAAAGCTCGTACGGTCTTTTTGGTTTCTGGAGTTATCTTAACTCCTGATCCTCCAGCTCCTCTGGTCTTTGCAAACTTAGGGCAATTCGTTCTGATGTGCCCTGGCTCTCCACAATTGAAACAAGTAATCATTCCCTTTCTCTTGAAGCAATTCTCAGTAGTGTGACCTGAGACCTTGCAATAATTACAGAATGGAGTTTCAAAAACACACTTTCCACTATGCCTGCGCCCGCAGGTTTTGCATGATGGATTGTTAAATGGAAATCCTTTTTGCCCAAAGCTCTTGCTAAATCTTTTGGCCTCGGGTTTTGATTTTATAGAGGATTCGACTTTCTTCTTTTCCTCTATATTTCTGATTAGTCCAGCCGTCATGGTACCGGTCAATTCTACGGTGGACTCAATGGTTTTTGGTGAGACAACCTTCACCAAATCACGGATTTCTGGAACTAAACCGTAAATATATCGAGTTATGAGAACCGATTCAGGTTTAGCCAGGTGAGGTGTCAATCGAGCATATTCAAAGAATTTGGTAGTATACTCTCGATCATTGGTACCCACCATCCTGTGATCCAAAAATTTCCTTTCAGCTTGTTCTTTTTCAGTCTTGGGGCAAAATTTCTTTTTCACCTTTGCCCGAAATTCTTTCCAATCCATGGCATTTGTCTTTCTTCTTCCTTTGGCAGAAATGATTGAATTCCACCATTCCAATGCTTCATTTTTGAAGGAATTTGAAGCATACAGCACTTGATCTTTCTTAGCACACTTGCTAATTGCTATAACTGACTCCATCTTCTCTAACCAGTGAAGAGTAGCAATACCGCCTTCGGTACCCTTAAATTCATAAGGTTTACAGTCCTGAAAGGTTTTGTAAGAACAACCTTTATATTTACGCCTTTTTACTTCCTTTTCCTCTTCTGAGCTTTCACTGCTCAGATTTAACGATTCTTCAGATTCAGAATACTTATTGCTTGATGTTCTGGATTTTTTCGAGGTTTGAGGTTTACGAGAGCTTGCTACTTGCTCTGTGTGGGTTTTCGAAGGGTTTTCCATTCTTTTTGAAGGAAGAGTTACGTGGCTTGGAGTTTTGATGTTCTCTTGTACTTCCTTTATTATGTCGGGAAGCATTTCTTTAATGCTTTGTTTGACCAGTTGTTGCAATTCTGGTTGCTGAGTAGTTATTTCAGGATTATTATTAATTTCTTTTCCTTTTTCCTTGGTAATGTAGGTAGATGGACCGCTATTGTTATTCTGTTGAGACATCTAAGAACACAAGCACGAATCTGGGTCAAAATTTGAAGTTTATTATCGCTTAAACTTCATCTATTTGTTACAAATACAGAAATATAGATATGCATCTATATCACTTAAAGTTAGCTAATTATACAAATACTATCATTAACTTTAATCGAGAAGCACATCTCCCAAATCTTGATAGAATCTCCCCAGGGTCTCGGTCATAGCACCCTTCTGGATCAACTGATCTGCCACCCATTGTTCTGCGTACTTCCTGTCTTCCTGGGCTAGTTCGTAGTCAAATATAGTTTGTTCGTTTTTTACTACGACTTGTCTGGTGAAGTACAGTTCAGCACGTAGATCGTCAGCCTCCCTAAGAGCACGATCGAGGTGTTCATCCATTGAGTTTGGCAGTTCTTCAGGGTATCCATAGCAAGGAGGTGGTTTCCTGTGTCCCATCCTAAGATCATGATATGCTGAGTTAACAGACCACACTACCTTTCCGTCGGTTGCATACTGACGTCCATCGGAGGGATCTACATAGAAGAAAGGTTCTTTGAAAACGGGATGTTCTGGAATAGGGTCAAAGAAATACTTTCCACCACTGCCTTCACAAACGGCAGCCTTGTCGGATTCAGAAATCGAATGTGGAGTTTCTTCACTTGGACTGGGTGGATGTTCTTGAATTGTTCCGGTATGATCTACCACGTCTAATGATTGAGGTGGTGGCATAGATGTCATAACAGGACGTAAAGATTCTCTTGAATCTTCCATTTCCACCGAATACTCTGACTCTTCTCTCAGAGGTTCAAGCCTTGCTTGAGTCTGCTCCACTTGTTCTGCAACCATTCTGTTCCAATTCTCCGGGGTCGGTAGATAGTGGACATAATCATCATAGCTTGGTACTATTTGATTAGATGATTCTCCAAGGAAGTAGTTTGGGTAGTTATAAGGATAATAGTATGGATCTGACATCCTGTAATTTATTGGTCATGTTAAAGGCATCTTCCTATTGTTTGTTCAGTAGACACAACTATTGGTTAAAGCCTAGATACAATCATATAAGTATCTAGTTTTGCTAAAACCCTTGAATGTAGCTCTGATACCAACCTGTCACAACCCCGGGCTACCCCTGCCCGGGCGTCGCGAAACAATGCTGGTATCTGAATGCGGTCCCATATATTTGGGCAGCGGAAGTCTTTGTTTTTACTTGATGCCTTTTTGTAATGAAATATAATGTAAATAACCTCAAGGGTTAATTCTGTACTTTTGTCAAAACTTGGGATCCACGTCCCTTTTCATTTCATGATAATAGACTTTCAAAAGTCTATTATATAATGTACAGTGATTGAAATAATTTACATAATACAAGCCATTCAAAATGTCTAGGATCTACGTCCGTTCCAACATTTGGTCTTGTATTAGTCTGCCACAGGGATTTAGATATGCCTAAAGATCTTGTCTTTACTGCACCACCCTGAATTTAATGATTTCTTTCATTACCTGTGAAAAACGTTTTTGAAAATGAACATCAGCATAAAGCCGGTGAATCACATTTAACTGACACGAAAATGATTTCTAACATTAACCAAATTAAAGCCTTTAAGCACGTTTTTGTATGGTAAATCTACACATTCAGCAGTCTATTTCACCTGAATACATACCACCTACATACACTGGGTTAACTGCCATGGGGTCAACTGGCTGAGCGCTAAGTCTCAGACTGATAGCCTATTCCCAGGGTGATGATGCTAAGAACCTTGTTCTTAGTCTTACATGATACTCAGGAACTCGTCCCTCGTATAATCTGCTAAGGAAACCCATCCATTAGTCTTATGATTTCCCATTACATGATCTGTACCCAGCCACGGACCGGACTTTCACCCGTCACATGTATACCATTTGATCAAATCTACGTATGCTTATGGCCTGAATGCTATCACGTAGATTACCCTTATGATTAAAGCATTTAATTTGTTTCATGCCGTTTTCGTAAATAAAATGGTTTTATCGTTTGAAAAGCGTTAAACGTGTTCACCTTGATTTTGATGGCTGGTAGGGTTGTAGGCTTCGGAATTTGAGCAGAACCTCAACACGTTTCTTCCTAGGGAAGACACGATTAACGAGAATATATATGAGATAATATATATATATAATTGCGGTTATATATATATGAATAGTTTTAACGATACCTACTTTGCGGGATTTGGACAGAACTACGGCTTGAGTTGGGTGTCGTAGGATTCTTGAACAGCGCTTCGGGACGTCGTAGAGTTTTGAGAGATCGGGTTTGTGTATAAGGAATGTTTGGAAATGGTGTAGAATTTCAACTTGTTAAAGGGGTATTTATAGCCTGAATTCCAGTCCCTCGCGTACCGCGAGGCTGGTTCAGCAAATCCCTCGCGTACCGCGAGGGGATGATGTGTCGCCAACGTTGCTGAGTCAGCATGACACGTGGCAGCCGGTGGCAATGGCACATGACACGTGTCTTTCAGATCTGACGCGTGTACCAGATCCTCGCGTACCGCGAGGCTTGGTTGGGGAACTTCTCGCGTACCGCGAGGAGTTGTAAATCCGGCGATAAGTAGTATCCTCGCGTATCGCGAGGTTTTGCCAAGGTCTCCCTCGCGTACCGCGAGGGAGTGAAATTTTAAAATTTTCTTTTCTTTTTATTTTATAGTGGTTGTTACATTCTCTCTCTACGGTTTTCTCTCTCTAGAATTGCAAATGAGAGAAACATGTGGTGACCCTGGCTATTTATAGGGGAGACCTCCCCAAGCCCGGTTCGCGACTGACCCGGCCCGACTTCGGCCCGCTTGAACTCGTTAACTTTATTTCTCGACATTTTGGGATGTTACAGTTTTTTATGTATGTTAGTTTACTAAACTAGGTGTATATGTTTAGGTAAGCAAATTGTGAATCCAGAAGGTGATGCGGGATCTTCTAACCTAAAAGGTAAGTGCATATGCACTTACTTAGTAATATTGATAAATGGGTGGTATATGTGTAATGATGCATATTATGTGTTGAAATGAAAGTGTATGTTTATACATGAATTAGAATGTGAAAATGTATGAATGTAATTATAGTGAGAAAACTATAATGGATATGTGCAAATGAAAGAATGTGGTTATAGTGGTAATACCATAATAGTTATGTGCAAAAGAATGAATGTAGTTATAGTTGAATGCTATAATGGATATGTGCAATGAATGAATGTAGTTATAGTGTAATACTATAATGGATATGTGTAAATGAGGTTATGATCTAAGAATCATAATGGATATGAGGTTATGATCTATGAATCATAATGGATATGAGGTTATGGTTAAAATACCATAATGGATATGAGGTTATGATCTAAGTATCATAATGGATATGAGGTTATGGCCGAAGTGCCATAATGGATATGGAAAGTTGGATTATTAATGTTATGCGAAAAGAATGAAACTTGTAGTGGAAATGCAAGTGTTAAGAAGCTTATTTGACTATTTGGGTGCAAACGGGTCAAATGGGTTAATGGGTAAAAACAAGTAGATTTAACTTGTGATATAAGGTGATATATGCAATATGTTATGATAATGTGTTGTGTGTTAAGAATGTGTATAGAGGTGAATGAATGTAGTTATAGTCGTAATACTATAATGAATATGTGTAAATGAGGTTATGATCTAAGTATCATAATGGATATGAGGTTATGATTTAAATACCATAATGGATAAGAGGTTATGATCTAAGTATCGTAATGGATATGAGGTTATGGCCTAAGAGCCATAATGGATATGAAATGAATGTTAAATGAATGAAATGAAACTTGTAAGTGGAATTGGAAGTGTTACGAAACCTTAATTGACCTAATGGGTGCAAATGGGTCAAACGGGTCAAATGGGTGAACGGGTGGAATCAAGTATTTAAATACTTGATTGTTATGTTTATCTTCATTACTAATTGTGAAATGTTCATGTGGTTATGTAGGCAAAGCTCCGATGTAGGTCAATGTCAGGTCCGAGGTGTTGAAGGATTCTCGTACACGATTTGGTATTTTGGGGGTTTAAAAGAAAATCCTTAGTTTGATTTGTAAATTGTACAAAACTTGATGTTTTGGTGAATGATGATAATTTGAATATGTTGTTTAAGAAATGTTAAAAATACCCAAATGTTGGGAGTTTTTTATGTTATGATGTTTTGGTGAAAAATGAGAAAAATTGGCTAAGTATAGAACTGGGTAAAAAACTTAACTTTCTGTTTACAGGGTGTCTTCGTCGTACGCGAAGGTGGGGAGGGAGTTTCTCGCGCCACGCGAAGAATCTTTCTGCGGACATGCTAATTGACGGTCTTCGCAGTACGCGAAGATGGACAAGAGGGTCTTCGCGGTGCGCGAAAGGGATCCACTGGGTCTTCACGGTACAGTGTGAACCAGGGTTCCCTCGCGGTACGCGAAAGGGATCCACTAGGTCTTCGCGGTACGCGAAGGGGTAAAAAAAATCTGGGATAAAAGCTTTTGCGTGTTAAATAATTAATTAATTGGTTTTCTAATTATGGGTGTTACAAACAGGAACCCTAATTCCTCTTAACAATGGTAGGGATGAACATCGCCTCTTTCCACTGAACCAGGAACCCTAATTATGAACAGCAGTGTGGGGGTGGTGGTGTGGGGTGGCGGTGGTGGGATGTGGTGGTGGCAGTGGTGTAGGTGTAGTGGTGGTGGTGACAGAATAAACCTTCAAATCTGTATATAAGGTTTTTTTGTATTATTCTTATTAATAGGGGTATTTTAGTCTTTTCAGTTAAAACTTAACAGAAAAATGGATGGATGTTAGTGGATTGGCTAAAAAGGAGACAAATTATGAAACTATTGGATGTAAATGGGGATTTTGAAACTATTGGACTAAAATAGGGAATTGGTGCAAACCACAGAGATTAAAACGAGAGTTTACTTTTTTTATAATAAATGATAATTTAAAATAAATGTGGTTTATTAGTATAATTAATAATTTATTAAAAGATATAAGTGCATTTAATAAAAGAGAGAGAGATGAGAAAAAAATAATTAGATTGAATATGGTGACGACACGTGGGATACAAAACCTTTATTTATTATATAGTATAAATATAGATGTGTAATTATTATTATATACATTTAAATTACAACTAATAATTAAACATTTAAATTACAACTAAAAAAATATATAAATAATAAAAAGGAAGTAACATTTTCCCCTTTATATACCGACCCCTCATGTCTTCACTTGTTACTTTCACCCCTTCCAATCTTCCCCCCACCACCCCTCTCTCTCACCATTTCTGGCCCTTGGTATATTCTTCCAAAGAGAAAATGATTGGTGCCGGACGACGGATGTCTCCGGAATCTTGTGGCGGAATTGGGTGGTGGAGGAGGCGTCGCCACCACCACATCTCTTATGTTGAAAAAAAAACAACCCAACAAAAAGATGAAGGCTTTGCAATTAATTTAATTTGAACAAAAGGTTAATTGCAGTGCTTGGGGAATTGAGGTAGCGGTCCGAATTTTCATCACAATCTTTATTTTTCAATTGCTAACTTTTTTTTATTTTTTATTTTATTTTTTTCATTTTTGGAGTTTTATCTTATGTATTTTGTAAGGATGTAATGGTTGCTACATGGAGATCTAATAGATGCATACAATTTAAATTTCGGTTATTTTCTTTTTAGCCTCATGGGTTCATGTTCGTTTAAGAGCAAAATTTTGTATTAACAGGGGTATCTAACGTAATGCAATCGAAATTATAGTTTAAAAAGTTTTTAATTATAACCTAGGTTAGATTTTTTTTTAACAGTAACAATTAGATTTTCTAGGATAAATACACTATACCACTTGAGGACATGAACTCGGTTAAATAGTTTAGTATTTTGTTCTGGCGATTAAAGCATCACGATGGGTGTTTTAAGGCACATACCCTTTTTTGCTGTGGCCAGGATTCGAACCCGACCTCCACTATGGGAAGTCTTGAGGCTACCATTGCACCAGATGGCCAACGGTATAGATGTTTGAAAGTTCAAATTTTAAAAAATATCATAAAACTAAGTAAACATAAAACTTGTATTTTTCTTTTTTAGTTTTAAAAGTAACTATGATAAATGGTGAAGTACAAAAAGAGTAAAATTAACTTACAGTTTTATTCCTTAGATAGGATAGGATCTACTTCATACTTGTGAAATTGGTCGAATCTGTCATTGTTTTTGTTTTCAGGATGTTTTATTATCTTTATAAATTTGAAAAAAAAGAAGAAGAAATTAAACTAACTAAACAGTTTTGTTTATGAATTAGTTTAAAAAGGATCCACTACAAAGGGTGATGGGGTCATTTACCCCATTACTTATTTACTCATCAAAACTGTACAATATAATTCTGTCACTTCAAAACTACTCATTTACTCAGATTTAATTGGAAACACCCTACTCATTTACTCACCAACATTTTTTTTTATAAATAAAAAAACATACTTTTTTATTAATTAAAAAGTCAAAAGACAACTAAAAATAACAAAATACAATAATAAGTTACAAATAAAAAAAACGAGAAAGTAAACATAATCGTCTTCCGAATCGCTGTTGGCCCACTTCGGTAGTGTAGCAAAATGTTCAACAAGATCATATCGTAGTCTAAAGTGTGTCTCTTGATCCCGCAATTCATTAATTACACCATTGTCTACTACTTCATTGGTTGGAGGGTCCATCACGTAGCTGGATGAGATTGCATTGCCGTCATGCTTTAAAAGCATATTGTGCAATATGATACATGTGTAAACACATTTTGTATTTTTTGACGTTTATGTGACCGTTGCGGACGATTAATTATTCCCCATTTAGATTTTAAAACACCAAACACGCGTTCAACGTCTTTTCTAGCCGACTCTTGAACTTTCTTAAACCTTTTTTCTTTTGGGTCGACAGGGAATGGAAATGATTTCACAAAAACAGACCAAGTGGGGTAAATCCCATCCGCAAGATAGTAGCCACGTTTGTATTCACGACCGTTAACTTGGAAAGGACACTTCGGGGCGGTTCCATGCATTTCGTTATTGAACAACGGGGATTGATTCATAACATTTATGTCGTTATTGGAACCGGCAGGACCACAAAACGCATGCCAAAACCATAAGTCATTTGACACCACTGCTTCCATCATGATCGTAGGGTATTGATGATCACCTCTCATAAATTGGGCACGCAAGCTAGTCAGACACATCCTCCAAACAACATGCGCACAATCGATGCTACCGATCATCCCTGGAAGGCCCCATCTAGTTTCATGCGCATTATACAAACGTGCAATGTCGTGGCTTGTAGGTCTACGTAAAAACTCTTTGCCGTATAACATAATAATAGAATTGCAAAAGTATTATAAACATTCACGAGCAATCCTACCGGACATAGATAAGTATTCATCATATTCGTCAGGAGGGTTACCTGTAGCAAGTTGACGAATAGCAGAAGTGCATTTCTGAATCGTCGTGAAGCTCTTCTTTAACCTCCCGTCATACCCTCCGTGAAACCAAGAAAACCTTATATTCATGCTTATATCCCTTACAATGCTTAAAAACAACTCTTTAGGTAAGCGAAATCTCGCTCTAAACGTATTTGCGTCGTACCTGAGGCGTTCGACGAAGTAATCCTTCAACAGAATTGTGTTAGCAACTTCACGATCACGATTTACACATTTTTTCTTTGATTTTTCCGTATCCTCAAGCTCAATGCCACTTGATTCGGAAATGTCGGAAAGAAAATCATCAAAAACATTAGAATCGGATAATCCCGAAGGCAAACCAAGAATACTAGAATCGGGTGAAGACATTTTATTAAAAAAATTGGAGAGTAGAGTGATTTGTTTAAAAAAGAGAGTGGGATATATATATATATATAGAGAGAGATAGATAAAAAATTAATTTTTTTTAATCACCCAACCCACCCCCCACCCCCACCAACGGCTAGTTCTCCTCCAACGGTCGCCTCACCAAACCGAGTAAATATACTCGTTCGACTCTACTCGGCCAAGTTACCCGACCCAACTCGATTCATTGGGGGCGGTGTACCCCCCTTACCCGGTCCACTCTCACCTACTCGATACCCTTCGGGTTAGACGCCCCAACACCCTAAACCATGTTGGATCTCATACCGTCTTACTAGTATAAGTTATAACGAAGTCATTAATATATTACAATGTTACACCGTATCATAAGTGTTTTTTATACTAGTATAAAAAAATTACTTTAAAGTTGTACTTTTTTAAAAACAAAATCAATACATGTAAAATGAAAATTTAAACCGTCATTTATTAAACAAAATGACTAGCGGGAAGCTGGATGTACAATAGGAAACAACCTCAGACAAGATAACTCATATAATACACGGGTTGAATAATAAAAATAAATAGAAATAATAAAAAAAATAGTTGAGAAAAATATTAAATAAAAAAATATGAAATAATTGAGAAAAAATAAATCAGAAAAAGAATCTCAAACTCATAGAATTTTGACAAATGATGCATCCATTTACTTATTTATTATGTACAGATTATATAGTCTTAAAAGTTTAAGTCAACCAAAACTCATGTTAATAGTTTAAAAGATTAAAAATTGTTATTAACTATTTGACTTGTGTTTGGAGTTAAAATCCTTAAAACCGAACACTATATTTTTTATATTTAGAACTACGATTTTCTTACTTTTGTAAAACTTAACCCAAAACCGAACATCAATTAACTAGTTAAATCTTTTGCCTTTAAAAAAAATTTTAACTAGTTAAATTATAACATATAATAAAATAGAATAAAAATGTTTGAAATAACAGTTAGTGTGTACTAATAAATAGGAAAAGTGAAAGGGGGTTGATGGGACATAGGAATGCAGTAAAATTCAGAATAGTTGCTGTTTTGTTGAAGGAGCAGCACCAACAAACTAAGACTTGACGCTGCTCTTCCCATTAAATACACACTCTTTTAATCTTTTTTATATAATTAAACTTAATTTTAATGAAATAAAATCAGTTATAAATAAACATCCAATCCGTCAATATGCTTCATGAACAACAAAACCTGGTTTTGTTGTTACTTGGAAATTGTTCTTGACTTTTATTTGAAAATAAATATAACTAGGGGATTTACCCGCCTTATGTTGCGGCGGCGTCGAAACGTACAACAACTCGAACCACCCCGCGTTGCGGCGACGTCGAAACGTATAGTAACTCGAACCACCCCGCGTTACGGCGACGCGTCGAAACGTACACGTTTCTCCGATAATACCAATACTATTTAGAAAATGAAACTGGTTAAAAACGTATATTATACAAAGTAAATGAAACGGGTTAAAAACGTATATTATACAAAGTATTAGGATGAAAAAATACAAAGGGAAATGAAACGGGTTAAAACGTATATTATACAAAGTACGAGAGTCAAAACAAAAATTAAAAAAATAATAAAAAAATGTTTACTATTCTTTTTAGGAGGATAATATTGGACCTAATATTTAAACAATCATACAAAAAATATGAAAATATTTGTCCTCTTTCCATAGCTATAAAATAATGAAATATTTCCCCCTGTTTTCAACCATAATTAAATATACACGTAACCAAAAATTTAAATTACATATATTCTCCTCTCTTATAAAGTCAACATTTTAACTTTGCAAAAATAACGACTATTCTTATTCCATTGACATAATCCTAACCTTCTGATTCTTATTTCCAATCGATTCCAAAATCCAGTGTTGATTCTGATCGATTTCATAATACAGTTGGGCATATATATAATTAACGAAGGGGGTATACGTAAATAAAGTCCGAGCTAAGTATATATGTAATTAATAAAGTATTTAGAGGATATATTTAATTACCCCTTTTCTACAAATACGTTAATGAAATATATCAAACCAAATTAATCTTCTTCTTTTTTAACAACAAAGCGTCAGACACCCGGGATCACCCTGAAAAAGGATCAGCTTTGTGCCAGAAGAACATAATTGTGGTGGCCCAGCCCCACACCACCCAGTAGAAAACCCACATCTAAGTAAAACTCTCTGGCTCAACATGGAATATTTTGTCGCAGACTAGTCGACAACCTATTATCTCTCATTTGAAAAGTCATAAGGCTATCACTCAACCAGAAAATCACGGTTCTCCAAATTAACCTTTCTAGTCATGAAATTAACGAACAAATTTTATATATCCATTTTAAGTTTGTGTATAATATATGTAAATCATTAGTTATTTTATTAAAATTTATCTTTTTTTTAATGGCAAGAAGTTATTAAAAAATACCATAACGCTAGCAAGAAGCTAGAGAAGGCGGATAACCAGGTACAAGAAAAGCTTAAAAATTTAACATACATCAATTGGACCACTCCAAATTTACCAATCTAAATCATTTTTTTACCCAAAGATAGCTTATAATCTTGATGTCCTCCAAAAGTTTGAAAATGTGAGTTCTTTTATTTTCAAACACCGCCGCATTATTTGCCAGCCAAAGGACCCAAGTGGCTGATAAAATCACGCATTAAGTGCCTTTTTTTCCATGAAACCTCCACTCCATGGTTATAAATTTGTAGTAGGTCCTTCAAAGAAAAAACATAGATGGGAGGAATTTTACAACATTGAGATATATAATATGTGTGTGTGAGAGAGTTTGTCTTTGATTAACCTAGTTTAATATTGGGGATTAGTACAAAAGTGTAAAAAAATAGTGAAGGCAAAATAGCCACCAAAATCTGGCAATAAAGAGGATATGATGTGATAGCACACCGCACAATGTCACAGCTTTTAAATCACAACTTAATCCCAGAAAGATCTCTTCTCTCCCATTAATTATTTCTTAATTAATTATTAACCGTTGGTCATTTGGTGCAATGGTAGCCTCAAGACTTCTTATAGTGAAGGTTTTGAGTTCAAATCCTGTCAACAGCAAAAATAGGGGTCTGTGGCCAGGTCAGGGGGTTTAACCAGTTGGGGGGTTCCTCCTGTGGTGGGCTACCCTAGATGTTTTAGGTGTTGCCCCGAGTAAACCCAATTATCCTACAAAATCTAGCGTTGTCATTCAAAAAAAAATTTAATTATTAGTAGTCATGTTAAATATTTGTGTATCTTTTACATTAATGTTCGACTTTTTTTTATGAGTTAAAAGTGAAAGTGGCCTGACTTTTTTTACATTAAATAACAAAGTGTTTGGACTAAACACATCAAATCTCGTTATCATTATATTCGGGAATGTGTTGAAGGAGAGGAAGTGAAAGTTGAGCATATCAATGGCAAAGAGCAACGAGCCGATATACTAACCAAAGCTCTCGCAACGATCAAGTTTAAAGAGATGCGAGACCTGCTAAAGTTGGAAAACCTTCCCTATATGACTTAGAAATGCGAGGGGGTGATTGTTGTTGTTTGCGAATTACCTGAGTCGAGACCTGCCTTGGTGTGCAAGGCAAGGTTGCAAAGTCGGCTATTGAGGCTGATGGCGTGCAGGCCTTAGTCGGTCAAGATAAGGGTTGTTAAAGACTTCTTGTTAAGATTAGAATAGTTTAGGGCCGGCAATCCTGACCCGTAATCAGGAAAATGAGTTAGTATGGGTTTTCTTATTTAAAAATTGGGTCAACTTGGACTCTTTCTTTTTTGTCAACGGGTCAGAACGGGTTGAGATGTTTTCAAGTCAAATCTTCAACGGGTCCAGATGGGTAGATTGCACCCAAACAGAAACACTTCTTATCATATCTTCCCCTTATTTTAGTCGAACCGCTGACTTGGGTTTAATGGTTCAACCGATCTGGGCGTGTGCTGTGATAATGATGACAGATATGAACTAGATCGGCGAAAACAATGGTGGATCGGTCTGGGACGGCGGTGGCTGTTCTAAGGTTGAAAATGGTTGACCTTACGGTGGTCGTTGTTTTTGCCATTTTCCGGTGAAGGTGGAGAGTCGACGGAGAACTTGAAGAGATGTAAAACCCGGTAAAAATTAAACCGTGAAATCATGATAATGTAAACACTAAACAGAGAGAATCAATCGGATGTCTCGCCAGAGTAAGAAATCGAAAATCGTAAACAAAGGAATCAATGAGGTTTTGTTTTTTTGGAAGATAAAGATAAAAAAGAAAAACCTAGAAAAATATAAACTGTAGTGATAAGAGGGGTATTCAATCTAGCAATCTGTACACGTGTCTTACATTTTTTTACTATAAATATAAAATTCTTTTAAATTTAACTAAATGTTTCTCAAATTTTGTTGCATGTTTTTATTAATTTATGGTCATTTCATGCAACGCAGCGGATGATTATCCTACTTCATTTTTCATTATGTAAGTGGCTTAAATTGAACTCATTCTGACCCGAACCCGTTTTGACCCGAACTCATTCTGACCCGAATCAAAATATCATTTTTTTTAAAACAACCCGTTCTGACCCGTGACCCAAACCCGCCCCACCCGCCCAATTTGCCAGGCCTAGAATAGTTATTATTTATTTATTTTTAATTTCTATTGTTTAGCTTTCTTTTCCTTAGTCTAACATGATAGGTTAGTATATATAAACCATGATTGGGTTTATTCATTGTATTGAGTTTTTTGAGTGAGTTTCTTAGTACAAATTGTGGGTTTTAGGCATAATCACATTCTTTGATATTAATTCTTACTTTGAATACATATGTGTATATTTTTAGTTCATTAGATTCCGTAAGTTTATTATAAAAATTGAGAGCATGAAAAATACGTAGTGTGACGTTAAAGGGTCGTATTTGACAAGACACCTTTAACACAACTATTGAACTTAAACACGAGACATTTAACTCAACATCTCATTAACTTAAACACTAACATGGACATGCATGCCATTCCACATCTAGATTTTGTGCTTTTCTGGATGAAAATTTAATCTCCTGGTATTCTAAACGACATCCTACGATTTCACGCTCCAACGTCGAGGCATAATACAAAGGAGTGGTTAATTAACACAATAGCCAAAACTAGCTGGCTCCGAAATCACTTTCTCTAACTGTATGTTCCCATTCGTCATGCAACAATCATCTACTGTGACAACATCTTAGCAGTGTATCTTTCTCATAATCCAGTATTGATGTGCTCATAAATATTCATAAATAAATATTTTGTATAACTTAATTATTTATTTATTTGGTAGGATATGAAGAGAAAAAAGAGCAAATTCACGTTAACCGTTAGCCTACTCTTCAATTTAAGGATTTAGCGGACAGAAATGTAAAGATGACATGGGCTTTGGACCAAAATTAATTAAAAGGATGGGCAGCAGTAGGTCATGTGGACTTCAAATGAATTAGAGTTGGATTTCACTCGTTTCTTTTTTTCAGACTTTGGTTTAGAATAAATTTAGAGAGGGCCATGTGTTTATTGTTTTATGATTTAATTCTGAATTTGTTTGGGACTAATTATCTTAGTATGTATCATTATTTTTATTCTTAAATTTGTGAGTTTGTTTTGCATGTTTAAGGCAACTACCTAGGAATGATTGTTAATAAATTTGGTTTTAGAAAATTTAACTTCGGGGCATCCTTAATTCTAATTGAAAATTGATAATTTTGCTAAGAGTATGTGTTTGAATTCTCATGTTTTAACATGGGTCTATAGTGTGAGTATTTTAGATTGTGATTAACTGACACTCTAATATAATTTGTCACTGGTGCTTTAAATAAATGATTCAAGGTGGTAGGTGTGTTTTTCGTATCAGCTTTCCAAAAAGTCATTAGGTTAAGTGTCTCTGACGAGAGTCTAACCTACATCTATATTTTACGTGTAAAAAGTGTCATAATCATAATCAAGTCAAAGTACCATTACTAGTGTGAGTAGACTCGACCCTAGGTGGTCCCTTTTCGCTTATTGATTTCTACAACCTTTCAAATTTCTTGTTTTTCAAGTTTTCTTAAACTCCATAATTTTAGTTAATTTTATACTTTTCCAAATATCATTCAATTAATCAATGGTATGAAATGCACATTCCAAAACAGTCAAGTCAACCTCTTATACAAACGTGAATATGTAAGGACATGCGTAATAGGGGCGTGGACAGTACTGCATGACACTTCTGTCACGCTGTAACACCGCCCTAAGTGTGATAGGGAGCGTGATGGGCCAAATCTTGATGGTGATCACGAACGTTAATGCAAGGTTTGGTTTTTAATTTTTTGTACCAATCAGGATCATTCTTGCAAACAAATCACCCTTCCATCTTGGAACAGAACGTTATGACTTGGCCCGCTAATCCAGAAGGAAACCTGCATAGAAAACTCCCTGGCTTGCCCAAGAGCAAGACTCGAAGGGACGACCTCCCATTTAAAAAGTCACCTAGATACCGCTAGGGCAATACCCTTGACATTCCCTCTAGCATCTAGTTGTAACTGAAGGTTCAAGAGAATTTGTATGTATTTGCCTATGAAAAGGATGGGTATTAAAATTGAAAATCACGTGAATAATCATTTAATTAAATATATTATCAAAATAACTATTGGTAATTTTTCTTTAAGATTTTTATAATTCGATCAACGATGTTCTATAAAATACTCGATGACTTTTTTATTAAAATTATTAATTCAAATGTTACATGTTAAAAAGCTAACCATAGTTGAACACGCGACACTTTAACATAATATTTTATTAACCATGAAAGCTCGTTATCAAAAAAACCTCACATGACACACCTTACTAGACAACAAGTCAACAACATGATTTTGTAAGGGTCAAGTTATACGGACACCCCCAACATGTTATCTGGACACCTTCCCCTATATGACATGTATAGGCTTTATACATGACACAATACAACATGTATAGAGGCAATAAGAGGCACAATACAACCCGTATAGGGCTATAAGATGCACAATACAAGCCGGATATGACTGATGTGACATGTCTAGACGTTGTCGGTTTGACTTTTTGGCTATACGACCCTAATTGATGTTATATGAGTCTTATAGATGGTGCACCATTAATAACACCCTTATGTAAATCAAAGTTTTCGTTAGACAGGTTCCGTTAAGAGGTTATGTCGAAAGCAAAATTCAAACCTAAGACATCTGCTAGACTAGGTGCTTACCAACATCCCATATGAATCTTAACACGTGTACATCTTTTTCGCCGACCGATGCAAAATTTCAAGGTTTCCATCTCAGTTGCATGTAATCATTTATAATGGTTAAATGAATCCAAGTTTCACCAAAGGACTATTTTCCCTAGTAAAATTTAATAGAGTAAATTGCAGTTTTCGTCCCTGAGTTTTGAACAAAACATCAGGTTTCGTTCACTTGTAACACATTTGATCCCTGATGTTTGATGTTTAACACTTTGCATCACTGATCCTTAACGCCGTTAAAATTTCTGTTAGTTTTTGTTAAAATTACTGATACACTCCTCCCCCTTCTACTTCTTCAAACATCAGACCCAAGAAGCAATTTTGACTACTTAAAGTCAAACGCATAAAATCATCTCTCAGTCCACCAAATTCTACAATCTAATCCTTTCATTTTTCCCAAATCATTCGAAATCAATTGGAGGTTAAAGATCAATGAACTAAATGTTTAGTTTAACAGGCCATTAATAACACAAGGAGCACCAGGACTATGCAATTGTGTTACCTGAATTTGATCAAAGATTGTGTTATCCCAACTGCAAAAAAAGAAGCTCGAACACCACCCTCCAAACAGCCGCAACCTAACCCCCTTTGACGAGGAGGGGGATGCACGAGAGGTTTGGTTTCTAGGGTTCTCAGAATTGCTTCTTGGGTCTGATGTTTGAAGAAGAATAAGAGAGGGGTATATCAGTAATTTTACATAAAAATTTTAACAGAGTTAGGACCAGAGATGTAAAGTGCTGAAACATCAAATGTAAATAATCAAATTTATTAGAAGGGGACGAAACCTGATGTTTTGTTTAAAACTCATAGACAAAAATTATATTATATAGCGAAAATTAGACTCTACTCAATTTATTAAATCAAAATCAAGTGATGAATTAAAACAATAACAAACAAGCATTTTAGGCAAATCCCTCTTGCTAATTCAATCAAATAAGGGTAAAAACTCCATTTATTTAATGCATTTGAGTAACAAAGTAGACGAGATATACTGAACAGTGAAATACAGAAACCAAACACAAACCCCTCTTCAAAACATAGAGGTAAAAACAAGAACCCTAAAAGTCAAAATTGCAGTCAACACTTCCCAGTAAAAACCCTAGGTAGGAACAAAAACCTGGAAACTGGTAAAAACAACTTTTCCAGAGCAGGAATCTTCAAATCCAGAGAAACATACACCTTTTCAAGCGTCAAGTACATGCTACTATACCATTATTCTCTGGAATTAGCCTAATCTGTTCTGGTAGAAGTAGTAGTAGTCAAAGCAATAATGCAATTCACCGTGTAAAAGCGTACCAATTCATGACGTCATCCGTCATACGACGGCGAGTCATAACCACGCGCTCATCAGAGACCAACGGCAACCGGCAAAGCGGACAGTTGAAGTTGAGATGATCAAGCCATCCGTCAAAGCAGTCCTTGTGGAACACATGTCGGCACGGCAGCTTACGCACGTGTTCGCCGTCGGCGAGGCGGTTCAAACACACGACGCATTCGGACTCCGCCGGATCCACACATCGTTCAGTGCACGAGCTGTATTTGTAGGATAAAACACGGTTTAGGTTGAGCTGGTCGGCGAGGATGACGAGTTCAGCTAAACCGGAGCCGACGGCTTCGAACAAGCCGGAGTCGTCGGCGTCGCCAGATCGGTAACGAGTAAACCCTAGGGAGTAGAGGAGGGTGAAAATTAGGGAACGGAGATAAGAAACGGCGTCGGCGATGATCGCGAGGAGGAAAAGCGGGAGGGAATCGGAGGAAACATCGGTGAGTTGGTTCTGTAAGCCCATGAAATTGAAATTGAAATTGAATTTGATTTTGAATTTGAATGTGAATGAGATGAAGAAATAAAAGGGTGTGGGTGGGATGAAAGAACGGACAGGCGGCAGGTGTTGGTTAAAGATATAATGTGAAAACAGAAGCTACAGGGTGGGAGTTGTGGGGTTACACAACTCTAAACCGATTTTTAATTCAAATAAAAATTATAATATTAATTTAAAAAATATAAAACTTGTAAATATTAGATTTTTTCGCCTCTCTCTCCTATTAAATATTATATTTTCTATTTCTCTCTCCTATTAAATAATAATCTTTATATTAATAAATATAATTACGAATACTTATTATTTAATTATAAATAGTTATTATATCATCAATCAAATGAACTTAATATGAACTAACATTTATCAATTAAATTAAAAAATTAATACTCAGTTGAAAGAAAATGTTTTAAAAAACTAACTTAACAGACTTATAAATGTCATGACAAATTATATTTTTTAAAAACATATTTTGACATATGTGTTTGTTAACAAATTACATTATATTTTATTCAACCAATGTAATATACTGGTTTACTCAACCCGTGACACGGGTTTTTAAAAATATAAAATTTTATTAATAAATATTTAAATTTTATTTATTTAACACGTGTAATAAACGGGATTTTAACCTACTAAGAGAATAAATAAAATAACATTGAAGATTTATATTCATATTTTGATAGTAAAATCTAATCAGATTTTAAATGTGATTAAACCGACGTATCCAAATAAACACCGTTGAATTGGATGGTTTTGTATTATCTTGATTGTGCATTGTACATGTTGTTAGATTTGTATCGACTAAATCACGTGTCCAATTTATTGCACCTTTTTAAAAAAACTTGTTTTATAAATATTATCACATTTTTAACATGCATGATTGGAAGAAAAAAACACGTTTTTCATGTTCTTTCTTCAACTTTTAGACTACCCTTTTGTAAGTATAAAATAAACAAAATTATAATATAATTTATAAAAAATTAATTTACAAACTAAAAATTTATTTAAATGATAAACTAAATTACCTAGTTTAGTTATCCTTTCCTTTATTTAATAATTTGGAAGTAATATTAGCAAAAAAAATTATAATCTTTTCACAATATCTATCTTTACAAGTTTCGCTACGTAAATCGTTTTTCCATCATAGTGAGGGGGTGTTTGGGATTACTTATTAAACCTATTTATTGATTTATTACTTTTTGTAATAAGTCAATAAATTATAATTGTGTTTGGGTATAGTAAAAAGACTTCTCAAAATAACTTTTAGAAAATGGATAATAAGTTGTTTTTGAGAAGTTCCAATTTTAAACTTTTCATTTCTCCTTATTACTTTTAGCGAGTAATTTTCCATTAATAAGTAAAAGCAAACACTTTTTAAAAACAACTTATTGACTTTCCCCACCACATAAGTTAATCCAAACACTTTTTTTAAAAACTCTTTTTTAAAAATTAATAGGTACTTTTGACAAAATTAACTTTTAGGGTTAATAAGTAATCCCAAACACCCCTTGATACCAAATGTAGCTTTTATACCGACAGGATCAAGGAAAAAGTTTTTTTTTCTCACCATCAAACAACCAAATTTATTGGTACCATTACGTTAACAAATCTATAATCACATTGCATGCCTAATAGTAGGTGTCATACCAAGTGTAGTGGGCGTGGAATTGGATGACATCGAACTATGTTTGAACATCTTCGATACGTCACAGATGGGGAAGGAGATGGTAGTTTACGGGTTTTAATGGAGAAGAAAAATGAGGGAGAAGATTGTAATTTAGGGTTTTGAATGGAGAAGAAGAAATTGGTTTGAAAGGATAAAAGGAATCCAGCTTGAAAGGACAAAAATGTCCCACGTGAGGGGCATGTGGGGGAAGTTAACGGATTCTTTAGATGGTGTCATGATTTAGGAAGAAAACAGTTAAAAAATGAAAGTGTGATGACTGAATGTGTTAAAACTTTTCAAGTTGGACGAAAGTGACAATTTCAAAGAAACCTCGAGGGCGAAAAACAAATTTTACTGTTTTTTAATTTTCGAATCTAACGTCGCGACATGCTTATTTCTACCTAATTTAGATATATACCATGGCGTCGTTTTTTATCTTCTTTTCGATACTTAATACGGAGTCGCATAAACTTTACACGATTCTCTTTACGTACTTTACCGCGTGAATGGTTTTCGGTTTATTTAAATTCCAAATATACCGTTACGACGCAATTATTTCTACTTACATTTTCATATAAATTGATCTACTTAACCGTTTCATTTTTTTATACAAAGTGATTGCATCTACCCTTCTTATTTTATAAAATTCTAAAATTGTTTATCTGTGTTTTCACTAAGAATACAAGGTTTAATTCTAAAATTGGTCATACAAGTACCGTATCGATAACGTAACAAACTGAACTGATAACGACCGAATTCTCGCTAAATACACAATAAATCCCAATGGTTATATAGATTATACAAGTTTAGCAAAATAGGACATACACGATCTTCCCTCTTTCTTCTTGTTATACGAAATATGTTTCTTAATAAATATTTAAAAAAGATTTATTTACATTAACATTTTTTATAGACAAGTCTTCAAACAAAAATGTATGATTTTTAGGAAATGTTATGTCATGATAAAAATACTTTATTATATAATATAAATATTATTATTTGACTCCAAAAATTATATATTTTAATTCATAATAATAACATTTTAAAGACTTCAATTTAAGTCCAACAATATTTCAATATTTTAATTCATTCATGATAACTCATTTCAATTTAACTAGGTTAAGATACGGTCGTGCCAATTTGTAATACAGTTGTGTCTCATGGCTAGACACGGTTGTGCATATATTTAGGTACGGTCGTGTCTCATGCTCTGACGTAGTCTTGTGTTACTGTTCAATTCTTTTGGTCTTTCAATATTAAGGGGAATTATATAACTACATTTAGCAACGCCAGGGTGATTTAATAATCAGTTTTTACCGCATGTACTACAATATATACATATATTATGTTTTGTTCTGTACAAAACTCAAAAACAAAGCCAACGCAACTCGTTTACTCCCATTCCTCCATGGAAAAGGCCATGGGTTTAACCCAGGGTATTTTTTTCACGTCCCAAGTAACGCTACCAACAAGCTTCATATATGTTTCTCACGTGGAAAGTAAACAAAAGCCATCTAGCCTGGCTGGTTAGCGCATGTACCTCCATCAGTGAGGTCGGTAAGCCGCAACATTAGCGGGAGAAAATACTCGGTTAAACTAAATAAATTATTTTAATATCATAAATGTAGGGATTTTTATGTATATCCCTTTACGAAGACTATTAATTACATATTTACTCAACCTTTAAAATCAATTACATATTTTTCCTTTTGTATATGTTTTAGTAGGGGGAAATATATAATTGACTTTTTTACTTGTATTTTAAGAAGATAAAATATATAATTGACTTTTCAATTTAAAAAAATATGTAATAAAAGATCAAGAAAATATATAAATGCCTTTACAATATAATGTTATTTAAATAATTTTATACCCATCATCCAAAAGTAAGTCGGCAAGATTTATCCTTCTTTTTAATTTATCACCTTTTTAATTCTCTTTTTCTCTTTGAAAATGATGGATAATGTTCTTTAAAGGTGATAGGATAATGATATGAGTAAAAGTTATATTATTTTAACTATTATCCAATCATCTTAAATCATAATATTTTATATACATTTAGGCTTATTTTGGTCAACAAATAATTGGAATAATGATAGTGACATTTTTATTAATAAATATACGCATTTTTAGTGAGGGGATTTCTTTTAATTGGACAAGTCCAAATCGTTCGAAATATTGTAAATAAATATATCTTTTATTAAATCGTGTCTTGTGTGATAGATCAGACGTGTGAAGCACCGTCTTCAAACACTAGATTCTGTTTCCTTTAAAAGTCCAGTCAAGGACCACGGTTTTTAACCTCTTTTCTTGCTAAAAAAAACAAATACATCGTCGCGTGTATCGCTAAAAGCTTGAATCCAGTCGAGTTTAAACAAGTTCAAGTACAAATTTCACATATTGAATTTGACTAGACTTGCGAGAGTAATTAAACGAATATATTATATATAAATTTTATTTAACATGTTAAATACATATTTACATAATAATAATTATTATTATATATAAGTTTTTATAAAATAACTAAATAATATATGTTATGTATATGTACAAATTATAATTATAAAAATATAATTAATATGCTTTTAATTATATTGTGGAAAAGAGTTACCACTATCCTTTCCTTTTCATTTTTCAGAAAACTCATTTTTCAGATTGGTTCTTGATATTTATTTGAATTCAGTGATTGAGTTGTGTTGGGAAACAATTCAAGGATCTTGCTTAAATCATGGCAAAATATTATGATATTGATGGCAGAAGAGGTTGAAACTTCTCTCTTTTCTTTTTGTTCTTTTTTTAGGACGTGGATATGTAAAAACACTAAATGGACGAAGAAATTATGAATGTTTTAGTTGATAATACATGAAATGGAGGTATAAATACATGAAATGAAGGTATAAATACATGAAATAGATGTATAAATACATTAAATGAAGGTATAAAACATGAAATACATGAAATGGAGGTATACAAGCTAGAAATATATAAAAATATGGATGGTTTGGTTAATTTCGGTTAACCGATGGTACAAAAAAACCGATAACCGATCTTCGGTTAATTTCGGTTCGGAATCCTCGGTCTTTGATTCGGTTTCGGTTAGCGGTACCCCTAAGATAGAGTAGAGAGATAATATGTATAATGATGTAACTTACTCTTTTTTAATATTGTTTTATTTAAGTTAACGGGAAAAAGACAAAAATGTCTTTACGTGCGCAATTCACATGATTGGATTTAACAGAAAAAGTTAACAACAGTTAGTGTAATTGACGAAATATGTGCAAATGTTTCAAAAAAAAAAAAATCCAGTGTAGTTATTGAAAACAAATGATATAATCTGTAACTTACTATAAAGTTAAATGACATAATTTGGAATTTACTCAAAAGGCTAATATGTAAAAGAGACGAGACATATGTAGCTTGTATTAGTTATACATAAAACAACGCCTATAGTATATGAAGTTCTTGCCTCACGTCTCGGCTTTTGAGACCTAAACACCTTGGAACATATCGCGCTTTTTAAGATAGCAAACAACTCGGCCGCTAGTTCCTTCAATGCACCTCGTCGAAGATCTAGAAAAAATATTATGAATTAAATTTGTAATACGAACTGTTAAATAAGATAGTAAAATAATCACCTCATAATATTAACATATGTTTTCTACATTGCAATAACTAATAAGTTTCACATTAAATTTTTTTTAATGTTGGAGTCATTATCGGGCCAAACCCGACCCAACATGAATCGGACCAGACCTAGTCTACCTAGACCAAGATTGTTAATAGGGTGAAACGGGACCGAGGACCGGACCATTTGTTTACGGGTCAGTTCAGGCTTTTCCGGGCCTTTACGGGTCGGGCCTGCATAGAATTCGGGGCGACCAGAATACTGCTAGCCTGCTAGGTAGCTGTTGGCTGATAGGCTGCATTTTAATGGGCCGTTGGGCTGCAAAGTGTAAGCTAAAAAAAGGACAAGGCTTTTAAATTTAAAGAGTTGCAATACAATGAGTAATCAAAAAATAATAATAAAAATAACAGTGAAACCATAAAAAAATAATAGCGAAACCAAATAAAAAGGTTGTAATAAAAATCTTCAAAAAATAATGCATAAATCAATATTTTGTCTTCAATCTTGATTACATCTTTCTTTCTTTAAGATTACATGTAGTCGGGCTTTGACCGAGACTCATCGGGTTTTTACCGGTTTGGACCCAAAACCGTTTAGCTGTGTATTCTAGGGACCATGATTGAACCATATATTAGCTTTCACAGGTCGGGCCAAGTATTCATGGTTCAACCTTTGGGTTTTTACGGGCCGACCTGAAACTTGCACACCCCTAAAACACATGCTAGTAGTTCACATATCATGTAATATTTTCACAAATGCATTAATAAAATTCAGCAACTTACGGTTTAAAAAAAGTAATGCATAATATTTTTATTTTATGAAGTTATATCGCTATTACATGACACTACCTTAAAAGTGTTTGCTAAGAAAAGACATTAATAATTTATACTAAATTTAATAAAAATTGAAGTTATTAAAAATTAATTTGAAAAGCCATATATATATCATCAGTCTTGAAAAAAAATGCCTATTGAGCCGGCGCCTGACGACATATTGAGCCGGTTTGTGAGACACCAACGTTTTATGCACTGTTGAGAGACACGTGGTGTGTGACTAAAATACGGCACATTAATTTTTGTGCCCATACATTTTTAGTACATGTCAAATCTTACTAGTCTAATAAATAAAAATCTCTTCATAACACGTGTCATTCTCTGGTTACTTCTTATTTTTATTTTCTCGTATCTCTCTCCTATTAAATACCAGATTTTCTATTTCTCTCTCTTATTAAATAATAATATTTATATTAATAAATCTAATTACGAATACTTATTATTTAATTATAAATAGTTATTATATTATCAATCAAATGAATTTAATATGAACTAGCATTTATCAATTAAACTAAAAAATTAATACTCAGTTAAAAAAAATGTTTTAAAAACTAACTTAACAGACCTTATAACTGTCACGACAAATTACATTTTTTAAAAACATATTTTGACAAATGTGTTTGCTAACAAATCACATTATATTTTATTCAATCGATGTAATATACTGGTTTATTCAACCCGTGTATTATACGGGTTTTTAAAAATATAATTTTTTTATTACTAAATATATAACATTTTATTTATTTAACTCGTGTAATACACGAGATTTTAACCTAGTTAATGTTTATAAATAGAGAAAATCTAGACCTTTATTTTATATATAATATATAGAAAAAAAAGTTAATGTCTATTTTAAAAAATTATAGAAAATATGTTAATTTTTTTTTAAATGAGTGAAGATAATAATATGTTACAAGATAGAAAAAGAAACAATAAAAATGTCACTTTTATGTATCACTCATATATGCATAATAATTTTGTACTTAGATTTATTTATATTTAATTATCATCAAGCTTCTAAGGGGGTGTTTGGTAGAGGGAATTGAGGGGTGAGAAATGGAATTGGAAAGAATTCTCTTGTTTGTTTATGAAAGAAAGAGGTGAGAAATGGAAATAAACCATTTCCATTTCTCTGATTTTGTTTCTCTAAAAAAAGCGGAGAATTGGATTTCTAGGGTTTCATTTCTCCAGACCAATTCTCTCACGCCTCTCCCTGCTGTCACCTCTCTTCTCCGGCGATTTCAATCCACAGTCACCTCTCTTCTCCGGCGTTCGTCAATACATTGTTCAGGTAAACCAAAATCCTCAAACTTCCATCTACAAACCCTAATTTTGCCCTATGTTGATCGATTTGATGTTTATTTAAGATCCTGTCATCTGTTCGTCTGATTTCTCTCACGCCTCTCCCTGCTGTCACCTCTCTTCTCCGGCGATTTCAATCCGCAGTCACCTCTCTTCTCCGGCGTTCGTCAATACATTGTTCAGGTAAACTAAAATCCTCAAACTTCCATCTACAAACCCTAATTTTGCCCTATGTTGATCGATTTGATGTTTATTTAAGATCCTGTCATCTGTTCGTCTGATTTAGGGCTTAGAAATCGAATTAATCGGCATTCAGATTCGTTAGGTTAACAATGTTATGATACCTACCTGTTTACTGTTTGCGAATGTGTTTTCTCTGCTTCTGGTTGATTAGGTCGTTGGTTTTAGCTGTTTTATGCAAATTAAGAAGTTTGATTGATTTGTTTGCTTTTATTTAATTTTCAGAGATAGTGTTGGATATGTTAGGTTAAACTTTAAAGTGATCAGTATTTAGCTAAATTGTTGGTATGAGTTTGTAATCAGATTAATTACTTGCAATAAGTACTAGAAATAACAAAAGGTATGCATTGGATTTTATATGATTCCATGTTGTACTTGCACTAGGTTTGGCATAAACGAGTAAATTGTATGCATGCCAGTGATAGAGAGATTCCTTTTTGGTGTGTTTTTTCATGAAGAATGGGAATTGTAGGCATTATGTGACTGTGTGGAGGTGAAATCAAGTGAGTTTAAACAGGGTCTGTATGCGATTTTGAGGCCAAAAATTAGCTTCAACTTTGCTGCAAAGAATTGAATTTTTTCAAAAGAAGGCCATCTTGTATAACATTGACTTGTAACTCACATGGAAACTTGGATGTTCAATTTCATCCAAAATAACATATATATTGATGTAATCTTGGATGTTCAATCACTTTGTTGCTAATATTTGGATTATATTTTGGAGTTATTTGCTTTTCTTGAATTTTCTTATATTTTTATGTGTAGATGGCAAGATCACCTTCCAGACAAAGAATAGTTGCCACCTGTTGATATTGAAGACTTTGATTTTGTTGATGAAGTCGTTCCAAATGTTGATAGATCTGAAGGACAAACAGGAAGTGTAACAAGCAAGCGCAAAAGAGGTAGAAGCACGGATGCAGATGAGATATATCGAGAGTCTTGCAAAGATATCAAGGAAGTTTTGCTTCGATTTGGGGAGATGGTGGGTGAAGAACTTAGCAAAGAAGGTATGGAGGCTCGTGAAATCTATGAAAAGGTTAGTGATGAGTTGAAAGCTTTACCAGGTATCACTACGAAAAAACGGTTCAAAGCAGCTCATTTGATTGGTAAAGATGTGGATCTAGGACGTTCTTTTCTTGCGTTGACAATAGAAGAGAAAATTGAGATGGTCGAGTTGTATACCGATGGTTCAATGGGATAGTTGTGTATGGTTGAAGTAATTTTTTTTGTTTCACCGTGGTTGTTGAAGTACCTTTTTTGGTTTCAGCATGGTTGAAGTACTTTTACTAGTAACTATGGTTGATGTTTTTTGCTTAAAAACTATGTTTTGTATGTGAATTGGTTTTATCAATGCATATTTTGGTTGGAATTTATGCATCTTTTTATATGTTTTTTTATTTTTTAATAAATATTTGTTATGAAAAAAAGACTTGTGCTAATGATAAAGTTGATATAATTCTCTGTTTATTTCCTATGTACCAAACAAGAGAAATGATTCTCAGCTATATTTCTCTACTGAAATCTCTGTACTACCAAACAGAACAGTCAATTCTCATTCTCCAGACCAATTCCCTTTCTCTGCAATTCCATTTCTCTATTCCATTTCTCTACAATTCCATTCTCTGTACCAAACACCCCCTAAACTCTTTTGGGCTTTTGACTTCAAAGTTCAAACAATAATCATCAGGACAAACCCAAACCCTCAACAATCAACCGTCTTCACCATCCGTCCGCCACCGCCACCGCCACCGCCACCGCCACCACCACCACCACCACCACCGCCACCACCACCACCACAGCCACAGCGTCGCCGATCTACCAACCACACACCGTTATTCCGACGCGGTGACTAATTCACATCCGTGTGTGTTAAACTCGTTTCTTTTACAACAGACAACCACTTTCGTGCCCTAAAACCCTAATAAAACCTAACTGTTGACGGCAATGAAGGACGTACCGCGTCCGGATACGTACGGCTCCGTGTACGTGCCTCCGCATCATCGCCTTCGCTCCGTCATCACTTCATCTGCTTCTGCGCCTGCTGTTGTTGACAATTTCCAGAACAATAACAATTCTTTTTTTAATGCATTTCATAATAGTAATAACATTAGGTTACCGAGCCCTTACCCTTACTTGCCTCCTCATCAACAGCATCAAAAGATGAAGTCACAAGTAGTTGCGGATGCTTCGCATAGTCAATTCGAGCTCTCCATTTACACTGTGAGTTTTATTTAACTGTATTTCTTATATTGTAACTGGAATTTGGAAATGTAGTTAGTTTAGTGAAGAGTATAATTGAGTTTGTTTAACCGATTTGAAGACAAAAGTTAAGTTTAGTAATATGCTTCCTCCATCAGTTCACTTTCATATTCATGTGCAAGATATAAATTTGGCTTTAATCAGTTGGAGAGTAGGTGGACCTAGATTAACAGCCAACTGAAAAGTTGAATGGCATAAGTGTACGACGTATGAGTCGTGACGGTTCAATTTAACTAAGTTACATCATACATGACAGTTGTTATCATATAGATAGACGTGAGAAGGAGAAGATGTGACTATATTTGATATCCATGGATGTCTGAATCTGGATATCATTCATTTTGCAACAAGGGGTGTCAATGCTCGTGTACTGTAGTATCCAAAATAGTTGTAGATATCAAGTGAACGCACACACTTACACACAGTTCACACGCAATATCTGAGATAGTTGCAGATATCATGTCAGAAGACATACATGAATTTCATATCCCTCTTCTTTGGTATAGTTATGATTATCAATTGGATGTTATGAGGTGACAAACAAATTATAAGGGTCCGAAGTTTCTTGCAGTGATATATAATAGATCAAACACTACATCTCCAAGTCCTAAAGATATTTGTCATTTTACAAATTTGAAAAGTATAAATTTCAAAAATATAAATATGAAAGTAATTAAGTAAATGCTATTGACGCAGAAGAGATGGTTTAAAAAAACGGTCGAGGCGAGGCGGTAGAAAAACGAGTCTGATGCGACGCCTCAAAAGGTATTTTTGTACGTACGCCTCACAAGGGCCGAGGCGTGGCTGAGGCGGTGAAGCGGTAGAAATGGAAAAAAATGACTTTTGACCCATTTGAGCTGTGTATATCGTTCTATTAACGAAATACTAGTGTTGTAAAAATCGCGCCTAGGCGCCGATAAATCGCTAGGCAGTCGGGTAAGGAGGAAATTTGATCTAGTCGGTCCAAAAATCGCTAGACGGTCCAAATCGCGCCTAGGCGGCCAGATTCCGGCGAACATTCCGGCAAAAACCTGAAATTTCCGGCGAAAACCTTGGGTCTGGTTTAAAAATGAACATTTTTATAAAAATTACATAAAAAAATGTGTGTATATATATAAAAAACTGAAAATTACATATAAAAATTCCAATCCGATTAATCCCGCCTAGGCCCCGATTAATCTCGCCTAGGCCTAGGCCCTACCCCACCGCCCGACTAGCGCCTAGCGATTTTTACAACACTGCGAAATACACAACTCAAATGGGTCAAAAGTCCATAATTCGTGTCTGGTTCTCCTTAATTTGACCTATTTTCTCATTCTTCTCCTTAATTTGACCTAATTTCTCATTCTTCTCCCACACATCACACCTGGAAAGGTTTGGAAGGGTTGATGTAGTCAACAAACAAGATACAAACATTGTTTGATGTTTAGTATTTTATTTTTTGTAAGATATATAATTTTTATATTTATTTTTTAATTCCGCCTCGGTTCACCTCGAGGCTTACGCCTCGTGAGGCGAAGGGAAAAAGCCTCTCGAGGCGCGATTCCGTTCTTTTAAACTTTGAGTGTCATAACAAAAAAAAAAATTAAAATAAAAAAGTCAATGAACTAGTATTTCAATGGTAAAATCCTTGAAGAACTAAATATCAGTGTACTGGTTTCATGGTTTGGCAGAGAGTTAATTCGGCTTATTGGGCCATGAATGCTTTCTTATTAGTAGTTTGGATCATGAAGTCCTAATTGTCCTTAGTTTCAAATATCCACTCAGAGCATTAATTTGGCTTGTTGGGCTATCTTATTAGTACTTTAGGCTTACATACATATAAATTAGGGCTGTAAACGAACCGAACGAAGCCTTGTTCGTGTTCATTCGTTAAACATTTAACTTGTTCATGAACGATTCACGAACACTAACCGAACGAAATTTCATGTTCATGTTCGTTCATTAAGGAAATGGATTTGTTCACGAACAGAACCGAACGAAGGCTAGTTTGTGACTTTTGATGTCAACCCTAATGTATTTCAAAATAAACATTTAATAAGATCATTATAATATCAAGTTTTTTGTATTTGTATCGAACTTACTTTACTTAGTTAATTTTAGGGTAAAAAATAAAATAAAAATTAAATAATATATAAAGTTTAGATAAAATAAAATAGAAATATACAAAAATATTTAATGAACAACATAAACAAACAACACATGAACGAACATGAACGTAAAATGAACATAAACGAACGAATGTTAATAAACGAACGTTCACGAACACGTTACCGGATGTTCATGAACACAATTGAACGAACGAGACATGTGTTCATGTTCGTTCATTTAGTTAATCGAACGAGATTCCTGTTCATGTTCGTTCCTTTATTAAACAAACGAACGTAAACGAACTTCCCGCCGAACGGTTCACGAACTGTTCGCTGAACGTTCGGTTCGTTTACAGCCCTAATATAAATTGTAGAATAGTGGACTAATCTGCTTAATCCTGCTCAATTGCCCCTTGATTACTACTAGAAAGAAAAAAATCAAAGCACTTTAGGGTCTCTACGCCTAGGTTCCACCGTGCCACTTAAGCAGATACGTGGGCTTAATCCACTGTTTAGAACATAATTTGATATTGTTTAACACTTTAACTATAGGCGGTGCAAATTTATGACTTGAGTAAAGACAAGGGGTAGTCCTCGTGAAACACGCAATCATGATGCACACGATAAAGACCCTCAGCAGACACAGGTTTGGGAAGAAATATACAGTAAAATACGAATTTATTCAGTCTTAAGAGGTCATATAATACAATTCAATTTGTGTATAAAAGGGCATTACAAGAGGTCATATAAATTTGTGTATAAAATACGAAGTTTAAACTAAAAATTTGCATACAGTTTATCCTGATATTGAACTAGGTTTGAGATTTATCTTTAGTAGGCAATTCTCTACTGTTGTACTTTAATATTCTTTTTGTATTTTGTAGCTTATGCTTTCCACACATGGGGTTATGGATGGGCATGCATATCCTACATCCTGCAATTTCTTGCTGTTATATTTTAATATATATATATATATATTTTCTATATTTTCAGGGTGCTCCCACATCAGATATAGATTCTTGGAATCGGAAGCTAATGGCATTACTGTACAGCAGAGATGAACAAGAGCTGGTTTCAAGGGAAAAAAAAGACAGACGTGATTATGAACAAATAGCAGCCCTAGCGACTAGAATGGGTTTGCATAGGTATTATTATCATCTTAATAGTTTGTGTTTTGTATGCCTGTTATATATTTGTTTGATTAAAGAACTAGTTCATTGTACTTCTTGGCAGCCATTTGTATGCCAAAGTGCTTGTTGTTAGCAAGGTTCCATTGCCAAACTATCGTTTTGATCTGGATGATAAACGCCCACAAAGGGAGGTAATTTTAAATCATGCTTTCTTAATCAATTTCACATTTATGTTTATGCTAATGGTCTAATACTTGTTTCTTTAGAATGTTATTAACTTGTTGAATGCTTATGTTTATATGTATTATACTTAATGTCTTGAAAATTAGCAGGTGTCCTTGCCTTTAGGGTTGCAAAAGAGAGTTGATTCTCATCTGAAGGAGTATCTTTCTCATAAGGCCAAGAGTAACGACGGTGCTCGAGATAATTTATATCCGAGGACAAGTAGCAATGGTAGCATCTGTACTGATGAAGGATTATTTGAGCAACCAGAGCCTGGCCCACAGAGCCAGGTGGCAATGGAGAAAGTCCTTTGGTTAAGGAGTGTGCAACTGCATACTGAGCAACAAGCATGGCAGGTTCAATACTTTTAAACCTTGATGTATATCATGGTTATTTAGCAATCTATGAGTCTATGATTAATTGTGGACATCCTTTTCTTAAAGCCCTTATCAGTTGACCAATGTTCATAGTCTATGATAATTGAGCAAATTTGGTTTATACGTAGACTATCTTAGCCTGTGTGCATGAAAGTTGTCTAATTTAAATATGTTCAAATATGCCATCATTTAAGCTTATGAGCAAATTGTTAGATCTGTTGTCCACAAATTTTCAGCTCAATTGGATAATGATATTCTAAGCTTTCAAATGGCTGAAAGTCTGGTTAGTGCATTACCATTCACACTAGCATTCTAGAGACTTTGCACATGTTGACTTATTTTAAGAAAATATTTGTTAATCAAGTTTCTATCGTTTATATTTATTTCGTTGATTATTTGCTCATAGCATTGGGTAATCTCATTGCAGTATTTTTGGATACTGTATGCAAGGCCACTTAACTATTGAAAAAGTTACGCCAAGGTCATCAAAGTTTATTACAGCATTTTAGGTCACCGGGTATCGATTTCATTTCGTTTATGCCAATTTCGGCCAAAAGCTAGCCTGAAAGTTGGAAAGTCGCTTCTTGAACTTCATGGGTTCCCTAATTCCATAGCGAAATAGATTTTCATGGGTGTCCTATCTTAAAAAAAAATCAAGTTTTTGGTTGGCATAAACGATAGAAATTCATACTTGGGTGACCTCTAATGCAACCTTTTGAATACTTGGGTGGCGTATGTATACATTGTTCCAATTCATTAGCGGTTAACATTTTACATATCAGAAATACCAAAGTTCTACCAAACTGAAATTTGTGTTGTCTAAAGAATTTAATATGTACAGAAGCATCAATATTATTATGAAAAAAGTACATTTCTTATAGGACTCTTCAGATGGTTGGAGGATGGGAGAGCTTCGTAAAAGCCTACCCGCTTACAAAGAAAAAGATGCAATATTGAATGCTATTTCACAGAATCAGGTATTACATAGGATGTAAAATGGCTCATTTTCATAAATCAATTTTCGATGCTTTTGATCATCAATAATATTATACGCATATTGAAATATAATTCTTTTATAGGTTGTTATCATCTCAGGTGAAACTGGTTGTGGGAAGACAACACAGATTCCCCAATTTATTTTAGAATCAGAGATTGATTCTCTGCGCGGGGCCACATGTAGCATCATATGTACTCAGCCTCGACGTATATCGGCTATGTCTGTTTCTGAAAGAATTGCCACTGAGAGAGGGGAGAAATTGGGTGAAACTGTAAGTACTACTTTATCATGAGGAATTTAGAGGTGGCAATTTTGACCCATTTACTTCCAAATGGGTCGATTTGGGTTAAAAGGAGAGATGTGTGACGTGCCAGATAACTCGCCTTAAGTTTCTATTTTATTCCACACGTTATAATTGAGATAACATATTTTACTAGTATTAAATTTTTAAACAAAAGAAACTTTCGTGTAAACCCAACCCGACCCAGGAAAAAGTTAATTCATTTTGGCTCGAACCCGTTACCCAACCAGCTCATTGTGCCACTTCTACTACGGATCTTTGGTGTACATTGATTTTGTCATCTTAACTTATAAAGCTGTTCTTTCTTGTTGAAGGTTGGATATAAAGTTAGGTTAGAGGGCATAAAAGGAAGAGACACCCGGTTGCTATTCTGCACCACCGGTATTTTGTTGAGAAGATTACTGGTTGATAGGAACTTAAAGGGTGTTACACATGTTATTGTAGATGAGATTCATGAGCGTGGCATGAATGAAGGTATATAAATGATGTTCATAGACATCCTTAATTCTTGATATGAAATGTAAATGCTTGCTTTTTTGACAGATTTTCTGTTTATTGTTCTGAAAGAACTGCTTCCTCGTCGCCCTGACCTTAGGGTTGTTTTGATGAGTGCAACCCTTGATGCAAACCTCTTTTCATCCTACTTTGGTGGTGCTCCATCTGTCAAGATTCCGGTAATACTTGTGTTCAGGTTGAAACGGGTCATTTTTAGTATGTATGAAACAGGCTAGTTCAGGTTGCGTTGGCCCAAACACATTCTTTGTCCATTTGTATTTTTTATGATTAATTAATGCATTACTCTATATCGTAGCAATAATAGTTTAAATATTTGAATAAAATGATTCTCGGTGGTTGTATGCTTGAAAAATAGAATATGAGTGACTTTTATCCCATTTGACTTGTTACCCTTTTAGCTAATTTTTTATTTGATCCGTTTGAGATAAATCATAACCCAAATCGACCCCATTCATAAGTAAACGGGTTGGGTTTGCTACCTTTTAGACTTGATTCTAGCTCATTATTCGTGCTTGAATGGTTTTTTTTTCTCTGAATTTAAAAACCTAGATTCTGATGCTACTATATATGTAATTGCCTGTAGGGGTTTACGCACCCTGTGCATAGCTATTTTCTTGAAGATGTTTTGGAAAATACTGGATACAAATTAACTGCGGAAAATCAAATCGATGATTACGGTCAAGAAAGAACATGGAAATCAAATAAACAATTTATTAGAAAGAGAAAAAGCCAAATCGCCTCAGCTGTTGAGGTAAATCATCTTATTCCAAATCATTTAATTTCTTGATGTGCTTGTGTTTCTGATGCTTTATTTAAAAAACAACAACAGGAGGCACTTGTATCTGCTGACTTCAACAACTACAGTTATCAGACACGCGTCTCTATGTCCTTTTGGAATCCTGATTGCATAAATTTCAACCTCATAGAATTCTTATTATTCACGATATGCGGGAATGAAAAACCTGGTGCAATTTTAGTATTTATGACCGGGTGGGATGACATAAGTTCTTTAAAGGAAAAACTACAAGCACACCATCACCTTGGAGATCCAACTCGTGTTTTATTGCTTGCGTGTCATGGTTCTATGGCCAGCTCAGAACAGGTAGGCCCGTGTGAATTATTATACTTGTTATTATGATAAAATATTGATGTAATTTGAAGGCTTTTTTTAATCTTGTGCTATCTATACAGAGATTAATATTTGAAAAGCCAGAAGGTGGGGTGAGGAAGATAGTTTTGGCTACAAATATTGCTGAAACCAGTATCACAATTGATGATGTGGTTTTTGTCATTGATTGTGGAAAAGCTAAAGAGACATCATATGATGCTTTAAACAATACTCCATGTTTACTTCCTTCTTGGATATCCAAAGTTTCCGCCAAACAAGTGAGTTTCTTTGGATATGACTAATCACTTTTATAAATTGTATACTACACAATTACAAACGTCGGTGACTCTTAACCAATCAAAATTTGCTGCGTGTGTTACACTTTATATATAGTTAGAATCCAAATTGGACACAACTTGACCCGTAGCACACTGGTTTTCAATCAAAATTTGCTGCGTGTGTTACCCTTTATATATAGTTAGAATCCAAATTGGACACAACTTGACCCGTAGCACACTGGTTTTGCTTGCAGCATCTCTAGCCACAGGTCAGCGGTTCAAACCCTGGCATCGGCGGTTTTTGTGATTTTCTCCCCATTTCCTTTTGTTGCTTAAGATCTGCATTCTTTGTTTATTATTATTATTATTATATATATACATATATTTATTTTACTTTTTAAGTTTGTTATTATTTTATTTTACATTATGTTTTTTTCGAACATTCTTTTCCATTTTTATTTATCTTTTATTCATCATTTATCTTTTCTTTTCAGGCGTGTACATTGTTCATATATTATAAATACATAATATATTTTAAGTAAAGGGCGTATCCGCTACTTGACTTAGCTCTCGCATTTGCCCAGGGGCCGTGGAGGGGCTTGATCGCTTCACGATCTGATGTACGCAGCCTTACCCTACACTGTGCAGGAGGCTGTTTCCCACATCTTGAACCCATGACCTCACGATCTGATGTACGCAGCCTTACCCTATATTTTAAGTAAAATGTGTATTTTTATAATATAAATATTACATATAAGTGTGTAATAATTTTTTATTATTATTTAATTTTTAACGGCTTATGATCACTTTTTATAGTTATTTGATTAGATTCTAAATTTCTAATAACTATTTATTTTTGTTTTTAGTTCGTTTTATTTTATAAATTCTTTTTTTTTAATTTCTCAAGTTTATTTAAATTTCAATTTTCAAATAATAATTTCTTTTTTCTTTTTATTCATTACAAAGTAAGTAATAATTACGGTTTTATTGTTTTCATAATAATGAACATAGCTAGCATCAACTTAAAACACATGCAGATAATTTTTTGGCCACCTTACGGCTTTATATTTTGCTTACACAACATGCTTAATAGACTTCACCTAAATCAACTAAGAAACCAGTTTAAGCAAGAGGGGCCGGTTTTTTGTCTACGCATGCTTAATAGGTATTACTCAAACAAATTAAGAAACCGTTTTAAGCAACATTGGGGCCTTAGCCCACTGAAAACACTTGCATATATCTTACGACTTCGTCTTTTCATTACACGGGCCCTTTTTGTGTAATTAAATCTAATACTGCTTTAAATAAACCTTTTTATAATATATAGGGTTCCTGCTGCATCGCACGGACGGGGAACTTCTAGTTTTTAACATTTTAAATGTATATATTTTAATATTGGATATACAGAGGCGAGGACGGGCGGGTCGTGTTCAACCTGGAGAGTGTTACCATCTATATCCTAGATGTGTCTATAATGCTTTTGCAGATTATCAATTGCCAGAAATACTAAGGACACCCCTGCAGTCACTCTGTCTTCAAATCAAAAGTTTAAAACTAGGAAGTATTTCTGAATTCTTATCTAAAGCTCTACAGTCACCCGAGTTATTAGCGGTAATGGTCAGCTCATCTTTCAACATTTTGTCTGTTTATTAATTATTAAAAAACAAATAATACATCATATTTACTTTACTCAATTTGTCATTAATAGGTTCAAAATGCTATCGAGTATCTCAAGGTTATTGGTGCGTTAGACGAGAGTGAAAATCTAACTGTATTGGGTATGCTAGTTTTTACATGCTTTGTTCTTAATATGAAGGCGGTGTACATTTTGGTAATCTTTTTCCTTGTTTTTTTTTATTTGACTGCTTGACAGGTCGTTATTTGACAATGCTTCCTGTTGAGCCCAAACTCGGAAAGATGCTTATACTTGGTGCAATTTTTAACTGCCTTGACCCTATACTCACGGTTGTTGCTGGTCTTAGTGTCAGAGATCCTTTTTTGGCACCTTTAGACAAGAAGGATGTAAGTTGGACACTGTGAAAAAAAGTATATTATTTTTTTATATTACTTTCTGATTTTTATTATTTTACAGCTGGCAGAGGCAGCCAAATTACAATTTTCCCGTGATCATAGTGATCATCTTGCCCTCGTGAGGGCGTATGAGGGTTGGAAAGTAGCTGAATACGAGCTTACCGGATATGAATATTGTTGGAAAAATTTTCTTTCTGCACAGTCGATGAAAGCTATTTATTCTCTACGTAGGGAATTTCAATCATTGCTTAAAGATACGGGTCTTATTGACAGCAATTTAACTATTTACAACAAGTGGAGTTACGATGAAAATATCCTCCGGGCAGTTATCTGCTACGGCCTGTATCCTGGAATTTGCTCTGTTGTGGTACGTTTTCGTAGTCTTATATCTTGATTCATATTCCTTCATGTATTTAATTATTTAATATAATTATTATATTTATTTACAGCATAATGAAAAGTGGTTTTCGCTGAAAACAATGGACGGTCAAGTGCATCTACACTCTGTAAGTTTGTCTGCACTCTGTAGAACTCGTTTATTGATTTTGATATGCTTTTTGTTTCCTTTTTCTTATTATAGAACTCGGTTAATGCACGCGATTCTAAAATCCCATACCCATGGCTGGTCTTCAATGAAAAGATTAAAGTCAACTCTATTTTTCTTAGAGATTCAACAGCCATATCTGATTCTGTGCTGCTCTTATTTGGTGGGACCCTTTCAAAAGGCGACATCGTGAGTCGAGTCCTTACTTCTCCCCTATAGAACGTCTTTAAATATATCATATTTATAATTCTGCTAACATTTATCTTTTAAATAGGACGGGCACTTGAAAATGTTGGGCGGATACTTGGAGTTCTTTATGAACCCGGGATTAGCTGAAATGTATCAAAGCTTAAGACGGGAGGTCGATGAGTTACTTCAGTGTAAAGTACGTTCTCGATTTTGTTTTATAATAGGTTATTCTTATTTAAATTTGTTTTTAATTTCACATTTTTTAACTCTTATGCACCAGTTGATGAATCCCAGAATGGACATACACACACACCACGACCTTTTATCCGCCATACGGTTGCTTCTACCTGAAAATAAATGTAATGGCAAATTTGTATTCAACCGCCAAGTGTTATATAAAGACTCAAAACCTTATATTGCATCGGTACCACCACCACCACCGCCAGTTTCCAGGATAGAAAGTGGACCAGGTGGTGACAATTCCAAAGGTCAACTACAAACATTACTCACCAGAGCTGGGTGTGCCGCCCCAACCTACCGAACCACCCAACTGCCAAACAACCAGTTTAGGTCCATTTGTGAGTTCAATGGGATGCAGATTATGGGTCACCCTTGTCAAACCAAGAAACAAGCAGAAAAAGATGCTGCAGCCGAAGCTTTAGATCGGCTCACGAGTGGCAACCATGTGGGCCGTGATTTTGTTGGTAATGCGTCAACGGTGCTAAAGAAAAGAAAGAAAAATCCCAACTAAAGTCAATTATCAGAGTTCCAAAATTGATTGATTTTATTGCCAATGGACGGTTGTGATTGAAGATTTTGACCATCTTGAAGCAACCAATGATGCATAGGATGAATGGGGGCAGATGATGCTTGTTGTATATAATGTAAGTAGTTATTTCATAATTTCTTGCTTTAATGGTGTGGCAAACAAACTGTAGGATCTGGATTGATGCCATTCACTAAACATAAGACCATCTTTGTCAGATTTAACCCATTTAATAAACATGTCGCGTTCAACTTGACATGTTTAACCTGTTTAATTAAACAGGTCGATCAGTCAACTTGCCAACCCTTTTTCCGGTTACACGACATATCATGTTCATTGAGATGGTTGTTGCCACTATCCTTTTTTTTAATAATCAAAGACCCATGTGAATTTTATTTTCCAAATGACATAGAAACCCCACATTTGAAGAGAAACAAATAATTATAATCATCATAAAGTAATCTTGTTTCCAATTTATTTGCCGTTAATTTTCTTCACGTGTATTGTATAATCTCAAGGAACACATGAATGTCAACCGATAAAACTAGCTATTAAAATGTCATTTCGGGTATTGAGGTTAAGGACCATACATTTTTCTTTTTATGGGAGAACCTTTGTGGTCCTATACTTGAGAAATTGGCAACCCCTAAGTCATTTAATTTGTCATGTGATGATGTTACTTCTTGTTTTCCATTTAACCTTTTTATATATTTGGTTTAAAAAAGCCGGATTTTTTTTTCTTTATGTGATACTCTTCCTATCATACCCTAAAAGTAGTTTTTGCTGTAAGTGAGATTTTATTGGGTACATTTGTTTGTATGTTTACCCAACAAACCATTAACCCTAGGATAGTAATGCATAAGTTTGACAATCATGATTTTGGCTTTTGGAAGATGCGGATCAAAGATTACTTGTACCAGAAGAAACGACATTAAACCGCTGTTAGAGTGAAAAACAGATAAAATGAAGTAGGAAGATTGGTAATTGTTAGATAGACAGGCCCTAGTACGGTTAGATTGTCTGTCGGTCGTTAAGAACATTGCTTACAACAACGTCAATAAAAATAGGACACGTATCCGGTCGTGTAGGGTTGTGTCGACATCAAGAAGTCATCAGCAATGGAGACATTTGCTTTAATTACCCTGATGAGGAGATGGCCAAACAACAACAGACATTACAACATACAATTGAGGTAGCCAAAGGCATGAAAACAAAGACAGCAACTATTGAAAGTTCCATACCAAAGACAAACAAACACTCATGAAATCCAACCCCCCCCCCCCCCCCAAAAAAAATTGTTATAAAATTATTAACTTGACATTGTTATTTAATAAATACAATGTTAAATATGGATGTTCAACTAACTCGTGGCTTATAATTAGCGCAGTAAAACTTCCATTGTAATTCAACTCGAGGTTATTTGCATTGATTTACTGGGCTCGTATAAGCTTTTAAGTCGAGTTCTAGATGAAGGTAGCCCGCTCGTTGACATGTTAGGATAGATTTTCATCCTTAATTTTTTTTTGTTGTGTAAATCGGTAGTTTGATGCTGTGTTTTTTAAACTTATATAACTTTAAAGGGATAAAATCAACAAACAATAAGTATGTTTTAGTATTCTAATAGAGGAATTCATACTTTTTAATTATGAAAACCACTCAAGTTTCATTATTATGAATTTTTTTATAGATGTTATTTTTTTTAGAATTGATGTAAATATAACATAAATAAAACTTGATTATGAAACTTGATTGATATTTAGTAAAAAAAAAATTCTTCACAAATACCCCCTACTTTATGTTAAAACTAAAAAAACTAATAAGTAAATAGTAATCAAGGTTTTTACATGTTCAATTTAAAACACTTAATTAAAAGTAAATAAAATTGCAAAGAAATTTTTCAACAATAGAACAACAATAAAACTTTGAGTGATTTATGTATTTAGGGTTGGTATAAGTGACTTTAATGGAATAGTGAAGAAACATAGTTACTATCAGGTAAAATATTCTTAGTTTTAAATTGTTATCAATTTTTTTCTTTCTGATTTCATCAAAATATATAAAAACAAGTCCTAAGTCAAATATAATACAAGCCGAATACGAGCTTATTTTCCAGGTTGGATTGAAGTTTCTGAGCTAACTCAATGTTAAACTGTCTCGACTCAACTCGCTAACCGAATAACCTAATTTTTAAATGATCTTTCAAAAGAAAAGATATTGTTCTAGCAATACATATATTTGATTTTATTTCAATATTTTGTGACAACTTGAAGTGTTTTTCATTTTATTTGAACACTAAAATTGATAATATTTGATTTTATTTCAATATTCAAGTTATATTTGAAAATTATAATTTAGATTAGAGGTGTAAGATGCATGTGTTTGTGTCTGATATTGTCTTTGAAATGAGTTTAGTGACAGCCACCCACCTGCCAGCAAACATCTTCTTCTTCTTGTCTTCTTCTATGCTATTTGTTTTCATCTTATCTTGCCTTTAGTTTTACAACTTTTAGCTTTCATATTCATCGATAAAAATAAAAATAAAAATAAATTATTCAAGTATCTACTTATTTTATGATTTAGATCTTAAATTTCTTCTTGTAGTTAGGTGCAAGAATCATGAATTGGGGTATGCTATGTTTTTATTTATTGTAAAACTAGGTTAGAATCCCGTGTATTACACGAGATTGTGTATTAAAAAAGATAAAACTTATAAATTTTAGAAATGTCATCAAGTGAAAATGTGTGTGTATATAACAAATTAGTATTTTTGTTTAATTAGTTATATTTGATTTCCTATTATATATTCTTATTTAATATAATTAGTGTTTTTTTTTAATAATATATTTATAATATCATTAATATTTAATAAGATAGATGCGCATTTATTAGGAGAAAGAAGCGGAAAAATTATTGTGAGGAGGCATGAGGAACTGACAAGTGTCCATATCAAACCTTTATTTATTAGTATAGATAACCCTATAAAATAACAAATAAGAAACCTTATATGAGACATTTCATATAATGTATTTTACTTTGAAAAAGTAGCATGAATTATTGTATTATTATATGTTTTTTAAATAGTAGTATTTTTCATATGTTTATTTCTTGAGTGCTAAATTTAAAAATAAAACTACACGGATTGAAAATATTGATTTGAATAAAGTTGTAATTAATATATTTGACACATGGTTATAAATATGTGATCAACATACATTACTAACTTCGAATCAAGATTGTAAAGTTAGATGCGTCAATATAATAACTTACACACTTTTGTATACATATTCTTTAAAACTTATTCATAAAGTGAATCAACACTATAAAGCTGGACGTACTATTGTAACGAGTAAGATGCATCGTTACATCCATGTGCAACAAAATTAACTGCAACAATAAATAAAGTCCATTAAATTGAATGCATCACTGTAACGATTTAGACACATCGTTATATACATATGCATCAAAACACATTACATCAACGGAGCACACCGATTGTAATACACAATTATAATGAATTAAGCGCATTCGATTGTAATACACGCTGAAACTTGTAAGTGTCTAAGCATTTTATACCTTAACCTTTATAAGTGTTTAATTGTTTGACACACTAACGTTAGTGGCTACATGTTTGTTGGCCAGCCTATATAGTAATGTAAATAATTGCATATGCTTACAGAGTGAGCTTATGTTAGATGCATTATTGAATGGTTTTACTTTTGACTCACTCTTATAATCATTATAATTATGTGAATCAAAACTCATTACATTAGTGCATTAAACTTGAAAAATTTGTCACACTATTTGTTTTTGACACATCATTCAGTGCTTACGCATTGCAAACCATTTAGGTCCCTTGACCTCGCCCGCAAGGGTCGCAACCCCTTAACCCCGTTTTATTACTTTGACACACAATTGTAAATGGTTTGACACGCTATCATAAACAATAATGTGTTACATTTCTAGAAACTTTATTTTTAAGTAATATATTAATAATCATGTGAAATAAAGAACGTAAACTTCTTGATTTTATGATATAATTTTTAGATAAACTAATGGTCACGCCTACACATCAGCCTTCCACGCCTCTTGGGGCAACCGTTACCCATAGACTGAGCGTGTTTGTGTGTGTGTGTATATATATATATTATTGCATACGTATGCGATATTTTGAGAACCAATGTTATTTTGAGAACCGCGAAACAGCATTAACATTTACACTATTTATCAGATAAATTAACTATAATTCTTGCAGATTTCATAACTTTGATTTAGAAAAACATTATATTTGTATATTTGTAGCCACAAGCACAAATAAATCTCTATATAATATTCTAATTAAAATTTGTGTTTGTGTATTTTTGTTGAGAAGGCAATAATTAATAGTATTAGATAAGAAAGAAAAATCACCAAAAGTAAAGCACTTATATCATTGTGTCCACTTTTTTTTAATTATAAGAACTTTTTTTTGAATGATAAAAATATTTAAAACTAGCAAAGACACTAGAAGATACAAACATCAAACAAAGAGAAAGCCAACACCTTACAAGTTCCAAAACAATCTAAAACTACTCTCCGACATTCCACCAACACACACTAGCATTATAAACTTAGGCCAAACAATAGATTAAACCTAAAGGCCACACCCGACAATGGTGTTGGTCATAAAACTTAGTTCCATATGGAAAACACATATTTATAGCATCACAAATTTTTTTTTTGAAAGGCAAATATATTCACACACTCCATGCAAAAACAGGAGGCAAAAGAAAACCAACAAACACGACAATTACATCAGACGAAATGTACACCAATTAATCCAAGAAATGGATTTATTCTTAGACCTATTAGAGTACCATAAAAACCCGAAAGTTTTAATGCTCTGGATAATATCCTCTATCTTAACCACTTTGTTATTAAACCTTTTCTCATTCCTCGTAAGCCATAGGCACCAACACAACACCAAAATAATCCCATGAAACGCCTCTCTAGTTAACTCCCCAGGCCCACTATTAACATGGAGATTCAACAAGTCTCTGACAGAAAAAGTGTAAATAGGGGGAACCCCACACCACTGACTAACAAGACTCCAAATCATCGAAGACACACTACAAGAACTAAAAAGGTGCTCCGACGACTCCCCCTCAGACTCACAAAAAATACACTTCAGGTCTCCGAAATGAATATTTCTTTTATTCAGCGTCAAAAGGGACGGAATCTGGTCCATCTCCGCCCTCCAAGCAAACATGTTACACTTAAAAGGATCTCATTTACTCCACTTCAAACAAACTCAAATTCAAAGCCCCTGCCCAGAATCAAAAGAGATATGCACGACCCAACCGAGAACACCCCAGATGATCTCCAAGCCATTCCCATTTATCCAACTCCTAGAAAGACGGACTGAGTTCAAAAGCCGCTTGCAATTACACTATTCATCACTTTCCAAAACAGAAGCCGAAAAACAATTACCGGTCTAGCAAAGATCAGAATTGACGGCACCCCGGATAACCTGATCCTTTACTGTATAGCCGTGGGTCAAGCCAAAATCTAATACCAACACCATTCTCCACGACCCCTTTACAAAGATGACGAAGGCGCTTCATTGATGTTAAAAAGTATGAAAAAACCAAATAAAGAGAAAAGTAAAAAAAACAAGAAAAAATTAAAAAAATATGTATATGAAACTTGTATTGGGATTTAGTATCTATTTTCTTTAATTTTAGTGGATAAATGACAACTAGAAAAATGCAAACCTTTACACATTTGTCGCCAAATAAATATTCTTTTTGTTACAATAAAAAGATGGTATTTGAATAAATTAGTTCTTATAATGATTTTTCATGGAAAATCTTACATAATGGTATTTAATGTGCAATGATTAGTGTTAATAAAGTGTAATGATTAGTGTTTTTATTGTTGTGTAATGATTAGTATTTTTAATGTTTAATGATTAGTTTTATTATGAGTAATGATTTGCTTGTTATTTAGTGAATAATCAACTATCAATGAATAATTAAGGCGTTGCATTTTTTTATGGGTCTATGTTTTAATACACCACTTTTGAATTCATACATCACTTTAACATTGACATGACACATGTTACTTTTTTAATTTTTTATTTTTTTTATTTATAAGGTCATTGTTTTCATACACCACTTTTACTTTTTAATTTTTTATTTATATATATTTAAATACGTTTTGGTATAATTTGAAATGTTTAATGAGAAAATGAATAATAAATGCATTTAAAAAACCATTATTATCATTTACCATTTTTACCCATACACAGATATGCAGCTAAGTTTAAAATAAATTTATAAATATTCATTCTTTTAGGTAGCTAAATTTGAAATAATTTATTGATATGTTTTTTTTTGTTTATATATAGATATTCAGCTTTAACATGGTCTAACTTTTGTTAGCTATTATGCAAATTTAAAAAAATTTATTGATACGTTTTTTTTATATATAGATAACACTCATTTTGGTACATAACTTTTACATCAACACCTATTTGTTAGCCTTATTACACTAAAGAGCATGCACGACCAAATTTCTTCGGAAATCCTGAGGATGCTACACAAAGTTCATTCGAGTATCCAGGACTTCCTACATATAGTTCATTCAAGAACTATGATGATTACGTCGGTTACAACAGTCCATATGTGAACTACCAAGTGTCTGGTGAACCTACTCCATTCATGAACCAAGATACTAACGGTAAAAGTTCATTTGGGTATACCGAGGCTGCTACACAAAGTTCATTCAAGAACTATGATGATTATGTCGGCTACATCAGTCCATATGTGAACTTTGAAGTGCCTGGTGAACCTAGTCCGTTCATGAACCAAGATAATTTTGCCAACCCTTTAAGCACACCGGGATATGATTTCATGGGATTGAACGAAGATACTGCTGAACAGACGATGAACAAATATATTGAGCACCTCCAAAAAATCTTTCGTCCATATGTTTCACGTATACATAACGTGTTGGGTGATGAAAATTGTGGATTTCGAGCAACAGCTTCTGCTCTTGGGTACGGTGAAGATCAATGGCCAGAAATTCGGAGTGCACTGCTGGAAGAGTTATTAGAGTTTAGAAAGGAGTATACGGACGCTTTCTGTGGCTCATTCGAAAATATCTATACTTCCTTATGTTGGTCGGGGCCAGGTTTTGCGCCAGGGGAACATTGGATGATTATGCCAGAAGCTGGTTTCTTGATTGCGAACAGGTTTAATGTAATTGTTCATTTTATATCTGAAGTGAGTAGAAACAGTTCGACGTGCTTCTCGCTTTGAAGAGGCCCTGATCAGTTCCCACAAAAAAGGTAATTACAATTGCACACATAAATGGGGACCATTTTATAATGGTAGAGTTGCAAGGAGAATATCAAATGGCTAGAACAAACAACCTGTGGACACTCAAAAGAGGAAGTAGTGCAGCTGGTTGGGAAAATGTATTCAAATCACACAAGGATATGTATAGAGCTTGGGTTACACAACCTGCTGAATTTGTAAAAATAGATTAAAACTCGATATGTATTCAAACGCTAATGATAATTATGGTTTCTATTTGTTTTTATTACAAATATAAATAAATAGTATTAGTTTACTTTAAATAATATTAAAAAGACAAACCGTAAAATGGTAATTAATATTCAAAAATTTGAAATGTTAAATAATATTTCCTTTAAATAATATTAAAAGGATAAAAGTTAAAAATTATTAAATAATATCAAAAAGATAAAAAATAAAAATATTTATTTTATTTTAAATATAATCTAATACTAAAAACGTAAAGAAAAGTAAAACAAAACAAATATAATTAATATATGTAATTTGAAATGATTATGTCACTATTAACACTACTTTATAGGTGGTGTGTAAATTCCATATAGGTGATGTATGAAACCACTACCCTTTTTTGTAATCTACAACTAATATATGTTTTCTAATTATTTTTATTTTTATTTTGCCTTTCAAAAAAAAAATTATTTTTATTTTATTATTTTTTTTAATGACATTGACTAAATATTTTCTTAATTTATGTATTTTTTTAATTAAAATTTTATTAGGTGTTTAATCTCTCTTCCATACACATCTTTAATTTAATTTATTATGCACATGATAATTACCTTTCTTTACTCATGTACAAATCTCTCAAGTTTAAGTACTATTGTACTAACTCATAAAAGCTAGGCTTTGAATGTATGATTTAGGATAATTTTTTTGTTAGGGATTTTAGTGTTATCTAGTTACTTTATGTAATTAGGTTTACTTAACGATCAAATGAAAATTCATATAATGAAACATCAAACAAGTTGGTAAGTGTAGGGTGCACACTTGTTAGATAATCTTATACTTCTGGTGCTAAATACACCTTGTTGTAACAGGGTGACGAAGCCCATTGAACAACAGGGGTGTCCCGGGGCAGTGCCCTTAGTAGGGTCCAAAGTGCAACGTCCCTAGAAAAAGTTAAGTTTTCATGTTTTGTTATCCATCAGAAAAGGATTTTGGAAATGAAAACTGCTAAAGGACGGTCCTTCGGACCAGTTTGGTCATGCTGACCAGTTTACTTCTCCTGAGTAGTTTACTCCTCCTCAGTAGGTTTGCTCATCCGGAGTAGATTGCTTTCCCGGAGTAGATTGCATCCCCGGAGTAGAATGAATTGACAGTTATGGATTGCCGGTTGTGCCAGTTTTCAGCCAATAAACATCATGACGTTCCATTACATGGGAATTTGGTCGGTAAAAATACAAAATTCTTAATAGTCTTTTATATTTTTTGTTTTTGAATATCTGATTGTTATCCGACTGAATATTTGTGTACCCGCGATATAATTTAATATGAAAATAAACAATCATGATTGTCAAAGAATTCAAGTCGCCTCATATTACAAATCACCTAGAATTTTCCTACAATTTCATGAAAGGGTAATATAGTTATGGTAAATATCTTATAAAAGTTAATCACAACCTCTTCTTGATAACCTTGTATTGTATATTTTAGTGAACTAGTTTTAGGGTAATTTTCATGAAAGGGTAAGATAATTTCCAAATTCTCTAATATGGAAAACCGAACATTTTCTCTCACGTGAATACTATTGAAAGTTTAATTTTAGCAAATTAAAGGTAACAAATTACTTATTACCAACTAAAATAGGGGACGAAGTGACAAAAATAATATTTGGGCGTTGTGAGAGGTGTTATGTACAAACTAAATTATCAATTCTACTAATATATTTATTCTCCATGTAAAAATTTAAAAACTTGCATTTCCTTTCTACAAAAATTACCTTTAATTTTTATAATACCAAAATTTATCATGTTACAAAAAGGTAATTGTATCCTTAACAGGACATCATAGTGTTAAGGCTGAGGGGTATATCATGTGGAACACCACGTCTCCCTAGTGTGGTCCATGGATGTGTGTGTTTTTCGGGGAGTTTTCTACGGGTGTGGAAATGGTGGGGATGAGAGAGGTGGGACCAAGGGTGTGATGTGAAACAATAAGGTGTACACACATGGTATTTTCCACATGAATAGAAAGTGAAACACCACGCTCATATACATGGAAACTTGTCGAAATGATGTGACGCATACATGATAGTTTTCATACTCAATTTTCGTGAATATATACTCCTCAGTCTAAGTAGTGTGTTTCTCAACTACAAGATTGGTGGATTTAAACCCTGCAATATAGATATTTAATGTATTTATCCTAAAAAATAAAAATTATATTAAAAGAAAAACAATTGCGTTATGTAAACGGGGTTGGTGAGCAACTTCTAATGTAGTGTAGTGGTAGAAAGCATGGATTCTCTAAAAAAGACCCAGGTTCTATCCCCACTAGTATCACTTTGGGAAGGGGCATGGTGGCTCAATGAAGGAAGATCTGGATCTTTGTGATCTCCGGTTCAATCATGAGGGCGTCTGGGTTTTACCACCAGTGGGCTTTATGTCGGGTGGGTTTTCCCCGGAACTGGAGATAACTTGAGCGCTTAAGGGCTCCGTATGGCTGGGTTGGGCCAGCTGACGGTGACATTTTGTCAATGAATCACCCCGTATGAAGTACCTAGACAATTCTATATTTGTTGACCGTTAAAAAAAAGGGTTGGTGATTCCTAATTCATATTAAAGTTTTTGGACCTCGGAATTTGGACCCCATGTTTGTTGGATCTGAGATTTGTGATTCCTAGGTTATTTTTTTATTTTCTTAATTACTTAAGAACAAAACGGTGGGCTTTCTAATAGTAATATAGTAAATTGGTAACGAATCTTGCGCAGAAACTATATTTTATAAGAATCTCGTGAACTCAAAACATATAAAATGTACTTGCTATCATATTTTTCTAGAGGGAAAATATCACAGAATAGTAATCGAGTTTTAAAAGTGTTACAATTAGGTTACTCATCATACTATACGCGAGGGTGTATATCATGTAAAATACGTATTGAGTGACCTAATTGGAACACCTTTGAAACTTAGTTACTATTCTACAAAGTTACCCTTTTTCTAAAAGATAACTTGTTAAGATATCTTAACAAATTGCCAAATATAATTACGAGTTAACTTAATTAAGATTGATACCTTTTGTAATGTCAAACTATATTGCGTTCTTGGAAATCAATGAAACCTCAAGTTAGAGATGAGTTATACAATATTTGATTTAGTATATACTCATAAGTGAAACAAATATATCGGTAATCCAAGTTCTGAACATTGGAAGGTATGTTAGGGTACCTAAGATACACTCGAGAATATGGATTGTATTATAACAAGTCATAATTTCCTTTTCCGCTTTTCATCTTTTCGATTCTTATGTCATCCGATATACATTTCCTCCACGCCGCTGCTCCTCGTACCACGCAAGTGGGGCGTGGTCTTCTCCTTTACGTGATGGCGGTGCCGCGACTCTCCCCCTCCTTTTTCATCTCTCTCCACCACATCACTATCTCTCACAGTCATATCCGCAATTATGGGGAAGAGTATATCCCAAGACCTTAGTGTTATTCCATTCTTCTAATTCTATTTTTTGTTTCGGTTTTGTATTCCGGAATTGTGATACAATTTCTTGAGAAAGCAAACATTTATTCTTCGTATTTCGTATTATCTTGAGCCAATACAGAAATAATAGGTTTATATCGTATTTATAATTACAAAAAAGATATTTCCAATTAACTTTCACAATCATAAGTGTATAAAGTAACAAAACACTTTTCACTTAAAATCGCCTACAAAATAACAATCTAAAGATTAGAAAAATCCACTCGTAAAAACGAAGAATTTTGAAAGTTTGAGATGTATTAAGTTTCACCAAACGATAACATTAAGATTTAAACAATTTATATACACTTTTAAGCTTAAATATTCTTAGACTTTTCACAATATTAGATCAAAATTGACATGATCAGTTCTCTCTCCACGTTAGTAATGTTGGTGATTTTAGTGTCATCAAATCATTTTACTTAATTGGGATTTACTTAAGAACAAAAGGAATAAGAATAAACATTGATACGAGTTACGAAGTAAGGAATGCACAATTGTTTCAAGATTATTCTTATATCCTGTATTGACAAGCCCGGTGGTTCACGGGGTTGACCCCCTTTGTCGGGTCCAAGGGGTTGAGCCCCTGGTTGGGTTTCACTTCCCAGTGAGCGATTGGCACCCACAACGAGCGAAAATTTAGTTACCATGCATAAAAGCCTTTAGAAATTGCTTATGATATGACCCAGTTTCTTAGTTCATTAGAAGGAACTTATCTATCACCAACAACTTGTACTTTAAGCAGCAGCAACCGAGAACATCAACAACTACAAGTGGTATCAACTATGATCCTACTATGCATAAACAATAATTTAGATGATTAGCAGTAACTCAAGATGATAGAAGCAAATCATTCACAATAACTTAGATGATCAAGGAGTTACTACTAATGGTAACCGAATAACTGCTAATCGTTTTAACCGTCAACTGAAACACTATTTCATGAAACGTTGTATCTTCGAACTAAATGTTGTGATGTTTCCCCAACTATATAACACAAGTGTTTGGTCTATTTTTGGTACATGTTTTCAGAACCGAATAACTGCCAATCGTTTTAACCGTCAACTGAAACACTATTTCATGAAACGTTGTATCTTTGAACTAAATGTTGTGATGTTTTCCCAACTATATAACACAAGTGTTTGGTCTATTTTTGGTACATGTTTTCAGAACATAAAAGTAAACACTAATTCTTGTTTTCTCTATAAGTTATCTAATTGAGATCTCGAGAGTACCACTAAAATACTTTAATCTGAAAATGAACATAAATGATTCTACATAAAATTATCAAACTACAAAACTTACAAGTGATTCTATTACTTTTTAAGTACAAATATATAAATATATATATATATATATATATATATAAATGAAAAATGAAGTTAGTTATTATAGTACAAAAAAACCAACAAAATCCACTATAACAAATACGCTTGACAAAACAGGCGGGTCGGATATGATGTCAGGGATCGACAAGTTTGGACTAAAATCATATTGGGTTGAAATTTGTCGTTTCACAGAAATATTAAAATGAGTTCACTCGTTATATTTTTCTAAATAACGACTATTCATGATGGGTGTTGGTGGCATCCGTGAAGGTGAGGGACAGTGGCAAGGTTGTTGGTGGCTGTAGTGGAGGATGAGAGATGACTGCAGGGTTGGTGTTGGTGGTGCCAGTAGGGGTGTTAGAGGAGGCGATGATGGTGGCAGTGCCGACGGTGTTGGAGGTAGATGTAGGGGTGTTCAAAAAAATCCGAATTCGAAACTGAATTATTCGAATCCAAATTATCCGAAAATTCGGATATCCAAAATTTCGGATATATTTTTATATGTATATTTTTTAATGTTTTTTAAGGTTTTTAATTGTTTTTATAATTTAAAAATATTATATTTATATATATTTTTTATTTTCGGATATCCGTTTCACTATCCGAATCCGTATCCGAAATTTCGGATTCGGATAGTGAAATACACTATCCGAAAATTTTGGATATCCGAATTTTTGGATATCCGGCATGCGACGGTGGTAGCGGTGATGGCGACGACGACAAACAACAGTCATGAGTGTTGCTCATCTATTTTAACTTATTTTAAGTTAGCAAGTGTTATAAAAGTGATTCATTTCGGCCTGTTATTTAGTTTAAAACGACCCAAATTAACCCATTATATAATTTAAAAAGACAAAAATAAAAATTCATATACATTTTTTTTTACCCAAATCAACCTATAATCACTTAAAATTACTAGATTAATCACGAAAACTCGATACACACATGAGTTCTCCTTTACCCACCCAAATATTTAAAGAGAGGAACATGGGCATTTATCAAACAAGTTATTGTCAAAAAGATTCATTATCTTAATTCCCATAGAACAAAACCAAAACATTTAATGCTTGTAATAAATTTAATAAATACTCCTACCTTATTCAAATTATTTGATAGCAAAATCTTGTTTTCTAACATTTAAGTTCTATTATTATTATTATTATAACTCTTAATCATAATGCCACTGACAAGTATTCACCCCTTACTTTGTGAATTGACATATCATATCTCTGTATTTTGTTTTCAACTTTGTGATTTGGCAAATAATACTTGCAACTTCTACAACTTTTATTTGTTTTTCTTTTTTGCTTTTTTTTTTCTTTCACTTTTCTTAAAAAAATTTCAATTAAATTACCTTTTTTAAAATTTTTATAGCACAATTCAGGTCATGATAATATTTTCTATATACGTTTCAATCTCTATAACCGATTCGCCATAACCTCATACGTTTCTTGATCTCCAATGTCGATGTGGATTAGGCAGCGAGACCACCATGCCAACACTTGATTTGTGTCCATTGTCCGCGTGAAAACACACAAATAATAATAATAATTATTATTATTATTCATATCGATCACCATAATTAATATTTTTCAAACTTTTAAATTTGATTTTAGTTAATGTTAAACAATTTGATGTATAGATATATGAAATTTTAACTTTGTGTTATTGAGATTATAAAATTCTTTTTAAAAGAAAATTGAGGAAAAATTTATAGGTTGAAAAAAAGAGTATTTTTTTTGTTGATTTCATTAGAATACATATAAATTTGACTCTTTTGCAAAAATCAGAGACATTTTTTTATGATAGATGTACCATAAAGAAAATTTATTGTTTTGAACGCACTTAGCGATAAATATAATTAATTCATTAAGTTATATACATATAGTGTTTTTACTAATTACTGGTTCGTTAGGGTATATGGTATACCTTCACGGGAGGGTACCCGTGAGTGATTTCAAGCCGTGAGTATCCAGGGAACACCGCCACCATATGTTGGGATGACAATGGGTCGGGTTTGAGATGGGTTTAGGTAATCCCAACCCCATACCCGGTAATAAAATCTTGTCCCATACCCGGCCCAAAACCCGTCGGGTTTCTATCGGGTAATTACTCGTCGGGTATTGGGTATACCCGCGGGTTTCGGGTAAACCCGTTAGTTTGTAAAAAACACTCGTTAGGTATACTCGACCCAAAACCCGTCGGGTATCTATCGGGTATATATAAAGTTGTAATTAAAATAAAAAGATATAAAATAAAATCATGTTTGGTATTTGTATTTAAAATAAATACGGTATATATATACTTAAAATAGATGTGGTATATACACTTAAATTAAGTAAAAAAGAAAGAAATATATGTCGGGTATATAATCGGGTAAACGGGTATATATTATCGGGAAATCGGGGCGGGTAAACGGGTATATCACCATATCCCATACCCGTGAAAAATTTCAAATGTAATCCCATACCCGATTACCCGGCCCATACCCGTCCCAAATGCTTCGGGTATCGGGTTTTCCCATCGGGTTCAGGTTTCATTGTCATCCCTACCCATATGGCGTTGGGGGGGGAGGGGAGGGAGTTTGTGTGAGTGGTTTCACGGGAGAGGGGAAAATTTGTGGGTGTTGGGTGGGTCCCCCATTGTAGGTGTGGATGTTGGGTGGGACCCTATAGTCAAATCTCTGGTTTTTCACTCACTTAGGTATTTCCTTTACAAGTGAGACCCAAGTGAAGAATTTATCATGTTGATGTGGCGCCCACGTGGCAGAAAATGTGCTCTCATTTGGCTCTCCTAAGTGAGAGTATAGCCCATACTCTTAAAGAGAAACCTTATAGTTTTCATGGTGAGCCAGAACGAAAAATCGAGGCACGTCTTAAAAAAAAAGGAAAAACCAGCAAAAGTGGTGAGTGGCATAGGTTTCGAACCCTAGTGTCTGTCTCAGTGTATATATATATATATATATTATTTGTTTCGTACCATATTCCTTTACCTTGAATAACTTCTATATTCGTATTTATTATTTCATGTTTTCCAGTGAAGAAACATTAGAAAGGGTATAGCATAACCAAGGGGGTCCTTGTCACTTGAATTTGTCATATTTTTATTATAAAATCTATGGGTTTTTTTTAAGAAAATCATAATTTACTTATAGTTGATAGAGAATAGAACTTACAATGACCCTGGGTAACGTTATCATGTTAATTTTATAATTTAAAACAAAAAGATAAACTGGGGAAAATAATTAAAACAGGAAAGCACGAGTCTTTGGTTATTTTCTCATATTCCAAAATCCTAATAACATTTGTGGTCTTCATGTTCATGCTATGTGATTAATGATGTGATATAAGAATAAAATGAATTAAAAATGATATCTTTTTGCAAGTTGGGTGTCTTAGTCAATAAAGGTCATGGACAAATTAAAGACGGTGGTGTCCATTGAAACACTCCTATATGTTAACAAGAAAATAACAAAATAAGCAAAAAATAATTCGGTTAGGGACATTATTTTGAGAGTTAAATAAAACTTCATATAGCTTTAAAAAATCGTATGTGGTAAAATATATCATTAATTGCATTTTTAGGGACGGGACGATGGAATTTATTAATTTGTTTTAAATCTTTTAAATTGTTTTTGTAACCGTAGTTTGCGATGGTAATAACTTGCTACATAAAAACCATTGCAAAAGTCGTCACAAAGGATTATTTTATGCCTCTTTTCTCCATCGCCTTTTTTCCTGTCGCTAATACTAGTTTTTGTAATAATGTGACACTTTAGGCAAATGCCACTAGTGTTGTTCACAAGCTTAAAAATCAGACCGGACTTGCGATCATATTTGAGGAAAAAGCACAGGCCAGAGACGGAACTGGTTAATCGGTGGTCGGTTCTGGTTAGATCTAGTTCTCACCAACCGGTTCAAAAGGGATTCGGGTCTAGACCACTTTGCGTGAAGTTGGTTGATCTCAAAGAATACAAAAATGTGTTCGACCAGTTCGTAAAGTAACCTTGCATATGACCTTCTCATAATAGTTGCATCTCGCATTACTCGCGTGCTGATCTCCTCTCACTTGAGATTTCGAACGCCCTCTTGAAGTATCAAGATTGGAAAATTTTCTTTGTTGAAAAATAGAGAGGGTGAATACGTTTTATTCGTTTGTTGATGAGGCGGCACCTGGATTTGAACTGGGGAAAAAGGATTTGCAGCCCCCGTCTTACGACTCGGCCATGCCGTCAAAACGATACACAATAGGATAAATTTCCCCCTTTTTAAATCGGGTTACTAAATTTTAGTTTATTTTACTTGGATCCCTTTTTTAATCTTTTTTTCTAAATTTAGAAAAATTAGAAAAGAAATCATTTTCTCCTTTTGATTGTGTTTGATATCTTGAAGTTTTTTTGATTTAAAACTTGATTAAGTACGGATTATCATTTGTTTGAAATTCAAGATTATGAATACACAATTTATGTAAAAAGTTTAAGGGATATAAAGACAATTTTTTTTAGAGGTTTAAATGGACAAAAAACGAATTAGATGTATAAAAAAACGAATTAGATGTATATTTGAAAGTGTTTAGAGTAAAGGGGTGAGTATGAAAGGCACACAAGGCCTCTATTTATAAGCACAAGTCAAGTCAGGGAGGTCACCAAGGCTGCCCTCGTCACGGTCGACCATCCCATCGATTGTGAGGCTAGAGGCAAGCCTTCCTTTGACACTCTTTTTGACAGTTAGTTTTGCCCACTTTCACACACAAAAGTCATTTATAGAATTTTGACAATTGAAAATACCTTAGTTAACCTTATGACAAGAGTTGTCACACATTTCACAACCATAGATACTTTACGCATTGGACAAAAGGCCTTTCCAATTGTGCTTGGGTTGTTATCCTAAGTTATGTCCAATGTAAGATAGGATTGGGAATTACCATCATTCATTTTCAAATTCTAAGTTTGAATCCTTACTAAATCACTTGGATTTAGTTACTATGATTAGTTTTTATAAACACTTTCTACATTTTATAAAAAACTTGGAAGTGACTTGTAGTTTATAAAAATATATTTGGTTTTACAAAAACTTTTTTTATAAGGTGTTTCATTATTTCTAATTCCTCTCTAATTTCACAACTTATTCATGTTGATCCTTGTATTTTCCTTCATAAGCATACCAAGTTATTTTGTTGAAGATTGCATATTGATTTAACCATATCCATCAATTGTATCTTTGATCATAACCATCAAATTGCATCTTTATTCATGTAACATCCCAAATAATGACAAGACAAATAGAAAAGGGAAATAAAGTGGGCTTGGCCAAAATTTCGGCCCATGGGCCGAAAAGAAAAGGGGGAAACCCCATTACAAAACAGCAGCTTCAACCCAAACCCCTCTCATTTCATCTTCCTGCGCAAGAATACTAGAGAGAGAGAGAGAGAGCGATCGGCTTGTGAAGAAAACCGCAAGGAGAAGACTCAAGGGCTCGGGAATCATCCGACTCCACCATTTCAACGCATAGCAACAGAAATCGGGCCTGTTGAGGTAAGCATCGCCTCTGATTATGAGTCTTTGCATGTCTCGGGTTTAAATCAAATAAAGATACGATTTTTGCATATGAAACTTGAAACAAATCACGTATTTGAACTCAAGAACGATAAAGGAAGGTGTTTAACGTAAAAAGCTCAAGGTTTAATCGATTGGAAATAAGTTGGCTGGAGCAAGGTTCTGGTCAGGGAAGATGCAGACCCATGACTCGAAACTATAGTTTCGATACATACAGACCCGTCGAAACTACTCTAGTTTCGATAGTCATGTTTGACTCGAAACTATCTAGTTTCGATAGCAGCCAATGACTCGAAACTACCATAGTTTCGATAGGAACTCAGGACTCGAAACTACCTAGTTTCGAGTGTCACCTTGAACCTAAACTAAGATTTTTCATAAGTTAATGACTCGAAACTACCATAGTTTCGATAGGATCTCATGACTCGAAACTACCTAGTTTCGATAGAAGGATTATGACTCGAAACTACCTAGTTTCGAGTGTAAGACCATAGCTCGAAACTACCATAGTTTCGATGCGACCCACCTCCCGAACTACTGAGTTCAAGAATAGTAATGTCTAGTGTCATTTAGGAACCCTACCTTATATGAATGACTTTATTATACAGATTGTGGGTGACCTTAGTGACGTTACGAAACCAGCTATTATACTTCAGGGACCCGCTTATCAGGTGAGTTCTATGTGCCCCCTTCTATGTTATGTGCAAATGATTTATAAATGTTTTGGGGCTGAAGTGTATACACTAAATGAATAAATGTTATAAGTGTCAATGTGATCATACGTATATATATATATAATTACTTATATATGTGAAAATGAATTATGAATAAAGAATGAATCGTATGATACAAAGAATGAACGAAAGAAGGACATAACGTAAATGAATGAAATCTTGCTTTATATTATATATATTGCATGTTATGAATGAATGTAAACGTTATGAACCCTTCTATGACAACGGCTACTTCGGTAGACGGACGACCATGTGATTATTTTACAACCGGGACAAGTGCGTTCCTTCATCAGCTAGGACGTACGAATGCCATTAATGGACGGTCGAAGCAATTGGCATATTATAGCAGAACGGTTGTATAAATAATAGTCGCATGGGAAACGGATACCTTCGGGTAGACGGGCGAATATGACGGACTACGACGGTAGTACGGTTAAGACAGACGGCCGAAGGTTTGCCGGACGGTATAGCACAACAGATGGCCGAAGGTTTGCCGGATGTTGTGGAGGACGGACTACGACGGTAGGACGGGCGTATGTCTTCGTGACTTACGCATAAATGAATGTGGGTTGATCACCCTTATATAGTATGACCCATGAAATTAAAGAAAGAAAGAAAAGAAAAGAAAAGGATGAATGCATATATATATATATGAAATCATAAAAATACAGAAAAGAAATATGAAAAGAAAGACAAAAGTTATGAATACGTATTTATATGAATGACTATACAGTAATGCATACTTATAAAGTAAAGAATAGAATGTTTATATCAAATTGCATTAAACTAGAACTCACCAGCGTTAGCTGACTTTTAGTATACATTTCAGGTAAAGGAAGAAAAGGTCGTGCGATGGCGTGAAGGTTACCCGGCACAAGACTGACATCCCACTTTTGTTTGTTAAGACAATGTTGTGTTTTTAATTGTTAAGACTTCCGCTGTTATGTAATGTAAAAGAATGATGAATGTTTTAAATTTAAGTTCAGTATTTATGGCTATGTTTATGAGTAAATCCAACAAGTTGGAACCTGAAGTCAGGGATGCTATTGCCCGGGAAGTTGTGCTCACCTTGAAGAAGGTATTGCCTGATCTACTATCTGAGGCATTAAAGAAAATAAAGGGAGACGACGAAGGTATCCACGAGGAAAAAGTATACGACAGCGACGGGGATGAGATACAAGTGGGGTCAAGCACTAAGGGGTGCACTTATAAAGGTTTCAAGGATGGAGACCCACCTAAATTTGATGGTAGCAAGGATTCGGTGGCTACTTTGGAATGGATTGAGAGAATGAACGCTGTAATCAACATCAGCGAGTGCCGACCGGACCAGGCGATTAAATATGTTGCTCATTCTTTCACCAATGAAGCACTAGGTTGGTGGAGAAATATTCAAAGAACAAAGTCACCACATGCTCTTGCCAGAATGACATGGGAAGACTTGAAAAAGCTCGTAATCCAAAAGTTCTGCCCACAGAATGAGATTGATCGAGTGGAAAACGAGTTTCTAAATTTCAAGGCTGGCAACAAGACTCATCGCCAGTACACTTCAAGATTTAATGAGCTAGCTCAACTGGTACCCCACCTGGTAGAGACTGAGGAGCGATTGATTAAGTATTATGTCAAGGGCCTACCCCAAAAGGTCCGTATTCATGTGAAAGCTAACCTACCCTCGACTTTCGAGTCGGTAGTGAATCTGTCCGGAATTGTCTATGACGATTATGCCAATGAGGACCCGGTGCCGGAGGCACCAAAGAGGAAGTGGGAGAACTCGTCTAAGGGGACTGGAAGAAGAAATGTTACTGCTGAGGCAAAGAAGCCAAGGAATGATGAGTACGAAATATGCACAAAATGCGGGAAACAGCACCGCGGTGAATGTTTGGCCGGCTCAACCATGTGTTTTAAATGTGGAAGACCGGGGCACTACTCGAAGGATTGTACTAAGGGCATCAAGTGCCAGAACTGCGGTTGGTATGGGCACGCTACTAAGGATTGCAGGAAGACCGGACAATCTGGTTCGGGGAAAGAAAAAGAAAAGGAACAGCCAAAGGCTAGGACTCGGGCCTATGCTTTAACCGAGGAAGAAGCAAGAGGAAACCCTGACGTCGTGTCGGGTACGTTCCTAGTAAATGATGAACATGCTGCTATTCTGTTTGATTCTGGTGCTAGTAAAAGTTTTATATCCACTGCATTTAGCCGCAAATTAGACTGCACAATCACTAGCCTTATAAGGGCCTTTAGCGTACAAACTGCTATTGGTAAAAACTCAGTAGTCATCCAAGTGACTGACGATTGCATGGTAGAAATAGAGGGCCATAAGTTTCCATCTAAATTGTACCTTCTAACCTTAGGAGGATTCGATGTAGTATTGGGCATGGATTGGTTAGCTGCCAACGAAGCTCAAATCATATGTAAACGAAAGATGATACATCTCAAGGCCACTGACGGCAGTCCGATTACGGTTTATGGTGACTGGAATAGCACAATGCCGAACGTCATCTCGATGATCAAGGCCGAAGGTTACATGAGGCGCGGTTGCGAAGCTTATCTGGCGTATGTTATTGACGATAGAATGAAAACGAAAGAGCTAAAAGATGTACCCGTGGCGTGCAATTTTCCAGAAGTGTTCCCAGAGGACCTACCTGGTTTGCCGCTCGACCGGGAAATAGAATTTCAGATTGACTTACTGCCAGGAGCTGAGCCCGTTGCCAAGGCACCATACCGATTGGCTCCGTCAGAAATGAAAGAATTAATGTCCCAACTTGAAGAATTAACAGAGAAAGGATTTATCAGACCGAGCATCTCACCATGGGGCGCTCCGGTATTATTTGTAAAGAAAAAGGACGGCAGCATGCGCATGTGCATCGACTACCGTGAATTGAACAAGAGAACAGTAAAGAACAAATACCCACTGCCTAGAATAGACGACCTCTTTGATCAATTACAAGGCGCGAGTTGGTTCTCAAAGATTGATCTCAGGTCGGGTTACCATCAATTGAAAGTAAGAGAGGAAGATGTACCGAAAACTGCGTTTCGTACACGTTACGGGCATTATGAATTTCTTGTGATGTCCTTCGGACTAACCAACGCACCAGCAGCATTTATGGATTTAATGAACAGAGTATGCCGACCCATGTTGGATCGATCAGTAATAGTTTTTATAGATGACATCCTCATATATTCAAAGAATGAAGGTGATCACCACTGTCACCTAAGAGAAGTATTGGAGGTTCTAAAGCAGGAGAAGTTGTATGCAAAATTCTCCAAATGCGCGTTCTGGCTTAGGGAGGTCCAATTCCTAGGCCATGTCATAAACCCGGACGGCATTATGGTGGATCCTGCTAAGATCGAAGCGGTAAAGGAATGGAACATCCCGAAAACGCCAACTGATATACGAAGTTTTCTGGGGTTGGCAGGCTACTATCGGAGGTTCATCCAAGATTTCTCAAGAATTGCCTCGCCGCTAACCAAACTGACACGGAAGGAAGTAAAGTATGAATGGGGTCCAACCCAAAACAACGCGTTTGAGGAACTTAAGACACGATTAACTCAAGCTCCAGTATTAACACTACCTGAGGGAAATGAAGACTTAGTAGTCTACTCTGACGCTTCAGGGCAAGGTTTAGGGTGCGTACTCATGCAACGAGGAAAGGTAATTGCTTATGCATCGCGGCAACTAAAGGTTCATGAAGTTAACTACCCAACACATGATCTAGAATTAGCAGCAGTAGTTTTCGCGTTGAAAATATGGAGACACTACTTGTATGGAGTTAAATGCACCATCTACTCCGATCACAAAAGCTTGAAATACTTTTTCGAACAAAAGGAACTAAACATGAGGCAAAGAAGATGGTTAGAGCTACTGAAAGACTATGACTGTGAGATATTGTACCATCCAGGTAAGGCAAACGTAGTGGCTGACGCTTTAAGTAGAAAGGAAGAATCGGCACCTATCCGGATCAAAGCGTGTCAGTTAATTATAACGCCAGACTTAATGGGTGAAATATCAAAGGCACAAGATGAAGCATTGTTAGAAAGAAATGTGAAACGGGAAAGAATAGTAGGACAACAAGGGAACTTAGATGCGAATGCATACGGAGTACGAACTAGGTTTGGCCGGATGTGGATACCTAAGATTGATGAGCTTAGAGCCAAAATACTCGATGAGGCCCATAAGTCTCGCTATTCTATCCACCCCGGGACAAACAAAATGTATCAAGACTTGAAGAAAGAATACTGGTGGCCTGGCATGAAGAATGATGTGACAGAATACGTGAGCAAGTGCCTAACGTGTTCTCTAGTTAAGGCCGAGCACCAGAAACCATGCGGTAAAATGCAACCTTTACCAATACCGGAATGGAAGTGGGAAGAGATCACAATGGACTTCATTACCAAGCTACCGCGAACAGCTAAAGGCAATGATACCATTTGGGTGATCGTCGACCGCTTGACAAAGAGTGCTCACTTCTTGCCAATACGAGAAACTTCTTCTTCTGAAAAGCTAGCAGAAGTATTTATCAAGGAAATTGTGAGCAGACATGGTATGCCGCTGTCGATTGTGTCTGACAGGGATACTAGATTCACGTCAAGGTTTTGGAAGAAATTCAATGAAGCAATGGGCACTAGACTGAACATCAGCACCGCTTACCACCCCCAAACCGATGGACAATCGGAAAGGACCATTCAGACCTTGGAGGACATGCTCCGGGCCTGTATCATTGACTTCGGTGGGAGTTGGGACAGCCATCTACCATTGGCAGAATTTTCATATAACAACAGCTATCACTCGACTATTGGCATGCCGCCATTTGAAATGTTGTATGGGAGGAAATGTAGGACCCCGGTTTGTTGGGGGGAAATTGGACAGAAGGATTTTGCAAGTCTCGAAGTGGTCAAAGCTACTTCTGAGAAATTTGATCAAATCAAGGCTCGTATGAAAGCCGCAAAAGACAGACAGAAATCATACGCGGATAAGAGAAGGAGAGATTTAGAGTTTCAAGTAGGGGACATGGTACTGTTGAAAGTATCACCGTGGAAAGGAATCATTCGGTTCAGAAAGCGTGGCAAACTAAGTCCAAGGTTTGTCGGACCTTTCAAGATTGTAGCAAGAGTGGGTCAAGTTGCTTACAGACTCGACCTACCCGTCGAGCTTAGTGGAATACACCCTACGTTCCACGTGTCGCACTTACGCAAGTGCCTAGCTGACGACACAGCTCACATACCTTACGACGAGATCGAAGTGGATAACAGTCTAAATTATGTAGAGGAACCAATAGCCATTCTTGACCGAGCTGAGAAACGATTACGCAATAAGTCGATTCCTTTAGTCAAAATACAATGGAAACACAGAAAGGGGTCCGAGGCTACTTGGGAGAAAGAAGACGAGATGAAGGAACTGTATCCCCAGTTGTTTAACGTGTAACAGGTTTCGAGGACGAAACCTCATTAAGGAGGGTAGACTTGTAACATCCCAAATAATGACAAGACAAATAGAAAAGGGAAATAAAGTGGGCTTGGCCAAAATTTCGGCCCATGGGCCGAAAAGAAAAGGGGGAAACCCCATTACAAAACAGCAGCTTCAACCCAAACCCCTCTCATTTCATCTTCCTGCGCAAGAATACTAGAGAGAGAGAGAGAGAGCGATCGGCTTGTGAAGAAAACCGCAAGGAGAAGACTCAAGGGCTCGGGAATCATCCGACTCCACCATTTCAACGCATAGCAACAGAAATCGGGTCTGTTGAGGTAAGCATCGCCTCTGATTATGAGTCTTTGCATGTCTCGGGTTTAAATCAAATAAAGATACGATTTTTGCATATGAAACTTGAAACAAATCACGTATTTGAACTCAAGAACGATAAAGGAAGGTGTTTAACGTAAAAAGCTCAAGGTTTAATCGATTGGAAATAAGTTGGCTGGAGCAAGGTTCTGGTCAGGGAAGATGCAGACCCATGACTCGAAACTATAGTTTCGATACATACAGACCCGTCGAAACTACTCTAGTTTCGATAGTCATGTTTGACTCGAAACTATCTAGTTTCGATAGCAGCCAATGACTCGAAACTACCATAGTTTCGATAGGAACTCAGGACTCGAAACTACCTAGTTTCGAGTGTCACCTTGAACCTAAACTAAGATTTTTCATAAGTTAATGACTCGAAACTACCATAGTTTCGATAGGATCTCATGACTCGAAACTACCTAGTTTCGATAGAAGGATTATGACTCGAAACTACCTAGTTTCGAGTGTAAGACCATAGCTCGAAACTACCATAGTTTCGATGCGACCCACCTCCCGAACTACTGAGTTCAAGAATAGTAATGTCTAGTGTCATTTAGGAACCCTACCTTATATGAATGACTTTATTATACAGATTGTGGGTGACCTTAGTGACGTTACGAAACCAGCTATTATACTTCAGGGACCCGCTTATCAGGTGAGTTCTATGTGCCCCCTTCTATGTTATGTGCAAATGATTTATAAATGTTTTGGGGCTGAAGTGTATACACTAAATGAATAAATGTTATAAGTGTCAATGTGATCATACGTATATATATATATAATTACTTATATATGTGAAAATGAATTATGAATAAAGAATGAATCGTATGATACAAAGAATGAACGAAAGAAGGACATAACGTAAATGAATGAAATCTTGCTTTATATTATATATATTGCATGTTATGAATGAATGTAAACGTTATGAACCCTTCTATGACAACGGCTACTTCGGTAGACGGACGACCATGTGATTATTTTACAACCGGGACAAGTGCGTTCCTTCATCAGCTAGGACGTACGAATGCCATTAATGGACGGTCGAAGCAATTGGCATATTATAGCAGAACGGTTGTATAAATAATAGTCGCATGGGAAACGGATACCTTCGGGTAGACGGGCGAATATGACGGACTACGACGGTAGTACGGTTAAGACGGACGGCCGAAGGTTTGCCGGACGGTATAGCACAACAGATGGCCGAAGGTTTGCCGGATGTTGTGGAGGACGGACTACGACGGTAGGACGGGCGTATGTCTTCGTGACTTACGCATAAATGAATGTGGGTTGATCACCCTTATATAGTATGACCCATGAAATTAAAGAAAGAAAGAAAAGAAAAGAAAAGGATGAATGCATATATATATATATGAAATCATAAAAATACAGAAAAGAAATATGAAAAGAAAGACAAAAGTTATGAATACGTATTTATATGAATGACTATACAGTAATGCATACTTATAAAGTAAAGAATAGAATGTTTATATCAAATTGCATTAAACTAGAACTCACCAGCGTTAGCTGACTTTTAGTATACATTTCAGGTAAAGGAAGAAAAGGTCGTGCGATGGCGTGAAGGTTACCCGGCACAAGACTGACATCCCACTTTTGTTTGTTAAGACAATGTTGTGTTTTTAATTGTTAAGACTTCCGCTGTTATGTAATGTAAAAGAATGATGAATGTTTTAAATTTAAGTTCAGTATTTATGGCTATGTTTATGAGTAAATCCAACAAGTGAGGTCACCCGGTTTAGGGGCCTTACAATTCATCTTTGATCATAGCCATCAATTGCATCTTTAATAATCACCTCTTTGTATATAGATTAATGTGGACTTGATCTTCGTCATTTTGAACATGTTAAGACTTGCTGGTCATATCTTTTGGTGATACATTGACATGTTTAGTGATATGTATGTTGATATATAATCATCTTTGATGAACAAACAATGTAAGAATGAACAAACAATGTAAGGATATGGTGTTGTTTTATATGCCTTTATTTAACACCATTTTCTTCCATGAGTTTTTTAATTCTTATTTTTTTCGTATTTATTAACGTGAGATGATAAACCTAAACAAAAAGGTTTAAATAACTATAAAGATGTTTGAAATTAAAATTAAATTCCGCTTGAGAACTCAAAATAAGTTGAGTTGGTCTATGTTAATGTATTTAATTCGATTCATAAAAAAAAATATTATATCTTTCCAAAAGAAACCTTCGAGAAGCACATAGAAGTTATAAAATTCATCAAATTCAACTTATCAAATTTAAAAAGGACTTTTATTACCAAATCTTACAAACAATTTGCCTATGGAGAAAAATTAATATTGTGAATTGATATGATGCATAAAACACACAAAGATTTTTTTTTTCTCGATGAGGGATCTCCACCACCATTTCGCAACTAGAGCGAGGTTAATAGTTCTACGACGTTCCACATCGAGACATCCAAAGCACCTGGGTTTGGTGACGTTATGCCAAGGCACCCAATGGACTTTTTTTTTGTTATGATTGGTTCCCGCCCATATAAAGTTTCTCCTTATATGATCCAAAACCTCTACGGTGGAGCTTTAATCATGGAAAAGAAATAAAACGCTAGACTACCAATAACTGATTTAACCAAAGTTAGTCTACCGTCAAATGAGAGATGGTTTGCCTTCCAACTGTTTAGCTTCATCCAGAGTCATTCCACAATTAGCAACTAACCTTTTGACCGTTTGATGTTATGTTGACCTAAATGAACGTGGGAAAAGAGGGTACAACTTCTCAATACCAAAAACCTTTCTTTTGTGATATAGGGGTCGGATATGAGAAAAAAAAATAATCTAAAATTCCTTTTAAAAATAAGCATATTAAACTATAACCATTCATCCATACATATCACAGCATCTACACACATAACATGTGAAAAAATAAAACCACTTTTTTTATCTTTTAAAGAATCACTCCCTCGAAGATGCCCAAACCACTCAAAAAAAGTCAATTTTAACTCGATTAATAAAAAAATATATATTTTTTTTTAATCTTTGAGAAGCATGGTATCCCTATCGATTCTACTACTGATAAACCAACGTTTTGAACGAGTAATGTATAATCCAGAAGTTATAAATTTCATGACATTCAACATCAAAATCAACTACCTTTCTTGATTATACATGTAACGTCACATACCTTTCCTTGAAATTTAAATAAAAATAAAAGATGGGAAATTGGAAAGAATCAAAACGAATAAAGCAAAGAACGTGTCAGGTTAGCGGGTTGACGAGGTGGCCGGTTGATGTTGGAAATCAGGCCCAAGAACACAGAATTTGATCTCAAATATCGACTCTTTCTTGTTTATTATAATTCTTGACTCACAATTTACATATACCGTAACCATCTATTTATAATAAATAAATCATACTAATCCTACTCAAATACTACTCTTAATTATAATCTAATACTAACTCCAACAAACTAATAGATAAATATAACTTTATCTAAACATTCAAACTATTAAATAAATACTAATTAATTAACTAGTTCTGGATCACCCCTTCAACTTTCACGTTCTTCCAAAACGACCCCTCTTTTTTCGTAAAATCAAGATTAACTCCTTCAGTTGATTCGTGTAAATCCTAACCTGGATACGCTTAAAGTCGGGTCAACCCGAACCTGACCAATATTTTTATTCGTGTAAATCCTAACCTGGATACACTTAAAGTTGGGTCAACCCGAACCTGACTCGTTTAACCCATTTATCTAAATCAAAATCATAAACTACTAAATCCAAAATATAATTCATTTAAGGTAACATGAAATATAATTGAATAGTAACATCTAGAAAGCAAAAAGAGAAAAGTTTTGATACAAATTAATTAGTTTATGGTAAACACTGAAACTAAAAAAGTTAAATTTGAAACCTAAACGGGTTAGCGGGTCCACCCGTTTGTTAAACAAGCCAACCCTAACCCGACCTGTTTTTTAAATTGGTTAACCCGAACATGACCCGTTTTTTAAAAAGGGGTTATATTGTTCAACCCAAAACCTGTTTTTTTTTAGTGTCGGGTTCAAGTTGTTGTCAAGAATCGACACCCCTACCTAGTGGGTGTGTTTGTTTACACACAGTTAAAACATACAGACGACAAATACAAACATGTTACGTCGCTTTTAAATCGTCTTTGGCTTCGTCATTCTCTTTATCTAATAAAACCTGTCCCTCTTCTCTCTCTGTGGACCATCATACTTTTCTTCTCTCTCTCCCCACCAACATATACGTACACCCCCCTCTCTCTCTATATACACACACACACACAAACTCACCGATTAATCAAGAAAATCTTTTTATTACACCAGAAATTGATACCCAGAAAGAAAGTACCCCCTTTTATTCTTTCAAACTCTGATTAATCACTTCTTCCCCCTTTTATTTCAGAGATCAGACGGCTAGGGCTTAATCTATATGTAATCACTTTTACTCTCTCTCTCTCGATGATAAATAATAATAATAATAATCTGCTGTACATGTATGTCCGTGCACACTTTTAATAACTATGTGTACCTTGTTTTTCCATTTTCACGCACTCTGTGTTATCATTTCTTCATTAAGTTCTCATCTTTTTTTGATTTCTGATGTGGGTTTGAAATGTGGGGTGGGAATTTCAAGTGGGTTGGTGATTTTGTATCAAATTTTGGTGGAAAGGTTTGATTTTTGGTGGTGGATTTGGAATCAAGATTGTGGGTTCTTCAGTTCTTGAATTGTGTTGTTGAATTGATGTGTTTTTTATTGATCTTGTGTGGAGATTTTGTGGGCTTAATAGATTGAATTGCAAGATTTTGTTTTTGAATTGAATGGTTATTTCAAGATTTGTTTTGAAAGAATTAATCATTAGTTGTTTGATTACAGTTTACAAGATGTTTATTTTCATTGTGTCTTGTTTGATTTCAAGATTTCAAGACTTTATAATCTAATTTAATTCATACCAAATGACTGGTTTTCGGGTGTAATTATCGGCGAAATTGGGATAATTCACTCTTTGTTTGCTGATTTTGATTAGTGATGGAACTATAATTTTGGGTTTTTACTGGTGAATTTTATATAATTACTGTCATGGTGCCATTTGCAGTGAAAAGGAACAGTTTCATGGAGGCTAATGGTCATAGGAGAGGAAGGAGACATGATAATGTTGGTAGATATAATAATGGTGAAGTGAGCACATTGACTACGGTGGATGAGTTTGACCCGTGGACAGCTTGGGCTTACAGACCGCGCACCATTACATTATTATTCATCGGTGCATGCTTTCTTATGTAAGTTTCTTGGATCACATACATGTTAAGCGCGATAGTTTTGGTCATTAAATTGATTGTTACTGTTTTAATTTTTTAAACTAAGGGGGTGTTTGGGATTGCTTACTTAAAAGTGCTTATCTATCTAATAACCAACTTGAAATAGGCAACAGAAGAAAGAACTTGTTTGGTGACCTTCAAAGGAACTTAGTCTTATTAAGTGGGATTTTTTTTTAATTATTATTTGTTTGTTTATTTTATATGTTCTTTTGGATGGCTCTCAGTTGGGCAAGTGGAGCTCTTGATCCTGAAGGTAGTTCATCGGCTGATATTGTAACATCCGTCAAAAGGTTAGATCCGGTGGCATTTATTTTTGCATGAGTTTAGTCGTTCTTGAAACCGACAATTTTTAATGTTTATTTCTCTTTGAAGGGGCATATGGGCAATGATTGCGGTTTTTCTGACTTATTGTTTGTTGCAAGCTCCTTCTACGTAAGTTCTCATAAGTCATAACAGTATATTTTAAATAACATTATAGCTCATGGGGATGCTCTGCAAGATTTACCGTTTCATTTTCTTGTTCATGTTAAAGTTAAATTGTTAGATATTTAATTCATCATTCATGTTGGATGACAAAATTTATCTAATTTCAATGGTTTAAGTTACTTTGCAAGGGTATTTTGGTCATTTTCAATCTCATGCATGACATAATCTTTTATTCATGCGGTCTTGCAGGTTACTAATTAGGCCACATCCTGCAATTTGGCGTCTAGTTCATGGGATGGCTGTTATCTACCTTGTTGCTCTAACATTTTTGCTATTTCAGGTTGGTTTTTAATATGTTTTATAGTTTTACATTCCTACTTTATCAACATATGGAACTGTTTATCATGGTTCAATGGTTGTTTGTCAACTTTTTGGGCGCAAACTTGTACATTCCACCAATCCCACCCATGAGATTTTGCATCGGGAGTTGATGATTACTAAATTTTGTTTTCGTCACTATTTTTTACCAGACTCGTGACAATGCTAGGCAGTTCATGAAGTATCTTCACCCTGATCTTGGAGTTGGTAACATATTCTTGGTTATATACATTTTGAACTGTTTTTTATATAAATTAGTTTATTTGGTGGCTTGACTTTATTTTTATTATTTTATTATTTTCTTAGAACTTCCTGAGAGATCATATGGTGCCGATTGTCGACTTTATGTTCCTGAAAATCCAACTAGCAGGTTTATAAATATTTATGTATGATTTCTTCTTTCACAATCTTTTTATTTCATTCTTCAATTCTTTTGTCTTCCTTCCCTTTTTATATGTGACTTTGTCTATCTAATAATCTCTTTGTCAAATTCAAGTTTCTAGTATTGAAATGTGTTGATTATGAACCGAAAATGATTATTACATTAAGTCATTCCCCTTCGATCCTTATTAGATATTCTCTTTGGCTTTGAAAGTCAAACTCATATTTAACAAAATTATAAATTATATTTATTCTTTGACAGTCGACAGAAAACGAATACAATGATAATGTGGTAAATAGTGAAGATTTTGGAAATAAAAAAAGAAAAATAATCCATTTCAAATTATATATATGAAAAGTACAGAATCTAAGTTACCAAAGTCAAAAAATGGATTCTTTTTGGACCACTAACTTGCTTTGGGTTTTGCAGGAGACACTTTTTGATGAATTTGTTCCTGCTCATATATTCGGGTGGTGGGGAAAAGCAATAATGATTCGTAATCAACCGCTTTTGTGGGTACTATCAATTGGATTCGAGTTAATGGAGGTTAGACAGTGAACAAGTTTAACTTTCTAGTTGTATTGTTTATTCATTTGCAGAGGTGGCAACATAGTGGGTTGGACTGTTGAGTTATGGGTCAAAACAGCTCCTGGTTGAAATGAGTCAGTTTAATAAGGGTCAAAGCGAGTCAATATGGGTTGTGTTGTCCCGCAAACACTTTTTTGTCCACTTAACTAACTAATATGTTAATTATGATTACAAAAGGATATTATTACAATAATTATCTATTCTTTGAAGTTTGAATAAAACAATTTAGGTGATTGTATGCACTAAAAATAGACTTCATACGGCTTTAAACCCGTTTGACCCGTTCCCTTTTTACCTAATTTTTTTACCTGTAACCCTCTGATCATTCATAATCATAAGGAAACGGGTCGAACTTGCCACCACTACTCATTTGTGATAGAAGTTCATGGCGTGGATGGCTCTTTGAAAGAGATCACAATTTCATTTTTTTTTCAAGTTCAATGTATTTTAAAGCGTAAGCTTCTCACATATGAATTGATGCTTTACTTTTTCATTTTCCAGCTAACTTTCCGCCATATGTTGCCAAATTTCAACGAGTGCTGGTGGGACAGCATTGTTCTTGATATATTAATCTGCAATTGGTTTGGTAAGTAGCCACTAAACCTAATCTATGATGTATAGAACTATAAATTACATGTAGCTTGGCAAATGTCTAAAAAGCCCCTAGCTTTTTCTCAAATTTACGGAACTAATTCCTAGGGGAAAGATCGTCAAAGTTTAATCTGCAGTAGTGTTTGATCTTTTATATATATTGCTCTTTACATGTTACTAGTTTTTGCACTCTTGGCTTTAACACGTCCAAGTGGTCATAATATCGTCAACTTTTGTTTAATGATATAAACATTATATATCTATTACATCACCATAATAACCGTGATACACCCTCGGATCAAGAAAAAAGTTAATCTTTTACTTTTGAGTATTACCTTTTAACGTTAAAATTGATCACAATTATTATTATTGGAGCATGGAGGTAATTTGAATTGGTAATGTTAATGTTGTTCAAATTGCAGGTATTTGGGCAGGAATGCATACTGTTCGATATTTTGATGGTAAAACATACGAATGGGTCGGAATAAGTCGTCAACCGAATATATTGGGAAAAGTAAGCCCGTCTTTTCATACATCTGGTTAAAAAAATTAAGGTCAAAAAAGTCAAACTTTGACTAGTTTTTTTGGTAAAAGTAGTAATATTGGTCTTTCGGGCAGGTAAAGCGAACATTGAGCCAATTTACACCTGCACATTGGGACAAAGATGAATGGAACCCACTTCTTGGTCCATGGCGGTTCATCCAAGTGTTTAGTCTTTGCATTGTGTTCTTAACCGTTGAACTCAATACCTTTTTCCTCAAGTTTTGCCTTTGGGTCCCACCTCGAAACCCAATCATTGTTTATAGATTAGTCCTTTGGTGGCTCATTGCAATCCCTACAATTAGAGAATACAATTCTTACCTACAAGACCGGTAATCCTCTCTGCCTCTTCATGTTTATATATTATATAGTTAGCAAGATGGGCAGGTTGGGTAACGGGTCATCTTTTAGTACGGGTCAAAGGAGGCTGGGTCAGTTTGGGTTGAGCTGCAAACTATATTTATATCATTCTTATACTAATAATCTAGATCTTTGAATAAACGATTGAGGAGATTGTATATTAGTATGCATTGAAAATAGATTCTTGGCAAATTCTTTGATTTGACCCATTTGACATGTTCAAGATAAAACACAGCCTGAATTGACCCGCTCATAAGTAAATGGGTCAATAATTGCCACCTCTAGATTATAAAGAGGGGTTGTATTATGTATAAATGCCGAATTTTAATTTTTTATGATGATATATTCAGAAAACCGGTGAAAAAGGTGGGAGCTTTTTGTTGGCTTTCACTTGCCATCTGCATCATTGAACTCTTCATCTGTATCAAGTTTGGACATGGTAAGTTCTGTTTTCATACACCCGTTCCTGCATACTTTGACTTTTAAGGTCAAACTTCTTACTTCCAGAGTTCTAAATTTAATGGAACGGTCTAAAAAATTAGCACGAATATTGTCTTACTGATAGCATTGTTACAGAGTCTATTTTTATTAAACAAAGTGCGATGATAACTTCGAAGGACAATTTTTATCATTGCGTTAAGTTAGCCGGTTTGACCTAAAAAGTCAAACAGTAACTATTTGCATCCGACTGATTGATGGTTTTTATTGTTTAGGTTTATTTCCAACTCCAATGCCAAGATGGCTGGTAATTTTGTGGGCATCTGCTGGCGTGATCGTTTCGATGTTCTTAATCTTGTGGACATGGCAATCTCATAGAACTCGAAGACGAAAGCGCGAGTGAAGTTCTAAGTTATTTACGGGTTTCAGCATTCTTTGATTCGTTGGTGTTAGATTTTTTGTAAATGCTAATTCCTTGAAATTGTAAATGCTTATAATCTGAGGATCAGAAGGGTTGAATTATCATTTTGACTTTATTTTGGTGAAATTGACACCAAATTGGACCAGAAAGGTCAAAAGGGGAGGATTCCAAATTTCCAATAATGTTGGTGGTATAACAATCTTGATTTAAAAATTGAAATGATATTTGAACTATCATTTCTTGTTAATCTCAAGACTATTATAAATCGGTTGGTTGATGCGATGCGAGTAACTAATATGGCGGTTAACATTTAGATGGCATCATGATAAATGCATGGTCTATGATATATTTGGGCCTGTTAATAATAAAAATACATGATCATGCTCAAACTAAGTAAATATTGACAATATTTGATCAGGGTTTGATTATTAATTTAGATCTTGATCAAGAAACATAATACTTGAGGATGAGATTAACATTAATCCATGTCTTGTTTTCATTAAATAATCATTACTATGTCAGAAACAAAGGAGAAAAAATGTTTTTAGGCTGACAAACTGAAAGGGGTTTGTGTGAAAAGGTTTTTAACAATACCACCAATGCCTCAAAACCACAATTGATCAATATTTCAATGCATACCTAATCAACCCCATAATATCCACAAAGCAACATAATACAGATGACTTGCTAATCATAGGTTTAAGGCTATAATTAACTACTTATAGTTGCTTTCTAAATATTCATCTAGTTTACAGTTATGGGTAATTATATGTTTACACAAGTTGAACCGTTTGGTAACGCACAGGTATAACGGGTTGGTAGATAGTAGGGATGGCAACAGTCGTGTATGGTTGCCATACCCAATTGTGAAATGTTTTTCAATACCGTTCTCATACTCTGTGGATATCCGTTAATTATTATCCGCCAGGCTTACGGCTTCTACTGTTAGTATCGAAATACATGTTTATGATCTTACATGGTTAAAAATTATTCATTCAGAGTCGCGTTGCTCGACACTTGATCTTAAATCTAGCCCAAAAACCGACTTGAAATATCAAATATCCAACTACACTTTTAACAGTATACTTTTGTCAATCTCAAGTTTCTAGCATTTCATAATACTATTTATTATATTCTTAAGATTATATAATACTTCATTTTTATTTTTATATTTTAAAAGAGAGATTTTTTACCATGTGGCAAGCAATGCCGTATTAAACAGGGAAATGACTTGAAAAGATCAAATTTTGCTCCCTAAACATTAAAAAACATGTTCAAAACAAGCCACCTTCAGCCATGTCATCTTCTTCAAACATGATGTATGAGTCATATGTAGATTACACCAACCTTCAAGGGTAAAAACCGACACTCAAATAAGCGAGGCAACAACCTCGGACAAAAGATTACACTTACTACAGCGATGCAGTCGATAGAAGTAGATTCAAATTCATCTGTGATCAAGGATGGCAAAACAAAGACAAGTTCTCGATTAACACACTAACAGAACCCGAAAACTTTTAGAATAGCCTCGATAAAGTATGTTAAAACGAAAAGCGATGAGCGATTTTTTAACAAATAACTTGAACATGGCAACTAATTTCATATACTTCATGATTGACAGTCTTCACCAAAAATGCTTTCTACATTCAACCAAAAAATTCCTGCAATACCATATTGAAATTGATAATTAATATATAATAATATTATGTGACAAAATGCCAGATATGAAATAGATCTTCCAAGACAAACCTTCATATCCAGCTCTAGAAGACTTTTATTACTGACTTCAGCTTCAATAGCTTTATCATAACATTTGTACTTAAAAAGATATGTCTTGCGCCCACCTTTCTGCATTTAAGATACTAATCAAACTATAATACTATCCAATATTCCAACAGCAAAAAAAAAAAGACTGTATTATAATCAACAGAATTAGAGGTGGCAAAATCGGCTGTTTGGGTAAGAGGGGTACACAGAATCAAAATGACAAAATGAGTAATCTATATGTTCGGGTCAAAATGGGTCGGATAGAATATGTATTATGTATTAAATATATCAACGACAACCATATTATTAAAAAATAATAAAAATTTAGGACGTAAGTACTTGAAAAAAATATTATGCAACTTTGAACCTGCTTAGCCTGTTTCATTTTTAGTTAACCTTGTGTCAACTGTTGTGACTTTTGACCTGATACTAATTACATACAACTCTGACCTGATTATATATCAATGGAAACAGTAAAGAACAAACGTAAACTCTGGTTTTAAACTTCAATTATGACAAGGAGTTTACTGTTCTTATAATTGACACATCAGTTCATGCTGTAATATCTGATTTCAACTAGCTTGCCTGATAAAACTATAGCAACTGAAGATTTGACCACAATGTTTTAGCAAACCATCCATAAAATCAATCAATGACCCTTCATTATCAATTTTCCTACCTATCTTCGTATCTTAACTACGTGTTAAATAGGATCAGAAATAACCCACAAATTGCTTAAAAGTTCAGCTACCGAGAAATTGAGACTGAACCAGCAACGTCAATACCAAAGGTGGCAATTTTGATCCATTGTCTATGAAATGGGTTAATTTGGTTGGTTTTTATCTTCAAACAGGCTAAATAATAGAAAAAAAATATCTAAAATAAGAATGGTCAAACATGTTGAAAGGTTCACCCAAGTGTATTTTAATGCATACATCCTCCTGAATCGCTAAATTTAAATATTCAGATTATTGTAACACCACAGTATTTACGATCATAGTTATTGCATTAATTATTTATTAAAATAAAAAAAAAGAAAGAATAAAAAGATGTTAAGAGTCAACCCAACCCTGACATGAACCCATATCAGAAGTACCTAACCATCTTGCCACCTCTAGTCAATTACACAAGGCATTTCAAGAGTAAATACCTGACGATGGATAGATAGATAGAAATCACCATTAGTTGTAGATGCCAAAGCTTACATCACATTCCTAGAAACACAAAAAAAAGTCAACTCTACAACAGATAAGTAAACACTATAGTGTACTCTTCCAAAATATAAAATCCTTTAACAAAATCACATACCTTGAGAACCAGGTGTTTGACCACCACGACCAGTGCGTCCACCACGAGTCCGACCACGTGGAACCCTTCCGCGATCCCTAACAGGTGGCAAAGGTTGTGCTCCAGCCAGTCTCTGCAGAGACCTTTGCCTTGCTCTCTCATTCAAATTAATGGTGGTGGACCCCGTATAAACTGGCTCCTCTGGTGTGGGCCCTGCTGATGTGGAAACACCGCTAACGCTACTATCTTGATTTCCAACACTGGGTGATGGTTCAACCACAGCAGAAGTGTTTGATGGTTTCTCAAGTACAGGAGGGACTACAACAGCAGTGGTTGTGGGAACATGATCAATGGCAGCCTCTTCAGCCATGGAACCTGCTTCATCATTCCCGTCATAAGTTGGCTTATCTGTTGAACTCTCGGGACTAGTCTCCTCTGGTTCTATTTCACCTTCTTCATTTTTGTCTTCATTGTCCTCCATTGTTAACGTTGGCGAACTCATCTCCAAATCCCCTAGGGTTTCTTCAATCATGTCTTCTTCAGCTGGCATAGGTGAAGGTGACCTGGTCTGATGCTCAGCTAACTGAGCTTCCCCTGTTTCCTGACCAGTAATAACAGCATCAGAAACCATTTCTCCCTCTTCAGGCTCACTTCCTCCTTCACCGGGCTGCAATTGCGTGTGCTCCACCTCAGTAACCTTAGGCTGATCTTCCGGTTCAGTTTTGTTCACCGTCTCTTCTCCAAAAATATCATTTTTATCATTCTGCAACTCTGCTTGATCCTCAACCACCTCAACTACCTGCTCCTCACCGCCAGTCTCAGCCTCCTCATCTCTACCAGTGTTATCATCCTCTTTAATAGTTTGAACTTCATCTCCAACGATATCTGTGGACTCTTCAGTGACAGTTTCAGGAGCCTCACCACCCTCGTGTGGTTGTTCTGAGCCTCTGGATTTCTTAACTTGAGGTGGTGCCACATCAGCAACACTGGTGTCAAGCACAGGTGATCCCTCTGAAGTAGACATACGTTTGCGTACAGATGACTGAACATTAGTATCAACAGCTTCTGACATATCCACATCACCCTTTGGTTGCTCGGGCTTTACAATACGAGGGCGAACTAACCTTCTTGCAACTTTACGTGGTTCAATTTTTGGTCTAGATGCAACTGTCGGCTTTGCACTCTCTGCTATCGATGCCATACTGGTAGTAACCACCTCGCTTGTGGCAGCACGTGCTGGTGCACCCGACTCAACTTGCGGTGTATCTGTAGTAGTAACAACTCCAGATTCATTGGATACTTGTTGTGCCACCTGTTCAAAATTTTCTACAGCGGCAAGACAAGCAGCAGCCAGATCATCAAAATCACCCTCGTGCTTCAGCTTTTCGATTTCATCTGAGAGGGTTTTTAGTGCTTGTTTATGTTTCTCCAAATCATCTGCAAGCTTTACTTTTTCCTCACTGATCCCCTTTTCAGTCTTTTGATTCTTTGCTTTTTCAACCACGACTTCATCTTTCCCCTTTTTAACCTCCTCTCTTAACCTGTCAACGGTTTTCTCCAGTATATGTATCCTTGTATCTTTTTCTTCTTTTTCTCTAGACTCGTCTCTGAGCTTCTCAACTGTTTTTTCAAGCATCTGAATCCTTGCATCTTTCTCTGCTTGTTCACCCGAACTGTCTACATTGCTTCTTTTCACCTGGTTGGAATCAACCAACTCTTTAGAAAGTTCTTGATTCTTCTTCAATGTTTCCTCCTTCTCTTTCGCCAAATTATCACTCCTACGTTTCAACTGAAAAATAATTCTCTTCTGTTTGTCAACTTCTGCTTTTAATGAACTCTCGGTTTGCACAAAACTGTTTATTTTCAACTCTCTTTCCTCTATTTCCACTTTGCTTCTTGTAAGATCCTGCTCCAACCGTAATATCACATCTTGTTTTTCAGAAACAAGTTTTTTAATCTCCTCCAACTCACCATCTTTATCTGACAATTTCACATTCATCTGTTGAAAATCTGCGCGCATCTGAACATAATCTTCAGGATCGATATCTTTAAATCTGTCAAGCAGCTCACTGACCCTTGTTTCTAGATCTTTCTGGTTTTTCTTTTGCAGTTCTATCTCTCTCTTACAAGCTTCCACCTCATTTTGCCTTTCAACAAGCAAACTGTTTAGATTCTCGACTTCGATTTTAGCATTATGGTTTGATTGACGAAGTTTTTGACATTCTTCAAAATTATGCCGGTTTTCTTCTCTAAGTTGCACATTGCTTTCTCTAAGCAAATTCATTTCTCTAACTTGAACCTGTAACGCCTTAAACTCATCCTCTGTGAAATGAACTGATCGAGAATTTTCTCGCTCAGCACGAAGTAATGCTTGAGCTTCTGATTCGGCCTTCATGGCACCCTCAAGCTGTGACTGTAACCGTAGCTTTTCCTGCTTTAACAAAGAGATCTCAGTCTCTGCAATCTCTTTTGACCGCCTTAAATACTTCACCACATTCTGTAATCCACCATCATCAGAAGATTGTGCACCCAAACCCGAACCCTGACTCTTTTCTGCCAGTTTAATGTGTAAAGCCTCAAGTTGATCAAGCAAGATTTTGTTCTGTTCATTAGTTTCATCAAATTTTTTCTCTGCTTTATCTTTGGACTCTTCTAGAACCAACTTTTCCGTCTCCCACTTTCTTTTTAGGTCAACATTTTCGGTTTTGAGGATGTCAGATACCCTTTGAAGTTCAGATGTTTTTTCCTTAAACGAGGCCCATTCTTGTGATGTTTTGGTCAATTCCTGAATTGTTTCGGATTGCAAAATAACCTGCCTTTCATAATTGTCTTGAGCAGTGCGCCATTTTTTATGCTCTTTCTCCAAATCATCTTTCATGGCTGACAATTGCGACTCTAAAGCCTCAATACGCAATGCTTTTTCAGTACATTCTTCTCTCAACTTAGAAATCTCGGACAACGAAGAAGCAAGAGCTTCTTCTTGTGATACAGCAGCAGAAGCTGCTTCTTTCACCTTTGAATTATAACCATCTTGAAGCTGATTCACCTGCTCTTTTAATGATACAACTTCATCTTCCAATGATTTCTTCACCTTTTCTGCCTCGGATTTAAACTGTTCATGTCGAACTTCCATTTCTTTTAATGCAGCTTCATTCACCTGTGCTAACCTCTTATACTGCAACATGTGGTCTTTGTCGGATTGAGCCTCAACTCTCAAATTCTCAATCTCTTCCTTTAACACAACCACATTGTCTTTTGAGGTAAGATCATTTCCATCATTAACCTCAGAACTCTTCATTTTCTCAAACTTAGATAAACGTTCTTCAGCAGCAGAAGCCCGAGTACTAGCATCAGCAACAGCACGTAAAGCATCAACTAATTCTTTTCCCATTTCCTCGATTCTTTGCATGGACCCTCGCATAGCTGATTCGTGCTCCAGTGTGAGCCGGCGAATATTATCACGTTCTTGTTGAAGCTCTTTTTTAGCCTCAGCCCAATCCCTTTCAGTTCTTTTCACATAATCTTCTTGGCTCATACGGTGAGCATTTCTAGATTCTTCTCGTGCTTCTTCAGCACTCTGAATTGTGTTTAAGGTAGCCTGCAATTGATGAACTCTTTCTGACATAACACGGACCTCCTCAAATGCTCTTTTTTCGGAATTTGATAAAATTTCTTTCTCACGTTTTAAAACAGATACCTCCATGTTTAGCTTGCGTGACAAGTCCTCTGCAATATGCAGAGATTCAGAAGCTTCACGTATCTTTCTTTGGTAATCAACTATTAACTGTGAGAACTCAACATTTCTTGCTATAACACCATTCATTTCTTCCCGTTGTCGATCAAAATCTTTCATAAATCTTTCAAGTTTCTCATGAGCAAAAGTTGACTCTAAAGTCAACTTGTCACGTTGTGACCTTAATGTAATAATCTCTCTTCTTAACCCTGACATCTCTTCTTCTAGAAGCTTTATACTTTCATAAGCCTGTTCTTGTGCCCTTTTTGTAGAAGCGTCATGAGAACTTGCAAGTAGAAGTGGAACATTATTTCTTATATTAACCGGTTCGGGATCTAAAGATTGCAGCTGAGGAACATGACGTTTTTGTTCTTCTTCATATAGTTTCTTGTACATAGCAACAGAAGTATGAAGTGAATCAATCATTTGTGCTTGTTCTTCTGCCCTAGCCAATATTGCATCGATTTTAGAAGCAGTTTCTTTAGAATGTTTTTGAAACTCTTTCTCAAAATTCTCCTTTAACTCGGCTTCTTTTGTCTCAACCTGCTCAGTAAGAAGGCGAACTAAACCCCGAAGCTGTACATTCTGCTCAACCAATCCGTTTATATCTTTAAAAGTCAACATCCGGTCGGAGAAAACACTGTCAGAATCCAAACCAACATCCATCTGATCTTCAACAGCTAAATCAAAGTTGACAGATCCACCACGAAGTTGTATGTCACGACATTCCTTCAGTAGCACCGTCACCTGTTTCTGAAGATCATTGTTCTCCTTTTGTGCTAAATTGTAGTCCCGCTCATGTTTTTTTAATTCAGCCTTTAGCTCCTGAATGGTTCTCTCAAGAACAGTTTGTTCAGAAAGAGAATGCTGCAATTTTTCATTTAGCATATCATATGCTTCAACCATTCTTTCATGTTCTGCCCGTTCATCCAATATGACCTCAGCTTTCTCTTCAATTTCATGCAAAACACGTTCTAAAATAGATTGCGAGTGTTTTCTTCCCAATTGCTCATGTCTCAAAGCATCAATGGCTTCTTGGTATTTTTCATACATTTTAACTAAACTCCAACCATCACGAAGAAGAGAAGCAGCTAGTGCTGTCCCCGAAATACCTGCTGGAATACTGGGAACGAGCCTTAAATTATTATTATCTTCATTTGTGCTGTTTACATTAATAGGGTCTCCATATGCTTTCGTGATGTAACTGCTCATCTGCAAAGGATTAAGCTGGTCTGAATTTCTGTAATTTTCCAATTCTGCTTCACACTTTTCAACTTTTTCTTTTAAATGTGAAACTTCATTTTCAAATTGTATTATAGCAGATGTTTCTTTATCATTTTTTTCTTTATAATCTTTTTCAACTTGACTTGCATGTGTCTCCAGGGCCTTAATAACACCTTCAAGCTCTCCAGCCTTCTTGGACCATTCATCTGAACTCTCTTTGTAGAGTTCAACGAGTTTGTTAACAGTGGACAGCTCAGAAGACAACTGTTCCTCAGTAGCTGCAGCCATATCTTTAGATGAACAGAGTTCATTCTGTAAAGCTTCAAGCTTTGACTCAAGTTCCTTGATTTTATCATCCTTCCACTTCAACGTGTTACACATATCATCGTATTTTCTTTCAAGGTCAGAAAGCTTAGAAGACATATCTGCCTCTAGTTCATTATGTACCTTTCTTAGCTCCAAGAGACTGTTAACTTTAGTGGTCAACTCATCATTAAGCCAAAGATTATGCCTCTCAACTAATTCTTTTTCTTGAGTCAAACGAGCCAAAGAAGTGTGCACGCGTGCATGCTCAGCCTCCAATTCACTAATCCGTGATTCTTTAGAAGAAGCACTTTCAGTCAAAGCAACAATCTTGTCCAGATAACCCTTGATGCTATAACTCTTCTCATTAATCTCCAAATTCTTATGTTCAATCAGCTGCAGCAATTGACCTTTTGATTTTTGAAGCTCTGAAACTTCGAGTGACAAACGCTCAATCTCCCCGTCTTTTCCAATCTAGACAAAGAAAACCAATCATTCAAAACATCTGATAAAAAAATGATTTTCAGAGACATTCCAGTTACAAAAGTACTTCAAGTTCCAATGTGCCATAAAAAACTCACGGAGATGTGAAAAAAATACACGAACATAAAATTAGAAGCACAATTTACTAATTTAGTGTGTCAACTCTACGTCTATCGGTTTTAGTAGATAGGATTATCTAATTGGTTTTAATAATTATTTAATGAGTTTGAGTATAATCAGAATAGGATTAGGTTACATGTTTATCAAGGGATTGTTTAGTTATAAATAGGGTATTATGTACAGGTTTTTTATGGTGTGGTGGATTATATTGGTTTCATTATTAATAAAAGAGCCGTCAATTGGTTTTCCACAAAAAGATCTGAGTTTCGCAATTCTTCTTTATGGATCTTTCTTTAGTGTCGTGAGTGTTTAAGGCCAACAAACATGACATCTAGACATCAAAAGGTTTTAAAGTCGAAACAAATTGTGCACTAGGTAAATCTTTAATTAATTGTAAAACACATAACTTGTAAAGAAACTGCTAAGAAAACACAACTGTGAACAAATAAGACCAAATAGATACCAACTTTGACTGCAAGAATTATTGACCCCAAAATGACTTCAAAAGAATGAAGCTCACAAAGGGGAATATGTCCACATTTTGATGAACATATTACAGGTTTATAGGTCCAATTGAGTGTCCGTGATCAAATAACAAAACAGGTAGCCGAATTCAAATTGTTACAGTTGAAACATGATCTAGCATGAAAAAGTGTCGCAAAATCAAGAATGCACAGAGATAAGAAATATTACAGATTGGAGATAAATTTGGTGTTTATCCGCTTGAATCTGGGAGACCTCAGACGCACGTTCTTCTAGAGTAGAACTGAGTTGAGAGTGTTGCGATTGCAGCGTAACAAATTCCGATTGGAGAGAAACATACTTCTGCTCGAGAAGCGAGCAGGTTTGTTCGGCGGTGATGGTTGAAGCGTCGTATTGAGCTTTCTCAGTCTCGAGTTGATTGTAGAGTTGTCTGATGTAGGCGTCGGCTTTCTGCGAGATCAGAGATGCGTCGTGAGAGCAGCGGGCGTACTCTTCGTCGGAGAGGAACAACGGCATCTTCTCCGGTGGAAATCGATGATGCCGGATGAGAAAGATGAGCAGAGATGATGGGGAATGGGGAGGGGAGATGAAAGAAACCCTAACCCTAGAGAAAGGGTAAATGAATATGAGTGGATTTTGGAGGGAGAGAAGACGCTTTGAAGAAGGAAATGCTGATGCCCCAAACCATCCTAGTAAGTTGTATATTTGTATCGATAACACGAACAAATGTTACGACTGTTTATTAGTTTTCGTAAACGTTTGTTTGTTATAAGTGTTTAGTAATTTTAAGGGCCAATGTCATAAAAAATCAATATACTTTCTGGTTTTTCTCATAAAAGTCGTTCAATAATTTTTTACATATAAAAAAATAACATTCTCTTTTTTTTCTTACAAAAGTCATTTAACAAATTTTTGCATATAAAAAACCAACATACTCTCTTGTTTTTCTCACAAAAGTCACTCGACAACTATTTATCTTAGCAAATGAATCGACAGAAGCAAGACAAATGATTCATTTGCTCTTGCTTCTGTTGATCGATTTCCGTTGTTTTACTTTTGCGGATTCATTTGCTAATATAAATCGTTATCGATGAACTTTTGTGAGAGAAACAAGAAAGTATGTTGGTTTTTTATGTACAAAATTTTGTTGAGGGCCTTTTGTGAGAAAAAAGATAGAGTATGTTAGTTTTTTATGTGTAAAAATTGTTAAGGGACTTTTATGAGAAAAACCAGAAAGTATGTTGGTTTTTTTATAGCATTTGCTCTAATTTTAAACTTTTACTACTAAAGTTAAACTTATATATATTTGTTTGTATTCGTTTATATTTATTTGTGTTTGTTTATAATGCTAACAAATGAACGTAAATAAGTTCATTTCCTTGACAAACGAACATGAAAACAAAATTTCATTTGATTACGTGTTCATGAATCGTTCGTTTGTCAGTTAAATGCTTAATGAACGAACATGAACAATGTTCGATTCTGTTTGTTTACAGCCATAAGGCCCATAACTAGAATCCTCGTTTTGGTTAGGATGATGCTACAATGTTTTGCACATTTTTGCATCAAAAAAATAAATCTCATTTTTACGATACTTTTAATAACTATAGAAAATCACTAAAACTTACTAATTTTAGGTGTATTCTATAAGTATTATAACCATGGTTTTCACGACTTGCCCAATAGAGCATATTAGGGCATATGCAATGCAAGGGTGTACGAACGTGTTCTTCGGATTTGTCATGTCAGTTTTTTTTTCATCATCTTCATGTACGCCGGTTTGCGGGTGGTCTTAGTTGTGTATAGATTAAGATTTTTTTTTCTTTTATAAAACTATATCATCATTCTCAAATCTTGTTACTTTGCTACCGGGCGATTCTACCCGTAACCCATCAAATGTGATCCATTTGCCCACACACATACTTTCACCCATCACTACTATGCATTTAAACAAAGGAATTATGTATGTTATGACTATTTTAAATTTTTTACATGTACATTCCAATAAACACACACATTGGCATTGCTTATGATAAATCTCCATGCATTTTGATATATCTACTCAATGTCATCCCTGATATTTCGAATGTCATATACGAGTAGTGAAAATGGACATCCAAAATATAAAAAATATATACACACACATTTAAGTTCATTAATAAGACGACAATAAATATAACTATAAATAAACAAAATTAGTGTAATAAAATAATCTATTTTACATAGTTAAACGAATCGTGATGCTTTCTTTTTGTATTTTTTACTACCCGATAGTTATTTGAGAGATCCTTTATGAAAATCATATAACAATAATTTAATCAAATAACTTTCAAACAATCAAACTAAATAAACACTTAAAATGTTAACAATAACAGTAACTACATAATTACATAAACAGTTAAACATGCTAATTGTTACATAAACATATTTTATTCGAATAACTACAATCATAAATATTTTCATCGAAATTCCAAATTCTACCCTCGTTTGACATTGAAGATTGACCTTGACCCGGGACGCTTTTCAACTTCTTGCATGATTTTTCAATTTAGAGTTTAATTCATTCCTTAAAAACAAACCACACAACTTAGATCGAGCTCGTTCGGAACCGTTTAACATTTCACATAAATCGTAATGTGCCCAGATGTGTTGGTTCTTCCTTGGTGATTCAATCCTCACAATAGTTAGTTCGCTATAAGAACCACCAACACTTGAGGAATCCATAGTTCTTTTAGATTGTTTTGAGAGCGTTTTTTGTATTTTGAGAACGGGTTTGAGAGTTGTGATAAAACCAAAACATTCACTACCTATTTATAATAGGGAAAATATATATATTATATAATAAATAAAGGTTTTTCCATGCCACGTGTCGCTTCAATATTCATTCTCACCATTTTTCCCCCGCATCTCTCTCTTATTAAATGCACAACTATTTTTTAATAATAATACATTTTTAAAGAAAACCATAAATATACTAATAAAAAATATTTAATTTAAATTATCATTTATTATAAAAAACTTTAAAATCTAATTATGTAACTTTTATTTAAAATCAAATAGTAATTAAAGTAAAGTTACATTAAATATAATTAACGTATTTTTGAAACCTAATTATGTATTAATTTTTACATATTTTGAATTTTGATTTTCTATCATTAGTATATGTAATAGATTTTTACACATTTAAATATATACATAAAGAGTTAAAAAAAAATTATACTGATATTTTTTACCCTATGTATAGACACGGGTTCTAAACTAGTTCCTAGAATGAAATTTTCTAAAAGTGTTTCCCAAAAACAAACAAAGAAAAGTCAACTCCCACAAAATGAACATCATTTTTCGCTGAGATACTACCAAAACTCGGCGACTTCGCCGATGTCACGTGTCTTGGGCCCTTAACGTACACGTGTAATTTTCGACGGAAAATTAAAAAAACTCAATAAAATCACCAAAATATGTTTTCGTCGAGTTTTATAAATGTTTCGACGTTCAGAAACTTGTCGGGCTCGCCGAGTTCATCAACTTTGTTAAAAATCCATGCGAAACGCCGAGTTTTTTAAAAATCTTGGCGAAACGCCGTTATTTTTTTCCAACGTAAAACCAATTCACTCAAACCGGTTACAAACCAATTTTCTTAAAAAAAAAACCAAACTGGTTTCCTCTAAGGCGGTTTCGGAAGCGGTTTGGGTCAGTTATTAACCGGTTTGGAGACCCAAACCAGTTTTTTTGTGCACCTCTATATGCAACTAGATTATGTAGTTGATTCAGTTTATTTGAATCGGTTTAAGCGATCCTTACTCGAATTCGAATCCAGTTTTCAAAATTCTAAATTTGAATAAACCGATTCAATTCAATTCACCCTGTCAAATGGGTGTATTCATTTAGATTTGTTAAATGTGTAAAAACGTATAGAAGACATTATGTCAATTGTGTTCGAAGAGTTGATATAAGCCTGAAAATCCCACAAAAATCTACAAATTTCCAACACTTATTTCTCTTATTATATGACAATAAAAAGCCGAAACAGAGGATTTTTGCTGGGAGGTGCAACCTCCTCTCCATTTCATTGCAACAAAAACTCAAAAAACAGGGATACAACAAGAAAATCCCACAAAAATCTCAGATTTTTTTAAAATAAAACATATCAATCAAATTATTCATTTCTTTTGGCAACTATCAGATGTGAGAATTGATGAAGAATATGGATAGGTTTTAAGAGGCAGACTCCTTGGCGATCTTCTCGGCCTTGGCGATAACCTCATCGATTCCTCCAACCATGTAAAACGACTGTTCGGGTAAGTCATCATACTTCCCATCTAACACACCCTGCACAATCGAACACACAGCGATCCGATTAGCAACATTTTAACAATGTTTTCATAATCGAACTAGCCATCAAACCAGCCGCCTTACTGGTCTACTGGTAGGACTAATCAGACCAGTCGAACTAGTTTTGAAAACTAGATGACGTTATAGATAATTTAAAAACTAACATATGTATAACTAATGTAAAACAAATATGAAACTACTTTATTTTTTAGGTAGATTTGTATTGTTAATAAACAAAATATGAAGACTGTAGTAAATTAGTCAATATATGAGATTTTGGGAGGAAGAGAATAAATATAAAAATAATTAAATAAAAAATTTTGAAACCCGGTCCAACCACCCAAGTTCGATTCGCCAATTTAGCAGTCTGGCCGGCAACAAGGCTGTTCAAATAGGTTTTAACGGGACCAATTATGACCGGTTCTAACAACATTGCATTTTAATAACAATTTAAATTTATGAGAATAATCCAAATTGTTGGGTACTTGGGTTGATAGTTCAAGAAATTGAGAAGATGAATTTAAACTGACCTGGAAACTGCCAATGCTCTCCTTGAGTTCTACGTATTTACCAGGGGCACCGGTGAAAACTTCAGCAACATGGAAGGGCTGACTCAAAAACCTCTGAATTTTACGGGCACGAGCAACAGTTAACTTGTCGTCTTCACTAAGCTCATCCATTCCAAGAATAGCAATAATATCTTGAAGATTCTTATAGTTCTGAAGAACTTTCTGTACACCACGAGCTGTATTGTAATGGTCTTCTCCCAAAATGTGTGGTGAAAGCATACGCGAAGTAGAATCAAGTGGGTCCACAGCAGGGTAGATACCAAGTTCAGAGATCTGCCCATTGATAGAATCACTATTAGCTAAACAGGACAGGGTACAGAGAAACACAACTAAACACCAGAAATCCAAGCCATTAACTAATAATTGAACAGACTTTGATTGTCTTTTTATCTCAAACGGGTCAAATGAACAAACAAAATTAGCTAAAAAGAGGAGTTGCAAATTGCATGTAGTATACTTTAATGTCTTTATTCAAAGATTTAGATCACTATATTAATCATACTGTTTTTGTAATCATAAAAAGGTTAAATAATTAAAAGGAAATTAAAAAATGAGCATGAGAGTGCTTGCAGATTCAACCCAACCCAGCGCAACCCGTTTTGACCTATTACTCAGTCAGGCTGACCAACATAATCTGAGGGAGAAGATGGATGACCTGTCTGGATAGCACAGTGGTGGCATCCAAGTGAGCAAAAGTTGTGGCAGGAGCAGGATCCGTTAAATCATCAGCAGGCACGTAAATAGCTTGAACAGATGTAATAGAACCTTTTTTGGTTGTTGTGATACGTTCTTGAAGTCCTCCAAGATCTGTAGCCAGAGTTGGTTGGTAACCAACAGCAGATGGAATACGACCAAGCAAAGCAGACACCTCAGAGTTAGCCTGCATATTAAATTTATAACTTCTTAATCTCATGTCATCAAGAAGTAGATTCGTGTAATGAAGTGGGCTCCTCACAAAACCAAACCAAACCTACCTGGGTGAAACGGAAAATGTTGTCGATGAAAAGAAGCACATCTTGTCCTTCAGCATCTCTAAAGTGTTCAGCCACGGTCAATCCAGTCAGCCCAACACGTGCACGAGCACCTGGGGGTTCGTTCATTTGACCATATACAAGAGCACACTTGCTCTCACTCTACAAACATAAAAAGTATCATATAACGGGGAAAATTAGAAGATGTAAAACTCTTAAACGAGAATAATAAAAGCTCCGATAAACACACCTGCTTATCACCTAGCTTAATGACACCACTTTCCATCATTTCCCTGTACAAATCATTACCTTCTCGGGTTCGTTCTCCAACACCAGCAAAGACAGAGAACCCACCTATGAAAAATATGATAACAAAAGGTTCATAAACATATAAATCAAATCAAAATGTAGCATATGTACAACAGCATCTACAAACCATGAGCTTTGGCAACATTGTTGATAAGTTCCATGATAAGCACGGTTTTCCCGACACCAGCACCACCAAACAAACCGATCTTCCCTCCCCTTTGATATGGAGCTAAAAGATCAACAACCTATAACAACAGAAACAATGATTAAACAGCATTCAATAGACTTGTTACTTTCTCACTCAAATACCAAACAACAAGCAGGCTACACATCTACTTATTAGTACATAAAGGGAAAGAGATTAAACAAAAGCAATTCCACAGATGAATTACCTTTATTCCAGTAACAAGGATTTGTTGTTCCGTTGCTTGCTCAACGAAAGCCGGGGCTTCTCTATGGATTGGCAAATAGTGATCGGTTTCTGTTGAAAACACCAAGAAAAAGGTGAGCTAAAAGTTCCAAGAGAACAGACAGAAGCATTGTCACTCAACAGTCAACACCAAACACAAAACTTACTAATTTCGCCTCTATGGTCAATAGGCTCTCCAATAACATTAATGATACGGCCAAGAGTTGCTCTACCAACAGGTACCTATAAGAAAATATCAAAACCAGGTCCAAACCTAGTTCAGCATTGATCAAAAAGAGAATGCACACAGCAAACAGAAATGAACAGATTCTCACACCAAATATAGATCAGCTTATGCAAACCTTCTTAATGGTGATTTCTTTAACAAAATTACAAAATTGACATTCAAAATCATCTATCTTAACCATAAAACAAAAGGCTACACTTACAATTAACAACTAGATCTCACACAATTAATCAGAACAAATTCAGAAACTCATTTCTCATCTCTTCTTGACATGATCTAAATTATTCGAGATCCAAAAAACTTACAGTGATAGGAGAACCAGTGTTGAGAACTCGTTGACCACGCACAAGCCCTTCGGTACCATCCATAGCAATCGTCCTAACCATATTTTCCCCCAAATGTTGCGCCACTTCCAAAACTAACCTAATCGAATTATCCAAAACCTCCAACGCCGTGAGAATCGGCGGCAATCCTTCGCTGAATCTCACATCAACAACGGCACCAATAACCTGGCACACCTGTCCAATCGCGCCGGCGCCGGTGAACTCATCGGTGATCTTTCCAACGCTAGATCCTTCGCCGGATGTTGTGGTGGCTGGTTTGGGCGGAGCGGCGGCGGCAGAGGTAGAGTAGTTGACCACACGATTTAGAAAGTAGCCAGTGGAAGGCTGAGATTGGGATAGCGCGCGTGCGGCTCTGGTTGAGTGAGTGAATTGAGATCTGAATGTTGATCGGTGGAGAAAGGAGCGGAGGATGGAGGCCGCCAGCCTCCGGGAAGCCATGGCCGGAAAAAGTTGGTAGAGAGAATACTAGGGTTTGAAAGCAAGGAGAATCAAGTCGTCTCTCAGGACATAAAAGACACTAGTGGCTGTGCATTTTATTAAAGCGGTGAGTGAGTGAACGAAGATATTTTTTTTAAAGAAAATTACCAAAGTGGTCATTTTCCTTTTGAGGTTTCAGATTTTTTTAGTGATGGAAATATTTTTTTTTAAAACAACTAACAAATAACAAAAATTCCAAGCTAATAATTATGGTTTCGCTCTATTTTTAACTCATAAGAACGTATTTGTCTTAATATCTTTGGCTATGCTACTCGGTTGTCGTTTTTGTTGTTGTAGATGTTATTATTGTGTAATTTTCAAATGATCCACGATGTTGTCCTGGAAATTGCTTGTGTTGTCTTTTTATGAAACTCGCAGCCCGTCAGTGTATTTGGATAATCTAGTACATCCACCACCGAGCTTCTAGATACATTTAGGTTAATAAACAAATTTGGTGAGATGATAATTTGGGTTTGATAATAAATTTGGTGAATTGGGAGTAATGACCCAATTGGGTCAAATGGCAATTGTAATGGTGTTTAGGGGATTGCGGGTTTGGTTAATATTTAAAAAACCAATGTAGATTAGAGGTCTTAACAATTGAGTTGTTAAAGAGTCAATGCTTGTCGATTCAAATTCAATCTACGGTTGTGCATGCATCAACCGTGGATCCTATATTTCTTGAAATGATGAATTTGTTCAATATAATCGATCCATGTGCCGACAACAAGTCTTATGTTTGTAGATTTATAACTTTTTCGCTGATTTAACAGAGTTTTAAGCTCGCGAAATGATTAGGATAGGTAGTAAACATCTTAATATTTATATTTAACAATTATATATGTGTTCTTATTTATATCATCATAAGAAACAGTGAATTATAATTTAACGAATCATTAGTTTTAACTAATCCCAGACCCAAACACTCCCTCAACCGGTTGCAACCAAACAATAGAGATTCGCCATATCCACAGGCGTGCCACGTGTGTGTAGTAAAATATACACCTGCGCACTTTAACATCCGCCGCCCTATCACCCCTCCTTTCACGGCGGCGCTCCCTAAAAATAAACACACGATGTCGCTTACCACCACTCTCTCCTCACCAAACCCTCTCACGCTTCCTCACCTCAGCTCCCATGCTCCTCATCGCACATCATCATTCCCCATGGCCGCCATCATCCGCCGCCATCTAAACCCTATCCGTCGTCGATCCCTCGCCATCGCCGCCGCCGTTCGTCAACAAGACACCACTCTCTGGACTCCTACGCCTCTCGCCGACGTGAAACCTGCCGCGGAATCTCTCTTCCACATAACAATCGACGTTTCGGATTCTCCCGATCTGGCATCATCCTACGCCGTTGCCGGACAATACCTCCAGCTCCGTATACCTAACGTCGAGAAGCCGTCGTTTCTAGCGATCGCTTCTCCTCCGTCGCTGGCTTTTACGAACGGTGTTTTTGAGTTTTTGGTTAAAAGTATCGCCGGATCTACGGCGGAGATATTGTGCGGTCTCGGAAAAGGCGACGTTGTAGAGCTGAGTCCGGTTATGGGGAAAGGATTTAACACAGATCAGATATCTCCACCGGAGGATTACCAGTCTGTTCTAATTTTTGCCACCGGATCCGGAATTAGGTATATTTCTGTATGTTTTCAATAATTTATTTGTTATTTTAAACTTAGATGATGATTATGTACATGTTTTGCTCCTCAATTGGCAGATTAAACAATATGTATGTTAGCTCATATGATATTATTGCCCTATGTTACCATACCTTTGTAGATGGATTGAACATCAATAACAATAGCATTGCTTCATGCCTTCATCTTCCCCCGCAGTGCACTTAATTATTGTTATCTGGTTGAACAAAAAACCAAATGGCTTGTAGCCTAGAGCGGTATCATGGTGTGTAGTAATGCCCAAGTGGTTGAGTAGGTTTAGAGAGTGTGTGAGTTAGTTGTTCTAAGAAATATCTGGTTGATCAAAAGTTATTAATATTTGCTTCATCTTCACCATAGATTACTCAGGATTTTTGCAAGCTTAGTATTGGTGTCTTATCGAGCATACTCGAAATTGCAAAAGCTTGCAAGAATTATTAGATTGAGCATTATTTTCATCAGAACTATGATATCTTTCATTTGATATGATATAATAAACCTATGGGTATCATTGAGCAACAACCTAACAAGGTTTGATCTTCTTTGCCATGCCATTTGAGGCTTTGAGCTATGTTTTCATAGATGATATTCTTGATAATGCATTGATGCCTCTTTGACCCTTTTTAATAATGTATGCTACTGTAGGGGCGTGTAGAGTTTTGTCTTTAGCTTTTTTTTGGGCCCTTAGCTTTTCCTTCACTTTTGTTTGCCTTAGCCTAGTTTTGCCTTAGCGTTGTCTTGGGATATAGTTTTTTTAGGGGAAAGTGTAGGCACTGTCAAGGGGGTTCGTGCTGCCTTTTCTCGTCTCTTTGCGCTTTTATCTGCTATTACTATAGTTTGTTCACCACTTCTTGTTATCGATAGTTACTTCTATTATTTTTAATACTTTCTGTTTTGTTGGTGCTTTGATCCCCTTAGCCACACTCTATGTTATTTGGATTACTATACTTTACATGTCAAAAAAGAGAGGTTTTTTAAGCCAGAGGTCTCAGTGGGAGCAACCTATATATTTTTTGGGATAGAGGAAAGGTTTGCCCTCGTCCCCCCTCCCCAGACACTACAAATAACTTTGCTATGAGTGGGATTTTTACAGGGTATGTTTATGCTCGTGTGCTATACTACTATAGAAGAAAGAAAAACCAGCTTTAATAATCAGTAAGTTGTCAAAATACATGACTGATTAACCTTAAAGGGTTAGAGATGGATTGGGAATGTCATTAGGGCCCCCCATATATATTAAAGTTCATGGGCCACCTAGTATGCATCTGGTTTTATTTATACCAATTCTTACAAAACATGGTAGATGATGAAAATATCCTTAAATTTTTTTGGATAGACGATAATTATAACTTATAACATGTTTGCACATCATGAAATGTATTTTTGTCTTCTCAAGATCCTTGTAAGGGCATTTTCGTCCTCTAGGAAGTTTTAACAGGAATCCATGCAAGTGAATCTTATACTGATGTACGCCTCCCGAATCAATGGATCTTAACCGTTAATGACAATCGGAGCAAAAGATGGACTATATGGGTCGGTGCAACCGGGAAGTGTTTGGGTCCGTTTGAACCGGGCTGATCCGTGCAACAACACGTGAAGATGCCATGCAAAAGTAACTCCCCATGTTGCACAACCCCACCAGTTTTATTTCATGCAGTTTTTGTATCTTTTCACATGTGTTTAATGTTGCCTATTTTGTGTGTTTAATTTCATTGTACTACTATGTATTAGGATAGCACCTAGTTAGTTTTATTTCATTTAGTTAGAACGTAGGTTAGTGTTCTCATTCCTGTATGTATTGAACTTATCAATAATGAAAGGGGAATTTTTGAGGTAAAAAAAGCTACTGTTTTTTTTTCGAGCAACCAGTTATCTTCCATTGCTAGTCCAAGATGTTGTGTTCTTTGGATCCTAAGTCCGTTTAGGTTGCCCGGCGGAATTGATCGAGTGGTGTTTCTCGACCCGTTGTTATTCGTTTCATTTTTATTTTTAAAACTTCTATCCGTTGCCACAGGTGGCAGCTTCCGCGTACATTATCCCTATATTATAACAGGCATTATGATGAATTGTATGACTTTGTGACATTTTTATTTGTTGGTTCTTTACAATTAACTCATTTATGATGAATGTATGACATGCAGCCCCATTCGATCTTTAATCGAATCAGGATTTAGCGCAGACAAGAGATCAGATGTGAGGTTATTTTATGGTGCAAGAGACCTCCAAAGAATGGCATATCAGGTTTTATTTTTAAGTATTATTTTACGTCTATTTTTATCCTTAAATGACTCTAAATTTGTGTTTTCTTCAACCATTCTAGGATAGATTCAAATCCTGGGAATCTTCTGGAGTTACCATTGTTCCTGTGCTGTCTCAGCCTGATGATAGTTGGACTGGTGAAGCTGGCTATGTACAGGTAGAAATCGTGTGCATGTTTTTTTTTTTCATTCTTTTAAGGTTTGTTGTTTCCTTTTTCTCCCCTATGAACGCTTACACGTCTTGAGCAGGCGGCTTTTGCTAAAGCAAAACAACTTTATGCACCTGATTCAACCGGTGCTGTGCTTTGCGGTCAAAAACAGATGGCTGAGGTTAGTTTTAAGAACTACACACGCGTGTGCTCATTGTATAGAACTTTCTCAAAATAACCGAATGCACGTCTTTTGCAGGAAGTTACTTCTATTCTTGTTGGCAATGGAGTACCCAATGAGAAGATCTTGAAGAACTTCTGAGCCGAGTTTGGTCGGTTGTTTTATTCATCCCATTTTGCTGAGCGCCAAGCATCTCAGTTCAGGGATCACAGAATAACGCAATTTTTTGAGATGTATATTTTTTATTGTTACCTACATAAAACTCGCTGGGTGTTCCGTTATAGGAGACATGCCCAAATAGAATGTACTTCATTTTATGTAGTGGACGGTCCTAATTTTGAACTGCACACATCGTAGAATGTATTTTGGTGTTGTTCCATTCCGTGTGTTCTAGGTTACCGGGCATCATTGTGGCTTTTCGCTTGCATCTTGTTCCATAGTGAGGAACTTGGTTCGAGCACAAAACAGTCCATACTGACCCAAACTAGGATGGCAAGAAACCTAAACCCGGTAGGAAAACTGAAACGTTGGGAGGGGTTTTTGCTTGATGAATGTGAGATTAGGTGCTAACCCAAACTTGATTACTCGAAAATAATATATATTATATAGTTTAAAAAAATATACAATAAATAGTATGTTAAAGTTGGTAGAAACCTACAACTATAAAAAGATACACAATTGTTAGACGTATAGTTGACATTTAATGATTCAGTTGTTGAGATGAGTGTAAGGTCGGTTGTTGAGATGAGTTTTAAGATCGGTTTCAGGTAGTAGTCATCTCAACTGATTACTTTTAACCACAAATTTATAAACGGGTATACCTGACGTACCCTTGATACAGGCACCTTACGGTAAGGGATCCGGTATGAAACAGTTTTATAACCGGGTATGAGACTATGGTTACTTATACATCTCAGACCCATTGCCATCGTAACCCAGTTTGACCTAACTGGCTTTCACCAGTCTGGTTGTTGGTTTGTTGTTTTGTGTCTTCGGTCCGGTTCAATCTGATAGCAAATCTAGCTTGCTGGATGTGTAAAGTGAGAACCTAGTGAGACTGCTGAAAGAATCATCAGCATCTCTAGACTGCTTCAGATCAGTGGTGGTCCAGACCAGAACCAATGAATGTAAAACCAGGAGTCGTCTTCAGTTTACTTACACAAAACGTGAACAGGTCACTGGTAACTAAATAATCACTGCACCCGTTTTGCCATAAACTTGTCGACATAAAAGATGTTTAGCTCATGCAATCAAGACATAAAGAAACACAAATTGCAAAACAGGCACAAACAAGAAATGGTTAAACAGTTTAACAAGATAAGCTTCAGGGTTGATGAGTTAACAGAAACATGAAGAAAAGCCAGCAAAACAAATCAAGCAAGAACAGGTTCATTTCAAATGACAGCAAACAATAATAAATCTAAACAATTTGACCCTCTTCTGCTTCATCACTATCCAGGCTCAGATTCCCACCCGTCACAGGAGCATCATCAGGTCTATCCTGATGCTTGTCATTTCCGTCGTGTGGTTCATCCAAGTCATCTTTATGGTTATGGTGGTGGTGGTGGTGATGATCCTTGTTATCAGAGTCGGATTTCAATTCATGATGATGGTGGTGGTGGCCGTGGCGCTTATCATGTCTTTTAACACCATCTTTAAAGCTAGAATCATCTGAATCACTCGAATCTGAACGTCTATGATGATGATGATGATGATGATGATGATGTCTTCTCTTTCTAATTCTTCCATCATCATTTTCTTCACTTGAAGAATCTAAATCCCTTGATCTCATTCGTCTATTATGATGCTTACGATGCTTCGAGTGTCTCCTTCGCCTTGATGAGCCCTCATCCTCATCACTCGATGAACTCGAATCATAAGGGCCATTGCTTGATGTATGACGATGCTTATGCTTCTTGTGAACATGTTTTTTCTTGCGTTCTTCCAATTCACTTTCATATGAACTGTCACTATCATCACTTGAACTTGAAGATTTCCTTTTCGGTTTGTGTTTTGATCTCTTCTCTTTCTTCTCATTTTCACCATGCTTCCTATGTTTCTTGTGACTCTTCTTCTTTGACTTTTTGACCTCCCGGCTGCTTTCACTTTGGCTGTCACTATCATAAGACACGGATCTTCTCTTATGCCTTTTCAGTTTCTTCTCATTGGCTTCAATGCCAGCTTCAAGCTTCTGCTGCCATTTCAAATGGGCTTCTTTTTTTGCCAAAACACGATTCTTTTTCTCTTCAACCAACTGGATAAACGTCTTGCCATCCATTCAGATGTAAATACCAAATCAATATCTGCATTATGGTATGATGATGACCGGAAGTGCATCTCAAAGAGAGAATGATACAAATGTTAGTTACTCTCATAAAAAATTCAATCTTTGAATGCTAAATAAAAACATAAAAAACTAAAACGAATATACACAAGTATCAAATAAAAAGAATTTGACAACAAACAACTATGAGATAAAAAATAAAGAAGCCACAAAAGGTTCTCGAGGAGTATATCTAGTTAAAAAAGACATGCAAAAGTCAAGCTTTATTTTAACAAATGTCAACAAATATTTTAGTGCACAAACACAATTTATCAAGAATACTCCAAAAAAATAATCATAAATAATTCACTTAGGCATGTATAAAGTCAGCAAGTGCCATAACTGATTATAGATGTATAAAGAATCATAAAACATGCAATTCAAAAGTAACGTTGAAGATATTCGGCTGAAAGATAGAACAAGGGCAAAGGTCCCCTTAAAGGCTTAAATAAACTTCTAGGTTATATAGCATCTCACTGATTCTAAAATCAGCTAAACAAAGAGACTAAAAATATGAAACTTTAAATGAAAAAGCAAGAATTAGTTTCGGACTCTTACCTTATTTAAATAGCCTACACTCCAAAGTTTGAGATTTACTTCAGAACACAAAATCCCAAACTTGCAAACGTCAGATCATGAAAGGAAAAAAGAATCTGCAAAAATTTAACAAAAATATCATCTTTAGGCCGCACGAGAAAGTGAATATGTTAAGAACAGTTAACCGAATAAGGACAATGCAAAACCAAATGAAACATTAGATCTTTTAGAAAATTTAACCAATTTGTCCTTATCCCATATCCTATCATTACAAACAAAATTCTCCCATTTTAAATAGATGGAACCTATGTTGTCAAAATTCTCTCATTTCAGGCCAAGTTCCGGCTGAAAAATCTTCTGAAGATGTCTGAAACAATTACACGAGCCCTAAACAAGCCTGGAATCAACCTAAAAGTAAAACAGCCTAATTAGCCTAAAACACGCCTAAACACATGTCTAAAACCCCAAAAGATGGTATTTTAATCTACGCGCCTCGCTTAAAAAACCTTGCTTTTTAAGCGCCTTGCGTCTAGGCTCCAAGTGAGGGCTATACGCGTTGAGTACACCTATTTGCCTAGACAACATAGGATGGAACCGATTCACTTCTAGTTTAAAACAGAACAATTTCCAAGATCGTTATTAACCAACATGTATCCTTACGGTTTACCATTGAAGCATTCAACAATTTTCTTATTGAGGATGCAGTGCCAAACTGAACCAATCCTAGATAAAGATAACTGAATCAAACTAAGTTCCATCACACGTCAAACGCCTCAGCAGTGTAAGTATAATTCTTTTCTTGAAATAGAAGTAATACTTAACATGAAACCCTACATACAAATTAGGCATCCAAAGGAAATTTTTCCTCTTTCAAATAATTGAAAACACTACAGCTTGATCCATCAAGAAATACATCCAGTAGTTCTTTTAACAATATCAAACCCTAAAAACGAAACCCTAGATGCATACAACGCATTCATATTAATTTGACCAAAAATTAATTCCCCTAACTCTCGATTCATCAACCAATAAAACCCTAGAATCAAAAATCAACACTTTCCACCTTCGGTTGACGAAAAATCGTAGCTAGTCAACGATCGTTCAACCAAAAACAAAGAGACAAGTTAACAAACCCTAGCCGCGTAATTCAATTACAAGAGAGAACGAAGAATCAAAATTCATGTACCTTTAACGAATCTTGGAGGAAGAAGAAGAAAAGGATAAATTACGGTTGATTCTCCGTCGGTTTCTGCCCTCTGCCTCTGGAAGCTTTGTGGGAGGAGCGGTTGCTTTATAAACCCCGACTGGACCGTTGGGTCCGTGTTTCCGGTTAAACCCGGCCCGGACCGGCCCAGCCCGGCCCAAATGTGTATACCGGAAGGAAGGAGCGTGCAAGATACTGCAACTATTTGATGTATATAGTTTAGTAAAAGTAATGGCAAAGATTTAAAATTTAGAGTTAATGGACAATGGTTATGTGATTTCCTAGAAATAACAAGTTTGGGTCTACTTTTGAAAAGGAAATTTAGAATTTATGTTTTTCGGTCTGTAACATGTTTAGGATCTAACGCTAATTTACGTTAAAAAATCTGTTAAGTTGAGTGAAAATGATTGAAATAACCTTTTAGTTAAAATAAAAAACTAACGGCTTCACGCAAAACTAATATACATGGACCATTTATGTAATTAACTTAAAGAAAGCATTAGAAAAATGAAACTAATTCCCCTCGTACCACTCATTTCTTCTTACTCCCCAAGAAGTCGGCAATCAATCCCTCACCCCATCTATCTCATATGGATCGTCTCCTTCGGCGGGTCGTTTCTCTTAATACAAAACCATAACGTGGACAAAATTACCATCACGTGTTCCCTATCATGAACCTTTGTAGCATCAAAGTGTCTCAATTTAATCTAAAACCCCAAGTCACGACTCGCTTTGTAGCATCAGTTCTTTTATATTTGGGTTGATGCATGAGATGGATTGGGTCGATTGATTTCTGATCATGAGAGAATGAGATTTTGAGGCCTTTGGTAAACCTAAGGGGTGGTTGTTGGGTTAATCGAGTTTGTTCACGGGTCACATGGGTTTCGGGTCAACAAGTTAGCAGATCGGGAGAGCAAATGGTAAAAGGGTCATTTAGCACATGTTTTGTACGTGAGTAATGGAAGAATTAGTAGCATTTGTTTTGCTTATTTTTAGACAACTTAGTTGTTACTGCACATTTTTACACACAGTTTGTGTTTGTGAGTGTAAACAAACGGTCTGACAGTTGGCCGGAAAGACGTGATCAACAGACTCACGAAGGGGGAGATGGCCCCTTAGGTCGATTGATTTTGTTTTTTTAGTAATTTATATAAATAGCCCAGTAATTAAAATCAAGATATTTACATAAATGGCCTATGTTGTTAGAAAAGGGTAATAATGTCATTTCATATGAACTTTACAATTTTTTTTTAACAAAACTTAATGTTAAACTCTAGAGTTTACAAATTAAGAACTACATAACCTAAACTTGTTATTTCTCAAACCTTTACTTTTGACACATGAACAATTTATAGAATTAACTCAAAATTGTATGGATAATAGAACAAGGATGCTTTTATGACTTAAATTTGTCAAATAAGTTGAAATTTGAAGCAGCCAGGATTTGGAATTGAAATTTATTAAAAAAATATTTGAACTCTATCTAAAGAATTTGGAGGCGTGGGGCGGGCTAGCGGTACTAGTGGTGGCGGCAGCGGTGACAACGGAGGCGTGGGTAGAGGTGTACAAATCGGGTTTTCAAGCTAAACCGGTTCGGGTTTAAAACCGGGTCGGGTTGGGCCTAACCCGCTATGACCGGGTCGACGTACAAACCGGTTCGGGTCACGAACCGGGTTCCAGGATCATCGAACCCAACCCTACCAAACCGGATCGGACCGGGTTGAGACCGGGTTGGCTACTAAACCGGTTCGGGTCCAAAACCGGTTTACCCGGATTTAAAAAAAAAAAACGTTAATTTTTTAAAAAATTAACCGTTAAAGATATTAACTTAACTTAAAAATTACAAAACATACAAGATAAAGTTTAGAAATTACAAAACAAATAATTAAAAGTTTACAAATTAAAAATACATTAAATATAAAAGTCTTCTTCGTGGATATATTGAAAATCCGGGTAGTCGGTACTAGTCGGATGTAGTCGGTACTAGTCGGATCCCGAACTCCCTCGTAGGAGGTCTTCGCCGATTGCTTCAATCAATCCTCCTTCCACCTCGTCCTCGTATATCTCTCCCTCGACTTCGAGTTCGCCTTCAAGGGAAGATATATGTTGTATTCTTTCCGCCGCGTCCAAGTAATCTTTTAAGCAAATGCACGTTTCCACCGATGGCGGAGTTAGTCTTGTTCTTCGTAAAGAAACAACCCTGCCACTAACAGAAAAAGCAGATTCCGAAGCTACCGTAGAAGCTTGGACGGTTAGTAGATCACGGGCCATAGCGGATAGGACGGGAAATTGGTTTTCCTTCCTTTTCCACCAAGCCAAGATATCAAATGTCTCAAAATCATGAGCATTCATACCGGTTAAAAAATCCGAACCGATATATCTACCTAATTCGCTACTTGGGGTATTACCCCGTTGACGTTTACTATTTTCATTAAGTATAGTATTAAATAAGTTTAACATTGAACTCCGACTAGTATTTGCACTTGATGGAGCGTTTCTAAATTGCTCATGAACGGTAGATGTTGTACCATATTTTTCAACATAAACAGTAAATAAAGTAGACAAATTTTGTGTAAAAATAGTTTTTGCTCTATCCGTTAAAAATACGTCTTCTTCGTATAAATCCAAACCGTAAATTATTTTTTCAATTAAAGTTTCAACACCCGAAACATTTAAGCACGGGTTTAAGGCGGCGGCGCAAGTAATAATCGGAGGCATTTCTTTAAAATATTTTTTAAATTTCTCTTTCATTGGCGGTATCATTTCTTTAAATATGCCGCCTCGCATGGAATATTCGTTTAATTTTTCGACCATTAAAAAAAGTTGATTTAAAACCAAAGGACTTGTGAGATAGTAAACTCCCGATAAATAGGTTGTAGCGGTTTTAAAAATATGGAGCATATCGGCTACACCTTCAATGATACCCCAACCCGATGTCGGAAATTTTGTTACTTTATTTTGCCTTGCTAGTTGGGCATGAAACATTTGCAAACTTCGTTTTTGTTGAATGGCTTTTTCGAACATGTTACACGTTGAGTTCCAACGTGTTGAAACGTCCCAATTTGGACCTAAACATTCGGTTTGCCCGTCTTTACAAAATTTTATATATCGATGATATCTTCTTTGACTTGTATGAAAAATGTCACGCAACATTTGTTTAAATTGATTTCTAACATCGTCAATGTGTTTAAGACCATCTTGCACAACTAAATTAATAATATGTGCAACACATCGGCTATGGAAAAAAATACCATTACAAATCGGGTTATATTTTAAAATAAGTTGGTTTACCGCGACGGTATTATTCGAGGCGTTATCAAACGATATTGAAAAAACTTTAGTTTCTATTTTAAAAGTTCTTATAACTTTGTCTAAAATATAAAATAAATTGTCACCGGTGTGGGGGTATGCAAAAATATCGAACGCAATAGTACGTTTCATCATTTGCCAACTTTCCGGATTTATCCAATGAGCGGTAACACAAATGTAAGAATCCGGCAAATTGTGGGGGGCCGACCAAACATCACAAGTTAAACTAATACCGGTTTTTAAATTTTCAAATTCATTTATTATTTATACTTTAGCTTTTTTCCACATATTTATACAATCTCGTCTAAGAGTAGCACGACTTACATGAGTGTAGCGAGGTTGGAGCGTTTGTTGAATAAGCCGAGTCAAACGCTCGTTGTCAAAGTGTTTGAAAGGTAGACTCTCTTGAATCACAAAATGCGCCATCCTCTCCCGAACCAAGTCAACATTATACGCAAAAATATTACTTTCGTTTGTCATACTTGTTTGACCTTGTGAAGCTTGAGACTTTTTAACTGAACAATAATTTTTTTCAATGTGATTCTTCAAAGTTGTGTTTGCGTCTTTTCCAAAAAAATGCCCGCACAACTTGCATCGAGCCTTATGACCACCATTCGACATTTCGCATAAATCGAAATGTTGCCAAACATTGGGATTCCTTGTTGTAGGAATAACCCGCACAACCGTGGGAGCACTAACACTTTGAGAAGCACCAAGAATATTAGATTGTTGAGATTCGTTTGCCATTTTGAGAGTTTCGACTTTCGAGCGTGAGCGTTTTTGAGAAATAAGAGCGTTTTTTAGAAATGAGAGCGTTTTGGAATTGTGTGGTTGAACCAATACAACCCACACCTATTTATACAAGTTATATGGGCTCCAAAATACAAAAAAAACCAAAAAAACGGTCAAATAGCCGTTGGAACGGCTATAAAGACGTTAAAATCGAAATTTCCAACGGTCCGAACCGGTTCGGAACCGGTTTGAGAACCGGGTCGGGCCCGAAACCGGTTTGAGGGTGAAACCGGACCGGGTCGGGTTAAGAACCGGTATCCAAAATTTTTTTAAAAACTGGTAAAACACCTACGGTTTGGATCGGGTTTCGGATCGGGTTGGGTGAAACCGGTTTGGTTGCGAACCCGGTTCGGGTCGGGTTCCGGGGACCCGGTTTGAAACCGGTTTTTTTTGCCCACCTCTAGGCGTGGGCAATGGTAGAGCGACGACTAGGTGGTGGATGTGACAACTTTGAGTGGTTGGAGATTCTAATTTCTTTGGGAATTAAATCTCAATTCATTTTCACTCACAATGATGGTTATAAACGATATTAAGAAACGTACAAGCGAAATCGAGTGCAAATCTATAATGATTATGCTACTAGATTGACCTTAATAATGAAACTGAAAGTTAGAAACGTCATTAGTCAAAATAAAAATTTGAATTATTAAAATCAAATTTACTATCATCTAATGGTTATAAATAATGAATAAATTGTGTCCCAACTAAATCCACCATATTCATTTTATCACAATTGTTAAAAAAAAATAAGCCACTAAACTACAATAATTACTAATAACCCAACAAAGTAAAAAATTACTAATAATTCTACAAAATAATAATAATAATAATAAATAAAATATAAAATAACTACTATATATACACACTATAACTATCAAACTCTTGCATAATTTCAGACAAAAATGCATGGTGTATCCATGAGAATACATCAGAAGACCCCACCATGGTTGAACAATTTTGAAGGGATACAAACAAAGAAGTAGAACCCTACAAACCCATATTACAGGCACACCAGTAAAGTCCAAAAGAGACAGCTACATTATGATACAGACACTACAAGAGTCCAAATCATCATTCACACATTTTAAAGAATCAAATGGGACATCATACAACATCAACATTCATTCAACTCAAATGTCAAAAGTTCCAAAAAGTTGACTACAAACCACCCTAACCCGAAATCTCATACCGGAAAACAGCCTAAATCCGTGTGAATACGTCGTAGTTCATGCAGAAATCAAGGTTAAATATACAACAAACATGTTTGTACCCAATCGCGGCAAAATTACAAGAACGGAAGCACCACCTTGATAAACGAAACTAGAACCATGGCTAGTGAGAAACTGGATAATGGGCTCACCAAGGCGCATGCACCAGAGGAACTTCCACTAGGACCATTTGCAGATGGAGGGAATACAATGCTTGAGCCAGTTGATGGCACCACTGAGCCAGGAAGACCACCGATTGGTGCACCACCGAGCTGGGAAGGTGAAGGGGTTGGAGCAAACGCCATGTCTGGGCTAACCACGGTTGGTGGTGCTATTAGTGGTGGAACCTGTTGTGGCCCTGCAACATGTTTAACAACCCAAAACACATCACTTCCATAGTTTCTACACCATAATTTAAATCAATAATCATGTCATTATTGTTTTTTATGCATGTAAATAACTACCAAACAATAACAAGATTTTATTATAAACTCTATTAAAGATCACTTTACCTGGGCATCGTGGTTGAAGAGAACTCGACAACCTGCAGAGTAAAGATATAGAACAAAGTGAGACCATCAGAAACATATTTAAGATCAAACTGACTAATTTGTTTAACAAAAAGATTTGCAGCATAAATATTTATTGAACTATTTACATGGCAAATTAAGGGGATTTTATTGACCCCATTCCCCCCCCCCTTTTTAATGATAACAATGAGCAAATATGGAATTATAGTTTTCCCAAAATAGAAAGTTCAGAAGAATACGTAGTGATTATTGTTCCGTTGACAAAGCCACCATAACCACAAGATGTGACATTGCAGCCAGCGCTGCTCTGTTGAACCGTAACATTTCCAAGCATGAGATTGCTACTTTTGCATTGCATGCTTGAACAAGAAACTGATAATGAAGCCGGTTGGCAATATAACCTGCACCAAACAAGATGAAAAATATATAGAAAAAAAGTTTATAAAATAAGCCGTTTCAGCAATGGCATGCGTATGAACTTGTCTTCGTGTAAGTTATAACCTGCTCCCTGGCGTGCAACTACATTGGACACAATGATCTGCAGTAATGGCATAGCCTCCATTGGGTACAGATAATGCATAGTCGGACGCATATGTTGGGAAGTTTGATGCACAAGCTGAAAATAATCCACAAAATAAATCAATTCTTATCAAAGTTTTATAATTTTACCTAATCATGATATTGAAAACTATAGTTTCATGATCCCTTTTAGCCTAAGTATTGAAGTTATTACTTTTAGTGACCTCGAAACAAAATGTATAATAATATTAAAGTTGCAAGCTTTAGCACACTACCTGCAAACTAGACTCATAAACATCAACATGCCACTCTAAAGTTAGAAACCAACTTATAACCTTTCAAGTAAAACTGAAAAACATCCTAGCAGAATATACAATGAATGACATAAATACCCTCACACTATAATACTCCATCAGCTCATCAAGTTAACATATCAAGAAGTCCAGTTGACAATTTCCAATTTTGGTCCAACATTCAAGCTAAAATTACCATTTTTTAACCATTTTTATCCTTAATATCTAAAAATTCCCTTATTTTGCAGTATTTAGGCACGGTATTAATAGTCAAAACACTTGGCTAATCGTATGATTAAAGTGTAGGACAAGCAAGTAAATTTACAATATCTAATTATTTTACCCCTAAATAATAAAAAAAAAACATAACCATTATCACTTACATTATACTCCATCACTAAAAATCAATTATTGGAACTTCAAGAATCATAACAGACCATTATTTCCCCAAAAAAATGTTATTTTTGAGCATTTTTCACACAACATTCTTTTCAAAACAAATTTTCAACCATTTTTTTTTAAACATGATTTATTACCTAATAACCTGAAACCCGAATACCAAACCAGATCAATACCCGACCCCAAGAGACCATAGCTGTTCAACTTGTTTACTTATGCTCCCATTTTTTTAAAATATTTGTATAAAACCCGAATAACCCGAACCGATTTCACCCGTAACAGATTAACCCAAAAACCGATTACTATTAGATTCGGGTTCGGTTAGACTTTCAAACATCAAAAACCCAAATAACCCGAACCGATTTCACCCGTACCCGAATTACCCGTAACAGATTAACCCAAAAACTGATTAAACCGATTGTTATTAGGGTCGGGTTACGGTTAAACTTTCGAACATCAAAAACCCAAATAACCCGAAACCCGAATATCCATAAAAAAAACTTTTTTACAAGAAATATTACCTGATAAAGGAATGGCAAGAATATCACCATCATCAATAGCAGCATTCCCCAACGCATTAACCCCCATAAGATCCGTCGTCGTCGTCTTATACCTCGCCGCAATCCCCGCCAACGTATCCACCGCCCTCACCACATACGACATATAAACCGCCGGCAACAAATTATCCGTCCCATTAAAACACGTGCACGGCAACGGCACCACCAAACTCTGCCCTACATCCAACACCGACGGATCCGCTATCGAATTCGCCTCCTTAATCTGGTCCGCCGACACAAGTCCGCCGTACACGGCGTCGGCGATGTTCGACAGCGTGTCCGACGGCCGAGTTTTGTACCGCGTGGCCCCCGATTTCCGAATGCCGTCGACGCAGGAGCACGTGATGGGGATTTTGAGGAATAATTGCGACGGTAAGATGTGCGATTCGACGTCGGGGTAGGAGACGTCGATGGAGTTGGCGGCGAGGAGGAGGATGGGGTCGATTTGGAATAGGGCGGCGAGTTCGGAGACTTTGAGGTCGGTGTAGAGGGTGTAGCCTAGGAGGGCGTTGCAGGAGTCGTTGTTGGAACAGGGTTCGATTGTGGATTTGGGGGTTACGCCGGCGACGGTGAAGAGGAGGAGTATGGTGGCGGGGAGGGCGAGGGTGGGTTTTTTGGGCGGCATTTTGGGGAGGGGGATTAGGGTTTTAGAGATTTGTGTTGATGAAATTTGCAGTCTGGGGTTTTGAAGTAGTGAGGAAGATGATGGAATCTTTTTACAGAGCTGACGTTGTACATATTTTATTGCACATTGTACATGTTCTTTAATTATTATTTTACAAAATTATTTCAAAAGTATGAATGGTTCGTGTTAAAGAAATCGTGTTGTTTAACATGTTTATAAACCGGTTCGTGTTTTGTTTTAAAAAGATGACAAGATTAATTAATCGTGTTGTGTTAATGTTTAACAACCCCGTGTTAATCCTGTTGTGTCGTAACTGACTGACTTGTTTAATACGTTTAGACATGTTTTACGAGTCTTTGTGTTGGTTAAATTGAAGATCATTTCATATTATTATTAGATTATTTATAAATAAGATGTAATGTAATTTTGAATAATTAGTTTAAAGTTGTTTATTTGTAGTTGTTTGTTTTAAGAAGTAATAAGCAGATACATAATTTAATAAATAATTTCGCAAAAGAAGAGTGAAAAATTAAGCTATCAAACTCGTTATTTTGTGTTTGATAATCCATTTTTAAAAAAGATGAAAGATTATGAGACGGGCAAGGTATTAAATAAGGTATTCATGTGTTATAAGAAAAGGATAAACCTTTGTTGTCATTTGATATATAAGTTTAATAAATGTTCTTACTATATATATATATATATATATATATATATATATATATATATTTGGTAAACATCTATTTGTATTTAGTGGTTTGAGTTAATTACACCGATGATTCCTGCGTTTTGTTCAAATTATTGATATATACTCTATAACTTTTATAAATTATGGGTTTAGTCATAACATACTTTGATATCATTTCACTGATGGTCCCTGAAGTAGATGTAGATTAACTTTTTCTGTTAATTGGGTTTAAAATTACTAAAATACCCCTTGTTATTAAAACAATTAAAATTAAACTTAATAAATATGATGTAAACCACATATATTAAATTAATGTGGACCCCATCCACCACTATCTTCTTCAACCAGTCGGACCTCCATCGTCAACCACCCTGCGCCACTACATCCATCTTTAAATATTCAGAATTTGTCTTCAACCTTCAATCTTTATTCAAATGGAGGATTCCGGGATTTTGATCAACACACAAACCGCATCGGACAGGGATGCGTTTGTTGCGGATCTGGCTGCGTTGATGAACGAGCTGAAAGTCGACGCGACTGTTGGCGGTTTGTTACTGAAGTTTTCCACGAAAACACAACGGGACCGGATTTTGTGACAATTTATGGGCTTGTGTAGTGTACTCCGAACTTATTGGAGACATAGTGTAGTGATTGCGTGGAAATGCATATAATCAGTACCTGACCGGTGGGTATAGTGGGAGAATTGGAGGTACGGTTTTTCTACCCATGTGTAGAGACATTCAACGGTGGCGCCTGGCTGGTGGCGGTGGCTGGTGGTGGATCTAGGGTTGGGACGATGGCATGATTTAATATTTATTTATTTTTTTATATTTTTTAAATAGAGGGATAATTTCGTGTTTTTATATCCACTTAACAGAAATAGTTAACTCACATCAATGTCATGGACCGTCAGTGTAACAAAATCAAAGTACGATGAAACTAAACCCTTAATTTCTTAAAGTTATGGATTATATTCGTAATTTGAACAAACCACATGGAGTGTCCATGCAATTAACTCTAGTAGTTTATTGTTAAATTTTGAATATCAAAACATTTGTTTTTTATATAAAATAACGAGGATATTATAATTTATAAAAAAACACAAACACACGTATATATGTGTATACATATATGTATGTAGGGGAAAGTTAGTTTAAAAACCGTAAAAATGTCTATTTTATATTTTCAATTTGCTAATCCATAATACCATTTGGTTTTTATTTTCTGGCCAAGTTGTCTCTGATTGTAATCAAACCATTTGATTCTTGTTTCTGATCAAATTGCTTCTGAACAAATTTCATTTTTGACAGTAGCATTTATATAAATAAAAGTTTAAAAACATATGTAAATTTTTTTTAAACTAAAGTGATTTTCATTTTATAGTTTTCCTGTTTATGTGTATGTATATGTATATATAGATGTATAAAAAAGAGATACAATAAATTATATGAATAAATAATATTAATTTCAATGGATCCAAAGTGAAAATGTAAAATCTAAGAAAGGAATTATTGTTTTGTTTGATTCGATACAATGGGATGAATAAAATAATAGAATGTGAAAGAAAATAGAGATATTACATTTTATTATGGTTATCTTTCAGAATATTGACCTTAAGTTGATTAAAGTTTTAAATAATTTTAATGTAATTAGTAATTAGTTCGTTCGTAATGAAGGGTGAAAGATGCGGCGTGAGTCAGGTGGCTGCGCAGAACACCGTACCTTAAAACATGAAAGAAAGCGTGGGACGCATGGCGTGATGGGGTTTCAATATATGAAGAAGATTGAGGACACTTGATTAGTGGGCCCTACAGATATTATTAACAAAAAAATTGGATTTTTGTTTTAACTAGGGGTAATTTATTCATTTTTAATATCACTAACATAAAAAGTTAACGACATCTCGAGGTGGAGCCCTTTTCTGTTACCTTTTCAAAATGTATCTCAAAATTAGCGTCCAAACTTGCAATTTGATCATACCACATGGTAGGGCTGACATAACATGTCAGACACGACACGATAAGACACGAAAACCTATTGTGTTTAACACGAACACGACACAGTAACCAATCGTGTCACTTTTTCCAAACACGAACACGATATGTTTAGAAACATGTCACTTGTTAAGCGACTTGTTTAGAAACCTATTTAAAAAGAGAATAAATATAATATATATAATAAAATAAAAAAAATACTAAAACTTAATAAAATTTTAAAAAATCCAATCATAACATCCATTAACGTAATAAATCCAAAATCTTTTGAAAACAAAAACCAATAAAGACGAATTTAATTAATGGAATCAGCCTAGAAACTAGATGAAAATAGGATGTGAAGTGTTAACATGTCTTTAACCTGTTAAGATACGAATTTAACATGTCCCTAACGTATCGACCTGTTTAAGACACGAAACTTGTTAAGGTCAAACACATGATATGTTAATTACGTGTCGTGTCGTGTTAACATGTTCGTTTCAAAAATTGCCAGCCCTACCACACGGTCATTCCTTGTAATTAACTCAAATTTCTTTATTATATTAACTCATGTTAATTACATAACTAGTCCCTCATATGTGGAAGCTACATAATTAGTTATTCAGATGTGAAATGACTGATCGAAATACCCTTCAACTAACAAAAAAGTTAGAATTTAGTGTTAATACCTAAACTCATTACAAATTGTGACATCCCTCATTTCTATGCTTGATCCTTTGATTTTATCTTGTAACCTATTGAGTTTCTAATGCTATGAACCTTTTTGATGCCTCATATCACTGTGATATCATTTCATTTCAAACTTCTGAGTCTTGTCTAAAGTGAGTATTCTATTGCGCTTTAGAACGACTTGCTTATTCTATTTTGATACTATATCTGATTCTTGTGTTCATTCTTGAACTTGCTACTTATAGTAACCTTCGATGCCCTAGATTCTATCTAACCCTAAATTATTAAAGTTTGTAACATTATTAAACTAAAGTGTAACTTTAAGGACTAAACTTATGTATACGTAATTAACAAACTTAAATCTTACATTTTTATTTCAATTAAAAATATTATTTTTTTTTACCGTAGGTTCCATTTGTCCCATCCATTTTTGAAATTATTTACTTATTTATATATTATTATTTTTAAACTAATCATATCCTATTAACAACTAACAACAAACTTATCTTTAACTTTTTTTAATTTTCCATGAAATCCCATTTGTTCCACCTATCTCGGTTTCTTTTATTTTTATTAAATTCCATTAAAAGATAACAACTAATTCAAATTAATTACAATTCTAATCCTAATAACTATTTAATTTTGCTAATAAGTCCCTAATCTCACCCTATAAATAGAGCCCTTATTTCTCATTTATTATTCGCACCTCAACGATCCTCTAGGGTTCTCTAGCTACTAAAGGTCGTTCTTCTCATCTTTTGGAAGATTCTAGATTAAATCCTTCCATTCTAAGTAAGTTCTTCTTATGTTCTTGCTTGTTCATACTTTTCTTTTCAAAAATTCCTCATAACTAGCTAGATCTATGATTCCCTAACATGTTTATATTATAACCATAGACCTATCCAAGATCAAAGGTCCTATTTTAATTAAATTTGTTCGAACTTTTATTTAAAAACTTGGTTTCGATCTATCTTGTTCATTTCAATTTCAACAATCATGTTTTTACTAAAACTCCTTACTTTTAAATTAAACCCCTCTAATATTCAACTTATATCATTTCTATCTTTACTAAACTTATATTTTCACTTTAACCCTTATATTTTTCAAACTTACCAAACACACCCTAAACTTGGTCAAGTATACAAATAGAGTAACTTTCAAACGAGTATTAGTTATCTGACAAACATTAAAGTTCTGGCTTGGAAAAGACGGGGTTCCGATCCAACCAACTCTTTCCTGGGAACTTTTCTGTTGGAGGTACTACTGTGGGATGATAACCACTCTAGTATACAACAACCACTTTCAACTAATTACACTGTCAACCCCTCGACTATCCTTAACTTGTTCTAACGTAACAAACTTAACTTAGGCAATCCTTAAGGAATTCAATCCAAGTTACTACAAGTTCAAGTTCAACCCTTTCATTTGCAAGGTGAGTTCATAGCCCCTTTTTGCTTTCTATTTTGGGGTGGAAAACATGCTCTTATATCAAAACTGAAACCAAGTTCTCGAGTCAAAACTATGCTTATTGCATTCAATAACAAACTTTCTAATTCTAGTAAAACTAAACTGGTTTATACATGTTGCTATTCTATGTCACTTTAACTACAAAGTCTCTCCTATTTCTAAAACTACACAACCATTAACTTTTGGGAAGCCACGGGAGTACGTAAATAGATCTATTGGCCTGACTAGCCCATTCAGTCCTCGAGTTGATGCATGCCAATCAATTCCGAGCGTCCTTCAAGTTGTGGATTCTAATCAACTTGGAAGGAGCTGGGTGTTCAGAAACTGCATTCTTGACACTTATACTATAGTCTAACACCCTGACAAGGTGTTGGGCGGGAGAGCTATCGATCACTAGGGTTGGTTGTGAACTCATGTATGATAGTTTAAATTACTTGGAATTTGAAACTTGTTTATGATTGTTTCTGGTTATCTATTATTATATCTATCAAATCCTATGTTCTCACCAACTTTTTAGTTGACCTATTTTAGCATGTTTTTCAGGTGAAGCTAACTAGGATGTTGACAAGCTCATGATAGGATCAAGGACTATGCTTTAGTGGACTTAGCTAGAATTAATAAAAAGAAGAATTATTTGTTCTGTTTGTTTTATTTGGTTTATTTGTTCGGAAATACTGATGTAATAACTATTTGATTTTAATAGTAAATTTCTTTTGATCATGTGTAATGATTCAATTTCGTCGCCCCCTCGTGTTTCCGCCTTGGCGGGGGTGTGACAGATTGGTATCAGAGACAGGTTATAGAGAATTAGGCCACATAGCATAAGACCTAGACTATAACCCTAGGAATCCCCCACATTAGGAATTTCATGCACACACTAACTTTCCTCTTCTAGACATGTCGTCCTATTCTGCTGACGTTTCCGGCAATACACGCGATAGTTCAGAACTACCCTCTTTTGGAAAATTAGTTAGCTCAATCAATTGGAGTCAACTAGCCCGAGACTTGGAAGACCCTGAGCTGCGATCCTATGCAACGAGCCCCTATCGCCCAGAGACTGTCCTTATCACCCGAATGATCAATCCTATACTTCCTGAGATCAGCTTCAAGAAAAGAAGAATTGGAGCTACCCGTTCTTCTGCTAGCCGACCCCCGAAGATACGACAAGTAGAAGACGGTGCTGAGACGATTCCTTAATCACTCTCGTCAGAACTAAGTGCCCTAATGGTGGATGATAAGAACATGTGAAATTTGGAAGAGTGGATACCTGTACATTAAAGATTCTGTCTAGGAAAGATGTGGTGTATAAATCCCTCCTGGACCTGTCATATCTTCCTGGGAATCTTTGATGTGAGTATCGCTTATAGGCTAAAACACATCTTTCTAGCATCTATCATATGGACCCGGAGTTTGATTAGTCATTGTATTTTCCTATTTAAGTTCAAAATCTAGACATTATGTATCTATCTTCCCTCGTTTGTAATTTGGAACTATTTAATTATGAATGAAATTCTATCTTTGGTTGCTTTATAATTCTATCTATCATTTGTCATCCTATCTTGTCATATCTAATCTTGCCATTCATTTCGATCTTGCTAGAATGCCTCCTCGACGTGATACCACCCAGGTCAATGAAATTGCTACCATCATCACCAACCAACTTGCTAATGTCTTACCCGGTATGGTCACTCAAGTGAGTGAAGCACTCCGCAATGCTGGGACTACAGGTGGCAACATCAACAATGCCTCCTACAAGAATTTTCTGGCCTGCAAACCTGTTGAGTTCTTCGGCAGTGAAGGTGCCACTGGTCTGCTTCAGTAGTTTGAAAAGATGGAGTCCACCCTTAACATGTGTGATTGCCCCGAAAATCTGAAGGTCAAATATGCATCCAGTGCCTTCCAGAAAAGAGCTCTTACTTGGTGGAATGCCCAAGTGAGAACCAGAGGAAGGGAGCCTGCTCTAGCTATGCCCTGGAATGATTTCAAAGAGCTGCTAATCATTGAGTTCTGCCCAAAGAACGAACTCCAGAAACTAGAAATCGAATTTTGGAACCATGCCATGGATGGAGGTGAGCATATGGAATACACTACCCGGTTCCATGAGCTTTGCACCCTTGTTCCTCACATGGTGACACCTCTTAGCCGGATGATTGACCGCTACATTGGAGGGTTAGTCCCTCAAGTCAGAGGCCACACTATGTCAGCTTCTCCCATTACTCTTGAAGCTGCAATCCTTCTGTCTGCCTCTTTGACCGATGACTTGGGTAAGACAGGAGTACTGATGAAGAAAGGATCAAAGAAACCAGAAGATGACTACAGCCAGAGGTCTGCCAAGAAACAAAAGACAGTTGAGAACTTCGTAATGGCTACACCTGTTAACCAAGTGGCCCCTGCTAAGAAGGGATATACCGGATCACAGCCCAAGTGCCCAAGATGCCCATTTCACCACCATGGTGAATGTCGCAAGTGCAACAACTGCGGCAAACTTGGCCACACAAACCGGTACTGCAAGGAACCTCCTACCACAGCTACCACCAACAATGCTGTTGTAGCAACCACAACCCCTAGGAATAATACTGCTAGGGCTTGCTATGAATGTGGTGGTCTAGATCACTTCAGGAACCGTTGTCCAAGACTGAACCGTGACAACAACACTCCAGCTGCTAATGGACGAGCTTTTGTCATTGGAGCAACTGAAGCCCATCAAGATCTAGCTATCCAGGATAACACAGACTCCACTAGTTAATTATTCGGGATGAAATCCACTTAACTAGGGGAGGCTGTGGTTACTCTGATCGTCTATTTATTCCCGTTTGTTACGTTGGTTATCTTGATTTCTATGTTTACTTGTTTGGTTTCTATCTTGTAATCTGGATTGGAAATTTTATTGCTTGAATCTTAATTGTTTTAATGTTTACTTGAATCTCAAACTAATATGCTCTATCAATTTCGATTACATTTAAACATATGTGACCTATCAATTTCTATTGTATATCCATGACTACTCTATGACGTCCATAACTTTCGCTTACATAACTATTCTCACTTCATAGATGCACAATGGAAGGACATTGCACATCATGTAAGGTAAATTGACTATTGCGGTCCGGAACGTAATCGTGAATTTACAGGTGCATTGGTGTGTGTTGAAATTCTATTGTGTAGCTAGTACCCATACCCTTGCAAATTTCTAAACCCAAATTACGCCACCAAGACTAGCCAAGTTAGTGAGTAGTTTTGGTAGGTGACTAGTACGCTTTTGAGGTGCCAGAGGTGTGGTGGGTTAGCTGCGGTACACCCTATATATAAACACTAATGGTATGTTGGAAGTGGGACTAGAAGTCGAGCCAAGAACTAGCCTCATTTAACGACCCTACTATCAATACCACTCAACATTAGCCCAGTTAGTGATTAGTTTTGGTCGGTGACTGGTACGCTTTCGAAGTGCCGGAGGTGTGGTGGGTTAGCTGCGGTACACCCTATATAAACACTAATGGTGCATTGGAAGTGGAACCAGAAGCTGGACCAAAGACTAGCCTTGATAACAGATAATGAAGCCACACCTATTCTATGTTAACACCAACTCTACTAATGGAATTTCGGGACGAAATTCTCTTAACTAGGGGAGACTGTGACATCCCTCATTTCTATGCTTGATCCTGTGATTTTATCTTGTAACCTATTGAGTTTCTAATGCTATGAACCTTTTTGATGCCTCATATCACTGTGATATCATTTCATTTCAAACTTCTGAGTCTTGTCTAAAGTGAGTATTCTATTGCGCTTTAGAACGACTTGCTTATTCTATTTTGATACTATATCTGATTCTTGTGTTCATTTTTGAACTTGCTACTTATAGTAACCTTCGATGCCCTAGATTCTATCTAACCCTAAATTATTAAAGTTTGTAACATTATTAAACTAAAGTGTAACTTTAAGGACTAAACTTATGTATACGTAATTAACAAACTTAAATCTTACATTTTTATTTCAATTAAAAATATTATTTTTTTTTACCGTAGGTTCCATTTGTCCCATCCATTTTTGAAATTATTTACTTATTTATATATTATTATTTTTAAACTAATCATATCCTATTAACAACTAACAACAAACTTATCTTTAACTTTTTTTAATTTTTCATGAAATCCCATTTGTTCCACCTATCTCGATTTCTTTTATTTTTATTAAATTCCATTAAAAGATAACAACTAATTCAAATTAATTACAATTCTAATCCTAATAACTATTTAATTTTGCTAATAAGTCCCTAATCTCACCCTATAAATAGAGCCCTTATTTCTCATTTATTATTCGCACCTCAACGATCCTCTAGGGTTCTCTAGCTACTAAAGGTCGTTCTTCTCATCTTTTGGAAGATTCTAGATTAAATCCTTCCATTCTAAGTAAGTTCTTCTTATGTTCTTGCTTGTTCATACTTTTCTTTTCAAAAATTCCTCATAACTAGCTAGATCTATGATTCCCTAACATGTTTATGTTATAATCATAGACCTATCCAAGATCAAAGGTCTTATTTTAATTAAATTTGTTCGAAATTTTATTTAAAAACTTGGTTTCGATCTATCTTGTTCATTTCAATTTCAACAATCATGTTTTTACTAAAACTCCTTACTTTTAAATTAAACCCCTCTAATATTCAACTTATATCATTTCTATCTTTACTAAACTTATATTTTCACTTTAACCCTTATATTTTTCAAACTTACCAAACACACCCTAAACTTGGTCAAGTATACAAATAGAGTAACTTTCAAATGAGTATGTAGTTATCTGACAAACATTAAAGTTCTGGCTAGGAAAAGACGGGGTTCCGATCCAACCAACTCTTTCCTGGGAACTTTTCTGTTGGAGGTACTACTCTGGGATGATAACCACTCTAGTATACAACAACCACTTTCAACTAATTACACTGTCAACCCCTCGACTATCCTTAACTTGTTCTAACGTAACAAACTTAACTTAGGCAATCCTTAAGGAATTCAATCCAAGTTACTACAAGTTCAAGTTCAACCCTTTCATTTGCAAGGTGAGTTCATAGCCCCTTTTTGCTTTCTATTTTGGGGTGGAAAACATGCTCTTATATCAAAACTGAAACCAAGTTCTCGAGTCAAAACTATACTTATTGCATTCAATAACAAACTTTCTAATTCTAGTAAAACTAAACTGGTTTATACATGTTGCTATTCTATGTCACTTTAACTACAAAGTCTCTCCTATTTCTAAAACTACACAACCATTAACTTTTGGGAAGCCACGGGAGTACGTAAATAGATCTATTAGCCTGACTAACCCATTCAGTCCTCGGGTTGATGCATGCCAATCAATTCCGAGCGTCCTTCAAGTTGTGGATTCTAATCAACTTGGAAGGAGCTGGGTGTTCAGAAACTGCATTCTTGACACTTATACTATAGTCTAACACCCTGACAAGGTGTTGGGCGGGAGAGCTATCGATCACTAGGGTTGGTTGTGAACTCATGTATGATAGTTTAAATTACTTGGAATTTGAAACTTGTTTATGATTGTTTCTGGTTATCTATTATTATATCTATCAAATCCTATGTTCTCACCAACTTTTTAGTTGACCTATTTTAGTATATTTTTCAGGTGAAGCTAACTAGGATGTTGACAAGCTCATGATAGGATCAAGGACTATGCTTTAGTGGACTTAGCTAGAATTAATAAAAAGAAGAATTATTTGTTCTGTTTGTTTTATTTGGTTTATTTGTTCGGAAATACTGATGTAATAACTATTTGATTTTAATAGTAAATTTCTTTTGATCATGTGTAATGATTCAATTTCGTCGCCCCCTCGTGTTTCCGCCTTGGCGGGGGTGTGACACAAATACAAACTCTAAACATGTAACTTTTTAAAGTCAGTGCCCAAACATATTATTTTACTCAAACCACAGAGACCATCTGTGTAATTAACACTATATTTTATATTTTATATAATCTTCAAATAGTAAAAAAATGGTACACACTTTTAGTTCTGTTTTGAACTTTTTAAAAAGAAAATCAACAAAAATAAAAAAATTAGTTAAAAGTTCAAATCTTCCGGAGAGATTGATGTTATGTGGATTATATGGTAGATTACATTGCAATGTTAAGTTTCATTCCAACTTACTAACAAGTGTTTTAAAAATAGGTTTGATATGTTAAATTACCAATAAAAACAACCCTAATAACCGTAGCTTATACATATTCACATAATTGTAAATATAATACAATAGTTAATGCTAAGGACATAAATCTCAAGGGATATCGATCACGTCTAACCGCAAAACAAAGAGAAACTTTCCATATTATCAGACAATCAAAACAGACGGATATCGTTGCACTAATTTTTCAAATAGCTTTCACATTGCATGAGTGCCTGTCGAATAATCAAGTATGAAACAAAACAAATACGTATAGTTGTGTGTGAGAGAGAGAGAGAGACGACCTCTATAGCAAATTCCATAAGAAATAAGAGAGAATGATAGTGTGTATAATTAAACATACAAATATAAAATAGAACTTTGTATACATACTTGAGATAAAATTTGACCAATTGTTGTTTTCCCAGAGCCCATCATTCCTGCATTTATATTGCATGTATGAAAAAAATGAACTTCCTGATATTACTAGGGACTACTATACCTACACCATCCTGACATTTATACGTATAGATGTAAAAAATGGATATTTATATGTATAGATGTCAGAAATGGTAAGGTGATGTACATTTAGTTGTTCCCTATTTTTATAAACATAGAAAAGGTTGATGGAACTATCCGACAAGATATATACATCTTCCATCTAGATATGGTCCAATTTCCTGTGACTTGTTCTGTAATTTTAACCAATTTGATTAAAATAAACTTATAAAAAATATCATAAAACTTACCTTGTCATTATATAAAATCAACTCAAATGTCCTCTAGTTTTCAGTTCTTCGTCAGTAGTAAAACTCAACTCAAAATATCAAATATACCTTTAGTACTATCAGATCTTCGTCAGTAGTAAAACATTCAGATTTGAGTGTTGAATCTACAATTTAAATGATAACATAGATTAATATTTATGAAACTCGATCATGCAACGATGAAGTGGGACGGTTTTGGTTAATATTTATACATACTCGATCATATTATTTATAAATCCGTTTCTCGACCTATCATTACCCAACGGGTTCACATGTGGCTAAGAATTACACTACTAAAAATTAAACAGTTTTCCCACAAAGCTTTTTGTGTGAAAGTCGTCAGAAAACGACGTTTCCCACAAACTTCCGACAAAAAACACTTTGTGGGAAAAAGGGTCGTGGGAAAATATTTCCCACAAAATCGCAACAACTTTCCCGCGAAAGCTAGGGTTCCCCAACGGACACATTTCCTACAACATTTCCCACAAGTTTCCGATAAAACATTCCCACAAACTTCCTACACAAATACTCAAACCACTTCTAACAATTATATAATTTTACTAATTTCAAGTTTATAATAACAATTTCAACATACTATTTATAACATTCTTCAAGATTATATAATATATTAATATATTTTGTTACGATACATTAAAAAAGTTTTTATAACTAGCTTCATACCCGAACACCATCCCACTATCAGCAGGGCCCCTGATGCCGAGTTCATATGTTGATTTTGTGTTGCTTTCTCAGGCCTCAAGAGTCTCAAGCATCCTTTTGATTTCTTTTCTGGTGCTGTCTGTCAAATTTCTAAAATAAAAGCAACTTCTTAAACTTAATAAAATCATACTAAATTAGTAGCTTAAGGAACGAATCTTGTTAGTAGCTAAGTGAAGAAGTTAGTAGATTAGTTTTTAAAACAATTTATGTTTTTTAAATTCTGAATTTGTTTATGTGTGAGGTTACAGTTTACTGATTTAGTTTTTAATATTTTACAATTATTTTTTAAGGTTTAATTGCTTATTATTACTATAATAATACTTTAGAGTTTATTATTGTCGGTTCCAAGACCGAATAAAGAAACGGGGTTTTTAACAACAAATTCAAACACTGAAAAAGGCCAAAATTTCATTTCGCTTTAGGCCTCAAAAAAAGTTGAGCCGACCCCGACTATCAGTACCGGCAATAAATAATTCTTGTTACATTTACTCTTGACTATTAACTATTAAGTCACAGCAGCTATATGTACCGTCTAAAAGGTGGTGGGTACCAATGTTCATGACTATTTGCATGCAAGCTTACATAAATCATCTAATTAATTAATGCGTTATAAACGTGACCCAAAAGATGTGATGTTTCTTCGTTATTTTCTTTTGAGGATAATATGAGTTTTAATTAATATATACATTCATTCATTTCATTTAGGGGTGCCTCTACTCATTAAAAAAAATAATTATTTAACACTTTTAGAATTTAGGGGCCTTAAAAGCTTTTTTGAAATTAAGGTTCTAGCCGTGAGTGAAAACGAGTGTTATAGTTTCATTTTCGTGAAGGTTTTATACAGACATATATCTGTAAACATGAACATCTGGTATTACATGTTTGGTCAAGAATTCAAGAGAAAAAGAAAACTCTTTTTAGGCCTTCAGAATTTAGGGGTCCTAAATTTTTCTAGAGATTATGCCTTCACTTCTTCAATCTGAGCATTCTGTGTATTTTGAGTGTTATAGGCACACATTCATGGAAATTTATTCGGATATATATATATATATAGGGGTGAGTTAACTAGAAAACTAATTTTTATGAGAAAACCAAAAACTTCTACTGCATATGTGTAGTACACCAAAAAACCCAACTCACCCCCAAAAACCTAACCCCCCCCAAAAAAAAAACCTAAACCCACCCCACGCACCCCCTCACCCACTCCCCAAAAACCTAAACCCCCACCCCTCCAAAAACCTAACCTAAAATCTAAAATAAACCCACAAACTAAACCCAAAAGCAAAACTCACTACTTTTCGAGTTTTTTTTAACGAGGACGACATGGGAAACAAGGTCTCCGAAGCAGTTTTTTATTTTTGATTTATTTTTTGAGTTATGATTTTTTTTGTACCTTAATAAAGTAGTTTTTTGATTTTCTCATGAATATTGAGTTTTCTTATGATCCTTCCTCTATACATATATATATATATATACATAGGATTAGGTTCAGGTAAAAAGGATTTTAATTGTAAGAATGGTGAGAAGGATTTAGGGCCATTAGATCAAATTGTAGAAAATATTTAATGGTTGAGATTAAATTGTAAGAGAATAGTGTCGTTATAAACAAAAACGAATTTTTTTTAGAAAAGATTTATTGGAAAAGATTTAAATTGAGATTATTTTAGTCTTGACCACTTTTGTTCACTTTTTATCAAGTTCCCCCCTCATTTTTAAACGTTCATAATTTTTACATACGACATTATTTTTTCAAAAAAATTACACCATAAAAACGAGCGTTTTTTATCTTTAAAACGAGTATAGCGTCATTATAAAGAAAAATGATTTTTTTTTACGTTTTCTAGCTCATTGTGTAATTAGTCAGGTCAGTGTGTAATACAAGTTTATTGTGTAATACAAGTTCAATGTGTAATATAAGTTTATTGTGTAATACAAGTTTAATGTGTAATACAAGTTCATTGTGTAATACAAGTTCATTGTGTAATACCACGCCTGGTCATTGTGTAATACAAGTTCATTGTGTTATATGTATTTATCATTGTGTTTTACGTTTTCCAGCTCATTGTGTAGTTAGTCAGGTCATTGTGTATTACAAGTTCACCGTGTAATACAAGTTAATCGTGTAATACAAGTTCATTGTGTAATACCACGTCTTGTCATTGTGTAATATCTGGTCATTGTGTAATACAAGTTCATTGTGTAATACAAGTTCATTGTGTAATTAGTCAAGTCATTGTGTAATTAGTCAGGTCATTGTGTAATACAAGTTTATTGTGTTATACAAGTTCAATGTGTAATACAAGTTCATTGTGTTATATGTATTTATCATTGTGTTTTACGTTTTTCAGCTCATTGTGTAGTTAGTTAGGTCAATGTGTAATACAAGTTCATTGTGTAATACCACGTCTGGTCATTGTGTAATACAAGTTCATTGTGTAATTAGTCAAGTCATTGTGTAATTAGTCAGGTAATTATGTAATACAAGTTCATTGTGTAATACAAATTTATTGTATAATACAAGTTCATTGTGTCAAATATTTTCATCATTGTGTTATATGTTTTCATCACTGTGTTTTACGTTTTCTAGCTCATTATGTATTTCACTCATTATTGTGTAATTCGCTCAAATATGTGAGGTAATTGTGTAATATGCCCATTGTGTAATATCAGTTCATTGTGTAATATCAGGTCTGATCATTGTGTAATATCAGACCTTGTATTACACAATGACCTGGTGTATTACACATTGACCTGGTATATTACACATTGACCTGGTATATTATACATTGACCATTATGCCCTCTTTTTAAAAATAATAAAATGACACATGTCAAGCTTAGAATCCTTCTTCTTACCCTTCTTATTTTTAAAACGCTTTTTACTATAACCTAACCCTATATATATATATATATATATATATAAAAATATATAAATATATATATATATATATATATATATATAAACATTAATATCATATACTACATGCTTAGCCAAAAACCTAAGATTTTTCAAATATTCACTTTATTGGTAACATGTTTGCTTTGTGTTAATTTATCTCTAACAATTTGTCAATACAGTTTTTGTCATGTACTAGAATCTGGTAACTCTAGTGCAACGAGTTTGTTTGAAGTTTATGCTTATGTTAAATCCTGAAACAATGATGAGTCATTATTAGTATTATAAGCAAAATAATTATGTTTACTACAAAAAGACATCGTGAAAATTCCCTTTAAGCCCCAAGAGCCTCAAGAAAGACTGAGTTGATTTCTTTTCCATAAAAAGAGTGTGTGTTCTTGAGACTTCATGATCAATCTACATCAGAAAGTACCTGGAGACTCTTGATGATCACATGAAGCTTTGAATCCTTCATATTTCTAAATCTCCGTTCATCTTCTTCGCAAACTTCTTCACGCACGCATTGTACATAGATCAAAACAACAAAAATGCTCCACAAATCATTGAGTTTATATCGTCTACTATCATCTATCTTCAATTCTTCATCGCTTCCAAAGTTAACTCCACATCGCAATGTATATCAGGATTGTAAGTAAAATAATAATAATAATAATAATAATAATAATAATAATAATGATTTTACCTTAAAGCTTCCAAAATATGAGTGGAGTTTGAAGAGTGATGATTTGAAATGCAAAATCTTCAGACGACTTATACCAAACACCACACTAACGAATTTAATGTTCCTCCGTGTTTTTAAAACTAGTTAATGCTTATAAATAAGATTATTATATTTTATAAAAACCAGTGGCTTAACCAATTTGGGGGTTTAAAGTGAAATAAAAATCCGAGGCCCTTTTCAAACTTTTTATTTGTTTAATTTGTACTTTAGTTTCTATTTGACATGAAAACTACTAATAACAAACTTATACAACACCCAATCAATTTATAAACCTATGTGATTTTCTAGCTAAATAAAGTTAGTTATATAACTGAAACATGAACTAACGAAAGTTGGTTAAAGGAGTTTGAGTTAAAGAGTCAAAGTGTATCAAAAAATAATAAACATGAACAATAAAAATAAAAAAATGCCTGAAAAAAATTAAAAAACATGAAATAATAAAAAAATAGTGAAAAAAATGAAAAATATTTAAAAGAATAAAAAAAATAAAATATAAAAGTGTGCCAGAAGAATAAAAAATCTATACTATATAATAAATGAAAATCATTTATGTCACGTGTCGCGTCCACATCTCTTCTCACAATTTTTTTCCCGCATCTCTCTCTCTCTCTTATTAAATGTACTTCTCTTTTTTTAATAATGATTTATATTTAAATAAAAGTATTAATTATAGTATTAAAACACATTTATATTAAATTATCTTTTATTATAAGAAACTTTGAAATTTAATTATATAACTTTTGTTTTTAACTAAATAGTGATATAAGTCAAATTATATTAAATAGAAATTATTGTATTTAAACCGTGTAATATACATATTTTTAAATATATATAAACTTTTTATTACTTAGTATATAACATTACATTTTATCAACCCGTGTAACATACGGATTTTTTAAAATCTAATTTTTTATTACTAAATATATAATATTATATTTTATTAATCCCTGTAATACACGAGATTTTAACCTAATATGAAAAATATAATAAAAATGTTTAAAAAGATAAAGGGATGAAAAAATTAAAAGAAATGGGTTTGGTGGGTTTTGAACCCAAGTCTCCACTTTATAATGAAAGTGTCTTACCACTAAACTACCAATTTTAACCTTTAATAAGATATAAATATAGTATAAATATAGTATATATATCTATAATATATTTTGGGGGCCGCAAACCCTAGCCTAAATTTTCATAAGCTAAAGCCGACCTTATTAAAAACCAACATGTATAATAAACATTTAATTACACTCCGTGCTCTCACTTTTGAATTTTAGTGTGAGCAGGGTGTTAGATAAGGAGACCCTTTGTCTCCTTTTCTATTTATTATGTCATGGAAGCCTGGTCTAGTATGATAAAGAAAGTCGATGAGCTGTGTGTTTCATGGTATTCATGCTCCAAATGGCGGTCCTATTCTTTCTCATATTTTTTATGCAGATGACGCTATTATCATCGGAAATTGGTCGGTCACAAAAGCCAAAAACATTGCCAGGATTATGAGATGTTTCTACCTCTGTTCGGGTCTCCGGATAAACATTAAAAAATCAAAATTATTTGGGATCAGAGTGGACTTGGCTGAATCTACACTCATGGCCAACATACTAGGTTGTATGGTGGCTGGTTCCCCCTTTACATACCTTGCTTTATTGGTTGGGGATAACATGTACAGAGATAATAATTGGAAGCCAGTTTTTAACTCTTTTGAGGCTCGGTTATCACTTTGGAAGGCCGAGACGTTATCTATTGGAGGGAGATTAACCTTAATAAAACCAGTCATTGAAAGCCTTCCATATTATTATTTTTCAATGTACAAAGCTCCTATCAAAGTTAGCGAAGGCTTGGAGTCAATAAGGAAAAGTTTTTTTTTGGAGGGGGGGATGAGGACAAAAAGAAGATTCATTGGGTGGCTTGGGAAAAGGTAACTAAACCGGTGGATGCCAACGGGTTGGGTGTATGTTCCTTAAGAGATATCAATAATGCCCTCCTTTCTAAATGGGTATGGAGATTCAAAAATAAGAGCCAAAGTCTTTGGAGGAGGGTTATATCGGCTTTACATCATAGTCAACGAACTAGGCAAACATCCCAGTTAGAAATGCCTTGACTGGGGTATGGAACAACATTGGGAAGTTCGATACAAAATTAAAAGTTGCTAGCCGAGATCTACAAGACTTCATCAAAGGAAATGTGGGGCGTCTATCAAGTTCTGGATTGACTCATGGTTAACCGACGAACCGCTAAGAATCTCTTTCCCTAATATTTTCACTTTGGAAAAAAAAATAAATTGTGCAAAATTGTGTTTCTCTTTACATGACGGTATCAGAACATGGGCTTGGAGGTGGAGGCGCCATCCTCAAACTTTGGACGACTTTATTGAGCCAGCTTAATTGCTTACAATGCTCAACCAGATTCAATTTTCAGGTGGAAAGGATAGCTTGCAATGGCTTGGGGACACCTCCAACACCTTTTCGGTGAAGTCGCTCAAGACTTTAATTGCCAAAGATCAAGAAAAGAGTGTTTCTTTAAACTGCAATAGTGTAAATGGACCCCTAAAAAATGTAACATCTTAGGATGGAGAGTGGAAATTGAATGACTTCCAACATTGGTAGAGCTACACAAAAGAAACATCCCTATTGCTTCCCAAGCCTGCCCTCTATGTGGTGACTTGGAAGAAAAAGCGGATCACCTCTTTAGCTCATGTAAATTCCGGCAATTAATCCTTATTACATATAAAAATGTGTGTGTATGTGTATATATATAACTAGGTTAAAATCTCGTGTATTACACGGGTTAAATAAATAAAATGTTATATATTTAATAATAAAAATTTTATATTTTAAAAATCCGTGTAATACACGGGTTGAATAAACCAGTATATTAGATCGGTTGAATAAAATATAATGTAATTTGTTAGCAAACACATTTGTCAAAATATGTTTTGAAAAAAATGTAATTTGTCGTGACAATTATAAGGTCTGTTAAGTTAATTTTTAAAACATTTTTTTTCAACTGAGTATTAAAATTTTAATTTAATTGATAAATATTAGTTAATATTAAGCTCATTTAATTGATGATATAATAGTTATTTATAATTAAATAATAAGTATTCGTAATTAGATTTATTAATATAATGACTATTATTTAATAGGAGAGACAAATAGAAAATCTAATATGTAATAGGAGAGAGAGGCGGGAAAATAAAAATGAAGAGTAACCAGAGAATGACACGTGTCCTGAAGAGATTTTCATTTATTAGAGTAGTAAGATTTTGAAAAGAGTAAATTACAAATCTCCTTGAACTTTATATAAAATTGCACGTTATGTCATTTGGCTTAAAAAATATCACATGATGTCCTTTTTTGAAACCTCTGCACACATTAAGTCTTTTCAACTAACCGGTATTAACTTTTTCTGTTAAGTCTAGTCATGTGTTATATACATGATCATTTTATCATTTAAGTGTAATGAGAATCTCAACACACAATTTTAATCAAATAAGATCATAAATGGTTAACTTGATATCCGAGAACCTGCCTGGCAGTGAATATCAAATACTTGACACGTATGAGACCCGTGTATTCACACCGTTTTACAATCACGTATGAGACTGATAATATCAACCAATCCGAAGACAATTCGTATATCTTTATTTTCTAATGCAATCAATAAACGAATCCGTGACCGGAAACCACGTGAGGAAATTCAGTTCATGAACATTCATTCAACTTAACACGGTGCCGTGACAAGAATATATTCTCAGATTCATAAAAATAAAATAGCATTATCTTTTTATTCTTTATATGAATTAGAGGTTAGTTTTTATTTGAAAATGAAAAAAATAAAATATTTTGTCATACCTGACATACCAATATTAATTTATCATGAAATAAAGCAAAAATAATATTTCCAGGTTTTTATAAAGAAAATATGGAATTAGAATTAAATATTTAATAAAATTCAAAATGAATAAAAATATCTTTACCAGGAAAGTTGGTTTAAATTTCATGGAAGAGATGTGTTGATTGGTCTGCGGAGAAAGTGGCCAAATTATTTTTGATGAATCATTTAATAATTTTGACTTTGTTTTAAAGTTGACTTGGACTTTGTTATACAAAAGGTATGCCCTCTTAGTGAAAAAAGGTTGTGATTGAAGACTTATATGAACTAGTTCTAATCGGTTTAGACCAAACTTCTAGGTTAAGGATTGGTTATAAACCATTCTTAGTTTGTAATAACAAATATACTCGACTAATCAAATATGTGTTGTTTCATGTAACTCTAACTGATAAGCCTAGGTCCAAGAAAAATATAATAATCATAATCAATAAGAAATAGACAAACATCATGACATCTAACTTGATACACATATAATGCAATATAGTCAAGCATTGAGAAAAACCATGAGAACTTGTAAACTCAATATATCTAAGAATACGATTGACCACAGGGAGATGTTTGTCAGTAGGTTTTCGAAAAAGCTCGAAAACCTTACTATCATTGTAAACAATCTAGAGTGAGTCAATACCGATTACTACACAAACGAAACAGCGTTGTAAGTAAAAAAAAAAGAATCCTCTAAAGGAACTCCTGTATGTAGAGAAAGTTGTCAATGAGTATGTTCTCATGATTGATACGACGATAACTAAAGGATGAGATGGAGGAGGAGATAAGATGAAAAAGAATCTCATATGGACAATAACGAGCTATAGTGTGTAGGAAGATGATTGATGAAAAATGTTATAGTTGCATATGTATCAAACCAAAATTTAATTTGGTAAATATGCATTAAAGAGTAGAACTTGAGTAATCTTACACAAATGAGTCTTCTCCGTTTCATGGAATCCAATTTATTGTAATTAAGCGACATCATTAGACCATGGATCAAGTGTCGACGACCTCTTGGTCTAGTGACATCTGGATTTTATCCTCACCAAAGTGGTCAGTGTCCAAGTCCCACAAAGTGGGAAATAGATGGATTTTAAGGTGTGTGTAATGTGTTAAGTGTAGGTGGGTGAGACGCTTCTTTTAGCCACACACGTTAGGATTATTCACAGTCTGATTTTGACGGTATTTATGTCAACTTCTAAACTAGAACCAAACCTTTACATAACTGAAACCAAAGCAAATCAAACAAGTTGAACGATCTAACTTCAGTTTAAATTCACATTTTAAAACTTAGTGTTTTCATAATAAAAGATACATAAAGTAAAAAAGTAAATAGAATCTAGAATGTATAACATTAAGGAAAACAAAATCTAATAACTCAAAATCAGAAAATCAGATGGCTTAATTCAAATCAATGTATAAAAAATATATAAAAAAAATAAAAACTATTACTAAAAATATGTAAAAACTTTTTTTTTAAACTTTTCTCGTCCGTTTTTTCACAACCGATTTTGTCGAAAATGTACACTAAACCGATATCGATACAGTGTTTAACACGTACACGCCCAAAAATACTAAAAAAAACCAATTACAAACCGATAACCGATTTAAATAGTTTCACCGGTTTAAAGCGAACCACATGTACCCTCCATACCACGTGACATGTAACAAACCCACTCTCCTTCCTTTTACGCGTAAGCTTCCCTCCATCCTCGTGTATAAATAGACGATCACCATCTCTCTCTCTCACACACATACACACTAATAACAGAATGGGAAACTATGTGTCAGCTTGCAGTTTCAGCTTCTCTCCGAAAATGAAGACCAGCAAGGCAGCTAGGGTTATTTTCCCCACCGGAGAAATCCGGCAGTTTCAGGATTCCGTCAAGGCCGCCGAGATCATGTTTGATTGTCCTAATTTCTTCCTAGTCAACTCACAGTCGTTGAAAATCAACCGCCGCTTTTCTCCTCTCTCCGCCGACGAAGATCTGGAATCCGGAAACGTTTACTTAATGTTTCCGATGAGAAGAGCGAGTTCGATCGTTACGCCGGGAGATATGGCGGTGTTTTGGTTGTCTGCTAGTAGCGCGCCGAAACGGATTTCAGTAAGGATATCGCCGGAGTCAGCATTAGGCGGCGATGAGGCGGAGACGCCGCCGAGGTTGGTGGTGGATCTGCCGGAGTTTAGTCACCGGCTTAGGGTTTCCAGATCGAAGAAGCCGGTTTTGGATACCATTAAAGAGGAGCCGGTGCGTTCCAAGTAGTTGCATAAGTTTTGTTTGCTTCAAAGGGTAGAATAGTAAATTTGTAGATGAGGATAGTTACTTAAAATTTATTTATTTTTAATTATATTTTTAAATAAAGATTTTAGTTATTAGATCATATTTGGTTTGTGAAAATGGTAACATTCAAATTCCCTTTTAAAGAATTTATCTATCAAACACTTTTATAATTTTGGATTGAATTAATTTAAGTTACTATTATTTCAATTCAATTGAAACAATCAAATTCTTTCCAAAAGATTATGCAAATAAAATGTTTCATTATGAGTTTGAAGTTGACGAGTAAGGAGAATTATACGACGATATTTAATCAAAGGAATTTTTTTAATAACAAATTTTTATACATAATCTTACATTTGTAAGGATTCAAACACATGCCACTTTTATACGGGGAGAATATCACTAGACCATTATGTCATGAGTATTTAACAAAATAAATGAATAGAACATTTTAAACGTTTTTTTATATTTTTTTCATCAAAAATGATAAAATTGAATGTAGAATTCATCTCAAACAAGGGCGGAGGATAGTGAGGGCCCTCCCCCCTCCCTCCGATTTTTAAAGTCTTGGTATTTGATGGTTTACATATGTAAAAATTAGGGTTTCATTGGTTTTCTTAAGTGGAAAGGCTTTGTATTTTACCCTTTGCCTATTTTCTTATACATAAAGAAACTAAGAAGTGAATATAAATTTTAGTTGAGGGTTTAGTCTAATAATAATATTTAGCTTTTTTTATTTTAGTAAGAAGTTATTAAATTCAAGATATATATAAAGATTTCAACAAGTGTATGTTAGCATTTATAAAAGAAGCAACCAGACAAAACACTTTAAACGGGTTACGATGTCTTTTATAGTTTTATGCCATTTTTTTACAACCCTGCCAACCATGTTGTTTGCTCTATTAACTTTTAGCGAATGTTCCCTTTTTTTATATACTTGACTGTCATGGTTTTAAAATTGGGCCGGTGTTAGATCGATCCATGTGTAGAGGTGTTAAAAAAAACCTGGTTACGGATCTGAACCGGGACCCAGATCGAAACTGGTTCCAGTTCCAACTCGGTGAAGGGTGAACCAGGTTCTAACTCATTTGAACTCGCAAGTTCCTACCCGGTTCCACATCCTTGACACAAAACCAGTTCCTATCTGGACCCGAACCGAACCCGGTTCCAACCTGGCGCAATTGAACACGGTTCGTGCCGTTAAAACCACTTTTTCTGAAATTCCGCTGGGTAACAGCTATAAAGCCGTTAGAGCATGCAATTTGAACTTTTTTTGTGACTTTGTGAACGATTTTACCCCCTTTTTTAGTAGTTTTAGAAAGATATTTACTTTTCTACATCAATCAGTCATTAATCAAACTTTGTTTCAGAATTCAAAAACTATGTAGGAAACTAAGTTTGTGAATTCTAAAACAATCTATGATTAATGACTGATTGATATAGAAACGTAAATATCTTGTTGGAGTTTTGAGTAAAAAATGAGTTTTTTCACTAAGTTACAAAATTGATTTTTTTTGCAACTTTGAAAAGAAATAACTAAAATTAACTAATGATAAAATCATTATTTTTCTCTAGGTTTGTGTTCTCTTATGTGAGATATTCGCTAGGAAACAAACCTTTAAGTGGGTTATAAGGAGGAACACTCCTTAAGGATTGTTACCTTATAAGGAATGATACTCGATGAGAATCAGGAGGGTGCGCAACACCCAATGCGCCCGTGTACGGGTTCGGGATGAGGGTGATGTGTGTAATGTGACGTTTTAATGACACACTTTGCACTTCCCACGCGAGGAGTCCATGCAGGGTGTCCGGCTAGCCTACACGTGACAACGCGGATACACCCAGATATGCGCACACGTCCTGACGGGTGGATCCCTGTCCACGTACAAGATTGATTTAAACTACTTTACCCTAAATTTAGGATGACATTGGATTAAGTACAAGATTGATTCAATCTAATAATGATTACTGATTTAGAATAGAATTTTTTAGCCCCCTAAATCTCTAACTCTTTACCAAAGGCCAATTGTCCCAGCGGTAGCTCCATGGCTTTCTTTCTGGAAGGTCGTGGGATCGAGTCTCGTCTGGTGTAATTTGTTCCGGGTTGAGCCAACGAGTTGTCACAGTTGTGGGTTTTCTTCTAAGGGTGGTCCTGAGTTCGATACCCTGGAGCGCCAAAAAATTGGGACGTTGAAATCCCGTCGAAGGAGTCGAACTCGGGTATTGGGTATCCAAAAATCGGCATTACAAAAAAAGAAAGTCAACACTGGGCTCTTTACAACTAACCAAATCCAACTTAATTAACCTCACTTTAGGAAGCGTTATCATATATGTGATAAAATTTATTCGGACTAACAATTACATATCACTTTATGCTAATCATCAATTCAAGCCCTATTATATGTTATGATCTTAAGTCATAACTAATTAACGACTTATTTATTCATAAATAAATTAATCAATTCAAACCCTATTACTCAATGATGGTAACCCTTGAGGGGGTTAGACTCAAAGAAAAGGCCCGTCGCTTCCTCATTAAATGGCATAGTCATGACATCTTTTAATAGCGCATGATATGCCTTAAAGCGCCGTATTAAGGCTTAATGTGTTAGATTGAGTTGTAATAAGTTATATTATATCGTTACGAGTTATACCAGGTCATACATATTTAATAATGACTCTAATTAATCATTTTTTGACCATAACTACTAATAACGACTCGATATGACCAACAATGACCGTAATTAATCATGAATGATCCCAACTGACCATAACGGACCATATTGGGCCATATACATGGAACATATTTGGGACTGAAATTCAGTCACGAAAAAGGTTTACTCCAAAACCTTATATTACTCATACATATTTATGTCTGAAATTTAGTCTCAAATAAAGTAGAATAATATTAGCGACTAATTATCAGTCACTAACCTAAGTCGCATAAAAATCAGTCCCATTATTATCAGTAACTGATAAATCAGTCCCAGATGTAATGTATTCAAGACTGATATGTCAGTCCATGATATTTTAGTCTCTAATGGTCACTTTTTTGTAGTGTGCATAAAAAACATGTATAAATTATGACATATCACATTCCATTAAATTACTTAAAAATCCCAATATCTCATGTTCTAACCAGGGGCGAAGGTTAGTTGGGGCCAGAGTGGGCCCCAGTCCACCCCGATTTTTCGCTCAGAAGTGTAAATATATACGTATTCGGGAGAAATTTTTATAGGTATTAAGTTCCGGCCTCCTCATATATCGTTCCCAAAGTTTAGGATTCTACCTAGGCCCCTCCAACGAAATCCTTCAAGCTTCGCCACTGGTTCTAACTTCAATTTTTACAAACCTTAACATAAATCAGAACTTAAATCTTGATTAGGAGGACCTAAATCCATGTGATTTAGTTTCAGAAATGATACCAACTTGAAGACCGAGGGCTAGAATTCACTTACCACTCGAATCAATCAATGATTTCACTCATGAGTAGAAAGAATTGTTGCCTTGAACTTGACTTCATTATCCAAATTAACTAAATCGTGAGTTTGGTGGTGAAGAGAATGTTTAGAGCTTTTTAGGGAGAAATTGGAAAGTTGTAACTTGTAATTGGCACAAGGAAAATGGTTTTAGTGATCGCGTATAGGCTTTCAACATTGCAAAGCGCAGACATCGTGGCGGTCGTATCATATGGAAAGATAGTTGAACAGTGGACGCACGACGATCTTCTCTAAGTAAGGATGGTATTTATACCACATTAGTAAAGAGGCGGCTACAAGGGACTAAAACTTAACCTATGTTTATAAAAGAAATTTAATCAATTCATATCTCCTAATAATGATAGAAATAATTATAATTAACCCTAACTAATATATTCTATCTAATATATATGAACAATCATGAAAACTTAGAACAAAAGCACTCGATTGTTATTTTGTTTTCATGTACACAAATGAACGAGAATAGAAACGACAAAGATCACTAATGAACCAAAGACAAGACCAAACGAACCGCCAACTAAATAAATTGTAGCATTTGCAACCGTTCATGTCTTGTGTGTCATGGTCAGTAACGTTTAACGAGTTATATTTCCACCCGATATTTTTAGTTCTTTTGCGTGTTGTATATTCCAACTTCTCAGAATTCATCAACTGTTCCATTCTTGCTCTCAACACACCAAGGTTTGCATCCACCATGTTGGATGAACATCCTGTAGTTATATATATATCAAGACAAAGATTTATGAAAATAAATGAATATTTGATGTACCTTTTAAAGCATAAACCAGCAAAACCTATTACTACAATCAGACTTATTGTGTCCCTATTTGTACATCTTAAACGGTTGCAAATGCTACAATTTATTTCAACATCTAAATCACACTCCTATAGGCAATGGCAGGACATGATTTTTCCATAGCAACAAGCTCTCCACCCGTTACCAACATAGACTAAAACGGCATCACCTTCTAGAATGACTCGTCACACCCCGGTGGGCGACCAGATTGGCACCTCCAATCAACTTTTATTTTATCATTCCGAATAAATCAGAGTGTTTTGAAACGGAAAATAATTTGGATCGATCTTTCCATAAATCTTTAACCCAAGGGTTGTTATCGAACGCATCCAAATTCCTTTGGACTGAATCAAATATTTTCATTTCTTGGGGACTAAATACCCCTTTGTTTATAAAACATGGTTCGAACCAAATTACACATCTCCTACATCACTGCAGGTTTTGTTTTGAGCCACAAGATAGTTTGACATGTGCCTAAGGAGTTTATCCTTTTAATACCAAGTTTTAGCAACAAGGTATCTAGAGAGTTTATCTTTTCAACACCTATCCTTGTAAATATCAAGGGAGTATCCTGTGTCTAGGAAATCGTCATCCCGAGACACATCCTCTTGATTTATATCATGCAGGGGTGTCTCCTATGCCTAGGGAGTCGACATCATTTCAGCACATAACCCCGTCAAAAAGCATATTTACATTTGTCCCCGAGGCTAATCTATACATCTTATTAATTACATGAAAACATTGTCAATAACGAAACGTCAGCGCGAACTCTGGTGAATATATTTATCAAGACACGAAATCATTTTGGAAAAAACAATAATAAAACATTTAACCATGATACGGGTCCAATCTACACATCCAATAGAACTATTTCATCTAAGTGTACAACCAAGGTATACGCTAGTATTTCGTTCTGTAATGTGGCTACTAGAACTCCAGTCCAATCTTACTTTACATGCGTGGTCAACACAGTGTCTTTCCGTCTTACACCGCATTACAGCCAAATACCAGCCCTGTTATGGGAATTGCACCTATAGCACGTGTATATCTTAATCAAGTTTTACGTATACTTATGGCCTAATGTTTTCATGTAGAATCCCTTATGCATTAACATATTTTATATTTGCATCGCCATTTTAATAAACGTAAAACGTTTCAAGGGTTTTGAAAGCAATAAACATTTACAACTTAAGAGTAGTTGGAACTAGCTTAGAATGATAGCTCTAGCTTCTAGGCAGAGTTTCTTACGATTCTAGCGTCTTGACTTAGCTAGAAGAGCGTTTTATCGAGAGTGCAATATTTAAGCGAATATCAGAGACTTAGTAGGAGTACGACTCGTTAAAAGTGAATTTGTTCAAGTTCCAGATTTGGAACTGGGTTCGTTTTTGTATGGTTTGGAAATGGACGGATAGTGAATCTATTTATAGGATGGAAATAAGACCCGTAAGCAAGGGGGTAGCGGTCTGCTACCACCCAAGCTCAGACCAGTAACTAGGGCTACGTGGCAGCCTCACAAATTACGGCTAGATTGCGGCGTAGCAGACCGCTAAGGATTTTGTAGCGGTGCGCCACCCAAGTTTTTTCCTCCTTGGTGGACCTAGCTTAGTGGATCTCCAAGGAATTGCGGAGTAGTGGACCGATAAGGATTGGGTAGCTGTCCGCTACCCATACCACCTATTAGGGTTTCTGACATACACGTGTCATTTTCAGATGAGTTCCTTCCTTTCTACTTCGCGGGCCGTTATGGCACCCGTTAGGCGATCCGCTACCGGGCCATTTTCTATATTTTTTATTTTTCAACCGTAAACTTTAGGATTTGATACTTCTAGTCCCTTGGGTTTTATTTTTGGTAAAATAAGGACCTCAATTTGGGATGGTGTTACATGACTTAAGCCTACGATGAAGGGCTCGTTTTTCTAAAGAGGTAATATATATTTAGAAAACTTTTATAAAAAGCCACAATTTTGGTGTTAGTTTTAAGCCCCAAAATATGTTGAGCCGCTCCTAAACCCAAAAGCTTAATGTGTTGATAACTAATTTGCTTAATTAGTACCTATATATTACCTAAGCATGACAACTCGCTAAACACTTGATGAAATCAAGATTAGGGTTTCAAAAGTGATACACATAATATAATACTTTTGTTGTATCTTTGTGTGAATGTGTGTGTATACATACACACCTAATCTTTGTATGTGTATATACACACATATTTATGAAGATACAAACATTAACATATATTTACACACAGAAAATATTGTAGTGCAAACACCAAAACTTCAACAAAAAGAAATATATGTCATCATATCTTGAATTCAAATCTTCATTGTGAAGTCATATTTAGTCTAGCAACAGTCAAAATCTGACCATATTAAGCACTTAATAACAATTCTCTTGTAATCTTGATTAAAACCTAAAGTTTCCTACATAAAGCTAGTGAATCACAAATACCTAATACCTAATAAAAACAAGACAAGATTGTTTCAAATCGAAGGCTAGTATCGAATACCTATACGTGATAAGTTCGTTACATTACATATATGTGTGTGAAACGCTCACATCGATCACCAAGAGTAATAAAAACAAGATTAGGGTTTTGGATTTCAAAACTAGAGACCCTGAACTCACAATACTTTAATTTCTAGAATTATATTTTTAAGTGAATTTATATATATGCATAGTGTACCTTCATCTCTAAAGCTTTGGGATCTTATAACTTGAAGAAGCCTTTGTGTTTTTGGCTTAGAAAGAGAATAACAAGTGAATGAGAGTGGTGGTGAAAGAGAGGTAATTAGTGAGGCTAAACCTTTCATGATAGCTAGCTTATCTTGAATCTTGATATGTTGTTTACCAAATCAATGAGTTATTTATTTATAGAGGCAGCAAGTGTTATATATTAATGAGTAATTATCAAAATTGTATTCCATAATTATAGCTCCCCACCTATTTAATATTAATATTAATACATATAGTATAGTATAATGCCACGTGGTTTTAACTTATTTATATTCTTAATAAAATGTGATGTGTCTCATACTTTCTACGTGGGCCAATGAAATATTAACAGTTTTTTGCCTTTCTACTTTTCTTTTTCACCTTTTTATCCATGCCTTAAAAAGTTCAAGCTTAGAAATCATGTACTTTAATAATATAAGTTATATGCTAATAATAAAAAAGTTAAAGCTATAAACAGTTAAAAATAATAACCAACGGTATTGGAAAAAAAAGTTATATACAAAATATAAAAAGTAGAAACTTTAAAATCTAAAAATATTGACAAAAGTAGAAACTTTGAAATCTAAAAATATTGACAATTTATTTAGACTTAGAGATTTAACTACTTTATTCTCATATATATTGAGTATTATGATATAAAAACAGCTTTTAGTCATTCTTTTTTTCTCATAAAATTTACGCTAAATATATGAATATACATATATAATCAATAAATTTGTAGTATGCAAAAATTGACATTTAAGTTATTATTGTGTTATATGCTAGGGATGATATATAACTAATCTTGTTATGTTGGCAAATTGAAATTGATAAACCAAAATACGACTCGTGTAATTCATTTATCTAAGCGGGTTGACGGGTTGTGAAGGGGTTAGAATCAAGTTAAAAACGTGTTGTGAACATGTTAACAGGATGAACTTATAAGTTATATATTTTTATTCTAATTTTAAAAAATGGCAAGCCGACCCATATTATAACTTTAAACAATCCAAAACTTGATTACTTTAGTTTTGGTGTAAATTTTATATAACTTATTTAAAAACAATATACAGTGAATTTAAGTTGAAAAAAAAATCAGATTATATATGTCACATGGGATATACTCTAAACTTTACAAACTTAAGAAAGTTAAAGTAATATTTTACAAAGTTGAGGGTCGGTTTTGTCATTCTACAAAAGTTGGAGGGGTGTTTTTACCGGCGGCACTAATTTCACTGACACTTGTGATTAAGTTTAATCTAGTTAGGGTCTGGTTAAGTAAGGTAAAACTAATTTCACTTGTGCACATATCTCCTCCACTTTTACGCCAATAAACATTGATGAATCATATAATGCCACGTCAACTTTTCGATACAATCCCTCCAAGTTGTGCATCAATTGATGCAAAACTTATCGATATGTCTATTTGTAATTTGTTTTCCAGTCATTGATGTATGTGTAACAATCAAATTGATTATTTCGAAAAACAATATGACTATTTGGATATATAAGTTTGGTCAAATTATTGAATTGGTTATTTTGATGATTTTCTCATGTTTTATTCTTTTTTTCGAGCTTTATAAAAAATATACTTATGTTTTGTTGGTAATTTTTAGCGTCTTCAATGCCATTTTAGTTTAGGTAAATTATTAAAGACCAACTGAGAAGTTAGAATATACATTAATACGAGTTAAGAGATGTAGAATGCACACTCGATCAATGTTATGCTAATTCGGTACTTAAGAACCTCTCCAAAGGGGGCACCGTCGTGCCGGGGGGGGGGGGGGGGGGGTTCGGGGGCTTATCCCCAATGGAACTAAGAGGTCGGTAGTACGAACTTCGTACTTTGATATGAACTGATTGGTCGGTAATAAGTGATCATCGTAGCAACTATGTAGGTCTGTAGCAACTTTGTAATGTCACCATCTTTTTATGAAGAGTTGTAACTATTCATTGTGACTTTTTATCCCTTATATAAAGGATTCATTTTGGTATGATTTTTTCATCAATTCATCACAAATTTTGGTACAATTTTCATAACAAAAAATACATACCAACTCTTGATAGTTTTTTTGTTTTATTCGATTGAAATGTTCATGAGTACCAACAAAATCTTTCAATCTAATAGTGCCCGACACGATTTAAAAATAATCCAGGCAATCACGAAATTCACAGCCTACATGTTTGAGTTTTTTTTTTTTACAAGTAAACTTCATTAAAAACCAATCAGACCCGCAAACCGGGCAGGAACACAGAACAACCGATTACATATTAACAAATTTACACTACGACTCCCACGATATACCCCTATCCTTGGACCTATTAGAGTACCACAGGAAGCTGAGACTTGACGTCCCAAACAATCTCTTTGATGCAAACCGGTCTGTTTTCGAAAATGAACTCATTCCTAGCCTTCCACAGCCGCCAACTCCCCACAATGATGATGCCTTGGAAGGCCTCTTTAGCCGCCCCTATGAGATCCACATGATTGAAAACTTCCAACATATCTCTAAACGAAAACGCAAAGAAATCCGGGATATGACACCAGGAACAAACCGCTTGCCAAAGGACCGTGGCAATCATACACGAACAAAAAACATGGTCAACCGTTTCGTCCCCACTCCTGCACAAAGGACACGTCACGTCGCCGACATTAACATTTCTTCTTTGCAGCACCGCGGCCGTAGGGATGCGCCCCATCTCAACCCTCCACGCAAAAATACTACACTTTCCGGGGACCCACTTGCACCAATCCATAACGAATGAATTAAGTAATAGATCGATTAACTATTCTATTTACAAATTAATTAACCATTTTATTTACAATAACTAATAGTTAATTGACCATTTTATTTACATAGAATCAATTAATTAAACCTTTACCATTTTAAAATTTATTTATAAATTCGAATAGTTATTATTTAAACTATTCTATAACATTATTTATTAATTATCTTTAGAATGATTATATAAATTAATTAGAAGTTTTGAATAATTCTAACTAATTTATAAACTTGTTCCTACATAAAGCTAGTGAATCACAAATACCTAATACTTAATAGAAACAAGACAAGATTGTTTCAAATCGAAGGCTAGTATCAAATACCTATACGTGATAAGTTCGTTACATTACATATATGTGTGTGAAACGCGCACATCGATCACCAAGAGTAATAAAAACAAGATTAGGGTTTTCGATTTCAAAACTAGAGACCCTGAACTCACAATTCACTTCTTAGTGAAATCATTATTATATATCTGACATGTATGTTTCTTGCTGTAAATTTAACATGTAAAAATCATGTTAACAGGTCATGTTAATGCCAACACGCGAACAAAGTCGTTTCAGATTCATAAATGGTAAAACCACCATGCAAAAGAGAGAATAAAATGTCTGAAACCAGCCATAGCCCATAGACAAATGTGAAGCAGCAAAAAGATGATGCATTCCTTCACAATCTAATGGCTTTTTAGAACCCTTACTAGTAAGCCAAAACAACAATAACAAGTTTTGTTGTCCCAAGCTAGTTGATATAATACTTGGTGTCTACCAATTTGTACACTACCCGCATAGATCCTAGACGAATATTCATGGTTGGAAAAATCGCTAGGCGCTAGTCGGGCGGTGGGGTGGGGCCTAGGCCTAGGCGGGATTAATCGGGGCCTAGGCGGGATTAATCGGATTGGAATTTTTATATGTAATTTTTAGTTTTTTATATATATACACACATTTTTATAAGTAATTTTTATAAAAATGTTCATTTTTAAATATTTATAAACATATTTGGCTGGAATTGAAGGGGTTGACTGGAAAATCCAAGGTTTTTCCGGAAAATCCAAGGTTTTTCCGGAAAATCCAAGGCTTTCGCCGGAATTTGCCGAAAATTTTAGGTTTTTGCCAGAATTTTCGCCGGAATCTGGCCGCCTAGGCCCGATTCCAATTAATGGTCCGCCTAGCTCAAAATTACAAGTTAAATGGCCGCCTAGCGCCTAGGCGGCGCCTATTACAACACTGCGAATAGTAACATGGTATGTACAACTATCACTCAACCTAACCACGTCCCATTTGGTTAATAGTGTCAAAAAAAATCAACCCTAACCCAGACATGCTTGACCCATGTAACATGGAAACGGATCATGTAGCCCATTTATCTAGACAGGTTGTCAGGTAGTAAACGGTTTGTAATCAGGATGTAAACAGGATAACGGGCTGAACTTTTAATTTTTTTTCTAGTTTTAAACAGGTTAGGCGGTCAACCCATTTATTTACAAGACGTGTCAGTGAATCACCACCCCAAACATAGAAGTCCTACTTTCGCCTCCTTCACTGTAGTATTATCTCAATTGAGTCAAATAACATGTTTTTATTAAAAAAAAACTAGATTATTATTTTAATAATAATAGTTTCTTTCTAATTATTTCTAACGGATTAGTTTCTTATGAAAATATTTACAAAATGGACAAACAAGGGTTCGTGTGTCAACCCAACCCGGTCCCCTTTGACCCATACCGGAAAATAAGTCGTTTCAAACAGCACTGTTACCCAACCTGCCTATCATGCCACCTCTTAACATACCAGCAAAAGGAATTATTTACAACATTTCATATAAGTGTGTTAATAAGCTAATATAAGTTACTTTCAATAAGCTAATTATCTTATAAGCATAAGCCCATATTGGCAATCCCTATACCAAGACTTCATATGCAACAAAACAGCATTTCAAACACAGTATCCAATTGAGAAGAGAAGAAAACTGTGATTTTTTACCTCAAACTCAGGCCCCAGCAGTCGGCAATGCAGCCATAAATGAATTATAGGATGACTCCAGGTCAAAATGTAGCTGCCTAGCCTGCTGCTCAGTCAACTCATCTGCAGCCCCCATTTTTGCCAGCCGTCCGATCCACTCCTTCATCTTGGTCTTTCCTTCAAAATCCGGGGGCAAAATCGATAATTTGTTTAGCGAACCAGACAAATCAGAAAGCAAAGGGAAAACTTGATCAACTGCGGTCATGTTCAGCTTCAACGAATCCATTGCAGTAATGAAATTTTGCACGCATTCTGCCACAATCGCAGCAGAGGTCACCCCAGAGGCGGCTGCGGCCGCCCTGTGCTCTACTGTAGCAGGCACACCGGAGATTATGAGGCGGTTCATTGCCGCTGGGCAGTCCATTTTGTAAGTGTCATGAAACCTTTCAATACTGGGTACAGTATCTTTAAGGGTTGATGATAGTGTTTTAAAATGTGCGATCAGTTTTTGACACTCAATTTCATAATCAGCTGATGGAATAATATCTCTAACATAAGCTTTTTCGAGCTTTTCTGTAGCCTTGATGATGGCATACAGCTCAGCAAAATTGTCGTACATTTCTCTCTCACGTTTGTCATTCCATAGTTTGACTTCCATCAGTCAGCTTGTATTAGTCAAACCTAGAGCACGCAGACACGAGTAAGGATGTCTATTCACCAGCAGAATAAAGTACCCTTAATGTATTTTTACTATAAAAGCAGACCAACAGAATAACCTAAAGCAACCAATAAACATTGTCTAAGGGTTTAATCACATGTCATCTGTCACATTTATATGTTGCAGCTTGCAGGTTAATTTTCCCTAAATTGAAACATACAAACATGTGGGCATCATTAGTGAAGATAGAAAGAATCTAGAGGATTTGAAGATGAATAAGAAAACAAAGCAAGATCAATACCCAATTCATGTTTTCTATAACGTTTGCTTAGCATAAAGGCTGCATTATTTTCTTTACTGAAAAGAGGATGACATAATCGAAATCTTGACATGTCACTCCACTACTTTCCCGCTTGATTTTATCTCGACTATTTCACTTTGTATCTTGGGTGTATACGATGGTGGGTTCAAATAATTTAGTAATTTACTATTTGAACATGAAAATAAATAGTCATAGTCTGTTGCTTTATTCATGTTAAATCTTGTTCTGTTTTATGATAAAACAATTTCTATGTTTGTTTTGTGATAACCAAAAATTGAAATTGAGGTTTTAGGCTTATGGCATGGTTTTAAAAAAACAGTCAAGGTGTATGCCTCGAGGAGAGGCGGAAGGAAAACGAGTATGAGGCGACGCCTCATAGGGTATTTTTGTACGTACGCCTCTAAGGGCTGAGGCGGTCGAGGCGGTGTGAGTGAGGTGGTAGAAATGAAAAAAAAAGACTTCTGACTGGACTTTTGACCCATTTGAGTTGTGTATTTCGTTCTAATTTGCACCTGGTTCTCCTTAATTTGACCTAATTTCTCATTCTTCTCCTTAATTTGACATAATTTCTCATTCTTCTCCCACACATCGCACCTGGGAAAGGCATTGGAAGGGCTGATGTAATTAACAAACAAGATACAAACATTGTTTGAAGTTTAGTATTTTATTTTTTGTAAGATATATAATTGTTATATTTATTCTTTAATTCTGCCTCGGGCTTACGCCTCGTGAGGCAAAGGGAAAATGCCTCGAGCCGCGATTCCGTTCTTTTAAACATTGCTTGGAACAACGGACAATTACATCATCTAATCAATTAATCATTTTTTTAATGAGCAACAAATACTACGGGCATAGTCACCCGGGTAAACCCAATGGCGTAAGACCACCCACGCCCGCAAACGCACACAGCGCTGGTGACCCGCCCCGCTCCCCACCTAAAGGCCCAGTGGCCTAACAATGAAATACAAAATTCCTAGCACTGAATTTTCAAATTCAAATGATTCTCTCACAGCATCATTCCGTTATAACTACAAACATATCCATTAAAGTTTTTGTATCAATTTGTGGCGATGTTTGTTCACTTATCGATCATCTCCAATATACACAATAATCTAGGTTTTTTGCGTTAGATCTGACGAAATTTCGAGGCCCAAACATCAAACCTAGTCCCAATTAGATCTACATAAAGTCAACACGAATTCGGATAACAACACAACGGAGAATCACATCGTGTGCAGTGAAACTACGCATTCAATTATACAAATTATAGCAAGCAAAAGCATGTAAAAAGTATTTGAATCGAAGTTTTACACGTACCTGCAACAATTTCGATGCGAAAGAGACGATTTGGTGAGGAAGAAGGAAAATGAGAACGATGGTCTTTCAATAAGAGAGATCGATATCTATATCTATACCAGTCTACACATAAAAAAAAATTCATGTGTCATATTTATTCTTATAATTTTTTTTTTCTATACATCTTTATTTTTTTCCGTTTGAGTCGGTTTTTGGGTAAAACCAAACCGAAAGTTTGGTTTTTAATACGTCTATCCAATAATCAAGAAATAAGGATTGAATCAAAACACATAATTAAAGGTGACAAAATCAAGATTCTTATTAGATATTGCAATGAAAAATCACAACCAAAGTTTTCAAACTTAGGATATGTTTGGGATTACTTTTAAAAACTTCTTATTAACTTTTGTAAAAAAGTTAATAAGGAGTTTTCAAAAGTAAGGGGTGTTTGGGATTACTTATTAAGCTACTTATTAACTTATTAACTTTTTTTAAAAGTTAATAAGTTAAAAGTTTGTTTGGATAAATCAAAATGAGATGGAAATATATAAGAAATAAGTAGTTTTTGAAAAGTAAGTCCCACTTACTTTTCAAAACTACTTATTAACTTTTTACAAAAGTTAATAAGTAGTTTTGAAAAGTAATCCCAAACACCCAGAGTTACCTCTTAAAAACTCCTTATTCTCTTTTATTTTTCCATCTTCTTTTGGTTTACCCAAACAAACTTTTAACTTATTAACTTTTTAAAAAAGTTAGTAAGTTAATAAGGAGCTCAAAAAGTAATCCCAAACATGCCCTTACTAAGTACTTTTACTAAGAAAATAAAATGAGTTTTCGGTCGAAAACGATTTCAGCCGAAAACGATTTTGGTCGAAATCTTCTATCTATAACGAAATCTTCCGTCTTCAGCTCTATCAGACTTTTTATATGTGATAGCCTACAATTAGTTCCAACACATTACATGCTTTCAACCCAAAATCGTTAAGTTTAAGACATCAATACATTCATTACAATTCTCAAAACGGTGATTCGACAAAAGACAACCTCACGAGAACAAAACATGAGAATCTAAATCCAGTTATGCATGACCTAAGCTTGTGCTGGAGCTTTATCTACACACATAACACCAATTTAAATAGAATTAGTAATAATAAGTAACCTTAGGGACAACCCACAAGTCCCTTCATAAAAAATTGGTCAAAACTCCAAAATACCTAAAAATTCAGCGTCTACCGTAAGGATTTGGACGTATCGTGTATGATACACTGCTCGGGCGTATGATGCGCCCCCTGCAGGTCCAACACGCCCAAAACTTTGTTTTTGACTCATTAATCCATTTGGTTCACTCCCGACTTGGTCCCCCAGTCATGTAAACCTTATATGGACTATATTAGCATACAATTACCCCAACACTTATAACCACCCTCATGAACGCTAAATATTACTAACAACCACCAATCATGTTATTGATTCTCACCCCAAACAAGCAAACAAAGTTCTAGGCCTCAAGACACCGATGTGAGGCTCATGACTCCAACACCAACTAGGAAGTACTATGTCTCAATACACCATTGTGAGACTCGTGAGTTCAATCACCATTTAAGAAATGGTAGGTCTCAATACACCGTTGTGAGACTCGTGATTTCTTTCACCAATTAAGAAATGCTAGGTCTCAAAAAAAATTTTAGATTTCTCAAATGCACTATGGTAATATAAAATTTTGTGGGTTTTTTGCCACTATTTGACCCGCCAAGGCACGGTAGTGTCGAAACCATTCGATAGCCCGTACACCTTGGAGTCAATGTCAAGATGTTCATGGATGATCAGGTAGCCATTGGCAAAAAAACGAGCCAGACGCTTTGAATGGGAACAAACATGTATCCTTCTTCATTTATGGGCCAATATAAAGATTTAACAATTGCAGATATAGCAATTGAGGAGATAATTGATATAAAGATTCAACAATTGCAGATATACCAATTGAGGAGATAATTGAGAAGGCTGATGGTTTTGCTGTAGTCATACCTGATAAATGATTCACACTCACTCTTATTAGATAGAGGTGGACGGGCGTGGTAATATGTTAAAATGTGTTTTTAAAGTGTGGGTTGGGTCGGGCTGGATAAACGGATCAACATTTTTTTATGTGGTTTTGAGTTTTATGAATATTGACATGTTAAGATGATTTAAATTTAGGGATGCTTAACAACAACTAGATTAGAATCACGTGTATTACATGGTTGAATAAATATAATATTATATATTAAGCAATACAAAAATTATTTTTTAAAAACTCGTGTTTAACACGGGTTGAAGAAACCCGTAGAATACAATAAAATCTGTTAACACACATACTCGTCAAAATACTTCAAGAGATTTATTAATATAAATATTAGTATTTTTCTTCAAAAATATATTATTATTAAAAGATATAGGTGTATTTAATAAGAGAGAGACGAGAAAAAAATGATGATAATTAATATGGAGGCCACACGTGACATGAAAAACATTTATTTATTATATAAATGCTAACACCCCCCCCCCCCAAGTTGGAGGGTATGAAAGACCCAACATGGAAAGAAGATCACTGTGTTTATGGCAAGGAAGACCTTTTGTAAACAAATCAGCCGGTTGATCTTGAGTAGAGATATGAGACAAAAAGATAAGACCTTCTTGTAATTTCTCGCGCACAAAATGGCAGTCCAACTCTATGTGTTTGGTACGTTCATGATAGACAGGATTTTTAGCAATATGTATTGCATCCTGACTATCACACTTCAAAGGTATATGAGTGACAGAAGGAATCGTGTAATAATCGAGTTAACCAGGTAAGTTCTGCTGTGACACGTCGCATGGAGCAATATTCTGCCTCAGCTGAGCTTAAAGAAACAGTAGGTTACTTTTTAGACTTCCAAGAAATAGGACTGCCACCAAGCAAGATAAAATACCTAGTAACAGATCGTCTGGTGTTAGGGCAAGCAGCCCAGTCAGAATCACAAAAAGATTCGAGCTTGAAATTGGAAGAATTATTGAAAAACAAACCCTGATCATGTGTACCCTGAACATAACCGAGAGTGTGTAAAGTGGCTTCCCAATGAGGAAGATGTGGTGATTGCATGAACTGACTAAGGAATTGCATAGCAAAAGATACATCTGGACGAGTATGTGTAAGATAATTGAGTTTACCAACTAGCTGTCGAAATTGTAAAGGATCAGGATACAAAGAACCAAGATTAATTGGCAACTGCAAATTAGCCGGTAAAGGAGAAGGCTTAGAAACCTCAGGAAGAAACTCCTTGAACTCATGAACTAAGTCTTTAGCAAACTTCCTTTGAGTCATAATGGTACCATGAGGAACATATAAGACTTCAATTCCCAGAAAGTAATTAAGAAACCCTAAGTCTTTGATCTTAAAAGTAGCATCAAGAAAATTTTTTAAATCTGTAATTTCTTGTGCATTATTGCCAGTTGGCAAAATATCATCAACATACACAGCAATGTGAACAACAGAAGAACCCATGGTCTTTGAAAATAAAGAATGATCATTTGCAGACCTGAGGTAACCTCTGGATTTTGAAGCATCAGAAAATTTATCATACCATTGCCAGGTAGCCTGTTTAAGACCACATAAAGATTTCTGAAGCTTAAGGACCTGATTAAAATCTGAAAGAACCATGCCAAGTGGAGGTAACATGTAGATTTCCTCATCTAGATCACCATGTAAAAAGGCATTATTTATATCCAATTGTTGTAAAGACCAATTCATTTTAGTGGCAGTAGCAACAAGAGACCGAATGGTGGTCATTTTGACCATTGGAGAAAAAGTCTCATGATAATCTATACCAACTTGTTGAGTGTCACCTCTAACCACCAATCTAGCTTTACATATTTCGACTATCCCATCAGCCTTGTATTTAACCTTGTATACCCATTTGCACTTAATAGGCTTCTTTCCAGGAGGCAGAGAAATAATAGCCTAAGTATTATTGGCCTCTAAAGCATCAAGTTCTAACTGCATAGCAGATTGCCAAGTAGGAGAAAGAATACCTTGCTTGTAAGAAGTAGGCTCAACTTCATTATGAAGATTATGAAATAGGGTTGTGTTGGAAGGTGAAATATCAGAGGCAGTAACATGATTAACAGTAGAAATGGAAGTAAGAGTATGGGAACAAACAACCGAATTATAATGATAATCAGCCAAATAAGAAGGTGGGCAAGTTTGCCTAGAAGACCTTATGAGAGGAACAGAAGAAGAAGGAATATAGGAGGGTGTAGAAGGAGAGGCTGAGGGTGGAGAAACAATAGGATAAAAGAAAGTAGGGGACAAATCAAAAGTGGGAAACAAAACAGAAGAGTTGTCATGTGGAATGGAAGGAAATATGTTTTCAAAAAATATGACATCTCTGGAGACAAACAAATGATGAGAATTCAGATCATAAAGCTTATAACCCTTTTTACCAGTAGGATATCCAAGAAACAAGTAAGGGGAAGCTCTAGGACTAAATTTATCCCTACCATGTTGAAGGGTTGAGGCATAGCAGAGGCAACCAAAGGTTTTTAAATGTGTATAAGAAGGAAGCTTGCCATATAAAACTTCATAAGGAGTTTTATTTTATAGCAAAAGAGTGGGAAACAAATTGATCAAATAAGTTGTTGTTAAAACACATTCTCCCCAGAATCTAATGGGTAATTTGGACTGAAAAAGCAGAGCCCTAGAAGTCTCCAATAAGTGTTTATGTTTTCTTTCCACCACACCATTCTGTTGTGGTGTGGCAACACAACTTGTTTGATGAAGAATTCCCTTAGACAACAAAAATTGAGCATGAATGGTTGATGTTCCCAACTCAAAAGCATTATCAGACCTTATGCATTTAATTGTGGTATGAAATTGAGTTTCAACCATTTGAATGAAGTTTTGTAATACTGAAAAAGCATTACTCTTGGTGGAAAGGAGGTGAATCCATGTAAATCTACTAAAGTCATCTACTATGGTTAAAAAATATCTAAAACCATTATGAGTAGGAACATTATAGGGCCCCAAACATCCACATGAACAAGATCAAAAATATGCTTTGTGTCTTTGGAACTATGAGGAAAAGGTAACCTGTGTTGTCTTGCTTGAGGACAAATGTTACAACACTCAATTTGATCATTATGATCAGAAGAAAATACAGGTAATTGTTTCAGCTTGTACAAAGGCAAATGACCTAGTCTATTGTGCCAGATACTACCAGTTACAACAACATTACAACTGGAGTGTTTATTAAGAAAAACAGGGAAACTAGTATCAGAATATACTAGCTGATTATTCTTGAGAAGATATAGCCCATCAAGCAGCTTACCAAGTACCAGTGGCCTCTTCAGAGAAGGGGCCTGTAGGACACAAGCTTTGTTAGAAAAAGAAACAAGTCCATCTGTTTCGAAACATAGTCTGGCTATAGAAAGAAGATTGTGCTTAAACTGTGGCACTAGCAGGACATGTTTCAAAGATAAATCTGGCAACAAATTTATGGTACCAGATTTAGTAGCCTTAATAACATTTCTATTAGGAAGAAAGATAGAAACAGATTTGTCAAGGGATTATAACTTTGAAAACATCTTTTCATCAAAACACATGTGACTATTAGCACCTGTATCAATAATCCATGTGGAATGCAAATTAGAGGAGGAAGAACATTCCATGATACCTTTGAAATTGGCATGTTTGAGTTCAGTTGTAGCGGTTTCACCGGCATTAGTTTGAGAAGAATTAGCAGATGCAGCATGTTGTAAAAACTGTATCAGTTGTTGACATTGTTCTGTTGTGAGACTTGTTCCAGAGCTCATCACATGTGAATTCATTGACTCTTCAGATGAACAAGCATTAGCATCATACTTTGGTTTAGTGAACTTAAAATCTTTTGGGAAACCGATCAGTCTATAACACTTGTTTGCTGTATGTCCATGTTTCTTGCAATGGTTACAAATGATTTTCTTTGAATCTCCTTGAATTTTGGATTGAACATGCATTGCAGAAACATCCGGAAATGACTGAAGAACTGGATGAATTTCTCTTTGTTTTTCATCCTGAATTAGCAAAGAATAAGCCTTGCTAATTGATGGCAAATGTTGCATCATCAAAATATTTCCCCTAACATTATCATAGGCAGAGTTTAAGCCCATCAGAAATTGAACAAGCCTTTGTTCTTTTTCTCTTTTTGCAATTTCTACAGAAGCACCACAAGAACAAACAGAAATGGTGGACAAAGAACCTAGTTCATCCCAAAATACTTTTGATGTTTGTGAAATAAGTAGCACTATTACTGCTTCCTTGTGACATTTCACATAAACTCTTTTGTAATTGATAGTATTTAGCACCATTAGTTTGTCCATATCTGTCATTCAACTCTTTCCAAAGTTGAGCAGCAGTTTGAACATAAAGAACACTTTCACTAATATCTCTAGACAAAGTGTTAATAAGCCACGAGATTACCATGCCATTGTAGCGATTCCACAAAGCAGAATGTGCAGAACTCGAAGAACTTGTGATAGTACCATCCACAAATCCAAATTTGTTCTTCGCAGAGAGCGCAATTGACATCGCTCTTTTCCAAGAACCAAAACCAGTTCCATCAAACTGTTTAGAAACTAAAATCATTCCTAGATGATCCGAAGGATGAAGATATAAAGGATCTGACACCTCGATTGGATGAGTCGGTACTGGAACAGCAACATCCGACATGTTGAAATCAAAGGAAAAAAAACGGTGATTAGCTGAATTGAAATGAGAATGAAGAAAAGAAATCGATCGATCAAGAGCAGGATCAGTGAGATGACCTTCAAAACCAATATGAAGATATTTAAATTGAAATCACCTCTAAAATCACTTTAATACAATTGAAAAGACCTTCAAAACCAATACAAACCAAATTACCGAGTTTTTCCGACGACCCGACCCGATCCGACAAAAAGCATTTTGGTGACTCGACCTGACGACTCGTTAAAAAGTACCTCCATGGAAACAAATTTAGACTGAAAAAATTACGACCCTAGTTAAAAAAATTCCTGGCTCCGCCACTGGCAACCGGGCCATCTTTCAAAGAATGAAAAACTACACCATTATGCTGTCTCTATCACCATCTGTATTGTGGTCGGGTTATATGATTAGAGTTCCAAAGGGGTTTATGAAAATGAAATCTCCAGGTTAGAATTTTGACTAATTTTCTGTTCTTTCGTACACCTAATTTAGGTCATGCTATAGAAGTTAAAATGAATATGGTTATTCATTTGTGGTGTTCATATGATTTGGTTATGTTGATTGGATTACAATTTGGTTGCCCATTTATTCTTACTGATGTTCCTTGGCATATTGTCTTCTTTTATTGATTGATGAGCATAAAAGTGTGGCACATGGGTCGGTCGGTGTTATTCTTAGCAACTCAATTAATTTGGAAGCTAAGAGGTAATGGCTAATAAGTAATGGACCATCTCTGCAGCTCAAAATAGAAAAGAAAAAAAGAAAAAAAAACTAGTTTGGTTAATAGTTTAACTTTTGGTAGTATTGCTCACCATAGATGTGTTCAAAGATGGTGTAACGAGAGGGGTGATATCAGTGGCGAAGTTTGAGGAAAAACGTAGGGGGGATTTTTTTCCTATCAGGGGGCCGGAACTAAAATTTTTTCGGTTGAATAAGTATAAATTAATACTATCGAGCAAAAAATGGGCCGAATATGTATAAATTTACACTTCTGAGCGTAAAATCAAGGGTGGGGGGCGAGGTCCCCCGGGCCCTCACTATCCTTCGCCCATGGGTGATATTCTATGTGAAATTTGCCACCAGGTGGCTCCTATTCGAAGCAAAACCGAAACATAACCGAACCATAATGCCAATGATTTTTTCGGTTTTTAAATTATTTTGACAACGTGAAGTCTTTATAGTAATAATCTTCTGTTGGGTATTGCTAATTGCAGCAATTCAGGTACATATACCAGAGTCTCATTCTTCAAAGCTCTTGTCTTTGAGGTCAAATCCACATTTTAAGTTTATTTGACTCCCAAAGTCAAACCATATATTTTTATTTTTCTGTTAGGGGATATTGGCAGACTAGTTACAAATCGAGCTAGTCCAACACCTTTGCACCATCAACCATACGTGGATCATGTTAACTAACCGTCTTTCCCATTATTTTAACCATCAAACGGGTTTTTTTGAAGGTGGTGCACCTGTTTGAACACGTGCAACTCTTTATTTACGTCAAATTTACATTCACAAATGTATCTTGAAAACTAGGTGGTTTTTATAAAAATCTTGATGTGTTGTTAGTTTGTTTCTTCAGCTTTCTATATGTAAATGCTACATCTACAAACTAAACTATATAAGCATGAAATGGCAAGTGAGTCACCCAGCCGAGTCCCAGACGTTCAAAGCTGAACCAGAGGTCTGAGAACGACCGATCAAAGTTACAAATGTAACCAAATTGTGTTGTACAATCAATTCAACCATGTATAATACATAAATTCTATAAAAAAAAATTGACATTAAAACAACATACATCTAGAAAAAGATCTGTTGATTAAAGCGGTGACTTAAACTCTTGTCGAATCAATTACTAGTCTGATAATCCTTTTTTTGTTTTGCAGCATGTTAAATTGTGATTGGTCTGATGAGAGGATCTAGCATCCAATCAGCAGATTTGGATTCCTATGTTACCTCATGACGAGGACCAAGGCCACACATCATCAAACTCAAAGTCAACCCAAGAAAATCTTCAACAACCATGGCAACAACAGTTGAATCTTCACCGTCTTTCTTGCTTCTCCACGGTAACTACTTGAAGGAGCTGGTACACAATCAAAACCCAAAAAGTCAAACCGTATTTTTTATTTCAAAAACATTTACTTAACACATTATGACGTCATAATTTATAAAAATATTTCATTACAAAGATAAATACAAAAAGTTCTAATAATTATTATAAAAGTACAAATAATCATGCGTGGCGTACATCCATTAAGCATTGGATGCTCCGACAATAGATTCTTTTTATCGAATACAAGCAATAATAACAATAGATTTTATTCCTTTTTTACTTCATCATCTTCCGGGACTTGCCTGAGGTTTTTCCGGCGAGTGTCGGAATACTCTGTTCGTTTCTGAAGAAATTATCAGGATCAACCGCCGTCTTTACCTTCACCAATCTTTCAAAATTCCCCATGAAATACTTCTCTCCGTACACCTCACCTTCACTGTAACTATTCTCACCGTCGCCGGACGTCACTCCGATATCAAGATCCCGGTAATTCAAATACGTGCCTCTCGGATTCTTCGATACGAACGGTGTCATGAACTCATACATAACCCGGCTTTGATTCAAGTAATTCGCCTCCAATTCGGGATCACCATCGTTCCAATTGACGGAATATTGAATTTTGAAAAGGTTGCCGGCGCGGTGAGGGAACGGGGTGGCGTCCGCCGGAATCTCGTACATTCGCCCGCCGTAAAGGTTGAACACGAACCCGAGTTTACTCAATTCAACTAGCTTGTTGAAGATTGATGTCATCCCTATTGGAAGAAAATCTGGCAGCATGGCATGCACGTGCATGCATGGAATAAATCGTTAAAAGTTTTAGTTTGTTTTATTTAATTTGCTTATTTCCTTCTTGTTGCAAATAAGTGGCCGAATCTTCAGGATCTGAGTCATGCTCAAGTTGTGAAGTAGTGGTAGGCTAGGTCGTGATTTAGTGGTTAGTTTTTCCCGTTTTTCTTGCTTATGAACGTTGTAATCTTGGCTATTTAAAGCCGGTTAGTGAATGAATGAAAGTATGCACTGAAATCGTTTGTGTTCTATATGCACTTGACACTTCAAGTGGTATCAGAGCGCAACTTGTGAGATCCATTAGAGAGAGAGTTGTGAGATCTATTCGAGTGCAGAGAGAAAGTGGTGTTGCAAAGTTTCAATGGCTGAAGAGACCAGTCAGTATCAGACGACTCACGTACCAAAGTTTGATGGTGATTATGATCATTGGAGCATGGTCATGAAGAACCTCATCCAGTCAAAGGAATGCTGGAACGTGGTGAATGAAGGGTATGTTGAGATCAAGACGGGAGAACAGGCAACAGCTACTCAGCGAAAGAATTATGAAGAGAACAAGCTAAAGGATTTGAAGGTGCTCAACTACCTCTTCCAATCGATTGACAAATCGATTTTGAAGACAATCACTCAGAAAGAGTCTTCTAAGCAAGTGTGGGACGCAATGAAGACAAAGTATCAGGGAAGTGCTAGAGTGAAGAGGGCTCAACTTCAAAGGCTTCGCAGAAATTTCGAGGTGCTCGAAATGAATGCAGGGGAGAGTGTGAATGACTATTTTGGCAGAGTCATGGTAACTGCAAATGAGATGAGAACTTGCGGTGATGAAATGTCAGATGTGAAGATTGTTGAAAAGGTATTGCGAACTCTCACAGAAAACTTTGATTATATTGTCTGTTCAATAGAAGAATCAAAGGATTTGGATGCAATGTCTGTGGATGAGCTGCAAAGCTCTCTCCTTGTTCACGAGCAAAAGTTGGTGAGAAAATCCACTGATGATCAAGTGTTAAAAGTGGAACAAGACACCTTTTATGGTCGTGGTCGGGGGAGAGGCAAAACCTCTAATGTTAGAGGTAGAGGTCGAGGTAGGGGAAGAGGATCATTTGACAAGAGCACAGTGGAATGTTACAAGTGTCGCAAACTTGGTCATTTCCAATATGAGTGCCCAACAGAAGAAAAAGCGGTGAATTATGCTGAATATGATGAGAGTGAGGAATTGTTGTTAATGGCTAGTGTTGATCTTGAAAAGTGTCTAAAGGAGGAGGAGGAGATCAAGGCTGTTTCTAAGTCTGTGAGAGATGGCAAGGAGAGGATTTGGTTTCTAGATTCAGCATGTTCGAACCACATGACAGGAAACAAGTCCTGGTTCATACAAATTGACATGAATTTTTTCCATTCTGTCAAGTTGGGAAATGATAAGAGGTTGGAAGTGAAGGGAATAGGGGATGTTAGATTGGTTGTAGATGGAACAACCCAAGTTATAACCAAAGTGTATTTTACACCAGACTTAACTTCCAACTTGTTAAGTGTTGGGCAACTACAAGACAAAGGGGTAGCTGTAATGTTCAAAGGGGGTGTTGGAAAGGTTTATCACCCAACAAGGGGGTTGATTTTAACCTCCACAATGACTAAAAATCGCATGTTCCCAATTTTTGTGGTGCCCAATGATTCTGACAGATGCTTGCAGGCTAAAGTGGAGGTGGATCTTTGGCATAGGAGGTTTGGTCATGTGAATCATAAGGCTCTCAGAACGATGCAATATAATAAAATGGTTGAGGGGCTGCCCAAAGAAATTGAAAGTACTAAGGTGTGTGAGGTTTGTGCTATTGGCAAGCAAAGTCGGATTGAAATTCCCAAGAAGAGTAATTGGCATGCATCAACAAGGTTGCAGTTGATTCACACAGACATCTGTGGACCTATCAAGCCTATGTCACATGGAAACAAAAGGTATGTTCTAGTCTTTATAGATGATTTTACTAGAAAGACTTGGGTGTACATGTTGGGTAATAAAGGGGAAGCTTTTGGCTGCTTTAAGATATTCAAGGCTAGAGTTGAAAAAGAAGTTGGAAATTCTGTTAAATGTCTTAGAAGTGATAGAGGGGGTGAATTCACTTCAAAAGAATTTCAAGAATTCTGTGAAAAAGAAGGTATAAAGAGACAATTAACAGCAGCATACACACCTCAACAAAATGGGGTGGCTGAGAGGAGAAATAGAACTATTATGAACATGGTGAGGTGTGTTTTAACTGAAAAAGAAATGCCAAGGTACTTTTGGGCTGAGGCAGTCTCTTGGGCATGCCATGTTCTTAATAGATGCATAAGTAGAAGCTTGGATAGCAAAGTGCCTGAAGAATTATGGACAGGTAAAAAGCCTAATGTAAGCCACTTTAGAATATTTGGTAGTATTGGATATGTGCATATTCCAGTACAATTAAGAACCAAGCTTGATGACAAAAGTCATAAATGCATCTTTCTTGGTGTTAGCACAGAATCTAAAGCTTACAGGTTGTATGATCCTACTACTAAGAAGCTTGTAATTAGTAGGGATGTGATTTTTGATGAAGAGGCAAAGTGGGATTGGAAATTGAAAAAGGAGGAAATGCAGGAGTTGACTATTGAGGAAGAGGACAAAGTGGTAAGTTCACATGGGTCACAAGTAGAAGAAACAGGTGATGTGACCATACCACAAGGTACGGTTGAAACAGCTGCTGTTGAAACAGAGGAGGGTAGCTCAGAAGGCGAAAATGACACAATTGCCCCTATCCCAACAAGTGAGCAGTCTAAAGAGGCATCAACTTCCAGAACCAGAAAAGCACCCGGATGGATGGCCGATTATTATACTAACTATGCTGAGGAAGATTTTATGGCCATGGTTAGTATAATTAATGATCCTACAAGTTATATGGAAGCTGCTAAAGAAAAGAAGTGGGTTTTGGCCATGAAGGCTGAAATTGAAGCTATAGAGAAAAATAACACATGGGAGTTAGTTGATGCTGTTCCAGAAGTTAAACCAATTGGAGTGAAGTGGGTCTTTAAAACTAAGTTGAATGAGAAAGGGGAGGTTGAAAAATATAAGGCAAGATTAGTTGTGAAAGGGTATGCACAAAAGCATGGGGTCGACTATAGTGAGGTGTTTGCACCAGTTGCTAAATGGGATACTATAAGGTTGTTTCTAGCTCTTGCAGCAAAAAGAGAATGGGTTGTGTACCAATTGGATGTTAAGAGTGCCTTCCTACATGGAGAGTTGCAAGAGACTGTATTTATAGAACAACCTGAAGGATTTGTCAAGAAGGGAAGAGAGGATAAGGTGTATAGACTGAAAAGGGCACTATATGGTCTGAAACAAGCTCCTAGAGCTTGGTACCATAGAATTGAAGCTTATTTCAGAAAGGAAGGTTTCAAGAAAAGTTGCCATGATCATACTCTATTTATAAAGAAGATGTCAGGTAAAATGTTAATGGTCAGCCTGTATGTTGATGATTTAATATATGCAGGTAGTGACAAAATAATTTGTGACAACTTTAAGGAGTCAATGAAAAAGGAGTTTGACATGACTGATCTGGGAAAGATGAGATATTTCTTGGGTGTAGAAGTCAGCCAGAATGAGAAGTTTATTGAGTTGAATCAAGGGAAGTATGCAAAGGAGGTGGTAAGCAGATTTGGAATGGAGGAAGCTAATGCAGTTCATGTTCCTATGGTGCCTGGAGCTGTGTTAACTAAGGCAGGATCAGGGGAGGATGTTGATGAGTCAATGTACAAGAGCTTGGTAGGAAGCTTGATGTATTTAACTGTTACAAGGCCTGATCTAATGTATGTGGTAAGTTTGATTTCAAGGTTTATGTCGAAACCAAAGGAAGATCACTTTCTGGCAGCTAAAAGGGTGCTAAGGTATGTAAGGGGAACATATAATTTTGGGCTGAAATATGACAAAAGAAAGAAGGAAGGCTTGACAGTTTATACCGACAGTAACTATGCTAGAGATAGTGAAGATAGAAGAAGTACATCTGGATATGTTTGCTTGTTTAGTAGTGCTGCAGTTTGCTGGTGTTCCAGGAAGCAAGAGATAGTAACACTATCATCCACTGAGGCAGAATATGTAGCAGCTGGGTTGTGTGCATGTCATTGTGTGTGGATGAAGGGCCTACTTGAAGAAATGGAAGAAGAGACTGGAAATGTGACAATTTATTGTGACAATACTTCAACAATAAAGTTGTCAAAGAACCCAGTTATGCATCGAAGAACAAAACATATTGATATTCGTTATCATTATTTGAGGGAATTGGTGGATAAGAAGGTGGTGCAACTAGAATTTTGTGGTACAAAACAGCAGCTTGCAGATGGTATGACCAAGCCGATCAAAGAAGAAGGTTTTAATGAAATCAGGAGTGCGATGGGAGTCAGCAATGTTAAACAAGATGCTTAGTGGATCTTGTTTAAGGGGAGGATATTGGAAGAAAATCTGGCAGCATGGCATGCACGTGCATGCATGGAATAAATCGTTAAAAGTTTTAGTTTGTTTTATTTAATTTGCTTATTTCCTTCTTGTTGCAAATAAGTGGCCGAATCTTCAGGATCTGAGTCATGCTCAAGTTGTGAAGTAGTGGTAGGCTAGGTCGTGATTTAGTGGTTAGTTTTTCCCGTTTTTCTTGCTTATGAACGTTGTAATCTTGGCTATTTAAAGCCGGTTAGTGAATGAATGAAAGTATGCACTGAAATCGTTTGTGTTCTATATGCACTTGACACTTCAATCCCGGATGGCGAGATCGGGGTTTGCACGTAATCGGACTTTCGTTTTCCGAAGTTAACGTTGTCCGAGTGACGGTTCAGGAGAATCTCCGGGGCCGTCGTGTTTACATCGAAGTTAGCCCAGTAGAGTACCGATTGTATCCAACTTACTTCGATACAATCCGATTTCTTTAAACCTAGTTCCGGAAAGTTTTTATCCATTAACGCCACCAGCCGGTCGGAATCGCCCAAGTAATGAGCGATAAATGTCGCCCGACCGGTTTTCTGACGGTTAACCGTCACCGGTTGTAATAATATTCTAATAAATAAATCATCATCGATATTCGGCATAACTGTCTGCCATTTAGAAACTAGTTCTGATGCATTTTCCGCCTGTGTTTTCATTACACGGAAAACAGTGTTAGTCTTAGGGACTGAAACTAATTTCACAGTGTAAGACAGTATAACACCGAAACTGCCGCCGCCCCCACCACGTACCGCCCAGAAAAGATCCTCCCCTCCCGATTTCCGATCCAAAACCCGACCATTCACATCAACCATCCGGAAATCCGTCACGTGATCCACCGACAACCCGTATTTCCGAAGCATGGTCCCGTACCCGCCCCCGCTTAAATGCCCACCGACACCAACCGTCGGGCAAACTCCCGCGGGGAACCCGTGCACTTTACTCTTCTCGTAAATCCGATAATATAGCTCCCCGAGCTGCGCTCCAGCTCCGACAACCGCGGTTTCATCTTCGATATTAACTTCAATTGTCTTGAAATTGAACATATCGAGTATGACGAAATCCGGTTCGGTCGAGACATACGAGATTCCTTCGTAGTCGTGACCGCCGCTTCGAATCTTGATCTGGACGCCGAGTTTCTTCGCGCAGAGAACCGCGGCTTGGACTTGCGATTCGGTTGTCGGGGTTATGATAACCGAGGGTTTGGGGGTTGAGGAGGTGTTGAAGCGTTTGTTTTTTATGTAGTTTTGGAGGACGGCGGTGTAAGCGGAGGAATTGGTGGTGGAGCTGTAGACGACGGAGGAGAGATTGTCGGCGGATTCCGGTGAGTTTAACGGGAGGCATTCGAGGAAAGATTGGTAGACTGAGTCGGGATCCAGGGCTGCGTTTGAAAGGGTGAAGAATAAGAGAGTGAGTAGGAGAAAAGGCATGATTAACGGATTCATTACGGCGCGTTGTAAGTAAGAGGTTTTGGTCGGCAGCACATGCGGTGGTTTTGAAGGTTTTTGAGGTGGTTGGGTTGGGTTGGGTTGGGTTGGGAGTGGTGGGGATAAGTGAAACGTGGAAGGTAATTGATTGGATGAAGTAAACGGTTGTCGTTAAGCGAGAAGACACTGTTTGTAATAATGATATAATAATACCAAGAGTAAATTACGCTTTTATCTTATGATTTGTTTACTTTTAACCCTTTTAATTTAAAAATAAATCTTTTGTCACTCATGTTTGCATTTTATAGCTATTTTAGTTCCTTACATTAATTCAATTAAGTGTATTATAATTCAATTAAGTGTAAAAGTATTTTAGTAATAAGTAGTTTAACCCGTTTAATCTAAAAAACTCTTGTTTTAAAAACATTTTTTTAACTTTTTAAAAATCAAAATTTTTGTTTCTTTTTTATTTAAAAAAAAACAATTTTCATAAAAACAACTTTTTTAGTTTTTAAAAAAATACTTTTACTTTTTTTTAAGTTTATGAATTGTAGAAAGATTATTTGCTTTTTTATATGCTCAAGTGAATTAACAACCTTTTATTTTATCACTGAAACAGACGCTACGCACCAAAAAAGCAAACGATCCGTTGTCTTAGCACTTCGCGTTCTCTACACATGACATATTGTGCTTCAGTTTTTTTTTAATACGGTTTATATTTAATAAATAAGTAGAAGAAATATGTTTTTTAGTCTGAGAGAATGCAGAAAATGATTAAAGGTAACTGATGTTAGGACGAGGGACGCATATTGTTAAAATATCAAACGTCAAAGATTAATAGTATTACAGGTAGACGAAACATGATATTTTATTCAAACCTCAGAGACGAAAACTGTAGTTTACTCGGGTTAAAAAGACCAAATTACCTATCACGTGATCGGCTCGTGCGGGGTAACTACCGGACTTGGCAACTGACGTTAGGACCATGGACGCATAGTGTTAAAATATTAAACGTCAAAGATCAATAATATTAAAGGTGGATGAAACCTAATATTTTGTGCAAATTTCAGGGACAAAAACTACATTTTACTCTATAAAAATGGCATTTGTACTATGTTACAAATGTGCTTTGGTAATCTAATCAAGCATTTATTTTAGTGTTGGATATGAAATGCATTATCTAAAATTTGTGTTCTATTTTGAATCATACATCCACTCGTTAGAAAAGACCGACAAAACTAGGAACACAAGATTCTAATTTAATGTCGTCATCTTCCGGGACTTGCTTCCGGGAATAACAGGGATGCTTTGTTCATTCCTAAAAAAGTTACCCGGATCAACAGCTGTCTTCACCTTCGCCAATCTATCAAAATTCCCCATAAAATACTTCTCACCGTAAACCTTGCCGGAGTTGTACCCACTCTTCCCGGTTCCCTTCATCACACCAATATCCAGATCTCTATAATTCAAGAACGCGCCTCTCGGATTCTTCGACACGTATTCCGTCATGAATTTATACAAAACCCTACTCTGATTCAAGTAGTTTTGCTCCGGTTTCGGATCACCCTCGTTCCAGTTCACCGAGTACTGGATCTTGAACAAGTTTCCAGCTCGGTGAGGGAACACAGTTGCATCCGCTGGAACTTCACTCATCCTCCCGCCGTACGAGTTGAAAACGAGACCAATTTTACCCAATTCAACTAGTTTGTTGAATATGGACGTTTAACCGGATTTTGGTATCGGCTTTTGTACGTAATCGGACTTTCGTTTCAAAAAGTTTATGTTGTCGGAGTGGCGGTTGAGGAGGATCTCGACCGCGGTCGTGTTGTAATCGAAGTTTGCCCAGTAAAGTACGGATTGGATCCAACTTACTTCGATACAATCTTCTTTTTTAACTCCCAGTTCCGGGAATATTTTGTTTATTTCAGACATCAGTGTGGCGGAATCACCCAAGAAATGTGCTATAAATGTTGCCCGGGACCGTTACGGGTTGTAATAAAACTCGGATGAATAAGTTGTTATTCATGGCAGACACAACTGTCTGCCATTTGTAAACGAGGTCGGTCGCATTTTCTGTGACCGTTCTCATTATCCGAAACACACTGGGACCAGTTGCACGGTGTACGATATTATAACACCAAAACTGGCGCCCCCCCCTGGATGGCCCAGAAAAGATCCTCACCCATTGATTTCCGGTCCAAAATTCGTCCGTTGACATCGACAATCTTAGCATCGATTACGTGATCAACTGACAACCCGTATTTTCGTAGCATGGTGCCATAACCACCGCCGCTTAGATGTCCACCTACCCCGACCGTCGGACAGACTCCGGCCGGGAACCCGTGCACTTTGCTCTTTTCCCAAATCCGATAATAGAGTTCGCCCAACTGAGCCCCGCCCTCGACAACCGCAGTTTCGGTGGCGATGTTAACATTAACGGTGCGGAAATTAAACATGTCGAGTACGACGAAGTTTTTTTCTGAGGAGATATACGAGATTCCTTCGTAATCATGTCCGCCACTACGAATCTTGATTTGGACACCGAGTTTCCTAGCACATAGAACGGCGGCTTGCACGTGGGATTCTTTGGTCGGGGTGATGATGACGGCGGGTTTAGGTGTCGAGGTGGTGTTTAAACGGCTGTTTTTGATGTAAGCTTGTAGGACGGCGGTGTAGGAGGATGAGTTCGTGACGGAGCCGTAAACGATGGTGGAAATTGACGGGTCGGGTTTTGATGATTGGGCCGGAAGGCATTGGAGGAAAGATTTGTAGATTGAATTTGGATCCGAAGCTCCGTTTGAAAGGGTGAAACAAGAACAAAGGAAGAAAGCAAGTGAATAAAACATAAGTGAAGACATGTTTAGTTGTGTACTTGTGTTTTACAAAGAGTTCCATGATTGCCATGATATTTATAGTAGCACTAAAAACTAAAAAGTTTAAAGAAATTCTAAAATAATGTTGCATTAATTATATGGCAATTAATAACTTAATTAATGTCATTATGTAAATATTAAGTTTATCGGGTATGATTAGTAAGTGTGAGCAAAAAAATATTTCCCTCTTAGGGTGAAAGGGGTGGGATACCCGAGTGAAAGGGGGGTTGGCCGAGTATGCCGAGTATCCAGGGGTACACCGCCCCTTACAAATCGAGTTGGCCGGGTTAGGGAAGTCGAGTTGTGTAATCGAGTAAAATTACTCGGACGTGGGAGAGAGAGAGAGAGAGAGAGAGAGAGAGAGAGAGAGAGAGAGAGAGAGAGAGAGAGAGAGAGAGAGAGAGAGAGAGAGAGCTGTTGGAGGCTGTTTTTATTAAAAAAAAATTGGTAGACATAATCCAAGAATACAAGACTATGAAAGCGTTGGAGATTGAAAAAAAAAAGTATTCAGGATAAGATGGCGGAAACAAAATTAAAAAGAGAACAAACGGCGATTGAGTTGATTATTGAAAAACAAAAGGATCGTGACATCAAAATGTTCACTGAATCGCATGATCATCTCATAGAATCGTACTTGTCAATTGTATTGCAATGTAAACGTGAAATTGCAGCAAAGTATGGATGACAATGCACCTTTTAAATTTTTAATTTTTCTTAGCTAGCTTTTATTTATTTTGTTAATTTTCTAGTTTTTTAAATTTTTTATTTTTAGGTTTTTTATGTTTATTTTAATTTAATTAAATTGCCTTTTTTTTATTTAAATGTTTTTTTTTAAATGTTGGTGAATAAAATGAGTAGGATGTTTCCAATGAAATCTGAGTAAAATGAGTAGTTTTGAAATATTATAATAAAAAATTCAAAAAAATGCATACGAAATTGCTTGCATATTATTTGAAAGGTTTTTTACGAGCGTGAGTAAGCTCACTCATGAGGTGGACGATGTTCCCATAAGTATGACTGTTGAGCTACGGTGTCTCTCACGAACCTTCTCGATGCCCTAATAATAGTCCTCACTCCCAGAAGGAAACCCACAACTACGAAAACTCATTGTCTCAACCTGGAACATTTTTGTCCTAAGCGAGACTCGAATTCATGACCTCTCATTTGAAAAGTCATGGACCATCACTCAACCAGAAAGCTCGACGGTGGTTTAGTAATTTTACTTGGAAAGAAAATTCATGTTAATTTTTTTTTATAATATTGACACTTATATTTGTTTAGCTTTTGCAATTTGATATTTTGTAACAATGGAACCCAAAATGTACAGAAATCACACATGATACCAACGTGACAAAATGGTTAAAAGTTATAATTTAAGTCAACACGAATTGGTCATGACGTTTAAATGGAGCCACACGGGGTGAACTCATAGTGCGCCGGCGCCGGGCCACTATTGGGTTAAATAAGTGGAACCAATTTCACACGGCAAATCCAAGAACTAGTGAACCCAGGGTGGTCCATTGTTTGTGACTATTTTATTCTCTATACATTTTATTAGTTATTTTAATACAAAACCGGATTATAGAATGGGGGCTATTATAGATATACAGGAAATTATTATTGGTACAAAACTAATACATGTCATATTGTATCATACGGTTCGTATTTTTCTTAGTCCAACGATAAAAGCCATTGCACCGGACACCGGTTATTCATTGCTCTATAAGGGCTGTATAGAGTAATACGGTCCAGTGTTATACGAGCCGTATGAGGCAATACGATCCGTATAACTATGTAACATACGGGTTGTGTATTACCATGCGACCTGTATTCTCTACCTTTACTGACTTTAGTAAGGATTTTAACGTAAACGAAGAAATTAGAGGTTTTTTTTTCCAAAATAATGCGGTTAGAAAACTTATTTACCAATTGGGTGTAGTTGAAAAAATATTTACCAAATTAGGTGTTTTTCATTAATTTCTTTATTTTTAACTAATCTACTCTTTTTTTCTCCCTATTTTTTCTATTCAATGAAAATATTGATGACAGAAGTAAACTAACAAAAAACGTGGTTCATTAGTAGAACTAGACTGGACTACAAAATTGTGCTAGTTAGACTGCAAAACTGTGCAAACTGGACTGTAAAATCGAGCAAATTGGAAAGTAGAACCGTCTTCCTACAAAATCGAATGACAGGGAATGTGTAACATCCATGATTTTTATACGCCTTGTTTTGGTACAATAAAAATATTTCAATTTCATTTCTAATTCAATATATATCGTGTCACATAAACCCTAAAGTGTATCAAATTTAGGATTTCAATCTTGTATATATATCTATCTTTTATTATATAACATATAGACATATATATATATATGTATATATATACTCCGTCTTAATAAACAAGTCAAATATAAAACTTTGGGTTTTATAAAAATGAAGTACTATATTGAATAACTAGATTTTAAAACCTTGAATTTTATAAAACGGGGTTTTAATCATAATAAAATGAATAGCGCTAAAATTGTGTAAATTATAAATAAATGTGAGATTTTAATTTATAAAAATAAATAGTGATTTATATAGATAAACTTCATGCTTATTATTTTATATATATGTTTTACAAGTAAAATGGGTGCAAATTAATTGAGTTTATATCAAAGAAGACTTGGTTTGAATCCCTACCCTTTCAATTTGAACCCCACCTTTGAAATTGAACATTCTCATCCTATCCTTGAACCTATTTTACAACCCATGACCTAGTTTGACTTTTAAAAGTCAAACATGACCAATTGATGTGAATTCATCATCACAAATCAGCTAATCCGATTATTATGAGCCTGTCTAAACATTGGAAACCACGGATCGACCATATCTAGACCAATCTAACATACCAATTCGACCATTGTAGTGGCTAATTTCAAATTCAAACGGTTTTGACTTCGTAGAGTCAAACCGAGCTCAATTCACCCTCTAATCACGAAATTTAACGCGGTTTAAGCCCACAAATCACGCACAGACGATCCCCTAATGTATTCAACCCTATTTCGCGACTCAATTCATTCAAATTCAAACCAATGTCGCGTAAACGGATCCCGACAGCTTGCACTTGCCTTTTTAAATCGAATCGGGTAATTAAGGTGAAATTAATCAAATTAATATATCCATGCACCATCGTATGACACTATTCAAACCCTCAGAAGCCGTAATCGTAATCCATTTCAAGCCTAGACGCTCCTCGAGTACCAAGATCAACGGTTTCTGTATCTCGGTCGTGCACACTCGTTCCTTCTTCAATCCAGGTACCAAGTGTGTCGTTCGAATCGTAATCCCCTGCTTGTCAAAATCCCTCTGCCAATTCGTGATGGCAGAGGGTATCGAGATCGATCGGGATTAGGGTTCATAGCAGATTATACGTACTTGGATTTGTGGTTTTGTTTAATCTCATATTTTAATTTTCGTTTTACTATCAAGACCAGCGAACCACCTAGTTCAGCCGGTTAAAACACTCGGACCTGAACTAGGCGGTGTGGGTTCAAAACCCACGGCCCACGCGACCGACCTGTTTCTTTTTGCGCCCACATTTAAAGCAGACCCGACCATCATAATCATGGGTTTAAACCCATTCATAACCAAACCCAGTAACGAATACCTCCCCTGGTCCAATGGTAACATAATCAACCCACACAGGAACCACTCGGGTTCGAGCCGGGTGGCCTGTTACTTTTTTTAAATCAACTTTTACAACTCCAAAATTTATATAAAAATCATTTTTATAAATTCCACATTAATTAGAACAGAATACAAAAAGGTTTACATTTTTTGCATAAAAATATCTATTTTTATAAATTTAACTGTTAACTACTCAATATAAATTATATTATTTTTTGAGTAATTTATTTACCTAATGTATTAAATTTTGTGACAAAGTTTTATAAATGTTTCTTACAAGGTTTTATAAAATTTAAGTTATTTCAAAAGATAAATAAATAAATAAATTTATTTATTATTTATATAAATTACTTTTATAAATACACTTAGAGTTTGAATTATATTTAAGATTATTATTTTGAACCAATATTTACACCTCTTTATAACATAAATAAATAAAGTAAAAATTATTTATTTAATTATAAATATAATTTTCCCTCAATTTTCTAACTAAATAAATAAATAATAATTATTTGATTTATTTAGTTATTCAAACCCAAACTCTAATTCATTTATTTTAAAATTATTCATTTCAATTTCTCATTTTATAAAACACCTCATTCAAGTACAAACCACAATCACCTACACACCCCTTTGCAAACTACAACACAAACCCTTTGTACACACATACATTGTAACCCTAGACTTGGTCATAGACTATTGTGCATATTATTAACCTAGATTCATATACATTACACTCTAAGTTAACGTTGTGAGTTACAAGGATCACTTTGCTACCTAGCCTCTCGTGCTAGCTACACCTTTGATTCAAGTGAGTTTTACATAGCCTCTTTTACACCGTTTTACATTTTGGGGTGAATCATGAACAATATACACAATGATTTACACAAACTACACAATACAAATCCACATTACATTCATGTGTGCAATTTGAGCTTTATGTTTGAGTACTAGGTGTGTTAACTACTTTGTGCGCAATTACATGTGCAATCATTAACTATACAAGCCAACGGTTAACAATGATAGATCTATTGAGTCTGACAAACCCACCTAGTTAGGGTGATTGTTACCGACAACACACTTTATTGTGCATGCTAGTTACAAAGGTTTGATTGTACTACTTGGTTACACAATAGTAACTCTCCATAATTGCCTTATTAATCATGACTTGTATGGATTTGTTTACTCACAACTATATGATATCTATGTACAAACCTATGTAAGCTCACCAACTTTTTAGTTGACTTTATTTTAATCATGTTTCAGGTGCTAATGTTTGAGTTGATCAAGGCATGTTACACTTAAGTTTGGACCTAGTTATTTAAAAAAAAAGAACTTGTTATGTATTTCTCATTATCATGTACCTTGTTGGGTTTTATTGAAATGAAATGTGATTTTTAAACATATTACAATCTAGTCAACCATGTGCTCATGAACAGTCTACATGTTCCGCCCCGACGTATACCGTCGTCGGTTGGGGTGTGACAGAAGGATTATGTCAGCCTGAACCTGCAAAATCGAATGAGAAAATGGTGTAAACCGAACCTGCAAAATCGATGTGAAGTGGACGTCGCCGTCAACGACAATGGTAAAGTCACTCGGAAGATCGATGTTGTTTTGGAGTACCCACCGTTTGAAGAATGAGAGCATGAAGGAAGTATGGAGAGACGATTGCAGTTACAAATCTGATTTTAGTTATCATTTAATTAATAAAAAAGGAATATTAGGTTTAAACCCATTTTGGGAAATATTTTTTCAACTACACCCTTTTGGTATATAATTTTTCTAACTACACCCTTTTAGAAAAAAAGAAAAAAAAACCTCGAAGAAATTAATAGGGAATACGTAAACCAAGAAATTAGTAGGTATTTCAATGTAAATGAAGATATGTCACGTGAGAAGTTCACTTAAAGCAGAGAAAATAAGAAATATAAATCTATTTTGAATGAAGAAACAAGAAAAAGAGAAGTGGTGATGCAGAATTATGAATCAAAGATGGGGCAATAATTGATGCATAATTATTGAAGGCTTAGGGGTTGTTTGGCAAGTGCTGAACCATTAAGAGGTCTGAATGGTTTAGCATTGTTTTTCAGCTGAACCATTAAGAGGTGGGATTTTAGCGAAACAAACACCCATTACCTTTGACCGATTCAGATGTAGCCTCTTAATGGAATCATTAAGAGGCTACCAAACAACCTCTTAGACCCATGAAGCTTTAATCAAGACCTCTATGCTTTCATTTTTTACACTTTCACAAATAGGACAAAACTTCAATAGACCTTCGCAAGCAAAGGTAGACATGGTGAAAAATTACAAGTGAAATGGTTTGCATAAAGTACAACTGCGCTTTTGATCTTAGTTATTTCTCATATTAGAAAACGTAGATAAGTAAACAAGCAACAAACATAAAATACTAAAGAAATACAATGTAATTAACAATTGTTACAAAAGTGTAGAATACCATTAAAAGAAATATTAACCATAAGAAACATACATTATGATTGAACCAAAGAGAAAGTTTCATTCTTGAACTTGGGCAGTTTAGTTTGCAGTTCGCACACACACTTACAAACATACAAGAGTGTATTAGTGTACTTTATTCTTAACAGAGTTGATTATATTTTACGAAAATCATTACACCTCTATAGTATGTTAGTGAATAGTTATGAGTACAATCATGTGATTCCGAGCTCCACTTTAATGCATCTACTTTTGTCATGTACCTGATTTTATTCCATCAATTCTCACTAAAATCATGTCATATACAAAGCATAACTAGCGTATAAACTTTTCATTTATGTATCATCAACAAATGTATGTCTAGACAGCAAAATTCAATACATATGTGAAATGGACTCACATAGAATTTGTTTGATGTGCAAATGATAACACAATACTTGAGTTTGCTATTTAATGAATGAAGTCTAGAAAACGAGTATCACAAATTTATAACTCATTTAAACACACAAGGGAGAAAGAGAGAATAGGTATGTATAGTGGTAATTTGAATCACAAGAACAATCATTGTTAGTGGTTTATTCGTAAGATCAATCATGTGAATGGCGTTATGTAACGTTTACAGAGGTTTAGGTCCTGGTACCATCTTAATTGCTCAACAACTACATTATACAGAGAGAGATCATAGATGGTCGGGACCGTTGGCCAAGCATGTCTCACTTTGTCATGTACTTATTGTTGATGGATTAGTTCCTACTTATTGAGAAACCATCTTGGAATACTAAAGTTTATACAGGAGGTCATTAAATCATGATGAAAGAAATTTGCTTTTCAAAAAAATATATATGATAATTTAAGAAACACTTACCATCAAAATCATGTATTATTAAACTCATAATATTTGATATTAATAAAGTTCTTGTGTACTTCTCCAAGCCATGTATGATTGATTCGAAATCTTCAATCTATATTAAATCAATCATATCGTTTTGTATATGTTTTTATTGACTTTGAGAAATGTGAAGGAAGCTGCCGTTCATGAAAAAAAAAACTTATGGATCTTGACTAAACCATCTTATCTCAAATTAAGATTAAATTAATTTGGGTATCTACGATCTGGTTTGATATGTTTTAACAAAAATTATAAGTCAAGCTGCTAACTTTTTTTTTAAAATTTTGAACAGCAATAATAATATGAAATCCTATAGTCATAAGGGAGACCACCATTTTTTCCCAATAAAGCCATAGATTATGGCCCCTAGTCTCTAGCCAAATAGAAAGCTTTAACTTTGATGTCTTCAACCAACTTTTCCAACTTGATTATCATTTTCTTAAATATGCAATCACATCGAGCATTATAAAAATGTTGATTATCATTTTCTTAAATATGCAATACACGTATCTATGTGACCAATTATCCAACCAACAAAACTACTTGTTACAAATAGCATCTTGCTCTTGCATTATAAAAATGTTGACTAATTTAGCTAGCATTAAACTTGGTAAAATGAAATGATTCAATAATTGAAAAATTAGATTATTTAGGAATACATATTGAATGCTTAGATTACGCATTGAATTTATGTGAATCCAAAAGATTTTAGTGAAAATGAATTCGAATGATTCATTGATCGGGATGACGGAACCGTCCAAACCGATCTGTTTTAGTAACTTATGAGTCAAACTGCTAACTACAGTTTTGGGAAACGATAAACAACATTTCTTTTTATTTATTTATTTATGGTTTGAACAGTTTCTTATTTTTTTTATTTTTAAAATCGTTACTTTGTCTTAAACGGTAGGAAAAGATCAAAATAGTTCGTAAATATAATATTTATAAATAATTACATATTCTGAAAAGTAATAAAAAAAAATTAGACACACGGTTTGGTTTATACAACCGGTACCAAATTTCAAACCGCCAGTGGAACTATTAAACCACTAAAGTGCAAATTTGCACCACGTAATCTCAAACCGACCGAATTAGTCGACTTGCTTAAGTTTAAATAACTAGATCATACTCAACTATACTAAACAAGTTTATGATAAGTTTACTGTATTTTTATATTTGCATTTACTATTTACACTATAATAAAAATCTTATATCACATTTCTCTGATTTAAAAAAAAAACTAAAATATTGCAAATAAGATAACTATAAAATAAATGTAAAACACAGACCGAAGATTTTGAGAAACATCGGACAATTGGAAGAATCATATGTGGAGTTCTCATTGCTGACGTCATAAATTGAAGAAGTCAAAGATAGAACCGATCAAATTAATAAATTCTTAAATAAGAACCAAATATTAAATTTGCTCCTAGTTTTCTAGTTTGCCTTTTGAAAAGGTCAGTTGACTTTCTCATCCCTAAAAGTCAAAAGTCAACTAATCTTAATAGATTAACATGGATTTGAGATATATTTTATTAGAGAGAAATGAATATAATGTTATCATAAAAATAAGTGTTATGTGATAATGTTATGAATTACACTTTAATTATTTATCCAAATAGTATAGTTTGGGAAAACTTATGATGAAATGATTGTTTCGTGTCTAATTTGCTAACATTTTCAAAAGGAAGTAGTGCAAGTTAGGATATTGTTGTCGTCATTATTGTCACTTTTCTCACTGATTATTTAAAGGAATTGTACGCTACAATGGTTGATTATGATTGTTTAGGTTTTATTATTTTATAATTTTTTCTTAATTCATGTTAGCTCATATTATATGATCATACCTTTTATAAGGCTAAGAAACAACAATTGGTAACTTAACATTTTAAGAGTATGGATATTTTAGTCTACTAAAATTCTAGGTTTTTTGGGTTTCTTGTTCTTCACTGGGACTAAACCCACGCTCCAAACGGTAAAGGCTGATGCAAACAAAAGGAAGGAGGATATGTCAAGAAATTGGATTTCAACATCTGAAGATCTTTGTATCGGCTTAGTGAAATTATCGATCACCTATAGAAGTTAGGTTGGGAAAATGGTTCGTTGTGCTTGTTTGTTGTTTGTACCACTTAAAAGATGTTGTGGTTGTTGTTTATATATGTGTTGGTTTGTTGTTTATTATATGTTGGCTTGCTATTTGTTCTAGTTTTTTGGTTTGTTGTGCTGCTTATATATGTGTTGGTTAATTGGTTTAATGCGTTGGTTTGTTGTTTGCTATTTATACCACTTAAAAAATGTTGTGCTGACTTGCTCTTAGTAGACGTGTTGGTTTGCTGTATATTATGTGATGATTTACTGTTTGTTGTTAATCCTAGTTTAAATGTGGGTTTCTTGTTTGTTACGTGTTGTTTTATCACTACATGTGTTGTTTTAAAAAGTATTATGTGTTGTTTTTTAGTAAATGTTTACGTGCTGGTTCGCGGTTTAATATTTAACGCTTTACGTTATTGTGTTGTTTTGTTCATTTTTGTATCATTTTTACATTATTCAATCCTAAAATGTGTTGTTTTCAATATAATGTTGTTTCTAGATTCCATGAATCAGTCCCAAAACAACACAGTTTTATGGTAAAACAACACAACTTCGTAATTTTTTTTAAATATAGCAATACTATACTCAAATTAAAGATAAAAAATGATCGATTTTATGATGTAATTTTTTAAAAATTTAATTTAGTTTAAAAAGATTGAAAAAATGAAGGATTGTTTTTTTTTCGAGAATCATATTAATCTTGAGAACTGCGATAACCATATGAGCACTTGTACGTAGTGCATTGATAATTTAATGAAGTAGTGGGGTAGCCGATTGTGTAACGCCTTATCTATTACACTTAAAGCAAAAATGTACATATGCATTATACGGTTCTCATAGTTCTCTACATGTTTGGATTCAAGTTTAGGTGGGGTGAGTCGTGTTTGTAATCTCTTTGTAGGTTTTGTATTTTCTAAACGCCTGGATAGCTCTTTGAATCATGTTAGACACTTTCAAATTGAAATATTTTGGTGGTACAAACAAAAATTCAATCGGATAAGACAGAGAAATTGCGAAGGACAAATATGCATTTTCTGTTATGAAATCTTATATGAGAATTGGTGTTGAATTCGATGACTTTAAACCAGACCAAAGATCATCTATTTATAGGAGGGGAACCAATTCAACGAATCATTACAACTTTTCATGAAATGGTATGACAGTTGACAGTTATAATCGTTTTTAACTATTAAAGTTACATCAGTAGAAACTTTAATAGAAAACACCATCACCATCAGTGCTAACTATGTTACTAGCTAAGTTCCAACTGATATCAAAGTTTCTATTGATGTTCATACTTACCATTGAATATCAATTTCTATCGACCGTCAAAGTTTCTACTGATATTACAAAGTTGCTACTTAAATCATAGTTTCTATTCATGTTCATTCTTACTACTAAACATCAGTTTCTACCCACTATCAGAGTTTCTGTTGATTGTCAAATCCAAACATTTTTTAATTCATCGTGTGCATCTGAAGCAACTTCCGGTTCAACCCCCATCAGGTCTGACCCTGCGTCAGGGGCATTGTCCCAAACCCTTGTAGTCACTAGGGGGCTTCGCCCCATTAAACCATCGGGTTCGAAGTAATTGAAATGAGTAGAGTTTTGTAAAAATGTGAACTCCACACATCCCAAGTTGTAACAATGTTTATACTCCTTTCTATTTGGTCATAAATGAATTCATCTAAACTAAAACGACAATGATAACGTTAAAATTATCAATACTCTTATCGTTATATATAATATTTTTCAGGTATTTCCACTTATTAGAGAAAAAAAACTAAAAAGATATGAACTCTTATCAAAACTGGTTGGTAATGAAGAATGAAAATGAGAATAGAGAAATAAAAAAGAAGAGTTAATTGCACAAATGGTTCGTATGGTTTAACCAAATTGCATGTTTAACCTACGTGATTAAAAAACTGTAATTTAATCCAAACATTTATGAGTTGGTTGCTTTTTTTACACCTGACATTAATACTAGTTAGTTTTTAATGAAAAATTACCCCATGTGCCATCTAGATGAGGGTAAACTTTTCAAATGTAAACCCTAGTAAACAAAAATGCATAAAAAAATACAAAACAACAAAAAAAATTGTTTTTTATGAGGTTTTTTGTTTATTAAAAAGAAAAAGAAATGTAAAGAAACTAAGGTAGTCCTCTTATTCCGTTCACATGACCCCTTGCTCACAGAATGATCTCAAACCATTTGACAATTTGGTCACTAGCATCCGAATAGCATTCTTGGGTTTTTCTACCGTAATTTCCTCCTTAATTGTTGTCTTAATTTATTTGCAACTAGGGATTTTTAACCAGTGAGTCAAGCCGAGCCAACTTTAGCTTAGACGGGGTCATAAAAACTTACGCCAACTCATTTATTTTTTAAATTTTAATAAAAATATACAAATTTTACATATACGCAGAATTTATTCACATATTCAATACGAGCCAACAGGTTTTGATTAATGTAAAACTTGAACTTAGAAAGATTTAGATTAGAGTGCCATTTGGGCGGGTTATAGCTTATAAATATTTAATTTTGGTTTTAATTTAAACGGATAACGAGCAGGCTTCCCTTGACTCGAGTTTGGCTCGTTTACAAACCTAGATAGCTCGGTTCAACCAGTTTACAAACAAGACAATTTCAAGCGAGTTTTTTTCGAGATTTTTTCAAACGAGCTTTAAGACATGAGGTTTTCAATAAATCAGCAGAAAACCATGATACATGCTAAATATAGTTAATATAAATCTGAGTAACTTTTTAAATAGTGTGTAAATTTATATTTAAAAAAGTATTTTGACCATGTTATATTCATTATTGAATGTTAACAAAGATAATATGCAAAGTATGTAAATTTTGTTCTAGAGGATTAAGATAATCATTGTCAGTTACACCTTGAAAACCGGACTTGACATGGTTGAGACTGGACCCAATGACCCATGACTTATCGATAAGCCGAATACAGTTAAAACTTAAAAATGAAAAACACCAAAACTATATATACATCCTTTTACGATTACGTGTGTGACGGATACAAGAGTTTTGGTTAGAGGTAAAATATGAGGTCGGTAAACCGAGTCAGGTCAAAGAAAACGAACATTAGAATAGCATGAAACATTTTAATACAAAGAAACTTAAAATAATTTTGTTACACAAATTAGTACACAAGTCTTTCAATTAATGTTTTTTAAACACTGATTAAACTAAGGGTTTTTCTAATTACATGATAGTCTATTTTTCAGTTACATCATAATAAATCTACTGTATTAATTAGCTTGACTATAACTAAATCAATCAAAGTTCAGTTTCTTTTAACTAAAGGGTTTTGTTAAATGCGTAATAATGATAATACGATTTTAATGACAAAAGAGTCAATGTACCGGTAGATCATATAAACTCCAATAAAGATAAAAGAAAATGTAATTTTTACCGGGTGTTTAGTAGGGCTGACAATTTTTGATACGGACGTCGTTAACACGACACGACATGACACGTAATTAACATGGCTCGCGTTTGACCTTAACATGTTTCGTGTCTTAAACAGGCCGACACGTTAAGCCACAGTTAAATTCGTGTGTAAACATGTTAAAAACATATTAACCTGTTAAGACCCGTTAGTGACATGTTAACACTTAACATCTTATTTGCATCTAGGCACAACCCAAGCCCAGCATTCCAATTTTCTACTCATCGGCATCTTTACCTACGCAAGTCTGATTCTTGACCTAAATTTTGAAACTCGGAATTGTCTCGTGTTTGACCTTAATAGGTTTCGTGTCTTAGACATGTCGACACGAGAAGAAAGACCCATCAGAACTTGAAATTATCTTTAATGGATGTTTTGATTTGACTTTTATAGGTTTTTGTTTTTAAAATGTATAGGATTTACTATCTTAATGGATGTTTTGATTTGACTTTTTAAACTTTTTATGAAGTTTTGACATTTTTTCTTTCATTACATATGTAATATTTATTTCTCCCTCTAAACAGGTCGTGTTCGTTTTTGAAAAAAAATGACACAATTAGTAATCTTGTCGTGTTCGTGTTGAGCACAACAGGTTATCTTGTCTTATCGTGTCGTGTCTGACATGTTATGTCTAGGGGTGTGTTTTTTTATCCGAACCCGAATACCAAACCTGATCCAAATCGAACCCAACCTGATTAAGGGCGAACCCGAGGAATCCAACCCGAATTAGACATTAACCCGAACCCGATTTGCTTATATGGTTTGGTATTTGACTTAAGTTTCTTCAAATCGGGTCAACCCGATTATATCCGATTATAGGTTTTAAAGAAATCCCGAAATTTTATAAGTTATAATATAAATATAATACATTAATCATTATAATATAAATATAATACGTAAGAACTTAAAGTTATAATATAAATACAATACATCATTAAAATATAAATATAATACATCAACTATTATAATATAAATATAATACTTAAGAACATAAAGTTATAATATAAATATAATACGTCATTAACTCCTGATTTGGCCTCACGGTTGCAGCAACATTCGAGAATTGCAACAAGCATCTTCAACATCATTAATCAACATATTCATTGCTATTCCATCGTCAACAATCATCTTCCGTCAAGCATTCGTCTTCAGTCTTCATCATCGTAAGTTTTGTTGCCGTGAATATATGTATAAATGTGTGTTTATATAAATAAGATATAATTGATGAAACTACAAAGGTATTTTTTTAGTTAATCATTGTAATTTTTATTCATGTTAAATCTAACCATTTTAATGCTTATTTTATTTGGTTTTTTTTAATTTAGCATTGGAAACAAACGAGCATGTATGAAGAATGAAGAATGTTTCTTTTTTAATATTTGGTTTAGCACATTAAGTTTCTATTTCACAATTCCTTTTTACTTGATACGATTGGTTTATAAAATTTGAGATTTTTGTTTGCTACTGTTCCAATTCTATCAACTTTCTTGTAAACTCTTCCAAATCTCATTGCATATACCAGATCTCTTGCATGGTTTTAATAAATTTCTAAAAGGTTTAAAAATAAACTTACAAGGTTTAAAAAGTAAAAGTTTCATTTTTGTTGCTATATAAATAGGATAATGTATTTATTGTAATTTGATTAACAAAACCGAATACCTATTAAAACCAACCCGATTACACCCTAACCAAATAACCCGAAACCCGAGTACACATTCTTATATGGTTCGGTATTTGGTTAGATTTTCAACGTTCAAAAACCGAGGAACTCGAACCAAATAACCCGATTACCGATTAACCAACCCGAATGACACCCCTAGTTATGTCAGCCCTAGTGTTTTCCAAGGTTAAAAAAAATCACAGAAATGTTTTTTTTTTTTTATGTATAACCGATAGAAGTGTTATATCTACTATTCAAGCTCCTAGAGGAAAGCTCAACTTAATTTGAATAATAATTTGTAGAGATTTTTGGTTTCATTTTTTTTATATATATTTATGTGATTTTAGTTATATTTATAAATATAATAAAACTTAAATAAATCGGGGTTTTAGCGACGGGTTTGCAACAAAAATCTTGTCGTAATTTAAATAAAAATTGAAGTGTGCCATAAAAGTTCATCAATGATTCGTCGTTAAAGTCTTTACTCGTGCCTTGATCGGCCAACACTTTCATCGAAGGATTAGAGACACTTATACCTTTACCTATGACGTTCAAAATCCTTTGATTTATTATTAATGCAACATATCAAGATTCATAGTTACCTTCACAAGAAGAAAATATAATTCATATTTAAAAATCTATTTTACTGTTTTTGTTTCATGTTTTCAGACTACACACATCACATAAAGTGAATATAATATAAGTTTTTAACCTAACCCGCAACTTTAGCTTTTGGGTTTACTCATGGGCCCGGTCTAGGCCCATTACTAGGCCCAGTACCATACACAATTGAAACATGAAAATAAGCGTCAAGACTAGAGTCCATATCATTGTATCAAAACAAAAGGCTTATTAAGTTTAAAATAATACAAAATAGGTTTTTCACAAAAAAAAGGCTTACACTATAAAAAAGTTTAATTCTTATATTTTACACTAATCATTATTATAAGAATTAATTACACGGATGGCCCCTGTGGCTTACCCAGATTTCACTTTTGGCCCCTATGAATGAGAAACTACAAATTTGGGCCAATAGTTTGCACGATTGTAACACATTTGATCCCTGAGTTGGATAGACGTTAAGTTTATCTGTTAAGTAAGTGTAAAATAACCTAAATGCCCCTAAGTATTAAAAATATAAATAAAAAATTAGGCCACACCACCAACCTACCCACACACACTTCATATTCTTCAATACCCACCACCACATCCAGCAACAACTCTGCCCAACACCAGACCATGGTGACACCACTGGACTTAAAAAAATAATAAAAAAATAAAACACTTTTTGATATGCCTGTACACAAAGGACAGCATCATCGTGATTCTCAAATATGTGGATATGGTGATTCTCAAATGTGTGGATGGGCGATCCAACCCCATTTGTAGTTAGATTCCGACGATCAAACAAGCGAATAGTATTATCAGCGTAGAAACCATCGGAAGTTTGATTCACTGAACGGTTCTATTTTAGATCTTTGAAACCGTCATGGAATTTGATTCAATGAACGGCGATGTATTCTGGTTTAGAGAGGCACCCACCCGATCTGGTGAAGCTCGTTTTTTTTCCAATGTGGTTGCCGACGAATTTAGGTGGTGGATCTGTGTTTTGATCGCTGCCGTTGAGGGCTTCATAAGCATCCGACCTCCGGAGAATTTGCAGATCTCATCATCGATTAGCACTGAACCAAGAAAAGTCCTTTTTTGTCACTTGCCGGCAAAGTTTCGTCTTCACCACCGGTGGATGGAAGATGTTGATGCTAGGTTTGGTTGCCCCTATGGTGGATCTGGGATTGTAGTGGGAGTGGGTGAGGGTATTCACCAAGAAGGTGGGAATAATCTAAATTTTTTTTTTACTTTTTAATATTAAGGGTAAATTAGTCATTTAATAAAAAAACTTAACTATAAACTTAATGTCCATCTAACTCTGGGGCCAAATGTGTTACAGATGTGCAAACTATTGATCCAAACCTGTAGTTTTCCATTCATAAGGGCCATAAGTGAAATCTGTGTAAACCACAGGGGCCATCCGTGTAATTAATTCTTATATAAATGAATAACTTTCTCTTTCACGTGTCGACTTTTGGTTAAGTCTATATTTTTGTTTTTCGTATCTCTCTCTCCTATTAAATAACTCTCTCTACTATTAAATAGTAATGAATTTAAATAATTAAAATTCTAAACTTTATTTTAATATTTTATTAAAACTTACTAAACTATAAGAATTTTTCAATTAAATCTTATTTTAAAATGCAATTTTATAATACTTAAATCTTCATTATTTGTTATTTATAATTTTTAAATCTTCATTATTTTATTAAAACTTACTAAGTTATAAGAAGATTACCGACGGATCTATCTCCGACCAATTTTTACATTTTGCAAAGGATTTCCGTCGTATTTTCATTTTATTAATATTATTATTATTATTATAAAAAATTAAAATTTTAAAAAACAAATAAACCATAGATCAAATTTTTTTATTAATAACAAAAATTATTACATTACTTGTTTTTTTATAAAAAAATTAAAACAACTATTTGCGAGGACCGGAATTAGACGCATCATTATTCGCGCGAGCTCCACAAAGCTCATGTGTCTCTTTCGCCATATTAGTGAGGATCCGGCGTAGCTCAGCGAACTAGGCGTCCACGGTGGGATCCTACACACATTAAACAATTTAATGGTACGTTATTAAATAGTATATTATTTATTTCTAAATTGAACAAATTAATAACAATAGTGTACATACGGGAGGTGAAGTAGGAATGTATGATCTCCCGGCGCTATGCGTCCCGGTGAGCCTGTAAGGGTAAAATAAGGATCGGTGGTGGTCCCGGCCCCAAATATACGTCCTTTGTGGACGCCGCCGGTTATCTCCAACCATAGGCTGGTCTCATCAACCTTTCACCCGGAAGCCAACGCCTGCTCCTTTCGTTTGTTAAGGTCCTCGCCGCAACACACAAATTTGTGATGGTTTTGATGTCCACGTTTCATTTTTCTTATATAAAATTACGTATATTATCGACGCGTGGGTTCGCGGCGTCGTTTCAACAATAATTTTTTCATGGTTTTACGTTCACAACCTGAAACGCGGGGTCCTAATACTAGTTTCATATTCAAAATATTTGATAGTTTAACACAATAAGTGATGCGGATACCCAGGAGCTGATCCCATTCTCCAGTGGGATCCAGGTTGAAGATTATTAGAAATTTGAATATATTTAATTCCTTAATTATTGAGTTTTTTATTAATATTTATAGTATCTTTTATTTATTTGGGTTGTTTATGTTTATCTCTAAGGTTGTTAGGGTCTAATATAAATAATGTTGTCTGGTAAATGTTTAAGTGAGTTTTTTAGATTGAATTTTATTTGTCAAGAAACCTTAGGGTTTTTATGGATTTTGAATCCTTGAATATTTTTAAGTCATTTGATTGCTTTCGTTCCTGCATCACTTAGTATCAGAGCTCTTGGTTGTATCAAATGGCTACTTGTGGAGAGGATTATCTTCTTAACTGCAGATTCGCCGATAGAGACAGTGGTCAAGTTGTGTTCGATTCACAAGGTCGTAAAATTCCGAAAACTGACCCAGATGTTGTCATCTGGGATGAGAACGTTGGGAAAGAGGAGCATCCTGAAGACGGCGACATTATTTATCATTCACCTCCTTGTTTCGATAATTACAGGGATGAAGAGGTGAGCAAAGCAGAATATTTATTGGTTACAAAAGCCTTGAATGGGGTTGTCATTCAAGGGGGCAAACCGTTGCAGGGGATTGATTTTTTGTCCGGATCCGACCGTGGCGCGACGAAAGAAATTATCGGTTTGAATGGGGAGTCTTTGAAATGGGAGATGTCGGAATATGCAAGAATGTCCACCACTATTTTTGTTGATTTTTTTATGCATTGTTCGGGTGTTAATGGTGACTCTACGACGGCTATGGAAGGTGTTCCTTTTGCCATAGATCACCGGAAATTCTTTGGTGAAGATCGTGTGGCTTTGGAAAATAAAACTAACATATTGATAATAGAGGAAACTTTGAATTTTGAGTCGATAAGTTTGGAAGGTGATAAGGATGGTGAATCTATACTCTCTAATAAATGAAGATAATTTGGGACACGTGTAGCTCCCACGTTCATTTTCAGCTTTGTTTTCCCGCTCAAACCCATTTACACAATCTGGTAATACACGCGTATCTTATGACCAGATGTGAACTAACCCTAATTTCAAACTCATACGACCTCATTCCTCTCCGGTTCCTCTCATCTTTGTCTTATCAATTTTACTCTCTCTTCTCTCCCCACAATCGGCTATCTCCCGAGACCCACCGCTGATTCCTACCAATCTTCAGGCCGAGTCCAATCATCACGGAAACTAATGAAATCAGAGTGAAAGATGAAGAACAAGAAAAGCTGATATTGATGATGAAGATGGTTTCTATACGAACGGTTTTCTTATTTCACCTAAACCCTTGAGTATGGTCGATTAATCGATTTCAAATACCACCATGTAAGTTCTTTGTTTATCCTGGATTCAATTTCTGAAACCCTATTCGATTTCCCCCTTTGACGATGAAAACATAATGTTGTTAGCCCTAATTTCGTTTTTTCTTTGCATACGGTGTTGTTGGTAACCATAATTTTGGTTTTTCAATGTGTTACCTTACCTTACCTTTGAGGCTGATTTGATTTTTTTTTTTACGTTTTTTTATGTTGATTTTTGTTAAGCTAATCATTAGATTATTATTGTTTATTGGTCAAGGTTTGTTGTAGGCGAGAAGTTGAAAGATTATTAGTTGATAAAGAACATGAGAAAACTAAATGGGTTCCAGCTTTTGTGAAGGTAGGATATTTGTTTTAATTTTTTCCAAAATTATTCATTTTATTGTTCTCTTCATTTCTCTTTCACTTTTATATTTTTTTCCTTCATGCTATACTATCAAATCACATATTAATGCAGGAAAATCAGTTTCACAATTGGTTGGAGAATGGCCATCAGTAGATGTAAGTTGGGGTTATACGATTCACAAAGTATGGATAGATTTATAATACGTCTCATATGCACTATTATTGAGTTATTGTATGTTTGGATTCATTTATGTTCTAGCTGTTGTTGACTAATGCAATCAATCTAATTAAAATGACAGGTTTTGCCAAATGATGTTCAACTATTTAATCCACCAGCTATGTTGGAGAAGATGAACACAAGGTGAAGCGGCTCCAAACTCTTTCTTCATGGTATTATTATTTCTTCATTTATCACATTTGTTCAATATTTTTGCTATTTTTTACTTTCCTTTATATGTTTCAAGGAAGCAACAATAAAGATTTTCATTTCCAACAACTTTTTTTACAAACTTAAATTCCCAGATATGCTGATACAGGCTATTAAGCTTAAGTACCTAATAACTTTTCTTGCAGCTTGAAAAGTTGAACTTCCGAGGCATTGAAGTCGTCTTAGTTACTTCAGGAGCTGTTGGAGCCAGCGGCCAAATGATTAAATACAGAAAAATTATCACTAGCAGGTCCTTATCTTTCTTTCCTTTTTGTTTTCATAGCATTTGAAAATTCTTTTGTACAAAATTATTAACTTCTGTTAATTACTTAGTTAGTTATCGATGGTGATAGTTTGCTATTGTAGTTTTGCTGATCTCCAAAAACCACAAGTTGAACTTGATGGAAAAGCTTGTGCAGCTGTTTGCTGTTGGTCAAAATGGTTTGATGGCCTTGTATGGCACTTTATTCAGCTAGGTATGGGTGTTAGTTTGCTTGAATTAAAACCAAAAGAAAATAACACGGGTCTTTTGGTTTATGTTTACACAATGCTTTTCTTTACAGCTGGATGTGATCTCCTCAATTTCTTGTCACGGATAATGATTTCAAGAATGCAGATTTCAGGGTGCAACTTTGTCAAATAGTGGATCATTGTTAGATCTTAGAAGCATCCCAATTTTCAATGAAAATAATGCTATCAGTACTAGGAAAGCTCTTTATGAGGTATTTAAATGCTGGATTTCAATTCCATACATTTATAGATATATGTATCAATATCACAGTTATAAGTATGCTTAATCTCAGGAAATTTCTGTCTTTCAGGATTACTCTGGTATTTATCGTGTTGTTGAGTGATGTGAATGGACTTTACAACGGTCCTCCTACTAATCTGCACTTAAAGCTAATCCATACATATGTTGAACAGAAACCTCAAAAGGCGATCATTTTTGGAGACAAGTCAAGGATGGGAAGAGGTGGAAAGGATTCAAAAGTAAAAGCTGCATCCAATGCAGCAGCTTATTCTGGTACACCAGTTGTCATTGCAAGGTATCATATTCTAGAATCTAGATCCACAAAATATGTATATGATGATCACTTAAAAATACTTGATTTTAGTTTCTTTGCTTCACTTTTTCTTCATAGTGGCTATGCTCCTAATAACCATCATAAAGGTTCTAAATGGAGAACGTGTGAAGTACTCTATTCCATTAAGATGCACATATATGGATTCCGGTTACTGAAATTGGTAAGAACATTAGATGGCAGTTTTAGCTCCTGAAGCCTGATGGAAATCTCCTCAACTAAAATTGAGATAATGAATCTTCAATCATACAATTGTTTATTCACTAGAAATCTACTGTAATATGTAATTTTAATAATAAGAAGTATTTGAGATAATAAAATCTACTGTAATACGTAATTTTGATTGTTGTTTTTGCATACTGTATTTCGTTGGTGGTTAGTCTGTTTATTTTTTAACTGGTCTCGCATTTTTTTTGCAGTTATTTATAGGTGGTAACAGGTCAAGTTGTAAATCGTCAGGTGAGGTGTCAGCCTACAGCTTGGGTTTAGTTATTGACATGTGGTAACGGGTCGGATTGCGGATGGTAGGATAGCGGGTTTTATTGCAAGGGTCAGATTACATTGCATGTTTCATTGAGCTTTCATTTCATAACGGGTCAAATTGCAAGTTGTACAAAGAAGTATTTAGAGATTTGTGAACTGTAATTTCATTTTTTATTATTGTATTTGTAATGTAATGTAATTTTAACTTCGGTTATAAAAAAATATATACACATTTTATAATTATACCGGTTTTTTATTATTCAACCTGTGTAGTACACGAGTCTCTAACCTAGTCAATTAATAAAATACATGATTTAATGGAGGATAAAGGTGGAATTAGTGCAGCTCGAATGGAAGAATTGAGGCCTATTAGGCCATCGCAAATAGAATTATGGCACATTGCAAAAGGATGGATTAAAGGAAAAGATTATTGGCCCAATATTTAAAGAAGATGGTGAGGTATTGCTGCCTAAAAATGAGCACATCGATGGGCTAGCACAAGCCCAAAAATCAAATGAGTCACCTACTGGACCTGTCATAACAAAGTTTAGTCCATGCAAAAAAGCTAAGGTCCCTCACATTCAATTCGGTTGGATGCCTCTAACGTGTTCAATCCCGTCTGCATTTTCTAATTCAGGTAGTCCAAGAAACTTCCGCATGGGCAGCAGAGAGAAATTTATTTAATTTAAAGGAGCCGGTGATCCACTCAAAATTCTCAAGATTCGATGACGAGTCTTTTTCGAAGAAGGGGATAATGATGCAGCGAATACCCAGGAGCTAAACCCATTCTGGAATGGGATCCAGGTTGAAGATTATTAAGAGATTTGAATATATTTAATTCCTTAATTATTGAGTTTTTTATTAATATTTTTCCTATCTTTTATTTATTTGGGTTGTTTATGTTTATCTTTAAGGTCTAGTATAAATAATGTTGTTTGGTAAATGTTTAAGAGAGTTTTTTAGATTGAATTTTATTTATCAAGAAACCTTAGGGTTTTTATGGCTTTTGAATCCTTAAGTATTTTTTAAGCCATTTGATTGTTTCCTTTCCTACATCAATAAGTTAGAGGAAAAGGACAAAAGAAATGAATATATGTTCACCGTTTTTACCGGTTCTCTAACAGATTGTCTTCTTTAAAAAAAAAACAGATTGTCTAGCAACAAACCAATCCACTTATTCACCGGTTCACGTGTCAACTGACCGACCAATTTCATAAACATTGGTTAGACTACCCATGAAAGCCGGTCAATTATTTTATTTCATTTTTATATGAACATCTTACTTTCCTCTTTAAAAAATGAACCCTTTAATAAAAAATAAAAAAATATACGCTGGCTTAAAATAGCGTGACACGTTTGAAGACGTTAAGGTTCCAAACGTCGAGGCAAAACTTCATGTAAACAAGACGTTTAATATAAAAAAAATATCAATAAATTATTTATGTTATAAATCTCACATTTATGACATACATTATACCTCCCATTAGGAGTATTGAATAACACAATTATTGTATGGTTCGTTTTATTTGTATTACCGGTGTATATATATATATATATGTTGTTGTATTTGATAAAAGTAATGATATAATATGAAGCTTTCCCTCCTTCTTTCTCTTTGTTTTCAACACGTTATCAGCACGATAGTCTCTCCAATAGTTTTCTTTCTTGGAAACCACAAAAAATCAACCACAATCACCGTTGCTACATCTCTGTTTCGATTGGAGATAACCACACAAATAAAATGCAAGCCTCTATGGTCTATCGGAGCAACCAAGATCTCAAAACAGGTCTGATTTCGACTTATGTTTCGTCCCTCCAGGTAACATCGCACATCTTCGAAATTATACATGTATTATCAATTGAATAGGAACAAATTGGTTTGGGTTGATGGGTTCTGAACCGTCTTGGCGGCGGTGCGTAAATAGAAGGGACGAAAACCTAAATGAAAAAGATATGTTCATGAAAACCCCTAAAGGGTTAAAAATGCCCGAAGCATTAAAATTGGTACCCGAAATATGTGTCATATAACCTATAAGATCAATTATAGGTATTTATCAAAATTTACTTTTTAGAGTTCATTACAATCGCAGTTTACAGGGTTGATGTAAACATTATCGAGAAAAACTGTCAAACTATTAGAAAGAGAATTTCAAAATAATATGACATGATTTGTTTATTCCTCGACCAGTAGTTCGAGTACATGTGTTATGGATTTGTCCATTATATTTATCGAAATTTTCACTCTTCATGTTCACCATAATCACAGTTTACAGTGATGATGTAAACATCATTAAGAAAAATTGCCGAACTAGTAGAGAGAGGATTTTGAAATAAACTAATACAAGTTAATTATTTCCTCGACCTGTAGTTTCGAGTATACATGTAATTGTATGTATGTCCATCAATCAAACAACATCCATAAGGTGTTGTACATTTTAATATGGATAAAATTTATTTGCTAAGCGCACTCATGAATGTCTGATTGCTACTCATACATAAGAATCCTTACGACTCGCAAAAAAAGGTGCAACGAATTACTTGGTCCAGGAGTGCCGTACTTAAGCGCAATCAGTGCACAAATGTACCTCATAAATATCCTAAGACATAGTATTGTGTTCTCAACACATGTGCTAGCAATATACGTTCCAAACTTGACGCATAGACATTGAAATTGAGAAAAAGACATATCCCAATATATTTGTGGGACATAAGATTTAGTCAAGATACAAGCTCACATACGGGACATGAAGATTTCTTAGAGGTCAACAGGGAATTTCACGGCAAGAATACTATCAAATCTACCAGTCAAGAATGCACGAGGCTAAAAATCAATGATCCAACACTACTAGAAGCATTTGGTTTAGAAGAAATCAAGAAAGAACTAGAAATTACCTATGAACGCAATGCAAGTGATAGATAAGAGAAGACTACATCAAAACTAAGTCAACCACTCATCATAGAAGATTAGACTTTACATATTTTGAGAATGAGCATTATACATGTTGTACTCTTTTTTCCTTTAACTAAGTTTTTCCCCACTGTGTTTTTCTTAGTAAGGTTTTTAACAAGTCAACATAACTGATCCAGTAGTATCAGTTTATATTTTTTAGTCTTGAAGTACCGACTTAATATAATCATAAAGTATGTTGTTAATAGTGTATAATGAACGGTAATAAGTCTGAGGGGGAGTGTTATAAATCTCACATTTATGATAGACATTACACCTCCCATTAGTAGTATTTAATAACACAATTATTGTATGGTCCATTTCATTTGCATTACCGATATATATGTTGTATTTGATAAAAGTAATGATATAATATGAAGCTTTCTCTCCTTCTTTCTCTTTGTTTTCAACAATTTATAGATAATGTTCTAAATTTTAATATTTAAACACTAAAAAATAAAATATTAAAATAAATAAATATAAAGAAAAGCTCTAAATATAACCAAAGCAACCGAAGAAACCCATATACTCTAAGTACCACATATATAAGTAGTCTATGCATAATTTCCAATAGTCTATGTAAAAAGTCACTAAACAACTTACATGGCTTATTGCAAAGGTTTATGAAACAAATTCGAGATTAGATATCTAACATGTGTAATTAAATATAAGTCATATTAGGGTTTTGTTTTAAAAGGAAACCGACTCCACCGTTCCCAGATTCTCCATCGTCTCCACAACGTTTTCCTTCATTAGGGATGACAAAAAACTTGAACTCAATGGGAATACTGGCTCTAAATCTGAAACATTTGGGATAGGTATTGTGATGGGTATTCGGCTATGTCACTACAAGAAAACTAGGCAGATTCAACGACCTTTCTCGACGACATGTCGTCGATAATGATTCGTCGGCAAAGCTTCGTCGAGACTGCTTGAAAAGTCATCGAGAAAACGTCGTCGAGATAGATTATCCTTTTCTCGACGACATGTCGTCGATATTTCCCTATCGGTAATAACTTTTCACATAAAAAAAAAGATTAAATAAAAATTAAATAGACCAATCTCGACGACATGTCGTCGAGAAAGGCTATTTAATTTTATTTAATCTTTTTTAAAAAAAAATCTGGAAACCTCAATCTCGACGACATGTCGTCGAGACTGAGTAATTTTTTTAAAAAAAGTTTTTTTTGAATTTTAAAATTTTCAAAATATCAAAACCTGTCAAACCTGTTGCAAATCGGTCAAATAATACATTTCACACAAATATATTACATAAAACATCTAACAAAAGTATAAGTTATTACAAATCGTTTAAATAAAAGTTACAACCAAGTTTATTCATCTTCATCGTCGTCATTTTGGTTGCCGGATTGGTTGCGGTCCTTTTGCATCTGTTTCACGGTCTCATTTAGTTCACGAATTTGTTCTTTTAATTCGTTGAATTGAGACTCGGAGAGAGCCGAAATATTAGTGGGCATGTTTCTAACTTTTCTTCCAACTCCTCGGCTCCAACCGCGTCTCTCGCCAAGGGCACGTTTTAGGACCTCTTCCTCATCAACATCTCCGCCGTCTTGTTGCATCCAGGTCAATTCTTCTTGAATTGTATTTTGTAATAAACAAAAAATAAACATATCAATAAAAATTTAAAAATCCGACAGCATAACGACTGCAAAATTGATAGCCAACCTACTTAACAATACTCAATAAACATAATAATTAACCAAAACTCAATAAAAACCTATATTAACACCAACAATAACCAATATGATTAATATTCTAGTGTATTTCCCAAACTTGGAATTCCCTCATCGATATATATACTTACCCAATCGTTTTGTGCCCGATCGTTGACCCATGTGCCGTGAGACGTATGCATACGTCTCCAACCATCAATCAGACTGACGGTTCCACCTTGTTGTACCTATAAACAACAAAAATAATGTTACTAATATTTGACTAACTTATGAATTCATTTTTAGAATAATATTAACAACTTTTGTTACCTCCTCATATCGCCGTTGAGCAAATGACTTGCTCCCACTAGTATTGGCGTATGGTTGTTTAGCTCGGTTTGAAGAATTTTGATTGCAGCGTGCAATATATGTGGGATCAAGGTACAATATGTCGATAAGGGAATTCCAATTGCCGGAACTGATGGACTCATGAGGATGATTCCTTGCTTCTTCCACATCCTCGTAACCACCAACCGATTCAAAATGTCTCTTTAAAACAGACTTGCGGTCACGAAATCTACGGGCACAATCATCATGGATGCCCGCAGATATTTGTGGCCACTGCGGTGTGTTACTCCAGCTTTCTAAATCAAAATAATTCTGTAAAAAAGGTAATTAGGAAACACTTAATAATTATGAGTGTTAAAAAATTACATTTTATACTTACATGAAGATTGCGAAATACGGTGTTTTGATGCTCCCTAGGAATAAACTCCCAACTAAAATAGTGTGATGGGATTTTCTCTAGAGCAATAGTTATTTGTCGAACAAACCATCGACCGTTCGGACCGAAAAACTTGTATGTCTCATGGGTTGGATCAAGCTCAAGTGGAAGTGGCTTGTTGCCATTTTGGGCAAACGCCTCCAGCATATCAAGGTTTCTTCCACGGCCCCTTACTTTTTTTGAGGAAGCTGTTACATGAATTTAAGACTCGCAGATGTTACATGAATTTGAAGAATTATCAAACTAAAATAAGTAACTTACAAGACTCGCAGATGTTACATGAATTTGAAGAATTAGCAAACTAAAACAAGTAACTTACAAGACTCGCAATCTGTAGGGAGCCTCCTAGAATTCCCCCGCGGATCACGACCCCCACCGTCACCACCATGTGAACGAGCATAAGTCGCCATATATACCTACATAAAATTGAAGTCAATAAAATGTCAGTGTCTAGATACATCAATAAAATATAAGTGTCGATAATAGTCAGATTATCCTTTTTAATTATACGGCCGTTACCCAACGCGTTGAACCATTTACAAAGAAAGACTACAACCGAGTAATTACTTAAATAATTCAACTCTATGATACTCTCAAGTTCACCATAATATGGTGTATCATCTTCTCCGAATGAAACAACACCACTGTTTTGGGTAGTGCGTCCGAGATCACGACTGTGTACCACAAATCTAACACCATTAACGATACAAGCAGTGTAAGAATATGCACTCAACGGACCATGTGCCAATGCCCTGAGTTCGTCAAAAAATAATGCATACAAGTATTTGAGTCAAAACAAGTGAAAGGTTCGTGTTCTAATTACTAACATCTATACATGCACATATTCATCTATACTCATACAAACCATACATACATAACACAACCAATAATACATTTCACAAATACATATAAATACCCAAATAAATAATACATACAAACTATAGATTAAAAAAAATAACATCATACAAATAATATATACATAACACCACCAATAATACATTTCATAAATACATACAAAGACCCAAATAAATAATACATACAAACTATACATTACAAAAAATAAATAACATCATACAATTCATACAAATAATATATACATAACACCACCAATAATAAATCTATACAAACCTACAATTCACCAATTTCACAAATAATTCATATATTTATATACTTATACATCTATATAAACCATACAAACTCTACATCTTTATAAATAAACTATCAATTTCACAACATTAACTATCAATAAAAAAAATGAACCAATTTCACAACATACTATACATCTATATAAATTAAGCATCAATTTCACAAAATAATAGATATATTCAACTATATTATTCAAATAAAAAACAATTAAAACATTTATACAAGACTAAATTTCTCAAATCTAAACCTATTACCAAAATATTAAACAAACATTTATAAATCTATATAAAACTACCCAAATACACCTATAAACACAAAAAATATACATATTACCTCCGGAATTTTTTGGAAACGACGACACGTCGTCGGAAAAACCCTCAATCTAGCTTTCAATCCGTCCACTTAGCCAAAAACTTCACCTACACAAGATTTATATTAAAAATTTACAATAATAAAGAAAAATTTCAAAAAAGAGTCAAAATCGGGTCTAACCACTTGATTAAGAAGAGTAATGGTGGAGGAGGTAGAAAACGGTGGAAATTGAAGTAAAATGGCCGGATTTGTGGGTATAAGTCGATAGGGAGTTTGAGAGAAAAAAGAGGGGAAAAATGAGGAGGAGAAGGGTTTCTGCGTGGGTTAATACCAGGTAGGACCAGTCTCGACGACATGTCGTCGAGATTGGGTCCTTTTATTTTAATTATTTTAATTATTAAATAAAAATATTTTTTATTATATACCAATCTCGACGACATGTCGTCGAGATTAGGTATTTTCTTTAAAATTAATTTTTTTTGATATTTTACTAGGTAAAAAAAAAGGAAAAAAAATTAAAAATACCAATCTCGACGACATGTCGTCGAGACTAGTATCAGGTAGGCGCCAAAAGTTTTCACCTTCTCCCGGTTAAGCATCGCCGACGACGTGTCGTCAAGAAAAGTCGAAAAAAAAATGAATTTTTTTTAGACGATCTCCGACGACATGTCGTCGTATTTGGTCCACCTATCTCGACGACATGTGTCGTCGAGATTGCCTCGTCGAAACTGCTTAAATTTCTAGTAGTGTGTGATTATTTTAAAAAAATTTGCGGGTATAAGATGTGATGATATCTCAGGTATTGAAAAATTGGATCATCAACTCTATGACCCGTTTCTGATTTTTTAATTGTTAGTATACACTCCAATACCATCATTCATAAAAATGATATACTCTTTTGACCATGAGCTCCTCACGTGTCATACAGTTCTCATTTAGCTTTTCTCAATTCATATAAAACTCCTGCATATTGAAAATCTTACTTATTTAAAATCCAACCTCCATAGGTAACTATTATTCATTTTCTTATAACTCATCAATAATGAGAACTTGTATCAACGATTATAACATATATGTAAAGGTACAATAATAGTTATGAGTTACTCACATTTACTATCCTTCGATGGTAAATGCTCCTCCTCCTTGATGTTAACTTCCTAAAGACAACAATCAAACATGTTAATATGCAATACTCAATGCATAATTTTACTCTAATAATTGTTTAACATCTCAATGAAATTCTCATAACCGTAACAAGTTATTAAGATTAGTTTTCCCCATCATGTTATCATAGATAGCACAATTTACATTCAATACTCTAATTGTGCAACACTTGGCATGTGTCCCATAGGCTAATTAATGTGCCTCCCACCGGCTAATTAGTCTGCCATGAAAAAAAAACATGTGAGTCCAACTTTCAACCAATCTAAATAGAGTTTTTTTTTCAAATGAGTGTTAATAGAAAACTTATTTCCCAAAATGAGTGATTTAAAAAATAATTACCAAAATGGGTGTTTTTCTAAAAACATTGTTTTCTCACTCCTAATCTTATTGGATAAAAAGATTAGAATTAAATATTACATTTAAAGTAATGTTATTTTAAAGAGTAAAGGAAAAGGTTTCTAATAAAATATAAAAAAACATAAAATTGGATCGCCATATTTTATTAAAAAATAATAATGTTTTTATTTTATTTTATAAACGTTTTATTTAACCTTTTTAAACATTTTTAGTTTTCATAAATATGTTTTTAATTTATTTAAAGATATTATAAACGTTTTTTTCTTTTAAAAGTTCTTTATATAATTTAAAGAATATAATAAGGAAAAGCTTTTCTAATAGAAAATAAAAATGCATTATTTAAAAACGTTTTATAAAATATTACGATAAAACAAACTATTTTTTACGAAAGGAATTTATAATCTTTCTGATTGAGAGAATATTATATACATCTATTACTGTAAAGTTTAATATCCTTAATTTCTAAATTTTAGAATGATATCAACTTAACTTTAATTTAGATAATATATCATTCCCTTTTTTTAATCAATTTTTGGTTAAAAAAATGGTTTAGTCATAGTAGTTAAGTATTAGTTTGTTTAGATAAATTGAAATTTAAAAAATCAACAAAACCTACAGATCAAGTGCATTGTTATTTCAATTTAAAAAAAAAACGTATGAGAAAATAAAAGCGTTGCAATTCTAAAAAAGCATTTAAAAAAAAGTTAAAGAAAACATTTATAAAAGAATTGAAAAACATAACAAAAATATTTTAAAAAATATGATGATCCAACAAATTTTATTTATTTATTAAAAACTTTTTTACTTTAATCTTTTAAATAACATTATTTTAAATAGAAATTGTTTTAAATAATAAAATTAGGAGTCAAAAAAGAAAGTTTTCAAAAAACAACCATTTTGGTAAATATTTTTTAAATCACCCATTTTGGTAAATAAGTTTTCCACCAACACCATTTTAAAAAAAAACTCATCTAAATATGCCATGTGTACCCGCTCGCTAAGTTTTTAAATCCGCAGGTTAAGCCTCCACGTTTGAAGGCTTAGCTTATACGTTTTTACACGTTGCGAATCATCATTGGTTACAACTTGTTTTTTACATAGATATCAGCACCGACTAAAACTAAAGGCTTAGCCGGCGGTTATGAGAAAACATTTATTCTATGTTATTTATTAGAAAACATTTATTAAAATAATATAAGTATATTAATTAACAAAGTTAATCCTCCTACAAAAAAGTTCGTCTACTAACAAATCAAATCTAACAATACACAACAAATAATAAATTAATTAAAATTAAACACTATGATCAAATGCCGGAATAAGTTCGTTGGCCGTTTTAATTTCCCACCACTGACTTTATCAATAAATGCATAACCGTCACCGCCGCCGTGGAACCGCCGATCACAAAAAGCGCCACCAGTCCCACCGCCACGCTCGGCCCGTTCTCCACCAAAAACCGCTGTAAAAACACAACCACTTCATAAACATCCGAATGGTAACAACCACTATAATAATATGTCCTCTCCCACTGCATCCAATTATCCGGCAACCGATCACCACTACCACCGTCATATTCCATCTCCGCCTTCAACTGCCCAATCCTCTCCCTCAAAACAATCATGTTCTCATCCACCATCTTCCCGCCGGAACCATCTTTCTTGAACGCCATTGTTGCCGGTTGTTTACGATCGCCATGTAAGGCCATGTTGGGGTGCCGGAGAGTGCCGGAGAACGGAGATCCGGGGGTTTTTAAGGGGTGGAAGAAGGAAGAAGTTTGCATTTGTGTAAAAATGAACGAAGGTGATCCATGCAGAGGCAGATGAGGATGTATTTAAAAATGTAGGGTTGGGAAGGGGATTACCGTGTAAGATGTCAACACGTGGCTTTGCGCGTTATTTGTGGGCGCCACTGTGAGTGTTTCTTGGGGCGGTTGGGTAAAAGACGGCACGGCGCGTCTGTGTTCTGGAACGTGTCTATTTATTTGGAAATGTTGGAGAAATTTACAATTTTTGTATGTTTTAAAATAAATAAATAATTATTTTGTAAAAAACTAATTATCATTTTCAGCTTTCTATAATATATATATTTTTTGTATGAAAGGAAAACTTTTACCAATAGTATTTTAACTTTATTGAACCATCGTGTCACGTGATAGTGAATGATTTTTTTATAATAGTTTTTTTTCCTTCATAAATACTCTTTTTTTAGAAGTCTTCGGTGAAGTTGGTTAAGCTTGTGTTGAGGGATGCCTCATCAAGTCAATCAAAAACTCAATTAACCTATATATCTAGGGTAAATAAGGTATCGTATCCATGAGTAGCATGTGGTTAGTGGTGCACGTTCGTTTGATTAAAGCACGATGATTTGATATTAAACCACTTGAATTGCATAAGCTAGAAACAAAGTAACCGAGTGAAGTTCAAGTACCTAAAAATATGGTTACACCATGGTTTAGGTTTAGACATTCAATAGATAATCTGACTTGATCACACATTCATCACTACATAGACATAGCTTATTTTATCACATTCGCACATAGGATAATCAATGGACACTTCAATCAAACAACAATTCCTTTAACAATTCTAGACCGATACATTCACATTCGACTAGTAGAGAAAATTAGATACTACAAGGGATCAGACTAATGACGTATACACAATTCTTGAATTCTCGGTGTAAATGTTACATAGTTGGTTCTCATCCTTCAGAGACTACGAGTGTAATAGGAGCATCCATCGACAAAAGGATCACCCTAACGAATCAAATCAGATGGTTCTACTGACTCAATAAAATTTGATAAATCCTTTTTTTTGTCATTAAGGTGGAGAACTGAACTAAGAATTCTTTTTTATAATTTATGTTGTATGATGAGGTACTTATCAATTCACTATCCAATGTTATTAATCAAAACACATTGTTCTCTGACGACGAAAACCAAATACTAGAAACAATGTTATGAAATGTTCAAAATATATAGCAAATCATTCAACATTGAAACATGATAAAACACATGAATTCACTAAAAGTATTAAGTACTCCAACATCTCAAAGTAAATCCACGTAAAATGTACTTACAAGTTAGATTGAATGTCAAATAAAATTAAACCATACACCTGGATGCAACCATGAATAGTTCTAGCTACTCGTGATGATAGAATTTGATGATGAAATGTGGATACGGGAGCAACATGATTTTTTCCAAGTTCCAGACATTAAACCATCAAACCATTACAAACGAATTGTGAACCGAACCGTACATATTTCAAACTGACAAGCCGATATCTTCGGTTTAGACAGTTCAAACCATTTTAGCAGTTTATGAATATACCGGGCCTCTTATACAAAAAATTTCCAGTTAGGAGGGAAAATAATAATAAAACTGTTTATTCTAGTTAGAAGTATTTATTTTGTTGTTTCAAAAAATTTCAAGTTATTTTAAATTCTTTCCAAATATATTATAATATCTTATTTTAGTTATTTAAGATTTTATTTAAACTCACAAATTTTTAAATCAACTTATATTTTCTTTTAGTTATATCTCTTATATTATAATTGTTACCTTTTTTTCTTATAATTTGTCCAAGTTATTACTAATTATAAACTATATTTTTTTTGAAAGACAAATTTCTTAAGTTTCTCGGGACTTGAACCCAGGACCTTGGTGTTAAAAGGCTTTGCTATTAAATCACAACACTGATCATGCATAGTCCCAGATTTGCCCTCATGTGTATTTTACATGACCTGATTTAACGGTAAAATTTAACGTCCGTTAGTATAAAGGACGTAACATGCAAGGTTTTTTAAACATAAAGGACGATTCTGTAATTTCTTAGTTAAATGACGTATTCAGAAATTTTGCTAATACTTAAATAACGTAATTTGTAATTTACACTAAAATAAAAAAGATCATTATGATGCCCTTCGACTAAGAAGTTCGGGTTCGTCTTAATTTCCCTGTATCAAGTTTATCAAACAATGCAGAACCTTCACCGCTGCCGTCGTGCCTCCAACTACAAAAAGTGCCACCAGTCCCAACGCCACGCTTGGCCTGCTGTCCATCAAAAACCGTTGTAAAAATGCAACCACTTCATAAACATCTGAATGGTAACAACCACTATAAATGTATGTTTTCTCCCACTGCATCCAGCCATCGGGCAACCGTTGATCATCAACACTGTTAGACTCCATCTCCACCTTCATCTTACGAATCCTTTCTCTCAAAGTAATCATGTTCTCGTCCACCATCTTCCCGCTGGAACCATCTTTCTTGAACGCCATTGTTGCGAGTCGATTATGATCGTTGTGAAAAGCCCTTTTGGGTTTGCCGCAGAATGGAGCACCAGGAGGTGTTAGAGGGTGGAAGAAAGAACAATTGCATTTTAGTGTTTTTGTTTTCCTTTTGCTTAAACGTTGTACACAGGTTAGCCATGCAAATGAGCATATATTTAAATTGAATTTCGTTATTGGGTTGGGGTGGGGTGGGGTGGAGGGGGGTAGGTGTTCCCTGTAAGTGTAACGCGTTATTTGCGGCCCCAGGGACTCTTTTTCTCGAAGCAATAATAATTGTATTAGTACCCCCTACATATTTAAGTTTAATAATGGGTTTTCGTACACCGGCGAAACTTGAATAATTAAATTAGATGCCGAAAATACTACATATAAAAAAAATCAAAAATTTAGTTGATTTGTAGAACATATTTGGTCTGAAAAAAAAACTAACATGAAATAAACTAATGGGCCAAAATCAATACTTTTGAGCAAAAAAGTGGGGAAAAAACTATTCTTTCGTGGATTTTTGGAATAGATTTAGGCTTTTGATCTGTATTAGAAGGGACCGAAACAGTATAACTAATATGAAATAAATTTAGTGAGCCAAAATCAGTACTTTTAAGCAAAAAATTAGGGGGGGGGGGGGGGGCCTAGGCCCCCTCTTGCCCCTTTTAAGTTCCTCCCTGTGTCCCGTGTCCGCGCACGGCGAGTAACACAAAACTTAGGTTGGTGATTTTACGGGTGTGCACAGAGCGGTTCGGTTTGGTTTTGAGCAATAACCATAACCAAAATTTTTGGTTAGGTGTTTCAAAAACTTATCAGTTTCGGTTATTTAGATTTTGGTTGATCGGTTATGAGCATTGGGTCGGTTCGGTATCGACTAATAACCAAAATTTTAACTTGGGCCAAAAAAATTTAAGTTGAAATGAAAATATTGACTTGAGTTGAAGTATTAAAGAAAAAAAAGCCAGCCACTATTATCGGTTATGAACATTGGGTCGGTTAATGTCAGTCAACGCTAGGGCCGGGTTGACCTTAACCATTGTTGTGTTGTATCAATGTTTACCAGTGTTCCAATATATATAGGCGGTGCCCGTGCGATACGGCGTGGAAAACGGACACCAGTACTCACGTAACATGTATTTTTAATTATTGAAAAAAAAACTATAGCAATACCATATTCATATTAAAAAGAATAAAATACTTATTTTTATGATGTAATTTTAAAAAAAAATATTAACGTATGAAAAAGTTATGACCGTTTAAAATAATGAGTGGAGATGGTAGTTACTGTATTAATAAATTTAATTTTCAGTTTTTTAAAGCATTACAGGGTTATTGTAACATCCCAAAAATAATAAGAAAATAACAATAAAAGAAATGGATCACGGGCTTGCGGGCTTGAGGTATGGGGCGCAAGTAGGGCTGACAATTTTTGACACGAACCTGTTAACACGACACGACACGTAATTAACATGTCCCGTATTTGACCTTAACATGTTTCGTGTCTTAAATATGTCGACACGTTAGAGACATGTTAAATTTGTGTCTTCCGTTAGGAAATTGTTAACACTTCACATCCTATTTTCATATAGATTATAGGCCGATTCCATTAATTAAATTCGCATTTATTGGTTTTTGTTTTAAAAAGATTTTAGATTTATTATGTTAATGGATGTTATGATTGGACTTTTTAAAATTTTATTAAGTTTTGGCATTTTTTCTTTTATTACATATGTTATATTTATTCACTTTTTAAACATGTTTCTAAACAGGTCCCTTAACAGGTGACCTGTTTCTAAACAAGTAATGTTCGTGTTTGAAAAAAAGTGACACGATTAGTTGTCGTGTCGTGTTCGTGTTGAACACAACAGGTTTTCGTGTCTTATCATGTCGTGTCTAACATGTTATGCCAGCCCTAGGCGCAAGGGGGAGTAAAAACCACCTCAAGCTTCACCATCTTACTATTGAGTAAAGCCCACCTCAAGACTCTCCACAACACCTAGAGAGAGAATCTAGAGAGAGAAAGCTCCATAACCCGCAGTCAAGATCGTCACCTTGGCCCGAGATCATTGTTGGAGCTTCGTGTTGATTGGAGAAGGAGAAACAAGCAGAAAACAGGTAATGAAACGCTTCCGGATCTGAGTTTTTGGATTGAAAATTGGGTTCAATGTTTTATTTGGGTTTTAATAAAAAGTCAGGATTTTTACGTGTAAAACGGCTTAAAAAGCATAGATTTAGCCTCATGGAAGCTAAACAAGTGTTTTGAACGTAAAAAGATTCAAATTTGGATAAAAAACGACGATTTTGACCAAGAATATATGAATCGTTCGAAAACTCATTGAATGGTCCGAAAACTCTGACCCGTCCGAAAAGTATTTCGGACATAGAAAGTTTTCGGCAACATGTTTTCTTTAAGAACTCGGTTTTTAAATAAAGTAATATATTGTTTTTTGTTTTATGAAATTTGGTTTAAAAATAAATAAAAACTTAAAATACAATTCATAAACAGTTGCTCGTTAGATTAAAACATACTTCTCCGCAAATCTAAGGCCCGTCTAGGAAACATGTGCTTGGTCTTTTTATAACATTAAACTACATTTTCATATGATAATTTGATTTTGACAAAGTAAGGCACCGAATAAGTCGGCTGGAGTGTCCGCCACTTTCTTTAAAAAGAAAAGAATTGATTTTAATTTGAACACGTCATGTCGTCATTGAAGAAGGTTCCTCAAAACCAAATCATAGTGCTCTTCATTCCTTTGAAGATCAAGTCTTTTCTATGAAGATCAAGTCTTTTAAAAATATTAGAAGTAAATATGATGAACATATTTAAATTCTTATTTGTTTTATCAATAGCTGTTACTTGAGTAGTTTCATGTGTAAAATGTTGGATCAGAAAATAAACTTGAGGTAGCAAAATTGATTTGTTCCCAATGCCTTAGTAAGTACACAAGCCACTTGTTCTTGGTATGACAAGTCTTGAGCTCCATTTGCTTTGCCTCCACCAAAGCTCCATTTGCTTTGCCTCCACTAAACTTTTAATGCAATGATACTTGATATCAATGTGTTTACTTCACTTGTGAAGATCTTCATTCTTTGACAGAAATACAGCTGAAACATTGTTACAATAAATGGTAGTCGCTATCTTTTTTTCATGACCCAACTCCTTCAACGTTGGCTGCAACAAATTCAGCTTTAGTAGATGAGAGAGCAACTACAGACTGTTGCTTTGAGCTCCACGAGATGACATATGTTCCGGTTGAGAATACATAGGCTGGCACACTTTTCCGATCATCAACTGAACTAGCCTAATCACTATCAGAATATTCTTCTAGGCTTATTCCCTTTCCTTGTTCACACCATATTCCATAGTCCATAGTCCATAGTCCTTGCAACATACCTAATAACCATTTTTGTAACTCCATAATGACATGATGAAGGATCTTGCATATATGTTGAGATAGTGCTTTGAAATAAACTTTAACATAAAATTGAGTCGTTTTTGTCTATAACTATAACTATTGTAAAAGCTGTGAACAGAATGAATTTGTAAATACGATACAACAAATACATCGTGAAACAAGGAAGAACAATGATAAAGTACACTAAAGAAATACGATGTTAGGTGTTTCTACAAGACTTATCATCTGGAGGTTTAAGTCCTGAAACAGTGCGGGATTGGAGATAGTGCTTGGACTGTGAGAGTCTTTGACTGCTTGTTTGGGGTTTGGGCTTGGAGATGGATCTTCAAAACAAGCAAACACAATGAGTTTCGTCACAAACAAAAGGGATTTCTCCCCATGACTACACCAGATGATAAAGAATGAAATAAAGTGAAGTGAAATAGTGAGTAGTGAGGATGTGATCCTTTCTTTGGAACTAAGGGTGCTATTTATAAGGTTTCTATGGCTTGACTATTTGAACTGAGGTTCCATTATAGGCAACATGTATTCAACTATCCAAGCCTGACTATGCTTAATTACCTAAGTCGTTATATCTCTTTTTGCGTTAAGGAGGTCCATGTCCTATTAATGCTATTTGTTCCTATAGTTGACTTATATTCCTGATACAACGGTCGTGTACGTGACCTAATGTCATTGATTCAGGTACAGACTTTGTCTTCTACCATTTTGTCTTGTTACTTGTCTGACGATATTCCTTGGTGGCCAATGAGACTCCTTTGTTATACGGTGTGTGTCTTTTACTTTGGTATTCCATTGGATTTTTTTCTAAGTGTTGTGTCAATACTTGAAAAGAGAGGTTTGTCTTACACCGTCATATAATCTTCGGAGCAGTCACAGCTTGGAGTCGGTCCGACCGCGACTGGCTTGGTTCCCTTCCCAAGCCGCGGCTTGGGTTCTTCTTGGCCCGGGGGATAGGAGGGTGAGCCACGGCTTAGCCCTTGCTTGCTGAGTCACTGTTTTTAGTCTCTTGTTGAGTCGCGGTTTAGTCCCTTACCGACTAATACCCATCATCAGGGCGCAAACTGACTAGAAATGTTTAGTAATAAATATTAAATGAAATAAAGATTAGTTTGGAATATTGTATTTAAAATGTTAAAACAGTAACAAAATTAAATATTGGATATTGAAATTTAAGTATTAACTATTAAATTTAAGTTGTAAGTATTAAATAATATTATAGGATTTAAATAGTAGTAATTACTGCATTAAATTATTATATATTAAACTAAAATACTAAATATTAAGTAATAAATATTATATATTAAGTTGAAAACTACATTAAATATTAAATTTCGATAGAAATATTAAATTGAAAATATATGTATTGAAAAGGAATTTTATATCTTTGATTTAAAGGATTTCAAAATCTTATTATTTTACCAACTACACGAAACACATAATTAACTGATTAACACACTATCCTAAATAACAGACAGTTGGGTTTGGGCTTGATGGTCCAGTCGAATGCCTGGCATAGAACTTCCGAAAATGCAGATAATGGGCTTCGATGTGAATGGTTTCACTATTTCACTGCTTCACCCTCGAGATATTAATCTTTTAACATCATTCCTTTTGTATTCCTTTTGCTATTCACAACTCGTTATCGTAAAACATATCGGACCCGTTAATACACTGCTAAATGCTAACCAACAAAATACAGCTTAAAATGGACGGATGGCTTTAACTATTCGGGCCAACCAATGTGCTTCTAAAAATAAAACTTTCATGTCCTTATAAATACTCTTCTAACCGATAGGATGTCACACCCCCATCGATGGGGTAATTTACGCGAGGGGTGACGAATTGAAATCATCATAATGATTAAAAGAAATACTATTAAATTAACCGAATAATTTCATTACATTGTTTTAAAAACAAACAACCAATAATATAGATAAACAAATAGTCTTTATTAAACTTTATAAATAACTAAGTCTCCTAGAGCCAAGTCTCGAAGTCCTAGCGTGATCGTAACAGCAACCTAGTTATTAGTACCTCAAAAAAATGCTAAAATATGTCAGTTATAAAGCAGGTGGGAACATAGATTTAATTAATTACATAGTATAGATAACGAAGATTTTGCAATTCATAAACAAGTTTCAAATAACAAGTAAACCAACTTTTATACATCGATTCAACCAAACCAAATGACAAGATTGGGTTCCCATAGAATTGATATAGCATGAATAATAAGTTTGGCAGTTTCTGTATGTCTAGTCTCAAGTTGATATCGTATCTCGTCAACTTAAGAACTAGATCGGCTTGTCAGGCCCATAGATCTATAACTTACTCCCGTTGGCTTATCCCAAGTTAATGGTTGTAGAGTGTGTATAAAACCGTTTAAGTTTACAAGTATAGAAAGTTGTTATTGAAATTACAAAAGTAGTATTTGAGTTTGATATAGTTTGAACAACCTTTGATATACAAGCATGTTTTCCACCGCAAAGATAAAAAGTAAAAGGAGCTATGTATCTCACCTTGCAGTAGGTGGGTAGAATCTTGTCCTGGTATTAACTTGGTAACGAGAATGCCTTAAGGATTAAACCCTAGGTAAGTTATAGTGCAAATTAGTTTAGGATAGATAAAGGTTGATATTGTAAATAGAGGAAGTGGTTGTCGTATACTAGAGTGGTTATCGTTCCAGAGTAGTACCTCCAACATAAGCGTTCCCAGGAAAGAGTTGGTTGGATCAAGAACCCGTCTTTCCTAGCCAAAATTTTCTGCTTGTCAGATAATTACATACCGGTTGGATGGTTACTCTATCGATATACTAGACCAAGTTTAGGGTTTATTTGGTAACTTTAGAAAGTATAGGGGCTAAAGTGTAAATATGATTATAGTTGGGATTAAAATGAATAACTTGAATATTAGAGGATTATAATTGAAAAAGTAGAGAGTTTGAATACAAACATGATTCAAGAGTGGATAGAGAGTAAAAATTAATCAAAGCTTAGATTTTTATATAAAAAGTTTGAATGCGATTAAAAGACTTATAAGTATCATAAAATTCTGCATTTTTATAATTTATAACATGTTAAAATCACTTATTTTATAATAAAATTGGTAGCTTTTATAAAAATTATGAATATCATGAAAGTTTGCAAAAAGGGAGGTTTTTGACAGCTTTGCACGTCGATCTTGCACGGGCTGTTTAGGGAACTTAAACTATGAATTAGGAGGCGTGCGAGTAGGTGTTTCGACCGGGACACATAAACTTAATTTTCAAAAAAAGAAACGCTTGAAAAAGTTCTGTTTTGAGGGAGTTATGACCCCGAAAAGATAGGGTGACGAATATGTCAAAAATTCAGCATTATAGTTTTTATGTTTTAGAGAAAAGTTTTTATTTTGATTAAATCAAGCTTTGATAGCCTAGATCTATGATTATAACATGTAAGTGTTAGGGAATCATAGATCTAAAGTTGTTTTTGTAAAACCATTGAATGAATTAAAGATAAAAATCTATGAACACGAAGAACATGATGACTAGAACTTACTTGTGAATAAGGAACGACTTTGGATCTTCAAAGAGGGGTAGGGGAACGACTTTGGGCAGCCTTGAGGCTCTAGATTTCGTAAGAGTGGTGTAGAGAAAATGGAGGAACAAGGCCTCTATTTATAGGTTATGATTTAGAGAAAAAGGAGGAGTTCGAATTAGGATTGGTTTGATACTTAGAGTTTAGATATACATGGGACTTGTTGTGAGGGATAATGGGGGAGTTGGTTCACGGATGGAATGGGTGAAGCTGCTTAAATTCGAAACTAGGATTAGTTTTTAGATAAATAGAAGTTAGTTAGATAATGATAGGTTTAATAATAATAATAATATATGTTTAAATACCTATGTAGGTATAAATTTACGAAAGTTTTAATATTCAAATATATATTATGATTGTTCTTTAATATAAACATATTAGTAGTTAAGTATTTAATTTAATAATCTTGAAGTATTATATTTTATAAAATGTTACATAATGAAACTTGTAGTTACAAATATGATTTTTAGACCTTCTAAGTTTAAATTTAAGTTTCTAAAGATAGAGACTTTCCATATAATTTATTTTTTATTAGGGTTTAAGGCATCCAAGTTACTGTATTAGGTAAGATACAATATAGCATTGAATCATATAAAATTACCATAGTAAATAACAATTTATAGAATCATAATGTATTGAAATTGAATTATGCTAACGTTTTTATAGACGGAAATAATTTCAAAAATGCATAATGAATCAATAGTATCACCAAAAGGTTACATAAATAGCATGGAAAAATCAAAGATGTTACATAGGACCAGAGTATATCTTACACCAGATTAACCTAATAGCTTTACTAGAGGTGAGTATATTTAAATTATAAAATATAAAAGCTAATATTGATTGCAATAACATATTACACTATATGGTCAGTGATCTTTTTAGAAATAAAATAATATTGAAGCTTTCTATATAAATTTCAAAATTTAGTAAACGTAGTAACTAAAAATCCATCAAATAATTATCAACAAATAGTATTTAATATTATTAACTAACTTATAACTTTTTATAGAATTTAACTTGATATGATTTATCTACATAAATCATCCTTACTAGAAACAAATTATCAAAACGGGACCATCATCCGATGCATGAGTAAATAGTTCTTTGTGACACTAAGATGGTCGTCATTGGGTTGTATTCTTACATATAATACGATGTTTTGGTGTCGTTACTAAAGGGTTGTACATGCTTTGCATATGTAGGATTTGTTAGTAATTTCAACCATATTTTAAGTTTATTCTTATTAGTGTTTTCATGCCCTTTAATTAGTTCAAGATGTTCTTCAATTAGTTTCTCATGTTCTCAAATTATCCTGAACATTCAATGATAGTCAGCAACCCCATTATTTCTTATTGTTTGTATGAAATTGAGGTGCAACCTATATGGGAGTTGGGCTCGCTTAGAAAACAATCAAAATCAATTTTGTATAATTTTCTCATACACCATTTACTTTGTTATAACGATGAGCTATTCCGCAGAGCTAATGCTGATCAATGGACAAACATACTCTCGGCCTCAGAAGATCTGGGCTGTATGGGGCCTGGTTTAATCAACCAGATTCGGAAGCAGATTGGAAATGGTGGCTGCTCTTCCTTCTGGAATCTAAGCTGGTTCGGGTTAGGAACCTTCAAGTCACACTTCCCTAACTTGTACAAAATTGAAAGAAAGAAATCATGTGCAATTGTGGAAAGAGTGAGCAAACTTGGAAACGGGTCAGTGGAATTCAAATGGGATTGGTCAAATAAAAGAGAAGCAATTAGGCGGTCAGATGAAATCACCGATCTAGAAGAAATGATAAAAGCATACAACTTCAAGGAAGGGGAGGATAAATGGGTATGGTTAGGAGATCCAAGTGGGGTATTTACAACAAAATCTTGTAGGAAATGGCTAGAAGATAAAACATTTACAAATACAAGAGTGGAGGTGCTATGGGGTAAATGGCTCCCCATGGCAGCAGCGCTTGGAGCCCGGGGTGTTGCCATTCGATCTACTATATGCTCATTATGCCTACTTGAAACGGAAACGGAAAATCACACTTTTATACGATGCCCGGTTGCTTCGGAGGTGCTGCGAAGAATTGAATGATGGTCCCAAGTAAGATTCTCGGCACAAACAGTTGTGTCGAAACAACTTCATGACCTTTATAACTTGGCAGGATCTAAGGAAGATTGGGTGTTTGATTGGATATTGCTGGATTATATGGAAGACTAGGAACAAATGGGTATTTACAAAAACTAGAATGACGATTGAAAGTATGATAGAAGACATAAAAATCTTGAGTTTCAAATGGAAGGATCTTAGGGAAAGCAAAAGGGGGGAAGAGTGGGTGGTCAACCCTCTAAAAGATATTGGTTGATATGGGTAAGTCAAGTAGACTAAAATAAAAAATTATGTATGTGGAGGAACTTTTGATTAATTGTTGGGTGATTGTACTTGGGGTATTGCTAGTTCTTCGCTAGCTTTATATGAGAAAATCTCATTGTTTTTGTTCAAAAAAAAATTACTTTGTTATAAATTAAATAAATATAAAGTGTTTTTTGGTGTATCATATTAATTCAATAAGTTTCAAAATGACACTTTTGTTAAGCTTTTAATCAAAACAAACAAAAAAACTCAGTAAAATCTCACTCGTAAAGTAGAGTTTGTTAAGCTTCCAAACAATAATTAACATACATACAAACTGAAAATTTTAGCTAAAATAAAGTGTATGGTCATGTCAATAACGTTTTTTTAACGACATGAAGTTCTATTCTATAAAATCAACTAGTGAGACTCTAGATAATACAAATACAAGTACAAAATTTGATACCAGACTAACGTCTGAAAACTTAAAATACAAATTTGCACCAAGAGTTTTATTCAAAAATATACGTAGTGGATTATTGTTTCCATGATCAATAACATATGTAGATGGATTATTTGCCGAACCTATTCCAAGGAATGTGGTGGGGGAAGCCTAACCATCACCTCAATGTCAAATGTACGACTCACATTCACAACCACATGAAAATATGTTTTGTCTTGTCATTCAATTACTCAACTATGACACTTCGAGCTTGGATACCCATCAAGGTACCTCTTTGAACCCACTTTGGTTAACACAACCCTTTAATTAAGGAACATTATGATCGTTTTTTGTTGGTACATATATGCTCAATAAATGAAGTAAGGTCATCCGTAGTGGTTTCACGTCCCTCTCTTTCACGCCACTCCACATCAGCGTCACATCAGCACAAGGGTTTTCACTGCCCATTTTCACTAAGCTGCGTAGTGGTTTCACGCCCCGTATTTAATTTTTAATCATTAACTAATCATTTAACTAAAATAAAAATAAACTTATTTAAAATATAAAGATAACAAAATACAAATTTATTTAATTAAAAAACAAACATATAAAAATACAAATAAATCAATCGTCACTCGTACGGCTTCATGCAACTCATATATTTGTTGAATGTCACTAAACGTCGGTCTCCTTAAATATCTCTTGCCGTAGAGATTAATCACACCTAAGAATATATAATAATAATAATAATAATAATAATAATAATAATAATAATAACAATAATAATAATAGTGGGGTGTTATTGTTTGAGAAAATATGAGAATGAGAGAGTTTTTAATTGAAAATGAAAGAATAGATGAGGTTATTGGTTGAAAATGTGATATATATATATATATATATATATATATATATATATATATATATATATATATATATATATATATATATATACGGGAAGTATTAAATACAAAGTGTTTTTAACGTGAGAAGCGTAAGAAGTATTTTATAGCGTTGATCTAGTAAATCAATGGTTAAGATCAAATGTGATTCTTTTAGATGTGAAAAGATTTCGAAAATGATAAAATTGGAATAGCCTACCTTTGTTGACTTTTTACAAGTTCTCCCATTTTTTTTAAAACAAGCATAACTTTTTTACACGACATTATTTTTTTTTTAAAGTACACCATAAAATCGAGAATTTTATTCTCTTTAATTTGAGTATACTTTTGTTATACTTTTATTAAAAAAATGACTTTTTTTAAAGGTCGATGTGTTGTGCGTATACCATGCATGATTACGTGATTATGGTCATGATTATAACATGCGTGATTACGTAATTATGGTCATGATTATAACATACGTGATTACGTTATTATAAATCATGCGTGATTATAACGCGGACGCATTTACCCCTCGCCCACTGAACACATGTCGCATGCTGGTGACTTCATACGCTTCGTATGTTCAAACACTTTGTACGATAACCGGCCTTTATGGTAAAAAAAAATATATTTTTTTTATAAAGCCTAACGGCTAGTTTGACCAGACCCACATTCAACCCCAATTTTGCCCTTGAAATGCCCCCCCCCCCCCCCCCGGTTCACGCCCCCATTCACACCCCTTTCACGCCTAGGGGCGGTGTTCTTGGGCGTGAAAGGCTTATGTGTCTCACGCCTCCTCTTCACGCCACCACTACGGATGGTCTAAGAATAAACAACATGGTGGTTCGGTCGATTATGTTTATGTGCAACCATGTGTGTTACACTAGTTATGGGAGCATTGCATTTATTATAAGTAGTGTTTTTAGAACCGGACACGCCGGTTGGACCGGTCAGACCGAAACCGGTCCAGTTATGCTTGTTTGAACCGTTTTCGATTGAACTAACTGGTTACCGATCGGATCGGTGTTACGGATTATCCAGACTAGGTGGTCGAACCGGATTTCTCATTTTTTTTTCCTTTCAAAATCATTTTTTTTATTAATTTAGTATTTCAAATTATATATTTTATTTACTTAAGTTTTTCATGTCATTAAAATTACAAATTGATATCAAAACACATGATATTTTTATATTTTGTATCTATATATACATAGTTTAATATTTATATTATTTATGACGTCATACAGTTTTTAAATCATGTTCAACCGGTCTGATCAGTGGAGCTCTAGAACGACTAGTTCATTGTCTGGTCCTAAAAAGACGGACTATGAATAAACATTTAGTAGGGCAAAACACTAATAGACATCATATAAGTTGAAAATTATCATAACTTAAGTTAGTTTAAAACAAAAGAATAAAGAGGACTTAATTGGTGGGGGGTTGGGGTGTAGTGGTAAGAGAAGAGTCCCATAATCAAAAGGTTATGGGTTCTAACCTCATCCAAGACACAAAAAAAAAATAGAATAAAAATTTGTCGTTCAAAAAAAAAAAGTGGTGAAAAGGTCAAACATACAACTTTTATGGAAAATCGATGCCTACATTGTTATATCAACTTTAATAACTACAATAGGTGGTCTTTAAAATAGGGGAAATATGTTGGTTTGAGTAATAAATTTTGTATTTTAGGTTGAACTAGATAACACCATAACACTGAACGGGTTGAAATGTGTAACACAATAACACATTTTGTGTTAATATGGGTCGTCTAAAAACTATGTAAATTTAGAATGGGTTCAAGCGGCTAACAACGGGCCAATGGCATTTTTAAAGATAAAATCACTTAAGGTTACCACCGACACCACCACCCAACACCTCTTGCACCATCACGACGACACTGTCACCGACTTTCGTCGCCACAACGCCACCATTAGCGGTGAAGAAAAAATATAGCAGATTTTGGTACTTTTCTTTTTTAAGACAACTCATTTCAATCCGAGCCACTTTTTTGTTACAACTTTCTAATCCGAAGCAAATTGATATTTAAAAAAAACGACCCGTTTTGACCGAACTAATTTCGGTTATAACCCTTCCTGGCCCGAACCCATCTTTACTCAAACCCGTTACCCAGCCCTCCTGAGGCTTATTAATAACGTATAAATATATTTTAGTATTATATAAATTAGTTGAAGGTATATTTAGCATTTCTATAACGATATAATTAATTAAAAGAGGCAAGTATAATCGATCCAACATTAACATATGAAAATTTTATAGTTTATTAGTTTACCAAATTACCAAGTGTTTCAATTACAAATAAGCAGAAAATGAAATGACTTCTTCACAATAGTCTTAAAAGTTTGGTTGATAAAATCATGGAAGAGATCAAAATACAAGCTTTTACATGGGTGTCGAATAGAAGTCGCAAGTTGAAGATTAATTGGGAGAAATGGTGTTTGAACTCAAATGATCGGCTTTCAAGTTTAGTTAACAAATTTTTGGTGTATTATTGCTTTTTTGCTTTGGTGTTTGTATTGTGCTAGTCTCCGCTAGCTTTATTAATGAATATATATGATTTGTTGCCGTTAAAAGAATATGAAAAACCGTGAGGAAATAATACACGTTGTTTTAAAATCTAAACTTCTTTTAATGGATTTTCTAAAAAGAGATTTTTTTAACAGCAAACGTACACACACTCTAAAACTACTTCTAAATTTATATCACGACGGAACTAGAAACCACAACCTCTTAAGAAAAGAACACTATGGAACACAGTTAGGTAGCATTGTGTCACGGACCAAATATTTGAATATCGTTTTGCTATGTTTATACTTAAACGCTTGGGTTTACTAGCTAGTCCGGACTTCATCGGGGACGGCCTTGGTGGGATAGACGACGTGAACATGTCTAGGTGTCTTGTACACTGAGCACATCATTGGTCGCGAGTTGTTGCCGCTCAGCTGATGAGTTCAAGGCAGGACGAAATAGTAGTCCCTATCATAAACGGAAGGAATTGGCTGGTTCGGACTAGGTATGTGAGATTTGGGGGGGGGGGGAGGAGGGACAGAAGAACGGTCAATCGGGCAACGCTAATGTGGAGCGCTCATCCCCTCCTCTTTCCCTTTGATGATGAACTTAGTAGATGTCACACCCCAACCGACGGCGGATTATACGTCGGGGCGGACGCGGTTGTTCAATAGCACAAGGTTGACTATTAAAGTTTCAATATTTCATTAATAATAGATTCAAAGGTTCAATACAAGGAAATAACAAGTATACAACATTTATTTAATAAGTAGTCTAGGTCCAAAGCGTCCTATGTGATCACAAACAAGTCTCATGATGTAGAACCTGAAACATGTGAAAGAATCTGTCAACTACAAAATAGTTGGTGAGATACAAAGGTTTTGACACAGTTTAACAAGTATTTAAAAGTATTACAATTCACTATGATATATGCATTCTTTGATGTAAGTATGAGAGAACAAGTATCTTAAACATTGTGCACATTCAATCCTCAACCAAGTTTAGGCATAACCCGCAGGTTACCCTTATAAGTCTCAAGTCTCAAAGTTTTGGTTTAGTAACAAACACCAAGGGCTCCCCCCGAAGGGTCAATCAATCAAGGTGGATTGGTCAAATACAATAGATCTATTATTGTTACCATAGGCTTGATCAAAGTTAATGAATATGCTAGTTTTAAGTTTAATCTAAGCATACAAGTCTCAAGTTTAACATAAGAATAAGCATCTAGTCATAGTTGTACAAGAATTGTATAAGTTTGAAGTTTGAACATGTTTCACCCCAAAAGAATGTAAATGAAAAGGGGCTAAGTATACTCACTTGGATGATGAAGAGTGTCCGACACGGATAAGTATTTGCAAGACTTTGAGGGAGTATATCCTCACAATAAGCCTAAGAATACAAGTCTAAAGATTTAAGTTTACTTCTACAAGTCTAAGGCAAGTAATCTAGGATTCAAAATTTGACTAGGGTTACAAATGTGGGATGGGATTGATTGTGTTTTGTAAAGTTTAAACAAAAGTTTCGAATGAAGGTTTTGAATGAATGTCGCAAGATTTGAATACTAAGGTTTCATAAGTTTATAGTTTAGAATAATTATTAATTAAAATAATTATTTAAAAGTTTCACAATTATTCATTATACAAGAATAATCAAAATAGTTTTCTAAGCATTTGGAAATAAATAATTTAAGTGTAAGACTAAATAATTATTAAAGATTTATAATAATCATTTTAAAGAATAAATAGTTATTAAGGATTTATTCAAGAAATAAACAAAGGTTAATAATAAAAGAACAAGTATTAAGAATAAATACTTATTTAAAGAGTATATAATGGTTAAAGTTTAATAATAATTATTTAAGGTATGCATAATTATTAAGGATGAATAATTATCTTGTTTTACAAACTACCTTGTAATAATTAATGTTTATAAGTTTAAATAATTGTCAAGTACTCATAATAGAATTCTTTATAAAGTTTATGTTCAAATTATAAGTAAATAAGTATTTTCAATGTGTAGATAGAACTATAAGTTTTTATAAATGTTTTAAATAAGTTTCTTATGAAAGTATAAGTTTATAAATGTTTTAAAGCCTTTATAAAGTTTATAGGTTTATAAAAGTTTAGAAAATAATTTAAGCATATTTATTTTCTCACGATTTATATAAACAATAGGTTTATGTTTATATAAATTTTAAAGTTTATAATTAAATTTTATAAACTTTTATGAGTTTAAGAGTTTATAAATTACATTAATGATTTGGATAAAAGGATCCTTTTTTAATTTAGAATACAAATAATAAAGTAAGTTTATTGTTTTTAAATAAACAACTTCTGTAAAATTATGAGTTTTATAAGGTTTTAAAAGTATTTTTATAGTTTTTTTTTTATGGGTTAAAACCATTAATTATCATAAGTTTAATCAACTTTTATTTAATTAAAAAGTTTCAGAATATAAAAATGTAATTAAAATTCGCAGCTAAGTATATAAATATCCAACAGATTTTATAGAAAATTATAGTGGCATTAAACCTGGTTTGAAAGCAAAAAGAAACTGAATATGCGAAAATGGGGGTCGGCCGGGTTGAACCCGCGCCGTTTCCGGGTCACCGCAGGCACACACACTTAACCGTTTGACCTACGGGTCTTGTTGAGTTTAAACTAGGAAAATAAAATAGGTAAACAATACTTTCAAACACCCCCAAATTCTCAAGAACTCTAGAATCGATTTCTGCCAAATACATGTCGATTCGCCCTCTGTTAATGGTATTAAACAGAGGGCTTTCGATCTACATACGATTACGAACACAATGGTACAAGATTTACCTCAAATGGTGTAGGATCGAGGGAGAATGAGTCTGATTTTGCGTCGGCTGCCGCGAGCTTCCAATCGGTAATGCAGGTGAGGAACGATCAAGTTGAGAGTTTAGGTGGTTTGAGTGTGAAGATGTTGAGCTATGGAAACGGGTATTTATACCCAATTTCCGTCTTAATTGCTTGAATTAGGTGGGACGGTTTCGGTTGGGTTCGAACGGCTCAACATTAAATTTATGCGTGTCTCGGGCCGGCCAAGCATTGAAGGTTCTTGGGTTTCGATCGCACGCCTCAGGCGAGTCTCGAGGTTCGTCGAATGTAAACGTATTTGCGATTTCGGATGAAAAGGATGAAGAACCGGATGATGCGGGACTCGAACCCATGATCAGATTTTGAATTCTGGAAGTTTGACTTTATGACAGAACAGGTCCTTGGGGTTTCCACTTGTTTCATTTCATGTTAAAAGTTAAATTCTTAGTTTAAACAAGTTTCAGAAAAAGACAGTTTTGGTTCCCGAATTTTTGTAAAATAATTATGTTTTATTTTTATAAAAGCTAAGTAAGTTTTATAAGTTTTTATTTCCCTTATTATTTTATGAAATAATTTCTAGGATTTGAAAGCTTAAATGTTTTTAGAAATAAGTTTATAAATTTTATATAATTATAAACTTATATATTTTTAGAATTTTAATAACATCTTATTTAATAAAGATAAAAAAAATAGACATACGTATATATATTTATATATACATATAAGAAAGTTTTCCTTAAATCCATAATAAATAAAAAATACTATTTAAGGGAATAAGAATTAAGACTTGAAATAATACGGTAAGCGTTTAGGGAAAAAGTATATCGAAAAATCCGGGACATTACAGTCTCCCCTACTTTAGGAAATTTCGTCCCGAAATTAAAGTAGAAGATTTCTGTTTCTAAGTTTATAATACGTGCAAGGATAAGGAGAAAGATACTTTACGTTCCAAGTAACCCTGGGTTACGTTTAGAATCATGATGGAATGACAGGAAATAGGTCAAGTTTCTAAGTTTTCAAAGTCTGGGGTTGCCAAAAGTTTCTCTTACGAAACATATAGTTTCATTGAATTATAGGAAGATTCGTTTTCGGAGATGCATTCGAGAGAATATCCGCTGAATTTCCATTCAGGATTTCAAGTGAGATGCATCACTTAGGATGGATTCGATGATAGTGTAATGATTTGAGTTTGCAGACTATTACGTCTAAGGATTGCTACGGTACCTAAGTTCCGTGGCTACCTTTTACGATAAGTCTTAGATTATAGCACACGACAGAGTTTACTATGTCTTCCCATACGTTGATTTTCATACTTACGTGTGCACCCGCAAGCATTTAAATCGTCGCATAGTCCGCATAGTTCCTTCCGTTTGTGTGTGGATCAAGAAAGAGCATAAGAATTTGCTTACACACGACTAAAGTTTCCACTTAAGAGTGATCGTTGATTGACGGGTCCCTTAGAGAGAGACGTCGTTCAATGATTACAGAGGAAGAATGTGACAAGATTTAGAGTTTCAAAGTTTCCTCGCGATTGATTAAGAATACTTCAATCATCGAGTAGTTTAAAGTCTTTACACTTTCCTCGGGTTTGAACAAGAATACATCAAACCTTGAGTAGTTTAAAAGTCTTGTACGTTTATCATGTTTGAATAAGCATACGTCAAACATGGAAAAGTCTTATACGTCCATCGTGTTTGAAAGAGCATACGTCAAACATGGAGTAGCTTAAAGTCGTATACGTCCATAGTGTTTGAACAAGCATACGTCAAACATGGAGTAGCTTAAAGTCTTATACGTTCATCATGTTTGAACAAGCATACGTCAAACATGGGGTAGTTTAAAGTCTCGTACGTTCATCATGTTTGAACAAGGATACGTCAAACATGGAGTAGTTTAAATTGTGTTTGAACAAGAATACGTCAAACATCGGATAGTTTAAATTGTGTTTGAACAAGAATACGTCACACAACAAGTTTTCAAGACTAAGAATCCAAGTATAAGTTTCAAGATTAAGAATCCAAGTATAAGTTCCAAGACTAAGAATCCAAGTATAAGTTTCAAGATTTAGAATCCAAGTATAAGTTTCAAAACTAAGAATCCAAGTATAAGTTTCAAGATTTAGAATCCAAGTATAAGTTTCAAGACTAAGAATCCAAGTATAAGTTTCAAGATTTAGAATCCAAGTATGAGTTTCAAAACTAAGAATTCAAGTATAAGTAGGATAATTCACAAGTTGCAATATTAAGCTTTTCATGATCCTTTATTGATCATGTTTAGTTTTAAATACGAGTTTGAGTATTTGTATAATTTTTTTTTTTTTTTTTTTTTTGCATGACTCAAAAGTTTCTGACCTTATAGTTATGTATACGAAGTTTAATGTTTTAGCAACGTGTATTCAAGCTTTTAGTCTCCGTTGTGATTTATAGTAAGTCCTTTACGTGACAAGAGTTGAATGAGGAGAGTCTCCAAGCATAGGGTAACAGGAAAAGTTTCGATAAGGTTTATGATAGTGTGTTTATAAATGATTTTATCTCGTTTTATAACAGTAGGTATAGTTTTCTTTTATATAGAGTGTAATTAAGATGTTTAAAAATGACGAGTTGGACATTGATAAATAGTATAAGTAAGACTTATGAAGATGTATGTATGATTGTCAAACGAAAAGTTGGTCAAGTTTAGAAGTGTGAAGTCTATATAAGAGGTAAGGATCATAGCTGATTACGGCAGTGGCTCGTAAGTCGAGTTGTTTTAAAAGAGTGCTTACGAATTAGAAGGTTCGTTCAAAGTTTATTCTTCAAGTGTACGTGTCACTTGGGGTTTCTATAGTTAAATGCCACGTCGTTAATTATCTCTAGTACTAACGTGAGCTACTCTTGACGGAAGTGTTTGGGTAAGAGGGTTAAGTTTGTAATGATGAGAGGAGTGTCAAATCAACAAGTGATAACAAGATGAAATTTCAAAGTAACTTTTCATTAGATATTCCAAAATTTGGGCTTCTAGCCCTTACATAAGACAAAACTTTTAAAATTTAAGAGAATTGGAGGCTTCATGCACGCCTTAGGTAGCTCTCCACCAAGAAACAGATTAGTACCACCACAAGAACTGCTAGAGTCACTCGAATGGCGAATCTAGCCTCTGCCCTAGTGGCATTGATACGGTCCTCGAAGATTTCTCTGTCTTCTTCCAACGATACGATCTTTTCTTCCTGGATCCAGATTTGGTTGGCCAGGTCGTCGATCCTTTGGTTTAGTAGGTCTTGCCGTGCCCTGTGCTACATCTCCCTCCTCATAGATTCCTCGGTTTCCATAAACCTAGGAATGTTAGGCACCGGGATTCCCATTGCCACGACAGGTTCCCGGGCATGCCTAGCCCTTAGGGTAGGGGTAGGTGCTAGATACGGGTCCCTTGGTGGTGATGAAAACCGGTGATGAAGATAGGGTGGTTGGTAAGGATTCCTAGGTGGTGATGTCCTATGGTTTCTGGTCCAGTTGGTGTTAAGTTCAGCTCTTGCCCTAGCATTAGGGTAAGGACTTGGCTGGTACACCGGTGACTCGCTGCTCTCTTCTCGGTCGGACTCCCCTCTTGGACGGTACACTGGCGAAGAGTGTGAGTGTGAGTCCATTACCTAGAAAGAGAAAAGAATAGGAAGAGATTTGTAAGTAAATTGATTAAATGTGTTCAAAAAGATTTTTATTCGTAATACTGAGTCATCACAGTATTATAAAAAAATGGTTTTCGGTTTGAAGTTGATGAGCTAACGAAGAAAATTCCCGGAAGAAGGGGTGGGTCACGAGGACTCACTTATGTACCCTATTTCCCTAGCCAGAACATTCTCATGGGCTTGCAACTTCTCTCAGTTGTTGTCACCGATGTTTGGGTTTATGGTACTATGTCGAGGTTCATTTTGGGTTTAGAGTCTTAAACGTGGAGCTTGTTTATTCCATAGTAGGCTTCTTATAAGGAAAGACACTTAGGTTACGAATTTCTTTTAATTTTTTTTTTTATTTAAAAGACGTTAAGTTTTGTTTATACGAAACAGTGATGTGTAAGTTTTAAAGACGTATGAAAGTTTCGGGATGTAATAAAGTGTAACAAAGTTTGAGTAAATCATCAAATGAAGTTGTGAGTGCTAAAATAAAAACACAAGAGTTCCCCCTTTAGTGTCAAGTTTATGAAATAATGCAGTTTGTAAAGGAACTTGTAGGGTAATACATGGTTTTAAAAGTGTTAGTATTTCAAGGATCATGAAGTTTAAGGACGTATGAAAGTTTTGAGATGTATAAAAGTCTTGAGTTAGTTATCAAATGAAACTTGGTTAAGTGCTAAGGAGGTAAGGTAAGAATACAAGGGTTACCTCTTAGGTGTCATATTTATAAAATAGTGAAGTTTTGTAGAAGAATTTGTAGGGTGATACATAGTTTTAAGGGTTGTATTACGACGATCACGAAGTTTATTGGGTAGTATATGTATGAATATAAGTTTATCTATGTAGTTTTTTTTAGGTATAGTCTCGTAAGAATTTCTCCTTGAAGGTAACTCCTTCAGGTCATGACGAGTAAGCATGCTGTCATGTGACAAGACGGGACTTAAAAATCATAGAATAAAGGTTACAGAGGAAAGTTTTTGAATCATGAATTTATGAAGTTTATAGTATTTGAGATAGTATTCTTTTAGTGCATATCACTAAGTAAGTACTTTGACATATCAAGAGAAATTTGAGCTCACTAATGTTTAGAGAAGTCGTGCATTCCTATAAGTGAATACTCATCCCAAGAATTCCCAGGAAAGCATACGGGTCCAACGGTTGATTTGGATTTATACGAAATGCTTTCCTTGACAGAATTTCCCAGAATACAGGTATTCACCCTTCCGGTCCGCACAAGTTCTCACACATTATCTAGAACTTAAATATTCTTGACGAGAGTTTACTGGTGGATTAGACTTGAAGCCTAAGAACGTGTCCTCGATGTAGTAGCCTCTTATAGCACGTAGGTAAGTAGAATCGTAGAATCTCCAAGCGATCTCGTATAAGAATTTAGAATAGAATGAGGAGAAAGTTCCTAGTAAAGGACATGAGATAACTCATGTTTGGGTCTCCTAAGTTATAGTCTAGGTCATGTGTCTAATAACCTAATTCCCTATAACCAAGGCTCTGATACCAATCTGTCACACCCAAACAGACGGCGGATTATACGTCGGGGCGGACGCGGTTGTTCAATAGCACAAGGTTGACTATTAAAGTTTCAATATTTCATTAATAATAGATTCAAAGGTTCAATACAAGGAAATAACAAGTATACAACATTTATTTAATAAGTAGTCTAGGTCCAAAGCGTCCTATGTGATCACAAACAAGTCTCATGATGTAGAACCTGAAACATGTGAAAGAATCTGTCAACTACAAAATAGTTGGTGAGATACAAAGGTTTTGACACAGTTTAACAAGTATTTAAAAGTATTACAATTCACTATGATATATGCATTCTTTGATGTAAGTATGAGAGAACAAGTATCTTAAACATTGTGCACATTCAATCCTCAACCAAGTTTAGGCATAACCCGCAGGTTACCCTTATAAGTCTCAAGTCTCAAAGTTTTGGTTTAGTAACAAACACCAAGGGCTCCCCCCGAAGGGTCAATCAATCAAGGTGGATTGGTCAAATACAATAGATCTATCATTGTTACCATAGGCTTGATCAAAGTTAATGAATATGCTAGTTTTAAGTTTAATCTAAGCATACAAGTCTCAAGTTTAACATAAGAATAAGCATCTAGTCATAGTTGTACAAGAATTGTATAAGTTTGAAGTTTGAACATGTTTCACCCCAAAAGAATGTAAATGAAAAAGGGGCTAAGTATACTCACTTGGATGATGAAGAGTGTCCGACACGGATAAGTATTTGCAAGACTTTGAGGGAGTATATCCTCACAATAAGCCTAAGAATACAAGTCTAAAGATTTAAGTTTACTTCTACAAGTCTAAGGCAAGTAATCTAGGATTCAAGATTTGACTAGGGTTACAAATGTGGGATGGGATTGATTGTGTTTTGTAAAGTTTAAACAAAAGTTTCGAATGAAGGTTTTGAATGAATGTCGCAAGATTATTTGGAATGGGTTGAGCAAATATGAGGTATGTGGGCATTCACATGATCAATGTGTGGAAAATGTTGATGACAAAAGTTGTACATGTAGGAAGTTGACATGTCTAACGGGTTTGTGTTAGTGTTTGATACCTGTATCAATCGCGTCGTGTTGTGTCCTACCCGTTTAACACGACTAGACACGTTTTGTCAGCTAAACAATTACCAATATACGCCCAACCAATCAAAACACTCATTTTAATTAAAAAGTTAGATTTAATATCAATTACTTATTAAAATATTTAACAATTAATTGAGTAACTCATACATGATATTTACGGGTATATTTTTTTATATATCCCTCTTATAATAAAAGACTAAATGGTTTTGTCAATTGACATCACCACATTCAATTTCACAAGTTTTTCCCCTCAAACTCATATTTATATCATCCATTTAATACTTTCATATTTAGCATTTTTTTTAAAGTACATAAAAAAACATTTTACCAAATTAATTAACCTTTATCATCAAAACTTAATGTTTTAAAAAGTAAAGAATTAAAACATATATATTTTAAAAAAAACGAGTTTTTAAAGTTTTATTATTGAAAAAACGATTTTTTTAAATTTTATTATCAAAAAACAAGTTTTTTTTAATTTCACATATAAAATTTGAAAATACTACGTTTGTATTTTAACTAGCTTTAACATTAATGATGATTTTGATGAAAAAAATGTTAAGATATTTATCAATATAATTTTAACGGTTCAGTCCGTATAAACCAACGGGTTAAAGGTACTATATTATAAAAAGGGAAACGTTGAATGGAATCTTGAATGTAAAAAGCAGTAGAGTCTATAGGGACGGGGAAGCACGTGGAGAGGAGCAAAAGACTGCCAAAGACAAAGAAGTGTTTTTTACTTTATTGTGTTTTGTTGACCATGTTTCATCACATCCTTTCTTTTCTTTTTAATCTTTTTATTTGAAAAGCGAATAAATTTCACTTTTGTTTGAACATCCTTTCTACTCAACTTAACTAGTTTACTTTTAAGAAAGAGTAATGTACATTATTTTAACTTAATTATCAACCTAACAAATAAAAATCAATGTAACATTTTAGATGTCTAAACACCATTTAATCAACATATGAACCCTATTTTGATAGCCTAGGCAAAAATCAAACAAAACTCTATTATGAACCGGATCTAAATACTTATTATACTCTCTTTGATAATCGCAATCTACACATTATTATAAGTCAACTAGGTTAAAACCCATGTTTTACATGGGTTGAATAAATGCAACTTGTTATAAAATAGTATTTTCTATAAAAATTTATATGTTTGATGTTATTAATCATCTGTGAAATAAGAAATAATTGAAAATTTCTTATGATTTAACAAATTTTAATAAAATATTATAATATATGTTAGATATTTAATTATTTAACTTTATCATTATTTAATAGGAAAGAAAGACAAAAAACAAAAATCTAGATTTTATCAGAAGTCGACAAGTAGCAAGTATAGTAATTCATTTATTATAATATATGTTAGAAACTCTGTATATTATACATGGTGAATAAATGCAGTGTTATATATACTTAATAATAAATATCTAATATTACATATTTTTGACATATTACATAATTTTTTTAAATAAATTTTAGAAACGTTATATAGTTATTTTTCAAAAATGTTTTATAAAAAGAATGAAAGAAATGTTTAAATTCTAAAAATGTTCTATGAACAAATCTATTTTTTAATTAAAAAAATATTTTAAAAAAATAGTTATAAAAATCATTATTATTTAATAGGAGAGAGGCGGGAAACAAAAATTATAATTTTTTTATAGAAACTTGTATCATTAAATAGGAGAGAGAGGTGAGAAAAAATATTGGGGATGAACATGAGAATGACATGTGTCATCCTAAACCTTTATTTATTAGTATGTATAGATAAATCGTGTTTGTTTGTCATTAATAAGATAGATAAGGACGAATACAATAAAGTGACAGGTAAACGGACAACAAACTGCGCCGCAACATCCTTTTAAATAGCAAAACCGATCCTACTAAAAACAAAGCTTTGAGTCTTCAAAATAGGGTTCTCTCTTTTGATATCCATAATTTAATCAATACCTTAAGCATAACATGTGTCCAAGGCCCCATACGAGTGCCATGCATGCATGATTTTTTGTACGTTTTTAGCCACTGTGGTTTGTCTTGTTTAATCATTTCAGTTCAAAAAGGAATCTTTTAACACATCAACCCCTGAGGTTGCATTTTTTTAACAATTTCAGTCATTACTACTAACTCTGTTAACTTTTTCAGTTAAGTATAAGGGCATTTTAGTATTTTTCTTTTTAAATGACTAATTTAACCATTTCAATCCAATAAAAACTTTTTTAGTTTTTCGACAAAAAAAAATTTACTTATTTAAAAACGTTTTTTTTTACTTTTTTAAAAACATTTTTTTATCATAAAAATCTCTTTTTTGAACCTTTTAAAAACGTTTTCTTTACTTATCTAAAAATATATATTTTTAATATTTTCATAAAAAACGTTTTTAAAAACTTTTTTTAGTTTTTTATAAAAATATTTTTTTAGCTTTTTCATAAAATGTGCGGTAAAAGAGAACGTTTTAAAACTAAATTTCAAAAGGGTTAAAAAATACTTTATCTAAAAATATAAGAGAAACCTTTTCAAAATAAATTTAAAATAATACATTCTTAAAAAAGTAAAAAAAAATAAATTAAAAACGTTTATCCATGAACATGTTGCTGCTAGTAGCCAAGAGGATGAAAATGAAAATACAAGAGAAACTTTAATCTAAAAGTTGTTTTTAAGAGATTTTTTATGAAAAAATTAAAAAAAATGTTTTTATAAAAGTTAAAAAAACATTTTAAAAAAGACGTTTTTATGAAAAAAATACTAAAAAACAATTAAAAAAAACTATTTTATATAAGTAAAAAAAATCAAAAAACTATAAAAAGTTTTTATTGGACTGAAATTGTTAAACTAGTCAATTAGAAATTGTGTTTACTAAAATGCTCCTATACTTAACATAAAAGGTTAACAGAGTTAGTAGCATTGACTAAAATGGTTAACAAAATGCAACCCCAGGGGCTAATATATTAAAAGATTCCTTTTTTGATTGAAATGGTTAAACAGGATTGAGAAAGAGCTGGCTACATGCGTTTAAAGAGGCTTACAACAAAGAAAAAAGAGCCGTATTGAAAAAGAGCTGGCTACAAAGAATAAAAACTATATGGGATCCTAGCAGCACGACTTATGATGAGCCCGCGGTGCAAACAAAAGCTCGTGGAAGGCCAACTACAAAATCTAAACAACAAAAAAAAGCGGACCTTACAACAGCTAAACCTCCCCTTCATCGAAGCTACTCCCATAAGCCTCTGCGGCGCGGTTCATATGTGACCTCCCAAGAACGTGATTACGGCCAAGAGCCTCCAAGTCACAGTTCATTCGTGCACTCACAAGAGCATCAAACACAAACTTCATTCAGTAACTACATGAACTACCAAATGCCCGGTGAACCGAGTCTATTCATGAACCGTGATACTTTCATGTATCCAGAGCCAGCTACACAAGGTTCACACGAGAACTATGATGATCATTCTGGTTACAACAATGCATACGTGAACTACCAGGTGCCTAGTGAACAAAGCCCTTTAATGAATCAAGATGTCGTCGGGAAAAGTTATTTCTCCAACCCTTCAACCGCACCGTCATATGATTTATTCGGGTTGAACGAGAATACTGTCGAACAAAATTATTTCACAAATGCTTCAGGTGCGACAGGATATGATTTCTTTGGGTTGAACGAATATAGTGGCGAACAAACTTATTTAACCAACCCTTCTGGCGTCGGCCCTTCAAGTCCGCCTGTCTACGATTTCCTGGGGTTGGCCCACAATGTTACTAATAAAAAATCACAAAAGTATCTAAAATATATTGATGAAATTCCAACAGTCTTTCAACCGTACGTGAAAGATATTAGATGTGTTAGGTGATGGAAATTGTGGGTTTCGGGCGACAGCTTCTGCTCTCATGTACGGTGAAGATGAATGGCTATTAATCCGGAGGCTACTAATTGACGAGATGGTACAGTTTGAAACATATTATAGAAAGGCTTTCCCGGGCGAATACAATGAGGTGTTTTCATCGTTAGAGTGGTCGGGGCCTAGTTTTGCGCCACAAAAATACTTGATGATTATGCCAGAGACAGGGTTTTTGATTGCGAACAGGTTTAACGTAATTTTTCATTTCATATCTGAAGAAGGTAATAACAGTTCGACATTGTTTCCGCTTTGGAGAGGCCCTGACCATTTCCCAGATAAAAAGTTAATCACAATTGCACTTGTGAATAAAAATCATTATGTAATGGTATAAATGGAAGGAGAGTTTTCAATGGGTTTCACACACAACTTATGGATACTAAGGAGTGAAGGAGACGCAGCTGGGTGCGAAAACATATTTAAATCACGTCAACATTTTTATAAAAATTGGATAGCAAAACCTGTTGAATATGTAGTTGTAAATTAATTAATTAATTTATTTATTTGTTAGTGAAATTTTTATTGTTGTTATTAATTTTATTTTGATATTTAATTACACATTTTAGAGTAAAATAAAAAACAAATAAACCAAATAATAATAGACAAAAGTTAGAGTAAAAAAAATAAAAATTAGTTAACTTTTGTATATAAACTTAATATAAATTTTAAATTAATTTTAAACTTTTCCAAAAAATAATTTTAACTTTTGTCAAAGTCTTAGGAGTTGTATATAAATTTAAATTAAAAAAGAATACTGATTTGACTTCATTAATGATGTACAATTATCATGAGTAAAAATAAATATGTCACATCAAGTGGTGTAAAATACCTAATTTTAGGGTGTGTCAATCATGGTTCACTTTGGAAAACTTACCCACACTATACCCGACACCATCTGTCATTATATGCAAATTCAGTCTTGATCGAGCAACATAATTCAATATCTTTTCTTTTACGTTATCTTTTATTTTAGATGTGTCCATCACGGTATAAAAACATTATCGATACATATTTTTTTCTCACTGTGTATTACATCGAGGCTATGATGGATTAGAAACGTCTTCCGATACATGAGCTCCCAGGAAAATACTATTTTTTACCCAATATGGATTTCCCCGAACCACGATAGATTTTTACTTTTTGGTCGGTACTAAGTTCCTTCATAAACTATTGGACCCAAATTTCTTCACCACCTAACAAAGGAGGTGGACCATTTCTTTCATTGCATCCATTTGTAAATTCTTTTTCTCGTCATTGCGGAGTTGGTGTCGTATAGGTAACCATCTATAGTGACAATTAACCCAACAAGACTTTCCTCCATGTCGTAATTGAAATGAATCCACATTACCCATACAATATTGGCATGTTAACTTTCTCTGTGTCCTTTAACCAGACAACATTGCATAGGCACGAAAGTCACTGATGGTCCATATCAGTATAGCTTTCATCAATAAATTAACAAATACTTTAAAAAAATAATATAATAATGCAAAATGCATTTAAATAGAAAAATATTACATTGTTATCCACCCTAGTAATTTGGAGCCTTTGCTTGTTATATAGAGCTATATATGTCTCTCACTTTTTAGCCTACAACTGAAGAAAGAAACGCAAGAAATACAACAATCACTTGCATCCAAACACCACCCAAGAAATGACTAAAGATGAAGGCTTTAAGCTTCTCAAGATCCAGGTGAACCTTCTCTTTTCCAACTTTTATTTTATTTTATATTTGTGTAATAAAGAAACCATTTTCTGATTCCCATGAACAGATGAATACCCTGTATTTATTATCATTATTTTTTTTAATGTAAGTATCATTTTTCTTGCTGCATTACCACCATTCTTGTTTAATTTATGTCTACATTTGGTTTTGAATAATTTTTTTGTCCACTTCAGACTTGTATTCTCAGAGTTAATTTACACTGTGATGGTTGCAAACACAAAGTGAAGAAACTTCTTCAGAAAATTGATGGTAGTCTCTCTCTCACACACATATGATATTCCTTTCAAAAAGTATGTCTTTGACTCTTTAAGTCAAAGAGACACCTTTTTGGTTGCAAAATTGGCATGAATATGTGTAGTTTTAGAAAGAAAATTTGGTACATATATAACTAGGTGTTAAAATTGGTACAAAAGTAGGAACTTTTAGTGTAAAAACTTAATACTTTTTTAATTTTCAATTTCAAAGTTAGTGAGTTTGAATTTTCAAAAAAAGGGCTTTTTTGGGGATTGAGAAAAAAATGGTCTTTTGTGTTATGGGTTTTTAATTTCCACTTTTACTTAATTTCCCATGATCTTGATGTTGTTTCTTTCATCATTAAAGATCTCATCTGTGTTAAGATACTAAACATTCTGTTGCCCAAGAAAGTGTCATTTTCAAACATATTTATATCTGTTTGTACTGATTTATTTAATTTGTTTTAAATAAATTATAGGTGTATACCAAGTGAACATAGATGCAGAGCAGCAAAAGGTGACTGTTTCAGGAAGTGTAGATTCTGCAACTTTGATCAAGAAACTGGTAAGAGCTGGTAAACATGCTGAGATTTGGTCAAACAAGTCAAATGAAACTCACAAACAAAGTCAAAGTCAAAATCATCAAAATCAAAAGGGTTCTTGTGTCAAAGATGACAAGAAAAACAAAACCCAGAAACAAGATTTCCTCAAAGGTCTTGAATCCTTGAAAAACCAGCAAAAGCTTCAACCTTTGATCTCTGAAGAAGATGATGAGTTTCTTGATGATGATGATGATGATGATTATGATGAAGATGATGATGAAGAACATGAAGAGGAGCTGATGCAGACTCCAAAACCAAATCAATTGGCATTCTTGAGACAGCAACAACAGCATGCTGCTGCTGTTGCTGCTAATAATGCAAGAAACTCGAAGAATAATAATAACAGTATCAGTAACAATAACATTAACGAAAAGCCGATTAAAGGTGGAAGTGGAAATGGGAAAAAAGGAAATTTGAATCTTGGAGAGGGTAAAAGGGTAAATGACATGAGCTCCGTTATGAACAATCTTGCTGGTTTTGGCGGTGGTGGTGGTGCCGGCGCAGGCGGCGTTGGTGGTGGTGATGGTGGTTTGGGAAATGTGGGTGGTTTTGGTAACCTTGGTGGGATGCAAATTCCTCAAAAGAATGCAGTGCTAGGATCTGGTGTAGCAGGGTTCCACCTACCTAATGGTGGACTACCAATGGCAACTGGTGGTTACAACCCATCATCACAAGCAGCAATGATGATGAACATGCAGAATAGGCAAGCCATGCAGCATCAGCAACCTCAGATGATGTACAATAGATCTCCAGTCATACCACCGGCCACTGGTTATTACTACAATTACAATCCTGCCCCTTACACTTACAATGAGCATCCTCAGAACTACTACATTGCCGCTAACGGTGGTGGTGGTGGTGGTCATAACTCGGCTGCCTACATGTTCAGTGATGAAAACACAAGCAGTTGTTCGGTTATGTAAGGTGTACAAGTAGAAAAAAATATTTAATCTTTCTGCGAGTATGGTGTGAATGATGTTTTTTCTTCTATTAACTATGTAATGGTGATCTTTTTGTTGTTAAGTTCAAGTTTTATGTCTAAAAGATGTGCTTTCTATCAAGTTCTTTCGGTTTTTAAACCGCAATGGTGAAATTTGTTAAGTGCAATTCATTTTGGGTTGATCATGTTGAAAGATGATTTTAAACACATTATTGAATTTGACTCATTTTTTTGGTGTGTGACTAGGATCATCTGATCTTCGTCATGTCATGATTTGTTGTGTCTTGGGCATATAGTACCAACAACCGTTATTCCTATGATTGTTTGGTAGTGCCTCCCTATATCGATTGATCACCTTTCGTATGTTACACAGTTTACCTTTATATGTGCTCCTCAATAAAGACACGAACCACGACTGTCAAGTACCATGTGGCGACTATTGCCTATTGTTCTATGATAGTGGGTTATGTTATGAGTCTTGGGTTTTTTTTTGCCGGTCAAATTGGTAATGTTTCATAATGACCTATAATGTTAGTTTTTTTTTTGCTAATCATAGGTAATGTTTCATATAATTGGATTGATTTGAGAAATGGTTCACCATAATTTTTCATAGTAAATCAGAATTTTGATTTTCGTATGAAGATCTATGGCAAGTGCATTGATTTGAGGTGTATAGAAATATTGTTACATGAATGGGTCGAGTATTTTATTATGTAAGGCCCAATAGAGAAATATTGTTACATGAATGGGTCGAGTATTTTATTATGTAATTGGGCCTTACATAATAAAATACTCAGATCCGATCATGTAACGATATTTCTCTTCACCTTGTGCAAAAAGTGATCATTTTATGTTTTATGAAATGTAGAACTCAATGTGAAAAACACTAATGTAACCGTGTAATGTGATACTGTTTTGAACATCATTTTTCTTTATTATTTTTTGAGTTGATTACAAGGATGGACTATGTGACATTGGTCAGATTGCAGGTTTAGGCCCTAACTTTAAGAAACTACATAGTTAGTCCAAAAGTATCCAAAAATGTAACAAAAAAAAGTCTCTGGAATGGATGGAGTTAAAATTTTATGTTAAATGCTTATAAAATGATCAAATTACCCTAACTATTAAAAGATTTAACTGAATTAAGTCGAAAAAATAGGTGGGATCCACCCACCCCTCTATATAGTTTTTCAAAATTAGACACAACCAGCGGCTTAGCCTAGTGATAAAAAAGGGGGTCCAGGTTAGGCCGTGGTTTTCTCTTCTATGTTGGTTTTTTCTTTCTAAGGGTGGTGGAGATGATCGGATAGTCCAATGACTCTTCAGTTATCCAAATTAGTATTAAAGAAAAATTTAAACATCATAAAACACCAATGTGAATTCACAATGTAAGCGTATGAGAGAAGACAACATTGCAATTACTATAATAACCCTATCTATTAAAGTGATAATCGGCGAACGTGCACGCCTTAAGCACGTGTTCACCCCTACCATCAACCACGCAGATTCAGATACTCATGGTGATTGGTTCAGTATGTTTGACTTTATTTGTTTAGGGATGGGTCAAGATTTTTGACTGTCAGGGTTTGGAAATAGAGACGGTTTTTTGTTTTTAAATTCGTATTATTTAGAATTTTGGTCGTGTTTAATTTGACCTAAGCCTCGTGGTACGAAATTAAATGTTTTTAGAAACCGTACCAGAAAATAAACCAGTTGTATTAAAGATTCACTGGTTGGCCTGACTGAATCGGATTTAACAACCGGATAATATCATAAACTGTATGAAAATTAAAACTATGTATATAAATACAAAATATAAAGAGTTTGTGTTTTGATATAAAGTTGTAAATTTTAATGACATACGGACACTTAAATAAATAAAAAAACAATGTGGAATACTAAAATAATTAAAATTGAGTTTCTGAAAGAAAAAAAAATTGAAATTCGGTCCGACCACCTGGTGCGGTTCGCCTGGTTCAAACAAAAGTGAATAAAATAGGTATAATCGGACCGATTCTATGACCAGTTCCCGATACAACCTGTCCAGTTTTGAAAACACTGTGAAAGTGTGTAATAAAGGTGTTTTTTTCTTTTAAGTGGTTCAGGGTTGTAGTTTTATAATGGATATTGGTGTAGATTTATAGTAGACTTAGAGAGTGTGTGAGTTTGTCGTTCTAAAAAAAGATAAACCATTTATTTAATTGTTTGTTTTTGATTTAACATTTTAACCCGTTTAATTAAACTTCAAATCAAGAAAAATAAAATAAAAGAATATGCATGTTAACATGTATAAAATTAAACGTGAAAGAACCCTATTGAGTGGAGCATGTCCACCAATAGGAGACCGTAATTAATAACTATTTTGGGCTAATGTCCAGCCCAGTGCAGCTTATCCCAGCCCACTAAAGTCCAGAGTTGATTCTCTAGCTCACTGTTCCAACTTCACTTATGAACTCCGCTCGTTCAGCCTCTTGGGTTTAGCCCATTTAGTGTAACATTTTGTAAAGTAAATTTTATGAAAAATATCTTGCTAAGCTTGGGTATTGTTTTTAAAAAAATACTTCTATTTTTTTTAGGTATCGGTAAGGTTGTTGTTTCGTGACATTGAGGACACGGGTTAAAGTCGTGGAAACAGCCTCTTGAATAAAGTGTAGGGTAATGCTGCGTATATCAGATGGCGAAGCAATCCGGCCCTATGCAAATGCGAGAGCTAAGTCAAGCAACAGGTACGCTCCGCTCCTTCTACATCTTTTCTTGCCGCTTCTTGTGTTGCCTTGAATCGTATTTGTTTACCGTCAGATGGAAAAGTAAAGGACTTAACCATGGTTGCCCAATTGGGATGTATCCCATTAGCAAGATAATACACATACTTTTATTGTACACCGTTCAACAAGAATGGACACTTGGGTGCGAATCCATAAAAAAGATATTTTTGAGCCCCTCAAAATTTAGACCCTGAGCGATCGCCAAACCTGATGCTCAGGGTCGGCCCTGACATTCACACCAATGCAACTTGTGTCTACAATAATTTTAGTACTTCAAAAACGATATATGCTGCACGTTTTTCATATCAGTACTTTCATAACATTGGGGAATCACATGATTCATCTATAATTTATCTTAATTTTTTTTTTCTGTATTAAACAGATTCAAGATCACGAATTAATATAATTTATCTTAATGTTTCTAATCATTTTCTTGACTTAGTTTGTACTTTGTCTCCTTTTAACTTCTTGTTTGAAGTAGCCTTTTTTCATTGATGATATATAATTCCGTCTAACCGTTAAAAAGAACATATATCATCGTCATCATTGTTTGCTTTTCGCATAAACTCAAACTTAAAGAACAATATTTATTCTTGAAAAATCTTAGAAATTGAACAGTAACACACAGTCAAGCACGACCGTGCCTAGCAATAAGGCACAACCGTGCCAGAGCATGAGACACGATCGTGCCGCTTTGAAGCACAACCGTGCTCAAGCATGAGGCACAATCGTGCCTCCCCGTTCAATTACATGAGGCACAGCCGTGACGAAACATGAGGCACTACCACGCCTAGACTTAAGGCACATCGTACCAACTCATGAGGGCACGATCATGCCTCGTCGATTCAATTACAGGGGCGGCCCAGAGGGGGGGCGGGGTGGGCGACTGCCCAGGGCCCAGTATTCCGAGGGGCCCGCAATTTTCAAAATTTTTTATATATATATTACATATATTTTTTTTATAAAAAAAGGTCCAATCTTATTAATATTATAATTCTTGTATTTACCAATTTCAAAAATTAAAAAAGGCCCAAAATAGATAATAAGATGGGCTAGGCTTGAGTTGGGTAATTGAAAAAAAAAATAAAAAAGAAGGAACACAAGCAGCGATCGCCGATGTGCTCCCCCCATTCCTCGAACGATCCTCATCCTCCAGGGCAATCAATCGGCTCTTGGACTGCTGCTGCTCTCCCATTCATCGATCGATCATTCACAACAGCGATTATTCACAACAGCGAGCCGAGCGACGGGGAGACGGGAGGAAGGAACCCTTCATTCACAACAGCGATTATTTCTTCTTGGACTGGTGCAATTCGAATTTTTTTGCCTTCAAAAGGTATAAATTTTATCATGTATTAAATTAATACTATTAATGTTTCTTTGATTGTTTGATTGATTGGTATTATATTATTACATGCAATTTGATTGGTGATTTTGTCATGTTTTTGATTATTGTTGATTGATTTTGTCATGTTTGATTATTATTTTTTTTAGAAATATGTCTCCTAAAACCAAGTATTTATCCGGATATGAAAAACGTAAAAGGAGGAAATTAGAGGAAGAAAAAAAGAAAGTCTCAAGAAGGGGCTATACGTAAGTTATTCTCTCAAAAACAACCACAAAATTCTAATTTGGATGAAGATGATGTTGTTGTTGAGGAAGCTAATGTTGTTGAGGAAGATGATGTTAATTTGGATGAAGATGATGTTGTTGAGGAAGATAATGTTAATGTAGACGAAACTAATGTTGTTGAGGAAAATGATGTTAATTTGGATGAAGATGATGTTGTTGAGAAAGATAATGTTGATATTTTTGATCCTAGAACATGGGATGGACTTAATCCTAACTTAGCGGTTTAGCGATAATATCTATTGAAAGTGATACATTAGAGACTATGAATTATGAAGACTTGATCGAGAGCTTTGCTTCCAAAAACGTTAGGAGAGCCTCACGATTCACATAAGTAAGTAATCTCGATCATTTTGGTACATTACTTTTGTTTTATTAATTATTGTTATAACTATTATTGTCGTATTAAGGTTTTTTTTATATAATATGATAATTATATTATAGGGGCCCATTTTTTTTTTTGCATGTCCAGGGCCCAGAACTTTTTAAAGATTCTCGGGACCGGCCCTGTTCAATTACCTAGTTGATTTTGAAATATTCAAATTGGTCATTTCTTACTTTCTTAGAGATTACAATATTCGTCATTCAGATACACCGACACGTAATTTTAATTTGACGTAATATTTAACTAGGGATGCTTTGAGTAGAAGAAACGTGTTTATCATTAATGATTTATGTCCGATTTGTTTAGACGGAGTGGAAAGTATTGACCATCTGTTCACGGCATGTAGAGTGGCGCATGAGGTATGGTCCACAATTTCGAGTTGGTGTAAGTGCCCCCAGGTTCTTGCTTTTTCGTTTAAAGACATTTTAGCTTTTCATGAATTATTGGAGGGTTCAGCGACTTACTCCAAAGTCATGCAATCCATTATGCTTCTGTCTTGCTGGGCAATCTGGAAGACTAGAAACAATGTTGTTTTTAGGGGGAAGAAAGTGGTGGCTCATAATATCGTGGAGGAGGTAAAAGTTTTGGGTTACCTTTGGATCAAGCATAGAGCTCGAGATTTAGATATTAAGGAGGTTCAATGGAAAAATTTTGAATTTATGTAATTTCCTTTTCTTGTTGTTTGCGCTTTCTAGCGGCTTGCTAGTGCTCGTGTGATATGATATTAGCCTTTCAAAAAAAAAATTTAAATCCGCCGTCCTGGATGCTATTTGTAGCTATCACGTCGTGGATTTAATATCCAAGACATACCTTAACCTCGGGATTAAAAAAATATATATATATCTTTGCCTAGTTTTCATTGTTTAATATATTTTAATAGATTTTGTTTACGGCTAAAGAAAAATACAAAAGTAACATACAAAACAATAACATAGCAAATATTGAATATTTAATTATTTTTACAAATAATATAATACTACAAAAATAATCGTATATGACTTAAATCATCATGATCAAGAAAATGTAACTCATGACTTTATGGTATACTCACAATAGTATAGACTTAATATGTAACTTTTATAAAATTCACATATCTTTTACCTTTTTTTCTAGGTTGAATTTCTACATCTGATTTTTCGTATCAACTAATATTGTCTGATCTAAACATAAGAAATCTAAGGTTATGTTTTGGTTACACGATTGTAGGCTTCCTAACAGGTCATACATAGAGAGGACAATTCTCACGACATGAAAGTAACCAGGTTCTGGGTCGACTAATATAACCGCTTTATTAAACTAGTAAACGTGAGTAGGGCTGTAAACGAACCGGACATAACCGAACGAAACCTTGTTCGTGTTCGTTCGTTAAGCATTGAACTTGTTCACGAACACTAACCGAACGAAATTTCATGTTCGTGTTTGTTCATTAAGGAAATGGGTTTGTTCACGAACGGTTCACGGACGTTACCGAACGGAGCGATGTTTAGGAGTTTTGATGTCAACCCTAATGCTTACATGATTTAAGATTGAGGGAAGCTCATTATCTAGAATTAAGAACTTAGAAGCCCTAATCGAGTAATAGTGGATAGAGAAATGACGCATAAAATTTTTAAAAATTAAAGAATATAAAATGTTTAGATAAAATAAAACAGAATATATAAAAATCTTAATGAACATCTTAAACAAACGAAAATGAACAAACATAAACGAACGTAAATGAACGAACGTTCACGAACTGCTTACTGAACGTTCACGAACACAATTGAACGAACGAGACCTATGCTCATGTTCGTTCATTTAGTTAATCGAACGAAATTTTTGTTCATGTTCGTTCATTTATTAAACAAACAAACGTAAACGAACTTCCCGCCGAACGATTCATAAACTGTTCGCTGAACGTTCAGTTCGTTTACAACCCTAAACGTGAGCACGATTCATTTAATAAATGAGTTAACCCGAACACAACTCATTAATATATAGATTAACCTGCTTAATGGTTTTTAAAAATGTTCTTATTAAGATGTTAGAGGGGGTTATTTAAAACGTGTTAAAACTTAAAGCTTAATATTTAAATTCGATTTTCCTTCACACTATTGATTTTCAAAAGTGAAAACTTGTAACTAGCCATCCTCCCATCCTTTGTATCGGATTTCTTTAATTTTGAGCTAAATATATAAAAACAAGTTTGTTAATTAAGGATAAGAGATAAAAAGTAAAAACAATAAAAATGATTTCAATTACAAAAAAAACTTTAATTTGAGCTGGAGTAGGTGGTTTTTTAAATTGTTACAAAATACTCATATTCATAAATAAATATTAAACTAGTCGACCCGAAACACGACTTGGACACGATGCGATTTTAAGTGTGTATGACTCCACAAAATATGTATAAGTATATATGGGTCATGTTTAAGTTGAACAATCAACCCGTCAACCCGATCGACAAGATTGACACCTTACAATTGTTTCCACCCAAACACGCTTAACTATGAAATTCTCCTCCAACATACGTTTGTGATATTTAAAGTCGGACACTCTTGATAAACCATTGTGAGGCCCCGATCCCGGGAGACCTCACTTATTGGATTTATTCATCAACACATAGCATTTTAAACATAAGACATACATTACACAGCGGAAACGATTTAAATCGCTACATATGCAGCGGAAAACATAACATGTCTAAACATAACTTGTCAAATACAACTGAAACTTGTCTTAATCAACATAATCAAAAGAAAACATAAACAGGATGCCAACTGCTGGTCTTCGGGTAACTCTTCTCGCCAAGCCAAGCATCCACTTCCATCTACTGCCACCTACACTTAACTGATATGCATACTTAAAATCAGCAACGCTGAGTGAGTTCTAACGTTTACTTTAAATCAATTTTACAAAAGATTTACTAAAACACATATACTGCCAATAAGGCTAAACTTAACACACTTTACTTTTCAAACATATATACTGCCATTAAGGCTAAACTTAACACACTTTACTTTTCAAACATATATACTGCCATTAAGGCTAAACTTAACACACTTTACTTTTCAAACAGTTTAAAACGTATAATAAACTGTCAATTCCTCTTTACTGTACTGCCCTCATGGCTTACATCCATGAACCGACAAGTACCTGGTCAATGCCCCCATGATCAACGACCATGAACCGACAATACCGCTTATCCGTCAATTCCTTGTCACTACTGTACCGCCCCCATGGCTTTCATCCATGAACCGACGAGTACCTGGTCAATGCCCCCATGATCAACGACCATGAACCGACAATACCCTGGTCAATGCCCCCATGGCTTACATCCATGAACCGACAATACCGCTTAACGCTAAGGGGAGGTTGCGTGGACCTCCCGAGCGACCGCCGTCACTCATCCCAATTGTACAACTGTTAACGAACCCTAAGGTTCTTACTAATGGGTAGAACCCATATCTGACATCTTATACAAGTAACATCTGTCCCAAGGACCTTTACAAACTGGTACTCATTCCCGAAGGAAAGCTGTTCATTTTACTGTTCATAAAACTTTCTGTAAATCTTGTACATATCTTATCATTTATATCATGCCTTTGTTTATGTATATAAAAATATAGTAAACGCTTGCCAAATGATATATCATACTTTACTGAAAACATACTAGCACATATATCATGCCTTTGTTTATGTATATGAAAATATAGTAAACGCTTGCCAAATGATATATCTTTCTTTCTAAAACATAGCTTATCATAAAATGCATCTTGCTTTCTGAAACATGGCTTATCATATATATATCATGCCTTTGTTTATGTATATAAAAATATAGTAAACGCTTGCCAAATGATATATCTTACTTTACTGAAAACATACTAGCACATATATCATGCCTTTGTTTATGTATATGAAATATAGTAAACGCTTGCCAAATGATATATCTTACTTTACTGAAAACATACTAGCACATATATCATGCCTTTGTTTATGTATATGAAATATAGTAAACGCTTGCCAAATGATATATCTTACTTTACTGAAAACCTACTTTTGCCTCTTTTAAACCTTTCACTAAAACATGGCTTTTCTCTTCAGTTTATAATATATAAAATATAATAAACACTTTACACTAAGTATGCACACCACCCCTAAAGAAGGCAAAAAGGGGATTAGAACTCACCTGATAAGCAGTTCTGAAATACTCTTAGCTGTTTACTGCGCGTCACTAATGTCACCCACGATCTGTTATAATAAAGCCGTACTTGTAAGGTAGTGCTCCTAGATGACACTAGACATCTCTATGCTTAAACCTAGTAGTTTCGATGGATTTGCACCTATCGAAACTAGGTAGTTTCGATAGGTCTGCACATATCGAAACTTGTAGTTTCGATGGAGTCTGAACATATCGAAACTTGTAGTTTCGATGGAGTCTGAACATATCGAAACTTGTAGTTTCGATGGGGTCTGAACATATCGAAACTAGGTAGTTTCGATGGGTCTGCACAGATTGTCTTTCCAAAAATCTGAAGCTTTTGCATGCTAGTCTGATCGAGTCAGTATCTCAACTTTTCTTAGATCAAAATGTTCGGTTTCCATTCTAGATGCTATACCTAAGCTCATTTTCAAGTTCCATCCGCAAAATCGTTGCCTTTTTATCCAAAACCCGAAAATCCCAAAAACGAACTAAAACTCAGATCTAAGAGAATAGGTTACCTGAAATCGCTTCTCCTTCACAGCTAAACGGTCCAGATACGTATGCCCACAGTCCTATGAGCTCGGATTTGAAAAACGGGACTTTCTCTCTCTAGACTCTCTCTCACCTTCTCTCTCTAGAAACGAAAATGATGATGGAAATGAGAGCTTTTGGCTGATCTTGAGGCTTATAAGGGCCCGATCCTTGCCCCTTTCGGCCCATACACCCCGGCCCAAGCCCGCTTCCTTTCTTTTTATTTAAGTTTTAATTCCTCGTGAATTCTCTCGTGCTCTAAAACTCGGGATGTTACAAGTCTACCCTCCTTACAATAGGTTTCGTCCTCGAAACCTGCCATAAGCTATACCGATAGCAAATCACAGAATGGGTGGCATAAACCGTAGCTATGCAAGGCAGCTTGGTCATGAAGGCCATTGTGATTAACTACCGCTGAGGATCTAATCCGGGTAATATCTAGTTCTAAGGCTCCTAAGCTGATGGGGCTAACTAATCATTCAAGGAAATAAAATCATAAACTTGGCATATCACAAATAAGAGTTTGCAACGTACCTTACTGAGTCATCTGGTAAACCCTTGCTGTGGCCTTGTTGATGTAACGTTCCTTCTCTGCACCCTTACCCTTTCCGGATCCTCCCGCTTCCGGCTCTTTGCGCTTCCTATAATCTCGGCTCACGTGTCCCTGTCCCCCACAATTGTGTCATCTTGGCCTTTCCGGGCAGTCCCGTGATTGGTGTCCAAACTTGCCACACCTGAAACATCCCACCTGACCCGCCTTACATTCACCTCCATGTCTCCTCCCACATTTACCGCATAGACCCTCTGCTTCTACCCTTGCCCTCCTATCGTTAGGACCCTGGAGTTCCTCAGCAGTGCGCTTAGCTGCTTGTTTCTTGGGTGCTTCAGCAATGACTTCAGAGGCAATGTCATCATAGACAACTCCGCTCAGAACAACCACCGACTCAAAGGTACTCGGTGTGTTGGCCTTTACAAAGGTACGTATCTTTGGAGGCAACCCTTGAACATAGTAGTGAATTCTCCTTTCCTCAGTCGTTACAAGATGAGGCACCAAGCGTGCCAACTCGTTGTACTTTGAAGTATATTGTCGGTGAGTCATGAGTCCGGCTTGTAGAGTCAAGAATTCCCTTTCCACCTTGTGGACCTCATTTTTAGGACAAAACTTTTCAGTTACCAACGCTTTCAGGTCGCTCCACCTCATCAATCCGACCGCTTGGTCACCCTTAGCCTGATTCACAGTTTCCCACCAGTGCGCTGCTTCTCCTTTCAATGACTTTGCAGCGAACATGACTGCTTGTTCCGGTCGACATTCACTAAGACGAATGGTCGACTCCATGCCGTTAATCCAATCTAAGGTATCTGATGCTTCCTTCTCCCCAGTAAGCACGGGTGGATCACAACCCCGAAATGCCTTATAGTCACAGCCGCGAGCAGGCGGTGCAACATTTTCTACTAGATTTGGTCCTCCCATTGCTGGAAGCACCACAGGCTCTTCAGTTGTGTTAGGGCTCTCCTTGGCCTTCCTCAAGGCTTCGTCTAGTATGGCCGGTAAGGTTTCCTTCAACAGTCGGGTAAACTCACGGCCAATAGCTGCTTGCACGGCCGGCTCGAACTCGAATGTCTGATCATCTTCTGCCGCATGTTCAACATTGTGCTGACTGACTACCGTATCAGTATGGGTAGTGTGAACACTCCCTTCAATCACTTGGTTTGTGCTAGCTCCACCGTGGCGGCCTGTACGCCCACCACGTCTTCCTCCTCCACCCCCTCTAGTTCCTCCACGTCTAGCCATTTCTAACTGAAAGATAGAGAACAAAAGATTTAATTTCATCATGCTAGGGAATATGTAGAACACAATAAGTAAGGTAAGATGTTAATATACACTGGCCATCTGCAATTAACCATTACATCACTTCTTGTTTTCCATTTATTCGCTTTCATGATTCCACGAAAGCCTCTATTCTTATCTTGACACTCTAAAAGGTAAACTTTACTTACTATACGCTTCCGATGCTTTGGCTTGAGTTACCCGTTACTGGCATCCGCTACTTGTCCCATTCTCAGTTTAAGTCTGGACATCGGGGATGTCCAAATCTCTCAAACTATGGCTCTGATACCAACTTGTGAGGCCCCGATCCCGGGAGACCTCACTTATTGGATTTATTCATCAACACATAGCACTTTAAACATAAGACATACATTACACAGCGGAAACGATTTAAATCGCTACATATGCAGCGGAAAACATAACATGTCTAAACATAACTTGTCAAATACAACTGAAACTTGTCTTAATCAACATAATCAAAAGAAAACATAAACAGGATGCCAACTGCTGGTCTTCGGGTAACTCTTCTCGCCAAGCCAAGCATCCACTTCCATCTACTGCCACCTACACTTAACTGATATGCATACTAAAAATCAGCAACGCTGAGTGAGTTCTAACGTTTACTTTAAATCAATTTTATAAAAGATTTACTAAAACACATATACTGCCAATAAGGCTAAACTTAACACACTTTACTTTTCAAACATATATACTGCCATTAAGGCTAAACTTAACACACTTTACTTTTCAAACATATATACTGCCATTAAGGCTAAACTTAACACACTTTACTTTTCAAACAGTTTAAAACGTATAATAAACCGTCAATTCCTCTTTACTGTACTGCCCTCATGGCTTACATCCATGAACCGACAAGTACCTGGTCAATGCCCCCATGATCAACGACCATGAACCGACAATACCGCTTATCCGTCAATTCCTTGTCACTACTGTACCGCCCCCATGGCTTTCATCCATGAACCGACGAGTACCTGGTCAATGCCCCCATGATCAACGACCATGAACCGACAATACCCTGGTCAATGCCCCCATGGCTTACATCCATGAACCGACAATACCGCTTAACGCTAAGGGGAGGTTGCGTGGACCTCCCGAGCGACCGCCGTCACTCATCCCAATTGTACAACTGTTAACGAACCCTAAGGTTCTTACTAATGGGTAGAACCCATATCTGACATCTTGTACAAGTAACATCTGTCCCAAGGACCTTTACAAACTGGTACTCATTCCCGAAGGAAAGCTGTTCATTTTACTGTTCATAAAACTTTCTGTAAATCTTGTACATATCTTATCATTTATATCATGCCTTTGTTTATGTATATAAAAATATAGTAAACGCTTGCCAAATGATATATCTTACTTTACTGAAAACATACTAGCACATATATCATGCCTTTGTTTATGTATATAAAAATATAGTAAACGCTTGCCAAATGATATATCTTTCTTTCTAAAACATAGCTTATCATAAAATGCATCTTGCTTTCTGAAACATGGCTTATCATATATATATCATGCCTTTGTTTATGTATATAAAAATATAGTAAACGCTTGCCAAATGATATATCTTACTTTACTGAAAACATACTAGCACATATATCATGCCTTTGTTTATGTATATGAAATATAGTAAACGCTTGCCAAATGATATATCTTACTTTACTGAAAACATACTAGCACATATATCATGCCTTTGTTTATGTATATGAAATATAGTAAACGCTTGCCAAATGATATATCTTACTTTACTGAAAACCTACTTTTGCCTCTTTTAAACCTTTCACTAAAACATGGCTTTTCTCTTCAGTTTATAATATATAAAATATAATAAACACTTTACACTAAGTATGCACACCACCCCTAAAGAAGGCAAAAAGGGGATTAGAACTCACCTGATAAGCAGTTCTGAAATACTCTTAGCTGTTTACTGCGCGTCACTAATGTCACCCACGATCTGTTATAATAAAGCCGTACTTGTAAGGTAGTGCTCCTAGATGACACTAGACATCTCTATGCTTAAACCTAGTAGTTTCGATGGATTTGCACCTATCGAAACTAGGTAGTTTCGATAGGTCTGCACATATCGAAACTTGTAGTTTCGATGGAGTCTGAACATATCGAAACTTGTAGTTTCGATGGAGTCTGAACATATCGAAACTTGTAGTTTCGATGGGGTCTGAACATATCGAAACTAGGTAGTTTCGATGGGTCTGCACAGATTGTCTTTCCAAAAATCTGAAGCTTTTGCATGCTAGTCTGATCGAGTCAGTATCTCAACTTTTCTTAGATCAAAATGTTCGGTTTCCATTCTAGATGCTATACCTAAGCTCATTTTCAAGTTCCATCCGCAAAATCGTTGCCTTTTTATCCAAAACCCGAAAATCCCAAAAACGAACTAAAACTCAGATCTAAGAGAATAGGTTACCTGAAATCGCTTCTCCTTCACAGCTAAACGGTCCAGATACGTATGCCCACAGTCCTATGAGCTCGGATTTGAAAAACGGGACTTTCTCTCTCTAGACTCTCTCTCACCTTCTCTCTCTAGAAACGAAAATGATGATGGAAATGAGAGCTTTTGGCTGATCTTGAGGCTTATAAGGGCCCGATCCTTGCCCCTTTCGGCCCATACACCCCGGCCCAAGCCCGCTTCCTTTCTTTTTATTTAAGTTTTAATTCCTCGTGAATTCTCTCGTGCTCTAAAACTCGGGATGTTACAACCATTCATCTCTCTGGTTTACGGCCACTCCTGATAAACCAATCATTTCTCTGATTCACAACCAATATAAGAAATCTAGAATTATTAACAGACAGAAGGATTTGGCAGGCGAAATGCAACCTAAAAACTTTAGAAGCAGTAATAAACTTTTTTGTTTAAGAATGTGTAAATCATCAATCTATTATTGCAAATTATTGCTAAAACCTAACTAGCAATGTCCCTATAGCGTAACAAGTTAACTTCTAAGAAGATTATTTTTGTATTTGACCATTGTTGTTTGTTCTCTCACCCGTATTTTTTACACGATAAATAGAAATATCTTAACTGTAAACTATTAATGGTATTTCATTAGTTATGGGACACCAATGTGAATGTGAAGTTTTTTTTAATTACTTTTAGAAATTACCGAATTGACCCTAAAACCATGAAGTTGAACTCAATTATTTTACATATGTCGTGAAGAACAACAAGAAATGCTCGAGATCGATGCTTTTAGCATGTTTAGCCGAATAAATTATTATTACTTGACCCGTTTGACCAATCCGTTTTTTTTATTTAACTTGTTTCGACCGGTTCACTTTTGCCTCCGCTAACATGATATCTATAAATTTATCAATTTTATAGTGTTATAAAAAGGAAATAAATAAAAAGATATTAGAGATTATAATTTGATATGAATTTTTTACACGACAAATAGAAAATATCTTAACTGTAAACTATTAATGGTATTTCATTAGTTATGGGACACCATTGTTGTTTGTTCTCTCACCCGCATTTTTTACCCGATAAATAGAAAATATCTTAACCGTAAACTATTAATAGTATTTCATTAGTTATGGGACACCAATGTGAATGTGAAGTTTTTTTTTAATTACTTTTAGAAATTACCGAATTGACCATAAAACCATGAAGTTGAACTCAATTATTTTACGTATGTCGTGAAGAACAACAAAAAAATGCTCGAGATCGACGCTTTTTAACATGTTTAGCCGAATAAATTATTATTACTTGACCCGTTTGACCAATCCGTTTTTTTCTATTTAACTTGTTTCGACCGGTTCACTTTTGCCTCCGCTAACATGATATTTATAAATTTATCGATTTTATAGTGTTATAAAAAGGAAATAAATAAAAAGATATTAGAGATTATAATTTGATACGAAAATAGAAAGAAAACAAAAGTGACAGCTCATCAAATCCAAAAGTAAAAGCAAGAAATACTTGGCCATGAATGGAATCCGCAAAAGGAAGCTTTCAAGAAAACATGAAGAAAATAAGAGGTAACCTATGATTGATTGAGTCATCCAAATCTTATTTCCGCGTAGTTTCCAATAAAATATATATGGTGAGTAATAAAACATAGTTTTAGAAAAAATCTATGCTATATAATAAAGAAAGGTTTTTGCATGCCACGTGTCATCATCATATTCAATTTCATAATTTTTTTCCCGTCTCTCTCTCTCTTATTAAATGCACCCATATCTTTTACTAAATTACTAATTACACTAATAAAACACATTTATTTTAAATTATCTTTTATTATAAAAAACTTTGAAACCTAATTATATAATTTTTATTTTCAATCCAATAGTAAATGAAAGTCAAATTAAATTAAATAGTAATTGACGTATTTTTAAAACTATATATTATTTTTTTACATATTTTGAATTTTGTTTTCTATCCTTAATATATGTATATTAATACATTTTTATACCTGTAAAATACATAAATAAAATTTGAGAAATTTATGTATTAATATTTTTCACCCCGTGTGTATTACACAGGGTCTAAGCTAGTAACTTTAATATTTTCAATGCAAATTTTTTGTCTCACTTTATATGAATGGCATGTCAAAAAATAACCATGACATTTAAAAAAAGGAGTAAATTGTAATTTATATAAATCATATATGATATCATATAAGATTACAAAGTGATATTAACTTCAACAAATTATTTAAAATGCTATAATACTCTATATTTTAGTCCATTTAAAATCGAGGGTACGAGCCTGCGCGTTGCAGTGGGAAGTCGTTCATGATATCGAATACCTAAATGCGTGTTGAAGAAACCTAAGCCATAAAATATTAAAACGTGTAATTGAAAAACATAAGTCATAAAAAAGTTAGAATAAACTAAACCCACATCGATATTAATTAAACGCAAAACAATTAAAAAATATTAAGTAAACTGGGGGAAAAGCCAAAAAAAAAATTGACGGGTCACCCATGGAATCGAACCCGGCTCAAAGGGGAAGCAAGGGGTAGCGCTTCAAGGTCCACATGTGAAACCATCCCGGCCAGCCACTATTTTGTTTTCAAAGGCGACTAAAATTTATATAAGGGGGTGTTTGGATTGCCTTTTCAAACCAACTTATTAACTTTTATAAGTTAATAAGTTGTTTGGGTTACCTCTCAAAACTACTTATAAAAGGAGATTTTGAGAAGGAAAAAAGAGATTTTGAGAAGTAAGTGGGAGTTACTTCTCAAAACTACTTATAAAAGTCAATAAGGAGAAGGAAATAAGTAATCCCAAACACCCCCTAAGAGTAAAGTGTAATTTGCACCCCTGTGGTTTATGTATGCTGATACTTTGTAACCCTGTTTTAAAAAAAATACAATTTGACACCCCATGATATACCTTCTCTTTCATTTTACACCCCCTCCGTCAAAATTTCATCCATTCCGCCGTTTAGGAAAAGGGTATTACAGTACTTTTGTCTAACAGGGGTTCAAATTACAGTTTACTGGATCAAATAAAATCCAAATCCAAACCCAAAATCATCTTCTTCCTTTTGATGCAACACAATCCCTTCGAGATTTCCGATACTCTTTCTCCACACGATACTCACACCGCCGGGACATTTCCGGTGGCTCAGATGACCCAAACTGGTCCCCGGAGGATCCAGAACTCCGGCATGGAGGATGAATCTCGTGAACAATCTCAAACTTCCTCAACAGGTATGAGACTCATTGTACCTTGCAAGGGATAGTTCAAGGCAGGGGTGTGTTAATTTTAGGTTCCGTTATCCCATACGCCATGTTCTACTTCCTCCAATTTTACCTCAAACGACGCCGTTCTCCTGGATTGGGACTGTTTTTAGGAGAAGGGTACTATGCTCTTTCTTTGAAACAAAAACGAAATTCGATGTAAAACTAGATAAATCCATCTTGTTCTTCACTTCTTTCTCCATATCCCCTAACATCAAGATCAAATCTTGATTCACAACAATGGCAAAACAGAAACCCTGTACCGGTTCGGGCGAAAAACCAAATCTTGCAAAGGCTAAATCCCAATAAATATCAATCAACTTAGAACCCACTTCAAGATTGATTGGTGGAATCATCAATTTGAACATAAAGACCTTGACCCATTAAGTTTTTAGTCCAAGTAAGAGTGACAATAAAGCAAGAGAAATTACGCAATCTACACTGGTAAACACATGTAACAAGATTTTGACCAATTTTACCATTGAATGTAGTGATGGGAGCACTTGATGAAGTTGTAGCATCAGCAGGGGCGGATCCAGAAATTTTTTTCAGGGAGTTCACTGTTTTTAGATGATCCAATTTCATAGGGCCGGACATAAAAATTTTCGGTTCGGTTCGATTGGTCGGGTCGGGTCGGCCCGGGCAGGGGCGGCTCAACCATTTTTGGAGGCCTAAAGCGAAGAAAAAAACATGAAAATTATGCTTCAAATGTTCACAAAATCAACTAATTTGTATTTAAGAGTCATCTACTCATTTGTTTTTATCAATTTTTTACCTCTAATCATATGAATGCTCAAGAACACACATTTAGTTCAAGAAAGAGTTCTTAGTTTTATAGCTTCACAACCGGATCAAGCGAACAGCAGTGGGTGGCGTCGTAAGGGGGTTCACCCTATAATATTTTAGGGGGTTCACCCCAGTTTTTTTACCTACCGTTACACTAAAATTTCAAAACTCGGGGGGTTCCTGTGCACCCCCCGCTTCAACTTACATCCGCCCCTGAGCATCAGCAACTTGAACACCATTTTCACCAAAGCAAGAGAAATCCCTCATTTAAAAATTATAAATTTGGTACTTTTTTGTTGTTTAAAGGTGAGATGTGAAATGGTTATGGTTGTATAGCGATTGGAACCCTAAATTGCCCAAAATCAGGGCAAGATCGGGATGGGATGGGGTGGGGTGGAGACCGGCGGATGTTGGCGGTGCAACAATTGCTTGAGGATCGGTAGAGTACGTTTGGCCATCGAATGCAGATTTGGTGGTTTGATTCGGTGGTCTTTTTCTACTGCCATAGATGATTTTGGGTTTCTTTCAAGAAAAAGAAGAAGATGATGAGACTGGAGTTAGATTCGAGAGGTAAAAGAGACATTTCACACATAACTGGACGGCAAAGTGGATGGATGTTAAACGGAGGGGTGCAAAATGAAAGAGAAAGTATACCAGAGGTGTCAAATTGCACTTCTTTTAAAACAGCAAAGTGTCAGCGGACATAAACTTTAGTGGTGCAAATTACACTTTACTCTTTATATAACACCATAAAGTTACATGTTTTTAGAGAAAAAAATGATCCAATAGTAATGTGTCACGTGCATGGCGGCCCAATAAAAAAAACTGAGCATTGTACATCTTAATTCTTTTTAGATAGATAAGGTTAATAAAGTGTATTTTGTAATTTTTAAAATTGCGTATTTTTGTGGTGTATTACTATTCATATTTTATTTTGCATTAGATTTATTTAGAAAATCCCTGTTCATCAAATTAAATTTTTACAAGTCATATATTTATTAAACATTCAACACCGATAGTTAAAATTAGCTTATTAAAGGTATATATTATTGAATAAATTTTATTGGAAACTTTAAAAATATAAGTCATATATGTGTCTTTCTTCTTACATTTTGAAGTCACGGTTCCATTAGTAACCAAAATTAGGTTCCATTAGTAACCAAAATTAAGTTTGACAATATATAAAACATTATGCTATAATAATAACATTATCATCATGCTAGCGAACTTAGTAGCGAACTTACTAAGTTCACTTGTTTCAGTAGTTTGTTAGCTTTTATTCCTTTGTCTATAAATAGCTTCTTTGTAACATTATTCAAGTTATCAATCAAATTATTTCAGTTTTACCCCAATCATTCTCTCTCATTTTCTTTCTCTCGTTTATCATTATCGCTTGTTTTAGCGATCATTCTCGATATCATAACATGGTATCAGAGCCTATATGCTCGATTATGTGATTTTCTTCCTTTTTCCGCACTCATTCTTCGTTGTTTCATTCGTTTTCTCATTTTTTGTGTCAATTGGGGGTCGGAAAGGTTCTGTTTGTTCTCATTGCAAGAAGCCATGACATGATGTGTCACACCCCAACCGACGGCGGAAACGTCGGGGCGGGACATATAGACTGTTCATGAGCACAAGGTTGACTAAATTGAAATATATTAATCATTCAAATTCATTGCAAATATTCAAGACAAAACAAAATCAAACCAAGTACATGAAATAAAATACATAATCCTTTATTTAAAATTATCTAGGTCCAAAACTTATGTGTAGCAAGCCTTGATCAAAATCACACATTAGCACCTGAAACATGAATAAAATAAGGTCAATTAAAAAGTTGGTGAGCATACATATGTTTAATCATAAATAGTGTATAGATGTAAATAATCAAATCCTTACATAACATGATAAAATAAGGCATTTATGGGGAGCAACTATTGTGTAACCAAAGTACAATCAAACCTTTGTAACTAGCATGCAAATTGTGTTGTCGGTAACAATCACCCCAATCTGGGTGGGTTTGTCAGACTCAATAGATCTATCATTGTTAACCGTCGGCTTGAATAGTTAATGATTGCACATAAATTGCACATAAACAGTTAACACACCTAGCACTCAAACATAAAGCTCAAATTTTGCATACATGAATGTAAAGAGGATTTGTGTTTGTGTAGTTTATGTAAATATAAACAATTGTGTGTATAGAGTTCATGTTTCACCCCAAAAAGTGTAAAAGAGTAAAAGGGGCTATATAATACTCACCTGATGCAAAGGTGTAGCTAACAAGCGAGGTTAGATAGCAACGTGATCCTTGTAATGCACAACGTTAACCTAGGGTGTAATGTATATTGAATTAATAGCGTACACAATAGTCTATGTCTAAATCTATGGTGAATTGGATGCGTGTACCAAGAGTTGGAGTTGTAGGTGTTAGTGGTTTGTACTTGAAATGGGTGTTGTATATCATGAAAGACTGAAATGAATAGTGTTAAAATAATTGAATTAAGGTTTGGATTCGAATAACTAAATAAATTAAATAATTGTTATCTATTTATTTAGTTAGAAAAATAGTATAGATAATATGTTTATTTAAATATAACCTAAATAAACAAAATATATATATATATATATAAATTAAATAAATAAGTGTTACTTTATTTATTTATTTATAAAGGTATGAAATTAGTATTGATTCAAGAAATAAATCTTAAATATAATTTAACTTCTAAGTGTCCTTTTAAATGTAAATTATATAAATAATAATTAACTTTATTTATTTATTTATTCATCATTTGAAATGAGTATGTTAAATAAATCACTTTAATATATATTTAGATATAGTATTATTAGGTTTTAAAAATATAACTTAAATTTTATAAAACCTTGTAGAAAGCATTTATAAAACGTTGTCACAAAATTCTTACATTAGGTGAATAAATTATTCAAAATAATATAATTTCAATTGAGTAATTAACAATTAAATTTATAAAGGTGGATATTTTTATGTAAAAATCGTAAACCTTGTTTTATTCTGTTCTAAATAATGTAAGGTTTATAAAATAATTTTTATACAATTTTTTTGGAGTCTTAAAATTGGTTTTAAAAATAATTGGGGCTGGCCCGGATCGAACCCGGGTCTGCCCGGCGGAGGTAACAAGCGCCAACCACTGGACTAGGGGCGCATCCCTGATACATATCTGGTTCGGATTGTTTTTAATATGAATCTGGGAAGGTGCCGGGTCTAGGTTTGATACGCACGCAAAAGGGCCAGGGTTATGGGTTTCGAACCCACGCCACCAGGTCCGATGGCTCAGTGGCTTAACCAGTCGGACCGGTGGTTTCGCTGGTCATATAGGGATTCCACAAATACATAAACATTCTTACTAGAACAAATCAAAATCCCCTTCTGAATTCGCAAGAAAAGGGCTTAGGAATTTACAGAAATCTCATCCGATTCGAATTGGTTTCTGCAAATTGATAAGGGGCTTTCGATATATGGATAAAAACGGATCAAATTATGTAAATCTTACCTGATATGGTTAGGTATTGAAGGCCGACGGCTAAAATTTCAGTCTCGAGGTTCTTGATGCTCAATCTGGTTCAAGGCGCGGAATGGGATGTGATTCTGGTTCTTGAGAGTTTGTATTAGGTTGTGCGACAGTATGAGGATGTTTTAGGTGGATCAATTCCTCCTTAATTGCTCGATTGTACTTAATCTCACATATGACAATTGTCTTCCATGATTCATGCGTCAATTGCTTAGATGCGGATGAATTGGGATGTGTTTCAGGTCTGAATACGTATGAGGGTCGATTGGCCGTGATTTGCGGGTAATAGCGTGTCCAATCTCTCTGATTTGGTAACAAATTGAATTCGGTTTGACCGTAAATGGTCAAAACATTTGAAATTTGAATCCGACCGCTCAATTAGTCAAATTGTTATATTAATTTGATTAGAACTTGATTGAGAATCAGTTACGCGCACAATGAAAGTTCATGGCAGCCAAGACTGATCGATTTTGATCTTGAATTTGCAAGATTTCTTAGATTGTTTGACTTTTAAAAGTCAAATTGTTTAGAAAGTTTGAATTTGGTCAAAATTCAGGATTTGTGGTTTAAATTTTAAAAGTAAGGGTTCAAATTGAAGGTTCTTTGTGTTTAGAGGTACAAACCCAATATATATATATATATATATATATATATATATATATATAAATATGTATTGATTCTTTAAAAGTTTTTTTTAAATTGTACATACTTATATATTCATCATTTTTTTATATATTTATGAATTAAACTTTTTGGTTTAGAACTTTATGAAAATCCCATTTTTGCAAAATTATGAGTTAAAATGTTTGATTTATTTCATAATATCAAATTCACACGTTTATATTTTTATTTGCAAATAAGTGTGTGTGTATAATCAAAGGATGTAAAAGTATAGTTTAAAATGAAACTCTTATGTTTGAAATTGTTTGCTTATTTAAAACATATGTATAAATACATGTGATATGTATGTAGTAAAGGAATAATAGGTATGCGGAAATTTTGTATGTTAAAATAATAGTCACTATAACATATAAGGTTTGGAATAAGTATGGGATTTCAAGAGTTTATAAAATGAAATGACTAAGGAAAGTTTATGACTTCAAAATCAGGGATGTTACATGATGCCATCAAATGTTATCGTTTAATTGGGTTTCCTAAAGATTTCAAATTTACTAGACCCAACACTGCTGCTAATGCTGTTTCTGATGCTGGGGTTACTGTTCCTACTTTCGGTGCTCCTAATGCTCTTTCTTCTGAACAGTACAACAATCTGTTGCAACTTCTTCAGCAAAATTCTGGGGTTCAGGGCGGTGTTCCTAATGTTCAACCACTCAGCTTGCAAATTTTTCAAGTATTATTGCTTGCAATTCGACTACGGTCGATACTACTTGGATCATTGATACCGGTGCAAGTAATCATATGTGCTTTGATTTCAATTTACTTTCTGATGTTCAATTGCTTAACTCACCCGTTTATGTTCTTCTTCCAAACGGGCATGTCTTAACTGTTACGCAGGTCGGAACGGTTAATCTTACTAAGACGTTTTCTATTCCTAATGTCTTCTTTGTGACTCAGTTCAAGCACAATCTCTTATCTGTTCCTAAACTTTGTAGGGATACAAAGGGTCTTGTTCAGTTTTCTGAAACTACTTGTTTCTTGTAGGCCCTTTCGCTGAGTCGTCCGTTGGTCCTGGGAGATCTTCTTAACAACCTTTATCTTTTGAATCCAAATAAACTTTTCTCTGTTACAGTTGATTCTTTTTCTCACTGTAATTCTGTTGTTTCTTTTAAACTTTGGCATACTCGTCTTGGTCATTTACCTTTAAGCAATTGAATGTCTTTACTGGTGCACATGATTGTTCTATTGATGATTGTTCTGTTTGTCCTAAGGCTAGACATCATAAACTGCCTTTTGCATCTAGTAGTATATCCAGTTCTCAAATGTTTGATCTTATTCATATTGATACGTGAGGACCGTATCGATCTACTACATTTGATGGCTATAAATATTTCCTCACAATTGTTGATGATTTTACTAGAACTACTTGGGCTCATATTTTGACAACTAAAGGAAATGTCTTTCCTATTCTTCAAGGGTTCATTGAAATGATTGAGACTCAGTTTAGTATCAAAGTGAAGCGTGTTCGATGTGATAATGCTTTTGAACTTGGTTCGGCTATTCATCATGCCGAGTATTTTAAACAAAAGGGAATTATTTATCAGACTACTTGTCCTGGGGTTCCTCAACATAATGGGGTGGTGGAACGTAAACATAAGCATCTTCTCGAAACTGCTTATGCTCTTATGTTTCAATCCAAGTTACCAATAACTTTTTGGGGTGAATGTGTTCTCACTGCTACTCATAGATTAATATTTTCCCCACACAGGTTCTTAAGGGAAAATCTCCTTCTGAGATGCTCTTTGGTAAAGCTCCTTCATACACCCACCTTCGCACTTTTGGGTGATTGTGTTATGCTTCTACTTCTACAACCGGACGAGATAAATTTCAGCCTAGAGCTCAAGCTTGTATTTTTATTGGCTATCCCTTTGGAAAGAAAGGTTACAAGCTTTATAATCTTGACACTCGACAAGTTCTTGTTTCTCGGGATGTGACTTTTCTTGAGCACATTTTCCTTTCTTTACATTCTTCGGATCCTTCTTATTTGTTCCCTTCTCTAAATGATCTGTTTGAGGAGACAAATCCAGCTGCTGTTCCTTCCTCTTCTTCAGCTACTCCTGAATTTGATTCCACTCCTCCTACTGTTTCTCCTGTTCCTCCTAGTCCACCTTCGGAGCCCAGGAGATCTACTCGTTCTTCTGTTCCTCCTTCTTATCTGCAGGAATATGTTTGTAATTCTGCTTCTTCTGTCGATTCGTCTTGTTTTCATACTTTGTCGAGTGCTTGCCAAGCTTCTCATTTTGTTAATCTTGCTGATCTTTCTCTTGATTCCCAGCAACTCCTATTAAATCTTGATTCTGTTCAAGAACATTCTTTTTATCAGGAGGCTGCTAACCATCCTGGTTGGCAAGAGGCTATGACTATGGAGTTTATTGCCTTGGAAAGTAATCAAACTTGGGAGGTTATGCATTTACCTAAAGATAAAAAGGCTACTAAGTGCAAATGAGTGTATAAAATCAAGTATAATGTTGATGGTACTGTTGAACGTTGCAAAGCCCGTTTGGTTGTTCGTGGTGATACTCAGAAAGCAGGAATTGATTTTAATGAGACTTTTTCTCCTGTCGTTAAGATGACTACTATTCGTAGTCTCATTGTTGTTGTCACTAAACGACAATGACGTTTATATCAATTGGATGTCAATAATGCCTTTTACATGGGGATCTTGACGAAGACATATATATCCTTCCTCCTCCTGGAATGCCTTTATCCTCTCCTGATCATGTACTTAAGCTCAAGAAGTCTCTTTACGATTTGAAGCAAGCTTCAAGGCAGTGGTATGGAAAGCTTTCTGATGCTCTTAAGACCAAAGCAAACTTGCGGATTTATTCACAAAGAGTTTGGCTGGTCAACCGCATTCAGATATCATTTCCAAGTTGGGGTTGTATACACCTCCAACTTGAGGAGGGGGGGGGGGGGTGTTAGCGAACTTACTAAGTTCGCTTGTTTAGTATAGGGGCGAACTCAGTTCAGTAGTTTGTTAGCTAATATTCCTTTGTCTATAAATAACTTCTTTGTAACATTATTCAAGTTATCAATCAAATTATTTTAGTTTTACCCCCAATCATTCTATTTCTCTCGTTTATCATTCTCGCTTGTTTTAGCGATCTCGTTTATCATTATCGCTTGTTTTAGCGATCATTCTCGATATCATAACACATCATAATTTTATGTTTATTGGTTACTTTTATCAAACTATTTTTCTTTTTCTTCTTTTAATATAATGGAGTAAGAAGCAAGAAAGAAATTGACGAAATCTTCATTCATAAGTTACATCGAATGTAGCAAACAATATCACCGTTGTCATCTTCTTTGGATTCGATAAATTCAACATTTTATGATCGATTGTTGAAAACATTATCCATTTTGCCGCGTACTTCAAGTTGTCCTCCACAATCATGAGCCAAGTTGACCGTTCAATCAATGACTTGGAGTTGTACTTTATGCTATGAAGCTTGTACCAAGAATCTTTACACTTCCATAACCATTGGCGCTCATGGATTCACCTTCCTCAAAACATTCTCATGACAACTTCTTTAACAATGTTGTTTAAAAACGTCGACATAATTTTATGGGAAAATGACCTAAATAGACATTTTTTATCACCAATTTATGAAAATGTTCTTTCACATTTAAGTCTACAAAAACATGGATATTGACTTATAATCGCGGGTTATGCCTTCTTGGCTTAGCCGACGTGTAATTCTAGGTAACAGAAATCTGGGACCCACTTCTTACCAATCGTTGTTCAATACATGACATGTGTCCCCTGACTATTTAGCCTGCTATAAAAAAAATACGTGGGCTAACTTCCAACCAATCTAAATGTTCCATGTGTACAACTGTGAGCCAAGCCTTTAAAATCGCCGGCAAAGCCTTCACTTTTTAGACTTAACCTACGTTTTTACACATGACGCATAATTATTGACTGCAACTTGTTTTTTTATCTTGATTTCAGCGCCGGCTAAAGATCTAGGCTTAGCCATTGGTAGACTGAAAGTCAACGCTTAGTTTGGTAATTTTGCTGGTCAAAGTGTCTAGTTTGTTGATTTTCCCTAATTTTATACCAATAACCAAAATTAAAATATCATACAAATAAAATAGATATAGAATAGTAAAAACAACGTATTAAACCTTATGGATCATTTATATATAAAAGTAACAACTCTTAATTATGTTACAGAAGTTACAATAAATCTTATTTACGTAACAAGTTTGAACTGATATTTTATCTAATCCTAACAATAGATTCTGACTACAAACTAAACTAGTTGCTCCATTGAAAGCCGAACTTCTAACAACTACGTCTAAACATTAATGTTAAGCCAATCAATTTGTAATAACTATAAATTTAAGCAACATAGTATTAAAAAGTCAATAATACGTTGATAACTGTGAAAACCATATAATATTTTTATACATAATGCTTTGGATGTGTTACATATGACGGTCTCTCCCGCACCACTTTAATTATCTTTTATATACTATATAAATCTATTACACAATTATTGTAGTTGTCAACATATTTTAAAGGACTGTTTGTCAAAATCTGAACCATTAAAAGCTCTGAATGGTTCAACATTGTTTTATAGTTGAATCATTAAAAGGTTTGCAGAACCATTGAAAGATAGGTTTTCAACGAAACAAACACCCTTATCTCTGACCGATTCAAAGATAATTAATAGGCCGTCAAACGGCCCCAAAATAAATAAATAATGTTTACTCTTAAATTTCCTAAAATAATATTATTTCTATAACGTAGGATAAATGTATGTGGTTTCCCGAAGAGCCAATACATCCAATAATTGGAAACGAAATCACCGTTGCATTCCTACCCACAATATTCCCCTTTACAACTGTCTTCTCCTCTTTCTCTCTTTCTCTCTCACACACCAACACCAAGAACACACACCACCAACTACTCATTCAAATACTTCTTCCACCGCACCGAGATTCTCGCCATAATTTCTTCAACATTTCTTTTAATTCAGTTCCTTAAACACCAATTCCTTCATTTCTACTCCTCCTTTGCCTTGTCAAACACTCCAATTTGGCAATGGCCGGCGTTGATTCCACCGCCGTCCTCACTGCCGTCCAATCGCTCCTCCGCATCGTCAGGGATGTCGCTCGTACCTCCGGCGTCGGATTCTCCGGCGAATTTAAGAGAGATTGCACGGATTTGTCGAGAAGAGTAACCTTGCTGTCGCATTTGTTGGAGGAAATTAGGGATTTTAAAGGCGAGTTGAAGTTGTTCGATTCGTCGTCGTGGTTGTCTGACCTAGCCGTTGGTCTTCAGGCGGCTAAGAAGCTGCTTATAATTGCCGGCAATTTTGATAGTAATGTCTCTCCGGTGAGTGCATATTCGTCTTCATATCAAACTGTGGAATTCATTGTTTAATTGCCTTAAATAAACATAATTCAAATTCACAATTTGAATTTTGGTCTTGTGATTGTATTATTTCATTCTAATCATTCGATCAAAGTCCAATCAAAACGTCCGGTGAAGTCATCATACAGCATGTATTGCATCTGTGAGTAGTGTAGGCGTCACAATAGTCGGTCTATAAAGCTATACGAGCGGTATAGCTTTCTGACATAGGAAACAAAAATACCTAGCCTGTATCGTATCTGCCGGTGATATACGCGTCAGATATGGTCTGTCAGTCAGAAAAGCTATACGAGCCGTATGGCTTTCTAACATACGGCCTGAAGAGAAAAAAAAACGCGTCACATATGGTCTGTCAGTCAGAAAAGCTATACGTGTCGTATGGCTTTCTAACATACGGCCTGTATAAGAGAAAAAAAAACTTCATACGGCCTCTATTGTGTCTGGAGTCTGAATAAAATGGGGCTAGTTTACCGAAAAAAAAACTGTGTTTCTTGTAACATTAAGCCTGAAAGTTATAGTGTAATGATGATCTCTCTGTTATGCAGAATTTTGTGTCTACAATCTTTGAATTCTGAATTTATACTTGTTACATTTGACTAAAGGATGAAGCAGCCATGAAAATTGCAGCACAGTTCCATGGAGTTACATGGAAGTTGGAAAAGGCACTAGCAAACTTGCCATATGATCATTTTGACATCTCAGAGGAAGTTCAAGAACAAGTAAGAAGATGCTTAATCACAAGATTATTATCTGAAATCATATTATTGCATCACAGTTCCAATTTGTTCATATTAAATCTCTGTTTTAGGTTGATTTAGTAAGAGGTCAGTTGCGAAGAGCACGAGAAAGATATGGTATACCCCTAATTTCAACCTCAGATAAAGATGTTCATCCTGTTGAAACCACCATTAACATCAATCATCAAGAAGCAGAAACAAAGGTGGAAACTGCATCAAAAGAGAATCTTTCAATAGGGTATAATCAGAACGAAACGGTTTATCAGTTGGAAACTTCAAAGAATTCATCTGAAACATCGTCTTTATTAGATGAAAATAAGAAACTGGATGCTCCTGCAATTCCTGTTGACTTCCTTTGCCCTATTTCTTTAGAGCTAATGCGCGATCCAGTTATCGTTTCCACAGGACAGGTAGATTATAATCATTATATTCAGTTAAATTGAATTTTTTTTAATGATCTTTTATTGTTTCTTATTTATCTTACTTTCTTGCAGACTTATGAGAGATCATACATACAAAGATGGATTGATTGTGGGAACACAACATGCCCAAAAACTCAACAGAAACTTCAAAACATCACTCTGACTCCTAACTATGTTTTAAGAAGTTTAATCACACAATGGTGTATTAATCATAACATGGAGCAACCAAATTCATTAACAAACAGGAGATTAAAAAGAAGCGACGGGTCGTTTCGTGATGTAAGTGAAGATATAGAAGCCATTGAAATACTCATTCGAAACCTCTCGAGCCAGTCCATTGAAGAAAGAAGGTCAGCATTGACCGAAATCAGATCTTTATCAAAAAGAAGCACAGATAACCGGATACTCCTAGCTGAAGCTGGAGCAATCCCGATTCTTGTGAGTTTGTTAACATCTGATGATAATATGACACAAGAAAACGCGGTCACTTCAATTTTGAACCTTTCTATATATGAAAACAACAAAGGACTTATAATGCTAGCCAATGTGGTACCTTCAATTGTACAACTCTTAAGAGTTGGAACAATGGAGACTAGAGAGAATGCAGCTGCAACCCTTTTCAGTTTATCACTTGCAAATGAGAATAAGATAATAATCGGTGCATCTGGAGCGATTCCTGAGCTTGTTCATCTTCTTGAAAATGGGAGCAATCGTGGGAAAAAAGATGCTGCAACGGCTTTGTTTAATCTTTGCATTTATCAAGGGAATAAAGGAAGAGCCGTGAGGGCGGGAATCATTCCAGTTCTTCTTAGAATGCTGAGTGATTCGAGTAGTTGCATGGTCGATGAATCTTTGACTATACTTTCTATTCTTGCTAGCCATCAAGAAGCTAAATCTGCCATAGTTAAAGCTAGCACAATACCTCTTTTGATTGATCTTACAAGAACTGGGCCTCCAAGAAACAAAGAAAACGCGACATCCATCTTGCTTTCTTTGTGCAAAAGAGATAAAGATAACCTTGATTGTATTAGCAGACTTGGTGCAGTAATCCCCTTAACAGAATTGGCTAAAAACGGGTCAGAAAGGGCAAAACGAAAGGCAACATCATTATTGGAGCATCTTCAAAGGTTTCAACATGCTTAAACTCGTAAGTAATCATTGAGTAACATGCTAATTTGTTCAGTAATCTGATTCTTGATTTCACATACTCAAGGTTTTTGTTCTGAGGTATTAAGCGCGAGGAAACAAGATTCATTCGGGCTTACTTTGTATTTTTTATTTTTTTTAATCTTCTTGTGTTTGCAAAATGATTCATTTGATACTGTTAATTGTTTGTTTGACCTCATATTTGGATTGAAACTTGTGTGAAGTAAATTTGTGACTGTTTTTATGATTTTTGGAATTGATTGGCAAATTGTATATTATGTTGGTGTGAATTCATGGCAGTTCTGGCGTTTGATATCACCCTTGAGGATCAAGGTTTAAAATTTCTTGTTCCTTATGTGGTAAAAGTGAAAAGACTTATAAGGGGTGTAGTTCCATGTGTAGGAGTGAACACACTACTAAGGGAGGAAGGGGCATCACTCGGGTAAGCCTTGTGGGTATACGGGTACCACAGGTACACCGTCACAAGGTAATCGGGTAAACCTTCCGGGTATATGTACCCGTGTCTTTTAGGTGAGGATGCCGTTGGACAACGGCTATAGAGACGTGAAACATTAATAAAAAATAAAAAAAACTAATTTAAATACCCAATATCACTGTATAAATTAATCTCTATTCAATATTTTTGTACACACAAAATAACAATTACATACTCACAAATTTTCTATCCATAATGGATCGTAAATTATTTATTCCACCCGATTCATCGGATGAGTTTGATTAAATATTTATGTTTTATTTTTATTTATTTTATGTATTTTTTTATTTTTATTTATTGTTATTATTTTTTTAATAAAGAAAATTAGTTTTAAAAATATAATTGGTTTTAATTTAAAAAATGAAAATAAAAGACTGTAGGTTATTAGGAACCTCAAGCCCATTGAAAAACAAATAGTGATTTTTACTAATTTTTATGATTTTTTATGAATTTTTATTATTTTTTTAATGATTTTAACTTTTTTTTAGGGTTAAGTTTGCAATCGTAAGTCACGTGGATGGTACTTGGGCTAACTTTCTGTTAGGGGTGAGCAAATAATCGAATTAACTGAACCATAATGGAATTAGTTAAAAACTAACTGGTGTTAACATTATGGGCTAAATGCGCAACCAAATCTCAAAAGTTTGGGCTGAATTTGTAATCTTTAAAACCTAGGGGTCAAACTTGCAATTTGATCAAACCACATGAGTCATTTATGCAATTAACTCTTAATTTAATATTCTTTATCTATATCTATATCTATACAACTATATGATACACATTAGTAGGACATGCTTGTAATTTACTAAAATTTTTAAAACAACTAACACAAATTGTTGTGCATAAAGTACATCTTACCAATACATAAAAATGTGTTAAATTACCATTTAACCCTACGATTAAAACCCAACACTCAGTAATTATCATTATTTAATGCATATGAGATTATTTAACTCACTACATTAAGTATTTTTATTATTTTATATATAAAACTTAAAACTAAGATTTAAATTTACATTTACTATTTATATTTTTATAATTAAATACTATTTAAATATTAAGTTTGTAAAATTTCTTATTTTACAAGTTATAAGAGAAACAAAATATTTTCAAAATTAACTATAAAGATTTAGATAATTTAAAGACTAAAATTGTAATTTTTTTATAAAAATAATAGGTGATTAATTAAGTTAATTTAGCATTTTCAAAAACTATAACTATATTTGTAGTTAAATAATAAGGAAATGAAAAAAAATAATAATAGAAAAATAACAATAATAGCAAAAGGGAAGAACCACTAGGGGGTCCTCGAATGTGCACATGTGGGTGTGGCGCGCAAACCACCTGGGTCGGCGCCCATTTCTGTTATGCATCCGCTTTTGCTTGTATATGTAGATAACAAACAAATAAACAAATAAATAAATAAATGAAGAAGTTTGGAAAAAGGAAGAACTGGCACCGCGCGTGGGGGGTGGGGTTGGGGTTTGGGCTCGAACCAGTGCCACCTACGTGTGAATGTTCAATTATTACGGAAATGAAATGAAGCTAAAATATTGGATGTTAACTATTTATAATTATTTAAATGCTTAAGTATATAATTACTAAATATTTACATAGTTGTACAAATAATAATAATAATAATAATAATACCCAAACATAATAAGTGTTTAAACAATTCGGGTTAAATTGCCTTATTCAAAAGAGCCTCGATTATCCCCCCACGCTTTGCACGGGCCAACCCACTAGTAATATCTAAAAAATAAACATGTAACTGAAAGTAATAAAATCTTAAATCATCGATAAAAAATGAGGCATTAAAATCAAATATTATTGTATTGTTACGATAATTTTGATTTATTATATGTAAAAAATAAACAGTTTAAATAAAAAAACTCAAGTTTATAAGATATAAACTAGAAATGTTGTCCCGTGCTTCGCGGCGAGAGCCGGAAATAATAATAATAATAACACCCAAATATAATAAGTGTTTAAAACAATTCGGGTTAGATTGCGCTCTCCAAAAGAGCCACGGTGATCCCCAACTCTTTGTGCGAGCCAATCCACTACTAATATCTAAAAAATAAAAATGTAACTGAAAGTAATAAAATCTTAAATCATCGATTAAAATTGAGGCATTAAAATCAAATATTATTGTATTGTTACGATAATTTTGGTTTATTATATGTGTAAAAATAAACACTTTAAATAAAAAACTCAAGTTTATAAGATATAAACTAGAAATGTTGTCCCGCGCTTCGCGGCAGGAGCCGGAAACTAAACGGTTGAGACGGTGACATTAACACGATTAAGCAAAAAAAAAACGTGGCTAAATAAATTTTGCCCCACGCTGCACGGCGAGAGGCGAACCTTAAACAGTTGAGGCGGTGACATTAACGTGGCTAAGTACAAAAAGAAACGTGATCAAATAGATAAAAGAAACGTATGAAGGTATAGCAACTCGGTTGTGAAGATCGAAACATATTTAAATGACTCTTGTATAACGATACCGATGTTTTTCAGTCAGTGTCAGTGTCAGTGTCATTTTCACGGTTTCAGCATGTCACTGTCAGTCGATATAAACCACGATACCAAAAAAATATTATATTTTGAATACAACTCCGATTTTAACAAAATTTATATCGGGTCGTTAAAAAAAAATAAAACAAACAAATGAAAATAATTAAGGAAAAATCAGATTATATATAATACAGGGGGTAAACTTAAAACTTTAAAAACTTAAAGGGATTAAAATAACATTTTACAAAGTTGAAAGACTATTTTATCAAATCACCAAAATTAAGCGGTTAAAGTGATCGGTGACATTTGCCACCTAAACTTCTTCTTCTTTAAGTAGTATAATGGTTAGGTTTAATAGCTACCTCAACTTTTTTATCTGTTTGAACGAGTTAAACACAGTTTAAGGACTTTATAACACAAAAAATCAATGTTTTCAGAACCGGACCGGACGTCGAACCGGTCTCTTTACCGGTCCACTGGTCGGACCGGTCCGACCGGTCGGACCGGATTTAAGAACCGGACGACGTCATAAATATTATAAAAATATATCAGTCTAAATAGCTTTTAATCTTTTAAAAAACCACCAACAAGTCAATTCCAATAATTTTAAACTAACATTTACCTACGAAATAAGAAGCCAAGAGACTTAAAAAAGATTAAAAAAAAAAAAAAATAGTCAAGCGGTTCAACCGGTCCGACCACCCGGTTTCCGGTCCGACCACCGGTTCGCTGCAGAAACGGTTCAACACATGTAACCGGACCGGTCAGACCACCGGTTCCCGGTCCGACCGGCCGGTCCGGTCCGGGTTTCAAAACATTGCAAAAAATACATAAGGACATAACTAAATTTAATGTGAAAGTATGAAGTTTCTTGAACACCAAAAAGAAGTGTAGGGATTAAGTTGCATTCGATCTGAAAGTATGTAAGGTTTTACTAAAAGAGTAGAGAAAGGATATTTTGAAATAAAAGAACATTATTTAAATGTTAAATTTATGATGTCATTTTTAATCTAAGGAAACCCCAGTTAACAGGATTACATGTTTAATGGAATAGAAAATAAATTTTATATCCATTTATTGTTGAATCTAAACCTAAGGAACACAATTTCATTCTATGTCAAATAACTAATGTTCTAGTATATTAATAAAACTTGGGTTTGATGAGTTGGTTAGAACCAAGGATCTAAAACTCTTATATACCACAAGGTTGTAGGTTTGATTATTGCAACCATTTTTTTTTCTTTTTAACTTAGAACACTTCTCCCCTCTCACACTTTCATAAAATGGTAAAACTCACCTTTACCTTTGTAAATTGTTAATTTTATCACCTCAAGTCTTTAAAACTTTACGTTTACCCCTTATAGTATATATATGTATATATATGGGGATAATCAAATAAGAAGTATGTTTTCGCTAAAAACTCTAAGAAATGACCAAAACGCTTAGAAACGATATCAAACGAACTCCGATTGAACTCATCTCAGCGGCGTTGGAACCGTCTCGTCGAACTCTATCATCTTAGTTTTTAGGGTTTAGCTTTTAAGATTTAGATTTTACGTTTAAATTTTAGGGTTTTAGCCTTATGGTTTAGCCATAGGGTTTAGATTTTATGGTTTAGGTTTTTTTGGGGGTGGGTGGAGGTTTTGGGGGGGGGGTGGGGGTTTTAGGCTTTTTGGGGTGGGGTTGGGGGGAGGGGATTTAGGTTTTTGGGGGTGCAGGTGGAGGGGGGTTTAGGTTTTTGGCTCCGGATTAAAGTTCGTTGAGACGGTTCCAACGCCGCTGGAATGAGCTCAATCGGAGTTCGTTTGACCAAGTTCTTAGCGTTTGTTAGCGAAAAACCATTTCTTAGTGGAACCTTCCCCCCTATATATATATAATATGATATCTCCTCATTAAATTTTGTTCGTTGTTTTTTTTCATGTTATGGTATAAATTTCGTTAAGCACGGCGACGTATTAATTGTAGGGTATTTTTTATGTATCGTGGTTTATATCGAATGGCGGTAATTAATCTACTGCTAACCTGAATAATGAGCCCGATACAGATCAAAAAACATCGGTTCTGTTATATAACTGTTTTTATCTATGTTTTGATCTCCCGCTGCGGAGCGCGGGGCATACTTCCTAGTATATTATAAACACGATAATTTTTTTGAGTTTAATCTAGTACCGATACTCGTGTTTTGTGTGTAATATATAAAGAGTAACCCTAATTCATTACACATATTCGAAACCAGGTTCACCACATCGACGGAACTAGGGGAGGGTCCTAGAGTATTTAAAGTGTGAAGAGAAAATGAAATCATCATCGGCGGAGTCTTTTCCCGGTAGCGACGAAACCGGTCGATCTAGCCATGAGGAGGTTAAAGAGAGCTCTAACAGGCCTTGGAGGACCGAACCCACATATGTGGCAAAATACGGGGATGACTTGTGGCTAGGGGTGAAAGGTCAACCAAGATCGGATATAACTGGTTTTCCGCGAAATCTATTTCAGTAGAGCGTATGATGTCAATGGCCGAGGTAGAGCACTCAATGGGCTAGGGTGGCCCCATTTCGCCTTACCAACCCCAAGGAAACTCTGATTCGGCGGTTCGTCCCCCCTTCCTACGGGTTCCCCCACCCCCTGAATAAGTAAGACCCCGCTCTTTCTAATAAAAAAAGAGGGGCGAAGGCCTATGATACAGTAAGAAAAAAAGTAGGTTTTGGTTACAAAGTCACTTAGTAGAACTATAAAGAAAGAGAGACTAAGATTACGAAGTAAGATTAAATAGTTAATGAAAGCTAAGGTTATGAAAAAATTTAGCCATTAATTAATTAAGTAGTAGGGAGACGAGCTTTCAGAAAACATGAAGAAGAAGATAAGTGGATAAAAATGATTCGACTCTAGACCCTTAATATTTTATTTAATTGTATTTTCCATTACTATTTACGAGGCACAACTATTTTTGTACTTTTATAAAACTTACTTCCAAAATATATTCAAATTATTAAAGTAGTAACTAATATTCATCTGTTAAGTTTTTAATTAATTTATTTTTATCGATTTAAGTTTAAAAATTGTATACGGATTTAATATTTTATTATTTATATCCTTTTAAGTTATATAATTAATTTATTACATATTACTTATTTTATTTAACATGTTTATTATAATTTATTACTTTACTTCAATTTTTATATCATTTTAAAGCTAAAAAGCATTTATCACCACATAAAAAAATTTCTTTAGAAATACACAACACAAAAACAAATTAAACAAACATGTTTTTAAAAGTGTTAGAAATGAGATAATATACAATGGTTTTAAATTACGAAAGCCAAGATTACAATTCCCGGTTGTTGCGGTGATTGCTAAAAGAAGGTAATTGATGGACATTAACAGATATAAAAACTGTATTAAAAAATCATTGGGGTTGGTGACCTAGTGACAGAGGCAAAGCCTTTTAAAACACCTAGGTTTGTAGGTTTTGGGTTTAAGTCCCACGTGAGTAAAGAAATTTGTCGTTCTAAAAAAACGAATATAAATTTATATTTTGACCCTCTTGTTCAAATCTTCTAATTTCATCACTATTCACCACTAATTAGATGATTAAAATTCCAAACTTTCATACATAGGAAGGAGGCGGGTTTCCTGGTTAGTTCTACAATCCAAATCATGTTCATGCAATTACGGATATAAAGATAAGAATGGCATGCTTCAACACCAACTCTTTCACATTGATGGCGGGACCGATCATGCATATACGACACTTTTGAGGTCACCTTCTTCATATAGATGCGATCCCAGTCAATATTTACATCTAAATTAGGTCATTTTTTGAATTCTTTGGTTTCAAATTTCGATCGGGTCAAAACACTTCACTACAAAATAAAGGTCGTGGTCATATTATAATGACGTTATCAATAAGATGGTGAAAGTGTAATTACGAAAATACGTTTACATATTTTTCTGTTTTACCCAACTTACAAAAATTACATGAGGTTAAGAACGTCATTTCTTTGTCATTTATTTCTACCCTATGTAATGTGATGTATTTAATATGCAAAACAAGTTGATTAAATTGTGTAGGATAAAAACAAGATTTTTGCCTAGACGTAATTACAATGCGGTCTAATAAGTTAATAATATATATTTTTAAAGTATAAACCAACAAAGAAACATACTCATTCCATCATCTTCCTAAAATTCGTCAAGAAAGAGAAAGTGGAGAAATCTAGAGAGAGAGAAAAAAATGCTACAAAAGCTTGATGATAGCCTCCGATCTGTTTCTCTAGTGTTTGTAAGCAAGATTACACAAAGAAACATCTAATTAAAGGTAAGAACCGGACTCGAAATTCCGCTTTTATTTTTAAAATGGGTTTTCGAGTAAAACTAAGGTTTTCATCTAAAATGCAAAGGTTTTATGTGTTAATAGACGTTTTGGATGCAAGAAGTTACCAACTTGGGATTGAAACGGGCATGTTAGGGTTTTGTGTTCCTAGGGCGACCCTAACTGGTGACACTATTTCATTTGGCGACACTAGTTAGGGAAGGAGATGTGAGGATCTCGAGGTTTGCAAATGATTGGTGACACGCATCATAAGCGACACTAAGTCCCACGATACTAAGTCTAGAATGCAAGTTCTGGCTACACTAATCACGTGCCGACGACACTGCCCTAACGACACTGATCACTGTCAGGCGACATTGTCTAGGTGACCCAAGTAAATTGATATAATTCACGTGTTGATTTATATGCAGATCGGTGAGCAAGCGGTAATTTGATGCCCAAATCATGTTACTTACAGACTATCAACTGAGTCAATAATCTCTATTTACTTGTTTCTAGGGTGATGTGCAAACTCAAACAAAATGACGAATGTTATGAAATAAAATGATTATGAATGAACGTTTATGAAAGGAATGTTTTACGAAATAAGAGTGTTTATGAAATGAACGGTTTATGAAAGGAATGTTTACGGAACAAGAATGTTTACGAAATGGAACACTTATAAAGGAATGGTTTATAAATGAAAGAATGGGTTTACAAATGAGTGAAATGTTTATGAAAAGAAAAATGACAAATGTTTTAAATAAGTCATTACAAGTCTAATATGTTGAATAAACGAATTGACGAAAGAAGTCTGGGGTATACATCCCCTGCCTTATGACAGCTTTCGGGAAAACCATAGTGCCATAAGTAAAACAAGGGTAAGTACCTATGTGGCCTACCAATGGTATTACCGATTACAGTTGTATAACTTACGATGGACAAAATATGTTTACCTACTCCCATGGACAAAATAAGTAATAGTTTTAATTCTCAATTTTCGGCATGGATTATACGAGACACTAATCATCTTATCTCTACCTAATCTACACTAAAGTGTTTACAACCGTTTAACAAAATGTGTTTACATACAAAGATGTTTACAAAACTGTATCTCAAATAAAATTATTTCATACATTCAAAATTACCTACCCTTCTAGTTAATGTTTTACTATTAAGAATTCTGTCAACTGTTGTATACTTGTATTTTTCAAGTTTTAAGTGAATAATTACTATAACAATTATTATTTATTGTCTAGTAATATATACAAAACCGTCTTTTAAGAAAAAATTAAAAAAATATGTAACTAGAGGTGATATATATACTTATACAATTATTTAATAAAAAATTCAATATGTAAATATATAAATTAAAGGATGAAAAAATCATATCGATATATAAATAAAAGTTACTATATATGAAACTAGGGGAAGGTTTCACTAAAAAGTGGTTTTTCGCTAAGAAACGTTAGGAAGTGGGTCAAACGAACTCCGATTGAGTTCATTCCAGCGGCGTTGGAACCGTCTCATCGAACTCTAATCCGGACCCAAAAACCTAAACCCCCTCCACCCGCACCCCTAAAAACCTAAACCCCCCTAAAAAAAAAAGCCTAAAACCACCACCCCCACCCCAAAAAAAAAAACCTAACCCCCCCCCACCCCGCCCCCCCAAAAACCTAAACCTACCCCCACCCCTCAAAAAAACTTAAACCATAAAATCTAAACCCTATAAGGCTAAACCATAAGGTTAAAACCCTAAAATTCAAACGTAAAATCTAAAACTTAAAAGCTAAACCCTAAAAACTAAGATGGTAGAGTTTGACGAGACGGTTCCAACGCCGCTGAAATGAACTCAATCGGAGTTCGTTTGACATCGTTTCTAACATTTTTTAGATTTTTTAGCGAAAACTTATTTATTATTTGATCCTTCCCTGTGAAAATAATATATTTTTTCCTATAAAGATTATAAAAGAAATTAAGTATAGCATTTAAAAAGATTCACAGCCTAGAAAGAATATTATAAATTCCATTTTAAGAAGCAAAGGAGAACAAGTGTTGTAAAAGACGATGAAGATCTACTCTTTAGATAAATAAGTATTAAGTTATAAAACTACCAAAGTCAAAGAGCAGATATGCGATCAAGAATATTTCTCCCTACCTATAACGATGATCTATTGCACATTTGTCAAATTCACACCGTGATTACCGTTACACCTTTTAATATATCTCCCTACCAATCACGGATGATGTCACTAAAATCCTCAATAATTAGGACTTGAAAATGAGATGATTACGAAAGTAGGGGAGGATTAAATAAGAAGTATGTTTTCGTTAAGAACTCTAATAAATGACCAAAACGCTTAAAACGATATCAAACGAACTCCGATTGAGCTCATTTCAGCGGCGTTGGAACCGTCTCGTCGAACTCTATCATCTTAGCTTTTAGGGTTTAGCTTTTAAGGTTTAGATTTTACGTTTGAATTTTAGGGTATTAGCCTTTTGGTTTAGCCTTAGGGTTTAGATTTTATGGTTTAGGTTTTTCTGGGGGGTGGGGTGGGAGGTTTAGGTTTTTGGGGGTGGGTGGGGGTGGGTTTAGGTTTTTGGGGGTGGGTTTAGGTTTTTGAGGGGGGGTGGGGTGGGGGGTTTAGGTTTTTGAGGGTGGGGGTGGTGGTTTTAGGCTTTTTGGGGTGGGGTTGGAGGGGGGTTTAGGTTTTTGGGGGTGCGGGTGGAGGGGGGTTTAGGTTTTTGGGTCCGGATTAGAGTTGATGAGACGGTTCCAACGCCGCTGGAATGAGCTCAATCGGAGTTCGTTAGACCCACTTCTTAGCGTTTCTTAGCGAAAAATCACTTCTTAGTGGAACCTTCCCCTATGAAAGTATATTGGTGCTTGAATGTATTTTATGTTTATCAAACCAAACAAGTGTTGGTGGGAAAAGAATTAAAGTAAATTTGTATCAACTTATTTTGATAAGGAATGAACTTTTAGTAAAATGAATCCATCTCTTTCTTGGGAAAAATATATTACAAACAAACAATACAGACTACCAATGTTGCATTATATTGTTAGTATGGCTCACTAAAATAATAAGGTACAAAAACAACTCATATGGTGTCAACCTAACAAAAATGCAAGAACGTATGAATACAACATCAGCGTAAAATGTTGAAAAGGTATAAGTTTTGTTGACAAAAACAATGTTTGATTACCATTCCCCTTTGTCTATGCTCTCTTTGTATGATGAAGTGATTCAAGGTATGAGACCTACAACAAGAAGTGAATGTTGGTTGGAATTGACTTTTAGGCAAATTTAAGAGCATGCTTGGCCATTGGTCCTAGCTTCCATGTTGTCTTCTTATAATGTAGTCGTTAAGGTATTATAAGGCCTGTCAATCTTAGAGATACAATTTTAAATTAATTTAAAAAGACAAAAAGACTTTACTCTTTATAACAGCAACAAGTTGGACTTATGGGCCACTATTTTAAATTCATTTAAAAGAGCAAAAAGACTCAACTATTTGTAAACGAGCAACAAGTTGGAGTCATGGCCCACAATTGCCTATAGTTATCATAAAAACTGCAGCTATGAAGTGGCAATTTTGCTCCAACTTTGTGATAAATTAATAATATTGCACAACACCACTCGTATGATTGATCCTAGAAACCAACTAGAAAAAATAATTAATCTTGGGATTTTAAATAGCTCCAATATGCATGGATCACCTTAATCGGTAATATACCATGATACATATCACTATCTATGTGCGTGTGTTTAGATAAGTTATAAAATTGGTGTTTATATGTGTAAACTCCAAACATTAATCATGAATGTCAATAGCCGGTACACATATAATACGGGCACGAGACGAGACTTGTTTGCGTATGTATTGAATTTTGTTAGATGAACATACGTTTTGGTGATGATACATGAATAAAAGGTGATACACATGAGGTTCGCTATGCTTTTTAGCATGGGTTTATGCAATAAAGTATCATACGTGAGCCAAATACGTGACCATCGTTTCACATTCAAGAAAATATTACTTTCATGATTTTATCATGCATTTCTTGGGTTAAAAGATTTTTAAACTTACCATCTTAGTCAACGATCAAGTGGACACACTTGCGATTATCAAATATATTGAAATGGTAGAACTTCGTTGGATATTGTCTACAATATATAAGATAACAAACAAAACTAATCAAACCACATATATCTTTTAATTATGGTATATAAATCTTATATATAATAAAATTTAAATATTATATTTTATCTAATATATTCTTGGTTTGTAATATAATAAATGTTATTAATGGAGTTCTTATTAGACGTACGTGTTCATTGTTCGAACTCGAAAGAACTAAAATTCGAATCCAGTTTTGTAACTTTCGAATCAAGTTAAGAGTTTTGGATTCGATATTTTATTTTTCAACCGATTAAACCCGAATATCGTAATTCAAACTATATAATTTTTATTTTTTTAATAAACAATACATGTAGTTTTTATTAATCTGTATAATTTTTTCTCATTGTTCGGATTATTGGAGTCAACCCGGATTCAATCTCAATTCAAGTGTGAATCCATTTTTCAAATTCTAATTTAGTTTTTAATCCAGTCTAAAAAAAAATTCAAATTTAATAAACCGAAAAAACATCCGTAATTCTTATCATGCATGAAATGAAAGCATGATTAGGAAGAGATATCTTTTATGATTTTTCAGTTTTTTTTTCTACTTTATGATTATTCCACATATCATCATGATAACTTGAAAGTACTACTTACGTGGATAATTGGTGCAACTACATGCTTTGGATCTTGAGTTAAAACAAATTAATTGATGATTGTGAAACTCTACCCATAAACATAATCATGCATCCATAACTAATTTAGACCCATAACTAGTAACTACTACCCCTACCAGTCTACCACACACCACCCACACACATACATACATAAACATTATATATATATATATATATATATATATATATATATATATATATATATATATATGATTGAGATCTTATAATAACATTCTGTTATTGTGTTAACCCTATTAAGTTCGCCTAAATCAATTCAAATCATTAATATAACGTCGTGTTCTTTTTTACATTTTTGTAAATTCGCAAGTGTAAGGTGAGTTTGCACTGGAGTAATTTTTTGCTGAAAAATATATATTTTATGTTTTCAGCAAATTTTTACACCGATGCAAACTCCCTTACACTTACGAATTTACAAAAATGCAAAAAAATAATAATAATGTTGTATTGGTGTAATAATGTTATTCAAAAAAATAAATAATGATTTGGATTGATGTTGACAAAGTTTATTTAGTTAACAAAATAGCAGTGGTTAACAAAGTATTCTTACCGACCTATATATATATATATATATATATATATATATATAAGGTGCGGTTCAAATGATAACCAATATTTATATGATAACCGTGATAACCACTCTCAAATAATTACATACTTTAAATTTATTTTATAAATTATAATGTATATCAAGTAAAAATATAGCTTCATGCAGCAAAGGCAAGGAGCTAAAATCGAGGCATCGTGTGCAAGCTATCTGGCATCATCTAGCGTTAGGATAATAGAATGTAATTGTACATTCTTTTAGATTGTACATAAACAAGTTATGAAATTAAATAATATTTTAAGTCGTTCGTTATGTAAGATCTATGTATGCTACTTGTTCATGAGTAAATCCGACAAGTGACCGACAACTCATGGCGATATGGGATGTGGGTGTTACACGAACACACACACACACACTTCTTCTAAATCGTATGAATACACACAAGTACACACACACATATATATATATATATATATATATATATATTTATACAGTTGCGGGTTATTATGAAGAAGACGACGGCAATTGCAGGTTGAATACACATATACATACAATAAAATTGAATACATACATACATACATGGTAATTCTTGGACGAGCGAAGATAGTTATGAAGAATTCTTGGACGAAGATGTGATGATCGTCGATGAGATTAAGTTGGAAAATGAAAGTTATTGACGTCTGTTTGTTTAATCGCTCACCCTACGTTTGTTTGTTTCAGTGGCCTAAATAAATTTGGTTTTTGTTATTTAAATTATGTGGTTCCCGGGGTTTTTAAAGGGTCACTGTGGGTTTTACCTGAAACCTTGAACTTTTGAAATCTTAGAACTTTTGACCGACCCATGTACGGTTCTTCTCACGGTTCTAATGGTTTGGGTTCGTGGTTCTGGAGGGTAGGAACCGGAAATCGCTCACCCCTAATCTCTCATGGTTTGACTATACATGGATTTACTTGTTTTGCTATGCTTGCTTATTCTAATGTTGATTTGGCTAGATGCCCTGATGATCGTCGGTCCATTACATGCTATTATGTTTTTCTAGCAAGGACCCAATCTTATCGTTTGAAGTTCTAAGAAACAACATAATGTTGCTCGCTATAGCATAGAAGTTGAGTATCGGGCTATTGTTTATATTGTTGTAGAGATTCGTTGAATTACATATGTTTTTACATGAGCTACGTATTTCTCTTTCCTGTCCTCCTATATGGTGTATACATGACAACATTGTTCGCACATATTTAGCGATCAATCTTGTGTTTCATCGGCGTACGAAACACCCTAAGATTAACTTGCATTTGTACTTGATATGGTATTGGTTCAATCGCTCAGTATTCGATAAGTGCCTACTATTGTTCAGCTAGCTGATATTCTAACCAGAACTTTCTTGTTTTGACACTTTTCGATCCAAGCTTCATGTTGTTCGTGTAGTTCCCTAAAATAAAAGTTCATTTGTTATGTTACTGTACTAATTAGTTTTCTATCTACTGAGATCATCATGATTGGCACTGACCTAAGACCAAATAAAAATACCATACTAAAAAAGGAATTGAATATTATTAAGTTTTAATACCATTTAAATATTTGAATATGGGAACACATTTGGTAATTAAAAATTAGCACTCTAAATTTGACCCTAATTACAAAGAAATAAACAACTATATATTGATCAATTCCCTCCCACATCCACCATTCATTTCCACTTTTTCTTCTTATTTCAAATCAAAAATGGGCAACAGTTTAGGAGCAAAAAAAAAGACCACAACAATCATGAAAATAACCGGCGAAACAATCAAGATAAAGACTCCGGTGACCGCCGGCGAGGTGGTGAAGGACTACCCGGGCCTGGTGTTATTGGATTCGGAGATGGTGAAGCATTACGGGGTCCGAGCCAAGCCGTTGGAGCTGCAAGAAGAGCTCAAGGCTAAGCGGCTTTACTTCATGGTTGAATTGCCAAAGCTTCATGAAGATAAAGCCGCCAGGAGGGTCCGGTCCGGGATAAATATGAGCGCCAAGGACCGGCTTGAGAGCCTGAAGCTGGCTCGGAGATCGGCTTCTGATTTGTCGTTCATGAAAGCACCGAGCATCATGGTGGATAACGGTGGTGGTGGTGAGCAGTTTAGGGTGAAGATGAGGTTGCCGAAGGCGGAGGTGGAGAGGCTGATGAAGGAGAGTAAAGATGGGACGGAGGCGGCGGAGAAGATTATGAAACTTTGCATGGAGAAAGGCGGTGGCGCCGCTGGCGGTGGTGATACGCCTACGAAGGAACGACGGGTACGTTTTTTATATTTGTTGGTTGACTAAATTATAATTTTTGTCCTTTATAAGTATCTAAATTATTAAAATTGGTGTTTTAAACATTTGATTTGCACTCACTTTATTTTATTTGAAAAGTTCTTTTATTTCTTATTCTTTTGATTATTTGAAGTTAAATATTTCTATTAAGTTAAGGACATTATTTTGTAAATCTTAAAATTTACTTTATTTTTTTTCTTTTATTTGAAATAGTTTTTTTTTAAATAACATTTATTTATTTAATATGTACAAGTAGATAATAAAATTTAGGTTTTAAAGCTCAAAGTAATAAAATAAAGTAAAGTCAAAACATTTTGATGATACGAGATGATTATATATAATACGTAAAAACGTAGAGTTTGATATAAATTTTACAATAATATTTAAAAAATATTCAGTATATTACATGTGACTTCTTGAACATATGGTCTGCCTCTAACAACCCTTGACCCAGTTTTCATGCCATGTTCTTGGAGTTGACTTTTAGTTGTTTTGGTTTTACTTTATGTTCTTCGATAAAAGTAATTAGTTTTTTTTTTCAAAATTATTCGTTTATATTATAATATTAATAGGTTAGAAACTCATGTATAACACACATTAGATAAACTTAACTTATTGTAAACTAATAGTTTTCTATGAAGATTTATATGTCGAATGTCATCAGTATCAGTGAAATAAGTGAAATAAGAATTAATAAAGATTTAAGAACGAATTATAAATAAAAAATAATAAAGATGTACTTAAGAATTATAAAATTATATTTTAAGATAAGAAATAATTTAAATCTTCTTATAATGTAGTTATTTTTAATAAAATATTAGAATAAATTTTAGATAGTTAATTATTTAATAAAAGAGAGAGACGAGAAATAAAAATGTAGAATTCAGCAGAATTGTCGACATGTGTTATATAAAGTTATTCATTTATTATAATAAGGATTGTTAATGTTAAGGTAAAAAACAGATCTGGTTAAAAACATCTACATTATACCGTAGGAAATTTAGATTTCTAAAGGATTTTTTAAAGGTCTATATACAAAATTACACACATCTCAAATTAGGGGACTTTTACATACGTATTTTTTCCTCAGAGAAGGTGTGATCCGTGGTAATCCTTAGTAAATTTTAAAATCTTTCAATAATGTCTAAAAAACCTAAAACGAAATTTATATGATCCGTTAGTAACAAGTGCCACATTATTGATGAACTTCAAGGATATTGTTTTTCTTTTATTTTTTCATTATGTAGGTCATAGTTGGGAATGGATCGGTGATACAGTCGCATCACCGTTTTAAAATTATATTTATTATTTTTTTGTTTTTTTTTTACTTTTTGTTCTCTTATTTTTTCTGTCAATGATCCATCAGTATTCACCAATGAATATATTTGTTGGTTATAACCTGTTTTTTCTAATAAATATAATTTTAAATACTTAGAACTTCTACAACATTAATAAAAAAATTATTTCCATTTTAACAAAATAATTTTTTTTTCACATTTTGACGTACACAAATTAATATGTTTAATGCTTACTTTATTTATATGCTAAAACCAAACAGTATGACAAAATCAAAATTAGGTCGTAGTTTCGTGCATATTGACAGAGTAATTAATCATTAGTTGGCATTATAAAGTTATGTCTTCTAAACATAATTTACGTTTAACTTTTTATATGATTAACTTTTTATAGAAATTTAAAACTTATATGATAAGATAAAATAAATTTTAAAAATGTTTTATTATTTTAAAAGACGTGAGTAATTGTTGGGTGATTGAAGCATAATTGTGTCCTGTGACTCCTGCCAAATGGCTCTGGAAGATTTAGTTAGCATTACTTTTATTTTGTAAAATGAATTAAATTGTCAAACTAATATTAATAATGACCATGTTTAATTTATAATTTTTTAAGCTTATACGACAAATAAGTTGGTTTGATTTTAAACGATATATAAGTATAGAAATTAATTATTAAGATAATATTATAATATTTCTTTGAACTATGATTAAAAAGATATTAAATTAACTAATAATTGTTTGGTTTTGCAGAAAAGAGTAGGATTTAGCGAGGAATTAAAACACACATGGATATAAAAATAAGGAGCAAACGATACAGCAACCAAGCAGAGTTTCTCCTTCTGTATATGAATTAATATTTAAATGATTATTTTGTAATTTCATTTTAAATTAATTATGGTATTTCTTAAATAAAATAGAACATTAAAGTAACTTGAATTGAGTGACTTTTTATTTTGCAATGTAGCTACTATTAATTATAGTCACTCATTTTAAGTGCTTTAGTGTTTCTGTATTTTAAAAGATACTATTAATTAGTTAAAAATGAAATTACAAATACACACATTCTGTATTTTTTTTCTTTTTTAGATAGCTCTCTGGTTCTGTGTAATTGGTTTTTGTATAAGCAGTTTTATCAATATATTTTCTGATCTGAGTTGTTATTATTGTTGTTGTTATTATTATTATTATTTATTGTTTTAAAGACGAGCAGGTAAGGTTTCGTTAACTAATTTTCGGAGCTTACCCTAAAGGGAAAGTATAGAGGGGAGGAAAGGAAACGAGAGTAAAGAGAGTATTCTCGGATCCGGGTGTCCCTCTTCTTGAGCGGGTCTCATCTATTTATAACCATTCTACCATCTTCGCCTTTCTCCAAGGGGAGGCCGTATCCTCCCTATATGGGAATGTCTACACCATATCTTTCTGTGTTTTCTTCTCGTTAATCCCTACTTTGTTTCTAAAGGGGAAACTCTTTGACTTCAGTTTCCAAGATGATAGCGACCCTTCGCCTCTTGTCACTTTGCCTTAGGTTTTGCTAGGTCGCATTGTATCTTTCGTGCCAGGACTTTGTTCTTTCCCTAGTGTTGATTTTGTTGTTGTTGGAGAAGATAGGTGAGGTGGCGTTGACCTCCCACCCCCAGTCTGAGCTGGTTTTGAGACGTACCCATAACAAGGTCAGACTTTTTAGGTTTACTTGTGGCAATGTAATCTTGATTTCGTGAATCTTGATCTATAATTTTGATGTTGTAATGATAATAAAAGAAAAAAAATATGTTCTAATCATATCTATTACAAATGCCTCCAAAACGGCTAAAACATATTACAAAAAACAAACACAACACACGAGATTTGAGACAATTGGCAATAATGCTATCAGAAACACAATCAAAGATAATAAACGGGTCACGAGTCTTCTACCCATCAGCAAGCTAGATCCACTTTTTAGCTCGATCTCCCAGGCTGGTTTCAAACCGAATTCTTTGAAAAATACTCAAACTGGTGCCAAACCTGCGGTTTCAAGCGGGCTCAAACCGGTTGAGTCAAAATCGGTTCGGTTCAGTTTTTGAACCGGTTTGGCACCCCCAAACCGGTTTTTTTTGTGTACCTCTACTCCCAATTGCTAAATCAGCCCACAATCAAAACAACCGGCCCGTATCCATTATTCTCAATATAACATGAAAAACAAAAAAACAAAAACAAGTTACCCAACAATCAGAGTAATTATACAATATATCATTTCAACAATATATATATATATATATACACATATATACATTGGTCTACTAGCTCAAACCGTAAATCAATCCAGATTCACAATTTACAAATCAACCGTCCGGGAATACAATACATAACCAGACCAAAATGGTCAACTTGCTAAAGGTTGAAATTTTATAAAAACAAATAGAGAATACGAAACATTTCAGAAAATGGGCGAAGAGATTGAATCTAGCAACATTTTCACTGATTCAACTTACACTATGATCACCACATGAGGTCATACCGTGTTAGGAAAATATTTTCAGAATAGAAAGTAAAAAAGTTTAGGGTTCAAGAAATTAAAAAGAAAAAGAATTGACAAATCTTTTGGTAAGGGGTTCACAAGTGTGAATATGAAAAGGTTATTATTTCCTTAATAAAGAAAAGGTGGGCGGTTGGGCGCTCAAAAGTCGCGTACTTATTGTGGGTAATGAGCGTAATGTGATGTTTTGATTACGTAACTTCGATGATGAGCATAATGTAACGTGTTGATTAGGTAACTTCGGTTTGACAGATTTATTTGACCCAAAATCACACACTATCACTAATAATCAAAATTATTTAAAGCCTTCATTATCTTGATAATGTAGTCATGATGTGTTAGTGAAGGTGGTGGAACACTCCCAAACATGGCTAATGAGCATAATATGACATTTTGATTACGTAACTTCGATAATGAGCATAATATGGCGTCTTGATTAGGTAACTTCGGTTTGACAGATTCATTTGATCCAAAATCACACACCATCATTAATAATCAAAATATTCAGATTACAATGGAGGTATTCAAAGAAATAGAACCCTAATCACCTCCATAGGTTGTACACGCGTATAAACCAAGAGATACCCACGTGAGAAGCAGTGATAACTTGTACAGACAGCTTAAAAATCAGTAACTTACAATTCAACCACTTGATAAATGTTTAGTTGTTATTATGTTGATAATGTTGTCATGGTGTGTTGATGAAGGTGGTGGCACATCCCAAACATGACTAGTTTAACATCAGGCCACCAATGCCACAGGAAGAAGACAAATCTTGAAGGAAAAAAGTTCCCTTCATCATCATCAAAGCTCTGCCTTCTTTTTCAATTGGTAAGATAGGACCATGTTTTTTTTTTCTCAGTTGAATAGAAATCAACTTTTATGTTTAAATAGTCAACATACAAAAGCATAAAGTGAAAAGGCCAAAAGTGAGGCTGCCAGATACTTCAGGGTCCATTTATGTAATTCAATTATCAAAAAGAAAGTCCTGACAAAAGGCTACCCCATGTGCACATGTAAATGTACAAGTTCTTTCAATGGTGATAAAAAGCCAATAAACTCAAGTACATTTGTATACAAAATTTAACCTATTAAAGGGTAAATTCTACCCAAAATTACATGAAGTTACAATCTTTATCTTATTCTATGATATGATCTCCCTTTTAACCGTTTTCAAGACGACCATTGTTCTGGGACGGTTAGAAAATAACTGGTCATTGCTTTTCGGAATCTTTTCTTGTACTGTTTTGGAGAAATTATGGTTGGTGTAGCGTTCTTCGGCCCGCCCAGAATCCCGGATGCTTTGACCCATGTTTCTAAATGCTTGTCCCATGTATATTGTCTCATGAAATCAATGATTCCCAAAACAAGTTCTTTCCTTTCCTCATCCACTCCAACTAGCAAAGAGTAATCTATCACATCAATTGACTGCACAACAATGCATATACATTAACTTAATCAAATGCCACATAATTAGAATGAAAATGGCAAAATTTAAATCATTCTCTGATATTATAATGGTAAAAGATTGTTAATTGCATAAAAAAGTAACCAACATTGGTCTGATTTCTGTTTCATGTAACTAACTTATTTCAGGCCACAAGAAACCAGCCTCTAAGCGCCACACCGGGGATAAAAAAAGTCAACATAGTCAAAAGTTACCGACAAGTTAGGTGACACTTCATCATTTTGACCAGTTGAATCAATATCTTTAGTCTGTAACTCACTAGAGGCCCCGAAAACAAAGAGAAGATGTGTACAAACGAGATATGCAGCAACAAGAAGAAGGAAAAGGATTGGTAGAGAAGTAAAAACTTACTGCTAAGAAGGAAGTGTCATTCCAGACAGCTCTTTCAAGGATTCTCTTAGCTTTACTTCCAAGAAAGATCGGATTTGTACGCAAAGCTTCCAATAAATTCATATCCAAAAGGGTTTTATTTGTTCCTGTTGTATCTGAGTTGTAACGCGACCTTGATGACCCTTTTAGATCATAAACACGCGATATATTTCTCTTAAAAAACACATTTTCCATCACCAAAACATGCATTTTTGCTTCTTTCCCAACTCTCAAGTGTTTCACTGTCACCTGTCAATTGTCATCACACCTTCATTTATCAGCATTATATGAACTTATTATCACAACAGTAAAGAAAAGAAAAAATAAAGACCTGATAAATTCCCAAGATCTTTGCTAGACAAGTTGGACTTCCCGAGTTTAAAGAATCCATCAAATATTTGAAATATTCTGGTGCGAATTCTTCGAATGATTCAAGTTCGGTTTTTGTAACTTGTTTGATAATAAACCGTTCATCTAAAGATTTAGCAAAATAAACATTACTTTTCCCTCCTTGTGCACTCCATCTTTTGCAACGGCTTAGTGACCTAACATAATCCATTTCATTTGGACAACATTTCTCTCTAAGCGAATCAAATTGTTTAGCGAAATAACACGTCACAGAGAATTTAACTTTGCCATCAGCACCAGATTCATCCTCAAAAGGAATGGTTAAATGATTAGAACTTTTTCGATCCATGAACAATGGCCCGATTGCAGATGACGGGTCTTCTGAACCGTAGCTTCCATAATGAGTGTAATCTTGATCAATGGTTGTAAAAGACTGCCAGGCTGTCATGTTTGAAGCAACTGAACTATTTCTACTGAGACTAATCTTATCAGTGACCCAATCTTCATGTTCTTTTGAAGTGAGAGCATATGAGATTATGCTAGTGGGCTCGTTGTCATAAACTGCCATCACTATGTCTCTTTGACCACCATTAGGAATCATTAAACGTGCACCTTCTGGAAGGAAAGTCGGCCTGGTGGTTAGCAAGAAATCAAGATTATTAGTATTATTATCTTCACTGGGAAAAACTTGTGAATAACTTCTTCTTTGTAAGTTATGAACCGGATCTCTAACCATATGAACATAATCTCCAGAAGCATGAAAAGATTTAAGTGTTGAAAGATATAAAGATGATCCTTTTTTAATTCTTTCTTGTTGTCTAATTGCAGAATCAAATGAATAAACTCTAGCGGGTGATGGAGATAGCCTACTGAGAAGCAGGTCGCCGGTTGGATTCAAAGATCCGGCCCATGCTGAGTCTATTTTATCTGATAAAACTGATGCTGCTGACGGGGCGCGTTCCAGTGATGATACGTGTTCCGTGTTGGGTTGAATTTCATCCTTTTTGCATAGATCAAAAGACGTTGATAATGAATCAGAAACATTATCAGATCCTTCGTTTTGTTCAATTTGATTCAATTCTGATTCTGAGGTGTAAATAGTGTTCTCAGGAATGGAATCACTTCTCCATGATGAAGAATCTTGATTTGGTTTCAACTTGGAACTTCTTCCATAGAGATTTAGTGAACAGATTCGCCGATCCCAGAAATGTATATCGATCATAAGTGAATGTCTCAATCGGTTAAGTTCAAAAACATCAATTTGGGTCCCATTTTCTTCACCACAAGATTGAAGCAGATCCTTTTTTAATACAAAATAAAGTAAAAGTGAGATGCAAATAGGGGGTTAAGCAACCTAATTGCAGAGGTGGCAATTTTAACCTATTTAATTATGAATGGGTCAAATTGGGTTGTTTTTAGTCTTAAACGGGCCAAATAAGAAAATTAGCTAAAAAGGAAACAATTTAAGTGGGCTAAAGAGGCGGGGTTAAGTTGGTTAAAAGTCTGCCAAAGTGTATTTATAGTGCATACAGCCTCTTATGTCAGGTTTATCTGAAGATTTAAATTATCATTGTAATCCTATGTAGAATAATAATTATTTATTAAAAGTTTTAAAGGTGGCCATAAAAGTGGTTTCGGATCAATCCAACCCACCCTGTTTAGACCTGTTATACAACTCGCCTGTCCAGGTGAACCCATCTTGCCACATCTGTGTTGTGGAAATTGATGCAATATGACTTACAACGTAATCATATCTTTCTTTAATTAGCTGATCCTTTAACTCGATGACATGGTTACTTAACTCATCTGAATCAGGTAACTCATTCTTTGCTTCAATCCCAATTAGCACATGGAGTATCTCTTCATATAAAGCTTCTGTCTTGCTCAAAAGCTGACAACCCAAGAAAGGAAAAAGTTCAGTGAAAACTGAAAAATAGTTTGAAATCAAGAAACTAGCAGAATTCAATTGTATATATGCACCTCTGCAACTTCTTTCTTCAACCATTCCTGTTGAAAATGGTCACCAAATTGAAGAACAGATGGAGGTAAATGAACAGAAAGAATATCGATTGGAGAGTAGCGGAAAAATGCAACCATATTCCCCATTCTGTAGCAATTAGAAGTTCAAAAACTCATGCGCACACACAAAAACAAACAAACATGTGAATAAGCTGTTATAAAACTAAATATTATTACCCGTAGAATCGAAGGCAGTCTCTTTGAAGAGAATGACCACAGCTAGCAACACGATTAGCAGTTGCATGATTTGAAAAACTGAGTTCTAGAAACTTCCCTAGTGAGAGACCCCAAGCAGCATCAGACATGATCACTCTCTGATTTGCAGGTGGGACCCCATCTACAGGGGTGCATCTCAAACAACGGTGCCACATCCATATTTTTCCATCTTTTTCCCCAGATAACTTCAGTGACCGAAGCCTCCTAACATTAATTGTTAGATTGCCCTGCTGGTGAGTGTAGCATGTCACATGGGCTTCAGCTGGTTCCTTACACAACGGACACAATGATGTCTGAAAAGAAAAAAGGAAAAAATGGTAAAAGATCCAGTCTTGATCAAGCAAATGCAAGAAAAGATAACAATAAACGTAAATGCAAGAAAACCCATGAAAAAATATGGTAAAGCTTTAAATTTAAAAAAAAATCAATAAAAGATGATAACAGAAGGTCAATGCAAAAGATCCATGACAAGTGAATGGTAAAGTTTCATTTTTTTTAGATAATGCAAGAAAATCCATGAAAAGGGAATGGTAAAGCTTCGATCTTTACTTTATAAACGCAAGAAAAGATATTAACAGAATGTAAATGTAAGTAATCCAAGAGAAAAGAATGGCAAAGCTCCAATCTTTAGAAAGAAAATGAAAGAAAAGATGATAATAGAATGTAAACTTAACTTACCTGATCAAAAAGATCATCTTGAAGGTATCTCCCTAGTGGTTTATCAAAGGAACCATAGAACTTAATTCTCAAAAGTCTTGAGCGTTCACATACAGTTCCATTTAGCACACAGTGGCTAGAAAATGATACTAATATACTCTGATGATTATCGGTGGCGGAATAATACTCATCCGAAGCATCAATCACTTCAGTTCTTTCAATCTTTTTCTCTTCTTGATCTTCAGTAGCTTCTAGATCATTGTCTAATAAATTAGAAACTATTTCAACATCTCTATCATCCACAGGGGAAAAGCTTAGATCTTTAACAAATGTAGGGGAATCGGTAACTTCTAAAGGAGGGGAAGCTGTAGAACTACGGAGAATAGACAAAGAATTATCATCTTTTATCATTTCTGATTCCGCTACTGAGAGCATTTTAGTCATTTTAGGTAAACTAGCACCCTCATCTGCCAAGAAAGAAGTTTCGAGAGATAAATGATAAGCAGCAAAGATTGCATACTGAACAACATGTTTGACCTTCTTTAGTTCTTCACGAGATGAACCTTTTAGCAAAACCTACAAAAACAAATGGCAGGTTTATATATAAGAGCATAATAGACAAAAAAATATTTGATAAAACAAGAAAACTTACTGTGCAACCCAAACGCCTAGGACAACCCTCAAAGAACATCAAAGTTTTTAAAGGTTTCTTGTTGGATTGGTTGGTGATTTCATGCTCTTCTGAGACTTTTTCCAATCTAAATAGCTCACATTGGCCTACCCGTGTTGCGGAAATATGAGCTATGGATGTAGTTACGGGAGCACCAGTGCACCTTGATACACGCTCTAATAATGGCCGTTTGATGTTTGAAACTAAAGAGATCTCCTTGGCTAAAAGATACTCTTGTGCATATGAAGATACACTCTTTTCCACCAATAACACGTTTGGACGATGAGCTTCTATTCTTGTAACAATCATCTTCAAATGATCCATCTCCTATTAGAAACAAAAATAAGATACAGAGTTCATAAACCAAATAGCAAAGGATTTAGCATGGTATAAAAGTACTGAACCTGTTGAAGTAGTGTCTCAATAGAAGATAGTTGATCCTGTGACCTGTTGTACTCAAGTGCACCTCCTAAAATAAGTAATCTTGCATTCTTATATTGCGAAGTCATTCGCTTGTGTTTTATATTCTTTGTACAAACTACACCTTTCACAAATATGCTGCATAAATAAAGAAAAGTTTTTATTTAGTTATTAAATCATTACTTGAATAACTGCAAATACAAACAGATATTTAATTATTTACCTCTCAGTAGGACTTCCTGATGCTATACATTTAATCTTTACATAATCACCAGGATCCATACTCCCACCTCTGCTTGTATCTGGTTTCACAAAGTTAGCAGCTTGCCATGCTAATGATGTAATTATGTCAAGCCACTTTTCCGTTGAGTTGAACTCTGATTGTAATAATTGTGACACAAGAGCCCTAAAATGCCCCTGGACTATGGTTCTCAAGGGCTCCTGATGTTCCTCATTCGGTTTATTCTTTCGGGGCGAAGCAGTCATTAGATTTCCATTAGCAGAAAACTCACCATTTGAGTCTCCAATTTCACAATCATCATCATCATCAGCAGCATATGAAAAGAAATTGTTATCTGCATCGTTGTTTTCATCATCTGGTGGTGGAGGAAACCAAATACGATCATTTGTTTCAAAATCTAACGGTTTACGTGACTTCTCACACCGCTCGTTAAATATTGAAAAATCATCATAAATCCCTTGTTCATGGCTTTTTAAAACAGCCATGTGCTCTTGATCAAATGAACCATCATTTGATGATCTTGGCGTTCCTTGATCATCTGAATGTACATAACTTCTAATCCTATTTGAAGTAATTTGAATCCTAGAAGGACTATCTGATGGGCTTGAACCAACAGACATAAAACTGTTAAACTCATGTCTAGTACTAACACTACTAGAATCTAAATCCGATGTGTCCAGACTATATGGACTGAAAAAGTTCTTTGCAGAATCCTCTGCTTCATCTTCATCACTTCTGCAATTCAAATCAACCAAAAATCACAAAGCCTATAAAATTTATCGTTTCAGAATTTGAAATCTATTTGATTTATAGAAATCGTGATATTTTGTACCTGGCTGAGGAGTGGCGTACGGATACTGCTTGGAGTGACCGCCCATCAAATGTTGGCTCGGGACTTTGGCGGGATGAATCCGACTGATTGGTTTTATTATCCCCAAATTTTTGTGTAATATCAATATTAGCACAATCTTTGCAATATTCAGAAATTCTCAATTCACATTGGCAACACATGTTATGACCATCTGCCATTTCAATTGCACCAGGAGAAGATCCAAGATCCAAGATCCAACTAAAAAAGATTTGATTACCAGATTCTTGGCACACAAAAGATTCAAACTATATAACCCAAAAGATGAAAAACAAGTTGGGTTTTATGGCTGTTAGACAAAGCCTTGGAAGTTAAATAATGAAGATTTTGATGTATTTTTATTTCTTTTTTGTAAAAACGAAAGATTCAAAGAAGGAATAAAAAGCCTCCTTTGGAATCAGAAAACATTTATTTAGACAGATCCTATTTCACTATAACCACACATAACACAACAAATCAGATATCTGATTCAACAAAAGGAGACAAGTAAATCTTCTGCATTAACTCCAATTGATTCCAGAATCGCAGAAATCAAAAGATCCCAACATCAATTGAAGCATCCAATACACAAGATCCAAACCCTAATCACCAAACAGAAACAAAATCAACCATCAATTTCATGATTTCATCACAACAATCCTCTCAATCAGGTCAATCATCAAAAGATTCAACTTAATCCAACAGTGAAACCAACAAAAACTCATAAAAATTTCTAGGGCTTTTCGTCGAACAGTTGGTGATCATGAAAAATGTGTAAGAAGATGAGGATTAAAAGAAGGAAAAGATTGAGTATGGAGAAGGTTATCTGTCAAATAGATGATGAGTTGAAGGCTCGCATCTCCATATGAAATTGAAATTGAAATTGAAATTGAATGATTTGGTGTTGCTTTTTCATCTTCTTTCTTCAGCAAAAACATCACTCCTTGCTTCCCCCATTTCGCGGCAATGCTTTCATATTCATTACTCAACCACATTTAAAACTATACACGCACACACACATACACTGTATCTCCTTCTTCAATTACTGTGTGTTTGTGCGTGTGAGCGTGTGTGAACGCGCGTGTGAGTGTGTGTAGCTACAATCTCTTTCTGCAAGGATTTCTGCAATTCCTGTCTTAATATTCCATTTGTGAGGGTTTATGTGAATGTAAGTACAATTTAACCCCTGACTTTTGAGAAAATGTATCTTTAGCCCTTTTTATTATATACTTGAGTAAGGTGTCATTTTCGTTTATTAGGTTCGACCATTTTAACAATTTTTATTCAAAAACATTTTTTTAGCTTTTTCGTATCTGACTTTTTAAAATCTAGCTATTTTCATCCAGCTGTCTAACTCCGTCTACATTTTAATGTTAAATAAAAGGCAAAATCTAGCTATTTTCCGTCCCTGACTTTTCAAAATCTAGCCAATTTTTTGACAAAATAAGATTTTATTCATATAACTGACTTTTTCACATGTTGAATCGATAAGCTTTCTCAAAGTTTCAATTAAGTAATAACTTTTAAATTCTGAACATTGGTGATTGTCTCTCACAAAAATAATGTGGGTTCAAATCCTGTAAATGACAGGTTTATATGATATTTAGAAGAAAAAATTTGTTGTTAAAAAAAGTTATAACTTTCAACCTTGACGTATATATTTGCAATACTATGTCATGTGAATCAACTTTTTAAAAGTATAGTATATTATATTAGTACTTTGATATAATAATTCATACGGATTAACTTAAACAGTGTCACCCGTCGTGTACCAGATTACTCCTTATTAGATGGGTATATGGTATGCGGGTTAGTTTTGTTAAAAATAGTCATAGGGATTTCTAAGTACATTTCTTACCATTCTAATATTTATATAACTCTATTACGCAAGGAAATTAAAAAATATATAAAAATGATAAAGTTAGTGGATTACTATTTTACCTAAGGACAAAAAGAAAATGTTTTCGGGTAAGGTTCGATTAAACGTATATGTATATTTTTGGTTATCGGTTTGGATATAACCTAATACCATACACGGGGAGGGTTCCAGAGAAAATCACATAGTTAGGCAAAACCGAGAAAACCACTAAAAAAAATAAATTTTAACAAATGATATAATAATATTTATTTTTTATAAGAGTATCAATGTAATATTACACATTTTTATCAAAAAATCATTTAAATATTGGCTTACATATACGTAACCCATAGTGCTACGTATACATAAACAGAAAAACAAAAAAAACCACGGTTACGTATACGTAACTCATACTATTACACATTCTTTTAGTGGTTTTCTCGGTTTTCGTCTAAATTTGTGGTTTTCTCTTGATCTCTCCCCTACCATACACATACCCAAACCCAAACCCAAACCCAAACCCATAAATTTTATTTTTATTAATCTCATATATGGTCTTATAACCAAATACTCCTTTTAAATGTTTTATGTTTCGGATCTTCCCGTCATGTTTTTGTTTTTTCTTGTGAGGCAAATATGAATTTGATAAAACCCAAAGGTTTGGACATAAAACTTTATAATTAAATAACTATTTATTTGATTAATTTAAAGAAAATAGCTAAGCGGCTTTCTTTCTCCTCACACAATTGGTTCGTACGATGCTTAACTGGTTTTATTAAATTTCGTGATCTCATCTACCCATTCGTTGTATCTGCTATTGGTCAGAAACACTCCAGATAATTTAATAATTATAAAATAATTTTTCATTTAATTAAATACGAATATTTAATTATTTTTTTATATTTATGAACAATTTAGTTTACCGAGGACGTATCTTTGTGATTCCTTTGACCATATTAGTTTGCTTAATAAAATGATGTCGTTTAGCACAGATTAATAACATATTATATATATATATATATATATATATATATATATATATATATTTTGATAGAAAATGCAAATCTTTATAATTTTAATAAGAAGGGCTGTTAGAATAAAAAGACAAGTAAACGGACAACAAGCTGTGTTAGAACCTATTTTTGGATAATAAAACCGTTCCTAGATTTATATTTATAAAACAACAGGTTTGCTTGATTTTATATTTATAAAATTAAGAATGTATATCAAGGTTGTGATGATAGGGCATGTGAAATGTGAAATTATTCATGAAACATGCCACTTCAAAATATAATATTTTTTTGGTGATAAAGCTTTAGATCAAACAATATGGTTTTCAATGGTCACGTGGTGCATCTGTAGTGTATGGTCTTAAAAACTCACACATTAGCAATACACACGAAATTTTCTATTCATTTTTTTAAATAGTCATTTCATCACACAAATGTACTTTCATTTTCACATAATTACTAATTTTATATTTATTTTTTATAACCATTTTATTTATTTTAATATATGATTTAGTCTTAGTATGGTATAAGTAAATAAATATGTTTAATTATGAATTCAAATCAATATAGAAACAAAATGCATGGTTTTATGTCTATTACCAGTTCTTCCTCCTGAGTTGAGACTAATCTGTCATATAAATGAAGATAAACTAGTGACCTTGGATATTAATGAAATGGTCTATAGAAGTATGACTCTTACATACCTATTAAACAAGTATAACTACGCCAGAATAATTAATATTATCTCAAGAAACATTGCTACAAGAAGTCGTGGATGCACTTCTTGATAATGAAATCTACGGACAACCAATGAGGGATAATCATAATGGAATTTACAAGGCGCTTTCAGATGTCATTGAAGGCAAAGAAGGAAGAGATCGTGAGACTCTGGTTGGAAACAAGTCGATTATCCAGGGCGATCGATGATTGTTGTGGGCCCTACACTTTTATTAGATCGATGTGGATTGTCTCGTGAATTTGCTATAGAACTTTTCTAGACATTTGTAATTCGTGACCTAATTAGAAAACATCTTGCTTCGAACATAGGAGTTGCTAAGAGTCAAATTTGGGTAAAAAAACTTATTGTATGGGAAACACTTCAGGAAATCCTGGATAACGATCCTGTATTGCTGAATAGAGCGCCTACTCTGCATAGATTAGGCATACATGCATTCCTCCCCGTTTTTATGGAAGGACGTACTATTTGTTTACATCAATTAGTTTGCAAAGGCTTCAATGTAGACTTTGAAGAGGATCAAATGACTGTTCATGTGCCTTTATCTTTAGTGGTTCAAGTAGAGGCACGTTTACTTATGTTTTCTGATATGAATATTTTGTCTCTAACTAATGGAAATCCCATTTCTACACCAACTTAATATATGCTTAGTGGATCTATGTTTTAATGAGTGGAAATCGTCAGGTCTTTAAGACCTTTATTAAAAAGTTAAACATAACTTAAATTTTATTGTTATCAGTTAACATATTTATTTTATTAACTTTTAATATGTTATATATTTATAAATTTTACAAACCTTTTACAAGTTTATATACAAATATAAGTTTTACAAGTACAACTTAAATTTTATTAAAAGAAAAATAAAATAAAAAATAAAAATATGGAAACACAAAAATAAATAAAATAAGTTGAATGGACCCACCCTTTTAGGTTTTTGGAAGTCTTTTCCCATAAACCTCAGCCTCACACACTCTAAATATCATTATCTTCTATACAGAGATTCTGAGTAGATGGTTTGTTTAGATATCTCTTGAAATTTTATCAAGTTTATTAAATGCATGAGCATGAAGATCTCTTAAAGAGTTATGGGATGAACGGTAGCTTTGAATGAGCTTTCAATTTTAATAAATATTATTTAAAAAGACGATATATATGCTACTTGAATCATGTCCAACACGTTGGATCTACTTCGTCATACTAAGCTTGTTAATACAAATATGTACTCTTACCATAAGCTTATTTAATAATAGTTTTTAAATAAATAAATTTAATTCTAAGAAAGTATCTACCGAGTAAAAGCAAATAGCAATCGGGAAAGGTGTCCTTTAGGGAAAATCTGATCGTTAAGTGGTATACCTTATAATAAAAAGATTGAAGGTTCAAATCTCGTAAGATACAGGTTGTAACGTATTTATCATACAATTCTATCATAATTACTATTAAAAAAATAAATGATTTGGGAAAGGTAGTTAACTTTCTTGTTTGGCATCATGATTAAGAGCATATCCATGTGTGGAACCGAAACTAAACATGAGATGCTTTTCCAAATTGGGTTACACATGGATCCATCAATTACATTAGGAAAATTTCGCTTTCATTCTTTAAAATATTTCTTATAAAAATAATCTTAGAACTTCGCATCTATCTTTATCTTTTAAAAATTAGAGATGTAAACAATTTAAATCGAGCATAACTAAACTTAGATGGTGTTTGAGTGTGCTTTTGAAAATGGCTTCTTGACTTATTGGCTTTTTGAAAATCTAATAAGTCATTTCCAAAAGTTAGGTTTTCTTGGCTTTTGAGAATGACTTATTGACTTCTTGACTTTTTTTAAAAAAAATGTTAATTTTTTTGACTTATCAGGTTTTTTAAAAAACCAATAAGTCAATAAACACTTTCCCACCACACTCTCAAACTCCCTTTTAAACTAAGGTTATTTAATTTAATTAAACTCTATAGCTTGATTTGTTTATATTAAAAGATCAAACTCGACTTGTTGATGATTTAATTATTTTTATGTAATATTAATATGCATCACAATATATATTATTTAATAAGTTTTTAATCATAACTATATCTATCGTAGGGGAAGATTCAATTCAGAACACTAAATATTGCGAGAACACGCAGAATAAAACGAATCATTCACTTTTTCAATGTTAAAAGGTTTTAAAATATAAGAAAAGTATATAAATGTATTGTTTATTTATTTTTTCATGAAATTCAAACAAAAAATTTGAACAAATTTCGTTTGTATACATATCTAAACATGTGGAATTCATGTATAGGTTTTTTTACCTACACATAATCTACACATGTGTAGGAAACTCTAAAATATATAAAAACACTAGGTTAAAATCCCGTGTATTACACGAGTTAAATAAATATAATATTATATATAAAGTAATAACAAAATTATTTTTGGAAAACTCGTGTTTTACACGGATTGAATAAACCCGTGGAATACAATATAATTTGTTAACACATACACTCGTCAAAATATGTCAGGAGATTTATTAATATAAATATTAGTATTTTATTTAAAAATATATTATTATTATTAATAGATAGAAGTATATTTAATAAGAGAGAGATGCAAGAAAAAAATAATGAGATTGAATATGGATGTGACACGTGACATCTCAAAACCTTTATTTATTATATAGTATAGATATGAAAAAACTAGTGACGACGTATGATGAAAAGATCATACATAAGGGGCCTAAATGAAAGAAATCTAAACTCCTTAACCACCATGAGGGCCCACAAGAAGAAGGAACCAATGAGAAAGAGGCTGTCACTATCATACGGTTAGGGGAAAGAGAATGTAAAACTCTATAAATAGAAGGTGATCTCATAGATGAAAGGGATCTAGAAACTTGTACTTGATTGAATTCGGGAATTATTATCAAAATTGAGATTTTACGTCTCTTCATTGGCGCCATCCCGGTCGAACAATAGTTACAACGGTATCCTGAATTCAATCTTTGCTCGCAATGGATAACATACAATCAGATTATGAATCTGACGAGGATAGAAATCACATTACCAACACAGGAGCACCAACAGGAGATTCACAGTCTCAAGCTGGTATTCCTATGATTTCTTCGCTGAAGGATCGTCTGGCACAAACTCAAAACCATCCAGCAGCAACAGCATCTCATTTTCACACTTCGCATACTAACCTACCCACCTTATTGCCTCCTCTACTCCCAAATACCATGCCTACCCAAGTTACTCGGGACTTCCCACAACCCGCAATATTTCCCAGTTTTCCGCAGGCCACCACATCTGGCATACCCATTTATAATCTACCACAAACTCTTCCAACCACGGCCGGAATACCTTCCATACCCGTTCCCAACACCCCGTTTATTCCCGGATCTCTCCCTTACACCATGCCGTTAGTCACAGGTAACGAATGGTGGATGGAACAACAACGTCGGGCCCGAATGGATGAACAATTTTGGAAAGAAATACGCCTGGCCGAACTCTGGAACCGGTTAACATTTAAAGAAACAGCTTATACCACACCAGGGGGATTAACATCTGCATGTACTATCGGTCCTTTTGCCGGAGGACAGTCCGTTCCTCCCACCCACCCACCCATACAGTACGCAAGGGCCCCCACCCGCACTCATACCTATACCCGGGACTAATCCCGTAGTGGACATCCATCGTCCGTACCGACCAACTGCCTTGTTAACACAATCAAAGTTCACACCCCGAATAGCTCAAGCAGAAATACTTCGTAAGTTAAAAATGTCATCCACAGTTGGGAAATATGACGGTACTACAGACCCGGACGATCACATTAATGTCTTTATTAGTGCTGGCGGAGTAGAGAGATGGGCTCTGCATGAATGGTGTCATATGTTTGTTCAAACCTTGGTCGGGACAGCTCGCCTTTGGTACGATAGTTTACCTATAGGCCGGATCGACAGTTTTGATGAATTCGTGGAAAAGTTCATGCAACAATTTAATCAGCAAAAACGACACACAAAAGACAAGACAGAAATACTTCACATTCGAGACGAGACGGAGAATCGGTGGAAGATTTCATCACCCGGTATAACAAAGAGAGTTTGCAAATAGCCGGGGCAGGGGAGGATTTATTGATAGCAGGCTTTATTCAAGGCATCCGACATGACGAGCTCATTCGTAGGCTCCACGGCCGGGACGGTTTACCAAAAACCATGGAGGAACTGATGACGGCCGCTCGTGCCTTCGTCCGGGCAGAAAGATCCGTCCGGAGCACTCATGAGTATGATAAAAAGGATCAGCGAAGTGATCGAACAGGAAAACAGCCACACTCCTCCAGACAGACTCAACATTTTCGAGGACCTAGTACATGGACGAGGCCTCTCCCGTACACCCGCCCGGAACCTGTTAGATCTGTCAATACCTCAATAAGGTTTAAGGATAATCCGGAGAGCAAGGGAGTTGCGTGGATTAACAAGTTGGTCAAAAGCCCACGGGAAGTTCTTTTAACAGAAAAACTAACATTAGAACCCCCGCGACCTCTCAACCCAAAATCCGTACGAGATCCCAAACGGTTTTGTGATTTCCATAAAGATACTGGGCATGACACAGATCATTGTTAGCATTTACAAAAACAAATTGACATAGCCATACAAACCGGTAAACTTTCTCAATTGTTGAAAGAAATTCACGCAGGACCACCAGGAAGAAAGAATGCAGGCAAAAAACCGGTGCGTGACTTATGCATGATAATGAATGAGGAGTCATCAAGCTCATGTGGTTATAAACGCGGGGGGCGCACGACTAGAAGCTTGGATGGAACAACCGCTTACTTTCCCGCCCGTTCAAGGGGGTGCTTCATCCACCAGTCCAGTAGTAATCACCGCATTAGTAGGTGATTACCGCATCAGTCGGATTTTAGTCGACAGTGGAGCTTCAATGGACGTCATGTATGAGCAGCTTTTCTGACGTCTGGATATGGAGGATCAAAATACCTTGGAACCTATAGATGTTGATCTCATAGGGTTTTCTGGGGAATCCGTGGTCCCTCTAGGACAACTCACATTACCAATGACCCTGGAAGAAGGCGCTAAAATCCGCACGGTCCTCGTAACTTTCATAGTAATCCCGGCTGTTTCGAAAAATAACTTGATACTCGGACGACCAGGTTTGGCATCTTTTCATGCAGCAGTATCCACTGTCCACTCCGCTATCGCATTCCCATCTCCCAAGGGAGTAGCGGTGGTATATGCCGATCAAATCATGGAAGTATTACAAGCGCAAACTAGTCGGACTTCTGGTAAAGATCATTTTGACACTCACATGAAAAGTACATATGAACCGGAGAGATGGATTATGAATCCCGCATACCCGGAATAGATAATTACCATCGGACACACCTTATCCACCGTAGGGCGAGACCGTTTGAAACAATTGCTACGAAACAATATCGATGTTTTCGCATGGAAACCGGCAGATATGAAGGGGGTTCCACGAGAATTAGCCGAAAATCGCCTACATGTATACAAGTCTGCTAACCCGGTAACTCAAAAACGACGGAGGATGGGCCCGGATAGGAGCAGGGCAGCTGTGGATCAAGTCCGGGATCTGGTTAACGCGGGGATCCTCCGAGAAGTTCGTTATCCTTCATGGATCGTCAATCCAGTAATGGTAAAGAAAGGAAATGGTACCTGGCGTATGTGTATCGACTACAAGAATCTAAATAATGCATGTCCTAAGGACGCCTACCCTTTACCAGAAATTGATAAGAAGATCGACTCGTTAGCCCCTTTCCGTTTCAAATGTTTTTTGGACGCTTACAAAGGCTATCATCAGATCCCCATGGCCGAAGACGACGAAGAGAAAACAGCTTTTATCACCGATATCGGCGTTTTTTGTTACACAAAATGCCGTTTGGATTAAAGAATGCAGGGGCCACTTACCAAAGGCTCATGGACAAAGTTTTCGAGCCTCAAATTGGTAAAAATTTGGAAATCTATGTTGACGACTTGGTCATCAAAAGCCATGATGAAACAAATCTCCTAGCGGACATTGCTGAGACATTTTTAAGGTTGAAAGAATCCCGAATTATGTTAAACCCGGGGAAATGTTCATTTGGAGTAGAAGAAGGGAAATTCCTCGGTGTGATGGTCACCAAGGAAGGTTTCCGGGAAAATCCGGAAAAGGTTTCAGCTATCACCCGGATGCCTTCCCCGTCATCCATTAAGGAGGTGCAAGCATTGAATGGACGTTTGGTGGCAATAAATCGATTTCTGGCTAAGCATGCAGAAAGATCTCTCCCTTTCATCCAAACTCTGAAAAATTGTCTCAACAAAGCACAGTTCCAATGGACGGACCAAGCAGAGGAGGCCTTCCAGCAACTGAAACTGTACCTTACAAAACTCCCCACCCTTACGGCACCAGAAGAAGAAGAGAAGTTAACGGCATATATCGCGGCTGCGAATGCGGCCATTAGCGCTGTCCTTATGGTTGAAAGGAAAGGTATGCAAACTCCTATCTATTATGTCAGCCGGGTGTTGACAGACCCGGAGACAAGGTACTCCCTACTAGAGAAATTAACCTTGGCTTTAGTACATGCTTCTCGAAGATTGCGTCGATACTTCCAAGCCCATCCAGTGGAAATACTAACCAATTTTCCCATCCAGCAAGTGTTAAGAAAACCTGAGCTATCCGGAAGATTAGCCAAGTGGGCGGTTGAATTAGGAGCTCTTAGTCTGGAATACAAGCCTCGAACCGCATTAAAAGGGCAGGTCATTGCCGATTTCCTTGCGGAAATACCGGAGGGGCGAGAAATGGAGATCACCAATGACCCAGTTATAGCTGAAATACAGATCAAAGCACCTCAATGGTGGTCGTTATACACTGATGGGGCTTCAAGCATGGAAGGGTCCGGGGCCGGGCTTATTTTACTTAGCCCAGAGGGGGGTAGAAATCACATATGCGATAAAGCTAGACTTCAAAAGCACGAACAACGAAGCTGAATATGAAGCTTTGTTAGCCGGATTACGATTAGCAGCGATCATGAAAGCCCAGCACATCCGGGCACACGTGGACTCACTCTTAGTGGCTAACCAAGTGAACAAGATTTACGAAGCCAAGGGGAAGATGATGATCGAATACTTAAAAAAGACTAAAGAGATGATGTTGCAATTCCAAGAGTGTAGCATAAAGCATATTCCTCGAAGTCAAAACCGGAAAGCAGATGCTTTAAGTAAATTGGCGTCGGTCCAGTTCGCTCACCTGGCGAAAGAAATACGAGTACAAACATTGGATAAGCCTTCCGTTTGCACAGAAGAAATTAGTCACCTTGAGGACGTTGGTTGGACATGGATGACGCCCTTGGTGGCATATTTGAGGGAGGGAACTTTGCCAGAAAATAGAGCAGAAGCGTTAAAGCTGCGAACAAAAGCCTTACAGTATCAGCTGGTAGACGATCGGCTCTATAGAAAAACTTTCCTAGGGCCTTTGCTAAGGTGTGTTGGTCAAAAGGAAGCTGAACTATTAGTTAAAGAGGTGCATGCAGGTTTATGTGGAATGCATGCCGGCCCAAGAATGATGGTGGCCAAGCTAATGAACATAGGATATTACTGGCCGGGAATGCATGTCATAGCAGTACAAACCTTGCAGAAGTGTTTTAGCTGTCAAAAGCACGCGCCTAAAACATTGAAGCCTAAGAATGATCTCATACGAGTGACTGGAGCATGGCCTTTCCAAAAGTGGGGAATAGACATTGTCGGACAATTCCCGGAAGCACCCGGACGCGTCAAATTCTTAATCGTCGCGGTGGATTACTTCACCAAATGGGTGGAAGCTAAGGCAGTCGTAACAATTACTATCACCCAGATCAAAAAATTTGTGTGGGATCACATAATATGCCGTTTTGGCCTCCCTCTATACCTGGTGAGTGATAATGGAACACAGTTCGAATCATTAGCCGGATGGTGTGAGGAAATAGGAATCCGGCAAGTTTTTACGTCCGTTGCTCACCCGCAGGGAAACGGTCAAGTAGAACGAATCAACCAGAGCATGCTAAAGGGTATAAAAACTAGGCTCGCAACCAAAGGAAGTTCTTGGGTTGAAGAGATACCTAGTGTATTATGGGCTCATCGCACCACCCCGAAAACAAGCAACGGTGAAACTCCTTTCAGTTTAACTTATGGCCACGAAGCAGTAATCCCAGTCGAAATGGGCACGCCAACGATGCGTATTGCTACAAATGGCCGGGATAATGATCGAGAATTAAGACTGAACTTGGATCTTTTGGAAAAAAGAAGGGAACATGCATTCATCCAAGAAGCTAAGTACAAGCAAGTTCTGGCCAAATACTACAACAAGAATGTTGCACTTCGCCAGTTCCGCCCCGGTGAATACGTTTTTAGAAACAATGAATCTAGCAGGGCTGAACCCGGAGGAAAGTTGGGGCCTAACTGGGAGGGGCCTTACCAGATTAAAGAATCCTTGGGAAGAGGGGCATACTCCTTGACTAGATTGGATGGAACTAACGTGCCCAGGACTTGGAATGCAGCCCAACTTAGGAAATGTTATATGTAATCTCTATGGCCATGTTCATGGTTTTTCAAGAAACAAAAAAGCAAAGCATGTTTTCAAAGACATAAATAGAATCCCCGTCTTTATAATCAAACAAACATCTTTAAGAAAAAAAAAAGACCGGATCAATGTATCCGGCACCAAGACCGGACCACGTGTCTGGCACCATGAAAAGATTGGATTTTAATCCAACATCTTAAAAGACCGGACCACGTGTCCGGCACCAAGAAGATTGGATTAAAATCCAACATTAAAAAAGACCGGATTAATGTATCCGGCACCATCAAAGACCGGACCACATGTCCGGCACCAAGAATATTGGATTAAAATCCAACATTAAAAAAGACCGGATCAATGTATCCGGCACCATCAAAGACCGGACCACGTGTCCGGCACCAAGAAGATTGGATTAAAATCCAACATTAAAAAAGACCGGACCACGTGTCCGGCACCAAGAAGATTGGATTAAAATCCAACATTAAAAAAGACCGGATCAATGTATCCGGCACCATCAAAGACCGGACCACGTGTCCGGCACCAAGAAGATTGGATTAAAATCCAACATTAAAAAAGTCCGGATCAATGTATCCGGCACCATCAAAGACCGGACCACGTGTCCAGCACCAAGAAGATTGGATTAAAATCCAACATTAAAAAAGACCGGATCAATGTATCTGGCACCATCAAAGACCGGACCACGTGTCCGGCACCAAGAAGATTGGATTAAAATCCAACATTAAAAAAGACCGGACCACGTGTCTGGCACCAAGAAGATTGGATTAAAATCCAACATTAAAAAAGACCGGATCAATGTATCCGGCACCATCAAAGACCGGACCACGTGTCCGGCACCAAGAAGATTGGATTAAAATCCAACATTAAAAAAGACCGGATCAATGTATCCGGCACCATCAAAGACCGGACCACGTGTCCAGCACCAAGAAGATTGGATTAAAATCCAACATTAAAAAAGACCGGACCACGTGTCCGGCACCAAGAAGATTGGATTAAAATCCAACATTAAAAAAGACCGGATCAATGTATCCGGCACCATCAAAGACCGGACCACGTGTCCGGCACCAAGAACATTGGATTAAAATCCAACATTAAAAAAGACCGGACCACGTGTCCGGCACCAAGAAGATTGGATTAAAATCCAACATTAAAAAAGACCGGATCAATGTATCCGGCACCATCAAAGACCGGACCACGTGTCCGGCACCAAGAAGATTGGATTAAAATCCAAAATTAAAAAAGACCGGATCAATGTATCCGGCACCATCAAAGACCGGACCACGTGTCCGGCACCAAGAAGATTGGATTAAAATCCAACATTAAAAAAGACCGGATCAATATATCCGGCACCAAGAAGATTGGATTAAAATCCAACATTAAAAAAGACCGGATCAATGTATCCGGCACCATCAAAGACCGGACCACGTGTCCGGCACCAAGAAGATTGGATTAAAATCCAACATTAAAAAAGACCGGATCAATGTATCCGGCACCATCAAAGACCGGACCACGTGTCCGGCACCAAGAAGATTGGATTAAAATCCAACATTAAAAAAGACCGGATCAATGTATCCGGCACCATCAAAGACCGGACCACGTGTCTGGCACCAAGAAGATTGGATTAAAATCCAACATTAAAAAAGACCGGATCAATGTATCCGGTACCATCAAATACCGGACCACGTGTCCGACACCAAGAGGATTGGATTTTAATCCAACACCTTAAAAAAACCGGATCAATATATCCGGCACCATGAAAGACTCGGCCACGTGTCCGACACTATGAAAAGATCGGATTTGCAAATATTTAAGGATAAAGCACAGGGAATAAAGACCGGACCCCGTGTCCGGTACAAAACCAGATCAAGACAATCAGCATGATAACAAAGCTTGTACAAATTGCAAATATTCTTAAAAGCATAGATGAAAGACATAAAAAGGATACTTGCATTCAAAGGTAAATAAGTAGATACAAAAATAAGATTACAGTATCAAAAAGTAAAAGAGCACGCAGGCTCCAAAAAAGATAAATGAAAATACAAAGGGGTCAGTCTTCAATGGTAAGGACATCCCTGATCTCCCTAAGATCTGATTGATTAGCCAAAGAGGCAAGAGTACCTACTACAGGGAACTCCATAGTATCAAATGCATCTTGCCTCTGAGTAAGTATGTTTCGGGCTTCCGGGCTCCAGCTAGAGAGGTTCCCCAAAGACAAACCAGTTTTCCCCGCTTGAAACCCATCGACTAGCCCATCATGATAACCCGCCGCTTCCGCAGCTCCATTCAAACCAACTAACCCGTCAATAAACTCATCACTGCCCCTGACTGCCTCCACCACCCTGGAAAACCCTTCCGCCACCAACCACTTCCTATCCTCCTTCAACAAAGATAATTCTTTCATCATTTTAGCCTTCTCCACCTCAAAACTCTCTTTCTCCTTCTCGAAAGACACCACCTTTCCCTCCAACATATCCAACCTTCCCCGGGACACTCTCAACTCCTCATCTTTCTCCGCCACTTGAAATACCAGCTCCTCGGAACGTGCCTTTGCTTCACGGATAATTTGGGCACGTTTCTCAAGCTCTTTATTTGTCCGTGAGCAGGCCTCAGTGAACTCTGATCGGGCTTTCAAGTGAGCGTCATCCCTCTCCTTCAATTGCCAATCTAGTTTCTTAACATCCTGTGTAAGCGTCAGCACCTTACCCGCATCCTCACTTTTCTGGGCCAAAGATTTCCTCAGATGGGCAACTTCCCTGCGACCCTCATCCCATTGCCGACATATCTCGGGCATGACCGTCATACTCTCAACCCAGCTCAAAGCAGCTCTATCGGACAGCACTTCCAGGGAACAGGTTGAGTGGCGTAGTCACTCAGCCAGGGGAAAAGCCTGCAACAAGAACGTCCGGCACAGGTGGGGATCTGTCAAACAGTCACCCTACAAAATATTCCAGTTAGGAACATGCTTAGACTTAGAATCTGCCGGAGTCCAAGGCTCGGATTGGGTGGGCATTCTAAAGTCAGATTGACTCGTATGTACATAAGAAGATTTGGGGGAGTGAACTTCCTCAGTACCCACAGGTGCCTTCTCTTTCCCTTTCCCTTTATCCCGAGGAGGGATCTGAGTTACTGTCGGCACGTCCTTGGGAACAGGGGAAGGTATGACCTTAAGGACAAAAGGTTGAAGAGTAGGACCGTCCGGGTTTTTAACAGCAGTTTCGTTTGTCTGCATGATCGGGCAAGATGGAGTAACCCCTTCACCAGTTTTTAAACCTAAAAATCACCGAAAAGAGAATATTAGGAAAATTATTTTTTACACTCAACAAGGAAAAAACAGAACGGATACACACCTTCGGGACTCGCTCCCGGGGGTTTCTTTCCGGCAGCATAAGCATCGTTCAGTTTTCGCCTTTTCTTCTGAGGCGAGAGTATTTTTTCTCCGGAAGCACTCCCGGAAGCTTTCTTCCTTATTGGAACCTCTTCAGGCTCTTCTTCTTGATTCCCTGAAACAATGCATCAACTTAGAACAAGGAGCAGGAGAAAGAGAAAGGAAACAACTGAACCATTCATTGCATATCAACTAACCAGTCTCTAGATCCATAGCCTCTTGCAGACTAGCACGGGGGAAAAAGAAACGCTCATGAAAGACTTCAAGAACATTCTTTTCACCCGACCCCACACTCAAATATGTCCGGGTAAGGTTCTTAAAGGAGTCCGGAAAAAGAACATCATAATAACTAGCAACTGCTGCAAATAAAAAAAGGAAAACACATAAGCATAACATATACAGAAGAGAAAGCGCCATCTATCAAAGAGAAATGTAGGACAACATACACTTACGTTCTTTGCCCACAGAATAAATCGGGAGACGATCAAGTCTTCCCCAGTTCCGGCTCATACCAACACCGACCAGGGCATGTTCCAGAATCTCTCGAATGTCAGCAGGACGGGAGGTCAACAGAGAGAAAACAGGAGTTTTCTTAAAAGCATCCAGATTTGGGGGAATGTCCACCACGGCCAATCGAAGTGACCGGATCTGCATGCTGGCAGGAACTATCCGGGCACTTACATAGAAAAACTTTTCTTTCCAACCCCGGAATCCCTGAGGGGTCTCTTTGGCATGAGGAATCACTCCGGGGCCTTTAGAAAAAGAAAACCAGCTGTCTTTCAAATATAACTTGTAGAAATGATGAAAAATAGCGACAGAAGGGTCCTGTTTCAAGGCGATACAACAGAACTCGAAATGCCTAATACGGCACATACCAAGAGGGTGAACTTGGGAAAGGTGAATTTTATAGAACTGAAGGAGATCAATAACAAAAGAGGTGATAGGAACTCTGAAATTAGCCTCTGAGAAAAAGTCAGCATATAAAGTAATCTTGCCAGGAGGAGGTTTGGTCGCCGTGCCTCCTCGAGAGGGGTACTCGGGTTCCACATCATTAGGAATTCCGTACAAAGTTTTCAATCTCTCGAAGCGCTCCACGCTCCAATTGATAGGGATCAAAGCTACGTCGGCGTTATCACCCATTCGTCGGAAGATTTAAATAGGATCGGAAGGAATTAAAGAAACAAGGTTCCAGGAGAAATCAAGAAGGTAAGATGGAAGACGAGTAAAAGGCAACAATGTCCTGCCCCCCCCCCCCCTTTATAGACGGGAAGAGAAGACAGGCGGACGGATGGCGGCGCCCTAGAAAGGGCTATGAGACTGATGGATGGGACGTGCGGAAGGTTTGAAAGAAGCGTTGCCCGCACGTATTAAGTCCCATCATTTTTGAAAAAAGCCTTTATAGTCAACTTAATTTTTTTTGTGAAGTAATAAAGAAAAATCAAATTGACTAGGGGGACTTGACGACGTATGATGAAAAGATCATACATAAGGGGCCTAAACGAAAGAAATCTAAACTCCTTAACCACCATGAGGGCCCACAAGAAGAAGGAACCAATGAGAAAGAGGCTGTCACTATCATACGGTTAGGGGAAAGAGAATGTAAAACTCTATAAATAGAAGGTGATCTCATAGATGAAAGGGATTCAGAAACTTGTACTTGATTGAATTCGGGAATTATTATCAAAGTGGAGCTTTTACGTCTCTTCAACTAGTTTGATAGTTTTTTATGTACATAAACATACATATTTGTATGTAAGAAGTATAAAATTTTAATTTTTTTTACTATGGATCAAAAAAATAAATGATTTAGGTTTGTTCCCCCTTGTTCTCGCAATATTTAATCATTCTGAAATGTACTTTTCCCTATGTAATGTATATTATATAAATACTATTAAATTATACTAAAGATTAAAAGAGAACGGGATGGAATTGTGCCTAATCGATTCACAATGTGCCACCTCCTGCTTTGGTTTTTTTTCATTTCACTCTTTATACTATATATAATATACGCTTTTAACCCGTTATAATAACTTTTTTTTCCTTTAATAACTTCCGTTCATTAACTTTTTCCAAAAAAAAACGGAGTGCGCTGTGGTTATAAGTTTTTTTTATCAACGTTCCGATATAATTTAATTTTAAACGGACTTAAATACAAAATCGAGTTTTTTTTTACCGTAGCCTATATTAAGTGTCGTCACCGTTATGGTGTTGTGACAAACCAAACCTATTATGAGCGAATTAGGCAACCTGACACCCGTCACGAAGTGCGAGTATTTAACTAGTTTATACAAATAATAAAGTAGTTTAGTTGGTATTCTAATCAATTTTGTTTAACTCCCAAAGAATAAAAACGAAGACGAGGACCTAATAACTTTCAATATTATTACTTAGAAGAAATATAACTCAAAAACCTCTATTGCAACATGTTTTATGAAACTTTAATCCGATAACATCTATTTATATTGCTAACACAATCTTTGCTAACAATAAACCTAATAATCTTAACACATGATTTAGACCCGTTTCTTAGATCAGACAACAACTGAGCCAACATATATAGACACTTTTCTTAGACAAGACAACAATTGAGCCAACATATAGCGCATTTTTATAGCAAAATTATACAAGAACGAACTATTATTAATTAAGTTAGTAGCTTCAGTCCTTGCTCTATATAAACAAACAAACAAACATACACAGTAAAATCCCATGCAGAGAGTAGGGCCAAGGGCGGGTGAGACGGCGGCATACCTTAACTCCATCTCAAGGGATAGAGATGATGCTTCCAAAGAGACCTCTAGCTCCAAAAGGTTCCTCCTTTTTTGTAGCATACAACATTTATAAGCAATATAAGGGAAATAAAAAAAAGAGAAAAAGGGAAGAAAGGGGATCAACAACCACCTAGACAAAAACTCCTACCGACACCTAGGAGTAAGACTACACCTAAAAGGTAAAAACAGACCAAGACACGAACACTTAGCTACGACTAATCGATATCCCCTCTAAAAATCTCTAACATTTATCTGTCTTCTTTAGGAACTTCTATCACTGATCATGTTCTCGAATAGGTGCAAGTCTAACAAATAATGTCTAATTTGCTCATCCCATGATAGCTTAGCTCTCATTCTACTCATCTTCCCCTCCATTGTGAGGGTTTCCACGCTCCTCGCTGGTGCCATCATCTGTCTTCTCCACACTTTCCCGAACCATATTAAAATCCCTTCCCTTTATCTTACCTGTTATGCGTGCTACCCCTAATCTATTCTTAAATCCTCATTCCTAAATGGGCCAAGCCTTGTGTGTCCATACATCCACCTCAGCATCCTCATCTCTGCTACCTCCAACTTCTGTCTTTTTAATTGGCCAGTAATCGGTCCCGTATAACATAGTCGGTCGAACTGTGACCCTATAGAATTTTCCTTTTAATCTCACCGGGAACCTCTTATCACACAACATACCTATGGTTGCTCTCCACTTGCACCAATATGCCTGACCGTGGTGAGTTACATTGCAGTCAATGTCCGTGTCACTTTAGAGGAACGATTCTAAATACTTGACACTGGTTGTTTGCAGTACAACTTGGCCTTCAATAGTTAGTTTCGTATCTTCTGCACTGTTGGCCCCACTAAAGTTACAACAAAGGTACTCAGTTTTTGACCGGCTGATGTGTAAGCCTTTCCTCTCCATGGCTGCTCGCTACTCTTCCAACTTTTCATTGAGGTCGTACTTAGTTTCCTCCACCAGCACAATATCATTAGCGAAAAGCATGCACCACGGTATGTCTTCCCGAATCGACTTCGACAACTTATCGAATACTACTATAAAAAGGAACGAACTAAACACATATCCTTTGTGTAGTCCCACCTCCATAGGGAAAAATCTATCTCCCAGCGGCGCCTTAAGGCTTGTCTTTGCACTACGATACATATCCCTAGTTAACTCGATATACTTGCACGAGATCCCCCTACTCTCGAGACTATCACAAATCACCTGACGGGGCACACCGTCGTAAGACTTTTCGAAGTTAATCAACACCATATGCAAGTCCCTCTTGCTCTGTCTATAATTTTCTATCATCATCCTCGGAATATGTATCACCTCGTAGTCTACCGCCCCGGTATAAAACCAAATTGGTTCACAGTAACTTGAGTTTCTCGTCTCATTCTTGCCTCGATCACCCTTTCCCATAATTTAATAGTATATATATATATATGTGTGTGTGTGTGTGTGTTTGTGTGTGTATATATATATATATATATATATATATATATATATATATATATATATATATATATATATATATATATATATATATATATATATAGGGTAAGGATCAAATGTAAACTTGTAAACCAAAAAACCAAATTCTGACCACACATTTATTTTCATCTTATTTTAATCCATTCCTCAAAAGTCAAACACTCAATTATTTATAATAAACATGTGGCCAGGATTTGGTTTTTTGGTTTACATATATATAAAGGGTTATGATCATTTCAGAACTAACATTTTTCTTCAGAACTGCGAGAACTCATCCGAATCACGCGTTTATGCATATATACATATATGTAAATTGTTTAGAGACATAATGTAGGACATTTACATATGTATATAGTTAAGTTACACGTATACACAACATTTACATGGAATGTTGCAGCTAGTTCATTCTAAATGTTTGTTTTTTGTATTGTTGTTTAATAAAATGTATATAAGCTTAAAAGTGTCATCTATCTTGTTAACCAAAGGCCAACATGCAGGATTCACGTCTATCTAATTATAACCAGATGGACATACATGGAATGTAGTATTGAACTAAACTAAGCATTTCCCCATTCGCTAGTTGGGTAAAATTGTAATTTACACCAAATATTATGAAGAAAAAGCAGACCTAGCTAATGGTAAATAATGGGGCAAAATTTGTCATCAAATAGAGCAAGAACATTTTTTTTTCTTTCTAGAGAATTAAACTCAAATAATTATTTGATTAAATATCAATTACAAAATTCGTCAAGAAAGTACAAATCTTATTATTTAAATTATTTGCTGCATTTTGACATTTGGTAGCAGCATGAAGATGTGGACCATTGTTTGGCATGACATGGGAAAATTTTATTTTTGGACTTTTCTATTTTAGTATAAGTTCATCCAAGAAACTGGGGGAGTGTTTATTCAAATATAAGGAAAGAAATTAGTTTAGTTTATGTCAACTTGATGGGAAAATAAATTAATGTCAATAAAATGAAGTTGAAAGTTTAATATTTCTACTTGATCTATCTAAAGTAGAGGTCAAAAGTTAAAACCATTGGACTAATTTTTTGCTTCTAAATAAATGGCATTTTTTTATTGCTTTCGTTAGAAATTTTTTGGAATTTTATAATTATAATCACATATCGGAATTTTATAATTATAATCACATGTCCCGACCTAAAGGGAGAGGCAAGGTTGGCGACGGCTCCAGACCCGATATTTTGAGAGGCCTGGTGTTTTTAAAAATCTTTTATATGTTTTAAATATTATATTTAGTTTATACATTCGTTTGGTCTAAATCAAAGTTTCCTTAGTGCAATTGGAAAAACCACTAGAAGAAAATTTCAAGGTCACATGTTCAAGTCTTGCCAACAACACTATTTAATTTTCATGTGTCCTATTTCTTTTTTTCTCTCTTTAAAATGTTGTCTCCAAAAAAACTCATAATTGTTTAAACTATTAAACTAAAACCAAAAAAATACACAAAAATGTATATATTTAAACCATTACATATAAACAAATTATTTTGGCCTGGTATTTTATTACTTGTCCCGGGCCCAAAACGTTTCGAGAATTCTTGGGGACGGCCCAGAACAGGATATATTCACTTAAATATAACCGCTTTTAAAAATTAACACATTTTAATGTTGGGTTAAACGCCCTTGAAATTTGGTTATATCATATACAAAAGAGTGCTTAGAAACAACAAACAGAACCTAATTTATACATGCTATAAAATTGAGTTCATTTTGTCCTTTCTACATAGTGGCCGGTATTTACACAAACGACCAAGCGCAAAAGGGTTTATTAGGGTTTATGCATGAAAAGTTTCAACAATTGTTGGTTCAGTATACTAGGTGTAATAAATTATTAGAGTATTGTTGTGTAAAATCAAACAATTGAGGGAATGATAAACTTATTTCATTATACCAAGTGCAAAAATTTGATGTGTTTAATGAGATTAGATATCAAAAAATTACATCCATGTTCAAATGATTGTATGTAGTGTAGAAACATGTGCCATGTGGTTGAGGTATAAGAGATGGACACAAATAGAAGATTGAAAATCGTCATGTGAAAAAGAATGCCCTTCTACTAAAGCATTGTTGTATTTGGTCATAATACCTAAAGTAAAGCGTGTTGAAAAGTTGGTCACTTTATAATAATAAAATATATAATGATGATGCTCTCGTCATTTGTGAAAAATCTAGTACAATATTGTGTACAACAAATGGACGAAGAAAGTTATAAGATATAAATTATATAACTAACTTGATTTCAACTAAAATCTTTAGCGGCTACTTCAACAAAGCTTTTTGAAATATCCTTGACTCGAGTCTTTAACACGTTGAGTCTTCAACCTTGTCATTGACTCCAACAAAAACTAATCTTTTGATGGTTGTGGCTGAGAATTCGTGTTCAAAAAAGGTTTCTTAAAACAGATTTCAACATTGTCTAATACGTGTGTCCAAACCTGTTGTGCGCCATGCAGGTTGCGCATTCGTATCTCACGCATGATCTGATTCGCTTGTCACCCGCGTCGTAATGCTAGTCCGCCCGCCTCTGCAAGTTCATGTCACTAGGCCATCTGCCCATGTGTGCATGCCCATTAACCATACCCGATGTCTCATGCCACACGCGCACCTAGGTTTGCGCCACCAGGTGCCATCATGAAGCTGGTCCGCGCCATGATGCGCGCCCATCCTGCTATGCACCACTGTACTGAGCCTGCCTAGGCAACACGCCCAAACCTACGCCACACATTTTCCAGACCACGAGGTCAAAAATACAAAGGCGGCTGTCAAGTGGTGCAAAGTCCAAATTGTGCCATCAAAGTGCCACAGTGTGTCCGTCGCCTACGCCACTCGTGCATGTGTTCGAGTTTGAGTTAGGTTGCTTCGCACACTAACCATGGGGTTGCTACTTGTGTCTCCTTACTTATAAGGAAACCATAGTTAAGGAGTGTTCCTCCGTAGAAACCACTTCAATTTTTATCTTCCCACTTATGTTGGACAAGATTAATCCAAATTTCACAGTTTTGTTTATTTCAAACAACTAACTTTAAGCATCGATATCTCATGTATCTTAGCTCCGTTTTGGATACAATTTGGTTCGTTGTAAATCTCTCATCACATAGTAGAACACAAACTCGGAAAATAATATTTATATTAATCTCAGTTACGTATAATTATTCGTGTCTAAATTTAGTGAAAAGTCACGTTTTCACTATTTTTTCCAACAAAACTATTATTTGCCAAACAATTAAGACACACAAAATTGTTACACAAGCTTGTCAATGAACACAAAGAAGAAGGAAAATAAGACATGCTGCTAATTATCCTCCACTGAGAAATATCAATTCTAAGTTTGAAGATTTTGGTGAGCAGCTTAATTAGAAGTATACAATTAGAACTTAGTTTAAATGTAATTAGTCCATTTGAAAACACAAGAATTCATCACAACTCTCAGTCTGTTCTTCTCTGTATCAATAGTCTTTCACCTTGGCTATGCATGAAATAGAAGTAAAGTTTCATGTCATTGTTAATTCAAGGGTTGAAACAGACAACCCAATATAATGTATTTAACAAATTGATAGTCTTATTGTTGAACATTTTAGGAAATTAAAGGATGATGTTAATGTTTGAAAGGACACAGGCTGCTCATGTTGAAAATCCTGACAAGTGCATGTATCTACAACTAACTTGTTATACCGTGTCAAAGGTCATAACCAAATTGGTTGATGCTTGCATGGTCCTAAGTTTTGTTTTGATTATTTGAAACCGGATTTGATGAAATACTTGAAATTTCTTGATATGAAGTTCCACGATTGTCATGTTTTAATAACACATATGATTCCTATCGCGTTTTTCAAAATATGCGCTATGTTACACACTCCCAAAGATCTACTTGTTTTTTTCAACATGAGTTATTTTAATGTGATTGATCTCGAGGTGCTGAGTTCATTGTCATCTCTCTACGTGAGCTTGAGCGGACAAGTGATTGCACGATATGTAAGTGGGGATGAACAAAGGCAAATATACAAATAAAGACACTGCCCATGATTCAGTTTGCAGAGATGCAAGAATTATTGGGATTTAAAGATCTTTAAGGAACAATTCAGAATTAAGAGGGTGAATGAAGAGAGAATTTCTATTTGTTAAAATGATTATATAAGAAGACTAATATCTAGTAGAGGATAATCAAAGTATTCCTAGTTTATACCAATGTTTATTTGAGTCTAATTAATATTCTTGTTCATTATTTCCGGTTTATTCAATAAAAACAAAAGAGTCGTGATCTAGTTTTGATCACAAAATTACTTGGTGTCAATTAGCTTTGATCATTTCTTTCCGACATAAATATTATACCAGCAAAAACATAAAATTTAACTTAAAACTATCAATTGGTTTAGGCACCCCCATGGCCTTCCAATGTAGAGGTTATGAGTTCGAGTCTCACTTGGTGGAATATGCTCAGGTGAACCAGTGGTTTTTCTACTGTGGGCCTTCGGGTAGTGGGTTTCCCCTAGAATGGTGGGCGGGCCGGGTCACCAGCGATATCTGCGTTTACGAGCGTGGATGGCCTTGCCCAAATGAGTTTACCCGTGTGACCGGGCTTATAGTATTCGTTTGTCGTTAAAAAAACCTTGGGTTTGAAATTTTGGGCATAATTTTTTTTTAACTATTGATTATTTGATAATCACACATTTGGGTCTAAACATTTTGGGATATAAAAATTATTAGTTTCTTAAAAAATACTTAACATCAAAAATAAATATTATAATCTATAAAATCAATAATAAATATAAATCATAATGTATAATCTATTATAAATATATATTATGAAACGTGTATACACACAATATATAATTAAAGTTTTTACGTATACGTTCGATTTGGTTCGGTTTTTTCGGTTTTCAAAATATATAAAACTGAAACCAAACCGTAATTTTCAGTTTTCAAAAAATATAAAACTAAACCATCGGTTTTTAGTCTGGATCGGTTTTCTCGGTATGATTTTTTCGGTTAATTCGGTTTTATGCTCACCCTACACAATGTAACACACAAATCCAAGAAATAACCGACAAACAAATCGATATTTTTACACGCTAAAAGTATGTCGTATTTTTCTAGTTAGGCAAATTCAACTCGCCACCTTTTTACCTTAATTTCAAAGTCAAGTAAAATGAGCACTTAATTAGCCACATTAAGTCAATTTATACCTTCAACGGTTGAATACTTAGGGCGTTCCAATCCAACCACCACAATATGTTGATCATCTCTCTTTCTATATATACAAACATACACACAAATAAACAGGAATCATATCATTCTCAAAGAAGCAAAATGTCATCAACGGGTTCAAGGTGTCACATATTCTTCCTTGTTATAGTGACGACAATCGTGTTATTAGTGACGGGAACGAGTGCAGCAAGAGTACCGAAGGGAGATCGAGCCGTTGTTCGTAATGATGGAATGTGGATTAGTAGGTTACCAAGAGGGCCTGTGCCACCTTCAGGTCCATCTCAATGCCATAATATGCTTGATCCTTATAAGCAAAGCCAATATGTTTCTCCTCAAAATGAGATAATTATTTGTCCATGATAAATTCTTTTTTTTTCTTATTTACTTATAAGGTAGTTAATTTATAGAAGAACTTGTCATTTTGTGTTCCCTTTTCATAGTTCTTAATCATGGATATACAAAATTAATTGATCATCTTCATTCATCTACATGATCAACTTGTTTTTGTTTTCTCACCATTTGTTTGGTTGATTATATATTATTGCCTTTATTCCTTCATAATTTGACAGGAGAAAATGGATAAACAAAGCTATAGGGTTTAAGTTATACTGGTGTAAATTCGATTGGCGGAGAAGCAAACTCAAACTTGAAAAGTCAGAGTTCGATTGTGAAAATAGTGGCCTCCCCATAAACCAAAATAGTTTTAAAAAAATAGACACTAAATACACTACAAGAAGTTTAGTCTGATACGACGGGATTTTCCCGATGACAATTTGTCGTCGACATAGCATGAACGACGACACGTCGTCGGTATAGGCCCGACGAGAAATTTTGACCAATACCGACGACATGTCGTTGACACATGTTAAGGCGGGAACTTTGGCGTTTAAAGGAAAATTTGCCGCTATCTGGAAACCCTGTCTTGACGATATGTTGTCGGAATAGGAATTTTTTTTTATTTTTTATTCCTATATAGGTTTGCATATAGACACCACTTTGACAAAAAAAAATCTTAAATATTTTATATGTGTTTGAAATAAGCTTAACAATTATATATAGTTCAAATTAGGCATGGTGGCTTTGACATGCTTAAAGTTTGCATGTTTTAAGTGACCAAATATTTTAAGTGTAATAGAAAATGAAAATCGTTCAACTAGTTTTATTTAAGTGAAAAATCATATGTACACCAAATCTTCCATATATGTATTAGCTATTTTAATATGTTAATTTTAACTCGCGTGTAACATATGTTTCTTCAAATAATATTGTGGTGTCTCCATAGAGAAACTCATTTTCATCACCTCAAAACAATGGACAATTAATTTTTCTTAACAAGACTATAAAACAGAAGGTTTTCACCATGTCAAATTCTTTGGTGAAGGTAGATTCCGTTGGTAATATGTGAGTGATACTCATTTGGAAAACATGGCGTGTAAAATGTATTTATCAACGGGTCAACAATGAAAATTACTGAGGCATATATGTTTTCAACAACAGAGAGATTAGAGGCAGTTACACGGCAGAATTATTGAGGAATCAAGGACGAAATATTTACCGATTGATCACCGACGGATTTTATCGACAGATTACCAACGACAACTAATTTTATTCTAAGAAAATAAACTATATTATCAGTTTTCTGTAAATACAAATAAAACGTACATATAATAAAGTTGCACCGTAACCAAAACAATTCTCATTATAATAACTATTAAATATAAAAATATATAAAATAGAAAAATCTAGTTAGCAATTCCTCGCTCGTCTTGGAGCAACACTTCATGCATGGTCTCTTAGAGTAGTTGTTGCATCACGCCATCCGCTAAGCATGCAACGTTACGCCATGTCGGTCTATATCGTCTGCACCACTGCGGTCGGTAGCACGTCTTGTGTTTATTGATCCCTCTACACTACCTCTAGTTTTTTTTTTAAACTCTGTCCCGTTATCACCGAGAATTACCTTGATCTTAAAATCAGTTTGATACATATCCTTGGTTTTTTTTTATTGTGGTGCAATTAGTGTTCCAGCTAAAATCAGTTTGATAGTGAATTCATCACGAGTCACATGTCTAGGAGGTTTATTTCCTGCACCTATCTCAGTATCCATGCTGATGATTGAATAACGGTTGGTTTGATTTTGGATATTTTAAACAACAAGAGTATTCACAAATAACAAAAGTATTCTCAAACACGAAGTATATGCAAGGAAGTATACTCAACCCAAGCACTCGCAGAACCAAGTTTACTCAGAAGTATTCAAAAATGAAGTATACGCTGAAGAGTCGCAAAAGTATGTGCAGAACAGAGCACACGCAAGGATCGATCAACCAATAGTATCCGCCTGAGAACTTTTGCGAGATTCAAAGTACAGGCGCGAGAACTTTGAGCGAGAACGTTAGCGTGAACTAGAAGTAGACGCAGGAATCAGTTAATTTTGCGAGAACTTTCCAGTCAGATCCAAAAATCACGCTAACAACCCGAAAGTCACTCAGTTTTCGATCTCCATCCAAAATAAGACCTAGAATTGGAAAAACACCTTCTGAATTGTCAAAAGGTCGCCAAATTTTTGATCTAGAACACTCAAAACAGCCTACAAACACCTCGAAATAGAGATATTAGTCTAGAAAAAAATATCACAACTTTGATACTGTGAAAACGTTGAATGCATAGAAAACTCCACCGAACGAGCTATGGTAAGCTTTGATACCAATTGTAAGGTCCAGTTCTTCACTAAGATCTTCAATAACATACAATCTCAGTAAGAGTATTGAATCGGGCGGAATCCAAATCAATAAACACGCAAGAATATCAAAGGGACGAGATGTAATCAATTTAAACAATTTCTTTTATATTAATTAACCACTGATTACTCGTATAACACTTACACGCCTAGTTATCTCTTTAAACCGTATTACAAAGAAATAGGAAATCTATTTATACTAAACTGGAGTTTGCACAAACTTGACTGGGCATCACGCACCCAAGTTCACGCATGAAATACTCTTGCGTGCAGGACCGGCTCAACATATTTTGTGGCCTAAAGTGAATGTTGAAATTGTGGCTTAAAACAACGTATAATGTTGATATAAAAGATGTGAAATTATCATTTATATCTGAAAACACAAAAGTTGAGAATACAAATTATAGTAGTTTTTCAATTTTTAGGGCCCTTCAAATTTGAGGGCATAAATCGGTTGCTTTATTGCTTGTACTGTAGAGTCACCCCTACTTGCGTGAACTTGAGTATTCTCCTGAGTTTGCACAAACCTAAGTTCACTCAAACATTGTCACACCCCCAAAATCCACTAACGGAGTTTTACCGTTGGGAGCGTGACATAACAGGATCTCAGTCATTAGTTACGTTGAACGACTCTATATGAGTTTAAGAAAAACCATTAGTATTGCTCATAGTCACGATGCAACACTAGTAATGAAAATACTGATTTAATGTAAAACTGCGGAAGCGAAAAGTTAAATGAAAAGCATGCGCCAAAACAGTTGCGCCAAAAGATAAACAAACCAACAATAAACAAAGTAAATAGTTCTTGAGTTTGAAAATGATGGACTTCATGTGCATGCATGCCTTAGCTCGTGCTTGTACCTTAATGACCTGAGAAAACATGCTAAAACGTGTCAACACTAAGTTGGTGAGTTCACAGGTTTCAAATGTTTGTAAAGTTTACTAGAATATACCATTTTCAATTATATCATAGGTAGCTAACCTAGTACATGTTACTAAAGCGTTTCGACACCGAAGCTGACTGTTTGTATGTTTGAACTGCCTCCTACCATGACTATCGTAATCAATGGTAAATGTTTAGGTTAATGTTACACCCGTTCGACTTCCCGTCGTGTTAGCGCGACTAACGCGGGTGGGGCTTGTCAATGCCCAGTAGTACTACTCAAGATTACCTCGCTAACCCATATACTAACGGTTCGATAAGTAAGGACTTTCACGATATGTTTGCGCTTAGTACACAAGTGATATAAAAGAAATGCATAATCTAAATGTTCGTACCCATGTTTTCTCCCCCAAAGTTTAAAACGTAAGAAAAGGGGCCGTGAAACTCACCTTAGAGTATGTGCGAAAGTAAGCGAACTTAGAATGCTCGACGACTAACTGCCACCTATAAACACCGGTTTATAAGTGTGTGTTTGTGCAAGATAATACGAACCCTAAGTATCCAAACAATCTCATTGTTTTAAGGGTTTAGAAAAGGTTTGTAAGTTTGACCAAGTTTGACTAAGTTTGACTAAGTTTGACTCGACGACCCGTTGGTGACCCGTTTAGTGATTAAATGTTTGTTTAGTATAATACTTCTATATTATACACAAATGATCATGCTCACTTAGCAACAAAATCCTATTTGTTCTAACAAGATAGTAAGTTTCCAAAAATAGCAGGTTTCTATAAATAGAACGTTTCGATAGATAGTAAGCATGTTCGGGTTTCACATCGTCGTTATCATATGCTTGTATGTTTCAATTCAAGTAGCACATAGCAATCATCACAACATGCAAGAATTCTTTTCTACCTAACTTGTTTGACTCGGTTCCGATAAAGTTTCTATTTTTAACAACCTATGATGAGCATGCGCGTTTTATAATCATCTAGCAAGTTCACACATGTTATCATGTCATATCAGATACAAAACCATCATCAATAAGCTATAGAAATCGAAACGAGTGAGCGGTTGAAAAACTGAAAACCAAATAAACTTTCTGTTAACAGGTGTCCCTCGCGCTACGCGAGAGAGGAGAGGGTTCTCCCTCGCGGTACGCGAGAAGATTAGGAACTCGCCCAATTAACTTGTTCCTCGCGCTACGCGAGAGAATTGACCAAGGTTCCTCGCGGTACGCGAGAGGTCCAAAAACCAGTCCCGACTATTTTGTCTCTCGCGCTACGCGAGAGAGTTGTCCGATGGCCCTCGCGTTACGCGGGCGGTCAAAAATACAGCAAATTAAACAATCATTAGGGTTTAGCCGTTTCTCATGCAAATACAACGATTCCAATCAAAGTTTTCGACTTTTATCTACTGTTCTACATCATAGTAATTACCAGATCTCATCATCAAGCAAATAATCAATCATAATACTTCTAGGGTTTAGAAAAACTTCATAAATCAACCACATTCAGCAAAAACACATCAAGCTTGCAACTTTATTATGAAAATCATCATGTTTGGATGGATTTAGGGTCTGATCTAACTGTAAGAATAAAAAAGTATTCAAATCGGGTGAAACAACTTACGTGTGGATGTTAGAAACGTAAAGAGGATTCCGAATATGCGTTTAGTTCCAAAATTGAAGCTCAAACGAACGATCCTTGCTTGGTTGCAGGTTGAAATCGTGAGAGAGGGTGAGAGAGAGAGAGAGACGGCGAGATTAGAGAGAGAGAGATAGATTAGGTTGAATATTTTATAAAAATCTTTTTATAACACTTGTACGGGCTTCTACTATGGGTTTGGGTAATTACGGGCTTTTAATTTAACTTTAACTAATTAACAATTAAAACCCTTCTACTAATTATTTTTATAAAACTCATACTTTATAAAAATAGCAGATAAATTAACTGTTCGGTAAATCTACGTGATTAAACGAACGTTCACGTATTTCACAGATAATTCACGTAGCACGTAAAAACACATAATTTATATAAACTATAAATTATTTATTGCTTGAATTGTTATTAATTAATTATCACCAACGTTCCGGGTTCGACTCGTGTGTGATCCGGTAATTCTACGGTCTACCGATGCGTGAGTGTTTGTGCGAAACTGACGCATCTAATCAATCCTAATTAAATGTGATGCATGCGTGACTGTTCGAGGTAACTGAGTTTGAATGCATAACTGTTTGAGATAACGTGTTTGAGTTAACGGAGTTAACCTGAAAATGCCAGATGTCACATCATCCCCTTGTTGAAAGAATTTTCGTCCCGAAAATTAAGCGAAGTCAGTAACGTCTGAAACAAAAGTTTGGGTTTCGTTAAACGTCTGAAACAAAAGTTTGGGTTTGTCACATCATCCCCTTGTTGAAATGAATTTCGTCTCGAAATTTAGTTAGTACCTTCCGTGTTTGCCGTTGAATGTTTGAACAAGTGAGGATAGGATAGGTGCGCTACATAGTTTCTGCTTCAGTAGCTGGAATGCTGATTCTTGAGTCTCACTCCAGTTATAGGGTTTATCTTTTTGGGTTAAGGAGGTGAGGGGTTGGGCAATGTAACAATTCTGATTTTCATCATGTAATCGTTTGATTTCAATAAACAAACACATTTCAATTTCAATTCGTGTGCAACAACCGTAATGCAATTACACATACAATACATTATGTTACAATAACAACTGAAAACGCCATCATCTCACAAACCTCGTGGACCAAAACTGACAAAACTCAAAAACTACAAAACTAGGCAAGCACGGTCGCGCCTAGGACTAGGCACGGTCGCGCCTGCAGACCTAAGCACGGTCGTGCCGAATACAGGCACGGTCGCGCTGCTGAAACCACGTGACTCTGCAGAAGTCAGATCACAGCCATACTCGACGATTTCGCAAAATTTAAAGAATGGTCAAAGCCGGTTTTCGTGCGTCAGACCATACTTGACTGAATACAACCTGCAACACGCATCAATTACACTCCAATTTACAGATTTGTTTAATCCCATACCCACCACAATCATGACTCGCGAATTCGTCGATATAGAGCCAGTTGCACGCTTCCTACACCCTCATATGCATCCACACAATCACCCAAAACTCTCGTCCGACGCTCAAACAGTCTCTGGAGTCCAATCGATCGCCAAGAAGCTCGACTCTTTGACCCGTAGCCGACTGCATTAAATTGCCCATTGTCAACGAGTAAGTAACACTTCCTTAGCTTCGTATCTACCCCTAGGATGAAAGCCCTATACTAAATCGTAGTTATATCACACAATCAATTCGATTTTGAACCAAAGAGCCGAAAACTAAACTTTTACTCAAACTACCACTTAAACGCGATATAAATACAATCAAACTGTGTAGATACATTCGCAAGCACCTAATCTATGAAAGCCCTAAGAATGCAGAAGCATTTATTATAAGAATCGATCGAATGGTGTCTGAAAAAGACCCGACACGGTCGCGCTCATCACTGAGCGCGGTCGTGCCTGACCAAACACAATCGTGCCCCAGGTGTGGCCCGGTCGTGCTTACCGAGCAAACAAGTCTTGATCAAAAACAAACACTAGACGCGGTCGTGCCAGATACGAGCACGGTCGTTCTCTATGTCCAGAACCTATGAAGTACCTTCTGACTCGACCACGGGCGCGTTTCAGACCACCACGGTCACGCCCGGCAACGAGCGCGGTCGTGCCCTACTTGAGGGTCGTGCTCCTTGACCAGAATCAATTATTTTTCTGTTTTAAAGTCTATTTAACATATTTTAGCTAAAAATTTCAAAATGTAATTATAAAAGTTACGTTATAAAATCCCAAGACCCGGGAATCATTTATAAACCAAATCTTTAATTTAGAAATTTAAAACGATTAATTCCCGATAGTTTCAAAACCGATGAAATCATGAGTTTATATAATCATTTTTATAAAACTATTTATACAAATACATATTTTGATTTAAACAAATATCGTTTATTTAAATTTTATTTAAATAAATATATATATATATATCGCTACTAATTTATTATTCCAAAACCAACCCTAAACACACAAACCACCAACGAACCCACTTTGGACACAAAATAACACAAACAGTGACACGTGTTATACCCTCATTCGATAGGTCAAACGTAGCGACCTACAACACGCTTGGTATTTTTGTTGATCTGTGCAAACTACACGCTCCAACACAAGTGAGTTACATAGCCCCTCTTTTACTCTATTTACAAACTTTTGGGGTGGAACATGCGTTCTATTTACTATGTTTACAAACTACACAATATACAATTCCACCCTACAATCATGTGTTACAATTTTGAGCTTTGTGCTTGAGTACTAGGTGTGTAGACCAACACGCAGTTTGCTATTCACGTGCAATCATTAACTATTTTATAGCCTACAGTAAACAGTGATAGATCTATTGAGTCTGACAAACCCACCCAGGTAGGGTGACTGTTACTGCCAACACGCGTTTGTTTTGCATGCTAGTTACAAAGGTTTGATTGTACTACCAGGTCACACGATGGTATCTCTCCATAAATGCCTTAATTGCCATGTTTGTATGAATTGTATGCACACGACACTATATTCTATTACATGACACGAAAACCTATGTATTCTCACCAACTTTTTAGTTGACTTTGTTTTAACCATGTTTCAGGTGACAATGTTTGAAGTATTACAAGCTGCTACATATAGGATTTGGACCTAGCAATTAATCTAAACTATTTATATTTTGTAATCGCTACATTTGGTTCTTGTATGGTATGAACTTGCTACGTGTAATGAAAATGAATGTTTAAATTATTCAAACTTTAGCAATCATGAGCTATGAACAGTCTGCACAGCTTCATGCCCCGACGTTTTCCGCTGTCGGTTGGGGTGTGACAGATTGGTATCAGAGCCTTGGTTCTAGGGAATTAGGTTATTAGACACCATTGACCTAGACTATAACTTTAGGACACCCAACAATGCCATGTTACATGTTTTATGTGATACGTGCTATTTGCTATATGTCACATGCTTTATGTGTTAATTATTTGATACTTAAATTGTTTAGACTACATGACTTAATAAGCATGCGTAAATAATAAATTAAATAAATCGTATCCATACCCGTATCCTAAGCCGCATATCCTCCTTAACTGCTTCTATGTCATCATAGCCATAACTTGTGGAAAAACTCATACTCGTAGACATTAGTCTATCAAAAATATTTTTTATATACCCGTTAAGGTTTTAGACTCTGTTAATTATTAAAGGACATGTGTAATCTGGAAGGGTGACACCTGTATTCTGGGTTTTCTGTCTAGGAAAGCATTTCATATAAATCCCAATCAACCGAGGGATCCGTATGCTTTCCTGGGAATTCCCGGGATGAGTGTTTACCTATAGGCTAAAGCACGTCTCCTTGAAAATTATATAAGTTTAATTAACCTTAATATGTCATTGTGTTCAAGTAGAAATGTGATTACTTGAAAACAATCCGAACTATGAAATAAATGTGTTATTATTCCTCCTATCCTAAATTTCAACGGATTTTTTTTAAATTCTCACAACACTTTTGTACCATTCTCTTTTTATAGAATGCCTCCTCGTCGTAACATCAACCGCAACAACACCGACAACGCCAACAATAGCACCAACACCAATACCGGCAATGCCAACAACAACAATAATACCGACCTTGCTGCTCTCCTCACTCAGCTAGTAACTCAACTAACTCAAGCCAATAACAACAACAATGGGAACGCCGGTGGTAGTGCTAATACTGGTGGTGGCGGTGGTGCCAACCCGCCACAATGTACCTTCAAGCATTTCAACTCTTGCAATCCCCTGAAATTTTATGGTACCGAAGGAGCCACGGGACTCCTTCAATGGTTCGAAAATATTGAGGGCACCTTCCTCAATAGTGACTGTCCGGACAATCTGCGTGTTCGCCATGCCACTAGTGTCTTTCAAAAACGGGCACTAACCTGGTGGAATGGGGAAAAGAGAACAAGGGGAGTAGAAGTAGCAATGGCTCTGCCATGGGATGAGCTGAAAAGGATCATGACCGAGGAATTCTGTCCTCGAAATGAGATGAAGAAACTGGAAGCGGAATTTTGGGATCTTACCCAAGATAGCGGTGAAAGCTTGGCGTACACCAACCGTTTTCACGAACTGAGCATGCTGGTACCTCACATGGTTACACCTTTGTCTAGGTGTATTGAAAAATATATCGGTGGCCTACCGAGACAGATCCAGGACACTGTTCTGGGAAGAAATCCTGCAAACCTAGAAGATGCTATTCGTCTAGCTGCCACACTGACCGATAATCACGTTAAAGCAGGTACTCTTACCAAAAAGGGGGCCAAGAAAGTTTCTGACACCACAACTCCTCCTACTCATGTCAAAGAAGTTCAAAACGAACAGTATCGAAACACCAGGAAGAGAAAGGCGAAAAATTTTGCAGTAGTCACTCCGGCCGCCCCAATTAATCAAGTTACACCCTTGGCTCAAAATCCAGCCAAGAAAGCTTATGGAGGTACCTACCCACTCTGCAACAACTGCAACTATCATCACCCACAAACTATCCCATGTCGCATTTGCAATCATTGTGGGAAACTTGGCCATACGACCAATATCTGCCGACAAAAGGCACTTACTACTCAAGCCAACCCGGTTAATCAACCCGGAGCTAATCAAGTGGTTCCAATCAATGCAAATGGACGGGCTTGCTTTGAATGTGGCAACCCGAACCACTTCCGGAACCAATGTCCAAAACTTGCGAACAATAATCAGGGCGGAGCTCGTGGACGTGCTTTCAACATCAATGCCAATGAAGCTCAAGCCAACGATCATGTGGTTAACGGTACGTTTCTTGTAAATAAACAATTTGCATCTATACTATTTGATACCGGAGCCGATAAGAGTTTTGTGTCACTTAACTTTGAACCTTTACTTGCAAAAACACGATCCAAACTCGAGAAAACCTTCACCGTTGAAGTAGCGGATGGAAACTCCATCACTATTGACTCCATCATTCATGACTGCTCACTAGAACTCAATGGTCACACGTTTCCAGTCAACCTTATACCAATGCCGTTGGGAAGCTTTGACGTCATCATCGGCATGGATTGGTTATCAAAAAACCATGCCGAGGTCATGTGCTTTGAAAAGTACATCCGAGTACCTCTTCCACCGGGAGACATTGAAAGTCTTTGGCGAGAAACCTTGCAAAGGACTCAAACTAATGTCATGCATAACTGCCCAGAAATACATTCGAAAGAAGTGCATGGTTTTCCTAGCTCATGTGATTCAAAAAGAAGACAAGGAGAGAAGAATAGAAGATATTCCCATCATTCGGGAGTTTCCCGAAGTCTTTCCCGATGACTTACCCGGTCTTCCACCTGTTCGGGAAGTAAAGTTTCGAATCGATCTTATACCCGGAGCAAACCCTGTGGCTAAAGCTCCATACCGGCTTGCACCTTCCGAATTGCAAGAACTTGCAAGTCAACTTCAAGAACTCGCTGACAAAGGTTTCATACGGCCAAGTCATTCACCGTGGGGTGCACCAGTCTTGTTTGTTAAAAAGAAGGATGGTTCATTCTACATGTGCATTGACTATCGAGAGCTCAACAAGCTTACAATCAAAAACCGCTACCCGTTACCTAGGATTGACGACCTCTTCGATCAACTCCAAGGTTCTACTTGTTTCTCGAAGATTGATCTTCGATCTGGTTATCACCAACTGCGTGTCCGAGAAGAAGATATTCCAAAGACCGCCTTCCGAACAAGATATGGTCATTACGAGTTCACGGTTATGCCTTTTGGGTTGACCAATGCACCTGCTGTCTTTATGGATCTCATGAACCGCATGTGCAAACCATACCTTGACAAATTCGTGATCGTTTTCATCGATGACATCTTGATCTATTCCAAGACTGAGGAAGAACATGAACAGCACCTTAGACTGATTTTGGATCTCCTGAGAACCGAACAATTATACGCCAAGTTCTCCAAATGTGAATTTTGGCTAAAGGAAGTTCAATTTTTGGGTCATGTTGTCAATAAAAAGGGAATACATGTCGACCCTGCCAAGATCGAAGCTGTCAAGAATTGGAGTGCTCCTCAAACCCCTACCGAGGTTCGTTCGTTCCTTGGTTTAGCGGGTTATTACCGAAGATTCATTTCCAATTTCTCCAAGATTGCTGTTCCCCTCACCGCCTTGACACATAAAGGTAAACCTTATGAATGAGGGCCGAAACAAGAAGAAGCTTTCCAAACTCTTAAACAGAAGTTATGTGATGCTCCTATTCTGACTCTTCCCGAAGGAAACGATGACCTAGTCGTCTACTGTGATGCCTCTAACCTAGGCCTTGGTTGTGTTCTCATGCAACGAGGCAAGGTAATCGCTTATGCATCGAGACAACTCAAGATCCATGAAAAGAACTATACGACGCACGATCTGGAGCTAGGTGCAGTCATATTTGCCTTGAAGATTTGGAGACATTATCTATATGGCACGAAATGTGTGGTATTTACCGACCACAAAAGCCTCCAACACATCTTCAATCAAAAAGAACTCAACATGAGGCAACGACGTTGGGTTGAACTACTCAACGACTACGATTGCGAGATTCGTTATCATCCCGGCAAGGCTAATGTTGTAGTCGATGCGCTGAGCCGTAAAGAACGCGTCATGCTCCAAAGTGTCAAGATTCATTCCGACATTCAAACCCGTATTCTAGCAGCTCAACACGTCTCAATTACCGAGGGCAATATGTATGAGGAAATGTCGTGCGGTGCTGAATTCCAACTAGAAACTAAAAACAATGGCTTGCTTTATTTCTTGGATCGTATTTGGGTTCCCAATAGCAATGATCTCCGGGAATTCCTCATGACTGAAGCACACAAGTCTCGGTATTCTATTCATCCCGGTGCGGATAAAATGTATCACAATCTTCGACCACAATATTGGTGGCCTGGTATGAAGAAAGACATTGCACTCTATGTTGCAAAATGTCTAACCTGCTCTAAAGTCAAGGCCGAACATCAACGTCCTTCCGGTTTACTTGAACAACCGGAAATCCCCGTGTGGAAATGGGAAAATCTAGCCATGGACTTCATTACTAAACTCCCCCGTACTTCAAACGGCTATGATAGCATTTGGGTAATCATTGACCGTCTCACAAAGTCCGCACACTTCCTGCCCATCCATGAAGACTATCGGGTTGAGAAATTGGCCCGAATCTATATTAACAAAATTGTGAGTCGACACGGTATACCTTTGAACATAATCTCCGACAGAGATGCTCGTTTCACTTCCAGATTTTGGCAATCTCTGCAAAAGGCACTTGGCACACGATTGGATTTAAGCACAGCCTACCATCCCCAAACTGATGGCCAGACTGAACGAACAATCCAAACGCTCGAAGACATGCTGAGAGCCTGTGTCATAGACTTTGGTGGCAATTTGGATTCACATTTGACACTTATTGAATTCTCCTACAATAACAGCTACCACACCAGCATCAACATGGCTCCATTCGAAGCTCTTTATGGTCGCAAATGCCGTTCTCCCATCTGTTGGAACGAGATTGGTGAAGCACAAATCACCGGTCCCGAGTTAATTCAGGAAACATCCGACAAAATCCTTCAAATCCGTGACAACATCCGAGTAGCGAGAAGTCGACAAAAGAGCTATGCCGACAAGCGACGAAAACCCTTGGAATTCCAAGTGGGTGACCTTGTGCTTCTCAAAGTATCCCCTTGGAAGGGTGTGATCCGCTTTGGAAAGAAAGGCAAGCTAGCACCTCGTTACGTAGGCCCGTTCAAGATCCTTGAAAGAATCGGGAAAGTGGCTTACAAACTTGAGCTACCTCCAGCACTCAACAATGTTCATCCAACCTTCCACGTGTCCAACCTGAAGAAATGTCTTGCTGATGAGAACCTCCACATACCTCTTGACGACGTGCACATTGATGAAACGATGCATTTCGTCGAGAAACCAGTGGAAATCATGGATCGTGAAATCAAGCAACTCAAGCGCAGCCGCATCCCTATAGTCAAAGTCCGTTGGGATTCAAAACGCGGTCCTGAGTTTACTTGGGAACGTGAAGACCAAATGAAACTCAAGTATCCTCACCTATTCACCAATTCTGCAACCTCAACTAGTTGAATTTCGGGACGAAATCCCCTCAATAAGGGGAGACTGTAACAATTCTGATTTTCATCATGTAATCGTTTGATTTCAATAAACAAACACATTTCAATTTCAATTCGTGTGCAACAACCGTAATGCAATTACACATACAATACATTATGTTACAATAACAACTGAAAACGCCATCATCTCACAAACCTCGTGGACCAAAACTGACAAAACTCAAAAACTACAAAACTAGGCAAGCACGGTCGCGCCTAGGACTAGGCACGGTCGCGCCTGCAGACCTAAGCACGGTCGTGCCGAATACAGGCACGGTCGCGCTGCTGAAACCACATGACTCTGCAGAAGTCGGATCACAGCCATACTCGACGATTTCGCAAAATTTAAAGAATGGTCAAAGCCGGTTTTCACGCGTCAGACCATACTTGACTGAATACAACCTGCAACACGCATCAATTACACTCCAATTTACAGATTTGTTTAATCCCATACCCACCACAATCATGACTCGCGAATTCGTCGATATAGAGCCAGTTGCACGCTTCCTACACCCTCATATGCATCCACACAATCACCCAAAACTCTCGTTCGACGCTCAAACAGCCTCTGGAGTCCAATCGATAGCCAAGAAGCTCGACTCTTTGACCCGTAGCCGACTGCATTAAATTGCCCATTGTCAACGAGTAAGTAACACTTCCTTAGCTTCGTATCTACCCCTAGGATGAAAGCCCTATACTAAATCGTAGTTATATCACACAATCAATTCGATTTTGAACCAAAGAGCCGAAAACTAAACTTTTACTCAAACTACCACTTAAACGCGATATAAATACAATCAAACTATGTAGATACATTCGCAAGCACCTAATCTATGAAAGCCCTAAGAATACAGAAGCATTTATTATAAGAATCGATCGAATGGTGTCTGAAAAAGACCCGACACGGTCGCGCTCATCACTGAGCGCGGTCGTGCCTGACCAAACACAATCGTGCCCCAGGTGTGGCCCGGTCGTGCTTACCGAGCAAACAAGTCTTGATCAAAAACAAACACTAGACGCGGTCGTGCCAGATACGAGCACGGTCGTTCTCTATGTCCAGAACCTATGAAGTACCTTCTGACTCGACCACGGGCGCGTTTCAGACCACCACGGTCACGCCCGGCAACGAGCGCGGTCGTGCCCTACTTGAGGGTCGTGCTCCTTGACCAGAATCAATTATTTTTCTGTTTTAAAGTCTATTTAACATATTTTAGCTAAAAATTTCAAAATGTAATTATAAAAGTTACGTTATAAAATCCCAAGACCCGGGAATCATTTATAAACCAAATCTTTAATTTAGAAATTTAAAACGATTAATTCCCGATAGTTTCAAAACCGATGAAATCATGAGTTTATATAATCATTTTTATAAAACTATTTATACAAATACATATTTTGATTTAAACAAATATCGTTTATTTAAATTTTATTTAAATAAATATATATATATATATATATATATCGCTACTAATTTATTATTCCAAAACCAACCCTAAACACACAAACCACCAACGAACCCACTTTGGACACAAAATAACACAAACAGTGACACGTGTTATACCCTCATTCGATAGGTCAAACGTAGCGACCTACAACACGCTTGGTATTTTTGTTGATCTGTGCAAACTACACGCTCCAACACAAGTGAGTTACATAGCCCCTCTTTTACTCTATTTACAAACTTTTGGGGTGGAACATGCGTTCTATTTACTATGTTTACAAACTACACAATATACAATTCCACCCTACAATCATGTGTTACAATTTTGAGCTTTGTGCTTGAGTACTAGGTGTGTAGACCAACACGCAGTTTGCTATTCACGTGCAATCATTAACTATTTTATAGCCTACAGTAAACAGTGATAGATCTATTGAGTCTGACAAACCCACCCAGGTAGGGTGACTGTTACTGCCAACACGCGTTTGTTTTGCATGCTAGTTACAAAGGTTTGATTGTACTACCAGGTCACACGATGGTATCTCTCCATAAATGCCTTAATTGCCATGTTTGTATGAATTGTATGCACACGACACTATATTCTATTACATGACACGAAAACCTATGTATTCTCACCAACTTTTTAGTTGACTTTGTTTTTAACCATGTTTCAGGTGACAATGTTTGAAGTATTACAAGCTGCTACATATAGGATTTGGACCTAGCAATTAATCTAAACTATTTATATTTTGTAATCGCTACATTTGGTTCTTGTATGGTATGAACTTGCTACGTGTAATGAAAATGAATGTTTAAATTATTCAAACTTTAGCAACCATGAGCTATGAACAGTCTGCACAGCTTCACGCCCCGACGTTTTCCGCCGTCGGTTGGGGTGTGACAGGCAATCTTTGAGAATCCCTCGATAAAACGACGGTAGTATCCGGCGAATCCTAGGAATTGCCGAACTTTGGTCGGAGTTGTTGGTGCTGCCCAATTCTTAATAGCTTCTACTTTGGCTGGATCGACATGTATTCCTTTCTCATTGATCACATGTCCTAGAAATTGAACCTCGCGAATCCAAAAATCGCATTTGGAAAACTTCGCGTACAGCTGCTCCTGTTTCAGTAGTTCAAGGATCAAACGCAGATGCTCCTCATGCTCTTCCTGACTCTTAGAATATCGTCAATAAAAACAATGACGAATTGGTCCAGATAGGGTTTACACACACGGTTCATGAGATCCATGAACACCGCGGGTGCGTTGGTTAATCCAAATGGCATGACCAAAAATTCGAAATAGCCGTACCGAGTTCTGAATGCAGTCTTGGATATATCCTCATCTCGAACTCTCAGCTGATGATATCCAGACCTTAAATCGATTTTTGAGTAGAAACTTGACCCTTGAAGTTGGTCGAATAAATCGTCAATACGGGGTAGTGGGTAGCGGTTCTTGACTGTTACTTTGTTTAACTCTCGGTAATCAATGCACATGCGGAAAGTTCCATCTTTCTTTTTGACAAATAGGACTGGAGCTCCCCATGGCGATGAGCTCGGTCGGATGAAACCTTTATCCAACAGCTCTTGAAGTTGAGTCGATAACTCCTGCAATTCACTTGGTGCAAGTCTGTATGGTGCTCGAGCAATAGGCGCTGCTCCGGGTGTTAGGTCAATCTGAAATTCGACCTGACGATGAGGCGGAAGACCAGGTAGGTCTTCAGGAAATACTTCTGGGAATTCGCGAACGATTGGGATATCTTCTAACTTTTTCTCCTCGGTAGACTTGTCAGCAACAAGGGCTAATATAGCGGTATGACCCTTACGCAAACACTTCTGCGCCTTCATGAAAGACATGATGCCCATCACTGCACCACTTCTTTCGCCCTGAACGGATAGGGTCTCTCCACTAGGAAGGGGTATACGGACGATCTTCTCACTACAAATGATCTCGGCTTGGTTTTCAGACAACCAATCCATGCCCACAATTATGTCAAAACTGCCGAGTGTAACCGGCATGAGATCGATATCGAGTTTGTGACCAGATAGTTCTAACTTACATCCCTTGAGAATGTGGGTTGCCTCGATTACTTTACCGTCTGCTATCTCTACGGTATAATGGTGTTCTAATAAAGTTGGGTTTATTTCTAATTGGCTACTAAATTCTCTAGAAATAAAACTTCTATCGGCGCCAGAATCAAAAAGTACAGAAGCAAAATGATCGTTTAAAAGAAACATACCGGTAACGACGTTCCGATCATTCCTAGCTTCTCCCGATCCAATCACAAATGCGCGGCCCTTTGCGCCATTCCCGTTGTTATTACCGTTTCCACCCTGGTGGTTATTACCATTCCCGTTTCCGCCCTGATGATTGTTGCCATTACCATTCCCGTTTCCGTTCCTCCTCAACTGCGGCAATTTTTCTTGAAATGCCCTTCTTTACCGCACTCAAAACAGCCTTTGGGTGCGTCTCCAGTTGGTATCTGTTTGTTCTGCAGGTCCACCCTGCAGTCTTTGGCTGCATGACCCATCTTTCCACACCGTTGGCAACGGTACCGGTCACATGCTCCATGATGATGGAAGTTACATTTGTTGCACTTCGGGTACTTACCATTATAAGAACCCTGACTTTGCTGAGAAGAGTTAGACTGGTTGTTGTTATTCCTTGATGGTTCAAATTTACGGTGCTGCTATTGCTGTTGCTGAGAAGGTGGATTTGATTGAGCGGTTTTGGGGAACGAATTGTCAAACTTTCTTTTGTTGTCATTTGTCTTTGACGACGCACCTCTAGGGGGTAGAATGCCCTGAATGACTGCCTGATCAGTTAGCCTGTGAGCCAACCTGATAGCTTGTTGGATTGTAGTGGGAGTTGAAGATGTCACCATGCTTTGAATTTGCGGGACCAAACCATCAATGAACTTCTCAATCCTCTTGTAGGGAGGTGTTACCATTTGTGGACACAAGTTCGCCAGTTCATGCGAACGGGTAGTGTAGGCTTCAATCTCAGATCCCTCCATCTTGAGATTCCAGAATTCACTTTCAAGTTTTTGTACTTCATCGCGGGGACAATACTCCTCCCGCAGCATAGTCTTGAATTCATCCCATGGCAATGCATTTGCCATCTCTAGAGTTAGCATTTGTACCTGGGCGTTCCACCAAGTAAGGGCTGAACCCTCCAGTGTGCCCGATGCATACTTTACTTGGTTGTTTGGCGGACAATTGCACATAGCAAAGGCAGATTCGGATTTCTCCATCCAGCGGAGTAAGCCAACAGCCCCTTCGGCTCCACTGAATGAATGAGGCTTGCAATCCATGTACGCCTTGAAAGTACAAACCTGCTGGTGGTTGTGCTGACCTGAATTGTAAACATGAATGTGCTTTAGGGATAATATATTCGAATTGGGTTTTGAATGAAAGATGACTCACTAGAGTCGATAGCAATTTGCTTTACCTCCAGCATTAACAGCGGCGTGAGTAGCTGCTACTGCTTCAGCCACACGCTCATTTATGAGTGCCGTGAGCTCGGCTGCAGTCATGTTAATGTTTCCGCAACCACCGCGTCCTTCGGCGCGTCCACCACGTCCATTTCCTCTTCCAGATATTATCTTTACATTCACAACATACAATAATGAGAAAAAACACATCGCATTTTATCATCATACAAGTACAAGTAAATAAAGAAATTCAAACCACAACATCTAATATTTCAATAATAGTAATACTTGATAAAATAAATTGTAACGATTACAACTAAATTCAACCAAACATCAAAATTCTAGAAACATCTGTTGGATGGGAACAACCCTGCCCATCTAGGTTTAAGGAAAGACGTAACTAAGAATTAAAGATAGAAAATCAAATGTCACTGCCGACTGATGTAACATCGGATGCTGCATCATCGTCCTCATCCTGGTCTGCTGCAGGTGCAACCTCTGGTGCAACTCCTGCTTCCTCAACTGCTGCAAGCCGTGCATCAACTTGCTCAATCCTGGTGTTGAGTATATCTAAGTTCCACTCCACAGTGTTCAGCCTGTCCTCCATATCCACACATCCATTTGCTAAGTGCTCATGAGCCGTATCAATTGCTGCTAAACTTGCAGTCAGTGTGGTGATCCTCTGATTCGTCAACATCCCTTGCTGAAGTATGCTAGTAATCTCTCCTGCTGCATCTCTCATGTTCCGGATCTCCCGGTCCATCCTAGCCACAAAGGCAGCTATCACCTGCTCGTAGGGGTGCTGTAACGGTGGCAAAGCTCGCACAGATGATGATGAAGAAGAAGCAATGTCAGTAGTGAGTGGAGGTGGGACTTCCTCCTCGCGGATCCAGCTCCTGATCCTATCGGGATACCAATCCCAGTCCTGCGTGTTGCCTCTGACACGCACATGAATAGGCTCATCATGTCCTACAGTAGTGTTGATTGGGTTGAGTCGACGTCTCCTCGGCTCTGGCAAAGGTACGGTAGGAACATCGTGCTCCTGAACAACTGGGGATGCTGGTGAATTGGGTGGGGTCGACATTTCCTGTAGCGGGATGAGTGTCATGTATGAGTGTAAGTGCTGTGTAACTAATGCATGTACGTGGTTATAGTATAGTATGCATTTCCTAGTTCTCTATAACCAATGTCTCTGATACCAATCTGTCACACCCCCAAAATCCACTAACGGAGTTTTACCGTTGGGAGCGTGACATAACAGGATCTCAGTCATTAGTTACGTTGAACGACTCTATATGAGTTTAAGAAAAACCATTAGTATTGCTCATAGTCACGATGCAACACAAGTAATGAAAATACTGATTTAATGTAAAACTGCGGAAGCGAAAAGTTAAATGAAAAGCATGCGACAAAACAGTTGCGCCAAAAGATAAACAAACCAACAATAAACAAAGTAAATAGTTCTTGAGTTTGAAAATGATGGACTTCATGTGCATGCATGCCTTAGCTCGTGCTTGTACCTTAATGACCTGAGAAAACATGCTAAAACGTGTCAACACTAGGTTGGTGAGTTCACAGGTTTCAAATGTTTGTAAAGTTTACTAGAATATACCATTTTCAATTATATCATAGGTAGCTAACCTAGTACATGTTACTAAAGCGTTTCGACACCGAAGCTGACTGTTTGTATGTTTGAACTGCCTCCTACCATGACTATCGTAATCAATGGTAAATGTTTAGGTTAATGTTACACCCGTTCGACTTCCCGTCGTGTTAGCGCGACTAACGCGGGTGGGGCTTGTCAATGCCCAGTAGTACTACTCAAGATTACCTCGCTAACCCATATACTAACGGTTCGATAAGTAAGGACTTTCACGATATGTTTGCGCTTAGTACACAAGTGATATAAAAGAAATGCATAATCTAAATGTTCGTACCCATGTTTTCTCCCCCAAAGTTTAAAACGTAAGAAAAGGGGCCGTGAAACTCACCTTAGAGTATGTGCGAAAGTAAGCGAACTTAGAATGCTCGACGACTAACTGCCACCTATAAACACCGGTTTATAAGTGTGTGTTTGTGCAAGATAATACGAACCCTAAGTATCCAAACAATCTCATTGTTTTAAGGGTTTAGAAAAGGTTTGTAAGTTTGACCAAGTTTGACTAAGTTTGACTAAGTTTGACTCGACGACCCGTTGATGACCCGTTTAGTGATTAAATGTTTGTTTAGTATAATACTTTTATATTATACACAAATGATCATGCTCACTTAGCAACAAAATCCTATTTGTTCTAACAAGATAGTAAGTTTCCAAAAATAGCAGGTTTCTATAAATAGAACGTTTCGATAGATAGTAAGCATGTTCGGGTTTCACATCGTCGTTATCATATGCTTGTATGTTTCAATTCAAGTAGCACATAGCAATCATCACAACATGCAAGAATTCTATTCTACCTAACTTGTTTGACTCGGTTCCGATAAAGTTTCTATTTTTAACAACCTATGATGAGCATGCGCGTTTTATAATCATCTAGCAAGTTCACACATGTTATCATGTCATATCAGATACAAAACCATCATCAATAAGCTATAGAAATCGAAACGAGTGAGCGGTTGAAAAACTGAAAACCAAATAAACTTTCTGTTAACAGGTGTCCCTCGCGCTACGCGAGAGAGGAGAGGGTTCTCCCTCGCGGTACGCGAGAAGATTAGGAACTCGCCCAATTAACTTGTCCCTCGCGCTACGCGAGAGAATTGACCAAGGTTCCTCGCGGTACGCGAGAAGTCCAAAAACCAGTCCCGACTATTTTGTCTCTCGCGCTACGCGAGAGAGTTGTCCGATGGCCCTCGCGTTACGCGGGCGGTCAAAAATACAGCAAATTAAACAATAATTAGGGTTTAGCCGTTTCTCATGCAAATACAATGATTCCAATCAAAGTTTTCGACTTTTATCTACTGTTCTACATCATAGTAATTACCAGATCTCATCATCAAGCAAATAATCAATCATAATACTTCTAGGGTTTAGAAAAACTTCATAAATCAACCACATTCAACAAAAACACATCAAGCTTGCAACTTTATTATGAAAATCATCATGTTTGGATGGATTTAGGGTCTGATCTAACTGTAAGAATAAAAAAGTATTCAAATCGGGTGAAACAACTTACGTGTGGATGTTAGAAACGTAAAGAGGATTCCGAATATGCGTTTAGTTCCAAAATTGAAGCTCAAACGAACGATCCTTGCTTGGTTGCAGGTTGAAATCGTGAGAGAGGGTGAGAGAGAGAGAGACGGTGAGATTAGAGAGAGAGAGAGATAGATTAGGTTGAATATTTTATAAAAATCTTTTTATAACACTTGTACGGGCTTCTACTATGGGTTTGGGTAATTACGGGCTTTTAATTTAACTTTAACTAATTAACAATTAAAACCCTTCTACTAATTATTTTTATAAAACTCATACTTTATAAAAATAGCAGATAAATTAACTGTCCGGTAAATCTACGCGATTAAACGAACGTTCACGTATTTCACAGATAATTCACGTAGCACGTAAAAACACATAATTTATATAAACTATAAATTATTTATTGCTTGAATTGTTATTAATTACTTATCACCAACGTTCCGGGTTCGACTCGTGTGTGATCCGGTAATTCTACGGTCTACCGATGCGTGAGTGTTTGTGCGAAACTGACGCATCTAATCAATCCTAATTAAATGTGATGCATGCGTGACTGTTCGAGGTAACTGAGTTTGAATGCATAACTGTTTGAGATAACGTGTTGCCAGATGTCACAAACATCAATCTTTTACATCCTGATTATCCTTTGACGCGTCAGCCTACTTGATTAGTATCTACAAGGTTGCAAACAAAATATTGAATTAACTTTTTTAATATTTTTAAAGATTGAGACACAAAGTCATATTTGAAATATTATATGTATTATTTTTGTTTTTTTTTTTCAACTCTTTTATATGTTATTTATTATTATAATTTTTTTTAATATTCTTATTTTAACGAGCCAACGATCCAGTTATTGAGCGAGCCATGAGTCGGGCATACCCTGGCTCGGGCTCGACTCATTTACAAGTCGAGCTGGTTCGGCTCGTTATCAATCGATCTTTTTTTCGAGCGTTTTTTATCGGGAAGAGAAGGGAGAAAGGCTGAGGTGGCGATGATATGGACAAAAAATTGGGATAGAAGGGTGTAGAAATCGAGAAAACTATCACGATTGAGTACCGAATGAAAAACAAAATGGCTGAGGTGAGAAGGAGATGGATGGGGGAAGGAAAAACGTGGGAAGGATACCGCCCCTTCCTCCCATTCGGAAGCAGCGGCCGAGAAGGAAACCGCCCTTCCTCCCTTTGGTACCAGCGGGATGGTCTCCGCTCATCCTGATAAAAAAAATTAAAAACCAATGAGTTGAAGTTGTTAATAGTCGAGGTGCACAAAACGGTTTTTTAACCCGAACCGGTTCAAAACCGAACCGAACCGGTTTGGTCAACAAAAAGTCAAAACCGGTTTGAGTTTAAACCGGACCGGTTTGAAACCGGTTTGAGATGGTCCGTTGACCGGGTTTGACCGGTTTAAAGACCGGTTTAACCGGTTTAAAAAACGGTTTGAAACCAGTTTTTAATCGGTTTGGTTCGGGTTAAACCGGTTTCAAACCGGTTTAAATGTATAGGTTTCAAACCGGTTTTAAACCGACGGTTTGAACCAGTTTGAAACCGGTTTGGTATAAACCGGTTCACGACCGGTTCGGTTTTCGGTTTGAAACCGGTTTGATTTTTCAAACCGGTTTTTTTGTGCATCTCTAGTTAATAGTAATAAAACTATAATGGTTGGCTTTGATACCCACGGGCCACGGCCACAGCCCCCAACCAAGTAACATGGGCTGGATATTAAATGGACTCAATTCCTAAGGAATTATATAGCCAAGCTCATCAGCCTCAGCCCATTTTTAAATTAAAATGCTTGAGCTTAGATTTAATTCATTTCGCTCGACTTTAAATTATCGTCTTGTTTATTATTTACTTCTACTTGTACATGATTACCTTTTTAGATATACTTATTATAAAATAATATGTATTATTTAGTTTTTTATTATAATAATATTTATTATGTAATTATAAATTATATTGTATAACTAAATAAATACATGCTTGTTTTACTTGCAAGCCTAAGCAAAGCTTAACGTATGCATCTGAGGCTTGAACTCGTGTATTAAATGAACTTGAATAAATGCATAAGCTTAGCTGGAGCTCGTTTAAGGTCGGCTTCATTCGAGTCATTATCAAATTGAGTAGCTTACAAGCGGAAAACCTCTTGACCATCAGACCTGGCCCATGTATCTACTAATAGTACGTATAGGAATGACAGTGAGTTTAGTTTTAGTCGGTGCTTTTTTTATATATTTTAACTCTCATATTTCATTGTAAAGTTATATCTCATTCGCGATTTTATATCTCATTATAAAATTGTATGTCATACAGGTTCAGTTGTTGGGTTCATTAAAGTTGTTAATTAGTATCAAACAGTGCAATCGGAAATTAGGAACACACTTTGGTAAACACCCAAACTTTATTATCAAGAAACTTACTCAAAACTTGATTATGAATCCCTACCCAATACATGGTATATATAGCCAATCTATCACATTAGACTACAAATAGGATTCCTATTAATTAATTCATAATAATAATCTAACACATATCCTAACTTAACTCAAATAGGATACTAGATAATTATCCACTAATTAATTAATATATTGTTTGTTGATTGACTTGGACTCCAAGACTCCAAGTTCTCCTAGCCGCCCCATGCCTAACTCGCCGCGGGGACCAGGAATTCCCAACATTCACCCCCTGAATTTCTGAGTCATATAGGGGAGATCTTCAACGCCAAGTAGATCTCGCATCTCCTTGAATTTTATTTTCGCCAGTGCCTTTGTTAATATATCCGCTCTTTGCTCGTTGGTTGATACATGCCCAACGGTCACTTCATTATTCTCGACACATTCCCGAATAAAGTGAAATCGGGACTTTATATGCTTGCTTCTGTTATGGAACACCGGATTCTTTACCAAGGCAATCGCTGAAGTATTATCCACTTTCAACACCACTTTCTGCGACTCTCTTCCGGTAACTTCACTTATCAACTCTCGTAGCCAAATAGCCTGGCAAGCTGCTGAACTAGCTGCCATGTATTCCGCCTCACATGAAGATAACGCCACTGTACTCTGTTTTTGCGAACACCAAGTAATTGGTGCAGAGCCGTAGTAAAATACGTGTCCCGTTGTACTCCTCCCATCATCAGCATCAATATTATAACTACTATCACTGTAGCCATATAACACGCCTTTCGCTCGTCTTGGATAAGCAATCCCGTAACTTGCGGTTCCTTTCAAATATCGAAGAATTTGTTTAATGGCTGTCGCATGACTTTGTCTTGGGTTTTGCATGTACCGACTAACAATGCCAACTGAATAAGCGAGATCCGGACGAGTCTGAAGTAAATATCGCAAACACCCAACTATTTTGCGATAATTGGTTGCTTCAACTTCCTTTTCATTTTCAGCTTTTGAAAACTTCATATTCGGATCCATTGGAACAAGGACCGAATTACAGTCTTGCATCCTTGCTTCTTTTAAAATCTTCCAGGCATATGCTTCCTGTTTGATTTTAATTTCATTCACGCCTTGTGAAACTTCGATACCCAAATAATATGTTAATTTACCAAGATCAGACATGTCAAATCGTTTCGCCATTTCCTTCTTGAACTCATCAATAATAGACAAACTTGAACCTGTAATGAATAAGTCATCAACGTACACCGCCAAGATTAATAAAGAATTACCCACAATCTTTCGATACACGGCTTGTTCTTTAGTACACCGGTGGAATTTCAAAGTCTTCAACATGGAATCTAACTTCATATTCCAAGCACGCGGTGCTTGTCTCAGCCCGTACAATGCTTTAAAAAGCTTGTAGACCTTATGACTTTCTTTCGGTTTAACGAATCCTTCCGGTTGAAGTACATAAACATCTTCCTCCAAATCACCATTTAAAAACGCTGTTTTCACATCTAAATGGTGTATTTCCCAACCCTCCACGGCTGCAAGAGAAATAAGAAACCGTATCGTCTCGATTCGTGCTACCGGTGCAAAAACTTCATCAAAGTCAATTCCCTGTTTCTGCACATAACCCTTCGCTACAAGTCTCGCTTTGTATTTATTTATTGTTCCATCTGCATTCTTTTTTATCTTGAATACCCACTTTAAACCGATTGGTTTAACGCCTTTCGGTAAATCAACGAGCTTCCACGTTTGGTTTCTTTCAATTGAATTAATTTCGTCTTGCATTGCTTTGACCCATTCCCTCTTTAATTTTGCTTCGCCAAAATTACTCGGTTCATCATTAATTAAAAGCAACTCACACGAATTCAATTCATAATCATTGAACTTAACGGGTAAAACAGATTGTCGGGTGGAACGTCTAACCTGTAAACCACCATCGCTGTCTTCGTTTTCAACTTCGTTTGAACCTGACTGGACTGTTTGTGCAGTTCTACTGCTACTCGGATCTGACCCAGTGGTGGAACTGGGCTGATTTGACAATTCTGGGCCAAAAAATGCATCTGGGCCTGGGCTGTCTGGGCCTGCACTGCTGCTGTTTTCAGATGCAGTTGAGCTGCCATTTTCGGTCAGCTGGGTCATAACTGGGCCTGGGTTTAGTGGTCCAATTCCAGTGTCAATGATGGTGCCCCAACACACAGTAAACATACCAGGTTCGGTCTCATTTCCGGTTCGATTTTCAGCCTTTTTATCCCACTTCCAGCCCCTTGTTTCATCAAAATCCACATCTCTATTCACCGTAAGACGTCGAGTCCTCGGATCATATAAACGGTAGCCTTTCGTCCCTGGTTCGCTTCCAAGATGAATTAGGATATCCGAACGATCATCGAGCTTTTGAACATCTGTCTCAACCTTTGCAAAAGCGATACAACCAAATACTTTAAGGTGTTCTAAATTTGGTTGCTTACCTTTGTATTTTTCATACGGCGTTGCTCCTACCAATGAACGCGTAGGAGTTCGGTTAATTAAATAAGTCGCATGTCTAACCGCTTCGCCCCATAAATAGTTCGGAACCAGCATTGCTTTCATAATACTCCGGACCATCTCCATAACCGTTCGGTTTCGACGCTCGACCACGCCGTTTTGTTGTGGTGTGTAAGGAGTTGTTAAATGCCTCATTACTCCTTCTTCATCACAAAACCGATTAAATGCCCGTGATGTAAACTCTCCACCTCTATCAGTTCGTAAGGTCTTGAGTAAATTTCCCGTCTCCTTTTCAACCGTGGCTTTAAAGGACTTGATAGTTTCAAACGCTTCGCTTTTCTCTTTCAACAAATAAGACCACATATATCGTGAAAAATCATCGATTAAAACTAAAACATATTTATCACCTTTCATCGTTGACGGGGAAATTGGTCCGCACAAGTCACCATGGACTAATTCAAGCGTTCTAGATACTCTAAAAAATGTCTTCTTCGGGAACGGTTTTCTCGTTTGTTTTCCAACCATACACGCTTCGCACACCTTGTCTTCGTGACGAATCTTTGGCACACCAAAAACCATTCCATTCATTTGTTGTAAGGACTTGAAGTTCACATGCCCGAGTCTTGCATGCCATAGCCATGAATCTTCACTAATCCTTGACATAAGACATACAGGAGTTCCAACTCTTAACTTGATCTTGTATAAGCGATTCTTCGAGCGGGTGACACGCATTAGCAACGTTCCTTCTTTATCACGCATTGTTAAGTAATCGTCTTTCATGAGAATCTCACATCCAAATTCTGTTGCTTGACCCAAACTCATCACATTACTATGCAAATCCGGAATAAAATAAACATCGGTTAGAAGCTTTTGTTCACCGGTTTTACCTTCAAACAAGATCGATCCTTTCCCTTTTATCAGCACACACGAGCCATCGCCAAACTTCACTCTACTGGTTATTTTTTCATTTAATTCCGCAAAAATAATCTCGGTTTCCCGTCATGTGATTGCTAGCCCCGTTATCAAGATACCATACATCCCTTTCACTAGAATCGGCTTCGTACTTCTTTGGTAATACCTTTTCTTCGTTAAGGAAAATAGTTTCTTCATCAGCCTTCATCATGAAAAACGTTCCATCAGCTTTATTTTCTTCCTCGGTTTGTGCAATGTTTGCTTCATTCTTTTGGAATCGATCCGGACACCTTGAAACAAAGTGTCTATATTTTTCACACCGGTAACATTTAATTCCCGACAAATCCCGTTGTTTTTCTTTCTGTTTTCCGCCGTCTCGGGTTTTGTTTTCTTCATGTTGGCCACGGTTTTGGACGTTGTTCCTACCCCGGCCTCGCCCTCGTGATGCATAGGATCCTCGTCCACGACCCCTGCTAGTTTCAAATCCACGGTTAGAAGAAAACTCAGATTTCGTGAACATTAACTTACCCGAGTTGTCACTTGCAAGATCCTCATCTTTCGTTCGTTCCTCATATGCCTTTAAACGCCCGACGATGTCTTCGAATCCTACTGTCTTGAGGTCTAAGACTTGTTCGATCAAGGCCACTATGTGAATAAAGCGTTTTGGAAGGCTGGTTAGGAATTTCTTGATAAGTTTTTCTTCTTCAATTCTTCCTCCGAGTGTGGAGGCTTTTGACGATATTCCTGATAACTTGGAGGCGAAGTCATCAATGAATCCGGTTTCCTTCATCTTCAAATCGTCGAATTCGGTCATAAGGGTTTGAAGCCTGGCTTCCTTGACACGGTCTGCACCCAGATTTCTTGATTTAATTGCCTCCCACATCTCTTTGGCCAACTTTAGATTTCCGATCTGTAGTATTTGATCTTCCGGTATAGATTGGAACAATAGTGCCTTCGCCATGTTATTTTTCTTTGCATCATCGGATCCTGGATCGATCACATCCCACACCCCATAAATACCAAAAATAACCTCCATACGAATGCTCCAGATCGTGTAATTAAAGTTGTTTAACATCGGACATTGAAACGAACCGGGATTCGTTTCTTTGACTGTTGCCGGTGGGTTTGAACCTTCAACCATCGTTCCAAAATTCTTCTTTCGCCGGCTGTAGGTTAACGATGTCTTTGGTGATTCAATTTTTCCGATCACAACTCTTTAACACAGATGTGATTGATACTTCTTCAGCAAGCTCCTGTCTCGATTAGATTTTGATCACTGCGCTGATCAAAACCACCTCCTTCGCTGGTTTGCTGCTGCCTCTAATCACGGTTCGCTGATCAGGGCTGTTTCTCGACCTCGGTCTTTTAAACGCTGCTGCTCCGATCTGACTGAAGGCGTCGTGGTTCACCGGACCTTCAATCAATAACTTCCGAGTTGTAGGTCTTCTTCAACAGGCCCCTCTTATCGATTATTGTTTCCGCTCTGATACCAATTAAAGTTGTTAATTAGTATCAAACAGTGCACTCGGAAATTAGGAACACACTTTGGTAAACACCCAAACTTTATTATCAAGAAACTTGCTCAAAACTTGATTATGAATCCCTACCCAATACATGGTATATATAGCCAATCTATCACATTAGACTACAACTAGGATTCCTATTAGTTAATTCATAATAATAATCTAACACATATCCTAACTTAACTCAAATAGGATACTAGATAATTATCCACTAATTAATTAATATATTGTTTGTTGATTGACTTGGACTCCAAGACTTCAAGTTCTCCTAGCCGCCCCATGCCTAACTCGCCGCGGGGACCAGGAATTCCCAACATTCATAAGATTCCTCACGGGTATAGTTTAGAAAGTTTTATTGACCAAGCTCTTTTTTGAACGCTTACCTCAATGAAATTTGTGACTCCTAAACTCACAAAAATTGTATCAACTTTTAACCCACTAATAATAAATAATGTTTCGTAGTTTATCCAATTTAAAAAAACAAAATGTTATAACAATTTATATTTTTGTTTCAATAGGCTAAAGCCAAGTTAAAACAAAGTTAATTAAGCTTAAATTTATATAAGTTTGCCCGATTACCACATTCATTTACTTTATAAACCATTAACCATCGGCATCTACGGTCTACCAATTGACCATCACCACTGGACAACAAGCAATCAACCATGGTAGTAGTGAGCAGACACCAGAAGTGATCAATGAGTCATCTTTCTCCGGGTTAATGTTTTTCTTTTTCAACTTTTATGCTTATTACTCAATAGTTGATGTTGAAATCAGATGTGAAACTTGAATTCTTGAATTAAATTTGAAACTTTACTGATTTTAGATTTTTAGTTTTTAATTTTAGCTATTCTTGATTGAAACATTAGTGATTTTAGATGGTCTTAGACTTGGTTCTTGAAATTAATTGTTGAAACTGATTTTCAGGAATTATGCAACGATTTTGAAAAGAAAGTAATTAAACTGACCCGAAAATTCTCTTATGTGACATCACCTGAAAATTGTTAACTTCCGAATTTTCGAATCCGATAATCAAAATAAAATGACCCCATACGAAAAAGTCATGGGTCCGGTGAGGATTGCTATGTCTAATAATACCAAATAAAATTGTGAAAAGAATAGCGTCTGATAGTAATGATTTTGATGGAACCCTTTTATTGGTCCCATTACAGTTTTCCAATCATCTTCAAAGAGATTCCCTCATGTACGTAGGTCGAACAAAAGCCATAGGCTTTGATCCCCACAACAACACAAAACGTTTAGCCAATGGCATCTTCCTTGTAATTTCCAATTTCGCCATCAACACAAACAACTAAATCATTCATGTTTCAAGCCAAAATGTGGGAGGCCCGACCTACCCTACCGGCCATTCACAAACTATCATATGATTATGAATAAATATTTGAAATACAAGATGCACTACCTACCCCTAGTCTCTATTTCGGCCGAAAGTGCTAGTTAGATTATAACTAATGATCATGATAAAATACATGTAATGATAAATAGACATTGAATCTAGGAAAATGTGAATCTTTGGCTTTTATTTCTTCTTTAGACATGAGAATAGTCAATTTTGTTAAACAAAATTATGTGTTTTTGGTTGACAAGCAACAAACCAAATATTAATGTTTTTTCCAAAAAAAATTAAGCATTTCCATTATTATGATTATTTTAATCGAATTTGATATAAATAAATTTGGGGTGATCGATTGAAACACCTCAAAACCTGAGGGTCTCAACAACTGGATTTACTCATTCACAACATAGTTTTTAAACTGTAATCTTCACTCATACGCAACGGAAAACATTCACGTGTAACATAACATACCATATATTCATGTCAATACATAATCTGTATCATAACATAAATGTCTAAAGACAATTTATAAAAATGGGAAGTCAGTCTTCGGGTAGGATAGCCACTCTGTCCTTACACTTCATGCCTCCTGAGCATCCATGACATACCTACACTTATCATTATGTGCATATTAACAGTTAGCTTCACTGAGTGAGTTCCAGTTTACTTTATAAAAGATAACATTCAAGAACCTAACAAATTATTTCATTAGACTTTAAAGAAAACATTACTCAAAACATAAATAACATTTCTCTTCACACCACTTTAACACAAGCAAATGCTTATAACAAATACCAACATGCATGTAACGAATACAAGACTCCTTTATCATTTAACTGCAACAGAGCCAAGATCTCATTTACTTGCACGTAAAGGAAATATCCACATTTACTTGCACGCAAGAGCAATATCCACATTTATCCAGTTGTACATTCATATGACAAGCCATGAAAGTATTATCCGTATCATTCATTCACTCACAATGTATTTCAACAACTAAAACACATAAGACATTAATAAGTTCAACTAAACCATTGACAGTCATTGCACATAGTTATTCATTAATCATTTACTTTCAATCATCATCTAATTCGTTTATACTTTACTTTGCTTTATAGAGTATGCACACCATCCCAAAGTAGGTAAAGAAAGGGGTTCTAGAACTCACATAGAATAGTAATTCTACATGCTATAAACTAGAAAGTCTTAACCCTATCTGATGCAAATCTAGTCAAAGTTCACATGTGAAACATAGGTCATCATTTTCATAACTCTAATCGAAAGTTTGGGAGTTATGATGGAAACATCCCAACGAAACATGAACTTTCTACGGAAAACCTTCATCGAAACATGGAATCATCCAAATGAAACATGAACTTTTGATGGAAACTTGCAATCGAAACATGGACTTTTCGAAGGAAACATTCATCGAAACATGACTTTTCGATGGAAAATTTTTCAGTGAAACATCCATCGAAACATGACTTTTCATTGGAAACATTTTAGCGAAACATCCATCAAAACATGATGTTTCGATGGAAACTTTCACCGAAACATCCATTGAAACATTAACTTTCTTCCTCAGTCAAACCTACTTTGCATTTGACGGTAGCTTGCATTTTCACAGGCCTGAGAACACGTCAAGCTAACCCTTTAACTTATCGACCAAAACTACTTAACACCATCAGCACAACACAATCTGTTCAAAACATGCGATTAAGAATGTGGAGTTCTTACTTTAAAAGAGTTTGAAATGAAACCCGTGATAAACCGTGCGTACACCTCCTTCTATCCTGCTAGAAACAACAGGAACAATCTATTTCGATCACCGGTGATGGAATGAATGCGAAATCTTAGTCACTTTTATGCAAGCCCGTCCCCTATCTTTCTCTCATTTTCCTCCGATGTAGAACATGAATGTCGGTCGAAAGGTTATTCTCCTCACTTAAGGCTGAAGCCAAAATATTAAACACCGCCTCTAACATGCCACATATCATTTCCTTGAAACATTAGAGATTAACATAATTACAAAAAATATATAATTTGGGATGTTACAAGTCTATCCTCCTTACAATAGGTTTCGAGCTCGAAACCTGTTATAAGTAAAATAAAATGAGGGTACGACTCCTTCATTTCCTCCTCAACTTCCCATGTAGCTTCTAATCATTTCATGTGCTTCCATTGCACTTTTTTTATGTCGAATAACCTTTTTACATAACCGCTTTTCCTTTCAATAAAGAATGGTCACGAGTTCCTCTACATAGTTCAGTTTCTGATCAGCTTCAATGTTAATGAGCAGTACATGCGCTGTCTCGTCTGCTAGACAATAGCTCAAGTGCGACACTTGAAAAGTAGGATAAATCCCACTCAACTCATTAGACAAATCCAGTATGTATGCAACCTCTCCTACCTGTGTCAAAACTGAAATAGTTCAATAAATACTGGACTTAATTTTCCCCTCTTGCAAAACCCGATAATACCCTTCGACACAGATACCTTCAACATTACTCTATCCCCGACATTGAACTTTATGGGTCGGCGTGTCTAATCTACGTAGGATTTTTGTCTGTCTTGTGCAGCTTTCATACGAACCTTAAGCTTCTCAAACTTTTCCGAAGTTGCTTTGACATCATCTACGCTTCCCAATTTCTTTTGACCAATTTCACTCCAACAAACTCGAGTTCTACATCTTCTGCCATAAAGCATTTTAAAAGGCGGTATATCTATGCTCGAGTGATAACAATTGTTATAATAGAATTATGCCAATGGTAGGTGACCGTCTCAACTACCTACAAAATCAATTATACACGCACAAAGCATGTCCTCCACAGTTTGAATGGTCCTCGCGAAATGACTGTCCGTCTGAGGATGATAAGTTGTGATGATGTTCAATCTTGTCCCCACTATCTTATGAAATCACTTCCAGAACCTAGACGTGAACCTCGTATCGCGGTTAGACATTATCAACAATGGCATGCTATGTTGGGCTACAATTTCCTTGATAAACAACTTAGCCAAACTTTCCGAATTAAAAGTCTCTCGAATAGGCAAAACATGCGCACTTTTTGTTAGATGGTCTACGATTACTCAAATTGTGTCATAACCTTCAGCTGTACGAGATAGTTTGGTTATGAAATCCATTGTTGTGCTCCCATTTTCATTCAGGTATATCTAATCCAAAGTGTAACACCTGCCAAAATGTGGTCTTAATATTGTCGGGAATATTTATAAGAAATGACGGGAAATGTCAAAAACCCGAAAGATAGAAAATACATCAAGAATTCTTGAAATCATAGGGTAGCGGACCGCTACCTACCGGTTAACGGTTCGCTACAAAGCTTACAAATTCTACCGCTGAAGGGGTGGTGGACCGCCAACTGCTTGGGTAACGGTTCGCTATGGGATTGTCTTGGCTAGCGGACCGCCAACACCTATGCTAATGGTCCGCTACACAAGTCCCTAGGGACCCTCTATATCAGACACTTATAGGGCATGCGTCAGCATGTCGTACGTGTGGGTGGGTGGTGGACCGCCACTGCAGGCCCACACAGTCCGCTATGGACGTATGGTGCGCCGGGGATGCATAACCACCATGTGGCGATCATGCGTGACTTGGTGCGGTAGCGGACTGCCAGCGCCCTGGCTAACGGTCCACTACGAGCTTGATTCTAGCCTATAAATAGGATATCATTTTCATTTCATCCCACACCAACTCTCAAACTCTCTCTCGAGTTCTCTCTGCTCTCGAGCCATTCCTGAGCCCTCTTCCCATCTTGAATCCCGAGCCGCTCCTCCCTATTCGACTGACTTTCACTTATTACCTTACTTGAGTGTGTTTGAGCTGCTAGCGCCCGAGGAAAGCGTAGAAGGTCATGTAAGGATACAAAAGCTTAGGAGTTACGATCTATGCTCTATACTCTAAGTTTGTCAACCATCCACTTCCAAAATAAGGTGAATACGAGTTTGTCAAAATGATTTAAAGTCGTGAGTGTGCTACAAACACTCACACGCAAAAAGATCAAATGATTTACATTTACGAAAAGGGCAAAACATGATAATTAATTATTTACTCATGCAATCCCAGAATTAGGGGTTGAGATCAACCCCTTGGGATGTTATTTACCTAAGAAGTGTACGTAAAGTTTGCTCAAATATTTATACTCGCTCCGGATCCAGTTGAGCCGGGCGGGGTTGGCTTATATCGAGTGATTATAGTTAGGCAGCGTAGCCCCCGAGCACATGACTAATGTATACAATACGAGAAATAAAAAGAAGTGATGTGTTCACTAGATTCTAACGAAGAAGAAATGTTTAACTATTTAATTGAATTGTTTTGCCATGGTTACGGAATGATTTGAGGTCATAAAATATTCACCATCATATAGTTGACGTTCATTTTCAAATGTTTTTAGGAAAAGAATAAAATGACCTCATCATACCAGGACCGCCTACGACTTAAGTCCCGGGGACAATTTTGATGCACAACGGGGTCAGGCCACACACCTAGACCCCGTGCAACCCGAAAACTATGTTATACAGGTTCGTGCGATGCACAAATAGAACTTGAAGCAAAGACAAGGTCGAGGGGCCCACAAGATTATGATTCCCTAGGCAAAATACCTTCTTGTAAATTATAATGACTTTGTTTCAGAGTCTTGAGTTGAAATCAAATGTACAAATGATCGGGTTTTCGTACTAAAATATTTAAATAAAATAATGTTTTGTCTACACGATGGAGATTTCGATATTTTCAAAACCAACCCTTGAGGTTGAGATGAAGTGATCCCGTTATTCCGCTTCACAAAAACAAACTCTGAAATCAAAGTAGGTTACCAAAGGTGCCAACTGACGTCCCAAGGGTGCCCGGGGCGGGGTGTGACACAAAGCCATCGACCAAGGTCTCTTATACAACCATCAGGTTTCTACATTTTCAAATAATACCCCTTAACTTTCTAAATTTTTAAATATACCTCTCAAGTTTTAAAGTTTCAAATTTATCACTACACAAAATTTTGAACTGTACCACAAAATTTTCTAAACTCTCAAGTTTACCTCTATAATATATATCCGCCGACGTGGGTTACAGTCTAGGGTTACCAACCAAGTTTTTTGGTTTTTTCTTTTACTTTTTTTATATTCGTTGGTAAAAAAATATTTTTTATATTTCTATTTTGTTTTTTTTACTTTGTTACTAACTTTTTTAACGAATTTTTCGTTTCAATGTTAACTCCTATTCACGCAACAATTTATCTATTTTTTTGATCTCTAGAACCGAGTCACGACAAATTTATATGTTTATTTTATGTAGTTAGTAATGAACCCGTCGCATTAATTTCTTGTTTCTATTAAATAGAAAACTGATCAAGTTTGTTAGGCTGTCTTTGGATGGGGTCCTGAATAGGGCCGGTGTGGGTGTGGGTGTGGGTGTGAGAAAAAGGATATTTTCATGCATAGCATAGCAAGCCACCTATTATCTTTTTAACCATTGTGAACATTGTGAGAGATAAAGCTACAAATGACCTTCAAAAATTTGTGTAACTGATCCTGTTCCACTACAACGATTAAGGCCACATGTTATCTTCTTAGATCTCTTGGCTGTTTCAGCCTTTTATAACAATAAATTTGAAAAAGAATCCTCGATTTTTACTTCGTTTTAGCACAAAAAAATGTTTAAGCCGCCCCTCGTAATCAACTTTTTTGTTTGAATCTCTCATGTAAATTCCATAATCATAATCATAATCGTTTTAGCATAAAAAAATGTGATTAATTAACACACTCCTGCACAAATTAAAAGCTATATACGGTCATTTATCAAATTAAAAGCTATATACGGTCATTGACTTAAAACGGTTGAGGCGGTTACATTAACGTGGGTAAGCACAAAAAGAAACGTATGAAATAACGACGACTCAGTTGTGGAGGTCGAAACATAGATAAAAGATAGTTAGATAATGATACCGATGTTTTTCAACCGGTCTCGGTCTCATTCTTCACGTTTTTCAGACGATATAACACATGATACCTAAAAAAGTAGTTTATTTTCAATATACGACTCCGTTTTTAACAACATTTACATCGAGACGTCAGAAAAAAAACACAAAAGTTATTGAGAAAAAAACATATATACTATGGGGATAAACTCAAAACTTGAAAAACTCATAGATGTTAAAGTTAAAATTTATAAAATAAAAGGGTGAGTTTTGCCATTTAAGTAAAGTATGGGGGAGAAGTTATCGATGGTAAAAAGGCACCGACACTTCAAATTGAGTAATAGTGTAATAATGTGTGCTACATGTGCAAACGAGTCGCATCAGAAGGAAGTTTAGTTTGCTATGGTAACGATGAAATATATTATGTAATTAATGATGGTATATATTAGCATGATCATAAATATATTCTCTAATAACTATAATTTCAATATGTAAAATTATTTATATGATTATGACATTTATACACCTTTTCAACATCTTTCGACCAATTGGACCCATTAAATTTGGCGTATTTATTTTTAGTTTATTTATTTTTTTGTATTTTTCCTATAAATATATGTTTACAGTTCCATTATTGGAATGTAAAGCATAGGATGAGATTGCTCGCAGCCCAAAGAAGGGTACGACACTAGTTTATATTGTGTCGCTTTTCAACAACCACCAACACGGATTATTCAAATACTAGCTAAACACTCATTAACGAGCAAGAATGTTGAGTTTGATTAGCCTTACTAATATTATCATTTTTATTACCACCAGAGACTGTAGTTGAAGATAGTTGTTATCGACGAGAATCCGCCGATGATGGTTTGTCGGTAATTTAGTTTCTGTCGGATTACCACCTAATTAAGTTTGCTGACGAATTACCGATGGACTGTTCCATGTATTGCCAACATCTTTTCCCTAGGCAATCCGTTTGTAATTTAATTATAATTGAACAATACAACTAAATTAAATATCCTAGAAAATTATAAATAATATAAAAGCTAATACAAATTATAGTAACTAATAAAAACTATAAAAATTAATAAAAAGAATTGAGAATTTAAAAATAATTACAAGGTGACTTACCATGCATAAAGGCATCACCACAAAAAAGAACCGGTATTTTAATTTCAAGATCACCAATTTTGACATTTTGATCACCACTAAACAAACACCTAGGGTATAAAATGAGGAGGCTAGATTGGGGGACGAAAACATTGATGATATTGAACAAATATACCTACTTTTAAGTTTAATGATCTTGGTTCTCAATAGGGTTCGGATTTTTGGGCATTCAGTAGGGTTTAGGGTTTAGGAAACATTGATCATATCGAACAAAATACCTACTTTTACGAAAACATTGATGATATCGAACAAATACACACCGACAGTCTCTTGTGGATGGGAATCTTATCATAAATCGAACATCTCCGATGGATTAGCAAGTGGTAGTCTGTCGTAACTGTTACCCACCAAACCGAAGGCGCTTTGAATTATATCCACTAATTTTATGAATATTTTAAGTTATATTTGGGTTTTTCCATCGGTACTTACCAACGGGATCCCGTCAATAATAGGCCGTCAGTGATACCCGTTTTTTTTGTTGTTGTGAAAAGTCCAGCAAATAAGGTGTGTTTGTAAAAAAAGAGGGGTTTTACTCAACCTGTTCCCTTAAACTGATTACAAAGCATCACCTTTATATTTACAAAACTCTCGAATTAAACACCATAAATGAACTTTTAAGCTACTGATACAATAAGTTAGAAAACATTGCCTAACCTTTAAAGATGATGTCATGCTAGTCGGTGCAGTGCCACCGTACCAGCACTGAAGCAGACTATACAAGCAGCTAATGCGCTGCTTTACTATATATATTTTTCTTTTATTCAATTGTGGGGTTATGTTTAAAAATAATTAACAAAGATCCTTTTGATGGAGTTGGTTTGAGTCTCGACCTTAAGCAAAGTAATGTTTGGTTTGATTCCCTCCCACTCCTTCCCTTTTTTTAAAACCCCGTGATGGCTTTTAGTATAATTTGTTTTTTTTAAAACCCTTATACTATATATAATATACGCTTTTAACTCGTTTATTTTTCTATTAATTTCGTTTTTCTGTAATAACTTTCGTTTGTTAAGTTTTTTTTAAACGGAAAACGCGATGTTCTTTAGTTTTTTTTGTTAACGTTCCTGTCTAAATTTTATTGAAAACGGAGTTTTATTCAAATTCGGGTATTTTTTTTCCGTATTGTACGTTATAATGAGTCTACATTTCGATGTAAGCTTTATCCACGCAAACTAGTCGAACCGATAATGACTACACTACCGCCGCGAAGCGCGGGTGAAAAAACTAGTTTTATTTATTTCATAAATATGAACTCTAAAAACCAAATTTTTATTAAGTATATATTCTGGAACAAAAATCATGTCTTTTACTAAAGAAATAATAGCAGATAGATAAAGATGAAGAAGGGAAAGTGTCAACCACGATGACATGATTGAAAATCAATAATTTTTGTAACTTGTTTTGTTCACTACAAACATAAAATAATCTAAATCCATGTAAATTATTCACCCCTTAATTATATAAATACCACACACTGTAACATCCGTAGAATCCCAACATGTATTATTAGACCAAAAATAATAAAACGAGAAAGATGGTGGGTTAAGATGGATAATGTGCTTGGGCCGAAATTGGTGGAGTGAGGGGAGGGTTTAAATCCTAGCCACCAAAAGAATCAACCCACATTCTATCTTTACACCCAAAATCGTTTAGAGAGAAAGATAGATTATCCTAGAGTGAGAAAGTACAAGAAACATCACCATTTTGCTCTGACCCCTTGATTATATAAATGCCACGCACTGTAACATCCGTATAATCTCGGCATCATTATTGGGCCAAGAAGAATAAAACGACAAAGATGGTGGGCTAAGATGGAGAATGCGCTTTGACCGAAATTGGTGGAGTGAGGGGAGGGTGTAATATCCAGGATTTTTCCGACTTATATTTTTCCTAAAGCCTTGCACGTATAATTAATTTAAAACTTGAATTTTCCTCTTTATTCTTAAATAATAAGTTTTGATTTAATGGATAATTATTTAAGAAAAACAATAATACTTGATATATATATATATATATATATATATATATATATATATGAGACTTATTGGATAGTATATATCTTATAAATAAACTATATTAAATTCAAAAAAAACTTTATGGATTTATATTTATATAAATAAAATAATTTATAAACTTATTCTAAAAACATGTAAATCATAAATCCTAGAAATTATTTTATAAATGTATGAAATAATAAAAAGGAAATAAAACTTATAAAACTTATTTAGTTTTTATAAAAATAAAACATAATTATTTTTATAAAAAGTACAGGGACTAAAACTGTCATTTATTGAAACTTATTTTAAACTTAAATCCACGTTTTAACATAAAATGATAGAACCTTGAAACTTCAGGGACTGAAGTTGTAATCAACCCACACTTTCAACCCAGAAACCGATCCCGAGTTTGATCCCAGCCGAGACCGGTTTTGAGTCCAGATTCTTCGAAAACGCGTAAACGTCCGAATTCAATGCAACTTGAGCTTCGAATCAAGCGTGCGACCCAACCCCAAGGTGTTTCAATGCCAGAATTAAACTCTAGACCTGCGTAATTTCGAGTTCGAACTTGTTAAGCTCAACCGTAATCCTCCCACCTAATCCATCATTAAATGATGAAATCGTTTATAAATACCTAGTGCAATTCCTTAGCGACATCACATTCAAACTATCTGAACCCACAATTCCTACGAATCGAACCTGCCTTGGCTGTTGGAGCTCGTGGACAGCCGACCCAGAGCTCGAACCCGTTCTCCCTCGATTCGCCATCGTTTCAGGTAATTCTCATGGCCATCTTCCTCGCTTTCATTGCTTAATCAAAAGCCCTCTGTCAATTTATATGACAGAGGGATTATCGATTCGTAATTTGGGTTTGAAGTTCTAGGGTTCATACGGATTTGGGGCTCGATTTGGGATTGTGTTTATCAATTTGATTTTCCGTGTTTAAACTTAACGAGGCCCGTAGTCGGGTGGTTTGTGCGCTTGTGTGTGGACTCAGGTGGCCCGGGTTCGAATCCGGCCAACCCGAGTTTTGTTCCTTTTATTTTTTTTAACCTTTTTAATCAATTTTAAATCTTGTAAAAAATTTTATAAATTCTGTAAAACTCGTATAAACTTGAATCTGAATTTTTCTTACACTTTTATTTTTCCAGAAACAATTTTATTAAAATAAACTTAGTTAAGAACTTAGAAAGATTTAATCTTTAAAATAGATTTAAATTTATAAAAACTATAAAAATACTTTATAAAACTTATACATTCAAACTATTTTATAAAAGTCAGGAATATATTTATTTTCTGAAATAACTAAACTTATTTAGACTTTAAATTAACTAATAAACTTTTAAATTAATTTATATAGCTCTAATTTAAACAGAAAACTTACATAAAAATCAGAAAAGCTTATAAAACTTACATATTAATTCAGAAAATAGAAAACTTATAAACTGGTGTATTTTTATAAAATTTATATTTATTTCAAGGCTTATTTATTTATTTAAATAAAACAATGAAATAAAAATACATTGCTTTTAGAAATTTATAAACTTATAAATTTATGAACTTTATAAAAAATAGAAACTTTAATTTAATAAATCACAAGCTTATACATTTATAAAACTTATACTTTATATAAACATAAACTTACTTGTCTATATAAACTTAAAACGAGAGAAATAAATACACTTTATTTGTTTTTCCGAAATGCTTATAAACTTAAAAACTTTATGAAATGTAAACTTTAAAAACATTTATAAACTTACATTTAAAATATAAACTTTATAATGATTTCTATTTAACATAATTGTTAAACTCATTCATTTAAACTTATAGTCACATTTTTACAAATTAAAATTTAAATTAAAAGTTTAACACTTAAATTCTTTAATAAATCTTAAATGATTTATACTAGATAAGATAATTATTCTTGCAGATAATTGCTTATCCTTAATAAATTAAGTGCTCTTTAAATGATTATTTACCCCTAATAATTATTTTAATCTTGAAATAATTATTGTCACCCTTTAATCATTATTTATTCTTTAAATAATTATTAATTACTTTTAGAGATTATTTATTCCCTAAATAATTATTATCTATCCTTGATAAATAATTAGCCTCTAGATGATTATTCTAAACCTTAATTCATAATTTATACATTAAATATTTTTTGTTAAACTTTAATAATTATTTAATGTTACACTTGTATTACCAACTATTTTTAGTTGACAATTTACTTACATGTTTTAGGTACGCTAACATGAGACTTGTTTGTGAATCACATATTATACTTTGGACTTGGATTACCTATTAAATTAAACTTGTATTCTTGTTATGCTTTATTTTCATTTCTTGTATTGAACTTTTGAAAGTTATTAATAAAATATTTAAACTTTAATAGTCAACCTTGTGCCTTTGAACAACTGCGTCGGCCCCGACGTATAATCCGCCGTCGGTTGAGGTGTGACAGAGGGTTTAAACCCTGGCCACCAATAGAATCAACCTACATTCCATATTTATACCTAAAATCATTAGAGAGAGAGATTATCCTAGAGTGAAAAAGTGCAAGAAACATCACTATTTTGCACAAGATCGGCTCATATACTCTTATCTATTGATAGAGATCTAGAATACACGAAGAAACGATGTCTTTGAGTTAAGGATTGAACCCAAATCTCTATTTTTTTGTTTGAAATGGGTTCTCGGATAAACTTAGGGTTTTCATCTCAAAGATCAAGTTTTTACGTGTAATATTATGTATAAAGCCTTGATCTAGCTTCATGGAAGCTAGATAAACTATTTAGACGTAAAAAGTGGTCGAAAATCGGCTTGTTAGGGTTTTTTGTTCATGTGGCGACACCGCCTCCCGTGGCAAAACTAATCAGGGAAGAAAGGCGTGAAGCCCGAGGTTTGCCAATGATTGGCGACATGTTTTGTAGGCGAAAATGATAGTGTCGCCATAGTCATGTGGTGACCCTAGGTGAGCGACACTAAGTCTATAACGTAAGTTCTAGCAGACGCTGCCATGACGATACTAATAGTGTGCATGGGGACATTGCCTAGGCGACACCGATAGTGTGCCTAGCAACATACATAGTGTGCGTGGCGACATTGCCTAGGTAACACTGGGTGTTTGGCGAAACTAGTCAGAAATGATCGTTTTCGCATGTTAACTCTTATGCAGATCGTCTAACAAGTAACCTAACTTAGGCTTTTCGTTCAGAGTTAATTACCAACGACCATTGCTGGTTATAGTTCCTTAGTTACTTAAAACACTTTCGAGTAATATCATGTCTCACATGACTTTGAAGTTTGTTACTAAAATGGGTTTCCTTATCCTGTGAAATCTTCTATAGGTATGAATCTATTTCTATTATTACTTTTCAAACATAATCCTTTCAGATGTATAGTTCAAAACTGATGAGTATCTCATCATCCAAAACCATCTAAGTTTGTCTAGGAACTAATGGTATGTAAATAGACGTGATTTTATAACGTTACCTTTTAAGTAATAGGTATCTATACACTTTATATTTGATAACACATATTAAAATAAAGGTCAAACCAAAATTTCATAAAGAAAATGTCGTTAAACAAAAACCCAAAAACTGAAAATTGTTCAAAAACATCCAATGTTTCAAACTATGAAAGTTTTAAAGAATGTAGATCAATCTACTTAATTCACTACAACGTGATCTTCAAAATTTATGTGGTTTCAGTTCATCATTCTTCCTCAGACTCTGCAACAACAAATGTGTAGTGTTTGTATGCTGTCTTTGGTATAGGTCAACCTTTGCCGATGACTATTATCTTGTGGATATGTGTCGTTAGAAAAAGGTAAATCCTTGTAGTGCACTGTTGATGGGGTGATTAGAAATGTCACATTATTAGAGTTTAAAAATACAAATTTTATGTATATTACAAACTAGGTTGGAAATTCGTGTATTACACGGATTGAATAAATACAATACTATGTATATTTAGTAGTAAAGATTTACATATTAGATATTTATGACATATTACATAGTTTTTTAATACAAATTCTAGAAACATTAAATAGTTATTTTTTTTTTAAATTTTTTATTAAAAAATGAAAGAAATGTTCATTTATAAAAATATTATATGAACAAATATATATTTTTTAAATAAACAATGTTTTATAAAAATATTTATAGATTTAATTATTATTTAATCGGAGGAGAGTGACAAGTTTTCTAACAAAACCTTTATTTATCAAATAATAAAGATTAATATATGATTTTAAGATTAACATTTGTCATTTTGTTTGATAAAATTGTGGTGTGGTTTATGAATATCGGGTTTTTATCTCAAGTGATTTAAATTAATGTTTTAACAATAGTTTTGACTTTGAAATAAGTGGTCTAATATTATTTTCTTCGTCGTTTAATCGTTCTTTATAAGCTACTAGTTTAGAACCCGTGTATATATTGTAAGGATAGAAACTAAAAATTCAAAATATGTAAAAATTAATACATCATTGGTTTTCAAAAATAGCTTAATTACTGTTTAATTTAATTTGACTTTCATTTACTATTTGATTGAAAATAAAAGTTACATAAGTAGATTTTAAATTTTTTTATAATAAAGGATAATTTAAAATAAATGTGTTTTACTAGTATAATTAGTATCTATTTTTAAAATATATTATTATTAAAAGACTAAAAAATAGAGGTGTATTTAATAAGAGAGAGAAGCAGAAAAAAAATGATGAGAATAAATGTAGAGTCGGCACGTGACACAGATAAAACTTTATTTATTATATAGTATAGATATAGATATGTAACCCTAACTTTTTTGCATGGCTCCGCATCACGCATCACCATCCGCTCCTTCAACATCTTGTCTAATTTATGAAATTATAACGCACCACCAAAAGCCTAACATTGATTTCACACCTAAAATTGGGTCCCTAGAAAACACCGTCGTCATGACCCCTACTATCTCTCGTTATTTTTAATTTCATACCAAATCTTTTATGGTTCATGTAGCTTTTGAATTATCATTGGAATTGGTTACTCAGTGGCAAGACAAAGCCTCTTAAATCACCTCTATGAGATTAAGTGCACCATATATTCTGATCACAAGAATCTGAAGTATTTCTTCAAGTAGAAAGATTTGAATATGAGTGAGAGACGGTGGTTAGAACTGTTGAAAAATTATGACAGTGTGATTTTATTCCACCCAGGAAAGGCTAATGTCGTAACCGATGCCTTAAGTAGAAAGGAGAACCACAATTTTATCCGAGCGAAGTCTTACAGACTGATTGTGACGCAAGATTTCTTGAGTCAAATCAGCAAGGCGTATGATGAAGCTTTAAAAGTCAAGAATGGTTGGTCAACAAGAAGTCATGGAAGTTAAAACTCATGGTGTAAAAACTAGGATTGGCCAAATGTGGGTGCCTAAGGTAGGAGAGGTTAGGGCTAAAATTCTAGACGATACCCATAAGCCTCGTTATTCAATTTATCCGGGAACTACACAAATGTATCAGGATATGGAGAAGAACTAATGGTGGCCGGGTTGAAGAATGATGTGACCATGTATGTAAGTAATGTTTGACTTGCTTATAAGTAAAGGTCGAATACCAGAAGCCCTATGGAAAGATGAAGCCTATAGAGATACCAGAAAGAATGAAAATAAAAACATATCACTATGGATTTCATAATAAAGTTATCTCGTACATCTAAAAATTATGAATACTTTAAATAGAGATACGTACGTTTACTACAACAGAATATATACTAGAAGCACTATACGTATAAAATGAAAAATAATTTCGCATAATTAATCGAACACGCACATGCATCGACAACTATTAGTGAATTGATTTACCGACCATGTGAAATTATTCAAGCATTCAAGTATGCTATCAAAGCTATGAAACTTTATTTTATCTTCTAATTTATGGCATTTAAACAAAGGATATTAAAAAGTCAGAGAAATGTCACCTCTATTTAAAAGAGAGCATTGATGCATATTTAACCTAGTGAGATACACCCAAGACGTGTCGTTTTCCAATTATAAGTTATATGATGAAGGTCACAAATCTCATATAATATAAGGTTATGAAAACAGAAAATGACCGATTAATCATTCAAATTATCATATTAGTCTTTACTTATAATAATTTCTAACGAACCTGAGCTTGACACGTATTTTTTTAGCGTCCAAGATTCTTATCCTCGCTCATCACAACCTATTTGTTCCCGAATTCCTTGTCTCCTACGTCTGATTCCTTTTGATGTGGTCACTTGCAAGTCACTAGAAAACAACATATATATGGATAAAACCAGAAGTTATAATCGTTTAATATAGGTTTGAAAGGGATTTTAAAAAGTTTATAAATTTAATTATTACTTGTAATATAATATATAAAAAGTACTATGTCGACAATATAAAAACTAATCATTTGAAAAAAGTGATTATTTTAATTGTTATTAATTATAAAATGATATATAAAACTTTTAGTACTCTTATACAAGTATCTTTTTAAAGAAATAATTTTTAATTTTTTTTACATGTACACCTAGCTACTCGATTGATAAATGAAACGTCGTCGTTTTGCTTCCCTATGGCAATGACGACATGTTATCGCTATAGGATTTAAGCCGCCTAAATCACAGTTACCTAAATGACACACTGAATGAGTTAGGGTTTTAACTTGTGAATCCTTATCCATGCAGCTTCTTCACGAATATTAAAGGTATGTATATATCTATGTGAATGTTTGGATGTGTGTATGTATTTATATATGTATGTGTGTATGTAAATCAACGAAATATGAAAACCGTGAAAAGGCAACTCAACTATACTATGGTAAGCAAATCAACAAAATATGAAAACAACAATGCCCTTTCAAGTGATGTTCATTAAGGAAGTCTGTCAAAAACACCAACTTGTAAGAGCTCTATAATTAAATGACCTTTTTGTTCTACAAGAAATTCTGCACAGTTCCTGACTAATTATAGTATACTTAAACTAGTTCTTTTAACCCTCGCGTCGCGGCCGGAGTTTGGTCATTTTTCTCCCGTGCCACGCGGTTGGTTGTTATCGGTTCGACTCACCGAAAATTATAAAAACAAATATCGAGACTGGTTCCGCTTTCAAAAACTAAAAACAGTCGCGCACTCCGTTTTAAAAAAATAACCATATATCAGAACGTTGAAAAAAAATTAAAAACAGTCGGGCACTCCGTATTTTGAAAAAAGTTAAAAAAAGAAAGTTATTAAAAAACGAAAGTAATAGAAAATGAAACGGGCTAAAAGCGTATATTTAAAAAAAAATTATATCGGAACCTTGAAAAAAAAAGTAAAAACAGTCACGCAATACGTATTTTGAAAAAAGTTAACGAACAAAAATTATTAAACAAAAACGAAATTAATAGAAAACAAAACGTGCTAAAAACGCATATTATATATAGTATAAGAGTTAAAATGAAAATATAGAAAACAGAAGAAAAACAGAAAGAAAAAGAAAAAAAAAGAAACGTGACATGAATTCTATGGTGAATGCAATGTTCCCTGGGTTATGTTTTAAAGTTAGTTATATATTACTAGTTTAAATCCCGTGTCTACACTCGTGGTTAAAAATATCAATATGTAAAATTTTTAAATCTTTATATATATATTTAACAGGTGTAAAAATATATTACATATACTAAGGATGGAAACAAACTAAAAATATGTAAAAACTAATATATAAGTGGGTTTTAAAAATACGTTAACTACAATTTAATTTGACTTTTATTTACTTTTTGATTGAAATAAAAGTTTCATACTTAAATTTCAAAGTTTCTTATAATAAGTGATAATTTAAAATAAACGTGTTTTATTAGTAAAATTAAATTTTTTTAAAATATATTATTATTAAAATATAGAACCGCATTAAATAAGAGAGAGTCGTAAAAAAAATGGTGACAATAAATATGGAGACGACACGTGACACTAAAAAACCCTTTATTTATTATATAGTATAGATTACTAATGGAAATGTTGTCACCGACTATTTTCCTCCCTTAATTTTGTAAGGCCCCTTTCTCGGGTAACCTCACTTGTTGGATTTACTCATAAACATAGTTATAAATACTGAACTTAAATTAAAAACATTCATCATTCAATTACATTTCATAACAGCGGAAGTCTTAACAATTAAAAACATAACATTGTCTTAACAAACAAAAGTGGGATGTCAGTCTTGTGTCGGGTAACCTTCACGCCCTCGCACGACCTTTTCTTCCTTTACCTGAAATGTATACTAAAGTCAGCTAACGCTGGTGAGTTCTAGTTTAATGCGTTTAGATATAAACATTCTTTTCTTTACTTCATAAGTAAGCATTATTATAAAGTCATTCATATAAATACGTATTCATAGCTTTTGCTTTTCTTTCATCTTTCTTTTCTTTATTAATGTGATTACATATATATATATGCGTTCACCCTTTTTCTTTCACTTTTCTTAACATTCTTTCCTTATCTTTCTTACGTGATTACATAGATATGCATTCACCTTTACTTTCTTTACCGTTTATTTGTCATACACATAAGGGTGATCAACCCGCCTTTTACTGCGTTTGTCACAAAGACATACGCCCTTAAGCTACCGTCGTAGCCCTTTTACTCGTCCGGTCTTAGAAACCGTCCGCCTTAACTTTTCCGTCCGGCCAACCTTCGGCCGTCCGTCTTAACCGTCCTACCGTCGTAGTCCGTCATATTCGCCCGTCTGCCATAAGGCATCCGTTTCCCACTTGAACTAATTATACAGCCGAATATTGATTTAGCGACTTACTCCACCGTAGTGGCCTTTATTTAGTCTACCTTTCTAGACTTCCTTCTCTAGCTGCATAATAGTCAAGTGGTCGTCCGTCTACCGTAGTAGTCGTTAGCTTCGTTTCCGTCCATAACGTATACTTACATTCTTCGCATGCAATATATATTTATAAAGCAAGGTTTCATTTATTTACGTTATACCATTCATTCATTCATTCTTTGCAAACATACGTATCGTTCTTTGTTCGTAATTCATTATTCGCATTCGTATGTATCTACACATGAGTAGTTTCTGTAATACACTTAGCTGGCTATTGAGCTTCACTAATGTCACTCATGATCTGTATAATAAAGTCATATACATAAAGTAGTGCTCCTAGATGACACTAGACATTACTATGCTTGAACCTAGTAGTTTCGATTGATTAGCTTATATCGAAACTTGGTAGTTTCGATAGGTAGTTTCGATAGGCTGCTTATGTCGAAACTTGGTAGTTTCGATAGGTAGTTTCGATAGGTAGTTTCGATAAGTAACTTGTGTATTATCTTAGCTTCGGATCGGGGGCTCATATCGAAACTATAGTAGTTTCGATTGGGTCTGCATATATCGAAACTGGGTAGTTTCGATAGGTCTGCACATATCGAAACTAAGTAGTTTCGATGGACCTGCACATATCGAAACTAAGTAGTTTCGATGGGTCTGCACTTATCGCCTTCCCCAAAAATCCGAATGTTCTGCATGCGAATCTGATCATGTCGATATCTAAATTTTCTTTGATCAAAACGTTCGTTTTTCATTCTAGATGCTATACCTAAGTTCACTTTCAAGTTTCATCCGTAAAATCGTTATCTTTTAGCCAAAACCCGAAACTTCCCAAAACGAACAAAAACTCATAATGTGATCGAATCGTTACCTGGATTGTAATTCTGGTTCGGAGGTTTTGCTCACGGGAACAGCAGCAACGTTCTCCTGAATTCCCGAGTTGATCCGTCACTTTCTCTCTCTAGACCCGAGCTCTCCTTTCTCTCTCTAAAAGCTGCGTGAGTTGGGGAAATGAGCAGGGAAGAGGGCTGCCTTGCCTCTTATGAGCAATGGGCTTCCCTCGGCCTATTGAAGCCGGGCCCAGGCCCGCTCCCTTTTTGTTTAAATGTTCCGACTAAATCACTGGTCTCGTTATGTTTATTCGTTTTATTATTTTTGGGATGTTACAAGTCTACCCTCCTTAAAGAGGTTTCGTCCTCGAAACTGTTCATACGTTAAATAATTTAGGGTATAGTCCCCTCATCTCGTCTTCCTTTTCCCATGTAGCTTCTGACCCTTTTCTGTGCTTCCATTGTATCTTGACTAACGGTATCGACTTATTGCGTAGTCGTTTTTCAGCTCGGTCAAGAATGGCTATTGGTTCCTCTACATAATTCAGACTATTATCCACTTCGATCTCGTCGTAAGGTATGTGAGCTGTGTCGTCAGCTAGGCACTTGCGTAAGTGGGACACGTGGAACGTAGGGTGTATTCCATTAAGCTCAACGGGTAGGTCGAGTCTGTAAGCAACTTGACCCACTCTCGCTAAAATCTTGAAAGGCCCGACAAACCTTGGACTTAGTTTGCCACGCTTCCTGAATCGAATGATTCCTTTCCACGGAGACACTTTCAATAGTACCATATCCCCTACTTGAAACTCTAAATCCCTTCTTCTCTTATCCGCGTACGATTTCTGTCTGTCTTTTGCGGCTTTCATTCGAGCCTTTATTTGATCAAATTTCTCGGAAGTAGCTTTGACCACTTCGAGACTTGCGAAGTCCTTTTGTCCAATTTCCCCCCAACAAACCGGGGTCCTACATCTCCTTCCATTCAACATTTCAAATGGCGGCATGCCAATGGTTGAGTGATAGATGTTGTTATATGAAAATTCTGCCAATGGTAGATGGCTGTCCCAACTCCCACCGAAGTCAATGATACAGGCCCAGAGCATGTCATCCAAGGTCTGAATGGTTCTTTCAGATTGACCATCGGTCTGAGGGTGGTAAGCGGTGCTGATGTTCAGTCTAGTGCCCATCGCTTCGTTGAATTTCTTCCAAAATCTGGATGTGAATCTAGTATCCCTGTCGGACACAATTGACAGTGGCATACCATGTCTGCTCACAATTTCCTTGATAAATACTTCTGCTAGCTTTTCAGACGAAGAAGTCTCACGTATTGGCAAGAAGTGAGCACTCTTTGTCAAGCGGTCGACGATAACCCAAATGGTGTCATTGCCTTTAGCTGTTCGCGGTAGCTTGGTAATGAAGTCCATTGTGATCTCCTCCCACTTCCATTCTGGTATTGGTAAAGGCTGCATTTTACCGCATGGTTTCTGGTGCTCGGCCTTAACTAGTGAACACGTTAGGCACTTGTTCACGTACTCGGTCACATCATTCTTCATGCCAGGCCACCAGTATTCTTTCTTCAAGTCTTGATACATTTTGTTTGTCCCGGGGTGGATAGAATAGCGGGACTTATGGGCCTCATCAAGTATTTTGGCTCTAAGCTCGCCAATCTTAGGTATCCACATTCGGCCAAACCTAGTTCGTACACCGTATGCATTTGCATCCAAGTTCCCTTGTTGTCCTACTATTCTTTCCCGTTTCACATTTCTTTCTAACAGCGCTTCATCTTGTGCTTTTGCTATTTCACCCATCCAATCTGGTGTTATAATCAGCTGACACGCTTTGATCCGGATAGGTGCCGATTCTTCCTTTCTACTTAAAGTGTCGGCCACTACGTTTGCCTTGCCCGGATGGTACAATATCTCACAGTCATAGTCTTTCAGTAGCTCTAACCACCTTCTTTGTCTCATGTTTAATTCCTTTTGTTCGAAAAAGTACTTCAGGCTTTTGTGATCGGAGTAAATGGTGCATTTAACTCCATACAGATAGTGCCTCCATATTTTCAACGCGAAAACTACTGCTGCTAATTCTAGATCGTGTGTTGGGTAGTTAACCTCGTGAATCTTTAGTTGCCGCGATGCATAAGCAATTACCTTTCCTCTTTGCATGAGTACGCACCCTAAACCTTGCCCTGAAGCGTCAGAGTAGACTACCAAGTCTTCATTTCCCTCAGGTAGTGTTAAGACTGGAGCTTGAGTTAATCGTGTCTTAAGTTCCTCAAACGCGTTGTTTTGGGTTGGACCCCATTCATACTTTACTTCCTTCCGTGTCAGTTTGGTTAGTGGCGAGGCAATTCTTGAGAAATCTTGAATGAACCTTCGATAGTAGCCTGCCAATCGTAGAAAATTTCGTATCTCTGTTGGTGTCTTTGGGATGTTCCATTCCTTTAATGTCTCGATCTTTGCAGGATCCACCATGATGCCGTTTGGGTTTATTACATGACCTAGGAATTGGACTTCCCTAAGCCAGAACGCGCATTTGGAGAATTTTGCGTACAACTTTTCCTGCTTTAGCACCTCCAGAACCTCCCTTAGGTGACAGTGGTGATCACCCTCGTTTTTCGAATATACCAGTATGTCGTCTATAAAAACTATCACAGATCGATCCAACATGGGTCGACATACTCTATTCATCAAATCCATGAACGATGCTGGTGCGTTAGTTAATCCGAAGGACATCACGAGAAACTCATAATGCCCATAACGCGTGCGAAATGCGGTCCTTGGTACGTCTTCCTCTCTTACTTTCAACTGATGGTAACCCGACCTAAGATCGATCTTTGAGAACCAACTCGCACCTTGTAGTTGATAAAAAAGGTCGTCTATCCTGGGCAGTGGGTATTTGTTCTTTACGGTTCTCTTGTTCAGTTCGCGGTAGTCAATGCACATGCGCATGCTGCCGTCCTTCTTCTTTACAAATAGTACCGGAGCGCCCCATGGTGAGATGCTCGGTCTAATAAATCCTTTTTCTGTTAGTTCCTCTAGTTGAGACATCAATTCTTTCATTTCTGACGGAGCCAATCGGTAGGGGGCTTTGGCAACGGGCTCAGCTCCTGGCAATAAATCAATCTGAAATTCTATTTCCCGATCGGGTGGTAACCCAGGTAGATCCTCAGGGAATACTTCCGGAAAGTTACACACCACGGGTACATTCTTGAGTTCTTTCATTTTCATTCTATCATCAATAACATATGCCAGATAAGCTTCGCAACAGCGCCTCATGTGACTTTCGGCCTTGATCATCGAGATGACGTTTGGCATCGTGCAATTCCAATCCCTATAAACCGTAATTGGACTGCCGCTAGGAGCTTTTAGGTGTATCCTCTTACGTTTGCATATGATCTGAGCTTCGTTCGCAGCTAACCAATCCATACCCAATACTATATCGAATACTCATAAGGTAAGAAGGAATAATCTAGATGGAAACTTATGTCCCTCTATTTCTATGATGTAATCCTCTGTTACTTGGAATACTGCCGAATTTTTACCCACGGCAGTTTGTACGCTAAAGGCCTTTACTATGGTGTTGATAGTGCAATCCAATTTACGACTAAATGCATTTGATATGAAGCTTTTACTAGCACCAGAGTCAAATAAAATAGCAGCATATTCATCATTTACTAGAAACGTACCTGATACGACATCAGGGTTTCCTCTTGCTTCTTCCTCAGTCAAGGCATAGGCACGAGTCCTTGCCTTAGGCTGTTCCTGTTCCCTATCTTTTCCCGAACCAGGTTGGCCGGCCTTCCTGCAGTTCTTTGTCAAATGTCCAAACAATCCACATACTTGACACTTGACGTCTCTTACACATTCTCGGGAGAAGTGCCCCGGCTTCCCGCACTTATATGATGTGGTGGTGCCAATTTTACATTCGCCAAGATGTTGCCTTCCACATTTCTTGCAAGTTTCATATTCATCCAACCTTGGCTTCTTAGTTTCCGTTGTTACATTCCCTCTCTCGGTTCCTCTAGACGGGTTCTCCCACTTTCTCTTTTGGGTTTCTGTTGGTGGGTCCTCATTGGCATAATCGTCGTAGACGATTCCTCTCAGGTTCACTACCGACTCGAAGGTCGAGGGTAGGTTGGCTTTCACGTGGACACGGACCCTTTGAGGTAGGCCCTTCACATAATACTTGATCATTCGCTCTTCTGTCTCCACCAGGTGGGGTACTAGCTGAGCCAACTCATTGAATCTAGAAGTGTACTGGCGGTGTGTCTTGTTGCCAGCCTTAAGGTTTAGGAATTCATTTTCCACGCGATCAATTTCGTTCTGGGGATAGAACTTTTGAATTACCAGCTTTTTCAGTTCTTCCCATGTCATTCTTGCAAGAGCATTTGGGGAATTTGTCCTCTGAATGTTCCTCCACCAACCTAGGGCCTCATTGGTGAAAGAATGAGCAACATATTTAACAGCTTGGTCGGGTCGACACTCGCTGATGTTGATTACCGCACTCATCCTCTCTATCCATTCAAGCGTAGCCACCGAATCCTTGCTGCCATCAAACTTGGGTGGGTCTCCATCCTTGAAACCTTTGTAAGTACACCCACGGTTGCTTGATGCCACTTTTACTTCATCCCCGTCACTGTCATAAATTTTCTCTTCATCGTTCCCTTCATCCTCTTCTTTGCTTTTCTTTAGTGCCTCAGATAGTAGGTCAGGCAATACCTTCCTCAAAGTGAGCACAACTTCACGGGCAATAGCATCCCTGACTTCAGGTTCCAACTGTATAGGCCCTGGACTGTTGTTCCTAATTGGGGTCACTTCTGTTTCGTGCACACTTTCTGTGTGCTCTGCGTGCACACTCTCTTCTTCTTCAAATCTTGGGTTCAGCGGAGGTCTACCTCGTCGGCCAGTGCGACCACCTCGAGGTCCTGTTCTTCCTCCCCCAGCCATAATTCTTAATTTCCTGATAGTTACAAAGGGAATACATCAATGTCATTTCTTCAGATCATAGTTTGGAATAGTACGAGCAAGGTAAATTCTTAATTACAGTGACCGGTTTGTGATTACTAATTTACATTGCTTTTCGGGTTCAAAACTCTTCAAATCAGTCATGGCATTAACATCTATTTGTTCTAAGTTATGGTATCTATTCTTATGCAAGAGCATTAACTTCATTACTTACTTACCGTGCTGGCGTTGGCGTTGGTTACCCATACTGACATCCGTGCGTTGGTCCCATAATCAGTTTGAGTCTAGACATTTAGGGATGTCTAAATATCTCAAACTATTGCTCTGATACCAACTTGTAAGGCCCCTTTCTCGGGTAACCTCACTTGTTGGATTTACTCATAAACATAGTTATAAATACTGAACTTAAATTAAAAACATTCATCATTCAATTACATTTCATAACAGCGGAAGTCTTAACAATTAAAAACACAACATTGTCTTAACAAACAAAAGTGGGATGTCAGTCTTGTGTCGGGTAACCTTCACGCCCTCGCACGACCTTTTCTTCCTTTACCTGAAATGTATACTAAAGTCAGCTAACGCTGGTGAGTTCTAGTTTAATGCGTTTAGATATAAACATTCTTTTCTTTACTTCATAAGTAAGCATTATTAAAAAGTCATTCATATAAATACGTATTCATAGCTTTTGCTTTTCTTTCATCTTTCTTTTCTTTATTAATGTGATTACATATATATATATATATGCATTCACCCTTATTCTTTCACTTTTCTTAACATTCTTTCCTTATCTTTCTTACGTGATTACATAGATATGCATTCACCTTTACTTTCTTTACCGTTTATTGGTCATACACATAAGGGTGATCAACCCGTCTTTTACTGCGTTTGTCACAAAGACATACGCCCTTAAGCTACCGTCGTAGCCCTTTTACTCGTCCGGTCCTAGAAACCGTCCGCCTTAACTTTTCCGTCCGGCCAACCTTCGGCCGTCCGTCTTAACCGTCCTACCGTCGTAGTCCGTCATATTCGCCCGTCTGCCATAAGGCATCCGTTTCCCACTTGAACTAATTATACAGCCGAATATTGATTTAGCGACTTACTCCACCGTAGTGGCCTTTATTTAGTCTACCTTTCTAGGCTTCCTTCTCTAGCTGCATAATAGTCAAGTGGTCGTCCGTCTACCGTAGTAGTCGTTAGCTTCGTTTCCGTCCATAACGTATACTTACATTCTTCACATGCAATATATATTTATAAAGCAAGGTTTCATTTATTTACGTTATACCATTCATTCATTCATTCTTTGCAAACATACGTGTCGTTCTTTGTTCGTAATTCATTATTCGCATTCGTATGTATCTACACATATACCTTAATATATCACGTATGATCACATTGACATTCATTTCATTTATTCATTTAGTGTATACACTTCAGCCCCAAAACATTTATAAATCATTTGCACATAACTTAAAAGGGGGCACATAAAACTCACCTGATGAGTAGTTTCTGTAATACACTTAGCTGGCTATTGAGCTTCACTAATGTCACTCATGATCTGTATAATAAAGTCATATACATAAGGTAGTGCTCCTAGATGACACTAGACATTACTATGCTTGAACCTAGTAGTTTCGATTGATTAGCTTATATCGAAACTTGGTAGTTTCGATAGGTAGTTTCGATAGGCTGCTTATGTCGAAACTTGGTAGTTTCGATAAGTAGTTTCGATAGGTAGTTTCGATAGGTAGTTTCGATAAGTAACTTGTGTATTATCTTAGCTTCGGATCGGGGGCTCATATCGAAACTATAGTAGTTTCGATTGGGTCTGCATATATCGAAACTGGGTAGTTTCGATAGGTCTGCACATATCGAAACTAAGTAGTTTCGATGGACCTGCACATATCGAAACTAAGTAGTTTCGATGGGTCTGCACTTATCGCCTTCCCCAAAAATTCGAATGTTCTGCATGCGAATCTGATCATGTCGATATCTAAATTTTCTTTGATCAAAACGTTCGTTTTTCATTCTAGATGCTATACCTAAGTTCACTTTCAAGTTTCATCCGTAAAATCGTTATCTTTTAGCCAAAACCCGAAACTTCCCAAAACGAACCAAAACTCATAATGTGATCGAATCGTTACCTGGATTGTAATTTTGGTTCGGAGGTTTTGCTCACGGGAACAGCAGCAACGTTCTCCTGAATTCCCGAGTTGATCCGTCACTTTCTCTCTCTAGACCCGAGCTCTCCTTTCTCTCTCTAAAAGCTGCGTGAGTTGGGGAAATGAGCAGGGAAGAGGGCTGCCTTGCCTCTTATGAGCAATGGGCTTCCCTCGGCCTATTGAAGCCGGGCCCAGGCCCGCTCCCTTTTTGTTTAAATGTTCCGACTAAATCACTGGTCTCGTTATGTTTATTCGTTTTATTATTTTTGGGATGTTACAAATTTTGAGAAAATAACAAGTTTGACCCTTAAATTTGTAAATTGGCATTTTAACCCTCTTAGTTTTAAAATTTCGCGTTTACCCCTGTAGTATATAGTCTAATTTTTCTCTATAACTTTCGTTCTTTAATTAATTTTTTTTCTTGACGTTCGAGTATAAATTTCGTTAAAAACGAAGTCGTATTCAATGTATGGTATTTTTTAGGTGTCGTGAGTTATATCGACTAAACGTAACATGTTGGTACCACGAAAAATGAGACCGACAACAACTGAAAAACATTGGTTCCGTTATATAACTATCTTTTGTCTATGTTTCGATCTCCATAACAGAGTCGTTGTAACTTCATACGTTTCTTCTATGTAGTTAACCACATTTCTTTTTGTGTATGTTTAGCCAAGTTAATAGCACCCCCTCAACCGTTTAAGGTCCGTCTTTCACCGTCGCGGATCGCTGGCATTAGCGAAGCTTCATTAGGGCTCGGGTGCCCTCCCACCCTCTACGATTTTTCTTCAAGCTTCGCCACTAAACACGAGACTAATTTTCTAGTTGATATCAAATGCCTCTTGACCGCTGTACTTTCATCCCTTTTGGGGGTGTTTCTGCAAACAAGGTTTGCTTTTCATGGGATATTTATCTTAAACGTTTATTGATTAATTGCTTTATATAAGAAAATGTACTTTAAACTCTCAAATTGATCATCCTTATGAAGCCTATATAAGAAGCATATAGTACAAAATTATGAAACTCATTAGTAGTCACTTGAAGGATATTAAAAAGGAACAAAGAACATTTCTTTACCTTATTATACCAAATCATTTGAGATATAAATTTAGATAAAGTGATTACCAAATGGATACAATAAAGCAAAGAAAACTTTGATATTGCTCCTTGAAAAGTGTATAAAGTTAAATGAATAAACTAAATTCTTACCAACCTTAAAAACCAACGTAGTTGGCTAATCCAAAGCCATCGACATACGCCCACTTTTCTGTTATTTTTTTTTAAATGCAGACTATATTAAAACAAGCTAGAAAAAATCTAGCAAAAAACCAAGGCCATACAGAACTGAAAAATAACAAAACAAACCAACATGAACAAATTACATATCAGTCCCCACCCTAGAGGTTGAAGGAGCACCAGCTTTCCCAGTGTTTAACTACAATTCCTCTCCTATTTTTTGCCCAAAGAAAACTTGTGCATTTGAGATCTTCGCATAACCATTTGAAGGATGCCCACTTTTCTGTTATAAATTTAGTTTTATAACAAGGCTTGGTGAGTTGGTTAAGTTGTCTTTGTTAAGGTGTGTTCTAGGTTTTCTTATCGCAGGATCAAAACCTTCTACAGGCAAATTTTTTTTCTCCCTTTAGTCCAGCCAATTTTTTTTCTCCCTTTAGTCCTCCTCAATCCAACAAAGACTTCTCATAACTATTGTTTTTTTTGTTGTTTTTTTTTCATTTAAGATTTCTTACTTTTTTCTTTTCTTATTATTTTTTAAACTATTAGGTCGCTATTTGAGAAGCACAATACACTTTTCTGTCTATGGTTCAATCTTCAAAACCAAAACGCCTCAAATTCGTACATTTCTTTTACGCACTGAAGTACGTTTGTGTGGTTCGATCTCCAAAACAGAAGCGCCTCAAATTCGCACATTTCTTTGATGCACTTAAGTACATTAGATCGACTAACTAATGTGATGATACCTTGAAAAATTAGACCGACACACCCGAGTCGCAGTAACTTTATACGTTTCTTATGTGTACTTAACCACATTTATTTTTGTGTTTAGCAACGGTGATGCCATCGCCTCAACCGTTTAAAATCTGCCTCGCACCTCGGGGCGCAAAGGCCTCCCGCCGCGACCTTCATGTTTCAAAATTTTCAAATAATAAACTTCCACTTTCATATACAACCCTCATGTTTCAACATTTTATTCTACAAGAAAACTGAACCGCCTCAACTCTATACGTTTCTTATATATACATAAGGATGGTAATGGCGCCGCCGCAACATGAGTAACGATGTTCGCATACGCGCTGCATCGCTCGGGTTTAGTTATGTACCTATCCACGTTAATAACACCGTACCGTCCCGCTGCATCGCGTGAGTATTCATTTCTAGTATATACTTAAGATGCAATGCATAAAATCGTTTTCATGCTCCCAAGGAAACTAGCTTGCATGTTTCTATCTTGAGTGCATAGTTTGAGGGGGAGCCAAAAATATTTTAACATCACCAAAAATCTTGGAAGAAACATAAAAATGAACACAAAAAATAAAAAAAACACTCAAAAACGTACATAAAGTTTATAATCAATCCAACGGTCGAAAAATTGTAAGATTCTTTGTGATATGTATCAAGATTCGGATATTTTCTAATACCTATCTTTACATATTCTTTGCGATCGTGGCATGTAATTTTTTATTTTATAGAAAATAATTAATTACTTGCATTTTTTTAACACCTAGTTTGCTAGTAGAAATATAGTACAATAAAATATACAAATTAGTAAGTTTGTATCCTGAAGTCCAAAAAACAATAATAATAAACAATTAAGGATGAAAAGTACCTCAATGGATTGTTTCGAATTCACATATAGTAATACACACCTATAAGGCTATAAAATTAAAAACTTTTACATTTAAATTACATATTACCTTTTTCCACATTTTCAAGACTGTTTTACGGAGTTTTTTTTTCCTCCAAAATAGTGTTGGAAAATTATTTATAAAAATAGTGTTTTTGGAAAATTTGATTTTTCTCACTCCTAATTTCATTAGATAATGCCTAATTTATTAATGACTAATTTAAAGAAAAGGATAATGCCATTTTTTAAAACTAATTTGCAAAAAAATAATACTGTAACCAATTTACATTTTTAAGTTCGTTAAATAAAAAGTAAATAATATTAAAAATAAAAAGTAAATTTAAGTTCGTTAAAATCTATACACATATCTATGTTTGCTACATAAATAATAAAATCTAATGTGTTTCTTTCAAATAAGTATCACTGAAAATATATATTGGATTTTGTGTGTTATGTCGGTAATTAACGAAGATTCTTGCGAAATTTTTCGATGACAATATAATTTTTTTTTGAGAATCCATGGGAAGCTTCAGTAAATTTCTCCACAAAAAATATTTTTATTCCTTTTCGATTTCTTTGGTAATCCGCGGTAAGTTATTATTTGTTTTGTAGTGACATGTTTAAAAAGAATTTTAAAAGAACCTAAAATTAGATTTATTAAATTGATTTTTTTAATAACGAAACATATCTTTGCAAAAGAATGTAAATCCATTAAGAGTTTTGTTAATAATCAACTAATTCAAAAATAAATATATCTAACGTTAATAATTAAATATAGCTTATATGTTTTAAATATTTATATCTACAGAAATCTTTATTCAATAATTTCAAATAAATGAAAAGATAACTAATATTTTATTTAATATTAAGATATATTGAAAAATATAATATTAGATTATAATATAATTTTTATATTACATCTAATAATAATTAACTGATTATAATAAATTATGTGCTATTAATAAATTACGTGTATTATTTTCTTGCAAAATAGTTAAAAAAAAATAAATATACATTGCTTTTAGAAATTTATAAACTTATAAATTTATGAACTTTATAAAAAATAGAAACTTTAATTTAATAAATCACAAACTTATACATTTATAAAACTTATACTTTATATAAACATAAACTTACTTGTCTATATATACAAACTTAAAACAAGAGAAATAAATACACTTTATTTGTTTTTCCGAAATGCTTATAAACTTAAAAACTTTATGAAATGTAAACTTTAAAAACATTTATAAACTTACATTTAAAATATAAACTTTATAATGATTTCTATTTAACATAATTGTTAAACTCATTCATTTAAACTTATAGTCACATTTTTACAAATTAAATTTTAAATTAAAAGTTTAACACTTAAATTCTTTAATAAATCTTAAATGATTTATACTAGATCAGATAATTATTCTTGCAGATAATTGTTTATCCTTAATAAATTAAGTGCTCTTTAAATGATTATTTACCCCTAATAATTATTTTAATCTCGAAATAATTATTGTCATCCTTTAATCATTATTTATTCTTTAAATAATTATTAATTACTTTTAGAGATTATTTATTTCCTAAATAATTATTATCTATCCTTGATAAATAATTAGCCTCTTGATGATTATTCTAAACCTTAATTCATAATTTATACTTTAAATATTTTTTGTTAAACTTTAATAATTATTTAATGTTACACTTAACTATCTTAGATTATTATAACTTAACTTGTGAAGTTGATAATTATAAAGACTTTTAAATAATTATTCTAATTATTCTAAACTATAAACTTATTAAACTTTGATATTCAAGACTTGTGTTATTCATTTAAAACCTTATATTAGAAGTTCATTTAAACTTTATAAACACAAATCATTTTCGTCTTCCATTTGGAACCCTAGTTAATCTTAGAATCCTAGAATTCTTGTCATAGACTTATAGGATTAAACTTGAAACTTTAAGACCTGCATTCTTAGGCTTATTGTGAGGATATTCTCCCTCAAAGTCTTGCTACACAAAATCTTTGTTGGACACTCCTCATCATCCAAGTGTGTATACTTAGCCCCTTTTCATTTTACATTCTCTATAAACTTGGGGTGAAACATGTACAAACTCCTAAACGTATACAATTCTTATACAACTATGCCTATATGCTTATTGTTGTGTTATACTTGAGACTTGCATGCTTAAATTAGACTTAATACTTGTAAGGCCCCAAACCCGGGAGGCCTCACTTGTTGGATTTACTCATTCACAAACAGTTCTTAAACTTGAATATCAAATAACGCAGCGGAAAATACTTCATTAAACATAACCATTACATTGTTCAACATGCGAAAGCGTAAACATTGTCTAAAACATAAATACATCGTAACTAAAACATAACGGGATGCCAGTCTTCATGATCAACCGGGTACTCATCTCGCTAGCCAAGCATCACCTTCCATCATCATAATCTGCCTTAACCTGAATGTGCATACAAAAAATTCAGCTACGCTGGTGAGTTCCAGTTTTTCATTCGATTTAAGAAATGGTTCATCATTCAAAACATTCATTAGGGTTTAACATCACGTATAAGAAAACAGGGCCTTTCGTTCATCGTTAAAAACCTTCAAACATTTATCCTCATCATAAACACATTGAACGGATCATTTGTTTAAAACATTTAACATTTAACATTCATTTAAGTCATACATTACTATCTAAATCTGTGTTACCATTCGTACCGTCATTTAGTATGGTATTGCCCCTAAGGCTTAACTGCACGAAGACCGACAATACCATACATTCCGTCAACTCCCTTTTGTATTGCCCCCGAGGCTTAACTGCACGAGGACCGACAATACCCATTTAGTTGCCCCTATGGCTCTCATGTCCATAAACCGAAAACTTCCATCGACGGCTATGGCTCACGGCCATAACACCGTCGGATTATAATTTAACCTTACATAGGGTCACGTTAACCCCTGAGTAACCGTCCTTACTCCCATACCAGTTGTACAACATCATAACCATTGGCAGGCCACCAAGACACTGCCCCTGTTGTTCTTGTGGGAACTATGGCTCGCTGTCCATAATCTACCACAAGGCTGAGAATTACATTTCCAGACTTCATTCGTCAATTCCATTCATTCGACATATTAGATTTGTAATGACTTCTTTAAAACCTTTGCCCTTTCTTTTCTTTTCATAAAATCTTTCATTCATTTCAAAACCTTTTACCTTTAGTTAAAACCATTTCGTTCGTAAACATTCCATTTATAAACTTTCTTTCCATAAACCGTTCATTCCAAATCCTTTCATTTAGTAAACATAGTTTCATAAGCATCATTTCGTAAACATCGTTTCGTAAAATATCATTTCGTATGTATGCACACCAGCCCAAAAACATTATATAAAACATTTAAAAGAGGGCTTCTAGAACTCACCTGATAAGCTAATCTGGGTTGTCCTAAACAAAGGTCCCACAACGTCACTTCTGATCTGAATTGATTAGTTAATACACATCAGACCAACCCCCGACTCGAACGGTTTAACCTTCTAAACATACTGACTTTACCTAAACAGCCTGATGCCTGCGCACTTAGCAAGTGCACAGGGCCTGCTCTTGCGTACTTAATAAGTACGCAAACCTCGCTTCATGCGTACTTGATAAGTACGCATGATCCTCTTCCTGCGTACTTGATAAGTACGCATGACCCTTTTCCTGCGTACTTGATAAGTACGCAGGATCTGCTTCTCCGCGAAAACCCTAACTTTCGCCTTCGGGTCTGATCACATCAAGATCCTGAACTTGTTTACATTCAAAACGTTTGATTTTCATTAAGGAACTCAAAACTATGATTTTCTTCCAGTTTCATCCGTAAAAACGTTACATTTTTGTCCAAAACCCGAAAAACCCAAAAACGAACAAAAACTCAGATCTAGGTTGGATCGTTACCTGTATCAAGCTTCTGATCCGGAGGTTCTTCTCACGAGCTCTGGAGCAACACACTTCTTCAATCTCGGGTCGATCCGCCAACTTTCTCTCTCTACGGTTTCTCTCTCTAGATGTTGCAAATGAGAGAAATGGGTGGTGACCTTGGCTATTTATAGGGGAGGCTCCCTTTCTAGCCCGCCGGCCCATCCGACCCAACCCGTCATGCCTCGATCGTTTATTCCGTTATTATAACTGTAGTTTTATTTTGGGATGTTACAAGTCTACCCCCCTTATAATAGGTTTCGTCCCCGAAACCTATCATAAGTCAAATAGTTGAGGGTACGACTCCCTCATTTCCGTCTCCATTTCCCGAGTAGATTACGATCCCTTTCGGTGCTTCCGTTGGACTTTAACCAATGGAATAACTTTATTACGCAAACGCTTCTCCTTTCGGTCTAAGATGGCCACATGTTCTTCGTTGTAGTTCAGGCTATTGTCGACCTCGATGTCAGTAAGTGGTACGTGACCCGATCCATCCGCCAAACACTTTCGCAAGTGTGATACATGGAAGGTAGAATGAATCCCACTTAACTCATCAGGCAACTCTAACCGATAAGCGACTTCACCAACTCGTGCCATTATCCTGAATGGTCCGACAAACCTCGGACTTAACTTTCCTCTCTTCCTGAATTGTATGATTCCCTTCCAGGGTGACACTTTCAACATTACTCTGTCCCCAACATCAAACTCGATAGGCCTTCGTCGTTTATCCGCATAGGATTTCTGACGATCTTGTGCGGCCTTCATTCGTGCTTTGATTTGATCAAACCTTTCTGACGTCTCTCTTACGACTTCAATACCTCCTAATTCCTTTTGTCCAATCTCACCCCAACAAACCGGGGTTCTGCATCTCCTCCCATACAACATTTCGTAAGGCGGCATGCCTATAGTCGTGTGATAACTATTGTTGTAGGAGAATTCGGCTAATGACAGATGACTGTCCCAACTGCCCCCAAAATCAATAATACAAGCACGAAGCATATCCTCCAATGTCTGAATGGTCCTTTCGGACTGACCATCCGTCTATGGGTGGTATGCCATGCTGATATTAAGCCTCGTGCCCATCGCCTCATGAAATCTTTTCCAGAACCTCGATGTGAATCGTGTGTCCCGGTCAGATACGATCGTCAAAGGCATCCCATGCCGTGCTACTATTTCGTTAATAAATACTTCCGCTAACCTCTCCGACGAGAACGTCTCGCGAATAGGTAGGAAATGAGCACTCTTCGTTAAACGGTCCATAATTACCCAAATGGTGTCATGACCTTTAGCTGTGCGAGGTAGCTTGGTTATGAAGTCCATGGTAATGTGTTCCCACTTCCATTCTGGTATATCAAGTGGTTGAATCTTTCCATACGGTTTCTGGTGTTCAGCCTTTACTTGCGAGCAAGTCAAGCACTTGCTTACATACTTTGTCACTTCGTGTTTCATTCCCGGCCACCAGTATTCCTTCCTCAGATCTTGGTACATTTTGTTGGTACCGGGGTGGATAGAGTAACGAGATTTATGAGCCTCATCCAAGATTTTGGTTCTAAGCTCGCCACTCATAGGTATCCATACCCCACCCAAAACGTGTCCTAACACCCAGAGTGTTATATTCCAACTTGTCCTGTTGGCCAACCATTCTTTCCTTCTTTATGTTTTCTTCCTTGAGTGCTTCATCTTGAGCTCTTTCGATTTCCCTCATCACATCTGATGTCACCACCAACTGGCAAGCTTTCACTCTAATAGAAGCAGGCACATCCTTTCGACTTAGAGCGTCAGCCACCACTCTTGCCTTTCCAGGATGGTATATGATTTCACAGTCATAGTCTTTCAATAGTTCTAACCATCGTCTCTGCCTCATATTAAGTTTCCTTTGTTCGAAGAGTACTTCAAACTTTTATGGTCGGAGTAAATAGTGAACTTCACCCCGTAAAGGTAGTGCCTCCAGATTTTCAATACGAATACGACAGCAACAAGTTCCAAATCGTGAGTCGGAGAATTAGCTTCGTGAGTCTTCAACTGCCGTGACGCATACGCGATCACTCTCCCGCGTTGCATCAACACGGATCCCAATCCCTGACCCGAAGCATCAGAGTATACCACTAAGTCTTCATTGCCTTCGGGAAGGGCCAAGACTGGAGCCTTGGTTAGCTTATCTTTCAATTCCTTAAACGCCTCATCCTGGGTCGAACCCCATTCGTAATTTACCTCCTTCCGAGTCAACTTTGTCAACGACGAAGCTATTTTCGAGAAATCCCGGATGAATCTCTGATAGTAACCTGCCAATCCCAAGAAGCTGCGAATTTCAGTTGGCGTCTTAGGAATATTCCATTCCCTTACCGTCATTATCTTTGCTGGGTCAACCATAATGTCGTTCGGGTTAATGACGTGACCTAGGAATTGGACTTCCCTAAGCCAGAACGCACATTTGGAGAACTTAGCATATAACTTTTCCTTCTTCAGAGCTTCCAATACCTCCTTTAAGTGACATGCGTGATCACCCTCATTCTTGGAGTAGACGAGGATATCATCGATGAACACGATTACCGATCGATCCAGCATTGGTCGACAAACCCTATTCATCAAATCCATGAACGCTGCGGGGGCGTTCGTCAATCCGAAAGACATTACGCGGAACTCAAAATGTCCATAACGCGTGCGAAATGCAGTTTTCGGTATGTCTTCTTCCCTCACCTTCAACTGATGGTACCCAAACCGAAGGTAGATTTTCGAGAACCAACTTGCGCCTTGCAATTGGTCAAACAGGTCGTCGATCCTTGGTATAGGGTACTTGTTCTTCACGGTACGTTTGTTCAACTCGCGATAATCAATACACATTCTCATCGAACCATCCTTCTTCTTCACAAACAATACCGGAGCACCCCATGGGGAGATGCTCGGTTGTATAAATCCCTTCTCAAGTAGTTCGTCTAATTGGGCCATAAGTTCTTTCATTTCCACTGGTGCTAGTCGATATGGAGCCTTAGCCACGGGCTGGGCATCTGGTACTAAGTCGATTCGAAATTCAATCTCTTTGTCGGGTGGTATCCCAGGCAAATCCTCTGGAAACACCTCCGGGTACTCGCGTACCACGAGTACATCGTCTAGTTCTTTCACTTCCTTACACTTATCAATTACGTACACCAGATAAGTCTCGCATCCGCGCCTCAAGTAATTTGTTGCTTTAATCATCGAGATGACGTTTGGCATCGGGGCGTCACGATCTCCAAAGACCTCGACTTTGCTACCATCCGGAGCCTTGAGTTGGATTATCTTTCATTTACATATGATTTGTGCTTCGTTGGCAGTTAACCAATCCATACCCAACAAAACATCAAACCCACCCAAAACCATAACAAACAACCTGACAGGGAACCTATGACCTTCTATTTTTATCGTAGAGTTGTCAACTACATCGGTCACTCTCGCGGTTCTATCCTCAGCGGTTTCTACGCTAAAAGCCCTTTCTAGCTTACTGCCAGTGTACTTCACTCGTTTACAAAAAGGCGCAGATATAAAACTCTTACTGGCACCCGAATCAAATCATACAGAAACAAAAGTGTTGTCAAGGATGAACATACCTGACGCCACGTCGGGGTCTGCCCTGGCCTGGTCTTGCGTCAGCGCGTACGCACGAGTCTTTGCTCGGGGCCTCTCTTCTTTCTTCTCCGGGCCTTTCCCTTTCCCGGCTTCACCCATCTTCGGTTTCGGGCATTCCCTACTCAGATGACCCGCATCCCCACAGTTATAGCACTTGAAGTGTTGTGGGCACTCATGGGAGTAGTGCCCGGTCTTGCCACACTTAAAGCACAAGTTAGATCCCAGTCTACATTCACCTGCATGCTCCCTTCCACACTTCTTACAAACAGTCGGCTCATTCACCCGAGCCCTCTTATCACGAGTCCCAAACATCTTTCCACTAGTTCGCTTATTTGAGAAGCTCGGTCTCTTCTTCGGTTCCTCAATGGCGGCATCGTTTAATGCCAGATCATCATACACCACACCACTGAGTTCTACCACCGAATCATTGGTGCTAGGGGTGTTTGCTTTGATAAAGATGCGGACCTTGTCCGGCAGTCCCTGGATATAACAAGAAATCTTTCTTTCCTCAGTCATGACAAGATGTGGCACCAGACGTGCCAGTTCATTGAACCGCGTGGTGTACCGCCGGTGCGTCATGCTCCCGGCCTTAATCCCAGAAATTCCCTTTCTACCTTTTCAATCTCATTCCTTGGACAGAAATTCTTGATCACTAAAGTTTTCAAATCAGCCCACATCATCGCATCCACAACCTCGCTCCCTTTTGCTTGACGTACACCTTCCCACCAATGGGATGCTTCCTCTCTCAAGGAGTTAGCAGCAAATTTCACAACTTGATCCGTTCGACACTCGCTCAGGCGAATGGCAGCTTCTATACGGATTACCCAATCAAAAGTAGCCACCGCGTCCTTCTTCCCAGTCAGGACCGGCGGGTCACATGCCTTAAAGGACTTATAGTCGCAATCACGGTTAAGCGGTGCGTTGATTGCCTCAGTGTTCGGGGTATCAACCGCCGAGTTAGACCCACCTTCCCCATTAACCTTCTTCAATGCTTCAGCTAACAGACCTGGTAGTGAAGTCTTCATCAACTGTGTGAACTCTCGAGCTATAGCTGCCTTCACTTCTGGTTCAAAAGTGAAAGGTTGTTCTTCAACCAGTGTCTGCTCAGTTCCATGCACATTAACCGCCGGTTCAGTGTGAACACTTCCTTCTTCACTATACTCTTGGCGTGCAGGGGTCCTGCCACGCCCACCATTTCGACCGCCGGTACGACCACCGGTACGGCCCCCACTATGCCTTCCGCTCTTTCGTCCCGCCATTTCGTTCTATAAGACAAGGAATCCAACGTCATCACGCTAGTTAACAAATAAAATTCAATAAGCACTGTAAGATGTTAATATACACTGGCCATCTGCAATTAACCATTACACTACCTTTTGATTTCTATTTGACCACCTTTGTGATTCCATTAGAACACAAGTCCTTACCTAACCCTTTCTAAGGCGTACTATATATGTAAATATATATATATACTACCTTCATACCTGATGTTGTGGCTCGAGTTACCCGTACTGGCATCCGCTTTTGGTCCCATTCATAGTTTAAGTTCAGACACCGGGAGTGTCCGAATCTCTCAAACTATTGCTCTGATATCAACTTATAAGGTCCCAAACCTGGGAGGCCTCACTTGTTGGATTTACTCATTCACAAACAGTTCTTAAACTTGAATATCAAATAACGCAGCGGAAAATACTTCATTAAACATAACCATTACATTGTTCAACATGCGGAAGCGTAAACATTGTCTAAACCATAAATACATCGTAAATAAAACATAACAGGATACCAGTCTTCATTATCAGTCGGGTACTCATCTCGCTAGCTAAGCATCACCTTCCATCCTCATAACATGCCTTAACCTGAATGTGCATATTAAAAAGTCAGCTACGCTGGTGAGTTCCAATTTTTCATTCGATTTAAGAAATGGTTCATCATTCAAAACATTCATTAGGGTTTAACATCACGTATAAGAAAACAGGGCCTTTCGTTCATCGTTAAAAACCTTCAAACATTTATCCTCATCATAAACACATTGAACGGATCATTTGTTTAAAACATTTAACATTCATTTAAGTCATACATTACTATCTAAATTTGTGTTACCATTCGTACCGTCATTTAGTATGGTATTGCCCCTAAGGCTTAACTGCACGAAGACCGACAATACCATACATTCCGTCAACTCCCTTTTGTATTGCCCCCGAGGCTTAACTGCACGAGGACTGACAATACCCATTTAGTTGCCCCTATGGCTCTCATGTCCATAAACCGAAAACTTCCATCGACGGCTATGGCTCACGACCATAACACCGTCGGATCATAATTTAACCTTACATAGGGTCACGTTAACCCCTGAGTAACCGTCGTTACTCCCATACCAGTTGTACAACATCATAACCATTGGCAGGCCACCAAGACACTGCCCCTGTTGTTCTTGTGGCAACTATGGCTCGCTGTCCATAATCTACCACAAGGCTGGGAATTACATTTCCAGACTTCATTCGTCAATTCCATTCATTCGACATATTAGATTTGTAATGACTTCTTTAAAACCTTTGCCCTTTCTTTTCTTTTCATAAAACCTTTCATTCATTTTCAAAACCCTTTACCTTCAGTTAAAACCATTTCTTTATAAACATTTCGTTCGTAAACATTCCATTTATAAACTTTCTTTCCATAAACCGTTCATTCCAAATCCTTTCATTTAGTAAACATAGTTTCATAAGCATCATTTCGTAAACATCGTTTCGTAAAATATCATTTCGTATGTATGCACACCAGCCCAAAAACATTATATAAAACATTTAAAAGAGGGCTTCTAGAACTCACCTGATAAGCTAATCTGGGTTGTCCTAAACGAAGGTCCCACAATGTCACCTCCGATCTGAATTGATTAGTTAATACACATCTGACCAACCCCCGACTCTAACAGTTTAACCTTCTAAACATACTGACTTTACCTAAACAGCCTGATGCCTGCGCACTTAGCAAGTGCGCAGGGCCCTGCTCTTGCGTACTTAATAAGTACGTAAACCTCGCTTCATGCGTACTTGATAAGTACGCATGATCCTCTTCCTGCGTACTTGATAAGTACGTAGGACCCTCTTCCTGCGTACTTAATAAGTACGCTGGATCTGCTTCTCCGCGAAAACCCTAACTTTCGCCTTCGGGTCTGATCACATCAAGATCCCGAACTTGTTTACATTCAAAACGTTTTATTTTCATTAAGGAACTCAAAACTATGATTTTCTTCCAGTTTCATCCGTAAAAACGTTACATTTTTGTCCAAACCCCGAGAACCCAAAAACGAACAAAAACTTAGATCTAGGTTGGATCGTTACCTGTATCGAGCTTCTGATCCGGAGGTTCTTCTCACGAGCTCTGGAGCAACACACTTCTTCAATCTCGGGTCGATCCGCTAACTTTCTCTCTCTATAGTTTCTCTCTCTAGATGTTACAAATGAGAGAAATGGATGGTGACCTTGGCTATTTATAGGGCAGGCTCCCCTTCTAGCCCGCCGGCCCATCCGACCCGACCCGTCATGCCTCGATCGTTTATTCCGTTATTATAACTGTAGTTTTATTTTGGGATGTTACAATACTAGCATATCCATTAACTTTGAGCAAGCCTATAGTAACAATGATAGATCTATTGTATTTGACCAATCCACCTAGTTTGATTGACCCTTTGGAGGGAGCCTGATCGGTGTCGAAGGGACCGGTCAAGATAAAGATATAGAGTGTCCTAATCACCTTAAACTAGTTAGGGTAAGAAGGGTGTCGAACCACAAAGAGTTTGTGGTCGGTGCTTAACTTCAATTAACAATGTGATTTATGAAGTTGCAATGGGTCTTTCTGACCAAACACAAGTAATGATTGAGGTGAAATTAACAAATCCAACAAGCAATGATTATCAACTAGCTAAACGATCACGAGTAATCAAGTAGCAAATACACGGTTTAGATTGTAACAATAATTAAAAATGAATCACACCCAGGTTTCAAGTCCACAAGTAATTAGGGATTATCACACCAACATATGAGTTCAAACAATCAAATGGTTATCCAAATCAAATTAACCAAATCTAACCAAGAACATCAACATTCATACACCATCGGCAAATAATGTAAAACAATATTCACGAATGAAATCGAGACAAATGTATGCAATATAGAATTAGATAAATCAATAGATTCAACACAAATCAAAGTTCATAGCAATTATCATCTAACGGGGTCAATGGTGCAAGAATTTATCGACTCCCGTGAGTTCATAACCATACTAAACACAAAGATTCAAGTATTTCAAACCAAACGATTACAAGAATTGTTTCTCAAAGCTAGCATATGATAAAACCCTAAAAACTTACAAACAATCCACCCGGGAATGATTACCGGTTGATTAGCCGCTCATGGTTGTGGAATTCATCTTCGATTCTTCAATAATTCGGTATCAATCTTCCAAATCGATCTTGGAATGGTGTTTTCTAGCCTCCAATCGCCCCCCAAAATCGCCCAAGAACTGTTGTAAAAGTGGTGATTTCGAATTTGGAGAAGAAACCCCCAATTAAACACCAAAATCGGCTGTTTCCTGAAAATTCGCGTCCAGAAAACGTAACCAGCGTAAGCCTACACTGGGTTGGCGTAAGCTTACGCCGCCACACTGGAAGCTGCTGTGAAAGAAATGTTCAGGCGTAGGCCTACGCTGGGCGGCGTAAGCTTACGCCAGGTGGCGTAGGCTTACGCCAGGTCCTGAGTTTCTGCCCCGTTTTCTCCTTGTCTCTTCCGACTCTTGCATCTCTCACCTAATATCTTCCAAAATCATACTTTAAGCTTTCAACACCTACACATGCATAGCTACACAAAACTTTTGTATTCCACATGTTAATTTACATAAATATAACATGTTACACCATTTAATGCATAAAACTTTGGTCGCTTATCACATCCCCACACTTGAGTTTTGCTTGCCCTCAAGCAAAGTCTTTTGCTTCAAATCCACATTACAAATTCTCAAACAATTGTTTTAACTCAACATAAGTTAAGGTCCAAGGTCATGCCAGATTCATAAGAATTATACTCTCAATAGATTTACAATCCAACAAACAATTTATGACTTTTTAAACAAAAGGAAACACTTGAACGAGCTTAACTCATATCCAGTTATGGCTTTGAATGCACACACCCCTCACAATCAATCACTCCACTCGGTTTCATATTTGGGCTAGCGATGATGTGCTAGTATTTTTCACTCGAAACCAAACAAAGAACCACATTATCATAGGCTTGCATATTGATCACATCTCCACCTACTAACACAACTAAAACACACAAATCAAAAGGTCTTTTAAGGGTTGTAATGTAGGTTAGGGTTACGGGTATGGATAAGGATTTTTAAAGTGGCTAAATGTGAGTGGAATTCAACTAATGAAACTACAAATCAATCCTAAAACTTTCAAATCTCTACTATGGGTATAAATGACCCATTAACACTAAAATTCATATTTCTTCAAACTATCAAATGAAACTTGGGTTAAATTGACCCAATAACATCTTTTATTATAATTCAAACTAATACTCAAAACCTTTGGGCACATGTTGACCCAATACTATTTTTGTATTTCTTTTTCATTCATTTTTTTTCAATTGCAACCGCAACTTCAATAATCTAAGTTAATTGAATTCCAACTCACGGGTTTAAAAAGAAAAGGCTAAAAAGGTGAATGGGATAATGTTATGGGTTTTGTCAACAGAAAAGGTATAGGCTCAGAGTGGGCATCTAGTGGATATTAACGGGTAAGGGTATCAAAATGGCTAAAAATAAAAAGGTTTCTCCTAACGCCTTTATCATTTTTGTGCAATTAATTGGTTCAAGGTCTCAACATGTATCAATAATATGCAAGTTCTAAAATGTGAAACAAAGTGGCTAAACACTCAAGTAAGAGAATATTTATATCAATTTGGCTCAAAATCTCACAACATGGTGGAAAATAGGTTACCGACATGTGCATGCAAGCCGTCACCTTCAATTTTGTTACTCCCAAATCTAACATTTCCAATTTTTTTTTTATTTGTTGGAAAAACTTAATCAAGTAACTTAATGAATTAACCATGACCAAAGACCTCTACCAAACACTTTGTAAAACAATTATTCAAAAATTTGCATGGTTTTATTGATTTCTCACATCCCCACACTTGAACCTTACATTGTCTCAATGTAAATAGTTATAAAATATAAAAGTGCGGTTTGTGGGTGCAAAAACATCCAATACCCAATATCTTCAAATATCCAACTCAAAGATTACCATAACCATAAGCACCAACCCAACCACAATCAACCAAGTTTCAAACAAAAACACACCAAAACACACAAAAACAAACAAGAATAATATAGTTCAATCAAAGTAACATAAATATGAGAAAGAGTACGTGGACCTGATTAGAGGCGATCATAGAGTGCCTGAACCACCACCAAAAATGGACTCGTAAGTCTTCCATGAGCCTTCCCCATCCTAAAACACACAACACAAAACAAAACAAAGACAATCACAAGCCGGGTTGCCTCCCGGTTAGCGCTAAGTTTATTGTCCTCAGCCCGACATTACCTCCTTATGGAGGTTGAAACACAAACTTGCTTCCATTAGCTCCCCCACCACCTTGGTTGTTATCACTCCAACTCCAAGTCTCCTCTCTTGTAAATTCCACATCAAACAAATCTCCTTTCTCGTTCGGATGTTGGACATGGTCGGGTGGCTTCTTTGCATCTTTCGACCTCTCAGTTTCCTTCTCGGTTGCCTTCGGCTCGTCTTTCACATTAAACCTGTCAAACATAATACCTTTCTTTTTGGTGTCACCCTCATTTGCCTTGACACGAGGATGACACACGTTAGTAGTAACCGATTTTGAACATTTCTTTTCAACCGAATATGTAAATAAATTTGAAAAAACATTTATGTTCAACTTACGATTCCCAAAGGTCATGTCAACAGTTCCGTTTTGACAATTGATTTGCGCATTTGCGATTGCCAAAAACGGTCTTCCCAAAATCACTCGTGGCTCCTCCTCCTTAGAAAGTGGTGCATAATCGAGCACCAAGAAATCTCCCGGATAGTAAAATTCTCCAATCTTCATAGCCACTCCCATTAATTTCCCCCGAGGCCGCGTGCGTGTAGCATTTGCTAACACCAAGGTAGTGGTGTATTCTTCTAATGGACCAAAATTGTATTGGTCATATATGCTCCCCGGTAAAATGCTCACCCCCGCTTTATAATCTAATAATGCCAATTTGGTTTTAAATTCCCCAATTTGAATAGGAACTAAGGGTTCTCCAAACTCAATTTCTTCCTCTTCTCTTTCTTCACATTCTTTATTATCATGGGCTACATCAATTGCACTAACATGATGTTTTGGGTTCAAAGTGGTGTCACTTGGCAATTTACCTTCATTTTGTTTGAGTTGAGCTATTTCTTGTGCTAATTGCCCAACTTGTCTCTCCAATGCCACAAAAGACTTGTCTCTCACTTCATTCTCCTTCTTTGATTCTTTCATCATCTTCAATAGTGCATCCAACTTTGAATTAACCGCATTATCACCCCCTGATGACTCATCTTGTTGTTGATGGTCTTGATTGTAATTCCTTGGGGGGTAATTTGTGTTCCGGTTATTGTTATAAGAGCTCCTTTGGTAACCACCCGAATTATAATTGCTTTGTTGACGAGGTTGGTATGACGAAGTACCTTGATTTGAACCTTGGAAATTTGGGTTCAATTGGTTTGACACATCCCCATATTTGAAATTGGGATAATTCCTCGAGCTCGGGTGATAGGAGTTTGAGTTTGTATCATATGGTTTCCTATCACCATAAACTTGGTTCACGTCTTCTTGTCTACCTTCTAGGAATGGGCAACTCATGGCTTTGTGCCCCAAATCTCCACAACACTCACAAACATCAAAACGGGTTTTCACACCCGCTACTTCCTTTTTCTCTCCTTTTTTCAACAAGGCCAACTCTTTCTCCATAGAAGCTAACCTCTCTTTCGTCTCATAGTCGGCAGATTTTGAAATTGGGTGTTTGGCTCTTCGGCTAGCCGATGCCTCGGCTTTTGAACTTTGGCTCATTATTTCTAAGAAATCCCAATCATCTTCTTCGGGATTAGACAACAATGTCCCATTACTTGTGGACTTCAAGTACTTCCTCTCCTCTTGAGTCAAACCATCCACAAAGCACTTCACTAGTTCCCACAACTCGATTTGATAGTGGGGACATTTCCTCAACAACTATTTGAAACGGGTAAAAGCTTCATGTAAAGGTTCACCTGTTTGTTGTTGAAAAGTCTGAATCTCAATTCGGGAGTCATCCGTCTTTGCAACCGAGTAATATTCGTCCAAGAAAACTTGTTGCATTTCATCCCATGTGTGGATGCTATTAGCCGGCAATGTGATGAACCATTGCTTTGCTCTATCTTTGAGGGAAAACTGAAAAAGTCAGAGTTTGACCTCATTTTGGTCAAAGTTTTCATCCCCAATGGTGTTACAAATGGCGGTAAACTCGGCTAAATGGGTGTATGGTTCTTCGGTAACCATGCCTTGAAAATGTGGGAGAACGTTGATGTAATTCGGTCTTGACTTGAACCTCCTCATTCCCGGAATTGGTGGAACAATTGGAGAAGCATTCTCCGAAATAGCCGGTCGAAAGCGACCATTAACTCCACCCATAGGGGCTACCGGTTGTCTTCGGTTTTCATTGTTGTAGCCCCCATTAACTCTCCTCCCTTCTTGTCTAGGAGGATAACCAAATCTCTTAGGTCTACCCGTTCGACCCATTGGTTGTCTCGCCCTTTGGTGAACATAAGTCACCTCTTCTTCCTCTCCAAAGCCTTGCCCCTCGTTATATTCTCCAAATTGGCTCCTCTCACCATCTTCATACTCGTAATCTCCAAACCCATCACCATTCCCAACATCTTCATTATCATCATACCCAAAGTATTCACCATCGTCGTCCTCCCAACCATCGTTCTCATTGTCATTTCTTGGTTGAGCTCCAAAGATGTTTCCAGGAGGGGTTTGATTTTGTTTTGGTCCCCTTCTTCCTTGGTACGTGGGATTGGTACGGATGTTAACGGGTCGGTTTTGTTAAACTGGACCCGACCCACGGGGTAGGTTGTTATTGATAGGTATAGATGGGGTTGGGGTTTGGTGAGGTGGAGTTGGTGGGCGGTTAGGGATAGGGCCTCTGTTTGGAGTTGGGCCACGGTTTCTCATGCTAGATCCAGAATGACTGCTTTCACCATCCATAGATGATGGTTCCGATGAAATAGGTTGTAGATTTTGTTGTTGGGTTCGGTTTTGCCTTGCTATTTTCTCAATTTCTGGTTCAAAAATAAGCGGTGAAGTCCTCCCGGATGAACGGGTACGCATGCACTAATCTGTCACCTGCACACACAAACAAACACCACGCGTAACACAAAAATAGAAGAAGATTAACCAAACAAAACAAGTAACAAAAATAAGTAAACAAGTAATCTCAAAAATCAACTAGAATAAAACACAAGCGCACACACTCCCCGGCAACGGCGCCAAAATTTGATCGGTGTCAAAGGGACCGGTCAAAGATAAAGAATTAGAGTGTCCTAATCACCTTAAACTAGTTAGGGTAAGAAGGGTGTCGAACCACGAAGAGTTTGTGGTCGGTGCTTAACTTCGATTAACAATGTGATTTATGAAGTTGCAATGGGTCTTTCTGACCAAACACAAGTAATGATTGAGGTGAAATTAACAAATCCAACAAGCAATGATTATCAACTAGCTAAACGATCACGAGTAATCAAGTAGCAAATACACGGTTTAGATTGTAACAATAATTAAAAAGGAATCACACCCGGGTTTCAAGTCCACAAGTAATTAGGGATTATCACACCAACATATGAGTTCAAACAATCAAATGGTTATCCAAATCTAACCAAGAACATCAACATTCATACATCATCGGCAAATAATGTAAAACAATATTCACGAATGAAATCGAGACAAATGTATGCAATATAGAATTAGATAAATCAATAGATTCAACACAAATCAAAGTTCATAGCAATTATCATCTAACGGGGTCAATGGTGCAAGAATTTATCGACTCCCGTGAGTTCATAACCATACTAAACACAAAGATTCAAGTATTTCAAACCAAACGATTACAAGAACTATTTCTCAAAGCTAGCATATGATAAAACCCTAAAACTTACAAACAATCCACCCGGGAATGATTACCGGTTGATTAGCCGCTCATGGTTGTGGAATTCATCTTCGATTCTTCAATAATTCGGTATCAATCTTCCAAATCGATCTTGGAATGGTGTTTTCTAGCCTCCAATCGCCCCCCTAAAATCGCCCAAGAACTGTTGTAAAAGTGGTGATTTCGAATTTGGGGAAGAAACCCCCAATTAAACACCAAAATCGGCTGTTTCCCGAAAATTCGCGTCCAGAAAACGTAACCAGCGTAAGCCTACACTGGGTTGGCGTAAGCTTACGCCGCCACACTGGAAGCTGCTGTGAAAGAAATGTTCAGGCGTAGGCCTACGCTGGGCGGCGTAGGCGTACGCCAGGTGGTGTAGGCTTACGCCAGGTCCTGAGTTTCTGCCCCGTTTTCTCCGTGTCTCTTCCGACTCTTGCATCTCTCACCTAATATCTTCCAAAATCATACTTTAAGCTTTCAACACCTGCACATGCATAGCTACACAAAACTTTTGTATTCCACATGTTAATTTACATAAATATAACATGTTACACCCTTTAATGCATAAAACTTTGGTCGTTTATCAGAGCCCATGGTGATTGTTACTGAATTTAAACTTTAAAATTTTAAGGGTAACCTGTGGGTTATGCCTAAACTTGGTTGGAGGGTTGATATGCACAATGTTTGAACTTGTTTGCTCTCATACTTACACTATAGAATGCATGACACAGTGAATTGTAATACTTTTCAAAACTTTGTTAAACTATGATAAAACCTTCGTATCTCACCAACTATTTTTAGTTGACAGTTCACTTACATGTTTCAGGTACGCTAGCATGAGACTTGTTTGTGAATCACATAGGATGCTTTGGACTTGGATTACCTATTAAATTAAACTTGTATTCTTGTTATGCTTTATTTTCATTTCTTGTATTGAACATTTGAAAGTTATTAATAAAATATTTAAACTTTAATAGTCAACCTTGCGCTTTTGAACAACCGCGTCCGCCCCGACGTATAATCCGCCGTCGGTTGGGGTGTGACTGAGGGTTTAAACCCTGGCCACCAAAAGAATCAACCTATTTACACCTAAAATCGTTTAGAGAGAGAGATTATCCTAGAGTGAAAAAGTGCAAGAAACATCACTTTTTGCATAAGATCGGCTCATATACTCTTATCCATTGATAGAGATCTAGAATACACGAAGAAACAATGTCTTTGAGTTAAGGATTGAACCCAAATCTCTATTTTTTTTATTTGAAATGGGTTCTCGGATAAACTTAGGGTTTTCATCTCAAAGATCAAGTGTTTACGTGTAATATTATGTATAAAGCCTTGATCTAGCTTCATGGAAGCTAGATAAACTATTTAGACGTAAAAAGTGGTCGAAAACCGGCTTGTTAGGGTTTTTTGTTCATGTGGCGACACCGCCTCCAGTGGCGAAACTAATCAGGGAAGAAAGGCGTGACGCCCGAGGTTTGCCAATGATTGGCGACACGTTTAGTAGGCGAAAATGATAGTGTCGCCATAGTCATGTGGCGACCCTAGGTGAGCGAAACTAAGTCCATAACGCAAGTTCTAGCAGACGCTTCCATGACGATACTAATAGTGTGCGTGGGGACATTGCCTAGGCGAAACTGATAGTGTGCCTAACAACATACATAGTGTGCGTGGCGACATTGCCTAGGTAACACTGAGTGTTTGGCGAAACTAGTCAGAAATGATCGTTTTCGCATGTTAACTCTTATGCAGATCGACTAACAAGTAACCTAACTTAGGCTTTTCGTTAAGAGTTAATTACCAACGACCATGTGAGTTCTAGATCCCCTCGTCTTTGCTGGTTATAGTTCATTAGTTACTTGAAACACTTTCGAGTAATATCATGTCTCACATGACTTTGAAGTTTGTTACTAAAATGGGTTTCCTTATCCTGTGAAATCTTCTATAGGTATGAATCTATTTCTATTTCTATAAGTATGAAAGATTTGAATATGAGTGAGAGACGGTGGTTAGAACTGTTGAAAGATTATGACAGTGTGATTTTATTCCACCCAGAAAAGGCTAATGTCATAACCGATGCCTTGAGTAGAAAGGAGAACCACAATTTTATCCGAGCGAAGTCTAACAGACTAATTGTGACGCAAGATTTCTTGAGTCAAATCAGCAAGGCGTATGATGAAGCTTTAAAAGTCAAGAATGGTTGGTCAACAAGAAGTCATGGAAGTTAAAACTCATGGTGTAAGACTAGGATTGGCCAAATGTGGGTGCCTAAGGTAGGAAAGGTTAGGGCTAAAATTCTAGACGATACCCATAAGTATCGTTATTCAATTTATCCGGGAATTACACAGATGTATCAGGATATGAAGAAGAACTAACGGTGGTCGGGTATGAAGAATGATGTGACCATGTATGTAAGTAATGTTTGACTTTCTTACAAGTAAATGTCGAATACCAGAAGGCCTATGGAAAGACGGAGCCTATAGAGATACCAAAAAGAATGGAAATGAGAACATATCACTATGGATTTCATAATAAAGCTATCTCGTACAGCTAAAGATTATGAATACTTTAAATAGAGATACGTACGTTTACTACAACAGAATATATACTAGAAGCACTATACGTATAAAATGAAAACTAATTTCGCATAATTAATCGAACACGCACATGCATCGACAACTATTAGTAAATTGATTTACCGACCATGTGAAATTATTCAAGCAATCAAGTATGCTATCAAAGCTATGAAACTTTATTTTATCTTCTAATTTATGGCATTTAAACAAAGGACATTAAAAAGTCAGAGAAATGTCACCTCTATTTAAAAGAGAGCATTGATGCATATTTAACCTAGTGAGATACACCCAAGACGTGTCGTTTCCCAATTAGAAGTTATATGATGAAGGTCACAAATCTCATATAATATAAGGTTATGAAAACAGAAAATGACCGATTAATCATTCAAATTATCATATTAGTCTTTACTTATAAAAATTTCTAACGAACCTGAGCTTGACACATATTTTTTTAGCGTCCAAGATTCTTATCCTCGCTCATCACAACCTAATTGTTCCCGAATTCCTTGTCTCCTACGTCTGTTTCCTTTTGATGTGGTCACTTGCAAGTCACTAGAAAACAACATATATATGGATAAAACCAGAAGTTATAATCGTTTAATATAGGTTTGAAAGGGATTTTAAAAAGTTTATAAATTTAATTATTACTTGTAATATAATATATAAAAAGTACTATGTCGACAATATAAAAACTAATCATTTGAAAAAAGTGATTATTTTAATTGTTATTAATTATAAAATGATATATAAAACTTTTAGTACTCTTATACAAGTATCTTTTTAAAGAAATATTTTTTAATATTTTTTACATGTACACCTAGCTACTCGATTGATAAATGAAACGTCGTCGTTTTTCTTTCCTATGGCAATGACGACATGTTATCGCTATAGGATTTAAGTTGCCTAAATCACAGTTACCTAAATGACACACTGAATGGGTTAGGGTTTTAACTTGTGAATCCTTATCCTAGTTCATGCAGCTTCTTCACGAATATTAAAGGTATGTATATATCTATGTGAATGTTTGGATGTGTGTATGTATTTATATATGTATGTGTGTATGTAAATCAACGAAATATGAAAACCGTGAAAAGGCAACTCAACTATACTATGGTAACACTAAAAGAAATCAGAGCAATAGCGGCGACACCATTAGCGGCGACACCAGAAATGTCGCCGCTATTGCTCTTGATCCGTGTTTCATTTCTTAATCAAAGATCTGACGGTTGATTGAAAGTTAATCGGACGGATGTGGTTTTAAGACCAATAGCGGCGACATGTCGCCGCTATTGCTCTTGATCCGTGTTTCATTTCTTAATCAAAGATCTGACGGTTGATTGAAAGTTAATCGGACGGATGTGGTTTTAAGACCTTTAGCGGCGGGGTATTTCACTCCATCGACGACCTCACTTCTGCTCCTCCCCCCAAAATCACTTACTTTTACTCTCCCAAAATCGAAATCACCACCACCTCCAACCACCACCACCTCGCAGCACCTGCAACCACCACCACCTCGCAGCACCTGTTACACCGCCACCACCTGCAACCACCACCACCTCGCAGCACCAGCACCTGAAACCACCACCAGCTCGCCGCACCACCACCTAAAACCACCACCAACTCGCTGCCACCACCTGCCATTGCTGATACAACTATCCGGGAAATGATTAGAGGTTTTTTGGAATTTCTTGTGAAGTGGGGATGAAGACGAGGGCGACGACGAGGATGACGACGAGGATGAAAATTAATTGTTTAGTTTTGTTGTTGTTTAAAGATTCGAAATAGCTTGATTTGGTCAAAAGTTTTAATATTTGTTCTAACTTTATATATTTAATGTATTTGTGGTTATGCTTTTGTTATATTGGGCCAAAAAAATAAAAAATAGCGTTTTGGTGATGCATGTATGTTTGTAGAAAAACTGAAAATAATGAAAATACGAATAAACTGCAAAACAGGTCAGATTAGCATTAGCGGCGACACATTTGGCATTAGCGGCGACAAACTAGGTATTAGCGACGAGACATTAGCGGCGACTGTCGCCGCTATTGAGTATTAGCGGCGACATTTAAAACATTAGCGGTGACAAATGTCGCCACTATTGAGTGTATTTTTTGTAGTGTAACCAAATCAACAAAATATGAAAACAACAATGCCCTTTCAAGTGATGTTCGTTAAGGAAGTCTGTCAAAAACACCAACTTGTAAGAGCTCTTTAATTAAATGACCTTTTTGTTCTACAAGAAATTATGCACAGTTCCTGACTAATTATAGTATACTTAAACTAGTTCTTTTAACCCTAGCGTCGCGGCGGGAGTTTGGTCATTTTTCTCCCGTGTCATGCGGTTGGTTGTTATCGGTTCGACTCACCGAAAATTATAAAAACGAATATCGAGACTGGTTCCGCTTTCAAAAACTAAAAACAGTCATTCACACCGTTTTAAAAAAAACATTATATCAGAACGTTGAAAAAAAATTAAAAACAGTCGTGCCGTATTTTGAAAAAAGTTAAAAAAAGAAAGTTATTAAAAAAACGAAAGTAATAGAAAATGAAACGGGCTAAAAACGTATATTTAAAAAAATTATATCGGAACCTTGAAAAAAAAGTAAAAACAGTCGCGCACTACGTATTTTGAAAAAAGTAGAAACGTGACATGAATTCTATGGTGAATGCACTGTTCCCTGGGTTGTATTTTAAAGTTAGTTATATATTACTAGTTTAAATCCCGTGTCTATATACGGGATGAAAAATATCAATATGTAAAATTTCTAAATATTTATGTATATATTTTACAGGTGTAAAAATATATTACATATACTAAGGATATAAACAAACTAAAAATATGTAAAAATTAATATATAAGTGGGTTTCAAAAATACGTTAACTACTATTTAATTTAATTTGACTTTTATTTACTTTTTGATTGAAATAAAAGTTACATAATTAAATTTCAGAGTTTTTTTATAATAAGGGATAATTTAAAATAAATGTGTTTTATTAGTATAATTAATTTTTTTTTAAATATATTATTATTAAAATATAGAACTGCATTAAATAAGAGAGAGAGAGTCGGAAAAAAAAATGGTGAGAATAAATATGGAGACGACACGTGGCACTAAAAAAACCTTTATTTATTATATAGTATAGATTACTAATGGAAATGTTATCACCGACTACTTTCCTCCCTTAATTTTGAGAAAATAACAAGTTTGACCCTTAAATTTGTAAATTGGCATTTTAACCCTCTTAGTTTTAAAATTTTGCGTTTACCCCTGTAGTATATAGTCTAATTTTTCTCTATAACTTTAGTTCTTTAATTAATTTTTTTTCTTGACGTTCGAGTATAAATTTCATAAAAAACGAAGTCGTATTCAATGTAGGGTATTTTTTAGGTGTCGTGAGTTATATCGACTAAACGTAACGTGTTGGTACCGCGAAAAATGAGACCGAAAACAACTGAAAAACATTGGTTCCGTTATATAACTATCTTTTGTCTATGTTTCGATCTCCATAACAGAGTCGTTGTAACTTGATACGTTTCTTCTATGTAGTTAACCACATTTCTTTTTATGTATGTTTAGCCAAGTTAATAGCACCCCCTCAACCGTTTAAGGCCCGTCTTTCACCGCCACGGATCGCGGGCATTGGTGAAGCTTCATTAGGGCTCGGGTGCCGTCCCACCCTCTACGATTTTTCTTCAAGTTTCGCCACTAAACACGAGACTAATTTTCTAGTTGATATCAAATGCCTCTTGACCGCTGTGCTTTCATCCCTTTTGGGGGTGTTTCTGCAAACAAGGTTTGCTTTTCATGGGATATTTATCTTAAACGTTTATTGATTAATTGCTTTATATCAGAAAATGTATTTTAAACTCTCAAACTGATCATCCTTATGAAGCCTATATAAGAAGCATATAGTACAAAATTATGAAACTCATTAGTTGTCACTTGAAGGATATTAAAAAGGAACAAAGAACATGTCTTTACCTTATTATACCAAATCATTTGAGATATAAATTTAGAAAAAAAGTGATTACCAAATGGATACAATAAAGCAAACAAAACTTTGATATTGCTCCTTGAAAAGTGTATAAAGTTAAATGAACAAACTAAATTCTTACCAACCTTAAAAACCAACGTAGGTGGCTAATCCAAAGCCATCGACATACGCCCACTTTTATGTTATTTTTTTTAAATGCATACTATATTAAAACAACTAGAAAGAAGCTAGCAAAAAACTAAGGCCATACAGAACTAAAAATAACAAAACAAACCAACAGGAACAAATTACATATCAGTCCCCACCCTAGAGGTTGAAGGAGCACCAGCTTTCCCAGTCTTTAACTACAATTCCCCTCCTATTTTTTGCCCAAAGGAAACTTGTGCATTTGAGACCTTCTCATAACCATTTGAAGGATGCCCACTTTTCTGTTATAAATTTAGTTTTATAACAAGGGCTTGGTGAGTTGGTTAAGTTGTCTTTGTTAAGGTGTGTTCCAGGTTTTCTTATCGCAGGATCAAAACCTTCTACAGGCATTTTTTTTCTCCCTTTAGTCCAGCCAATTTTTTTTCTCCCTTTAGTCCTCCTCAATCCAACAAAGACTTCTCATAACTATTGTTTTTTTTTGTTGTTTTTTTTTCCTTTAAGATTTCTTACTTTTTTCTTTTTTTATTATTTTTTAAACTATTAGGTCGCTATTTAAGAAACACAATACCCTTTTCTATCTATGGTTCAATCTTCAAAACCAAAACGCCTTAAATTCGTATATTTCTTTTACGTACTGAAGTACGTTTGTGTGGTTCGATCTCCAAAACTGAAGCGCCTCAAATTCGCACATTTCTTTGATGCACTTAAGTACATTAGATTGACTAACTAATGTGATGGTATCTTGAAAAATTAGATCGACACACCCGAGTCGCAGTAACTTTATACGTTTCTTATGTGTACTTAACCACGTTTATTTTTGTGTTTAGCAACGGTAATGCCATCGCCTCAACCGTTTAAAATCTGCCTCGCACCTCGGGGCGCAAAGGCCTCTCGCCGCGACCTTCATGTTTATTTTCAAATAATAAACTTCCACTTTCATATACAACCCTCATGTTTCAACATTTTATTCTACAAGAAAACTGAACCGCCTCAACTCTATACGCTTCTTATATATACATAAGGATGGCAATGTCGCCGCCGCAACACGACTAACGATGTTTGCATATGCGCTGCATCGCTCGTATTTAGTTATGTACCTATCCACGTTAATAACACCGTACCGTCTCGCTGCATCGCGTGAGTATTCATTTCTAGTATATACTTAAGATGCAATGCATAAAATCGTTTTCATGCTCCCAAGGAAACTAGCTTGCGTGTTTCTATCTTGAGTGCATAGTTTGAGGGGGAGCCAAAAATATTTTAACATCACCAAAAATCTTGGAAGAAACTTATAAAAATGAACACAAAAAATAAAAAAACATTCAAAAACGTACATAAAGTTTATAATCAATCCAACGGTCGAAAAATTGTAAGATTCTTTGTGATATGTATCAAGATTCGGATATTTTCTAATACCTATCTTTACATATTCTCTGCGATCGTGGCATGTAATTTTTTATTTTATAGAAATTAATTAATTACTTGCATTTTTTTAACACCTAGTTTGCTAGTAGAAATATAGTACAATAAAATATACAAATTAGTAAGTTTGTATCCTGAAGTCCAAAAAACAATAATAAACACTAGTAAAAAAAACATCATTTATGGCGGATGAAATTAACCTTTTATGACGGTTTCGCACTCACCGCCGTAAATGTAACAAGATTAATTAAATTCTTTTTTTCTTTATTTTTGGAGCTCCGTAAATTTTACAATCACCGCCATAAATTCTATAAATTTAATAAATGCCGCCATAAATGATAAAACAATTTATATAATCGCAATAAATGGTTAAAGATGCTAAAAAACCGCCATAACTTGTAGATAATTATTTGTTAACCATCTTAAATTAATTAGATATCTCTGATTAATAAACCGTCTGTTACAAATATTTTATTTATTTCACTTTTATACATTAAAAAAATATCAAATATTTTAATCCCTTTGAAATTATAATAATAATTATAAGAAATTATTGGGTATTAATTCTTAACCCTAAACCTGCCGTCATTCTCAATCATACTTTAATCAACATTCAAGTTTCATTCAGAATTTCTTCATCATTCAACTTTCATTCATTCAATTGCTTGTTCTTGATTTCTTCTTCTCAAGATCTCTAACAAAAGAATGGTAACACTTATCATAATCATCTATTTTTAACATAACTTAAACTATTTGTTATATATTCGCATGTATTCATTTAGATTTAGAAACCCTTTAGATTATACCCGTCCGAAATTAATATATTAGAGATTAATTTCGGATGGTCCCTTTCAGGACTGCTTTTTGATTGTTTTATCTCATTAGAATATATATACGTTTAAACGAGTTGATTATTTAAAAAAAATCGAACAATTTCTCTTTACTCCATCAAGGTTGCTATATAAAAGCAAACTTGAGGAGTTAAGGGGAAATGCTGTCAGTTTTTTTAAATAATCAACCCGTTATAATGTATATATATGGGATGGAACAATCAAAAAGTGGGTTAGGATTAGGGCTGTTCAAAAAGCCCGCGGCTCGCTCGAAGTTCGCTCGAAAAAAGCTCGGAAAAAGCTCGGCTCGGGAAAAGCTCGGTTTTAAACGAGCCGAACCGAGCTGGCTCGAATTCTAAACGAGCCTCGAGCTAGGGTTGGCTCGGCTCGGGCTCGGCTCGGGGCTCGGCTCGTGGGCTCGGCTCGTCTAAATAACTAATATATATATATATATATATATATATATATATATATATATATATATGTGTGTGTGTGTGTGTGTGTTATATTTGAAATATGATGTTTTGATTTTTTATGTTAATTTGTTTTCAAGAACTCTGAGTTTTGGACTAAAATTTTACTTTATCTACAATTGTATTTACTCTCTACTTTGTAAGTTTTGGGTTATCTATGTTTTTTTTTGTATTTTATATATTGTCCCTTCCATCTATTTAGTTTTTTGAAGACAATCAACTTCAAACCGAGAATAAAATATTTTTTTGTTGTTTATATATATATTAATATGTAAAAAAAAAAAAACGAGCTGGCTCGAGCTTTTTACGAGCCGAGCTCGAGCTCAATTTTTCAGCTCGGAAAAAAAATCGAGCCGAGCCGAGCTGGCTCGTTTAATTTCGAGCTCGAGCTCGAGCCAAGCCTGGCTCGGCTCGTTTACAGCCCTAGTTAGGATTCACCACATGAATTAATTTTGGTTTATTCATTCACATCAAATTTATTCAGTTATACATGTTTTTTGTTTGTTTATTTATTTAAGATGGATCGTAACCACCGGATGTACGAAGTTAGACGTACTAACCCAAGATTTGTGATCGGCTTACAAAGTTTTTTTAAGACCGCTGAAAAGGATCGTGTGAAAAAAGGAAACGAAGCCATTCCGTGTCCTTGTATGGAATGTAAAAACTTTTCAGAATTTAAACAAATATCAGAAATCGAGTATCATTTGTTTAAGAATGGATTTATGTTTAATTATACTTGTTGGTCAAAACACGGAGAATCACTTGATAATCGTAGCACAACATCGATTACAATAGATGGTAATAATGATGACAACAATGCCCCGTATATTAGTGATGATAATGATAACTTAAATGAGGGCAATGATCATTTAAATGACATGTTCAATGACATGGAAACTAATACTGGCGACAATGATCAAGAAAAACTACAACAGATATTTGCCGATTCGGAAAAACCATTATATGATGGTTGTGAAAGTTTTTCTAAGCTTAGTGTTGTTTTGAAACTGTTTAACTTAAAGTCGAACTACGGATGGAGTGATAAGAGTTTTACAAGTCTATTGGAGTTCTTGCATGTCATGCTTCCTAAAGACAACGAGTTACCCATATCTGTATACCAAGCTAAGAAATTGATGTGTCCAATGGAATTAGAAGTTGAAAGAATACATGCATGTCCGAATGATTGTATGTTATATAGAAATTGATCGGTGTCGAAGGGACCGGTCAAAGATAAAGAAATAGAGGGTCCTAATCACCTTAAACTAGTTAGGGTAAGAAGGGTGTCGAACCACGAAGAGTTTGTGGTCGGTGCTCAACTTCAATTAACAATGCAAATTATGAAGTTACAACGGGTCTTTCTGACCAAACACAATCAATGATTTAAGTGAAAACTTTATAAACTCAACAAACAAATCAAGTACCAAACAAAACGGTTTAAGTTGTAAACAATAATTAAAAAGGGTATCACACCCGGGTTTCAAGCTCACAAATAATTAGGGATTATCACACCAACATTTGAGTTCAAACAATCTAATGGTTATTCAAATCTAATTAACCAAATCTAAACAAAAACATCAACATTCATACATCATCGGCAAATAGTGTAAAACAATATTCACGAATGAAATCGAGATAAATGTATGCAATATAGAATTAGATTAATCAATAGATTCAACATAAATCAAAGTTTATAGCAATTATCATCTAACGGGGTCAATGGTGCAAGAATTTATTGACTCCCGTGAGTTCATAACCATACTAAACACAAAGATTCAAGTGTTTCAAACCAAACGATTACAAGAATTGTTTCTCAAAGCTAGCACATGATAAAACCCTAAAAACTTACAAACAATCCACCCGGGAATGATTACCGGTGGATTAGCCGCTCATGGCGGTGGAAATCATCTTCAATCTTTCAATCGGATGTTAGAATCGTGTTCTTTATCCTCCAAGAACTCCAAAATCGCCCCAAGAACTGTGGTGTAAAAGATGGATTCGAATTTTGGGGAAGAAACCCCCAAATAAACCTCAAAATCGGCTGTTTCCCCGAAGTTCCGCATCTGAAACGTACCCAGCATAAGTTTACGCTGGGGTGGAGTAGGCTTACGCTGGGGGCCTGAAGGCTGCTGTGAAGAAAACACTCAGGCGTAGGCCTACGCTGATGGGGCGTAAGCTTACGCCGGTGGCGTAGGCTTACGCCAGTTGGCGTAGCCTTACGCTGACCCGCTGATGCTTCTGTTTGCAATTTGCCTTCGGCGTAGGCTTACGCTGTAGCAGCGTAGCCTTACGCTGACCCTGCATTTTGCCCCGTTTTCTCCGTGTCTCTTCCGACTCTTTCATCTCTCGTCTAATATCTTCCAAACTCGTACTTTAAGCGTCCAACACCTGCACATGCACAGCTACACAAAACCTTTGTATTCCACATATCAAATTGCATAAATATAACATATTACACCTTTTAATACATGAAACTTTGGCCACTTATCATATCCCCACACTTGAGTTTTGCTTGCCCTCAAGCAAAGTCATTTGCTTTTAAATTCACATTACAAATTCTTAAATAATTGTTTTCACTAAACATAAGTTAAGGTCCAAGGTCATGCAAAATTCACAAAAATTATACTCTCAACAGCTTTACAATCCAACAAACCATCAATGAATTTTTAAACAACAGAAAATATTGGAACGTGCTTAACTCATATCTAGCTATGGTTTTGCATGCACACACCCCTCACAATCAGTCACTCCACTCGGCTTCATATATGGACTAGCGATGATGTGCTAGTATTTTTTCACTCAAAACCAAACAATGAATCACATTATCATAGGCTTGCATATTGATCACATCTCCACCTACTAACACAACTAAAACGCACAAATCAAAAGGTCTTTTAAGGGTTGTAATGTAGGCTAGGGTTACGGGTATGGATAAGGATTTTTAAAGTGGCTAAAGGTGAGTGGAATTCAACTAATGAAGTTATAAATTAACTCTTTAACCTTCACAATTCTACCATGGGTATAAATGACCCATCAACACTAAATTTCTTATTTCTTCACACTATCAAATGAAACTTGAGTTAAACTGACCCAATAACATCTTTTATTGTAGCTCGACTAATATTCAAGACATTTGGGCACATGTTGACCCAATACTATTTTTGTATTTCTTTTTCATTCATTTTTTTTTTTGCATTGCAACTACAGTAAACTAAGTTAATTGAATTCCAACTCACGGGTTTAAAAAGAAAAGGCTAAAAAGTGTGAATGGGCTAATGTTATGGGTTTTGTCAACATAAAAGGTATAGGCTCAGAATGGGCATCTAGTGGATATTAACGGGTAAGGGTATAAAAATGGCTAAAAATAAAAAGGTTTCTCCTAATGCCTTGATCATTTTTGTGCAATCAATTGGTTCAAGGTTTCAACATGTATTAACAATATGCAAGTTCTAAAATATGAAACAAAGTGGCTAAACACTCAAATAAGAGAATATAAATCAATTTGGCTCAAAGTCTCATAGAAACGGTGGAAAATAGGTTACCGACATGTGCATGCAAACCATCACCATCAACTTTGTTACTCCCAATTCCAACATTTCCAATTTATTATATATATATATATATATATATATATATATATATATATTTTAACATTTGTTGGAAAAACTTAATCGAGTAACTTAATGAATTAACCATGACCAAAGACCTCTACCAAACACTTTGTAAAACAATTTTCAAAAAAATTGTATGGTTTCCAAGATTTTCCACATCCCCACACTTGAACCTTACATTGTCCCAATGTAAATAGTTATGAAATGTAAAAGTGCGGTTAATGGGTGCAAAAAATAACCAATACCCAATAACTCCTAATATCCAACTCAAAGATTCCCATAACCATAAACACCAACCCAATCACAATCAACCAAGTTTCAAACATAAACACCAAAACAAATAAAAACAAATTCATTCCATCAAAGCAACATAACTATGAGAAAGAGTACGTGGACTGATTAGAGGTGATCATAGAGTGCTTGAACCATCACCAAAAATGGACTCGTAAGTCTTCCATGAGTCTTCCCCACACTTGAGTGTTGCTATGGTGACGAAAACTAAAACACACAAAACAAAACAAAGCAAAGACAAAATAAAAGCAATCACAAGCCGGGTTGCCTCCCGGTTAGCGCTAAGTTTATTGTCCTCAGCCCGACATTACCTCCTTATGGAGGTTGAAACACAAAATTGCTTCCACTAGCTCCCTCACCACTTCGGTTCTTATCACTCCAACTCCAAGATTCATCTCTCGTAAATTTCACATCACACAAATCTACTTTCTCGTTCGGATGTTGGACATGGTCAGGTGGTTTCTTTTCATCTTTCAACCTCTCAGTTTTCTTCTCGATTGCCTTCGGCTCGTCTTTCACATTAAACCTGTCAAACATAATACCTTTCTTTTTGGTTTCACCCTCATTTGCTTTGGCGCGAGGATGACCCACGTTAGTAGTGACTGCTTTTGAACACTTATTTTCAACCGAATATGTAAATGAATTTGAAAAAATATTAATGTTCAACTTACGCTTCCCAAAGGTCATGTCAACAGTGCCGGTTCAGCAATTGATTTGTGCATTTGCAGTTGCCAAAAACGGTCTTCCCAAAATCACTCGTGGCTCCTCCTTAGCAAGTGGTGCATAATCAAGCACTAAGAAATCTCTAGGATAGTAGAATTCTCCAATCTTCACAGCCACTCCCACTAATTTCCCCCGAGGACGTGTGCATGTAGCATTTGCTAACACCAACGTGGTGTTGTATTCTTCTATTGGACCAAAATTGTATTGGTCATACACGCTCCGTGGTAGAATACTCACCCCCGCTCCATAATCTAGCAGTGCCAACTTAGTTTTGAATTCCCCAATTTGAATAGGAACTAAGGGTTCTCCACACTCAATTTCCTCCTCTGCTCCTTCTTCACCTTCTTCATTACCATGAGCCACATCAATTGCACTAACATGATGTTGTGGCTTCAATGTGTTGTCAACTGGCAGTTTACCTTCATTTTGTTTTAGCAAAGATATTTCTTCGGCCATTTCCCCCACTTGTCTTTCCAACGCCACAAAAGACTCGTCTCTCATTTCATTCTCCCTTTTTGACTCTTTCATCATCTTCAACAGTGCATCCAGTTTTGAATTAACCGCGTCATCACCCCCCAATGATCCACCTTGTTGTTGATGATCTTGATTGTAATTCCTTGGGGGGTAATTTGTGTTCCGGTTATTGTTATATGAACTCCTTTGGTAACCGCCCGAATTGTAGTTCCCTTGTTGACGAGGTTGGTATGACGAAGCACCTTGATTTGAACCTTGGAAATTTGGGTTCAATTGGTTTGATGCATCCCCGTATTTGAAGTTGGGATGATTCCTCGAGCTCGGGTGATAGGAGTTTGAGTTTGTATCATATGGTTTCCTATCACCAAAAACTTGGTTCACTTCTTCTTGTCTACCATCTTGCAATGGGCAACTTATGGCCTTGTGTCCCAAATCCCCACAACTTTCACAAACATCAAAACGGGTTTTCACTCCCGCTACTTCCTTTTTCTCTCCTCTTTTCAAATTGGCCAATTCTTTCTCCATAGAGGCTAACCTCTCCTTCGTCTCATAGTCCGGGGCAGATTTTGAAATTGGGTGTTTGGCTCTTCGGCTAGCCGATGCCTCGGATTTTGAACTTTGGCTCCTTCTTTCTAAAAAATCCCAATCATCTTCTTCGGGATTAGACAACAATGTCCCATTACTTGTGGACTTCAAGTACTTCCTCTCCTCTTGAGTCAAACCATCCACAAAGCACTTCACTAGTTCCCACAACTCGATTTGATGGTGGGGGCAGTTCCTCAACAACTCCTTGAAACGGGTAAAAGCTTCATGTAAAGGTTCACCTGTTTGTTGTTGAAAAGTCCGAATCTCAATTCGGGAGTCATCTGTCTTCGCAACCGAATAATATTCGTCCAAGAAAACTTGTTGCATTTCATCCCATGTGTAGATGCTATTAGCCGGCAATGTGATGAACCATTGCTTTGCTCGATCTTTGAGGGAAAACTGAAAAAGTCAGAGTTTGACCTCATTTTGGTCAAAGTTTTCATCCCCAATTGTGCTACAGATGGCAGCAAACTCGGCTAAATGTGTGTATGGTTCTTCGGTGACCATACCATGAAAATGTGGGAGAACATTGATGTAATTTGGCCTTGACTTGAATCTCCTCATTCCTGGAATTGGTGGAACAATTGGAGAAGCATTCTCCGAAATAGCCGGTCGAAAACGACCATTAACTCCACCCATAGGGGCTACCGGTTGTCTTCGGTTTTCATTATTGTAGCCCCTAGTAGCTCTCCTCCCTTCCTGTCTAGGAGGATACCCAAATCTCTCTGGTCGAACTGTTCGACCCATTGGTTGTCTCGCCCTTTGGTGAACATAATTCACCTCTTCTTCTTCTCCAAAGCCTTGCCCCTCGTTATACTCTCCATATTGGCTCCTCTCACCATCCTCATACTCGTAATCGCCAAACCCTTCACCATTCCCAACATCTTCATTATCGTCATACCCAAAATATTCACCATCTTCATCCTCCCAACCCTCGTTCTCATTGTTTCCGCGAGGGGTTTGATTTTGTTGTGGTCCCCTTCTTCCTTGGTACGTGGGGTTGGTACGGATGTTAACGGGTCGGTTTTGTTGAACTGGACCTGACCCACGGGGTAGGTTGTTATTGATAGGTATAGGTGGGGTTTGGGTTGAGGTTCGGTGAGGTGGAGTTGGTGGGCGGTTAGGGATAGGGCCTCTGTTTGGAGTTGGTCCACGGTTTCTTATACTAGTTCCAGAATGACTGCTTCGACCATCCATAGATGATGGTTCCGATGGAATTGGTTGTTGATTTTGTTGTTGGGTTCGGTTTTGCCTTGCTATCTTCTCAATTTCTGGTTCAAAAACAAGCGGTGAAGTCCTCCCGGGTGAACGGGTACGCATGCACTAATCTGTCACCTGCACACACAAACAAACACCACGCGTAACACAAAAATTGAAGAAGATTAACTAAACAAAACAAGTAACAAATACTAACACGAGTCAATTAAAAATAAAACACCAAGCGCACACACTCCCCGGCAACGGCGCCAAAATTTGATCGGTGTCGAAGGGACCGGTCAAAGATAAAGAAATAGAGTGTCCTAATCACCTTAAACTAGTTAGGGTAAGAAGGGTGTCGAACCACGAAGAGTTTGTGGTCGGTGCTCAACTTCAATTAACAATGCAAATTATGAAGTTACAACGGGTCTTTCTGACCAAACACAATCAATGATTTAAGTGAAAACTTTATAAACTCAACAAACAAATCAAGTACCAAACAAAACGGTTTAAGTTGTAAACAATAATTAAAAAGGGTATCATACCCGGGTTTCAAGCACACAAATAATTAGGGATTATCACACCAACATTTGAGTTCAAACAATCGAATGGTTATTCAAATTTAATTAACCAAATCTAACCAAGAACATCAACATTCATACATCATCGGCAAATAGTGTAAAACAATATTCACGAATGAAATCGAGACAAATGTATGCAATATAGAATTAGATTAATCAATAGATTCAACATAAATCAAAGTTCATAGCAATTATCATCTAACGGGGTCAATGGTGCAAGAATTTATCGACTCTCGTGAGTTCATAACCATACAAAACACAAAGATTCAAGTGTTTCAAACCAAACAATTACAAGAATTGTTTCTCAAAGCTAGCACATGATAAAACCCTAAAAACTTACAAACAATCCACCCGGGAATGATTACCGGTGGATTAGCCGCTCATGATGGTGGAGATCATCTTCAATCTTTCAATCGGATGTTAGAATCGTGTTCTTTATCCTCCAAGAACTCCAAAATCGCCCCAAGAACTGTGGTGTAAAAGATGGATTCGAATTTTGGGGAAGAAACCCCCAAATAAACCTGAAAATCGGCTGTTTCCCCGAAGTTCCGCGTCTGAAACGTACCCAGCGTAAGCTTACGCTGGGGTGGAGTAGGCTTACGCTGGGGGCCTGAAGGCTGCTGTGAAGAAAACACTCAGGCGTAGGCCTACGCTGATGGGGCGTAAGCTTACGCCGGTGGCGTAGTCTTACGCCAGTTGGCGTAGCCTTACGCTGACCCTCTGATGCTTCTGTTTGCAATTTGCCTTCGGCGTAGGCTTACGCTGTAGCAGCGTAGCCTTACGCTGACCCTGCATTTTGCCCCGTTTTCTCCGTGTCTCTTCCGACTCTTTCATCTCTCGTCTAATATCTTTCAAACTCGTACTTTAAACGTCCAACACCTGCACATGCACAGCTACACAAAACCTTTGTATTCCACATATCAAATTGCATAAATATAACATATTACACCTTTTAATACATGAAACTTTGGCCACTTATCAGAAATCAGTTTGAAAAAACCCATAAATGTGTTACCTGTGGTGTATCAAGGTACAAGCGTCAAAATGAGTCTGGTGAATATTATGACGACGTGACGAAAAACGGACCACCGGCTAAATTATTGTGGTATTTCCCTATTATACCGAGACTAAAACGTTTATTTGCTAATCCTAAAGAATCAAAGTTGTTGCGTTAGCATTCTGATGAGCGTAAAGATGATGGAAAGTTAAGACATGTGGCGGATTCACCTCAGTGGAGAAATATTGATTATGATTTTCCCGATTTTGGTAACGATATTAGAAATATACGATTTGGTCTTAGTTCAGACGGTATTAACCCTTTCGGAAACATGAGTAGTCGTCATAGCACTTGGCCTGTTCTTCTATGCATCTACAACCTTCCACCGTGGTTATGCATGAAACGAAAATACATAATGATGTCGTTGTTAATTCAGGGTCCAAAACAACCTGGTAATGACATTGATGTTTATTTGTCTCCTTTAATTGATGATCTAAAAACACTATGGAGCCCAGGTGTAGACGTGTATGATGCTTATAAAAAGGAGAACTTTAAGTTGCGAGCCATGATTTTTTGCACTATAAGTGATTTTCCAGCTTATGCCAATTTTTCAGGATATAGTACGAAAGGTAAGCAAGCTTGTCCCGTATGTGAAGATGAAACAAGCTCGATAAGGTTAAATCATTGCAAAAAAACTGTGTATATGGCACATCGACGATTTCTTCTGCCAAATCACCATTATCGAAGACTTACAGAAGAATTCGATGGAAACACCGAGACCAGAAGTGCTAGGAAAGGTTTTGATGCATTTTCAAGAGTTCAAAATTTAAATACCGTGTTGGGAAAAAGAACTCGTACCGAGAAAGGAGGCAATTGGAAAAAGAGGTCATTTTTTTGGGATTTACCTTACTGGAAAAGTCTAGAAGTTCGACATTGTCTAGATGTGATGCATATTGAAAAAAATGTATGTGAAAGTTTATTGGGTTTATTGTTAAACATCCCTGGAAAAACTAAAGATGGAATTAATGCCCGTAAAGACATGAAAGAAATGAGAATACGTAAAGAGCTTGCCCCTGTTGAGAAAGCCAATGGTTTTATTCTACCACCTACGTGTCATACCATGTCAAGAGAAGGAAAAAAAGTTTTCTCAATGTTTGCACGATATTAAAGTTCCAACTAGCTATTCTGCAAACATTAAAAGGTTGGTGTCGATGAAAGATTGTAAATTGCTTGGTATGAAGTCTCATGATTGTCATGTTTTGATGACACATATGATTCCTATTGCAATTTGTGGATTGTTACCGGGGGAAGTACGACATACAATCACAAAACTTTATTTGTTTTTTAACATGATTCACTCAAAGGTTATTGATCCCGAAGTCTTAGATAAATGGGAGAAGGATATTTATAGTACCCTTTGTGAACTAGAGATGTACTTTCCATCGTCCTTTTTGATATAATGGTTCATCTAGTCTCTCATATCGCTAAAGAGATAAAGTCTTGTGGTCCTGTATTTCTACGTTACATGTACCCCTTTGAAAGATATATGGGTGTGCTAAAAGGTTATGTGAGAAACCGTAATCGACCTGAGGGTAGTATTGTTCAAGGATATACTTTCGAAGAGGTGACCGAGTTCTGTACAGGTATTGATATCATATTATATATAATATAATTTAGTTTTGTTAATTATAAATTACAGTATAATAGTTTATTTATTTACAGGTTATTTGGAAGGTGTCAAAAGTATCGGTGTTCCTAAATCTCGTCATTCAGGTCGACTTACAGGTGTGGGAGTAGTTGGTATGAAATTAATTACCCCGCCATCCGATGAGGTACAAATTGCTCATTTTACTGTTCTACAACACATGACATGTATTGCTCCCTATGTTAAAGAACACATGGAAATATTACGGTCGAAACACTTACACAAGTCAGATATATGGTATACAAAAAAACATAACGAGGGGTTTTTTTAAATGGTTGAAGAATAAGGTGGAGGAAACTTATGGTCAACCAAATGTTGATTTAGAAGTGGAGAAGTTGGGAAACGGGCCAGATTTTAGAGTAACATCTTACCAAGGGTATGATATTAACGGTTATACATTTTACACTAAAAATCAAGATGATAAAAGTGCAACGCAAAATAGCAGAGTTACACAAACAGCATCAAGTACAACGGTCGACAGAAATAATCAGAATACAAGATTAATAATCGCCGAAGAATCATACTACGGTGTAATACAAGAAATTTGGGAATTGTCGTATTCTTCTTTCACTATACCTTTGTTTAGATGTAAGTGGGTCAATAATCGTGCGGGTGTTAAAGTTGACGAACATGGTTTTACACTTGTTGACCTTACAACGGATGGGTATACATCAGAACCATTCATTCTCGCAACTCAAGCTACACAAGTGTTTTTTGTCAATGACCCGAGCAAACCAAGATACCATATAGTATTGCAAGGGAAACGACGTATTCTTGGTGTTGATAATGTTGATGACGAGGAAGTATACAACCAGTTTGACGAACTACCACCATTTTCCGTTGGTATTCAACCGGGCAATGACTGCGCCATCGTTGGCACCACATACTTACGGTCTGACCACGATGAAGGGATATTTGTCGACATACGAGGCCATACTAAATGATTAAGGTTTGATATAGAGATATATCTTTATATATTCTTTCTATATAAATAATTAACTTAAAGTAAACTTATCAATAAAATTTCATTTTATGTAGGAAAGACAATGATGAATTGAAGACGTGCGTTAAGACACTTTCATGATTGATGTATCATTTAATAAATTTATTGAGAGAAATTTTGCGAGAAAAGAGAGAGGGTATGTTGGTTTTTTATGACCCTCTCTTTCTAAAGTATATGAAAATTTTAGTAACGTATTTTTTACCGGGAACATTCCCGCCTCTACTCCAACCTCATCTAGTCAAAAAATACCTTTTCACAAAAAGTACTATTTTCTCTCAAACTCTATCACACGATCTCTAATGGTGCCCAATATCCACTACCGTTTCTAACCTTGCATTCTCAGGCCCATGGCTGCTGTCGTCTGTTGAAGCACATAAGAGGTAGAATTACTGTTTGTTTTTTATGAGTTTGCTCTCAACCTGATGTGAGGTCGAAGTCTCACTCAAAAATAAACCAATTACAACTAAATAGCTAGCGGTAAGTGGGTATCGAACACGAGGAGTTTGTGGAAAATGTGTTATCTAAGTAGCTTTTATAGTAAACTAAAATTAAACTAGATTGCAGAAATGTAATTTCCAGAATTTTGATTGTTGGTTTTGAAAACTAGAATTATCTAAATTAATCGCAAATCAAAAGATTGTAATTCAGAAATGAGAGAGTATGTCTTCCCCCGGTTTCAGGTTTCCATGAATGATAATACTGATGTTTAATTAGGAAGAACTACATAGACATAGTTCATGAAAATATGTTTGATTGTGATAAAAGGGGACCAAGTGCTTGGATTACAAGAACGCAAGATTGTCACCCGATGATCAATTAAATATATCCAACCCTGAATTCCTCCCAATAAATCTCGATTGCCAGCGGCACCAAGAACTGATGGTTTAGAAAACGATGTTAAACAATATCAACGATTACAATCAAACACATAAACACCACAATAACACAACCAAGATGATTAGATTATTGTCCTACAAATAACATAAACATCAACAAACATTCAAAAGATAAACCTTACAATCCGGAGGAAAACATATGAAAACTTAGCCACACATCGTTCGATTGATCATCATCAAGCAACTATCAATGTTCATGTGAATCAAAAACACCAACCCAATTGTTCCAAATTGCTTCTAACCAAGAAAATCACCCAAAATCGCCCATGAAACTGCTGCAAAACGTCTCCCAATGATTGGATATGAAAAGCCCCTTGAAGAACTGTTTTAATAGGGCAGTTACACTTTTCACGCCAGTGACCACCGTAAGCTACGGTATCTACCGTAGCTTACGGTAGCTTTAAAAGTGTTACGGTGGGTCTCTACTGCCTTACGGTGGAAGAAAAGTGCTGGGGGCTACCGTAACTTACGGTAGCCACCGTAAGCTACGGTAGGCTTCAGCATGCAATTTTGTTTTCTTCATAACTTTTTCGTTTCAACTCCGTTTTCTTCGTCGTTTGCGCCCACGTTCTCGTAATTTCTTCCTCTATCATGTTATCTTCTTAATTCTTCAATTCAAAGAAATTATTTTTTTCACCTATGCTCCGTCTTTTACTCTCCAATCCATCCGCGTTTATTCGAACCTTCATTTCCACACTTTTAAGCTCCGAATGTACCTGAAACACAAGCAAACGTAGTCATCTAATTCTAGACAATTACTCGATTAAATGTAGGATTAAAATACCATTTATAGCTCTTAAGGGTCGTCCTACGGACCACCCGTCACATCCCCACACTTAACCGTTGCTTGCCCCCAAGCAACTCATCAAAAACCATTTCCATGTTCACAAGCGATCAACATGAATCAAGCAAACAAATGTCCTCATTTTACTAACTTTTTCTTAAACCCCGCATAACACACCCCTCACAATGACTCTCCTCTCGGCGACAAATAATAACTAGCAAGGATGAGCTAGATCACACTTAAAGCAAATGGGTGATTGCACAAAAATAGGCTTGTACTTAAATCGGTCCTTCGCCTAAAGAATTTACTAAAATGCGCACGTGAATCAAAGGGACTTAAGGGTTGGAACATGGCTAGGCATATGGGTAGGACATGAAAATATATATGTAGTAGCTAATGATCCGACCCGGTCTTATTATTACATCTAAATAAACTCAACTAATTAACTAACTACAAAGCCTTGCATTTTTTTTTTCTTTCAAACTACTACCACATTTATTCTCATTCTTTTTGTATTTTTCTCAGATTTTTTTTTCATTCTTCTTCAACTACCATCGCATTTATTTCCTTCTTTTTGCATTTTTCTCAGATTTTTTTTTTCATTTTTAAACAAAACAAAAACATCAAACACTACGTACTAAAACTACTAAACTATTAAACCGGGTCTTCTCAAACAGGTAAGATATTTTGGACGGTAAGCATGGGTTATCAAATGATAGGCAATAAGCTCAAATATGGTTACTAATGGACCAAACCCCCGCCCCTCTCGCTACCATGCTCATATGTGTAATTTATGAGGCCCAACCCCCGAATCTCACACTCACACACATCGTGACGAGGCAACCTAAATGCCCTTATCCTTTTCACATACATATCAAGCTAAGGCCTCAAACCGAATTCAAGCACAAGTTCTAATGCACCCCCACCCATTGCCACTCTCATCAATAAAGATATATTTTAACAATTCAAAGAAATGGCTCAAACTCTCACCAAGAAAAAAGGAAATATGGGCTGCCAATGTGTCATGCGGTTTAGTACTTAAGTGTTCAAATTTGGATCATTTTTGCGCTTAATTTTAAAAATTTTCACAATTTTTCAACATTTCAAAAATTTCCCTTCATCCCCACACTTGGGATACATTGTCCCCAATGTATGGCTTTGAATGGAAAGATCGCTCAAAACACACCAAACCTTTTTTTTTTTTTTAACAAACAAACTAACTACCAATATTTCAAGGCTAAAGAACATTACAAGTCTAAGGAAAGAGTACATGGACCTGATGAAGTTTGACACAACAGATGTTGTAAATGATCCGATTTCCTATCACCACCTTCACACAACTATCCGCACATCTTCCTCACACTTGAGTGTTGCCATAGCCCTGAAACATAGAAAAATAAAGAATTAACAATGTCAGTGAAAAACCCCGGGTTGCCTCCCGAGCAGCGCTAAATTTTCGGGTCTTCAGCCAGACCGTGCCACCCCCGTTTATGGTGGCTCAAAGAAACGATTACGGCCATCTCCATCACTACATCGTGCCATTGAGTAAAATGCATCCGTCCCGTTTCGATTCGGTGGGTAATCAAATACACTCCTACTTGATCCCGTATGCTTTTCTTCACGATCCGGTGGGTGATTTATTTTCATTCTTTGACACACTTTTGTCATACAATCACTAGACTCACCACCCTTCCCCTCATTGGATTCATAAATAATCACTCTAGTTTGAACATCAAATGATAACTTACAGTTCTTTTTGGTCATGGTAATAACCCCGTCTCTACAATTGATTTGAGCATTTGCTGTGTATAGAAACGGTCGGCCTAAGATTACCCTTTCTTGCGCTGCCATTTTAGTAGAAGCATAGTCTAGGACCAGAAAATCGACTGGGAACTCAAATTCTCCCAACTGAATCTTAACATTCCTAACTACTCCCCGTGGACGCCTCCAACTTTCATCTGCCAAGCTCACCATGGTGTCTATATCTTGCAGCGGGCCAAAGTCATACATGTCATACAACTCGCCTGGTAGCACGCTCATGCCCGCCCCATAGTCCAACAATGCATGAGGAATTTTTAATTTTTCCACTCGGATTGGCACGATTAGTGCCCCATGCTCTTTGTCATTTTCCGCCTCGGCCTCCTTTCCTATACCTGCATTCACTTGACAAGAAGAGGTTAGAAATGTTTCATTAAATTCACTATTGGGAACGGTACTTACCACATTAATGTTCACGCTTTTGATGTTATTGGGATTTGTCACTGTGTCACTTGGTAATTGACCTTTGTTCTTTTTTAAAAGGGCCACCTCACTTGTAAGTTGACCCATTTGGGTAGTCAAAGATTGGATGGCTTTGTCGCGAATTTCATCTTTTTGCAACCGAGCCTCATCCATTTGATTCCTCCTTTGCATATCGTGTTGCATCATCCGGAGCATATCCATCACTTCATTCCCACTTGAAGTAACTTGACCCAAATAGCCACTTTGGTCACCACCCGGTTGTTGAAATTGCCTTTGGAAGCCTTGATTGTTGAATTGTTGGCGAGGAACATAATTTCCTTGACTTCCTGGGAAATTCGGATTGGCTTGATTAGCCGGGTTTCCATAACGCAAATTCGGATGGTTTCGTAACCCGGGGTGATATGTATTCGAGTTCATGTTGTAATTTCTACCACCGCCCCCTTGGCCTTGAATAGTATTCACTTCTTCATATTGCCCTTCAACAACACCCACCAAACAAACATCCGCCCTATGACCCAATTCATTACAGTTAGTGCAAACATCATAAACTTGATTAGTAGTTTGCACATTACCAATCTCCACCGCATGCACTTGGGTTCTAGTAATGGCCGGTCTCGCTCTCCTAGATGATTGAGCCTTCCTCTTTGATGTGACCGCCATTTGTTCCAAAAACGCCCAATCTTCTTGCTCATGATTAGTACCGAATGTACCATTCGTGATCGACATTAAGTCACGAGCATCTTCAGAATTCAACCCTTCATGAAACGCGTTCAACAATTCCCACAATTCGATCCCATGATGAGGGCAATTTTTTATCATCAAATTAAACCGTTCGAAAGCTTCGTGAAACATCTCACCTTGTTGTTGTTGGAAGCTTCTCAAGCTCCTTCTCGCATCGTTGGTCTTTTGGGCCGTGAAAAATTCTTCTAAAAATATTTGTTGCATCTCCGCCCATGTATAAATCGAAGCCGATGGTAAAGTGTAAAACCATCTCTTCGCTTTATCTTCCAACGAGAATTGAAACAATACCAACTTTACTTCATCCGATGAAAATCCTTGCCCACCGATAGTATTGCATATCGAATCGTATGCCTCCAAATGAAAATAAGGTTCCTCCGTGGCTAATCCCTTATATTTCGGTAAACTTTGGAGGGAATTAGTTCTAACTTCGAACGTCCTCCCTTGATTGTTTTGAGGAATAACTACCGGTGAAGGATTGTTGGTAATAACCGGCCTAAAATGTGCTTCAATACCCCTCACGGCCTCCCGATTATATCTTCTTGGCACGCCCAACGGTACTTGTGGTGGCAAACCGGCTTGCCTAGGCATTTGTCTTCGAGGTTGAACTTGTCTAGGAATTTGTTGTTGAAATTGTGGTTTAGGCTGAAATTGTTGTTAAGGCACTTGTTTCTCATATTGTTGAACTTATCGAGGTTGACCTTGTGGAGCTTGCGGTATATCTTGCGGTCTTCGCACAAATCCACCCCCTCCTTGAAATCCCGTTTGATTTCCATTACCTCCAAGGGTATATTCACCTTCATCATACCCCTCATAATCATCTTCATAACCGTCATCAAACCCATCATCTTGCACTCTCATAAACGGCATCGCGGGAGATTGTTGATATTGGAACCTCGATGGTGGTTGTTGTTGTTGAACCGGGGTGGTAAAGGTTATAGGTGGGTCTTGTTGAAATGGGAATGGTTGACTCTGTTGGGAGGACGATTGACCTTGAGTCGGGAAGAAATGGCTAAATGGTGGTAAGGTTGATGCCGTTTGGTAGCTCAATGGATTTGGTGGAAGTGTGCTTGTAGGAACAGTGGTATTTGTGGGTTTGCTCTCACTTGTTATAGGACTTGGTGGAATAGGAGGTGTGGTGGTTGGTTGTGTTTGACCCGTCGTGAGAATTGGTGGATCCATGATGTTTTTCGGTGTAGTAGGAGACCCAATGACTTTGTTCTCCCTAAGTAAAACTCGGTTCCGTGAAAGTGTCCGTTCAATTTCCGGATCAAATGCTAATGGTGACTTTTTGGAGCCTCTAGTATGCATACACCTGTAAGTACCTGCACACTAACACAACCAGCGTAAACCCGAAAATAACAACAAAAAAACTACGAAAGTTAACACGCGTTGCGCACTACTCCCCGGCAACGGCGCCAATTTGATGTGAGGTCGAAGTCTCACTCAAAAATAAACCAATTACAACTAAATAGCTAGCGATAAGTGGGTATCGAACACGAGGAGTTTGTGGAAAATGTGTTATCTAAGTAGCTTTTATAGTAAACTAAAATTAAACTAGATTGCAGAAATGTAATTTCCAGAATTTTGATTGTTGGTTTTGAAAACTAGAATTATCTAAATTAATCGCAAATCAAAAGATTGTAATTCAGAAATGAGAGAGTATGTCTTCCCCCGGTTTCAGGTTTCCATGAATGATAATACTGATGTTTAATTAGGAAGAACTACATAGACATAGTTCATGAAAATATGTTTGATTGTGATAAAAGGGGACCAAGTGCTTGGATTACAAGAACGCAAGATTGTCACCCGATGATCAATTAAATATATCCAACCCTGAATTCCTCCCAATAAATCTCGATTGCCAGCGGCACCAAGAACTGATGGTTTAGAAAACGATGTTAAACAATATCAACGATTACAATCAAACACATAAACACCACAATAACACAACCAAGATGATTAGATTATTGTCCTACAAATAACATAAACATCAACAAACATTCAAAAGATAAACCTTACAATCCGGAGGAAAACATATGAAAACTTAGCCACACATCGTTCGATTGATCATCATCAAGCAACTATCAATGTTCATGTGAATCAAAAACACCAACCCAATTGTTCCAAATTGCTTCTAACCAAGAAAATCACCCAAAATCGCCCATGAAACTGCTGCAAAACGTCTCCCAGTGATTGGATATGAAAAGCCCCTTGAAGAACTGTTTTAATAGGGCAGTTACACTTTTCACGCCAGTGACCACCGTAAGCTACGGTATCTACCGTAGCTTACGGTAGCTTTAAAAGTGCTTCGGTGGGTCTCTACTGCCTTACGGTGGAAGAAAAGTGCTGGGGGCTACCGTAACTTACGGTAGCCACCGTAAGCTACGGTAGGCTTCAGCATGCAATTTTGTTTTCTTCATAACTTTTTCGTTTCAACTCCGTTTTCTTCGCCGTTTGCGCCCACGTTCTCGTAATTTCTTCCTCTATCATGTTATCTTCTTAATTCTTCAATTCAAAGAAATTATTTTTTTCACCTATGCTCCGTCTTTCATTCTCCAATCCATCCGCGTTTATTCGAACCTTCATTTCCACACTTTTAAGCTCCGAATGTACCTGAAACACAAGCAAACGTAGTCATCTAATTCTAGACAATTACTCGATTAAATGTAGGATTAAAATACCATTTATAGCTCTTAAGGGTCGTCCTACGGACCACCCGTCACAACCTACTCTTTTCCAGGCCAAAATTAGGGTTTAGAGATTTTTTTGAAGAACATGAAAATTAGGGCTTCTTTGGAGGAGTAAAGAGACAAGGGAAAGGTGATGTTTTTATATTCTTTCAATTTATACTATGAAAATACCTGTCATTTATTATATTACAGTAAAAATTGATGGTGGTCCATGTTAGGTCAAATGTGAATATTTCTTTGCCCTTTAAACTATAAAGGCAATAATTATTAGAACCATATGGTCCTCTACTTTGAATTTTTTTTTTGAACGGCGACTTTCATTCGTTGAGTGACAGTCGCATCTCCGACAAGTCGGAGATCCATCACCCCTTAATACCTGACAGTCGCATCTCCGACAAGTCCTCTACTTTGACTAGTAACCACTTAATAATCCTCACCTAGACAAAAAGAGTTTATGGATGAAAACACATGGAAATGCAGTTTTCATGTTTTATGGTACTTCATGGTAGATTCACAAAAATCTTTAAAATTATGTTTTTTTTAACGGCAAAACCTAGATATTATAGGATAATTGGGTTTCCCTGGGGCAACACCTAGAACATCCAGGGTAGCCCACCACAAGAGGAAGAGGAACCCCTCAACCGGATAAACCCCCTGACCTGGATACAGACCCCTTGATAAGTTATGCAAGTGATATCGTTTTTGTGGCTCATGTATCTAAATTAACATGGACTTTCATTCTTAAGTATTTCATACCAAACTTGATCACTCTAACCATTCGTCAACAGACTACGAACCAAAATTTTCATGTATAACGTGACTTCTATATTAATTTTAATATATCTATTTGTTGATTTTAGGATCCAACAATGAAAGCGTATTATTTGATTTTATTATGTTGTAATCAGTCGTAATGGGCGATAATCGGGAACCTATGTCTATATTTGGTTATTATTCATTAGGTCCATAATACGTATAAATAAATTATATTTGATTCTATAATGTGTCACAAGGGGTTATTTCTTTTAATATTTTAAATTAATTATAGGTATACAATTAGGACAACCCCTTATATTTCAGATGCTTGTGCATCTTAGAAAAAAACCAGCACTTAAATATAATGTTATATATGAAAAAAACTATGACAATCGGTTTTTTCTGTCAGATAGAATTTATAAGTAATGTTGGTGAAATGTGTGGAACACGATCCAATGGAAGGCAAAGTCTAGGCCTCGAGCAAAAAACCAAAACAAACAGTATGGGGAAGTCATCCTGACACACTGGGGTCGATCTGTATTTTTACAACATAAGAGGAACATGGTAGGTGTTTTAACTTTCTCTTACATGTGTTCTTGTTTAATAACTAACACCTTAACCTTTTATTGCAGGCCAAGTAGTAAGGGTACACGACCTTTCACAGAGGATCCACCCTTGGTGCCTATTAATGACCCAAAATTGTTGGTTCAGAGTTCTAGGGTAGAAGAAGGGGCGCATCTTGTGACACCCGACAATTTCAAGTTAAATATGTACCAATATCTTAAACCTAATTGTGAGAAAAACATAACGTATTAGACTTAATTTTAACAAATTACGTCCCACAACATATCAAAGTCCAGCTCACATCAAGTATTGGTAATTTAAGGGAGTTACTAAAGATCATACTCACGACTATCCGACTTTTATCGACGTTGGTGACGATTCCTAAGAAAATAACTTAACTAGTTATTTTACCCATAACACACTACGTGTGTGTATATATATATATATATATATATATGTATGTATATTTACATATGACTAATAAAAATCATGTGACACGAAAACCCTAACACGCCTAAATTTTTATGAACACCTAAACTACTCATTTAGAAACTGACACATACACGAGTAATAAAAATCACCCTCATAATACCCGAGTTCCATTTAGCAGGTATCCAACCGGGTAAACATTTGATTCTTACATAAAGTATATTTATTTTCAATAAATATATCTATTTTCGAGAAACCAGCATAAGTTACCAACGGGCGTCGGGTTAACAGTTCTTTAACAACAACGCATAAGACACAACAAGATAAGTTGTGTGAATAGCTACATGACCAACTTGCACATAGAATCTCTACTTAGACCTTAAGTTGCCTTAATTACTTTTAGGGAACGAGTAGTTCGGGACTCACTCGGACTTTGCTACACACATCATTCACCTTGCTGCTAAGGTGAGACTCATGGCTCCACTTTTTTATAAATGATTTAAATTGATTTTTAAGCATTTGGGGAGAATACATGAATCATTATTTTGTTACGAGTGGAAACGCAAAACACGATTTTATGTTGTTACATGAGTAAACACACTATCACATCAAGTCCCCGGTATGATATAAATGTTAGCTAGTTTTAGACGTGGCGTCTTATGAGGTAGATCTATTTGGGTTGACACCCTCACCCATGGTTAGTCGTACTAACCTTAATTGGAGGGCAAAACACCAAATCCTACAACCATGCATAGACAAAACTGATGTCAAACCAGAATATCGTCAAAGATTCAATGCAGTTAGTTTTATCCAAAATAACATTCAAAGTCTTCAACGGGATGGTGATCTTGAACCTTTTCATATAATTGACTAAGAAATGATGCACGCGGTTCTTAACATCCCCAATTTGGGTAAGCATGAGACCCAACCACATCACCCCTTTAAAATCACGGCATAACACACAACAAAATTATCCTATTGGGCCGAGATATAGGGCTGGATAAGGCCCAACAGCAGCAATTCAACTACCCACCGGTAGAGGTGGTCAAAAAACCGATTCATGATTTTTAACCGGTGTTAAACTGGAAACCGATTCCAACCCGAAATGAACCGCCGGTTCAAAACCGGTTTGACCTTTTCTGCAGAAAATCACGTTATGGACCGATCTGGTAAACCGGTTCAGCAAACCGGTTTGATAGGTGAAACAAAAAATAGCCGTTAGAAAACCGATATATAGCCGTTGGAGCTTGAACTAGCCGTTTTTTTTTTTTGCCATTTTTCACCCATAAATCACTATAAATAGGTGTTTAGGTTTAATCACACATCTCTACACTCTCTAATCTCTAAAACCGCCCTTTACGAAGCTCCGGTTCCAAGCATGCCGATCATGAGGTCGAATAATAAACAATAAAAACTCCAAAAAATAAAAATATATATTCACTCTCTCTTTTAACCCGCTGGAAACATTAATTACCATCTCAACTTTTCCCGAATAGAGGATTTAATTCTTTGGAACTCCAAAAACACAAATAGATAACTCGCCAACAGAATGTGTAATTCTCTGAAACTCTTAATCACATAGATGCAATTTATCATCTTCTTCTTGGTAGGCTTCACAAAGACTTCACACATTCACTTCAATTCACTATACCACACAGGTCTCGATCAATTGACAGTGTCCTCCTAGCCTAGGTATCGGCTTCAGCAGAAAAAAAGCCGATTCAGCCACACAAGCTTCTCGTCCCTAGCTCGATCACATATATTCGATTTCTATATTTTTTTTAGATAACCCGGGAAACCCACTTACACGGTAAACCCCTAGGTCCTGACCAATACCCTACTAACCTGTTAGCGCGGCCTAAACAGGGTAGGTGGCCTTGTGAGAAGAGACTATAACCCAAGACCTCATACACGTGGGGCATGAGGCTTACCACTTACACCACTCCCAAGGTTTTGATTTCTATTTTTGGATCACACAGACCCGATTATGCCATAATCAAGCAGATTAGGGTTTAATGGATTCTCATAGATTTTGATAGGTCGCCCTCGTTTCCTCCCCATGTCTCGATTAGACTCTGATACCAATTGTTGGTGTTCAGGCCTTTATCGAACACAACGCTGTGTACATTGTCTATAAGGTTTGGGATACATTATTAATATTAAAAAAAATACCATTGGCAAGTCAAAACCTTTTTTCCTTATCACGTGTTAGCATGTAGTAGGTACATAATTCATTTAGTCTTCCATTGTTATTCACACATTTGCAAGATTTCTTCATCTATAAATGGACCTCTTCCATACACCTCAAAACACAAAAGATGACACCTTCATCAATTACACATACCCATTCCAGTCACATCTTTTAGCTTATTTTCTTTCTGTTGCAATCATTTCTTTGCTCTTCATGAATATTTTTCTTTCATCAATCCCTATTTTTCTAACTTCATAATTGATTTTATGGCAGATTGATGATTTTCTGATTCACATGATTTATAAGATGCAAGAAACTTATCTAGGGTGAAGGGTTTCCATGAGATTCGTGTCAAGTGAGCAGTCTTTTGCAGTTCACCTCTCTTTCGTTGTCTGTTCGACCTTGATTATACGTATATCTGCAACCCTAGGTTTTATAGTTTAACACAACCTTTTTTGGTCCCTTTCATCATATATCTTTATATTTCAATTTAATCTATGTGTTTGTCACTCACAAATTGTTTACAAGAACTAAACAACCGACCTCTAGCTGGTTTGTTTTGGATAACTTTGCTTTGATCTGGTTTAACACAGTTATCATCTACCTAACAACAATAGTCTTATACATGACAATTAATGACCTATTTATTTTGTTATAAAAAGAAATAATATTTCCAATTTTGTTTAACCTTTGTATACTATTTGAGTCGTCTTGAACATTGCATATTCATTAATAATTTGGCTTATGAGTAGATATTTTGCCCTATAAACCGGTTTAAACCGGTTTTAATTAAAAAAATCAAATAAATTCAATATTGGAAAAAATATATATAACAAATATAAAACATAAATTTCAACGTTTATTAATATTTGAAAAGTTCAGAAATTAAAAAACATTAAAAGATAAAATTATAAAATTAGAAAACATTACAAATTACAATATATGTTTTTATTTCTTGGATTATTCTTGTACGTTATCTTCGGAACCGGAACTTCGTTTGAGGAACCACCAACACCAACACTTGCCATGCTTTTTTTTAGAGTTTAGAGAGCGTTTAAAGAGCGGTTTTAGAGATTAGAGTGTGTAGAGAGAGGTGTGATCAACCCCAAACACCCCCCACCTATTTATATTGATTTATGGGTGCAAATGGGTCCAAAAAAAGGCCAAAAAGGCTCCAAACGGCTATAATACCGTTTTACAATGGTAACTTATTTTTTAGCGGGTAAACCGATTTGGACAAACCGGTCCTCAACCCGATTCCTTCCTGAAAATCTTAAACCGGTTACAAACCGGCGATTATGGGTTAACCCGAACCGGTTTTACTTAAACCGGTTTGCCGGTTTGGATCGGGTAGAAAACACAAACCGGTTTTTTTGTACACCTCTACCCCTTGCCCTAAGGACATATATGAACTTGTCATTATATATTTTTATATAGCTAATGTATTTTTAGATAGTGATGTGAACATATATTTTTAGTCTATGCTTTGGGTTACCAATTATCTTCTCTAGATAGCTAACAAATGTATTTTTCATTTCGCATCTACACCCTCCCCATGAAACGTCCATATGTGAACATTGCCAAAGGCATAACAGCCCAGCGGCATTTTGGTGGTAGGATAAGACAAAGTAATCATAAGGTTCTGGGTTTAAATCTCATAAGGGGGTTTCACAGAGAAATTGAGTTTCCTCCTGAATTGGTGACCTGGTGTTGAAATATGATCGGAATGTACCACTGGTGGCACGATTATACTCCGGTATTCAAAAAAACTATAAGAGACAAATTAATTGAAAATTTACTTCTACAATAGTCGAAGTTTAAAAACAAATGGATAGAGATTTAAATCCAGGCTAAAATATTGTATTACCAATAACTTTTGCAAATAGTTAATCACATTTAACATATTAACTTGGTTCATTTAATCAAACACTTTTATCTAATTAACATTGAAGAGAGATTGAAGGATCATGTCCTCTTCGATCAAAGCTTAACTTTTAGGCCGGTTGATATTAGTCACATGCTCTTAAACTCTTATCTTGCTTATGTCCTCAAATCTAACAAAACAATAATACAAAATACAACTTACTATGTTCTCCTTTTTTTTTTAACGAAAAATTTGGATCACTGACGGACCACTAGAGTATAATCGTGCCACCAGTGGTACCACCCGATCATATTTCAACACCAAGTCACCAATTCAGGAGGAACCCTAATTTTTCTGGGAAAACCCCCTTGTGAGATTCGAACTCATGACCTTATGGTCACTGAGCTTTATCCCACCACCAAGATGCCGCTGGACTATTAAGCCTTTGGCATTTACTATGTTCTCCTAATTTTCACTTTTAATAGGTCAAAATTTTGCAATCAAATGATTAACCATTACAAAATACCAACTATTACGAAGGTTTTATTAAAATTATAAAAAATATAATATTAATTTAAAGAGTTAATTGTAGATATGACTCATATGGTTTAATCAAATTGCATGTTTGGCCTACAAGTTTTAAAAACTACAAATTTAGATCAAACTTTTGGGACTGGTTGTGTCTTTAACCCCTGATGTTAACACCAATTAATTTTTTTAATGGAAATTAGCATATGAAACATACACGTGATCTATGATTACAAACTAAACCCTAAAAATAAGTTAAAATCAGCAAAAATTGTTAAAAATCTGTAAAAAAATATTGATTTTTACTGTTTTTTGTGATTTTTTTTATTGTTTTTTAGTGATTTTTTATTAATTTTTATTGATTTTTTCTAATTTTAACTCAATATCGTAAGTCACGTAGATGGTACATGGGCTAACTTTTCACTACAAATTAACGGGTGTTAACACTAGAGACTAAATACGCAACCAGGTCTGAATTTTTGGGCTAAGTTTTTAGTTTTTAACTCTAATTTAAATATAAGACATTATTCAAAAGTAACAAATTGCAAGGTAGAAGTGCTTGGAAGGAGTACATCCCATGTGCAATATTCGTGAGATACCTTCCTAGTTAAGCAAACAACCCCATGATATTCTTTATTGTCATTTTTGTTAGTAACTTTGGCTAAAACTAATAACATAATTAAATCCTATACAATATGAAAACAAATTATAAAAAAATAATTGATAAATTTTTCATAAAAACTTTATTTCCATTGTGCATCTTTCCTCCATGCACTACCACCACCTCCTACTAAATAAAGCCACTTATTCCTATTCCTTCTTCTTTCACTTTCTCTCCATAACCAACAACCTCTAGTGTCGCCAGCCACCGTCTACCATCGATATCGATATCACCGATCTTCCTTCTCGTCTTAGCCGCAGCGGTTCTGGCTCCCGTCAAAGCAACCAACCACAGGAAGCTCACCTCCACGGACACAGCCCCAGGAGGAGCACTAGATGATCAAATTAAGTGCGGCGGTTGTCCTTGCAACAAGCCTTGCTACACTGCTACACCACCACCGCCCCCACCGCCCAAGAAGCCGTCTCCAACTCCTGGCCTCAACTGCCCTCCACCACCCTCATACATTTACATGACAGGTCCACCCGGGAATCTTTATCCTGTCAACCCCTACTCCCAATCATCTGCCCGCCGCCAAATATGGGTGGCGCTGTCGCTCATGGTGGTCGTCGGAGTACTCGGTATGCTTGCTTTTTGGTAAACTAATAAATTCCATCGAAGGATAAAAGTTCATGGGTAGAAAGAAAAAAAAAGGAAGCTTTTGTGAATCACTTTCTAAATAATATAGAATTACTAAATAATTATATACGGTAGTTACTTGGAATAATTTGGACTCTTGGAAATCAATGAGTCCCTCTTGATACTTATTAACTGAAAAGTTTTATGTTCATTTATGTTTATGTTGTTTAATTATTGTATGATGTTGTATTGATTGTTCTTGATAACACCTACATTTATTCTGATATATACAATAAGGCAAAGTTATTAAATATGTATATATAGATTTTTTTTATTTTTTTTTATTATTTTTATTATTTTTTTAAGAAAACGGCATGTCGGTTAGGATGACGCTAACCCCTCCTAGCTCAGAGTTCAAGTCCTGCCACAGAGGGTGTTCCTGAATTTATGAAGTGCATCTTGTGAGTATTGAACATGAGATCTCCACAGGAGGAAAGCCTTATGACAAAACCTCCTGACCACCAGACCAAAGACCCGGTGTCATGTATATATAGATGGTTCACAAAGTAGCTTTTTCACTTTAAGCGTACTAATTTTTCTTGTAATTACGCATCACATGTTTATAATAACACATATATAATAACGCTGCATATGAATATAATATCGTGCAGTTAAATATCAATATACCTAGATTGTTTTACATATGCACACATACAATTATGCGTGTAGTAAATCAGCTATTTTATTTTTAAAAACTTGTTTTTCAACTATTTATCAATACTATACATAAATTAAAGATAAAAGACACGGTTTTATAATATATATTTTTTTATAAAAATAATAAAGTATCTAAAAGTTATTTACATTTTCAAAATAATAAAAGTGGATAAAAAGTTGATGATGATTGTTTTTCTGTTTTTTGTCATATCATTTATAACACACTTTCAATTTGTTATGAAATTTCAATTGCCGCATCTTAATCATTGATTTACTCTGATGAAAGTTGGCGAGTACCCGTTAATTTTACGGAAAATTTACTATGTCCTTATTCTTTACATATATAGGGGAGGGTTTCAGAGAAAACCACATAATTAGGCGAAAACCGAAAAAACCACTAAAAAAATTAATTTTAACCAATCATATGATAATATTTATTTTTTGTTTTATTTTATTTTTATTTATTTATAAGAGTATCAATGTAATATTTTACATTTTTACTAAAAAATCAATTAAATATTGGCTTACGTATGCATAACCCATAGTGTTACGTATACGTAAATAGAAAACAAAAAAATTGTGGTTACGTATACGTAGTCCATAATATTACACATTATTTTAGTGGTTTTCTTGGTTTTCGCCTAACTTTGTGGTTTTCTCTTGATCCTTCCCCTATATATATATATATATATATATATATATATATATATATATATGGGAGGGATCAAGAAAAAACCACAAAGTTAGACGAAAACCGAGAAAACCACATCATTTCAGACAATTTTTTCTATTTACGTATACGTATCCGAAAACAATTTTTTTTATTTACGTATACGTAACCACAATTTTTTTGTTTTATGTTTACGTATACGTAACACAATGTGTAAAAATGTTTTTTAGTAAAAATGTTTAATATTACCTTCATACTCTTATAAATAAATAAAAATAAAATAAAATAAAAAATAAATATTATTATATGATTGGGTAAAATTGATTTTTTTAGTGGTTTTCTTGGTTTTCGCCTAACTTGTGGTTTTCTCTGGAACCCTCCCCTGTATATATATATATATATTGTTAATAGTGATATGTTTCCTTTACAAGGAAATTCAAAACGTACAAGACTATGAGTGGTTATACAATATATCTATATATATTGTGGATGAATACAAATAATCCCATATATATGATGGTTACATCCTACCCACCACTAAGCTACCAACTAGTATTTACACTGGACCACTGCCGTCCCTATTCTTCTAAAAAACACAAACTACTAGAATATCAAAGTAAAAAAACTTTGCATCAATAATTGATCTTAACAATGACTTATATTGACTACTAGTGAAAAAAATAGAAACTAAAAAAAACCTTTTACAATAAAATGTTCTATTTTGTTACAATTACCTATAATAGAAATAGTAGTTTTTGTTATGAAATATTAAAAGATATGGATAAACACATTTTTCAACCTAGCTTCATACCTACATGTACTCTAAATAGTTTATCTTGTTTATTGGTTTATCATGTAGTAACTTTTGTAGTATAAATATCACCTCAAAGTGAATGAGAAAGTGCACCTCTTGTATACACTTTTATAAAAGTCTATGCATTTCTCTACTTCTTATTATTATCCCCTCTAAATTTCTTATGTTACAAACACTAATCTTGAGGTAATTCTAGTTATATTATAACACGTTATCAACACGAGAGTTCTTATATCTTAATCAAGAAGATCATAAAAGCACAAAGACATCCATCATAAGCAAGGTAAACACTTCATTAATAAGAGTTCATAATATACATTGAGAAGATGTAACATCCCAAAACTGGTAATAAATAAATAATGACACGATCAAAATTATAATTTTTAAATGGCGAAAGAAAAACGGATGGGCTTGGGCTCGGCTCCAACGGGCCGAAGGAAGCCCAAGTATATAAGGGCAAGGGCTGCTCCAAACCCTTCATTTCTACCATTCACAAGTTCTAGAGAGAGAGAAGAGAGTTCGGGTCTAGAGAGAGAAAGTGACGGATCGACTCGGGAATTCAGGAGAACGTTGCTGCTGTGCTCGTGATCATCTCCTCCGAATCAGAAATCCATCCCAGGTAAGCGTTCGATCATAATCTGAGTTTTTATGATTTTTTTGGGGTTTTCGGTTTTATCCCAATAGATGATGATTTTACGGATGAAACTTGAAAATGAGCTTAGGTATAACATCTAGAAATTAAACCGAACGTTTTGGTCAAAGAAAATTTAGATATCGACACGATCAGAGTTGCATGCAGAACCTTCGGGTTTTTGGGGAAGAAGACTGACCCATCGAAACTACTTAGTTTCGATATATATATACAGACCCATCGAAACTACTTAGTTTCGATATATTTACAGACCCATCGAAACTACCATAGTTTCGATATGAACCCATGACTCGAAACTACCAAGTTTCGACATAAGCAACCTATCGAAACTACCAAGTTTCGACATAATCAACCTATCGAAACTACCAAGTTTCGACATAAGCAACCTATCGAAACTACCAAGTTTTGACACAAGCAACCTATCGAAACTAACAAGTTTCGACATAAGCAAACTATCGAAACTACCAAGTTTCGATATAAGCAAATCCATCGAAACTACTAGGTTCAAGCATAGTAATGTCTAGTGTCATCTAGGAGCACTACCTTACGTGTATGACTTTATTATACAGATTGTGAGTGACATTAGTGACGCTCAGTAACCAGCTAAGTGTATCTCAGAAACTATTCATCAGGTGAGTTCTATGTGCCCCCTTCTATGTTATGTGCAAACCTTATTAAATGTCTTGGGGCTGAAATGTATACACTAAATGAATAAATGATATGAATGCTAATGTAATCATACGTGATATACTAATATATATGTTATATATATATACAAAAATGAATTATGCACAAAGAATGAATCGTATGATTATATAGAATGAATGAAAGAACAACACAATGTGTAAGAATGAAATCTTGCTTTATATCCATGTATATATTGCTTGCTATGAATGAATAAACGTTATGAATGGAACAATGATAACGGCTACCTCGGTAGACGGACGACCACTCGACTATTATGCAGCCAGAAATGAAAGTCTAGAAAGGTAGACTAAACAGGCCACTACGGTGGAGTAAGTCCCGAAATCGATGCACGACTGTATAATTAGTTCGGGTGGGAGACGGATACCTTAGGGCAGTCAGACAGATATGACGGACTACGACGGTAGGACGGTTGTAAGTATGACGGACTACTTCGGTAGGACGGTTGTAAGATAATGACGGACTACTTCGGTAGGACGGTTGTAAGATAATGACGGACTACTTCGGTAGGACGGTTGTAAGATAACGACGGACGGACACTAGTTGCCGGACGATTGTAAGAATGGCGGACCATGACGATGGACCGTGGCGTTTGTCTTTGTGACATTCGCAAACAAATGACGGGTTGATCACCTTTAAGTGTATGACCCATGAAAGTTAAGAAAAGAAAAAGGTGAATGCATTTATATATATGTAATCACAAAATAAAGATGAAAGAAAAGCAAAAGTTACGAATGTATATAATTATGTATACTTGTAAAGAAAAGAATGATCATATTTAATAGTTTTAAACTAGAACTCACCAGCGTTAGCTGACTTTTAGTATACATTTCAGGTACAGAAAGGAAGGGTCGTGCGAAGGCGTGAAGGTTACCCGGCACGAGACTGACATCCCACTTTTATTTATGTTAAGACAATGTTATGTTTAATGTTAAGACTTCCACTGCTATGTTATGTCATTGAATGATGTATGCTTCCGCTATGTTTGAATGTTTTTAATTAAAAGTTCAGTGATTAATGACTATGTTTATGAGTAAATCCAACAAGTGAGGCCTCCCGGGTTTGGGGCCTTACAAGTTGGTATCAGAGCAATAGTTTGAGAGATTAAGACATCCCTAAATGTCTGGACTCAAACTGATAATGGGACCAACGCATGGATGTCAGTACGGGTAGCCAACGCCAACGCTAGCACAGTAAGTAAGTACTAGAATTAATACACTTAGATAAGAATAGATGCCTTAACTTAGAACAAATAGATGTCAATGTCACAACCGATTTGAAGAGTTTTGAACCCGAAAAGCAATGTAAATTAGTAATCACAAACCGGTCACTGTAATTAAAAATTTACCTTGCTCGTACTGTTCCAAACTATGATCTGAAGAAATGACATTGATGTATTTCCTTTATGACCATCAGAAAACTAAGAACTATGGCTGGAGGAGGAAGAACAGGACGCCGAGGCGGTCGCACTGGCCGAGTCGGTAGGCCTCCACTAAATCCAAGACATCAAGAAGAAGAGAATGTGCACACGAAAAACACAGAAAGCGTGCACCAAACTAATGTCACCCCAACTGGGGGCGGCCATCAAGGGTCTCTACAGTTAGAACCCGAGGTCAGAGATGCTATTGCCCGTGAGGTCGTGCTCACTTTAAAGAATGTGTTGACTGACTTGCTGTCTGAAGCCTTAAAGAAAATCAAGGAAGACGACGAAGGTAACCACGAGGAAAAAGTATATGACAGCGACGGGGATGAAATAAAGATGGGATCAAGCAATAGGGGGTGCACTTATAAAGGTTTCAGGGACAGAGACCCACCCAAATTTGACGGGAACAAGGACTCGGTGGCCACCCTCGAGTGGGTCGAGAGGATGAACGCTGTCATCAACATCAGCGAGTGTCGACCAGACCAAGCTGTTAAGTACGTTGCTCATTCTTTCACCAACGAAGCACTAAGTTGGTGGAGGAACATTCAAAGAACTAAGTCACCCAATGCTATCAACAGGATGACGTGGGAAGACTTGAAAAAGCTCATAATTCAAAAGTTCTGCCCACAGAATGAGATCGATCGTGTGGAAAACGAGTTCCTGAACTTCAAGGCTGGCAACAAGACTCATCGCCAGTATACATCAAGATTCAATGAACTGGCTCAACTAGTACCACACCTAGTGGAAACTGAAGATCGTTTGATCAAGTACTATGTTAAGGGATTGCCACAACGGGTCCGTTTTCATGTAAAAGCTAACCTACCCTTGACCTTCGAGTCGGTAGTGAATCTGAGCAGAATCGTCTACGACGACTACGCCAATGAGGACCTAGCACCCGAGACCCAAAAGAGGAAATGGGAGAACCCGCCTAGGGGCACTGGGAAAGGGAATGTAAACACTGGAGTTAAGAAGCCAAGAACAGATGATTATGAAACCTGCAAGAAGTGTGGAAAGCAACATCTTGGCGAGTGCCGAATCGGCACCACCATCTGCTATAGATGTGGGAAGGCGGGGCACTATTCTCGTGACTGCTTAAGAGACACTAAATGCCAAGGATGTGGACTGTTTGGTCACCTGACTAGGGATTACAGGAAAACCAGACAATCCGGTTCGGGAAAGGAAAAGGAAGCTGAAAAGGAACAGCCAAAGGCTAGGACTCGAGCCTATGCACTGACTGAGGAAGAAGCAAGAGGAAACCCTGATGTTGTGTCAGGTACGTTTCTAGTAAATGATGAAAATGCTGCTATTTTATTTGACTCTGGTGCTAGTAAAAGCTTCATATCAAATGCATTTAGTCGTAAACTGGATTGCACTATCAACACCATAGTAAAGGCCTTTAGCGTACAAACTGTCGTGGGTAAAAATTCGACAGTGTTTCAAGTAACAGAGGATTGTATCATAGAAATAGAGGGCCATAAGTTTCCTTCTCACCTTAGGAGGATTCGATATAGTATTGGGTATGGATTGGTTAGCTGCCAACGAAGCTCAAATCATATGTAAACGTAAGAGGATACACCTCAAAGCTCCCAGCGGAAGTCCAATTACGGTTTATGGGTATTGGAATTGCACAATGCCAAACGTCATTTCGATGATCAAGGCCGAAAGTTACATGAGGCGCGGTTGCAAAGCTTATCTGGCATATGTTATTGACGATAGAATGAAAACGAAAGCACTCAAGAATGTACCCGTGGTGTGCAACTTTCCGGAAGTATTCCCTGAGGAGCTACCTGGGTTGCCACCCGATCAGGAAATAGAATTTCAGATTGATTTACTGCCAGGAGCTGAGCCCGTTGCCAAAGCCCCCTACCGATTGGCTCCGTCAGAAATGAAAGAATTGATGTCTCAACTACAGGAATTAACAGAAAAATGATTTATTAGACCGAGTATTTCACCATGGGGCGCTCCGGTACTATTCGTAAAGAAGAAAGACGGCAGTATGCGCATGTGCATTGACTACCGTGAACTGAACAAGAGGACAGTAAAGAACAAATACCCACTACCTAGAATAGATGACCTTTTTTATCAACTGCAAGGTGCGAGTTAGTTCTCAAAGATCGATCTTAGGTCGGGTTACCATCAGTTGAAAGTAAGAGAGGAAGACGTACCAAAGACCGCGTTTCGCACGCGTTATGGGCATTATGAGTTTCTCGTGATGTCTTTCGGATTGACCAACGCACCAGCAGCATTTATGGATTTGATGAATAGAGTATGTCGACCCATGTTGGATCGATCAGTGATAGTTTTTATAGACGACATACTGGTATATTCGAAAAGCGAGGGTGATCACCACTGTCACCTAAGGGAGGTTCTGGAGGTGCTAAAGCAGGAAAAGTTGTACGCAGAATTCTCCAAATGCGCGTTCTGGCTTAGGAAAGTCCAATTCCTAGGTCTTGTAATAAACCCAAACGGCATCATGGTGGATCCTGCAAAGATCGAGACAGTAAAGGAATGGAACGTCCCAAAGACACCAACAGAGATACGAAGTTTTCTGGGATTGGCGGGCTACTATCGAAGGTTCATTCAAGATTTTTCAAGAATAGTCTTGCCACTAACTAAGTTGACACGGAAGGAAGTGAAGTATGAATGGGGTCAAACCCAAAACAACGCGTTTGAAGAACTTAAGGCACGATTAACCCAAGCTCCAATCTTGACTCTACCTGAGGGAAATGAAGACTTGGTAGTCTATTCTGACGCTTTGGGGCTGGGTTTGGGGTGCGTACTTATGCAACGAGGAAAGGTAATTGCATACGCCTCGCGACAACTAAAGATTCACGAGGTTAATTACCCAACACACGATTTAGAGTTAGCAGCAGTAGTTTTCGCGTTGAAAATATGGAGGCACTATCTATATGGAGTCAAATGCACCATCTACTCAGATCACAAAAGCCTGAAGTACTTTTTCGGGCAAAAGGAATTAAACATGAGACAAAGGAGATGGTTAGAGCTACTGAAAGACTATGATTGTGAGATATTGTACCATCCAGGCAAGGCAAACGTGGTGGCTGACGCTTTAAGCAGAAAGGAAGAATCGGAACCTATACGGATCAAAGCGTGTCAGCTGGTTATAACACCAGATTTGATGAGTGAAATATTAAAAGCACAAGATGAAGCACTATTAGAAAGAAATATTAAACGGGAAAGAATAGTAGGACAACAAGGGAATTTGGATGCAAATGTATACGGTGTACGAACAAGGTTTGGCCGGATGTGGATACCTAAGATTGGCGAGCTTAGAGCCAAAATACTCGAGGAGGCCCATAAGTCTCGCTATTCCATCCACCCTGGGATAAACAAAATGTATCAAGACTTGAAGAAAGAGTACTGGTGGCCCGGCATGAAGAATGATGTGACCGAGTACGTGAACAAGTGCCTAACGTATTCACTAGTTAAGGCCGAGCACCAGAAACCATGCGGTAAAATGCAACCTCTACCAATACCGGAATGGAAGTGGGAGGAGATCACGATGGACTTCATTACCAAGCTACCGCGAACAGCTAAAGGCAATGATACCATTTGGGTGATCGTCGACCGCTTGACAAAGAGTGCTCACTTCTTGCCAATACGTGAAACTTCTTCTTCTGAAAAGCTAGCAGAAATATTTATCAAGGAAATTGTGAGCAGACATGGTGTGCCGCTGTCGATTGTGTCCGACAGGGATACTAGATTCACGTCAAGGTTTTGGAAGAAATTCAGTGAATTGATGGCACTAGACTAAACATCAGCACCGCTTACCACCCTCAAACCGATGGTCAATCTGAAAGGACCATTCAGACCTTGGAGGACATGCTCCGAGCCTGTATCATTGACTTCGGTGGGAGTTGGGACAGCCATCTACCATTGGTAGAATTCTCATATAACAATAGCTATCATTCAACGATTGGCATGCCGCCATTTGAAATGTTGTATGGAAGGAGATGTAGGACCCCGGTGTGTTGGGGGGAAATTGGGCAGAAGGACTTTGCAAGCCTCGAAGTGGTCAAAGCTACTTCTGAGAAATTTGATCAAATCAAAGCTCGAATGAAAGCTGCAAAAGACAGACAGAAATCATACGCGGATAAGAGAAGAAGGGATTTAGAGTTTCAATTAGGGGACATGGTATTGTTAAAGGTATCACCATGGAAAGGAATCATCCGATTCAGAAAGCGTGGCAAACTAAGTCCAAGGTTTGTCGGACCTTTCAAGATTCTAGCAAGAGTGGGTCAAGTTGCTTACAGACTCGACCTACCCGTTGAGCTTAGTGGAGTACACCCTACGTTCCACGTGTCGCACTTACGCAAGTGTCTAGCTGACGACACGGCTCACATACCTTATGATGAGATCGAGGTGGATAACAGTCTGAATTATGTCGAGGAACCAATAGCCATCCTTGACCGATCTGAGAAGCGACTACGCAACAAGTCAATCCCATTGGTCAAGGTTCAATGGAAGCACAGAAAGGGATCGGAATCTACCTGGGAGAAAGAAGACGAGATGCGGGAACTATACCCTCAGTTGTTTAACGTATAATTGGTTTCGAGAACGAAACCTTTCTAAGGAGGGTAGACTTGTAACATCCCAAAACTGATAATAAATAAATAATGACACGATCAAAATTATAATTTTTAAATGGCGAAAGAAAAACGGATGGGCTTGGGCTCGGCTCCAACGGGCCGAAGGAAGCCCAAGTATATAAGGGCAAGGGATGCTCCAAACCCTTCATTTCTACCATTCACAAGTTCTAGAGAGAGAGAAGAGAGCTCGGGTCTAGAGAGAGAAAGTGACGGATCGACTCGGTAATTCAGAAGAACGTTGCTGCTGTGCTCGTGATCATCTCCTCCGAATCAGAAATCCATCCCAGGTAAGCGTTCGATCATAATCTGAGTTTTTATGATTTTTTTGGGGTTTTCGGTTTTAGCCCAATAGATGATGATTTTACGGATGAAACTTGAAAATGAGCTTAGGTATAGCATCTAGAAATTAAACCGAACGTTTTGATCAAAGAAAATTTAGATATCGACACGATCAGAGTTGCACGCAGAACCTTCGGGTTTTTGGGGAAGAAGACTGACCCATCGAAACTACTTAGTTTCGATATATATATACAGACCCATCGAAACTACTTAGTTTCGATATATTTACAGATCCATCGAAACTACCATAGTTTCGATATGAACCCATGACTCGAAACTACCAAGTTTCGACATAAGCAACCTATCGAAACTACCAAGTTTCGACATAAGCAACATATTGAAACTACCAAGTTTCGACATAAGCAACCTATCGAAACTACCAAGTTTCGACACAAGCAACCTATCGAAACTAACAAGTTTCGACATAAGCAACTTATCGAAACTACCAAGTTTCGATATAAGCAAATCCATCGAAACTACTAGGTTCAAGCATAGTAATGTCTAGTGTCATCTAGGAGCACTACCTTACGTGTATGACTTTATTATACAGATTGTGAGTGACATTAGTCACGCTCAGTATCCAGCTAAGTGTATCTCAGAAACTATTCATCAGGTGAGTTCTATGTGCCCCCTTGTATGTTATGTGCAAACCTTATTAAATGTCTTGGGGCTGAAATGTATACACTAAATGAATAAATGATATGAATGCTAATGTAATCATACGTGATATACTAATATATATGTTATATATATATACAAAAATGAATTATGCACAAAGAATGAATCGTATGATTATATAGAATGAATGAAAGAACAACACAATGTGTAAGAATGAAATCTTGCTTTATATCCATGTATATATTGCTTGCTATGAATGAATAAACGTTATGAATGGAACAATGATAACGGCTACCTCGGTAGACGGACGACCACTCGACTATTATGCAACCAGAAATGAAAGTCTAGAAAGGTAGACTAAACAGGCCCCTACGGTGGAGTAAGTCCCGAAATCGATGCACGACTGTATAATTAGTTCAGGTGGGAGACGGATACCTTAGGGCAGTCAGACAGATATGACGGACTACGACGGTAGGACGGTTGTAAGTATGACGGACTACTTCGGTAGGACGGTTGTAAGATAATGACGGACTACTTCGGTAGGACGGTTGTAAGATAATGACGGACTACTTCGGTAGGACGGTTGTAAGATAATGACGGACTACTTCGGTAGGACGGTTGTAAGATAACGACGGACGGACACTAGTTGCCAGACGGTTGTAAGAATGGCGGACCATGACGATGGACCGTGGCGTTTGTCTTTGTGACATTCGCAAACAAATGACGGGTTGATCACCTTTAAGTGTATGACCCATGAAAGTTAAGAAAAGAAAAAGGTGAATGCATTTATATATATGTAATCACAAAAGAAAGATGAAAGAAAAGCAAAAGTTACGAATGTATATAATTATGTATACTTGTAAAGAAAAGAATGATCATATTTAATAGTTTTAAACTAGAACTCACCAGCATTAGCTGACTTTTAGTATACATTTCAGGTACAGAAAGGAAGGGTCGTGCGAAGGCGTGAAGGTTACCCGGCACGAGACTGACATCCCACTTTTATTTATGTTAAGACAATGTTATGTTTAATGTTAAGACTTCCGCTGCTATGTTATGTCATTGAATGATGTATGCTTCCGCTGTGTTTGAATGTTTTTAATTAAAAGTTCAGTGATTAATGACTATGTTTATGAGTAAATCCAACAAGTGAGGCCTCCCGGGTTTGGGGCCTTACAGAAGACAAGTCTTATGGCAAATGAAATAAGTATATAGGACATCTTATTATGGACATTTGCTAACTATGGGACTACTAACAATCTAACACTTTATTTATGCACACTAACTTTTATTTATGCAACTAACATTTTATTTATATGTCAATCTAACTTTTATTTATGCATCTAACTTTTATTTATGTAACTAATCTTTATTTTATGTGAACTAACTTTTAATTATGTTTACTAACGTTTATTTATTCATACTGACATTTTATTCTTATGCTAACGTTTATTTATGCATACTAACATTTTTATCCTTTCTTAATTTTGTGTATACTAAATTTTATTCTTACGTCTTAATCTCATAATTCATGTCTAAATTACTTTTTTCGCTTTTACAAAAGTAATTTTCAAACACACAACGGTAACATGACCGTTTGTAAACAGATATAATTTTTTACTATAAATTGACAATCTCTTTTCTCTTACAACAGATTATCTAATTTTCTCAAATTCATCCAAGACAGTTTTCAAAGATGATTCACCCAGCTTTATTATTAGCCACCATAATGCTCATTTTAGTTATTATCCCACTTTCTGATGTCCCACCTGAAGAATTTAAACTTTTATTGTTTATATATTTGTTTATAGCTCTACCACTCTATTGTATCTCAATGCTTATTGATATATATGGATTCTAATATTTATCTTATTATTTGCTCTATTATGTTTAGCAACAAAATGTCAAACATTGCAAAAATTGAATTTCCAGCTCTTGAAATTACTGGAGAAAATTATATGCCATGGACGGCACACGTAAAAAGGCACTTAAAATCAATAGGAGTTCTTGAAACAATACAAGAAGGAAATAAATGCTCAGAGAAAAGATAAAGCGAAAGCTAATGTCTTCCTCCACAAACATATTGACAAAATGTTACAATTTGCATACTCAAATTGTGATGACCCACACATGTTGTGGAAAGATTTACAAAGCAGATTTGATCATCAAAAGGAAGTTTTGCTTCCTACTGCTAGAGATGAATGGAACAATCTCAGGTTCCAAGATTTTAAAAAAGTAAATGAGTACACATCTGCTTTATTCAGAATATGTTCAACACTTAGATTTTGTGGGCAAAATGTTACGGAGGAAGATATGTTGGAGAAAACTTTCTCCACATTCCATGCATCGAATATAAACTTGCAACAACAATATCGATTGCAAAAGTTTAAAAGACATTCTGATCTAAACTCTTTTCTCCTCGTAGCAGAAAAAAACAATGAGCTATTAATGAAAAATCATGAAGCTCGTCCCACGGGATTACTAGCATTTCCAGAAGCTAATGTTGTTAACAATAATGATACTAAAAATTATGGACGTAAATGGGGACGAGGTCGTGGACGTAGCCATTTAGATAAAAACCATAATAATGGTCGCAACCATTCCTTCAAATGGAACAATAATTATAATCGAGGTAATTATCGTGATCGTGGTCGTGGTTGTATCCAAAGAGCCAACAATTACCACACTCCACAAAATGGCAATCCCAACCAACAAAATAAATCTAAAAATGAAATTGGAACGTCTCAAAATCATGGCAGTTCATGTTTTAGATGTGGAAGTTCAAACCACTGGTCAAAGGCTTGTCGCACACCTTCACATCTGTGTAAACTATACCAAGCGTCCCTTAAATGAAAGGAGAAAGAAGTGAACCATGTGGATAATTTTAACAATGCCAACACTGAGCTTAATAACTCAGACTTCATCGGTGACTTGGGACTATGAAATAAGTGTTACTAGTGATAATTATGTATTTTCTAAACTATGTTTGACTATGTTTAATTAGTTTCCCCTTTTCATATAACATTTTATGTATTTTCCTAATTATGTTAGACTATGTTTAATTAGTTTCTATTTCATGTAATATATTATGTATTTTCCCAAAGTATGCTTAACTATGTTTAATCTTTCATGCAATATATTTAACATAATGAATATATCTTATTGAAGATCTCGTAACGAATACTTTACACATTTATTATTTTTCTCTCTTAATTCTTTTATTCATATTTGAAGATTAAAATGAAAATCAATGGAGTGCGAGATCAAACAAAGGATGGAGATATGTGTATAGCGGATAGTGGTGCCACACACACTATTCTTAAGTCGAAGAGATATTTTTGTGAATTGAAACCAACAATGGGAACTATTGATACAATATCAGGTCCTACGGATATAATAGAAGGAGTGGGAAAAGCTAATTTAGTATTACCAAATGGTACAAAGCTTTTAATAGAGAATGTTTTATTTTCCCCAAAATCAACGAGAAATTTGTTGAGTTTCAAAAACATATATCATAATGGATACGATACACAGTCAAGGACTGTTGATAATGAAAAATATTTGCATATCATGAATGAAAATCACATCTTGGAAAAATTACCAATGCTCCATTCAGGTTTACATTATACACATATTAATGTGCCTCAAGCGCATATGGCAATTATAGAAAAATGTTGTGATCATGGTATATTCAACTTATGGCATGACAGATTGGGCCACCCAGGGTCTACAATGATGAAAAGGATAATTGAAAATACACATGGGCATCCCTTAAAGGATCAAAAGATTCCTCAAACGGATAAAATACATCAATGCGCATCTTGCTCACTTGGAAAACTGATTACAAGGCCTTCGCCGTTAAAAGTTGAAAAGGAATCACCTATGTTTCTTGAAAGAATTCAAGGTGATATATGTGGACCAATTCACCCACCATGTGGACCATTTAGATACTTCATGGTCTTAATAGACGCATCGAGTAGATGGTCTCATGTCTCTTTATTATCAACTCGTAATGTAGCTTTTGCTAAATTCCTTGCTCAAATTATTAAATTACGAGCACATTTTCCTGACTATACTGTTAAAAGAGTGAGACTCGATAATGCTGGTGAATTTACATCACATGCTTTTAATGATTATTGTATGTCTATTGGAATTGTTGTCGAACACCCAGTTGCTCATGTACATACACAAAATGGTTTAGCTGAATCGTTAATCAAACGCCTCCAACTAATAGCTAGACCATTAATATTCAAAACAAAACTTCCTGTGTCCATTTGGGGCCATGCAATTTTACATGCTGGATCATTGATTCGTATGAGACCAAATGCAAATCACAAATATTCTCCTCTACAACTTGTGTCTGGCCAAGAGCCAAACATTTCCCACCAAAGAACTTTTGGATGTGTAGTGTATGTTCCTATTGCACCACCACAACGCACTAAAATGGGTCCCCAAAGAAGGTTGGGAATATATGTTGGATATGAAACAGCTTCGATCATAAGATATCTTGAACCTTTAACAGGTGATGTCTTTACAGCACGTTTTGCTGATTGCCACTTTAATGAGACAATTTTCCCGGAATTAGGGGGAGAAAAGAAAAATCAAGAAAATGATGTCTCATGGTCTGAACCTTCATTGTTATATCAGGATCCAAGGACAAGACAATGTGAGACAGAGGTTCAAAAGATAATGCATCTTCAAGAAATTGCAAATCAATTGCCTGATGCATTTACCGATACAAAAAGGGTAACTAAATCTCATATACCAGCTGCTAATGCTCACGCTCGAGTTGAGATTCCACATAAACAAGTAGATGATAACATGACTCATGAATCTCAGAAGCGTTTGAAACGCGGAAGGCCGATTGGTTCAAAGGATAAAAATCCTCGAAAAAGAAAAGGACTTGAAAAGGAAATTGATTCTAATGAAACGCCAAATATCAAAACCTTTTCTGAGGAAGAAGTGAATGATACCAACAAAGAGATGTCAATCAACTACGGTCATACACATATATTATGGAACATAAATGAAATGGAAAATATTGATGAGATATTTTCTTATTCTGTGGCAAGTGAAATTATGAGCGAGGATGACAATCCTGAACCAAAATCTGTCAACGACTGTCAAAATCGACATGACTGGGATAAATGGAAAGATGCTATGCAAGCTGAATTAAATTCGCTTAATAAACGGAAGGTTTTTGGACCTATTGTAATTACACCTAAGGCCGTAAAGCCTGTAGGATATAAATGGATTTTTGTGCGAAAGCGGAATGAGAAAAATGAAGTTACAAGATATAAAGCGAGACTCGTAGCTCAAGGTTTTTCTCAAAGGCCAGGTATTGACTACGAGGAAACATATTCTCCCGTTATGGACTCAATTACCTTTAGATATTTAATCAGCTTAGCTGTCACTAAAAATTTAGAAATGTGTCTTATGGATGTCGTTACAGCTTACTTGTATGGCTCACTTGATAATGACATCTACATGAAAATTCCTGAAGGATTTAAAATCCCTAAAGCGTTAAGCTCAAAACCTAAAGAAATGTATTCAATCAAATTACAAAGATCTTTATATGGATTGAAACAATCTAGAAGGATGTGGTACAATCGTTTGAGTGATTATTTGATAAGTAAAGGCTATACAAATAATCTTATTTGCCCGTGCGTCTTTATTAAGAAGACAACATCAGGATGTGTGATCATAGCTGTATACGTTGATGATCTAAATATAATTGGCACACATAAAGAAATCCATGAAGTGATTACCCTTTTAAAGAAAGAATTTGAAATGAAAGATCTTGGAAAAACCAAATATTGTCTTGGTTTACAAATTGAGCATACGAATAATGGAATACTTGTGCATCAATCAAATTATATTGAAAAGCTCTTAAAACATTTCAATATGGACAAGGAAAATCCTTTAAGCACCCCAATGGTTGTTAGATCACTCAATGTCAAAAATGATCCATTTCGCCCTTGCGAAGATAGTGAGGAAATCCTTGGTCCAGAGGTACCATACCTCAGTGCAATTGGAGCTCTTATATATCTTACTAACTGTACAAGACCTGGCATTTCTTTTGCAGTTAATTTGTTAGCAAGGTTTAGTTCATCCCCCACAAAAAGACACTGGAATGGGATTAAACATATTTTTCGATACCTTCAAGGAACTATTGATTTAGGCTTATTTTATCCTAACTATTCGAAAGAAGGTTTGGTTGGTTATGCAGACGCAGGTTATTTATCGGATCCTCATAAGGCGAGATCTCAAACTGGATACGTATTTATGAACGGAGGAACTGCAATTTCATGGCGTTCTCAGAAACAAACACTTGTTGCAACATCCTCAAATCATGCTGAAGTCATTGCACTACATGAAGCTTCCAGAGAATGTGTATGGCTGAGATCTATGACACAACTCATAATGACTTCCTGTGGACTAAAGAAAGATAAAAGTCCAACTCCAATCTACAAAGATAACGCGGCTTGTGTCTCGCAAATGAAAGAAGGATACATCAAAAGTGACAGAACAAAACATATACCGCCAAGATTCTTTTCATACACTCAGGACCTTATCAAAGAGAATTAGGTTGAAATTAGATATGTCCAATCAAGCAACAATTCAGCTGATCTTTTCACAAAGGCACTCCCTACAGCAATTTTCAGGAAACACGTTCATGATATTGGAATGCGACATGTACGGACTATATAGTGAGTTATAGATGACAACTTGAGGGGGAGCTATATGCTGCACTCTTTTTTCCTTGGCTAAAGTTTTTTCCCACTGGGTTTTCTTTAGCAAGGTTTTTAATGAGGCAGTACTTCAAAATCTCCAAAATTGAAAAAAAGTGTCATCCAAGGGGGAGTGTTATGAAATATTAAAAGATATGGATGAACACATTTTTCAACCTAGCTTCATACATACATGTACTCCAAATAGTTTATCTTGTTTATTGGTTTACCATGTAGTAACTTTTGTAGTATAAATATCACCTCAAAGTGAATGAGAAAGTGCACCTCTTGTATACACTTTTATAAAAGTCTATGCATTTCTCTACTTATTATTATCCCCTCTAAATTTCTTATGTTACAAACACTAATCTTGAGGTAATTCTAGTTATATTATAACAGTTTTACTTTTATTTATATATATAAAGATAGTTCATGAGAAACTTATTAGTTTTTTGAAAATTACTTTGGACGAATCAGATAAATTAGTTTTTTATTTATTTATTTTTTCTATAAGGACTTTTTGGTAATTTACGTATAAAACTATGAGTAAATTATAGAAATCGTCCTTTATATTTATACCATTTTTCAGTTTATGTCCTTTAGCCTAAAAAATGTCAAAGAACATCCTTTACATTTAAATATGTTGCGGTTAACGTCCTTTAACCTAACGGAGGTTAATTTTTTCAGTTAACTCCAGTCATGTGTCTTACACATGAGTGTGCTTTAGTCTTTTTACTCACAAAAATAATTTTCTAAACACAAACCCTCTCTCTTTACTCTCCTCTTTCTCTTGCTCTCTACCTTTTCTCCACCACCACCATCCAATCACCACCCAACCTCACTGGGAACCACCTCAACCTCGCCGGAAAACCGATTTCGCCAGGAAAACACTTTTGTTTGCCGGATCTGAACAGATCTGCTTTGAAATCACCATGAGAGTCGTCTGATATCTCATTGAATTATAATATTTTCCTAAATTTATTTATAATAATTAAGTTCCAGATTTGGAATGACAATAAAAACAATTGGGTTCCATTTAGAGAGGAAGGTTCACCATTAATAACGTTAGCTTTTTCTTCTTTTTTTTTTATTTTGCTTCAACTTGGGGCAAGATCTGATTTAGGAAACGATCCCTAAAAAGATCCTTCGACGCCCAAACCCGCCATCACAATGGCCGGATTACGAAGATGGGGTGGTGTTTGTTGCTGCCGCCGTTTAGACGCAGAGCCACCCAGTTATCGCCGCCTGTAGCGGCTTCTATCCGCTTCCTTCTACCTCACCCGACACCATCGCTACCTCCCCCACCCCTCGTCTTCGCCGTTTTCCGCCTCAAAATTGCCACCGGCCGTTGGAGGAAACAACACCACCGGCAGAGATGCTCCGTGGCCGCCCTTCTGTTGCCATTCCTCACCCCCGTCGTTCCGAGAAGCACCTAGCCGCCATGAATCAGCCGAACGTCGTGGCTGCCACCGGAAAGAGCCGCCGGCTCATACCTCTCTCTCTAGCTACCAGCTTTTTTTTGTGTTTTTTAGGGTTTAAAAGAAAGATGAAAATGAGAGGGTAGAGAGGAAGGTAGAGAGAGATAACGAGTAAAAATATTAAAAAGACTCACTGGAGTTAACTGAAAAAATTAATTTTCGTTAGGCTAAAGGACGTTAACCGTAACATATTTAAATGTAAAGGATGATCTTTGACATTTTTTAAGCTAAAGAACATAAACTGAAAAATTATATAAACATAAAGGACGATTTCTGTAATTTACTCTAAAACTATTTTTGTGAAGTGTTTTTTTTCAGAAATCATCAAACTTATGTAGGATAATCTTGATGGGTTTTAATTGGGCCAGCAGGAGTTTTAGTTTAATGGGTCAACTAATAACTGGTCATAGCCCAATTTGAAGTTTGCACGTAATATTGGAAGTAAGTTTGAATTAGTATGTATGTGGTTTAGAGTTTTGTTTGAAGGTGTTTGTTTTGTTCGGGTATTAAGGAGAGGCTAGTGGTAGCTTTTGATCAAGATAAATTTGGACAAGGACGAGGTCGTGGTCAAGGAAGGGGTCGCGGTTTTGGTAGAGGTCGAGGTGACCGGTTCCAGACCAATGAAGACCGAAGAGAGCAAGGCATGTATCGAGATAAACGACATATCAAATGCTACAATTGTCAGGAGTATGGTCACTATGCGGCTGGGTATCCTAAGCATGAACCAAAGGAAGAAGTAGCTAATTTGATTCAAGAGGATGATGAGCCGGCGTTACTTTGAAGAAGAAATGGGTCGACATCAAGATTAAAGGGGTGAGTGTAGGATAATCTTGATGGGCTTACCGATGAAACCGTTTCCTAAATCGAATGAAACACTTGAACTCACCGGCGTTAGCTGACTTTTAGTATGCATGTCAGGTTAATTATAAAAGGACATGGCGTGGGTGCATGCTTGGCTATCCCCCAAAGAGTTACCTGGCAATCGAAGTTCTCACATTCATGGATTTTAATTTAGAAGGATCATCTGTTATTGAGCAATGTTTAAGTTGATTGTTAATCTAATACAATGTAATTACAATGCTTGGCTATTCCCCCCAAAGACTTACTTATAACCCTATTTGTAAAAAAGGTAATTAAAAGTTTGGAAAATAATATTTATTGGGAATACTGTAAACGTGGTATTTTGAGAGGACAAATCTTTCAAAAAAAAATTGGAGAGGACAAAATATAAATATTTTAGCAGAGCGAAAAGAAGGTTTGGAGATCGGACTGTATTCAAGTTTGTTGTCTGTTGAGTCAGAGATCTACCAAAAACGAGATCTGAGGCCCCAAGCTGATTCATTACTTTGGTTCCTAAAATCAAGGACCCGGTTAATCTTCACAATTTCCGGCCTATTAATTTGGTCGGGGTTATTAGCAAAGTTATCTCGAAGGCTTTAGCTAATCGGATGAGAACTGCCCTGGATAGTGTGATCTCGAACTCCCAGTCCGCCTTCCTAAAAGGAATGTTCATTCTCGACGGTCCTTAGATCGTCAATGAGATCATTTTGTGGCTAAAGAAGAAAAAGTCGAAGGCGTTTATTATGAAGATTGATGTTGAGAAGGTTTACGACAACGTCAATTGGAATTTTGTGATCTTCATTCTTAACCAAATGGGCTTCCCGCCTCGTTGGTGCAATTGGGTTAGTGGGATTTTAAAGTCGGCCAGGTCCTCTGTGTTAGTAAATGGTTCCTCGACTTTTGAATTTTAATGTGGCAAAGGTATGAGACAAGGTGACCCCCTTTCTCCTTTTCTTTTCCTGGTGGTTATGGAAGCTTTATCGTGTATGCTGGATAAGGCGAAGGGGGCTGAGGTTATTAAAGGTATCAAGACTCCTAATGACGGTCCGACGATTTCGCATCTGTTGTACGCGGATGACGCGATAATCTTGGAGGATTGGTCCAAGGATGAGGTGCTGAAGGTGGTTAGAATTTTGAGGTGTTTTCACCTATGCTCGGGGCTCAAAATCAACATTGCTAAACCTAACCTTTATGGGATAGGGGTGGGTTCAGACGAGATAGAAGCTATGGCTAGTTCGGTGGGTTGCAAACCGGATGCTCCACCATTCAAGTATCTCGGCTTGATGGTTGGGGCCAATATGAATCGAATTAATAATTGGAAACCGGTCTACGATATATTTGAAGGTCGACTTGCGGTTTGAAAGTCTGCTCTCCTTTCTTTTGGTGGAAGGATTACTCTTATTAAAGCCGTGCTGGTTAGCCTTCCTAACTACTATTTCTCACTGTATAAGGCGCCTATTAATGTGATTAAAGACCTTGAGGTGTTGATAAAAAGATTTTTATGGGGAGGTTCGAGTCAAACCAAAAAGATCCACTGGGTCGCTTGGGATAGGGTGGCAATGCCTAAGGATCAAGGTGGCCTCGGTTTAAGTAAGCTCAAAGATATTAACGAGGCCCTCCTATTAAAATGGGGATGGTGCTTGAAGACGGAATGTATGGAGTAACATCGCTAAATTTTTTACTAGATCAGTGGCAGGAGGATTTCCTATCCATAATTGGTTTAAAGGTACTGTCGAAAATGGGGAAGAGGTGGCTTTTTGGCTGGATTCATGGTTAGTCGATGAGCCTCTCCGGTTTAAATTTCCTGGTCTCTTTAGTCTAAAGGCTGCCAAAAGATGCAAAGTCAAGGAGAGGGTGGGGGGATACAATGGGGAACAATGGTCGGGTTGGGAGTGGAAGAGATCCTCCTCGTCTGCGGAGGAAATGGGAGAATTACAGCAACTGTTGGTGTTGTTAGATGGGGCCGGTCTTCGCGACTCGCCGGACCACTGGCGCTGGGCTGGTGCTGCGTCTGGGGAGTTCTCGGTTAGTAACGTTAGGAAGATGTTGTTCTTTGGTGCGGATGTTAGTCATCGGTTTGTGATGCAATGGAGCAAATGGGTGCCGTTGAAATGTAACTTTTTTGCGTGGCGGGCGGAGATGGATAAAATCCCGACTACCACAGCTCTGAAGAGAAAAAATATTCAGGTTGATGATACTTCGTGTCCCTTATGTAACAAGGGGGAGGAAACCGTGGAGCACATCTTCACATCTTGCGTCATTGCGGCGACCATTTTGCATCATATAAGTATGTGGTGTAAGGTTCCAAACATCTATGCTTTCTCATTCAAGGATCTCATTGACGTTAATATGATGTCGGGTATATCGGATCGCACTAAGAAGGTGGTTCACGATATTATTATTATTGGATGTTGGAGTCTGTGGCAAGCAAGGAACGACCTCAAATTTTCTGGCAAGCCTATAAAAGTCGAGAACATCATTAGTTGTATTAAAGATGTCGGGTTCCTTCGATTTTCTTCTAGGTTGAAACATAAAGATCTATCTTGAGAGAACTGGTGTAAATTTGTAGATATGTAGTGTCGTGGTTTGTTGTGTGTTTTGCTCTGCCTGTTTTGGGTTGGAGCTTGTTTTCTAATGAAGTTTACCGTTAAAAAAAAAGCTGATGTGTACCACAAGCCTTCATGTACCCTTTCTATTTCTCTTTTTTATTTTTATCTTTAGAATGAATTACTATTTGATTCTCTAACGTTTAAACATTTTAACTATTTAAGTCATTTATGTTTAAATCTGTCTCTTTTAACCTTGACAATTCAATTTTGCTTTTGTTTAAGTCCATATATCTAACGTCGTTAGATTTAACAGTTAACTTTTATCTAAAAGGACCAAAGTACCCTCAAGGACTCAAATGATTAAAAACGTTATATATATTCACCACCACCGTCGCTGCCGAATTCCTTCAAGATTGTTTTTATGAAACCAAAAGAAAAAGATGTTTTTACAAAACTCCAATAACCTATACTATTTTAAAGTTTAATTTTGAGTTGATGGTGGTGGTGAGGGAGGGGAGCTGATGAAATGAGACAAGTGTTGGTGGTTCCACAACATATTAATGTTTAAATTTGAGTTTCATTTTTTATTTATAAAAATAAAGGTATTTTGGATATTTTAAAAAAGTTTAAGAGAAAAGTTAACCCCCATTTACTCCAGGAACCGTCAGTGCAACAAAATCAAACCATGTTAGATCAAATCCGTAATTTTTCAAACCTAGATATGAAAACCGTTATTTGGTCAAACCATAGAGACCATCTGTGTAATTAGTTCAAAACATTATTTATATTTGTTTGTATTCAGTTTGCATTATAATGTTCTAGGGAAAATACATATTATTCATCTGTACGTAATTAAAAATATATATTATTCAATTTCTATTATTTTGCTAATCTTTCCATGGAGATATATTTGTTATTAATTTTTGTGTCATCAGTGTTATTTTTCGATAACTGGATTTATTTAAGACCAAATGAGAAACAAAAACAAACATTTGTATGAGTTATGAGGTATAGAGTACACACTCATTCAAGACAACTATGATTTTCAACACTAATTAAGAGCCCCTAATTTTTTCAGGGGCAAAGCCCCTAGACACATTGATTCCAAGGGGGCAACGCCCCTAGCCGAGTTTGGGGCAGCGCCCTGACGGGGTCCAAGGGATTGCACCTCTTGCGGGGTTCTCGTTACAGCTGATCATCAATGGAAACTAATATTAGTAGCAAGCGATCAAGTTGTGGAGTTGATCATCGGTGGAAGGAAATACACATTAGTGACGATTAACCAAGTAGTAGAAACTAACCACTAGTAGCAACATACAAAGATGTGGCAACTAGTTCAACGGCTGCAACCGACGTCAGCAGTAACTGGATGATCATTGGTAACTAGGTTACCACTAATGGGTTTTCCCAGATATATATAACTAATAACTACAAGTAGTTGTAATCGCCAACTGTTTTACACTTTTACGAAGAGTTGCAACGTTTTATCCCAATCATTGTGACGTGTTATCACCAACAGATTTACTCTTTTACGAAGACTTACATAAACTTGAATAGGTTATACAATCAAAATAAATCATTTCTAACATGTTAAGAATACCAAATGCGGCTAGACTAAGATGTCACAATCGAGTTCTAAAATTGATTTTGAGGGACTGAGTTCAAATATCCACTTAATTATAACTAGGGAATTTACAATGGATGGTTTAGATACATCTCTAACAACTTACTAGCGCTATAAACCGATTTAGGGCTTGAATTCCACCTTCAATTATGATACAATGATCTTTTTAGTTATTTCAAACAAATATATATATATATATATATATATATATATATATATATAATAAATAAATTATTTAGTATGTTTAAATATATATTACATGAAAATACAAGTAAAAAAGCACGTTATGTGGAAGTGGTACTACATTATACAAAAGCTAAACTGATGCCCAAAGTCACTTTGTGGCACCCTACTTTTTCTGACCAGGCCAAAAGGTGTTAGCTTGGTGTGATGTTTGCATCTTGATAGAAAGTTCAAAGCATGTAGAACTTTTCAACTTTAAATATTGAGAATATGCAATATTTGTTGAGAATTAAAGTACCCTTGTATGATTATAACTAAAATGAACACATAATTATATATGTTATTAAAAGTGAAAGGTGATAGAATAGTTTTACCATCATACATCACTTGTTATATGTATTTTAATTTTTTTCTTTTTAATTTTTTAATTTTATTATTATTGTTATTTCATTTTTCTAGATTTGAACGATGAGCGCTTTAAAAAAGTAAACATTCCTACTACCTTCCGCATTATATACCTGAAACTCCAACTGGTGCATTGACTGTTCTTTTTAATGTTTCTTCATCATGTCACTAGCTTCGACGCGGCCTACAGGTCATTGACCCATGCCTGCTGGGTAAAGGTATCCACCGAGGGGCTTCTGGCTCTTACATGCTGGTTAAGAATCCTACGAAAGGATCTTCTTTACTCCAAATGTTGTGTATTAAATGCTCTGTGTATAAGGCATTTAATATTAGGCAGACCCTTCGTAGGTCTTGCTTGATCTTATATATCCTCTTGGTTCATCCTCTTCAAAGTCCTTTGAGGGCCCTTGGATGACGTTACCTCCTCGAGGCCCTTCTTTCTATCCTGAGTGTGTAGCTTGATTGCTAGTTGAATCCGGGATTAGGGGTATCCGTTCGATTATCATCTCTAATTTGAATGTTAATTTTTTTTAATGTGTTCTTCGTGATTTTTGGTTTTGACATTTTGATTGACGGTATACAGCACCTCATTGCAAGATTTAGTATGTTTAGTAAAGTTATTTTATAGTACCTAAAAATCGTTTAGACCATCTTTTCAATAACTACTTTAATCTTATCTAAACCTATATTGTCAAAGGTGCAAGGCGCACTCAAGGCGTTTAGGCCTCGCCCGGAGCCTAGCCGCAAGGCGCAAAAAAAGCGCACGCCCGAGACAAGAAAAGCACAATAATACAAAACGAACAAATATATTTAGTAGGTGTATAAAACCAATATTATTTTCTAAATATATTCATAAAACTAATATAATTAGCAATTAAAATCATTGAACTGATATAAAAAAAAGTTCAAAACCTTTTTAAAATAATCAGTGAAAAGAAATTATAATATATATATATATATAGTTGTTTACTGGCTATAAAAATAAAATATATTGAAAGAAAATAACTTTGTTATTTGTGGTGTGGTGTCACTTTTTCTAGCAAACCACAATCCACAATCTGCCTATTTCAGACCTGCAGGAGCACATATGCTCTTAAGTTTTTAAGCTAAGTTTGTTTTCGTTTTTTCATCTTCTTTTTTCTCTCTTCTTCAACCTTTCTACACTCGGGTCATGCAACCACAACCCCAACCACAGAGTTTTCCAGACGGATCTGGCAAGAATTTCGCCGGTATCCTGCCGGAATCTGCCTGGAAATTTGCCGGAAAGTCGTTTTTGGCCGGACTCTCACTGGAAATGCGCCTGGACTGCCACGAGGCGTTTTTCTGGCGCTGCGCCTCGACTGGGCGCCTAGGCACGCGCCTAGTGGGCTTTTGACAACATAGATCTAAACAACTATCTTTTAATCCTGTAAACAAGTCATAAGTTAAAGAATATTTTACTCCTATAAATATTACTAATAAGTAAAATTATACAAATATAAGATACATATTTAGTTTACCGTTCAAGAAGATTATTGTATATTTGTCTTTATAGAAACTCAACTTATAAAAGATGGCTGGTCGACCTTTCTAAGATTAGTTTTTTTAATTAGTTAATCACATCAGTATATATTCAATGATGAATCTCAATTTTTAAATGAGTGTTACTGAAGTAATTTCAGGTAGAATTGAGTCACTTAGAATAATGAAAAAGAAATTATAAGAAACAGAAAAGAGAAAGGAGGCATGTAAGAGGAAGAGCCTAAGAAGACAAACATGCATGTGATTAAAGTTCAATGCCAAAATTATTTGACAACTAAGACACCATGTAAGTTAAAATCAATTTGTCACATTGCATTTTAAATAATGAATGACGCATGTCAAATTCTTGAAATTGTATCATACAATCAATAAAACAAATTAAGACATATATGATATAATCTAATAAAATATAAATGTATTCAAAGTGAAAATGATATAAATGTATTCAAATGAAATGGTCACCGTTAATAAAAAGCTTGTGGCTCTTTTCTTTTCAAGCGCGCCAATTCATGTGTACACGGGATTATATTTAAATGGCTTAAAAACATCGAGAATATTTAAAGATTTCTATCGATAATTCTAGGACGAAAGCAATTGCTATTCGATTTCTATTACTCAATTAATCAAAAACAGACTACAATGATACCCTAAATCCTATTATATAATACATTCTAAGTAAACTTTAGGAAACTAAATATATACAAATTGTAAATTCAGACACAAAAATTAAACAACTAATTAAAATATACTAACAACCCAACTCCTTCTTGGATTTGCCATCCGATCCATAAGCTCCTCGGTCCACTTAACCGTCGAGAGCCCAAATATACTAACAACCCAATGCCCGGATCAAAAGGTCTAATTGACAAAGATCCATCCCATCGACCTAATACCCATGAAAGAATAAATGGATGCTCCTGCATCATAACCGTCGGGTTAGAAAAAAGACTCGTCCACGAGTCTTGCATAGCCATCCATAAAACCCATAAAAGTTGAAAGTTCCTAAGGATATCAAACCCAAGAAGACTAGGCCACTAGAAACCCAAAATCCCACTCAAGCCCGTTTCCTCATCAATCCGACCATCTCTCACCAGCACCCAAGATTAACGTTTATCTTTAGAAAAATATTTGTCAAATACTGATCGTTGACTCGCAAGGGAGTAATTCCAAATTCTAGAAGACATTTGTACTCAATATGAACAATCTCAACACTAACCCTAATAATAACACCACCTGGATTATATGAACCGTCAGCAAATCTCTCGTCTTAACTTAACAAGAATCCCTTAACCATCCGAAAAGAAACCCACCAAACATTACAACCCCCCCCCCCAACTTATCATCACGGATGAGGTTCGCCCCACTGTCACAACCCATTCGGCGGCGGAATCACCGAACGTGACGTGTAGGATTGTTCAAAGGCATCGTGACACTATTGTTGAAATATAAATTTAACCGATTTTATTAAACTAAGAATTTCAAATACAATTGTTTCAATTAAAGGAAATACATTGATAAACAAAAGACACAAATATTTAAATTTGATATCTAAGGCAAAGTCCCTAGATTCCGTTTCCATGGTAGCATCAAACATCTCCTGAAAACATGTAAAATAATATTTGATCAACAATAAAGTTGGTGAGTTCATACAAGTTTCATACATATAATAATCATGTTGAAAGCAACAATTCACATGCATAGACATACTTTACTAATGTTCATACAATTTGTAATGATATAGTTCAAACCTATTGTTGACATAGCATACCTAGCATCCAAAGAATACTAGTCGAATAAATAAGATAACAAGATCGGGGGCTCTATAAAGGTAACGAAAAGCCGACGGGTGTCAATCCTATAGCGCTACACTTGTTAAGTGCGGTTTTGCAAGAATTAATGAACTATTGTATTAACAAGTTGTATTTAAGCATGTAGTCAAGTTTGTTGTCAAGTTTGTTGTCACATGAGCATGTTAATGAATTGTGTTTGAATAAAGTGTGAATCTTGTAGTGTATGTGTTTTGAATATGTACATGTTTTCAAGTCCCAAAGTGCAAAAATGTAAAAGGGGCAAGTATGAAACTCACGGTTTTGCGTGGTAACGAAAGGATGAACGGGAAGGTGAAGAGTCGGGAATGCCGGTTAACCTAAAAGGTAACGTAGGCATAAGTTCGGTGGAGAAGAAATAATAAATAATATATATGTATAATAGTATCAAGTTGGTCATGCATCGCCGACGGCGGACCGAAACACAAACCCCTAACTTAGTTAGGAATTCGGATGGACAAAAGTTAGTATAGTTAGTAATATACCACTTGAAGTGGCCAAGAGAAAGGTTGGGAAATCCACAAACCTTGTTAGATTTATTTATAATATTTATGTATAAGATTTGAACACCTTGTGGCTATTGGATGCCTTATGGTAGATGAACCTATGTTCATCTACTTCATCCAAATACCTTAGCACAAGGCTTCCATCATAGAATTTTGATGGAGGCTTGGTTTGGTTTTACCACAACTAGATGTAAAATATCCAAACAAGAACATGAAGAAGGAGAAATGTTAGTTGAAAGACCACAACTTGGACCTCAAATGGTGACTTATCTTAGATGTTTACCAAGGTAAACAAATGATAAGATCCTAGAGGTTTATCTAAGAGGGTGAAGGAAGAATTGTTAAGAAAAAAAAGGAAGAAACTTGAAGAAAAATAAGGTTTTTACCTTATAAAATTCTGCCAAAAAATCTTGGAAGAAATGGAGCACTTGGAGAGATTTGTGAGAGAATTTGGAGGGTGTAAGGGTGGAGGAGTGAAAGGGAGTGGGTATTTATAAGTGTAGATTAGGGTTTGGGTATTAAATGAGTTAGTTAGGAGTTCATGGTTGAAAGGGAGGTGATTCTTTTTTTTAAAAAGAAAAAAAATAAAATAATAATAATAATAATAGTACTAATGATAATAATGATAATAATACTACTAATAATAATAATAATAATAAACCGAGCGTGTATGGACGTGAAACGAGAATATAAATGTAAAAAAAGTAAAATGCGTGTTTGTAATATATAATTTTGTAATATTGCACGTATGATGTTGTCTTGCATATGTATAAATGTAATGTATGTTGTAAACATGTAATTGAATAAATCCAATAATTTCATTGATCATAAGTCTCGGGTTACAATGGATTCAAAAATGAAAGTACAAGGGTACAAAATGTAAATAAACGATGATGTGGAAAGTACGGATATTACAGTCTCCCCGACTTTAGAAAATTTCGTCCCGAAATTTCTTTCATGAGGAAGACTCTGAAAAAAGATGCGGGTACTTGGCTTTCAATTGGTCTTCACGTTCCCAAGTGAATTCTGCACCACGTTTTCCTTCCCAACGTACCTTAATGATTGGAATACGACTACGCTTGAGTTGTTTGACTTCACGATCCATTATCTCAACAGGTTTCTTGACAAAGTGCATTGTTGGGTCGATCTGAACGTCTTCAAGTGGAACTTGGAGATCTTCATTTGATAAGCACTTTCTCAAGTTAGAGACGTGGAAGGTGAGGTGGATGTTGCTAAGCTCGGTAGGGAGATCAAGTTTGTATGCAACAGAACCGACTTTCTCGAAAATCTTGAAAGGACCAACATAACGTGAGGATAGTTTTCCTCGCTTCCCGAAGCGAAAGACTCCTTTCCAAGGTGAAACCTTAAGGAAAATGAAATCTCCAACTTCGAAAGTAACCGCGTTGCGCTTTCGGTCGGCGTAACTCTTTTGTCGACTCCGAGCGGTACGTAGGTTGTCGTGAATTTTGAGGATCTTGTCTGTGGTTTCTTAGATTAACTCGGGTCCGGTAATTTGTGTTTCGTCGATCTCGGTCCAACAAACGGGTGACCGACATTTTCGACCATAAAGTGCCTCAAATGGAGCCATGCCGATGCTGGTATGGTAACTATTGTTGTAAGAGAACTCGATCAAAGGCAAGTGTACGTCCCAATTACCACTGAAATCAATGACACACGATCGAAGCATATCCTCGAGAGTTTGGATAGTACGTTCAGTCTGACCATCCGTCTGAGGGTGGTAAGCCGTACTAAGATTGAGTTGAGTACTCATGGCTTCATTGAAGGATTCCTAAAAACGGGAGGTGAAACGACTGTCACGATCGGATATGATGTCCAAAGGAACACCATGACGACTAACGATTTCCGCGATGTAGATTTGAGCTAGCCTTGCAACGGGGTAGCTCTCGCGGATGGGAATGAAGTGAGCAGATTTGGTGAGACGATCAATGATAACCCAAACGGAATCATGACGAGAGGATGTCAGTGGGAGTTTGGTAATGAAATCCATAGCAATGCTCTCCCATTTCCAAACTGGAATCTCCGGTTGCACGAGCAAACCGGATGGACGTTGGTGCTCGGCTTTCACTCTAGCGCAAGTATTACACTTCGACACATAGAGCGCGATATCCTTTTTCATACCGGGCCACCAGTAGATAGAACGCAGATCCCTGTACATTTTGTCTGTACCAGGGTGGACCGAATACCGAGACTTGTGAGCCTCATGCATGATGGAAGAACGAAGATCGGAACGATTGGGAACCCAAACACGATTCATGAAATAAAGTAAATCGTTGGGTTTGGTCTCGAGTTGGAGTTCGGCACCACAAGACATTTCGTTGTACATGTCTCCTTCGGTGACCGAAAGATGTTGGGCTTCACAAATACGGACATGGATGTCGGGTTGCATACGAGCACAAAGGAACTTCACATGGTGCTTTCGGCTGAGGGCATCGGCAACGACGTTCGCTTTACCGGGATGGTAGCGAATTTCGCATTCGTAATCTTTGATTGTTTAAATCCCTCGTCGTTGGCGCATGTTTAGATCCTTTTGGTTATGAAGATGTTGGAGACTCTTGTGATCTGTGAAGACCACGCATTTGGTACCGTAAAGGTAGTGTCTCCAAAGCTTGAGAGCAAAGACGACGACGGTGAGTTCAAGATCATGAGTCGTGTAATTCTTCTCATGGATCTTGAGTTGACGGGATGCGTAAGCGATGACCTTGCCTCGTTGCATGAGAACACAACCGAGACCAATGTTAGAGGCGTCGCAATACACCACGAAGTCATCGTTTCCGTCGGGAAGAGTAAGGATCAGAGCATTGCAAAGCTTATCCTTAAGTGTTTGGAAAGCTTCCTCTTCATTGGGGCCCCACTCGTAGGGTTTCCCTTTTTGAGTTAATGCGGTGAGAGGAACGGAGATCTTGGAAATGTTGGCGATGAAACGATGGTAATAGCCCGCAAAACCAAGGAATGAGCGGACTTCGGTAGCAGATTTCGGAGCAATCCAGTTCTTGACTGCTTCGATTTTGGCTGGATCCATATGGATACCCTTATCACTAATAATGTGTCCCAAAAATTGGACTTCCTTAAGCCAAAATTCACACTTGGAGAATTTGGCGTAAAGTTGTTCTTTTCTTAGTAACTCCAATATTAAGCGAAGGTGTTCCTCGGGGGCGGATCGGGATTTGGAATAGATGAGAATGTCATCAATGAAGACGATTACGCATTTTTCCAAATACGGTTTGCACACTCGGTTCATGAGATCCATGAAAACCGCGGGTGCATTGGTTAGCCCGAAAGGCATCACCATAAATTCGTAGTGTCCGTATCGGGTTCGAAATGCGGTTTTGGGAATGTCGTCCTCATGAACACGAAGTTGATGATATCCCGAACGGAGATCGATCTTGGAAAAACAAGACGCACCTTGGAGTTGGTCGAAAAGATCGTCGATGCGAGGCAAAGGATACCGATTCTTGATAGTGAGTTTGTTAAGCTCACGATAATCGATGCACATGCGGAACGATCCGTCTTTCTTTTTAACGAATAAAACGGGAGCGCCCCACGGGGATGAACTCGGACGAATGAAACCCTTGTCGGCTAACTCTTGAAGTTGACCGGCAAGTTCTTGCATCTCGGAGGGTGCAAGGCGGTAAGGAGCTTTGGCAATCGGAGTAGTACCGGGCATGAGATCAATTCGGAATTCGACCTCACGGGATGGAGGAAGACCGGGTAGGTCCTTGGGAAAGACTTCGGGGAAATCGCAAATGATGGGAATGTCTTTTACACCTTTGCCCTTTTCTTTCTTTTTCACTACTTGGGCCAAAAAGGCCACGTAGTTATTTAGTAAATATTTTTGGGCTTTGGTGCAGGACATGAGTTTGAGTCCACCGGATGGCCTTTCGCCATGGATTTGCAAAACTTGACGGGATGGAAGGGGAATACGGATGAATTTCTCAAAGCAAACGACTTCGGCATGGTTCTTGGCAAGCCAATCCATGCCTACTATGACATCAAAACTCCCCAATTTCATGGGTATGAGATCGATCGAGAAGGGATGACCATTAAGGTCGAGAGTACAATCGAGGATAATCGTGTCACAAAAGGTGGATTTTCCGTCCGCGATTTCGACAGTGAAGGAGTTCTCTAACTTAGATCGGGTCTTAGCTAACATAAGTTCAAATTCTAGCGATACGAAACTTTTATCCGCACCGGTATCAAATAAAACAGAAGCATACCGACCATTGATAGGAAACATACCGTTCACCACGTCGTTATCAATTTGTGCCTGCGCCGCATTGATGTTGTAAGCACGGCCTCTTGGGTTTGTGGGTTAGTTTTGGTTGGGTGGTTGGTTGCGGTTGTTGGTGGGGTTGTTGTTGTGGTGGTGTTGGTTTTGGTTTTGTGGGCATTGTGGGCTCATGTGGTTTGGATCACCACAACGGTAGCAAGCCCGACCATTTGTGATGGCCGGTGGGTTTCGGTTTGGTGGGGGATCTTGGGTGTTTTGGGGTTGTTGTGCGTTGCGGCATAGGTTGGCAAGGTGTCCGAATTTGCCACACGATGTTCATTTTCGGCATGGGAGGTTGTTTGGGTGGTGGTATTGGCAAGGGTTGCATAATGGGTAAAATCCACCATACGGTTTCTTTTGGGGTGTCGGGTCTTGGTTCATCGGCACTTGGTTAACGGGGGTGACAACCGCATAGTTCCGGGCTTGGGACTTGCGCTTTTTGTTGTTTTGGTGACTAGGGGTTTTGGCGGGTTTTGGTTCGGTGACTTTGGGTTCGGTGGGCTCAACGGTGGCTTGGGTGGCGTGCTTCTTGGTGCCCCGAATGGTTAAAGTACCATCCTGAACACGGTTTCGGGAGAAAGCGGCCGCAAGGCGCATGGCCTTGACAAGGTTGGTGGGTTCGGCGGCGGCGACCGTGTCCTTGATGACGGACGGGAGGCCTTGTATGTACTTGGCCACGGATCGCTCTATGGTGTCAACTTGGCGAGGCGCAAGGACGGAGAGTTGTTGGAAGAGGAGGTTGTAGGCAGCATTGTCACCGCTGTCCTGTTTGAGGGTGAAAAACTCCTCCTCGAGTGCTTGCAACTCGTGGGGAGGGCAGTACTCCTCGCGCATAAACGCTTTGAGTTCCTTCCAAGACAGGGTGACGATCTCCTCGTCGAGCTCCTTCTCGCTATCCCACCAAGCGAGAGTTTGCTCTTTGAAGAGGCTAGCGGCGTAGCGAGTCCGGAGGTGGTCCGGGGTCTCGCTTACCGAGAAGGTGTTTTCCATGCTCGCAAACCAGCTAAGGAGCTTGGTTGCACCTTCGAGTCCCGTGAAAGATTCGGGACGACAAGCAAGGAAGGTTCAGTAGTGTTGGGCGTGGGAGTTGGGAGTTTCGGTGTTGGATTCGACCGATCCGTTGGGGGTGAGGTTCTGGATGAGGCCAGGGATGACTTGGGCCATTTGCTTGGCCACGAGTGCGGCCAAACGCTTGTCCCTCTTGTTGTTCCTGGCGGTAGCAGAGTGGCGAGATGAAGACATCTACAAAAGGGGATTGTGAGACTTAGATCAATGGTTTTGCATAAAAATTGTTGTCATATGAGTATATAAATTTCACGTATGACACAAGTAATCAAGTAATTTCATGTAATAGCACGTTTGGTCATGTGAATCATGTATTGAAATAGTGTATATAACAAACATGTGACGATGAAAGAGCATAAACTTAATTGGTTCTCGGATGTATTAGCGTTTTGAAGTTAGTAAGGCGAGTAGCGAAAAGCGAGCGTCCACGAGATCGAACCAAGTTAGTATAATAATAGTAGTGAAAATAGTTTATATATAAAAGAGAGGCTTGTTTGTAAAAAGTTGGAGTGTCTCGTTAGCTCGGCTCTTGAACTAACGAAAACGTCGACTAACCTAAGTGGTCAAACCTTCTATTGAGTTCGGGAAACACGTTTTGGCCTAATAGATAAAATACTCTCGCCGGTAATTCGGTTAACGGTATTTTACCCTTCCGGTTGCTACGTATCCCTAGTCAATAGCAAAGCCGAGACTTTGGCGAGATTGAAAATTTTAAGAGTGAAACTAATCACCAAATTGTGGATTTCACTCCTAGTTTGGTGGTGTCGTTCCGTTTTGTATAGGGTTGGTGCCTTAACCGTTTGAGATAGGAAATCACTCCTAACTTTAACGGTAAGGTTTCCCAAGAGCGTTTGTGAGTGGAATTTTTTTTTTTACCGTCAAGGTGAGGTTTTCACACCTAACTTGATGGTAAATTCCTAAGTCTTAGGCGGAGTGAAACTTATCACCGAATGAGGAATTACCCTCTTTTGGTGAGTTCGTTTCTTTGGTGAAATATGAGTGTCTTGATGTCTTGAAATCCATGACGGTGTATTTAGTCCAAAGAATAAGTAAGAAACAAAGGTGGTAGAACAAGCGTATTAAGAGTCATAAGGAATGGTCTAAAACGGATCCTTAGTTATAGGCTAGGTCAAATAAGCAATTTTCCTAATTCCCTATAACCACGTCTCTGATACCAATCTGTCACAACCCATTCGGCGGCGGAATCACCGAACGTGACGTGTAGGATTGTTCAAAGGCATCGTGGCACTATTGTTGAAATATAAATTTAACCGATTTTATTAAACTAAGAATTCCAAATACAATTGTTTCAATTAAAGGAAATACATTGATAAACAAAAGACAAAAATATTTAAATTTGATATCTAAGGCAAAGTCCCTAGATTCCGTTTCCATGGTAGCATCAAACATCTCTTGAAAACATGTAAAATAATATTTGATCAACAATAAAGTTGGTGAGTTCATAAAAGTTTCATACATATAATAATCATGTTTAAAGCAACAATTCACATGCATAGACATAATTTACTAATGTTCATACAATTTGTAATGATATAGTTCAAACCTATTGTTGACATAGCATACCTAGCATCCAAAGAATACTAGTCGAATAAATAACATAACAAGATCGGGGGGCTCCATAAAGGTAATGAAAAGCCGACGGGTGTCAATCCTATAGCACTACACTTGTTAAGTGCGGTTTTGCAAGAATTAATGAACTATTGTATTAACAAGTTGTATTTAAGCATGTAGTCAAGTTTGTTGTCAAGTTTGTTGTCACATGAGCATGTTAATGAATTGTGTTTGAATAAAGTGTGAATCTTGTAGTGTATGTGTTTTGAATATGTACATGTTTTCAAGTCCCAAAGTGCAAAAATGTAAAAGGGGCAAGTATGAAACTCACGGTTTGGCGTGGTAACGAAAGGATGAACGGGAAGGTGAAGAGTCGGGAATGCCGGTTAACCTAAAAGGTAACGTAGGCATAAGTTCGGTGGAGAAGAAATAATAAATAATATATATGTATAATAGTATCAAGTTGGTCATGCATCGCCGACGGCGGACCGAAACACAAACCCCTAACTTAGTTAGGAATTCGGATGGTCAAAAGTTAGTATAGTTAGTAATATACCACTTGAAGTGGCCAAGAGAAAGGTTGGGAAATCCACAAACCTTGTTAGATTTATTTATAATATTTATGTATAGGATTTGAACACCTTGTGGCTATTGGATGTCTTATGGTAGATGAACCTATGTTCATCTACTTCATCCAAATACCTTAGCACAAGGCTTCCTTCATAGAATTTTGATGGAGGCTTGGTTTGGTTTTACCACAACTAGATGTAAAATATCCAAACAAGAACATGAAGAAGGAGAAATGTTAGTTGAAAGACCACAACTTGGACCTCAAATGGTGACTTATCTTAGATGTTTACCAAGGTAAACAAATGATAAGATCCTAGAGGTTTATCCAAGAGGGTGAAGGAAGAATTGTTAAGAAAAAAAAGGAAGAAACTTGAAGAAAAATAAGGTTTTTACCTTATAAAATTCTGCCAAAAAATCTTGGAAGAAATGGAGCACTTGGAGAGATTTGTGAGAGAATTTGGAGGGTGTAAGGGTGGAGGAGTGAAAGGGAGTGGGTATTTATAAGTGTGGATTAGGGTTTGGGTATTAAATGAGTTAGTTAGGAGTTCATGGTTGAAAGGGAGGTGATTCTTTTTTTTAAAAAGAAAAAAAATAAAATAATAATAATAATAATAGTACTAATGATAATAATGATAATAATACTACTAATAATAATAATAATAATAAACCGAGCGTGTATGGACGTGAAACGAGAATATAAATGTAAAAAAAGTAAAACGCGTGTTTGTAATATATAATTTTGTAATATTGCACGTATGATGTTGTCTTGCATATGTATAAATGTAATGTATGTTGTAAACATGTAATTGAATAAATCCAATAATTTCATTGATCATAAGTCTCGGGTTACAATGGATTCAAAAATGAAAGTACAAGGGTACAAAATGTAAATAAACGATGATGTGGAAAGGTCGGATATTAGAGTGGAGATTTTAAGCATTACTCAAGATAAACGATGATCACCGGCAACCTGGTATATTTTCTTGGATTTTAAGCATTACTCAACCTTAATACATTAATTTAGATTACAACAAGACATATTAGGTTGAAACAATTCATTTTGAGCATACTAATCCTTGAGTGTGACTACTTTGTCGGATTTTATACATGTCTTTTAAACCAAAGCGTACCTATCATTTGTGTTGGTATTCATTACAAAATTTTCTTATCACTAATCGAGCATATCATCTAAATCCTATATTTTGTGAATAAAATGATATTTTTGGTTTTTAAACTACTGAATATTGTTATTTGGTTATATCAATATATCGTGTATGTGAAACAAATGTTGTATATAGCGTGTCAAGGTGTGTAAATACTCATTTATTATTGTCTTTGCCAATCGTACTCCTAATCAATAATAAAGGCACCACTTGTCCGAGTTAGACAGAGTCATGACTCGGGAACCGAATTAACTTTAACCACATTTAGCATGACTCAGTCATCATGCATGAATGGGATATGTGGCCCCTCACCATACACAAAAGTGAACCCTAAATATTACAAGTTTCCCCTCTTAGACTTCATAACATTCACCTTCTTTGTTGACTAGTAATAATCTCCACTCAAACAACTCTCCTACCCTCTTTGGCCTTTTCTTCTTCTCTTCTCTTTTATCTACTTCATACCACACTCATTTTCTCCATTTTCTCTTCAAAATGTCCTCTAAAACCTATCAAATTCTCTCCACCCTCCTTTTTCTCTATATAACCCTGAATACCGCCGCTATGGTGGTGGGTCAGGACTGTCAATATCCATGCTACCCACCACCGATTAGCGGTGTTATTAGTGGTGGTGGTGGAAACAATCCGCCAAAAACCACCTTCCCACCGCCTACTCAAACAGGTTATTACCCTCCTCCTTCCTCTATATTCCCATATAACCCTCCAAACCCTAACTACTATGGCGGTGGACCGCCACCGCCCGATCCTATAGTTCCATGGTTCCCTTATTACTACAAGAAGCCACCTCATAGCACTGATCAACCTTCATCAACAGGCAGCCGAACACTATCGGCACTTGTGATCTTCTTGATCAATCTTCTTGTTTTATCATTGTTTTTACTTAATTGTTGATTAAGTGAACTTCTTTATCTTTGTGTTTATTCTTCTGTGAACATGAGTGGTACAAGTAGAACTATGGTGTTAGAGATGTTGAAGGAGGGGGCAAAATTGAAATTTGAAGAAAAAGTAGAGGCAAAGAAATTGGTGAAGATATGATAGAAGAAGTGCCAAATTGTTGAAGTATAGTGTTTAATAGTATTGACAACTTTTTCTCTATTTTATTCTTGTTGATCATTTTGTCATCTGCATTTTTTTTTAATTTTGTTGTTTCTAATCATTGATGCACACTTGTTGGTTCTTGGAATCTTGAATGTCTTTGCGTTATTATTATTTTATTTCAAATTTTTAACTCTTTTTTGGATTTTCTAGAGGATTTGTTAAAACTGTTGAAAGCAGACTGGCATATAAGTAATGCTTTTTTTATATATATACTAGAAATCTTACCCCACGCTTCACGGCGGGAAACAAATTTTAAATGGTTAAAACGGTGACATTAATGTGGCTAAGCACGTAAAGAATCGTGTTTAAATAAATTTTGCCCCTCGCTTTGCGGCGGGAGCTGAGACTGACCGTAAAAGGTTGAGGCGGTGACGTTAACGTGGTTAAGAAAAATAAAAAAAACGTTGTTAAATATATAAAAGAAACGTATGAAGTTACCGTGACTCGGTTGTGGAGACCGAAACATAGACAAAAGAGGGTTATATAACGGTACTGTTATTTTTTATGTCGGTGTCAATATCATTCTTCTCGGTACCATCACATTATTGGAGTCGATATAACCCACACTATATAAAAAATACTCTATTACGAATACGACTCCGTTTTTAATAAAAAATTTACCACGCCGTCTAGAAAAAAATTAAACAAACAAACTAATTATTTAAAAAAATCAAATTATATATATTATAGGGATAAACTTGAATCTTTAAAAACTTGAGGGGGTAAACATTACATCCTACAAAATTAATGGGTCACTTTTGACAATTAATAAAGTTTAGGGCTTAACTTAAATTAATAAAAGGTTTCCGACACTTCATATTAAAAACTAAAAGATTTTATAAAAAAATCAAATTATATATATTATAGGCATAAACTTGAATCTTTAAAAACTTGAAAGGGTAAAAATTACATTCTACAAAATTAATGGGTCACTTTTAACAATTAATAAATTTTAGGGCTTAACTTAAATTAATAAAAGGTTTCCGACACTTCATATTAAGTTGTATTCATAATTTGGGCATCAGAATTTAATAATAATGGATTCAAAGATGAGTCGATGTTTAGCTTTTTCTTGTTTTATCATATTTATTTACATGGTTTTTATTCATTGCCTTCTCAACAAGTAAAATATATTTTATAATTTATTTTTTGTTCAGGAGATATTCCTTGTTAGATTAAATTATCCTCTTCTTTTTAAAGTTTTACTATGTCCGTTTGTGTCCATCCTTTTAATTTAGTTATATCTAAGGTTTATTCTAAACCATCATTATGGTTGTATGTTAACGTCATCATGGGTTGCAACTTGCAACTGCCATCTAGAACAGAAATGCACAAAAGGCAGTGACCAAGACTGGTCTTGGGCTCAACCTACAAAAGGCATCGTCTTAGCCCAAAAACAAGGACTAATCTTTAATTTTAAAAAGAATTAATAATTACAATGATAGTTTATATGGTTTGGGTCTAGTCTTATAGGGTCTACCTCATACATTTCTATAGTTTTTTATTTTGTGACAAGTTTAAATTGTAAGTTCTAACACTAACTTTCATTAAATCTTCTGATGAATTTATTTAAATGACTTAATTCCGTTGTAAAACCCTAATTCGATTTTGATTCAGATCGATGGAACTATGTTGTTTGGTGATGAACCAAAAGGGATGGCAAGAAGGTTGGGATCATAGCGGTTGAAAACAACCATCTCGAATCATACCCTAAAGCCTGATCGTTGCACCTTTCAAGTATACCAAACCATTTTCTTGATACCAATCTCAAAATCTCAATTGCTTAGGTGACCCACGATACCCGGATTACAATTATCACAGAAAAATCGATCACAGTGGTTGTTGGTGTCCCAATCTAGAATGTACGAGGGAAGGGGTTCAAAGTCGATGGGGTAGAGACTGGCCAACAAGGTTTTAATAATTGAATTTGTTATATCATTTATTGCGATTATGTAAACCCTAGCCCAAATGTAAAGCCCGATAGTAATTAGGGTTTGTAACTCGCTCCCTATTTATAGAGGCTCAGATCATCGAATCATTATATCATACACACTTTTATGGTATCAGAGCCAAGGCTCTCAACACAAAACCTTAATCCTTTTTTCAAGAGACCTTTACCTCTCACCACTGTCGCCAACATGATCGGAGACCCCTGATCATTTGTCGCTTGAAAGCCATCATCATTCGTCGCTTGAAAGCCATCATCGTACCTCCTTCTCACGTGCTACCATAAGTCTTCTACAGCACCGCCTTTGATCGACGTGTGGTGGCAGGTCTGCCCACCTTTAGAAGTCTAGTTTTCTGGGTTTGGTCAGAATCTCATTAGCACAACCCCAACCAGTTGGTTTTTCGTTTCGTCGACTTTTTCTGTTCTGCCTCGTTTTAGTTCGTTGTGGTTTAGTTTATTTCGATGGCTAACAAGGCTAGGAAAGCTACAACTTTAAATCAAAACTAAACTCAAGGAGGACGTCCGGGTAATGCCACCTTCTAAGCCAACGCCTCGAGCATAACTGTCAGGGGCCTGGTGGGCTCCACAGCTATGGCCCTAGTGTCTAAACCCTAACTGTACCTCAACATACATGGTTTATTAGAAAATTACTCCCACGGATCCTACAAGTCAGACCACTGTCAGGTATGTTACCGACTTTCAGAATATTCAGGCGAACTATATTGACCGTCTTGGTATATGGAAACGGGTCCATCATCTCACATCTCCAGCAACCCAAGTAAACTTCGATACCCGTCTCATGTACTACAAGTAAAGTTTTTGTTAGAAATGGTAAAAATTTACCAATTACATGATTCGGCACATGCTTCCATTCCCTTTCCAACCATATGTACCGTTTAATTAATATTCTTTACAACCCACAAATCATTAAAAATATTTTATTTGTTCGCTTTTTTATAGGTAATGTTTTTTGTTGAAATTGGCCCATTCGCTTTTACTTTGAAGGATTTCAATAGTGGTCAGATTATTTCCCGTCACAATAGCTCGGGTGATCTTTATCCTTTCACACGTCCACTTGTCATAGAAAAGACATCTATCTAGCTATGGCCATGCATTTATTTCTATTGTTGTAAGATCGAAAAGTCCAAAAATTATGGTGAAATTCATTAATGCATATACAAGTATTAAAAAGCAAGGAAGTAACACACGTGGGGTATCGGTTAGATTACAAGATCCCATCATATTCCTTGGAGGGGGGATGCATGGTGAAAGTGGCACCTACATATGATGTTCCATTTAATCATGAGATAGGACAAGGCTTGGTGATGCATGCACTCTTTAGGTTCGTGAATAGCATGTCATTGGGTACGTGGGCTCTACAATATGAATCACAAGAACAATGGATTTTATAAGATTAACCCGTAACAAATTTTACGTAGAAAACTATGGGAACCAATAAAAGAGAGAAAAACCGATAGTTAAAACTATTTTATGTATCACATTTATGAAATATGTCTATGCGGTTTTAGAGTTCTCAACTTTGCATAATCAACACCGGCAGGCAGGCAGGCACATGTAGACATATATTCATTTTATTTTTATGTATGTATATAGCAATTTTTATATAACAAGAACTTCACCTACTCACCATCTAAATCGTGGGTTCAATAATTTGATGTGTTCCTTACCAAATTCCATTATGACATGTAATTAGTGGTGTCAATCGTGTCAGGTTGACGGGTTAGCAGGTTACGGGTTGGCTGGTTAACAGGTTGAATTATGCAACCCGAACCCGAATTATATTTTTATTTGTGCCAAAGATTTCAACACTAACCTAGATACACTTAACATACGGTGTAATGTGGCCGAAGTTGATTGACCTATACTCTTTAACTCTCCTATGATTTTACGGTTCTTTGTGCTGAACTTATAAGGCCTATTCTTTAATTGGGCCGTTCGGCCCGATTTACATCATATGCCGTAGATGTTTCTTTTACTTCTTAATAAAGACCACCCATTTTCTAAATTTCTAACAAAATATTTACAAGTACAGGTTTTAAAAAAATCAACCAGAACCGAGAAGCTGACCCGAATCGGAACGATTTTAAAATCGGTTTGACACCGGTTTGTAAACTACCATGCTCGAAGCGGTTTAACCGGCCCAAACAGAACCAGTCACTCTGTCTACAAAAACTATCTTGAAGTCCAAACCGAACCGCGATTCCCTCTCCAAAGACTAGTTCCTAACCCGAACAGCTTCCACCAAGAACTTGTTTTGACTATTGTTGACTCAAACCAGAACCGGTTTGGAACCGGAACCGGAACCGAACCAGCAAAAAAAAAGAACGGTTTATACACCTCTATTTACATGTATTATAATGAAAGTGTTATTTACCGTTAAGTTTTTTTTCTCTTTTTAACAGCAAATTACACAATGTCTACTCTTAATCTACGCTACTTGTTTATGACGAGACTATAAACCATAACCTTTTGTGAAGGTTACACGTAACACAACTAAATACTATTGGTTCACATATATAGCCTACCTGGAGAAATAAATTTCAATTTTCTGATAGTAATTCTTTTTTTTTCATTTAAAAAAACTAAGATAATCGCTTTAAAGACGACTATATTATTCATTTACATTATAATAACCGACGATGTGATGAAAAGCTGGATTTAACATTTTACTAAAAATATCGAACTATAATTTAATCAAATTATACAAACTATTTTTACATGTTAAATGATTAAACGACAATATTTTTCCGGCTATGTTTCATTTATAATATAACATATTAGTTTCAATGGTTTCTAGTTTGACATTTTTAATACCTTTTGGTCTCTCTAATGGATGACGTTACATGTCATCGCGAGCGTTAGATTAAGTTCGTTATTCGTGTTCATTAATATGTTGTTTGTGTTCTACAATCCACAAGTAATGTGATTATCCTTAAGGAGACATCTTAATAATAAGTCGTGTGCCCCATAAACAAAATGTTAAAATCCTGCAAGGTGTAAGTATGATGTATTTATCTTAGACAATCTAGGTGTTAGTTGTTAAAAAAAATGATGTGATTATACAATATACTTAGTATTTTTACTATAATATCACAAAAGAAACTAAAATATACTTAAAAACCCTACCTAAACCCGATTTACCAATGAGATGTGCCAATATTGTGAGGTCACCTCATCTTTATCATATGTTGTTGCCTTTGTGTGTGATAATGAGGCAGCCTTGGCGATGGTGGCAATGGATGAGATAGAATTTGAAAATGAAAAGATGACACTTGAGGAGTAGATATTGATGGGGTCAAATCCATAATCATCGCTTATTGATGGTACATTTATCGGTTGGAAACCACAAATGAAACCAAAAATACCTTGGATTTTCCTTCGATGTTGACGTCGATGGCGATATATCACATCCTAGTTGATGTGATGCTATGATAAATAGACCATTGAGAGAATTGATGACGCTTCACCTAACATAATCTTATTCTTGTTTATAAAAAAAGTTACGTTAAGATAAAGAAAAAACAATAATAAAGCAAATTGAAATTTAACACCACGTGTATAAGTGGACTGGGGTTGAGACGAAAAAAATATCTCATACGTGAAAGGCTCCTAATGTAATCTAACGCCATCCATGAGACGGACCAAAGTAGTATGGTACAATAATGAAGGGTTGATTTAGATTACCATGTCAAATTGAAGATAATTTTCATAACTTTTGACACGTGAGAGGGATGAAATACATAACATATGAGCTAAACTAAATAAAAAGGTGAAATGATGTAAAAAAACAAGTAAAATTAACGTGTTTGACATTTTACATAAATAGTTCTTCTGCGGATTAAAAGATAAATATATCCTCATATATCTAACTTGTACGTGACTGTATTTAACAGAAAACGTTAACGCCGGTTAGCAGAAATGATAAAAAATGCGAACAAAAACGAACATAAATGATAGTTTTTTTTATATTACCTTAGTTTAAGAACAAAACCTAAAATTTGATATAAACATAAATGACGAAAAGTATAATTTACTCAAATTATTAACACTCCGATACAGTTTTTGTAATATATTTAACATATTAATCATATATATAAATATAAAGTTATAAAACTATAACTAAAATATATGCATAGTTTTAACTCATACTAAAGTTACTTATTTTGATTCAAACCTCTTTTAAATGTTTCATAACTTATCTAACTCACTCGTTTTTATACATTAAAGAGATGTTATATGCATACACACACTATATATTATATCTTTGATTCAATAATTGAAGAGGGGGCCATGGAAGAAATATATATGTGAGCACAGCCAGACAATTCTCACGGATAATTTTGTGTGCAGGTGTGTTTTTATCCTCCCATCTCTCTTTCTGGATAACAAAACATATGCTTTTTCCATCTTACTTTTATGATTTATCCTATTCCAAATAATTTTAACATAAAGAAGATACATTACAAAAATAAAGTTATTTAATAATTTTACCATAGCAATTACAATATCTGATCTTAGTATTTAAAAATTAAAAAGAATATATAAATCTCAGGTCGCAAAACTTGAGACCGAAATAATAATCTTTATAAGCAATCGTAAGATTTTCACCCGTCACATCATTACCTAAAAACTGAAAAATTTACGACGGCAGATTTCGTGAGAAGTTTGTCAGAATTAGCCGTTAGTGACAAAGTTCAGACAAAATGTGTTTGTTGGAAAAAACTCCGTATGATATGTTTTTTTCCTGAAAAAATCCAGACTAATTTTTCGATGAATTAGCGACAAAGCCTTTCGTCGGTAAGTTCCGACAATATTCCGACGATTATATTAAATAAATAAGTTAACTTATTTAATAAATTTGTCGAAAAATTGCAGGAAATCTTATGATTACTTTTTTGTTTTTGTTTTGTCAGAAAGTTGTCGATAACTTGTAGGAAATTCTTTTATCAGAAACTTTTGTAGAAAATACACATGTTTTCTAGTAGTGCATAAAGTTTTCATCAGTTGTATATATACAACGAGAGTGTTTACGACCGTCTTTTCGATCGCAAATACTTTTTATAGTAGTGTTTTTTTTGGGTCGGGGTTCAAGTTCAAACACTTAAGTAAAGCACTTAAAAAAAACCTAGATTCATTCACTTTTCATAACTTCTTTATTTTTAAATGTTTTTTATAATTTTATATTTTTATTATATTCTTGACATTAAAAAAACTTAAAAAGAAAACAATGACACAAAGTGATTTCTTGCAAGGAGCTGTCTTTCTCGTTCCCCATGTCAATGGTCCCCTTCCACCCCTGGCCACCCACCCATGTCCCTAGTCCACCCGACATCGAAAACGATCATCTCTTGCTCTCGTTCCAACCATTCGATTAACGAGCTAACATCCAGCCTCGTTTCACAACTTTAGATATGCTTCATGCGCACGTTTGACACCTTATACATGTCTTAGGTTGCGATATAGCCCGAAGATTAAATGTTTGAAGTTGTAATTCATGAACAGTTCGCACATTAAAATATGTACGAATAATTGTAGAAAATTGAGTAAATACAACATGCGATATGTCTATTTTGGTGTCTTGATTTGGACAACCAAACGTTGAGAAATGTATACTTTGCCACGTCAAGTAGCGACCATTGTGGGGACTCATGAGCTGCATGGCTACTGTCAGCCACACAAAAAAATATATGAACATGTGTGTTGAATGGGAAAGTAAACGAAGAATGAAGAAAATAAGTAGGAAAATAATTTATTTAATGACAACTAACTTATATATAAACGAAGAATGAAGAAAATAAGTAGGAAAATAATTTATTTAATGACAACTAACTTATAAGATATGTAATACATAAGGTGAAAAAATAACAATAGAAAACAAAATTCAAAAATATGTAAAAGTTAATTTATAATTGAGTTTTGAAAATAAATTAATTACTATTTAAAGTAATTTGACTTTCATTTACTATTTGAATGAAAACATAAGTTAGGTGATTAGATTTCAAAGAATCTTATAATATAAGATAATTTAAAATAAATGTGTTTAATTAGTATAATTAATAATTTGTTTAAAAATATATTATTATTATTATTATTGAAAATATGGATGTGTATTTAATAAGTGAAAGATGCGAAAAAAAATTATAAGAATGAATGTAAAAGTGACACGTGACATTGAGAAACATTTATTTATTATATAGTATAGATTTTACTATATAATGTGTATTATATAGTATAGATTTGAGTGTATAATATGTTTATATTTTTTTATTATTCCTTTTTCCAACCGGTTTAATTTTTTATGTACAATAATTTGAGTAACTTAGGGTTGTTCAGAGCCAATTTTGAGTCAATCCAGCATCAACTCAACACATTGTTTATTATAGTCGAATTCGTTTACTTGAAAAAATTGAAGGAAATTTATTTACTTATTCTAATGAATTATCGAAACCAAACAAGTCACGAGTATAACTCATATTTCAATTTTATTGACTTCTAGCAATTCTAAACGCTTAGTTGTATCATGACTTGTAGCTAGGGTTTTCACACGGCACGATTCACATTAATGTAGATTTAAGAGTTAAGTTGGTTTAAAGTATGTGAGTTAATTGTTCTAAAAACTCAAATACACCCTTACTAAAAACTAACAATTAGTGAAATTAGTGAGAGCTAGAGGAGATTGATGGTGAAACCTATGATTGTGCAAAAATAAGTAGAAGGCTAAAATAAAGGCATTTCATGATGCCAAGATCATAGTTTGCAAGTTCATTACCGGTCAAAAGTTTTAATTTACAATTCACAACTCACGTTCTTTCCTTAAAAGTTGAATAGTAGGTGCACATGATCCTATGTCATCAAATGTGTAAACCAAAATGATTACAATAGGGAAAAGACATAAGTGGTAAATGGGTATCACTTGAAGTCCTATATTGTGTCTATTAACAATAACAATGTGAGATATTATGTTGTGAGTTTTCAAAAGGTCTTCTCTTAATACCTAAAACATCACGCGATTATGATTGTTGTTATATTTCAGTCTCCCCCATTGTTGAATTGACCTTCTCTAAAGTTGTCAAAGAGGCCTAAAACTTGATATTGTTACAAGTCTAACACACTATTGTAGTCATACCCACTATTGTTATTGAAGCCTACATTATTTTTGAATCCTCCACCCTCATACTTGTAATCCTCCACCTTCCCCTACCTTCAAATATTCGGTTAAATTGCTTGAATAGAAAAAGAATATGGTAGAAATGTAGGAGATTTGAAGATGTACTTATTCATGATGGTTGCTTTCATTCAAGAACATTGTGTTCTAGTATCATCTAGTGATCATAACGAGGTTAGGATTTTATTGTTTATGGTTATTTAGATTGATAAGCATTTTTGTATTCAAACATCTAAATGTTGATTCTTACCTTAATGTCTATGTCGTCTCTTACATTAAGATGGCATTATCATGAACTCTCTTGTCGACTCCATCATTAATTTAGCGCAGTTAAGGATTCATTGTGGATATGGTAGGATATAATATGTACCAAGACTCGAGTCAATTAACCAAGCATCAACAATTGGTAAGTCTATGAAACCTAATCGAATACAAATAGTAATCAATTGAAAAACTTTTGATCATACCATAAACCAAAAGGGGTCACTTTATTTCTCATACTTACATACTTCCACATCAATCATTTCATAGTTGAGTCATTTCAATTTCAATTTTTCGCCAATCAAGTTGTTTACTTTTACAAATCAAATTATCAATAAAGGGCTCACATGAAAACTAAAAGGCAAAATGCTCCACTATTCATTAACGATAATACCGTCATAATTTCTTCTTTCCTTCCTTGTTCATATTGTATATCATATGATATCTATTTTAAATAAAATAAGTGCAAATACAAGATAATTTATAGATGAATAAGACACATAAAAATGAAATTATGAGTAAGCTAAAAGGTCCTTGGGAAGTTACATTCATCCCCAATTTAGTTGGATCCTCTATTCATCTCCTTCACACACAATAATACAACCACATGGCCATAGCATGGGTAGTGTGGAGCATGGACCCTCCAACTCAATAAATGAGAGTGTGTTAGGTTTATTGTGATACACTTTTACCTCTTTACAATCTTTAGGATATAAGTTTCCCTGAAAAATAAAATGTACTAAAAGTAATGTTCTAAATCTATATATTAAAATGTTTTCTTATTGTAAATTTGTAATTTTTGAATATCAATATAAAAAAAGCCTTCGTTGTCAGGTAACTCTCCTCAGCCAGTCTAGCAATTAAATCTAAAAGTCAGCAAACGCTGAGTAAGTTCTAGCTTTACATAAAACATTCATATGATAAAAGAAGAAGGATTTACACTTTCTTACACAATGCCGGTAAAGGCGAAACTTTTGTTGCACATTACTTTCAAGTCATGCATTAGTCGTCTATACGGTACACATCATAACTAGGAAAACTCATCACAAAGACTTATAACATAGATGCTTATCACACAAAACTGCTTATCACACAGACTTATCACATAGTTGCTTATCACGAAGACTTATCATGAAGATGAGGTTACGTTTACCTCATGAGAAACCGTCGTTACTCCTTATCACGAAGAACCAGTTGTACAACCCTTGGCTAGCCACAAAGGCCCCTAACAAGCTAACACCATGACTGACTTACTCACATAGGATGTACGCAAGACATACACATCATGTAGGAACATTTTTTCTTCCCTTCCTAGCAATAGACAATGTAATGAAACCATAAAATGATTACCTTCTTTGTTTATTAAAATCATTTGTCAAACATACGTTTCGCCTCTTTTCAAACTTTACTTTAAAACCGTTATTTTCTTTACCAACATACAACTATTCTAAATACTTTACACATTTTTTTGTTTATTAACATACTTTTATAATGAATGCATACAATATGCATACCACCCTAATAATAGGCATAAAAGGGGATCTAAAACTCAAGTGTCAACCTAGCTCAAAGATACCACCAACGGTTCTCTAATGTTACTCACATATCTGGATTGATAGTCAGAAATACATCAAGTCTACACTTTATACTGATCTCAGCGAAACTAGATTAGTTTCCCTCTATGTTTTTCTATATCACAGCGAAACTATGTTAGTTTCGCTTTCTGTGCCTTAACGAAACTAGATCTAAGCAAAACTATATCTCAGCGAACCTAGGTCTCACCGAAACTAGGTTAGTTTCGCTTTCCTGTTAGTTTCATTTGATCGTCTTATTCAGCAGAAACCCTAGTTTGAACAGATAATACACCATATGCTCAAAGGGACAATGGAGGTGTTTTGGAGTAGTCAATGGTAATGATTTGGTTGTGGGCATATAGTGTGTTTGGCGAGAGAAAATGTGTCTTCCTACTCTAGGATACTGTTATTGAAGTTACCAAAAACTTATGAGAGATGACAATGAGGATGCATGTCACTTAGGTATTTCACTTGGTCCAAAAAATGACTCGTAACTTAATGAATTAGTACCCCTAAGTAGTGATTGGAAGTGTCCTCAAGTAAATATCTTGGTGGTTAAGTATTGTATCCTACAACCAAAAGGTTAGAGGTTCAAATCATACAAAACGCAGGTTGTGTACTTATCCTAAAAAATCTGTTAAAAAAAAGTAGTGATCGGAAGTAAATATGTTACCTTTGTATACAAATTTCCCTAAAAACCGATGAAAAGAATTGGTTCACACATTGGAGTGGGAATAGACTTTCAAAACCAAATTGATGTAAATATTTGAGGTATGTCATTTTAATTTATAACTAAAACCAAAAGTTTATTATAGGGGAAAGTAAGTTGTCTGTCTTTTAGGTTTCCTTTAACTCTAATATAATTTCTATTCAAAATAATATGGTAACAGATTAGTTTTGATTGATTCCATAAAAAGAGAGATAATAAAGAGTTTGATTAGAAAAATATAATAATATGTTCGTGTAGACCTTTAGAAAGGAAGGAATGATAATTAATAACTAATAAGAGTTTTAAAGTTTTAGTTATCATATAGAGTATATATGATCTATTTTAAGTTTATGAATAAGTTGGATTAATATGATATATTTAAAAAGAATAAATGTTATATTATGAAAGAGTCTTTTTTTTAATAGCAATTCTTCATTTTGAGGACTCTTCCTAATAACTTACACCAATCCGTCATAGACGGCTCAAACCATTGACCTCAAAGAAGATTCACCACTTAACTTCAAATGACTTTACCATCGGATCAAAATCCCACCCCCACTCATTATGAAAGAGTCTAACTAAACGAACTTAACATTTAAAAATACAGTCGATTAAGACAACAATTTATAGTTTGATATCGATAAAGAAGGGACCGAATGTTTTGGAAATTATGAAAAATAAACAAGTACTCTAGTTGTATATATTTTTCTTAAAAAAAGGTGATTTTTCTTTATTTTCCAAACTAAAACTATAATCTTTGTATAGGGTATATCTAATATTCTAGTAATTAGCCTTTTTCTTTGTTTGATTTGTCACTAGAATTCTTAATAATAAATTTAACTTTAATCAAAAAAATATTTTACTTTTTATGAGATATAAAGTGTAACCTCTAAAAAGATTCCCTTTTGAATTATGTGGCTAAATAAGCATGATTTCAATTTCTTTAGGTAAATTTGTTTACTTTTTAGTCCTTAATTAGTTATTGCAACTATTTAAAGTGAGTTGAAGTGTAGATGATGAACCAAATTTTTTTAGCCCTAATTTGATAAGTTAGCCCTAATTTAGAATGATTATTTGATATATATTAGCCCTAATTTTTTTAGCCCTAATTTGACAGTTCCAATAACAGTGGCATCTGCAGAAAGGAGTTTTTCTAAATTGAAGTTATTGAAATCTTACTTGCGGTCCACTATGTCTCAAGAAAGGCTTAACGGATTGGCGATAATTGCTATCGAGAACGAAGTGTTAGAGAGTATAAATTGCGAATATGTGATTAAAGAATTTGCAGCGAAGAATATTAGGCGAGCTTCACGAATCACTGGTTAGATATTACGGTATGTCATTCTGATACTATGATTTTGTTATGTCTATGCTATAACGTTAATTTTCGTTAAAAAATAGTTTATAAAATTATATATTTAGTTATGGGCCTTTTTTTCTGCTCGTGTAGGACATTTGAATCCTCGGGGCCGGCCTGCTAACACATGATTCAATTCCCCCATGCCTTAAAACACTTTTGGTTGATTTTGTGCATGTTATTATGCAAAGATGCCTTTTTTTTATTTGTAAAGAAAGGACCAAATGTTTGAATCCCACCACCACCAACACAAAGTAATCACCTTTTTTGCTCATACTTACTACACCCTTGCTTTCACAAAGTCCCTTTTACTTTTATATTTTAAAATTATATTTTCTTTTTACAAATGTGTTTACAGAAAGCAATAAACTAATCTTTACTCAATTAAATATGTATATTTTTCGATCAAGAACTACCTAAAAGAATATATCAATGAAAATATATTGTAGAAAAGGCAGTTTGGTTTGTTTTTGTTATTTTATTTTAAAGTAACTTTCTTTTAGCTTGTTTACAAATGAGAACCCATTTGTTATATTCACACCAATAGGACAATTAAATAGTTAAAAACCCATGAAACCTTTACATTACATTTAACTAAAGGGAAATTTACCTGAATAGTTCTTCAAGTTTTAATCAAATTCGTCTAAAGAGAAACGAAATATAACATTTTGAACCTACTTTTTAAAAAATTAAACAAACGCTATATTTCGTAACATATATTTCACTACTTTCTTTTTGTACACAACATTTATAGGGTGCTCAAACCGTTACATATGTCTTCTTTCCCTTATTTTCTTTGCTTCCTACTCTTTTTTTACTGCGAAGATATATTATAAATATAAAAAACACTAAGCTAGAACCTAACACAAGAGAGATCTGATAAAAAAACAGTTTGCATATTAAAATGACACCACTTTTCCCATTCAATGGAATTAAGATTGACCGTATTTTTTACCCATAAGAAACTAAAAACTCAAACGCCTTGATATCCTCGTATCTCGTGGAAATTGATGTGTTTCGATTGTTGAAGACCTTTTTTTCATATCGAGTCCACCAAATACACAAACACATGATGAGGAAGATTGCATACACCACTTAGTTTTGAGGCTTGGGTGATTGGGCATGTCTAATTACTCTTTCGAATTTATACTTTTTTTTTCCTTATTTACCAATGTAAACGAATTATTATGCTAAAAAAATCTTTATGCAAAAGACCCCGAAACAGATTCTCCCATCATAAGAAATATGGAGAATTTCATATCGCTCCAACAAATGAAATTTACCAAGAAGCCTCGGTGTTAGGAAGACGGTTATTTAAGGTTTTTCTTTCATGCTTTAACAAGTAGTATATGTAGCGAAATAAAATTATTAGTTTGTTATCATTTTAAAAACAAAATATATTATTTCCTTAATTTTCTCTTAATTAAAAACTTTAAATAATTACACCAATATAGAGGCAAATGCCACTAAATAAACAACACTAGCCGATGAATTAACAAGAACCGAAATCTATTAAGAAACATAATTCTTCTTCCCATTAAATCCTAAATATTCACTAATATATCATTAACATGTTTCTTTTTTCCCCAAAAAGATTAAAATCCCCTTTTCTCCTCATGTTTGTCTCCTCCCATCTTTTAAGCCATTGTTTTCCTCATTTTCTTGAAAATCTACATATTATAAAAGATACAACATTGGGAGATGGAGGGAGCATGATCCTTACATCAAGGGAACAAGTCAAAAATTCCATATTCCAATTGTCTTGGACACCTCTTCAACCTTAAAGAACATATCTTCCTTTCTTAATCTTCACAACCCAAGAATGATGTAGTAGACAAGAGTTATGGGTAGCGCGATCAACATCCCGAAAATAACCCTAAAATTTTCACAAATTTCAAAAGAAATTGATTAATACAGTACTTACAACGACAATAATCAGCATATTCTATAGATCCAGGATCGTCGAGAGGTGCACATTTTAAAGTAAAGGAGACACGTCCCTATACATTTAAAGTAGATTGCGACCCCGACATCAAACCATCATTGAATATATAGACTTATATGATCGTAATTAATTATCCAGCTACGTGTGTATTAGGTATACGAATCTAGATATCATTTACCCAAATAAATTAAGATTAAATGAAATAAATAAATAAAACACCAAAAATTTCAAGGAATGTTTTACAATAACACCGAAAATAAATTAAGATTAAATAAAATAAATAAAAAAACTTACGCCGTACTAAGAATTGCAGGATGAACGTTGTATTCCTTTGCAAAAACAAAAGGTACAATTCCTTGTGGTAGTGCGGCCTGTCCATCAAAAACATCATGGCATAATTTGTATATAAGAAAATAAATAAATAATTATGAAAAAATAGTATTTATTATAATCTTATACTTTTTATTCACAAATAACATTTTATCAAATACAACTTTTCTTTCATGTTAATTACAGTTTAATAAAATTTAAGAAAATTTTATATTTAAAGACATTACTCAAAATAATTACTATTATTACCTGTACGATGGCGACACGAAGGAGATTGCCGCGTAGACCGACGGCGATAGAAGCCGCCGCCATCACGGCTGGTCCAGTAAGGAACCGGACCGCCATTGCAAAAGAAGCCACTGAATTCCCACATGCAATCATATTTGGTTGAAGTGCCATAAACAGACCTTCGTAATCAATAAAAATATTAATTAATATTTAACCATATATTTCGAAATTTTAATATATATTAAATTAAAAAATTTACCTAGGCTAAACATAGCCATTCCTAGACCAGCATCCGAGAGTATTGAAATAGACTTTTCAATTATTTTTGGCATTTCCAAATGCCATCTGAAATAACAAAAAATAAATAAAATAATTAATTAATTAGTGACAACTTTTAATTTAAATTATTTTATTTCCCAAAAAGTCTTATTTTGGAAATATAAAACGGCATTAAATATATTAATCATGTTGTAATCTAATACAATTTAATTTAATTTAGGGTGCCACGTAGGATTACCTGAACGACACGAGGGACCAGATTAGACCAATGAGACTTGAATACGTGTTCGGGTTCCGGATCAGTTTCCTCCAAACCATCATTAATATCAACCGGGTCATCACCTTCGCCGCCGGCATTTGTGTTCCGGCCACACTCTCGCCCATCGGAACACCCTTCGAGTGGAGCTCCGCCATAGAGCTTGAACCCACTTTGTTCAGTCCAATTTGAGCCTCTTTTTCTTTCTCTTCATCTCCATCTCCGAACCGGAAACCTTCTCTTCCCATTTCGCCGTTTTGAACGTGATCGGACGAGACCATCATCCTGATTTCCTTGGCGGGTTGCTGATCGGGTTGCGGAGCAGCCGCGCCAAAATCGTTCCCGCCATACACGTGCAACCCGCCAGTATCGGAAATAGGGGACGTGCCGGAGCTCCAGACTTCGCGTCATGATTAGTTTTAATTTGAGACCCGTTTTGTTGAACTTGTGGTTGTTGACTCTTACCGGATTTTGCAACGGTGGATGTAAATTCCGGATTCGGTGCCGGATAAGACGTTTTATCTGGCACCGTCTGAGCTCCCGGGTAAAACCCAAACCTCGGAGAACTCATGTTCATGTTCAGAGGTCCGGGAGCCGTGCTCTCCTCGAAATTCGACGGCCGCGGTGTCGGACCTCTGGACGACTGAACAGAATAACCATCCGCCGGACCAAAATTCGACAACCGACCCCCGGGAAACCCCATCATGGAGTAAAAATCCGAGTTGTTAAAATTCGACCCCCTGGGGGTCGGATTTCTCGATGAGCTCAAACTATAAATTTCCGCTCCAGTCAGGTTCGACGGTCGAGGCGTCATCCCCGAACCCAACCCTAGCGAACGCCTCGACGCGTTCGACTTCCTGACAGTCACATGCAACTTCCCATCACTTCCAATCTCCGCATCAGTTTCCAAAAAGTCATTTCCATCCAAAGATACAACGTCTGATTCCACCTTAAACGACACAATGGAACCAGCCGTCTCCGGAAACTGCTCCATTATCAGCATCTTCGCGCCACGATACTCGAACAAAAACAGAAGGAGTGTGTACCAAAGAATACACTGCAACACCACCACCTGAACCATCAAAGTCCCGGAGTACTCTCCGTACATCGCAATCAACAACGGAATCCCCATCACAAGCGTGTTTGGTAATGTCGATAACGAGAAAATCGTTATCATCCATTCCAAACTTCCGTTTCTGGTGAAATTGGCCCACAGGCCTAGCACCAGAAGCATGATAATCTTCTGGAGCGTATCCGCCGCGAAGAACCTGAAGTTCATCGCGTACGGATCGTTCAGAGAGATAAAATGGAACGATAAAAGAGGGACCGCGAATATAGCGACGAATCGGTTAATCCCGGAACATTGGTCCGGGGAAAAAATCTTCCACCACCGTACGCTGCCGTAGGCGAGGATCATGGCGACGTACAGTGGGACCATGGCGGACATGACGGTGTAGAAGTCATGGCCGGTGATCATGGTTGGAGATTGGGGTTTGATGATTTGTGAGGTGGGAGTAGTGGGTGTAAATGAAGGGAAGGGGGAAGGGTAGAATGGGAAAGTGGAAATCCGTTATCTTTTCTGACAGATTTTGTTACTGGAAGTGTGGGCGATTTACGGCTGATTGTACCGGCGACAGAGATATAAGTATCGGCTAGAGAGAGAGTGTGAAATAGATGAGTTGAAAGGGGGAAGTCTTTATGTGGAGATGTAATTAATATCTTATCTATATTTTTTTGATACACAAGATCTAGGAAATAGATTTGGGTGTTTAAAAAAAATTATATATATATATATATATATATATAGGAAGAATCATAAAAAACTTAATATTTATTAGAAAACCAAAAAACTAGTTATTTAGAGTAAAAAAATCATAACTCAAAAAAATAAATCAAAAATAAAAAAACTGCTTCGAATACCTTGTTTCCCATGCCATCCTCATTCAAAAAAAAACCTCGAAAAGTAGTGGGTTTAGCTTTTGAGTTTAGTTTAGCTTTTAGCCTCGAAAATTACTCTCCCTAAATGTTAGTTTTTTTATGAAATTCACCCTATATATATATATATATATATATATATATATATGTATGTATATATATATATATATATATATATATATATATATATATATATGTATATATATAATTAAAGGTCCCGTCCATGGCTTTCCTTTCTAGAAGGAACGTCTAAGTTGGAGATTTAAGTTGTTGCTTGTGTGATGAGGAGGTGGAGTCATCGGAACATCTTTTTACCTCTTGTGTAGTGGCCTCGGTTATTTGGAATCATATTAGTAGTTGGTGTTGGGTTCCTCCTATTTATACATTCTTGGTTAGAGACCTTTTGGAGCTCTATGGGCCGTGTGGTATTGGTGATCAGGCTAGGGAGGCTTTCCATGGGATCATCATGGTGGCTTATTGGTGGTTATGGCTAGCTAGGAATGAGAAGAGATTCAACAACAAGGTTATTGTTATTGAGGACATCCTCATTAATATTAAATCACTCGATTTTCTTTGGTTTTTGAATAGATCTAATCTCAAGTATGTGAGTTGGGACGATTGGTGTAAATTCTCTTTCGTGTAAGTTTTGTTATGTTTTGTTTATGTTTTGTTTTTGTTCCCTGCCCTCGGGTTATGGGTTATTTCCTAATAAAGTTTGCCTTTCAAAAAAAATATAAAATTAAAGGTGAAGATTATAAAAAAGGAGAGAATAGATTATAATATTGAAAAAAAATTAAAGTTAGTTTAATAACCGAATTTGAGTCAGAGCTATTATTATTTCGGAATTGTGTCAATAATAATTATATAAGTGAAATTATGTAATTCAAGTTTGAAAGTTCTGCTTGTATTTAATAAAGTGAGCCTTATGGTCAATGACATGTAGATTATGATTAGAGCTTCTGATCCTTTGAGGTCTAAGGTTTAAACTATTATAAAACTCATAAACTAAAATGGTCTAGAGTTTACAAAAAATAACATGAACAAAAGAAAATCCATAAAACTAATAATGCGGTTTGGTACCATTTTAACCGAGTAAAAATATTAGTTAGCATTAAGCGAATATTGTTGTTTAAAGTTGCCATCCAACCAAGTATTCCCAAATTTTGAATTAATTGTTACTTTATATCAAATCTAATCATCAAAAATCAGTCAAAAGATTCACTCACAAGCCAAAGCCAGAGTGGAGGTTTTGACTAGCATCCTTCTAAGAGTTGGAGGTCAAAAACTAAAATATACATTCAAATAATTTGTCACTATATTACCCTGTGTACTACTAGTTAAAAAAGATAATTTAATAAATTATAAATTATAAAAATAATATATATAATAGTCTTATTATTGAACCAATATGTTAAGAATTGAGAGAATTGAATAAGCATGACATAATGCTTTACTGAAACGGATAAAATGAAAAATAAATAATTTATTCTCTCCTTTATTTTATCTCATTTCTTCTAAATTAATTTTAAGAAAAAAAATATAAAAATATGTGCATATGCATATACTCCAAGTGCAAAAGTCTCTAGTACCATATATTCAAAAATAAATCATAAATATATTGAAATTTACATGTTTTTGGTCACTTATATAATAAACAATATAAAGGTTAAAGCAGTATATATGTCATGTAATATGTAATATGAACAAAAGTTAACTTTGTAGTCATATGAGTTGGGTCATGGTTCAGAAGATCATGTGTTAGTGTTTGGGCCATACCATGGTTCGTTTAATTAATTAAACCCTCATAAGGAATGAAAATCATTAAAAGAGAAGGAATCAAAATCCTTATGTAATTGTACATTCTATTAGTATGTGTTTACCAAACATGTTTTTTCATTCCCTCGTAAAGACTCATTTCATTTCATCATCCATTTATGCATACCAAACATGTACTATCTATGAGTTTATCGTACACTTATAGTGGTTTTAGCTAATGTCTTTCTTACATGCTTACAAACATTTATACAAGTCATTTTAAATTGGGTTTAGGGTATAATAAACATGTATTTACTTAGCAATTATTAACTAAGTGTGTATATGTATAGATTACTTGAAAGATCCACTTAAGGTTAAATATGAAGTTTTGCTCATGTTTGCCAAATGATCTTCAAAATAGAGCATGTAGAATAATAGAGGGTATTGTCTAATAAACTTCGAATTATGTTTTGTCCTCATTACGTCGTTTTTATTTTACAAACACATTTGATATCTTGTTGATGTTATTTTAAGAAAGTTCGCTCTTTTCATGGAAATAATACTTTAAAACCTTTTATATTAAATATGTGTAGCGTTTTTATCTAAGATTATTTGTAAATAAAAACATACATAATGAATTTAAAATTTTAAGTGCTAGAGCATCTTTAATGGGATGTCCGTCCGAAGGACGGTGGCCCATGTGATAGAGGCATGCATAGTGGAAAATATTGGGGTGTCTTGTTGGTAAGAACAGACACCCACAAACAAGTTCTTTAGGAGGGATTGGAGAGAGAGGGGTAACCGACGTGGTTAACGTACACTCACCCTCATTAGAGATGCTCTAGAAATAACATTAAAATTAATAAAAACCTAAATTTACAAACCCATATGTCACATCCAAATACCTAAAATACCAACGTCTTTTGGGCATGCATGATTGACTCACATTATCATATCACGTATAATCAGTGACTAGATTTAAACATAGAGTCATAGATTCCTTTGAAATAGTCACAAGTCCTAACAAAACCACCAAACTTTATTTTCATTATTTCAAATAATCAACAGTACTATAAAGCCTTTTATTTCTATTATTCTGAATTGATATAGACATATTATATCTCTTTTTTGAAAGATATTGATCAAGTGGGGTATAAAGACACCGACCAGGTTTCTTTTGGCCACACAACTTCACAAGGCATAAAACATAGACCACGATGAAGAAGATTAGAGTACCTAAAGATGAATTATAGTGTCATGCATATGCTAGTACGTGATGTGTTCCATACCCAGTGGCGGATCCAGGAAAATTTCGAAGGGGGTTCACCCGGGTTTACCCTATAATATTTTAGGGGGTTCATCCCAGTTTTTTTACCTACCGTTACACTAAGATTTCGAAACTCGGGGGGTTCCTGTGCACCCCCTCCGCTTCACTTAAGTCCGCCCCTGTCCATACCATAAGGGAAAACTTTTTTAAAAAAATGAAAATTATCGATAATGGACGATGCGTTAGTGAATGACTAGGCTGTCGTGTCAATCGTGAGAAGCGTAGGAAACCAAATATGTCATACAGATACAGATGAGAACCCTAAAATTTTGGCGACAAGATAATAATCATTGATAATCTAGGTTTGGTAAATTGTTATTTGTTGATAAGAATATATAGGCTTTCACATATGCCACTTGATTAAAGAAAGATTGAGTGTAAATAAGTACGTAGCAAAAAAACAAAACAATTAGAAAGTAGGATAATCACTCAATCTACAAAAGTAGCAACTTTTCAATAAATGGAATGGGAAACATGGTAAAGAAGAGTCCAATGCTTCAATGTGTTGGGGGTGAAAATGGGTATTTTTGTATGGGTCTAATGATTTGTGGTTAACATTGGGTCGAACAACTTTTAAAAACTAACTTTAAAAGAAGATGTTATGGTAGTTTTGTGCATTAAAATTACAACTTTCCTAAGCTTTTGACTCGTATAAGCCACTTTTTTTTAAGTTGTTATTTCTACTTTTTTTTTTCGATTTACCTGTTTGAGTTGAATATAATCCAAATTAACTCGATAATAGGTTTGGTCAAAATTTCCACCTCTAGTAACAACCAAAGATCGACAAGGTCAAACGTAACATACCATAACCACATAGATTTGTTTAGTTAATTGTGCGGTTGAACTTTGCATTGACCATGTGTCTTTTGTCTTTACGGTTTTCAATTTGAGCTTTGTTCAAGCTAAGCAGAGGTTGTCACCAGTTGTGGCGCACGATCAGTCAATGATTGAATCATGCATCGACCATATTCCTTCTATCTGTTATTTTGATTAATTTGTTATTTTTTGTTTGTTGTAGTAGATAGAATGTAGAAAAATAAACATATAAATACTTATTTATAACTTGTGTATAACATATTCATATATTTTGTTGTTATTAAACAGAAGGGTGCATTAATAAAGTGTGACTATGTATGTACTAAGAGTTACTAATACAAGTATTTTTGTTTGTGTTATTATTGGTAAAGTAATGTTGAATTTACTTGAGGTAAGTGGAAGGGCCGGTGGTGTCAAATGTCTAAAGATTCGTGGTCTTATTTGAGGATTGAGACTTTTATAAGAATCGGACTCTTTCATTTTTATAAACACCACCCTATATTTTGTTACCCTAGCCTAGATTTAAAGTTAAGAACTAGGATTAGGATTGGTGTTGTAAAGTAAGAGCGCGATCGTTTTCAGATTGAACTATTGCATCTAAGGTAATCAAGGTAATAGATAGTTTTTGCACATGTAAGGTTTGTTGCATTCATGTACAATTGAGAGCAATGGGTTTGAATTGGTGACGTTGGGCCCTAGATTTATGGAAAATAAGTATTAATATGATGGTACATAAAATTCAGGCCATTAATGAGTGTTTATGATTTTTAGGTTGGTTGTTGAGTTTAAAAAACATAGAAATATATTTTAGAACATGTTATTCTAAGTTTTTTTTAACTACAAGAGGAATTGTATAACCATAGACCACACTTAACAAGAAACTAAGGAGCACATAAACAAATAGAAAACAAGCATCCAAACAAAAAAAAGACGACAAAAAGAAGATTAGAATAACAAACTGACACATGAATAACTATCCAAGCTTCCCAAGAGAGATTGTTCAACTTCGCTCTACTTTGCATCCACCAAAAAGATGTTTCCTTTATGTTGTGCACCAGTTTCAAGATAGACGATGCAACTTCTTCGAACACCTTCTCATTACGATACAACCAAATCTTCCAAAACGTCAAAAGAAGAATGGCTTGAATAACCTTTTTCATGGACTTTGTTAGGGTCGGTTGTCTTTGAGAACAAGATAAAGAATAGTGATTTCACACAAAGCCAACTAACACGGAGATCGTGTTTCACCATCTTTAACAATGCCAGTTGCGTAATATTTCAACAATAACGTAGTATTACGTCAGAGGTCACATGGTTTATGGTGTAATATACCTAATGAGACCTTAGTATTTTAGTATTTTAGTGTAATGCTTAAAGTATATATCTCAAGGGGATTCGGATTCGAATTAAGCCATTAATACATAACAATTGGGGATCATACTTTAATGAATGAGGGGCCATATAATAAGTGTTGAAAATTACAAAAGAAAAGGACTAAACGGTGTAAAGTAAACAAAAGATTTGTAGGAAATTTTGGAGCCCTTCGATTATTGCACATGTCAAGTTTTATGGATTTTAGTTGTTTTGTTTGGATCTATACTTCATTTTCAAGATGCACTCGTGCAATCGATATTAATTTCGACTCCCTTTCTTTTATGTATTATACAGAGATGATAAACAAATCCGAACATAAACATGAACATGATTGGAAAACCTGAAATCTAAAACATTGGGAACGGGTAATGGGACATTATTCGGGTACGAGAATAATTTCAAAAAAAAATTATGGGTTTAAAACATGTATAGTATCATCATATGATACCCATCCGATTACTAGAACCCGTTTACCCACATTGAAATCAAATCTATACATACTAATAAATAAATGTTTTGGTGAGTTAATTTTTGCGTCACTCTTCTATTAATCGCACAAACTTTCTTGAATTTTTTTTAATAAGTTTTGGTGGAAAAGGAATTAATATCTATTAATTGCACAAACTTTCATGTCACGTCGCTTTTATATTTTTTCTCATCATCTTTTTCCCGGCTGTCTCTCTTATTAAAATCCTTAATCTTTTAATAATAATATATATTTAAATAAAGTATTAATTATACTAATAAAACACATTTATTTTAATTTATCCATTATTATAAAAAACTTGAAATCTAATTATTTAACTATTATTTTCAATCAAATAATAAATGAAAATCAAATTTTTACATTAAATAGTATTTAGCATATTTTCGAAACCCAATTATATATTAATTTTTATATTTTTTAAAATTTTGTTTTCTATCGTAAGTATAATGTAAAATATACATATAAAGATTTAAGAAATTTTATTTATTGATATTTTTCAATCCGTAATATATTTATAATCTTAAAAATATAATAAATAGTGTTTTAGAGTTGTTAAAAACTTTAAATTATTAAATTACTAGTTTAGATCACGTGTCTACAAACGGTGTGAAATATATCAATATTTAAAAATTTTAAATCTTTATGTATATATATTTTACAGGTGTAAACATATATTACATACACTACGGATATACACAAACTCAAAATATGTAAAAATTAATATATAATTGGGTTTCGAAAATACGTTAATTACTATTTAATGTAATTTGACTTTCAAGTACTATTTAATTGAAATAAAAGTTACATAATTAAATTTTAAAGTTTCTTATAAGAAGAGATAATTTAAAATAAATGTGTTTTATTAGTATAATTAATATTTTTTTAAATATATATTATTATTTAAAGATAGAAGTGTAAGAGAGAGATGCGGGAAAAAAAATGGTGAGAATGAATATGAAGGCGACACGTTGCACTAAAAAACCTTTATTTATTATATAGTATAGATATAATTGATAGAAGTGTGGTTGAATATGTTATATTTCGGTTAGGTTTTTTTAAGGTGAGTTTAAGATCGGTTTTCAGGTAATTGGCATCTCAACGAGAAAATTTAACCACATTTACCTGATAGTGATACCCTGATACCCACGAGTGTACCCACGAACCTAAATTGAGTAACGTGTATCTATGGGTATAAATGAGTAAAGCCGGCTCGAGAGCTACTCGAGATCGGATCGGTAAAAATCTTGAACGACCAGAGCCTTAACGAGCAACAACCCAATCTTTAGCCTAAAATATGGCTCGTTTAGTTATAGAGCCTGGACTCAAGCTTTGCCTTGTAAGATCATTTAAGATCGCGAGCCTTAACGAGTCTAGTAAGATTTTATTTTATTTTTTTATTTATATTTAATATGGTATTCAATTTAAACCCCCAAATTGAGCTCGAGCCGAGCTTTGGCTCGTTTAAGATTTCCTATAAATGAGCTCGAGCTGAGATTTTGCTCGTTTAATCGCCTTGAAAGAAATCAAGCCTCGTTGAGCCAATCTCGAGTTTTATTTTCACTCCACTAGCCAAGCTCAATCCAAAAACTATAGGCTCGAACCGAGCCGAGCTTGAGTTAGAGCTTCAGGATAATCCAACGAGTCGAGCTCGTATAGCATCAACCTCGGGCTTGGCTTCGTTCGTTTACACCCCTACATGTATCCGACGAGGATGAAACCGAGTATGGGATATGATTGTATAATCAGGTATAAGACTAAATTACTAGTATTCGTGTCATGACTATAGATTATTACATATGTATACCTAATAAATAAGTAACTGGTTGTGACACATGTTACAATTATGTGTCACGTGTCACTCTCTGGTGTGTCACTAACATTTTTTTCCGCTCAACTATCTTACTAACATAATAAATAAAAATCTTTTGTATCACGTGTCACTTTCTGGTTATTTCTCACATTCATTTTCCCGCCTCTCTCTCCTATTAACTATTAATTATTCCGCTTCTCTCATATTAAATAATAATATTTGTATTAATAAATAAAAATCATATGGACACGTGTCACTTTGTGGTTAATTTTTATCGTTTTTTCCCCTCCCTTATCTCCTAATAAATAATGATATCAAAAGAATTTATTTTGGATGTTTAATATAAATCTAATTACATATACTTATTATTTTATTATAAATAGTTATTGTATCATCAATCAAATGTATTTAATATGAATTAACAGAGCTTATAGCTGTCACAGGGAAATTACATTTTTTAAAGACATATTTTGATGAGTGTGTTAACAAATTACATTATATTTTAATCAACCAATGTAATGCACTAGTTTATTTTTTTAAATATATATTTTTTTACTACTAATTAAGTATATAATATTTTATTTATTCAACCCGTGTAATATACGAGATTTTAACCTAGTTTAATATAAATTAACTACATGAATATTAGGGAAGGCGTGACGTGTTGAAAATGTTTGAGCGAAGTCACGTGCATGCTCTCTTCTTGGTTTGGTCGACGATATTTTGTAAAATGGAAACTAATAAAATAAAAGGCATAAATTATGTAAAAGATGATGAATTAAAGGGTAAAAAATTTGGTTAATGTAATTGGTCGGTGAAAAGGGGTTTTTAACGAGAGGTTAAAAGGTGCAACTTCAATGGTTGGATATCGGACTCGACTCTTTATTGAAGGTTAGGAGTTAGGTTTAGGTTTGGAGGAAGCATTGAGCCAAAAGAGGTGCACCATGTCGCCCCATTGCCCTTCCCCACATCCATCCTTTATTTATTATACTAGTTATTATTATTATTATTTTACTATTCATTCTACAAAGGAAAAAACATTCCGTTCGATTCGTCACTTTGTTCTATTTGCGTAATTGAAAAGGAATCGGTTGATCATTTCTCGGTCAGTTGTGGTTTTGCTACTATTATTTGGGAAGGAAGAGGGAAATGGTGTAACCTCCAGACATCCGGGAAGCGAACGGTATTAGAACTATTGACGCTCCAGAAATCATTCCGGTTAGAGAAACCTGTCAAAAAATTGCTTCTCTCCATCATTGTTGTCACTATTTGGCATTTTGGAGAGTTAAAAATGAATATGTCTTTGACAACAAACGAGGTTGTGTCAAGAAAGCGTGGAATTGAAGAAATCAAAATCAACACTTACACATGGATAGAAAAACAGGTTGGGCTTCATAATATAGATTGGACCGGTTGGCGAATTTGGTGTTGAAGTTTTGATTCTTTGTAATTTCATTGGATGTACCTTGCCAGATGTTTCTAATGTTTTGCTAGGCCGTTTTTAATAAAATTTGATGCCGTTCAAAAGAAATAAAAAAAATAACTGCAAAGAAACTTGGTATCTTGTTTTTGTTTTACAATATATTTATACATATGGGAACCAAGGTAATTTTCTATGTTAAACATAAAAAAAGTAATGCTATCCATTGATTTTATTATTTCAGTAGTTAGAATTTAGATGGTAGCAATACTGACAATAATAAACAGTTTTAAATAGCTGAAATATAAAAACATTTCTTTTTAAATCTAGATCACAATATTTAATTCAAATAACTCTTATATACTAAATTATTTTCTAGAAAAACTATATCATAAGATTGATAATTTTATTCTCTTTAATTTGAGTATAAAACAATGGTTTTTAAAATATATTGGTGCATTGTTGATTATAACGTGTGTCTAAACTAGTTACAACAGTCCATTTATAAACTATTTACAATAGTGCATCTAACATTACAACGGTACATTCAAATTTTTCCAAGTCTGACGCATAAACAAACTATGCGATTATAATAACGCGTCAAAACCATTACAATAGTACGTCTAAAACCACATATAATTTAACGAACACATTTATAACAAAAAGAAAAACATCATATACTATAGAAGTTCAATCATAAACTCCTCTGTTAGCACAATCATCAACCCCATGCACTTTCACATGCCGACACACAACCCTAACACTTTGTCATCACGTACCAAGTCTTAAACTTGTGTTCATGGACTTAAATTGTTTCAATCAAGATCCATACGTCCATATTTTTAACCAATCAATATCTTTGGCCATTCTAGATTACACAACTCATTTCTTCTAGAGTGGTCCAAGACACAAAATTTGTGTAACTAGGACCACTAATTATGCTAAAATAAAAAAGTAGTGCTTCAATGCATGATAAGAGATGATAAAAATAAAAGTAGGTATGTAATGAAAATCTAACTCTCTAAAAAAGATCTACACTCTTACTTTTCCATGAGTTAAGGGCATTTTGTCACGAAGTCGTCTTGCTAGCATCGTATGGAGTCTGCATATCCCCGGGTACTAGCCATTTTGTCTTGCTGTTGATAGTGGATTGCTGGTTTTGTCCTGCCAAGGATTCATCAGGGGAGTGACCACAACTTCAAACTAGTGTGGCATGAGAAGTGCAAGTAGTACTTCTCGTACACACCTTTAATTAATCGTTGAGCCACTTTTGAAAGATATTCATGAGTGGTCAAAAACTAACACGTTTAAGCACATTTTGGAGTAGATATGATCTTTAAAATTTTGACTTGTCACACTTTCATTGACACCTCCACCACCATCACCTTCACATGGGACCAGCATGTAACGGTGACAGTGGATACGATGGTGGCAACAGAGACCGATAGGTGGTGGCGGTGATGAAGGGGTGGTGGAGGTGATAGTTGTTGCGACAATCGATCGATATATATGGTGATGGTGGCGACAACGGAATGGAGGTGTGGTGGCGAACGGTAGGTGGTGGCGGTGATAATAGTTTTTATTTCCTTTATCATTATTTTGTGAAATTTCAGTTCATCTGATAGATTCAAGTTTCTTCAAATTTCAAATCTTTTGATGAACTTGAATTCTAAACCTTTTTGGTGCATTTCAATTCCAAATCTAATTACTTTAAATTTCAATTATTTAAATTTCTAATTTCTTTAAAAAAATCCATAGACAAAACTCCCTTAGTACCAAGTTATTTCATCAACTACTCTTGCCACCTTTTTTATACAAGTTCCTCATGTCATGGCTCAATATCTTCTAGTGTATTTCTTCTTACTTAGTAACAAGTGAAGTGGAGAGAAAAAGGGTGGTGAGTGCATGAACGAACCTTTATCGAAATGGTTTCCACACCACTTGTCACACCCCCACCGATGGCGGAATTTACACGAGGGGTGACGAATTGAAATCATCACAATGATTAAAAGAAATACTATTAAATTAACCGAATAATTGCATTACATTGTTTTAAAAACACACAACCAAATAAAATAGATAAACAAATAGTCTTTATTAAACTTTATAATAACTAAATCTCCTAGAGCCAAGTCTCGAAGTCCTAGCGTGATTGTAACAGCAACCTAGTTATTAGTACCTGAAAAACATGCTAAAATATGTCAGCTATAAAGCCAGTGAGAACATAGGTTTAAGTAATTACATAGTATAGATAATGAAGATTTCTACAATTCATAAACAAGATTCAATAACAAGTAAACAAACTTTTATACATCGATTCAACCAAACCTAATGACAAGATTGGGTTCCCATAGAATTGATATAGCATGAATAACAAGTTTTGCAGTTTCTGTATATCTAGTCTCAAGTTTATATCGTATCTCGTCAACTCAAGAACTAGATCGGCATGTCAGGCCCATAGATCTATGACTTACTCCTGTTGGCTTATCCCAAGTTAATGGTTGTAGAGTGTGTATAAAACCGTTTAAGTTTACAAGTATAGAAAGTTGTTATTGAAAATACAGAAGTAGTATTTGAGTTTGATATAGTTTGAACAACCTTTGATATACGAGCATGTTTTCCACCCCAAAGATAAAAAGTAAAAGGGGCTATGTATCTCTCCTTGAAGTAGGTGGGTAGAATCTTGTCCTGGTAGTAACTTGGTTACGAGAATGCCTTAAGGATTAAACCCTAAGTAAGTTATAGTGCAAGTTAGTCTTAGAATTTAAGTTTAGAATAGATAAAGGTTGATATTGTAAATAGAGGAAAGTGGTTGTCGTATACTAGAGTGGTTATCGTCCCAGAGTAGTACCTCCAACAGAAGCGTTCCCAGGAAAGAGTTGGTTGGATCAAGACCCCGTCTTTCCTAGCCAGAACTTTCTGCTTTTCAGATAACTACATATCGGTTGGATGGTTACTCTATTGATATACTAGACCAAGTTTAGGGTTTATTTGGTAACTTTAGAAAGTGTAGGGGCTAAAGTGTAAATATGATTTTAGTTGGGATTAAAATGAATAAGTTGAATATTAGAGGATTATAATTGAAAAAGTAGAGAGTTTGAATACAAACATGATTCAAGAATTGATAGAGAGTAAAAATGAATCAAATCTTAGATTTTTATAAAAAAAAAATTGAATGCGATTAAAAGACTTATAAGTATCATAAATTTATGTATTTTTATAACTTATAACATGTTAAAATAACTTATTTTATAATAAAATTCGTATCTTTTATAAAAATTATGAATATCATGAAAGTTTGCAAAAAAAGGGGATTTTGACAGCTTTTGACAGCTTTGCGCACCGATCTTGCGCGGGCTGTTTGAGGGACTTAAACTATGAACCAGAAGACGTGCGAGTAAGCGTTTCGACCGTGAGACCTTAAATTTGATTTTCAAAAAAAGAAACGCTTGAAAAAGTTCTGTTTTGAGTGAGTTATGGCCCGGTTAAGATAGGGTGACGAATCTGTCAAAAATTCAGCATTATAGTTTTTATGTTTTAGAGAAAAGTTTTTATTTTTATTGATTAAATCAAGCTTTGATAACCTAGATCTATGATTATAACATGTAAGTGTTAGGGAATCGTAGATCTAAAGTTGTTTTTGTAAAAACATTGAATGAATTAAAGATAAAAATTTAAGAACACCAAGAACATGGTGACTAGAACTTACTTGTGAATAAGGAACACTTTGGATCTTCAAAGAGGGGGCAAGGGAAACGACTTTGAGCAGCCTTGGGGCTCTAGATTTCACAAGAATGGTGTAAAGAAAAGGGAGAAACAAGACCTCTATTTATAGGTTAGGATTTAGAGAAAAAAGAGTTCTAGTTGGATTAGGATTAGGATTTTATTAGGAGCTAAAAGATACTAGCAAATAGGATTAGTTAGTTACTAGGATTTTTATAAAAGAATAGGTTAATTTTTATAAAATTTTGATGGATATGGGGAGATTAGGATAGAATCATGAGTTGTTAGTTAGGATAGAATTGTAGTTGGTTAAGTTTTAGATAATTACTAGTTAGCTTTAATAAAAGGTTTAATAATATTCAAGGATAATTAAGAGGTTTAATAATAATAATAATAAATAAATAAATATGTTTAAATACCTATGTAGGTATAAATTTACGAAAGTTTTGATAATCATATATATATTATGATATTTTTCTTTTTTAACATAAACATAATAAACATATTAGTAGTTATAATCTTTAAGTATTAAATTTTATAAAATGTTACACAATAAACCTTGTAGTTACAAATATGAAATTTTTGACCTTCTAAGTTTGAATTTAGGTTTCTAAAGATAGAGACTTTCCATAAAATTTATTTTTTTATTATGGTTTAAGGCATCCAAGTTACTACATTAGGCAAGATATATGATAATATAACATTGAATCACATAGAATCACCATAGTAAATGACAATATATAGAATCACAATGTATTGAAATTGAATTATGCTAACGTTTTCATAGATCGAAATAGTTTCAGGAATGCATAAGGAATCAATAGTATCACTAAAAGGTTACATAAATAGCATGGAAAAATTATGGATGTTACAGTCTCCCCTAGTTAAGAACTAGTAGAGTTTGTGCCATCCTGAAATAGATGAGGGTATTTGAGTTTCATCTGGTCTTCACGTTCCCAGGTGAACTCAGGACCACGCTTAGAATTCCAACGAACTTTAACAATTGGAATACGGCTTCACTTCAGTTTCTTGATGTCACGATCCATAATCTCAGTAGGTTCTTCAACGAAGTGCAGTTGGTTATCGATGCGGATCTCATCCAAAGGAATGTGCAAAGTGTCGTCAGCTAGACACTTCTTCAGATTAGACACATGAAAAGTGTCATGGATAGAGTTAAGTTCTTATGGTAGCTGAAGTTTGTAGGCTACTGTACCAATCCTTTCCAGGATCTCGAATGGTCCAACATACCTAGGAGCTAGTTTACCCTTCTTCCCGAATCGGAAAATTCCCTTCCAAGGTGAAACTTTAAGTAGAACACGATCGCCAATATGGAATTCAAGAGGTTTTCTTCTATTGTCCGCATAACTCTTCTGACGATCTCGTGCGGCTTTAAGTCTATCTTGAATTTGAAATACTTTATCTGAAGTCTCTTGAATAAGTTCCGGACCAGTTATCTGGTTGTCTCCGATTTCAGTCCAACAAACAGGGGTGTGACATTTTCTTCCGTATAAGACCTCAAATGGTGCACACTGAATGCTGGTGTGATAACTGTTATTGTACGAGAACTCTATCAGAGGTAAGTGATTATCCCAACTTCCACCAAAGTCGATGACACAGGCTCGAAGCATGTCCTCAAGAGTTTGTATGGTTCGTTCGCTTTGGCCATCAGTCTGAGGGTGATAAGCCGTGCTAAGATCCACACTTGTTCCCAAGGATTTCTGCAAAGATTTCCAGAACCTGGACGTAAACCAACTGTCTCGGTCAGAGATGATGGATAGTGGAACACCATGACGAGCTACGATTTCATTGATATAGATCTTGGATAACCTCTCCATTTTATAGTCTTCTCGGATCGGTAGGAAGTGGGCGGATTTAGTCAGGCGATCGACTATGATCCAAATTGAGTCATGCCCATCGGAGGTTTTAGGAAGCTTAGTAATAAAATCATGGAAATCTGATCCCATTTCCATTTAGGGATTTCGGGTTGTTGGAGTAGGCTTGATGGTTTTTGGTGCTCAACTTTGACTTTTTGACAGGCCAAACATCTTCCAACATACAGAGCTATGTCTTTCTTCATTCCATGCCACCAATAACATTTCCTCAGATCTAAGTACATCTTATCGGAACTTGGATGAATAGAATAGTGAGACTTGTGAGCTTCATTTAGGATAAGTTCTCGGAGATTATCAAAATTAGGAACCCACATTCGACCCATGAAGTAAAGAATTTCATCGGTCTTGGACTCCAACTGATGTTCAACAATACTTGCCAATTCTTCCTTTAGATTTGTCCTGACAAGTGCTTTCCTTTGGGCTAGAAGGATTTGGGCTTTGAGACTAGTATGTATAATCATTCCCATCGCACGAGTGCGTGAGGGTTTGATTCTTTCCTTTCTGCTGAGAGCGTCGGCTACTACGTTAGCTTTACCCGGGTGATAGCGAATCTCGCAATCATAGTCATTTAGTAGTTCCACCCAACGCCTTTGTCTCATATTTAACTCCTTCTGATCGAATATGTGTTGTAAGCTTTTATGATCGGTGTAGATAACACATTTCGTACCGTATAAGTAATGTCTCCAGATCTTTAAAGCAAACACTACAGCACCTAGCTCAAGATCATGAGTAGTGTAGTTCTTTTCATGGATCTTAAACTGTCTCGATGCATATGCAATGACCTTTTCTCGTTGCATAAGGACACAACCTAGGCCTTGGTTGGATGCGTCACAGTACACAACAAAGTCCTCGTTTCCATCTGGTAAAGTCAGAATGGGTGCATCACATAACTTCTGCTTAAGCAACTGGAACGCATCTTCATGTTTTGGTCCCCAGTCAAAAGTATGGTTTTTCTGAGTCAGAGTAGTGAGTGGCAGAGCAATTCTTGAAAAGTTCGAGATGAACCTTCGATAGTACCCCGCTAGACCCAGAAATGAGCGAACCTATGAGGGAGTCTTTGGTGCATTCCAGTTCTTGACTGCTTCAATCTTGGCAGGGTCAACATGGATACCCTTGTCATTGATCACATGACCTAAGAATTGAACTTCACTAAGCCAAAACTCACACTTAGAGAACTTAGCATAGAGTTGCTCTTTCTTTAGAAGCTCAAGGATAAGTTTGAGGTGTTTCTCATGATCGGTCTTGGTTCGGGAATAGATCAAGATGTCATCTATGAAAACAATGACGAATTTATCTAGGTAAGGTCGACAAACACGGTTCATGAGGTCCATGAATATCGTGGGTGCATTGGTTAGTCCAAATGGCATAACTACGAACTCATAGTGTCCATAGCGGGTTCGAAAGGCGGTTTTGGGTATGTCTTCTTCATTCACTCGAAGTTGATGATAACCAGAGCGTAGATCAATCTTTGAAAAACAGGCGGCTCCTTGTAATTGATCAAACAAATCATCAATCCTTGGTAGTGGATACCGATTCTTGACGGTTAGTTTGTTGAGCTCTCTATAGTCAATGCACATCCGAAAGGATCCATCTTTCTTCTTGACAAATAAAACCGGAGCTCCCCAAGGTGAGAAACTCGGTCGGACAAATCCCTTGTCTAATAATTCTTGAAGCTGACTAGATAGCTCCTTTATTTCTGACGGGGCTAAGCGGTAAGGGGATTTAGCAACAGGTGTTGCACCAGGTACAAGGTCAATCCGAAACTCGACTTGTCGGATAGGAGGTAGTCCAGGCAAATCATCAGGAAAGACCTCTAGGTAGTCTTTAATGATAGGGACATCTTGCAATTTCTTTCCTTGAGTCTTCTTTTCCACAACGTGGGCCAAGAATGCCATAGTAGTGGGTTTTCTCAGCAAGCTACGGGCTTTCATAGATGAAATGATCTTTAAGTTCTTCCCAGACCTCTCTCCATGGATAGTCAAAGTATCTCCAGATTTAATGAAACACACCACTTTTTAAAAGAACAAAACTTTAACGCGCGGAAGTCTTAACCCAGGAAATTTTTTTATTTTTATTTTTTTTTATATTTTTACCTCTCGCGTAGCGCGAGGAAACAGGCTTCCTCCCTCGCGATACGCGAGGGAGTCAAAATTCCAGAAAGTTTCATTTTCAGCAGTTTTCACACTTAGCCATTTTTCCAACTTTTTCCAAAATACAAGACAACAATTTTGCCCAACACATGGGTTTTAATCAAAAACCCCTTCAACCACATGATCACAACCCAAAAACATGTTTTGTTTATCAAATTACAATCAAAAAGGGGGATTCCACCAAATCATCAAAACATGAAAATATGCATACGAGGATCCGCCAACGCCTTGGACTTGACTTTGACTACCTCGGAGCTTTTCCTACATTCACCACACATATCACCATTAGTAATGAAGATAAATTCATAACAAACAAGTAAATTCCTACTTGTTTCACCCATTCACCCATTTGACCCATTTCCACCCAAATTGTCATTTAGGCTACATATTCTTGCACCCTTACTACAAGTTTCAATTATGATCAACACATGATCCATTTCCATTATGGCACAAAGGCCATAACTCCTTTTCATTTATGATCAACACATGATCCATTTCCAATATGGCACAAGGCCATATCTCCGTTTCATTTATGATCAACACATGATCCATTTCCAATATGGCACAAAGGCCATAACTCCTTTTCATTTATGATCAACACATGATCCATTTCCAATATAGGTTAACACTATAACCACATTCATTCATTGCACATACTAAATCATTCACAATTTATCATATCACAAGTATGCACACAACCACATAACTCATAATCCATAAAATTCACCATTTATCATCAATACTAAGTAAGTGCATAGGCACTTACCTTTTGGGTTAGACGACTCCGCTCCGCCTTCTAGACCCACAATTTGATTGCCTAAACATACACACCTAGTTTAGTAATCTAATCATTCATTCAAAACACATACAATTGAGTTTACCACCCAAATTTCCATTTTCAACCCAAATTGACCCGTTTGGGTTATTTCCATATCCAAACACCCCCTTTAATCAAGAACTCAACTCAACCACTAGAATTCTCTTTCCAATACCTTGACACTAATTTTTATCAAACTAGTTTCTTTAAGTTAATTTGGGGTTTGTTTAAGTGTCTAACACCTCTATAACACTTAATCATCATCAATTTATCAATCATTCATCAAAACCCCAAAACCCCCAATTTCCTCCATATGAACCCTAACTTTCAAAAATCAAAATCAAAGGGTTCCATGGTGTTGTTCACCTTCCTACACCTTTAGTTTAGCTAGATTATCAATAATCTAACACCATTTTACCACATGCAACCATAATTTCGGGTTTTCAACAAAACCCAACAAGAACACCATAAATGGTGGATCAAAGAGGAAGAAATCACTTACTTGATGTTAGAAAGGTGATGTGTGAGCCAACACTTTCAAGTTACAAGCTTCAAACACACGAATTTTGGCTTCAACCCGATTTCTCCTCTCTTCCTCTTCTCTTGAACGACCCAACTCCAAAAATGAAGTCAATTTTGACTTCTAAGGGTCAAATATGGCAGATTTGCCATATTTCACCTTTAGCCCCTCTAATTTCAATCTTTTCCATTTCCTTCCATAACTAGTTAAAACTAGTATATCCCCGTTACTAACTTGAAACCCGCTTGTTTCAACTTATTTCTAAAATATTATTTTCACCATAATATTTATTAGAATTATTTATTTATTTATAACGAGACCCGGATTTTGGTTCGTTACAAATCTCCTCCCCTTATTTGGGTTTCGTCCCCAAAACCCGACTTCACATAAAAAGGTTCGGATAGCATTTGAGCATCTCTTCCTCGGTTTCCCAAGTCATTTCCGCCCCCTTTCTATGCTTCCATCTAACCAATACTTGGCTAATCTCTTTATTACGTAACTTCTTCACCTTCCTATCCAAGATTGCCACTGGTTCTTCAACATAATTCAACTTTTCATCCAATTCGATATCGTCCAAAGGGACAAAAGTAGATTCATCCGCCAAACACTTCCGCAAATGGGACACATGGAACGTGTTATGAAGTCTACTTAGTCCCTCCGGTAACTTCAATCGATAAGCTACCGTACCCACCTTTGCTATCACCTTAAACGGCCCGATGAAACGAGGACTTAACTTCCCCCGTTTCCTAAACCGTATCACCCCTTTCCAAGGAGAGACTTTCAAAAGCACAAAGTCCCCCACTTGAAACTCAATCGCCCGCTTCCTATTATCCGCATAAGACTTTTGGCGATCTTGAGCCGCCTTCAAGCGTGCTCTAATTTGGTCAATACTATCATTAGTTTCTTTGACCACTTCGACACTACCAAGCTCCCGTTGACCAATCTCACCCCAACACACGGGTGTTCGACACTTTCTCCCATACAATGCCTCAAAAGGCGGCATACCAATACTAGAATGGTAACTATTGTTGTAAGAGAATTCCGTCAACGGTAAATGGTCGTCCCAACTACCACCAAAATCCAAGGCACACGCTCGCAACATATCCTCGAGCGTTTGAATCGTTCGCTCGCTTTGACCATCCGTTTGTGGATGATAAGCGGTGCTAAGATTCAATCTAGTCCCCATATCCTCATGGAATTTCTTCCAAAAACGAGAAGTAAATCTCGTATCACGATCCGATATAATCGACACCGGCACACCATGACGTGACACAATTTCCTTCACATACATTTCCGCCAATCTATCCGAAGAATACGTTTCCTTTATAGGAAGGAAATGTGCACTCTTCGTCAACCGATCCACTACTACCCATATCGCATCATAACCCTTTCGAGTCTTTGGTAGTTTAGTGATCAAATCCATGGTTATATTTTCCCATTTCCAAAGCGGTATTTCAAGCGGTTGAAGCTTTCCATACGGCTTTTGATGCTCCGCCTTAACCCTTAAACATGTGAGACACCTCTCCACATACTTAACAATATCACGCCTCATACCCGGCCACCAAAAATGACACCTCAAATCATAAAACATCTTTGTGGCCCCCGGATGGATAGAATATTTGGATTTATGCGCCTCGTCAAGAATAGTTGTCAAGACACTTGACAACCTAGGTATCCAAATTCTATCAAAGCATGTCTTCAAACCCATGCTATTTTCACCAAGCTTATCAACATAAGAAATCATCCGTTCTTTCTTCAAGTCGCCACCAAGTGCTAACACTTGGGCCTCCCAGATTTCATCAATAAGAGATGATGAAATTGTCATCTTAAATGACTTCACCTTGATAGGTGAATGACTTGACTTTCTACTAAGCGCATCCGCCACAACATTCGCTTTACCCGGATGATAAAGTATCTCACAATCATAATCCTTAACCAATTCAAGCCACCGTCTTTGCCTCATATTGAGGTCCTTTTGGTCAAAGAAATATTTGAGACTTTTGTGATCCGTGTAGATCGTACACTTAGCACCATACAAATAATGCCTCCAAATCTTGAGCGCGAAAACCACGGCTGCAAGCTCTAAATCATGGGTTGGGTAATTCACCTCGTGAGTCTTTAATTGCCTAGATGCATAGGCAATCACTTTCCCCCTTTGCATCAAAACACACCCCAACCCCGAATGCGAGGCATCCGAATAAACAACAAAATCCTCGGTCCCGTCCGGCAAGGATAAAACAGGCGCCTTAGTCAACTTTTCTTTCAAGAGTTGAAAGGCAGATTCTTGCTCGAGACTCCAAACAAACTTTGTCTCCTTACGAGTCAACTTCGTCATCGGCAAAGCAATCTGAGAGAAGTTTTCGATGAACCTCCGATAATAACCCGCTAACCCCAAGAAACTTCTAATCTCCGAAGGCGTCTTCGGTGATGACCATTCTTTAACCGCCATAATCTTGGATGGGTCAACGGTAATTCCTCTTTCATTAATCACATGACCCAAGAATTGGATCTCGCACATCCAAAATGCGCACTTGGAGAATTTAGCATAAAGTTTCTCCTTTTGCAAGACTTCAAGAATCTCACGCAAATGACAAGCGTGATCACCCTCGCTCCTTGAATAGATGAGAAGATCGTCAATAAACACAATGACCGAACGATCAAGGAACGGTCTACACACCCGGTTCATGAGATCCATGAAAACCGCAGGTGCGTTGGTCAAACCGTAAACTCATAGTGACCGTAACGAGTGCGAAAAGCTGTCTTATGAACATCCTCTTCCTTCACTTTCAACTGATGATACCCGGACTTCAAGTCAATCTTAGAAAACCATGACGCCCCTTGCAATTGGTCGAAAAGATCGTCAATCATAGGCAATGGGTACCTATTCTTCACTGTCAACTTGTTCAACTCCCGGTAATCCATACACATTCTCATGCTCCCATCCTTCTTTTTTACGAAGAGAACGGGCGCACCCCAAGGTGAAACACTTGGGCGTATGAAACCCTTGTCAAGAAACTCTTGTAATTGCTCCATGAGTTCTTTCATTTCTGGCGGTGCCAATCTATAAGGCGCTTTAGCTACCGGCTTAGCACCCGGCATCAGGTCAATTCCAAACTCTATCTCCCTATCCGGCGGAATCCCCGGTAACTCGTCAGGAAACACATCTACAAATTGGTTCACGACCGGTACATCGTGAATCTCCTTTACTCTTTCATTCACATCCGCGACACAAGCCATGAATGCCTTGCACCCACGCGCCATGTACTTGGTCGCCTTCACATAAGTGCACAACCTTACTTTACCCTTTTTATCACCTTCTATGTAGATGGATTCTCCCGACGGGGAAACAAGTTGGATCGCCTTCGGTCCACATAAAATACTCGCCTTATTCTTTGACAACCAATCCATCCCCACAATAACATCAAAATCTCCCATAGCCATAGGAATCAAATCAATAAAGAAAGTTTCGCCCCCCGCTCTCAACTTACAATCTCTAAAAATGTCAAAGACAAGGAAACTCTTATCATTAGCCGCTTCGATTTCTAAGGGTTCATCTAACTTGCTACTTACAAAAGAGGAATGCTTAACAATTTTTAAGGAAACAAAAGAACGGCTAGCCCCCGAATCAAAAAGAACTAGTGCAGGTAATGAGTTAATCTTGAATGTACCTGACACTACATCCGCGTTGTTCTTTGCCTCTTCCGCCGAAATGTGGAAAGCTCTTCCCTTAGGCTTTGGCGTCTCAACCTTCACCCCGCTTCCACCTTGCTGCTTTAACTCGGGACAATCCACCCTATTGTGCCCGGGCTTGTAACAGTTGTAGCATATACGGACTTGGCTTGGGCATTGATTAGCCATATGCCCCGGCTTTCCGCATTTATAGCATCTTAAAGAACCCTTTCTACATTCCCCAAAATGCACTTTTCCACATAACTTACAATCTTGTGAAAAAGGTTTAACAAACGGCTTCTTACTAGGGCTCTCGCCCTTTATCTTCTTCACCACCTGTTCCACAATTTCCCTTTTTCTCTTCTCACCCCTAGCCTCTTGCCTCTTTAACTCCACCTCCCTTTCCCGACACCTGTTTATTAAATCAACAAGCGTGGTAAATGAGGATGGAGATATGCTATCTCTGAATTCCACTGTTAGCATAGCATAGAACCTATCAATCTTGCCCTTTTCGGTCGATACCACATCCGGACAAAACTTGGCCCGATCAAAGAAGGCCCCGGCCAATTCGTCAATTGACTCAGTCGTCTGTCTCATGAGGAGAAACTCCTCAGTCATCCTGTCCACCGCGGCTTGCGGGCAGTGGTATTTCAGAAAAGCCGCTTTAAATTCCTCCCAAGACATAGAGGTCACCCCAGAAACACCTCTCTCTCTACGGAGATTCAACAGCCATTCCTTTGCCCTCCCAGTCAACAGAGGCACACTGAACATTACCCTATCCTCGGGCCTGCATCTAGTCGTTTCGAAATTCGACTCCATATCCACCACCCACCGGTGGCTAAGTATCGGGTCCACCTGACCGTCGTATTCTTTCGGTTTAATCACCATGAAATCCTTGAGAGTACAACCTCGAGGTTCCTTATCTTTCTCTTTCATGACCTCTTCAAGAGAGAGCTTAATAGTTCCCCTCATTTCCTCCATCAAGAGATTTGTGGCTTGCTCAAACGCCTTGGCCACTTCTTCCTTTATCATATCTTGGATCCTTGGATCCAACGGTTCTTCGTTCACATCAACATTTTCGTGGTGGTCACCCTCGTCCGTCATCTCTTAACTGAGAAATAGTACCAAAAACACCTTAACATTCCTATACCTTCAAATCACCTAGGGTATATATATATATATATTTACCTACTTATACACATACATATACGATCACCTTCACTTAATCCTTGCAAATGTTCATTGTCATATGGTTATCATAAAAGCTCTTGCACATCTCGTCTTATTAATCATATTGGCTAGACATGTTTAATAATACGTTATGCCCAAGTGTAATTATCATATGCATATATCAATTCACAAGACAAGTTTCGGCACACATAACACTTTGTCATTCAATCAATCATATGCATTTACAACATATATACATAATCACTTATTAAATCATTACTAACCTTTCATTTTCGAAAGCTCAAAGTCTTAGTCAAGTCCTTCATGGATTCTCGTATCATTTCCCCCATATCAAGAGCATCCGGTTTGAGTTTAGTGTCTCGCACACCAAATCCCTCAAACCATTGCTCTGATACCAAGTTGAAACACACCACTTTTTAAAAGAACAAAACTTTAACGCGCGGAAGTCTTAACCCAGGAAATTTTTTTTATTTTTTATTTTTTTATATTTTTACCTCTCGCGTAGCGCGAGGAAACAGGCTTCCTCCCTCGCGATACGCGAGGGAGTCAAAATTCCAGAAAGTTTCATTTTCAGCAGTTTTCACACTTAACCATTTTTCCAACTTTTTCCAAAATACAAGACAACAATTTTGCCCAACACATGGGTTTTAATCAAAAACCCCTTCAACCACATGATCACAACCCAAAACCATGTTTTGTTTATCAAATTACAATCAAAAAGGGGGATTCCACCAAATCATCAAAACATGAAAATATGCATACGAGGATCCGCCAACGCCTTGGACTTGACTTTGACTACCTCGGAGCTTTTCCTACATTCACCACACATATCACCATTAGTAATGAAGATAAATTCATAACAAACAAGTAAATTCCTACTTGTTTCACCCATTCACCCATTTGACCCGTTTCCACCCAAATTGTCATTTAGGCTACATATTCTTGCACCCTTACTACAAGTTTCAATTATGATCAACACATGATCCATTTCCATTATGGCACAAAGGCCATAACTCCTTTTCATTTATGATCAACACATGATCCATTTCCAATATGGCACAAGGCCATATCTCCGTTTCATTTATGATCAACACATGATCCATTTCCAATATGGCACAAAGGCCATAACTCCTTTTCATTTATGATCAACACATGATCCATTTCCAATATAGGTTAACACTATAACCACATTCATTCATTGCACATACTAAATCATTCACAATTTATCATATCACAAGTATGCACACAACCACATAACTCATAATCCATAAAATTCACCATTTATCATCAATACTAAGTAAGTGCATAGGCACTTACCTTTTGGGTTAGACGACTCCGCTCCGCCTTCTAGACCCACAATTTGATTGCCTAAACATACACACCTAGTTTAGTAATCTAATCATTCATTCAAAACACATACAATTGAGTTTACCACCCAAATTTCCATTTTCAACCCAAATTGATCCGTTTGGGTTATTTCCATATCCAAACACCCCCTTTAATCAAGAACTCAACTCAACCACTAGAATTCTCTTTCCAATACCTTGACACTAATTTTTATCAAACTAGTTTCTTTAAGTTAATTTGGGGTTTGTTTAAGTGTCTAACACCTCTATAACACTTAATCATCATCAATTTATCAATCATTCATCAAAACCCCAAAACCCCTAATTTCCTCCATATGAACCCTAACTTTCAAAAATCAAAATCAAAGGGTTCCATGGTGTTGTTCACCTTCCTACACCTTTAGTTTAGCTAGATTATCAATAATCTAACACCATTTTACCACATGCAACCATAATTTCGGGTTTTCAACAAAACCCAACAAGAACACCATAAATGGTGGATCAAAGAGGAAGAAATCACTTACTTGATGTTAGAAAGGTGATGTGTGAGCCAACACCTTCAAGTTACAAGCTTCAAACACACGAATTTTGGCTTCAACCCGATTTCTCCTCTCTTCCTCTTCTCTTGAACGACCCAACTCCAAAAATGAAGTCAATTTTGACTTCTAAGGGTCAAATATGGCAGATTTGCCATATTTCACCTTTAGCCCCTCTACTTTCAATCTTTTCCATTTCCTTCCATAACTAGTTAAAACTAGTATATCCCCGTTACTAACTTGAAACCCGCTTGTTTCAACTTATTTCTAAAATATTATTTTCACCATAATATTTATTAGAATTATTTATTTATTTATAACGAGACCCGGATTTTGGTTCGTTACATTTAAGGGGAATACGAACTAGTTTCTCAGCACAAATGATCTCAGCATGGTTGGTGGATAGCCAATCCATTCCTACCACTATGTCAAAGCTTCCAAGTTGGATAGGGATAAGATCGATTGAGAACGGATGATCGTCAAGTGTTAAAGTACAACCTCGAAAAATAGTATTGGCATGTATTAGATCTCCATTAGCTAACTCAACAGAATAAGTAGTATCTAGTTTAACAAAGTTAGAGCTAAGCAAAGATTCAAACTCGGTTGAGACAAAACTTGTCGGCTCCGGAGTCGAATAGGATAGAAGCATAGTGTTGATTGATGAGAAATGTACCCGTAACAACGTTTGGATCCTGACGAGCTTCGGTTGCTCCAATAGCAAAAACTCGTCCATTAGAAGTTGGGTTGTTGGCATTGTTCGGATGCAGCTTAGGACAACGATTCCGGAAATGACTTGGGTCACCACATTCATAGAAAGCTCGAACAGTGTTATTTCCGGTAGTAGCAGCAGTGTTGGCTGCCATAAGAGTATTGTTGTTAGCCGTGGCAGCTGGAGCTTTGCAAGTCTGGAATACGTGACCAAGTCGGCCAAAGTTAGTACACTTGCGACACTCTCCAAAGTGATGAAAAGGGCATTTAGGACACTTAGGCATATTCCCTGTATATGGCTTCTTCACATAGGCCTAAGGAGCAGAAGCAACTTGGTTTACCGGTGTAGCAGGAGTTACCATAGCAAACCCTTTGGCAGTCTTTTGTTTCTTGTTATAGTTACGGTCATGCTTCTTACTTTCAGCATTCACCTTCTTAGAATCCTTCCTAACCAGAGCTCCCGACTTAACCAGATCGTCGGTGATAGTAGCAGACAATAGGATTGTTGCCTCCAAAGTAGTGGGTGAACTAGATAAGGTAGGGATTCGGACTAGAGGGCTCAAACCAGTAATGTACCGGTCAATCTGTCTGCTAACCGGTGTAACCATATGTGGCACTAGAATACTGAGCTCATGAAAACGCTCGGTGTAGGCTGCATGCTCACCACCATCCATCTCATGGTTCCAAAACTCAATCTCTATCTTCTTGAGTTCATTAATCGGGCAGAATTCCCTAATGAGCAACTCCTTAAACTCATTCCAAGGCAAGGCTAGAGCTACGTTTCTTCCCCTAGCCCTGATTTGGGCATTCCACCAAGAGCCCGTTTCTGAAATGTGCTTGCGGCAAACTTCACTTTCAGATTTTCTGGACTCTCAGCCATGTCCAGAGCAGATTCAACTTTTTCAATCCATTGGAGCAGCCCAGTTACTCCTTCAGTACCATTATAATCAGCGGGCTTGGAGTTGGTGAACTTCTTGTAGTGGTCAGTGTTGTTATTATCGGCTCTAGAACCGCCAGTGTTACGTAGTGAGTTACTGACTTGGGTAACCATTTCAGGAAGGACATCCCTTAGTTGTCGAGTGATGATAGCAGCAATCTCATTGATCTCGGTAGTGTCACGACGAGGAGGCATTCTACAAGATAGAGTATAGCTAGATAAGTTGATAAACGATAGATAGAGTCGCAAGATAATCAAAATAGGAATTTTATTCATAATCAAGTTGTTTAATTACAAATAAGGAAAGATAAAGACATAAGCACATATAACCACTTAATGTCCCGAATTGAAAATAAAAAGAATTAATTGACTAATCAAAAATCTAGATCTGCATGGTAGATGGTAGGAGAGTGTGTTTTAGCCTATAAGCGATACTCACACCAAGATTTCCCAGGAAAGAGTGACAGGTCCAAAGGGATTTATGCGCCACGCCTTTCCTAGACAGAGCCCTTCGTGTACAGGTACCCACTCTTCCAGATTACACACTGTCCTTCGATCCACCAATTAGATCCTTGGTCTTGAAGAGAGTGATTTAGGAATCGTCTCAGCTCCGTCTTCTATGTCTCGGATGATCGAAGACTTGGTAGTTCCAGCTCTACTCTCCTTAGGTTCCACCGGTCGTGTAAAGCGTACGTTCTCCGGCGGTAACGACTAGTTGCGTCAGACCGCAGCTCCGGGTTGTTCATGTCTCGAGCTTCTTGTGTCCACTTGATTGAGCTTGGAGTTGCTATACTTTTCCTTGTTAGGTCGATGAAGTTATCCATGGCTAGAAGAAGGGAGGTTAGAGATAAGTTAAACACATAAGGTTAGACACAAAGAAAAAGTAACTTCTTAATAGGGAAATTCTAGGGTTATAGACTAGGTTTATTCTAAAACAACCTAATTCTCTATAACCATGGCTCTGATACCAATCTGTCACACCCCCACCGATGGCGGAATTTACGCGAGGGGTGACGAATTGAAATCATCACAATAATTAAAAGAAATACTATTAAATTAACCGAATAATTGCATTACATTGTTTTAAAAACACACAACCAAATAAAATAGATAAACAAATAGTCTTTATTAAACTTTATAATAACTAAATCTCCTAGAGCCAAGTCTCGAAGTCCTAGCGTGATTGTAACAGCAACCTAGTTATTAGTACCTGAAAAACATGCTAAAATATGTCAGCTATAAAGCCAGTGAGAACATAGGTTTAAGTAATTACATAGTATAGATAATGAAGATTTCTACAATTCATAAACAAGATTCAATAACAAGTAAACAAACTTTTATACATCGATTCAACCAAACCTAATGACAAGATTGGGTTCCCATAGAATTGATATAGCATGAATAACAAGTTTTGCAGTTTCTGTATATCTAGTCTCAAGTTGATATCGTATCTCGTCAACTCAAGAACTAGATCGGCATGTCAGGCCCATAGATCTATGACTTACTCCTGTTGGCTTATCCCAAGTTAATGGTTGTAGAGTGTGTATAAAACCGTTTAAGTTTACAACTATGAACCAGAAGACGTGCGAGTAAGCGTTTCGACCGTGAGACCTTAAATTTGATTTTCAAAAAAAGAAACGCTTGAAAAAGTTCTGTTTTGAGTGAGTTATGGCCCCGATAAGATAGGGTGACGAATCTGTCAAAAATTCAGCATTATAGTTTTTATGTTTTAGAGAAAAGTTTTTATTTTTATTGATTAAATCAAGCTTTAATAACCTAGATCTATGATTATAACATGTAAGTGTTAGGGAATCGTAGATCTAAAGTTGTTTTTGTAAAAACATTGAATGAATTAAAGATAAAAATTTAAGAACACCAAGAACATGGTGACTAGAACTTACTTGTGAATAAGGAACACTTTGGATCTTCAAAGAGGGGGCAAGGGAAACGACTTTGAGCAGCCTTGGGGCTCTAGATTTCACAAGAATGGTGTAAAGAAAAGGGAGAAACAAGACCTCTATTTATAGGTTAGGATTTAGAGAAAAAAGAGTTCTAGTTGGATTAGGATTAGGATTTTATTAGGAGCTAAAAGATACTAGCAAATAGGATTAGTTAGTTACTAGGATTTTTATAAAAGAATAGGTTAATTTTTATAAAATTTTGATGGATATGGGGAGATTAGGATAGAATCATGAGTTGTTAGTTAGGATAGAATTGTAGTTGGTTAAGTTTTAGATAATTACCAGTTAGCTTTAATAAAAGGTTTAATAATATTCAAGGATAATTAAGAGGTTTAATAATAATAATAATAAATAAATAAATAAATATGTTTAAATACCTATGTAGGTATAAATTTACGAAAGTTTTGATAATCATATATATATTATGATATTTTTCTTTTTTAACATAAACATAATAAACATATTAGTAGTTATAATCTTTAAGTATTAAATTTTATAAAATGTTACACAATAAACCTTGTAGTTACAAATATGAAATTTTTGACATTCTAAGTTTGAATTTAGGTTTCTAAAGATAGAGATTTTCCATAAAATTTATTTTTTTATTATGGTTTAAGGCATCCAAATTACTACATTAGGCAAGATATAAGATAATATAACATTGAATCACATAGAATCACCATAGTAAATAACAATATATAGAATCACAATGTATTGAAATTGAATTATGCTAACGTTTTCATAGATCGAAATACTTTCAGGAATGCATAAGGAATCAATAGTATCACTAAAATGTTACATAAATAGCATGAAAAAATCAAGGATGTTACACCACTCTCTACACGACACGTCCTTTTAATTAATTTGTGCTTGTTTTGCACATACCTCAATTACATTACCATCCTCACACGTCATGCTACCTACCCCTTTTCATATATTTCCATTTTTGTTCTTTCTTCTAGCAATAGTAGGGTTGTTTATGAGTCGAACCGAGCTGAGCGGACCTTAGCTCGTGCTCGGTTCGTTTACAAACCGAATCGATTCGAACGGCTCATTTTCAACCGAGCCAAAAATTGAACGAGCATTATCCGAGCATTAATTTTCCTAGTGAGCGACGAGCGATTTAGGCAACCCTACATTCTAGTGTACCTTTAGAATTGCAGAGCCACAAAAGCTATTTGTCACTTGGTGTCGTTGATCATGAGCCGCAAAGGTTGATCGGGTGGCCAAGAGGGAGAAACGATTTGAGACTTGAATCATAGAGCCCCAGACACTACTAGAAAACATGTATATTTTCTACAAAAGTTTCCGACAAGTTTCCAACAAAAGAAATTTCCCACAAATTTGCGACAACTTTCCGACAAAACAAAAACAAAAAAGTAAACACAAAATATATTACAATTTTCCAACAAAATTATTGAGTAAGTTAACTTATTTATCTAATATAATCGTCAGAATATTGTCGAAAATCACTGACGAAAGGCTTTTGTCGCTAATTCGTCGGAAAATTAGTCAGGACTTTATCGAAAAATACGTTTCCTACAGGGTTTTTTCCAACAAACACTTTTTGTCGGAAACTTATCTCTAATGGCCAATTCCGACAAATTTCCTACGAAACTGTTGTCGTAAATTTTTCATTTTTTAGTAGTGAGAGGTTGCTCATGGGGCGGCGTCCGAGTAGGGTTAGAGATTTTAGGCAGAAACGATTTGAGACTTAAATTGAGGAGAGAGCTCAAAAGGTGAACTAGGGAAGTAACATAATTACTAAAAAAAGTTGTTTTTCTTTTTAAGTTTTAATTTGAGTTACTTTTTACTCATTATAAAAAAATTAGTAATAGATTAATATTACTATAAATTTTGCTGTGGTTTAGTTCATAGGAGTTATAGAAGTATGTGTATGTGAGTTTCAAGATGAATCCTGAATCTGAGCATGGATGGTGGAAATGGTGATTTTGGGGTAAGTATGTCAATTCCAAGAAGTCCATGTGATAGACGAAGAACATTCCTTTGAGATTGATGTCATAAAAATTTATCTTTTTTATTTAACATATATAAACACACAAATATATTTTATAGTTATAAGATTTCATTTTATACTGATTTATTAGAATTGTAATACTTTTAAAAGTCAACTCTGAGCTACAGCATCACTTTTAATTTTTTTTAAATAGTCAATTGATAAATAACAACTTTTTTACAATTAAAACATAGAGTAAACTGTCATTTTCGTCCCTGTGGTTTGGTCAAAATTGCCACTTTCATCCAATAGTTTGTTTTTTTGTATCTGGGTCCTCGTGGTTTTAAAATATTGCCATTTTCATCCTCGTGGTTTTAAAATATTGCCACTTTCATCCAGTCAGCTAACACCGTCCGTTTTTCTCAATTAAATGAGGGGTATTTCAGTCCTTTTACATATTTGTTTTATTTTTTCATCTTTTTTACTCTCACTTTTTAATCATAGAAACAAGCGACGGAGGTATTCCAGTGGTGCTCGTCGGAAACTGGTCAGGAAAAGAGGAAGAAGGCCAGCAGGTGGATGATTAAATTAGAGGTTAAATTGGGGATGATTAAAAAGTGAGAGTAAAAAAGATGAAAAAATAAAACAAATAAGTAAAAGGACTGAAATACCCCTCATTTAACTGAGAAAAACGGACGGTGTTAGCTGACTGGATGAAAGTGGCAATATTTTAAAACCACGAGGATGAAAATGGCAATATTTTAAAACCATGAGGACCCAGATACAAAAAAACAAACTATTGGATGAAAGTGGCAATTTTGACCAAACCACAGGGACGAAAATGACAGTTTACTCTAAAACATAATTAAGGATTTGGTTCGATTGATTGTAGAGGTATTTCAGCCTCACTTTGTTTACTTCCACCCAGGTTTGAGACCATGAGTTTGTTTTTGTTTCTCTCCATTTTTTCCACCTGCTGCTCCAGTACGACGGTGTAACCCCTCTCCCACTATCATGAACCCTTCATCTTTCTCCATCAACCTCACCCTCCGGCCATTCAGACTCTCCAACGTTGACGACCTCCACCAATTCGCATGCGACGAGCAGGTAACTGTTATCGCCACATTTCGTTTGCCATCGCCATATTCACCTCCTACCACCTCAGTCCTTTTTCCGTCGCCTACTTTGAGACGAGTTCACACAAAGAAAATTCATCTATAATAGCCGACATAGATTAGTTTATATTCCTGTAATTGTGACAATTAATATTACTAACACCTATTTTATTATTGTAGTCGTGCATATATCGACTAACCCCGGTATTGTTATTGTTACCATGTTCTTATTAACCATAAGACAAAAACCAGGTGTGTCCGATTTGAATCCAACCAGTTACATTCTAAGAGTGTCTATCTTGTCAACATTGTGTTGTATGTTCTCACCTTATGATAAGTTGAGAACATCTACACATTGTTTGGGTCTTAATAATTTAGTGTCATTGTTAACAACAGGTGGTTGCACCACATGTGTTTCCGATAGAGGAAGATCTTGGTGTAGAATATCAGAAATAATCATTTTACTAGGGGTTTATATGCCATCAAAATAAAACTGTAAAAACACATAGTAAAGTGCTTAGTTTGGATCTTCTCCATCAATATCTTTTTTCAAGAAAACCAGCAACACATTCAAGTTATCTTGTTGCGAGGTTGTACTACGTTTTTAACATCAATTGCTAAATTATTAAGGTCATAACACTGCGCAGACGTTCTTAACTTATCATAATACAAGAATGGTTGATCATCAACATGTTTGACGTAATGTTATAAGAAAGATCAAATAATTTAAACCCCTTAGTAATAACTATAGACTCAACGTAATAATCATCGATCCACACCATCTTCATTTATTTGTTGGTGGTAGATAAACATGCCGTAACTATAAATTTTTTAACGACATTATTTTTACTTAAAATGAATGTAGCCTTGGTGGTAGGATGAGTAGAGTGTAGAGTTCCACACTTATTACTTAATTGTCAATTTTATTTATTTATTTGATATCAGAATCCAAACAAACAATTATTATATACTTTAAAGAAACATTGTATGAGGCTATAACATCAGCTGCATAAATCTTAGTGTGATTGAAAAGTAGGGATATAGAAGTTTCAAACATGAAAAACTAAAAATATGAACAATATATAGAATAAAAAGAACATCAAAAATATAAAGCAAATACGCAAAATAATAGTTATGACCCAAGTTGTCGTCGCAAAATTACGTTCCTTCATAATAATAAGGGCATTTAACGATAATGATGATGATGATGCTACGCGAAAGTAAAGCTTATATGTGATGTCGTGTTGGGTAACATCTTTCTTATGAAGTCGTGTATCTCATGGCTAGCTATTGATGTATTGCTACTACATTCTTTGTTTTAACAGACTACAACTTTGTTACTTTCTTCAAATTAAATTCATAAAATATTAAGGATGTTAAATTACCAGAAATCGAAAATGGACAGTTACTACTACAAACGTCTCCCAGTAAATTTGACTCCATGGAAAGTGTTTGACATTATTTTAAACACTTGTATTATAAAAGATAAATATTCTTATATTCATAACAAAATAGGTAGATATGATATTTGTTTAAATAATCAATGATGGGTTAAAACTAACCAAAATCTCATAAGCTACTGGATTCTTTAGAACTGGTATAATCTTTATTAATATATGTCTCCTACTAATGCTGGATTAACATTCTACTATCAGCCACTTCCATCAAGATGTCCATTAGAGGCAATGTGAGCCTGGTATTGCTGCAAAAACACGCAACATTTCGGATGTAAATTTTTAGAATTTATGCAGTTTTTTAATGTTTACTGATAAGAACTTTTATGTTGATTGTAATTTCCGATCTGAATAGGACGATCATTGATGTTAGACAGGAATTAGGAGTGTAAACGAGCCGGGCCGCTCGTGAGCTACTCGAGATTGGCTCATTTAAAACTCGAATCTAGCTGAACTTAAACAAAACTGATGCTTTTTAAAGTAATCTGTTAGCTGACCCGACCCGTACACTTTTCCAGGCTTAGATTTCGGACAACGGTGTTATTTATTTTAATGTTTATCTTTAATTCTATATTGCATGTGCAGGCTAAATGTAAGAAGAGAACATAAAAACAAACACTAATATCTAATGATTTGTTTAGTCTGCTGTTAACCCCTTGAGGAATTTATGGTCTACTAGAAAATGAATCAGTATTCACCAACCAATTATGTTCCATATATACCATGACAGCTAAATAGAATAAAAAAATACTCAATGTGTCAAGGTAACTTACAGCATGATATGCATATGGCGATTTCCCTTGACGCTCGAAATGTTTAGCCATTATAGACCATTCAATCGGGCCCCATTCTTCCGCTTCAAAGCAATTCCCAAGTGCAGATTTATACAACTAACCAGAAACTAAAAGCTTTCAAAACTCCAATAAACAAACAAATGAACAATTATTTCCAGAATAATAAGATATTAAGATACAACTTACCTTAGTAGTATCAGTCAAAAGCTCACTCCCTGCAGGATATGATGCATAAAACTGATCACCTCTGGAATATCCAGCTCTTGTCCTGCAAGAATTAAATGAAGAAAAGAAAAGAAAATTTAAAAACCTAAAATTTTAAATTTCCTTCCAATGAGCTGGTCAGGATTAGGAGGATTAGGATAGGTGTCGTGATCTTATGATATATATATATATAGGGACGCATTCATTTCGGATCCAATATTATGTTGAGAACTGCATAAGCACGCGTACATTGCGCTTCAATGAAATTCCGGAACCAATATTATGTTGAGAACCGCATAAGCGCACGTACATAGCGCTTCAATGAAAAACGTAAAATTTTTAAAAAAAATAGTTTATTTCTCTCTCCCTGCTCTTTCTTTGGTTTTATCTACTGTCTTGATTTTTTTTAACTATAAAAATATGCACATATGAATATAGATGTGCATATAGCGTGTGCACTATGCATTTAGACAGAACTATAAGTACATATTGAAATCTACATACATTCTAGTAAATTTATATAATAAATAGTACAAAGGGTTAAAACAGATTGCGCGGTTCTTAACATATCTACACACACACATACATATGGACACGTTTATTGCCAAATCAGATTTAAGTACAGAACCGTGAGAACTGCATATAGAACTTGTACGTAATGCTTGACAAATATAATGTAAGTTAGAAAAAGAGTAGGCTATTGCGGTTACATAACCACCTCATGATTCATGAATCACATCTAACAAAGGTACAAGTGTTTATGCGTTTTTCATAGTTCTCTACTTAAAACGGTCCTATAATAAACTTGCCCCTATATATGTATGTGTGTGCGCATCTAAAACAAACTCAAGGTTGTAAATGCAATCAATAACACGAGACGTACGTATTGGAGTTGTATGCATAGCTAATGAGCGCCGAGAAAGAAAAGAATATAGTCTTTCCCACTGCTCTCCTGAACTTCTGAATCTTTAAAATTTCATTCCACCCATCATAAAGCCTACTCATTTTTCACAATTTTGATCATAAAATAGGACACATCAAGATTTCCTGTAAATTCAAACAGATCTCATTGAGGCATTTCATCAAACACTTAGTGTGCACAACATGAATAAGGCTTTACCACTAACAGAATTGAAATCATTTGCAAGTTGTATCTAACGTAACGCAATAACAAGTTTATGATTTAATTTTACTTGAAATTAAACCGGTTAGGGTTTAAATCTAACCAAACTAAAATAGATCATCTACCAATTCAATGAAACCCTAGTTTAGAGATAAGATAATTACTTGTGATAAGGTCTTGTGGTGTTCTCCGGTATTCAGACGTAAAGTGGTGGCCGCCGGCGGGAACCTCCGAGCCGTTTTGGTTCTCCGGTAAAGTGATGGGAGTTTGGAGCAGGCAAAATTTTGTTTCCCCTGCTCTGTTTTGTCAACTTCTTCCTATTTCTGAAAATGACCACAATAGTTTTTAGAGTACACTGCAGTTTTCGTACGAAGGTTTGTTGCTATTAACAGGTTTATTCCTTTCTTAACAGAATGGGTCCCTGAAATTATATTTCTTAATACTTTTAGTTCTTTTTCATTAAATTCGTTAAGTTTTTCAGTTAAATCATGTTAAATGACCAAAATACCCCCACTTCACTACCACCACCACCGGCCGACCACCACCTGCCACCACCCCCACCCACCTCCCGCCCTCTCTTCCAGCATCCCCTCTCCGGCGGCCGACCACCACCTGCCGCCTTTCCCGTAACGGAAGAACTGACTTGCGTTTCATACAAGCGAGGCGGTCAGCAACGGAAATGTCCTTCTCCGGCGGCCGACCACCACCTGCCGCCTTTCCCGTCATTAAAGTACTCTCAAAAGACTTTTTCCTGACTTGAGTTTCATACGAGCGAGGCCTCCAATTTCGTTAGATCCTTATCATCGAGTCTCGAAGCTGCATTCTTCAAGACCAGCTTGAATGTGCAAACCTGCAAGTTGAAATAAACTTGCAGTTCATTCACCTAAACATAACTCATTGATTGAAACATGTAATTGAAGGCATTAGGGAAATAGAGAAAAGGTATTAGATTGAAAAGTGACGATAGAATTCCTCCCCTGCGGAATACAATCCCTAGCAGCCGATATAATCACTCGTTGAACCTCCTCCAAGTCCTTTTCCGGTGATGTTCCGGTACCTGCTGTGAATCAAATCAACCAATTTCACATCAAATTGAACTTAACGGAGATATTAAACCACAAACAATACTGATTAAGAGATATTCAGATTGGAGGCTGTTGCGAGAGGCATCCGGAGAGGGGTCGGCGAGGCGAAGGATGTTAGAATGACGGAGGAACAGGATGTGTGAGGCGAAGAAATTTTTACTCCACTCAGTACGAAGAAAGTTTTACCCCATTCAATATTCTTGACGGACGAACGAGATGAGCGAGGCGAAGGATGTTAGAATGACGCCGGCGACAGGTGGTGGTCGGCCGCCGGAGAGGGGTTGCCGGGTGGATGTGGTGGTCGGCCGGTGATGGTGGTGTAGTGGAGTGGGGGTATTTTGGTCATTTAACATGATTTAACTGAAAAACTTAACGAAGTTAACGAAATTGGACTAAAAGTGTTAAAAAATGTAATTTCAGGGACCCATACTGTTAAGGAGGGAATGAACCTGTTAATAACAACAAACCCCATGGACGAAAACTGCAGTTTACTCTAGCTTTTATTATCTTGTTTTGTGAACCAAAGTCTTCATAATTTAAAAATGTGCCACAAGAATTGAGTAAACTATACAAAAAGAGAGATAGGAGGCGGCGGCGGCCACGAGTACGACGATGAGGATGATGATGATAACGTGATATATGGATGTTTAAGGTGTACGATAATCACGTAAATACTTATACATATTGTTTTAAACGTGACACATAATATAATTTTTTAGTTGCTTTTATTTTTCTTTCTTATTACGTATAATTATATTTCATGCCCTATGTACATTTGCTTAAGCGATTCTATCAAATTTGCAGTCATCTACTTTAATATTAGTTTACGAATGAAACATAGGGGTGAACAAGATCTGGGTTTGGCCCAAGAAACCATTCCCATACCGTCTTGCAAACCAGTATTCTATTTGGGCTTCAGTCAAAAATATTTAGTGTGATTGGTTTCAGTCCGGCTCGATCCAGACATAAGGGATATTCAAGACTGGCATATTAACCCGATGGTGGATTTAAAAACAAAAAAAAACATGCAACCTAATGTGACGTGGGAGGCGGAACCGATCAGTTCATCTTCAATATTTTGATTGTGTGATTTGTGAGAAACTGGACGTATAGAAACTAATCCATCTTCTTCGCGTGTCGATCTTCAATCTCTATCTTCTTCGCGTGTCGATCTTCAATCTCTATCGATTCATGCTTTCTGGTAACATTCTTCGCAACATCACGCGTATGATTTTTTAGCGCTCAAAATCGCTTGTACACATAACACATAAATCAATCAGATCGGATAAGATCATACTTATATATATTTATTAACAAGAGTGAGACTATATTAAGTGTTGGTAAGAAAGTTGGTTTTACAACAAAGGAATAAGTTGTATCTTTACTACCTAATAAAAAAGTAACTTACGATACCACATGGCCTCTTCCTAAGATGTTCACCTATGATTTTGTCACGTGTCAACGTCACAATTAACCTCAACAATTAAATTAAATAAAAACCCATATACTTTTTTCTTAAATTATTTTTTCAATAATATTAATCAAAATTCAGTATTTAAAAACTTTCCATTTGTAATCAACATTTTCGAAATTTAAAATATTGAAAATCAAACTTATCAAAATTGTAAAAAAAAGATTGAAAATCAAATTTTCAAATTCAAAATTCTAATATTTAAAATATAATTTAATGCAAAATAGATTGTGTCAAATTACTTTTCTTTAATATTAATCAAAATTAAATAATTAGAAACTTTAATTAGTGATGGTTCTAGGTGAAGAAGTCACCTTTAGTTTCTTTTTTATTTAATAAACAGATGTTAAATATTTTTTTTTTTTGCATACCATAATATGTTGTAGTCTAAAATATAGATTTATATGTTAATAGGTTAAAACCCATGTATTACATGGGTTGAATAAAGACAACTTGTTGTAAACTTGTAGTTTCTATGAATATTTGTATGTTTGATGTTATTAGTGAAATAATTATTTTTTAAAATTATTTTATAAAAAGAAATAAAAAAATATTCAATCTATAAAAATAGTTTATGAACATGTATATTTTTTAAATAAATAACATTTTATAAAAAATATTATTATTTAATATTTGAGAGATGTGGGAAATAAAAAAAATTTAAAGAAACTTGTGTAATTAATAGGAGAGAGGCGAGAAAAAAATGTTAAATGTGAATATGGGAGTGACAAGTGTCACTCAAAAATCTTTATTTATTATATAATATAGACGAGTTTTTTTTTCAAAAGAGTGTTGTAAAAAAACTTATTTATCAAAATGAGTGATTTAAAAATTATTTACCAAAATTGGTGTTTTTTGAAAATCTCTTCTCTCTCTCTCCTAATCTCATTAAATAAAAAACATTTATGTTTGAAAAAAAATAATGAAAAAGTTTCTAATAAAATTAAAAAAAGAATATTTGTTGGGTCATGATATTTTATAAATAGTTTTTTTGATATTTTATAATTCTTTTACAAATGTTTTCTAGGATAGACATGTTTTTACTATTTCATAAAAAGAAATTATTTCATTTGAATTTTTTTTTGTAAACTTTTTTGTTTTTAACTTTTTAAACACAGTTTTTAAAACTATTTCATAAGAGAAGCATTAAAAAAATTATTTCGCAAGAAAAAGTTTTTATAACGTTTTTGTTTTTAACTATTTAAATCGAAATATCATTAATTTTTTTTAATACCGTAAGCTTTTCCTAATCGTTTTTTAACACCGTTCGCATTTTTTAAACGTAATATTTAAGCTACGCTGTTTAACTCTTTTTTGTGACCATTCGTTTTTCTAAACATCTTTCGATTTTTATAAATGTTCTTTTTAAAAACGTTTGTTTTTATAACGACGTTTTTATAATCGTTCGGTTTTTCAACGTCCATTTTAAACAGTTCATTTTTTTAAATATCTTTTTTATAACCGTTCATTTTTTAAATATCCTTTTTATTCCTAAAAATTATATTTTCAGAAGAATTAAAAAGATATCAAATCTCGTGAATTATCTTTTCAGAAGAAATTAAAATTAGAATCTTTTATATATTAGCGTCTAAAGATTTAAGTTTAGACGAAACGAATGGTTTTAGAAAAGACGTTTAGAAATAACTAATGCTTTTAAAAAATATGTTTAGACAAAACAAACACTTTTAGAAAAGACGTTTAGAAAAAAAGATGATTTTAAAAAAGGCGTTTAGACAAAACGAACGGTTTTAAAAAAGACGTTTAGAAAAAACGAACAGTTTTAAAAAAGACGTTTAGAAAAAAAAACGAACGGTTTTGAAAATGACGTTTAAAAAACCGACCAGTTTTGAAAAAATGTTTAAAAATCCAAACTGTTTTAAAAACTTTAGAAAAAATGAATAGCGTTAAATTTATTTTTGAAGAAAACGAACAATTTTATAAAGGGTGTTTTATATAAAAAAAAAGATGGTCGATTAGTTAAAAATAAAGAAATTTAGAAAAACACTCATTTTGGTAAATAATTTTCCAACTACACCTATTTGGTAAATATTTTCTCCACCTACACTCTTTTGGGAAAAAACTCAGTATAGACTAGGTTAGTTACCCGTGTATTACACGGGTTGAAAACATAAAAAATAATAAATGATAAACTATGTATATTAATTAAACAAATTACAAACTGTATGAATAATTAGTTGACTTTTCTTTTTATTTTAATAAAAATTGGTTCACACGTTTTTATTTTTTAGAACTTTCGTATTAACAAAAAATAACCAAAAAATAAATAAATTATATGAATAATAATTATTATTGATTGACAACATTTATGTCTGTGTTAAAGTATTTTTGAAATCAAATATTGTTTTCTTAAGTCAATTTTTCTTTAATATTTTAGGAATCCCTCTAATATAAATGGAATAAATATAAACAACTTTGTTGATCATAAACAACTTTCGTAAGTCAATTTTTCTCTAATATAAATGGAGTCAGTTTTTTTAATATTTTAGGAATCCCTCTAAATTGATTAAATTACAACACTATTAATTGTATTAACTTTGAGCGGGAAAAATAGAAATGAGGAAGGCTGAGGAAATAACATGTGTCCTTAAGAGATTTTTCATTTATTAGAGTAGTAAGATTTGAATTTATTTGTAGTTCCATTAATTTAAAAAAAGACTATTGATTTTAAGGATTTAAAGTAAAACGAGTTTACAAATAGAAAAAAAGAACAAAATTTTATGAGCTATTTTTTATTCTACTCATCTAAGTTCGAAAAAAAAACGCATTTGTAGATTTATGAATTATACCATTTATAATATTCAACCCGTGTAATAAACAGGATTTTAACCTAGTATTTAATAAATCAATAGTGAAACAAAACGATAGTTGAATATAATACGATAAATTAACTTTTATGTTCGATAGGAAAAATAACTTTATGTTCTAGTCATGCCAGATAACCACTCCGACACGTCCACCAAATAACTTTATGTTCTATAGAAAAAATAGTAATACATGAAATGAAACTCATGAATCTGAATATGTGGTGGTTATTTTTATTGGGCTTAATGTGAAACGAGAGTGGGCTGGGCCACCGATGCTTGCGGCCGCCGGAACTAGATCCATAGAAAAACCCTAAACCCTAAAAGACATCTAGAACCTTCCACCACCACATTCCACCTTCGGTCTCTTGCTTAAATCCCGTCGATCTAGAGAGAGAAAAGGTCAGAGCAGCAATGGCGAAGCGTCTAATTCCATCGCTTAACAGAGTGCTAGTGGAGAAGATCCTTCCTCCATCCAAAACCACCGCCGGTATCCTCCTCCCGGAGAAATCATCTAAGGTAACTTGTAGTCTCATTTCCTTTTATCATCTGTTATAGATCTGGATCCTATTTGGTAATTGACTCGTGTTTGTTGTGGATTGTAGTTGAATTCAGGTAAAGTTGTTGCGGTTGGTCCCGGAACTCATGATTTATCCGGTAACAAGATTCCGGTCGGCGTTAAGGAAGGAGATACCGTTCTGTTGCCTGAATATGGAGGCACAGAAGTAAAGCTTGGAGACAAAGAGTATGTTTTCTATATAGCAATCTCACGTAGGGTTTGTAGCTTTGTTAGGTTACTTATTATTCATTCATTAGGTTTATTGCTTCTCAAATTGTGAAATGAAACCTAATTGTTTGTTAAGATGATAATTGATCCAAGTATGAATGTTTAACAACAGTTATTTTAATGTTCAATTGTTCATCAGTTCATGACACTAATTTAAGCAGATATCAACTGAGACACGTGTAATTGTATTGTTATGTGCTTAAAATTGGTTCTGTATTGAACGTGCCTCTAGAGACATTGATTATAGAAAGTGTTGGATTAATTTCATTTGGTTAAGATCATATTGGATTATCAGATTATTAATGCTCATTTTCCGTCTTCGTATAAAGTTTTATATATAGTTTGAGCTTCTTATACAAACACTATTGTATGTAAAGATTTTAAGATGTTCATATGGATAGTGTTGTAACTCTGATTGTTAATGACTTACATGATCCTTCATAAATGTTTTTTTTTGCTTATCGGTACAGTTTTTTCTAAAGTAAAACTTGTAAATAATTATTTTATACAATTGTAAAACAATAATTGTGTGTGTATGCTTATACTTGCTTTTAGTTGTTTAAATCTGCGGTCACCTTATCTCGTATATCTTACAAAACAATTCGCTTGTTTAAGTTTTTAATCTGTAGGCGCCTTTTACTTTTTAAAAATTCTTACAAGATAGTGGTAAGGTTCAATTGTGCAAACTAATACTTTGTGAAATTTTCTTACCATATACCCCATAAACTAGTTCAATTCGAGCGGTAAATTCAATGTTTAAAATGGGCATGGCTGTTTTAAAAGGGGAGAGTCCTGCATCAATAGCTCTGAAATACTTACAGGTTTTCTGTAGGGTGCCCTGTCATTCAACTGCCCTTCACATCAACTTTATTGTTCATTTCACATGATTTTATATATTTTCTGTGCAATGAACGTAAATGATGGCATCATAGTACGGGTTTGAACTTTTTTGATTCTGGGTTTGTTGAAAAGTTTGAACTTTAAGTTCTGCTTTTCTTCTTCATCCTTGATTCAAATCCTTTTTCTCATTCCCGCCTCCAAACGCCATTACATTTTTATTTTTCTTAATTAAACTTATTTAACCATAGTTTTTGACCAAAGTTTAGATTTTTATATATTATTTTCCCAAAATTTTACATTGCCAGCTTCTACTGTTTATTGATTTTTGCATTGTTTTATGCAGGTATCATCTATACAGGGATGAGGACATTTTGGGAACTTTGCATGACTAATTCTTCAAAGCAAGAGTCTTTTCTTGTTAGGTTCATCAGACTGGATGTTCTACTGTTATGTTTGAGATGTTAGACTGATTAATGAGCTAAAAGATTTGTTGGCAAATCAAATGGTGTTATATTCCAAGGTCATAAATGCTGATATGCAATGCAATTACATTGTCATTTACCTCGTACGTTTTCTTGATAGGTTTATCAGACTGGAGGTTCTACCTTGTACTATTCGAAAGTTTTGGATATCCGAATTTGAACACCCCTAGTCACGTCTGGCTTGGTATATCGTTTTCTTCTATATCCTGTGAGCCTGGTAACTTTTGAACAGATTAAAGTAACACTCTTATTACAATGTCCCCTCATTTTAGTCCACTTTCTTTTGTCCAACTGCTTCAAATACAAATCTGGTAGCTCTTCAATCTGCTCCATTTTAGAAAATTAATGCAAAACCAAAGTTACAGATTTGAGGCTTCTGGTTACCTAAAGTTTCATTGTATAATCTAAAGAATAATCGGTATGTTCCAAAGAAAGTTAATATTCATGGTTGGTGCGTGTTTTAGATCATCTCTTGACTAGAAAGGTGATTGAAGATTTTGAAGTCGCAAACAGGATGTGGGTCGTTATTGGGAGATGGATTGATCTGTCTCTCTTACTTGAGGTCTCCTTGTAGTTTGATTAGTTGGCTTGAGTCGGTTATAATTTCTAAACATAGGAAGGTTTTGATTGAAGCTATTATCATGATTAGTTGGTGGGTGCTGTGGAGGTTTAGAAAAACATAGTTGGAGGTTTAGAAAAACATAGTTTGAAAGCAAATAAATGATGAGCCACTGAAAATAGTTTCAACACAGGGTTGATCAGTTCCCTGGTCCTATCTCTTTTTCTGTTGGATTTCCTTTTACATGAGGTCTGAGAATCATACGTGCATTCCATCCTTTACTGGGTCAGATCTCATGTCTGCCCGTATACCCTTTTCATCATATTTTTATTCATTAACTGGAAAATATTTTGAAAATAAAACGTTAGCGCGAATCAAAAACCATCACAGCTTTTACAACTATGCATTTGCATCGCAAATTTGTCACAAGATTAGCGACGAATACTCTCTTTGTTAAAGTTTGTCGTTAATATTGGTTTTTTTGTAATGGTGACCTTTTCTCAATGGTTTTTTACATATACTGTTGTGTATTAGACCAGTGGTCCAGAGTATAACGTTCTTGTAGGTCGAAGAGACGGAATTACATTCGCCACAAGAAACGCAACACTTGCCAATCATCACCATTTGTCCCGACTGGCACGTTACTGACCACCCTATGTGGGTCGTTATTGGGAGATGGATTGATCTGTCTCTCTTACTCGAGGTCTCCTTGTAGTTTGATCAGTTGGCTTGAGTCGGTTATAATTTCTAAACATAGGAAGGTTTTGATTGAAGCTATTATCATGATTAGTTGGTGGGTGATGTGGAGGTTTAGAATCTACACTATTTTCGATTTCATAGAATCTAAACTATTTTCAATTTCATTGTGCATTATTCGTTTGTATGGTTTTCTAGTAGATATCACAAAGTTAAGATTAGTTTCATAGAGTGGCTAAAAAACCCGATTATGATTTTGTATATTCATTTTGTTTCCAACTAGTTTAGTGCTAGTCGGATCCTCTCATTAATCAGATAGCTGTTAAATAAGGATATTCGATCTGTCACTTACCGGACTGGCTCAAAACTTTTATGAAAACCAATCGAGCTAAATAGTAAAACTCTTACTCTACACACTTCAGCGAATGATTAATGACTAGGATACTCATTCAGTTAAGTTAATTTTTCAAATCAAGACCTAATTTGAAATATCAAATTCTAATCTTATTAGTATTTCTTATATAAATATCCATATAAGGTCCTAATTTTTTTTATTTTATAATAAAGATTGTATTTTGCAAGGAAAGGACCCCACCCTTATACGTCTATGGATGTAGATGAAAGTCCAAATTTTTTTTGGTCCATGATAGTTATTAAAATAAAATAACTTCAAGAATAATGTCATTGTCGACCCGTCCATAATATATCTGGTGTGACTTGAGAGCAGAGAAATTACGTTTCTTGTCTACAAGTACATATGAAAGTGACATTAAAAATATTATATTATATCAAATATACTATATATATGTAAGAAGGGGTTACTTATATAGTTATATATATTTACATCAACACACAATTATTGTGTTGTATACGGGTTGTGTTGTACCATACGGGTTGTATGTCTAAACCACAGTTATATCATACCCCATTACAGGTAATACGGCGTATTACGGTTCAACGCATACGATCTGTATGGAGCAATACGACCCGTATTACCCATATCTTTGTAATTTTTTATTTTTCTTTTTTTAAATAAATTATAAGTTAGCAGTATCCAACCTAGTTTGAATTGTTTGAAAATATACATTGCAAAATTTACCACAAAAAGTCAACTCAATCATTTTTTTATGAATTTTCTTTATATCTTGAAATAAAACTTTATATTTTCTGCTTTAACAATAGTGGATTTTACTAATCGTTAATCATTACTATATACGATATATTATCTGCTTTAACAATAGTAGATTTTTTTAAGTGGGGAACATGCAAATGAACAAATTAGTATGGATTTATAGAACTGTATAAAATACAACATTTACAAGTGAATTGCGGTTACAATTGTGATTTAAGAGTCATATCTTGTCGGTTCAAAATAAATTGATAGACGTCTTATCTGGTAATTCTCTTCAACAGGAGTTTCGTAACGGCTCGAATAGTAACTTGGTATAGGCATTAGATAAGTCTAAAGAAGCTCTAATAAAATTGTTTTCATAAACATAAGTAATCGTAAGAAATCGACGTGACATCCGGTTCAAGATACCCGACCCGGTTAGATCCGGACCAGAGTCTAGGCGCTCTTTCCACCCACGTTCGCACTCATCGCCATTATCATCTTCCTTCTCCTGCACGTGATTTACAACACACACACACACTCCTTCTTCTCCAATTTCACCAAAAACAACAAATACACATTACACAATCATGTGATTGATCCACCAAGAAATGCACGCCAAAATCCGGCTCCCTAGCACCGGAACCAACAGCCCTTCACCCCCTGCATCCCCCCGTCTCCGTCACAGCCGCTCCTCCAAACATTCCGGCCGATTCGCCCACCGTTCTTTCCCCCACCGTTTCGCTTGGATCTTACTCTCCCTTCTCGTCCGTCGCCGGGGCGTTTTACTTGTCGTCCCCCTTTTATACTTCTCCTGCATGTTATTTTACACCGGTACTCTGCAATTCGACGTCGTTTCAGGTGGAATTAAACATTCAACGGCTGTTGGATCGGTGTACCGGAGCCCGGAGCTGTATGCGAAGCTCCGGCGTGATATGGATGCGGAGAATTCCACTGCTGATGCGGTTAGTGATTTGCAAAGTTTGCCCTAATGTAATTTTGATCCCTCTTTTGTTAAGATTGTGTTTTGGTTTTGACTTTTGATTCTAGTTAATGGTTGACCAGTTTGATTGGTAGAGAGTTTAGTGATTTTTGATTAAATTGTATTGGGATGTTAAATATGTTATAGTTATGAACATTTAAACAAAATGTTAAAAATTGACCAAGAAATAATGCATAAGTTCATAATCTTGACATGTAAGGTCTCCAAGTATTTGAAGTTTTAAGTGGACTTAGAAGCTTGGTTTTAAAAAGCGCAAGCGCGCCTAGGATGTTGTACAACATGCTTTTTAGGGGCAGGTCTGAGGCGCGCTTTTCGTACGGGGCTGGATTTGTGCTTCAGGATGTTAAACAATAGACTTTTCAGATTGTACGTATAGGTTATTTAGATATTAAACCATATATGGAGCTTATTTGTGTCTAAGTTTTGGGAAAATGATGCTAGAAACTTTTGAGACATATATTAAAAACATAGGTGTCAAGACGCATAGGCCTCGCCCGGAGCCTACTCACAAGGTGCAAAAAAAGCGAGGCGTGTAATATAAAAATACCATTTTTTTAGGGGTTTTAGACATGTTTTAGTCTTGTTTAGGGCTAGTTTAGTCTGTTTTGGGTTGATTCTAGGCTTGGTAGGGGTTTTAGACATGTTTCAAACAGGTTCAGACGATTTTTGGCTGGAATTTGGCCGGAAAACGCGCCTGGTTGCCTAAAACTGCGCCTATCCAGGCGAGACGCATTCCCTGCGCTGCGCTTCTGCACCTGGGCGCGCGCCTAATGCGCATTTGACAACTATGATTAAAAGTTTACTTAATAAATTGTGCCTCGCGTATGAAAAGCGGTGCGATTTTGCGCTGGGGTTTTAGACCCTGTCACTTTTGTGCGCTTCTTTCTTTTTAAAGCCAAGATTAGAAGTATAGAGATCATTTAAACAAGAACATTTTTATGTATTGTTGATTTATTATATTGTTAAATTTAAAGTAGATGTCAACGATATGGAAACGCGCTAAAGGTGCGGATTGGAAGACTTGCATAAATAAGTCTTCAGGAGGTATGAAACTATCCTTCTATCTACACAAAAGGGTATATTAAAAATCTCAAATTTTGATCTTTTCATCATGTAAAATGTAAATTCATCCATCATGTTTGTTGTAGGCTTACCAGATTCTAACGGGTACATATATGTTGAGGCAAATGGTGGCTTAAATCAACAGAGGACATCGGTAATTTAAATGCTGCATTTGTAGTGTTTGTTATCTTATTTCAGCATGATAAATACTTATTATAATTTTGTTATCTTTTTCAATCTTTGTAGATATGCAATGCTGTTGCTGTGGCGGGATATCTTAATGCAACATTAGTGATCCCTAATTTCCATTTCCATAGCATTTGGAGAGATCCTAGGTTTGTGAAACATTAGATACAATTGTTGTTAAAATCCAAAAGTCAACCCTTAGTCATTTGACCATGTGCTTTGCTGTTGCAGCAAATTTAGTGACATATACGATGAAGATTTTTTCGTTAAAACCTTGGAAAATGATGTACGGGTGGTCAACACTATACCTGGATATTTAATGGAACGGTTTGACCACAATATGTCCAATGTATTAAACTTCAAAATAAAAGCTTGGGCTCCTATCCGGTACTATAGGGATACGGTTCTTCCAAGGCTACTAGAAGAGAAGTGAGTTTAGCTTTTCTAATTGGGGAAACGTCACACGATAGTAGCCAAGATTCTCAAGTGTTTATTAAAGTCACTGTTCTTTTGTTCCTCTAAAGTCTCAACTTCCATCAGGTGTTCCAAGTGATATTTTTTATCAGTGTCGATTTTTTTTCTAAAATCAAGTGACTTAAATGGAACATATATGAAACCTAGATGCTATTTTGATGATTATTTTTTAATAAATTAGCTTGAAATAGGAGGTAATTGTGAAGAAAAAAAATCACTAAATAATAACCAAGTTTCATAATTGTTCAATATAAGTTAAATTGGAAAAAATAACAACCAAGATTCATATATGTTCCATTTAGGATTTTGAAATTTTTTAACATTTATAATTTTTTTTTGCAAATTGGAACCCCAAATAAAAGTTGAGTGACTTTAGAGGAACAAAAAAACTTTGAGTGACTTTAGTGGGTTACTTGGCTAGTAATGTGTGAAGTTTTCCCTTTTTTTTAACTGTTTACATAATTTTGATGTATATACTTATAAATTATAATTAAATTAAATTTCAGGGTCATAAGGATTTCACCATTTGCAAACCGATTGTCATTTGATGCACCTCCGGTGGTTCAACGGCTTCGTTGTTTGGCTAATTATGAAGCTTTGCGGTTTTCAAATCCTATATATAGAATGGGTGAAACATTAGTGTCTAGAATGAAAGAACGGAGTGTAAATAATGGTGGCAAGTACATTTCTGTGCATCTAAGGTTTGAAGAGGTCTGTTTTATTTTTTGAAATGTTTAGTTTTATTTCCTCTCTTAAGGTGTGTTTGGATTCACGTGTTGAAATTGATTATCTGATTATTGCAACATTTATTTGTAAGAATCAGTTTTTGATGTACGGATGATAATCAAAATGGATTAACAAGAAGTTATAATTGAAATTGATTCTGATTATTCAATCCCACATAATGGAATTCAAAACATACATTCAGGACATGATTGCTTTCTCTTGCTGTGTATATGATGGTGGAAGAAAAGAACTTGAAGATATGATAGCTGCAAGAGAGAGGGGTTGGAAAGGAAAATTTACAAAACCTGGTAGAATCCTTCAGCCTGGAGTCAATAGGGTTAATGGCAAATGTCCATTAACACCCTTAGAGGTAAAATATCTTCTTTTTATTTATTTATTTTTTAAATTTACGCACATTGGCTATAATCTACTGTAATCCAAACTATAATCTACTATAGATACTAATTCATACCGACAATTTGACCAATGACACCGCAAACTTTCACTTTCGTTGCCAAAGCAATCCCAGTCTAACGAAAAAGTAACTCCGACGTGGCATATGACTTTGGCAAAGAAAGATTTCATGTTTGAAAATAAAATAAAAAAACACATGAAGAAAGTTAGGAGTGGGATTGTTTTTGGCAAAGAAAGTGAAAGTTAGGAGTATCACCGGTCAAATTGCCGGTCTGAATATTATCGGCCAATGGGTCATAGTTTGGATCATTAAGATCCAATTTTTCTTAACTTTATTTTCATTCGTAACTTAAAAAGTTTATAAATTATTATTTTGGAAATTCAGGTTGGCTTGATGCTTAGAGGAATGGGATTTGATAGAAGTACATCTATATATCTAGCATCTGGACAAATATATAATTCTGATAGATATATGGCTCCTCTACTAGAAATGTTTCCTCTTTTACAAACCAAGGAAATGCTGGCATCACCTGAGGAGCTTGCACCATTTAAGGTTTGTGTAAACTTTAAATAAATATTAATTAATTATTATTTTGTATCATAATTAACAATTTAATTATTTGTAAAAAACTTTTTCTAGAATTATTCTTCCAGGATGGCTGCTATAGACTACACAGTGTGTCTTCATAGTGAAGTATTTGTGACAACTCAGGGCGGAAATTTCCCACATTTTCTGCTTGGTCACAGAAGATATTTGTTTAATGGACACGCAAAGACGATTAGACCTGATAAACGCAAGTTAACCTTGTATTTTGACAATCCTAATATTGGGTATGTTATTTATTATTAAAATACGCGTTCTTTGAGTTTATTAGCATGAGCCCGACCCGTTTCATTGTTAACATAAATTGTTTTTAAATTTTTTGAATTTTCAGTTGGAGAACATTCAAAAGGCACATGCTAGGCATGCGCGCTCATAGCGATTCAAAGGGAATCGAGTTAAAAAGACCAAATGATTCTATATATTCATTCCCATGTCCAAACTGCATGTGCCATACAAATAAAACAGAAGACTCAAAAACATCAGTACCATGATGTCAAACAGTTAAAGCACATTTTGGGGCTAACCTATTTTTATTGATAGAAAATTATTTGGTTTTTTTATCCTTTTTCACTGGGAAGAAGGGCTTACTTACATGATTGGCATTTAAGATTTTTTTTTTAATACAAAGTCAACTTCATGCAGCTCTTGTATTTCTAACAAGCTGCAATTAAGCTGATTTTAACTTTATTTTCATTGGTAGTTTGTACATTAGATTTGATTTTATTTGATTACATGTGAGATAATAGGAACATGTATTTGTAAAACAGATTTGGTTCCTTTTGCAGATTTCATACTTGTGTTCATGTTTGTGATAGATCTTGTTACATTTTCAGTTTTTCTTTTGTGAAGATCTGTTGAGAAATAATCTTTAGACATGATGTTCATGTATAGAAAGGAGATTCAACTGTTTTTGTGGAATATCAAATAGATAAAGCACTTTAAACAAGATCGAAGATTGACACAGAAAACTTCATTCGCGTCGATGAACCAGTTGAAAACTTATTACTTGTGTGTTTGTATCAGTCTTGTCCGTATCATTAGCATTTGATTACCTTCTATAACAGTGAAGATTAGTTTTCAAGAACGATGCACATTAACAAAGAAAGAATTTTAGGAATTCTCTGAGAAATTTAAAATTAGTTTTTTATTGTCAGGGTTCCATCTGGGAACATCATCTATATCTTTTGGGCAGAGGTAAGTTTTGCACTCATCTCACCCTCCCTAGACCTACTTTATGTGAGATTCATTGGGTTTGTTTTTTAAAAATAATTTCTTATGTTAATTCTGTACACAGAGGTACCACAAAATCAAACTCTGTGTCCCAAAACAAAAAGATCCACTCCTAGATCATACATTAAAAAATCAAACTCTTTGTCCCAAAACAAAAAGATCCACACCTAGATCATACATTAAACCCAAATCAGCCTTTACTGATGGTTCAACCGCGGTTTAACAACATAATTACACTGATAAACCTACCCTTACATAAATAAAGAAACCAAAGTAGCAAATGAATGATGTTCAATCCTTATTCTTTACTAGATAACGAGTTCTATGATCCACCGATAAGTGGATAAAACGGGCCATTTCGACAAATTTGGATTATGCTATTCAAGAAGCTTGTTACAAGCACTAACACCTATAGCAGCAGCTAAATGCCAGCCAGCATGAAGATATGGTGTTTCAGGAAACAAATCATCAGCCACAAAAAACGCCCCACCTAAAAGCGCCGACAGTTTATGAACATTATGCACGGGTTTAAGCTCGGGATCTTTGACCGCCCTTCTTGCAAATGCAACCTGGAAAACATAAATTATTATCAAAAAAACATAATTTTTGTAATAAAAAAGGGTAACTTTACACAATAGTAACCAAGTTTCACAAGTGTTCTACTAAATTCACTTAAAGTTTTTTTGTTCCTCTAAAGTCACTCCGTGTTTCAGTTTTCTGAATTTTTTTATAAATGTTAAAACTTTTTAGAATTAAGTGAATTAAATGGAACATATATGAATCATAATTACTATTTAGTGATGACTGTTTTTTTAAATTAAGAGTTAAGTACACGGATGGTGTGGTATGTCCAAATTTTGGACTTGGTCCTTAAGAAAGAAAAATTACAAACTACCAGTCCCCAAATTACGCATAAACGTAATATGTTTGGTCCATAGAGTGGATGACAGTTAACTTTTCCGTAAAATATTTTGAAAATGACCAAAATACCCCTAGATTAAAAAAAATAGAAATAAAAAAAACTATATTTATACCCCTAGTTCTCAGGAGGCACCACCACCTTTTTTTTCTAATTAATAACTAGATTCATAAATGTTCAATTTAGATAGCTTAATTTCAAAACTCTTAACATTTATAAAAAAATTTCACAAGATTCAACAATTAATGGAAGTTTAGGGACTTTAGAGTAACAAAAAAAGTTAGAATGACTTTAGTGGAACACTTGAAAAACTTGGTTACTATTGTGTGAAGTTTTCCCTAAAAGAAGTGTTTTGGGCCGACCCGTTAAATGACCCGCCCATTCTGCATACCTCCATCATCCCGGTATGAACAATTGAAACCATGAGTGGTTGAATAGGAAGACACAAAGCAGATGCAGCCATCAGAAGTTTTGGGTTTTCATCTCTAAGAGCCCTTGATAAGCACTGAAAATATCCATATTTTTTTTAACTAATCTTGCTTTTTTATGTTTATGCAATAATAAATATGTTATTACTAACTAACTAACCACTGTAGCTGTAGCTATCATTGTGTAGTCAGCCCATCTTAAATACTTTCTCAATCTCCCTTTAGAAGAATGGTATAAACTTGAAGCAATTCCTACTCCAATTAATGAATTGGCATAAAGCTTAGAGTTCAGATTCTTTCTGGAAATTGAAAATAATACAGTTAGTATTCTTATTTTTATAAAACTTTGAATTCAGTATTGTATGGAAAAATACATGGTTCATTTCTATTATGTGAAATAAGGGTCAATTAGTCGTTCAAGTTATATTCTATCTCATACGGGTCAAACAATAATATTAGCTAAAAAGAAAATGTGTCAAATGGGTTGAAAGTTGCCCTAAGTGTATTTTAATGAATAAAACCTCACATATTTGTACTAGTCTTTGACCAGGAGTGTAAACGGGCTCGGCTCATTTAACTTAAAAAAGCTCGAGCTCAAGCTCGGCTCGTTTAGAGCTTTATTTCAAAAGTGCAAGCTCAGTGCATGAGTAGTTTTTCAAGCTCGGGCTCGGCTTGTTTATTATATATATTATTCAATTATTTTTATCAAAATTTTATATATAATAATAATTATTATATTAATATATAACTAATATATCAAATAAAAATTATATGAATAAAAAGCTCGTTTAAGCTCGGCTCGATTCAGTTTTTAACGAGCTGATCTCGAGTGGCTCGGCTTGTTTACACCCCTATCTTTGACACACTAGTTATTTATTAAAGACTTGGAAAATTTTGGGCAAAAAGTGTTTCGGGTCAACTCACCAAGACCTAAACAAAATACCCGTTTTGACATGAACCTATTTTTATCTCTATCCATATCCAACATACTAATCATTATTGAGAAAATACAGAGAGAACATGCCTTGGAGCTTGAATACCAACAGCAATAAAAGGAATTGAAGTAAGCACATTTGCAATTCTCTCACCAAGATGTCTATCACCTACCACAATTTTTTTTAATGTTAGAATTCGTAGTCTACCGACAAGTGATTAAAAAAACGCAATGTTGTATAAGCTGTTAGTACCATGTAAACAACAATGGATGGGTCTCAAACAGGACGGTCTCTGCTGCCATACTCTCCTATTATCAACAAAAAAGATAAGAAAACTATGAACATACATTCAGTTATCAAGAATAATAATAATACTACTCACTGCACGGTATGGACCCTTAAGAGCTGATTAACTCCTATGGTCAACCTTCCATCTGTTGACTGCTGAAAGTTTCCATTTTGAGAGATTTGTTCTAAGTCAAATGGTGAATGTTGAATCACATGGACTCCATGAACTTGATCTAGGGTTCTCCCTGTGTTTGATTGAGTCTCTGGACCCATAAGTCAATCGCAATCAGTCAACCGTTGACTGATTGAGAACAAAGATTTAGGTCACTAGACAGACAACTGAGAGAAAAAAGTATGAATTGTAAGCTTAAGTTAGAACATATCATAACTTTCATCAAATACAATTTCTAATTCCAATGAAAATTGGACCAATTGTTGAGGGGAATGAACAGATAATCAGATTTTAACTTGAAATCTGTATTGAAAAACTATGACCCATTGGACAGTAATAATCCATACTGACAATTTGACCAATGACATTCCTAACTTTCACTTTGGTTACCAAGAGCAATCACAGTAGCATAATCATCATAAATTTACACTTAATTTTCACTTGATTTCGCTTGTACGTTTCCCCAATACGAGCATACATCATTGTGAGATAAAACGAGTGAAAATCAAGTGTAAATCTTTGATAATAACACTAGGTATGAGCTCAGTACCGTACTGGTACAGAAAATACCGAAAGCGAAATTTACAAAATACAAATACCGAATACCGTACCGAACTTGTCGGTTCGGTACCGGTGATTCGGTACTATACCGCATTGGTAGTTTTCTTTTTTTTTTTACCTAAAAAATTCAAAACATCCCGAAATTGTATCAAATACATTCGTAAACATGAAACCATAATACCAAAACATTCAAAATGTCCCAACATTGTATCAAATACATTCGTAACCATGAACTTGGAAAACCAAAACATTGAAAATGTCCCAAAAATTATTGTCGGGCGCAGGTGTGGAGACTCGAAAGGGGCAGCCGGCCCTAATAGGTTCTACACGGGTTGGGCCTAACTTGGGGATTACATTTTCTAACCCTAGATTAGTCTCTATATATACATCATATTTACTTGTAATTCCTTGAGCACAATAATAATATAAATCCTAGTTGCAGCAAAGTGGACGTTTAGTGCTTTCTCGTATTCGTGTGTTTGCGTGTGTGTTCGTTTGATACCTAACAATTATATATCACATTCGGTACGCGGTAACTATTCGGCAATTTTTTGGTACGCGGTATGGATTATTATCGGCCAATCAGTCATAACTTGTATTATTAAAATCCAATTTGGCTATTGAGAAAAAGATTAATTTACAGGTCATATGAGTTGTCAAAAGTTGACCTAAAATCACAATTTATGATCTGGTACATCTACTCAGCTGATCACATTTAAACCCAAAAAATACTAAAGCTTAAACCCAATTGAATTCTCAGAACTAATAAACACTATCTTATGCACTGCAAATTGAAATCAGAAAGTAGAAACGAACACATTTGTGAAGAGAGAGAGAGAGGATGTACCTGTAAATCTATGGCGGAAGAAGATGAAATGGTGTGGGTATGGATGAAGAAGACGAGAGAGTCGTAGTTAATGTCGTAACTGAAGAGAGATGCGAATTAAAACACGAATCTTCCCAACTGGAAGAGGAATTTCGCATATTCGTGGCACTTTGATTTCCAAAGTTGTAGTAGGGAACTCAAAACTTGCCATTGGCCCACAAACTAAATTATTGAAACTAGTTTTTAACTTCTGCGCAATGTTTTCAGAACCGGACCGGACGTCGAACCGGTCTCTTTACCGGTCCACTGGTCGGACCGGTCCGACCGGTCGGACCGGATTTAAGAACCGGACGACGTCATAAATATTATAAAAATATATCAGTCTAAATAGCTTTTAATCCTTTCAAAAACCACCAACAAGTCAATTCCAATAATTTTAAACTAACAATTACCTACGAAATAAGAAGCCAAGAGACTTAAAAAAGATTAAAAAAAAAAAAAATAGTCCAGCGGTTCAACCGGTTTGACCACCCGGTTTCCGGTCCGACCGCCGGTTCAACCGGTCCGACCACCGGTTCGCTGCAGAAACGGTTCAACACATGTAACCGGACCGGTCAGACCACCGGTTCCCGGTCCGGTCCGGGTTTCAAAACATTGCTTCTGCGCTTCGCGACGGAACCTTGGTCGTTATTGGTTTGACTCGTTTACTCGGATACAACTTAAATCGAATCGTAGACTCGTTATAGTGTATGATACGAAAAAAACACTCGAATTTGAATACAACTCCGTTTTCAATAAAATTTAAAGCAAAAAGTGGCAATTTTAAAACGTAAGTAAACGTAAGTGTGATGATAAAAATCATATTAATCAAAGAGAAGCATAAAACTAAATAATAAAAAAAGGAAATACAAAAAATACAAAAATTAATGGACCGGGTCGTCGAAAAGCATAAAAACGAATACCGATACGGTTTCCGATAATATCAATACCGAAAATGATGTTGTTCGCTCATAACGGGTTCGGCTAGTCACGGTAACGACTCTTTCTATAGGTAACGATAAAAAAACCTTAGATTTTGAATACAACTCCGTTTAAAAAAATTATATCGAAACATTGACAAAAAAAAACTAAAAACATCCGCACCCTTGTATTTTGAAAAAAAATTAACAAACGAAAGTTATTAAAGGAAAACGAAATTAATAGAAAATGAAACGGGCTAAAAGTATATATTATATAGTTTAAGGGTTTAAAAAGGAAAAAATATATATATCTGAAAGTTGACAAAAAAAACTAAAAACAGACGCGCCCTCCGTATTTTAAAAAAAGTTAACGAACGAAAGTTATTAAAAGAAAATAAAATTCATAGAAAATGAAACGAGCTAAAAGCGTATATTATATAGTATAAGGGTTGAAAATGAAAATGTTGAAAAAGTAAAAAAAATAAAAAATATATTGATGGCAAATATCTAAAGAAGCACAAGTTAACTATACGTTTTACCTTAATCTATTTAATAATATTGTTTTAAATTTAGTAGTAACTGGGATTTATTAAATATGGGGCAATTGTTTAGATTTTACTTTACAATTTTAAATATTATTTTAACATTCTTTAGAAAGGTGGATATTGAAACAACCGGTAAAGGTGCTGGTTTGTGACATTGAGACAATGAGTTCAAACCGTGGAAACAATCTCTTGCACAGAGTGTAGGGTAAGGTTGTGTACTTCAGGATCCGACCCCTTCGCAAATATGGAAGTTAAGTCAATCACCGAGTTCACCCTTATTTTAACATTCCTTAGACCGGGAGCCTCTATCCTCCACCTAAGGATCTTCACGGGCAACACCTCTCTCTCCTTCACTTTCACATTCTTCAACTAACCTGCATAAAGGGCTGGATTTTTTGCCCCTTTCTTCTCGCAAGATATATTTGTTGGGGGGGGGGGAGGAGGGGGGAGTATAGAGAGAAGAAAGAATCGTTCCTTGAGGGTGGTGAGAGAGGTGAATATGAGCGAGTGGGAAGAGAGAAAGGAGGAAACAGAGTGATTTGGGGAGAGAGCATGAGTTGGGTGCGATGTGTTTAAGACCATGCGGTATACATGGCCTCGCCCCCCATGTGACTTAAACAAACAGCCCCACGGGGAATGTAATATCCAAAATATTCCGACACATCTTTTCCAAAACCATTGCACGTATTATTGATTCTGAACCTGAAATTTTATTAAAAACTATTTCTTAAATAATAAATATTGATTTGATTTAAATATATTTAAGAAAAACATTTATACTTGAGATATATATATATATATATATATATATATATATATGTAAATATATATATATATATAAGGCTTATTTAAAATACACATAGGGGTATGTTAAATTCTTAAAACTTTATGATTTATAATTAACTTTATATTTAAACTTATAAACTAATAATCTTATAAAATATCTCAAAAAGTTTTAAAGTAATAACATTTATTTGGATATTAATAAAAATAAATATAAACATATGAGACTTATTAGATTTTATAAAATAAATCTATTTCAATTATTTTACAAAAGCTCAGGGATTAAAACTGTCAATTTCCGAAACTTGTTTTAAACTAGAAAACATAAAGGGTCAATGCAGTGAAACTCCGAGGGCCTGTCTTGCCATTTCACTAAACATCTGAGACCCAAAATCGGTCCAGGTTCGAGTCTCGCACAGCCCAGGTTTCAACCTGTTTAATCGAAATCACGTTTTCCCGTCCAGATTCGTTGAACCTTGGGTTCGCCTCCCGCATGCGACCGAAACCCAAGACATCTCAAGAACCAATTTCGGCTATGATGACCGCAGGTTTCGAATTCAATTTCCGTCCCGTTCAACCACCAACTCCCCACCTAATTCAACATTTAATCGCAAAATCGGCTATAAGTACCGACCTCCGTAGCTCATCAACATCATCCTACAACTCTCTACACTCTCAAATCGCTAGAACCGTATCTGCATTCTCGAATTCGGACTCGCGACAGCCGAAGTCAAAGCTGAGCTCGTCCTCCCTCAATTCGACACCATTTGAGGTAAATCTTGTACCATTGTGTTCAGAATCATGTGTAGATCGAAAGCCCTCTGTTTAATTTCATTAACAGAGGGCGAATCGATGTGTATTTGACGATTTTCGTTCTAGGGTTCATAAGGAAAAGGGAGCAATTGGGAGATTCTGTTTATCCTTTATTTTTCTCAGTTTAAACGTAACAAGACCCGTAGGTCGGGTGGTTAATCGTGTTTGTGTGTGATGGTGACCCGGGGCAGACCCGAGTTCGATTCGGTCTGGCCCCAGGTTTTTGTTTCTATTTTTTTTTATCCTTTTTAAAAACAGTTTTGAACTGAGATAAATTTTATAAATTCTGTTAAATCTTTGTAAACGTAAATATGAATTTTGTTTACACTTTTGCAGTTAGAAACTTTTTATTAAATTAAACTTAACTAAAACTTATAATATTAAATTCATTAAAAATAGTTTTAAACACTTGAAAACTAATAAGAATACTTCAAAATTTTATAAAGCTTAGATATTATTTAGAAAACGGAGAAATTTATAACTCATACCTTTTATAACATTTATATCTATTTAAACTTTAATCTTAAATATTCATTTACTCATTATTTATTTGAAAAAAATCAAAGACTTATAAACTTATAAATCTTGTAAAATTTTATGAACAAATTTATTTGTTTATATAAATCTAGAACAAGAGGCATAAGTATACTTTATCTTGTTTTTATAATAAACCTTGTGAAATAAGAAATAAACCTTATATTGTAAACTTATAAACTATAAAAAGAGTTATAAAATAAGAAACTCTATCTAAACCTTTTATTAACTTATAATTTCATATTACTTATTTAAACTTGTAAACATTATATATTACAAAACAAGGTGTAAAATGAATACCTAATAAAGTCTTAAATACTTAATATAAATTATTTAATTGGATAAAGTAATTACCATTTTTAAATAATTATTTACCCTTGTCAAATAATTGTTATTCTTTAATAATTAATTACTCTTAAATAATTATTAAAACACTTAATAATTATTTGTTTATTCTTAGTCTTTAACTACTTATTAAAAATGATTATTATAGATTTCTAATAATTATTTATTCTTTAAATAAAGGTTATTAATCTTGATTCTTTTGATGCAACCTTATTTATAATACTTAGAAAACTACTTTAAACTATTAACACATGACTTGTGAAATCAATCGTTGTAAAACTTTTAAAATGTTATTATTCTAAACCACGAATCTATTAAACTTTGATTTTCAAACTTTGTGAAACCATATTTAGAAACTTACATAAACTTTATAAACACAAATCGTTTTCGCCTCCCATTTGGAACCCTAGTCAAATCTTGAATCCTAGATCCTCGTCATAGCCTTATAGATCATACTTAAAACTTTAGACTTATATTCTTAGGCTTATTGTGAGGATATTCTCCCTCTCCAAGCCTTGCAAATACTTATCCGTATCAGATACTCTTCATCCATCCAAGTGAGTATACTTAGCCCCTTTTCCTTTCTATACTTTTGGGGTGAAACATGTTCAAAACTTTAAACTTATACAATTCTTGTACAACTATGACTAGATGCTTATTCTTATGTTAAACTTGAGACTTGTATGCTTAGATTAAACTTAAAACTAGCATATTCATTAACTTTGATCAAGCCTATGTTAACAATGATAGATCTATTGCATTTGACCAATCCACATTGATTGATTGACCCTTCGGGGGAAGCCCTTGGTGATTGTTACTGAATTAAACCTGTAAACTTGAGACTTATAAGGGTAACTTGCGGGTTATGCCTAAACTTGGTTGGAGGGTTGATATGCACAATGTTTAAGATACTTGTTTCTCATACTTACATTATAGAATGCATATATCATAGTGAATTGTAATTCTTCTCAAATACTTGTTAAACTGTGTTAAAACCTTTGTATCTTACCAACTATTTTGTAGTTGACAGATTCTTTCACATGTTTCAGGTTCTACATCATGAGACTTATTTGTGATCACATAGGATGCTTTGGACCTAGACTACTTATCAATTAAACGTTGTATTCTTGTTATGTTTCCTTGTATTGAACCTTTGAATCTATTATTAATGAAATATTAAAACTTTAATAGTCAACCTTGTGCTATTGAACAACCGCGTCCGCCCCGACGTATAATCCGCCGTCGGTTGGGGTGTGACAGATTGGTATCAGAGCCTTGGTTATAGAGAATTAGGTTATTAGACACATGACTTAGACTATAACTTAGGAGACCCAAACATGAGTTATCTCATGTCCTTTACTAGGAAATTCTCTCCTCATTCTATTCTTAAATCTTATACGTGAACGTTTGGAGATTCTATGTTTCTATTTACCTACGTGCTACAAGAGTCTACTACATCGAGGATACATTCTTAGGCTTTAAGTCTAATCCTCCAACAAGCTCTCGTCAATAGTATTTAAGTTCTAAACAATGTATGAGAACTTGTGTGGACCGGAAGGGTGGATACCTGTATTCTGGGAAATTCTATCAAGGAAAGCATTTCGTATAAATCCAAATCAACCGTTGGACCTGTATGCTTTCCTGGGAACTCTTGGGATGCGTATCCACTTATAGGAATGCACGAATTCTCTAAACATTAGTGAGTTTAGATCTCTCTTGATATGTCAAAGTACTTACTTAGTGATATGCACTAAATGAGTACCATCTCAAATACTTTACGCATCATAAATTCATGATTCAAAAAAAAAAAAAACTTTCCTCTATAACCTTTATTCTATGATTCTTAAGTCTCGTCTTGTCACATGACAGCATGCTTACTCTTCATGACCTAAAGGAGTTACATTCAAGAAGAAATTCTTACGAGACTATACCTAAAAAAAAAAAAAACCACATACATAAACTTATATTCATATATATACTACCCAATAAACTTCGTGATCGTCGTAATACAACCCTTAAAACTATGTGTTATCCTACAAATTATTCTATAAAACTTTACTATTTTATAAATGTGACACCTAAGGGGTAACCCTTGTATTTTTACCTTACCTCCTTAACACTTGACCAAGTTTCATTTGATAACTAACTCAAAACTTTTGTTACACTTTTATACATCTCAAAGTTTCCTATGTCCTTAAGCTTCATGACCCTTGTAATACCAACACGTTTAAAACTATGTATTACTCTACAAGTCCTTTTACAAACTTCATAAACTTGACACCTAAGGGGAAACTCTTGTCTTTTCATTTTACCACTCAAAAATTCATTTGATGATTTACTCAAACTTTGTCACACTTCTATATCTCAAAACTTTCATTACATCTTTAAAACTTACACATCACCGTTTCTTGTAAACAAAACTTAACGTCTTTTAAAATCTAAAATACATTAACAAAGAAATTCGTAACCTAAGTAATTTCCTTGTAGAGGAAGAAGCCTACTATAGAACAAACAAGCCCCACGTTTAAGACTCTAAACCCATAATGAACCTCGACATAGTACCATAAACCCAAACATCGGTGACAACAACTGAAAGAAGTTGTAGGCCCATGAGGAAGTTCTGGCTAGGGAAATAGGGTACTTAAGTGAGTCCTTGTGACCACCCCTTCTTCCGGGAATCCTCCTCGTTAGCCCATCAACCTCCAATCAAAACCATTTTTGAAAGTATTACTGTGATGACTCAGTATTATGAATAAAAACCTTTCGAACATATTAAATCAACTTACTTACACACTTTAATTTTCCGTTTAAATTGTATTATGTAAGGGCTAGAAGTCCCAATTTTGAAACATTTAACGAAAGTTATTTTGAAATTTATATTGTTATCACTTACTAGCTTGACTTTCCTTCTAGCACTACAAACTTAACACTTCTACCCAAACAGTTTCGTCAAGAGTAGCTCACGTTAGTACTTGAGATAATTAACAACGTTGCATTAAACTATAAAAAATCCTAAGTGACACACGCATACTTGAAGAATAAACTTTGAACAAACCTTCTAATTCGTAAGCACTCTTTTAAAACAACTCGACTTACGAACCACTGTCGTAATCAACTATGATCCTTACCTCTTATATAGACTTCACACTTCTAAACTTGACCAACTTTTCGTTTGACAATCATACATACCTTTTCATAAGTCTTACTTATACTATTTATCAATGTCCAACTCGTCATTTTTAAACATCTTAATTACACTCTATATAAAAGAAAACTATACCTGCTGTTATGAAACGAGATAAAATCATTTATAAACACACTATCATAAACCTTATCGAAACTTTTCCCGTTACCCTATGCTTGGAGACTTTCCTCATTCAACTTTTGTCACATAAAAGACTTACTATAAATCACAACGGGAACTAAAATCCCAAATACACGTTGCTAAAACACTAAACTTCGTATACACCACTATAAGGTCGGAGACTTTTGAGTCATGTAAAACTTGTACAAATACTCATTCTCGTATTCCTGAAACTAAACACCTTCTAAACCACCAAAGGAAGCATGTCCAATAAGGGATCATGTGAAGCTTAATACTGAAACTTGAAACTCAACTGACTTATCCTATTTTCAAACTTATACTTGGATTCTTAGTCTTGAAAACTTTGTGTGTCCATCTTAACCAAACCCTATAAGACTTGATAAACGTACATTCCATATATACGAGAAAACTTCACTCTTGATACTAGACACTAGTAGGAAGGAGGACATTACTCTCTTTAGCAGAGTACATCCCCTGACTCCTATCTAAACCAAACATCGGGATCCACTAATCTTCTGGTGTAACATCCCAAAATGTCGAGAAATAAAGTTAACGAGTTCAAGCGTGCCGAAGTCGGGTCGGGTCAGTCGCGAACCGGGCTTGGGGAGGTCTCCCCTATAAATAGCCAGGGTCACCACATGTTTCTCTCATTTGCAAATCTAGAGAGAGAAAATCGTAGAGAGAGAAAGTGTCGGAATCGCACAAGATTGCACCCGCTCGTGTCTCTTGCACTCGTGACAAGAACCTCCGGATCAGAAGCTCGATTCAGGTAACGATCCGACCTAAATCTAAATTTTTAGTTCGTTTTTGGGTTTTTCGGGTTTTGGGTGAAAAGGCAAGGTTTGAACGGATGAATCTGATAAATAATCATAGATTTGAGATCCCAAAGGGAAAACGAACGTTTTGAATGCAAAGGGGTTCGGGATCTTGACATGATCAGACCGAATGCGAAAGTTAGGGTTTTTCGCGAAGAACAGGTCGTGCGCACTTGCTAAGTGCGCACGGAGCAGGTCCTGCGCACTTGCTAAGTGCGCAGGAGGGGGGACCTGCGCACTTGCTAAGTGCGCAGGAGGCAGGGTCTGCGCACTTGCTAAGTGCGCAGGCAGCAGAGTCTGCGCACTTGCTAAGTGCGCATACATCAGACTGGTTAAGTAAAGTTAGTATGTTTAGAATGGTTAAACCGTTAGGGTCGGTAATGGTCTGATGTGTATGTAACTACTCAATTCAGATCGGAAGTGACGTGGTTGGACCCTTGATTAGAACAACCGAGACTAGCTTATAAGGTGAGTTCTAGAAGCCCTCTTTTAAATGTTTTATTAATGTTTTTGGGCTGGTGTGCATACGTAACGATGTGACTATTTTGTAAAACGATGTTTATGAATGTTGTATGTGACGTTTTATAAAATGATGTTTATGAACGATGTTTTGGAAGGAAAGGTTTTGAAAGGAAGTGTTTATGAAATATTTTGCCAAAAGAAGTTTATGAAGTGTTTTATGAATGAATGAAAGTTTTAATAAACGTACGAATGCTTTAGTTGAAGTTTTGAAGTAAAAAGAAGCGAAGGTTTACGAAAGTCACAAACGAACGAATCTGCCAATATTCCTTAGGGAATGAAGGTTACGGGAAAGGGGAAGTATGTTATGGGCCTTTACCTTTTAGGGGCCTCTGTGGCTGGCCAACTGTTGTACAACTGGGGCGATGACGGTCGTCAAGGGGATTAACGTGATCCTTGAAGTTTGGTACGAATTTCCTTACGGGGTAGTCGTGCTTGAAGTTTGGTACGTGTCATCCTTGTGATGCCGTGCTTGAATAGGGTTGAATAATCTAAGTATCGGGCCCTAGGAGTTCTTCATTGATGGGCCTAACGGTGGTGATCTTTAGGTTATTCAGCTAGTATGTAACGTTTGGATTTGACGGTTACGAGAAGGCGCAGATTCGATATGTCCGTTGACTTATGTGTGTTATGTTTTGCTAATGCATTATCTTACGTACGATTTTATTAAAAGAAGTATGAAGTTATGTTTTTGGCAATTTATTTGAAGTTAACGTTTTATGTTAAAACTAGAACTCACCAGCGTAGCTGACTTTTTAGTGTGCACATTCAGGTTAAGGCAGGTTAAGAGGATGAACGGTGATGCTCGGCTAGCGAGAGGAGTTACCCGGCTGACTATGAAGACTGACATCCCGTCACGATTAGTTTTGAGTTGTGTTTATGTAATAAGATTATATTACGCTTCCGCATGTTGAACAATGTAATGTTTATGTTTTAAATGAAATTTTCCGCTGCGTTATTTTGATATTCAAGTTAAGAACTGTTTGTGAATGAGTAAATCCAACAAGTGGGGCCTCCCGGGTTCGGGGCCTTACAAGTTGGTATCAGAGCAATAGTTTGAGAGATTCGGACACTCCCAGTGTCTGAACTTAAACTTTGAATGGGACCGAAAGCGGATGCCAGCACGGGTAACTCGAGCCACAGCATCAGGTATGAAGGTAGTATATATATTACGTATATAGTATGCCTTAGAAGAGGTTAGGTGAGGACTTGTGTTCTGATGGAATCACAAAGGTGGTCAAACAGAAATCGAAAGGTAGTGTAATGGTTAATTACAGATGGCCAGTGTATATTAACATCTTACAGTACTTATTGAATTTTATTTGTTAACTAGCGTGATAACATTGGATTCTTGTCTTATAGAACAAAATGGCAAGAAGAGGGAACGGAAGGCGTGGTGTCCGTACCGGTGGTCGTACCGGCGGTCGAAATGGTGGGCGTGGCAGGATTCCTGCGCGCCAAGAGTACAGCGAAGAAGGAAGTATTCACACTGAACCGACGGTTAGTGTGCATGGAACGGAACAGACACAAGTTGCAGAACAACCTTTCACTTTTGAACCAGAAGTGAGAGCAGCCATAGCTCGAGAGTTCTCTGAGTTAATGAAGAATTCTCTGCCAGGTCTGTTGGCTGAAGCCTTGAAGAAAGTTAGTGGGGAAGGTGGGTCTAGCGCGGCAATTGGTGCCCAAAACAATGAGACTGACAGCGCGCCGCCTGCTCGCGGATGCGACTATAAGTCATTCAAGGCATGTGACCCGCCGATCCTGACTGGGAAGAAGGACGCGGTGGCTACTTTTGATTGGGTAATCCGTATGGAAGCCGCCATTCGTCTGAGCGAGTGTCGAGCAAATCAAGTTGTGAAATTTGCTGCTAACTCCTTGAGGGAAGAAGCATCCCATTGGTGGGAAGGGGTACGTCAAGCTAAAGGGGAATGAGATTGTTGACTCGATGATGTGGACTGACTTGAAAACATTGGTAATCAAGAACTTTTGTCCAAGGCACGAGATTGAGAAGGTAGAGAGGGAATTTCTAGGTTTGAAGGCTGGGAGCATGACGCACCGGCAGTACACAACCCGATACAATGAACTGGCACGTCTGGTGCCACACCTTATCACTACTGAAGAGAGAAAGATTGCCTGCTATATTCAAGGATTTCCGGACCAAGTCCGCACCTATGTTAAGGCGAACGCCCCTACTACCTATGATTCGGTAGTAGAACTGAGCGGCGTGGTATTTGATGATCTAGCGCTGAATGTCGTTGCCATTGATGAGCCCAAAAAGAAGCTGAGTTTTCCCGCTAAGCGATCGGGAGGGAAATTATTTGGAGCTCGGGACAAACAGGCCAGGGTAGGCGAGGCGACCGTCTGTGGAAGGTGTGGAGTAAGGCATACGGGCGAGTGTCGGTTAGGATCGAATTTGTGCTTTAAATGCGGCAAGACCGGACATTACTCCCGTGAATGCCCGCAAGGCTTCAAATGCTACAACTGCGGGGAGAATGGTCATATAAGCCGGGAATGCACCAAGCCCAGGATGGGCGAAGCCGGGAAAGGGAAAGGCCCGGAGAAGAGAGAAGAAAGGCCCCGAGCCAAGACTCGTGCGTACGCGCTTACGCAAGACCAGGCCAGAATGGACCCCGACGTGGCGTCAGGTACGTTCGTCCTTGACAACACTCTTGTTTCTGTGTTATTTGATTCGGGTGCCAGTAAGAGTTTTATATCTGTGACTTTTTGTAAAAGAGTAAAGTATGCTGTGAGTAAGCTAGAGAGGGCCTTTAGCGTAGAGACCGCTGAGGGTAGAACTGCGAGAGTGACAGATGTAGTTGACAACTCCACGATAAAAATAGAAGGGCATAGGTTCCCTGTCAGATTGTTTGTTATGGTTTTGGGAGGGTTCGATGTCGTGTTAGGTATGGATTGGCTAACTGCCAATGAAGCGCAAATTATATGCAAACGAAAGATAATCCGACTCAAGGCTCCGGATGGTAGCAAAGTCGAGGTTTTTGGAGATCGTGACGCCCCGATGCCAAACGTCATCTCGATGATTAAGGCAGCGGATTACTTGAGGCGCGGATGCGAGGCTTATCTGGTGTACGTGATTGACAAGTGTAAGGAAGTGGAGGAACTAGACGATGTACCCGTGGTACGCGAGTACCCGGAGGTGTTTCCAGAGGATTTGCCTGGAATACCACCCGACAGAGAGGTTGAATTCCGAATTGACTTAGTACCAGATGCCCAGCCCGTGGCTAAGGCTCCATATCGACTAGCACCAGTGGAAATGAAAGAACTTATGGACCAATTAGACGAACTACTTGAGAAGGGATTTATCCAACCGAGCATCTAGCCTTGGGGTGCTCCGGTGTTGTTCGTAAAGAAGAAAGACGGTTCAATGAGAATGTGTATTGATTATCGTGAGTTGAACAAATGTACCGTGAAGAACAAGTACCCGTTACCAAGGATCGACGACCTGTTCGATCAATTGCAAGGCGCAAGTTGGTTCTCAAAGATCGACCTTCGATCCGGGTACCATCAGTTGAAGGTGAGGGACGAAGACATACCGAAAACGGCATTTCGCACACGTTATGGACACTTTGAGTTCCGCGTAATGTCTTTTGGATTGACGAATGCCCCTGCAGCATTTATGGATTTGATGAATAGAGTTTGTCGACCCATGCTGGATCGATCGGTGATCGTGTTCATCGATGATATCCTCATCTACTCCAAGAATGAGGGAGATCACGCATGTCACTTAAAGGAGGTGTTGGAGGCTCTGAAGAAAGAAAAGTTGTATGCTAAGTTCTCCAAATGCGCGTTCTGGCTTAGGGAAGTCCAATTCCTAGGTCACGTCATTAACACGAACGGCATTATGGTTGACCCAGCAAAGATAATGACGGTAAGGGAATGGAATACTCCTAAGACGCCAACTGAAATCCGCAGTTTCTTGGGATTGGCAGGCTACTATCGGAGATTCATCCAGGACTTCTCGAAAATAGCTTCGCCGTTGACAAATTTGACTCGGAAGGAGGTTAAGTATGAATGGGGTTCGACCCAAGATGAGGCGTTTAAGAAATTGAAGGAAAAACTAACTCAAGCTCCGGTCTTGGCCCTTCCCGAGGGCAATGAAGACTTAGTGGTGTACTCTGACGCTTCGGGTCAGGGATTGGGATGCGTATTAATGCAACGCGGGAGGGTGATCGCGTACGCGTCACGACAGTTGAAAATTCATGAAGCTAATTATCCGACTCATGATTTGGAACTTGCCGCTGTCGTGTTCGCATTGAAAATCTGGAGGCACTACCTTTACGGGGTGAAGTTTACTATTTACTCTGACCACAAAAGTTTGAAGTACTTCTTCGAACAAAGAGAGCTTAATATGAGGCAGAGACGATGGTTAGAACTCCTAAAAGATTATGACTGTGAAATCATATACCATCCTGGAAAAGCAAACGTGGTGGCTGACGCTCTAAGCCGAAAGGACGTGCCTACTCCTATTAGAGTGAAAGCTTGCCAGCTGGTGGTAACATCGGATGTGATGAGAGAAATTGAAAAGGCTCAAGCTGAGGCACTTAAGGAGGAAAACGTAAAGAAGGAAAGGATGGTTGGCCAACAGGACAAGTTGGAATATAACACCCTTGGTGTTAGGACACGTTTTGGACGGGTATGGATACCTATGGGTGGCGAGCTTAGGACCAAAATCTTGGATGAGGCTCATAAGTCTCATTACTCTATCCATCCCGGTACCAATAAAATGTACCAAGATCTGAGGAAGGAATACTGGTGGCCTGGAATGAAACTTGATGTGACGAAGTATGTAAGCAAGTGCTTGACTTGCTCGCAAGTAAAGGCCGAGCACCAGAAACCGTATGGAAAGATTCAACCACTTGATATACCGGAATGGAAGTGGAACACATTACCATGGACTTCATAACTAAGCTACCTCGCACAGCTAAAGGTCATGACGCCATTTGGGTAATCGTGGACCGTTTAACGAAGAGTGCTCATTTTCTACCTATTCGTGAGAAGTTCTCGTCGGAAAGGTTAACGGAGGTATTTATTAACGAAGTAGTAGCACGGCATGGGATGCCTTTGACGATTGTATCTGACCGGGACACACGATTTACATCGAGGTTCTGGAAAAGATTTCACGAGGCGATGGGTACGAGGCTTAATATCAGCACAGCATACCACCCGCAAACGGATGGTCAGTCCGAAAGGACCATTCAGACGTTGGAAGATATGCTCCGTGCTTGTATTATCGACTTCGGTGGCAGTTGGGACAGCCATCTGCCGTTAGCCGAGTTCTCCTACAACAATAGTCATCACACGACGATAGGCATGCCGCCTTACGAAATGTTGTATGAGAGAAGATGTAGGACCCCGGTTTGTTGGGGTGAGATTGGACAGAAGGAATTAGGAAGTCTCGAAGTCGTAAGAGAGACGTCGGAGAGGTTTGATCAAATCAAAGCTCGAATGAAGTCTGCTCAAGATCGCCAGAAATCCTATGCGGATAGACGACGAAGGCCTATCGAGTTTGATGTTGGGGACAGAGTAATGTTGAAAGTGTCGCCCTGGAAGGGAATCATACGATTCAGGAAGAGAGGAAAATTAAGTCCGAGGTTTGTCGGACCTTTTAGGATAGCGGCACGGGTTGGTGAAGTCGCATATCGGTTGGAGTTGCCTGACGAGTTAAGTGGGATTCATCCTACCTTCCATGTATCACACTTGCGAAAGTGTTTGGCGGATGAATCGGCTCACGTACCACTTACTGACATCGAGGTCGACAACAGCCTTAATTACATCGAAGAACCCGTGGCTATCTTAGACCAAAAGGAAAAGCGTTTGCGTAATAAAGTTATTCCATTGGTTAAAGTCCAATGGAGACACCGAAAGGGATCGGAGGCTACATGGGAAACGGAGGCGGAAATGAGGGAGTCGTACCCTCAATTATTTGACTTGTGATAGGTTTCGGGGACGAAACCTATTATAAGGGGGTAGACTTGTAACATCCCAAAATGTCGAGAAATAAAGTTAACGAGTTCAAGCGGGCCGAAGTCGGGTCGGGTCGGGTCAGTCGCGAACCGGGCTTGGGGAGGTCTCCCCTATAAATAGCCAGGGTCACCACATGTTTCTCTCATTTGCAAATCTAGAGAGAGAAAACCGTAGAGAGAGAAAGTGTCGGAATCGCACAAGATTGCACCCGCTCGTGTCTCTTGCACTCGTGAGAAGAACCTCCGGATCAGAAGCTTGATTCAGGTAACGATCCGACCTAAATATGAGTTTTTAGTTCGTTTTTGGGTTTTTCGGGTTTTGGGTGAAAAGGCAAGGTTTGAACGGATGAATCTGATAAATAATCATAGATTTGAGATCCCAAAGGGAAAACGAACGTTTTGAATGCAAAGGGGTTCGGGATCTTGACATGATCAGATCGAATGCGAAAGTTAGGGTTTTTCGCGAAGAACAGGTCGTGCGCACTTGCTAAGTGCGCACGGAGCAGGTCCTGCGCACTTGCTAAGTGCGCAGGAGGAGGAACCTGCGCACTTGCTAAGTGCGCAGGAGGGGGGACCTGCGCACTTGCTAAGTGCGCAGGAGGCAGGGTCTGCGCACTTGCTAAGTGCGCAGGCAGCAGAGTCTGCGCACTTGCTAAGTGCGCAGACATCAGACTGGTTAAGTAAAGTTAGTATGTTTAGAATGGTAAAACCGTTAGGGTCGGTAATGGTCTAATGTGTATGTAACTACTCAATTCAGATCGGAAGTGACGTGGTTGGACCCTTGATTAGAACAACCGAGACTAGCTTATAAGGTGAGTTCTAGAAGCCCTCTTTTAAATGTTTTATTAATGTTTTTGGGCTGGTGTGCATACGTAACGATGTGACTATTTTGTAAAACGATGTTTATGAATGTTGTATGTGACGTTTTATAAAATGATGTTTATGAACGATGTTTTGGAAGGAAAGGTTTTGAAAGGAAGTGTTTATGAAATATTTTGCCAAAAGAAGTTTATGAAGTGTTTTATGAATGAATGAAAGTTTTAATAAACGTACGAATGCTTTAGTTGAAGTTTTGAAGTAAAAAGAAGCGAAGGTTTACGAAAGTCACAAACGAACGAATCTGCCAATATTCCTTAGGGAATGAAGGTTACGGGAAAGGGGAAGTATGTTATGGGCCTTTACCTTTTAGGGGCCTCTGTGGCTGGCCAACTGTTGTACAACTGGGGCGATGACGGTCGTCAAGGGGATTAACGTGATCCTTGAAGTTTGGTACGAATTTGCTTACGGGGTAGTCGTGCTTGAAGTTTGGTACGTGTCATCCTTGTGATGCCGTGCTTGAATAGGGTTGAATAATCTAAGTATCGGGCCCTAGGAGTTCTTCATTGATGGGCCTAACGGTGGTGATCTTTAGGTTATTCAGCTAGTATGTAACGTTTGGATTTGACGGTTACGAGAAGGCGCAGATTCGATATGTTCGTTGACTTATGTGTGTTATGTTTTGCTAATGCATTATCTTACGTACGATTTTATTAAAAGAAGTATGAAGTTATGTTTTTGGCAATTTATTTGAAGTTAACGTTTTATGTTAAAACTAGAACTCACCAGCGTAGCTGACTTTTTAGTGTGCACATTCAGGTTAAGGCAGGTTAAGAGGATGAACGGTGATGCTCGGCTAGCGAGAGGAGTTACCCGGCTGACTATGAAGACTGGCATCCCGTCACGATTAGTTTTGAGTTGTGTTTATGTAATAAGATTATATTACGCTTCCGCATGTTGAACAATGTAATGTTTATGTTTTAAATGAAATTTTCCGCTGCGTTATTTTGATATTCAAGTTAAGAACTGTTTGTGAATGAGTAAATCCAACAAGTGGGGCCTCCCGGGTTCGAGGCCTTACATCTGGACAACTCGAATCTTCTGTGAGAAAGCGTATAACGGTTAATCCTGTTCCAAACGCTGTCCCATACCTCTCTTAAATACTAGAGTATTTAGATAACCGCTTTATACTCAAAACGTAATCGTATACTCCTACACACTGAAGCTAAACTAAGAGACTTTAAGCTATTCTATGTGTGACGTATTCTTGTTCAAACACAATTTAAACTATTCTATGTTTGACGTATTCTTGTTCAAACACACTTTAAACTATTTTATGTTTGACGTATTCTTGTTCAAACACAATTTAAACTATTCTATGTTTGACGTATTCTTGTTCAAACACAATTCTATGTTTGACGTATTCTTGTTCAAACACAATATACACAATTCTATGTTTGACGTATTCTTGTTCAAACACAATTTAAACTATTCTATGTTTGACGTATTCTTGTTCAAACACAATTTAAACTATTCTATGTTTGACGTATTCTTGTTCAAACACGATTTGAGCTACCCCATGTTTGACGTATTCTTGTTCAAATATGATGAACGTATGAGACTTTAAACTACTCCATGCTTGACGTATGCTTGTTCAAACATGATGAGCGTATAAGACTTTTAAATTACTCAAGGTTTGATGAATTCTTGATCAAACACGAGGAAAGTGTAAAGACTTTAAACTACTCGATGATTGAGGTATTCTTATTCAATCACGAGGAAACTTTGAAACTCTAAATCTTGTCACATTCTTCTCTCTTTAATCATTGAATGACTTTTTCTCTAAGGGACTTGTTAATCAATGATCACTCTTATGTGGAAACCTTAGTCGTGTGTTAAACAAATTCTTGTACTCTTTCTTGATCCGCACACAAACGGAAGGACCTATGCAGACTATACGACGATTTAAATGCTTGCGGGTGCACACGTAAGTATGAAAATCAACGTATGGGAAGGCACAGTAAACTCTGTCGTGTGCTATGATCTAAGACTTATCATAAAAGGTAGCCACGGAACTTAGGTACCGTAGCAATCCTTAGACGTATTAGACTATGAACCCAAATCATTAAACTATCATCGAACCCATTCTGAGTGATACATCTCACTTTAAATCTTGAATGGAAGTTCATCAGTTATCCTCTCAAATACATTTCTGAAAACAAATCTTCATATACTTCAATAAAACTATAAGCTTCTTAGGGAAACGCTTGACAACCACATGCCTTGAAAAATTAGAAACCCAAGCATAATCTTATTCCTGTCATTGCATCTCATTCAGAACCCTAAACGTAACCCAGGATTACTTATCTTCCTCATTATCCTTGCGCATATCAGTTCTTGAAAACAGTAAATTTTCCTACTTTAATTTCGGGACGAAATTTCCTAAAGTAGGGGAGACTGTAATATCCAAGATATTCCGACACATCTTTTCCAAAACCATTGCACGTATTATCGATTATGAACCTGAAATTTTATTAAAAACTATTTCTTAAATAATAAATATTGATTTGATTTAAATATATTTAAGAAAAACATTTATACTTGAGATATATATATATATATATATATATATATATATATATGTAAATATATATATAAGGCTTATTTAAAATACACATAGGGGTATGTTAAATTCTTAAAACTTTATGATTTATAATTAACTTTATATTTAAACTTATAAACTAATAATCTTATAAAATATCTCATAAAGTTTTAAAGTAATAACATTTATTTGGATATTAATAAAAATAAATATAAACATATGAGACTTATTAGATTTTATAAAATAAATCTATTTCAATTATTTTACAAAAGCTCAGGGATTAAAACTGTCAATTTTCGAAACTTGTTTTAAACTAGAAAACATAAAGTGTCAATGCAGTGAAACTCCGAGGGCCTGTCTTGCCATTTCACTAAACATCCGAGACCCAAAATCGGTGCCAGGTTCGAGTCTCGCACAGCCCGGGTTTCAACCTGTTTAATCGAAATAGCGTTTTCCTGTCCAGATTCGTTGAACCTTGGGTTCGCCTCCCGCATGCGACCAAAACCCAAGACATCTCGAGAACCAATTTCGGCTATGATGACCGCGGGTTTCGAATTCAATTTCCGTCCCGTTCAACCACCAACTCCCCACCTAATTCGGCATTTAATCGTAAAATTGGCTATAAGTACCGACCTTCGTAGCTCATCAACATCATCCTACAACTCTCTACACTCTCAAATCGCTCGAACCGTACCTGCATTCTCGAATTCGGACTCGCGACAGCCGAAGTCAAAGCCGAGCTCGTCCTCCCTCAATTCGACACCATTTGAGGTAAATCTTGTACCATTGTGTTCGGAATCATGTGTAGATCGAAAGCCCTCTGTTTAATTTCATTAACAGAGGGCGAATCAATGTGTATTTGACGATTTTCGTTCTAGGGTTCATAAGGAAAAGGGAGCGATTGGGGGATTCTGTTTATCCTTTATTTTTCTCAGTTTAAACGTAACAAGACCCGTAGGTCGGGTGGTTAATCGTGTTTGTGTGTGATGGTGACACGGGGCAGACCCGAGTTCGATTCGGTCTGGCCCCAGGTTTTTGTTTCTATTTTTTTTATTCTTTTTAAAAACAGTTTTGAACTGTGATAAATTATATAAATTCTGTCAAATCTTTGTAAACGTAAATATGAATTTCGTTTACACTTTTGCATTTGGAAACTTTTTATTAAATTAAACTTAACTAAAACTTATAATATTAAATTCATTAAAAATAGTTTTAAACACTTGAAAACTAATAAGAATACTTCAAAAATTTATAAAGCTTAGATATTATTTAGAAAACGGGGAAATTTATAACTCATACCTTTTATAACATTTATATCTATTTAAACTTTAATCTTAGATATTCATTTACTCATTATTTATTTGAAAAAAATCAAAGACTTATAAACTTATAAATCTTGTAAAATTTTATGAACAAATTTATTTGTTTATATAAATCTAGAACAAGAGACATAAGTATACTTTATCTTGTTTTTATAATAAACCTTGTGAAATAAAAAATAAACCTTATATTGTAAACTTATAAACTATAAAAAGAGTTATAAAATAAGAAACTCTATCTAAACATTTTATTAACTTATAATTTCATATTACTTATTTAAACTTGTAAACATTATATATTATAAAACAAGGTGTAAAGTGAATACCTAATAAAGTCTTAAATACTTAATATAAATTATTTAATTGGATAAAGTAATTACCATTTTTAAATAATTATTTACCCTTGTCAAATAATTGTTATTCTTTAACAATTAATTACTCTTAAATAATTATTAAAACACTTAATAATTATTTGTTTATTCTTAGTCTTTAACTACTTATTAAAAATGATTATCATAGATTTCTAATAATTATTTATTCTTTTAATAAATGTTATTAATCTTGATTCTTTTGGTGTAACCTTATTTATAATACTTAGAAAACTACTTTAAACTATTAACACATGACTTGTGAAATCAATCGTTGTAAAACTTTTAAAATGTTATTATTCTAAACCACGAATCTATTAAACTTTGATTTTCAAACTTTGTGAAACCATATTTAGAAACTTATATAAACTTTATAAACACAAATCGTTCTCGCCTCCCATTTGGAACCCTAGTCAAATCTTGAATCCTAGATCCTCGTCATAGCCTTATAGATCATACTTAAAACTTTAGACTTATATTCTTAGGCTTATTGTGAGGATATTCTCCCTCTCCAAGCCTTGCAAATACTTATCCGTATCGGATACTCTTCATCCATCCAAGTGAGTATACTTAGCCCCTTTTTCCTTTCTATACTTTTGGGGTGAAACATGTTCAAAACTTTAAACTTATACAATTCTTGTACAACTATGACTAGATGCTTATTCTTATGTTAAACTTGAGACTTGTATGCTTAGATTAAACTTAAAACTAGCATATTCATTAACTTTGATCAAGCCTATGGTAACAATGATAGATCTATTGCATTTGACCAATCCACCTTGATTGATTGACCCTTCGGGGGGAGCCCTTGGTGATTGTTATTGAATTAAACCTTTAAACTTGAGACTTATAAGGGTAACCTGCGGGTTATGCCTAAACTTGGTTGGAGGGTTGATATGCATAATGTTTAAGATACTTGTTTCTCATACTTACATTATAGAATGCATATATCATAGTGAATTGTAATTCTTCTCAAATACTTGTTAAACTGTGTCAAAACCTTGGTATCTCACCAACTATTTTGTAGTTGACAGATTCTTTCACATGTTTCAGGTTCTACATCATGAGACTTATTTGTGATCATATAGGATGCTTTGGACGTAGACTACTTATCAATTAAACGTTGTATTCTTGTTATGTTTCCTTGTATTGAACATTTGAATCTATTATTAATGAAATATTGAAACTTTAATAGTCAACCTTGTGCTATTGAACAACCGCGTCCGCCCCGACGTATAATCCGCCGTCGGTTGGGGTGTGACAGGGAACACCACGCCGCCCTTGGTTGCGCCGTTGGTGTGTCCCTACACGGGTCAGTTATGTAATTTTAATGATTTCAATCGAACATGTATTACTTAATCTTATACCTGTTTCAAACCTACAAAATTTTCTAAAACTAATCCAATTCTTAAATACCCATTTTAAATGTCTCAAGTTTTAGATTTCGAGTCAGTTTCATGCTTTTATTTTACCATCCACAATTACCTCTAAGTAATTGTTAGATGAAATGTATAAAACATACATAATTTTTTTTTTCTAAAATAAAACTAACAAATTAAAACAAAACGCGGACACTTATTTTTTTTCATTTAGCGTGTTCAGTTATATCTTTTTTCACTGCATCCCGACAAACGGATCACCTTTTCGTCCGAATAACAGAAGTGTCGTGACCCGGACTTACACCACCCAGGAGAAAACTTATAACTGAGAAAACCTATGGCTCAATCTGGAACATTTTGTCCCAAACGAGACTCGAACCCATGATCTTTCATTTAAAAAGTCTTAACCAGAAGACTCGGTTGTATAAAAATAATTATTTAAAGCATTCATATAAAAATATGAGGACCTTATGTCATCAGTTTTAAATAATACCTTAGATTTGTTTTGTTTGGGTTCATCTGAATTGAGTATCTTAGTTGGTAGATGTTTAATCGGTTAACTTAGAATTATATATAACTTTATAACTTTAATAATATTTTAAATGCCTTAGATCAATTTCATAAAATTAAATTGATATAAATTTGCTGAGTTTATACACGAACAAACATATAACATAACTGCGTATGATGCGACCATATATAACATCCGGCCTATAGATGGAAGATCTGGTTGCTTTATAAAAACCCAAATTCTATTCCTTTACGTGACGTCTAATTATATATTAGAATACTAGCTTAGAACCCGTGTCTATATACGGGGTGAAAAAATACCTATACATAAAATTTCTTAAAACTTTATATATGTCTTATAGATGAAAAAATATATTACATATACTAACAATAGAAAACAAAATCCAAAAATATGTAAAAATTAATATATAATAAGGTTCGAAAATACATCAATTACTATTCAATATAATTTAACTTTAATTTATTATTTGATTAAAAAAATAAGCTAGATAATTAGATTTTTTAAAATTTCTTATAATAAGAGACAATTTAAAATAAAAGTGTTTTATTAGTATAACTAGTAACATGGGAAAACCAGGGGAGGGAGGGAAAAACAATTTAAAATAAAAGTGTTTTATTAGATCAATGAAAAATATTTAACACAATGATCTAACATTAGACACAATGACCAGACGTGACGTTGTACAATGACTAGACATATTTGAGCAAATTACACAATAATGAGCAAATTATTACACAATGAGCTGGAAAACTTAAAACACAATGATTAATACATATAACACAATGTTGAAAAATATTTGATAAAATGAGCAAATTACACAATGGGCTGGAAAACGTAAAACACAATGATGAATATATATATATATATATATAAATAACACAATGATGAAAAATATTTCACACAATGATAAAATTACACAATAATGTTAGGTCTAGTTATTGTGTAATGTTAAAAATAATACGAAATTATCTAAAACGTAAAACAAAATAACGAAAACGAATATTTTTTATATTTAAAACGAGTATAGTGTCGTTATATACCAAAACGAAAAAATTACAAAAACTAGTATAGTGTCGCTATATACAAAAACGACATTATTGTGTAATTTGCTCATTGTGTAATATGCTCATTTTGTCAAATATTTTTCATTATTGCGTTATATGTATTCATCATTGTATTTTACGTTTTTCAACTCATTGTGTAATTTGCTCATTTTATCAAATATTTTTCATTATTGTGTTATATGTATTCATCATTGTGTTTTATGATTTTCAGCTCATTGTTTAATTTGCTCATTATTGTGTAATTTGCTCAAATATGTCAGGTTATTGTGTAATGTCAGGTCTGGTCATTGTGTCAAATATTTTTCATCACTATTTTATATATAATACATAAAAAATAGGGAAAAAATAACATGAAATATTATCTAAAACATAAAACACAATGATTAATACATATAAAACAATGATGAAAAATATTTGACAAAATGAACAGACCAGACCTGACATTACACAATAACCAGACCTGATATTACACAATGACATGACATATTACACAATGACCATTATGTCATCCATTTAAAAACAATAAAAGGACATATGTGAAGTTCAGAATCCTTCTTACTCTTCTTATTTTTAAAACTTTTTTTACCATAACCTAACCACATATATATATATATATATATTTCATACCTTATTTTAGGCATCTTGTATAAAAGCGCAATGAGCCTAAATCGCGACGGAACCAAATGCTACTAACAATTTAGTTTGGTTCGGTTTAAAATTTCAATTGTTTGGTTTTAGTTTACAAAAATCAAATATCGTTACTAATGATTTCATTTACGATTGACCCTAAAACCATCAAAACCTGATCACGAACACCCCTAGCGAGGGAGATAGGCTTATTTGACTTTCTTTTATTTTTTCTTAAAAATTATATTTGTAAAAAGGGTTGTATCATGTTATCAATGACATTTACACCTTATTTATTAAAAAAAAGTATGTAGTGTTTTAATTTTTAAAACATTATATTATATAAAATTTTACCATCCTTTAATTTATACACATTATTTGGTTCATTGTAATAAATAAAATGATATAAAAGATGGCTTTGATGTAAATATTAAAGGATGGTTGTGAATGATTATAGATTAGAGAACATATAATGTTTTTAAATGATGGATACACTAATGTGACAAGTGACTACTATACACGTGTTTATGAACATATTTATAAATGTGTTAGAGATGCTTTTTGTAATGACTAATAACATGATATTCAGTTGTAGTTAAAGGTGCTAAGCATATTGTTGTACTAGTTTAGGTAATGTATTTATTAAACCAAGTCAACAAAAGGTTCAAAGTCCAAACTAGAAATAAGATATGTATGTAAGAAGGTTCCAGGAATCAAGTGTCAAGATCATGTGATTTAGAGTATCCGGTATACCAAAGAAAAAGCATGACGTGATCTCACGTGGAGCAAAATCACACCGTGATGGAGTTTGGAACACCGCCCCCCTCACCGTGAAGAGGGGCGTGATTTCTTTGCGTGATAAAAATCACGGGAGATTTCAAAAGGAGATCCAGATATTCTATTTTTAATTGAAGATGTCAGCCCATTTTTATTTGCATTTGTCTTTCACGCATTATTTTAATATTACTTTTGCCTATTTATGTTTTCATTTAGTATTAATATTTTTATTTATCTATCTTATTTTACAAGATATTATAAGTGAACTATTTTTTAAATTTCTAATCAGGATACCAAATTTATTAATGTAATTTTTTATTAATTTTATTAATTTTTTTAGTTATTTTAATTAATGTATTTTTTTAGTAATGTTTTTTAGTTATTTTAATTAATGTATTTTTGTTTATTAAATATTATATTTTATTTTATTTAAATGAAAATTAACAAAAAAATAGCATTTAATTATCATACCACCACAATCACACGGGTATACCCCTTGCCTAGTGATGTGTAGTGTGATAATGAGGATAGTAACGTGGCGGCACGTGACGTGCACTTTATTATCACACAACACCACAATCACACCGGTATACCCCATGCCCTTAGACCCATAACATAACATAAGGAAGAGAAGAGAAAATACTAATTAGCTTTTACACTGAACCCTCTCAATCTCAAAGTCTCAAACACCCCCAACCACACACACATCTCCAAAGGGTTTTGTACTTTTATCAACATTTGTGCAAGTCAAAGATCTCAAAAGGGTTCTGCCAACATTTTCCAAATGACTCCATTTTCTTCAAAGAAAGCAACAACAACTAGAGGAAGAAGAAGGACAAAAATTCAACTTTTTTTCATCTGGGTCATGTTAATTCTCACTCATTTGCCACCCTCATCTTGCCACCACCACCACTACCACTACCACCATCACAACCACCGGAGCTCAGTATCCTCTAGCCGGAAAGCTATGTTCTTCAAATCAACACAACCACAGTTGCATGCAGCTGGAGAAGAAGGAAAGATTGTGTTTGATGAAGATAAAAGAATAATTCACACAGGTCCAAACCCTCTTCACAATTAAACTCATCCTTCATAGAGCTTTGCTAATGTTGATTCTCTTTTGTTTTTGTTACTTCTTTAATTTCTTATTTATTTTATTTATTCATCTGAATTAGAATTAATGGTAGCAAAGCTTTTAATTAGCTTTTTCAGCAATGAGGTTACAGTCTAGAAATGGTGTAGAGGGACAGAGAGGGAATTTACTGTTCTTCTAGGGTTGAAAGGTCAAAATCTGTGTACCACTTGTAATGCACAGTGCACAAGTGATAATTAGGTTTAAATCTCTAATAACTTCTTTGTTCCCTCTGAAACCATCTGGCAGAGAATTTATTGTGTTGTGTATTAAATTCTATGTTGTTACATGGCTCTCACTTATTGCTTTACTTCATGTGGCTCAGTTTTTAGCCAAAAATAGCATTGACTTGATGTTAGTATGTGTAAAGACGGTTTAGTCCTTTACATTATAATGGGTAGGTTGATTTTGTGACCTAATTGAGGGGCAAAACTGGGATTTACATTATAAGTTTGTTGTTTATTTACTCTTGGGTTTTTGCTATACTTTTGGGCCTTTGGTTACTGTCGAAAGAAAGAACACTAAAAAACTAAAACCAACAAACCCTATCTTCTCTAGTCTACTCTATACTGCCATTTACTTCAGCAGGTGCTTTTTAAGAAAAAAAAAAGTAACATGGGTGAAAGTCAAATATAGCAAATAGTAAATCACTTAATGAAGAACAATGGTTATTTGGTGTAATGATAGCCTTAAAATTTTTTATAGTGGAGGTCTTGGGTTCGAATCCTGGCAACAGCAAAAAAGGGGTCTGTGGCCAGGTAAGGGAGTTTACCCAGTTGGGGGTTCCTCCTGTGGTGGGCTGCCCTAGATGTTCTAGGTGTTGCCCCGGAAAAACCCAATTATCCTAAAATATCTAGCGTTGCCGTTCAAAAAAAAAAACTTATCGAATGAAGAGTAGGGCTTTGTTTAGGCAATTTGTTATCATTTCACTAAAAAGTGAAGTACGTCTTGAGATGTCATTGCTACGTAAGTAAAATCACTAACCAAAATTATTAAATGTGTAATTGTTTCACTATCTACCACTAATTTAAAATTATTTTTATTCTTTAATTTTAACCCAACCCTTCATGTCATCGGTTGGAATGCACCACCCAGTGCCCCACGCTCATTATTCGCCTCACATCAGTTCCCATCACGCCTGAGGTGATGGTGTTCCACGCTCTATCACGATGCCACATCATCCACGCCCATTACATACCCTTATAGCTTTTCTTTTGTTGATTCAACTTCACAAATATCATAGCTAATTAGAGAAATCAACCAAGGGTCTAGGGTTTATCGGAACCTTCACATGCGAGTCACATCCAGCACATTCGAGTCAGATACAATTTCCTTCATTTGTTTAAACGCCAGTAACTCTTTTAAACATTATTATTATTATTTTTTTTTTTAAATTAAACTCGAACTTTTTTATCTTATTTTTAATATAAATATGGTCTTGCTATATTAAAAAACGTCTTTTTTAAATGCCTAGAAATGAGCGTTTTGTACATGGTCTTTTACAATTTTTGTACCTGACATTTTTAGCGTTGTAATAAAATTAAACGCCCCAGTTGTAAAACACAATGACAAACTAAACGTCATGTTGAAATTTGATGTCGAAAGTGTAAAAACACTCCAGTTGTACAACACAATGTCAAAATAAACGTCATGTTAAACTTTGACGCCAAATTTCAACATGGCGTTTAGTTTGTCATTGTGTTTTACAACTGCGGTTTATTTTTTATCATGATGCTAAAACACTTATTTTTTAACTTGACTTTCAACCTTTCAATCAGATTACTAAACATCATTTTTTATTAGACAAGTATTCCGTTCATACTCTATCTCGAAACCCCTTGCATAGTAACTGTTTTGCACTCAAAATGTTTTTGTCCAACTTTGGAACATAACTTATACATGGTAAGTTCTATATTTTCCATTGATAAAAGATTCTTTTCACCAACACCATGAATAACCGAGAAATCGTTTGTCCCATCCAACACTTTAATACCAAAACTTCCTTTGAAGTGTGCTGGTAATCTGTCGACATCTTAAAGACCACTTTTGGACGACCTTTTATTCATTGTCAGCGATTCATCAGTAAATAGTTCGCCGGTGATCCCGCAGTAAGTTCTAATAATAAACTATTGGTAAAGAGATTACCCACAACTGTATTTGACCGTCGGTGATACTCATTTATTTTGTAGTCACAAACATCAAGGAGATAGAAATATTACACCATGATTATTACATACATATCACGACCCAAAGATTTATATCTTACACATGTTCACAAGCAACTATATATCTGCCACCATTTATTTCTATATGTGATTAAGGTTGGCTTAACACATACATATGTACGCATACACATGGATCCATTCCTTCAATTCCTTATAGTGGTTGAAGATTTATTTGCTGGCATGGTTATCCATATCTTTGAGAATATCGCAGAAATAGTCCACTAAAAGAGTTGGATCAGGAACACTTGAATTTGGCTTCTCAAACTCCATGGTCCAAACGCCCCATTGTTTACCATCTTTTTGTTCACAATGAAATGTTATCTTGAATGCTTTGTATACCTCCTCAACCAACTCTCCTTCAATTACCTTGAACACAATTTTGTGGTTTCTTTCATCGACTTCTTCAATTATCTCTGTTGCAGTTTGCTTTTTTCCATCTTTTTCATGCAGAAAAAGAAATGCAAAAAAGGAGTGAATTCAATTTGTTAATCAACATGCATGTTTAAAATGATGACGTGCACACACATTGAAGCTAGATCTTGCAGGGATTATATATAAACAAGAAAATTAGCTTCGCGCTCCAGGGTGGGAGCCCCCTGTGTCCCGCGATGGGAGGCGGATCGGCCTTAAACGGTTAATGGGGTAGCATTAATATGACTAAACACAAAAAAGAAGTGTGGTTATGTAGATAAAAGAAACATATAAAGTTACGAAGACTCGGTTGTGTTGATCGAAACATTGATAAAAGACATTTATAGAATGATATCGATATTTTTCAGTCGGTGTCACCCACGACAAAAGATATCTTCTTGGTGCAGGCTTACACCAATCTTTGCCTTTACGGTGCGGGACTTGCTCAATACACAGTCGTTCGGGGGGCTGCATCCTTTAAAGCGGTGCATGGTCCTCTCAATAATTCTCATCTTGTGTTGGTCGCTATGGAATGCTAGGAATAAATATTTATTTGATGGTCATCCAATATCCATCGTCAAAATTATCGACGAAATAAAAACGATGGGGTTATTTTGGATAAAGAATAGGGCAAATCTGAACTCCTTTAAATGGAGTAATTGGTGTTCTTTTAATTTTGAGTTGTAGGTTTGTTAGTATGTTCTAGGTGTAAGCTTCTATTCTCTTTTTTGTTTTTATTTTTTTTTTTCTGTTCCTTATGTATTTTGCTACTTACTGGCTAGCCTTGGTAATGAAAGTTTGCTTTTCAAAAAAAATAATAATAAATATAGCATTTTTTTGAAAGACGAACATTGAATGTTGGGACATCGCATCCCTCGTCACATGAGAGAGTCTCGTCCAACTTCGGCCAATATGTTGTCTTAACCGGGCCCATTTGGCATCAGAGTTGGAGAGCTTCCAAGGAAAAATCTCACCCAATACGGCCCCTTCCGGACTTGAGGGAGAGCCGAGGTTCGAACCCTGGATCGGCGTGGGTAAAACCCAGGTGCATTTGCAAGTCGCAGAAACTAATGGGGAGGGCGGGAATCGAACCTAGGTCACAAGTAGAGGTGTAAACGAGCCAAGCCGGCTTGCGAGCTACTCGAGTTCGGCTCGCTAAAAACTCGAATCGAGCCGAGCTTAAACGAGCTAGAGCCCGAGCTCGAGCCTAGATATAAGTTTTTTTAATAAACGAGCCTGAGCTTCAGCTATCGAGCTCGAGCCGGCTCACGGGCCTAAATGAGCCCATTATTTATATATATTTTTAATTAATATATTAAATATATATTTATAAAATAATAATTAGTATATATAAAGTTATGTAAAATAACTAAATAGTATATATTATGTTATATATAAAATTTATATAAAAATAATTATAAATATGTATAAACTAATTAATAATTTAATTAATAAATAATAAAAGTGCCGAGCCCGAGTCGAGCTCGAGCTTGAAAAACTACCCACGAGCCGAGCCCGAGCTTTAGAAATAAAGCTCGAATCGAGCCGAGCTCGAGCTCACAGTAAGTTAAACGAGCCGAGCTCGAGCCTAGTCGAGCTCGGGCTCGGCTCGGCTCGTTTACACCCCTAGTCAAAAGGAACAACATGTCTCTCACTTACTACTTCACCACCAACTCATTGACAAATAATAGATATAGCTAAAGTTTACATTTTTTCATTACATGTAAGCATTTTAATTATTTAGATAATTTCAAGATTTTGCCATGATTTTAAGTAATCTTAAAATATGTTGAATAAAATTAACAAAAAAAAATATTACATATAATGACCAAGAAATGAAAATAGGTTATATATTGTAATTAACCTTTGTACATATACACCATATAGAGTTCAAATCATTTAGGGCGTAATTGCAATCGTTTGCAATCATCGCTATAGGTTGATCTATCACAAAGAGGTTTATAGCGGCGATTCTTGAGACCTATATAGCCACGAAATCCATAGCAACTATTTATCATCACTATAGCTCTGGAAGGCCTATAGCAACAATAAATCATCCCTAAAGAAAGAAAAAAAATCGTCTCTAAAAGTTTAACTTCGATCAGGCGATGGCGGCGTGGTGGGATGTGGTGGGGTGGGGTGGGTGGTGGTGGGGGTGGGTGGGGGTAGGTTGGGGTGGGGTGAGTGGGTGGGGTGGGGTGGGTGGCGGCGGTAGTGGCGAAGTCATTTGGACTCGAACCCAATTGATAGTTTTTTTTTTTAAACGATGACTAATTTTGCTCCAACCCCATTTTGACCCGAAGTCATTTTGCTCCTAACCCATATTGACCCAAGCCCATTCTGACCCGAACCCGTTATGACCCGTGACCCGAACCCGTCCGACCCGTCCAGTTTTCCAGGCCTATATATGATGGAACTGCATAAGATTATGAACGTAATAACTTACCATGGGTAAAGTGCCAAACAATGGTGGATCCAACAACACCTGTGTTTCCACTTAGCAGATTACAGGTATGAACCTGCTTATCAGGGGCAATGAAAGATATGTCGTTTGGTGCGTACCTCAAGATATCATGTAACACCTTTGCACCTGATCTGATCTCTACACTCCCGATTAACTTTCCTGTTAGAGCCATCTCTCAGGTATTTTCAAAAGAATCACTTGTGTAGTTGATAAGGTTGGATGGAAAGTATACATATGCCATAAAGCCTTTTTATAGTAGTAATATAGGAAACATAAAGTTGATAAGTAATGTAAAACTAGTTAATAGCACCCGCGTGTTGCAGCAGGGTAACGTCCGACGATGGTGTTAAAATTTGTAAGTCTTGGTCTTGCTGACCTTTACACTGGTCTAAATAAACGTTGAAACACTGATAAAAATAAGCACGTCGAAACGACAAACTCAAAATCTTATAGGACATCATAGTTAAAGGTTGCAGATGTGAAAAAAATATAAAAAATGAAACCTTGAAGCATCTCTAACTTCTTCTATTTGTGTGCTTTGATTACTTGTAAATTACGATAAAAAGTCGGTTTTGAATTAAATTTACGTTGAAACGTAGAAAAAAAATAAGTGCGCATCACCCGCATTTTTTTTATTTTATAAAATATCATATTTTAAAAATTATAAAAAATAACTAAATTTGTTGAAAACATAATTATAAATAATAAAATAAAATTTAGAAAAAAAAATCTTAAATTGCAGTAAGCAGGCGTCAAAGAATTAAAAAACCATAAAAAATTAAAAGAAATCAAATAATAAAAGGAAACTAAAAAACAACAACACGAGTGGGGTACATCTAGGTGTCTAGAAACCGACAAACTTATACGGTAGCAAACGGTGGCCCATTAAGAAAGCCTAACGTCAGAAGGAATTGCATTATACAACAGTAATTTACTGTTCAGTAGTTGCTAATTGTTTAGCTAGTATAATAATTATATTAAATAGTAATAAACTTATTCAATTTTAATGCATATTTATAATTCTATATCCAGTGATGGATTCAGGAAATTTTTTCAATGTGTTCACTGTTTTTAGATGCTTCAATTTCATAGGGCCGGACACAAAAAAATCTGGGTCGGATCGATAATTCAGGTCGGGTAAAGTTATCACATAACAAAAATATGATCCACTAATGATTTTTTTCCAACGGGTTAATTTATAAAAGAAACTAGCAAAAATTTGAAACGGATTGGACGGGTCAAGACTTAATCCATCTTCTCAAATTGGTAAAAATCAAGAGCTTCAGCAGCAAATTAAGTTACATAAAATTACACATACTAATACTACTGTAAATTGTTTCTTCTTCAGTATCACCAATCCATGTAGGAACTATCTATCACCAAGCAAGTTTATCCATACCAACTTACTAACAAATTATAATTACACCACATTGAAATGTAATAAAATTTGATTTTTGATAATCAAGAATATCCCATTGAAATGCAAGACTACATCAGATCGAAATGCACACAAAATTGACCTTGTCAGTTTAAAATCTAACAAGTAAACACAAATTGACCTAATGCATTGATCCACAAAATGAAGTTTTTAGTTAATCTAAAACAATTTAATAGATGATGAAGCAAATGCAGAAACATTTTGCATCTAATAGTAAATATTATATCATACATTGTGTATGGTTCCTTCTGCATGCTATGTAAATTCTACAAAATAATAATAATCATTAATTTGGTTCAAGTTTTATCTGGTTTGTTTCTTTTTTTTCCCAGATGTATAGCTCAGCTAATTTTTAAACAACGGTTTGACACAGTTTTGATTTGGTTATAACGATTCAATTTCAAATACCAAATAAATAAGCCACCGCGTTCCCATGCCCCCAAAGGTCCAAATGAATAAAAAAAGGTTTTAAAAAACTGAGAGTAGTGTGATTCAAACCCACTACCTGTAGGTTATAAATCAAAGCCTTAAATCACTACACTACTTGTTGCACTTTGTAAGGGAGTTCACCCTATAATTTATTTAGAGGTTCACCCTAATTTTTTTACATACCGTTGTATTAAAATTTCAAAACTCAGGGGGTTCCGATGAACTCTGCTAGGTCTATGTAGGGCCGCCCCTATCTATGTCTAATTATGTAAGAGAACGCTCCGTCTCATGGTTAGTGTTTGTAGAACCGGACCGTACCGGTCGGTTGAACCGGGAACTGGACAAATAATCGGTCCAGCTGTGTGTAGTTGAACCGCTTTATTTGGACCGATCGAACAGGCAAACCGGGTCAGGTGGTCAGATCGGATATCATAATCTCATTTTCTAAATAATTTAGTATTTTAGGTTGCATATTTTATTTATTTAAAGTTTCATATGTTATTAAAATTACAAATTAACATCAAAACAAAACAAAAATGTTTTTTTTGTATTTTGTATCTGTATACATAGTTTTAATTTTTTATATTATTTATGACGTAATACGGTTCTTAAATCCGATTCAACCAGTGAACCGAAGACGACTGGTTCACTATCTGGTGCGGTTCTAAAAAAAACTTTTAAACTTTTTTTTTTCACGTCTTCTTCTTTTGTCGAACATATATGTTAAACACACAAATCATTTCTGTTTTTTAATTGTCACAAAGTGTTTAGTATTAACTAGTTTTTATCCTCGCGCTTCGCGGCGGGTTAGTTTGACTCGTTTGCGTGGATAAAACTTACATCGAATCGCAGACTCGTTATAGCGTACGATATCAAAAAACACTCGAATTTAAATAGAACTTAGTCTTTAATAAAATATAAACCAGAGCATTAACAAAAAAATTTAAGAAAACGGTGCATTCAAAACTTAACGAACGATAGTTATCATAGAAAACGGTGTCGGACCCATCGTTAATAAAATTTAAACGAAAACTTAGGCGCAACGTTAAAATAATGTTAATATAAAAAAACCTAAAACTAAATAATAAAAAAGGAAAAGAACAAATTAAAAAAATTACCGCTTCGGGTCTTCGAAAACCATAAGGAGAATACCGATATGGATTCCGATAATACCAATATCGACAATGATGTTGTTCGCCCATAATAGGTTCGGCTCATAACGGTATCACAACTGTAACGGCAATCTCTATAGGTAACAATAAAAAAACTCGATTTTGAATACAACTCTGTTTTAAAAAAAAATTATATTGAAATGTTGATAAAAAAAAACTACAAATAGTTGCGCACTCCGTATTTTAAAAAAAATTTAACGAACGAAGGTTATTAAAGAAAAACGAAATTCATAAAAAATGAAATTGGATAAAAATGAATATTATATATACTATACGGATTGAAAATTAAAATATAAAAAAATAAAATTCAAATAAGATGAGACTATTCACTCCACTTACTATTTAAATAAGAGTTATAATTATAATATTATAACTGGTAATGCATAATTAAAATATTGACTTTTAGGCTATGGTCCCATTCCGAAAGTGCCATAATGTTTTAACAATTATTTTTAATAACATTGGAAAGTTGTGTCGAACATATAATTAAACATACAAATCATTTCTGTTTTTTAATTGTCACGTAGTGTTTAGTATTAAGTATTATAGCTTGTAATACAATATTGACTTTTTTGGCCATGGTCCCATTCAGGAAGTGCCATAATGTTTAACAAAAAAAATTTATTAACATTGAAAAGTTAGGTTGAAAGGGACGTCAATACCATTTTTTGAAAGCTCGGGTATAAGGGATACATCGTTGCAAACCTTGCGGCTATTGAAATCGGATATATGTACCCGTGATTGGCTGAGGAGTGGGTTAAGAACTATCCGTTATAAAACGGTAAAATTGTAGTATTTAAAAAAAATCTAATTTAAATACTATAAATATCAGCCTAAATAAACGGGAATAGACGGGAGGATGAAAAACAGTTTCAAAGCGTTACAAAAATATACATCGGTGGTTAAACAACTGTTAACCGGTAATCCTCCCGACGAGTGGCCAATATGATTTCACGTGAATGCCTAGAGTATTTTTATAATGTCATAATTAAGTTGTACTACAAAGAGTTCTTACTTTGTAATCCATTTGCACTACTACTAGCCCTATTTGTTATATACATTCATGCATAGATCATTCAAGTGAGTCCAATTTCTTATTTCAAACTTCCAAGGATTCATATTACAAGCACCATGAAAATGAAATAATACACCCAACTTATTACTTACATATAACAATCCGAATATTTTATTTCCTTAGGTGCTGTAAGATTTATTTATTACACACACAATATTCCTTCATTGCCTTAATATAGAGCTTGGAGATCTATTTAGTGCTAGCATGGTTATCCATGTCTTTGAGAACACCGCAGAGATAGTCCATGAATGAAGTTGGATAAGGCACACTTGTATTTGGCCTCTCAAACTCCAGGGTCAAAACGCCCCACTTTTTACCATCTCTTTCTTCACAATGAAATATTATTTTGAATGCTTTGTATATCTCCTCAACTATCTCTCCTCCAATTACCTTCAACGCGATTTTGTGGTTTGTTTCATCGATTTCTTCGATAATCTCTTTTACAGTTTGCTGTTTTCCATCTTTTTGATGCAGAAAAAGAAGTAGGGAATTCAATTATGTAAATCAAGTGGTTAAATATGATGATGGACACACAAAAATACAAAATTGAAGCTAGATTCCACTTATTTTCTTGCATGGGTTATATATAAAGTTGTCACTACTAGAAAATGTGTGTCTGAAACTGAGTGGTCGCAAAACTTGCGACTAACCGGATCTTGTGCGGTCGCTAATGTTATGATTTCAGTTGCAAATCGGTCGTTAATTTTACGACCGGATTTTCGGTCACAAATTTCGATCGCATTTGCTAGTGTAGTAGTGGATCAAAATATAACTTAAGTTCACTTTTTTCTTCATTGTATGTAAGCATTTTATGTTACATAATTGAAATATTTTACCAAGACTGTAAGTAATCATAAAATAATGATGTGACCCACCGCTCCATTATTGGTTACTAAAAAAACTTGCAACATAAAATGAATAGAAACAACTTATTTTTTTCTTTCATATATAACAACCAAAGATGAAAACAACTTGTATTTTAGTGAAAACTTGCTTAAACACGAAAAAAGTTGTTTAGACAATCAACACGTGTTTGTCCTTTTTGCTTTTTATACTTTTGATTCCTTAGCCCCGGAGGATGTGGAACTAATGAACACAATGTTCATCGGGTCATACATAGTAATGTTTCGGCCCCGAAGACACAAAGACTTGTTTTTAGTATGATCGGTTTTGATATCTAAAAGTGGGTTGCGACGCAACTTGTTACCCATTTACCTGCCACTAAAAGAGGGTTACACAAAGCCTTGTTCTTTCTTAATACTTATCTATAATCCGTTCTTAGTGTAATTAACCCTTGTATATATGTAACATATATAGACTTCAAAGCATATTGAGTTCAAATCATAGGTTGCTACATATTACCCATTGAATATCAAAATTATATTAACGAACTACATAATTAGATTATGAAGAAAAACTAAAAGTGGGTATAGGAATTGAGTTTGCATAATAATACCATGGGTAATGTGACACACAATGGTTGATCCAACGGCACCTATGCGACCACTTAGCAGATTACAAGAATGAACCTTGCTAGGGCAAATGGAAGATAAGTCGTTTGGTGTGTGCCTTATGAGATCATGTAACACCTTTGCACCTGAACTGATCTCTACACTTCCGATTACTTTTCCTGTTAGAGCCATCTCTCAAGAATAATCTAAAGAAACAACTTTTCCATTGATTCTTATGTGTTGAGCTGGAACAAAAGAAATATATTTGAGGGCTAATAATATGTGCACACCAAGATCATTGAGTTGTTAAAATGTTGTTGGGCCATGGAGCCCACTAGAGGAACTAAAAGAAAAAGGGCAGTATCAGTTTAAAAAGAGGAATCATATGGCAATTCTAGTAAGGGTTAGGCTATACATACCTCATTTTTTTTAAAATAACTTTTAAACTTGTTATTTTATCATTTGAAAAAAATTATAGTTTCTAAAACTGTTCTTTTGAGTTTAAAAACACTTTCTATAAAATAAAACGTACACCCCTCCCCCTCCAACTTTTCATACCCCCACCCCATTTTACCCTATTCCAATAATCATTATTTATAAAAACGATTTTTTTTAAGTTTAAAAGCACTTCTTATAAACTATCAAACCACATCTCTTCCTGAAAATTAGGAAGTCTTCTACCGCAAATCGATTCAATATGTTCTATCAACAGCAAGGGCAATAACATATCTAGTTTCATTTTTCTCTCAATGTAGTACTTTGAAAAACTAATACAAAATAAAACACCTAAAATTTTCTTTCAAAACATAACATCGTTTAACAAGGTACTACATTAGTAAAATCACACTATAAACCTTGTTTAATTGTGATGATAAAATTTTGATTATGTTGTATACATATTGATAGACACCGAAGGAAGCAGAATCCAACCATAAGGTTATCTACATATGTAATTCACGACCAGGCAGTAGAACCAACTCTATTTGGATCTCAACCTCGCCGCATTCAACATCTCTCAATTTAAGGACCATGTCTTGTACAATTTTTCCGTTCTCCCAAACAATGGAGATCTCATTAGCAAGACAATTGTGCTTCATGGGTTGAACACAATGGAGTTTAGTACCATTTGGGATGTTGTTTTGGTTCAAACCCGTTCTAAGGCATTCTACGTACGTCTTTACATCTACATCTGCCTCTCCCATGTTGTCATCGTTACTAAAACTGTCTTTATCGTACACAGCCTGAAATACAACAAAGAAACAAACAAATATTCACTATCATCTCACTCGTAACAGAGACATTGGTACAGAGTTTGAAATACAACAAACAAAGTTTCTTTTTTATTGAAAAATGAACATTTTAGGAACTCTAGTTTCGTATAAGGAATAGTTGAGATATGATTATAATTTGGATTCAGATTTTCAGAATGCGGGTACTTACAATATGTATTGGAGCTTCCGGGTCCCTAATGGTGAGAGTCAATTCATCGTTCCACACAGGATTGCAACTCCGTTTGACGACCTTAGTCTTCGTTTTCTGCGTTAGATCGAACCAATCCTAGTTGGTTAGACTTGATAAAAGTTTGATAGATTGATTTTAGTACGACCCAAACACGCATTACATGATGACGAATTCTGAAACCAAAACACAAATGAAGATTTGTCGATTGATTACAACTTTCTTTGTTTTACATACCGTTCTATATAAATTTCGAAACTCGAGGGGCTCCAGTGAATCCCCGGGCTATGTAGGTCCGCCCGTGTTTGATGCGACGTACAATATACTCAAAAATGTTAAACTAAAAATGAAACATCCTATATGAAACGAATCTAATGACAATCTTAGGATAGATATAGCAAACCAACATCGGTAGATATAAAACATGTCTTGCAAGCAACTTATATCACTTAAGAGTTTATCAAGAAAAGAGAAACCGCAAGATTGATCCCTCTCTTCACTCGCAACTTCAATAATCCCAACACTCCTTCCATTATAATCTAGCTAGGCACTAGTTTCTTCTTTATTCAAACTAAAGATGCATTAATGTTTGGCCAAAATAAAGAGCTAGAATCTTGCCAACCACACAAATTACAAATATCATTCTTTTCTTGTAAGTGTAAGAAATTTGGACCTCCAATTTCTAGGCATCTGATCCTCCATTTATCATAAGAATAATTGCTTTAAGTTAATGGAATATTCTTTTGGGTCTTGAGTCAAATTATAGTCATGAAAAGATTAGTTAAATTAAGAAGGTGTGTTGAATGATATATATACTATGATTTTAATTTCTTATTTTCTCGCTTTTTTTCCTCCTCTATCATCTCTTACAATTTAGAAAGTTTTAATATTTTCATCCATAAAAAATGATTTGACTAGATATAGAGGACACGTATCGTGTACCTATGATTTTAATTTCTTATTTTCTCGCTTTTTATCCTCCTCTATCATCTCTTACAATTTAGAAAGTTCTCATATTTTCATCCATAAAAGATGGTTTGACTAAAAAGTAAAAGAAGTTAAGGTTTACGATTCAAAAGTCACTAAAAATATATTTTTATTAAAAAAAAGATTTAAAACTAAAACTATGTGACGTGATATTTTGTAGATTTTATTTATTTTATGTATTTCAAATCATTAATCATTATTTGATTTTATATTAATTATTATATAACTAATGCGTCATTTGTTATAATTCTAGCTCCCTAATAATCTTTTTTTCCCGTTTCTTTTCATTTTAGTATTATATTAAGGTTTACGATTCAAAAGTCACAAAAATACCCACCCTAACTTCAAGAAAAAGTCGGAAGATTTGGCAAACTTGTATTCGAAAGGGTAGGTGGATTTCCCCAACTTTCACCTTTTTATTCCCCCAATTCACCGTCAAATCCCCAATCAATCAGAACCCTAACCCTAGCCCTAATTTCTCAATTTCTTCATCTTTCATCCTCCGATTTCACCCCTGCGAATTGCCGATTGTGAATGGTGGAAATCCTCTGTAATCGGTTGATGATCTCCCCCCTCTCCTCAAGGGGGATCTCTTCTGTCGCCACCGCGTTCTGCTTCGGATCTTGCAAGGAAGGCTGGTACCACCGCTGCGTCGGCGTCGATCCCTGAATTCTGAATCGTTGACCACCGTCCTGCCATCGTAGTCTCCGCCTTTGTTTTTTGTTAGATTCGATTTGCTTAATTGTTTCTTTCGATTTTGTGTATTTGATTCGAAGAAGATATGTTGATGTACAAGCAAAAGAAGAATCAGGCCGCGAAAGGCGCCGGAAACCGGCTGCTTATTAGCATTACCGTCATCGGAAGCGCTGGTCCGATCCGTTTTGTGGTTAACGCGGAGGAGCTGGTGGCGTCCGTCATGGACACCGCGCTCAAATCTTACGCTCGCGAGGGACGGCTTCCTGTTCTTGGATCCAATATCAATCAATTCGTTCTCTATTGCCCGATCGCCGGAACCGAAGGTATTACGATCATCATATTTCTTAACTTGTTGAATTTTTATGTTATATGGATTACTACATGTATTTTGCAAAAAGAAATTTTTTTGGAGCTTTCTAGATGCTTATTTATTAATCTGTTGAATGTATATTTTATCTGGATTACTATCATGCATAAAAGAAAGAAAAACAGTTTGGAGCCGGTGCTGATTTATTATTAGTTTGTTGAATTTATATTTTTTTAACAACAATTTCTAGATCTTTTAGGATAAATATACGGTAACCTCAAGATATGACCACTTAACCACCAAGATGTCCACTATTGAATATATGTTATCTAGATTGCTACATGTGTATCTTGCACACGAAAAGAAAAAAAAAACTTTTAGGAGCCGGTGCTGATTTATTAGTGTGTTGAATTTAATGTTATCTGGATTACTATGATGTATCTTGCACATGTAAAGAGAAAAACTTTTGGAGCTGGTATCTAGCTTACTACACTAATCTTACGCACAAAAAGAAAAAAAAAAGCCTTTTTGGAGACGGTACAGATTTATTAACTTGTTGAATTAACGTGTTATCTGGATTACTACAATGTATCTTGCACACGTAGTGTTTTTAGAACCAGACCGGTTGGACCGGAAACCTATAACATAACCGGTCCGGTTGTGTGTAGTTGAATCGCTTTCATTTGAACCGGTCGGACCGGAATTCAAAAAAAAAAATTCCCCTTAAATCTCATTTTCTTATTAATTTAGTAATTCAAGTTGCATGTTTTATTTATTTAACCCATAATATAAAATTAAAATTGCAAATGCACATCAAAACAAAAATTATTATATTTTGTATCTATATACATATTTTTAATTGAAGCCGGTATCCGGCTTACCACATTGTATCTTGCGCACAAAAACCAAAAAAAAAGAACCTTTTTGGAGCCGGTACAGATTCATTAATTTGTTGAACTTATATGTTATCTGGATTACTACCTCTATCTTTGCACACAAAAAAAAAACTTTTTGGAGCCAGGGATCTCAGTGGTAGCGGCTGGTTTGCCCCGATTGCACCTCCCGAGACCCTATATATAGCTTTACTATGAATGAGATTTTACTACGCATGTTTGTTTATTAATTAGTTGAATTTGATTTCAGCATCGAGTCCGGTGGAGGCTATTGGATCTTTTGGGGTTAGAAATTTCATGCTGTGCAAGAAGCCTCAACCGGTGGAGGAGGTTGGTGATGGAAAGCCTGTGACGGTGGGAATAACAAGGAAGAACTCCGGTAGCTGGAAATCATGGTTCAATAAATCACTCAATCTTAAAGTTTCTACTCATTGAATACATGATTGATGCAATGGGGAAGTTATCTTCTCTAATAAGGTTTACAATTTCAGAAGTTGATTTGTTTCCTGTGTCTTTGTTTTGGGGAACTTAAATTTGATTCCTCAGTTGAATAAATGCTTTAAATTTCTTGATTGGTTCATGTAAGTTGTCAAGAACATTTATGTTTCTTTGATCTTTGATGAATCTTTATGAAGATTTTGTTATAGTGATTTGCATTTCATGAATTAGAAGTTGTTGAAACAGAGCATGAATGTGTGATTATTTGAGCCCAAACACAACCGTATGATTATTCGCTTTTGTTTCCTCGATTTGGAGTTGAACCTAAAACCGAATCGAACTGAATTCAAAGTTGGGTAAAACCAAACCGAAAGCCTATTTCTTTTTAAACCAAAAATCAAATTTTAATAAGGGTCTAACCGAATCGAACTGAATTCTAAGTTGGTAAAACCAAACCAAAAGCCAAATTCTAGTCGGTTTGATTTCTTTTTAAATAAAAAAATCAGATGTTAAAAAGGGTGTTCAATTGTTTGGATTTCAGGTTTGTTGGTTTGTGTTAGGCTAAATTTTTAATGGGCGGTACAGACGGGAAAATCCATAGCCAATACTTATTTACAAATATAGCCAATACTTATTTACAAATAGGAAAATCCAAAGTCAATACTTGTAATGGAATAAGTAACCAAATTGAGTTTCTTAGGAACCGAAATGGAATAACTAACCAAATTGAGTTTCTTAGAACCGAAATGGAATAAGTAATTTGGTTCAGTTTTGAGCGGTTTTGGTTCGATTTGAAACCGAATCGAAGCAAAAGGATAGTGTTTGTAAAAGTTTAGTTTACTATTGTTTCACATAACACTTGGAAAGTAGTTTAGCATATTCATTCGGCCTTGAGTGTACCTTTCATCGTCCAAATCCACATGGCTTTCAAAAGGTTATGGCAGGAAATCAGTAGAAGCAAGAATTGAACCTAAGACCTCTACTAGAGAGGAATCAGACGTTTACCACTACTCCACCCCTTGAAGGTTAGATATAGTAATAACATATGTGGTCGAACGGATGAGATCAACATGGAATTGGTACCGATGAATCAAGGAAGTGGCTGTGATCAACAAGCCTTGTCCCATTGATTCTCTCTAACGAATTTTTTTTCCAGAAAAAGTTACCAAGAGTTGGTTCCCCTTGGCAGATTCTTTGGTTGTATTAAAAGAAAATCAAAGGACTGCAATTTATTTATACATATTTGGGTTTCTTATTAAAAAGATGAGAAAGTTAATAAATTATTTTTTAATGAAACTCACATAGTCACATTAGCATGTTGATTTAATTGGGATTGAGATGTAAAAGCAACCTTTGAACCATGGGCTAGGCCCATATGTAGTTTTGATTTTGGAGTAAATTATTATATAATCTACATTTTTACGTAAAAAGACAAGAATAAAGAAAACTCTGGAAGAGCAAGGCCACAAAACGTAGATAGTAAGGCCATGTGTAATGGAATCACTAAAAAAATTCATGTCTCGTCACGTCAATCACTAAGGTGTGTAATGGTTTCATTATCCTTATTTAAAAGTCATATTTTTTTTAATTAAACAATTAACTCACTTGCGTCCCTCGCCCGTGATTTCTCACGCCTACCATTACTTAATAGAAAAGAAAGGCAGAAAAAAACATGTTAGAGAATACACCGGAAAGTTACATACGTTCTCATATGACTTATTTATTAGTATAATGATTTTTTTTATGTTGTATTCTAATTATAAAAGGTAAGAAAAAAATGTTTTGATTATTTTTTCACGAGTTATTGCTATATTTAAGACTTCTCAAATGATTTATATGATAAGTATCTAGACTTATATATATAATACTTTAAATTTGATTTAGGTAGATATTATTTTAAGAGTATAATAAAGTTCTCTTTGTTTATCATAGGAGGTGATATAAAATTTTAGATTGTCTTTATAAGAAAATATATCCTATGATATAAAAAAGGAATTCAAACGTAATTCGTTTAACAAGTTGAAGAGATCGGTTAATGATATAATTTTTATAAAAAGTTTATTATGCTTAATTGTTTATTTAAAAATAAGTAAACATTAAAGAGTATAATATTATAAACAATTTATGAGTATACATTTGAATGGTTAAAATTAAAACGTATAAATTTAATATAATGAATGGCGTTACATTTAATATAAGATTAAGTGTAATAGGTTAACGCCTTATACATCTCTGCAAATGAGGGCTGCTAAACACCGTTTCACGGACATCGTGATTTTAACGGGCGAGAAGGAGAAAGAGAGGGGGGGTTGATAGTGAGATGGCCCAATGAGCCAGGGGCGTTAGGCGGCTACACATAGTTTAATATAAATAATATGATAAATTGTATTGTAAAATCTACACTATTTCAATGTATTGATTAGAAATAATTTACATTATATTTTATATTTTTTTTAATATTTTGATGTGTAAGTTGAAGATGATATATTCCTACAATTCTTTGTTAAGAATGGTAAAGCAATTGCACCTCTAGAAGAAAATGAAAGAGGTAAAGTTGATAAGGACCTTTATTAATGTTTATAATGACATATCAATAATTCAATTGCTTAGTGTTATACAATATATATTAGAGTCATTTTCACTTGAATTACATATTACTTTAATTAAATCACCACTTAAAATATTGAAAGGTTGGACCTAGCTTTATTCCTCAATGACTTTAAAGGCAAATCATCAAATGAATAGGATAGGGACCTTTCTATTTTCATATCTACGTAATATATTAAAGAAAATAGTTTCTAATTTGTATATTTAAATAATGGCAACTATTGCTAAATTTAAATGATTATAGGTTTTATTAAAGTTTTAAATATTAAATATGGTATACAGTTTTTTTCAACTATCTTTTTGTTAAATTGTCTTCGTGTATTTATAACACATTACAATGTCAAATATATTTATTTCTTAAGTTAATTACATAATGGTTCGTGTGGAACGTTTGTATTACATGTTTAGTTATTTATTTAAAAATTACGCTCTATAATGTTTATCAAACCGTGACATGTTCTATTATTAAACCAATTAAAGCCGTATAAAATAAAGATTTTACCTTTTTATTTCAAAAAGAATAAGCTATAAACCTTACGTTACAAAATAAAATATAATTATGTATTTATATGTAACCGAAAACAAAACTGTTTCCGGTATATATGCATCAAAAAGTAATTACAGTTATGCTTATATTGTTTCTTATAAGTATTCACATATATACTTGGATATGTTATACAAAATTTGTACATAATTTATAAAATGAACTCTTTCTCTAATTGTAGTGAGAAGAGGTCATTTTATGCTCGATAGCCTAACATGAATATTATCATAAATTTACATAATTTTAACCCCTAATTCTTCAAAGTAAGTTAGAACTTATCATTACTCTTCTTTTGAGTTATTCCCTCGATTTCTTACAACAAAAAATAATATATTTTTTTAAAAATTCTTGATAGCATACAAAGTACATATACTCTTGTGAAATCTGTCTTGCATCTTTAAAAACATTCATAGTAGTCTTTATTTCTATATTTATCTTTATCTCTATTATTCATATAAGGGAGGATCAAATAAGAAGTTGTTTTCGGCTAATAACTCTAAGAAGTGACAAAAACATTAAGAAACGATATCAAACGAACTCGGATTGAGCTCATTCCAGCGGCGTTGGAACCGTATCGTCGAACTCTACCATCTTAGCTTTTAGGGTTTAGATCTTAGCGTTGAATTTTAGGATTTTAGTCTTAGGGTTTAGCTTTAGGGTTTAGCTTATAGGGTTTAGATTTTAGGGTTTATGTTTTTTTTGGGGGGTGGGGTGGGGTGGGTTTAGGTTTTTGGAGGGGTGGGGTGGGGGGGTTTAGGTTTTTGGGGGGGTGGGGGTGGTGGTTTTAGGCTTTTCGGGGTGGGGTTGGAGGGGGGTTTAGGTTTTTGGGGGTGCGGGTGGAGGGGGGTTTAGGTTTTTGGGTCCGGATTAGAGTTCGATGAGACGGTTCCAACGCCGCTCGAATGAGCTCAATCAGAGTTCGTTTGACCCACTTCTTAGCGTTTCTTAGCGAAAAACCACTTCTTAGCGGAACCTTCCCCTATTCATACATTTTTTTTTCTATTTTATAGCTTTATCAGTATTTATATCCCTATCTTTAAATTTTAAACTTTAATATTATAAATTCTCTAAATATAGAGATTCATTTTTGTCAATTTTTATATTTTTTATAAGTGTTTAGAAATAAAAAAATAATAAAATAAGTGTTTTTAAATGAGATATAGATAAAGAAAAAGATATAGAAGGTTAAATAAAATTTAAAAATAAATATAAAAAAATATAATATTTAGTTAAATTATAGAAATAAATATAAAGATGTTGCTCCTAATGCTTTAAATATGAATAGAAAGTTGTCTTGAGATTTATGTAAATTAAACTTTCATATCACCATCTAAAACTGTGACATTCTGGTCAACCAAATAATCTGCCTATTTACTCGATAACCTTTTTAAAATTTAATTGATAAAATGAGAAATTTATGCTTTTAAGAGCATTAAATATAAATAAGTCCAAGAACATGTGCTGAAAAAGATATTTCAACAACGTTTGTTAGTAATCTAGGAGAGAATTAATCCGAATATCTAAAATTTTCTCAGGATAAAGGGTAAAAAAGTCATTAAAACAATTTGTTTACAAAGTTCAAGAACTTTAGATCAAACTAAAGTTGCAAGCTTGGACTTTGACTTTATGTAAAAAAAAGTTACATATTATATAATTAAAAATTCACACTGATCCTATTTTCATTCAACCCCTTGAGAATATTACAACATTACATACCACAAACACATCTTTCACTTAACTCCAATTTTAACCCCCAACTACAAATTTTAAATTTAAATAGAAAATAAAACTTAAATATTACTTTGGTAAAATAAATAAACAAAAAACCCAACAGGTGGACCCCACCTACAGTCTTAGTTTTCATTTTCCAACTCAGCAACTTGCAATATCTTTTCTTTCCTGGTTGGTACTGAGTTAGCCCAACTCGTTCCATCTCCTTCTCCGAGTTTACTCATCCGATTTGACTCATTCGAGTTCAGCGGAGCTTCCAAGCCGACGTGGTGATGAGCGGCCGAGTGTGCCAACCCAACATCAGGCAGCCGTCGTTTTCCTCGACTCGGTATCCATCTCCACCAGCGAACAAAGCAAGCAACATACTCGCTTGCTTGTACGCATTAGAGCCCAGATGAACCGGTTGGAATCCAACCGATTCAAACTGGGCTTTCCACTGACTCAACGTCTGGTGACGTTCAACACGATCCACACCTTCACACGCCACCACGTTACATATCTGCTTCCCCAGATACACCTCCGACATAATCTTATCCTGACTACTCACTGTCACACCACCACCCTCCATCACACCACTGCCATCCCCGCTACTCTCGAGCGAGTCGAAAAGCGTCGAATAATAATGCAACGACTCCGTAAACCGTTCCAAAAACACCGGCCCGTTATGATTCGCTTCTTGCTCCACCACCGTTAAAATCTCCGGCTTCATCTCCTTCACCGCGGATAAAACCTTCTCCACCGCCCCCGGCCGAGCCAACAACTCGTGCATCTCGAAAACCGAATTAACCGCCACAACTTCACCCTCTCTTAAATCGAGCATCCCGGGTTCGAGATCGGCTAAACTTTCCGCGAGAAAACCCCTAAATTCGAACTCAACAAGAATCCTATCCGCCAATTGCGCCAATTTCCATCCGACTTCCTGCAAATGATCCGTATTATCATCCAACGGCGGTCCGATTCCGGTCAATCGAAACGTAGGCGGACCGCCAGGGCGAAGAGCCAACGCCTGCATCAACGCCGGCCACTGCATACCTTGTTTCATACTGAAATCAATCACATGAACCTTCTTCTTACCTGCAAAAGCTTCTAGAATCGCTTGATTCGCCGTAAAATGTGCGAATTTGAGGTACGGACACGTTTCATAAAAATGCATCTGAAGCAGATCTCGAAACGCCGGCGAATCCTGCGGCGATTTAGGGTACAGCCGGTAAATCCTCCGAGCTAGGGCTTCCGCGAAATACGTGGCAACTTTCCTCATGGCGCCGGCTTGAGACACGGCTAAAAGTCCGGCTTGTTTGACTAGGGTTTCAGCTCGCTTCACGTCGTCCTGTTGTACGGCGTCGGCGCAGGCCATCAGCGTGTGAACCAGCCGGATCCCGTTCTCCTGAGAATCAACAAGAACGATAGGGTTAGGAGTGTGCGAGCCGGCGGATGTCGACGGAGACGAGGGTTTAGGTTTCTTCGTCGGAGGGTAAATCATCGCTTGTAGATCGTCAACGCAGTCAACGCCGGTGTAATTGACGCCGCTGACAAACGGCTGTGAAACAGGAACCGGAACGATGGGGTTAAGCTCGCAGATCATCGATTCCAGCCACGAAGATAGATCGGAAGGGTTATGGTGTACGGAATCAGACGCAATTTGCGACAATCCGTCGTCGTTTCCAAAAACGCCCTCCAGGTGTTCGATCTTTTGCGCGACATCAGCCATGTCAGATGACTTGACTTTATAGCCTAAAACCGCCAGCAATTCGTCGACTCCGGCGTCTTGTTCGTGAAACTGGTCCGACATCTTGGATTTTCCGGTGAGATGAATGATGAATTCTGGGATTGGGGGATCTGGAAGGGAGAGAAGAAGGTGATTGGTGGAGGGGTAGAAATGGAAGATGAAATACAAGTGGTGTGGAGAAGAGAGAGATGAAGAAGCGCTCGTGAAGGTGGGCGCGACAACCGATGGATCAACAGGCGGACAACACAACACAAGTTTTATACATTTTTAATAACATATTATAAATAATTTTTTTAAAGTTCCGATATTTTTTTTTCCTTTTTTTTTGACAGTCTGATTTAAAAGCAATGAACATAAGTGGGTTTCATTTTATATATATTTTAAAGTTATTTGGAGTTAAAGTGGTAAAGTTTTTCTTAAGGTTAAGAGTTCGAGCATCATCTATGACATATTTGTGTAAATTATTAGAAGTAGTTTAGGTGGTCATCAGAGCCGGTCCTGAGATTCCTCAAAATGTTTTGGGCCCGGGACATTTAAAAAAAATGGCCTCATAATATAAACTCATAATGACAGAATAAAAAACGAATAACGATTATTTTGTTATTTTTTAATAAGTTTAAAAACCTAGTGGGTTTTTTTAATTTCTAAGTGGGTTAATAAGATAAATGGATAATACAAGTAGTGGGCGTTTTTTTAATTTCAAAGTGGGTTAATAGTATAAATGGATAATACAAGTTGAACATTTTATAAATATGTATATACTAGAAAATATGACCCGCGCGTTGCGCCGGGTTTGCGAACCTCGTTACGCGCATTGCGGCGAGAACAATAACGTCACTAACTACATAAAAAACGTATGAAGTTGTCACGACTCGGTTATGGAGTTCAAAAATTAGATAAATTGTGGCGCGAATAGGAGTTAATATTGAAACGATAAATTCGTTAAACTTGAGGTGGTAAAATTAATAATTTACAAAGCTAAGGGTGAGTTTTGCCATTTTATCAAAGTGGGGGGAGAAGTGTCAAATTACTAATTTATAAAGTTAGGGGTTAGTTATGTCATTTTCACACAGTCAGGGGTGTCAGATTAATAATTACAAAGTTATGGGTGACTTTTGTAATTTAACTAAAGTTAGGGAGAGCAATAATCTATTTTAAAAAGAAGAAAAATAAAAAGGAGGGCCGCAAGAATCGAACCTGCAACCTCCTTGAGTGGAAGAACATTAACAGGTAATTTAAAACCAACTCATCTAACTCAAACTTTTGTAATATTCTAAAACATGAAATATGTAACTGGTGAAGAAAATCTAGAATATCAAACTCAAGTATTTTAAAAAAAAACTACGGGCCCCTTATAATACCGGGTCCCGGACGGTCGCCCTTCCCGCCCCTCTTAGGGCCGCCCCTGGTGGTCACAAAATGTAAAAATGTTAAAAATAAGTATTTTACACAGTTTCCAATAAGTTAGAATTAGTTGGTTCATTAAATTTAAATGATGTAGTTATTTCATTAAATTTAAGAGGGCTTCAACCAAGTTAAAAGTAACTATTTTAGGCCGTTTGTTCATTTAAGCTAAGGGCGTGCGTAATGGAGGCGTGAACCACCTGGCCCTTTCACGATGTGGAACACATTCCCCCGGGGTGTGAAAGTTGGCGTGGGGGGTTGGGTGTGAGGCATTTCACGGGCGTTGGGGGCTAGTGAAGTGTGTATATATTTGTGTGTGGATAGTAAAACCACTAAGCATCTTAGTGATTGCCCCATGTTGATGTGACGATGGAATGGCAGGCGTGAATATGAAACCACTACGATGGCCTAAGATGGCGTAAGAACATATAGTTCATGTAATACAACACACACATAATCATATATACACACAATACAACATGAAATATAAAAGTTTGTAAACATTGGGATGGGCAAGAAAATAGTATGCGTCAAACACTCTACTTTACATTTTACTTTATACACTATCAACATCAATTTATTAGATAATGTTGGTTTGATTCTTTAGGAGCTAAAGTAATTGATACTCAATGATCAGTAATGTTGTCTCGTTAAAAACCTTATTAAGAAAACTAATTGCAACAAAACTTAGATAAATGAAAAAAAAATATATACTTAAATAATACCCTCCCTTTAACATATGTATTTTCATTGGGACAAAGCTTAGTCTAAAGAACGTAGCTTAGATGGTTTTTTAAACATAAAAAGACTTTTTTATAATTTTCTTAGTTAAAATAAGTATTTTAAAATTTGAGTAATACTTAAAGTATATAATTTGTAATTTGCTCTTAAGAATAAGTAATTTTAAAAGTTGATATAAATAAGCTTTAACAGAAGTTCATCATCGTCACAAGAAAATATGCTTTTAAGAGGTTGTTAAAAAAACGATATAAATGATATCGTTTGTTCATTCAATTCAAGATGGCGTAAAAGCATACATTTTTCTCTCATTGTGATAAATTTTCTATTTATGTAGGATTTAATTTTCTAAATTTATTTTTATTTGGATAAAACTCTTGAGATCACGTTTCTATTTATAATCTTTAAGGTGTTAATTTGTGTGTATTTATAGTCGATCTGAAAAATCTAACTTATCCTCTAAAAAGTGAGAATATCTCATCCAAGTAATATGTATTTAGTGAGAATATAATTTTAAAAATACTACACCAATGACTAAACTATCTACATAATCGACTGAAAAACCAACTTCAATATATTAAAACTTATTCATTATTTTAATACTAAATGGTTATCTAAAAAATAGAAAAAGAAATAGAAGCAGAATTAGTTAGCTTTTATTATTTAAATAAGGCAAATTGATTTTTAATAATCTAAATTATAACTCATTGGCTGATAATAATTCAAACTAACAGTTTGACTGGTGATAATCTTAACTTTCACTTTTGTTGTCAATGGGAGTCCCTGTATAATAGTTATCATATATTTACAATCGATTCCTACACGATTTCGCTTGTACGTTTCCCATTTAATTTAAAATAGTCATTTTGAAAGAAAATAAGTGTAATTATATTGTTTATGCTACTAAGAGTGCTATTGACAACAAAAATGAAAGTTGATATCATTACCCGCCAAACAGTTAGTTTGGATTATTCAATAAATTATAGTTTGGACTATTAAAAAATAATTTACCGTTAAATAATAATGTTTGGCAGAAAATTAGGGATTGGGAATTCAAGTGGAAACTGTTACATACAAATCAAATTATAAGAATATGTAATCTTTTGGGATTTAAGTGCATTGTATTTTTTTTTTAACGGCAACACCTACATATATTCTAAAATAATTGAGTTTTTTCAGGGTAACACATTAAAAACATCCAAGAGAGTAAATCCCTAAAATAACCCTCAACTAAGTAAACCCAATGACATGACCACATATCTCTTTGATGTTGTGGCCCGGGTTCAAATCAACGACCTTCTATTTAAAAGTCATTGAGATTCTGTCAAGACAACGGCCCTAACAATTCATTTTCAAATGCGTCATATTAAAAACATGTTTTATCATAAATTTATATAGTGGTAGTTATTACAGCATTAAAATTAAAAAAAAAATTGATAAAGCAATGTAAGAGGACACTTGTATTTAGGAGAGAGGTGTGTTTTCGTCCATGTAATTACAAAGCTTTTGGAAATCAAATGATAAATATACATAAATCTAATTCCTAATGTAATTGGTCTAGACGCACCACGAATGTGTCACGTGGTACATGTAAAGAAACGTGGGCAACTTAGATGTGTCATGTAAATAGTTCTTGACACACCGTTATATGCTTCAGTTTATCAATCTTTTAAATATATGTTTTTTAGATATGACAATGTTATACTCGAATAAAAAAAATGTTTAATTCCATGGTATAATCTTTTTTAAATAATGAATTATATAAAAGTTTTTTACATTTAAAAAATAATAAAACTCGGTCAAGCATAACCAACACTCATTTAGTTACCAAAGTTTCTTCGATCATCTTAATAATTGATTATTTAGAATTATTTTTACACTTTTCTAAAAACTTTCTACTTTTTATTTCAATTACTTTTTTTTCGAATAACTTTTTATTATATACAAGTTAAATTACTAGAAAAACTAACTATCACTAACCAAAAAATCCAACTGTTAATTTTTGGGAAATTGTCAACGAATCCCGGATCTAAAAAATTATAAGATCAACACAATTTACAAACATAATCCAAAAAAACTAAAAGAAAATAGTTTTTCTTATTTTTTGTCGACCGATGAAAATAAAAAAAATATTTTATCAAAATTTTACAGACGGATTTCGTCTTAAAGTGATAGTATTGGTTCTATATATTCAAATAAATTAAATATCATTTCAAATTATTTTTATGAGAACTTGTATCCGATTATTGGTAAATTGATTTTTTTGTCATTTAAAGTTATATTTGATTATTAATTAAATACTTTTATTAGATCATATACAATCTATTGTTAATATCAAGTGAAGCAATATTCAAATATGTTAAGTATTGATACGCACGAGGGTAGTGAATTTACGTTCCGTTGCAGGCTTGTATTTTTTATTTATTTAGTTGTTGGAAATTATAAAATTTCAAAATGCGCTATAATATAATTTTTTTTAGTTTATTGATCACATCATGTTTCACACACCATTGACTTATTTTTATGTATAATAATTATACATCATTAAAGAACTCAAATCAATCTTTTTTTTAATTTAAATTTATATATAACTCCTAAGATTATAATAAAAGTTAAAATTATTTTTTGAAAAAGTTTAAAATTAATTACTATATAATAAATAAAGGTTTTTGTATTCTACGTATCGACACCATATTCAATTTTATCATTATTTTCCCGTTATTCTCTCTTATTAAATGCATCCATATCTTTTAATAAATTACTAATTATAGTAATAAAACACATTTATTTTAAATTATCTTTTATTCTAAAAAAACTTTAAAATCTAATTATGTAATTTTTATTTTCAATCAAACTGTAAATGAAAGTCAAATTACATTAAATAGTAATTGACGTATTTCTGAAACCCAATTATATATTATTTTTTACATATTTTGAATTTTGTTTTATATTCTTATTATATAGTAATACATTTTTACACCTGTAAAATAAATAAATAAAATTTGAGAAATATGTATTGATATTTTTCACCCGTGTGTATTACACGGGGTCTAAGCTAGTTAAGTTTATATAAAAAAGTTAACTAATTTTTATTTTTTTTACTCTAAATTTTATCTATTATTATTTGTTTTTTTTATTTTGTATATAAACATAATATATATTTTTTTAAATTTAAGTTAACTATTATTCTTTTTTTTAATTTAAGTTAACTATTAAGTATTAAAAATGTTTTGTGATTCATATTGCCACGCGCTCCGCGGCGGAGAACAAATTTTAAACAGTTAAGACAATGATATTAACGTTTATAAACACGAAAAGAAACATGATTAAATTAATTTTGCCCTTCGTTCTGCGGCGAGAGGCAGACCTTAAACGGTTGAGGCGGTGACATTAACGTGGCTAAACACACTAAAAACGTGGTTAGATATATAAAAGAAACATATGAAGTTACGGCGACTCGATTGTGAAAAATGAAACATAGACATTTATATAACGGTACCGATGTTTTTCAGTCGGTGTCTGTCTCATTCTTCACAATACCAACATGTTACCGCCAGTCGCTATAACCCACGCTACATAAAAAATAAAATTGATTTTAAATAGGAAAATAAACAATCAAATTTATTAATAAATAAAAAATTAATTTACAACTACATAATTAACAGATTTTCTAAACCAGTTCCGGTTCACAAACCGGTTTTTTTCACAATATATATTTGTTTATCCAGTGACGGAAGTAGAACTTTTTTACTATGGGGTCATAATACAAAAAATCTATAGTCAACATAAAAAAAGTTGTCGATTTACACAAAAAAACTTTACTAGTGAAGTATTTTTCTAAAGACTAAAAAAGTTTTTTTTAGTTATATATGTTCATAAATTTAAAAAAAATGATTAACTATACATTTTTATTAAATAAAAAATTATACGACGATAAATAGTATAATGATAAATCCTAAATCAAAATAAAAATATAATTAATTGAATAATATTAAATAAAGAAAAACACTCCTATACAAACTTTACAATCTTTATAAATTAAATAAACTAAGGGATTTACCCGTCTAGTGTTGCGGCGTCGTCGAAACGTACAACAACTCGAACCGCCCCGCGTTGCGATGGATTCGAAACACACAGTAACTCGAACCACCCTGCGTGACGGCGGCGTCAAAACGTAGACTAACTCTACCGCCCCGCGTTGCGACGACGTCAAAACGTATAGTAACTCGAACCACCACGCGTTACGGTGGCGTATAAACGTAGGTCGTAATTTAATTGAGTTACAGAAAAAGGTTTATTATAGTTGAGGAACCAAATATTAAACTTAGATGAAGGGGCTAAATAGAAAAAAATATTTATTGTCTTTTACTACTTATATATTGGGGTTTAAGTTGATAATAATTACCATTTTGACATCATCCATATTTTATCTTTTACAATGAAAGATGACATTCTCGTAATTAATCTCAAATGAAACGCAAATTTATAATTTCACATAAGTTACTATATATTTCATATGGTTAATCAATAACAATAAGAATAATATAAAATAAAGAGATTTGTATTTTGTTTTTTTATTTATTAAAATTAGAATAAAGTGAAGAAAATGAGGTGAGAATGAATATAAATGTAATGATGATGATTTGATGTTTGGGTGAAAAATAAAATTAATGTGGTGTATTAATTTTAAATGGTGTATTAAACTCAATACCTATTAATATTTATATTATATTTCACTACTACAAAGTATTTAAATATATTAAAAGTTATGAATTCAGATTTCTATCCACGTTTGATTTGATTTGCCAGCTTCAAGCAGTTTAAAGTTTGGTTTACGTTTTCATTTAATTAAATATGAAATTGTTAGATTAAATAAAATATTTAATTTGTATACCTAGTAATTTTTTTAGACAAATAACTTAAACTTTAAGCAATTTTAAAGTCAGCACTGACTAAAGCAACTATAGGGAAAATCTGCTTCGCACTCAAAAAAAAATTGTGTTTTGAACCAAAATACTCATAAACACACCAAAAAAAATGTTTTTAAAACAAGAAACTCTCTGAGTGAAAACTGATTCGAATAAGGAAATTACTGTTTTGAATCTTACTAACGGTGTTTTAAAATTTTGTTTTCAGGTTGAAGAAAGTCCGTTCGTAAATTTAAATACAAAACTTTTTTTTTAATTTTAATTACAATACAGAAAGAATATGAAGTAGAAAGTTAGCTTTTACAACTAAAATAAGATAAAATAGAAAAAATGAGATGAAGTAGAAAGTTATGACTGAGGATTCGTATCAATATTAGTCCCTTAAAACAAATTTCAAGTCTCACAAGAGAACTTGTTTATTTTTTAATGGTACAATAACTGAAGCAGTGTGTAATGTCGGGGAGGACACTAGCACCCGAAAGAATACATTGAGTAAGAGCTGAAGTAGGAACAGAGAGTTTGCTCGAAAGCTTTATTCTGTGTTTGTTGTGTAAACTAATGTGTCTTTCAAGTAAGGAGCAGCTTAGTATTTGTATTGAAACAAAACAAAACAGCTAAAATAAGAATTAAACGAAAAATTAAATTGTATTAAACGTATTCAATGCATTTTAATGTGTTTAATTCACCAAAGTGTAACTTATGTTTCAGTTCAGTTGTGAAAGTGTGCATTAGTAGGAAAACCTGTGTATCAGTAACAAAATTAGTCTATTGGTAGCAAATGTAGTGATGAGTAGCAAAATTACTTTATTGGTAGCAAAAAAAAAGGTCTTAATCCCAAATTTTCACAGCTTTCACTGAAACAAATACACAACTTCGAATACTGATATCTCGTTTATCTTAGCATGTATAAATCCCTAATGGGAACTTCCTTTTCATAATTTTTTTTAACATTAAGACTTTATGGTTCAAAGAAAATTATATATTCTGGTTATATGATAATAGCATATTCAAAAAACAATCATTAATGAAATTGTTTTATGGGCTTGAATATTCTTACACCCAACAACTTTACTTCAACACCCTGCTACAACCTGTGTGCCTCGTATAGGGCTATATGAGGTGTGTAGACCCTAAACTTAAAAGTCAGACCTGAAGGTGTCATGAGTTGTCTGGCGGCTGTTCTATACGAGGCGTATAGACCCCTTGAGATTTTTATCTCTAAAGTTGGTTGATTTCTTTTTCATAGGCTTATACATGGAGTATAGGCATATACGACAAGTATAAGATTTTTTTTTAATATTAAAAACATTTTATTAAAGCTATGACCTCGACATTAATTGGGTTGCGTATAACCTATACGCCACCCATTACCTAGACCATACGACACGTATAGCTTTATAGGTATCGTATGGTCTCAAGAATGTGTGGCGTGTTGATTATATGCCTCACATTCCCCTATATGCTACCCATTGCATTGCATGTTCATATTCTTCTTCAACAGACGAACTATATGTCATGTATAGGTTTATATGAGACGTATAGCTTAGGTTTTTTATTTTTATTTTTCTTGAACTTTATGCCAATCTGTAAACATTGATGGTGGTTGTAATAAGTCATTATAGACCATAATAAGTCTTAATGGATGATATAAGTTCATGTTTTACATGTATACCGATAATTATTTGGCGTACATTGCTATGAATAGTCATGATTGAACAAGTTTAACTAACTTTAACAATGTTTAACTCATACATGTCATAGTGATCGTAATGAGTAATCATAAACTATAATAAGTCTTAATAGATGATATAAAGTTCATGTTTGACTTGTATACTAATAATTATTTGGCCTACATTGCTATATTTGGTCATAATTGACCAAGTTTAACTATTTTTGACAGTGTTTGACTCATACAAATCATAGTGGTCGCAATGAGTCATTATAGACCATAATAAGTCTTAATAGATCATATAAGTTCATGATTTACTTGTGTACTGACAATTATTTGCCTACATTGCTATCTTTAGTCATGATTAACAAAGCTTAACTATTTTTTATAATGCTTAACTCAAATGTTATAGTGGTCGCAATGAGTCATCATAGACTATAATAAGTCTTAAAGGATTATATAAGTTCATGTTTGACTTATATACTCACAACTATTTGGCATTTTCTGTTTCTCCCGTTAGACGACAATTTTACCGTATCAACCTCCCACGGTGGAGGATACAGACCAGTTCTGACCATTCTTTCAAACATGGTTCTCTACCGGTGTCGGAATGTCTATGACAGGTGCATTAGAAGATAAGTCGTTCTGATGCCTTCCGTTTCTCTCGCTTCTTCCATTTCTCCCGTTAGACGACATCTTTTTTTTTGCCGAACGACTTGTATAAAGTTTCTCGACTTGTGTGAATTGAACGAAAAGTTGAATTAACACGTAACAGTATTTATAATAAGTTTTGACGAAATCTATCAATCGAACAAATGGAGATACTTTTTGAAAGAGCTTATATGCCTCGTATAGCTCTATACTAAGCTTATAACTTTCCTAATTTTCAATGACAAACATTTTGCATAAAGTACATCGTACCCTATATGCCTCGTATAGGGCTATATGTGGCGTATAGATGTACCTGATACTCTATACGCCACGTATATGGCTATACCAGACGTATAGGGTACGATGTACCTTCTGAAATATGTCTGACATTGGAAATTGAGAAAGTTATACGCTTTGTATAGAGCTATACGAGGTGTATAATGGATGTGAAAATAGGGATTGGGGTGTCAGTGTCGTATGACCACTGTTTTAATTCAAAATACATTCAATATCTAGACCTTTTCATTTTTTTATTGTTGATCCTAAACTCGGATAAATGAAGAGAGTTTTGTAAAAATGTAGGTTTGAAAAGGGCTCTGTTATAACTTCGCTTAAAACCCGCAAAATGATTGAGCCGCTCTGCAGCTGGTTCATATATGAGTTTGCTAATCTTCGAAATACGTCTATATTGCCTTTAAAATGATGTACTTCATGTTCATACAAGAGGGCTATTAGTGCATGCTACAATAAGATACAATAATGATTATGAGTCACGTGTTGTCAATCATCGTAGGCCCTAAACAGGCTAAATAACATGTCACCAATCATCTATTCATGAACCTCGTTCAAAATCGTTTACGAGCCACTCGCTAACACAATGTAAGTGCTAAGGGTGGAGATAGTGGTAAAAAAAGCCCATGAAATCATCCTTTTTTACCCAATTAAAATGTGTCATGTCATTTTTACCTTCTTGAACCCTCTCCAACCCTAAGAGGAGGGTGTGGAACCAATAAGCCCTTGATTTTTTTTTAATTATTTCATTAAAACAAATAAAAAACCTCATTTCATTAAATAAAAATTAAAATGATACATATTAAAAACCTAAAATTTAAAAATAATAAAAAGAAAAAAAACGTCAAACATCTAAATAAAAAACTAAAATAACCTAAAAATTACACGACCAATTGTATTTTGCCTCAATTTCCCGTTTACGTTTGAGTACGATCGAAAGAAAAGGTTCGGGGATATCATCATATTTTTTTATAAAGTATTCCAAGTCGTGGTCATGTTCTTCTTTGAAAAGCATTTCTTGTTGTTTCTCCAAGAGTTGCAACGCGAGTTCATCCCGTCTTTGTTTTGTTTACTCCCTTTTCTTACGGTATTCCAATTTTTTATCTCTTTCAACATCTTTAGACGCCTTATATTCGGAAACAACCTCCAATAAACTATTGCTTGAAGACTCGGTGGTTTTCTTTCCTTTGCTTTTGCGAGTCGGTAGGGATTGTTCGTTTAAGTCTGGGAGGTCTCTCGAGGAAGGGTTGTTTGAACCTTCATTTCCGGAGTCGGATGTTTTTGATTTCTTGGACGATTGTTGTTCAAACTCCTCACCCATAACCGCGACGACTTTCCATTTGGGACGGTCTTTGAGAATTTCCCATGGCTCGATGAAGGTGAAACCTTTCCTCTGGTAGAGGATTCGATAATTTTTTTGTGCTTCATTCATGATGTTTGCATCCGACATCCCACTACCCCAACGACGTTTCTAAAAAAACATAAAATTAAAAAATTATGTTAATACATTACAAAAAAATAAGCAATAATTAAAAGAGACATTCTTAAATTTACCGCTTGCGTGTATAGGCCGTTGAAATTGTTGATCTTTGTGTTCATTGACGTCCACTTTGAATTCAATTGATCTCTAGTACGGGTGGTTCCACCAATTAAGCCGTCGAAATGATATAGCACACGTTGACAAAAAGATTCGACTTTTTGTTGATCATCGATTGTTGGGTCCTCGGATACATGTATCCACGCTTTAGGTAGAGCCAAATGTTCCTTTTCGGTACAAGGCCTCTTGTCCGCACGGTTCGGGAACTTTGCTTTACCTTTACGTTGTTGAGTTTCTTGTGCTTGAGTTTCTTCGTCTTCTTGATCAATATCAAAATCGACATTTTGAAACGGGTTAAAGTCTTCTTGAGCAAGCATTTCCAACTCTTCCATTGGAAGCGGAGTTTCTTGTACATCGGTGTCAACATGTCCGGGGGGACTAAAAGGTTGATTTTGATATTGAAACGATGGAAAGGGTTGATTTTGATATTGAAACAATGGAAATGGTTGATTTTGGTATTGAAACGGTTGGTTTTGGTATTGAAACGATTGGTTTTGGTATTGCGGTTGCGGATGAGATGTCCGAGGTTGACTTTAACGCGGTCGTTGCGGTTGACTTGAACGACGGTTTTGCGGTTGAGAGGCACGCACTTTGGGACAGTATTTTTTGGATGAGGATGAATCCATTTTTTTAGAGTTTGAAAAGAGAGTGTAAAAAATTATGTATGTAAAATGTATATTTATAGATAATTTTTTTATTATTTAATTACCCAACCCACCCCTCTCCCAACGGTCCTCTCCAACGGCTAGAATAGGTGAACGGCTCGCGGCTTCAAACGGGTATTAAAACCCGTCCCATTTAACCCGTGTGCAACCCGCGACTAATGTGGCGGTGTTACCCGTTCTACCCGCCCAATCCGTGTAAAGCCCGTCCCTCCACTCGGTCCTCCCTTAAGAACCTCTTTTAATAAAATTTGTTGGTCGGGTTAAAGTTGATTGTAATGCACAATAAATACACATGCTTTAATTGTGTAGGCTTCTCTGTTTGGTCAAACATAGTGAATGAAACTATCATTTTTCCCATTAATTTGAACAACATAGAACCAAAGGCAACCATTGGTTATTCTGACTTCAATTTGCCTTTATAAAGATTCTTTTCCTGTCAAGAGTTTGATATCTACATTTTTACCCTCTGACTTTTCTAAATAACAAGTAGGTCCCTCAACATTGAAAGTTCAATTATACTATTAACTACACCTTCGATTTGAGGTGCCCACCTTGTGATGTTATTATCTTGTCGGAAATAAATATTTACTCCTACTTCTATAAATTTCATTTCTCTTCAACATAAATATGCCAAAATCATGAAAAACATTAAAAAAAAACTAATTCTATGGTTTACTTCCTACTTCTTAATCCTTTTTAAAAATTAAAAGTATAATATCCAACCTACTTTTTTAGATTGCGGTCGAGATCATGGATAGGGGTGTAAACAAGTCGAGGCTAGCCCGAGCCAATGTAAGCTCAAGCTCGACTAGTTTAGAACACTGTTTTTACAGCTCAAATTTGGCTCGTGAATAGTTTTTAAGTTTAAGCTCGGCTCAGGTTCGACTCTTGAATTGTTTTTCAAGCTCAAGTTCGGCTCATCTACTTTTTTTTAATTATTTTATTTATATATTTATACTTATAATTATAATTTTTTATATAACACAATATATATATTATTTAGTTATTTTATCTTAAAGTTTTATATTCAGCAATAACTATCGTATATAAATAAACTAGCTTACACCCCGTGTAATACACACGGGGTGAAAAATATCAATATATAAATTTCTCAAATTTTATTTATATATTTTACAGGTGTAAAAATGTATTACTATACATATACTAAGGATAGAAAACAAAATTCAAAATATGTAAAAAATAATATATAATTGGGTTTCGAAAATACGTCAATTACTATTTAATGTAATTTTACTTTCATTTACAATTTGATTAAAAATAAAAATTACATAATTAGATTTCAAAGTTTTTTATAATAAAGGATAATTTAAAATAAATGTGTTTTATTAGAATAATTAGTAATTTATTAAAAGATATGGATGCATTTAATAAGAGAGGGACAAAAAAAAATGATAAGATTGAATATGATGATGACACGTGACATACAAAAACATTTATTTATTATATAGTATAGATATATATTTAATATACAACAATAACTACCTCACCAACCATCACTCTAAAAATACTAGGGGTGTTCAAAAAAATCCGAATTCGAATTATCCGAAAATTCGGATATCCGAAATTTCGGATATCCGATATCCGAATTTTCGGATTCGGATAGTGATTTTCGGATATTTCGGATAGTTCGGATATCCGAATATCCGAAATATTATATTTATATATTTTTTTAATTGTTTTTATTATTTAAAAATAAGAAAATTTGAATCAAAACCCGATATATTATATTTATATGTATATTTTCTAATGTTTTTAATTGTTTTTGTAATTTAAAAATATTATTTTTATATATTTTTTATATTTTCGGATATCCGTTTCACTATCCGAATCCGTATCCGAATTTTCGGATATCCGAAATTTCGGATTCGGATTCGGATAGTGAAATCCACTATCCGAAAATTTCGGATATCCGAAATTCGGATATCCGAATTTTCGGATATCCGACTTTGAACACCCCTAAAAAATACCACCACTATAAGTTTGTTTCTGTTTTAGACGAATAATTATACTATGTTTCTCTTAAATTATAATCGGCAGAACTTAGTACAATTGTGTAGCTGAAAATTTTACATACAAATTTTTTTTTCATCAAATAAAGACCATAAATAATCAAAAAAACCCAGTTCTTACATATAAACGTCAAAGGAAGAATAATTACAACTCAACCCGACGACTTTTAAGGTCTTCGTGGAACAGATTTGGGCTTTAGGTCTAGATTAGGAGAGCCAAAACACTATAACTAATATGAAATAAATCTAGTAAGTCGAAATAAAATTTATTTCCTGTTATGAGTTCAAGTCTTACTCCCATAAAAATTAAGAAATATGACTTGAAAAAAAACCATCGACCTCCCTCCTCTCTCCATACTTCTTTATGTGTCATGTGCATATTCTTAGCTATGTATAATGGACGTCTAACTCTAAGGGCGTGATTGTCATATCACCCATTTTAAGCGTGAAACACCGCTCCTAGAGACATGAAAGGCACGGTTATGATTTCATTCTCAGGACACGGGGCCAATCACATTCATTATTTGTGCATAGAATAAAAAAATGATTTTTAAAATAATGGAGACAGTGAAAACATTACAAACCTTAGTGACAATAACGTAACATGACATTTTTTTTTCACTTTCTAGTGAAACATTACACATAACCATTGTTAGAAATTAGGCACAAGAATATGGACACGAAGTTTGATCTCAACCAAGATCGACTATTTCCTTGTTATTAATTCTTGACTTACAAATTACATGGACCCTAACCATCTATTTATAATAAATAAACAATACTAATCCTACTCAAATACTACTCTCAATTATCTCTGCTAATTAATCTTACCATATGGTATTTTTATCTATCAATAACGTTTATTTGTTAAAAAAAACAAGAAATATTATATGATAACTAAAAATTTCCTATAACTTTTTTTTAAAAGTAAATAAATGTTTAACTGTGCATATAAATAGTATCAAGAATTAGCAGTAATAATAAAAATAATAATAATATTTATTTTATAAAATAACATTCGAAAAATAAGAAGAAAATATTGTGTGAAAAATAAAATGATTACATAAAAAATGATTAATTTTTAAGAGTTAAAAAGTTTAATAACTGAGTGAAAAGCAAACAAGTACTAGCATGCATGTTTGGGTTGTACCTTGGGCTACAGTACTTTTAAGAGATAAGCTGCATGTGACAATTGCAGGTCCATCACCGTTGACCATGTGATGTAATGGTAGTTCTAAGACTTTCTATAGTGGAGGTTTTGGGTTTGAATCCTGGCCACAGAAAAAAGAGTTATGTGGCCAGGTCAGAGGGTTTATCCAGTTGGGGGTTTATCCTGTGGTGGGCTGTTCTGAATATTCTAAGTGTTGTCCCAGAAAAACCCAATTATCCTACAATATCTAGGTGTTACCGTTAAAAAAAAAAAACCGAAAGAAACAACGGCCCTCAACAGATCTGACGCATAATCAACCCCAGATAGTCCTACAATGTGATTCTGACATGTGTCCCATTTCTTACATTGGGAGCCACTTTTAATTTCATTTTCCATTATATAGTAATTTAATTACCCAAAAGAAAATTGTTTTACACCATTTGAATATCGGTTCTTTACATTAATTTTGGTAGCAATTTATTGAAAAATATTTTTTATTTTTTATATACTAATAAATAAACATTTATAAAATAAAATAATTATTGAAAATAGTTCAACTATAAAATAGTTATTGAAAATTAATTTAAAAAAGAAACATGTAATACTTTTTAAAGTAGTCTAACTGTCCAAGTATAATCATTTAAACTAAAAAATAGTTATTGAAAATTAATCCCTTTTTTAAACGGCTAACAAACAGAGAATTGCCTATATACTTCGTACGGGGTGACCCATTGGCAAAAGGCCACCGCCAGTTGGCCCAACCCAGCCGTACGGAGTCCTTAAGCGCCCCAAGTTATCTCCAGTTCCGGGGAAAACCCAACCGCCCGAAAGCCCACTGGTGGTAAAACCGGACGCCCTCGGGATCGAGTCACAAAGATCCCGGTCTTCCTTCATTGAGTCACCATGCCCCTTCCCAAAGTGATGACAGTGAGGATAGAACCTGAGTCTTTTGTATAGAATCCAGACTTCTTACCACTATACCACATTTAAAGTTGCTGAAAATTAATCCTCCTAAATATTGTTTTTATGTGTGAGAAAATACTTGGTTAAGTAAATTTATACATTTCTAACCAAAATAATGACTCAACACATACAACTTAAAATAAAATATATAATGTTCATTACATAACAAAATTTCAGTAGAGAATCACAAAAACGACCTAAACACCACAAACAGTCTATGCAAGAAGAAGTGAAAGGAAGAAAGACATATACATAACCGTTTAATTTATCATATTTAAAGCAATAGATAGAAGTGATTTGTAGTTGTCAAGTTTCTATATTCAAAATTGATAGTGACTTTGTAGTTGTCAAGTTTCTATATTCAAAATTGATTTTGCATTCAATTTTCTTTGTTTTATTGTTATTTTTTTAACAGCAAATTTACTCTGCTACTGCTCCTTAATACGTAATGATTAAATGCCATTATTTGTCTCCCTTTCTTTTCGTCTTTATAATATTTTTATGTAATACAAACTCTTGAAAAATGCTTTATTTGGAACGTATCACCAACTAGATTTACAGGTTTTTGTCGTAGTAAGTTCTATATTGTCAAACAAATTATATATATATATTTTTCATGGGGATGAAAAGTTATTTTTTTTATTTTTATTTTTTTAATTTGTTTCCTTTTTTTTATTATTTAGTTTTATGTTTCCTTTCTATTAACATTATTTTTACCGTTGTGCCTATGCTTTCGTTTAAATTTTATTAACGATGGGCCCGACAACGTTATCTATGATAACTTTCGTTCGTTATGTTTTTTTAAATAACGGAATGCGCCGTTTTCTTAACAATTTCTTTTGTCAACGTTCTGGTTTAAATTTTATTGAAGACAGTTGTATTCAACTTCAAGTGTTTTTGGGTATCGTACGTTATAACGAGTCTGTGATTCCACGCAAACGAGCCAAACCGATAACAAACAGACTCCCGCCGCGAAGCGCGGGGGGTAAAACACATGGAGGAGAATAGTAATGTGTACAAGATGCAATGCAGCATGTACAACTCTTGCTTATGGCTTTTATGCGTGTGAGCATCCCCTTTTTACGCCCATTTCTTCTTTCCCCTTTCACACCAGGCCAAATTAGGGTTTCCCTCATTCACCATCGTTTCACCATACGACCCATTACTAGCGGTGAGTGAACACCACCGGCTCTTCCACCGCTAATAGTCGTTTTTTTTTTTTCATGGGGATGAATAGTAGTTTTTTTTTCTTACAAAATGTTTTTTTTATAAACTGACCACTAAAGTTCAAAATAAGCTTTAATTTTCTTTTCTTTTTTACTCAAAACTTTGTTTTTTTATAGATTTGCCACATAAGTTCAATAAACTTTCGTTCGTTAACTTTTTTCAAAATACAGGTGCGCCGTTTTTTTTTGTCAACGTTCCGATATAAATTTGTTTTAAAACAGAGTTGTATTCAAAATCGATTTTTTTTATCGTTGCCTGTATCGAGTGCCGTTACCGTTGTGGTACCATGACGAACCGAACCTATTATGGGCGAACAACATCATTATTGATATTGGTATTATTGATTCGTCTTATGGTTTTCGACGAACCGAACCGGTAATTTTTTTAATTTGTTTTCCCTTTTTTTATTATTTAGTTTTATGTTTCCTTTCTATTAACATTATTTTTACTGTTGTGCCTATGCTTTCGTTTAAATTTTATTAACGATGGGCCCGACAACGTTATCTATGATAACTTTCGTTCGTTATGTTTTTTTAAATAACGGAATGCGCCGTTTTCTTAACAATTTCTTTTGTCAACGTTCTGGTTTAAATTTTATTGAAGACAGTTGTATTCAACTTCAAGTGTTTTTGGGTATCGTACGTTATAACGAATTTGTGATTCCACGCAAACGAGCCAAACCAATAACAACCAGACTCCCGCCGCGAAGCGCGGGGGGTAAAAACTAGTTTAAATAAAAGTTAAACGCTTAACTATTTATATTTACATTTCATATTCTGTCCTTACGTACATTGTGGTTGTTCAAAAAGCTCAACTGAGTCAGAAAATTCTCGAAATCGGCCCGTTTGTAAACGAGTCGAGCCCAAGTCAAGGTAAGCTTGGGTCTTTGGCTAGCTCGTTAGCTGGCTCGTTGACTCACCAGTTTGACTTATTTAAATTAAAGTCTTAATTTGGTATCTATAAATTATAACTAAACTTAAATTTCATTATCAACTCAATATTCAAACATACTATAATCATACGGCAAGTAAACTTTCTAATTGAAAAGAAATTAAAAAAAGAAGAGTTATAGAATTAATTGAAATAAGTGGGAAAAGTGCCTAACTCTTTATAGTTGAATATATTTTTGACGTTTTCTCTTGTTGTCATAATAAATTCTATATTACGTGTATATTTAAAATATTATTTTTTTTATTTTTATGTGTATCAATATGTGTAAACAAAATAACAAGTTTAAATCTTTTTAAAAATAAACGAGCCGACTCAATAAGCCAAAAGTTAGCTTGATCTTTTTACAAGTTGAATCTAATTTGAACATTTAAACTCGTTAAAATAAACGAGCCAAACCAGCTCAGCTCAATTTGTAAACAAACCAACCTAGCTCGGCTCAACTCGTTTACATATTTAACATTTATATTCCTTACACTCTTACCATAAAATATATATTGATTTATTATCATTTTATAACCTCCACACAAGGAAATACTAAAGGTGAATTAGAAAAATAATGAGGCCTTGAAGAAGAGATAACATGGTGACCAAAAATATTGCATATTAAATCTTAGTTTTTTTAACGGCGTAAGCTCAACTGGCATGTCCTATCAGGGGAGGCTCGTACAACAGTCTACCCGAACATCCCCCAAAGAATTCGAAATCTGTTTAAATCAATCGATAACCTTTTCTTCTGTCTGAATCGATATTATTCCATTCCAATTCCTTCCCGATACATCTCAAGGAAAATATCGAATTGTTCCTCAGAGAAAGACGATCAAAAAATTCCCAATCATGGTCCTTGCGGATTGGATCATCCCTATAATATACAAAGAAAAACTCCGGATATTTGAGATCTTTCTCTTTGAATAATATCTCAATTCCAGCGACGGTTTCATTAGATATCTTACAACTAGAATCGCTCTTTTTTCTGATCCAGTCCCTCCACCACCGCGAACCCCAGTTAGATTCAGGCATGCTACACTTTTTAGTTATTTGCAGAGGATGTTCCTAGTTTTTATGAAGTGTACTTTGCAAGATTCGAACCCATGACCTCCACATAGAGAAAACCCTTTGGGAAAACCCCCCTGACCACCAAGGCAGAACCTTGATGGCGCATATTAAATCTTAGTACTTCACAATTTTTATGCATGAATCAATTAAATATCACTTTATAATTGCCGGCTTAGGATCCTATGATTGACATAACTTCCCACTTTAATTATACCTTTATGGAAAATTTATTAAATTAGTGGATCAATTATTGACAAATTCATCAGATCACAAGGATTATAATTAATAATTCAATTTAATTTGTGGCCTCAAAGAATAATTTTGCCGATCATGAGCACGACAGTTTTGTGAATATTGCTATAGATTAATATTTATTATTGCTTCTTAATAATGAAATTAAATTCAACAAACAATAATTAAATAATATGCCGACCAATCCCTGTTGAAAAATTCTAACTACTTTTAGGTTATGAAAACTATCTTAATATAATTTGCAAATTGTTGATTAGATGATATGTGGACTTAGCCATTGGGGTGGTGGTCTAATGGTAGAGACAAAACCTTTAAAACACCTAAAGACCAAATAGTCATGGGTTCAAGTCCCACTAAAAAAGAAATTTGCCGTTAAAAAAAAAAAGATGATAATATAAGCATGGTTGTATGCATAGGAAGTTCGAGAGTTGTCAAGTTATTTTCAACAAAATTTTGTTTCATATTTATATAGCAAACGACATAGTTTGACCAAACATTTTACTATTTTAAACCGGAGGGTTTTATATATCAAACTTTAAAGTTTTAAAAGGAATCGTGTTTTTCTTAAAAGATAAGTTTTCAGTGCTATATAATATACAATACTTCTAAAACATGATTTATAAAAGTATAATGTTTTGCGAGTTTAAAAATAGGTATAAGAAATCACCTATTTTAGAGTTCATAATGAACTCTAATAACTAAAAATATGAAACTATCTATTAGATTAAACTTAAAGCTTCTCATTTATTATTAACTCTTTATTGAGCATGCTAGGGAATAGCGTCAGGCAGCCGTCTGGTACATTTTCATTGGGTCACGATGTGTTTTACCATCTGTATTTCATATGGTACAAGTCTACTACATGGCAATCGCTTAAGAGACAAACAGAGAGAAAAAGGAGTCGGAAACAAGAGAACGAATGTTTTCATGTACCACGAAAGCGAAGAATTTGTATTAAAACATTACAAATTGGGTAGGATCTATTTTATTTTTTATTTTTTTAAGTAACTAATAGATAGATGAGAGTTCAAAATTTGAGCTAAAATAATATTTTAATTTGTAGGGTTAATAAACACTTAAGTTTCTAGCATCTTTTTAACCACTAACCACCTTGACCAACAAATTTCTAGTTTTATACAAGAGTAAATTACCATAATTTTGCATCTTTAGCATGCAAAAAGATTATGAAATTGATCATACAAGAAAAAAGAAGCCAAATTTGTCTCTAATATTGTCCGTTTGTAATAATTATGATTTTCATTACTGTTAATCAAGTTTCATCACATGCTTGCTTTGTGATGGTCATTATGAACAAAATCCATTAGAAGTTGAGTTAATTGCATAAATAGCCATGTGGTTTGATTAAATTGTGTGTTTGGTCCCTAGGTTTTAAAAATTGCAAATTTAACCTAAACTTTTGGGACTAGTTGCGCCTTTAGCACCTGGTGTTAACACCAGTTAGTTTTTAACGAAAAGTTAGCCCATGTGCCATCCACATGACTTACAATTACAAGCTTAACCCTAAAAATGAGTTAAAATAAGTAAAATTCATTAAAAAAAATGAATAAAAGTTTGTAAAAAATCAATAAAAATCACTAATTTTTTTTTATTGATTTTTAGTGTTTTTACTGATTTCAACTCATTTTTAGGATTAAGTTTGTAATCGTAAGTCACATGGATGACACATAGACTAACTTTCCATTAAAAACTAATTGTATTAACACCAGGGGCTAAAGGCGCAACTAGTCCCAAAAATTTGGACTAAATTTATAATTTTTAAAACCTAAGGGTCAAATATGCAACTTGATCAAACCATAAGGACCATTTATGCAATTAACTCTTAAAAAGTTTATATAGCATTATTAAGATTCTAAATGACCGTTATGACCCTACAATTAATGGGATTAACGGTTTGAGTTAGCAAAGGTGACCTTCTACAAGGACCTAACAATTCAAGCGCGATGAACATTTTTATTTTTGAACTGAAACGTAGTTACAAAGAGATAATTACTGTGGCTCAACCAAAATGACGAATGAAAAAAGGAAAATCTCGCAAAACCACGAAAGTGTGGTAGGAAGACATGTATTCGACGAACCCACAAGCGAGAGGATAATGGGAATCCATAGAGGCTCTCATCATAATCATTGTACTTGTATAGATGATATATACAATGATCATTTATCATTATAAAATGTCTTAATGTGTGACCTCACTCCAGTGGCGGATTTAGAATTATTCGTTAGTGGGGGAAAATGAGTGTGTTAAAATGGGTCGGTTAAAACGTGTCAAAACAAGTCGATTAATGTCACCACGATCCGCTGAGGATGCTGCTATTTGAAGCATCTCTATCTTTATCTTGAATTCATCATCACTGTCGTTATCATCACAAGTTTTGATAATGACCTTTCCTTCATCTTGGTTAGTTTCATCATCGTCCCATCCTGTGGCTATGATCTCTTCTAATGGGGTCGTGTCTAGTGAGGAGTCATATCTTACGTAATAATCCCATTTATCAGAATATTCTCCTAAGGGTGGACCATTTTTCACCCTGCTTTCTTTTAAGCTTTTTGGGCTTGTTGCCTCTTTTTTGTTCATTCATGGGCTCCTCTTGGATTCTCCTGTCCTCCTCGTTACAATCATTACAGAAACATACATCAAAAAGATTATGATGTTGTTCTTGTCTTTCTTGTATGCATATGCCAGCGAACTATTCTTCATCTTCATCATTGAGAGTCTCTTAGTCTCTTTCGTCTACTGAGAACCTTGGCGGTTGTGGATTATTCATGTATCTCTCAAACCTTAAGCTTGTTGTTCGGACAAACCTTTGGGCTGCTCTGAATCTTGTTGGTACCCTGACAGTTATTAGGGTTGCAGGTCTTAGGGTCCAGTTTCTTCCTTCTAGATCTCCCATTGTTCTTCTTTCTCCTGGGATAGCTGTTATCCCATTGGTTGCCAGGTGGTCTACAACGTTTTCTACGTTGTATTGGGAACCTGTATAGCTTGTATTGGAGATTCTGCCAATCAATCCTACTGTTATGAGTAGGTTGCTCTCACCGCCTTGCCATTCGTCGTATCCATGGGTTTGTATAGCGACTTGTATGTAGTTATGAAAGTCATCTATACTGAGCATCATATCCGGAACCATGTATATCAACTGGGTTCCTGCAGATAGGTCTACTTCCATGGTACCTATGATTTGGGTTTCATCTCCCCATCTTGTGTCTCTTAAGACTACGAGGGCTGCTGTTCCTGCGCCTCTTCTGTGTAAGGCATGTATCATGATCATGAACATTCCCAGGTGGATATGTTGCATGCCAGTTTCTCTTAATCTCTGGTAGCTTTGTTGGTTACATAGCCTTAACTCAGCTTGATCCTCTTCAGCACAGCGTATTCTTTGTTCTGAATAGTGCTGATAAATTATGTGTCTTACTGTTTGGCTATTACTGCCATACAGTACCTCTGCTGGGACCAGTTCCGCCCTTCTTTGTCTGGATACTTCCAGCTGTCTTTCTGGGTCTAATTCAGTGTCGAGGTTTTGTCTGTAACTTCTTCCAAATCTATTTCGTATAGATCTGTTTAAATCATACAGTCTTCTTGCGTTTGTTCTGTATCCCCGTATCTGGTCCTCCTGCATTGGTGGATCCGTTTGTGTCTGGGCCTCAGTGGTCCGGCCGAAAACACTTGGCATCCTAACTCGGCTCATCTTTTATTTTCTTTTTCGTATTCTTCTTTAAAGATCTGGCTTGGATCTTTGAATACGTAGATTTGACCTTTTCCTTTACTAGGCCGGGCTTTTCCAGTGACTGCTAGGCCTTCTAATCTTTTGCTCAGGCCTTTTATGGCTTCGTCTAATTCAAGAGGTTCTGCCTCTCTTTTTCCAATAGTATCAACACTTCTTCTTAAATCTTTGATATTTTGGGCCAACTCTTCTAGTCTTTGAGCTTGTTTTGTGACTAGGTACAGAAGGGTATTGTTTTGCTTTATGATGGTTGTACTGAGTGTTATCACGCTTCCTTTGTGATCTGTTGGCTTAGTGAACCCAAGCGAGGGTGTTTCAATTTCCTCAGTTGCTTTGACTGCTTCAAGGTATTCGTAGTTAGCCTTTTGATTAGCTAGGCCCATCCGCCTATTAACCCTTTTACTTCGTGGAGGAGTCTTTCAACCTTTTGGACTTTGTGGTTGAAGTCTTCTGAGAGTTTGAGAGCTTGTTCTTCAACCAGCTTTGGTTGTTGTGCTATCTCGTTTACGAGATCTAGGACTTCTTTCTTTGTGAGGGGTTTTGCTTCGTGGATATCAGTTGAGATCTGCTTGAGGCCTTTTTTGGTTTCACTCTGGGTTTTTCTTATATTTTCCTCACACTTTTCAAGTCGTTGTTCTATTTTCTCAATTCCTTGTAGGATTTGGTGGAACTTTTTGATTGAAACTTTTACAAATAAATTAATTTTATCATACGCACATAAAATATCGTTATGTAAATCTGAAAGCTTTAGTTTTTGATTTTTTGAAAGGTTTGTTAACTCAAGGTTAGCAGTGCGGGTATGATCATACCAATCTTGTACTGATTTTTCAAAGCGATCAGTCATAGAAAACTTTTATTTTTGGATAAAATATTCGGGTTTTTGAGACGCCATAGTTTGATACCAATCCCTTGATACCAATCCCTACTCAGCTTTCCGGTATAGAGCCTCTTTGGCCTTAACCTCCATACACGAATCATCATCATCAAAAACAAAACCTTTCCATAGCGAGCTGAAAGATGTGTCGTATGAAGAGTTTACAAAAGATAACATTGAAAGGGTAAAACGAATCTACAAGAAAAGGTTTGGCTACCTTAATGAAGAAGAGAAAGCTTTACATACAACAGTTGATGAAGAGCAAGAAATGGAGTACCCCAGGCTAAAAGAGTTAAGGGAATTCTATAACAATTTAAGAAGCCAAACGGCTTTCCCTTCAACAGCCGAATCGGGAGCCTTTAACCCCCCACCTGAACCAGTGATGGGACCCCCAGTTTATCCCCCCATCAAGAGGAGGAGGAAGCACATACCCTCCAAGTAGACAGCTCCCATATAAAAGACCAAGCCTTAAAGGAGGATATGGCGAGTACCACAGTTCTCAGTGGACCTTGCTACCAGCCATGGTGTCAACAGGAGCCATGTTAGTCCTTACCCCTGACCCAGGCTTATGGGCAGGTGTGATATCAAGATGGGAGTCGATCACCCTCAACAAACTATATGAACTTATTTGGTCAGATACCAAATCAAAACTAATGTTTGTTGAAAATTTGCTGGGAGAAAATGAGAAGAAGATGTGGCAGCAATGGAGAACAACTTACCCAGAATCATACGCAGCTCTTGAAGCAATAGCTGATGATTCACAAAACATCACTTCTAAAGTTAGACAAATAATCCTCATGGAAGATCCGTACAGAGGTTCAACTGATGAACAAGATAGAGCCTACAAAGATCTTGAAAGACTCACTTGTTCTGACACAAAAGATCTATGGAAATTCCTTGATGAATTCAGGATACTTGCAAGCAAGTCAGGAAGATTATATTTCCCTGCAACTACTAACAAATTCTTTACAAAGTTGCCACCAACAATCTCAAAAAGGATTGAGGAGGCTTTTAAAGGCAAGTACCCATGCTTGAGTGCTGCGGTTTTACCAGCAATAAAGTTTACACACACATTCATAACAGACATGTGCACAGAAGCAACCCTTCAAAAGGAACTTAGAGATCTCTCTCTATGTTCAAAAATTCCTATTCCTGGATACTATGAAAAGACAGGAAATAAGTATGGTATACGAAAGTCAAAGACCTATAAAGGCAAGCCTCACGACAAAACTCATGTCAAGGTCTTCAAAAGAAAATACAGAGAAGATAGAGGAAGGGTAAGCAAGTGCAAATGCTATGTCTGCGGCAAAGAAGGACATTTTGCCAGAGACTGTAGAAGCAAGACAGGCAACATAGCCAGAAGGGCAGTCGTTGACAACCTTGACCTTAAAGATGACTGGGACATAGTCTCAGCTGACGTCAGCGACAACGATACAATTTATAGCATCTCAGAAGGTGAAGGAGGTGCCACAGAAATGAACATTGGTTCATTAATAGAAGAATCACCCCTTGATGAAAATGCATTCATGATAACCCAGGAAGAATACTGCTTCATGTTTCATCCTGAAAACATTGAAGAAAGAGTTAAGGAGGCTAGTTCATGGAGACCCAAAATTGATATGCCTGAAGCAAGCCAGAAATAAGATCACAAATGGCAAGAAAATGAACTAACAAGCTACACCTTTTGCCATTACTGTGGCATAGCAACAACAGATATGTCCGGGCTCCATTGCCCTGAATGCAAGTTAACAACATGTGCCCTGTGTGCATACAATCACCTCCAGAAAAGGGTGACAGTCAAGAAGAAAGATCAAGAAGTTGATTAGGGAGAAAGCTCAATAGGCTTTTTGATCAAAATGATTGCTCAAAAAGACAAGGAGTGGAAACAATCCATCCAAGATCAAGCAAAAGAATACTACGAACAACAAAGGAGGAATGTTGAGTATGAGAAAAGGTTAAGTGAAAGCCAAAAACAGATTGAAGAACAAAAGAAAGAAAAGGAGTCCTTAATGAAAGATCTTAGGGATGTCCTGGAGATCAATAAGGAGCTCAGAAAACAGCTGGAATACCAGGCGAACAGCAGCGCCACAAAAGAAAAAGAATTGCAACAACAGTGGGAAAAGGAAAGACAAATGTTCCTAAAATAAATTGAAAGACTAAAAAAGAAACAAGAAGGCCTACCTGAAAGGGAGAACTTCGATAATCTCTTTCCACCATTAGAAGGACATCATTATGTAGTAGCCTTAATAGAAGATGAAGTTCATACCGCTTTAAAAGGAGAAGAAGGTGAACAGTTGAAAATAAGAAAAATAATAAACAACAAACTCTATAATGTGGAAGTAGAGTTTGACATCTCAGGCATTAAACTGTTCAAGGTAAGAGCCATCATTGACACAGGAGCAAATTCATGTTGTGTCAATAGGTCTTCAGTCCCTGAAGAAGCATTGGAAGCATTGAATAGCACAGTCTATTTCAGTGGGATAAATTCAAGACAACCATCAACTCACAAGATAAAGAATGGAAATTTTTGGATCCAAGGAGCCAAATTCAGGATTCCTCTAATATATGTCTTCGGCATGAGGACTGGAGAAGGAATAGACATGCTCATAGGGACCAATTTCACCAGAGCAATGAATGGTGGAATCAGAATAGAAGGGGACGAGGTAACCCTCTACAAGAAGGTTACAAAGATAAAAACAAACCCCATGACGGAGATCACAAATGCAGCCATTGAAGAACTAGACATGGAGGAAGAATTTTACCAAAATCTTCAAGAAGCAGTTTTTTTCTCAAACCAAGATGCAGAAAGGCTAAAAGAGAGATTTAAGCCAATACTTAGAGACCTGCAAGACCAAGGGTGCATAGGGGAAGAACCCCTAAAACATTGGAAGAAAAATGGAGAAATGTGCAAACTGGAAATCATAAATCCTGACGTTACCATTCAGGATAAGCCATTAAAACATGTCACACCAGCGCTTGAAGAAACATTCAAAAGACATGTTGACGCCCTACTAAAAATAGGTGTCATCAGGCCTAGCAAAAGTAGGCACATGACAATGGCAATGGTGGTTAACTCTGGTACTACCATAGATCCAGTCACAGGAAGAGAGATAAAGGGAAAGGAGAGAATGGTCTTCAACTACAGGACCTTGAACGATAATATGTACAAAGACCAGTATTCACTACCTGGTATCAATACTCTCCTAAAGAGAATTGGAAATGCAAAGGTATTTTCAAAGTTTGACCTAAAGTCGGGATTCCATCAGGTGGCCATGGCAGAAGAATCCGTAGAGTGGACAACTTTCCTTGTCCCAGGAGGATTATACGAATGGCTGGTGATGCCATTCGGACTAAAGAACGCCCCTGCAGTATTTCAAAGAAAGATGGATCAATGTTTCAGAGGAACTGAAAGCTTCATCACAGTATACATTGACAATATACTTGTATACTCGAAAAATGAGCAAGAACATGAAAAACACTTGAAGGCCATGTTAAAAATCTGCAAAGACAAAGGCCTAGTCCTATCCCCAACAAAGATGAAGATTGCTTCCTCAGAAATAGAATTTCTAGGAGCAACAATTGGCGAAAGCAAGATCAAACTCCAGTCACACATAATCAAAAAGATATGTGACCTCGATGAAGAGAAACTTAAGGCAAAGTCTGGCCTAAGGTCATTCCTGGGAATCCTAAACTATGATAGGAATTACATTCCTAAGCTAAGTATACTCCTAGGACCACTATACGAAAAGACCAACCCTCATGGTGACAAAAGAATGAAAGCTTCTGATTATGAAATAACCAAGGAAATCAAGAGAAAGGTTAAAAGCTTGCCAGATCTGGAGATACCACCAGAAGATGCATACATTATAATTGAAACAGATGGATGCATGGAAGGTTGGGGAGGAGTATGCAAATGGAAGAAAAGAAAGAAAGACCCAAGAAATGAGGAAAAGATTTGTTCCTACGCAAGTGGGAAGTTCAAGGTGATCCAATCCACCATTGATGCAGAGATCAACGCGTGCATCAACACTTTAGAAAAGCTGAAGATATATACCTTGATAAAGAAGAAATAACTCTAAGAACAGATTGCCAGGCAATTATTAGTTTTTACAACAAAACTAATAGCAACAAAGCAACTAGAGTGCGATGGATGAAATTTGCTGACATCATCACCAGAACAGGAGTTAAAATAAACATCGAACATATCGATGGAAAATAGAACCTCCTGGCAGACGCACTTTCAAGGCTAATAAATTACTGTTTTGCAGAATGTACAGAAGAGATGCAGCAAACACTGAACAGGAGTCTGAACTTAATCGAGGAAGCTCAAGAAGATGCCAAGTCAAGGAAAGAGAAGGGTGGCTCAGAACAAATAACCCAAATTTCTCTGAAGTGCCTAGAGTATATAAAGGAACTTTCGCATTCAGCGAACCAGGAGCTATGTACAGATACTACCAAATCAAAGCCAACACAACTCCCATCAAAATGGAAGAACATAGTATCTACTCAGGAATTGCAGCCAACTTGGAAGCCTAATCTGTAAAGAAAGCAGTCTTGGCCCTTAAAGACCTCCAAGCAGTACTAGACTTCAAAGCCCAAGTTTGTCTTGCAAACTCCTCACATGATAACTTCTGGGGAGACCACTGGCCCGACGTCAAAGAACAAAACAAGGAAGCCCGAAAACTACTCAATGAACTTGAGGCCCTATGCAACCAATTGGGCCGAATCCCAATCTAAGTCCAGAAGCATGTTTGTAGTCCGACCCAATGGAGTCCAAATTCTAGAAGATGACGCAATAAATGTCGAATCTGCTAGACGACAAAAGAAGCTTCATAATGTAGGAATAACCAATCACGCTCCAAAAGATGACACAGTAAATGACGAATTCACAAGGCATGATAATTTCGCACTATGGAAAAAGGAGTGGATGGCAGAAAAAGAAAAGAATGGCCCCCGCATCAATTATCATGCACTACCATCCAACGTATCAAGACTTTAAAGGCATGGTAGGACCATCAGCGCTCTCGTCCGTTACTTTAGTAAAATAATTGGCCTTGGGTGTGACAGGCCATCAGACAAAAGCATGGTAAGTCCATCGCATTATTGTAAATTAATTAGTGTGTTTGGTATCCATCGATATCAATTATTGGTATCTGTCTGTTGTCAAGCCATAGATTTGGCTTATAAATAGCTTGCTTATTTCTCTTAGGAGGATCATCGAGCTCAACCAACAACACTTGTAAAATTAAGTTTGTAGTGTGAGAAACCCTTGTAATATTCAAGATCGTTAAGCAATATAAAGGTGTGTTTGTATAAACTCTATCAACTTCTATATTTAAGCTTTATACTTGTGCTTTTATAGTAAGTTTTTAAACTTTCCACGTCGATTCCGTATTGGTATCAGAGCTTTGAAACAAAGTTCTAGTGCTAATGGAAGGCTAAAAACCTAACCTCAGGGTTAGCAATAGGGATTTTGATCTACCTTGAAGGGTACTGATTATGAAAAAAGCAGTTTTTCATAATAAAACATTTTATTCAAAAATAAAATAAGCTCAGTCTTTAAAAATCATATAAAGGTATCCCCTTGTTATCTCTTGCAAAAGGTCAAGTACGAAGGTTGCAATCTTACTCTTAACAATTAAGATGTCTTAAGAATTAAGATAGATAAAACATGAATGAAAAAAAAAAACTTTACATACAACATAGACGTGTCTAAAAAGCTTGAGCGGTTGCTTTCTTTCGCTCCAAGTGGACAAGTTCTTTCTCCTCTATCATTCATGGCATAGACATGTATATTTACATAGCTACATACATAAGCTCGAGTGGATGGGCGAAGGATAGTGAAGGCCTGGGGAGACCCCGATTTTTCGCTCAGTAGTGTAAATTTATACGTATTCAGCCGAAAAAATTATAGTTCCGGCTCCCCACTGATAGGAAAAATAATCCCCCGTTTTTCTTCAAACTCCGCCACTGCTTGAGTGTCTTAAAAAACATTTTTCTCTAGTTAACAACCACCCAAAACTCTACACACTTGTTTACCTGATAACGCCTTTTTTTTAATTGGTACATACATCAAAAGGTATAAATTAATATAAAACTTTATATGATATTTTGCCCAAACTATAAAAGAAGGATCATGAAATAAAGATTAAATCATTTTAAAGTGTGAATATAATCCTTAAGAAAACTAACTAGATGTTTCCACAAATAAAATCCAGTCAATCAATGAAAATTCTATGGTGTAAAGTGTGGGTGATTATAGTATTAAGTTTAATTTATTCTTATTTTCGACACGTTTGAACCCAATTGTTCAAGGGTGCAAAACCCCCTAGTGACCAGGGGTTCTAAAGAGACATGTTTAATATTAAAAAAACATGAAATAATCCCGATTATCTTCATAATCATCCTTTTTTTTGTCAATTATCAATTAGGAGGATAATTAGCATATTTAATGTTCACATAAAATTTTTGTTACATATTTTGTCATGTGTTCACAATCATAATTTTAGAAGGAAAACTGCGTATAAAATATAACTAAGATATAATAAAGAGTAAAGTGCAATTTGCATCCCTGTGGTTTATACTCGCTGACACTTTGCAACCTTGTTTTAAAAGCAGTGCAATTTGCCACCCCATGGTATATTTTCTCTTTCATTTTGCACCCCTCCGTCAAACATCCATCTACTCTGCCGTCCAGTTATGCATGAAATGTCTCTTTTACCCCTCCAAACTATTGAGGGAACACGTGGTTGACTACTCTACACCATCAAGTTAGCTGTACATATTTAAAATTGGAATTGTCATATTTAAATTATTGTATTTAATTTTCTCAGATAATCACTCCAAAGATAACCCTAGCAGCTCTATCAAACAGCACCACCACAAACACCTTCGTCTCTGTCACGACAGACACCTTCGTGCAGTAATTGCAGCGAATTAACGACGATACAGCGGTGTTGGGTTCCGGGAGAGTTATTTCGCATAACCTGCCATGGAAGCACCACCAAGCTCCCACTTTTAGGCTACTGGTCTCTTGATTTTCCAATTGTGATGGTGTTGAATATTGGGGGAAAATCAGAGGTCGGGGATTTGGTGGTTGTGTGTTCAGAGGAGATGATGAATCGAGTGGAGTAAATTACAAATGGTGGATTTATTAATTTTCACATCCCAAATAATCAAAAACAAAACTTGACTTTTGGTTCTAAGTGAAAATCGATGAGCAGGTCATGGTGGGGTTTGCGTATTTTTTTCTTAATCCATTTCAGCAGCCTTTATAAGGCTATTCAAACTCCTCTGAGTTCGATCCTCTGTTCTTCCTTGCGAAGGAAAAAAAATTCTGATTAACCACAGCCTCGGTATTTCCCTTGATCTGTGCATCATCCATTCTTCATCAATCACCATGACCACTTCAAACACCATTGTTCATTTAACAGCAAACACCGGATTCTGCTTCACGGGGTTAAATAGGATCATGGTGATTGATAGCAACAAATTTCCTATAAAAGAAGGATTTAGGGTTACAAAAAACATACAGAGGTAGTAGAGGTGTTAAGAAAGAGAAAATATATAAAAGTACTATATTACCCTTCTCATTAACGGAGATACTGACTGAATGTTAACAGAGGGGTGCAAAATGATAGAGAAAGTATACCATGGGGTGACAAATTGCACTTCTTTTATAACAGGGTTGCAAAGTGTCAGCGGACATAAACCACAGGTATGCAAATTGCACTTTACTCTAATAAAATATTAATGGAACAAACTATATAACATAAAATGAACATTTTTCTCTTTAATTTTTCTTTTTTTATTAGGTCTTAAAAATTAATTAAACGTAAATTCACTTGTAAACCATGTTACTATGTTAGGCTATTGTTAATTCACATGTGAGCTAATATATGTTTATGTATGAACATAGCCCGGTTCTTATTCACATGTGAATAAAGCTATTAAGAGATAACTCGGTATAAATCTATACCTAATAAATAAGTAACTGGTTGCATCACGTGTCCCAATTATGTGGGCTCAAGATTCTTTTTCCCGCTAATTTTTTCTTTATCGTTAACTATTTACACAAAGCGAGTCATGGGTTCGAGTCTCGCTTGGGACAAATTGTTCCAGGTTGAGCCAGGGGTTTTCTCAGTTGTGGGTTTCCTCCTAGATGGGACCCGGATTCGAGTCGGCTACAGTTACAACTCATTGGGAAAGACATGTATGACTCATAGGTACATGGGGTTTAAGAAAATCGTCTTAAAAAAACTATTTAATATTTCCTTTATAATTCTTAAACCTTCATTACAAACTATTTAATATTTCCTTTATTCAACCCGTGTAAAACACGGGTTTCTAACCAAGTTGTAAACTCAGTGCTAACCATTCTGTCATATAAAATTTAGATAATTTCTTGTTTAAATTTTAAAGAAAGAGATATCTTTATTAGTTGTATACTTTAAGCTCATGTTCCCCAACTGCAATTACACCCCCAATGAAGAAATGTATCAATCATTGAAGCTAAGATTGTATATAGCAGAATCTTTTGGTTGGGAAGAATTGACCACTTGAGGTCCCCAACCCACTCACCCTCCAAACCAACCCAATGGACCATAGAACCAGCTGTGTGTGCACCCCACCCAAGTTCATAATTTAGGTCAAAAACTTTAATGACAACTCAGAATGCATGATTTAACTCGGGCGCAATAATCACCACAAAATTTCAGTGAGATTTGGTGTTTGAAACATTTAAAGAGCTCAAACCTTTTAACGCGTGTTATGATTCATCGATTAACAAGTGCAACTGTTGTCTGAAATCTGAGACGCGTGTCGCTTCAACAACCATGACTAAACCCATTGACCGGTAGTCTTTTAGCTGCAAGACAAGATATTATGCCATCAGAACGTGTCAAATTTGATTACAAAAATTATAAAATTTCTAAAATAAAATGAATTTGGTATGATGAATCAAAATCAAGACTTGCCTCATTGGTGGTGTCCTGGTGAGTGTGCAAGGGAAAGTAGAAGGACCATGCACTGAGCTGAAGCAGTTAACAAACAAACATAATTACAAATTTACAAGTAAAAGAATTATTTGCAATTTTTAAAAATCAAGAGAAGTAGAGGGGTACATTGTGAAATATTTCATCTTCTGGCTTTAAGTAAATTATAGCTTCTTCAATTGAGCTACTGTGCTTCTTTTGCTGGTCTCCATTCTTATGCTAAAAGTCAAAACGAAAAAAATGCAATGTTGACTATAGTCCAGATGTTGACCAAAGGGAAGGTTAGTTGTAATCAAAGTTACCTTATACATTTTGCTGATGATTAAATAATATTTGAAGCCGAACGACCTCCTTAGCTCCTCCGTTGGCTTTCAAAAACAAAAGTAAGAATATACGAGTTTCCTAAATATGGTCAAATATTATAGAATGGTAATTATTTAAAATAATTCTAAATATTATGGAAAAAAGAAGATAAGATCAACTAAAATCACCAATTAGAATTGGGGTGTTCGGATTTGCGCTTTGGTGCTAATTATACTAAACAAATTCCCAAGAATTTTAGCTATTTAAAAATTATTTTAACCAAATTTACAAGAATTTTACACCCTTCACATTCTTTTAACAATTCTATTAATTCTTTAAAAATAATATTCTCATCTAACCTCATCTTCAGTAGCCCACGAGATTTCATCGAAAAGACCATCATACAAAGGTGGTAAAAGCTGAGGTGGTAGATTCACGACCCGTTGTGAGATCAAAAGACCAACATCCACCGCTTGCTCTCCAAAATATGATCTCAACTTATCTTTTATGTCTTTATATTGGCACACTTTTAATAAAAACTCTTTCACTTCCATCATACATTTACAATCCTAAACAATAAAGCAAAAACTTCAGTTATATACGAAATTTACAAAATTTCCAAGATTCTTGAATGTTGGAAATAAGTATTCACCTTATATCTTTGCATGTTAAGAGCAGAAATAAAGCCATAAACTCCATTATCTTCATCTTCTTCTATCTTAATTACGGTTCCCACGGTAGTTTGTTGCAAGATTAAGTCTACAAAGCTGCTTAAATCCCATTCTTTATTATCAAGATAGCTTTGCAACTGGATCTTCACTCCATGGAAATCATCGGGCTTTGGGTCAAAAAAGGCAAAATCTGCTTGAACAACTCCCTTAAAAAATTAAAGATAATTAAATAAATATAACTCCAACGGAACATATATAAAGATTTCAACTTTATTAGGGTGACCAAACAGTTACCTCAAAATCCTCGTCTTCAGAAGAAGAATGTGATTTTTTCGTCGTTCGTTTTGTAGTATCATGTTTTTCTTTTTTGCTACCTATAAGAAAGAATCAGATTATAGTAATTAAATTATCAAAATAAAATTGCAAATTATATTATTAATCGGGAAGTTCATGCCTGTAGAGTTCTGGGTGGCTTTACTCTGTACTGTGGAATTGTTATTCTTCTCTTTGACCATGCGGGCAGAGATAAGTAAGGCCATAGAACGGGCCAAACGAGAGAAACCGGGCTGGGGCTTCCGTAAATGGCCTCTTTTTGTTGGCCTATGCGGCATTATGATTGTACAGATAACCTAAACAACTTCAAAGATTATACAGTAAACATGAAGTTATAATACAATACATTTAAAATATACACAAGTATAAAGCATACAAGTGTTCATGATATAACATCAATAATATTATAAAACTGATGTTTCTAATATACACACACACATATATATGCAGACACAACGAGTGTTGGCCTATATAAGAGTCTATTTGAACCCAAAAGCGCCTTTAAGTTTGTTTCTCATTGTAGAATTGTGTAATTTTAATTTCTTTTGGTTTCGATTTAGTCCATCTCAACCTATGTTTTAAAAAGTGTGAGGCGCTCCAAGGAGAAGAGGTCCCCGGGGACAAGGCGAAGGAGCACACATCACTTGTGGGAAGCACAATGTTTATAATTCAACTTATATCCTACCCACTTAACACCAGAACTAAATCAAAAAATGAGATAACAAAACAGATACACACTTTAATCATATAAAAAACGTATGTACAACTATACAAGCTCTATGCACAACCATAAAAAGCATGACCTACCTTTCTTATAACTATGTACAACAAATGTAAGCTATATGTACAGCTATAAAAACTAAAAAGAATGAACCTTTCTTATCTCTATAACCTTTTTCTTACCCATCTGTCTTTTTCATAGCCTTGTAACATTTCAATTATTCTTTCTATGCTTCCCTAAGAGAAAACAAAAGTTAGACTGAGAAGATAAGAACCCCATTGTTAGTTCTAGGTCTTTGGCAAACCGGGCCTTTGTAAAATCTTAACTGACTATTAAACCCATACACTGGGCCTTTGAAGTGCGAAAACACAGCCCATGAGAAACCAAACATGATGTGCAGAAAAGCGCTAAGGCGTGCCTCACTGTGAAGCGCAAAAGAAACATCAACTCCCAAAGAGCCTATACCGACCTACTGCGACCTGGTCATTGCCTTGATGGGCCTCGTGCCTAGTCGTGCCTGAGACACGCTTTTTAGAACACGGATCTCAACAAACTTGACAAAAAATATTTTCTATTGCTAAAATCAAGTAACTACTTGATTGATGTTAATAAGAAAATAAAACCAACTTAACAACTTTAGAATGAAAAAACTAGTGGTTCAAAAAGAGTTGGCATGCATAAGTTTGTACGTACAACTGGTTTAAAATGAATTAACTAACACACATCAACTCACATAACAAGTGATACATATCAAGATTTTGACTCCCAGAGAACAAGAAGTATTGAAGGAAACAACTAACAGTATTTCAAGCATTATCCATGAAACCTCTATCAATTAAAATATTTTTGAAGTTAACACCACCAAAGTTGTGTTCTTCGTCAGTAGCCAATATTTTGGCTTTCTAAATGAAATCATACTAGTCAAAAGACCAATGTCAACAGTCTAGAGCACAACAATCTTAAAGTCACTAACTTTAGCCAAAAAGAAAAACTATTTGTTTATTTAGGACTAAGGTTGCTAGCAATGGCAAATCCAGAATTCAAACCCCAAGGCCCAGGGGCTCCAACATAGTTGATGTGGCAATAAGAGCGGTCAGATGGGTAGTGTCACGGGTCAAACAAACACTTTATCGGAGATTTGTTGGAGCCTTGCAGAATTTGATTTTGACGGGCCCTGAGATTTCCTATGTTGTCAAACAATCAACAATGTTTCTTAGTTTCTTCAAAAACCTTTCTGATGCAGTCAAACGTAACCTTAGGCATCTTGATGTCACCTTGATTTAAAAAGCATGAAGCGCTTAGGTCCAGAAACCGAGGTGCAAGGTGAAAGCTTTATGTACGCGAGGCGTTTGGTATTTAAAAATTCCTATAAATTAACTATAGATAACATTTTCTATTTTTTTAATCTTTAAACACCCAAAAGTAAGATAATAAATGCGTATAAACTAATTTTAGATTTCTTATCTATATATATAACCAACAAAGCTCTGTGTACAGTAAAACAAGCGATATTTACAACTAAAGAAGCTTAAAAAATGATTTGGTTTAAATATAATAATATAAATGTAAAAACATATCATAAAAGTTAATTTTATATAACTTTTAACTCCTGCAGCTACCCAAGACAGCCAATGGTTTATTAGGATGCAGCCACCCAAGCCACCCTACTTCCAAGTTAGAAGGCCTTCACCCCACGGAATCAAAATAGAAGTTGAAAACTCACCCTGATTGTTGAAGACTAGAGGAACATTGCTAACAAACGATGGCCCAGCTCCATCTCTCTCTCTCTCTCTCTTGTCCCTTTCAGTCCTACCTCAACCAAAGTGCCGCTCAGGGCCCTTTCATGGTAACACTCCACCTAACCTCGGCCGAAGTGTTGTCGTTTCCGCCTTCAACGCCTCAAGTGCGCTTTTTCAAACCATGTCTACCGTTCCACTACTACCACTCCTCATGTGCACCCTTGTGCTAATTGGGCAGGGACAGTCCTGATGATCGTTTTTCCTTAGCTCTTTTGGCATTGGTCAGAGTTCCAAGAAACAGAATATTGATCTAGTACCGAGGCCGAATATTGGGCTCCAACTCATGTTGCTGCTGTGGTGCGTTGGATCATGTCTCTTATGCCGACTTACATTATCTCCTTGTTGCTCACCTATTCTTTGGTGTGACAAACATCCGAGCTACTTAGCTTTGCTATGGCTGGGATTTGCTGGGTACGTTTGTTTGTTTGTTGTTTGGTTGTTAATCTCGTGTTTCATCAATGCAAGAAGCACCTTAAGATTGATATACAGTTCATCAAAGACATGGTATAGGCTTAGAATCTCAAGGTTCGTTGTGTTTCAACCACTAATCAACTTGCAAATATGACATCATCTACTCAATTTGCCTATCTTCGGTCCAAGCCCCACATCGATCCCGCCATTCAGCTTGCGAGGGAATGCTAAGATAGTCAAAATTAACTACGATTTTAGTCACATGTGCTATTGTTGCAAGTTGATTAGCTTTTGCAACTACTTCTATTGGTAGCATTTACACTTCGTTAAGAAGTAGTTGACATCATAGTCCATAAATAGGAGTGCACATTTTCCAGTGATGTTTAAAATATAAAAAAAAATTATACAAAATCAATTACTTCCATTAATCTCTTTGTTTTTATTCTCTTCACAACAGCAAACATTTTAATCAAAAACTAACATAGCACACATTGTACATTCATGATTCATAATAATCAATACAAAACTGATTCATCAAATTTTCAAGCATTAGGTGATGAACTGGAAACTAAAACTTCAATCAATCAATCAATCAATCCAATTCAATAGCACCCTAAAATAACAAACGCCATTGAATCATCATAATATAAGAGGTTCATTAACCATAATTCATAACTACAATTCATTTTAATGTTAGTATGTTACAACCTAATTTTTTTAAAAATAAAACCCTAATTTCACCGCAAAGACAGAAACCGTGTACCTAATAGTGAGTGAGTGGATGACTGATATCGGAGAACGGAAAAGCAGCAGCAGGCGGAGCCGGAGGCAGCTGCGCCGACGGAAATTTACTGGTGCGAAGCGGAAACACAGCAGGTGGAGGTGATTAATCAACGGTGCGGACGGCGGAGGCGAGGAGGAAGAAATGAGAGGGTAAATATGTCATTTGCACCAAACAATTACTTATATCGCTTTAGACTTAAAAAAAAATTGTATATTTTTCTAAATCATGCTTCAGTGAAAACTAAAAAATATCAATATGTAAATTTTTTAAATCTTTATGTATATATTTTACAGATATAAAAATATATTACATATACTAATGATATAATTAAACTCAACATATGTAAAAATTAATATATAATTAGGTTTTGAAAATACGTTAATTACTATTTAATTTAATTTAACTTTTATTTACTATTTGATTGAAATAAAAGTTATATAATTAAATTTAAAAGTTTCTTATAATAAGAGATAATTTAAAATAAATGTGTTTAATTAGTATAATTAGTATTTTCTTTATTATTATTAAAAGATAAAAGTGCATTAAATAAGAGAGAGATGCGAGAAAAAAAATGATGAGAATGAATATGAAGACGATACGTGGCAACCCACGTTATTTCTAGATAAGATTGTACACTAATCTTTATAACATGTCGTACTACCCACGTTATTTCTCAAAAAAATTAGCACGACTTTACCAAAAAGTTATCTATTTTTTTTTTCATTTTAACATTTCGTGAACCCAAAAATTCCTTAATAAAAGGTTTTAAATTTGTATTAAACAACTTCAGGAAAATCTGTTTTAAGATTGTAAAAATATTGAGTCACTTTAAATAAAATAATAATAAAATATAATGACGATACTCTCGTCACACGTGGGAAATCAACTTAGTACAATACCGTTAACAAACCCAAAAGAAAAAAATATACATATAAAATACAAATTTATATAAATGATTCGAACTGGTGGCGTCATAAGATGACTTCTTACAGATACCTCGACTCGAGTATTCACCACTTTGAGTCTTCAACTATGTTTTTTTACTGTAACAATGAACACACTAAATCGTTGATGATTTTGGTTAAGTATTCGTGTTCAACACGGGTCCCATAAAACAGATTTCACGCCTTCTCTAGTACGATAGCGTATGTCTCACATGGTATAATAATCGGAACAGTATGTGTATTGTCAGAAATGACTCACACACCCGAGATATCACCGTGTAAACCATATGTGTTATTAAAACATGGAAAGGAAGAATATGATGGTGAATGACGAACAATTTAGAGTCTTTCTCTCTAATTAAATTATGTGGAATTAGTTCTATATATTTTCCTCTCCTTTCAATGCCTTTTTTCATCATATTCCAAAAATCAATAAAATGTACTAAAAACTGAATATTTAATATTTTATTAATCACAATTAAACTAGTTTAATATGACATAACTCCATATTTTAATTTGTATTCAATACAATAAAAAGAGTTTAATACGAATTTATGAGACAAACGAAACCACCATATGATTAATGACATAAATTTATGAGTTAAATAACAAAAAACTTATATTGTCTTATGACAAAATATTTGTTTGCATTTAATAAAAAAGATGTAACAAATTTCTACTAGAATCACCCAAGTTTCATATTTTTTATTCTAATCACTCAACTTCGAGCATCGATATCACATTCATCTTAGATCCGTTTTGGATACAGTTTGTTTCATTGTAAAGCTCTCACATCATAGAACACAAATCAAAAAATTAATAATTATATTAATCGTAATTACATATAATTATTTGTATCCAAAGTTAGTGAAAATCACTTTTTCACTAAATTTTCCAACAACTTTTTCATGTTTTCCAAATATATCGTCACAATATGTTTTGATTTACACTTCCATGTTCAAAACCGACCGTGCGCGGTGAATTGACTAGTTATTATAATGACTAAAAGATAGATGTGACAAATGATAATTTAACATACCTTTTATCTCAATCTTAAACATCAAAAGTTATTCAACCAAATGTGAAATATTTTCTAAAAACAACGGCTACAATCAACCCACCACATATAGATACCGAATATAAAATAGGGTTGTTATGGAATCGGTAATTCAAATTTTGATACCGAATAGGTTCGAAAAACATAAATTCAAATTCGATTAAAAAACTGTATTTTAGATTGGATGCTAACTTGATTTGAAAATTCGAAAACCGAATTAGAGTTTGTAATTTAAATTTGATTTGGTTCGAGTTTTAGTATTTTTTAAAGTCTGATTCGAATAATGAATGTCATCAGTATTAAGTAAATAGTAAACAAATCAAACTCAAACTCTCTAGAGTGAAGATTGAGATCAACTCGAATCAAACTCAAACTTATTTTGTGTGTGTTGTGACACGTGTTTGTCAATCACACAAATGGAAGAATGGAATCGATGGGTGTAATCACAGTTTTTGTTACCCACTGCATTAATTTTGTCATCTTGTTTGTTTTTAGGACACCACCACTACACTAGACGTCCCACCCCGTCCGTGACTTCTGATTAGTCCACCCACACTCCACTGCCTCTCCGGGCAATTGCTACCATACTACTGCCACGAAAACCATCGTCATATTGTAGATGACATCATTAATCAAAGGTTTTTTTCCTCGTAATATTTAGGCGCCGGCTCAATCTTTTATAGGCCTAAACAGATTCTAAAAGCATGATCTTTTCATAATTTGTTTTCCTTTATGATCATAGTACGTGAGAATATGATGACATGCGGTTTTTGTATAATAAACAAACAAATATATCCAGTCAAATCTCGCTAATAACAAGTTATTGACAGGATCTAGGGAGGGGGTACATTTCCTTTATCTCAGGGGATAGAGCGTTGCTCCCGGCGATACCCCCGACTCCAAAAATCCACTTTTTGTGTACAATATATAGTACATTATTGTTGTCTAGATAATCATAAAATGTGTAACGCAAACCTATTTATAACTGGTTTTGGCACGGTTCAGGTTGGTTCTGTCAGAAATATGACTGGTACATTATTGTAATCCCAAACCAAAATATACAAACCCTAGATGTTCAGAAAAAAAGATTGTTACACAAGTTGACTTGAACAATATACAGACTCAAGACTCAGATTATCATTATGATGATCTGATCATAACTAGAACGAATCTACAAACGATCTAACAAGAATCAACAAAACAAACTCTCAAAAATACAAATGAGTTTCATCATTAAGGATGAAACCCTAACTCAGATTTGAAAGAAGAAAGGATTAGAGCCGATATCAGAGATCGACTTGTGATCATTTTTCACACACTCTCTCTCTCTCATCCTTTTATAGTATCCAACTAAAATCTGGAGCATCCATGAATCCATCCAACTAGCCCAGCTACAAGCCCATTAGCCCATAAAAAGCCTTCAAGCCCAGCTTCAGTTTAGTCCACATTCTTGAATAACTTTTAACTCCAAACTCATTTAACACCATGAAATAGAACAAATAAAACTCAACATTAGAGACTAACTTTGACAATTAAATTGAGAAATAACATATAAGCTATATTTTCAACAGTTTCTAACCCAGGTTAAAAAAAAACGCGTTAGCTGAGCCTTCTATTTAGTTGGCTTTAGCCGACTTGTCGCCACGTGTCGTTCTCTAGTTGATTAAAACTCTGAAAAAAAGTTGTTGGACACGGAATTTGGAGCCGACTGAACTAGCCGGCTTTAGCCGACTATTGGCCTAAATGACTACGAATTAGACGCTGAAAAAGTTTGTCCATTTTGGTTTAATTCTCGTAATCTTTGAGTAATATCTAGATGGTCGATGGTACAGCTGAGCCTTTTATCATTTATGTAGTTTCTTAAATAGAGTATCGAAAGTGAGACTTTTTGTGTGGTTTTGAGAAGGCTTCTTGGAGTGCTGATGATACAAGGGTTAGGAAGCATAACTCATGGGCATACATAGTTATCTTTATGTGTCATTTTACTTATATGATCTAATTTTTATGATTGCCAATATAGGCAAAATTAGGCTTGTATGCTTGGTTTGAAAACATTAACTCAAAGAAAGAAAATTTTAGAAACATAAACAAACAATGGAAAATGATTTTGAGAATCAATAATACTAAAGATACTTGCAATGAATTTACTCCTTACTTTTTTTTTGAACGGCGAACATTGAATGTGTGACGTCGCACCCCCGTCACATGGGAGAGCCTCGTCCAACTCTGGCCAATATGTTGTCTTAACCGGGCCCACTTGGCGTCAAAGTTTGAGAGCATCCAAGGAAAAATCCCACCCAATACGGCCCCTTCCAGGCTTGAGGGAGAGCCGAGGCTCGAACCCTGGATCGGCGTGGGTAAAACCCTGGTGCATCAGCCTAAGAACTAGGCCTTATTTGCATGCCTCAGAAATTAATGGTGGTGTCAGGGATTGAAGACTGGGGCATTCGCTTAAAATATCATCATCAAAAGGAAATTTATAGTATTCACATATTTTGAAAACGAGGGTGCTATCTCATGATCAAAGTACAAGGGGTATGCTAGATAAATATATGAAATTATAAATTATAGTTTAGGATGTTTATTTTTATCTGTATACATATGTTGATGGCATATGATACTCAATTGTAACTAAACAGGGGAACACAAAGTTGTACCAGGCGTTGCAAGAGTTGTACGCCATGGTGGTGATCGTATCGTCCCCCACCACCTTCCATTGGTCTCGATTCTGGTTTTTCTGCACCCTATTTTGATTTCCCTTTTCTTTGATATGTCCATCCGAAACGCTTAGAGGCGGAGCCACCACCTCTCGCCAATGAAGAACACCGGCTATGATGGTGGGTGAGATTTTCAGAGAAAAGATGATTTGGGGGTCAAGATAAAGAGAAAACATACCACACCCACTCTCTCAACTTTGTCTGTGCGTCATCAATCATCACAAATTTCTATAAATCATCAAACCCCGTAGATGATCAATCCATGGGTGTCATTACATACTCAAGCCTCCAGTAACACAATAACACACTCTCCATGATGAAGAATAGTACATATATAGTGAGACACCAAAACCTTAATCCCTATTAGTGGCATTGCTTGCTCGGTTGCACTTCATCAGTGTGAATGATCATTAAGTGGTAAGTTCCATAAACAGTAACCGGGTCTCAATGTCTTTAGTGTCATCGGGTTTTGGGCAATGGCATTTATGTTGGTGAGAACTGATCAATATCAGTTCTTACTACTGCTCCCCCTCATTAGTTGCAACATATATTTAAGTTCTATTACAAATTTACAATGGTTTTCATTTGATACTATCTATACAAATTCAAAACCCAACACTATCTCACACCTCGGCTCACCACCAACTCACACCATCTATCAACTATCGTCGCTCATACCAACTAAAAATAAAATCAAACCTCACATCACATCTTCATCCTCCTTAATCCTAACTCCTTGTAAACCTAACACTAATAACCATCACCAAAACACATAAGTGAACCTCCGCTCACACCCTTCATCAATATAACAATCACATCTAAAGTAAAAAAAACATTAAAACCTAATCATCATCACAAATAAACAACGAATTTCATATGAGAACATAATAATTGGCATCACAAAATGCATAGATTTCTCATCGGAACTCAAATGGTCACAAACAATTGTCTAAGGGAACAATTGTCGTTGTGAACATAGTAGACCTTTGTTTCATTCTTGTTAGTGCTTGTAATGATATTCACAATACATAACACATCAACTTGTGATTGATCTTGTTATTTTTTTTAGAATGTACAAAAGAGTGAGGCATCCACTTAAAATACCATCATTTAAAGAAATTTTATTATATTCACATATTGAAAACGAGGGCGCTATAGAGACCCCACAGTAACAGTTACAAATGTTAGATAAAGAAATCAAAGTATAGTTTATGATATTTATCTTTATATATATTGATAGCGTACTTAATTGTAACTACTAGAATTAAACCCATCATTGAATAAACATGCCTCAATGTTCCTTTGTACTCTATTAATAGAGTTATCTATACATGTTATAAACAACGTGGTTTGTATCAAATGACATCGCTACTACTATCTCACACCTTTGGTCACCACAAACTCACACCATCTGTCACTCATGACAATCATGCCACCACCTCCAAAAACCTAAAATCAAATCAAACCTCACTTCACACCTCACGTCTCCATCTTCCCCAAATCTAACTCCTTGTAAATCTAACGTCATAGTCATCACCAAACACACATCGACACATTATCGCTCACACCCTTCATCGATACAACAATCACATATCTAACGCAAGAACAAACATGAAACCCTAATCATCATAGAATACTTTTCGTCTCAAATAACATATAACATTATTTGTTAGATTGAATTAATGATCACATGGGTCATTTGTCACATATGAACATGCCTATACCCAAAAACAACTCTGAAGACACTTTGTTGAAGAGATTCACTTGCTAACTCATACCCAAAGTACAACTTTTAGTTCATAAAGTATAACCTTCTAAAGCACGAGGGGCAATTGCTCACGACTGCCGCATCTATCCATAGTCAACTAACTCCGTTTTGTTTATAAAAGTCTTCGATTCTACACAAAACTCAACCCAACCTTCGCATCTCCATCGTTTTCCCCGTCAAAATTCCCGATCTCGCCTTCACCGAATCTCTCTCCTCAATCCGTTTCAGAAATATGGACTTCGAATCCAATACCGTTGCCGAAGAAAGCATCAACAATCACGGATGGCAAAAGGTCACTTACGCTAAGAAGCAGAGGAAGAATCCGGCGAAGCAGCAACCACAGCCGCCGGCGAAGCCGATTTCGAACGGATCTTCTATCTCCACCTTTGATAACGTATTTACATCTATCGATAAGAAGTCGGAGGAGCGTCGGAAGCTTATTGAAGCCGAGAGATTGGCGAATTCAGCGATTTATGATCCTGCTCCTCCGGCTAGATCGTCGAAGAAGAAAAACAATTACTCTGATTATGACGATAGCAGCGATGAGGAGGTTGTTGCCAATGGCGTGGCCGGTAATGGCGTCGCTGAGGAGAAGAAGACGAAGCCGAAGAAGGTGAAGAAACCTAAGGTTACGGTGGCGGAAGAGGCGGCGAAGATCGATTCAGCTGATTTGGCTAGCTTTCTCTCCGATGTGACGGTGAGTGAATGAATTGGATTTTGATTCGTAATTTAATCGATCTGGATGAATTTTATTGTTTGTTTTATGAACTGCGATTGTTTGATTCTAATGGATTCATATAAAATTTGATCCAATTTGTTATGTAGTTTCAGGAAATTGATGTTGAATTTTGTTTATGCCTCATATGTAGGGCTTAGGTCATGACACTATTAGCATGTACAGTTGAAAGAAAAATTAACAGATTTTTCAAGTTTAATTTTTAGGTTATGTTTAGATCATTTAAGTTTTTTTTATTGAATTTTATGAACTGCTTTTTGTTTGATTCTAATGGATTCGTTTAAAACTAGATCCAATTTGTTATATAGTTTCAGGAAATTGATATTGAATGTTGGTTGTACCTAGGGCTTTGTTCATGCCACTATTAGTATGTACAGTTGAAAGAAAAATTTGCAGTTTTTTTGAGTTTAGGTTATAGATTTAGACTAGCTTAGAACCCGTGTACTACACACGGGAAGAAAAATATCAATATATAAAATTCTTAAATCTTTATGTATATATTTTATAGATGTAAAAATGTATTACATAATAAGGATAGAAAACAAAATTCAAAATATATAGAAATTAATATATAATTGGGTTTCGAAAATACATTAATTACTATTTAATATAATTTGACTTTCATTTACTATTTTATTGAAAATAAAAGTTATATAATTAGATTTCAAAGTTTCTTAATTTTTATAATAACGGATAATTTAGAATAAATGTGTTTTATTAGTATAATTAGTATTTTTTCTTTAAATATATTATTATTAAAAGATAGAGGTGCATTTAATAAGAGAGAGAGGCGGGAAAAAAATGATGAGAATGAATGTGGAGGCGTGGTATAAAAAAACCTTTATTTATTAGATAGTATAGATTATTTCAGTTTTTTTTATTGAATTTTATGAACTGCCTTTGTTTGATTCTAATGGACTCATTTAAAATTAGATCCAATTTGTTATACAGTTTCAGGAAATTGATATTAAATTGTGGTTGTACCTAGGGCTTCGTTCATGACACTATTAGTATCTACAGTTGAAAGAAAAAAGTTACAGTTTTTTCGAGTTTAGGTTATAGATTATGTTTAGATTATTTAAGTTTTTATAATTGAACTTTACGAACTGCATTTGTTTGATTCTAATGGATTCGTTTAAAACAAGATCCAATTTGTTATATAGTTTCAGGAAACTGATGTTGAATTGTGGTTGTACCTCATATGCTTAGTTCATGACACCATTAGTATATGCAGTTGAATGCTAATAACATGGATTTGTTTATGCATGCAGGCTACATATGAGACACAACAAGATATACAGTTAATGAGGTTTGCAGATTACTTCGGACGAGCGTTTTCTGGTGTCAGTGCCTCACAGTTTCCGTGGGTGAAGTTGTTGAAAGAATCTCCTGTTGCAAAGGTTGCAGATGTAAGTTCTTTTCAGACTAAAACTTAAACTGAATCTGTATTTCTGTAATGCCCAATTGGCCATTACCTTGTTACTTAATATGTGTAATTTGCACGGTATTGTCTTATAAACTAGTTGTGAAATTTAAAGAACTGGTCTCTTTAGACTTTAGTATTTAAGTTCACAAACCTGTAGTAATAGATGCATAAAGTTAATCAAAATAAAGAACTGTTCTATTTCTTGTATCTGATATGAAAATAAAAACCTCTACTTGGATACACGAAAGAGCTGCAATAACATAAAGGGATGATAATGATTTGTGGTTAAAATGCAGATCAAGTTGTGATGAGGTTGAATGAGATGTATTTTGTATCATTGTTTCAGTAATATGTTACAAGTTATGGTGCCTTGTCTTTGTGTTAATATAGAATATGTGGTTTTTATTTCCTCTTGTTTAGTTGTTTCATCAATCTGATTGAAAGTATGGTACATTTTACTTTTCTTGTATACTTGACGAAATAGCTCCCACTTCACTGTAGATTTTTGCACCAAGAAAATTGCTAGAACTCCCGCAGGCGCAAGATTCATATGTCTACTATTGTAGTTATATAATTGTTCTATTCATTAGTCGTCTTATATCTGTACAAAGATTACAAAATGTTCTTCTGGATTTTGTCTTTATAGTTTAGCTAACTGGAATGCTTGTATCTCAATCTTTAAACTTACCAAGAATGTACAGTTCTCGGCTCATAATTCAGCTTTTTGTAGAATCCAGTGTCACACATCCCTGAAGCTGTTTACAAGACATCAGTTGACTGGATCATTAACAGATCTTTGGAATCCCTTGGATCTTTTGTCTTATGGTCCTTAGACAGCATTCTTGTTGACTTTGCAAGCCAACAAGGCAATGCAAAGGGATCCAAGAAAGTTGCCCAAAAGCCATCCTCAAAATCTCAGGTAAGATTGTAGGATCTCCCAACATTTTCTTGTAGACACACCATCCTTTTAACATGTCAATCTTTATATATATATATATATATATATATATATATATATATATATATATATATCAAACCATAGAAAGACATTATGAAATACAACTACCAACACATGAATGTGATTAAAATAGAATTGCTTTCAGGTTGGTATTTTTGTGTCACTAGCAATGGTATTGAGAAGGAAACCAGATGCATTAATTAGTGTATTGCCGACTCTAAGGGAAACTTCAAAGTATCAAGGACAAGATAAGCTTCCACTTATGGTGTGGATGGTAGCACAGGTGATTCCATTACTCAATATCATTTTTCCTTCCCAGAAAGAAGCATTGTATATCTCTATGCTAACTCACTTTATTATATATAGGCATCACACGGGGATCTGTCTGTGGGTTTGTACTCATGGTCTCATTTAATATTACCCATTGTTGGTGGAAAATCGGGCTCTAATCCTCAAACCAGGGATCTAATTTTGCAGTCAGTTGAAAGGTTTGTATCAATTTTTTTTTACTCAATCTTAGCCGTACAAACTAGTAATATGTTCTTTTTTTGTTTTTTTAGAATTCTCTCTGCTCCAAAGGCTAGGACTATTTTAGTAAATGGTGCTGCGCGGAAGGGAGAGCGGTTAATGCCACCATCAGCACTTGACCTGCTATTAAGAGTCACCTTCCCTTCATCTTCAGCTCGAGTTAAGGTGGGAATCTATGGGCCATAAGGCAGTTTGGGTAACGGGTGCAAGATGTTTCGACCTAAAACACTCGTTGTCTATTTATTTTTAAATATCCGTTTGACCTGCTTCCTTTTTAGATATTTTTAAATCTGTATGACCCGTTAGAAAAAACATTACCAGAATCGCCCCGTTTGTAAGTAAATGGGTTTGAAGTGTACTTAATTGTCTGATAATGGTATGATGCAGGCAACAGAAAGATTTGAAGCTGTATATCCTACACTTAAGGAGGTCGCTCTTGCTGGTTCCCCTGGAAGCAAAGCCATGAAACAGGTTTCTCAACAAATCATGACCGTTTCTTTAAAAGCTGCCGGAGAAGGTGAGCTTTTCAAAATTATGTAAAGAACTTCCAACTTCTAGAAGTTTCTTAAAGAATCAATTTCCTTGATGCTGCTTTATTTTTTGGCAGGAATCCCCGAGCTATCAAACGAAGCATCTGGTATCTTTATTTGGTGCTTAACTCAAAATCTCGATTGTTATAAGCAATGGGTTAGTTCTGTTATCCGTTTGAATTTATTTAATTTTGGATCGGTTATATCATGGATTTATAAATATATTTTTCTCAGGAAAAGGTCTACGTGGATAATCTAGAAGCAAGTGTTGTGATTCTGAGAAGGCTTGCTGAGCAGTGGAAGGAAGTATCTGTAAAACAGTCCTCTCTTGATACTCTCAGTGAAACTCTCAGGCATTTCAAGAGCATGGTATTTATTTACATATCTACCCTTACTTTCATGTGCTATGGCTATTTTCAGTTCAAGAAACATGACTATCGGGTTGGGGTGTCAAAATTAGGGATGGCATATAAATCCGAACCTGAATTTGGGACGAGCATTCATATATGGGACTAGGTACAGGATTAGTTATAATTTTTTGAGTAAAGTGCCATTTTCATCCCTATGGTTTGGTCATTTTAGCCACTTTCATTCAAAAACTCGTTTTTTAGCTTTTTCGTCCCTGACTTTTCAAAATCTAGCCATTTTCATCCAATTGACTAACTCCGTCTACATTTTAGCGTTAAATCAGGGGTAATTTGGTTAGATTTTAACCTATGAATTTCAAACCGACTCTTGATTTAACGTTAAAATGTAGACGGAGTTCGTCAATTGGATGAAAATGGCTAGATTTTGAAAAGTCAGGGATGAAAAAGCTAAAAAAAAGTTTTTGGATTAAAGTTGCTAAAATGGCAAAACCACAGGGACGAAAATGACACTTTACTCTAATTTTTTTATGGGTTTGGGACGGGTATTAGGTGATACCCGCCCGATTATCCAAACCCATTTACACGAATCGGATCCAAATATATTAATATATATTATATAATCTAAAAAATGTAATAACAGAATTGAAGTTGAAAATTATTAAAACTACAGAATCGTTAGCAGTGTAGTTTAGTATTTGGTATTTTAAGTCTATTTTTAAGGTGAATTTAAGATCGAGTTTCAGGGAGTGAGTATCCCAAAGGGTAGTTTCTTAACCATGTAAAATCATAAATCGGTACACCCTGGTCAAAATGGGTGTGTTGGGTAACGGGTCAAAACAGGGAAAGCCTGGTTAGTCAGCAAACATTTTTTGTTTGTTCATTTAGAAAAAAGAAATACAAATAATTAACATGTTAGATACGATTACAAAATCTATATTATTACATTAATAATCTATTTTTCTAACGCGCGTCTACAGAATGAGAGAGCCTTGACAGAGGGAGAAATATCTGGTGGTGAGCAATCAGTCTACAAAGAAGCAGACAAATACTGTAAAGTGTTGCTAGGAAGATTATCACATGGGTGGGGATGCGTCAAAGGTATGGCTCTGGTTGTTATTGCAGTTGGTCTAGGACTGGCTTTCATTCCTCCAACCGCCTTGGAGTCGTTGGATTTGGCTAAGTTAGCTGAAATGATCAACTTCCCGCAATCTGTTTGAAAAAAACAGTTTGTTTGAATCTCTAACATCCAGCTAGTTGACCGGGTCAAAAGAAAGAGAACGAGGCACTTTTATTCAAGTTTCCCCTCTTTTAGTACAATGTTTCAACTAAAAGTAGATGGTTTTTAAGCGGTTTTGTTTCTTGTTTTTAGTTTCTGTTCGTTTTTGGATAATTTTTTTTTCTTTCGGGTTGAGATGGATGCTATCGTTTAACTTTCGTGTTTATCTTTCAAGTTTGATCTAGAATGAGATGTGTTTTTCAAGTTTGAATCTTGGTCTGACAAAAGTGTGACGCATGGTAATACATGTTATATAATAATACAACAGAAGTCTTATGGTCCACAATAATCGAAAGTACTATAAACTGAATTTATAACTATGTTTAATAATGTTCTTCATGCTAAATTCGCGTCTTGCCAAATAGCCATCTGATGCCTTCAAACCAAAGTCCTCGCATTAGAGGGAATAATATTCTTGAAGTACACGTTAAATCAAGTCAACTTTTATTGGTGAGTTTCCCTATAATCATAGATACAATGAAATGAAAACTCGTAATATATCCATGCTCTTTTCTTTTCGATAGCACCTAAACCCTATAATATTTTTACTACTTCCATCAAATTGTCCTTTTTGATCATTTTTTATAGAAACTCAATTCTTATGTATATTTACCTTTACCAACAATATAATTGAATCATCATTCCATTCCCCATCATTCCATTCCCCTAGATTAGTTAAAATACGATAATGACTCATTCCATTTACTTGTCCTCTGCATTCCCGAGGCGATATGGAAAACACCTTAGGGCCTTAAGTCGGTGCCTTACTCACATCTGGGTCAAAATTGGTCAACAATAGTGTCCGTTTACACGAATCTCCACGCAAATCTGAACTCCTTTAGATCTAATCACCAAGGTACCTAGAAATCTGAATTCTTTCAGATTTAACCGTAAGTCACCCGCGCATCTAAACTCTTTCATATCTGACCGCAAAAACGCCTGCATAAACGCCCGCATAATTGAAACCTGACAACATTGGGTACTCCTACCCTAAAACTGACGGGATTAGGGCAGTCCGGTCAACAAACTCCGCGGTGTAACATTGGAGGAATGGCGGCAACAGTGGTCGACGATTGCCCGGATGACGGTGACGCAAGGAAGGAGGATGACGACGCCGGTTTGCGCCGGAAATCCGGCTGACGACAGCGGTGTTGGTGGCGGAGGCTAGGTGGCAGCGCAAGAGGAGTGGAGGGATTTAGGGTTTTGCTAAACAAGTTTAGGTGTAATTATGTGTAACCTTAATCACCTCCTCAGAGGATTCCCAGGCGGTTTTTTATATTTCTTATCATTATCCTTATAATTACAATAAAAATCACTACTTTTTTTTACCTTTTTTCTCTCATTTTCCTTATCCTTATCTTTATAATTACACTAAAAACCACTACCTTTATCCTTATATTTACAAAAAAATTATATCTTTCCACGTTCCTGCACTCACAACCACTCCTTAAACTATAAAAAAACTCACTCACATAATTATATAAAACCGGCTCTGAATGCTCTCAAAGCCCCTATTTATAAGTCTTCAACTTGTTCTCGAAGTTAGGGTTTTAGAGTTTGATTTATTTACAACTAGGTTAAAATCTTGTGTATTACACAGGTTGAATAAATAAAATGTTATACACTTAGTAATAAAAAATTTATATTTAAAAAAACCCGTGTAATACACGGGTTGAATAAACCGATATATTACATCGGGTGAACTATTTATAATTAAATAATAAGTATTCGTAATAAGATTTATATTAAATATCTAAAAATAAATTATTTTAATATCATTATTCAATACGAGAGAGATGCAGGAAAAAAAATGATACAAATGAACCAGAAAGTTACACATGTCCATATAATTTAATTTATTAATATAAAGATTATTATTTGATATTATTATTTAATAGGAGAAAAAAACAGAAAAGTTAATATTTAATAGAAGAGAGAGGCGGGAAAATAAAGGTGAGGAGTAACCAGAGAATGACACGTGTCCCCCATGATTTTCCTTTATTATATAGTACAGATTTGATGCATATGATCATCACATAATTATACATATACCCCACTATTTTAATTGTTAATTAACTAAACATTAGTTAATTACATATATCCGATATAATTATAGTTGCAATTAAAATAATATCGAAATTAATAATATGTTCCAAACATATTTCCACATGTTTATTATAAATCTCATTAATAATAATAATAATAATAATAACTATTTCATAAATAGTTATCGCGTCCAATCGTTACCGTTCATTCGCCTTGATAACTATTTCATAAATAACTATCTCGTCTCTTTATATATTCGTGTAATAGATTGTTTTTACTTTTAAACATCCATCCTTTATAATCGTTGCCCAAAGTGTAACCATTTAGATCTTACCTCGTTAGTAGTATTATCAAATTTCTTTACTCGGACATACAAAAGGGCTGCCAAGAATGTACTAGACAACCTACAAAAATCACCCCTAAAGACATGCCAAGAAGTCTCTAGATCAGCCTTAAAAAAGGCTTGAAAGGCTTGATATTTTGATAGACTTCTCTATACTTTAGCATGTAAAAATCTTGTATAAAATAGTCTAGAAGTAGCCCAAGTAGTATAAATAAGTGATAATGGAGCTCATTAGTACCCCACCTAGCAACTTCGCATCCATACTTGTGAACATCATCAAGTACTACAACCGTTTCTTTGTAAAACTTGCAATCTTTCGTTCCCTTTTCAAGACTTCTGCTTTTGATCTCTATTATCAAATGATTAAAGGCTGAACTTGGATCAAATCTAAGTGTCACATGAGAGTTGGAAATCGCTACGTGACAACTTGTTCACTTAAGATGCTTTACACCGTGTTAGAACACTGTGTTAGCTTCTTGAGTCGATTCTCTATGTATAAAAACATGGTTTTAAAAATCACCAGAGATTCAAGAAACTAGTTGGTTGGTTAGTTGAACATAATGGCATAAAAAGAACTACAAAAAACTAAAATCAACATTTGTTATTGGCTTCATGTAGGAATAGTACTTCGTGTTGATTTGGATTCTTTGATAACCGCTCAATCGCTTTCAGATTGAATTATTTCGTTGGTATACCCGAATATTCAATCGGATAAAAATCAGAGATTCAAGAAAGAATATGTGAAATGTGTTAGGATTATTCAACTGTTTGTAACTGACCAAATTGACTTCTATATATAGGGGTGAACCGATACAATGAAACATCACGAAAGTAAGCCGAAAACTGTCACAACCGTCAACCATTTTGAAGTTTCCTTAACTGTTGTTTCAATTTGGTCCAGAAATACGGTCCGGATAACCACGTTTGGTCAGGATCAACAAAATTGCTAATGATCTTCAATCATTTCCAAATATCAATTTTAAGCAACTTTTTACAATTTTCCACTTCTGAATCAACTTTCAGACACTACAAAACATGAAGTATAAATTTTTCCCAAGCTGACCTGATATAGAGAAAGAGGGGATTCCTTACCATTCTCTATCCAAAAAAGAAACAAGTCCCCCACATAAAAGAAGCAAGAAAGTAGAAAAAAAAGTAGAAGAGGAGTTCGATCATGCGTTGTTGATCATAGGGTGCGATACGACAACTAAAAATTCTTGTAATCGTGAGTCGTGTAGTTCTTTTCGTGGATTTTTAACTGTCGAGAAGCGTATGCGATAACCTTGTCGCGTTGCATCAACACACAACCGAGACCTTGGATGGAGTCATTGCAATACACCACGAAGTCATCCGTTCCCTCTAGTAGAGACAGGATGGGTGCGCTACATAGTTTCTGCTTCAGTAGCTGGAATGCTGATTCTTGAGTCTCGCTCCAATTACAGGGTTTATCTTTTTGGGTTAAAGCGGTGAGGGGTTGGGCAATCTTTGAAAATCCTTCGATAAAACGACGGTAGGATCCGGCCAATCCTAGGAATTGCCGAACTTCGGTTGGAGTTGATGGTGCTGCCCAATTCTTAATAGCTTCCACTTTGGCTGGATCGACATGTATTCCTTTCTCATTGATCACATGTCCTAGAAATTGAACCTCGCGAATCCAAAAATCGCATTTGGAAAACTTCGTGTACAGCTGCTCCTGCTTCAATAGCTCAAGGATCAAACGCAGATGCTCCTCATGCTCCTCCCGACTCTTAGAGTATATGAGGATATCGTCAATGAAGACAATGACGAATTGGTCCAGGTAAGGTTTACACACACGGTTCATGAGGTCCATGAACACCGCGGGTGCGTTAGTTAATCCAAATGGCATGACCAAAAACTCGAAAAGGCCGTACCGGGTTCTGAATGCAGTCTTGGATATATCCTCATCTCGAACTCTCAGCTAATGATATCCAGACCTTAAATCGATTTTTGAGTAGAAACTTGACCCTTGAAGTTGGTCGAATAAATCGTCAATGCGGGGTAGTGGGTAGCGGTTCTTGACTGTTACTTTGTTTAACTCTCGGTAATCAATGCACATGCGGAAAATTCCATATTTCTTTTTGGCAAATAGGACTGGAGCTCCCCATGGCGATGAGCTAGGTCGGATAAAACCTTTATCTAACAACTCTTGCAGTTGTGTGGATAGCTCTTGCAACTCGCTTGGTGCCAGTCTATAGGGTGCTCGAGCAATAGGCGCTGCTCCGGGTGTTAGGTCAATCTGAAATTCGACCTGACGAAGGGGTGGAAGACTAGGTAGGTCTTCAGGGAATACTTCTGGGAATTCGTGAACGATAGGGAAATCTTCTAACTTTTTCTCCTCGGTGGACTTGTCAGCGACGAGGGCTAATATTGTGGTATGACCCTTACGCAGACACTTCTGAGCCTTCATGAAAGATATGATGCCCATGGCTGCACCAATTCTTTCGCCCTGAACGGATAGGATCTCCCCACTAGGAAGGGGTATACGAACGATCTTCTCACTACAGATGATCTCTGCCTGGTTTTTAGACAACCAATCCATGCCCACAATTATGTCAAAACTGCCAAGTGTAACTGGCATGAGATCGATGTCGAGTTTGTGACCAGAAAGTTCTAACTGACATCCCTTGAGAATGTGGGTTGCCTCGATTACTTTACCGTCTGCTATCTCTACGGTATAACGATGTTCTAGTAAGGTTGGGTTTATTCCTAACCGACCACTAAGTTCTCTAGATATAAAACTTCTATTGGCGCCAGTATCAAAAAGTACAGAAGCATAATGATCGTTTAAGAGAAACATACCGTTCACCACGTTCCGATCATTCCGAGCTTCTCCCGATCCAATCCCAAATGCTCGGCCCTTTGCACCATTTCCGTTGTTATTACCATTTCCACCCTGGTGGTTATTACCATTTCCATTACCGCCCTGATGATTGTTGCCATTTCCATTCCCGTTTCCGTTTCTCCTCAACTGCGGACAATCTTTCTTGAAATGCCCTTCCTTACCGCACTCAAAACAACCTTTGGGTGCGTTTCCAGGTGGTGTCTGTTTGTTCTGCAGATCCACTCTACAGTCTTTGGCCAAATGACCCATCTTTCCACACCGTTGCAACGGTACCGGTCACACGCTCCATGATGGTGAAAGTTACATTTATTGCACTTCGGGTACTTGCCAACATAAGAACCCTGATTCTACTGAGAAGAGTTAGACTGAATGTTGTTCTTTGACGGTTCAAACTTACGGTGTTGCTGTTGCTGAGAAGGTGGGTTTGACTGGAAGGTTTTGGGGAATGAACTGTCAAACTTCCGCTTGTTGTCAGCTGTCTTTGATAGTGCACCTCTAGGTGGTAGAGTGCCCTGAGCCACTGCCTGATCGGTTAGCCTGTGAGCCAACCTGATTGCTAGCTGAATTGTAGTAGGATTAGAAGATGTCACCATGCTCTGAATTTGCGGGACCAGACCATCAATGAATTTCTCAATCCTCTTGTAAGGAGGTGTTACCATTTGCGGACACAAGTTTGCCAGTTCATGCGAACGAGTAGTGTAGGCCTTAATCTCAGATCCTTCCATCTTGAGATTCCAGAATTCACTCTCAAGTTTCTGTACTTCATCGCGGGGACAATAATCCTCCCGCAGCATAGTCTTAAATTCATCCCATGGCAATGCGTTTGCCATCTCAAGAGTTAGCATTTGCACATGGGAGTTCCACCAAGTAAGGGCCGGACCCTCAAGTGTGCCAGATGCATACTTCACCTGATTATTCGGTGGACAATTGCACATTGCAAAAGCGGATTCAGATTTCTCCATCCAGCGGAGTAAGCCAACAACCCTTTCGGCTCCACTGAACGAGTGAGGCTTGCAATCCATGTACGCCTTGAAAGTACAAACCTGCTGGTGGTTATGCTGACCTGAATTGTAAACAAGAATGCACTTTAAGAATACCATATTCGAAATTGAGTTTAGGATGAATGATGACTCACTAGAGTCGATAATATGTTGCTTTACCTCCAGCATTAATAGAGGCGTGAGTAGCTGCTACTGCTTCAGCCACACGCTCATTTATGAGTGCCGTGAGCTCGGCTGCAGTCATGTTAATGTTTTCGCGACCACCGCGTCCTCCGGCGCGTCCACCACGTCCATTTCCTCTTCCAGACATTATCTTTACATTCATAATTAACAATAATGAGAAAAATACATCGCATATTATCATCATACAAGTACCAGTAAGCAAAGAAATTCAAATCACAACATCTAACATTTCAATAATAGTAATACTTGATAAAATAAATTGTAACGATTACAACTAAATTCAACCAAACATCAAAATTCTAGAAACATCTGTTGGATGGGAACAACCCTGCCCATATAGGTTCAAAAGGAAAGACGTAAATAAGTAATGAAGATAGATGATCAAATGTCACTGCCAACTGATGTAACATCGGATGCTGCATCATCATCCTCATCCTGATCTCCTGTAGGTGCATCCTCTGGTGCAACTCCTGCTGCCTCAACTGCTGCAAGTCGTGCATCAACCTGCTCAATCCTAGTGTGGAGTATATCTAGGTTCCACTATACAGTGTTCAGCCGGTCCTCCATATCCACACATCCATTTGCCAAATTCTCATGAGCTGTATCAGTTGCTGCTAAATCTGCAGTCAGTTTGGTGATCCTCTGATTCATCAACATCTCTCGCTGAAGTATGCTAGTAATCTCTCCAGCTGCATCTCTCATGTTCCGGATCTCCCGGTCCATCCTAGCCACAAAGGCAGCTATCACCTGCTCATAGGGGTACTGCAATGGTGGCAAAGCTCGTACAGAAGTTGATGAAGAAGAAGAAGCAATGTCAGTAGTGAGTGGAGGTGGGACTTCCTCCTCGCGAATCCAGTTCCTGATCCTATCGGGATACCAATCCCAGTCCTGTGTGTTGCCTCTGACACGCACATGAATAGGCTCGTCATGCTCTACTGTGGTGTTGATCGGGTTGAGTCGATGTCTCCTCGGCTCTGGCAAAGGTACGGTAGGAACATCGTGCTCCTGAACAACTGGGGATGCTGGTGAATTGGGTGGGGTCGACATTTCCTGTAACGAGATGAGTGAGTGCCATGTATGAGTGTAAGTGCTATGTAACTAATGCATGTACGTGGTTATAGTCTAGTATGCATTTCCTAGTTCTCTAAAACCTGGCTCTGATACCAATCTGTCACACCCCCAAAATCCACCAATGGAGTTTTACCGTTAGGGGCGTAACATACCAGGATCTCAGTCATTAGTTACGTTGAACGACTCTATATGAGTTTAGTAAAAACCACTAGTATTGCTCATAGTCACAATGCAACACTAGAAATGAAAACACTGATTTAATGTAAGACTTGCGGAAGCGAAAAGTTAAATGAAAAGCATGCGCCAAAAGTAAACAATCCAACGATAAATAAAACAAAAAGTTATTGAGTTTGAAAACGATGGACTTCGAATGCATGTATGCCTTGGCTTGTGCTTGTACCTTATTGACTTGAGAAAACATGCTAAAACGTGTCAACACTAGGTTGGTGAGTTCACAGGTTTCAATGTTTGTAAAGTTTACTAGATAATACCATTTACAATTTATATCATAGGTAGCTAACCTAGTACATGTTACTAAAGCGTTTCGACACCGAAGCTGACTGTTTATGTTTGTACTGCCTCCTACCATGACTATCATAATCAATGGTGAATGTTTAGGTCAATGTTACACCCGTTTGACTTCCCGTCGTGTTAGCGCGACTAACGCGGGTGGGGCTTGTCAATGCCCAGTAGTACTACTCAAGATTACCTCGCTAACCCATATACTAACGGTTCGATAAGTAAGGACTTTCATGATATGTTTGCGCTTAGTACACAAGTGATATAAAAGAAATGTAAGATCTAAATGTTCGTACCCATGTTTTCTCCCCCAAGTTTAAAACGTAAGAAAAGGGGTCGTGAAACTCACCTTAGAGTATGTGCGAAAGAAAACGAACTTAGAATGTTTGACGACTAACTGCCACCTATAAACACCGGTTTATAAGTGTGTGTTTGTGCAAGTTGATACGAACCCTAAGTATCCAAACAATCTCATTGTTTTAAGGGTTTAGAAAAGGTTTGCAAGTTTGACTCATGTTTGACCAAGTTTGACCCGACGACCCGTTGGTGACACGATGTATGAAATAGTGTTTGATTAATATAATACTTCCATATTACACACAAGATCATGCAGGTAACACTTAGCAACAATTCCTTATTGTTCTAACAAACAAGCATGATTTCCAAAAATAGCAGGTTTTTATAAATAGTAAGTTTCCAAAAATAGCAGGTTTCTATAAATAGAAAGTTTCCAAAAATAGCAGGTTTCTATAAATAGAAAGTTTGTTCGGGACTCGTGTTTCCTGGAAACTATCATCATTGATATGTTTGTAGTATCACTCTAACATGTTCTAGCTCATCACATCACATAACAATTGTCTAGAACCTAAACATGCAAATCATAATTCAAGACAAAGTTTCCAACTTTAGTAACCTATGACTAGCATGCGTGATTTCAAACACCTAACACGTTACAACCAGTTATTGTGTCCTATCTAACATAGATCTATCATCAAACCATATCATGCATGTCTAAATAGTAAGTTATAACCACTTTTAACAATTAAAGTTTCCTTATTTGGAAAGTTCGTAAAACCGAGTTATGTATTCAAAATCTGATTTCACAAATCATCTAAACATGTATCAAGTAGCTCATAACCATCATCACATCATCCTAATCATGTCTAGCATGCAAGATAGAAATCATAAAAAGTTTCCTCTTTTAGTAACTTGTCCATTACACGTTTTATTCATCCAATTAACACGTCAAATCAATTCTAAATCTTTCAACTAATATAATTACAACTATATTAATCATTACTCACGTCTAACATACGATTTCTATGCTTCACATAATCAAAAAGTTCCAATATTTAACACGTTACTAATCACATGGATCTAGGGTTTTGCAAATAACCATATAATCAACAAATACATGCAAAACAATAATAAAGTTAATATTTTTATTATAAAAATCCATGTTTGGATGAACTAGGGTTATGATCTAAAATTTAGGAATCAAAAAGTGATGAAATTGAACGAAACGACTTACGTAGAGACGTTAGAAACGCCTAGACTAGCACGTATCTACTTTCGGATTCACGATCGGGGCACGATTGATAGTCCTTTTGTTACCTTGAAGGTTCGGTCGAAGTGGGGGTGGGGATGGGAGTCGCGATCGACGGCAATAGTGGGTAGGGTTTATGTTTAATTTTTTTTTTTAAACTTTTATCCTTATCTAATCCTTAATGGGTAATTAGATTGGCCTGCGGGCTTAATTAAGGCCCATTATTCAATTTAACTAAATAATAATTTAATTAATAATAAAAACATTCGGTTTTTGTTTTTATAAAAATACTAACTTTTATAAAAATACTAAATACGATTTACACACGTACGAAAACAATAATAATCATATAATTCACGTAAACTCGTAATTTATATTAAATATAAATTATTAATGTTCGTAATATTAATTTCGATTAATCACCAACGTTCTGGGTTAGACTCGAGTGCGATCCGCTGTGTGTGAACTAACTGACACATATAATTAATCCTAGTTAAATGCAATGTATGTGTGATTAACTGAGATAACTGAGTTTGTAACGAAAATGTTTGAACTAACGAGGTTTGAGTTAACGGAGTTAACATGAAAATGCCGGATGTCACAAGTTAATTACATATATCCGATATAATTATAGTTGCAATTAAAATAATATCGAAATTAATAATATGTTTCAAACATATTTCCACCTGTTTATTATAAATCTCATTAATAATAATAATAATAACTATTTCATAAATAGTTATCGCGTCCAATCGTTACCGTTCATTCGCCTTGATAACTATTTCATAAATAACTATCTCGCCTCTTTATATATTCGTGTAATAGATTGTTTTTACTTTTAAACATCCATCCTTTATAATCGTTGCCCAAAGTGTAACCATTTAGATCTTACCTCGTTAGTAGTATTATCAAATTTCGTTACTCGGGCATACAAAAGGGCTGCCAAGAATGTACTAGACAACCTACAAAAATCACCCCTAAAGACATGCCAAGAAGTCTCTAGATCAGCTTTGAAAAAGGCTTGAAAGGCTTGATATTTTGATAGACTTCTCTATACTTTAGCATGTAAAAATCTTGTATAAAATAGTCTAGAAGTAGCCCAAGTAGTATAAATAAGTGATAATGGAGCTCATTAGTACCCCACCTAGCAACTTCGCATCCATACTTGTGAACACCATCAAGTACTACAACCGTTTCTTTGTAAAACTTGCAATCTTTCGTTCCCTTTTCAAGACTTCTGCTTTTGATCTCTATTATCAAATGATTAAAGGCTGAACTTGGATCAAATCTAAATGTCACATGAGAGTTGGAAATCGCTACATGACAACTTGTTCACTTAAGATGCTTTACACCGTGTTAGAACACTGTGTTAGCTTCTTGAGTCGATTCTCTATGTATAAAAACATGGTTTTAAAAATCACCAGAGATTCAAGAAACTAGTTGGTTGGTTAGTTGAACATAATGGCATAAAAAGAACTACAAAAAACTAAAATCAACATTTTCATGTAGTAATAGTACTTCGTGTTGATTTGTTTTCTTTGATAACCGCTCAATCGCTTTCAGATTGAATTATTTCGTTGGTATACCCGAATATTCAGTCGGATAAAAATCTGAGATTCAAGAAAGAATATGTGAAATGTGTTAGGATTATTCATGTGTTTGTAACTGACCAAATTGACTTCTATATATAGGGGTGAACCGATACAATGAAACATCACGAAAGTAAGCCGAAAACTGTCACAACCGTCAACCATTTTGAAGTTTCCTTAACTGTTGTTTCAATTTGGTCCAGAAATACGGTCCGGATAACCACGTTTGGTCAGGATCAACAAAATTGCTAATGATCTTCAATCATTTCCAAATATCAATTTTAAGCAACTTTTTACAATTTTCCACTTCTGAATCAACTTTCAGACACTACAAAACATGAAGTATAAATTTTTCCCAAGCTGACCTGATATAGAGAAAGAGGGGATTCCTTACCATTCTCTATCCAAAAAAGAAACAAGTCCCCCACATAAAAGAAGCAAGAAAGTAGAAAAAAAAAGTAGAAGAGGAGTTCGATCATGCGTTGTTGGTCATAGGGTGCGATACGACAACTAAAAATTCTTGTAATCATTTTTGTAAAGTAAAGAATTGTCATGGGGAAGACCGGGGGAATTACGAACGTTCCTTGGTAGGACGTGACACATTCAATTACATAACAGTACTTGAATACAACATTAAAGATGGCGGTGTCGGTAGTACCACGCATGTGAGATAATCACGTCTATGCTTTGTTGTTGGGTTAATTATTGAGTTCACATGTGAAGACTACTAGTTTGAGGATGTATTTTTGGTATTTGTATGAGTTTAGGAAGGTTTATTTTAATTTGGTATTAGTTTGATTTATGGTATGCGTCTTTATTTTAGTATGTTTATTTTAGGAGAATGTTTAGCTTGGAGGTTAAGTTAAGGTTAGATTATTGAGTCTATTTAAGAAGGATCCATGTATTGCTTTTGAATTAAGAATAATTGAATAGCAAGTTTACGGTTTTTGTTCATCTTTATTCTTTGGGTTTTTTATCATCTTGGGTTGGGATTGTGTGTGATATTTGGGCCTTTATTTGTTTTATGTTTACATTCTGTTTGCAGATACCAGCAGGGCGGGTGATAGATCAAAACGGGTTGGTTCGGGTTAGAACTGGATTTGACAAAAAAAGTTCGGGTTAAAACATACCGATTTAGAAAAAAATATCAAATGACAAACTATCAAAATATAATTTAAAAGGTTCTTGAAAAATCTATCCAACTTCTAAAAATTACTATAAAAATATTCTAACTTCATTGTAACCCTTTAGGGTAAAGGAGGCACCAGCGGGTAAGGGTATCGGGTAGGGGTATTCAAAAATATCCGAATCCGAAACCGAACCCGAATTATCCGAAAATCCGAATTCGAACTATCCGAAAATTCGGATATCCGAATTTTTGGATTCGGATTCGGATATTGATTTTGAAAATTTTCGGATAGTTCGGATATCTGATATCCGAAATATATTTTTCTGATTTTATTTTTATTTTTATTATTTAAAACCCTAATCTACTTATAACTTATACCTTCTCTTCTTTATCAGATCGCACGCAGCCACACCACACCCGCCTCCCCCTTCTTTTCTACGATACAAACCCTAAAGCTGCCATCGGCCTCTCCTCAGCCCCCGCCTCTTCCGCCATCGGCCTCCTCAGTCCTCGCCTCTTCCGCCATCGACGCCTCTGTTCCAGTTCAATGTTTTTTCGAGTGAATCAAGCGATTGAAACAAGGTAATACTAATATTAATAAGCTTTTTTCAAGTGTTTCAATTAAAGTGTTTCCTTTTTCAAGTGTTAGATTGTTTTGCAGAATTTCCTTCATTTGCAGAATTTCCTTTTCAATCAGGTTAGGGTTCTTTTCTATTGATTATGTCCATGTTTAGAATTTTCGTATACGCATATTATTGCAACTTCAATGTGCAGAAACTGATTTATGATTATGTGTTTTTTTATGATTTGGGTTAAAACAATTTGATTTTGGGAAGCAGTTAAGGAGTTTTCATAGATTGTTTTGCAGAATTTGAACATTTGTTTATTTGATTTGCAGAATGTTAATTAGATTGTTTCATTTGTTGCAAATTGGCAGATTAGGAAATTTGTTTATTAGATTTGATTTGCATAATGTTAATTAGATTTGTTAATGGAGGACATTTGTTTATTTGTTGCAAATTGACAGATTATTAAATGGAAGATCCTAATCTAAGCAACTCTGACTGTGATCTTGTGTCTGAAAATGAGGTGATGTCTAAAGCTAAGAAGCAAAAGAAGAAACAAGATGGAAAACCCCTCGGTGCACCTCCTACTGTAAGTGAATCTCAGTCAACACATGTGAATAAAAAAAGATCTGCTTTGTGGAATCATTTTACTAAGTGTGATGTTGCTGACAAGGCTGAGTGTGTATATTGTCATAGAAGAATTGGTTGTGCATCAAAAAGTGGGACTACCCCTCTAAGAAATCACATTAATACTTGCAAACAATATCCTGCAAATATTGATAAGAAAAAAAAGCTCCTTGATCTTGAGTCAAAAACTCGTGTTAGTGATGATGGTTCCATTGAAACCATGACAATTCCTAAATTATGGGAGTTTAGCCAAGAAATAATTAGGAAAGCCTTAGCAAAAATGTTGATTAGTGATGAGTTACCTTTTTCTTTTGTGGACCTGGCGGATTTTCGTGAATTCTGTAAGGTTATTAATCCTCATTTTATGTACCATCACGTTCGACAGTAACACGAGATTGTTACCGTTATTTTATTGAGGAAAGGAGATAATTAGTGAATATCTCGTTCTTGCTAAGATGGCTCGAGATATTCTTGCAATTCCAGGTTCTACGGTTAGCTCGAGATACTATCGGGTAGGGGAACCCGCGTGTAACATCCATGTTTTTCCATACCATAATTTTTCTTCATTCTTTTTATTAACAATAATTAACACCAGAAGTCTCGTACTTGTTCAAACCCATAATGTCACATTTCCTATTATCATACTTATATATCAGTTCAATCCTTTTCTCTCCGTGTTAATAGACAACCGGAACGGTCTTGTACGCGAGTAGCTTCCTTGGTCCAGCGGTAAACACCAACTGAACACACAGAAACCACCCGGGTTCGAACCGGGTGGCCTATTTATATTTTTTTAAAACAGTTTTGAAGCTACAAAAATTATAAAAAAATTATTTCTATAAACTTTACAATTATTAGAACAGAATGAAACAAGTTATATAATTTTTGCATAAAATCTCTATTTTTTATAAATTAATCCTTAAACAATTAATTTAAATTATGTCATTCATTTTGAGTAAATTATTTATAAAAATTTGGTGACAATTTTATAAACACTTTATATAAAGTTTATAAAATTTAAGTTATATTTTTAATACCTAAAAATATTTGTAGTTTTATATACCTAAGAATACATACCCATTTTAATTAAATACAATTAGTTATCATATTCAATTTAAATGGCAAATAAATAAATAAATTTATTATTTATATAAATTATATTTATAAAACGTACTTAGGATTTAATTATATCTAAATATAAATTGCATACCTTTATAAATAAATAAATAAATAAGGTAACAATTATTTATTTAATTTATATTTAAACAAAAATTGTTTATGTAGGTTATACTTAAATAAACCTAATACCTATATTATTTTCTAACTAAATAAATGAATAACAATTAGGTGACTTATTTAGTTATTCAAACCCAAAACCCTAAACCAAACTATTTTAAAACCATTGTTCAATATTCCATTTTATACAACACCCCTTTTAAGTACAAACCACAATTTCCTACATAAAATAACACAAACTTTATACAAACCCACACACATCAAAACCCGTTGAACCCTAGACTTAGACATAGACTTTTGTACACACTATTAACCCAATATACATTATACACTAGGTTAACGTGGTGAGTTACAAGGATCGTTTTGCCACCTAGACTCGCGTGCTAGCTACACCCTTGATTCAAGTGAGTTTACATAGCCCCCATTTTATTTTGTACTTTTGGGGTGAAACATGATTTACTTTTTGAAACTTTTTGCATAGACTTAAGTACAATTCAATAATATGATATTATGTGTTATGTGCTTTATGCTTGAATGCTATGAGTTAAAACTATATATACATGATATTAGTACAATCATTAACTCCGTACAAGTCAACGGTTAACATTGATAGATCTATTGTGTCTGACAAACCCACCCGGTTAGGGTGTTTGTTACCGACTTTACATTAGGGTAACCTGCGTGTTATGCCTCAGTCACAAGGTTTGATTGTACACACTTAGTTTGATTGTACACACTTAGTATAACTACCCGAATGGAAAAGGTGAAAAAAACGGCTATAATGCTGTTGGGCATTTAATATAAAAAAAAACTTTTTTTACCATTATAAATACTATACAACTAAACAATATTTTTCATACCAAAAAATTTTCTTTCATCTCTTTTCTACTCAATATACACTATAATGGATCGCGAATTGTTGATTCCTCCTGAATCATCCGGTGACTACGAGTTGCTATTTCCTCACGATAGCGGGTCTAGTCTCCAATTTTTGACGACTATTGTCGCCCAAGCCGAAAAAGAAGACACGGCAACCTCTAAAAAAAGATATGACGTGATCGTGAACAAGCCCTTAAAACTCTAATAAACGATTATTGTTCTACAACAATCTCCAATATTTTGTATTTCTTGTTATTTTTATTTTATTGAATAAATAAATTATGTTTTATTTATTAGTTTTAATTTAAAAAAAGAAAAAATAAAAATAAAAAAATTTAGGGTATTAGGGTTATACCTGTTAAAACATATGAAATATTCTTGATTAAATGGGATCAGCAAGATTGGTGGACAATCACATCATTTCTCATGATTATAGGGCAAAAATTAAACGGTTTCAATTCTTCCACAATTGACAGCCGTGGACAGCTATATTTATTCATTTAGGACCGTTGTAAAAATAGTATAAATAGAGGTTATTCTCCTCTGTGTAAAATAATTCAAGCAATACAACAATTACTTTATTTCTCTTTTGATAAGATGGTATCAGAGCATGGTTGGTTTAAGTTCCAAAAGCTGACCTGCTCATCATCTACCTTCGCAACCTGTCATAACCTGGTCACCATGTCCGGAGACGGTAACCAGAATAATGACCTATCCTTACAGCTCGCCAACTTGCTCAAACATGGGATTAATTCCCAGCCAAAAACTTTCCGACAGCCTACAGATTAATCTCGAACTCAATAGCCAAAATTATGCGCTTTGGACCCGAATGATTCGGGTTGCCATAGGCCCTGTTGAAACATTTAAACTCAAATCCCCCAGATCCAAATGATGAAACCTACGAACAATGGGAACAAGACGACTTAGTCGTTTTTTCGTGGTTGATACAGAACATTGAACCAGTGCCCTGGTGGTCACATATAGCAGTGGAGACACTCAACCTTCATGTCAAAGCTAACGACATCAAACAGAATGATAATTCTCTTTAAGTTTTTTGGATCACACTACAGGGGGTATGGGGTGAGATTGAAAGAATTGATCCAAATCCCATGAAATGTCCAGAAGATATCAAGACATACTTAAAAATCAGTTCAGAACAAAAACTTTTTCAATTTCTGAATGCTCTAGACCAGAAATACGGCCCCATTAAAAGGGAAATACTCCGGTTAGAACCGCTTCCATCTTCGTAAAGAGGCCGCTCACCAGAATATTCTGGGAGCAACTCTCAATGACGCACAGGGCATAGCAGCGGGTTCACTTGCCACCGAAGCAGAGGGTTATGGTTTATAACAAAGGGGCATCGTCGGTTCGATGGGAAAAAGAATGGATCGTCAACCAAAGAGGACAAATCTCACCTGAAATGTGCTCACTGTGGTATGAAAAAACATACCAAAGAACAATGCTTCAAGCTAGTCGGTTATCCCTATTGGAGTCTGCATACATGGGAGGTCCAATTTCATGCACGTGTTTTTGGTGTTTTCTTTGGTTTAATTAAATAAGACCGAGTCTACCGGTCAGTATGTGAGTCATGGTGCACGTGTGTGAGCCAAGTCTAGGTAGTGGGTTGTAGTTTCCGTTTTGTTAGTAGCTTCCTATTTTCTAGTTTAGTTTGTTATTTACCGTTGGATTGTGTGGCTATTTAAAGCCTTGTTTTCTTGATTAATAAAGTGTGCATTCAGTCGTGTGTCTCTCATATCTATTTGATACTTCAGGTGGTATCAGAGCACAACTTGTGAGATCCATTAGAGTGTTGAGTGCACAGTAAAGAGAGAAGATAGAAAGTATTATCGTCGGTATCACATGGCAGAAGAGAGCAGTCATTTTCAAGCGACCCACATACCAAAACTTGATGGTGACTATGACCATTGGAGCATGGTCATGGAAACCCTCATCAGATCAAAGGAGTGTTGGGGTATTGTGTCCGATGGGTATGCAGAAATCAAGCCAGGGGAGCAGGCGACCCCTACACAGCAGAAGAACTTTCATGAGAACAAGCTGAAAGATCTTAAGGTGCTGAATTACTTGTTCCAATCCATTGATAAGGCGATACTGAAGTCTATCACCAAGAAACAAACATCCAAACAAGTGTGGGATGCAATGAAGATCAAGTATCAAGGTAATGCACGTGTCAAGCGGGCTCAATTACAAAGATTGAGGAGGAGTTTCGAGACGCTTGAAATGAAGACAGGAGAAAGCGTTACTGATTACGTTGGTCGTGTGATGGTCATTGCAAATGAGATGAGGGTGTGTAGAGATGCTATGACCGATGTCAGAATCGTGGAGAAAATACTAAGGACGCTCACTGAAAACTTTAATTTCGTTGTGTGTTCTATTGAGGAGTCAAAGGATGTGGATCAGATGACTGTGGACGAGTTGCAGAGTTCCCTACTCGTGCATGAGCAAAAACTGACAAGAAAGTCTACCGAAGAACAAGCTCTTAAGGTAGAACAAGAGACTTCCTATGGACGAGGACGTGTCCGAGGCAGGTCGGCTTCAGGAAGAGGTAGAGGTAGAGGACGAGGAAGAGGCTCGTTTGACAAAAGTATGGTAGAATGTTATAAGTGTCACAAGTTGGGACACTTTCAATATGAGTGCCCTGCTGAAGAGAAGACCCTGAATTATGCTGAGTATGATGAAAATGAAGAGTTTCTGTTGATGGCTACTATTGATATTGAAAAATATCAATTAGAGGAAGAAGTTCTTATGACCACTTCAGAAGCATTACAAACAGGGAGAGAAAAGGTTTGGTTTCTTGACTCAGCATGTTCAAATCATATGACTAGGAACAAGTCTTGGTTTACAAAGCTTGACATGAGTTTTAGTCACTCTGTTAAATTGGGAAATGATAAGCGGTTGGAGGTAAAAGGAGTTGGAGATGTGAAGCTGACTGTCGATGGTGTAAGTCAGACTATCACTAAGGTTTATTTCGCACCAGAACTTACCTCAAACCTTATAAGTGTAGGGCAGCTCCAAGACAAGGGTGTGGATGTGTTCTTCCAGAATGGAATTGGCAAGGCGTACCACCCAATACGAGGTCTGATTCTGAGTTCCATAATGACTATAAATAGAATGTTTCCTATCTTTGTGTCACCCAATAGGCCAGCAGAATGCATGCAAGTGGCAACAGGAGGAGACATATGGCACGGGAGATATGTCCATGTTCATCATAAGGCAATTAGAACTATGCAGTTTAAAGGAATCGTAGAAGGGTTACCCAAGGTTGCTGAAAAATCTCAAGCATGTGAGATATGCAACATTGGAAAGCAGAATCGGACAGAGATACCAAAGAGAAGTAAATGGCAGGCTTCAGAGATTCTGCAGTTGGTCCACACAGACATATGTGGACACATCAGCCCTATGTCACAAAGCAATAAGAGGTATGTTCTTGTTTTTATTGATGATTATTCTCGAAAGACATGGGTCTATATGTTGTCCACTAAAGGGGAAGCTTTCGAATGCTTCAAAAGATTTAAAGCCTTGGTTGAGAATGAAACTGGAAAGACCTTAAAGTGTTTGAGAAGTGATAGGGGAGGAGAATTCACTTCTCATGACTTTAAGGATTTCTGTGAAAGGGAGGGTATTAAACGACAACTAACAGCTGCGTACACGCCCCAGCAGAATGGGGTGGCTGAAAGACGCAATAGGACCCTTATGAATATGGTAAGATGCTTTTTAGCAGAGAAGAAGATGCCAAGGTATTTCTGGGCTGAGGCAGTCACGTGGGCGTGCCATGTTTTGAACCGATGTATAAGTAGAAGTCTTGACAAGAAAGTGCCAGAAGAGCTCTGGAGTGGAAGAAAGCCAAGTGTAGGGTATTTTCGAGTGTTTGGGTGCATAGCCTATGCACATGTGCCAGCTCAATTAAGAACGAAGCTAGATGATAAAAGTCATAAGTGCATTTTTCTTGGGGTTAGCACTGAGTCAAAGGCCTATAGGTTGTTTGATCATGTCGCCAAGAAGATTGTGATAAGTCGTGATGTTGTTTTTGATGAAGAAAGTATATGGGATTGGCATATAAAAGAAAGGGACATACAAGAGCTAGTGATTGAAGATGAGTTTTTGTCCAACAGTCAAGACAATAACTCACCTTTATTGGAAGATAATATTGATGGGACTAATGTTCAGGAAGGGGTGGAGGAAAGTACAGGAACAAATACAGATGGGACGCAGCAGAGAGATAATGAAACAAGTCCTGTTGAGACAGAACAAAGAGAAGAAGAGGATAATGACCATTCTGCCCCTGCAGCAGAAAGTACTTTATCACAAGATCCAGCGGGTCAAAGGTCATCAAGAGCAAAAAGAACTCCAACATGGATGAAAGATTATTACTCTAGCTATGCAGAGGAAGATGCAATAGCTTTGTATAGCACGGTGGACGATCCTACTAGCTATGAAGAGGCTGCAAAAGAAGAGAAATGGGTTGAAGCCATGAAGTCTGAAATTCGCGCTATTGAAAGCAACAACACATGGGAATTGGTAAACATCACACCAGACATTAAACCCATAGGAGTTAAATGGGTCTTCAAAACAAAGCTCAATGAACGTGGAGAGGTTGAAAAATACAAGGCAAGGTTGGTTGTAAAAGGGTATGCACAAAAGTATGGGATAGACTACAGTGAGGTTTTTGCACCGGTTGCAAGGTGGGATACCATTCGACTGTTTCTTGCAGTTGCAGCAAGACGAGACTGGGTTGTCTATCAACTTGATGTTAAGTCTGCTTTTCTTCATGGAGAATTGAAGGAGACCGTTTATGTCCAACAGCCTGAAGGTTTTGTGAATGAAGGGAATGAAAATAAAGTCTACAAGCTCAAAAAGGCACTTTATGGTTTGAAACAAGCACCAAGGGCTTGGTACCACAGAATTGAGGCTTATTTCAAGAAGGAAGGGTTTAAGAAGAGTGAATATGACCATACTTTATTCATAAAGAAGGTATGGAAGAAAATCCTAATGGTCAGCTTGTATGTGGATGATTTGATCTATGAAGGGAGTGATAAAGTGCTATGTGAAAGTTTCAAGAAGTCAATGGAGAAAGAGTTTGCAATGACTGATTTGGGTCAGATGAGATATTTCTTGGGAGTTGAGATAAAACAAACGAAAGAAGCTATTGAAATCAGTCAAAAAAGGTATGCTAATGATGTGGTACAAAGGTTCGGATTGGGAGATGCAAATACTGTTGGAAATCCAATAGTACCAGGAGCCATCTTAACCAAGCTTGGATCAGGGGAGGATGTTGATGAATCTCTTTACAAGAGTTTGGTGGGCAGCCTCATGTATCTAACAGTTACTAGACCGGATATAATGTATGTGGTTAGTCTTATTTCTAGATTTATGGCGAGTCCAAAGGAAGATCATCTTATGGCAGCAAAGAGAATTTTGAGGTATGTTAAAGGAACACTTAACTATGGCATAAGGTATGATAAAAGGGAAAAGAAAGGGCTGGTAGTGTTTACTGATAGCAATCATGCTCGAGATACCGAGGATAGAAGAAGTGCGTCTGGTTATGTTTGCTTATTCAGCAGTGGAGCTGTATGTTGGTGTTCAAGAAAGTAGGATATTGTCACTTTATCATCCACAGAAGCTGAGTATGTTGCTGCCGTTGTTTGTGCATGTCACTGTGTTTGGATGAAGGGCTTACTTGAAGAAATGGGAGAGACGACAGGAATGGTGAAGATTTATTGTGATAACACTTCTACAATTAAGTTGTCAAAGAATCCGGTTATGCATAGGAAGACAAAACATATCGACATTCGATATCATTATCTAAGGGAATTGGTAAGTAAGGAAGTAATTCAATTTGACTTCTGTGGTTCTAAGGCTCAGCTAGCAGATGGCATGACCAAGCCTATCAAAGAAGAAACATTTGTTAAGATGCGAGAGGCCATTGGAATTTGTGAAATTAAACAAGATGCTAAAGAAGATCTTGTTTAAGGGGAGGAATTATTGGAGTCTGCATACATGGGAGGTCCAATTTCATGCACGTGTTTTTGGTGTTTTCTTTGGTTTAATTAAATAAGACCGAGTCTACCGGTCAGTATGTGAGTCATGGTGCACGTGTGTGAGCCAAGTCTAGGTAGTGGGTTGTAGTTTCCGTTTTGTTAGTAGCTTCCTATTTTCTAGTTTAGTTTGTTATTTACCGTTGGATTGTATGGCTATTTAAAGCCTTGTTTTCTTGATTAATAAAGTGTGCATTCAGTCGTGTGTCTCTCATATCTATTTGATACTTCAATCCCGAGTGGTGGTTCGATGGTCACAAAAGCGGGACCGAGATTACCGGACAGGAGAGGGGTAAAGCTTCCGCCGCCGTGGGCAACAATGATGCCACCAACACCAGCGGCGATAATCGGAACAACACCGCCGGATTTGGAGGGGTGGCGGCGGCACACGATGAAGAAGAACATGGCCTGTTCTCGATGGCCATAGGTTCAGGGGTTAAGAGAAATATCTCGACACCCACTTTATCTTCAATTTAAATACAAATTGCCCCTTGTAGAATCAGAATCAAAAGTATTAAAAGCCACTATTTTTCTCTCTTTTATAAAAGAAAGTTTTATAAATTGCAAAAAGAACACAAACTTTAGTGGCATGGCAAATGTGGCTCAAAAATGTAATAAAAGACGGGAACAGTCATGGATATTTGACTGTGGAGCCACTGATACCATGACTTACGAATTATCGGATTTTGCCACATCATCCAAACCTACAAAAGCATATATAAAAACGGCAAATGGAGAAACAATGAATGTGAAAAACGAGGAACTATTGAAATTTCTCCAACACTTAAACTTTCTAATTGCCTCTACATTCCCTCCCTGTCACATAAACTCCTATCGATAAGTCACGTAACAAAGGAGTTAAATTGCTCAGTCCTCATGCAACCCACATTTTGAATCTTACAGGATATAAGGACGGGAGCGATAATTGGGCATGGCACTGAAAGACAAGGGTTGTATTACGTGGATGAGGTGACTCAAAGTGGTACTGTAATGCTTTTTCATGGAATGGCAGAACGTGAAGCCTGGCTATGGCATAGAAGACTGGTGCATCCATCTACGGGTTATTTGCATGTTTTATTTCCTAATTTATTTCCTTCAAATTGTAAGTCACATTGTGAAACTTGTGTGTTAGCTAAGAGTCACCGGAAAACTTTTAAACCGAATAACACAAGGGTTGACTTACCTTTTTCATTAATCCACTCGGATGTATGGGGTCCCGCTCCAATCATTGGGGGACAAAACTTTCGTTTTTTGTAATATTCGTGGATGATTGTACACGGATGACATGGTTGTACCTATTAAAAAATAAATCTGAAGTCCTTGACAAATTCACCATTTTTTACACCATGATCTAAACCCAGTTTCAGAAAAAAAAAACATTCAAATATTCCAATCAGATAATGGAGGGGAATTTGTTAACACCAATATGAAACTTTTTTTCCAAACCAAAGGCATAATTCATCAAACTACTTGCCCTCATACTCCAGAAAAAAAATGGTGTCGCAGAACGAAAAAACCGCATCTTGTTAGAAATAACTCGGGCCCTCCTAATAGAATCACAAGCTCCAAAGGTATTTTGGCCAGAAGCCCTTGCTACTGCCACTTACCTTATTAACCGACTTCCGACTCAAATTCTAAAAACAAAAACTCCTCTACAAGTCCTTTCAGAATTCACTAAACCTCCCTCCATTCTTACACTTGAACCACGAATTTTTGGATGCACAGTATTTGTCCACATACCAAAATCAAATAGAACTAGCTTGATCCGTGTGCTGAAAAATATGTCTTTCTTGGGTATGAAGGGGTACCGATGCTACAATCCAAAAACCCGACACATGTTCACCACTATGAACTGTGATTTTCTCGAAACCGAGTGGTCAGGGGGATAGAGAATATCTTGACACACTGAGTTGGTTGAATTATGTTTCATATGAAGAAGAAAGGAGATCCGTCACCCAAAATTAGTCTCCTCCCTCCACACAAATAGAAAATGAGTCTCCTCCCTCCACACAAACAGAAGACCCAAACTTCAGTGCCACCCAAGAAACTGCTCCTGACCTGATACCCGAGGTAAGTAATACTCATCCTTGCCCTATACCTGGATCTACTGAAATTATTGAAAATATCACTAACGAAACAACAAAGCTAGGCGAAAGTGTACAGGAACAAGAGAATTCTTCCACACAAGTCGACACATCAAGAAGATATGTGCTGCCACCGAGAACAAACCGAGGAGTTCCACCGAAAAGATATTCTCCTAGAAAAGAGTCTCAGGGAAGTAGATTTCCTATAGCCAACGTAGCCAAAGGGAATCTATCCAAAGAAGCCAAGGCTTTCTCTTCGTCTCTGTATTCCGAAGAAATCCCTACCAATACAGAACAAGCCTTGAAATCGAAGCATTGGAAAGATGCAATGGAAGAAGAGATGAAGGCTTTGATGAAAAACAACACATGGGAGAAATGTGTCTTGCCTTCAGGAAAGAAGATGGTCGGGTGTCGTTGGGTCTTTACAATTAATTACAAACCCGATGGTACGATCGAAAGATATAAAGCCAGGTTAGTAGCTAAAGGCTACACTCAAACATACGGGATTGATTACTCTGAAACCTTTTCTCCGGTCGCAAAGATTAACACGATTAGAGTTCTCTTCTCCGTAGCAGCAAATAAAGGGTGGCCACTTCATCAATTTGATGTAAAAAATGCTTTCTTACATGGAGAGCTAAAAGAAGAAGTTTACATGGAAGCCCCACATGGATTCACATATAATTTTGGAGAAAGAGAAGTATGCCTCCTAAAGAAATCTCTCTATGGGCTAAAATAGTATCCCAGAGCATGGTTCGGCAGGTTCACCTTAGCCATGAAAAACTACGGGTTCAAACAAAGTAACTCAGATCATACATTGTTTCTCAACAAGAGAAATAACCTCATAATTTGCTTAATAATCTATGTTGATGAAATGATTATTACACGAAACGACAAAGAAGAAATAACCAAACTGAGGAAGAACTTGTTTACAGAATTCGAAATGAAAGACCTAGGGAGACTTAAATACTTCCTTGGGATTGAAGTTCTAAGATCAAAACAAGGAGTCTTCATGTGCCAAAAGAAGTATGTTCTCGACTTACTGACATGAATTGGTATGCTTGATTGTAAACCAATAAATACTCCTATGATTGTAAATTAGAAGCTTTATATGGAGGAAGAAGCAGAGTTAGCCGAACAAGAAAGATACCAACAAATGATGGGAAAACTTATATATCTCTCACACATCCGACCCGATATAGCATACGCTGTAGGAGTGGTAAGTCAGTTTATGCATCAACCCCAAAGTGCTCATATGGATGCAGTCTTAAGAATTTTAAGATATCTCAAGGGAACGGTTGGTCATGGAGTCTTGTTCAAACCAAATGGGCATCTAGAGACTGAAGTTATACACTGATGCAGACTGGGCAGGAGATAAAGACAATCGACGGTCAACATCAGGGTACTTTACCTTAGTTGGTGGAAATCTTGTTACGTGGAGAAGCAAAAAACAAAAGGTGGTGGCCCTTTCAAGTGCCGAAGCTGAATTCAGAGGGATAGCAAGGGGATTAACTGAAATACTATGGGTAAGAAGGCTCCTAACTGAGATAGGATATCCACCACAAGAAACTAGCAGGATTATGAGTGATAATGAAGCAGCCATTCAAATTTCAGAAAATCCAGTACAACATGATCGAACGAAACATGTAGAGGTAGATCGACACTTCATCAAAGAAAAGTTGGAAACAGAGATCATCACACTACCATTTGGTTGGTCAGAAGACCAACTTGCTGACATTTTAACAAAATCCGTTGATGAAAGAATCTTGTACGAGTGTCTAGGCAAGTTGAATTTTGAAGATCCCACTATTCAACTTGAGGGGGCGTGTTAAAACATATGGAATATTCTTGATTAAATGGGATCAGCAAGATTGGTGGACAATCACATCATTTCCCATAATTATAGGGGCAAAATTAAACGGTTTCAATTCCTCCACAATTGACAGACGTGGACAGCTATATTTATTCATTTAGGACAGTTGTAAAAATAGTATAAATAGAGGTTATTCTCCTGTGTAAAATAATTCAAGCAATACAACAATTACTTTATTTCTCTTTTGATAAGAGTGCCCCATCAATTTTGGGTGTTAGGGTAGCATTTGGGTAAAAATAAGGTGGCACACTCTTATTGGATATTTTGTTAGGGTAGTTTTTTGGATGAGGGTTGTGCCCCCCTTCACCCTTATAGTGCATACAAAGTTTAGTAGCAGTGTATTAATAAATTATTTTTTTATTGTATCAGCATACCAAACTATGGATACGTTTTCTTTTTGTAACATGTTTCAGTTATAAATATGTTATTCATAATATGTTCCCTGACTTTTCTTCTAGAACTGCAAGAAGAAGAATCTACTTTTCATACAAAGTGGGATAAGCCACGAGACAAATAAGTTGACTACAATGTATTAAGGAAACACATTTTTATCTCGGATTTGAATACGTTTGCAACATGTGAAGATATAAAAATTCACTTTGAAGGGTTGGTCGCGTTGAAAGTTTTACTTGACATACACAAGAAGTTGCATCATGTTACAAAAAAACATATCTATAACGGGCACATGTTACAAAAAAAATAAGTATACATGGTTTGGTATGTTGCTATGATAAAAAAACTAATTTATTAATATCATGACTGCTACTAAATGTTGTATGCACTATAAAATGTTATAGTGAAGTTAGAATATTTTTGTAGTAATTTCTAGAAGTTGGATAGATTTTTTAACAATTTTTTTTGTTATAGTTTGTCATTTGATATTTTTTTTCTTTCTAAAAGGGTATGTTTTGACTCAAACATCTTGTAGTCAAAACCAAATCTGACCTGAACCAACCTGTTTTGACTTGTTACCCGCCTTCTGGTATTTGTAAACATAATTAGGAAACAAAGCATAGACATGATTATCTTACATGCGTGCTCGACACCATCATTTTTGATGTTGTATTACAATACTATTATGTAATTGAATGTTCAAATCCTACCAAGGAACTTCCGCGATTTCCCCGATCTTCCCCGTGGCTATTCTTTACTTCAAAAATGATTACGGGATTTTTTTAGGTGTACTAACGCACCTTATTATAAACAATGCATTATCGAACTCCTCTTCCACTTTTTTTCTACTTTATTACATCTTTTATGTCTGGGACTTTTTTCCTCCGTGGATGGAAGATGGTAAAGAATCTCATCTTTCTCTATATCAGGTCATCTTGGAAAAATAAAATATTTTTCATGTTTTATAGTGCATTGATAATTGATTCGGAAATGAAAAAATGCTAAAAGTTTTGTGAAATTGATCTTTGGAAATCGGTACCAATTTTGATGATCCGGACCATATTTGGTCATCTAGACCAAATTCACTATAATTCTCTCATCTATACATGTGTATAGAGATGAGAGAAAGTAGATAATTTTAATTAATTAGGGACACAGATCATTAATTCTTTTACAATTATTTTCATTTAAATTTTAATAATAAATGAATGTTTTTAATTGGTTTCTTGATGTTCTTGCAATATATGTGGTTATGTAAAGAACCCTCACCTGCGTTATAATATATTATTACGATAGTAATCTATTTTTTTTTTTATAAAATCATCTCTACAGAATACTGTAAAGTGTTACTGGGAAGATTATCACATAGGTGGGAATGTGTCTAAGGTATGGCCATGGCTGTCATTGCGGTTGGTCTATTACGCTTTCATTCCTCCAACCGCCTTGGAGTCGTTGGACCTGGCCGACATGATCAACTTCCCACATTCTGTTTGATAAAACAGTTGGTTCGAATCTCTAACATCCCGCTAGTTGACCAACACACACGAGGTCAAACGATTAAACCAAAGAGAAAGAAGTACTTTTATTTAAGTTTCCCCTTTTAAAACAATGTTTCAACTAAAAGTAGTTGCTGGGGTTTAAGCGATTTTGTTTCTCATTTTTTTTAACATAATGAAACCCGTTTGACCCGTTAGAGATAAAACATAATCAACCTTATCAAGCATGGGTTTGTGTATACAAGACACATGTAATGTGTTGTTTAGACTTCATAATCATCAATGGTGGCCCAAGGGAATTTTCGGTAAGAGTTGCGAATTTTGGAAGGATCTTCAGGGACAGACCAAGGGTACTTCATGTCTGGATCTCTTGGGAACTTCCTGAAGTTTATAAATGGAGCCCAAAGCAACACACTGCAGAATGAAAAATATTTGATTGTTAGTATTGTCACCAATTGGGATAAAAATTAGTTGCAAATGCATGTGAGCTACTCAAGATCGACTCGATAAAAGTCTGAATTGAGTCTATTTAGTTGGGCTTAGCCTAATTGGAGCTAGAGATGGGAAAAAACCCAGTTTATAACCTGATCCGGAACCTATTTCCAAACCGGTTTGGCCCAAACCGATGCGAACCCGACCCAAACCGACGGGCCCGATACTAGTTCGTGTTCTCGCACTCTCAAACCGGTTTCAACCCGGCCCAAATCAGTTTCAAACAGGCCAAACCTGTTTCAACCCGGTCCGAACCGGTTTGTATAGGGTTTGATGTTTTTTTCTCTCAAACCGGTTTCCACCAAACCAGTTTTATGCCTTTAAAAAACAACTCAAACTGGTTTATAAACCGGATCGGGTTGGTAAAAAAACCTAGTTTGCCTACCTCTAATTGGAGCTAATTTAATAAATAAGTTTGAGCCTAATCTTTATATACCGAGTTTGACTAATGTTGTAAACCTATTATATATTTATATATATATATATATATATATATATATATATATATATATAGGGGAGGGTTCCAGAGAAAACCACAAGTTAGGCGAAAACCGAGAAAACCACTAAAAAAATCAATTTTACCCAATCATATAATAATTTTTATTTTTTGTTTTAGTTTATTTTTATTTATTTATAATAGTATCAATGAAATATTAAACATTTTTACCAAAAAATATTTTTACACATAGTGTTACGTATACGTAAACATAAAACAAAAAAATTGCGGTTACGTATACGTAAATCAAAAAAATTGTTTTTGGATACGTATACGTAAATAAAAAATTTGCCTAAAATGATGTGGTTTTCTTGGTTTTCGCCTAACTTTGTGGTTTTCTCTTGATCCCTCCCCTATATATATATATACTCATAATAAATATTGTTATATATATAATTACGATAAAAATAACTAAGTATCTTACTACTCTAATAAATGAAAATCTTTTCATGACACGTGTCACTCTCTGGTTACTCCTCATCTTTATTTTTCCGCCTCTTTCTCCTATTAAATATTAGATTTTTTATTTCACTCTCCTATTAAATAATAATCTTTATATTAATAAATCTAATTACGAATACTTATTATTTAATTATAAATAGTTATTATATCATCAATCAAATGAACTTAATATGAACTAACATTTATCAATTGAATTAAAAAATTAATACTCAGTTGAAAAAAAATGTTTTAAAAACTAACTTAACAGACCTTATAACTGTCACGACAAATTACATTTTTTAAAAACATATTTTGACAAATTTGTTTGTTAACAAATTACATTATATTTTATTCAACCGATATAATATATTGGTTTATTCAACCCGTGTATTACACGGGTTTTTAAAAATATAAATTTTTATTACTAAATATATAATACTTTATTTATTTAACCCGTGTAATACACGGGATTTTAACCTAGTTATATATGTATATATATACATAAATCATATATGTATATAAAAATAAGCGAGTTTGAGCTTTAAACATAAAGCTCGAAACAAGTCAAGCTCGAGTTTTCTCAAGTTAAACAAGTCAAGCTCGACTCGTTTACACCTGAAGTTTGATTCAAAGGAAGGATTTGAACTAACCCTGGGAAGAACATGAAGACAAACATAAACTGCACATACATCTCCAAAAGATTTCTCTTATACCATCTTATCCTCAACCAGTTCATGATGAATGGCTGCAAATTCATATCAACCATTCAAACCACTTATCCACAACACCACCACAATTCTTTTTCTTTTTTCATTAAAAGAAAAACAAATTTAATTCTTTCACTCACTGGCGCCACAAGAAAATAGAAGAAGGCACATATGGCTAATTGGATCAACACCCATACAAAATCCTCTTCATGGTTTACTCCGGTCACCGCCAAAGCCGGTTCACTAACAACCTATGGCTCATGATTCATGCCAACCACATTCAAACAAGTTCAATGGTTCAAGAAAATAATAATGTAAAACAAGAACTTACACTACTCAAAAGTACTCCAACTTGTATTGCTAAGCTCGGTTTGGTCAAACCAAACCCGTCATCATCCTTCTTGTTATCATTCTTCTTCAGGTTCGCGATTATGAGTTTCTGTAACGAGTGGAAAGATACGTTTAGACGTTTAGTAATGTTTTGTTACGCGATCTTGTTGGTTAAAAAAAGAGATGAATGGATCACTTACACAAGAGTTTTGTGGATTGGAGATATGAGATTGTTTTCTATTGAATGGAGTGGAGAGAGGGTGGAATTTGGATTGAGGAAGAGAAGGCAAAGCCTTTGGGATGTTGAAACTCAAAGAGGAGCTCATTTTGTTTTGTGACCATTTATGTGTTGTTTGTTTCTAATAATATATATGCATTCTTGTTATCCTTATTACTTGGATGTCCTTGTTCATAAATATTGCAAAGTTTCCATGACATAAGAGAGTTGAATTAAAATGTATTGAATGTTTTTTAATTACCTTTTTAAATTACCGATGCTAAAGTTGTGTTATTTTATAAATAAATATATGCTTGCATAAATGATTGTTTCTCATAATTTTAAATATTGTTTGTATGCTAAATATTACAAAAGTAACAAAAATCAAACATAACGAGAAATTAGATTTGGTTAAGGTCATGTGTTAACACATCGAAGCAGTAGTTGTATAATCGAAGATATGGTATATGTTTGATGAACAAACAAGAGAGCACGATTTGGGCAGGTGTCTGAAGGACCTAATTTTTATGGTTTAACTTTGTTTAATTTTCAAGTTTTAATAAAAACAAGTTAACCGGTATACTTGTAAGTTTTATGTTTATTAAAATCCACTCCAACCCTAATACACGTGACTCTGTGTCTTTTAAAAATCATATACAAAAATGTGTGTCATCTTGTTCACACGTGTTAGAATCCTAGCCAAACAATACTTTTTTTTATGAAAAAGGCTTTGATTTTAGGAGCTGCTTTACGGCCCTAAAAAGATTAGCCATCCCGTTGCGGCATGGCACATGTTAAGTCGATTCGGTTTCAAACATAAAACTGTTGACAAAAAAGCATCCAAAGACGATATATTTGGAAATCACGTTGTATAAATGAAAAAAATAGAAAAAAGCGAATAAAAAAGTCGTTTAACGAAAAGATAAAACCATGTGAAATCGCCGCGAACAAAAAATCATAAAAAGAAAAACCGGTGCAAAAAATTTATAAATAAAAAAATAAAATTAAAAAAACGACATGTGTTTTACATCAATCGAAAAAAATATAAAAAAATAGCAACGTGGGTTCCAATAATACCGATAACAGTACCGATGTTCTCCGTTAGCTATTTGTTTGGTTCGTGAATGCACCGAGACTCGGTATAGTTTCCGATAGAAAAAAAAAGGTTTATTTACGATGATTTCGTCTAACAAAATATAACGTAGTTAGTACTATTAAATCCTTTGATGTAATTACTAATTAATCACTATATTAGAGGTCTAAATTACTTCTTAATACACTAAATCAAAGAAGTGTGTCTTAAAGTCTATTTCTAATTCTTTGAGGGTATTTAAATGACATCACATCAATCTTAAAGGGGCAAACTATACATTATCTCGAAGCTTCAACTGCCATTACCAAATAAACCCAAATTCTCACAAACTCAAAAACCCTTCCATAATTACACACAGAGATGACGACCCGTTTCAATTTCAAGTTCTCCATGTCTCAAAACCCTAATCAATCATTTCAATTTCAATCGCATTTCGAATCATCTTCTTCAATTATCTTTAAAACCCCAAGAACAAGAAGAATTCAAAATCAACATCCTTCGTGTTGTTTCAATTTGATAAACCCTAAGCTACGATCTGCACGTGCAATCGTCACAAGGGTCGGCAACAGTGGGGACGGCAGTGGCACGTTTGATGACGTCACCTCGCAAAAGGTTTCTGATGAAATTTCTGTAAGTTGTGTGATTTGGTTCAGGTTAATTTGGGGTTTACGTTGTTGTATTTGCATTGGTTACTTATAATGCGTCATGCGTGTGTAGCTGTGTATTACAGTTTGAATATAAGTTGATTGATCAGTTGGTGTAAAGTATTGCACACCAAGTGTTTGTGAAAATGTTACTCTCGTTTGGAGAAGCTATGCACGTGATAAACGTTACTGTTTTATACGAAGGACTAATCTTGAGACCTACGATTACAAGTGACATAGATTGATATTATATAAATTAGATTGGATATGTTGTAGCTACGCCAGATGACGTCATCAGAACCCAAGATGGTGTCATCATAGGACCCGTGTTATAGGGGGAAAAAGTAATATTTCCCGTATTGTAGGGGAAAAAGGTATTTTGACCCGTATTGTTTCTGTCGATGGTGAACACGTCACATCATTTGCTTATGTGTCAGTCAGAAAAGGTAATACGGCCCGTGTTTGTCTTATCATATGACCAGTGTGAGTGAAAAAGCACTAGGGGTAAAAAGGTAATAATAAGATGGGGTTGGTGTACTGATAAGACTCCCAATTTGATAAATATGTCAATCATCAAGTTACAGTTAGATACTAAATGATAGAAATATGAACTTCGCATACAAATCTTTATCTCTTAAGAGAATATGTCAGTATCGATTAATTAGGATTTAGGACAACAAACATTGTAATTAGTCGATATCATGCTTGTATAAATCAATGAGATCAATACAACAGTGATACCATGGATAGCAATAAACAAAGTGAAAAAAAATAAAATGTTCATGCTCGAAACGAGAATTAAAGCATGAACTCACTTGTATCAAGTGGTGAAAGAGTATGTATATTTGAGAAGTTTTTCCTTGTGCTTGTAAATTAACAAATTAGCATGTGCTCTTAATTGACAGGATTTTGAGGCGAGCAGGTCACCTAACCCTGGTGATGGCTATGTAGGCTTGTTTATTAGGATGCTAGGGTTAGACAATGATCCCCTAGATAGAGAACAAGCAGTTGATGCATTATGGAAATACTCTTTGGGCGGAAAAAAGTGTATCGATGAAATCATGAAATCGCGTGGTTCGGTTTTCCTCACTGTAAATCTTTTGAAATCAGAATCTAGTATCGCGTGTGAAGCAGCTGCAGGCCTTTTAAGAATGATATCATCAGTTAACGTTTACAGAGATTTGGTAGCAGAAAGTGGTGCTATAGAAGAAATCACTAGTCTCCTTACACGACCTTCATTGACTCCTGAGGTATGAAATTGGTTTCCTTAACCATGGTTAAGATCTGAACTTGAGATTGAATTTGAGTTGGGTTACCTTAACTTGACATTCTTTAGGTGAAGGAGCAAAGTTTATGTGTGTTATCCAACTTGTCTGTTGATGAGAGATTTCGGGTTCAGATTGCAAACTCTGATCTCCTGGTTTTACTTATTAAGTTCTTGGATGATGAAGACATGAAAGTTAAGGAGGCTGCTGGTGGAGTTTTAGCTAATTTAGCATTAAGTGATACTAATCACACAATAATGGTTGAAGCAGGTGTTATCCCGCCACTGGTGAGACTCTTTATACTGATTAAAGGGTTTTGCAGTTCTTTTGGTAGGGAAAACTTCACACAATAGTGTTCAAGTCTCCTAGGTGTCCCACTAAAGTCACTCAATGTTTTTTTGTTCCTCTAAAATCACTCAACTTTCATTAGGTGTTCCAATCTTGTAAATTTCTTTATAAATGTTAAAAGTTGTATAAAACTTTACAAGATTGGAACAAAAATGAAAGTTGAGCGACTTTAGGGAGACAAAAAAACTTTGAGTGACTTTACTGGAACATATGAGAAACTTGGTTATTATTGTGCGGGGAAACTGACTCCTTCATGAAGAAATTCACATGGAGTTTTCTCCTTTCTTTTTAGTTTTTTGAATTTTCAATTTCCAATACAGGCAAAATTTATAAAACCCGACACTGAAGCATCTAAAATTATTAGAAAAGAAGCACAAAGTGCATTATTGGAGCTTGCAAAAGACGACTATTACAAAATCCTTTTAATAGAAGAAGGTCTAGTTGTGGTTCCTTTAGTAGGTGCAGCCGCCTACAAATCATTCAAACCATCTTTACATTCATGGCCTTCTTTACCTGATGGGTCCGAGCTAAACGTGAAGCAGCCTTCAAAGGGTCCATCAAGGTTTGGTGCATCAGAATTACTTCTAGGGTTACACGTTGAAGATGATAAAAATGCAAAACTAGAAGAAGCAAAAAAGAATGCAATAGTGGGTAGAACACAACAACAGTTTCTTGCACGTATCGGAGCTATAGAATCAGAAGATGAGAGTACTAATAAAATGGGAAATAAAAAATTTACGATTTTGCCATGGGTGGATGGTGTAGCGCGTTTGGTTTTTATTCTTGAACTAGAAGATGAAGTGGCTATTGCAAAAGCTGCAGAGGCTATTGCAGATGCTTCTGTTAGTGAGCATATGAGGACTTCGTTTAAGGAAGCTGGCGCTGTCAAGAATCTTGTTCGGCTTATTGATTATAACAGTGAACCTGTCAGATTAGGTGTCATTCGCGCTTTAGAAAGGCTTTCAGTCAGGTAGAATCTCTTTCATTTTATGGGATTAATATCTAGATATATTAATAAATGTGTGTGTTTTATTTTGTATGAATGCAGCAATGATGTTTGCCAGAAAATTGAAGCTGAGGGTGTTTTGAATCCTTTAATAAGAACGCTGAAAGATTCGGATGCTTCTGGAAGTTTATCATATATGGTATAACAAATATTATGTTTTACTTTTATTTGGGTTTATTTTTTTTGTTTTAGTGGTATTCATGATACTATGAGAAATGCAGATTCTGAATATTCTTGGTCGGATTTTAGATCCCAGCAAAGAAATGAAATCAAATGTCAGCATCTTGTGATCAATTATAAATGTTTGAATTTTCACATTTACTGTTTGTTAGTTTCTTGAACTTACTTTTCTTGTGGGTTTCAACCAGTTTTATGATGCACCAGTCAATGGATCTAAAAAGGGACGGAATGAAGCAAGAACTTCCAACTCGAATTTGACTTTCAGGTTCGTTTGTTGACCTCAAAAGTAAAAATTTCTTTTTTGGGATGTAATGGGTGTTGGAAATTAATCAGGTTGTGGGTTGTCGTATCTACCCCGTTTAATAAACGGGTCGTGTTCGGGTTGACCTGTTTAACCCGTTTAATTAAACAATTCGACTCACCAACTCGTTTAATTAAACAGGTCGAACCGCCAACTCATTTAATTATACATGTTGACCCGCCAACTCATTTAATTATACAGGTTAACTCGCCAACCCGTTTAATTAAATAGGCTGACCCACGGTTTAACCCAATTATGACAACCCACCAACCCAATTAACACGTTTACAACTTGATTATTACCCGCCAACCCATCAACCCATTCTATGCATTTAGATAATTGGATTAAACGAGTCATGCTCGGGCTACATGATTTTAAGTGTGTCCGGGTAAGGGTTGATGCTTTTGACACGAATAAATATATGGATCGTGTTCGGGTTGAACAATTCTACCCGTCAACCCACCACGATTTTCACCCCTAGTTTGGATTACCGAGACTTCAATAATCACTTAACTATAACAGCTCACAAACTGTTCAAGAGGAGGATGTTTCAGATTCCGTGTTTCTATCCCGCCTAATTGAAATCTTGAAGGCTTCTCCTCCGGTTTTGCAAACAAAAGCAGCTTCCATACTTGAATTCTTGACAGCATTTGAGAGTTGCAGAGAGAAAATCATCTCACTTGATATTGAATCGGCTTTAAACTCCCTTTTCAGACACAAGTTCTTCAATGGTATGTCTTCTGATTTTCACTTGCTGCTAATTATAATCTTAACTGTACTAAATTTTCAGCCTTTTTAAGGTAAAGAAGACACGGATACCGAAACCGAATTTCAGGAAATTGAACTACAAACCCTAGAAATTGAAGAAGCTGGCCTTGCAGTTTCTGCAGCATCTCGGCTACTCACCCGTCTGCTTGATTCTGAACATTTCCGAAAAGTTATAAACTCATCTCGACTCACTGACACCCTCCGTAAAATCCTCACCTCGAAAATCCCTCTCCATAACAAAGATTGGGTCGCCGCATGTCTAGTCAAACTCAGCTCTCTATCGGGCCCCACTGAACTTGGGTCAGAAAACCCGATTAACAGAGAGGTTATGCTCTATGAGACGATCCCGAGACTCATAGAGCAAATCAAAGATTCTTACTTACCTGAAGAACGTGAAACCGCGGTTTTAGAACTCAACAGGATTATATCCGAAGGGGTTGTGGATTCTACCCGGTCGGTTGCCGCCCAAGGCGGGATTTTCCCACTGGTGAAGCTGATTGAAGAAGGAAATGACCGAGTGGTGGAAGCCGGTTTGGCTATACTGTATAATCTAAGTATGGATGTTGAGAACCACCCGGCTATTGTGGCGGCAGGGGCGGTGCCGACACTGAGAAGGATTGTGCGTTCGGAGAGGCCGCAGTGGGTTCGAGCTCTTCATCTGCTCAGAACATTGCCTACTTGAAACAGTGAGAATTCAAAATGGTTTCCTGGGAAAGATGTTTGATTGTTGGTGTCATCCTAGCTAGCTTTTTGTAGTGAAATCTTGATCAAGTTTTCATGTGTAAACTAGATAAAATAGAGACAATTATTTCTCACACAATCAATATACCATATTGAATTATTGATGATCATTACTTGCAAATAAAACATGGTTAGAGAGATTTAAATGCTTTGTGTTCACGGTTCATGAAAACTGTGTCAAACACGGCTTGTGTATTTGTTGGTTGACACGAACAAGATCTCTTTAACCTAAAAACTTTTAGATTTGTTTTGTTTTACATATTACTATTCTAAAACCGTAAATTTAAGCCCTAACACAATTGTGCTTAAATTATAAAACTCAAACATCATTTCTTTTTTATGTTTTAGACAATATATTTGATTACTTCAAGTTTTTTTTATCTCACAATTTTTTATAAAAGAAACTGGGGAATCCATTAGGTTGACCAAAGAAGAACTTTTTTTAGGTATAGGTGGTCTAAAAAAATTATCATGGTTTATAGTGCTTTTTCAAATCATTTTGGTTTTTAGGTGATCCGCTAGTTGAACTAACAGATGTAAACAGTGAAACACTTAATAGAACAATGAACTTCAATAAGGATTGTCTTTATGTGAGGTGGAAGGAGCCATCCGCTAGTTCACTAGCGGATGTGAATACTACTTTCTTGCCACGTCACTGATCATCCACATCTGTCATACGCTAGTTCAACTAGCGGATCACCTGGAAACCAAAATAGTTAAAAAAACACCGATACTTTTTCTAAACCACCTAAAAAAAAAATTCACCGAAGATCGACCTATTTAGCTAAATGTGTCGACGTGTTATTTCAATCTACACCCGTCTAGATTAAACCTAAATTTGTAAGCTAAATGTGTCGACGTGTTATTTCAATCTACACCCGTCTAGATTAAACCTAAATTCGTAAGTTTCGTGTGGTGTCGGATTTAAAAAAAAAAGGACTAATTGGTCATTTGTTTAAACAATTGCACTTGCTTGTACTTTTCTCAAGATAACTTGATGAATAATATCTTCCCCACTTCCATTACCGTTATGTTTCCCCCACCTTCTTCAACAGCAAAAGAGAAACAAAGATGTTAGGGTTAACTTCCATCGCCATTAACAGAGCTCCAATTTTATCCTCTCTTTCAGACAAGAGTAATCCTGATACCAAACCCCAAGCTCGCCGGATCAACATCACTACGCCACCACAACCGCCGTCCGGAAAACAACAAATCGAGAAGAAACCCTCAGTTGCTGAAATAGAACGAGCTATCGGCGCTGGTATTTTCAAAGACCGTGACATCAATAGGCAAGTTTCATCATCAATTTATGCCATTCGATTTGCGTATTGTTTGTGAATTACGAATTATGAAGTTTCTAGGGTTTTGAGTTTGAAATTACCGTGTAATCTGAAGAATTAACTGTACTTAATCTGTAATTATGTTGATTCCACTTTGTTCGAGATTCGAAATCGTATGTAAACGAGTTCAGTTCGTGAACCGTTCGGCGAAAAGTTCTTTCGTTTAATAGACAAACGAAATGAACAAAAAGTAATTAAATGAACGAACATGAACACATGCCTCGATCGCTCATTTATGTTCGTGAAGTTCGTTTTTATTCGTTCATTTACATTTATTTATGTTCGTTTAAATATTCGTTCAAACTTATATATCAATAATATTAGTTTAAAATCAATTTGATTTTATTATTTTAAAACCTTAACTCAATTGAATATCACTTTGATATCTTTATTTACTTTTGAGATTTTGAAATGTTGAATGTAAGGATGATGATACTATGAACTTCAATTTGGATTTTCAGGTTAGCTTTTAATTGTTGTATGTTTATTGCCGTCTACGTTCGTGAACCATTCGTTTAGAGTAAGAACAAACACGAACGAACATGAAAATATTCGTTTTCTTAACGAACAAACACAAACAAGAAAATTCTTTCGTTTAAGTGTTCATATTCATTCACTTTAACCGACTGAACAAGCCCCGTTTTTGTTTGTTCGGTTCATTTACCGATGAGTTTAGGGTTTTTGAATTTCAGCCATGTGTTGTGAAATTCAACTAGCAGGGAATCGGAGCAGGAGAAGACTTTGTTTGATCAAATTTTGTCAAATTCAATTGGGAAAACGGAAGGAGATGTGGAGAAGAAGCTTCGAGAGACTGGTGAATGGATTATTGATCAAACTGAAGGTCCATCTCGCTCAACTGGTAAACCAATCATTCATGTTTTGTGTATTTAGTGCATACATGCTTGTACTGCTAAATGCTTCCATGTTAATTTCTTTAAATTGGATGGACTTCTTTAGTTAGATTTATAGAATTTGCATGTTTACTTGGTGCGAATTTCTGAGATGACACGAACTTAACATGAAATTTGGGAGTTTGGGTTTAGTCTAAACATGTTCGGGCCAGTTTCAGGTCGAACCTGCGAACACGTTTAGCTAAACGGATCGTGTCTGAGTCAATTGAACGAGTTCTATAAATATTAAAAAAATGTGTTTTTTGTCATTATTTAAATGTTCGAGTATTTTATGAAAAAGTTATAAGATAAAAAAGAAATAAGCATCAGGATTTATAGTTTAAACATAGTTATTTTATACACATATCTATATTTGGCTCTAAATTTGTAATTTTAGAGTAATAATATGCAAAAAATAAGGTAAAAAAATCGGGTTAAATGGGCCGGTTCATGTCAACATGCGAATACGCATGTCATATTCGGGTTCTTATGTCTGACACGATTTTCAGGTTTAGGTCGTGTTTGGGTTCGTGTCTAGCTTGACCCGCCAACCCGTGAACATGACCCATTTAATCTTCTAAAGCTTTATTTTGGTGATTTTCAGGGAAGAATATTCTGAAGGTGGTCTTTTTGTGGATTCTTCCTGTGTGGATCCTATCATTTCTTGTGGCTTCTGGGTTCATAAAACTACCATTCATCTCCCCATTTATTGATGATTTAATCATGTGAACCAACATTTGATCTCATGCCAAAATGTGCATTCCAGGTAAGAACCTGTGCTTCTTTTCATAGGGAAGTTGTACATACTGCATTAGTACAACAAGTACATTGGTTCTGTATGATGTCACACACAAAATGCTAAATTTGGTCATCTTAAATGTGATTTGTGTTCATGAGAGTCTAGGAGCCTGAACAAGTATTTTAAAATTTTGCAACTCAGATGGCATAGAAGTTCATGTGCTACTAACTAGACATGATTATCATTCAAACTTCAAAATTTATCGACAACCCGAGTCAAATGCATGTCACACGACACGAAAACAACACATTTAGCCTGTCATTTTTAATGTTCTGAGTTGCACTAAAGTTGAGGAAAACTTGAAGATCAGATGGATTGATGACTTTGAAACGAACATTATTGGAGCGGGTCAATATGTGATTGTAGGGGTGTTAACTGGGTCATTTTCACGGGTTTGTGGATTGAACTCAACCACGATGACCCCGAAAATTGTGCTAGAGGGATGAACCCAAACATGACAAAGCGTCCCGTTTAACCTGAAATTTTTTACTTTGCTTTATTTTTAGACATTGATACTCTAAAATTATAAATTTATAACAAAAATACAAATGTATATAAAATAACCACCTTTAACCAAAAAAATATTTATGTTTATATCTCCATTATCTTTTAATTTTTGGGATAAACTACCCGATTAGTTTGACTTTATGCCATAAAAATAAAATTTTTTTTTCAAAATAAACCGGTTAAACGGGTCAACCCACGAACTCATCAGGTTGAACCTAACATAACCCGTTTAGCTAAACATATTCGTGAGTTCCACTTGAGAAATGATCCGAACCCATTTAACTAAACCCAAATACATAAATTTCGTGTTAATGCACTTGTAATATATAACTCAATTAACAATTTTTATTTTATATGTTATCTTTATGGTTTCAACTTTCAACGGATCCGAATCACCATCTGTTTGAGATAGTGTGATAATTTAACACACCAGTAATATCATTATTATTATCTGTATATTGTATACACACGTGTGTATGTCATGGTGGTTTCTCTAAAATAAAAAAATGCAAGAAATATAAAAATAATAAGTGTTTAGATCAGACCAATCAACTACTTGTTTATATGTATGTAAGACTTATCCTTAACCTCATAAATCTAATAAATGATTATATTTTTTTTTGTCACTGTCACTCTATCATTCGGTCTCACTTTCTTTTTCCCGCCCAAACCATTTACCCGAATTAAATAACACGCGGACCCTATTAAATCTTATCTTACTACTCTAATAAATGAAAATCTCTTCAGGACACGTGTCACTTTCTGGTTACTCCTCAACTTTATTTTTTCGTCTCTCTTCTATTAAATATTAGATTTTCTATTTCTCTCTCCTATTAAATTATAATCTTTATATTAATAAATCTAATTACGAATAGTTATCATATCATCAATCAAATGAACTTAATATGAACTAACATTTATTAATTAAATAAAAAAGTTAATACTCAGTTGAAAAAAAATGTTTTAAAAACTAACTTAACAGACCTTATAACTGTCACGACAAATTACATTTTTTAAAAACATATTTTGACAAATGTGTTTGTTAACAAATTACATTATATTTTATTCAACCGATGTAATATACTGGTTTATTCAACCCATGTATTACATAAGTTTTTTAAAAATATAAAATTTTTATTTACTAAATATATAACATTTTATTTATTTAACCCGTGTAATACACGGGATTTTAACCTAGTAATAATATTAAAAGAATATATGTTTAAATACTTAATATAAATCAAATTATGGATACTTATTATTTAATTATGGATAGTTATTATGTTATTAACCAAAAGAATTTAATCTCGATTACATTTATTAGTTACATACAAAAATTAATGCTCAGTTAAAAAAATGTTTTAAAAATTAACTTAACATAATTTATAACTGTTATCTCATAGTACATTTATTTAAAGACATATTTTATCGAGTGTACGTGTTAACAAATTACATTATATTTTATTTAACCTGTGTAATACATAAGATTATAAACTAGTTTTAAGTAATATAACATTTATTTTGCATCATATGTTTGAGTTCAATATATTACTGATATACATTAGTAGCATTGAGATGGTCTAGCATAGTATGTGACCATTATCAACAGTATGTGATCATTATCAACAGATGATTTGGTTTCACATACCTTTTCTTAAATCTTGTTGAGAGTGAGACTTGAACCTATGATTTATTATCACTGGGTCACCAACCACAGTATAAAATCAAAGTTACAGATAATAAGTATTAATTACTAAAGGAAAACATTATTTAATTTAAAATTTTGGCCAATGAGATAAATTTTATTGTGGATGAACAAAAGCCATTTTTTCTCAATAAAAACCTATTATATAAATTGTAAACCTAAATATATAATACACACATTAAACATATAACATATATTTTGTTAATCCACAAATAAGATTTACTCGTTTTAGATGAATGGAAACTAAAGATAAAAAAGGAAAAAAGAAAATAAAATTTACTATCTTTTTCGAGTTATCAACTTGACAGAATAAGCCGAGAGAAAATAAATACCGAAAATGCTATATTTATAGTTTTATACCCTTGTCATGTAAATATTTAATAATTTTAACATATTTTCTCCACTTCATTTCTCACTCTTTCAAAGTGGAGTAAAAGTTTTATAATATAAAATCTTTCTTACTTTTCACTTTTCTAGTATTTGAATACCAAACCGAAATGGATAGTCGGATCAGTTAAATTGGAAACGACTTATTTATAAACAAACGTGTATTACACATATTGAATAAAATTTAATATGACTGTAAAAAAAAATAAAAAATGGCCCATGTGTACCTCTCCCATTACCATTTTTGAGACCGGATCAATATGTTAAGCCTGCAAATCGTCAATTCAATTTAGAAACACTGCTTTTTATACTAAAAAACCTCAAATATAATGTACTTTTAAGAGAATTTATTTAGACAAATTAGATTTTAATAATCCAAACTACGATCATTTGACTGATAACAAATCATAACAATTTGATCAATGACACTTTTAATTTTCACATTTGTTGTCAAGAGTAATTCTAGTAGCGTAATCATCATATCATAGATTACTCTCCATTTTTAGTTGGTTGAGCTCACAATGATGAAGATCAACAAAATGAGGAAACGTGCAAACGAAATCGAGTGAAAGTCAAGTTTAAGTTTATGCTTATTATGCTACTGTGATTGCTCTTGACAACAAAAGTAAAAGTTAGGAGTGTTATTTGTCAGATTGACACTATGGACTATTATCAACAATGAGCCAAAAAAATTGGATTATTAAAATCCAATTTACCATTTATTTACGCTATAAGAACTTTAATCTAAAATTTTTAAAATAACTGGATTCCTAGTATTTATTAAGGGGGTGTTTGGGATTACTTATTAACCTACTTATTAACTTATTAACTTATTAACTTTTTTTAAAAGTTAATAAGTTAAAAGTTTGTTTGGATAAATCAAAATAAGGCTGTGTTTGGGATTACTTATTTGAAACTTCTTATGACTTATTCAAAAAGGTAATAAGTCATAAGTCATAAGTCACAATTTGTAACTTCTCAAAAACTTTGGGATTTTCTTTGAAAACTACTTATTGACTTATGCTATAAGTTAATAAGTTATAAGTAATAAGTAAGGATGGACTTACTTCTTGAAAAATGGTATAAGTAGGCTAAATAAGTAGCTTTCCCAAACACCTTATTAACTTATATAAGTTAATAAGTTAATAAGTAGAGTAAATAAGTAATCCCAAACACCCCCTAAGATGGAAATATAAAAGAAATAAGTAGTTTTTAAAAAGTAAGTCCCACTTACTTTTCAAAACTACTTATTAACTTTTTAGAAAAGTTAATAAGTAGTTTTGAGAAGTAATCCCAAACACCCCCTAAAAATTGGCAAATTTGATTTTAATAATCCAAACTATGACGCATAGGTCGATAATAATCCATACTGAAAATTTGACCAATAACATTCCTAAATTTCACTTTAGTTACCGATGAAAATTTCAGTACCATAATAATCATAGAATTACACTTGATTTTCACTAAATTCCGCTTGTATGTTTCCCTGATTCATTCAAAATGCGAGGAACTAAAATAATCAAGTGTAAATTTTTGATTATAATACTACTGGAACAACGAAATACTTTTGTAAAAATAAACTGAAGAACTCTACTTCTTTTTTCTGATTTTGCTTCTTTCTTGTTGATTAGAACCGACCACCTTAACCACAATAAATGGGGAAGAATGCAACGGACAGATTGCGCCATCACCGGAAGAGGAAAGGAAAGCAATAACACACACTATTTGATTTCGGAGAATCATAGCTGGAGGACGCGAATAGGAGATACGATTGATTGAACTTTCCATCTTGAGGACATAACTTGAAGGAGAGATAATGCAACAACATTGCCCTAGATCAGAAAATAGGAGACCTGCAATGACATTTTCCTTGGGCTTCATATCAGCATTCGATCATGGGTTTCATTTGGGTCATGAAGTAATAGGCCGAATAAAATAATATGGAGAAAAAGCCCAAGTATAAAAAACTGCAAAGAAAAGAAAATGTTTTTAGAAAAAATATCAACCATATGAATTGATAATTTTAACAAGTACTAGGGAAGTACTCAGGCCACGACAACCGATCTTATAGCGATTACTCGGCCTCGGACATTGATTAAAATACATCATTATTGTATTTCTTATTATGTTATTTTTTTTTGTAAGAAAAACAAATAACACCTCAGAAAATGAAGGGACCATTTTGTGACGACGGTGGCCGCCACTAGGGGTGTTCAAAGTCGGATATCCGAAAATTCGGATATCCGAAATTTTCGAATAGTGGATTTCACTATCCGAATCCGAAATTTCGGATATCCGAAAATTCGGATACGGATTCGGATAGTGAAACGGATATCCGAAACTATAAAATATATATATATATATAAATAATATTTTTAAATTACAAAAACAATTAAAAACCTTAAAAAACATTAGAAAATATATATATAAAAATATATAAATATAATATATCGGGTTTTGATTCAAATTTTCTTATTTTTAAATAATAAAAACAATTAAAAAAATATATAAATATAATATTTCGGATATTCGGATATCCGAAAATCACTATCCGAATCCGAATCCAAAAATTCGTATATTTCGGATATCCGAATTTTCGAATAATTCGGGTTCGATTTCGGATTCAAACTTTTTTGAACACCCCTAGCCGCCACAGCCAACCAAGTTGACCACATTCGCTACAAACACACATAAAATATAATCAACAAAAATATAAAAAATCCTTCAATCAAATTCACATTCACAACAAAGGGGAAAGTAACGGCCTCGCTGTGCAGTTGTCTTCCTTGGATTCTTTCTGCAATCAATCGATCGAGAACGAGATACTCGCCGATCTATCTGTAACACCGTTCGATCAATCCTCAATTCCACACACAATCACACACAGAGATGGCTACGATGCAAACATGGCGGAAAGCCTACGGCGCTCTCAAAGATCAAACCACAGTCGGATTAGCACACGTCAATAGCGATTTCAAGGTCTTAATCTGTTATCTTCTCTCTCCTTTGAATGAATTTCATGATCTATCACTTTTTTTCTCAGTATTTCGATAATTAGGGTTTGGAATTTTGGTTGTGTGATTTAGGATGTTGATGTTGCAATTGTTAAAGCCACTAATCATGTTGAGTGTCCGCCCAAAGAGAGACACATCAGAAGTGAGTGGTTTCATCTTCTATTGTTGTGAATTTGTGATTGTAGTTGATTGATGATTGGTGGTTGTTTATTTGGGGGAAATGTTGAATGTGTGGATTGTTTTGTAGAGATTTTGGGGTATACGTCTGCGATTCGGCCTCGGGCAGATGTGCAGTATTGCTTACATGCTTTGGCAAGGAGATTGGCCAAGACTCGGAATTGGACGGTACTGTTTCTTTGTTGGTGTTGATAGATGTGATTAGGGTTTGATCGTTGATGAAATCTTATTAATATGTCAACATACAGTGAGTATTTACCAAAGGGCCACTGTCCCCATGGTATCAATGTGTTTTAAATTGGTGCCCGTGGTGGACAGTAGTGTTAGAATTAGAAGTAGATTAGGTTACTGTTCAAAATAATAATAATAATACAAGTATTTTTTAGAAACAAATTTATTTCATGTTTCTGCGTGATGTGAACTTTTGTTGAACTTAAAACTCTCTAATCTAACTGCAAATGCTCATTGTTTAGAACCCGGTGGACTAACAAGAGCATATATTAATCATCTCTCTCGGAGTCATATTGATATTTTAAAAAGGTTAAAAACTGTTTGTAATTATTGAATTTTGTCGTAACGTATGAATTTCTATGTTTGTGCCCAGTGCATCAGGATGGTCGTTGTATTCTTAGGATTAAAATGGTTTCTTATCCGTTCCTTAATATTTTGGTTTCAATTCAGGTGGCATTAAAGACGCTGATAGTTATCCATAGGACACTAAGGGAGGGTGATCCTACTTTCAGGGAAGAACTTCTAAATTTCCAACAGAGAGGACGTGTTCTCCAGTTGGCTAATTTCAAGGATGATTCAAGCCCTGTTGGTTGTTGTCTAAACCGTTTCTAATTCGTTTTGAATTTATACTTAGATTTTTACAATGTTTTTGAGTGCTTACTTATTTCTAAAATATCTTCTTCCAGCTTGGGATTGTTCTGCTTGGGTGCGTACGTATGGACTTTTCTTAGAAGAACGACTCGAGTGCTTTAGAGTTTTGAAATATGATATTGAAGCTGAGCGAATCCCAAGACCAGCTCAAGGTCAAGATAATAAGGTATGCACTTGGATGAGCTTGCATAAAATTTTTGCTTAGTTATTAAATATTAAATGCATAGCAACTAAAACCAAATTAATTGCAACATAACATTATAAACAGAATAACGTTGACATACTTGATGAAGCAATTAAAATAAGTTTTAGTGTATCCCCTTTTATAGTGTAGAATAACAGAAGGCTTGAAAATTTTGAAAAGCTTAAAAGTTGTTAAGAATAAAATAGTTAAAAAGATATCAGTGTAGAACTTTCAAGTTGAAATATGTAATCCTTTTTGCCGTATTTTTGTTGAAGAAAATATCGATCTAGTTGCTAGGTTGAACTTGAATGCTTTTTTAGTAGTATAAAAACTGATCATCTGTAATGAGTTACCTATAGAAATGGAATGAATTGATTTTATTATTAGGCCATTTATGTAAATCTCTCATCGGTACATTGAATTAGAATGAATTGATATTTTACTTGTCTGGCATCTGTTACGATATCTTACTACAAAAGGAGTGGATATGGAATTTTTTTTATCGCTACATCAGTGTTTTAGGAACACTTTTTTTGCTACTTGTTAACGTCTTAAATGTATCAAGTTATTTAAAACAACATATCTATTCGATGTTGAGAGTTCAGTCGTACAAACATGTTTTTGTTTTAACATATAGCTTACCATAACAAGAGACCGGATTTTATATTCCTTAAGGTTGAGTTCTGATTTTTCATAATAATTAGAGAGGTGGTTCTATTTAAAATAAAATTAGTGGAGTCATTCTTATTTTGTTTTGGTAAGTGGTGCATTTGTAAAAGATCACGCGGACTGTTATATAAAATTTCACACCCAATTACTTTTCTTTGGGAAGAAATATGTAGTTTCTTGATAATTTATCAGGTTAATTAGGTCATTATTACTTCTAATTGCAGGGCTATAGCAGAACAAGAGATCTAGAAAGTGAAGAATTATTGGAACAACTGCCTTCCTTGCAGCAACTACTTTATCGTCTTGTGGGATGCAGGGCAAGTTACTTTTTATATTAGTTCATGGGATATTAGTATATTACTTTTAATTTCTTTTTATTCAATTAAAGTTATTTTTTCTTGTTTTCTGCAGCCTGAGGGTGCAGCTGTTGGCAATTATTTGATACAATATGCCCTGGCTTTGGTTCTTAAAGAGAGTTTTAAAATCTATTGTGCTGTGAATGATGGAATTATCAATCTTATTGATAAGGTAAAGTATTACTATTTTTCAAAACATTATACTAGTTTTTATTTATTTTATTTTATCTTTAACTCTTTTTTCTATCCAGTTTTTTGAGATGCCAAGACATGAAGCTATCAAAGCCCTGGATATATACAAAAGAGCCGGTCAGCAGGTAACTGAAGTACATAGTGTGGTTTATTTAGTTAATCAAAATTCAGATTATTATTGAAATAATATAATTTTTATAATCATATTTGACGTGCTAGTTATTTTATGCAGGCCACGAACCTTTCTGATTTCTATGATATCTGCAAAAGATTGGAGATTGCTAGAAATTTCCAGTTTCCTGTTTTGCGAGAGGTATGATTCTTACCCTAATGCCCATTTTCCGAGATGGTTACTAAAGTTTCAAAAGGGGCATTTTGGTAATTACCACAAGCTAGCGTTCATATTTATATATTTTCTTTTAACACCATTTTTTTATCCAGCCTCCACAATCTTTTCTTGCAACAATGGAAGAGTACATAAGAGAGGCCCCACGGTTGGTCGCTGGTCCTACACAGCCATTAGTAAGTGTTAATTTTTTGACTAATAATTAAACCTCAAAAAGACCAAAATGTTTACTCTTCTATCTCTTCCACTTTATATACCTTGTAATTAGTATTAAATATTTGATGATTTATGTTCAGGAATTTCCAGAAAGACTTATGTTGACTTATAAACCAGAAGAAGACAACTCACCTAATGAAGAAGACACAGATTCACCCGATGATCAACCTAAACCAGTGCCCACAGATGACTTAATAGCTTCTAATGATATACCTGAGCCTACACAATCACCACCCCCACCAACTTTTAACAGCAGGGACCCTGATGATTTACTGGTATTGTAATTTATTTGATTCTGTTCATCATCATATAAAAAACCTGTTTTTTTCCTCAAACATTTAGTATGTTTAGGGGTTGAATTTCGATGCACCTAATGGATCAGCTATTGAGGAAAGCAATGCTATGGCTCTTGCCATTGTTCCATCTGGTAATTTTTTAAGTTTTATTTTTAGTCGAGAATATTTTAGACAGTTGATGAATACTAAAACAATTTCTTGCTGTTTAAGATGCTACATCTTCTGGATCTGGTTTTCAAGCAAAAGATTTTGATCCAACTGGCTGGGAACTAGCTTTGGTCTCCACTCCTAGCACCGATATCTCATCTGTTCAGGAGAGGCAACTGGTAACCGTCAAAACCGTCTTCACATCACTCTGATGAGTCTTGATTGAGCGGGCTGGGTAACGTGTCAAAATGGGTTTGGGTTGAAGCATGTCATTTGGGTAACGGGTCAAAATGGGTTTGGGTTGAAACATGTCATTTGGGTGACGGGTCAAAATGGGTTTGGGTTGAAACGTGTCATTTGGGTAACAGGTCAAAATTGGTATGGGTTGAAGCATATAAATTGGATAACAGGTCAAAATGGGTATGGTTTGAAGCATGTCATTGGGGTAACGGGTCAAAATGGGTTGGGGTTGAAACATTTCATTTCTTGTATTGTCATGCAAACACTCCTTTTGTCCTCTTCAATTTATTATAAGTAATTAATGTGATATCTTTGATTACAAGGATAACCTTAACCTTTGAAAGAAAATGATTTAGGGGGTCGAGCTATTTGATAGATCTGTTTTGAGATAAAACAGAACCCTAAGTTTAATATACGTTTTTCTATATTTTAATAAACTTCTATTGGCAGGCTGGTGGATTGGACTCGCTGACACTCAACAGTTTGTATGATGAAGGGGCATATAGAGCAGCCCAGCAGCCCGTGTATGGATCACCAGCACCTAACCCATTTGAAGTAGCTGACCCGTTTGCTATGTCGGGTCAACCAGTTCAAAATCAAATGCCACCACCATTCCAGGCTAACCCCTTTGGCCCATACCAACCTGCCGCCCCCTATGGACCTCCACCGCCACAACAGAATCTGATAATGGCCCCACCAAACCCGTTTATGGATTCAGGGTTTGGCCCGTTTCCAGTCAACAATAATAACACTCATCCCCAAACCACAAATCCTTTTGGAACAACCTTATTATGATACAATTGTGAACATACACGAGCCGCTTATGCTCTATGGTCAAAAGGGCTGAAAAGAGAGTTTGTTGGTATATATATCTGAAGATGGATTAGACATTTGTTGTGGTTTTGCATTCGATCAAGAAACAGATACGATGTGATATTCTTGTTAGTCATGCGAGTCGTTTGTAGTTGTAATCAATGACTCATGGTTGATAATCTGGTCATGTGATTTGGCTTGTAAAACATTTTTATCTTTGCCTAAATGGTCTCATTTGTGGGATGCTTTTCATGGTTTTTTATTTTATTTTAGTTGCAAAGTAAGACAAAATAAAGAAAGCACCTTTATCTGTCCTTTATTTAGACCAGTCTCCAGGATTGAAAAGAGGAATCTGCAGGACACAATGATGCATGTCCTCCTTTCTCCCCAGCAATAAATCTTTATTGGAAAATTATATAACTCCGAATGTGAAGCTAAAACTTGTTACTGTTTTGGACGGTTTCATGGTTTTAAACTGAATAATGAACATTCTAATTACGTGAATGATAAATGAAGTTAATCGAGTGACCCGTTTAAATGGTTGTTTAAGCTTATCTAATAACGTATAAAGAATTTTCCAACCGGTTTTCAAACCGACTTAAACCGATTCTTAAACTTGTTTGAGTGAAACCGGTTCAAACCACTGGTTTGTAAACCTATGGTTTGAAACCGGTTTAAGCTAAACCAAACCGATTCGAAGTCCAACCAGCTCAAAAACAGGTTTCACGGTTTGAAATCGATTTGAAACTAGTCAAAACCTGTCAATTTCCCCTCTCAAACCGTTTTCAAACTGAACCGGTTTGATACAAAACTGTTTTGACTTTTGTTGACCAAATTGGTTTCGATTAAAAAAACCGATTTGTGCACCTCTAGGTAGTGCTAGAGATTAAATCTATATCAGCATTCAGATCTTTTCATATTTTTGAAATCAACTCACTTTTTCCTATCTTAGAAATCAACTCCGCTAAGGAATAAGCAAGTAGATAATGATATACTTTATTGATGGAACGAACGATAATAGATTTAGTAAGGCCTTTTTCTTGTGAGTTTTTTTTTTTTGTGATTTGTGTTTTTATTCCAAATTATATTTTGAAATCTAATAATTTTGCATTTAATTGTATCACTTTCTTATATTGTTAGGGTTGTTTGACAAGTGCTGAACCATTAAGTGTTGAATCATTAAGAGATCTGAATGGTTTATCATGGTTTTTCAGCTGAACCATGAAAAGGTAAAATGAACCTTTAAGATGTGAGCTTTTAGCAAAACAAACACCCTTTTACCTCTGAACGATTAAAAGGTAGCCTTTTAATTTAATCATTAAAAGACTACTAAACAGCCCCTAGTTTAATTTTTTTATTTGTAAATAGTTTAAATATCAAGTTATTTAATCTTAAACTAGAAGCCAATGAGATTTTATCAATTTTAGATTATTATTTTGAACTTTAGTGGGTGGTAAGGTGTCATTGTTGAAGTTGTCTATTCAAAAGCAACAATATGTAGGGATGGAAATACATAAACATAAATTCAAAGCATTTAGACTTTGAAGATTGTTCTGAAAAGTAATTATATATATATATATATATATATATATATAGAAATGATAATAAGAAAACTCAATGTTTATGATAAAACTGAAAAACTACTTATTTAAGGTAAAAAAATAATAAAAAAATCATAACTCAAAAAATAAATCAAAAATTAAAAAACTGATTCGGAGCCCTTGTTTCCCACGTTGTCCTCGTTCAAAAAAAAAAAAACTCGAAAAGTTGTGGGTTTAGCTTTTGGACTTAGTTTTTTGGGTTTAGTTTAGCTTTTAGGTTATGTTTTGGAGGGGTAGGAGGTTTAGGTTTTTGGGGGTTGGGTGAGGGGGTAGGTGGGATGGGGTTAGGTTTTTGGGTAGGGGGATTAGGTTTTTGGGGGTGGATTAGGCTTTTTAGTTTAGTTTTTGGGTTTAGTTTAGGTTTTTAGAGGGGAGGGGGGTTTAGGTTTTTGGGGGGTGGGTGAGGGGTTTAGGTTTTTGGAGGGTGGGTGGGGTGGGTTTAGGTTTTTGGGTGGGGGTGGGGTGAGAGGGAGGGGGAGGGAGTTAGATTTTTGAGGGTGAGTTGGGGTTTTGGGTGTACTACACATATGTAGTAGGAGTTATTTGGTTTTCTCATGAAAATGAGTTTTCTAGTGTACTCACCCATATATATACATATATATAGGGTCCGGTTCCCCTAAGAAGCCCTATTAGGCTAAGAAACCTAAGAAACAATCTAGGCCTTCTATTTCTTTAATCAATGGATGAGATTCCCCTTGTTAATTTTGATGACAAATACTTAAATTTAGGGGTATTATTGACAAATGACAAATCAAATACATTCATCAGTTCTTACTTCCTCCCTCTTTCTTCCTCTTTCTCCTAGGGTTTCAAACGCAAACACCAACTCAATCCTCCTTCCTCCTGGGGTTTCAAACACGAACGCGAATACAACCCGCCTTCTTCCTAGGGTTTCAAACGGGAATACAATGCAAAAAACAAACGAAACGATGAAAGGAATCCAAAAATCTGAGGTGAAAAATCTAAAAACAACTACAAAAGACTCTAATTGTGAGTTCTTAATTTACATTGTGCTGCTATTTTACAGTATGCTTCTAAATCGTTTGTTTTACATGCTTTTACAGGCAAAGAACTAATCGTTTGGGAATAAATTAAGTTATATTTTTTTGATTTGTTTATCTGAACAAACCAACACCAAAAGATAATGAACTTTAAGGTAAAGGAATTAGTTTTAACATGTTCCAACTGCAGAAACCCCGAGGTAATGGAATGAGTTTTAATATGAGTTTTTTATGTGCAAACACACACCTTATTTTATATAAATTGTTTAGTGTGTGTGAGTTTATATGCTGATGTTTTATAGATATCATTATGCACTTGTTATGTGTTGATATTGTGTTATGTTCATATGTGGTTATGTGCTGATATGCTATGTTTTTAAGTGCTTTTATAATTCATAATATGTTGTTATTTTTTTTAAGTGTTTTGATGATGTGCTGTTCTGACATTGTTTTGATGGCTTGTCTATACTGATGGATTTTTGCTTATATTGAGGATCCCTGGTACATATAAAAACAAGTAAATTATGATTAGATAAAAGTAATTGTTCTTACTAATTTGTGTATTACAATAATGTAGGACATTCGTAGTTCAAAATGCAACGGGTATAAATATTTCAAGAATTTGTATGGTATCTTTTCGATCCAAATGAGTATCTACATGTTTATGTCATTACTTTCTGGCCTTTATTCCTCAACAACGAGGAAATATACAGAAGCAGAGGTGCACGAGCAAGGTTTTTCTGCCCATGTAATATATGTGCTGGGTTGAATAAACCTTTGATTTAGTTATGTTCGACACATGTAACAAAAACAGTGTTGTTTTAAACAGTTTTCATCCAAATGAGTATCTACTGTTTCTTTGTGTACAGGGTGAAAATAATTTCAAAAGAAGAACAAAAAAAAAGAAACTCATTTGGAGATTTTTTAAATGAACCTCTAACAAAATGCTGAAATCGGAATCAATGAAGGATTGAAAAGCTGTGTAGGGTTGGAGAAAGAGAAGAGTTGAAGAAAGATGCTGAAACTAGAATCAATGAAGGATTGAAAAGTTGTGTAGGGTTGGAAGATGAAATTTGATGTTTATTTGGTATGGTATGAAACAATACAATTTGATGTTTATTTGGTATGGTATGAAACAATACGGTTTGATGTTTATTTGGTATGATATGAAACATTCCAGTTTGATGTTTATTTGGTATGGTATGAAACAATACAATTTGATTTTTATTTGGTATGGTATGAATATATGGTGTTTTAACAAATTGGTTTAATCATTGTTAAAATTTCACGGGTTTATGATACAAATTGTGATTGTTTTTTAATAGTTAACTTACTTAATTAGTGTTAAAACTGTGCTGGGTTTTAATACATAATATGTAAATCATGTAAATCTTATAAACATCCAAGTATATGTAAATCATGTAAATCTTATAAACATCTATAATCGTATGTAAAAAAATGTAACATAAAAATCTAATAAGTAAATCTTATAAATTTTTGGAAACAACACAAGTTGATCTTTTAGAACCATCACCAACTACTCTCCTAGAACTAGTACCAAATGAACCAGCAACAACTGCTCTTCTTAGAAATAACACCAGTTGCTCTTATAGAATCAACACCAGGTGCTGTATGAGAACTAGCACCAGGTGAACCACCACCAATAGGACCAACAGCAAGTGAACCAGAACCGTCTGCATTCTGCATTCTGGGAATCAGAACCAACACCAGGTGAACCACCAATTCTTGGAAACAACACCGGTTCATCTTTTAGAACCAACACCAGGTGAACCACCAACAGTAGGACCAACAACAAGTGAACCAGAACCATCTTCTGGGAATCAGCACCATAAGCATCCTTCTTCAAATAACTTCGACTATTATGTCCATGAACGCCACATGTCAAAATTTTTCTCGATGATTTTGAAACTCGCGCAGATGCTACCTCACGAAAAGACTTAAAACGCTTATGTGAACGAGACCCCTTGTTTCTAATCCCACTAGGTGGAAGAATACTAGCAGATGAAGATGAACACGACTGTTCAACATCAATTATATTTGATAATCTTGCTTTATTATCTATTGGTTCCTTCGAAACCAAAGAAGCATCCACCTTCAACTTCGAATCGTTTACTTGGTTTCTATATAACGATAACTCGTCCATGTTTGTAACAAATCTATTGACAATATATTCAGTTTTATAGTCATAATCTCACGCAAAATGATGGAAGCACGATCAACACTATTTTGATCAATAGTAGAACCCATTGTCATCTTTGGATATTTTGATTTGTAGCAAAACCAACACCATCATTAACCTTTTCATCAAATATTATAAAACTCTCTTTTGCACAAACTATATACTTAATAGTTATAACCCCTTTTGTTGTGCATTGAGTATGCTTTCATGCCTCAAAACCCGCTAACTTAGCATAATTCTTATAGAAAACATAAGCTTCATCAATTGACTAAAAAAACATACCAACACTAGGCTTGGATGAAGATGCAACACTAAGAGTATAGTACATCTTACCAGTACTAGGACATATACACACACCTGAAATAACAAAAATAAAACAACAATTTATGAGAAGAACAAAAACAACAAAAGTTAAATGGAAACTGGAACAAATTATAAACCAGCACATAGAAGATGACATGTGGTATTATACAACATTAAACCAGAACAATTTATAAAACAGTACATAAAAAAATTATGTATTAACAACTTAAACCACCACACTTTGAACTCTGTTTTCATAAAACCAGCACAAACGTAATTGTATCACATTCAACACTTTCAACAATTTAAACCAGCAGTACACCAGAACAATCTTTAAAATCATACATATGAATTTTATGTAATATTAATAAACCAGAACAATAACAATGTAAATCACAACACTTTCAAATCTAATTTCATTAAAACAACACAAACGTAATTGTATCACATCCAACACTTTCAACAATTTAAACAAGTACTAAACCAGCACAATAACAATTGTATCACATTCAAACAGAACCTTCAAACAAACACACAAAAAAAAAAAAACCTAATCAAAATTGAGATTGAATAGTGATTTACCATCGCCATTGCTAGACATATCGCCGCTGCAAGACATTGTAACACAAAATCGAATGTCGTCGAAGAAACAAACACTAGCCTCGCGAACAAACCCTAGCCTCAGGTGATCAGAATGAAGAAAAACGCGACAGCGAACTCGATGAGCAGAATGAAGACGATGATGTTTGAATGATTGAGACTGTGACTTTGGATCTGATTGTAGAAGAAGATTGCGATCTTGGATTAGAAGATGGTTGAGTAAGGGATTTGAAGATGCTTGGGTCTGGAACATGCCTAATCGTGGATTCTTATCTGGGATTCTTAGATTGCTCTTTTACTACCAAAAATACCCTTTCTCATAAATGAAGGAGATTGTCACATGTCAAGCTAGGATTGTTTCTTAGCTTTCTTAGCCTAATAGAGCTTCTTATTTGAACCTCGTCATATATATATATATATATAGGGGTGAGTTCACTAAAAAACTTATTTTCATGAGAAAACCAAAAAACTCCTACTGCATATGTGTAGTACACCCAAAAACCCACCCCACCCCCACCCAAAAGCCTAAACCCCCCCACCCCACCCCCACCCAAAAGCCTAAACCCACCCCACCCACCCCCCAAAAACCTAAACCCCCCCACCCCACCCCTCCAAAAACCTAAACTAAACCAAAAAGCCTAACCCACCCCTAAAAACCTAAACCCCCCACCCCACCTACCCCCTCACCCACCCCCCAAAAACCTAAACCCCCCACCCCACCCCACCCCACCCCACCCCACCCCTCGCAAAACCTAACTTAAAAGCTAAACTAAACCCAAAAAACTAAACCCAAAAGCTAAACCCACTACTTTTCAAGTTTTTTTTATTTTTTTTTGAACGAGAACGACGTGGGAAACAGGTCTCCGTAGCAGTTTTTTAATTTTTGATTTATTTTTTTAGTTATGATTTTTTTTATTATTTTTTTACCTTAAATAAGTAGTTTTTTGGTTTTCTTATAAACATTGAGTTTTCTTATGATCCTTCACCTATATATATATATTAGGTTTCGCTAAAAGTCAAAAAAGTGTTTTAAAACGCTCATAACCGACTCATACGAACTCCGATTTTACTCATTTCGGAGGCGTTGGAATCGTCTCGTCGAACTCTACGATCTTAGATTGTAGGGTTTAGTTTATGACTTGGGGTTTAGCTTTTAGTATTTAAGCTTGGTGGGAGTGGGAGTGGGAGTGGGAGTGGGGGGTTAGGTTTTTTTTTTTGGGGGGGGGGGGGTGTTGGGTTAGAGGTTTAGGCTTTTGGGGGTGGTGGTGAGGTTTTTAGACGACTTTTTTGGCTTTTTAGGGTTTTTTTTGTTAGGATTTAGGTTTTTGGGAGTGGGGGTTAGGTTTTTTTTTTTTTTTGGGGGTGGGGGGTTTTAGGCTTTTGGGGGGGGTGGTGGTGGGGTTTACAAAAAATAATGTCGTATAAAAAGGTTATGCTTGTTTTAAAAAAAATAGGAAAACTTGAAAAAAAATCAACAAAGAGAGGCTATTTCAATTAACACACTCTTTTCACACTTAACAAGCTGACTGGACACACTTTTCGTCTTAACCTTTGAATTCCTAGATCAATGGTAAATAATTTTTCGTATCATTCACACCATAAAACTCTTTGTATCTCAATCAAATAGTAATGAAAGTCAAATTAAATTTAATAGTAATCAACATATTTTCAAAATCAAATTATACATTACTTTTTACATATTAATTTTTTTTTTCTATCCTTAATATATGTAATACATTTTACACCTTTAAAATATATACATAAAAACTTAAAAAAAATTTGTATTAATATTTTTTACTTCGTGTGTAATACACTGGTTCTAAGCTAGTATGTATATATATATATATAACTCTTCTAGATATGTATATTGTATTTCTTTTTTTACTAAATAAATTAAACAAAATAAAGTTGGAATAAAAACTAAAGAAAAAGCAAAAATAAAGGGGATCTCATAAGCTGTAATAGTACTTTTTGAATAGTTTGGGAGACTCTTGGATCTCACAATCTTTTTTGCTTCATACTTTTAAACAAAAATATGTAAATATTTTTTATGCCCAAAAATCATACGGGGTTTTTGGTTATTTTAGGATATTTTTTAATAGTTAAATGAATAAAGTTTGATTAAAAAATACGTAATAACCATTAACTAAATTAAGGAAAATAAAAATTAAAAGAGAGTAGAGAAAATAGAAAAATGACAACAATAAGAAACTTTTACACTAAAAAGACAAATAATGTGTGTAGGGTATTGTTTTAGGCGGAGACTAGGGTTACAATGGTAATATCTATTTGAAAACTGAGTATTATCTTGTTAGACATTTACTAAGTATGCGAAAACGATTAAAACTATCTCGTTTTATTTTAACATCTCTTAAAAACATCTTTAACTAAAATCCCCTAAAATGAAATAAAATTATATCAATTAGTTTTTTTTTCTGAATGATGAACCCACACTCTACTATACTCCTAAATTCACCACACATTTATTTCGTAGAATTTGAACTTACAACCATTTGATTGGGGAGTACACCACTTTTAAAATATTATATAATATATTAATATGTTCGGTGGACCATCTCGTACAAACCTCGTGAAATCCTATAATTAATCTTATACATTGTCTTATACCTGAATACGTATTTTTTAGTTTTCCTCCTCAAGTTCGAGTTTTTAGTTATTTCTAATTAAAAGGTTATTCTTTGAGATGAGCATGCCAATTTTTTTTAATCTAATTAATACTATAAAAGGGTAGGAATGTAAATTTAGAACAAAAATAAGAAAAAAGTATTGACACACCATGGTGATTATTGACAAAACATATGAAAATGAAAACATGGACATGTATGATTAGGTCCAACAAATGCCATCCACACCTTACTTTATATGTGGTCCACCTCCTTATATTGTGTTGTTTCTTGGTCCCTCCATTTGATGCCCATCAACAAAAAAAGATTTCAAATCATAACCCTTAGTTGGGGTTTAACTTATCCCTACTTTAAAAACCCAAGATTAAGATAAATTCAACAATAATGTGTTAAGTGGAAATGATAAATAGTTTTATTTTATTTATATTACATAAACTTGTGACAATTTCTTTTTTCTTGATATCATAGAGAAGGAAAAATAGTATAGTATCACTCAAATTCATATTATCATTTTAGTTAGTATTATGTATCTTGAGCTATATCAGGCAGCAAATGTTTCTAACATTTTTTTCCATACAATTTCACCCATTTTGTGCAAATACACTTATTTAGGCTCAAAGAAATAGCAATATATTCATTAAGTATCAAATAGTTTACTTGGCATAAACTTGACAGTTTATAGAAACGGTAAATTTTCATTTTTAAATGCAATCTAGATGTGAACTCTCACATTAAAGTATTATGTACTCATCCAAGATTTATCAACCGCAGTTTACTCTACTTAATCCTTCAGCTTTTGTCCATTTTTAAGTTTTTACGGTGGCTGATGAACAATGTAAAATGACCATTTCATCATTGTATTGCAAATTTGTAATATGCACATTTTAGGTCTTGTTCCAAAAACTCATTAATTGATTGATACACTCATGTTTAATTATAAACATCCTCTTAGACTTAAGTACATGTATAAGTTTAGGTTTTGGCTTTACTTCATAAGCTTTTTACAAAAAATCCATATGTTTGTCGTTTTTATGTCAGAGGTTGTCACTTAATTATACTGCTTGAAATCATTCATGAAAATATATTTAAGCTTTTTATCACATTGCGGTCAACTTAAGTTAAATAAACACTAAGCGTCAAATATATTAAAAGAAAAAAAGTATACTTTTACCATTCATTTAAAAACTCTTTCACTAAGATTTTGCATCCAAACGTAACTTGTCGTTGTAATTACTCTTGAGTAATTTTCAGGACTTAAAAGGTAACTTTTACAAAAGTCGACTTATCGACATGTTCAAATACTTCTATCATCAATTATTTGTTTTACTTGCTTCTTTACAAACCTTTTGATTTGAATAATTTATACGGTCATTTTAGGACTTCCAAAAATAGTAGCTGACCATATAGATCAACAATTTTCTTAATTTGACATATTGCGTCAAATTCATCATTTTCTCATTTATTGCAAGTAAGAGCATAATTGCTTTGATATCAACTAAACATACTTAAATTGTGATGATTATCCATTGTAAATAAAATTTAAAGTTCAAAACAACATTTTACACAAAAATCTATTAGACCATCTCCATGGGCAATCTGCCCGTCCGCGCCAACCTGCCCGAAAGAAACTTTATGGACGCCCCCTCTCTCTCTTCCTTCTCTCACACAACTTGTCCAAATATGCCCTTCCCCACAGGCTTCCCTTTCACGGGCGCCTTTCTCCAACCTTTGTTTGTGCCACAATCCCTCCACTTTAGTACACAGGCATCTCACAAGTGTCCCCCGTTGGAGATGGTCTTATAAACCGAAATTGACCAATTCAAGAACACCCACTCATCAAATATAATACTTCTACTCTAAAAGAGGCCACCACTTGGGGTTGCAAAACCTACTTAAAGTTCAAGTCTTTGAACAAAATAAGGGATTTATTTCCAATATTAAGTGTTAATCACTTTCAAGAGCTTCCAACATGTTATAATTGTTTTAGATTTAAGTGGCATGACATGATCCTTACAAAAAATTCAAGATTCTCACTTTCTCCGTATAGAATGTCTCTCTCTCTCTAAACCAGTTGAAAGAATTATGCAAATAAATGTTGACTTTTGGTAAACATCCGTGAAAAATATTTGGTCAATAGTCACATGATATGATATGATATGTATCAAATTATACATATTTGAAACATTAATTAGAAAATAAAATATAGATAGATATTGATGTAGGAGGCGTGTTATTTTGAAAAAGATCAAAAAAATATCTTTTTATTATTTATTTGATTTTAATTTCCTAGTTTGTTTTAGTTGTTTCCTTATTGAATTATGATTCATAACTATAAATAGGTATCCATGGTTTACTTTTTAGATAGTTTTTGAGTTTGAATAAAATATAAGAACTTTGTTCTTGGAACCTTTGGTTCAATTTTATCGTCTTTGATTACCATTAGTTATTGAGCTATTTGATTGCTTCCGTAACTGCATCAGATACACATTTGTTATTATCTAATAATTGAGAAACTTGCTCACCATTAGGATATTGAATAGCTAATTTATCACATACTAGGTTAAAGCCCATGTGTTACATGGGTTGAATAAATACAACTTGTTATAAAACATTATTTTCTATGAAGATTTGTATATTTGATGTTATTAGTCATCTGTAAAATAAGAAATAATTAAAATTTTCTTATGATTTAGTAATTTTTAATAAAACATTAGAATATATGTTAGATATTTAATTATTTAACATCATCATTATTTAATAGGAGAGAAAAACGAAAAACAAAAATCTATATTTAATTAGAAGTCGACACGTAGCAAATATAGTTATTCATTTATTATAATATATGTTGGAAACCTTGTATATTATACAGGATGAATAATGCAGTGTTATATATACTTAGCAATAAAGATATAATATTACATATTTTTGACATATTACATAATTTTTTACTACAAATTTTAGAAGCGTTAAATAGTTATTTTTAAAAATGTTTTATAAAAAGAATAAAAAAAATGTTCAAACTATAAAAATGTTTTATGAACAAAACTATTTTTTTAAACAAAACTATTTTTTTAATAAAAAATATTTTATAAAAGTAGTTATAAAAAATCATTACTATTTAATATGAGAGAGATACGGAAAACAAAAATTATATTTTTTTATAGAAACTTGTATAATTAAATAGGAGAGAGAGGCTGAAAAAAAATGTTGAGTATGAATATGGGAATGACATGTGTCACTCTAAAACCTTTATTTATTAGTATGTATAGATAAGTAATCTAATACAAGGGGCACGTTGATATTAATTTACTAAAGGGAATATAAGAAAAAGAATTAGTAACATGCGACAAGTGAGTTAGTTTCCCATTTATTAGATGGTTAGGTTAGAGTTTATATAACCAAGTGAGATTCATAGTTGAAAGTGTACATTGGTTGGTTTGGGTTTGGTTTCATTTGGGGGTGGTAACATACACTAGAGTCGAAAACATTTTGGTTAAATTGGCTGGCGTCGTTTGGGTTACATTGATGGTTTTGGTTGAATGAACGGTTTTGAAAGAATAGGTTGTTTGGATTAAAAGGATAATTTGGGATCATGTTTGTAGAAGAAGATGTTGAAATTGTATAAATATTATGAGTTAAATCAAACAAGATAGGGCCAGGACGAGATTTTATTATCTATGATTTTATTAGGACCCGACCCATTTTCAATAAAAAAAATAACAATAATCTAGGCTCTTATAAAATATTATTGACCATAAATACATTGGATAACCTAAAATAAATTTTAGTATGATATAATTAGTTGGTGACAAACTCGATAACAACTTGTAGCTATTTCATCTTTAAAAATAATATTTATTTAAATTTATTTTCTAAATTAAATAAACTTAAATTATTACATTCATTAACAAATTGCAAAATAATTATTGTTGATAATTATTAGTTTAGCAACGAATCCGTCTTTATTAAATAATGCAAATTAGGTCCATCAAAAACAAAATATGTCTAGAAATTTAGTTTTGTTTTAGGGGATAGCATCATTGGTCTTAGGTGTTTGGTTAACACTACCCATATATGTTTATTTTTTAAGAGGTGATACGTTAGTAACGGTTGTATCTCTCTAGCAAATGTTTTAGGTTTAATCCATGATTTTATGATATTGTTAAACTCAAGATGCATATCATTCACGACATTATCTTGATCTCTATCTCTATAATTTAACTATATATCACATTTTTATATTTATTTTTAAAATTGATTTTAGTTCTCACATCTCATTCTTTATCTCTATCTCACTTACAAATACTTTTCTTTTTCTTTTCTAAAACTCATAAAAAATATAGAGACTGATAAAAATGGATATCTGTATTTAAAGAAATCTCTGGTTAGCAAACTCTAAAATTTAAATATAGAGATGAATATAGAAATTCTGATAAAAGTATAAAATAAAATAAATTTTTAAATAATAAAGATGAAGATAAGATTGAGACTCCGTTAGGAATGCTAATGGTTACTGAGATATTGATAGGTTTTTCTGAATTTTTCGATAAAAGTTCACACTATTATAAAAATAATAATTGGTTTTAGAAATTATACTTTTTAAAAATATTACATTTTCCAACTTTTGTAAATGACATAATTACCCCTGTGGTTAAAATAGTACTCCTCTTTGTTTTATTAAAAGCATGACCACAAAAGAAAAGGTGAAAAAAATAACCAAAAATCAAACATATATTTCTGTCAAAAAAAGAAAATAATATTTCCATCAAATAAAATAAATAAATGATTGAAGAAATAAAGAACAATCCAGCAATTCCCATTGATGTTTTACTGTGTTAGCCTAACTACTTAATTATTATTATTTAATAAATATTATATTATTAAATTAAAAAAAGTACATTAACATTAATCTATGCTATTTCCCATTGATAAAGCTTGCTTAAAACCTCAGTCAAAACTCTCTCTCGTTCTTTCTCTGTGTGTGTGTGTAAATGCACACAGCAAAACAGAGCATCAATCACCATGGCTGCAAACAAATTTGCATCAATGGTGCATAAAAACACAAACAAAATCACACTTATTCTAACATATGCTCTTCTTGAATGGACACTCATAATCCTCCTCCTTCTCAACTCAATCTCCTCCTATTTCATCATCAAATTCGCTCAATTCTTCGGTTTAAAATCGCCCTGTTTATGGTGTATTCGTCTTGATCGTTTCTTCGAACCGCAAAACAAGAATTCACCCAGAGATCACCTATGTGAGCTTCATTCCAAAGAGGTGGATCAATTGGGATTCTGTTTAAAACATAAAAAGTTAGCAGAATCCCATGATATGTGTGAGAATTGTTCATGTTCAACGAATTATGATCTGTTTTCGAAGGCGAAAAAGATAGGTTTTGAAGAAGGTGAAGTGTGTGTGAAATGTTCTTGCTGTGGTGTGGATTTTGAAAAGAGAAGGTTTGATGATTCGGCTTATTTTGTGATTAATCCTTCCTGGGATTTTCTAGGGTTTAAGGAAAATGGAGATTCGGTTGTTGATCTAATTGGATCGGATACGGGGAGTGGTGAATTTGGGGAAAAAGATGAAGTTCAATTTCAGGGGAAAGAAACAGAGGAAACAGAGTATTTGATTCAAATAGAAAAGGGGGGAGAATTAAATTATGATACACCAACACAAGATCTTGAATTCTTGTTGGATTGCAGTGGGAATCAGTTGGTCCCAGTTGAATCAATTGACCCAATTGAAGAAAATTTGCAAGATAATTTAGAGGTTGATGAAGATCAAGAATTTGGGGATTTTCAGAAAGCAACTGAAAAAGCAGATGAATTGTCGAAATTTGCTGAGCTCGATTCGATGGAATTTGAAGAAACTGAAAATTCTCTTGTTTTTCATGCAAATTTTGATGAAAAATCTGTAATTTGTGAAGAAACTCAAACTCAATCTGATAGCAAAGAAGATCAAGAAACAGAGGGGGGTGATTCTGGTATGAAAATTTTAACTTTGTAATTTGTTGTTTTTATATGTTTGATCTTAAGTTTGTTAAACCATGTAACTATGCAGATCATGACGAAGCAGATGTTTCGATTGGAACAGAGATTCCGGTTTTGGATTCATGTGATGAGATTAAAGCTCAAGATAATTTCAATTTGTATTCTTTATCACACGAAGAGCCTTCATCAAGTTCACATGATTTGGATTTCAGTCTTGAATATGGTAATCTTTCAAGTTGATGCAATGTTGTTAAATTTCAAGAAAATGAGATCATGTTGTATCATTTATCATTTTATTTTGTTTGTAATAGGCTTACAAGAAGCTCGAGAAGGTGAAAAAACAGAAGAATCGAAGAACTTGAATCAACAAGAGGACACATTGTTGTTGATTGAAAAGAATGATTCAATGGTAGATGAGTCTTTTGATGAAAGTGAAATGGAAGGTGGAGATCCGGTTAACACAATCGAAAAGCTTAAATTGTCTTTGAGAGCCGAGAGGAAGGCGTTACAAGCAGTTTTGGATTCATGTGATGGGATCAAAGCTCAAGATCTTTTAAATTTGTCTTCTTTATCACATGAAGAGCCTTCACCAAGTTCTCATGATTTGGATTTCAGCCTTGAATATGGTAATCTTTCAATTTGATCCAATGTTGTTAAATTTCAAGAAAATGAGATCATGTTGTTTCATTTATCATTTTATTTTGTTTGTAATAGGCTTCCAAGAAGCTCGAGAAGGCGAAAAAACAGAAAAATTGAAGAACTTGAATCGACAAGAGGACACGTTATTGGGGATTGAAAGGAAGGATTCAATGGTAGATGAGTCTTTTGATGGAAGTGAAATTGAAGGTGGAGATCCGGTTAACACAATCGAAAAGTTTAAATTGTCTTTGAGAGCAGAGAGGAAGGCGTTACAAGCAGTTTTGGATTCATGTGATGAGACTAAAGCTCAAGATCATTTCAATTTGTATTCTTTATCACGTGAAGAGCCTTTGTCAAGTTCTCATGATTTGGATTTCAATCTTGAATATGGTAATCTTTCAGTTTGATCCAATGTTTTCAAGAAATGAGATCATGTTGTTTCGTTTGTCATTTTATGTTGTTTGTAATAGGTTTCCAAGAAGCTCGAGAAGGCGAAAAAACAGAAGAACTGAAGAACTTGAATCAACAAGAGGACACATTGTTGATGATTGAAAGGAAGGATTCAATGGTAGACGAGTCTTTTGATGGAAGTGAAATGGAAGGAGGAGATCCGGTTAACACAACTGAAAAGCTTAAATCGGCTTTGAGAGCCGAGAGGAAGGCTTTACAAGCATTGTATACCGAATTAGAAGAAGAGAGAAGTGCATCTGCAGTTGCTGCAAACGAGACAATGGCTATGATAAACCGTCTTCAAGAAGAGAAGGCTGCCATGCAAATGGAGGCGTTGCACTATCAACGTATGATGGAAGAACAATCGGAATATGATCAAGAAGCTTTGCAACTTTTGAATGAACTTATGGTGAAGAAAGAGAAGGAATTGGAAATGTATAGGAAAAAAGTGTTGGATTATGAGACGAAGGAGAGGATGCGGTTTTTGACAAGTAGTGTGAAAAGCGGCACTTGTTCGGCTTCGTGTAGCCATTCGGAGGACGGGGATGGGATGTGGGTCAATGCGAATCACGAGCCGAAAGAAGAGGAAATCAGTAATGGGAATCAAGAAATCCGGAATGGAAACCAGATTCCCCCCGTCGACACGATAATGAATCTAGACTCGTCGTTTGTGGACTTCGAGGATGAAAGGATGTCGATTCTTGAACAACTTAAGGTTTTGGAGGAGAAGCTTTTCACTTTAAGTGACGAAGAAGATCAACACTTTGCTGACTTAAGGCAAATAGAAGATTACTTTGAAGAGAATGGGAAACACTTAAACGGGATCAACGGTTATGACGGTCAAGAAGTCAATGGTATCACACGTTATCAAGATCGGAGAGTCGTTGGTTCAACGGGAAAGCGACTTCTTCCTCTTTTTGATGCACTTGAAACCGAGAGTGATGATGGCATGATCACATCAAACGGGAATGGAAACGGATTCCATTCCGACAAGGTGGAAAACACCGCGGTCACAAGATTTGAGTTGCAAAAAAAGAGAATCGACATCGAAGAGGAAGTTGATCAACTTTATATAAGGTTGCAAGCTCTAGAAGCCGATAGAGAGTTCTTAAAACACTGCATTGGATCATTAAAGAAAGGCGACAAAGGAATGGAACTTCTTCAAGAAATCTTGCAACATTTACGTGATCTCAGAAATGTGGATCTACGAGAAAAAAGTTTCACTGACGGGACTCTAGTATGATTGTCTTCAATTCTCTAAGGTAAAGTGTTAAAACTTTTTTATTTCCTCAAATCAATAGATGTGGGATTCGGAATTTACATGTTTCAAAAACCAGATTACGTCATAAATATTTTAAAAACGAATACTAATTTAAACAAACTATGTGGATTTACAATTTTAATAAAATATAAAACCTTAAATAAATAGAATACGGAGCCTAAAGGAGTAAACAAATCAACAAATGATATTTTGAAAGAAAAATTAAAAAAAAAATATTGAAATCCGGTCCGACCACTTAGTCTGATTCACCGGTTCAACCAATCCGACCGATAGTCAACCAGTTCAAATATGGACGGTTTAAATACACTTCATTAGACCGATTTTATAACCGGTTTTCAGTCCGACCGGCTAATCAATATAGTTTGAAATCATAAATGACCACTCTTAGATGGAAATTCTCAATTCCCAAGTAATATTGTAGTTATAATTTCATGTTTTTTGCTCATTCTATAGGTGAATGATGGGGGGACTTGCTTATGAAGTGTTCATATTGGAAGGCTAAGCAACCAAACTTCTCTTCTTTTATGAGTTTAATCTTGTTTTGAGGAATTTATTATTTTATTTTAAAAGTCCATTTTTTTCTTGTGGGCTGGTGAAAATTAATCTCTACCTTTTTGAGGGGAAAAGGTGGAAAGTGAATTCATGTGTTTGTTTCTTTTAGGAAGTTAGGTGTAGGATTCCTTTTTCTGTTCTTTTTTTAGTTTTTTTTTTAAATTTGTTTTGGAGTGTAAGAAAAGGAAGGGACCCTATTCTTCATCACTTCAATTGTAATTTGTAAGTATGTAAAATGGTATTTTGTTTAGAGTTAAATATTTTGTGTGTAATCATTAATTGTATTTATTTGTTTTACATGCACTCATGCTTATGATATAAAAGTCCAATTCAATTAAAAAGTAATTAAATTAATTTTTATAAAGAGTGTGTATGTTGTTTTATGGGTATGAAGTATCATATGTTGTTAGTAGAGGTGCACAAAAAAACCGGTTTGGAAATCCAAACCGGTTCCGAACCGGAACCCGAACCGCCCCATAACCGGTTTTGTGTGAACCGGTTTCAAACCGATACGAACCGCCAGTTTACAACCGGTTTAACCTATTTGTGCGACGAGCGGTTTACAACCGGTTTTTTGTGAACCGGTTTGAGAAACCGGTTTGGTAAACCGGTTTGAACCGGTTTAACGGTAAAAAAAAAAACTAGCCGTTGGGACCAATTTTTGACCGTTTTTTGACCCATTTTAACCCCCAAACACATTATAAATAGGTAGTGGGTGTTTTGGTTAAATCACACTTCTCAAACGCTCAAAAAACGCTCAAAAAATTTCAAAAAACGCAATGGCAGGTTCTTCAAGTTATGACATTCTTGAAAATTTCAAAAACCCCCAAAACCGCGTCGTAAAATTCAAAGTTTTCCGTCTACGAGTTGGGACATTCTTGAAAATTTAACCGAATTGCTCGAAGTTTTCAAAACCGCCACTACTTTTTTATCCGGGGTTTATTACCCCACAAGTCCCTTGGCTCTTAAACAAATATTTCTAATGTGTAACAAATTAGCCGAACTTGAAAATAAAAATACTCTTTTTACGACAATGATAAAACCGATGAAAGAAAAATTTGTTAAATATTTTAAAGAAATGCCTCCGGTTATAACTTGTGCCGCCGCATTAAACCCTACAATTAATGTTTACGGTGTTGAAACCTTGATTGATAAAATAACTTACGATTTGGATTTGAATTCCGAAGATATTCATTTTTCAACCGTAACAAAAACTTATTTTAACAAATGTTTGCAAGATTTGTTTGATATTTATTTACATAAATATGGTACAACACAAACCCCACATGATACGATGGGCGCGGACGCATCAAGTAGTAGCTCGAGGAATGTAAACTTAAATTTGTATAACGAAATGAGAAATGAATTTACTAAACGGGCTAGAGGGTCCACCCCGAGTAGCGAACCCGGAAGGTATACGGGAACAAACTTTTTATCATTTATGAGTCCGGATGTTTTTGAGGACTTTGATATTTTGGCTTGGTGGAAAGGAAACGAATCTACTTTTCCGGTCCTTTCCGCCATGGCCCGTGATTTACTAACCGTCCAAGCTTCCACGGTAGCTTCGGAATCCGTTTTTTCTCTTAGTGGCAGGGTTTTATCTATTCGAAGAACTAGACTCACTCCCGCGGCAATGGAAATGTGCATTTGCTTGAAAGACCATTTGGATGCGGTAGATAGGAGACAAGATAGGGCTTCGCTTGAAGAAGAAATTAAAGTTGAAGAACTCATACACGAATCTGAGGTTAACCAAGGATTGGCGAGCCCACTTACAAATGAAGAACTCGCCGAAGATGATAGACTACGAGGATCCACTAGTAACTCCGAGAATGACGGCTAATATTAAACAAAAAAACTCCAAAAAATAAAAATATATATATTTTTTTCTCGTATTGTAATGTTTTGTGATTTCCGAACCCCTACAATATGAATAAACGTTGAACTATATGTTTTTCTTTTTCTCGTATTGTAATGTTGTAATATTTTTTAATTTATTTTAAAAAATTTTTTTAAAAAAAAAACCGGTTTAAACCGGTTCACCAACCCGAACCGGTCCAGAACCGACCTGAACCGGTTCAATAGGTTCGACATTTTATACTTGCAAAACCGGTTTAACCCGAACCGGTTTGGGTCAAAACCGGTTTAGTGTTTGCGTTGACCAAACCGGTTCGGGCCGGTTCGAAACCGGTTCGGTTCAAAAACCGCCTTTTGTGCACCTCTAGTTGTTAGTCTTCTCTTAATTGCCTACTCAAGTTGGGCTTATTGGGTTAGTTTCTAAATGAATATAAATATTGGGCCTTAGGCCTGTTGGGCTATTCCTTGTTTTTATTTCTAAACAAATATTTTTAGCCCACTTAACCAAGTGATATAACATTATAACTTGCTTATCATGAATTCAAATTTCAAAACACAACCAAAAATACCTTTTTATTGAGGTGCACATATTGGTTAACCGGTTTCTTATCGGTTAATAATCAAACTGGTTATTGGTCAATGTGATAAAAAATGGTTATTCATAAAACCGGTTTTAACATGTCTAAAAACCTAACCTATGAAACCGATTCAATTAATAACCGAACCGGTTAACCGAAATACTAGTTGCAATAACTGATTTCTTAAAAAAATTTCAACTAAATACTAAAAAGTATAAAATTAACTTAATAAAATGCTCTTATTATTTATTTTTAAGATTAATAAAAACATAATATCATTAAAGAAAACAGATAAAATCGCGAATACATTTTATTTTTTTTAGCCATTTAACTAGTGATTGAAATTTGGTTGATCTAACTTATGTATCTCGAATCCAAATTTCAAACACAAACAAAAATACTCTTTTATAGTTTTATATGGGAATCAACTTTACTAAAATTTGATTTCCATCTCATTGAAATTATTATATTATACTCTATGTAATTGACTTTGTAACATGATGTATAAATCAATATAAATAGTGTCTAAATTACATCTCTTCAAATTTTAATGATTACAAACTTAGATATTTTTTTTATAAATTTTGAAAGTATAAAAAAAAAGGTTGTCAAATTTTATACTCATTAAACTATTGATAAAGTGCCATTACAGCTTACCAGACTACCTTTATTTTTTTTCTCTTTGTTTTTTTATATTATTGGTTCATCAACTTTATTTTATTAAGAAAAAAAGGACCACAACTCAAACAATATGATTAAGTTTTTACAAATAGGCACATCCACTTCACACCAAATTATCATGTCACGTCATTTCTTTAAATAACATCTTAATTCCTTTTCTCACTTAAAAATTCATAATATTCTAAATAAAAATTCAATGTATTATTGTTTACAGTAACGAATCAAGGATATTTATTTTTATAAAGTCAATATTTTTCAGTGTTTGGATTTCTAACAACCTGACTGCATAACTTTCGGGCCAGATTGGGCCGAGTCACCTAATATACGTTTTATAGTTATTCTCTACGAATTTTCAATTTCATGTTTTGAAAACGATCCATTATATCTCCAATGATAACTTTCTCAAACAACACTAATCGTCTTCCTTCCTAGTTCTATGTAATAAAACCACGTCCCTCATTGTCCATGCTCGTTGCTCCTTAGTCATCACTCCCTCCTGTCGCTGACAACCCTATATATCTCATCATCCCGACTCCAATCCTTTTGATCAGTCCCGACGACCCTACCTCCCTCATCCTCATCGTCCTGGCTCCCTCATCTCTTCAATCGGAGACCGGTATGTAATTATTGCTTAATTTTTTTTTGTAAGAAATCAATGCTTAATTTTTTGTTTTAGTTTTTTTTATGTAAGAAAATATTAAGAATTATTGTGTTAAGGATTATGTATTAATTAAGCCTTTATGAATTTTTGACAACTTTTGTTTCATAAAAAATGTGATAAAGAGGTTTATGTCCCTAAACAGCCTAATGTAACTTTTTTTGTCAGAAAAACGTTGGATTAGGTGAAGTTGCATTAGATCTAATGCAACTTTTTGTTTCCTAATGCAACTTTTTTTTCAAAGAATTGCATCCTAAAAAGGTTGCATTTAAAAAAAATAGTTGCATCAGTAACAACAAAGGTTGCATTAAGTCTAATGCAACTTCACCTAATACAACGTTTTTCTGACAAAAAAAATTGTATTAAGCTCATTTTTTGTATGTAACTTGTTTTTAAACAGGTTCATGTTCGTGTTTAGAAAAAAATGACACGATTAGTTATCATGTCGCGTTCTTGTCTAGCGCTTCAGGTAATAATGTCTTATCATACCATGTCTTATCATGTCGTGTCTGATCTGTTATACAAGTCTACTTAAAAACATGTCTATTATACAAGTCTACTTATAAACACGTCTTTTTTTATAACTAAACCACAATTTTCCAAATAATCTAAGGATTGTAAAAAGCTGGTTTAACGAAAAATGACATAAATGTTTAATAAAAGACACAAAGTTAAAATGATGTAAAACAAGTTTTATAAAATCGAAATTGAACAAAAATATTTATATAAAATATCATACATGTTGAGATTTTTGTGAAACTTCTTAGACTTATAATGTTATATCTTTTTTCAAAATCGAAGTATAAAATAAAACTTGGTTGAAAGAATATTATATAACTAGCTTTTCCCCAGCGTTATGCGGTGGGAGTTTGGTCGTTATCTGTTCGCCTCGTTTACAGGGGATAAACCTACGTCGAAACGCAGACTCACTATAACCTACGATACAAAAAAAACCCCAAAGTTGAATACAACTCCGTTTTCAAATGTTGACAAAAAAACTTTTAAACCTGCGTGTTATTGCGGGAATGTTAAAATTTGTAATGCTCTGTTTTGACGACCCTCAACATTATCGACCCAACGAAAAAACTAGTGTTCAACCATTATGGAAAAAAAACCCAAAAGAAAAAAACATAATTATTTTTAGATAAATATGTTCTCGGTTAAATAATACAAAAAAACCAAAAAAATGTTGATTAAAAAAAAAAGAAATGTGTCTCCCGGGATTCGAACCTACGTCACCTGGGATACAACTACACACCTGCCTAAAAGCACTCCAACCAGTCCAGTTTAGTATTTTAATTATGTTTTTAAACACACATATGTAAACAATGATTGAGTTGAAACAAAAAAAAATGTCTCCCAGAATTCGAACCCGCGTCAATCGGGTTACAATTACGCACACTTATAACTGAATTTTTTTAAAAATTAAACTAATGTTATACACTTGGCGGGCAGTTAAAGGAGGGGATATTCCCCAATGCACTTTAAAGTGCTAATAACATGTTTTCAAATTTTAAAAATACACTAATACATTGACAAGACTTAACCATTATAGGTACACATTTTCTTTTTATAAAAATGCCAAAATTGTATGAAGTTGTATATGGCCCATACTGGCTTATATTGGGTCGGGCTATCTAACAAAATGTTAGGCCTAATGGTTAGGTTTCCTTTTGGATCTAGTATTGTCTTGCGAAGGACTAGCATCCTATACTTGTGTATTCTTCTTTTTTTTTATTCATTAATAAAAGTTTGTTGGGGTCTTGTCTCCTTTCCTAAAAGAAATGCTTGAATTCACTTTCTAAAGAAATAAATCTTTTATAAGATACTAAATCTCAATCAAATAGTTTGAAAATTTACTTGAAAGGCTCATAAAAGGTGAAAAAAAGTTAAGAATTTTGGCTCGTTTGACATGCTATGGATCGAACGTAGAACGATCATGGATGGTTCAACGCTTTTTATAAGTTTATTTTCACTATATTTAAGCAAGAGTTTTTCCCAAACTTAAACTAACCTCTTGCACTAATTTATAAACTTGTAAGTAATTTTATAGTGATCTCTATCTGTTTAAACATTTTCAGAACTCATAGATTAGTAACAGAAGAAATGTATAATGTTCTTCATGTGATACCTCTTTCCACACTTACGTTGGTATTTGATGTGTATTAAAATATACATATAAACCACACACATTATCCCGTATTTTAAATGGTTTTAATTATAATTAATAGATTTTGGTACTTAATCGCCTTGGATTTGGATAGGGTTTGATGAATTTTTGGAAGAAACCAGGATGTTAGTGAAAAGTTACCGAAAAGTCAAAGTCAGCAAAAGAAGGATATCGTTCGTATGTGCAAGAGGTTTGTATGGTCAGTGAAGATTCAACCGTTGTTTTGCCAAGATACCATACAATTTGTATGGTTGGCATACGGTCCGTATGTCAAATAGATAGTGAAACCTACTTTTAGGTTATTTTAATAAACAGACGACTCTTCTAGTAAAGGTGGACGATTTTGGGGCCGAATAAGTAATTGGGGCAGATAATCGTGATTTGAAGCAATAAGGCATTGGAACTGAAGACTTATGTAAAGACTATAAAAGGTTAATACTTGACAGAACTCACTAAGTACATATACTCTGGAGGAAGAGGTTCTACTCCGGATGAAGAAGTTACTCTAGAGGATAAGTACTCCGGATAATTGTCTAAAGGTTTGTCAAAGTTCAAGTACTACTCCGGATGAAGACTTTACTCTAGGTGAAGAGTCACTCCGGATGAAGGATTAGTCATGGTGGTCAACTTTTTATTCTGGAGAAACGAAGAACAAATGAATAAGAGTACAAGGCAAGTACTCCGGATGAGTCAAGTACCACAGATGAAGAAAATGTCACTCGGACCAGAATTTACTCATCCGGGCCAATATGTGTTTCTTCAACAAAGGCCTACTTCAGAGATCAACTGATAACTCAGATAAGTTAGTTAGTTAGGTGTTATGCCAATCTGACACCTTAGAACTTAATGTATATGTCAATTGTATTAGTCTATAAATAGCATGTACATTATGTTAGTTTGTAAATGTTATTCCATACTTGTAAGAACTTCGAATCAGTCAATAAATTGACATTTGATTTACATTCTTGTAATTCTTCTTTGTATTTGATCATTGAATTGATTGTTTTCACCTTTCAACTCAATCACACTGTCACACCCCCAAAATCCACTTTTGATTTACATTCTTGCCATGTGACAAACCAAGATCGTCATCATTAGTTACATTGAATGACTCTATTTGAGTTTTAAAAATACCATTAAATATTGAAGTAAATGCGGAAGCGTAAACGTTAATATTAAATTCAAAGTAATTGCACGCAACAAAAGCGCCAAATAATGTAAATAACGTGTAATAAATCATTGTTTGCTTAATGATAAAACCAATGCGACTCCATGATGCATCCTAGTCCTGATGTGTACCATAGTGACCTGAGAAAACATGCTTAAAGTGTCAACACAAGGTTGGTGAGTTCACAGGTTTGTAAGTAAATAAAATGTTTGAGTGTTTGCAAGATCCACATACATAAGTCACATCTATTGTTAGCAAGATAAAGTACAAGTTACTCTAAGCGTTCGCAATCGAAGCTGACTATTTGTGTTTGAATGCCTTCCACCATTGCTAACATCAACAATGGCAAATGTTTAAGACAATCTTACACCCGTTCGACCTCCAGTCGAGTTAGCGAGACTAATGTGGGTGGGGCTTGTCAGAACCCAGTAGTACTACTCAAAATTACCTCGCTATGTTCCAATACTAACGGTTCGAGAGTGTAAGGACTTAGTATGTTATGTTTGCGCTTAAGTAAACAAGTGGTAATGAAATATTATATGGTCCGTGTTTGTTTGTGTGCATGTTTCTCCCCCAACAGGAAAATAAGTAAAAGGGGTCGTGAAACTCACCTGAAAGAACGTGCTAGATAAAATAGCGAAAGCGAAAAGCCCAGTTGTAACTCTAAATGCAACCTACCAAATATAGGTTCATAAGAGTGTGTTCGTGTTGGTTCCTAGAAACCAAGTACTCTAAACAATTAACATTGTTTAAGTGTTTGTAAAATGTTTGTTGAGTTGACTCTGTTTGACTTTGACCTAGTTTGACCCTACGACCCGTTGGTGACCCAAGTAATATGTTTTATTATTTAGTTGCATTCATACTACCATGCTAGACAAGCAAGTTACATTACTTTCTACATATAGTAATCATACAAGTTTGAGTGCAAATAAAGTTTCTATTTATGACAGGTAGTTAGCATGTTTCAGTTTTCATCAAGAATTTATATAACATGTAATCATTCAACATATATCAACATACATGCTTAGTTTCTAGCTTGGCACGTCACATAACGATAAAGTTACTAACTTTGGAAAGTTGTCTTATAACACATGAGTTCTACCATTTGTCATGTCAAATCACCTTAGGTAATCACCATAACTATCATACTATCTTTAAATACTGGCATGCAAGCCTATTGCTCAATATTGACACATTCGATTCAATAAAGTTTCCATATTTGGAAAGTGCACTAACATGTACGTTTTCTAGGTTTCATTACATTACAACATGTTATTCAACTCTAATAAACGTGCAAATAGCATTACATCTCATTATGCACATCAAGATCACATATTGTTCATGTTCATATCATAACACGTTCACATTAGACAACCTATGTCTAAACATGCAGCTTCTCGTCTAAGTTGTATCTAACTATGTTTATTCATCATAACAACATACTAGTGTCATTTAAAATCAACATACAACTCAATAGCATATAAACCAATTTACAAAATCTATAAAGTTTCTATTTTTAATAAGGTTCGTTTTATCATGCGGGTTTTTGCCAAGTTACAATTCTAATAGCTTTCATATGCATAACTAAGCATACTAACATCATTCAAATCAATTTACTATGTGCTAGCATCACAATCAAAATCAAGTTTTCAATTAACTTTCTACTAATAGTAACTTCATGATTTTTAGCTCAATTTTCATGATTTCAACGAATCAAATACATTACTACGTAATAACTAATGATACCACATCATTACATGAACATATAACAAACGTTTAACGATCGTGTCTTGTTTATCAAAATTATTGTTTGGATGGACTCGGGTCTGTAATAAACAGTATAAACTCAGAAAAATCGCAACAATGGATAGAAAGATTACTTGTATGCGTTGTCACGTGTTAGAATCCTTCACCGAATGAGAATGCCAATCTTGTTTCGTTCATAACTCGACCATCCGAACTCCGTTTCACGCGACACGCGCCCGTCTCGTCACACTCGACCTTAGAAAATTATCGGTGTTGGCAGCCGCCTCCACCGCTGCTGCCAGAACGCAGATCTGTCTTTCAGCACCTTCAGTTTTGCTCGTCAAATACTCGAGTAGCTCGAAACCAACCCAAACGAACTCCGTTTTAAGCGTATAATATGTCCATGCGTTCGTATCGCCAAACCCTTTCGAACCCACTGGTCGTCGCCTCCAGAATCCTCCGCAGACGTAGCCGGAAAATGAAACAGTGGCCGGATTTTACCGCATCCGGTGTCTATCTTTGTGTCGCTCGAAACCATATCAAACGGACTCCGTTTTGGACGAATAATATGTCCACGCGACCGTCTTGCCGAACCCTTTTAGAATCTCTGATCTCCGCCTCCGGAATCCGCCGATACAGTTGCCGGAGAAACGAAACAGTGGCTAGATTTGCGCGGCTCGTAACCTTATTAAGCGAACTCGGATTTGAGCCCATAATATATCCACGCGACCGTGTCGCTGAGCTCTACCATCCTGTACGATCGCCACCACCGGCCACCGCCGGATCTGTCGCCGGAGACGTGAACAGTGGCCGAAAAATCAAAGAGAGGGGAGGGAGAGGGATTGCGACGGCTAATGGGAGTTAGGGTTTTCAAGTTTGTTATTTAAATGGTAGTCATGGGTTGTAGGATGCCCCATGGATGATCCATGGGTCTTTTTAATGAAAGTTTGGGTTTTCACAATAATTACCCTAAACTTTAATTTTTATAAAAGTTTCACTTTTATATTTATTTGTCTCATAATTAACTTCCGTTAATTATATGTGGTTTTCACGAAAGTTCGTTAATTTATCATATAAATCACATAACACATACGTAATTCATATAACACATAAATATAGACTATGTATGTTAGTTTTACTGTTCGAGATTATTATTTTGTTTGTTAACCAACGTTCGGGTCTAGACTCGTGTGTTTCCATAATTCTCCGAATTGTCTCTACGTGAATGTTCGTGTAATAACTGACACACATAATTAACCTTAACTATGTGTAATGCATGAATGTACGTTCTAGATAACAGATTTTGACGGAATTAACAGAGTTTGTGTTAACGGGTTTAACCTGAAAATACGGGGTGTCACACACACAATCATAATCTTGTTTTATATCCAGCATGCAACTTATCTTTCTGTAAACATGTTTACATGTTAATTGCCCACAGATTTCTTTTTGTTTCTATTTGACCTTTTCTGTTATGAATCAGATTATTTATTATTTTCTTACCGTTACGAGTAGCTAAACTTCTATAATCACTTGGGTTAGATGAATCTTGATTATGTTTTGACTTTACTTATGACTTGTGTTGACTTCAATGAAATTCTAGTTCGATTGACTTTTAATGATTATGTATACTTGCTAGTATTTATTATAACTTCAGTTTGTGTGAGTACACTGATCATGCATCTTATTCTTAGATTGTTAGACTTTTAATTTCAATCCAAGGCAATTGACTAGGAATGGCCATTAATGAATTTGAAGTTATAGTTGGTTGAATAGGCATGCATCCATAGACATAAGTAAAGTTAACTGTTCGAGCTTTATTGAGTGATTGCTAGGATTACTAGGATGTGTATATAGTCCTAAGTATATGATTTTATCACATGATTACGTATCTTTGATGAGAGTCTAATCTGGTATAGAAAAAATTTCATAAGTAAAGTTGTCCAATAAGGTCATAGCATAGTCAAGAGGATTCAATACACAGATGACACCTTCTCTTATTGATTATTTCCAAGTGCTTAAGTTTGTCTTGTTTATCGCTCTTCGTAGTTTGTAGTCTTAGTCGTTAATCCAAAATCACATTTTTTTATCGGTTAAATGTTGATAGATGGTTCAGTATCAGGAGCTATTGTGTCCACATATTGATACTCGATATTTATAAGTAGTACATTCAGATATGTACACTTGCAATGACGAAGCTTGAGGAGAAACACAGGGGGGGCCGCGGCGGAATCCTATAATTTTTTTCCTATCAGGGGGCCGAAACTTAATATACACTTGCCTATTGTGGGGGGACACGGCGAAATCCTATAAAACTTCTGAGCGAAAAATCGGGCCCTAATGAAGCTTCGGCATTATACACTTGCCTATTGTATAGTTTGGTTCTTTGATGATTACCTTTTTTAAACTTAATTTGTGTAACCGTTTAACTAAAAACTTACATTATTTACACACATCAATATTTAAAAAGTAGTCACCCCTACCAGCATTGTGAGATATATTCAAAAGGTACTACTAGTATTAATAAGAAAATAAAGTGGTGATGACCAGGGGCGGCTTAGAGGGTGGTGCAGGTGGTGCCGTAATGTAATATCCTGTATTTTTCGACCCAGTTCATAGATATTTATTTAATAAATATAAATCTTTATATACTTGAAACTTAAATATATGTATATTTATGAAAATAATACAATATATATATATATATATATATATATATATATATATATATATATACTCTCGAAATTTTAATAAGTTTGTAAACTCATTTTGATTATTTACTCATTTTATAAAAAAATTTTAAACATATTATTTTATAGAAACCTCGGGGACCGAAACTGTCATTATTGAAATTTGTTTTAAACTAAACTTTAACTTTAACATAAAAGGGTAAACTTAGAAAACTTCAAGGACCTGTTTCGCACAAAGACCAAACCCTGAATCAAGAAAGCAGTCGTGGGTTCGAGTCCCGCCAAACACCGGTTCCCACCCCTATTCGCGCGAAATCACGATTTCGGCCGAATTGATTACTTCTCGAGTTTCCAGTTGCGCATGCGACCTCTTCCCAAGGTACATTAACTCGACATTGCAACGGTAACCACGCGTGAAGCCGGATTCGATCCACTTTATCCCATCCGTGAACTCCCCACCTAATCCTCCATTTAATGGCGAATTTGGGTATAAATACCCGTTGTCACAGCCTAACGACATCACCCAATTCCTCCTCATACTCTCAATTTCCCCGATTGGTACCTGCGTTACTCGATCCGATCCTTGGTCAGCTGAACGTGAAACTCGAGCCGTTCTCACTCGTTTCGACATCGTTTAAGGTAATTCTTGTGCCCTTTTTGTTCGCCACAGTTCATAGATCGAAAGCCCTCTGTTTAATTCCATTAACAGAGGGCAATTCGATGTGTATTTCGGTATTTGGAAACAAGGGTTCATAAGGATTTGGGTTCGATTCGAGATCCTGTTTAAGAGTTTTTCCTTTTCAGTTTATACACTAACGAGCCGTAGTCGGAATGGTTAGTGTTGTGTGTATGGTTTGCGACCCGGTCCCAGACCCGAGTTCGAGCCGGGTAAAAACCGATTTTCACCCATTTTAATTCTTTAGCCTTTTAAAACAGTTTTAACACTTTTAATAATTTTTATAGATTCTGTGATACTTATATAAACGTGAATTGTATTTTTATTTACACTTTTATATTTCGAAAGTATGTTAATTAAATTAAACTTAGTTAAAAACTTATAATAACTAATTCTTTGAAATAGTTTTAAAAGCTTAAGGACTATAAATATATTTTAAAACTTTAATTATGGTTTTAAAATTCATAAAAACTATAAAAGCATTTTCCTTATAATTTATATAATCATAAATTTATCTGTTTATATAAATTTAAAACAAAAGGCATAGATATACTTTATCTTATTTTTATAATAAACCTTGAGAAATAAGAAATAAATCTTATATTGTAAACTTATAAGCTATAAAAAGAGTTATAAAATAAGAAACCCTGTCTAAATCTTTTATTAACTTATAATTACATATTACTTATTTAAACTTGTAAACATTATATATTACAAAACAATGTGTAAAATGAATACCTAATAAAGTCTTAAATACTTAATATAAATTATGTAATTGGATAAAGTAATTACCATTTTTAAATAATTATTTATCCTTGTCAAATAATTGTTATTCTTTAATAATTAATAATTCTTAAATAATTATTAAAACACTTAGTAATTATTTGTTTATTCTTAGTCTTTAACTACTTATTAAAGATGATTATCATAGATTTCTAATAATTATTTATTCTTTAAATAAATGTTATTAATCTTGATTCTTTGGTGCAACCTTATTTAAAATACTCAGAAAACTACTTTAAACTATTAACACATGACTTGTGAAATCAATCGTTGTAAAACTTTTAAAATGTTATTATTCTAAACCACGAATCTATTAAACTTTGATTTTCAAACTTTGTGAAACCCTATTTAGAAACTTACATAAACTTTATAAACACAAGTCGTTCTCGTCTCCCATTGGAACCCTAGTCAAAATCCTGAAAATCTTAGAATTCTTGCCCTAGACTTTTAAGGTTATACTTGAAACTTTAGACTTATATTCTTAGGCTTATCGTGAGGATATTCTCACTCTCCAAGTCTTGCAAACACTTACTCTTGTCGGATACCCTTCATCATCCAAGTGAGTATACTTAGCCCCTTTTTCATTTCTATACTTTTGGGGTGAAACATGTTAAAAAACATTAAACTTATACAATTCTTGTACAACTATGACTAGATGCTTATTCTTATGTTAAACTTGAGACTTGTATGCTTAGATTAAACTTAAAACTAGCATATTCATTAACTTTGATCAAGCCTATGGTAACAATGATAGATCTATTGTATTTGACCAATCCACCTTGATTGATTGACCCTTCGGGGGGAGCCCTTGGTGATTGTTACTGAATTAAACTTTTAAACTTGAGACTTATAAGGGTAACCTGCGGGTTATGCCTAAACTTGGTTGGAGGGTTGATATGCACAATGTTTAAGATACTTGTTTCTCATACTTACATTATAGAATGCATATATCATAGTGAATTGTAATTCTTTCCAAATACTTGTTAAACTGCGTCAAAACCTTTGTATCTCACCAACTATTTTGTAGTTGACAGATTCTTTCACATGTTTCAGGTTCTACATCATGAGACTTGTTTGTGATCACATAGGACGCTTTGGACATAGATTATTTATTAAATAAACGTTGTATACTTGTTATTTCCTTTGTATTGAACCTTTGAATCTATTTATTAATGAAATATTGAAACTTTAATAGTCAACCTTGTGCTATTGAACAACCGCGTCCGCCCCGACGTATAATCCGCCGTCGGTTGGGGTGTGACAGATTGGTATCAGAGCCTTGGTTATAGGGAATTAGGTTATTAGACACATGACCTAGACTATAACTTAGGAGACCCAAACATGAGTTATCTCATGTCCTTTACTAGGAATTCTCTCCTCATTCTATTCTTAAATCTTATACGTGAACGCTTGGAGATTCTACGTTTCTACTTACCTACGTGCTACAAGAGTCTACTACGTCGAGGATACATTCTTAGGCTTTAAGTCTAATCCCCCAATAAATTCTCGTCAAGAGTATTTAAGTTCTAGACAATGTATGAGAACTTGTGCGGACCGGAAGGGTGGATACCTGTATCCTGGGAAATTCTGTCAAGGAAAGCATTTCGTACAAATCCAAATCAACCGTTGGACCCGTATGCTTTCCTGGGAATTCTTGGGATGAGTATCCACTTATAGGAATGCATGACTTCTCTAAACATTAGTGAGCTTAGATCTCTTTTGATATGTCAAGGTACTTACTTAGTGATATGCACTAAATGAGTATTATCTCAAATACTATACACTTCATAAATTCATGATTCAAAAACTTTCCTCTGTAACCTTTACTCTATGATTCTTGTGTTTCGTCTCTTCAAGAATGGTCGCATGACAGCATGCTTACTCGTCATGACCTGAAGGAGTTACCTTCAAGGAGAAATTCTTACGAGATTATACTTAAAAACTACATACATAAACTTATATTTATAGATACTACCCAATAAACTTCGTGATCGTTGTAATATAACCCTTAAAACTATGTATTACCCTACAAATTCTTCTATAAAGCTTCATTATTTTATAAATATGACACCTAAGAGGTAACCCTTGTATTTTTACCTTACCTCCTTAGCACTTAACCAAGTTTTATTTGATAGCTAACTCAAACTTTTGTTACACTTTTATACATCTCAAAACTTTCATACTTCTTTAAAACTTACGCATCACCGTCTCTTGTAAACAAAATTTTACGCCCTTTTCCAAAATACATTAACAAAGGATTTAGTAACATAAGTGTTTTCCTTGTAAGAGAAGAAGTCCGCTATGGAATAGACAAATCCCATGTTTAAGACACAATGAAACCTTGACATAGTACCATAAACCCCAAACATCGGTGACGATAACTAAGAGAAGTTGTAGGCCCACGAGGAAATTCTGGATAGGGAAATAGGATATTTAAGTGAGTCCTTATGACCACCCCTTTCTTCCGGAAAATTCTCCTCGTTAGCCCATCAACTTCCAATTAAAAACTATTTTTGAAAATATTACTGTGATAACTCAGTATTATGAATAAAAACTTTTGAACAACCTTTTTTTCTACTCTCTCTCTAGCTAGGTAATGAACTCACACTCACACTCTTCACCAGTGTACCGTCCAAGAGGAGAGTCCGACCGGGAAGAGAGTAGCGAGTCACCGGTGTATCAACCAAGCCCCTACCCTAATGCTAGGGCAAGAGCTGAACTCAACACCAATTGGATCAGAAACCCTAGGACATCACCGCCGATGAATCCTTATCAAGCACCTCATCTTCATCACCGGTTTTCATAACCACAAAGGGACCCGTACCTAGCATCTACCCCTACCCTAAGGGCTAGGCATGCCGGGGCACCTGCCGTGGCAATGGGAATCCCGATGCCTAACATTCCTAGGTTCGTGGAAACCGCGGAGTTCATGAGGCGGGAGATGGAGCATAGGGATCGGCAAGACCTGTTAAACCAAAGGATCGACGACCTGGCCAATCAAATTTGGATCCAGGAAGAAAAGATCACGACTTTGGAGGAGGACAGAGAAATCCTCGAAGACCGCACCGAGACCACTAGGGCAGAGGCTAGGTTTGCTATCCGAGTAACCCTAGCAGTACTTGTGATAGTACTGATTTGTTTCCTAGTGGAGAGCTACCTAAGGCATGCATGAAGCCTCTATTCCCACTAAATTTTAAATTTTGCCTTATGTAAGGGCTAGAAGCCCAAATTTTGAAAGCATCTAATGAAAATCATTATGAAATTTCATCTTGTTATCATTTGTTAGGCTGACTTTTCTTTCACCATTACAAACTTAACACTTCTACCCAAAACACTTTTGTCAAAAGCAACTCACGTTAGCACTCGAGATAATTAACAACGTGGCATTAAACTATAAAAATCCTAAGTGACACGTAAACTGAAAAATAAATCTTGAACAAACCTTGTAATTCGTAAGCACTCTTTTAAAAACAACACGACTTACGAACCACTGCCGTAATCAACTATGATCCGTACCCCTTATATAGACTTCACACTTCTAAACTTGCCCAACTTTTTGTTTGACAATCATACATACCTTTTTATAAGTCCTACTTATACTACTTACCATTGTCTAACTCGTCATTTTGAAACATCTTAATTACACATTATATAAAAGAAAACTACACTTTCTGTTATGAATCCAGATAAATCATTTGTAAACACACTATCATAAACCTTATCGAAACTCTTCCCGTTACCTTATGCTAGGAAACTTTCCTCATTCAACCCTTGTCACATAAAAGATTTGCTATGAATCACAACGGAAACTAAAAGCTTAAATGCACGTTATTAAAAACATTAAACTTCGTATACACAACTATGAGGTCAGAAACTTTTGAGTCATGCAAAAACTTATACAAATACTCAAACCCGCATTCTTAAAACTAAACATGAACAAAGGATCATGTAAAGCTTAATATTGAAACTTGAAATCAACTGACTTACCCTATTTTCAAACTCATACTTGGATTCTTAGTCTTGAAAACTTTTTGTGTTCATCCTAACTAAACCTTGTAAGACTTGATAAAATGTTCATTTTCATATACACGAGAAAACTTCACTCTTGATACTAGACACTAGCAGGAAGGAGAACATTACTCTCTTTGGCAGAGTACATCCCCTGACTCCTATCTAAAACAAGCATCGGGATCTACCTAACCTTCTAACGACTCGAATCTTCTGTGAGAAAGCGTATAACGGTTAATCCTGTTCCAAACGCTGTCCCACACCGCTCATAAATACTAAAGTATTTAGATAACCACTTTATACTCAAAGCATAATCGTATACATCTATACACTGAGGCTAAACTAAGAGACTTTAAATATCCGATGTTTGACGTATTCTTGTTCAAACACAATTTAAACTATTTTATGTTTGACGTATTCTTGTTCAACATGATGAACGTATAAGACTTTAAACTACTCCATGTTTGACGTACGCTTGTTCAAACATGATGAACGTATGAGACTTTTAAACTACTCAAGGTTTGATGTATTCTTGATCAAACACGAGGAAAGTGTAAAGACTTTAAACTACCCCATGTTTGACGTATTCTTGTTCAAACATGATGAACGTATAAGACTTTAAACTACTCCATGTTTGACGTATGCTTGTTCAAACATTATGAACGTATGAGACTTTTAAACTACTCAAGGTTTGATGTATGCTTGATCAAACACGAGGAAAGTGTAAAGACTTTAAACTACTCAATGATTGAGGTATTCTTGTTCAAACACGAGGAAACTTTGAAACTCTAAGTCTTGTCACATTCCTTTCTCTGTAATCATTGAGTGACGCTTCTCTCTAAGGGACTCAGTAGTCAATGATCACTCTTACGTGGAAACTTTAGTCGTGTGTTAAACAAATTCTTGTACTCTTTCTAGATCCACACACAAACGGAAGGACCTATGCGAACTATGCGACGATTTGAATGCTTGCGGGTGCACACGTAAGTATGAAAATCAGCGTATGGGAAGACATAGTAAACTCTGTCGTGTGCTATGATCTAAGACTTATCATAAAAGGTAGCCACAGAACTTAGGCACCATAGAAATCCTTAGACGTAATAATCTACAAACTCAATTTGTTAAACTATCATCGAATCCATCCTAAGTGATGCATCTCACTTGAAATCCTGAATGGAAATTTAGTAGATATTCTCTCGAACGCATTTCTGAAAACGAATCTTCCCATATTTCAATGAAACTATATGTTTCGTAGAGAAACTATATGTTTCGAAGAGAAACTTTTGGTAACCTCAGACTTTGAAAAAACTTAGAAACTTGAGCGTAATCTTATCCCTATCCCTATAACTCATTTAAAAATCTAAACGTAACCCAGGGTTTACTTGGGGACGTAAAGTATTTTTCTCATTATCCTTTTGCGTATTATAGACTTAAACCTTGAAAACAGAAATCTTCTACTTTAATTTCGGGACGAAATTTTCTAAAGTAGGGGAGACTGTAATATCCTGGATTTTCCGACCCAGTTCATAGATATTTATTTAATAAATATAAATATTTTATACTTGAAACTTAAATATATGTATATTTATGAAAATAATACAAATATATATATATACTCTCGAAATTTTAATAAGTTTGTAAACTCATTTTGATTATTTACTCATTTTATAAAAAAATTTTAAACATATTATTTTATAGAAACCTCGGGGAACGAAACTGTCATTATTGAAACTTGTTTTAAACTAAACTTTAACTTTAACATAAAAGGGTAAACTTAGAAAACTTCAAGGACCTGTTTCGCACAAAGACCAAACCCTGAATCAAGAAAGCAGTCGTGGGTTCGAGTCCCGCCAAGCACCGGTTCCCACCCTTATTCGCGCGAAATCACGATTTCAGCCGAATTGATTACTTCTCGAGTTTCCAGTTGCGCATGCAACCTCTTCCCAAGGTACATTAACTCGACATTGCAACGGTAACCACGCGTGAAGCCGGATTCGATCCACTTTATCCCATCCGTGAACTCCCCACCTAATCCTCCATTTAATGGCGAATTTGGGTATAAATACCCGTTGTCACAGCCTAACGACATCACCCCATTCCTCCTCATACTCTCAATTTCCCCGATTGGTACCTGCATTACTCGATCCGATCCTTGGTCAGCTGAACGTGAAACTCGAGCCGTTCTCACTCGTTTCGACATCGTTTAAGGTAATTCTTGTGCCCTTTTTGTTCGCCACAGTTCATAGATCGAAAGCCCTCTGTTTAATTCCATTAACAGAGGGCAATTCGATGTGTATTTCGGTATTTGGAAACAAGGGTTCATAAGGATTTGGGGTCGATTCGAGATCCTGTTTAAGAGTTTTTCCTTTTCAGTTTATACACTAACGAGCCGTAGTCGGAATGGTTAGTGTTGTGTGTATGGTTTGCGAACCGGTCCCAGACCCGAGTTCGAGCCGGGTAAAAACCGATTTTCACCCATTTTAATTCTTTAGCCTTTTAAAACAGTTTTAACCCTTTTAATAATTTTTATAGATTCTGTGATACTTATATAAACGTGAATTGTATTTTTATTTACACTTTTATATTTCGAAAGTATGTTAATTAAATTAAACTTAGTTAAAAACTTATAATAACTAATTCTTTGAAATAGTTTTAAAAGCTTAAGGACTATAAATATATTTTAAAACTTTAATTATGGTTTTAAAATTCATAAAAACTATAAAAGCATTTTACTTATAATTTATATAATCATAAATTTATTTGTTTATATAAATTTAAAACAAAAGGCATAGATATACTTTATCTTATTTTTATAATAAACCTTGAGAAATAAGAAATAAATCTTATATTGTAAACTTATAAGCTATAAAAAGAGTTATAAAATATGAAACCCTGTCTAAATCTTTTATTAACTTATAATTACATATTACTTATTTAAACTTGTAAACATTATATATTACAAAACAATGTGTAAAATGAATACCTAATAAAGTCTTAAATACTTAATATAAATTATGTAATTGGATAAAGTAATTACCATTTTTAAATAATTATTTATCCTTGTCAAATAATTGTTATTCTTTAATAATTAATAATTATTAAAACACTTAGTAATTATTTGTTTATTCTTAGTCTTTAACTACTTATTAAAGATGATTATCATAGATTTCTAATAATTATTTATTCTTTAAATAAATGTTATTAATCTTGATTATTTGGTGCAACCTTATTTAAAATACTCAGAAAACTACTTTAAACTATTAACACATGACTTGTGAAATCAATCGTTGTAAAACTTTTAAAATGTTATTATTCTAAACCACGAATCTAATAAACTTTGATTTTCAAACTTTGTGAAACCCTATTTAGAAACTTACATAAACTTTATAAACACAAGTCGTTCTCGTCTCCCATTGGAACCCTAGTCAAAATCCTGAAAATCTTAGAATTCTTGCCCTAGACTTTTAAGGTTATACTTGAAACTTTAGACTTATATTCTTAGGCTTATCGTGAGGATATTCTCACTCTCCAAGTCTTGCAAACACTTACTCTTGTCGGATACCCTTCATCATCCAAGTGAGTATACTTAGCCCCTTTTTCATTTCTATACTTTTGGGGTGAAACATGTTCAAAAACATTAAACTTATACAATTCTTGTACAACTATGACTAGATGCTTATTCTTATGTTAAACTTGAGACTTGTATGCTTAGATTAAACTTAAAACTAGTATATTCATTAACTTTGATCAAGCCTATGGTAACAATGATAGATCTATTGTATTTGACCAATCCACCTTGATTGATTGACCCTTCGGGGGGAGCCCTTGGTGATTGTTACTGAATTAAACTTTTAAACTTGAGACTTATAAGGGTAACCTGCGGGTTATGCCTAAACTTGGTTGGAGGGTTGATATGCACAATGTTTAAGATACTTGTTTCTCATACTTACATTATAGAATGCATATATCATAATGAATTGTAATTCTTTCCAAATACTTGTTAAACTGCGTCAAAACCTTTGTATCTCACCAACTATTTTATAGTTGACAGATTTTTTCACATGTTTCAGGTTCTACATCATGAGACTTGTTTGTGATCACATAGGACGCTTTGGACCTAGACTACTTATTAAATAAACGTTGTATACGTGTTATTTCCTTTGTATTGAACTTTTGAATCTATTTATTAATGAAATATTGAAACTTTAATAGTCAACCTTGTGCTATTGAACAACCGCGTCCGCCCCGACGTATAATCCGCCGTCGGTTGGGGTGTGACACGTAACACCAGTGCATGTTTACGAGTGGGGTATATTTTTTAAATTTATATATATATATATATTATAATTTTTTTGTGAAATAACTTATAAAATCTGTAAAATTAGTGAGACGACAAAAGGGTAATCGGTAACTTATTAATAATAAAAAAATGTAAGCGTGATATCTTCTTACTTACAAAATGTTCTTAACTAAAAATTAAGACCCGCCCGTTATGGCGGGAACATACAGTGATATTAACGTGTTTAAATACGTAATGAAGTACACACGTCTGCGAGCCTCATTACACGTGTTTTGGTGGTCACATTAACGTCGTTAAGTACCTAAAAGAAACGTATGGAGCTGCGACAATTCAGTATAGATAGAAAAGAGTATTACGCCTAGCACGTTGCGACGTAAATAGGGATGAGATCGGTACCATACAGGTACCGAGTTTATGGAAAAGTAGGTACCGGTACCGAATTCATTGGTACGGTACCGGTTCGGTACGGTATCGGTTCTCGTTACAAAATGTTTATCTCTAAATGGTATCGGTACAGTATCGGTATCGGTATCGGGACCGAATTTATGTAAAAGTGGGTAACAATACGGGTACCGGTACTCGGTATCAAATGCTCATCCCTAGGCGTAAACATGACGTAACAGTGAAATAATAAAATCGTTGAAGAAAAAAAAAACGTAATTTTAAGAAAAGTATAACAAGTTTCAAAGAAAAAAAAAGCCAAAAAAAAAAATGGAAAATGGCAAAAGAAAAAATATATTTTTTGTTTACAACAATTTGATTCTGAAAACCGTTTTACTAATAAACTAAGTTAGAGAAAAGAAAAAAAAATGTTTCTAATAGGAATCAAACCTGAGTCTAGAGGCATGACAAAACCAACTTATTAAATCACTTGCTACAGCACATTCCTTGTTTGTGTTAATTTTTAAAAATCTTTTAACCAAGAAACAAATGGCACAACTTTAGAGGGTGTTTGGGATTGCGTTGAAAAACTGCTTATTGACTTATTGACTTTTTCAAAAGCCAATAAACTAAAAAAAGTGTTTGACAATCATAAAATCATTTTTTGTTTTAACTTTTTGATAAAACTAAAAATTTGTTTTTTAAAAAGGCACAAATTCCTGGATTTTTCAAATAGTTTTTGGCTTTTGCAATAAAATATTACCAATCTACCCACCATTTACCCTACATAAATATAAGCTAAGCCAAACATTTAAAAAAAACAACTTATTGACTTTTCCCATCATAAAAGCTAATCCAAACACTTTTTTAAAAACTCAATTTAAAAAAGTTATAAGTCAATAAGAAATTTTAACAAAAAACACTTTTCGAGTTAAATAAGCAATCCCAAACACGTCCTTTACTTTTTAAGCTTTTAGTAATAGATAAAAACTCTTATTGAAAACCAAAATTGGATATAATTAGCCGGTATGTTCGTCTTGTATGCTAAACTTTTTTATTATTATGTTGCAACCAACATGATTACATCATGATAATATTTTCTAAATATTTAAATATTTTTAAAAAGTAATTATAAATTTTAAAAATAATATATTTAGCCGGTAGGTTATTACACCATATAATCTTATATACCTACAAATATTTGTTTATTCTTACGATTGTCTTTATTTTTTTAAATCTCAATATTAAAATGTGTTTGCATTAATATTCAATGGGTGAGAAATAAAGTCCATCTCTATCGACGATAAAGTCCATCTCTGTCGACGAACGAAAGAGAACGTGAGTGGGTTCCACCTCATAATTTATCCGTTTTAGTATCAAACTTGAAATGGGAACGAAAGACAAACGAAAGTCTTTCTTGCAAAGACTATCCGTAATATGCAGGTGAATGTGAAGGATTTTCTTTATCACGTAAGCGTCATGTAGACACCGGTTTCTCTCACCCCCACCCAGGTGTGTAATGGTGTGGGTGAGGGTGATCAGCCCCCTCCAGCTCTTTCTTGCCTTCTCCACCCCTCACGCCCGTTACCTCCATCATCTTCCCCCCACCACGCCCCCACCCACCGGGTCCGGCGCGGTATTTCACGCCCGTGGTAGGTGAGGCGGCATCACGCCCCTCCTCTCACGGAGGTGTTACACATAGTCTAATCCCTTTGTTTTTAATGAATTATTAGCCTTTTTTGTCCCTAGAGTTTTATCTAAAAAATTATTTACCTCCCCGTATTTTAAAACTGTTATTTGTATCATCGTGGTTTATATTTTCATCATTTTTCGTCCCTTGACCAAACATCCGTAGGTCAATGGTTAGCCTTTAGGGATAATGGTATCTTTTCACTGCACATTCTTAGGCTATTTTGGTCTAATCTTCCCCAATGATTAGAGGTAACAACTACAACGTGTGGGTTAATACTATAACACCTAAACATCCAAACCAATTTACACTTTTTAACACCAGCGGAATTTAGGTCCTAAAAAACATTTGTCATTTACAACATGGCTTAAACACTTACAACACCAAGTTATTAAACAAATCAAATGGAAAAGGAATCAAAACATGTTTAGGCATTCCATAAGTCTAACTTACAACGGACGTTTGATTTAAAACACCCACAAAAAGATTAGTGTTTAGTAAACAAACACTTGACTTTTGCATGAGAATTCAAATCCACGTGAAGTGAGACCCGAGACTACACCAGAGCTTTTTTTCTATTCAAAACACTATTTTAAACATGGTTAGTAAAGATAAGCAACCCTAGAGACAACCCACAAATCCCTACACCAAATACTGCCCAAAACCCCAAATTTTTAAAAATCCGAGCGTCTACTAGAAGGTTTTGGGTGTATGATACGCCCACAGCAGGTCCACCACACCTAATTTTCATTTTCTAGCCTTTCCAACCCCCTGTTATCTAACCCGTTTGCATTTTTAGCCTTAAACGACTATAGACTTATATTTAAACACCATACAAGTCCAACCACATTTACTAACATCAAATGCTAGTTTATCCCCCCTAATCACAAGTACCACATCTCGTTTTCACCTATGGAGTGTTTAATGTCATATTTATGTACAACGACCGGCATTTGGAAAAGTATATACAACACACAAGTTCTATTATTCTACCAAATCAATTGATCATTTAGACACGCCTAATGAAAGAACCACAACTCACTTTTCTACATTGAGCAATGGACTCCATGTCCACCCATAAAGTATTCGACTTCACAATCATCCTTGAGGTATTTGACCTCACTACCACCCGTAAAGTATTTGACTTCACTTTATCCCCCATGAAGTTATTTCAACTTCATGTATTTACCCAATTAACGTTATTTCACAATTGATATGAATTCTACCACGTTAACTTAATTTACACCAATTCACCACATTCTACATTCTAGTTTGACTCTAAACCACAATGAGTCATTTACACCAATTCGTCACATTATACATTTTAGTTTGCCTCTAAACCACATTGAGTCATTTACACAAATTTACTACATTCTACCATTTAGTTTGACTATTTGCCACATTAAGTTAAATACAACAATTTACCACATTGTAAGACCCCAACCAGGGCATCCTACAGTTGGTTCTCATAACGGGTCATTTTCTTTTAAAAACGCATTTATTACTAATCAATCTACAGCGGAAGTCTTTCTAAATTCTTTTACTGGTATTTAATGATATTAAATTACCTTACGAATGCCTACACACCAATTCGAGTAATACCGCTCCCAAGACAAATACGTCAATGCTACGCCTACCTGCAAAACAATCTAACGTACACACAAAGTCAGCTACACTAAGTGAGTTTTAATAGTTTAATTTGAACAGAAATCATCACGTCATATGTATTAGTTTATTTCACTCAGGACCCTTCGGTCCTTATAAAATAGTTTTACAATTCATTAACGAATAGTTAACCGCCTGTTATCACACGACATCCTATAACCGTTCATCACCCGGGACTCAGCCCGTACTTCCAATAATAATGATAATAATAACAATCTTATCACCTCGTTGACATAGACTTAATTTACCATACTAATAACTCATTCCCAAGAACAAGCACCAACCCGACACTTGGTTAACACAACAAACTCTACACATTAACACACCTAACCTTAACAAAGGCTCTCACAATTAACTGACATGACACTTATACACGTCACGTCATAATTTCGACACATCTCTACATATCACTATGATAACATCTACATGTCACACTAACATTACCACATTAATATCACCACATGCATAATCAATGTAACTCAACATTTACATGCAATACTACACATATATAAACACCCACATAAACACATACCTCGTCACTGCACCCTCGTCAGGGTTACACTCGTTAGGGCGTTCGACACACCTTGAGCTCATCATTAACCTGTTAATAAATGTCACTGGTGGTGACTTTACGACGAACCTCATCATTCAAAATTCCTGTTTGCTGTGCCATGATGACATGATGCAAACATACACCGACGAACACGCAACACAACAACATACTAGCAATTACATGACTCGTTAACTGTACTTGCACCTCACGCATAATCCTAGAATAACATATTTCTCACACAACATAATATCATAAGCATTTAATGTACTACACGACTCTTTCCGTGCAGCCTTTAACACGGCAAGCCTTAATAACCCATACCCGTAACTCACACATTTCCATGATCCCACCATAGACCCTACGATCACTTATCAATTATTTTATATTTAAAACGCATCGGGTTAGAACCCGAAATACTTAACATATTCAATAGAGTAAACTTATTTCATAAGTGTGTATGATAGCCCCAAAATGTTAAAAACATTTAAAGAGGGGGATTAGAAACTCACCGGTTTCAACGCTTTCCTTCCGTAAGTCGTATACTCGCAAACGCGTAGTCCAACGCGAACCTGTCATCAAAATAATCATCCAGATCAACACTCGACCTTATAACACTAATCCAATTACTCAGGACCATCAAGCTACAAGCTCGGTCTAAATCGTCCCAAACCGTACAACCGGCACGCTCATTCGCGTACAAAAACCCTTAAATAACGTTCCCGAAAAACGTTCCCGAAAGTCGTTCTTGACATTTTTCTTATATCCCAAAATGGTCACCAACAATTAATATAGAGTTCTATGGGGTTATACCTTTGTGTGCAAGCCATTCTAAGCGGTTTTGTACGAAACTGCTCAACACCACGCGAGAAGAAAACTTGTTTTGTTCATATCTCGACCATACGAGCTCCGTTTCGCGTGATCCACCTATACACGCGTTCGTCTCAACATGCCTAACCTCATAAAAATATTGGTTTTGGCCGCCGCCTCCACTGCTTCTGCCAGAACGCGGATTCGTCTTTCAGCACGATCGGTTTTGTGCGTCAACATTCGAGTAGCTTAAAACCGACCCAAATGAACTCCGTTTTAGGCGAATTATATGTCCACGCGTCCGTATCGCCTAACCCTTTCAGACGAACCAGTCTCCGTAAACCATCGCCTTCGTCACCGGAAAAGCGAAACAGTGGCCGGATTCACTTGTTTTACGCGTCTAAAGTCGCGCTGCTCGAACCCCCACCAAACGAACTCGGAATTGGACAAATAATATATCCGCGCGAACGTGTCGCCAAACCCTTTCACTTTCTACCCTCTCCTCCGCCTTCTTCGCCGCTGGAAACCCAAACAGTGGTCGGAATACTCGCCGGATCTCTCGTTGTCGCTCTATTCCTTCACCGATTGCCTCCAACTCACCCCCTAGTGGCCTTATCACTTAAATCAATCAACCCTAATCATAATCTCATTCAAAACAAGTATAAACAACAAAAACGGGGTTACCTCGACATGATATGGAGGCTCCCCGATCGGTACCCGCGCGTCCCTACCTTCGTCTTCTCGTCCGATCGCTCGGTCTCCTCTCTCGTCGATCTCAGCCATCGCGCACTCTCCCTAGCCAAATGGCTAGGGTTTGCGCATAATGGTGGCTTTTAAATGGACACTATTTTCTCTTAGGATCCTTGTAAAACCGTTTCGCGTGTTTTTAATCCCGAACTAGACATTAAACTGTATCATCCCGTATTTCGAAAGCGATATTACGAGCACGGGATTACTTGCAATTAAAGAATAAAAAACAAGATGGACCGGGCCTTGGGCCGAGTCACTAGGTGGGCCGAGTGGGAGGTGAGGGTGAGCTTTAAGACCCTAAGCCTCCATTATTTTCCTCATTTTTCACTTCATCTTCATCATCATTCTAGAGAGAGAATCATGTAGAGAGAGAGAGAGTGGCGGTTTTGACCAAAGATCGGCCCAACCTTCTTCTCCGACATTTGTTTGAAGCTTCTCTGAAGAATCAAGCACAATCAGGTAAAAAAACTCGTTCAGATCTGGGTTTTTGTTTAAAATGGGTTTTTAAGGTTTCAACAAGTTTTCTTCAAAAAGATTAGATTTTTACGTGTGTTTTGAATAGAAACCATAGATTCAGCTTCATGGATAAGATTAGAACAGTTTGGACGTAAAAAGTTGGGATTTTGGATCAAAAACGAAGAATCTAGCTTAGATCAGATGAATCGTTCGAAAAGTCGATGAAGGAATCGAAAAGTCCAGTTCGTCTGAAAAGTATTTCGGACGAGGTGAGATTTCGATCGAAAAGAGATTTTGATCGAAAAGAGACATTTCGGACATATCAAATTTAGGAGGAACGCCTTTGGATGAAAGACATTTAGGGCGAATTAGTTTTAGGGCGAATTAGTTTTCGGGCGAAATGGTTTTCGGACAAGACTTTTCGACCGAAATAGATTTTGATCGAAAGGAGATTTCGGTCAAGCAGAGTTTTCGATCAGTAGATTTCAGACATAGTTTTAATATGTCATGGTGTTAACACGTTTCATTTATGACCACTCATACAGATCGTGAGCCTCAGGAAGAGTAGCTAAGAAAGTCAGGTGAGTTCTAATCCCCTTTTTGCCTGCTTTAGGAGTGGTGTGCATATTTAGTGTTAAGTGTATAATATATTTTATATATATATTAATAAACAAAGTGAAAGCTATGTTTTAGTGTAAAGTTTAAAAGAAGCAAATGTACGCTTTGATAAGAATACATATCTATTTATGGCAAGCGTTTACTATATTTGATATATACATAAACAAAGGCATAATATTTATTCAAACTATATTTTAGTAAGGCAAAGACATATATTTTTGGTAAGCGTTTACTATATTTTCATATACATAAACAAAGGCAAGATATATGTGTAAAGCTAATAAAGGTATTTATGGCAAGCATTTACTATACATAAACAAAGGCATAATACATATTAAAATGACCAAGTTAAAGAAAGTTTTTGAATAGATTTCATATGAGAATGTGTACCAGCTGTAAAGGTCCTTGGGACAGATGTTACATGTATAAGATATCAGTTATGGGTTCTACTCATTAGTAAGAACCTTTGTGGTTCGCTAACGGTTGTACAACTGGGATGAGTGACGGCGGTTGCTCGGGAGGTCCACGCAACCTCCACTTAGCGTTAAACGGTATTGTCGGTTCATGGACGTGAGCCATGGGGGAATTGACCAGGTACTCGTCGGTTCATGGACGTGAGCCATGGGGACGGTATAGTAGTGACAAGAGAATTGACGGATAAGCGGTATTGTCGATTCATGGCCGTTGGACATGGGGGCTGTCACACCCCAACCGACGATGGATTATACGTCGGGGCGGACACGGTTGTTCAATAGCACAAGGTTGACTATTAAAGTTTAAATAGTTGTATTAAATAACTTCAAGGTTCCAATATGTCACACCCCCAAAATCCACCAACGGAGTTTTACCGTTAGGGGCGTGACGTAACAGGATCTCAGTCATTAGTTACGTTGAACGACTCTATATGAGTTTAAGAAAAACCACTAGTATTGCTCATAGTCACGATGCAACACTAGTAATGAAAATACTGATTTAATGTAAGACTTGCGGAAGCGAAAAGTTAAATGAAAAGCATGCGCCAAAACAGTCGCGCCAAAAATAAATAATCCAACAATAAACTAAATAAATAAATCTTGAGTTTGAAAATGATAGACTTCGAATGCATGTATGCCTTAGCTTGTGCTTGTACCTTAATGACCTGAGAAAACATGCTAAAAAGTGTCAACACTATGATGATGAGTTCACAGGTTTCAATGTTTGTAAGGTTTACTAGATAATACCATTTACTATATATATCATAGGTAGCTAACCTAGTACATGTTACTAAAGCGTTTCGACACCGAAGCTGACTGTTTATGTTTGTACTGCCTCCCACCATGACTATCATAATCAATGGTGAATGTTTAGGTCAATGTTACACCCGTTCGACTACCTGTCGTGTTAGCGTGACTAACGCTGGTGGGGCTTGTCAATGCCCAGTAGTACTACTCAAGATTACCTCGCTAACCCATATACTAACGGTTCGATAAGTAAGGACTTTCATGATATGTTTGCGCTTAGTACACAAGTGATATAAAAGAAATGTAAGATCTAAATGCTCGTACCCATGTTTTCTCCCCCAAGTTTAAAACGTAAGAACAGGGGCCGTGAAACTCACCTTAGAGTGCGTGCGAAAGAAAGCGAACTTAGAATGCTCGACGACTAACTGTCACCTATAAACACCGGTTTATAAGTGTGTGTTTGTGCAAGTTGATACGAACCCTAAGTATCCAAACAATCTCATTGTTTTAAGGGTTTAGAAAAGTTTGCAAGTTTGACCAAGTTTGACTAAGTTTGACCCGACGACCCGTTAGTGACCCGTTTAGTGATTTAATGTTTGTTCAGTATAACACTTCTATATTATACACAACGATCATGCTGTAGCACTTAGCAACAAATCCTATTTGTTCTAACCATATAGCAAGTTTCCATAAATAGCAGGTTTCCATAAATAGCAGGTTCCATAAATAGCAGGTTTCTATAAATAGAAAGTTTCCAAAAATAGCAGGTTTCTATAAATAGAAAGTTTGTTCAGGATTCGTGTTTCTTGGAATTATCATTGTTATTATGCTTGTAAGGTTACTATAACATGTTCTTGATCATCATATCACATAGCAATTGCATAGAACTTAACATGTATGTCATATTTCCAAGTAAAGTTTCCATCTTTAGTAACCTATGCGAGACATGCACGATTTCAAGAATTCAACACATTGCAACACGTTATTATATCCTAACTAACATGTACCAATCATTAAACCATATCATGTATGTCTAAATAGCAAGTTATAACCACTTTTAACAATTAAAGTTTCCTTATTTGGAAAGTTGGTAAAACTGGGTTATGTATTCAAAATCTGATTTCACAAATCATCTAAACACGTATCAAGTAGCATATAACCATTATCACATCATTCAAATCACTTCTAGTATGCAAGATAGAATTTCTAAAAAGTTTCCATTATAAGTAAGTTAGGGTTTTTAAGCTTGTTTAACGAGATTTAAAGCACCAAATCCGTCACGTATGATTTATCTAACATAATTATAATCATAAAAAGTGTCAAACATCTCTAACATGCGATTCTACACCATTACATAATCAAAAGTTTCAATATTTAACAAGTTACTAATCACATGGAGCTAGGGTTTTGCAAATAACCATATAATCAACAAATACATGCAAAACAATAATAAAGTTAACATTTTTATTATAAAAATCCATGTTTGGATGAACTAGGGTTAAATCTAAAATTTAGGAATCAAAAAGTGATAAAATTGAACGAAGGAGTGTTAGAAACGTCGAGACTAGCACGTATCTACTTCCGGATTCACGATCGGGGCTCGAACGAAGACTCTATGCTTGTTTCCTTGATTCGGTCGAATGGGGGTGAGGGTGAGGGGGTCGCGACGGCCAAAGGGGGTGGGGTTAGGGTTTATAATTTTTTTTTAAAGTTTTATCCTTATCCATTCACTAATGGGTTTTAAGTTGGGCTTCTAGTTTAATTAAAGCCCATAGGCTATTATTAATTAACTAATACTTAATTAATAACTAAAACTCTCAATTATTATTTTTATAAAAACTCTAACTTTTATAAAAATACTTATTACGATTAGCATTCGATAAACATGCGCGATAACAAGGATATTCACATAATTCACGTAAAGTCACGTAATCACATATAATTCACATAATTTATATTAAATATAAATTATTAAATATTCAATTTATTTATTTTAATTAATCACCAACGTTCCGGGTTTAGATTCGATGCAATGAACGTGTGACTAACTGGGATAACTGAGTTTGAAACGAATAATGTTTGAACTAACGAGGTTTGAGTTAACGGAGTTAACCTGAAAATGCCGGATGTCACATCATCCCCTTGTTGAAAGAATTTTCGTCCTGAAAATTAAACGAAGTCCGTAACGTCTGAAACAAAAAGTTTAGGTTTGTCACATCATCCCCTTGTTGAAATAAATTTCGTCTTGAAATTTAGTTAGTACCTTCCGTGTTTGCCGTTGAATGTTTGAACAGGTGAGGATACTTTTTCATCATCTGATCCTCGCGTTCCCACGTGAACTCCGGTCCACGCTTCGAGTTCCAGCGAACTCTGACAATAGGTATCTTACTGCGCTTGAGGGTTTTGACCTCTCTGTCCATGATCTAAACTGGTTCCTCAATAAAATGTAGCTGCTCATCAATTTCCAACTCCTCGAGTGGAACTACCAGTGTCTCATCTGATAGGCACTTCTTTAGGTTTGAGACATGAAAGACATTATGCACTCCATTGAGTGTATCTAGTAGGTTCAGTTGGTATGCTACTGGACCGATCCTTTTCTCTATCTCGAATGGTCCAATGTAACGCGGGTTTAACTTTCCTCGTTTTCCAAAACGAATCACACCTTTCCACGGTGAGACCTTTAATAACACTTTGTCTCCCACTTGGAATTCTAGCGGTTTTCTGCGCTTGTCTGCATAACTCTTTTGACGGTCACGAGCTGCCGCCATACGGTTTCGGATTTGCACGATTTTCTCTGAGGTTTCATGCACAAGTTCAGGACCCGTAAGTTGGCTATCTCCAACTTCAGCCCAACAAAGTGGTGATCGACACTTTCTCCCGTACAAAGCCTCGAACGGTGCTGCTTTGATGCTAGTATGATAGCTGTTATTGTAAGAGAATTCCACTAAAGGCAAGTGAGTCTCCCAACTGTTTTCGAAATCGATCTCACAAGCTCGTAGCATGTCTTCTAGGGTTTGTATGGTACGCTCACTCTGGCCATCTGTTTGAGGATGGTACGCTGTGCTCATGTCCAGGCGCGTGCCTAGAGCTTTCTGTAATGATTGCCAGAAACGTGAGGTGAATCGGGCGTCTCTATCGGAAATGATGGATATTGGCACTCCATGTCGAGATACTACTTCTTTAAGATAGAGGCGAGTTAACTTTTCCATTTTGTCGGTCTTTTTGATAGCAAGGAAACTAGCTGATTTGGTTAGGCGATCCACTATCACCCAGATTGTGTCATATCCAGTAGGGGTTCGGGGTAATTTGGTAATGAAATCCATGGAAATCTGCTCCCATTTCCACATCGGTATTTCCGGTTGTTGAAGTAATCCGGATGGCTTTTGGTACTCCACCTTGACCTTGGAACAAGTCAGACACTTGCTCACGTAGGTGGCTATGTCGGCTTTCATGTTCGGCCACCAATACAAAACCTTGAGATCGTGATACATCTTGTCGGATCCCGGATGGATAGAGTATCGGGATTTATGAGCTTCATCCATGACTAGATCTCTTAGGTTTCCATATACTAGTATCCATATTCGTTCCGCAAAATAACGAATACCATCTGCTTTAACCTCAAGTTGTTTCTCCATACCACGAGTGGATTCTAATGATAAATTCTCCTCTTTTAAGGCTTCGAGTTGGGCATTGCGGATTTGTTCGGGTAATCCTGTATGAATAGTGAGTTGTAATGCTCTAACCCATCGGGGTTTGGTTTCTTTTCTGCTTAGGGCATCGGCTACCACATTAGCTTTGTCCGGATGGTACTTGATTGCACAATCATAGTCGTTTAATAACTCGATCCAACGACGTTGACGCATGTTCAAATCTTTCTGCTCAAAAATATGCTGAAGACTCTTGTGATCGGTGTAGATGGTGCACTTGGTACCGTACAAGTAATGTCTCCATATCTTGAGTGCAAACACCACGGCTCCTAACTCCAAATCATGAGTCGTGTAGTTCTTTTCGTGGATTTTTAACTGTCGAGAAGCGTATGCGATAACCTTGTCGCATTGCATCAACACACAACCGAGACCTTTGATGGAGGCATCGCAATACACCACGAAGTCATCCATTCCCTCTGGTAGAGACAGGATGGGTGCGCTACATAGTTTCTGCTTCAGTAGCTGGAATGCTGATTCTTGAGTCTCACTCCAATTATAGGGTTTATCTTTTTAGGTTAAGGAGGTGAGGGGTTGGGAAATCTTTGAAAATCCTTCGATAAAACGACGGTAGTATCCGGCCAATCCTAGGAATTGCCGAACTTCGGTTGGAGTTGTTGGTGCTGCCCAGTTCTTAATAGCTTCCACTTTGGCTGGATCGACATGTATTCCCTTCTCATTGATCACATGTCCTAAAAATTGAACCTCGCGAATCCAAAATTCGCATTTGGAAAACTTCACGTACAGCTGCTCCTGTTTCAGTAGTTCAAGGATCAAACGCAGATGCTCCTCATGCTCTTCCTGACTCTTAGAGTATATGAGGATATCGTCAATAAAAACAATGACGAATTGATCCAGATAAGGTTTACACACACGGTTCATGAGGTCCATGAACACCGCGGGTGCGTTAGTTAATCCAAATGACATGACCAAAAACTCAAAATGGCCGTACCGGGTTCTGAATGCAGTCTTGGATACATCTTCATCTCGAACTCTCAGCTGATGATATCCAGACCTTAAATCGATTTTCGAGTAAAAACTTGACCCTTGAAGTTGGTCGAATAAATCGTCAATGCGGGGTAGTGGGTAGCGGTTCTTGACTGTTACCTTGTTTAACTCTCGGTAATCAATGCACATGCGGAAAGTTCCATCTTTCTTTTTGACAAACAGGACTGGAGCTCCCCATGGCGATGAGCTCGGTCGGATGAAACCTTTATCCAACAACTCTTGCAGTTGTGTGGATAGCTCCTGCAACTCGCTTGGTGCCAGTCTATAGGGTGCTCGAGCAATAGGCGCTGCTCCGGGTGTTAGGTCGATCTGAAATTCGACCTGACGATGCGGTGGAAGACCAGGTAGGTCTTCAGGGAATACTTCTGGGAATTCGCGAACGATAGGGATATCTTCTAACTTTTTCTCCTCGGTGGACTTGTCAGCGACAAGGGCTAGAATTGTAGTATGACCCTTACGCAGACACTTCTGGGCCTTCATGAAAGATATGATTCCCATGGCTGCACCACTTCTTTCGCCTTGAACAGATAGGATCTCTCCACTAGGAAGGGGTATACGAACGATCTTCTCACTACAGATGATCTCAGCTTGGTTTTTAGACAACCAATCCATGCCCACAATTATGTCAAAACTGCCAAGTGTAACTGGCATGAGATCGATGTCAAGTTTGTGACCAGAAAGTTCTAACTGACATCCCTTGAGAATGTGGGTTGCCTCGATTACTTTACCGTCTGCTATCTCTACGGTATAATGGTGTTCTAATAAAGTTGGGTTTATTTCTAACTGACCACTAAGTTCTCTAGATATAAAACTTCTATCGGCGCCAGTATCAAAAAGTACAGAAGCATAATGATCGTTTAAGAGAAACATATCGTTCACCACGTTTCGATTATTCCGAGCTTCTCCCGATCCAATCACAAATGCTCGGCCCTTTGCACCATTTCCGTTGTTATTACCATTTCCACCCTGGTGGTTATTACCATTTCCATTACCGCCCTGATGATTGTTGCCATTTCCATTCCCGTTTCCGTTTCTCCTCAACTGCGGACAATCTTTCTTGAAATACCCTTCCTTACCGCACTCAAAACAACCTTTGGGTGCGTTTCTAGGTGGTGTCTGTTTGTTCTGCAGATCTACTCTACAGTCCTTGGCCAAATGACCCATTTTTCCACACCGTTGGCAACGGTACCGGTCACATGCTCCATGATGGTGAAAATTACATTTATTGCACTTCGGGTACTTGCCATTATAAGAACCCTGATTCTGCTGAGAAGAGTTACAGATTGTTGTTCTTTGACGGTTCAAACTTACGGTGTTGCTGTTGCTGTTGATGTTGATGAGAAGGTGGGTTTGACTGAAAGGTTTTGGGGAATGAACTATCAAACTTCCGCTTGTTGTCAGCTGTCTTGATAGTGCACCTCTAGGTGGTAGAGTGCCCTGAGCTACTGCCTGATCGGTCAGCCTGTGAGCTAACCTGATTGCTTGCTGGATCGTAGTGGGATTTGAAGATGTCACCATGCTCTGAATTTGCGAGACCAAACTATCAATGAATTTCTCGATCCTTTTATAGGGAGGTGTAACCATTTGCGGACACAAATTTGCCAGTTCATGCGAACGAGTAGTGTAGGCTTCAATCTCAGATCCTTCCATCTTGAGGTTCCAGAACTCGCCCTCAAGTTTCTGCACTTCATCGCGGGGACAATACTCCTCCCGCAACATAGTCTTGAATTCATCCCATGGCAATGCGTTTTCCATCTCAAGAGTTAGCATTTGCACCTGGGAGTTCCACCAAGTGAGGGCCGGACCCTCGAGTGTGCCAGATGCATATTTCACCTGATTATTAGTTGGACAATTGCACATCGCGAATGCGGATTCAGATTTCTCCATCCAGCGGAGTAAGCCAACAGCCCCTTCGGCTCCACTAAATGAGTGAGGCTTGCAATCCATGTACGCCTTGAAAGTACAAACCTGCTGGTGGTTGTGTTGACCTGAATTGTAAACAAAATGCGTTTTAGGGATACTATGTTTGAATTTGAGTTTAGGATGAATGATGACTCACTAGAGATAATATGTTGCTTTACCTCCAGCTTTAATAGCGGCGTGAGTAGCTGCTACTGCTTCAGCCACACGCTCATTTATGAGTGCCGTGAGCTCGGCTGCAGTCATGTTAATGTTTCCACGACCACCGCGTCCTCCGACGCGTCCGCCACGTTTATTTCCTCTTCTAGACATTATCTTTACATTCACAACATACAATAATGAGAAAAATACATCGCATTTTATCATCATACAAGTGCAAGTAAATAAAGAAATTTAAACCACAACATCTAACATTTCAATAATAGTAATATTTGATAAAATAAATTGTAACGATTACAACTAAATTCAACCAAACATCAAAATTCTAGAAACATTTGTTGGATAGGAACAACCCTGCCCATCTAGGTTCAAAAGAAAAGACGTAAATAAGTAATGAAGATAGATGATCAAATGTCACTACCAACTGATGTAACATCGGATGCTGCATCATCATCCTCATCCTGATCTCCTGCAGGTGCATCCTCTGGTGCAACTCCTGCTGCCTCAACTGCTGCAAGTCGTGCATCAACCTGCTCAATCCATGGTTTTAAAACACAAGAGTTTCCCCTTTAGTGTCAAGTTTATAAAATAATGCAGTTTGTAAAGGAACTTGTAGGGTAATACATGGTTTTAAATGTGCTAGTATTACTAGGATCATGAAGTTTAAGGGCGTATGAAAGTTTTGAGATGTATAAAAGTCTTGAGTTAGTTATCAAATGAAACTTGGTTAAGTGCTAAGGAGGTAAGGTAAAAATACAAGGGTTACCTCTTAGGTGTCATATTTATAAAATAATGAAGTTTTATAGAAGAATTTGTAGGGTAATACATAGTTCTAAGGGTTGTATTACAACGATCATGAAGCTTATTCGGTAGTATTTGCATAAATATAAGTTTATGTATATAGTCTTTAAGTATAGTCTCGTAAGAATTTCTTCTTGAAGGTAAATCCTTCAGGTCATGACGAGTAAGCATGCTGTCATGTGACAAGACGGGACTTAAGAATCATAGAATAAAGGTTATAGAGGAAAGTTTTTGAATCATGAATTTATGAAGCGTAAAGTATTTGAGATGGCACTCATTTAGTGCATATCACTAAGTGAGTACTGTAACATCCCAAAATGTCGAGAAATAAAGTTAACGAGTTCAAGCGGGCCGAAGTCGGGCCGGGTCAGTCGCGAACCGGGCTTGGGGAGGTCTCCCCTATAAATAGCCAGGGTCACCACATGTTTCTCTCATTTGCAATTCTAGAGAGAGAAAACCGTAGAGAGAGAAAGTGTCGGAATCGCACAAGATTGCACCCGCTCGTGTCTCTTGCACTCGTGAGAAGAACCTCCGGATCAGAAGCTCGATTCAGGTAACGATCCGACCTAAATCTGAGTTTTTAGTTCGTTTTTGGGTTTTCGGGTCTTGGGTGAAAATCGGACGTTTTTGTGGATGAAACTGAAAGATAATCATAGAATCGAATTCCTTAATGGAAAACGAACGTTTTGGATGCAACATGTTCGGGATCTTTACATGATCAGACCGAATGCGAAAGTTAGGGTTTTTCGCGAAGAACAGGTCGTGCGCACTTGCTAAGTGCGCACGGAGCAGGTCCTGCGCACTTGCTAAGTGCGCAGGAGGAGGAACCTGCGCACTTGCTAAGTGCGTAAGAGGAAGGACCTGCGCACTTGCTAAGTGCGCAGGAGGCAGGGTCTGCGCACTTGCTAAGTGCGCAGACATCAGGCTGTTGAGTAGAGATTAGTATGTCTAGAATGGTTAAACCGTTAGAGTCGGTAATGGTCTGATGTGTATGTAACTACTCAATTCAGATCGGAAGTGACGTGGTTGGACCCTTGATTAGGACAACCGAGACTAGCTTATAAGGTGAGTTCTAGAAGCCCTCTTTTAAATGTTTTTATATAATGTTTTCGGGCTGGTGTGTACACGTATGAAATGATGTTTTATGAAATGATGTTTTATAAAATGATGTTTATGAAACTACGTTTACGAAAGGAAATGATTTGGAACGAAGGGTTTATGGAAAGAAAGTTTATGAACGAAATGCTTACGAACGAATGTTATAAAGAAATGGTTTAATGAAAAGGTAAAGGGTTTTGAAAGTGAAGGAAAGGTTTTATGAAAAGAAAACAAAAAGGGGCAAATGTTTTAAAGAAGTCATTACAAATCTAATCTGTCGAATGAATGGAATTGACGAATGAAGTCTGGGAATGTGATTCCCAGCCTTGTGGTAGATTATGGACAGTGAGCCATAGTTACCACAAGAACAACATGGGCAATGTCTTTGTGGCATGTCAATGGTTTTGATGTTGTACAACTGGTAAGGGAGTAACGACGGTTACTCGGGTGATGACGATCATCCTAAGCGAACGAGGTAATGGGAAATCAATGACGGCGATACGTAACGGTTGATTTCCAAAGGAAAGATGCGTGTTGGGCAATGACGGCGATACGTAACGGTTGACCCCACGCATTGAAGGGTTGGGCAATGACGGCGATACGTAACGGTTGACCCAACGTAGTGGTATGGTTGTGGCAATGACGGCGATACGTAACGGTTGCCCACAACATTAAAAGTTCCTACGGGGACATAGAGACGCGTAACGATACAGATTTAGATAATAATGTATGACTTAAATGAATGTTAATGTTTTAAACAAATGATTGTGTTTAAATATGCGAAGGTTTACGAATGAAAGGCCCTGTTTTCTTATACGAATGTTAAACCCTATTGAATGTTTGAATGATGAACCATTTCTTAAAACGAACGAAAACTAGAACTCACCAGCGTAGCTGACGTTTTTAAGTGTACACATTCAGGTTAAGGTAGGTTCTGAGGATGGACGGTGATGCTTGGCTAGAGATGAAGAGTTACCCGACTGCTTTTGAAGACTGGCATCCCGTTATGTTTAGTTATGATGTAAATATGTTTTAAACTATGTTTACGCTTCCGCATGTATGAACAACGATTAAGTTATGTTTAAATGAAATTTCCGCTGCGTTATCTGATATTCATGTTTAAGAACTGATTGTGAATGAGTAAATCCAATAAGTGAGGCCTCCCGGGTTTGGGGCCTTACAAGTATTTTGATATATCAAGAGAAATTTGAGCTCACTAATGTTTAGAGAAGTCATGCATTCCTATAAGTGGATACTCATCCCAAGAATTCCCAGGAAAGCATACGGGTCCAACGGTTGATTTGGATTTGTACGAAATGCTTTCCTTGACAGAATTTCCCAGGATACATGTATCCACCCTTCCGGTCCGCACAAGTTCTCATACATTGTCTAGAACTTAAATACTCTTGACGAGAATTTATTGGTGGATTAGACTTAAAGCCTAAGAACGTGTCCTCGATGTAGTAGACTTCTTGTAGCATGTAGGTAAGTAGAATCGTAGAATCTCCAAGCGTTTACGTATAAGATTTAAGAATAGAATGAGGAGAGAATTTCCTAGTAAAGGACATGAGATAACTCATGTTTGGGTCTCCTAAGTTATAGTCTAGGTCATGTGTCTAATAACCTAATTCCCTATAACCAAGGCTCTGATACCAATCTGTCACACCCCGACGGCGGATTATACGTCGGGGCGGACGCGGTTGTTCAATAGCACAAGGTTGACTATTAAAGTTTAAATAGTTGTATTAAATACAATAGATCTATCAATCAAGGTGGATTGGTCAAATACATTAGATCTATCATTGTTACCATAGGCTTGATCAAAGTTAATGAATGTGCTAGTTTTAAGTTTAATCTAAGCATACAAGTCTCAAGTTTAACATAAGAATAAGCATCTAGTCATAGTTGTACAAGATTTGTATAAGTTTAATGTAACATCCCAAAAATAATAAGACGAATAAATATAGCGAGACCGGTGACTAATTCGGAATATTTAAACAAAAGGGAGCGGGCTTGGGTTCGGCTTCAATGGGCCGAGGGAAGCACAAGCATATAAGAGGCAAGGCAGCCCTCTTCTCTGCTCATTTCCCCACTCACACAAGTTCTAGAGAGAGAGAAGAGAGCTCGGGTCTAGAGAGAGAAAGTGACGGATCGACTCGGGAATTCAGGAGAACGTTGCTGCTGTGCTCGTGATCATCTCCTCCGAATCAGAATTTCAATCCAGGTAACGATTCGACCACATTATGAGTTTTTGTTCGTTTTGGGAAGTTTCGGGTTTTGGCTAAAAAGATAGCGATTTTGCGGATGAAACTTGAAAGTGAACTTAGATATAGCATCTAGAATGAAAAACGAACGTTGTGGTCAAAGAAAAATTTAGATATTGACTCGATCAAACTTGCATGCAAAAACTTCAGATTTTTGGGGAAGACGATGTGCAGACCCATCGAAACTACTTAGTTTCGATATGTGCAGACCCATCGAAACTACTTAGTTTCGATATGTGCTGTAGTTTCGATGTAGTTTCGATATGTGCAGACCCATCGAAACTACTCAGTTTCGATATATGCATACCCATTGAAACTACCATAGTTTCGATATAAGCCCACGATCCGAAGCTAAGATTACACCTAAGTTACCTATCGAAACTACCAAGTTTCGACGGAATCAACCTATCGAAACTACCAAGTTTCGACAGAAGCAACCTATCGAAACTACCAAGTTTCGACAGAAGCAACCTATCGAAACTAACAAGTTTTGACAGAAGCAACCTATCGAAACTACCAAGTTTCGACAGAAGCAACCTATTGAAACTACCAAGTTTCGATAAAGCAAATCCATCGAAACTACTAAGTTCAAGCATAGTAATGTCTAATGTCATCTAGAATCACTACCTTACGAGTATGACTTTATTATACAGATCGTGAGTGGCATTAGTGACGCTCAGTAGCCAGCTTAGTGTATTTCAGAAACTACTCATCAGGTGAGTTCTATGTGCCCCTTCTATGTTATGTGCAATGATTTATAAACGTTTTGGTGCTGAAGTGTATACACTAAATGAATAAATAATATGAAGGTCAATGTGATCATACGTGATATAGTAAGGTATATGTGTAGATACATATGAAAATGAATTATGAACTACAAATAAAGAATGACACGTATGCTTACAAAGAATGAATGAAAGAATGGTATAACGTAAATAAATGAAATCTTGCTTTATAAACATATATTGCATGTTAAGAATGTATGTATACGTTATGATCGGAAACGAAGTTAACGACTACTACGGTAGACAGACGACCACTTGACTACTATGCAGCTAGGAAAGAAAGTCTAGAAAGGTAGACTAAATAAAGGCCACTACGGTGGAGTAAGTCGCTAAATCAATATTCGACTGTATAATTAGTTCAAGTGGGAAACGGATGCCTTAGGGCAGACGGGCGAATATGACGGACTACGACGGTAGGACGGTAAAGAAGGACGGCCGAAGGTTGGCCAGACTAAAGTTAAGGCGGACGGTTTCTAGGACCGGATGAGTAAAAGGGCTACGACGGTAGCTCAAGGGCGTATGTCTTTGTTATATACGTACCGTAAGATGGGTTGATCACCCTTATGTGTATGACCAATGAATGTTAAGGAAAAGAAAAGGTGAATACATATCTATGTAATCACATAAGAATAAAGAAAGAAAAGGTGAATACATATCTATGTAATCACATAAGAATAAAGAAAGAAAAGGTGAATACATATCTATGTAATCACATAAGAATAAAGAAAGAAAAGGTGAATACATATCTATGTAATCACATAAGAATGAAGAAAGAAAAGTAAAAGCTACGAATACGTATTTGTAGAAATGTATGTATATAATTATGTATACTTATAAACAAAAGAATGATCATACTTAATAGTTTTAAACTAGAACTCACCAGCGTTAGCTGACTTTTAGTATATATTTCAGGTAAAGGAAGAAAAGGTCGTGCGATGGCGTGAAGGTTACCGACACAAGACTGACATCCCACTTTAATATATGTGTTAAGACTTCCGCTGTCAAGTTATGTCATGTTATGTAATTGAATGACGAATGATATGTAATTGAATGATGAATGTTTTTAATCTAAGTTCAGTATTTATGACTATGTTTATGAGTAAATCCAACGAGTGAGGCCACCCGGGAAAGGGGCTTTACATTTAAATTTTTTGAACATGTTTCACCCCAAAAGTATAGAAAGGAAAAAGGGGCTAAGTATACTCACTTGGATTGATGAAGAGTATATGATAAGAGTAAGTTTGCAAGACTTTGAGAGGGAGAATATCCTCACAATAAACCTAGGAATATAAGTCTAAAGTTTCAAGTATGATCTTATAAGACTAGGACAAGAATTCTAAGATTTCAGGATTTGACTAGGGTTCCGAGTGTGAGATGAGAATGGTTTGTGTTTATGAAGTTTAAATCAAGTTTATAATAAAGGTTTTGAAGGAATGATACAAGACTTGTATGTCAAAGTTTAATAGATTTATAGATTAGAATAATTATTAATTAAAATAATTATTTAAAAGTTTCACAATTATAATCAAAATAGTTTCCTAAGTATTTACAAATAAATGATTTACAAGAATAATTACTTATTTAATCAACATAAATCATTTGAGATTTGATTAAGTTTCTAAGTATTAAGTATTTATAATACAAATTAATTCGTAATATAAATACGTTTAACTAAATAATAACCCTTGTAAGTTTATTCAAAATAGAATATGGTTATATCTTAATTGTAAGTTTATAAATATCTTTTTAAAGTCTAAAAGAAAATCATAAGTTTAATAGGTTTTAAATAGAGTTCTACTAATTTATAAGTTTATAAGTGTTTAAATAAAGTTTTACAGGTTCATAAATGTTTAAAGTTTTCATTTAGCTTTTATAAAGTTTATAACTTTATGATTATTTAGAAAACAAAGTATAATTATTTCTCTCCTTTTATGTAAACAAATAGATTTATGTTTATATTAATTTTATAAAGTGTATAAGTTTATAAATTTATAAGTTTCTGATTTTAAATAAATCTATAAACTTTTCTGATTTTCTTTATAAAAGTTTAAGTTTTCTGTTTAATAGGAAAAGTATAAATAAATTAACGTTTTAAATGAGAGGTAAATATTATTATTTAACCAATTAAAGTTTATGATTTTTATAAAATAATTTGTGATGGAAGTATAAGTTTTATAACGTTTAGAATTATTTTTGTAGTTCTTAAGAATTTAGAACTATTAATAAGGATTAATCTTTTTATAGCCTTTAACTAAGTTTAATTTATTAAAAATAGCTCCATGATATAAAAGTGTGATTAAAATCATAATTAGGTTTATAAAAGTTTAACAGATTTTATAAAAATAATTAGAAGAATTAAATCTGATTTAATAAGCATAAAAAAAATAAAGACAGAAAAACAGGGTCGGCCGGATCGAACCCGCGCCGCCCCGGGTCACAACACACACACACTGCCTTAACCACCCGGCTACGGGCCTCGCTGAGATTATATCCGGAAAAAAAAGTTTTTAAACATCATTTCAAACGACCCCCAATTCCCGAATGAGCCCTATAATTTCAATCCTCCAATACGTATCGAGTTCGCCTCTGTCATTGTAAATTGACAGAGGGCTTTCGATCCTTGGGTAAAAACGACGCATATGGATACACGAATTACCTGATTTGGTGGAGAATCGAGCGAGAACGAGTTGGTCTTGTCGTCGGCGGTGGTGGATTTCAAATCCGGCAATGCCGATGTACTACGATGGAATTGAGGTTTCAGTGAGTTCGAGTGATGTGTCGTTGAGGTTTAACCATCGATATTTATAGTGGATTCAAGCATTAAGTGCTTGATTAGGTGGGAAGATTACGGATGGGTCGACGGATTTGAATTCGTAATTACGCGTGGTTACAGTTGGATCCGAGCATTGATACACCTTAGGTTGTGGTCGCATGTGCGAATGGAAGCCCGAGGTGCAATGAATCTGGCCGTAATACGTGTTTTCGAATAAACAGGTGGGAATCGGTCGATGGGGGGGATCGAACTCGGGACCGGTTCTGAGTCTCGGGAGTTTGGATTTCGGGCCAAACAGGTCTCTGAAGTTTCACTGGTTTTTCCATTTATGTATAAATTTAAGTTTAAGTTTTAAAATAAGTTTCCCTAATGACAGTTTCGGTCCCTGGGCTTTATTTATAAAAATAAATATGTTTTATTTTTATAAAAACCAAGTAAGTCTTATAAGTTTTGTCATCTTTTATTATCTTATAATTTTATAAAATAATTTATAGGATTTATAGTCTATATGTTTAAGTATTAGAAGTAGGTTTATAAATTATATTATTTATATAATTATAAATCTATAATGTTTTAAGAATTTAATACCTTTTATCCATAAGATACATATATATATATATATATATGCGTGTGTGTTAAAATAAGTCTCAATTATATATATATATATATAAGCATATAAATTAGATAAATATAGGTTCTAAATATTTGTATTTATAACGGATTTAGAAAAGAAATTTCGTCGGGAAAATCTCGGATATAACAGTCTCCCCTACTTTAGGAAATTTCGTCTCGAAATTAAGGTAGAATGGCTTAGTTTAGGATTTGAATCTATGATGTGCACACGTATAATGAGGAGGATACTTTACGTCCCCAAATAAACTCGGGATTACGTTTAGGTTTCTAAGTGAATTGTAAGGATACGATTTCGCTCGAGTTTCTAAGTTTTCGAGGTATATGGTTGCCAAGAGTTTCCCTAAGAAGCATATAGTTTCACTGAAATATATGAAGATTTGGTTTCAGAAATGCATTTGAGAGAATAACGGATGAACTTCCATTTAAGATTTAAAGTGGGATGCATCACCGGGAATGGATTCGATGATAGTTCAAGAATTTGAGTTTGTAGACTAATACGTTTAAGGATTGCTACGGTACCTAAGTTCCGTGGCTACCTTTTACGATAAGTCTTAGATCATAGCACACGACAGAGTTTACTATGTCTTTCCATACGCTGATTTTCATACTTACGTGTGCACCCGCAAGCATTTAAATCGTCGCATAGTCCGCATAGGTCCTTCCGTTTATGCGTGGATCAAGAAAGAGTACAAGAATTTGTTTAACTTATGACTAGTGTTTTCACGTAAGAGTGATCATTGATTAACGAGTCCCTTAGAGAGAAACGTCATTCAATGATTAAAGAGAGAAGAATGTGACAAGATTTAGAGTTTCAAAGTTTCCTCGTGATTGAATAAGAATACCACAATCATCGAGTAGTTTAAAGTCTTTACACTTTCCTCGTGTTTGATCAAGAATACATCAAACCTTGAGTAATTTAAAAGTCTTATACGTTCATCATGTTTGAACAAGCATACGTCAAACATGGAGTAGTTTAAAGTCTCATATGTTTATCATGTTTGAACAAGAATACGTCAAACATGGAGTACTTTAAAGTCTCATACGTTTATCATGTTTGAACAAGAATACGTCAAACATGGAATGGTTTAAAGTCTCATACGTTCATCATGTTTGAACAAGAATACATCAAACATGGGGTAGCTCAAATTGTGTTTGAACAAGAATACGTCAAACATAGAATAGTTTAAATTGTGTTTGATCAAGAATGCGTCAAACATAGAATAGTTTAAATTGTGTTTGAACAAGAATACGTCAAACATAGAATAGTTTAAATTGTGTTTGAACAAGAATACGTCAAACATAGAATAGTTTAAATCGTGTTTGAACAAGAATACGTCAAACATAGAATAGTTTAAATTGTGTTTGATCAAGAATATGTCAAACATAGAATAGTTTAAATTGTGTTTGAACAAGAATACGTCAAACATAGAATAGTTTAAATTGTGTTTGAACAAGAATACGTCAAACATAGAATAGTTTAAATTGTGTTTGATCAAGAATATGTCAAACATAGAATAGTTTAAATTGTGTTTGAACAAGAATACGTCAAACATAGAATAGTTTAAATTGTGTTTGAACAAGAATACGTCAAACATAGAATAGTTTAAATTGTGTTTGGACAAGAATACGTCAAACATACAATAGCTTAAAGTCTCTTAGTTTAGCTTCAGTGTATAGAAGTATACGATTACGTTTTGAGTATAAAGCGGTTATCTAAATACTCTAGTGTTTAAGAGAGGTATGGGACAGCGTTTGGAACAGGATTAACCGTTATACGCTTTCTCACAAAAGATTCGAGTTGTCCAGAAGATTAGTGGATCCCGATGTTTGGGTTTGAAGAGAAGACTAAGGAGGTATTCTGCTAAAGAGAGCAACGTCTCCCTTCATTTTAGTTTCTAGTATCAAGAATGAAATTTTCTCATGTATTTGAAATGTACGTTTATCAAGTCTTATAGGGTTTGGTTAAGATGGACGCACAAAAGTTTTCAAGACTAAGAATCCAAGTATAAGTTTGAAAATAGGATAAGTCAGTTGAGTTTCAAGTTTCAGTATTAAGCTTCACATGATCCCTTATTGGACATGCCTCCTTTGGTGGTTTAGAAGGTGTTTAGTTTCAGGAATACGGGATTGAGTATTTGTACAAGTTTTGCATGACTCAAAAGTCTCCGACCTTATAGTGGTGTATACGAAGTTTAATGTTTTAGAAACGTGTATTTGAGCTTTTAGTTCCCGCTGTGATTTATAGTAAGTCTTTTACGTGACAAGAGTTGAATGAGGAAAGTCTCCAAGCATAGGGTAACGGGAAAAGTTTCGATAAGGTTTATGATAGTGTGTTTATAAATGATTTTATCTCGTTTCATAACATCAGGTATAGTTTTCTTTTATATAGAGTGTAATTAGGATGTTCAAAAATGACGAGTTAGACATTGATAAATAGTATAAGTAAGACTTATGAAAAGGTATGTATGATTGTTAAATGAAATGTTGGTCAAGTTTAGAAGCGTTAAGTCTATATAAGGGGTAGGGATCATAGCTGATTATGGCAATGGTTCGTAATTTGTGTTGTTTTAAAAGGGTGTTTACGAATTAGAAGGTTTGTTCAAGATTTATTCTCTAGTTACATGTGTCACTTAGGATTTTTATAGTTTAATGCAACGTTGTTAATTATCTCAAGTACTAACGTGAGCTACTCTTGACGAAAGTGTTTGGGTAGAAGTGTTAAGTTTGTAGTGCTAGAAGTAAAGTCAAGCTAGTAAGTGATAACGAGATAAATTTCAAAATAACTTTCGTTAAATGTTTCAAAATTGGGACTTCTAGCCCTTACATAATACAATTTAAACGGAAAATTAGAGTGTGTAAGTAAGTTGATTTAATATGTTCAAAAGGTTTTTATTCATAATACTGAGTTATCACAGTAATATTTTCAAAAATAGTTTTTAATTGGAAGTTGATGGGCTAACAAGGAGAATTCCCGGAAGAAGGGGTGGTCGCAAGGACTCACTTAAGTACCCTATTTCCCTAGCCAGAACTTCCTCATGGGCCTACAACTTGTCTCCGTTGTTGTCACCGATGTTTGGGTTTACGGTACTATGTCGAGGTTCATTATGGGTTTAGAGTCTTAAACGTGGAGCTTGTTTGTTCTATAGTAGGCTTCTTCTCTTGCGGGAAAACGATCGGGTTACTAATCCCTTATTAATGTACTTTAGGTTTAAAAGGCGTTAAGTTTTGTTTACAAGAATCGGTGATGTGTAAGTTTTAAGGACGTATAAAGTGTAGCAAAGTTTGAGTAAATCATCAAATGAAGTTGTGAGTGATAAAATGAAAACACAAAAGTTTCCCCTTTAGTGTCAAGTTTATAAAATAATGCAGTTTGTAAAGGAACTTGTAGGGTAATACATGATTTTAAATGTGCTAGTATTACTAGGATCATGAAGTTTAAGGGCGTATGAAAGTTTTGAGATGTATAAAAGTCTTGAGTTTGTTATCAAATGAAACTTGGTTAAGTGCTAAGGAGGTAAGGTAAAAATACAAGGGTTACCTCTTAGGTGTCATATTTATAAAATAATGAAGTTTTATAGAAGAATTTGTAGGGTAATACATAGTTCTAAGGGTTGTATTACAACGATCATGAAGCTTATTCGGTAGTATTTGCATAAATATAAGTTTATGTATATAGTCTTTAAGTATAGTCTCGTAAGAATTTCTTCTTGAAGGTAAATCCTTCAGGTCATGACGAGTAAGCATGCTGTCATGTGACAAGACGGGACTTAAGAATCATAGAATAAAGGTTATAGAGGAAAGTTTTTGAATCATGAATTTATGAAGCGTAAAGTATTTGAGATGGCACTCATTTAGTGCATATCACTAAGTGAGTACTTTGACATATCAAGAGAAATTTGAGCTCACTAATGTTTAGAGAAGTCATGCATTCCTATAAGTGGATACTCATCCCAAGAATTCCCAGGAAAGCATACGGGTCCAACGGTTGATTTGGATTTGTACGAAATGCTTTCCTTGACAGAATTTCCTAGGATACATGTATCCACCCTTCCGGTCCGCACAAGTTCTCATACATTGTCTAGAACTTAAATACTCTTGACGAGAATTTATTGGTGGATTAGACTTAAAGCCTAAGAACGTGTCCTCGATGTAGTAGACTTCTTGTAGCATGTAGGTAAGTAGAATCGTAGAATCTCTAAGCGTTTACGTATAAGATTTAAGAATAGAATGAGGAGAGAATTTCCTAGTAAAGGACATGAGATAACTCATGTTTGGGTCTCCTAAGTTATAGTCTAGGTCATGTGTCTAATAACCTAATTCCCTATAACCAAGGCTCTGATACCAATCTGTCACACCCCGACGGCGGATTATACGTCGGGGCGGACGCGGTTGTTCAATAGCACAAGGTTGACTATTAAAGTTTAAATAGTTGTATTAAATACAATAGATCTATCGATCAAGGTGGATTGGTCAAATACATTAGATCTATCATTGTTACCATAGGCTTGATCAAAGTTAATGAATGTGCTAGTTTTAAGTTTAATATAAGCATACAAGTCTCAAGTTTAACATAAGAATAAGCATCTAGTCATAGTTGTACAAGAATTGTATAAGTTTAATGTAACATCCCAAAAATAATAAGACGAATAAATATAGCGAGACCGGTGACTAATTCGGAATATTTAAACAAAAGGGAGTGGGCTTAGGCTCGGCTTCAATGGGCCGAGGGAAGCCCAAGCATATAAGAGGCAAGGCAGCCCTCTTCTCTGCTCATTTCCCCACTCACGCAAGTTCTAGAGAGAGAGAAGAGAGCTCGGGTCTAGAGAGAGAAAGTGACGGATCGACTCGGGAATTCAGGAGAACGTTGCTGCTGTGATCGTGATCATATCTTCCGAATCAGAATTTCAATCCAGGTAACGATTCGACCACATTATGAGTTTTTGTTCGTTTTGGGAAGTTTCGGGTTTTGGCTAAAAAGATAGCGATTTTACAGATGAAACTTGAAAGTGAACTTAGATATAGCATCTAGAATGAAAAACGAACGTTGTGATCAAAGAAAAATATAGATATTGACTCGATCAGACTTGCATGCAAAAACTTTAGATTTTTGGGGAAGACGATGTGCAGACCCATCGAAACTACTTAGTTTCGATATGTGCAGACCCATCGAAACTACTTAGTTTCGATATGTGCTGTAGTTTCGATATGTGCAGACCCATCGAAACTACTCAGTTTCGATATATGCATACCCATCGAAACTACCATAGCGGCGTGAGTAGCTGCTACTGCTTCAGCCACACGCTCATTTATGAGTGCCGTGAGCTCGGCTGCAGTCATGTTAATGTTTCCGCGACCACCGCGTCCTCCGACGCGTCCGCCACGTTCATTTCCTCTTCCAGACATTATCTTTACATTCACAACATACAATAATGAGAAAAATACATCGCATTTTATCATCATACAAGTGCAAGTAAATAAAGAAATTTAAACCACAACATCTAACATTTCAATAATAGTAATATTTGATAAAATAAATTGTAACGATTACAACTAAATTCAACCAAACATCAAAATTCTAGAAACATTTGTTGGATGGGAACAACCCTGCCCATCTAGGTTCAAAAGAAAAGACGTAAATAAGTAATGAAGATAGATGATCAAATGTCACTGCCAACTGATGTAACATCGGATGCTGCATCATCATCCTGATCTCCTGCAGGTGCATCCTCTGGTGCAACTCCTGCTGCCTCAACTGCTGCAAGTCGTGCATCAACCTGCTCAATCCATGGTTTTAAAACACAAGAGTTTCCCCTTTAGTGTCAAGTTTATAAAATAATGCATTTTGTAAAGGAACTTGTAGGGTAATACATGGTTTTAAATGTGCTAGTATTACTAGGATCATGAAGTTTAAGGGCGTATGAAAGTTTTGAGATGTATAAAAGTCTTGAGTTAGTTATCAAATGAAACTTGGTTAAGTGCTAAGGAGGTAAGGTAAAAATACAAGGGTTACCTCTTAGGTGTCATATTTATAAAATAATGAAGTTTTGTAGAAGAATTTGTAGGGTAATACATAGTTCTAAGGGTTGTATTACAACGATCATGAAGCTTATTCGGTAGTATTTGCATAAATATAAGTTTATGTATATAGTCTTTAAGTATAGTCTCGTAAGAATTTCTTCTTGAAGGTAAATCCTTCAGGTCATGACGAGTAAGCATGCTGTCATGTGACAAGACAGGACTTAAGAATCATAGAATAAAGGTTATAGAGGAAAGTTTTTGAATCATGAATTTATGAAGCGTAAAGTATTTGAGATGACACTCATTTAGTGCATATCACTAAGTGAGTACTTTGACATATCAAGAGAAATTTGAGCTCACTAATGTTTAGAGAAGTCATGCATTCCTATAAGTGGATACTCATCCCAAGAATTCCCAGGAAAGCATACGGGTCCAACGGTTGATTTGGATTTGTACGAAATGCTTTCCTTGACAGAATTTCCCAGGATACAGGTATCCACCCTTCCGGTCCGCACAAGTTTTCATACATTGTATAGAACTTAAATACTCTTGACGAGAATTTATTGGTGGATTAGACTTAAAGCCTAAGAACGTGTCCTTGATGTAGTAGACTTCTTGTAGCATGTAGGTAAGTAGAATCGTAGAATCTCCAAGCGTTTACGTATAAGATTTAAGAATAGAATGAGGAGAGAATTTCCTAGTAAAGGACATGAGATAACTCATGTTTGGGTCTCCTAAGTTATAGTCTAGGTCATGTGTCTAATAACCTAATTCCCTATAACCAAGGCTCTGATACCAATCTGTCACACCCTGACGGCGGATTATACGTCGGGGCGGACACGGTTGTTCAATAGCACAAGGTTGACTATTAAAGTTTAAATAGTTGTATTAAATAACTTCAAGGTTCCAATACAAGGAATAAATCAAATACATAGCAAGAATACAAGTCTAATTGATTAAGCATTCTAGGTCCAAGCATCCTATGTGATCACGATAAAGTCTCATGTTGTAGAACCTGAAACAAGTGAAAGAATCTGTCAACTACAAAATAGTTGGTGAGAGACAAAGGTTTTGACACAGTTTAACAAGTATTTGAGAAGAATTACAATTCACTATGATATATGCATTCTATAATGTAAGTATAAGAACAAGTATCTTAAACATTGTGCACTTCAACCCTCCAACCAAGTTTAGTCATAACCCGCAGGTTACCCTTATAAGTCTCAAGTTTAAAGTTTAATTCAGTAACAATCACCAAGGGCTCCCCCCCGAAGGGGTCAATCAATCAAGGTGTATTGGTCAAATACAATAGATCTATCATTGTTACCATAGGCTTGATCAAAGTTAATGAATGTGCTAGTTTTAAGTTTAATCTAAGCATACAAGTCTCAAGTTTAACATAAGAATAAGCATCTAGTCATAGTTGTACAAGAATTGTATAAGTTTAAAGTTTTTGAACATGTTTCACCCCAAAAGTATAGAAAGGAAAAATGGGCTAAGTATACTCACTTGGATTGATGAAGAGTATCCGATAAGAGTAAGTTTGCAAGACTTTGAGAAGGAGAATATCCTCACAATAAACCTAAGAATATAAGTCTAAAGTTTCAAGTATGATCTTATAAGACTAGGACAAGAATTCTAAGATTTCAGGATTTGACTAGGGTTCCGAGTGGGAGATGGGAATGGTTTGTGTTTATGAAGTTTAAATCAAGTTTATAATAAAGGTTTTGAAGGAATGATACAAGACTTGTATGTCAAAGTTTAATAGATTTATAGATTAGAATAATTATTAATTAAAATAATTATTTAAAAGTTTCACAATTATAATCAAAATAGTTTTCTAAGTATTTACAAATAAATGATTTACAAGAATAATTACTTATTTAATCAACATAAATCATTTGAGATTTGATTAAGTTTCTAAGTATTAAGTATTTATAATACAAATTAATTCGTAATATAAATACGTTTAACTAAATAATAACCCTTGTAAGTTTATTCAAAATAGAATATGGTTATATCTTAATTGTAAGTTTATAAATATATTTTTAAAGTCTAAAAGAAAACCATAAGTTTAATAGGTTTTAAATAGAGTTCTACTAATTTATAAGTTTATAAGTGTTTAAATAAAGTTTTACAGGTTCATAAATGTTTAAAGTTTTCATTTAGCTTTTATAAAGTTTATAACTTTATGATTATTTAGGAAACAAAGTATAATTATTTCTCTCCTTTTATGTAAACAAATAGATTTATGTTTATATTAATTTTATAAAGTGTATAAGTTTATAAATTTATAAGTTTCTGATTTTTAAATAAATCTATAAACTTTTCTGATTTTCTTTATAAAAGTTTAAGTTTTCTGTTTAATAGGAAAAGTATAAATAAATTAACGTTTTAAATGAGAGGTAAATATTATTATTTAACCAATTAAAGTTTCTGATTTTTATAAAATAATTTGTGATGGAAGTATAAGTTTTATAACGTTTAGAATTATTTTTGTAGTTCTTAAGAATTTAGAACTATTAATAAGGATTCATCTTTTTATAGCCTTTAACTAAGTTTAATTTATTAAAAATAGCTCCATGATATAAAAGTGTGATTAAAATCATAATTAGGTTTATAAAAGTTTAACAGATTTTATAAAAATAATTAGAAGAATTAAATCTGATTTAATAAGCATAAAAAAAATAAAGACAGAAAAACAGGGTCGGCCGGATCGAACCCGCGTCGCCCTGGGTCACAACACACACACACTGCCTTAACCACCCGGCTACGGGCCTCGCTGAGATTATATCCGGAAAAAAAGTTTTTAAACATCATTTCAAACGACCCCCAATTCCCGAATGAGCCCTATAATTTCAATCCTCCAATACGTATCGAGTTCGCCTCTGTCATTGTAAATTGACAGAGGGCTTTCGATCCTTGGGTAAAAACGACGCATATGGATACACGAATTACCTGATTTGGTGGAGAATCGAGCGAGAACGAGTTGGTCTTGTCGTCGGCGGTGGTGGATTTCAAATCCGGCAATGCCGATGTACTACGATGGAATTGAGGTTTCAGTGAGTTCGAGTGATGTGTCGTTGAGGTTTAACCATCGATATTTATAGTGGATTCAAGCATTAAGTGCTTGATTAGGTGGGAAGATTACGGATGGGTCGACGGATTTGAATTCGTAATTACGTGTGGTTACAGTTGGATCTGAGCATTGATACACCTTGGGTTGTGGTCGCATGCGCGAATGGAAGCCCGAGGAAGCCCGAGGTGCAATGAATCTGGCCGTAATACGCGTTTTCGAATAAACAGGTGGGAATCGGTCGATGGGGGGAATCGAACTCGGGACCGGTTCTGAGTCTCGGGAGTTTGGATTTCTGGCCAAACAGTCCCTGAAGTTTCACTAGTTTTGCCATTTATGTATACATTTAAGTTTAAGTTTTAAAATAAGTTTCCCTAATGACAGTTTCGGTCCCTGGGCTTTATTTATAAAAATAAATATGTTTTATTTTTATAAAAACCAAGTAAGTCTTATAAGTTTTGTCATCTTTTATTATCTTATAATTTTATAAAATAATTTATAGGATTTATAGTCTATATGTTTAAGTATTTGAAGTAGGTTTATAAATTATATTATTTATATAATTATAAATCTATAATGTTTTAAGAATTTAATACCTTTTATCCATAAGATACATATATATATATTAGTCCCAAGTAATGGAATATATGATTCCAAGTCCACCCATGGAGTATTTGACTCCAAGTATACACCCATGAAGTATTTTACTTCAACATCACCATTTTTATACCTATGAAGTTCTTAGACCTCAAGGACACCCAATTCAACAACACATAAGTAAGTATTCGTTCAACATACTATCTACTTATGTAACATCACTATTTATCAATTACTAAGTAAGTGCAAAGCACTTACCTTAGGTTAATGAAGATTCTGCTCGGTCTTTAAAGCTAACACCTTTATCGGCTTGATCACCTAAACATTACACATGTTTTAGTAATCTAATATACGCCAATACATTCATCATTTGAAGTTTAACACCCACCCACAATCTTATGATGTTCACCGTCGTGTAATCTTGGTTTATTAAGCTCCACACAAACTTTTAATCATTCCTAATCCAGTTCCACCCACTTGACACGTTAAGGTGCTCACTCAAATATCTCAAATTCTCTCATGTATAATTCACAAAATCAATTGAGTTTTCTACTTAAAAATATGTTTATTTAACACTATAAACACTTATTAATACTTAGTTCACTATTTAAACACCCCAACTGGAAAAAAAAAACCCAAATTAGGTTCTCAAGAACCCTTATTTTCAAAACCCTCATTTGATGAAATTAACATAAATTGATTAAACCCTAACTTTAATTATGCTAGACAATCATTTCTAACCAACATTAAATCCACCATTACCCCTAATTTATGTCAATTAGGGTTTATCTACCCAAACCCATTAAAAACACCTTCAATGGTGATTTAAAGAAGAAAAGGAACCTACTTAAAGCTTTGGAAGAAGATGAACACCTCAACATAAAAGGATTTCATAACCAATTCTTCAATTCTTGTTCTTGGCTCCATCCCCTTTTCTCCCTGTATGTTCATGCCAGAAACACTCACAAGAGTGTGTTTTGCGTGACCCACCCCCACTAAACCAATCTGATTTGTAAAAATTACACTTCAGCCCCATGAACTTTCCAATCTGGCCATTTCCATCAAAAGTCTAGAATTCAACCTTTAATACTAAAATAGGTAGGGAGAAATTTTTATATTGGCTTTTTATGGTTTTAACCTTTTATATAATGTTAAATATATAATACTATATGTCTTTCAAAAAGCTCGCAACTTACTTGAATTTGTCTCTTTGTAATTTGTAAACTAGCCGAGCTAAAACATCTTGGTTTGTAAATGATTCGAACCCGAGCCAGGGGTAAGCTGGCTTGTTGGTTCATTTAAACTAAACCAAAGTTTTAATATATATAAAATATAATCCAAATTATATATATATATATATATATATATATATTATAAATTCTGCATTGGTTATCCAGAGAAAGGAGAATAATTTGATATCTTCAACTATTTCAGAGGAATTGAGTTGTTGGTTCTTGAAGATTTTCCCGTTTCTTGCTTTTCATATCCACCGTATTGCCGTTAAAATCACCACATACAACGCCTTCTTTTTCTCTGAGTGGAATGGCCATGAATTTGGTTCTGAAAAGAGCTCCGACACCATGACATACCTGAAGTCGTGCACCACCTGCTCACTAAATCCCAAACAAACTTGTAGTAATCAGCAAATGCCCGTGACCTAGTAATTTAGTGGTCATGAGTTCAAAGCGTTATAAATTTAATATTATGTGGTATTTAAGTGTAAAAAGAACCAGTAGTAAAAAAGAAAAGGCCATCAACAAATGAATTGATTTTTGAACTATTTAAAAATTCATTATCCATTATTTCCATTTCCCAACACGTGCTGCGCGCATGCTTCTTTAAGGCCCCTTGTGCTTTCCGACCAGAAAAGAGTAACCTAATGAATTTGACGAAGTTGATAAATATAAGATAAATAAGTAACGAAGTCAATAGAATGTAACGATTTATAAAAACTTAATATAATTATCACGTGCAAACAAAATCAATAGAAGGACGAAGTTTGTAAATATAAACAATTAGTCTTTGCTTTGATTGTCAAATCTTTAACATTCTACGGCCCTAGCATTTGTGGAAGTCAATTACCCAATTATTGGGTAAGAAATTAACAACATGCATCTAAAAGTCTAAACGACCACAATTAATTGATTTGGTTTGATCAATTTTCCATTATTTTCAAACTTTTTTTACGGTAAATTCTCACACACTCTAAATCTACTCATAATCTACATCACTTGTTCATGACAGAAACTAAAACACACAATCTCTTGGTATAGGGGCCTTGAGGATGTGGAGGGTGGACGATCGCACATGGCCCACATTCTAAAGGGTCCCTAAAAAAAATTCTAGTTTAGTTACCATGGGTCGATTCACATATATAAAAAGTTATAAACTTATTAGTAATTACATGTTGCAAAGGGATCCAATAAGTATAGTTTTTTTTGCTGAAATGGTATTTTTGCTGAAAATGTATTGTGGGACTAATAAGTCAATTTGTTTATCAGTTCTTACCAACCCCCGGTGTGTAATCGACATGTTGTTAGCTTCAACTCGTTCGATGTTAAAATATTTTTATTCTTTGATCTTTATTTTTTTAAAAACAAAAGAAGGAGATAGACGACGAGATTGGCGATTGCGATTGGTATCTGACGATAGTCGATATTTGATACATAAAAAAACCACGATAGTCTCAAGGCTGATTGATATTGACGATTGAAGATTGTTCCATACATAAAAAAAACCTACAAATGTTTTAAAATATTTGAAACAACTGGATTGTTTTCCTAATGCATTAATTGTGTATAAAGCTTTGTTGACTATTCCGGTAAATGTGACATCCACAGAAAGAATCTTATTTCAAAATTTAAGTTTTTGAAGTCTACTTGCGATTCACGATGTCACAAGAAATACTTAATGGATTGGTAATGATACTTATTGAGAATGATTATTTAGAGAGCATGATTTTTGAAGAGTTGAGCATCAACTTTACTTCTAAAAATGCTATGAGAGCTTCACGGTTTTTTTAATAATGTAAAATAGATCATCTTCTAGAGTAACTTTGTTTTGTTTATTTTTTAATGAAGTATATATATAAGTTTATATTTTAGGGACCCATTTTTACTAGTCGCACATGACATTCGATATCTCAGGGACGACCCTGTCTCTTGGAAAGGAGACATCATGCAATTACTTTTATTTAATCGTATTTAACTTCCTTTTTTTTTGAACGATGAGGAAGTTCATATAAAAAGTAGCGAGAATGTAGGAGTGGTACAAGTACATAGCTAGCTGGATAAAAATCAAAAATCAAAACAAACCCATTTGCCCAATCTTGATTAGACTCTTTGCTCCTAATTTTTTTTAGCCAAATAAAAGATGTCATCTTTATGTTGTCCACCAGAATACTCCACGAGCGGATGGAATTGTAGAAGACTTTTTGGTTCCTTTCTTTCTAGATTGCCCAAAAGGCAGCGAGTATGATTGTGTGGAAAACGTTTCTACCACCCTTAGATTGACACCAGTTAATCGGGAGTTGAGCAGATCTATTATTGTGGAGGGTGCAGTTAAACACTTGAATTATTAGACCAAATGTTAGCTATAGTGTAGGGACTAAACTTATATCTTTGTGGTATATATACACCACCTTATGTTACCCTAAACCTAACACCACCAATATACAAATTACATTTGGTATTTGAGTTGGTATCAGAGCACAAGGGCACAACCGCCGGAAGACGTCGCCGAAGGGCCAAACCACTGCGAACTTCATCTTCTACTACTTATATCGCCGCTACCATTCACCAGAACAAACAATCACTGTTCTCCACCACAACACCACAACCAACGTCACAGGCGGCCACTGTCACCACAGTCGGCAACCACCACCGTCACACACCTCAGCCTACATTGTCGTCATCGCCCTAAACCCTAAATCTAGGATGGGTCGAAAGTTTTCATGTGAGATGCGAAACTTTCAGTAGGGGGGCGAAAATATGACAAGTTCGAGTGATTGGTGAAAATATGAGGGAGAAAATGAAGACCGACTATCTTTTAACTTTCTTTTATTTACATTTCAACCTAAATCGCTCACACGCTTAGTTTGCGGGAAAGTATTAGACCAAATGTTAACTATAGTGTAGGGACTAAACTTGTATCTTTATGGTATATATATCACCTTATGTTACCCTAATCCTAAAACATTAATATACAAAAGCCATATGGTATTTGAGTTGCACCAGTTGAAAATACAACCCCACACCTTTTTTTTTGCCAATGACCAGTTGATCAACAGGTGATCAATATATCTAGCTTCGTCATTACATATGACAAGCCTCTTCTAAAGAGTTTAAGCTTTGCAGTGGCGGAAGGGGGCCGCAAATATTACACATAAAAAATCAAAATTTTTAATGGATTTGTGAAACAGATTTAGGCTTTTGGTCTAGATTAGGAGAGGCCAAACACTATAACTAATATGAAATAAACATGGTGGGCTGAAATCAATAATTCTGAGCAAAAAAATGGGAAAAACTAATTTTTTTGTGGATTTGTACAGATTTGAGATTTTTATCTGGATTAAGAGGGGTCAAACAATATAATTAATATAAAGTAAACCTAATGAGCCGAAATCAATAATTTTAAACAAAAAAAGTAAGTGGGTCTGGCCCCTCTGGCCCTATTAAGTTCCTCCCCTGAAGCTTTGTCGGGAGTCTATTCAATAAAGATACCTTTAATGAAGCCCATCTGCACAAGTTGTATGAGATAATTTCGGGTGGGAACAACTTTTCTTATTTAATTTCCTATCACTCAACCAGAAGGATTAAAAAACCAAGTAACAAAAGAACCACAATTGGCGGAAGGATTTAACCATGTCTTACAAATCAAACAAGTCAAATTTTAATCTCTCAATTCAACAACGAACCTACGTATCATTGGGTATAAAGTCACTATCAATTTTAAGGATGAAACTATTTGTATATAAATTGAGCTTAAGAACACTTCAACATGACTACATTTTAATAACATTACAAACACGTCTTTTATTAATCAAATCAAAGTATTTTAGATACTCTAATATTTATAAGAGATAGTTAAGAAATGACTTAAAATATTAAATAAAAGATGCAACGTTAAAATGACCTTAGAAGCAAAATTTATAAAATCAAAACTCCAACAAATTTTGTATGATCTAAAGTGTAACAAATTTTATAAAATCGAAAGTGCTTAACAAAAAAAATAGATTTTTATTTATAAAACACAATATATATATATATACGTTGAGATTTTGTAACAGCCGAAAAACAAACGGTTGAATAAGTAAATAAGAGGGACTAGAACCGACAAGTTCCCAAGATGGAAAACCCTCCCCTCCTCCCTTAACCTAGACGCCACCCCCTCACGACCCTCATTCCCTCACTTCCACCCCAAATTCCAGAGAGAGAAACTGACACTTGGTGATTCTTGAACCCTCTTTTGGAGCTCAAGTGAAGGAGAATATCGTAACATCATCTTCTAGTCAAATTCGAGGTAAGAACAACCATCTGGATCTCAATTTTTGAGTTTTAAAGTCGGGTTATGGGTTTTACAAAAAAGATTGTATTTTTACGTGCTAATTGGCATAAAAACACCGGTTCTAGCCTTTCTTGAGTTAAACAAAAGATTTAGACATAAAAAGTTGAAGTTTTAGATCAAAACGATGTTTTTTGGCAAAAAACCCTTGAATCAGCCAAAAGTACGTATGAATCGGCCGAAAGTTCTCTAGGTTTAACAGAGTCCGTATTTTAACTCTTCGTACAGACTGTTAGACGTTTCATTTAAATTCTTTATCATCTTGAGTTCCTTTTGGTGCAAGCTAAATTAGTTAACATAAAAAAAACACTATAAATCTTTGTGTTGATATTAATACTTTAAATTAGTTTTCCAACAAGAATTTAACAAGTTATATTTTCTAAATTAGTTTATTGTTATCTTACACCATATTGTTTTTATAAATAGATACTATCACACAAATATAACTAGTTTTTGTTTAAAATTTAAAATAAAACAGTGCACTATAAAGAGTATAAATTATTACATATATACAAAGAACAGTTGGCCATTTGGTAAAATGGTAATCTCAATACTTTTCATAGTGGAAGTCTTAGATTCGAGTCTCAACTGGAGCAATTATTTGGGTTGAGGCCGGGGGTTTTCCCAATTATAGGTTTCCTCCTGGTTTGGGTGTTTGATCCGGATTGGAGGGGTAGTTAGACCCGATTTAGATAACATCTATCTCCAAGAGTATGGTTTAAAAAAACAAAATAATAAAATAATAAACTGTCAATATTAAAATAATAAATTGTGTTCTGCATAGTGGTGGAGGCTTTTATAAGCAAAGTCCATGGGCCGCCCACTAGATTGACATCCAGACCAAAGGTGACATGAGAGAGAGAAATAAAGTCATCTAACTCATCTCTATTGACAAAGGAAAACGTCAATGGGTCGCACCTCTCAGACCATATCATTTTATAATAAGTACAGGGATCGCTACGAAGTGTAAAAACTATAAAAAGTTTTTTAAAACGCTTATAATCGGTTCATACAAACTTCGATTTTACTTATTTCGGCGGCGTTGGAACCGTCTGGTCGAACTCTACGATCTTAGCTTGTAGGGTTTAGATTTTAGGGTTTAGTTTTTGCCTTAGGGTTTAGCTTTTAGGATTTAGACATTTGGAGGGGGGGTGGGGGTGGGGGTTAGGTTTTTGGGGGTGGGGTGGAGGTTAGGTTTTTGGGTGGGTTGGGTTGGGTTGGGGGTTTAGGCTTTTATAGGGTGGTGGTGTTTTTAGACGTTTTTTTTTCTGATTTTTAGGGTTTTTTTGTTAGGATTTAGGTTTTTGGGGTGGGGTGGGGGTTAGGTTTTGGGGCGGTTGGGGTGGGGGTTTTAGGCTTTGGGGGGGAGGGGGTTTAAAAGACTTTTTACACTTTTTAACTTTCTTATAATATCCCTCCCCTTATAATAATAACTAGTTTAGATCCCGTGTCTACACACGGGGTGAAAATTGAAAAATATCAATATATAAAATTTTTAAATATTTATGTATATATTTTATATATGTAAAAGTATATTACATATATTAAGGATAGAAACAAACTCAAATTATGTAAAAATTAATATATAATTGGGTTTTGAAAATATGTTAATTATATTTAATGTAATTTGACTTTTATTTACTATTTGATTGAAATAAAAATTACATAATTAAATTTTAATTTTTTTTATAATAAGGGATAATTTAAAATAAATGTGTTTTATTAGTATAATTAGTATTTTCTTAAAATATATATTATTATTAAAAGATAGAAGTGCATTAAATAAGAGAGAGATGCGGGAAAAAAATTATGAGAATGAATGTGGAGGCGACATGTGACACTAAAAAACCTTTATTTATTATATAGTATAGATAGACAAAAAACAAAATTAAAGTGCTTTTGTTTTTATAAAAACATAACTTTGTTTTTAAAAAAATAAATAAAATGATGTAAAAAATAATTATTCATCAAAAATAGTTTTCTTCACCCGTTTAAAAAACGTTTAATTAAATTTTTTTTAACAACTGGAAATTGAAAGAGTTGTGTATGTCTTTATAAAATTAAATTTTGTGATAATTGTAGAAACTAGAAAAGTATCCTTGGCGATTTTAAATAAATTAAATTATTTTAACATGCAAATTACAAGTTAGCTAAAAAACAAACTAAAGCAAATATTAATAATTTTATAATTTATATGGTACATATCATAAAAAATAGTTGATAATGTTATATTGCTATAATTACATGATACTATCCACATTTTAACCCCTATATCACTACTTATGTTTGTATTAAGTAATATCCTCACAAAAAATGACTTTTGTATTTGGTATTTGACATCACAATAAGAATGAGTTCTTACATACTCTATTTTTTTTAATATCTCTATGATCTTTGTAATCTTTGTCCTTAAATGTATATATTTTGTATATTGGTTGCTATTGGGGCATTGCTCCACAACACTTTATCATCAATGCGAATTGATCATATTATCATAAGGTAAGTTAACTTTGTCCCATTAAAAAGTCTTTTGTTATTGTCTTGATTCTCTAAAAGAAAATTCATATCGTAATTCATACAACTTTGAATTATGTTGAGTTTTATTATAATTGTTACTGTCTTGATTTGTAGCATCCCGAAATTTCAACCCATGTATGTTTACGGGTTGAAAAGACACCAAACAATAAGCCAGGACAAGTGTCGGTTAAGAACGCGACACTAGGACCTAACAGTTAAAACGGGAATGGAAAACTAAGGAAACAAACTTTTGGAGATGTGACTGTTCGATCGGAAAGAGCACAAAACTTCAAATAAGCCGGGATAAGAGATGAGTTACGCAAGCTATAATATATGAAACCTTAGTATCTTAGCAAGAAGAATATGAAAAAGAGGCTTAGCGATCTGCTATCCCAAGATTATTTTTTTTATTTTAACCAATTTTATTATTTTAAACAATTAGATTAATAATTCGTTTCAATTTTTATCTATAAACTTTTTAAAGTAATTTTTTAAAATTTTTAATTATTTTATAATCACTCTACAAGAGGAACTACTAAATATTTATAAGAAAACTAAGTTGTAATAATTCATGAAAAAAATAATATAATAATTACGCGGAAACAAAAAGATAAAAGGGAATGTCAAATAGTCTTTTTTTGATTTTTAAATTGTCAAATCTTTAACATTCTTAATGCGCTGTTATTTGTTGAAGTCAACTATACACCATTTAGTAGGGTATGAAACCAAAAACACGTCTCTAAAGACCAAAACAATCACACAATTTCACACATAATTTCCCATTTTGATCTGATAATTTATGGGTTTTCTTTCTACTTAGTTTACATAATGGTTGAACTCAAGAAATTCTTTCGCCAGCTCATCAAACCCTGCACAGGTACAAATCTTGAATTCCCAATTTGATCAAAGTTTTCATTTTTACTTGAAATTATTTGATTAAATTGGCTAATTTTTCTGGGTTTTGAAATTGGTGATGAAAAGGTGAATCAGAAGAGGTGGAAAAGGTTGCTGTACCTCAAGAACAGAAGATTTTTACAATTCAATCCCTAATTTGTGCTACAAATAATTTTGAAAATAAGCTTGGTCAAGGGGGTTTTGGCCCTGTTTTCAAGGTTTGATTCTTCTTGTCTGTGGATCCGAATCGACTTCGAATCGATTCGGATGGATTACGATTTGTTATGAAGGGACATCCGGGTGGTTAAGCAGTGTGGGGTTCAAATCCTGCAGGTTGTGGCGTACTTATCCTAGAAAATCTGTGTTGTTGTTCAAAAAAAAAAATTCTTGTAGTAAATTGGGTTTTTTTATTAATTTAATTTCAAATCTAACTTCAATGATTGGTATTTTGGGTAATTTAAAAAAAAATTGATTTAAAGTAACTTACTTTCAAGATTTAATGCAATTATGATGATCAAATGATGAATCTTTGATTAATGTAATGAATTGGTTGTTTGGATGTGCAGGGGATGTTGCAGGATGGGAGGGAGATTGCTGTGAAGAAGCTTTCTGCGACCTCGAAACAGGGGAAAAGGGAATTTACAAACGAGGCGCGATTATTGGCTTGCATACAACATCGAAATGTTGTGAGTTTGTTGGGGTATTGCGTGCTCCCAGAGAAGATTTTGGTGTATGAATATGTAGTTAATGAGAGCCTTGATAAGTTTCTTTTCAGTAAGTTCTCTTCTCCTTCATTGTGTTACGCTTGTTGGTGGTTTGGTTTGGGTTCATAGTCTTATTTGTTAGCACCGAAGGTTATTTTAGGTATTTTGCCATTAGTTTAGTATGCTTCTACTGCATGTGCTTAGTTAAGTTAGTGGCCGATCCGATATTTTTGACAGATATACCCTTTAGTGTGTTGAGTGGATTATGGTCTTGACAAGAAAGGGGTTTCATTTTGTGACGCTTGTCAGTGATTTCGGGTGGGTCCATGGTCTTTTTTGTTATCAGTGAAGGATTTTCGACTAGGACATAATCAACTGTAACATATAAAGAAAAATATTGTGACATCACATTCATTTGCTTTTAAGACATTTCTAGTCGAATATCTAATTTACCCGTCAACAATTACAACAATAGTCGAACTTTATAGATCAAAATCAATATTATTCAAGGACTAATGGAACCTTGAAGGAGGTGACGCGGTGGTAAACACTTAATTCGCTTAGAAATCCTGCTTCCACCGGTTTTCTACTTTTAACCCACTTAAAGACCACCCACCTGCCTGGTTCCATTGGTTAGCAGGGTATTAGTGGGGTCCCTTGAGTTTACTGGCAACGGGTGATCATGGGTTTCTCATGATCACCAAAAATGGACTAATGGACATATATGTCCTGTTGGGTTAAACTTTGTCCAAAGGGGAAATGTTGCATAATTTAGGCATTTTGTAATGAGGAAGTAAATTATTCGCCATAGGCTTGAGTTTAAGTTTATTTTTTAGTAGATATCCTGATTGATTTATTCTATTTTATCGTCTTAGAATCTGCAAACCGGGATGTACTTGACTGGAAACGAAGATATTCCATAATTGATGGTGTAGCACAAGGCTTACTTTATCTTCATGAAGACTCGTATGAGCGCATCATTCACAGAGACATAAAAGCCAGCAACATTTTATTAGATAAAAAATGGAGACCCAAGATTGCCGATTTTGGCATGGCCAGGCTCTACCCTGAAGATAAAACTCATGTCAACACCCGTGTCGCTGGAACCAAGTATGTTTTATTAGAACTCAACTTTAAATTTTCTTGAATTCCATATGTTTAAAAAAGTTGGTGATTTTTGCCAAATACTTGCATGATGCATCAAAACATATTCAAGTACATATATAATAAAGGGTCCCACCAATACCGAGCTAACCATTCAAGGGGGCTAAGGCAAGAAAGTAGTTGGATTCGAACCTAAGACCTTTACTGCTTTATCCCCTTGAAGGTTATGTATTTATTCATTTGAATAAATTGACACCCAAATTTCTGTGTTGTAAGATCTATTATGATTTTTTTTATCACAAGATTTTTGGAAATTCAATAGAATATCATATCAAAATTTCTTAGGGATCTCTTTATTTATTTTTCTTGCTTTTTTTTCTTCGTAAACCAGTGGATATATGGCACCAGAGTATGCGATGCATGGTAATTTATCAGTGAAGGCAGATGTATATAGTTATGGTGTAGTGGTTCTAGAGCTCGTTAGCGGTCACAAGAATTCTACATTCAACCTGGATCCAGACTGCGATAATCTACTTGATTGGGTAAGAATCTGTTTATGTCCACTTTGACTTTTGAAGTCAAATGTAATATATATGATACACAACCATATATAGAACGCTTTCATCATATTATCTTTCAAACTAGTCAGTTGATATTAGTTGCTAAAATGCCTTTTATTGCTATTACGTATTTTGTCACGTGTTCTATTAATCGAGTCATATTGTAAGTCAAAGTGAAGTTTGTTTGACTTTTAAAGTCAACTACAATAAATTCTTGATTTGTAGCTTAAACATAAAGTTCTTTTTGCAGGCATATAAGCTATACGAGAAGGGGAAAAGCGCAGAAATCATGGACCCGACACTAGCCACATCAGCTGACCCTCATCAGGTGGCTACATGTACACAAATCGGATTACTATGCACCCAATCTGACCCCAAGCTACGGCCCACCATGCGCCAGGTGGTGGTGATACTATCCAAGCAGGGAGGTCCACTAAACGAACCAACCAGGCCAGGGTACCAGGGTATAAAAACCAGAAGACCAAGTAGACCCTCTAGTTCATCTTCATCAACCAGCAAGACAAATTCTGTTTCTTCTAGGTCCACCACCACCACCACCATGGCCACTGGTGGTGCCGGTAGCACGTGGGATTTTGCAGGTTCAACTTCAAATGCTCATCATAATCATTCAGGTTCAAGTTATGTGAATTCAATAGCAGATCCTCGTGGCAAGCGACCCATTGAAGGGTAAAGAGTGATGTTATAGATTAGGAGATTGCTGCATCTTGTTTTTTGATTTGTACAAAAGTGTAAATTATAGGAGAAAGAGATATGTAATATACAAGTTTTGAGTTTTATATATAGATGGATTCAAATTCAAACTCAAACTCAAATTCAAATACAGAAACAGGTCAAACTGACCCAACTATGTAGCAAAAATAGGACGCAGTCGTTCAAAGATCTCATCTTCTGTTCCTATGGCATTTATCTGCAAAATTTGGCATCAACATGATAAACACAAACTAAAAATAATTCAAAAAAATTTGTGGATCATCAGTAAGAAGTAAAACCTTGTGAAGCTTCCCTTTCTGAGAATAGTATCTAATAACAGGTAGGCTATAAGCTTCAAATACTCGAAGGCGTTCCTTTGTGGTATCAATGTTATCATCAACCCGCCCCTATCAGAGTTCAATTTTTTTTAACACATTAGGATTTAGGAGGAGGGATTTTGTACAAAATCATTTAAGGTGAAAAACACACCTGATTACGGTGTAGTACTCGTTTCATCATCTCCTCTTCATTGCAATCAAAGAAAAGTACAACTTCCGGTTCTATCCCGATCTATATATATAAACCATGAGATATTGCTACTTAAACATACTTATATAACTTGTGTTGCTGTAACTCAACTCTTGGGAGGTTAGAGGTGGCAAAATGGGCAAGGTATGCAGGTTGGGTCACAGGCCAAGATTATTTTTATTTTTTGTATTTTTTATAAATAATTAGTGCTTCAAACATTATTACATAAATTATTTTGTGACCATACCCAAATACCAACTGATCTGGATGGAGTTTAGAGAGTTAATTAACCAAGTGTTTAAGTAAGGATACAGAGAATGAAACTCACTATTTGTTCATAAGCCACGCGGTTCTCCTCACTTCTTGGGAAACCATCAATTAAAAATCTATCATTTTCACCAGATTCAATAGCACTTTTTAGCAATTTGACCGTCACTTCTGAAGAAACGATTTTTCCTTTTGTGATCGTCTCCAGTATCATGTCACTGAAAGCATAAATTAACATGATGATCTTAATAGAGGTGAAAATTTCAACCCATATATTTGAAAACAGGTCATCTTGTGTTGTATTTTTTCAATAACGGTTCAAATGGATACAATATTAAAAGCTAGCTAAAACTGAAATGGTATAAATAGGTTAAATGGGTCAAAATCCATCTAAGGTGTATTCAAATGCTTACTGCATCCTAAATTCTTATATATAAAAAGAATTATATTACTATTTTATAGTATAGTTTTTCTTAATCATATTTAAAACATCAAAAACTGACAAAAGGGTTAAATTAAATGTACAAAAAGTGTTGACATGTAGACACTAACGGCCCATTTGACCCGCACATAAACACTATTCGACTCGGACCTCTTTTGATCCTTCTCAACCAGCCCATTTTTCCACCTCTATTTTTCGTGCAATGACATAAAAGGTGAAGAATCCATACCCATATTCACTGTTGGAAGAGATTTCTTTTCTGAGCAAATCTCCAACGCTTAGGTGTCTGAATCCATAAATCTCAGCAATCCGTGTACATTGTGTACCTTTTCCAACACCAGGGCCTCCTAACATCATTATACATCAAGGGTAAACATCCAAACCAATAACCATCATGAACGATTAGAGAATCATATTTTATGTAATCAGACACATACACATGAAGTTTACTTTCTTCACTATTGACACATACTATGCATATAGGTCCTCAATAGTATTGAGGACCTATATACATAGTATCTAAAATATAAAAATAATTGTGTATACTACTTCCAGGATATTCAATTATGTATCTACACCTATTTTTCTGTAAGGAACACCTTTTTTCAGTTTGCTTGATAAGTGCTGTCCATTACCTAATACAAAATTAATGGCCGGGGACCTCGCTTTTGACAGGATTCCAGCATCTGCCTACATCCAAAGAAGGTACCGACATAACATAAATAATCTATCTTCGCGATAAACAGCAGAAGTTTGACTAAATAAAATTGCATGTATGGAGAAATGAATCAATGTTCTAAAAGTGGAATGGCTTTGTAAATTGAAGAAGCAAAGTCATTTCTTACATTTCATATATCCATCCTAAATCATGAGATCTAAATCATGTTTAACTTGATGATTTATCTACAGAACTTAAATGTGACTGCACATAGTTACATACCGGATTCAGGACCTCTGTGCTGACAGCTTTAACAAAATTCAATCCATATGCCACCTTTGTCATTGCAAAACCCAATGTTAGATCAAAGAGGATACAACCAATTTTACAAATGAAACATTACCTAATCCAAATCCATATGAAAAATGTGATTCAAATCAATTGCAAGTTTGCAACATAACAGAAACATAAATCCCAAATGGCAAACCCAAATCTTTGAATCCTCAACTAATTAGTTGTTCTTATCCCTCTTTAAAGCAATCAGTTATGCTTTTAATTTTCCAAAGTAATAGAAGTCTGCTTACAAAATTGTCCCACACAGTTAACATAAATGTATACAACATAAGTGAAAGAATCAAATCTATTATTGGCCTTGCAATTATACAAAATTTAAAACTCTTTATGTGGACGCAAGAGTAAAAAACCTCACAAAGGCGCATCTGTCTAATTCAATACAGATTGATCTTCAAGCTAGAGAACTCATCAACAGCATAGAAGTAGCAAACTACTTGAACATATGACACTGAGGAATTAGCATGAGTTGTTGATCACCACATTCTTGATCAACAATTACCATAAGTAGGCATGTAAACGAACTGAACGTTAAATGAACCGTTCGACGGGAAGTTTGTTCATTTAAAAAACGAACAAACACGAACACATGTCACATTCTTTCATTTACATTCATGAATGTTCGTTCATTTGCAATTTAAATATTAATTCAAAATTTATTTATTACTAATATTACTTCACAATTAATTTGATTTTCTAATTTTAATTTAGAATTTAGTTTAGATATCTTTGCGTTACTTTTGAAACGTTGAATTTAAGGATGATGATATTTAGACTTTAATTTAGATAGTCACTTTTACTAATAATTTGTGTACGTTTATGTTCAATATATGTCTGTTTATGTTTGTGAACTCTTGGTTTACAATATTTTTATGAACAAAAACCACGAATATGTTCATTTTCTTAACAAACAAACACAAACAAGAATACTTGTTCGTTTAAATGTTCTTCTTCGTTCATTTGTTCGGTAAATTTAAAAGAAAGAAGTAAAACAAGCCCCGTTCGTGTTCATCGTGTCTGTTTACAAGCCTAATCTTAAGTGAACCAGGAGATCATGGATTTTAAACTACTTAAAGCATATATTTCCATTCAGCATCTCAAATTATCATACACACTCATAACCTACTTTCAATTTTTGCTTAAAATACTGAAATTAACAACACTAATATCCAATTCACAAAAACAAATTGAAGCAATCTCACGGCTAATCAAATGAACAGACTCCTGTACCTGATTAAGCATAGACGGTGAACTAACACGCCTCAACATCTCTCGATCTCAACTAGCTTATGCAATATGAATGTGTACGGCCACAATCCGTGAGCAACGAGCGCTTTGTCGGTCAAACTGAGATCGGTACAGTCGTCGATGTTAGTTTCCGGTCACCTCCGATGACGCAATTATTGATGATTGGAAGCAAAAGGTTAACGTGATCGGAATCAGTTTTTCGTAGACATTTCGTCGAACACCTTCCCCGCCATGTGCAACTGTCCTCTGGCTTTGAAACAAGAAACGTGCTTCAATTTTATGGCGCTTTTTGCAAGATATCAATAAACGTGCTATCATGCCTATAATCCACTTTTCCTTTTATTTTATTCATTTAAAAATCAATAAAAAGGTAAAATTTATAAAGTTACTCGTTAAAAGTCGAAATTAGTTAATGGGTTAGGTTCAAATAAAAACTTATAAATACTTGAAAACTCGTCAGAAATCGTCAAAAAACCTATTAAAACTATTTTTTTATTTCACTACATTTATTAGTAAAATACAACATAAATTTTTTTTATCTCTCCAATTAATTATCTCTTCCTTCAAAATTATTTCTTAAAAAAATTATATGTAAATGTTAAACACTTACACATGTGTAAGTGGTAAATTTACACATGTGTAGATTTTTTTTAATATATGAATACATGTAAATTTACATATATAAATTCATTTTTGTATATTATATTTTAATAATAAAGGTAGTAAAACAAAAAAAATGGTTTTAATTGGTTTTTTTACGAGTTCTCGCGAGTTCTCAAAATATATCGGCAAATCTACCCTACTCCTAAGTTACACAAAATAATTCACCTTATGCCTGAGTTTGAACCCAGAATCTTTCGTTTAAGAGGCAAAAGACTCTACAAAATCCTTACTCTAATAAACGATTCCAAAAATGTCACGTCTCGTTATTATAATTTTTCTCACTAAAATTTTCTAATTTTTCCTATTTTAAGTAAACTTATAATTTTGAAATCTAATTATGTTAATTTTTCTTTTTCAAATAAAATAAATTTTGAATTATAATTATTACTTAATTAAGGAAACAAATAATTTTATTTATTATAATTTTATTTATTTATTAAAGAAATACATATAATATATAGGTATATAACCTAATGAGATAATAAGCTAGTCTCACATTGACGATGGCAGTTATTTGATCCGGTGGATTTTGGCCCTAGGGAATTAATAGTATTAATTATTGAAGTGACTCTTAATTAGAGGTGGGCAAAAAAACCGGTTTGGAATAGTTGAACCGGTTTCAAACCGAAACCCGACCCGATTTAAAACCGGTTTTGGTGGAACCGGTTTCAAACTGGTTTGAACCGACGGTTTTGAACCGGTTTACATGGATATAATTTAAGACCGGTTTTTTTGAACCGGTTTGAGGAACCGGTTTGCCAAACCGGTTTAACATTAATTTTCGAAAAATAACCGTTGGGATAACGGCTATATAGCCGTTTTTGACCGTTAGACCCCTTTTTTGACCGTTTTTTCACCCATTTTAACACACAAACACATTATAAATAGGTAGTGGGTGTTTTGGTTAAATCACACTTCTCAAACCCGCTCTCTACACTCTCGTTTATAAAAAACGCTCGAAAACGCTCAAAAAACGCTCAAAAAAACTCTCAAAAAAACGTTATGGCAGATTCAAGTTTTGGTATTTCCTCTAACGAAGTTAGCGTTGAGAAAATCATACCAACAACGAGGAACCCCGCAATTTGGTCAAACTACGATCTATGTGAGTTGTCTAACGGGTTGGAACGTGCTCGTTGCAAAAATTGTGGTGGTTTTTTTAAAAAGGAATCAAATTCTACTCTAAAAACTCATCTGGAAAAATCGTGCCCGAGTTTGAAGAATATTCCGGGTGAGGGTCAAGCATCTATGACAAGCGAGGGTGGAATTTGGAACTTCGATCCAAATATTGTTCGAGATAGAATGGCGAAGTTAGTTATTCAAAGAGGTTTGGCGTTCAACCACTTCGACAACCCGCTCGTGACGAGGATGATTCAAGAAGCCCTTCAACCACGTTATCATCAAGTAAGTCGTAGTACTCTTAGACGTGATTGTCTAAAAATGTGGAAAAAAGCAAAAAAAGAATTAATTTTAGGTTTTGAAAAATTGGAAACCGGTGTGAACTTAACCACCGACGTTTGGTCGGCTCCACATGGTATTCCCGACTCATATATTTGCGTTACCGCTCATTGGGTTGATCCCAATACGTGGCAAATGATGAAACGTACAATCGCGTTTGAGATGTTTGAATATCCGCACACGGGTCAAAATTTATTTCACATTTTAGATGGTGTGATAACCGATTTTAAATTACAAAATAAATTATTTTCAATATCTTTTGATAATGCCTCAAATAATACAAATGCGGTTCAAAAATTAATATTAAAATATAATCCGATTTGCAACGGCGCTTTTTTCCATAGTCGATGTATTGCACACATCATCAACTTAGCCGTGCAAGACGGGCTTGCGGTTGAACCCGTTATTGAATTAAGTAATGCATTTCGAGTCATGCTTAAAGACGTTTTTAGTAGTAGTAAAAAAAGATACCATGAATATATTAGATTATGTAACGATACGGGTTTGATTTGCTTAGGTCTCAATTGGGACCTCCCAACAAGATGGAATTCAACTTATAAAATGTTTCATAGTGCTATACGACAAAAAGATACTTTATCAATTTTTCATGATATGCTTTCCTCAAAACCGCGTCGTAAAATTCAAAGTTTTCCGTCTACGAGTTGGGACATTCTTGAAAATATAACCGAATTGCTCGAAATTTTCAAAACCGCCACTACTTTTTTATCCGGGGTTTATTACCCCACAAGTCCCTTGGCTCTTAAACAAATATTTCTAATGTGTAACAAATTAGCCGAACTTGAAAATAAAAATACTCTTTTTACGAGAATGATAAAACCGATGAAAGAAAAATTTGTTAAATTTTTTAAAGAAATGCCTTCGGTTATAACTTGTGCCGCCGCATTAAACCCTACAATTAATGTTTACGGTGTTGAAACCTTGATTGATAAAATAACTTACGATTTGGATTTGAATGCCGAAGATATTCATTTTTCAACCGTAACAAAAACTTATTTTAACAAATGTTTGCAAGATTTGTTTGATATTTATTTACATAAATATGGTATAACACAAATCTCACATGATACGATGGGCGCGGGCACATCAAGTAGCAGCTCGAGGAATGTGAACTTAAATTTGTATAACGAAATGAGAAATGAATTTACTAAACGGGCTAGAGGGTCCACCCTGAGTAGCGAACTCGGAAGGTATACGGGAACAAACTTTTTATCATTTATGAGTCCGGATGTTTTTGAGGACTTTGATATTTTGGCTTGGTGGAAAGGAAACGAATCTACTTTTCCGGTCCTTTCCGTCATGGCCCGTGATTTACTAACCGTCCAAGCTTCCACGGTAGCTTCGGAATCCGTTTTTTCTCTTAGTGGCAGGGTTTTATCTATTCGAAGAACTAGACTCACTCCCGCGGCAATGAAAATGTGCATTTGCTTGAAAGACCATTTGGATGCGGTAGATAGGAGACAAGATAGGAGTTCGCTTGAAGACGAAATTGAAGTTGAAGAATTCATACACGAATCTGAGGTCAACCAAGGATTGGCGAGCCCACTTACAAATGAAGAACTCGCCGAAGATGATAGACTAAGAGGATCGACTAGTAACTCCGAGAATGACGGCGAAAATTAAACAAAAAAACTCAAAAAAAAATATTTTTTTCTTTTTATCGAATTGTAATGTTTAATTTTGTAATGTTTTGTGATTTACGAACTCCTACAGTATGAATAAACGTTGAACTTTATGTTTTTATTTGTTAAATATTTATTTTTAAATTTTTTTTTTTTATAAAACCGGTTCACCACCCAGAACCGGTCCAGAACCGAACTGAACCGGTTCAACAGGTTCGGGATTCTATATGTTAAAAACCGGTTTTAACCCGAACCGGTTTAGTCAAAACCGGTTTAAGGCTTGGTCAACGCAAACCGATCCTGGCCGGTTTGGAACCGGTTCGGTTCAAAAACCCGGTTTATGCACCTCTACTCTTAATGTTGAAAGTTGGGCTTATGGATTTTGGGCCTAGATCATGAACTATTGGATGACTTTAGAAACCTGGATCCATCTAGAATGTCAAGAAGTTATGTGATGTTCGGTTAGGATGGCCCATTAAGGTAGACGAAAGTTAACATTTGGTGTTTGCATATTTTCTTCGTGGTCTTCTTGAATGATGGAGTCATGGAGAGGCATAATGAATGTAATCTTGGAGCAAAACACTCAATTTCTTTATTTTTTCTATCTAGAACCCTCTCTCCCTCTCTAGATAGGTTTTGGTGTTTGTGTTGTGAATGAAGGCTTGTCTAGGGTGCTTAGGGTTTATCCACATCCCCTTTAACATGCATATTGGGCCCAAGCCCATTCCCCTTTTCTTTTCTTGCTCCTTCGATCCATTCGGCCCACTTTATGTGTCGGAATTTTACGAATGTTACACAAAACTATTAACCGGTACAACTTTTATTAATTTGTATATGTGTATACTATCATTGCCAACACTCCTAGTCGTAAACCATGTGTAACATCCTAAAATTTCATGCTTATTAATATTTATGAAGTAAAAGGAAAATATTTATGTTTTTAGCCAATTAAAACACCCTTAAAAAGCGTCTCCCGTTTCATTTTCCGTCAACCTTTCCGTCTTTCCGTTTCGTCAATTTTATCTCCGTCAAAACACCCTACCACAATCTCTGCCTCCGTGTTTGAAAACCGGTATTCCGTTGATAATCGTCTCCCATACAATGCCTCCTTCATTCTAACTTTTGTTCTTGCATATTCTCTGTATCATCCCTTCCTATTCCTCCAGCCTCTCGCAATCGCTATCAACGCCTCCGATTGTTCAGTCTCTTCGGTTCAAGTATGTCATCTCTTCGAATTGCGACGATTTCCCTTTAATTCTTTACCCTAATTTTGTTTTCATGATATAATCTCTTCGAATTGCGACGCTTTCCCCTTAATTCTTTACCCTAATTTTGTTTTCATGTTATAATCATTAATTTGAATTTAAATGTTCTGTGCATACTTGCTATCTAAATTTACATGTTCTATGAATACTTACAATCATAGAATAAAAGAGGAATACAACTTATAATCTAATCCCCTTTCAATTTCTTTCTTTGTTATTTAAGGTTTGGGTAATATGAAAAAAAAATTATTTAAATCAATGTTATTTAGTCTGCAGATTTGATTTTAGTTCAATTGAAGTTTGAATTTATGAACTTTGGGTAATTAGTGAACTACTCTATTATTAACTTCTGAAATTTATTTTTTTTACTGTAAGGATACGGTTTGGATGTGTCTGTTGACAATTCTGGATATGCTTATCTGATTATTCTATTGTTAAATATACAGTTTGATACTAACAAAAGTAATTAATTGACTACATAGATACATTATTTAACCTTTGATTGATCCATCATACACTATTTTAAATGATCCAAATTATCTAAAGACTTTATATGATAAGAACTGATTAAAACCACTTCAAGAAACAAAACTACAAAAGCACATCCAAACACTAACAGTAATCTGATTCTTATTGTTCAATATTGCATAATCACTTTCATTATACACATCGTAATTACTTTGTAAAGAAAATGTGGTACTTTTATCCCGAAGAAATGTATTGTGTAGTGATCTTATTTCTTTTTATTTGTAATTGATTTTGTACATGTTTTGATGGTTATTTAGGGACACGTGCCAACGGGATACTTTAGCTACCCAGTTTTGTTATTTAAGGTTTAGGTAATTGGGGAAATAATAAATTTGCACTTCATCAATCCAAGTAGGTATTTGGATGTAAATTTTAAAAGAAATAACTAATTTGGCATACAGAACTGAATTTTAAAAGAAATACCCGTTAAAAGCAAAATGATATGATACACACATGTTCATATGCAGTATGCACACTGTAAGTGTATTTGATATGATCTTTTAGATTAGTAGTAGCAAGACATCTAGGTTTCATATTACCAAAATCATAGCATATACTCGGTTGATTCATAAATTTTATACATGTTTAATTGTTCGTATGCACACTGTAAGTGTATCTATTTCATATGTTACCTGAGATTGTGATAATAGTGACGGTTACTTTTGAACAAATTATATTTGGACTTGCATAAATAAATTAACTGGACTACATAGATGTTATGTTCAAATGATGAATTTAGTCTATACTTTTTAAGAAAAACAATTTTGTTTTCATGTGTCGGTAAATTTTGTTAATATAATGGTCAAAATGGTGTGACTTCCGAATTCTGGAAAATGGAAGAGGAAAAACTTGGTAATTTTTTTTAGATCCATGTTTATTTTCTTTCTAAGGTCTGACCAATTTGTGAGGCGGTGAAATGGAAAAAGGTTAGGTAAAATGTCTAAACGAGCTGAGTGGCCTACCAACTCTTTTTTGTTCAATTTTCTTAATTTTTGAATATTCACTAATACTAATACGCCATTAGAATGGTCAAAATGATGTGAATTCCGGATTTAGTTTTAGTTATTTCTATATGATCATGTTGTAATCTTGGTCTAAGCTCCCACAATATTCTATGTGGGCTGTACTTATTGTTCAGTTTAATATCAGTCTTAATATGTTATCTTGAATTGTGTAGTGGCTTTGTTTTGGTTCATAAATTGGAAATTATTTGATGAAATGTGTTTATAAAGTAATCATTTGTTGCTTCTATTTTTCATGTTTGCACTTGAACATGACTTTGGAAATGTTTTTGGTGATCAGTTAATACCCATGTCGTAACGCGTGAGTCTACGTCTAATAGGGATGGAGTGATCATAATACCCCTTTGGTTAAGAATATATTTTCCATGGAAAAAGACATGAAATCGGCAAAATTTAATTTGTTTAAACCAAATTTTGAATTGTTGTTTTTTACAAATTAGCAAAATTTCATTTGTTTAAACCAAATTTTAAATTGTTGCTTTTTACAAATTAATATTTTGAATTGCTGCTTTTTACAAACTAATATAAGGGTATTTTATTTCTTTCTTTTTTTTAGTTTTTAAAAATATCTTTCGATACTTTCAAGTAGGTATGGGTTGGTTGTTAGCTATTATGTTTGTTCCGGTCGCAACGGGCCGGACACAAATACTAGTTTACCCTTCATGAATTTTAATGCATTAATGGAACGACTGAACAAGATCAAGTACCAGCTTGCATTTTAATGCTTAATGACTTATTCCCTAAAGGTTGAAACGAGGATTAGGAAACGTCAAAACGCCGAACATCTGAAGGGATTTAGAGCAAGAGACGAAGAGTTACTTTAGAAAACAACATCAACGACTCAACCTAACAACCGACAGCGATGATGAAGAACATCATTGTCACTCTAACCTTCCAACGTCTCAATTTCTTAAAGAATGAAATGTTTGTTTTATTTAAATCTATAATCTTAAATAACTAAATCCATCTCTCTAATATTCACTATATCGCCTGTTTTATTTGAAACTCATAATCTACTCTCTATTCTTCTTTTAAGAATCGATTGGAGTTGGAAACGTGAATTTTTAATTTTGAAGTTATAATCGAATTTTGCTCGGAACTTGAAACTCGGAAACTTGGATTCTCATTTATAAGGCATATTGACAGATTTGGATTTTCATTTATAAGGCAGATTGACTGAACTACGAAAGCAATTCTATTTGAAAGTTAGAAACTTAGTTTTTTTGCAGTTCTACTTGTATGCTATCACAATTCCCATGTACAATTCAACTGGGTTTTTTTTATTAATTGATTAACTTGATTTTATTAATTTGTAAATTGGCCCCAATCTATGATAAATCGTGCTCTAGGTATGTCAAATCAAATTAGGAATCTTGTTATTTAAAAAAAGAAAAGAAACATAAACTAGAATCTAAAAGATTCTTTACTAAAATTCGTAACAACCTAAACGATAATTCACCTCTAGATGTAGACGAACCTTTAGATATAGACGAAGCTACAAACGTGGAAAGGGGTCTCAAATTTTTAGTTCGTGTTAGACCACCAAAATGATTGAGCTGACCCTGGGGGAGCATCGCGCCTTACATCAGTTTTGTTTTGAATATCATAACATAGATAATGGACGATTCTTTTTAAGTTCATTTTAGTTGGGACCGTAACTTCCAACAATATGTGATGAGTTTAAGAAAAGGTTACGTTGTTGTGAAAATGAATGAGCGTTAAAAATACGACATCATTTTCTAGTTCATTTTAGGATCGCAACTTCCACCGGTGTATTCAGAATTTAAGAAAACATTACATTGTTGTAAAAATAAGGGTTAAGGAATACGAAAGGGAATTTAAAAATAAAAGAAGTTAAATTATATTATATTTGACTTAACTCGGTTTTGAATAAAGTTTATGTCAAGACATAGATAAAAATAATCATATTTTAAAAGTTATTATATTATTAAAATATTAATAGATAAAAACTAAATAATAAAAATGACTGTGTAACGGCTCAACATATGACATGCATTAAGTACTTGTATTTTTCAGTATTCTTTAATCTATACTATATAATAAATAAATATTTTAGAGGGACACTTGTCACTCTCCCATGCATCTTTATTATTTTTTTTTCCGCCTCTCTCTCCTATTAATTATACAAATTTTCTTTAATTATTTTTTTTATAATTTTTTGTTTCCCGCGTCTCTCTCCTATTAAATAATAATGATTTCTATAATTATTTTTATAAACTTTTTTATTTAAAAAAATATGTTGTTCATAAAACTTTTCTAGAAATTGAACATTTCTTTCATTCTTTTTATAAAACATTTAAAAAAAAAACTATATAACGTTTCTAAAATTTATATTAAAAAACTATATAATATGTCACAAAAATGTAATATGTAAATTTTTATTAGTATATGTATAACATTGTATTTATTCAACCCGTGTAATACACGGGGTTTCTAACCTAGTGGTTTATAAATTACTGTTTATCTAACTTCCGGTTAATAGTAACTAGATTTATATACCGCACGTTACGACGGATGGTGCTCTATGACGACTCGGTTACGATTGAACCGAAACATAGGTAGAAATAAACACGTAAAGAAGCCCTGCAATTATGGAGGAAATTAACATCATCGAAAACATCTATCTATATTAATAAAAGAGTAAAAAATAGTGACACATGTCTCTCTCACATTCATTCTTATAAAAAATTTCCGCTCATTTTTCATTTACCCAATTTGATATTTTGAATTTATGTAATAATACTTGTTTCCTATTTTGAAACTCATCATTTATGGATAACTTACATATTTATAAATAAAAAATTTTAATTTATTATTTCAATCTTTAAAATTATCCCACTCATTTCATTTATGAATAATTTATAAATTCATAAAAATAATTTAATTTTTAAATTGTTTTCTAAATTCCCGATTTTCAATTTGAATCTATACTATATAATAAACTAGGTTAAAATCCCGTGTATTACACGGATTAAATAAATAAAATGTTATATATTTAGTAATAAAGATTTTATATTTTTAAAAGTGTAATACACGGGTTGAATAAACCATTATATTAAATCGGTTGAATAAAATATAATGTAATTTGTTAACAAACACATTTGTCAAAATATGTTTTAAAAAAATATAATTTGTCGTGACAGTTATAAGGTCTGTTAAGTTAGTTTTTAAAACATTTTTTTCAACTGAGTATTTATTTTTTAATTTAATTGATAAATGTTAATTTATATTAAGTTCATTTGATTGATGATGTAATAACTATTTATAATTGAATAATAAGTATTCGTAATTAAATTTATTAATATAAAGATTATTATTTAATAGAAGAGACAAATAGAAAATCTAATATTTAATAGGAGATAGAGGCGGGAAAATAAAGATGAGGAGTAACCAGATAGTGACACGTGTCTTGAAGAGATTTTCATTTATTAGAGTAGTAAGATTGTTGTTAAAAAAATGAGGTGCATTTAATTTTTCTATTTGTCTCTTTTATTAAATAATAATCTTTATATTAATAAATTTAATTACGAATACTTATTATTCAATTATAAATAGTTATTATATCATCAATCAAATGAACTTAATATGATTTAACATTTATCAATTAAATTAAAAAATAAATACTCAGTTGAAAAAAAATGTTTTAAAAACTAACTTAACAGACCTTATAACTGTCACGACAAATTATATTTTTTTAAAACATATTTTGACAAATGTGTTTGTTAACAAATTACATTATATTTTATTCAACCGATTTAATATAATGGTTTATTCAACATGTGTATTACACTTTTAAAAATATAAAATCTTTATTACTAAATATATAACATTTTATTTATTTAATCCGTGTAATACACGTGTAATACACGGGATTTTAACCTAGTATAAAATAAAGTAAAAAAACTTTACATTAACTTACCCTGCGTGAAAAAAGTATAAAGTTTATGGTTATAAATTAAAACTCAAGAAAAAAAGGTATAGAACTCAAGAAATAAAACCATGTAATCCCTTAAAAAACCAGCCGAAAAGTGGTATGTGAGTTTCGAACCCGCGTCGCAGCATAGAGCTAAACCATGGAGACCACTAGTCTAGGTCAAATCTTTTGTTTTCAGTTGCTGCATCAAATACTTAAAGCCAACTTTATTTTGAGAAAAAAGAAATAAAAATGCAAAAAAATGCAACTTTTACTTGTACCATATGCAAAGAATGTTGTATGATTTCAATAGGAAAGTTAGCACACATCCTAAACTTACCTTTTAATATTATATATAATTAAAACTAGGTTAGAATCTTCTATATTACATAGATTGATAAAATATAATATTATATATTTAATAATATAAAAAATAATTTATATTAAAAAACACGTGTATTACATGAGACGAATACAATTTTTAAATATTTATGCATATTTTATAAATGAAAAAATATATTATATATACTAATGATTTAAAAAAAAGTTTAAAAATTAATATATAATTGTGTCTCAAAAACACATTAATTTCTATTTAATATAAATTTGACTTATGTTGTTTGAATAGACGCCATCAGGATAAATAAGATGATATTCTTGTAGTGTCACCTTCCAAATTCTCATAAACATTTTGTCTTGATGATCTCATTTTACTTTATCATCTCCATATGTAACCGACGATGCCCATTTTCCTTTTAACATATAAAAATGTAAAACCATAATTCATTTTTGATATATATATGTATATATACAATTAGACAAATAGTACCTAACAAAGTAATGACATTCGCTATCCCATTTACTATAAGGCATCTTCACTTAACAAAAAGTGCCATATTTATGTCACATGACAAATTTAACATAGAAAATGACACGTTAATTAATTAATTTGAACCTTAACCAATCAAACTTTTGTGCATCTTCATAGTCCGGATGTATAAGGCAATCCGGTCCCCGGAATCCATGATCCACCATCCAAGAAATCACCAACCGTAAATTTCATTGCTTCGGTTGAACTTGTTATAATATGAAGTCCCGGCCACTTCACCCTACCACCGGTGCCGGCGCCACCGCCGGTGTTCATATACATAGTAAAGTGTACTCAAAGCAAAACTACCACTCCAAGGTGGCCATCCGGCAGAGTTGATCAAACTATCAAGAGAACACTTCATGTACACCGTTCTCGAGTACTTCATCCACGGCCGACCGAGATAGGTCTTGACCGAACCACCCGAGCCTCTCAAATCAGAAGCGGCTGTGACAGCCGAGTTGTGTATTATGATGCTAGTATTTTGGTTCGGGTCAGATCGGGCTTGAGCCGTGATCGCATTCGCCTGACCACCCATCGGTTTTCGTACATATATGTTGCAACTTTGGAGAACGGCAGCCGCGTTACCAAATATGAAATCTAGGGTCCCGTATACTTGACAGAAACCCCTAGTTATTATACCATGTAACATGTAAATCAGGCTAATGTATTTTATTTTAAACTTTCAGCGAGTCAATTTTAAAGTATGACATTTAGTAAAAAGCTTTTAAAAAGTTCTTTTTCTTAGTGGTTTGGAATAAAAAACAATATGTGACAAGTTAACTCACCAAAGGTCGCGGACCTGAAAGTTGTCGAACCGTCTTGATTATTTTTGCCACTCGTAACGATCGTAGAACCTATGCCGTCGCCAACAAACATCAACTTGTGCATTGTTTTCTTGATGTCGACGTTCTCCTTGTACACACCCGCTTTCACGTATATGACAAATCTCGAGGTTCCTTTTCTAAGCTTAGGTAGGGCTGCAATGGCCTCGGATAAGGTCTCGTAGTCACCCGAACCATCTTGAGACACCACAAGATCAGCTGAGGTGGCACTCGAGGGCGTTGCAAGGAGCTTTCTATCACTTTTCGATAACCATTTTGGGAAATTATTTCTTTCCTCGAGTGTTCTCCCTTTAGAACTTGTAAGTAAAGGAGTTAAGGCTTTGTTTATAGCAAGAGAGTTGCTAATGTACTTTGAGAAGCCACTTAAAGCATCTTTAAAAGTTTGAAAAGGAGAAGACAAGTGAAAGTCATGAAAACCATTTAGGCATGTTTCATGGTTTGTAGAGGCGGAACTAAGCCATGTTTGGATATCGTGACCGTTGGTGGAGCCAAGAGAACGGTTTAGTTGATAAACCGTGTCATCATAAAGCTCCAAACAGTCAGTCCAAGCTGACTTAGCCCGCGGTTCAAAAGAATTCGTGTCCATAGCCAAAACAAGCTTATGGGCATGTTTGGCTTGAGCCAAGGTGGACATGAGGGTCATTTGGCGAACCTCCAACGGTGTTTCTACACTACTCTTCCCTATCAAATAAGTGCAAATTTCGGGATACGGGGCTTGACCGCATAGCGTGATTGTGGTCCTAGGTTTGGTTCCATGAACAACAACAAAAGGAGTGAAGATGACTACAAGAACATGAAGAAAAGTGTAGTGAAAGTTGATTAATTTCGCCATATTTTGGTAGCTAATAAGAAGAGGGACGGTTTCTTTATATAGGCTTTAAATTCACACATCAATGCCACGGGCCAATTGATATTTAATTATCGAATTACCCTTTTGTGATTATATATTTCTTTTCTATAGTACCTTATTGGATAACATCTATTATTAGATTGTTAATTATAATATTAATTAATATATGAAGTGAGAAGACTATAGGCAATCCTTCCCTTTTCTACCCCTTAAAACATATCCAGTTGCCTCTGCATTTTAAGACAACTGAAAAATGCTAGCGATTTATTTCTAACTCGTTTAATAATCAGGTCGTGTTTAGCTGCCTCTGCATTTTAAGACAACTGAAAAATGCTAGCGATTTATTTTCTAACTCGTTTAATAAACAGGTCGTGTTTAGCTGCCTCTGCAGTTAAGACAACTGAAAAATGCTATCGATTTATTTCTAACTCGTTTAATAATCAGGTTGTGTTTGGATCGATAGGTTTAACACATTTAGTTAAATGGGTCGTGTTCGGGTTGACATGTTTAACCTGTTTAGCTAAACAGTTCAACCGATCATCACGTTTAAAAATAAATTAAAAAAAATTACTTTTATAAAGTCAAGCTGTTTAATCCATTCATTACAATCCGTCAACCTGCTTATGTTTTGTTTAACATGTTTACAACTTGATTATAACATATTTACAACCCGTTAAGTTGGTAGACTCGTTTAAATAAAGGGGTTACATGGATCGTGTTTAGGTTACATGATTTTAAGTGTGTCAAGGACAGGGTTAATGCATTTGACACGAACAAATATATTAATCGTTTTTGTGTTTATCATTTCAACCTGCCAAGCCAAAATTATTTGCATTACATCGCTTTAATTTTCTAAAACTAAAACACTATAAGGAGTTATGAAATACTATTTAACCACATAAACTATTTCTCATGAAGAATTTGTGACGAAAATATGTACAATGACTTAAATTACATATGAAACTAGAAAACTAAGCTAGCGCTTCACGACGTGTTTTATTTCATGTCATGGTCAAAATTATAAATATTGTTTGAGCAGCACGTCGTAATGGTACATTTAAAACTTAAAAAAAATTCATATTTTTACAAGTTACAAAAGAAACATAAAATATTTATAAAGATTAAAATAATTAAGAATTAAAAAAGTTATTAAAAAAGAAAGTATAAAAATATATAGGGAACTACTAACCACACACGGGAAATGCTAATCGTACTTGGTCATATATTCATCGTATAGGGCAATACGATGCGTATAGCCCTTCACAATTTCCCGTGCCCGACATTCTCTTACAACCTGTCATTCAAACCTCGTATACGCATCGTATAGGTCAATACGATGCAGTTTAGGATACGAGATTCCTTCTGCCACTAAACCCATCACATCGTACCTTATACGCATCGTATTGGGCTAAACGATGCGTATAGGGCCCAAATTTTGTGTATTTAACAATGCAGAATTCTCATTCAAACCGAACGAACGAACGTATGCTTTCCAAAAAAAACTATAAACATGTCTTGGTGGTGGGATGATAACTACGGTTTTTAGGTATATTCTAACGAGTCGGTGGAAAACAACCCGCAAAGTTCTGGCGTTCAAGAGGTGAACCAGGAGGAGGTCTCGTCCAACGTTTATTCTCATCAACGGGTAAGGCTTCCGGATTTGAACGAGCCACTGAGCAATCCCGAGTTCGTATACGGTGAACCGTCTTACCTTACACAGCCCACGAACGACTACATCAACGGACCCGCTTAGCTTTAGTTATTTTATTTGTATTTTGTTTCTTTCGTTGTTACGTATGTAAAACATTTTGATGTATATATATTTAATTTTTTGATGTAATGTATATAATGTTTAGTTAATTTGTTTGGTTGTAATGTTTAATATTTTGTTTGGTTTGTAATGTTTAATACTTTGCTTGTTTATACTGTAAAAATATAACAAATGTTTAAAAAAAATATATATATATATATATAAAATTTATAAATAGATAACAAACTTATATTAACAAAATTATATAATTTAAAATAAAAATAAACAAAATATAAATAAAATAAAATAAATATAATTAAATAAAAAATACCTATACGTGGCGTATAGGTCAATACGACACGTATAGGATTCATAAAGTGCAACTCTTCCAACTTTTGAAGCAAAAATATAACCCGTGCCTCATAGGCTGCGTATAGGTCAATACGCCACGTATTGGACCAGCCGCCAGACAGAAAATGACACGTGGCATTCTGTTGGCAGTGACTGAACTCTATACGCCCTCGTATTGCCCTATACGAGGGCGTATAGGGCGGCGGCGGGTCCAATTAGCAATATTCCATGTGTGGTTAGAATTACCCAATATATAAATGCTAACGTCAGCAATGGGGACTACTGGCATAACCAATCAAACCGGTATAAATGCTAACGTCAGCAATGAGTGAGACACGTAAACCAGCAGGGCAGTGCTTGGTCTTTGTATAAGTTTGGGTCCATACACACACACACACAAACAAAACTATGAAAATAAAAAATAAACTAATTAAATAACACTATGTGACATGTGTATTATTCGTAACAACGACTTTTACTATAGTATATAATATGATTTAAGAGATAAATTAAAGTTGTTAAATGACCACATGTAATTAAATACAAGAAAAATAAATGACCCTAAGTCGGTTAACACATCCTTACTCTAATAAACGATTCCAAAAAATGCCACGTGTAATCATAATATTATTTTATCAGAAAAATCTTCTAATTTTTTATATTTTAAGTATTTAAAATTATGTTAATATTTTTATTTTTCTATTAAACAACCCCATGTAATACATGAGTATATAACCTCGTAAATGGTATATACATATACACACATAAAATAATCATGCGTCTTAAACAAATGGATGAAACAATTTAGATAATCAAGCCAATAGATATAAAGTAGCGGTTAGGCTATTTTTGGATCAATACAACCGAAAATACCCTCATCTATTTTTGCAATAGCTAGGAAACGGATAAGGTAAACATAGACTCATGTATATATATGAACAATATTGAAGCATTCATCTTTTTCGTTTAAGGGTATTGAAAGTGACAAGCTACCAAATTGGCCATAAATCATTCAAAGTGAACACGGAAGTGTGTGAAACTAATGGCTTATACTTATATCGAAAGCTTGTCATGACATCGAGTCACATTTGATTCTATTATTGCACATGATCGTCTTAATAAGTAATGATTTTAGTGGATGCTTATGTTAGGATGTTACAATCTTTAAATTTGAAAATTGATTCTTTTTATAAAATAAATAATAAAATAATCATGACACTCTCGTTATTCGTATGAAAACATGTAGTACGAAAATGTATAGAAAAAGGATTACGATAATATGTAAAATAACCATTACAAAAACGTAAAAAAATTTCAAACCAAGGTCTTCAACGAGTAGTGTTTTCGACTTTGTTCTTGATTGCAACACTTGAACAAACTAAAACGTTAGCATTGGTTTTGTTTTCAACACGAGTTATTTAAAACAGATTACAAGTCTCTCGATAAGAAAACTCGTCTGTCTCTAAGGGTGTAACAACAACGTCCAATAGTGGGAACTTTCTACTGACTAAGCCAAGCCAAGTTTCAAAAATACAAAGGCAACTCGTAAGTGCAAAGTGCATCATCAAAGTATCATGTTTTTCCCACGATGCGTGCACGAGTTAGGATTAGGATCTCTACTTGTATTTTCCTTTGAGGAAACATTATCTAAGGAGCGCTCCACCTTATAAACCACTCTAAGTTTTGTCTTCTTACTTATATGGAACAAGTTTTATCCATTTTTCTTTCAATTCTCACATATTTGGTTATGACATCTTAACTCCGTTTTAGACATGTTTTGGTTCGTTGCAAAGCTCTCGCATGGTACACAAACCTATAAATAGTTACTTATATATCCATTATATAAATATAATTATTTGTGTCCTAAGTTAGTGAAAATCATATTTTAACTATATTTTTTTTCAACAATCCCCCATTTAAATGGACATTGATCACAAACACACGAAATTCCCGCTGGAACCTCGATGGTTGAATCTTGCATAAGTTATGTAGTTGTTAAGCTTGAATCTTCGTTTGTAAAAATTCACTTTGTTTCCAAATTGGAAGTGGACTTGATATCCATGAACTAATTGTTGTTTAAAGTAGACAATAATACACGTTTACTCAAGACTCTTCCTAGCTAGACACATCTCCTCATTACCAGATGGGTTGTTTAATGGGTTGTGGCATGAGAGGGAGTTTGGCGGCCAACGGTGGTGGTTGAGAGGAGGAGGTCGACGATGGTGGCATGAATCTGAGTTAAAACTTAACATTTTTGTAAGTATAAACTTATTAATTGTTAAAAACTAATTAACAAATATAAATCTATTATAATATAATTATTTATATTGATCTACCCATCAATCCTTAAAAAACAATTAAGCCCACTAGGCCACTAACAATTTAATCAAATAGCCTTTACCCTAAACTCATCTAATCCTTTCTAAACAGTTAATAGGTCTTGTCAAACCCTCCCCTTCCCCATCGAACGTGATTCAGTGAAACGAAAACAATCGACTGAAAAGTGCCCCCTACCCATTGGCTAATCACCTATCACTCCAACCTCCACTCTCCCAAATCCGATGCCAAAAGGTCCAACAACCCAATTTAGTCTATTTTGGTGAACTCAATTCGGTAAAAAAATAAGTTTAATGACCATACTCAAGCACGGTAAAAACGTTTCATTGACCCGATTCAATTTGGGAAAAAATATTTGAATGACCTGACCTGACAAAAATCCCTTTTAGTAGACATTAAAAAACTAAAAATTTCCAACACCCATAGAAAAATTTCTTAGGTCCGCCATTACATATATGGTCCCGCATATGTGTAAAAGTTACCAGGGTCGGAGCTGAGGATTTAAGGGCCTGGGGCGAACTAAAAAATTGGGCCCCAAACGATAAAAATTCTTTATTAACACAAAAAAAATTCGCAATAAACATAACAAAGTTATAGTTTTGAAATGATATTGTAATCGTTTTAAAAAGTTATATATATCTACATAATATATATATATATATATATATATATATATATAGGGGAGAGATCAAGAGAAAACCACAAAGTTAGGTGAAAACCAAGAAAACCACATCATTTTAGGCAATTTTTTTATTTACGTATACATATCCAAAAACAAATTTTTTGATTTACGTATACGTAACCGTAATTTTTTTGTTTTATGTTTACGTATACGTAAAACTATGTGTAAAAATGTTTTTTGGTAAAAATGTTTAATATTTCATTGATACTCTTATAAATAAATAAAAATAAACTAAAACAAAAAATAAAAATTATTATATGATTGGGTAAAATTGGTTTTTTTAGTGGTTTTCTCGGTTTTCGCCTAACTTGTGGTTTTCTCTGGAACCCTCCCCTATATATATATATATATAATTAAAAATTTTGGGCCCTCCGGGAAAGCGGGCCCTGGGCGGTCGCCCTCCTCGCCCATGGTCAACTCCGGCCCTGTAAGTTACATAGTTAGTCCCTTAGATTTGAAATGACTCAAATGCCCTTCAATTTAACAGAATAGTTAACGAAAGTTAGTGTTAATACCCAATATTGTTACAAAATCGAAATATAATACAGATTTTTGCAACTTCAAACCCTTACTACCCATACTTGTTACTTTTCACAAATCACATGGACTATTAGTATAATTACTAACTAGATTAAAACACAACTCCTAAGAAACAGTTAAAACACAACTCTTTACGAACAGTGAAGCAATCTCATATGTTTCTTCTTTTAGAAAAAAGAGAAATTTTGTTATTGTTAGATACTTATTTGTCCTCTAATAAACACAAATGATGTTGTGGTTCACTTGGTTGAGACAATGTGGTCGAAGCGCTTGACTTCGTCTCATTCAACCCGGGTTCGCGTCCTTTGGTTATTGTTTTTTTTTTGTCATTTTTCCTAACTTCATTTATTTATTTTTCACCGATTTACGTTTAATTAAGATTGATGTGGGTTTACTTTATTTTGTACTTTTGGTATTCCTTATGTTTTTCCAATCACACGTTTTGATATTTTATGCCTTAGCTCTCTCAAACACGTGTTTAAGTATTTGGTATCGTTGAGCACTTCCCGCCATAACTCGCGGACTTAAAACTTCTGGTTAACTCTAATTTGTAACGAGATGAATAGTGTTTACACCAATAACTTTTTGGGACTTTTGTCACGTGAAGTACAAGTCTACAAGATATATACAATTTCTTTGGAAATAATTCTATATGTTATCACTTGAATCTAAAATGAGCTCGGCCTACTTTATGTGGGTATTTGGCCTATATTTTAGTCGAACTAAATGGGCTTATTGCTTTAAGTATTTAGGCCAGTCTGACCTCTGAAGTTATGTTTTGTTTTCGAATCGGTTGAATTTAAATGGTCCATTAGGCCTTACGATAAATATTTTGCAAACCAAATAGGTAGTTAAATCGGGTGATCCACCGATTCGATTACTCCGTCCAATCACAAAATTCAGTCGGATAGGAAAAAGGAGATGGTTAGGGTGACGGTTTGACAGGTTTTTTTATGGTTTTCATTTGTTTTGTTTGGTTGCTTAAACCGAATGATTCATTTGTGTCTGGTTCATTCACAATCGAACCGGTGGTTTGGTTTCCAGTTTAATCTGCCAAACATTACTTAGGATACTGTATTGATTGCAAACATTAGATTCACATGACATGTTATCTCATAATACTTATTAACTAATTGTAATTTGGAATTGGTGTAATATATGTATCCTCAGGGGTGGCTCGATTATACAAAAAATAAGCGGCCGCTTAGGGCCTCCAAATTTTTAGGATGTAACTTCATTTAGTTTCAGATTTTGATAACAAGCGCAAAAAAAAGTATAACTGAAAGAGTTTTCTTTTTACTAAATCTTACTTCAACTTTAATACGTGTGAATTTGTGACTTTAAAAATGTATACAAAGATCGTCATATTCCCATGTGTTAGGATTATAAGAAAAAAAAATAGTATTTTTTTAATTGAAAATGTCCTGATTTTATAATTCAATTTGGGCCACAAAAAAGATTGAGCCGACCCTACGTATCCTTTAATCTAATCGAGTATTTGTAAATATTTTAATTGATTTTATGTAATTACAATATAATAAGAATTAATTACATGGGTGGCCCCTGTGGTTTACTCAGATTTCACTTTTGACCCCTGGGAATGCTAAATTACAAGTTTGGACCAATAGTTTGCACACTTGTTTCACTTTTGGCCCCTGAGTTAGATGGAGGTTAACTTTTCTGTTAATTTTGTAAAAAATGACCAAAACACCATTCCCCACTATCAGACTCAAGTTTCTAATTTTGACTCCTAAAAAGTCAACCGGCCTCAAATCTATGTCAATCCCTATAAATCTGGAGTTTAAATCCCTGTAAAAAATGACCTTATGATCCCGATGGTCGTTGTTGCAGCAAAGACAAAGGCCAGAAAATAAGGGGTGATGGTCGGAGTTGCAGCGACGATGGCCGAAGTTGCAGCTATCCCCAAACAAATTCATCCCTTCTCGTCGCTGTCACACACCATCTCCGGCATCATTTCCGGCAAAATCGATTCCCCTTCGGAACCTCCTGATCTTGAATTTGTTACACCAAAATGTAACTGCTAAATTAGCCCCAAATTCTTCCACAGTCCATTAAATCCTTCTAAATTAGCCCCAAATTATCATTAAATTTCAGCTTTATCAACATGACCGGAACCTTAACCATCTCCGCCGGAGCAACCTCTTTTCGATTCCTCAACAATGACCGATTATCAATTACAAATTCAATTGAATCAACCTCAAATGTATACATTAGGAACCAAAACGCTCCTAAAGCCTTGCTTGGGTGTGGCAGAGACAGCGTACGAAAGTTGGGAGAGAAACCCTCTCTGCCGACATGTTTTCCGACAAGATTTCCCGGCGACGGCTCCTCCGGTGGATATTTTCGACGGCGGTGCTGTTGATAGAAGGGCTAAACCTAGCGGCGATGGTTCGGGGTCTGGTTCTCTCCGGTAAGCCACCAGGTGAAGGACGGGTCTTCGTCTGCGGCTGATTAGGTTGTCGGAGATGAGAACACAAGCGGTGGAGGTGGGAGAGGGTGGAGATGATGGTTGGAGGTGGAGGAGGTGTGAATGGTTAAAGGGGGAGGGGGGGTTGACACTTTTGTTCAGAGGGGTGTTTTAGTCATTTCACATGCACTTAACTGAAAAAGTTAATCTCCATCCAACTCATGGGCCAAAAGTGAAACAAGTGTGCAAACTATTGGTCCAAACTTGAAATTTAGCATTCTCAGGGGCCAAAAGTGAAATCTGAGTAAACCACAGGGGCTATCCGTGTAATTAATTCATATAATAATTGAGAGCTTGAGCATTTATTAATATGATATAATAAGTCAAAGTGACAGTAAGCTAGGTGTTAAAAACTTCAAAATATAACTTTACTTGAAAGTTTACCTGATATGGCTATCCATCTACAATCTTTATGTAAGTGATCCCGTAGTCATTCAAGGAGCTCGTACGCGGCGACGTAATGAGCGGCAGCGCGATGCAATAAGCGGCATGGTGGGGGACTGAAAATAGGTGTGTGGGCAAATTATACTAACCTATTACTTTAACATGTTCCGTCACTACAACAAATTGACCCTGTCCCGACGCCACCTGTACCGACGACATTTGTCGTCGGCATAGGTCACCCTATACCGACGACATGTCGTCGGTATAGGTCAAAACCAAAATTTTGGCAGGGAGACCCTATAGCGACGACATGTCGTCGGTATAGGGTTGAGGCAGGTTGGAGGGAAAACTGGCGCCCAATGAATTTTTGGGGAAAACCTATAGCGACGACATGTCGTCGCTATAGGTTAATTTTGATTTTCTTTTTGTTTTTTTTATTTAATAAATTTTCGTCGGTCAAAATTTTTTTTTTTAAAACTAAAAAAATTTCTGGAAAACCCTATAGCGACGACATGTCGTCGCTATAGGTTAATTTTGATTTTTTTTTTTTTATTTAATAAATTTCCGTCGGTCAAAATTTTTTTTTTTAAAATTAAAAAAAATTCTGGAAAACCCTATAGCGACGACATGTCGTCGCTATAGGTTAATTTTGATTTTCTTTTTGTTTTTTTTAGTTAATAATTTTTTTTTTAAATTAAAAAAAATTCTGGAAAACCCTATGGCGACGACATGTCGTCGGGATAGGGTTTTTCCAAAATTTTGAATGGGACACCCTATAGCGACGACATGTCGTCGCTATAGGGTTGAGCAGGTTGGAGGGAAAACTGGCGCCCAATGAATTTTTGGGGAAAACCTATAGCGACGACATGTCGTCGCTATAGGTTAATTTTGATTTTCTTTTTGTTTTTTTTATTTAATAGATTTTTTTTTAAATTAAAAAAAATTTCTGGAAAAACCTATAGCGACGACATGTCGTCGCTATAGGTTACTTTTGATTTTCTTTTTGTTTTTTTTTATTTAATAAATTTCCGTCGGTCAAATTTTTTTTTTTTAAATTAAAAAAAATTCTGGAAAAATTCTTTGTGTAATTAACGGGTTCCGGGCTTCCTCATGCCTCGTCGGACACCCATCCCCCCAACCGGCCACCTCTAGGGTTCGGCCGAACCCATGCACACACATGAAGGTTCCCTACGATCACAAACAAGCATTTAAACATGAAGGTTTTCAATATTATACCTCTAGATCGGAGAACCCGTGCCAATCGAATTCCCGAATCACCTCGTCTTCTTTGAAACTCAACTTCTCTTCTAAACCCTAGAATTATGAAACATGTGTAGTATTGATTCAAGGATCCCGACACACTAAGGATGATTAGAGATCGACAAAATATATCAAATCGGACTTGAAACGCGATGAACGGCTCTCTCCCTCTCCTCCTTGTGTAATTAACGGGTTCCGGGCTTCCTCATGCCTCGTCGGACACCCATCGGACACCTTTATTGACTGGTCAACACCCTACGACACCTATGCCGACGACATGTCGTCGCTATAGGCCACCTCGTCGGACACCCATCCCCCATGCCTCGTCGGACACCCATCCCCCCAACCGGCCACCTCTAGGGTTCGGCCGAACCCATGCACACACATGAAGGTTCCCTATGATCACAAACAAGCATTTAAACAGGAAGGTTTTCAAGATTATACCTCTAGATCAGAGAACCCGTGCCAATCGAATTCCCGAATCACCTCGTCTTCATTGAAACTCAACTTCTCTTCTAAACCCTAGAATTATGAAACATGTGTAGTATTGATTCAAGGATCCCGACACACTAAGGATGATTAGAGATCGACAAAATACATCAAATCGGACTTGAAACACGATGAACGGCTCTCTCCCTCTCCTCCTTGCTCTTCGACGGCTGAATGTGAAAATGGGGTCTCCATATTTGCGTTGCACCCTAAAGGGTGTTCTTCCCTAGGGCCAGGCTTGGCCCACGCACACCCAAGGTCTCCCGGGCTTGGTTTTGTTCACGTTTTTAAATAAAACCCGCCAAAACCCCGTTAATTACCCGTTAACCTTTACAATAATTTACATAATTACAAACCCAGTTATTTTATGAAAAACCGGGATGTTACATCTTGGGTCGTTGAACCCTTATGAGTTAGTGTTGAAGTGTGGGTTATTAACATGTCAATAAACGACAAATCGTTTTATAAAGGATTGTAATGTTCTGAGTTCAATCAAATGGTATTTCTTGTTAATATACACTGTTAGAACTCACTAAGCGTAGATGACTTTGTATGTACGTTAGATTGTTTGCAGGTGAGGTATCTTGGCTAGGGAGCGGTGCTACTCGGATTGGTGTGTAGGCATTTGTAAGCTAAGATTAAGATTGATATTGAGTTTATAAAGGGTTACAACTATTTTAAATTAAGACTTCCACTGATTGTTTGTAATAAAGCGAGTATTTTTAAAGAGCACACCCAGTGATGAGAACCAACTGTAGGGTACCCAGTTTGGGGCCATACAGGCTGGTCTTGGGTGTTTCACAAACGTCCGAGACATCGTGATTTTTTTTTTATTTAATAATTTTTTTTTTTAAATTAAAAAAAATTCTGGAAAACCCTATAGCGACGACATGTCGTCGCTATAGGTTAATTTTGATTTTTTTTTTATTTAATAATTTTTTTTTTAAATTAAAAAAAATTCTGGAAAACCCTATAGCGACGACATGTCGTCGCCATAGGTTAATTTTGATTTTTTTTTTATTTAATAATTTTTTTTTTAAATTAAAAAAAATTCTGGAAAACCCTATAGGTTAATTTTGATTTTCTTTTTGTTTTTTTATTTAATAATTTTTTTTTAAAATTGAAAAAAAAATCTGGAAAACCCTATGGCGACGACATGTCGTCGGGATAGGGTTTTTCCAAAATTTTGAATGGGACACCCTATAGCGACGACATGTCGTCGCTATAGGGTTGAGCAGGTTGGAGGGAAAACTGGCGCTCAATGAATTTTTGGGGAAAACCTATAGCGACGACATGTCGTCGCTATAGGTTAATTTTGATTTTCTTTTTGTTTTTTTTTTTAATAATTTTTTTTAAAAATTAAAAAAAATTCTAGAAAACCCTATAGCGACGACATGTCGTCGGGATAGGGTTTTTACCTTTATTGACTGGTCAACACCCTACGAAACCTATGCCGACGACATGTCGTCGCTATAGGCCACCTGTACCGACGACAAGTGGACCTATGCCGACGACATGTCGTCGCTATAGGGTGCAGCGCGAACAAATAGGGAAACCAGACGACAGAACTTCATTTTCATCAAAAACTCTCCAAAACTCCCCCAATTCTGTCTCTCCGGCGATTTCAGCGTTTTTGGGCTATTTAGGAGCAACTTTTACACAAACTCTCGGGATTTAAGGTGAGCTAACATCCGGGTTCATATTTTAGCTAATTTTTTAAGATTTTGAAGTTTTGTTTGTTTATTTTGGTTAGGTTTTGGAGGAATTTCACTATTTCTTGAATTTCTAGCTTTGTGAAGGTAAATACTCGTTTTAATTACTAATTTGTGTTGAAATTTGGTTTAGATCAAAGATTTTTATGATTTTGTATGTATGTGTTATGTATGTATGTTTGTATGTATGAGTATGTATATTTGTATGATGGAATTATTAAATTATGATTAGTTTATGTCATTTGGTTTAGATGTGTGTTTATTTTATATAATTTAGTTTATGTAAATTAGTGTTTGTATGTATGTGTATGTATGTGTGTAATTTGTGTTTATGATGATTAGTTTTAATGTTTAGTTTGTATGTATGTATGTAATTTGTGTTTATGATGATTAGTTAATATGAATGTATATATGTGTATGTATGTTTGTATGTATATGTTTGTAATTATGTAATTGGACATTTATTTATGTTTGTATGTATATGTTTGTAATTATGTAATTGGGCTTTTATTTATGTATGTATGTATGTAATTGTGATGTGTAGGTATATAAGATGATATTTATTGGGAGCAACTTTCACAAAAACTCTCGGGATTTAAGGTGAGGTAACATCCGGGTTTCATATTTTAGCTACTTTTTCAAGATTTTGAAGTTTTGTTTGTTTATTTTGGTTAGGTTTTGGAGGAATTTCACCATTTCTTGATTTCTAGCTTTGTGAAGGTAAGTACTCGTTTTAATTACTAATTTGTGATGAAATTTGGTTTAGATCTAAGGTTTTTATGATTTTGTATGTATGTGTTATGTATGTGTATGTATGTATGTATATTTGTATGTATGATGGAATTATTAAATTATGATTAGTTTAGGTCATTTGGTTTAGATGTGTGATTATTTTATATAATTTAGTTTATGTAATTTAGTGTTTGTATGTATGTGTATGTATGTGTGTAATTTGTCTTTATGATGATTAGTTTGAATGTTTAGTTTGTATGTATGTGTGTAATTTATGTTTATGATGATTAGTTAATATGAATGTATATATGTGTATGTATGTTTGTATCTATATGTTTGTAATTATGTAATTGGACATTTATTTATGTATGTATGTTTGTGTGTATATATTTGTAATTATGTAATTGGGCTTTTATTTATGTATGTATGTATGTAATTGTGATGTGTAGGTATATAAGAGGGTATTTATTCATATGCTTATGTATGTTTGTATGTATATGTAACTTTATTTAATTTTGTTACAAGTTCGAAACTCGTTGCGGTTGACGAGAGGAAGAACGTCGTACACATAATCAACAAATGCTTGAAATGCAACGACAAATTGATGAAATGCGTCGAATGTGGGATCGCCGAACTAGCAGCGATGATAATTAGCTTGGAGTTGTTGAGCCTTTACCTTTTTTGTTGGTATTTGTCTTGAACAATTTGCATATTTGTGTGTCGAACAAGTTTATGTTTTGAATGTTTGATTTGTCGAACAAATTTGTGTGTCGAACAAGTTTGTGTGTCGAACAATTTGAATGTTTGGTTTATGTTTCGGATATTAGTTTTTATCCGATTTGAATGTTTGAATGGTTTATATTTATGATTTGCAGGTTTTTGTTTTTAGAAATTTAATATTTCTGGATAAAATATTAAAAATTAAAAAATAAAAAATAAAAACAGAAAAGACCTATACCGACGACATGTCGTCGCTATAGGCCTTTTTCAAAAATTATTAAAAAAAACAAAAAAAACCTATACCGACGACATGTCGTCGGTATAGTGTCAACCTATACCGACGACATGTCGTTGGTACAGGGTAGGACTCTATACCGACGACATGTCGTCGGTATAAGGTTTCTTTTTTAATTTTTTAATTAAACCCTATAGCGACGACAAGTCGTCGGTATAGGCTGACCTATCCCGACGACACTTATCCCGACGACAATCTTGGCTATTGGGACGAAGCAATACCGACGACATCTATACCGACGACATGTCGTCGGTATAGCCTATACCGACGACAAGTCGTCGCTATAGGGTCAAAAAAAATCGTCGGGATAGGGTGATATTGTTGTAGTGCGTTTACTTTTTAATAGATCAATTTATACACATCCGTGTTGTAAATTGTTAAATGGTAAACTACTGAATTGATATTATTCAATGGTTATGTTACAATATATAGAGATCACAAGAAACCCTACGAACCTGACTGAGCATGTTGACTCATATTAATAAATCCTAGTTAGATAATACAGTCCAATACTCCCCCGCAGTTAACGCGAAAGGAAACTAGAAGTTCAGACTCGAAAACATAAAACATAAAAAAAAACAAAAAAACAAGAGAATCAGGCTTCGACCCTGAAATCCAAACTTCTCTCAACAAATCGGTAGTATGCTGGCGGCGCGACGCAATAAGCGGCATGGCGGCTAACTATAGTCCTGCAAGTGGTAGGGCAACCCAGCTGGTGGCTAGTGGACCGTAGTCCTACTAGAGAGAGTGGCTCAACTAAAAAGCGGCGATAGAGGACCATAGTCATGCAAAAAGAACGTTGTGGCGTAGGAGCGGCTTAAAAGATAACTGGCGGCGACATGTGACCAAGTCTTGCAGGGGGCTCGTGGCGGGGTGGTGACTGAGCTGCTTGACAGAGGACGACGGGTGGGGTTTGGCGGTTGAGATGGTGCCGTAGGGTTTGAACTTGGTGATGATGGCTAGGGTTTGTAATTTTGTGGTGGTGTCGCGAAGAAGAAGGTTATCAGAACCAAAAGTTTATTTATAATTACTTTGTTTATAAGGAATTGATAAGTAATTCATTGAAAAACACTAATTGTAATTATTTGTGTTATTAATTCGCATGTGCCGTACATAATTTCATTCCTAATTAAATAGGAAAAAGAAACAAATACACTAACAAAGGATTTAAATATTAGATATATAATGTAACATGTATAAATACCAACACCCAATATGTTTGTTTCACTCACACATAATTACCAGAAATCCATGAAAAATAGACGTTAACCCGATCAAAAGATTAAAATAGACATTGAATGCTTAGCCGACGAAAAACTTCACAACTGCATGCTAAAAACCTTCAAAAGCGTTGGCTAAGCCGCCGGCTAAGCCTACAATGTGTATTTTTGACGATTTGACAAGGTCAATGTCTATTTTCGTGATTTTCCCAGAAATCTAACGTTATGTTGGCCGTCAACAAACGCTCACACTAATCCTGAATCGTATCTGCATAACTGTTAACTAACGCCAAGGCGTTACTCGTAACCTCCTTAACCGCCACCACACGATCACAAACCTCCGCCTTCACGTGGCCGTCCACTACGTCTTCAAACCCGTCCACACACGTGTCCTCGTTCGTTAAGGCGGCACTCATCCACGTCTGCACGTTGCTGAGCTTGAACCTCACCGATTCCCCGGTCCACCCTAGCTGCTTCATTTCCTTCTGTGATTTATTAATTTCATCCACAGCATCCCCAAACACCGATGAACAGTCGCGAATCGCGACAGATTCTGTCGTGTTATCGGAACCCTTATGGCGGGACACCTTGGAGACGTAACCGGCCATTCGAGTGGCGTTGGATAGAGCTACGTGAATTTCCGCCATGGCGAGGCGACTGGGGTCGTGTTTGATGGTGCCGGAGTATTTGAAGAGAGTGGTGAAACATGTTTCTGGGTACCGGGTTGTCTGGCAGCTTGTACGGATGAAATCAGTTTCGGTTGATGTGGGTGGGTAAGGGAAAGGGTAGCCGGCGGTGGTGGAAGCTAGTAAGACCGCCGTGGAGATGATCAGGGAGAAAGATATGGTGGAGAGTTGGAGTTCCATGTTTGGTTTTTGGTTATTGTAAAGAATGATGATTCATATTTTAGGGTTTAAATAGACCCTTGGCTTGGTGTAAAATTACCTTTTAGCCCTTCATGGCATGTAACTAAAGGAAAGTCCATATTTTCCTCCTAATTTTCTTGTTATTATCTTTTCCTTAAATATGTGTATGTAATTAGGAAAGTTGCTACGTTACATATATATGTAATTTATATCTATACACTATAATAAATAAAAGTTTTTTTCATAACACGTGTTGCTTTCATATTAATTCTTATCATTTTTTTCACGACTCTCTCTTTTATTAAATGTACCTCTATCTTTTAATATTAATATATTTTAAAAAAAAATTCTAATTATACTAATAAAACATATTTATTTTAAGTTATATCTTATTATAAGAAATTTTAAAATCCAATTATGTAACTTTTATTTTCAATCAAATAGTAAATGAAAGTCAAATTATATTAAATAGTAATTAACATATTTTCTAAACCCAATTATATATTAATTTTTACATATTTTAAATTTTGTTTTCTATCTTTATTATATGTAATCCATTTTACTATATATGCATAAAGATTTAAAAATTTTATCTATTAATATTTTTCACCCGTGCATAATACACGGGTTTAAGCTAGTATGACTAATGAAATCAAGAAGTTCGGTACCAATTTCTTCATTAACTTATTTACCAATCAACCCTTTTGATTCGTATTTTTTTTGTTTGTTTGATAAAAGGGGTTGTTGCGCAATTGGTAGGGACAACCCCTTGACCTCAGTTCTTGTCCATTAGATTTGTCAGGTGGGAAATACATTTTTTTCGAGAGATAGTATGTGTGAATGATGACATCTCTAAAATCAAGGGAGAAATCATCCATGTGAATGAAGAAGTCCCACTGAGAGATCACCATTCACAGAGCGATTTTCTAACTTGATTTTAGAAATGTTGTCGTTCATCGGTGTAGAGACATGTTTTTATGTATAAGTTGTTGTAATTATTGTATGTTTAAACAATGGTAGCTTAGTTTACTTTCTGTCATTGTAATTTCAGTTTATGTAATTTACTGTTTTATTTAGCCAATTCTGGGCCATCGAAACTACTTAGTTTCGATTGAGGTTTGTTCAATCGAAACTAGTAGTTTCGATAGATAGTAGTTTCGACAGGGTGTTCATTCATTTGTAAATGTTCAATCGAAACTAGTAGTTTCGATTGACATAGTTTCGATACCTGTCATCTACTATAAATAGCCTAGTTTGAGAATGTTTAGGGTGTGAGTAGCGGCTGTAACCCTGAACCTTCTCTTTCACATTGTTCTTGAATCAATACATTTTGCAGTTGTCTTTACACTGTGTTCTTGCATTTTCATATCATTTTGTGTTGATTCAAAGTGCGGTTAGCCTGTTATCTTCACCGATTCTGATTCTATCCTTTGTTTCACCACCATACACACAGTTTCCGCCTGTGTGTGTGTAATCGATCCACTGAGTGATTTTTGAGTGAAATCAGGACCTACAATTGGTATTAGAGCTTTATGCTCTAGTGTTTTGAGTGTTATCAGGTTTTGTGATCGATTCTAGGTGATTTGTGAGGTATTTCAAAGTTATTTTTGGGACTCTGCACATAATATCTCGGACGCACTGTTACATTACGATTGCTACTGTTTCATCGATTTACAAGTATTTTTGTTCGTGATTTCAAGATCGGAGGTTGGTTTAGTGATCAGGAATGTTAGTCGAAGGTTTTCGCTGGATTAGATTGTCATTTCTACACTATTGATTTCTGGAGCTTATCATCAATGGAGTATTTATGAGTTTGGAGAAGAAGGCATCGAAACTACTGGGGATAGTCTCTGAATTCTGTTGGTCATCAAAACTTCTTGTCTACTTTTTGTCGGGAGAAGGTACAATCGAAACTAGCTTTTGTCTTGTTTTAATCGAAACTGTGGATATCGAAACTTGTTTGTCGAAACTTTTAGTATCGAAACTAGTTTCAATCGAAACTATTTGTTTCGAGTTGTATTTCTTCAATCGAAACTAAGTAGTTTCGGGCTCTTTTAATTCTATCGAAACTAGAAGTTTCGATCAGTGTATCCCTATCGAAACTAGTAGTTTCGATCAAAGTTGTTCACCCGAAACTAGTCACTGTTTTAGTTTCGATTCCGGATATTATGGCCACTTCAAGTTCAACAGAGTATTCTGGGGGAAACAGACCACCTGCTCTTGTGTCCATAAGAGAATTTGATGACTGGACTAAAAAGATGAAGCTTTTCTTTCAATTTCACGATCATATATTGCTGAACTCTATCACTGATGGCCCCCACAAGCCCGTAATTACTACTGCTGATGTTCAACGTCCTAAGACAGTAGCTGAGTATGATGAGAAAGATCTTGCCTTGATTTTCTGAGACAACAAGGCCTACGGGACTATTGCCATGGCTCTTCCTATGGATATTTTCAACATCTTTGCTGAGTATACAACTGCCAAAGACTTATGGGTTGCCTTGAGCACCAGATATGAGGGAAGTGCTGATGTCAGGGAAAGTAAAAGAGATCTGATCAAGAAACAATATGAAGTGTTCAGTAGTGTAAGGGGTGAATCAATGTCTGATTTGATCAACCGTTTATCAAGCATTGTATCTAGGTTGAAAGTAATGGGAGTTGAGTACCCTACTCTTGAGCTAAACAAGAAACTCCTAGATTCTCTTCCTGAGGAATGGAATATGTATCGCATCATGATAAAAAAGACTGAGAATCTGAGTGCTTTGTCTCAACAGGAAGTCTACAGCATTCTTGAATCTTATGAAATTGAGATTAAGAAAGGAGCAGTTACCCTAACAAATCAGTCTGGAAATACAGCTCTTATTGCTGGATCAAGCTCGTCTGGTAGCCCATATTTTCAGACTGATGTTCCTCCTTCTGCTGCTGTAATTAAATCTACCAGCTCCTCTGCTCCTCAGAAGACTGTCACCATGATTCCTGATGAATATGTCCCAATCATGACTGCTTTCATGTCGTGCTATGATGCACTGATCTATGGAAATCTAACATCGGTTAGCTTTCAACCTGATGACTTGGAGCAGATTAATCCTGATGATTTGGAGAAAATGGAAATTGATTGGTGCATGGCCATGTTGACCTTAAGAGCCAAAAGATTCATCAAAAGGACTGGCGTAGATAGATTCAAGCAGGGAAAGACACTTGGGTTTGACATCAAGAAGGTGAGATGCTACAATTGTGATCAGCTGGGTCACTTTGCCAGAAATTGCAAGGAGTCGCCCTCCAAGGATCAGCAAGAAAAGAAGGTTTCCTCTGGAAAGCAAGCTGCCAATCCTGCCAAGACAAACACATCTTCTTCAAGTTCCACAGCTCTTGTGTGTCAAGCTGATGGACATTATCATTGGGGAGAACAAGCTGAGGAAGCTGCTGATAAAGCCTTGATGGCTGACATGGAGGACAAGGGCAAGTGTGTCATGATTGAACCTGCTGAGGATCTCACTGCTGTGCCTGCTGAGGTTATTTCTAAACTTTGTAATTCTAGATCTTGCCTAAATGAAATTCAAAAATACAGATTCATCAATCAAGTTTTGATTGATGAACGAGATCATATTAAGGTGATGTATGACTCTGTGGCCAAAAATGAGAAACTTTACTTAAAAAAAATTCGTGATATTTCTGGTGAAAATCGTTCTTTAATTGTGCAACTTAATACTCAAACCATTAATAATATGATTTTAAGTGAAAGAGTCCAAAAGACAGAAAAAGCCAAATTACAAGTTAACCACATGGATATGGATCAGAAAATTCTGTTTGGGATAATTGATAAACAATTTAATAGAAAAGGCACAGAGGGTCTTGGGTATAACTCTCATCCACCACCTTATTCTAAATCAGGTAGATTTGTTGATATGCCAACTCCACATGTTTCCACACCTCTTGTTTGCACTTTATCTCCTGATGATTATATTACGTCCTCTGATTCTGACAGTTTTGCTTCATGTGCATAATCAAATTGTGTAAATTTCGAAGATGATTGTGATGAGAGTACCAATGATAGAACTATTTTAAAAGAACTTGAGTCGGATGAATGCAATAATATGTCCGTGTCAAAACCAAATATTTGTGAACACGTTGAAAACTTGTAATTTGATTCTATGCCTGCTGAGCATACGGGTTTGGGATGTGATTTTTCTAAATTTAAAAATGCTTTGCCTTTTGTTCCTAAATCGTTGAATGTTATGCCATGTGTTACCAAGTTTAAAAGTGCATGAATTATTGTGAATGATGTACCACGTGAAACCATGAGCAACATGGACTTTTTCAGATTAAAGGAAGCACATCGTCTTCAAGACAAAGTTATTGATGAGAGAACCGTCTCATGTTCAGATTCCTCAACATCACAATCATCTTCATCTTGTGATGACTATTATCAGGCTAAGATATCTTGTGAAAAAGTTTGTTTTAGTTGTGGTGCCTCAAATCATGTTTCAAAAAGTTGTAAATTGACAACCACCAATTGTAATGAAGAATCGTCTCCCAAAAGTTCAATGAATTCATATGTGTTGCCTAAGTCTTCTCACAGTAGAAAATCTAGGCGTAAAAGAATTAAAAATGCTAAAAATTATTTAAAAAGAACTTGAAAAATTAAAAATAATGTTCTATTTGATGACCGTGCTTTATCAAAGGATGATTCTAATTATGTTTCCAATGTGATGTCATATCCTGATACAAAACTTCTTGATAGCAATGGTATTGGTCAAAACGTCTAAATGGTTCGTTGTGTATAGGGTCAATCAAGAAGAACCGGCGATAAAATTTGGCATGTAGATAGTGGATGTTCAAGACATATGACTGGGCATTTTAACTTGCTGCAAGATTATCATCAAATTGATGGAGAGTATGTTGCTTTTGCTGGAAATCCAAGAGGAGGAAAGATTGAAGGACAAGGAACAATATCGAATGGAGTAAATAGTCTGGAATTTATCAACTTTGTTCCTCAATTGAAATACAATCTGATGAGTGTTTCTCAGATTTATGACAATGACTTTTGTGCATTATTCAATTCAAGAGAATGTCTAATCTTGAAGCCTGGAGTGGTGATTCCAGAAGAACTTATTCTCATGCGTGCTCCCAGAAGATACAACACATATAGCTTGGATATGAACAACCCATCGGGCATTGAATCGTGTTTTCTCTCAAAGGCTTCCGAAGATGAATCTTTCATGTGGCATAAGAGGTTAGGACATGTTAATTTCAAAACTATGAACCGACTGGTTCGAGGAAACCTCGTTACTGGATTACCTCTTAAAGATTTCTCTCCTATGGAACACTGTATCCCATGTTCCAAGGGAAAGCAGCACAAATCTTCTTATAAGCCTAAATCCACAAATTCCATTGACTCTCCTCTCCAATTGCTTCACATGGATCTCTTTGGTCCGGTGAGTGTCATGAGTCTTGGACGAAATTCATACTGTTTGGTGGTAACAGATGATTTTTCTCGATTCACTTGGGTGTTCTTCTTAGCAAAGAAAGATGAGACGCCAAAGATTTTGAAAATCTATCTGATTCAAATTGAGAATCTCTTTAATCTAAGTGAAAGACTATCCGCAGCGATCATGGAACAGAATTCAAAAATGCAACTCTTGATTCCTTTTGTGAAAGCAAAGGGATTTCTCGACAATTTAGTGCACCTCGTACTCCTCAACAAAATGGTGTAGCTGAAAGGAGAAACCGCACCTTAATTGAAGCAGCACGAACTATGATTGTTGACTCTAAGCTTCTCGTGACTTTATGGGCTGAGGCGATCAACACTGCATGTTTTGTGCAAAATCGGGTTCTTATCACTAAAAGCTGCAACAAAACACCTTATGAGATCATGTATAAGCGCAAGCCAGTTATTGATTTCTTCAGAAAATTTGGGTGTGTGCGCACAATGCTAAATACTTCAGATCAGCTAAACAAGTTTGAGGCCAAAGCTGATGAATGCTATTTTGTGGGATATTCATCCAATCAACGTGCTTTTCGTGTCTACCATAAGAAGAAAAGGATAGTGATGGAGTCCATTAATATCAATTGGCATGAAAACAATCATACGGACGCAGGAGACAGTCCTAATTGGCTCTTTGACGTCGATTCAGCTTTTAAGTCATTTAATCTTCCTGAATTCTCTAATGAATCAACTCATGCTAATCCTTACTTCTCTGTGAACAATCTAGGGAACATAAATGATCAAGACTCTTCCTCATCTGCTTAGGTTGAAATCCCTGTAGTTGCTGATGCTGAATCTAATATGGAGTCTTCCGGTTCTGGTGCAACAAGTGAAACTGTTGAAGACAACACCATTCCAATAGTAGATGTTGCACCACAATCACCTGCTGAAGATCCTATTATTGATATTGTTGATCTTCCTGCTGAAAATATTACCAATTTGGCGGAAGTCGTGGAAGAAGATGAAATTCCTCAACTGCGAATTCACAAGAATCATCCCACCAATAACATCATTGGTCCACTCAATGTGGGTGTTCGTACCCGAAGTGCCTGTGATGCATTGGAAAACAACATGTTTTCCTGCTTCATTTCTCAAGTTGAACCTAAGAACATCAAAACAGCTCTGCTTGAAAATAGCTGGGTGGAAGCAATGCAGGAAGAGCTACAACAATTCTCAAAGCTGCATGTGTGGAATTTGATAGATCTTCCCAAGAACAAAGTACCAATCGACACTCGTTGGGTATTTCGCAACAAAAAGGATGAAGGAGGCTTAACTGAAAATTAGGTGGCACAAATTTCGTGCAAAAACCAAGACTTAACTGAAAATTAGGTGGCACAAATTTCGTCAAAAAAACCTAACATTATATCAAGTTATAATGTTTTAATTTTAACTTGTTCTTAAACGTGTTTAATACATAAATAATGTAATTTATTGAGTTTAAAAATTTTGAATAATTACTTAGCAAATAATTGTACTTCACAATTATATAGGAGCAAGATGAAGAGTGATCATGGATCATGGTAATGATGAGCATTGTTTGGTTGTGTTGGTGACGGGTTTGGCATACACGCATATGAGTTAATTCATACTTATAATATATATTGCAAAGATATTTTGTTTGTTTTTAATATATATCAACAATTTATGCTATTAATATCTTAAATGTAGTACCGAGAAAATGTGACATTTTATGTCAAATGAGACAATGAGTCGTGTTGACATGTAGTAATTAGAGGGTTTGAATTAACCTAATCATAATTCGTTTAGCTAAACATATCACCTATTAAAATACTAACATAGACACAAATGGGTTATACGAGTTAAGTTAATTCGTTTTCAACTGTGTCAAACAGACCGGCATGTTTTTTTTAACTCGAACCGTGTCAAGGAGTAACGTGTGATAATATGTGGGTTGTATCATAAACGACTTTAATTAAAAAAAAGGTAAATTGGATTTTAATAATCTTCATGAATGTACATTTCACTTACACTTGATTCACACTCGATTTCGATTATACGTTTCTTCATTTTCGTTCAAAATCATTATTTTGAGCAAAAACAATTATAAATTGAGTGTAAATCTATGATTATTATACTACTGAGACTATCACTAAGAACAAAATATCTAAAATTTTAGAATTTAAGCTTGCCCTCAAAAGAATTTCGTAACTTATATCTATAAAGAAAGTGGGAGCAATCGAGTATCTTCATGCCCAAAAGGTTAGGTTGGAATGTCTAGTTGGCTCTTGCTTACGTGTACTATTCTCTATTAATCTGTAAATGGTTCAAAAAACAAAGAGAACGATACTCATTTAATTTTTCTATCCTATTAACTGAACTAGTTTATTTACGGCAATAAAAACATAAAAGAGAACATTAACTGGACTGGACCGGTCGATTAGATCAATTGGTCTAATTGAATTTCTAATCGATTCGGTTGTCATAGGTTAAACCGGCACTCATTAGATCGGTCTCTTTTTTTGACAAATGGTGTTTGAACCGGTGATCGGTTCAGTGGTCAGACATAATTTGGAGTTAAACAAATTACAATTTTTTTTTTATCAATTATAAGCAATGTTTTGAAACCCGGACCGGACCGGACGGTCGGACCGGGAACCGGTGGTCTGACCGGTCCGGTTACATGTGTTGAACCGTTTCTGCAGCGAACCGGTGGTCGGACCGGTTGAACCGGCGGTCGGACCGGTTGAACCGGCGGTCGGACCGGAAACCGGGTGGTCGGACCGGTTGAACCGCTTGACTATTTTTTTTTACTTTTTTTTTAATCTTTTTTAAGTCTCTTGGCTTCTTATTTCATAGGTAATTGTTAGTTTAAAATTATTGGAATTGACTTGTTGGTGGTTTTTTAAAGGATTAAAAGCTATTTAGACTGAAATATTTTTATAATATTTATGACGTCGTCCGGTTCTTAAATCCGGTCCGACCGGTCGGACCGGTCCGACCAGTGGACCGGTAAGGAGACCGGTTCGACGTCCAGTCCGGTTCTGAAAACATTGATTATAAGATTTGAAATTGAGGCCTCTACGTACATGTACACATATAAAAGTGTATTGGAAACTGAAGCAAACACATTTGTAATATCAGAAATCCACACCCCTACATGGGCATAAATAATTAAATATTATTTGTAATAACATAACTATTATAACAATAACTTAAGGTTTATGCTATACATACCTCCCTTCCTGCTTGTCGTACCTCACCCCTGAACTTTTAAAAATGTTATTTTACTATTTTCTAAAAATTATTATTTCTAAACTTGTTTTTTTTTGTTTAAAAACACTTTTTATAACATAAAACGTATACACCTCCCCCTCCTACTTATCCTACCCCCTTCCTAACAAAAAAATGTTTAAGCTTGTCATCTTACCACATTCGAAAATCGTTATTTGTAAAACGTTCTTTTAAGTTTAAAATTAATTAATATAACATAAAACGTATACCCCTCCCCCTCCTACTAGTCGTACCTCCCTTCCTACTTGTCGTACCCCTCTCTAAAAAAATAACTTTTAAACTTGTCATTTTATCACATTCAGAAATCGTTATTTCTAGAACGTTCTTTTAGGTTTAAAAGCATTTTCTATAACATAAAACGTATCCCCTCCCCTCTCCTACTTGTCGTGCCCCTCCCTCCCCCCCTCTCCACCCAAAAAAATAAAAATAAAAAAAAATTAAACTTCTCATTTTACCACATTCGAAAAATCATTATTTCTAAAGTTGTTCTTTTAAGTTTAAAATCACTTTCTATAATATAAATGCATACACCTCCCCCGTCTACTAGTTGTACCCCCCCCCCCCTCCCCGAAAAAAACTTTTATACTTGTGATTTTATCACATTCGAAAATCATTACTTCTAAAACGTTATTTTAAGTTTTAAAACACTTTCTATAACGTAAAACGTATACCCTCCCCCTTCCTACTTGTTGTACCCCCTCCCTCCCCAACCAAAAAAAATAATTAAACTTGTCATTTTATCACAATCGAAAAATCATTATTTCTAAATCGTTTTTTAAGTTTAAAAGCAATTTCTATAACATAAAACGTATACCCCTCCCCCTCTTACTCTCTTACTGGTTTTACCCCCCTTGAACGGAATTGTAAATTCAGTTTTCGGTTCGGTTACCGGATATATATTTTTTTGAATTCGCTTTATACATTTTTTTTAATTCAGTTTATTCAGTTGAATTTGGTTCGGTTAGACAAATTAACAATACGGTTCTGTTCGACTAACAGATAGGCCTAAAAAATAAACATCGATTAAACTGAACCAAAAAATCCGAAAACCGAACCGCTAGACACCTCTATCGCCGCTAACCTCCACTACTACAAATACAAGCCTGACCCGTCATGTACTCCCTAGGAAATTTTCGACTTCTATCTTAACAATTTCGGCATTTGTACCCCTCTATTTGATGTCTTACATTAATAATATTATATTAATCACCCATTACATTTATATATTAGGTGTAGTTATTTCAAACTCAATATATAATTGTTGGGAATTATAAATGTTTTAATCCTATTAAATGTATACATATATACTCAGTTAGTTTAAATATATATATATATATATACACAAACATGCAAAACCAAATATTATAAATCCTACAAATAAACTATGGATTCCTAAAGATTTATCATATAAATAAAACTCTTTTGTTTTACAAAAATTATAATTTGCATTTATGACGTTTAATTAGGATATTGGGACTATTAAATTTATAAAAAAAACAAATATATAAAACTTTGAATGATTTTATGTTTTATAAAATTCAGGGATTAGTTATGCCCATTTCCAAAACTAAATTCTAATTAAAAGTAAAGTTTGATCATAAAATGATAAACACACTAAACTTGGGGGACCTAATTGCAAATTCGTATCATCTCTTCCCCAACTCTCGATTTTGACTTTGCAGAGTCAAACTAACCTAAAATTCAATTTACAATCGATTGGTTTAGTGTGAATTAACTACAAGTAATGTTACAAAAACGTTGCACGACCGTTTTCCAATGATTCTAACCATGTAAATAATAGAAATCAATGATTTGATTACGGATTTAATTCCATAACCGCTCCCCACCGACTCACGTTTAACTCGAGCGTTTCGTGCGAAACTGGGATATAAAAACCACACTCCCACACTCGCAATACCTCGTACTCACTTCCTACACCCTCAAACTCTTTGCATTTCGCCTCTGCATCACGATCGAGTACCAAGAAACCGAGTTCAAAAGCCTCTGTCGTTCTCCCTCTACACGAAGCCATTTCAGGTAAAAGTAATACCATTAGATTCGTTTCAGACCCTAGAACGAAAGCCCCATGAATTCGGGATCGAATCGATGATCAATCGGTCGAATTTGGAAGCTAGGATTTCGGGTTTTGTATTGGAGACGAAGGGCAACTGGGCTTGGTTAACAAAACTTTAGCGGTTCAACCACTGGACAAGGTATCAAGCCCAGTCCAGTGGTTAGCGTGCGCGTGTGCAAAGGAGAACCGCCCATAGGCGCAGGTTCGAGTCCCAGGGTGGCCGAATCTTGCTCCTTTTTCATTTATCACCATTTTAATACATTCTTTTTGACATTCAAACTTTCCTAGATAATTATTATATATTTATACATATATGAAAAAAAAATAATAATAATAGAAATAGTGTGTTAACTACTTTATTTTATTTAATCTCTTGAAACCCTAAATAAAATAATTGTTAAACAAACCTAATTTTGTTAGTTATTTATATGTTATTTCACTAGTTCTATTTATATTTATAAAAACCTATAAATAATTATTATTGGTTATGATAATTATTTAAATGCTTTAAATTTATAAACACCCAAAATAAACATGTTAGATAATTATTTTATACAAAGTGCAATTAATTTTTATTTTACTTGTCTATTGAAATTCAATCAAAAAGAATTATTAGCTTCTACCATTTTATTTATTGAATGAATTAATTACCCCATTTATTTACATTAACTAATAATTTTATTATATTGTAAAAACCTATTAAACATTTTCTCACTCTATAATTTATTTATAAATTGTTCCAAGTATATTATTTTCCATACCACATTATGTGTATATAACAATTTATATACAATGTTATTTAAACCTTTTTTCACACTATGATTTACTTGGTTTCTAACTAAATAATTAGATGACTAAAATCCAAACATTTTTACAAACACATATGTTTTCTTACCAAACTTGCACAAACCCTATGCATGGTCTCGAATCCCCATGAAACCCTAAACGTTCCAATATCTCCTAAACACCATTTACACATATGTTGAAATTAGGTTACCATTACGCGTGTAGGTTTGTTGTGAGAGTTCCTCACGAGGCCTAACAATCTTTACCAGTTCATACATTCTAGCTTTGATTCAAGTGAGTTCATAGCCCCCTTTCTCTTTACTATTGTTTACAAATACTCGGGGTGGAACATGTTTACATACTATACATATTAAATTCAATACCATTGTTCTCATGCAAATTACTATATGCTTTATGTCTTAAACTGCTTGGTGACCATTACATGTGTTAATGCTAGTACATTCATTAACCTGCTACCCAGGCCTAAGGTAGTATCTAACATGATCATTTATAGGGGAATCCGATTCCAGTTAACACAGACCTTGGCGGGTTTTGTGTGTACCATATTACTATTTTTCCAAAACACAATCAGTGAGATTGTACTTACCAGTTTTCCATTACTTACGGATTGAATTGTACGCTTGGAACCTTGTATGTTTTCACATTCATGCCATAGTTACGCTTTGAACAATATTGAATTGCATATACTTTTTACTTAACTTTTGTTAGTGTCAAAACCTATGTTACTCACCAACTACTTGTAGTTGACATTTATTCACATGTTTCAGGTGCACCCATTTGAGGACCCTACTTGCTCATCTAGGACTTGGACCTAGTTTAATTTAAATTATGTTATGTTTTGAACGTTACGTTTTCCATTTCCTATGTAACGGATGATTTTAAGTTGATGAATAAATATTGTCATTTAATAATAGATGATCATGTGCTTATGAACAACCGCGTCAGCCCCGGCGTTTAATCCGCCGCCGGCCGGAGTGTGACACGTCACATCCGATAAAATAAATTAAGACTTATTTAAAAATTCTTTTTTCTAATTAGTATTTTATTTTTTTCATTAAACGTTTTTAAAAAAATAATCATATAAAGCTTTTTATAAAAACTATAAAATATATTTTTTTTAAGTTGGTGTTATGTATTCAACCCATAATTAATACTTATAATATAGTTCGTTAATTAAAGTTTATTAAACATGTAAAAGACAAAAGAAAATAAAAAAGATTAAAACTGTATTTATAGAGAATTTAGGGAAGCGGGTACAACAAGTAACATTTAGATTAAGAGGGGTATCTATAGCACAACCCTAACTTAAACACACAATGATAAGTATTCTTTAAAGTTAAAACCTTTTAATCGAAAAATATCCTACATTTAACAACTGATCTGTTTAACAATAAAAAGAAAGTGGATGATAGCAGGTTCTTTTCACACTAACGGCCGTTCAGACGAAGAACAAAGTCGGCTGCAAGATAATTGGACGGAAACGTCAAAATTTAGCCCCACAAAAGCAAGCGTGGGACGGCCGTACCCCTTCCACTTCACTGCCGTAATGTTTTTAACAATTTATTATTTTTTAGGACCGTAGTGCAAAGTCAGGGTGGACACTAATATAGTAAAACATGGCACGACATTCCTTCTTCCCTTAGTGCAATGTTGAACTGTGTCACAGAATCCAAGTCAATTGATTACATAATTTGATGATCAAAACTCAAAAGCAATGTTTTAGTAACACAAGGGATCAGACAGTAAACATGTCGTCTTAGAGGTTCACTGGTTTAATTGGATAAAGTCATAAATAATATAGAAGTTAAAACTTTGCATGTAGATAAAAAATATAAAATATTTTGTATTTTGATATGAATTAAAAATTCATTGATTTATTAAACTTCAAATACAAAATTAATTAAAAAAAATGAGATTTTGAAAGGAAAAATAAAAAAAGCAAACAATTGAAATCCAGTCCGACTGGTCGGTTCAAATAAAAACGGTTCAAATTGGCATAAACGGATCGGCTCTATGGCCGGTTCCCGGTCCAACCGGTTTGACTGACAGATACAATCCGGTTCTGAAAACACTGATCAAAGGTTTTGGCATGTTAGCATCGTGAGCGGTTTATTTTTTTTAGACTTAAAATATGAAGATACGTAACTGAGGAATGCATATAGGAATATCCCATGTATCGGCTTTGGAGGACTAAAAATTGCCTGCCAAATTGGATACGTTTCATACGATACAAATTGCCGTGTAAGTATAAAATTTCATAAAAAGATCAAGTGAAAGCATAAATTATCTATAGGTGGTACCTTATCACTTAGGTTATCCATAGTTGTTTCACATTCACGCCATCACGTCACCGCCATATCAACATGGGGCAATCACCAAATCAAATCACTAAGTTGTGTAGTGGTTTCACTATCAACACACAAATATATACATAACACACCCATGCGCCACTTTGCCCGTGATTCCCCTCACACCACCAGCCCCACGCCCCCATTCACGCCCTAGGGAGGCGATGTTTTGCGCCCCACGTCCCAGCCACGGTGGATCACGCCCCAATCATTTCTCCACACGGATATATAGCCTTAGTGACTTGGTCATTTTTCTAAGAAGTAACATGAGCTCCATAGAGATATACGTGATAGAATAGAAGCTTAAAGACCATTATATAATAAAAGTTAGAGAAAACTTCACTCAAGAGGTCAAAATGTTATATTAGTAAAGGCATTAGCTCACCAAAGTTACTTTTGGCCGAGAATGCATAATTATACATTGAGCATATTATCAATATATATAATTACCAACCAAAAGTGAGTAGTAAACTTTTAAGGTTTTATAAATTAGCATATTAAATATAAGTTTAGTGTACTTTTTGTAATTATTCATATCTCATGTATTTATATTGTAATATTATTTACAAAATACAAATAATTACCACAGTTGTGGTAAGTTTCCCCATTCTCATGTGGTATCAGCCAAAATCCTAAGGTTTAGGTTTTGAGTCGTTATCTTGATTCCTTCGGGATTCTTCGTGTCTAATACATGCGTTGATCGTCTTCTTCTAGCAGTCGGCTTCTTGTCTTAATCAAAGCCTACTTCAATCCCTGGTGAGATTGATTGTTATTTGGCTCTGTCTTATCCGACTCAGCCCTGGTGAGAATCGAACTCAGATTTAACATCTGTTATATGAACCCTAGTTCGATCCTTGGAACCTGTTTTGCTTCTTTATTAAGCCCAATTTTCAATCAAGAACCTAATTTCTAATTCAAACCCACCTCTTCTTCAAATCATGGCTTAACCATGCTGTCAATTACGTAGAGAAATGGGTCATTATGCAACTGATTGTCCCACATTATCCTCATATGTGTCAAGGTTAGTTCATTCTAAAGGTAAGTTTACAACATCTGCTTGGTTTGATGATTCAGGTGCCACTACACATATGACGCCTAATACCACTGATGTGCGCCATCCAACTCCTTACTATTGTGTTGCACGGGTCACCTTTGGTAATGGCCACAACTGTGCCTCATTTGAAGTATTGCATAATATATTGGGACATGTGGATTTCCTATTATATCTATGCTAAATAAGTCGGGTTGTCTTGTTGTTACTTCATTTATCCCAAAAACCCATTGTTTGATCTGCCTGTCAACTTGCAAAGGCACGTCGTTTACCATTTGAGACAAATGAAAAACGATCTTCACAACCATTGGACTTAATCCATTGTGATTTATGGGGTCTTATGCCAGGTACTACTGTTGATGAATATCATTACGATGTAATCTTTGTGGATGACTTCTCCCGCTTCACTTGGCTTTATCCACTAGAGACTAAAGTTGGATTTTTCTTTGTCTACAATGTTTTCATCAACATGGTTCAAACTCACTTTTCTAGGATGATTAAAATCATCCAAATTGATGGTGGCACAAAATTTGTCAATCATAATGTTTGGCCACTTCTTCAGGCTAATGACACACATCACCGATTATCGTGTCCATATACACCTCAACAGAATGGATGTACTGAAAGGAGGCATAGGCACATTGTTGAACTAGGATTGTCCATGTTGTTTAATGCACATGTTCCAGCTTCCTACTTGGTAGATGCTTTTAGTGCTGCAATTTATACTATCAACCGTTTGCCTACTATTGTTTGGATGATAAGTCTCTATTTGAGTTACTTTTTAATCAGGTACATGTTTATAGTAACTTCCACACAATCCACACAGTATTCCATGTGTCTTTATTAGGTACAATCCGTAGTTTAAAGGTTACCGGTGTATTGATCCTAACACATCTTGTGTTTATGTTAAATGCCATGCTCGGTTTGATGAGGCATGCTTTCCTTTTTCGGGATATTTCTCCCTAGTGGATTTGTCATCTATTGAGTTGTCACGGTTTTTAGAAGACCCTTCTATTCATCATGCTTCTTCAACAACGAATGGGACTCAAACCGCTCCTATCTTACATGTGCCACACACCACTACACATGAACCGCACATAAAGTTTTATCATAATCACTCAACATCTCAGTTTACCACTATTACCGCCCCTAATTAGCCAGAAACCGACGCATCATTGATCAATTCGTCACCCAACTCAAGAGCTGGGCCGACCGTGTGCAGATTCAACCTGCCCGAGTCAGGGGTCTGACCCAACCGGCTTCTTCGAGTGAACCTGCTCCTACTTGGTATTAGTGTTAGGGGTGTTCAAAAAAATCCGAATCCGAACCCGAATTATCCGAAAATCCGAATCCGAATTATCTGAAAATTCGGATATCCGAATTTTCGGATTCGGATAGTGATTTTCGGATAATTAGGATATCCGAATATCCGAAATATTATATTTATATATTTTTTAATTGTTTTTATTATTTAAAAATAAGAAAATTTGAATCAAAACCCGATATATTATATTTATATATTTTTATATGTATATTTTTTTAATGTTTTTAATTGTTTTTATAATTTAAAAATATTATATTTATATATTTTTTTTTATTTTTATTTTTATTTTCGTATACCCGTTTCACTATCCGAATCCGTATCCGAACTTTCGGATATCCGACTTTGAACACCCCTAATTAGTGTGAGTCTTGGAAGGGGTATGAGTATGGCTGATTTCTTGGATGGGAAGGAAAGCTTGATTCGCAGGTTTTAGTTTTAGTATTAGTATGAGTCTTGGTTTGGTTGACTATTAATTTGTTTTAATTAATTAGATGTAGTTAGGGATAACATCAAGCATGTTTGGGTTATCTTTTGAGTTGTTTTCGTAGATTTAGTATACGTTTTGTTTTTCTTATTTATATGGTTTGTTTTGCAAGTTTTATTGAATGAATGTGTAATGAAGGTTTCGTAAATACTTGTTCCCGGTTCCATCCCGATTAGGGTTGCGAGTGTGTGTACGGTTAGGTTTGTTGCAAGTGATATCAATCTACAATATCTCAAATTAAACTTTAAATCCTAGTTAGATAAAGAAAATACAAGTTCTAATTTTTTATATTTTGTTTAACCTTTTAATATAGTGTGATATTAACTAATCATTTTCTTTTGACATACTTAAAAAATGAAAGGGAGAAAGGGGAGGGAGGTTGCATATTCACACACCGTTTTCTATAATCAACCTTAGATTCCTTGAACATTAAAAATAAAATATAGAACTATCTTTGTTTTGGTGGAAATTAAAAATATAAAGCTTCTATATAAAGTGCATCAACGATGGAAACTCATTATTATGTTCCTTCCAACATCAATATCGGACGGAGAATACAGTTCATGGTCCCACCATTTATAACATCCACTGTGCCGACCAATTGTCATACTACTATTACACAATGGGAATAGTTTTAATAAAAAGTCAATAAACATGACAAATGAAATAAAAATGTTTCTAGAAACTTATTATTATCGCACGCCTCCTAGGCTAGTTGTATCAATATATATGTAGTACTAAAAATGTCTAACCTTAACTGATTGAGGGTTTAATTTAGTTCAATGATGAATATTTGTATAGTTTTAAAAATATATCTAGAGGGTGTGATTTGGCCGTTCTAAAGAAATTATTATTACCACAACATTCAATTTAACATGTAATTAAATAAAATATTTGATTATTTATCAAATATTAATAATTTCCATATTCGTATTATTTGATTCTATCACCGGTGCTTTCTTGCTTTCTGTTAACACTATCTTCTGTGACCAGTGGCGGAGTCAGGAATTTTTTCTAATGGGTCAATAATTTTCAGTATTCTAATGTTTATCAACTCGACTTACAGATTTTTCAGGTCGGGTCGGACTCAAACCAACCCGAATTCTGAAACAAACTCTTATTCTCAATCCTTTGCACTCACTAAGTTTATATAAACTCTAATTCCAAATCATTTGTACCCACTAAGTTTACACAACCTTTAATTCTTAATCCTTTATAGTTTGTAGTAAAATGGAGATGTCTCAACGGGTGAATATGATAATTTATTCTGCTAAATTTTTTAAAACTAACCATAACCTAAAAAGGTTAAAACTAATACATCCAAAACATATAATTCTATACTTGTAGTATTTAATTTGACACCGTAAACAAACTAAATTATAGGAATTTACTTTTACTGATTCTTTTCCCATATATGTTTCAGCCTAACCAATGAAGCCACAAAAATTATCAATGAAACCAAGGTCTTGAGGTTCGATTATGAATAAAATACTACACGACTACGAAATAATTCACACATGAGAAATCGAGATAATCCAAATAGATGAATTCTTAAAGAAAAAAACAAGAGCATGAAAGAAATACTGACTTGCTAGTAGATGAGGTAGGAACTTAACCACCCATGACCTCACTTATGCCAAATAATCCAGGCTGCATAAAAAGAAAAACAAATCCATATCATACTATTAAATTATTAAAATCTAACTCAGTTTACCACTCACTCACGCCATCAGTATGCAGGGGCGGCCCAAAGGGGAGGGGGGGGGGGCCGCGACCGTCCGGGGCCCGGTCTCCTTAGGGACCCGAAGTTTTTAAAATTTTTATTATATATATATATTTATAAAAGGCCCAATCTTATTAACATTAGTTATAAATGGCATTAACCCACTTAAAAATTAAAAAAAAGCCCAATAGATTTTCAAACTTAACAAAAAATAAGAAAATAAAAAAATATTGGGCTGGGGCTGGGAGCGGGAAGGGCAGTCAAAACTCAGAAACGAAGAAGGTCAGAAGCTTAGACGGCAGCGGGGAATTCCAATCAATGTAAATCGGAGTTCTATTGGAATTGAAGATCTACATCGGAGTTATGTTGGATTAGAAGACATCGTCGCTCCTGTAGCGATCGTTCCAAGTTCGGAGAGTCAACACTTCACTTCGATTATTCTCCTGGTGACGATTATTATTTTGCAAAGGAAACAGATTTGGAGTTATGTAGCAATTGAAAAACTTAAAAAAGAGGTGGATACGAAGAAAATAATAAACGTAGAAAAATAGTAAGGAAATAGGTGAAAGAAGGGTACATATAAGACTTGCATTTGAGTAGATGAATGGTTTGTAGTTGAGATTTATTAAAAATCTCAAACATTAAATTACCTTAATTTCAAAAATAAAATTAGGTTTATTGAAAATCTCATCAATTAAATTCAACTTTTAAAATTTGAATTAAAATTTGAATGTACTTAGTTTTATTTTTTTATTTTAAACTAACTTATATTTTCTTTAACTAAATGACTGGTTATTTTAGTTTTTTTTTTGTCTTTATGTTATTTTTTTTTTAAATTAAGTTCTAGATATTTTTTATATTTTATATTTTAAAAATTATTACATTATTTATAATGTGATCGGATTTTAAATCTGGTTTGACGAGTAAACCGCTAATATGACCTGTTCAAATATCTATTCGGTTTTGAAAACATTGATTTAAACAATTAAGTCCATTACTCCGTTAATTCTTTTTATATTGAAAAACAATTGCTTAAGAAATGTTTATTTAGATGAAAACCGACCTACAAAATTTAATATTTAGCAATAGAAAATCGACCTAAAATATTTCCGACCCCCATGCTTAAGGGCTAGTTTATTTTTTACATGTCCAGGGCCCAAAACGTTTTGAGTATTCTCGGGACCGGCCCTGTCTGCATGTCTCTTGCCCTTCGTTTGTTTTCCTTTTCTTTTCATTGTGTCCCTTGTTTAACTAGTTGTTTTCGCCGTCTCTAACCTCTGCGCATACATCTTGCAAAATCAACGTCATGACAAGTTAACAACCCTAAAGCACACTAATAACTAAGGCCCACTATAATTAATTAGGCCCAAATTAAAAAATCAAGGGCAAAAATTATACTTTCAGAGACTCGAACACAAAACCTACTTTAGTGAAAGGAGAAGGAACGAGAAGTTTACCACCCGGACAGAACATCAATTGTTAACCTTTTCTCGCAAAATTAAATAATGGGGTCAATCTCAGAAAAAAGACTGGGGTCAAATGAATACCAGTCTGGGGTCGCTTGACCCCAATGATCCCTTACTACCTCCGCCCCTGTCTGTGACATATCTCACAAATAACCAAACACACATGAATTCCCACACTAAAACACACAAAAATTGTAACTTCATGCACAAAGACATAGAGATCCGCACATGCAAATACAAAAACGTTTTAGATTTGGGTCGTTTAGGGTTAGAGTTTTGAAACCAATTTAAGTTTTTGCGTTTCAAAATAGATTATGCAATGAGTTTATGGTTTTGATTTAGTTCCTTACAGTTTTGAAACTAATATTTCTAGTTTATAGGTTTTAATGTTGGTCACATGTTCTTTATTGAATTAGTAGAGATAGTAGGGAAGATGATAGAAAGCTATAATAAGAATAATAGAGACCACATATTTTAATGGTTTAATTCCTTATTAATGTTAACCGAAGAATTAATATTTTCTTAGTGGAATTGAACAGATGATTGAAAGATAAGTAGATCTTAGAAAAACTCAAATCTACAGTAAATCACACCAAAATTATTTTCTTGGTTGCATACTCTATATGCACCAAAAAAGTGCTCATAACGGTCCATTCATCTCTTTGATAGAGCTGAATAGTTGACAGAGCAGTCAATGTTGTATAATATAGAGATGTTGTAGGTAAATATTTGAAAACATTTAGTAACTTATAATTAGGGGTGGCAATCTTGACTCATTCTTTAAAAAATAGGTTGATTTAGGTAAAAAATCAATTGTATATGGGTCAATTTGAGTCATATTAGATTAGTCAACGGGTCAATTTAGGTCACCTCAGATTAGTTGACGGGTCAATTTGGGTCACTGCAAATTAGTTAATGGGTCAAAATGTATTATAAAACTTGTTAACTTAAAAATAAGGCAAATGGGATAGCTACCCCACCAACGTCACGCCACCACCCACTGCCACCCACTCTACCTCCGCCTCGCCGCCACCACCCCCGCCGCTCACCACCACCAAATCAGCGCGTCAGCGCCCCTCGCCACCCCTCCCCCACTGCTGCCGCCTCCCGCTGCACTCCTCCCCCCACCGCTACCCCCGCCACTAACACCACCCCTTCCCACCACCACCACCCGACGTCCTGCTGCGCTCGACGCTTTGCCGCAACCACCACCCGATGCCATGCTGCCACCCACCCGTCACCGCCACCACCCGCATTCGCCGCCAACCACCCGCAAAAGCCTGTCGCGGCGACCTACCCCAGCCCCAGCCCCACCCCCACCCCACCCACTGCCACCCTAACCACCCCACCCCATCTCACCCCCACCCACCCCACCCACTTGCCTTCACCACGCCGCCATCGCCCGATCCCCGCCACCACCGTCGCCACCCACCCCAAACCCCACCCACCCCACCCCCACCCCCTCCCCACCCCACCCCCACCCACGCACACCCCGTCACACCCCACCATGCCGCCACCCGCCCGATCGCCTCCACCACCCCCACCCCACCCACACACCCCCTCCACCCCCACCCACCCCCACCCCTCCCCACCCAACCCCCACCACCCCCACCCCACCCACACACCCCCTCCACCCCCACCCACCCCCACCCACCACGCCGCCATTCCCGATCACCGCCACCACCGTCGCCACCACACCCCGCCCACCCCACCCCCACCCCCACCCCCACCCACCCCACCCATCACACCCCACCGACCCCCTTCCTCGGACGGTGGCGGCGTGGTGGGGTGTGATGGGTGGGGTGGGTAGGGTGGGGTGGGGATGGGGTGGGGTGGGTGGTGGCGGCAATTGGGCGATGGCGGCGTGGTGGCGGCGATCGGGCGATGGCGGCGTGGTGGGTGGTGATGGGGTGGGGGTAGGGTGTGGTGGGGTGGGTGGGTGGGTGCCGGCGGTGGTGGCGGCGATCAGGTGGTGGCGGCGTGGTGGGGTGTGATGGGTGGGGGTGGGGTGGGTGGCGGCGGTGGTTGTGAAGTCATTTGGACTCGAACCCAATTGATAGTTTTTTTTAAAACGACCCGTTTTGACCCGGACTAATTTTGCTCCAAACCCGTTTTGACCCGAAGTCATTTTGCTCCTAACCCATATTGACCCGAACCCATTCCGACCCGAACCCGTTATGACCCGTGACCCGAACCCGACCGACCCGCCCAGTTTGCCAGGCCTACTTACAATGAATATTTGATGGGTTGTTGTGCTGCAAAGCTCTCGAGGGATTCTTCATATTCCTCATCTTGGTCCACTTATACACCATGTTCCTCGATCTGCAATTGTCTCACTTGAGCTCAAACAATACTTAACTTTCTGGAAAGCCTAACACACTTGTCTTTGGCATCAGCACAAAAATCCTCAGTGCTCTTCAGGTCGTGTTTAGCTCTCGCTAAGCCGGCCTCCATAGTATCTTGTGTAGCACGCTCCCACGTGACATACCTCCAAGCTTCACAAGTTTGTCTTACAGTTTCTTAATTACTAGTTCAACATTGTCTAACTTGAAATCATTAACCTCTAGCCTCCACAATAAGTTCTAGTTCTCAACCTCCAACACACACACACACACACACACATATAAGGGGAGGTTCAAATAAGAAGTGATTTTTTGCTAAGAAACCTAAGAAATGATTTCTTTTTTAACCGAAACCGGGTCAAAAGAAACATAAGAAATGATTTCTTTTTTTTCCACGTCCCATGATTTCTTCCCATCTGCATCTTCTGGTATCAGAGCATGGTTGTTCAAATGGCTCTGCGTAAAGATTAACGCCTTCCTGTTCGTAGATTCACCGGAAAAGGCAAACAAAGAAGCTTTGGTGGGCACGTACCCGATGGAAGAGACATTTGCCGGTTGCATATTCGCCTGAATCCGGTTATTATTAATCGCAAGGAACCATGAGTCAAGTAGGAGAGTCTAGAGATCAAGAGATACCATGGGACGTGGAACCATCTTTCTGTGTTGATCAAGACTTCCACTTAGACAACAGCTGGAGACGGGTGGTTCATCAAAGGATGAGGCAACAAAAGGGGTTCGTTCCGACTTGTGGGATGCAAACGTTGGAGGAAACTGAACCTTAGTGTTTGATGTATGGGACTGAAGCGTGGGGCAAAGGAGTATCATTTGGTTTTAACAATCTGTCCAAATATTTAAAAAAAATAATGATGGCTAGCAGATTGGAAATCACAATAATGTAACTATTGTTGGGGATTTTCTTGTTGGGTCTAGAACAAATTTTTTAATCCAAATGTTCTACTTGTTTTTTCAATTTCTCAAGACTCAAAGGCGAGTCTTTTTTGTAGAGGTGGAAAAGGAGGTCAGGGACCCGGTAACCGAATAGACTAGGAACGAGAAGACCCAGTCGATATGAAAGACGAACCGTGCAGGTAAACTACTAGAATTGAACTAGGAACGCATAGATGTTTCTTTTGACCCAGGTGGACTATTTGAGCGAGTCAAATTAAGTGCCAACAAAACATGACCCAAGTTGTTTTGGTCTAGGGCAAAACTGTAACACCTCAACCCGATTAGGGTTGACGTGTCACACAAAACAGTAATCAGAACAAGATATTAATGTCATAATTAAAGTGCATGACCAAAATTTCCAAATCCTTAAAACAGTTTTAAAAGAAATTTCAAACGTGCTAAACCAATATAAAAGTTTAAAATAGAAATTCCAAACGTCTTAATTAATCCAAATTAAGTCTTTATTTATTCCCTCGTCTTCAACACTCTAAAAGGTTAAAATTTATCTCGTCACACATTCCCACGATTCCCTTGAGTACCTGTTGTAGAAACAAGAGAAAACACAAAAACAAATACGAGTAACGAAAAGACAATAGCAGTTATTTAACTGATACAGAAAAGATCACAAAAATTTTCTGAAGTCTGGTATCGAACTAAACATATAATACTGAAGCTACTGAACTGAACATATAAAACTGAACATACTGAACAGAACATATAAAGCTGAACGTACTGAACTTAACTGAAATATTTACATGACATGGTTATATCAATAAAATAAGTCATGTACTATAAAGGAGTACCCAGAGCCTAAACTGAACTGAACGGTACATGGTTAGCTACCCATGCACCTAATGAGATGGTGTGTGGGCGTACACACATGATTACATCCCCCTGAACTGAACTAGGATCGATCCATACGCCTCTCATATAATGTGGCCAATGTACTCCCTGAGTACTAAGCAAAGGCGCCGTGAACTTTATAAAAACACCATCACGAAAGGTGTCACGTCATTGTCGCCACAATGACGCGTCTGAAATGCTCGGGTAACAGAGTGTCAAAGCTGAGGGGTAGTATAAATATAACTGAACATAATAACACATATCGTCTAAGGGAACATGCAATAATGAGTAAAAGTACATAAGCCTATTGCATGCTTAACAAAGACAATAACTCGATACGATACGTGTCAAAACACTAAGAGGAACAACGAGGAAAATGTTTTACGCTACAAGTAAAAGAAACTAGAATTCGTACCTTAGTCAAAAAGAAAAAGCAACACAAATAGAGTCGTCCTTAACAAACACGAGAACCTATATTTTAAGGGTCTCAACTCAGATTTACAAAAATTTATATTTTAAGATTTGTTGATTGACTGGTTCTGGCGACGGACATTTATGATTCTTAAATTTTGTATTAACTAGATCCTCTATCACCTCATGATTAGAAAGTAAAATTTTAATAAGAATTATTTAGTTTTATGAATATGAAATATTAGTTTCAAATCATAAAATATATGCGTACACATGGGTGTATAAATAAATATAGTGCGACTTTAAATAATGAAATTCCTTCTTCTAAAGAAAAATAATAAATATCATGCATGCTTATCTTCTTCAATGAACTCAAAACCCAGGTCATAGAGATGGCAGGCTGGAGTTCCTTTCACGAACAGAAAGGAAGGAAGAATAGGATGAACAACGCTTTTATTATTTATTCGTATTTATTAGTATGTCTATTTCCTTCGTGAATTAAATTCTAATTATCAAAGCTTGAGTCGCCGGAACAAGTCAACGATAGCATACAACATATTACGATAAACTGGGCGTTTAAAGGACCAGAGTTGTTACCTGATTGCCAAACAAAACGGGTCAGAAATCACAGATTTGCGGAACGGATCGGAGAGGGAAGCAGCTATTCTTTACAATTAGGGTTCTGGAGCGTTAATAACCATCGTTACGTCATAGATTTGGAAAGGATGTTATCTATTCTTTACTAATTTGATTGAAGAGAAAAATAGGGAAAGGATTTGGAAAGAATAATATTCACGCTTGAACCGTACCTCGAGATTTTTAAAGTGTTCCATGGGTCATCGGTCAGGAAAGGTCAGAACACCAGCTACTCAGATTTGCTTCACGTCCCTAATCGCATTAAATTTTGACAACTAATTGCCTTGTTCATTTTATATTATTTAGGCATTTGATTTTATGTACATAAAGAAAGAAACATAATTTTTTTTTTCTGGTTTGACTTTACCACGATTTCAAATTTACTAATCCTATTTCTAAATCCTTAACCTAATAAATGACTACAAATTATGTCATGTGTTAACACCACATTCACTCTCACACTTATTTTCCCGCCCAAACCCACCCTAACCTATTTAAAAAAAGCGCGGGTCTAAACCCGACCCGTCACCCTATATTCGGATCTAACTTAAAAGCCATTTACCCGATCCTTTTGCGCATTCCTAACCCTAATTTTGAACACCGCCTTCACGTTCCTTCTCACTCTGATCGACGACGGCTTGATCTTCTCCATCTCCTCGATTGAATTTTGTCTACGATTAAGATATGAATCATTCCCGATCTTATATTCTTATGTTTGATTTCACTATCATACGATTGTTTTTCTTTAATCTGAACGACCTCAGATCGAACTATTTATGTAGCAGATGGTCGATGCACAAGTGGAAGATGTTGAAGAAATAGCCAATTCGTAGTCCCTTTGCAATACGCGTTATCTAATCGATAGGGTTTTTACTTGGAACTGCAATCCTCTAAAAATTAGGGTGAATGAATTGCAATCCTTTATAAATTAGGTTGTTGTTCTTTATTTCACTTTGCACTTTTGGCCTACAACCCCGTGTAATATACGGGACTATAACCTAATCTAAATATATAATAGATATTATTTTTATTATTATTTATATTATTATTACTATTTAGTATTATTATTAACCTTTTATCGTAACTAAACATTAGTATATTACAAAAAACTACTCGAGGGTGAGTTTGTTTTTGTAAGATGAGGAGTATGATGCAGGAGCATCCCGTTATGAAAATAAAGTTGTGTATCGAGGAGCAAGATATCTTCACAAATGCCAACTTCTGATTTCTTTCCTTGTGATGAAGATCTTGATTGCATTCGATTCTGGTTTCCTTTTCCCATGGCCAAGACAAAATAATAATTACATAACACCATCAATAATAAATCTATACAAACCTATAATTCATCAATTTCACAAATTATCCATACATTTATATACTTATACTTCTATATAAACCATACAAACTCTACATCTATATAAATTAACTATCAATTTCACAACATTAACCATCAATAAAAAAATGAACCCTACATACTACACATCTATATAAATTAACCACCAATTTCACAAAATAATAGATATATTCATCTATATTATTCAAATAAAAAACAATTAAAACATTTATACAAAACTAAATCTCTCAAATCTAAACCTATTACCAAAATATTAAAACAAACATTTATAAATCTATATAAAACTATCCAAATACACCTATAAACACAAAAAATATACATATTACCTCCTGAATTTTCTTGAAATGACGACACGTCGTCGGAAAAACACTCAATCAAGCTTCCAACCCCTCCACTTAGCCAAAAAATTCACCTACACAAGATTTATATTAGAAATTTACGATTATAAAAAAAATTAAAAAAAAAGTAAAAATCGGGTCTAACCACTTGAATAAGAAGAGTAATGGTGGAGAAGGAGGTAGAAAACGGTGGATTTTGAAGAAAAATGGCCGGATTTATGGGGGTCAGCCGAGAGAAGTTTGAGAGAAAAAAAGAGGGCAGAATGAGGAAGAAGGGTTTCTGTCGTGAGTTAATGCCAGGTTAGACCAGTCTCGACGACATGTCGTCGAGATTGGGTATTTTATTTAAAAAATAATTTTTTATTTATACCAATATCGACGACATGTCGTCGATATTAGGTATTTTCTTTAAAAATTAATTTTTTAATATTTTACCAGGCAAAAAAAAAAGAAAAAAAAATTAAAAATAGCAATCGCGACGACATGTCGTCGAGACTAGTTTTCACCTTTTCCCGGTAAGCGCCAAAAGCTTTCACATTTTCCCGGTTAACGATCCCCGACGACGTGTCGTCGAGAAAAGGTGACAAAAAAAGTTCACGAGAACTGACACCATCGCCGACGACACGTCGTCGGGACTGGTCTAGTCAATCTCGACGACACGTGTCATCGAGATAGGTCGTCGAATCTGCCAACTTTTCTAGTACAGTTACAAAGCTTTAAGCTTGCCGACTGAATCATTCGATTCGAATCATTTGAATGAAATCATTCGCTTCTAGAGCCATTTGGTTGCGCTTCCTGCCTGCATCAAACATATAGCTTGGGGTTCACCTTATAACAAAAGGGAGAGTGTGAACAACCCTTACAAATTTCCCCCCGAATCTACCTTAGTGAAGCTTGTTGCAGCTGACCAACATTAGATCACACTTTACATGCATAAGGAATTTCATTAAGTTTATACGTTGATCACTAACATCCAATCATTGTATAAAACCATATATAAGTATTCTAATCAATTTTAATACTACAAATATGATGACCAGTAGAACAAATATGGTGCAAAGTGGTGGAAACATGTGAAGGAAAATGTGATCTAAGGTCTTGAACCAATGTTAATGAACCAATATTAGTTGTAGCAATATATCTAGTAGTGGCTACATGAACAAAATTAGAAGCAACACCTATAACAATAACATTTGCAGCAACAACAATAAGGTAACGTTTGGTATGTAGAATGGGAGGTGGAATGGAATGGACGATTACAATAGAATGAAAAAAATAGTGTTTGGTTAGACGATAGAATGGAATCACCCATTCCACAAGGATTGTCATTCCCTCTAAATCATTCAAATTAATTTCATCCATCCCCTTGTTTTTTTTTCATTCTATCTCCTATTTCACCATTCATCACCACCACACCCTCCTATCACCACCACACCCTCCAATCACCACCAACAACCCACCACCTCCCACCACCGCCTCCCACCACCTCCACCGCCTCCACCACCCACCGCCATCTCTCGCCACCCACCACCATCACCCACCCCCACCTCCCACCACCACCTCCCACGACCGTCACCACACCCCACCGCCACCTCCCGCCACCACCACCATTGTCGCCTCCACCACCCACCACCACCACCTTCTACCATCGCCACCCCCACCCCCACCCACAACCACCCACCACCGCCCACATCACCCACCGTCACCCACCACTACCACCCAATACCGCCACCCACCACCATCGCCACTAACCACCGATTTTATTCATTCGTCTTTTCTAGTCTACCAAATAACATAAAGTAATAATTTATTCCATTCCCTCGTGGTAACCAAACAAGACAATGGAATGGAATGGTCCGTTTCATTCCTTTGTCCATTCCATTAACTACCTCGTTGATTTCATTCCCACGTCCATTCCATTACCCCATATCAAACAGACCCTAATAGTATCAAGAACAATAATTTTACTAGCAATAGCAGTACCAACAAACATTAAATTACATCCATGTAACAATCACATAAGAAATAGTGCACAATTTACATCAGAATTCTTTATGATTATAAAATTGTTTAGAGATGAAAATATTGATTATATAGATAATTGTTTATGGCGTTTTTGACTTGAATTCTTGAGTGGATGAGACGATATTGGTCATGTTGAAATAGGAAAAGTTAGATGTATGTTATTATTGTATACATTAAATAAATTACACTCGCATATTCGATCCTAATCACTATTAACTTTTAATACGTTAAAAGTTACTATAAGCATACTACAAGAATTTTAAGCAGATTCAACGATATGTCTCGACGACATGTCGTCGAAATAGCCTTTCTCGACGACATGTCGTCGATAATGCCTCGTCGGCAAAGTTCCGTCGAGACTGCTTGAAAAGTCGTCGAGAAAACGTCGTCGAGATAGATTACCCCTTTTCTCGACGACATGTCGTCGATATTTGCCCGTCAATAATAACTTTTCACTTTTATAAAAAAAGATTAAATAAAATTTAAATAGGCAGTCTCGACGACATGTCGTCGAGATTGATGTATTTAAATTTTATTTAATCTTTTTTTTATAAAATCTGGAAACCTCAATCCCGACGACATGTCGTCGAGACTGGGTTATTTTAAAAAAAAATATTTTTTTAGAATTTTAAAATTTTCCAGTAATTTAATACACAAAATTCAGAACCTGTCAAACCTGTTATATATTAATACATTTCACACCAATATATTACTTAAAACATCTAACAAAAAGTATACAAATTGTATAAGTTATTAAAAATCGTTCAAATAAAAGTTACAACCAAGTTTATTCATCTTGATCGTCGTCATTTTGGTTGCCGGATTGGTTGCGGTCCTGTTGCATCTGTTTCACGGTCTAATTCAGTTCACGAATTTATTCTTTTAATTCGTTGAATTGAGACTCGGAGAGAGCCGAAACATTAGTGGGCATGTTTCTAACTTTTCTTTCAACTCCCCGGCTTCAACCGCGTCTCTCGCCAAGGGCACGTTTTAGGACCTCTTCCTCATCAACATCTCCGCCGTCTTGTTGCATCCGGGTCAATTCTTCTTGAATTGTATTCTGTAATAAACAAAAAATACACATATAAAAAAAAAATTAAAAATCCGACAGCATAACGACTACAAAATTGATAGCCAACCTACTTAACAATACTCAATAAACATAATAATTCAACAAAACTCAATAAAAACCTATAATAAAAACCAACAATAACCAATATGATTAATATTCTAGTGTATTTCCCAAACTTGGAATTCCCTCATCGATATATACACTTACCCAATTGTTTTGTGCCCGATCGTTGACCCATGTGCCGTGAGACGTGTGCATACGTCTCCAACCATCAATCAGGCTGACGGTTCCACCTTGTTGTACCTATAAACAACAAAAATAATGTTACTAATATTTGACTAACTTATGAATTAATTTTTAGAATAATATTAACAACTTTTGTTACCTCCTCATATCGTCGTTGAGCAAATGACTTGCTCCCACTAGTATTGGCGTATGGTTGTTTAGCTCGGTTTGAAGAATTTTGATTGCAGCGTGCAATATATGTGGGATCAAGGTACAATATGTCGATGAGGGAATTCCAATTGCCGGAACTGATGGACTCATGAGGATGATTCCTTTCTTCTTCCAACTCCTCGTAACCACCAACGGATTCAAAATGTCTCTTTAAAGTAGATTTGCGGTCACGAAATCTACGGGCACAATCATCATGGATGCCCGCAGATATTTGTGGCCACTGCGGTGTGTTACTCCAGCTTTCTAAATCAAAGTAATTCTGTAAAAAAAAGGTAATTAGGAAACACTTAATAATTATGAATGTTAAAATATTACATTTTATACTTACATGAAGATTGCGAAATACGGTGCTTTGATGCTCCCTAGGAATAAACTCCCAACCATAATAGTGTGATGGGATTTTCTCTAGAGCAATAGTTATTTGTCGAACAAACCATCGACCGTTCGGACCGAAAAACTTGTATGTCTCATGGGTTGGATGAAGCTCAAGTGGGAGTGGCTTGTTGCCATTTTGGGCGAACGCCTCCAGCATATCAAGATTTCTACCACGGCCCCTTACTTTTTTCGAGGAAGCTGTTACATGAATTTAAGACTCGCAGATGTTACATGAATTTGAAGAATTATCAAACTAAAATAAGTAACTTACAAGACTCGCATATGTTACATGAATTTGAAGAATTAGCAAACTAAAACAAGTAACTTACAAGACTCGCAATCTGTAGGGAGCCTCCTAGAATTCCGCCGCGGATCACGACCCCCACCGTCACCACCATGTGAATGAGCATAAGTCGCCATATATACCTACATAAAATTGAAGTCAATAAAATGTCAGTGTCTAGATACAACAATAAAATATAAGTGTCTACATACATCAATAAAATAAGTGTCACATACATTACAAGTCAATCAGAATCATCACTAATATCATCGTTGTCGTCCTCATCCGAAGTGTATGTGCCTTCCTCATCATCATCATCATCATCAGCCACAATCTGGGGGTTAAGACTCGAGTGAGCACCTTCACCTAAAGTCGACACCATGGGCAAGTAGCCTAAGTCGATAAACATACTACATGATTGAGTGTCATGTACGATAGGTACCTCACTAGTACTTGGACCCTCGTTAACATTACTTTCAAGGTCTGAGTTGACAACCAAGTTATAATCAGATGATCGAGTGTCGTGAAGTACATCTATCTCGTTAACAACACCGGTATCCTCCCAAAGTTTTCGATGATAAACGTCTTCCACAACCTTCCACTTGCCGATGGGGCGAGAAGGATCTTGGAGATAAAACACTTGCTTAGCTTGAGTGGCTAAAATGTACTGTTGAGCATCATACCATTGACAACCAACATAACTTTGACGGCTAGCGTCGATAATAGTCAGATTGTCCTTTTTAATAATCCGTCCGTTACCCAACGTGTTGAACCATTTACAAAGAAAGACGACAACCGAGTAATTACTTAAATAATTCAACTCTATGATACTCTCAAGTTCACCATAATATGGTGTATCATCTTCTCCGAATGAAACAACACCACTGTTTTGGGTAGTGCGTCCGAGATCACGACTGTGTATCACAAATCTAACACCATTAACGATACAAGCAGTGTAAGAATATGCACTCAATGGACCATGTGCCAATGCCCTGAGTTCGTCGGTACAGTCAGGAGACGTGTTTACATTAGCGTTGAGCCACGGTGAAAACTCAGTTTCTACATTTTTGGCAGGAAACTCGGTTTTAAACTCCCTGTACTCCAACTTTCTAAATCAAAATAATTCTGTAAAAAAAAGGTAATTAGGAAACACTTAATAATTATGAATGTTAATTAGTTACATTTTATACTTACATGAAGATTGCGAAATACGGTGCTTTGATGCTCCCTAGGAATAGACTCTCAACCATAATAGTGTGATGGGATTTTCTCTAGAGCAATAGTTATTTGTCGAACAAACCATCGACCGTTCGGACCGACAAACTTGTATGTCTCATGGGTTGGATCAAGCTCAAGTGGGAGTGGCTTGTTGCCATTTTGGGCGAACGCCTCCAGCATATCAAGGTTTCTACCACGGCCCCTTACTTTTGTCGAGGAAGCTGTTACATGAATTTAAGACTCGCAGATGTTACATGAATTTGAAGAATTATCAAACTAAAATAAGTAACTTACAAGACTCGCAGATGTTACATGAATTTGAAGAATTAGCAAACTAAAACAAGTAACTTACAAGACTCGCAATCTGTAGGGAGCCTCCTAGAATTCCGCCGCGGATCACGACCCCCACCGTCACCACCATGTGAATGAGCATAAGTCGCCATATATACCTACATAAAATTGAAGTCAATAAAATGTCAGTGTCTAGATACAACAATAAAATATAAGTGTCTACATACATCAATAAAATAAGTGTCACATACATTACAAGTCAATCAGAATCATCACTAATATCATCGTTGTCGTCCTCATCCGAAGTGTATGTGCCTTCCTCATCATCACCATCATCATCAGCCACAATCTGGGGGTTAAGACTCGAGTGAGCACCTTCACCTAAAGTCGACACCATGGGCAAGTAGCCTAAGTCGATAAACATACTACATGATTGAGTGTCATGTACGATAGGTACAGCACTAGTACTTGGACCCTCGTTAACATTACTTTCAGGGTCTGAGTTGACAACCAAGTTATAATCAGATGATCGAGTGTCGTGAAGTACATCTATCTCGTTAACAACACCGGTATCCTCCCAAAGTTTCCGATGATAAACGTCTTCCACAACCTTCCACTTGCCGACGGGGCGAGAAGGATCTTGGAGATAAAACACTTGCTTAGCTTGTGTGGCTAAAATGTACTGTTGAGCATCATACCATTGACAACCAACATAACTTTGACAGCTAGCGTCGATAATAGTCAGATTGTCCTTTTTAATTATCCGTCCGTTACCCAACGTGTTGAACCATTTACAAAGAAAGACTACAACCGAGTAATTACTTAAATAATTCAACTCTATGACACTCTCAAGTTCACCATAATATGGTGTATCATCTTCTCCGAATGAAACAACACCACTGTTTTGGGTAGTGCGTCCGAGATCACGACTGTGTATCACAAATCTAACACCATTAACGATACAAGCAGTGTAAGAATATGCACTCAATGGACCATGTGCCAATGCCCTGAGTTCGTCGGTACAGTCAGGAGACGTGTTTACCTTAGCGTTAAGCCATGGTGAAAACTCAGTTTCTACATTTTTGGCAGGAAACTCGGTTTTAAACTCCCTGTACGGTGGATAGAAAAGATGTTCAAGTTATTTATTTATTAAAAACTAAATTAAAAGAAAAGTTTGAGAAAAAACGTACGATAATTAGCTTTTAATTTCAACACAGTTGTCCGACACAAACCATCCTAATGAATTTTTGGCATTTTCACAAAGTGGAGTCATTTTCTTTGCCGACATTGGCCTACATTGTGATGAAAACACAGAGTATTGCCACTTTGGAATGCCAAGATCTTCATTTCTGTCAAGACGATTGAATTTGGTTTGTACATCCTCAAGATACCTAGAGCAAAATGTCAATGCTTCTTCTACAACATAACCCTCCGCTATTGAGCCTTCGGGCCTGGCCTTGTTTCTGACATACGCTTTCAGATTTTTCATATATCTTTCAAAACGATACATCCATCTCATATATACAGGCACACCAAGAATAGCTTCTTCGGGTAGATGAAGAACTACGTGAACCATTATGTCAAAAAAACGATTGCGGATATATCAATTCCAAATTGCATAGTATCTTTACCAAGCTATCATGTGCTTCTTGCATGTCTGTCTTATCTATTGATCGTGCACATATTTTTTTAAAGAATGTGCAAAGGTCACTAATTGCATTTTTAACATCCGCATGCAGACCTATTCGGATCCCTATTGGTAGCAATCGCTGCATGAGAATATGATAATCTTGAGACTTTAACCCGATTATATTTGAATCAACCACTTTATTTTTAAAGTTGGATCCAAAGCCATCGGGTAGTTTCACTTCTTTAATGAACTTACAAAAACATTCTCGATCACTTTGCTTGAAAGAGTAAGGGGCATGTGGTTTGACGACCTTTTCGTTTTTCATTGTTAGCCATAGATTTTGTCGAATGCCTAAAATTGCCAAGTCTTCTCTTGCTTTGGTTGTGTCTTTTGATTTGTCGTTCATTAGCAAAGTACCCAACACGCCCTCACACACATTTTTCTCAACATGCATAACGTCAAGATTGTGTTTTAATTCAAGAGAAGACCAATATTTCAACTCGAAGAAGATACTACGTTTGGTCCAATTCAACTCTGATTCAGCACGGTTTCTTTTCACACCTCCATGCTTAGGATATTTCCCAGGAACACGATCGGGGAGGTTTTCTAATTGTTCTAATATCCGTGTGTTTGTCAATTTCATAGGAGGCTTTCTTTTCTCTTTTTTGCCATTAAACAATAGACTATCTCTCATACGATTATTGGAAGGCAAAAATCGTCTGTGGCCAACATAAGATAACTTATTGATAACACGATAGGAGGGTGTGTCTTCGTTACAAGTAGGGCATGCTAAATAACCTTGACCGCTCCATCTAGACAAGCTGCTACGAGCAGGATAATCGTTGATAGTCTATAATAGTGCCGCATGCATCTTGAATACAGTGTTGGTTGATGCATCTCTCATTTGTACTCCTTTCTCCCACAACATTTTCAACTCATCCACCAAAGGCCTTAAGAAAACATCAATGTCCTTTCCAGGTGATTTGGGCCCTAGAATTAGCAAAGTTAGCATGAAGAAGTCTCTTTCATACATAACCACGGAGGTGTATTATACGCTGTCAACACTACCGACCACATACTGTAAGACTGACTCATATTACCGAAAGGGTTAAAGCCATCGGCAGCCAAACCCAAGCAGACATTCCTTGGTTCTTCTGCAAATTTAGGATATCTCAGATCAAAATCTTGCCATTGTTTCCCATCAACCGGATGACGCATTATAGAATCCCTTGAGCGTCCTGTTTTATGCCATGTCATGTCTTTTGCCGTGAATCTGGAACTATATATTCGTCGAAGTCGAGAAGTTAAAGGAAAGTAACGCAACACTTTACGTGACACTTTCTTGCCACTTGTGTTTGGGTTAACCCATCTGCTCTCGTTACAAATCGGGCAGTTTTCCTTTGACTCATTCTCCTTCCAAAACAGAGCACAGTCATTTATGCAAGCATGGATAGATTGATATCCTAACCCAATCTTTCTCAACTTCTTTTTAGATTCATAGTGAGATTCAGGAATGTGATTCTCTTTCGGTAATGCAATTCTGAGAAGCTCTAAAAGTTGGTTAAACGAAGTATTCGTCCACTTGTTCATAACTTTAATATGCATCAATTTTGCTAAAAAGTTTAGGGAAGACATCCAACTACAACCAGGGTATAACTCGGTACGGAGCTCTTCAAACAACGCATCAAATTCCGGGTCTAAACCAGCTCCACTTCCATCTTCATCAGTATTTTATTCATATGTATTTTGTTCCGCCATAACATCATCAAGTGCATCAAACATCTCATGATCAGTTGCTGCAACACTTGTATTTGTAGCCCAAAGTGCGTCTACATCCGAAGCATTAGCATATTCCTCGCCATGATAAAACCGAGTGTCGTATGCTTGTAGAAACTCATTAACACGTATGTGTGAATAAACAAAAGACGGACTTTGCCGATAAGAGTTGGCACATTTTTTACACGGGCAATAAATCTTTCCATCTTCGTCAACATAGTTTTTGACATTATCTATAAACTTTTGAAGACCTTTTATGAAATCCGGATGATTACGATCTCGCAGTGCAATCCAACTCTTATCAATTGTCATAACTGTTTTTTATTAACTGATAGCACATCAGATGGAATATCTACAGGTGATGGATCCTAACCCACCTTTTGAATATTCTATCTCATATGTATACATTTTAACGTGTTGACTATTCAAGAATAAATCGACAGCATTTCCCCTTAACCTTCCAAGTATGTGTATGAAACGCAAACTCGAAGAGTAGGAGAAATAGCTACCAATTTACTCTTGAATAGTCAACTCGTTAAAACGTATACATATCCTAAATTTGATAGAATATTCAAAGGCAGTCCCAAACGTGGACAATCCAAAATTTAACTCTATTAGTTAAATTTCGGACGGGTATTTTCTAAAGGGTACAATCCATAATTTATCTATGTTAGTAAGTCAAACACGAACCGTTTGTTTTTTATCAGATTTTTCAAAAAATATACTTTATATAATAAATTAAACTGATTACGTATCTTTTGCTAAAATAATAAACCAATTTTCCAAGATATTTGTGTTAACAAAGGATCGTGTTCGAGTTCGATATACTAATAAAGTGTTACATAATCTAAACAATTTTTAGTTTAGTAGAAAAGTGTTACCTTTTTAATGCAGTCAAAGTCAAGCGGAAAGATAAAAGCTAAACAAGAAATCCTATAAATTCGTTACAAATGTATTAGATATAAAAAATCAAACAAATATAAAAAATAAAAACGGATTAAAAAACAACAATATATTCTTTTAATTTATACAAATACCCAAAAAATAATGCATACAAGTATTTGAGTCAAAACAAGTGAAAGGTTCGTGTTCTAATTACTAACATATATACATGGACATATTCATCTATACTCATACAAACCATACATACATAACACCACCAATAATACATTTCACAAATACATACAAATACCCAAATAAATAATACATACAAACTATACATTAAAAAAATATATAACATTATACAATTCATACAAATAATATATACATAAGACAACCAATAATACATTTCACAAATACATACCAATAGTCAAATAAATAATACATACAAACTATACATTACAAAAATTAAATAACATTATACAATTCATACAAATAATATATACATAACACAACCAATAATACATTTCACAAATATATACAAATACCCAAATAAATAATACATACAAACTATACATTACAAAAAATAAATAACATCATACAATTCATAAAAATAATAATTACATAACACCACCAATAATAAATCTATACAAACCTACAATTCATCAATTTCATAAATAATCCATACATTTATATACTTATACATCTATATAAACCATACAAACTCTACATCTATATAAATTAACTATCAATTTCACAACATTAACCATCTATAAAAAAAAATGAACCCCACATACTACACATCTATATAAATTAACCACCAATTTCACAAAATAATAGATATATTCATCTATATTATTCAAATAAAAAACAATTAAAACATTTATACAAAACCAAATCTCTCAAATCTAAACCTATTACCAAAATATTAAACAAACATTTATAAATCTATATAAAACTATCCAAATACACCTATAAACACAAAAAATATACATATTACCTCCAGAATTTTCTTGAAACGACGACACGCCGTCGGGAAAACACTCAATCAAGCTTCCAACCCCTCCACTTAGCCAAAAACTTCACCTACACAAGATTTATATTAGAAATTTACGATTATAAAAAAAAATTACAAAAAAGTCAAAATCGGGTCTAACCACTTGAATAAGAAGAGTAATGGCGGAGAAGAAGGTAGAAAACGGTGGATTTTGAAGAAAAATGGCCGGATTTATGGATGTAAGCCGAGAGAAGTTTGAGAGAAAAAAAGAGGGCAGAATGAGGAAGAAGGGTTTCTGTCGTGAGTTAATGCCAGGTTAGACCAGTCTCGACGACATGTCGTCGAGATTGGGTATTTTATTTAAAAAATAATTTTTTATTTATACCAATATCGACGACATGTCGTCGATATTAGGTATTTTCTTTCAAAATTAATTTTTTAATATTTTACCAGGCAAAAAAAAAAAAGAAAAAAAAATTAAAAATAGCAATCGCGACGACATGTCGTCGAGACTAGTTTTCACCTTTTCCCGGTAAGCGCCAAAAGCTTTCACATTTTCCCGGTTAACGATCCCGACGACGTGTCGTCGAGAAGAGGTGACAAAAAAAGTTCACGACAACTGACACCATCGCCGACGACACGTCGTCAGGACTGGTCCAGTCAATCTCGACGACACGTGTCGTCGAGATAGGTCGTCGAATCTGCCAACTTTTCTAGTACAGTTACAAAGCTTTAAGCTTGCCGACTGAATCATTCGATTCGAATCATTTGAATGAAATCATTCGCTTCTAGAGCCATTTGGTTGCGCTTCCTGCTTGCATCAAACATATAGCTTGGGGTTCACCTTATAACAAAAGGGAGAGTGTGAACAACCCTTACAAATTTCCCCCCGAATCTACCTTAGTGAAGCTTGTTGCAGCTGACCAACATTAGATCACACTTTACATGCATAAGGAATTTCATTAAGTTTATACGTTGATCACTAACATCCAATCATTGTATAAAACCATATATAAGTATTCTATTCAATTTTAATACTACAAATATGGTGACCAGTAGAACAAATATGGTGCAAAGTGGTGGAAACATGTGAAGGAAAATGTGATCTAAGGTCTTGAACCAATGTTAATGAACCAATATTAGTTGTAGCAATATATCTAGTAGTGGCTACATGAACAAAATTAGAAGCAACACCTATAACAATAACATTTGCAGCAACAACAATAAGGTAACGTTTGGTATGCAGAATGGGAGGTGGAATGGAATGGACGATTACAATGGAATGAAAAAAATAGTGTTTGGTTAGACAATAGAATGGAATTACCCATTCCACAAGGATTGTCATTCCCTCTAAATCATTCAAATTCATTCCATCCACCTCTTTGTTTTTTTTCATTCTATCTCCTATTTCACCCTTCATCACCACCACACCCTCCTATCACCACCACACCCTCCAATCACCACCAACAACCCACCACCAACAACCACCTCCCACCACCGCCTCCCACCGCCTCCACCACCCACCGCCATCTCTCGCCACCCACCACCACCCCCACCTCCCACCACCACCTCCCACGACCGTCACCACCCCCCACCGCCACCTCCCGCCACCACCACCATTGTCGCCTCCACCACCCACCACCACCACCGTCTACCATCACCACCCCCATCCCCACCCACAACCACCCACCACCGCCCACATCACCCACCGTCACCCACCACTACCACCCAATACCGCCACCCACCACCACCACCGCCACTAACCACCGATTTTATTCATTCATCTTTTCTAGTCTACCAAATAACATAAAGTAATAATTTATTCCATTCCCTTGTGGTAACCAAACAAGACAATGGAATAGAATGGTCTGTTTCATTCTTTTGTCCATTCCATTAATTACCTCGTTCATTTATTCCCTCGTCCATTCCATTACCACATACCAAACAGACCCTAATAGTATCAAGAACAATAATTTTACTAGCAATAGCAGTACCAACAAACATTAAATTACATCCATGTAACAATCACATAAGAAATAGTGCACAATTTACATCAGAATTCTTTATGATTATAAAATTGTTTAAAGATGAAAATATTGATTATATAGATCATTGTTTATGGCGTTTTTGACTTGAATTCTTGAGTGGATGAGACGATATTGGTCATGTTGAAATAGGAAAAGTTAGATATATGTTATTATTGTATACATTAAACAAATTACACTCACATATTCGATCCTAATCACTATTAACTTTTAATACGTTAAAAGTTACTATAAGCAGTATATAATTATAATAATGTATGTTATTTTTTATTAAAATAATTTAGAAAATTGTATTATTTAAATTACACTTGGGGTAACCTTGATTGTATGACAACCATAGTTAACTTTTTTCACAACCAACGAATACTATAAGTCCGGCCACTCGGGTAAACTCATTGGTGAAAGGCCACCCACGTCCACGAACGTAGACAACGCTTGTGACCCGGCATGCCCACCATTCCAGGGGAAACCCACCACCCGAAGGCCCACTATGGTAAAACCCCTTGCCATCTGAGCATATGGGGATGCCTCCTTCCAAATTAGTTAATCTGGGACTCATAGCCAACCATAATTATTTTATGGATTATTGGATTTAGTAATCCCATCTTTTACAAATTAGCCAATAATAATCCCAACTAAAAATATTTTTACCAACGATCCGTACTTTCAAACTATTTTCTTACATTGGTCCCCCCGTTAAAAAAACTTAACGCCGTTAGATTTTATATGACAAACCACCGGAAAGTCGAGTCAAGCTAGCAGTAGTCTCGTGGTAGCTTTTGACATTGGCTCTGATGGTGTTTAACTAGTCTCGTTAAACACCAACGTTGTCTCTGTTTGGACTTGTCGGACAAACGACCATAGCCAATTTCAAAACCCACCACGAGATCACTGCTAGCTTGGCTCGACTTTCCGCTGGTTTGCAGATGTCCACGTCATATAAAATCTAACGACGTTAAGTTTTTTAACGAGATGTCCAATGTAAGAAAATAGTTTGAAAGTAGGGAATGGTGGTAAGAATATTTCTCAGTTATGATTATTATTGGTCATTTAGTAAAAGGTGAATTTATTAAAATTCAATAATCCTTATTTTAATTATAGATTAAAGAATAATTGCATATTTATATTTAGGGTTATTGGATTTTAATAATCCCACCTTTTACCAATTGGCCAATAATAATCCCAACTGAGAATATTCTTACCACTAGTCCCTACTTTCAAACTATTTTGTTACATTGGACTTCCCGTTAAAAAAACTTAACGCCGTTAGATTTTATATGGCGTGGACATCTGCAAACTGCCGGAAAGTCGAGCCAAGCTAGCAGTGGTCTCGTGGTGGGTTTTGAAATTGGCTTTGGTGGTGTTTAACTAGTCTCGTTGGTCAGGCAAGTCCAAACAGAGATAACGGTAGTGTTTAACGAGACCAGTTAAACACCACCAGAGCCAATTCAAAACCCACCACGAGACCACTGCTAGCTTAGCTCGACTTTCCTGTGGTTTGCAGATGTCCACGCCATATAAAATCTAACGGCGTTAAGTTTTTTTAACGGGGAGTCCAATGTAACAAGATAGTTTGAAAGTAGGGACTAGTGGTAAGAATATTCTCAGTTGGGATTATTATTGGCCAATTGGTAAAATGTGGGATTATTAAAATCCAATAACCCTTATATTTATAAGGGTGACATGGAATCCAATTGAAGAAACAAAAGAGCCCAACAACAACTGGCCAGTCTCTCTCTTTTTAGAATTGTAGGAAAGAGATTTTAAAGATCAAAATAGAGCTATCGGGCTCTATCGTATATTGGGCTTTCTCTTATGGAAAGTAGCGTGCAATAGTTATCTGCCAGCGATCAAGGTTTCAACGAGTGGCAGGTTTGTTAGTTAATAGTTATTTTACTTTGTGTATGGAAATTAGTATAAACATTAAACCTAAAACTATCTAGTAGCTAGCTTACAGAGAAGGGAACAATCATACTCTTAATTTTGTGATAGAAAGAAGTGACATTCTTGGGGAAACTTAGCCACCCTAATGTTGTTAAGCTCTTTGGATATTGCTGGGAAAAGAAGAACTTTCTTCTTGTTTACGAATATATGCAAAAAGGAAGCTTAGATATGCATCTCTTTGGGGGTATGTATTCAAATCTACACCAAAAACACGAAAAAAAAATATTTTTTATTTATTTATTTTAATTTGGAATTTGCAGAAGGCGCAAAACCACTTCCATGGGACACAAGGATCAAAATAGCAATGGGAGTAGCTCAAGGCCTTGCACACTACAGAAAATAATGTCATTTGCAGGGATGTGAAATGCTCAAATATTTTGTTAGATGAGGCAAGTAAAAGACCAATCAATATTACTTCAAAAATGTGTATATGATTATGTGTACACATGTTAAGAATTTTGATGTTCTTTGTTCAATACTTTGGTTTATATTTTTTATCACATTAATATTTCAGAATTATAATGCGAAGCTTTCGGATTTTGGGTTGGCAAGAGTAGGTCCGGTCAATGGAGAATCTCATGTCTCAACAGCCATAGTAGGCACCTATGGCTATGCAGCTCCTGAGTATCTGGCAACTGGTTCGTTCTCCTACCTCTTTGTGCAAGCATATATGCTAGCTAGAGGTTGCAAAAGGGACATGTTATATGGTTTGAGTAATAGGTCAAAATGAGTAACTCTGGTAATTACAGGTTGCCTATACGTCAAGAGTGATGTTTACAGTTTTGGAGTGGTGATGTTGGAGCTGATAACAGGGGTAAAAGTTCTTGATGCTATTCGGCATTCTGTGAATCATAACTTGGTTGACTGTGCTAGACTTTACTTAAACAATGTAAAGAAACTTGAAAGAATTATGGACCCGCGGTTGGAACAAGATTACCCCCCAAAAGGAGCTAGTAAGCCTTTGATCTCATGAGACATTGTCTTGAACAAGAACCAAAGAACCGGCCTTCTATGGAAGAAGTGACGTTGTGTTTGCAAGGTATCAATGCAATCAAAATGAAACCGAGCCAGTCAAAGGCTAATACCAAGCGCGCGAGTAATTGTTATCATTAAAACTACCAGTACGTGGTCTCCCGTTCGAAGTAAGATTGAGCCTGGACAGAGACAAAACGAACCAAACCGAAATATGGGGAATTTAAAATGAGAACCAGGGACACGGTTGGTGGTTTTAGCCACACGTATCTTCATATTGGTTGGATCATTAATGCACCATATAAATTGGTTCTTGAAAGTTCAAACGTGATGGCTGGAGTTGGTGTGGACACTAGATTAAGACTCAGGATGAAAAATCAAGTAGTCTTTATCATTTAGGGTGCCTTCTCCTTTCCTCTTTATCAATGAAATGCCAACCAAAGCTGACTATTTCAATTGCATTGTGTTTTCATATTTCCAATTCTTGACTTAGTATGTTCATGAAAAGCTTTGCATATTCGTCGAAAATTGCATCTTCATTTTCTTTATTATTTTGTTCTGACTGATGTTCAGACTCAGAATACTTCTTTCATAAGATGATAACTTTGAACGAAATCAAAGACAATTCGTTTTTGAAAACAATTATTATTGGCCAACTCGAGTTATTTGTTTTCACATAATTGAGATCACGTAAGAGTAACCAACTTCGCTTTTTGTTCGTTATGTTTGATTAATTGAAATTGTTATTTTTTTTACTTGAAAAGTTTTAACACTTAACATAATATGTAACCATAACTCGGTTTATATAGACTAACCTTAACTTGCTAGCCTAGACATTACCAAATATAATAAAACCCTAATTGCAACCAATTAGCAAATTTAATAAATTCAATGGGTTCATTGGGTCGGACCCTCCACCTACTTGTGTTGGGCTTAATAACCGGATATTACGAACACGTTTCTCTAGCATGTCTTTAACTGAAAAAAAGTTGGTTGTTACCAAGAATAACAACAAGAAGAAGGGTTGGTGATGGTGGTGGTGAAGTCAAACGACAGAGAAGAAGGGGATAATGGATTTGATGTGGTTAATCCTAATTAATACATATTTCTAATTGAAAAACAAAGATGCACCTCACGTGGGGGGAAGTTCACGGATTCTTTAGACGACGTCACGATTTAAGAAGAAAACATTTAAAAAATGAAAGTGCAATAATCGAAAGTGTCAAAACATTTAAAGTTAGACGAAAGTGACAATTTCAACCTAACCTTTTAGGGACGAAAAACGAATTTTACTCAATATTTTAACTAAAATCACTTGAAAGAAATTTTCCTTTAAAATCAAGCAATTTTATTAGGTGTTAGATATTCCAATATTATGAAACTTTTTTTAGTTATTAAAACTTTAAACTAAATAATATAAATGAAACATATATGAATCGACTAGTTATTATTGAGTGATTTTTTAAACTAACGTGAAGTAAGAAGTAATAGCGAGGAAAAAAATTCATTAAATTATATAACCAAAGTTTCAAAATTTCCAATGTAAGTCAAATTTAAAGGAAAATAATCACTATGATTTATATATGATCTCTTTAAGTCATTTAATTAATTTTTTTAAACATTTATAAAAAAAACTTGAGTGACTTTAGAGATAATTTTTTTTGGGAGAATATCATATATTTGGGGCAATCACCGTCACATCAACATGGACAATCACTACGTTGCGCAGTGGTTTCACTATCCACACATATGATGCCCCATTTACCCGTGAATGAAACCCCTCTTGCTTGATGCCCCACGCCCCCAATCACATCTATGGAGGACGGTGTTTCGTGCCCGTGAAGAGCCAGGTGGCTCACACCCTCGCTAAGAATAGTCTTAGAAAAACTTATTACGTAAATCCAACTAATCAAATCCGATTAAATCGGGCCGAATATAGAGTGCCATCTAACTCCGGTTGAAACTACCAAGCAGATGCCCAGAAGCTTAATTTCTGTATTTGAACATTAAATACCGGTTGAAACTACCAAGCAGATGTCCAGAATCAAACAACTCCTTTTTCAAGGTTAGCCACCACCAAACAATGAACAACCAAAGCCAATTCGTTAATGTCGTGTATCCTCCAAATCAACCACCAACGGCTCCTCCACCTTCACACCACCAGCCACCACCGCAGCAGCCTCAGTATGCCGCCAGTGTCCCGGCTCACTATGCGGCTCCTCCTGCCTGCAACGCAAACTGGTCCAGCGGCCTTTGTGCGTGCTGCTCCGATGTCCCCAACTGTAAGTCTTACCTTTTCTTTAAATCTTGCGGTACAACTATCTATGCACAAGGTACAAGCAGATTCATTACAATGTGTTTGTGATTTGTGAACCACAGGTTGCTTAACATGTTGGTGTCCATGCATTACTTTTGGACAAATAGCAGAGATTGTTGACAAAGGAAACACTTGTAAGTTCATTAATTATGACATGCTTACTATTTTTCAAACGTTACAATTTCTGACATGACACAAACAAATTAAAAAACACGTTTGATTTGTAAAATTGTTTTTTGATATTAAGAAAAAAGATACTTACTTTTGACTAGGGCTGTAAACGAAACGAACTGAACCGAACGAAGCCTTGTTCGTGTTCGTTCGTTAAGCATTGGACTTGTTCACAAACACTAATCGAATGAAATTTCTTGTTCGTGTTCGTTCGTTAAGGATATGGGTTTGTTCACGAACGGTTCACGAACGTTACCGAACGAAGCGTTGTTTAGGACTTTTGATGTCAACCCTAATGTTTATATGATTTAGGATTGAGTGAAGCTTACATTATTTAGAACTGGGAACTTAGAAGCCCTAATCGAGTAATAGTGGATAGGGAAATGACGCATAAATGAGAATATGGTTTCCTAGTTTACTTAATTAATTGTTAGGGTAATAAAAAAATTTAAAAATTAAGAAATATAAAATGTTTAGATAAAATAAAACAATAATATACAAAAATCTTAATGAACATCTTAAAGAAACGAAAATGAACAAACATAAACGAACGTAAATGAACGAACGTTCACGAACAACTTACCGAACGTTCACGAACACAATTGAACGAACGAGACATATGTTCATGTTCGTTCATTTAGTTAATCGAACGAAAATTCTTGTTCATGTTCATTCATTTATTAAACGAACGTAAACGAAATTCCCGCCGAACGGTTCATGAATTGTTCGCTGAACGTTCAGTTCGTTTACAGCCCTACTTTTTGACATTTTATTTTGAGACGAAGTTATATCTGATGCTCATTGTTCACTCATCGGTAACACGCTTAATGTTTAATACAGCTTGTGGAGAGCATGGGGTGGTCTATGGATTAATAGAAGCTTTCACATGTTGTGGATGCATATATTCTTGCACGTACCGGACTAAAATGAGGACACAATACGGATTGCGTGAATTTCCTAGTAACGATTGCCTTGTTCATTTTTTCTGCGAACGATGTGCCTTGTGTCAATCAAGAGTCGCGGGATTGACATATCGATAGGTAAAGACACTTGCTTCCCTGCATCCATCTAAATGTTAAATACATACATATAATCAATATTAAGTATAGAATTATATACAATAACCACATGAATGAAATAGTTAATTTTGATTTTATGAAAGAATAAAAAGTCGGTTTAAAATAACGTGAAAGTTGAAGGGGGTAATTCGAAAATAGTTAATTAATATTTAGTTAATACTTTGAATGTTTAGATAAAGTTATTATATGTTTATATATTGTTTTATTAGAGTTAAAGTAGAATTAAAAGTGGTGTTTGAATAGGATTGAAATACTTGATTAGCAAGGTTTATTTTAGTATAAATATATTGGTTAAGAGTTATTGTAAGTAAGTGAAGAATTAATAAAAATAAAGAGTCGATCTTGATTGAGATCAAATTTTATGTATGTGCTTTTGGGCTTGATTTGCAACAATAAATACATGTAATTATTATTTTATCTCTGATATACAATGCTGTTATGAAATCATATAATTGTCTCTCTCTATCTCATGTTATGTCTATGTATCAAACTTTACTTATAAATGATTACCTAGTTTTTATTTGTTATTGTTTTTCTTTTAACAACAACTTAATATATTTCTAATTCTAACACTACTGTCCACTGCGGTACTTGAACTCTCGATCTCTTATGAAGGACATCAATTTAAGACACATGAATACTCTATATTAAAATAAATTTGGTTATTAATATTTTCTAGTTTTGTATTTTTTTTTATCTAATTTGATTTTAATATAAACTTATAATTATAGGGTGGCAAGGTAATATAGAGAGGCAAAACTATGGAGTACAAATGCCGCCAATGGCCCCAGGAGGAATGTACCGTTAAGTAACGACACATCATGAATGATATCATAAGTTTGTTTGTATTTAATGGTTGTGAAAACAGAATCTTATATTGGCTTTTGTAGTGTGAATATTCTTATCAAATATCAATCAAGTATTTAAGAAATTTTGTTTTATATATAGATATATGCTATCTTGTTTGGCACTAACAAAAATTGATCGACTCGGTGGCCATGTGATCCATTAAATACAATTTCTTATTGTGTCCTAAACATGTGATCTGCCATCTATTTTATTTTGTATGATACTTCGATATCGACTGATTTGAATATTTATTTTTTACGGATGAAAGGTTGTGAATTAACTATTGATTCGAGCGATTCGAATCAAGTTGAATTAAGTAACCTAAGTTGGATATATGTAATGCAAATACAAAACTGTTAGTATCGTCACAGTAAAAAGACATTTTTGCCCGCAACCAAACTTTAATTTAAGAATATGTATTTGTTTAGTATGAATTAATTAAGCAATAAAACTATTGAAATCGTAACAAGAGTAGTGGAATGAGATAAGGACTTCCAACAAAAGCTTGAACTCACTACCACCCACCGCATAACTAGTCTCAAATGTTCCTTTACCGATTCTCTAGAATTATGTACTCGAACAACGTCAGCGTTAAGCCGGTGAGTTCATGACTACCGTCACATGAAAATAAACAAGTTTAATGTATTATTCTACAAGCAAATCAACACTCATACCGTACAACTAAAGTACGCCTGCTTATATATACACACAAATTAACACATTTTCAGTATCACATGTGTGTCTGATGACCCCGCTCAAGAATATAACTAGGATATTGATTTTATGTATATATATATCCTGTGCACACCCCGACTTAATGATTCGATCTTTCCTAAAATACTATTTAAATTTAGCATAACACACTTTGTTCAAAACTTGTAACTCATCAAATAAACATTTAACCATGTAATCAACCCCTAAGTTTAAATAAAAATGGAAACTGAAACATGAGACGTACTGATCACCACAAAATATAATAGGGTAGACTAACGTGAAGTAGACATCCTGTTGAACCACCAGTAAAAGGACCGTATTGTCACATTAGGAACAATATTGTCACATTATATAGCTGGTTTAAAACGCAACTTCTTAGGAACAGTACTTTTCTTCTATTAAACTGTAGTGCCACATGTCACTTTACTATTGGTTAATTTTTTTTTAATTCTGACTTTTTTCCTTCATATATACACTTTTTTACACACTTGATGATAATTGATAGGTTCAAATATATAGGGCCTAGTTATATATCCGGTTCCGTGGTCCGATTCCAAGATATATGTACTCACCTTATTTCTAATAATTCAAACGATTAATGTTTTAATCTAGAGATGTTGGAACATGCATTCAAATGAAATGACATAGCTAAGCATTCCACGATGGATCCTTTTATATATAAGCTAATAGATTATTCTACTCATTAACAAATTTATGTGTCACGTTCCTTCAACTAATCTTCTTTCAATTTGCCTAGCTTCATTTCAAAATAGTTTCAAAGCAATTTGTCATTAAATAGAGTAAACTGCAGTTTTTGTCCCCGAGGTTTGTTGCTATTAACAGATTCAGTCATTTCTTATGAGTATGGGTCCTTAATGTTACATTTCTTAACAAAATTCGTCCAATTTCGTTAACTTCGTTAAGTTTTTCAGTTAAATCATGTTAAATGACTAAAATACCCTCTTCATCCCCCACTCCACCACCACCAGCCGCCACCACCACCGACCGACCACCACCTGCCACCCTCTCTTCTGGCAGCCCGTCTCCGGCGGCCAACCACCACCTACCACTACCTGCCACCACCGTAAATCCACAAATTTCTAGCAGAATTCATTCGTAATCCGATGATGTGGTTGACGAAAGCACGGAAGCCAGGTGCGGCCAGATCAGACGCCGTTTTGAGATGCGGAGGATCGCCGGTGATGATGGTTTGGGGGTTTGAGATGGGGAGGATCACCGGATGAATGGTTTGGGGGGGTTTGTTGGTGTAAAGACATTTTGATTAAATTTCTGTATTAAAAGAGGGTATTTTAGTCATTTAACGTTAATTAACTTAAAAACTTAAAAAAGTTAACAAAATTGGACGAAAACTGTTAAGAAATGTAACATCAAGGACTTCTAACAAAAGCTTGAACTCACTACCACCCATCGCATAACTAGTCTCAAATGTTCCTTTATCGATTCTTTAGAATTATGTACTCGAACAACGTTAGCGTTAAGCCGGTGAGTTCCAGACTACCGTCACATGAAAATAAATAAATAAGTTTAATGTATTATTCTACAAGCAAATCAACACTCATATCGTACAACTAATGTGTGTCTGATGATCCATCTCCACATTAACACATTTCCAGTATCACATGTGTGTCTGATGATCCATCTCAAGAATATAACTACGATATTGATTTTATGTACATATATATCGTGTGTCCTCACACCAGGACTTAATGATTTGAGCTTTCCTAAAATGCTATATAAATTTATCATAACACACTTTCTTCAAAACTTGTAACTCATCAAATAAACATTTTAGCATGTAATCATCCCCTAAATTTAAATAAAAAAGGGAAACAGAAACATGAGACGTACTCACCACACACAATATATTAGGGTACACTAACGTGAAGTAGCTAGACATCCACCACCGGTAAAAGGAGCGTATTGTCACATTATATAGCTAGTTTAAAGCACAACTTCTTAGGAACAGTACCTTTCTTCTATTGAACTGTAGTGGCACGTATCACTTTACTATTGGTTAGAGTTTTTTTTTCTTAAATTACGAATTTTTCCCTTGGTATATACATTTTTTTGCACACCTGACAATAATCGATTGGGTCAAATAGGGCGAAGTGATTCACCTTATTTCTAATAATTCAAACGACTAATGTTTTAATCTGGACATGTTGGAACATGCATTCAAATGAATGGTACAGCTAACTAGCTAAGCATACCACTTATGGATCCTTTTATATTTAAGCTAATACTCATTAACAAATTTATGTGTCACATTCCTTAAACTAATCTTCTTTCAAGACTAAATTATATTTTTTATCATTTATGTTTGTTTAAATTATGGAATGAGTCCTTTAAAATTTTGACTTTCACTTATTGTCCTTTATTTGAAAAGTTCTCTCATTTATTTCACTAAAAGACGTTAAACTTTTCAGTTAAGTCACCTCAGGTACAATGCACATGATGGTATTTTAGTCTCTTACATTTAAATAATTATGATGGTATTTTAGTCTCTTACATTTAAATAATTATATTAAACCATTAACCAATTATTATTAACATACGGGGGTCCATTTGAAACACCAACCAGCCCCTACTATACCCTCATCGTCTCCCCCCTCACCCATTTGTCTTCTTCATCGACTATTTCTTCTCCGATCGTTTTTCCGACCACAATCTCCAGCACCACACCACCGTCTGACTTTTTCTCCGTCTCTCTCGCTGGTACAACAACTATCGCAGACAACACTTGAGTTTGTTTTTTTCCAGTTGTATGCTCAGATCCGAGAACAAGGAAGAGGCGGCTAGCCTTTTCGGCGATCTCGAACCTGACTAAAGAATCCCAAATCCGGAAGTGGAAACACCATTCCGTATCTCCACCTCCGACGACCACACTTCTAATATTAGAACCTTTATGATCCACCGAGCAGCCCGATTTAAAACTTCCGTCGAGTTAAAAAAAACGAAGAAGATGACCGAAATTGAGTCGATCTGAAAAATGGAGGTGCGATTTGGGCTATGAGAGAGGGGCTAACCGGAGTAGTTGCAGGATCGCCGGAGAACTCATCATGGGGTTTTAATACAGATGTTTCAAGGTTATGATGAGCGGAGTGAGATGAGACGTGGTGGAGACGAACAACGGTGTCTTCAATTTTGAGTTCGGTAAATGAAATAGGTTGCCGGAAAAAACTCGTTCACCAAAAGTTTTTGATTAATCTGAAAAATTAGTTCAGATTCCAACGGATAAGGAACGAAAATGGTTCAGATTTCATATTTGAGTTCGGTAAACGAATAAATTAAATTTGTTTGTCTTTTAATAAAAATTGGTGGGGCCACAATTATATATAATTAATATTTTATTTGTAGCAAAATTTAAAAAGTAAAATAATTTATTAAACTTATAAAATTTAATTAAATTACAAAATTTGTCCATTAAATGTAAAAAGAATAAAATGCCATCATGTACAGTGCACATGATGTAACTTAACTGAAAAACTTAACGGCCGTTAGTGAAAATGACAATAAATAAGAGAACTTTTCAAATAAAGGATAATAAGTGAAAATCAAAACTTTAAATGATCCATTCCATAATTTGAACAAACATAAAGAATAAAAATTATAATTTAGTCTTCTTTCAATTTGCCAAGCTTCATTTCAATATAATTTCAAAGCAATTTGTCATCAAATATTAATTTATCTTACGTCCATAATGTCTCCCTAACCTAAAAAAAACTATAGTTATTTTAAATCTATATGTATTATCTTTGGACCCTAAAAATGATGGTTAAATACGTTTGACACACACCTTAATAATTTAGTGGAGAAATATATATACTTTTTTTTTATTTGAATCATTATGCTTAGACTAAATTATAATTTTTGTCTTTTATGTTTGCTGAAATTATGGAATGAGTTTTTTAAAGTTTTGACTTTCACTCACTGTCATTTATTTGATAAAGTGCTTACGAGTTTCGTCTTTTCCACTAACAGAAGCTAAGTTTTCTAGTTAAGTCTTATATTTATGAGGGCAACGTAGTCTTTTTACCTTTAAAGAACAATTCTTGTAATTTAGTTATTTTTTTAACTATTATTAATATTGTTATTTTATTCACTTTATATTTTTATTGTCTTTTTCTTTTTTTTTTCACCACTTTTATTTTATACATTTATCTTAAATATTATTAATTAAATATATTTATTATTTAATATAAAAATATATTATTATAAATTATTTAATTTATTTAAATTTGTTACAAGTAATATTATGTATATTAGTACTTTATTATGATTATTTTAACTACTGTTATTATTATTAAACAAAAAAAATTATTATTATAATCATTATAACTATATAAACTGTAAAAAATAATAATAAAGATTAATAATACTAACAGTAGTTAAAATAATCATAATAAAGTACTAATATACATAATATTACTTGTAACAAATTTTAATAAATAAAATAATTTATAATAATATATTTTTACATTAAATAGTAAAATTAATTAATCAATAATATTTAAGATAAATGTATAAAATAAAAGTGGTGAAAAAAAAGACAAGAAAAAAATAAAGTGAATAAAATAATAATAATAATAGTTAAAAACACTACTAGAAAATGTATATGTTTCCTACAAAAGTTTCCGATAAATTACCAATAAAAGAAATTTTTCACAAGTTACCGACAAAACAAAAACAAAAAAGTAACTATATGATTTCCTACAATTTTCCAAAAAAAATATTAAATAAGTGAAATTATTTATTTACCGACGAAAGACACTTGTCGCTAATTCTTCGGAAAATTAGTCAAGACTTGTCGGAAAAAAAACATTTCTTACGAGGTTTTTTCCAACGAACACTTTTTGTCGGAAACTTGTCGCTAACGACCAATTCCGACAAATTTCCCACAAAACTGTTGTCGCAAGTTTTTCATTTTTTTAGTAGTGAGATTTTGTGGAAATTTGTCGGAATTGGTCGTTAGCGACAAGTTTCCGACAAAAAAAGTTTGTTGGAAAAAACCCCGTAGGAAATGTATTTTCCGACAAAGTCCCGACTAATTTTCCGACGAATTAGCGACAAAAAGTCTTTCGTCGGTAATTTCTGACGATTACAGTAAATAAATAAGTTAACTTATTTAATAAATTTGTCGGAAAATTGTATGAAATCGTGTAGTTAGTTTTTTGTTTTTGTTTTGTTGGAAATTTGTCGCTAACTTATGGGAAATTTCTTTTGTCGAAAACTTTTGTAGGAAATATATATGTTTTCTGTTTGTGAAAATAACTAAATTGCAAGAATTGTCTTTTAAAGCTAAAAAGACTAATTTGCCGTAATAAAGAGAAGACTTAACTGAAAACTTAACTTCTGTTAGTGGAAAGGACGAAATTCGTAAGCACTTTCCCAAATAAAGTACAGTGAGTGAAAACCAAAACTTTAAAAATCACATTCCATAATTTCAACAAACATAAAGGACAAAATTGTAATTTAGATAATATCTATAACAGTTACACTGTAAATTCAAACACCGATTATTTAATCATTAAAACACGCGGAAGCATTCGTCCCTAGAATTTTTTTTTAAATATGTCCCTCGCGTACCGCGAGGGAGTCCCAAAGGTTTTATCCGAGAACCAGGTCTCTCGCGTACAGCGAGAGAACCTGCCCCGGTTCTCACGTACCGCAAGACACCTTAGTAAACAGAAAGTTTACTCAGTTGCCCAGCTTTCAACATTTAGCCAAATTTTCCAACTTTCACCAATTTCACACAAAATTTACCAAACACCTAAGATTGGGATTAAACATTCAAAACAACATTCTTTTGTACCAAAAATCATAATTTCAATTATCGTTAAACAACCATTTGTCGGACTTCTATTTACACACAAAAAAAACAACAAAACGCATACGAGAATCCATCCTTTGCCATGGACTTGACCTTGATCATACCGGAGCTTTTCCTACATGTCACCACATATAAATCACCATTAGTAATGAAGACCAAACATAACAACAAGGTAAATCATTCTCAATTTCATCTATTCACCCATTTGACCCATTTCCACCCAATTACTCATTAGACAACATGTCACTTGCATAACACTATACAAGTTCCTTTCTTTCCTTATAACCATCCCAGATTGGACAACATTTCATTTCCATCATATGTGGCACAAGACCATAACTCCTTTACATTTCCAACATGGTACTTAGACCATAATTTTTCACCACATTTCCATTATGATACTTAGGCCATAACTTCACCACATTTTCATTATAGTATTTTAACTATAACTACATTCATTCACATGTTCATACCCTTTCATACACATTCATACCACATAACTTAATATGCAAACATACCACACATGTGACACACTGAATTACTGAATACTGACATAATAGGAAAATCCCACATCGGCCGTGGACAGGAGAGATCCTTGGTTCATAAGTAAAGGTCCTGCCTCTTACATCAACAACGCATTTTGAAGCTTAATGTAGTGGATGAGAGGAGAACTCCACAGTTACGCGTGCTCGGGTGGGAGTAATCCAGGGATGGGTGACCCTGGGAAGTTTTCACCCAGAGAACCAAAAACAAATTCGTGAGCTCTTAGGGGGCAAAGAGGAAAATATTGTTGGTACGAGAGGTCGGATGCTACAAATGTTATCAGAGCCACACCTGTGCCGTTCGGGATGGTGGGGCAAACCTTATCGAGGACAATTGGTCCCTAGGGGGGGGGTGAATTGTGACACACTGAATTACCAAATTACAGAATATTGACACTCTAGGCAAATCCCACATCGGCCGTGGACATGAGAGATCATTGGTTCATAAGTAAAGGTCCTGCCTCTTACATCAACAATGCATTTTGGGGCTTAATGTAGTGGATGAGAGGAGAACTCCACAGTTAAGCGTGCTTGAGTGGGAGTAATCCAGGGATGGGTGACCCCTTAGGAAGTATTCACCCTGACAACCAAAAACAAATCCTTGAGTTCTTAGGAGGCAAATCGGACAATATTGTTGGTACTAAAGAGACCGGATGTTACAAATGTTATCAGAGCCACTCCTGTGCCGTTCAGGATGGTGGGGCAAACCTCATCGAGGACGATGAGTCCCTAAGGGGGGGTTGAATTGTCACGCACTGAATTACCGAAATACTGAATATTGACACCCTGGGCAAATCCTAAATCGGTCGTGGACAAGAGAGATCCTTGGTTTATAAGTAAAGGTCTTGCCTATTATATTAACAACACGTTTTGGGTTTAGTTGGCTATGGAGCACATGAAAACTCCACAGTTAAGTGTGCTTGGGTGGGAGTAATCCAGGTATGGGTGACCCCCTGTGAAGTTTTCACCCGGGCAACAAAAAACAAATCCGTGAGCTATTAGGGGGTAAAGCGGACAATATTGTTGGTACGAGAGGCTGAATGTTACAAATGTTATCAGAGCCACTCGTGTGCAGTTCGGTAGGGGTGTTCAAAACCGGATATCTGAAAATTTCAGATAGTGGATTTTACTATTCGAATCCGTATCTGAAATTTTGGATATACGAAACTTCGGATACCGATTCGGATAATAAATCGGATATCCGAAATACGAAAAAAAAATATATTCAATCACAGTTGGAGAAAATGAAGAAATACGCAAATAATCAGGGTCTTGTATGTAAAATAAAAATATTGAACTCCTAAATCTAATGGATCTGCTATGATGCTATACTCCATGCCAAATCCCCACCTATTATTTTCCATACGATGGTGTTCAACGACAACCCCAAATTCCTTTCCAGTTTCCGTTCTCCCACATAAAACCTCACTTTCAAAAACCCTGAAATAATTCTTCTCAACTTACAGTAACTTACAGTGATGATGAAGTTGAACTAGACCTCATAATCGACCTTTAATTTTGCAGATTTGACTGTTTATGTTAATAATCTCGCATCAACAGATAAGGAGCACGAAGGGGTTGAAGCAGGGGAGTGGCGGGCGACGGAGGCAGGGAGGCGGCGGGAGGCCGAAAGGCGGCGAGGGTAGAGAGGTGGTAGGCGACAGGAAGATCCGTCGGGAGGGCTTGTGGTTGTGGCTGCGAGAGAGTTGCAGAATGAATCCATTAGGGTTTTTTGTTGCGTCATTATATATATATATATATATATTTAATTAAAATAAATAAAAAAAAAAACAAAATTTTAATATTTCGGATATCCGAAATATCCGAAAATTTCAAATATTACTCTCTGAATCCGAAATCCGAATTTTCGGATAATTCAGATTCGGAATTTCAAATAATTCGGGTTCGATTTCAAATTCGGATTTTTTTGAACACCCCTACCGTTCGGGATGGTGGGGCAAACCTTATCGACGACGATGAGTCCCTGGGGGGTGAATTGTGACGCACTGAATTACCGAATCACTGAATATTGACACCCTAGGAAAATCCCACATCGGTCGTGGACATGAGAGATCCTTGGTTCATAAGTAAAGGTCCTGCATTTTACATCAACAACGCGTTTTGTGGCTTAATGTAGTGGATGAGAGGAGAACTTCACAGTTAAGCGTGCTAGGATGGGAGTAATCCAGGGTTGGGTGACCCCCTTGGAAGTTTTCACCCGAGAAACTAAAAACAAATCCGTGAGCTCTTAGAGGGCAAATCGGACAATATTGTTGGTACGAGAGGCCGGATGTTACAAATGGTATTAGAGTCATTTCTTTGGGTTCTTAATCCATTCACTTATTTCCAACCCAAACTGACTCATTTGAGTTTACTCATATCCAAACACCCTTTACCACCCAAATTCACCTACTTAAGTTTCATTACCATTTTCTTGACACTAACTTTTCATTCTATCTTTATCATTAGATTAATTTGGTGTTCTTTCAACTGTCTAACATCATTTAAACACTTATTCATCATTAATTTAACATCCTATCATCATAACCTAAAACCCCCCCAATTCTTTTCATATGAGCCATAATTTCTCATAATCTAAATTAAAAGGTTCTAGGATGTTATTCATCAATATTTACCTTTAGTTTATCTAGATTATCAACAATCTAACACCAATTTAACCCCATGCATCATAAATTTCGGATTTCTACAAAACCCATCAATGGTGACCTAAAATGGATGATTATCACTTACTTGATGCTAGGAAGATGATATACAAGCCAACACCTTCACAAATCAAGCCTCAATTGTAGAGATTAGCTTCAACACCCTTTTCTCTGTTTTCCTTTTGAAAGAGTCGATACCCACACTCCCAACAAAAATCTGAATTTTGACTTCATACAAGTTAAATATGGCATATTTGCCATATTTGCAATTTCAGTCCCTCAACTTCCATTTCATCTATTTTCATGCCAAAACTAGTTAAAAAACTAACATAACTCCAAAATCAACTTGAAACCTATTTATTTCAACTTAATTTCTTAAAATATTATTTCAGCCATAATATTAAATAGAATATTTGTTTATTTAAAATGAAACCTAGATTTTGGTTCGTTACAATAACTTATTATTGTCACTACAACAAACATCTGCATGATTTTTTTGTGTTTCATGTAAATAAAACAAAATATGCCTCATATTTATCTAATTCATCCTTGGATAGGAAAAAAGAGGGAATAAGATAAATAAAGTTGTCACATAACGGGATGATAGGAAAGAGGATTGACGACCAGCCAAGATATAATCAAAGTAGCGGCATAAAGAGAGATATGAATGGAAAGAACAAAATGCAAAAGCTTAAGATGATTAGAAATGAAATCACATCTCTTGATTTTGTAAGGATAATTATAATAAACCTTAACAATATGTGTAAAGATACTTTTTTATTGACCGTCGAACACACACTTTCTCTACTCTATACTAACTCTACACCTAAAATTATCACACATGCACTCCAGATGATTACAACCCATAACCATTTGACTGGGGAGTACTCGCTTTACCACCAAGATGTCCCCTTAAGACATGTGTAAAGATAGTTATAACAAACTTTAAAAATATATTTTATCTAATAGTAAAAACATGTATATTTATGATATCTAAAGTATGTAAAAAAATATTGAAGTCCTTAAAATAATAACTACTATAAGTTTACATATATAAAAAACCCACAAATACAAATATGTGAAGTATATATGTAAATGTAAAAAGTTCACACTTTAAGATGTCTAGATTAGAAAATATGAGATGCAAGAAGTTTCTCTACACTTATGCAATGTTTCGAATGTTGATCAATTCTTGTAACATGATAATGAAAAACAATATTATAATACATACCTGATAAGCTAACCGTGGAGAGTGAAGACGTCATGATCCGCTAGGAAGATCGGGTTCCCGTTTAGGGTGTACGGTTAGGATGGCTAAGGTGAGTTCGTAAGAACTCACGGTGTTGGTCATTGATTGATTCATTAGTCTATTCCCTCTAATTATCTCTCTATATATTGTACACCCAATGGGAAACCCATTAATGGCCCATTAAGAGTAATTAGGTCCATCAACTAATTACTAGCCATATGTTAATAATAAAACAAATTCAAATAAGTGAGGAAATTTCATTAATAATTAATCATTCATAGTACGATATGCAATTACGTATGGTCATTAGTAAAACCCATCTTAATTATAAGCGCTTACATAAGACTTATGGGTGATACACCTTTAGTTATATGGATCCATAAGTATATCATGACTGTATTCGATACAAAGATTTAGTTTCCTCAACTTGTTCATAATTCATAAGTGAACAATAATTTCGTATCGAACATTAATGCAGCTCCGCTCGAACTGTTACTGTTCGAGAAGTAAGAGTAGCTGACTTATCACAACGAGTCTTCGATATGATATTTATGTGGAGTTACTAAATTATGAGTCCACTGATAATTTTCCAACAACATTTAGTGACAATTATGTTGTGACCAACAACATGTTACGTCATTGAAACGTAGGTTGTTGTTAACAGTTCCTTATGACTCCTCCATGAGATAGGTATGTCTGCTGACATAAGGATATACCCCGAAGTTGACATTTTGATTTATTTGAATACAACAAAATCAGAATAAGAGTAGTCAACTGTTTTTCACTTCTTCTTTAAATTATAGTCTCGTTTGTTAAGGATATTGTAATATCTCATTAGATGCTTCACAATAATCTATAGTAGTCTAGTGTTCAGCAAAATGAGCAATATATAAACGAGTATAGACTTTAACCTCCATAAGGCTTCTAATTAATGAAGCATAAGGAAATAATTTTCATTTATCCTATTAGCCTCTAAAGGAGAACTAATGTAAATGTTACACGTGTAAGGATCCGCTTAGTGTAAAGCTTATGGGACGAAACTAATATCCCATTGGATCTGTCTCGGTGTATTTTGATACTTATCACATAAGAAGTATCTCCGAGATCCATCATGTCAAAATATGAGTAATCAATGCTTTGACTTATGTAACATATACTTGTCAACAGAATGTCATCTATGTAAGGACATGTTTACATTAGTTGCTCCCACTCATCTTGAGGTAGGTGTACAAATTTACTTAGTTGTTGATGAAGAGAGTTGCATTATGATTGCAATCAACCCATACATGGATTTCATTTACTTACAGAATAAGTGTTCTTCACCTTCAGTTTAGAACTTTCAGGTTATTTTTAAGAACATGTAGGTCAATGTTAGGGAAAATTGATTTAATATCCATCTAATGTAGCTGTAAGCTACTAGAATAGTAATGACCCTCAAAGAAACCTTTTGTAAAACAGGTAAGAAGGTTCTTTGATAATTTACTCCTTCTTGAGTATAACCTTTTGCAATCAATTATGCGTTTCCATTTGGATTTAGTTTAGTTATGAACACCCTTTAGGTAATCCAACCAAATCCCAAATGTATTCTAATTCATGGAGTTAGGCTTGCTAATAATAGCTTTATTCCATTTAAAATATTGATTGATGCTAATGACTTAATTAGAAGAAGTATGATCGGTAAACTTTCTAACATCCATTTTAATTTCAGTCAGATAGGATACATAATAATCGAAGTTAGTAGGCCTTTTGGACCTAGATGACCTACTGAGTTAATTATTGGGTTTATTAGGAGTTTCAAGTTTTATAGAATAGATCTTAGTTAGGTGCTTTCATTTCAGGTATATTAGGAGCAACATTAGTTTCTAAGTGTGTAGAAGTTGATGCAGCTCTATGGTGTACAAGAGGTGTATGCGGAGTTAAATTCAGAGTTAAATATAACGAAGCTTTTAAGAAGTTGATTTGTTTAAAATAAAAAGACTTTGTTTGGATGTGAGATTTTAAGTCTTTAGAAAAAGACTTTTAAGAAGTTTACTTTTATTTATGTGTTCCTTTTAAGAAAAAAACTTTTAAGAAGTATACATTTATTTATGTGTTTCTATTTGTGATTAATTACTTTTTTGCTAAACTACTTTACTAAATACAGTATTGATACATAGTTTCAACTTCGACTTTAAATGAATGCCCCCGACCTGTAGCTTCACATTCTTCTAGTTTTATCAAATATTAACCACATGAGTGGAGACTTCCGATAAACTCACTCAAATATATACAAAGTCCTATCTTACAAAGTGTACGAATCAACGATTGAGACGAAGGACGTGTCACGCCAACAATGTTTTAGGTGTGAAAAAGGCTTAGAGGGATAAAACTGGAATAACTCGTCACTTTTTGATTTTTTTTTAAGTTTTCTTATTTTCTTAAACGCATATAAACTTTTTTTAGGGCATTATTTTATTTTAAAATTACACTATAAAACGTCGATACGGTGTGTATACCATGCGTAATTATAATGTGTGTAATTATAAACAAAGGTTACGTAATTATAAACATATATTGCGTTATTATCATATAACGTTGCCTAATAATTTATATAATCTACGTAATATGTTGTGTAATTAGTTGTATATGGTTTCATAATTATTTATACTATTTGTAATTATGTAATTTTTGTATGTGATTATAACGTGAACATAATTACTCCTCACCCAAGAATACGTGTCACGTCCTAATGGTTTCATATACTTCTTAGGATAAAGCTCTTTATACGATAACATACATGAGATTTTCTATTCTAATATACTTTATATCAACTTTCTTCGGTATACCTAAACCGACTACTTAAAATTTGGGAAATAAGACAAATTTATCCAAGTTGATTATTATAAACTTAAAATGTATTTTCCTTGCTGTTTCGAGTGTTCACATGTAACTGTCTAGTGTGGTCCTTATATGTCATGTTGAAGCACTCTTCTAAAACTGTGCAAAGGGCCATAACTTGCTAACCCCTAACTGTGCAAAGGGTTAGAACCGACCCGACCCGATAGAACCAAATACCCTTTTATTGATGAAATCGTGAAACACGGACCGAAGCTTATAAGCATATGTGGTTCGGGTCCTTGAGGTTTCGGGTCCGGTTCACGGTTCTGAGGGTCCAGAACCACAACTTGCACACCCCATTTGATGCCCCCACCACCAATCACGCCTATGAAAGGCGATGTTCCGCACCCGTGAAGCAGTCAGGTGGCTCACGCCCATTGTTTCACGCCTCACTACAGATATTGTTAGAAAAACATAATTATTATTAGGTAACTCCAACTAATCAAAACCCATTAGATCGGTTGCAATACCATCTCCATCGTATTTATGTCGGATTTAATCAATGCTTTCTAACTCCGACCTTGTCGTCATAGATACGTCAAGTTGAAACTACCAAGCAGATGCACAGAAACGTCATTTCATTTCTTTATTTGAACATTAAATATCGTTCATCTATTTTGGAATCAAACAACTCGTTTTTCAAAGTTAGCCCTCACCAAACAACCAAAGCCGATTCTTTATCATGTATCCTCCTAATATACCACCAACGGCTCCTCCACATTCACACCACCACCCACCACCGCCGCAGCCTCAGTATGCCGCCGGTATCCCCGCTCACTATGGGGTTCCTCCTGCCTGCAACGCAAAGTGGTCCAGCAGCCTTTGTGCGTGCTGCTCCGATGTCCCCAACTGTAAGTCTTACCTTTTCTTTAAATCTTTCGGTACAACTATCTTTGCACAAAGTACAAGCAGGTTCATTACAATGTGTTTGTGATTTGTGGTACCACAGGTTGCTTAACATGTTGGTGTCCATGCATTACTTTTGGACAAATAGCTGAGATTGTTGACAAAGGAAACACTTGTAAGTTCATTAATTATAACATGCTTCACACAGTAACACTTTTCAATCTTACAATTTCTAACACGACACGAAACAAATTAAAAACTTTACTTGATTTGTAAAATTGTTTTTTTGATATTAAGAAAAAAGAAACTAACTTTTGAAACTTTATTTTGAGAAGTTACGTCGATGGTGCTCACTGTTCACTTATCAGTAACACGCTTAATGTTTAATACAGCTTGTGGAGTGCATGGGGTGCTCTATGGATTAATACAAGTTCTCACAGGTTGTGGATGCATATATTCTTGCAATTACCGGACTAAAATGAGGAGTCAATACGGATTGCGTGAATCTCCTTGTAACGATTGCCTTGTTCATTTTTTCTGCGAACCATTAGCCTTGTGTCAAGAGTATCGTGAGCTCAAGAATCACGGGTTTGACATATCGATAGGTAAAGACACTTGCTTCCCTGTATCCACCTAAATGTTAAATACATATACATAATCAATATTAAGTATAGAATTACGTACAAGAACCACATGAATACATGTAATTATTATTTTAACTGTAATATATAATACAGTAATGGAATCATATAAGTGTCTCTCTCTATCTCATGTTATGTCTATGTATCAAACACTACGTATAAATGATTACCTATTTTTTATTTATTATTTTTTTAACAACAACCTAATATATTCATAATTCTAACACTGCTAATTTGATTTTAATATAAACTTATAATTACAGGGTGGCAAGGTAATATAGAGAGGCAAAATTATGGAGTACAAATGCCGCCAATGGCCCCAGGAATGTACCGTTAAGTAACGACACATCATGAATGTTATCATAAGTTTGTTTGTATTTAATGGTTGTGAAAACAGCATCTTATATTGGCTTTTGTAGTGTGAATTCTTATCAAATATTAATCAAGTATTTAAGGAATTTTATTTTAACAAAAATTGACTCGGTGGCCATGTGATCCATTAAATACAAATTCTTATTGTGTCCTAAACATGTGATTGCAACCCTGGATCTGCCATCTATTTTATTTTGTATGATACTTCGATATCGACTGATTTTAATATTTATTTTTTACGGATGAAAGGTTGTGAATTAACTATTGATTCTAGTGATTCGAATCAAGTTGAATTAAGTAAGCCAAGTTGGATATATGTAATGCAAATAGAAAACTGTTAATATCGTCACAGTAAAAAAACATTTTTGCCCGTAATCAAGCTTTAACGTAAGAATATGTATTTGTTTAGTATGAATTAATTAAGCAATACAACTATCGAAATCTTAACAAGAGTAGTAGAATGAGACAAGGACTTCCAACAAAAGCTTGAACTCACTACTACCCACCGCATAACTAGTCTCAAATATTCCTTTACCGATTCTCTAGAATTATGTACTCGAACAACGTCAGCGTTAATCCAGTGAGTTCATGACTACCGTCACATGAAAATAAATAAGTTTAATGTATTATTCTACAAGCAAATCAACACTCATACCGTACAACTAATGTACGCCTGCTTATATATACACCCACATTAACACATTTCCAGTATCACATGTGTGTCTGATGATCCCTCTCAAGAATATAACTAGGATATCGATTTTATGTATATATTTCCTGTGTCCCCACACCCGGACTTAATGATTCGATCTTTCCTAAAATGCAATTTAAATTTAGCATAACACACTTTGTTCAAAACTTTTAACTCATCAAATAAACAAGTTAGCATGTAATCAACCCTAAGTTTAAATAAATATGGAAACTGAAACATGAGACGTGCTGATCACCACGAAATATAATAGGGTAGACTAACGTGAGTGAAGTAGACATCTTCTTGAACTGTATTGTCACATTAGGAACAATATTGTCACATTATATAGTTGGTTTAAAACACAACTTATTAGGAACAATACTTTTCTTCCATTAAACTGTAGTGTCACATGTCACTTTACTATTAGTTAAGGTTTTTTTTTAATTCCGACTTTTTTCCTTCATATATACACTTTTTTACGCATTTGACATTAATTGATAGGTTCAAATATATAGGGCCTAGTTATATATCCGGTGTGGTTCGATTCCAAGATATACATACTCACCTTATTTCTAATAATTCAAACGATTAATGTTTTAATCTAGACATGTTGGAACATGCATTCAAATGAAATGGTATAGCTAAGCATTCCACGATGGATCCTTTTATATATAAGCTAATAGATTATTCTACTCATTAACAAATTTATGTGTCACATTCCTTCAACTAATCTTCTTTCAATTTGCCAAGCTTCAGTTCAAAATAGTTTCAAAGCAATTTGTCATTAAATAGAGTAAACTGCAGTTTTTGTCCCTGAGGTTTGTTACTATTAACAGGTTCAGTCCTTCCTTAAGAGTATGGGTCCTTGATGTTATATTTCTTAACAGTTTTCGTCCAATTTCGTTAACTTCGTTAAGTTTTTCAGTTAAATCTTGTTAAATGATCAAAATTCCCTCTTCATCCCCACTCTACCACCACCAGCCGCCACCACCACCTGCCACCCTCTCTTCCGTCAGCCCGTCTCCGACGGTCAACCACCACCTACCACCACCGAAAATCCACAAATTTCTAGCAGAATTCATCCGTAATATGGTGATGTAGTTGACGAAAGCACGGAAGGCAGGTGCGGCCAGATCAGTCGCCGTTTTGAGATGGGGAGGATCGCCGGTGATGATGGTTTGGGGGTTTGAGATGGGGAGGATCGCCAGATGAAATGGTTTGGGGGGTTTTGTTGGTGTAAAGACATTTTGCGTAAATTTCTGTATTAAAAGAGGGTATTTTAGTCATTTAACGTTATTGAACTAAAAAACTTAACGAAGTTAACAAAATTGGACGAAAACTGTTAAGAAATGTAACATCAAGGACCCATACTGTTAAGAAGGGACTGAACCTGTTAATAACAATAAATCCCAGGGACTAAAACTGCAATTTACTCCATCAAATATTAATTGAACTTGCTTCCATTCTTATTGTCTCCCTAACCTAAAAGAAACTAGCTTTATTTTAAATGTATATGGTTATCTTTGGACCCTCAAAATGATGGTTTAATACCTTTGACATACACCTTAATAATTTACTAGTGAAATATATGTACTATCTGATTTGAAATCATTATGCTTATGTTATAGATAATATCTATAACTTATTATTGTCACTACAACAAATATCTACATGATTTTTATGTGTCATGTAAATAAAACCTAATTAGCATATTTATACAATTCGTCCTTTGACAGGAAGAAAGAGAGAATAAGATAAATAAAGTTGTCACATAAGTAGGGCTGTTCAAAAAGCCCGTGGCTCGTGGCTCGCTCGAAGTTCGCTCGGAAAAAGCTCGGCTCGGAAAAAGCTCGGTTTTAAACGAGCCGAGCCGAGCTGGCTCGAATTCTAAACGAGCCGAGCTCGAGCTAGGGTTGGCTCGGCTCGGGCTCGGCTCGTGGGCTCGGCTCGTGGCTCGGCTCGTCTAAATAACTAATATATATATATATATATGTTATATATGTGTTATATTTGAAATATGATGTTTTGATTTTTTAAGTTAATTTGTTTTTAAGAACTCTGAGTTTTGGACTAAAATTTTACTTTATCTACAATTGTATTTTACTCTCTACTTTGTAAGTTTTGGGTTATCTATGTTTTTTTTTGTATTTTATATATTGTCCCTTCCATCTATTTAGTTTTTTGAAGACAATCAACTTCAAACCGAGAATAAAATATTTTTTTTTGTTGTTTATATATATATTAATATGTAAAAAAAAATAAAAAATAAAAACAAAAAAAACGAGCTAGCTCGACGAGCCACGAGCTGGCTCGAGCTTTTTACGAGCCGAGCTCGAGCTCAACTTTTCAGCTCGAAAAAAAAATCGAGCCGAGCCGAGCTGGCTCGTTTAATTTCGAGCTCGAGCTCGAGCCAAGCCTGGCTCGGCTCGGCTCGGCTCGGCTCGTTTACAGCCCTACACATAAGGGGATGATAGGAAAGAGGATTGACGACCAACGTACCAAAATGTAATCAAAGTAGCGGCAGAAAGAGAGATGAATGGAAAGAACAAAAATATGCAAAAACTTAAGATGATTAGAAATGAATTTACATCTTTTGATTTTGTAAGGATAATTATAAATAACCTTAACAATATGTGTAAAGATAGTTTTTTATTGACCGTCAAACACACATTCTTTCTACTCTACACTATTGACCGTCAAACACATATTCTTTCTGCTCTACACTAACTCTACACCTAAAATCAGCACACATGCACTCTTCGGATGGTTATAACTCACAACCATTTGACTAGGGAGTATTTGCTTTATCACCAAGATGTCCCCTTAAAGATAGTTGCAATAAACTGTAATAATATATTTTATATAACAGTAAACACGTATATTTATGATATCTAAAGTGTAAAAATATTGAAGTCCTTAAAATAACAAGTACTATAAGTTTACATATATAAAAAAACCACAAATACAAATATGTGAAGTATATATGTAAATGTAAAAAGTTCACACTTTAAGATGTCTAGACTAGAAAATATGAGATGCAAGAAGTTTCTCCACACTTATGCAATGTTTGGAAAGGAAATTTTGAAGCTTTTAAGAAGTTGAACTTTTGTTTAAAATAAAGGACTTTGTTTGGATGTGATATTTTAAGTCTTTAGAAAAAGACTTTTAAGAAGTTTACTTTTATTTGTGTTCCTTTTAAGAAAAAGACTTTTAAGAAGTTTACTTTTATTTATGTGTTCCTTTTTGTGATTAATTACATTTCTGCTAAACTACTTTACTAAATACATTGATACATAGTTTCAACTTTCGACGTTAAATGTCGAATGCCCCCGACCTGTAGCTTCACATTCTTCTAGTTTTATCAAATATTAACCACATGAGTGGAGACTTCCGAAAAACTCACTCAAATATATACAAAGTCCTATCTTACAAAGTGTACAAGTCCTATCTTACAAAGTGTACGAATCAACAATTGAGACGAAGGACGTGTCACGACAACAATGTTTTAGGTGTGAAAAAGGCTTAGAGGGGTAAAATTGGAATAACTCGCCACTTTTTGATTTTTTTTAAAGTTTTCTTATTTTCTTAAACGCATATAAACTTTTTAGGACGTTATTTTATTTTTAAATTACACCATAAAACTTCGATGCGGTGTGTATATCATGCGTAATTATAATGTGTGTAATTATAAACAAAGGTTGCGTAATTATAAACATATATTGCGTTATTATTATATGCGCTGCTTAATAATTTATATAAGCTACGTAATATGTTGCGTAATTAGTTGTATATGGCTGCGTAATTATTTATACTGTATATATTTATGTAATTTTTGTATGTGATTATGGCGTGGGCGGAATTACTCCTCGCCAAAGAATACGTATCTCATCCTGATGGTTTCATATACTTTGTAGGATAAAGCTCTTTATACGATAACACAACCATACATGTGTGTGTGAGATTTTATATTCTAATATACCTTGTATCAATTTTCTTCGGTATACCTAAACCGACTATTTAAAATTTGGGAAATAAGACAAATTTATCCAAGTTGATTATTATAAATTTAAAATGTATTTTCCTTGCTGTTTCGGGTGTTCACATGTAATTGTCTAGTGTGGTCCATATATGTCATGTTGAAGCACTCTTCTAAAACTATGTCCAACTAAACAACTCGATCTATTGATTGTCATTACTATTAGTTCATGTTTCCTCAAAAGTCTCCACCACCACCACCAGCTCCGCCACCAGGATATGGCCAACCACCACCGCAACCATACAGCACCGATGTTTCAACTCCACGTACGATGCCTCAGACCTCTAATTGGTCTAGCGGACTATGCGACTGTTGTCTTGATATCCCCAATTGTAAGTCATTCAAACTATACAATCTTTTGTAAACTAATTAAAAACTTGTTTTATTAAACTTTTATAAACACAGGTTGCTTAACATGTTGGTGTCCTTGCATTATTTTTGGACAAATTGCCGAGATTGTAGACAAAGGAACTACTTGTAAGAAGTCTAATAATTAACATGTATGATTTTTTATATTTTGAGATGTAATTATTAATAACATGATTTGTGTATAACACAGCTTGTGGTGTGCATGGGGCCATATATACAATCCTCACTGTATTGACCGGTTGTGGGTTGCCTTTATTCTTGCACTAATCGGACCAAAATGAGGCGTCAATACGGATTGACTGAAACTCCTACCAACGATTGCTGCGTTCATTTCTGCTGTGAGTTGTGCGCCTTGTGCCAAGAGTATCGTGAGCTTCAAAACCGTGGATTTGACTTATCAATTGGTAATTAATTATCATCTCTTTAATTCATATATACCGAGTTTGGTTGCAAGTTAGTATATATTTGCATACTTTTTTCAAAAATGGGTTTTTTTTTCATGTTACAAACCGTACTTTTGTAACACCAACAACAAAAAAAACCCTACAAAAAGGTTTGTGAAAACACCAATCTTTCAAAAAGTTTTGTTTCTGGTCATGAAAATTATGTTAAATTTGATTATTCTAAAAGATTTTCGTTTGTTTTATAGGATGGCAAGGAAATATGGATCGGATGATGCCTAGTGGAGTCCAAATTCCACCAATGGCTCATGGAGGAATGAATCGTTAAATATCAATTTTCATTTTTCTCAACGATGAATGTAAATCTCAGTGTGATTAATTACATTATGCTTTGTTTTGCAATAGTATTTCATATGATATAGTTCTCTTCTTAACGGATTAAAACTATGGTTTCGGAAACATAGATTTTATAAAACGTAAATCTGACGAATCCATGTGTTTAGGGTCAACGAGCCATTACCCAACGTGGTCCCGTCTCTGTCTATGGTTTCATATTTGCATCCAGCTATGAATCCAAAATTGTTCGTCAATGGGGACGAAAAGTAATAGATACAACAATATATTAAATGTATGAATACTATGAAATAGTATGTCTAACCGAAATAATTAGTCAAAGAGTACTAAAACTTGTAAACTAGATATAAAATTATCATGATTTTGTTAAGGCACAACTAACAACTACAATAAGAAGTTTTGAAAAAAAATAATAATAAGGAAATAAAAAAATGAAACCCGACCTGTCAAGTGTGTACTCAACTTGTGCAAACGGTTGGTTTATTTGTTAACAAGATGGCCCATTGACCTCTGGAAGACTTCAGTACAAGGACTTTTGGAAATGGTCAATTTAAAGATGGGGCTATCACTGCCAGGGTTAACTATTATTAACTCTTTATATTTCCACATTATAATGCCTAAACGGCATAGTGTTTTGTGGTGTTTTGTCCTAGCACCCCCTGCTAGTTCCCGGTTAATTATAAACTAGAGGCGTATCTGTGCGTGCATAAGAGAACGCAACACAATAACATACACATTGATAAAGCGTTTAAACAATTAGTTGATGAAATAACTTATAGATTTGAAGGTTTAATAAAACTTTATAAAATAAAGTGAATATAAAATCTTATAAAATAAAAAATTATTTTGAAAATTTAGTTATACAGGAAATTGATTGTTTATATAATCAGAATTCTAAAAATAATTTTGTTATTAATTGTAATAACTACAAAATTGAAGTTATGCTTTCTATAGGTGACACTTTTCAATAAGTTTGCAATGCACTTAGGGTGGTGGGAGTAGAACCTTTCAACCCAAACTATCCTCACAAAATAAACCAATAAAAAGATGTTACCTTATTTAGTCAAACTACCCTTTTAAAGTACTCAAATGGTGGTAGTAGTACCCTCAAACCCACCTCATTTTTCATATATATATATATATATATATATATATATATATATATATATATATATTGTAAGGCCTCAAACCCGGAAGACCTCACTCGTTGGGTTTACTTATTTACAAACAGTTCTTAAACTTGAATATCAAATAACGCAGCGAAAAACTTTCATTTAAACATAACAGTAACTTTGTTAAACATGCTGAAGCGTAAACATTGTCTAAACATAACATAACATAATCACATCATAACGGGATGCCAGTCCTCGTGATCAGCCGGGTAACTCTTCATCGCTTGCCAAGCATCACCGTCCAACGTCCATACATGTCCTTAACCTGAATGTGCATACTAAAAGTCAGCTACGCTGGTGAGTTCTAGTTTTAACTTCAAATATTTTTCCAAAAACATAACATTTAAACTTCATTAATAAAAGCGTATGTAAAGCATGCAAAAACATAACATAACACAAACACATCGAATATGCGCCTTCTCGTAACCGTCAATTCCAAACTTCAAGTACGATACCTCATAGGATATACATACCAAACTTCAAGATGGCATCACAAGGATGACACGTACCAAACTTCCAGCACGATACTCCGAGGAGTAGTCGTACCTAACTTCCAGCTCGATTACCCCGTAAGGTAAGTCGTTCCTACTTCAAGGATCACGGTAATCCCCATGGTGACCGTCATCTCCCCAGTTGTACAATATTTGGCCAGCCACAAAGGCCCCTAAAAGGTAAGACCCATAACATACATCTCATACAAATAACCTCAATTCCCTAAGGAATAATGGCAGATTCGTTCGTTTGTGACTTTCATAAACGTTCACTTCTTTACATCAAAACTTCAGTTAAAGCATTCGTACGTTTTATTCAAAATCATTCGTTCGTAAACACACCGTAAACCTAATTTGGAAAAACATTTCATAAACACATCGTTCATAACCTTTCTTTCCAAAATATCGTTCATAAGCATCGTTTTATAAAACCTCATAAACATCAAATATCGTTTTTATAAAACCGTCACATTATTACGTATGCACACCAGCCCGAACACATTATTTAAAATATTTAAAAAGTGATTCATAGAACTCACCTTAGCTAATGCTCAATTCACAAGTTATCGTTTCATCACGTTTTTCACTTCTACCTAGAAATTATCATGGACTGGTCAGTATAAAAACTATACTTATAGACTTCTGATCGTAAATTCCTTTGTTGAAAATAATCATCTATATGTTGGAAATCTACATTCCAAATTTCATCTCATTTCAACGGTCAGATCTCCGGGAACTACCCGATCTCTGCAGCTGCGTTTTTCAGAAAAAACACAGTTTCGACCTGCTGTCAAAACGGCTATAAAAATAGGACTTAGACAACTCTATTTCTTATTTTCACCGTTCAAAATGATCACCTAAGTGTTATAAACCCTCTTCTTAGAAATCAAGATGATCCAACGGTTGGATTTTCCAGATCGTTCGATTCTTTAAAACCGCGCAAATAAAAACTATTATGTACAGATTCTAAAAACTCATTTTTAGAGACCTTAAGACAAGATTCAGGGAAATCGGAGCTTACCAACGCGCTCAGAACGTCGATAATTGGTTTAGGGTGAAGACCTGTAACCCCGATCACCGTGCACCACCGCGTCGAACCACCACCGGTCGCCGGAAGTTCTTCCTCTCTCTTCCTACTTCTCTTTACTCTCTCTCTCTAACTTTCTCACTCTAAAAGTGCAGAAAGTTGGTGATATGAGGGTGATATGAGGATGATATTTATAGAAAGCTAAGAGGTATGTGGTTGTAACATGTGTCCGCCACATGTCGCATTGTAGGATGACTCATCGCCATGTGTCGCCTTGTAAGATAGGATGGTTGTGGATATGCCACGTGTCCCGCCACATGTTGTATTCTAAGATTGACACATGTTGAATCATGTGGTGAATCATGGTTGCATACGGGTTGGGTTCGTTAATACGTTTAAACCTCCTAGATCGTCTCTTAATGCTCCGAATAAAAATTCGGGGTGTTACATATATACACACACACGAACTTCTTTCAGCGGGTTTCCATAGCCGCTAACCATACCCGAGATCCTCTACCCGCATGTACCCGCCATGCGTGCGGTGGTGTGCCCACCAAACCAAGCTTTACCCGACCCCGTTCATGTAATTATGCGCATGGTTTGATATCCGGTCTGATTTTGAAAACATTATTTGTTTTTCACAAGATCCTGCCGTTGTGAGGTTTCGTCCAACTGCAAATATAGTGAAAGTTATCCTCCTTTAAGTTTAGCCCCCTGTCTATCTCCGTCTACTTGTTAAGTACGAGTCCCTTAGCTCTTGAATGAGCTCGGTATCATTTCGGACGGATTATTCAACCAATTTAATATGTATGGTTACACAATAAGTTGTAATGGTTTTGGACCGTCAAAAAAAGCTCGGATCAAATTACATTTGGGGAAAAATGGACAATATGAGAAGGTCTTGACCATCAAATTCTTTTATTGCATGTACAATCATCAACCCTATTAACATGCAACTATTATCGCATCTATGCAAATCCTTCCAAAAACACCGCAAAAAACCGTTGGATATAATCATTGCAGGAATATAATCACAAGTGTATAAATAGGTACCTTCATTGCACCTATATCCAATCAATTCACAGGCTAATTAAACTCGATTATCCTAGCATAGTATCCATTCTATCTGGATAATTGAGTTTAAAAATGAATTCCTCATCCCAAAACGACAACAAGGACAAAACTCCTCAACCTACAAACGATGCTCAACAACCTTCAAACCCTTCAGCTACATCTGAATCCAATTCCAGCAAAGGTAACGCCGCTCCATCGAGCCAGTATGTGGTTGGGGTTCCACCGCAGCAAGGCGTGATCCCGACATGGTCAACCGGTCTTTTTGAATGTTTTGATGATATCCCAACTCGTAAGTACAATCATGTACATTACATGCTTTAGTTTTCTCGATTCATATCAACACTAATAGAAAAAGTTTCCGACAAAAGAAATTTTTCAAAAGTTAGCAACAACTTTCCGACAAAACAAAAAAGTAACAATAAGATTTCTTACAATTTTATTTAATAAGTTAACTTATTTATTTAACATAATCATCTGAATATAAGGCTTTTGTCGCTAATTTGTCGAAAAATTAGTCGGGACTTTGTCGTAAAAAACATTTCCTACATGGTTTTTTCTAACAAACACTTTTTGTCGGAACCTTGTCGCTAAGAGCCAGTTACGACAAATTTCCCCCAAAATCTGTTGCAAATTTTTCTTTTTTTTGGTAGTGCAAAGATGTTTACATTATGTAATTTGATGTCTTGTGTTCAACAGTTCTTATAACCGCATTTGCCCCTTGTGTCACGTTCGGGCAAATCGCAGAAATGGTCGACAGAGGACAAAACAGTAAGTGCACGCTCATCATACATTCATACTGCAATCGATGAATCAAATAATTCACGAGTTAAATCATTCTAAAATCACAATGTGTAACAAACAGGTTGCGGTCTATATGCTATGCTTCATGCTGGGATACTGTACTTCACCGGTTGCGGGTGTTTGTTATCAGCATACTACAGGATCAAAATGAGTCAAATATATAAGTTGCCAAATGACCCTCTCATCAACATTCTTGTTCATCTAATATGTGAACCATGCGCCTTGTGTCAAGAATATCGCGAGCTTCAGGCTCGTGGGTTTAACATGCAACTCGGTAACATTCATTATTATTTCATACCAGGGCCGGTCCCGAGAATCCTCAATATGTTTCGAGCCCGAGACGTGTAAAAAAAATCAGGCTCTATAATATAAACTCAATAATCATATTTAAGGAAAACATAATACAGGCTTATATATATATAGATTTTTTTTAAAATTAGGCTTATACATATAGATTTTTTTTATTTCTTGGTTTAGGTTTAGGTTCAGATTTATAAAAAATTGGGCTTATATATATATATAGATTTTGTTTTAAACTCAATATATATATATTTAAAAAAAAATACACACACACATATATATATAATATAAACAAATTAAAAACTATAGGCCCTAGGGGAGACCGGGCCTGATACCGTCGCCCTCCTCGCCCTCCCTCAGGGCCGGCCCTGGTTCATACCCATCGGGTTCACTTTTCAAATAATGTGTTTAAAATCGTGTCTATTGATTTATATAATGATGGTAATTACTTGTTTAGGAGTTGGGTGGCGCAATCAAACACCGGAGATTCAACAAACTGGTGGAATCATGGTGCCACCTAAGGTTCCTGGAGGAATGGATCGTTGAAATGGAAACAAATGTAATCAACTTGGGATGTTGAAGACTAGTTAATCATGCTTGTTTTTTGAACATATCAATAGCTACATCATAATCATTATGTGATTATGCTACAGTGATTATTATTTACTATCTTGCCCTTTAGGTTTTTCGAAGCCACAGAATCTATAGGGTTGTTATGTTCTTTCAAGTCATTGGTTGTTGAAACTTGAAATACATTATGAAGTTTTATGTTAATGTACAACAAATACTTAACATGATTAATCTGTTCATACTGTTTTTTGTTTCTTTATTTTACGGTTTAGTTAATCTTCACTCGTGACTACACTTTTACTGATACGATGTTTGGTAAATCATTAACGGCGAATTTCATTAAAACAAGAGCCGACTAGCAAGCTGCTAGAAGAACAAATAAACCCAAAACAACTAACAAAATAAAATTACAGCAATCTATCCAAAAATATGTTTTTAAAAGGAGACATATTCTTAATCCAAAGATATCCAAGTGATTTAATGTTATCTCCAATGTTGGAAGATTTATCGTATCACTGGAGAAGATCGCTTCGTTCCTAGCCTTCCAAATACACCAACATGTTGTCATTATAATCCCTTGGAGAGCTTTCTTCTTTTTTATTATAATCAAATGGAGCCGTTTGATGTAGATTCCGGATCCTGTATTGAAAGAGCATAAAGTGGCGGAATGCAGCACCAATTAGCTGTTAGCATAATAAGTTGTTATGGGCTTGGGCTTTAGCCTATTTAACTTGTAAGGCTTAGCCTGCCTATTTAATTCTTGTTTTCTCTTCATTCGTAACTAATTTTCATTTGTGCAATATCAGAGACTCTATCTTTTCTCTGTCATGTTCATTTGTTAACATGGTATCAGAGCCTACTCGATTCATGCTTGATTGAAGATTTTTGTTGTCGCTTCCGCTCCGTTGTTAATTCGTTGTTTGGTTTGTTCGTTGTTGAAGGGTTGTTTCGTTCGTTGTCGCGTCCGGTCAGCTTACAACAGTTTTCGTTGACTCGTGAGGTATCAAAGTTACGAATTCTATTTTATTTTAACTGACTTGTGTATTTGGAAGAGCCTCTGGACAGATTGATAGGTTTGGACCTCGTTTCTGTCACATTTTTCGAAGTTTGCGGTTTGTTCATCAAGTTTGCGGTTCAAAGTTTACGGTTTTCACCAAGTTTGCGTTTCAAAGTTTGCGGTATTCGCCAAGTTTACGGTTCAAAGTTTGCGGTAATTCAAAGTTTACGGTTTTCACCAAGTTTGTGGTTCCAAGTTTGCGGTATTCGAAGTTTGCGGTATTCTAAGTTTGCGTTATTCGAAGTTTGTGGTATTCGAAGTTTGTGGTATTCGAAGTTTGCGGTATTTGAAGTTTGCGGTTCTTCGAAGTTTGTAGTTATTTGAACTTTGCGGTTATTCTGCTGTGATTCATTTTTTTTATAATATGGCTGGGAAAGATGACTCTGTTCAGTCTATTAGTACTCGTTTAGATGGTAAAAACTACACCTACTATAGTTACGTAATGAAAAACTTTCTTCGAGGGAAAAATATGTGGGGTTATGTCACAGGTACTAAGGTAATATGCCTTAGCTCTCGATACATGGGAAACGGATAACTCTAAAGTTATAACTTGGATCAACAACTCTTTAGGTCAATCCATTGGTATCCAGTTGGCTAAATATGACACAGCTAAGGAAGTTTGAGATCATTTGGAAAAGTTGTATACTCAGTCTAACTTTGCTAAGCAGTACCGGTTGGAGTTTGATATTCGTGCTCTTCAACACAATGAGATGAGCATTCAAGATTTCTATGGAGCCATGTCAGATATATAGGATCAATTGGCACTTACGGAATCTGCAGCATTGAAGGGGTTTAAACCTTACGTTGTTCAAAGGGAGGAACAACGTTTGGTATAATTTTTTATGGCATTACGTTCAGATTTTGAAGGACTGCGTGGAATGATTCTTCATCGTTCCCCTCTTCCAACGGTTGATTCGGTTGTTCATGAGTTGATTGTAGAGGAAACTCGGTTAAAATCTCAGGTTGATAAAGGTCTTAAATTAACTACTACTCCAGCTGTGTTTGTCGTTCCCCCTAATCAGCCTAGACAAGGTGCCAAAGTTGCATTTGATGAATGTGCATTCTACAAAGGAAAAAATAATTGGAAGTTTCAATGTCCATTATTACTTACCAGAAGGAATTCTACCTTACAGAAGCCCCCACAACAGAACAGATCAGGTGGACAATTTTCGTCCCGCACGTTCACTTCTGCTGGTTCATCTGGTCCATCTTCATGGACATTTAAACCACCTCAGTTTACTGCTACTGCTACACCACCATGTGTAGAAATGAACAAACCACCATCTGCTCTGGATCCGTAAGTATTTGAATAATTCAGACAGTTCTTTGCCGCCAACCCTATCTCTATGTCTGCTGCAGGACTGTCTTCATCTAGTACCTCAAGTATTTCGTCATCATTATGGATTTTGTATTCTAGTGCCTCACATCATATGTCTCTTTATCTGTCTTCCTTTCTTTCTTTATCTCTCCTGTTTCGCCTGTTTCTGTCATGTCTGCTAGTGCTACATCCATGTTGGTAGAGGGTGTTGGACCTGTGTCTACCCCTCATGTGTCTCTCAATGATGTCTATTATATTCTGAAACTTGCCATAAATCTTGCTTCAGTAAGTCAATTGTGTAAGTCTAGAATTTGGGTTTTCTTTTATGACACTGTTTGTGTTGTGCAGGATCAACACACTTAGAAGGTGATTGATATCGGTCGTAGGGTGGGAGATTTATATGTCTTAGAAGAACTCAAAGTGCCTGCACCCGGTGTTGCTGCCTCCATTGTTGATTTATCTTCTTTTCGTTTAAGTCCTTCGTCGTCTGAATTTTATATTTGGCATTCTCGTTTGGGACATATGTCCGCATCTCGTTTAAAATTTTTGGTTTCTTCCGGTGCTTTGGGTCAGTTGCAAACTTGTGATATTTCTGATTGTAGCGATTGCAAACTTGCTAAATTTTCTGCTTTACCTTTTGATAAAAGTATTTCTCATTCTGTTACACCATTTGATATTGTTCATTCTGATGTGTGGGGACCATCACCAGTGTCCACTATGGGCGGTTCACGTTATTATGTTTCCTTTATTGATGATTACACTCGTTTCACCTTGTTGTACCTTATGAAACGTAGATCTGAGTTCTTTGACATTTATAAAACATTTGGGGCTTATGTTCAAACGCAGCATTCTGCTGTGATAAAGTGTTTCAGGTGTGACTTAGGGGGTGAATACACCTCTAATGATTTTACTCAGTTGCTTGCATCAGATGGTACCATACACCAATCGTCTTGTACTGCCTCTCCTCAACAGAATGATGTTACTGAAAGGAAACATCGCCATCTTATGGAAACTGTTCGTTCATTCCTTTTATCTGCTAAGGTACCTAGTGTCTTTTGGGGAGAAGCACTCCTGACCGCCCAACATGTGATTAATAGGATCCCTACTTCTCACAATAATGGGATGTCTGCATTTGAAAGTCTTTTTGGTGAACGCCCAGATTATGGTGAGTTACGGGTTTTTTGATGTACTTTCTTTGCTCTCCGTCCTCATGTTGAATGAGACAAATTGAGAAATAAGTCAGCATTATGTGTTTTCTTAGGCTATGCCAGTGGTCCTAAAGGATATGGCACGGGTTAGAAAGGATATCGTTGTTTTGATCCTGTAAGTCAAAAGTTATATGTATCAAGACATGTTACATTTCTTGAACATATTCCCTTCTATTCGATTCCAGCTAAGTCACATGATGTAACAAAGTCAGATCTTCAGAACATTGATCCTTTTGCTAGCGACACTGAGATCCCAACCTCAGATGTTCCCGATTCGTCTGTTAATCCTAATTTGTCTGCTCCAGATACTTCTGTTCATGATGTGCCAGTTCATGAACCTTCCACGTCCTCTGGAACCAATGTTGATTCTCCTCCACCTCCGAGAATTTCTACTCGTGCATGTAAGTCTACTCAACTACCAGATTTTGCATACTTTACATATTCTGCTTCGTTTAGATCTTTTAACGCGGACATTCATCATCTGTCTGAACCAGAATCATATAAAGAGGTTGTCTATGACCCTCTATGGCAGAATGCTATTGCTGAAGAGCTCACTGTTCTTAATCAGACTCACACCTGGGGTTTGGTTCCTCTACCACCATGTAAGCATTAGGTTGGTTGTCGTTAGGTGTATAAGATTAAGACAAAGTCTGATGGCTCTGTTGAACAGTACAAGGCCAGACTTGTGGCAAAAGGATATTCGCAAACGTATGGTATGGATTATGAGGAGACCTTTGCCCCTGTGGCAAAAATGGCAACAGTTCGTACTTTAATTGTTGTTGCGTCCGTTCGACAATGAAAGATCTATCTAATGGATGTCAAAAATGTTTTTCTGAATGGTGATCTTCATGAGGAGGTTTACATGACTCCACCCCCGGGAATAGCTCATCATCCCGGTGAAGTCTGTCTGCTAAGAAAAACTCTATATGGGCTCCAACAGGCTCCTCATGCCTGGTTTGAAAAATTCTCTACAGTCATCACTTCTCTTGGTTTTCTTCCTAGCAATCATGATTCAACATTATTTGTTCGATGTACGAATGCTGGACGCATTCTCTTGTCTTTATATGTGGATGATATGATTATTACAGGTGATGACTATGATCGTATTGAATCTTTGAAACGTGATTTGGCTCACCGTTTTGCTATGAAAGACTTGGGATTATTACGGTATTTTTTGGGGATTGAGGTAGCTCAATCTAAAAAGGGATATCTTTTCTCTCAGACGAAGAATATTTCTGATCTGTTTAAACGTGCGAGACTTTCTGATAACAGAATTGCAGACATTCCCCTTGAAACCAACGCGCGTTACTCTCCCACTAATGGTGTTCCTCTATCTGATTCGAGCCTATATCGTACTATTGTAGGCAGCTTGGTTTATCTTACAGTTACTCGCCCTGATATCGCTCATGTTGTTCATGTGGTTAGCCATTTTGTTACCGCTCCTACTTCTGTTCACTGGGGAGCTGTTCTTCGTATTTTGAGAAATCTTCGTGGCACTTAGTTTCAAAGTCTTATGTTCCCCTCTACATCTTCTTTGAAATTGCGTGCCTACAGTGATGTTGATTGGGATAGTGATCCCAATGATCGTAAATCCTCTACTGGTTTCTGCATTTCCCTTGGTGATTCCTTAATCTCATGAAAAAGTAAGAAACAAGATGTTGTCTCTAGGTCCTCTACTGAGGCTGAATATCATGCTATGGTTGTGACTACATGTGAAATTGTTTGGTTACGATGGCTTCTGGCAGACATGGGGGTTTTTGTTTCCTCGCCTACCCCATTACATTGTGATAATCAAAGTGCTATGTAGATCGCCAAGAACTCTGTCTTTCATGAGCAGATAAAACATATTGAGATAGATTGTCACTTTACTCGTCATCATCTTCAGCTTGGGACCATCTCACTTCCTTTTGTTCCATCAGCCTTGCAGATTGCAGATATTTTCAACAAGGCTCAATCGGCTTCTCGGTTTCGTTTGTTTGTGTGACAAACTCTCAATGTTTATTTCTGTTGCATTATGAGTTTGAGGGGGATGTTAGCATAATAAGTTGTTATGGGCTTGGGCTTTAGCCCATTTTTCTTGTAAGGCTTAGCCTGCCTATTTAATTCTTGTTTTCTCTTCATTTGTAACTAATCTTCAATTGTGTAATATCAGAGAGTCCATCTTTTCTCTGTTATGTTCATTTGTTAACATTAGCAATGAATTGTCATTATAATCCTTTGGAGAGCTTTCTTCTTTTCTCGGGCGTCCCCACATATGGCGCAACCCGAAGACTCGAACTGGATATTACGATATGATGTAGCCACCCGTGTAGGAATATGATCCATTTCTGCGTTCCAGATAATGATGAAGGGAACACTAACAGCCAATGCATTAAACATAATCTTCGTCATAGAGGATACCGAAAACTTGCTTGATGCCTCTTCTGGCCAAACCAACCTGTCACCGAAATCAGAAAACGTAACATGACTAATCAGGTTAGACAATCAGAAAACCGCGCCATCTCTATAGGACCATTAGGAGATATTTTCCATTGCCATTGCCATTTCCATTGAACCGATTGACTATTCATCTCATATATAGTATTAAGTAGACAATCCTTATCATTGTGAAGGGCATATAAATTTGGAAATAACTCCTTTAAGGGATGTTGAACCACCCTACTATTGAGGAAATTGCAGATACGAACTTTATACTTGGATTTTCTGAAAAACGTGATAACACTTTCAGATCAAATCTATTTGATGGTTCACCCAAATGATAGATCGGATACAATTCAAAAATTTTGAAGAACAAAATATGGTGTGTCTGTGATGAATTTCGAACCAGAATGGAGACCAAAATTCACAAGATCGTATATACGGTTTTAGGTCTAGAAACTGTCGTAGCCAGTTCTAGAATTACCAATTTGTCACTTTTTCCCACTCCGGAATTCACATGTGAATTTCCGGAAATTCATTTTCTAGTGAATTTCCGGAAATTCATTTCTAATGAATTTTTAATGAAGCAATATTAGTGGAAATAAAAAATCAAACGTGTTCAGCATATGATCCCAGTTGTTAACTCGATTCATATTAGCACACTAATAAACCTAAGTAGGTGAAAGGGAGTTGGCCCGATTTCGAATTCAATATCAAACATATATTATATAAGGTTTTCTCTAACTGTTGGTTAATTTGTCATGTTTTTTGTGTTTCATGTTATTGTGGATTGGGCTCATACTGCTAAAGGATTATTTGGGATTATTTGATTAGTTGGGCTTGGAGCTGGTGATTGACTAATGTTGAACCATGTTGGGGTTTGGAATTCAGATGATTAAAAGATTGGAGCTCACAACCCACAACCCAGTCTTGACCAGTTTTCTATCTAAGCAACACGTGGGTCGTGGGTTGTTCATGAGGTTACCATTTCTTATTTGGAATTTATAAAGTCAAAAGAGAGAGTGTTCATTTTCGTTAATACCTTGTCACGTTTTTCTCGAGAATATAGGGTTCTTCATCATAATGATGAAATCCATCTATTTCTAAGTATTCTCTTGAGTCTCTGAGTCTAATAGTTCATCTTGTAAATGTTTGAGTCTGTTTTCTTGTTGTTCAGATTGTATATTTTCGAGTTGTTGGGTATAAAATAGTTTTTGGTTATCACTTTCTTGACAATTTAGTTATGAACAACAGAAGTGCATGCTCGTTTTTAATATGGAACTTCTAATTATCAATAACCACCATATTTATAAGCTAATAACACACTTAGATAAAGTTTATTGACACACATACACTTGCACCGCAAGTGTTGATAACCTTCATGTTGGCAAAATTAATCTTCAATTATCTTTAGTTATTTATTTATTTGTAATGGGTCAAAGTAAATGGGTCAAAACATTTATACGCGTATTAGCATTTTGGGCTGTAGTTAAAAGCCTGGTACAAGGGCCCAAAATAGATATGTATAGGTTAAAATAGAAACGGTGCGTCATTTGATAAACACCGATTCGTTCAAGCGGTTGCAGACGGTTGTTGTTGAACCGATGCGACGTTTCTACAACATGTATATCAACATGACTCCTATATATACATGTTGATACGTCGCATCGGTTCAACAACAACCGTCTGCAACCGCTTGAACGAATCAGTGTTTATCAAATGACTCACCGTTTCTATTCTAACCTATACGTATCTATTTTGGCCCCTTGTACCAGGCTTTTAACTACAGCCCAAAATGCTAATACACATATAAATGTTTTGACCCAATTACTTTACATATAACTTATTAGTACATGCAAACCATTTTTATTGGTTTAACTATGATTACTTCAGCTGAGTAACCTAGCTATATATTGACCACTAAATCTGGGTTCAAGTGAGTCTCAACATATTTGATAATCTTTTGAAGAAGCTCAATAACTGAATCGGGATCAGGGACGTTTTCGTTCATCCTCTCATACTCTACGGTCCATGTCACCGTGCTGTTGTCACCGGTTCCATCGACATGCAGTTGTGTCTTGTAGCTTTTGTAAGTCTTCAACAAATCTCCTTCAAGTAGGTTAAAAGTGATCCATTTTTTTTTCTCATCCAGGGCTTCAATACTCTCTTTGGCGGCTTGTTTTTTCCCACCTAGAGCTAAACAAGTAACCCGACAACAGTGAATATATACTCTATTTTGACGAGTTTATATTGTAAAATTCTAGATTTAATTAATGCATCTTAGTCTATTATGTGATTTTTGGCGTATTTGGATTGTTCAAATTTTGCACTGAAAGAGATTTTGCATGTTAAATTTTTTGACAAGTTAAATTATGGATTTAGCGCTAAATTGCTAACCTTTTTAATTTTTTTAATTTCAAATTTTCTTTTGACGTGGTTTTGAAACATCTAAAGATAGTTGATGATAAATACTAAATGCTTTTTTGAAAAGGTTTTATGGGTATTTGACGTGGTTTGTATAACCGCGTCTAAAAACCAAATATTTTTTTGCGTCACCTTTTGACGCGGTCTGAAACCTCGTCTAAAAATCATTTCAACCTCGTCTAAACATCATTTTCTACTAGTACGTACTTGACAAATTATATATCAAACCAACAATTAAAATATTTTAGATCATTAATTAACAAAATAACCATATATATATATATACATTAATTCTATCTACCTACTAACATTTATATATTGCTCTCTTTAATATATGAAAATATGCAAATGATGTCTAGCTTAGTTGGTCAGAGACCCTTGAGTTAAGATTGATGCATCAAGGGTTTTTACCCACAAGAAAACAGGATTCGATCCCTGTAGAGGGATTTTATCCCTCAAGCCGCCAGGGCCGTTCTCTGTTGGGTTTTCTCCTTGAACACTCGCCAACCTCGACGTCAGGTGGGCCCGGTTTAGACAACATACTGCCAGAGTTGGTTGAGGCTTCCCCATGTGACTGGGGGGTGCGTCACTCTATTCGACAGATTGCCGTTCAAAAAAAATATAATGAAAATATTGTACCAAGGGCATAGTTCCAGCTGATGATGGATCCGACGGTACCCGATACGCCTTGTTGCCACTCACGACTCTTGATGTAGTCTGGGGCTATGATCACAAGCTCAGGTAGTCTGTACCTACAGAATCCATAAAAGGCATCCCCATTGCATTTGATATTTACTTGGACAACCTTTTTTCCACTTAAACCCATTGTTCTCTCATTATTTTCCTCTTTGTGATGAAAAGTCCTTTAAATAGAGAGGTAGATAGCTAGTAGTTACTTTAGAAAGCCAAAAAGATTGTGAATGTACAAATTCTAAAGCCCAACCCACCATCTTTATAAACTGCCGTACAGGACCTTCACAATAGCCATTCATGATACAACCAAGTACATTAATTCACGCAACTCATTGGTTGGTACAGCATCGAACATGGTGTTTTCGACGTTTAACTTACTTAGATTCCCCATCTTGAAACCTAAAAGTTTTTCCACAGAAATAGACATGGGAATATGACGATGTAAATCAATCATGTTGTTCTTTGTTCAAAGTGTGGCCTGTATTGAGTAACTTACTAGTTTTCTTAAATGTTAATGTTCAATGATCTAATGTTGAACTGTTATAATAAAAGTTCGTTCATTTACTAAACGTCAATTTTTTATTTATTTAGTTAAACGAACGAATATGAAAACATATCTTGTTCGTTCGTGAACGTTCATTTTTGCTCGTTCGTTAATCTCCGTTCATTTACGTTCGTTCGTTTACGTTATTTTTAATATTAATTCAGTTTTATGTATTACTTGTATTAATTTACATATAATCCGATTTTCTTATTTTAATTTAGGATGATGGTATTTTAGACTTAAATTTGGAGACTCGGCTTTTCTTTTAATTTAATTGTTGTTCGTTCATGTTAATTTACTTATGTTCATTCAATTCATTTATGTTCATGTATTTTCATTTGTGTTCGTGAACCGATGGTTACGAACATGAACTACCACAAACACTATCAATTTTCTTAACAAAATAGATGAGATGATGAGAGATACCCATCACATACCTTACCACATAAAAAACCCACTATCATACAACTATTAATGTGATTATTTCAAGTATACTAAGTATGATTGTATAAAATCAAAACCAAATTCAATTCTTCCGAACCCATTCACGAATAGCTAGAAACCACTTTTTCTTTATTTACGATAACTTATGTGCTTCGGTGTTTTTCCACTTGGCTGTACAACATGAGTTTTAGGCAGACAGTGAAAAAATCCACCAAAAAACGGGTATATTTGGGATTTGATTAGATAACATTAAAACTTTGTTTGGAAATGCTTAGGTTATTAAGGCACTATAGTCTTCTTCTTTCGAACTCGATGCTCTGTTGTTCTTTACTATTGTTCTTAGTTATGGATGGGCTTAGCCAACCTTACTGTAAGAGATCTTTTCTTAACATCAAACGTATTGGTACTAGAGAGTACTTATGAAACCTAACACTGAAGTAAGGGTTTGATCTGCGGCCTCCTGAACAGTTCGCATCGCTCTTTTCGGTTCAAGCAAATATTATAATTATACGCAGCATGGTACTCTTTCTACCACTATGTTAATATAGAGATGGTTTCAAAATAAATATTTTATCAATATAGAACACTCATATTGATAAAATGATTTCAGATCGACTTCCTAGTGTAGAAAATACAGAATGTATTCCAAAGCCCCTTTGTTTTAGGTTAGACTAACGGCACACCGCTAAGGATTATTTGATTAGTTGGGCTTGGAGCTCGTGACCGACTAATGCTGAACTTTGTTGGGCTTTGGAACTCAGATGATTAAAAGATTGTAGCCCACAACCCATAACCCAGACTTGACCCGTTTTCTCTCTAAGCAACACGCGAGTCGTGGGTTGTTCATGGGGTTACCATTCCTTATTAGGAGCTTATAAGTCAAGAAAGAGTCTGTTCATTTTCGTTAATAACACACTTAGATAAACTTTATTCTTGACACACATACACATGTAAACTATTTTTATCGGTGTAACTATGATTAGTTGGTTACTGAAGCTGATTAACCTATTGACCACTGAAACTGGGTTCAAGTAACATATTTTGGTAATCTTCTGAATAACCTCAATTACTGAATCGGGAACAGGGACATCTTCGTTCATCTTCTCGTACTCTACGGTCCATGTCGCCGTGATGTTGTCACCGGTTACATCGAGTCGCACATATGTCTTGAAGCTTTTGTAAATATTCATCAAATCTCCTTCAAATTGGTTAAAAGTGATAGATTTGTTTTTCTCATCCAGGCTTCAATACTCTCTTTGGCGGCTTGATTTTTTCCACCTACAACTAAACAAGTAACCCAACAACAGTAAATATATACTACTTGACAAATTATACATCAAAAAAACAAAATTTATTAGATCATTAACAAAATAACCATTAATCGTATCTACTAACATTTAAAATAAAAATTTTGTATGAAGTATTGTACCAAGGGCATAGTCCCAGCTGATGATGTGTTGAAAATTAACATTTCTATTTTCAATTTTATAACTTATATTTTTTTGTATTTGTTTCATGAATGTTATGTGAGCTACTGGACTTCTTCTATGGACCTGGACCTGCTAGCATCCAGGCTTAATGGACTACAACATTTGGGCTTAATGGACCGTTGCATATGTTACTGGACTGTGTGGAGGCTGGATAGCCCGCGTGACTTGTTTACTCTCTAGAGGTGAAGATATACACGCATATTATGTCTTCTGGACTCTCTCTTTGATTTCCCTATATCACTTCATCTTCTTTCTATTCAGATTAGGGTTTCCTTGTGTAGATTATCATCTTGTATTTGTTGAGAGTTTGTTTCGAGAGTTACAGATCGTCAAGTTGATGATCTGTGTGAGTTTTTTTGTTCTATTTCTTGTATTGAAGATTATGAGTTTTTTGCTTAAACATTTTGAGTTGGGATCATAGAGATTTGAATCTGGTTTTGTGACATGATGGGTCCGACGGTACCCGTTGGCCTTGTTGCAACTCGCAACTCTTGATGTAGTCTGGGGCTATGATCACAAGCTTAGGTTGTCTGTACCTAAAGAATCCATAAAAGACATCCCCATTGCATTTGATATTTACTTGGGCAACCTTATTTCCACTTAAACCCATTGTTCTCTCACTTATTTTTGCTCTTTGTGATAAAAAGTCCTGTCCCTTAAATAGAGGTAGCTAAATTTAGAAAACCAAAAAGATTGTGATTTGTGCAAATACTAAAGCCCATTAGTACACCATCTTTATAATAGCCATTCATGATACAACAAGTACATTCACGCAACTCATTGATAAGGGTAGCTTGGTGGTGTTTTCCACATTTAACTAACTTAGATACCCCATCTTGAAAATGGTATTATTAAGTTGTAACCGCTTCCCCGCCATCTTTTTTTAATGAGCGAAGAATAATATAAGCCCGACCATCTGGTTAAATCCATTGGCGAAAGGTCACCCACGTCCGCGAACAAAGACAGCGCTACCGACCCGGCTCGCCCACCATTCTAGGGGAAACCCACCACCCAAATGCCCATTGTGGTAAAATCCCTGGCCCATCTGAATATATTACACTAAGTGAGACTCGAACCCATGACCTCCACATTGGAAGGCCATAAGATGCCTCCTTCCAAACCAATTGATCTGGGGCTCATTGGCGCTTCCCCACCATCTTTTTTTATTGAACGACCAAAAAACATTATAAGCCCAGCTACCCGGGTATACCCATTGGCGAAAGGCCATTCACGCCCGCAAACAAAGACAGCACTACCGACCCGGCTCGCCCACCATTCCAGGGGAAACCCACCACTCAAAGGCTCATTGTGGTAAAATCTCTGGCCCACCTGAATATATTGCACTAAGTGAGACTCGAATCAATGACCTCCATATTGGAAGGCCATGGGGTGCCTCTCAAACCAATGACCTCATTCTCCCAAGCCAATGACCTTCATATTGGAAGGTCATGGGGTGCCTTCTCCCAAACCAATAACCTCAGGCTCATTGGCGCTTCCCCTCCATCTGGTTTACATTTAATCTTTGTTACTATAAATAGAAATAGACTTTCACTCAAATCAGTCATGTTGTTCTTTGTGGAAAGTGTATTGACCTAGTTAAGTTATCGAGTAAATGGTTTTTTTTATCGCTTCCCACAATCTTGTTTACATTTTGTTATGTTTGTTACTATAAATTAATAGAAGTAGACTTTAACTTATTTATGTAATTTGTACCTAGGAGTACCAGCGATCTTGGTTTTCTCGTATTGTAATTTCAAGTATTAGAGTTGAATTTATAATGTTTCCTTCTCATAAACCTTGTAGCTAATGTACCTTCTCGACTTCTTTCGGAGATGTTTCTAAGCCTGTAAACGAACTGAATGTTCAATGACCTGATTTTGAATTGTCCAAAAATAAGTTTGTTTATGTTCGTTCATTTACTAAACGAACAAACATGGACACAATTTTTTGTTCATTTAGTTAAACGAACGAATATGAAAACATATCTTATTCGTTCATATACGTTCATTTTTGCTCATTCGTTAATCTTCGTTCATTAACATTCATCGTTTACGTTGTTTTTAATATTAATTCAAATTTATGTATTACTCATATTAATTTATATAATCCGATTTTCTAATTTTAATTTAGGATGATTGTATTTTAGACTTACACTTGGATACTCAGTTTTTCTTTTTGTTATGGTTCATTCATGTTAATTTATCTATATTCATTCATTTATGTTCATATATTTTTATTTGTGTTTGTTTATTTTTGTTTATTTTCATTAGTGTCCGTGAACCGATTGTTACAAACATGAATGATCGCAAACACTTTCAACTTTCTTAACAAACGAATAAGAACAAGAAAATACGTTAGTTTTATAAGTGTTCGTGTTCCTTCATTGGTCGATAAAACTTAAATGAACGAACATTAGCAAGCCATGTCCATGTTTTTTCGATTCGTTTACATGTTATATACATGGATCAACCAAAGGGATTTGAAAGTAAAAAATTCCCAAATCATGTGTGTAAGTTGAAGAAGGCTATTTATGGTCTAAAACAATCACCAATGGCTTGGTTCAGTAAAATTGGCGAATTCTAAGAACTGAATGGATTTGTGTCAACACCGGCCGACAATAGTCTGTTCGTACGTGTTAACAAAAGAGAAGAAAACAGCAGTGGTACTTGTATACGTAGATGATCTTATCATAACCGGAAATCTAATAGAAGAAATTGAACAGTTAAAGCAAAACTTATGCGTACGATTCTGCATGAAGAGGAAAGCGTAAGCACTTTCTCGGGTTGGAAGTTGAATACAGATCGAATGGTGTCGTTTTGCACCAACATAATTATGCAGTGGATCTGTTAACTAAGTTTGGACCATCTGGTTGCAAACTGGCTTTGACTACGATGGAATTAAATGCGAGATTGAGGTCGGGTGAAGGGAAAACACTTGTTGATCGACAGTTGGTGGGAAGTTTGATTTATCTCCTATTGACAAGGCCTGACATCACATTCGTTGTTGGGGTCCTTAGCCTTTACATGCAAGAACCCAAAAAACACATCTTGAAGCTATACAAAGGGTATTTAGATTTATCAAAGCTACACCTAGCTATGGAGTATGGTTCAAGAGGGAATCAGAAACTAAATTAGTAGGGTATATGTGATGCAGATTATGTTGGAGATGTGGATACTCGAGAGTCCGGTTATGTATTTTTGGTTGGAACCAGAGCCGTGTCATGGTGCAATAAACGGCAGCCATGCAATAAAAGGCAACCAACAGTATCGTTGTCGACCACTGAATCCAAGTATAGAGCAGTTGTACTAGCAGCACAAGAATGTACGTGGTTCATCCAATTGATGAAAGATCTGAATCAAGAAGTGGAGTACAAGGTGGTGTTGCACGGTGACAATGTGTCGTCAATACTTCTTGCGGAAAATCCCAAGTTTCATGCAAGAACTAAGCATGTGGAAGTTCACTATCATTATATACGAGAAAATGTATTAGACACATAGATTGACTTCAAGTATATAAATACCAACGAGCAAGTGGCAGACATGTTCACAAAATCGTTGCCTAAAAAAAGTTGATAAAGTTTTGTGAAGCTATGCGGATGGTTGACACAAATGTCGAGAGGGAGTATAGAACGAGAACGACATTTGGATTAGGGATGGGTATGTTGATCTCATGGGGTGGTTTGGCGGAGATCAAGATAACAATTATAAGTTTATTATTATTGAACTGTTTTGTTTTTCAAATTGAGTCTATCCGTTAGTTTTTTATATGAATCAGTTGGAGTAGAATTCGAATAGTAGCTTAGAGTCCAAGTAGGATTACAATTGTAAGGGTGGTTATATAATCCCTCAGTCTTTTGATTTAAGTATTGTGATCTTGTTTTCTTGTTTTCCACTTTACAAGGAGCAATTTTTCTTACACCATCCGGTATACTAGTGAAAAATACGGCGTGGTCCTACATGGCCTACAAAATCACGGCGTAATTTGTAGGCAACACCACCCCCTCATTCAATTAATCACGCCGTCGTCCATTCCCGTGAAAAAAATCACGCGAGCTATTTGCCATTTTCAAAAAAATACTACCGCTGAACGGTAGTATTTTTAACCATTGTTAAAAAATTATAATAATAATTAATAATATTAATTTTACTCACTATAAATACTCATTTTTTACTCCATATTTTTCACACTTCTACACACCAATCTTCTAAATTTCTACTCATCTACTCACTATTTTTCTACCAAAAAATGAGTAACGATCTGAACCAACACTTTTGGGCTCAATTCGCGGCTCGCGATAACGCGTTCATGGCCAACCAAATGAACCAAAACTTTCAACAAAACCCGAACTTTCAACCCAACCCAAACTTCCAAATGTTTAACTACCAATCCCCAATGTCCCAACCGGGTACACCACTTGACTTTGTACCTGAAACTCAAGAAATGCCACAAGAAACTGTGGCCGAGAATCAAAATGTCTAACATAAAAAAGGAAAGAAAAAGATTTCGCAAGAGACTTCAAGCCGACCGAATACAAAAAAAGTGGGAAAAAGACGAACCACTATATTTGGTTAAGGCGTATATAGACGTCTCGTAGGATCCAATAATCGGTAACAATAATTTTGGTTTTTGTATTTTTTAAATTTTTCTTATTTTATTTTTGTGTTTATTAATTTGAATATATTTTTTTTTGTAGGCAACGCCCAAAACAAAAAAGTTGTTATGGACTCGAATTCGTGAAAAATATGAATCTTTCATGGGCGTACCTGACGGTTACCGAACTTTAGACCAATTAAGTTCAAAATTGACTCATATAAATGGTAAGGTGATAAAGTTCCACGGGATCTATCAAGATTGTTTGCGGGATCGAAGAAGCGGTGAGAGTGGTGCCGATATTTAGGGGAAAGCAACGGTCCGTTTCAAAGACAACCATGGTGGCGAAACACCAATTGAGTATTGGGAGGTTTGTAGGAATTCGCCTAAGTAGCAAACACTATACATTGCCCCCCCGAACCGACTCGTCCAAAAAAAGAACATCAACCGACTTCGACGCTAGTTCGGGCGCTTCTGACGGTAGATCTATATACGATCTCAACATAGATGCACGGGATGACGTGGAAGAAATACCACGTCCGATAGGGAAGAAAAAAGCAAAATCCCAAGCAACGGGCTCGGGTTCGGTTGCAAGTCACGATGAAATCGGCGAAAAAATGGTCGAACAAATGACAAGATTTAACAATACCCAAGACGAGAGGATGGATTGAAAACGAACAAAACAAGATATCAAAATTCTTGGCATAGATCTTGGTTCACTCTCCGCCGCGCAACGTTTTTTGATTGAAAAAAAAATAAAAAAAAAGATCAAAGAACGTCATGGTAACCCGTAGGTTTTTGGTTATGTATTTGTTTTTTTTGTTATGTATTTTTTTTATTAATGTTTTTTGGTTATTTTTATTAATGTTTTTTAGTTATTTTAATTAATGTATTTTTTTAAAAGAAAATATTATGTTTTATTTTAATTTAAATGAAAATTAAAAAAAATAACATTTAATTATCACACCACGACAATCACATGAGTATACCCCTTGCCTAGTAATGGGTGATGTGATTTTGCAAATAGTGACATGGCGCCACGTGGCATTCACTTTATTATCACATCACACCATAATCACATGCAGTGGCGGACCCAGAAACGTTTTTCATGGGTGTCGGAATTTTTCGATGTCCGGTTGTCTATCAAAAGAGAATTATTTTCGGGTCAGGTAGAATTTTCTTTACCGGATTAAGTCGGGTAATCGAACTTATTTTTACCTGATTGAGTCGGTCACTGAAATATTTTAGGTTTTTTAGTGTAGATCTAACGTTTTGACTCGTTTTGTAAATTCGTAGAGTTTTTTTTGGTTCATAACTTCATTTTGTTTACTTTTCTTATATTGCTTAAGATTACAAATGGTTTTTAACTCTAAAGTATATAAAAGGAATTTTTGTTTTCCCCAGAGACCACTAACCCAACACTTTGTTGACTTTCCTTATAAACATGAAATGCCCGAGATTGATCGTCGGAAATCATGGATTTTTCTAACTCCATTACGTGTACAACTTAATAGGTGATATCGAAACTTAAATGGCATAACAAACCCTCTGCATCCCTTGAGCGCCCCCCTCTTTTCGATCCCTTCTCTGTAAATCTCTATTTACCGAAACAGTTGGCAATCACTTTTCGGCGCAAACGATCCCTGTTGCAGCGGTTTTCCGGCAACCTTGGAAGTCCTCCCACCCGTGGGGGTCGGTCGGAATTTGATGACATATATAACAAACAAACAAAAAAATTCATCGGTGTCGGCAGTCCCAAAGCCTTGTGCTTGGGTCCGTCCCGGATCACATGGGTATACCCATGCTCTTAGTACTCAATAGAATAATTGTTTTATTTCAACAACCACCATATTTAGCTAATAAGACGCTTAACTAAAGTTTATTCTTGGCACACATATACTTGAAGCCTATGAACTCACGTGTGTTCATAACCTTATAATAGCGGACACAATTTACGTTATAAGTTGACCTTCACTAGGATTACTGGAGCTGAGGAATCCTAATACCAACGACTGAATCTGGGTTCAACCGAGTCTCAACATATTTGGTGATATTCTGAACAGCCGCAACAAGTGAATCTGGATCAGGGACATCTTCGTTCATCTTCTCATACTCTAAGGTCCATGTCACCGTGCTGTTGTCACCGGTTCCATCGACTTGCAGGTATGCCTTGAAGCTTTTGTAAATCTTCAGCAAATCTCCGTCAAATAGGGAATTTTTTTTATAATGGAGCCTGTTTGGAAGACTTGTTTCACATGAGGGCCTGGTCAAAAATTATTTTCACATGGGGGCTTATCGCCATCCAGGTTGGCAATTATCTTCTTCTCCTAGGTGTGTCAGACAAAAGCGTACTACCTTTCTGTCACTTTCTGAAACTCGCAAGTATACTTTCTCATCCCCCACACGCCTGATTCTCGCCATCTCAGAAGTATTGTTTCCTATAAGATACTCGCCATCCGAGTATTCGATTATCTCCTATTTTTTGTCCTCTACCGGTGAGAAAGTCGCCAACTGTGTTCGTGATTAAGTCTAATGTTTGTCTTGTAGCTAACCAAATACTCGCCAAGTGTGTTCGTGATTAAGTCTCATGTTTGTCTTGTAGCTAAAAAGATACTCGCCATTTAGCAACCCGATTTTCAGAAAAAGCCTGCAAAAGGCAATAGTGTTTGTGGCAGTCTTTAATGTTGCATGTGAATACCCAGACCCGTGAATAAAGACTGCAGCATGGGTTAAATTTTGCATGTGATACCAGGACCCGATGTAATGTGATAAGGTTAATTTCCATTAAAGGTGGCGAGTATATAAATACTTGGTGTGGTCCAAAAAATTTTTACAACTTTCATTCTATTTTTGAAGTGAAAGTTTATTTTTGTGGTCCAACAAATATTTACACAACTTTCGGGTTCAACAAATTTGTACTAAAATGTCGGGTGCTTTTACATCTGGTCCGATTAATGACGATCTTCTTTTTTTAAGTCGTAGTCAATGGGCGTTTTACTATTTCAACAATCAGCAAAATGATGACGATAATGGTGTCTTACGAGTAAGACGGGGGGGTTCTATTTTCTGGCAGTATATTAAAGAACATCCTATCCCGGATAATGTGATGGAAAAAATTTCTTTAGTAGGCTTTAGTGGGGTCATCCAGTGTGGAAATCGCATGCTTGACCATGCACTAATATCTGCTCTCGTAGAGAGGTGACGTCCCTAAACCCATACTTTTCACCTACCAATTGGTGAAGTAACGGTAACCTTACAAGATATTCAAGTGTTGTGGGGTTTACCGATTGAGGGTAATGTAGTTGATTATATCATGAAGGGTCAACAAATTTTTGATAAGTTCTTGTATTTGACGGGTTGCCACCTACCACCGACTGCTATCCAAGGTAATAAAATAAGCTTGCCGTATATTTTTGGACAAATGATGAATGATTTTCCCAACGATTCATCCAAACTAGAATGTAGTCAACGAGCTCGGTTGATAATCTTTTTTTTATTATTGGTGCAACCCTTTTTCTTGATAACGCTAGCAAGTGGGTACACGTTCGATATTTAGATAACATTGAAAATTTAAATGAATGTGGCGGGCTAAGTTGGGGCAGCGCTGTTTTGGCATCTTTGTATAGAAATCTGCGTAAGGCAAAAAATATTGAGAATACCGAGATTGGTGGTCCGATGTTTTTGTTAACTATATGGGCTTGGGAAAGCTTTCCTGGTTTCGCTCCTAAAATTTGTTCTCCATACAATTTCGACAAGCCATACAGTGCTAGGTATTTCACTTTTAACGAATTAAATGTCTACGAATTATTATACAAAATAGTTATTCATATAGAAAAGAAACAATTATTTAACATGTGTATTATTATATTATTTACTCGTAGGTGAAACGTTTCGTTAAGTTATACTGAAACACCCACACATGTGTTGAGCGCATATCGATCTCAACTTTAATCCATTAATGAGTTCATGGTAAACTATTTCAATTAACATTCTATATGATATTTTGCTACACTAATATAATTACAATTTATTTCAGTTTATATGGAAGCCTTATGATGCTATATTTGATCAACTGCCTGAAATGTGTACAAACGGTCAACATAGTTGGCGATGCCAAACTTATCTCATATGTTGGGAAATTGTAGAGCCCCACTTACCAGAGAGGGTTATGAGACAGTTTGGCATGTTTCAACCAATCCCTACAAACACCCTTTTAAGCATACAGGAGCACAAAACACTCCGCAAAAAAATTTGTGCAGGTGGAAGGAATAAAGACTCGAAAGGTGAATACCATGCATATATTTACGCGTGGACTAACAGGAATGACAACATTGTTACTGAAGTCATCTCTGATAATTTTATTGCGACCCGTGAATATATGAAGTGGTATCTGCCTCGGACCATTATATATAAAATTGATCCTAGACCAATACCGCATGGGTTTCCAAATGATGGGGCTAGGTTGCAAGTTATGGTACTACGTGATTAACATTTTTTTTATATAAAACAAATATTTGTAATTATTTTATCTAACATACTATAATTATAGTGTGACGGAATGAGCCAGATCTATCTTATCTGGAGTTAATCAGAAACATGGCCAGCAAATATATGGGTTTGTCAAATACACAACACCATATGGGATATCTGCCGACCCATGTTACACAAGATGCTGTGAACTTTGAACTCCCACATATAACTCAACGTCCGCATTGTAGGGGTAGAAGACAAGTTAGTCAAGGTCTAAGGGATGGTAGCACTAAGGAGATCCAAGTGGATCATTCACCCCATTTATCTCAAAATTTAAATTCATCAACTAGTCAACTAGTCCCTTACTCAACTCAACCATCCATGAGCCCCGAGTGTTATCACCCAAGCCCTTTGTCTTCCATCCGATCTCAAAATGTGGATGAAATGGGTAACCATAGTTTTGAGTACGTATGTACTACAAATTTTTTTGAAGGTACTTCGTCACAACAAGTTGGCACGACAAACTACGAGGCGGCTTATCAAGAAAATCTAGATTTGTACACACCAACATAGTCTATTTTTCCCTTTACGTCTGGACTAAATACATCCCAGATTCCCCCATTTCCTCCAATCCAAATGATGAGACCGCCACTCAATAACTCACCATTATCAGGTGTGTAAAACTTGTTTGATTTGAACATGTCAAGATATGTTAATGAGGATGAACAGGCATTTGATGATGTTGAGGCTGATAAGGTTGTCCAAGGCACGAACTGTATTGCTAGAAGAAAACTCACGTGGTTAACTCGTCATCCACGCTGTGGCACGGAGTAGTTATTGTTGTATTAGTGTTATTTTAAGTTTTTAATCTTGTTAGAATTATATTTTGATGGAATTATATTTTGATCATCCTATTATTATTAGAATTGAAATCATATTAAGTTGAAAAATTAAAATATAATATTTCAAGTTAACTCAAAAAATTAAATTATAAGAAAAAAGACAAAAAAAAAATTTAGATAATCTTATTACAATGTTTCTATAAATACCATCCAAGTCTCATTCACCATCCAAATATCATTCACCATCAACATATCATTTACCATAAAATGGCTGATGGTCAATATAGTTCTCAACCTAATCGTAAACCTTCTAGTTGGATACTTGATAAATGGAGGCGTCCAAAGAACACCGAGGGATCTTCGTCATCCGGTCAAAACCCACCGGATAACTTTCAACGTCCGCGTAACAATGTCGGTGCACGTAAATGGGCAATTCCAGACGATGAGTCTAATAATTGGTCTGAAAATGTTGTTGACTTCTACAACAACGGGGACAAGCCTTTATGTTATTCCGCCGTTTTCTATAGATACCCAAAGTTGGACAAACGTTTTTGGGGTAGTCTTTTAGGTTATCGAAATAACGGTTCCTTCCTAGCAGAAGTAAAAAAATTAATTTTTTTTAAATATGCATTGAAAATGTTTTTGGTGTAGTATTTTATATTTACTAATATTATGATTTTATTTTGCAGCATTTAGAAGGTTGGGTTGGAAGATTAATGAAATGGAAACATAGAGAGCTATCAACTGGGGTGTCCTCTATATGCGGTGGACAATACTACCACCGCGGTTTTATGATTTTCTTCTTGAATCACCTAACAAAAACGTCATTTGTTATGGTAATGGAAAATTAACCCCTTTTACCCCATTTTGGGAGGTAAACTATGTTTTTGTTTTCCTTTTTGTATTCAAAATCATGAATGGATACTCGTCCGAGTGGATATGAGGACAATAAATATGGTATTGTATTGGGGTGAAAACTACTCTGATGATACATATTTACGCTTGGTTCACCCAAAATTACTGAAAATCTTGGTATATTTCACAGCCATGTTGGTCAACATCGGATATTGGAAAAAGACTGCATACTTTAAAAAGTTAATGTTGTTCGAAGATAATGAAGAGTTTGTTCAATCACATGACGACTTGGCCGGTAATGAAGGGGTTTATGTTTGTATGTTAATGGAGCATCTGGTAACCGGCAAACCACTAAATATAAATGGAGATTTTAAACCGAAATGTATGTCATACCGACGGTTTATGGCCGATCAGATTTATTTCTGGCGTTGTTTGCCCCCTTAGATTATTATATGTTATTTTTCACATCTTATGATTATGAAGTTTGTTGTATTTTTCAAATGTAATTGTAGTGAACACTTTTTTATCTCATATCTCATTTAACAAACACAAATGAAACAGTCACCAGAATAGCAGATATAAGAAACACAAGAAGTTTTTAGACTTTAAATACAATGCATTGATTATTATCAAAACCTATACATGAGAAGATCAGGTCTTCAAGGGGGGGCTTATTTGTAGCAAATGCTTGATACACGTTTTGTAACCCCCCTCAACACATGCAGCATTGTTCTTTCGCCACCACCGCTGATTGGGAGTATTAGCTGCGACGGCGTTTTGATTGGGGCAGTTTTGTGTTATATTTCCTAGTCCACCGATTCCATCTTTAAGACAACAGTAGAACAACATAAAATCGGGAGGTTTTTTAGCTGTTTGTTTGTGTTCTATTAGTAGAAAAGCATATAGGTTGGATGTGAAACTTTTCTCTAAAAACGTCACCATAACTTCGGATTTGGATGGAATTGAGAATTAGGTTGGAATGTGAGAAAGTGGTTTTTGAATGGAGTATGAATGCAGAAAGTGGTTTTGGAATGGGGTATTAGGTTGTATTTATAGTGGTAAAAAAGATGCATTTTTTTTTAAATAATAAGTCATTTATTTACCACATACCCTATAAATAACACCACACAATCTAACTTCCATTATAACATATTCTTTCACAACATGTCATCTTTAAATGATGAAATTCCATCACCAGTGGAGAAGCATGATTTTGGTATACATAAAAAATGGTCAAGAAATGTGCTACAGTTCTTCTACAACGGAGATTCGCCATTGTGTAGGGTTAGTTATATGGGCGTTAATGCACTTAGCAGAGATTTTTGGGGTACCATACTGGGGTATTCTGGAAATGGTTATCTACAGTCTATTGTACGTTTATTTTTTTTATAAAAGGAGAATTGTTTTTTTTATTTCTAGCTAACTCTTTTTGGTATTTTTAATTTATAGCAGGTTCGTGCTTGGACAAACAGACTTATGTTTTGGAGGTTTGATGAAATTCAAAGAACATATGGCTTACCGCCGTCACACGATCGTTGGACAGTTTTACCCTTTGAATTTTACCACCAATTTTTGAATGGGCCAGTTGATGCACTACAATATGATGATGGGACCAACATACTATATCCATCATTGTGGGAGGTTGATACGGTAACATTAGGTTTTATTTTTAAATTTAATGTCTTTAACATAAATAATTAACTGCTTTACTGTTTTTATAGGTATATTTACCAATATCAGATGACGATCAAAATTGGTATCTTTTCAAGATTGATATGGACAGACTTGAGATTCGTGTATTTTTCCCATTTGAATGTCGTGCATTCATCGTCACGTCCACCAAATTATTATGTAATTTGTCGATTATTTTATATGGTTTCTACAACGTATATCTTATTTTAAAAAATCGGGTCAAGAGCAATTCCTTGAATACGACCCCCTTGAATTAGTAGTGTCCGGTCAAAGTGTGTGGCCTCCTAATGGTGGACATATTGGTCCTGATTCAGGGGTGGTCATTTGTATGTTATTGCGTAAGCTGATAATAAACAGGTCATTGTCGTGGCAAGAAGTAAATATACAAGATGCTTGCTTGAGATACAGAAGATATATGGTTGATGAATTATATGCAATGCGTACCTTTTAATGTTTTCCAATCTCATTATTTTTGTATGTTATTTTATGTTAAAAAAAATTTCAAAGTTGTTTAATATTAACTATATTTGGTCCGAAAATATTAATAATAAAGATGATTGTTAATTAAAACAACAAAAGTATATTAAAACATGATTAAAACAAGCATAAATTTACAAACAACTAAAGCTAATTAGCTGCATATCACATTGGTTTCAAGGAGATGATCCGCTCATAACACCCGATGTCCCTTGCCACATTGGTTGCAAGGAGTTGATCAGGTCTTCAAGAGGGGGGGTTATTTCCAAAAACCCCTTGGACCGGTGATCACCCATTAGTGGGAGTGCTAGCTGCAACGGCGCTTGAAAAGGACAAACTGTTGTGTTATATTTCTGAGTCCACCGATTCCAACTTTAAGACATCAGTAGAAAAAAATATCATTAAGAGGTTTTCTGGAAAAAAAAAAAAAAAAGGATGAGATTTTTTGCTCCCAAAAAAACGACATTTTGAGATGGTTGGATATGGAATGCAATGTCATGCAAATGGATTGTTGGAGATGGTGTAAATGGATTGTTGGAGATGGTGGGAATTTGTCATGCAATGTCATGCTATTTATAGGATGGAAGTGGAATTTTTTATGATTTAAAAAAATCAAAAAATGTAAATAAAATATATTAAAACACTAACACATAATTAAAACATAATTAAAACAATTAATACATTAATACAATTAAAATATACATGAAACGCCAAAATTAAAACATAATTAAAACAATTAAAATAAAATAAAACATAGACATAAGATTATTCCGAGTCAGTGGAGTAATCGGAGTCATCTGAAACGGAGTAGCCTTCTTCACGAAGTTGTTGACGTCTATTTTGCTTTAATTCGTATTTAGACAACCAATCCTCATCAAAATCAGGTGAAGACTTTGGCGTTTCTTGATTTGAAGGGTTTACCGGTGTGTGAACCCTACTGTTTACTAGTACTTGAATCGGAGGGTTTGGTGGTTGAACAACCCGTATAGGGTTTGTTGGTTGCACAACCCGTGGAGGTTTTGGTGGTTGCACAACTCGGGGAGGGTTTCATGGTACCACAGCCCGGGGAGGATTTGGTAGTTGCAAAACATGGGGAGGGTTTGGTTGTGGAGGTTGTACATTTCGACGGGTGTTATGTTCTTCTATATTTATGTTAATATGAAAGTGCACATGAATGTTGTATCTTTCTTTTGCCATGAGTTTTGAATAGTGAGTTGAGGTGAGTTTTTAAAAGTTTGAATGGTATTTATAGGAGGAAAATTAGTATTTATTGACTTTTAAAATTAAATTATGGAAGCTGAAACAACCAAGTTTTAGGACGTATAAGTCTCTCGTATATTTTCCGTTTGAAACATGGGTTGGTTCGTTACGTAGACCTCACGTGATATTACGGGGACGAGGTAACGGAAATTATTATTTTCATCTATTAAATATAAATAACATTGTCCAAAGTGAGAGAAAATAAGCTTTTAAACGAAATTAAAAAGTTGAAACAATCAAGTTTTAGGACGTATAAGTCTCTCGTATATTCTCCATTTGGAACATGGGTTGGTTCGTTACGTAGAACTCACATGATATTACAGGGATGAGGTAACGGAAATTATTATTTTTATCTATTAAAAATAAATAACATTGTCCAAAGTGAGAAAATGAGCTTTTAAACGAATTTAAAAAGTTGAAACAACCAAGTTTTAGGACGTATAAGTCTCTTGTATATTCTCCGTTTGGAACATGGGTTGGTTCGTTACGTAGACCTCACGTGATATTACGGGGACGAGGTAACGGAAATTATTATTTTCATTTATTAAATATAAATAACATTGTCCAAAGTGAGAGAAAATGAGCTTTTAAATATAAATAACATTGTCCAAATTGAGATAAAAGTTGGTCTATTAAAACAGACTGTTTAATAAATATATTAAAACAAATACTTAACATACCCAAACTAATAAGTAGTTAAAATACATTCATCACGGATACGGGTTTGTACAGTTGTTTATTCTATGACCCGTTTGTCTACAACGTGAATATCTGCGTGGAGTACGTTCATCCGGATAATGAACATCCATAAAGGATTCGTCGTGACTTCCTTCTACCGCGTGATGTGGTAATATTTGACATATCCGGTTTAATCCTCCAACCAGGGTCAGCCCAATAAGCATTGTGGGGTAGTGGGTAAAATTCACTATCATACTGTGCTCTATACGCGGCCATCGTGTAAAATTCAATAATAATTCCTTCCGGGGAATCCCCTCTTTGACGACAAACTATGATGGCATGTGAACATGGAAGTTGTTTGATTTGCCATTTACCACAGGTGCATGTTTTTTTTGGTACTCAACTGTATAATAATTGCCACCTGTGTCATTTGTTTGAACCTTTGATAATACCCGGTACCTACCACGCCTGTAATCGAATTCTGTTACAACATGTTGTTGGGCATACAGTTCACGGTTCTCAAACAGATGCCAAATGCGAGGGGGTAACGGTGTTCCACGTTGTTCTGTAATCACAGTGTGTTTTCTAAATTGTTCCGCGGCTTTATTGAACGTACATTCAATAATAGCCTTTATAGGTATAAGCATGATCCCACGTAAAGTGTTGTTAAAACTCTCTGATATGTTTCTCGTTAAGTTTCCCCACCGATGCTGGTTTTTATCATGAAGTAGCGTCCACTTACTCTCTTTAATAGCTTTCAGATATTCCCACGTGTCAGGATTAATATATGTCAATAGACTAACTGAATGATCATACTTTCTTTGTTGTGTTGTGCTACCGATGTCCCAACACAGTCGTTTCAAACTAGAAACCATAAACTTATGCATTAAGTTGCTTCGAACGTGTCTCAGACAAAACCTATGAACTGCATTCTCTTTCCATACCCGGAGATTTTTCATTGCATTAATAATGCCTTTGTGTCTATCAGAGATAACACAACTTTCTATGACGTTGTATCGCAATGTGAATCCATAATTGCTGAAAAAACCAACACCAACTTTCAACAGTCTCTTCATCAACAATTACATAGGCTATTGGAACTATGTAATTGTTTGCATTTTTGCTGACTGCGATAAGCATCTTACCCCGGTACGATCCCTTCAAGTGGGTTTCGTCCACAGATAAAACCAGCTGACAATGTTGAAATGCTTTAATTGCCGGACCAAATGCCCAAAACACATATTTAAATGTATAGCAGTGTGACGAGGAGGACGGATGATGTAACCATTCGACAATAGTTTTGTCATTCGACCCTTTTAAAGTAGCAATGTACTGAGGTAACTCCTGAAAGTTACTCACCCAGCTACCGTAAACCCTCTCAATGGCTTCTCTTTGTGCTCGCCACGCCTTGCTATAACCACCATCAATGTTTAGCTGGTCTTTTAAATGTGCTCGAATCTGATTAACGGGATATGCAATATCTTCCCGAATATTGTGTATGATACGTAAGGCGATATCTCTAGATTTCAAGCTTCTATTGTTGTTTCCAACAACTGTCCCAAAGCAATTATGTGATTCCACCCATCTAACAATTCGCCACATGTCATTAGAGCTTTTCTTTGTGTCGTAGACAAACCATTTACACGAGGGGCTGTTTAGTAGATTCACATTGTACCTTGGGTTTGTAGTGTAGCATTTTGCTCTCCATCTATCCGCCTTGCTGGCAGTAATTATCATCTCCCTATTTCGGTCTAGATTCCACAACCGAACTACATGGTCTAGCTGTTTTTTGCTTGGGAAGTACATACCAAGACAGATTTCCTTAGAAACCTAGTTCCATACATCCAAGTGGTTTTCATCATCAAAATCAGCAGCTTCATAATATTTTAGTTCTTCATGATCTTAAGAATAGTTCACCAACAACTGTGATGATTCTTGATTGTTGACATAATTATATTGTTGCGGAATTTCACGATCGGAGACATCCGCGTCGTCATCATCCTCATTCTCTGTGGTACTTTCAGGAGCAACTTCAGATTATTCACTACTTTGTGGAGCGACATCCGCGTCATCTTCATCTTCACTATCATCAAGGTTGTTATTGGTAGACGGGGGCCCGCCTCAATTTGAGAAAAGTTGCTGTTGAATTCATATGAACTTATTGTTTGATGTGAATCATGTTATGGATGATCTAATATAGAAACACTACGGATGAGATCCATACAAGTAGATTGTTGGATAGAAATAATTGGCAACATACTAACATGAACATTAGCCTGAAAATTTGTATTATTTTGTGCTAAATAATACAACACTTGAAGACTTTGGTCAATGAAGATTTCAGATGAATTTGAAAACCCTTGATAACTGTAATATAATTTAAGCTTCAGGGTATAGAATTTTTTTGATACTTGAAGATGATGATAAACTAAGTCAACAAATTCTTGGAAAGAAATTTGTTGACGAATAAAAATTGTGGTGCTTCTCGTATTATTATCAGACACAATAACATAATTTTCATAAGAAACATCAGAACCCCCAATATAACTGAATCAAAAGTGGATCAAACATATTGATGGATTTTGTGATTAGTGGTTTAATGTTAGAAACAATAGATATATATACACCCAGTAAAAGAAGTTGAAATATTTATTATTTTCCGAAAAATTCGTCTTAAATTTAATAAAGACCCCATTATAAAAATTACATAAACTAAAAATTAAAAAGTTACATTAAGTAAACTTAAAATAAAAATTACATTAACTATAAATTAAAATTAAACAACTAATAATGATCGAATGAATCAAAAGAGTCAACCGAATGCAAAGAGTGCTCGTCTTCCCATAGATCATGGTAACTGGGACGCTCGTCAACAGTGTACCCGTCTTTCGAGTTGGGCACGTATTCTTCTCCGAGGTCAGTCTCATACCCCTCCTCCGAGTTGGGGACAAATTCTGAGTCTGAGTTGGGAACATAGCCATCATCTAAGTTTGGGACAGATCCATCCTGAGAACCGGGTACGTATTCCCCTCCTGTGTCACTATCGTACCCCTCATCCGATTTAGGGGCATGACTAATATCTGAACTGAGGACCAGCTCTTCCTCAATTTGTAGTTGACCAAAAACCTGATCAAATGCCCAACTCCACTCTTCATCAGTTGAGGTAATTGGTTCATCAGTTGAAGAAGAAGGGTTAGCAGGTTGTACCGAAGGCGAAGACTTAGCAGGAAATGGATACCCTCCACCCATTGTGAGAGAAATTAAAATGTATGTAAAAAAATATGGTCCAACACTAAATGTATAAAAAAAAAAATTTTGACCAGGCCCTCATGTGAAACAAGTCTTCCAAACAAGCCCCATTATAAAAAAATATTCTCAAATAGGTTAAAAGTGATCAATCTGTTTTTCTCATCCACTGCATCAATTTTATGTTTGACAACTTGATTTTTTCCATCTACAAATAATCAAGAAACACCAATACCAATCAAAGAAGGTTATAGAAGTCACTGCTAGAAAACATGTATATTTTCTACAAAAGTTTCTGACAAGTAACCAACAAAAGAAATTTCGCACAAGTTAGTGACAACTTTCTGATATAACAAAAACATAAAATTAACCACAAGATTTCCTATAGTTTTTCAAAAAATTTGTTGAGCAATCGTCCCCTGCCTCGTTTCTTCAATAAATAATAAAAAGATTACAAGTGTTGAGCAGTATTGATCGATATCTATGTGTTACAGAACTGATTTCGAATCTAGAGAGCTAAGTGCGTAGTGATTGTTGTGTCTATTATCGATCAAACTTCTGAAATAAATAGAAGGATAAAACTAACTAACTATCCGAGATTCCCGGGATAGACTAATTCTCCTAATATGACCGTTGCAACTCATTCCACGTGTCTTCAACACGTTCTCTTTGACTTCAGGAGCGATTCTTCAGGGATGAGCTTGACCACACGTGTTTAACCTACGTATTCAGTAAAAATAGATGAAAGATACAACGGTTAAATATTGAGGATACCGGAACCTGTCAGGATACCGAAGTATGTCGAAGATCCAGGATCCTTAGCTGCAAAATGACCCATAACAATTGTCCCCAAATTTAACAGCTGTCAATCTCATCGACATCTGTAAAATTTTCAAAATTCAAATAGTAAATGATGATAAGATTGCGATAAGACTTTTACGACTACCCATTCGATTTAACCGTTGGCAGCTATTAAGATAAAACCATCATTACTCTTTCTCTTTCATCCTCGTCTTCTCCAAGCCATTGCAGGTAAATTTTTTCCGAAATTTTTTACTTTCTTTCTTCTATTCTTCCGTTTTCATGGGTAAGAAAATTACTAGGTCAGCCTCTTCCATCATTGTCGAAATAATAGAGGATTTCAAGGATCCAGGAATCCTTGATCATTCTGATCTTGAACTCTGTTCATTCACTGATTCGGAGATCAAACTTTTGAAATCCAACATTGTTTTTCCTCAAAAAACAATTTTTAGGCCTTTCGATTCTCGAACAAAGATGGATTTGATTTCTAAAACATGGATTTGTTTTCACAATTATCCTTTTTCTTTGGGTCTGTCGTATCCCTTTCCACCACTCATCACTGAGTTTTTTAAACTTACCGGTCTCTTTTATTCCCAAATCATGCCGATGGTTTGGAGGATTTTGGTTACTCTTGATAGGCTTAATCGTGCACATTCCTTGACCATTGGCGTCCCTGAACTTGCCTCTGTTTATAATTTGAGAACCCGTGGTGCTTCCCGCTTCGTTCTTCAGCTCAAATCTAAACAAACTCATTTAGTCCCAAAAGCTACCCAAAACGACACTGACCGGAAGGGGAAGTTCTTCTTCATAAGGAGAGCCTCGATCCCCGACGGGAAAAGTTTGCCACTTGAATGGGTTAAGAAGGGTAGGAAACAGTTAGGATTCCTAAAATTTTATTTTATTCTCCTGCTGTTGATAGTGATTTCTTGTTTTATTCTTGTACAGCTCCGAAATTTGACGAATTGGTACCTGCAAGGAGCGACACAGACAAGAGAATCGAAGCATTATTAGAAATACATGTAGGTGAAAGATCCTTTCGCCTTGATTCTGCCGTCAGTCAAGCAAGCCTTGAGACCCAGTTTTCTGAATCTGAAATGTCTTTAGGTAAAGAATAGTCAATTTCTTTGTTCATATTTGTCATGATTCGGAATTGTTTTATTTCTGTGTAGGAATCCCTAAGTCAAACTCCGAGTTCGCTTTGTCTGATCTTGATAGCCTTCCGTCTGGGGCTGTCGTGGTCAAGATGGAGGGTCCCACACCTGCAAGTGTCAAGCCTCATGCTCTTGTTCTTCGGTCCAAAGCTTCGGGAAGCAAGAAGAGGAAAACAGCGGAGGTGCTGGATCTCGGATTCTTAGAGGGGATGGATTCTGCTGAAACCACCAAGAAGCTCCAGGGTTTGCTGAATTTGGTAAGCATCCTTTTGGCATCTTCATGATTATTTCAGGATCCCTAATAATTTCCAAATCTTGTAGGGTCTGGAAAAGCTCTATGCCAACTTGTCTGAAGCAGAGAAGAATGCTGAGGAAGCCACAGAGAAGGTTGAGGATTTGAAGAAAATCTTGCCGCCAAGAGCAAATACTTGGAGAATGAGATCCAGAACCAGAAGAACAAGCTGCAGGATTGCATAACCCAGTACGAGCTAAGGCTCCTACAAACTATGGATGATGCTAAAAAATCCGAGGCTAAGGCTATTCTCCAATCTAGGATCCAGATAGCTGAGCAAGTTGCTGCTGATGGTTTTGATCGTGCAGCCTGGGATCTTGAGGGATGGCGTTCTTCTCTGGCTAAGCTTGGATGTGAAGCAGTGGAGACTAACAAGACTGCTGAGGATGCTGGAGCTGCTGAGGGTGAGAAGCAGGTTGAAGAGGGCGATGAAGGTAAAAATGTTGAGCCCTGATGTTTGATTGTCTCTTGTGGTTGAATGTCTCGAAACAATTTTCTTTTTCTGTTTGTGGTTGATGAACAATTTACTTTTCCTGCTTTTGGGATCCCTATTATGGGATAGACAATTTGCTATGTTGTGATTCCGGGTGGATGGGTCCAGGTTTTGGATGAAGCCCGGATCACTTTTGTTTCCTACACTTTAATATTAGTTAACAGTTGATGACTATTTGCCATGATCGTTACATGTTTGGTTTGATATGATTTTAGAAAATTAGGATCTTTAGGTAATCAAGAGTTTGAAATACTTAGGAAAAAAGGGTTTGAACATATTTTCAGGATATTGTATCCTTAATAATAAATTCTTAGGTTTTCATCAAACTTATACTTAGGAAAATATAGTTCGGTTCTAATAAACGTTAAGTAAGAATACTGAACGTATCATGACTTAGTCATTCAGTCTTTCAAATATGAAAAATAAGTATCACATACCTTAGTTGAGTATCAAATGGGGTATATATACATACCGGATTGCAGCATAAAGTCCAAAGTGTAACAACTATTAGTTGTCCCCAGTGTTGAGTCACGGTGTAGTCTTAGTAGTGGAACTTCATGATGTTCACAAGTGTTTTAACCTGTGACATTTTAGAATCGTGGGTTAAGCCAAAAACGTGGGCCTAGCCAGATAATCGTGGGCTAAGCCAAATATTCATGGGCTAAGCCAAATAATCATGGGCTAAGCTAAATACGTGGGCAAGGCCAATTCTGAGTTAGCATTAAAATGCTAGAAACCTTAGCTTTAACACGTAAGTGTTAAATGATCAGAGAAACTTGAGTAATAACACGTATGTTATATTCGTAGCACCCAATCTATAGCCAAAAATGGAGAAATTATCAGCCACTGTTACATGGACTAGTCGCACCATCTTGAACTATAATCGGATACCGTACGCTCCTGGCGGGGTGTATTAACCCAATACTTAGAAAGGCGAAAGCCGTTTAAACCTTCGAGGTATATCAGGATACCCAAACTTAGGAGAGATGGCCAATCTCTATATTATGTCAGGATCCATCACTAGGATTGGTTGTGTTCCGAATCAATCAAGTATGGGCCTTCCCACTTTGGTGCAAGCTTTCCATCACTAGGATTGGTTGTGTTTTGGAATACCTTTCTCAGTACTAAGTCACCCACTTGCAATCTTCTGATCCTTATACTCTTGTTGTATGACCTTGATATCCTCTGCTGGTAAGCTGCTATACGTACCTTAGCGAGATCCCTGAGGTCATCTACGGTGTCAAGATCCTGAGCGAGGGCTTCATTGTTGGATCTTGGAGTTTGAAGATTGGTTCTGGCGGTAGGGATAACCATCTTCGTAGGAATCATTGCTTCAGTTCCAAACACCAAAGAAAATGGAGTTTGTCCTGTAGCATTTTTTGATGTTGTTCTATCTGCCCAAAGTACAAAAGGTAGCTCTTCAGCCCATCATCCTTTCTTTGCTCCCAATCTTTTCTTTATGTTGTTGATGATGATCTTGTTGCTTGACTTCGTCTGTCCATTGGCTTGAGGATGCTCAGGGGTGGAAGTTATCATTTTAATCCCCCAACTAGCACAGAAGTTGGTTGTCCTTTTGCCGATGAATTGAGACCCATTGTCGCATACTATCTCCGCCGGGATCCCAAATCTTGTCAATATATTACGCTTGATGAAGGAGATAACTTCCTTTTCTCTTACTTGGACAAATGCCTCGGCTTCAATCCATTTTGATAAGTAGTCGGTCATCGCTAGCATGAACACTTTTCCTCCTGGTGCCTTGGGGAGTTTGCCGACTATATCCATTCCCCACTTCATAAATGGCCAAGGAGAGATTACTGGATACAATGGCTCTGCTGGTTAGTGAAGTATATTGTTGTGTCTTTGGCAGGCATCACACTTTTGAGAGTAGGTTACAGCGTCTTTCCTCATCATAGGCCAATAGTATCCTTTCCTCAGGATCTTTGAAAATAGCCCCTGCCCCCGGTATGATTTCCGTAATCTCCTTCGTTTATGTCTTTGAGAACCTCAAGTGCTTCAAGATCCTCCAAACATATCAAATATGGACCTGCAATAGATTTTCTGTACAAGACATCATGTAAAATTACAAAGCGGGACACCCTCATGCGAAAAGCCCTGTGGTTCTTTTCGTCACTCGGGATCATCCTGCAAATATTTTTAATAGGGAAAGTCCAGGATTCCGGACTGGGCTCGGGATCCTGAATATCTATTTCTTCTGCATTTGACACTTCGTTTGGGTCTTCGATTGCTGGACTCAGGGTATGTATGATCGGTATCCTGACTCCTTCTGGTATCTTGATAGCCGAAGCGAGGTTCGCTAAGGCATCAGCTTTAGAGTTGTCTTCTCTTGGTACTTGATTTATATCAAACATATCGAACTTCACAGATAATTGTTTAACTATTTCTAGATATTTGGCTAGTCTTTCACCTTTCACTGTATACGAGCCATTAAAATGGTTAGCGATTAACAAATAGTCAACATATACTTGAATATACCTGATTTTCATATCCAGAGCTTCATACTCAGCTTTGTTATTAGTCGCTTGGAACTCATAACTTATAGATCGGAGTATCATGTCCCCTTGTGGCGATTTCAGCATGATCCCTAGACCCGTTCCTCTAACGTTTGATGCCCCGTTAGTGAATAGGATCCACTTATCCTTGGATTCTTCTACTGCTAAACTTCCATGTCTGCTTCATGTTGTATATCACTACTGAAATCAGCCACAAAATCTGCGAGTGCCTGTGATTTTATCGTTGTTCTGGGCTCGTATACGAGATCATATGCGCTAAGCTTGACTGACAATTTTGCCATCCTTCCAGACATTTCTGGCTTTCTTAAAATACACTTAATAGGATAATTAGTCTTTACATGAATAGTGTGTGTTTCAAAATAATATCTAAGTTTAGTGGATGCCATTATTAAAGCTAATATTAATTTTTCAATAAGAGAATACCTGGTTTTTGCCGGGAGTAGGCTTTTACTTACGTAATATATTGGATGTTGTTGGCCTTCGTGATCTTTAACTAAGACAGCGCTCATTGAGTTTCCGGATACCGCCACATATAGGAATAATGGTTCTCCATCTTCTGGTTTCATCAATATAGGAGCAGTTGATAAGTACTCCTTTAAGGATTGGAGTGTTTGCTCATGCTTCTCTTCCCATTCGAACCTCTTGTTCTTTTTCAGGATGTCATAGAATTCCCTGCATCTTTTCGAGGATCTTGAAATGAATCTGTTAAGTGCTGCTACTCTGCCAGTCAATCTTTGGACATCCTCGGTGTTTGCTGGGGATTTCAAATTGATTATTGCTTTGATCTGTTCTGGACTGGCCTCTATTCATCTCTTGGTCACCATGTATCCTAATAATTTTCCTGCCCCCACTCCAAAGTGGCATTTGGACGGGTTCAACTTCATATTGTATTTGTCTAGGATGTCAAATGCTTCCCTAAGAACCCTGAGATGAATCTCAGCCTTCTTTGACTTGACCACCATATCATCTATGTAGATTTCCATGGTGTCCCGTAGCTTATATTTAAACATCATGTTGACCAGCCTTTGATATGTTGCACCTACATTTTTAAAACCAAAAGGCATAGCAATATAGTAGTATATACCTATCAGAGTCATGAAGGCATGGATTTGTTGGAATCCTGATGAGGCATCCATGAACGTGAGCATCTCATGGCCTGCTGTAGCGTCAACCATGTAGTCTATGTGTGGCAATGGAAATGGATCTTTCGGACATGCTTTGTTTAAGTCTGTGAAGTCTACACAAACTCTCCATTTTCCATTCTTCTTCTGGACCACCACCACATTAGCTAGTCATATTGGGAATTTTACTTCCCTTATCATTCCTGCTTTTAGCAGTCTTTCAACTTCCTCTTGTATCACTGCGTTTCTTTCAGGAGCGAACTTCTTTCTCTTTTGGTGTATAGGCCTGAAACTGTTATCAAGACCCAGTTTATGTGTAATAACGTTTTTAGAGATACATGTCATGTCCTCATGTTTCTAGGCGAAAGTTGAAGTTCTACTCTTTAGAAATTCTATAAGATCTTGTTCAATATCCTTGGGGATATTGGTTCCAATAAGCGCCTTGACGACGGGATCCTTAGCACTTAGGGATACTTCTTTCAAATCCTGCTCCTTGGTCTCCAGGACGTCTCGAGCTTGCTTCTTTAATTGCTATGCTTGCCTGGTCTTGGCGGAAGCTTTCATTGAAGAGGTGTAATAGTCCTTCACATCTTGTTGATCGCTGTTGATCTTCACTACCCCCAAGGGGTTGGCATCTTGACACATTGATGATATGTCGAAGGCACCGCTTTCATGTCGTGTATCCAGGGTCTCCCTAGAATAATATTATAACAAGATAACGAGTCTATTATGCAAATTTTTTGTATAGTGTTTACCCCCCTCGATATATATCGGAAGCTTTATCTCTCCGACTGTGTTCTTGACCTCTCAGCTGAATCCAACTAGTACTGCAGTCTTGGGGATAATTTTGGAATCCGGGATCCCCATTCTTTTTATGACATCATGCTGAATGATGTTTGTTGAGCTTCCTCCGTCTATCAGTATCCTTCTTATGAAGTGATTGGCGATATACAGAGTGATCACCAGTCCATCATGATGAGGATCCTGCACGTTATCTCTGTCATCTTCATCGAAAGAGATCACCTTTTCTTCAGTCAGGCTAGAGGTTCTGATAGGCCCGTCCCCTCTTTTTGTCTTTGCTTCCTTCACATTTCTTTTTGTTGCAGAATAAGAAGTACCACAAATGTCAGATCCACCAGATATGAAACCTACCTTAGCATCTGGAGGCGGGGATTTTGCTCTTTGTGGGATCCTGTCTTGATCCTTAGTCTTGTTCTTTCCTTTTCTTAGAAATTCTTTGAGATACCCCTTGCTTAAGAGGTAGCTTATCTCTTTACATAGGGCAATGCAATCTTCGGTCACGTGGCCAAAGTCCTCACGGAAAGCACACCATTTGGACTTGTCCTTTCCTCCGGTATTCCTCTCAAATTTGCGAGGCCACCTAGCCTTGTCTCCGAGATCCTGCATGGCATATAACAAACCAGTTGTGTCAAGTGAAAAACAGTATTCAAACAACTTAGGATATTCTTCCTCTTCCTCGTCATCTTCCATAGCATTCACCCTGTGATTATCAGGTTTCGAATACAGTTTGGATCTATACGGATTGAAAGGTGCAGACTCAGCCTTCTGGTTAGGTTGAATATAACTGGACGGAGCTTCTGACCTTTGTCGGATCTTCTTGTCATCCTCGAGCCTGATAAATCTTAATGCCCTATTTCTGACTTCATCGAGGTTCCTACAAGGATTCATGACAAGGTATTCATAGAATTGGGAGTCCTTCATTAACCCCATCTTGAATGCTTGGACTGAAGTGGCGACGTCAAGGTTTGGGATGTCTAAGGATTCTCGACCGAACTTGCTGACATAGTCTCGCAGAGGATTCTGAATTACCCTGTATAAGTCACTTGTTAACCTTTCAAAAGTTCTACTGCAAGAAAATTGATTGTTAAACAGGTTAATCAAATGAGCAAATGAAGTAATAGAATATGGAGGAACATTAAGTAGCCATTTTAAGGTTGATCCTGTTAAAGTAGAGCCGAAGCCTTTGCACAGACAAGCTTCCTTCAGGTCCAGAGGTATGGGGTTAATCTCCATCATTTCCCTGTACTGTGCGACATGCTCCTTAGGATCTGTAGTTCCGTCATAAAGCTTCATGTTGGGAGTCTGAAAGCGCTTAGGGATCTCCGCATCGCATATGGGATGGGCAAATTTGGAGATCCTGTGACTGGTAGTGGACATCTCGAGTATAGGCTGGACCACGCCTGGTATACTGGAGATCATCTCCCTCAGCTTCTTCAGTTCTTTAGCCATGGATGGGGTGATCCCTGTATCCTGCATAGATTCATTAGTATTGAAAAATCTATTGAAAGTGTTACCCATGTCAGGATTTCCAGATGATGATCCTGGAGTAAATCCAAAATCCTAACTCGTAGTAATTCTGACAGCCGGAGTTGGTCCAACAGTAGTGATCTTGGTGTGCATTGGAAGAAAGTCTCCCTTATGGACTCCTGAGGATCCTAAATAATCAAAATACAAGATCCTTGGTTGCAACGGGGTCGTCACTTCCACTGGCTTCTTTGATTCTTTGACCCTCTGAACAATGCTTGGTTAGTCTTTTTCTGCTGCTTCACTTCTAAGAACATTTTGAGAATCTCTTCGTTTGAAGCAAGCACAGGTGTGCTAGCGGATATTCCGGATCCCGAAAAACCCGCATGAGTATTTTTCTTCTGCTAATTATCATTCTTTTTTCTGGAATGACGGAGGAGGAGGAATAGGGTTGACCAACCCAGAGGTTGAAGATGGAGCAGAAACAGAAAAATTCTTGGATTGGGACGACATTTTTTAAATCAGTTTTGAAAGATAATGATTGAATATGAATTCTAGTAAATACTTAAGGATAAAAAGCACCACTTGCCCCACGGTGGGCGCCAAATTGTTTTGGGTAAAAATTAACAAGACTAATTTTGTAACCAAACTTAGTTTGTGAGTTAGTGTGCTTGTAAAATCAACGAAGAACAATGCTAGAACATAAAAAGTGACACGGGTGTTTACGAGGAAAGCCCTTGATCTTTAGGGATCGCCGGCATAAAACCTTGGGAGGTGACAATCGTCCCCTGCCTCGTTTCTTCAATAAATAATAAAAAGATTACAAGTGTTGAGCTGTATTGATCGATATCTATGTGTTACAGAACTGATTTCGAATCTAGAGAGCTAAATGCGTAGTGATTGTTGTGTCTATTATCGATCAAACTGCTGAAATAAATAGAAGGGTAAAACTAACTAACTATCCGAGAATCCCGGGATAGACTAATTCTCCTAATATGACCGTTGCAACTCATTCCACGCGTCTTTAACACGTTCTCTTTGACTTCAGGAGCGATTCTTCATGGATGAGCTTGACCACACGTGTTTAACCTGCGTATTCAGTAAAAATAGATGAAAGATACAACAGTTAAATATTAAGGATACCGGAACCAGTCAAGATACCGAAGTATGTCGAAGATCCAGGATCCTTAGCTACAAAATGACCCATGATGATGATGATGATGATGATGATGATGATGATGATGATGATGATGATGATGATGATGATGATGATGATGGACCGGTCTTGGTTGGGCCGGGTAGGAATCGGAACCGGTTCAACTGGTTTTGTGCACCTCTGCATTTAGGTGAGGCATGTGATGTCGTCGAGACGGTCTATAAAAATAACTATAAAACCTAACCTAAACTCCTAAGTAATAAAAGGAATACCCTCTAACTAAACCGCACTGACAGGCAAGTGAACCTATCGAGTGTAGCACAGCTTAATGGTAAACCAGATTATCGAACCCTAGAGACACTACGAATAACAAAACAGACTCTGGCTCGAACTAAAGATTGATTTGGTTGGGGGGTTTACTACACTAAAGATTATGACTATGAATGCAGTAAACTAAGGTCGACGCAAGCTATCAAGACGAAGAACAAAGATGAAATCAAGATTAGGAAGAATACCACCTAGGTCGGAATCCTACTCGTAAAGCACAACTTCTACCGGTTCTGGAAACTAAGATGGATCTGGGTTTCTAAGGATGACAACTAAAGACGACCTAGTGGATCCCTAATCACTCTCAGGGTGTCACCAACTAAGCTACCTAAAGCGTACTAAACTCACCAGATTGTCGGATCGCTTCTCAGGTATTTCCAACTATGATAAAGTACCCTAATGAACGGATTACTTCTCAGTCTCACCGTCACCAAAACACTCAAAGAATGCACGGGGTAATCCTAGGATAACAACTATGATTCAACTAGCAACAATCACTAGACACCTTATACTAACGCCCTCTCATACTGTTAACACTCGGATTCATAATGATGAAGACTAACCGACTAAATCTCACCTCTCGGTTATTGAACTAGGACACACTCTTAATTCAAATCAGCAGTCAATTAACAACTTCTATGGTCACTACGTCTAGCAAACCACTGAAATCACAAACCCTAAGATCTATGACCTAGATACGATAATCAAACTGGCAGACAACCATAATCAACGTAAGGAATCAATAATCAATCATAAACTCAGAATTAAGCATGCATATACATCACAATTATTACACTAAGATCGTTTACAAAATCATTAATCCATCAATTGAATCCAAAACCGAATAAAAATCATAACTTTAAACAAGTGTTCATCGTTAACCTAGGCAGTATTAATTTTTTAGCCAACAATCATTCTCAAAACAACCATAACAGAAGTATTCAAGCAAAACATTGGTTTAAACAATCAATTTAAAGATAAAGATGCAAACTTGCAAACCGAAAACGCTTAAACAACGAACCCGGATCTCAAAGCCTTTACCCTTTCACTTCAATCGACTTCCTTGCTCCCAAAATCGACTTCAACCATGTTCTAGATGGCCAAAAATCGAACTCCCATGATAATTGAATTACAATTCTATTAAAATCTATTTTAGGGTTTTTTTCTCAGAATATAGGCCCCTCGCGTACCGCAAGAAAAGGTGGCCAGTCCCTCGCGTACCGCGAGGGACAATTTAGTCGCGCCCGTATTCCGGTTCCTTCAGGTACCGCGAAAGATGGTCATCTGGTCTTCGCGTATCGCGAAAGACTGATATTTCAGATTTTTGACTTTCAAACTTTGGGCTTCATTCTCAGGCTCGGTTTCTTCAGGTTTTCACTTGTTTTCATCATGAGCACCTGAGAACATAACAAAGACTCAATACGAACCAAAAACGACTCAAAACATGTACAAAACTAGTTAAAAAAGACTCGAAACATGGCGGAAATACATGTGTGCTTTGCAACACATCAGCCTGGGATCCCCTTCTTATATAATGAGGTTCTCACCTCCTCGTCCACCATGTTAACTTCTCTTTCTCTCTAAATTGAGCACAGGAGTGTCCTTGGAGCTAAAACCCCACTGCCCTCTGACAGGTTTTCTTGTGGTTGCAGATTATATCATGACCAGGGAAGAGGACAAATGAGGCTATGTCACCAACGCTATGGATGTAAATCGGACTAGTCACCTCTTGTAATGCTACCCGAGTCCTCAGCTTTAGCCAATTGGATTTTAAAGCAAATGAAGACGATATATATCCTTTAAAAGTAGGGACGTGCAAAACCTGACATAACCTAACCGAACTAACCAAACCAAAGCCAAAGGTTTGGTTATAAGTTTTCTCAAAAACCGAATTTTGGTTCGTTTTCGGTGTAAAAAAAACCGAACCGGACCCAGACCCAGAAAACTACACCGTTTCAACCAAATATATAATTTTATTGAGTTTTTTTAGAAGAACATTTTGATTTATTAAATATATAATTTTAGTTTATAATTTCATATATATATATATATATATATATATATATACACACATATATATATACACATATATATATAGGGGTGAGTTCACTAGAAAACTCATTTTCATAAGAAAACCAAAAAACTTCTACTGCATATGTGTAGTACATCCAAAAACCCACCCCCCACTCACCCCCCAAAAACCTAAACCCCCCACCCCGACCCACCCCTCCAAAAACCTAACCTAAAAACTAAACTAAACCCAAAAAACTAAACCCAAAAGCTAAACCCACTACTTTTCGAGTTTTTTTTTTTTGAACGAGGACGACGTGGAAAACAAGGTCTCCGAAGCAGTTTTTTAATTTTTAATTTATTTTTTGAGTTGTGATTTTTTTATTATTTTTTTTACCTTAAATAAGTAGTTTTTTTTGTTTTCTCATTAACATTGAGTTTTCTTATGCTCTTTCCCATAAATAAATAAATATATATATATATATATATATATATGTATATAAGGAATGGTTTAAATACAAAGTGTTTTTAACGTGAGAAGCGTAAGAAATATTTTGAAGCGTTGATCTAGGAAATCAATGGTTAAGATCAAATGTGTTTGTTTTAAGCGTGAAAAGATTTCAAAAAGGGTAAAATTGGAATAGCCTGTCTTTGTTGACTTTTTACAAGTTCCCCCATTTTTTTTAAAATAAGCATAACTTTTTTATACGACATTGTTTTTTAAAAAAAATTACACCATAAAATCGAGTATTTTATTCTCTTGGATTTGAGTATACTTTTGCTATACTTTTATTAAAAAATGACTTTTTTTAAAAGGTCGATGTGTTGTGTGTATACCATACGTGATTATGTGATTATAGTCATGTGTATAACATGTGTGATTACATTGTCACACCCCAACCGACGGCGGATTATACGTCGGGGCGGACGCGGTTGTTCAATAGCGCAAGGTTGACTATTAAAGTTTCAATATTTCATTAATAAATAGATTCAAAGGTTCAATACAAAGGAAATAACAAGTATACAACATTTATTTAATAAGTAGTCTAGGTCCAAAGCGTCCTATATGATCACAAACAATTCTCATGATGTAGAACCTGAAACATGGGAAAGAATCTGTCAACTACAAAATAGTTGGTGAGATACAAAGGTTTTGACACAGTTTAACAAGTATTTGGAAAGAATTACAATTCACTATGATATATGCATTCTATAATGTAAGTATGAGAAACAAGTATCTTAAACATTGTGCATATCAACCCTCCAACCAAGTTTAGGCATAACCCGCAGGTTACCCTTATAAGTCTCAAGTTTAAAAGTTTAATTCAGTAACAATCACCAAGGGCTCCCCCCGAAGGGTCAATCAATCAAGGTGGATTGGTCAAATGCAATAGATCTATCATTGTTACCATAGGCTTGATCAAAGTTAATGAATATGCTAGTTTTAAGTTTAATCTAAGCATACAAGTCTCAAGTTTAACATAAGAATAAGCATATAGACATAGTTTGTACAAGAATTGTATAAGTTTGAAGTTTGAACATGTTTCACCCCAAAAGAATGTAAATGAAAAAGGGGCTAAGTATACTCACTTGGATTGATGAAGAGTACCCGATAAGAGTAAGTTTGCAAGACTTTGAGGGAGAATATCCTCACAATATGCCTAAGAATATAAGTCTAAAAATTCAAGTTTACTTCTATAAGTCTAGGACAAGAATTCTAAGATTTTCAGGATTTTGACTAGGGTTCCAATGGGAGACGGGATTGATTGTGTTTATGAAGTTTAAATCAAGTTTATAATAAAGGTTTTGAAGGAATGATACAAGACTTGTATGTCAAAGTTTAATAGATTTATAGATCAGAATAATTATTAATTAAAATAATTATTTAAAAGTTTCACAATTATAATCAAAATAGTTTTCTAAGTATTTAGAAATAATTGATTTACAAGAATAATTACTTATTTAATCAACATAAATCATTTGAGATTTGATTAAGTTTCTAAGTATTAAGTATTTATAATACAAATTAATTCGTAATATAAATACGTTTAACTAAATAATAACCCTTGTAAGTTTATAAGATATTAAATAGAATATGGTTATATCTTAATTATAAGTTTATAAATATTTTTAAAGTCTAAAAGAAAACCATAAGTTTAATAGGTTTTAAATAGAGTTTCTATTAATTTATAAGTTTATAAGTGTTTAAATAAAGTTTTACAAGTTCATAAATGTTTAAAGTTTTCATTTAGTTTTTATAAAGTTTATAACTTTATAATTATTTAGGAAATAAATAAAGTATAATTTTTTTCTCCTTTTATATAAACAAATAGACTTATGTTTATATAAATTTTATAAAGTGTGTAAATTTATAAATAAATTTTTATAAACTTTTCTGAGTTTAAAAGTTTATAATTTAAATTAATGATTTGGATAAAAGAATCCTTTTTAATTTAGAGTTCAAATAATAAAGTAAGTTTATTGTTTTTAAATAAATAACTTCTATGAAATTATGAGTTTTATAAAGGTTTTAAAAGTATTTTTTTTATAGTTTTAAGTGTTTAAAACTATTTTTAAAGAATTATTTATTACAAGTTTTATTTAATTAAAATAGTTCCAGATTATAAAACGTAAATAAGATTCTGTTTTAAGTGTATAAAAATGTAACAGATTTTATAAAAATAGTTAAAAGGTTTAAAGCTTGTTTAAAAAAGGTAAAAAAAATGAAAAGGGCAAAACCCGGTTTAACAGGCTCGAACCCGGGTCACCGACCGGGTCGAAGCATACACGCACACACTAACCGCCCGACTACGGGTCTCGTTAGTTTAATACACGGAAAATCAAATAGATAACCTTATTCCCAATTCATCCCAAATCTTCCGATGAACCCTAGAATTTTGATTCGCCAAATACACTTCGAATTGCCCTCTGTTAATGGAATTAAACAGAGGGCTTTCGATCTACAGGGTATAGCGATCGTGTTAGTCACAAGAATTACCTGAAACGATGTTGATTTGAGTGAGAACGAGTCTGGGTTCTGGGTCGGCTGTCGCAACTTCAAACGGCCAAATGCGAGTTCGATTCGGATGATTTGCGAGTTAGGATAGTTGTGGTGTGATGTTACTGAGATTTCCCATCGGTATTTATAGCCAATTTCAGCATTTAATGATCGAACGGATTGTGGATGGGTGGTTGAGCCGGTCGGAGTTAATTCCGACTCTATGCGCGGCCTCGATCGAAATTGGAAGTTAATGCACCTCGGTTAAGGGTCGCATTGAATCCGGACGGGATTCGCGTTTTTGAATAATCACGGGTGGGAAACGGGGTTAGCTGGGATCGAACCTAGGACCGGTTTTTGAATTTTGGAAGTTTAAGCTTGTGGCAGAACAGGTCCCTGTTGTTTCTGGAGTTTAACGTTTTAGGTTAAAGTATAGTTTTAGTTTTAAAACAAGTTTCAGCATTTGACAGTTTTGGTCCCTTGACTTTGTGAAGATGAATATATATATATATATATATATATATATATATATATATATATATATATATATATATATATATATATATATATATTCTTTTGTTTTTATAAAACCAAATAAGTTTTATAAAGATTATAAGATATAAGTATACATATATTTATATATAAATATATGTATTTATAATCGATTCTCATACAATTATGTATATATATATACATAATAAATGAATCCACATTTATTATTTTGAATTATGTTTTAAGATTTGGATTCGAATGCGCACCAGGGTTAGGATAAGGATAGGTTAGAAAGATACCGGATATTACATACATGATTATGGTCATGATTATAACATGCGTGATTATGGTCATGATTATAACATGCGTGATTACATGATTACGTGATTATGGTCATGATTAAAACATGCGTGATTACGTTATTATGGGCATACGTTAGTATAAATCATGCGTGATTATAACGCGTACGCAATTACCCATCGCTCATTGAACATGTGTCGCATGTCGGTGACTTTGTACGCTTCGTATGTTAAAACACTTTCTACGATAACCGACCCCTATATATATAGTATAAGGATCCGCTAAAAAAGTGATAAAAAGGTGTAAAAAGTGTAAAAAGTGCTTTAAAACGCTCATAACTGGCTGATACGAACTCCAATTTTACTCATTTCGGCGGCGTTGGAACTGTCTCATCGAACTCTACGATCTTATCTTGTAGGGTTTAGCTTTTAGGGTTTAGTTTTAGCCTTAGGGTTTAGCTTTTAGTATTTAGGCTTTTGGAGGGGTGGGGTGGGGGGTTTTAGGTTTTTGGGGGTGGGGTGGGGGTTAGGTTTTTGGGGGGTTGGGTTGGAGGTTTAGGTTTTTGGGGGGTGTGATGGTGTTTTTAGACGACTTTTTCGGCTTTTCAGGGTTTTTTTTGTTAGGATTTAGGTTTTTGGGGGGTTGGGGTGGGGGGTTTTAGGATTTTGGGGGATGGTGGTAGGGTTTTTAAAAGACTTTTTACACTTTTTAGCCTTGTTAGTATATCCATCCCCTATATCCTATATATATATATATATACACCACACATTTATTTTTATTTTATTTTACGTCATTCACTTAAAGTCAAACATCCTATTAAATATAATAAACATGTGATCAGAATTTGATTTTTAGTTTATATATTTAAAGTTGGTTTATATTTAATCATTTTCATATATATATATAGGGGTATGTTCTTTTGAGAACCAACAATATGTTAAGAACCATGAGAACCGCATTAACTCTTGCTCTATTTATAATATAAATTGACTAGAATTCATGTACATTTCAATATGTTTAAGGTTTGGTTTTAAAAGACCTCGAATTTATAATCGTTTTTTTAAATGCATATATGCACTCTCACTATATGCACAAATGAATGCATATATGCATATTTTTATACTTTTCTTAAAAAAAATTCAGGTGAGAGGAGATAAACTCAAACTAAGAGTGGGAAGAGATAAATAAAACATTGTTGTTGAATTTTACCTTTTTCACTAAAGCGATATGTACACGTTTTGTGTGGTTCTCACGGTTCTCAACATATGGTTGGTTCTCAAAAGAACATGCCCCTATATATATATATATATATATATATATATATATATATATATATATATATATATATATATATATATATATATATATTTGTGTGTGGTTGGGGGTGTTTCTAGGCAGCACACAAGTTAATACGAGAATATGAAGAAAACTATTTTGGACAACTTATTTTATATTTAATATTAAAATTTTAAAAAAAAAATTTTAACGGTAATTTGGATCGCTGACGGGCCACTAGCCCACCTGATCATCTTCATCCCCACAGGAGGAAACCCACCATAGGTGAGAAAACCCCCTGACCCAACTTGGACCCCTTTTTTTTGTCACAGGTGGAATTTGAACCCAAGACCTCCTCATTTTGAAGAAGTCTTGGACATACACCTTTGTCACTAGACTAAGCTAGTGGTTGTTAAAATTTTAAAATTAAATCAAAAGAATATGATAGGCGAGACATGCTTCGGTAAATATAATGGCTTGACCCACCAAGCATGTCTTCGATTTTAAAATCAAATCAAAAGAATAAATTGTCTCGCCCAAGACCCGAAGCATGTCTTTGAAGTTAAAATTAAATAAAAAGAATATAATGGTCTGGCCCATGACCCGAAGCATGATGCGAACCTTGTCTCGCCCTATGACCCGACTCATGACCCAAACCATGAACGTTCCCATCCCTAGTCCATGACACAAACCATGGCCCAAACCATGACTCGGCCCATGCCTCGAACCATTACCTGGCCCATGGTTTGACCCATTACCCGATCAATGGCCGAACCGTTGCTCGGTCCATTACCCGTGTGACACGATCCATGACCCGACCCATAAGAGAAATTCATTAGTTAAAAATATTTTATTTTTCATGAAATATATTTCGTTGTCTACAACAGCACGAAATAATTTTTCATTTCATTATCAAAGGTAACAAAACAGGATAATGGAATGATAATAATCCATTTATTTTCTTTGTCAGATTCATTCACTCGTACATTCCATTATCTCATTCCAAACAAACTCTTAATTATTGTAAAAACTTGAAAACTCAAACTTGACCACATATTCAATTTCAATATATTTTATTATGTGGCTAAGATCAAATCTGGATTTTTTTTATTTATATTGAGAAAACATGTGACCTAGATTTAAGGGTAAAAAATAATTAGACTCTTTTTTTATTTTTTGATTAAATCTTAGTATTAAAAAAATCTCTTTCTCTTTCTCATCTATTATCAGAAGCCAAAAATTAAAAACAATTTTCAAGAACATACTTTTTAGACATGTATAAAAAACTCTGTGTAAATTCAGTTTATAACATAAACATAAAATTGATTAAAGAACACCTTTTTTAAACTTGTGTAAAACCCATATACAAAAATCAGCAAAAAAATCTACATCTAGATACCCAAATATTTTTACAAATCAGAAAATAAAAACGTATAAACAAATCAGAAAAAAAAACATCTAGTTACACAAATCTCTTTACAAAATATTTTTACAAAATCAAAAAAAAAATACACATAATTACACTATGTAAAATCAAATACACATGTGTAAAATCAAAATACACGTATATAAAAAACCAATATCAAACCCTTACTTGTGTATCAAATCCTCTAGATCTTGAACCCAGATCTCAAACTTGATCTTGAACCCAAATCATGTAAAAACCTGACTTTTACACCATCTTAAACCTCATGTGATTGTCAACCTAGATCTGCTTATCAACCCTCCTAACTCCAAGTTCTTGAGCTCCACTAGATACTTTGCCTCTTTCTTGTTTAATGATTTCTCTCTTCTCAAATGTGGCCTAAGCACTCAACGATCTGGTGGTGTGGATCAGATCTGGAGCATAGCTCAAGTGGTGTTATCAAGCAAATTGGCACAATCCGCCACCACATTTCATATCACCGGTTCGTTTGTGTTGTATCATGTGTTTTGAAACAGATCTGGAACAGAGCTCAAGTGGTGGCGGATCGAAGGAGCGGAAGAGACGGCGGGATTATGTCCTCAGGTGGATGAAAGAGTGGTTCCTAAAGATAACAATTATCTCCGGAAAGGATTTTCACAAAACCGTTGCCCGGTAGAGATGATGCAAAAATATTGTGTTTGGGAAGTTACAACTTATACATGTATCCTATTATTTTCTACTATATTAGTATTTTTTTTTCTTTTTTGCATTTTATACCATTTGAAGTATAAATTATTAAAATGAACAAATGTTATTTACTGTTTATCATATGTTTTATGCACTACAACTTACATCTTTTACTAAACACAACCTAATCCTAATTCCTTTTGAAGTTTACATTCATACAAACACCAACCATGAATCAATGAATATCACAAAAGTATATCAAAGAAGTTGCCAGTCATCTTGTGTAGAGCCTTCGGCGTCATCAGCTGCATCGAGATCAGCCTCGTGACTCCTGCTTGATTTTGGCGAATAGCGAGACTGAGTCACTGTGAACAGCGGCGCACCGTTCAATTCTGCTGCTAGTTCAGATGCCCGTGAACAAAAATCATCAAAATCATCTGGAAAACACAAACCGGAAAAAGGTCAACATGGTCAAAACTTCATCGTTTTAGTCCGGTGACCATATAAGATTTTCTTATATCGAGTTTCTTAAAGTAGGTAACATAAAATCAAAATTTATAAAACTTTTAATGGGTTTTTCCACAAATATTTTGGCTAACTGAATAGAAATCAGATCAGAATTGGTTAATTCTTTCTTTAATTAGCCATTAATCACTTCATAAATTATCATACTTATAACATGTGTACCCTTGTCCCTGCAATAAAATCCGATGGCCAACGATGGGTCAATGGATTCAAGAGGAATTTGTCGTACAACACTGCCATTGTGAAGTTACGAGAGTTCAAAGCAACAGAAAGACGGGTTAAATTATTAAAATAAATAAATAAAAAATTGACTTATTCATAGAAGTACATACTTGCAGTGATATGATGAGGTATCAGCCTCCAAATTATCCTTGCTAATGTTAACTGCCTGAAGATGGAATACATAAACAGTAATTGACAAAACTACACCTAAAGAACCTTCATATTCCAAAACTAGGAAGAAAAAGCACCATTATTCTGGGGCAGTTCTAAAAGATTGAAAACAAAAAACACAAATAAAGACAGAATCTGTAAATAAGATTCCATTCAAAAGGGTATATATGATATGGCTTATAGTTAAGAACATGAATTTATAACTTATAAAAAGATACTAATAATAATGGAGAAGATTCTTTACAAGACTTCAAGAAATATGGATGTGTTATCAGATTTGCTTTTTGGACATGAGTATCTGCTGATTCTGTTCTCACTGTCTGATTATTTAAGGTTCAAATTATCAGTATGACACAAAACTGCTTATCGAATGGTAAATCAAGATTACCTAGTTACCCCTTATATTAAACGTAATATGATGGACTTTACTCCCATTTTACAGAATGTCTTTTACTTCTTTTTCACAAAATGTATGTCCTATCTGATTATTTTATCAATTAATTCCATATAATCAGAATTGACAACATATGGATATCTGATTATTGCAACTTCATACAGCAGAAGCACATCAAAAAACTATCTTCTACAACTTATCCAGCATGTTTTGTTACACTGATTATCTTATTCTGAATATTAAGTAGCATGTAATCACTTTCAAAATGCACATCCAAACACCCCTTAAATCCATAATTGCTCTAGGTGAAATAGACCATGAATAGTACTGAGATTTTGTCAGACACGATGTTGGAAAGTAGGTAATTGAGCATTTAACATCTCAAGTAGTTCTAGTCATCAATAAAAAGTAACTAGGAAGTAATAACGAAATGTTAGAAACTGGCTGTATATAGCACATATCTACCCATCCTTCCCATCCTCATCAATCATAATCTTTAAAATAGAGAGCCAAACCTATGTTGTCAAAGGCGCAGGCCCAGAAGCGCAATCAGGCACAAGGTTAGGGCCTGGTGGAGAGGTAGGCGCAAATTGGGGCTTTTGTTTCACAGGTGAGCGCAGGCGAGCGCCTAGGCGCGTTTTCCGGCTAAAAAGTCGCCGGAACCTGCTAAAATTCGACGGAACTGGTACAAAACCCCTAATCACCCCTGGAATCAACCTAAAAAAGCCTGAACTAGCCCTAAACGAGCCTAAAACAAGTTTAAAACCCCTAAAATGGTATTTTTATACAATGCATCTAACTTTAAAAAGTCCTCGCTTTTTTGGCGCCTTGCGACTAGGCTCCGGGCTCGGCCTTTGCGCCTTGACAACTATGAGCCAAACAAACATTAATTTATTTAGTCTGCTGTGTACAAAGAGTATGTAGCTTTAATACAACTACATGTATATGTAACATGAAAATATGAAATTATCTTTCAAGTTTTTGACATGCAGAAATGTAATATGAACACAACTAAAACAAATTTACCTGTTGAACTTCATGGGGATCAAGATAAAAAACTTTATCATCTTGCACACCAACAAGATATGTAGAAGCACCAGGCCTACCACCCAATATCCCAAGGCTTTGGGGAAAGGTAAATGTGGCAGCCAGCAAAGGTAGATACCTGGTTATATAAAAGGTCAAATGTAATATTAGATCGAGTTAACAAAGCTCATTGAAACAGGTTAGTACATGGAATCACAAAAGAATAAATTCTTAAGACTAACATATGAATATCATTAACTTCTATGATACCATTAATTACAAATAATAATGAAACATTATGTACCTAGGGTTTACTTTGTCAAGACCAAGAACCAAAGGAACCAGCAAGAGGATAGGTGACCACTCAACTTGGTTTCTTGAAAATTCAGAACAAATTCTTGAGGCATCTTCGATGCAAATAACTGGTGCACCACCACGTTCCCCATCTTCATCTCCAGAAACAACATAAATGGCCATTGGAAATGACTGATCCTGAAATCCATCTTTCTCAATTTTACTACGTACAAGTGTCTCCCAAGTGCGACTCATGGCATATGGGCCCACCCATGATCCTGGAGCAAGGGCATAACTCTCTCCAGCTTTAAGAAGATTGTGAATGGAGAAAGGTGAATCCTCGGAATCACCAAACATGTGCAATATTTTGATATAGTCTCGATCAAATGGCTGCATTGTTACCAAAAAGAAAAATCAAGCATATAAAACACAAATTCAACAATTTCTATAAATGAATTCAAATGGTTTGAAAAACTAATGGAACATCGTTTCTAGAACAGGAAGTATCAATTACTCTGAAACATCACACCTGTTGCAAAGGTTTTCTCCAAGATCTGCCTAGTCGATAAACTAGCAATGCCTGTCCACATTAACATAACAACTTAGGAAACGTGGAAATATGGAACAGCGCATCCTCAAGCTTGCTTAATAAGCTTACAATGTAATCAAAATATCTTCTTTAAGAATAGAAATAATACCTGAGCAACTAGCATCTGACTGCTTCGAAGCATGCAACCCCAATTTACATCACTGGAATACTTTGAATCACCAATAGACACAAAACCTGAATACAAAGCAAAATGATGTTCTGTTTTCAAAAGGAAACACTCAGAAAGAGAAAATAGGTAGAGAAAGGTAACCTTTACGGTATGTCATCAAAATTCTTGAAGAAAAATCTTCAGAAAATGCAGCATATCCTTTGCTATGAACAACTTCTTGAGAAGGTTCTTCCAAACAAACTTTGTAGCAAACCCCTAGAAGCCATATATCACTTACTGAGTTAGAAATATTACTTTTGTACCCCAAAACGCGCTCCTGAATTCTCCTCATTGAACCACCATTCATAACTCTCTTCACAGCTCCAGTCCAACCATGGCTTCTAGTACTGGTTTCTCGGTACTTCTTATGGCAAACCCTAGACTCACTGTGAGTATGGAAAACCGTAAATGCAGATACCAAAAAATTTGACCACAATGAAGACTTCTAGGATTTGCGGTTACTTGATCCTGCCTCAGAACTAAAGGAACCACAAATTCTATCTGGAGAATCAGTTGAAGTTATATCAGTCCTATCAGGTATACTCTTCATTACCTAACCATGAGCTGCACCACAACGATCAAACAAAATTGAAAAACTAGAAATAAAAACATTTGGAACTAAACTTCACTATTAAAAACTTTATTTAGGGTTTGCTATGATACCTGTTGTGAAAGTTAACAATAACAGCTCAAATTGACAATTTATATTCTTATCATCAGACAGCATGTAAGCATTTATAAAAACTTAATTTAGGGTTTGTTATGATACCTGTTGTGAAAGTTAACAATAACAGCTCAAATTGACAACCTACATTCTTATTATTACACAGCATAGTAAGCATTTACAATACAAAAAGTGCGATCAAGTATGAATCAAGATAAATATACCTAGTTAAAACTATCCACAATTCATACACAAAAACCGATGAATTAACCAGAAAAATAACTAGAAAATCACAGTGGCGCACAATTAGAAGCCTAAATCACGGAATCTGTTGACGAATAACTTTGAATCATATTCGAAGACATCAGCAACTTACCGATTTGGAAGAACAACAGCTCCTGATAAGCTCGAACAATCGATTTGCGGTGCGAGGAGTTCTAATTGATAATTGAAGGATTTGAAACCCTAATTATATGTATATCGCCATTTTTGTATTTACAATCAGATAAACAATAAAGGTTTAAACGCTTACGCTAAATTTGACGTCAATGGCCACCTGCACAAGCTACGCGCCTACGCGTGACAGCGACGTACTTAAGTTTTAACGACTGTGATAAAGACCATGGGTATGTAGTGGTTTAAAGGGGTATAATGGTAAATAATTAGGAGTTAGATTGATGACCTTAGCTTAACTAAATGTTATGGATTCGAGTCTCAAGTATTGTAATGGTTTAACTAAAAAACAATGTTTTAAAAAGCAGACCGAACAGCGAATCGGATGTCTAGTTGGATCGGATTACGAATCGGACAGCGTCTTAAAAAATACTAAAATACACATAACAATTCAAGTATCCAACAAACACAATTCAAACTTAAAAATTTAATCCAACTTAAAAAATACACATAACAGCCCTTTTTTACAAACATAGGTTTAAAATTTTATCCAAGTATCCAACAAATATAATCCAACGTGGAGACTTTTGGAACGTGAAAACCCGAAAGAAGAAAAAAACTTTTTTTTACAAAAAAACTGGTCCACCGGTTCAACCGAAAAATCTCGTCGACCGGACGGTTATTTTACAACTTGTTTTAAACGATTAACCGGACCGCTACAATGACCGAACCATGGGCGCTCAGGTTTTAAAACATTCCTAAAGGTTAAAAAGTTCATGCATATCAGTGTCATATAGTCTTCATTTTTTTAGTTAAAAATGGAGACCAATTAAAATATATATTAAAAACTACACATGTTTGTACTCTTAAAAGTATGTAGTAGTTTAACTAAAAAAAACAATTATTTTTAATTTTTTTATATAAAAATGTGAGTAAATTGTTTGATTGGTTTGATTGTGAGTTGGTCCCACAACCCAAACCCTTACGCCCGTTAAAGCCATTGCGCTCGCGCCATTTGCGCCCGTGTAGCGGTGTTTAACACCTTTGAAGGTTGATGTTTAAGTGGGCGTTAACCCACTACACTGCTAAGTTTTGAAGGGGAGCTTCTTTGTGAAGATAATATAATATAAAAAACATAAATAATATAATATTTATCTAAAAAAAATTATCGTATATTTTAAAGTTAAAGGCATATATTGAAAATGGAGACCAGTGAACAATTGTTATATTATTTTTTATTTTTTTTAGTTAAATGCAGTTTTTATCTTTTTGGTTTTGGTCAAAAATCAGGTTTCGTCCGATTCGCAAACATTTAACACCTTGTGTCACTTACATTTCATTTTTTTCTCACTATCCGTCTCTAAAACTAACGATCAGTAAGTTTTATGTTAACTCCTCTCCACCCCCACCCCGAAAACAAGACAATTACAATCATTTGGTCAAGTTGGTAAAGTTTGGGACTTATATTTGAGATGGTAAACCCAGACATATTATGTGAGATTATCAATAAGGACCGTGTAAACTGCCAACTCTGGATAATCTCAACAAGAGAGGCATTCATATAAACTCTTTGTTATGCCAGTGTTGTGAAGAGGAGTTCGAGTCAGTAGATCATGTATTGGTGACGCGGTTTTGCTACTACGGTTTAGGAAGGGATAAGGGAATTGTGCAATAACTTGATCTTGGTGACAGATGCTATACAGGTCCAGAGAAGTTGGCTAAAAATGTATGTCACTATGGCCTATTTGGAGGTCAAACCATAGAAGAAGATGCAACATCAACAAAACTACGCAAGAAATAAAGGTCAAGACGTTTATTTGAATAAAGAATAGATCAAAGTCACACAAGTCTAGATGAGGCAATTTGATGTTGAATTTTAATAATATGTAATTCGATACCTTTAATTAGTCTTCTGTGTTTGTCGGTGCTTCATCTAACATCTTGTAATTTTTCCTTTTTGCTTATTAATGAAATTTGCCGTAGTTAAAATAAAAATTATTTATATTTTCTAATGCTCTCTTTAATCATCTTTTATAAAGTTATTTATTATTTGATAATGGCCCTTCTATTTGTAATTTAATAATGAGACAATAAAGTTAATTTAGTAATCAAAGAATCTTTTATGATTCTAAATACTTTATTATAATCTATTTTTATTACAAATATACAATTATAAGTCAAATTATTGGTTACTAATTTAGTTTCTTGATTGTTAGCTTCCCTTAACAAGTTCACACCAACTGCACAAGGTTGACTTCTATTACTGCATTTTGCATTTCCAATAAGGCAAATATGTTCAATATTTTCAGGACCGAGCGAGTTCAGTAATTTTTTTGGCTCCTAAGACCTAAAACTTTGTTTTTAGTATGATCGGTTTTACGATCCAAAAGAGGGTCGCATTGCAACCTGTTGTCTGTTTACCTATCACTCTATTGTAACCGTCTCTTATGAGATTATAAATTAGTCAAACAATACCATACCAATAATCAACCCCTACTACGTGGTATGCTTTTCGGTTTCCATGATCTAACTCACTGATCAATGACGCGACCTAATACAACCTTGCCAAAAATATACAGTATAATGTCCATGTCGCGAACCTGCAACATTACGGTTCTTCATCTTCATAAACTTCACTATCACGCTTCACGCGTAACAATGTATCATTTAAACAAAACACGCACAAATGAACATAAAACATGTAACACTTCAAAATACTCATATATCCGTCTTATCAACCTTAACTAAGAACTGAACCACTATGTATACATCAATGTGGTTTAAAATAACAGCCCAGTTGACTATTGATTGAATTTGAAACCTAATAACTTACACAACTTATAACATCCTTAGTTAGATTTCACTAATTGTCACCTGCTGCTACAGCATTCATGTTGCTTGGTCCAGCATTGACAATTGAGTCCTTGCTGACATTGTAAGGAGCCGAAGCCATCACTCTGCATAATCAAACATTAATAAATAAAAGTTATTTTCAATAAACCGACTTCATTCTTGATGGTAAAAATCTACAGACGCAACACAAAAACAACAAGGTGCAAATTTGATGATAGAAAAGTGTGAAATGTCCAAAATACCCGCGATGGATTGTACCTTTCCTTGCGCTTCTCAAGAAACCGAGCCAAAGATGCTTTGCGAGCTTGGGGGACAGCTGCATACGAACAAATTGATTGTCAACTTCCATTTAAATAAACAAAATTCTATAAATATCTTGAAAACATGTTATTATAAATAACTTAAAAAACATGCTACCAGATTGCATCACTTGTTCAAGTGAATTGATAACTCTTGGAGTATCCACTTTGCTAGCAGGACCAACCGAGCCTTTGACTGTTTTAGCACCTTCATCTTTGTTACTGAATCCCACGGGGTGTGAGGACACAGACATTGGACTCGAGATGGCTGAGCAGGGTTGTGCATTAATTGGTTGTGCCACGTAAACCACATCTCCTACGGGTGTTCTTGAAATGGGGACCTGGGCTTGAACCCTTGGCTGAGGTGTGCTTGCAGAGGCACCATTTCCCGCCAAGAACATGATAGCTTGAGCCTGTATAAACACAGTCAAAATAATAATCAAGACTCGACCTTTACTCATCAAGATTTTACTAGTCAAACAAGAAAAATTTTATACCTTCTCAGGGGAGATGTCATCATACACATTCACCATTCCACCATAAAAGATAGTTAGCTGAGCAGGACCACAAGAAGTCTTGGAATTAAACCTTCAATTAACAAAAATAAATAAATAAGCCACCTTTCACACGTGTTATATTAAATAATCATAATCGGTTAACCCGCTATAATAACATGGTTGCATGAGAATAGTGTTTGGATGTGCTTTTGTTGTTTAAATCTGAAGCAATCTGATCATTGGATGTCTGGCGTTTGCAAATTCTCATATTTAAAGACTTAGAAGATATAATGACCAAAAAGACATTTTTCTGAAACAATCGAGTATTGGGGATGAAAGTGGCTCAAACTAGGTTAAAGAAGGGGTAAATTAAACTCAAAATCATACACTGATTATTTTTCAAATAATCAGAAATCGAATCTGTTAATCCAACCATTTAAAACCATAATAATCAACTAAACACTTCCAAAATACAAATCCAAACATCAACTTATTCATCTCAAACAGAACAAAACAACACAGAATCCATACCATGGGTCAGTAGTTCCAGCAAGAAAGGAGCCAATAGACGGAACCGAAACTCCATGCTGCTTAAAAGGTGCACCACCAAACTGAGCCCTGTAGAAAGGATGGCTCACGGAAATAGGAACCGCTTGCTTAGCATCACTGATAACTTGCACAGAAAATGGACTCTGTTGCATGGGATAAGTATCCATTGAAAAATGAGTTCCACCTTGTCTACTAGAACCAATACTCTACAGTAAAATAAATAGTAAACCGATCAAAATCCGGTTCTAACACTCCAACTTTTATGTTTGATCAATGCAAATAAAACAATCTGTCCCCAAATTGAAATGTTCTAATCCATAATTTCTACCAAATTGACTCTCTTCTTTTAACTTTTTGCAAAATATTTCAATTATTTAAGAACAGATAGTCAAATAAGATACAAACCCTAATCGAAACAAAATCTGGTAATAAACAGACCTGAACTTCACCAGCTTGGCGGTTTTTAACCCCTTCATAAACATCAGCACCTGAAACATAAACAGATCAACACAATTACTTTTTTATTATTTACAATTTTCATCTGCAAAAATAATAGACCAGAGATCTTATACCTGACAGAGGCCAGTTGACTGCAGAGCTCTTTGAAAACACTAGATAAAACCAAAATACACAAATTAAACCCTAATTGCTAAAAATAGGCCAGTTCTAATTAGGTAAAACGTTGAATTCAGCTTTTAAACTAACATTCCTTAATTATCCACATCGAATTTAACAGATATAGTAATATCACAACAAATTAAAGTGAAACAGTTCTAATTAGGTCAAAAAATCGAACAAAAATGCACCTGATTCCTTGCATCCTTCAACCGCTTCTTCCTTCACCACCACCACCGAATCCTTCGAATTCAATCCCATGAAATCCCTTTCCATCTTTCAATTTCCGCCAAAATCAACAGACCAAAAAATCCCCAATTTTTTGAAAAAACACTGAATTAGCTTGAAGAGTTTGAGAGAGAGAGAGAGATTAGAAGAGTGTGATTTAATGATTTATGTGTGTGTTGCAATTTGCACACTAACTGTAACAGATGATCTGAGCCGTTGATTCTGTAGGCGGTTAGGGTGACCGGGTGACCGGCTAAGCCGGTAGCTCAACACGTGCGTGAGGCTCTTAAAACTCGTACAATTAGCTGTCAAAAGTAGCGAAAAGATTGCAATCTTATCCAATTGGATGGTGACACGTGGTATGTGTGGTAGATGAAATTTACTCGTGGCCTAATTGTGATGTGTGGGTCACGTGGGTCTCGGTGTGATTAATCGTGGGATGGATATTTATCGAACTACTCTCCAGTTGTTTTTAACACGAGGGAGATAGGGTGTTATTTAATGCTCGAAATGTTGTTTGACGAATATACCCTTGAATGCCTCTCCTTTTATAAATTATTTACCATGTAAATAGAAAGTTTGACTTTATTTAATTTAAAAAAAACAACAATGGAATAAATAAATGTGTTCATTTATTTATTAGTTGGGATTGGTGGTTGAGTAATAAAAATATCTTGTAGAAATATCAAGATTTTAGAAGGTTATGGGTTCAAGTATTATACCAATGAAAATTAAGAATTTTGCCTTTAAAAAAAGTGAAAATGAACAAGAAATTTTGTTTATGTTCATTCGTTTAATAAATGATTTTTAATATCATTCGTTTAGTTAAATGAGCAAACATGAGTATATGTCGTTTAGTGGTAAATAAATTAACGAACATGAACAAGAAATTTCATTCGTTTAGTTAAATGAACAAACATGAACAAATGTCACGTTCCTTCATTTATGTTTGTGAACGCTCGGTAATATGCTCATTAACGCTCGTTTGTGTTCGTTTGCATTCATTTGTGTTCATTTGCATTCGTTATATAGAATTATCGGACAAACATAAACGAACACGAACATGTTTATTTCCTTAATGAACGAACACGAACATGTTTATTTTCTTAATGAACGAACACGAACATGAAATCTTGTTCGGTTATGTGTTTGTGAACATGAAATTTCTTTAATGAACAAACACGAATAATTGTTCGTGTTCGATCGGTTCATTTGCAACCCCAGCTGTCACACTTTTTTAAGTGATTTACTTTTAAACTGTCCTCTTGTTTTATTTGATCAAAATTATTTTTGAAACATTTAAGCTTAATAAGTACATATCAAGTAAATACTCATTTTATGTTCTTCAAGTTGATACCATTCTTAAATATATCAAGTAAATACTCATTGGAATAAATAGATGTGTTCATTTATTTATTCCTTCCTTTATATTACTCTTTGTAAGGATTGGTGGTCGAATAATAAAAGAAAATTTTGTAGAAATATCATTTTTAAAGGTTATGTGTTCAAGTCTAATTTCTATAGAAATTAAGAATTTTGCCTTTAAAAAAGTGAAAATGAATAAGAAAATTCATTTATGTTAGTTCGTTTAATAAATGATTTTAATTTCATTCGTTTAGTTAAATGAGCAAACATGAGCATATGTCTTTTGTGGCAAATAAATAAACTAACATGAACAAAAAATTTCATTCGTTTAGTTAAATGAACAAACATGAACAGATGACGCGTCCGTTCATTTATGTTTGTGAACGCTCGGTAATGTGCTCATGAATGCTCGTTTGTGTTCGTTTGCATTCATTTGCATTCGTTATATAGAATTATCGGACAAACATAAACGAACGCGAACATGTTTATTTCCTTAATGAACGAACACGAACATGTTTATTTACTTAATAAACGAACACGAACATTAAAATCTTGTTCGGTTATGTGTTCGTGAACATTAAATTTCTTTAATGAACAAACACGAATAATTGTTCGTGTTTGATCGGTTCATTTGCAACCGCAGCTGTCACACTTTTTCAAGTGATTTACTTTTAAATTGTCCTCTTGTTTTATTTGATCAAAATTATTTTTGAAACATTTAAGCTTAATAAGTACATATCATGTAAATACTCATTTTATGTTCTTCAAGTTGATACCATTCTTAAATATATTTATTATAATTTTGTTACGGCCAGTTTTTGCACAATTTACATTGATATTAATTATTATATCAAGATATATTCATGGTAAAAAAAAATATACGTGACTTTTTATCAATAATTGTCATGATTTACATGATTTGATAAATACGTGTCTAATATGATATTATATGCAACTTCGACTGATAACATCACGACATGATGATGTTTAATAAGCTATTTCACGAGAAGTTCATGTAAGTAGATTTAAAAGCCATTTTTTTATGTAGTTATCTTTTATTTTAACGTGATTTGTCGTTTGTTATTATTGTAACAAAGTTAGAAAAATTATCTTTTAAGTTAGGTTAATGAATAATTTGTTAGTTAGTTAGTAGCGCTCTCTAGGGGTAGTATAGTCACTTATATTATTAGCCGTTTGTTATATATATATATATATATATATATATATATATATATATATACTAGGTTAAATTCTCGTGTGTTACACGGGTTAAATAAATATAATTATAATATTATATATTAAGTAATAAAAATTTTATTTTTTAAAAACTCGTGTTTTTATACGGGTTGAATAACCCATGAAATACAATATAATCTGTTAACACATACACTAGTCAAAATATGTCGGGAGATTTATTGTATTTAATGAAAATATAGAGGTGTATTTAATAAGAGAGATATGTGGAAAAAAATGATGAGATTGAATATGGAGGTGACATGTGGCATTGAAAAACCTTTATTTATTATATAGTATAGATATAGATTAATCAATCGTCAATGTGGGGCTAACCCACTTGGTAGAGGCACATACCTTTTAGAGGGGAGGTCTCGGATTCAAACCTGGACAATGGACTAGTTTAGTATTATTGGTGTAAAAGTAAAGGAGTAACGTTTGCCGTTCAAAAAAATATATATATTAATCAATCCAATTTATATTTTGCATCTCTAACCCTAAAACATTTAAAAATATTTAAAGTTTGTTGTAAGAATGTGCATCAAGCTTTATCTCATGATATGATTCATGATTTTCATGATTAAGGTTAGACTTTTTGTTTTTTTTTTTTTTTTTACATAAGGAACAAAGTTTGGTAGATCTATTGTATCTCGGACTTCCCACATGTTGTGATAGTGCCGTAGGTTTGCTAGAGATGAGTTTTGTCATGTGATCGGCTTAGAATACATCCAAAAATGTCATATGAGGAGACGACATAGCAACTAGATGTTAAATTAAGTTCATCTTTGGATACTTAAAACTTACAAATTGGTGAGACATATAAAGTAAAGTTCTCATTTGAATTTAAACATTAATTTGTTTCAATCATATTGTTTTACTTAAAACTTACAAATTGGTCTAGCAATATCTATCTATATTTAATATGTTTTTCTTAACTAAGTACTTAAGGATTAGACAAATGTATAAGATTTAGTGTGTATGAGTTTAGTGTATTAAAAAGGGGAAATTACCAAAATATACATTTGACCAAAGGAAATTCTCAAAATAGGCATTTATTTTTAGCCTACAAATATATAGAATTCCACACTGAACCGCCAGCTAAGCAGACTAAATTAGCTGGCAAAAAAGTAAGAGAAGAACAAGATTCTGCACCAATGAAATGTCGACACGTGACATAAATCCCGGCTAAATACGGCCCAGTCTTTTCCCAGCTAAATAGCCATCTTTTCACGACTTAACCGGCGTGGTTGGCTGGCTAAGGGCCAGAACCTCGTGGTATTTTAACTTTGTTAGTAATTTAAATTACATAATACATCTATTATAAAAAAGAATGATTTTTGTATTCTTTTATATCCATGTATTTTTAATTCTTTATTCACATAATCTACTTATCAATAACAATTATAAACAAATACTAAAAGTATTAAGTATTCATTTTAAATGCTCATCGATATCGGGGAAAGTATAGTTTTTATAAATTAATTTTACTTTTTGTATTGAATATATTTAACGATGATTCGAATTAGCCAAAATATTATAAAGAGTATATAATAAAAAGAATATTAATCCAAAAGGCTAAAATATATACATTTTTTAACCAAATTTTAAGTAAAATAATAGGAAAGAATGAATGAGAAAAAAAATTAAGACCATTTCATTTTCTTGAACCCTTGGTTGAAGGATGTTCACATCAAATTTTACACAAGTTTTAATGTTTTGGTGCACCATTTGAAAAAATAAGTGATCTACTAGGAAAATCACATGAATAATAACTTTTTTAAACAAAAGATTATTTTAAAAAATAATCATTAGATCAAATTTAAACAATTACTTTTATATTCACAAATCTTATCACAATAAACAGAGGACACCAAGTATCCACTTTGTATAGCGTTACGTGACAACACAAATGAAGATAAATGGAGATAGTGTCACTTTTCACATAGCGTAGAGGGAGATTTTATAGAGGTTTTTAATCTAAAAATGTAGATATGACACCAAAAAAGTGAATAAAGATTATGAAGCTCAAAACACGCCAGGAGTGCCGATGTATGTGTTCATGTGACGTTCTCGATATATATGTTCATGTGACGTTCTTTGGTTATAGTTTTATGTAATTATTTTGTCATTGTGAATTTATCATATTGATCAAATAATTGTATAGGTAAAATGGTTAGTCAACACAATAATTTTCCCGTATTTCTCTATTGTAAAAATCAAGAGCCTTTATGAATGATGGCCATAAATAAAAAAATATTTCATTTTCCAGGCTTTGCCCTATATCCAAAAAGAAAAATAATAATAAAATAAAAATAAAAAATACTTTAGGAAAAAGATAAAGTTGTTGTGTTTAATCAAAGGTATATTTCAAACGATAATAATAAGTGGTTTCTATGTGTTATGTGGAGGTATAATGTTTAGATAAGGTTTGGTGAAGGCTTCAACACGACCTGTCAATTATTAAATTTGGTGTATATTGCATCGTGGGGTGAAAGCATAAACATGTGTAGACCTAATGCATAAAAAAATAGAATTAAAAAGACACATGTGAATTATATAATATATATATATATATATAATATTTATTGAGACCAAACAAATACCATGGTTTTGTATATACCATGTGCCTCCATAGATGTTTTCCATGTCATTATTTTTTGTAAAGTATCTAGGAAGTGCCCTGCAGATCAGTTCTTTTTTATCCGATTAAATATGTTTATGTTGAAAATAAGAGAGAATAGACGGAGAGAAAAGAAATTGATTCAATCCCATATATCTTTTATTAAATACAACAACATATATATATATATATATATTGGTAATATAAATGAAATTAAACATATAATAATTGTGTTATTCAATGCTTCTAATGGGAGGTATAATTTCTGTCATAATTGCTAGATTTATAACGCTCCCCCTCAGACATATTACCGTTCATTATACATTATTAACAACATACTTTAGGATGATGTTAAGTTGGTACTTCGGGACCGAAAAATATAAACTAATACTACTGGATCAATTATGATGTCTCGTTAAAAACCTTACTAAGAAAAACCCAGTGGAAAAAAACTTAGTTAAGAGAAAAAGAGTGCAGCGTGTATAATACTCCCCCTCAAACTAATAAAAGTCCTTCAATATGTAGAGTCTAATCTTCTATGATGAGTGCTTGACTTTGTTTTGATGTAGTCTTCGCTTATCTACAAGTTGCATTGCCTTCATAGGTAATCTCTAGGTCTTTCTTGATTTCTTCTAAACCACATGCTTCTAGTATATGGTGGATCATTGATTTTTAGCCTCGTGCATTCTTGACTGGTAAATTTGATAGTATTCTTGCTGTGAATTTCCCCGTTGACCTCTAAGAAATCTTCATGTCGCCGTATGTAAGTTGGTATCCTGACTAAATCTTATGTCCCACAAATATATTGAGATATGTCGTTTTCTCAATTCAATGTCTATGTATTAAGTTTGGAACGTATATTGCTAGCACATGTGTTGAGAACACAACACTATGTCTCAGGATATTTATGAGATACATTTGTGCACCGATTGCACTTAAATACGGTACTCCTAGATCAAGTACTTCTTCGCGCTTTTCTTGGGGGCGGTAAGGATTCTTATGTATGAATAGCAATCAAACATTCATGGGTGTGCTTTAGATAAAATTTGTCCATATTAAAATGTACAACACCTTCTGGATGTTGTTTGATTGATGGACATATATACAATACAATTACATGCATGCTCAAAACTATAGGCCGAGGAAATATTTAACGTGTGTTAGTTTCTTTCAAAATCATCTCTCTACTAGTTCGACAATTTCTCTCGATGATGTTCACATCATCACTGTAAACTGTGATTATGGTGAACATCAAGAGTGAAAATTTTGATAAATATAATGGACAACTCCATAACACATGTACTCGAACTACTGGTCGAGGAATAAACAAAGTATGTCAGATTATTTTGAAATTCTCTCTCTAGTAGTTAGACATTTTCTCTCGATAATGTTTACATCATCCCCGTAAACTGCGATTGTAATGAACTCTAAAAAGTAAATTTTGATAAAGACCTATAACTGATTTTATAGGTATATGATACATATTTCAGGTACCAATTTTAATGCTTCAACCCTTTAGGGGTTTTCATGTAGATGTCGTTTTCAAGTGTCTCGTATAATTACGTAGTGACAACATCCATAAGTTTTATCTAAATCCCTTCTAAGACTGCGAGGCCTATTAAACATTTAAAGGTTATCGCATCCACTATAGGGGAATACGTTTCCTCATAATCAACTACTGGGATTTGGGAAAACAACCTTTGTGTTACAATTTGTGCCTTACATCGCAAAATCTTATTCTTTTCGTTTTTTTTTATTTTAAAGACACCCATTTATAATCTAATGGTTTGACGTCTATGGGTGTTCGAACTACAGGTTCGAAAACGTTTTGATAGTCGAGCGAACTTGATTTAGCCTTTTCAAGGCATCTTGCCATTTTGGCTAAGTCATTTCTATGTATGTACTCTCACATAATTTTATGTACGTAATCTTTTCATCAATTCATTTGTTGCTATAGCATATACAAATATTTTCATTAACACGTGCTCATTTCGGTTCCATGTTGTACTATTTTTTGTACATAATTCGTAGAGATCTCATATTTATTTATTACCGGTATTATCTTCCTCTATTGAGGCGTTATCATTTTCTTTTATAAATGTACTAGTCTCTTCTGAGACATTACCTCTTCCGGGGTTTTATCAATAACCGCTTCTAGGTTATATCAATAACCTCTCCTGTGGTTATAACCTTTTTCTATGGTTTCACCAACTGCGTTATTTTGCTTTTTTAAGTTTTCGTGGGTTCTTTTCTTGGGAACCGTTTTATCCCCCACGTTTTGTTTGTACGATAATCCTTATAGGATTACTTCGATTAGAGTATGTGCATTTGTTGCTGGTGTATGTGACCTTGTCACTCTGATTGTGTTTTAGATTGCATCTGGTAGTTAATTAATTTGCTATTCTTTGCAAATGTATGCTCTTTTGGACTTCAGATTCATATTGACCACTTCGGGGGTCGAATTTTGAATAACGGCGATACATTCCATGTTAATTCTTGTGTTACCGGTCTTTCCATATTCTTATCTCCCCCTAAGACTGGGAATACAGTCTTCATCAAATTGTGATGTAAAAATGTCTTCTTTTCGATATGTTATGGTAGCGGTAATGGTACATAGACCGTACAATCAAATATATTTTTAGTTGAGACAAACTTGGTTCTCTTTAAGAGACTAGTTGTATAGGGGAGTATTTGTAATCAACATTTGGTTTTGAATTCGCACCTTATCAATAGTTGTCTACCTATTAACTAAATTTGTGTAATCAATAATTTAGCTACAACTTTTGTGTTTGAACGTAATTTGCTGGATGTTCAACATTTATCTTAGTAGACATATAATAATCGGGCAAATGCTACATATCAGGTAGCTAAAGGAATCACATATGACCATATATAAAGGTGCATCTTTAAGGACCATAAAATATTGAAATGGTCCGCGTGAGGATTAATATGTCCCATTAGATTTTTTCCAAATATAGGAAGAATTTCTTTGTAGAAGTTTTTTTGGGATAAAGATCGATACGCTCAGAGAGAACACTACACATGATATGTCTTTTTTTTATTTTTTATTTATTTTAGAAAGATATCAGTTAACACTTTTGATTGTATTCCTCATCACGATGCTACATCGATGACCTATTTAGTCATGATGTATAAAGATAATATTTTTGGCTAGTAACTTCTGGTTACTCATCATATTTTTCTACAACATATTCTAGATAGCAGAATTTCTAGTTTTGCAATATGGTCTTCTGGCCATATTTGTCAAGTGTAATTGGAGATATTTGGTATTGTTTTCAGTCAAGTTTTCATTGTAATAGTCGTCTAGTCGAATATATTTGAAAACTGAGTAAGTTTAGAATATAAGACATATCTAGTACACATAGGTAAGGTGGTGCATGCTCTTCTGGAACATCAACAGGGTTAACAACGCCTTGAAAAAAAATACCAATAAGTGTCTCTGGTAGAAAACAACTAATAAAAGTATGTTAGTCAGGCGGCTATATGCCAAATATTCATCGTCGATGATTGCAATAACCCTACTAGAGTATTATGCCATAATTTTGGTACATAGTATGTAAGATAACCATGCTCTTCTGGAGCATTCCATATGTTACAAATATTGTTATATATCAAGCTTTCATTAGTGATGGCTAAACAACAATATCCAAAAGAATGGATGATAACGGGGCAAGGGTGCCCTCATTGAGGGTTTGTTTCAACCTCCGTCCCATTTTCTTTGTAAGGCCTCAAACCCGGGAGGCCTCACGTATTGGATTTACTCATCAACACATAACACTTTTAACATAAGGCATTCATCAACACAGCGGAAACGATTTAAAACTTCAACATACGCAACGGAAACATAAACGTGTCTAATGCAATTTGTCTTTAACAACATCAAATTAAAACATAACATAAACATAAACGGGATGCCAGACGCTGATCTTCGGGTAACTCTTCTCACTAAGCTAAGCATCCATATCCATCAACTGCACCTGCACTTAACTGATATGCATACTAAAAATCAGCAACGCTGAGTGAGTTCTAACGTTTACTTTAAATCAATTATGCAAAAGATTTACTAATACATACATACTGCCCTTAAGGCAAAACTTTACATACTTCACTTTTCAAAAACAGTTTAAAACATTCATAAGGTAGCCGTCAATTCCTTGTCACTGTTGGTACTGCCCTCGTGATCAATACCGCTTAACCGTCAATTCTTATCACTGCTGGTATTGTCCTTGTGATCAGTACCTCTTAACCGTCAATTCCTTGTCATTACTGGTATTGTCCTCGTGATCAATACCGCTTAACATGATGTTGTCCTCATGATCAACAACTGGTATTGTCCTCGTGATCAATACCGCTTAGCATAGTTTGGTCCTCGTGACCCATTGATGTTGTCCTCGTGATCAACACCACATGAGTTGTCCTCGTGATCAACACCGGGTATTGTCCTCGTAATCAATACCGCTTAACTGGTACATGGGGGATTGCGTAGTCCCCCGAGCCATCAAGACTCTTACTAATGGGTAGCACCCATATCTGGCATCCTGTACAAGTAACATCTAAACCAATGACCTTATCCAACTGGTTCACTTTATGTTCATAAACTTTCTTTAACTTGATCAAACTAAACATATATCATGCCTTTGTTTATGTATATGAAAATATAGTAAACGCTTGTCAATGATATAACTATACTTTACTGAAACATAACTTGTCATAAATATCATGTCTTTGTTTATGTATATGAAAATATAGTAAACGCTTGCCAATGATATAACTATACTTTACTGAAACTTGTCATAAATATCATGCCACTGTTTATGTATATGAAAATATTGTAAACGCTTACCAATGATATAACTATACTTTACTGAACCATAACTTGTCATAAATATCATGCCTTTGTTTATGTATATGAAAATATAGTAAACGCTTGCCAATGATATAACTATATTTTGCTCAAAATGTACATTTGGCTCTTTTAAACTTTTTATTAAAACATAGCTTTTTCCTTCAGTTTACAATATATAAAATATAATAAACGTTGTACACTAAGTATGCACATCACCCCTAAAGAAGGCAAAAAGGGGATTAGAACTCACCTGGTATCTTAGCGGGAATGGTCTACCGGATCTCACATAATCTGAACAATCATAACAATTCGATGCGTATCAGACTTAACTCGACACTAAACGGTTTCACCATTTCTGGCTAGGCGAACTTAAGGCTAGATTCGCCTCTTTCTATCTTGACGAACATATTGACTTCACTAACCAGCTATATATATCCATAGACTTGATGCCTGCGCACTTAGCAAGTGCGCAGGGCCTTGTTCCTGCGTACATAATAAGTACGCAGGCTTTACTTCTTGCGTACTTGATAAGTACGCAGAACCTGCTTCTTGCGTACTTGATAAGTACGCAGGCTTTGCTTCTTGCGTACTTGATAAGTACGCAGAACCTGCTTGCGGGCGCAAAAACCTTAACTTTTTCATGTAGATCCGACCTCGTCAAGATCCGAACTTTTTTACATTCAAAACTTGTGTTTTCTAACCGAGAGTCTAAATCTATACTTTGTTTCCATTTTTCAGATGTAAAAACCTAACCTTTACCCGATTTTTCTTCAAAACCCAACTGATAACAAAAACTCAGATCTAGGAGAATCGGTTACCTGTAAATGCTTCTTCTCCGCAGCTAAACGTTCCAGATACGTATGCGTACGATCCTATGAGCTCGGATTTGAAAACCGGGACTTTCTCTCTTTAGGCTCTCTCCCACCTTCTCTCTCTAGAAAACGAAAATGGTGTAAAAAGTGAGGGTTTGGGGTTGGTCTTGAGGCTTATAAGGGCCCATACCCTGGCCCCCTTCGGCCAATACACCCCGGCCCAAGCCCGCTTTTCCCTTTTTCTTATTTAAGTTTTAATTCTCGTGAATTATTTCGCGCTCTAAAATAAAAGATTCTTTTAAAATAAAAGATTATTTTAAGACACCAAATGGTAAAAGTTTAAATCCGGGGTGCAACACGTGCGAGACCGGGGTGCAACACGTGCGAGACCATTAGGTGATCCGGGGTGCAACACCTGCGAGACCATTAGGTGCATTTAAAATAAAAGATTATTTGCCCCAGCTAGCTCTCCCCCTAAAGGGTTGTCTTGTAACTTGTTAAGAATTAAAGCTTATCCTTTATGTGTATAGACTCATCTCAAGACACCAAATGGTAAAAGTTACTACCTTAAACATATGTTTCATCATCAGTTTATTACTTATTGCATAAATGTAGTTTCACTAGAGATCCCTAGCAACTAGCCACATATTCTTGTCTACTAACGTCAATCTCTATTCTTAATCAAAATAATTTACTTAAATTTGTCAATAATTCGTGACATATTAAGTGAGCAGGATGTATGTAACCACTATGCAATTTGTCTTGTTTAATATAATGAAATCATTTGGGACAAAACCAAGTTAATTAAAGTAATTTGGTTAATTTAGAACTACTTCATATTTAATAATATTGCCATGGATAACAAATTCTATGTTCCAAACGTATTGAGCTTTTACCCATATCGGTAATATAAAGAGTCTTCGAATTTTTAGTATGATCCAATAATTTAATAAAATTATTCTTTATCAAAATATAAAAAAAATTATATTAACTCTCAAAAGATTAATAAAATATTTGCATTAGTGTATTACTCGATAAAATTCTATGTATATGCAAATATGAAATTATTTGGATAAATTCCAATTTAATTTGGTTATTTTTTCATGAAAGTTTTCGTGTAATCATATGTATGATTTTTTTTTTTCACAATAATATATGCGTTCAAAATATAACGTATTTATATAACATAATAGAGTTTGATGTGTAAATAAATATATATGCGGGTTACACAAATATGGATGGCTTGTAATACAAATATGGTGGCCCGGTCATCCAATTAAAATACCCACCAGGTTAGTTACATGTTTTTATAAAGTACTAGCTTAGAACCCGTGTAATACACACGGGGTGAAAAATATCAATATATAAAATTTTTAAATCTTTATATATATATATTTTACAGGTGTAAAAATGTATTACTTATACCAAGGATAGAAAACAAAATTCAAAATATGTAAAATTTAATATATAATTGGGTTTCGAAAATACGTTAATTACTATTTAATATAATTTGACTTTTATTTTTATTTGATTAAAAATAAAAATTACATAATTAGATTTAAAGTTTTTTACAATAAGAAATAATTTAAAATAAATGTCCAATTCCTATTTTCTTTAAAAATATATTACTAAAAGATAGAAGTGTAATTAATAAGAGAGAGAAGCGAGAAAAAAATAATAAGATTAAATATGAAGCTAACACGTAACATAAAAAAACCTTTATTTATTATATAATATAAATTAATTTCTCTTCTAGATAGCCTTATTAAAAAGCCCACAACAAAAATTGGTTGCTACTAAACTAAATAGGATCGAGACTTCTAGGGTTAATTGAAAGGAGTCAGTTATTACCCACTTGGCTTACCGATTTATCTGCAAAACGTTCCTGGTTTACCGTTTCCATTGAAGGAAGTGCTACGATTGTAACTGCCACTAATTTCTCGCCGACGAGTGTGGTGCGACTGCCGCTGATCACCGACGGTGGTTGAACAAAAGATTTCAAGAATACGGGGGCGAGTATGGGTTTCTAGATTAGAGTGCAACAAATAGGTGTGTAACAGAGATGGAAGGAGCAGATCGTGTACATCTGATTTTTGATATGTGTATGTATTAAGCATTAATCAAGTTTAAATCTTACCTGAATGTCGGAGAAGATCGCATATCGATGACGTGGTGTATTCGCCACTAGATGGCAGAGGCGTACCTAGCCTTTGCTAGGCGGGTCGGCCGATCTGATGATTTTTTTTTCTATTTGTTATATATGCGATATAACCTTAACCGACCCCATGGAATTTTGACACCGACCCCCCAAAAGAAATATTTTTTAACACCGACCCCAAGAAAATTTAATTTTTAACACCGACTTCCATTTAAACTAATAACTTAATTGGAAATTTGGAATAAACTGGACTTAAAAACTTAGTCATTTAAACATTTAATTAACTCATTATCCATTTAGATAATTAAGCTCATATTTAGTTAACCCATTACCCATTAAAATTTTTAAACATTTTAACCTGATAATAAATCTAAGTAGCGACAATCCTGATCCATTAACGTCTCGACATTTCATATTCACGCTTCACGCAATCTGAAGAACAACAATTTGCTAATCACGATTCTCGTCATGCCTCTTCACGATTTCAAACCTCTTCGCTAATCACGAATTTACGATTCTTGACCTACTAGTCGATTCACTATTCACAGTTTTGCATCGTTGCCTCCTCACGATTTCATGTAACTTTTTTTTTCCTCTAAGTTTTGAATTTTGTTTATCATATTATTTTGTTATAAGCTATTCCATATGTACTATTTGCTAATTGTAATTAGTGATAATGTGTACTAAGTGACCCGACCCGACCCGTCTTGAACCAGACTGAAAAAAATTAATATTTAATGATAGACAACCAACAACAAAAATTTCCGACCCCCATGGAAAAAAATTCTGGGTCCGCCACTGCGATGGTCGGTGTGGCGCGTATCGTCCTCCCCGGTAGATGTTCACAACCGATTCACCCATGGTGGTTGGTTGCGATGAATCTTAGGTTGGTGATTAACCGGAATATTCCCTGATCTGTCCAGGTTGAATCCTTGATCTGCTGGATTCGCTGATTAATCTTCCAATTGAATTTTGATTCTACAATTTCAAGCCAAAAATTCCATCTCCGCTCATGATCTTGAAAACCAGGCAAAAACGGTTGACCTGCTTCTGTCGATGGGTCCTATATATGATTTTGGTTGGTGTTGGAGAGGGATCGGTGAGCGAAAGTGTTGAAAATAAGAGAGAGAATAGATAGAGAGAAAATAAATTGATTCAATCTCATATATCTTTTATCAAATACAATAACATATATATTGGTAATACAAATGAAAATACTCCTAATGAGAGGTATAATGTCTGTCATAAATGTTAGATTTATAACAGTTTACGGGTTTTAAATAATTAAAAAATATGATTTTTTAGTTTTAAGTTCTTTTAGACAAATCGTTGGTCATTTGTTGCAATGTTAGTCCAAGACTTCCTATAGTGGAGGTCTTGGGTTCGAGTCTTACTAAAAACAATTATTTGGATTGAGCCAAAGAGTTTTTCCAAATATGGGTTTCCTCCTAGGTTGGGGTTTGATCCAGATTGGTGGAGTAGTTTGACCCCGATTTAGATAACACCTATCTATCTCACAAGAAAATCATGGTGTCTGTTTTTCTAAAAAAAAAAAAAAGTTCTTATAGACAAGTTGTATAGCTTTCTTTATAACTTATTTGCTTTCTATTGATAACTAGAAAACATGACCCGTGCGTTGCGACGGGACCGTACAGTGATATTAACGTGTTTAAGTACATAATTAAAGTTCACACGATGCGGCGAGTTTGCGAAGATGGTTACGCGCGTTGCATCGACGACAATAATGTGAGTAAGTAAATAAAAAAAACGTATGGGGTTGTCATGACCAGGTCATGGAGAAATTGAATAATAGATAAAATTTGGCGCGAATAGGAGTTAACATTGAAATGAAAAATTCGTTAAAAAAGTAGTTATCAAGTAAAAAAAAAATAAAAACAGAAAAAAAAAAAAAAAATTTACAAACGAATATAAAAAAAATAAAAGAAATTTGAGAGATAAATTTGAGAGTTTAAAATTTTAAGCGATAAAGTTAAAAGCGTATATTAAAAATATATTATACGGGTAAATTTAAAACTTTAAAAATTTGATGTATACAGTTGAAAATTTTGTCTGAAGATAAATCTGAAACTTTAAAAATTAAGGGTTTGAATTGCAAGTTTTGTCAAAGTAAGGGGCTAGGTTGAAAATATGTTGGTGACCCTTGATTGGACGTAGAACTTATAGTTAAGGTTATATGGAATGTTCACTGTATTTCTTAACTTTTCTTTCATTTTACGATATTGTCAAATAAATAGATAAATGAGTAAATTATAGATTATATCGTTTGTAAATATATCAAATTGAACAGTGTGTCGTTTAATTTCAATAATTACATTGGGTGTCGTTATTTTATAACTTTTACATACTTTTTGTTTTTCCACTAACAGCAAGTTAGATTTTCTTTACATGAAGACAATATGGTTTTTTCTCATGAAGGACGAAGAGTGTAATTTACTCTAAACATATTTTATTAAATCATCCAAATTCATCTTTTTCTTCCCAAATTTATGATCTTCATCCTAGAAACAATAATATTAATTAAGACTAAGAAACAATCTAATTAACGAATATAGTCAATACCCTAAAATGATCAATATATGGCTAAAATATAATCAAACTGATATCCAAACATTAAACTTTTACATAAACTCAAACAAAACAACTTTTGCAACACTGTGGTAATAAAAAAAAATCACAACCAATAGTTTGTCTAAATTTATTGGGATTGCAAAAACCTCTAATTACATTCTACATATACAAATACTTAGGATTTCAAAGGATCCCTAAATGACGAGCTGAAATATTCGATTGGGGCTTAATCCATGGAATTAGAAGTGCAGAAAAAGTCATGAAATCCTAAATGGTGAGTTGAAACCTACGATTGGGGGCCACCTCAAATCATCAACATTCGAGTTCACATCGAAGTTAGCCTAGTAGAGTACCGATTGAATCCAACTTACCTCTATACAATCTTCTTTTCTTAATCCTAACTTCGGAAATTTTTGTCTATTAAGCTCACCAATCTGTCGGAATCACCAAAGAAATGTGCAATAAATGTAGCCCGACAGTTTTTCATTTCTGTTACCAGGATTAATTTCACGGTAAGATCAAAACTATCGCCCCCATCGCCACATACACCGAGAAAAGATCCTCCCTGGCTGATTTCTTATAAAAAATCTGATTGTTCACAACTTCGTATGAAATTCATTATCGACTTGATCCAAAGCAAGATCCATTCGTTTTCCATCATCCTCTTCATCGCATATTCGTCTCTTGGACTACAGGTGTTGTTGCAGGTGGTTTGACCCAAATAGGGGTGGGGTTGGTTTGTTGCAGGTGGTTTGAAAGCAATTTGGAAACAATTTGAAGGTGGATACAAATGAAGAATTAAAGAGCCACCATTGATGATTTTGGAAACAATTTGGAGGTGAACACAGATGAAGAACAATGTGGGGGGGGGGGGGTGAGGGTAAGATAGGGTTGGGGAATAAGATGAAACGTGTGGGGGAGGGGTAAGATGAAACCTCTGAAATTCCTCAAACCGTGAATATCTTATAGTTGGTACAAAACATGCAAACATAACCGAAATCAGAAGAACTATTACAGCAGAAAATCTTATCCAAAACATTCACAATCCACAATGAACTAAAACTAAATTAAAACATTGTTTAAGATAAACTATCATAGAAGGAAATGTCAGTCTTCATCAAATGCAGCCCGACAGTCCATGCTAATATGCTATCGAGCTCTCGCAACTCCTTTACTCTACCTTACATGCATACTAAAAAGTCAGCTAACGCTGTCGAGTTATATCTTTATCTTATAACTGTAAACTTTGTCTGTCATTAAGGTAGCTTAATTTTATAAAAATAAGATAAGATTTTTTTCTATTACGTTTTAACAAAATTTTCTCTATACTTTAAAAACTTTACAATGTCACAATTTATAAAATCGTTTCGTTTTAAAACTATGTCATAAGGAAACCAATTAAGGTGCCCTTCTTTGCTTTGCCATACTTTCTTCACTTGCAAACAAGCAAGTGACCTTCACATACACTATATTATCATATCACATATGAACCAACGTCCAATGACAAGGTTCCTTTCTCGCTTACACCTCATGGTAAGACTTTTCTGTTTTGCTCACACCTCAGGGTGAGACTTTCTTTCTCGCTTACACTTCAGGGTAAGACTTTGTTTGCTCACACCTTGGGTGAGACTTTCTTTCTGGCTTACATCTCAGGGTAAGACTTTGTTTGCTCACGCCTTAGGACGAGACTTCTTTGCTTGCTTACACATCAGGGTAAGGCTTGTTGGGGTTTCATGTATACGGTTTCAAAAATAATTTTTGATAGATAAAATAAACGTAGCGGAAAGTACACAAAAACCAGTCTAGGCCATTATTGTAATCTAAGATTCAAAAATTAAAATTAGACAACGTTTAGGTAGTTTGGATGGGGTTGAGGGGAATCTCCATCAAGAGGTTATAAGTGTAACCTTGTTCAGAGTAAAAAAAATAATAATTAGACAATGTTTCACAACGCCATTAGGGTGGTAGTCTAATGATAGAGACAAAGTCTCTAAAATACTTAAAAGACCTAATGATCATGGGTTCAAGTCCCACTGATAAAAAAATTGCCTTTAAAAAAAAAGACAATGTTTCACAACCACATCCACAATGTTACTTTTTAAACTTAACTTTATGAAATAAATTATGGTAGTCACATTTGAGATACAAATATGTTTAATATATTGCTATGATAAATGCACGTTGGTGCATCAAATTGAATAGCCCCATCTTACGCATTGCTTTCTTTGCAAATATTCATTATATCTTTGGAAGCGTCATCTTTTATTTATATTTAAAGAAGGTTAGAATCACGTGTATTATATGGATTAAATAAATGTAATGTCATATATTTAGTAATAAATTTTTTTAATTTATTTAAAAACTCGTGTATTACACGGGTTGAATAAAATATAATGTAATCTGTTAACAAATAAACTCGTCAAAATATGTCTTAAAAATATATGATTTGACGGCACGGTTATAAATTCTTTTAAGTTAAAATTTTAAAACATTTTTTTTAACTGGGTATTAATATTTTTTATATAATTGATAAATATTAATTTATATTAAATTCACCTGGTTAATTATATAATAACTATCTATAACTAAATAATAAGTATCCATAATTATATTAATATTAGACGATTAAAAATATATATTATTTTAATATAAGTATTTAACAGAAGAGAGATGCGAGAAAAATACTAAGGATACATCATAAAATGATATGTGTCCCCAAAAAACCTCGTGTATTACACGTGTTGAATAAATACTGTAGAAGCATGTTTTAGTAACTATAAATTAAATTCTATGTATCGATATACTAGGCTAGTACACAGGAGGGTGTTCCTGCGTACTTAGCTTGTTCACCAGTTGGTCCTGCGTACTTAGTAAGTACACAAGGCTTTTGCCTTGCGTACTTAGCAAGTACGCATGACCAATGCCCTGCGTACTTAGCCAAGTACGCAGGTAGTGTTCCTGCCCCTATAAATAGAAGACCTGTCTTCATTTGTAGGCGGAAATTCTGGGAACTAGGTCGAGAGGTGTCCGGGCGAGATGAGCTCTCTCGCCCCTGCACCGTGAGCGTAGACGAGAGATGTGTGCTTCTTCGGTATGTAATGTGAGATGACTTCGTTGTTATGGATTACATATCGTTTTTATGTTGATTCTCTTCTTTATGTTCGTGTTTCTCTCTGTCTCGTTCTTCTTTGTTCCCACACAAATCACTAAACATGTCCGTGTATTTCCATTGCGCGACGAGACTCCAAGGACCTACAAGTGGTATCAGAGCCTCGGTGTTCGTTGATTTGTGTTCCAGTTTCATGTTTTACGGTTTTTGGAGCAGATCTGAGTTCTTACTTTTTGTGTCAAAAATCCTCAAATCCGAGTTTGTTATCACTTTATTTGGTGTTTGGAAGGCTGAGGTTTTGTTAGATGATGTTTTCTAAGCTTTTGGAAGCATTTATTTCTCAGATCCATCACTTTTTGAGCATTCACCTCAAGATCCGTCAAGAACGCTGTTACTTTTTGATAAGTACGCAAATTCAGCTTTTCTGCGTACTTACTAAGTACGCATGGGTTTTGCCCTGCGTACTTACTAAGTACGCAAGAGAAGTTGTCCTGCGTACTTGTTAAGTACACATGAGTATTTGGCTTTGCGTATTTACTAAATACGCATGAATACCCTTATGTGCGTATTTACTAAGTACGCATGAACTAACATCTGGGATTCAAAAACAAAAAAAAAAGTTTTTTGGCGGGAAAACTTCTCTTAGCCAAATTTTTTAGGAATCTTTGTAAGCTTGTAGACGGCGTGGCTTGGAGAAACACGGACGAGATTTTTGTTGGATGATACCACTTGTCATACATTGTTTAAGCGTCCATACCTGAAAATGTAGGCTACGAGTATCCGGGATACTTATTTAATAGGGTATGAATGCTGAACTAATGGGAGCAATTGGGTCGTCATCGGCTAAAGGTCTCGTTCTATTTGTGAAGATGTGGCTGCTTTGAGTCTTTCGGAAAAAGAATCATCTTGTTTAGGTATTCAAACCTGAATATGTAGGCTACGAGTATCCGGGATACTTCTTTAATAGAGGATGAATACTGGAACAACTTGAACCCAAGGATTTGCTGTTTTGGATCTTTGCAAAGGAATAAAAGAATAAAATCCTGGAGTTGGCTAGTTGTGCTTTTTGAGGATTTGAGTGACGTGATGATGAAGCTGGTAATAGTTTACAGAGAAATGAGAGGGATAAAATCTAGTATTCATGAGACATAAAAGAGGTGGTGGAAAGTCGTTGGTACTTCCTATATATATATATCTCTTTAACGTAACATGGATCTCAACTATGATTTCTCATGTAAACTATATTTTTCGTGCTCATTGGTCAAGCTTGTGTTCAAGATTTGATGTGATTCAATTATGATGGGATTTCTCATTTGGGATATGGGCGGAATGCTAGATAGACAACCTAGTTATGGAACTTCATGCCATGGTGAATGTATACAGATTAGGAGGTGTTAACCAGGAATGAAGATCTAATTGAAGAATGTCGGACTTTGGATTCAGGATGATCACTGCTGAGCATGATTTTGTGTTTGATTCTATCGTGTGTTTTCAAGATAAAGCTGGATATTCGTTGGATTATTAGTTGAAGATGAAACCTTTTATCATTTGTCGACGTGATAGGAAACGTTATCTTGTTTCTGGTCTAGTCAGGAGAAGCTTACATTGAAAGGAGAAATTGGAAATGAACATCTTATGGAATTTGGTTGACTCGTGAAGATACAGGATAGAGTTGGACATATCTGGTGTGAAGACTAAAGTTTATCTTACTGGAATTCCTATGGGAGCTGATTAGTTTATGTAGGTTATTGGAAATTCAAACTCTCTATCATATGCCACCTGATTTTTGAGGAATTCTAAGTCAGGGTGGAGGTTGCTACTGCTGAGAGGATGAACTACAATGAGTTCTGTTGGGTTAGTTGGTTCTTATTGAAGCACTTGGTTTGGTCTACAATAAAAGCTACAGTTAAGAGGGAGTCGGGTTTGCCATCACTCGGCAACTGAAGACTGAAGTTTGAAGATTTGAAGATCTCAAGTGGAATGCCAGAAGATCAAGTCTCGCCAGAAGACACGTGATGTCATTAGTTTAGAGGGAGTCTGTTAGGACATTCTTTGTAAACTGATGATTATCAGTGTTAGTGATAGATAGAATTTGATGATATAGTTAAGAGGGAGTCTGTAGAAGTATGTTTTAGTAACTATAGATTAAATTCTATGTATCGGTGTATTAGGCTAGCACACAGGAGGGTGTTCCTGTGTACTTAGCTTGTTCACCAGTTGGTCCTACGAACTTAGTAAGTACGCAAGTCTTTTGCCTTGCGTACTTAGCAAGTACGCATGACCAATGCCCTGCTTACTTAGCCAAGTACGCAGGTAGTGTTCCTGCCACTATAAATAGAAGACTTGTCTTCATTTGTAGGCGAAACTTATGGAAGAAGGTTGAGAGGTGTCCGGGTCGGGACGAGCTCTCCCGACCCCTGGACCGTGAGCTTAGATGAGAGATGTGTGCTCATTCGGTATGTAGTCTGTAATACGGGATGACTTCTATGCTATGGATTACGTATCGTTTCATTATCTTTTGTTTATGTTCGTGTTTCTCTGTCTCGTTTCTTGGTTCCCACACAAATCAAAGAACATATCTGTGTAATTCCGCTGCGCGACGAGGCTCAAGAGACCTACAAATACAATATTATATATTTAATAATAAATATTTACATATTTATGGCATATTACATAGTTTTTTAATACAAAATTTAGAAACGTCATATAGTTACTTTTTAAAAATGCTTTATAAAAAGAAATAAAAAATGTTCAATCTTTAAAAATGTATGAATAAACCTATCTTTTTTAAAACAAAAAACGTTTTATAAAAAGAAAATTATAGAAATCATTATTATTTAATAGGAGAGAAAGACGAAAAACAAAAAAATTATTAAAAAAAAATTAAAGAAATATTATGCAATTAATAGGAGAGATAGAGGAAAATTTATATCATCAAAATCTTTATTTATTATAGAGTATAGATTTAAATAATTAGATATTATCTATTTTCTTAATAGTTTATTTTAGATTATTTACATAACTTTATAAGATGTACGTAAAGATTTAATAACTTTATTCAACCCGTGTAATACACGGGTTTTAAATATATAAATTTTTATTATTAAGTATATAACATTATATTTTCTCAACCCGTACGTTTAATTATATAAATAAACATAAGTTATTAATTGACATTTGATGATCATTTTGACGTTAATGAAAGATAACTTAGCATATAATTTTGGAGATATGATTTTGATTATAAATTTTGACGTTATTATTTCTTTTATTTAACTAAAAAATCCCTTATTTTATTTAAGTAAAATTTGTTTTATTATTTTATCCAATATTTTTTCGTTTTATATTACGTTTCGATATAAAGTTTATTCGAAACTAACCCAGTCATAAATAATACATTTTAGTTTTTTTCACAACGTAATGCTTTTTTAAATTTCCGAATACACGGTTGTGACGTGCTTATTTCTACTTACGTTTACTATAAAATTTATTCAAAATCGCGCCAAAATTTTCAACCTTTTAATGCACAACAACTCGCGGGTTTTAATACTAGTTATATTTATTTAAGGTTGTAAAAAGTAATATTTGTCGTGGATGATGAATAAAAACCCCACCAAATCTATACCTGATAAATAAATAACTACCTAGTTGCGGCACGTGTCATAATTTTGCGAGTCCAAAATTCTTTAACCTGCTTATTTTTTCATCATTATTAATTTATTTTGAACAACACCTAGATTATCTAGGATAAAAATGCAACACCTAGATAATATATGACAAAACTGCTACCCTTAAGATTCAAACCCACGACATTTGATTGGGATGAGATCACCACTTTAAATCCTACATATTTACCGCTACACCCAAGACTCCACACTTTCTTCATTACTAACTATTTAATATTTCATTAATAACTAGTTAATATTTTTTTATTCTAAATTTTAATTAATAATAAATATTTAATTTATAATTATTAAATAATTTAGTATGTATTATATTACTAAAATATACAGCTGCCAAACTTCATTAAAATTTTAATTGGTGTTATTTACACCAACTCAACTTTAACAATTGTTATATTTTTTCAGTTCTAAAATGAATCACATGTAAGTTTAATTTTTTGAATGTCTCTATATAAGAAACTACCCGCAAACGAATAATATATTCAAATATATAAAACTAGTGTTAAGAACCTTTATATTACACGAGTACAAATAAACAATACAATTTGAAATTAAAAAAATATGTTAAATATAAGATTTAGATACAAATATTATATTATAGAAGGAAGAAAAAATAAACCTGTAAGTTTCATTCCCTTCATAATTTTATAGCTTTGTTTATTTACATTCTTTATTCATGAAACCTAAAAACACAGTATACACACACACAGTAGGTTAAAATTTCATGCAATGCCATAGATTGTGTAAAAATACCCTCAAGAAAAGAAAAAAACAAACCACTATGAGAATCAAAGAAGCTTTTCTTATTTTTCATCCAACAACTTAATGCACAATAGAAACCTATAAGTCATACTTTATTAAAATCAAGCTAACCCAGCTGAAAAATTAAGTATCCAATGCAATGACATAAAATTACGAAGTTTTCAAATTATTGTCAATAAACAACTCTGCTGCATCATTTACAAAAATAGAAGCTCATATACATTAGTCAATTAGCACTAAAAAAACATGAAAGTTGAACAAAACACTTTAGCTAAACCTTTGAGCTATAAAATCTTTCATAAAAACTACAGTAAAACTGTATAAAATCTTTAGTAAAAACTAAAATTTGTGATAAAAACTGAATAGAATCTGCATGAAATTCCGCAGGAAAAACTACATAGAATCTGCATAAAAATATGCAGGTTTACTGCGTAAAATGTAGTAAAAAACGTATAAATAATGTTGTAAAAACTATATAAAAGAGTAGTAAAAACCCGTGTAATGAAAACGATATTTATCATAAAATAGTAAACTTGTATCTATTGAGCCTATCTCATTGAGATTATTCCACAATGGTTGCTTTCACATTCTGATTAGACGCACCTTGATAGTAAACTTGTCGTGTAAAACATCAATGGCGTTTAGCATATATATATTTTCGGACTCCGTCAATCTATATAACAAAATGAGAATTGACTTTAATATACTATCATGTATTAAATGCGATTATAATTTAAAAAAATAAGAACATTATACCTTGGTTTGCAGAGTAATCGAGGTAAGGAACTAAATGAGTAGTGCATTGGGAGAATGATAGGGTATTGATACTTATAAAGTATTGAAATCTCTACCACATATAAATTAATTTGTACAAATTTTTTTCAAATTTAACATGATTTCAAACTTTGAAGTTTGAGTTCGTTACCAAAATTGGATAAATAATAAATGTTGTCTTTTTTTATAAACTTTAACACGATTTCAAACTTTGAAATTTGAAATCGTTTTCAAAATTGGATAATTAAGCAAAGTTGCCGTTTTTAATAAATTTTAATAAAATTGTAGGGTTTTTAAATTTGGTAAAAGATAATCGACGAGGAAATTATTATGTAATAAGGAAAGTGATTTTAACTGACAACCAGATAATAATATATAAAAATAGAAATATTTTAAATAAGTCTACATATTTTGAATTGTTTATATGATGCAAATATGTAATATAAAAATAGTGCAACATTCCTATTAATGAGCTCTCTGTTAAATGAGTATGATAAACTTTAAAGAATGTTATACAAAGGTTTTGCATTTGATATATGCATATAGTAATTTCAAAAGTGAGTAATCGGTATTACTAATAATAAAAAAAAATACAGAATCATGTGACTTATTTTAAGAAATTTCAAATCAAATTTAAAGTATTAACTCTCAAGTATCAACTCTTTGATTATAAAATTCAAATCACTTATTTAGTTCGCTAAACTGTATCTTATATAATTAACAATTATTTTCTAATATAATATAATTAGAACATCTTTTCAATTTAATTTTAAATAACTTATTTAATTGTTAAATTTTTCCTAATATAATTATGAACCTTTTAAAAAATTTAAAGGATTAAATATTTTAAATTTGGAGGATTAAATATTTAAAAATCAATTTAGTTTTCACCAATTTTAGGGGAAAAATAGATGAGGTGAAATGTGGTGGTGACACGTGTCACCTCATTTTACTTATTTATTATATACTAGCTTAGAACCTGTGTACTACACAGGGTGAAAAAATATCAATATATAAATTTTTAAATCTTTATATATATATATATATATACACTAACAATAGAAAACAAAATAAAAAAATATGTAAAAATTAATGTATAATTGAGTTTCAAAAATACATTAAATAGTAAATACTATTCAATTTAATTTGACTTTCATTTACTATTTGATTGAAAACATAAGATAGGTAATTACATTTCAAAGTTTCTTATAATATGAGATAATTTAAAATAAATGTGTTTTATTAGTATAATTAATAATTTGTTTAAAAATATATTATTATTGAAAATATGGAAGTGTATTTATTAAGAGAGAGAGGCGGGAAATTTTTTTTAAGAATGAATGTGGAGCCGACACGTGACATTGTGAAACTTTTATTTATTATATAGTACAGATGATAGATTATTAGAAAACCAACTCAACTCTAAAATTGTCAAACCTTGTTAAAACAAAATTATTCCGTGTTTATATATACTAAACTAGGTTAGAATTCTGTGTATTTACACGAGTTGAATATATGTAATTTTATATACTTGATATTAAAAAAGTTAAAAAAACACACGTGTATTATACGGGTTAAATAAACTTGTGTATTACAAATGTTTAATAAAAAATAGTGTAATATGTTAACACATACAATCTTTAAGATATGTTTTTAAAAATGAACTTTGCATTACAGTTATAAATTCTGTCACGTTAACTTTTAGAACAATTTTTTTTCAACTGAGTATTAATTTTTTTATATAATTGATAAATGTTAATACAATTAAAGTGTACTTAGTTTTATAAATATCCTTTTAGCACACATAAGTTAACTTAAATTACATATATGATCTTCTAAATAATAAAATATGACATAACCAATAAATATTTCTCTAAATATTTAATCCACCGAATTCCGAATTCGCGTTTTGTGAAATAATCGTTTAGCATTTAAACGCTATGATTTGTTTTTTTTGCTCAAAGTGTAACTCTTCGGATCGTACCTCGATATCAACGTTGATATTAACGACGATCGGACATCGATGTATTGTAGGATTAGGAGGGACAAGGAAATTTTTTTCTTGTTGAGTAGGCAATCAAGAACTTTTTTCTTGATGTATTGAAGGAGTAGGAGAAAGAAGGGAGAAGGAAACCAAGTAAGAAGAAGGAAACCGAGTAGGAAAGAAGGTAAGCAGGAAAAGAAGAAAAAAAAGAAGGAAAAGTAGGAAACAGAAGGAATGACGGATCCAAACCAAGCATTGGTTCAGGTACGTGAGTAGGTGAATGTGGCAATTCAGTGTTCAAAATTGACCGAAACAAACTACACCACGCGGTCAATTTTGATGGTGCAGAGTTTAAGGGCCTATGGTCTTTGGGAGGTGGCGGTTGCTGCAGTAGGTACAGAAGTGGGAGAAGGTCAATTATGATGGAGCAGAGTTTAAGGGCCTATGGTCTTTGGGAGGTGGCGGTTGGTGCAGTAGGTACAGAAATAGGAGAAAAGAATGTGGCTACTACTAAGATAATGATTTTTCAAACATTGCCTGAATACATTCTAATGCTGGTGGCTCAATACCAAAGCGTGAAGGAGGTGTGGGATTCGATCAAAGTCCTACATCTAGGAGATGACATGTTTCAGAAAGCCCGTTTGCAGACTTTAAGGGCTGAATTAGAAGCCATGAAGATGAAGGAGAATGAGATGGTAGACACGTTTGTAGAAAAGCTAAGCGGGGTAAGGGCCAAGTTCGAATCCCTTGGTGCTGTCTTGAAGGATAGGGTGTAGTGAGGAAGCTGTTGGATTCACCACCGAAGAAGTTTATAACATTCATAGCTTCTGTTGAGCAATACTCTAACAATGACAAGATGTTGTTTGAAGATGTAGCCGGAAGGATGAAGGCTTTTGAGGAAAGATTGAAGGGTTTTAGTGAGCATGAAGAGAATGATCAAAGTAAGGTATTTTTGGCAAGTTCAAGCCGTCAGAAGGTGGAAGGTCTAATGGTAAGAGTAGGGGTGATCAAGGGGGTCGTGGTTCTAGAAGAGATTGTGAAACTAAAGATAGAAGCTCTTTCAGGTGCTACAAATATGGTGAGTTTGGACACTTCCAATTTGAATGTACAAAGTTGCAGACGACATTAAATGCCAAAGTAATAATAAAAATATATAATAATGCTTTGTGTGAACATCACTACTTTTCCATGACTTGTTAGTTTTATTAGCGATCATAACATTTTGCAGCAGTTTGTCAATTCTAAAAACTGCTAATTTATAGACCCACTATAAGAGATATTGGACATCTTTATAGATTCTACAAAGAACTTTTACTTTATAAGTCAAATCAATGTTTTCCAGCATAATGCTTACTTGTAATATTTCCAAAACTATCCAACAAAATGTCAACTAACAAGCCAATTTGCCAGTGTGAACCCAACAGACAGACAAGGTTCCATGCACCAACTGAAAGAAACTGAATGATAATGCAAAGAGAAGAATAATCAAACAGGTTAATCATGACATATAGCTAATTATCAAACCATTGACCTTTGTAAAACTTTATTCTTTTTCTATAAACTTCCATATCTTATTGCCCAAAAGCCAAGGTTCTGCTTTGGTGGTCAGGAGTTTTCCTAAAGGGTTTCCCCTTTGTGGAGGTCATTGGTTTGAATGTTGTAAGGTGCACTTCATAAAAACTAGGAACACTCTCTGCAGATTTCAAATTCCTTAGGGGTTGTTTGGGTAGACTGATGTACGAGCCTCCTTTGGTGGGACGTGCCAGTTGGGCCCACGCCGTTCCAAAAAAAAAAAAATCTATTGCCCAAAAAAATAAAAAAAAGTATTCACTCATAGTTTTTTTAGATCAAGTGAATAAGACCCATAAAACCATCTTTATCTCCTATCACCATATTAACAAGGCTAACGATAAACGACATAAAACAATAAATACGAACATGGCAAAAAAAGCATACCCGGTGCTTGACTTAAATCTCGTATTTATGCATGGGCTGGATCGCTTCGCGATCTGTATACACAACTTTACCCTACACTTTATGTAAGAGGCTACTTCCCAAAACTTGAACCCATGAATACAAACATGCATATTTTTTGTTCAACAAGTTTTGCCATACTTGATATGTTACCATAATCAATTTTATCATTAAAAAGAATACAAACATACATAAATTCGACAATTTGTAGGGTATGAAGATGGTGTGATGGGGACAAACCTTTCCAGTAAACCAGCGATAGAGAGACCACTCTCGGTAAAAAAGAATCATACCACAATTTACTAATGCAACAAGAATCTAATAATATTCAATGTTCCACCATCCACATACATGATACATCTTCCATTCTTTTCATCAGCCTTCTTTAATAAATACTTCAAATTTTCATCTTCTAAAAAAATTACCATTTGACACAAAAAAAACATGGAAATGAATACAATCCTAATTTTACAATTGTTGTTTTCCTCAAAACTTGTCTAATTAGCCTTGAAATTTAAAAGGGTCATGCCATCTTATAAGAACATTTGTAACACAAAGTTATGATACCAACAAAACAGTTAAAAAGTATGATAAAATTATACCTGTCTATAGACTTTTTTCGCCTTCTCTGGTTCCGCCACCTTAGCCAATGTGGTTGTAGGTGGCACAATTTCAACCGTTGGCGGTTCCAACAAGTAAACCGTTATTCAACAACTTAAGAACAATATCAATTGATCCAACTGACAGTTTCCTAGAAACACATGTACCAACACAAGTTTCTAAACCGTTTCGTGTATCATCTTTTTCAAGATTGTGATTCATTATTAGAGAAACAACTCTCAACATGATCAGATACCTCTTGTTCTGATCCGAATGCTCGGGTACACACCGGGCATTCAAACATGTTCAAATCATACCCGTTTTTGTTTCTATTGCCGGTTGTAATTAGGGGTGTAAAATTCTATGACGATATGAAAACACGAGACGAACCTAACATGAAAATCGCGGGTTTAAGTTTGGTATAAACGGGTTTTGGCCAGTTTCGGGTCGCGGGTTGACCCGTTTAAGACATTTAATTTATTTTTTAAATGTGTTTTATATTATAAATTAATCTGGTTGGGCATTTTTAAGCCAAAATTTAAAACTTAAAAGAGAAATTGACATAAGATTTTATGATTAAGATGTAACAGGTTTATATAGGTTTGCATTTTTTTTTTAAAATTGTAACTTTAAAGTATTAATATGCGAAAAAATAAAAATGAAAATAAAAAAAATTCGGGCTAATTAGTGGGTCTTGTTCGTGTCAATCGTGAATTTCGCGTCGTGTTCAGGTTCATATGACTTACGCAATTTTGGGATCGTGTTGGGTTGGACTTGTCAACCCGCGAACATGATCCGTTTAGCACCAATCAACGCATCAAACGTGTCAGATCCTGTTGTTGACTTTGCAGTATTATGGGTTTGAATTCACCTGACCCAAAGGTATTGAAGGCCCTTTCAAAATAAAAATCGTAGAATTTGATTGACTTATGAAAAGGGAAATCAATTGAATCGGAATTTCAGAGTCAAAAGGAATGAAGATGATGAACTGGGCCTAAAGCTCGTTACATGCTGAGCCCATAACTCTTGAACTTTTTGTTTATCCATCAACGGTGAGAATAAGCTTTGGGCCTAAAGCTCGTTACATGCTAGCATTCGTAGCCGGTTTCATATCATTATTTTTATAATTACACTAAAATAACTAGCTTTTTTATCTTCTTTTTCAATTAAATAATATTTTTTATACTTTTATCTCTTATTCACTCACAACCACTTTAAAAAAATATTAAAAAATTTATACGGGTGAACAGTGTTTTCACAAATATACAAAAAATTTATACCTTTTTATCTTTCCTGTACTCACAACCAATTTAAACCACTCCTTAAAATATACCAAACCCACTCACAAACATATACCAAACCGACTGTGAATGCTCTTAAGCCGCCCAATGTCAAACAAACTGATCAAATCCAAAGCTGAAAAACCAACTGTCAACTCTCACTAATGTTGAACCTATTGGAATATATTATGAAGATTTAGTGTTCGACTATTATTAGGGTTGAGCTCGCGGGCCAGTTAGGTATCTAGAGTTACTTAACTGGGCTCGCAAGCTCAACTCTAATAATAATCAATACTAAATCTTAATAATATATAGATTCCACAACTTAACAAAATTACAATTGAAGGTTAATCAACCTAGCTAATACAATCGTTACAGCGAATTCAGTTAATTGTTCTTGCTTCTCATAAGCAGGTTACTAACATGCAGACGACACACTAGCTCTATAAGAGCGAATACTTTTTCCAATCTATAAATGTTTTGTATAAATTAAAAACATGGGTATGGTTGTTTATTATTTATAATGAAAATTCATAAAGTTAATAATTAAAATATAATATTTTATTACCATCTTTAAGGGCAATTTCATATATACCCCTACAAACTTGAAAAATATCATATATACCCAAGAAAAACTAAAAATATCATACATGTAATAATATCATATATACCCGTTTAATTAAAAACCATTTAAAAGATAACCATTTTACCCTTATTTATCTAAACTTTAATATTTCATATTTACCAATTTTTAACATTGAAATTTTATATTTACACATTTTCAACTTTAGAATTTTATATTTAATCATAAAAAATAGTTTTCTCAAAATACTATTTTGAATTTTTCTCATTTTTTTTATAATTTTACTAATTTTTCTTTTATAGCATTAGCGTTTTGTAACTTTCTTGCAATCATTCATTCTGAATCGATGCCTTCTGAATGTGTTTGGAGAATCACGATAGTCACCATCAATAATAGGAGAACGAGTAATCATTTACGTATTGGATAAAACTAAAAAATTAGGTTATAAAAAATCATATGATTGATAAGGGTAGAATAGTCATAAAATAACAAATTATTATATATGATATTTTTAGTTTTTGTTGGGTATATATGATATTTAGCTATGTTTGTAGGGGTATATATGATATTATCCCTAACAAAAAAACAGACAACTTGATATAACAATACATCTTTATAAAAGATAATATTACGTTTTGTATAAGTTGAAATTTGTTGTAAACTATATTATATATGAGCAATATAGAGAGAATGAAGATATGATGGGGGAAGCTTTTCTCTTTTTGACACCCTTGAAAGAATCCAAATGCCTCTTTATATAGGCTACTACATAAATTCAAACTAAATGTAAGATGAGAGTTAATCCTATGAAGAGTCACCATGATTGCAAATATAAATGTGGAGAGTCATAATTAAGATGACATTCATAACACTCCCCCTTGACTATTCACATAATAAAATACTATTTTATTTTAATACACACTTGGTGATGTTGCCTCATTAAAAACCTTGCTAGGAAAACCCAGTGGGATAAAACCATAGCTAAGGGAAAAAGAGTGCAACTTGTGTATTTCTCCCCCTGATGCTTATTAGTTAAGCTCCTTATTTTGACGCATCCCGATCCCGTGAACCAATTTCTTGAATGTTGATGTTGGAAGTGATTTGGTAAACAAGTCTGCCAAATTTTCACAAGAGCGAATCTGTTGGACTACAATATCACCATTCTTTTGTAAATCATGTGTAAAAAAAAACTTTGGTAAAATGTGTTTGGTTCGGTCTCCTTTGATGTATCCTTCCTTAAGTTGTGTAATGCATGCTGCGTTATCTTCATGTATTATTGTTGGTTCCTTATTCTCCGAAGAAATGCCACAAGAGCCATTAATATGTTGTATTACATTCCTCAACCAAACACATTCTCTACTTGCTTCATGTATTGCTAATATTTCTGCATGGTTAGATGAAGTGGCTGTGATTGTTTGTTTCACTGAACGCCATGAAATTGCTGTTCCTCCATGTGTGAATAAATATCCAGTTTGAGATCGACCATTATGAGGATCAGACATATAACCTGCATCTGCAAAGCCAACCAAACTTGTTTTCGATTGATTAGTAAAATATAAGCCCATATCTTTTGTACCTTGAAGGTACCGAAATATTTGTTTCACACCGTTCCAGTGCCTCCTTGTTGGACATGAACTGTACCTCGCCAACAAATTTAGTGCAAATGATATATCTGGCCGTGTATGGCTAGCAAGGAACATTAAGGCACCAATTGCACTTAGATATGGTACTTCCGGGCCAAGAATTTCTTCTTCCTCTCCAGGTGGTCGAAAGGGATCCTTTTCAACATCGAGTGACCTAACAACCATTGGAGTGCTCAATGAATGTGATTTATCCATATAAAACCTTTTGAGTAGTTTTTCTATATAGGTTTCTTGATACACAAGTATCCCATCTTTAAGATGTTCAATTTGTAATCCGAGACAAAATTTTGTCTTTCCAAGATCTTTCATTTCAAATTCCTTTTTCAAGTATTCAATTGCTTTATGGAGCTCCCTAGGAGTACCAATTATATTTAAATCATCTACGTACACAACGATTATAACAAAATCTGATTCTGATCTTTTAATAAAAATGAAAGGACAAATAGAATCATTTTTGTAACCTTCTTTCAACAAATACTCACTAAGGCGATTGTACCACATACGCCCAGATTGTTTTAGCCCATATAATGATTTGTTTAATTTAACTGCAAGATGTTCTCGAGAACTTGATTTACATGATTCTGGTAATTTGAATCCTGCAGGTAGTTTCATGTAAATCTCGGTATCAAGTGAGCCATATAGGTATGCAGTAACAACATCCATTAGACGCATATCAAGCCCTTCCTGTATTACCAGACTAATAAGATAACGGAAAGTTGTTGAATCCATCACTGGAGAATACGTTTCTTCATAATCGATTCCCGGTCTTTGCGAAAATCCTTGTGCTACCAATCGTGCCTTGTAACGTATAATCTTATTTTTTCATTACGTTTTCGCACAAAGACCCATTTATATCCGATGGGCTTTACACCTTCAGGTGTATGAACTACGGGTCCAAAAACTTCACGTTTCGTGAGGGAATTTAATTCCGCTTCAATTGCGTCCTTCCATTTTAGCCAATCATGTCTTTGTTTGCATTCTTCAACAGATATTGGTTCATGATCCTCATTATTTTCCATGATTTCTAGCGCTACATTATATGAAAATGTATCATCGACGTCGATTTGATTTCGGTTCCATACCTTCCTAGACATGATGTAGTTTATTGAGATCTCTTCGTTTTCAGGTACCTTATGTTCGTTTTGAACCATCATGTCTAGTGTCTCTTCGGGAGACTCTTTTTCTGGCATTACCTCGAGTTGGTTATGTTCATTATTTGCTCCCCTTTTCTTTCGAGGATTTTTGTCTTTGGAACCAACTGGTCTGCCACGCTTTAGGCGTGCATTAGACTCATTACCAATTTGTGATTGTCCTTGTGGGACACTAATTTTTAGTGGAGCATTAGCAGCTGGTATATGTGACTTAGTCACTCTTTTTGGATCGGCAAATACGTCTGGTAATTGATTTGCTAATCTTTGTAAATGTATGATTCTTTGAACTTCAAGTTCACACTCTTTAGTTCGAGGATCCATATGAGTTAAAGATAATTCATTCCAACATATATCACCATTTAGCTGCTTTTCATCTCCCCCTAAAGTTGGGAATGTTGATTCATTAAAATGACAATCAACAAAACGAGCCGTAAACAAATCTCCTGTTGTTGGTTCTAAATACTTTATAATAGACGGTGATTCATACCCAACATATATTCCTAACCTTCTTTGAGGTCCCATCTTTGTACGTTGGGGTGGAGCTATTGGAACATATACGGCACAACCAAAAATTCGTAAATGAGAAATATTTGGTTCTTGACCTAAAACCAACTTTAATGGGGAGGAAGTATGATAACTCGTTGGCCTGATACGAATTAATGTTGCTGCATGTAAAATTGCATGCCCCCATGCAGTAACCGGTAGTTTTGATTTCATAATCATTGGTCTTGCAACCATTTGAAGTCGCTTGATAAGTGATTCAGCAAGCCCATTTTGTGTATGTACATGAGCTACAGGATGCTCTATAGTTATCCCAATAGACATGCAATAATCATTAAAAGTTTGGGATGTAAATTCACCAGCATTGTCTAACCGAATTTTCTTGATCGGGTAATCAGGAAAGTGTGCTCTTAACCTTATTAGTTGAGCAAGTAGTCGTGCAAATGCCATATTGCGACTTGATAATAAGCATACATGGGACCATCTAGTTGATGCATCGATTAGCACCATAAAATATCTAAATGGTCCACTAGAAGGATGTATAGGCCCACATATATCCCCATGTATTCTTTCCAAAAAACTTAGAGATTCAGTCCCCACCTTAGCCGGTGATGGGCGAGCGATTAATTTTCCTTGTGAGCATGCAACACATGTAATGTCCTTAGACTGAAGAATCTTCTGGTTCTTCAAAGAGTGCCCACATGAATTTTCTATAATTTTTCGCATCATTATTGATCCGGGGTGGCCTAACCGGTCATGCCAAATAATAAAGTTTTCCCGGTCCATAAACTTCTGGTTTATGGCCATATTTGATTCAATTTCAATAATTTTAGTACAATACAAACCAGATGCAAATGCGGGTAATTTTTCTAGGACATGTTTTTCCCCCGAAATCATAGTTGTTATTTGAAGATATTCATCATGTCCTTCACATGTTGTCTCAATATGATATCCATTTAAACGGATATCTTTAAAACTTATCAAATTTCTTTGAGACAGTGGGGCAAATAATGCATTATCAAATTTGAACCGTGTTCCACCGGGTAACACTACATATGCTTCTCCAAAGCCTTTAATTAATTTTGAACTACCGGATATAGTGCCAACGTTTGCCTCTTTTATAATTAAATTTGAGAAGTAATTTCTTTTCTTGAAAATTGTATGCGTTGTTGCACTATCGATTAGACATATGTCTTCACCATTAATCGAATGTTTTAAATGCTCCATATACTTCAAAACAAAACAAAAAATGCAAAATAAAATGTCTTATTAAAATACTTTCAACCATAATAAGTTCCTAACATATCTCATATGCATAAAACAAAACATAACATCAAATCATGATATTAAGAAAATGCTTAAAATTCCAATTATATGTAAGGAAATTTGCAAGCATCCAACTGAGGTGCATCGGCCATGATATCACCGGAATCCAAATGAGTTGGATCGATGAGAAAGTCATCAACATCAAAAGAAGTTGTTTCTTTAGGAAAACCACTGGGAACATCATCGTTTCCATATGCAAAATTCGTTTCTATTGCTTTTCCTTTGTTTTTGAGAGATTGTTGGTAGAGTTCCACCAAATGTTTGGGCGTACGACAAGTACGCGCCCAATGATTATTACTTCCACAACGGTGACATGCATTTGATGTGTTTATACTTTTATTCTTACCACTTTCATTATTAAATTTCTTTGCATTTTCTTGCCCCTTTTGGTGGAATTTTGTGTTTTTAAATTGAACACCATGATAATTCCCTCGATTATATCCACGACCACGACCACGATCACGGCCACGACCACGGCCACGCTCACGACTACGACCACGACCACTTTGGTCATTATATGATGCCACATTCACTTCTGGGAATGGGGTTGTGCCAACCGGACGAGTCTCATGATTTTTCATCAAGAGCTCGTTATTTTGTTCGGCCACAAGTAAACATGAAATAAGATCACAATATTTAGTAAAACCCCTTTCACGGTATTGTTGTTGCAATAGCATATTTGATGCGTGAAAGGTGGAGAATGTTTTTTCCAACATCTCTGTATCAGTAATATTTTCTCCACACAAAATCAATTGTGAGGTAATTCTAAACATAGCAGAGTTATACTCGCTTATTGATTTAAAATCTTGTAACCTTAAGTGGATCCATTCGTAACGGGCACGTGGTAATATTACCGTTTTCTGATGGTCAAATCTTTCCTTTAAATTTGTCCACAATACAAGTGGATCCTTGACCGTGAGGTACTCATTTTTTAAGTCATCGTGAATATGATGACGAAGGAAAATCATTGCTTTTGCTTTGTCTTGGGTGGTTGTTTCATTTCCTTCTTTAATTGTGTCACCAAGATTATTGGCATTCAAATGTATTTCCGCATCTAACACCCATGATAAATAGTTCTTCCCGGTAATGTCCAAGGCTAAAAACTCAAGCTTTGCAATATTGGACATGATGAACTAAAAAAAATATTGATTAATGTATGTTAGTTAAACATGTCAAAAAAAATTAGAGATTAATGAATACCCCTCTTTTTTTATTTTATTTGAAAGTAAAATAGATAAATATTTAGTTTAAGAAAGTTAAATTTTAATTTATAAAGAATGAGTAATTCATAATTATATAAACAATAATGTATATCTCCTTGTAATCCAAAACTATATGAATTATAGTATGGATTGTAAGTAAGAGATAAACAAAAATAAGCAAACTTACCGTATGATAATATAATGGTACTTCTTCACGAGCATCGTGCTGATAACGTGTTGTAAACTATATTATATATGAGCAATATAGAGAGAATGAAGATATGATGGGGGAAGCTTTTCTCTTTTTGACACCCTTGAAAGAATCCAAATGCCTCTTTATATAGGCTACTACATAAATTCAAACTAAATGTAAGATGAGAGTTAATCCTATGAAGAGTCACCATGATTGCAAATATAAATGTGGAGAGTCATAATTAAGATGAAATTCATAACAAAATTGACTTTATGGAGGTCGCTACTCATATTTGAAATTCGGATCCACGACCAAAGAGACGAGAGTGGAAAAGGCACCATCATGACCATGTGTAGATTTTATAATCTTGCACCAAGAGCATTATGCCCTAGAAAGAACCTCCTCCACAATTTTTGTTGACCGTGAGGGTTCGTTATTAAAATTTAGAAAGCACAACTTGTATTGAGCAAATGACTTTTAAGAAGATTAAAAGCAGACAACAAGTGAAGCTATATTCGAACCTAGAATCTCTGCTAGATGAACTCAAACACTTATCACTATGCTAACCTGTCAAAGGTTTCCACTATTTTACTTGTAATTGCATGGTTACTTGCATGTTTTTGTTGTAGAAACCGATATGTTGGACCGAGAAGCAATACTAGTTATTTTTAACCTTCTAAGTTTATGAATTATATTTCCGAGGCTTGAAAACCATGAAAAAGTACATACCGAGACTTTTAAGGTAGAGATGCGCATTGATCAAACCGGTCCGAGATCCGAAACAGGTAGTGAAACCGGTTTGAGTGAAACCCGCCTCAATCCGATCAAATCCTCTAGTTTGAAATCTGTTTGAGAATATATATTCGTTGAAACCGGTTAAAAACGAACTGGTTTTTCCCTCTTTAAAATCGGTTTCTATTCTGAACCGGTCTGGGTCTATCCGGTTTTGAGTTTCTTTGACTCGATCCCAACCGGTTTGGCCCAATATCTGGTTTTGTGCACCTCTATTTCAAGCTGAGATCATGGAAGAAGTAATAAACATAATAAGAATTTCATTCATACAAAAAGAATGCAAAAGTTTCATCTCACACATGGGTTAGTGAATTACTATCAATTGATTTATTTTGTGCAATTCTTTTGCGAAAATCTAAAGTTAGACAATCGTCGGCGTCATTGTCTTGCTCTTTAGTCCATTGGGCATCTTACAACAACATAACTTTACGCTTTTTATTCTTCATGCACAACATGGTTGTCTTCTTCATAAAATCATTAATATTAATTTATTTTCAATATAACACACCCACCAAAATGATACTCTTAAGATATTACTGTTAAATCACAAGTGAATAAGTCTCCTTATAGATGCTCTATCTGCTTTATCAAATAACTTAATATCTTGACACATAAGTTTGCATAAACACATTATGCCTTTTTGATTTATTGAAAAGAGATACGTATAACAACAAAAACAGAAGACACACAAAACTAATAAGGCCTAATGGGTTTATATATACTACACATACAAGACTCTTTTGCCGACTCCAATTAGAACTTTTAAACCTTTTCAAATACTAAATCCAAACTAACAGATAAACAAGATTCAAACAAATAAAGATAAACAACTAACAAGACTAATAAAAATAAACTATTTATTTTATCTTGATCTCCACCGAGCCACTCCATGAGATCAAACCGAACCACCCTAAATATCGTCTCGTTCATCACTCCCACTTGATATTTGATTCCTTCATTCCCAAGAGTGCACAAAACTTCATAAGCTTCTCTTTAGGTGAACTTTTTGTGCACAAAAATTTATCAATTTAACACGTTTTCACGTATGAAATGATAATGGACCTCTATATGTTTCGTTCGAGCGTGAAATGTCGAATTCTCAGCTAGTTGTATTGAAGATACATCGTCACCTTTTCATTAGCTCCTTGTTTCAACTCCTTTAATAGCTAGACTAACCACACACATTCTTGAGAAATGTTGCTGCACGATATTTAGCCTCAGTAGTTGAAGGTCACACCATAGGTTGTCTTTTACTACACCACATGATCGCGTTCGAACCTATAAAAAATACATACCCAGTGGTACATCGTCTAGTATTTGGATCTCAAGCATAAGCAACATCTAGGTCTAGGTGTGGTCACAACAATACTATCTTTAGCTTATTTGAAGACCACAATGATGAGTTTTCGTCAAAAGTTATGTCCCTTGACACGTAAATTGTCCCTATACTTCGTTCACAACAACGCCTCCCCTTTTTCTCATTATCGTAGACAAGGAAGACATACCTTATAGATTTCTTTTCTAGTTTGTGTCTAAGGTGTCTAGGGATGAACACATAGAGCTTCTCAAGAATGTCCCAAACCTGTTTTGGTGTTTCGGCGTCTTGAAAGTGATCCAACATCTCTTCTTCGACGGTTGTTTTTTAATATAAAACATTGCCTTCTCACACTTTAACTCTCCACTTTTCGATTGGACTTAATGGATTGTCTGTATATGTCCAATCTTACAAGTACTAAGAAGGACTTGGTTGGCTCGATTATTTTCTTTGTGTTGTGACAGTATGGAAATTAAGGAATGATGTGGTATTCGGGGAAGAACGGATCAAAATTTGATGCTTTTTGATGAAATTGTGAATGCTTCTTTCCTTTGGTATGGTAGCAGGACTAATAAATGTAAGGTCATTTGAATAGAGTGGTTATAAAATCCCCTAAACTTTATGTAATATTAATGTTTTTTTTTTCTGCCGTCTAGCGTCTTGCTAGTCGGTGTTTTTTAGTATATTATGCCGCCTTTAAAAAAAAGGCCTAGTAGGTTTATATACTACCAGTACAAGACTCCTTGGCCAACTCCAACAAGTACTTCTAACCTTTTCAAATACTAAATCCAAACTAATCTATACTACTATATAATGTAGATTGGATGGATAGTATTGTAATTTACTTTATTTTTTAAGACACCTAATACTGTTTTATTTGCTATGGTACAAGTTATCAATGCCTTAAATGTGTAGAGTTACCTTTTAACCCTCTTTGTAGTTACAGACAATCATTAATTACTCTCATCAATTACTCTCGTCAATTTAAAGGAAATCATCAATTGAAAGGGGCGTTCTTTTTCCTCCACGCAACTGAAGACAATCATCAATTTCTGCTCTCCCGTACGCTGCAATTCACTCGTTTCTCCTTCAATGGGTCTTCTGAATCGCCCCGTCCGTTTCCAACCCCCTGTTAAGAGCTCGGCCGTGGAAATAAGAATCACACCCAAATGATAGGGACCACAGTGATATAAAGAAGGTGCTTTGATGGTCAGATATGGTCTCTGGCGACTGAGGTGAGTTTTCGACGATTAATTATAATTAAATTTTCAGTTCAAGAAAACCCCAATTTAATTTCTGTAAGTGTTCTTTTTCGTTTGATTTGCTTCTATTTGTGATTGAATTCGTTTTGTTGTTTCGAAATATGATTTGGTTTGTTTGTTGATTTAGGTGAGGATTGTGGTACTAGAAAGCTTTAAGACAACATTTGATTTACATGATATAATATCACCCACACCTACATCTGCAACATATAAGTAACTGCCAATTTACCTACTAGTGCACCCGAATGCCACTCTTGCAAGTTATTTAATAAACCAGTATCACTCAAGTGTCAAACACATAAATAACATATAAAATCAAGTATCAAATACTATACAACACATAATATGTTTTTTTGTTTTCTTATTTCATAACATCGCTGGGACGTGTGGGTCCCTGTCTAGAGGTACAATTAGAGGTGAACAAAAAAACCGGTTTGGAAATCCAAACCGGTTTCGAACCGAAACCCGACCCGGATGCAAACCGGTTTAGTTGAAACCGGTTTCAATCTGGTTTGAACCGACGGTTTTGAACCGGTTTAATGTTATGTACGATACACCGGTTTAGAACCGGTTTTTTTTTGAACCGGTTAGCCGAACCGGTTTGCCAAACCGGTTTAAACCGGTTTAACGGTAATATCCGAAAAATGACCGTTGGGTAACGGCTATATAGCCGTTTTTGACCGTTAAACCCATTTTTTGACCGTTTTTTTCACCCATTTTAACCCCCAAACACATTATAAATAGGTAGTGGGTGTTTTGGTTAAATCACACTTCTCAAACGCTCAAAAAACGCTATGGCAACTTCTTCAAGTTTTGGTGTTTCCTCTTCCGAAGTTAGCGTTGTGAGAATCATACCAACAACGAGGAACCCCGCAATTTGGTCAAACTACGATCTATGTGAGATGTCTAACGGGTTGGAACGTGCTTGTTGCAAAAAATGTGGTGGGTTTTTTAAAAAGGATTCAAACTCTACTTTAAAAACTCATATGGAAAAATTTTGCCCGAGTTTGAAGAAAATTCTGGATGAGGGTCAAGCATCTATGACAAGCGAGGGTGGAATTTGGAACTTCGATCCAAATATTGTTCGAGATAGAATGGCGAAATTAGTTATTCAAAGAGGTTTGCCGTTCAACCACTTCGACAACCCGCTCACGACGAGGATGATTCAAGAAGCCCTTCAACCACGTTATCATCAAGTAAGTCGTAATACTCTTAGACGTGATTGTCTAAAAATGTGGAAAACGTAAAAAAAGAATTAATTTTAGGTTTTGAAAAATTGGAAACCGGTGTGAACTTAACCACCGACGTTTGGTCGGCTCCACATGGTATTCCCGACTCATATATTTGCGTTACCGCTCATTGGGTTGATCCCAATACGTGGCAAATGATGAAACGTACAATCGCGTTTGATATGTTTGAATATCCTCACACGGGTCAAAATTTATTTCACATTTTAGATGATGTGATAACCGATTTTAAATTACAAAATAAATTATTTTCAATATCTTTTGATAATGCCTCAAATGATACAAATGCGGTTCAAAAATTAATATTAAAATATAATCCGATTTGCAACGGCGCTTTTTTCCATAGTCGATGTATTGCACACATCATCAACTTAGCCGTGCAAGACGGGCTTGCGGTTGAACCCGTTATTGAATTAAGTAATGCATTTCGAGTCATGCTTAAAGACGTTTTTAGTAGTAGTAAAAAAAGATACCATGAATATATTAGATTATGTAACGATACGGGTTTGATTTGCTTAGGTCCCAATTGGGACCTCCCAACAAGATGGAATTCAACTTATAAAATGTTTCATAGTGCTATACGACAAAAAGATACTTTATCAATTTTTCATGATATGCTTTCCTCAAAACCGCGTCGTAAAATTCAAAGTTTTCCGTCTACGAGTTCGGACATTCTTGAAAATATAACCGAATTGCTCGAAGTTTTCAAAACCGCCACTACTTTTTTATCCGGGGTTTATTACCCCACAAGTCCCTTGGCTCTTAAACAAATATTTCTAATGTGTAACAAATTAGCCGAACTTGAAAATAAAAATACTTTTTTTATGAGAATGATAAAACCGATGAAAGAAAAATTTGTTAAATATTTTAAAGAAATGCCTCCGGTTATAACTTGTGCCGCCGCATTAAACCTTACAATTAATGTGTACGGTGTTGAAACCTTGATTGATAAAATAACTTACGATTTGGATTTGAATGCCGAAGATATTCATTTTTCAACCGTAACAAAAACTTATTTTAACAAATGTTTGCAAGATTTGTTTGATATTTATTTACATAAATATGGTACAACACAAACCCCACATGATACGATGGGCGCGGGCGCATCAAGTAGCAGCTCGAGGAATGTGAACTTAAATTTGTATAACGAAATGAGAAATGAATTTACTAAACGGGCTAGAGGGTCCACCCCGAGTAGTGAACTCGGAAGGTATACGGGAACAAACTTTTTATCATTTATGAGTCCGGATGTTTTTGAGGACTTTGATATTTTGACTTGGTGGAAAGGAAACGAATCTACTTTTCCGGTCCTTTCCGCCATGGCCCGTGATTTACTAACCGTCCAAGCTTCCACGGTAGCTTCGGAATCCGTTTTTTCTCTTAGTGGCAGGGTTTTATCTATTCGAAGAGCTAGACTCACTCCCGCGGCAATGGAAATGTGCATTTGCTTGAAAGACCATTTGGATGCGGTAGATAGGAGACAAGATAGGGCTTCGCTTGAAGACGAAATTGAAGTTGAAGAACTCATACACGAATATGAGGTTAACCAAGGATTGGCGAGCCCACTTACAAATGAAGAACTCGCCGAAGATGATAGACTACGAGGATCCACTAGTAACTCCGAGAATGACGGCTAATATTAAACAAAAAAACTCCAAAAAATAAAAATATATATTTTTTTCTCGTATTGTAATGTTTAATTTTGTAATGTTTTGTGATTTCCGAACCCCTACAATATGAATAAACGTTGAACTTTATGTTTTTCTTTTTCTCGTATTGTAATGTTTTGTAATTTTGTAATATTTTTTAATTTATTTTATAATTTAAAAAAAAAAAAAAAACCGGTTACCCGAACCGGTCCAGAACCGAACTGAACCGGTTCAACAGGTTCGATGTTTTATACTTACTAAACCGGTTTAACCCGAACCGGTTTTGGTCAAAACCGGTTTACTGTTCGCGTTGACCAAACCGGTTCAGGCCGGTTCGAAACCGGTTCGGTTCAAAAACCGCCTTTTGTGCACCTCTAGGTACAATTGGACAATAACAGTGATCCAAATAAGTCATTGGGTCATTTAATTGCGGTCTAAATGGGCCCAAAGTTGACGCCTGATTAGTCCACCCCAATGTCTTAACGTGTCCATTTCATTTCTATAATGTCTTGTTCTTGCTACAGTTTAGCAAGTTGTCTATTTCAATGCAACTTTTTCCACAAATTGGTCTAGGGTCACCTGTCTCCGGTCTGAATCAATCCACACGGTAGGACTTTTGTGTTTGACCGGACTTAAACCAATCACAACTAATCTCTATCAGTCATTAATCAGTTTTAGTTTAGTTTGTTAGGGTATATATGTTTTCATAACCGGATCATCATTAAACTAACCGTCTTATCAATCCTTAACCAGTTTCAATGAAACAAATAACGTGGTAAATAATTTAAAATTTAAAATAAAATATATCTTTTGGTATGAATTATATTTTCAATATTAGCAAAATATTACGTCTCAGTTATACAAAATATGAAGACTAAAGTACTAAATAAATCAGTAAGTAAAATTTTAAAAGAAAAGGTTAAAAAATAAAAGAAGATTTAAAATCTGGTCCAATCAAGCAATCTAATTTATTAGTTCAACCGGTCTGACCGATAACTAGACGGTTCAAAAAGACTCAACCGGAGTAGTAATATGGCTAGTTCTCAGTCTGACCAGCCGACATTGCCCGGTTTCGAAAACAATGCATGCATACCTAAAGTGAAGATGAAGATAGAGTAGAATCAAAGGAAAGGTGGAGAATGGTACAACACACATGTTGCAACTATTCCACATGATATTCACAATAATGGTAAAATTGCATTCTGATCCACACAAAATAGTTAGAAAATGATGGGATAAAAGTACAAAAGTTGGGAGTTTTTGGGGGAATCCCTCTACTTTCTTCATTCTAGAACACCAAGAATCTTTCACAAAAAGGACGGGGCATATGTGCTCAGGGCGTAGGGATTGCAATCTTGATTACACAACCTCCTAATCATTTACCACCTGCACAAACATATGTGTTGGACATGTAACTTATATCCACTACCAAAAAACTGAAAAATTTACGGCAACATATTTCGTGAGAAATTTATCGTAATTGGCCATTCGCGACAAACTATTATGGTTACTTTTTTGTTTTGTCGAAAAGTTGTCGCTAACTTGTGGGAAATTTTTTTGTTGGTAATTTGTCAGAAACTTTTGTAAAAAATATACATATTTTCTAGTAGTGATATGGTTCTGACCATATATGCGTGCGAGTATAGCTAGTCGTCGCGCAAATGTGTGTTCCGATGTATATCATATATCGTGAAGCATGAATAGACGTATTGTTGGTTATGCATACACCTTGTAGTCATATATTTGAAAACTTATCAATATTTTTATTATATAGTCATATTGGTAATATAATATTTTTTTTCATTTTAATTTAGGGTTTAATAACCAGTGAAGCAGACACATAATTATGATTTCGAAAAGTAACTTCATGATTGACAATTTTTTTAATCAAATACGTAAGCATATGCATAAAAAATATAATTGTTTTTAGAAAGTACAACACAACAAATAGGAAGTAGTTAAATTTTGACAAATGGATGTACTTTTAATTAACATTAAATATTACTTTTTTATTGGTTTGGTTGAATGAACCGTTCAAAGTAGTTATTTGTTGACTATTTAAACAAGTGCTATTCATTATAATAAATGAATATTTCAACTTTTTACTTACATTTTATATAATATGAGAAAAAAACATAATGCTTATATATTACCCATGCTTTATAATGTATATGTTTTTTTTCTATAAATTTTTTAGATAAGAAAAAATTGAAATATGTACCTTTTTTGTTACACATCTTGCCTAAGGAAGATAGGAAAACAATGAGCAAAATAACTCCTGTTATGACTCCAATGGTGAGTGCCAATGTTTTATCCACATCTTCATCACCTGCATGCATGCATGCAAATTTAGAATGATTAAATATTTAAAACCATTTAGATGATTGGTGCCGCAGGGGAGAGGAAAATCCTCTTGAAACACTAAGGTTTTGGTAGCTCATGAGTTCAAGTACCACTCGTAAAGTAATTAAGAAATTTACCTTAAAAGAAAATTAGAATGATTAATGATATAACAACTGCTCGCGGTAGCCTGCTACCGAAGACAGTTATTGTAACCTTAATGAGCATAGGGGCTATTTGACAATATTTGAACCATTAAATGCTTAATCATTAATAGTTTTGAGTGTTTCAACATGATTTTATATTTGAACCATTAAGAGGCTTACAGAACCATTAAAATATGAGTTTTAAGCGAAATAAACACCCTTACATCTTATCGATTCAGAGGTAAGCCTCTTAATAGAATCATTAAGAGGCTACCAAACAACCCCTTAGCCCTAAATTACATACAATATTTATCAGGAGTAACCACTTACCAGTACTAGAGTGGTGCTCTCGATCAATATATCGGATGTAACATTTTCCTAGAAACATATCACCCCAAGTCGACGTCTCACACTCTGATCTCAATCGTCCACTCGCCTCAGTAAGACAATCCTGACACTCACTTACACTTAAATCTTGTACGCACTGCGCCACACCCTGCACACTCCCGGACCCACCACCACGGAAGTATTGTCCATTTGAAGCCGTTAGATACACCAATGCGGCATCTCGATGGTTCAAAGCGTCAGAATTATACCCAATCGACGGCCCACACCTCTTTGACACCTCTGTAACATCCTCATACCCAAAAAAAGATGTATTATCGTACTTCACAAAACATCCTTCTAACTGTATGACCCCACCTGTCGCTTGAGGACAAATCGTCCTGAGTTGACTCACCGAGTTAGCCACACAGTCTCGACAATCGGAGTTGCTAAGGTCGCCTTCGCACTGGAACAAGCCGTAAACAACGTTGTTGGTTTGCGCATAGCCCGATGGGGAGATAGTGAAGTTGTTGTAGTTGGAGGAAGATGCTGAGTTAACTAAAGATGTGAAGAGTGAGTTGATGTTTAACTCATAGGGTGTGCCTGGTGTGAAGTGAACCTGTGAGCATCCGCCATAGATGAGGGAAGTTGTGGCTGATATTGGTTTGGTGAAGAAGATGAAAGAACATAAAGAGAATGAAAGAAAGAGAGGTAGGTGGAACATTTTCAGAGCATATAATTTCTAAAACTGTTTAGTGAGAGAGTGAGTTTGTGACATATGTGAATTGAAACTTGAAAGATATATATGTTTATGTTGGAACTACAAGTCTACAATCGCTTAAAAGACACACATTTATTCATTTATTATATAAGGGGAGAGATAAAGAGAAAACCATAAAGTTAGGTGAAAATCGAGAAAACCACATCATTTCAAGCAATTTTTTTATTTACGTATACGTATCCAAAAATATTTTTTTTGATTTACGTATACGTAACCATAATTTTTTTTGTTTTATGTTAACGTATACGTAACACTATGTGTAAAAATGTTTAATATTATATTGATACTCTTATAAATAAATAAAAATAAAATACAACAGAAAATAAATATTATTATATGATTCGATAAAATTGGTTTTATCGGTTTTCCCTTAACTTGTGGTTTTTTCTAAAACCCTCTCCTATTATATAATATATATGTATATATATTATAAAGGTTGTATTCCTTTATTGATTTCAGAAACTTACTTTAATAATATGCGAAAATGGGAAAATTATAAAAGAAATAAAAAATTCAAAGTTCAACATGACAAATAAAATAATGAATTGAGTGTATCATATGAAACATATACAGTGAAAACAACTAATTAAATTACAACAGTCAAGTGTATAATAAAAACCGTTTCTAAACAGGATACATGAACAAACAGGTAAAGTATTTATACGTTTCTTATATATTCATTTTAACTTTGAAACTTACACTTTATAGATTTTTTATTTTTCTAGATCAAAAGAAAACCATAAAGTTAAGCAAAAATCAAGAAACACCTAAAAACCAATCAAATAATCTATATATATATATATATTTTAATTTATCACTAGGTGTATTAATATAATATTACAAAATTTACAAAAAAAATCATATTACGTATTGTGTTTTACGTATAAGTAACTATAATTTTTTTGTATTCTGTTTACATATACGTAAGACGATACTTTTTTTTGAAAGGCACGTAAGACGATACTTAAATGATTTTTTTGGTAAAAATGTATAATTTTATATTGATACTCTTATAAATAAATAAAATAAAAATCAATATTATTATATGATTGATTAAATTAACTGGTTTTTTAGAGGTTTTCTCATGATTTTTTCTGAAACTCTCCCCACGATATGTATTAAGAGTTTATTGTAATACTTAAATCAATATTATTTTTTTTACCAATATCGACGACATGTCGTCGATATTAGGTATTTTATTTAAAAATTAATTTTTTAATATTTTATCAGGCAAAAAAAATTGAAAAAAAAAATTAAAAATATCAATATCGACGACGTGTCGTCGATACAAGTTTTCAGCTTTTCCGGGTAAGCGCCAAAAGCTTTCACTTTTTCCCGGTTAACGATCCCCGACGACGTGTCGTCGAGAAAATGTTACAAAAAAAATCTCGAGAACTGGAGACCATCGCCGACGACGTGTCGTCGGGACTGGTCCCCTTAATCTCGACGACATATGTCGTCGATATTGGTCGTCGAATCTGCTTAGATTTCTAGTAGTGTTTATCTTAGAGTTTATATTATTAGATTTCTTTATCCTAAAATAATTATTTATTTTCCAAATTTGATAGTTACTTTGTTCATATTAAAATAGATTATATGCTCAGCACTAGTAATAAATTATTTTTGATTTTATGTTATATGTGACATGAAACTTTAATTAAATTTATTTTTAAATAAAAAATAATCTTTCTAAAATTATATTGTAAAAGATACGCTAGTATTTGTTTTTTCTTGCAAAAAGAATGAGAGTAGATGGAATAATGTGGAAAGGGAATGTTGGCAGAGTTTCCTTTGCGGGGAGAATACTCGCTCAGAGAACTTGATCGCACTCACAAAATGGCTTCTAGTTTCTTTTAAAAATATAACTTTTTCTAGGCATGTCATGTTCTAAATCAACATAAATTTGTCTATATTTTGATTACAATATTGAGAAATTTATAGTTCAAAATGTCTTAAACATTACAAAATATTTTGAATATTTTAAAATTTAATTATAATAATATTGAGTATTCAACCATCTATATTAGTTTTTAATTCTATTAATTCAACTCTTCTGTGGGGATGAAACATTTTGATGCTATAAAATAAGTTAGAAAACAATTTTTAAAATGAAATTTCACATAAAAAAATCATATAAGAATGCAAACACTAAAACAACGAATATCATACAAAACTACAAAAATAATTTGTCAATGACTAAGACATGAATAATTGACAGAACATGGTTACATTTGATAGAATAAAGTTGTTGAAAACAAGCTAGCATAAGAACTTTTCGGTATACAAGAGTACATAGGTATCCATCAATGATGTCTTGTGTATAAAATGGGTAAAACTATTTTATCATACTTTCGATGCAAAAATTATGTACTAACGAAGTGAAAAAGTTATAGTTGATGTCTTGATTTGAACCAATGAGCCCATATCAATTGGTTTGGGAGTACCATCTCCATTAGGGGTGAGCAAATAACCGAATTAACTAAACTATAACCGAATTAACCGACTTAATCGAACCGAACAATTAATCGACGGTTCGGTTAAGCACTAACCGATTAACTTGAAAATTGCGGTTCGGTTTTGGTTATGGTGTTTTCCATAACCAAATTAACCGAACCAAACCGAACCGAGTGTCAATTATTTTAAATAAATTTATATTTATAATATGTAATATGTTAAAAACTTGTTAGTATCATTCATTTCATGAGTTCCACTATAGATGTTATAATCATATTATTAGTCTGCACATCTATTAATTGGGAACATAAGCAGCAAAGGGATATGCCATATAGATACATGCTTAGAGGTAAAGGCACAAATTCAATATTTGTTTGTTTGAAAACGAACAAAATATTCAATCATTCATTAAAATCACATTTACTAGAAATCTCAAGAATAAAACCACTATATTTTCCTACATTCTTTAGTTGCTATCAAACCGTAAAACAATTATTCACTAAAAGCATTTACGTAACTCAAAACATATGTTATTTGTTCTCATAAATTATCACCATTGTAATTTTCCAGCCATAGTATTGTAGCAGTCATTTTCTTTTGTTACTTGATTGCAACTATAAAATCATAAGAAAAGTCAAAGCACACTTGTTGGTTTACAATTTCACATTCTCACAGCAGGCTTGTTAATTCACAGTTCCACATCGTTTATCAGAAAAAAAATCAAGTGAGAGTTACTCTTATAAATGAGAGGCCTAGTGACTTCAAATATTTAACCTCTCCATTTTTTTTTGGCCCATTGGTTGAAGAATCTATAGAGGATTTCGGCCCTTTTTGCTGGTAAAGTTCAAAATTTTAGCCTAACTTAAACTTTCGGTTAATTAACCGATAACCGAACCGATCATTAACCGAAACTGAACGGTTATTTAAAACCATTAACCGAAAGTTTTGGTTTTGGTTTCTTTTGGAGCTCAGAACTGAACCTAACGGTGCACATCCCTAATCCTCATGGCCTTTCAATGTGAAGGTAATGTGTTTGATACTTATTTGGTGCAATATTCTTAGATGGGACAGGGGCTATACCAAAGCGGACCTTTAGGTGGTGGGTTTCCCTTGAAATGGTGGGCAGGTCGGCCATTCGTAGGCGTGGGTGGCTTTAGGCCAATAGGTTTACCCAGATGGTCGTGCTTATAGTATTCGTTGAGACTGTTAAAAAAAGATTTGACTACTAATTATGTTAGCATCATGAGAATCAATTCTAGCTTTCAAGAATTACTTTGGCCATACACATGGTAAATTTCAAAATCAACAAGTCTAACAAACATGCTTCGTTTTTTGCAGCCTCGGAAATAAATTTTGTAACTATGAGAAGCTAAATATTTTCTTGCTATGCAAATTAGTTAAAAAACAACTCTAATGTGAAGTTTGGTACCAAATAAGATGACAGTGTAAAACCAAATAACCATAACAATATATGTAACCTAAAACTAAAGTACGGTTTGTTAACAAATGAGCATGACAAAGAAAAGATGGAGTCTCTATATTACACAAATGAAGTTAGCTTACAAATGAAAAAGAAAGCAAAAATAAATAGAAAGATAACTGGGCCTAGGCTAAAACCCATAACAAAGCCCATAACAACTTATTATGCTAACATCTCCCCTCAAACTCACAATGCAATAGAAATAAGCATTGAGAGTTTGTCACACAAAAAACGAAACAGAGATGCCGATTGAGCCTTGGTGAAAATATCTGCAATCTGCAAGGCTGATGGAACAAAAGAAAGTGAGATGGTCCCGAGCTGAAGATGATGACGAGTAAAATGACAATCTATCTCAATATGTTTTGTTCGTTAATGAAAGACTGAGTTCTTGGCGATCTGCATAACACTTTGATTATCACAATTTAATGGGGTAGGCGAGGAAACAACCCCCATATCTGCTAGAAGCCATCGTAACCAAACCATTTCACATATAGTCACAGTCATAGCACGATATTCAGCCCCAGTGGAGGACGTAGAGACAACGTCTTGTTTCTTGCTTTTCCATGAGATTAAAGAATCACCAAGGAAAATACAGAAACCAATAGTGGATTTACGATCATTGGGATTACTATCCCAATCAGCATCACTATAGGCACGTAATTCCAGAGAAGACGTAGAAGGGAATAAAAGACTTTGAAACTGAGTGCCACGAAGATATCTCAAAATACGAAGAACAGCTCCCCAGTGAATAGAAGTAGGAGCGGTAACAAACTGACTAACCACATAAACAACATGAGCGATATCAGGGCGAGTAACTGTAAGATAAACCAAACTATCTACAATAGTACGATATAGGCTCGGATCAGATAGAGGAACACCATCAGTGGGAGAGTAACGTACATTGGTTTCAAGAGGAGTGTCTGCAATTCTATTATTAGAAAGTCTTGCACGTTGAAACAAATTAGAAATATACTTCGTCTGAGAGAGAAGATATCCCTTTTTAGATTGAGCTACCTCAATCCCCAAAAAATACCGTAATAATCCCAAATATTTCATAGCAAAACGATGGGCCAAGTCACGTTTCAAGGATTCAATGCCATCATAATCATCGCCTGTAATAATCATGCCATCCACATATAAATATAAGATAATGTGTCCAACATTCATACATCAAACAAATAATGATGAATCATGATTGCTAGGAAGAAAACCAAGGGAAGTGATGACTGTAGAGAATTTTTCAAACAAGGCACGATGTGCCTGTTTGAGCCCATATAGAGCTTTTCGAAGCTGACAGACTTCACCGGGCTGATGAGCTATTCCCGGGGGGTGGGGGGGGAGTCATGTAAACCTCCTCATGAAGATCACCATTCAAAAAAGCATTTTTGACATTAATTTGACGGATCTTCCATTGTCGAATGGACGCATCAACAATTAAAGTACGAACTGTTGTCATTTTTGCCACAGGGGCAAAGGTCTACTCATAATCCATATCATACGTTTGCGAATATCCTTTTGTCACAAGTCTGGCCTTGTACCATTCAACAGAGCCATCAGACTTTGTCTTAATCTTATACAACCAACGACAACCAACCTTATGTTTACCTGGTGGTAGAGGAACCAAATCCCAGGTGTGAGTCTGATGAAGAGCAGTGAGCTCTTCAGCCATAGCATTCTGCCATAGAGGGTCAGAGACAGCCTCTTTATATGATTCTGGTTCAAACAGATGATGAATGCCAGCGTTAAAAGAACTAAACGAAACAGAATATGCAAAATCTGGTAGTTGAGTAGACTTACATGCACGAGTAAACTTTCTCGGAGGTGGAGGAGAATCAACATTGGTGCCAGATGATGTGGAAGGTTCATGAACTGGCACATTATGTGCAACAGAAGCATCTGGAGCAGGTATATTAGGATCAACAGACGAATCGGGAACATCAGAGGTTGGGATATCAGTGTCGCTTGCAAAAGGATCAATGTTCTGAAGATCTGACTTTGTTACATCATGTGACTTAGCTGGAATCGAATAGAAGGGAATATGATCAAGAACTTAGCTGGAATCGAATAGAAGGGAATATGATCAAGAAATGTAACATGTCTTGATACATATAACTTCTGACTTACATGATCAAAACAACGATATCATTTTTGTCCCGTGCCATATCCTTTGGGACCACTGGCATAGCTTAAGAAAACACATAATACTGACTTATTTGTCAATTTGTCTCGTTCAACATGAGGACGGAGAGCAAAGCAAGTACATCCAAAAACCCGTAACTCACCATAATCTGGGCGTTCACCGAAAAGACTTTCAAATGGAGATATCCCATCATTGTGAGAAGTAGGGATCCTATTAATCACATGTTGGGCGGTGAGGAGTGCTTCTCCCCAAAAGACACTAGGTACCTCAGCAGATAAAAGGAAAGAACGAGCGGTTTCCATAAGATGGCGATGTTTCATTTCAACAACACCATTATGTTGAGAAGTGTCAGTACAAGACGATTGGTGTATGGTACCATCTGATGCAAGCAACTAAGTAAAATCATTAGAGGTGTATTCACCCCCTAAGTCACACCTGAAACACTTTATCACAACAGAATGCTGCGTTTGAACATAAGCCCTAAATGTTTTATAAATGTCAAAGAACTCAGATCTACGTTTCATAAGGTACACCCTGGTAAAACGAGTGTAATCATCAATAAAGGAAACATAATAACGTGAACCACCCTTAGTGGATACTGGTGATGGTCCGCACACATCAGAATGAACAATATCAAATGGTGCAACAGAATGATAAATACTTTTATCAAAAGGTAAAGCAGAAAACTTGGCAAGTTTGCAACCACTACAATTAGAAATATCACAAGTTTGCAACTGACCCAAAGCACCTGAAGAAACCAAAAAATTTAAACGAAATGCGGACACACGTCCTAAACGAGAATGCCAAAATATAGAATTCAGACAACAAAGGACTTAAACGAAAAGAAGATAAATCAACACTGTAGGCAGCAACACCAGGTGCAGGCACTTTGAGTTCTTCTAAGACATATAAATCTCCCACCCTACGACCGATCCCAATCACCTTCTGAGTGTGTTGATCCTCCACAACACAAACTGTGTTACAAAAGAAAACCCAAATTACAGACTTACACAACTGACTGAAGCAAGATTTAAGGCAAGCTTCGAAATATAATAGACATCATTGAGAGACACATGAGGGGTAGACACAGATCCAACACCCTCTACCAACATGGATGTAGCACTAGCAGACATGACACAAACAAGCAAAACAGGAGATAAAGATAGAAAAAAGGACAGATAGGGAGACATATGATGTGAGGCACCAGAATCCAAAATTCATAATGATGACGAAATACCTGAGGTACCAGATGAAGACAGTCCCACAGCAGACATAGCAGTAGAGTTGGCGACAAGGAACTGTCTGAACTGTTCAAATACTTGCGGATCCAGAGGAGATGGTGGTTTGTTTATTTCTACAGATGGTGGTGTAGCAGCAGCAGTAAACGGAAGTGGTTTAAATGTCCATGAAGACGGACCAGATGAACCAACAGAAGTGGACGTGCGAGACGAAAATTGTCCACCTGATCTGTTCTGTTGTGGGGGCTTCTACAAGGTAGAATTCCTTATGTTAAGTAATAATGGAGATTGTGACTTCCAATGATTTTTCCCTTTGCAGAATGCACATTCATCAAATGCAACTTTAGCACCTTGTCTAGGCTGATTAGGGGGAACAACAAACACAGCTGGAGCAGTAGTTACTTTAGGACCTTTATCAACCTGAGATTTTAACCGAGTTTCCTCTGCAATCAACTCGTGAACAACCGAATCAACTGTTGGAAGAGGGGAACGATGTAGAATCGTTCCACACAGTCCTTCAAAATCTGAACGTAATACCATCAAAAATTATACCAAACGTTGTTCCTCCCTTCGAACAATATAAGGTTTAAACCCCTTTAATGCTGCAGATTCCGTAAGTGCCAATTAATCCCATAAATCTGACATAGATCCATAGAAATCTTGAATGCTCATCTCATTCTGTTGAAGAGCACGGATATCAAACTCCAACTGGTACTGTTTAGCAAAGTTAGACTGAGTATACAACTTTTCCAAATGATCCCAAACTTCCTTAGCTGTGTCATATTTAGCCAACTGAATACCAATGGATTGAGCTACAGAGTTGTTGATCCAAGTTATAACTTTAGAGTTATCTGTTTCCCATGTATCGAGAGATAAGGCATATTCAGTAGCTTTAGACTTATCAGTAGGCTTTCCCTTAGTACCTGTTACATAACCCCACATATTTTTCCCCCGAAGAAAGTTTTTCATTACGTAACTCCAGTAAGTGTAGTTTTTACCATCCAGACGAGTACTAATAGACTGAAGAGAGTCATCTTTCCCAACCATATTATCAAAACAGAATAACGCAAAATTGAATTACCGCAAACCTCAAACACCGCACACCTCAAATACCGCAAACCTCAAACACCGCAAACCTCAAATACCGCAAACTTTGTAACCGCAAACTTCGTAGCCGCAAACTTCGTAACCGTAAACTTCGTAACCACAGACTTCGTAATACCGCAAACTTGGTAAAACCGCAAACTTGATAAAACCGCAAATTTGGTAAAACCGTAAACTTGGTAAAACCGCAAACTTGGTAAAACCGCAAACTTGGTAAAACCGCAAAGTTCATGAAACCGCAAACTTCGTGAACAAATCGCAAACTTCGTAAAACGGGACAGAAACGAGGTCCAAACCTGTCAATCTATCCAGAAGCTCTTCCAAATACATAAGTCAGTTCAAATAAAACAGAATCCGTAACTTTGATACCTCACGAGTCAACGAAAACCGTTGTAAGCTGAGCAGACGCGACAACGAACGAAACAACCCTTCAACAACGAACAAACCAAACAACGAATCATCAACGAAGCGGAAGCGACAACAAAAATATTCAGTCAAGCATGAATCGAGTAGGCTTTGATACCATGTTAACAAATGAACATGACAGAGAAAAGTTGGAGTCTCTATATTACACAAATGAAGATTAGCTTACAAATGAAGAAGAAAACAACATTAAATAGAAAGATAGATGGGTCTGGGCTAAAGCCCATAACAACTTATTATGCTAACACGGTTGATACAAACCTGGGATGGAGCTATGATCAATAGGGGGCTAAATGGGTCATCCCAGGTGAACCGAATGGGTTGCTAGAGCTAAAGGGAGGGTCTGACACAGTCTCACCACACTCCTTCAACTTCGAGTAGTAGGAAGTTTTATTAACTGTTTTTGTTTAGTTTAAATTCTGGGTTCTATCGTGTTTGCTTTGTCTTGTTTAATTTGGATTTTTTAAATCTATTATAATAAGAAAAGTGCCCTTCTCAAATCAGGCTGCACTATCTATCCTACTAGTTGTTTTTTGAATTTTCAGTATCTATCAGTTGGTTCCGTTGTTGAGAAAATTGAAACAGGATGGTGCAGACCTAGAACAATTATGAGGGTAGTGGGGCTACCCCTGATCTAATCGACACTCAGTTGGCACCAATCGCTGCTAAACTTGAGTCCATCGCTTCGTTGTAGAAGGATGTTGCATCACTCCAGTTGCAAGCCAAGTCCAAATTAAAATTAGGCGATGATCCTACCTGGAACAACAACTGACACTACCGTCCTTACAACAAAATCGATTTTCCTACTTTTAGTGGAGGCGATCCATGTGGGTGGTTACTAAAGACATAAAAACTAGTTTTTCATTACCCCATTCCCAATGATAAGAAAGTCGATATGGCTTTGATGCATGTGGAAGGTGATACCTTAGACCTATTTTCATGTATATCGGTTGATTAGCCACTGAGTTTCTGGGAAGAACTGTTCTCGTATTGCTAAGAATTTTTGTGCTGCGGAATTTCAAAACCCAGGCTAGTACGTGTGCAACATCAAACAGACTGGTACGGTTCTATCGACAGGAGTCTGCCAATAGATCTACTCGGGTCTATAACCATCCTAATCACTTACTTCTCGGGGTGTTCCTAAATAGGCTGAAGGAAGAGCTTAAAGTTGATGTCCGTATTCACAAGCCAAGGACAGTCTATAATGTTATGAGTTTAGTATTAGAATTCGAGTCAAAGGCATACCAAAATTGTTCGGGGCTCAATTCGAAGGCCCACGGTAACCACCAAGCCACCTCCCTTTACCACCATTACCGATGTAACCTATTCACATACTCCAACCCTTATCTTTGATACAGAAAACATGCCAAGTACATAAAGGAGAGTGCTTCCCATGTGGTGAAATGGATAGTCTGGGATATAGGTGCACGACCACCTTGTTTAATTTGTTGGAAGTGGGTGATGATGATTCTAAAGCCCTTTGAAAGGTGATAAAGAAACAATTCTACAAGAAGATGAGGCCGAGAGTAGCCTATATGCCATACTGGATACGCCACCCAATCCAACCTTGATAGTTCACGGCTCGGTAAATTCTTTCAAGGTATCAGTCTTTATCGATTGTGGATCGACTCATAGCTTTCTTACTGACACTTTAGTTACAAAGGCTACTCTTCCTACACAAGTTGTAGCTCCCTTTGGGGTGCGGATTAGCAACGGAGACATTAGTCATTGCAATTAGACCTGTAGGGATGTCTCACTACGAAAAGCTGACCTCCAAATAACCCAATATTTCTTCCCATTCTCTCTCTAGCTATACTAAATACGGTTCAAGCCAACTAGAACAAAATGTTTTTGGTATTTACTATAGCGGGACTAGAGTATAAACTATAGGGAGCGACACCTGGAAGTCAGAATTCTAGAACATTTCACCATCTCACAATCGAACCATTCGAGGAACATTCGGCAAGAAGGACGGATCAAGGTCCCCATTTCCTACTTGTGGACAAGTCATTTGTCTGGGCGGGCGCTGATATGAACCTTGGCTGGACCTACTATCAAAAGGGCCTAAATGGGTCATCTAGGTGAACCGAATGGACTACTGTAGCTGAAGGCAGGGTCTGACCCAGTCTCACAACACTCCTTCTAATTCTCAGTCATGTTGTAGTGGTGAAAAGTTTTATTAACTGTTTTTGTTTTGTTTAAATTCCAGTTTATGTTTTGTTTGCTTTTTTCTTGTTTAATTTTGATTTTTTAAGTCTATTGTAATCGGATTGCTCTTCTCAAATCGGTCGACTACTATCTATCCTACTAGCTGCTCCTTTGAATTTTAGTATGTATCAATGGTGTAATGTTGTTTAACCAAGATGAATGCCTTAAAAGATTTAGATGAGTGGTCTTGAAATATAACGTTACTTGTGAGGTTACGGAACTAGAATTTTGATGGATTTTCCTAACCACATCTTGTGGTAACTCCTTAGAGTGGGAACCAATCCCATCCATGATTACTTGGATCCAAGAGGTTCTCTTTTAAGTTAGTGATGCTTGCGTGTAATATTTGTCTATAGCCCAACCGTTTAGTTCTATGATTCACACACATTTCTATTTTTATGAAAGTGTTTTTAAGAAGTTGGATTCTAATTGATGAAAGTCGAGCCTAATTAAAGACGAGTTTTAATAGGCAAGCCTAGACCCATTTATAAGTCACATTTTAGTGGCATGGTTATGTGACACTATCCGCATAGCAATTTCCTACAAATTTGTGAGAATATTTTTTGACAAAATATCACACAACTACGTAAGTTGGAGTTCATAGTCGTGTGCCCTTATTTTTAGAAAATTCAAGTTTGTTTTTTCACAGAACGTTACCTTACTATGTAGTTGGGTACGCAATACTTCCTGCTATTTTAAAAATCTTTTTTTTTCCTAAGAATTTTTGGCGTTGAGTGTTTAACCCCTATGTCACTTAACATGCTCATGGTGTGTGTGATGTACTCTTAGGTACTCACAAGTTGATATTGTTTCTAGCTATTGACAGGTTAGGGCTTACTCAAATCTTGTATTTTTTTTATACAAGAATCTATGAATAACAGATTTTCTTTAAATATCAAGTGTTACGCAAATTATACATGATCAATATATTGTAGCTCAATTTGATTTTAGTACTTACTTATCAAGAAAAATCTCAATAAAATCGTAACTATCAATAGAGTCTAGGAAAATTGAGATAATAATAAAATTTACCTCTATCACATGATAACTGAGATGCTACTCCCACATAAAATAAAATTATTTATTTAGATAAAAGTATAACTACACATAAGCTTCAATTTGATTTTAGTACAACTTATAATTCCAACTGAATTTACATGAATTTATAACCGCAGCTACATATTATAATACTTAATAACCTTAATTTTTCAATATAACATTTTAGTACAACATTCAGGGGCGGATATACCATAAGCCGAGGGGTACCTGATGGTACCCCTCAACTTTCGACGCGTAATGAGAATTTTTTTTTTTCGTTTTATGTATTCAGATACCCCTGAACGAAATTTTAGATACCCCTGAACGAAATTTTAGATACCCCTAAAATTTATAAAATCATAAACTTTATAAAAGCCCAAACTTTTTAAAAAAACTCAACCCAATACTCATTTTAATTAAAAAGTCCAAATCTCATACATTAAAAAAACTAAACCCAATACAAACCATTTGATTTGGGCTTGCCATCGGCCCATCCACCAAAATCAATACAACCTGCTGCTGCCATCGGGCCTAAAAGACCGCTGTGAGCGAGCGACCAAAATACCGGAAGAAAAACCTGCCTCTCCCTGCTGCCACCGATCGACCGCTCCTGTCGCCGCCGCGTCCCGTCCGTCCCTGCCCCTGCTGCCACCGCCGCAGCCGTCCCTACCCCTGCCGCCGCCTCCGCAGCCACAACCACCACCATCCACGACCACGACCACAAGGTTAGTTAGAGTTTGTGTTTATATGTTTAATTTGGTGAAATTGAAATTTAGGGTTTGTGTTTATATGTTCAATTGGGTGAAATTGAAAGTTAGAGTTTGTGTGTATATGTTTAATTGGATGAAATTGAAATTTAGGGTTTGTGTGTATATGTTCAATTGGGTGAAATTGAAATTTAGGTTAGAGTTTTATTTGCTTTTTTTAGTTGTATAACAAGTTTTTATTTTGTATTTTATATTTTGATTATAGGAAAGATGAAACCACAAACTAAACAAGCTCGAATTGGTAATTTTTTTAAAAGAAAATTCAATGATGATGTTGATATTGATGGAAGTTCAAATATTCCTAATGTTGATATTGATGGAAGTCCAAATAATGTTGATATTGATGGAAGTCCAAATATTCCTTCAAATCCTTCAATACCAAATATAATTGATGATTTGAATCTTTCTTCGGATCCCTTTGATAGACCACCTATTGCTAGCTATCATCCCAATCAAATAGATGAAATAAGAAGACATTATCTTGTTAAAAAGGCTTTTCAACCACGAAAACATAAATTTCCAAGCAAAATGTTTTCCGGTCAGGCTAGACGTTTTGTTGTAGGATGGTTTGATACATATCCGTGGTTAGAGTATAGTATTAAAGCTGACAAAGCATACTGTTTATATTGCTACTTGTTTAAAGAAACAGTTGGTAATCAAGGTGGGAGAGACACCTTTTCTTGTGAAGGCTTTTGTAACTGGAGTAAAGGGGTTACCTTAAGAGATCATGTTGGATCAATTAACAGTTCTCATAATAAGGCTATGCAAAAATGTGAAAATCTTTTGAAACAAGAGCGATCCATTCATGTGAAATTAAATGCCCAAACTGAAGAAGAAAAGCTTGCAAATAGGTTAAGATTGATGGGTTCTGTTCGTAGTGCTAGATATTTGTTAGAAAATGGTCTGCCATTTCGTGGTCATGATGAATCGGAAACATCTATTTCTAAAGGGCTTTTCATATCAACTTTGAAGTTCCTTAGTGATAATAACCCGGAGATTGGTAAGCATACATTAGGGAAATCAAAAAAGAATAATAAATTGACAGCTCCATCAATACAAAAAGAGATTATCAATTGCTTTGCGAAAGAAATAACCAAAATGATTTGCAAAGAAATTAAAGATGATGTGTTTGGGTTGTTAATAGACGAGTCTAGTGACGTATCTTTGAAGGAACAAATGGCTATAGTTGTGAGATATGTTGATAAACTCGGAGTTGTTAAAGAGAGTTTTATTGGAATTGCTCATGTTAAAGATACATCTTCTACAACTCTTAAACAAGCCGTTGTTTCTTTATTAGCAGATAATCAGTTGAGCATAGATCAAGTAAGTATAATATTTCATTACAAAAAAATTAATATTTCATTACATAAACATTAATAGTTTGTTTTTGTTAAAACAGGTCAGGGGTCAAGGTTATGACGGTGCAAGCAACATGCGAGGAGAGTTTAATGGCTTAAAAGCTTTGATTTTGAGAGATAATCCATCAGCACATTACATACATTGTTTTGCTCATCAACTTCAGTTAGTGATTGTGGCTGTTGCAAAGAAACATCCCGGTGTTCAAGGTTTTTATGAATACCTTTCCATGGTTGTTAATACGGTTTCCGCTTCTTGCAAACGCAAAGATATGTTACGGGAGGCCAGAAAAGAGAGAGTAGAAAAAGAAATATTTGAAGGTGTAATTAAGACCGGAAAAGGATTAAACCAAGAGGTTTCCTTAGCACGAGCCGGTGATACATGATGGGGTTCTCATCATGGAACAATCACAAGTTTGATTAAATTATTTCCGGAAGTTGTTGATGTACTTCATTATGTTAAAGAAGAAGGAGATAGCATTCAACAACGTAGTAATGCAAAAGGTATTCTTTCATATTTTAAAAAAACTTGAATTTGTTTTTTATGCACACTTAATGGAAGATGTTCTAAGCATCACAAATGCTCTCTCAAAACATCTTCAAAAAAAAAGTCAAGACTTATTAGAAGCGGCTAACATGATAAACGGAACAAAAGGAGCATTGAATGAGTTAAGACAAAAAGGGTTTGATGAGATGTTGATAAAGGTGACTTCTTTTTGTCAAAAATACAATATTATGATGTTAGATATGATGGCAAGTTATGGTAACCCAAGAAACCGAAAGAATGTCATTACTAATCGACATCATTTTGAAGTTGAAATCTTTAATACGGTTTTGGATATGCAAATTCAAGAAATGGGAAATCGATTCAATGAGGTAACAACTACTTTGATAGAAAATATGTCGGGTTTAAATCCTTGTGATTGGTGTTCTAAGTTTGACACATCAAAGATAGTGGCATTTTCTGAGATGTATCCGAATGATTTTACCACGAATGAAAGAGTTTGTCTTTTGGGTGAGCTTAAGGTCTTACATCATAGTGTAAAGAAAGATGATAGATTTGCAAATTTGGATGGAATATGTGACCTTGCTCGTCTAATGGTGGAAACCGGAAAAAATAAATCTTATCCTTTGGTTTATCGGATATTGAAGCTAGCTTTGGTGTTACCGGTTGCAACCGCAACCGTTGAAAGATGTTTTTCTAAAATGAAGCTTATCAAGACGGATTTACGCAATCGATTGGGTGATGAATTTTTGAATAATGCTCTAGTTTGCTCGATCGAAAGAGAAATATTTGATAAAGTGACGGATGACGATGTAATGGCTAGATTTCAACTTATCAAATGTCGAAGAGGACATATATGAGATCATCTATTAGGTATTTCTTTATCATTTTGTAATATCATGTTTTTTTGGTTTCATTTACTTGAATGTACGAAGAAAAAAAATTTGGACAGATACCCCTGAATTTTATTTCTAGATCCGCCACTTACAACATTAATTAATTAACTATAAAACCATGTTTGTTTGGTTTTACTGTTTAGCTTAGGTTATCTTCAACATTCGAGTTATACATCACCTTTAACTTATCTAGAATGTATATGATCTGTTTGGTCCAATTTAAAGACTCGATCGAAGGTTCCAATTTACAACCTACTCTGGATAACGGGAATCTTCTTTCTTGGGTCAATTTTGGTCCATTTCAATTATTTGTGGCACTGTTATCAACTTTATCTATAGACAACTTATTTATATGATCCATGTGGCAGTTATCTTTTTATGAAACTTTTCATACTAATTGGAAAATTAAAGATTGATAAGATACGAAATTAAACCAAAAATTATTCCTTAAATTTTTTTTAAACTTTTATTGATATCATGTTACAACTCTTCAACTTTTTTCCCTATGTTTTTATCTTCCTTTTATAGAGTAAATTACACAAATCGTCCTTTATGTTTATACATTTTTTCAGATTGCGTCCTTTAGCCCAAAAAATGTCAGAGATCGTCCTTTATGTTTAAATTTGTTGCGGTTCACGTCCTTTAGCCTAACGGGCGTTAAGTTTTTCAGTTAACTCCAGTCATGAGGGTGTTTTGGTTTTTTTACCCACAAATTACAATTTAAAACCCTAATTTGCCACAATCATCCGTCACCACCACTACAAATCCTCCATCTACCCAGACCCACCATCACCACCACCACTGCCGCCGCCGCCGCCGCCGCCGCTACCACCACCACCGTCACCCATAATCTGCCACAATCATCTGCCACCACCACCACCACGATCCCATTGGAACTCAGGATCATCCCCAATCGACCCCATTGGAACGGACAATCGTCCTCAATCGACCCCTAATCTGCCACCATCATCTGTCAGCTCCCAATCGACCCACTATATTCCGGTGTTGGAGGATGAAGGGACCAGGGATTGGAGGATCGATTGGAGGCTAGATCTGAGAGTTTAGGCTTGAAAGCCTTGAAACTTAGGGATCTGAAAATCGTTCAGGCTTGAAAGCCTTGAGAGTTTAGGCTTGAAAGCCTTGAGAGTTTAGGCTTGAAAGCCAAGGAATACTATCGCTCAAATCGTTCCTTTCAATTTCGATTTTGTAGAAGTTTTCACAGCCTTGAAACTTAGGAATCTTGCCGATAAGTTGTTGGAAAAGAGGATGCGCTTTGGTAAATTGTTGCCGAGGCAGAGATTGGTGGAACTGGACCAGAGAACAAATTCGATGCTGTTACGCATCTCTTTTAGGGTTTTGATGTCGTCTTCTAGGTTTTGAGCCTTGCGTTCGGAGTAATTGAAGACTATGTAGTTACGTAGAGGACGGTAGAGATCGATTCGAGCAGCCATGGTCGATGACGGATCGGAAGAAAATGATGATTTCACACAGATTATCACGACGGTGGTGGTGGCGTTTGGCAAGATTTTGAGAGAGAGAGAGTTGAGAGAGAAAGAGTGTATGTCTGTCGGAGAGTGAGACTTTTTTGGGTTTTATATATTTTTTATTTTTTTATATAAATGGGTAAAAGACCAAAGTACCCTCATGTGCCTTGCACATAATCATACTTAACGAAAAAATTTAACTGGGTTAGGGGCAAATGACGTAACATGCAAGATTTGTAAATGTAAATGATGATACATGATAATTTTTTTGCTAAAGAACGCAATCTGAAAAAGTGTATAATCATAAATGACGATTTGTGTAATTTACTCTCCTTTTATATATTTTACCAGCTTGACATGTCATTTTTTATTCCTTCAATTTTTTAATAGTTTAACATCTAACTCTTATTGTCGTGGTGGTTGTTTTCAGCATTATTGTTAACATTAATATTGAAATGTTATTTATATAAAAGTTTAAAAGTTTGAAAGTTTGAAAGTTAGATTACTATTTTGAAAAATATCCTTAACAAATTTAATTACTATTATAACATTTATTACTTTTTAATTATCTAGTTAATTAATGTTTTCAGTTGCCATATAAAATTTGTTTACGGTACAAATAAATATACAAATACGAAAAGAAGAAAGGAGAGAAGAGTGTGCAAGTAAGGAACTATATATATAACATGCAACAATAGAATATGCCACATCAAATATGAGAAAGGTGTGTTCTTATCTAAGTTTATGATAAAAATATATATTAACTTTTATGTTACAAGACATTATTATTTAATAATATTTAAGGAGAAAATAAATATCAAGTAAATAAAATATGAAACGATGTTAGATACAAAACCCTTGTATGAATTTGTAGATAAAAAAACATTTGATTCCTTAAATTTGTATCGCAAGTTATGATTCATAAGTCGAACATAAATAAATAACAATTTGACTTGGAATAATATGATTGTGAAAAACATAAACTAATACTCACACAGATGTTTGAAAGTGTTGGTGAGAAGAATATATACTTATAACCTAGCCCGAAGCTCTCAATCGAGAAGTCCTTCGAAGGATAGGGCTTCCTACGTCGTACAACAAGTAATTAGAAGTTCAAACGTAGGCCATATAATTCACTTAGTTAGAAGTTTCAAGAGGTAAAGCGTCAGTTGTCCCAAGTTATGAGTTAACAGAATATTTGTTGACTAAGTAAATGTTTCTGTTAACCTTGTAAGAACTTAACAATTCAATCAAGATTAAAGATCAATAAGACTTTCATACTAGCTAGTGAGATTCAAATATTTGTAGTTAAAGATTATAGTTTTAGTTAGTTTTGGAAGATATATAAGGCCCTAAATCGGGAGCCCTCACGTATTGGATTTTACTCATTTTACATATAGCTCATAAACTTAGCATTTCATTCAAGCACCGAAATACTTAGTTAGAATGTATAAAGTTCTCTGAAACAACAAAACATTGTCTTAACATAACAACTTTCAAACATAAACATAGCGGGATGCCAAATTTCTGATATACGTGTAACTCTTTGCTGCAAGCGAAGCATCCACGACCTACCTTCCGACCTACACTTAATAGGATGTGAATACTAAAAGTCAGCTATGATGAGTGAGTTCCAGCTTTACATAAAAACATACATTTAACAAAAGAAGAAAGACTTAAACATACACATACATCAAAAGCCGGTAAAGACATAAATTTCACAAAAAACTTCACTTTCGAAGACGGACCACAAGGTCCTCAATAGTTATTTCCTTTTGCTTATGCTTAAGGTAATTCTTGAAATCCACCTAGCTAGAAGGCAACTTCTCAATTATAGCTGCAACTTTATATGTCTAACTAGGAGTTATCCCCTTAGAGTGAATGTCACTAAGTACAACTTGCAACTCTTGAACTTGGCTAATCACAATCTTGGAATCAGCCATTTTAAAGTCCAAGAGTAGATGCCCCTTAAAACAGATTTTAGGGAGTGTAAAGGTCTAAGATAGATGGAAAATCTTTTGATTATGTGTGCGGTTTCTAAAACATGTATAACCTTTTTCTGTACCTCAAACAGCCCACATAAGCCTTGTATTTGTATACGAGAATGTGAACATGAAGAGTTTGAGTTAATACACAATCAACTCTGCTTAATTGCTACAACTCTGAACATTCTTGCAAATGGTGGGACTTGAGTTTGAACTGTCTTGCAAATGGTGGGACTTGAGTTTGAATTGTCTTGCACTGAATTCTAAAACAACACACATAAGCTTTGACATGACGAACATAAAAGTCAAAAATACTAAAGGTGGTTGTTGGCGATGCGAGCGTGCACCATCAAAACGACACATTCCAACCATCGCCCTCGTGTTTGCCACAGGGTGTCACTCCTTATAAGAGAACAAGATTATATAAGGGCTCTCACTTATAAATCCATCAAAGGTTTATCACTCTTCCAATGAGGGACAAGTTCACACGTTTAATTTCGACAACTTTTAAGTTTCAAACACGCAACTTGGAACATCGTTGTCTCATTCATCTTAGCTCTGTTTTGGACACAATTTAGTTCGTTGTGATCCTCTCACGTAGTAGAACACACACATACTAAATAATAATTATACAGTTAATTAGTTAATTTTTTATGACCAAAATAAGTAAAAAATTTTCACTAAATTTCAACACTTAAGCTGTTCCCCCACCCACCATCTTACCCCGCCCCATCGACAACATACACACCATTCGGATTACTATAATACACGGTCAAACACCAAAACATCATTTAGTTTCGAAGCCAATTGTATATTGATAAACCAATTTCACATCTAGAAACGTGGATTATCTTTTTACATATTTGTTTCCATCATCACCACCTAGACAAACACCCAACCCAATCTGAGTAATGAGGATCAAAGATGATCTATAAAAGTAATAATAAACATACTAGTTATATATAAAATTATAACGGTTTATAAATAATCTTTCAATCAAAGTACCTGGTAAACCTAACAATGAATATATTTTTCTTGTCCCAAGCCAACAATTCAAGATTTCCTATAAAGTATTACAAGGTGTGAATCTAGATTATATCTTTTAAATTATTTCTTTATGTGGTCTCCTTGATTTGATAAGTAACAAACCTCACAAGAAAGTTAAGATGACACCCCAAAATTGACAAAACCCTCACGCCAGGGCCACCCAAATATGCCCCATTAGATAACCACCACCACCATCACATTACTCTACCAAACATATAGCCAACTCTTTCTGACTCTTGTTCCATTCATAATTTCCTGGTGCTATCACATTTTATTAAGATGACAAATGACAACATATCTTTATCTCGTGGCAACGAAATAGTATACTTAAATGGTGTATACATTACTTTTCATATGAATTTGACTCTCATATGAAAAGTATAATGTAAAGTATGAAAATAACTGTAAAAGAATCTTAATTATGATAAAACCTAGAAAAAAGACAGGAAATAAAATAAATACGTGTATGTTGTCAATCAAGAACAGAATTGACCAACAAATGACACAAATTTGATGACCTTGCTTTGAATTTCTAGAATTTGTTCGTACGCTTGCATATATTCGACCAACTTGCTTATGCCCGTATCAACAAATAAAATTCTTAAATCTTTATATATATATTTTACATGTGTAAAACTATATTATATATACTAAAGATAGAAAAACAAAATTCAAAATATATAAAAACTAATATATAATTGGGTTTCAAAAATACTTTAATTATTATTTAGTGTAATTTGACTTTCATTACTATTTGATTGAAAATAAAATTTACATAATTAGATTTTAAAGTTACTCATAATAAGTGACAATTTAAAATAAATGTGTTTTATTAGTATAATAATTATTATTTTCTTTAAAAATTTATTATTATTAAAAGATAGAAGTATATTTAATAAGAGAGAGAGATGCGGGAAAAAAATGATGAGAATGAATGTGGAGGCGACACGTAGCATCAAAAAACATTTATTTATTATATAGTATAGATTTGATACATATGGTTTCAAACCTAATCCCCTGAACAGACGCGACCTTTTACAAATATGCTCGATCGGTTTTGTAGCATACTTTAAAATTTACCATCGTATTAATTGTTTTTTTAATATATAAGTTTATATTTTAAAGGCCCATTTTTACTAGTCGCACAGGGCCTGCGAAATCTCAAGGACGGCCCTGCAAATAAATAATTCCACGATATATTATTAGTGTCTCAGACCGTCTCCAATGCGGCCGCCTTTCATGGATGTGGAAGGAAGAGAAATGGTTGAGTCGGACATGCACGTAGAGGAGAGAAGATGAGGAAAATCAAAGGGGCAGGGGATAGAGGATGGATGGAGTGAGGGAGGGCCACCCATGAAGATGTTAGTAATGGCGATGATCTCATAAACCATTAACAGATTATGTACAACAAATCAGTAACTTTTTGAAATGTTTGGCCTATTAATTTTAGATGTATGTAATGAAACATAATCTTGAAACATTGTCGAAATTTCTTTATACAAGTAGATAAATAACTGGAGGAAGAATTTATTGGGGGCCACTAAGAATGATTTTTAGTTTGTCATAGGTTTGATGATCCCCATTTTTTTAATAAAAAAAACATAAATAAAGTCGATATGAATAATACATGTGTATATATTAGTGTGTGTATAAACATATAAATCAAAAGATTTGATGTTGCTTGTCTGCTTTATATGTATGTGTTCATACATATAAGATCAAAGGAGTTGATGTTGCTCGAGACATGGAACATGTCTTTCTAAGACTTGTCATCCATGTATGTTTCTTAAACTATTGATTGGAACCAGTATTAGTTTGGTTTATGTATTTAAACTAGTAGACGTAAATTCCCGCTTCATGGAGGGGCATTGATAATATTCGGAACTTTATATAAAAGAAAACAAAACTGTGACGTAAACCCGCACGTTACGGCATGGGCGTTGATAATATTCCGAACTAAATACAGAAAAAACGAAAGCAATGATTTTCCAAATATTGACAGAAGATGTCCTCACACAAGGTGCAAAATATTCAAATGCAAAGGAAGTACAAGATTCGATTAATGTTCGATATCTAGGAGCGGATCTAGTTTAGAAAGTACGTCTACAAAACTAAGCGGCTAATTAGAGACTTTAAAGATGGAGAACGAAAACGTGAAAGACTTCGTAGGCAAGTTAGGCAGCATAAGAACCAAGTTTAAAAGTATTAGTGTTAATCTTAAAGATAAGCTAACCGTAAGGAAGCTGCTTACATCGGTTCCAAATAAGTTTCTACCAATCATGCCATCTATTGTGCAATATTCAGAGGTTGACAAAATTTCCTTTGAAGAAGTAGGGGGAAGAATAATGGATTTTAAAAAACGTATCAAAAATCAAGATGATCCGGAGGACAATAATCAAGCTAAAGTTCTTGATGGCAAGTTCAAGTAATCATCCTAAAAGTTGGCATCATGGAAAAGGACATGGTGATCACATGGTAGGGGTCAAGGAAGAGTTTTGGTAGAAGGGAAAGACGACGTGGAAGAGGTATGAGACGAGGAAGAAAAGACAAGAGCAAGTTCAAGTTTAGATGCTTTGAATGCGGATATTATCGTCACTTTGCATATGAATGCACAAATGAAAAAATAAGGAGACAAAGAAGGAACAAGAAGCTCATCTTGTGTGCGATAAAGGACCAACATTACTGTAAAGGTAGAAGATCTTCCTTAGACTAACTTTAATTTAAGGGGAAGAAAGAAAATTTAAAGTAAATATTAAAGTATAGGGATCCAAGTGTTATTAGTATAGGGAAGTATTCAAATATTAACCAACTTTTTATGTGATAACCGTGCTAACCACCATAAAACAATCACATAATTTATAAATTATTTTTTCTTTTAATTGTTAAAATACTATTTAAGTATCTTGAATAAATATTTTGAACGTAAATACGAAAATGATAAGTCTTACGTATACGTACCAAATAATGTTACATATACGTGGCACATAGTGTTTACATATATGTAACATTAACATAATGATAATTAATACATATATGTAACACTATATTTAAGAGTGGTTATCATGGTTATTTATCACATAAAACTTGGTTAGCATTTGAACCTCACCCTATTAGTATAAACCATATTTAGACTCAAACTTGTAAAATTATACTTAGTATGGATTAAATTGTAGATCAGGGCAAGAACGGTTATCACCGTTCTTATGAAGTGTCGCGTCCCCCTCATGATGGCGTTTTGTTTGTATATGTAGGATGTCAAAATTCGAAGTCTCTCTACAAAATTTTCAGATTGGTTTATTCAAATTCAAGTATTATTCAAAATTTGAAGTCTCTGCTCATAATTCTCGCTTCAATGAGTTTGTATGTTTGCCTCTCTTTTATTACCAACAAAAATTTCAGTTTGTAATATATTCAGGAAAAGTTGGGCTCATGGTCCTGAGCATTAGCCGGGCTAATTTAGCCCGTTGGATCATGTTTAAACTTTTAAGTAAAATTAATAATTCACCTCACAAGCTGTTGTTGTTGGCTACTCGGCCCACCCGGTTTCTCCTATTCAAAACATCGTTTAGGGGCTTACGGCTTAGAGGATGTTTACCTTCTATTTCAATGTAAAAATAAAACTTCTAAATTAAATATAATATTTTAAAGGTGTGCAAATTCTACTGGTATTTCATATATAATACATGGTTTTGTTTATTAAACTTGATAGGTGAATATGGAACGCTGGCCAGCTGGTGTAATGGTAGCCCCAAGACTTCCCATAGTGGAGGTATTGAGTTCGAATCCTACCCACAGCAAAAAAAGGGGTCTGTGGCCAGGTCAGGGGGTTTACCCAGTTGGGCGGTTCCTCCTGTGATGAGCTGCCCTGGATGTTCTAGGTGTTGCCCCGGAGAAACCCAATTATCCTAGAATATATAGGTGTTGCAGTTAAAAAAAAGTTCAATATGGAGGAGAATATAAGAAAAGTTTGAGAATGCCATAATTACAACACAAACCATGACCAATTATTCACCAAGGTAAATTTACATTTTGATTCAAACAAATAGACAAAGTGGAAAGTAAAAAGGGTAGTTATTAATCTTTTATTTCTTGTGCCCTTGCTAGGGACTTTCGCTTGCTTTCATTTAGATGCATCCGATATAATTTTACAGGTAATTGCACGTATTCGGATTCGAATAGCATGGATTCGGATTCGAAGGCGGGAAGTAAGGACACGGATTCGAAGGTGGCAAGTACGAACAGATATTCGAAGGTGGCATGTTATAAGGACATGGATTCAAAGGTGGAATTATGTAAGTACAAGGAGGCCGTGGTGGCGATTGCGGTGGGGGTGGGGGTGGGGGTAGTGGCGGGGGGTGGTGGCGGTGGGGGTGGAGGTGGCGGCGGCGGACAATGCCTCGTGCATATAGCTTTGATTTTTTCTTTTCCAAATTCTATATCTTTCTTGATTGATTTTACATCATCCTTGGTTTTTTCCAAATCTTTCTTCACATCTTTTACTTCACCCTTGGTTTTTTCCAAATCTTTCTTCACATCTTTTACATCACCCTTGGTTTTATCCAAATCTATCTTCACATTTCTTACTTCGCCCTGCAAATTGCAAACTAAGGATCCAAAAAAGTTATAAATACAAGAAATATAGTGTAAAATATGATATAAAAGAGTTCAACACATTAATCAATATTGTTTTAAACAAGTTATGTACATTTGTTAAAAGAGGGTAAATATACATTACTGAATGGATCAGTGCCAAAGTGTTTATAAATATTTGTACGCATATCTTTAATTTTTCTAATATTGATAACGTCATCCGGTTCAACTGGTTCAACAATGGACATCTAAGGTGTCCGGTTTACTTTCCTGTTTGTTTCTAAAAACACTGTTTGAAAAAGGATATACCTTCATCATTTGTTTACTAAAATATAAAGATTCTTTACATAATAAATAAAAGGTTGTTTAAATGATAACTATTGAATAATCAGAAATTATAAAATATAATTTTTTTACCCTTGATGGTAGAGGAGCGAACGAGAAAATAAATAGATAATTTATAACTTAAATAGAAAAATAATAAAATGAAGTAATATACCCTTTATACGGCCTTTGTTTCTACAAGCGAAAGCCAAAACAATAATACTCAAAACTCCCCCTACAACGATTGCGGCAATAATGGGAATCTTGTTGATCCCTACGTCACTGTTTTCATTATTGGAACTAGGGTTACCATTATTTCCAGGATTCTCATTACCTGCATTAATTCATGCAAACTTTATATAACGTCTTGTTATATAAATATGATATAATACAAACCACCACCACATATATCACAACACCACAAATAGTCTTACCTTGATCAACATATCGGATATAACATTTTCCAAGATACATATCTCCCCAAGTCGATGTCTCACACTCTGATTTCAACCGTCTACTCGCCTCTGAAAGACAATCTTGACAATCGCTTAAACTCAAATCTTGTACACACTGTGCCACACCTTGTATGCTCCCAAAATCATCCGTACGAAAGTACTGTCCATTTCCAGTAACAAGATAGTCCAATGCACCATCTCTATGGTTCAATACCTCTGAATTATAGCTGATCGAAGGGCCACATCTCTTACACACCTCTGTCTTGTCATCGACTCCAAAAAATGATGTATCGTCGTACTTTACAAAACATCCTTCTAACTGTATTTCACCACCCGTGGACATAGGACAAGTTGTCTTGAGTTGACTTACAGCGCTAGCGACACAATCTTTGCAATTGGGACAACTAAGGTCACCTCTACATTGGAAGAGGCCGTATACAGGACAATCGGTTTGTGGTGAGATTTCAAACTTTTTGAAGTTGTAGAGAGAGGCCGAGTCAACTATGGAAGTGAATAACGAGTTGACATTTGACTCGTATGGTGACATCGAGGTGAAGTTGAGTTGAGAGCATTGAACATAGACGTTGGAGTCAGCGGTAGAAACTGATAAAAGGGAGAAAATGAAATATAAAACAAGGAACGAAAGAGAGAACGCTTGTTGTAACATTTTCACATGGGACAACTAGTTTGTGAGTCATACACATGCACAAGAACATATGTATATATATAGGCTTAAGTGTTTTTATTTGATTTTATATTGTTCATTGGTTCGTATTAGTTTTATCACGGTATGAACCAATTTCCCACTATGAATAAAGTTGAATCTTTTTGTAAATATATTAAAATGAAAGAAGGCAAATTAATATATAATTCATAATAGTACATATCAACCTAATATATATATATAATGTAAGACTAGTGATTAAACTAAAGATGGAAAGAATTCTTTCTTCATATTAAAAAAAGGTTAGATTCCTTTCTTAGAGCATGTTTGGGATTACTTTTTGAGTTCCTTATTAACTTTTTTTAAAAGTTAATAAGTTAAAAGTTTGTTTGGATAAATCAAAAGAAGATAAAAAAATAGAAAGGAATAATAAGTTTTTAAAAAGTAACTCCTATTTACTTTTCAAAACTACTTATTAACTTTTTGTAAAACTTAATAAAGAGTTTTCAAAATTAATCCCAAACACCCTCTTAGAATAACCAGAATCAGATTGTTTAGAAATATAAGTTTATGATATCAAAATAAATAATTTAAAAATCCAATTTATTATACTAGTGACTTATGACGACTAGTTTGTGAGTCATTTTAGTTCTATCATGGTTTGAACCAAGTTTTTATTTAATTTGATACTGTTTATTGATTCATTTTAGTCTATCACGGTTTGAACCAAGTTTCCACTATAAGTATAATTCAAACATTTTAGTAAATGAAAGAAGATACATTACTAAGTAATAATAATAATAATACATCAACCTAATACATGGAATAATGTAAGACTCGTTATTAAATTAAAGATAAAAAAAATTATTTGTTAATACTATAACGTAATTAACCAGAATTAGATTATTTAAAAGTATAAGCTATGGTACAAAATAAATAATTGAAAAAAAATCCAATTTATTATGTTTCTAGAAGTTTCTATTTGGTTTTCTTTGGTAGTTTGAACTTTGATTCATTGACAGCGAAGGTTTACTTAATTACCAGGAAAAAAAATGGTTAAAAAACGTATTTAACTGATTTAGATTACGAGTGATGACATAGATAAAATCATCACTTTTTAGATGTTATTATCAAGTTATTCCTCCTTTTATTATCATAACTATCGGCTATAGTTTATCCATATTTGTTTAGTTCAACAATTTTAAAATTTCATAACGATCTTAATTAGGTTCGAAGACGAGAGTGCAATAGGGCGAAGGTAGCATTGTAAGTTACGTAAGGTTCTTGCACAAAACCCCTTGCATGCTACTTTCATCCTTTTGCCCTAGATTAGTTAAGGATTAGTTTGATACATTTCTTCATATGATTGTAAGTATGAAATGGCCAATTAGTTAAAGATTTTTGCATGCTACTTTCATCCAGGTTTGCTATTATTTGAATGATGTCATCTTGTAAATCTATATTTGTTTTGATAAGTGAGATGGGTGGAATTTTTAGTTTCTTGTTGGTTGAATAGTAAAAGTCATCACTAAGTACTATTATCATGATCATGGGGAGACACTACCATTATCATGATCAGTGTATCTACATGACCATATAATCAGTGTCGTTGGGCACTAGTATCGTCGGATGATCAATATCGCTGGACATTAGTGTCATCGGATGATCAGTGTCACCAGAACTTATGTTATAGACTTTTTGTCACGACTAGTGCCGCCGGATGATCAGTGTGGCCACTTAGTGTCGTCGGATGAACTTTTTTTCATAGAATTCTTGTTTTTGATCTAAAACCGTAACTTTTTACGTCCAAATCCTTTATCTAGCTTCCATAAAGCTAGATCTAGTCTTTTTACTCCAGAACTTACGTTATAGACTTTTTGTCACGACTAGTGTCGCCGGATGATCAGTGTGGCCACTTCGTGTCGCTGGATGAACTTTTTTACCTAGAATTCTTGTTTTTGATCTAAAACCGTAACTTTTACGTCCAAATCCTTTATCTAGGTTCCATGAAGCTAGATCTAGTCTTTTTACCCCATTTCATACGTAAAAATTCGATCTTTATGTATAAAACCCCATAAAACCTTAAAAACATATTTTTATCTACGTTTCAATATAAGTTTTATTCAAAATCAGAATGTTGCAATGCATGGGCATAACCCACTAGTTGAGAATATGAGACTAAGTGTTCTGTGTTTATTATTTCTATTTTTCTTGCATTACAAAAGTGATCAAAGTTCTCTTTGTAGAGCATTTTACTAGTTCCGTAAACGAACCGAACATTTAGTGAACAGTTTATGAACCGTCGGTGGAAAGTCCGTTCATTTAATAAACGAACGAACATGAACACACTTTTTGTTTATTCAATTAAACGTACGAACATGAACACATGTCTCATTCGTTCATTTACATTCGTGAACGTTCGTTAATGTTCGTTAATTTACGTTCGTTCATTTATTCACTTATGTTCGTTTGTTTATTCGTTCAAAATTATTTATTACTAGTATTAATTTAAAATCAATTTGATTTTTCATATTTTAAAACCCTTAACCCAAATATAAAATCAATTTGATATTTTTATTTAGTTTTGAAATTTTGGATGTAAGTATGATAATATTTTAAACTTTAATTTAGATATTCACGTTTACTTTTAATTGGTGTTCGGTTATGTTCATTTATGTTCATGAACCGTTCATTTAGATAGAATATTGGTAAACGAACATAAACACGTTCATTTTCTTAATGAACAAACATTAACAAGAAAATCCATTCGTTTAAGTGTTTGTGTTCGTTTATTTGTTCAATTAAAGTTAAACGAGCGAACACGAACAAGCCTTTGTTTGTGTTTGTTCGGTTCGTTTACAAGCATATATTTTACAATGCTATATCTACCAAATATAATCTATGACCGCCTAACAAATGTAGGTCTTAGGAGGTCTTCCTTACCTATATGTCCGCTTTCAATAGTGAATCAAAGTACTTCATGAGTTGTAGACAAAGGAGAAGTTGGGTGCAAGGGATCATGTTAAATAAGAACATAAATGAAGGCTGCCTAATTTGTTTTTATAAGTTTGGATGGGTTTCAACGGTCCGTTTCTAATACCCAATCATCAATATGTGACACCTAAAACCATCAAACACATGTTTGCGACAGTCCGGTCGTCGCAAGTAGGTTAATTACAATCACTATTGCGACTGAATTCTATTTTTCAATGAAAAAGTAAGTAGCTATATCACGGATGTTTTTACGACATAACATGTTTCCATCAGAATGGTTTTGACGCCTGTTGTAACAAAAACTTCGCAATGATTTTTACGAACGACGAATCATTTTCAACGGTATAGTTTGCGACAACTTTGCTAAGGTTTCTTGCCCACAGTTGCCATAATTTTGTTGAGAATCGTTCTTCTAATAAAAGACTAAATGGTTTTGTCATTTTGCATCACCATATTTCATCTCACAAGTTTTCCCCCTGAAAACCATTTATATCATTCATTTAATATTTCTATATTTAGTTTTTTGTTTTTGGAAAATTAGATAAATAAACATTTAATAAATCAATTCATCATTATTACCACTAGCTAACATTTTTTTAAAAATTATCATCAAAAGTGAACATTTTTAAAAAATCAAGAATTAAAACATAAGATATTTTAAAAAAGCGAGTTTTCAAATTTTATTATTAAAAAAATAATTTTTAAAATTTTATTATAAAAAAACAAGATTTTTTAAATTTTACATGTAAAATTTGAAAATACTACGTTTGTATTTTAAATAAGTATGTGTTATAATAAATTTTACAAATATTTAATTAGTAGTTTTTTAATTAAATTTGATATTTATAAATAATTTTTTATTTTGATTTATAAATTTTAATACTTACTTTTTAATAAAATTAAGAAACTTACAAATATTTATTTCTAAAAGTGTATTATATTTTAAACTTTATTTTTTTTAAATGACGAGATTTTGTTTTTCAAAAAATATGTTTACAAGTTTCAATTCTAATTTATTAGCTTTATTTTTTTCATATTTAATTTTGGAATTTTAAATTCAATTGTGTCGAAATAATAAGAAGTGAAATTTTTAAAATTTGGAGTTTTAAATTTTGAATTTAAAAGACGATATATTATTGAAATTTAAATTTTATTTGTATCTTTTTATTATTTTTTTAATAAAAGATTTAAGATTAAAAGTTTTGCGAGATTTTCCACATACAAATACAAATAGTATCCGTCAATCAGAACATCTTGATAATGATTTTGAGGAAATTTTATATTCTCCTAATTTTCTAATTGGACTTACACTATCGGGTAATGACGTTATAGAAGCGAAGATTATATTTGGTAGCAACATTGGTGATCACAATTTTATCCCTATAATTGGGTTAACATATTCAGGCAAAAGAATTTCATCAAAACTTCAAATAAGAAAATATACCATTGTTGTATGTTTTACAATGACCATGAATAATAGTTTAGGGCAACCACTTTCAAATGTTGGTTTGTATTGAAAGATTCGATGTTTATTCATGATCAGCTGTATGTTTCATTATCAAGAGTTAAAAGTAGAGATAGACTCAAACTATTAATCTTTGGTAAACATTAAAAATTATCAATACCATGTCAAATGTTGTATACAATGAAGTATTTTCAAATTTGTAAACAATCATTGTAAGATTTCATTTGACATGTAATTTACTGTATTGTAAAAGTACACAACTTATGAAATATATTTTCATGTATTTTTTGATGTTGCGATTACTATCATCCATATAATTTTAACATGTAAGAAAATGAAAAGTTACAAAAACAATATCATACTTGTATAAAAAAGTTTTTAAGATATTTATCAATATAATCTTAACGTTTCAGCTCTTGTAACACACAGGGTTAAAGCTAGTTTATAATAAAAACCTTTTTGTATTAACTAGTTTTTGCTTGTTAACAACGAGTGGGCACGTAGTCACGCATTAAAGCGGGAGTGTTAAAATTTGTAAGGTTTAGTTTCGAAACGGTATTCATGAAAACTCGGTTTTGAATAAAATATATTTTGAAATGGAAATAAAAATGCGTACAATGCTACAGTAAATTCAGAATTTTGTCAAACATCATAGTTTAAATGTTAGAAGAGAAAAACAAAACATATACCTAATATTAATTATAAATATTATAATAATAAAAAAAACTAAATCCATGAGAAAAGTGGACGAACTGACAGACCAGGGGTGCTAGGGATCGAACACGCGTCGCGATGAGGGCGTTGAAGTCACAAACCACCAATGCAACGGCCAAATAAGAGAACTGATTCCATACATATATAAAACGTACCCGGCGACGGCGTGTTATAACTTGTCAAATTCAGTTTTCCACAAGCATTGGTATTAACACTACGAAAAATTAACGTACAAAGGCTAATAATAAAAAGCACGTCGACATGTAAAAAAAGATTAAAAAAAACATTAAAAAAGAAAACCTGAGGCAATTTCGACGACTTGTGCGTTTGTGATTTGACTACCATTACATTATAACGAAAGCTCAGTTTGAATGAAACTTATATCGAAACGTTTATAAAAAACATTGAAAATGGTATATTCGAAATTTTATAAAAATCATATTTTAAAAGTTATAAAAGGAAAATAAAATACACTAAAATGTATTTAAAACCAAAAAAATAATATAAAAATCAAAAGATTAGATTACAAATTATGTCTTTTATCTTTATAGCAAATTGCAAGTTATGTCATTTGGCTTAAAAATTAATCTGGATGTCCTTTTTTTGAAACTTTTGCAAACAATTTATCATTTTCACTAACTGGAGTTAACTTTTTCAGTTAAGTCTGATAATGTGCAAGGGATTGTCACTTTACTATATAAAAAAATCTGTTTCTATTCTCTCTCTAAATACACACTTTCTTCCTCAAACAAAACCCATAACCACCATCATCTTCATCTCCAACCAAATTCTAGTAGAGGAAGACCACCACCATTAAAATACTGTCATTGAACTCCAAAACCCACAACCACCATCATCTTTGTCTCCAAACAAAACCCACAACCACCATCATCTTCATTTCCTTCCGTTGAACTCCAAAAAACACCGCCACTGCCGCATACCTGGCTACCACCACCATTAAAAATCCTGATTAGGTATCGCATGGGAAATTGATTTTGGGTTTCTCAGGGGAGGAAAAAAGCTACCACCTCCACTGCCGCCAACCAGGCTACTTACAATTCTTGTCTCTCCGGTTGATATATGCCTAAGATTCCCATATTGAGAAGTTGCTTAAAAACTTTAATCGACGATGATCCTCGTTCGAACTATGAACCGAATTGTGGGTGTCTATTTCAATATTCTATATCCTCAAACTGCACTAGTGAATTCCCCCAAACCCTAACCCTACTACAACTAATGGTCCCTTAAACTAGGTTCCCTAGTTGAACCCTAAAATTGGTTTGAACAAGATTCCCTAGTTAAACCCTAAAACTAGATGCCCTAAAACTTCTGAAACCACTACAATCACATCATCATATCACACCTAATCGGCCCTTGAACCAGATCTAAACCACCATGGTAAAGCGAAGTGAGCAAGGGAGAGGGATAGATAAATCATTGGGAGAGGTGAGAGATATAGATCATGTGAGAGATTGAGATGAGAGTGGTGACGGTTGTTTTCTGATCTCAAAGGATGATGATGACGTGGGTAGGCTTGGGAAGCTAACCACGTAAGGACACCACCAGTTGCGAAGGCAAAGCGAAGGAATCGTTGGATAATAAGAGGAGACCTGAACTGATAAGACCACACAAGTAAACAGTGGCAGGTTGGGAAGTGAGCCTCCAAATATCCTAGACGGCGCAACACTTTCCAACGCCACCTGAAAGGAGAAAGTGCAGAGGACTCAGAGCCAGAACAGTAACCTCTCCATATAGCAATTTGAGGATAAAGCAGGTCAAACCCTAGGATAGGTTTCGACGAAGCAGGTATGGGGAAATGTAGAAGTTCAGCAATTACACTAGTTTTGGTGTCCCTTACAATACCGAGGAACTGCCTCTTGGTCAAAGGAGCTCAGGAATACCTGAAAAGGAAGGTAAGGATCTTTCAAGGACCACCCCCATTGATCCAAGGAATCACACTATAAATAAGAGATCGCTAGCAGGTATACAATCATTCACTCTCAACTACTTTTGTATAACATTTCTCTTATCCTTTTACTCTCACCTTCACGAGACTCCCTTACCCGATTCTCACGCCGGAGGTGGATCGCAGGGGACCCTCCCCTATGGTGAGCCTAACGGTTTGTTCGTCTTAGCATGATCTCAAGGACCCCGACGATTGGATTCTAGTATCCGGTGCAGCAACATATGACGATATTGATTGTTTTCCAGTTCTCCGATGGTCTTCTCAAGATCTCTGTTGAGTTTGGAGATAGGGTGGGAGTCTTCTAAACGAAGGAGGGGGTTGGGTGTAAGTGATCCATAAGTTGTGTTTTGATATTTTTTTTTTGTAAAACAAGAGTGGGGATAAAATGACATTAATACCTCTCATGTGAGGGACACATTACTATAGTTAACGCCATTTTTGGATGGGGTTAATGGAAATGACGAATTATGTGTAAAAGTTTCATAAAAGGACATAAAATGTAATTTTTTAAGTCAAAAAGCATAATCTATAATTTTCTATAAAGATAAATGACATAATTTGTAATTTACTTATATAAAAATTTAAAAGTTAGAAAACAAATTTAAGACGGTGGAGATGAAATAAAATAATAAAAATCCAAATTTAAGATGGTTGGATGAAATGAAAAGTGAGTGGCGGCTTTGTGAGGAAATAATATATAATAATTAGAATAAAAAGCTTAAAAAGAAATTTAAGATGGTGGGGGATGAAGTGAAAAGTTAGTGGCGGCTGCTTCCTACAGAGGGAGGTGTTGAAGTGGAAACTCGAAATGTATCGGTGATTGGAAAAAACTGAACCGAATTATGAATTTGATGTTCGATTCAGCTTATGGATATTCTTTTTTTTCGGTTTATTCGGTAAACCGAATAAATCAAATACGTGATAACTACATACGTTGAATTAAGTTTATTCGGTTTATACATTTTTTAATTTTATTTATTTGGTTCGGTTAGACAAATTCCGACGGTTCAGTTAACGAATAAGCCTAAAAAATGTAAAACCTAATGATAAGAACTGAATAAATCGAGCTAACCGAAAACTGAACCGTTGAACACCCATATGTGACATCGAACCCACGTTTGTAGGGTGAGATCTAGGGAGTTAACCACCAGGGTGGAGCGAAATTTTGGTTACTGAACTGTTTAAGTAAAAATTATATCTATTTTTATTTGACAACTGAATGAATAGTATTGTTTTGTCATTTAGTGATTTTTTTTTTAAATTCTTTTGTTTATTTCAATTGTTCCGCCTATATTTGTGTTCGTCATTATGATATTTTACAGTGAAGTGACATTTACTTTTACGACGGTGTACAACGTTTGAGTTTTTTTCTTTTGTTTTTTAAATTGTTGCGTCAAGATTTTTATTTTTTTACGTTTGATTTAATTCTTTTGTTTTTTCTTTTGCGTTCAAGTTTCTTGACACTACGATTTCAGGGTTCAGGGTTAAGTGACATTTACTTTTACGACGGGGTACGATAGAGGGTTTTACAGTAGAGAGACGACCGTCGTGACTTGATTTCAGGGTTCACGGTTAAGTGACAGTCGTTGCGACATGTTTTTATATACGGGGTATGTTTTAGGATTTTATGACGGAGTGACAGCCGTTGCCGCAGACGAACCGAACCGATAACGAACAAACTCCCTCGAATATGAGCGAACATCATTGCTGCTAGCATTGGTGTTAACGGAACTGATATTGATATTCGCTTTTATGGTTTGCGATGAGCCGAGCCTTTGTCACGCTGTGAATCAAAGGGAAGAAACGACTAAATTTCGGTCGTGTAGGGCAACTTTTTCATAAACAGAGCGCGCGCAATGTACGGGTCAACCCAACTAGTATGTATAAAACTTAAAATAGGTTTTTTTTTTTTTTTTGAAAGACAAATTTCTTTATTTTCATGGAAGTTGGACTTGAACCCATGACCTTCACAATTCTTAGTGTTCCTAGAGGATTTTCCTCTACCAATAGGTTATTTATCATACGTGATCCAACGAGAAACATGTTTATATAAAACTTTTATTTAAAACGGTAATAGGTTTAATTATATAAAAAGGTGCGACCGGGTAACCATAAGATAAATGCCGTAATATTCCCAAAATGTGTCTTTAATAATTACGATAATACTTTTTATGAAAGCTTGATACAAAAGTGTAATTATTACTTGATTGATTTTATTATTAGTTTTTCAATCTTCACAAGCGCTCAAAAATAAAGTATGAAGTCCTTGAAAATAAAATTACTTAAATATATCTCGTCTCGAGCGGAAGTTGCATTTAATCCGCTATGATATGAGTAGAAAGTGATGACGCTTACTATTTTAATTTTAAAGGAAAATTTCTAAATTACTGTTAGGGTGAGAATTGAACCCACGACCTCGTTAAATATTGGTGTTTTCAGAAGATTTTTTCTTTCATTATTGTGCCACCAACCCTAATGTAAGTGACGACGCTTACTAAAATCCTTTATAACAATTTTTTTTCTAAACAATCCATATTAAAAAAACTTCATTGTTCCCAAGTTAAATTTCTTTTTTCCGAACGACTTCAAACCCAAAGATATCCCAAGATCTTGTACCTCCTTCAGATCTTTCACCGGACTGATTTCTGAACGTTCCATTTATTCCCGTTTGATTATTCGCAAATTGAGATATGTGAATCGCTAATCCAATCATTATGTCTCGCATTTCTTCTAGTGCTTAAGTAATTTTTTCAATTTTTTTCGTTCAGCTACGATGGTGGATTGACATCCGTTTCTGCACGACTACCTTCTTCTCCATCTGGATTTTCATCTGGTTATATTTTAGTAATAGCCCTGTTGAATTGTGTTGATTCCAAGGATAGCTAGCTTAGGTGAAAGGCGTGGTCATATTCGAGATGTTGGTCGAACAATAAAAAATCCATCCCCCGACATTACTACTAGTTCATATGTACACTCCTCAAAATATAAACAAGAGCAAGAACAGTGTCGGCAACAACAAGAACAACAAGAAATAACAAGACAATTACAAGAACAAGTAAAGCAACTACTTGCAATGGTCAACTAACAAGGATTGTCAAGACAAGAGTGTGATGAAGATGATTAGGTATTGGTAGCATGTTCATGAATAAAGTGGTAATTTGTAGAATGTTATTTTTTATATATTTGTGGTAATCATTAGATTAGTATGATTTGTACATTTGTAATTTGTAGATTGGTATTTTGTTTGAAAAAACCTGGAAAAAACTTTAAAAAAATATTCAAATAGTTATATAGGTGAAGACTGAATAGAATGCAAGAAATGACTTAAAATGATACAATATAAACCATGAGAATTATTTATCCACCAAGGTAAATTTACATTTTAATCCAAAAATAAAGACGAGTGAAAAGTAAAAAGTTGATATTTCTTGGTAAATTCACATTTTCGGCAGACTTTCGCGTGCTTTCAGTAACAGGGTGGCATTCTCGGTCCATAAGGACCGAATGTAATTGGCTTATTGATTTTTTCGTTGTTCTCTATGGCCTTTTGTACCTTTACTAAGGCTTCGTCTGCCTTATCTTCGACTTCTTGTGCTTTTTTTTTTGCTGATGCTGCTTCTGATTTGGCTGATTTTGCTACTTTTTTGGCCTTGTTTGCTAAATTTAGTTTAAAATATGAATCAAAAGCTTTAGAATTTACCCAGCATACATTCAATGACGTTTGGTTTGCAAAATTCGTTGTTATTGGAATTAAAATTAAGAGGGATTTGAATTTCTTTAGTTGATTGATTTGATTGGAATTAATTCCAATTCTAATTTTTTTCCAACCAACCAAAAATGTTAAGTAATGAAATTTAAATTACAATTCAACTGAAATTCTATGAATTTTGCCAACCAAAGAAGGTCTTATAAATAACATTTTAAACAAGTAACGTGTATTTGTCATCATCAATGATGATGATATGTCATTGTTACTAAAATAGAGAGATTATTTGCAATTTAAATAAAAGAGTACGGTCAAACAAAAACTATTAAATAATTGGAAATCATAGAATATCACCTTTCGAACACTGAGCGAGAAAAAAATATATATATAATCTTAATTTATAGATGGGAGAAACATAATTATAAGAATCAGTCTTTTTATAATCGACCGGAGGAAATGACTTAAGAATTATATAATCTTAATTTCTTAATATTCTTTTTTATGAAAAGTAATATTTATTTTGAAGTTAAATGCAAGTTTAAAACGAAGATGAGTACACAACCCAAGTCGAGAACTCCACTTACAACGAAGATATACGATGGAACTTGTTTTTTTAAATATATCATTAGTGATTCTCTTTTATATATTGTTGTAGAAATATTTTATGTATAATCTTCATTTTGATAACATAAAGCAATGTACCTTTGTTGCTGCTAAAACATGTACCAGCTGTCGACCACAGATAGGAAAGAAAGATGAAAACCCAATTTAGTACAACTTTCAAATTGAACCTTCTGCTCCTCTTATTTCTTTTATGGGAAGGATCGTTACCGTTACCGTTATTTAGATGATTGCCACTACCTGCATAATTAATTCTCGCGTACATTATATATATAAGTATGATACTCTATACAAACCAGACCATAACAAATTACATGCCTACCATGATCAGCATATCGGATATAACATTTCCTGAGGTACATATCACCCCAGGTTGACGTCTCACACTCTGATCTCAACCGTCCACTTGCCTCTTGAAGACAATCTTGACAATCGCTTAAACTCAAATCTTGTACACACTGTGCCACACCTTGTATGTTCCCAAAATCACCCCCACGAAAGTATTCTCTGTTTCCGCCAACTAGATATGCCAACGCAACATCTATACGGTTCAAGACATCTGAATTGTAGCCGATCGAAGGGCCACATCTCCTACACATCTCCATCTTGTCCTCGACCCCGAAAAATGATGTATCATCGTACTTTACAAAACATCCTTCTAACTGTATTTCACCACCTATGGACATATGACAAAGTGTCTTGATTTGACTTATGGCACTAGCGACACAATCTTTGCAATTGGGAGAGCTGAGGTCACCTCTACATTGGAAGAGGCCATAAACACTATCGCTTTGTGGTGAGGTTTCAAATTTGTTGAAGTTGTAGATAGAGGCCGAGTCACCTAAGGAAGTCAATAGCAAGTTGACGTTCGACTCGTATGGTGTAATTGAGGTGAAGTTGAGTTGAGAGCATTGAAAATAGACGTTGGAGTTTGCCTTAGAAACCGATAAGAGGGAGAAAATGAAAGATAATTTGAGGAACGAAAGAGAAAGAGGTTGTTGTAACATTTTCACAATTCTCTAGTGACTTGTGATAACTAGTTTGTGAGTCATACACATGCTGGCACATATGTATATATAGGCTAAAATGTTTTTATATAATTTTATACGGTTTATTGTTTCGTATAATTAGTTCGATCTATCACATGCAGTTTGAACTGATTTTCCTATATAAAAAACACTAGGTTAAAATCCCGTGTACTACACGGGTTAAATAAATAAAATGTTATATATTTAGTATTAAAAATTTTATATTTTTAAAAACACGTGTAATACACGGGTTGAATAAACCAGTATATTACATCGGTTGAATAAAATATAATGTAATTTGTTAACAAACACACTTGTCAAAATATGTTTTTAAAAAATGTAATTTGTCGTGACAGTTATAAGGTCTGTTAAGTAAAATTTTAAAACATTTTTTTTCAACTGAGTATTAATTTTTTAATTTAATTGATAAATGTTAGTTACTATTAAGTTCATTTGATTGATGATATAATAACTATTTATAATTAAATAATAAGTATTCATAATTATATTTATTAATATATAGATTATTATTTAATATGAGAGACAAATAGAAAATCTAATATTTAATAGGAGAGAGAGGCGGGAAAATAAAGATAAGGAGTAACCAGAGAGCGACACGTGTCCTGAAGAGATTTTCATTTATTAGAGTAGTAAGATTGACTCATTTTAGTAAATAAATTAGAATGAAAGCGGGTAAATTAATAAGTAACAATAATACAACAGCCTAATATATCGAATAATATAAGACTTGTGATTAAATTAAAGATGGAAAGAATTCTTTTTTTAATATTATAAAAAAGGTTAGATTCCTTTCTAACCTTTTTTTAGAATAGCAAACACTCCTACTTTCCTACTCTTAAATATAAACTACTAGTTTAGATCCCGTGTCTACACATGTGGTGAAAAATATTAATATATAAATTTTTTAAATATTTATGTATATATTTTTCAGGTGTAAAATATATTACATATACTAAGAATAGAAAACCAATTCTAAATATGTAAAACTTAATATATAATTGAGTTTCGAAAATACGTTAATTACTATTTAATGTAATTTGACTTTCAATTACTATTTGATTGAAATAAAAGTTATATAATTAAATTTCAAAGTTTCTTATAATAAGGGATAATTTAAAATAAATATGTTTTATTAGTAAAATTAGTGTTTTCTTTAAATATATATTATATTAAATATAGAAGTGTATTAAATAAGAGAGAGAAGCGAGAAAAAATGATAAGAATGAATTTGGAGGCGACACGTGTCACTAAAAAACATTTATTTATTATATAGTATAGATTCTTCATTATAGTACTCGAACCCTCAATCTAATGGGGAGGGACACGACTATTTAAACGCCTTGATACCACTAGGCTACAAGTCAATTGGGCAATCCTCGTTTTTTTATAACTTGCTTATGATATGAAACGCCAAAAACCCTTGGGTCTCCACTACGCGAACTATGACACACTTTATGTGTTATAGTTTCGGTGTCATAAAAAAACACGGAGTGCACATTAAAATACGCATGTCATCTTGTAATTATCATCTTATAAAATCTCAACACCCAACCCCTTAATCCTTTCTAGCGTATGATGTCTCAAAAATCCAATATGACTTAGGGTTTCGTCTCTTTCAACTTAATCCTTTTTCGCGCTCCTACTTCCCAATCATCCAGACTCCCCCTTCCGGCAAACATCCACGCGACAGGGGCAGCGATAGGGTTGCTGACCGGTGGGAAACAGAGAAGATGAAGACGATGACCGATAGCGGTTATGAGGTAAAGAGATGATCAGGATTTATAGGCGGATCTAGCGCTAGGGTTCCACTGTGGCCTTGGCGGAGGAGGTAAGGCTGATGAGGGGGAACCCGACTACGACAACCCTAAAATAGGCTGATCATAAGTTGGATTTACACTTTGGCATAATAGTTCTTAAACTAAGAATTTGATTCAAACGCGACGGAAACTTAGTTCATACATTGCAATTAAGTCTTTATATCACAAACCGAAACATAAATTGCTTGGAATCAAGATCAACAACTTCAAGGATGTCAATATTCAAGCCGAGTATCCCCTTTCAACCAAAGCATCCAAAACTTCACGAGTTTACCACAACCTGATAATTGATCAACCTGATGCACACTAAAAATTTAGATACGTTGAGTGAGCTCTAATCTAAAATCATACTTTAAACTTTAGCATAAAACCCATTTGTTCTCTTTAACTTCAATCAAAACATTATCTTATAAGTCAGAAATATTTATCTTTATCTTTATCTTTATCATCATCAACAATCAAGCTTGAACTCGTGCAAGACTTTTATAACATTCTTGTACTCGAACAAGGCTTCTTTATCTTGCTTGCACACGTGAAAGACTCACGTGACATGCTAGTACTAGTCGTACAAGGCTCCTTTATGTGCTTGGGGTTCAATCCAATACTTCTATTACTAGCCTGCAAGGCTCAGTTTGCATGTAACAAGACTCCTTTAACTTTTTACGACTATAACATACTTTAACTATACATTGGCTCCCACTTAACTATCACATTTAGCACATTAAGGCAAACAATCAAGTAAGCACACTTTATCAATCAATAGCACGTAACATAACTCTATTTCTTTATCATATTTCTTTAGCTTTATACTTTATCATTATATTTATATTCTTATTCATGAAAGAATACTTTATAAGTGTGTGTACATCAACCCAAAATGTATAAAAAGACACTTAGAACTCACATTATGTCCTTTTACTATTCCAAATGAAAGCCTTTAGCTAGGTGGACTGTTTTACAATCTTCAGGAAGATTCACACGTGAACCATGTCAATTTAGGGAAACTTTTGTCTAACTTTTGCCTAGACTTTTGTCCAAACTTAATGTTCGTCCGATTACTTTCGTCCGAAGTTTAGAGGCTTCGCCCACACAATTTCGTCCGACTACTTTTGTCTAACAGTTTGATGTTTTATAAAAATCATTTGGGAAATAATCTTTGTTTTATAAAAAGATGGTTTTAAAAACTTGTTTAGATTATATAAAAACTTATTTTATAATCTCTCCCAATTCCCATTAAGCTTTAACCTTCTTGTGTTGACTTTGTTGACCCGAACATTTTCATCATTGTTGAACGTCTAACTTGTGATTAATGATTCATCAAATCATGTATAGGGACATGTATGTGGTATATGACGATCTTTAATCAACAAATACTAACACTAGTTACTAATTCCTTATCATTATCAAAACAATGGATTAGCAAATCTTGAATTAGCATTAAACCATTGTTATCCCAACACATCGGATTAATTTGGATGTCTTTGATAAAGGCAACGGGATTTGGAGTAGAGGTGCTCAAAAGAACCGGAACCGAATCCGATCCGATGGATTATCCGAAACCGGATCCGGCTAGAACCGGTTTTTTTTTGAACCGGACCGGATTTTTTGAGAACCGCCGGATCCAGAACCGGTTCCAAGGTTTTGTCCGGACCGGATAAAAATCGGACAAAAATCGGACAAAATGGAACTGGACAAAATCGGACACAAAAAAATCCGGAAAAAAACCGGTTCCAATCGGATAAAACCGGATCCGATCCGGAACCGGTTCCATAAAAACCGGTTCCAATCGGATAAAACCGGATCCGATCCGGAACCGGTTCCAAATAGGTTCCAAGTCTCCACTCCCATAACCGGATCCGATCCGGAACCGGTTCCAATGGGTCCGGTTCTTGACCATCGTTGACGGAACCGGTACGGATCGGATCCGGAACCGGTTCCGGAAAAAAACCGGTTTGTGCACCTCTAATTTGGAGTAGGGTTTTCAAAAATGCTAATGATCTTAACGACAGGGAAATTATTTCTTTATCTTCGATAAAGAAAAAAGTGGGTAGTGGAGCTGCCATTTATTTTGGTATGGTAATTGGGTGGGAGGTGAAATCCTTTCATCTAGTTTTCCTAGAGTATATCGGTTAGAATCTCATAAAGAATGTCGTATTAGTGATCGTCGTATTGATAAAGTTTGGGTGTGGAGTTGGAGATGATCAGGGGGGAAGAGTGTCAATTTCGTGGCCTCATGTCTGATCTTGCGGATTGCTCGTTGTCTTTGGAGAACGACTCTTGGGTGTCGGATTTTGATATGCAAGAGGAATTTAAAGTCAAATCGGTTCGGAAGAGTATTGATCGGGGTCTTCTTCCAACTTCTACTCATGTCACGAGATGGGTCTGGAAAAAAGTTAACATTATGGTGTGGAGGTTACTTCTTCACCGTCTCCCAACTAGGGTGAATTTATGTAACAAAGGTTTGGACATTCCCAACATTACGTGTATTTTTTGTTCAAATCAGGTGGAATCTTCCCATCATGTTTTTGGGGAGTGTTCGATAGCTTTAGCGGTTTAGAAACCTAACACGGCGTGGTTAGAGGCACCACTAGAAAACTGAGCATTTACGACCGCATTTTCGGTCACAGTTGCAATGTTGCGACCGTTTTACGACCGAAAATGCGGTAGGAAAAATGCACGTCCCAATTGCCCTATTGCAACCGAATTGCGACCGCAACTCCATTTTGCGATGACAAAAACCGTTGCTAATTTTGCGACCGCCACAATTTGCTACCGTTTTGCGACCGCTTTTTCTACCGTTTTGCGACCGCATCAGTTGCCACCGATTTGCAACCGCTTCAGTTTGCCACCGCTTCAGTTGTGACCGTTTTGCGACCGCTTCAGTTGCCACCGATTTACAACTGTTTTGTTACTAAAATGTTTTTAATTTTTTTTATTTTAAACGTGCTAATAATGCTCATATTTTTATAATATAACCGGTTATCAAGATTTCAAAATTATATAAAGCAATTCATTACAAATTAAAATTTTAAATAAGGATATGTTCTGATAACATAAGCATATATATATAATTCAACTATCTAAACTTGCTGTAAAAAACATGGTAATATGAACAAATACAGAATGACACTCTGGTTATAGCTCAAGAACAACACACAACTCACAAGAACAAGAAATATACAGATCATTAATACATCGATCTCGCAAAGTCTCACACTGTATACCTCCTATTAGGTTCAACAACTTGATGAACCATAGGAAACTCCTACGAATGACAACAAAGGAGAGGAAACGCAGACGAGAGAAATTTAGGTGTGCGAATGAACTTATCTCATCCCCTAACATGCAGCCAAACATTAGCTTTTATTGGAAAACCCTAAACCAAGAAGCCAGCTTCCTTGAGGTTCCTGATTTTGTCTTGTGCAGTACCCTTTACGCCTGATACTATGGCTGCAAATTCAAAGAGAGATTTTGTCTTGTGCAGTACCCTTTACGCCTGTTTTCAGGCGTTGCAAGCGGTTAATAGAGTTCAAACAAGCGACCGTTTTTGTAACAATTTACACTACTAGAAAACTGGGCATTTGCGATCGCATTTTCGGTCGCAAAATGGTCGCAAATGCCCTGTTGCGACCGTTTTGCAACCAAAAATGCGGTAGGAAAAATGCACGTCGCAATTGCCCTGTTGCTACCGAATTGCAACCACTACTCATTTTGCGACCAAATTTGCTACTGTAAAAGCCGTCGTTAATTTTGCGACCGCAACAGTTTGCTACCGTTTTGCCACCGCTTACCAATGTAAAAGCTGTCGCTAATTTTACAACCGCAACAGTTTGCTACCGTTTTGCCACCACTTTTGCGACCGTTTTGCCACCGCTTCAGTTTGCCACCGATTTGCCACTGCTTATGTTGCGACCGCTTCAGTCGCCACCGATTTGCGACCTCTTCATTTGTAACCGTTTTGCTACCAAAATGTTTTTTAAATTTCTTATTTTAAACATGCTAATAAGGCTCATACTTTTAAAATATAACCAGATATCAAAATTTCTAAATTATATAAAACAATTCATTACAAAATAAAATTTCAAATTAGGTTATCGTAACAAATCCAAACATTCAAAATAAACAGTTTATAACCTAACTTGATAATTGACCGTTTTGGCCCATAGCTTTTAAGATTGTTTCAATGTTTGTCATCCTTTTAAGCATAACATCTTTCTCCATCTTATATTTTTCCTTTCTCTTCTTCTTTTTCTTTAACGTTCTACTTGATAACCACGTTAATTTTTTCTATCTGCAGAACAACCAATGCATAGAGTCAAGAAGTCAGAATTAAAATCACACGTTTAAACCCGAACCCATTTTGGACAAAACATATTTTGACCGAACCAAATCAACATTTTTTTAAAACAATCTTTTCTGACCCGAACATGGCATGACCCGCTATCCAACCCACCCGTTTTATCATGCTTAATTGGAATTTATAAGTAAACCCTAGTCACAATACAAGAAAAAAGTACTTGCAGATGATCCTATTTACAGAAATCAAGCAATAAATATATGAATGAACTGATAACCGAGTTTTACAACTCAAAAGCAAAATTCAATATAATATATGACATGAAAAGCAAAAATCATCATGATGTGAGATTACTATAGCTAATAATTGATCAGATTCCTTAGGATAACATCATAAACTCTACAACAGCTTATAATTTCACAAATTTAACTAACCATAGTTTGCAGATTACTTGTGATTGAGTTTAAAGGATGCATAAAAATGACTACACATAGATTCATCAATTTTACTACTTTTATGGTAAGAAAGCATCATGTTTTGAGATTAATGTTGACAACAAATTAGAATAAAGGTGGCAATTTCTACTCATCTATATATGAAAAAGATTAACGATGAGTCGATGACAAAAGACTATTATTTATTTTTTCTATATTATTTTTTGTTTTCTTCTTTTCTATAATATTTTCTGTTTTCTTTAAGTTTGGTTATTTAGCTTAAAAATAATCTAAAATAAATCAAAAATGAAAAGAAAAAATTATTACGCATAGTAAAGTGCAGTCACATTAAAACATTTAGTTATTGTAAAATGATAAAAATGAAGAAACTAAAAGTAGAATGTACCTTCAAAATAATTATAGCTACAACACCAACCACGATACAGAAGAGCAAAGCCGTAATGCATCGATCAGTTGCAACCTACATAATGAGTCAAGTGAGCAACTAGAAAGAACAAAAAAAAAAGGGCTGTGAATAGTTTAAAGATTGAGCTGCTTACCAATTTCCTTCACTAATTGAGAAGTCTTCTTGATTGAAAAATGGATTGAATCAAGTTCATTAACGATTCTACTCATTTGTTCTGTTGCAAATTTTAGTCCACATGCAAGAAACAGATAATGATTACTCTCCACAAGTTTAAAAAACTGAACTATTCAACAAGGTAAGATAGCATACTTGTGCTTTGAGTGCTGCTGCAGTCTCAGTTCCTACATTTATTGTCTCATGAACAACCTATTAAAATCATGTCAGAATATAAAATTAACAAAGTTATAGACAAAATGTGACATGGATATTATTGCATTAGTAACACTGCTAGTTCTTTATATGATTATGTTATAGCCCATCAATTTGTACAAAGTATAGAACTGTTTCCTAAAAGTTACTAAACTTTTTTTACCGTTCAATAGCTTGGTCATTTTCATCCATCATTTGATGACCATTATCCATTAGTTGCTGATTTGTCATAGCTGAAATATAAACATAGTCACTTAAATTTTACTCATAAGTGATGAGGTGAGATGTAATACAACAAATTAAATTGGTACCACGTTCTTACTTGAGGCTAGTAAGCCATTATCTTCCTCAAATCCTTCAGCTGGCCCACCAAGGAGATCGACACGTTTGTTCTGAATGTTGGTTGCATATCTAGATCACCCAACAAAAGCACATATAAATCAACCACATGGTGTGCAAAAATTAAGGTTATGATTATTTATACTTTTGGACTTACTGTTTTTTCAGTGCAACATATGAATTCAACTCCTTGACCTGAGGAAAAGTGGAATATTATAATCAGAAGAAGAAAGATGCAATCATGTGTATTATAGCACAAACAAAATATTAAATGAGACTACACCATTGATTGTTTTTTCTCATTCAGTATCTTACTTTTGTAAGAAAATGCATTTCATGTCCATGTATTAGGCGATATTATTAGTATAGGGGCCGGCCCATTTATGCTATGTCAGCCGGCCCTAGGTTCCTGTGTACATCCCTATATAAATATATATATCATATTGTAATCTTAGAATACACAAATCAATATACAATACAATTTACTAAGTTTATCTCCCTGGTGGTGGGACATAAGCACATATTATTTAGAAAAAAAAATAACAGAACAATTGTGCGGGTCAACTCAACCTAAATCAGTTCAAGCCATACCAATAAACAGACTGGTTCAAATCACACCCAAGGATCTGAAACGCACCTTGAATCCCACTTTGTTGTCAAGGCAAGAATGCCAATCTGCTTTCATGTCTTTCAAAGGAACTCAATCATGAGGCCTGTTAGAAAAAAAAAGTAAACAATGTGGTCAACTTAAACAAAAAAATGATAGAACAGTAGAACTAAACACAATTGTAGGGCATTTTGCACTAGTAAAAACTGCACAAAAACACCTCTTTGGCAAGATGAATTACTTTTTAGTGTCAGTTTTAAATTATAAAACACACTTGACAAATAATATCCAAATTAAACAACTAAATGGTTATACACTTACCAAGGCTAGCATGTCACTCAGATAACTCCTAAACGGGTCTGTTGTGCCGGTCACAGTCACCAAATACATCAAAGTGTACAAAATGCATGAAGCAGTTCTTGTAGTAACCTCAGTGAGTACCAACTGGAAACGATGGATTAGAATAAATCCACTATTTTTAAAAAATGAGGATGTTACAATAATCCTTGTAATTCAACCATCACCACTGGATTCAATATCAGAAAACTTGACTAACTGTTGAAGTTTTCCATACTGAATAGATTAATTTGGTGACTGAATGAATAAGTAATGAAATCATCATACCAAAAAAATAGTGTTACAACTACCATCCTATTATATATATGATAACAATTCTTACTACAATAATTACTTACTTATCTTGTGAGAAATTAGTGAAGATTGCAACAAATTGAACAAGTTGTCCATACTCAGCTAGTCAGCTTTGTCTGCACCAGTATCTCTAATAAATTTCGGTGCCAAATCCGCCGTAACCTAACAAATTCACAGGAATAACAAATGAACTTCCTATATTTGATTAATTTTCCAAAATGCTACAATCAAAAGCAAATGAAATTTGATTTCACAAACACAAATCATGATATATGAGTTAATTTACAACCCTGAACACAATGTGATTCAACCTTATTAAAGAGAGAAATCAACACCTAATTTGTTGTTTCTTAAATCAAGCGTTCGTGCAGAGCAAATCTAAGAACTCGATGATATCAGTTACGAAATTTATTAAATGGAAAGCACAATTACCTTACTATTTAGTCGATTGAATACCTAAAATCGACTGAAACTAGTTACGACTAAGGAAATCGCAGACGAATTGAAGGATTATCATGCTTGGACAAATTAGTGAAGATTGCAACAAATTGAACGATTAATAAAGCTTTTGATTCAAGGACGGTGAAGATTAAACATAGGAAAGAGCTTCAACAAAGAATTGGAAACTAAAACTACCTGAATTTGTTGAGAGGATGAAACCCTAGGTGACGGTGGATGCCAATCTCGTAGATTGCTAAAGGTACCTTCCGTTTTTTTCTCCGATTGCTGAAGGTGCTTCTACGATTTCGTAATCGTTCTAATGTGTTGAAAGTCCCCCTCAAGTTTTGAGCATTCACCTTTCAAAGTTTAAGCATTTTATATAAAAAGGAAAAATAAATATAAAAACTTTCCACAAGTTTTGCTACCGTTGCATCGGTGGCAAATGCTAATTTTACAAAGCGGTGGCAAATCGGTTGCTAAATTTGCGACCAACGTTAACGGTGGTAAATTTTTGGTCGCAAATTCCTAGTTTTCTAGTAGTGTTACATTTACTTTGCGAACCTCAAACGGGTCAGAATGGACAAAACTGGTTTTATCTCTTCAAATGGGATTTTTAAGTAATCAAACGTGGATGTTTATGTTGACCAGAGTAAACAAACACCAAAATATTAGCAAGGTTAAAATAGGTGGCCAAGGTTTATTTCTTCTTTTTTAACTTTTAGTTGCTCCAAATAAAAGTTTGGGGTTAGGTGATTATGTGACGATGAGTAATTAGAATCGGCTAATTAGGTGTAATAAAACTGTTTATTTTTTGCTTCTTTTGCAGGTGTCCGTATTAGTGAGTATGTTCATAGACTAGACTAGACAAGAAAGTTACAACGGCCCTTACATTTCGGCCCTTACTTTCTTTGGTAAAACAGACGGGTTGGTTAACATGTCATAATGGGTTAGGGTCAGAACACGTGGGTTATCAATATTTGTTCCATAAAATTTTTCAACAAAATATATATATACCTACCTTCTATCAAATGTGGGTGAGACAAAAAAAAAGATAAAACCACTGAGGCGGTGGTCGAACCCGTGACCTCCGATATTGGGGCCACTTCTAAATAATGAGGTTTACTGTTTATCAAATTTTTTTCTTAGGCAAGAGGAGATCTTGAACCCTTTCTACAATGAGCTCTAGACCAAAGTAAACTTTCAATTTTGACTTTTAATGGCTAAATACTTTTCAAGTTTCAATCTTGAAACTGATATGGGTTTTGAAGCATATTCTTTATGGGTTCTGAATCATATTTTTTATGGGCTTTGAAGCATTTTATTATGGCAAACTTTCAATTTTGACTTTTGACTTTTGTTGATCGAGTACTTGAAAAAAAGTAAAGTAACCTTTTTAACTTAATCAGGCTCGCAATAAATGATGTTCTGCATGGGATGTAGGTAAGTTTTTTTACTTGATGAGTCTGACCTGATTGTATTCCAATTTTCTAGCCAAAAAAACTACACTAATCAATTGCTGATTGACAGTTCCAGATTTGCATAAAGCTTTTGAAAGAAGAAAGGCTTTAACCGGTTAGTCAGAGTAAAATAATGAATTCCTAAAAATGAATAATCTGGAAGCAGATTACTGGCTGTTAATAAAGGATTCTGGAAGATACGATCTGAAGACATGTAATAAAGCCTCGAAAGGGGATAGATATAAGGCAAAACCATTCGGAGTACTGTACAATAGGAAGTTCTAAACACATTTGTGTTAATCAAGAAATCGGAAAGAGCGACCTAAAGGATATAGGACATTACCAAGTTGATTTTTACAAACCCGAGAAAAGAATAAAGAAAGATTGGGATTAACAAAATGATTATACTGATAAAAGGAAAGATCCATTGAAAATATACGTTAAGGATAAGACGTCATTAAAGGTATCACTTTGAAAAGGTAAGTTCATATATAGGACTAAGAAAACCAGTAACCCTTGATACATATATAAGTAAAAGATAGACGAACCAATTGTAAAACGGAGTTTGCAATTAAAGGTTTAGTTTTACGAAATGAAAGTTTGGATTTCGTGATTAGACAAAGATGTCTATAAGATGTTGACTATGAGATATCTGAAAAGGCAGTTAAGAAATGTTAGTATACTTTCATAAGGGATGGAACACCAATAATTAAGGAAGCCTATTTAGGCAAAGAAATACCGGTTTAAAACCCTAGATTATAAGTGAAAAGAAAGGTGTAGATATGAAAATACATTTTTTTCATATTATTGACAGTTATACGAATACTAGTGTATTCCATATATGGTTTTTTAGCCAATATAAAGATAAAACGAAAAGTTGAAATTTGTAAGCCGGCCTTACAGATTTAAGATCAATGAATGAAAACATTGAAAGAGAAAAGATGAGTGGAACTCCAAACATATTTCTGATTATACGTAGAAAATGGAGTAAGAAATGAAAAGAAAATACTCATGTATATTCTAACAAATCTCGAGGACGAGATTTAAATAAAGGTGTGGATGATTTAACACAACGATCTAAGTGGCATTGGTTATAAGCACGAGAAAAGAAACATAGCCTAAGCAAGCTATGGAGTTCGTATAGTCTCAATTTTGAGTCTATATATTTAGACGTTCGACCTAGAAATCCTAGACGAGCGATTAATATTTAATAATAAAATTAAAATATATTATTTTGACCTTGCTTCGTTTCTAACGAAAGTTAGGTCGAAACGTAGAGAAAAATAAGTACGTTCCGACGATATAGTCGGAATTTTATAAAAACGTTATATTTCATTTTGTATTTTGCATTTCGTCGTATTGAGAGTTGGACACATACGAGACATCGCTAGATAGATTTCTGACTTTTTTCCAACCCCTCGGCTCCATCCACACCTCTCACCAAGGGCACGTCGTAGAACCTCTTGCCCAGGGCCGGTCCTGATAATCCTCAAAACGTATTGGGCCCGGGACATGTAAAAAAAAATCGGGCCCTATGATATAAACTCAATAATCATATATAAAAAAAACATAATATGGGCTTATATATATAGATTGTTTTTTTAATTAGGCTTATATATAGATTTTTTTTATTGGTTTTTAGTTCAGATTTATAAAAAATTGGGCTTATATATATAGATTTAAAAAAACACATATATAATATAAAACAATTAAAAACGTCGAGCCCTACTATAACCACCATTAAAAATTTCCATTGCTAATAGTAGTAGCAAAACTAAATGTTCTATAATTAAATTGGTATATGTTATACTAGGTTAGAAACTCGTGTATTACACGAGTTAAATAAATAAAAATTTAAATAATAGTTATTAATGATGGTTTAAAATTATAAAATGATTGAACAATTTAATTGGTGATGAATCAATTTTGAATTAAAAAATTTGTGGATAAAAATTGAAACGAATTATTAATCGAATTGTCTAAAATAATGTAGTTGATTAAAATGTATAAATACTTTTAGTGGGTCCTTTTTTATTTCTAAGTGGGTTAATAGGATAAATGGATAACACAAGTAGCGGGCTTTTTTTAATTGTAAATGAGTTAATAGGATAAATAGATAATACAAGTTGGGCATTCTCTTGCATCTGGATCAACTCATCTTGAATTTTAATCAGTAATAAACAAGTTGTCGTCGGGAATGCTCCGTCGTAACAGCTTACTATTCTTGTTGTGTATGATTCAGAACGTTAAGTCTACACTCATGAAGGTTAGGAATCAAATGAAGCAGAAAGCAGGCCCATCGAACTGATAGAACTTTTGCAGTGGGCCGGTGATTGGGTATATTTGAAGTTACAAGTTACAGCCCTTTCCTAGCCTATGTTCAATTTTCCTTATGGCTACATAAGTATAATAAGATATGGCCTAAGTATTTTGGCCCTTTCCTAATCATTGAAAAGCTTGGAAAAGTTGTATATAATCTAGACTTTACCTGATGCAGCTGATGATCAATTGCATCCGGTGTTCGACATTACACAGTTGATAGTGGCCCATGGTCAGCATACTCCGGTGGTGCCTTTACCGACTGATCCTCGTCTTCTGTTGCAACCTAGAGCCATACTTCAAAACCGTATACATGCGTGGGATGTGTGTATTGTGTATAAGATCAAAAAATGGTTTTATCGCTACCTTAATCGCAAAATAGGATGTGCCTGGTGGCTTTAGGCAGCTGCACTGGTTCACTAGGAAATATGTGATGTTGAGAAAAGATAAAACTTGAATCGTGAGTGTAGATTTGTGCAATGGTTTTTAAATTCTCAGGTGTACGGTATACCATAGTACTGCACATCAGTTTTATCGTGTGGAGGTGAGCATGTAGTAGAATGAAGAACTGATCAAAACTCTTACATACATCGCATGTATATACATAAAAAGGTAACCCTGAAACTCATACATATTCGGTTGGGCGTGAAATAGTTGTAATTATAACACCATTTAGTTTCTTTTACTTCCTAAAATGGAAATTTACATGAATTTAAGGTTTTAGTTTTAAACAATGAACTAAATAAATTTAATAATTCAATTGCATAAAAGAATAAAATCTTTATAATTGAAAGGCAAATTTGTTTTAACAATCCAAACTATAATTTGTTCGTTGATAATAATTTAAACTAGCAGTTTGTCTGGTGATAATCTCAACTTTCACTTTTGTTGTAAATGACAGTCTCAGTTGCATAATCATTATATAATTACACTTGATTCCCACTCGATTTCGCATGTACGTTTCTCCATTTCATTTAAAATCGTCATTTTGAGCGAAAATTAGTGTAAATCTATGATGATTATGCTTCTGGGACTGTCATTATCAACAAAAGTGAAATTTGAGATTATCACCGTTCAAACTGTTAGCTAGGATTATTATCAGCCAATTAGTTATAGTTTGGATTATTAAAAACCAATTTTGCCTAATTGAAATAGCATATCTTATTTAAATAGTATATATTTTGTTTATTGTACTTGATATAGGTGAAGATAGAGGAGAATATAAGAGAAGTATGAGAAAGGTACGTACAACACAAACCATGGCAAATTATTATTCACCAAGGTCAAATTACATTTTGTTACAAAGAAAAATATGAGTGAATAGTGAAAAGGCGTAATTATTTATTTGTGCTTCATTAGGCCTTGCAAGGGACTTTCACTTGCTTTCATTATGAAGCATCCACATAACTTCACAAGTAATTGCACATATTAGGATTCGAATATGGCAAGTGAGGACATGGATTCGAATGTGGCAAGTAAGAGCAGTGAGGCAGCATTGGCATTGGCCGGCCATAAGACGCTAATATTTCACCGTACTTTTTTTTTCTTCTATCACATTTTTCTCGACCTCATCTGCCTTTTTTTGGCTTCTTTTGCTTCGGTTTTGGCTTCTTTTGCTTCGGTTGCGACTGGTCCCACAACATTCTTAATATTATTTATCAAATTGTTGATGGTAACTGAGGATTCAAAACAATAACAAAAGCTTTATTAATTATATTATACAGATTTTTTTTGGTAAAATGGTGTATTTGGAGGAATTGAAATGGTTTCCGGTGTTTGCATTACATTGTTTTGGAAATAGGGGAGTCCGCTATCTGATATAGCGGATTCTAAGAAAAGGACATTTGAATCCGCTCGTGAAGATAGCGGAGTCAAACATTTTTTTTCACTTGAATCATCCCTGCAGCTGCCACCTCATCAAAAATTCACTTGACTCCGCTATCTTCACAAGCGGACTCAAATCTGTTATCGGCCATGAGCGGACTCAAATGTTCTTTTCTTAGAATCCACTATCTTAGATAGCGGACTCCCTTATTTTCAAAACAATTCCATGCAAACACCGGAAAAACCATTTTGTCAAAAAATTCAATTATATATGGCTTATACATTCAAATAATATTTTAAGACATGCTATTTTGATATTTTAAACAACTTTTTTTTATAACGGCATATTTTAAACAACTAATGTACATTTACGTAAAGACAGTAAAAATATATCATTAGTTCAAATAATAATTTAAGACATCCTTGTAAAAATACTTTTAGCATAATCTTGATAAAAAGAAGTAATATATACCGTTTATATTACAACAGTTGAAAGTAAAAGTCAAAGTAAGAGTCAGTCCCCCGCCAAAGAAACCGGCAATAATACTAAGTATCAACACCAATATGTCCTTAATCGTTTCGCCACTGCTTTTGCTTTTATCGGATGTAGAGTTAACGTTATTACCAAGATTTAAGTTACCTGCATTAATTCATGCAGACTTTATATGTACGTTAATGCTATATTATTTAACACAAACCACCACCACCACAACAGGTTTACCGAGTTTGCTACAAAATATTTCCGACACAAATTTTTCGTCGCAAATTGCTACACATTTGCGACAAAAGAGTGACGAAAATGAAAACCCTAGCCTTTGTCGCAAATCCGTAGCACTTTGCGACGCATTTCCGACAAAACCAAAAACAATCTTAGTAATTATAATAAAAATACCTTATTAATTAAATTATAATAATTAATATTGATTTTGACACAAATGTGTAGCAATTTGCGACGCATTTCTGACAAAACCAGTAATAATCTTAATAATTAAAATAAAAATAGCCTTTTAATATATTTATAATAATTAATATTGTTTTTGTTCCAAATGCGTCGCAATTTGCTACACATTTCCGACAATACGATTAATAATCTTAAAAATTAAGATCAAAATACCTTTTTAATATATTTATAAATAATTGATATTGATTTTGTCGCAAATGCCTCACAAATTGCTACACATTTCCGACAAAACGATTAATAATCTTAAAAATTAAAAATAAAAATACCTTTTTAACATATTTATAAATAATTGATATTGTTTATGTCGCAAATGCGTCGCAATTTGCTACACATTTCCGACAAAACGATTAATAATCTTAAAAATTAAATAAAGAATACATTTTTTATATATTTATACATAATTGATATTGTTTTTGTCACAAATGCGTCGCAATTTGCTACACATTTCCGACAAAACGATTAATAATCTTAAAAATTAAAATAAAAATACCTTTTTAATATATTTATAAATAATTGATAATGTTTTTGTCACAAATGCGTCGCAATTTGCTACACATTTCCGACAAAACGATTAATAATCTTAAAAATTAAAATAAAAATACCTCTTTAATATATTTATAAGTAATTGATATTGGTTTTTGTCACAAATGTGTCGCAATTTGCTACACATTTTCGACAAAATCATTAATAATCTTAAAAAGTAAAATAAAAATACATTTTTTAATATATTTATAAATAATTAATGTGTATGTATACGCTTGTATGTGTATGAATCCATGCGTATTTGTGTATATATATATATATATATGTATGTGTATGAATGCATGTGTATGTGTGTGTTTGTGTATACATGTGTATATGTGTATGAATCCTTCGACAATCCTACCGCCGTCGCCTCCCACCATCACGAAACCGCCGTCGCCAACAGTCGTGCTCGTCTGTACGTCGCATCATCTTATACACTATCAATTGCATCATCCAAACAAAATAATCATCTTCAAGTTTTCGTCTGCTCTTCTCCTTCACAGCAACAAATTTCAAGCCGCTACCACCGTCAATCATCAGGTTAGATGCTTAATTTTGGATGTCTTGCCTTTTCGAATAGGGTAGCAGTTAAATTGCCAGGTTAAAGGGGTTGTTATGATCTTGAATTAGGGTTGGAACTAAACTGCATCACCTTCACCGCCGCAATTGTTCAGATCTAAAAAAAGACACCAGCAGAACGTGGATACTCTATTGAGGTACACAGTTCTTTTCTTTTTTCCATTCTTGTTACGTAATCTTAATCAGATTTCGCACTTTTGACAGAATTTTGTGTGTGTTTTTAGCCGATAATAGAGAATTGAACGAATATGGTACATTGTGTGTTTGTGGTAAACCAACTTTGATTCCAAACAGGCCTCTAGTTTACACGTAAGGTAAGCCGTTGAACCTAGTTTCTATTGTGTTCTTGTGGTTTTCATGGCTGAAATTTTTGTGTTTATGCGATTGGGGTGTGGGTTGCTTTATGAGTTATCCAAGTTAATAAAATTCAGATTACAACTTAAAACATCAATGTGGTTTCATAAGTATACAAATTTATGCATCACATTCTTTTTTATCACCGTAAGTAATTGTTTTTTTGTTAAAACATGTAAGATACATTACCTACCTTCAAGGTTCAGTTAATCAAAGAGTTAACCTCATCGGAGTTATCATCGAGATTTGTATGTTCTTTTTGTTAATTCGACTATTTACAGGTTACCACTGTTTACCTGCATGAGTTTCCATCGGTTCAAGGAACTAGAGATAATGTACGACTTGACGCTGGTGTTCCTAAAGGGCTACAGGCGCCAAGAATATCTCTGAATTTGGTATTAGGACTTCTAGAGTCAATCAATGATGACAGTAATATTTTTCAGGTAAAATTGTTAATTATTTGTTTAATCTATGAATCATTTGAATGCTTACCTTTTGTAGTTTATGCTCTTAAGTGTTGAATTATATGTTTTAGCAAAACTCTGAACTAAATGTATTTTAGTTTAATCCTTTTCAGTTTATAAGTGAGTTCTTAAACTATATGTTAGATTTGTAAAAAGTTTTAACATTTTGGTATTTCTAGTTAGGCAATTCTTGAAGAAGACCAGTACAGGGTAGTTTATTGTAAGTTTTCATTTTCTTACAGTCAAACAAGTTTCAAGCTAATGGCATTTTTGGTATTGGTAGTACTTTAATGGCATTTTTGGTATTGGTAGTACTTTAATGGCATTTTTGGTATTGGTAGTACTTTAATAGCATTTTTCTAGCTTGTTATCGAAGTTATTTGTAGGTGAACAATGTTAAGGAAAGTTGTTTTACTACAGCTGTTATTAGGGGTGTCGGGTCGACAGGTTAGTGGGTTGAATTATTGAACCCGAACACAACCGGTTTTTTTATTCATGTCAAACATTTCAACCCTAACCCGGACACACATAAATTCGTGTAACCCGAATAAATCACGCAAGTATGAATGCTCATCTTTACAACTCTTGTTTTTGTGTGTGTTTATGCTTCTGCACAATAGCCCTTTGTTTGCACTTGGATTGTGAATATGTTCAGCACTTCAACATGTATGTATTTTTTCATGTTTGAATCTCGTATGCCTGAAGTTTACAATTTCCATTGCTATCATTTGAATGATTTTGTATTTGTTTTAGTTTTATGATGATAATTTGAGACATCTATCTATAAAAAAGACAATATACACCATTGATATCATTTGTTTAGTTTTAGTAATTTTTTTACAAAAGTCATTCCATCATTAGTTGTGTTAATGCCTTTTGAACTAGTTTTTACAATTACATATTAGCGATGATATGTGATATGATCACACTTGCAACTATTGTTTTGGGTGGTTTGATTAAAATGCAACTTTGATATTTGATTAAATAAAGGTTGACAAATGGTCTCACAATGAATCCCCTGTTATGTTTTCTGGAAGTATGAAATTCCAATTGTTCAACAAGTTTATATATTCTGGGCGGATATCAAAATGGATGCTTTTGAGGCTGCAAAAATTGTGTGAAACAAACAAGATGGATTGAGGATTGTGCCGGTGTTCATGTTCTAAAGGTTCTTTTATACTATAGTTTTAGATTGATCTATTTAATTGGTTTTGTTTTCAATTTTAGTTTTGATTTGTTCATTTGTGCAGAGTAGCTGGCAATGTTAAGCAACATGTTGGTGTTCTCAAGGATCTTCATGTCTTGGATTTATTTTATATGTTTATTGTGCTACAACTTATTGGATTGAATTCAAAATTAGTTGTGTTAAAAATTGTGTTGTAATGTAGAATTTTTATATTATATTATTATATTAGTCGTTAAATTTGTAAAACAGGTTTCAGAATTAATTTGGTATTTAGTATTTTTTAATGAAAATTTCTGGAATTTTCTAATTTTTTTATTTTTAAAAACAAATTCTGTCGGAAATGTGTCGGAAATTTCCGACAAAACGAATTATTTAATTTTTGTATAAGTATATAAAAAAAAATAAATAATCAAAAGTAAAAAATAAAATCCGTCGGAAATTTGTCGGAAATTTCCAACACTTTTGCGACAAAACAAATTATTTAATTTTTTGTATACGCATATGAAAAATAAATAATAATTAAAAATTAAAATTAAAAACTAAATTCCGTCGGAAATTTCCGACACATTTGCGACAAATTATTTCATTTAAATCAAATTATTAAAAATAAAAACATTAGATAATTGTGTTAATAATTTTAAGCATAATAAGTATTCAAATAATTATAATTAGAAATTGCGTCAGAAAATTCCGACACAACATTTTTGTCGCAATTTTGTTGCAAATTATTTCCAACTGACAGAAGGTTTAAGTCAGAAATAGGTGTTTCCGACGCATTTGCGACAAAAAATGGCGTCGGAAACACGATTTTTTCTAGTACTGACCTAGATGAGCATATCGAATATAACATTTTCCCAAGTACATATCACCCCAGGTAGATGTCTCACACTCTGATCTCAATCGTCCACTTGCCTCTGAAAGACAATCTTGACAATCGCTTAAACTCAAATCTTGTACGCACTGTGCCACACCTTGTATGCTCCCAAAATCACCCCCACGGAAGTATTCTCCGTTTCCGCCAACTAGATATGCCAACGCACCATCTATACGGTTCAAAACATTCGAATTATAGCCCATCGAAGGGCCGCATCTCTTACACACCTCCAACTTGTCCTCGGTCCCAAAAAATGATGTATCATCGTACTTCACAAAACATCCTTCTAACTGTATTTCACCACCTTTGGGCATAGGACAAGTGGTTGTGAGTTGATTTACAGCGCTAACAACACAATCTTTGCAATCAGGAGAGCTAAGGTCGCCTCTACATTGGAAGAGGCCGTACACACCATCACCTTGTGAGGGGGTTTCAAATTTGTTGAAGTTGTAGACAGAGGCCGACTCGACTAAGGAAGTGAATAGTGAGTTGAGATTCGACTCGTATGGAGTCATTGACGTGAAGTTAAGTTGAGAGCATTGAACATAGACGTTGGAGTTAGCGTTAGAAACTGAAAAGAGGGAGAAAATGAAAGATAATATGGGAAACGAAAGAGTGAAAGCTTGTTGTAACATTTTTAGAGAATATGGTTTCAATCCTCTAGTCACTTATGAGCCTTATTCAATTCATGCATGCACATATATACATACACAACCTGCAAAATTCTATATGTAAAACAAATAAAAGTTATATATAATATTAATTACAACTACACATTATGCAAAACTTGTAATGATTGATTGGTTGCTATCGGAACTTTGTTTAGTAACTGCTTGATCATTGGTAAATCTACCTACTTTTAATGCTAACCAGGAATTTTGCCTGCCTCGTGTTACGGCGACGTCGAATTTATACGGCAGGAAACTAAACGGTTGAGAAAAAAAGGCTCCGATAATACCAATACCGGCAACGGTGTTATTCGCTCATAACCTGACGTCCGCTACAGTCTACGATACAAAATAAAACTCTTTTTAACTCCGTTTAAAAAAAAGCCAATACCAATACCGACTCCGATAATACCAATACCGGCACAAAAAAAACTAAAGACAGTCGTACAGTCCGTTTTAAAAAAAAGTAAATAAGCGAAAGTTATTACAGAGAAACGAAATCATTAGAAAATGAAACGGGTTTAAAACGTATATTATATAAATTATGAGGGTGAAAAAAAATATAGAAAAAATAAAAAATGTTACTATTCAATGGCAAAGGTAAATCAATATAAAAGAGAATTTATAAATTTTCCAATTTTATTATTCTCAAAATAATAACTTTTGAGTTTTGATTACTGAAAAAAATAACATCATAGTGTAAAATAGAAGCTTTGTTTATAATACAATTGACCATAAAACATTCGGTGAAGGTGGTCACTTACGACTTTTGGTGATGCTTCAACGGAAATATGACCGTGAGTAATTTTTTTTGCGACAGAACTTTGACAACAGATAGTCCCTTGGTAATTTGTCACTAGTTTAAGGAAAAGATTTCAGATAAAATTCCCGTTCATGTTTTTTCATCAATCGTTTGCAGTGAGGACACTTTCCGACAAGTACTTCCATTGGTAAAAGTTCCTATATAAAGTAACAGAAGCTTGCAACAAATGGTAACCGATTACTAATCTCTTTTAATCCTATAAATGGTAATCACTACGTTTATAACATGTACTAGGTTAGAAACCCCGTGTATTACATGGATTGAATAAATGCAATATTATATATACTTAATAATAAATATTTACATATTATATAGTTTTTTAATACAAATTTCAGAAACGTCATATAGTTACTTTTTAAAAATGTTTTATAAAAATAATAAAATAAATGTTTAATTTCTAAAAATATTTTATGAACAAACCTATATTTTTTTAAAATAAAAAACGTATATAAAAACAATTATAGAAATCATTATTATTTAATAGGAGAGAGAGAGACGAAAAATAAAAAATTATTAAAAAATAATTAAAGAAAACTTGTACAATTAATAGAAGAGAGAGTCGAAAAAACTTGTTTTACCAAAACATTTATTTATTATAGAGTATAGATTATACCGTCTTTGTTAATTCTGTATGGTAATGCAATTTAACACAAAATGACTAGTTCGGATATAATGTTAGTTATTGTAACCAAAACTAACTTACCAACACATTAAAAGATCAACCCATTGGTGTACTACTCATCATACACATATGTGACTTAACCCAAAATGACTTATTATGACATAATGTAAATTTGTATAGCCTAAACAACTCATTAACATATTACAAGACCTATTCGTGTACTATTCATTGTACTCATGTATTTTAATGCCAAAATGATTTGTCATGACCTAATGTGATCTTATGCAACCAAAACCAACTCACTAACGTATTCCATCGTTGATCTGTTGGTGATATTGTCACAATAACAACTAATATTCATCGGTAATCCTTGTTGAAACTCCCATTGGTGGTAAATCCCTGGTAAAAACTGTCGAGAATCCGTAAATGCATAACCGACGCCATGTTTTTCTATGGGTATCACGGATGAATTACCAAGGAGACCCCCTTTCACCAATAGATCTTATTGTTAGTGAAAGTCTTTTGTTTTATAATGTTTTTATTTTCTGATCATTTTTATTTTTTATGTTATAAGTGTTAGAAGATTAGATATGTGACTTAACATTATATAACGTATTAAGCTGTGAATTATTCTCTCTTAGCATTATAAAAAAGGTAAGATTCCTCTCTTATAATAACCAAAACTAGATTATTTAATGATATAAGCTTCTGGTACAAGACAAAATAATTTTAAAAATCCAATTTATTATGTATTTAAGAGCGTTCCAACTTGGTTGACTTCAGTGTTTGGAAGTTTCCTTTTTGGTTTTACTTGGTGGTTTGATTCTGTAATGGTCATAATTGTAGAGGGACTAAACTATAATTGTATAATAGTTCAAGGGTACTGTTGTAACAAATTAACTAACTAACAACAGTTAGTTCGTTAACTCTCTGAACTTAACAGTAATGATAAATGAGAGCTACAATCAATGATTTGAGTTGAACTCCTTTCTCCGTGTTTCATTCTATCTCTAAAATCGATCTATCAGATTCCTTGAAACGAAGCAAACGAAGGGTCGATACTTACGATGCAGCTTTTGTTTTGCCTTTATTACTTGTTTGTGTTCGAAAAAAAGAAAACGAACATATATGATTGGTTAAGAAAAACAATTTTGTTATAATCATGAAATTAGTTAAAAATATAACTTTCATGAACTTTATATATATTTTATTTTGTATAATTAATAGTTTACGAGTTTGCGTTATTTTATTGACACCCTCATAACAAACTAAGATGTGTTCAACATGAAGCTAAGATGTTTAAAATATGAATCCTTAAAGTATTGTGTTTGATATGAAACTTGAAAAAAAAAGAGGGCTAAAATTTGTCCCATGTAAATTGGGAACAAACCATTGAAGATATGTAAATAGTCAATATACATGCTAAACTTCTTTAGTTGTGTTTACTGTTTAACTCCGATTTTTAAGCACACGTGCGAACATTGAGGAGCTGTGCAAATTTTGGTTCTAATGGCTTTCAAATGTTGAACTTATGCATGCCTGCAACCTATGCAGTGACGGAGCTTGAAAATTTTCGTAGGGGGGCGGGGGATTTTTTTCATATAGGGGGGGCGGAACTATAAAATTTTCGGCCGAATACATATAAATTAACACTACTGAGCGAAAAATCGCCCGAATACGTATATATTAACACTTCTGAGCGAAAAATTGGGAGGGGGGGCGGGGCTCCCTCGGGCCCCTTATATCCTCCGCCCCTGAACCTACGGATCCAAATGTATATTATAATGTAAATAGAAGTTTTTTTTAATTGTTTTTAAGTAGCATTATTTACATATATATTACAATTCATCAATTATACTTACCCTTACAACAGAGTGTCCAGTGCCGGTCCTGAAGATTTAAGTGTCTTGGTCGAGATGGAAAAAAAATGCCGTTAGAATCTAACAAATTATATAAACTAATTTTTTTAAACGACGATCAACGCTATAACAATAAACATAGCAAAAATACTGTATTAGAATGGCATATCGTTTGATCACCTCTCATTCTTGATAGCAAACTGTTTGATCATCTCTTCGCATTGTATACTCTCTAAGATTTCGTTCTCGATAACTATCATCGCCGATCCAGCAAGTTTTTCTTGGGACATTGTCGATCGTAAGTACGATTTCAATAATTTCAGTTTCGAAAAACTTATTTATGCAGATGACACCGTGACTGGAATAGTAAACAATATTCTATATGCAATCGTTTTGGGAAATTTTTTGGGTCTCATTCAAATGCACTAAGTTAATTTTAATAATACAAAGTTCATAAGTTATATATTTTTATTTTTTTATGTTTAAATGAATATTAAATGATTCAAATTAGTTTATTTGTGTCAAATAACTCAATAAATTATATTTTTTGGTTTTAGAGAGACCAATAACTCAATAAGTTATATAGAGAGAGCCCAATAAGTTTTTTTATACTTTTATATTTATATATAGGGGGAGTTTCAAATAAAAAATAGGTTTTCGCTAATAAATATAATAAATGAGAAAAACGATAAGAAGCGATATCAAACGAACTCCGATTGAGCTCATTTCAGCGGCATTGGAACCGTCTCGTCGAACTCTACCATCTTAGATTTTAGGTTTTAGCTTTTAAGGTTTGGATTTTACGTTTGAATTTTATGGTTTTAGCCTTATGATTTAGCCTTAGGGTTTAACTTTTAGGGTTTAGATTTTATGGTTTAGGTTTTTTTTTTTGGTGGGTTTAGGGTGGGGGGGTTTAGGTTTTTGGCGGGTGGGGTGGTGGTTTTAGGATTTTTGAGGTGGGGTTGGAGGGGGTTTAGGTTTTTGGGGGTTAGGTTGGAGGGGGGTTTTAGGTTTTTGGCGGATGGGGTTGGAGGAGGTTTAGGTTTTTGGGGGTTAGGGTGGAGGGGGTTTAGGTTTTTGGGTCCGGGTTAAAGTTCGATAAGACGGTTCCAACGCCACTAGAATGAGCTTAATCGAAGTTTGTTTGACCCAATTCTTAGCGTTTCTTAGCGAAAAACTGTTTTTTAGTGGAACCTTCCCCTATATACACACACACACAAACATATATATATATATATATAGGGTTGGGTTCCAAAGAAAACCAATAGTTAGACGAAAACGGAGAAAACCACTAAAAAAACTAATTTTAACCAATAATATAATAATATTTATTTTTATTTTTTTATAAGAGTATTAATGTAATATTATAAATTTTTACCAAAAAATTATTTAAATATTGGCTTACATATACGTAACCCATAGTGTTGTGACCGAGTTTGTGACTGAACCTTTTGCAACCGATTTTTGTGACCGAACGTTTTGCGACGAATTTTGCGATCAAAATGTTAGTGAATGAAATTGTTTACAAACAATCCTTTTTGCGACCACTGTCGCGACTGACGTGTTAGCGACCAAAGTTATGAGCTATTTGTGACCCAAATATTTGACGACCAATTTTTTTTTACCGGTTTAGAGACCGATTTAGTAACCAAGTTTCGTCTCAAATTTGCGACCAACTTCGCAACCACCGTTTTGGTAAAAAAAATATGATTTTTTTTCGAATTTCTACTATTTATAAAAATACCCAAAATTAAATAACGAAATTCATAAAATTGTACCAAATGATAAAAACATTTAACCATTCAAAACTAACTCGATCGAAGTATCTAACGGTAGGTGCAGAAACATTCAAACATAGGCACGGAAAAAATATCTGAATTGACTATGTTGAACAAAACAAAAACACATGCCTAACTATTTGAGAAATTTTTTGGTATGTTCTTTAAAAGAAATTCAATTTGTTTCTTCATTTCGGTGTTTGCCTCTTTCATTTCAGCATTTGCAATTCTATTTTCTTCGATTTGCCCAATCATTGTGAGTTTTTCTGTTATTTCTTTTTCTTTCTCTAGTCTTTCTGTTTCTTTCTCTTGTAGCAGTTGCGTTATTTTTTCATTCAACCGTTGAACCTATAACTAATATAACACATTAAAACCAAACTATTCATTATAACCCATTAGAATCATTATAAGGCATTCGTACCTATTATGACCCATTACAATAAAATAAAAATAGGACTATCAAATATGACCGATTAATACTTATTATGGTCGATTACAACCAAATGACTCAGTAATAGTCGTTTTGACCAATTATATCATTTCAATATATATGGAAGTTTTGACTAAAATTATAAGAAAAAAAACATACCTCTTCATTTTTTGCATGTGAAGACGAACTACCAGTAATCAGTATTGACGGTTTACCGGTCATCAAGAAATACGGATCACTGATATCATTAAACCCATACAATCTATCCTTTTTCTTGTTCCCAAAAGCTTCTATCCATGAGTCTTGGTCAAACAGTGGGCGTTTGCTATTGTCATCTCCATACTTCTCCTTGATAAATTCTTGATATGATTTCTATGATATACAAGATCAAAATAAATTTTCATACTTATAACATTTAATAATTAATTAGTAACACTATACATTTTAAAAGTAAAGAAACTTACAAGAGATTCCTCAGCCCTAGAGTCAAGCCATTCAACATTATTTTGTAGATCGATCTCATCCAAACCGTCAGCCACTGCACCTTCGCCTCCTCTACACCTTAGCAATTTATCTAAAGGTCTTGACCCTTTCTTCCCATGTGACTGCATCCAAATTTCATCTACCGTAGCAAGGCGTTCAAGTTCTTTATCCTACAAAAGTTGTATTTGAAAATACTATTAACATTCTATGCTTAATTAAAAAAAAGACAAATTAACATTTTTTACCACTTTTAGTTTAAGTGTAACATAGGTTTGTGAGCCGAGGGTATGTTTGCCTCCGATTGATTTTCCTCTATTACTGGTGTTTGTAGCAGACTTTGCTTTCCACTCGGGTGTATTCCAAATTTTAACTACTGGCTCCCAAAACTCAGTCCTCATCCACCGTGGCTTATATGGAATAATCACAGATAAATCGTCTCCAACTACTACCCTTGCCTTACTCGCAGCAATCTTAGCATTATCCCGAGCCCTACTCAATAAATTCTTAAATTTTCTCTTTTGAAAGCAAGATCGAACTTGGACATTCCACTCACTTTCCCATTGATAGTATCCCTACAAAAATCTCTTTTCAGTAATGATTATATAGTTTATTAAGTTATAGACTATGTTATACATAAATTCTAGTAAGTACGAACATTGAAACGCTTAAACATCCTATCGCCATCCTCTTTAGAAACATCTTTCCAACTTTGCCAAGGATGGGACCACATAGCTTGCAAAATTTCTCCAACAGTCCTAGTAGCATTGTTCTGATTGCTAAATCTACAAAATGGAAAAACATGCAAAGCAATCAACATTACTTGTATCTACATAAAAAACCATAATATATATATATATATATATGTGTGTGTGTGTGTGAGTGTGCGTGCACTTACTGATTATGGATTCTCTAAATCCACTCGCGATTTCTTGGTTCAGGCAGTGGTGTAGGGGGAACCGGTCCCCGTCGGCCAACAGTTGACTCGTCATCATCACTACTCTCATGTTCAAGCGGTGTCTCATATGCATCTGAATGTAATCGTCCACCGGTGTTGCGATTATCACGACCGCTGCCTCCAAAACCCCCTCTACTACCACTTGTTGAACCACGTGCCATAATGTCTACAAAAAAAATCATTATTATGTAGAAGAATTGTTTAATACAAAAATTAGTAACAAATATAGTCATATGCAAAAACAATATTAAAAAAAAAACAAGCAAACCGGTGATATGTTATATAACAAACAAACTAGTATGAATCTTCATCTTCAAATTACTCATGTCATCGTCTGAATCAATATCTTCAAACTCAACTTCTTCATGATCATCACCATTTACTTCGTTGACTTCTTCGTGATCATCATCATTTACATCGTCGACTTCTTCTATTACCCATGGTTGTACATGATTAACAGGGAGCAAATCCTCGGTAGCTGTACGTACTAACCTTTCATTCTCTTGAATGAATTGCCCCGCGTCTTCATTATCATCATCACCAACGACACTGGCATCTTCAGCTAGTTCATAAACTCCCCTCGGCGTTGTCTTAACAACAGCCCACCAATCTTTTAATCCTTTTTTTTCTTTTGAAGGGTATGGTGTATAATACACTTAGTGTGCTTGGGATGCTAGAATAAATGGGTCATCAACACATCATGTTGCCTTGGGTTTAACATCAACCATATTAGTTCTCCGGTTAACCCTTACACCGTTAACAGGGTCAAACCAAGTACATTTGAACAAAACGACCACACAAGGTCCTAAGTTGCTATGATATTCCAACTCTAGGATCTCATCTATTATTCCATAGTAGTCGCTTTCATATTCATTATAGAAAGCCCCTTTCACGCACACACCGCTATTTTTGGGTGACTCGCCCATGGTAGGCTGTTTGTGTATGGAACTTGTAACCATTTATCAAATAGCCTTTGTGTGATTGAACATAAGTGAGAGGCCCTTGTGCTATATCTTTCAAATGTGCATTCTCTGGGCCATTCAAAACCTACATTCATAAAAGTGTGTTATCACGTTAGCAATGAAACTACATTATTAGGATGTATAATTGTTACAGTGTTATGCTTACGTAAGTTTGTAGCCACCGAGCAACTTCCATATCTTTCTTTTTATCAAGCGTTGCTTGGTCATAGTTTGGGAATGAAGCTCTCAATTCTTCATCAAATAACCAAACAGAATCACGAAGCTCTTGACAATTAAGCAATATATACTTATGAGCCTTGTGTCTTTCTTCATCTGTAAGAACTATAGTCATTCCACCCTTTTCAAATAGTCTTCGAGACGGATGTTTGAATATACTTAACCTAGAATCGGTATTCAAAGAACAAGGAATGTTAGGGGCAATATTGCGAGGCTCGCTGTTCAGCCCCATCTTTAGTGTCAGGTCAAGATAAAGTGAGCAATAGTTAGAAAGTTCATCAACGAGATATGTAATCCCTAGGAAATTCCGGCCTATATTTTTACTTTTTCCGGCACTTGTAATTTCTTTTTGGTTTGCATCAATCCATCTAAATAAATTCTAATATTTATCTATTGCATTTCATGAGTATACACACATACGCATATTCAAAAATAATATGAAATTTGCATGCTAAGTTATATTCTAAACCTATATAAATATATATATATATATATACAAACCTATAAAAATCTAAATTATAAATTCTATAAATATAGAGTTTATAAAAGTACATTATTTTAAAGTAAATGATTTTAATGGAAATAAAACTATTGTAAGTTACAAAAAGTTATATAGTATAAGTGTAACATTTAATAATAACTAAACAAATGATATTTAAATTTTTTTATAAAATAAATTGTTTTATAAGTAATTAAAATGATTTTGTTTTTGTTTTGAAACAATTAATTTGAACTATTGAACCCCTTGATCTCATTAGACCCCTCAATTTGAACTCTTATCAACTTTGACATCAATTTGATGCAGGTTTGACTTTGGAAAGTCAAACCGAGCACAATCCACAAATTCGTGCAATGATTCATCAAATTCATGTGTTAAAACTGTAATCGATGCAACTGTAAATAATCGTGCGACTGATTGGATCCGAATTAACGTATCATTTACAGTCGAAATCAAAGAAGTTGAGTCCAATCGTCACATAACCGTCCTAATCAAAGTGGGTAATCAATTCTTGCATTTAACGTGAAATTGGCCTATAAAAATGAACCCACACCTTCACTACAGATGCCACAAACTTTCTACACCTTTGTGTTCGTTGCATTGCTCCTCTAGAACTCCGACGAGCTCAAGGAAATCCGAAGTCGGCCTCGGTCCCGTTCCCCCTCTATCGCTAACCATTCGAGGTAAAATTAGAGTCTTTAGTTTCGGTTTTATGTAAGGATTGAAAGCCCCATGTTTTCGATTTCGATCGGATACGAATCTGGGGGGGATTGGAACTAGGGTTCGAATGGGATGTTTGGGGAAGAAGATGAACCAGGGCCGGGTGAGAAACAAAACAGTTGTGCACCTGTCAATAAACAATAATCAGGCCCAGGTCAACCGGTTAAGTCATTCGTCTCATAAGGCGAAGGTCGCTAGTTCGAAACCAGTCCCACACCTCATTTTCCTTTTTTCGCGCATAGAACCCGGCTCCCCTTGTGCTTTCTGTTAAAACCATTTAAACCCACCTCTAAACCACTACCAGGCGACTGGTCTAGTGGTTTACGAGTCTGGTTGTCTCCTAGCAGACCCGGGTTCGAGTCCCGTGGTCTTCATTTTAAAAAAAACCATTTTTAAACCTATTTTACCCCCAATCTTCCTTATAAAAAAATTTATTTTATAAACTACCCAAGGCTCGGGAATATTATATGAACCAGATTGTTAACCTAACAATTTTAAATAAATATTTAATCATTTTAGAGAATTAGAAACTAACAAACTCTAATTAAAAACTTATCATTTTATTTAGAACCCCTATTAACTACTTTTATCACCCAATTATTTAACTTATACCCTCTTTATTTTTTTTTAATTTATTTTATTCAACTATTTAATTAATTGAAATATATAAATTATTAATATAATAATTATTTATATGTCCAAGCAAATATTATTTAAATACTTATTCATTATTTTAAACAAAATCACTATATACATATATGAATTGGTATTAAAACCTTTATTAATGAGACATATTATTTCACTATTTAACAAACACAACATTTACAACAAATAGATACACACCCATACAATCTAGCCCAATCCTTACTATTTAAATCATTTGAGTATGACATTGATACATATATAAATGCAAACATAGGTTAACCTTGTGGTTATCTAGTCAACTTGTGCAACTACCCGTACTCGTGATTTCATGCTACAGATCCAATGTGAGTTTACATAGCCCCTCTTTACTGTTTTTACTTTTGGGGTGAAACATGTCGTCAACTTTATCTATTTAACCAAATTCAATATCTATGTTCTTGTGCTTGATCTTTATGCTTTATATTTGAACTACTTGGTGACCATTGCATGTGTTTCATGCCAGTACATTCATTAACTTGCAGCCCAAGCCTAAGGTAGTACCTAACATGATCATTTATATGGGAAACTGAACCTATAACTTACCACAAGACCTTGGCGGGTTTTGTTGGGTATCAACTATAACTTGGAGTATCCGCTTGCTCCCTTTTTTTAAAATGGCAATCAGTGGGATTGCGTATCTAGTTTTATATTATCAGGCTTGAATTGTACGCTTGGAACCTTGTATGTTTTCACATAAATATTTTAGGCATGCTTTGAACACATTGAATTGTAATCTATACTAACTCTTTTGGTGTCAAAACCTATGTATCTCACCAACTACTTGTAGTTGATAGTTACTTACATGTTTCAGGTGCACCTGTTTGAGGACCACTTGCTCACCTAGGACTTGGACCTAGTTTAATTTAATTTAAGTTTTGAACGTTTCATTTTCCTATGTAACGGATGCTTTTAATTTGAGTAATAAATATTATCATATTTAATAGATGATCATGTGCTTATGAACAACCGCGTCAGCCCCGGCGTTTAATCCGCCGCCGGCCGGGGTGTGACAGTTGGTATCAGAGCCATGGTTATAGGGAATTAGGTTATTAGACACATGACCTAGACTATAACCTAGGAGTCCCAAACATGAGTTTAACTCATGTCTTTTATTAGGAACTCCACACTATCTTTACTATGCATGCTTACCTACATCTATCTATTTTTGATTACCTGATACAACTCCATGAACTACGACATTCAAGAGTCTACATGAAACTATTTTGAACTACTTGAACTACATGAAACTTACACTTAGACTTAATAGTCTAATCCGAATGAAACTCTCGTCAAAGGTATGTAAGTTCTAACTAATGAATGGGAACTTGTGCAATCCGGAAGGGTGGATGCCTATATTCTGGGAGTTCTGTCTAGGAAAGCATTTCGTATAAATCCAAATCAACCGATAGACCAGTTATGCTTTCCTGGGAATTCTTGGGATGAGTGTCCACTTATAGGCTAAAGCATGACTTCTCAAACATTAGAAAGACTTAAAATACCTTGATAAGCCAATGTGCCCAATAGGGTACCATCTATGTTTCACCTAACATCTCATGATTAAATTGCAAACTCTTGTACATGATTCACATCTTATGAACTTTTATTCACCCGTTTGTAGAATGCCTCCCCGTCATGAGCGTAGGAACAACCTCACCGATAGGATCATCCGGCAAATGGCTACGATCCTACCAACTATGGTCAACTAACTGAACCAGAATGCTGCACCAAGGAATCCCACGTGTACATTCAAACACTTCAACTCCTGCAACCCCACCAAGTTCTACGGGAACGAAGGAGCCACTGGACTCCTCCAATGGTTTGAAAGCATTGAGGGAACCTTCATCAATGCTGACTGTCCTGAGGATCTGAAAGTTCATTATGCTACTAGTGTCTTCCAGAAGAGGGCACTAACATGGTGGAATGGAGAAAAACGTAACCGCGGGATAGAGGTTGCACCAGCCTTGCCTTGGGCCGATGTAAAAGCACTCATGACAGATGAGTTTTGCCCCCGTAATGAGGTCAAGAAACTAGAAGCTGAATTCTGGGATCTCAAACAAGACAGTGGTGAAAGCCTTGCCTACACCACCCGCTTTCATGAGCTTAGCCTCTTGGTGCCCCACATGGTCACTCCTCTCTCCCGAGCCATCGAGAAGTACATCAACGGTCTGCCCATGCAGATTCAGGATACCGTGTTGGGTTGTAACCCAGCCACTCTTGAAGAGGCTATCTGTTTAGCTGCCACACTATCAGATAACCACGTTAAGGCAGGGACTTTGTTCAAGAAGGGTGCTAAGAAAGTCATTTAAAAACCCACCACTGAACCCACCAAGGAAACCAAAGTTGAGTCCTCCTTCAATGGCAAAAAGAGGAAAGGCAGGAACTTCGCCATCATCACTCATGCTGCTCCTCTAGCCCAAGTGGCACCTGCTGCCTTCAACCCCACTAAGAAACAATATGCGGGAACTTCACCACTTTGTAATACCTGCAAACTCCACCACCCTGCTCACGCACAATGTCTTATATGCACTACTTATGGACGTTATGGACATTGGGCTAACACCTGTCGTATTCCACCAACTAATCAAGTCTACCAACCTGCTGCTCCTGTTCCTGTTCCTGCTGCTATCGCCCAGGGTCGTGCTTGTTACGAGTGTGGTGACCCTAATCACTTCAGGAACCGTTGACCTAGGCTAGTCATTGTGAACCAAGCAAATCTAATTTGCCGGCAACATGGTTTAGGGAAACATAAACCAAGGGAATATGAACCGAGGGAATGTGAATCAGGGGAATACACACCCTGTTGCTCGTGGACGTGCCTTTAACATCAATGCCAACGAGGCTCAAGTTAAAAACGATGTGGTGAACGGTACGTACCCAATTAATCACCAATATGCTTCTATCATGTTTGATACTGGTTCCGATAGGAGTTTTGTGTCCTTTGAATTTGAACCACAACTTGCTATGAGTCGAGCTAAGCTAGACAAACCCTTTGACATTTTAGTAGCGGATGGTTATTCTGTCTCATGTGACACCATTATTAGAGATTGTACCTTAACCTTGAGCGATCATGATTTTTCAATCAATCTTATTCCTATGGCTCTCGGAGGTTTCGACATCATAGTAGGCATGGACTGGCTGACCAAGCACCATGCTGAAGTTGTCTGTTTTGACAAGTATATCCGTATCCCTCTTGACTCGGGTGAAATTTTGAACATCTATGGTGAGAAACCGTCAAAGGGACTCAAGCTTATGTCTTACACTACCGCACAGAAGTACCTACGGAAGAAATGTGTGGCATTCTTGGCCCATATTGTGGAACGAAAAGGCAAAGATAAGAGTCTCCAAGACATTCATGTAATCAAAGACTTTCCTGAAGTTTTTCCCGAAGATTTACCCGGTCTTCCTCCTATACGTCAAGTCGAATTCCGTATTGACTTAGTGCCAGGAGCAAACCTCGTGGCCAAGTCACCCTATCGTCTTGCACCATCAGAGATGCAGGAACTTTCAAGCCAACTCCGAGAACTTTCTGACAAAGGATTTATTCGTCCTAGCGTTTCCCCTTGGGGAGCACCTGTTCTATTCGTCAAGAAGAAGGATGGTTCTTTCAGAATGTGCATCGACTATCGGGAACTTAACAAGCTTACCGTGAAGAACCGTTATCCACTTCCGAGGATTGACGATTTATTTGATCAACTTCAAGGCTCGACTTATTTCTCTAAGATCGATCTTCATTCTGGTTATCACCAGTTACGAGTGCTCGAATCCGATATCCCCAAGACAGCCTTTCGTACAAGATATGGTCATTACGAGTTCATGGTTATGCCATTCGGACTAACCAATGCACCTGCAGTATTCATGGATCTTATGAACCACGTGTGTAAGCCGTACTTGGACAAGTTCGTGATCGTCTTCATTGACGATATCCTCATATATTCAAAATCCAAAGCGGAACACGAAGAACACTTGCGTCTGGTTTTGGATCTCTTGAAAAAGGAGCAATTATACGCTAAGTTCTCCAAATGTGAATTTTGGCTAAAAGAAGTCTAATTCTTGGGTCATATAGTCAACGAGAAGGGTATTCACGTGGATCCCGCTAAGATTGAGGCGGTGAAGAACTGGCAAGCTCCAAAGACCCCTACCGAAGTCCGCTCATTTTTAGGTTTAGTGGACTATTATCGTCGTTTCATAGCAAACTTTTCAAAAATCGCGGTACCTCTCACAGCCTTAACTCACAAGGGAAAACCCTATGAGTGGGGACCAAAACAAGAGGAAGCCTTTCAAACCCTAAAACAGAAACTGTGTGAGGCTCCTATCCTGACTCTTCCTGATGGAACCGAAGACTTTGTCGTTTACTGTGACGCTTCCCACTTAGGCCTTGGTTGTGTACTAATGCAGCGAGGCAAAGTGATTGCTTATGCGTCCCGACAACTCAAAATCCATGAGAAGAATTATACGACGCACGATCTTGAGTTGGGTGCGGTCGTATTTGCTCTTAAAATTTGGAGACATTACCTATATGGTACCAAATGTGAGGTTTACACCGATCATAGGAGTCTCCAGCACATCTTCAATCAAAAGGAACTCAACATGAGGCAAAGGCGTTAGGTTGAACTCCTAAACGACTACGACTGCAATATTCGTTATCATCCTGGTAAGGCGAATGTCGTGGCCGATGCTCTTAGCTGTAAGGAACCTATCAAGATCCACAGCATTCGAATCCAAAATGATATTCAAACTCGCATCCTAGAAGCACAACATCTTTCTGTCACTGAAGGAAACATGTACAATAAAATGTCATGTGGTGCTGAACTCCAAATTGAAACCAAACCCAATAGATTACTTTACTTTCTAAATCGTATCTGGATTCCGGACCGTGACAACCTTCGTACCTTTATCATGAACGAGGCTCACAAGACTCGCTATTCTGTGCATCCTGGTGCAGACAAAATGTACATGGATCTCCGTACCCAATACTGGTGGCCTGGTATGAAGAAGGACATTGCCCTCTATGTGTCCAAATGCCTTACTTGTTTGAAGGTTAAAGCCGAGCACCAGCGTCCATCCGGTTTACTTGAACAACCCCAGATTCCCGTATGGAAATGGGAGTGTATTGCCATGGACTTTATAACCAAACTCCCACACACATCATGTGGTCATGATAGCATTTGGGTAATCATCGACCGTCTGACAAAATCTGCTCATTTCATACCCATACGTGAAGACTATCGAGTTGAGAAACTAGCTCGAATCTATATTGATGAGATCGTTAGTCGTCACGGTGTACCTCTCAACATTATTTCTGATCGTGATGGACGATTCACCTCTCGTTTCTGACAATCCCTACAATCAGCTTTGGGTACTCAGCTAAATCTTAGTACGGCTTATCATCCACAAACTGATGGTCAATCCGAGCGAACGATTCAAACTTTAGAAGATATGCTTAGAGCCTGTGTCATTGACTTCAAGGGAAATTGGGATTTACATCTACCCCTAGTCGAGTTCTCGTACAACAACAGCTATCATACGAGTATTAACATGGCTCCTTTTGAAGCACTTTATGGCCGGAAGTGTCGCTCTCCTATCTGTTGGGCCGAAATTGGTGAATCACAAATCACTGGTCCTGAACTTATTCAAGAGACTTCCGACAAGATAATGTTAATCCGAGACAACCTTCTGGTAGCAAGGAGTCGGCAAAAGAGCTATGCCGACAAACGTCGAAAACCCTTAGAATTTCAAGTTGGCGATCTGGTTCTTCTCAAGGTATCCCCTTGGAAAGGCGTAGTTCGTTTTGGAAAGAAAGGGAAACTTGCTCCCAGATTCGTAGGTCCTTTTAATATCCTTGAGCGGATTGGGAAGGTAGCCTACAAATTGGATCTACCTGAAGGACTCAGCAACGTTCAGCCGACATTTCATGTCTCGAACCTAAAGAAATGCTTAGCTGACGAGAACCTCCACATACCACTTGAAGAGGTCCACATTGACGACATAATGCACTTCGTGGAGAAGCCCGTGGAGATCATAGACCGAGAAGTTAAGCAACTCAAGTGAAGCCGAATCCCAATTGTTAAGGTTCGATGGGAATCCAAACGTGGTCCTGAGTTCACTTGGGAACGTGAGGATCAAATGAAAGTCAAATACCCACATTTATTTCCAGGACCCTCTTCTTAAGCAATTTCGGAACAAAATCTCCTAAAGTAGGGGAGACTGTAATCCCTAGGAAATTCCGACCTATATTTTTACTTTTTCCGGCACTTGTAATTTCTTTTTGGTTTGCATCAATCCATCTAAATAAATTCGAATATTTATCTATTGCATTTCATGAGTATACACACATACGCATATTCAAAAATAATATGAAATTTGTATGCTAAGTTATATTCTAAACCTATATAAATATATATATATATATATATATATATATATACAAACCTATAAAAATCTAAATTATAAATTCTATAAATATAGAGTTTATAAAAGTACATTATTTTAAAGTAAATGATTTTAATGGAGATAAAACTATTGTAAGTTACAAAAAGTTATATAGTATAAGTGTAACATTTAATAATAACTAAACAAATGATATTTAAATTTTTTTATAAAATAAATTGTTTTATAAGTAATTAAAATGATTTTGTTTTGAAACAATTAATTTGAACTATTGAACCCCTTGATCTCATTAGACCCCTTAATTTGAACCCTTATCAACTTTGAAATCAATTTGATGCAGGTTTGACTTTGGAAAGTCAAACCGAGCACAATCCACAAATTCGTGCAATGATTCATCAAATTCATGTGTTAAAACTGTAATCGAGCCATTGTAAAACATCGTGCGACTGATTGGATCCGAATTAACGTATCATTTACAGTCGAAATCAAAGAAGTTGAGTCCAATCGTCACATAACCGTCATAATCAAAGTGGGTAATCAATTCGTGCATTTAACGTGAAATTAGCTTATAAAAATGAACCCACACCTTCACTACAGATACCACAAACTTTCTACACCTTTGTGTTCGTTGCATTGCTCCTCTAGAACTCCAACGAGCTCAAGGAAATCCGAAGTCGGCCTCGGTCCCGTTCCCCCTCTATCGCTAACCATTCGAGGTAAAATTAGAGTCTTTAGTTTCGATTTTATGTAAATATTGAAAGCCCCATGTTTTCGGGTTCGATCGGATACGAATCGGGGGGGGGGGATCGGAACTAGGGTTCGAATAGGATGTTTGGGGAAGAAGATGAACCAGGGCTGGGTGAGAAACAAAACAGTTGTGCGCCTGTCAATAAACAATATTCAGGCCCAGGTCAACCGGTTAAGTCATTCGTCTCATAAGGCGAAGGTCGCGAGTTCGAAACCAGTCCCACACCTCATTTTCCTTTTTTCGCGCATAGAACCCGGCTCCCCTTGTGCTTTCTGTTAAAACAATTTAAACCCACCTCTAAACCACTACCAGGCGACTGATCTAGTGGTTTACGAGTCTGGTTGTCTCCGAGCAGACCCGGGTTCGAGTCCCGTGGTCTTCATTTTAAAAAAAAAACCATTTTTAAACCTATTTTACCCCAATCTTCCTTATAAAAAAATTTATTTTATAAACTACCTAAGGCTCGGTAATATTATATGAACCAGATTGTTAACCTAACAATTTTAAATAAATATTTAATCATTTTAGAGAATTAGAAACTAACAAACTCTAATTAAAAACTTATCATTTTATTTAGAACCCCTATTAACTACTTTTATCACCCAATTATTTAACTTATACCCTCTTTATTTTTTTTTTAATTTATTTTATTCAACTATTTAATTAATTGAAATATATAAATTATTAATATAATAATTATTTATATGTCCAAGCAAATATTATTTAAATACTTATTCATTATTTTAAATAAAATCACTATATGCATATATGAATTGGTATTAAAACCTTTATTAATGAGACATATTATTTCACTATTTAACAAACACAACATTTACAACAAATAGATACACACCCATACAATCTAGCCTAATCCTTACTATTTAAATCATTTGAGTATGACATTGATACATATATAAATACAAACATAGGTTAACCTTGTGGTTATCTAGTCAACTTGTGCAACTACTCGTACTCGTGATTTCATGCTACAGATCCAATGTGAGTTTACATAGCCCCTTTTTACTGTTTTTACTTTTGGGGTGAAACATGTCGTCAACTTTATCTATTTAACCAAATTCAATATCTATGTTCTTGTGCTTGATCTTTATGCTTTATATTTGAACTACTTGGTGACCATTGCATGTGTTTCATGCCAGTACATTCATTAACTTGCAGCCCAAGCCTAAGGTAGTACCTAACATGATCATTTATATGGGAAACTGAACCTATAACTTACCACAAGACCTTGGCGGGTTTTGTTGGGTATCAACTATAACTTGGAGTATCCGCTTGCTCCCTTTTTTTAAAATGGCAATCAGTGGGATTGCGTATCTAGTTTTCTATTATCAGGCTTGAATTGTACGCTTGGAACCTTGTATGTTTTCACATAAATGCTTTAGACATGCTTTGAACACATTGAATTGTAATCTATACTAACTCTTTTGGTATCAAAACCTATGTATCTCACCAACTACTTGTAGTTGACAGTTACTTACATGTTTCAGGTGCACCTGTTTGAGGACCACTTGCTCACCTAGGACTTGGACCTAGTTTAATTTAATTTAAGTTTTGAACGTTTCATTTTCCTATGTAACGGATGCTTTTAATTTGAGTAATAAATATTATCATATTTAATAGATGATCATGTGCTTATGAACAACCGCGTCAGCCCCGGCGTTTAATCCGCCGCCGGCCGGGGTGTGACAAGATATGACTCAACAATGGATCCTTCAACCCTTTCTTTGTTTCTAATCCTCCTTTTTAAACGACCCAATTTCCTAAAGTTTAGATAAGGTGTTATTATTTATATATAACATTTAAATGATAAAATAATAATTCGTCAAATTAAAACCATTACCTCTCATAAACATACATCCACCTGAACTGTACCGGACCACTAAGAATAGCTTCATTAGTCAAATGTATGACAAGGTGTTCCATTGAGTCAAAAAATCTAGGCGGGAAGATTTTTTCTAACTTGCAAATTGTTACAACGATTTTGCAACTTTTGTAAATCTTCAATATGTAAAACCTTAGAGCATATTACACGAAAGAATGTGCATAGCTCTATTATTGGTTCAAATATTTGTTTCGGAAGCATTCCTCTCAAGACAATAGGCAGCAGCCGTTGCATGAAGACATGACAATCATGACTTTTAAAGCTGTAAAAGGTACTATCTTTCTCATTTACACATCGCCCTATATTTGAAGCATATCCATCTGGAAATTTGACATTTTTCAACCCTTTACATACTTCATTTACCTCCGGTTTGGTTAAGGTGTATGATGCTTTTGGTTTCATATATTTATTATTGTTCTTCATCCAAGTATGCAACAATGGTCGATTGCAATACTCTTTTACATCCATCCTTGCCTTGATATTATCTTTTGTTTTGGGAGTATCCATTACTGTCTGAAATAGATTCTCAAAAAAAAAATTTCTCGATGTGCATTACATCAAGGTTGTGACGGATTAACAATGAAGGCCAATATTCAAGCTCCCAAAAAATGCTTTTCTTCACCCAGTTATGTGTTTTACCGAAAGCTAGATCTTTATTCTTTGGGTTATATAAGTGACATTCATAGACAGTTGGAATGTTAAACACTTGTTTGTACATTTGCCAACCAGTTAACTCAGGTGGAGGTCCTAATGATGACGGTATAGATTTATTAGCCAGAAAACCATTTATGTCACTACGAAAAGGGTGTGATGAAGGTAAAAATCTCATGTGGCAGTCAAACCAGCTTGGTTTGCCCCCATAATGTAATCTAAAGGCTTTCGTGTCTCCCATACAATATGGGCAAGCCAAGTGTCCATGCGTACTCCAACCGGACAACATTGCATAGGTGGGGAAATCACTAACCGTCCACAAAATGATTGCCTTCATTATAAAATTTTCTTTTCGATAAGCATCATAAACTTCAATGCCTTCCTCATACAAATGTTTCAACTCATCTATCAACGGTCTTAGAAACACATCCACATTTTAACGCGGGCTCTTTCTTCCAGGGATAACTAAACTTAGTTTAACAAATGAATCTTTCAAGCTCATCCAAGGAGGAAAATTATAGATTGTAAGAAAGACCGGCCATAGCGAATAAGGATGCGAGTTCAAGTTATTTGGATTAAAGCCGTCAGTGCATAACCCAAGACGAACGTTTCGGATCTCACTTGCAAAGTTGGGATTATCCGAGTCAAAATGCTTCTAAGCTTTACCATCACTTGGATGTGCCATGCTTCCGTCCTTTGTTTTGTGGTCATGGTGCCAAGTCATATCCTTAGCGGTCTTTGTAGACATATATAACTTTTTAAGTCTTGGACCAATCGGCATGTACGTCATCACCAAATTAGATACCTTATTTTTGTTACTCTTGTAACGAGATTCCCCACAATATTTACATTGTGTTAGTGTCTTGTCGTGCTTATAGAATAACATGCAATGATTTTTACAAACATCAATTCGTTCTTTAGGAAGACTAAGTTTTTCTAAACTTTTTTTCGTATCATAAAAGCTTTCTAGGAGGTTATTCTCTTCGGGCAACAATGCTTTAACCATGGAAATATTATGGTTGTAACACGTAGTAGATACATTGAATAATGATTTCCAGTTCAAAAAATCTGTGGCGGCCTCTAACTTTGAACAATTTGTGGCTTTGTTCCCCTCCCACAAAGGTTCGTCGGCTGCTTTTAACATGTCATAGAATCCCTTCGCTTCGGGATTTGGTACTTGTTCCAAAGTTGGTGACTCTAGATTTGAGTGTCCAGTTGGATATGGATACATGCTATCCAACACCATGCGTCTATAACCATCATCATCATCATCAATTTCCATTCTCGTAGAAGATTGTCCTTCATATTGTCCTTCATGGACGGAAGTTTCATCATGTGCATGCCATGTTGTATAATTATCCATGAAGCCGTTTTTAAGTAAGTGTTTGTGAATAGATTTTCTACTTGTGTAGAAGACATTTTGGCATTTAAAACATGGACATTTGATGTCATACACTATCTTACCATAGTTAGTCACCATTATATCAACAACTGTTTCATTAGAATAGGCAAAGTCCAAAAAGAATTTCACATTTTCAGAATATTCCATATTAGCAAATCCGTCGTCGTTAGTTTTTTTATACATCCATTGTCTATCAGTATACCACATCATGTTCAAGAAAGTCAATGTAAGTCCTAAAATTCAAAGTCATCCAAAACAATTAAAAAGCATTAAAAGAACACAATAAATTACAAAAATGCAATAACTACAACGGAAGTGTGTGTTTAAGTATATACAATTCAATTCAGATAGTAATGCACATTATTTGTTTTATTTGTTATTTATTTTGTTTTTCTGGTGCCAATATACTGATATGGGTTATAATGTCATGCAAAGTAATACCTTAAATAGTGAAATTTTATTTACTTGTATAAATTCAAAAAATAATATTTGAGATTTATGGGTTTTTGTATAGAAACCATATTCAGACCAAATATTATTTAACACCAAATTAACTCTCTGCTTAAATGAAACTAAAAACATACCTTAATCCAAAACCTACAAGCGGGAAAAGATTGAATAAACTAAGCTTTCGCTCATTCAGTGGTTCTATTTTTGCTTGTTCAGTGGTCCAGAAATCTATATTACTCGATTCAATTTTGAGAAAACGATAAAAAGAAACAACTATTAAACAAGCAGAAATGAGCGACACAAACAAAAACTCTTATATTTCGAAAACAAGAACTTAGTCATTACCTGTTTTGACCCGAACAATTTTAGTCATAACCCGATCCGACCCGCCCATTTTGAGTTATCTAGAAATTGATCTATTTCATGTTCTGATCTTTTGAAGCCTCAATCAATTTAATTTACATTCAAAAAACAAAATTGTGGGTAGCAAGGATCAAACGAGCACACATATTTATTCATACTGTGAATGACCAAGTTGATTTAGTTCATGAGGAAGTTGAGAATGAAGCAATTTAATAAGAATCACCAAACTTATTAATAAAGAGAAGACAACATGATTACAGGTAACACAATAAAGCAAATAAGTAATTGTATGAATTAAATAAGCAACTGGTATGAATCGACTGCAGCAAATGGATGATTTAAAGCCAAAGCAAAACAAGTAATTAATATGAATCGAAGGTAAACAAATATATGTAGAAGCAATTATGGACCTGAAACCGAAACTCCGCAATCAACAATGGCAATCAGCAGTGTGATCCTGGATTGAAGAACCAATTTGCGTCAAGAATGAGGTAGTAGGGGATGAGAGACGTAATTGGGGGGGAGTAGTTAGGGATGGTAAAAGTTAACCCGGCAAAAAACTCCTTAATTCTCTGACTTTTTATTTTAAAAACATTTTTTATTTAATTAACTCCTCAATATCCTCCTATTTTTAAATTTTAAAAGTTATTCCCTTTATCTATAACTTTTATGAATATTTTTATTTAAATTAGTTATATCTTAAACAAAAAAGTATATCAACTCACACCGTAACGTATTCTATTTTTTTAAATGTGTTCATTATTTCTAGAAATTTTATTATAGGTTATGAACTTTTGAACTTTCTATTATTATTTTTATGTCAATTTTGATCAAGTAAAACAATTATAAAATAATTATATTTTTTGTCACCGTTATAAGCACAGTGAAGGGTTCAAATGCTAACCAATTTTTTATATGATAACCGTGCTAACCATTATCAAACAATCACATAATTTATAAATTATTTTTTCTTTTAATTCTTAAAAACGTATTTAAATACCGTGAACATATATCTTGAAAATAAAAACGGAAATGATAAGTCTTAAATATACATACCAAATAATGTTACATATACGTGACACATAGTGTTTACATATGTGTAACATTATTTGGTACGTATACGTAACACTATGTTTGAGAGTGGTTATCATGGTTATCACATAAATATTGGTTAGCATTTGAACCTTACCCTATAAGCACATTATTAACTTGTAGGTCATATTGTTCATAGTAAACAATAGTTGTTAAATACAATACAATTATATATATATATATATATATATATATATATATATATATATATATATATATATATATATATATTTGAAGCGGAAAGACACGAGTACGGGGACGGTGTTCACCATCGTGCGCGATGAATTTTGAACCGTAATGGATAGCCTTAGTAGGAGCAAATGAGTGTCAACTAATGAACACTAATTTACCCTAATTATCCATAATTACCATGATTGACACAAAGCGCCCTAATGGTCCCTCATTAGCCATTACTGACCCTTATTAACTATCACTGACCTGTATGGACTATAATCGACCCAAGTTGCTTTTGATCGACTTTTTTAATCCAAATTGACACTAGTTGATCATAATTGACCAATACGGACACTAATTATCCCTAATTAACCACCGTTGACTATTATTAACCATTATCAACCAAAATTGGCTCTAACTAACCATAAATGTTCCTATTTAACCCATATTGACCTTAATTGACACTAATGAGCCCTAACTGATCCCAACTAACAGTAATTTCCCTTATTTTCCTCTACGACCTCTAATTAATCATAATTAATCAATACCAATGCTAACCGACCATAAGTAACCTTCATTGGACGTATTTGACCAATAATAACTCGATTTACCCCTAATTGAACAATATTGACTCTATTTGACCAATATTAATACTAATTAACCCTAATTGATAATCTTTCACCCTAATTGCTTATAATTGACCCTAATTAACACTATTTGACAATAATAAGCATATGCTTCAAAATATAGCATATTATGATCGTTTTATCTTCTTGAAACCCTATTATGTTTTTTTAAATCATTTTTACAACCGGTCTGTGACAAAATTTAGTTATAATTTGTGACTGCATTATTTCCGTTAACTATATTTGCGAATGTATTTCGACTGCTATATTTGTGGTTTTTATTTATTTATTTATTTAATTGGCGATTGTATTTGTGATCAAAACAGTTTTGATAGGTTATATTTGTAATTTCATTTTTATTTTATTTTTTATTACTTCTTAAAGTTTTGTGACGGTATTTGCGACCGACACAAATTCGGTTGCTATATTTGCAACCTTTTTGGGACCAAATTCATTTTTATTTTATTTTTTTATTATTATTTTATAACATGCCTAACTGTATTTGTGACCATATCAATTTCGGTCACTATATTTGTGACAAAAAAATGTTTAGTCGCTACTTTTTCTGACCGATTTTGTTCTGGTCACTAATTTTGCGACCGAATTTGACTCGGTCACTAATATTGCAACCGTGTTATGACTGAAATAATTTAGTCGCTACGGTTTTTGACCGATTTTTTTTGGGTCTCTAATTTTGTGACCGACATTGGTCCCGTCAACAACATTGCAACCGTTTTACGACCGAAATAGTATAGTTGCTAAGTATGCAACCGATTTTGTTTCGGTCGTTAATCTTGCAACTGAATTTCGTTCGGTCACTAAGTTTGCCACCGAAACAATTTCGGTAGCTATATTTGCGACTAGATTAGTTTATATTTTATTTTTTTACTATTTTATAAAACTAGCGACTAAATTTGTGACAAAATATATCTAGTCGCTATATTTGCGACCGTTTTACGACCAAAACAGTACTGTCGCTAACTTTGCGACCGGTTTTATTTCGGTCTCTATTTTTGCGACCAATTTTGGTTTGGTCGCTAATACGGTTGCTATCTTTGCGACTGGTTTTATCGGTCGCAATTGCCCATTTGTGTAGTAGTGGACGTCCTCATGATGGAAGACTGTCCTGCTGAAGCGCGTAGGTTTAGAACGATAGATGATACGTTAGGGCGTCTCAACCAGTTTCACGGCTGCTGAGAACCAGGACCAGGAGTTTGTGGTATTTGACCTTCTCAAGTCAAATATGACAATACACGTTTTAAGTTTTAACCTTTTCTCATTTCGGTCAAAGCATAAATATTCAATTTATAATTTTAGAGTGAATCATGTTTTTTTTACGTAGGATGAAACTTTTTTTCTTCTTCTTTTACTGCCATAAATAAGAAAATTGTTGATTTTATTATCTATATTTGTACTCAAATTGTTGATGTATTACACTGGTGTAGCAGTTGGTATTCAGTGAGCATAAATTTGAGTTCGTTACACAACGTAAATGCTCGTTACATCATATTCAGTGAATTTATAATTTGAAAGTTTTGTTTCAGAAAATTTGAAGAACTCCATGTGCAGCTACAAGTACTTGAGAAATAGAAGGTAATTCAACAATTTTTACAATGATGTAACGTAACTATTTGTTACAATGATGTAACGTAACTATTTGTTACAATTATGTAATAACAAATGCATTATTTTTTTTACAAGTAATTACAATATTACACTAATGTAACTAGTTTTGTGGTGTAAATGTTACTTTTGGTGTATTCCTTACATTGATGTTATCACATATGTTAGTAAAAAAAAAGTTAGACAAGACTATAACGGAATTAAAGAGAAAAATGAAACGAGTTTAATGATGCAATTTTTATAAAAAAATAACATATGATAAAAAAGTTATTAAGGATATACAAAGAAGGGGGAGATTTTTTTTAAAAAAAAGTTAAGAAAAAAAGAAAAGAGAAATGATGTGCTTGAAGGTACAAAAGTTGATCAATGTCATCAAGGATATGGGGTTGAAAGGTTCAAATTGCCTTCAACAAATAAAAAATATAGTGCTATTTGTTAATCTATAATTGGTTGCGATGAGTTTTAGAGTTTTCTTATCAAATATGGGTTTTGAAAGGAACACTACCATATATATATATATATATATATATATATATATATAAAATAAAAAAAGAGTGCCCCAGGAAAAAAACGTGCCCCTACCGAAAGTGCGGGTTGCCCCACCCTATGATCGGCTCTGAGAGTGTCGGTGGTCAATTGAAAGCCACCAAGACAAGCTTACTTTTACGTTTTATATTTTAAATTCCAATGTATTACTAAAAAATAAGAGTATATTTGTAAAGTTCTTCCTGTCTTTCACTTTGTCAAAACATAAAGCCAATATCTTTTTTTTTCTTCTGTTTTTGTTTCTTTTTTCTTTTATATTTCTTTTTAGATTTGTTATAGTTTTGATTACTTTTTCTATCTATGGTTCAATCTATAAAACCGGTTCGCCTCAAATTATTAAGTTTCTTTTATGTACTCAAGCACGTTAGTTTCACCACCACAACGTGCGTAACTAAGTTCGCAAACGCGCCCTTACCCACGTTAATGTTATCGTACGGCTTCACCGCAACGCGTGGGTCTTAACGTTTAAACGTTTGTTTTTTTTTTCACGAGTTTACGCCTCCGCTATAACGCGCGGGTATAAAGTGGTTGTTTTTAACGTGTGAGTTTACGTAATGCTTTTGATTCTTTTTACACAAAGTTTCAAAGACGTTGATTAATTTCGCGGTTTAACGAGTGATAACGTGTAAATGTTATGTTTTTCTTTACTTTCATCGTTAATTTGGCCAATGTCATCATAACATAAACACGCAATAACCGGGTCTTATTAATGTCGCAACGTGTGCGAAATCGGCATACTTATTTTTATTAATGTTTTGACATAATTTTTTTCGTTCAACGACGCCACGGTAACGCATGAGTCTTCACACTAGTACATGGGTCCCTTGATATTTTGGGTGGGTGAAATAATATTATGATTGAAAACAATAGCTAAATGGTGAAGTTTTTTTCCAGCAACTAACCCTCTAAGTTATGTAATTATGAGGATCTTTTTTCCTGTCGACGGCGACGGATAGTATTCTTGGGTGTTGTTATTTAGTGGCCGGAAAGAACCAATAAATTAAAGAAGATGTGCACATCCTTAATTATTTATGTTCCATTAACTCACCACCTCAAATCTGCAAAACATAAGAAAGTTTATTATTAGTTATTTAATTCATTAGAAGGCATACGGAGAAAATTTCTTTGGGGAGGAGGATCTACGGTCAAAAAAATTAGATGGGTAGCTTAGAAAAAATAGTGGCTCCTAAACGTAAGGCGGCCTCGGAGTGGGGAATATTAAGGATCTAAATACAGCATTACTGGTGAAATGTTGGTGGAGGTGGAAAAATGACAAATATCATATTTGGAAAGAAATGATTAAAGCAATACATTAAGGACAAAAAAACGTCCAATCATTTCCGGTTAGGAAATCAATCTCGAGGGTATGAAAGAACATAATTGGAATCGAGAAAGAGTTCGTGAAACACAATATTGATATTATATAGAAAATTAAGAGCAAAGTGGGTTCGGGAGGTAACACAAGATTTTGGGTGGATAATTGGTATGAACGGGGTATTCTAAAATTTATTTTTCTTAAACTGTTTGCTTTGGCTATAGATAAAAATGTATTCGTTGCAGATTGCTACTCGGAAGCAGACAAGACATGGAGATGGGCGTGGAAGAAAGCCTCAACACAGGGTATATCATAAACATAGTTTAATCATTTGAAAAATTTGTTGTCACATGTTAGGTTTTCACAAGAAAAGGAAGTGTGGGGATGGTTAAAACAGGCAAAGACAGAGTTTTCAGTAAGCAAAGTTAGGAAGGAGCTAGAAGATACCCGGGTAGCAGTTATATCAGGTCCTAAAATCAGATGGAATACATGGGCACCCCCAAAAGTTAGCATGTTCACTTGGAGAGCAATGGATGGACGTATAGCGACGAAAGATGCCCTGGCCATAAGAGGGTCGGATAGTTTAGACAGGACTTGTCCAAATTGTGGAATTTGCCAAGAAGACGCAGATCATTTGATAGTATCATGCTTGTACGTAAAATCGATATGGTGGCAAATTTGAAGATAGAGCAACCAACCTAGTCCGCCTATTCTCTATACTATCAAGGAAGTAATCAGTTATGTCGAAGAGCTACAAGTTCCAAAGAAAAAGAAGAAACTGATTCATGTTATCTCGCTAGCAACTATGTGGTGTCTATGGCTTAGCAGAAACAAAAGAATTTTTGACGAGAAACTTACGACGGATCAAAATTGTGTGGCGCAAATAAAAGAATTATCGTATCTATGGATCATATGTAGAGCAAAGCTGAGAAATATCACTTGAGAGGACTGGATAACATTCCAGATTAGTATTTTATGATGGATGTTATTGTATTATGTTTTGGCCAATTTGGGCGAGTTTGTAATTCTTACCCCTATTAGACACTGGCTTTGAGGGGTTCGGTTTTAATTGATTTCGTTTACTTTTCAAAAAAAAGTTATTTGAAATTGACATTGTTTTTTAAGCAACGGTTCTTGAATTTTTTAAATAAAACTTAGAAAGTTGGAACTTGGAAGGTCAGTCAAATAGTCAACTGGTACATACCCAGAGATAGGACGATCATGAGTCTAACTTAAACAAATATAAAATCTTAGTTAAGTTTAACTTTTTACAAAATTTTTATTAGTTTAATTAATTTATTAAATAATATTTAACCCCTTGTTTATTTAGTTATTATTATTATTAGTATATTACTATTATTATCATAGTATTTAATTTAATACTAAATAGCTTGTAGTCTAGCGGTATAATGGTGATATAATGGTGGGTAATTAAATTTTTCATTCAAGTAATTTAGCGTTTTAATCTTATTTTGGATATTGATGTGGGTTTTAAGCATCCTTAGGGCGTCCGGTATGGTTGGGAGAATTCACGCCGTGGGTGACGTGGAGGGCGAAAGTCACGCCGTGACCAAGGGTACACCGCCCCCTTGGTCGGCGTGACCGAGGCGTGGGTTATGCGCGTCGGAAAAGTGACGGGGTAAACCAAAGAGAGAGAGAGCCGTTGACCGGTCAATATGACCGTTTGGGGGCCGGATTATTCAAAAAAAAAATAATAAATTTTTTAAACCATCACACACTTTATAAAACCATCACATTTTCACTATCACATTCATCTCATTCTCTCTCAAATTTTATAAAAACTCCATCGTTTTTTAAACTCCCCACCCAATCAATACCAACATGTCAACTTCATCTTCCGAACACGATAGGCGATGGGCTTTGATGTTTCGGACCATGACAACCGCAGAGGTTACATGGTGGCAAAATGTACGACGTCTACGTCGTACTTCCCAAAACGCTCGTATAAACCGTGATCGTGCAGGTGGTCACACTCGTTTAGTGAACGACTATTTCAAAGACGATCCGAAAAACAATCTCCCAACGTACGCTCCAGATGATTTTAGAAGACGTTTCCGAATGAGCCGGGAATTATTTTTACGTATCGTATGCGATTTCGAGAGGGAGGTTCCTTGGTTTAGGAAACGGGCGGACGCGCGAGATCGGGTTGGTTTTACCGCCTTGCAAAAGTGTACCGCCGCAGTGCGTCATATGGTTACGGTTCGTCATGCGATTCGTTTGACGAGTATCTACACATGTCCGAACGGACAATACAGGAATGTGTATACAAGTTTGCAAAGTCTCTAACTAAATTGTACCACAGGCAATATTTGCGTAAACCGACGGCCAACGACATTCAACAACTTTACGCGGTGCATGCGGAAAAACACGGCTTTCCCGGGATACTAGGTAGTATAGATTGCACACATTGGGAGTGGCAGCTTTGTCCAAATGCGTGGCGAGGTCAATTTATGCGGGGTGATCATGCACGGCCGACAATAATGCTAGAAGCGGTCGCTTCTAATGACCTATGGTTTTGGCATGCGTTCTTTGGTGTTAGTGGCTCCAACAATGATATCAACGTTCTTGATCAATCACCGGTTTTTGATGATATGATTTCTGGAAACGCACCCGACTCATCTTTTGAGTTGAGAGACATTATATATAAACGTGATTATTTTTTTGCAGATGGAATTTATCCCGACTATGTCACGATTGTCAAGTCTCTTACTTATCCCGAAGGCATAAGACGTCATACCTACAAAGCGGCGCATGAGTCGGCGAGAAAGGATGTCGAACGTGCGTTTGCTCTTTTAAAGAACAAGTGGCATATCATTTTCTGACCCTCGCGTATTTGGTCTCAAAAGCGAATGAGACACGTCATGTACGCGTGTGTTATCATGCATAACATGATTCTATAGAATGACGGAGTTGCAATTTGCCAATACAATCCCGACGAAGAAGTGTCACATATTGTATAAATTGACATCGACGCAAAAACCGCTAACCTATTAGAGATACGGGAGCGAACAATTCATAATCAACTGCCGGCGGATTTGATTGAGCATGTTTACGAACGATCGCTTCAGTAATTTTATTGTATGTTTTTAATTTTTAATGTAGGTTTTTAATTTAAATTGTATGTTTTTAATTTTTATTGTATGTTATTTTTATTTTTATAATTTTAAAATTATTATTTGAAAAAAAAAATTAAAATGTGTTGATGATTTGACAAAGTGATGGCAAGGTGATGAAGATGATTATTTCCCTTACACCATCACTTGCCCCTCACTTTTCTGAATGCTGATGTGGCGCCCAGTTGGCAAAGTCATGGGCAAAGTGATGACAAGGTGATGGCAAGGTATACCCCTTGCCCTTATTATCTTTATGTAACCGGTTCTAAAAAGCTTAATTTAATGAAAAGATGTATTTTCTAAAAGTTACTTTTGTGAAAACTTAAAACAAAAATTGATTCGTAAAAATGTCTAGGTTATAATTAGCAATTTAGCATCTCACACTCGTTCTCGGGTTTTTATTATATTTGTTGCTAAGATAATTAATTTATATACTTGTTAATATTGATTGATTGGTAAAAATAATTAAAAAGTTAAATTATATTGCGACCCAAAAGTTAAAACAGTCTGATGCCGCCACCAGTGATTAATATAATTATCTCGAGTATACCCAAATCCCAATAACGAGTGTTGGTTGGTTTGTAGACCCAACTTATCCAAAAACAACGAACAAAAATTTGGTCGAAATATAAAATGATTATAACAAATTGACGTTAAGACTTAAGATATGCATGCAACTTGTACTTAAGATTTGTCATGCATATGCGTCTTCAACTTATGAGGGGAATCTACTACTTCTTTGAGGAACAACTACATGGCAAATTGTATAGTAATGATATAATACCTTGAAGTAGTTTTCAATCTATGACTTGGATCTTTAAATTTAAGTTTAAAGTTTCCATCATCAAAATATTTTTTTTATTTCGGTCAAAATCAAAGCGTGGACTATAATTTTGGTTTTAAAAATGTAAATCATAAACTGAGATTATATAGATGGTCCTTGTAGTTTGAGTAAAGTAACATGATTGAAAAGTTGTAAATTTAAGGTTTGTGATTTTGATTTTATAACATGTTTTGTGTTTTAAGGCTAACTTAAATATTATTTTAATGTAGGTTAAAATTAGTGCTCAAACAGTAGGGAAAACAGAGAAACAATAAACAGTAGGAAAGCAAATCTATAATAAACAAGATTTGGTGTCCAACCTTGGTTCAAACCAATGTGTTTATTTTCAAATACATATATGTAACTAGTGGTATGGTAAATCTATTACACAGTGTTACATGCATGTAACTTTTAGTATGGTTACTACAAGAATATCACTCTAAGCCGACGACGCCTATCTAGAAGACAAATGTCGTCGGGATGGGTCGCCTTATACAGACGACATACCGACGACATGTCTTCGGGATAGGTTAAACCCTAATTTTGGAATGAGAGACCCTATACCGATGACATGTTGCCGGGATAGGGTTGGGTTAGATGAAGGGAAAACTGACTTGTCATCGGTATAGGGTCCTTAATTTGTTGACTCCTCACAATGGTTTTATCTTTGAGGGTAGTACAAAGGCTTTTGAATTTGGCCCTTATACAACTCAATTTGCCTAAGAAGTCACTTACGATTTCGTTTGGTTGCTTTCTCAAAGTCTGTAACTCGCTCCTCAATGTTTGTAGACATGCTTTCTACACTAAGTCTGCTCCAAGATATCAAACTTTAAACAAGTCCCATACTTCTTTTGCCGTCGAATACTGTGCAACTTGAATTAAAATATTTTGTGGCGGTGTTTGAAGATCATTAGTTTTGTTGTAACTATCTTCTTTCCATCTACTGCTTCCTTTGCAGCAACCATTTCCCAAAGGCCATAGGCCTACAAGACTGTGTCAATCAACAATGTGCATGTAGTGTAATTTGAGTTAATCAATTTCAGACATTGAAGTGATACGTTCCCTTGCTTGCGAGTTGGTACCGATGTGCTTTCTTTTTTCTTGTCTTCATTACCTGTCATACTTTTCTTACTTATTTCAGATCTTCTTAAACTTGCTCTTTTTTCTGTGATTTTCTTGCTTACTTGCGTTTTCACTGTTTCTTGCTCTTGTTTCTAAGTGGATAATTAGATTCTTGCTTGCTGGTATGCTGTTGATCAAAAGATCAAATTCTTGCTTGGTTGACCGGGATTGGTCTTTGACTTGCCTTGTTGACCGGGATAGGTCTTTGACTTGCTATTTGAACCAAAAAGTTTGGGACTTGCTTTAAACCACACAGGTTTAGTTGACTTGCAATGAACCACGAGGGTCGTTTTGACTTGCTAAGTGAACCGTAAAGGTTCTAGATCCTTCCTACTTTGTTTAATAAATACAGGGATTCTAACACTACTTTCAGATCGGAATTGTGTAATTAAATGACAAAAGGAGTGCTTATCTGAATGTGGATTACTCCTATTTTGATGTTCTGACTTACAAACAAAAATCGCAGCCCTTCAGATTGCTTTATGTTTGACTTCTTAACACCCCTTCAAAACTGCTCTCTTTTGATAGATGAGCCCTTTTCTTCTAAGCAATCACTTAAATTGATGTTTGCAAACTTGATTTGCATGCATGGTTCTTGTTTGTTTAGTTTCTTTTTCTGATCTTGAACAAAGGAACGAGAATACGCAATTTGGCTCTATGCTTTTTTTCTCAAATAGGGATAACAACAAAATAGCCCCTTTAGATTTCTTTCGTTCTTACTTCAATAATGTATAGTAATCAACACAGAAAAAAATAATAGCAAATTCGATTTCTTAGTTAATGTCTTTCTTTGAACAAACACAACAACCTTATGGCCTTTTCTGACTTTCAAATCAGACAACAAGAAAATCCTTTTGATTTCTTGTTTTTGAATAGTGGATACAAATAATAAATCGGCTGATCTTTTGATGATTTGAAGTGTACATCGGTTTGATTTTCTTCGACGGCAACAATAAACGAATCTACACTTATGTTTTCTGTTGAATTGATGAAGAAGCAACTATCGCTGCCTTCTTTGTTTTTTTTTTGTTTGGATCGATTATACTTCATGAATCGATGAGAACAAGCGTCACTGCCACCGATTTTCTTCCCTTGATCAATTAATGTGGTGCTCTTATTAGTGGCGGAGCTTGAAGAAAAACGCAAAGGGGGGGACGAGATTTTTTTTTCCTATTGGGGGTAGGAACTATAAAATTTTCGGCCGTATACGTATAAATTAACACTACTGAGCGAAAAATCGGCCAAATACGTATATATTAACACTTCTGAGCGAAAAATCGACCCCCCGAGACCTCACTATCCTTCGCCCATGGCTCTTATACAATTGTTGGTAAAACAGACAGATTTGATGAACTAGATTTATTGAATTTGTTCACATACTGTTTCGACACATACATATGGCGGGTTTATAACCCCTAAACGACACACACGGTTTGACTTTTTACATAATTACATACGGACTCCTTGCTTTTCTACAAATACGTATAAGACTCTAAACATACTTTCAAGTAATGATATAAATGACCCAAACTAATAAAGTTTAGCTTATACTTTCAATAGGACTCACGCTTGCTTTCAGTAGATTCTAGTAAAGCAAGAACAGGGAGGCATTACCGGTCCATGAGGATGGTATGGCGTTGATATAACTTTCCGGATTTCTTCTTCTACCTTTGTTTCGACCTTTTTTACCTTATTTTCAACTTGTTTTGCCTTTTTTTCAGCTTCTTCTGCCTTGTTTTCTGCTCGGTCTGCCTTTCTGTAGGCTGATTTTGCTTCTTTTTGGCCTTGTTTGCTAAATATAGTTTAAAGCAAGAATTATAAGAGCTTTAGATTTTATGCCACATACATCTAAGTAATACTAGAGGGGTGCCCGTGTGATACGATGGAGAACACAACGCACTAACACAGACAGTGCTAAAGCATTAATAGAAACTATATTAGTAGTATACTCAAATTAAAGAAAAATAAAATGTTGGTTTTTATGATATAATGTTTTTTAAAATTATTAACGTATGAAAAAGTTATAACCGTTTAGACACTTAGGGTTTGAATTGTGAGATGATTTAGCTTTAAAGAATTGTACCATGTGTTTTAAAAATTGTAATTACTGTAACTTTTAAAATTATGTTAAAATTACCTTTTATGTCCTTCTCATATGTATTATAATTAGGGTTGTTCAAAAAGCTCGTGACTCGCTCGAAATTCGATCGAAAAATGCTCGAAAAAGCTCGACTAGAAAAAAGTTCGGATGTAAACGAGCCGAGCCCGAGCCAGGATAGTCTCGGCTCGTTGGCTCATCTCAATAATACATATATATATATATATATATATGGACATGTATATACATACACACTTAGGTACTTTATTAATTATTTTTAAAAAATAACTCAAAGAGTCAAAGTGTCGGCTCTATCACTCTAAATACTTTTAAAAATACTAATTTCCTAAATCCGAATTCAACTTTTTAATTCATAAATCTTAATTGTACTTCAAAGTTCAAACTCTAATTGTCTTCTAAAACTATTCATCTCTCGCGCTTCGCGTTCCTGTTTTGGGTTGTGTATATTGAAAATATTTTTTTGTCTTTTATATATCAATATGTGTAAAAAAAATTGAGTTGGCTCGACGAGCCATGTGCTGGCTCGAGCTTTCCACGAGCCGAGCTTGAGCTCAACTTTTCAGCTCGTTAAAATTTTCAAGTCAAGTCGGCTCGGCTTCGAGCCGAGTTGTAGCCCTCCCTGACTCGGTTCGGCTCGTTTACAGCCCTAATTATAATATAGTATAGATTTTAAGATTATCCATAATACTATAGTAGTGATGGTGTGTGATGCCACCTCACCCACCACTAACATGGAACACCGTGCAAGGTGGGGGAGAGTGTGGGCGTGGGAGAGGCATGGTGGTTTTGTTCATGCGCGTTGGTGGGTGGGGATGCCAAGAAAAGAAGTGTTGTAGCTCACTTTTGAGGGAAAGAGCTGTTGGACTCTTTAAATTTAAAAAAATTGTTTTTGTTTTATTTTTTTTACCTATAAATACTATACTTTACAACCTTATTTTTTAACAAAAATACAAACATATCTCTATAATCGTTTTTCTCCTCTCTAGTGTTTTATAAAAATTACAAAGATGCTTCCATAGGAATTTGTAAATAACCCGAACAATCCGAACAACCGAAGAAAAATATAATATGTAGTTTTAGTAACTTTTGTTTTTTGTTCTAGATTGTATGTTTTTTTATTTTATATTTTTATATGTTTTTTTAATATTATGTTTTTTTATTATTAAATGTTTTTAGTATTAGGTTCTTAAATTAAAAAAAACAATGATTATATAATTGTTTTAAAACTGGTTACCCTCACCCCCACCATTACCCACCTTTGTGAGGGTGAGAGAAACCAGTTTCTACGTGGCGCCCACATTTTTTTTTAAACAGCAACACCTAACATTCTAAGATAATTGGGTTTTTCCGAGGCAACACCTAGAACATCTAGGGCAGCTCACCACAGGAGGAACCCCCCAATTAGGTAAACTCCCTAACCTGGCCAAAGACCCCTTTCTGCCGTGGCTAGGATTCGAACCCAAAACCTCCACTATGAGAAGTATTAGGACTACCATTGCACCAGATAACCAACGTACACATGACACAAAAAATCCATTATCTTCATCATATCAATGCAGATAGTCTAAATATCCTATTGCACACTATGGCTAATCTGAAAAACAAGGAATAAATGGGTTTTCTCATAAATTAGAAGATCGGTGGAGAATTTGGAGGAAGATATTAAAGTATTGAGCTTCAAATGAAGAGAGCACAGGAGTAACGAATCTCATGTATGCTGGGAGAATTGGATTAATTGCCCAGTATCGGATATGATGTAAGGCTAGGTTTTTCTAATTAAGTACGTAAGAAACAACTGTAATATAATTTTGGTGTATGCCGTTTTGACTTGGCATAACTAGGGTATTGCTAGTCCCATCTAGCTTTTCTATGATATATCTCATTATTGATGTTAAAAAAAAGATAGTCTAAACAGCCAATGTACATTTATCATCAATGATGATGATTCTTTACTAAAATATAAAAACCATCTCCAAAATAAATGCCACTTTATTGGGTTGCAACCCAACGGTGGAGTCAAAATAAACTTTTTAAAGAAAAAACGAGGTGCAGTTTTTACATGTGATAAATTAGGAATTGGTATAATAGTGTAGGAGCAAGAGGTAATGGGTGTGTGAGTAGTCTTTAAAAAAACTGCATAATAAATAAAAGTGTAAGATCAAACAAAAACTACTTACTAATAAAAAGAGTTAATTGTATAAATAGCCCTTGTGGTTTGATCAAATTACATGTTTGGCACTCAAGTTTTAAAAATTACAAATTAGTCCAAACTTTTGAAAAAACCTGGTAGCGCTTTTAACCCATGATGTTAACACCAATTAATTTTTAACGGACAGTTAACCCATGTGTCATTCACGTTACTTACAATTGCGAACTTGATCTTAAAAATGAGTTAAAATCATTAAAAAAATAGTAAATATCAATAAAAATTTTAGTGATTTTTAATTTTTTTTACATACTTTTAATTGACTTTTAAATAATTTTTACTGATTTTAACTTATTTTTAGAGGTTAAAGTTATAATCGTAAGTCACGTGGATGGCACAAGAGCTAACTTTCCGTTAAAAACTAATTTGTGTTAACATCAGGGGATAAAGACTCAACTAGGTCAAATGTTTAGGCTATATTTATAATTTTTAAAACTTAAGAACCAAACACGTAATTTAATCAAACCCCAAGAGCCATTTATACAATTAACTTTAATAAAAAGTCCTAGAAAATCACATTTTGAAGTTTTGAACATTAGGCAGGCAAGAACAAATATAGAATCGTAATTTATAGATGGGAAAAACATATTTATCTTCAAATTATTGAATCTAATTTAATAATCGGATGACGTCTTTATAATTAAATTAATAATCTATACTATATAATAAATAAAAGTTTCTCAATGACACGTGTCGTCTTCATATTCATCTTTATAAATTTTTTCCCGCCTGTCTCTCATAATAAATATATTTTCATATTTTCAATAATAATACATTTTTAAACAAATTATTAATTATACTAATAAAACAAATTTATTTTAAATTATCTCATAATATAAGAAACTTTGAAATATAGTTAACTAGTTTATGTGTTCAATCAAATAGTAAAAATGAAAGTCAAATTACATTGAATAGTATTTAATGTATTTTTTTAAACTCAAATATATATTAATTTTTACATATTTTATTATTTTATTTTCTATTGTTAATATAATGTAATACATTTTTCCACTTATAAGATACATACATAAATATTTTAAAATTTTATTGATTGATATTTTTTCACCCTGTGTAGTACACAGGTTCTAAGCTAGTTAAAAATATAAGGAAGACGCATAAATATATATATATATATGTATATATATATATATTATAAATAAAACATACATATATTATAAGAGCATTCACATAAGCTTCTGCATACTTGTGTGAGTGTGTTCTGCATATTTTAGGAATTGGTTTAAAGTGATTGTGAGTGGAGGTGAGAGAAAAGTATAATTTTTTGTATATTTGGGGAAAACATTGTTCACCTATATAATTTTTTTAATATTTTTTAAAGTGGTTGTGAGTGGAAGAGAAAGAAAAGGTAATGATAAAGTTATAAAAAAATATTATTTAATTGAAAAGTATAGAGAAAAAATAGTGATTTTTAGTGTAATTATAGAAATGAGGATAAGGAAGCTGGTGTGAATGCTCTAAGTATGATATATTTATCTCTATTAAATAAGTACATGATTGCATCACGTGTTAAAGTTATATGAGTCTAATATTCTTTTCCCGCCTATATATTCTTCATTACCAACTGTATAATATTCTATTTACTGACTATTATAATTTATTTATTAATTACTAAAGAGTAAAATGTTATTTTCGTTTCTGTGATTTGGTCATTTTTACCACTTTCATCAAAATATATATTTTTCTTCCGCATATTATCGTGCTTTCCAAACTTAACATTTTCATTCAATTATTAACCTCATCTATTTTTTAACATTAAATAAGGCGTACTGAAGTTGGTAAATTAAGTGGCCAACTACTTTAATTCATTACCTTATTCACTCATAATGTGGCCAACTACTCACACATGGATCCAAATAAAATACAACAGTCCGAGTCAACTCTTGACCGCTAATTTACGAAAACATCTTAGGGGCCGTTTTGTTGGCAGGAATTCATGGGAATTTAATGAAATTGGAATCTGAATTCCTTTGGCCAACGTGTTTGATTCGCAAAATTCATTGGAATTGAAATTCGAATTCCATTCTTAACATGTTTGGTTGAAACAAGAATTGGAATTGGAATTGGAATTGGAATCGGAATGAATTCCCTCAAATTCTGTTAAACAAAGGAATTCAAATTCCATCCAAATTGTAAGGAATTCACCAAAAAGAAATGGAATCTCCGACTACCGACCACCGACCACCGACCCCCGCCCCCGCCACCGACCAAAACTCCACCCGACTACCGCCGTCGACCTCGATTCCAACGCCCGACTGCCGCCACCACCACCACCGCCCCCCGCCACCACCAACCACCACAGACCCCCGCCGCCACCCCCGACACCTCTGTCGACCGACGCAGCCTATGCCCATCGCCAACTGCTTCCGCCCGCCATCGTCTGTCACCCCCGACCACCGCCGCCTCTGCTAAACTAAACCCAAAATACAAATTTAAAGCTAAACCAACTAATTTTTTCGATTTTTTTTATTTTGTTTTATTTTATTTTTTTTATGAAACAAGGCAAACGAAATAAACATTTTGGTTTTTTTAGTTTTTAGTTTTTTTTGTGTTATTAATTTTTTAATATTTTTTTAGGGGTTTTTTTTGTCTTGTAAAAATACAATTACAAATCCAATATCTTAATGATTGTTTTGTCAATAAAATGGATTAGGAAATCAAATTCCTTTAATTGATTCCAATTCTTTTAAATTCCAATTCCTTTGAACAAAATACAATTCCAAATCCAATTACTTAAAATTCCAATTCATATTCCGACGAATTCTGCGAACCAAATGCACCCTTAGTTCGTTTATAAATTAATGTACTGATGATGGGTGAAATTGAACCCAATACCAAGCCGGTCCGGTCCAATCTTAAAAACATTCATCTCAATTGTACGTCATTTATTTTCAAGAGCCAAAAATTGTTTTTTAGATATATCATTAACGATTCTCATATATAATCTTGAAAAAAATGAAGTAAGGTACCTTTATTATAGCTAAACCATGACCCAACTGTCGACCACAGAAAGTTAAATAACAAGGCAACCGCATGCCCTATGTCTTTCCCCTTGATATTTTTGCCCCTTTTCTTATTTCTTTTATGGGAAGTATCGTTATCATTACCGTTACTGTTACCATTACTTGGTTACTACTCTGTGTTGCTTCCCCTTTTAATTAACAAATTTTTTTAAGAAAAAACTCAAAAAATTGAAAAATTGTTTGTCATTCATTTAGAAGAACCAAAAATTGTTTTTTGTACATTGTTGTAGAAGTAATTTCTGTATAATCGTCATTTTGATAACATAAAGGCATAAAGCAATGTACCTTTGTTGTTGCTATAACATGTACCACCTATCGACGACAGAAAGGAAAGAACGGTGATACCCCAATGCACTGCACCTTTCCACTTGATCCTTCTTTTCCTTCTCTTATTTCTTTTATGGGAAGTATCGTTATTTGGATGATTGCCGTTACCTGCAAAATTAATTCACGCAGACATTATATATATATAAGTATGATACTTGATACAAACCAGACCACAACAAATTACATGCCTACCCTCATCAACGTATCGGATATAACATTTTCCTAGGTACATATCACCCCAGGTTGACGTCTCACACTCTGATCTCAACCGTCCACTTGCCTCTTGAAGACAATCTTGACAATCACTTAAACTCAAATCTTGTACACACTGTACCACACCTTGTATGCTCCCAAAATCACCCCCACGAAAGTATTCTCTGTTTCCGCCAACTAGATATGCCAACGCACCATCTATACGGTTCAAAACATCCGAATTATAGCCCATCGAAGGGCCACATCTCCTACACACCTCCATCTTGTCTTGGGCCCCAAAAAACGATGTGTTATCATACTTTATAAAAACCCTTCTAGCTGTATTTCTCCACCTGTTGACAGAGGACAAGTTGTCTTGAGTTGACTTACAGCGCTAACGACACAATCTTTGCAATCGGGAGAGCTAAGGTCACCTCTACACTGGAAGAGGCCGTACACACCATCGCCTTGTGGAGGAGAGGTTTCAAATTTGTTGAAGTTGTAGATAGAGGCCGAGTCAACTAAGGAAGTAAATAGTGAGTTGAGATTCGTCTCGTATGGTGTCATTGAAGTGAAGTTGAGTTGAGAGCATTGAACATAGACGTTGGAGTTTGCGGTAGAAACCGATAAGAGGGTGAACATGAATGCTAATATAAGAAACGAAAGAGAGAAAGGTTGGTGTAACATTCTTTTATAGAATATAGTTTCAATCCTCTAGTGATCACTTGTGAGCCTTAATAACGCATACACATATATACATACACAACCTCAAAAAATTCTATATGTAAAACAAATAAAAATTATATATACATATATATATATATATATATATATATATATATATATATATATATATATATATATATATATATATATTAATTACAACTACATTATGCAAAACTTGTATGATTGAGCTGTTGCTATCGGAACTTTTATTAGCTAGCTACTCACTGCTTGAGCATCGTTAATGCTACCTACTTTTACTGCTAATTTGTAAATTTTCCAAAATTTTTTTAGAATGGCAAATTTCATTTTAACCATGTCATTAGTGGGACTTGAACCCGTGATGTTTAAACCTTAGTTACTTTTAAAAGGTTTGCCTCTCACATTGGATCACCAACCCCAATGATAAAAAGGGACTAATTTTATTATTCTCAAAGAATAACTTTGAACTTTTTTTGTAGAAATGGGCCGCAGGGGAGCCCTTAATCACCATATAAGAGACATTTTTTAACAGTGGCGGAACCAGAGTATTATAACCGAAGGGTCACAACAAATATAAGTTTTAGTCTCGTTGTGGTTCAATTAGGGGTGTTCACGACCGGTTTTACGGTTTTTAGCTCAAAGCGTTAGTAACTGTTTTTTATTATCAAATTTCGAAATCGAACCTAGCCAGACTGTCATTAACGATTTATTTCCAGATTGATTTCACCGTTTTTCTGATAATCAGCTTTGAAATTGCATATTCATTTCCAATTTTTTTTCTCAAAGTTAAATGGCACTATATGTAGCGATTCCAAGTTTCTAATATGTTCTTTTAAAATTAAATAGAAACCATCTTTTTAAACTAAATTAGTAAAAATACAAAAACTTAAAAAGAAATATTTGCGTCTCTTCATTTTTCCTTTATGTTTTTATCAATATATTTGGTTTACCACCTACCCTGACTTGAGCCTTGCACCATACAATACATCCTCTACCAGTATGTGAACGTTGGAAAATGGGTCATATTTATATTTATATTTATATTTATAATTTTATTTTATTTTATGCACTTCTTCTTCTCCAACTTTTCCACCCGCCAACAATTGCTGGCTCTCACGGTCGGAAAAAAAGATTCAGATTCTTACTTTCTTTAGTTAACCGTAGAGAGGGAAGACGTCATGATCCGCTAGGAAGATTGGGTTCTCGTTTAAGGGATGTACAATTAGGATGGCTAAGGTGACTTTGTAAGAACTCACGGTTATGGAAGAGAGAGAGAGAGAAATGGACGAATATACTGTTGGTAGTAATTGAATGATTAGTCAATTCCCTCTAGTTATCTCTCTTTATATATGTACACCTAAGTGAAAACCCATTAATGACCCATTAAGAGTAATTAGGCCCATCGTTTAATTACTAGCCATATGTTAATAATGAATAAATAAATCAATGACCAATTTAATAATTAAATAAATGATTATAAGAGTCACATAATAAAACCATGTCTCACATTCTCTCATTTGGCTGGGTAATCATTTATTATGAGCATTAGTAAATCTACGCAGATTTAATACTCATTTTAGTTTTAAACCAAAACTGTAGCAGAGAAATACAGTCATTGAATCAGTATCCAACTTAAGACCCTTATTAATCATACTACAATCCCAATTTAATAATTAAGTAAACTTGTGATCAAATTGACAAATAAGACATTTAACGTTGATTTGTCTAGTTATTGTCTATACGTCTTTAGGCATGTATAAACGTATTTAGAGACAAACAAATTCAAATAAGTGAGGAAATTTTAATAGTTAATCATACATAGTACGATATGCAACTATGTATGGTCATTAGTAAACCCGTCTTAATTATAAGCGATTACATAAGACTTATGGGTGATAGACCTTTAGTTATCTAGATCCATTAGCATATCATAAATGTATTCGATACAAAAACTTAGTTTCCTCTACTTGTTCACAAGTGAACAATAATTTGGTATCGAAATTTAATGCAGCTTTGCTCGAACTGTTACTGTTCAAGAAGCAATGTTAGCTGACTTATCACAATAACTCTTCGATATGATATTTATGTGAAGTTACTAAATTATGAGTTCACTGATAAATTTTTCAACAACATTTAGTAACAATTATGTTACGATCTGCAACATATTATGTCATTGAAACTTAGGTTGTTGTTAACAGTTCCTTATAACTCATCCATGAAATAAGTCTGTCTGCTGATATAAGGATATACCCCGAAGTTGACATTTGTTTTCTTTGAATACAACAAAAATCAGAATAAGAGTAGTCAACCATTTTCACTTATTCTTTAAATTATAGTCCCTCGTTTGTTAAACATTCTATTAAATGTTTTATAATAATATAGACTGGTCTAATGTTTATCAATGTGAGCAATATCTAAACAAGTATAGAATTTTACCTTCATAAGGCTTCTAATTAATAAGGCATAACGAAACAATTTTCATGAATTATGTTAGCCTCTAAAGGAGAACAATTAAATGTTACACGTGTAAGGATCCTCTTAGTGTAAAGCTTGTGGGACGAAACTAATGTCCCATTGAGTCTATCTCAGTGTAACTTTGATACATATCACATAAGAGGTATATCCGAGATCCATCATATCAAAATATGAGTAATCAATGCATTGACTCGTGCAACATATACTTGTCAAAAGAATGTCATCTATATAAGGACAACTTTGCATTAGTTGCTCCTACTCATCTTGAGGTAGGTGATAAATTTCCAACAAAAAGTGTTCGTTGGTAAAACCCTCGTTAGAAATGTTTTTTTTTTCCGACAAATTCCTCAACTAGTTTTCCGACAAATTAGCGACAAAATATTTTCGTCGGTAATTTCCGACGATTATATTAAATAAATAAGTTCGTGAGCATGACACGCAAAGAAGACAAGAAACAAGAAAGCAATTTGGTTAAGAAAAGATATTTGTTTAATTAAAATTATTCAATAATTTCATAAAATGTGACCTATTGATACGAAATTTAGTAGCAATAGATAATATTAAATTCGTAAAATATCACCTGTATATACGAAATTTTGTCGTAATAGGTTATTTTAATTTTCTAAATTGTGACCTATGGAGACGAAATTTAGTCGCAATAGTTAATATTTTTTTTGTATTTTTCCAGTTTTTTAAAATGATAAAACTAGAAAATTTAAAATAACTAAAGTATAAATTTTAAAGCAAACTCGATCCAATTCTAATATAAGTAAACATAAAAGCAAAATTATTTAAAATTGTATCATATCGTTCCAATACGTTCATCCAAATAAAAGCAAACTAACTAATCACTTTGATAATTATCTAGATCATCTTCTTCATCGGGTTGATAAGACGAGCTGGGAATCAACAATAGTATTTAATTTATTTGTTCTTTCAAAAGCGCATTATTTTTTTGCAACTCCGCTATAGCTTGATCTTGTCTTTCATTGCGTTCTTTCTCTTGTCGGTCATCTTCATCCCTATTTACTTTAGGGAACACGTTAGGGGTTACGCTTCTCACCGTTCGACTAGCGCTTTGTATGTGAGAGCCGAGAACCTAAAACTTCTTTAAGACACCTAAACTCATCCATCGACGTCTCATCCCTACCCGTGCTCGACAATGATTTATTATATTGTTCATTAATTTTTTCGACATTAATCAAAAAATACATACATTAATTTTTTTACTAAAATTCGTCAGCATGATAGACAATATTCGACGATTATATTAAACAAACTAGTTTAGAACCCGTGTACTACACAGTGTGAAAAATATCAATAAATAAAATTCTTAAATATTTATATTTATATGTTACAGGTGTAAAAATTTATTAAATATACTAAGGATAGAAAACAAAATTCAAAATATGTAAAAAATAATATATAATTAGATTTCAAAAATACGTTAATTAAAATTTAATGTAATTTGATTTTCATTACCATTTGATTGAAAATAAAAGTTACAAAATTAGATTTTAAAGATTATTATAATAAGGGATAATTTAAAATAAATGTGTTTTATTAGTATAACTAGTTGAAAAATATCAATACATAAAATTGACAAATTTTTAAGTATATATTTTACAAGTATAAAAATGTATTACATATATTAAGGATAAAAAAAAATTTAAAATATGTAAAAATTAATATATAATTGGGTTTCGAAAATACGTTAAGTATTATTTAATATAATTAGACTTTCATTTACTATTTGATTGAAAATAAAATTTACATAATTAGATTTTAAAGTTTTTATAATAAAGGATAATTTAAAATAAATTTGTTTTATTCGTATAATTAGTATTTTATTTAAAAATATATTATTATTGAAATATGGATATGTAATTAATTAGAGAGATAGGCAGGGGAAAAATGGTGAGAAAGAATATGGATGCGACACGTGGCATTATAAACCTTTATCTTACTACTCTAATAAATGAAAATCTTTTAAGTACACGTGTCACTCTCTGGTTACTTATCATCTTTATTTTCTCGCCTTTCTCTCTTATTAAATATTAGATTTTCTATTTCTCTCTCATATTAAATAATAATCTTTATATTAATAAATCTAATTACGAATACTTATAATTTAATTATAAATAGTTATTATATCATCAATCAAATGAACTTAATATGAACTAACATTTATCAATTAAACTAAAAAATAATATTCAGTTGAAAAAAAAAATATTTTAAAAACTAACTTAACAAACCTTATAACTGTCACGACAAATTAAATTTTTAAAAAACATATTTTGACAAATGTGTTTGTTAACAAATTACATTATATTTTATTCAACCGATATAGTATACTGGTTTATTCAACCCGTGTATAACATGGGTTTTTAAAAATATAAAATTTTTATTACTAAATATCTAACATTTTATTTATTTAACCCGTGTAATACACGGGATTTTAACCTAGTTTATTATATAGTATAGATATAGATTAGTATTTTCTTTAAAACTATATTATTATTAAAAAACAAAGATGAATTTAATAAGATTGGGTGATTCGTTCTTACATGCATCCAGTGGCCTAATTCTTTTTTGTCTCATGCTTTCTTATTATTGTCACATGTTTTTATTTACTTCAACTAAGAATGTGAGAGGGTTGTTATTACCCATGATCAACCATGCTGGTCGTAGTTAGTGGTTAATTGTAATCCTTATTCAAGGAATTCTTTGCTTTTAGTAATAGATATGCAAAAATCGTCCCAATATTCCTTTCTAATCTTCTTCTAGCTTCTATCTATTTTCGGTTGGCAATTGAATCCGTTCGGCCCACACAAAAGGCTTAGAATGGTACAACATATACCATTCGAATTAATTATTCACCAAGGTAAATTTACATTTGATTCAAACAAAAAGACGAGTGAAAAGTAAAAAAGTTGGCAGTTCTTTGTAAATTCACATTTTGACCATAGACTTCCGCTTGCTTTCAGTTAGCTCTGGTAATGTTTAATGTGTTAAAGCAAGGACAACAACCCGTTACCGGTCCATAAGGACCGTACCCAGGAGATTTAACGATATCGGTTAAAACTTCTGTATTTCTTTCGGCGTTTTCTGCCTTTTTGATAGCTTTTTCTGCCGTACCTTTGGCTATATCTGCCTTGTATTCGACTGAGGATACTCTTGATTTGGCTGATTTTGCTTCTGATTTGGCACTGTTTGCTAAATATAGTTTATGAATTACAAGAGCTTTAGAATTTATGCTACATACATTTAAACAATATTAATTATTAAATAACTAGAAATAAGAGAAAATCACCTTTTGAACATGTGAGAAAAAAATATATAATCGTAATTTATAGATGGGTGGGAAAGTCATAATTATCTGAATCGGACTGGATATCAAAAAGTTCGGAGCGAAATTACGAATCAGATGACGTAATTATAATTAATTTGATTAAAAAAAAGTATGTAGACCAATTATAAGTATGGTACATATAACCTATTCTTAAACTATATATGTATATAGGTTAATATACAAAAAAGTTATTCATTTGTGCGAAATTATGAAGGTTTATGGCCCATTGAGTAAGAAAATCAACGGTTAAATAAAAAGATACCACGTCATAACCTTTTTTATGTGTGAAAAAGATCTGGAAGGTTAATTTGGAATAGTTTATAATTATTTACTTTTTTAAACATGAATAACCTTTTTATACGCCATTAATTTTTTTAAGTATAACATAAAATCGAGCATTTGATTTTCTTAAATTTGAGTATATGGTCTTTCTATACTTTTATTATAAAAAACGACTCTCTTTAAAAAATGTACGTATTTGAATTATTTTCTGGTATAATCTTTGGTAAAATGAAGAAATGTACCTTTCTTATTGCTAAACCATGTCCCACCTGTCGAAGTAAAAAATGAACTAATAATGACAATCCATTGCGATATGAATTTCCAGTTGATCCCCTTTCCCCTTCTTTTATTTTTTTTATTGGGAGAAGGATTATTGTTATTGGGAGAAGGGTTACCGTTATTTGGAAGATTTACATTATCTGCATAATCAATTCATGCAGACTTTATATGTCAATGCAATATAGATATGAAACTTAATTAAAACCAGATCACCACAAACAGGCTTACCCTGATCTGCATATCGTATATAACATTTCCCGAGGTACATATCACCCCAGGTTGATGTCTCACACTCTGATCTCAACCGTCCACTTGCCTCTTGAAGACAATCTTGACAATCGTTTAAACTCAAATCTTGTACACACTGTGCCACACCTTGTATGCTCCCAAAATCACCCCTACGGAAGTATTCTCCATTCCCACCAACTAGATATGCCAACGCGGCATCTATACGGTTCAAGACATCTGAATTGTAGCCGATCGAAGGACCACATCTCCTACACACCTCCATCTTGTCTTGGGCCCCAAAAAACGATGTATTATCATACTTTACAAAACATCCTTCTAGTTGTATTTCACCACCTGTTGACACAGGACAAGTTGTCTTGAGTTGACTTACAGCGCTAACGACACAGTCCTTGCAATCAGGAGAGCTGAGGTCGCCTTTACATTGGAAGAGGCCGTACACACCGTCGCCTTGTGGAGAGGTTTCAAATTTGTTGAAGTTGTAGACAGAGGCCGAGTCGACCAAGGAAGTGAATAGTGAGTTGAGATTCGCCTCGTATGGTGTCATTGAGGTGAAGTTGAGTTGAGAGCATTGAACATACACGTTGGAGTTTGCGGCAGAAACGGATAAGAGGGAGAACATGAATGATAATATGATAAACGATAGAGAGAAAAGTTGTTGCACCATTCTTTTAGAGAATATAGTTTCAATCATCTAGTGATCAGTTGTGACAACTTGTGAGCCTTATTCATGCATGCAGATTATATACATACACAACCTGAAAATTTCTATATGTAAAACAAATAAAAATTATATTGATATATATATATATATATATTAATTATAACTACATTATGCAAAACTTGTATGATTGAGAGGTTGCTATCGGAACTTTGATTAGTAAATGCTTGATCATTGGTAAATCTACCTACTTCTGATGCTAATTTGTTAATTTTTCAATTTTATTATTCTCAAAGAATAAATTTTGATTACTTTTTTTTAAAGGCAAATTTTTTAATCTTTTTAGGAGTGGGACTTCAACCCATTACTTGCTCAAACCTTGGTATATTAGGCCAACAACCCCAAATTTCTTAATTTTGTTACGATTTTTCCTCTACCATTGGATATACAACCACAATTGTATATTCTCTAGACAGTATAATGCAATTGAAAAAAAAAATAACATCAACGAGTAAAATAAAAGTTTGTTTATTAACCATTCAATCATATATTCTCTAGACACTATAATACAATTGAGTATCATCGACGATCAATTTCATTGGAAAACGTTCAATGTAGTTCACCTATAAGAATCCGCTGGTGATGTTTCAAAGGAAATATGATCATGGGTAATTTTATTTCTGACAGAACTTTGACGATAGATAGTTCATTGGCAATTCATCGCTAATTTAAGGAAAAGATTTAAGATAAAATTCTCGCCCACTTTTCATTCATTTGCTGGTGAGGACACTTTCCCACAAGTACTTCCATAGGTAAAAGTTCCTATATAAAGTAACAAAGCTTGCTACAACTGGTAGATTACCAATTTCTTTCAAACCTATAAATGGTAGTCTCCATGTTTTTAAAATGTATTATACCGTCTTTATTAATTCTGTATGGTAATTTAATTTAACACAAAATGACTTGTTCAGATAGAATATTACTTTGAACCAAAAGTAACTTACCAACACATTAAAAGACCCATTAGTGTACTAATCATCATACATATATGATTTAACCTGAAACGATTTGTTATGACCTAATGTAAACTTTGTATAACCTAAATAACTCATTAACACATTACAAGACCTATTCGTGTACTATTCATTATAGACATGTAATTTAATTTCAAAATGATTTGTCATGACCTAATATGATCTTGTGTAACCAAAACCAATTCACTAACGTATTACATGGCCTATTAGTGAAATAGTTGTGATCATAAACATGTATTTTAATAACAATATTATGTGTGTTTTATTTATGGGTTTTTTTCTTAAATGGTGTTGTTTCACGTTATAGTTTCACAACCGGTGTTGTTTTCACATTAGTTACACAAATGGTGTTTTCATGGTTACTAACCACAAATTGTGTTTTTTCAAGGTTGCTAACCACGAATTGTGGTGTTTCCAAGTTGCTAACCACGAATTGTGGGTTTTTTTTTGTTAATTCGTGGTTGGTAACCACGAATTGTTCAATCCTTTAATGCCAACCACGAATTGTAGGGATATTGGGTTGCTAACCACGAATTGTGTTCAAGAATCTCATTGCCAACCACGAATTGTAGGGATTTCTTGGTTGCCAACCATGAATTGGGGTTGGCAACCACGAATTGTTCAAGAATTTGTATTACTTTTGTTTTGTTTGTCTTATTGTTTTGGTTTTATACGTAAACTACAAATGAATTGATGTATTGATAATACTAATCACTAGTTTGTCAAAGATAAAAAAATATATATATATTTCTTAATAAAAAAAAGAAAAAATAGCATAAAAAGTATCAAAAATAAAAAAAAAAATTGTCAAAGAAAACAGTAAAAAGAAGTTTCGATGGTTGTTTAAAAAGTCCAATATATATTTCTTAACTAATTCAAGTTAAATATAATAGGAAATTTGAATAATTAAAACCTCCAATTATAAAGAAATTTCTCAATCGCTTTAGGTTGTTAAAAACGGATTTGTTAGAAAGCACTAACGACTTTCTAAAAAATAGCAACGACTATTTCAGTTGGTTATAAACAAAAAGATTATGTTCATCAAAGAAGTAGTTATCTAAAACGTCATAGTTTTGGTTCTTGCTATTCTTGAGTCATCGTGATGGTTATCAATGGTGTGATTATTGGAAGATTATGGTTGATTATTGCTATAAGACCTTAACTAAAACTAGAATAATAAATTTGTAGTTTACGTATAAAACCAAAACAATAAGACAAACAAAACAAAAGTAATACAAATTCTTGAACAATTCGTGGTTGGCAACCCCAATTCGTGGTTGGCAACCAAGAAATCCCTACAATTCGTGGTTGGCAATGAGATTCTTGAACACAATTCGTGGTTAGCAACCCAATATCCCTACAATTCGTGGTTGGCATTAAAGGATTGAACAATTCGTGGTTACCAACCACGAATTAACAAAAAAAAACCCACAATTCGTGGTTGGCAACTTGAAAACACCACAATTCGTGGTTAGTAACCTTGAAAAAACACAATTCGTGGTTAGTAACCATGAAAACACCATTTGTGTAACTAATGTGAAAAATCGGTTGTGAAACTATAACGTGAAACAACACCATTTAAGAAAAAAAACCCTTTATTTATAGACACCGAGTATATGTTGGGGCAAGTTCCGGTAATAAAATGGAAACAATGTATTACCTGGGGCAAGTAATAACGTATTTTCGAAAAACAATTATATATTAATTTTTATATATTTTGAATTTTGTTTTCAATCCTTACTATATATAATACAATTAGGTTAAAACTCATGTATTATAGGGGATGAATAAAGATAGTTTGTTGTAAACCAAGAGCTTTTATGAATATTTGTATGTTACATGTTATTGGTGAAATAGTTATTTTATAAGAATATTTAATAAAAAGAATTAGAGAAATGCTCAATTTATGAAATATTTTATGAACAAAACATATTTTTTAAATAAAAAACGTTTTATAAAAATAATTATAGAAATTGTTATTATTTAAAAGTAGAGATAAGCGGGAAACAAAAAAAATTAAAAAAACGTAAAGAAATTTATATAATTAATAGGAGAGAGAAGCAGAAAAAATGTCGAGGGTGAAAATGAGTGTGACAAGTATCCCATTAAAATCTTTATTTATTATATAGTATAAATAGATATATAGATTTTACACCTATAAAATATATATATAAAATTTTTATAATTTTATAAATTGATATTTTTCATCTCGTGTGTAGTAAACGGGTTCTAAGCTAGTTAAACATATAATAAACATGTGGCATAATTAAAAAAAAATAAAAAATCAAACAGTAAACTTTTGCTCCAAGTTCTACCCATGGCGATCCGTTTACCCGGTTTAGAATCATTCAAGATTAATCCTACAGTATATTCAATTATCAGTTTTTTCTTAAATAAGATAAAATCAACTATCAACATAATATTCTTAAATTCCGCCGGTTATCCATCGTTGAATATTCCATCTCTGATCTGTCAGTGATACTGTCATGGGAGGAACAACTAATATTCATCGGGTCGTTGAAACTCCCATTTGTGGTAAATCCCTGGTAAACACCGTCGATAATCTCTCCATAAATGCATTACCAACGACATGTTTTCCAACGATGAATTACCGAGGAGACCTGGCCCCTTTCACCAACATATCTTTTTGTCGTTGAAAGCCTTTTGTTTTATACTGTTTTTATTTTCTGGTAATTTTTTATTTTTTATGTTATCAAGTGTTAGAAGATTAGATACGTGACTTAACATTATATAACGTATTAAGCTGTGAATTATTTTCTCTTAGTATCATAAAAAAAAGGTTAGATTCCTTTCTTATAATAACCAAAGTTAGATTATTTAATAATATAAGCTTCTGGTACAAGACAAAATAATTTAAAAATCCAATTTATTATGTAAGCGTTCCAACTTGGTTGACTTGAGTGTTTGGAAGTTTCGTTTTTGGTTTTACTTGGTGGTTTGATTCTGTAATGGTCATAATAGTAGAGGGACTAAACTTCAATTGTATAATAGTTCAAGGGTACCTTTGTAACAAATGAACTAACTAACAAACTGTTAGTTCCCTAACTCTCCATACTTAACATTAATGATAACTGAGAGCTACCATCGATGATTTGAGTTGAACTCTTTTCTCCATATTTTTTCTATCTCTAAAATCGATCTATCAGATTCCTTGACACGAAGCAACGAAGGTTCATACTTACGACGTGGACGATGGTCTTTTTGTTTTGTCTTTATTACTTGCTTGTGTTCGAAAAAAAGAAAACGAAAATATATGATTGGTTAAGAAAAATAAATTTGTTATAATCATGAAATTTGTCAAAAATATAACTTTCACGAACTTTATATATATATTTATTTATATAATTAATAGCTTATGAGTTTGCGTTTTTTTATTGACACCCTCATAATAAACTAAGATGTGTTTAACATGAAGCTAAGATCAACAAAATATGAATTCTTAAAATATTGTGTTTGATATGAAACTTTAAGAGACGGCTAAAACTTGTCCCATGTAAATTGGGAACAAACCATTGAATATATGTAAAGGGGTGAGTTCACTAGAAAACTCATTTTCATGAGAAAATCAAAAAACTCATACTGCATATGTGTAGTACACCAAAAAACCCAACCCACCCTCAAAAACCTAACCCCCCCACCCCACCCAAAAACCTAAACCCACCCCACCCACCCTCCAAAAACCTAAACCCCCTCACCCACCCCCCAAAAACCTAAACCTCCCACCCCACCCCACCCTTCAAAAAACCTAAACTAAACCCAAAAACTAAACCAAAAAACCTAACCCACCCCCAAAAACCTAAACCCCCCACCCCACCCCCACCCCACCCAAAAACCTAACCCCACCCCCCACCCACCCCCCAAAAACCTAAACCCCCACCCCTCTAAAAACCTAACATTAAAGCTAAACTAAACCCAAAAAATTAAACACAAAAGCTAAACCCACTACTTTTCGAGTTTTTTTTCTTTATTGAACGAGGACGACGTGGGAAACAAGGGCTCCGAAAAAGTTTTTTAATTTTTGATTTATTTTTAAGTTATGATTTTTTTATTTTTTTTTTACCTTAAATAAGTAGTTTTTTTGTTTTCTCTTGAAAATTAAGTTTACTTGTGATCCTTCCCTTATATGTAACTAGTCAATGTACATGCTAAGCTTCTTTAGTTGTGTTTAACTCCGATTTTTAAGCACACGTGCGAACATTGAGGAGCTGCACAAATTTTGGTTCTAGTGCCATCCGGTATACCTGTGTTATTGCACCCGTGATCCAACGTGAAGAAGCAAATCACGGCGTGAATGGAAGGATACACCGCCCCCTCTTGGCGTGATCCAGCGAGTGAAGAGGGTGGCGTGAATTTTTTCACGGGAGAATTGTTGGCGTGATCCAGCACTTGCGGCGGAAATGGGGAAATACGAGAATAGTTTGAAGCTGCAGCAATTGTTTGAAGTTCATCCTAGGGCTTGCCTTGTTTTCTTTTGGAGCTGCAGCAACTGTTTGAGGAAAATACAAGCCTAAAAGCCCATTAATATTATAGCCCAATATTTATTATTTATTAGACAATGAGCACGAGCCCATTAATATTATAGCACATTAATATTATCTAAAATGAGGAAAATACGAGCCTGTATCTGTATTTTTTATTATGTTTGAAGCATTTAAATAAAAAGGTGTATATATAAAAATGAAAATAAAAAAAATAACATTTAATTATCATGTCACCACAATCACTTGGGTATACCCCTTGCCAAGTGATTGATGGTGTGATAATGAAGAAAGTTACGTGGAGCCACATGACGTGCGCTTTATTATCACACCATACCATAATCACATGGGTATAACCCCTTGCTCTAATGGCTTTAAAATGTTGAACTTATGCATGCCTGCAACCTACGGATCCACATGTATATTATAATGCTTGGGTGTTGTTATTTAGTGGCCGGAAAGAATAAATAAAGAAGATGTGTATATCCTTAACTATTTATGTTCCATCAACTCACCAGCTCCTCAAATCAAAACGTAAGAAAGTTTATTATTAGTTATTTGAAATTGAAATTGTTTTAATCAATGGGTCTTGAATTTTTTAAATAGAACTTAGAAAGCTGGAACTTGGAAGTTCAGTCAAATAGTCAACTGGTACATACCCAGAGATAGGACGATAATGAGTCTAACTTAAACAAATATAAAATCTTAATTAAGTTTAACTTTTTACTAATTTTTTATTAGTTTATTTAATTTTGTAAATATTTAACTCCTTTTTATTTGGTTATTATTGTTATTAATATTTTATTATTATCATATTATTTAATTTAATACTAAATAGCTTGTAGTCTAATGGTATTGACGTGGGTTTTGAAGTATCCTTATTATCTTTAAGTAAGCCGTTCTAAAAAGCTTAATTTAATGAAAAGATGTATTTTCTAAAAGTGACTTTTGTGAAAACTTAAAACAAAAATTGATTAGTAAAAATGTCTAGGTTATAATTAGCAATTTAGCATCTCACACTCGTTCTCGTGTTTTTATTATATTGATTGGTAAGATAATTAATTTATATACTAGGTTAGAATCTCGTGTATTATACGGGTTAAATATAATGTTATAAAATTATTAATAAAAAATCACGTCTTTTAAAACCCGTGTTTTACACGAGTTGAATAAAATATAATGTAATCTATTAACACATACACTCGTCAAAATATGTCTACTTTAATGTGACAGTTATAAATTATATTAAGTTAATTTTTAAAACATTTTTCTTTAACTTGGTATTAAATTTTGTTTATGTAATTGATAAATGGTAATACATATTAAATTCATTTGCTTAATAATATAATAACAATTCATAATTAAATAAAAAATATCCATAATTAGATTGATATTAAATATTTAAAAAATATTCTTTTAATATAGTATTTAATAAGAGAGAGAGACGGGAAAATAATGTTAAGAATGCACTAGAAGGTGACACGTGTCCTATAATTTAACTTGTTTATTATGTAGTATAAATATTGATTTGTTAATATTGATTGGTAAAAATAATTAAAAAGTAAAATTATATTGCGACCCAAAAGTTAAAACAGTCTGATGCCGCCACCAGTGATTAACTCGAGAATACCCCAAATCCCAATAACGAGTGTTGGTTGGCTTGTAGACGGCACTTATCCAAAAACAAGGAAAATAAATTTGGTCGAAATATAAAATGGTTGTAACAAATTGACGTTAAGAATTAAGATATGTATGCAACTTGTACTTAAAGATTATACCAAATTTGGTTGAAATATATAATGATTATAACAAATTGACGTTAAGACTTAATATATGCGTCTTCAACTTATGAGGGGAATCTACTACTTCTTTGAGGAACAACTACATGGCAAATTGTATAGTAATGATATAATACCTTGAAGTAGTTTAAATTTAAGTTTAAAGTTTCAATCATCAAAAAAAAATTATTTAGGTCAAAATCAAAGTGTGGACTATAACTTTGGTTTTAAATATGTAAATCGTAAACTGATATTATATAGATGGTGCTTGTAGTTTGAGTAAAGTAACATGCTTAGGTACTAGTTTTGAAAGGTTACAAATTTAAGATTTGTGATTTCGATTTTATAACATGTTTGTGTTTTAAGGCTAACTTCCGTTAAATATTATTTTAAAGTAGGTTAAAATTAGTGCTGAAAATAGAGAAACAATAAACACTAGGAAAGCAAATCAACAATAAACAAGATTTGGTGTCCAACGTTCGTTCAAACTAGGGGTGTGTAAAGTCGTATATGGGTCGGTTTTGGCTTTTTTCATAACCATAACCGATTGGTAGGTTATGCCTTCTTCCATAACCATAACCGCTTGGTCGGTGTAAAACCACAACCCGGGCATCCTGCAGTTGCTACTCATAACGGGTCATTCTCATTTAAAACACATTTATTATTATTAATCAAACTACAGCGGAAGTCTTTATAAAAACATTAATTACTATTTAATGTCGTTATTGTCATAAAATTTACCTCACGAATGCATGCACAACAATCCGAGTAACGCCGCTCCTAAGCCAAGATACGGCGACGCCAAAGCTCACATGCAAGGCAATCTATCGTACACACAAAGTCAGTTACGCTGAGTGAGTTCTAATAGTTTAATTTAAATAAAAGTCAACTCATCTCATTTTCATATTTATTTCCACCCAAGACCTTCTAGTCTTTAGAACATAGTTTTATAAATTATTAACACATAGATAACCCTCGTTATCTTACACTAGCCCAAAAGGGTTCACCACCCCTGACTCAACCCACAATTATAACGCAATAAGTCTCCTCGGCATGGATCGAGCTTACTATTCTAATGACTCAATTTTACCATACATATTAACCACACACTGGTTATCTCTACCACCCTCTAGACATCCGGCTTAGCCATCCCTAACTAAGACTCTCACAAGCCAACTGACACGAAAGTTATACACAACGTACTCATCCCGACACAATGGTCGACATAACTCTACACATCACATTAATAGCATCTATTCACCATGTCAATATCATCTCATAAACAGTATATATAACTCAACTCTTGTATGCAATTTAACACATATATATGCACACAAACACATACCTCATCACTGCGCACTCGTCAGAGTTACCCTCGTTAAGGCGTTCGACACACCTCGAGCTCATCAATGTCCTGTTGGACATCGTCACCTTTAGTGACCTCTCGAAGGACCCCCATCCTCCACAATCCTGTTTACCGTGTCATAATGACAACGATGCAAACATAAAACGACAAACACAAAACCCATAACAATGTACTAGCAATTACATGACTCATTAGCTAAGCATGCACCCCACATCATTTCTCAAGAATACACATCCTACATATACTCAATTATAAACATGTAATACCACACTACACGTATATGACTCCTTAACTACCCTTGCACCCTGTACATATCACTAGAATAACGTATCATGCGTGTATTCATAAGCGTTTAACTTATATCCCGACTAACCCCAACTAACTAATAACATAATACCCTACTACCATAGCAACACAATTACAAATACTATGCCTCGTTATCTAGGTAAATACCACGTACATGCATACCCCATGACACCTCCTAGTCATACTCGTACGACCTGTAAATATAATCCCGACTCGCCCCTATTAGGTCACTATACGGTCCACGACCAATTACCCACCTTCAGTGGCAGATCCAAGAATTTTTTTCAGGGGGTTCACTGTTTTTAACTGCTCCAATTTTATAGGGCCGGACATAAAAAAATTCGGGTCGGTTCGACGGTTCGGGTCGGGTAATGTTCAGAGTGCTCGGACCGGTCGGAGATAAAAAATGAACTAACTTGAAACATAAGAATATATCAAAATAACTAAAAAGAAAACTCTTAAAGTAGTAAAAACATTTTTTTTAGAATCGGATCGGAGAGTGAACCGGACGGCTCAGAGCTTCACTGGTCGGACCGGATTCAAAAACCAGATAAGATAATAAAAGAAAATAATATACCAAGTTTATTATCTTATCTGGTTAAAAAAAATGAGCATTAAAAGGAGATTTAATATCTGACTTTTTAAAACCAAGATTAATATTAAATAAAATAAAACTTAACTAATAAGTAACAAATATTAATTTATTAATTAGAAAATGAAAAGGTGGAAATGACATCAGACAAACCCACAGTTTTCTTTTTTCTTTTGCGGTCATGGGAAAAGATTAGTTTTTATTTAATATCTACGCAACTTTCTATTTTATTTATCCTTCTTTTCCGGCCAAATTTCCTTCTCCTCTGCTCATATTGACGCAGCTACCACCTGCAGGTAGGTTTGGTCATTCCCCCTTGCTCCATTTTATCTTCTTTTTCGTCGATGGAGATAGGGGTTCACCCTATATTTTTTCTAGGGGTTCACCCACGTTTTTCTATATAGTGTTCTATTATAATTTTCGAAACTCACCCTGCACACCTTTAACTTACACATCTTAAGAACAATGCATAGTCCCTTAGCCCCATATTTAAATACTTAAATTTGTAAACTCATCGGGTTAGAACCCAAAGCTCGATACATGTTTAATGTAATAAAACACGTCTCGAAAATATATACGATAGCCTCAAAACGTTAAAAACATTTTAAAAGAGTGGATTAGAAACTCACCGGTTGTGAAGCTTTCCTTCCGTAGGTCACATACCCGCAAACGCATAGTCCAACGCGAACTTGTCGTCAAAATAATCATCCAGATCAACACTCGAACTTTATAACACTAACCAACTTACTCAGGACCATCAAGCTACAAGCTCGGTCTAAATCATCCCATACCTTACAACCGGCGCTCATTCGTTTACCTAAACCCTTAAATTAATGTTACCGAAAAACGTTCCCGAAAGTCGTTCATGACATTTTTCTCATATCCCAAAATGCTCCCCAACAATGAATATAAGGTTCTATGGGGTCATACCTTTGCGTAAAAGCCGTTCTAAGCGGTTTTGTACGAAATTATTGAGCACCATGCGAGAAGAAAACTTGTTTTGCTTATATCTCGACCTGACAGGCTCCGTTTCGCACGATCCACCTATCCACGCGTTCGTCTCAACAAGCCCGACCTCAAAAAATTATTGGTGTCGGCCGCCGCCGCCACGGCCACCGCTGCTGCCAGAACGGGAATTTGTATTTCAGCTCGTTCGGTTTTTTGCGTCAATATTTGAGTAACTTAAAACCGACCCAAATGAACTCCGTTTTAGGCGAATTATATATCCACGCATCCGTATCGCCGAGCCCTTTCAGACGAACCAGTTTCCGTAGCCGGAAAATGAGACAGTCGCCGGAATCGCTTATTTTACGCGTCTATCTTTGCACTGCTCGAACCCCTATCAAACGAACTCGGAATTGGGAAAATAATATATCCATGCGACCGTGTCACCAAGCTCTTCGACCCCCTGCCATCGCCGCGGCCTTCCGCCGCCGGCGCCGCTGCCGGAAACGCAAAATGTGCCGGAATCTCACCGGAATTCGCTTGATTCTTTCACCATTCGCCCCCAACTTGCCATCTAACGGCCTTAACACTTAAATTAAGAATTCCTAATCATAGTCTCATACAAAACGATCATAAAAAACGTATACTACTGTAAACGAAGTTACCCAATGTGTTTCGGAGACTCCCGGTTGAAAGCCACCACGTCACCGCCTCTTTTTCTCGTCCGACCACCCTCGTCACCGGTTTCTTGCCCTCATTGCGTCCCCTTCCAGATATCGCACACCTAGAGCCGATATGGCTATAGGGTTTGTGTTTAAGTGGTTTAAATACCACTCGTATTTACATCCGGGTCCTCGTGATATTCCTTATTGCGTGTTTTGGGTTGAACTGATTATTAAACTGTTAACCGGCCCCTTTTTACTCCTGCTAAGCCCCGTTTCACGGACCAACCTACCAATGGCTTCATTCACTCTTAATTCGGGTTACCCATTAACCTGAACCGTAGACTTATAGATTTTCGGATGTTACAGTCGGTTAACCGCTTTTCGGTTATGGGCTGATTTCGGTTAGTTTCAGCTAATAAACCACTTTGATTCTGTAATCATGAATCGTATTTTTTTAGTAAATAAACTGGGATAGTTATATACGAGTTTATTTGAAAATGGAAAGAAAATTTTGTGCATATGTATTTTGTGCACCCTTAACCATAACCATAGTGAATGGGGAAATCATTTATATTTTGTGCATATATTTTATGTATAGGATTGTATCGGTTCGGTTAACGTTCGGTTATGGGACACCCTTAACCATAACCATAACCGTTTGATCAGTTAGTCAAAGAACCTTAACCATATAATTTCGGTTATCAGTTAATTCGGTTCGGTGACGGTTCGATTGTCAGTTAATTTTGGTTAACGGTTAAGATTTGCTTATCCCTAGTTCAAACCCATGTGAGTTTATTTTCAATTACATATAGTAGTGGTTTGGTTAAAGGATTATAGTGGTTTGGTAAGCATATTACATTGTGTTACATGTATGTAACTTTTAGTATGGTTACACTATTTTACAGTGCATTACATAAATGCAACTTCTATTTTTTAGAGTATTGCATTTGGTTAGTATTAAAATGTGATATATATATATATATAGGGGAGGGTTCTAGAGAAAACCACAAGTTAGGTAAAAACCGAGAAAACCACTAAAAAAACCAATTTTACCCAATCATATAATAATATTTAATTTTTATTTTATTTTATTTTTATTTATTTATAAGAGTATGAATGTAATATTAAACATTTTTACCAAAAAACATTTTTACACATAGTGTTACGTATACGTAAACATAAAACAAAAAAAGTGCAGTTACGTATACGTAAATCAAAAAAATTGTTTTTGGATACGTATACGTAAATAAAAAAAATTACCTGAAATGATGTGGTTTTCGCGGTTTTCGCCTAACTTTATGGTTTTCTCTTCATCCATCCCCTATATATATATATATATATATATATATATATATATATATAACTTTTAGCTATGGTAGTTTCATATAAGTACTGATTTGTGTAGTTCTATATTGAATATCAGGGCTGCTATTCAAATGAAGACAGGATCACATTGGTAACGAATGTTGATCTTAACCAAAATCGACTATTTCTTTTTATTATTTCTTGACTTATAATTACTTGTACCCTAACCATATATTTATAATAAATAAACTATACTAATCCTACTTAAATACTGAATTGTAATCGTAAACTAACTCCAACAAACTAATAGATAAATATAAAATAACTTTATCTAAACATTCAAACTATTAATTAAATAAGAATTAATTAACTATTTCCGAATCACCCCCTTCAACTTTCACGCTCTTCCAAACCGACTCCTTATTCTTTCGTAAAATCAAGATTAACTCTTTCATTTGTCCCCTTAATCTTGATTTAGACTTGTTTTTTGCTCTTTTCACATTCTTTCTTCCTTGAACACTTCAGTAATTCATAATTTATTTTCTTGACTTTGAACTTTCAAGATACTATTTGATCAAGATTGAAACGGGTTTAGCGCCAATGTTTTAAGAACCGGACCGGACATTGAACCGGTCCCCTTACTGGTTCACTGATCGGACCGACCGGTCGGATCGGATTTAAAAACCGGAAAACATTAAAATATATATATATATATATATATATATATTTATACATATATATATACATATATTTCATATATATATATAAAAATATATATATATATATATATATATACTTTAGAGGAAAAGTGTAGAAAACAAACTCTTTAGGGGATAAAGATAACATCTATACATTTATTAAGGTTCTCTTTGAAAAAGAAATTTAACCTACAAACAAAGAGATGGAAATGACATATGCACTGCCGCCTCCATTTCTTTCAAACTGTTTTTTAAAATCAAAAGACACAAGCTCTCTATCTTCTTTAATCTTTACTATGTGATTTCTTCTTCTTTTCTGGTATGATTTCATCTCATATCTTTCATTTCTATTATCTCTTCAACTTAGAGCAGGCAACGATGGAGAGACCTCAGAGAAGGCATCGATGAAGAAAAAAATTAAAGTAGCCCGTTCCCGGTCCGACCGACCGTTATTCTACAGGACCATTGGAACACACTGAACCGGACCGCTCTAGTCACCGGTTCCCAGTCTGACCGTTGAAAACATTGGTTAGCGCCGTCATCATTGAAATTGAAACTCTTCCTTCCTTCTTTCCTTCGTTCTTTCTTACTTTCATTATTTCTTACTTTTCCTTCTTTCTTACTTTTCATTCTTTCTTTCTTTATTCAGGATCTGGTTCTTGACTATCTTGTTACTTCAAGATCTCTTGACTACATTCTTTCTTCAAGATCTGACTCTTGACTATTTTTTTTTTTTAACAACGGATTCTTGACTGCCTTTTACCTACTTTTAAAAACCTTCTTCCTCTTACTCCTTTAAAACATCAAGAAACGAGTCCTCAATAACCTTCTTAACAAAAAAGAATCTTGTTTCTTTTTTCTTACTCATTCAATTTGATCATCTTGCTTCCTTCACTTCAGCCCCACAGCCAAAGGGCCGCTCCCACTCGCGAAACACGACTCTCAAAATCGTAGACACCAAGCTCTGATACCAATTGTTGAAAATCAGGCTCAAGAATTCGAACACAAAATTTGATTTTAACCGAGATCGACTCTTTATTTTTATTATTTCTTGACTTGTAATTACATGTACCCTAACCATCTATTTATAATAAATAAACTATACTAATCCTACTCAAATACTGAATTGTAATATTAAACTAACCCCAACAAACTAATAGATAAATATAAAATAACTTTATCTAAACATTCAAACTATTAATTAAATAATAACTAATTAACTATTTTCTAATCACCCCCTTCAACTTTCACGCTCTTCTAAACCGACTCATTATTCTTTCGTAAAATCAAGATTAACTACTACAATTGGTAATTAAGGAAGCAACTGATCCGGGGAACGGTGGTAGAAAGTAGATGGGATCACAATGTTTTAGAAAATTGTTTTATAAATAATTAAAACTGAAATCAGTAGTATTTTTTTTGTTTTCATGACTATAAATGTTATCAAACATTTTAAGTTTTTCTTGTTGTAATCATATTTACGTGTTTAAATTGTTGGACGTTTTGTTAGTATACATAGTTGTCAAAGAGTCACGTTTTAGTCTTACAATTTTTTTTTAACTTACCAGTTTACATATATGTAAGTCAGTGATATACATATATGCAAAACACATCCGTAGATGTCTATTATGACTTTATGAGACAGTGAACTTCATCATTGGTGTGTATAATACAATGATCATAGTAGATTGTCAGTGTGTGACCGTAAATCTGTATTTGGATTATTATTATTATAATAATAATTATTATTATTATAATAATAATTATTATTACTATTATTATTTATTATTATTATTTGAAGTTGGACAATGACATGAAACAACAATTTACAATATCAAGGTATATATAACATACATGCAACTTATCAAAATGATAAGTTATATATAAATTAATACCTAGCTAATACACTTTTGTTAAGAACAAATTTATTTTTATGCATCTTACATTATTGATGAGAACAACATCCGTCAAAGTTAATCGTAAAAATGCAAATGAAATGAAAAGTTTAAAAGCATACAAACTAGAACAAACAAATAACTTTTTAAACACAAATTGTTTCGTTATCGTGCAACCTAGCTTTTATATTGGACCAATTACTCTTTATCTTCTTCTGTTGTCTTCTGTACATATTTGTAACAATTCTCCTGAAACTTGTACATAAAAATTATGTTATAGAATAGTATGTACTTGTTCAACCTGGAAGTTATTACATATTCATAACGGCTAAGTACAATATTTACATACATGTAAACTAAATGTCATAAATAATGTACACATATGCAACTTTTCAAAAATATATATACAGTTCAATGGCCTGTTTCTTTTTGTTTTATCTTCTTAATTTGGTATGTTTTCATATTGTTATGTTTATGTGGTTTTGGCCTTTGGGATTTTCCCCGAAGCCTTTGTTGATTTTTTGTGTATGGGCAAGATGGTTCCTCCGGTGATTCATAGGCCCATCTTTTGAGCACGATGAAATCTTCTCCTCCTGACAATTTCTCCAACATGGAAATTCCTCTCTGATTGATTCTCCTTCAAAGCTATCTTTCTTTTTCTGCTAAATCAAATTGAGGGTCTGGTATTCCTTCCATAATTAAGTTTTTCTATAAAGCTTCCGGACCTCCTTCCTTGAAGAATAAGAGAAAAAAAAATAGAATTGGTTGTCTTCTCTTGATGATTTATTTCTTGTTTGACCGGTTGGTCTCCGGTGTTCCTTTTTTGTATTGACCATATTTGGTCCCTTCTCTATTCAATGTTTTCTTGAATTTCATATAATTTTTGACATGGTGTCAGAGAGCTCTATTGAGTTCTAGTTACTTCTGTTTTTGGGATTATTATATCCGCTGTTATCTTTCTTGGGGTTCTTGCGATGTAGGAATCTTATATTACGAACCCAAATAATCATTTTTTGGTGATTCTCTGATGGTCGTTGGATTTGTATTGTTGGGTTTGTCAAATAAAAAACCCAAATCATCTGCTTCGGAAAAATATGAAGAACTAGAGTTAACAACCCGTGTTCGTGGCTGTTAATCAAGTACTTTTCTATTCGAATATGTGTAACCCTACTTGAAGGTTATAAGGTGCCGGCTTTGGTTATACATCAGGGAGAGACATACCCTGATTCTGTGTTGCATTTTATCTGATTATTCTGTTAGTTTTTTTTCACTGTGTTTTATTTACACATTCTACATCACTTGGGTGTAAAATTATTTTTGCAACATTCTGATTATCGGTTTTTTTGTAAAGCTTCCATCCATTGCACGAATGATTTGGAGAGGATGGGGACTATTTTTTCTCCTTTCAACGCGAGTTTTTTGCTAAAATGGGACATGGAGAATGTGTGTTCTAGGCTTTTCTCTCTGGATTGATACATATGGGGTTGCCGCCCTTTGGAAGGGCGACAACTTCACTATACTTTCACTCCAATCATTGGTTTTGTCAGGGCCGTCAGTGGACCCAAAGCTGTCGCCCTTTGGAATGGCGACAGCCTCCAGTCATACCTCCATCTCACCTATTCACTATCCATGTCAAAGCTCTCGCCATTTGGAATGGCAGCAGCTTTCTTAATTAAATACAAAAGCTCTCGCCATTTGGAATGACATCAGCTAGTTTGACTAGACAATTGCAGGCTAGTTTGACTAGACAAGTATTAAAAGCTGTTGCCATTCCAAATGGAAAGAGCTTTTGTATTCAATTAAGAAAGATGCTGCCTTTCCAAATGGCGAGAGCTTTGACATGGATAGTGAATAGGTGAGATGGAGGTATGACTGGAGGCTGTCGCCATTCCAAAGGGCGACAGCTTTGGGTTCACTGACGGCCCTAACAAAACCAAATATTGGAGTGAATGTGTCGGGAAGCTGTCGCCCTTCCAAATGGCGTCAACCCCATATGTATCAATCCAGAGAGAAAAGCCCAAATGTGACTACACATTCTCCCATAAGCCATTTTAGCAAAAAATTCTTTGTATGCAAAAAGTTTCATGTCTTTATTGAGGAACGGAACTTGTTAGATGTCCCGTTGGGTGGTTTTCAATATACTCGTGTGGGACTCTAAATGTCTCAAAGCTAGCAAATTGGATCTATTCTTTATTTCTGTGAATCTCTTCGGTCAAATTCCAAATTTGGAATCAATTGCTTTAGAGAGTTCGATATCGGATCATAGGCCTATTTATTGAAACAAAGGAAGTCGGATTTCGGCCCTACGCCTTTTAAATTATATAAATCTTGGATGGAGTTGAATGGTTTTAATGATATTATCTTGGAGACCTGGAGTAATAACTCTCTTGTTTCCTCTAACCCGTTAATGGATTGTAAAGTACGTGTTAAGCAGGTTAAGGCTAATCTTAAAGACTGGGCTAAATCTCGACCTAAAGCTCATGAAGACCTTTGTTTGTGGCAAAAAAAATCTTGCTGAATTAGACAAAAAGGTTGATGAAGGGATGACTAAGGGAGAGGTCGGAGTGGATAGGTGGGCTATTATTCATAAAATTGGGGAGTTGGAAAAGATTATTAATCAAGATACTAGTCAAAAAGCTATGGTTTAGTGGTGCGGGGAAGGGGATAAAAGTACAAAGTTTTTCATTGGTTTTGTTAATAAGAGACGTTAGTTATCTCTTTGTGCTATTAAAGAGAAAGGGGAATGGACACAGAGGATTAAAAATCGTTTCCTAGCTCACTTTAGGGAGAAATTCAAAGCATTCAAGGTAATTAATTATAGCTCTCAACATTAATAGAAAACATGTATATTTTCTACAAAAGTTTTGTATAAGTTACCAACAAAAGAAATTTCCCATAAATTTGCGACAACTTTCCGACAAAACAAAAACAAAAAAGTAACCATAAGATTTTCTACAATTTTCCGACAAATTTATTGAGTAAGATAACTTATTTCTCTAATTTAATCGTCGGAATATTGTCGAAAATCACCGGCGAAAGGCTTTTGTCGCTAATTCATCGGAAAATAAGTCGGGACTTTGTCGGAAAATACGTTTCCGACGGGTTTTTTTTTCAACTAACACTTTTTTCGGAAACGTATCTCTAATGACCAATTCCGACAAATTTCCAACAAAACTGCTGTCGCAAATTTTTCATTTTCTTAGTAGTGCAATTTCGGTCCTTTTCTCCAGCCCAAGCGAATAGTCTAGTTTTCGAGGTTTCTTTTCTCTCTAGAGAAGGTGAAAGAGGCTGTTTGGTCGTGTGGTAGTAAAAAATCACCGGGTCCGGATGGCTATTTTTGCATTTATAAAAAAAATACTACGATATGATGAAGGGTAATATCTTTAGATTTGTTATAGATTTCTTTTTAAATCCCACCATTCTGAAGGGTTGTAACTGCCTCTTTTATTACTTTGATTCCTAAGGTGGATAGCCCGATTTTTTGTTAATGATTTTGCGATATAAAATCATAGCTAAAAATCTGGCTAAATGCCTTTTGCGTGTAATTGCCTCCCTTTTTAGCTTGGAACAATCGACTTTTATTAAAAGTAGTCAAATCCTTGATGGTCCTTTGATTCTTTTTAAGTGGCATAAGAAGAAAAAGAAAAAAACTGCTTCTGTTTAAGATAGATTTTGCCAAAGCTTATGACTCTATGAGTTGGAATTATTTATTCTCTATTATGTCTTTCATGGGATTTGGAGATTAATGTATTGGGTAGATTAAGGAATGTTTGAGCTTGACCCGTGCCTCTATCTTGGTTAATGGGAGTCCGACTTTGGAATTTCAAATGGAGAGTGGCCTTCGTCAAGGAGATCCTATAGCTTCTTTCTTATTTATTTTGGCTATGGAAGGTTCGCATGTAGGTTTGCTAGATGTGGAGGAGGCAGGTTTATTTCACGGCGCTCATGTTTGAGATTTCTCATTTGTTTTATGCGGATGTTGTCATTTTATTTGGGGATTGGTCAGATGAAAATATGGATAACATTAGGAGGGTTATACATTGCTTCTATGTTGCTTCGGGTCTTAAAATAAATCTTCGTAAGTCTAAGCTTGTAAAGGTTGATCATGTGAAGGTTGTTAGGCTTGTAAAGGTAAAGAAATGTAATCTGGATCGATTCCCTTTCAATGATCTTGGTATTCGTGTTGGCTCTAATATGTCCCGGGTGCATAATTTGGAGGCTATTATAAAAAAGTTTCAATTATAGGCTCTCTAAATAGAAGACTAATTTTACTCTCTATAGGTGGAAGATCTACCTTTATTATGTCGGTTCTTGGATTGGTTGGTATGTATTATTTGTCTTTATTTTGGTTACCGGACAAGGTTAATAGAATCCTTGAATCAATTCGCTCTAAATTCTTGTGGGGTGGGACCCGTGAATAGAGCAAGATGGCTTGGATAAATTAGAAACAAGTTATGGCTGACAAAAACAAAAGGGGATTGGGATTTGGTAGTTTGGATGCTCTTAACTGGGCGTTGCTTTATAAATGAAGATGGAGATTTGTTACCCATACTAATGTTTTATGGGTAAAGACTATTAATGTTATTCATGGTTCCTTGGATTCTTGGTTCTAGAGCTCGGCTGTGAGAAAGGGTTAATCCCTCTATTGTCCTATATAAGCAAGAAATCATACTCTATTAGGCAAAAGGCTCATAATGGTCTAAACACCCAGTTTTCGCTTGATGTGTGGGTGGGAGATACTATTTTAGTGGAGGATTAGGGGAGGCTTTGAGTAGGAGCGACTTCATGGGTTGGTGACTTTTTTTTGCATAGTTTTTCACTTTCGGGTGTTCATGGATATGATGAATTCACACTTAAAAGCATTCGTATTATTATTGATAACGAGCTCCTGTCGTCTAACTCTACTTTGACCACGTGAAATAAATATGTCCCTAAAACGGTGAATATCATAGTTTGGAGAGTTCTTTATGGATCGCCGCCATACAAGGAGTAATCTTAGTAATAAGGGTTTTGATATTCTTTCAATCCTATGCCCTTGTTGTTCGGTCTACGTGGAGGACATTGAGCACATTTTGGGTGATTGCATTATGGCGCGTAAGGCTTGAAATTCTATTTTTAAATGGCTTGAGCTTGGTTGCCATTCTTCCACTCGCCCCAATATTACTATGCGGTATGTTGATTTCCTCCAATTACTTAAACTGAATAAAGTGTTTATTGAAGCGATCCGTTTTGCTACGTTATGGGTTCTATAGAGACTTCGTAACAAGACTATCTTCGATCTTTTTCTTACTAAGTAGGATGGAGTCTTTGATTTAATTGTTAATTACTCTTTCTTGTGGTTCATTATAAAGTTACTTTTTATTTTCTATGATATATTTTGCCTTCGTTCAAAAACAAATATACATGTTCAATAATATAAAGAATATATGTGAAAAATAAACGTTAAGATAATTATTTTCTACTATAATAAACTTCTTTGTAATACATAAACAATTAAAAAAAGAAAATCATGTATATGTACTATTAGAGGACGGGTAACATGTCTTGATCAATTCCATCTACCCTATATTATTTTCAGATTGAAGGTATTAGTCAACTCTCTCTCTCTCTCTATATATATATATATATTAGGATGTATATATTTCAGTTTAGAAAAATTGCCGCTAGCCTCCAGGATTGAAGACCAATTCAATGAATCAGTTTCAAGCAACGTACAACATGCATGTGATTAGGAAAGTAGTTTTAGTCCATTATTGCGTTTTCTTTTCCTATTACTTGCATTAAGAATCAATATGTAATCTTTTCTGGCATTTAGAATCAATGAGAAAATTTGGCCTAAAGTCTTCTTCATCATGAGATAATTAATTTTTTGGAGAGTGATTTCGAATCAACCGAAAACAATATTTGTTTTGAGATAATTCAAGTTCAAACACAACGTACTATTTCAAACTTGTTGACTAACATTATACCAAAATACAAATGGAATCCTTCATGTTAAAATACCGAAAATAAAAAAGAAGAAGGGCTAATTCTATGGGAGATGCACCTACCAATACAAGACATGTCGTCGAGAATAACATAGGATGAGCGTAAAAACTTTTCAGCCATTCCCGTCTGACCATCAACAAAGACATGTCGTCGATAAAAGGTGAAAAACGTCAAAAAGTGAAATCCGACCATCGGCGACGACAAGTCGTCGTAATTACACGGTCTATCTCGATTATTAATGAGGATAAATCTCATGCGAGGAACGAGCTGCGTGGGGTAAGGTGATCGATGGCGATGTCCTTCTACATCTCGAAAGATATCTGGAAAAGATGTGAAGAGTGGGGTAAGCTGATCGATGTGTTTATTGCTAAACGACCTACTTTGTAATTTAATGTTATAATAATGTTACTATATATAATAATAAGCTTGATAATTGATATAATGATATCATGTATTTTATACCATACAAGTTGAATTACTTTGATTTGACTCTATAGGTGGCTCAAAGATACAAATAAACAATATGCATATAAAGTTGCTATTTAAATATCTCTCAAGGTTTATGGCTTAAATTTAAGTAATACTAAATTAGTCTGAAGAAAACTATTTTTATAAATATAAGATATCATCATTCCTAAATACATTACAATTCAGTCGTTTTTATTTTATTTTTTTCTGATAAAAGCTCTCAAACCTTTTTGTGTACTATGTTTTGGGCTAGTTTTGTTTATAAACCAGTGTTGATTGTTTCATTTTGAAAGTTCTTGAAACTAAATTACAGTATGACTTAGAAAACGTCATAGAACAAGGTGAATCGGTTGGTTTGCACCCCTACAACTTAAAAGGCCTCAGTTTTGTATACTTTTGTCTTTCAATAAGATTAGGTCGTCTCCATTGTTTGGCTTGTTGGTACACCCTTAATAGATGAAGGTAATAGAGAATATAACAAATGATAATTGTACAACACAAACCATGACAATTATTCATCAAGGTAAATTTACATTTTGATTCTAACAAAAAAATGAGTGAAGAGTAAGAAAAGGGGTAGTTATTTGTGAATCCCTCTACCCCTGGCTAGGTTTTTTTATTTGAACGGCAAATTTCTTTAGTGTGACTTCAATCCATAACCTTAAATAGTTTAATAGGTTTTTTGTCTGCCACTGAGCCACCAACACCAATTGCTAACTTTCGCTTATTTACAAGTAATAACACGTGTTCGGATTCGAATGTGACATGTAAGGACATGGAGGCGGCATTGGCATTGGCATTGGCGGTGGATAAGGAAGATATAACATTGATTCAACATTCTCTTTCTCTGCTTTTTCCGCCTTTTCCTTTGCGGATTTTGCTTCCGATTTGGCTTTTTCCGTCTCTTTCTTGGCTCCTTCCAAATCTTGCTTCAAATTTTTTATTACTTTGTTGTAGACTGAGGATTCACAAAAGTCGTAAACAAAAAGAATAGTGTAAATCGAGAATTAAAAAATAAATTTGTGCCACAAAAGGTCAAACAATTGAACAATGTTTTAAGACATGCTATTCCGATGTTCTAAACTAGCAATGTACACTTATAAAAGGAGAGTAAACGTATATCATTGAATGGATATGGGTCTAAGTGTTACAAATATTTGTAGGCACTTCTTTTAAAATATATATAATCATCATTCTTTAATAAAAAAATAGAGATTATTTAAGGTATGTGGAATGCAAATCATTAAATAATTTAAAAAATCAAAGAAATTTCCTTTTAACATTGATCATACCAGGAATAAATAAATGTTATAAACTATTAATAAAGAAAAAACATGATTATCCTATATCTAAAGCATAGGTTAAGAAAAATTTTGTTTATTTGTTATATATACGATCTAATCACGAACAAATTTTAAAAATTATTTAAAAAAGTTTTGACACCGCCCCAAGAATAATTTCTTTTTATCAAAATGACAAAAAAATAATTTAAAACTTTAAAATTTTATAAATATAAACTAACTAATGAATATAAATTATATATTAGTTAATTCGATCTACTTATTATTCCTTATAAACAACTACACATTAAGGCATTAACCACTTAACCAAATAACCTTTGACCCTAAGCCTATATATTCCTTTCAAAATAATTAACCTACTATATTAAACATTCTTACTCTACATCGAACATAATTAAGTAAAACGGTAACAAGACTGAATCTGGTACCAAAAGATCAAACAACCTCGGTTTACTTATTTTTTAAAAACTTTTCCACTAATAAATTACGTATATTTTTAAAACTTTTACTCTAAATTTTGCTTTATTATTTGATTATATGTTTTATTTATTAAAATATTAGATTATTGATATCCGCACACCAAAAAATAAAGTTCAGTGACACTACTTCTGGCAAAAAAAATTCAATGACCAGACTCGACAAAAAACTTTTTGAATAAACCCATGAACAACGAAAATTTTCAACAATCATAAAAAATATTTTAGGTCTGCCGCTAGTGCCCAAATAAAAATTATTCTATAATTTAATAACAAATAAATAACTTAACCTTTGATCATACATGGTTAAGATATATTTGTCCCATAAGTAAACTACAGTTTCAGGAACAATAATTACTTTTTAAATTATTACTGACTACTTTGTGACATAATCTTGTTAAAAAAATGAAGTAATGTACCATTTATATTGCAGCAGTTCTTGGCAACAAAAGCCAAACTTCCCCCACCAAATAAGGCAGCAAGAATATAGCCAATCCATTTCGCTATGTCCGTTTTGTTCCCTCCACCGCTGCTTTTATTGGAACTAGAGTTACCGTTATTTGTAATAATATCATTACCTGAATTAATCAATGCAAACTTTATAAGTATTGTTATATAAATATGGCACTTAATACAAACCACCACCACGACGACACAACAAATAGTCTTACCTTGATCAGCATATCGGATATAACATTTTCCTAGGTACATATCACCCCAAGTCGAGGTCTCACACTCGGTCCTCAACCGCCCACATGCCTCTTGAAGACAATCTTGACAATCACTTAAACTCAAATCTTGTACGCATTGTGCCAGACCCTGTATGCTCCCATAATCACCCCCACGAAAGTATTGCCCATTGCCACCAACTAGATAGGCCAATGCACTATCTACACGGTTCAAGACATCCGAATTGTAGCCAATCGAAGGGCCACATCTCTTACACACCTCCGTCTTTTCTTGGGCCCCAAAAAATGATGTATTATCGTACTTCACAAAACATCCTTCTAACTGTATCTGACCGCCTGTGGACATAGGACAAGCAGTCTCGAGTTGACTCACAGCGCTAGCCACACAATCTTTGCAGTTGGGCAAGCTAAGATCGCCTCTACATTGGAAGAGGCCGTAAACACCATCACTTTGTGGGGAGGTTTCATATTTGTTAAAGTTGTTGAAAGAGGCCGAGTCGACTAAGGAATTGAATAGTGAGTTGATATTCGATTGGTAAGGTGTGATTGAGGTGAAATTGTATTGAGAGCATTGGACATAGATGTTGGAGTTTGCGGTAGAAACCGATAAGATGGAGAACATGAGAGATAATACAAGGAAGGAACGAAAGAGAGCTTGTTGTAACATTTTTAGAGCATATAATTTCAGTCCTCAGGCGATTTGTTACAACTTGTGAATTATACACATGCATACATATATGTGTGCGCAAGACATCCAATGATTGAGTGGTTGCTACAGGAACTTTGTTTAATATTTACTTGATCATTGGTAATCTTTAAATCTACTTATTTTTTCTTGTAAATATTTTTTAATTTACTCTAGTTAGATATTTGAGTCAACTTTATAATTTTTTAAGCTTCGAATTATTTTCTTTAATTCTTATAAAAAAGGTTAGATTCCCCTTCTTGTAATAACTAATCAAATTAGATTATTTATTAACAATATCTGGTACAAAATAAATAATTTAAAATTCTATTATCTATATTATGTGTTTAGGGGGACTAATTAAGTTTCCTCTGCTCTAAGAATTTTAATATCTATATTATGTGTTTACATGGCTATAAAATTTTAATAACAGATCAATTTCAAGTAGAGAATAGACAAGAGTATACAACACTTGTATCATTTTATAAAAGTAACGGACGATTCCGTTACAGGAAAAGAAAAAAAAGATTGAACTTTTGAAATCGTTTAAGGAGACCGCAACTAAATGTATTATGGTAGTAGTCTAGTTTTAGTTATTTGTTTGTTTTGTAATTTTTTTTAATTTTATGTAACTTCTGTAAAACTTGATATCCATAGTCTCATTGTTCATTATTCGTGTGTGAAAGACTTGAGATCCATACTTGATCAAGAAGAAAGTATGAAGATCTTGAACATACTTTGACATATGTGGGAAGCTTGAGATCCATGGATATATGTCACATGGTCCTTTACCTTAACAAAGGGTTTCCTCTGCTCTAAGAATTTGGTTAATGTAAAGAAAAAAGATTTGAAATAGAGCTTGTTGATCTCCTACGCGTGAAAGCCCTCCCGGGCAGCCCCTCACGCCCGCCCCCTTCACGCAAGAGGGAGGTGGTGTGCTCGTGATGTTCAAGGCGCGAGGCCCCTCAGGCACACCCTCACGTGAAGGTATACCCCATGCCTTAATAAATCTAATTAAGCTTTGTATGCTTTTCAAATAGGTTTCCCCTTATATATGATTATATATATATATATATATTTTTTTTTTTTTTTTTTTGAACGGCGAACATTGAATGTTGTGACGTCGCACCCCCCATCACATGGGAGAGCCTCGTCAAACTCCGGCCAATATGTTGTCTTAACCGGACCCATTTGGCGTCAGAGTTGGAGAGCATCCAAGAAAAAATCTCAGCCAATACGGCCCCTTCCGGGCTTACGGGAGAGCCGAGGCTCGAACCCTGGATCGGCGTGGGTAAAACCCAGGTGCATCAGCCTAAGAGCTAGGCCTCATTTGCTTGTGTATGATTATATGGTTATATTAACTTTGCTTATAGTAGTGTACGTTAATATGTTTGTAGTTTTACTATGCCATAGGTATCCTCCCCCACCACACACATACAGAGAGGGAGAGTGAAACCCTTTATTATTTTGAATTTTAGTTTAACAATGCTCTGAATTATAGGACATGGGTATTCTTCTAGTGGGTAGATTATCAGAAGTATCTTTTAAGATGATTTAGAATAAATTACTACTAAATAGGACATTTATAACCGATATTCACCATCTCGTAAAATTTAGGATCGATTTACGACTAAAATCAAATTGGTCGCAAAATTAACGATTGCCACCAATCCGGTCTCGAGGTTTACAACCGATAATATTCGGTCGTAAAACAGGTCACAAAAGCCGCTTACACAAGTAGTATCGTACAAACCATCGCTTTATCAAACATAGCCATCTTTTTGGTTTACTCTTATTGTATTCATAAAAATAATAATAATAATAATAATACCAAACACATGGTTTGTGTAATAATATAAAAGTGATTAGGAGTTTAATTATAAGTCAAAGTCTGCTATTATGCTGTTTTTTAATTAACAAGTACTATTTAATATAATTAATTTGAGTCAAACCCAATAATGTGTGTTGGTTGGTCACTTGTGGTGTCCCACTTTTCCTAAAACAAGGAACATATAAAGTTGATCGAAATATAAAATGATTATAACAAGTAGAATACCCGTGTGTCACGCCGGAAACTTCATATGTAAAATAGAAAATAAATTATATCCTACACGGCTCAATGTTGTATATAACTGGTAAGTTAACCCCGCATGTTGCGGGGGGTTTAGACCGTTAAATACGTAAAGAAAAAACATGTCGTGATGGTATATTTAAAAAAAAAGTCATGGTAAAAATCGGTGGGAAACTGAAGTGGTGGCTAATCGGTATCAACTGAAACTGTCGCAAATTGGTCGCAAAAGAAGGCTGAAGCGGTGGCAAATCGGTAGCGAATTGAAGCGGTCGCAAATTGGTGGCAACTGAAGTGGTCGCAAAACGATGGCAAAAGAAGGCAATTGCAAAATTTGCGACGGTTTTTATCGTTGCAATTTCGGTCGCAAAATGTAGTAACGGTATAATTCGGTGGCAACAGGGCAATTACGACGTACATTTTTCCCACGGCATTTTCGGTCACAAAACGGTTGCAATAGGGCAATTGCGACCGTTTTGCGACCGAAAATGCGGACGCAAATGCCCAGTTTTCTAGTAGTGAAAACCCTAGTTTTTCCCCTAAAACCCTTTTAAACTGAAATAAAAGGTCTCAGGTTCGATCTTTACCTCAAATGCAGCGATTCTTCATGGATTCTTCCTCTTGAGTTATGGAAAAATAGATTGGGAGTAATCTTGTTAATCAAATGCTTGATTCTTGAACTTTCTCTTTTTATAAACCCTCTCTTTTTTTCTCTATGAATTTTGGTGAAATTTGGGGAATGAATTTGCTCAAAGGTGGCTAGGGTTTAATCCCCTTCTCATTCCTAACAAAATCTTGACTGAAGCCCAACACCACCTTAGCCCACCATATTTCACGTTTTATCCTTCTTGGCCCAAAGTGAAATGTCGAGATTTTATGGATGTTACACCTAGTATATAATATATAAAGAAAAAAGATTTTACCGTTTAATAAACCGTAAAAGCTCTCACTAACAACTGTTTGCTAATTGTTATATATTAATTAGCCGAAGTTAAGTCATCAAAGATATGAAAAACTTCATAGAAATGTAACCAATTTTTTACCTATTTAACATGTTAAAAGTGCTGACGTGGCTTTTTCCTATAACCAAAGAAGAGAAAATGTAACCACTTAATAAAAAAGTAACGCCCTTTTACTCCGATTTTTCAAGAAGTCTACATCATTCCAAAGCTTCTAGACACCAAACCACATTACATGGAATTTTTTTAGGATTTTTGTATCTAGTAGCACGAAGAATTTCTGTTTGAAAAAATATGAATTTTTGGAACAGGGTTAGCTAAACAATAATTAACTCGAACAAGTAATATTAAAGATAGGTTTCTTAATTTTAATACCTCTTAGTACTCTATGATATATATTATAAATTAAGAATTTAGAGTTATGAAAATAATATTTAGGTTCACATGCAAACTATAAATTAAGATTTGTCACGTGAACATATTTCAACAAGTGAGACTCGAATTTCGTGTTAACATTTTAAAGAAGAATAGAAAACAGATACATGGAATTTCAAAAATAAACTGAACATTGCAATTGGCACTTTCGGCCGGCTTACCAGTTGAGGTGTTTTCGTGAACTGAACCTTCTTCTTTGTAAAAGTCCTCGACCGAGCTGGTTATATACGTTTATAACCCTCAGTCTTCGACCTTCCCACTATTTGAAAGAAATTTGGTGAGATAATAGCAACACAACACATGGAATCCAAGATGCTATGTTTTGGAGAGTTCAATTAGCAAATCAAAGCTCACAAATTAGACAATGAAAAAGTTGGGTGTATTGAATATAATTTCCTAATCCATGTTGGTTTAAAAGTGTATGGATCTTTTATGTAAATATTGTAAAGTGTATTTTAGAGTCATTTGTAAATGTTTGTAAGTCTAGGGACTATATGTGTTAAAAGCCAAGTTAAGAACCATATGTCGGGGAATGATCGCGTCGGTTCATCAATTCCCAGTTAGGTTAAATAGGAAACTCCCGTTCATTGTGTCTGTAATGGTCAGGGAAGATCCTGCGAACAATTGTGTAAATAAAATCGTTTGTTTGTGTGTAATCGTTGTGTTATTGAGAATGTGATCTTGGGTTAATAGGGTGCGTTGGGGGGTGTTTTGTTTCAGTTCTTAATTCTAGTTGTTTGGGTGTGTTTCATATGTATGATTTTAGCTCTTTCTTCTATCACCTATCCGATTAAGTTTTATGTATTTTCCGCTCATCGTATCTTGTTGGATTGAGTGGATTAATAAAATATCATGACTAGATTAATAATATATTGTAGCCGGATTAATAAAATACCACGATCGTTTAACAAAAAGAAGTCCAGGTGTACTTTATTTTTCAGCTGGACGTTGGTATAGAGTTGACCGAAGGAGAAAGACGAAACCAAGCTTCGACAAATTCGTCTATCGAAGTTGAACATTTCATTAAATGCCACCCTAGGTGATAATTTCATCCTATTCTTATCTACAAACTCTCGAAACTTTTATCTTCCAATGCCCGTGTTTATTCTCACGTCGGAGGCTGATGCATGAGACCTCCCACGATGAGCTGGCTAACAGTGTTCTGTGTTCTTAGAAGGTTCAAAGCCACACAAAGAGTTGCATTCATCGGTATCACTCTAGCTAGTATTCGTTTTTGCAACAAGTTGGCGCTCACTGTGGGTTTGCACTTCGAAACATATCATTTAGGTGTACAACCTGTCAACCTCTACTTGCTTCTATTTATATTTCGTGTATTTGTTATCAGAGAATTTAGGGGTACAACCTCTACTCGCTTCTCTTTATATTCCGTGTATTAATTTGTTAGTAGCGAAGAAACATGGCAGAGGGTCATGAAGTGGTAGGGGATCTTTCCCTAACCTCTCCTTGGGTAAACAAGTCTATGTCCATTCGATCTTCTCCACCAGCAATGAAAAAGAGGTTGTTGTGATCTCTACCCTCCTCTCCTCGTCATGGGAGTGAAAGACTCCCATGACGAGGCTCTACCCTCATCTCCTTTCACTCCCATTGGGTCTCTCCAGGATATTAATTGGTGTTATAGCCGTGAGACTTCCAAGTAAGTTTGGTTCGCCACACAAGAGAAATCACCAATGCCTAATGTATGAGTAATGCCCTTATTTTCACCCTACATAATTCGAAGTGGTTTTGCCATACTAATTCTCTAGATCATATTTCGTTGACAACATTCTTCAATCCTAATCGATCAAGTTGAAATCGCTTTCTTTTAATTCAGTCATACTCTGATACCAATTGTTAATAATGAAATATCGGAATTAGTTCACTTCGAACACCAAAGAAGAACATATCAAAGAACTAAATTATAAATTGAACACCAACGATCAACAACATTGATTAATCTCACCGATTACAAAGAAATTAGGAAACGAGAATGTAACACATGTGATTGAAAAACTGTACAAAAGTATATATAAGATTCTCTCCTTATCACTTATATACACATGTTCAACAAACACAAACGATTGTAACTGAAGCTTTTATTTCCATCAGTTCCAACTACCAGCAATAGTGACTATTCCAATCGGTAGTAACTACATGCTACTGGCGTCTTTATTTCCTATAAGTGGTAAGTTTTTCATCAGTATAAGAGGAGAGTAAATAAGGCAGCAAAAACAAGAATATAGCCAATCCATCATTAAGTTAATACAAAGAAACGTAATTATCCTACATTAAACTGTACTTTAAGAAACAAGGATTACGTTTTAAAATATTAATGACTACTTTGTGACACAATCTTGGTAAAATGAAGTAATGTACCATTTACATTTGCAGCACTTCTTGGCAACAAAAGCCAAACTTCCCCCACCAAACAAGGCAGCAAGAATATAGCCAATCCATTTTGCTATTTCGTTCCCACCGCCACTGCTTTTATTGGAACTAGAGTTACCGTTATTTGCAAGATTCTCATTACCTGCATTAATTCATGCAAACTTTATAAATATGATACCTAATTAAACCACCACTACCACACAAAAACTCTTACCCTCGTCAGCATATCGGATATAACATTTTCCTAGGTACATATCACCCCAAGTCGAGGTCTCACACTCGGTTCTCAACCGTCCACATGCCTCTGAAAGACATTCTTGACAATCGCTTAAACTCAAGTCTTGTACGCATTGTGCCACACCTTGTATGCTCCCAAAACCACCCCCACGAAAGTATTGCCCATTTCCACCAACTAGATATGCCAATGCACTATCTACACGGTCCAAGGCATCTGAATTATAGCCGATCGAAGGGCCACATCTCTTACAAACCTCCATCTTTTCTTGGGCCCCAAAAAATGATGTATTATCATACTTTACGTAACATCCTTCTAATTGTATTTGACCGCCTGTGGACATAGGACAAGCTGTCTTGAGTTGACTCACAGCGCTTGCCACACAATCGTTGCAGTTGGGCAAGCTAAGGTCGCCTCTACATTGGAACAAGCCATAAACACCTTCACTTTGTGTGGAGGTTTCAAATTTGTTAAAGTTGTTGACCGAGGCCGAGTCGACTAAGGAAGTGAATAGGGAGTTTACATTCGACTCGTAAGGTGTGACTGAGGTGAAGTTGAACTGAGAGCATTGGACATAGATGTTAGAGTTCGCGGTAGAAATTGATAAGATGGAGAACATGAGAGATAACATGAGGAACAAAAAAGAGAGAGCCTGTTGTAACATTTTTGGGGCATATAATTTTAGTCCTCTAGTGATTTGTGACTTGTGAATCATACACATGCATATAAATATGTGGTGTATTGTAGGTGTGGGTAGATATATATTTATACACTACCACTACGTTATGAAAGATATGCTATAGGAACTTGTTTAATGTCTGCTTGATCACTGGTCATCTTAAATCTACTTTTTTTCTTGCAACTAATTTTTATTTTATTTACTCTAGTTAGATATATGAGTCGACTTTATAATTTTTTAAGCTATGAATTATTTTCTTTAATTCTTATAAAAAAGGTTAGATTCCCCTTCTTGTAATAATTAATCAAATTAGGTTATTTAATAATAATAATATAAGCTTCTGGTACAAAATAAAAAAACTTTAAGTCTAATTTATTATGTTTAGGTGCCAAAGTTCGAACTTGGTTGACTTCATGATTTGAACTATCTTTTTATTGGCCTTATTTATTTATCTTTTTTTAGAGTAGCACTTGGGATATTTTAAGCAAGTTTATTTTCAATATAAAAAATAAAACTATCATTTAATTTATCATCATCAATCCGATTACGCAAATCGGTCTTCACATACTTCATTACCGAAAAGCATATTTCAACAGTTGCAGTTGCTACGGGTAATACGAGAGTTAGCTTCAACAAACGATACACTAATTTAGATGAAAGGTATTTCTTTGTTCAACCATTAATTGTACAAGACTTGATAAACTATTCAAGTTGACAAATCGTGTATCTTCTTTTAAATTATCAATGTACTTCATGAGTTGAACCGGAAGTCTTCTTTTATCATCTTTATCGAAATCATAAGGATATATCTCGGCTAATCTTTATATTTATGGAATATCAAACTCACGAAAATTGACACAAGGACTCAAACTATTCATACAAATAAGTAAGTCAAACGTTACCTCGTTAAAACGGTTCCCAAACTTTTTGATTTACATATCTAGAACCGCGTTGAAGCAATCATACTCATAATAGTGGCTATATATGATTTTTTTTTGTCTTGGCTTCTTTAGGTTAATGTATTTATCATTCATGTTTACCACTTGAAGTTCATATTTTTCACAAAAAGAGTTAACCTCCTTAATGAACTCATTATAATCCTCCAATCTAGACTTCTCAAGTACACGTTTATTAGAATAAGGGTGGGTTTAAGACTTGAATTTAAAAATTGGGTTGTGATTGGGTGTGGGTTAATGAGCTTAAGAGTTTAGACTTGAATTTTGAATTTAGGATTGAGATTGGCTATTAAGATTAAATAAAATCATAAATATGCAATTTAATTAGGTAGTTCTTATTTTATATAAACTATTAAATTAGTGTTTAATTAAGATTAATTATTTTTATTTGAAAACTTATAAATTTCTAATTTGGCTTTTCTTAGGGGCCGATTTCAAAATTCATGGGGTCAGTTTAGAAAGTTCATGAGGTGTTTGCAAAATTTTACGAAACACGATCGAGATTTTATCGCGTATATAACATTAAAATTCTTTTTATGGAGGGCATTCCTAAAATGTAGGTACACCTCTGCTAATATCCATCATAAGACTAAAACCTTTAATCATTTGTGAGTAGCATATATTTAGTACACATATTCATATCATTAGGCTAGAACTCCTTTGGTCTTTTTGGTTTTAACCGGTGGCTTGATTCCTTGACATGAAGCGGGGAAGTTTCATAGTGGTATTAAAAGGAGTGCAATCCTCTTTTGGACTTGTTTTAATTACGTAATTGTAGTTAAGAAAAAAGGTTGAAAATATATTATTAGTTTAAAATAAATAGAACAACCTATTTTATAGGTTAGAAAAGAAACATACTATGAGTGGCGAGATAGTTTACATCAAGACTTTTTTTTTGTTGAAATGGTGTACGATTTTCATGGCAGCGGACTCAAACCATCAAAGTCCAAAATCCGCTTGTATGGATAGCGGAATACCCTAAAACTAAAATCAATTGAATTGAAACCCATAAGCCAAAATGATTTACAAATGTACACCATTTCAAAAAAAAAAATCCTTACATGACCGGTTATTCTTACATTCAAGTTGTTTTATGTTTAATACGAAACTAACTTTCATGTAGAGAACAGAGAACTAACATTCAAGTCCATAACGTAAGTTATGGCGACACTAGTCGGCACTATAATGACGACATTGTCATAGGCGACAATGTGGTGATGACAGTCATTTAAGTGTCTGTTTAGTTAAAGTTAATTTAACAAGCACAAAGAATCCTCGTTATTCTTTATCTATTTACAATCCTACAACCTACTTCATTCTTCGTTTTTCAAAATCCAGGCGAAGGTCTCGGTCACACGCTCAACTATCGAGCTTAGTTCGCTTTGGGCCACTCATTTAACCTCCTAGCCAAACCTGAGCTAGTTCCCCCAAATTTGTTTTATTTGAATAACCTCCATTAGATCTCTATTAATCAGTTAAGATGTCAAACACTCGAGCATTCATTGTTTAAAAACAATACTCAAGTATCCCACAAAGTTGCAAACCATAACAACGTAAAATTACATTTTGGTCCACACACACACTCACACGGTCATCGTGTACCCATAGTACTTTTGTAGTTCCAGTCTCGTTGTCGGCTTAGCATGTCTACTTGTGATTTGTGTAATTCTGATTCTTCCCGGGCTACTTTTGCTTCTATCTTGGTTGCCTTTGCTTCTTCCTTTGCTGCTTATGTAATTATAAGTGTGCGCGTGAGGGTTCTTTAAAAATTAAAATATTACAAGAAATGCAAATATTGATCAAAACCATTCTCTTGTTATTTAAATTAACTGAAAATTATATTTATACATGATTAAATGATTTATTTGTGTAATTAATTAAATTATATACTTTTCTTTTTCACATAACAAGTTTTGTACACATGTGTACATTACAGAACTATAATAAACCTATACATGTGTAAATATTTATATTATATGAATACACATGAGTTTACGTCTATTATGTATATATCGGTTCAAGTATATTTACATAACAATGTTGATTTTTAGTAGTTAAGTTAGAATATTTGATAAATACACAAAGAAATAAACAATTTTGAATGATTCTCGTAGTTTATGGTGGTTCTGTAATGAACCCATAACATACACACAGATATATGTATGTATGAATGCGTTAATGTAATTGCGGAATCAAAACATTAACACCAATTGAATACACACGAATTGAAAAGATGATTGAGAGCCAAACGATTATCAACTCTTATTACTCAAATGAGATCATGAACAGATTACAAAGAAGTACGCAAGAATGCGTATGAACTGATTTGAGAAAGATTACTAACTAACAACTATTAACAAACTATTAATAGCAGTCTAAACAGAAATATTAATCACACCTCCAACTATACTAATATGACAGAATATACCCCTGCTATAACAACTATGCAGAAAGTACATATTAACCCCTTGAACTTGAAGATCTTGACAACTAATCCAACAATCTCCACCTTTAGTGCAAGACTCTTCAACTAGTAAGAATCAAGTCAAGTAACACCCAAAACTTTCAAACAATTCACAAAATTAAAACCCAACAGTGGCTTTATAAGCATATCAACTGCATTATCTAAAGTACCCACTGCACACACTTTAAATCTATTAGAGTTTATAACTTCTCTAATAAAATGCAGCCTCACATTTATTTGTTTAGTTCTTTCATGAAACATGGGATTTTTAGCTAATTGAATTGCTCTTTGATTATCACACCACACTACTGCATAATCAACCTCAATTCCCAGATCAGTAACAAATCCCTTCAACCACAAAGCTTCTTTAACAGCCTCTGTGAGAGCAATATATTCAGCTTCTGTTGAAGACAAAGCAACCACATGTTGAAGTGCGGACTTCCAACTAACCAAGCTTCCACAAACAAGAAAACTGTACCCAGTCATTGATCTTCCTTTATCTAAGTCTTTAGCAAAGTCAGCATCAACATAACCTGCTACTTTGTATTCAGACTTAGCAGTTTGCCCAAAACACAAACCAACTTCATGAGTACCATTCAAATACCTAAGAACCCACTTTGCAGCCTCCCAATGCAGCTTTCCAGGTTTACTAAGATACCTGCTTAGAACACTAACTGCATAGCCTATATCAGGCCTATTGCACACCATCAAGTACATAAGACTTCCAACTGCACTAGCATAAGGAACAGGTTGCATTCTTTTCTCTTCACTTTCAGTTGTAGGACAGTCTTTACTTGATAATTTTAAATGATGAGCAAAAGGATTAGAAACTGACTTATATTAATTCATTGCATAATTCTGTAAAACCTTCTTAATGTAAGAAGTTTGTGTAAGTCTGATTAAGCCAAGACTTCTATCCCATGATATCTCCATTCCTAGGATCTTTCTTGCCTTTCCTAGATCTTTCATATCAAACTCTCTCTTTAGCATTTCTTTTGTATTATCAATATCAGATTTACTTCTACTTGCCACTAACATGTCATCCACATAGAGTAATAGATAAACAAATTCCCCATCATTGCATCTTCTCCAATAAACAAAACTATCATACTCACTTCTATTGAATCCTTGAGAAACAATATATGTATCAAACCTGAGATACCACTGTCTTGGGGACTGCTTCAAGCCATAAAGTGATTTCTTCAATAAACACACCTTTTCCTCTTGACCTTTAACTTCAAAACCAGTAGGTTGTTTCATGTATATTGTTTCATCAAGATTTCCATGTAAGAAAGCTGTTTTCACATCCAATTGCTCAAGTTCCATATCAAATGTAGCTGCAATTGACAACATAACTCTTATGGATGAATGTTTAACCACAGCTGAGAACACCTCATTATAGTCAATACCCTCTATCTGTGTAAAACCCTTTGCAACTAGTCTTGTTTTATACCTATGTGCTTCAACCCCTTGAATCCCATCTTTCAATTTAAAAATCCATTTGTAGCTTACAAGTTTCTGATTCTTTGGCTGATCAACAAGTTCCCAAGTACCATTCTTATGTAGTGACCCATCTCATCACTCATAGCATGTAACCACTGTTTGCTATTTTCATAATTAACAGCTTCATTATAAGTGAGTGGCTCACAAATGCTTTCATTTTCAGCTACAGTGAACACATATGCTGAAAGATCATCATTGGACCTAAACCTTATAGGAGGTATAATATCCTTCCTTGGTCTATCTCTAGCCAACTGATAATCAGAATTAGAAGGTCTACTTGTACTAGCTTTAGATTGCTCAATATTCTCAACAGTTTCAGACTTATTCACATCCTGCTCCACCTCAAACTGAATACCAGGTTCACTAATTTCCTTGTCCACACTAGTACTTCCAATCAAATCCTTGAACATAATGTCTTCATTGAACACCACATCTCTACTAATCATCACCTTAGGTTTGTTATCATCCATCCTCTATAGGCTATACCCCTTGACCCCATCAGGATATCCCAGCATTACACACTTAATTGCTCTAGGTTCTAATTTCCCTTGATTAACATGTGCATAGGCCAAACACCTAAAAACCTTTAGCCTATCATAATTCCCTGGTTTTCCTTACCACAACTATGTTGGAGATTTCATACCAATGGCTGAGGATGGTGATAGGTTAACCAACTTTGCAGCAGTACTAAGAGCTTTAGCCCAAAATTTCCTTGGCATACTAGTACTAAACAACAAACATCTGACCTTGTTTAGTAGTGTTCTGTTCATTCTTTCAACAAGTCCATTTTGTTGTGGTGTCCCCACAACTGTTAGGTGTCTAGTTATCCCTTGGCCCTTGCAATAACTATTGAATAACCCGTTACAGAATTCAAGACCATTATCTGTCCTTAACCTCTTGATCTTTCTTTCAGTTTGATTTTCAACTAGTGTTTTCCATTCCTTGAACCTTTCAAAAGTTTCATCTTTATGCTTCAATGCAAATACCCAAACCTTCCTTGAATAATCATCAATTAAGGACAGGAAATACCTAGCACCTCCAAGTGATTCAGTTCTTACTAGCCCCCACAAATCAGCATGAATGTAATCTAATATACCCTTGGTAGTATGAATGCCTTTACTGAATCTAACCCTATGAGACTTACCAATAATGCAGTGCTCACAGAATCTAGTATCACAACTTTTAAGACCGCCCACTAATTCTTGCTTGTTTAACTCTATCAACACTTATGTACTTATATGCCCAAGTCTCTTATACCACAATCTAGCACCCCTTTCTTGTCTACTTTCTGATACACAGGCAGATCCAATAGCCACTTGACCATCTAACACATAGGTGTTGTTATTTCTCCTAGTTCCAGTTAACACCACCATAGAACCTTTTTATGACCTTGGACTTTCCATTCTTGAGACTGACTTGATGACCATTACTCTCAAAGGTTCCAAGTGAGATTAAATTCCTTCTTAAGTTATGAATGTACCTCACTTCTTGTAGAATCACCTCTGACCCATTTGCCAATTTGAAATAAACTAACCCAATACCCTGAACTTGACATGGTCTATCATCACCCATTTGGACTACACCTTGAGCCTCAATCCTTAAATCTTGAAAAAATTCTTTATTAGGTGTCATATGAAATGTGCAGCCTGAATCCATAATCCACTCATCCCTTAAACCAGGATTTGCTACTACCATGACTTCTGTACTGTCATACCCTTCAGAACTTGCTTCGGGAGAATGATTTCTAGATTGTTTTGAATGACTATACTCCTTCTTCTTGTTTCTATCAGGACAGTCTTTCTTTAAATGTTTGTCACTATTACACACATAGCATCTTCTCTTTCCTCTTGACTTAGACCTAGCATGATACTTCTGCTTGTTAAACCTTGACTCGGGCCTTCCCCTCACAAACAATCCATCTGCTCTTTCCTCTTTCACCTCAGCCCTCCTTTTCAATTCTTTGGAGTTCATAGCAGATAGTACTTCATCCATGGACAGAGTGCCTCTTCCAAACATCAAAGTATCAACAAAATGTTCATATACATGTGGAAGAGAGGCCAAGAACATGATTACCCTGTCCTCATCTTCTATCACAACTTCAATGTTTTCTAGGTCTAGAATGAGTTTATTAAACTCATCCGTATGATCCTCAAGAGACTTTCCCGGTTTCATTTGGAAAGTATACAATCGTTTCTTAAGATATAACCTATTAGCCAAGGATTTTGTCATATATAAACCTTCCAATTTAGACCACACACCTGCAGCAGTGGCTTCCTTAGACACTTCACGCAGAACTCTATCCCCCAAGCTCAAGATAATGGCACTGTGTGCCTTCTCCATCAATTCCTTCATCTCTTTATCTGACATTCCTTCAAGCAAGCCAGTCTCACCCTTCAAAGCATCCACTACACCGTTATGGACTAATAGGGCATGCATTTTCAACCACCATGGACAGAAATCATTCTTGCCATCGAATTTCTCTAAATCAAACTTTGTAGACACCATCGCTGAATTCAAATTGAACACAAACACCATTGATTAACGGTTTGATCTTCGATTTCCCCTGAGTCGAGGCTCTGATACCAATTGTTAATGTAATTGCGGAATCAAAACATTAACACCAATTGAATACACACGAATTGAAAAGATGATTGAGAGCCAAACGATTATCAACTCTTATTACTCAAATGAGATCATGAACAGATTACAAAGAAGTACGCAAGAATGCGTATGAACTGATTTGAGAAAGATTACTAACTAACAACTATTAACAAACTATTAATAGCAGTCTAAACAGAAATACTAATCACACGTCCAACTATACTAATATGATAGAATATACCCCTACTATAACAACTATGCAGAAAGTACATATTAACCCCTTGAACTTGAAGATCTTGACAACTAATCCAACAAAATGTATTGTGTAAAACCATAAATACTATGAGAACTTCGAGATCCAATTTAAACCATTCATATACTATTAAAAGTTAAATCACTATGATATAATGGTAAAATACTAAACGATTTATTCCTCTAATTATATATTTATATATTCAATATTGTTCTTGAAATAAATAATGGAAATGAATATATAAAGTTCAAATTTAAACATATTGACATTGATTACTAGGGGAGGGTTCCAGATCATAAAACCTAATAGTTAGATAAAAACCAAGAAAATCACTAAAAACTAATTTTAACCAATCATATAATAATATTTATAAGAGTATTAATGTAATATTACACATTTTTATAAAAAAAATCATTTAACTATTGGCTTACGTATACGTAAATAGAAAACAAAAAAAATTACGGTTATTAAATTAATACACTTAGAAATAAATTAAAAAATAAAAAAATATAAATTATTTGATTGACTTTTAATTGTTTTCTCGATTTTCGTCTAAATTTATGATTTTCTCTTTATCCCTTCCCTTGATTACTATTGTTATACTTGTAAGATTTTCTAACTCCTACATATTTACTAGTATACCATAATCAACGCCGCCCTTGTTAAATAGCTAAATGCAAAAGGTTTACCTCTTATTCTATAAACTTTGATTACTGAAATATGGAGAGTAAAGCCCAAAATACCCATCCCCAAAAGTACGCCTACAACAATGCCAAACACCTGTTTTATGTTCTTACTTTTTCTCGTACCACCATGAAGATCATCATTAATATTAACAACATCAATACCTGTGTTCATATATCTAAACTTCATTTCTTTGTTGATAAAAACTACGTAATAGAGGTATATATAGAACCATAATGATAGCGCTATAGCCTCATGGAACAAGCTCGATCTTACCCTTTATTGAGTAAAACCCGCCATCAGCATATCGAATATAACATTTCCAGAGGTACATATCACCCCAAGTCGACGTCTCACCCGTCCACGCGCCTCCGAGACGCAATCATAACAATCGCTTACATTCAAATCTTGTACACACTGCATAACACTCCCCAAAACACCAACACGGAAGTAATGCCCCGTCCCATCAACCAAATATGCTAGCGCGTCATCTATCTGGGACAGAATATCCGAATTATAACCAATAGAAGGGCCACACCTCTTGAACACCTTGATCTTGTCCTGAACCCCAAAGAATGATGTATTGTCATACTTTATTAAACACCTTCTAACTGTATGGTCCCACTAGTCGTTTTAAGACAAGTTTTCTTGAGTTGACTCACTGAGTTTTCCAAGCAGTCTTTGCAATCATAGGAGCTACGGTCGCCTCGGCACTGAAAGAGGCCATAAACAACATCATTTTGTGGGGATATTTCAAATTTGTTGAAGTTCGAGATGGAGGCCGAGCTGATTAAGGAAGTGAATAGTGAGTGGACATTCGACTCATAGGCCGTCGTCGAGGGGAAGTAGAGCTGAGAGCACTCGAAATAGACTACGGATTCCTTGGCGAAAACCAATAAGAAGATAATTATGAGAGAAAATAAATTGAATGAAAGACACAAAGCTTGTTGCATCGCTACAAATTAAACATGTCATCTTTATTTCGATCTATGCTAGCTAGATAAGATAGAAGAGACATATTGATTGATTTTTCTTTAATTATTTGGCATATTTTTATGTTGGAAGTTGGTGCATGGCATTGACTTGGTATGTGATGACCAATATATCACTTTGTAATTTGTTTGTTTTTATAGCATTTTTCTGCAAGAATATTGTCCTTCCATTTCTTTGATTTCTATCTACACATTCAACCCTCTAGTCCATTCCATCATTTTCTTTCCCTATCTATATTTAAATTATTCGGTCTCGGTTTTTAAAATCATTTCTACTTTATTTAATCTAATTTTTAGAAACATAGTTGCATATACATTAGTTAATATAATTTTTATAAAACTATTTGCATATACTTTATTTAACCTAACTTTATTTAAACTTTTCTTCAAGACTTAACTCTAAGGGTAGGGAAAAGGAAGAGTTATCTAGAAGATCATCAACAGAATACTAATTAGTAGAGTCAACATAGTGATCAAACTCTAGTAATTTTCTTATGAAAAAAGGAATTACAAAGTAACATGCGGTTTAGAAAGTCGGTTGAAAGTAGCAAACCGGGTATATCGTTAAATATAGTCTCGTTGGTTACCAGACTACATTAATCTATCCAAATAAAGATCTAAAAGTCAAAACTCTGTAAGACAGCTGAAAAGTTTTGGAGGCCTAAAATGAATTATAAAAATAGGGCCTCTTAGTAAAGTGACAATTAGTGTGAATGATAATGTGGAATAACACAATACAATCCAAAGGAAACAAGATCAAAATATCACTGCTTAGAAAGGAATTGATAGTAAGAATTCAAGAAGAGCAAGCTAACCAACAAATGAATCGACTTCCCAGATTTAAAGTCTAACTAGTGGGTTAACAAACTATTAACAACTAAACTTTCAATTTGACAGAAATAGCTCCTGAACTATGAACAACTGGACATTAGCCTCCAAAACTCCTTATCAATTGACTTTCATATTGCAGTTGACTTAGTTGACTTTACCAAAGACTTCTACACTATATATCACAATCTCCACCTTAGTGTGAAAGTTAAAAAAACAATTAAAACTTAAGAAATATGCATAATACTCATACAATGCACAAACTTAGGTTCATGCAAAATCTTTGTTAACATGTCAGTTGCATTAATGCTTTGTATCCACATATACAACTTTTACCACCTTAGAGTGTAGTTTGACATTAATATGTTTTGACCCCTCATGAAAAACTTGATGCTTAGACAATTGTATAGCTCCCAAATGTTCACAACTTACCATAACATCATCAATCTTTATTCCTATCTCAGAGATAAAACCATTTAACACCATGGACACCTTATCAGCCTTTGTCCAAGAAACAAAATCTGTTTCAGGTGTAAGTGCTACAACATGTTGTAAAGATGCCTTCTAGCAAAATATTCCACCAAAAACTTTAAACACATATCCACTTAAGCCCAGTCAGGTTCGTTCTCTGTCGGATCATTTAAAAAGTTGTTGATATGCAAGAAGGACTATAGTAATCGATTTGTTCTTAAGTGGTCTAAATGGGTGCGCCTTAATTATGTGTAACATCTTCGTTTGGAGAGATGAGTTCGATTGTGTTCGACCCTTGATGCGCCGAGTAGAATAAACTTTTATACGGAGGACCAGGGGTGTATGTTATGCGATTCCTATAGTGAATCAGCTGAGCATATTTTGTCCTCCTATTTAGTTGCTTTAGTGGTTTGGTAGAGTATCCGCAGGTGGTGTCGTGTCCCCTCCCCATCTTCGCTTTCTTGGTTAGAGACCTGTTAGATCTTTATTCTTACGGTGGGTTAAAGGAGTCGGACAAAGAGGCTTTCTTTAAGTCTTGATACATTTTCATGGTTCCTGGATTTGTGGAATAGCGAGACTTTTGGGCCTCATTAACGAATTAGTCCGTACACCTAGTGTGTTGAACTCCAATGACTCTTCTTGGCCTACCATTCATTCCTTTCTTTAAGTTTTCTAGTTTAAGCGCCTCGACATGCACCCTTTTCAATTTTGGTCATGATATCAGGTTTCACAACCAGGTGGTACGCTTTCACTCTGATAAGAGTTTGTCTCTCCTTTCGACTCAAAGCGTCCGCCACCACATTCGACTTCCCACTATTTTAGGAGAGGATATATACATCAAAATATATGTTCTAATAATGTTGACCAACTTATTATAAAAAGACTAAGTAGCACATGCTCTAGCGCTTTTATTCAATATATTTGATAGGTGAAGGTAGATGAGAAAATACGAGAATGTTGCAACACAAACCATGATAATCATTCACCAATCACCAAGGTAAACACATTTTGATTCAAACAAAAATTTAAGGAAAAGTAAAAAAGAGGAATCTGTAGTGTCGCTAGCGACGATCTCTTGTTTACATTTTACAAGTAATACTAAAGTACGTATTCAGATTCGAATGTGGCAAGTAAGGGCTGGGAATGGACACCGACATTGGTCCATAATATGTGTATCCACTTTTTATTGATCCTTCTTCTGCTTTTTTCTCGGCTTTTTCCATTGCTGATTTTGCTTTGGATTTGGCTGATTCTGCATCTTTCTTGACTCTTTCCAAATCTTTCTTCAATTTTATTACTTTATTGTAGACTAAGGATTCCCAAAAAATATAAACATAATTAAGAATATAGTGTAAATCATAAATTAGAAAAGTCTTAGAACTTAAGGCAAAAAAACTTTCAAATATCTTTCGATGTTTCAAATGTACATTTATAGTAAGAATAAATCTATATATCACTAAATGGATATTGGTAAAGGTTATAAATATTTCTAGGAGAATTATGTATCATCCTCAATTACTAAAATTTAAAGTTTATTTACGTAATAACTAAAAGTGGTAAGTTCAAACGAAAACAATTAATTATAAACTATAGAAAACCAATGGTTTATCTTTAGTAATATGGTGAACAATAAAGAACCATTACTACTAGTAGAAAACATTTATTTTTATAAACAACTTTTTACTAACAGAATAATTACTACTAGTAGAATAAAGAATATTTTACTAATAAAGGAAAATTTCCACAAACTAATAACAACTTTTTGACAAAAGAAAAAAGTAACAACAACAAACTTATTAAATAAATTAACTTATTTATTTAATATAATCGTCGGAATATTATCGAAAATTACCGACGAAAGGCTTTTGTCGCTAATTTGTCGAAAATTTAGTTGGAACTTTGTCGGAAAAAACATTTTCTACAGGAGGTTGTTCCAACAAACACTTTTTGTTGGAAATTTGTCGCTAACAGCCAATTCAGACAAATTTCACACGAAATACCGTGATTCTTTAAAAAAAATGGAAGAAACATATTCATCTTAAACGATAATTATTTATTAAAATACGATTGAAGTAACAAAAACTACTTTTTAGTTATTAATGAATACTTATTTATTGTATGTAATGTACCGTTTATATTGCAGCAGTTTATGACATCAATAGTCAAAGTCCCCGCGCTAATTAGTGCCGCAATAACACCAACGCCAATCCACATTGGTATGTTTTTCTAGCTCCCTCCACCATTCCTTTTATTGGAATCATAATTACCGTTATTTGCAAAATTCTCATTACCTACAATTCATGCAAACTTTATACGTTAATGTTATATAAATGTAATTCTAATCATCACCACCATTAAGAATTCTTACCCTGGTCAGCAAATCGGATATAACATTTCTCTAGGTACATATCACCCCAAGTCGATGTCTCACACTCTGATCTCAACCGTCCATTTGCCTCTGAAAGACAATCTTGACAGTCACTTAAACTCAAATCTTGTACGCATTGTGCCACACCTTGTATGCTCCCAAAAACACCCCCACGAAAGTATTGTCCATTCCCACCAACTAGATAAGCCAACACATCATTTATACGGTTCAAAACCTCATAATTATAGCCAACCGAAGGGCCACATCTCCATCTTCCTCTGGCCTCCAAAAAATGATGTTTCATCGTACTTCACAAAACATCCTTATAAGTGTATTTCACCGCCTGTGGACATAGGACAAGTTGTCTTGAGTTGACTTACTGAGTTGGCGACACAGTCTTTGCAATTGGCAATTGGGGGAGGTAAGGTCACCTCTACATTGGAAGAGGCCATAAACAACATCGCCTTGTGGGGAGGATTCAAATTTTCTGAAGTTGTAGACAGACGCTGAGTGGACGAAAGAAGTGAATAGTGTGTCGGCACCCGACTTGTAAGGTGTCACCGATGTAAAGTTGCGTTGAGAGCATTGAACATAGACGTTGGAATTTGGGGTAGAAATCGATAAGACGGAGAACATGAGGGATGATATTAGGCAAGAAAGAAAGAGCGCTTGTACCATTTTTGGAGCATATAATTTACTTTTAGTGACTTCTGACAATGTACGATATATATTTATAGAGAGAAACACAAGCATTAGAACAAAGTTTGGAAATAGACCTCCTTATTGCCAGGAAATTTAACTAGACATACCTAGAAATATTTGAAGTACGTGTTTGTAACGATTTGACTTCTTCACCACCTCTGTGTTGCCAAGAAATTTAAATAAACTTACATGACATCTTACACGTTATTCAAGATAAATATTTTATAAAAAACAAAGATATTTAAAAATTGCCTTTAACTTAAAAGTAATCTATCCACCTTTCCTCTGTATTCTTACGATTATCATTGTGAAAAATGCGTTATCATCTCAAACTATATTGATTAAAACATAATGACACTTAAACGGTTAAAAGGGTTAAAGAAATAAAAATAAAGATGATCAGTTGGTCAAAAAGTGGATATAATATATTAATGAAATAAAGTAAATCAGAAGTTCAAAATATTATATTTATAAAAGTTTAATGTAATCTCAAAGATTATTGTTATTTCCTTAGTTTAACGACAATATCTGAAATCTAAACTGTTCTCATATGCCTTGCACGTGGCGTAACTTAAGACCAAAATCTAACCACCATTAAACTAAAGGACTTAATCTGGGACAAAATTTAAAAATAAAGGATGGTTTTTGTTATTTTCTTATTTTAAGAACAATATCTGAAATTTTATTCATAGTTAAAGCACGAAAAATGTAATTTACTCTTAAAATTGTTTAAAGTATATCCAATTGTATATAATATTGCCCATGTTTCTTCTAATAAAGGTCTCGTGATTTCCTTTGCTAATGCCAAAAGACAAAACCAATATTGCTTTTCCCCCTCTTCTCTATAAATTGCAATATCTCAGTGTCGGCCTAATCCCTTTCATACAATCTCAGGTTGGATTCGAATCTCATATTCGTTCATAGCCTTCGAAGTTCTATTATTCGATTCAATAGCCTTGGCAATCGGTATGTTCTGATGTATGATTTGTTTTTGTTCACTAAGTGAAACGCATTTATTTCAAAGTTCTTCGAATTGGTTGTAAAATCATGTTCTTGTGTGTGCTTATAGATGCATATTTGTGTATGTGTGTTTGCTTGTTTGCGTTTATGTTTATGATGAACATATATGAATGGAGGGCATGGAAACGAAGATTTAGATGATTATTTTGGGCTAATCGTGCAATGTTACTTCAGTGATCATGAATATTCACATTCAAAGAGACTGACATAGCTCGAAATTTTGATGTTTAGTTGTTTTCATTTATCATTCTCGAGTTTTTTCCATTTACGCTGACTGATCTTTTCAAAAATAATGGGAAAACATAACGCAAATCAAGGTTCATGAGCTTAGGAACAAATCCAAGGTTGATTTGTTTGCTAGGTTAAATTGTTGAAGGATCTCAACGCCGATCTAGCTCTTCTTTTGTGTCATGAAACTTACGAACATACTTTGGATTATGTAAGTACTATCTGTGTATATATTGCGTATTTTCCTTTTACATTTTGGTTTGTAATGAATGTTATTTTACTTAATTCATATCGGTCAAACTTATTGCGTCATTTATGTTGAAGTCTATAATAAAAGTCAAAGGTCAATAGAAGTCGATGCTGATATAAAGATTCATTAAAGTGGTGCTTTGAAGTTCAGGGGTGCTAGATGCTATTATACAGAACTTCAGGGGCTAGTTTGTCAATCTGTATTTTTGTTTGTTAATTTTCTATTAGGTTAAGAGCATTTGGGGCTAAATCGTCTGATCATTCTTTGATCTTCTTGTTTTGTAATTCAGTTCAATTCTTTCTTGTAATTCGTGCGATTAGAATCGTTTGATGAATAAAGTTCTTAATCGTTTGGTGATAATTCCGATTGTGTTCTAGTTTATTCGATTCTCTGGCACAATTTATGTAAAGAGTCAATTGTTATGTTTTAGAGTCTATTACGTAATTGTAATAGGTTAAGGGTCCTCGTGTAATGTTCAAAACATAGAAACCGTATTTTTAAAGGGAAGCGACGATTGCAAACCATTACATCATTCCTGTTTAGGGTTATAAGGGGTCAATTAAGTCTGTATGAACATGTGACGATCATTGTTATCAAATTCAAGTTCTAATTTAGTGTTTATTGTTTTAGTTGTGTGTTCATAAGTTGATCTTGGGCAACAGTTGTTATCAGAGCCTAGGACTCTTGATTTGTTAAAATCATTGCACACATTTGAAGGAATCGTTCACAAGAGTTTGATTCTATGTTTGAAATCTGAGGGTAGTAGGTCGCTCGGTTGTTGAAATCGCTAGTGTTGGTGTATCATTGAAGAAGACAAATTACTTCTTTCCTGTTTAATGTGTAACCGAAACAAGAGGGAGACGGCGGTCTTCTGGGTTAGATCTTCGTCCCGTCGGCTGGTGTTTATGTTGGGTGGCTTTGGTCTGCCGGTCTTCTGGGTTCGTCAATTTGGTCCATCGGGGAGTTGTTAATGAGTGGTTGATGTACATGTCTTAATTATCTATAATTAAATGTTTTTAGTCCTATTTATGTATGAAACAATTTAGTTTGAGTTTATTTATGTGTTCATGGTATATTGGAGAAAAATGTGTTAAAATGATTTAATTAAACTATAGAAAAAATATGGTTGTCAAGGAGTAAAATCTGAAACTATGTTTATGTACAATTGATAATCTAAATTAATAATATCATTATGAATGTGAAAACAATAATAAAAAAATATATTTAAATGAAAGAGTTACATGTCTTCGTAAATTGCAGGAACAAAATAATAATATGAAGTCAAAGCAGCTATTGGATTATGAACTAATTTAATTAAAGATGCTATGGGCTATACATGGAGCTCAAAAATAACACTTGTGGGCTTACATAAAAATTTAGATTGGGGCCATCAATTGACGCAAAGGGAATTAAAGGGAATTGGCAGTAGCATCAGACGAGGGAGTGCACCGCGCTTAGGGCATGTTTTTTGAGGCGAGCCATCGTGGAGGAGGCTATTGGCTTTGACCGAGAGAAAGGAAAGAGGAAGAATTCATAAGCGGCTAATCCACCCGTAATCATTCCTGGTGTAGGGTTTTGTAAGTTTTAAGGTTTTAACTATGTCTTTGAATTGAAACTATTTTTTTGTAATCACTGGGTTTGAAAAACATTAGTGATTAGTTTTGTATTGTTATGAACTCACGAGTGTCAAGGTTTTCTTACACCGTTGACCTTGTGAGATGATAATTGTTATAACTTTGATTGATGTTATGGTTTATTGATTACTCTAGTTCTATATTGCATATGTTTGTCTAAATTTCATTCGTGAAGGTATCCTAAACCATTTGCCTATGATGTATATGAATGACGTTCTTGATTAGTTGATTAGAATTGATTTAACAAATCTAGATAACCGTTTATGATTACTTGAATTTGGTTCTTTGGCATTTTATTTCCTAATTACTTAAAAGCTTGAAACCCGGGAGTGATTCGCGTTTTTTATAATGTTTAAGTTAATTAAGTTTATGTTCTTTGCAATCAACCAAATTAAAAATCAGTTTTTCGTTCTTCGATTAATTTAGCTAATTTAATTAAGTTTAGAACAGATTAATTAGACAAAACTTATAACACTTACCACATGTTACTTGTGAATACGATACCCTGCTTACTCTAGCTATCTAGTTTAATTAGGTTTTTACATGACTCAAACAACGGTCATCAGTTGTCTCTTAATTTGTTTTTCGTCTTCTTTGTTCCAGGCTTCCGATTTTTTTCCTCCACTGCACTAGATGTTCACCTTCTTGCTTGCTTGCACCCTCTTCAATCAGTAGGGTTTTTTTTTTCTATTTGTTGTTTGTGTTTCCACGTTCTTTGCAAAGGATTTGTGAATTAGGGTTATGTTTAATTTGTATGTAAACTACATGTCTCATTTCCTTTGATTATGTTCAATTGGATAATCATTTAAGTAGGGTTTGGTCAAGAGATAGAGATGAAAAAGGTAAATATTAAAAAGCAGGGGTGTCCCGTGCGACCTTAAAAATTGGGGCCTTGAAAATCTAAAATATAAAGCTATATAAAGGGTCGTTTATGAGACTTCGGATGCCATGTGCAAATAATAAAAATAGGCCCGTAAAATATGAACGTATATATATATAATTTCGTTAATACGACGATAACGATATTTGCTATAACAATAAACAAAACAAATAACTGTACGAAAATGGGCTCCTAATCAAATAAGTTTCTAGTAAGAATCAATAAGGGAAGCAGTAAAAGAAAACGATTTTAAACCTAATCAAATAAGTATCGCATTCATAAAATAAAACAATTTTCGGTTTTATACCAAATCAATTTGATTTTAAGTCAAAACTAAATGAATTTAAACCTGTGAGGCATCAGGCAAAAAAAACAATTGTCAAACCTGCACCGGTCGACCGAGTGGAATATTGATTTATCAAAATTGGATATTATGAATGGTCAAGATGTTGCTGGTAAACATTTTTCTTTTATAATTATTTTGAATTTATTGTTGTTTCTTAAAGTTTGATTCTTTATGGGTTTTGATTCGCTAGGATTTATGGTTTTCATTGTTTTTTTATTGTTTATAATGGATGATTTGTTCCAACTTCAATGCTTTGGTTCTGCAATGAATAGAAGCCCTCTAACAGCAGTGCATGTATTTGAAAACTTTTAGTCGACCTTAACTTTCTAACAATTCATGTCAGATGTAGGTTTTCGGTTCTATGTGTTTGGCTAAGGAATGAGAAGAAAGTAGAAATGAAAATTCTAGTCGGGTGTACTTTTTCAGTCAAGAAAACAGGCAAAAAATTGGCGACCAAAAATGCGGTCAAACCGGGTTGCGACCACAATCTGCTTCCCGGTTGTGAATGGGTCACAACCGCAATGCTTTTTTTCTCTTTTTATAGTTTTATATTTGGAATCTCCTATTAATTCTTACATTTTTAAATATTAGTACTTCACAAATTCTATATTGCGGAAAACATTAAAATTAAATTTACAAAAAAAACGTCAAATTTACAAGTTAACAAAAAACTATAGTCATAGTGAATGCATTTTCCACCAAATGAAAAAACAGGGCCATACAAAACTTTCATGATTTGACCTAATAAAACTGAAGCTCTCCTTGTTTTAATTTGATCAACTGCATGTCTTACACCAGCCAATGCAGTCCAGATGACATAACTTCCAATAATGAACGCACACAGGTCTGCAAGAAATGGCAATTGTAGTGTCAGCATATGTAAGGTAGTATACAATTAAGTAACTTGAAAGTTAAAAAACAACAAAATAGATAAAGAAAAAAATGTAAAACAAATAGGATTATGATAAAATTATGGACTAAATTTAGTTTGCGGGTCCACAAAAATAAAATTTTAACCTCTTCGGGTCATTAGGATGAGCCGTCTTAAGATTGATTCATGCGTTTGTAACCTATTTTGACCCCGCCCATTGATTTGTTTGTGTGACCCCGTTTCGGATAAGACATACCATATTGACCCATCCATAAGTAAATGGGTCAAAACTATCATCTCTAAGATAGATGCTGAAACAGAGAAAGATGCTTCCCAAACCAAAGAAGAAGTTTATGTTGTTTTTGTAAGTACTAGTGTAACACTATACCATCATCAAAAGAATGGAGATAAGTTTTCAATGAAGCGAAATCTATCAAATAAGCTTTTAGAGCACTGCACGACAATGACAGTGGTATTCTGTTTAAAATTTAAATTTCAAACAATTATTGCAGAACTGAAGATTAGCAGTGTCATCCATGCAACCAGAAAAAGCAACACAATACATAGCACAAATCCATGCCTCCTAATAATTAAGAAAAGAATAATTAGATAAAGCATTATAGTTGGAAAAGTAAACTTAGTTGTAACAGGATATAATAACTTACTCTGAATCAGGTTGTTCATTGCCAGCAGCTTCTTCTACAAGGTTAGCATTAGCTGCTGCCTACCTGGCTCTGTTTATATCTTCAGGAGCCAAATATCCAAACACATTCTATCTTGACCACTGATACGAACCCAGGATAATGGTGGGCCTAGGCTGGATCAGCTGAACTGGGCCTGGGCTGGATCAGCTGAACTGGGCCTGTAGCAGGTCTAATTCAAATTGGAGCCATATGTCAGCCATAATTTAGGGTAGTGGGTAGGTTTGAGTCAATAGGTCGTGGTTCAGTTATGTAACTGCTTAAGCAGTCTAGAAATAGGGAGTCAAGAGTTTCAATTAGGTTGTGTTTATTATCTAAAATTAGGGTTTCTATACCTTGAATTGGATATTACCCTTCTCGAACAGGGCACTGTCTGTATTTTATTTTCAATCAATCAAGCCGACTTCTTTAGATTCTATCAATTGGTTCCATTGCCGGGAAAACAATTGATGGTGCACACCCGGAATTCAGACGCTGGAGGCTCCAATTCAGACCAGGTCGCTGCCCAATTGACCAATATTATGGCTAAATTGGAATGCATGGATGCTCTGCAGAAAGATGTAGCAGCCCTCAAGGCCAATTCCAAGCACAAATCAATCATTGGTTCAGGCAAGTATGATGATGGCGAGGCTTCCTGGAACAGCAGCAGACAAAAATCTAGCCACCATCCACACATGAGAGGGAAAACCCCTAGCTCTATCACTAACAGGATGGCAACCTTAATCATAGTCATTAAAACCTTCCCATTGTCTGAAGAGAGAAGGAATTGTCCTAGCTATAGAAACAATACCATAAAACCTTCCCATTGTCAAAGGCTCTCCTTTGGTGTACCTGATCACCACAATAGTATAAACAGTCCTAGGTGGAAAGGCACGAGGATTACAACCCCAAGAAAGATCATGTTGCTTGCAAGAACCTGTAGGTAAGAGAAGGCATACAGAATTAGCATACATGCCTTAAATTGTGACAAAGTATTAGTTCTTCAGCCCTCAACTGTTGCACAAGTACAAGTCAATAAACAAACTGTACTCACAGTGAATGCATTTTCCACCAAATGGAAAACAGAGCCCTGATGCCAAATAGCTCATCAAAAGGAACATCCTCTGCACCATCCCCATCATCCAAACCATCAAATATCTAACATGTGCTTCAAGACGAGCTGCTTGCATCTCCCATCTGGCTGCAACATTTTCAGCATTTCTTCTAATCATATGACCCGCACCAGCGATTTCTTGAAAAAGAAGCATTGCATGTGCATTTTTGGCATACACGGGTGAGAATGAAAATGGGTGCTTGCAAACCTGAAATGCAAGCTTGGTTTAAAAAAGCGCGAGGCGAGGCGAAGCGTTTCGGTCCCAAAATCCGAGGCGCCACGCCTCAAGCGCGAGGCGAGGGCTTCACGTATGCGAGGCGCTAAGCTAAAAAAAGTAATAAAAAATTTAGTAACATTCTTAAAATCTCTCACTAAATGTTGTTTCAGTCTAAAAACTCCTCCTTTGAGTGATTTTCACAAAAAACAACTTAAAAAACTGATTTAAGTAAAGAGGAACTGCAATTGGAACTCAAATTCATAACAAAACAGTGAAAATACATGAAGCGGCGCCTCGCCTCGCGCTTCAAGCGCCTCGGGTCGCCTCGGAGCGCTTCATGTATCTCGGGCGCCTCACCCATTTGAGGCGCTTTGCCCAGCGCCTCGCGCTTAAGGCAGCGCCTCACGGCGCTTTTTTAAACACAGAATGCAAGTTGAGATAACTAGTGTAAAAGCACAAACAAGAGCCAACAAATTCCATTAGGATATTTTATAAAGTGTAAAAAAAGAAAGAAAGCGATGTACCTTGCTTATAACCTATAAACATCCTATTCTCCATGAAACTAGAGATGTCAACGGTGCATTTCATAGGATCAATAATAACATATATATATCCACATTCGGAATATTGTGTTACTTAACGTGCAGAAAAAAATACTCTTAATTCAGAAGGAACTTGTTCAACTGCAAAGTCAAAGTTCTCTCTAGTCCTTGGCCATAGATAACAATATCATAACACAAAAACACATAAGAAATTTTGTATAATTGATATACAGAATTACAGATTATAATAAATCATATTTAACAGCCTAAACAAGTCACATGACAAGACTAAAATCAGATGCATAAAATTCCTTACTAGATCCTATACACTACTTGTTTACAACTATGAAGTGAATGCTGAAACATCAACTACAGTCTACAATTGAAGCTATAGTTCATTGCCACAATGAAATCAGCAGGTAAACAAAACAAAACCTTTTTGTGCACTTTTTACCCTAGACATAGATCCTCAATAGTCTACCTACCATCAATTTGTAAGCATAAACAATACTACATCAATAAACTAAATCAAAATAACCAGCTAAACTTATAAAACAAGAAGAACTCAACTGAAACAAATAAACAAGAAGATAAACAAATTTAATACTAGAGAAGGCAGTCTTGGTGAACAAATTTAATACTACCGCTACAAGTACACGGATATCGAAGAGGATCATCGGCGTTTTCCGTATTCCGACAAACGTCCTCCTCGTCATTATCGTCGTCGTATCTGATGCCGGAATAGTTCATATTACCAATCTACACACTCTAAATCGAATCAGGTGCGTTAACAGCTGCAGCGTGTCCGATTCTGTCGTGTGAAGAAAGCGTCGCCGGAGCGATCTCCATGTTAGGGTTCGGATGAGTTTTGCTCCAATCTGTTCTAACCTGTACTTATGCTACACGTTCTAAATTTAGTCCTTTTAAATTCAAAAAATACGAAACAAGGACCTAATGTAGTTTCTGTTTAAAAGAAAATGACACTTCTCATGGTTATGGCTGTTGATGCTTTGAACTACATGTTGCATCGGGGTGGAATTTACAAATTTTGCCACCGGCATGTGCGGTCATAAATTTTGTAATCGAATTTGCTACTGAAAATAAGCGGTGGTAAAATTTACGACCGAAACTAAGCGGTTGCAAAGTATACGACTGATTTGCGATTGAAAATTTGCCACCGAAACTAAGCGGTCGCAAAATATTCCAATTGCTTAGTTTCGGACAAAATATTCCAATTATTATTAGTTTATATTATATTGCTTAGACATTGCAATTATATAGTTATATGTGTCTGAGCGTGCAGCTGTGCGCGTGAGGGTCCTTTAAAAAATCACAAATATTACGAGAAATGAGAATATCAATCAAAATTATTATTTTATTATTAAAATTAGATGAAAATGATATGCTTGTAAAAGGATTAATAATTTGTCTCTCATTAATTAATATTCTCGTAACAAGTTTTGTATTGAGAATCTCTCAGATATATATGTATTGATGTATTTATGTATGTAAGAATGTATAGGGAGGGTTTTGTGTAAAACCACAAGATCCAATAATTAAACTATTCATCTATTATTAAACTAGCTTAGAACCCGTATATATGTACGGGGTGAAAAATATAGTACATAAAATTATTAAATTTTTATGTATATATATTTTACAGGTATAAAAGTTAATTACATATACCAAGGATATAAAACAAAATTAAAAATATGTAAAAAATAATATATAATTGTGTTTCGAAAATACGTTAATTACTATCTAATATAATTTGACTTTCATTTACTATTAGATTTCAAAGTTTCTTATAATAAATGATAATTTAAAATAAATGTGTTTTGTTAGTATATGTAGTATTTTCTTTAAAAAATATTATTGTTAAAAGATAAAATGCAAAACAAAAACATAACGTTGTATTGGTGTAAGATCGCATATATATGTATGCATGTAGGGAAGGTTCAAATACTAACCAACTTTTTATGTGATAACCGTGTTAACTATAAAACAATCACATAATTTATAAATTATTTTTTCTTTTAATTGTTAAAATAGTATTTAAGTATCTTAAATAAATATTTTAAACATAAATATGATAATGATGAGTCTTACGTATACGTACCAAATAATGTTATATATACGTGACACATAGTGTTTACATATATGTAACATAACATAACGATAATTGTTACATATACGTAACACTATTTTTGAAAGTGGTTATCATGATTATCACATAAATGCGTAACACTATGTTTGGGAGGGTTTTAGAGAAACCATAAGTTATGCAATAATCAAGAAAAAATCAATTTTAAACCATTGATCAATGGTTAAAATCCAACAATAACAATTCTGAAAATATTTAATAGATAATGAATTCAATTAAATGCTACAGGGGTATATTCGATAGATTGTAATTTTTTTAATTTTAGAAACAACTAAAATGACATCTCCCTCCCTCCCTCCCACCCACACACACACATCTATACTATATAATAAATAAAGGTTTCTTAACGTCACGTGTCGCCTCCATATTCATCTTCACCATTTTTTTTCCAGCCTCTCTCTTATTTAATGCATTTTTATACTTACTAATAATATATATTTAAAGAAAAATATTAGTTATACTAATAAAAACATTTATTTTAAATTATCTCTTATTATAAAAAACTTTGAAATTTAATTATGTAACTTCGATTTCCAATCAAATAGTAAATGAAAGTCAAATTATATTAAAAAGTAATTAAAGTATTTTCGAAACCCAATTATATATCAATTTTTACATATTTTGAATTTGTTTTCAATCTTAAGTATACGAAATATATTTTTACAGTTGTAAAATATATATATAAAAATTTTTAAAAAAAGTTTATATTGATATTTTTCACCTTGTGTGTAAACACGGGATCTAAAATAGTATAATATATATTAAACCTCGGCATGAATAATGCATTTATATCTATATCTATATCTATACTATATAATAAATAAATGTTTCTCAATGTCACGTGTCAACTTCATATTTATTCTTATAAATTTTTTTCCGTCCCACTCTCTTATTAAATACACCTTCATATTTCCAATAATAATATATTTTAAAACAAATTATTAATTATACTAATAAAATGCATTTATTTTAAATTATCTCATATTATAAAAAACTTTAAAATCTAATTATCTAAGTTATGTTTCATTCAAATAGTAAATGAAAGTCAAATTATTTTAAATAGTAATTAATTTATTTTCAAAACTCAAATATACATTAACTTTTACATATTTTTGGATTTTGTTTTCTATTATAATTACATTTTTCCACCTATAAGATATATATAAATATTTAAGAATTTTATATATTAATATTTTTTCACCCTCTGTAATACACATGTTCTAAGCTAGTATATATATATATAGGTTAATTTTATTAAAACTATAATTTTAAAGATGAACTTGTAACTTTATTTTAAAGATCAAGTGTTAAATAAAAAATTAAAAATAAAATCTTGGGACCGCCTAAAATCGCATCGTTAGATGGTTAACGATTAATAGCGTGATTTTTAAAACACTATATATATAATACCTTTATGCATGAAATATGCATTATAACTTCATAAAATAATCGCCTTAAATCTAAAAGTCGTACCTCTTATTATGTAAACTTTTACACCCACAACATTCGTCACAAAAAGGCCAACAAGTGCGCCTAGAATGCGAAACACCTGTTTTATGTTCTTACCTTTTCTCGTACCACCATAAAGATCATCATTAATATTCACAACATCAATACCTGCATTTATATACGCAAATATAGTTATGTGTTAATAAAAATCATGTGATAGAGTTGTAGAACAATAAGCATAGCGCGATAGCCGCATGGGACAAGCTCGATCTTACCCTTTATAGGGTGAAACGTGCCATCAACGTATCGAATATAGCATTTCCTTAAATACATATCACCTCAACTCGACGTCTCACACTCTGATCTCACTCGTCCTCGCGCCTCCAAGACACAATCTTGGCAGGCGCTTTCATTTAAATCTTGTACACAGTGCATCATACCCTGAACACTACCCATCACACTCACACGAAAGTATCGCCCCGTCGTTCCACCAACCAGATATGCCAGCGCGTCATCTATTCGAGCCAGAATATCCGAATTATAACCTATCGAAGGGCCACACCTCTTGAACACCTCCACCGTGTCCTCAACCCCAATGAATGATGTATTATCATACTTTATAAAACACCTTTCTAACTGTATGGTCCCACTAGTTGAGCCAGGACAAGTTCTCTTGAGTTGACTCAGAGTTTTCCACGCAGTCTTTACAATCATAGGAGCTAAAGGTCACCTCGGCACTGAAAGAGGCCATAAACAATATCGTTTTGTAGGGAAATTTCAAATTTGTTGAAGTTGGAGACGTAGACCGAGCTGATTAATGAAGTGAATAGTGAGTTGACATTCGACTCGTACGATGTCATTGGCGTGAAGTACAGTTGAGAGCATTCGAAATAGACGATGGACTCCTTGGCGTAAACGGGAATTACGAGACAAAATAATGAGAATGAAACACAGAAAGCTTGTTTCATGATGTTGATCTATGCTAAAACAGAAAGCTTATCATTTGACATATATATTTTTGTTGTAGGATGGTTGCATTGAATTGACTTGGTATGGATTGACGTTTATTTATACTACTTTGTATATATAGTATTTATTTACAGTAACGTCCTTCCATTTCTTTGATTTCTATCTACCCATTCAACCCTCAAGTCCATTCCATCCTTTTCTTTCCCTATCTCTTTTCAAATAATTCGGTACCAATTTATAAAAACCTTTTTTTTAATCTTGTGCATACATGTACATATTTAATTAAAATTTTCTTCAAGACTTATCTAAGGGAGAAGGAAAAATTATCTTGAAGAGCATCAATAGAATACTAATTAAGTATATTCCATTAGAGATTCTGAAGGAGCTATAATGAAGGAAGCTTATAAAAGTTATGTAACAACCAGAATGTATTTCTGTTAAACATAGACGTACTAAATTTTTAACTACTTGTAAACTACTTCAAGATTTGTTCACCCACTTATGGGATGTTGGGTTGTGCTAAAGGGCTTTATGCGCAAACCTAGAGTAGCGTCCAAGTTGGGCTTTACTTGATGGTTAAGTTAGGAACCTTATGAACACAACTATATGCACACAAGTGTGAATAAGTCTTTTTATTAATAAGAAATTCGTAAAACAAATTACCAGACATGCGAATTCTAAACATGGGCGGACCAACCCCTAAAGAATGAGGTGCAGGTGCCCTTCTTAAAAAAAATTAGTGTAGATTATACCTAATATCTCTATTGCCTCACGTAAAATTTTGGTTAAACCCTTCGATTACCCCCATGAAAAAAAATCCAGAGTCATTCACTGATTCTAAAATGTATACTAACTCTCAACTTGTTACCCCAACTTCCTACTTAAACTCAAATACAAATAAGATAAACCAAACAATTTAAACAAATAATAAAACTCAAAATATTATCATTATCTTCTTCCTTGATTCTTGGAACTTGACTTCAGTCAAACCCTTCGTGCAACAACTGTTTTTAGTAGGAAATACCAACTCATAGGTATCACATGGTTTTATCTCATTAGAAAGAAATTTTTACTCAAGGGCAGTGGCGAAACTTGAAGAAAAACGTAAGAAGAGGGGAGGGGGTCCAGGCCCTCACTAAGCTATACCCATGCTCAAGGGTATTACATGCTTTTGTCTATAGCATATAGTTTTAATACATAGGTCCATAACTAGTATGTTATATATAGCACATCTAAACATACAAGTTCATTTGATCCTTCTCTATTACTTTAGACAAATAATTAGTGTCAATACTAAATCATAATTATGTCTTTTCTAGCAAATTCTCAACTAGCACTAGCATGCTAACCAGTGACGGATACATAAATTTTTTGTATGAGGGGCAGAATACGGGTGGGTAAAAAAGGAACAGAGAAAAAAATAAAATGGCAATAAAATAATATAATTCGTCAAATATTTAAACACAATATAAAAATATCTCGATTACAATTGTCATCTACGTATTTTCATCTTTCTGAACGCTCGATTACAATTGTCATCTACGTGTTTTCATCTTTCTGAAACGCTCGATTACATCTTCATTAGTAACATTAAGAAGTTCATTGGCCTATTAAAACCCACTGACGGAACCAGAATTTTTCAACCGGAGGGTCACTATAGAAACTTTTACGCATTTCTTAATTACGTCACCTAATCTTTTTTATTAATCAATGTACAACAAGTTTATGAAAAACTCTTAACCGGTGATCTAATATTTGATTTTCCATATATTAAATCCGTTCTAAAAATTGTTTTTATTTACTACTATTAAAAAAAATTAAATAGAACTCAAGTGCATTTGTGAAAATCTGTTGTAAAAATGGTTTATATTTACCACTATTATAAAACATTTTTTATATAGAACTCGAGTGCATTTGTGAATTTTTTTTATCAATCTTATTTTTAAACTTATCTTAAATAAAATTTATTGTAGAAAATATAATTGATAAAATTTAAAATTTGAAGTAGGAATGTATGATAAAAAAATATATTTTGGTTGTATATAATTTAGAAAAAGGAAATAGAAGTAAAAGAGAGTAATCTTAAATTTAAATTTAATAGAGTGAAGTAATAAATAATAAAGTTAATTTAAAACCTAATTATTATTTTGTTTTAGATTAAATAAACTATAAAATAAAAAAAAATTCATAAAAATATGAACTTATATGTGATTTCCAAGTTAGAAAATTGACCACACAATGTAGTGTATTGTTAGGTTGGTTACTTTTAAAAAGTATTAAACTAAACTTAAAAGTAAAAACATTGAAAATTAATTATTATATTTTCTTTTACTTCTTCTTTAACAAAAACCAGCTAAATGGCCCCTCTGCAACTAGCACTGGCCGAAAAAAAACATACGGTAATACAAACTTTCATTTCTTCACCTTGTCTTTCCTATCATCGACGATCTTAGGGGGTCAAACAAAAAGAATCAATGAAGTTATATGCATTGTTAGTAAAATATTTAGTCGGCCGGAGAGTCACTGTACCCCCGTACCCTCCCCTGGTTCCGCCGACCGGACGGTGGGCATTAGCCCACCCTCATTCACACTTGGATCCACCTATGATGCTAACCATCAAATTTCAGTAAATGTGACTTCAAATAACATGAACAGTTGAACTCATCGGTTAATTTAACTAATTTTATTGTCAGTTCAATTCTAATTTATCTTATTCAACGATAGACATTCATTTGATTACTGAAAGTTATTGGAGTTGGTGACCTAATGGTAGAGAAAAATATTCTTGAAACACCAAGTTTGAGAAGATAATAGGTTGTTCAAGTCCCACTCCTTTATAAATTAAGAATTTTAATCTTTCAAAAAAAATTTGATTAAGTGTAAATACTCAAGAGTTGATTTGGGTCCTCTTGACCCAGTTTCAACCCAAACGGCCCGTTTGGTCCAAAATTCACAAATTACCTTTTGTATTTTTTTTTTCTTCATTAAATCTTAACACAATTAGGGAAGTACATATGGACGACATTTAGGGCATGTTTGTGATTGCTTATTTTAAACTCCTTATTGACTTTTGTAAAAAGTTATAAGGATTTTTGAGAAGTAAGTTCCTTTATCTTCTCAAAAGCTCCTTTTACCCCTTTGGAAAGTTAAAAAGAGTAGCAAAATTCATATTCACCAAACACTTTTTTAACTTATAAAAGTTAGAGTAAATTTCGTTTTGAGTCCTTGTGGTTTGCTCAAAAAATTGATTTGAGTCCAATGGTTTCAATTGAACATTTTGAGTCCATGTAGTTTGTCAATTGTCTCAATCGACTACACGTCTCTAACACTGTTAAGATGATTCTGTTAACTTTTTAGAAATGACTAAAATACCCTTTATAAATTAAAAAAATATAAATATACTTAAACGCCCTCATCTCCACTCTCTCTACAACACTCCCATCCTCCTCCTACACCCATCTCCGCCCCTTACACTCATAGCCCATCTCCGCCGGCCGATCTCAATCTCTCTACTAATGGTACCTGCACATCTTATATTAACCTTCTTCCTCAACCACACCACCAAAGCCAGAGTCATAAATTCATTTCAACACAGAACAATGTTTTTAAAAAAGGCCCAGTAGTACACTTTCATTCAGTTTTGCTAACAAACATGGCCAAGGTTTCTAAGAGCTGAATTCTACATGTCAGAAAAAGGGGCTTTTATCTATAAAAAGGTCAAATCCATTTGAATTTTGCACTCATCAAGAAATAAAAAAAAAATCGAAATCCCATTTGAAAAGTACCGAGATGTCGAAGTAGGAGCTTCAATTGGGATTGTGTCTGTGATGATGGTGTGGTTGCAGTAATAATTGGAGAAACAAAGAAAAGAGATCGGCACATCTGTGAAGAGATGGCGGCGCTGCTGTGGTGGTGGCGGCGTGGTGGTGGAAGTGATTGATGTAGGTAAAAGTTAATAAATAGTTTCAATACGTAATCTCAAACACCCTTTTTCTATAATAACTAAACGTACTAAACTTATACCAACACATCATGAATAACAAGTCATCATTATTTGAATATATAAAATATTCTTGAAATAATACATCAAAAAATTGGTTTTTTATTTGTAATATTTATGGTCCCCAATTTAATTGTTGAAGTTCCGCCAGTAACATTTTACCACATATACATGTCACCCCAAGTCATGTCTACACTCTCATCTCAACCGTCCACTTGCATTTGAAAGACAATCTTGACAATCTGTTAAAAACTAATCTTGTACACATTGTGCCACACCCTGTATGCTCCCAAAATCTCCCCGACGAAAGTATTGTTCGTCGGTGAACCGTTCAAAATTTTAGTGGATTCCATCGGTGAACCGTTCGAAATTACAGTCGAGTACTGTGTGTCAATAATTATCCATCGATGATACTCATTATTTAAATTATAAATATTTTAAAGGTGTGCAAATTCTAGTGTTATTTCATATATATGGTTTTGTTTATTAAACTTCATAGGTGCATACAGTGGAGAATATAAGAAAAGTTTGAGAATAGCATATCACAAACCATGACGATTATTCACCAAGGTAAATTTACATTTTGAGTCGAACAAATAGACAGAGTGGAAAGTAAAAAGGGCATTTGATTCCTTGTGCCCTTGCTTTCATTTTGAAGCATCCGAGATAAATTTACAGGTAATTGCGCGTATTCGGATTCGAATAGCACCTATTCGGATTTGAAGGTGGCAAGTAAAGACACGGATTCGAAGGTCGCAAGTAAGGACATGAATTCAAATGTGGCATGTAAGGACAAGGACACCCTGGTGGTGGTGGTTTACATGGACACACTGGTGGTGGTGGTGGCGGCGGCGACGGTGGTTTAAATTGCTTTGCGGATAGAGCTTTGATTTGTTCTTTTCCACATTCTACATCTTTCTTGATTGAGTTTACTTCTTCCTTGGTTCCAGCCAAATCTTTCTTCACATCTTTTACTTCACCCTTGGTTTTTTCCAAATCTTTCTTCACATCTTTTACATAACCCTTGGTTTCATCCAAATCTATCTTCACATTTCTTACATCGCCCTTGATTTCACCCAAATCAATCTTCACATCTTTTACATCACCCTTGGTTTCATCCAAATCTTTCTTCACATCATTTACATCACCCATGGTTTCATCCAAATCTTCCTTCACATTTCTTACTTCGCCCTTCAAATTGAAGACTAAGGATCCAAAAAAAAGTATAAATAGAAGAAATTAATATAGTGTAAAATATGATATAAAAGAGTTCAAAACATTCAATGTTTCAAACAAGTAATGTACATTTATTAAATTATACTGAATGGATCCGTGCCAAAGTGTTAAAAATATTTCTAGGAATAACTTTGAGTTTTCAAAACTGGACCGGCCGGACCAGGAACCGGTCTCAGAACCGGTCCGATTATGTCTATCTTGATCGTTTACATTTGAATTGGTCGGATCGGTGAACTAGGTGAGAAGGGCCGGGTGGTGATCACTCAAAATTTCAATATTTTTGGATTTATTTATTTCCTTTTAAATCTCGTTTTATGATTAATTTAGTATTTGATAATCTATGTTTTAGTTATTTAAGTCTTTATATTTTATTAAAACTGCAAATCCTTACCAAAACATATAATATTTTTGTAACTTGTTTTAAATTAGATTTATATAAAGAGTTTTAATTTTTCTATTATTTATGAAATCATCCGGTTTCTTAAATATGATCCATCGATTCAGCCAATGGACCTCTAAGATGTCCGGTTTATTTTCCTGTCCAATTCTGAAAACATTCTTTAAAAGGATATACCATCATCATTGGTTACTAAAATATAAAGATTATTTGAATAATAAAAAATGATAAAATATCTTACCTTGATTGTAGAGTGAGCGAACGAGAAAAATAAATAGATGATCGAAAAGTAATTATGTCAAATAGTCATTCAATTATAAGAGGCAAAAAGTAATTTTTATTTTTTAATATGTTAGTACTTTTTTGGCATAATCCTGATAAAATGAAGTAATATACCGCAGTAGTTTGTGCAAGCGAAAGCCAAACCAATAATCAAAATCCCCCCTACAAGGATTGCGCCAATAATGGGAATCCATTTCTCTTTGTCACTCTTTTCATTATTGGAAGTAGGGTTGCCATTATTTGTAATATTCTCATTACCTGCATTAAATCATGCAAACTTTATACGTCTTGTTATATAAACATGATACTTAATACACACCATCACAAACAACACCATAAGCAGTCTTACCTTGATCAGCATATCGGATATAACATTTTCCTAGATACATATCACCCCAAGTCGATGTCTCACACTCTGATCTCAACCGTCCACTTGCCTCTGAAAGGCAATCTTGGCAATCGCTTAAACTCATATCATGTACGCATTGTGCCACACCCCGTATGCTCCCCAAATTACCCTCACGAAAGTATTGTCCGTTCTCACCAACTAGACATGCCAACACACCATCTATACGGTTCAAAATATCAGCACTATAGCAAATCAAATGGTCACATCTCCTATACACCTCTATCTTGTCCTCATGCCCGAAAAATGATGTTTCATCGTACCTCACAAAACATCTTTCTAACTGTATTTCACCTCCTATGGACATAGGACAAACAGTCTTGAGTTGACTTACAGAGTTCGCCACACAGTCTTTGCAATCGGGGGAGCTAAGGTCGCCTCTACATTGGAAGAGGCCATAAACAGCATCGCTTTTTGGGGAGGTTTCAAATTTGTTGAAGTTGTAGGCACATGCTGAATCGACTAAGGAAGTGAATAATGAGTTAACATTCGACTCGTAAGGTGTCATTGACGTGAAGTTGAGTTGAGAGCATTTAACATAGACGTTGGAGTTGGTGGTAGACACCGATATGACGGAGAACATAAAAGATAATATGAGAAACGGAAGAGAGAAAGCTTGTTGTAACATTTTAGAGAATATTGTTTCAATTCTCTAGTGATTGTAACAACTTGTGAGTCACACATATATATGTATAATTCATTTTAATATTTTAATATATTTAAAGGGAATTTGAGTAAATATCCACCCTAGTTATATATATATATATATATTAATAAAATCCAATGATTTACTCTCATATAAAATAGCTTTTATTATTTTGAAAAATCGTGTCATCTAATCTTGACCATTTGCTAAAAACGTGTTGTTCATAAAAAACATGTGATTCTTTAAGATTCAAGTCGTAATTATATTTCTTCATTTTTCTCTATTGAAAATATAAGATTTTAGTTTAAGGTGTTCGTGTTTTATTTGTAAATCGCACATGGGTTATATACGTTTTTTTGTTTTTGATGTTGTTGGTTTTAATATGTAGGGTTTGTGATTGATGGGACGGGGATTTATATTTTCATGAAGTGTTCTTTATTGTGTTTGTGATTGAACGACAATTCAACACCAAATTCAAGCAAGTTCAAACTGACATCGTTGTCATGCTGTTGAAACGGGTTGAATTTCGACCCTTGGCCATTTTTTTCCAATCCCTTGGCATCATTCACCGATTATCTTGTCCACACATAAGTGAACAAAATGTTTTGTCGAACATCGTCATCGTCATGATACCAAAAAGATTTGTGCTCCCCTTTGTCAAAAGGTATAAGGGTTCAATCCGACATGGGGTATTAGGTTGATTTAATAGGTATTAGGATCCGTTAAAAAAAAGGTTGTGATTGATTTATTTGATTTTCGTGTTAAAATTAATTATGTTATGCAAGAGTAGGATCACATCCCTTCGACTTCTCCGTCTTGAAGGAAATTTAAATATACTATACATCTGTCATGTTTCATGTGTCTAATCTAAACGGTTATTTCACATGTTTTATGGCTATACAAATAAAAATCTTTGTGACATTAATAATTTGATATAAATATCTCAAATATAAATATGTCAATTTTCTATGTTTTATCCATTATTGTATTTTATATTATACTTATTTCAACTTATTTTCTCATCCACCAAACAACAAGTCTTCAACATCCACTAGGATCACATCCCTTCGACTTCTCCGTTTTGAAGGAAATTTAAATATACTATGCATCTGTCATGTTTCATGTGTCTAATCTAAACAGTTATTTCACATGTTTTATGGTTATAAAAATAAAATTCTTTGTGACATTAATACTTTGGTATAAATATCTCAAATAAATATGTTGATTTTCTATATTTCATCCATTGTTGTATTTTATATTATAATTATTTCGACTTGTTTTCTCATCCACCAAACATCAAGTCTTTAACATCGGCTTGATACCGAAAGCACATAATTGGTCCTTCACTTTGTGGGATTCATACGTAATAGTCAGAAAGAATATTAATAATTGAAGTTAACGAGCTTTAGGTGCATGCAATGCATCTATTCTTGTTTAAAAATATGCTCAAAATAAAGAAAGGAATAAAGAACTAAGATTGCCGAATCAAGGGAATAAGCACCCTAGAGGAATCTTAAGGAAACCTTAGAAATTACGATTCTAAAAGGCTGAAAGTGATTGAGATATCAATAAGTTGTATCATGTTTAAAAAATTATGTTATAAAATAGAATATAACATTATTATTATGAGTAACAATGAGGATTTTAAATGCATATCTTCGCATGATTGTATAGATAGAAATAAAGATAAAAATAGAAACAAATGGTCAATTATTAAAAATTGAAGTCTATCATGGAGTTAGATGCTTTGGGGGCACATGAAGATGTAAAACCTAGTGGGTATAGAATAGTTTTTGTGCGTGAAAATGAAATTATAAGATGTCGGTGACCAAGAATTTTTACAAATACAAGGATATCACCCTACATCGACAACGCATATCCAGACGACATATATCTTCGGATGGTGACCCTTTACCAACGACATGTCGTCGGGCTAGGTCAAAACCTAAATTTGGCTTGTGAGACCCTATACTGACGACATGTCGTCGGTATAGAGTTGGGTCAAATAGAGGGAAAACTGGAAACCCATTTTTTCATTGGTGAAACCCTATATATATCGACGACGTGTCGTCGTATAGGTTAATTTCCATTTATTTTATATTTTTTTTGAGTAAACTACACAGAATGTCCTTTAATTATAATAGAAAGAGTAAACTTTAGTTTTCGTCCCCAGTAACACGTATCATCCCTGAAGTTTTATGTTTTAACAGTTTTCATCCCTAGTCATTAACTCTGTTAACAATTCTGTTAGTTTTATATGAAATTACTAATATGCCCTTAACTCCATCTTCTTTATCCTAAAAAAAATTGACTAACTGTTAACTGCCATAACCGGTTTGCAAGAGCCTCCATCTTTAAAGGATCAAATCTGCATCTCATTAACAACAAAGCATTCTTAGATGGGATACAAATGCTCACTATTCCTTCATCTATACACCCCTGAATCCTATCATTTACAATCTCCAAATCATCAAACACATGTCTTCTTGAAGCCCTAATGCTTTTATCCTCTTCATCTTCACTTCCACTTTCAGTTTCATCCCCGACCACGAGTTCCATATCTCTCCGACTACCTTTCTCATCTCCGTCCAGAAAAAGCCACCAACCATCGTGTAAACACCGTCGCACAAGAACCCGAACTCTGCCGGTCACCCGTAGTCTTATCCACTTTCTCCCTATCCGTCGCCGGAGAAAAACAAGAAGACCGGCAAAGAAACAAGCAGCTAAACTCCGATCCAAACGCTCTTAACGCTTCACAAATCGTCATCGACAGATGGACCCATCTCTGTTATTCCTCTGCTCCGGCAAACTCTCGTGATTACTCCCGAAACTACTACCACCCGGATGATAGTTCGACCTAAGATTCGAACTTTTACTAAACCCATCACGAGAATAACATCTCCAGTGCTATGCCGTCGTGACAAACTCCTCAACCGTTTCCCTTGTTTCTTCTTGCTCTTAATCCTAACTTGACTGATGCAAGTCACTTTCGGAGACGACGGTTCTTGGTTTTCAAACCCGCCCCCTCTTTTCTTCCGGTGACCGGAAAATCGCCGGAGATGCAGCGCCTTTAATGTTGCGGTTAGTTCCGAAGTTAAGGACTGGGCATATTAGGATATTAGGATGAAGAAGAAGATGGAGCTAAGGGCATATTAGTAATTTTATATAAAAACTAACAAAAATTTTAACGGAGTTAAGGACCAAGGACGAAAACTGTTAAAACATAAATCGTCAGGGACGATATGTGTTACATGGGGACGAAACCTGAAGTTTTGTTCAAACCTCAGGGACGAAAACTGAAGTTTACTCTAATAGAAATTATACTTTTTTTTTCCTTTAACTTCAATAAGTACACCAATTGTTCTTTTTTTAGATGTTTTTGCATATTCTATGTCTTTTACACTAACTGGTATTAAGTTATTCTATTAAGTTTTTTGACATGTGCCTTACCCATAAGGGTATAATTGTCTTTTTACCTTTTAAGGGACAATGTTTGTAATTTATCAAAACCATACTCTCTATGCCCATCCACCTTCGTCCCCAAACCTTCCCCCATCAAAAGATGGGTTACTGGAAGTCTACTCTCGTGCCAAAATTCAAGAAGTTGTTCACGTAAAAAATGCAGAAGCCAAAGTTTGTCACAAACAATTAGATCCTTGAAGCCAAAGTTGTCGCAAACAATTAGATCCAGGAAGAAGATTGTTATTAGGTCAACATGATCGATGTGAATCAAGATTTCACCTGGGTCAAGATACGGTCGGGTTAGTGGTCTTCTTATACATTAATTGTGCTCCTTACCCACCAGATCTCTTGCAAAACTTGAACCTTTCCCTTCTTCCTCAAATTGTGGTCTTGTGTAACCCACGTATACAACTAATGTAATGAAAATTGAAGGTGCCTTAAATAGTTAAATAATCATCATTTGGATGGATGAAACCGATTACCATTGTCGAATTCCTGATAAATTACAAGTTTAACTGCTTCTATATCAGAGTAGGGGGAAGTTTCAATTCAGGACACCAAATATTGCAAGAACATGAGGAACAAAATGAATCCTTCATTTTTTTAATCTTAAAAAACTTTGAAATATAAGAAAATGATATAAATGCAATGTATATTTATCTCTCAAGAAATTTATAAAAAAAATATGAAGAAATTTTATTTATTTAAATAACCTACAAATGTGTAATTCATGTGTAGGATGTATATGTTATTTTACCGACACATAATCTACCCATGTGTAGGTAAACTTTTAAACATATAAAAAATACTTAAAAAATTATTTAATAGATTTTTATGTATATAAACGTGCATTTAAATATTGAACATTTATTTTGATGATACATACTACACTAATTTGTATATGTATATAATCAAAATAAATGTTCAATATAGTTTTTAGTTATCAACCAAACAGTATCATACATTAAACTACAAGGCCGGCCCATATGGTAGTTGGGTAATGCTAGCTAGGCTTAGGAGTCTCCAAAAATAGGCGGGCGGCCCATATGGTAGTTGGGTAATGCTAGCTAGGGCTTAGGAGTCTCCAAAAATAGGCGTCACTTTTGGGTCGATGGATATAACTAAACTAAGGATGATATGGGTAAATAAACCGGTTTAAACTTTAACCCGGTTCAAATTTGGAAACCAATTCAATGAAAACAGGTTCTTAGCAAACCAATTTAAACCCGTTTTAAACCGTCGGTTCAGAACCAGTTTGAAGGATTCTAGTTCAAACCCGGTTCATGCAACCCGGTTTAGGATAACCGGGCTTTTTCACTGTGCGAGAACTAGCCGTTATATAACGGGAGTATAGCCGTTAGAACTTTTTCTAACCCTTTTTTTACCTTTTTCCACCCATAAGACACTATAAATAGGTGGGGGTGTTTTGGTTTAATACACCCCTCTCTACAAACGAAGCTTCATTTTTTATTATTTCCACCATGGCCCATGATCTACTAACCGTCCAAGCTTCCACGGTAGCTTCAGAATCTGCCTTTTCTTTTAGTGGCAGAGTGTTATCGATACGAATAACTAGACTCACTCCCGTGGCGACGGAAATGTGCATTTGCTAAAAAGACCATTTTGATGCAATCGAAAGGATACAAGACAAAACTTCGCTCGAAGACGAAATTCAAGCCGAAGAAACCATACACAACAACGAGTTCGATCTTGGAATGTCAGACCCAGTCACCAATGAAGAACTAGCCGAAGATGCAAGGCTTAGAATCTCCGGTTCCAAGCATTCTGATCATGATGTCGAAGAATAAAGAATAAAAACTCCAAAAAATATATATTGTCACTTTCTCTTGTTTTCCAATTTTCTAATTTTATTTTATAATGTTTTGTAATTTCCAAATTTTCCGAAGATGAATAAACGTTGAACTTTATGTTTTATAATTGTTATATATTTTTTAAAATTTTTTTTGATTTTTATTGAATTTTAATTAAAAAAACGGTTAAGCATCCCGATCCGATTTGATAGCGTTGGGTTTTTCTAGTGTGTAAACCGGTTTAACTCGAACCGGTTTTTAGCCAAACCGGTTTTGACCAAACCGGATCCGGTTCAGTTTAAAAAAAAACAGTTTGTGCACCTCTAGGTATAATGGCGGTAGGGGAAAGGAAGTCAAGGAACGATTAGGGTAAACTGGTAAAGGGGCGTGCAATACTTACTCCCCTTTCACTGATTTTTACTTTTTGCAAACTCCTCTCCTCCCCTCCCCTCTAAGTTTTCAAATAAATACAATTCAAACCTCTTTGTTTCTTTTTTTTTTACTTTTGTCTTTTTGTTAATTAGTCATTTTTAGTTAAAAGTTATTTATTCAGTGGTGTGTATAGCTAAGGCTGGCATTCGGTTCGAACCGGACCGGGCTGGAACGCGAACCGTTTGGATGAAAATATGTTAACCAAGGACCGGAACGTATATAAACGGTTTGGTTCTGGACTGAACTGTATTAAACGGGTCGGATCTTGACTAATTGCTGGAACGAACCGCTTAAGATATGGGCCTAAAGAAAGTAACGATTAGTAGCTATAACTTTCCATGAATTAAAGTTACATAGCAAATCGTAAAATCAAATAAACTAACCGTTGGCAAGTTTTTCAAGTTTCTCAAAATCATCGCTTTCGTTGGTACCCATCCCCAGTACTAAAAGCGGGCTCTGATGCTACCGTTGAAACCAGTATAGTTAATATATCTAAATAAGAAACAAATGTTTCTAAGGGTCCGAACCGGAACCGTCGGGTTATTAACTGAACCGAACCGCGCACCGTTTAATGACCATATGAAGAACCGAGGATCGGACCGGTTTACTATTTTGCGGTTTGGTTTCGGTTCCAATTGGTCCGATTCTATTTTTGCGGTTTGGTTTCGGTTCCAATTGGTCCGGTTCTATGATTCTAACGGGTCCAAACCGCGAATTGCTCACTCATATGTATAGCCTAACCCGTTTTTATTTTATAGAATGTGCTTTTAAACTTTAAAAAAACCGTTTTTTTTTATAAATAATGATTATTCGAATGGAGTAAAAGTGGGGGGAGGGGGTACGACAAGTAGGAGGGGGGAGGGGTGTACGTTTACTTTTATAGAAAGTGTTTCTAAACTTAAAAGACATTTTTAGAAATAATGATTTTTTGAATGAGGTAAAATGACAAGTTTAAAAATTATTTTTTTCAAAGGGGTGCGACAAGTAGGAGGGGGATATGTATGACCTAACCCGTTTTTATTTTATAGAAAATGCTTTTAAACTTAAAAAACAATTATATAAATAGTGATTATTCAAAGGGGGTAAAATGGGAGGAAGGGGTATACGTTTTATTTTATAAAAGGTGTTCTTAAACTTAAAATAATGATTTTTTGAATTAGTTAAAATAACAAGTTCAAAGTTTATTTTTAAAGAGACAGAGTGTATGTATAGCCTAACGCATTGATAAAACCGTGGAAGCGCAAATTGTGAAAGCAAAATCGAGAGAAATTGGCCTTGAATTCAAAGTTTTGCTTTAATTGATGCTTTTGTGATATGTACTACTCTAATGCCATGCACACGTACCACTCCAATGTCATGCATGCCATAATATCATGCAACCGTGCATCGGTACCACCTTCTGCCCACGTTCGCATACAAATTAATTTCCATGTTTTTATCTTTTGTTTAATTTAGCAGTAGGTATTATAAATATATAAACCGAGAAGAGTCAACCGTCAATTGTGTTTTTTGAAACTCAATCTCAACCGCTTAAAATACTTAAAACTAACTTTTTGGATCATCCTGGCCGCATAAAATGTAAATTTTTGACAGTTACAAAAATCTTTACAAAATCACACGGATTGACATTAAAGCACACGGACTGTGCTTCTTTAACTGCTTTGCAGTTTACAGAAACCATTCCCGCTTGCTTTGCAGTTAGCTTCTTCAACTCCCCTACTCCCCCTCCATCTCACACACGTCCATCTTCCTCAAATCGACTGCTGCGAGTCTCTCTCTCATTTTGTGATCTGCATAAACCCACACACAAGCACAAGTTCGCCATTGAAAGACCTTTGCTCCACATCGAAAGAAGAATGACAGTGAAAGAATTAGGGGATGCTAGGGTTTGAAGATCTCGGTGGCTGAAAAGTCGTCGTGGAGAGGCTGCGTTGGGGCCGGTGTTATGGTTTCCCCGGAAGGGGAAGATCACCAGTCGGACGTTGAAATCCGTCGACATCGTGAAGGGATTCGTGAGCTAGGATTTACGATTTCAATTGCAGATTCAGGTGACATTACCAACTTGGAACATTATCCCCCATTTATTCTTTCAGACACCTCTATGAACAAACCAAAGTACGATTTCTGATATCATTTAACATATGTGGTTTAAAATGTTTTTCAAGTTCAATATTGATTTGATTTTAAGTTGGATTTGCAGGTTCTCCTTCGCTTAGCCCTGCTTTTGGGATTAATTTAGCTTCTTGTAGATAAAATTTCCAGCAATCTTGCAATAGGGCATCTGGATAACCGCCGCTTGACTTATTCTCAGCATGGTAATTTTAGGTTTTATGCTATTGTTTATGGTTTTAAAGCTTATTCATTTGCTCAGAAGTGCTCCTTTTATATAGCTGATGATCATTATTTCTCTCCCCTTTGTATAGCTGATGTTCATTGGATAATATGTTTTAAGTAAAGTCATGAAGTTATTAAGATATATCTTTTGTATTTATTTCAGAAAATGACCATTTGAGGGATGTATTTGTTAAAACCATGGGACTTGATGATATTGACATTATGACACTATCTGGTGGCCATTCTCTTGGTATGATCTTTGTGTAACGCGTTTGAGAATTCGATCACATTCACTGAATCATGTGTTGTTTGTCAGGGTTTAGATGTTTGGTGAGAAGGAAAAGGGTTGATTCAATTCATTCAAAGCCTTCAGACACAGACCATCATCAATTGGCTAATCGACTCTTCATCTCACTGCCATAGGTAAAGAAAATCATAACAGATAATTCTTTTATTTTATCATAGCTCCAATATTTAATTGTTAATATCTTATTTTTTTTGTCTTGCTAAATGATATGGATCTAATTTAACATTTTAGGGATTTAATGTTAAGTACTAATCAATTTTGGGAACATGAAATTAATTAGGTGTCGGTTCAACACATTCTTGTGGGCACTGTAGCTAGAGAGCATTCCAGTCCTTCTTTAACAGTTTCCTTCTTAATAGCTGGAATAACAGCTGATCTTTATGCCTTTTGTTTTGCTGAGCTGCTAAGTCGTTGCCCTTCAGCTGGAAGCGCGTATCATTATTCTTACACTGTGTTAGCGAAGGGTATGTTCTTTACAGTAGTAGTTCTTAACACGTATAGCATCACTTATTCATATTGTAAAACTTTTGGACGCTGATATTTATATTTTGTAATTCTTTAGTCTTGCTTGGATAATCGGATGGGCTTTGATTTTGGAATATACAATTGCTGGATATGAGATCACTCGTGCCATTTCTCCTTATCTGGTGCGTGCATTTGACACTATACAAAGCTCATGAGTTTGTCATTTGTTTTAGAAAGAATCATATGCAAGGATGCTAATTTCCTTACTTGATTTTTATTCTGATATCAAATATTATGTTCTTCCTTCAGGCATTGCTTTTTTGAAGCCCATATAGTCTTCCAGCTTTTATGGCCTGACATTTTGTTCCCGGGCTTGGTATTGTGGTAGCCCCTTGTGCAGCCATTTTGGTGTTGTTTACAGGGCGATTATGTGGGAGGTAGTTATTATAGTTTGTATATATTCATTCTTTTATTCTTTTTCAAAAACAATATTAAAATTGTTAGTTTTACGGGCAGAGCAGTTTTGTGCATCAATTTTGACAAATGCAAACATATGGGCTATGATTTTTGTGATTTTAGCCGGCCGACATCCTGTCAACTGGGGTGAATATATTTATTAAACTTGGGTTGCTCAGATTTAAGAAGTATATTTTTATCTCCCTTTCCTTTCTTTAATTTAAGGATATGGTAGAGCATATTTCTCAGCAACTTCTGCTTACACTTGCACACGATATGGAAATGAAATGTTGCAGGCCTTCCTCTTTAGTTATACTAAATTTTGTTTTTTCAATATATCATCTCATTGTTGTTAAAAAATATATTGGTAGCATCAACATTTTGGGTCGTTACTTATTGCAGGATCGTGAGTTAGTACAATTTCATCCACCTGGTACATATGGTGTTGGTTGTCTCATTACTGAATTATAATGCTGTAATTAGTGGGTTTTGCAAGGTTTCTAGGGTTGTGAAGCCATGAATCTTTTTGTGCAGATGAAAGCTGAAGGCTTGTATCCGGATGAAGTGGCATTTAAATTGATAATTGGAGGACTTTTACATGAAAATAAACTTTTCATTCATTCATTGGCGTGCATGGTGTGGGACCACATGATGGGGATAAGGGTTTTACTCTTGATAGAGATATTTCAGAGGCTCTTAAGTCTTAACAATGCTATTAAGATCAAGAAATGGAAAAGGTATGTATGTTAATTGTGCCTAATAATTTAGATGATTATATGTGTTTGGCTTCAAGTGTCAACTGCAATCACACTGGCCCTTTTCTTGGCCACAATGTTGTTTTAGGTATTCACATCAAGTCATCAAGAGGCAATAATACAGTATTTAATAGTAACTGAGATGAAGTCTATAGAAAGGAAATCCCGATTTTTAGGTAATGATACAAATTGGCGGTTAGTTACACTTCTATTGACTTCACCTCAGTTAGTTTACACTTCTGTCTATACAAATTGGCGGTTAGTTTACACTTCTGTCTTTACATTTGATTATTAACTGAGGTCAGTCTATATAATTTGTTTACACTCCTGTCTATAGAAACCGTCAAAACCTGAAGTGAAGTCTATATAAATTAGTGTATATAGTTTTTTAACTCCATCAAATATATATTATTATTTTGTTACTAAGGTATAGACTTTCGTTAGACTTCACCTCAGTTATATTTGATTTTTTGATCATATAGACTTCACCTCGGTTATATTTTATTTTTAATTATATTTGACATGATTAACGTTTACTATTCTGTGTATTATTGCAATTAATAAGCCATGAGTTATCTGGTTTGTCATACAACTTGATTGTTGGTAATGTTTACAATTTTAGATATCTTTGTATGTAGGAAATAGAGTCAACAAGTTGGGTAACATGTTTGAGTTAGAACATACCGTATTTCAATGCCGGTAGAAATGGGTTGGGCCAATTCAAATTGACCCAGAAAACATGCATACATCATACACAGTTACATTCATGCATATACATAATTAAATCCTGTAAAATTTGCAGGTGGTGCCAACTATGTACACTCTTCTAACAGGCCGGGTTATTCGGGCAAATCAGGTACTTAAAGAACCTTTAAAAAGGAAATCTTTTTATTAACTTTTTTACATTATAAAACACATGGAATTTTTATATTGTAAAAGTAATTGCCTCATTCATTTTTATTAAAGAAGTAGTACAAGTTGAGTTTTTATCAACTACATATTCAATGATCAAAAGTCGGGCCCCTCGGGATCAACTGTTATTTTGTTTTCAAGAACCATATGCAACTGTAGTTCTTGTAGCGTGTGAGGTAATTAACTCTAACATTTGCACACAAAAAAACTTTAGATGGAAAAAAGCTGCATCGAACAAGGTCTAGACGAGTTTAAGATAGTACTAAAATCGCGTCTGAAGTTGATTTTGCAAAATGAATAGGAGTGTTCATCGTGTTTGTGTTCAAAGCTGCGTCGAACAAGGACCAAGTGAGCAAGATGGAAAAAAAGGTTTATGCCAGACTTGAAGTTGATTTCAATTCAAGGAGCAAAGAACTGGTCCTTTAGTGAGTTAAAACGGGCTTAAAACAGGTCGGGTCGTCTAATGGGTTAAAACGAGTAGGTTTAGGGAAATGGTTAAATGGTTGGGTAATGGTTAAATGGGTTGGGTTAGGAATGGATCAAAACGGGTCGTGTCGGGCCAGTTTACATTCAATTTTATGTTATATCTTTGTTCTGTTTTCCAAGTGGCGTATGATTGATATTTGTGTAGTTTTATGATGTGTTTCAAAGATATAATTAGACTGACAATTGCACTATATATAAGTTCTTAGTTATTCTCAGCAATGTACAAATTCAGATAACATAAACCCTTAGAGTTCATGTTCTAGACACTGGTTTAGATTATTTAGTAAGAAAGGATGAAGAGGACCAGTATTTATGTATTCCAATATCCATTTATCTACTTGTACAATAATAAAATAAACATATATATGTCATTAGGTTGTTGTTCTATGACACAAATTGTTATTAGTTGGGGTTTATACTTTATGACATTATAAAGTTAAACAACCCGGCCACCGGACAGGTATACAACTAGTTTTAGTGGGTGGTTATGTTCTAGTTAGTTTCATGTTGGTGTCATTTTGTAAGTTTTCAAAAAGGTGGAGTTTGTTTATGGAAGAATCATAGAAAATTCAAATATCACTCTCTAAATTTCTTCTAGCTTCTATCTATTTATTTTTCGCCCTTGAATCCGATCGGTCCACGTCATATTGGTTTCTAATTGACCAAATACAAAGTTCAATTCATGCTTTCTTTTTCCCATTGACCGATTACAAAGACAAAGAATTCTTATTCAAATCAAGAAATTAAATAGGTAATCTCCGCCTCTTCTTCTACTCTTCAATTTCTGCTTTGTTAGAACATGACATGCTTATTGATGTATGTTGTGTTACTATATTCATATTACAAGCTTCAATAGGGCTCAATCTGTTGTAAATTAGATTAAGTAATTGATTAAACAATGAGTAATGTCTTATATAAACCATTCCTTGCTATCCAATGGAAGTACTGTTTTTTATTTAAATAAAGTTCCTTGTGAAATGGTGGAAATAAGTTGGTGTAATTGAATAATTTGTGAAGGTTTAAACTTTAAAACCTGTTATTAAAATTAAAGCATTAGTTGTTTTGGCATTCTATATTAAGTTCAAATCTAATCTAGGGATTGTTTTGGTGTTTGGGTCAAGAAACATATGCTTTACTAGACAAAGAAGTGCGCTATGTTTATATATGGAATCCGAATTCGATATACTCCTTCTCAGGGGATAACAAAGAACTAATTGATACAGTTTTACTTTTGAGTTTTGGTCGCCAATGGAGTAATTTCAATCTGAAAACTGATTCAAATTTGATGAACTATTTGATAGCATTAGAGGTTTTAGGTTTAATTCAAATTGAGGAAAAACAACATATAGAAAAGAAGAAATGCCTTTGTGTCTTGAACCTATTCTCACCTGCCAGTCATCAAAGGTAAATCTTACTAGTTACTCCCTTAGTAACAGGATATATAACATGATATGAAAGAAAAATGATAAGTGAGTCAACTGCATGATCTAAAATGGTCATAGTCTAGAGAAGTTGTTTGTCATCTGTTAGGAATTAGATTGTTCAGAACAGTGGTGCTCTATACGGAAACCCTTTTCGCCTTTTATTCTTAGAAGGTGTTAAGGCAGGCTCTTCATTTGCATTATGTAACTCATTGACCTCAAGTGTAGTAGTCCCTTCTGTGTTTTCTGTTGTTATTGCAAAAACCTGTCAAATTTGAACAAATAGGAAAAAAAATTAGACAAATTAGAAGAAAATAGGATTAGTTAATTAAGATTATTTCTTTTTTCCCCAATTTCAATCATTCACTAATACTACTTGAAAGGGGCAAAGCTAAAGGAACACCACTTATCTACTAACAAGACAACACTGACATGTCATAAGGGCTGTATGAGATGTCCATAACGATAAATGGGCAGTATGAAAGTGGTTTTCACACATGTTATATGGGCTGTATGACAAGGTTGTTCACACAATTATACGGTCCGTATGAAGTGACAGATGTGACAAGGGACACCACTGACAAGGCAATGCGGCCTGTATGAACATTTTTTGATGACGTTCACTTAGTGTATCTATAGGTAAAGGGGTCGAGTTTCCGACCTCTGAGGGAGGCTAGATTACCTTGCATTGGATGCTGCAGTAAGACGCGTCTATTAAACTCTGGTTGCAAATATTGCACCTGGGATCCTTCATGTTCTGCTGTTGTTCTTTTACTTGCAGATTATCATTCCTTCTCTTCAGAAACAACACCTTGTTCTTGTTTGTCACATAACCCTGCACTCATCATTTGTTTATATTTGTACATACAGAATATGTTACTCAAAAATATTATAAAGTTCATCGTGTTAATTTACTAACCTGAATGCCTGAACAATCAAAGTGTTTCTGAAAATCTGGTCGCTTGATAACGTCGTTATATACGTACCTACGAATCTTCACAATTCGTCAACCATTAGAATACATGTCATTCTCTAACAAGTACAACTAAAGTGTTCAACTCATGTTTTTCTTATAAAATCTCTGCATTCATATATAAAATAAAAACAAATTCCAATGACCAGGATTAGTCAGCAGACCCTTTTGACCCTTCTTTGGTTCCGCCCCTATTTGTAATATCAAGTCTAGCTGAGAGTCGAATTTGTGTTTGGCTTGTATTCAACGCGTGGCTTGTTGATTTGACTCGTGTGTTTTAATTTTAATACTTTTTTACGTTTTTCTTAAAAAAACTCAACTTTTATATATAAAATATAGACAAATTCCGATGACCGGGATCAAGTCAGCGGACAAGGTTCCGCCCCTACTTGCAATTGTCAAGTCAAGCGGAGAGTCAAGTTCGTGTTTGGCTCGTATTCAACTCGTGGCTTGTGAGTTGACTTGTGTTTTAATTTTGATCTTTTGTATGTTTTTATACAAGTCTTGACAAGTTAACAATAATATCATATTATACAACTATCAATTAACTAGAGTTTTTATTGAACCACCCGTTATAATATAACTCGAATCAACTCATTAGATCAATTAAATCCAACGTATTATTCGTGTGGGGATGATATAATACCTTGATGTGCTCGTGTCCTTGATGATCCGAACTACATTGATTACAAAAAGATCCAACACAATCGATGCAAAATCGATCCAATTTATGATCCTTGGCGTTCGAATGAATCTTGCAATCTTGATATTGCATAATGTCGATCATAACTTTAATCCATTGTGGCACTTCACCGCATGTTTTCTGCATTAAAACTCCCACATCAAAATACAAACTTGATTACAAAAAAATAAAAATAAAAAAATAGGTAAAATATTTTTAATCACCTTTGCAGGACAGATGCGTTTGATGCCATTGCCGCCGGTGGTGATGGTGGTGGTAGTGGTGGTTGTGGTGGCGGTGGCGTCACCCATTATGATTGTTTAGTTGAAGAAATTAAAATCGAGTTTTGGAGTATATCCAGTTGTGGGTTTGAATTATTTTAACCTAGATAAGTTTGTAGGTAATTTGGAGGGTTTGTTAATGGTGTGGCGGGAGACGAGTATTTAGGGATTTTATTATTTTTTTATTTACAGGGGAATTTATTATGGAAACTAAAGGATTTGAAGATCTAAATGATTTTTTAGTTACAAAGATATTATATATTTACAATCACATTTGACTTTTTTCAATATAAATTCAACATTATTTTTTCGGAGATTTTCTTTTTCTTTTTGTTATTATTGATTGATTGTGGCTATTTAAAAGGGCATTTATTGTTGATATATTTGAATTTGAAATATGATAAGTAGTTTAATTTAGTTGATGATAAATTTTTCGTAAATTGCTGATTAATTAATTTATAACTAATTGTTTGACTCCTAAATATTAAGTCGAGATTTTTTTTTAACATATAACTTTCGTTAACAAACAGCAAACCAGAGACTACCCAGGATACAACAAAAAAAAACCTTAAGAAAACATAGATTAAAACGCTCATAATACTACGGTTATAGCTACGTCCAAAAATTGACTAGATCTTAAAAGAGAACTGTACACTCAATTTTTTGAAACCAATAAAAACTTTTATTTTATGTGGAAAATGGTCTCAATAAAACATTTAAAACATGTTTTTATCCAAATTAAATAAACATCCACTTGATAACAAAATTTGAACTTGACGTAACATCTCAACCAAAAACAAGTATTACTTTTAAAGAATCAAAAGACTTCTTTATAACATCCTCAAAAGAGGTATTAACAACCTCTAAAGAAATATATTTCAAAAAATATACGTCTTAATGAGAAATCCAAACCAAAGCAACTCGAATCCCGTGACTTAAACCGGAGCTTTACCTACATCAAAAACACCCGTGAATCGCGTTAGTAATGACATACAAGATCCCCCAAGCACCAAAGGGAAACACCTATGAAGAATGGCTAAGAACGCATAAAATTTACAAAGCAACATTCCAAAACTCTACAACAACATTTTGGAACTCCTAAGGCTGGTGGCACTTTGACAACGTTTTAGAGGCGTTGGATTGTAAGTTTTCTATCTCTCTTCGTTGCATGGGCGTTTTGGAACTCCCCATGGGTGTTTTGGAACTCCCTAGGGGCGTTTGGAAACTCCTCGTTGTCATACACTTCAAAAACTCATTTTAGCTCATCCAACCCATTTGGTTCAATTCTGACATGTTTTTATGACATGTTTAGACCTTAATAAGGTTTGTATAATACACCCATAAGTTAACATCCCATTATCACAATTGCAACAACGTACAACTAAGGGATTTAAGTCATCTATAATGCATGTATAAAACTCCTTATACATGTCTTAATCAAATCAAAGATAAACTCAATGCAAACACACAACATTTAAGGGATTTAAGTCATCTATAATGCATGTATAAAACTTCCTATACATGTTTTAGTCAAACCAAAGATAAATCCCAATACAAACACACAACATTTAAGGGAGTGAAGTCATATATAATGCATGTACAAAACTCCCTATACATGTTTTAATCAAACCAAAGATAATTCCCAATGCGAACACACAACATTTAAGGGTTTCAATCATAATCACACAAATGAGAATAAGTTTCAAAGCACCCATGAGATCTAGTCTCAAGTACGCCCATGAAGATCGTGCCCTCAAAACACTCATGAGCGACATGTCTCCACATAATCACCCATGAAGTCAAGGCTAAAGATACACCCTTGAAGATCGTGCCCTCAAAACACAAATGAGAGATATGTCTCCACATAATCACCCAGGTCAAGCCTCAAGATACACCCATAAAGATGTAGATAAGTTGGAGAAGAAGATGATTAGCCGTGGATTTTAAAATTTTGATTTTTTTTAAACAAATGGTAGATTAGTCATTTAACATGGATTTAACGACAATAATAAATGACAGACTAAAAGAACTAAATTATTACAAAGTATGTACATAAAGTATGCACGGTGTAGTTATTAAATATTAAAGATTATACATACAAATAGGTATAAAGATAAAGGTTGTTTTCTATAAATTTTTAAATCTAAATTTTAAAACCATGATAAGAACTAAATTTATAACCTAAATATAGATTATAATTTTTACATAGCTATACATGCAAAGTAATATATTTTCATCAAAGAAAATATTTCTAGAAAGGGATAACTTTACACAATAGTAACCAAGTTTCTCAAGTATTTTATTTAAATACCTTATAAAAACAATACTTTCATAAATTCCCAAAAAAGAAATAAACTAATTAAATCCATTTAATGTATTATAAGCCTAATAAATCTTGGACCACAGAGCACACGTAACACAACCCACTCAGACCTGGCCTGCATCCTGTTTATTCTCGGGGCCCAACATGCCCTCATTCGAGCATAAGGAAGACACAGAAAGAGACTTATTTTCATTTCGTTTTTTCACAAAATAAAGACTTGCAATAGTCGTTAATGGTGTAAGACTTTCGTTTTTCACGAAATAAAGACTTGATATTAACTTGTTTGATCAATACATATCATCATAAATATAAAATACGTAAGAAGGTGCGGAGTGTACACTTATTTGAGTTTATCATGATATTATGAGCGAAGCCCTTAATTAACGGGGGTCCGGGGGCAGCGCCCCTGGTAGCGGGGTCCAAGGGGCGGCAGCCCCTGGCAGGGTCCAAGGGGCAGAGCCCTTGGATGGGTTCAAAAATTCATTAAAAAATGAATTTCCACTAATATTGCTTCATTAAAATTCATTAGAAAATGAATTTCCGGAAATTCAATTATTAAAACCGGAGGAGGCAAAAGTGGCATATTTTGATTTCGAGAACTGCCTAGGGTAGTTTCTAAGCCCAAAACCGTATATACGCTCCTGCGTATTATGGATCATCTTCTGGTTCAATATTCATCACGATTCTCTCCATATTTGTGTTCTATAAAGTCTTTGAATTGTATCCGATCAATTCATTTGGGTAAACCACTAAATAGATTTGATTTGAAAGTATTATCACGCCTTTTAGAGAGTCCAAGTATCAATCTGTTTAGTGCAATTTCTACAACACTTAGTACTCTCGTCGTGGGATATGGTGCTCGCGATCAAGCTCTTACATGAGAATAAACATTTAACAAGACTATTTACAATATTGTTGAAGAGATAAAAGAATTATCATTCCTATGAGTGAAGAATAGATCAAAATTCGAGAATAAAACTGTTTGTTTGGCAATATGTTTGTTTAGTTGGGTGACTATTGTGATTATTTCTTCTAGCTGGAAGTTTTTTGGTTGTACCCTCTTTTTTTATTTAATAAAACTGTTGCGGTTCAAATAAAAAAGAATTAATGGATCAAACCTGGTTGCTGAGATGTGTATTTATAACGGGTTATCACGAGGTGGTTGAAGTTCACTAGTTGTTGACTTTTCATTGCAAGGTTGTAGGTCCTAACATATGTTCTTACAATATTTAGTGTTATGTATCTCTACTTAAAATACTCAAAATCGTTCCTTGAACCCAAAACTTAAACCCATCGTTTTCACGTGCTTCTTGCACACACTTAACTCGTGTATAGTTGAAATAGGAACAAATTAGAATAAGCGATTTTAACTAAAGTAGAGCAATATCGTTAATTACTTGCATGTTTAGATGTAATCAAGTCTATAACACCTAATTAATAGAGGTAGAGTTTAACTTGAAAACGATGGCATATAACTTTTGACAAAATGAAATAAGAAATGGTTATTTTGATATATTGCGAAGTAATGAGGTTAATTTGCAATATATTTTATTTCTTAACGACATAAAATTATTCAATTGAAGAAATAATTTATTGAATGTTGATTTATGATCAAGTTATATTTATAAAATTAATTTAGTTTGTATTAAACTATATGTAGGTTTAAAAATTGCTTTATATTTTTTTTTATGTCTAGAGAACAAGTGGTCCTTTTTTCTGTCTTGATACAACATGTTTTTGACAAATTACATCCAAATCTTATATAGATGATCAAATTAGCAAAGATTTACTGTTAACGAAATGACCAGAAATCAAATGAGTTACCAATAGATGTTTATAGCTTAAAACATATATGTTAGTTTTCCCATAAAGAAACAAGATAAAAAGTTGGTAAATTAATTAAAATGATTGTTTCCTGTACACCCCTTTCAAATTTTGCATAAACTCATCTCATCGTTAATCTTATAAAAGTTAGACGATGAAATTCACATGTTTGGTGAGACTACAGTGAGCCTGATTGACGATGATTGACCCTAAAGTATGTCCCCTGGTCCTAATTGTACATTATTGATCCTAATTGGCATCAATCAGCAACACTTTAATTTTAAATTATATATATTTTTTTTATTTTATGCAATCGATTTGTGACAGGGATTTTAAACTTAGACTTAAAGTATTTATTTAATTTTTTTACGATCGATAATTAATTTATTTTTATTTTAATATTACTACCTTTAAAAGGTCGCAATTTTTACAACGCGATCGATGTTCATAATTTAATTTTGACTAATTATCTCTTTATGATTTTTGCAACTGAATTGCGACCAAAGTTCAGCGGTCGCAAACTCTGCGACGGAAACTGAGCTGTCGTAAAATTTGCGACCGAATCTTCTGCGGTCGCTAATTTTATGATTTCAGTAACAAATCGGTCGCTAATCTTGCTACTACACGTTTCTGTTGTCATCATGCAAGATTAACAGGGTTTCGATAAGTGCCTACCAAGTACCAAGTGCCAATTTAGTTCTACACTTAGGATCTCGTCATGTGTAGCCTTGCGAGACTTGGGCTTCACCTTAAACCCCATAATTATAAAAAGGATTTAAGGAAAATATACCTAACAGAACAACAACTCACCCTACAACCTACATATGTACAGGTTATTTTACATACATATAATGACACGTGTGTGTATATACAACCTACATATGTGTAGGTTATTTTACATACATATAACGACAAGTGTGTGTGTGTATGTAACACCCTTAATTGGAAAACCAATTAATAAAACATTTAAACGCGCAAAAACTTTTATCCCAGAATTTTTTTTTTACTTTCTCGCGTACCGCGAGGGAGTCCCAAATCACCCCACCCGGAAAGCCAGTCTCTCGCGTACCGCGAGAGACCCTGGCTAGATCCTCGCGTACCGTGGGGAGCCTGAGTAAACAGAAAGTTTACTCAGCTGCCCAGTTTCCATACTTAGTCAAATTTTCCACATTTTCACCTATACAACATAACCCCAAAATTTGTCAACACTTGGGCATTAGTTTCAAAACATATATACACCTTTATAAACATCAAAACATGTTTAAATTTGTCAAAATACACCACATCAATGGATTTTTCCTTTAAAATCCCAAAAACACCCCATAAGCATACTAGAACCCTCCACGCCTTGGAATTGACCTACATCGGAGCTTTCCCTACATAACCACATTAACATAACACCAGTAGTAATGACGATAAACATATTCAACAAGTATTTGCACTTGTTTTCACCCGTTTGGTCATTTAAGGTTCTTTACTCTTGCACTTCCACTACAAGATTCATTCTTTTCATATGACATTCATGTGACATCACCCCTTTTCTCCCATTTGAAGTATTCCGCACTTCTTATTGGGTTACATCCACTTGGTGAGAGTACCACAACTCGTCTTACCCATACTTGGAGTATTTGACTCCAAGTCCACCCTTTAAAGTATTCCACACTTCTATTTAATTTCCACCTCTTGGTGCGAGTACCACAACTCGTCTTACCCACACTTGGAGTATTTGACTCCAAATCCACCATTTGAAGTATTCCACACTTCTATCCACCATTTCACCAATTTACCACATTATGATTTACTATATTCCACATATATCAATTTCACAAAATTCTCCACATTGCACGTATTTGTTTGACTATTTACCACATAAGTCAATTACACCATTATCACCACATTGCACATTTACATTTTGACTATTAACCACATAAGTCAATTTCACTCTTTACACCACATTGCACATTTACATTTTGACTATTAACCACATAGCCTATTTACACATATTTCCATCACATAGTTTGACATTCTACCACTAAAGTCAAATTTATACCATTCATACATATTACATTCAAGTAATGGGCATAAACATTCATATCAACTTATAGTATGCATTCATATCACATACACCACACATTTATCTACATTACTAAGTAAGTGCATAGGCACTTACCTTTAGAGTTAGAAGAGCCCGCATGTAAGGCCCCAAACCCGGGAGGCCTCACTTGTTGGATTTACTCATTCACAAACAGTTCTTAACTTGAATGTCAAATAACGCAGCGGAAAATTTCATTAAAACATACTCATAACATTGTTCAACATGCGGAAGCGTAACATAGTCTATTACATAAACAAAACATAAACTAATCATAACGGGATGCCAATCTTCGTATCATCCGGGTAACTCTTCTCGCTTGCCAAGCATCACCGTCCATCATCATAACCTGCCCTTAACCTAAATGTGCATACTAAAAAGTCAGCTACGCTGGTGAGTTCAAGTTTTCATTCGATTTAAGAAATGGTTCATCATTCAATAATTCATTAGGGTTTAACATCATGTATAAGAAAACAGGGTCTTTCGTTCATCATTAAAAACATTCAAACATTTCTCATCATCATAAACACCGTTCAACGGATCGTTCGTTTAAAACATTTAACATTCATTTAAGTCATACATTATTATTCAAATCTGTGTTACCATTCGTTCCGTCATTTAGTATTGTATTTCCCCTAATGCTTAACTGCACGAAGACCGACAATACAATACATTCCGTCAATTCCCTATTGTATTGCCCCCAAGGCTTAACTGCACGAGGACCGACAATACCCATTTAGTTGCCCCTATGGCTCTCATGTCCATAAACCAACAACTTCCATCGACGGCTATGGCTCACGGCCATAACACCGTCGGATCATAATTTAACCTTCATGGGGTCACATTAACCCCTGAGTAACCGTCGTTACTCCCTTACCAGTTGTACAACATCATAACCATTGACAGGCCACCAAGACACTGCCCCTGTTGTTCTTATGGCAACTATGGCTCGCTGTCCATAATCTACCACAAGGCTGTGAATTACCTTCCCAGACTTCATTCGTCAATTCCATTCATTCGACATATTAGATTTGTAATGACTTCCTTAAAACCTTTGCCCTTTCTTTTATGTTCATAAAAACTTTCATTCATTTTCAAAACCATTTACCTTTAGTTTAAACCATTTCTTTATAAACATTTCGTTCGTAAACATTCCATTCATAAGCATCATTTCGTAAACATCGTTTCATAAAACATCATTTCATATGTATGCACACCAGCCCAAAAAAATTATATAAAACATTTAAAAGAGGGCTTCTAGAACTCACCTGATAAGCTAGTCTCAGTTATGTCCTAACCACGGTCCAACGAGCGCCACACACGATCTGAATTGGTTAATTACACATACATCAGACCTAATATAACTTACACACTTTTACGCAGTCTGATCTACGCGAACTAAATGCTAAGTTCGCTGCCCATGATCTAGGCGAACTTGTCCTAAGTTCACTTAATCTTGACTAGGCGAACATAACCAAGTTCGCCTCAACCCCGCCAAGTGAACTTGCCAGGCGAACTTGCTAAGTTCGCCTCAACCCTGCCAGGCGAACTTGCCAAGTTTGCCTGTTCGGGCAGTCATCTTCCCCCACTGATCCGAAGTTCTTGCATGCGAACCTGATCATGCCAAAATCCCAACTTTCTTTGGTCAAAACATTCGGTTTACCCTCTAGATACAAGACCTAAGCTTAATTTCAAGTTTCATCCATAAAAACGTCACATTTTTACCCAAAAACCCGAAAACCCAACATAAGCAAAAATCTCAAATCTAGCTCGAGTTGTTACCTGAATCGAGATTCTGATTCGGAGGTTTTCTTCACGAGCACAGGAGACACGACCTGGTGCGATCTCGAGCGATTCCGACACTTTCTTTCTCTACGGGTTTCTCTCTCTAGAAGTTGCAAAAGAGAAGTGTGTGCAAGTGTGGGGTATTTATAGGAGAGACCTCCCCTCCTCGAGCCCACCTCGCGACCAACTCGGCCCAACCTCGGCCCGTTCGTTCCATTCGTCCCGCTTGCACCCGTTATCTCTATTTCTCATTTTTATTTTTATTTTTGGGATGTTACACCGCACCACCTTCTAGCTTTGCAATTTGATTACCTAAGCATACACATCTAGTTTAGTAATCTAACATTTATCACCAACACAATATAATTGAGTCCACAACTCAATTTTCATTTCCAACCCAAACTGACCCGTTTGGGTTATCCCCATAACCAAACACCCACTTTCAATATAAACTCACTTACTTGAGTTTTCTTTCCAATACCTTGAAACTAATTTCTCATTCAATAACTTTTATTAGGTCAATTTGGTATTTGTTCAAGTGTCTAATACCACCTAAACACTTAATCATCACTAATTCAACAATCTAGCATCCTGATCCAAACACCCTCAATTTCATCATATGAACCCTAACTTCTCATAATCAAAATCAAAGGGTTCTAGAATGTTAATCACTACTCTTTACCTTTAGTTTAGCTAGATTATCCACAATCTAACACCAATTAACCACATGCATTCAACATTTTTGGATTTCTACAAAACCCACTCACTAACACATTCAAAGATGAAATTAAAGAGTGATTAACACTTACTTGATGTTAGGAGAGTGATGTGCAAACCAAAACCCCCACAAATCAAGCTCCAAATGCACGTTTTAGCTCCAATTTCGGATTTCTCCTTTTTTCTCTTGCTCCCAAACGACCCAACTCAACAAATGAGTTTAATTTTGACTTTCCTCAAGTCAAAATGGCAGAATTTTGCCATTTACACCTTTGGCCTCTCAACTTTCATTTCACCAATTTCACTCCAAAACTAGTTAAAACTAGTATAACCCCATAAATAACTTGAAACCCACTTGTTTCAACTTATTTCATAAATATTATTTTCACCGTAATATTTATTAAAATATTTTATTTATTTGAAAACAAAACTCGAATTTTGGTTCGTTACAGTATATAGAACCACTAGTTTTTATGAGAGAACTATAGAACAACTAAAGAACTATATAATGATAGTGTGTGTGTATGTGTATAGAACACACTAACGACAAGTGTGTGTGTGTGTGTATAGAACTTTATAACGACAAGTGTGTGTGTGTGTGTGTTTATATAGAACCACTAGGTTATTTTACATACATATACGTTCATGAGATAACTAGTTTTTATGAGAGAACTATAGAACCACTAAAAAGAGAATGTGTGAAATTTTAAAGAGAAAAGGTAAAATTAAAACTTAAAAAATATAATTATTTAAACATTTATATCTTTTGCATACGTGATTTTTTTTTAAATTGCACCATTAAATCAAAAATTTCTTTAGCTTTCATTTGAGTATCAATAACGTTATAAAAAAAATAAGAATTAACACGTTTATTTTTCCTTATTCTTATTTTCAATACTACATATGTGTAGTATCACCCAAAAACCTAACCCATCCTCAAAAACCTAAGCCCCCCACCCCACCCAAAAACCTGACATATGTAGTATTGCGTTTTTTTTGTGGAGGTGGGGTGGTACTACACATATGCAGTATTACGTTTTTTTTAACGAGGACGATGTGAGATACATGGTCTCTGAACCACTATTTTAGTTTTTGATTTATATTTTGAGTTATGACTTTTTATTTTTATTTTTTGAATTCTTTCCCTTTTAATGAGTTATCTAGTTTTCTCATTAAAGTCAGTTCTCTCATTAACCCAACCCTATATATATATATATATATATATATATATATATATATATATATATATATATATATATATATATATATATATATATATATATATATATATATATAGGGGAAGGATAAAGAGAAAACCATAAAGTTAGGCGACAACCGAGAAAACCACTAAAACAATGTGTAATAATATACGTAACCGTAATTTTTTTGTTTTCTGTTCACGTATACATAACACTATGGGTTACGTATACGTAAACAAATATTTAAATGTTTTTTTAGTAAAAATGTGTAATATTACATTGATACTCTTATAAAAAAATAAAAATAAAATAAAAAATAAATATTATTATATTATTGGTTAAAATTGGCTTTTTAGTGGTTTTCTCGGTTTTCGTCTAACTATTTGGTTTTCTCTGTATATATATTATGTGGGGAGGGTTCCAGAGAAACCCACATAGTTAGGGGAAAACCACATAGTTAGGTGAAAACCATTAAAAACCCAATTTTAACCAATAATATAATAATAATAATTTTTTATTTTGTTTTTTTTGTATGAGTATCAATGTAATATTACACATTTTTACAAAAAAAAATAATTTAAATATTGGCTTACGTATACGTAACCCATAGTATTACACATTGTTTTAGTGATTTTCTTATTTTCGTCTAACTTTGTGGTTTTCTCTTGATCCCTCCATTATATATATATATATATAATATAGATATTAAATGGGCAATATGGTAATTTTACCATAAAGTCTTGATTTTAAGAGTTGTATAAGACATTAAGCACAATGTACAGATGTTTATCCATAACTTTAAAAACCCCCCAACCCCCCCCCCCCCCCCCAAAGCTTAAAGTTCGATTGCCAACATCCACTTTCAAAATTCAAATCGCTTATCCCAAACCTTCGCTGCCTCCCGTCGACCCTTCTATCTCCTTCTTCACCGTTCTCGCAGATCCTCCTCTCTTCTAGCTGCCGACATGTAAGTCTACAGATTCCTCCCCTCTTCTAGATTTGCCTTCATTAAATTTGTCAATTACGTACACCAGATAAGCCTCGCATCCGCGTCTCAAGTAATTTGTTGCCTTAATCATCGAGATGACGTTTGGCATCGGGGCGTCACGATCTCCAAAGACCTCGACTTTGCTACCATCTGGAGCCTTGAGTTGGATTATCTTTCGTTTACATATGATTTGTGCTTCGTTGGCAGTTAACCAATCCATACCCAACACAACATAAAACCCACCCAAAACCGTAAAAAAAACAACCTGACAGGGAACCTATGACCTTCTATTGTTATCGTAGAGTTGTCAACTACATCGGTCACTCTCGCGGTTTTACCCTCAGCGGTTTCTACGCTGAAAGCCCTTTCTAGCTTACTGCCAGTGTACTTCACTCGTTTACAAAAAGTCACAGATATAAAACTCTTACTGGCACCCGAATCAAATAATACAGAAACAAAAGTATATGGAGTGCTAAAATGATTTTAGAATGGCGGCCTTGTAATTGTAAGTTCAGTACATATACTTAGGGTTTCTGTTGTTATCGCCGAATGAACTAATTTTGTAGTTTCATTGAGCGCGGATGTGTTTGCACGGTATTGTCGACTGAGGGGATACAACGCCATATACGTGTGTGGAACTGATGAGTACCGAGACCAACACGTTGGAAGAAAATTGCACCCCTGAAGCATTAGTCAACAAATTTATTCATGTACAGTTAAGTATTGCTTTCTTTCGCCTCTAATCATCTGCTGTTATATAATGGTTAATTGAAAACATAGGGTTTATAATGTATAGTTAAATATTGCTTTTACTATCTGTAGCAATCGTGTAATTGTTTATAGCATTATTTATCTTTGAATTTGTGTTGCATGTATGTAGTGCTAGGAAATTAAAATGCAGAAACAAACAGAGGTGTATCTTCATTAACTGAGCCAAAGAGTTGCAGGAAACTAAGGGCGGATAATGGAAACATTGAGGTAATTTAAAGTTTTAATTACTTAGATCAACCACAAAGGCATAGGCACTAGGGTTGTAAATAATACTACACTGTAGATGTGGTGAATTCTACTGTTTAGGTAAGTGTGTTTGATCTAGGGTTATTGATAAATAAGAGAAACTTGCTTTATTTTAAGATGACTATGTGATAATATTTGGAATACAACTGATGCGCGGTTTGTGTTTGTGTTCTCATTAATGAGTTGTTTATCTTAGTTTACTTAAGTGAATGTGCAAATTATCTCTATGTTAGTATCAGGTAGTATGTTGTTTGCAGTTTTGTTTCTACTGATCTGTTTGTGTTCAAATTAAGACGTCACTGGAGACGCATCATGCTGGAGACCATTTATCATCCACGCCATAAAGCCCCATTCAATTATATCTAAGCATTGAATGACGTCGCCGGAGACGCATGAGTCACGCCAGAGACGATTCATCATCCACGCAGTCACACCGGAGACGCATCAGTCACACCAGAGACGATTTTTTTCTTATTTTCCTGATATTTATCCGTATTTTTTTTCTGTTAAATATGCATTTTGGCACCAGTGAAAGGCAGTGGATAGAAGCTCAAGTTGAGAATGCAAAATAGCAAGCTATTCTGGTAACACTTAAAGGTCAAGTGAATTCAGATAAAGCTCATATTCACCTTGATCTTCATTCACTTAGGTATAATATCACTGTTCTGTATATGTGCTCAGAGTAATACATGCATGATGATATTTATTTCTCCAAATAAAAGAAGCATTGTTATAAACTTATAATAACTTATATTGCATTATGTTGGTTGATTATTTGCATTTGTTGCACTAGGAGAAAACATATACTGGTTGGAGAACTTTTAGATCGTATTCAGCCTCATATTTAGCCATAACCGGGTAAGCAGCTATGTTGGCTGCCTCATATTCAGCCAGAAGTGTGGATACAGTATAGGTTCTCTAAAAGCATAGAGGTTTAATTGAGACTTTGACGGGTAACTGATTATTAATTTTATTTTCATCATATACATTGTTTACATTTTATTCCGAAACCTTCACTTTTTGTTTCTACATGAATTAGAACATCATACATCAACTAATATTTAATTATATATAATGTATTGTGTTTCATATGTGTATCACACCTGTAAATTTTGGTGTATTGATGCACAGGAGAATTTGCAACACTAACTAACTGATGAGAAAGGCAGAGATTAGTTTCTTATTCGCGCTGGATCAGATACAGAGGTGTTGGGTTAATCGGGTTTGTTCACGTGTCACGAGTCAGCGGTACGAGTCAACGAGTTACAAGCTAATGTCATCGAACAGCAGGTCATTTGGGTATCTGCATGTGGGAATCTGGAATTTGAATGGGTCTGCTGATAATTGCATAAAATTTGGCTTCATTTGTTTGGTTTAATTTGTCTGAGTCATTAGAAAGTGCTGATGTGTTTGCAATTGGAGGAACCGGAGGTTTTATCGGGGTTCCTGGCCTGTTTTCAAGTAGTCTATTAACTTCTACTTTTCATTTTTATTCGTTTTGTAAACGTCTTCTTGATGTGTACATGCTTGTATTTTCCTGATGGGGTGGCGGTAAAGAAGACAAATACTTTGTGCGTATGGGTAAAAACGTCATTTCTGTTTATGAAACAGCGACCTTCGGTCTCATTGACAATAAACCCATCAAAGTTGAAAACGTCTTGGACTTCAGTTGGTCTCCCACTGATCCTATTTTCGCACTTTTTGTTCCTTAACTTGGTGATGAAAATTGTTGCATTTTTTTTTATTTTGTGTTGATTTAACACTGCTTTATGCTGTTTTCGCTTAATTGTACAGGGGAGGGAAAAGATGTCACATTCCCTTTGTCAAAGAAGCAAGTTTGGATGCATCGCCCAAGTATACTGTTTGAATGCAACTTTGGATGAGCATGAAACTTCTTTGTACATTGTACTTGAATGTGGTTGGATAAAATATGAATTGTAATAGTTGTAAGTAGAAGGCATCAGAAATATTACGGCCACCCTTTGTTGTATCCGTGGCAAGAATTTTTTGTTCATGTAACAGTTTATACGCCACAGCACAATTTTGTTTTGTTTGTGCATTAATTTCTGTTTATTTGTTTGTTTTTGCATTAACACCATACAACACAATTTTGTTTTAAAGTTGAGTTGTAAGTGTAACATTGTCGCTGCCGTTGCATCGCGCGGGTTCCAGACTAGTATATATATATAGGGTAGGGTTCAAATGCTAACCTTATTTTATAAGATAACCATGATAACCACATATCCACCATTGATTGAGTTTGATCAATGGTTGATTTCATTTAATGGCAAATTTTTAATTATTAAAAGAAAAACTTAATTATATTTAATACAAAAGGGTAATTTGGGTAAAACAACATAATTTAATTTAGATAATTATTAATTAGTACACACTCTTTTTTCTACCATTTCAAACTTAATAACTAAACACACATAAAAATTAATTTAAAACTAAAAAGATCAATAAATTTTTTTAGTTTTACATTACAATCATACAAAAAAAAATAAAAAGATACTAGAACATAAAATTTATGTCAAAGTTTGTTACATATACATAACAACTGTGTTACATAACCACACAATCTCTATCCTACCATTTCAAACTTAGTAACTAAAAACCCATAAAAATTAATTTAAAGATCAATAAAAGATTTTAGTTTTACATTACAATCATACAAAAAAAATATTAGAAAATAAAATTCAAGTCAAAGTTTGTTACATATACATACCATCTGTTTTAAATATACGTACCAACCGTGTTATATATACGTACCACCCGTGTTACATATGTAGCACCCGTGTTACATATGTAGCACCCATGTTACATAATATACGTACCAACCATGTTACATATACGTACAAACAGTATTACATATACGTATCACCCGTCTAAATTTTTCACTAGGGTCCATGTTACTCCTTGCATGAAGTGGTGCTGATTCGCTGCTTATTGAAGAAAGCACACAACTTTATACCAATCGGTATGCTAACTTTTTAAATGGCGGAATAGTTCAGTTCAAAAAGCACACACAAAAAATTTACCGGAATAATACACAGAAGGTATAAAGTTGTTGAAGAAATTACACACAACGCCAAAAACTGTCGGAGATGACTTTCCTGCAACCACCACCTAAACTTACAAAAAAAATCAGTCGGAGACGATTATTATTTAATTGAAAATGATAGAGAAAATATAATGATTTTAGTGTAATTATAAGGATAATAATATGGAACCGACTACGAATGCTCTTAGTCATTACCCGTTTTAAAACTTTTCTTCACAGCGGCGTTTTATAAATATATATGATAGGTAGTGTTGAAGTAACTATGAAGAAAATAAAATTGAGTTTTGTCATATTAGTATACCTTTACGTATTTATGTAATGAATAAAATTATTGTTTCATTTACTACACTTGGTTTCAAAGAGGATAATAAACCCTCCTTACTAAACTAGTTATTTCGACTTAACCTCTAAAATTTAATCGTAGGTTCTATTTCATGACATCCTCATAAATATATATTTATATTAATGATTAAGTACTATCAATTTGATTTAAGTAATTATATGTGTATGCGTATAGGCCTAAAATAATAGGCTACATGTCAATTATTTTCCAACAGTTACTAATTTTAAATTTTGGCTTCAAATTGGATTTTAATTAAAGTTAATACTTACCTAAAATAATAGAGTACGATCTTACTAAAATACCCTTTTAATAACAAAAAAAAATAGTTAGAAATTTTTTGATTGGTTAAGAAGTGGTTAGCATGGTTTTCACCTAAAAGTTTGGTTAACATTTGAACCCTTCCACAAACACACACACACACACACACACACATATATATATATATATATATATATATATATAGTGTGAGGTTTCGCTAAAAAGTCAAAAAATTGTAAAGAGTGTTTTAAAACGCTCATAACCGGCTCATACGAACTCCGATTTTACTCATTTCGGCGGCGTTGGAACCGTCTCGTCGAACTCTATGATCTTAGCTTTTAGGGTTTAGCTATTAGGGTCTAGATTTTAGGGTTTAGTTTTTGCCTTAGGGTTTAGCCTTAGGGGTTTAGTCTTAGGGGTTTAGCTTTTAATATTTAGGCTTTTGGGGGGTGGGGGTTTTAGGCTTTTGGGGTTGGAGGTTTAGGCATTTGGGGGGGGGGGGGAGGTGGTAGGGTTTTTAGACGACTTTTTCGGTTTTTAGGGTTTTTTTGTTAGAATATATGTTTTGGGGTGTGGGGGTAGGGGGTTTTAGGTTTTTCGGGGTGGGGGTTAGGTTTTGGGGGGGTTGGGGTGGAGGGTTTTAGGCTTTTGGGGGTGGTGATAGGGTTTTTAAAATACTTTTTACACTTCTTATAATATCGCTCATCTATGTGTATATATATATATATATATATATAAGGGAAGGTTCCACTAATAAGTGGTTTTTCGCTAAGAAGTGGGTCAAACGAACTCCGATTGAGCTCATTCCAGCGACGTTGGAAACGTCTCATCGAACTCTAATCCAAAACCCAAAAACCTAAACCCCTCCACCCGCACCCCAAAAACCTAAACCCCCTCCACCCGCACCCCCAAAAACCTAAACCCCCCATCCAACCCCTCCCCAAAAAGCCTAAAACCACCACCCCACCCATAAAAACCTAAACACCCCCTCCCCAAAACCTAACCCCCCCACCCCATAAAAAAACTTAAACCATAAAATCTAAACCCTAAAAGTTAAACCCTAAGGTTAAACCACAAGTCTAAAATCATAAAATTCAAACATAAAATCTAAACCTTAAAAGCTAAACCTTAAAAGCTAAGATGGTAGAGTTCGACGAGACTGTTCCAACGTCGCTGAAATGAGCTCAATCGGAGTTCGTCTAATATCGTTTCTAAGCGTTTTGGTTATTTATTAGATTTATTAGCGAAACCTACTTCTTATTTGAAATACACCCAAAAACCCAACCCACCCCCAAAAACCTAAACCCCCCACCCAAAAACCTAAACCCACCCCCCAAAAACCTAAACCCCCCCACCCCACCCCCCTCTAAAAACCTAAACTAAACCCAAAAATTAAACCAAAAAGCCTAACCCACATCCTAAAAACGTAAACCCCCCACACCTCCCCCACCCAAAAACCTAACCACACCCCACCTACCCCCCACCTACCCCCTCACCCTCCCCCCAAAAACCTAAACCCCCACCCACCCCTTCAAAAACCTAACCTAAACCCAAAAAACTAAACCCAAATTTAAACCCACTACTTTTCGAGTTTTTTTTGAACGAGGACGACGTGGGAAACAAAGTTTTCGAAGCAGTTTTTTTATTTTTGATTTATTTTTTGAGTTATGATTTTTTTATTATTTTTTACCTTAAATAAGTAGTTTTTTTGTTTTCTTATGAACATTGAGTTTTCTCATGATCCTTCCCTTATATATATATATATATATATATATATATATATAGAAATAAAATTCGTTTATATTTATAATGTACACGTGTAAATCATGTGTACATTATTTTACCTACACATGTTATTATAATCCACACGTGTGTACTTAACATTTAAAATTTTAAAAATATTAAAAAAAAATTAGTTTGGTGATATTTTATTTATAATTTTTTTTTCTTGTGAGAATCTCTTTAAACCAATTAGGGTGAATGGGGCACAACCCTCACCAAAATTTTACCCTTATCAAGCTAACCAATGAGGTTGCGCCACCTCACTTTAACCATTTTTTACCCTAATACCCTAAAGTGAAGGGAGCACAACCCTAACAAAACTAGTTTTTTAATTTTTTTTCTTTTTTTAAGTATAACAAATAATAATAAAAAAATAAATTCATTAACAAAAAAAGTACATTAAAAATAAAAAAAAGTACATTAAAAATAAAAAAAACACTAAATTTAAAAAATACATAAAAATAAATCTAGAAATCATAAGGCCACCCGTATCGACTAGCTATTTCACGTTTTCGTTTTAGAACTATTTGCAACATCGGTCTGGTCACATGATTGTGAGGATCCGTAAACATCTTTAAATCACGGTCCATACGATCCTCCCGAGTAGCCACCCGTTGTTCTTCCACCATCACCTTAATAACTTGATCTTTTGACCTTTTTGAATCCAATAGTGCTTTCAAAATATCCTCTAGTGTGGATGCCCGTTGATCCCTAATGGTTGCGTATTCAGCAACCGCTTCGGCTACGGTTTGGGTGACGGAATGGTAGGTTATGGTAGCGCGGTGCAAAAGGCTTAAAAGTAAGTTGATAATGTAATGGATACGTGTATTGACCGGATGCAATTTGGGTAGGCATTACGGGCATTTGAGTGGGAATTTGACCATACGGATAATATGGGTACGGTGCCGGTTGTTGTATTGGTTGAGAAGGTTCTTGTGTTGACGGGTTTTGGCTAGAACCGGCCTTTGATTTTTTTCGAGTACCGGCTTTTGACTTTTTGGAGTCCCATGATTTTTAAGTAGAAAGAAATGGTAGAAAGAAATATTTTTTGGTGTAATTTTAATGATATAAATGTATTGTATATATATAGAAAAAAAAATATTTAAAAAGAGGGTTTAACGGCTATATAGCCGTTTGGCAATGGACATGTGAGGAGAAGGAACTCAGGTACATATACCCGCAAATGGACCTCACTGAACTCGGGTAAGGCATCGGCGACGGTGTACCCGCGTACCCGAGCCTACCCATGAAGGGTACCCGAGACTCTCACCCTTAGGAGGTTTAAAAAGTATATGTAAAGCCCATGGAACAAGATGTCATCACAAATCGTCAAATCTAGTCAGCTTTGACTCAGCAACTTTGTCATCAACCACTCAATGGTATTCTGACCCTTTGTTTATATCTTAATTTACTCCCACAAAACTTGAATTGTAAAATTTGATTTTGTATGCTTATAAGTTATTCAAGTTGGTCTTATTTAACTAAATTTCTTAACAACAACTAGTTTGCCTGGTGGTAAAGGTGTCCTTCACACAAATTTTATCAGAATTCCGCTAAGTGGCGCCCCTAACGTTACGTAGATAAAATAAAAAAGAGGAATCCCGCAACGGTATATTTAGAGATGAGTATTGAATGGTTTAAAAAACTAAACAGTTTAAAATAAATGGTCGGTTAAAAATGACGTTACAAAAATTCACGTCGAAAACGTAGATAAAAGAAAGTACATTAAAACGTCAAATTCAAAATTTTATATATCATATTTTAAAAGTTGTAAGTGGAAAACAAAAAAATAACTATAAAAAAATTGAAATCTTGAAGCAGTTTTGATGACTATATACATTTAACGTTTATGATTTGATAATAAAAACTATAAATATTTAAAAAAACAAAACTCGCCCACTTGAAAGCCCGTTCAAGTCCTTCCCCATGGTCGGCATCGTCCAATTGTGCCCCTCCGATGGGCACCTCCATCTACATATATATGGCACCATGGTCGCCATCGTCCAATGTGGCCCCTCTGACGGGCACCTCCACCTATAGATGGCTCTCATGGGTGCGCGATGAAGTTAGTCTTGTGTATAGATGGCTCTCATGGGTGCACAATGAAGTTAGTCTTGTGTATTATATGAGGGATTCTTTATATTTTAAATATAACATAACAAGTAATAAAACATATAAAGCCAAATTTCCTTTATAAATATATCACCTACTTTTTATTTTTTTTCATAGAGCTATAAAAACTTAAATAGAAAAAAAACACATAACTTGATGTTTGGGTGCCACTAAAAACTTAAACATGTTTAATTATTTAATATTTTAACAGTAAGAAACATGAGACTCGTCGCTATCACATGGTCTAACATTGCCATGAAGCCAGATTTCATGGACTACATAGCTAGCACCTCGAGCACCTCGGTTGCCCTTGTTGCGAGCTTAGTAGGTGGAGGTTAGGGGCGCCACTTGGTGGAATCCTGAAACAAGAATTAAGATTATGACTTCAACATAAATAGAAGAATCATACATCTAATTCACATTGTAGAACTATAAACTAATTTATTGTGAATCATACACCTAAAAAAACAGTTGATTTAGGAGCATCCATAGGTTCTTCTACGGGTATTCGGTTTATGGTATGGGTATTCAGCAGTTGGGCCTTTTATCCGAATATTAGTTCAACCGGTTGTTTGGGCTCGCAAAAGAGGAGTGGGTCGATGATCTTGGGTCGGGTCCAAAAAGAAGTTGGATGATCTCTGAAGATCATCAATATCTTGTAATTATTCTTTTTTAGTTTGTATTTGAATTTTGAAATTGTATAAATTTAGTTTCCATAGTTTAGCTAGAGTTGTATCATAAATTAGGCTCTTAGGTTATCACTGTAACTTGTAATTAGTTTTTTTGTTGTAGAAGCATCCACGAGCTCTCTTACGGGAAATTGTAATTGGGTCTTCTGATTTGGGTTTTGGGCCGTTGGAACATATGGCCTCGTGGAATAGGATAAGTGGGCCGAAGACAAGTTGAGCAAGAGAGTAGCGGACCGGGTCGCAACTTAGAAAAGGAGTTGGATAATCTCAAAGATTATAACAATCTTTTATGTATACTGTATTTATTTATTTACTAGGTTAGAATCACGTGTATTACACAGGTTATAAAAATATAATATTAAACACCTACTAATAAAAAATTATGTTTTTAAAACCCGTGTATTACACGGGTTGAACAAAATATGATGTAATCTATTAACACATACAGTCGTCAAAATGGAACAACGTGAATACGTAGATATATAATTAAAAGTTTTTTATTTGAATCCCAACTGTCTATAAATTGTTTTCAGTTTGTAGAGTTCATAAAAATATGATTAAACAAATTAATTGATTATAAACACAATTTTAAATTTACAAATGTGCGGATAAAAATTAAAACAAATAATTAATTTAATTGCCTAAAATAGTGAAGTTGATTATTAATAGGAGAGAGAGACGAGAAATTGAGAATGGGGAGGCCTAGAATTGTGACAAGTATCATCTTAATTTACTTGTTTATTAGGTAGTACAGATTTTGAATTTTAAATTATATAAATTTATTTTCCATAAAGATTAGTTAGTTGTATTATAAATTAGGATCTTAAGTGTACATTGTAATTAGTTTTTGGTGAATTCATTAATAGAAAGTGACAAGAATTTGCTTTCATCCCGAGTATTAGGTAGAAATCTTTTTGATTTATATCAGTGTTCGTGAAATCATTTGAATACGCTCCAGTAAGAGCACTAGTTTTTGTTGATTATTGATATTCGAATGCTTTAATCTTCGTTCACAGATTATTCGGTTGAAATTCTTTGACTAACTTGATTGCTTCTAGAGTTATTTAGATACGTTCCCACATACATCATCTAAATCATATTCCACAACTCCGTCTAAGTGAGAGCGAAATATTTCTTGTACATATATGAACACCACAAGGAAATGACCATATGCCGACGCCGCCTATACCGACGACAATTGTCATCAGCATAGGTCACCCTGTACCGACGACATCTCGTCGGTATAGGTCAAATCCAAAATTTTGACTGGGACACCCTATACCGACGACATATCGTCGGTATAGGATGACCCTATGCCGACGACAAGTCGTCCGTATAGGGGCTTGACTCTATACCGACGACATGTCGTCGGTATATGTTTTCTTTTTGAATTATTTAAATAGACCCTATATCGACGACAAGTCGTCGGTATAGGCTGATCTATCCCGACGACACCTATACCGACGACAATCTTGGCTATTGGTACGAGGCAATACCGACGACATCTATACCGACGACAAATCGTCACTATAAGGTCAAAAAAATCGTCGAGATAGGGTTATACTGTTGTAGTGGAATATTCACTGTATGATTATATTTTGTATTATAAAATAAGTGAAAACGTTAAAATAAGAGAAAAATGAAGGAAGTTAATAGTGTGGTGTAATGTCACGATCGAAAAGATGAGATAAATATAAAAGACGTGAGTGGGGCACAAGTGACAAGTCAAAGTTCGTGTAAATCCATGGACTCCTACAATGAGATCTAGAAGAAGCAATATCATTGTCTATTTCTTATTTTATAATTTAATTTTAAATGATTAAAAATCATATGTAAAATACGAGTGCGCATCTATAAGGTAGAATTACATATATCCCCTTATTTTCAATTCTAATTGCATATATACCTAATTCAAAACTTAAATTACATATATCCTCATCTTTTATTTATAAATTCAAAATACACTATATGCAACATTAGAGCATTATTATATAAAGTTATATTAAACATTTTATCAAATGATTTAATATAATTAATCATGTTTTATTATAAATCTTAGGTAAGTTATTGTAAATATAGCTAGATTTAAAATTTTAATGAAACAATAAATATTACTGACTGAAAATTATTGATTAGTTTACAGTTGATGTTTAATGTTGAGGTAGGGTTTGCGGGAGACTGCATATGCAGATGGGACTTTGCAAACCTGCAAGAAATCAACATCGCTAGCCTTGTCAAAGGGCAACTTTCCTGACATTAGACTCAACGTGAGAATCAATATATAGAATGGGATGATTTAAGTGACCAAGTGGGTTGGTAGCCCATTGGGTATCGCTAAACAGACTCGAGTAATCTTTTTGTCATCAAGTGGAGCAAATGGATCCTCATCAAATGTTATATTTTTGGCTCGAAGGTGGAGCTGAACAGCATTTCGACATTAGCAGCTATATCTCTAACGAACATTCCGATCGACCCGCTATGGTGTCCTTTATGCGACGAGGAGGCAAAAACAGTAGATCACTTATTGACATCATGATACACGGCGACGGCCATCTAGGAACACATCCGTACGTGGTGCGACATCCCACAAATCTATGTTTTTTCAGTTAAAGATCTACTAGTTCTACATGAGACCGTTCAAAAAAGTGAAACCCAAAGGGTAGTGATTCATGAAATCATTCTAATTGCTTTTTGGTGCATCTAGAAGGTAAGAAATGAAGCCCATTTTTCAAACAAAATCGTCAAAGTGGAGAATATTATTGAAGATATCAAGTCGCTCGGGTTTTATAGTTGAAAATAGATTAAAACACAAATCCATTCAATAGAAGGACTGGATTTCTTTCGAGTTGTTGCAGTTGATACAAGAGGGTTTTTGCTTATGAGCTTGCGCTAGTTGCAGAAAATACACAGAGCCTTAATAGGAAGATAGAAGGGTGGCGAGCAACTTTAGTGAGTAAAGGTTTAATGATTAGTTGTTCTAAGACCGAGTACTTATTCTGTGACTTTAGTGGTGTCACCGTAGATGAGGGCGTCGAGATCACTATCGACGGTCAAGTAGTCTCACAAGTAACAAAGTTTTAGTATTTAGGATTGTTTGTTTAGAGAGATTGGGACATAGATAGCGACGTGGTCCACAACGTTCAGGCAGGTTGGTGTCGTTGGAGAGCAGCCATAGACGTCTTGTGCGACAAGAGGTTTACAAATAAATTAAAGGGTAAATTCTATAGGGTTGGGATTAAACCGGCTTTGTTATATGGTACAGATTTGTTGGGCCATAAAGAAAACACATAAGCGTAAGGTGGAGGTAGAAGTGGTGCGGATGTTAATGTAGATGTGTGGCCACATAAGCCTTGACCAGATAAGAAATGAGGTTTTTATAGAAAGATTCTTGGTAGATAACACATCATATAAGATAAGATAAAAAAGGATTGAGATGGTTTGAACATATAAAAAGGAGACAAAGCCGGTTAGATTAGTGGAAATAAATCACTGTAGAGGGAAGGAGGGGTAGAGGTTGACCCAAACTAAGTTGGGATAAGCATGTAAGTAGAATTACGGTTAAAGACTTTTAGAGGGGATACATATTTGTTCTCGCTTTATCTTAAGGGTTTGTTAGACCTGGACTTCTCATGGCCTATACATGTTACATTCTGCTTTGCTCAGTATATGTTGTTATCTATATCACTTTACCTTTTTCACCGGTCACACGGTTTCACTATCATTTTACCTTGTTGTATGTTGTTTCTTCACAATTTGTTATATACTGCCGAGACATGTTTTTTTTAGAGCTGGGGGTTTCTCTAGAAGCAGCCTTTCTATTAATCTCTTGTCTTCGAACATCATCATCGTGGTCGAACTTTGTTACATTCATGTATCCGTTGTATATTCTATCTTCTCTTTACACGTTGTAAAACATAGACCGGTGATTAACAAAACAATATATTACTAACTGTTAAAGCAAATTTCGTTGATTTTTGTTTCCTATTTTCTTTGCAACTCGTTTTCATTGCTCAAATCGTTTGTTAGCGTCGACAACATTTTGTTTCTTCATATAATATGTACATGATGCATGGTAATATTCATAAGAAGAACAAGAAACGAACTAACAAATTTATTAGTTTTCTAAACAATATTATGTTAAAACTAATTCAAGAAATCTTGTTTGGTGAAGGTTGATGATGCAATTCTCTCAACAAACACATCCAAAGCTTCCTTCATCCACCAACTCTGACAAACCTCTTTTGCTTCTTCTACATTCATCTGCCAAACAAAATCAATATTTTTTTAGTTTTATTAATTATAAATACCTTGTTTTATGACTTTTAGTTTATATTTCACTACCAATCAAATGACTTTTAGACAAATTTGTTGCAAACCCGTCAGTGATGTACACTACTAGAAATCTAGGCAGTTTCGACGACCTATCTCGACGACACGTGTCGTCGAGATTGGTTGGACCTGTTACGACGACAGGTCGTCGGCGATGGCTCCAGATCTCGCGAATTTTTTTTGCCACATTTTCTCGACGACACGACGTCGGGGATGGTTAACCGGGAAAAGGCGAAAGCTTTTGGCGCTTACCGGGAAAAGGTGAAAACTAGTCTCGACGACATGTCGTCGAGATTGCTATTTTTAATTTTGTTTTCCTTTTTTTTGCCTGGTAAAATATTAAAAAATTAATTTTTAAAACAAAATACCTAATATCGACGACATGTCGTCGATATTGGTATATAATAAAAAATTATTTTTATTTAATAAATAAAATAATTAAAATAAAAGGACCCAATCTCGACGACATGTCATGACTGGTCTAACTGGGCATTAACTCGCAGAAACCCTTCTCTTCCTCATTTCTGCCCTCTTTTTCCTCTCACGGCTTCTCTCGGCTACACCCACAAAATCCGGCCATTTTTCTTCAAAATCCAACGTTTTCTACCTCCTTCTTCACCATTACTCTTGTTATTCAAGTGGTTAGACCCGATTTCGACTTTTTTGTAATTTTTCTTTATAATCGTAAATTTCTAATATAAATCTTGTGTATGTGAAGTTTTTGGCTAAGTGGAGGGATTGGAAGCTAGATTGAGGGTTTTCCCGACGACGTGTCGTCGTTTCAAGAAAATTCCGGAGGTAATATGTATATTTTTTGTGTTTATAGGTGTATTTGGGTAGTTTTATATAGATTTATAAATGTTTGTTTAATATTTTGGTAATAGGTTTAGATTTGAGAGATTTAGTTTTGTATAAATGTTTTAATTGTTTTTTATTTGAATAATATAGATGAATATATCTATTATTTTGTGAAATTGGTGGTTAAGTTATATAGATGTATAGTATGTAGGGTTCATTTTTTTATTGATGGTTAATGTTGTGAAATTGATAGTTAATTTATATAGATGTAAAGTTTGTATGGTTTATATAGATGTATAAGTATATAAATGTATGGATTATTTGTGAAATTGATGAATTATAGGTTTGTATAGATTTATTATTGGTGGTGTTATGTATATATATTATTTGTATGAATTATATGATGTTATTTATTTTTTGTAATGTATAGTTTGTATGTATTATTTATTTGTATAGATTTATTATTTGTGAAATTGGTGATTAAGTTATATAGATGTATAGTATGCACGCTGCAATCAAAATTCTTCAAACCGAGCTAAACAACCATACGCCAATACTAGTGGGAGCAAGTCATTTGCTCAACGGCGATATGAGGGGGTAACAAAAGTTGTTAATATTATTCTAAAAATGAATTCATAAGTTAGTCAAATATTAGTAACATTATTTTTGTTGTTTATAGGTACAACAAGGTGGAACCGTCAGCCTAATTGATGGTTGGAGACGTATGCACACGTCTCACGGCACATGGGTCAACGATCGGGCACAAAACGATTGGGTAAGTATATATATCGATAAGGGAGTTCTAAGTTTGGGAAATACACTAGAATATTAATCATATTGGTTATTGTTGGTTTTTATTATAGGTTTTTATTGAGTTTTGTTGAATTATTATGTTTATTGAGTATTTTTAAGTAGGTTGACTATTGAGTTTTGTTGAATTATTATGTTTATTGAGTATTGTTAAGTAGGTTGGCTATCAATTTTGTAGTCGTTATGCTGTCGGATTTCTGAATTTTTTTTTATATGTGTACTTTTTGTTTATTATAGAATACAATTCAAGAAGAATTGACCCGGATGCAACAAGAAGGCGGAGATGTTGATGAGGAAGAGGTCCTAAAACGTGCCCTTTGCGAGAGACGCGGTTGGAGCCGAGGAGTTGGAAGAAAAGTTAGAAACATGCCCACTAATGTTTCGGCTCTCTCCGAGTCTCAATTCAAAGAATTAAAAGAACAAATTCGTGAACTGAATGAGACCGTGAAACAGATGCAACAGGACCGCAACCAATCCGGCAACCAAAATGACGACGATCAAGATGAATAAACTTGGTTGTAACTTTTATTTGAACGATTTGTAATAACTTATACAATTTGTATACTTTTTGTTAGATGTTTTAAGTAATATATTGTTGTGAAATGTATTAATATATAACAGGTTTGACAGGTTCTGAATTTTGTGTATTACATTACTGGAAATTTTTAAAATTCTAAAAAATATTTTTTTTAAAAAATAACCCAGTCTCGACGACATGTCGTCGGGATTGAGTTTTCCAGATTTTATAAAAAAAAAGATTAAATAAAATTTAAATTGATCAATCTCGACGACATGTCGTCGGTATTGATCAATTTAAATTTTATTTAATCTTTTTTTTTAAATTGAAAAGTTATTATCGACGGGATAAAATCGACGACATGTCGTCGAGAAAAGTGTAATCTATCTCGACGACGTTTTCTCGACGACTTTTCAAGTAGTCTCGACGGAACTTTGCCGACGAGTCAATATCGACGACATGTCGTCGATAAAGGCAATTTCGACGACATGTCGTCGATACAGATCGTTGAATCTGCCTTAAATTCTTGTAGTGGTAGGACCCGTCGGAGAAGCTACTTCGAGAAACCATGCGTCGGTGAACAGTAGCTATTGCCGACATATCACCGACAGAAACCTCACTGGCGGAAAGAACCGTTCGATCACCGTGGCAATATTACCAACGGATCAGGGATTTGACTAATTATTCAGTCGGTGACTTCTGATCACTGAAAGTCAATTTTCTAGTAGTGTTTATCTCCACGCTTAAACTCTTTGTTACTAATTGTTTTTTCATCATTTTAAGCCCTAACCTCCTTAATGAAAGCTCCAATAAATACAACCAAACTCTTCATCAACTTTGTTTTTTATATTTTAATTATATAAGGTTATTAACTAACCCTCATCTTCCATCAACATGTGCATGAAAAAGGATTTAAATACAATACTTACCCAAACTCTTTGCCGTAGGTTTTTCTCCGGCCAAATTTCAAGTTGTTCGGCAACAAGCATCGGAAACATGTGGCCTTCATGGTATATTCCTCGGCTTTTGCTCTTAAAACTCCATTGTCCTAATTTACACTGCATTATACATCATAAAATTCCATATCAATCAAACCTAATTATTTAAATTATTAATTTTACACGTATTATAACTCAAATACGAGTATATACAAACCTCGACGTCTCCAACAACACCGGCTTCTTCGTAACACTCGCGCAAAGCAGCTTCTTCGACGGATTCATCGAGCTCCCAGCCTCCCTGAAATTTTCGTTTTTTAAAATATGTCAAGTTTAATTTATTAATTTTTAATTTAATATTACATGGAAAATGAAACTATGAAAGTTTATAATAGAACTTTGAATAGTCTTCAATAAACTTATATTCAAATCAAGTGGGCTTCTTTTCACTTTTTCCAACTAATTTTTTTGTATATTTAATAAGTTAATAATTATTAAAAAAAACAGTAAATATATACCTTAGGAAACATCATAGCATGGCCTTTCTGCGAGCTGATAACGAGGACTTCAACCTCACCATTTCCATCTTTATATCTATATGGAATACACCTACAATGATTTCAAAGAATATAAAAGTTACATAAAATTCTTAATAAATTTATAGTTCAAATCATGTTTCATAGTATTAGAAACTCCAAATTTATATAAATTAATATTTAAGAAATCTAATAAAAAAGAAGAAACGGAAGCGAGTTTAGGTAGATATAGAAGTCTAAACTAGTTGAGCCGCTAATTGAGCTATTCGAGACCAACTCCTTAAAACATTGAGTTTAAACGAACGTTTATTTATATAATTTTAATTGTTTTAATTTCATAAACAAATATATATTTATGGAATAAATATTATTATATGTATAATTATGATAAAAATAACTAAATAATATATTTTTAATTATATATAAGTTGTAATTATACATATATGTAGTTATATATGTTATATGTGCATATATAAAACAATTAAAAATTTTATTTATTACATATGTGCATATATAAAACAATTAAAAATTTTATTTAATAAGTAATAAATGAGTTGATGAACTCAAACTTATAATTTGTTCAAAAACTAAGCTCAAGCTTAAGAAATAAAGCTATAGCTCTTATAAGTTAATCCAACCAAGCTTGGGTTCGGCTCTGCCAGCTCGTTTAGATAGAGGAATATGCCGAGAAAGAAAATTACCCGACAACAAGGCGACGACCCATGTCGTAGCGTTGGAATTCCCGTCCCGTTCTGGAAACTAAGCACATCATCTTCGATATTTCGCCTTTGATTCAAGAAAAAGAATGTGTTTTTGTGTGGAATAACAAAAAAAGAGAGATGCACAAATAAAGTTTGAGAAGTTTTTTTTATTCTTGAGGTATGATTTTATGTGTATGGATAAGCTAGAGAGAATTACGAAGGTGATATGGGGTGTTTGGGGTTTATATAGAGGACTTGTTGGGGGCAGTGGTATAAAAATGGAATAATTGGTGGTGGGCGGAGGTCACCATCCATAAACACCCACGGCCTACCGTGTTTTTAAGTTGTTATAAATTGAATTTTTTTTGTTTTGTTTTTTTTACGCACACTCGAGATTTAGCGACTTACTTTTGAGGTATTTGTATTTCCTCATTTACAAGTTTTTCTTTTTCTTCCTTTTAGTTTTTAGTATCTGCCTAACTTGTTTAATTTACTTTAAATCTATACTATATAATAAATAAAGATTTTATTGGGACACTTGTCACTCTCATATGCATTCTCATCATTTTTTCTCGCTTCTCTCTCCTATTAATTATACAAATTTTCTTTAATTATTTCTTTTTTTTATTTTTTTGTTTCCCGCCTCTCTCTACTACTAAATAATAGTGATTTCTTTCGTTTCTTTTTGTAAAAGATTAAAAAATAACTATATAACGTTTCTAAAATTTGTATTAAAAACTATGTAATAAATATGTAAATTTTTATTACTAAATATATAATATATTATATTTATTAAACATGTATAATACACGGGTTCTAACCTAGTTAAAGAATATATAAAACAAAAGTAATATGTTTTACATAGAATATATAATAAAATACAAACTAAGAAACTATATAAAATAATGATTTAAATATAATGAAAAACTTTATCAACACCACGATTCATATTTGGCTTCTAGCAAGTACAAAGCTCAACACTTCATAAAAAATTTAAAATTTTATAAAAAATTCAATACGTTACCCTAAGTCCCCATATTTTATTAAAATTTTTGAGGCATTGGGTTTTAATAAAACATTTAGGCTTTAGCAGCCCAAATGTTTTATCAAAACTCAATACCTCAAAGTCTCAATTCTCAAACACAACTTACTCAAGCGGACCGACCAAGAAAAAAGACAGAGAGAGCGGGAACTGTGAGAGTCAGAGACCGACCACTCGACTTGAGCTGAGACCACCGCTCGGCGCCGCCTCCGCCAAACCCCAGTCATCCATCTCTCCAGTCCGCCTCACCAGTCACATGTTACCGTAAAAACAATTTTGTTTACATGCAAGTATAGTAAAAAAAAAAAATTTGTTTCATTTACATAAATGTACGAATAAAAAAAAAATTTTACATGAAAACACTGTCAATTTTTTTTTCTCATTTACATGAAAGTACGATAAAAAATAAATAAATTTCATTACCCTTAAAGTTTTGTTCTAGATCCGTCACTGATAGTACTTGAGGACGAGATTCAACAACAATGAAAGCCTTAATGATTGATTCTTGACTTTCTCTCTCTGTAGAAAATGTGGTATGAAGATGAGTGAGTGAGGGAGAGGTTGGTGGCTAGGGCTAAGGCCCTCCTCTCCATTTTTTGTCTTTCGCTTCTTGCTTCCTTTAGTCCCTGAGCTTTGCCTTTACATTTACGAACCATCAAAGTGTCAGTTTTCAAGATTTACAGTATGAAACTGGCAAAAAGAATCAAACCATATAAACGAAAATAACAATTTACTTTTTAAATAAACTATTAAATACATGTCACACCTTTATAATAAACCTTTTAATTAGCTATACCATATTTGAGTTACACAAACGGGTTAACATGTGGAGTTCGCCATACAAATAAACAAGGAGAAAAACTATAATATAATGTAACTTTTCTTTTACTAAACTACAATTTTTTAGAGCTACAAATTAAAGTTACTAGACTCGCCAATGCTCATGGATTACTAACCTTATCATAAACACATACCAAATATGGAGAAGTTTTCACTAAAAATGATTTTTCGCTAAAAAATCTTAAAAAGTGGGTCTAACGAACTTCGATTTATCTCATTCCAACGACGTTGGAACCGTCTCATCGAACTCTAACCCGGACGCAAAAACCTAAACCCCCCTCCACCCACACCTCCAAAAACCTAAACCCCCCCTCCAACCCTACCCTGAAAAGCATAAAACCACCACTCGCCATCCCCCCTCCTAAAAAAAAACCTAAGCCCCCACCCCCCCAAAAAAAAAACCTAAATCCTAAGACTAAAATCCTAAAATTCAACGTCAAAAGCTAAACCCTAAATGCTAAAATTCTAGAGTTCGACGATACGGTTCCAACGCCGCTGGAATGAGCTCAATCGGAGTTCGTTTGATATCGTTTCTTAATGTTTTTGTTTTTTCTTAGATTTTTTTAGCGAAAAATTACTTCTTATTTGAAACTCCTCTACCAAGTATATCTCTTTTTTTAACGGCAACACCTAGATATTTTAGGATAATTGGGTTTCCCTGGGGCAACACCTAGAACATTTAGGGCAGCCTAACACAGGAGAAACCTCCCAACTAAATAAACACCCTAACCTGATCACAGACCTTTTTTTTTACTGTATATATCTATTGTTTCAGTTTTCATGAAACTATCGAACAATTATTTAATCTCTTAATTTTATCTTATATTAGGGTGAAGGGGGCACAACCCTCACAAAAAAACTACCCTAATAAAAATACCTAATAAAGGTGTGCCACCTCATGTTTACCCAAATTCAACCCTAATACCCTAAAGGGTCGGAGGCACAACCCTAATACCCTAACCCCCTTATTCATTTGTTCCATCCAATCATTAGCTGTCCTCCTTTCTTGAAGACAAACCCGACTCGGGTATATGTACCCGCAAAAGCCAAGTTTTTCATTCGGGTACTTGGTCGGCGACAGTGTACCCACGAGTACCCGCATACCCGAAGCCCTTTACCACATATGCCCCCTTCATCCTTATATATTAACAGTTAATATAAAAAATAAGCAAAAACAAATATCGATTCCCATCATTGTCCTTTACTAGAATCTATGTTGATGCAATTCAATTTGTGGCCTCCACCCTTTCAACCAATACACGTACATCCAAGTCCAAACAGTCTTAGTCTAGACTGCATTTGAAAGATCACTTACGTAACATCATAATATGTGACTCGTTCAATTATGTGACCATGTATCCATTCAAAATTTGTATTAATACTAGGGTATAACCGTCGTTGTCTTTTTTATAGTTTGACCTGTTAAATTGTTAATATCAGTTAAAACAAATTTAACAAAATTCTATTGTGATTCTACGATTGATTTTATTGTTTCTCGAGTGTTTGGTTTAGTAGGAGGAGAAGAAAAAATTATTTTGAAATGTTGTCCGTTTAATATATTAAGAGTTAATTACATGGATAGTCCCTGTAGTTTGTAAAAAGTAACAGGTATGGGTATTAAGGGTTTGAAGTTGCAAGTATAGGTATTATCTTTTGATTGTGTAACAATATTGGGTATTAACACTAACTTCCGTTAGTTTTTCCATTAAGTTGGTGTAAAATTACCAAAATACCCTTATATAACCAAAGGGGCCATTTATGTAATTAACTCTATTGATTTTAGAGGGGTTGTTTTTGTAACTTATTAAAAATAAAACCCTTTTTCTTCTTTCTCTTTTGTTACTCACGTCAGACCACATAGCCGTCGCCATTTTTGGAATTCCAGTACAAAGATTGAAACAAAGGGTGGGGGCTTGGATTGGAATTCCAATACAAATATCGAAACAAAGGGTGGGGGCTTGGTTTCTTCCCCACATAGTCGTTGCCCGCTTGCTCTATTTTCCGGCAATTGCAACCACAACCAGAGACTCCGGCAGTCTCATCAATGGAGGTCACCAAGAACAACGCCCACAATTTGTTGCTCAATTGCCAAATACTGTTAGATTTTGGTTCCAATTTATTCAGGTCGGCGTTCATCGAATCACGCAAGTAATCGAAGAAATTGACTGGAGGAATGTTATCATTTAGCTCCGGCATGGTTCTTCCACCGTCTGAGAAGGAAAAATCTGGTAGCAGCATGAAGAACGGCTTAGATTTCGACCTAGACCCAGCAATCCGATGGTGATTAAATACACCCGTCATTAAATCTTGCCGGAAAATCGAATCCCGTGAGTGGTGGTGGATGGCGGAGGTTTAACAGAGAAGGAGAATGGGAAATGGGGTGGCGGCTACCGGACGGTGGTGGGAGTGGTGACGGAGATGAAGGAGATGGTGGTGGGTTCAGGTGCCGGTGGATGAAGGAGACGGTGGTGGGTTTTTTTACCTCTTTTATATTAATTAGACTTAATTACACAAATGGTCCCTCATATATGAAAACTTACATAATTAGCCTAAATATGTGAAATGACTTAATTGCTCTTCAACTTAACAAAAAAACTAACGAAAGTTAGTCTTAATACCCAATACTATTACAAAATTGAAAGCATAATACCTATACTTGCAACTTCAAACCATTAGTACCCATACCTGTTACTTTTCACAAACCACAGGGACTAACGGTGTAATTAACTCATATATTAATTTTACATACATGTATATGTACATCAAAAACTTTATGGATCTGTATTACATAATACAGTTAGGAACATTATTTATAAAAAAACATTATAATCAGTGGCGAAGGTAGTAACTGGGGTACGGGTTAAGCGAACCTAGTGAATTTCGAATTTATGTAGAGTGTATATTACGAGATTTTAGGTTGACCTTAATCATTTTCGGAGGTTAACCCAATTGGTTTTAAGAAACAAGATTTGTGACCTCAAACCTTGAAAAAGAATTGTATAAACTTTTAACTCAATAAAAAAATTAATGCTTAATAATTAGTAGTTTGGTTTATTTAAAAATAAAAATATTAAACTCAAATTAGTTTTTGTAGGCTAAAAATATAAACTCATTTAGTTACTTATTCTAATAAGCCCAAAGATAAATTATAACTTAAAACTTATTTAAATAAAACCATGAGTACATAACCCATTAACCCAAATATACAATTTTCTTAACATTTAAACCTAACTCTAAAATATCTCTCGATAGGCTGTTGAATCAGGAAAGTAACAACATGACCAAGTAACCCAACAATTCAGCGACTTGAGACCACCAACTGGCCTCCACAGACCAGTGACTAACCCACCGTCTGACCGCAGACCATTGTCTCCGCCTCTCCGACAACAATGCAACAAGGTTAGTTTTTTATTGTTTAACCTTATATAAACTAGACGTGTTTATATATATTCAAACTTCATAAAATGTTAGATTTTGAGGTTTTTAAACTTGATTTATGTGGAATTTTATGTTGATTGTTATTTGTTGAATGAAATTTTTAGACTTAAATGCTTAAAGGCTTGAATATTTTACTAAAACTTGAAATTTTATGGATTATGAAACCATATTTAAGAAAATACTAACCCCATACGAAAAAAGATTAGAAATTATGAAACGTTTTTTAGAAAAATACTCGACCTAATCACCGAACTGAACTGAAACGACCCTAAAAATCTTATGCCCAACTTCTTAAAAGTTTGTGCATCGGAAAAGATTGATAAATGATCCCCTAGAAAAAAGAATTTAGCTTTGCCACTTCTTTATTCTAATAAATGAATCTAAAGAATGACAGGTGTTATTATCATTTTTTTTCTCATCAAAATCTTCTAACTTATCATATTTTAAGTAAGTTTGAATTTTGAAATTTAATTATGTTAATGTTTTTACTTTTTTTAAAAATGTTATAAATTTGGATTCTAATTATTACTCAATTAAGGAAACAAAGAATTTTATTTCTTATTTTACATATTATTTTAATTTTTTTTACACATTATTGTACTTTTATTTTTTTATTAAAAATCCACATGTAATACATGGGTATATAACCTAGTATTATAATAGACGTTGACGGTTGATATATACAAATAAAAACTAGATCTGTTCGTATACGAATATATGTGATAGAAGACGTGGTCACGAAAATATGAACGGTGGTTTTTATGACAACCGAATAAGCAACGGAACCGAAGCCAAGTCTGTTATTATTTCTTTCTTTAACGGCTATAGGATATAGTCTTTTATTTTTATATTTCTTACGTGTAGCCAATGTTCTAATTTCAACTTCTAAGATCTCTTATGCACACTTGGTGTAGTTGCTTGTAATTTTATAAAGAGGAAAACTTCTTTTATTATGGTGACGATAGTCAAGTGCGGAGGGTGGAGAGGCGCCCACTTACTTCAGGCTAAAACTACAAACCGTGTTAACTTTTTAAGAAAATATAAGTTAGACACTCATCAGTTTGATACCAACAAATTGAGATGTAATTTTCGATGATTTACATCAGGCGCACACTTGGTAAACCGTATGGGTAATGTGTAACGAATGAGGGAGAGACGGAGAGAGGGAAGAGTGGATTTTTTAGAGAGAAAAATGGTCAGTCAAATGAGCAAAAATAGTGTAGCAAAATTATTTTTAATAAAATAATTTATATATGTCATAAGTTAATTAAAATTATTTTAGCGAGCTAATCTCAGCTTGAAAATTAAACGAGCCAGCTCGACTCGACTTATTTATTTACGAGTTGGTTTCGAGTTTCACTCTTTTAGATTTTAGTTGTTATATTTTGAACTAGTTTTAAACCCCGTGTAACATACGGGGTGAAACGTTAAGATTATATTGATAAATATCTTAACACATTTTTTTCTACAAATATGATATCAAACTTAATTAAAAAACTACTAATTATATATTAGCAAACTTTATTGTAACACATATTTATTTAAAATACAAAAGTAGTATTTTTATATTTTATAAATAAAACTAAAATTTTGGTTTTTATTGATAAAATTTTAAAAATTCGCTTTTAGATAATAAAGTTTAAAAACTCGTTTTTTTTTAATATCCTATTTTTTTATTCTTGTTTTTTTAATATTCACTTTGGATGATAATTTTTTTTTAAATATGAATCAATGGTTATAATGATGAAATTGATTTGTTAAAATGTTTATTTATGTAATCTTTTAAAAAATAAACTAAATATGGAAATATTGAATGGAGGATGTAAATATGGTTTTTGAGGGAAAATGAATGTGAGGATGAATATTGCATTGACACGTGACACAAAATTTAGTTTTTTTTTATTATAATAGAGATTTAATTTTGATCGCGGTGTCAATGTCAATAAAAAACTTTTATAAAAACTACTACTTATCTACCTTAGACTGTAGACATGGAAGTGGGATTGTCGAATCCACAGGGAATTAGTGGAAAGTTAAATTGCTTATTTTAGTAAATTGAAATTAAAACACAGATCAAATAAAGATGTAACTCACTCCCAAACTTCAGGTTCTAGGCTTATGTAAAACTCAATTGCTCAATGGACACCACATAGACATAGTGTTGGAAAATCAGTTGAAACAGTAATTGAAGACAGATTCTTTGTCAGAAAACTTATGCAAGTAGTTTTGTCACAAACAAGTATAATCCAACTACCTAATTTATAAAGACCAAGTTACCCACTTTAGTCACCCAACCCTACTACTAGGTTTTATCATCAACCAAACACAGATTGTAAAGCAGAAAACTCAAAGCACAATAATAAACTGTTTAATTCTACCAATACATCAATCTATAAAGTTATTGTCAGAAACTAACAAGATCCAAACATGAACAAACAAAATCAAACATAAAAACCTAAACGAACCATCCGCCGAGAGGAAGCCACACGCAGCTTAGCCACGCATGTTTCTCAGACACACGAGCATAGCTTCAATAGATGATCTGGAATGACTTCTGCCTTTGAAAATCGCCCTCTAGTCGTTCAAGAAACTCCCAAGAATGAATGATGACGGCCTCTAGGGTTTAGGCTTGAATATATGGCAAAGATCTCAAAATCCCTAAGTTTTCTCACTTTTGGCGTAGGCAACGCTGATTTGGCGTAAGATACGCCCAAAACCAAACTCCTGCGCTGACTCCCTTGATCAACGCAGACTCAAACGCCAAACATGTTTCCCGCGTAAGCTGCGCCGGGTTGGCGTAGGCTACGCTAAAACCTAAAATTCATATCCGGCTCATCGAGCTACCCCAAATCGATATATTATGGGCCCTGTGATTCAATTTCTTGCTCAAGATATGCTTCTATGAAGTTTTGAACTCTAGAATTTCCTGATAAGCCGCCATCTTTGCATAGTTTCGCATTCAATCCTTCTACTTCATCCCAAATGCTTACCAAAACGCGTACTTAGAATCCAATCACCTGTAATAGACACAAATACAAATACCAGCGTAAAACCGACTCGATATACAAAGTAACACCCATAAAATTGTACGAACTAGACTCTTAAACACGGGATATTTAACCTTACATTACATCCCCACACTTAAACTTTTGCGTCCCGAAAAAGAATAATGCAATGGAATCATAATCAGAAACTTGCAACGTATACTTTCATTATACACAGCACAGATTTCAGAACACGTTAATTGTAACAACCGGTATTTCGATCCGATTAAACCCAGCCACCAACCTATCGAGCCCCCGATTCTGTGATCTAACATATTATACATTACCAAGCAGTCAGTCTATCTATGAGTCTCACATTTAGAAAACTACGACTCAGCCTAATTCCATCTCAAGGTTATGTTTAGGCTCGGGTTAAACCATACAGATTTCCCACCATTATAAACACGAATTTATATGTTTTAAAAATTAATAATGGATAATGGAACGATGAATGAATGATTTAGCTTTGATTAATATTTTACGATTAAACCTAACCCAGTGATGTTTCAATCAAGCTGGAACCTGATATATGACACGTAGGCTGCAGCTTTTAAGCAATGAATTACATAAGCTTTGGAACATGGGTGTATCCTTCAAGTCACCATCCCGAAGGGAAACACGTAAACCTAACTTAGATATCCAATTATTGATCACTTAAGTCCCGCCCATGGGTGTATCCTCCAAGTCACCATCCCGAAGGGTAACACATAGGTTGAACCTAAGCTTTCAATTTAATTAATTAAGAACATTCAATTGATGGATTATGGATTGCGGGCGTCACCAACTTTTGGATTTATTTTCATAAAAAAAAAGCGGCGTGTCAAAATTTTTAAAAACCTATAAATTCTTGTTTATAAAGGTACCTATCACCCTATTTTGACAAGATATCCTGAATTAATTATTCATTTTAATCTACATACAGTATCGGGATATTTAAGCTCGTAAGTCGGTTGGGTCTACCAAAACGTTATAAATTAGACATGTTTTTTTACTTTTATTTATATAAATTCCACACGCAAATTCCCGATTGTACTATCATTTTCCATTTAAGTGCACAAATTCTAATCCAGTGATATTTTTTGAAAATTTTTAAAATTTTTCTATGGATTTTTATGATTTTATGACTCAAACTACAAACCTGGACTAAGGTCTCCCCTTCCCACACTTAAACTCGACATTGTCCTCAATGTAGGAAGAGCGAGTCTAAAAATAAATATACAAAAATTAGAATACTTAGCTGGACAGACGATCGTATAGCATTTCATTCACGATTGCCAGCAAGATGTGCTAATGGGCTGCCTTTTACAATAGAATCAAATCAAACTCAAAATATCACCACCCGAATGAAAATTGAGTACGGGTGGATCAATATAAACCTGCAAAGTTAAACTAAAAAAAACAAAAACACTTGACCAATTGCATATAAAACAACGAAACTAAAAAATAAAGACCTAACTCACTTTCGTAGGAATCACGATTGCATTTAGCGCATGCAACAAGCCTTTTAAACCCCTCGGTAGCCCGAGTGGACGAGTTGAGTATCGTGAGGGTTTCTAGAGAACACACCCACAACGTTCATTTAACTAGACAAGAATTTAAACATACTAACCTTAGGCTGCCTCCTAAGAGCGCTAAGTTTAACGTCTTCAGCCAGACGCGGTGTACCTTCCTTTCATTACGGTGTTTGGAACACAAACTCCTTACCAAATGCTTCACATGCTCGGTGATAATCATCCCCATTCAATTTTGGGTTCCATGTCTGTTCCAGCTCATTAAATTCATCTTCATCTTGCATCACCCAAGATTCACCGGTTTTATGTGATTGCCTCATAAACTTTGGAGGTTTTTTTGATCTTGCCTGTGACCTTGATGGTCCTGCCTTTGAGTTGCTATAATCACTTGCACTTTCTTTCTGATGTTGCTCTGGTGGCTTTCCCATTTGTAGCCTATCATCCCCACACTTGTCGGTTACTACATCCACAACCTTATTCACCTCATTCTTCAATTCAAACATGTCAACAATCAAACCATTCTCATTTGTGCCACCCTCATCCAATTTGGACCGACGCGGACACTTGTTAGTCTTACCTGCTTTTGAACATTTAACTTTAGAAAAATAAATAAATGAATTTGTAAGCATGTCTAAGTTAAACTCACGGTTTCCAAATGTCATGCTCACTGTGTTGTCTCTACAATTGATATGAGCATTGGATGTCGCCAAGAATGGTCTTCCAAGCAAGACTCTTGATTGTTCTTTCTTCTTATTGGGCGCATAATCAAGCACCAAGAAATCCTCAGGGTAGTAGAAATCCCCGACCTTTACAGCTACTCCTCTCAACATCCCCTGTGAACGCTTTCGTGTCAAATCGGCTAACACCACGGTGGTTTCAACATGCTGGAGGGGGCCTATATCTGCCTGATCATATAGACTTCCTGGGAGGATGCTGAGAGTTACTCCATAATCCAAGAGTGCCTGATTTACCTTTGTTCCTCCAACTTCAATAGGGATAAGAGGTTCTCTTTGCTCACTTTCTTCTTCTGAGTCACCCTCTTCACTGTCATGACAGATACTTACTGCACCAACATAAGCATTATTTGAACTCGACCCTTGATGTTTCGGGTTCACTTGGGTAGTGCTTGGTAGCTTGCCCGGGTCTCGTTTCGACATCTCTTCCGCTAGCTGCCCTACTTGCTTGGATAGTGCATTCACCGTCTTATCCCGGACCTCATTATCTTTCCTCAATTCCCTGAATGCATCTTCATTTTCTTTCTTCAACCCTTTGATTTCATCCATAAGGGCATTGAATTGATTACCCCCTAGTTCCTCGCCTTCTGCAGCTCCACTCTGCTGATTTTGTGGTTGATAGTTCCTCGAATAACCTTATTGACTCCTTTGTTGATACCCACCTTGATTATTTGGACCTCTTTGATATCCTTGATTGTACCCCTGCTAGCGGTTCTGGTATTGCTGCTGTTGTGGTTGTCCTCCACCCTGCACATTAGCACCTTGAAAATTAGGGTTCAATTGATTAGAAGCATTACCATACCTGATATTAGGGTGACTTCTGAGTCCCGACTGATAATGGGTAGCAGTCATATCCTGTTGTCTTCGTTCCCCACCAAGTTGATTTACCTTTTCTGCCTTTCCTTGCTCCCTTGGGCAATTTGCCAGAACATAGCCCAACTCTTCACATCCGTCACACACCGAATACGCTTGTGACACATTCGCCATATCCTTACCACTAGGCCTACCAAGACGTGCCATCTGGATCTCCATAGCATCTAATATTTTCTGTGTCTCGTAGTCCACTAACTTTGCAGAAGTACCCTCCTACTTGCGTGGGCTTGCCTTTTTGATGTGACTGCTATTCTTTCCAGTATGTCCCAATCATCATCCACATGGTTAGAGAAGAACGACCCGTTACTGGTGGAGTTCACATCTCTCACATCCTCAGGCAGTAGACCGTCATAAAACGTTTGGATTAATTCCCACTTTTCTATTCCATGATGTGGGAAATTTCTTAGCAGCTCTTTAAATCTCTTGAATGCCTTGTAGAAAGGCTCCCCCGACTGTTGCCTAAAGTCTCTGATTGCAGCTCTGGTTTCATTCATTTTGTGCGGTGGGAAGTACTCATCCAAGAACTGCGGCTGTAACTCTGCCCATGTGGCAATACTAGCAGACGGTAGAGAAAGAAACCATTGTTTTGCTCGGTCCTTTAGTGAAAACTGCAATAGTACCAGTTTCACCTTGTCTGTAGTAAATCCCTGACCACCTATAATTCCACATATGGCTTCATACTCGGATGGGTGGGTATAGGGCTCTTCAGTAGCTCTCCCAAAGAAATGTGGGAGGATCCCTAAGTATCTAGGTCTAATCTCAAATGCGTTCCCCCTACGAACTGGTGGTATGACGAAGGATGCATTCAGGGCTAAGGCTGGGAGGAAATGACTATCCACCCCCTGATCTTTTCTGGCCATGTTCCTGTGTCTAGGTGGCTCATCTCTAAAGTTTTGTTGGTTTTGTGGAGGCTGCCTGTACCGATTCTCTCTCTCAAAATTTCCCGGATTATCCAGGCGGTGATTTCTTGGTTGGTACCCATAATTTTCCCTTGGTGGTGGTTGTACCCAGCCATCTACTCCGTCTACTCTCTGATTTCTGGAAGGGAATGCCTCCTAGTGGTTCAGGTCGTACCACTCTTCTTCTTCATCCTAGTTCTCATGTTGAGAACCGTGCTCTGGTATGTGACTTTGTCCCGGTGATAGAAGTTCATTATCCCCAAAGTCTGAATGGCTCGGGAAGCTATTATATTGATGGTATTGGTGAACATGGAAAGGTGGTAGTGGTGGTTGTCTGTTTTGTGGGAGTGGTTGATTTTGTGGAGGTTGTTGTGCGGGAGGTTGTTGGTCTGGAAACAAAAGATCAGGAAGTGGTGGACCAGGTGGGTTTGGTCCCCCACCTTGATTTGGGTCTGGGTTTGCTGGTTGGTGTTGTGACATCCTTGGACTGTCAAACTTCTCAAGAATGATTTGAATAGTTCCCTTGAGTTTTTGGTTAGCTTTTGCTGTCTTTTCTATTTCTGGATCAAATAAAAGTGGTGATGTTCTTCCTGAATGTCGTGTATGCATAAACCTGTAGACCTACACAAGTCAACACACCAAAGTAGTACTGCACTATATAATGTAAATCAAAAATAGCACTTTGCGCACGTATTTCCCGGAAACGGCGCCATTTTGATCGCGGTGTCAAGGTCAATCAAAAACATTTATAAAAACTACTACTTATCTACCTTAGACTGTAGACGGGGAAGTGGGATTGTCGAATCCACAGGGAATCAGTGGAAAGTTAAATTGCTTAGATTAGTAAATTGGAATTAAAATACAGATCAAATAAAGATGTACCTCCCTCCCAAACATCAGGTTCTAGGCTTATGTAAAACTCAGTTGCTCAATGGACATCACATAGACATAGTGTTGGAAAATCTGTTGAAACAGTAATTGAAGACAGATTCTTTGTCAGAAAACCTATGCAACTAGTTTCGTCAAAAACAAGTATAATCCAATTACCCAATTTATAAATACCAAGTTACCCACTTTAGTCACCCAACCCTACTACTAGGTTTTGTCATCAACCAAACACATATTGTAAAGTAGAAAACTCAAAGCACAATAATAAACTGTTTAATTCAACCAATACATCAATCTATCAAGTTATTGTCAGAAACTAACAAGATCCAAACATGAACAAACAAAATCAAACATAAAAACCTAAACGAACCATCCGCCGAGACGCATGTTTGTCAGACACACGAGCATAGCTTCAATAGATGATCTGGAATGACTTCTACCTTTGAAAATCGCCCTCTAGTCGTTCAAGAAACTCCTAAGAATGAATGATGACGGCCTCTAGGGTTTAGGCTTGAATATATGGCAAAAATCTCAAAATCCCTAAGTTTTCTCACTTTTGGCGTAGGCAACGCCGATTTGGCGTAAGCTACTCCCAAAACCAAACTTCTACGCTGACTCCCCTTATCACGAAAACTCAAACGCCAAACATGTTTCCAGCGTAAGCTACGCCGGGTTGGTGTAGGTTATGCCAAAACCTAAAATCCATACACAGCTCGTCGAGCTACCCCAAATTGATATATTATGGGCCCCGTGATTCAATTTCTAGCTCAAGATATGCTTCTGTGAAGTTTTGCACTCTAGAATTTCCTGATAAGCCACCATATTTGCATAGTTTCGCATTCAATCCTTCTACTTCATCCCAAATGCTTACCGAAACGCATACTTAGCATCCAATCACTTGTAATAGACACAAATACAAATACCAACGTAAAACCGACTCGATATACAAAGTAACACCCATAAAATTGTACGAACTACACTCTTAAACACGGGATATTTGACCTTACATCAAATTTGGGAACACATTGTTGGTAATACATTAGGATTTCCCTGCATATTATGTTTTGAAATCTTATGCAAATCAGTAAATCAAATTCTTCATGTTTAATCTTCAACTAGAAATGTTTTCCCGCGTTTCGCTGCGGGTGTCGGACCTTATGGTTAAGGACTTAAAGCGGTGATATTAACGTGGATAAGCAAAAAAAATGTGGTTAAATAAATTTTGTCACGCGCTCCACGACGGAGGCGGACCTTAAACGGTTAAGGCGGTGACATTAACGTGGCTAATCACAAAAGGAAACTTGGTTAAATATACATAAAAGAAACATATGAAGTTACGGTGACTCGGTTGTAAAGATCGAAACATAGATAAAACATAGTTATATATTGGTACTTATGTTTTCCAGTCGGTGTCGTTCTCACTTTTCACGGTATCAGCACATCATCGCCAGTCGACATAACCCGCGATACCTAAAAAATACTTAATACTATATTTTAAATATGACTCTGTTTTTAACAAAATATATTGGGACGTCAAGAAAAAAAATAAACAAACGCCCCGAAAACTATTAAGGAAAACTCATGTTATATATATTACAGTAGGTAATTTGAAGGTTTAAAAACATGAGGAGATTAAATTGACATTTTACAAAGTTGAGGGGTCACTTTTACACTTTAACAAACTTGAGGGGTGAAGTGGTCGGTGGCAAATTGCCACTGACACTTGTTTTTAAGTTAGATTATAATATAGTTTCTATGTTCTTGTATTTATATTATTAATGTATTATTATGACCCGTTTTAACTAACCTTATTTTTTTCCTCCGTCAACGAGAAATCCTAAATCCATCACTTACAACAATTTAGCAAATGTACGCATAGTTTATTATGAAACTACCCTCATATCATACAAGTAAAATATAAGATTACGCCTAGCAAACTGGGCGGGTCGAGTGGGTTCGGGTCACGGGTCATATTGGGTTCGGGTCAGAATGGGTTCGGGTCAATATGGGTTAGAAGCAAAATGACTTCGGGTCAAAACGGGTTTGGAGCAAAATTAGTCCGGGTCAAAACGGGTCGTTTTAAAAAAAACTATCAATTGGGTTCGAGTCCAAATGACTTCGCCACCACCGCCGCCACCCACCCCCACCCCATCCCCACCCCGTCACACCCCACCACGCCGCCACCACCCACCCTACCCACCCCACCCCCATCTCCCGATCGCCGCCACCAACCCCACCCTACCCACCCCTCAACTTTGTAAAATATCAATTTAATCCCCTCATGTTTTTAAAGCTTCAAAATACCTTTAACAAACTTGAGGGGTGAAGTGGTCGGTGGCAAATTGCCACTGACACTTGTTTTTAAGTTAGATTATAATATACTTTCTATTTTCTTGTATTTATATTATTAATGTATTATTATGACCCGTTTTAACTAACATGTTCCTCCGTCAACGAGAAATCATGAATCCATCACTTACAACAATTTAGCAAATGCACGCATAGGTTATTATGAAACAACCCTCATATCATACAAGTAAAATATAAGATTACGCCTAGCAAATTGGGCGGGTCGGGCGGGTTCGGGTCACGGGTCATATTGGGTTCGGATCAGAATGGGTTCGAGTCAATATGGGTTAGAAGCAAAATGACTTCGGGTCAAAACGGGTTTGGAGCAAAATTAGTCCGGGTCAAAACGGGTCGTTTTAAAAAAACTATCAATTGGGTTCGAGTCCAAATGACTTCGCCACCACCGCCGCCACCCACCCCACCCCACCCCACCCCATCTCCACCCCGTCACACCCCACCACGCAGCCACCACCCACCCTACCCACCCCACCCCCATCGCCCGATCGCCGCCACCAACCCCACCCTACCCACCCCCACCCATCACATCGCCGCCACCACCGTCGCCACCACCATCGCCCGATTGTTGTTGTTGTTGTTGAATAGAGTCACAATTAATGAACTGAACCATCTTGTATTGTGTGTTGACTGACAAATGATCTACATATCGTATTTTATAGAGTAAATTACAAACTATATCCTTTATGTTTATACCAAATTGTAAATTATGTCATTTGTCTTCAAAAATTACATTGGATGTCCTTTTTTAAAACTTGTACACACATTTTGTCCTTTGCACTAACACCCATCCAAAACATTTGTTAAGTAAGGTTATGTGCCTTTCAAACAGGGGTATTTATGTCTTTCTACCCCTTCTTTTCTCCATATTAATTAATAAGCACATAAATTAGAAAAAAAAACATAAAACGATAAAAATAGGATTATTGGATTTTAATAATCCCACCTTTTACCAATTGGCCAATAATAATCCCAACTGAGAATATTCTTACCACCGTTCCTTACTTTCAAACTATTTTTTTTACATTGGAGCCCCCGTTAAAAAAAATTAACCCCGTTAGAGTTTATATGACGTAGATATCTGCAAACCGCTGAAAAGTTGAGACAAGCTAGCAGTGGTCTCGTGTTGGCTTTTGAAATTGGCTTTGGTGGTGTTTAACTGATCTCGTTAAACACCACCGTTGTCTCTGTTTGGACTTTCCAGACCCACGAGACCAGTTAAACACCACTTGAGCCAATTTCAAAAGCCACCACGAGACCACTGTTAGCTTGGCTCGGCTTTCCGGCGGTTTGCAGATGTCCACGTCATATAAACTCTAATGGTGTTAATTTTTTTTAACGGGTTGTCCAATGTAAAAAAATTAGTTTGAAAATAGGGACCGGTGGTAAGAATATTCTCATTTGAGATTATTATTCGTGAATTGGTAAAATGTGAAATTCAATAATCCTAAAAAATAAAAGGAAGAATTATCAAGCGCTGTCTCTCTCTGGTTACTCTCTCGTGTTTCTCATCACCATCAACTCCGGGCAACACCACCACCTTAGCACCACCACATACAACAAATCATTTTTGAGTTATCCAGATTTGTTTTCGGTCACATATGTATGGTCAAATTGGGTTTTGATTTGGATAATGAACCAATCGTATCATTTCAACATCCTTTGCCAGATCCATCTTCATACTCTCAATACTCATAAACTAATCTCCCAACTTGTTTAAAGTTGCGTCAATAAGAGACACGATTTTCTCCTGGGACCAACACGATGGTAGAAAGGGGCGACCGTAAGAAACCCTAATTTCTTAGGTTTAGAAGAAGATGTTGAGGTGGTCTTGATTGGAAAAGCTTCCGGCTTTTTTTGGTAATGTTGATTGTTTTGTTGTTTTTTCTCTTCCCCTCACCAGGTTGCACAACGAGGATGACGATGGTGGCGAGTTCACAAGGGGTAAGCAGCTTAAGTAAGGTTTTTTTATTACCAACGATGGTGACGAGTGAAGGGTTTCCGGCGAGTTCAAGGTCTGCTGGAATTCGTGAGGTGCGACGGCAGTGATTTTGGGAGTGGTGGTGGTGGTGGTGTACAAAGAGTGTGTTGGGGGGGGGGGAATGGTAGGTGTTTCTGAAATGATTAAATTATCTTAGTTTTATATTTCTAGATAAAATTACATTTATTGTTCTTTATGGTTTAAAAGACCAAATTACCCTCATGTGTATGACACATGATCAGATTTTACAGAAAAATATAACCTCGGTTAATGTAAAGGAATAAATGTGTGTAAAAGTTTAAAAAAAAGACATCCAGTGTAATTTTTAAAATCAAATAACATAACCTGCAATTTGCTATAAAGATAAAAGGATAATTTACTCTATTTTATATTACTTCATGTTGGATCCTACAACTTGTAAAAATTATCTAGTCGATACCGACTCCAAGGGAAGTCTTTTATGTTTTTTAAGTCCAAAATACAAGCACATAAAAACTAAAGGAATCACTCCGAGATGCATCCAAAAAGCAAACGAACATAAAAGCACCAGGGTAACGAAGAAGTCAAGAAAAACACATGGATGAAGGCGATTGGCACCATGCGAATCCACAAGAACAAATGAACTTTATTCCCATCCACCAAAATAAACTTATTAAGTTAGATGTGTGAATCATATCGGGTTGACACGTTGAAATGTTAAATCTAAATGCGATCCATATTTTTATTCGTGTTAAAAATATCAACCCTAACCGGTAAGACATTTAAATTATGTAGCCCAAGCATGATCATTTTAACTCATTTATCTAAACGTATAAAAAGGGTTGGCGTATAATAATCAAGTTGTAAACGTGTTAATTAATTGGGTTGGTGGATTGTAAAAAATGGGTTAAACGGGTTATAAACGGTTAATGGGTGACTTGTTTAATTAACCAGATTGGCAGGTTGAAATATTTAATTAAACTTGACCGTCAATCCTAACATGACTCGTTTTTAAACGAGTTAAATATAACAACACAAAATCTAATTATTTTTCTGTTGTGTTTCAGATCATATTGAAAATTTCCGCCCATAAATAATTAATAATATGAGTGTGTGGATTGATTAATTAAAATTGTGATTACATAAAATAATTTACAAACATATTCGATATCAAATATAAAAAGAGTGCTAAACTAAATTATCTATACTATATAATAAATAAAGCTTTTTACATGTCATGTGTCGTCTCCATATTCATTCGCGTCATTTTTTCCCGTCTCTCTCTCTTATTAAATACACCTCTATATTTTAAAAATAATTTATTTTTAAAGAAAATACTAATTATATTAATAAAACATTTTATTTTAAATTATCCCTAAATTTTGAAATATAATTATGTAACTTATATTTTGAATCAAATAATAATAAAAGTCAAGTTGCATTAAATAGTAATTAACGTATTTTTTAACCCAATTATATATTAATTTTTACATATTTTGAATTTTGTTTTCTATCATTCGTATATGTAATACATTTTTACACATTTAAATATATACATAAAAATTTAAAAATTTGATGTATTGATATTTTTTACCTCGAATGTAGACACAGGGTTCTAAGCTAGTTATAAATATAAAAAGACATAACGAACTTTTGGTCAAACAAATTACAACCCCTATAAAATTTAATGGGCTTCTGTAATAAAGTAAATAATAATAACTAGAAATTATGTTCGCGCGATGCGGCGCGTTTATGAACCTAGCAACGCGTGCTACAACGATGACACTGACGTGGTTAAATATATAAAAAAATCTACGAAGTTACGGCTATTCGGTATAAATAGAAAAGACTATAGTGTAAACACACTGAAACGAAAAAATCGCTAGAGAAAAAAAACCTACTAGAAAAAAAGTATATAAAAATATTGGAAAAATAATTAAAAAAAAATAAAATATTATCATCCTTCAATTGGATTCGAACCCAGAAAAACAAAGTTAAATTAGCACACAACTTACCATTCCAACCACATCAACTTTTGGTTATAATATTGAAAAAAAAACATATTTAAAGATTAGTATATGGTTGAGTTGGTGGTCTTTCATTAGCACAGAACTTGTGTTTTAAAGGCTAGTAAAATATAAAAGAGTAATTTTATAAACGAATATAAAAGAAAAGTAAAAGAAATTTGAGGGGTATAGTAGAGGATTTTGTTTAGAGATAAATTTATAACTTTAGATATTTGAGAGACATATTTAAAAGTACAGAAAGTGAAGGGTCTTATTTGAAAATAATTATACTTGGAGGGGTGTTTTGTGATTTTTTGGTCTTGGAGGGGTGTTTTGTGATATTTTGGTAGGTGTTGGCGTTGGATTGGACGCCGACCTTGTAAATTAAGAAGTAGTAAATATATATAATAACAAATTGTTTAAAGTTTATAATGTTTAAACTATATCTAAAGTCACGGTTTCTAGCAATGAAAATAGCAACATTTACAAAGTGTATGTAAATCAGATCGCAAAATGATTCTGCCCCTCCCCAAACCCTAAAAAATGTGGAAGATAAGTTAAACACCGGGTACATCATTTAATGTTACGATAAATATTTAAAAAAAAGTAGTAATTTTGCAGATACATAAAACAATTAATTAAAAAAGATTTTTATTCAAGGATTTGTATTTGTACAAAATCAGTTTTTATATAAAAACTAAACATTTTTTTAATAATATTATTGTAACACCCCCAAAATCCTATTATGACTTATAAATAATTTGTGGAAAACTATGTAAAGGAAATAAGTTCGGCGGCCATTATTGACAACGCGTGAAAGATAAAGATTAAGGGTTTAAACCATAGCCTCCTTTCTCCGTTCTTTTCATCATTCGTCAACAATTAAAAATCCTAGAGAGAGAATTGATGTTTTTAAATCAAGATCGATCCATCGTCATTCTCCGTCGATAGAAGAAGCCTCATCAAGAAATTGAGGTTAGTTGCGAGCTCTAATCTTCGTTTTTGATGAAACAGGTAAAAATGGGTTTTTGAATCAAAATGTTTGATTTTTATGTATGAAACGACTTGCAAACGTTGGATATGGGTTTGTACACAATAAACAAAGAGTTTGAACGTAAAAAGTTAAGAATTTGGATCAAAATCACGACTGGAAGTGAGTTCTAGTTATGGTGAAAGTTCTGGCGAACTTTCGTCGGCCGACGAAAGTTTCAGCCAAAGCCCGTCATTGCGAAAGTTTTATGTCGAAAGTACCAGAACGCAAGTTCTGGCGAAAGTTCCTCAATGAAAGTTGTGAATGGTGAAACTTTCGGCTAAAGTTTAGCTAGAACTTCATTGTTTCAGCCAAAACAACGTTCTTGTCATTCAAAACCCTATCTTTTGCATGGACTCAATTCTAGCATGTTTTGACATCATGGTTCAAACTTTATACGTCCAAATCGTGTGTTTAGTACTCAAAAGGCTAGATCTACGTTTTCTAGTCAACCAATACGTAAAAATGTAATCTTTTTAGTTAAAAACTCCATCTCAAGCTCAAAACTCGATTCTTAAAGAAAAGTAGGAGACTTGAGCAGATTTCATACCTCGGGCTCAAAACATGTGTAGTCCTCATATATTCTTCCCTTTAACGACTCTCTTCAATAGTGAAGCGAAATACGACTCAAACCCAATTTTTTTTCCTTGATGCCCAAAAACTCGACCCAAACCAGCGAGAACTTGCACATGGTTTTCTCAGGTGTGCTGGGGGTGGGGTGGGGGTGGGGAAGGGTTGCAAGGGTTTTATACGGGTGTTTCCCACTTTGAGATATTTTCATTTGATTAGTTAAATGAGCAAACACGAACAACCGCCACGTTCATTTAATAGTGTCCGTGAACGTTCGGTAATTTGTTCATTCATGTTTATTAATGTTTGTTTGTTACAAGCTTTAGTATATTTTAAACTTTTTACCATTAAAATTAATTTTTTATATGTTCGTTGATATTGTTAAAAAAACAAACACAGACTAGTTCATTTTCTTTAACAAACGAACACGAACACAAAGTTTCGTTTACTTATGTGTTCGTGAACCGTTCGTTTGTCCGATAAAAGCTTAACGCACGAACATGAACAATGTCTCGTTCGATTATGTTCATTTACAACCCTAATATTTAACGGATGTCCGCTCTCTCCTTCACGGCATCGTTGTCCAGACATTACCTCTACGAATCACCTTTTTCTCTCTCCCCCTCCACGTATCACCCCTCGTTTCTCTCTTCTCCACATTTCATAGAATTGCCATTGCTTCCCACAAACCATCCATGGTCAATAAAATATTTTTACTCGAATACTCGTTCTTTTATAAATCGTAGTTTCTTATAAACTCATGTTTATTATAGTATTATAAAAATGCAAAATTATCATATTAAAATTAAGAAATGGTAGGTTTGAGATTAGACTAGAGGTAGGTTGGGTTGCAAAGTAGCATGATGCCACATGGAACCGGTAACGTATTTAATGATTGTATTTAAGTTTTATTTTTGTCAAAAGTCATGTTATTCATTAACTTCCATACATGGCATCGTGTTATTTATTCATTTTCCTTATCCAACCACGTTTCATTGTCGGGTTCTTAGATGAGATGAGATAAGATCTTTGGACCTTGTCTTGCCAACTTGATTGTTTATATTTAACAACTCTTCTCGGTCTAAACTCTATTACTCTTGGTATTCACAAGTAGTGAAGTATATTACTCTTTGTATTTATACGGTGGATACATGATATTCACATGTAGTGAAGTATATTACTCTTTGTATTTATACGGTGGAAATGGAACCCGTGAACCAGACCAATAGATGGTGGGTTGGTCTCAAGTTACTCGGGTTACCATCAAATTTCTTCTCCACGGCTTATCTATCATGCAATGGCAGTCTTAAAAAGCCTATCGTACGTATTATCACAACAAAAATGTGTTGGTTAACTTTAATTGTAGAGTAAACTATGGTTTTAGTCCCTAAGGTTTGGGCTAATTTCTTATTTTAGTTTATTAGTTCTAATTTCAATTTTTAGTCAGTGTGGTTTCTAATTTATCTCAATTAGCTACGCACTTTTAACTCCGTTTAACTTTTATGTTATTTTTTATATAAAAAGACTAAAATTCCCCTATTTTAAATGAAGGAATACAATAAAAAAAAGTATATAAACCCCTTTCTTGTCTTATTCCACAATCTCTCTGTTCTCTTTACCTAAGTCCCCAACCCTAGATCCAAACCCTTTTCTCCACCATCACCGGTGGCGGCGTACAGATCACCACTACTGCCAGCGAGTCCACCACTGGCGCTACTGCCAGCGAGACCACCACCGGCGCTACTGCCAGCGAGACCACCACCGGCGCTAACTTTCTTTTTAAGTCTGTTGGTTCGAGCTTGCTGGCACTAGAACTAGAAATGAGTGGATGGCAGTGAAAACAGAGCTACGGTAAAGCCTTCAGCACCAACAGATCAAGAAAACTTGCTGACTTCGAGAGATTTGCTATGAACCGTTAATTTCATTTTGATGATCGTCTATAATTTGAACAAGTGAGCGAATAGATTTCTACTATTGGAACACTTGGAGGGAGAGGGAGAGAGAGAGGGAGGGAGGGAGGGAGGGAGGGAGGGAGAGAGAGAGAGAGAGAGAGAGAGAGAGAGAGAGATGAGGGTTGTTTATATGATGTAATCCGAAGGACATGGTGGTGGTCGTCGAAGTTTAGGTTTTGATTTTGGTTGTGGTGTACACCACTTAAACACTAGGATGTCCTCTTGATGACATTTTTTTTGTTCATTTACTATTTTATTACACAAAGAAATAAGAATCATTTAATACATATTTAATTCTAAGTAAAGAACCGTAAGAACTATTGGTTTATACACAAACGGTTATTTGTTCATTTCGTTTTTTTCTCGACCACAACTTCTAGTTAGTAAAAATATATGGTAAAGCTCTTATAATTCCTTCCTTAAAACTGGTTATTTGTAAACACACATTATTTATTTTATTTTAAAATACTCTAGAGCATATATCCCTCTTGTATTTTTTTAACAATTGTCAACTATAACAATGATTTTTAACTTGAATAAAAAAAGTAGAAGTGTAATTGTAGTTGGTTTCGATTAGAACAAAATTGACTTTTTAGTAGATAAAGTTTAATTTGATAAAACTATGTTTCACGTGATAGACGTGCTCATTAAAAACTCTGCTTCATACATCGAGTCTCGTACCTCACTACGTGTGATTTTGGCTCATTATAGACTCAAAAAATGCACCTTTTGACCTTCTTATTCAAAAGTCAAACATATGCTAACACTACACCACTTCTGTGTACTTTCCTCGTTCTTACTCTATTGTTAGCCAAACCCTCAAACTATTTATGTATCAAACCCTGGATTCTAGGGCCCACGTGTGTTCGCGGACTCTACTGACCTAGGAAATGGAGACTCGGATTTCATCGTACGGCAACAACTGATACTAGGGCAAAGATTATATGTTCGCGTGGCCTTTTGGGTTAGCCTAACTATGTTGAGGAGTGTCACTTTTCAACTAGGTTTACTAATTTTGGCTTGATCAAGTGAATCATTGTGTCACCATTACTTGTTGACTTTAACCTTTTTTATCACTTTTGTCATCTAGATTCACTTTACGCCAATGGTTTTTGCCTTCTTGGATAACCATGAGTAGAATCTACTTTAACTTCGGTTTATTTCATTAACTGATATCATCAGTGGTGGAGTTGGAACAATTAAAGTTGAGGTGGAAAACATCACACACAAAAAACCAATTTTTTTCTCATCAAATAAAGACCATAAATCCAATTTTGAAGGATATGAAACCATATACGAGACCATACGATTCCTGATCGCTAAAGCATCACCATTGTAAACTTCTATTAAAGCTTTGTAGACGGTATCGAACACCCGACAACAAATCTCGCTCACCACCAACTCCAGCAACCACCACCATCATCTTCCCCGACGTGGAGATGGTTTAATTTGCAGGTCTTGAAAAGGATATTGTAAATGTATATTATGATGCACAAATTGTTTTCAGAACCGGACCGGTTGAACCGGGTTTAAAAACCGGATTATATTATATGACAACGGTGTCTTTTGAGTTAAAAAAACATTACGTTACAAATCGAAGAAATTGTTTCTTTGCATGGCTTATCATTATAAAAGCGATTAAGAAAGGAGTAAGCACAGATGTAAAACTTTTTAACGTATATATTAAAGCAATTAAGAAGAAGAAATTGTTTCTTTGTCTGTCTTATATTACTCTTTATTAACGTATATATAGATGTACAACACATCCATCTAATCACCATAAGTATATTTTAACAACTTTTAGGTTAGCTTGTGAAACACACCACTTTTTAAAAGAACAAAACTTTAACGCGCGGAAGTCTTAACCCATGAAATTTTTTTTTTTACCTCTCGCGTAGCGCGAGGAAACAGGCTTCCTCCCTCGCGATACGCGAGGGAGTCAAAATTCCAGAAAGTTTCATTTTCAGCAGTTTTCACACTTAGCCATTTTTCCAACTTTTTCCAAAATACAAGACAACAATTTTGCCCAACACATGGGTTTTAATCAAAAACCCCTTCAACCACATGATCACAATCCAAAAACATGTTTTGTTTATCAAATTACAATCAAAAAGGGGAATTCCACCAAATCATCAAAACATGAAAATATGCATACGAGGATCCGCCAACGCCTTGGACTTGACTTTGACTACCTCGGAGCTTTTCCTACATTCACCACACATATCACCATTAGTAATGAAGATAAATTCATAACAAACAAGTAAATTCCTACTTGTTTCACCCATTCACCCATTTGACATGTTTCAACCCAAATTGTCATTTAGGCTACATATTCTTGCACCCTTACTACAAGTTTCAATTATGATCAACACATGATCCATTTCCATTATGGCACAAAGGCCATAACTCCTTTTCATTTATGATCAACACATGATCCATTTCCAATATGGCACAAGGCCATATCTCCGTTTCATTTATGATCAACATATGATCCATTTCCAATATGGCACAAAGGCCATAACTCCTTTTCATTTATGATCAACACATGATCCATTTCCAATATAGGTTAACACTATAACCACATTCATTCATTGCACATACTAAATCATTCACAATTTATCATATCACAAGTATGCACACAACCACATAACTCATAATCCATAAAATTCACCATTTATCATCAATACTAAGTAAGTGCATAGGCACTTACCTTTTGGGTTAGACGACTCCGCTCCGCCTTCTAGACCCACAATTTGATTGCCTAAACATACACACCTAGTTTAGTAATCTAATCATTCATTCAAAACACATACAATTGAGTTTACCACTCAAATTTCTATTTTCAACCCAAATTGACCCGTTTGGGTTATTTCCATATCCAAACACCCCCTTTAATCAAGAACTCAACTCAACCACTAGAATTCTCTTTCCAATACCTTGACACTAATTTTTATCAAACTAGTTTCTTTAAGTTAATTTGGGGTTTGTTTAAGTGTCTAACACCTCTATAACACTTAATCATCATCAATTTATCAATCATTCATCAAAACCCCAAAACCCCCAATTTCCTCCATATGAACCCTAACTTTCAAAAATCAAAATCAAAGGGTTCCATGGTGTTGTTCACCTTCCTACACCTTTAGTTTAGCTAGATTATCAATAATCTAACACCATTTTACCACATGCAACCATAATTTCGGGTTTTCAACAAAACCCAACAAGAACACCATAAATGGTGGATCAAAGAGGAAGAAATCACTTACTTGATGTTAGAAAGGTGATGTGTGAGCCAACACCTTCAAGTTACAAGCTTCAAACACACGAATTTTGGCTTCAACCCGATTTCTCCTCTCTTCCTCTTCTCTTGAACGACCCAACTCCAAAAATGAAGTCAATTTTGACTTCTAAGGGTCAAATATGGCAGATTTGCCATATTTCACCTTTAGCCCCTCTACTTTCAATCTTTTCCATTTCCTTCCATAACTAGTTAAAACTAGTATATCCCCGTTACTAACTTGAAACCCGCTTGTTTCAACTTATTTCTAAAATATTATTTTCACCATAATATTTATTAGAATTATTTATTTATTTATAACGAGACCCGGATTTTGGTTCGTTACAAATCTCCTCCCCTTATTTGGGTTTCGTCCCCGAAACCCGACTTCACATAAAAAGGTTCGGATAGCATTTGAGCATCTCTTCCTCGGTTTCCCAAGTCATTTCCGCCCCCTTTCTATGCTTCCATCTAACCAATACTTGGCTAATCTCTTTATTACGTAACTTCTTCACCTTCATATCCAAGATTGCCACCGGTTCTTCAACATAATTCAACTTTTCATCCAATTCGATATCGTCCAAAGGGACAAAAGTAGATTCATCCGCCAAACACTTCCGCAAATGAGACACATGGAACGTGTTATGAAGTCTACTTAGTCCCTCCGGTAACTCCAATCGATAAGCTACCGTACCCACCTTTGCTATCACCTTAAACGGCCCGATGAAACGAGGACTTAACTTCCCCCGTTTCCTAAACCGTATCACCCCTTTCCAAGGAGAGACTTTCAAAAGCACAAAGTCCCCCACTTGAAACTCAATCGCCCGCTTCCTATTATCCGCATAAGACTTTTGGCGATCTTGAGCCGCCTTCAAGCGTGCTCTAATTTGGTCAATACTATCATTAGTTTCTTTGACCACTTCGACACTACCAAGCTCCCGTTGACCAATCTCACCCCAACACACGGGTGTTCGACACTTTCTCCCATACAATGCCTCAAAAGGCGGCATACCAATACTAGAATGGTAACTATTGTTGTAAGAGAATTCCGTCAACGGTAAATGGTCGTCCCAACTACCACCAAAATCCAAGGCACACGCTCGCAACATATCCTCGAGCGTTTGAATCGTTCGCTCGCTTTGACCATCCGTTTGTGGATGATAAGCGGTGCTAAGATTCAATCTAGTCCCCATATCCTCATGGAATTTCTTCCAAAAACGAGAAGTAAATCTCATATCACGATCCGATATAATCGACACCGGCACCCCATGACGTGACACAATTTCCTTCACATACATTTCCGCCAATCTATCCGAAGAATACGTTTCCTTTATAGGAAGGAAATGTGCACTCTTCGTCAACCGATCCACTACTACCCATATCGCATCATAACCCTTTCGAGTCTTTGGTAGTTTAGTGATCAAATCCATGGTTATATTTTCCCATTTCCAAAGCGGTATTTCAAGCGGTTGAAGCTTTCCATACGGCTTTTGATGCTCCGCCTTAACCCTTAAACATGTGAGACACCTCTCCACATACTTAACAATATCACGCCTCATACCCGGCCACCAAAAATGACACCTCAAATCATAAAACATCTTTGTGGCCCCCGGATGGATAGAATATTTGGATTTATGCGTCTCGTCAAGAATAGTTGTCAAGACACTTGACAACCTAGGTATCCAAATTCTATCAAAGCATGTCTTCAAACCCATGCTATTTTCACCAAGCTTATCAACATAAGAAATCATCCGTTCTTTCTTCAAGTCGCCACCAAGTGCTAACACTTGGGCCTCCCGGATTTCATCAATAAGAGATGATGAAATTGTCATCTTAAATGACTTCACCTTGATAGGTGAATGACTTGACTTTCTACTAAGCGCATCCGCCACAACATTCGCTTTACCCGGATGATAAAGTATCTCACAATCATAATCCTTAACCAATTCAAGCCACCGTCTTTGCCTCATATTGAGGTCCTTTTGGTCAAAGAAATATTTGAGACTTTTGTGATCCGTGTAGATCGTACACTTAGCACCATACAAATAATGCCTCCAAATCTTGAGCGCGAAAACCATGGCTGCAAGCTCTAAATCATGGGTTGGGTAATTCACCTCGTGAGTCTTTAATTGCCTAGATGCATAGGCAATCACTTTCCCCCTTTGCATCAAAACACACCCCAACCCCAAATGCGAGGCATCCGAATAAACAACAAAATCCTCGGTCCCGTCCGGCAAGGATAAAACAGGCGCCTTAGTAAACTTTTCTTTCAAGAGTTGAAAGGCAGATTCTTGCTCGAGACTCCAAACAAACTTTGTCTCCTTACGAGTCAACTTCGTCATCGGCAAAGCAATCCGAGAGAAGTTTTCGATGAACCTCCGATAATAACCCGCTAACCCCAAGAAACTTCTAATCTCCGAAGGCGTCTTCGGTGATGACCATTCTTTAACCGCCATAATCTTGGATGGGTCAACGGTAATTCCTCTTTCATTAATCACATGACCCAAGAATTGGATCTCGCGCATCCAAAATGCGCACTTGGAGAATTTAGCATAAAGTTTCTCCTTTTGCAAGACTTCAAGAATCTCACGCAAATGACAAGCGTGATCACCCTCGCTCCTTGAATAGATGAGAAGATCGTCAATAAACACAATGACCGAACGATCAAGGAACGGTCTACACACCCGGTTCATGAGATCCATGAAAACCGCAGGTGCGTTGGTCAAACCGAAAGGCATAACTGTAAACTCATAGTGACCGTAACGAGTGCGAAAAGCTGTCTTATGAACATCCTCTTCCTTCACTTTCAACTGATGATACCCGGACTTCAAGTCAATCTTAGAAAACCATGACGCCCCTTGCAATTGGTCGAAAAGATCGTCAATCCTTGGCAATGGGTACCTATTCTTCACTGTCAACTTGTTCAACTCCCGGTAATCCATACACATTCTCATGCTCCCATCCTTCTTTTTGACGAAGAGAACGGGCGCACCCCAAGGTGAAACACTTGGGCGTATGAAACCCTTGTCAAGAAACTCTTGTAATTGCTCCATGAGTTCTTTCATTTCTGGCGGTGCCAATCTATAAGGCGCTTTAGCTACTGGCTTAGCACCCGGCATCAAGTCAATTCCAAACTCTATCTCCCTATCCGGCGGAATCCCCGGTAACTCGTCAGGAAACACATCTACAAATTGGTTCACGACCGGTACATCGTGAATCTCCTTTACTCTTTCATTCACATCCGCGACACAAGCCATGAACGCCTTGCACCCACGCGCCATGTACTTGGTCGCCTTCACATAAGTGCACAACCTTACTTTACCCTTTTTATCACCTTCTATGTAGATGGATTCTCCCGACGGGGAAACAAGTTGGATCGCCTTCGGTCCACATAAAATACTCGCCTTATTCTTTGACAACCAATCCATCCCCACAATAACATCAAAATCTCCCATAGCCATAGGAATCAAATCAATAAAGAAAGTTTCGCCCCCCGCTCTCAACTTACAATCTCTAAAAATGTCAAAGACAAGGAAACTCTTATCATTAGCCGCTTCGATTTCTAAGGGTTCATCTAACTTGCTACTTACAAAAGAGGAATGCTTAACAATTTTTAAGGAAACAAAAGAACGACTAGCCCCCGAATCAAAAAGAACTAGTGCAGGTAATGAGTTAATCTTGAATGTACCTGACACTACATCCGCGTTGTTCTTTGCCTCTTCCGCCGAAATGTGGAAAGCGCTTCCCTTAGGCTTTGGCGTCTCAACCTTCACCCCGCTTCCACCTTGCTGCTTTAACTCGGGACAATCCACCCTATTGGGCATTGATTAGCCATATGCCCCGGCTTTCCGCATTTATAGCATCTTGAAGAACCCTTTCTGCATTCCCCAAAATGCACTTTTCCACATAACTTACAATCTTGTGAAGAAGGTTTAACAAACGGCTTCTTACTAGGGCTCTCGCCCTTTATCTTCTTCACCACCTGTTCCACAATTTCCCTTTTTCTCTTCTCACCCCTAGCCTCTTGCCTCTTTAACTCCACCTCCCTTTCCCGACACCTGTTTATTAAATCAACAAGCGTGGTAAATGAGGATGGAGATATGCTATCTCTGAATTCCACTGTTAGCATAGCATAGAACCTATCAATCTTGCCCTTTTCGGTCGATACCACATCCGGACAAAACTTGGCCCGATCAAAGAAGGCCCCGGCCAATTCGTCAATTGACTCAGTCGTCTGTCTCACGAGGAGAAACTCCTCAGTCATCCTGTCCACCGCGGCTTGCGGGCAGTGGTATTTCAGAAAAGCCGCTTTAAATTCCTCCCAAGACATAGAGGTCACCCCAGAAACACCTCTCTCTCTACGGAGATTCAACAGCCATTCCTTTGCCCTCCCAGTCAACAGAGGCACACTGAACATTACCCTATCCTCGGGCCTGCATCTAGTCGTTTCGAAATTCGACTCCATATCCACCACCCACCGGTGGCTAAGTATCGGGTCCACCTGACCGTCGTATTCTTTCAGTTTAATCACCATGAAATCCTTGAGAGTACAACCTCGAGGTTCCTTATCTTTCTCTTTCATGACCTCTTCAAGAGAGAGCTTAATAGTTCCCCTCATTTCCTCCATCAAGAGATTTGTGGTTTGCTCAAACGCCTTGGCCACTTCTTCCTTTATCATATCTTGGATCCTTGGATCCAACGGTTCTTCGTTCACATCAACATTTTCGTGGTGGTCACCCTCGTCCGTCATCTCTTAACTGAGAAATAGTACCAAAAACACCTTAACATTCCTATACCTTCAAATCACCTAGGGTATATATATATATATATATTTACCTACTTATACACATACATATACGATCACCTTCACCTAATCCTTGCAAATGTTCATTGTCATATGGTTATCATAAAAGCTCTTGCACATCTCGTCTTATTAATCATATTGGCCAGACATGTTTAATAATACGTTATGCCCAAGTGTAATTATCATATGCATATATCAATTCACAAGACAAGTTTCGGCACACATAACACTTTGTCATTCAATCAATCATATGCATTTACAACATATATACATAATCACTTATTAAATCATTACTAACCTTTCATTTTCGAAAGCTCCGAGTCTTAGTCAAGTCCTTCATGGATTCTCGTATCATTTCCCCCATATCAAGAGCATCCGGTTTGAGTTTAGTGTCTCGCACACCAAATCCCTCAAACCATTGCTCTGATACCAAGTTGAAACACACCACTTTTTAAAAGAACAAAACTTTAACGCGCGGAAGTCTTAACCCAGGAAATTTTTTTTTTTTTTACCTCTCGCGTAGCGCGAGGAAACAGGCTTCCTCCCTCGCGATACGCGAGGGAGTCAAAATTCCAGAAAGTTTCATTTTCAGCAGTTTTCACACTTAGCCATTTTTCCAACTTTTTCCAAAATACAAGACAACAATTTTGCCCAACACATGGGTTTTAATCAAAAACCCCTTCAACCACATGATCACAACCCAAAAACATGTTTTGTTTATCAAATTACAATCAAAAAGGGGAATTCCACCAAATCATCAAAACATGAAAATATGCATACGAGGATCCGCCAACGCCTTGGACTTGACTTTGACTACCTCGGAGCTTTTCCTACATTCACCACACATATCACCATTAGTAATGAAGATAAATTCATAACAAACAAGTAAATTCCTACTTGTTTCACCCATTCACCCATTTGACCCGTTTCCACCCAAATTGTCATTTAGGCTACATATTCTTGCACCCTTACTACAAGTTTCAATTATGATCAACACATGATCCATTTCCATTATGGCACAAAGGCCATAACTCCTTTTCATTTATGATCAACACATGATCCATTTCCAATATGGCACAAGGCCATATCTCCGTTTCATTTATGATCAACAGGCCATAACTCCTTTTCATTTATGATCAACACATGATCCATTTCCAATATAGGTTAACACTATAACCACATTCATTCATTTCACATACTAAATCATTCACAATTTATCATATCACAAGTATGCACACAACCACATAACTCATAATCCATAAAATTCACCATTTATCATCAATACTAAGTAAGTGCATAGGCACTTACCTTTTGGGTTAGACGACTCCGCTCCGCCTTCTAGACCCACAATTTGATTGCCTAAACATACACACCTAGTTTAGTAATCTAATCATTCATTCAAAACACATACAATTGAGTTTACCACCCAAATTTCCATTTTCAACCCAAATTGACCCGTTTGGGTTATTTCCATATCCAAACACCCCCTTTAATCAAGAACTCAACTCAACCACTAGAATTCTCTTTCCAATACCTTGACACTAATTTTTATCAAACTAGTTTCTTTAAGTTAATTTGGGGTTTGTTTAAGTGTCTAACACCTCTATAACACTTAATCATCATCAATTTATCAATCATTCATCAAAACCCCAAAACCCCCAATTTCCTCCATATGAACCCTAACTTTCAAAAATCAAAATCAAAGGGTTCCATGGTGTTGTTCACCTTCCTACACATTTAGTTTAGCTAGATTATCAATAATCTAACACCATTTTACCACATGCAACCATAATTTCGGGTTTTCAACAAAACCCAACAAGAACATCATAAATGGTGGATCAAAGAGGAAGAAATCACTTACTTGATGTTAGAAAGGTGATGTGTGAGCCAACACCTTCAAGTTACAAGCTTCAAACACACGAATTTTGGCTTCAACCCGATTTCTCCTCTCTTCCTCTTCTCTTGAACGACCCAACTCCAAAAATGAAGTCAATTTTGACTTCTAAGGGTCAAATATGGCAGATTTGCCATATTTCACCTTTAGCCCCTCTACTTTCAATCTTTTCCATTTCCTTCCATAACTAGTTAAAACTAGTATATCCCCGTTACTAACTTGAAACCCGCTTGTTTCAACTTATTTCTAAAATATTATTTTCACCATAATATTTATTAGAATTATTTATTTATTTATAACGAGACCCGGATTTTGGTTCGTTACAGCTTGTTTCACTTTGATCCTTAAAATTAGTTTTTATTCCCTTTGGTAATTGGATAGCTAAGACATGACTCGGTAAATATATGTATATATATTTTTTGTGAGATTAGTAATCATCAAGAAAATGACTTAGATAAAACTTTAAAATGTGATCAATATACTTTCAAAAAACAATATTGTTTACTTGCTATATTGTTTCCTTTCTCTTTTCGTATACCAAAAAAAAGGAAGTCCACCACAAGCCCACAACCCAAATAAAAAAAGATTTTAAAAAACTGACAGTGGAGGGATTCGAACCAATAACCTCTAGGTTATAAAGCAAAGCCTAAACACTGCACACTTCTTGAACTTTCTCTAGGGTGAGGTTCACCCTATAATTTATTTAGGGGTTCACTATAGTTTTTTTATAGACTATATAGGTCTGCCCCTGACTGTCGGTATAGTTTTCTCAAACTTGGAGACCAAATCAAAATTATTGACATACCAGAAGAACCATAAGTGTACTTATCTCTAAAAAGTATGAAACATTAATAAAAAAAGTCATTTTATACGTTTGGTCTTTTATTATTCTTAACTGTTCCCATAACCCAAAAGACATCTTCATAATATGCCAAATGAATGACAATCGTGATTGTGTTTATGACTAGATACCAATAAATTGTGTTTTAATCATTGAGTCTTTCAATATTAATATTAAGTTGTAAAAAGAACAAAAAAACTATTAAAATGCTAAACTTTTAGGGTTTTATAATACAACATTATACAAGCCGGATTTGATTCCACATATTTTAACGATTCATATAGGAAATAAATCTCCCTTGGCATTTTAAATGTATATTATGATGTACAATTTAATTGATATTTTATTGTTATTTTCCTATAATTATGAAAAATAACTTGATTTTTAGGTTTTCTCAAGTTAACGACTTGTTTTTGTAGTTGTCAACGCTATTACTTACATCTCGACCAACGCCACCACAATTGTTACTCCACCCCCATCCTACCACCACATAGGTAGTATAGCCCACAAAAATTCTTTATTATAATAAATCATTATCTTTAAGCGTCACATGTCATATTTTTATGAGATCAACTATCTTTTTTCCCGCTCAAACTAAATTAAAAAGTTAATTAGCTAATTAACTTTGTCTCCAGTCAATTAATTAAGAAGTTATAGGGGCTCAAAAAGGTAAACACATACATCAAACGCAAAATCTACGAATCTTGAATTCGAAATTCAAAAAACTTAGATAAATAAATCTTAGCACATCCAACTATTTAAATTTTAATGCATTAGCTTTTTTGGGTTTTGATTATATTTTCTTGAATTTGGGGCTTTGGAGTTTATGATTTTTTTATATCGTTCAATCCGTGTAATACACGGGTTTCTAACCCAGTTATTAATATAACTGGTGAGATGAAGTATTGACTCATTAGGTAGTATAGCCCACAAAAATAATTCAAAATTTTTAAAACTTGTGCGTAATCTTTTTAATTTGGTTGTTTTTCTTAACATTAAACAGTAAGACACTAAATAAAATAAAAACCGTTGGTCATTTTGTGCAATTATAGTTTTGGATTTGAATCCTGGCCACAGTAAAAAATGGGCATGTGGCTAGGTCAGGGGGTTTACCCAGTTGGGGGTTTCTACTGTGATGGGTTGTCCTGAATATTCTAGGTGTTGCCCCGGGAAAACCCAATTATCCTAGAATATTTAGGTGTTGTTTAAAGAAAAAAGAGTTTTTTTACATATTTCCCCCTCTTAACCTCCTTAATTACATATTTACCCAATACTTACACAATTACCTATTTACCCTTATATGTAAATTGATATATTTAGGAAGGGAATATATGTAAATAGTACTTTAATTGGTTCATTAAGGGTAAAATAGTAATTCAATAAGTTATTTCTAATTAATTGGGTAAATATGTAATATATAAGCTTTAGAAAGAGGAAATATGTAATTAAAGTTAGGGATTGTGTAAATCTATATCTATACATACTAATAAATAAGGGTTTTGGGGTGTCACATGTCATTTCCGTGTTCATTCTTAACATTCTTTTCCCGCTTCTCTCTCCTATTTAATGATATAAGTTTCTATAAAAAAAATTGTAATTTTTGTTTCTCGTCTCTCTCTCCTATTAAATAATAATGATTTTTATAACTATTTTTATAAAACATTTTTTAATTAAAAAATAGCTTTGTTCATAAAACATTTTTATAGTTTGAACATTTCTTTTATTCTTTTTATAAAATATTTTAAAAAAATAACTATATAATGTTTCTAAAATTTATATTAAAAAGTTATGTAATATGTCAAAAATATGTAATATTAGATCTTTATTACTAAGTATATATAACACCGTATTTATTCACCGTGTATAATATACAGAGATACTAACTTATATTATAATAAATGAATACCTATATTTGTTACGTGTCGACTTCTGATGAAATCTAGATTTTTATTTTTCGCGTTTTTCTCCTTTTAAATAATAATGGTGTTAAATAATTAAATATCTAACATATATTCTAATATTTTATTAAAAATTACTAAATCATAAGAAAATTTCAAGTTGTATTTATTTAACATCAAATATACAAATATTCATAGAAAATACTATTTTATAACAAGTTGTATTTATTTAACAACTCATGTAAAACATGGGCTTTAACCTAGTATGTAATAAATGAACTTACCAAGGAGATATATGTAAATAACCCTAAAAAAAGTAAGTTTAAAATTTTCGGTCGATGAATATAATAACTTTTATAAAGTCTCTCTTTAATAGTATGTGATATTCGTAGGACATGCATTAACTATGAAAGGTATAGTTTAGTATCGTCCCTAGTCTATTAAAAGACATTAATGATATCATATGTGGTTGATAAGAGAAAGAACAAACCAAGAAATTACCAAACAATTTCCCATGACCAAAGTGAAAGAATCATAGTGTTCAACATTGACTTAAAACACAAGTTGGAGGATTGTATTTCATTTTTTCGCCCTTCTAAATTCTTATTCTAAATCTCAACCATAAAAATACATGCTAAGAAAAGGAAACTATCCAAAATGGTAGATGAAGATAACATTCCATCCTCAATGCATGAGCATTGTATTCCATTTATCTTGCTTTTCTAAATTCTTGTTCTAACTAGCAACCATAAAATACATATTAACAAAAGAAAGTTACCTACAATGTGAGAAGAATATAACATTCTAACACCAATGTAATATAAATAAAGTTACTCTCTTTATGTAATACAATATAATATACAAAACAAATTACAAGAAATGTAAAATAAACATTACATAAACCTAACGAGATTCAAACCATCGTCTTGAACGAGCAATGTCTTCGACTACAAGAATCGAGTAAAGTAAACCGTTAGCGTTGCTTGATGATTCATGTTCGACACATGTTTCTTAACGCAAATTTAATGCATCCCCTAAGACGAAGGCGTCTTCTCTCATGGTACAACACCCGAAGCAGTAGTTGGATTGTCAGAGATGGCTCACGCATCTAAGCTAGTACCGAGCACTTTGGTGTTTTTCTTTTTGTTTTTTAAAGGTAGAAAATAGTAATGAAGACACGAATCAGAGAGTACTCCTTTTAATTTTCTGAATTGCTTGTAGCTCTTAGATTTCACTCGTACCTCTCAAATTCATGTGTCATGTCTCTCTTTTTCATGATACAAATATGAACCTTATGTTTATTTTATATTCACAAAAAGAAACCAAAATGCATGTTTAATCTATTATAATAAATAAAAATAAATTGCATCATTACGGATTTAAGTGGATAACCAAAACTAACATTTTAATTCATGACACGCTTTGTAACTTTCAACATTAATAGAGCAGCAACAACAGCATCAACAACCAAGGGGCTACCCATCAGCAGAAACCTACGAGCAGCATGAACTTCCTATCATAGAGACTCGAGAGCCATTAGCAGTAACCCATCAACAAAATCATTTCATTTCTTGAAGGAATGAAAAGAAACACTGATCCCCCAAGGAATGAAATTTATTCGAAAGGAAAGAAATCGCATTCCTTATGTAATGATCTATTATATTGTTTATGTGATTACCAAATAAATTTTGTTTCATTCCAATATAATAACTCATTTCATTCCATCATTTATTTATGCATACCAAACACTAGTGTTCCAATTAAATTTCATTACATTCTGGAAAGAAATAAAAGAGTTTCGGACTTCAAATTAAAAAAGATGAATTTGCAAATTGGCTTTGAAAGAAACAATATTTATAATCATCAATCATGTATTAGGAAACGAATTAATAATGACTTCAAAATCAGCCATGATTAGAACATTAATTAAAATAGTCATAGTGGTTGTGAACTTAATTTTTAGAAAACGAATTTTACCGAAATTTTGATGATGGTCTTCTTATACTAAAAATATAGTTTTTTTTTTAAATGGCCAACAAACATAGAATTGCCTAGTACTCCGTACGGGGTGACCCATTGGCAAAAGGCCACCGCCAGCTGGCCCAACCCAGCCGTACGGAGCCCTTAAGCGCCCCAAGTTATCTACAGTTCCAAGAAAAACCCAAAATCCCACTAGTGGTAAAACCCGGACGCCCTCGGAATCGAACCGGATATCACAAAGATCCAGGTCTTCCTTCATTGAGCCACCATGCCCCTTCCAAAAGTGATGCTAGTGGAGATAGAACCTGAGCCTTTTTTTAGAGAATCCAGGTTTCCTAACACTATACCATATTGGAAGTTGCTACTACAAATATAGTTAAGCATGGTTATCCGATTTAATTAAGTTAGAAAATGTGAAGATTATTCTTTTTTTCCTTCTTTTATGGTTTCATATAAAACCCTATATATACATATAGTTTGGGATAGAAATAAAAAGTGATTTTATCATGAGAAACGTACTAATGATATGGATTGTTGATCTCAAAATATCAATGGTTAAGACTAAGATTATAACAAAATTGTAAATAATAGAGCTACGATTAGTGAAAAGACAAAAAAAAAAAAAGAATTATCTTCTATCTTATAACATATTTTTAAATCTCATTAAAATTTTAAACTCAAATAACTTTGATAATTATCAGTTGTTTTTAAATATAAATAAATTTAGAATTTTGATTATTTTTAATTTCAGTTTACCTTGCTATATTTTTCTAAACAAAGTTGACATTTAAAAAAATGCTGATACATTGTTGATTATAATGCTCTATATAAACTAGTTACAACATGGTCCAATTAAAACAAGACTTCTAATCTAGTTATAACAGTGTGTTATCGTGGTATTGCATGGTATTATATTTTGTACTATAAATAAAAGACCATCTAAAAAATTGCAATATACAAATCATTTTATAATGATTTAAGTGTGCATATTTCAATTATGAAATGATAATATTTTACTATTTTAAGTGAGAAATATTTTCATGTTTTGTCTTGATGTTAGTATGACAATAACTCAAGCTAAAAAGAGAAAACGTAAAAGTCCATCTTGTACCAAATAAAGTTATCAATGTTTTCTTGTAAGAAATTTTTTTTTTGATTATTCAAAACTTTTCTTTTGAGAAATCCAAATTTCAACTAATTCATATATTATATTGTTAGGTTAGAAACTCATGTATTACACATGTTATAAATCCAACTTGTTGTAATCCAGTAGTTTGGATCTCATCAACAATTAAATAATAAATAATAAAGATTTAATAATTGTAAATAACAAATAATGAATATTTATTAAATCATATTTTAAGATAAGATATAATTGAAATCTTCACTAAGTTTTAATAAAATATTAGAATAAATTTTAGATATTTAACTATTCCAAATCATTTTTATTTAATAGGAGAGATATGCGGAAAATAAAAATCTAAACTTCACCAGAAGTTGACACATGACAGATAAAATTATTTATTTATTTATGATATAGTAGATTTTAGACGTGACAAAAGCTTAAAATAGAATTTTATCATCTTGTAATTATTTAGCAAAACGTTTATTGAAATCAAATAAAGAAAATCAAATTGATACTTGGGTGGCTGACCTCTAAATTTAGTTCAAAATTTTAATGATCTAAAGTAAACTAGTAAATATTATAATTTTGAAAAAAAACTTGAATTATTATTATTAGGTTGATTAAGAGGGTGTTTGGGATTGTGTTGGAAAACTGCTTATTGAAGTGTTTGACAAACATAAAAACACTTTTTATTTTAACTTTTTGATAAAGCTAAAAAGTTGTTTTATTAAAAAGTCACAAATTCCTAGCTTTTCAAATAGATTTTGGTTTTTGCAATAAAATATTACCAAATCTACCCACCCTTTACCCTATAATAAATATAAACTAAGCCAAATATTTTTTTAAAAATAACTTATTGACTTATTTACTTTTCCCACCACAAAAGTTAATCCAAACACTTTTTTTAAAACTCATTTTAAAAAAGTGATAAGTCAGTAAAAACTTAAAAAAAACATTTTTTGAGTTAAATAAGCAATCCCAAACACCCTCTAAGAAGATGCTACTGATGTGTGAAAAAAATGACTATAAAGTGTAGTGGGTGTAAACTTTAAAATTTAAATGCAACACTATTGGGCTCAGTATAACAAAACCAAATAGTTTGGTAGAGTATTTGGGCCTATTGGATTTTGTTTTCTATAAAGCATGTATGTATGTATTAGGTTCGGTAAAATAAAACTATTTTTAAATAGCTACAATTTTTTAAAACTAGACAGGCTCCACATGGAGTCGAATTGGGTGATTAGGGATTTAAAAATAGGTGGGTTTTTGTTTACTCAAAACCGGTCGAAGTATTTGCATGATTTTCATAAACTTGTAATTAAACCAAAAGTACCAATGATTCCGCGGTTAAATCAATATAATCGGCTGGTTTGGTTTGGTTTTCAAACTTCAACCTTTTCGGTTGAGTTCTTAATATTGGAATGAGTTTTTAAGTAAAATTTGTCCCAAGTTCATTTTTTCTACTACAAATCAATAATTGCTTGTTTATATAGATGCCTTAAACTATGACCAAAATCTAAAATGTATAAAGGGGAGGCATTAGTGCTGTAAACGAACCGAACATTCAGCAAACAGTTCATGAACCGTTTGGTAGAAAGTTCGTTTATGCTCATTCGTTTAATAAATGAACGAACATGAACAAGTAATTCCATCCGATTAACTAAATGAACGAACATAAACAGAGGTCTCATTCGGTCAATTGTGTTCGTGAATGTTCGGTAACGTGTTCGTGGCGTTCGTTCGTTTATGTTCATTTACGTTCATGTTCGTTTGTTTATGTTGTTCATTAAAGATTTTTATATATTTCTAATTTATTTTATCTAAACTTTTTATATTCTTTAATTTTTATTTTAGTTATTACCCTAACAATTAACTAAATAAAGTAAGTTCGATATAGGTACATAAAACTTGATATTAAAATGATCTTATTAAATGTGCATTTCGAAAGATATTGGGGTTGAAATCAAAAGTCTCAAACAAGATTTCGTTCGGTTCCGTTCATGAACCGTTTGTCTAGAATCACTTAATCAATTGTCTAGAATCACTGGTAACGTCATAGTAAATAAATGAAAGATTAATGAGTTCAGTCTCAAATTTTCAAGGGTCGCTAGGGATTACATCACATATATACTAAAAACAAATCATGGAGTGCAACCAACCCTGTCACCAAAGCCTAGGTACGCCTCAGTATTTAGTTCCACAAAGAACACCCTGAAAGGGCATCTTCGACAGTGCAGTTACCGCAGTCACATTGGGTAACTGATGTGCCCTAAGAACCGACACGGATATTATAATATCTTTTTTTAAGCCAACCGCCAACAAACTTAACCAACCTCCATCAATACACGTCAACGTGCAAACGCCGTTACCCGCCTTCTTGTCTTTATGAAATGTCCAGATTACCCTTTGTGTCTTCCGGCACGTGGCAGCTAGTCGGCAATGTGGGAGGAAGTGAGAACATAAATTGATCCAGGAATGTGAAAATGGCGGGAAAACTAATATCAAGCTTGGATTTGGTCAACAAGAGGAAATTGACCAATTCTGTAATCCTTATCACCAAACACGCTTCGAAACACGTCATCCTCGTACCCCCTCTGAAATCCCAATAGCTCGATAGACTTTCATTTTTATTTTTATTTTTAGAAATAACATATTTATAGTCGTCCCGTTGCCATCAAGATTCTGCTTTGATGATCAGGGAAGTTTTCCTAAAGGGTTTCCCCTCTGTAAAGGTCATAGGTTCAAATATGGTAAGATGCACTTCATAAAACTAGGAACATCCTCTGTAGATTTTGAATTCCCTGGTGATTGTTTGGGTAGACCGATATACGAGCTTTCCCTGGTGAGACGTACCGGTTGAGCCCACGATGTTCAAAAAAAAGTCGTCACTGATTGTTGTTTTCTTGTTGAAAGAATTGTAAACATTTTATTTGTCCTTAACATATAATTGGATTTGTTAATTAAAAATAGCCGAATTAACTAAACTGTTTATAACTAAACCAGAACGATTATAAAATATTAAAAACCAAGAGTGTTAACACAAGCAAAAGGAATCAATGTTCACCTCTATTTGTATTAGGGGGTAAACGAGCCAAGTCAACCCGCTAGCTACTCGAGATCGTCTCGCTAAAAGCTTGAATCGAGCCGAGCTTAAACGAGCTCGAGCCCAAAAATAATCTTATTTAATAAACGAGCCCCGGCTCGAGCCGGCTCGTGAGAGCCTATTATTTACATTTTTTTTAATTTTTAATTAATATATTAAATATATATTTATAAAATAACAATTACTATACATAAAATTATGATAACAATCAATAAATAATTTATATTATCTTACATATAAAAACTATAATAAAATATATAAAAAATAATTATTAAAGTTTATATAAATTAATTAATACATAAAAAAACAAGTCGAGCTCAAGCTTGAAATACTACTCACAAGCCTAACCCGAGCTTTAAAAATAGAACTCGAATCAAGCCTAGTCAAGCAGAGGCTTGTTTACACCTCTAATTTGTATCCATCTAAACATCTTTTAAAAAAATTCTTATTTTTCTAAATACTAACAGAATTTCTCATTATTTAATCATTAATGAAATTTCGTGTCAAGCCTCCCATTCTCACTCTAGAAACCCCATATAAATATGGTTTGAGTTTATATGTTTACAATAAAAACAGCATAACCACCTTCAAACATATAAACATATAGAGAATTAATAGGTTAGAGGCAAAAAAGCATTTGACTTTCTGCTTTTCCTTCACAAACCAAACCCGGAATCCATGGAGACCACCACCACTGTGAGATGATGTCGGAGGAGGTTGCCGCCAAGTATATGGTAGGTGGTGCGGTTGCTATTCATAGCCAAGTTCGGAAAATTAAGCAAGAATTGGAGAAAACAATGCATCTGGGTCCCGAGCACCCAGAGACCAGACCAGTATTGCCAAAATTCTTTAAGCAAGCAGAGCATTCTCACTCGCCCTTGGGAGTTACCAACGAGAACTGTTCTCATTGGTAACTCCTAAAATTTTACAAAATTTGAATCTATCAGTTTTTTTTTTTTTCATAATCATGATATGTGATGATGATGTTTTGAGCTTTAGATGTAAAGACTTCAATATAAGATTTGTATTAGCTTCTTTAACTCCATACAACAATGAAAAACCAATCAAAATTTCAAAAAAGATAACTTTAAAGAAAATTAAGGAATAATGATTCCAAAAACAAGTTCAAACACGGAATAAATCCTTTGAAAAATGAACTAAAATAAACAATAAAACATAAAAAGATTACCTCAACTTCAAGAAGCAAGTGATTCATTTGAAGAAAGTAACTTCACCCTCTTGGTAAGATCTCTCATAACATCTATAATAACTGATTTCTTTTGGATTCTAAACTGTAGAGCCAATTCCATCGAGGTAGAAACGCCTTTTTTGAGTAAAGTTTCATCTTCCATGATCTTTGTGGGAAAGTGGCTGAGTGCTATTACACATAATGCAATTAGCGTACGAAGAACGGCTGTTTCATTTGCTAATCCAAGTGGCGTTTTGATCGCGAGTGATTTGAGTGTGTTTAGATCATGTCGTTGTACGGTTTCAGCATCGTTTGACAGGAGTACTCTCAAGGCGGCTAATAATCGGCCTTCTACTACTTCAGGTCCGCCTAGAGTTACCTAAGGAAGAAAAAGGAAAGAAGAATACAAAAAAAAACTGATTGAAAGTATTTTATGAGATATAATAGTAATCATGTTTCTCAAGTGCCTCACAAAGTCCCTCGGCTTTTTTGTTCCTCTAAAGTCACCTAAACTTTTTTTTAACTGATTGAATTCTTTTATAAATAAAAAATTTAAAATTAAGTGATCTAAATGGAACATATATGAATCTTGGTTACAATTTAATGATTATTTTTTTTACTAATTTGACTTAAATTGAACAATTATGAAACTTGATTATTATTTAGTGAATTTATTTTATTCACTATTACCTCCTACTACTAAATAGTAACTAGGATTCATATAAGTTTCATTTAGTTCACTTAATTTTAAAATAAAATTTATACAAAAATTTCACATGTGACTTTAGTGGAACAGTTGTAAAACTTGGTTACTATTGTGTGAAGCTTTCCATTAAAGAAACTATAAGCTAAATCCCATTTTCTTAAACAAAAAGAAGATAATGATACCTTGAGAAGAGCTTGCTCGCCCTCCAAATTCAATTTTGATAATATCTGTCGTTGCCATGGAGCCGGTGAAGAAAAATTAGGGTTAGAAACCCCGGCTGCCATGCTGGCAGCATCAAAAAGACCTCCATCATACTTTAGTTCAATGCCATCATAAGGATTTGATGGCACCACAAACCCATAATCTAGAAGAAAAAGATCATTGTTCAAGCAACCATAGTTAAGAGTCATATGATCGCGCTCTTTGATATCTGTCGCTGCAACTACCTACAAAAATGAAGCATCGAATTCAAATATTCCTTGTAAAAAAAGACACAATTTGACTTTCACTCAAATCTTCTAATTGTTTGATATCATATCAATTACAAGTTGAATGGAAATACAAAAGGTTTACTTAAAGATTTGAAGAATTCATATCAATTCAAAAGTTGAATATTAGCTAGTTTGACATTATGAGTCAAATCACTCAAATAGTTTCAAGAAAAGCGATTAAAGTAAGGCACATGCCTTCCAAGAATGAAGCAGCAAATCTAGTTATTCCATATGTGTGCTATTAAAAGATACATTTTGACTTTAGAGGTCAAAATCAAACCTATCATAACTTAAAATATTCCAAATTCAAAACCAGCATTGTCTAATTGTTGGATGTCAAATTGACATTAAATCAGAATTTAAACGGAATTATAACAACTTTACTCAATAATTCAAAGAATTATATCAATTTCAAAGTTGAATATTAGCTTGTTTGACACTTTGACCTTAAAAGTCAAATAGTTTGAAAAAAAGGGATTAAAGTGTGTGCCTTTACTAGCATCTTCGGATTTCCCGAACCTTGTTCTTGAACAATTTCAGCACTAGGATTGAAGCTATGGTTGCACATATCAATTAGAGGAAGCATCATTGGAACATCACCACTATTTCCATTTTGAAGAGCTTTCCCATGTAACCGGAAAGCTCTAGAAGAAACCGCTGACATGGCCCACCCCAATGAAGATGCATCAACATCCCGCCCTCCAAAAGGGTGGTTTTGTAATTGCATATCTTCAACTTCATGTCTCACTACTTTCTCAAAATCAAGAAGAAAACGGCATCTCTTATTCACCTGTACGTATAGGATGGAGGTGCATATCAGCATATAAGAGGAATAGTGGATTATGTGATATTTTTGTTTTAAAATGCGTGCATAATGCGATGATGAGATCGCATTGCTGCAGTTGATGAGATTCCGATGCGATTCCATGATGCGACTGATGTGGTCTGATGTGACGCATCATGCAGTACACCGGTATTTGAACAAAATAGACCATCGACTGCAATGGGTCTGAGTTTTCAAATCTTATTGAACAATTATGGCCATCGATTGCCCAATGGGTTTGAGTATTTGAACAAATAAGACCATCGATTGAAAAAATCTGACCAAAGAATCAGAAATGATGAGAATGTCTTATATTTTAGCGTTTAAAACGCAACAATTTAGAATATTATCCATAAACAATTTCTTAGTATTTCTTTAATAACGAACAGCGCCACACGCTTTTTAAAACCAAGTGTGATATTGAATAATCAGAATCACATAATCAGTTGTAATAAAACGAGCTATAGAAGTTGGTGTTTGGATGTGCTTCTACTACTTGAAGTGGCTATAATTCGATGATGGAGTGTTTGGCAAATTAATTATTTATGGAGTTAATAGATAAAATGACCAAAAAGTACAACTTTTTGGAAAAAAAAAAGACACATTTCATGAGAAATGAGAGCAAATCCAAACACCACCTAATAAAAACAATGCATTATTCTTCAAAATGGTGCAAAATGTACCTGGTAAAGAAGAGGGGCATATTGCAAGTTCTTAATATCATCACCCGAAAAGAAAATGGGAACGTTATAAGTTTCCGGAAGATTGCTGATGTAAGGCCACCAAAAGGAACCCGTCTTTGCTCTTTCTTGAAGAAGTTTTAATCCCAATCTCATAGCCCATAGTTCCTCTGCCAAACGCTCCACATGTCCAGTTTTATACCATTTATTCACAACTCAATATAGCCTAAGTTTTGCAAAATAGAGTCACTAACCTATAATGGTATATACACACCAATTTGGACAAGACTTGTTTTCAAACTAAAATTGAGACAAAATGTAATACTTATAATTTGATTTTCTATTTAAGGTAATAAAGAAACAGCAGAGAAAATGTAAATATTGTTTAAAGATTACAATAAGCTTCGATGCATTTGATTCGCACAAAACCAAATATCGAAAGGCTCGTTTAATTTGGGATTGATAAACTAAAGAACGCACACAAATATCCCATACAAGTTATCATCATTCATTCCATTTTACGTCAAGTTGATAAGCATATGTTCATAATTTTATATACACTTGTTCATGATCCTTTATAATCCAAAAGTGAAAACACACATTGACATTACATGAACTATTTCAAGCAAATTTAGTGACAAAATAAATCTTGGGCAACCTAAATTTGTGTTACCAAACAAGCAACATATACAATCATTCATCAATTACTACATATAGATATCACACAATTTCCCACCATCATTCCCACATATGTCGGATATCAAACCTAATTTAAGTTAGAGTTTTTGAAGCCAACTTCAAAACCATTCTGTTTAGGCCTGAACATGAACCGAATGTTCACGTTCAATGAACTGTTAGGCAGGAAGTTTGTTTATGTTTAGAACACAAATTTAGGTTGCCCAAGATTCATTTACTTTCGTTTAAATATTCATTTATTACTAATATCAATTTAAAATTAATTCGATTTTCATATTTTAAAACCATAATTCAAAATCAATTTAATTATTTTGTTTCCTGTAAAGATTATAGTATTTTAAACTTTAGTTCAGATATTCACTTTTATTTTTAATTAGTGTTCTTTTATGTTCTTTCGTTCATGTTCGTCAACCATTTTTTTAGCATATTAATGAACGAAACGAACACGAACAAAACAATCCGTTCGTTTAAGTGTTAGTGTCCGTTTCATTTGTCCGGTTAAAGTTAAACAAACTTACACGAACAAGCCTCATTCGTGTTTATTTGTTTCGTTTACAGGCCTAATTCCGTTAATTCAGTTGCACAAGTTGATAGTTGAGTCCTATCTGAATTTAAGTTCTTGAAAAAGGTTGCATTTTTTTCTTGAATAGTTACACTTCATATCAAACATTCATCATCATCATAAATACCTTAAAAACTAATACTACATTACATACCAGGAACATGGCGAGCAAGATTCATCAAATTGTAGTAAGATTCATCTCCACCATCAGACTCAGTTACCGGAAACCGCAACGGTATGTGCTCCGGTAGCCCAATTAATTCAGACCCTTTGGGGATTTCTTCAACCGCCACCAATCCAAGCCCTAACGGACCAGATTCTGCAATTCGAACAAATGGGTGCACGAATCCACCTTCTTTTCTCACCCATTTGATTAGGTCAGGTGGGTTTGGAACTAGCCGGGGAGTTGCGGCGGCGGAGCAGGTTAAACGGCGGCGGAAGGTTAAAACCCTGGTGGTTTTGGAGGTTATCTTGCTGGTTGTAGAGCCAATCATATTTGACATTTGGAGAATTTTGATGATTTGGAGGTCGAAATTGAATTATCTCCGGTAGGTGAAGATTGGGAAATTTTTGGCACATGCTAAAAACTACCCTCAGATTTTCCAAATGTACATGTTTAGTCCTTAATCTAATGTATTGTAAAGACTTCATTTTACAATGTAAAGTGTAAGGTAAGGTCATATTGCATATTTGGGCTCTACCTTTTAAAAACTACAGGTTTAGTCCATTAATCGTTGATTGGAGACAAGAGCACTAACGTTAGCAAGTTGATTGGGTAGTACTTTGAGGGCTTGGCAATACGTGAAAATACTGGTTCACTTGTCAAGACAAGTGTTGGAGAACGTTTATTCAAGGTAGATGGTGTGAGAGTTCTGATTGTGTTGGAATATGATTGTTAAAGCTGCCCATGCTTGGTGAGCCGTGGTATTGGGTTGGAGATTGTATGGAGTAGGTCATTGGAGATAGTGTTGTAGATCCATTGTAAATCTATAGCATCGATTTTGTCTCATAAATTTTCGGGTTGTGTAGTCTTGTCTTTATCGGTTTCTTTTCTAGGGGAAGAGGTAGCGACCACCGGTTTGGGTGAGAGGTGATCGAACACCTCGAAAGCACTACAATGTATTTTGAGTAATTCGGTCTAGGATGAATATTGCCTAGTTTCCATCTTGGATTGGGATGAAGGTTTTGATGTTTGATACGGTTACTTTAGGAGGGAAGGTTTTGATGTTTGATACGGTTACTTTAGGATGGATTTTGTTAGCCATGGTTGTAGTAGTGACTGGAGAGGGTTTGAGGGAGAAAAGAAAATAAATATGGCAAAGTTGGAGGAGAAACAAAAATTTAGGCTCTTGATACCATGAGAGAATATCTGTGAAACCGTGATCCTTTTTCTCATTCCTTCCACAATATATATCGATACATAGTACAACAATTTGGGACAAATATATCGGAAAGATAAACACTACTAAATATAGTACATCACTAGTACAAAACCGTTCTTTAAGAGTGGTTCTTTTTTTAAAGCGATTTGTCAAATCGCTGCAAAAAAATCGTATTAAAAAATTCATTATCTATATACCGCTTCAAAAAAAGATGTAACCGCTCCAAAAACATGATTTTTGAAGTGGAAAAAAGGAACAATTTTATAAGCGGTTTCTACTATACGGCCCGTATGAGATATGAATGACCACTAATAGGGGGCAGAAGCTTTTTCGTTTGACTAAGAGGAATACGGGTCGTATTGTCCAATACGACTCGTATTAGGTTTACGCCAATAACAAATTCAGATGTATCTATAGCAGCCCCGTAAAGAAACTTCCTTCATTGTCCATATATGCTTTATAAAATTATGAAGGAAAAAGACAAACGATATAAAACAATTAAGAAGAAGGTTTGTCATTTGATTCCAAATTAAACAAGCAAAGTCAAAGATCTAACATAATAATGTTACATAGGTCATACGTGTCAACATTCTTTTATAAAAACGTATTTAAATATTCCTGTAGATAATTTATAAAAATACGATTAGTCCCATTTAAGCAGCCGTTTATACTTCAAAGTTTATACATGATCAGAGGCGGATCCAAGTAACAATGAGGGTGGGCTAATGCCCACCGTCTGGTCCAAAATAACAATGATTAACCCTTGAAATCAAACCCTGAACAGATTCAACAGAAACAAGTGTAACCAATAGAAAAGATGGAACAACTCAGAGATAGATCATCATTATGATGATCTACACAACTATACAACCTGAACAAAAACAAGAATCGACATACAAAAGTGGCGAATACAGAAACCCTAATTTGAGGGTAAGAGACGACTGAGTTGAGAGAGACAATTCGGTGTGCGGTTACTCTCTGAAAACTCAGCATACCCTGCACTCTTGTTTATATATCAGCAAATAAATGAGCAGGCCCAGTAGCAAATATACACAGTCCAGCAAGTGTATAAGGAAGCCCAGCAGCAAATGTCCACCAAACAAGAGCCAAGCTCAGTCCAACAAATTATAATCCTCATGAATAAGAAACACACAACACAAAGTTAGCTACAAATTGACTAGACAATATATACTTTTTAACAAAAACCTTTAATAAAGACATAAAACTTAAACATAATAATATTTTACCATTGAATGATAAAACTAACCTTTAATTTTAACACCATTTACCCTATTTTTTATAATATTTACGAAGTCGTCCGCTTCTTACACCCAGTCCGACCGGTCTTTTTTTACCCACCCGTATTCTGCCCTTCCTATAAAAAATTTCTATATCCGTCACTGTACATGATAGTATGACACCAATAGTATAATATGACTAATATTGATTAAATTATAGAACACCAATAGTTATCAAGGATTTAATTATTACTTTACTATATATTAATTAGTAAATTGGATGATAGTGATGTACAAGTCCTTTAAGCACCAATGTATAAGTGATGTACAAGTGTTTAAAACACTAATGTACAAGTGATTTGAGCTATCATGAAATCACTATAAAATTAAATTTACATTATGCTCCCTTCAAGTTTAACTACACTTACCCAAGGCCTTTATACCCTGCACTTTTACATTTGCTTTTTTTATCAACCACCTTTGGACACATGGTTCATTCATAAATTTTTGGTTTTTTTATATATATATTTTAAAATATGATGTTTTATAAAATTTCAAATATACCATTACGATATTCTTGTTTTTTCTCTACGTTTCGATGTAAATTTCATTAAAAACGAAGTAGTGCGTAATAATGTGCAAGTCATCGAAGCACAAACGCACAAGCTGTCAAAGTTGCTTCAATGTTTTGATTCTTTTACAGTTATTTTGTTTCTTACAACTTTTAAAATCTAGATTTACCGTTTCAACGTGAGTTTTTTTTCAAACCTGAGTTGTTAATGTAAATTTTATTCAAAATCGCATGGTAAATACTAATGTACAAATCGTCGAAACCGAACTTTACAAATTTCAACACCCTCGTCGTAGCTCACGGGTTCACCCACTATGCATATGTTAAATAAAATAACAAAAGATAATAATGAAAGATAAGATTTTTTAAAAAACTTTTGAAATGTTTATCACAAATTGTTACATGATTCCTACTCTCAAACCAACCCATTGAACCTTGACCCACTCATCATCATCACCTTAAACTCGTCAAAGCTGATCATCCCATCCCCATCCTGGTCAACGCCGGCGATCATTTTCCAGCACTCTCCGACACTACACTCTTCTCCCAAACTCCCCAAAACCTTCTGCAACTCATCCGCCGTAATCGACCCGTTTTTATCGACATCAAAAACAGAAAACGCGTCTTTCAGATTCTCCAACAACTCCGTGGAATCAACATCTTTCGTATTCAACTCAATAAACTCCTTCAAATCGATGAACCCGTCGCCATCAGCATCCACCTCCACGATCATCTTCTCTAACTCGTCGTGTGTCGGATGGTGACCCATGCTCCCCATGATCGAACCTAGCTCCGACGACGAGATCTTCCCGTCGCTGTTAACGTCGAATTTGTTGAATACTTGCTCCAATTCGGCTTCGATACGAACGCGAGAATCGAACGAGTTGACTCGGGATACCGTGGTTATGGTGGTGGTGTCTTTTTCGGGCTTCTTTGTTTTCCGATTGAAAAGATTCTTCAAACCCATGATGGATTATGAGATGAAAAGGAAGATTTGAGAGAAGGAAATCGATGGATCGATTGATTTCTCTCTTCGTCTTCGTGTTGTTTGGAGTCATAATTGTTGTATTTGTATTCAGGGGGGGGGGTGTTTTTCCTATTTTGCTATAATGTCCCCAGATTTTGAGTTCAAGTTCGGATTGTATCCTTGCGAATACATTGACTTATCAACGTTAAATAATTCCCCAAAACTTTCAAAGAGACATGCTTTAGCCTATAGGTAAACACTCACTTCAGGAATTCCCAGGAAAGCATACGGGTCCGTTTATTTGGATTTATACGAAATGCTTTCCTAGACAGAAAACCCAATGTACAGGTGTCACCCTTCCAGATTGCACGTGTCTTTTACTGATTTCGGGAAATTAAGTCGTTGACGAGATTTTCAAGATTTTAATAGATTTGAGAGTCCATGAGTATAAAACGTGTAGGGATGTTGCGATTTATAAGGATTAGGAGAGAGTATGGACAAGGATATGTAGTGTATTTGTTTGCATAAGTGTGTTGATCAAATGTGTATGTATAGTATGTATCATGTATCAAAATCTTTTATGTATGTGTATAAGTCTCATGTACCAAACTTGGGAAAATTCAGGCAATTCCTAACTACAAATAATTCACATAGCAATTAATCATTTAGCACATAACACATAAAAAGGGAGTCCTAGGGTTATAGTCTAGGTCATTGTGTCTAATAACCTAATTCCCTATAACCATGGCTCTGATACCAATCTGTCACACCCCGACCGATGGCGGAATCATCGAGGCGGACAATGTGATGATTGTTCAAAAGCACATGATACTAAAGGTTGCATAATTCATTACTTTAATTTAAAGACAACAAGTTCCAAATACAATACATTTCAAATAACCTAGTCTAGTTCAAAACATTAATTTATTTAACTAGGTCCATAGTTCCTAAATGGAGAGATCTTCGGCAAGCAGTCACATATCCAAACCTGAAACATTATTTAAATCAAGTGTCAACTAAAAAGTTGGTGAGTACATAGGTTTAGTATTTCCTGTAAATAGTGGTTGTAAATCGTTTTGCAACTCATTGTTTATATTGTTAAACATAGTATATGATGTAACATTTATTTAATCACAATTCAAACCGAGTTTGACGCGCTTGAACAGAGCACAACAGCTAAGTCCGGTATGCTTGAATATAGTTACCCACTATATCCGGTATGATTGAATATAACACGCGGTTATATCCGAGTATGCAGTAATAAACACCCTAACCGGGTGGGCTGGTCAGGCACAATAGATCTATCAATATTACAGTTGGTTGTCTTGTGTTTAAATGTATGTACATCCAAAGAATAAACATATAGTCTCATGTATAACACGTACAAACAATGTGAGTAGCATGTATAATGTTTCACCCCAAAACGTATAAAAATGTAAAAATAGGGGCTATGTAACTCACCTTGCAAGCGGGTATTTGTCCACGCGTGTAGGTGATAAGTATGTTGAAGTCTAAGCACAATGAAACCCTATGTAGATAAATGGGTATTATTGTATGTTTATATGTATGTGCGTATTTGTATTTAAATGAGTATAGGTTTTATAATAATATCCTTAATATAAAATGTGGTAGGAAATGAATATGATTTTGTAAAACTTTGACTTATAAAATATTACATTTTTAAATAATTAATCATTATGTTTAATGTATTTAAACAATAATAATAAATAAAAAGATAAATCTTTATTTGATTAATTATGTTGATATTTTATATATTAAAATTTATTTTAACAAGTTTATTAACAATATTGCTAGGTTCATATAAAAATAATGAGACATTTTATATATTAAGTGTATTTTATTAAGTTTATGAAATGTTACAAGGTTTATAAAAATATAGAACACTTTATATTTAAAAATATAATAAGTTTATAAAGGTATTACAAGATTTATAAAAAAATATAGGACATTTTATATCAAAACTGTAATTAAATAAGTTTATAAAGATATTACAAGATTTATATAAATATAGGACATTTTATATCTAAAAATGTAATTAAATAAGTTTATATAAAAAAAATGGGATGGTTTATAAAAATATAGTTTAATTGATTTTAAATAAACGAACGAGTAAACCGACTCGTTTTAGTCTTTATTGTATAAAAATGTTATTAAAATAAGTTAGGTTAAATTAATAAAATAATTAAAATGTAAACAGAAGTAAAAAAAAAATGGGCCGAAGGCCAGAAGGTTCGAACCCGCGACTTTCGCTTCAGACACAAACACGCATAACCAGCCGGGCTACTGCCCATCGCTGGTTATGTGTGTATCCGTTAATTTAAATACACAAAGGAACAACTGGTCGCTGGTTCTCGGTGACCGGCAAACCGTGTCCGAGGACACTGGGTTTGCCCGGTAGTTCTCGTGCGATGGTCGAGTTTTCGACTGGAATAGATTACCTGAAGATAACAGAAGGTACAGGAATCGAATCGAGGCTCGAACCTAGTCGCGAAGGGCTTGGTCGGCAGAGACTTTTGAACCGAAAATGTCCAAGGTGGAAATCGATCCTCTGGATGAAATTTGACTTCGAAATTTAGGTTGTAGCTTCACTTAGTAACGAAGAAAGTGATGGTATCCTCAATTTGGAGTGAGAATGTGTGGACGGAGGGTAACGAGTTCGAGCAGGGCCGGTAATGGCTATTTATGGTCGGGCCTGATTCTTATGCTCGAACGTGCAATTGAACACATTCCGACATAAGTCTGGACGAGGCGAAGCTAACCCGACATTCGACAGGCGTGGGGGTGGCCTGTCGGGCCTGAATTCGGGCGTGGGTTCTCGGCCACCAACAGGATCAGACGATCCGTGTGTTGGGGAGACCAATTGGTCGAGGGGTCTAGTTCGCGTGGGGGAGACGAAGTCGGGGATGCTTTTGTCGGGCGTTGAGGTGCAGGGGACAGGCTTGTCGAGCGGGTCGCCGAAAATTAACTTGGACCGCCGGACAAAGGAAAGGGGTGACCGGAAATGCGATTTGGGGATTGACAGTTTTGGTCCCTGGAGTTTGGTTTAATTCGAAACAACCCTTAAAATAATTACGGATGGATCCTTGTGGTTTCATTTGTCCAGAAATAGTCCCTCAAACGATTTTAGTTTTAAAACCTTCTAGTTTAGTTAATTACAAAACGAACCCTAAACTTTTTATTAAATAAATTAATTTAATTTCTTTTAAATCAATTTACTTTAACATTATATTTTAAATGTTTTTATAAACTTACTTATTATTATTATTATTATAAATAATTTTTATAAGGTTATTCATCTTATTCAAATGGGTTATTTTATTAAATATGTAACTTTTTTTTTTACTTAGATTTTTATATAAAATTTTATATTAGTTTTAAAATTTATAAATTTCTAATTAGTTTAAATCCATAAAATAAGATACCTATTTGTATAAAACCAAATAAAACTTAAGCATATAAAATTTTATAAAACTTATGTTTTTATTTAAAATCAATCATTTTGAATGGTTAATAAAATTGAAAACCATTGATTTATTTATATAAATTATCTAATTTGATAACATGATTTATATAGTTTATAACCTTCAAATATATATATATATTTTTTTAAATTAAAAATATCTAAATTGAAATTTGCCAATACACCGATTTGTATAAATTTGATTAAATATACGTGTATATGTTTTGAAATAAAATGTTAATATTTACACGATAAATTTCGCAACGAAAATCTTTGAAATGTCACAGTCTCCTCAAGTTGAAGGAATTTCGTCCCGAAATTCGATTAGCGAAGGTTATGGGAACGGGAAAAGGGGTGCCAATAGACTTAGAATGGAATTACTTCACAAGAGAAAGATTCAGCGGGGAAATATCGTATGATAACGGATGACGATGCTAATTCGAGTCGAGTTGTCAATTAGTTGATCTAATAGTATAATGAGATTTATGCATACAATTGTTCGTACAATGCATGAATGTAAACTACTAGAACCCAGATTTAACAATATTGGTGCCAATCACTTTGTGACATGGCATTTTCCTTTAAAACTCCACCCCACGGGTGTTCATATTTTCAAATTTTGCAAAAACATTTTCTAAAACCGGTCCTCCTCTTAGTACTTATGCACGGTTTATACTCGTTATATCAAGTGGGTTTATGTATAGGGTGTACCAGCGGCTAACCCACCACCCCTTTGATATACCGGGGATTCCCCGCGCATAATTACTAGGATTTGGAACTTCAACAATTTAGGTAAACTTTAACAGAGCTAGCAAGTTGTATGACCGAGTTTAAACCTAATAGGTTTGTCTCACAAAAGTATAGGAATGAGATGAATGGTGATAGCATAGCTGTTATATGCAATTACGGGTTATAAAACTCATAGCAATGGATTTCCCATCCGCTATTTCCATGATATACGAGTTATCAAGATTGATTGATGGTTTAGCAAACAGTTGGTTAAAAGCAAGAGACACAATTTTTCTATTGGCATGAATATTGAATAAATCGGATGTATAAAGATAGTGTACAAAGGAACGTACCGTTAACAGTGTCGTCATTGGCCGGAGTCTCGTTAGCATTTATATTAAAGGCTCGTCCACGAGGACCACCTTGATTTTGAAGTCTTGGACATTGGTTCCGAAAGTGGTTTGGGTCTCCACATTCGTAACAGGCCCGTCCATAGGTGACAGTGAGAGGCATTGAATGATTGCCTTGAGTAGCTTGATTAACGATAGTGCGAGCACGGCAAGTAGTAACAACGTGTCCATAGCGTCCACATTTTGAGCATAGACGGCATGCAGCATGCGGGGCATGGTGATACTTGCAAGTAGGGCATTGGGGAAATGAACCTACATAGTTTCTCGGAATTTGACCCGTAGGAGTAACTTGGGTCATAGGTACGGCAGGAATGATGGCCGCAAAGTTTTGGGCCTTGCGCTTCCTATCATGATGGGAAGATTTGAGCTCTTCGTCTTTGTCGGACACAGAAGTAGCAGCTTTGTCGACCACCTTCTTGGTACTCTTCCTAGATAAGGTACCCGCTTTGACGTGATTGTCAGTCAATACAGCAGATAAACGGATAGCGTCCCCGAGAGTGGAGGGATCACTTCCCGATACGGTGTCTTGGATTGGCATAGGCAGTCCACCTATGTATTTCTCAATTCTCCGTGCTAAGGGAGTAACCATGTGGGGCACGAGCAGACTTAGTTCTTGAAAACGAGTGGTGTAAGCCAAATTTCCTCCGCTATCTTGGGTGAGATCCCAAAACTCAGCTTCGAGCTTCCTCATTTCGTTGCGAGGACAGAACTCGTCAGTCATAAGTCGTCTCATTTCGTCCCAAGACAAGGACATAGCAGATTCGTTGCCTCGAGTACGCTTCCCACCGTTCCACCAGGTGAGTGCTCGTTTTTGGAAGACGCTGGCAGCATAACGGACTTTGAGGACGTCGGGACAACCGCTGTTTAGGAAAGTACTCTCCATACTTTCAAACCATTGAAGAAGGCTAGTAGCACCTTCCGTCCCGAAGAATTTGGTGGGGTTGCAAGAATTGAAATGCTTGAATGTGCAGTATGGTGGGTTTGCACCCTTCCCTTGCGTATTAGACCCATTACCATTGTTGTTAGCTTGGATCATTTGGCCTACTAGTTGAGTAAGTAGTGCAGCAAGGTCAACGTTGGAGTTGCTAGAGTTAGCATGTCGAGGAGGCATTCTAACACCATAAGAAAAGACAATGATATTTTAGATAAGATGGATATATATGAGTTATAGCGGGAAATAATGTAAGCAGAAAAACGGGATTCATCATGACGCGTGCCAGTGCATGTGTATTTATTCTAGGTTGATGGGGGAAACTAAGTCATCTATTCCGGATAGAACATGATGTTATAGGTCATTATTCGCGTAATAGGAATTGCCGGGACTTGCATGCACTACAAATTGTTATTACGTGTGCACCCGAAACAATGATTTGTTTGCATGTTCGTCTAGTTTTTCCTATTTTGCTATAATGTCCCCAGATTTTGAGTTCAAGTTCGGATTGTATCCTTGCGAATACATTGACTTATCAACGTTAAATAATTCCCCAAAACTTTCAAAGAGACATGCTTTAGCCTATAGGTAAACACTCACTTCAGGAATTCCCAGGAAAGCATACGGGTCCGTTTATTTGGATTTATACGAAATGCTTTCCTAGACAGAAAACCCAATGTACAGGTGTCACCCTTCCAGATTGCACGTGTCTTTTACTGATTTCGGGAAATTAAGTCGTTGACGAGATTTTCAAGATTTTAATAGATTTGAGAGTCCATGAGTATAAAACGTGTAGGGATGTTGCGATTTATAAGGATTAGGAGAGAGTATGGACAAGGATATGTAGTGTATTTGTTTGCATAAGTGTGTTGATCAAATGTGTATGTATAGTATGTATCATGTATCAAAATCTTGTATGTATGTGTATAAGTCTCATGTACCAAACTTGGGAAAATTCAGGCAATTCCTAACTACAAATAATTCACATAGCAATTAATCATTTAGCACATAACACATAAAAAGGGAGTCCTAGGGTTATAGTCTAGGTCATTGTGTCTAATAACCTAATTCCCTATAACCATGGCTCTGATACCAATCTGTCACACCCCGACCGATGGCGGAATCATCGAGGCGGAATCATCGAGGCGGACAATGTGATGATTGTTCAAAAGCACATGATACTAAAGGTTGCATAATTCATTACTTTAATTTAAAGACAACAAGTTCCAAATACAATACATTTCAAATAACCTAGTCTAGTTCAAAACATTAATTTATTTAACTAGGTCCATAGTTCCTAAATGGAGAGATCTTCGGCAAGCAGTCACATATCCAAACCTGAAACATTATTTAAATCAAGTGTCAACTAAAAAGTTGGTGAGTACATAGGTTTAGTATTTCCTGTAAATAGTGGTTGTAAATCGTTTTGCAACTCATTGTTTATATTGTTAAACATAGTATATGATGTAACATTTATTTAATCACAATTCAAACCGAGTTTGACGCGCTTGAACAGAGCACAACAGCTAAGTCCGGTATGCTTGAATATAGTTACCCACTATATCCGGTATGATTGAATATAACACGCGGTTATATCCGAGTATGCAGTAATAAACACCCTAACCGGGTGGGCTGGTCAGGCACAATAGATCTATCAATATTACAGTTGGTTGTCTTGTGTTTAAATGTATGTACATCCAAAGAATAAACATATAGTCTCATGTATAACACGTACAAACAATGTGAGTAGCATGTATAATGTTTCACCCCAAAACGTATAAAAATGTAAAAATAGGGGCTATGTAACTCACCTTGCAAGCGGGTATTTGTCCACGCGTGTAGGTGATAAGTATGTTGAAGTCTAAGCACAATGAAACCCTATGTAGATAAATGGGTATTATTGTATGTTTATATGTATGTGCGTATTTGTATTTAAATGAGTATAGGTTTTATAATAATATCCTTAATATAAAATGTGGTAGGAAATGAATATGATTTTGTAAAACTTTGACTTATAAAATATTACATTTTTAAATAATTAATCATTATGTTTAATGTATTTAAACAATAATAATAAATAAAAAGATAAATCTTTATTTGATTAATTATGTTGATATTTTATATATTAAAATTTATTTTAACAAGTTTATTAACAATATTGCTAGGTTCATATAAAAATAATGAGACATTTTATATATTAAGTGTATTTTATTAAGTTTATGAAATGTTACAAGGTTTATAAAAATATAGAACACTTTATATTTAAAAATATAATAAGTTTATAAAGGTATTACAAGATTTATAAAAAAATATAGGACATTTTATATCAAAACTGTAATTAAATAAGTTTATAAAGATATTACAAGATTTATATAAATATAGGACATTTTATATCTAAAAATGTAATTAAATAAGTTTATATAAAAAAAATGGGATGGTTTATAAAAATATAGTTTAATTGATTTTAAATAAACGAACGAGTAAACCGACTCGTTTTAGTCTTTATTGTATAAAAATGTTATTAAAATAAGTTAGGTTAAATTAATAAAATAATTAAAATGTAAACAGAAGTAAAAAAAAAATGGGCTGAAGGCCAGAAGGTTCGAACCCGCGACTTTCGCTTCAGACACAAACACGCATAACCAGCCGGGCTACTGCCCATCGCTGGTTATGTGTGTATCCGTTAATTTAAATACACAAAGGAACAACTGGTCGCTGGTTCTCGGTGACCGGCAAACCGTGTCCGAGGACACTGGGTTTGCCCGGTAGTTCTCGTGCGATGGTCGAGTTTTCGACTGGAATAGATTACCTGAAGATAACAGAAGGTACAGGAATCGAATCGAGGCTCGAACCTAGTCGCGAAGGGCTTGGTCGGCAGAGACTTTTGAACCGAAAATGTCCAAGGTGGAAATCGATCCTCTGGATGAAATTTGACTTCGAAATTTAGGTTGTAGCTTCACTTAGTAACGAAGAAAGTGATGGTATCCTCAATTTGGAGTGAGAATGTGTGGACGGAGGGTAACGAGTTCGAGCAGGGCCGGTAATGGCTATTTATGGTCGGGCCTGATTCTTATGCTCGAACGTGCAATTGAACACATTCCGACATAAGTCTGGACGAGGCGAAGCTAACCCGACATTCGACAGGCGTGGGGGTGGCCTGTCGGGCCTGAATTCGGGCGTGGGTTCTCGGCCACCAACAGGATCAGACGATCCGTGTGTTGGGGAGACCAATTGGTCGAGGGGTCTAGTTCGCGTGGGGGAGACGAAGTCGGGGATGCTTTTGTCGGGCGTTGAGGTGCAGGGGACAGGCTTGTCGAGCGGGTCGCCGGAAATTAACTTGGACCGCCGGACAAAGGAAAGGGGTGACCGGAAATGCGATTTGGGGATTGACAGTTTTGGTCCCTGGAGTTTGGTTTAATTCGAAACAACCCTTAAAATAATTACGGATGGATCCTTGTGGTTTCATTTGTCCAGAAATAGTCCCTCAAACGATTTTAGTTTTAAAACCTTCTAGTTTAGTTAATTACAAAACGAACCCTAAACTTTTTATTAAATAAATTAATTTAATTTCTTTTAAATCAATTTACTTTAACATTATATTTTAAATGTTTTTATAAACTTACTTATTATTATTATTATTATAAATAATTTTTATAAGGTTATTCATCTTATTCAAATGGGTTATTTTATTAAATATGTAACTTTTTTTTTACTTAGATTTTTATATAAAATTTTATATTAGTTTTAAAATTTATAAATTTCTAATTAGTTTAAATCCATAAAATAAGATACCTATTTGTATAAAACCAAATAAAACTTAAGCATATAAAATTTTATAAAACTTATGTTTTTATTTAAAATCAATCATTTTGAATGGTTAATAAAATTGAAAACCATTGATTTATTTATATAAATTATCTAATTTGATAACATGATTTATATAGTTTATAACCTTCAAATATATATATATATATATTTTTAAATTAAAAATATCTAAATTGAAATTTGCCAATACACCGATTTGTATAAATTTGATTAAATATACGTGTATATGTTTTGAAATAAAATGTTAATATTTACACGATAAATTTCGCAACGAAAATCTTTGAAATGTCACACAACTGTATGCTTATATATTTTCTTCTAAATGTCGGCCAACAAACCTGAGAGATCTAACTTTGAGGAATGCTAACCTCAATACCATGGACTACCATGTTCCAGTTGACCATCACTGCATGCTTACATGGCATGGCAGTCAAAAGACTATGGACCCTTAAATCAGCTTCAACAAATATCATTAATAACACATCACATAGCTAAAAAAATCAGTACACAAAAAACCCCCTCATGTGGGCTAGTTCTTTATTTTTTGGGGACGAAATTACGATTGCAGCTACTACGTTTGCTGTTGATTATGGGGACGGAAAATATTGATTTTGACGGTGGGATTTCGTTTTTTGCAATTACCTAAAGAGACTGAATGCATAAAACCTCTCATGTGGGTTGGTTCTTTAATTTTTAATTGTTTTGAATGAAATACCCTAAAGTGGGGAAGGTTTTAACGGAAAATGTTAACGGTATTAATTAGGTGTAGTCAAATGGATTCAAATGACAATTTTTATGAAACATTTGAATTCAAATGACAATTTTTATGAAACCTTTGAATTCAAATGACAATTTTTATGAAACCTTTGAATTCAAATGGCAAAATTTAAACCTTTGGATTTAAATGGCAATTTTTAGCAAACCACGGAAATAAAAATGACACTTAACTCATTTTTATTTTATTTTTACATTGTTTGTTCTTCTTATACCAACGCCTTCATTTAACAAATTTAGTAGTTGGGGATAGGGATCATCGAATTTGGAAAGGTCGATCTAGCATTTGAATATTATGCTTAAAGTTCTTATGCTCTTTCATGGATACATCATAATATTCTTTTGATTAGTGGATGTTAGCCCTTTACTACTTTCATTGTATGTATTTGTTGTAATATGGGCTCTATGATAATAAAATGAATATGTAAAATTGTGAGTAGCGTGTGAAGCAACATTGAAAAATAAAATCATGTAAAAGAACAATAGAAAATAGTCATGAGGCCACGAGGAGCTTCATGTGAGGATTTGGTCACTTATGAGGCCACTCAATGTGTTTGGCCTCATGCGTTTTTTAAGGTTTTTGATTGAAACGTTGAGCCTTTTCATGAACTATTCTTACGTTTTGTTACTTGTAACTACCTTGAAAGTTAGTTACTAGTACCATAAACATCTAGGGGCTAGAATGATTCATTTTGAGTTGTAAACACTCATGATAACATGATGCGTTAGGGATACGTCCTTATGATTCATGGGAATTGTCTTTGTAGTCTCTACATCTAAGGTCGACAATTTCCTTACAGCTGATCCGTTTATTAAAAGTCTTTGGAAGGATATCATCTTTAGAACTACAAGGGAGATGGGTTTGAGACTCATTGGATGGAAATGACGATGAGAATCTAACCTTAATTTAAACTACAATCAACTAAGGGGGTGTTTGGGATTACTTATTTAAGCTACTTATGACTTTTTCAACAAAAGTAAGAATTTCTTACTTTTTGATTTTGACTTCTCCTTCTCACATCTTCCATCTTATTTTGAATTTACCAAACAAACTTATAACTTATTACCTTATTTCAAAAGATAATAAGTAAATAAGTTGTTTTGAAAAGTAATCCCAAACACCCCCTAAAAGGTCTAACATGGTAGAGCAAGTTTCTGAGCTTAATTAGAGACAATAATGAATGAGTTAATCTTGATTTTACGAAAGAAAGATGAGTCGGTTTGGAAGAACTTGAATGTTGAAGGGGGTGATTCGAAATTAATTAATATTTAATTAATAGTTTGAATGTTTAGATAAAGTTATTTTATGTTTATCTATAGTTAGTTGGAGTTAGTATTAGATTATAATTTAGAGTAGAATTTGAGTATGATTAGTATGATTTATTTAGTATAAATAGATGGTTAGGGTCCATGTAACTGAAAGTCAAGAATTAATAACAAGAAAGAGTCGATCAATTGTTGAGATCAAATTCCGTGTTCGTATTCTTAGGCCTGGTTTTCAACACTAAAAGTAATTAGCAATTATTTTGAGTGCATGTATGATGGTATTCTTGATGAAGTGTTTTTTTGGAAATTAATATTATTATCAAATTCAAGTGGGGATTATTGAAATACGGTCTTTATAGTACTATCGTGTTTCAAAGTTTGATTATCAAGGTGTGTAAAACAACGTCGAAAAAAATCAAAATACATTGGAAAAACAGGAGAACACGAGCTTCATGTAAGCTTGAGGCTTGAGGTAACGTGCAAAGCATCAATGTAGGATTTGGTCACTTTTGTTCTTTTTGCTTTGTTCGGATGAAAAGTTATTTTTTTTATGAATTGTTGTGACATTTTGTTCTTTGTAACTACCCTAAGTAGGGGTGTTCAAAAAAATTCGAATCCGAAACCGAACCTGAATTATCCGAAAATCCAAATCCGAATTATCCGAAAGAATTTTCGGATTCGGATTCGGATAGTGATTTTCGGATATTTCGGATAGTTCGGATATCCGAATATCCGAAATATTATATTTATATATTTTTTTAATTGTTTTTATTATTTAAAAATAAGAAAATTTGAATCAAAACCTGATATATTATATTTATATATTTTTATATGTATATTTTCTAATGTTTTTTAAGGTTTTTAATTGTTTTTGTAATTTAAAAATATTATTTTTATATATTTTTATATATTTTTTATATTTTCGGATAGTGAAATCCACTATCCGAAAATTTCGGATATCCGAAATTCGAATATCCGAATTTTCGGATATCCGACTTTGAACACCCCTAACCCTAAGGCCTAAACTAGTTAGTAACAACCAAAAACGTTTAGGACCTATAAATATGTCATTATGTTGTCATAAACACATTCTTTAACATATTTTTTTATCATATATATGTAACATCACATTTCTACATAAACATTTAAAGATGTTGGCACTTAATTTTTGGATTACTACATGAATATGAAAAATGTTGAAAACTTCCTATTACGATTCATTCATCACAAACACCATCCAAAATTTATGTCTTTTTGTTCTCGCGACTTGCAAACGAAAACATGAAGGGTATTTGTAACATGCGAGCTACAAAGACGATTATAATTTATAATGATATACTGGTTGATATGAATTCAATAAGACTTGTAATATTAAATCCAATGTAACGAATAAAACAATAAACAAAATTTAATTAAAAATATTCTTCCTTCAAACCCTTTTATGCCATCATTTCTCAAATCACGTGTTTAAGAACTCTAATTTCATATTTTATGGTTTTGCACACAATTGTTTCTTGACCTAATACAACTCTTATGATGCTTCTTTATACCAAATCGGTCAAGGAAATAAGGTCTATCATTCTAGTTCTAGAATCCGCAAAGAATATTTCTTTTTAATATAATAAATAATTAAATTCAATATAAATATCATAATATTTCATTGATATTTTAAAGACTTGACCTACCCATGTGTGTGAGAAATGGCATACAAAACTGTAAAAGTTTTTATGTGATTAATGTCTCTTTGAAATTAGGTCTCCCAACCTTACCCCAATATTTTAAATATTGTCATGTTTTTCTTTCTTTTAACGAGTAAATTACGTTTTACATGTTTTTGTTATTTATTAAATTTCAGTTTATGTTCTTCAACTAAAAAAGTTATAGTTTTTGTCATTTACATTTAGAAAAAGTTACATATTTCATCCTTTTCACTAACGGATGTCTATTTTTTTGTGTTAAATGCAGTCATATGCGCTGCACATGAGGGTAAAATAGTTTTTTTATTCCTACTTTTATTTCTCTCCTCAAAAAAGATTACTTAAAATAATTAAAAATAAAAATTAAAAAACAAAACAAAAAACCTAAGTAGTCTATTTTTTATCATTTACATTTAGAAAAAGTTACATATTTCATCCTTTTCACTAACGTACGTCTATTTTTTGTGTTAAATGCAGTCATATGCGCTGCACATGAGGGTAAAATAGTCTTTTTATTCCCTCTTTTATTTCTCTCCTTAAAAAAGATTACTTAAAATAATTAAAAATAAAAATTAAAAAACAAAACAAAAAACCTAAGTAGTCTTGAACCCTCATTCGCCAATTTGAGAAATGAATTGACTCCACCTTATTCGATTGAGCAACGGATCGGTCGTCTAGGGTTTCGATGAACAAAATAGTGATATGTTCCCAAATTAAAGACAAAACCGACTCGTTGGCGGCGATCGAAAGGAGACCTAAGTACTCATCAATGGAATTGTTGGGGACGGAGACACGGAGGAGCCACGAGACTTCTCCGATGGAGTTCTCAAGCTATTAAGACATCTTCCGGAAGGCGGCGACAAGGATCATGGTGAACACACGCGTGACGAGGATGCTATTGGTGACAGTTAAGCACTAGTTATAGGGCTTTATCAAGTGCTTGTTCATTCTCATCAATTATGTGTCTGATCGACCATTCGTTAGATTGTCTCTGACGAGCTTTTCCGTTTTGGATTTGAGTTCAGTGCAGTCTTGTTTGTTGATGCATGCTTCATCGGTAGAATTGACGACGACTTGATCCGCTAACTGGATTGGTCTTCGAGGATCTATTTCACTATATCCGCCATAACCGATCAACGATTCACCGGATGTGTTTGAGATCCCGACGTCGGAGATCGGAGTGTGGGGGTTTTGATTTTAGGTTTTTGTGTTTGAATGATGCCGATGATGAAGGGTTTTTTGTTTTGTTTTCTACATCTTAATTTTTTATTATTTTAAGTAATCTATAAAAAAAGGAAAAAACAAAAACAGAAATAAAAAGACTATTTTACCCTTATGTATGATGCACATGACTATACTTAACGTAAAAAATAGAAGTCTGTTTTTTTAATATAACAAATAATTAAATCTAATATAAATATCATAATATTTAATTGATATTTTAAAGAATGTGTGTGAGAAATGGCATACAAAAGTCTTTATATGATTAATGTCTCTTTGAAATTAGGTCGGTAACTTTACCCCAATATTTTAACTATTGACATGTTTTTCTTGATTTATTTAATGAGTAAATTATATTTTCTTCGATTGAGCAACGGACCGATCGTCTAGTGTTCCGGGGTACAAAATAGATATATGTCTAAAATTAAACAAAAAACCGACTCGTTGGCGACAATAGGAGGGAGACCTAGGTACTCATCGATGGAATTGTTGGGGACGGAGACACGGAGGATCCACGATACTTCTCCGATGGAGTTTTCAAGCTATGAAGACATCTTCCGGAAGGCTGCGACGGGGATGATGGTGAACACACGCATGACGAGGGCGCTATTGCGGCATTTAAGCACTTGTTATAGGGCTTTATCAAGTACGTGTTCGTTGTCATCAATTATGACTTACGGGTTTTCAAGATGTAACATCCCCCCGACAACACCATTTCCATTGCCGGTGTCGAAACTTCGATCTCCGACATCGGGATATGGCTAATCAGCTCTTCATGGACCCTAACCATATTTTTGGTAAGTCGCCCGATCTTAAACATTTTGAAACTCAAAATATCCTACAAGTTGGCATTTTTAAGTAAAAATTTGTAACTATTTTTGTTACATTTCATATAATTACATAAAATGAACCAGATTTGTTGTGTTATGAGGATATTTTCGATTTGTTTGATGAAGGGTACTTCGATTATTGGTTGTGTCACAAGGATGCGGCTGATTTGTTTGATGAACCTGATTTTCATGCTCTTGATGTTCTATCCTTGAACTTGGATGAGTGGTTGGGCCATGAGGACGTGGCTGATTTGTTTGGCAAATGTGTGGATGAGGTGCATATTGAGGTGGAGATTGTAGCTTAGGCTTAGTTTTTTTTTTTTAAATATATGTAGTATATAGGTTTTTGGTTTGTTGTATGGATCTTTGGAAATATATTTAGTTTGCTTGGATTGTAAGTTTTTGCATATGGATCATGGGACAGGAATTGGTCATAAATTGCATATGTATCATAGTACAACTGAATTGCAGGTTAACATGACACTCAAACACCCAAATGGATTTGCAGCTTCAATTGCAGGTTAACCAACATGTTAGCTATTCTGTCAAACCAGTTGGACCAGGTAGAATTAGGTGTTATATTGGATGATGATTGTATTAAATCATTTTCCATAAGTTTGAATTAGGTGTTAAGATTGGATGGTGATTGTGTCAAACCAGTTGCAATTTGAGATTTTGTGATTGTGTCAAACTAGTTGCAATTTAGATTTTGAATCAAGTGTTCCATCAGTTGCAATCTCAAATTGAAATTTGGTTTGGCATTGGATTTTGAACCAGGTATTCCAACAGGTTAGATTGCTGCCCATCCAAAATGAAAATCTCAGTTGCAATGTCAAACCGGCTTTGAGATTGTGTCGTAGTTCTGACCAACATATGCAATCTCAAACCAGTTGCAACATTGTAGATGAAAGGGAGTTATCAAGAAAAATAGTTTCAAAGGGAATGATCTAGAGGTTGAGACCTAGGGTTTTAGTCATGAAGGGAATGATCGAAAGAAGAGGGGGAAGCCGGACTTCAAATTCGGTGATGAAAGGACAATTTTACCCCTCATGTGACGTACACGTGCTGATGATTTAACATAATCATGAGTCACCGTTATCAAATTGGACGAAAAAAATGTGGGTGACACCGATTATTAAATAGGTTCGAATATGACTAAAAGTAATTTCGGTAAACCGCATTATGATTTTTGTAAATTAATCATAATAAAATAATAATAATTCTTCCTTCTACGCATCTCCGTTATAAAAAAAGATCCAACTCGTTTTTCTAGTGATCTAAAAACTGAACCGCCGGCGTAAACTTACCGCCGGAATATCCAAACCTATAAAAACACACAGTAAAACAAGTCTCCATCCATCAAAATCCATCAAATTTTACAGCACAAAACAACAAATTAGCGTCGATGAGAGGAACAATAATTTAAGCCCCAAATGGAACCCACACGCAATTATTGAAAAAATTAGTGGAAGACGAAGAAAGATTCTCCGTTCTTCACACCGTTGAATAATTTGTTACTTACAAACAAGATAAGACACACAGAGAGAGATAGGGTTTCAAATTCCGATCAGCCGTAGATGATCATGGAGTCATCATCATCACCGAAATCCCCGAAATCACTGCGATTCATTTCGCATCAATCGTTGTTTACAGCCGTCCGATCGGGTGACCTAGAATCGATTAAACTGATTGTGAACGACGATGAGGATTCCGACGTCGGTACGGTGTCTGCTCTGATGGCGATGCAGAACGACGCCGGAGAGACGGCGTTGTACATCGCGGCGGAGAATAACTTCCAGGAAGTGTTTGATTACTTGCTCAAGTTTTGTGATCTTCAGATTGTGAAGATTAGGTCTAAAGCTGATTTTGATGCGTTTCATGTTGCAGCTGAACGGGGTTATTTAGGTAATTTCAGTTAATCTAGATCTTATCTATTTGGTTCAGTAATTTCAGTTAATTGGTTGGAATATGAGCTGTTGTTGGTTCAGTAATTTCAGTTATTTGGTTTAGTAATTTCAGTTAATTGGTTGCTTTAGAACTGTCTGATTTGGTAATTGTGTAAACCCTAGATCACAAATTATCATCTCTAATTATCAATCTTTGTGGTGTATATTTGGATCCTGAGATTTAGGGCCATCTTATAGGTACACCAGCACCAATACGGGCCGTATCACCTTTTTTCGCATACAATACAGGCTGTATGGTCTTTTTTTCGGTTCACATGGATCGTATTGCCCCTTTTTGACCAACACATAAGCAACTGATAAGACGCGTACACCACTGACAGATACAATACGAGTCTTGTTGCCTTTTTTTCTTGCATACAATACGGACCGTATTACCCCTCTCAGGCTGACATAGAAGCGACTGATGTGACACATACACCACTGACAGATACGATACATGTCGTATTACTTTCTTTTCTCTACCAATATAGGCTGTATTGTCTTTTTTACCTACAATACGGGTCGTATGATGATGTAATCTGGTGTAGCTATAACAGATCCCCTGTTTTATTATTCAGTTATAAAAAGATTAGATTTTTGTCTTCGTCTAACATTGTTTGCTGATAATCCAGGAATTGTTAACAAGCTTTTAGGCTTGTGGCCCGAGCTTTGTAAAGTATGTGATGTGAAAAACACGGGCCCATTGTATTCAGCAGCAGTGAAGGATCATCTGGATGTTGTGAACGCGATTTTGGACTCAGATGTTACTTGCATAAGGATAGTGAGAAAAAATGGTAAAACTGCATTGCATTATGCAGCAAGATATGGTCAAACGAGTATGGTGAGAACATTTATTGAAAGAGATTCGGGAATTGTACCCATCAAAGATAAAAAGGGTCAAACCGCACTTCATATGGCTGTAAAAGGGCAGAGTACTGCGGTCGTGGAGGATTTATTGGATGCGGATCACTCGATTTTGAATGAGCGTGACAAAAAGGGTAACACTGCGATTCATATAGCTACGAGGAAATCCCGATCAGAGGTACTTTTTTAATTTGTTGCTTATTTCATTCTTTATATCATGTTTTGAATGCTAAACTTTGAGTTGGTGAAATAGGTTGGTTGGGTAACGGGTCAAAATATGCCTTCATGTTGTTTCCTTTTGAATTCGATATTGACCGTTATATTTAACACAATTAAAGTTATTTATTTATTTCTAAACTTAGAGTTGGTGAAATGGGCTTGTTGGGTGACAGTTTAAAACGGGCTCAGTTCAAAATCGGTCTTGGTCAAGTCAGCTTGACCCGCTGTTTTTTCTTGTTTCTTTTTTTTTATTTGATACTGACCGATATATTTAACACAATTTTAAAGTTAATCATTCTAAACTTGGAGTTGGTGAAATGGGTTGGTTGGGTGACATGTCAAAACGGGCTCAAATCAAAATGGGTCTTGCTCAGGTCGGGTTGGCCCGCTAGTTTTTTCACTTTGTTTGTTCCATTCATTTATACATTTTTCGATCTTTGTTTCCGCTCTGCAAATGGAGTAAAAAGTTCATTAAAAGCTAATTATTCTAAAATTATGGGTTTTAATTTCTTCAGATTGTAAGCCTGTTGCTGAGCTTCACCTCAATAAGTATCAATGTAATCAATCATCAACAAGAAACCGCCATGGATATAGTTGATAAGCTAAGCTATGGCCCAACAAAGTTAGAAATCAGTGAAGCCCTAATCGAAGCTGGTGCCAAACACGCCCGCTATGTTGGCAGAATCGATGAAGAAATGCAACTCAAAAGGACTGTTAGTGACATCAAACACGATGTCCACTCGCAACTCTTACAAAATGCACAAACACAAAGACGGGTTTCGGGCATTGCTAAAGAACTCAAAAAGATCCACAGGGAAGCGGTGCAAAACACGATCAATTCATTAACAGTCGTTGCGGTTTTATTCGCATCCATAGCCTTTTTAGCGATTTTTAATCTCCCGGGCCAGTATTTGGATTCGGGTAAAAAAGCAGGCGAAGCCGACATTGCTCACACTACCGCTTTTCGGGCTTTTTGTCTTTTTAACGCCACATCACTGTTTATATCTTTAGCGGTTGTGGTGGTTCAAATCACGTTGGTGGCGTGGGACACGCGGGCCCAGAGACAGATCGTTTCGGTTGTGAATAAGTTAATGTGGGCCGCTGGGATTAGTACTTGTGGTGCGTTTTGTTCGATTGCGTTCGTGGTGGTCGGGAAAAAGAGTTCATGGATGGCGATTACAATGACTGTTGTTGGTGTCTCGACTCTTGTCGGGACACTTGTGAGTTTGTGTTATTTTATTTTCCAGCAACGGTTTGGGAATAACGACTCTCAGAGGCGCATTAGGAGGTCTAGTGGAAGCAAGTCGTTCTCGTGGACGTATTCGGCTAATATTTCGGACGATGAATCCGATCATGAAAAGATATATGCTCTGTGAATGTTGAGTATGCCATTGAGAGCCTTAAAGAGGAGAGAACAAACATAAACATATATGTGTAGGTTATGTACATATATCATTGTATAGAAATTCGGGGTTTAGTGTTTGAATCGGTGTTCTAAACATTGTTGTTTAAACACGGTTGTAGGAACCACGTGTGTCGTGTTTTTGTCTCGATTGCTCAATCGAACGACTGACTTTATCATATCTGTACACGATCATCAATAAACGCTTAGTTAAACTACATCACATAGAAGAAAAGTAGAGTTGTCAATTTCGACCCATTTATCTAATTACGAAGTTCATTCAATTCAAGTATTTAACTTTTTTAAGAAAAAAAAGCCTGCAAAATGATGAAAATACCCTTAATTTTTCAAAAGCCTAAACATGCCTTGTTTTAACTCGTAATTTCAAATTTGAAATATGGAGACTGCTAGACATTTAGTTGAATAGTTACAACAGGAAAATATCATCTCAACTAACAACAAAATGATATAAATTGTCCATTTAAAATGGATACAACCATATGAAACGACAATAATCATCAATAAACGTAACAGAATAACGATAACAAGAAAGATAACATTATCAAACCATTAAGAAAATAACAGAAATGAGAGATTTGAGTTTGAGAGATTTTGTGTTTTTATTTTAATATCCAAATCTAAGACAGTATATCTATTTACAGAGATTACTAGACAGTTAGTTGTTACAGTTACATATGAAAAAGGACAACTCGGTTAAGAACCAATTGATTCAAATGTCGATTATAAAGACACAAAAAGAAAATCAAAATCGCTCGTAGGTAAAAGAAGTTAAAAGTGATGCTTCAAGGTCTTTGAAACCTCTGTAAACAGCTTCGGTTTGGCTCTGTAGCAATGCCAATCTCCTAACTTCAGTCATATACCTGTTCAACACCATATAAGAAAAAAGAATTTTTTTTTAAATCAAGCAAAAAAAGTTATGCGTATGACGTGCTAAATTGCATTGTTATAAAATTTAGATATCATAAAGTTAACAATAGACGCACAAAAAAACATTTTTGGGTCGATACAAATCTTTTCAAACCGAACTAAAACATTACCCATTTTGCCACCAGTTGAATCTTATTTTACAGTTCAACAGTTCACAGATTACCTGTTTGCAGCACTTGTTATCTTATCACGAATCCCATGGTTAATAGCAGTTCTTTGATCCAATGATAATGTCCCACGAAGAACTAGTGAAGCACCAATTGGGCTTGAGCCCATTCGGCGAGCAGAGATAGACCCGGCCCATTCTCCAAGCACTACTAGTACTACCCGCAAAAGCCTTAGTTTCAGGGTTGGTGACAACAAGACTGCACCACTAGATAATAATTGATCATACGTGTTCAGAACCGGTTCTACTGACCCCTTGCAAGCTGCCAAAAGAGCCCGTGCAACATCTTCATCACCAACAATTTCAACCCCAGAAACCAATCGATCCTGCAAAAAAGAAAGGTCGTTTGTCTATCAAATGTCTAAAATACCCTTCAAGAATCTACAAAATAAGAGAGACAGAAAGCCCATACCAATGCAGCTTTCTCAAGATGTAAACATAATGTATCTAAAGGTAAAACAGCACCATCTCCGGGATATACATGTGAACCGATTCTCTTTAGAACCAAACAAGCTTCAGCAATGCCGCCATTTGAGAGTGCTTGATCCATAAGTCGGGCCCACGTGTCTCTTACAATGCTACTATCGGTATCGCCAAAATAACTTGCAAAATATAGCATTTCTAAACATATCTGAAAGCAAACATAAAAGTAAAAAATCTGGTATTATAACTTATACCAAATTTTCCAAAACTTGACAATAAACAAGAAAAGTATTTTACCTCCCAAAGCTCAAATGGAACAGCATATTCATTGTATAACTGGGTGATGCTTTTCAAATCCAGTGATAACTCCTTTGCTTTTTCCTTCACGGTTTGTTGAAACTCAGCCACAGAACTATTTGGGGCAGACTCTAATTTACAAACTACACCTTCCAACTCGTCTTTGATTTTTATTTGGAACTGCAAAACGGTTAGTTTCCCCTCAAGTAAATCAAGTAGGACCTATCTCTAGAAGAATTAGTTAAACCGTCACTATCACTTGCACTTTTTGCCTGAATAACCGCATTTCTTAGATATTGACGCCTGTAATTAAAAACGTATACAATAAAATATAACTCAATTCATTTATTAATTATATATAAAGACTCAAGTATGCAAAGATATTATTATAAGTGAAGGTACCTTTGATCAAGTGTGGGCAAATTTGCCAAACCGTTGGATCGCCTTTCTGCCAACCGTAATAGTACATGTGCTGCAAGAACATGCTGACTTTTTAGCACATAGTATCGTGCTAAAAGCTCAGTGTATTTTGTTTGATAAGCAGAAAAGGGAGCTCCAGAATGACCCAGTGTAGAAGCTCCTGATGTTAAAGCAGAAAGAGCCCGGACCTATAAAATTAAATAAAAAGGATGAGCAATACGACTAGTTTCTCCAACAAAATGACCCATTAAATAGGCATGTGTTTTTTATCATTAAAGGGTCAAACAAGTAAAATGAAAAAGAAAATACTTAAAAGAAAGCAAGTCGAAAGTCGCCCAAAATGAATTTATAATGCATAAAAGTATAAAATCTTCTAATTCATTTTACTCAAAAAATAGATTATAATTACTCGAAAAATAGATTATTATTAAAAAGATATTTTGTACCCATCTTTGATGCTAATTATTTACTAAAAGAACAATGTCAATGCTTTTTGAGAGAAAGTATTCCAGGACAACCCAACCCCACAAGCTTCAACATACAAAAAATTACTCATTTTGACCCGTTACCCACCCACCCAACCTGCCCATTTTGCAACCTCTAGAAAGATGCTACAGGATTTCCATCCTTGCAAAGTGGTCAAGAAAATGTTGACCATCTCATAAAGAAATCTTAGCCGAAGCCTGAAGGATGGATGAAAACCCCTTGTGTAGGTTCACGGCCTGCATTCTGTAAGAAGGTACTAAATCGGGTCCACCAAACTCCAGGAGTCATCCTCAAGCCCTAAATCGATCAAGGCCCGGTACAAATACTCATGGAAGATTCTATCAGATGACTGCACACCAAGTTGAATGACCTGGCATGTGTATTTCTTCCTTTCAGCTGGATTAAGGGAAGATTGTGCTGATGATCTGATGGGTGACCCAAATTCTCTCTGTGAAACTTCACCTTTTAAAGAATGTAAAGCGTTGATAATGATGTCATAGCACCGTTCTCTCTGAGAAAATGCGTGGGCCCGAGCTCCAGCCTCTATTTGTTCATTGAGAGCGTCCCTGCAGGATCTAGAACACTTGCCTTCTGTAGTGGCAAACGAACCACGGCTTCATAAAATCTGCAATTTTGGTCCTTTTACTTCTGGAATTGACAATATAAGTACATAACACACCAAAATAGAGATAAAATTGAGTCATTTCATATTAAGTTTTATCTCTAAATAGAGATCTAGTTTTAAAAAAATGGGCCAATGGGTCAAAATTCACTCAAAATGTATTTCTATTGCATAAAACCTCCTAAACTATTTTAGGGTTTTATTGTAATCAAACTAAGTATGCATGACAAGAAAATATTTCGACAAAAAGTGTTCCAAGTCAAACCAACTCGACCTGCACAAGAAATTACCTCAAATCCTCAAAGCGTTTGCACACAGTTTGGAGATCTGCAGACTCGGGAACACCAGTCAGTTTACTAAAGGCATCTCTAGCAAGTGTTTCTCTCTCATCATTGTTGGTAGCAGCAGCAGCTCTCTCAAGAAATTCAACAGCCAAGTAAAATTTGTAATCAGTTTCTTTATAGAAACTTGGACAAAGAAACTTGGACAACCTTCACGTAACCTGCCATTTATATCATCCACTGTTCCCCTGCCATCTGGACCCGTGTAATACTACAAAATTCAAGATTCCAATTTTAGAGATATCAACATAAAATAAATAGTTATCAAAGCATGATATAGTAATCTACTTCCAAAATTAAGTACCTCCATCAGAGCAGATACAAGACTTGTAGCGAGTCTATCGCCATCTTCAGAACAAACTAGCTGGTGAAAAGTCAACTGTGCTAACGCCTGCTTTGTATTCGAGTCAAAGGATTGAATTAACCGAGTCACATGATGTCGAGAAAGAAGTTGGAGGAGAAATAGAGCTTCACCACATCTAAGAAGCAGCTGCCTTACACACTCCATAGCCCTCACCTACAATTTACATTGACAAAAATGAAGTTACATTTAAAAGTGTCAAAAGCTAATTTTGGTGTGTAGAAACATTTAATCCTTACCGATTCTTTTATAAATAATAGAAGTGTCAAACATGCCAATAAAAGGTATACTAATTCAATACTATTCACTTTTTTCTTAATAAAAAATATAGGTGGTTTTGTGCATTAGAAAAATGCACTTTGGATGACTTTCATCCCGTTTCCTTTTATGCTAATTTTATTGATTAACCTAGATGGACATAAAACCTAACCCGCATTGACCCATTTGTAAGTAAGTACAGGGGGGATTTACATAGGGCCGGGGGGTTCACTGGAACTTGGGTTAACCCCTTAAAAAATACAGGGTGAACCCCTTTAAAATATTGTTGATAGACTGAAAAAGAAGAGTGGAAACCTGATCGGAAAAAAAAATCGGCATAACAGCGGCTGTGCTACTGGTTCGTTGATAATTTAAAGCTGTAAAGGGAGAACGAAGAACAAACAGTAAACTCAGGGAGATAAGAGAGAAGTGATAGGTATTTATTTTAGGCTTTCTAAAGCATATAGTAAATTTAAAAGATAAAAACTAAATTTACTTTTATACTCCTACACGCGAAATGATATGGTCTAAAAGAGTGATAAGATGTTCTCAGTAAAAGAAAGAATTAATTACACTGATGGCCCCTGTGATTTATCCAGATTTCATTTTTAGCCCTTAGAATCAGAAATTACAGGTTTGGTCCAATAGTTTGCACGTTTGTAACATAAATGGCCCCTGGGTTGGATGTCAGTTAAGTTTTTTAGTTAAGTGCATGTGAAATGACTAAAATACCCTTACATAATAAAATAATAAAGACAAAAAAGAATTAACTCATTAAAAAAAGTGGGACCCACCAAAACCACCCACTTCATCTTCTCCAAATCAAAACCACCTCTCCCACCAAACCCTAGCTTCCTCCTCCCATTTCCGGCGCCATTTCCGGCGACAACCACCACTGCCTCCAGCTGCCGCCACCAGAAAAAGTACACATATCAACCGGTTCCTTTTATCCCAACTGAAAATCAAAATAGAATAAAACACCCAACCACTTCATCTCTGTAATTAACCGCCACCGCCGCCACCACCACCATTACCGGCCACCACCGCTATCTCCATCTCCACCCAACCACTGCCACCACACCACCCCCGCGTGATCAGCTCCACAATTCGTCTTCGATCTCCGTCGAAATTCGATCTCCGTCGGTTCCTCTACCACCGGAAAATCGATCAGCTCCACAATTCGTCCCGAAAAACCACCACACCACCCCCGCGTTTCACTTGTGGCGCTCAATCCAAAATTCGTCCCGGAAAATCGATCTCCTTCGGTTCCTCTACCACCGCCACGTAGGATTCGTTGCCTTCCACTTCAAAATACTCAGCACGCACAGTGAAATTCGATCTCTTTCTGGCTCCTCCGGCAAACACAAACCTTTGATTTCGTGGAAATTTCCGTCGGAAATTTGATCGAATTAGACGTTAACATGGATTTCGTGAAGCTAAGTTTTGTGTGTACTGTGTTGTGTGTTTGTGTAGGATGGGTGGGGTAGAGAGAAGATGGGTGGGGTAGGGGTGGGGTGTTATTTATATTGTTTTTTAGTTTTTAATTTATAAAGGGGTATATAGGTCATTTTAAAAAATTTAACCCCAAAAGATAACTGACATCCAACCCAGGGGCCATTTATGTTACAAACGTGCAAACTTTTGGTCCAAACCTGTAATTTCTAATTCCTAAGGGCCAAAAGTGAAATCTAAATAAACCACATGAACCATCCGTGTAATTAATTTTAAAAGAAATGATGTAGATGTATGCACAGTAAAAAGAGAATTTATACTCTACCTACAATCTTAATTGATTTATTTTTTAGTCTATTTAAATTGAATCGTAAGTTTTGAAAACTTTTTGTTTATCTTTTTATTAATTTATAAAAACCTAAATTTCTTTTATTTAGTTTTATTACCGTATGTTGTATTATATTTCAGTATATTTAATTCAAAATATATTACTATCTTTAATATTTCTATTTTATTAAATATATATAACTGTGCTGTATATTTTTATCATTATGTAGAGAAAGGTTGAATAGTAGGTACAACAATGGTTTAGATGTAAAAAAAGTTATATTATGAGCTCTTGTGGAAAGTTTCTGGTATACAGAGATGAATAAGTTGTGTAATTGTTTAGATCTTGGTTTGTAAAAAAGAGGTTTTGGGTTTGAATCTTTCCCTTCTAGTTATTTTTTAATTTATAAAGACTATTTTATTATATTATGTGTTTTTAATTTCTAATGATGATTTTTTTTTATTATTGTATTGTCTTTTTGTATGTGATGAACTCGACTCGAACCATCGAACCGACTCGAAATTTTTTATGTTCGGCCATATGAAATTGGAGCATTTAAAAACAGTGAACCCCTTTGAAAAAGTTTCTGGATCCGCCACTGAGTAAGTAAATGGTGTGAAACCGCAGGCTCTAGATTTATATTTACCTCCATGGAAGCCAATTCTGCAGGGCTGTGTGGAATCCGTTGCCTTTTATTAGATGCCCCTGTATCATTAGACTCTAAATTTTGAGAATAAGGACTAAATTGGTTCCTTGCCATATCACCATTTTTCATATCCACACTGGCTCCAGTAAGTATAGAACCTGTCAAATCTCCTAAGCCAACACTACCATAAAGTCCTCTTCTCTGATTTTTTCTAGATCTTAAAAATTTCTCTACAGACCGATGTTTGTCTTCTAAAACTTGCATTGCTTCCGCAGAAAGTCTGCACCCAACTATTACATTTTCTTTTTTTAAATCAGAAGAACTCATAACAGGAAGCTCCCAAACGGCCAAAAGCAACCGTGATGCACACAAACAGAGCCCTTCATGTGCACCTGAAAAAACAGGCTCAGCCTCTTGAACCACTTGACCCATGCTAAACCCACTGGCTGCAGTTCGGGTGTTAGCCAATACGCCGCTGCCTTCAAACTGGGGTATACCCACGACCCGTGGGTCCTCAAAGGCTTCAGCCGCCTTCTCAGCAACAACATTATTTATAAAATTTTCCGTGTTGACAATTCGTGCAGACAGCATTAGACACATAGCAGCAGCCTCACCAGGCCCAAATCGATTAAAAAATTCTTCAAGTATTGCTCTTGGTGTGTTTGACTCAAGCAGCCTTCTTAAAATGTCAACAGGTCGATTAAAAACAACTTCCATCATCCCCATGGTACTAAAAACAATAATTCGCCTGCGTGGCAGTATATGCTGAGTACGCAAATCACCTCTAGCCCATAATCTCCCAGCCAACTTTTCAGGGGATTCCCCGAAATTATCATATCCAACAAACTCTAGTTGTGAATACAGTGATTGCACGGTTGCAGCTGTATCTGGTAACGGTGGGACTTCAGCTACAGCCAGCATTCTGCCTTTAATTGGTAAGGAAGAAACACATTCTCTTAATGCCCTTGAACTCCTGTCCCTAAACTAGTGGACGATCATGATGACTGTGTAGTTGAATCCCAATTCACAATCAGAAGTGATGAAGTAGTTGAAGAAGATGAATCAGAAAGAACGAGCGTTGCAGATGAGATGTGCTGATTCAATCTTCAAAGAAAGATATTCATTTTGTGATCTTCCCGCAAGAGAAAGTGGCCCGAATGATAACCCGCCACCCACCCCTAGTGGAGGAGCGGGTTGGGTCGTGACAACTTTTAAACAACTTGGTTTTTGAAAATTATTACTGAATGTGCCACTGTGTCCACTGGATTTTGTAGTTGAAAGATACATTCTTCTACCGTCTGATAAAATTGCTACAAGATGCAGCCATTTTGACTCTACTGTAGATAAAGAAGATATAGAAACTATAGAAGCTTTTGTTGATCTAGCGGGAAGCTGTGATCCTGTCGCCTGTCTGCCGCCACTATTTAGATCACGCTGGTTGATTAAATTCTTCTCCTCTGCCAGCTTTTTAAGTGGTCCATCACCGTTTGAACCTAATGAATAGACTTGAATTTTCATTTCTTCGGTTCGGGCATATAAAATGTGTCTCTCGTTATCAACCACCATTTCTACAATGGGGTCTACAGCCCCAAATTTGAATACATTTGGTACCACCCACCTATATTGAATAATGAAAAAAATTAGCATAAACATTACTGAACAGAACTATGAGATGCAAGTAAGACACTGAACTATAGACCAAAATTTGATACTTTGATAGTAGGACCATAGTCACATCCGAAAAAACCCCTTTTAAAAGATCACAAATGTAATCACGAGGTTGAAGCCGTAATCTTCTGGCAAGATACTAAAAAGGAAAATATGTGCACAAAAACTTGTATGTATACGATGATACCTTGAAACAACGCTACCAAGGCCTGCAGTCAAACAAACTTTACGACATTGTTTGTACCAACCCGAACCGGTAGTATAATGCATCTCATAAATATGTCCATCACGGCCCGCCAAAAAAATATGACCTCTATTTGTACATGCAATACATGTCATTGTAACCCCATCAGATGGTATTGTGTATTCAGGTAATGGCTGTAATGAAACCTCTGAATATGGGTCTGATCCATCACCACTTCCAGAGCAACATACTCCAACAAGAAGCAACTGAATAAAACTAAAATTAAGTATAATATGTACCATATGACAAAGTAAATTAAATAATTAAGAAAAAAGGGAATAGTTTATTACCTCAACAGGAGTTGCTAAGACTAAAAGATATTTGATAGCCTCAACAAAAATTCCAGGCTTGGTTTTGACCTAACCAACAGCACATATAGCCTGTTCCTCACCACTGTATTAAGGGCATTGGCCATCCCTAAATCAAAAGATAAACAGTTTTAATATGGTTGACTATATCATAGAAAGATTAAATATAATAACATATTAGTACATTAGCACTTACCATTTATCAAACCTCCATAGAAATAAAGAATTATCGACAGATGCCCATGCTCTACGAATTTCAGGAAATATTCCACATAAAGCTGTGCCTTCACCTCCAGCAGCATTATATCTTTCTACGAGTACTGAGGGCAATTCCCTGCTATCTACCACCTCTACCAATGGAGGCCACGTCAATAAAATGAAGCAACATGAGTTTGTGAAATAAAAAATAGGTAAAAACAAAACAGATATTCTAAAGTTCAAGATATCACTTAGGGCAGCCATGCTGCATTTTTTTTTATTGACATGCTGTTATCAAATAATACAACATATTTTGAAGAAATCTGAACTAACAAGATCTAAAAAGAAACTCTCATGTGTCAACTCATAAAACAGTGACAGCATGATTAAAAGTTGCATGGTTTCGTAAAAAAAACCACGCTCGTGTAATTTGTAGTGATCTTCACAACTACGCATTATGCAGTTAATACCTTTGTGCTGCATTTTGGAGATTTTAATCGAGCGCTGTCTTGTTTTGGAATATAGTTAATAGCGAGATATATGATCCTGCTTTTTTACGGAAGAAGCATGTTCTGCTTCAATGATGATTGATGGCGTCTGAGTCTATACTTATACCTATCCGTCGTCAATGGCGGCTATATAATCCCCCCCTCCCCAAAAAAAAACACACCAACTTATAAGCTTTGACTATTTGAGTCAGCCTCCTAATAAGAAATTCTTACGAAGTCATTAACTTTGTACCCTACAATACTTGTAATATATTCTCAGTGAAGTTAATCCAAATGCATCCTATCTTCTTCAGTTCCTAAAGCGATCCACATCCTTTCTAAAGCAATTTGGCTATAAAATTTGCCAAATTCAACTCCAATGTTATCCTTTCTTAAGACTAGATTAAAAAAATGCAAAACATAAGATACTTGACATTAGCATGTAAACGAGCTGAGCGAACACGAACGGAGGCATCTTCATGTTCATTCATTTAACTTTAACCGAACACGAACACGAACAATTAATCGAACGAACTTTTTAGTTCATGTTCGTTCGTTAATAAAATGAATATGTTCATGTTCCTTCATGCGCATTCGTTAAAAGTCTAAACAAACAGTTCACGAACACAAACAAGCGTAAACAAACACAAAAGAACGTAAATGAACACAAACAAACAAGTCTATACATTAAGAATCCAATAATGTCAACGGTTAACAAACACGTCTAAATTAGTGGTTCAAATGTACATGCACGATCCATAGTTGTCAAGGCGCATAGGTGCACTCAAGGCGCAAAGGCCGAGCCTAGTCGCAAGGCGCAAAGGCCGAGCCTAGTTGCAAGGCGCAAAAAAAGCGAGGGCTTTTTTAAGCTAGGTGCATAGTGTAAAAATATCTGGGGTTTTAAACTTGTTTTAGGCTTGTTTAGAACTAGTTTAGTCTTTTTTTTAAGGTGATTCCAAGCTTGATTAGGGGTTTTAGACAAGTTCCAGTGACTTTTAGCAAGTTCCGGCGACTTTTTAGCCGGAATAAGGCCGGAAAACGCGCCTAGGCGCTCGCCTGAGCTTGCTTTTACAAGAAAATCCCCAAATTGCGCCTAGGTCTTCACCAGGCACTAAACTTGCGCCTCGCTGCGTTTCTGCTCCCAGACGCGCGCCTTGACAACATATGCACGAGCATAAACAAACGTTCACAAACGAACGAAACAAGGGTTATGTTCGTTCATTTAATTAAATGAACACAAATTTTTGTTCATGTTCGTTCATTTAATTAAATGAACACAAATTTTTGTTCATGTTCGTTCATTTATTAAATAAACGAACCTCCAACCAAACTTTTGGTTCGTTTAAAGGCCTACTTTACACTTCTGACAAGTATCTGAAGTTGAAAAATGATTAATGGCTATGACATCAAAACTTCACATGGATCTTTCACGAGATAAAGAATGTGTAATTGCTTCCAATGAATACACAAACAAGCAAATTGTTAAAAACAAGACGAGTCTCCAATAAACCAAATCACATAATTCCATATCCTAATCAACCAGCAGCAATAACATAATTCATAAACAGGCATTTTAGGTTTACCTCTCTAGGATGAGCAGAGTACGGATGGCTAGTGTATCTAGAAGCTTCTAGGGCTTCTTCTAGGTCAATCTGCGCTGAAACATCTCTACCGATACGGTCGCTCACTACTAGACCTGCTTTGGTGATATCGCGCATTACGATCTCGTTTTCGCACGGCATCTTCGTCTTCCTCTGATGCTGAATGATTGAATTGAGCAAATCGAAGAGCACGGAACTATATTGATGATAGTTGAAAATTGCATTCAGTCGTTAGGGTTCAGAGATATGCATCCGAATGTGGAGTAATCGGAGGAAGATCAGAGCGATGATTATCAGGTTTTTTGTGAATCTGTTAGGGTTTATGTGAAATTGGGGACTTAATTACGGGCGGGCTTTACCGGTTTTTGAAAGAAGGTTGGGTGTAAACCAACACGGGTTCGTATAACGTGTTAAACTGGTATATCATACGTATAATGATTTTTTTATACGGGTTGAGTGAAGTAGAGGTGCATAAAAAAAATCGATTTGAAACCCGACTCAAAGCTATACTGAAACCGGTTTGGAAATGATTGAGACGTAGGTTTGAAACGGTATGGAGATTTTCATAAAATATCGTTCTGAGTTTCGTTATTACTAATTGAATCGATTTGAGTTTGGAACTGAATGAAATCGTAGGTTTGAAACCGGTTAGAATTTCACAAACCCATTTTTAATAAAAATGATAACATTAATGAAAATTAAATTTTAAAAATATGTAAAAGATATGCATCCCGTTATTACTTGTTTTGTCGTTTTGAACCTAACTATAAAATGCTATCGTTGTTGAAACTTTAATTGATAAAATAACACATGATTTGGGTTTGGATGAAGAAGACTTCCATTTTGGAAACACTACAAAAAAATATATTTTAACCAATGTTTACAAAATTTGTTTGATGTTTATCTATTTAAACATGTTATCACATCAACCATACATGAGTCAATGGGTTCGACATCAAGTAGTAGCTCGAGTAAGAACACCATCCTTAATTTATATAACGATTTTGAAGAATGAATATAGTAAACGGGCTCGGGGTAGCACCACAAGTAGGGAACTTGGAAGCTATATTGGAACAGATTTTTTATCCACTATGAGTTCCGATGTATTTGATAATTGTGATATTTTGGCTTGGTTGAAATGAATCCTAATTTCCAGTTCTAGCTGCCATGGCTCGGTATTTATTAACCGTCTAAGCTTCTACGATAGCTTTGTAATCCGTTTTTTCTCTTAGTGACAGAGTTTTATCCATACAAAGAACAAGACACGCTCCCACGGCGATGAAAATGTGCATTTGCTTGAAAGACCACTTGGTCGTGATGGAAGGGATACAATATGCTACAACTCTTGAAAAAGAAATTCAAGTCAAATAAATCATAAATGAAGAAAGGTGGCACAAGGAAATGCGTTGCCACTATCCAATGAAGAACTCGCTTACGATGAAGCACGACGAAGCAGAGCAACAGTTTCGGCGAAGAATAAGCAACGTCGACAACTACAGTTAAATGTCGAAAAAATAAAATACTATTTGTAATGTTTATAGAATTTCTAAGTTTTGTTTTAATGAATTTATGTTTTGTAACCAAAGTTCAAAAAAAAGTTTATGAATTTCATTTATTTTTTAAAATTTTATAATTTATTTTAATAAAGAAAACGGGTTTGAACCTAAACCGGCTCCAAACTTACACCGACCGGTTTGGATAGGTTGGGTTTTCCACTAGATAAACCGGTTTTGACTTTTGTTAACCAAACCAGTACATTCTGAAAATCGATTTGTGCACCTCTATAGTGAAGTGGTGTCGTCAAACTATACAACTCGTATGATGTTGTACACTATCATAAAAGTAACTAACGTGACAACTGAAAAAGGCATACGATCCGTAATGGTTAATTTTTTTTAGCCATTTAAACCTTGAACTTCACCTTTATTCATGACTCATAGTTCCATTGGACGCATTTATACTCTCTAATAAATAAATGTTTTTTCATGCCACGTATCGTCTTCATATTCATTCTTATCATTTTTTTTTCTCTCTCTTATTAACGCCTCTATCTTTTAATAATAATATATTTTTAAAGAAAATACTAACTATACTAATAAAACACATTTATTGTAAATTATCCCTTATTATAAGAAACTTTGAAATCTAATTATGTAACTTTATTTTAATCAAATAGTAATAATAGTCAAATCACATTAAATAGTAATTAACATATGTTCGAAATTCAATTATATATTAATTTTTACATATTTTGAATTTTGTTTTCTATTCTTAGTATATGTAATACATTTTTACACCTGTAAAATATATACATAAAGATTTAAGAATTTTATGTGTTAATATTTTTCACCCCGTGTGTATTACACGGGTTCTAAACTAGTTAATTAATGAATATTCACATTTGTTTAGCCTAGTTTATAATGACGGAACTTGAACAGTTCAATTGAGGGCCGAAAATATTATATATAAAAAAAATCATTTTTTTGTGTATTTATGGAAGAGATTTGAGCTTTTCCAAATAGTTAATACCTTTTATACTAGTTTTGTTTATTTTATACTAGTTTTGTTTAAATAAACTTAGAGCATTGTTTTTTTAGTATATTATTTTTGGAAGAGAGAAATCTCACCACAAACAATTTATCAAGTGTGATGAGTTAATCCTTGTGTAATGAGTTTACACTAGTTCTTTAATTTTCAATAACTAAGTTGAGTCGTGTGAACCTTAACTCCAAGTCGATCTTACAAAATAATAAGAGCCGAGTGGACTCGTAATTTCCAATATGAGTTAGAAGCTCAACTTGTATTCGGCTCATTCAATATAACTTATGTTCCAACTTGATTCGTAATTGTTTGCAGCTAGTCTTTTGTTACATGTTAATATAACTAATTTTGTCTCGTGATAGAAATTCGCACGACATCATAATCGTTTGAATCCAATAAGTTTGTTGTTCACTCGTTGGGGCCCTAATGGATCGATGTGTGTGATAAGACTTCTATAGGAAATAACCGATAGTTGATTCTTGCAAATAGGACCATGTTGATATCCATATCCCACTTATAAACGTGTGGACCAAAACACCACTAGCATGATGGAAGTATGGAACATTATGGAGTAGAAGTCTATCTCATCAACTTGACTTCTAGTGGCATGCCAAACTTATAAGCAATGTTTCCAACCCATCATGGGACCATGCTAGCGTGCACGAGGAGGCACTCTACGTCTCTACTTTTAGCCAAATCGTCTGTCCAGCGCGGTCCAGGTGGTCTAATGTACTCATCCAATCAGGGTACGTCCATCTCCCAACCACACGGACCACCACACATTATTTTTGTTCGTTGTCTTTAGCAAGTTTCGAGGACGACATCTCACTAGTGATTGATAAACCACCGATGTATTTGATTGAAAGTCACTATTGTGTCTCTTGATGACTTGTTTGACATTGTTTATAACGGAAGGAATTGAAAGGAGATAAACGAGTATTCTTTGTTTTGGTTTTTAATCGATGTAAAACACTTGTTGATATCCTTTGAGTTTAGTTGTTAGTTTTTCTCTTTCGTTTGATATAGCAAGTGCCGATTTCGTACCGGTAACGTAACGAACAAAACCGATACCGGCCAAATTCCCACCGCATAACGCGAGGGAATCCCACTAAACAAATACTTATTACTAGGCAATTAGCTAAGCAATTTAAAATATTTAAAGACAAATGAGCTAGAGAAAGACCAACTTAAAATGAACATAATTTTCTTTCTGACTGAAGTTACGTAGCCTATAAGTAATAGATGAAAGTATATCAACTGGCTGGATCATGTGTCAAGCCAACATATGTTGTTTGCCTCAACCGCCGGGTCCGAATTCCTTGTCTAGAGCCCTGATTTTTGCGTTAACGCTTTTTCTCCAACTTTAACGACTTTTAATTATTCCATATTGATGGTAAAAACGTGAAAATCATTGACCGGATAAATTTATGCTTGTGTTTATGTCTTAATTACGTTAATTAGCTGTTAGTTTTAAGTTTCAAGATTTGATTATACGTACCAAATTTATAATTTATCTAGAAAAGTGAACTTGATATATTAGTTTTGATATTAAATAATATATCAATTTTCCCCTATATTTCAATTTCCGCTCTATGTCACGTATAAATTTATTCTCATAATTGTCATTAGTTCCATTATAAGATCGTATAAATTTAAATTTTGTTTTTATTAATGTTAAAAATCGTCTATGGTGATAGACACTCTGATTTATATGTTCGTACCATATGAACACTAAAAGAAACAAATACAAAGGAAAATGGCCCTTCGATAATTCCCTAATTAATAGAAGGATACCTAAGTTAAGTGTTGTTTAGTATCATATAATTATCATACCTTCTATTTTTTGTGGTCAACTAGTATTTGAATTGGAAAACTTTATGAAAATGTAATCAACTCTTATGACTGTTTTAATTAAGTCACTCAATCTTTTTTTGTCTCAATTTAGTGATTCAAATTACAGGGAATGCGCTAATCATATATAATTGACATGTTTAAAAGGTTAAATTGATGTGACAAGACATTTTTTTAAAATTTTTCTGTTTTTTAAATCATATATATTAGAAAAATAAATGGTTACGAAATTTTTAATTAATAATAAAATTTTGAAACATACTTAATTTTTTTAAAATTAACAGTAGGTTTGCAAAGTAAAATTTTGGAACACTAAGTTATGAATTGGATTTTTATTTTTGTTTATGAATATGAATTGGATTTCGTAAAAGTAATTTTAGTAATCGAACAGTAAGTTTGTGACTTTTTTTGTTTTTTTTTAAAAAAAAGCATGTGTGAGAATATAATTTTTCAAACCTATTGTTAATTTTCAAATGTTTTATAGAATTGGTTTTCTCGTCTCTCTCTTCTATTAATAACTAGCTTCATTACCTTAGACAACTAAATTAATAATTCGTTTAAATTTTAGATTTTTTTCTACAGATTTTTTTAATTCAAAGTTTTGTTTATAGCAATTAAAATTTTTAATCATATTCTTATAAATTCTACAAACTGAAAACAATTTTATAACCAAGAAGAATTCAATTAAAAAAGTCTTCAATCATATATTTACATATTCAAAGGTCTAATGTTTGTTGTAGTTTTGTTGAATCTCATGTTATATTTTGTTAGATCATTATAGTTGAAAGTATTCAAGTAAATTATTTTCTTTTATTTCCATTTTGATTAATTAATTAAATTAAGTTTTATAAAAAAAGTATTTTAAAACATAATTAATTTTTTGTCCTAATTCTATTAAAGATGAGACATATTTTATACAATAACTATTCTCCATGATTTAAAATTTGAAATCATAATAAATATGGAAACGTATAAATTTTAATGAATCAATTAAGTGGTTTTAAAATAAATTAGCTAACAAATTCTCTAAGACGAACCAAAGGTTTCAAAAATAAAGTTCTTATCAATTAAAACTCAATCAAAACTAATTATCAAAGAACCCTAAAAGCCCTATTTATGCTAATTGAAAAGACCATAAAACAACTGAGATAAAACAGGGAATTTGAAATTCAAATCCTACTACTCTAATAAATGAAAATCTCTTCAGGACACGTGTCACTATCTGGTTACTCCTCAACTTTATTTTCCCGACTCTTTCTCCTATTAAATATTAGATTTTCTATTTCTCTCTCCTATTAAATAATAATTTTTGTATTAATAAATCTAATTACGAATACTTATTATTTAATTATAAATAGTTATTATATCATCAATCAAATGAACTTAATATGAACTAACATTTATCAATTAAATTAAAAAATTAATACTCAGTTGAAAAAAAATGTTTTAAAAACTGACTTAACAGACCTTATAACTGTCATGATAAATTACATTTTTTAAAAACATATTTTGACAAATGTGTTTGTTAACAAATTACATTATATTTTATTTAACAGATGTAATATACTGGTTTATTCAACCCATGTAATACACGGGTTTTTTAAAATATAATTTTTTTATTACTAAATATATAACATTTTATTTATTTAACCCGTGTAATACACGAGATTTTAACCTAGTAAATAAATAAAAATAATATTCAAATTCAAACTTGTGGATAAATCTTCAATATCGACCCTTACCCTTATCTCCATCATAAAATATAAAATAATGCTCAATATGTTTAAAAATTATCCTTATTTCTTTACAAACAAAGGAATAACAAATGTGATTTTATTTTTATATTGACTAAATTGGTATAAAAAAATTAAACTACCTTATTCTTAAATATCTTAGAGCTCAGTGAAATATAATTACAATTTTAAGCTGAGAACTATAAAACCGCTTAGATAATTATATTAATTTATTCCTTTGATTGTGATATATATAGACGATTACACAACCATTTAACTCACTCTATTTCTATATACTATTTACAAATGTATTATGCGATCCTCGTAATTTTTAGTTAAAATTGGTTTTATATTAAAAGGAACGTGAATATTATAAAATATCTTATAATATAAAACGACTTTCCCACAAAGTGTACATAGAAAAAAGCCACTTTCTTTTATCTTTTAACTTTTGGAATTTAACATAAAAAAAAGGAAATGAAAGGAGGCCACTATTTGTGAAAATAGCTTTGCCACGTTTACAATAATCCCTTCAAATATTATCCTTCCAACGATTTGATCGTTGCTCATTATATGCTTCTATCATGTCTCTCTAATGCGTAGCAGAATCTATATACCATGCATCAAGACAACTCAAAGGTGTTGTAAATTCATGCATCGTTTTATAAAATTAATTTAAATTCGGTTTCATAACCAAAAACATATTTATAATCATACATGTAGTTATTTTAAATGTAAATAAGTAAATTCAAAGTTTATAATAAAAAAATAAAACAATTTTTAAACAAATGTAAAATGAATATGTAAAATAATATATAAGATTTTCAAGAAGATTAGTAAGTTACTAAGTTAAGAAAAATTATAAAAAAGTTTAAAAGGAAATAAAATTAAACAAAAGGAAATAAATAGAAAAGACAATGGAAAAAGAAAATGAGATGGATTCAAGGAGATGAAGAGAAAGAACAGGTGATGGTGATATTGTCAAACAGTGAAGGGATACATGAGTGAGAAAGATAGAAGATAGAGAGAAACAAAGGGAAAGAGATATGCCTTGTAATACTATAATCAAATAGTTTAATGCAAACTCATAAATGGTTTTAAAAGTATTCGAAGCAGCTTCGTTGTATTTCTTATATTTATCTTTATAACTAGGTTATAATCCCGTGTATTACACGAGATTGTATATTAAAAAGATAAAACTTATAAATTTATAATACGTCTTAACTTGTCAGACTATTATGATCGTCTCGAGATATATAAAATGGAAATGTGTGTATATATAACAAATTAATATTTTTCTTTAACTAGTTATATTTTGATTTCCTATTATTTATTCTTATTTAATATAATTAGTATTTTTCTTTAATAATATATTTATAATACATTATTATTTAATAAGATGGATGTGTATTTATTAAGAGAGAGAGACGGGAAAACTAATGTGAGGAGACATGAGAAAATGACAAGTGTCCACCTTAAACCTTTATTTATTAGTATAGATTTCACTAAAAATTACTACTTTTTCTATCTTTTGTCTCTACTTTTTTCTTTTCTTATTCTTATTCTTATAATTATACTAAAAACCACTACTTTTATCCTTATATTTACAAAAATCTTATATTTTTTCTCTCTCCTCTACTCACAACCACTTTAAACCACTCCTTAAAATATACAAAACTCACTCACAGATTTATATCAAACCTGCTATGAATGCTCTAAGCAATACCATTGACCTCGCGTTGGGCGAGGGCGTAAAACCATAAAAAAAACTAATGTTGAAATGTTATTTTGAACCTGTGTGTTGGAGGTAAAAGAAAACGAAAGATACACATCGTTGATAACATTCGAAACTCTATATAAGAAAACGAAACAGTCACAAATTCGCACGTTGTGGCGAGCTAGGCCGTTGCTAATATTTGGAACTTTATATAAAAAAATGTTGAACAATTTCACTTCAGAACATTGATAAAAGTAGGAACGTCGCAACATAAAACCAAACAGTTAAAAAATATAAACGTTGATGATAAAAATAAGCACACACAATTATATCAAAATATACAAAACTCACTCACGGATTTATATCAAACCTGCTATGAATGCTCTAAGCAATACTATTAAGACCTCGCGTTGGGCGAGGGCGTAAAACCATAAAAAAAACTAATGTTGAAATGTTATTTTGAACCTGTGTGTTGGAGGTAAAAGAAAACGAAAGATACACATCGTTGATAACATTCGAAACTCTATATAAGAAAACGAAACAGTCACAAATTCGCGCGTTGCGGCGAGCTAGGCCGTTGCTAATATTTGGAACTTTATATAAAAAAATGTTGAACAATTTCACTTCAGAACATTGATAAAAGTAGGAACATCGCAACATAAAACCAAACAGTTAAAAAATATAAACGTTGATGATAAAAATAAGCACACACAATTTTGGATTTTATAAAATTCATATGTTAAAAGTTGGATAAAAAAAGAAGAAACTGTAAAAAGAATCAAAACCTTGAATCAGTTTTGACATCTTGTATGTTTGTGCGTTGACGACGTATACATTATAACGTACAATTCTGTTTTGAATGAGACTTACACCGAAACGTAGATAAACACGGTGGTAACGCTATATTCGGCATTTTATAAAATATTAGATTTTTAAAGTTTATAAGAGAACAAAAAATTGTGAGTGTGTAAGAAAAATAAAATAGATAAGAATAGGGTATAGCGTGTAAATATAGCTAAAATTAAGGGGGTCAAAATATAACTTTTTAAGGTAATGTAAACTAAAACACTTCACAATATGCAAATTACAAGTAAATACATTTAATTACTTTTAACACAAATAAATAATAAATTAATGTTTCCTAGGTTTGTGTGTGAGAGATTCATAAAAAATCAAACCGTGTTTAAAATAAAGCTAGAATAAATGAGATATCGATATTAAAATTTCTGTGTTTGAACTTTGCAAAGCCGTGAAAATTGGGAAGGAAAATGTAGGAACTTGTCCCACATAAGAGCGGAGTAAAATTTGAGAGTACTATATAAGTGAGAGTCTTCTAAGAAGATTTTTTTTTTCATGAAAGACAAATACAATTGGGGACCTTATAGTCTTAAAATCTAACTTTAGTTATGAAGCCTCAATTTTGGATGATCCTCAAGAAGACATAATTAAAATGATCTTGAAATAATAATTAAAATGACATGTTTTGAGAGATAAATACAACCCAAGAAATTACTTGTAATCGATTAAATTAGGTAATTGCAATTACCTGTAATAGAAATTAAAAAAAGTGAAACGTTATTGCAATTACCTGTAATTCCTAATTACCACACCGAACCATCACATACAAAAAAATATAAGAAAATGAAAACATGGCTGACAATTTCAGAAACTGTGAAGAAGATGATGGATTCAATAAATGCAAAACCTAGAAACAATTGAGTAATAACCAATCTCATTCTAATCATCCAAGTTAAACAAAATCGCACCTTAATAACGCATGGAGATCCTTCCATCCTCTGAATAAGAAACGATCAGTCACCGAGATCCTTCCATCCCGCATCGGGTTATTTGGACCTCAAAAAGATCCGTGTGTCTCAACAATACGGGTTAATGGATTCATGCAGAAAAACAAAATTAAGGTTAAACCACAAGCTGTTAGTTGTCCTTACACATTTTTATTTATTATATATTAGAGTGAATATGATGTTAACACCTAATTAGATGTAAAACCTCTCAAAACTATATTGATTTAGTTTATTTATATCAAAATACTTTAGCTAAATATATATAAACTACATTTGCTAAGTTGACTCTCAAGGCCAATATATCACAAGATGAAAAATTGTACTCACACTTACACCGACAAGAGGTATGATAAGGAAAACATTGTAAACAAGATAAACTTTTGATATTGAGAGTTACACTAGAAAAAAACAATTTACAGATATATATATATAATTAAAATGATACAGTTTTGATGTAAATTAACTTAAACAACGTGACTTTAATAGATTTAATCTGAATTATCCTAAACAATGTAACTTGATAGATTTCAAATCTAAGCTTAGGTGTCTATCATAACCCAAAAAAATTCAGGTTATTAGAAATATTATTTTAAAACTTTTCTTTTAAATTTCTATCAAGTCAGATGTTACATTTATTATACTATTATCTTAAAAAAGCATACGAAACGAAAGATGTTAATTACATAAATGTCTAAACGGTCACGTTTAAGTTAAAATCAAAACCTTAAGCACATAAAAGAAGATTCTTTGTACTAATCATGTACCTCTTTTTTTCCCTAAAACAAAGGGGGTGCCGTAGCATCAATGAATGAAAATATTACATGACAAAAGCCAAGGGCAAACCAAATGGAGGTAGACTCATGGGTAAATAGTGGCCATGAATTGTGACTTTAGCATATATGGTGTGTAGTAAAAGCAAGCAACCAAACATTTTTGTTTGTTTAGCAAAACCAACCATGTTACATGCATCTAAATGTCTAGTATGAGCCAATAGGCATTAGACTAGGGTGACAATGTGGGCACACGTGACACGTGTCTGATGACTATTGGTTTGTTTAACTATCGTTATATGTTGTATTTGGTGTACGATCGATTGATATGCTGTATTAAGATTGATGTGTCTCAATCGATCAAATCGGTTTGTTTAGATAAAATGTGAAATAATTGTTTTTTGTATGTTTGTTTTTGTATAATGAGAAACTACACATGGTGTTAAAACTCGAAGCATAAATCGAAACCCAAAATTAATAAGAATGATATTAGATCAAAATTTAAAGATGTGTGAATACGTTGTTGTTGTGGACAATTAACCCTCATTATATCATTGATGGGTTTAGGCTAAGTTTCTATCATGATCGCTTTGATTCCAAGAGATATAGGATATAATTATCATATCATGCTTTTTTTATTTTATAATTTTGTGTATGATAAGGGGATATAAACACTTTTATGATGTTGTTTTATTGGTATTATTTATTATCATCATTATTACTAGAATAAAATATTCATTTACTTTAAAAGATGAGGTTTTCTTAGTTGTGGGTTTCCTTCTGGGTGGTATGGGACCGGGTCGCCACGCTTTTGTTCTTCGGTCAGAAGGGTGATCCGTTTGTCAGGGTGATCATGGGTTTCCGGGTCTTTGTTGTTAAAAAAAACCACTTAGCTTTATGCAATGGCGTACCTAGCATTTGCTAGGTGGGTCGGCCGACCCCGATAGAATTTTGTTTCTGTTTGTTATATATGCGACATAATCTCGACCGACCCCTATGAAATTTTGATACCGACCCCCATAAAATTTTGACCGACCCCCCAAACAAATTATTTTTAACACCGACCCCAAGAAAATATAATTTTTAACACCGACCCTCATTTAAACTTATAACTTAATTGGACATTTGGAATAAACGGGACTAAAAATATAGTCATTTAAACAATTAAACTCATATTTAACTAACTCATTACCCATTTAAACAATTAAGCCCACATTTAGTTAACCAACTATCCGTTTAAAATTTTAAAAGATTTAACCTGATAAAAAATCTAAGTAGTGGCAATCCTGATCCATCAACGTCTCGATATTTCATATACACGCTTCACACGATCTGAAGAACAACAATTTGCTAATTGCCTCATCACGATTTCAAACATCTTCGCTAATCACGAATTTCGATTCTATACCTACAAGTCGATTCACTATTCACAACCTTGCGTCTACAAGTCTATGCCTACAAGTCGATTCTATACCTACAAGTCAATTCTATACCCGACCCGACCCGGCTTGAACCGGACTGAAAAAATTAATATTTAACGATGGACAACCGATCGCAAAAAATTCCGACCCCTATGGAAAAATTTTCTGAGTCCGCCACTAGCCTTATGGTTGAGTGGTAGCCCCATGACCTTCTAAATGGGAGGTCATGGGTTCGAGTCTCGTTTGTGACAAAATGTTTCAGGTTGAGTCGGTGAGTTTCCTCCTTCGACCAAAAGTGTGATCCATTTGCCAGGGTGATCTCAGATGTATGGGTCTTTGTTGTACAAAATAAAAGGTTCAAACGAATTAGGTAGATTTCATTATCTGTGTAATCATTATATAAAGATATCATAGCCGTCTAATAATTTTTAATCGGATTGGTAATTTAATAATTACTGACCTATCAACTTGCAGGTTTTGGGTTGAGCTTAAATGGATTGACCCGAATCATTGATCCATTTATAGAAGTGTCATGTTTGAGCTTTGTTATAAACTAGTAAATTTATCCGCCGCGTGTTGCGGCAGAGTTGAAACGTACACTAACTCGAGTTTATACCGTCGAGTGAAAACGTATTATATATGACTCGAATCGTTTACGAATAAAATTTACGTTGAAACATAGATCATATGGAAATGTAACCCGACTCCTTTCCGAACAAAATTTACATTGAAACGTATGGCAACGAAAACCTACATAAAAATAAGCACGAAAACGTATTATATTTGACCCCACTCATTTTCGAAAAAAAATTTACATTGAAACATAGACGAACTCGAATTTACACAGGCACGTATATAAAAATAAGCATGTAAGAAAATAGGTGTTAAAAAAAATAATACTGAAACATTATCATATTCTCGAAGATCATAGTTTTTTTCCACGTGATACACGGTAGGAGTTCGGTCGTTATCGGTTCGGATCATTTGCCGAGATTAAAATAACGTCGAAAAAACTGAAATATATGCCGGAGAAAAAAAAAGTAAAGAGAAATAAAATGAAAAAGCAAAAGACAATCCAAAATAATTTGTTTGATTGGAGGTTTTGAACTTGTGAACTAAAAGGAATAAAGAAAGTAAAGGATTGTGTAATAACCATTCCACCAAGGCACTTGTTTCTTTAGTAAGATGCAAATGAAATATAAAATATATATTATGAAGTGAGGTGGCCAATTCTTATTGGGCACCGTCACTTGTTTTTAAGGTAGTAGTAATAAACGTAACGTACGTCTAACCAACCCGTTTAAATAAGAATAAAGGAAATATAACTTATAAGTTCAACCACCGGTAGCCCGTTTATAATTGTATGGCAACTTGTTTATAACTTAATTACAATCTGTAACCCGCTAACCCATTTTAACTTGTCAACCCTTTTGATATGTTTAGATAAGCGATTACACATGTTGTGTTCAGGTTACATGGATTTTAGTTTTTTCGGTTGACGTTGATGTCTTTGATATGAATAAATATACGCATTGTGTTTTGTCCATCAATTTTAACCCCGTTAACTTGACACGATTCACACCCATAAACTTCTAACTGAAATCGAAACCAAGTTATATGTGTTTTTCTTTCAAATATACGCAAAAGTTGAGACATAAGTTTATAATAATTTGATTTCTTTCAAAGTCCCGGAAAAATCACTTTTTTGTTGTATGCCTATTAACGAAATGAATTTTGGTAACTTAGCGTCCTAAATCCTGAACTTCTTGAATAATGATGTTAGTTGTACGTTTCTATCAAACTTATAACCGAAATTTGAAACATGAACATGCGTAATATACTAGAAGTGATCAAAACGTTATTTCTTGATTTGACCAGACTATGATACATATGAGATGATTTGATCAAATGATGAAACATATCACATGTTTTTAACTTTATTTATACTAAATAACTCGATACAAAATATATAAAAACCTTTTTTGATATGATGGATCTATACCCGTCTATCGTGCTACACCATCTTACTTTGAGATACAAGTACACATCGTACACACCATCTTACTTTGGGATACAAGTATATCTAATTATGTAACAATTTATGATCGCAATACACGGATTTAGGCCAAAAATGGGTGAAAGGTGATCGTGACAATGCAATTTCCGTGGTTTATACTAAATAACTCGATACAAAATATAAGACTTCCATTTTGTAAAAGACAAAAGCCATCAAGAATGGTCTTACAAAATTGGACCAATTTCCATCTTCACGTGCGAACACACACCCACGAATAAAATGCAACCGTCAAAAGTTCAAACGTACACCAAACATCAATATTGATTTGGACCTCCAACTATTCCCAATATATAATTCGATGGTATTTAATTAATGTGAAAGAAATCGTTTCTTATTCGTCATATGGACGCATGGTTTTAGAAAAACAATGTTATATCCTCTTCTCTCGTTCTTCTACCTTATTTATGTTGGCTATTTTAGTATTATTGGATTGACTTGTTGTCAAAATGAATCATAATATGCGTCAAACAAGTCAGGAAGTGTGGAATACACACTTTTTGAGTTTATTATGCCTCTAAACAATGGGGGTTCCAAGAGGGGTCGAGCTGTCAGGTTAGCTTGAATTTTTTTTATTTTAACAATTGTTGCTATATTAAAAATTCATTAGAATTTGTTTTTCTGGATTTTCACATGTGAAATCCGTTTTGTAAAATTGAAGATGAAATTACACACTTTCATCTAAAATTCGAATTTAAATGGATAACTGCTAAAGGCAGGTTCTGGCCCTAATCCCTGCAAAACTGATTTCTTGATCATTTGGTCAATTGACTGGTTCACGAAAATTCCCTCATACACACATATTCGATTCTTGTTCTCAATATGAGTTTTATCCGATTGAAGTATTTGGGTGAACCACCAAATAATTTTCATCTAAAAGTGTTTCACGACTCTCAGATATCCGTTGTTGTAATCTTAGAAATCTCCTACAATTTCCCTAGTAAAAATATGATTACATACGAAAAAAAATCAAGTAAAGAGATTTCTAACCTTCATCTATCACTGCTATAAAAGTGTAAATATATCTCTCTTAATATAATCTTATTTTTAAGAAATAAGTTATATAACATGGAACCATGTCACTACTAGAAAACATGTATATTTCTATAAAATTTTTCACAAGTTACCAACAAAAGAAATTTTTCACAAGTTAGCGACAACTTTTCGACAAAACAAAAACAAAAAAGTAGCCATAAGATTTCTTACAATTTTTTGACAAATTTATTAAATAAGTTAGCTTATTTATTTAATATAATCATCGGAATATTGTTGGAAATTACCGATGAAAGACTTTTGTTTCGTCGGAAAATTATCCGGGACTCTGTCGGAAACACATTTCCTACGGGTTTTTTTTTCCAACAAACACTTTTTCTCGAAAACTTGTCGCTAACGGCTAATTCTGACAAATTACCCACGAAATCTGTTGTCTCAATTTTTTAGTCTTTTGGTAGTGTGTACTTCGACACAAACTTTTATCCTTGAAAATAAAAGTTAGATTTAAAACTTCTATTTTTTAGTGATAAGTGTGTATGCGAAGTTAACATGTTATCAGATAGGGTTTAAACCCTGAGTAATCCTAAGTAGGCAAAAAGAATGGATAATAACCCTAAGTAATGTAAAAAAAAATAATAATAATAAGTGATTGCAAGATTTCAGTTTCTGAAAATTTAACCGATTAAACACACAATGATGAGTTTGAGAAATAACATCATTGTGGACCACCTCTCCCATTTTTCTTTTTAGCAAATAGACAACTTGCAAGTAATTTAAAGAGTTAAGATTAAGCTTAATTAGGTGGGAATTGTAATACTTTATTACAACTTTGGTGGACGTCAATAAGGAGATAAATCATCATTAGCTAATGTTATAAATATTAATGATAAATAACTTTAATATTGCTCTCATCTTCTTTTTTGACCTTTTTAATTTTTAGTGCTTAGTATTTTCTAATGTAGAAAATGGTAGTTAGATAACTACAAACATAGGCAGAACTTAATAGGGGCTAGAGGGGGCCCAACCCCCCCCCCCCCACCACCACAAAACTCTATCCTCTTCCGTGTTTTTTACTCTGAAGTATTTCTTTTGATCAACTATGTTTATTTCATATTAGTTATAATGTTTTGAGTCCCTCGTAATCCAGACCAAAAGTCTAAAAAATTGGTTTGGAGAGGTCATAGGTTCAAGTCCCACTCTCAACAGTAATTAAGAAATTTGCCTTTAAAAAAAACTATTACAATTTACAACATAGGTAAAAAATCTTGATGATATAATGTGTGTATGTTTCTTTAACTTTGACAAATATTGAACTTTGATCAAATTCCTTCAAATTAAAAGAGAAATATGCCATTTTTTTAATAAAGACTTGATATTTGAAAAAAAAAATGGATATCTCATGAAATTCAGGTTTTATTTCTTGAACTTTCTTATGTTGAATCAAATCACTACAAAAAATACACTCAATAGTGGCGACATTTGTCGCCGCTAATGCTTTAAATGTCGCCGCTAATACTCAATAGCGGCGACAGTCGCCGCTAATGAGTCGCCGCTAATGTCTCGCCGCTAATACCTAGTTTGTCGCCGCTAATGCTAATCTGACCCGTTTTGCAGTTTATTCGTATTTTCATTATTTCCAGTTTTTCTACAAACATACATGCATCACCAAACCGCTATTTTTCATTTTTTTTGCCCAATATAATAAAAACATAACCACAAATACATTAATATATAAAGTTAGAACAAATATTAAAACTTTTGACCAAATCAAGCTATTCCGAATCTTTAAACAACAAAAAAACTAAACAATTAATCTTCATTCTCGTCGTCGCCCTCGTCTTCATCCCCACTTCACAAGAAATTCCAAAAAACCTCTAATCATTTCCCGGATAGTTGTATCAGCAATGGCAGGTGGTGGTGGCGAGTTGGTGGTGGTTTCAGGTGGTGGTGCGGCGAGGTGGTGGTGGTTTCAGGTGCTGGTGCTGCGAGGTGGTGGTGGTTGCAGGTGGTGGCGGTGTAACAGGTGCTGCGAGGTGGTGGTGGTTGCGAGGTGGTGGTGGTTTCGATTTTGGGAGAGTAAAAGTGAGTGATTTTGGGGGGAGGAGCAGAAGTGAGGTCGTCGATGGAGTGAAATACCCCGCCAGATCTGTTTTTGGGTATTAGCGGCGACATGTCGCAGCTAAAGGTGTCGCCGCTAAAGGTCTTAAAACCACATCCGTCCGATTAACTTTCAATCAACCGTCAGATCTTTGATTAAGAAATGAAACACGGATCAAGAGCAATAGCGGCGACATTTCTGGTGTCGCCGCTAATGGTGTCGCCGCTATTGCTATGATTTCTTGCAATGAATATGTTGTTAATTCATCATACCAAATGTTTTCCTCATTACCCTCATGTGGTGATGTCTCTGTCTAATTACTATAATATTCAGTTCGTAGAATATACTATTTATTAATTGATATATGTTTAATCCTTAAAAGAATTATAAATCATATTAAATGCTATTTATGTGACATAAATAATTATATTATTTAAGTAGGCATGCTTTTCTATTTAAGAAATAAAGATATGTAAAATCAGATTTTATATATTTTCGGAGTGATTTATTTCTGAAATAATTAGTTAAAAGTAATTAGTGTTATAAAAATTTTAGGGACAAATTCAAACAAATTAATAAAAGAGTCAAATGCGCTTTGAAAGTTATAAAAAAATATATCTATATGCATATACAAGTTCTTAAAAAAGTTTTTGTTTAAAAAGTAAGACCATTTTCATAATATCACACTACAACAATATCACCCTATACCGACGACTTTTTTTGACCCTATAGCGACGACTTGTCGTCGGGATAGCTTATGCCGACGACATATCGTCGGGATAGGTGTCGTCGGGATTGCTTCGTCCCAATAGCCCAAGATTGTCGTCGGTATAGCTGTCGTCGGTATAGGTCAGCCTATACCGACGACATGTCGTCGGTATAGGGTCTAATTAAATAATTCAAAAAGAAATTCTATACCGACGACATGTCGTCGGTATAGGTTCTAATTAAATAATTCAAAAAGAAATTCTATACCGACGACATGTCGTCGGTATAGGGTTTTTTTCATTTTTTTAAATAATTTTTAAAAAGACCTATCCCGACGACATGTCGTCGGTATAGGTTTTTTTCATTTTTTTTAATATTTTTTAAAAAAGTCCTATCCCGACGACATGTCGTCGGTATAGGTCTTTCTGTTTTTTTTTAAATTTTTTAATTTTTAATATTTTTCCAGAAATATTAAATTTCTTAAAACAAAAACCTGCAAATAATTATATATAAACCATTCAAACATTCAAATCCAATAAAAACTAATATCCGAAACGTAAAACAAGCATACAAATTGTTCGACCCACAAACTTGTCCGACAAATCAAACATTCAAAACACAAAAATATGTAAATTGTTCAAGACAACACCACACCAACTACAAAGGCTCAACAACTCCAAGCTAGTTATCATCGCTACTAGTTCGGCGCTCCCACATTTGACGCATTTGATCCATTTGTCGTTGCATTTCAAGCATTTGTTGATTATGCACACGACGTTCTTCCTCTAGTTGTTGATTTTGCAATCGTTGTTCTTCCTCTCGTTGGGCTTCGCGTTGTTGTTGTTCTTGGAATTGTTGTTGAAGACTAGCCACACGTTGATCAACGTCTTGCCAATGTGGTTGTGGAGGGGGAGTACCGAACACATCCGGTGTGGGATTACTCACCACACGACCAACACCCCGGATATGGCCACGCCGATGACCTAAGGCACGCTCCATGCATGCAAACTCATCAATAGTGGATGTGTCACCACCAGACTCAGGAGATGATATTGTATACTCCTCTTGTATTCGGTCCTGCATTAAACAATGTAATAAACAATCAGTTGACTATTTTACTAAAATTCGACAGCATAACTGCTGTAAAATGGATAACCAACCTTTTAAACTATAAGTAATAGACGACCCAAATTCACAAATTCCAATCAACCAACACTAATAACAACAAATACTAATAATACTAGCAAACATATTCAACAATTGGCCTCACAACAAATACTAATAATACTAGCAAACATATATTCAACAATTGGCCTCGAGTTGGATGTACTAAGTCTATTAAAGTGTGTTTGTGTCATTTTGACCCGTTTAAAGTTACAGTTGGATGTTCCAAGTATATTAAAGTGTGTTTGGGTCATTTTGACCCGTTTAAGTTAAAGTATTTTGTTTTAAGTCTATTAAATTGTGTTTGGGTCATTTTGACCCGTTAAAGTCAAACTTTGATGTTTTAACAAAAAAATAATTTCACTTACATAATCTGTTGATGCAAAATCATTGGCCCAGCCCGTCCCTTCTTTATAATGGGTCGATCTGAACACGTCAATAGGGCCGGTCCCCTGTGAAAAACAAAAATAATATCACTAAAAATTAATAAGCATGTTTGTATAATAATAACAACTGTATTTCATACCTCCATGTGTCGGCGTTGGGCGTATGATTTGCTGCCATGGAAACTTGGGTAGCGTTGTTTTGCTCGGTTTTGTTTGTTCTTCTCCGAGCGGTTTTTATAGCCCGCACTTAAAAACAGCTGATTAATCAAAATATCCCAAGTTTCTTGATCAACATCTTGTGGTGGATTACTCCTCGCCGCCTCCACATCATCGTATCCCCCATTCTCGTCGAAATGAACTTTCATCTCTCCCTTGCGGTCTTTATAGGCCCTTTGACACTCGGCGGTGATTCCGAGTTGAACGCCTTGCCACTTTTCAGTGTTTCTCCAGGCGTCCAGATTAAAATAATCCTACAAGTGGAAAGTAATTAGAAAAAATCTAATAGTTATGAAATTGTAAGTAATTATAAAACATCTATACTTACTAATAGAGTGGGATATACTGCCTGTTTCTTCTCATTTGGAACCTTGGCCCAGTTAGGATAATATGGCGGGATAACCTTCTCAACCTCCAAAGAGATAGCACGTATAAAATCAGTTGCATTAGGACCCACGAACTTGTAGCCACCGCCATGAAGTTCAACATCAATGTCAAGAGGCTTCCTCCCATTTTCCTCAAATTTCTTATATAATTTGAGGTTTTTTCCTTTAGAACGCCTCTTTTTTGAGGCACTACCTATATTGACACATGAAAGTTAGGCAATTATAAAGACATCTATTAAACACTAACAAGTAACTTACCACTCGCACAACCCGATTCTAAGTTGTACGGACCCCCATATCCATCGTCTCCACCATCACCACCGTGTGATTGCGCCATCGTTGCCATAATTTCTACACCAAAAATAATTAGTGAGCATAAATAATTAATAATTAACATAGACAAATATAAAGACATCTATTAAACACTAATACTACATTTTTAACATAGACAAATATAAAGACATCTATTAACATACATTCAATCAGAATCATCACTACAATAACGTGTGTCAACATCATCATCTTCTTCTTCTTCATCATTTATTTCATCTTCCTCATCTGAATTGTATGCATCTTCTTCATCTTCTACATCATCGTTAATAAAACTTTCATCAAGATCAATCGGGGCAACATGACTTGATTCACCACCCTCATTTAAAGTTGTACGCATTGGCAAGTAGCCTAAGTCGACAACCAAGTTACCAAAAAATGATTGAGTTTCCCGTGTAATAGATAGAACACTTGAGTGTTGTGCAATATATCTATATCATTAACAACACTAGGATAATCCCAAAGCTTCCGATGGTGAACGTCCTCAACAACCCTCCATTGACCGGTGGTTCGAGAAGGGTCTCGAAGATAGAACACTTGTTTAGCCTGTGTGGCTAATATATATTGGACATCATCATACCATTCTTTGCCAACATACCATTCACGGCCGATGTCAATTATGATAGTATTGTTTTGCTTAATTAATCTTTTACCTCTCGTGTCGAACCATTTACAACGGAATAGTACAACCGAGTAACCATCAATGTAGTTCAACTCTATGATCTCCTCTAGTTGACCATAAAATGGAGTATCGTCTTCTCCTATTGTAACCACACCACTGTTCTGAGTAGTGCGTCTGGAATCACGATTTTGTACCACAAATCTAACACCATTTACATAAATAAATGCCCAAATTCTCAAATTACATACATAATCATAATTCCATACATAAAAATACATACAAACACACATACACATATATACATACATATTATATACAAACATACATAAATGCCCAAATTCCCAAATTACATACACAAACACAATTCCATACATAAACATAATCAAAATTCATACAAACACACATACACAAATATATACCTACATATTATATACAAACATACATATATATACAAACATATATACATACATTCACAATTACATAAATACATAAACAATTATATACATACAAATCATACAATTACATAATCATACATACAAACATACATACACATATATACATACATATTATATACAAACATACATATATAAATGCCCAAATTCCCAAATTTCATCTAAACCTAATTTCACATCTAAACCTAATTTCATCATAAAATTTCATAAATATTTATAAAATCATTCATCTAAACCATATATACATACATACAAATAAACACAACAATATACATACAAACATACATCTAAACCTAATTTATAGAAAAATTACTAACCAAGTTTGCAAATTAGCTTCGAATAGCTTGAAATCCTCAAAAAATGGTCAAAGCTTCAAACACTAACAAAAATCAAAGAAATTAAGTAAAAACCCAAAAATGTTGATTTTTTGGTCAAAATTGAAACATAGATGTTAACTAACCTCAAAACCCGAGAGATTGGTGAAGATTGCTCCACAAAACACACCAAAAACGGGAAATCGCCAAAGAGAGAAGATGAGAGAGTTTTGGGGTTTTTTTCGTGGAAATGGGAAGCAGGAAGCTGTTTCTGGGTTTATTCTCGCTGAGACCTATACCGACGACATGTCGTCGGTATAGGCTCGAAAGTCGGCGCAATATCGTTTTGTCCCGACGACATGTCGTCGGTACAGGTTTGACCAGTTAATAAAGTTAAAAAGTCTATACCGACGACATGTCGTCGGTATAGAGTTTTCCCATAATTGTTTTTAATTTAAAAAAAAAAAATTTGACCGACGAATATTTATCAAATAAAAGAAAAACAAAAAGAAAATGGAAATTAACCTATACCGACGACATGTCGTCGGTATAGGCTCGAAAGTCGGCGCAATATGGTTTTGTCCCGACGACATGTCGTCGGTACAGGTTTGACCAGTTAATAAAGTTAAAAACTCTATACCGACGACATGTCGTCGGTATAGATTTTTCCCATAATTGTTTTTAATTTAAAAAAAAAAAATTTGACCGACGAATATTTATCAAATAAAAGAAAAACAAAAAGAAAATGGAAATTAACCTATACCGACGACATGTCGTCGGCACAGGTTTTCCCCAATTTTTCATTGGGCGCCATGTTTTCCCTCCATCTGCCTCAACCCTGTGCCGACGACATGTCGTCGGTATAGGGTCTCCCCTATTAAATTTTGGGTTTGGCCTATCCCGACGACATGTCGTCGGTATAGGGTGACCTATCCCGACGACAAGTGTCGTCGGTATAGGCTCCGTCGGCACAGGGTCCTTTTCTTGTAGTGTCATTATTATTTTTTTGACGGCCAACAAAAATAGAATTGCCTAGGTACTTCATACGGGGTGACCCATTAGCAAAAGACCACCGCCAGCTGGCTTAACCCAACTGTATATGCATAAGCGCCCCAAGTTATCTCCAGTTCCGGAGAAAACCCACCCGCCCGAAAGTCCACTGGTGGTAAAACCAGGATGCCCTCGGGATCAAACCGGAGATCACAAAGATCCCGGTCTTCCTTCATTGAGCCACAATGCCCATTCTCAAAGTGATGCCAGTGGGAATAGAACCTGAGTTTTTTTTAAAGAATCCAGTCTTCCTATCACTACATCATTATTATTAGTTTGTATAATCATATTTAATTAATATATTTACTCATAAAAAGTTATAGATTGTTTATACGTAATCGATAATAACTTCTTTTTCATCTTTGGCTCAAATTCAACTTTCTTTCGTCTTTTAAACCCCAACGCAAAATATATTTTATATGATTTTATTGGTTATCAATGAGGTTTTATAAGTTTTTTTTTTTAAATTGTTGATCTGGTGAAATCTAATCCTTATCTTAAATAGTAACTGTATAAGTTTAAAAAAAAATAAAAGTCCAAGGGAACTTATGGCTTTAAAATTAAAACCACAAAGAGAAAATGATATAATTATATAAAGATCTATTCTTGAAGTTGTACTCTACATGTCCCTTTACGCCCAAACCTCCACTTTTATTGGAGCCATTTTATTCAATACGAAACACCATAGCCACAACAATCAATGCCCTACACCCAACCAAACCATTTTCACTATTAATCCTGATTTAGATTTATACTTCATGCATTAAATAGTTGTACATTTGTAGACACCATTCACATATCTTGAACATATGGATGACAGATTACTATAAAAGGCAACCTTTAGCACACAAATTTATCTACTAAACCCTAAATCATTCCAAGAAACCACTCTTTTCCTTCCATTTTTTTGCTTTTATTCACTCCTACCCAACTCAAGATACATTTTTATCGCAAAGACAGCCTATTTAACGGTTGTAACGTAATTCGAGTTCGTGGGTAGCCTTTTGATCTTGTTTGTATAGGCTCTTTCACGAGAAGTTTGTCATTTTACTTCAAGAATGTCCGACGTTATCCTGCTGTCATCCCAACCCAAAAAACCGTTCCATCATAGAAATAGTTCAGATGAGCTTGACGTGTTTGAAGCTGCTAGGTATTTCTCGGGTGCCACTGAAAACTTCAGTAGCACCCATAGAAATATCCGTGTCGAATCTAACACTTTTAATTGTAACAAGTATAGCACAAGGCCTATCCGAAGAATGAGTCTTGATATGCCAAGCCATAGAGGGAATTCCATTAATCCCTTACAATCCATGTTGATGGAGAATCCCAACATGATCAACAAAGAGAAGAAGTTCAATCAACCAAGCTCACCAGGAGGGAAACTAGCTCATTTCTTGAACTCTCTCTTCCATCCAACATCTTTAAAGAAGTCAAAGTCAAAGAAAAAGTCAACAGAGGATGAAAATGAGAGTCTTAGTGGTTGGAGAAGGAAGAGGAGGAGCAGCATCAGCCATTTCAGGAGTGGAAACACCACCTCCATCACCACCACAACCGCCGCCACCGCGATCACAACCGCCATCATTATGAGAAATGATAAATCATCCTTTTCAACCTCAGGCTTTAGAACACCACCTCCTTATCATGTATCACACACTCCCAAAAAGATCACAAGCCAAAACACTGGAAGCTATTCATATCTCAAGCCACCTCCAAATCAAATTACGAAAATACCCCTCACTGAAAACCTCAACAAGATTGAAAATTTCAATACAAAGAGTGATTTTCCTGAGAAAAACATGAGTTTTCGAAATGGGTATGTGGAGAAAGTAAAGATTTTTAATGAAGAACAAGAATTCAAGAAGTTTGTTGATGATGATGATGGTGCAGACAGTGATTCAAGTTCTGATCTTTTTGAGTTAACAAATTGTGATTTGGGTTATTATTCAAGTGGTTTGCCTGTTTATAAAACCACTCATATGGATAACATCAAGAGATGTGTACCAATCTTGACCTAAGTGTGTGATCATCTCAAGTTTAAATTCTTCGATCCCTTATTTCGCAATAAAAAACCCTAGTTATTTTGCATCATATATGTACATGTGGATTTTTAATTTTTATGTTCATTTATTTTAGTAATTTAACTATCTTTGTAATTTCCTTGATCATAAAATATCTATTTTAGTAATTTAACTATCTTTGTAATTTCCTTGATCATAAAATATCCATTTTGATATTCGTGGCGGACAAGATATCTAAAAGCTAGACAGTGAATCAATGATGGTACAAACTTTGTAGTTGTAGGTCATATATACATATAGTCGTTTCATGGTTTATCCGTGTGAACCGCTTGAAACATCCACATGTGTTTTAGGGTGAGAGAATAAACGTCCATTAAATAAAAAGTGGTTTTAGACACATGTTGTAATGGTATGTGTCATTACAATCGCACAATTCCTTTAGACAACTTAGGTGCATTGTTATACTTTACATACAGTGTTATAATTTGTTTAAAACATCGTTGTAAGTAGTTTAAACGCATCGTTATAATCAGACAACTTAAACGCACCGTTGTAACTAGTTAGCCACTGTTATAACCAATAATGCATCAACATTACAACATGCGTCTAAAAAACAAGATATTTTAAATAATGTTTTTTGAGTTAAAAAACTGCCTTCTTTTACCATTTCAGCATATTATTTAAAATCTTACTATTGTCTCAATATTAACTGTTAAAATAGTGTGATCCTAAGATCGAATTCTACTTTGTATATTATCTTTATTCTATATATGGAGACATTTGTTGTTACATATATTGAAAAAGTTGTTGATATAAGCCCAACAAAATTCCTCTACAAAGTAGTTTTTCCTAAAAAAAAGGCTTAGCTTATTTATTAGTGACTACACTAAAGTAACTTAATTTACGTATTATACGATAAATATACGGTAAATATACGAAAGTGTCATCAATATCACATGTAGCGTATTCAATCATGAATCTATTAACATTTCACTAATGCTGTCACCACGTGATTTTTATGTCTTTTTGACACATGAACAAGTTACACATGATATTTCTTTAGTTATAACAAATATCACCGTTAGAATTTTTTAATCTTACAGATTCGACGATAATAAAGATCTTCAATTAATGTGTTACATATTTTATTTTGTACACAATTATAAACTTTTAGAGAAAAACACAATTATAAAAAGGTAGGGTAATGATATGTGCATATTGGTAGGTGAAATCATCAAATGGTGCATGCACCCAACTGTAAATCGTCAAGTCTTAATCCCAAAACTGGATACACAAAACAATGGGTTTTTACTCTTTTTTTCTTTCCCTTTTATATAAAACTATAGGAGCTACTTTTAACAACATAGAACTTTATTACACATTATTAGGTTTTCATTGTGTATTATATATGATATAGTGTTAAAGGTCAGAGACATACAATAACGAGTCAAAATAAGTTCTGATAAAACAATTAAGAGAATATTTCACTGAATAACAATTAAGTTTCTTAGATATTTCACTAAAATCACTCGTGCTTTTTACTAAAAAAAACCACTCATGTTTCAATATAGTTTCATAAGGGTTTATGCTAAAAATAAGATTTTGTCTAAAAAGTTCATATTTAAGGATGGTGTTCATTTGTCTTAGACATGGTGATCATGTTTTATTTTTGTGAACATATTTAAAATTTAAAAAAACACAATGCCTAAAATGATGAACACCATGCGTAAACATGTACTTTTTAGACCTTTTAGAAAAAAAATCTTTTTTTTAGTTTAACCCAAATGTAGTTCGATAAGAGTTAAAAAATTTTTAAATTAAGTAGCCTAAATGAAAAATATAAGAAATTTGATTGTTGTTTAGTTATTTATTTTTTCAAGTTCAATGTGAAGTAGGAGGTAATTCTGTAGAAAAAAAATCCATATGATAACCTAGATGCATAATTGTTTCATTTAAGTCAACTTAATGGGGCTAACAGCTTCTTCATCGAAGGTGCACAAAAAAAAGTTTGGGCATTCAAACCGGTTTGAAAACTGACACGAATCTAAAACGAACCAGTTTGTTACAAAAATATTGGTTGGGATCGGTTTGAGTGAACCGGTTCAGTCGCTGAAAAAAATAGTCGTTATATAGCCGTTTATTACCGTTTCTGTATATTTTTTGGGAACGTTTTACCCCCATACGCTATATAAATAGCCAATGGATGTTTTGGTTTAATCATCGTAACTTACTCTTTAGTACAGCATCATTCATTGATCACAATCTTCTCTCAGTTATCCACTAATCAGGTTTCTCTTTTGATTTCTATGTTAGGGCTTAATTTTATTTGTTCATTAGGCCTTAATTTTGTGTTTCTTTACGAACCAGATGCCTGTTTTTCATCTGAATCGGACTTAAATCACAAATCTATCATCTATCGGATAGATTTTCTTAGAATTATTCTTATATTTTGATAATTTTGGTTATATGATACTTTTTCTAATATGGTTCGTTTTAACCCAAACCAAATTGAGCCGTTTTAATTTGATGTGAATCCATTCTGACCTGTTATCCAGCCTGGCCCGCCAGGTTTAAAATTTGGTGAGAGAAATACTGGAAGTAAAGCAAGAAAAGGTGTTCGATTCCTTCGAAATGATGAGATAGTTATAGAAGTCAATTTCGTTGAAATCTTGTATTCAGGTCAAAGACCAATATACCGCAATTTGGGGGAGAGCATATAACATAATGTTCTGTTATAAAAGTCATAATAATTCAAAAGAAACCATTAAACTTTCAAAATAGTTGTGTTGCATTAATCAGACATAAACACCTGAGGCAAGGAGCAAGAACAAGGATCCAAAGCCCTGCAACACAAAATAGTTTGGTGTATTAGTTACAGTTATCAAACTGAACCAAAGTTTTTAAATTCAACCAGTTATATATAAATTTGTTGATTTGGGTTATATCTTATCTGTAACGAGATAAACCATTAAGCTAAAGTGTTCAAATTACCAAATTATCCCATTTTGACAAAAGTATAATTGCCAGCTAACTATGTTGCTATTCCCTGACATTGCCCCTTATTGTGATAATATACTTATCTAATTCATATTTAGCAATAGATTCAAAATATGGATAGAAAATATGTCTCTGGGTCGGTCCAAGATGACCCAACCCGACCCGCCCCGCCCATTCAGCCATAACTAAAACAAACTATAAACTATTAGAAACAAGATTAACATACCAAAAAGAAAGATGCTGCTGCCCCTGTTACAAGTTCTTTAGCAAGACTACGGTTTTTCCTAGAGGAGGTTGCTTCATAGCTGCACAAACAAATGTTTATCAGGCCGTATAACAGATAAACAGTTATGCAAAAAAAAGGGACAAGTGCCTAAGTAAAAAAAGTCAATATACAAAAATTCATTTCCATGTTGAAGTAAGTAGATGCTAAAAATGTAATATTTGATACCTGTTTTGTAATCATTAAGAAACCATTCATACTGATTCCGTATAATTGGTTTCTTCAATTACTTTTTCAAAAAAATTGGATAAAATATGTAAATAATCGAGGTCTTAATGAAAATATTGTTGTTATAGAAATCATATAGGAGATCTTTGGAATTGATTATTTAAACAGCTTATCTTCTTTTTTTTTCAAAAGCGGATAATTGCACTTTTGAGTGGTTGGATGAAAATTTGTGATTATGCTTACCTACTAATTTAGTAATTTTAGAACGAAATAAGTTGTTTCCAATAAGTAGTTTGAGATTGCTTGTTTAAAACAGATTATTCTTGATGAACTCAAAATTACAAGTTTACCTTTAGGGTGAAATAAGTTTTTTCATCAAGCATAATGTGTTTAAAAAAGCAATCCCAAACAACCCCGTAATAGTCTTTGACGTGTTTTCATTTACATATTCTTTTGTTCTTCATTTTCTTGAAAAGAGGGCGTCTCTTATTCAGCTTACTAACAATATGATGCATCACTACATAACAACTAACACTAAAATTTGCCATTCATTGTAAAGCATCCTATCTTAGACATGCGTGACATGACTCAATTGTATGATAAATGATACACCATATACTACCAAATATCCTACAAAAAATAGCAAAAACCAACAACTTGAAAAGACCAGGTTAGGCCGGGCCTCGGCTCGTTTACAAACAGAGCCGAGCCTGTAAACGAGCCAAGCCGTTATGTTGAGCTCAAGCACGGGATCGGCTCAGAAAAAGCTTGAGCCAGCTTGTTTATTTTTATAATTTTTGAAAGTTGATATTTTTACAAATATTGAGATATATATATATATATATATAACGCCCTGTAGTTATGCTTTGAAAATGCAAAACTGAATTTTCTAACACTTGCTATTAAGTTCAATATAGTTATTTATTTATACAAAATAAATTTTGATATCATAACAACTATAAGATTCAAATGAAGAACAAGTTCAGTTAGAAACTACAGCTTTTTTATCCTCCAAATCTAAATTGAAGCACTATTCACTCACCATATCAAAATTCAGAACAGAGGTCCAATAAGCACTCACCATTTCTCTGTTTTCTTTAACAACTTTAAGTTAACTAATTTTTTTTATTTTTTTTGGTTGAAAAACTACATCATGCCTTCAGTTGACTAACGAAACCCTAAATTTTGGGAAATCGTTTTTTCTTCGATTAAACAATACATCTAATCTACGATCAAGCAAAATGCAATCAAATTGTGAAAATATTCAACCAGCTAATCAATCACCATCCAAATTAATGCGAATCGGCGACATTTTCTCGCTAGGTCACGAAACGTAACACAGAGTGAAATTAACAGTCCGATCCACTTACATAAAGAAAGAAGCGGTGATGACGAGGCCGACGGCGAGCATAGGCACGGCTAACGATGGATACCAAGCGTCTGGGACGGGGCTGGATATCGGTTTTGCAGATTGAGTCTGTCAAATTGAAATCGAAAAGTAAAATTAATCATAGATCACATGATGTTAACATCAACAAAAAGAATTGAATCAAAAAATTGAAACCCTAGAAATTGCGTACCATTTTGGGGATTTAGAGGATGCTACGGGCTGCGATTAACTCTTAAAATGAAATGACTTAAATGGAATCCTGATTATAATTTATTGCATATTTTTTTAAAGGTTAATTTAAATATAACAATTATGAAACTTGGTTATATTCAGAGAATTCTAATGGGACAGAGAATATTACTAATTGCACACGCCCCAACCCTATACGCCCTCGTATAGGCCAATACGAGCCGTATAGGGTTTAGTCTCATGACATAGAATGTCACGTGTCATTCCCTGTCTGGCGGCTGGATCACATACGTGGCGTTTTGCCCTATACGTAGCATATGGGTCACGGGTTATATTTTTGCCTCAAAACTTAGCAGATTTTTGGGGTATCCGGAAGCTATACGTGGCGTATAGCTCAATACGCCACGTATAGGAATTTTTTTTAATTTATATTATATTTATCTTTTTTTAATTTATATAACTTTGTTATATAGCACTATACGTGACGTATAGTGATGTGATGGTTAACTAGTTGCAGAAGGTACATTGTACACTAAACCACATCGTATTGCCCCTAACGATGTGTATAGGGGTTGGAATGACCAGGTATATGACGTTGTTGGTCTTGAAAACTGTGAAGGGCCTATACACCCTCTTATTGGCCTATACTTGGCCTATACGCCCTCTTATTGGCCTATACGAGGCGTATAGGGTCCGGTACATTTAGCATTTTTCGTGTCTTGTTAGTAGGCCCCTATATTTATTGCTTATTTTTTCTTTAACATCTATTAAACAACTAGGTTAGAATCGCATGTATTACACGATTTGAATAAATGTAATGTTATATACTTAGTAATAAAAAATTTATGTTTGTAAAAACCCGTGTATTACACGAATGGAATAAAATATAACATAATTTGTTAACATATACACTCGTCAAAATATTCCTTTAAGAAAATATACTTTGACGTGACAATCATAAATTATTTTAAGTTAATTCTTAAAACATTTTTTATAATATAATATGTATATGAGAGCTTTCGATTTCATCTTTATATATATTTTTTTAACTACAACACCTAGATATTCTAGGATAATTGAGTTTTCACAGGGCAATACCTAGAACATCCAGGGCAGCCCACCCTAGGAGGAACCCTTCAACTGGGTAAACCACCTGACCCGGGCACATACCCTTTTTTTACTGTAGCCCGGATTCAAACCGGCGACCTCCCATTTAAAAGTCATCGGGGGTACCACCAGGACAAAGCCTCTTTGGCATTTTTATTTACATATGTTTAGAACATTTTTTTTAGAACGACGAATTTCTTTTTATTACGTAAGATTTAAACTGAAGAACTTTAAACATAGGTATTTCATGAAAATTTGCCTAACACTAGCCCCATGCTATGTTTATTTAGCAAAACCACTTTATGAGATTCATATAGAACATCTACTCACAAGCCTACACAAGAAGTTGGGAACATTGCTTCTGTTTGTATAAAAAACATCCATTTATTTTTCTTTGAATTATACTATATACTATACATATAGAACTGAAGTCATAATAAATGCTCTTAAATCTATTCATGAAAAATTCAAAACTCATTAAAGCTCTCCTCCCTTACCATCATCGTCATCACCATCACCATCACCGCTGTTACTGCCGCCGCTACCACCACCTAAGGTTGTTCAACGAGAGAGTTGAGTACAATATAAACGAAGTTGGCTTGGCTCGTATTTTTCCATCGAAGCTAAAAAGGTGAACTCACGCTCAACTCAAACCAGCTCGACGGGTTGGCTTCTTTTTCTAATTTGATTTAATGCACGTTTCAAAAAGAAAAGTTCATAAATTTCTAAATAAATAAACTTGTGAATTAGTAAAATCCATGTTCACATGTTTTTAGAATGTAAACGGAATAAATCAGAATAGCTAATTTTAGGAAAACAAATGTTATAGTCAAAATCGGGCTCTAGATGAAGAATTTGAGAAAAACCGTCCTAAGTAAAATGTTACCACATCCGACCCGATACACTGTTTTTTTTCTCCATGTTTCTCCATGTTTTACGGTTTCTTAACTCCGGACGACTCAAAATTTATGCCCATTTAAGTTGACCATCACTCTACCACAAGAACTCAAGAAGTAAGACAACAAATCCGACTTCGTTCAAAACATGCATAACGTTTACGTCAGACCAGTTTTAAATTGTCAAACTTTTGCGATTACGAATTTATGACGTTTTAAATATATATATATATATATATATATATATATATATATTATTGTTTTACTATGAAATGTGAAATATAAATTTGCAATTATTATTATTTTATTCAATAACTTATAATAGTTACAAAATGTAAACTATTTAAAGATGCAACCGTGATTGGGACTTTACACAAGAACCACATGGGAATGGAGGCCCGTTAAATACCGTGAATCTTCAGTGAAGATTTTAACCATTTATATTAGATGTTGAACTACTAAGTTTTGTATAATTACTTTCATATTAGATGTTAGACCAATAATAAACAAAGAATAGTTTTTAAATATCTTATTACATTACATTAAGCTCCTATTCTATAGAGATGAGTCTAGATATGGCGTGTCTAGCCCAAAAATGAAAAACAACAATTTAACGGGCTAATTTTGAAATCGACATCCTAAATAAATGCGTAGATGACTAAAAGAAAAGATTTACGCGTTTCAAAATATAAAAATAATCAAACAAAGATTGCTAAAGTGAGGGGAGAAAATCTTTTCGAAATCGAGATTCTAAATGATGGAATTCGGGTCTGATAACTAGGCCAAACTGCCTATTAGTCATTTGCCACATGACCTAGCTCTTAAGGTCCACTACTGACGGGCTCAATACTCTAAACGTAGCCCAAATTATGTTCTTTTCAAGTTTGGCGCCTTTTTTGTCCCGTTTGACATTCGTCCCTGTTTGGCTATACCAACTATGAGCCTACTAACTCTTGGATCAGCTCTGTATTAAAAAGAACGAATGAAAAATTCTGCAACTAATAAATGAAAGACAAAACGAAATGATGATGAGGGTTTCAAGTTTATTTTAGAAAACTCAACATTGTGTCCATCTTGGTGATAGAGCTAGAAATGGAAAAAAAAAACAGTTTGGATTTCCGAACAAGTACCCCCAAGAAACCGCTTAGAACCATACCCAATTCGCCGAGTCGTATGCCAGTTCATGTTCTTGCATTTTCAAACCGGTTCCAACCAGGTTCCAACCCGGTCCAAACCGGCTCCAACCAGGTCCAAACTGGTTTGTATAGGTTCTAATTTTTCCATCCCAAACCGGTTTCCACACAAACCAGTTTTGTAATTAAAAAAATTAACAGGACCGCTTTATAACCTGAACCAGTTTATTGAAAAAACCTTGGTTTGTCGCCTCTAGATATAACATGTGTGTCAGTTATGAATGGGTTGGGTCTTATGTTGCTGTCGGACTAGGCCCATGTTCCTGTTTTGGTTTAGGCATTTTGTGGGCTTGTCTCTTTTCCCAGTTTTGTGGGACTAGTATTGCAGGGCTTTTGTAATCAGATGCTATCATATGTGTGGGCCTTCTAACATTGGGTGCTTAAATACATTTGGTAGGGTTATACTTGGTTTGTTTTGGATATGGTTCTTATCTAGTGCAGAGGTAGGGTCAGACCGATGTTTTTTGCTTTGATTTTATCTGGATTATATCTTTATACTAGTTTAGATCTCGTGTCTACATACGGGGTGAAAAACATCATTATATAAATTTTTTAAATCTTTATATATATATTTTACATGTGTAAAAATATATTACATATACTAAGAATAGAAACAAACTCAAAATATGTAAAAATTAATATATAATTGGGTTTCAAAAATATAAGTTAACTTTCATTACTATTTGATTGAAATAAAAGTTACATAATTAAATTTTAAAGTTTCTTATAAGAAGGGATAATTAAAAATAAATATGTTTTATTAGTATAACTAGTTTAGATCCCGAGTATACACACGGGTGAAAAATATCAATAAATAAAAATTTTAAATCTTTATATGTATATTTTACACGTGTAAAAATGTATCATATACTAAGGATATAAAACAAAACTTAAAATATGCAAAAACTAATATATAATTGAGTTTCAAAAATAAATTAAATACTATTTAATGTAATTTGTTTTTTAATTTATTATTTGATTGAAAATAAAAGTTAAATATTTAGATTTTTAAAGTTTCATAAGGGATAATTTAAAATAAATGTGTTTTATTAATATAATTAATATTTTTTTTAAATATATATTGTTGTTAAAAATAAAGGTGCATTTATTTAATAAGAGAGATAAGCGGGAAAAAAATGATGAGAATGAATGTGAAGGCGACACGTGGCATGAAAAAACATTTATTTATTATATAGTATAGATTAGTATTTTTCTTTGATTAGTTATATTTTGATTTCCTATCATATATATTCTTATTTAATATAATTAGTATTTTTCTTTAATAATATATTTATAATATCATTATTAATTAATAAGATCCATGTGTATTTATTAGGAGAGAGAGGCGAAAAAACTAATGTGAGAAAGCATGAGCAAGTGACAAGTGTCCAACTTAAACCTTTATTTATTAGTATAGATTAGTATTTTATTTAAAAATATATTATTATTAAAAAATAAAAATGCATTAAATAAGAGAGAGAGACGGGAAAAAAATAGTGAGAATGAATATGGAGGCGACACGTGGCACAAAAAATCTTTATTTATTATATAGTATAGATGTATCACTCTTTTTTATAAATGGGTAACTCTAGGTGGAATCAAATTTTAAAAAGTTAAAATTAATCGATTAACGATGAAATTGACTTCCTAAATAAACATGTAAATTACCAAAATCAAATGGTCACACGTTTTTAGAGTAAAAATGAATTAATTTAAGACCGATGAAGTTTGAGAAAACCTGTCGGACGATGGAAATATGTTATGTAAATTGAGGCAACCGTCTGGCGATTTATCACATGATCCTGGATTCCCAGCTCACTAAGACATTTCTGTCTACTATTTATGGGTCTCGTAATTCTAAATCGTACGAAAGTTATGCATGTTTTAATTTTGGCCATTTTTATCACTTCACTATTGTACAATAAGTATGCTATTTCTTTGATTAGCTCTACACCAATCACCAACATTGGGGCATCCTATTGGTAAGGAGATTTGGGCCGATTTCTCATATTCTAGTATTAATAAGCGCTTTGGCATATATATGTAGATTTCTCATTATCATATTGGATCTTGAAAAAAAAATGTGCGTATCAATATGTATTAAAATATAATGAAGATTTTTCAATGCAAGATCTAAAAACATATCTTTTTGGTGGCACAAGCGCCAAGTATTCTATAGTTCGGTTTTTTGACAGGTTTATTGATAGAGACTAATCTTTTTTTCACGGATGCGCTGATGCCCCCTTTTCATTCTAGTTATTGGCGCGGAAAAGAATAAACAAGATTAGAGATACAATTAAACACGAGACCCCTCTTTTATCTTTTTTCAAAAGGGAGGAAGGAGAGAATAAAAGTGAATTCAACAACATTAGATTAGAACTAAATTAATATGAAATATCTATATACTAAATTTTATGAAATTCGAATAAATGTTGTACTGTGATTTGAATGTTTACAAAAGTTTTCTTATTTTCTATATTCGTAGTAGTGAAATCTTTCATAAGAGGATAACAAAATACAAATCCTATTTTGTTTTTTCATTCCTTTCTTCTTTGATTATGAAGTAAAAAAATCCGGTCATTGAGCATGTTAAGCGTTTTCTTGATGAGTTTTTGTAATCAAGTTCGTCAACTAAAAAATATACTTTTATCAAAAAAGAAAATCAACTATACGACATTATTTGCTACCCGATTCTAATCTAACAAGTTTTGACCCGACCCGTTTATCAAAATTCATGCTCTCAAATCACAATCAAAACATGCCCTAAATTGTGAATTTGGGTTACAAGGAGTTGTATCAAAATTCTCCACCGTCAAAGTGGTCCACCTACTTTATACAAAAGAGCCCAACAAACTACAAATCGAATACGGAAGTGGTGTAAACAAATAAAACCTTGACCACAAGTGAATATTTAAAAAAAAGATGGGGAACATTTTTGTCCCACTAGTGACTACAATAAGAATTAAACTATTAAATAGATAACGTGGATAACAACTAGAAAATGTGATTAAGATCTTAACATCAAGAAATGGATAAGGCATAATCAAGATTAGGGTTTCCTTTTTCTACGTTTTATTATCTGATCTTATTAGTTAGTAGATACCGTCACGTCACAGAAAAAAGATTAGGGTTCCTTTGGTTATTGCAAAACTAATAAATTTAACATCATAAAAAGTTAAATATGTTAGTGAATCAACATGTTTAATTATATGGATTGACGGATTAACCTGTGTAATTAAATAGATTAAACATATCAGGTCTGATACAAATAGCTTATTAAATATATCACATATAATAACCCAAATTTTCATGTCATTTTCATGCCTTACAAATTACCATCCCTAGTTCCACGTAGTAATACATAATGACATAATTCAACTGAGCATATTCCTTGAAGCAGTTCATAGAGCATAAATTAGCATTCTTTATATTGTATTCTTCGTCCCTTGAATTTGGATCCACCGGATTTTCTATTATTAATATGTGTATTTTGTTAGAGTTTTGGATGAAAATGTGCTTTTCACTAAGTTACAAATATAACTTCTTGTCAAATTTGGACATAAATAAATATATGTGGATGAGGCTAATATTATTATTTCTTTATGGGTTTGTGTTCTCTTAAGTGAGACCTTCATTAAGAAATAAACCGCGTCCAAAACGGAGCTAAGATGAATGAGATATTGATGCTCAAAGTTGGATATTTATAACTGAATAATTCAGTTTTTTTTTAAATAGAAAAGTGGAAAAAGTGAGAGAAACTTGTGCCACATAGGTGGGATTAAAGTGGTTTATAAGGTGGAGCATTCTATTACGATTCTTACCTTATAAGAAGTGACACTGGGTGGGAACCAGGAGGGTTGCACCCATGCACGAGACGAGGGCGATGTGTGTAATGTGGCGTTTTGGTTCTGGCGGATAGGTTTCGCCTATCCGGAACTGAGCGCTCTAGCGCTGGCATATCAGATGCTCGTTCTGGTTCGTTAAGTCTACTGAACAGTTCCCTGTTGACCAGCTTTGCAGAGTTAAGAATTTTGGTAATAAAAAGCATTGAAGACGTTTAATTCTCTTTATTTTCGTTTTTAATTTTATTTTGCTTTTCTTGTATAAATACTAACTCAGGCTTGGCATTTCAAGACACTTAATACATTTAGATTGACACAGAACAAAACAGCAATACCAATTAGTCTTCTGATCCTCAAACTCTTCTCTTCAATGTATTCTTTATGGTGTTAGGTCATCCCCGACAGTATATACTGCTTCGTCTGTTGTACCCTGGGAAACAAACGAGTTCTCTTGGGAGACTCGAAAATTGTTTTAAGGGACCCGTATTAAATACATAGTTGATTAGTGAATTGGTTTAGTTATTTTATACGAATGGATTCCTACATATTTAACATAGTTGATTTCTTATAGTTAGAAATAACTGAAATGAATACTGAAAAAATTATTGCTACCCCTGATTAAAAAGTTATTATTCCTTTAATGTTAATCTTAGCTAGTAGGTTTTACCTCGGGCGATGCCGTGAGAAAAACGTATATTTCAAAATAAAAACGTTAAAATTTTAATTAGGTTTAATTACACATAAGACAATTTCGTGTAACCAAAATGTCGAATATGTAATTTCACGTTTTTTATTACAACTTATATCGACGTATAGATAAAAATAAGTACGCCGCAACAGTGTATTCGGAACTTCAAAAGTTATAAAATGATAACAAAACTATATTTAAAAATAAAAAATAAAAATATATTATATATGACACGGCTCGGTTTTGAACATAACTTGAATTAAAACGTAGATAAAAATAAGTGCGTCTCAATAATTACATTTGAAAAAGGTAATTATAATATTACAATAATCATTTTAAAAGAAAAAAAAACATTTGAAGAGTTTACCGTACTTGTAAATTTGTACATTAAGGACTTCTAATAGTATATATACATACAAATATATGGGTTAAACATATTTATAGATTCGACCTGAAACTGTCTCGAAATCACTTAAACTAAATTAAAACTAACAAAATTCATGTTATGCTTGTGTCATGTTTCTCGTCGTGCCAAAATTTCACACCCATAATATTAATCATAATGTATTAAGTAAATACTACAATAACAGTACCTATAAATTATAAATAGATGCATTTTTAATTTCTCATCATGAAAACTTTATTGAAGAAAATGACACTTGAATTATTGTAACATAATATATTATCTCACATATAATATATTATAATTTGAATGCATATAGTATGCCATCTGGCTTTATCAGTTTCAGTCTTCAACTTTTGATGTTTTCAGTTCCGGTTATCAAAGTAATCATAGGGTATAAAACGTCATTCTATAGTTAGTAGGGTGTAGCTAGTGGGCAATCGTTAATCAACTTAACCGGTTTAATTCATTTATCTAAATAAGTTAAATAGGTTGATGGATTGTAAATGTGAAATAATCAAGTTGTGAACGTGTTAAAAAGTTGTTATAAATAGGTTAAATATGTTTGTGGATCAACATGTTTAATTAAATAGGTTGACATGTTTAATTAAATAGATAAAACATATAAACCTTAACATGAGCTACTTATTTAACTGATTAGATATAATGTTAATCTTAATTAGGCATGCTAAACGCCCGTGTTTGCTGATTGGCGGGTCGAAACCGAAACGAACCTGGAAACTTTACACGAATCCAAACACGACACATACCAAAAAATCGTGGAGACACATGAATCCGAACACGACATGTGTATTTTCGAAATGACACGAAAGCGTCTTGTTTAAAGCGGAAAATTATTTGTTTACATTTTTTCATATTAATTCTTTAAAATTGCAAATTAATTTGCATATATGTTTTTATTTTTTAAGCAATTAAGTTTAAACTTTGCCAGAATTATATTTGAAGCTTTAAATTTAAGTTTAACTTATTATATAAAACACATTTACAAAAATAAATAGATTAAACATGTTCACGGGTTTGACCTGGAACTGACCCAACTCGTTTAAACTAAGCCTAAATCCACAAATTTCATGTTAGTCTCATGTTATGTTTCCTGTCGTTCCAGAATTTCACACCCCTGATGTTAAATCATAATGTGTTAATTAAACACAATAATAAACCCTATAAATATAATAGCATCCCTATAATTACCCATAAATAGATGCATTTTTTATTTTCCATCACGAAATCTTTATTAGAGAAAATTACACTTCAATTATTGTAACATATTATATTATCTCACATGTAATATATTATTATTCGAATGCATATATTATGTCATCCGGCTTTACTAGTTTCATTTTTGTTGTTTTTTTTAACGGCAAAAGGGAATTTCCATCAAGAAAAAACTAGCAAGAAGCTAGAATACACGAGTTTTCAGTTTTGATTATCAAAGTAGTCATAAGGGTATTCAACGTCATTGTATATTTAGTAACGCGTGTAGCATGTATGTGATCTTTATCGAACTTGACCAGTTTAATTGATTTATCTAAACAGGTCAAAAGGGTTGGTGGTTTGTAAATAGGAAATGATCAAGTTGTAAACGTGTTAAAATGTGTTGAAAAGTTATAATAAAATGACACTTAGATATATTATATTAGAACATAATTCATCGTCTCACATGTAATATATTATTATTTCAGTTCCTATAATATGCACTGTTTTCATAACCGAGTCAGACAACAAATCGGACGCATTAGAGATTCATTGGTCGGACTAGTGCAAGAACCGGATGGCGTAACAAATAATATAAATATTCATAAAAATATATAGAAAAAAGCAAAATTCCAAATACAACATATACAACCATTTAAACAAACACAATCCAAATTTAAGCAAAATAACCCAAATTTAAACACACATAATCCAAATATAAGCAAAATAACCCAAGTTTAAACAAACACGGTCCAAATTTATGCAAAATAACCCAATTTAAACAAACATAATCCAAATATAAGCAATATAACACAAGTTTAAACAAACATAATCCGAATATAAGCAAAATAACCCAAGTTTAAACAAACACAATCCAAATTTAAGCAAAATAACCCAAATTAAACAAACATAATCCAAATATAAGAAAAATAACCCAAGTTTAAACAAACATAATCCAAATTTAAACAAAATAACTCAAATTAAAACAAACATAATCCAAATATAAGCAAAATAACCCAAGTTTAAACAAACATAATCCAAGTTCAAACAAAATAACCCAAGTTTAAACAAACACAATCCAAGTTCAAGCAAAATAACCCAAGTTTAAACAAACACAATCCAAGTTGAAACAAAATAACCCAAGGTTAAATGTTTAAAGGCAAATAAAAAAACTCAAAAAGTTAAAAAAAACGTAAATTAGAGAACCCGTTTTGACCGCTTAATCATGTGAACCGCCCGGTTTTTTATAAAATGATGACAATATATACAAGCAGACCGCCTAAGGTACCGGTACCCGGTCCGACCGGCCGGTCCCGTTCAGGTTTAAGAACATTGACAATATGTAATCCGGCTTGATCGGTTTTAGTTTCAGTTTTTGTTATTCAAAGTAATCAACTTTATAACTCATGTAGTCATACCAAGTGCTAACTTTAAAACCTAGACACCAAACTCACACGTATTAAGTGGTTTGTGTTGTTTTGGATTAGTTAAACTAGTGGCCCACTTTTACCTAACTTATAATGGCTATTGATGAAGATGATACATGAATAGGATAAGGATAAGAAGATACAACACATGACAAAAAAAAAACATTTCCACACTTAAATTTCACCTTTTTAAGTCACTAAATTAATCTTCTAAATATAGAAAAAGAAAAAATAAAATAAAGAAAGAGTAAATCACAGTTTGGCCACTAGTCCCTTCAAAACATTTGATAATCAACAAATTGAGAAAAGCCCTTGAGCTTTGAAGCAGCCTGGTTATCCAAAAACCACACCAGTTTTCCTACAATTGGTTCAATCATCCTAGCTGGCAACACCGGGCATTCGGGTCCCACATCATCTATAGCCAGCCGGGCAGCTTCCGCTTTCCCGCCACCTGTCGCCACCACCGCCACATTGGCAGCAGAGTTGATAACAGGCAGGGTGAAGGTGATTCTTTCGGGTGGTGGCTTAGGGCAAGTGGTGATGAATGTCACCCATTCATTCTTTTCTTCAAGAACCGGATGGTCAGGGATCAAAGACGCCACGTGGCCATCCGGTCCCATCCCGAGAAGGATTAGGTCAAACTTCGGGCAGTCGCTGACGTCAGACACGTTGACCACACGGGTCCTGACCAGTTGTCTGATCACAAACTCGTACTCGTTTGCAGCTTCTTCTGCAGTGAGAGAATCATTGATGGAATGTACATGACTTGGAATAATAGGCAACTGCAAATTGAAAACGGGCAAACGGGTTGGTAACGGGTCAAAATGGGTTTGTGTCAAAAGGTGCAACTTTAATACAGGACGAAACGGGTCAGTTTGACCCGAATCACTTCTTGTCCATTTCTACTATATATAATTAGTTTCTTGAAACTGATGTAGAAAAAATACATTATTTCAACAGTAATCTATTTTCAGAATAAAATGATATAGGATATTATGTACAAAAAGTACAGACTTTTGATCAGTTTGAAACGCTTTTTGTTTAGCAACATTTTTTTTGTGTTACCCGTTAGAGGTAATAACATAACCTAGACCGATTTATTCATAAGCAAATAGGTCAAAATTGCAACCTATATCATACAGCAAGGTTGCCCACCTACTCTATACCAAAAGCCAAACGAAAAACAATTAACGAACCGATGTAATCGAATAGGCCCTTAAATTATTGGCTTAAGTGAATATTTAAAAAAAAAGTAGGGAACTTTTTGTCCCACTAATCCACTACAATTCCAATTAAACAAACAAAGAGATAATGTGATTAAGATCTTAAGATCAAGAAATAGATAAGCCAGAATCAAGATTTAAGTTCCCTTTGATTATACAATTCTACCTTCAATTATGCAAATTCCACATAATCTACAAACTTTATATAACAGATATTCAAAGTTTCTATAACAAATGCTTGCATCTTATATTCAAGAATCCAGTCATAGGTCACTTCCATTTTGTAAAAGAATAAACATAAATATTTGGTAAGATGTTAAATAATAAGATCCAGCCACAAATTAATAATGTGCAAAAGCTTAATTACCTTAGACAAAAGATGATCCTTAGCAAGCTTATAGTTGCTATCAACATGACTCTTGGCAACCACGCGTTCATCGGCCCAAAATATATACCATTTGGACCAATCAACAGTCTTGTTATAAGGAGCTCCACACAGATTCCTGTTTCCAACTCAAAACTATAAAACACATGGAAATTTTGACACATAAACAACTAATCAAAAATCTTTTTGTACCTCATCAAGGTAATGGAACCACCAGATAAAGCAATGGCAAAGAAACCGCGTTCTTTAACCGATGTCTCGGATAATTCTGCTATGTAATCAGCCAAATCTGTGCTGAGTTCTTCCAAACTTTCATGAATTCTAACCTCCCCTCTGTTCTTGTTCGATTCCAAAAGAGCCATCTTTCTTAAAACCAACTAATTAATGCCTAAAATATAACCAAAAAATAATCTTTTTAGACCCAAAAAATCAGAAACACACAAAACCCACATATGCAATGTGATCATGATATGCATTTCAAGCTTATATTACCGAAAAAAAACTTTCTTGAATATATGAAAGGAAATCAAGAAAATACTCAGAACAAGTTAGAACATCAACAATCATTGGAATCCAAAACAAGCTAACAAAGAATTAGAATACGAGTATTTTTTAGACACAAAAGACCAGAAACACACAAATCACAATACCCACATATGCAATGTGATCATGATATGCATTTCAAGATTATAAAACCCAAAAAAAAAAAATCTTGAATATTCAAAAGGAAACCAAGAAAATACTTTAGAACATGTTAGAACATCAACAATCATTGAAATCCGAAACAAGATAACAAAGAATTAGAAAATAAGTATTTTTTTACACACAAAAGATCAGAAACACACAATACCCACATGCCAATGTGATCATAGTATGCATTCCAAGATTATAATACCAAAAAAAAATCTTGAAAATATAAAAGTAAATCAAGAAAATACTCAGAACATGTTGGAACACAAACAGTCCATGAATCAACACAATAAATATACTAAATTTCATTAAAAAAATATATATCCAATAATTCTAAGGAATAATCAACTTATCAAAGTAAAAAAAAATTAAAAAAAATGAGCAAATCCCAGAATTAAATTAGGTATAAAATCAAGATTATCTTGATCACATACATTCATAATTTATTTATATAGAGAGAGAGATGCTTACAAATAAGAAACAAAGGAGATGCAGGCAGAGTCTGTGAATATAAGTATAACTTATACATATATATAAAAAAAACCAAACTTATTACACACACAAACACACACATATAGATACAATAGATACAAACTATTTGACTCTGATCTTGATGCTACAGTTTACTGATGGTATAAAATATAATGACGATGTGGAATAATCAGGGGCCCATCAAGAAAAAAACAAATCAAATTTATGAAGGATGATAGCGAAATAAACCTTGCCTTTGCGGATCCCACGTGCATCCAATGATCGTCACAAAAACACACACTTTGAAGTTTGAAATTGAAAACCCTAGAAACAAAATTGAACGGATAGGGGTTGGAATTTTGAGAAATCGTGAAACCCTAATCCCCAATTTTTGTGTAGGTGTTTTATAGAAGTGAATTGCAGAGTGTGAATCATCGTTCGCGATGTTGTCGTCAGCAATGGAGGTTGACGAGGGATTCATTTGCATTAATTTCTTATTATTATTTTTTAGTATTTTAAATAAACTATTTTTTTCTTGTGCTTCGAGACGGAATTTAGTCGTTTTTTTATAAAAAAAAAATTACTATTTATTTTTTAAGGTTTTTCAATAATAAGAAGAATGATATTATTGATAAATTATAAAAATAAGTTAAAATAAAATATTTTGATCAAATTTTATTTTTTTAACGGTGAACCGGGGATAAACATTAGGTGTCAGTAGACTAAAAGGTTATCGGCGTCAAATTTTATTTATTGATTTATTTTAACAATTTTTTTGAAACGGTTGTTATTTAAATACTAGTAAGATGCGGGAAAATATGATTGGTTTAAATAAAATTTGGAAAGTGTGAGTATTGTTTAACATATTGTTATTGATAAATATAAGTGAAATTGAAATTATGATGAAGTTTTAAATAAAATAAGGAAAATATGAGTATTTTGTTTAAAAATATTAAAATGTTTTGTTGATAAAGTAAGTTGAAATAGAAATTAAGCTTAACTTTTAATGGTTATTTTAAATAAAATAAGGGAAATATAAATTAAGATCAAATTTTAATCATTAGTCTAAATAATATAAGGAAAATATGAGTTTGTTTTCAAAAAAATTAAAATGTATTTTAAAAGTAACAATTTATATTTTATACTTGCCAAGTTGATGAGGTTATCAACATATATATACGTTTTTATAATAATTAACATCAAATATTATTTTTCTTGATTTTACAAATAAAATGAAATTTGATCATACAAAACAATAGAAAGATAATTTTCAACAATGAATATTAAAATTCGACCTCTTGCAATAAAATATCGAATATTCATTAGCTTTAATACAATATATTGACATGAAAAATGAGTGGAAAAACAACAAAACTAAACTTGACTTTTATCAATGATTGTTACTGATTTTTTTTTCAAAAATATGTGATATTTAAGATGAGGACATCTTATTCCATACTATTTATGTAGCCATGAGCCAATTATTTCTTATCATCAATTTTTGTGATTAATATATTAAACTGTATTATTTTATCATGCATTGTTTGATAAAGAAAAAAAAAACATTTATGATTTGAAACATGATTAAAAGTTTAAAATTTTTATAGATATCATATTACAACTAACTCAGAATAATTAAACGATTCTTCGCGTTGAGGGGGCCATGACATAAACTAAAAACGCGTAAAACATGTCATACGTCAACCTGAAACGTGATTTGTATTTTACATATTATTGCTCTAAAATTATAAACTTAAACACAAAACATTTATATATACACATATATATCATGTTAACTATAAAAGTGGCACTGTATTCGTATTTACTTTTTAAGTTTTAACGTCAAGTACAACAAATTAACCAAAATCATCTCCGTTTAACTAAATGTGTACCTGAAACTCACCCGACTAGAAGTATAGTAAATTATATTAGAAAATTCATGTGATGACAATTAAGTCGTGAGGTTATTTGTGAAAATATATTATTCAAAAAGGATAAAAAAATAAAAATATTTGTATGTATTACATAAAATAGTATTGTTAAAGTTAACCTATACCCTATATATTCAATAAAATACTTTTAATAATAATATTGAATTTGCCACTTGATTTAAATACTTACTCATTTGGAACTGGAAAGGTGACTTGCAAGCTTCAAACATATATTCATATTCATAAGGTGATGATGCCACTATTTCACTTTACTTTAACACGTTAATACTTTATTTAATTTTCCAAAATATACAATTTGTTCCTTACCAAATAAACAATATGCCACTTTATCTTCATTCATATTTAAATATTTAACTTTTTTATTGTTTTATCCTCTTACTTGGTTGTCACCTTAAAACCATCTATTTGAGTTTCCAAGGCAAAATTGGTCATATTTTAACAATATACAGTTTAATAATTGTATTGGAAAGAGTTTCTAATATTGTAGATTTGCAAAGCTTAGGGTGGAGGGGGTCGAGCTTGGGTTGGGCGGGTAATACGTGAATATTGTCGCATGAGCGACGGGTTGGTGGACGGTGCGGGTAGACGGGTTTGTAAAGTCGTGGATTAAACGATGGTTGGTTGGTTGAAAAGCATGTTTGGGTTTGGGTTCATTCGGAAAACCCGTTGTAACACATTCAAGTAGTTTAGAGTAAAAATGACGTGACATGCTATGACGTGTTTTGATTAACTAATTATTAGGATACTTAGGGGTTAAAAACGTTCCACCCCCTCAACAAATTCATAATCCCATTTACCATATTTCAAATAAATATTTATTGAAAGGGATTAATAACTTTATGCAGAATTTTAAAATTAAATTTTAAATGTAACAACTAACAAACTATCTAACATATTTTTGATTTTCATATAGGACGTTTTCTGTGATTTTTGTAGTTATAGTTTATTCAAAGCTAAAATCAAACAAATTTGATGGTATAGACTCGTAGATGTGGTGCGTACATATATTTTCCATAATGTGGTTTTATAAATTTTGTGGAATTACATATATCTTCTTATTTTGAAAACAAATTATACATATACCCAATCTAAAATTTAAATTTCACTATATATATATATATATATATATATATATGTAGGGAAGAGTTCAAATACTAACCAACTTTTTATATGATAACCGTGCTAACCACCACAAAACAATCACATAATTTATAAATTATTTTTTCTTTTAATTGTTGAAATAGTATTTAAGTATCTTGAATAAATATTTTGAACGTAAATACGGAAATGATGAGTCTTATGTATACGTACCAAATAGTGTAACATATACATGACACATAGTGTTTACATATATGTAACATTAACATAATGATAATTGATACATATACATAACACTATATTTAAAAGTGGTTATCACATAAAAATTGGTTAGCATTTGAACCTCACCATATATATATATATATATATGGGAGGGTTCAAGAGAAAACCACAAGTTAGGCGAAAACCGAGAAAACCACTAAAAAACCAATTTTACCCAATCATATAATAATATTTATGTTTTGTTTTATTCTATTTTTATTTATTTATAAGAGTATCAATGTAATATTAAACATTTTTACCAAAAAACGTTTTTACACATAATGTTACGTATACGTAAACATAAAACAAAAACATAGTGGTTACGTATACGTAAATCAAAAAAATTGTTTTTGGATACGTATACGTAAATAAAAAAATTGTCTGAAATGATGTGGTTTTCTCGATTTTCGCCTAACTTTGTGGTTTTCTCTTGATCCCTCCCCTATATATATATATATATATATATATATATATATATATATATATATATATATATATATATATATATATATATATATATATAGGGGGAGGTTCAAATAAGAAGTTGTTTTTCGCTAAATATCTAAGAAATGACAAAACGCTAAGAAACGATATCAAACGAACTCCGATTGAGCTTATTCCAGCGGCGTTGGAACCGTATCGTCGAACTCTACCATCTTAGCCTTTAGGGTTTAGGGTTTTTTTGGGGGGTGGGGGTTTAGGTTTTTAGGGGTGGGTGTGGGTGGGGGTGGGTTTAGGTTTTTGGAGAGTGGGGTGGGGGGATTTAGGTTTTTAGGGGGTGGTGGTGGTTTTAGGCTTTTCGGGGTGGGGTTGGAGGGGGGTTTAGGTTTTTGGGGGTGCGGGTGGAGGGGGGTTTAGGTTTTTGGGTCCGGGTTAGGGTTCGATGAGACGGTTCCAATGACGCTGGAATGAGTTCAATAGGAGTTCGTTTGACCCACTTCTTAGCGTTTCTTATCGTAAAACCACTTTTTAGTGGAACCTTCCCCTGTATATATATATATATATCTATATATATATATTCTCTTATTTTAAAGGAGGAATTACATATATCCCCTTATTTTAAAACCTAATTACATATACCCAACTCAAAACATAAATTACATATATCCTTTATTTATAAATACATTATGACAAATATAACATTTTAAGCTTACAAGAAAAACGCAACTCTTCTGAAATAAAACATTATAAATGTGAGTTGTTTTTAGACTTTGCTAATAAAATTAACAAGCAATAGCTTAGGCTAGTGTCAAAGTATACCCAAGAATTTACTAAAATGGAAAGATCTTTGATTCAAGTCCCACTTATGACAAAAAAATGTCCAGTTGGACTAGTGGGTTTTCTCACTTATGATGAGTTCTCCTGAGAGTGGTGGACATGATCGAGTGGGTTAGTAGCCCATCAGCAATCCAAATTGTTGTTTAAAAAAAATTAACAAGCATATAACGTACTATTTAAAAATTTTAAAATCATTATTGATCAAAGTTAAAATGGGGAGGTCTTGTGTTCAAGTCCCTTGTGATAAAAAAAAGATTCAAGTTGAGCTAAGGAGTTTTCTCACCTATAATAGGTTTCCTCCTATAAAGGTGGAGATGATCGGATGGACCAGTGATCCGTCAATGATCTAAATTGCCATTAAAAAAAACTTAATTGATCTCAAAATCCGGCCCAAGAACTATTAATCAAATTAACTTTAGTTTCATCTCACTTCCACGATCGTTCCTGATGATCGATCCTCTTCAGTTCAGCCAAAGATCGATCCTTTCCTGTTGATCGATCCTCTTCCACAATCGTTCATCTTCATCATATATGGTAATGAATTCTTCCTTTACAATCACTTTCATGATGAAATTCATCATATATGGTAATGAATTTCGGTTGCTTTCCTGTTACAATCATATATCGTTCATATATGGTAATATATTCTTCCTTTACAATCATATATCGTTCATCTTCATCATATATGATGAAAGTTTCATCCTCATCTTCATCATATATGGTAATGAATTTCGGTTGCATATTTTTCGAATATATATGTTTTCCAACGAATTATTGTATTTATTGTTTGATTTTAATTGTATTTAGATGTTGATGGTTTTTAATTGTATTTTATTGTTTGATTTTAATTGTTTTTTTCTTAATCGGTTCGGTCCAGAATTTAAGCATGAACCGAACCGTTTAATACGGTTCGGTCCGGCCCGAACCGTTTATATACGGTCCGGTTCTCGGTTAGCATATTTATATACAAACGGTTCACGGTTCCGGTCCGGTTCGGACCGGTTCGGTTCGGTTCGGACCGAATGCTCACCCCTAACTGAGACTGTCTTTGAGTCAAATTGTTAGTATATATTATTATCAGTCAATTTGTCATAGTTTTGATTATTAAAAACCATGTTATCATTAAACAACATTTTTTTTTACTTTTGTCTCGAGATGTTACATGCATACATTTACCCTTTTAATGGCAGTAATATAAGCTTTTTTTAAGTTTGTTCCATTATACATCATATGATGATAAGGTACCCAAAACATCACATGAAAATAATTATATTTTGGGTTGTCGTTTTTAAACTCGTTTATGACCCATTTAACCCATTCACAACGTTATTACAAATGATTTACATGTGCCCGTCAACCCGTTTGGACACATGGGTCAAAGAAGTCATGTCGCTTGGGTTACATGATTTTAAGTGTGTTTGGGTTAGAGATATGTCTTTGACACGGATAAATATACAGGTCCTGTTTGGGTTCATTAATTCAACTCTACACGATTGTTACCCCAGTATCCAATCAACCCCTCACCCTCACTCCCAATCGTAGAAACCCAATCATTGCCTAACCACATCGTCGCATGTTTGACAAACAAACGAGGGTGGTAGGTGAGGACGATGGTGTGGCTTATTTTCTTAACCCTAATCGACATATTGTAGTTTGATTATTGCGTTAGACTTCACAAAGAAGATGACCGATGGTGTGTTCCACGATGAGGGGCGATGGAGGCGGTAACGTGGCTTTTTGTTTCTTTTTTTCTATACTTTTAGTTTTTCTTCTATTTTTAAATTTTTATTATAATGTCAACAAAAACACACATATGCATCATTTGTACGACACATATACATCACATCCTCACTTGTACCACACAAGTAAAAAGAAAAAAAGACTTAGCTTGATAATAACATATCATCTTGAACTTCATGTAATATTAAAAATGTTACATGTATCACATTAAGACAAAGGTGAAAGTAACTTTTATTTAATGTACTAACTCTTTGTATACTTCCCAAAAACATAACAAAAGTTATCTAATCAAGTATGGTTTTTAGATACATTTGTTATTATAAAATAAATTTATAAACCATAAACCTACCTAATTGCAAACTTTTTGTACTTAACATGGAAGAACATGATGAAAAACTTATAAATTGACTTAAACTAATGATTTAAAAATGATCAAAACCCTACATCATCAAATTCATGACTATCTTTAATTCTTTATAAAACTCTACCCCATTTTGATGACTTAATCTTTATAAAAGTCCGCCCCTATTTTATAAGGAATCTAGCATCAACTACCGAAAATTGACATATCATCATATAGTAGGGGCTATCCTAAATAAGTACTTATTATATTAAAAATCTATACTATATAATAAATAAAGGTTTTTTTAAGTCACATGTCGCCTCCATATTTATTCTCATAATTTTTTTCTCACATCTCTCTCTTATTTAATGCATTTTCATCTTTTAATGATAATATATGTTTAAAAAAAATACTAAGTATACTAATAAAACACATTTATTTTAAATTATCCCTTATTATAAGAAACTTTGAAATTTAATTATGTAACTTTTGTTTTCAATCAAATATTAAATGAAAGTTAAATTATATTAAATAGTAATGTATTTTCGAAACCCAATTATATATTATGTTTTACATATTTTGAATTTGTTTTCTATCGTTAGTATTTGTAATATAGTTTTACAGCTGTAAAATATATACACAAAGATTTAAAAAACTTATGTATTGATATTTTTCACCCTGTGTTTATACACGGGATCTAAACTAGTTAAGATAATATAACAATCATATAGAAAAACTTGGTTTGATTATCTTATGGTTCTTTCGATATAACCAATGGTCGTTGGTCTAGTTGTGTTAAAGTGTTTCTTAATTAAGTAGTTGATCGTTCAAGTTTCTTTGTGTGTAAAAAGTATGGAATATGATTTGACGTTAGTTCGTTACTCTGTCGTTTAAAAGAATGGTTAATCATGCTCATTTTCGACCGTATACTATTCATACAACATTACAAATACAAGATGATTCTTAGAGGTTAACGAGTGTTTTGTAGCCAGTCGTATAATACGGTTTGAATACCAAGTTATTTTTATAAACCTTATTTTTATAATAAGTAGTGCAAATGATGATGTAGGATGTATAAATATAGAGAAATGACACCTAACCCTAAATAAATATATGTCTAAATATGTGATATATATTTTGTAAAATTCATGATGGATACAAAGTAAGATTAGTTTAGATGTATTTTTTAAATAATGAAACACCTTCATTTATAAATTGAGGAAAATATGATGGATTAGTTTAGGTCTTTCTTGTAATGAATCTCAAATAAAATTGATTGATGTGATACAATCATACAATGGTTATGGTCATACAACTTTTGATATATCTCAATTTCTGTAGAGATAATATATGTATACACACATGTATTACCACAAACTAAATATTAAAGTAATTTTAAAGGTTATTTAAGTATTAGATAGATATTAGAGTAATTCCCGTTCATGATTTTTACATGTGTAGTCTCTTATTTACACAAATTTAACAGAAAAATTGGTCGCTATTAAGCTAATGGACCATTTATGAAAGCGAACAGTGCTCAAGGAAACCGAACTCATAAAAATTGTGACCCAAGGACCAAACCCATAATTTACCTCAAACAACATGGACAAAAAAATGCAATTTACTCTAGACTTTATTTATGTCTACTATGACAAGCTTCATGTAGAAACCCTTAGAATTTTGTGTAGGTTTGTTCAAGGAAGGATCACATTTACAACATCTCTATAATCTTAACAAGGATCATTAGTCTTCTTTCAAAATGAAAATAAAGATCGACATTTACAACCCCTTCATAATCTTGATAGAGATCACCGCTTACAATTTAAATATATAATATACAAGTATCTACGTAAGTATCATAACTTAACTAGAAAATAGAGTAAACTACGTTTTTGCTCCCTGTGGTTTGATCATTTTAACCATTTTGCTTCAATAGTTTGAAAATGGTCATGTTGCTCCCTGTGGTTACAATTTTTACTCTAATATGCTCCCCGCCCCTAACTCAATCCGTAATTCCGGTTAAGTGTTACCCACGTGCCCCTCACATGAGGGGCATTTTTGTCTTGTCTATGTCCCTCACATGGGTAACATTTAACCGGAATTATGGATGGAGTTAGGGGTGGGGAGCATATTAGAGTAAAAACTGTAACCACAGGGAGTAAAATGATCATTTTCAAACTATTGAAGCAAAATCATTAAAATGATCAAACTACAGGGAGTAAAAAGAAAGTTTACTCTAGAAAATAACAATTCTTCTTTTACTAATCAATTATGTTATTTGTGATATAAATAAGACTTTAAATAACTAAAGATCGTTATATTTATATAGAAGTAGAAATAAGCATGTCAATACGATAGAGGAATCGATCAAAATGAAAATTTTCATCTTTGAATATATAAAGGGCGTACCCATTATTTGAGTTAGCTTTCGCATTTGGTGAAGGATCGAATCAATTCGCGATCTGATATGTGTAGCCTTACCATACATTTTATGAAGGTGTTTGTTTTCGATGACTCGAACCGATCATCTTTGAATATATCCTAAAGGTAAAAAATATGAGAACAATAAAAGATGAATTGACCAAAATGGGCATCGTGTGAAACCAATTTCTAAATAAGCGGCTAAGTGAATTATTAAAAAAATTAAAATTGGACATGAAAGTCATATTAACAATAAATCAAGCATCATATTATTAAAGCAAAAGACATATGTAGAAAATGCGCAATGTGAGGTTAGAATCTCGGTAACATGAAATGTTGAGTATATCTTGAATTCTTGCCAAAGATTCCCTTTATTATAGTTTATTTATTTTTAATTATAGTTTAATACTCCCCTCTTAAATAACTAGGCAGTTTAATAAATATATTTTATTCTATTCTATTCATATTCATATACATATATTACCCAAGATAATCACAATCATTAACATAATAGTATATATATATAATTAAAATGAGTTAAAAATTATAAATAAACAATACAAAACGTTTTGAAATCTTAACTAAAATAGATCATAAAAAATTATGTTTCTTATACAGATGAAATAAATATATTAATGGAAGTGAGAATATCGGCTTGAGTAACTATAGATCTCTTATTTGTTGAGAAGGCCGTCTAAAAACGATAAAGACGACATATAAATCAGATTTAAAAAATAAGTCTAGGGTTAGGCACTTTTGACTTAAAGAGGTAAAAGAATTAGTTTATGCGATTTCAAATCAATATAATAAATTCTTTTTATTAAGTGACAAGTGGTATTATCTTGAGTATTAATTACAAAAATATATAAATTTGTATAACGTGTTGTCTTTGTTATTCTAAAATTGTGTTATTTCTACTTATGGGCCATTTTTTTCAAATCAATGTGCATCTTTCATAGCTTTCGATTATTTCTTGTTGAGCAAGCAATGATATTTTCTAATTTCTCACTTTGTTTTCTCATTATCTTTAGTTTTTTCACTACAAGAAAAAGACCCTGTGCCGACGCCGCCTATACCGACGACAATTGTCGTCTGCATATGCCACCCTGTACCGACGACATGTCGTCGGTATAAGTCAAAACCAAAATTTTGACAGGGACACCCTATACCGACGACATGTCGTCGGTACAGGGTTGAGCCAGATGGGGGGAAAAAATGGCGCCCAATGAATTATTGGGGAAAACCTATACCGACGACATGTCATCGGTATAGGGTTATTTTGATTTATTTTTTGTTTTTTTTAAATAATAATGTTTTCGTCAGTCAAAAAAAAATTTTTTGTTAAATTAAAAAATTATAAAATGGCCTATACCGACGACATGTCGTCGGTATAGGCTTTTTTACTTTGTTGAGCCAGATGGGGGAAAAAATGACGCCCAATGAATTATTGGGGAAAACCAATACCGACGACATGTCGTCGGTATAGGGTTATTTTGATTTAATTTTTGTTTTTTTAATATAATAATGTTTTCGTCGGTCAAAATTTTTTTTTTGTTAAATTTAAAAAATTATAAAATGGCCTATACCGACGACATGTCGTCGGTATAGGCTTTTTTACTTTGTTGACTAGTCAAAACCCTACGAAGTCTATACCGACGACATGTCGTCGGTATAGGGAACCTATTGCGCCGACTTTTGAGCCTATACCGACGACATGTCGTCGGTATAGGCTTTTTTACTTTGTTGACTAGTCAAAACCCTACGAAGTCTATACCGACGACATGTCGTCGGTATAGGGAACCTATTGCGCCGACTTTTGAGCCTATACCGACGACGTCGGTATAGGGAACCTATTGCGCCGACTTTTGAGCCTATACCGACGACATGTCGTCGGTATAGGCCTCAGCGCGAATTAACACAGAATACAGCCTTCTGCTTCCCATTTCGACCAAAAAAACCCCAAACGCCTCCATCTCTCTCTCTCCGGCGATTTCACGTTTTTTTGGGTATTTTGTGGAGCAATATTCACCAATCTCTTCGGTTTTGAGGTGAGTTAACATATATTGTTCAATCTTAACAAGAAAATCAACATCTTGGTGTTTTTTGCTTAATTTCTTTGGTTTTTCTTAGGTGTTTGAAGATTTAACCATTTTTGAAGGATTTCAAGCTTAGAGGAAGCTAATTTGCAAACTTGGTTAGTAATTTTTCTACAAATTTGGTTTAGATGTATGTTTTTCTACAAATTAAGTTTAGATGTATGTTTGTATGTATATGTTTGTGTTTATTTGTATGTATGTACATATGGTTTAGATGTATGATTTTATAAATATTTATATAATTCTATGATGAAATTAGGTTTAGATGTGAAATTAGGTTTAGATGAAATTTGGGAATTTGGGCATTTATATATGTATGTTTGTATATAATATGTATGTATATAGATGAAATTTGGGAAGTTGGGCATTTATAGAAGAATTGTGTTTATGTATGTAATTTGAGAATTTGGGTATTTTGTTTATATATGTTTGTAAAGGCTATGTATGTATATACGTGTAAGTATGTATTTTTATGTATGTAATTGTGTTTGTATATGTAATTTTAGAATTTGGGCATTTATTTATGTGTGTTTGTATATAATATGTATGTATATTTGTATATATGTTCGTATGTATGATTATGTAATTGTATGATTTGTATGTATATAATTGTGAATGTATTTATGTAATTGTGAATGTATGTATATGTAACTTTATTTAATTTTGTTGCAAGTTCGGAACTCATTGCGGTTGGAGAGGTGTGAATAACATCTTATTTGTGTTTCATTGAATTTTTTTAAGGTACGCATCCCGACTTTTATACCTTTATGTATGTCTCATGTTGTGTACACTAGTATGTTTATTTAGGATAACTCTTTAGAATATACCCGTCCAAAATTTATCTGATAGAGATAAATTTTGGATTGTCCCCTTTGGGACTGCTTTTTGAATATTCTATCTTATTTAGGATATGTATATATTTTAACGGGTTGACATTTAAGAAAAAATTGGTAGATATTTCTCCTTACTCCTTCGAGTTTGCGGTTTATCTGCATACTTGGGGAGTTAAGGTGAAATGCTGTTGATTTTTTTTTAAATAGTCAACTCATTAAAATATATACATATGAGATAGAATATTCAAAAAGTGGGTTAGGATCCACCACCTTAGAGTACCGATCAAATCACATACATTCGTTTATATCATTTATAACATGCAAGTATATGTATATGCTTATAACACAATAGATATGACACTAGATATGGCAATTGATAAAAGCTGGGTTACACTGGGAAATCGGAATTCTCCGGCTTTCTTAAGCGGTCTTCGCAACTTTATAGAGACGGCCAAGAACCATGTCGACGGTCAAGGTAGAGCGTTTTGCCCGTGTAGACGTTGTTGTAATGCGTGTCGACAGGATTTGAACACGATATATGGCCACATACATGACCGTGGGTTTCTACAATCATATCAGAATTGGATTTATCATGGTGAACAACATCCTCGTGTGGCGGAGATAGCATCACTTTTTGCCCTAAGAACAACACCAACTCCTCCAATAACTACAACAACAAATAATGAGATGTTTGATGCCATAGATGATGTGATGACTGAGCAAAATACAAACGAGGATAATATAGATGAAGATGGAACTGGTTTAGACCCAGAGTTTGATGCATTGTTTGAGGAGCTAAATAAGGAGTTATACCCCGGTTGTAGTCAAATGTCTTCCCTAAACTTCATAGCCAAATTGATGCATATCAAAGTTATCAACAAATGGACGAATAGTTCGTTTGACCAACTGTTAGAGCTTCTACAAATTGCAATGCCGAAGAAAAATCACGTTCCAGGGTCACACTATGAAGCTAAGAAGAAACTGCGTAAGATTGGGTTAGGATATCAGTCTATCCATGCTTGCATTAATGATTGTGCACTGTTTTGGAAGGAGAATGAATCAATGCAAAACTGTCCGGTTTGTGATGAGAGTAGATGGGTTGATAAAAACACAAAGGGAAAGAAAGTACCACATAAAGTGTTGCGCTACTTTCCTTTAATTTCACGGCTTCGACGAAGGTATAGTTCAAGATTAACTGCAAAAGAAATGATCTGGCATAATACTAGACGCTAAACAGATGGTATGATGCGACATCCGGTTGATGGGAAGGCATGGCAAGATTTTGATGAGAGATATCCGGATTTTGCTAAAGAACCAAGGAATGTCCGCTTAGGTTTGGCTGCCGATGGTTTTAATCCGTTCTGTAACATGAGTCAGACTTACAGTATGTGGCCGGTAGTGTTAACAACATATAATACACCACCGTGGTTATGTATGAAAGAGTCTTCTTTCATGTTAACCTTGCTAATTCCCGGGCCTAAATCACCTAGTAAGGACATTGATGTATACTTAAGGCCGTTGGTTGATGAGTTGAAAATGTTGTGGGCTGAAGGAGTCCAGGTGAGAGATGCATCAACTAAAACTGTATTTAGGATGCATGCTGCACTGTTATGGAGTATCAACGATTATCCCGCTCGTAGTAACTTGTCTGGATGGAGTGGTCAAGGTTATAAAGCATGCCCTACGTGTAAGTTTTATTAATGATGATGAAGAAGATGCATACAATTCAGATGATGAAGACGAACTAAATGACGACGATGAAGAAGATGATGATGTTGTTGACACACGTTATTTTAGTGATGATTCTGATTGAATGTATGTTAAAAATGTACTATTTGTCTTTGTTAATTAATAATTATTTGTGCTTACTAATAAATTTTATTGTAGGAAAAATGGCAACAATGGCGCAATCACACGGTGGAGATTGTGGAGACGGTGGTCCGTATCACTTAGACTCGGGTTGTGCGACTGGATCTGGTGGTAAGTTACTTGTTATAGTTTAATAGATGTCTTTATAATTGCCTAACTTTTGAATGTCATGTGTCAATGTAGCTAGTTCCTCCCAAAAAAGACGATCTAAAGGCAAAAACCTAAAGTTGTATAAGAAATTTGAGCAAAATGGGAGGAAGCCTCTTCTCATTGATGTAGAACTTCATGCCAGGGGTACAAGTTTGTGGGTCCCAACGCTTCGGATTTTATCCGTGCTATCTTGTTGGAGGTTGAAAAGGTTGTTCCGCCATATTATCCTAATTGGGATAAGGTTCCAATTGAGAAGAAACGGGCCGTATATCCCACTCTTATAGTAAGTATAGATGTTTTATAATTACTTACAATTTCATAACTATTACATTTATAATTACTTTCCATTTGTAGGATTATTTTGATCTGGACGCCCGGAGAAACACTGATAAGTGACGAGTCGTTGAACTCGGAATCACCGCCGAGTGTCAGAGGGCGTATAAAGATCACAAGAACGTGTTGAAAGTTCACTTCGAGGAGAATGGGGGATACGATGATGTGGAAGCGGTGATGAATAATCCACCAGAAGATGTTGATCAAGAAACTTGGGAGACTTTGATTAATGAGCTGTTTTTAGATGCGAGCTATAAAAACCGCTCGACGAAGAACAAACAAAACCGATCAAAACAACGTTACCCAAGTTACCATGGCAGCAAATCATACGCCCAGCGCCGACACATGGAGGTATGAAAATACAATTGTTAGTATTATATAAACACGCTTATTAATTCTTAGTGATATTCTTTTTGTTTTTCACAGGGTATCGGCCCAATTGATGTGTTTAAATCGACCCATTATAAAGAAGGGACCGGTTGGGCCAACACGAATGCATCATCAGATTATGTAAGTCAAATGATTTTGTTGTTAGACTTACTAGACTTAGAACATCAAACTCTAACTTAAAACGGGTCAAAATGACCCAAACACACTTTTAGAGACTTAAAATATCCTGCTTTAAATTTTAACGGGTCAAAATGACCCAAACACACTTTAATAAACTTAGAACATCCAACTGTAACTTTAAACGGGTCAAAATGACTCAAACACGCTTTAATAGACTTAGAACATCCAACTCGAGCCCAATTGTTGAATATTTTTGCTAGTATTATTAGTATTTGTTGTTATTAGTGTTGGTTGACTGAAATTTGTGAATTTTGGTCGTTTATAACTTATAGTTTAACAGGTTGGTTATCCATTTTACAGCAGTTACGCTGTCGAATTTTAGTAAAATAGTCAAGTGATTGTTTATTACATTGTTTAATGCAGGACCGAATCCAAGAGGAGTATATACAAGATCCTCTGCTGAGTCTGGTGGTGACTCATCTGCTGTCGATGAGATTGCATGCATGGAGCGTGCATTGGGTCATCGGCGTGGCCATATCCGGGGTGTCGGTCGTGTGGTGAGTAATCCCACACCAGATTTGTTCAGTACCCCCCCTCCACAACCACATTGGCAAGAAGTGGATGAGCGTGTAACTCAACTTCAACAACAAGTCCAAGATCAACAACAACGCGAAGCCCAACGAGATGAAGAACGTCGTGTGCATAATCAACAAATGTTTGAAATACAACGACAAATGGATGAAATGCGTCGAATGTGGGAACGCCGAACTAGCAGCGACGATAATTAGCTTGAAGTTGCTGCGCCTTTGCCTTGGTTGTCGGTGTTATTTGTTGAATGTTTGAACAATTTTTATGTTTGTGTGTCGGACAACTTTATGTTTGAATATTTGATTTGTGTGTCGAACAGGTTTTTGTATCGAACAATATGTTTCGGATTTCAATTTTTGAATGGTTTGAATTATCTGATTTGCAGGTTTTGGTAATTAGAAATTAAATCTTTCTGGAAAATATTGAAAATTTAATTAAAATAAAAAATATACAGAAAAACCTATGCCGACGACATGTCATCGGTATAGGTTATTTTCAAAATTTTTAATTAAAATTGAAAATAGCCTATACCGACGACCATATTTCCAAATTTAATTAAAAAATTAGAAATAGTCTATACTGATGACATGTCGTCCGGATAAGTCCAGAAGCTATACCGACGACATGTCGTCGGTATAGAATTTCTTTTTGAATTATTTAATTAAACCCTATGGCGACGACATGTCGTCGGCATAGGTCGACCTATACCGACGACACCTATACCGACGACATTTTTGACTTATTGGGACGAGGCAATACCGACGACATCTATACCGATGACAAGTCGTCGCTATAGGGTCAAAAAAATCGTCGTTATAGGGTGATATTGTTGTAGTGTTTGGTATTATTTAACATATACTTGTTTCATTTAATATTCCTTTTATCGCTTATCATAAAACTCACGGTACCCCATCTAAGCCATTTTAACCAATAAAATAAGATAAAACGCACCTTGCACTAAATATACAGTCTTCAAGAAGTTAAAGATATAAAGCAAATCCTTACCTCTATTAGAGGGACTGATTTTCTTCTTGTTATACCTTAACTCTAAACCAAGTATCCCGGATTTTATAATTAATAAACCTACTTTTAAGAAGCTTCAGAAAACATTTGGTTATAATACGGTTTGTTTATATAAAAAGTTGGTGTAGTTGTTGCAATATAAATAGTGTTGGAAAATTTAGTGAAAAAATGAATTTTCATTAACTTTGAACACAAATAATTATATGCAATTACAATTAATATAATTATTATTTTGTGGGTTTGTGTTCTATAGTGTGCGAGCTTCACAACGAACCAAACCGTGTCCAAAATGAAACTAAAATGAATAAAATATCCATGCTCAAAATAGAGTAGTTGGAATGGATTATGCTAACAAAGCATGTCATGAATTAATATCGATGTTTGTTTTTGACTCATGTCATGAATCAAATAAAGATTTTTGGTTTGTCTCTTAAATTTATATTAAATTATTTTTAATCGTGGTTAATATAATTAATATGAGTTACACCATATTAAAATATTTTAGTTGTGGTTAATATAAATTAAATAATGGAGTTATGGTTTCTATTTGTGTGAATATAAAATGAACTTCAAGGTTCATTTTATTAAGTAATGGAAAATATCACACATTACAAAGAGAGAAAAACTAGAAGATTATTTGGTTAACAAGTTTCATAGAATTTAGAGATGAGCACTCTCTAATTTTTTCTCCATTTCATCAACTTCATCTTTTTTCACAAACTCAAGAACACCATTAATCCGGTGATACCTCGGGCGCGTGAGCCATTCTTGGCAGTACACATATTATTCCAGTTGTTGTACCGTGTGAGACAGACGCGTTCGTCTAAGAAAAGATGCTAAATATGTTTTAAGGGATCCGTGTTAAACACGAATCCTCAACCAAAACCGTTAAAGATAATTCGTTACTTTTGTAGCCGAAGACTTGAGCCTGTGAAAGACCACGGTTAGAATTGTGTAAATTTGTACATATTTTTATCTTTTTTTATTTGGTTTTATGCTCGTGTATTTCCTTTTTATAACGTAAGTATCGTTATTTTATTTTAATAAAAAGTGACCGGTTTTCTACAAATAGTTCGATCTTAGCTTTCTAATATTCTATTTGTTTTTTTAAATGATCGTGTGTTTATTCTTTATTGGCATACATGCAAAGTGTGTACATTAATATTTCAATTAACACGAAAAAGTAAACCAACACATTTAATCAAAGCTTTAATAAACCATGTGAAGAAAAATTCAATTCAAACATAGCATACTAGCATCCAAACAACATGTGTACTCTAGCATTAAAATGAATCAACCACAAGAAGTAAACCCATGTAATTAATCACATTTTAATAAATACTTGAAAAAAAAGGATTTTGAGAAAAGATAATGCGACAGAAATTGGCAATCTCAGTTTAATACCTAATTGTGAAACTATGTCTAACACCCGGCCCAATACACGTTTGGTATCCCACATATATGTGTGAAGAGCCGGTCCTGAGAATACTCGAAATGTTATGGGCCCGGGACAAATAATAAAAAAACGGGTCTCAATAATTATTTTTATATGTAATGGGTTTAAGTATATATAATTTTGTGTCTTTTTTTGATTTTGGTTTAATAGTTTAAACAATTATGAGCTTTTGTGTGACAACCACTTAAAGAAAAAAAAAGAGAAGAGAAAAGAAGAAATAAGACACACAAAAAATAAATAATGATGTTACTAAGACTTGAACATGTGACCTTTACATTTTTTTGTAATGGTTTTTCAATTACACAAAGGAAACTTTGATATAAACAAAATGGATGTATAAACTAAATATACTATTTAAAACATATATGAAATTTTTAAAAACTTCGGGTCTCTTGAAAAACCGAGTCTGGAGCCGTCGCCCACTTTGCCCCTCCCTTTGAGTCGGGCCTATTTGTGTGTAGTTAAATCGCTTTCATTTGAATTGGATGGTTACCGGTCAGACCAGAATTCAAAATATATTTATTTAAGCCTTCATATATCATTAAAATTGAAAATTCACATGAAAACAAAAAAAAATATTTTATAATTTGTATATGTATATATAATTCGATCAGTGAACCTTTAAGCGGCTTATTCGCAATCTCATTTGGTTTCATGAAAACATTGAATGATTCATGAATGTATTCATTTTTTTGGTTTAAAAAAAAAACAGGGGTATAAGCGTAATCTGAGAGGTAAAAAATGTCAAAATCAATAGGACTGCTGCTTTTTGGTGATAGCTATTAAGGGTAGTGTGGTCCATTTCATCTACTACAAGTTTTTTCCGTCCTCTTTCACCCTTCGCTTTTTGTTGACGTTGATTTCGTTTTCCGTTAATTTATTTTTTGACACTTAGTTTATGTTCAATTAACGGTTTAGCCGGTTCAAAATCTTGTTATCTCTTTTGGTCCCTAAAATACTAAAATATATGTCTTGTGTGTGACTATAGGGACGGTAAAGAACCCTAGCCTGATGGGAAAATTTAAAACCCGAAACATTCGGTAGGAATAGTGAGACGGGTATTCAAGTATGAAATTAATTTTAAAAAATTTCATGGGTTTGGGGATGAGTAGAGTATTAGGTGACATCCGTCCAATTACCCGAACCCGTTTATTCTCATTGAAACCGAATATATTAATTCGTTATGAAATCTTAAACGATATAATATATAGTATGTTAAAGTTGTTAGAAACTCGGAATTATTAAAAGTTTAGATTCTTTAGAAGCGTAATTTAAGATTGGATTTAGGGTAATGAACCTCCAAACGGGTAAGTTTTAACCACATAAGACCATAAACGAGTATAACTGATATATACAGGTATACACCCATACCCGACCAACATGGGATCGTGTCCGATGAGACGTGACTTTATAATCAGGTATGAAACAAGGACTACCAATGCTCGTCCCATTACTGTTTCTAGACATTATTACCACTTGTTAGTGTATGTTAATAGAATGTTTTAAACTTTAGTTTTAACAATTCTATTATTTAAAAGGAACATTCTGATTGTTAAGTGCTTCAAATCTTGTAAGATGTCGGTTGTGGTGTATTTATCCTAAACAATCTTGATGGTGTTAAAAGAAAAATCTAAAATTGAATGGCTAAATCCGAATGGAAACTAATTTAGGCAGAGAATATAACTCGTGCCTCATACGCTGCGTATAGGTCAATACGCCACGTATTGGACCAGCCGCCAGACAGAGAATGACACGTGACATTCTGTTGGCAGTGACTGAACTCTATACGCCCTCGTATTGACCTATACGAGGACGTATAGGGCGGCGGCGGGTCTAATTAGCAATATTCCGTGTGCGGTTAGAATCACCCGGGGACTACTAACCACACACGGGAAATGCTAATTGCACTTGGTCATATACGCATTGTATAGAGCAATATGATGCGTATAGCCCTTCACAAATTCCCGTGCCCGACATTCTCCTACAACCTGTCATTCAAACCTCGTATACACATCGTATAGGTCAATACGATGCAGTTTAGGATACGAGATTCCTTCTGCCACTAAACCCATCACATCGTACCTTCACAAATTCGCGTCTTTTGACCTTTCTTTTGAGGAGACATACCGAGAGCTGGTCGTCGAGTTTCTTTCGACGTTCATCTACTCAGAGACTGGGCTGCAGCCTCTACCCGGGGAGGCGCCGGATATTGATCCGGATCGTATTTCTTTTTCTATTTTTGGGGTCGTTTACCGTCAGACCCTCCGTCAGTGGGCCGTCACGACGGGCTTATACTACGAGCCTGAGACGGTCACGCCGCTTTTCACCGAGGCGGTGACGGAGGTGGACAAGGAGGAACTCCTTGTTTTTTGGGGCTTGATTTCAGATAGTCATTGGTTGGGTACCAAGGGGAGGGTCTCGGGTATTAGAGACCCTTTGTATAGATATCTGCACCGGCTTATTTCGACGTCGATCGCACCGCGTCTGAAAAGCCGTGAGTGGTGCACTGATAGAGATCTTTTCTTCCTTTTCTGCCTGCTTACTAGGAGGCGGTGCAACCTGTCCACGAGCATAACGCTTTATTTTGCTTCTGCCTATATGCGATAGAAGCGCGGACTTTTATACGGCGGTGCTTTCATCACGCATATCATACGGTCGGTCATACCATTTGACGACCATGAGCCTGCGATGTTACCGCCCATTCCCCCTGTCCGATTAGACCGTCGCACGGCGAGCGGCATGCGCATCACGCACCGATTCCCACAGGGCCTTCGGTTCGTGGGGGCCGTCCAGGACCAGGTTTGGGTCCCGGTGTCGTTGCCGCAGATGCCTGGACAGGGGGACCCGCCTGTGCCTCAGCCGCTACAGGGTGTGGCGATTGAGGACGAGCCGCCACACGTCGAGCAGGTCCACGAGCATCCGCCACACGTCGAGCAGGTCCATGAGCATCCGCCACAGCATCCCCGACACGTACGTCGGTCTGTTAGGCTGGATAGGGCTACACAGGCATTGCTTGATGGCCTTGTTGCCGACTCACGGCGACAGGGTCGTCAACTCGATCGCATGGAGGACCTGATGATGTGGGCGGTTGGACAGCTCGTGAATCAGTCATGAGCCGCCGGCATCGAGCCACCCCCACTACCACCGCCACGTCATTATCCGGACGACCCCGTTCAGGGTGAGGGCGGGGCTGGTCAGGGTGACTCCGGAGCCGGTCATGGTGACGGCGGAGCCGGTTAGGTTTAGTTCTTTTATTTGTATTTTGTTTCTTTCGTTGTTATGTATGTAAAACATGTTGATGTATATATTTAATTTTTTGATGTAATGTATATAATTTTAGTTTATTTCTTTGGTTGTAATGTTTAATATTTTGTTTGGTTTGTAATGTTTAATATTTTGTTTGGTTTGTAATGTTTAATATTTTGTTTGATTAACAAACTTATATTAACAAAATTATATAAATTAAAATAAAAATAAACAAAATATAAATAAAATAAAAAAAAATATAATTAAATAAAAAATACTTATACGTGGCGTATATGTCAATACGCCACGTATAGGATTCATAAAACTCCCAAACCTTCCAACTTTTGAATCAAAAATATAACTCGTGCCTCATACGCTGCGTATAGGTCAATACGCCACGTATTGGACCAGCCGCCAGACAGAGAATGACACGTGGCATTCTGTTGGCAGTGACTGAACTCTATACGCCCTCGTATTGACGTATACGAGGGCGTATAGGGCGGCGACGGGTCCAATTAGCAATATTACGTGTGCGATTAGAATCACCCTTATTTAAACATGACGAGGGCGTATAGGGCGGCGACGGGTCCAATTAGCAATATTACGTGTGCGGTTAGAATCACCCTTATTTAAACATGATATTTAATTATATCAAAACTTTTTATTTCTATATTTAATTTTCGTCCTTATTTGTTTGCTTGTTTTTCTATAATTGGTATAGGGGTCAAAATTTGTCCCATGCTATTCTATTTGTATACGCTATTGAAATTTGATTTGAACAGTTTGGCACCTACATATAATGTGCATCATAATTGACATGTCCTTTTTTTATTTATACTTCTTTTGGGTTAAATTGATTGTGACGTGGAATATTTATTTTATTTACAAATTTCCATGGATAAGATAGATAAAAGATAAAAAGTAAACATTTAAATAATAAAATAAAGGGGTTAAGATTACACTCGGGGTCGGCTCAACTTTTTTTATACTCAAATCAAATTATAAAATTGGTACTCTTTTTATAGAAAAATATTTTTTTCCTTAGAATCCTACACATAGGAATATGATGTTACACATTTTTTGTATACAGTTTCATAAAGTCACATAATCACGTGTATTAAAGTTGAAATGAGTTTTAATAAAAAGAAAACTTTTTAATATATACTATTTGTTTGTTATTTTTATCAAAACCTGAAAATTAAACAAAATTAAATTATAAAATTTAGGGTATAGGGGCTCTAAACGATGGTCTATTTATTCACTTTTTTTTAATTACACCTCCCTAGATGTTCAAACCAGACCCTTTTCAAGACCTCCAAACATATGGCCTGGGTCAACCAGACCAACCAAAACAGTCAGGTTTGTGTCAGCTTCTTTTTTTTTTTTTTGATAGGTAACTTTCATTTTTAGTGGCAGTTACATCTCCAAATCGGAGATCCAATACCTCTCAACCTGACCACTACGTTGTCTGAACCGGCCCACGGGTTCAGAACGAGAGGCTTAGGCTATCACCGGGAAACCATGGAGCCTGCTGCCACTTGACAACAGTTGAGCCGCTACACGGGCCAAACCCCGCTAACGTAACGCACTCTGGACTAAAACCCGGGTTGGCTCAGACTCGAACCTGCGTGGGCAGGTTGAGTCTTCATCGCCATAACCACTAGACCAAAGAGAACTTTAAGATTTTCAAAAGAAGATTAATTATTTTACCTTTTTAAGTATTAAAAAATTACTTATAATTGTTAGATTAATTTACATGAATAAAAAAACATATTTTTTATTTTCATTAAAACCATATGAATTGAAAAAGAAAATACTTTTAATTTTTTATTAATAACTTTGCCGATTTGGTTTACCCGGCCAGTTCCAAACAACTGTTAAATCCGATTTTTCAAACTTACTCTTAACCCTATTGATATAGCTCGATCGGTTTCAACAGTTTTTAAACATCCCTAAGTCTCACCGCAAAGGTTAAACCTCCTCACTAAAGTCCAAAAAGAAATATATCTCCAGCGAGGTAATACTATAGTAGTTTGGTATATTGTAACATCCTAAATTTATTATGCATGATGTTGAGTATACTTATTTATTAATATAATAATAAATTATCATTTAAATTGTGTTGCTATAAGTTTATTTTTATTGTGTGAATTATGGATCTATGAAGCCCATTAAAGGTCAAAATAAGGGACACTTAAATATACAATTTTATGTTCAATGTGTAAATTGACAACAATTAGGGACCTAAGAGCATTCACGGCAGGCTTCTCTATTTTTATAATTACACTAGCTTTTTTATTTTATTTTTAAGTAAATAATATTTTTTATACATCTATACTATATAATAAATAAAGGTTTTTTCATGACACGTGTCACCTCCACATTCATTCTCATCATTTTTTTCCCGCCACTCTCTCTTATTAAATGCACCTCATCTTTTAACAATAATATATATTTAAAGAAAGTATTAATTATACTAATAAAACACGTTTATTTTAAATTATTTCTTATAAAACTTTGAAATCTAATTATATAACTTTTATTTTCAATCAAAATAAATAAAAATCAAATTATATTAAATAGTAGTTAATGTATTTTCGAAACCCAATTATATATTAGTTTTTACATATTTTGAGTTTTGTTTTCTATCCTTAATATATGATACATTTTTACACCTGTAAAATACACATAAAGATTTAAAAATTTTATTTATTGATATTTTTTACCCGTGTGTATACACGGGATCTAAACTAGTTTATCAATATCTTCTCTCTCCTCCAATCACCACTTTCAAAAGTTTACACAAATGAAAAGTGTTTCCTCCAAATATACAGAAAATTTATAACTACTCTCTCCTTCACTCATGACCACTTTAAATCAACCTAAAATATAAGAAACTCACTCACAAACATATAGAGAAGCTGATGTGAATGCTCTAACTTTCCTTTCGGTTATAGGAAGATTAAAACTCAATTCTATAAAAATGATGATTTCAGCTAGATTTGATCAAAATGGTAACTTGAAGTAATTGAGCAAATTAATTATAAAAAAAGTGGTTGAAATGATCAAATATACATCTACAAGTTGGTGAATTTCCAAACAAACGAGTCTATATGGATCAAAAATAAGCTAATGATGCTCAAATCCACTCTCAAGTGTTTAGACATACCAGTCGCTTTACTTGTCCTGACCGGTTACTAGGGTAGTGTACTGGTCAGGGCCAAGAGGTTTACCACGTAAGCGGGTTCCCTCGGTTATCAAAAAAAATGTTTAGACATACCAAAGGTCGTCAATAGTTGATATCAATTAGAGTTTAGGTAGTGATGTAATTAATAAAATTGGTCTTTGGTCAGCTGGTTATGCTCAAAGAAGCAAACTAACTAAAAGTGGGTAGACTTTTAAGTGGTCAAAGAAGAAAACGAACTAAAATTGGGTTGACTTTTAGATGGTCAGCTTTCGTTAGGCAAGACTACACGACACGAAAAAAAAACAAGTTTGAATTGTGATGTCTAACACGTTAACAGGTTGTGTTAGGCTGACTTGTTTATTTTTTAATTAAACGGGCCGTGTTTATGTTGACATGTTTAACCCAAATTAAACCGGTCAACCATTTACGGCCTGTTTTACATGTTTATTACAACCCACCCACCCAATTAACACGCTTACAACTTGATTACTACTTGTCAACCCATTTGACAGGCTTAGATATATGGGTTTAATTGGTCGTGTTTGGATTACACGATTCTAAGTGTGTCCAGGTTACAGTTATTTTTTACACAAATAAATATATGGCCATGTTGTGTTTGAACAATTCTATTGGAACTCATAATAGGAATTTCACGAAACAATAATACAAAGTGGTGGGTTAAATAAAACATTAAAATTAACTAAATTACAAGCACATACCTGTTCTGTTATAACCGTAAAATGGTTCGAAGGGTATCGCAAAGGTTCTGAATGGTTTGTTGTTCCTGAGTTGCTTGTAGTTCCTGCAATGGCATCTCTTCATAGCACCTGCCATGTCAGCACAATAAACATACATACATGCAACAAGAGATGGCAAAATAGGCTGGTTAAGCAACAGGTCCAGGTCAAGCTGACCCAAAACCAATGTTTTCATAACCGGACCGATCACCGAACCGGCCCCCTGACCGGCTATTGGTTGGACCAATTTCAAAAACTATATATTGCGAGAACACAAGAACAAGATAAATCATTTATTTTTTCCAATCATAGAAATTCTTAAAATATAAGTGGTTGATACCTACGAATAACCTACATGTGCGTAGATAAACAGTTAAAAACTAAAAATACATATGAACATATTCCACTGCGGCGGTCAAAGTATTATGCTCTTCAGGGGTTGCACCTTTCGGTAATGATACTATGAAAGTGTTAGTGGCAAAGCATCCCATCCTGCCCCCTCCGGTTATGCTTGTTTCCTTACTTTCCGAGCCTCCTCTTGTTGTGGATGATGATGTCGTGCTTGAATGCATTAAAGCTTTCCCCAAAGGGACCTCTTGTGGGAGGGACGGATTGAGAGTCCAACATATTTTGGATGCTCTTTGTGGAGAGGGGTCTACGATCGCCGTTGACTTGCTCAAGGTTATTTCTGTGGTGGTTAATTTATACTTCGGGGGGAGATGCCATAGGAGATTGGCGGAGTTCGTTGCCTCGGCCCCTCTCACACCGCTGCTCAAACCGGACAACGGGATTAGACCTATTGCCGTAGGTGCGATCTGGAGGAGATTGGTCTCTAAGGTGGCCATGAGGGGTGTTGGGAAGGAGATGGCTAAATATCTGGGTGACTTTCAATTTAGGGTGGGAATTCCCAATGGGGCAGAGGCTGTGCTCCATAGCGCGAACAGGTTCTTAAATGAGTTTCACTCGGATGGATCGTTGGCTATGCTTACCGTAGATTTCTCCAATGCTTTCAATTTAGTGGATAGGACTGCCCTCCTGCAAGAGGTTCGGACCCGATGCCCGTCCATTTCGCTATGGGTGGATTTTTTATATGGGCAGCCAGCTAGGTTATATGTGGGTGATGACCATATTTGGTCCACCACTGGGGTTCAACAGGGGGACCCTTTGGGGCCTCTCCTTTTTGTCTTAGTTTTGCACCTGCTGGTTCATCAGATTAGGGATTGCTGCAAGCTTCTCTTCCATGCTTGGTACCTAGATGATGGTACGATTATCGGAGACGCTAAAGAGGTGGCTAAAGCCCTAGATATTATCAGGTCAGAGGGGCCCCGTTTGGGCCTTGAACTTAACGTCAAGAAAACGGAAGTTTTTTGGCCGTCGTGCAATGGGGTGAAGGTACAAGATGGATTGTTCCCTCGTGAGATTGGAAGGCCAGTGCTGGGTGTGAAACTCCTTGGGGGCGCCGTTAGCAGAGATGCAGGGTTCATCAGTAATTTGTCTGTGAAAAGGGCTTCTTGTGCGGTGGAACTGATGAGCTGTCTCCCACGTTTGCGGGACCCTCAATGCGAGCTCCTTTTGCTCCGCTCGTGTATGGGAGTTGCAAAGCTATTTTTCGGCCTTAGAACATGCCAGCCTATGTATGTGGGGGAAGCTGTTTCAATTTTTGACAAGGGTCTCCGGGATGCGATCGAGGATATCGTGGTTTGTGGTGGTGTTTTTTTTGAGGATTTTCAATGGAGGATTTTCAATGGAGGTTGGCATCACTTCCAAACCGTTTCGGAGGTTTGGGTTTATTTGCGGCTCAGGATGTATCTACTTATGCATTTGTGACCTCGAGGACACAATCTTGGAGTTTACAGGACCACATTCTTCGGAGTTGTGATATTGATGGGTTAGACTCTGATTATGGGTGTGCGTTGGATCGCTTGCGCATGTCCCTTCCTGATTTCGATCTTAGCGGTTTCTCTAATAAGGACACCGCCCCCCCTAAAGCCCAACATGTTTTGGCGAATGCCTTATTTAGCAAAATCGTCCAGAATTTGGGAGTAAAGTTTGATTTATCACCTCGTCAAAAAGCGGTGTTTGAATGTCTCCGGACTCCTCGGGCTCAAGATTTTCTAACAGTTATCCCCATTGAAGGACTAGGTCAGCATATGTCGGCTGTGGAGTACCGGGCTATCCTCAAGTATCGGCTAATGATCCCCTTGTTTCCGACTGATGAGCCCTGCCCAGTTTTTCGCAAGGCTTGTTTGGATCATTTTGGCGAGCATGCGGTCCATTGCAAAGAGTTACCCGGGTTTAAATACAGGCATGATTTGGTTAGGGATGTTCTTTGTGATGTTCTCAAACGGGCAGGAATTTCTGCAAAAAAAGAGGCTCCCGTGAACTTTCTGTCAGATCCGCTTTAAGGGAGGTCTACTCTGCGGCCGGCTGATATTCTGGTGTTTGGTTGGGCAGGGGGGAAACACGCTTGTGTGGACCTTACAGGAGTGTCCCCTCTTGTGGGGCTTAGGGACAATGGGGTTGTGGCGGGTCATGCTGCTTTAAAGGCGGAATCAGGCAAAGTTGCTAAACACGAGAAAGCTTGTTTAGAGAACCAACACGTGTTTATCCCTTTTGCTTTTGATACTTTTGGGTTCCTAGCACCGGAGGCAGTGGAATTCCTAAACAGGGTTCAACGAGTCGTGCATAGTAATATTTCGGCCTCTAAGACCCAAAACTTTGTTTTTAGTAGGATCGGTTTTGCTATTCAAAAGGGGGTTGCAGCGCAACTTGTTGCCCGTTTACCTGCCACTGTATTGTAATCGTCCTATTTTAATTTTAAAGAAACCATTTTAAAGGGAAAAAAAAATATGAACAATTTAGTTTGATGGTTTTTATGTACATAATATACGCATATTTATGTAAAAAGTACGAAATTTTGAAAATATAAACCATTGATCAAAAAATCAAACGTAATATATGTATATATATATATATATATATAGGGGGAGATTCAAATAAGAAGTAAGTTTTCGCTAAGAAATCTAAGAAATGACCAAAACGCTTAGAAACGATATCAAACGAACTCCTATTGAGCTCATTTCAGCGGTGTTGGAACCGTCTCGTCGAACTCTACCATCTTAACTTTTAGGGTTTAGCTTTTAAAGTTAAAATTTTACGTTTGAATTTTATGGTTTTAGCCTTATGGTTTAACCTTAGGGTTTAGCTTTTTGGGTTTAGATTTTATAGTTTAGGTTTTTTTGGGGGGCGGTGGTGGGGGGTTTAGGTTTTTTTTCTGGGGGGGGGGGGGTGATGGGGGTTTAGGTTTTTAGGGGGTGGGGTGGGGGTTTTAGGCTTTTTGGGGTGGGGTTGGAGGGGGGTTTAGGTTTTTGGGGGTGCGGGTGAAGGGGGTTTAGATTTTTGGGTCCGGATTAAAGTTCGATGAGACGGTTCCAACGCCGTTGGAATGAGCTCAATCGGAGTTCGTTTGACCCACTTCTTAGCGTTTCTTAGCGAAAAACCACTTTTTAGTGGAACCTTCCCCTATATATATAACTTATTTAAAAGAAAATATGGAACTACTTTATCTTTTTGTGTGGATTTGTAATGGAAAAAACAAAATAAGGGGTCACCCCGCCGGTTATGTAGCCGTTTCTGGTCCTGAAAACATTGCCTAGAACACCTTTTGTCCCAAAAAAATAAGTTTTATATACATAATTAGTCATGTATAATTACAAAATTTATATTAATTACAATTTTTGGTTGTGAATGTTTGATTGTAACAGTGGAAATGCTTACATTTTATGATATGATAAAGCCTGAGCAAGATTCATCAATGTTGGACTTGAAGTGAGTCTTTGATATACACTTGGAGGAAGAGGCAGCTGCAGCACATTAAGGATCCAACAAGTTCAATACTTAAATGCACATTATAATATATTACAGATGCCAATTTTGTACCCATTTACTAACGGGTTAAATCAAAAAAGTTGGATAAACAAAATCAATTTAAATGGATCCAAAGTGTAAATCATTTTATATTCACAAACTTCGATTAATAATGAAATAATTTATTTTTGTAATGATCTTTTAGGGATAATTTCATATATCCCCCTTACGACTAGCATAATATTCAACTCCGCTGGGTTGCGTGTTAGACGTTTAGATATTATGGAGATGACATTATGGAAAGGAGAAGGAAAAGGGTATTATGGTCATATTATAAATGGTATACAATGGAAGTGGTGAATATCATGTCTATAAGTATTTTGAATATTAATACCCTTTTTGTTGGGTAAATATTATATTATGCAAGTTTTAAAAGGGGAAATATGAAATTTCCCCTAATTTTAACACACTAATTCTATATAAATAATTCAAAAAAAAAATGTGAAACTACTACCCATTACCTCATTTTGTCTTCGGCCCTTCTTAGATTGTCCGTCGCTAGTGAAAAGCTCTTGCAATGCTTCAACAGCTACATTTCCAACATTATCCACATGTTGACTTCCAAGAACATTCTCAGACAACAATGCAATAGGAGATATATCAGTTGCCCTCAAAAATGGAATCGGTACTGTGTTGCCAGCTGCATATATGGACCATAGCTACAAAGGCACAGTGAACAAAAATAAGAGTAACAGAAGTTGTAAATTGACAAAACAGAAAACTCCAACATGGTACATTTTCATCCCCCACTATATAGCTGCCAAAATGGTCGGGTTGGACGATTTGAGTAATTGTTCAAAATGGGATCGGGACGAAATGGTTACTGTTCTAGCTGGATCGGGTCAGGTTGGGTTGCCCCGCAGACACCTAATCATTTTTTTTTACTTTTATAAACAAAATTGATGTGTTAGCTATCAAGTGTGAGTGATTACAAAAACTATAGCTTTTATTACAAAAATACTCCAATTTTTAATGAACCAGTTTTAGAAAGTGGCTGTATGCATTTAAATAACAAGTTTTGGGTAACTTTCAACTGCTTGATCCATTTGACTCGTTTCAGTTTTAGCTAGTTTTTGCTTTTTGACCCATTTGATGACAGATTACAACCGTCAACCAGTTTAGAAATGTCTAGAAAACTTTAAAAACAAAAATAAAAAATGTTGTTTGCAGGTCAACCCAATCTGACCTGCCCAATTCAATCCATACTACAACGTGACATCAGTTTTGACCTGTTACCCACTAACCCCACCTGTCCGACCGCCCATCTTGCCACCTCTACATAACTTGCTAGCCTTGAATGATACAGATTTGTTCATGTGTATTTAGAGATAGAGAAAAATTTTTACCTTGTCTAATGCTTTCCGATTAACACCTTCATTCTTAGTTGTGCCACTGATGGCAGCACTGTTTCCGCCAATAGCTTGTGCTGTGTGTTCAGTAGCTGGTGATTCAACAGTACGAAATGTATCTGCAGACGCACCGACTTTCTTGGTCAACCTGAGAGGAATAAGAATAACAACTGAATATATGCCTTCTTAAATTATAATCAAAATTAAAGATCCTAATAATACATGTGGATCATATGGAATACTGAAATTAATGCTTCAAACCATAGAACAAAGACAATATGACACCAATTTGGCCAAATTTCTCTTTCTCATTGTTAAGAGATTGATTTGACCCATGAATTTAGTAATTTATTATCCTATCCTTATTAATGTTCCATCAGTCCATATGCTTTATATTGTAGAAACTTCTACTTTGTTGTTGTGATAGATTTCTTACAAGTTACATATCATTAAAAAAGGTTTATATTACTAATATCAAATATATGTTACTACACTCTTAGCATGTATTCTACTATACAAAAATTATCTTATGAAATAGAATCTTCACGGCAAAGAAAGTACCATGGACTAACTGAATCTTCTCCACTGTCAACTGCTGACAAATTTTGACCACGTGCTGATGTGGATGGGGGATCCTCCGCGGTTGGAACCGGCGTTTTAGCAGCGGTCTTATGTATATCCACTCCACCATGAATTATGACACTTCCAAAATCACCTGGTAAGAACATTTTCAGAAATCAGTTTCTTTGGTCTTATACTAAATTATGGAGTTTATATATTTAATACTACACTAATAAACACACACGTGTGATATATGCATTCAATCGCCTAGGAGAGGAGGCCAACAGGCTTGTGAAAGGATTTTGATGCCCAAAAGAGATGTATTGCCTCCATTATTAGTTATTATCCAGTTATTTAAATTCGCATATAATTTAAACAAAGAGGTTAAGCCTAATTATACATAGATATGTTGGCTAACTTAAACTAGATGATGATAAGCTCTTCACTAGTATTAGACTATTAGTTGGACAAGATATTGGAGATGCACTCGATTCAGTTTGCCAACATAAAATTTGGGATTTGATAATATATTCATGGTCAAAGTACTTACTGAACAAATTTTTTGTTAGGAATACATGCCAGAAACCTTTGCATTTTACAACAAAATAACTTTATTTTTAAAGAGCGCTCATTTAAGATTAGATCGGTTGTACATAGTCAAAGTTCTTGCCATCATACTATTAAGAGGATAAACATGTGTACCACAATGTAACCGAGATAGTCAGAGATGTGCAATTCTGGAATCACATGCACTAATGCCATTGGTTGGATTTTTGCATTAAATAATGGTGTTTTGGCATATATGCTATTATCAAGTCCAGCAGGGGTATATATGAAATTCTATATGACATGAATACCTTCTCCAGCCTCTTCCAGACCACCAGATTTTACTGTACCACCCACAACAGGCAATCCATTAGGCACTTGAGGAGGCTTAGATGGAACAGTATCTCCAAAGTCTTCATTCATTTTAGCTCCAAGTGTCTACATTTGATAAGCCAAAGTACAAGTGAGACATACACACCCACAAACCACACACAGATTACAAATATAGTTGTACTTGCATACTCCATATCCTGGTATTGTCTCTGAAGGAACATTTTCTGCTTCCAGTGCCATAGCCGCCCTATTTTGCTTTGCCTTCTCAAGCTTAGGCACCATTGCAGAAGCTCCAATTTTGCATTTTTCTATGAACTTATGCTGTTTCAAGTGAAAGGAGCAAAAACAAGTATGACATCATAAAAAAATAGTTGACTTCATCTATAAGTATATAGAATCCACCCACACATTGTAGAGCAGAATACACATGCAGATACCACGTTTTTATTTTAAAAAATAATGAAAAGCTAAATAGCATTCCAAAGAAATGTTGATATTCTGGTTAGACCATGGACTTAATTCAAAGCAGTTGATCCAAACATGTAATTAAACCAAAAAAGATCATACTATTGTAAACCCCAATAGATGATACAAAAACTAAAAAAAAAATCATATTACATGCAGTACAGAGTGAAAAAAATATAATTACACAACTAGTACTTATCATTCAGGAAACATGTGCATATATATATAATTAGAAACATGTTAGACCATGAAAAAATGGACAAATCATAAACCAAAGGATTTAAGTGTCACTTTAAAAAACCCTAAAAAAGGAAGAAATTAAGTGACCTATATGTTATACAAGCCATTAGCCCAAAAAGTGAGAAGATAAAGCCTGGATTCAGTAGATTATGTAACAACTGAAAATGGGGGTTGAAGAAAAGTATTGTTACGATAATGTGAAACTTAAAGCTACTCTAACGTACCTTTAGCAGCTCAGATGCAGTGGGGCGTATACGAGGGTCTTTTGTAAGGCATTTTGCAATGAAATCATGGAACACGAGAGACCTGGAACGTGAGTTATGTGAGCTAAAAATACAATGATGCATTGTTGAAACAAATATGAAAATAAAATAAGACTATGTAAATAAACTATATTCATTCAAAGAAAAGGACAAACCATTTCTCTTTATCTTCAAGCATTGGAGCTGGTTCGATGGAGATCATAAATAACACCTGGTACAGGTATTGTATATATTAGTCTTCTGAAACTGAGTCATTGAGTAATTCAAACACCATAAATATAAATACAAAAATAAAATAAAAAGAACAGAGATAAAATAGAAAGATGCATGAGCACATGACATAAAAGGTAAAAGAAATAATGACCAGAAGTAAAAAACTAAATCTGCATGTCATTGGTTGAAAGACGAAAACCTAATGCAGATAATATTAATTTCCACTTCCCATGTTTTGGAATGGAAGCTTTTCCAACATCATTATACAACACACAAATCTTACTTGATTCCAACCCAACCAACAAAATTATCTATAGAACTATTTTTCATATAAAGCATTTTAAAGATATGTTCCTATAGTAATATGAGCATATAACACTGGATATAATTTTGTGCTGTATCCTTTGATATCGCCATTTCAAAAGACTGCTAGTATAAAATGAAAACTTCTATGTAAGTTCTTGTTGCAGAAAGATGGCAATATAAGAAATGCGGTAGAAAAGAAAATGCAGCTGTTAGAATAATTTGAGCTGCTAATCATATTCTAGTCAATCTGTCAATCAAACAAATATTTTGTGATAACAAAGGAAGCCCATATATTTTACTCATACTAGAGGGGTGCCCGCGCGATGCGACGGGGAACACAGCATACTAACACAGACACTGGTAAAGTGCTTGAACAATTAATTGGTGAAGTATCATATAGATTTGAAGGTTTAATAAAAGTTTATAAATAAAGTAAATATGAAATCATATAAAATAAAAACGATTTTAAGAATTTAGTTAAACAGGAAATTGATTGTTTACATAATTAGATTGCTAAAGGAATTTCGTTATTAATTGTAATAACTACAAAATTGAAGTTGTAGTCTAACTAATTTATGAAATTTATAATCAATATTATTCTACTACTTTTTTTGTATTTAATCACATAACTAGCATGTGTGTAAAAGATAATTAACATAGCCAAATTTATAAAAGACAACTTTACCCCCTTAAACTCTTAAAAATTAATGTAAAAAGACAATCCTGTCCTCCTAAAATGTATTAAAATATAGTATAGATAAGTGACATGTTGGGCTTATGGATCTGAATATCAGAGTGTTGTCACCTCATGCATTTTCTTAAAAACTAATTTCAGTGATCGTTGTTAAAAATCCAACATCATGATGGCCTTCAGAACCCACTTTTTCAATTATGTGCACTAAATCCCAAAGGTAAAGCAGAAATTGTTGTCCACACACATAAAATAACTTCCTGTAAGCTACAAAACACTAGGTTTGAAGACAAAAGACCAGACAAACTTTTAAAGCTACAGTCAAACAGCTGAGAAACTGTAAAATAGTCGACTGAACTAATAAAAATTAGAATTGGAATGTTGCAACTAGTTTGAATATTATCTAATATAATAAAAATTAATATAAGAATGTAATATAATAACACATGGCATACGGTGACATCCAACATTATCATGGGTAAGGGTCACAAATGTGTTGATGAAAAGAAATACAACAGACTTGAAACTTCAGAACATAAAAGACAATATGAGCCATAACAATATATATATATATATATATGAGTGTGTGTGCGCGCGCAATTAGTGACATTATGAATTGGAGGAAATCTAGGGACCAACAAACTTGCCATCATTAGCTTTTATGAAACATGGAAACAAAGTGAATGCATGTGTCTTAACAATCAAACTTCCATGTTCCATAATGAGAAATAGTGGTAAGAATGACTTTTTGCCTTTTAACAGTCACAAGAGCATAATGCATAGATACACACTTACCCTCATTGGATGTACATTTGATCTTGGAGGAAGACCCTGAAAGAAATAATATTATGAGACTTGAAAGGAAAAAACCACTTGCATTGCTTGGAATATTTTTTTTCCTTTTGGAAAGGATCAGTGAATATACCTCGGCCATTTCGATTGCAGATACCCCAAGGGCCCACACATCTACCTGGAGAAAGAAAGTACATTCGAATGAGAACATTCTTCACAGCAAAAGGAAAAAACAAAACCAACTTATCAACTTTAAGTGAGAAGACCAACTCAAGTAAATGCCATTAGTCCTTCACTATGTTTCTAAAAGATATGAAGTCACACTCGCCCCAAAAATCAGTGTTCTGAAAACTTTTGCAAACAAAATGTATTGGCAGCTTCAAAACTATAGGAATTACTTTTTATAGTTGGACACTTTCTAGTGTTAGAAATTGTAAAAGGATCAAGCAGAAAAATGCACATGACAGAGGAAGTAACTTAGTAAGACCAGAGAATTTCACTATTATGTAGTAACCAAACATGCAAATGTCATAATGTCCCCATGGAATTCTCTTAAGATATAAATATTGCTATCCATTTTGTATTTACCACATGTCATGTTAGCCATAAAATGTTCATTTTACCTTCCCATCGTATCTGCTCTCCTGAATAACCTCTGGAGCCATCCAGTGGGGAGTACCAATAAACTGAAAATGAAATATGAATAAACTAATTGCAGAAACACAGAAACAATACAATCATTAGAGAAAGCTCGAGATTTATATGCAATAAAGAGGTTATGGACCAAAGACAATCACCAATTATGTGCAAAAGAAAATATCGGCTAATAACTCAAGGGCTATACCGTATTACGTTTGGACATCGTCCTTGTCAGCTGTGCAGCAACACCAAAATCACCTGTTTATGTTGTAAAAAGAATTTTCCATGCATTATGACATCAGTATACAATAAACTGCAGCTTCAAATGTTGAAATGGTAAAAACAAGACAATGAACAGACTTCCAGGTCTATAAATCTTATCACGTTAGAGCCTGTGGAAAAAAACAAGACAATGAACAGACTTCCAGGTCTATAAATCTTAACAATTTAGATCCTGTGGAAACAACAAGCATGTAAACATAAAGTAATTACAGAACATATTTTAATCACAACTCACCCAACTTGACCTCTCCTTGTTCAGTCAACAAGATATTACCACCCTTAATATCGCGATGCACCTTGAAAATTGAGTGCAAATAGGATAAGCCCTACACCAAATGCAACAGAGGGTCAGAATTAAGCATTCCAAATTTATAAACCAAATGGCTGGAGTTTATATAGGCAACTAGAATATGGCACACTAAGAGATTTTCTAAGAGCTTCTAGCTTTGTTCTTTTTCCTTTCTGTAACCTACTTATTCACAAAATATAAGGCATATGGAAACGCTTCAGACTAGCATTAATATATGACAAAAAGATATCCTCATGCTGGTACACGTGGACTAATAGTGGAAAATTGACCCATTAAGATATGAATTGATCGAATTGGGTTCTATTTTATCACAAATGGGTCAAATCGAAAAGTTTAGCTAAAAGGGGAATGGGTCAAACAGGTTAAAAGTGCCCCAAATCTATTATAGTGCACAAAACCTCCTAAATTGTTTTATTCAAAGATAGCGATTATTAATTTAATAATATTGTTTCGTAATCATAATTTGCACATTCATTTAGTTATTAAAACCCATAAAAAGGACAAAAGACAGGTGAACCCAACCCACCCAGCCTGTTTTGAGATGTACTCAAAACAGCCCGTTCCAACCAGAACATGTTTTGAGCAGTTATCCAACCCACCCGACCCGCACATCTTGCCACCTCTAATGATAGTCGGATCAAAGTGTACCTTTAATGCTTCCTTACATATATATGCTATTTGGTACTCCTCTAAAGGCTCATCGGTAACATTCATCAAATCAGCAACACTTCCTCCACCACAATACTCCATTACAATCTGTCAACAAATTGAAATCCAACAAGTTGTTTGAATCATCATCAAAAAAGGAGAGAGAAAGAGCACAACTACTGCTTTCCACATGGAAAATCACATGAAAAAAAGACTGGTTTTGATAGATAAAGGCCTGAAATTGTTGATATAATCAATGTCATGTGAATATTGTAAATGTGGGAATGCACGATAAATAACTACCTTTCTACAACATTACAGGAACAAGTTATCTTTGTATAGATAAACAGATTATAAAAGCTATACAACCACCATCGTGATAAAAACAAAAGTAAATTTAGGAGTTTCCATACCCATAGGTACTCCTCACCCTGATAGCTTCCTAGATAACGAACAACATTAGGATGACTGCATTGCTGCAACATCTCTATTTCACCACGAATTTCTTCATACCCCTCTTCCTGATGTATAAACAAAAGAGCAAAAGAAATTTGAGAATTTTATCACCCAGTCAAACTCAAGATGAACAAAACACAACTATGGCATACCCCTTCAGATAATGATATCACTTTGATTGCAACCATTTCTGAAGTTTGTAAATCACGAGCTTTGTAAACAGACCCATAAGAACCTTTTCCTGTCATTACCAAAAAGAGTACTTTCAGTAACTTTGTTCTACACAGATAAAAAAAGATACAAGACAACCAAAAGACTACTCTCTAGACCTTATATCTAGAGAGCCATTAAATGGAACAGATTGATGATGATTGCAAGGGTAGAACAAATAGTAGGTTAAGGTTCATCATGGTTTTATTTAGCTTTAATCTAGTTACGTCAAGATTATTATTTTAACAATAGCCTATTTGTTGTTAGGATAACAACTGATTACTATAGTTTTTATTAGGACACTTTTTGGATGATTTCCCAATAACTATTAAGATGATGGCTGTTAGTGTTTACCTTTATCAATAATTTTTAGTATTGTTAACATCCATCTCTGTTTTCAGTCTTTGTTAGATATAGAGACTTAATACAAGTAGCGTGATAGGGTCTGCAGGTTGAGGTGTCTTGAACAGATAGAGGCTTTGAAGTCCTATCTTGCTCGAGCTTTCCTATCTAAAGTAATTCGCAGACTCATACACTTGTTACTTGTTAGATACTAGTCTTGATTGAATACTTAACAGTGTTGATTAGAAGCTTGCCCAGCCTTAAACTATAAGTTAATAACATTTGCAAGCCAAAGAGAATATGATAACAAAATGACTGAACCATATTACCAGAGCAAAAATATGATGCAAAAAAGTCAAGAGTCAGTTGGACAATGACTCAAAAGTAAAGAACTCAGGCCAACAGCTAAGGTTTGAAAGCTTCCAATATAAATGGTGAAACCTTAGGCGAATCTCACATCGTTATATTCTATCCACAAGAGAGATGCTAGGCCTAAGAAATGCCCCATCGACAACCTCAATTATCACCAACGCGTTTTGAGCGCATTGGTTGTGGATGAGAGGAGAGCTCCAAAGTTAAGCGTGTTTGAGTGGAATCAATCTACGGATGGCTGACCTCCTAAGAAATTTCCACTCAGGCAACCAAAAACAAATCCGTGAGCTCCTAATCGGCATAGCGGACAATATTGGTTGCTATGAGGGCCGGATGTTACAATAACAAACAAAGTTTGAATGTCTTTTTAACCCAAAAAAAAGAGTTAGAATGCAGAATGCTTTTAAGAGACTAATATGAGGCACTAACACATTCTTAAATCTATAAAGTAGGGTCTTAAGATGTCCCATGTCAGAGAATTTGGAAGGCACAATCAAACAGGCAGAGATCCTTTGTCTTTCTGATGTTTTGCATAGGAAAAGACTAGTTTCAAGATCCATAAACCCTCACGGTTTCTTGTGTGAGACCGGAGTTGCTCAAACTCCCCAAACTGTTATGCTACTTGTCCTATTAAAAAAACTATAGAATTGAATTCCATAGCTATACTATGTTGGGGATTTGGGCATTGTAACATTGTTTCACATACTTCATATTCCTCTCTTTTTCGGAGGTGAATTTCACTTGGACATTAACTTCAGTAATTGATTTACAAAAACCATGAGTCACATAGCAATATAATTGTAAAATAAACTCCACAGAAAGTGTTGTACCGAGTTCATGAAGCAATTCATACTTGGTAGATGGATCTTCTCTTGTAATACTATCCGCAATCGAACCGGAAGACATTTTGCTAGTCTGATGCCGTGAATGCCCTCCCTCATCCTGTGAAGATGACGTAGGCGTACCACTCCCCTTCCTCGGCCTCCCAAATCCTTCACCTACCGCCTGCATACTAGCTACCGCCCTACTCATCGTTGACATTCCGCCACTTCCGGCGCTAGTCCGCCGGACCACAGTCCCCGACACCGACTCACTCTCTCTTTCATCCGATCTCACCACAAACGTTCCAAATCCGCCTCCGTCTTCATCATCATCTTCCTCTTCATCGAATTCCTCTCTCTTGTACGAAGATTGAACGCGTCTACGACCAGTTTTCACAATCATCGTCCCGGAGATGCTTTCTCCGTCGTCGTCGGAATCTACGGCAGCTCCGAAGTCCTTTGGCAGGCGCTTCAGGAGAGGAGGTAGTGATTCGTCGTCGTTTGGATCGTCATCTTCCTTACGTAGCATTGTAGCGTATATATCTCCTGCATCTGACTTTTTAGGGTTTTTTTGCGTTTGATCATCATCATCTTCCTCCTCATCGCTATGAACTACAAACGTTGAGTACAGCTCTGACTTTGTCGGCTTTTTGCTCGTCCGGCGATATGCCGACGAAAAATCCATCTCTCCGGTCGCCGGTCAGCAGTGTGTGTGTGTGTCGGAGTCTCAGTTTAACCAGCCATGGTCAATGAACAACAGGAACGAATATTATAATTTCTGTTAGATGAAAATAAAATAATTAAAAATAAAAATAACTAAAATCTAAAAATAATTAGGAGATCCATATTTTGCGGCTATACTTCATTTGCGTTGTAGGACAATTTGCATGTACGATTCGGAGATATCGTCATATGGCTTGAGAAACGTCTCAATGTCCCGGTCCATTTGTTTTTTGCCAGATAACCTTACATTGTTTTTCCATCATGGTCAGTTTTGTTTCAGATAGTTTAAATCGAATTTGTTTTCTTTCTTCTTTTTCTTCCTCCTTTATCGTTGTGTATCCGGAAACAATTTCAACCGAGCTTTCCTTCCTCTTTCTTGATTACTCGGCCACTTTCTTCGCTTCCCGTGTCGTCCCGGTCGGTGTTGGGTCTTCATTTAGGTCGGGGAGATTGCTTGTGATGGGGTCATTTGAACTTGTATAATTGCCCTCCTTCGATGTTTTTTTATCTCTTTTTGGAATGAGATTCAAACTATGCACCCATAACCGGAACGGGATCTCATTTATCATGGTCTATTGCAATCTCTCATGCGGTGATGTTTGGCCCTGGGGTAGGCCGAGCCAGGCCGTCGGCTAGGGCCCGTTTTTTTCGGGGCCTAAAATTTTTACGGGGCCTGTGTATATATATATATATATATATATATATATATATATATATATATATATATATATATATATATATATATATATATATATATGTTTTTTATAAAATTTTAAATATCGGTTTTATATATTAGGTCCTTTTTATAAAACTTAAAAAATTATTGGGCCCTTTTTAAACTGGTTGGGCCCTTTTAATCTTTTTAATGGTTGGACCCTCTTTTATAATGGTTGGGCCCTTTTCTTTATTCCATGACCATTGAGTCGTTTAAAAAAAATTCTATTTTTATTGGTTGGGCCCTCTTTAAACTTATAATAGATTTTTTATTGTTTTTTTTATTACATACTATATTTTTTTCTATGTTTATTCTTATAACGTTAATCGTCTTTTAAAAAAAATAGTTTATATATTTTGTTCGTACGGGCCTTTTTTTCCGGCTCGGCCGAGGCACTTAAATCCTCAGGACCGGCCCTGTTGAGAAACCTTTCTTCTCATAAACTTTTGTATTCGGTCAATGCTTTTTTGATTATATTCGCATCATTGATTCAATAGCACGTCGTTGTTTCTACATATTTTTTAATAAAAATTGGTAACTTAAAATGACACTAATAAAAATAATAACTTAAAATTAAAGTAAAGTATACTACTTGGATGTAGAGTCCGTTAGTGTTGGGTCTTCATTTAGGTCGGGGAGATTGCTTGTGATGGGGTCATTTGAACTTGTGTAACTGCCCTCCTCCGATGTGTTTTTTTATCTCTTTTGGGAATGAGATTCGAACTATGCACCCATAACCGAAACGGGTTCCCATTTATCATGGTCTATTGCAATCTCCCATGCGGTGATGTTTGAGAAACCTTTCTTCTCATAATTTTTTGTATTCGGCCAATGTTTTTTTGATTATATATGCATTGATTCAATAGCTCATTGACGTTTCTACATATTTTTTTAATAAAAATTAGTAAGGGGCTGTTTGGCAACTTCTGAACCAATAAATGTTGAACCAGTAAGAGGTCTGAATGGGTAAGAGACTCTGAATCGGTTAAGTGCTAAATCATTAGTGTTGTTTGGTTGGGCCTCTGAACGACTATGCAGAATGACTACTTTACCCCTCCGAACCAAGTGCACTTTTATTTTAAAAAAAATGCAAAATTAAGGAAATATAATTACTTGGATGCTATGGCCACACTTCTTCTTCCTACAGTTTACAACCCTTGGGTGCAAATGAGCATAAACCAAAGTAATAATAGATAGTTTCCAATATTCAAGTTTAATGCACAATTAATTAATAATCGATAAACAAACAGTCTTGATGTACATTCAAGTTTGTGTATTACAGAAACAGTAATTGTAATACAGAAAAGTCACTGATTGTAGTAGTTGACTTTCTGGTGAATGTTAACTAAACTTGGAATTCTGGAGAGCTTCCTTCACTTGAAAGGTTTGTAAGTCCAAAAATCTACAAGTTTTTGGTCATTTTCGTTGGGGACCCATTGACCCAACTCAAGTTGGGTTGCAACCCATGATCTTGTCCCACATACTCTAAGGCTTCATTCTCAATTGATCCACACTTGATGTTCCTTTGTTTGTGAAGTGAGAGGCCCCATCTAGAACTTCATCTCATGTTTAAGAAGCAGAATTGAACCTGGAGGAAATGTAAAGCTTTAATAATCTTAAATTCACGGTTAATTTAGCAAATTCAAGTTATTTTCACTATGCACCTACATACAAAATTCTTAATTTTAATAATCTTAAATTAATCACAAGCAAATTTATAATCACAATCAAGGTTTATATTGATCAAGTACTATCCAGTGGGTCTCATTATGCTATTATCAAAGTATCTCCTCCAGAATCTTGCAGCCTCCAAACAGATAAATCTTTTTATCCCCATTTGTTTCTTATAAAATACGATATGAAAATAATAACCATAATGTATCTTTTCTATTTACACAAACAAAAACCTAATTGCTTTGACCCCATTTCAAAAGAGTTAAGTTTCATCACTTTATACAAGTTTTATACTAATCCTAGATTTGTAAATTTTATTAGTTATAAATCAAGTGACAATACATCATTTCAATTCTAGATTCAAAGTATAGTAACTAACATTTATAAGCGTTATACCTGGCATGATCATTCTAACCAAATTCAATAGACAGGGTAAGAAAATGCATTAATTTGAATAAAATTTTGATAATTACATAAAAAAATTACAACACACAGAGTATACGAAACTGAATTGTGTAAATTCCGCATAGAATACATGATAAATTTTGAAAATTGATCCATTTGAGCACATAAATGAAAGCAATGTACCTTGAGAGCATGGTCCAAATGTTGTTGCCTCTGCAACTCAGCGAATGCATTCAACAAATCATCTTTCAAGAGACAATTGAGCTTGGAATTGAACACAATTGATGGTTGGCTCTTCTTGGCTTATATATTTATAATGTTGATGTTCATGTGCAGCTAAAAACTACAACTTTTAGATCAAATTTGAAGCAAAAAATTCAAACATGATTCAAATCACCATCTGCAAATCAAACATAATCTCCCCACCATCTGTAAAAACAAAACTAGTTTGAAACTTGATCAAGAAAACATTGAATTGAAAAATCAGAGTGAAAATGGAAGTTAACCAGAGGTTAGGGTTCCTTGTCCAAAAAACAAAGAATTGAATATTTGCAGAATCCAAGTATTTCTAGGGTTCAAATAAAAAATCAAAAAGAGACCTAGGGTTCGAAACAGCGAAGAACGTACCTTGGTGCCGGAGAGGACGAGTGGCGGCAGCAGCAGCGGAGAGGGAGAGAGACGAGTGGACAAGCGGTAGCAGGCGGAGGGCTGGCGGCGAGGGAGAGAGATGAACGCACCAGTAGCAGCGGCGGAGGGGGTGCGCAGGTGGAGAGGATTCGTGCGCAGAGGGTAGCAGACGATGGTTTGGTAGTAGCGTGGATAAGGATGGGCAAATGGGGGAGAAAATAGGTTAATATTTCATTCAGAAACATTTTGTGGCTGAATGGTTAAGAAGTATCATGAACCATTAAGAGATGACTTTTTAATGAAACAAACACACACACCTCTGATCGATTCAGAGGTGACCTCTTAATAAAGTCATTAAGAGGCTACCAAACAGGGCTAACTTAAAATAACACTAATAAAAATAATAACTTAAAATTAATTAAAGTAAAGTATACTACTTGAATGTAGAGTCCGTTGAAATGACTCATATTCATATTCAACGTACCCTCATTTTGAATTTAGTTGATGGGTGCTTTGTTCGGTTCCATCGAGAGTCTTGTTAGAATGTTTAAGCAGTTGTCTCCAAAAAGAAAAAATTGTAAGCATATGGATCATTGTGGATACCATACAGAGGGACATGATTTCACCGTATGAGTGGTGATTAATCTTGTTGAATGTATATATAATCAATATATAATTGTAACTATTGAGTAAATCAATCAATCTTTGACTAATCAAGTCTTTTGCCTAAACTTTTGCTCCAATAGACTCAATCATAATTCTTGTTATTTAGCGTTGGTGAGTAAGGTGTTGCTTAACTGTGACCAGCTGAGTAGTCGTTGATATTTTGGGCATTTGCTTACGGTTAAACCGTTGTCCTATCGTTTTTCTTTCATTGCTCCCTCAAAAAAGAAGAGAGAAGGATGAAAAAAAAACTAGAAAAATAAAAAAAAGCATGCAATGTTCAATGTGAAATTGAATAGATTGAAAACAAAGTTATATTCGAAATAGAGTCTATTTTTTATATCATGCCGGTACCATGACAGTCTTAATACCGTGATCAATATTATAGGAACTCGTACCGATGTTCGTTCGAAATAACATATTTTATTTCTTTTCAAATATAATGTTCTGTAAAATTCTGAAAACGTTGCGACGAACATATTTTCATCTACGTTTCGATTTACTCTTTTTTTTTCAAAACCGCACCGCTGCAACAATGTCGCTGGTGATAGTGTTGCCATGGCTAGTGTCGCCTAACAGTATTGCATGACTAGTTTCGTGCACAGTGTCGCCACACTTGGTGTCGACACAACTTTCGTTGTGGACTTAGTGTCGTCCAACATAGGTTTAGTCGTCGGAGCTGATGTGTCATGTTCTGATTGGGCCATGTAAACCGGTTAATGATTATTGATCGGTGGAAAAAAGTAATTAGCTAGAAAGTTACTAAAAACATTAAATAATTTTTTAAGTTATTAAAGCATATTACATAACTTTTAAGTTAATATTGTCTTGATCACACTTAATAAACTAGTGGGATTCCCCTGTGTGCTGCGACAAGAATTTTGTTTATGTAATGATGTCCCAACCGTATATTCAAAAATTTATCGAACATTATATATCAAAAGTTATAAAATTTCGGTTTCGGTTCGGTGGGGGTCAATACCGAACCGAACTATTGATAGACCGTGTCCGTTTGAATAACCATAACTCTTGAGTCTTATGTTTTCATTAATCATCTCGCAAATATAATTGTTCTTCTTCACATGTCAAGCTTACCCAAACTAGTTAACAGGAACAAAATAAAACATTAGCAAATCTTAACAAAGATTTATGCTAAAAACATGTCTTTGTATACTCCACCTCTATATAACTACCAATAACCGATAAACAGAAACCGATCTGTTTTCAAAATCTGTTAACCAAACCAAAAATTTCGGTTTTGGTTCGATGGAGGTTCCAAACCAAACCGAGCACACCCTTATAATAAACTAAGGAACTCAAGCTATGTTGAAAATATTATTATCATGATCACGTGCATACATAATTTTTAACAGCAAATAATCAATTTTTCATGTATATACAAAAGATTTAGAACTTACATTGAGTACTTCAGCAACTCGGATTGTAAAGAAAAAAATAAATGTAAATATGAATCCCAATCAAACTCTTTTACAAAAAAAACTCCCAAATCATATATGTTTCAAACTCGGATTGTAAAGACAATTTAAACAAGCTGCGCCGCTAGCCCTTTTTGGATAGCAAAACTAAGTCTTTTAAAAACTACATTCATAAATCTTGGGATCATAACATTAGTATTCCCGTTGGACTCGACTAAGTAGTTTCACAGCCTCAAACGCAAGGAAACCAAAAGTATCAAAAAATGATAGTGGATAACAAAATTTTCTCATGAACATGTTTATCTCATTCATAGTCCAATCAAAACTTGATATGGTAACATCTACATTAGTACAAACTTAGGAGATTTTTATTTCCAAACTATTTCATATCAGCATGATAATTTTTTGTGTGACCATGAGAACCTGTTACCAGAAAACTCACGGGACCCACCAATGCCCTGCTAACCTATGGGATCCGATAAAACCAAACTACCATTGAATGGAAGGAGCAGGTACAATGCCCCATCTCTGCCTCACTACCTCTAAATCTTCATGAAAATGTTTCTCATAATAAACACACATCAGGTCAGTTGACTTCATACCTGCCCGAACTGCCCAAGGGAAGTAATGCGTATAGAACAACGATCTTTGTCTGTCATTAAACCGCGCAGTTCCTCCTATGACAGACAAGAAGCACATTGGAAGCAGCATTTGCTCAAATTCTATGACTTTAAGTGCTGACTCACCAATCAGATTTGTTGGAAGTCCAAAAAGGGTGTGCCAGAAATCATGCACTTCGCGTGCGCGCATAGCCACATACGCGAGTTCTTCTGTTTCCATGAATCTTACTGGTGGTCTATCGTCCGGTGAGAAGTTTCTTGACCCCATGAACTTTGCATATGCAGCACCAAATGTGTTTTCTGGTAGGTCCCACACATGGCCCACGTTACTGGAAATGACACGAGGACGGTCCAACAGTATTTCCTAGAATATAAAGAATTATTAGGACGTATCAGTCGTGGTTTAAACAAAACAGGTAAAATTTTAAAGTGAACCTGAACGTGTTTGATTGACCATACAGCACGTATTTTTGACAGTTCCTTTTTATCGCATAATAATTAATATACTGAATATAATTTACAAAAACTATTTAGTAAATAACAATCGAAATTTAGTAAATAATTATATCAATTAGGATGTTTTCAAATAAACGGGTTGAAATTGCCACCACTAACTATAATCATTATAAGCCAATCTATTCTATGGCATACCAATTAGCCTCAACTCCTTAACAAAACCTCATGCGTATACATCTCAAAGGTTATGGTATGTTTATAGACACTGTGTTAATTCATATATTGAAACAAGGAAATAATAATAAATACTAGATATGAAAATTTCAATTGTGGGTTGTGCTATGTCTCAAATAGGGTCAAACAAAAAAGTTATTTAAAAAGGGAAAGGGTCAAATGAGTTGAAAGTCATATTAAATATATTTTTGATGCATACAGCTTCCTAAATCGTTTATTCAAAGACTTAGATTATGATTGAAGTAGTATTGTTTTTGTAACTATATTCAGCTATTAAGTATTTATATATATTTTAGAATGAACAAAGTGTTCTGGGGTCAACCAAGTTGTGCTGAAAATAATATGTTTCAAGCAAACCCGTTTACACAACCCGGCCCATCCATATTGGCACCTCAAATAAACAGCGCAAATAGTAAGTATCCACATAAAAAGTAGGAAGAAGTCATACTCTGCCTTCAGGATTTCTTTTCATTCTTTCAAGTACCCTCTCAAAAGCAGGTTTCCCAGTTGTTTCCCCCAAAGCAGCTATTAAATCGGCTCTTCTTGGGTCCACTAATGCACCAACCGCAGACCCAAGGGCAACTGCCGCCTGCTGCCAACCCCTAAGTCGGACTCGGGCACCTTCTACCATGGTGATGTAACCTGAAAAAATAAATTTGATCCTTTCAAAAAACATAATATATTTAAATCTTTAAAAATTACTCTACTATGTATTCATGTTGGTGTACATTAAGTTAAGCCAATGTTAGAAAAAGGTAAGATTTTACGAATTGCTAACATGAAAACAAAGATAACAGTCACCCAATTCTCTCAATGTCAAATAAAGAACCAAATGATCCCAAATACAACTTCAATCGGATAATCTTAATCCATCACCAATTAGCCACCTTATAATATGAAAAAGGGAACGGACAAAAAAATGTAGCCACTAGATGTTTGGACTTGCATTAAAATGCATGTTTGATGCTTGCATGAACCCAAACTGTCAAAAGCAGTATAATCATCACCATTTTTTTTCCAAACATCATATATGAACTACTATTAGTCTATTAGCAAAGTTACTTCAATCGGATATATTTACTACATCTCCAATTACTCACCTTATAAAATGGCAACAAATCTGTCTATGTAAACAGAAACAAGGATGCATTTTCAAAAAAGTTACTTGGAGATTGAAATATTGAATTTTAGAGTCTCCATTGAGCCAATGTGCATCATTGACTTGTAATGTGTTGTTCGTCTGATAGGCCAAGTTCTAGCTCCCACACTCGTTCTTTTATCCATATACATCATGGAATGTGATACACCACCAAAAGCTTACAGAAGTATCCCCAGACCTAAAAACCTAACATTTGGAGAATCAAATGACAATAATCCACCAGCATGCTCGCAAACGCCTAGGATTTGATCTTTTTTACCTTTATGGCTCGCAAGCGAGAGAAGAAAAGTAACTACAAACTGCCAGACTCCAGTCGGTAAAAGCATGTGTTAGTGTCTTAACAATTCATTTACTTTTCCTTTTGCAGTCTTGGTCCAAGAGTCACTTCTTAAAGGTTTTTTGTCACTTAGGTCGCATTTAGTTTGCAGTTAGGAATCGTTGTGGGTATGGGTTTGATAGCAGACTGGAATGTGAGTGGGTATGATTACTTACTGTTTTTTGGCTTATGTACAGGATTTGGATATCATTGTCAGAACTTATGTTTGGTTTCTTACACTCAGATAAAAGAATGTATTCAAATCTCATTTTTACCATTGCTACTATCTACCATCTTTTTGTACCAGAAAGACAAAAATATACAACAGAACATCAAATTCCCACTCAACTACAAAAACATAATTAGCTTTATAAAATCATGAGCTTAAGCAAAGATTCACCGACTTTTCAAGAAAGTATGTGATGCAGGAGCATCCAACCCTAGTATCCCGACCCGACCCCAAGGCAGGAGCAAAAGATGGTGTCACAAATAGAATGGTCAATGCCTAGTTTTGAGTCATTTGAGTGCGCTTCCCACCTGCATCAGTATGACTTGGGGTAGTGATGGCATCACGCGACACCCATACTTCAGCTAGCCGACGAAAGAATTTCATCTATTCTTAACAGAATGCATTACCTTATAGTCCATTCCCCATAAACTCTAATCAAACTATCTGCTAAAGTTGAATCCAACTTAATAACCGCAGTATCTATATATATCCTATAGTATGTAGAGTGCAGCCCAAGCATATGAATATTGAGACTGATTTAGTAAACAGATTGCACTGTTTGATAAATCAATACATAAACGGATCAGAAGCTGCAACAGTCGGTCACAATAAGGCGATAATAAAGCATCTAATAAACATCAGCAATTCACTATCACATTTGATTGAGTTTAACTTCATTTTCAATGGATATGCAACAAATGTAAACAAAATGAAAATCAAGCACGAAGAGAAATAGAGAAAAGTGAGGGCAGTTGAGTTAGGGTTTAACCTAAAAGGATAGCAATTCATTTCCGGATTTTAAACCTCATCGATAACCGGATTCAATTCAAGTGAAAAACTTAAAATCCTGAAAGCATCGGTGTGAATAAACGATGCAGAAATCAACAAATATGCAAAACTCAATAAGGAGAAGGAGGAAAGAGAATTAGGGCACCGAATCGAACCTGTGAACGGAGTCGATGTTCGTTGATCGGCGTTCTCAACTATACGGCTCCGATTTGGGGGGTGCTTGGTATTAACTGTTACAAAATGCTTTCCAGGATCCCGATAAACAGAGGAACATTTTCTAAACGATTACTTTAATTTGAAAGATAAATATGCCTCCGTAGCATAGTGGTAGTGCGTTCGCTTCGTAAGCGAAAGGTCGCGAGTTCGATCCTCGCCGGGGGCTTCTCCTTAATATATTTTTTGAATTTTGAAACCGGTTTTAATTTCATGCTGGTCAATGGTTGTCTATAGTAGCATTTGTCAATTACATAAAAAAATTAAAACACAGTTAAACAAATATTTTAAAAATTAACATAAAACAATTTAAAATTGTCACGTCAATGTACATTTTTTTAAATACATACTTTGACGAGTGTATGTGTAAGCAAATTATATCAAATTTTTTCAACCCCATTGACGGACCTATGAGGGTATCGGCGGGTCGACCGACACCGATAAAATTTTATTTTCTTTTGTTATATATATGGTATATTTTCGAGCGACCCTCGTAAAATTTTGAGGCCGACCCCCATAAAATTTTGACACCCACCCCAAAGAAATGTTTTTTTTCTTTCGGATTATCGATTTTATAAATAAAAACCAATCAAACCAAACATTTAACCCTATAACAATTAACCCATTAATTATTAATATTTTAAAACCAAACCATTAATAGTTTAACCCAATAACTTTTAAACAAAATAGGCCCAAATCACATTATACGTAAACCATAAATAAACCCAATATTCATATGATTTTAATGAACATGATAAGGAAAACATTAAGATTGAACTCCCAAACTACATGAATAATTTGAAAGCGGATATAGGATTTGCGAACTTGAATGGTGTATCTAGTCTTGTAAGATTGATGGTTGAAACAAAAAAACACCAACACTTTACGTTGGTGTATCGTTTATTGAAGTTGGCTCTAGTTTTACCCGTCGCAACAGCAAGTGTTGAGAGATGATTTTATGCAATGAAGTACGTGAAGTCAGATTTGCGTAATCGGATTGGTGATGAGAATTTGAGGGATAGTTGTGTTTGTCATATTGAAAAATAGTTGCTTAGAAAGTTTCTATAGATGATGTAATGGTTTCAAAAAATGAAAACCCGTATAAAACAATTATAGGGATATATTGTTGTTTGATTATGCATTTCTAATGACAAACATCGTATTATTATTGTTTATCTATAATTTTGTTTGTTTTTATTGTGTGACCCGACCCGACCTGATTCGACTAGAGCCGAAAAAACTAATATTTAGTTATTGATAATCGACCCCAAAAATTCTCCGACCCCGATGAAAAAATTATTGGGTGCCGCCACTGTTCAACCCATGTAATGGGTTTTTAAGACATAATTGTGTTATTACTAAATATATATACATGTATAGCATTATATTTATTTATCTCGTGTAATAAACGAAATTCTAACATAGTATCTATATCTATACATACTAATAAATAAAGGTTTTGGGGTGCCACATGTCACTCCCTCATGCCTCCTCATATTGGTTTTCCCGTCTCTCCCTCTCCTAATAAATGCACCACTATCTTATTAAATAGTAATGATATTATAAATATATTATTAAAGAAGAATAATAATTATATTAAATAAGAATATATAATAAGAATTCAAAATATAACTAATTAAAGAAAAATACTAATTTGTTATATACACACACATTTCCATTTGATATATCTCGAGACGATCATAATATTCTGACAAGTTATGACGTATTTACAAATTTATAAGTTTTATCTTTATTTAATATACAATATCGTGTAATACACGGGATTCTATCCTAGTGATACTAATAAAACACATTTATTTTAAATTATCTTTTATTATAAAAAACTTTGAAATCTAATTATGTAACTTTTATTTTCAATCAAATAGTAAATGAAAGTCAAATTACATTAAATAGTAATTGACGTATTTTCGAAACCCAATTATATATTATTTTTTACATATTTTGAATTTTGTTTTATATCCTTAGTATATGTATAATAATACATTTTTATACCTATAAAATAAATAAATAAAATTTGAGAAATTTATATATTAATATTTTTCACTCCGTATGTATTACACGGGGTCTAAGTAGCATATATTATACAATTTAGATTACTTTTTTACCAAATTGGTTGATGAATCCACGTTATAAATTTCATTGCATATTTGTAATTGCCTCGTTGGTACCATATATTATTGTCTATTCAATGCATTGTAACTTGGAGTGGATAATATATTAAACAAAGATCGAATTGTCTTTCTTTAATTTGGCCAACTTTTAGGCCGCATGCTGCTTCATTTTCGTGGGTTATTAGTTTTTTTTTAACCGCGAACATTGAATGTTGTGACATCGCACCCTCCCGTCACATGGAAGAGCCTCGTCTAACTCCGGCCAATATGTTGTCTTAACCGGGCTCACTTGGCGTAAGAGTTGGAGAGCATCCAAAGAAAAATCCAACCCAATACGGCCCCTTCCGGGCTTGAGGGAGAGCCGAGGCTCGAACCCTGGATCGGCGTGGGTAAAACTCTGGTGCATCAGCCTAAGAACTACATTTGCATGTCTCAGAAATTAATGATGGTGGTAAGGATTGAACCCGAGTCCCTTAGGACTTCAGAACTCACTTTAACCACTACACCACATTGTCGTTGACGGGTTATTAGTTTATTACTTATTAGAAGACAAAAGGTGAAAATTTCCAAGATGGTTGGTTGGTTGACTGGCTGGCTGGCAAAAGGATTGACTCAATTGTGAAGTAAGCATGACTTTTATTTTTGTTTGATGAGACCAAAGATATAATTTGATTCACCATTTTTTCTTTCGACTTTTGTATTAAAAACCGTGTAGAAATAATTTTTCTTTCGACTTTTATATTAAAAAGCGTGTAGAAAGAATTTTAGGGACACTTTGTATTAGTACGAGTGTGCTATCCATCAACCTGCTTGTATTCGCGCTCACATACAAATGTGCGAGTGTAATAAAAGAAACTCTTTAGTTTCATGTATTTATATTGAAATTCAAAGCTCAATGCCTAGCGTCGTTGAATACAAAATGATGGCTATCCAACCACAGGCTTCACTACGGACAACCCTGGACCTACGCCTCATGAATCCTCATCCAGCCCGCGCATGCCCCTTGACTGATGGACGATTGATGGATTCCGCATTGGACGCTCTTATAATATTTCAATATTTTGTTGATGAATTACTCTTTATAAAAAAGTTGCAAGTCACGTGACTTCATCTTCAAAAATCAAAGCAATTATTTCGTTTGTATAACCATATCTAATAAATAACTAACTGACTGCGTCACACATCACAATTCTGTAAGTACAAGATTCTTTTTCTCACATATACGGTCAAAGGCACGTTGAATTTCCTTCAACTTCCTTACAACGTGCCTCATGGACGGTCTTTCCGAGGCTGTTTCCGCCGTGCAATTCAACCCCAACTGCAATAAGTCCGGCAACACCTTTTCCGCCCCCACCTCCCACATCTCAGCGGCAAAAGCCTCCGTCATCCGCCCCTCTCGCCGGAGCATCTCCACCCATGAAACAATCGTATAACCATTTTGTTCAGCCGAAAACGACGGATCCAACGCCCGTTTATCCGAAACCAATTCAAGCAACATAACTCCATAGCTATACACATCGGCCCGATCCGAAACCCGACACGCCAAAGCATATTCCGGTGCCACATACCCAAATGTTCCCGCGACCCCGGTTGTCACATGTGTCTTAAACCCCTCTAGTAGACGCGATAACCCAAAATCTGACAAGTAAGCATTCCAATCATCATCTAACAACACATTACTTGGCTTCACGTCTCGGTGAAGGACACGTGGATTACACTTGTCATGCAAGTACGCCAACGCATCGGCCACGTTGATTGCAATTTTAACAACTGTTTGCACACCCGTAACACTTTTTTTCTTTATACGGATAAAATCTTCTAGGCTACCGCCCGGAAGATAATTATAAACTAGAAACATCTCCGACGAGCTAGCGCAATACCCAATTAACGTTATTAGGTTCGGGTGTTCAATCCGTTGTAGGCTGCGGATTTCCGCGTTAAACTGAGGAACCCCTTGAAACATTTCGACGGTGAGCCGCTTCACCGCCACCGTCGTCCCCGGACACATCTCAGCCCGGTAAGTCGACCCGAAACCGCCGCTCCCGATGCAATTTCTCAAAGAGAAATTCCCGGTCGCATGAATAACGGTCTCGAAAGTTAATGGTACGCCGGTATCTTTGAAAATAACCAAATGTTCAGTTCCCGAACGTGGTGGGGACAACACAGTCTCCACCACTCGGGAAGTGTGATTCAACTTCTTCATATAGAAGTAAATGATGATTAGAACCATAAGAATTATAACAATTAGTGATGCAGTTATAATCAACTCCAATTCCAATGAACCAAGCCCCTTTTTCTTCACACCGTTAGCCACCGGACCACCAAGCAACCGCCGGTGGCGTGGCGGCGATTCGATCTCGCCGGAAACCAAAAACAAGAATAACAGATGAAACATAGCAAAGAAAAGACTCATTTGTTTGTTGGGAAGAAATTAAGAAACTGAAAGAGTTGTTTTTATTTGGGGAAAATTAAGATTCGGTCGTTATGGGTTTGATTGTTTAGTTTGCCGGTGGGGCCCGCGGTGGTGGAGCCGGATGGAATCGAGGGTGGTGATCAAAGTCAACAGTTTATAGGGTGGTTATCCGGTCAACATTCGGTCGTCATTGGTGGCTAATTGGACGAAGGGGGGACTCATAACGGTAAACAAGAAAGTCCTCTTGCTGAATGGACTGTTGCCAAATTAATATTTTGTTAATAATATAATTTTAAGAGTAATAAAATAACCAAGACCGCCTAACATCTTTAATTTAGTAATTTTTAATGACTTAAAATTGAAAATATTAGTTAATATTTAAAACTGTTTTTTTTTGCTAGAATTTAAAGAAGATATGAATCCAATGAATCTTGTTAGGGGTGACAATAAATAAAGAGTAAATTTGCTAAATTAGATCCAAAGTTGTCTTTTTGGATGTACAAAGTTACAAAACATGATTAAAGGTCGTCTGGGAAACGGGGAGAAGATTTGGTTCTGGATTGAACCGTGAGCAACAAACGAACCCCTTAAGGACATCTTCCCAAGGTTATTTTTACTGGAGGAGACGGAAAATTGTAAGGAGATTAATTGTTATGATAGTAGAACCAAAATTTAACTTTGGAAATGGAGATGGAAGCATGCTCCTCAATCAACAATGGAACACAACGAATGGCAACAATGCACCAACTTAACCAACCAAGTGCGGGTCTCGGGTGATAAGATAGTTGGATCTGGTTGGGAGATAATTCGGAACAGTTTTCGGTAATATCGGTAAAAAAACTTAATCGCAAAGGAGACAAACTCAAGCAGCTTTTTCGTCATGGAATGGAGGAAATGGATCCCTATCGAATGCAACATCTTCGGTTGGATGACAAAGATGGACCGAATTCCAAATCTAACGGCCTTGAATAAAAGAAACATCCTAGTTAATTCCGAACTATGTCCTCTTTGCGGTGAAGATGCGGAGACGCAAAATGTCTTTTGATATATTGCCATGTGGCGACGTTGTATGGCATCACATCAGTACCTGGTGCAACATTTCACATATTTTTGCTTTTTCAGTCAAAGATTTATTGGTTTTACATGAGACCGTAAGGAAAAGCGAAATGCAATTGGGGGTGATTCATGATATTATTCTAATCGCTTGTTGGTGCATATGAAGTCCACTTCTCAAACAAAATGATCAAGACGGAGAAAATTATTGAAGACAAAGTCTCTCGGGTTCTTATGGCTAAAGAATAGATCAAAGCTCAAATCGATTTAATGAAAAGACCGGATATCTTTCAATCTATTGTAATTATAACATAACTCGTTTGTATTGGCTCCTCTCATGATCCAGGCTTTGCTTAAGGTGGGGTGTTTGTTTATAAAATTCAACTTTTGAAAAATAAAAAGTAATTTTGATATATGTATTTATAGAGAGAATTACATAGAGAACAATATAGTAGATTTAACACACTAGATTAAAAATAAGTTAATGAATATGTGGTAAGGGATGAGTGAATAACTCATTACAACAAAAATAATTAACATATTAAAACAAAAGCATTATTAAACAAAGCTTAGGAGGATCATAAACAATCACTTGAACAAATACTCTATAACCTCTCAACTAGTTCGACCACATTAAGTCAGCCAAGCAAATTTATTCTAAATGCATAAGTAGTAATTGTTTCAAGACCAGACTAAATTAGCATCAGTGAACCGGTAAAACGACCAGTTCTATTATGAAAACATTCAATAAAATTGTAAAACCATTCGACTAACTTTTATTTTCAAACACTATAGATAAGTAGAGTCATCCTCTTTTAGCAACTTGCTAAACTTTTCCAAAGAATTAGAGGTTGCTTCTAGATTCTTCTTCAAATCCGAGGTTTGTTCTAGAATCTTCCTTGAATCAGAGACTGGTTCTATAACCATCCTCAAACTAGACGCTTTTTCTAGATTCTTCTTCAATCTAGAGATTTTCTTTTGAACCTCGTCCCAAGTCTTGGCATCTTCTTCAACCTCTCTGAACGATATTCTACGACGGATTGATATATAGAAACCATCTCCAGAACCTCACACAATTTAGTTTTGTTGGTACGAACGTATTCTTTGATCCCCAACTTCTCCACCATTCTCATCTTAGATTCTAGCATCATCACGTATTCTTTTTCAGGCATTAGGCTTGAGTTCCCCGCCATTATCGTTAGTTGATGATCAAGGTGATATGTTTCTGAAACAATAACGGAAAAAAAAATGGACAAAAAATTATATATGAACTACTACATACGGTACTTAAATACAAAACAGACCGCCTAGGTTGGTTAGGCCTGTCAGACTAGCCAAAACAATTCGAGAGACTGACTTGATCATCGGACGGTGATCCCAATTAGGTTTAATTTAGAAATTACGACGACTTCATGATAAGATCTTATCACACATTTTCAGAATTTGTGACAATGCAACGTGAAATTTAACATTTTATTGTAAAACCACAATTGTACGATCGATCTAATAGTATATATTATCATATGTTATGAAAACATAAAGTTAACAAAGACTGTGAAACAAATTGCATGAAGGAAACAAACCTGAGGGCGATCGCATGCAGGGGGCCGGCTAGGTTTTCTTTGGTTGCAAATGAAAGATCTTATAATGATTAATCATTATTTTTTATTTTATTTAATTAATGCAAAGAATTTATATTTTATTATTAATTAACATGGCATTTTAATTAGATTACTAGATTAGTGTGGACACCTAGTTTCTATAAATTTTGATTGTATTTATTTATAAAATGTATATAACTTGAATTCAAATATTCGGGTCGGATTGGTTCGAATATCACAAATTTAAATTTGATTCTAAAACCGAATTTAGGATTCGGAGGCTAAGTTGATACAAAAATGTTAAAAAACTGGATTCAGATTAGTAATTTGAGTTAAATTTGATTTGAATTTCGATTTTTTTTAACTCGATTCAAATAATGAAGACCCTTAATAATATGTCATACCATCCATCACATGGCACTACACCTAGAAAATAGAGTAAAGTGTCATTTTCGTCCCAGTGATTTAACCATTTTAGCTAGTTTCATTAAAAAAAAAATTAGTTTTTTCGTCCGTGAGTTTTCAAAATCTAGCAATTTCCATCCACCTAACCAACTCCATCTTCATTTTAACGTTAAATCAGGGATAAATTGGTCTTTTCAACTGCATTGTACTCTCCATGGCATTCAAGAATGATTTTTGAAATGAGGGACAATTTGGCCTTTTCAGACTTTCCTATGGTAAATGAAATCTTTGTAAATTGCCTCTATTTTGGCTAATTGAACAAAATTCAAGTTGTTAAAAAAATAAAAATCTGTAGAGTTTTTATAAAAAATTCAAAATATAAATTATCCATTATCTTTATCAGAAAAGGTTGCACACTTGCACCTGATCTTTGTATTTTTTTATCTATACACTTAGTATTATTTGCTATGTACATTGTGATTCTATGGCTGTACATTATGATCTTTTATGCATATGAAGGGGTTGATGAAGAAGATTCAATTCTGGTGTGGTCAAAGTCCCAGAAAGAGTTTTCTTCTTTTGGTTCTCGAGAATCCAGATAAGTTTGACCATTTTGACCCGCGAGAACTGCCTCAAGCTCCTCGATACGGGCTCTGAGCTCTGACTCGATTACTTCATGAAGACGTAACCGCAAATCAAGTGATGAAACAGTGTAATTTGGAGTGAAAAAGGGCTTCCCGGTGCTTTCACTTTTGACCCATTTGTCATCATGGTCTGATTCGGATTGGCTATCAAGTTGCCATGTGAGTGTATCTAGGTTCAAGTCTCCTCTAGCCATGTCTGCTTCAAAGTCTGAATCAATCTGCAAGATAAGACCAAATGATTTGTAAGTTGTGCTATAAAAGCTGTACAGTATGCTGACCTGGAATTGGCAAAATGGGCGGGTAGGATTGGCTGAGTAACGGGTTTGGGTCAAAACAAGTAAATTTTGTTTTGGGTCGATATGGGGCGAGCAGGATTGGTTGGGTAACGGGTTTGGGTCAAAAGAAGTAGATTTGTTTTGTGTCAAAATGAGGCGAGTGGGATTGGTTGGGTAATGAGTTTTGGGTCAAAACTAGTAATTTTGTTTTGGGTCGATATGGGCGGGTAGGATTGGTTGAGTAACCGGTTTGGGTCAAAACAAGTAAATTTTGTTTTGGGTCGATATGGGGCGAGCAGGATTGGTTGGGTAACGGGTTTGGGTCAAAACAAGTAATTTTGTTTGGGTTGATATGGGGCGTGACGGGTTGGCATGGAATGCCTTTTGTTACAACATTTTACTTTTTTGATAAATAAAATTTCAAATTATTTAGGAACTTTTATGCATTAAAAATCCTTTTTGGACGAGTTAACCCGTTTCCTTATCAGCCAACCTTTTTTAAATTTACGACCCGTTTACAAGCGAACGGGTTAAAAGTGCTATCTAGTGAGCTCAGTAACTTACCTCCACTACACTAGACAATTTCTGCATATTTTCTTCCAACCTCTCAAGCTCGGCCTCGAGTTCTGCTTCAATATCACTTGTTAACTCAAATTTTTTGCCTTTTGGGCTATAGGTTGCAGGCATGTTTGATTCGGTATCATGCTCATTTCTGGTATTAAACCCGTCTTTTAATTCTAGTTTATTGTGTAAATCTGTAACCATATTCTCAGCTTGTTCTAGTAGCTCATTTAGATGCTCAATTTCCCGCTGATTAGTCACAATAGTTGATAATAAGCCAATTGTAACCCCGAGGAACAAAGACACCATGTCATTGCCTGTGTCAAACTACAATGGTTAATACATTTGACCTAAGAAGTGAAACTGTAGGCGGCAAAATGGGCGAGGGAGGCATGGTCGGGTAACGGGTCAAAATAGTATTTTTTTGGGCTGGGTAGAAACACTTGTCCCAAAAAGTTGAATTTTTATAAGTAATTAGTCTCTCAAATACGGTTACAAAGTTTATATAAATTCTTTTAGATAAAATGATTTAGGAGGTTTTATGCAAAATGCACTTTAGGGTTTCGACCCATTTGACATATTTCTTTTTTAATTTTACCCGTTTGACCCGAATCGACCCGTTCACAAATAAATGGGTTAAAATTGCCAACTGTGTGCTTATATTTATACTTTTTTTATTAGAAATTAGCAAGCAATGTGAACCTTGTGAATGAAGATCTTTTGTTTCAAATCTCTTGGCATTCATTTCTTCTGGTCTTCTTCTTGGAAGCTTCACTGATCCAATTGGTTCAAAGAATTCTTCTTCCATAGGTGCTCTATTTTCTTCCATGAACACAATCTTCTCATCTTTCGCGTCTTCAACTTGTGCCATCTGTTTTCTTTGATAATCTTTACTATTACGAGCTACCACTAACGGCCTCAGGCTCGAAAAAGATTTCCCATTCGAGTTCTTGGTTCTCAATTCATCTGTGTTATCTTGCAGATTCATCCCCACTTTGTTATGTTCTTCCTCAGGAGAAGAAACATGACCATCTAACAAACATCTTCGTAACTTTGGCATTGGGAAAACTGAGTTAGGCATTTTATCAAATAGTTGGCGCACGTCTCGCTGTACCCGTGGTGATTGCATGGGTGTCTGCTTCGGTTCACCGTCTTTCTCACCTGTTAAGTTCTGCCAGTGTTTGGCCACATAACCAGCACCGGTAGCTGCTGCAACCACCCAGAATTCCATAAAGATTGCTCTAAAGTATTGATTTTTCACTTAATAAATAACTGATGGATCTGTTTATTTGAAGGTGATCCAGTTGGCAAGAACTTGTGTGCTGCAAAATTGAAAAAATTTAATTAGATGATTTGATATGTTCTGAAAATTGGAGGTGTAAACTGCTGGAAATCTTGAAAAGAAAGAAAATGAAAATGAATAAGAGAGTTTGGTTTGAAAAGGTTAGTCATTTTCAACATTTATTTGCAATGTTCCAAACCACATGATTGTGGATTGAATTAATGAGGTCCTGGATTAATCTTTTTCATTTTCTAGCCAAGTAATATTTGAAACTGACATAATTATATATATAACTCATCCTTCAAAAATCTATGGATAATAGACAAGTAAGAAGAAGTACACCAAGACCCCTATACTATTACATTATTGCAAAGGATATCCGTGTATTGGGCCGGTCCAATAGATTTAGGCCAACTCAGTTTGATCCACAAGGGTTGACCCATTAGGCCTCATAAACAGGAACTTTAACCCATGTTTAAACCCCAATCTCCCTCTCTATCAGTACATTCATGCTTATATATACATACATATCTGTTGTTGATGTTTAACACTTGGGATACAAATATAGGGCTTATAACGGGTTGTTTTATGATGTTAACACTCTGGAACCAAAAGAGTTGTTCTCTGCATTGTTGCAAGACTCTCCTACCCGCTAAGTGGATTTATACATGAAGCCCATATAATTTTCTTTTGCATAAATATTGATTCTACACACATGCTTGACATAACCTTTTCACAAACCTCTTACTAGTAAACCTCATAGTTTTTTACCCAGCGCTTGATGCCCGATTGAATAGTCAAAGCATTGTAATCTTCAAGATGCTAGGGTTGTACTCGAATAGTTGAACCATTGTGATCTAGGCTAGGGTTGTACTTAGGCAAAACATGATAAATGGTTGAGATCTGTCCCCATCTCCCTGGCCCCAACCACCACACATATTGTCTAACGGTTCTTCTCACCATTCATGCAAGTATTCTGAACCAATAAGAACATAACATGGGATGTCTGTACCTATTCTGGAACATTTCTTACAAAAGAAGACAAAAGGGGTTGTGTGTTTGATACAAACACTTAGTTGGTCAGATATTAACTAACATTATCTGTTTCTTTGCATGATAGATATTAAAACCTGACCCGTTTCTACCCAAACTAAAAATTACCCGTTCTTCTAAAAGTCCTTTCAGCATCTTCTAAAATCTAAACTACTTGTTTATACAAATGGCATGAATTATGGAATTCCATCATGGGTCCCGATTAGGCGATTATGACCCTCAGGTCCTCAACTGTTTACAGTAGTAACACTGAACTCCATGCCCAACAGAACCTCCTTGAGCATTCATTTCACCAAGAATGCTTCTACCAGTGGTCTCAGGTTCTAATCTTGCTTCCACTGGTTTCCAGCCGTAACTTCTTGAAGGCCACCAGCGCAACGCAAGCTACAATTTGTCTGATCCCATTGGTTAACATGGTATTGGCGGCTTGCCCTTCAAGTATCAAAGAGGTTAAACCCTTTTTATGCTCAAGATATCCACTCACTATTTCACAGTATGTAGGTAGATTTGATTTGATATTTCACAGAAACCTCTAGAGTAAGTCTTGAAGGAAGAAAAAAAAGTTGTACCCGGTGCTTGACTTAGCTCCCGCGTTTGCGCAGGTCCAGGTAGGGGCCGGCTCGCTTCGCGATCTGATGTACACAGCCTTACCCTACAACTTTGTAAGGCTGCGCACATTGGATCGCCCCCTCCCCAGACCCTGTGCAAACGCGAGAGCTAAGTCAAGCAGCGGGTACATTTTTTTTTCCTAGACTGATTCTAGAGGTTGCCTGATTTCACACTCTTTTATCAGAAAAATCAAATCTACTTACCAAGTAAGCCAAACTCACTCAGACATTTTGTCGAGCACCTTTTGTGCATCAGTCAACAACCCTCCAAATCAAGCCTCAATATATCTAATTTTTCCTCCCAATACTATAATCCTCATTAAAAATCTACCAAAAGGAAGGAATAAAATACCTACCTGTTCTTGAACATACATTTAACCGATGCAAAAATGATGATGATCCCTGTGTTGTGCTCCTGGAGGAGAAATTGGAGACTGGATTCAAGATATGGGACTCGATTAATATCTGAAATGGTAGGTTTTGAGGTTTGATTTTGAGGCTTGGGTGCTTCTTATTAAAAAGATTAAGAAAAGAATAAGCAAATGAAACAGGAAGCTGGAATAGCTCAGTTGGTTAGAGCGTGTGGCTGTTAACCACAAGGTCGGAGGTTCAAGCCCTCCTTCTAGCGCTTTTTTTTACCATTTCCCGGAACCTGTGTATTTTTATAGATGAGAATTACATATATCCCCCTATTTTCAAACCTAATTACATATATATTCAACCCAAAACTTAAATTACATATATCCACCTCCTTTATAAACTTAGATATTATGACAAAACTACCCTTTCTAAACTTAAAAGTTAAAACCTAATACGTAATTTGCAATCTCGCAAACCTTCTGATCGACCGCAATACGTAATTTGTTTAGTTCAGATTTTGATTTTGAAATTGTGTTCAAATTTTGATTTTGAAACTGTCTCGCCGACTATTCCATCGATTTACCTCTCTTTGTATGAAACAATCTTTTATCTTGATTTGTTTATGTATATTTTTTTGAACGGCAGTAGTTTTCTTGTTTATATGGGATTATGAGGTGAATACATATGTTTACGTGGACATATGCTTGTTCAAGTCATAATTGTTTATCACAGGCATAACCCATAAAAGAACAAACAATATTATTATAGTTCTAGTAGCTTTTTAGTTATTTATTCTTTTTGTTTTTTTGTCCAAGTTATATAGTTTTTTCTTCAAGATAGTAGGTTAGGTTTGATTCTTCAGGATGGGAGATGATAATGTGGGTGTCCAAGTAATGTCTAAGTATAAGATAAAGTTAAAAATGGGTAAATTTGAAATTTATAACTTTTAGTAAAAAAGGTAAAATAGTCATTCTCTAATTTTTTTTAATAAAATAAATTAAATTGGTATATTTGGTATTTTTAGTTTTATGGAGGGGAAAATATGTAAATTAAATTTTGAGTTGGGTATATATGTAATTTATGAAGTTTATAGGGGGTATATGTAAATGCCCTTTTTTATAGTATCACTAGGTTAGAATCCCGTGTAATACACGAGATTGTATATTAAAAAAGATAAAACTTATAAATTTGTAAATACGTCCTAATTTGTCAGACTATTATGATCGTCTCGAGATATATCAAGTAGAAATGTGTGTGTATATTACGAGTTAGTATTTTTTTAATTAGTTATATTTTGATTTCCTACTATATATTTTCTTATTTAATATAATTAGTATTATTCTTTAATAATATATTTATAATATCATTACTATTTAATAAGAAAAAGACACATTTATTAGGAGAGAGAGGCGGGAAAACCAATGTGAGAAGACATTAGGAAGTGACACGTGTCAATCTCAAACCTTAATTATTAGTATAGATTCTAAAATTAAACCAAACATAGGGTACTTGGAGCATCCTATGGATTGGTGCAGAGAATCAAAGTCAGTGCATTATACAGGAGATCAAAACTAAAAATCAGCAAATTGGAAGAAACTGGAAATGTATCTAGATTAATATGGAATGTCAGCAACTAAGTCAACTGAATGATTTTATTTTGACCGTCTTCAATTCAACAAAAGGCTGTTAATTGAGTGATCATTGGAATGTGATGAATTTGATCTTGGTCAACGTGGGGTCAATGATCAAAGTTATCTTTTTGAAGAAATCTGGGTCAATGCAAGGTATAAAGGAAGAGTCAAATGTAAGAATGTGGATTTGATATGATTTGGATTCTCTGATAATCGTGCGTTCACTTTCAGATTGAATTATTTCGATGGTATACTCGAATACAATCAGATAAGAATATGAGATTCAAGAACGAAAATGTGAAATCTATTAGGAATTTCGTGAAACGTCATGATAGTTGTTGGTTGAAAATTGTCATAACCGTCAATCCTTAACTACCGGCTGCGGCTTCATTCAGGTCCCAAACCTTTATTGTTCATCTCAACTGGGCTAGTCACATTGACCTAAAATTTGGATGGAATATAATGGGCTGGAAGAGAATTATGATTGGGCCTAAAATAGTATACGGATCATGGTACAATAATTCAAGCAACTAGATGAAGATATAAATTTGTACTCTATGACCTATCAATGCATTTTTTTTAAAGACAAATTTCTTAATTTATATTGAGAGTGAGACTTAAACTCATGACCTCTTTAAATCTCGGTGTTCTTTAGAGAATTTTCCTCTACTATTGGGCCACCACCCCCAATGTACCTATCAATGCATGTTGGATGATAGAGAAATGATTTAAAGAGTGAATTTCTTCTATTTAATTGGATATACGTTTTAGATTTATAGTCACCAGACAGATAAAAATCAACATGGCGTTTGTGACATGTCTAACTTGACATTTAAATTTTACAGCCATACCATGTGACGTAATAAATGGGTGTGCGTCATTTTATACGACTATTTAGGATTTTTAACTATTATTGGGTTCTTATTTAACACACACATATATATATATATATATTTAACTTTTAAGATATAAAATTTCATATAAGTTTAAATGCACCATTGTACTGAGTTTATTTTTATCTATATTTTGATATAAATTTTCTAAAAAAAAAGAGTCGTACAACTTTTATATATATAAAACTAGTTTAGATCCCGCGTTTACACACGAGGTGAAAAATATCAATATATAAAATTTTTAAATTTTTATATATATATTTTACAGGTGTAAAAGTATATTACATAGACTAAGAATAGAAACAAATTCAAAATATGTAGAAAATAATATATAATTGGGTTTCGAAAATACGATAATTACTATTTAATGTAATTTGACTTTTATTTATTATTTGATTAAAATAAAAGTTACATAATTAAATTTTAAAGTTTATTATAATAACGGATAATTAAAATAAATGTGTTTTATTAGTATAATTAATATTTTCTTTAAATGTAAATTATTATTAAAAGAAGTGCATTAAATAAGAGAGTGAAGCGGGAAAAAAATATTAAGAATGAATATGGAGGCGACACATGACACTAAAAAACGTTTATTTATTGTATAGTATAGATTCACGCAATTCGGTTGTTTATAATATTTACATTCGAATCGGATAAAAATAAACGCATTCTAACAGTGTATTTAAATTTTTACCAAATTATTCACAACCAAAACTATATTTTAAATAAAATCTTAGAAGAATAATTAAAATTTTAAATAGTGAAGTCGGCAAAAAGTAATTTTCAAATTGCACTTTTTTATCACATGGGAAAACTTATGTGAATTCAATTGATCATGTTCGTCCCGTTGAGTCCATCTCATAAAAGTGCTCAATAATAAAATGGTTGTGATTGAAGAAATAGATTTGATCGTAGAAGAAATGAGATGGCGGTGCGGTGGTGGTGGTGGTGGTGGTGGGTTTCTTGAAGAAGAAAATAAGAGATAAAGAGAGAGTATAAAGAGAAACTGTAAGAGCATGTTTGGGATTATTTTTTGAACTCCTTATTAATTTATTAACTTTTTTAAAATGTTAATAAGTTAAAAGTTTGTTTGGGTAAATCAAAAGGAGATGAAAAAATAGAAAGGAATAAGGGGGTTTCAAGAAGTAACTCCCACTTACTTTCAAAACTACTTATTAACTTTTTACAAAAGTTTATAAGGAGTTTTCAAAAATAATCCCAAACACCCCCTAAATATTTTTAAAAGTAAGTTACATTTTTCGTCCTTTAAAGGGTAAAATGACCATGTTACCCTAATGTGCAAAACACATTATTGAACTTAACTAAAAAGAATAACACTAGTTAGTATAAAAGAAATAAAGCGTGCAAAATTCTCAAAAAATGGATATCCAGTGTAATTATTGAAGTGTAATGACACACCATGTAATTTTGTATATTTATAAATGACATAATTTGTAATTTACTCTAAGTTTCAGGTTATATGGTTTTAAATTTATTTGTATTATAATTGATGTCTTTAACACGATTAAATATATACGTTGTGTTTGAGTTTATATCAATCTATCAACCTTAACCCAACACAATTGTCAAGCATAAGCCACCTAGATTAATGTGTGCAATTGGATCCGGATCGATTTAGGTTGTGTTCCTTTCATGTTTTTTTTTTCATTGGTATTTTGATTTTTGATTGTTTCATTAGCATTTTGAACATAAATCCTATCATTTGTATTTCGATGATTTATGTCCTTTTTACATATACTCTAGGATATGCAAATCGAACATAATATGGTGTGTAACAAGTGTGTCTTATAATTTGTTTACACTTGGTTATTTTGTTTAAATTCAAATTATGTTTGTTTAAACTTGGGTTATTTTACTTAAATTTGGATTATGCTTGCTTAAATGGTTGTATATGTTGTTTTTGAAAATTTTACTTTTTTTTTCGAATATTTATAATATTTATTACGGCATCCGGTTCTTGAATCCGGTCCGACCAATGAACCTTTAATGCGTCCGGTTCTTTATCCGATCCGGTTTTAAAAACATTGCTTATAAATATCTTTTTGATTCATGTGATTTTAAGAGCCTACTAGTCCTAAAGATCAAACATGATATGGTGTGTAACAAGTGTATTTTATAATTATAATTATAATAATAATAACAATAGTAATTGTATAATTATAATTATGATAAATGAATTTTTATAAAAATAAATAAAATTCTGTTAAAAAAATCCATAAAACTGACATGGCCGCGTATGTAGATTGTTATATATATAAACTAGTAAAATTCTCCGGCTTGGAAAGTTGGAATAAAAGTTAAAAATAAAAAAAAGTGAGGAATGCCTAACTCAATTAAAAGTTGTGTAATAATGGACACAAAATTGCGAGCTACAAAATTACGTTGTTTAATTTAATGTTAAGGAACATCATATTGAGTCTTGGTGGTCAAGGAGTTTTCCACATATTGGTTTCTTCTTGAGAAGGTCTCGGGTTTGAATCTGATACACTTACAACCCATAGGAAAAGACATGCATGACTCACAGCCTGTGAGTCACAGGATGTGAGTCACAGGAGCACCCCAGATGCTCTCGAAGGGAGTAAGGGTTTATGAAAGTCGCATTTAAAGAAAAGACATGCATGACTCACAGCCTGTGAGTCACAGGATGTGAGTCACAGGAGCACCCCAGATGCTCTCGAAGGGAGTAAGGGTTTATGAAAGTCGTATTTAAAAAAAGGAACACCAAATTGAATTTAAAAATAAAAAAGGAAAATATATAATATTTGACCCGGCTCGATTTTTTATAAAGTTTATATTGAAACGTAGATATAAAAAAACGCGTCACAACGATATGTTCGGAATTTAAGAAAACATTATATATTAAAAGTCATAAAAGAAATCAAAAATAAAAAATATAATTATAAAAAAGTTAAAATAAAAAAATAAAATATAAAAAATAAATAAATAGGTGGCAAAAGGTGAGTGGTGATAACACTATTCATCCTGTTTGGTTTTTAATATAAACAAGTAAAATTCTTTGGCGCGGTGCAGCTTAAACTGAACTTAAAATAACAAAAATGATGAACATCAAATTGAATTTAAAAGTTATGCAATCACTGACACATATTTGCAAGCTACAAAATTACGTTGTTGGGAAAATGAGTGTTAAGAAACACTAAGTTGAATTTAAAATTAAAAAAATAAAATATATTATATTTGACCCGACTCACTATTGAATAATATTTATATTGAAACGTATATAAAAAATAATTAAGTGTTTGCCGGTTAGGATTGATGTTTCTGACAAATAATTATATATGTCATGTTCGTGTGGAACAATTCAAAACTCACCAACCCAACACGATTGACACCCTTAGTTATCATAACTTGGTTCTTCCATTTTTTATGAATAACTAAATTAATACACTAAAAAACGTTAAATTTTGTATTTTAAATTATCTTTAGTGGTAATTTATTGAAGTTATATACGCCAAAATATTTTCTACAACATTCCAAGCAAGTGGTCCAATATGTCTAGAGCCCAAATCTAGCTTCAAACTGGTTCATGAATCACTGAATCATGACTTATTGTTGGGTCGCTGGTTAGGAACTTAGGACCACTTAACATGGACCACAATAACCTAATTTTGTTACCAATTTGATCTTTTCTTCATCCTATTTACAAAGCCCATTCGATATTTTGTTTAATACTATTAAAATAATTATAGCTTTGTAGACATAAACCCTACAAAAGGTGTAGGCCCATCTTTTAGGTCTGGGCCCACTATGATCCAATCTCACAAGATGGCCCAACACCAGTATAAGAGAGATGACCCTCTACTCTATTATTATAATCTATTCTTTAATATATACCACACGATCCACGTCACATTGTATACGCATTTGTGCGTACTATACCAACTTGAATGTCGGCGGGTCAAGAGCTTCGTCGAGTCATCTTCTAACTGGTCAGTTACATATAACAACTACTACAACCCAAACTTAAAAAAAGCCAGACACAGTCCAAACCGACAATAAAAACCGATCCATTGGAAATGTTTCAACAAGTTTATTTAATAGTTAAACGACTCGTTATGTTACTATCACGCCTTGAAATAAAATAAACCATTCAAATACTTGTAGTTGGTTACCTTATTAAGAGTCCAAAGGTACAACATTCAAATGTTCATTACTAATACACACGTGAAGTTCATTTATGTCAAATTCATATGAGAGTTTAGTTTTTAGGGTATTTAAAAGTATAATTTGTAAACACTATTTTTATGTATATATAAATAACTATTCGTATTTTTTAGATTTTCATCTTATTTATTCATCTTCCAAGAAAGTAAAATTCAAGTTAAGTTGGGGTTAATAACACATTTGTTTTTGTTTCAATATCAGTTACGCTTTCGATTTTCATAATGTTTTATCTAATCTTTTATCATTTTTCACATCTTTTGATTTTCCTAACTATTAAAAGTACAAACCTATTGGTCCAAATAGACGGCTAGGACACATGATGTACTTTTGTTGGTTGATTTTTTTTTGTATTAATAACTTTTAACAGGAATTTTAACAAACAAAAAAAGTCTTGGTTGGCCTGGTGGTTGAGCCACTTTCCTGTTACCTCACATCCACCGCACTCATCCTGGTTCAAACCTTGAGGGTGAGGTTTTTATTTTGTGTGTTTTAAAAAAAAAATCCCAACTTGTATAGTTACATAATGACGAAAAATATTTGACAAAATGACCAGACCAGACCTGGTATTACACAATGACATGACATATTACACAATGATCATCATGCCCTCCTTTTAAAAACAATAAAATGACACATGTCAAGACCATAATCCTTCTTACAATTTTTATTTTTAAAACAATTTTTATCATAACCTAACTCATAGACATGTTATATGTTATGTATCACCTAATCTTGTTTCAAAATTTTAACATACACCCATTTGGTAGATGTGATGGGTGATTGATGATATTTTTATGTTTTCTAGATAGGGTTCTTAAGCCTTAAAAAGGTATGGTTATTAAAGATTTTTTTACACAAAATAACATTGTTGTTGTCAAAGATATTTATGTCCAACAAATTAATGTTGCTTGTTAAAGAACCGGACATAATCCAAATATGTATCGACATGATTATCACAATTCACAACTTTATCAAACCCAACAAGTCGGTTTTCAAACCACCCATAGTTTTAATCACAATCATCATTTACAACAATGCAACCTAGTTATTCACCTCAACACTTCAAGGGTGCTAGAGCTTTCCACATGTTCCTACATTAATAGGAGAGACGGACCTATTAACAGGTTACGGGGGCAACCGTACTTTATGATTTTTTAGCGTTGTATACACGTTAAAATCCCGATTGTCCCTATAAAGTTTTACAGTCGCCCCTTGATTGCCCTGCTTGAAAAAAAGTTAATGTTATATACGTGTTATTTGTCGATAGTCAACCGACCCCAAAAATACTGGCCTTAGGAGCCATTTAAAGGACACTCCGGATCAAGGACTCAAACTAATAACTTCAACCTGATCCTTTCCTCCTCACCTCTGTTACTCCTCCTTTATATTGTCGGGGCATTCCTTATGAACTTCAAACTGATAACTTCAACCCGACTCCCCCTTTATATTGAGTAAGAGCATTTCTTATATTGAGGGAGGGAGGTCTAGTTATAACTTTTTTTCTTGTTCTTTTAATTTTTAAGGGTATTTTGGTTGATTCACAACGTAACAGAAGTGTTATATCGTGCGGGCACCCCTAGTATGTATATATATATAAATAGTGAAACACTTAAACACCTTATAAATTCATTTTAGTGAATGCCCCCTACTGATGTGACGTTTTTAATTTTAGTGAACTCTTATGTTTTAATAAGTATCAGTGTCCTATTTCATAAAAAAAAACAATATAATGTAAAAGAAAGGTAATATTATACTAAAAGCATTTGTCATCTTATTGTATTTATATTATTTAAAAGAAAGGTAAATAATATAAACTAGTACATCGAGGTTTCAAAAAGGTTAAAAAGCACTTATGTTTTAATACTAAGTTTTTTTAAATCAGCGGTTGATTTTCATCAAATGACCCAAGTCAAAAACATTCGTTTCGTAGAAGAAGAAGACAAGCATCAAGAACTTTTTACTAGTTTTAATCTTGTTTTAACTTGTTTGGTCTAGTTAGCTAAAAGTTGGCCGGTTCATTGGTGTTTTCTTTAGGCTAAGCGGTGTGGTTCACAATTCACCGCAGAGGGGCCTACGTGACCAGCGATGCCCGTGGCAAACACCGCCTCATGTTTGCCCCCTTTCTCCTTGCCGCTAGAGTGGAGCATCGCGTGGAGAAACCCACGCTCAAACCCCCGCCGGTGTTGGTGATTTTTGTGAAGCTAGGTTTATTTGATTTTTTGGAAGGAAACATAGAGTCAGGGCCGGTCTCGAGAATTTTTAAAACGTTTTGGGCCAGGGACATGTAAAAAAAATCCGGCCCTCTAATATATAAAGTCAATAATCATATATAAAAAAAATCCAAAATACGACGATAATTGTTTTAACAATAAACAAAAGAAAAGTATTATTCCAAAATAATCTAAAGTTACTTAGGCGAATCATGAAGCTTTCATAGCGTTTTTGGTAGCAAAGCTCTCGATCAAGTCATTATGCTCATTAGTATTAACATCATCTTCCTCAACATTGGAACTTTGAGGTTGTTTTTTAAAGAACTTAAGTAAAGGTCCTTTTTGAGATTTTCTTTTATCTTCCTCTATTTTCTTCCTTTTTAATTTTTCATAACCGGATAGGTATTTGTATTTAGGAGGCATATTTCTGAAATTTGAACAATTAACAATTTAACTAATTAATTAAACTTTCAATTTTCCAATCATGTAATCAAAATTCAAAATTAAAATCAAAATCATAATCACTCAATATCTCAATCAAACAATCAAAAACATTCAATTCAAACTATCAAGTATTAAATCTTGGATGAATGGATATGGATTAAGCCATTATTATATATGGATGTTAGTTACCTGTTGGCTTTGATGGCTTCTTCGAACAGAGGCTGGAACAAAGGCACCCACAATAGCTTCTTCGATCAAAATCAGTTGGAATATTGGTCTCCAAACCCTTCCGAATTCCAATTCCCGTTTGGCGCTTGCGCTTCTTCCGATCGTCTGACCCAGACTCATAACCCTTTTTTTTATTAATTTAAACTTCTAAACTATTGGACCTAGATTAGATAACGGGTGGGTTAGTGCATTTAGTTTTTAGTTAAGGAGTTGAACCTTTTAATTTAAAACACACACACACACACATATATATATATATACATAATTTTTTTTTTAAATTCCGGGCCTCAGGGGTTATCGGGCCTGGAGCCGTATCCCATTCCCCCCCCCCCTACGGGCTGGCCCTGCATAGAGTCAAGTATTTTCTTGGTGGAGTGGAGTGAAATAGAGAGTAAATGATTGATGTAACACTGACGTGGCAGAGTGATGAGAAGCAAGGAGTGAAGTACACCCCTTAGCCTTATTAGTTTCCGGTTTAACTATTCGAATTTACATATTCAATCCGGTTTTAAGAATATGCTCATGGTTAGTTAAGCATCAACAACCTACAAATGATTATAATCAAATAATCAACTGGATATTAGTCCTTTAACCATAATACTAACAAAACCTTTGTTATTTTGTATTATTTATATTACTATTGTTGTTATATGTGTACTTGTAGAATGCCTTAAAACTATAACTGTAAAAGGAAATGAATCATCTCACATGGGTGTATAAGAATATTAGATGGGGTCATTTAATAGACATGGTTTAATGGTTACCAACCAAGCCTAAGCTTTGTCGTTTTGAAATTATTTCTTTACCTAAACTGATATCATGATAATAACATTCACATGACCAGTTATCTTCTATTTTACATTATTTCATGTCACTTTATATACATTTAATATAGGACATATACTAATATGAGTATGGGTGTATTCGAGTTGAGCCCGATCTTCTATAAGCTTAAGTTTGGCTCGTTTAAATTAAGATAGCTCGAGCTTTATATCAAAAACTTGAGTTTGGGCCGTGAACAATTAGACCTTTTGTTATTTATAATTTATTTAATTATTTTATTTATGGACATAATTTTTTATATATGGAGAAGTTCATTTCAGAACACTTAAATATTGCGAGAACAAGGGGAACAAACCTAAATCGTTTATTTTTTTGATCCATGGAAAAAAATATTTAAAAGTTTATACTTCTTACATACAAATATGTATGTTTTTGTACATAAAAAACAATCAAACTAATTTTTTCATATGTTTTTATATATTTAAAAGTTCCCTACACAAGTGTTGGTAAAAAAACATACACATGAATTACACATGTGTAGGTATGTATATAAACGAATTTTTTTTTCATTTTTTTGTTTGAATTTCATGAAAAACAAGCAAACATTACATTTATATAATTTTCTTATATTTTAAAACCTTTTAAGATTGAAAAAATGAATGATTCGTTTTGCTCTGTGTGTTCTCGCAATATTTAGTGTTCTGAATTGAACCCTCCCCTATAACTATATTTATATCATAATATATATATTAGTTATTTTTATCATAATTATATATAATAATAAAAATATTTATAATATAATATTATATTGATAAAAAAAGTTATAAAATTTATATAGAAGAATAAGTTCGTTAATGCTCGCGAGCCAAGCTCAATCTCGACATATAAAACTTAGGCTCAAGCTCAATCTCGTTTATTTTATGAGAGTCAACTTAGACTCGGGTCCGAGTTCGTTTAAGTTCGGTTAGATCCAAGGTTTAAGCGAGTTAATCTCGAGTATCTTATAAACGGTTAACTCGTTTACATCCCTATATACTATACCCTGTATTATAGCATATAAGTTTTTAATGTTTGTGACATAAAACAAGATAATTATTGTATTATATCATATATGCTTTTAATGTTTGTGACATAAAACAAGATAATTATGTGTTATTTTAAATAGTAAGGTAATTAAAGAAATATATGTGATATAAGATTATAATTTAATGCCATCTTCATCTAAGATATTAGTGTCCATTAAAACTACACAACCAAACTTAATACTTTTTTTAAAACAACTTTAATTAGCTTTTATAACAAATTCTTACGAATTTAGATGATTGTAGTGTAAGTGGACCCTGTGGAACACCTAGACCTGTGAGGGTACTGATAAAATTCTCCTTGTCGGGACTCCTTGTTAGGATTTGAACCTATAACCCTTACATGAGGAAATTACTCTTTATAAGGAAAAAACCCACACCAGAAGCCTGATGATAAATATTTATTTTTTTTATTGATTTAAAGTTTATATATTTTTCAATTTTTTTACTTTATTATTATCATTATTATTGTTTTGTTTTTGTTGATTCGAAAGATGAGTACGTTAAAATAATAAAAGCCATTAATTAATACCTTCCACATAGTTTTCTTTTGGGTTGGATATAAATTCTATTTAAAACCGAACCAGGTCAAAACTTGGCTTTCTTTTATAACTACGTGTATATAATGTTTTATAAAATTCTGAATATAATGTCACGAAATTCTTATTTTTTCCTACATTTTGATATGGATTTTTTTCAAAACCGAGTCACCGTAGAGTGCGTACTATACATAACCCCACTCTAGTTATAACAAAAATGATAGGTTTTAATGTTTGTAAAGTGTTTAAAACTATGATTACATAGTTACAATTTTATGTTGACCTAATAACACCAAGTATTATTAATGTCACATTTATTTCAACCATTTTTGACCAAAGAACACTATCATATCAGAATGTCCAACTTCAAAACACATTGCATTTACTTAAGCCTTCTCCTTTTTTGTTGGCCACCACATCTTTCTAGATTCAACCGCCGTTGCCGGCAACATTATCATGTTCAAAATCACCACCATTACCGCCGCCGTTCCGTCGGGGATATTGCCGGTTTCAAATAGGAAAACGTCCAGGTTGTTTTTCGGAGCCTCGCCGGACGTTTTCCCGCCGTTTCTGCTTAAAGAAATGGAGAAAATTGAAGACCCATTTGCCCGAAAGTTGGTTTCAAGGATTGAAATGCTGCCGGTGGAGGTGAAATATATATATTTTTTTAATTATTATTTTTTTTATAAATTGGAAATATTTTAAGGTCAAACTGACTAAAAGTTGGTCAACCTTGTAAGAATGGTAGTTAATATTTAATAATAATCTACATGGAATATGATGAAGGGTGGTTATGGTTGTTGAAGTGCAATAATTTAAGCATTAACTTAACCACCTTAAGGTGGTGGTTTTGGGTGGTTGATGATTGGTAGTTGAAGTACAATAAGTTACAGTGGAGAATTTTAACTGATGTTAAACATAGATTACTGGTTTTGTGCTGCTATGGATTTGTTAGAGGAGCGACTACTCGTACTGTTCTTAGAACCGGATCTGACAGACTAGTTTGACTTGGAACCGACCATATAACTGGTCCAGTTGAGCCGGTTATGGATCGGGCAGGTTGAATCGATGAACTGGACCGGTGGTGGGACCGGATTTTCCAAAAAGAAAAACTCTTTTTTTTTTTTTTTTTTCCTTCAAAAATCTCATTTACTACCTCAGGCTTCATATTTTGTTTACATCGCAATCCACACTAAAAAATAAAGTGATTCTATATTTTATTTTATTTTATTTATAACGTCATCGAGTTTTTGAAGCCGGTCCAACCAGTTGAATAGTAAGGCGGCTGGTTCGATGCCCGGTCTGGTTATGAAAATATTGCCTACTTCCGACCAGTGGGATGCAAGAAGTGCAAGCACTTTTGATACATACCTTTAATTAGTCGTTAAGGCACTCCCGAAGGATATATGTAGGAGTGACCAGAACCAGCACGTTTAAAAACGTTTATTTGACCCGTCACACCCTTCCCAGAACCTACGAGTAGCTTTTGCTATGAGTGAGATTTTACTGGGCAAGTTTGTTTGTTAAACATGTTAGTTTGAAATTTAACATTCATGATGAATAATATTTGTTGTCCTTTAACTGTTTATGTAAAATGCAATAATATGCATCTGTCCAGTGAAATAATATTTAACATTCATTATGAATAATATTTATTGTCCTTTAACTGTTTATGTAAAATGCAATAATATGTATCTGTCCAGTGAAATAATATTTACCATTTTCCTGATTTTGGATGCTAGATAGTTATCTCCTGTATTTGTTTTGGTTTTCACTATGTTATGTTACTTTTGTTGTTATGTTTTGGGGGTGTTTGGATGTGGTAATAGTTTCTGGAGTGTTTGGGTGAAATCAAAATCATGTTTTGGCAAATAAGGAGTTGTTTGGTTTGGTTTATTCATGTCACAATAATCACTTTCAAAACATACATTCAAATATGATAGATTTATAACTTGTTTATTTTATATAAATTATTGTTGATAATATAAAAACACGACAAAAAGATTTAATGTTTTTTTGACATCGACTGCAGCTTAGTGTCTCAAAGAACCGTATAATGACTAGTTGCGTGAAACCAACAGTACACGACGAAGGCAACCCACTTGTTCTACTTCATGGCTTTGACAGGTATGCTGCTGGTTATTTTGATCCACAACATAGCAGTATTTTGAGTCTCATATCATTAGGCTTAAAAATGTGTTTTAATGGAAGTGTTAAAAGACTAAAATACCCTTCAACGTCTAAAAAGAAGTAACTTTTTGGGGCAGTTCATAGCATTGACAAAATCATATTATAGGCTAAAATACCCTCCAATGTTGAAAAAAGGTGACTTTTTGGTCCAAAATCAATACCTTGAAATATGATCAGAATGGGCATGTTACACTTTTATTTGAACATGCCAAAATATAAAATTTTGTTCTTTATGTTATTTTTTGTTGTGTAAACGGTTTAATGGAAGTGTTAAAAGACTAAAATACCCTTCAACGTCTTTTTTGGGCAGTTAACAGTATTGAAAAAATCATATTAAGGCTAAAATAACCTCCAATGTTGAAAAAGGTGACTTTTTTGGACCAAAATCAATACCTTGAAAGATGGTCAAAATAGAAAAAGTTTGTTATTTTTGTTGCGTAAGTGGTTTGTTTTTCGGGTTCTATTTCCACATTGGTTTACATCTTATTCTTCAGTTCGTGTTTAGAATGGAGATACACACTCCCATTGCTAGAGCAAGCCGGTTTTGAGACTTGGGCAATTGACATTCTAGGATGGGGCTTCTCCAACTTAGGTTGCGTTTTTATTATTTACAATTTTTATATATTATAGGTAGACGTTACAAATTTTGGCTGTTTTACTTATGAACGAGTCGGGTTGGGTTGTGTTATTAATGGGCCGGTGAAAAAAAGCAAACTTTATTGTTTTTCTTGATTTTAGCAATCAACTTTTTGTTAGGTGCAAAATAGGAACCAACTTACAATTTGTTACCGGTTTTAGCATCTTGATATCATTTTAACTGTTGATGTGGAAATAGTCGATGCCATGCACATATACACTAAAATGACAAATAACATGGCGAATTAGCAATATTTCAATATAAACCGAAAAAAATGATATGCTAATTCGTTGCTAAAGTCGGTAATAAAGTATAAGTTGGTTTCTATTTTGCGTCTAATCTAAAGTGGTTTGCTAAAATGGGAAAAAAGTCTAAAGTTTGTTTCTATATCTTCAATTTTGCTCATTCGATGATATTAGTTGAAAGGTAAATGGGTCAAACAGGTTGAAAGCATACAACCTCCGTATTTATTCAGAGTTTTAGATTATTATTCCAACAATATGTTTTAGTAATCATGATCATTGTATGATTATGTAATAAAATCATAAAAAATGGACTAAAAAGTGGTTCTGGGTCAGCAGCCAGCCCGTTTTGACCCATACTAAAACACAACCCTTTTCATCCTCAACCCGTTTTGACCTGTTACCCAACCCACTCATTTTACAACCTCTGAACTTGTGTTTTCATGTTCTTTTTCATTTTCTTCTTGTGTCTTTTGCCTTTATCAGAAACACTTCCACTTTGCAACGTGGAGTCAAAGCGCGATCACCTCTACCAGGCAAATTCACTTTCTTGTTATTTTTCATATTTAATTTTTTTATATTTTCTATTTGGTTTAATTTTTTGTTGATGATCAGTTCTGGAAGTCCTACATTAAAAGGCCTATGTTGCTAGTGGGCCCAAGTCTTGGAGCTGCAGCTGCAATTGACTTTGCTATCAACCATCCTGAAGCTGTAAGTGTTTGACAACTTCTATATTATCATGACAGTTAGAGCTACAAAGTAACTGTTTTGACTCCCAAAAGTCAAAAGTCAAAATTTATTGAGATTTTGATACTTGTTTTTTATTTATTTATTGCTGTTCTTGCAGGTTGATAAGTTGATCTTGATTAATGCAAGTGTGTATGCAAAAGGCACGGGAAATCTCTCTAAGTTACCAAGAAGTGTAGCCTTTGCTGCGGTGAGTACTATGCACCCATGACTGTATTAAATTCATTCTAGTTACCCTTTGTTCAAAAAAGAAGTTAAATAGGCAAAGCGTGCATTTTTATAAGTTCGGTTTCTCAAGGTCAAAATGGGTGGGACCGACTCGCCCACACCAAAGGGTCAAAAGACTAAGGGGCTGTTTGGTAGCCTCTTAATGATTCCGTTAAGAGGTTACCTCTGAATCGGTCAGAGGTAAGGGGTGTTTGTTTTGCTAAAAGCCCACCTCTCTTAATTGTTCAGCTAAAAAACCATGTTGAACCATTCATACCTCTTAATGGTTCAGCACTTGCCAAACGACCCCTAAGTTGTGCTAAAGGTCAACGGTGCTTTATTTTTGTTGGTAACTTTAGTGTCATCATATCATTTTAGTTATTTGGGATTTGCAAGAGTAGATTAATAAGCAGAGAGCAGATTAATACAAAAGAGATTTTATTTTATTTATCTCAAAAAGCAACATTGCTATGTACATAATATTTATAGAGGGAAGATTCTATCTATCTAAGTAACTAGACAACTTGGCCACTTGATTATAGTCTGGAAATCTTATCTAGCATATCTTAATATATCTTATCTAACACTCCCTCTCAAGCTGGAGCATATATATTGATCATGCCCAGCTTGTTACAAGTATAGTTATTTCGACTTTCCAGTAATGCTTTAGTGAAAACGTCAACTAGCAGATTTCCACTTTTGACATGAGGCATTGATATTGTTCCATCTTCAAGCTTCTCCCGAGTGAAATGACAATCAACTTCAATGTGTTTAGTTCTTTCATGGAAGATTGGATTATTAGCGATATGAATAGCGGCCTCATTGCCACACCATAAGTTCATTGGCTTAGTTTGAGCAAATCCAATCTCATTAAGCAAACTCCGTACCCCAACAGTACCATGATAATACTTTAATCAGAAAGTGATTTACACGATTAAGAGAGAAAATCCGGGACCTTAACTACTACGATACCTACAATTTTAAGTTATTGTGATTCGGTTTCCTCATGTGCAGTCAGCAATGCTGTCAAAATTTGGACGAACGGTGAAAGTAATGTGTATCATTGCTAAGCAAACTAATTCAAGACTGAACCACATTGATTTGGAGTTAAAAATATAGTTTTTATCGCCTAGTCAGCAAAAATATACATGTGTAGGTAGTTCATGTGTTCATACAGTCAGCAATTATATCAAATTTAGATGGTTAAATTTAGAGAACTACAATGACCAAAATATGATACTAAAGGGTATCATGTTTATAGGTAAATCTAGGGTCACACGAGATGATTTGATAATCTCGATCCAGATTCTTGCGTAAAACTTTAGTAATAGAGCACTTCAAGTGAGGTACACTGAGACTTTTATGGTCAAACGAAGCAACGAGCTACCTTCATAACCAAAATGATATTTACTAAAATTTACAAGTAATTTAGATTGCTGCATCAATCATCATCACAAATACTATAAATAACCAGTTTTAGTGATGAGTATAGCTTGTATCACTTGTAAATTAGTAGGTTGTTTGACCCCAAAAGTCAAAGTACACCTAGGATTCCTTTTACATAAGTGTCTGAATTGTTATTATTTTTTTTTTAAATTTATGTTCAATTCTGCAGGTTTCACTGTTAAAATTCCTCCCATTGCGCTTTTATGCTACTAATCTGGGATTTACTGATTTGCCATTAGCGACATGCTTGGAATGGACTCAAGTAAGTTCCAATTTTCGATTTTTCCATCTGTCTGAATAACTTTCAAGGCAAAATGCATCATGATTACAGGTAAATTAAATTGTTAATCTTTTTTTTTCTTTTTTCTTTTTTATAGATTGCTCGTTTACATTGTCTGTTACCATGGTGGGAAGAAGCAACGGTTGATTTCATGAGCAGTGGGGGATACAATGTTTCTTCCCAGATTGATCAGGTTTTTCCATCTTACCTGTTTTGACTTTTAAAGTCAAACCAAGAAGTTTTAATCTAAATTTGGCTTTCTTGTTTCGAGTTTCTTAGCTTAAACAGATTTCCATCTTAATATTTCTCTAGATTAGCGCGATAATGATTTCTTTTCCATAAAAAAACAACATATTTTTACATATTTTCAAGTTGAAAAGCAAATCCATTTGACTCTTTAAAATCAAAACTAGACCCAAGAGTAGAGACTGGAGAATATAAAGATTAGCCTTTATGCAGTTGCAATGTGGTGTAAGTGCACACAAGCATTTAACTATGATACCACACAGTGTTATGTAACTGCGTAACCGCCTCTCTTTCTCTCTCCCACTACATGTGAATTACACAGCTTACAAGTGCTTACATGTGATTCTCACGGTTCTCTTAAAATTGGTTCTATATTGAACACACCCCTAAAATATATCTGACACTGTCATTATCAGGTTTTGAACAGAACACTTATAATATACGGAGAAAATGATCGTATAGTTGACACCAGACTTGCAGTGGTTAGTATTTAAACCTCCATGTCATCATCATATCGAATATTCATCAAGTAAATAATGTTAAATTGCGCGTCTAATATAACCTCGTGTCTTATGTCAGCGATTACAATGTGAGCTCTCAAACGCGATCATTCGCCAAATACCAGACTGCGGTCATGTTCCACATGTTGAAAAACCTGATGCTGTAGCCAGATTGATCACAGACTTTGTATCACCCAAGATTCATTACGCTCGTCCATCATTTCCCGAGCAGGAAGAAAATATTTTAACAAGTCAATTATAATCGTGAGCATCGTGATTTCTATAGCGTGTATTGTGCTCTCTTGGATGCAAAATTGGGTCCCTTGGTCGAACCTTTACAAGCATAACATTATATCATTCTATAAATAAGCACCAAGATTATGTTTTCAGTAGGGGTGTAAACATGGCGAGCAAAGCCGAGCCTCTCTTGAGCTACTCGAGATCAGCTCGTTAAAAACTCTAATCGAGTCGTGCTTAAACGAGCCCGGGCTCGAGTTTTTGTTGAGGCTCCTTTACTAAACGAGCTTGAGCCCGAGCCCAAACTTAAGCCTTTTATTTATATTAAATATATATTTATATATCAAGTGTTATTATATATAAAATTATGATAAAAATAATTAAATAATTATATTATGTTGCACATGTAGATAATTATAAATATATGTAAAAATAATTATTAAGATGTGTAAATAAAACAATAAAATAATAAACGAGTCGAGTTTAAGCTCTCTTTAAACTAAATGAGCCGACCCCCTTTAGTTTCCAATTGAGATATTCTTGATTTTACGACCTTGGTTTTAAAAAGCGACGTTTAGGTCTCAAAAGCTGAGTCGTGAGACGCTTGCTCAGCGTACAATCAAATAAACTTTATCCACAACAAAAACTTTTACATCTCTTTTACATTATAGTCTTTTTATTGAGTAAACCATTCACACTCTCTTTATTGATTGTTTTCACGTAAGACCCTAATTTTGACCAACTTTGACACATGTACAAGCTGAGGCGTTTTTCAGATTGTATCGCGTCTCAGGCGCGCTTTTTAAAACCAAGACCAAGTTGTACCTTTTACATTATTAGTTGTACCAGCATACACCAAGTCCAAAAGGAATCAAGAAAAGATTAGTGCCCCCACAAACACTCATTCACAGATGACATTCATTTCAAAAGGCATAAATTCCCCACATACAAAAAGTAGATTACAAAAAAAAAATATAATGGAATACAACTGACAATCGATTCTTTACTACAGTCCAGCCACCGCTTAAATTACATCCGGATTTGTGGATAGATCACAACCACACGTCGAAATGAACTGTTGTTAGATCAACCTTAACCATAAGATCAAGCCAGGAACCATAAGAGTTAGTGAGTTGATTGAGTTGGATGTCCAGGCTGCACTGTTGTCCCCTCCGGTAGGACCGAGACCAAATGGCGGGTTCATCACCGTGCCGGTGCCAGTGCCCGTGCCAGTTCCAGTGTTTGTACCTGTTCCGGTTCCATTCCCCGTTCCGGTTCCCGTTCCAGTCCCGGTACCGGGTGGTGATGAGGTGGTTGGGGTTGTAGAGCTGAAAAAAACAAGAATCACAACAAGAATTTAGGAAAGAGGTTTCTAAAAGTAGAAAGTTAAAGTAGAAAGGTTTTATAAAAATTTTAGGAAAAATGTTTTCTAAAAGTAGAAAGATAATGTATCTAAGGCGAATAAAGTATGTATCTAGTTTCGTTTATACCAGATCTGACAAAAAAACATCTTGTATGACAAAAATTCTCAACTTTACACGATAATTTTTTACTTTACATAATGACATGTTAATCATCCAGCGTGTTTTTTACTGGATCTTTTTTATAAACATGAGAACCTGTTACAGGAAAACTCACGGACCCTCCCAATACCCTGCTAACCAACGGGACCATGCAAATCACAGTTTGCATGTGGCAGGTTGCTTTCAAAAGGTTATGGTTTTACTGGATGTGTGGATTTAATATAAATGTGTCTGGATTTGGTATAAATGAAATTGAATACATATTTTGAGGATTTATAATAAAGTACTTTTAATCGTCAATAGTTTTAATGAAAATAGTTGAATGGTATCCCCCATAAATATTTCAAAAACATAACTACTCTGATTTGCCTTTGAATGCCATTAAAGATTTTACAGTTCAATTAATTTAGCAGTAAATATTGTGTTTACATTTTTAACCCTATTCTCGCATATATGCTAGATACCCCGGCCAAAAGGATTCCAGTTTTATCCCGACACGCATTATTTGGTGATCATCTTACTAGTAATGCACGTCAGGATAAAATCACAATCATTTTGGCCGGGTTTCTCTAGACTTGATCATTTAGAATCTATACAAAGAACCCTTTGACCACAGAAGTCAAAGTTGAATTTTCTTTCCTATAATGCCCTCTTAGGGTAAAAAAGATGCTGTTATTATTTTATCATGTTTAACATAGGTATCAATGTATCATATTATTTTAGTTGTAGCATTGGTTGTGACAAAATTTTAATCATTCTGGTGGGACCCACTTGACCAATTAGTCAAAGATGGATTTCATTTCTTGCCCATTGATTAATATTTATTATTATTTGATCTTGCAATAATAAATTCTTAAGTATATCAACTGAAAGCAAAAAGTGACCTAACATGACCTTTGCTTGATATATTATAAAAAAATAGGAAAAAACGGGCATATGAGCTATCAATATCTTGACGGGCCACATGTGTACTGAATAATTTGTACCTAATCATACATGTTAGATCTACCAAATGATTCTTGTAAACAGCTCTAGAAGCAGAATACAAATTTTAATGCATAATGTACAATATTTTATTGGGTATTAGTTTTTGTAAAATGAACTAACTATAAAAAGTTAAAACTTTATATTTGTGAAAGTTTCAAGTTAAGTGAGACAGTGAAAGGCCCTTTTCAACCACAAGCACTAAACTAAAAAAGCAAACTTTTTTCCAGAGCTGAAAGTTCTAAATACAGATCAAGTTACTTGTCGTTATGCATAGAAAGAACCAGGATGCTCTGGATTTTGGAATTTTGGTCTGGAAAGATGGGTTTCCCCATAACCATCAAGAAATGCATCACCAAGAAAGATGAGTTTCTTGAAATTTGTGATCACACCTTTTTTGAATTCTTAGATCAATAAAAAAGCAACCTTTCTCAAGATTTTCAACTTTTTTAGTTGAAAAAACAAATTTAAACTACCAAAATCTGGAAAAATGAAATCTTATTGCATCAAGAAACATACCCAAGATTTGAAAAAAGATCAAGATCTGGTCATAAAGATGCTAAAAATAGAAAAAGTATGTTGGGACTGAGGGTAGTTAGAAAGCACACCTTGGGCTCCCAGCATAACAAGCAGAAGTTGCACCTGTAAATCATAAACAAAGAACCACAATAAGGCAATGTACAACCTTTACTGCATAAAGTACAAGTCATCAAACAATCAATTTCCAGGGTTTTTAGGGTATTGCTCTAAAAGGGTATTATCAACTATGTGAGTGATGTACAACTTTCACTGCATAAGGTACTACTTCTTACCAGGAGGGGCTGTTTGGCTGGGAGAAGCTGTGCCTGAAAAATCACAGCTCCCTGGAGCTTCACTTTTCCTTTGGTAATAACTGTTGACAGCATAATTGCAGTGATCTTTGACAGTATTAGGGTTGAAACAAGCACCATTTTGAAGGATTTGAGCACAATCAGCCCCATTTCCACAAGCATAATCTATGTTCTTTTGAAGAACAGAGTCACTTTGTCCAGAGTTACATATACAATATACTGCACCTGTTGAAAACCCATATAAAAGGAGGTTAATGTAAGGGTTTAAAAGCAAATCTAATTTGAGAATAAGCAAGAAATACAAAGGGGTCTTACTTGAATAGCCAACCATGGCTAAGATAACCACCATGGATAGTGCAAAAACAGCCATGGTTGTAACCAGATGGGTTAGATGGTTGCTTGATTATGATGGATTGTGGTGTTAAAAGGTGTTGTTTTGGAGCAAGAAAGAAGTGCAGAGAGAGGAATCAGAGGCCCACGGTGGATGGGTCGGTGTGTACTTATTTGGTGGTTACATTACTCTCTTCCTGCTAAAAGTTGCAAATGTTAAATAAATAATATCCGGTTTATTAATTGAATAAGTTTTTCAAGACAAATACACAACGGATTTTTTCTAGCAAGTTTTGAAATGGATCTTTTCGATAAACGGTTGTTTGAATCGAACCAAATCACACCCAAAAAGTTGTTCTTGGGTCCAAATCATCATAGCCGATAAACCAGGGGCCTTCATCGGGTCGGGTTGTGGGTTATTCAGGTTATTCGGTTCGGGTTTTTTGGGTTGGGATTTTTTTAGGTTGAAACTACAATCCGAACAAAACCGTATTCGAGGAAACCTAATCCGAACCTAAAACCACATTGTAATTCAGTTTGGTTTTCGGTTTGAACCTAACAGACCGAAGTAGCCAAAACAAAAAATCTTTAGTTAGCCGTAACTTATTCGGTTTAAACAACACAACATTTTAGAAAAATCTAAGCAAAAAACATAATTTCATCAAATAATGATTTATAATTCATATATGGGTATTGGTTATTGATATAAATGAATTGAGTTAACTATAAAATATGGATTAATTTAGTGGTATAACCCAATTTGAGGTTTTCGGTTCAAACCGAATTCAAAATCTTGAAACCTAAACCAAACCAAAAGCCAAATATGTAATTCAGTTTGATTTTAAACGGTTTCAGTTTCAATTCGGTTATCGGTTTAATTGGGTTGAAACCAAATATTGAACACCCCTACGATAAACGGTTGTTTGATCTGGATCGTAGCCAGAAAACTAATCAGAATGGCTATGTGAATAGTTAAACCGTAATCATGTCATGTTGGATTGTGAAGACTTTTGGGTTGCGAGCTTACAGTTTGGGCTCATGAACTAGGCCTTGGTATTGGGTTGAAGGAAGAAAAGGGTGGGTGGCCTAGTGGTTTAGTCCATGTTTTTTATTGCTTAATTTGTTAACCCTAATCTAGATATTATTTATACCCTAGCATGTAATTGTAATTTTGAGGCACCTAATAAAGAAATACCCTAGTTGCAGCCATGGATGTAGGTTTCACACCGAAACCGAACCATGTTATTTCTTGTGCGGTTTTTTTGGCTTTCTACGTGTTAAAATCGTTAGTGTGTGCATGTGTTGATTTGCTTTCTCATACCACCTCTGATTCCTAACAAATCAGAATATGAAACCCATAACATGGTAAAATCTAAAGAGAAATCAAAATTTACGAGCATTACACCTTTTATCTTGTCCAACATTGTTATGGTACTTTAATCGGTACGACTTGTAAGTATTGTTTGTAGGTACTATGAGGAACTAATAGTAAAGTTACAAAGTATATAGTTAAATACAGTTTTAGTCCCTGTGGTTTGATCCAAATAATAATTTTAATCCAAAAGTTTAAATTTGAACGCTTGAACTAAAATGGTTATGTGTGTCAAACCACAGAGACTAAAACCGTATTTAAATCTAAAGTATAAGTTCCTAACTATAAATAGTAACTACCTTAATGAATAGTTTGACATAAGAGTAGGTAATCACTTGAGCAATAATACAATTACGAATAGTTTAAAAATATCTTCTTACGTACATTTTCAAATCTTCTTTCATTCTTAATTATTAATAGTGATATCAGAGCATCGACTCTTAGACTAATTGCTCGAAACTAGTATCACAAACTAGAAGTAAACAATGACAAATGCTTGAGTTTGAAAAGACACTAAAGGAGCATGAAAAGTCATCTTAGAGCTTGGAAATTGGGTATGGACAATCAATTTTAGAATTGAAAATAGTAATAGATGATGTGACAATAAGAACTGATGACATATGAGCAACACTGGTAGAACTTTCTTGGGTTGACTATGTCAAAGTTACCTTAGGGGCGGCCGTTAGGTAAAGTAACTAAAGTCATTGTTTTGGGTAAGGCGACCTTTGGGTAAAGAAACTAAAACCCTAGTTTTGGGTCATCACATTAACAGTGCCTCCAATTTTTAATTTTTTTACATATACATATGTTATTTGGGCTTGCCCGTTGCCTACTGGGTCATGTAAATATGTAATCAATGCTTAGGGAAGGCGAAGTGTGGAACTCAAAATGGAGTTAGGGCAAGACGAACAGACGCCCTGGAGTCTGGACGAGGTTACAAAATTCAATAGAAAACGACATGTAACAGTGAAATTCAACTAACAACCGGCAAGGCGGCGATGAAGAACGCAATTAAGTGTCGAAAATCTAATCGACGGAAATCATTTTCATTTCAACGTCTCTATTTCTTGAAAATTGAAAGGTTAGTGTTCTGTAAACTTATATAGTTAAATCTGATTCTTTAATCTTCACTCTATTGTCTCTTTTCTTAGAAATCCAAAATATATCCTCTAATCTTCTTTGTAAGAGTCAATCGTAATAACCCTGAAAGATTATGTAGCTCTAAATATAGACGAACTTATAACTATAGATAAACCTGTAAATGTAAACTCTAAATGTATACGAATTTAAAAACGTAGATGAAATTAATTATAATAATGAACCTCGTCAAATATAAATTTTTTAGTCTATTATTGACAGTCACAAACATGAATAAAGGAGGAGGGTATATGACATAAACTTTGTAGAAAATGCCCTCATATTTTTTATTTGCTTTTGGCTACAAAATCATTGAGCCGCCCATGAGCTACCTCATGTAGCCTCACAAATACTTATTTTGTAGATCATACAAAGGAATTAACAAACCCTAATTCAAAATGATTATCTTAAAATTACACATTCAACATATATTTGAGGGGTTTAAAACTTGAAATATCATGTCTTTTTCAAATGTTTAAGCCAAAGAATTACATGATGTTAATTCTCTAGCTAGGTTTAGGGGCGGCTTAACATATTTTGGGGGCCTAAAGCAAACATCAAAATTATGACATTTTGTGAAAGTTTTCTAAATATATAAAAATTACTAAAATGTAATTTTATGGAGCGTGAATACTTATAATGTTGACACAAAAGTTGACAGATTATCATTTCTGTAACATCCGGCCTCTCGTACCAACAATATTGTCCGCTTTGCCCTCTAAGAGCTCACAGATTTGTTTTTGGTTGCCCGGGTGAAAACTTCCCACAGGTAACCCATCCCTGGATTACTCCCATCCGAGCACGCTTAACTGTGGAGTTCTCCTCTCATCCACTACATTAAGCCCTAAAACACGTTGTGGTATTTAAGGCGGGACATTCTTTATGAACCCAATATCTCTCCCATGGAAGGAACAGAACGATATGGGATTTGCCTAAGGTGTTACAATTTCTCTCAAAAACACCAAAGTTAATAAATTATCACATATATTTTTACATTAATATATAGATTGAAGTAGTTTCTTCAACTTTTAAGACCCTTAAAATTTGAGGGTCTAAAGCAGTTGTTTTAAATGCTTGGACTGTAAAGCCACTAATGGCTAGGTTACGAGATATTACAAATTATGTGTTGTCTAATGTTCATCTGCGAGGATAGACACACTCAAAGAATTGTATTGAATGTAACATAGCACCCCCAATAAATGCTATCAGTTTACCTTCTTTTCACCAAGCCTTTGTATAGAAAAACAATGATTCTTTGCCCCCATAACTCTATGAATTATGTAGCAAGGAACTTGATACAAAGGGTGCCACTTTTTGTGTACCGAAAAAATTACGCTTAGCCATAAGTGTTAGAGGAAACAACTCTTTGCATCGAGGCGGAAGAATGAGAAGATGTGGGTAGTAATCAAGTGGTGAACTGGTAAAATACAAGTTAATTTGGTTAACTCCCAAACTCGTTTATTATTATCAATAAATCTCTCTCAAAAACTTAATTACAATTAGCAAACCCTGACTCGGTTTATATAGACCAACCTAGATTCATTAGAATATAATTAATTGTATATTTATTGTTAACAATGAACTCTTCCCAATTTGATCCAACTTGTTCTTGAGCATATTTGTTCCAGGTATATCTCCTGTTTTCATCAAATTTCACATCCTGGCTTATCACAGCTTTGCCTTTTGTCGGATCATAAAGTCGGTATGCTTTTGAATCGGGCTAACTTACAAGATAAACCAATTCCATGCTTTGATCATCTAACTTTTTTATATTAACATTAAGCACATTTGCATAAGCTATGCATCCAAATCTTGAGATGAACAACGTTTGGTTTGATCCCTTTAAAGGCTTCATATCGGTCTTGTATTGTAAAGCTCTCGTTGGTACTCGATTGAGAATGTAGGTAGCGTGTCGAATTGCCTTTCCTCACATGTATTGTGGGACGATATGTTGCTTCACTAGGGAACGAATTTCGGGTTTGCTTTCCCACCAAACACGAGTCACATATTTGTTGTTGCTTTGAGATGTCTCAAGGAACCAGAGTTTAAATGTCTCAAAATGTGTGTGCCAATTCCACGCCTCATCATTCAATCGGGAATGAAGATAAGGAAAGGGACGAGAGTATCGTTCGTGTTAATGTGTTTTCGTTTTGTTGAAAAAGAAAAGGAATAAAGTTGGCGATGGTGGAAGAATTAGAGAGTGCTTCATTCTAAATTTTATGAAACTAGTTGACAAAATGATTTCTCTATTTCATCTCTTCAAAAAATGTATCGTAAGGTTCATTTTATGCTCATACAAAAACTTCATATTTATTTAAACACAATTATAAGAAATTTATGAGTCAAAAGAAAACATTCATTTGATTCATATTAATGTCAAAATAAATAAAACTATGTGGAAAAAACACAACCTTTAGTGACACAATGGTTGACGCTTTTACCATAAACATTATATTTTTCAAACACATATTTAAAGAAAGAAATTATTACATTTAAATAAAAATAATAATAAAATATTTAATTTACCTTTTTCCATCATCAAAATACAATTTTTATTGTCATTTTTTTTAAATTGATGTCGTTATTAAAAAATCAAAAAATCTTCGAATTCTTCCTACTTGTTTTGTAGCGTTCAATGTCTATTATTTTGATGTCATGGGTATGTAGACGCTTTCTAATTTTTGTTTCACATGCTACCTTAAATTTCCAACTTATTATTTTATTTATAATATGCTTTTCTTTTTTTGGCAGTATTAGCCTAATAATATAATATATATTATAAACTAGTGTTTAAATTTGGATATATATACATATATTCGGGATAATTTAGGGAAGATCATAAGTGTGACGTTGTGTGTTGGTTCATAATTAAAAAAATAAAAGGTTAAAAGAGGGTTGAGAATTGACATGATGTCCAACAAGTACATTTCATGTCGATCCTTATTTACATATGATTTAGTTTTTTTTTATTTTTATAAGTAGGAACGTGACGGGTTGAAATAGAAAATTTTATATTATATATTGTATAAGAAGGATTAGGGGTGTTGTATTTGTATTTACGGTTAAAGTAGGAGATAACAATATACTTTTACAGTGTATCAGTTTACGTTCTATTATGAACATACAATCGCTTCGCTTGTAATCATACGCGTATGCGAATTTTTTATGTAGCATGTATGTTTATTTTTAATGTTACACATCAATAAAAGAACACAATTTAGTATTATTAATATTATTCTTTATATATAGAAAATGCTTAGACGATCGATAATTAAATGTTAATAAAGATTATCGGTACTCAACCACCCTGTGTATCATGATGGAACAAACTTTAAAACTTTATGTAATGTTAAAAGATACATGCATTTTATTATGTAATGTAATGTTAAATGTTAATATTGTCTTTTAATTTTATTACCATCACCATCATCATCATATTAATTATTAATCATAAAATTAAGGTTGGTATACCTCCACATCTAAATGAATATGACTAAAAGTAATAACAGATTTATTCCATATAAAAAAAATAAAACCCAGACTATAAAATTTCATGGGGACACTGATACATGTAAAACTAAATATCTTTCTTTCAAAAAGCTATTTATTAATTTAATTCATTTTAATGCACTCAAATGATAACTTTTATCATTAGAATTTAGAATCACTTCAGACAATATTCTATAGAGGCATTATTTAATAATTGAATTACTTATTTACTTTTGTTTAAAAAATTACTTTCTTATTTAAGGTTTTTTTTTTAATTAAAGTGAGATAATTAAAGTACTCGTTACAAAGTCAATCTCTGATATCGGTATAGTACGATACCAATATCGAAAATACCGGTACAAATTTATGAAAAAATGAATATCGATACTGAATCTATTGGTAAAATACCGATACAGTATCGTTATCGATACCGGTAGTTGATACCAAATACTCACCCCTAATAATTGGTGACTTGAAGAAACCCAAACACCCTCAATTAGTTAAAAGCCGTTAAAATCCACCACACCTTGAAACTTACAAAAAACACCCTTGAACTTTCAAACCTAACAAAAATAGCCCTTGATATTCCATCAATCTAACCAAACAATAGCCATAGCAACCGCCACTACATCACTGCACTCCGATCACCAACCAACCTCAAAAATGGCGTCAATGGCGATCTTAACTCGCAAATAGAAACCCCTATCCAAAACCCTAACCCCCAAACTCATCACAACGTACGCTTTCCTCACATAAGAAGCTCAATTAACGGAGCCACCACCACCGCCGGTATCCACCGCTCCACTACCACCGAATCCGGCCACCGGAAGCCCTCTCTACAACGAGAACTGGCGAATCCCCATCCCGAACACCTCTTCTTCAACCTCCCCTTCTCTAATCCCCCTAGGGTTTCCACAACAACAATCGCCCTCTCAAATCGAGGCGCTTTCACAAACCCTAGATGGTGACGTCATCATGAACTTGTTTGCGGATTGGATGACGTCAGAGAGGTGGTCTGATGTGAAGCAAGTGTTTGAGTATTGGATTAGGTCGTTGGATGGGAATGGGAAACCTAATAAGCCTGATGTTAGTTTGTATAATCATTACTTGAGGGCTAATCTTATGACAGGTGCTTCTTCTGGTGAATTGTTGGATCTGGTTGCACAAATGGAGGATTATATGATTGAACCTGATACGGCGTCGTTTAATTTGGTACTCAAGGCCATGTGCCAGGCCAGAGAGTCTGAAGCTGCTGTGAAATTGATTGATCGGTTAGTCACTGATGATTATATAACTGTTTGTAGTTGATTATGTTTAAGTTTTTATGGTAGAAAAGTTAATAGATAAATGGGCCGGCTTGAAAATAAACGAATTGCTAAGACATAATTAAGTAAATACAACAAAAGAGTTGATGTTAGTTAAACATAAGAAGGATAGGGGAATTGCTAACCATAGGCTTTGAGGTGGTTGGTTGTTTACAGTTGGAAACCAATCTTATTTGGTTAATTAGTAATAGTTAGAGCTTAATCACCTTGATGGTTAAGAAACCAACTTAGGTAGTAGGTGGTTTAAGGATGTATATCATAGTTACTAATTTTTAGATGTAAAAAGCGCTTGTTATTGGGTTCGTAGCTTGGTTTTATAAAGCGAGAAGCGCACCAAAGCGATGGGGTCTAAAACTGAGGCGCAAAGCGCACCGCTTTTCGTACGCGAAGCGCAAGATGCTTATATAATTTTTTTATATATCCCATAGGATTTTAACATCTCCTACCCAAAATTTAGCTATAAATTAGCTTTATATATCCCCGTGTCGTTTATTGCTTTCGTTGTGTGTGCTTAATCCTAACACTTGTTGACTATAGTCCTAAGGGCTATTGATAGCGAAACCCATAAAATGATGGTTATATTAAGTAAGTATAAATTTGACTCTTAATAGTTAAGCAGGAAAACTAATATGGAATGGTATGCTATTTAGAAATTTTATTTTTTGTGTTAAAGTGACATTATTGTATGTTTTTGAAGTTAAAATATGATTATGTTTTTCTGACAAAAAATAAATAAATACATTAAAAGATATAATTGACAACAGTCTTGAAAATTTCAAGAGATTTGATTTTAAAACGTAATAGTAATGATATTGGTGTGACATGGTGTACAAGTTTGACACTAAAATTCAAAGTAGGACACCAAATAGAGATGTACTATTTAGAAACTCAATTTCTTGTGTTGTGTTGGTATTAACTATCATTATAGTTTGATTTTTTTCTACCGAGTTTCTTCTTCATTATGAGTAATTTCCGGTTAAAATTTGTACTTGACACCTCATTTATTAAGAACCCACTTTTTTTTCCTGTAAAAATATAAGAAATACTCTGCAATTGGTAAAAAATAGCAAAGAGTATTCTAGTTGCCGTTTGACATGTATTAAATGGATTATATTTCATGTATTAGGATGATTGCAACTGGCAAGGAATCAAAGGGTGCGGTACCTGATGACGAATCCTATCACCTTGTTGTTCAGTTGCTTCTAGCCCAAAATCAAATTGATGCTGCATTAAAGTACATAGATTTAACCTTAAATTCAGGATATCTGTTGTCAGTTGAAGTATTCACAGAGTGTGTAAGGAACTGTGTTAATACAGGAAGGTTGGATACATTAGTATCAATAATAGAGAGATGTAAGGTATGTCTGTTTTCTTTTCTCAGCTTTGTAAATATATTCCATAAAGGTGGCAAGATCCGATCCATTTACATAACAAGTCGATACAAGTTGTATTTTATCTCTGATCAAATGGGTAAAATAACAAAAAGTAGCTGAAAAGCAAACAGGTCAAATGGTGTGACGAGACTCTAATGTTACCTAAATTGTATTTTTTGATGCATAAAACCTCCTAAGTCATCTTGTTGAAAAATTTAATGTTACTACTGAATTAATGTAATTTCTGTAATCAAATTTGACACAGTAATTGTTTATTAAAAAATTATATGTTTCAAAAGAATTCGTTTTAATTCAACCCAAACCAACTGTTATGCGCATGAAAAACTTAATTGTTTTAACCCAAATATATTTCATAGGGGTGCAAATTGTTAAAAAAGGTGCTGAAAAGGGAAACAGGTCAAATGTCACATGAAGGTATGCAGTGCTTAAAAACCTTCTAAACCACTTTATTGAAAAAGTTAAGATTACTACTACTGTACTCTACTATACTGCTTTTGTAAAAGAAAGCGTTTTGGGTCAACCTGAATTGACCCGTTTTGACATGCATGAAAAAGTTAATTTTTTGAACCTTTACCTGATTTGCCTGACCCGCCTATTTTCCATGGGTCAATCCAAATCTACCCGTTTTGACCCACACGAAAGAGTTTTAATTTTTAACTCGAACCCGTTTGATCTTTCCCAACCTCCCATTTGCCACCTCTATTGTAGACTTATCAACTTCTTTTATTGTTGTAACGGACCTAGCAACTTTCTTTATTATTGTACTGTCAGAAAATGGATCAAAACAAAGCCTTATGTCCACCCTGGAACTTATCCAATTACATCATGGATGTTTCAATGCAATCAGATAATAGCGAATTAGCATTTTACGGGCTCGAGTTCATGGCGAGATGGATTGCTCGTGGCGAAAATGCAAGGCCACCTGTGTTGCTTTCAGTAGATGAAGGATTAATAGTAAACGCCTTAACAACTGCTGGTAGAAGTTATAACTCTAAGCTTTTAGATGGCACATGGGCAATTCTTAAGCGGTCATTACGCCAAAAAAAAGTCCCAAGCCCAGAATCTTATCTTGCAAAAATATATGCATATTCTTCATTCGGCAATTTGCAAAAAGCTTTCAGTACTTTGCATGAATTTGAAATATCTTATAAAGATTCTCCTAAAGAAACCGAAGAAGACATGTTCTCTCCATTTACATCATTACATCCATTGGTTGTAGCATGCTCCAAGGCTGGATTTTCAACTTTGGATACAGTATGTATCACAGTTTTTTTTCCTTCATTTTTATCTTCTGATTTTTTTCTAACTTGACGATCTTATTATTTTAGGTTTATTATCAATTGGAGAATTTGTCCCGTGCAGATCCTCCATACAAGTCTGTTGCTGCTTAAAATTGTGTTATTTTAGGGTGTGCAAATATCTGGGATGTTGATCGAGCATATCAAACTTTTAGTGCCATGGAGTCAAGTTTTGGGTTGACTCCCGATATCCATTCATATAATGCTCTTTTATGTGCTTTTGGGAAGCTTCATAAGGTGAATATTGGGGCTTTTATATTAATTGTGGCCGTTTCGGTCCATTTACTTATGAATAGGTCAAATCAGATTATGTTCCATCTCTAATGGTCAAACTAGTAAAATTTAAAAAAAAAATTCTTAAAAGGGAACCGAAAATTTTAAAAGTCATCCAAGGTGTATTTCAATGAACTTTCAGGTGGTCGTGTAGTGGCAAGCGCCATAGTCTCTCTAGCAAAGGTCTCTGTAGTTTGAATACGGCTTCAATTGGTTATCTGTCTTTAACCCTCTTGAGACCGCATGTCCAACGCAAGCTGCATTTTACCTTATCTCATTGGTTATAGTAGGGGTCCTGTATGACGGTTACAAAAAAAAGTGTATCTCAATGCATAAAAGCCTCCTAAATCATGTTATTAAAAAATAGATTATTACTGAAATAATATAACTTTTTAATCATATTATTTATTAAAAATTTGAACCTTTGGGCAAAACTGTTCAATGACCCAAAAAGGATTAAAAAATAGATTATTACTGGAATAATATAACTTTTGTAATCAATGCATAAAAGCCTCATAAATGATGATTTCATTTTTGCAGAGATGAAGCAGTTAAAGTGTTTGAGCACTTGGTAAGTTTGGGTGTGAAGCCTAATGCAAAATCATATGCACTTCTAGTAGATGCACATCTCATCAAACGAGATATAAAAGCTGCACTCTCCACAATTAACGACATGGTAATGACGCACCAATATTTATTTTAGTTTTCAATTATGATTTATGCAAATCAAACCATAATATAATATAATGTTATCAAGCAGGTGGTTGCAGGATTTGAACCAACAAAAGAGATTCTGAAAAAAGGTTCGAAGACGTTGTGTCAGAGAGATGGATTATGAAAGTAATGATAAAGCAGACTCTTTTGCAAAAGATTTTAAAATCCGTATGGGTACTGAAAATCGCCGAGATACATTATTTAACCTTCAATTTACTACCGAGTATGCATAAAAGGTAAGTTCCCCTATCAATAATCAGTTTTTAATGTTTGGAGGGAGTAACCGTTGAAGCCGCGACTGACATTTAGTCGATCCCCACCATTCTGATACCGTTTCAGGTAATTTGAATACACTATTAGATTCGTTTTCACCTCTGTAATGAAAGCCCTAACCTAATTTGGATCTACAACGCCGAATTAAATACGAACTGATATCTAGGGTCCAAACGAATTCGGTTTAATCGAACCCTGACCCAGACACAATCTCAATCTAATTAAGTTGCATGAACAGATTCGCCATCACCTACTCTTCGAAAGCCCCATTAATCTAACTGACGATATTATAGAAATTGGGCAATTGATTTCGTGATTTGAACCTAGGGTTTCTACTTTTTGAAACAGAAATTAACGGCCTTAAACTCAACGATTTTGCAATTAAACTCATACATAGATTCACATACGACTAATTAACAAAACCCCTAAGATTTCTTAACCAATCGCGACCAGATTCGTGGGTTTTGGGGAAGAACTCAGGAGAGTTAACGATTAAAACCTTTTAAATCCGGGTTTTGTTCACAAGTGGTATCTCAGATCAGTTGGTTAAAACACATGGCTGTTGGGGAGGAGACCCGGGTTCGAGTCCCCTCCACCCCTTTTATTTTAAAATCATTTTATGAGTATTATTTTAATATAAAATCAAACCATATATTATTATATTGATATACTAGTGTTAGAACCCGTGTATTATACGGGGACATAAATAAAATAAATTTAAAATAAAATACAACTTGAGACTAAAAAAATGATGAATACAATTCATAAATCAGTAAATATTTCATTGTATACAACGTTGGATGTTTTGTTTGTAATTTTTTCATCCTTATCTAAGGCTAAAATTTTTAACCCGTCTCTGCTTTTAACTCTTGAAAGCGCAATATATAATTGACCATGAGTGAAAACCGATTGCCTAAAAAACAATCCAACTCTTGATAGTGACTAATCCTGGCTCTTATTTATTGTCATGGCGAAACAAACCGAGAGTGGAAACTGTCTTCTTTGTAGCTTGAAAGGGATTCTTTTGTCTGAAGGCGTTAAATTTATTCTTGGAATAAATGTTCGAGTGCCAATATTGCTACCAGAAATTATCTCGGCCTCGATAACACGATTACCAAGAGATTTGACTTGTAATCTAGTTCCATTACATAACCTATTTTTCTGATCAATATTTCTCAGCAACATTACAGGCACACCTACCTTCAAAACTAAACTATGATTTGGCAATCCTGAAAGTTTAAGACCATTAAGAACATCCGGTGAGTATAAACTTTGTTGGAAATTATCGTTTAACTTTTCTGACGGGCATATGCTATCTGAACTTAGATATTCTTTTTGTTCACCGGGGAACATTGCCAAAAATCGATCATTAATCTCCTGTACTACTTCATTTGTCGGTGCAAGTATTGCTCTTTCTTGAAAGAATTGAGGATTTTTGTAGTTTTGTAGAATATATGGATAGACAAAGTCAATTAAACTACCAATAGGATCGACGGAATCAGTAATAAGTATATCATCAGGTATATCAATCATCGCATCTCCTTCATTAATGCCACCAACATTACCCTCTCCCAGGTCCAAAAGCCATTTTGTAAAGTTTTGTGTCTTTTCGAAATCAGCTGTGTCATTACCAATGGTTAGTCTCATGTTTTTTTGTTAACTTGAGCAACTTGCATTTTCTCCAAATGTATGATGAACATAAAGCAGCATTTACAATGTCTTGTCTGCTTTCGTTTGACACAACATGTAAGATTTGTCTAAAATCTCCACCAAATACAATAACTTTACCTCTGAATGGTATGTTACTTTTGTTTGAATTATTTGGGGACAATATGTCATTCAAAGATCTATCCAACGCTTCAAATGCATGCTTGTGAACCATTGGAGCTTCATCCCAGATAATCAATTGTGTTTGACTTATTAAATGCGCAACTTCGCTACCTGGCTTAATACGGCAAATAGAATCTTCATTAAGATTGAGAGGAATGAGAAATCTAGAATGTGCTGTTCTACTTCCTGTCAACAGCAACGATGCTATACAACTTGAAGCAACATTTAAAACTATTTGACCTTTACATCTAATTGTTGCTGATAATGTTTTCCATAGAAAAGTTTTATCAGTACCACCATAACCATACAGAAAAAACACACCTCCTTTCTTATCTTTAACAACCGTCATTACCTTGTTAAAAACGTTTGTTTGTTCATTTGTTAGTTAATTTAAAAGAGTATGTAGCTCTTTCTGCAACAAATGTATATCATATGACAATTCTTCAGTAATAAATCGATTTTGTGCAGAACTTATACTCTCATTGTCAGGATAAGGCATGCTGTTGTAGTTTCGTAATGTAGAGTTATTACGAAGAAGAAATTTCTCTATTTGTAACAAAGTCAAGTTCTTAGTTTGATCTTCAATAAGTAATAAATCTGAAAATGCACAAAAAAAATTCAATTTAAATGAAATATTTGTATGAAAAGATGGAACATATTAAAGTACATTGAACCATCTAAAGAATAACATACCTTGATTGTTTAATAATATTTTCTGGTTGTATAGAATATCATCTGACAAATATTTCCATGTCTTATCCCACACAAAATCTGGTCTTGACAAGCTATTAGACATTAGCATTGTCGCAAATAAGCTTCTTAGGTAATAACCAGAGCCAGAATGACTTGCTTCTTTGATTGCTTCAATATACTCCATGTCATCGTCTAACAGACCTAGGTACACAAAGTTCGAATTTAATACCAAAAAAAACAAACATAGTTTTATACAATTACAGCATTATATAATAACAATCACTGAATTTTTTTTAAAGCGTACACAACGTTCAAATTTAATACCAAAAGAAGCATAACATGTAAATTAAACTTTTAAAAATAACTTCATAAAACCATAATAAATAATTAATATATATATCTTAAGACATTCATAGTGTTCAAAAATAAAAAATAATGTCACCACAAAATAAATACTTTAAAAAAGTTCAACATATAGATAGATAAAATAAATAAAACTGAAATCAACTATGATGATTTTTCAATTTTTGGTATCAGCAACTTGATCTTTGAATCCTCGCCCCCATCTTCTTTTTTATAAACTGCACGTGTTTTGGTTGCAGATGTAGCCAATTCATCATCAACATCATATATTTCTTCCAAGTTTCTTTTATCAAGTTTGACAGGTTGACAGTTGATGTCTTTAGAAACGGAAAGCGGTGTTAGACTGTCACCGGTACATGATATAGAATCCTAAAAAGGGAAAATTTAATAAAATTTATTAATAAAAGTATTGGTAATATATAGTCGCATTGGTGTAATTTGTGTATAAATTTATAGGACATACCTTGACTGCAACAGAATCTTGAGATTGGAATTCAAACATATTGTAATTCATAGAGTCAAATTCAGTGTTCTGTAAATTCAATGTCATGTATCAAGTAAAATTGTTGTTTGATAAGTTAAGTATTTGAAATATTATATTTTCAAAGGTAATATATGTTTTATTTGTTACCTGAGATAGAATTGATTTCTTTTCAAGTGCTGCCATAATTTGCAGTCTTCAGTAACTTTTGAAATTCCATATGTATGCCAATTTTTTTTTACTTAAGATAAACTCGGTCACCTCAATCTTGAAAGCTAATTTTTTTCCCAACAACGTGTCTAGCTCATCAGGAAAAAAACCATCATCCCACTGTAAAACGTACAATATATTAAAAGGATCAAGATACAACTTTATTGATTTATAAAATAATTTTCAAAGTGTTAATAAAGTATATGAGTGTATCTCAATTTTCAGTTTTTCAATCAATTCATTTGCAGTTTTGTTTAATATCTTTGAAGCTTCGCTCTCAAATAATGTAAGTGTCACTGTTCCTGTAAGATCTTGAACCCTTATGGTAATTTTAAATCTGTGAACAGAAATACAATAATTTATTTTTGTAAATTTGTTATTTAAAAAAAACTTTATTAAAAGATCAATAAATTAATTAAGAAATTATTTATTTCTTTACTCACTTTGGGTATGTAGAGACAACAGGATAGTTGCATTGTGGATTACTGCATTCCATTATCTTCTTTTCAACAAAATCATCAGATTCGTCACCAATTTTAGTGCTGACATACTTGGTTGTGACCTTCATGTTACAATGCTTACACACCATATAAAACCACGGTTGATCTCTGCATATACCTTTTATTGTTGCAAGTATTATAACTGATTTTACCTGAAGAATATAATATATTAAATTTTAATCTATCTTATATATTTAGATTATAAATATTAACAGTATATAACATTTAGACGGATAATCGTACCTCACAGATGTCATATAATTCTGTAATATTGCAAAACGGATAACTGATTAGAAATTCATCCTCTACACTGGAGATGATTGAATCAACAAATCCACGGCTACTCGATGATGTTAGACCATCTGATTTTGCAAGCAAACTGTATATATTTGGATGTTTAAATTATTTATGTTATTGATATATTAGATTAAATATAAAATTATATAATCTATCTATATGTAAACAGTTATTAAGTAGAGGACAAACCTTTTCTTAAAGGAAAGAACTTCATCAACATCGGTGTTAATCAATAAACTACTCACGTTGAAGGAATTGTTAACATATGGTTTACTTGAAATTTTATTAACACAAATATAAAGATATTTATCATTATAATTTTTGTACATAAGTCATGTGTTATGGGTTTTATGAAATAAGTTAATAAAGTTGGAATTAAACCTTTGAACCACTACAACTTTTCAAACTGTAAAATAATCACCACATGATCATGGAGATCGGGATTCAATGAAATGTAATGAGACATTTTTCTAGAGTATTCATCCCATAGAGTTGTAAATATCTTTCTGCCACTGAAAAATAAATAAAATTTAAAAGATTGACGTTAATTTATCAAAATTATTTGGCGTAAAAAAAACATGGCCCACTCAAGATCAACAATCACCAGAGTTGTTTTTTCAAATTCTGTTCCATCTTTCTTTTTAAATTTGTCTGGGTTGAAACATTTGGTTACATAACCAATAACATCTATACATAACACACAAAATAATGTTATTTTAGTTAATGGGAAACATGTAAAAAATATTATTAAAAATTCTATATAATATTTTTGAGAAAATAAGCTTACCAATTGTCTCAGTAGACTCATGATTTAATATACTCTTAAAGCATTCAAAATCGAAACCATAGGTTGATCCACCAAAATCAACGGCTTTTGTTAGTGTGGTTTTATAGTGAAAACAAACTTTGTTTTCATTATCAACATACTTGTACTTTGAGTTGTTATACCCAAGAGTGGGATTCTTGATAACATAACAACATTCCTCTTGGAGATGTTTCTCAAACTTATAAAAGAATCTACTCAAAAGTGATTTTTGCAACCTTATTCCCTGCATACATGAAACTGCCTATGCTATATTTGATATAATAATAAAAGTTATGGACGGTAATTATAAAAGTATTGATGAAGAAATACTTATATTAATAGGCATCCAAATATTAATTTTTTTAGACAAAGTAATATATTTAAAAAATAAAATAAAAAAATAGAATCATAACCTGTTCATCCATGATAATCATGTCTATTGCGGTTATCTCATTGGGTTTTTCCCAGGAACTCTGTTTCCACATTCTGAGTAGACGCACCTTGATAGTAAAGTTGTCTTGTAAAACGTCAATGACATTTAGCATCGAAATTTTTTCAGCCTCCATGAAACTATACAAAAAAGTTGCATTCAATTAGATAACATTATAATATTATACTACATGATAGAATTTAAAATATATTACCTTGTTTTGAAGTTTAATTGGTGATAGAGAGTAATGATTTGTGGTTTAGTTGTATGAATGGATGGTTATATTTATAGAGTCTTGAAATTTATGTAATACAATTAATTTGTTAATAATATTTTTTAAAATATTGAAAGGATTTGAAGCATTAAATATGAATTCTTTTCAAAATTAGTTGAATTTTTTCAACAATCCGATTTTAATTACTATAAATAAAGAATTGTATAAAAATTGAAAGGATTTGAAACATTAAATATGAATTGTTTCCCAATTAATTGAATTTTCTCAACAATCCGATTTTAGTTATTACAATTAAAGAATTGTATAAAAATTCAAAGTTAATACAATTCCTTATATACAAAAAAAATCATCATAAAATCGTCTATATATTATTTATATTTTAAATCTTTAACAAAAATAAAATGATTTATATTTTAAATTCAAATATAAATAAAATATAATTATTTTTATTTTTTTATTGTTATAGTGTAAATATATTTTAAATCTTTACCAAAAATAAAATGATTAAGTGTAAATCCAGTTTTTAATATATTTACTAATTTATTTCATAATAAAAACTGTCGAAAATATAAATTAATTAGTAATGATGAAAAAATAAATTACAAAAAATAATGAATATATTTAAAAAAAAGGGAATTTATAAAAAATGGAATGATTAGATTAATAAATAAATATTGACAATAAAAACTTTCTATATTTGATTTTTAATAAAGTTATATTTTATTAATGAATATATTCTTTCATAAAAACATGATTTAAAAAAAAGGAATGATTAAAGTTACTAAATAAATTTTGACTATATTGTATTTATACAATTGATGTAATTGTGTAACATTTTAAGTAAATCATTATTTGGTTGAAAAAATATTAATTTGATAATAACAGAATAAAATATAAATTAATTACTTAATAAATGATGAAAAAATAACTTACAAAAGATACACATGAGATATATATATATATATATATATATATATATATATATATATATATATATATATATATATATATATATATGGTGTTCACATAGATTGGATCGCCTTTACAACTGAAACATTGGGTATATAAAGTTAGTATATCATAACATATAACAACGTAAAATATCAACTAAAAAAAACAAACATAGTTGTTTATAAAACATATGATAACCCATCAAAGACGAAATTTTGCACAAGGGACCAAAATATGATCATGAGGTTGTATTCAAGATTTGTATACTACAGTTTAAAAGAAAGTTTAATACAAAGTGTTTGGGACAGTCAACTTAAATTCAGTTGCTGTAACTACACAGAAGGCTTTATCTCAAAAACAGTTATAGTTTCATGAAGTAATGAAAGGGAACATAATTCAAGTTGCAAAACACATCTATCATATCATATTTGTCACAGTTGTAAAAATAGTCACAGTTTCATGAACTAATGAAAGGAAACATATTCAATAACATCCAAAATCATATATGTCACAAGCAACCAAAAACATTTAAGTTTTCAAACCCATTAGTTTCAAAATTCAACACCAGAAGTAATGTTATACTACCTTCATGCAACTACTAATTCTGCTTTTCAACAGAAGTCAAATGAATTGTTGATTTAGACTTGATCATATTAAACGAACAAATATCTCCAAGAATAATTGAATTTGCCTTCATAAATGCAGCCATCCGGATAACGCATACCTTTTGGCGGTCTTGGACATTTCAATCCTTACTCCCAACTGTACCTGTACTCCGTTAACATCAATGACGATCAAAGAATTCTTTTCATTGAGTTCAGCCATCCTTGCAACTTTGACAGGAAGACGCTAAATTGGAAAAAAAAAGTTGAGATTAAATGATTATTATCTTTCCATGTATATATTAAAAATGATTGCTACATACCATACGAATACCATGATATCACTATATTCTTTACTAAACTCAGCTTAGAAAAAAGCACTCTTGGTTATCCATTTTGTAATGTTTATAATAAATATTCATGCTTTTGTTTAGGCACCGTGTTGCATATGGACAAACTAACAGTGGCAAAACGCATACTATGCGTGGGTCTAGTGTTGAACCTGGAGTCATCCCTCTAGCGGTGCATGATCTCTTTGACATGATACAACAGGTACTTTGACCTCTTTTTAGTTTTTCGTTTTTAACTATTTGAAACTTAAACATTCTCCTTTAGTATGGGGTTCTACTATGTAACTATACACATAACAATGTAATACATCCTATTTTCGATTAAAGCACTATTATAACTCTGTAACTATACACATAACAATGTAATACATCCTATTTTCGATTAAAGCACTATTATACACATAACAAAAAACTGCCTTCTGTGTAGTATCAATGTTTGCGAAATTAACTCTGTAACTATTATACCCAAAAAATTTATTTTGCCCAAAAACAGCATGTTATAGTTTGTAATACATCCTTGTTAATGATCAAAAAGAAAAAACAAATCACTGAAAGAAGAACATTAGCCTCTGGCTATCTTATTTTGCGCAAAAAACAGTCTCTTACCGTTTCAAATAATTTTTTTTTTCAACCACAGATCGAGGATATGATGTAAACCGATAGATGATTGAATAGTTAAAAATAACATACCTTTGAGAGTTAGAACAGATCGAGGATAGAACGGTAAGACGGCGATGAAGAATAATTTTAGGGTTTGTTCTTCAGATGATGTATACCAAAAAAAGACGGCGAGGATAGAACAGATCGCTATGTCTGATGCAAACCAAAAAAAAGATTATCATCAGATGATGTATACCGATGGATGATATTAGATTTAACCAAAACATACCTTGAATCTTTAGATCCTATACGGGAATGAAGGGGTGCGGCGCAGAGAAGGTTAGGGTTTGTTCATCGGTGGGGATGTTAGAGTGAATGAATATCCGGGTTTTGATCAAATATATGATTTCTTAAACGGGTTGTGTTGTACCCGGATGAAACCCGCGTGTATACCCGTTTAGTAATAAAACGGGTTATTTTGGACCCATTGTGTGAGGATGGCTGTATGCTTGACAAGTGGCAGAATTTTTTATTCTTTTATTATATAGGATAGATTAATGTGTTTTAGCCCGAGAAACCACCCGTTTAATAAAACGGGTTATTTTGGACCCATTGTGTGAGGATGGTTAGGGTTTATTATATAGGACCCATTGTGAAACCCGCGTGTATACCCGTTTAGTAATAAAACGGGTTTGGTTTGTAACCCATATTTATTATTAAAACTCATTTATAAAATAATATTTATATTATTTTTTTTATACCCAAAACTCCAACTAAAAATAATATATTTATATATATTATTTTCATCACGTTCATAAACATTTTTGTAACGTTTCAAAGTTATAAATAATATAATTATTTGTATTATTTACACTCGCTATATCCTCGAATAAAAATAATAAATTATAATTTTTGTCACGCAAGTTAATTGTTTACGTTACTTCGCTAAACTTAAATAATATAATAAATTATATTATTTTCCTAGACTTCTAGTTAATGACAAAACACTCGAATATAATTATTTTATATTATTTTTTTTCCTTCGTCGCGTAACGTATACATCTTAATTATTAATTAAAGAGTTCTTATTCCCGTGGACAAGTTCGTCTACTCTTGAGTATTAGAGCGTTACTTTAGGACGTTCAATCTCTCGTATTGTCGTCACATATTCCCATTGTATCCCTAATTATTATGTGTATACGTAAGCCGTTGCAGGTTAACACTCGTGGTTCCAATCGTATTCTTGTGTGAACTACCTACGCCGTTCAGGTGAGTTTCACGGCCCTTTTTTACTTGTTTTACTATTGGGGGAGAAACATGCTTACACACACACATTATTTTACTTGTTTTCCTGTTGAGGAGAAACATGCATACTCACAAACATTATTTTACTTGTTTTCCTGTTGAGGAGAAACATGCATACTCACAAACATTATTTTACTTGTTTTCCCGTTGGAGAGAAACATGCATACGGACATGCATCCGTTACTTGTCTCCCAGCCAGGGAGAGACATGCACACGGACATGGATCACATAGTATTTCATTACCACTTGTGTACCTAAGTGCAAACATAACATGCAAAGTCCTTACACACTCGGACCGTTAATATATGGAGTATAGCGAGGAAATTTGAGTAATACCACTGGGTTTGATAAACCCCACCCGTGTTAGTCGCGCTAACTTGATTGTAGGTCTAACGGGTGTAAATTGTCCTAAACATTTGCCATTGGTGATGTTAGCAATGGCGGAAGGCATCTCAAACATAAACAGTCAGCTTCAGTTGCGAACGCTTAGAGTAACTTGTACATTGCCTAGCTAGCAATAGGTGTGACTTACGTATGTGGATCCAGCAACACTCAAACAGTTTATTTACATACAAACATGTGAACTCACCAACCTCGTGTTGACATTTTTTTTACATGTTTCTCAGGTCGCTTTGGCACAGGTTGCACACGTAGGACATGCATGGAGTCCTACTGTCATATCATTCATTTCAAACATTTTAAATAGTGTTACTTATTAACATTAATTGACGCTTGTTGCATGTAATTACTTTTGATTTCATATTAACGTTTACGCTTCCGCATTTAACTCTGAACTTTTATGTTATGACATTTTAAGTCTCATATAGTGTCGTTCGATGTAACTAATGACTGAGATCCTAGTTTGTCACACGCCAAACGGTAAAACTTCGTTAGTGGAATTTGAGGGTGTGACAGTAGGGGTAGGGGTAGGGTGGGTGGCGACGGTGGTGACAGCGATCGGGTGATGGCGGCGTGGCGGGGTGTGGTGGGGTGGGTGGGGTGGAGGTGGGGGTTGGGGTGGGTGGCGACGGTGGTGGGGGCGATCGGGCGATGGCGGCGCGATGGGGTGGGTGGGGTGGTGCGGTGGGGGTGGGGTCGGGGTCGGGGTGGGGTAGGTCGCCGCGACAGGCGGTGGCGGGTGGTTGGCGGCGAATGCGGGTGGTGGCGGTGGCGGTGACGGGTGGGTGGCAGCATGGCATCGGATGGTGGTGGCGGCAAAGCGTCGAATGCAGCAGGACGTCGGGTGGTGGTGGTGGGAAGGGGTGGTGTTAGTGGCGGGGCATCGGTGGGGGGAGGAGTATAGCGGGAGGCGGAAGCAGCGGGGGAGGGGTGGCGAGGGGCGCCGACGTGGCGATGGTGGGCGGCGGGGGGTGGCGGCGGCGAGGCGGCGATAGAATGGGTGGCGGTGGGTGGTGGCGTGACGTTGGTGGGGTGGCTATCCCATTTGCATTATTTTTAAGTTAATAAGTTTTATAATACATTTTGACCCATTGACTAATTTGAGGTGACCCAAATTGACTCGTCAACTAATCTGAGGTGTCCCAAAGTTGATATCTAATGACCCAAATTAACCCATATACAATTTATTTTTTACCCAAATAACACATTCTTTGAAGAATGGGTGAAGATTACCACCCCTAATACATGTACATCTAACCAATTTCTTCTAACACCCAAATCCTATACGACTCGTATAGGTTCTATACGAGTCATATACGAGACACAATGCGGTTGTATTCAGGGCCGGTCCTAAGATTCCTTAAAACGTTTTGGGCCCGGGACATTTAAAAAAAACGGGCCCTATAATATAAACTTATAATGGCATAATAAAAAAACTATAACAAATGAATAACGATTATTTTATTATTTTTTAATAAATATGAAAATCTAGTGGGCTTTTTTTAATTTCTAAGTGGGTTAATAAGATAAATGGGTAATACAAGTAGTGGGCATTTTTCTAAATGGGTTAATAGTATAAATGGATAATACAAGTTGTACATTTTATAAATATGTATATACTAGAAAATATGACCCGCGTGTTGCGGCGGGTTTGCAAACCTCGTTACGCGCATTGCGGCGAGAACAATAACGTTACTAACTACATAAAAGAAACGTATGAAGTTTCCACGACTCGGTCATGGAGTTCGAAAAATAGATAAATTGTGGCGCAAATAGGAGTTAACATTGAAACAATAAATTCGTTAAACTTGATGTGGTAAAGTTAACAATTTACAAAGTTAGGGGTGAGTTTTGTCATTTTACCAAAGTGGGGGGAGAAGTGTCAAATTACCAATTTATAAAGTTAAGGGTTAATTATGCCATTTTCGCAAAGTCAGGGGTCTCAGATTAATAATTACAAAGTGGTGGATGACTTTTGTAATTTAACTAAAGTTAGGGGGAACAATGATCTATTTTAAAAAGAAGAAATAAAAAGGAGGGTTGTATTAATCGAACCTGCAACCCCCTTGAGTGGAAGAGCATTAACAGTTAATTAAAAACCAACCCATCTAACTCAAGCTTTTATAATATTCTAAAACATGAAATATGTAAATGGTGGAGACAATCTAGAGGGTCAACCTCAAGTAATTTTTTAAAAAAAACTACGGGCCCCTTAGGAGACCGGGCTCCGGACGGTCGCCCTCCCCGCCCCCCCTAAGGGCCACCCCTGGTTGTATTGACCATTTTTTGGCACAATACGACTGTATTTGTGACCGAATGTGTCTGATGTGATATGTCTAGTCGCTGTAAGTTTGCCTTTTTGGGCAATGCGACTCGTATTAAGACTATACGAGTCGTATAATGAGTGTCAAAATGACATTTTAGGTGTACCAATAATACTCCCCCCTAACTAAAACCCCTGCCCTGGGAATATCAGGGACTAGAATGCAATTTTTATATCTAAGTTTAGGGACTAGAATGCAATTTTTATATCTAAGTTTAATGTGAAAATAGTTTAAAAAATGTATTCTATTTTTAGTAAATGTATACCGGATTTAAATTACTCCCTCCAAATTTCTATTTACAATTATTTTTATTTGTATTATCTATATTTATATAAACTATTATTTTGTTATGATATGTTAACTTTTATTTATAATTTTAATATAAATTTTAGTAATAATCAATATAATATATTTCTGTTTAAGAATATACATCTCTTGATTTGTTTTCAAATGACGGATTAAGCCTTAAGAGTGTAAATGTGTCGTTTCAAACTTAATTTTGACCAGTGAATAATTTGCTTGTCTTAGAGTTCGCTCATTCGGTATTTCTTTAGTTACATATACATATGATATCACCTTTTATGTGAAAACCCTTTAACCCAGACTTGCTTATTAAATAAGGTCCAATTTAGGTTAGAGCTTTTAGCGGGCCACTCTTGAGTGGCTCACAAGCGGCTCGGGTCGTTTAGCACATTGAATTATTTAAAAAAGATAAAAAAATGACCATTTTCTATGGATAGGACAATAAATTTTCATTTATGGAAGCAACACTAAAGGGGCAAAAGCTCTTATGAAGATTGTAAGATGAACAAAATAACCCAAAAAAGATTATAAAAAAAAATGCAATTTTGAATGCCTAGAGCTGACTGTGGGCTGGGCTTGCTACTTATCTCCACCCATCACTGCTTCTTCTCCTGCAAAACGGTTAGTTTTTTTATTTAATGATTTGTTTGGAGAAACACGTGCATGTCACATGCATAAACCAAAACCTAATGCTAAGTTGCTAACCTCTGGTTCAGCTGATTTGGATTCTTCACCCTTGGGTTGGTTTTCATCACCTGAAGACAAATTTCATGAATTTTGTATTGAAATACTGTGTATGCATATAAGCTACAAGTACAATTATAAGGTAGATGTGGCAAGACTGGGCCAGGTCAAAACGGGCCCGGGTCAGGGCGAGTTGGCCCGTAAAGACATTTTTGTCATCTTTAAAAAGGGTTTTGTGAAGAGTTAATGCGTTACTTATGACTAGAAAACCAATATTATGTAATAATAATCTAGATCTTTGAATAACACAATTTAGAAGATTACTTGCATTAAGATTATTATGGGCCCGGACCAGTGGGCCCGAACTCGTTCTGGTCAGCCCATTTGTCCCCTAACAAAAGAGACTTTATCCCCACTTAAGCATATTCCTATCAATAGAACTTATACTCTTTGTGATATTAATACGCATACCGCATACGATGTCTGCTTATTTACTGACTTGAGTGTCAGAGTGTCCGCAGATCTTATGACACGTTTCGAATAAAATACAACCCAAATCGACTCAATTATTTGTAAACAGGTCTAACGCGCATGATCAATAAATGAACTGAACATAATTATTATGTAATTTTTATGTATGTGAGAAGGGAATGAAATACCTCCATCCTCAGGCAAATCAGAGGTCCAGAGATTGAGGTTATCTCTCAAGAGTTGCATGATCAAGGTGCTGTCCTTGTAAGATTCTTCACTTAAGGAGTCCAGATCAGCAATTGCCTCATCGAAAGCTTGTTTAGCCAAATGGCAGGCCCTGTAATGGTTATTCAAATTAGTTTAAAATCAAATTCATGTACATTTCTTCAATAAGGATGGATAAATTACATTAAAAAAAATGAAAAATCACCTCTCAGGGGAATTCATAATTTCATAGTAGAACACTGAAAAGTTGAGAGCAAGGCCAAGACGAATTGGGTGGGTTGAAGGGAGTTCTGTATTTGCAGCAGCAGCTGCAGCCTACACCAATAAAGAAATGTTGCATAAATGGTGTTAATAGTTTAAAAATGAAAAAAAAACATAAATTAGTACAAACACGATATAAATAACATAATCTGTTCATTAAACATGCCTCATAGCCTTTCAATGAATGTTCAGCTGCATCCTTCCTTTCCTGGTCTGTCTTGAATTCAGCAAGGTACCGGTAGTAGTCGCCTTTCCTGTATCCACATGTATCAGAACATGATTAAAAATATCAAAATCTAAAAGATAGACACACCGCGGCGCTGCATGATTACATTAGCAAAATTCGATTAAGAAATGGAATGGCAAATTTTAGTTCCGAACTTGTGATGTGATGTGCTTTTATTTAATCCACTACTTGCATGTTAGGAAAAAAGAACTTCTTCATCCTATATGTCCACACACTACTTCCTTGCCTAAATAGCTTGCCAGACCAAAAGGTAAGTACGGAAATCTGTGTATATTTAGGTGGCATTGGGTTTGCACTCAGGAATCACTATTGGTATGGGTTTGATAACTGGATGTAATGGGAATGGGAATGAATATGCATTTTTAAATCCAACCCTTCAGGTGGGTATGAAGGATACCCAATTTTCTGGGTATCAAACTCATTCCTTCAAACCCAACCATGAAACTAAACATACTCAAACACTAGCAAACCCATACCCTCAAACCAATCACCCCCTTAGATGACTAAACAAACTGCAAAAGAAAGATAGATTAACAAAAAAATCATTATGTAGATAAAGAACTAAGGAAAAAAAATAATAAGAGGCTGATAATTTAAAATGGCTCACATCTTGTAGTAGAAAACAGTAGCTTCTCCTGAGCCAGAAGAGGGTATGAGATGCTTATCGATAATCTCAAGAATGTCACTGCAAATTTTGGCAAGCTCATCTTCAACCTTTTTGCAATAGCCTTTAATTAGGCTAACATTGCTTTCATTTCCTTTTGATTCTTCTTTTTGTTCAATTGATGACATGATTCGCCAAGACGCCCTCCTCGCGCCAATCACATTCTTGTATCCAACTGAAAGCAGGTTGCGCTCTTCAACAGTAAGTTCAACATTTAGTTTTGCAACACTCTTCATACTTTCAACCATCTCTGAAATAAGAAATCCATCAATAAATGAATGAAGTCTTAATTTTAATCTATTTCTTGAAAGACACTTCTAGAACTTAAAACCAGAACTTCCTTGCAAATAGCCATTTAAAACTACAAGTAGTTAATAACTGAATTGAAGATCAATCATCCTAACCTTTTGTACACCAAATCAGTTAATATCCATCATATAGCATGCCTACGGTGATAGGGATCAAAACCACATTCCAAATTGATCTAACAACAGCACTGAAGATCAATCATCCTAACCTTTTGTACAACAAATCAATTAATATCCATCATATAGCATGCCTACGGTGATAAAGATCAAAACAACATTCCAAATTGATCTAACAACCGCATTGAAGATCAATCATCCTAACCTTTTGTACACCAAATCAGTTAATACTCGTCATAACAGCATGCCTACGGTGATTTGGATCAGAACAGCATTCCAAACTGATCTAATCTAACAACAGATTTGAAGATCAATCTAGCAATAACAATGCATGCTATAAACACATCAATTTTTTTATTAATGTCAATATTATAAAGCATACATTCATCGATACCACGATACTGAATAATGCAGCATTGTGAAGCGATAAAACAGACAAAAACGTATATTACATTATAACTGCACGTTACAAAAACTACACTCATCCAGTGTACATCATGCATTAAGCTATACTGATCAAAACAACATTCAAATCAATCTAACTGCACATGATTCGTCTCATAAACCAAATGCACGTTAAACACACTAAATCACAGACCTAATATTCGATTCATATTCATTCTAAATCATAGATTGAGCAACAACGAACAAAACAGCACTATTAATCAAACTGCCACTAGAAGATCCATCTCAATACACAAACAGATGAAGTTATATCTATTTTACGTCATTCATTAAGCTATACTGATCGAAACAACATTCAAATCAATCTAACTGCATACGCTTCATCTCATAAATGCACGTTAAACATACTAAAACGCAGACCTAATATTCGATTCATATCCATTCTACATCAGGGATCGAGCAACAACGATCAAAACAACACTACTAATCAAACTACCGCCATACGATCCATCGCATAACACAAACAGATGAAGTTATACCTTCGTAACGCTCGGCTTGTTCGGCGAGCTTCGCCGAGTAAACATGAGTTTCTCTTTCCTTTTCGTTGGACATTTTGCTGATCGATTCTGCAAGTAAAATCGATCGATTGAATCACGAAATGCTGTTCAGATGATGGAGGTTATGATCGTCGGCTTGGTTTGAAGAAATAGGGGGAGAATAGGGCGCAAATCGTGTGGTGTTTCCGGGGACTCCAGATCCCATTCTGTCGGAGCCTTGCACTTTCTATTTGTGTAATCTATTGCCTCCTTTGTATTTTAACAGGCTGTTATTATACCCGCGCTACGCTACAGGAACGAATTTATCCTCGAAACTATAGTCATAAGTTACGGTTGTATATTTTGAAATGTTAATACAACTGTAGTGTTAAAATTTGCAACGTAAAAACATGAGAAAAATATAATGTTCTTGTGTACTAAAACAAATCGTTAATGGAGGCCGTTTGTGTATAACTTTCTCCCCCTTACTCCTTTATACACATGTAAAAGCGTGGGAAACACAATATCACATGTGTTGCCGCCGCCCAAACTAGTCTATGACTATTTAGAACTGTTCATAGTCCTACTCAAATATATAGTTCTTAGAAAATCTACTTATTTGACCCTACATTTTATTTATTATTCATATTAATATCTATATCTATATTTAAAAGACAAAGGAATGAATAGTAGCAGTAAACATGTAAGACATTGTGTACAAGTGTTTGTTTTTATTAGCAACCATATATACTAAATTCCAATTGTTTTTAGAGGCTTACAAGCTTTGTATTACTAAAGTGCCATAGATGATAGTCGAATTATTTATTAAGACAACTATTTTTTTATCATGATTTATTTGGGACATCCTAAAAATGTTGAAACCATAGATGCATTTATATATACTTTAGACGAGTTATTTCGTTCACAATATATTTTATGCATTAAATATACACTTTGGACGACTTTCAACCCGTTTGACTCGTTTCCTTTTAAGTTAAATTTATTGAATTTGTTGTTTGATCATAACAGATAAAACATAACCACAGTCCACATATGTATGACATTTTGGGCGACTTTCAACCCGCTAGACCCGTTTGGCCCTAATTTCTTCTAAGCTAACTTTATTGATTTTACCTTTTGAAGAGAAAGATAACCACATGCATTTTGGACCATTTCCTTCTAAGCTAACTTTATTATTTTAGTTGTTTGATGATAAGTGAGAAAACGTAGACACAAATGCATGACATTTTGGTCAATTTTCATCCCGTTTAACCTATTTCCTTTTAATCTAAATTTATTGATATAACGTATGGCCATAACAGATAAAACATGCATTCAATGATGCACATGCGAAGCCAAATACTTGAAATAATACGACTTTAAAAATAACTAACATGAAGAAGAATGGTTAAAACAACGATATGTATACCTTTTTATTACTGTTAGGACCCCTTACACTTAACCCACCTGCTAACTGATGAGATTAAGTAAAATGCAGTTAAAAGGGCTTAGGTGCTTAGTGCTTACTAGTTGCAACTGTTCATATAATTGCAGCTCCTCTAGTTTGACTTTAAATTCAAATGTATTAGGAGTTTCATCACCAAAAACAATATGCAGTTGGTCAATTTGAGTGAATTTTAATTTAATTACTCGACCAATCAGGGCCTATTCACTCAAGTAATTCGGGGTTACAAAATTGATCAAGAACATAGAGATCGACATGGAAAGAAAGAGAAAACAATTTGGGATGAATGAATTGCGATAATCCCTTCAGAAATGTTTTGAATAAATTAACAAAAAGAACATTCGGGTCTACGTGGCAGCAAAACTTCTCTAATCTACACATCTTGCAAGTGCTTCGGTTTCAATCTCAAGCTTCATTTTATCTACAAATATGGCATGCCAAAAATGGAGTGTAGAGCCTCTCACCTGACTTGTGCCTGGTACACATTGTTTAAAATCATTGTATCATAATGGGTAAACGGTTTATATTATGGGTGAAGAAACTGGCAGGTTAGGTAACGGGTCGGATTGACCTAAAACACTTTTTGCCAAGATTTAAATATATTATATAAAAAAATAATTAGTGTCAAATATGATTATTAAAATTATATTACCCCAATAAAAGTATAATTTTCAGAATAAAACGATTAGAGAGGTTTTACGCATTACAAAAACACTTTGGGCAACTTTTACCCTGTTTGACCCGTTTCCGCATTTGCTATCTTTTTACTATTATTTTATCTGTTACAGATAAAATTCTACGTGAAAGATGTAGAGTGGTTACCAGAGTTTATAACATCGGATGAGCGGAGGAACATTGGACCTTGTTTGGCTGCAGGATTCATTTTCTTACAAACGGCTTTTGGCAGACAAGTATTCTCTGGTCACTGCCATTTTCAAGATCAATGACCCTTGCTTCCCAACGAATTTGTGTAGCAATTGAACGTGCCTTCTCTATGGGGCCCACGTCATCCGAAAGAACAACCCATCCCTGGAAAAGAATGAAACTTTGAGCTGGCATTATGCAGAGAGAGAATGTAGCATGGATGAGTTGTACAATGACTGCAATTATACATGTATCAGTTGTATAATGCAGCAAGGCACAGCTTATCAAAGCATGACCATGTTAATCAGAAATTTATAAAAAATGATGTTAATCATGATTATACAAACAATATTATTGTGATAATAATCTGAAATATTTGTTAAAAATGATTTAGATGGTTGCGTGCATTAAAAAGGACTTTGGGACTCGTTCCTCTTTTAGCTAATATGCAACCGGTTAAACGGCTGTTTGGTCTGTAAATAGGAATCACTATGGCAATTGGTTTAATAATACTGTGGGATGGGAATGGGAATGGATTTCTAACTTATGCCTAAATTTTGGGGTTTGATACCCTTTTAAACTCAAAACATAACACTTCTATTATGAACGAAATCAGTTCCTTCATTCCAATACCCAAAAACTAAACCAAACACTTCTACATGTAATGAGCTAAAGGAGTATGTGTATGTGTACCTCAGGGCGTAGGATGCGGTCCATCTCCAAAAGTAAGTTTCTGATACTGCATTGTTCTGAAATAAGGTATGAAAGGAGCCCATTTGCATGAAGCATGTCATATGTCAGTGGATAAGTGGGAAAAGGTTCACACCTACAGTTAAATAAATTCCACGTAAACAAATAAAGAAAGAGGAAATTTATAATCATAAAACGCATTAATATGAAGTTTACATAACTAGAACTTCTTGTGCTTCCTTTTCTTGGTAAATAGAACTAGTGCTTAAAGTCTCAAAATAAGGCAACCTAATATTTTTATTTTACAAAGAGACTGTTGCTATGACTTGGAAGTTTACATATATGGTAGAATACTTTATTTTATATATAATAAAACAAAAGATCACCAGAAGTTGGAAAGCCATCTAGAAGGTTCTCATTGAATTTTATTATTGAAATCATTCCTTGAACCGGTAACAGAACTGAAAATACCGATACCGAATTTCTGGAGAAGTGGGTAGCGAATACAGTACCGGTACTCGTTACAAAAAACTCATCTCTATATGGTATCGGTACCGAAAATACCGATACCGAATTTCTGAAAAAGTGGGTACCGAATACCATACCGAATCTATCGGTATGGTACTGGTACTTGGTACCAGATGCTCATCCCTACAAATTAGCATGTATTTGATATATAAAGCTTCCATCCTCAAAATTTTCATGATTTAAACACAATGATAGACTGGAAAAATTGAGTTTTAAAGATCATCACAGGTCAGCAAATTGTGTAAAATTATGGACCAGAATCAAGTATGAACACATTTTTTGTTCAGTAGGTAAACCTTGAGATAATATTCGACTTTTTTTAGAGTAAGTCACCACAAGTTACTCCTAGTAGTCACTATATGAATTGGAGTTCATTTTATCACTATATATGTAGAAAGATTGCTTCTAGATGCATTAAATAGAAAAGATTAGCTATCATGTATCAACATTGATGAAAATCATGTTTGAATGACTAATTATCATAAGAAATCCATCATACATAAATCGTATTCCAAATAAAGTTCTACAAAAAAAGGAAGGAACCACAAGATTATGCAAATTTTACTCATGGAGGAATTAGCATATTAAGAGGAACAAGAAATCTATTTCTTACCAATTATGCAAAACACCAGCAAAACCTTGATCAAATATGACTGGGAGTCTATTACGAGCCCTAATAGGCACAACATTCATTACCCAAACTGCTTTCCCTTCTTCCAAAAATGCAGCATTCAAACCACCATAACGTGCATTCATATCCATCACATTTCTTATCATATTATATGGAGGTAATGGATCTTCATCGCCAGGCCTTTTAGGATGATCAGAAAAAATCAAGGGTGTAAGTAAAGACCAGTAGTTTCTTAACGCAGATAACGAAGATTCAAAGTCTTCATAGAATTCATCTCGTTGAATCCCTGAAGAAAGATTCAAATAAATTACATCATCTTATAAACTTAATAACAGTTGGCTAATTCATAAGGATAATACTTACCATAAATTTCAAGCTCAGCAGGGGTAATTTGGGAACTGGAAGACCTGTTCTGAATGGGAGCCCAACGTTTACTGGTAGTCCCTCCTAAACAAGATGCAAGTGGCTGATAATAGGACTGAATATCCTCCCTTTCTTCTGTACAAGGAGGAATCGCTTGCACACTACAATTGACAACAAACCAGATTTTAAAAACAAATTCCTAAATCTTTACCCAAAACTGGAAAAAGAGAGATAAAGATTATACTTTTACTACTAGCCTCACCTAGATAAGCAGCGTTGTGGATCAACGGTTTTTTGCCATATGAAAGTTTCTTCCTGCTGAGCTATAAAATTCCAACAAATTTTTTGGGCAAATTCTTCGATTGGGTTGGCCATGCTTCCCTTCTTTGTACTTAATGAACTTCCATGTAAAACAAAGTAGCCACCAGGCTTAAGTATCCTGTCAACTTCAATAAGTAACAATCCATCTGATTCATGAAAAATTTGTTAGACACAAATAAATTGTACTTCCACACTAATTAGAGAGTGGTAGATCCGGTAATGAATAAAAAAATATATCAAAGACAAGATGAAGTTCACGTCTAAAAATTGAACTACCTTTGTCATCCCATAGAATACCACATTCCGCACAGTGAACCATGTCATATGACAATGACGGAAATGGAAGCTGTTTATAATTAAAATTGCCAATTATTGCTGGAAGACCTCTTTCAAGAGATATTTGAACTTGGCTACCAGATAATTCATATGCAGCCATGCAAACAGTCATTAATTTCACTGAGAGCAGATGAGCCCCAAAGCTACCAAACCCACAACCAACATCAAGAACAATGCGCACCTGTTGGAAGAATTTAACACGAATCAAACCCAGATGTCAACAAAGCTACAATTACATGTTTACTAGTTATGCAGTCTATAAACAAGGGTTCCATGAAGCTAATCAAGAAAATCCAGCTGGCATCATAAAAACCAGTCTTTACCAATGAACTCATCATAAATGAAGTCAAGAAAAGATGTTGATTATATGTTAACACTTACACCAGCTTCATGAAATTCCGCATCACTGCCTAGTCCTATCATCTCTGCAACTTGGTGGGAGTAATCTTTGACACCGTCAAACATCAAACCATCATCTGACTGGAAAGAAATTTGGTTCTCTTCCATTAGCATTAACCTAGAAGAAGGAACATGTTTAAAAAAGCTATAACTAATTCAAAAATGTTAATGCATTAATGAGTGTTAGTCTAGCTAAGAGGTTGTTTAAAAAGCTATAACTCATATGTTGACGAATTAACTGATATTTAGGACTAGCATTTGTTTCTAATGAATCCCCACATGTAAATGAAGTTGTATTCATGAGGGAAATAACTTAAGATATCTTAGTCTTCATCTCTTATATTAAAAAGTTACCTTTTCGTCATGCTTCCAGAAGAAAGGAATTGCTCTTTGGTTATCTTCACATTCTCATTCCATATCACATCTCTACCAACCGGCCAACTCAGGGGCGTTTTATAGTCTTTTGGAGGCCGAACCAAACAATATGGTTCACCTTTTGAAACTTCACAATGCCGATCAAACTCCTCACCATTTCTAAACCCCTTTAAGAGATTCCCAGACACATTATAACAAGGAACATAGTGGTCCCTTTCCTTTCCACAAAGCTTAAGCTCCTTCAACTCACTAACTCCTAAAGATAAACTAGTCAAATCAAAATAGTCATTTACGGCTTGCTCTTTTAGTCTTCGGTAGTTCACATGAATGTCTGGTTTCACAGTCAACGTAACAGAATCGAACGATCTAGAAGGCGAACTAGACAAAACAATAAGCACAAAAACAAAAACACTAACAAGACAAAGGCTCAACCATATCCTTTGCAGCCTAGACCTAGGGCCAAAAACCAAACTAAGTTTTCTGATCAAAGGCCTTCTCATATCCAAATGTGCAATCCACTTCCACAATCTGGCTCACAAAATCACTATCTAAAACAGTAAAACCATAAAAGCTTTCCGAACTCTCACTTAACAAAGTGTCAACTTTCAAAGGCAAATGAAAGTTATCTACAACCATAACATCAAATTCCAAAATCTCATCTCACCAAACCCTAAATCAAGTCAAACACCATATCATAACCACTAGTTAAGTAGATCAAGCAACCAATGAGCCTCAAATTTTCCTCAATTTCCAGTACTTCAACAGCCAAAATGCCAGCAGAAATATCTTCAAATGATCAAATTAACCTAAAATTATCATCAAATCTTCGTATTACAACCTTATAACATGAAATTGCAAACGAACATACACAATTTTGAAACTGACACCGAAATTCTCACTTTCTAATAATGGAGACGGATCTGAACCAACCAGATACGAACGAAATCAATCAATATAACTGAAAAAACAGGTAATGCAATAAATATACAGTTAGGCAAAACAATCTAACCGGACTATAAAATAATAATTCGAAACAACTACCGTAATTGTTAGGGTTTACCAGGCGGTTGAATGTGGTGAATAGATTCAACGGTATGTGTATACGTATATGCGTAGATTCGGTTAAGCTTTTTTGGGGATGAAGCTCGACATTAGTTTTGATTATCATTGACGATGAGAGAGATGGAGAAGAGAGAGAAAGCAGTTTCTCTCGGACGAGAACGAGTCCAGTCATTTCGGTTAATAGTTTTTTTATTTTCAAAGTTATTCAAAATTTAATTTTTTTAATTTTTAGATTAAAGGCGTCCGATGCGACGGAGGACATAATACATTAATACAAACACTATTAAAACGTATGATCACGTATTGTTTTTTTTAATTAAAAAAAGCTATGGTAATATCATACTCAATTTAAAGATAATAAAATGTTTGATTTTATTATGTAGTTTTTATTTTTAAATGTATATATGAAAAAGTAATGATCATTTAAAATTGTAAATGAAATTAGTTTATAAATTAACGATATGTTTTAAAGGGAAGTAGAAAAGTATTTATTTTTACTATTAAAGCTTTCTATATTATTTCAACCTTTAAAGCTATATCTTTGTCCAATTAGGTATTTTGGATTTGTTATTCAACTTTTTAACATTTTGGATTTAGAAGGATTTTTGGAATTCATTTTGGTTTTGATGTGAATTTTGAAAACATTTTGGTTTGTAGGTTTTTCGTTGGTTGTGAAAGCGGACTCAACAAATCCATGGACATGTTAAAGAGGCTTAACCCAATCCTTTGATAGAAGTTGCGCGCTCTACTCACAAGATTATTTTTCTTTTCTAGTAATTTATTTAATATATAATTTGATTTTTTTAATAACTTGTAATATTTAATTTATTTAAAGAAAATCTAAATACACTATTTTGTTTAATTTTTTTATCGACATTCCGATATAAATTTTATTAAAAATCGAGTTATTTTCTAAATAAGTATTTTCTGTTCTCGTAAATATAAAAACTAATTTATTTACGAGAACGTTAAGTCATCTCACTGTTGTTGATGCTTTTATGTTATTTCCACGTGACAGCCGGTTTTGTATGCATGGTAAATCACTAAATTATCATCATCTTCCATATTTCCTATATAATGTAGGTATCCTCTCCTCCTAGGTGTCCCCCCGCACCCCCCACAAAGGCATGCTTCCATTCACGTGTTCTTCTTGGTCGTACGTATTTATTATATATATTATCTTTTATATCTTATTATTTTATTGAACACACATAGTTTTAAACTTTGTAAAAGACTCCATTAAACATTGTTATCATATATTAAATCATACAACTAACTAACCAAACTTGAAACTACAAGTGATTGTTTCTTATTTTCACAACCGATTTTAGCTGTCTTAGTGTTTTTGTGATTCATAAATTTATTCCAAATATAGTATCAAGAAGAAAATACCAACAAAAATGTCTTTGAATCGGTTCGGTCTGGTTAATAAGAAACAAGAATACAGACAGGTTCAACCGTCTGCACTATTGATACCATGGGAACCAAACCGGTAAGGTGGCTGGTTCTGACCGGCAAAGGCTAATCAAATCGGAAACACAATTAAGTTAAGTTTAGGTTCAGTCAAACCACATAGGTTAAGGGCATCTCTACCGTATAAGCAACTAAAGCAACCGATTTATGTCCTTAAATTTTAAGGGTCCCAAATGTTAAGAAACTATTTTTATCTATATTTTAAGCTGAAAATATGTGATAGTCCACTAATTTGTGTTTAGAAAGAAATGAGAAAAAATAACAAAGTGATTGAAGTTTATTTATTGGTTCATGTAAAAAAATTGGCTTAAACACTAGTATTATACGTTTTGACGCTTTATAAAATTACATTTTAAAAACTTTCATATACTTAGAAAATTTTGACAAATGGCCTTAATTTTCAAGTTCGATTTAGGGCACAAAATATGTTGAGGTGCCTTATAAGAGGTTAGGTTAAAAGTTCCTTAAAATACAAAATACAACCATTAAGTTGTTGAGACACAAGCTCTAAGAGAGTCCACAAGAATATCCTAATTTAGTGACCGGCCTGCATAAATCAAACACAAAATCTAAGGACAGTCCACAAATTACTTGACAAACTATGAATAAGTAAAAATTAGAGATGACAAAATAGACGGGTTGGGTTCAGCTTCAAGTTAACCACCAATGGTTTTTTTTTGTTTATTTCTGAAACCGATAAACAAATCTATCTAAACTAGTAAAAGAGTAAAAAATAGTGACACGTGTCGCTTTCACATTCATCCTCACGAAAACTTTTCCGCTCATTTTCCATTTACCCATTTTAATTTTCTATAATAATATTTGTTTCCTATTTTGAAACAAATTATTTATTGATAACTTACATATTTATTGAGAAAATATTTCAAATTTTAACTTATTATTTCAAAATTTAAAATTATCTCACTCTTTTCATTTATGAATAATTTATAAATTCATAAAAGTAATTCAAATTTTAAATTGTTTTCTAAATTCTCGATTTTCAATTTGAATAGTAATATATATGATAGCTTATTCGCTAATTTTCTAATCTATCCATCTTTTAAATAAAAGTAATCTGAGACACGTGTTACTTTCTGATGTCTTCATATCATTATTTTCTCGTCTTTCTCTCATATTAAATGAGCAACACGAGTGCCTTCTCATCGATATTTAATATGACTGTAGTTATAGGTAATTATTATATTATTAACTAAATGATTTAATATGAAATTAATAATGAATAGTAATAATTTATGACGTTACTTATCAATTTTAAAAAAATAAATTTAATATATCAACAAGATTGTTTTTGAATTTTAATTACTACCGTTATTTTAACTATATTAATAATTCGTTTCAATTTTTATCTACAAAATTTTGAATTTATAATTTTGTTTATCAACAATTAATTATTTTTATCATCAAAGTTTATCTTATATAATAATTATTTTATTACTATCATATATATTGTATTTCCTTTGTTTTTGAAGTGTATGTATTTTGACACTTCTACAATATCATCCTTACATTCTTATACAATCTTCTATACTTAATAAATAAATAACCGTTTACGCTACATGTCACAATTCGGTGAGCTCAAGACTATTTTTCCAACTTATTTTTAATTCTTTTAACATTTTTTAAATCTTCATTGCCAACTTTTTTATTTTCTTAAGCTTATTTTTCCTGCTTATAATTTCTAAATTTTTATTACTAACTACTGCATATTTTATTTATTTAACCTGTGATATACACAAGGTTCTAACCTAGTTAATAACATACTTCTAAAAGTTCAAATTTTTCATACATGTCTTAAATTTCACTAAAAGTCTCTAAACTACCATATTTATTATTTACCCATTTCGTAATAAATAAATAAAATTATTAACTTATAACAGTTTGTTTCACTGAATAAACAATAGAATGTTATATAACTCAATGTAAAGACGTTTTCCTACTTGTTTATTCAGTGAAACACACTATTATAAGTTTTCAATATAGACCGGATGGATATGACATATTTAGTGTTCCGAAGGGTATATACGACGTTATGAATTAACAGAAAAATATATATGAATTGATCTCTAAAAAGTTATATTATCAAAATGATAATCTAATGCTTCTTAAATAAACAATTTTCGAGGTTCTAAACATCGTAAGATTCTAAATTTCACCCATCGGAGAAAGATATAATCAAAATCTTCAGGGCAGATCCTGAGGATTTAAGTGCCTCAGCCGAGCCGGAAAAAAGGCCCCTACAAATAAAATATATAAACTATTTTTTTTCAAACGACCATTAACGTTATAGTAATAAATATAGAAAAAATATAGTATGTTACATGGCATACCGTAATAGCTAACCGATTATTCGCGATGGTTTCTAATTTCTTTTTTATAATGATTAAAGAGGGCCCAAGTGCCCAACCATTATAAAGATTAAAGAGGGCTCAACCATTATAAAAAGAGCCAAATATGTTTTTAAGTTTCATAAAAAGGTCCCAATATATAAAATTTTATAAGAAAACATATATATATATATATATATATATATATATATATATATATATATAACATATATATCAATTTTTAGGCCCCTTAAAAAAATAATAGGATATCGTTTACCAAGATTTTCTAAACTTCAACTGGCTGTTCTCAAGGGTTCAATCGATTTTGTTGGTATAAATCATTACACAACATGGTACGCGTGGCATAACTCAACTAGAATCATCGGTGTTTTGCTCAACGATACCGTTTCGGGTTCGTTACTCTTCGTATGTCATCTAAAATTATCCCTTTAGGAGATTTGGTTAATCTACGAACCAGACTTTTTAAATCATGTGTATTGTTGAGTTGCACTGTAAAACTTAACAATATACTCGAAGTCGTTTAAAAAAGTCTTGTTCTCTCAGTGAAAGTAATCAACTGTCTAAAAATACGTCTTTTGGCATTTTTTCTTCCAGCATGGAAGGAGCGATCAGGTATTCGATTTTTTTACATGGTATGTGACTATGGGCAAAAATTGTCACCTTTACTTGCTATTTTTTTCTTTATATTGCAGGCACATTCGGTATGGTTATACATTGTGCCAAGAGGCTTTAGAAGCTTATTAACTTGTGTCAAGAACAGATATGGGAATCCTCTAGTGATCATCACTGAAAATGGTAAATTTTCACTATATGTACCACCATTTATGCAGAGAGTACATGTAAAGCATGCTTTTGTTCCCACAGGGATGGATGACCCAAACAGCCGATTTATCTCTTAATGATGCATTAAAAGATGAAAAGAGGGTCAAATACCATAATGACTATCTCACAAACTTGCTAGCTGCCATAAAGTAAGCCCATTTAAATCTCACTCTGCTTTAATTGTTTGTACAGTACAACTATCAATGCGTTAAGTTCGGGTTTTAGGGTTTAGTGGTTTTTGCTAACAGAGAGGATGGATGCAATGTGAAGGGCTATTTTGCTTGGTCTTTGTTGGATAACTGGGAATGGGCTGCAGGTTACAGTTCTCGGTTCGGATTGTATTTTATCGACTATAATGACAAGCTCAAAAGATAAAAGGACTCAGCGGTTTGGTTTAAGAATTTCTTAACCACGGGTTAGACGATGAAGATGTGACCATCAAATGAAAAGGAATACCAAGAATACCCTTGACTAATAATTTTGGATTTGTTTGTAATATATATGGATTATTTATACACAACCAGAAAAATAATGAAGTGATATAACACAGTGAACATTTGGTTGTATAAACTGAAGTTCAGGTTATACAGAGCCAAAACAAAAAAGCCTTGAATTTATTTTAGCTTGGAAAGAAATCATAAACTTTGGTCACAACCATCCAAATGGACACTCGTATTCTGCGAGATTTGTCGTGCAAAAATGGACGAGAACGTATAAATAAAAAGTAAATAAAAAAGAGTCTAGTAACGAAGCATGTAAGTGCGACGGCGGAACCAGTTGTAGTCTGGCAATAGTTTCACTGGCCCAGATGCTGCAATTACTATGTCCTGCAATCCCCAAAAAGAAAAAAAATTCAATACTTAAGTTAATAACGGACTGAGATCACATGAAACGAATTAGATTTGGCAAGATGGGTGGGGCAAGTAACGGGTCAAAACAAGTTTTGAAACTGGTTCTCTTTTAGTGTTGGTCTAAAAGAGTGTGGGCAGAACTACAAACACTTTTTTATTCATTTTTTAGAAACTTTAAAATATTACGTGTTAAAAGTCCCACAAAAGACAATATTATTACAAAAATAATCTAAATATTCAAATAAAACGATCAGGATTGAGACTCGTCTCCAGGTGACTTTCAACCCGTTCGACCCATTTGGTCCATTATCCTTTTAGCTAAATTTCTTTACAATATTTGAGAATTGAAAAAAATTATATTTTATAGTCTTACTAATTATTTTGATGCAATACTTAAACTGTCCCTCAAACCTACACATTCTCGTAGCAAGTTTAAACTTTGAATTAAAAATTGCTTGTTTTACATAAAGGATTAGAGTATTGTTATTTTCGTTTTTCAAACATTAGTAGAGAACCGACAACAATTCTACAGTTTTTTTTTCTATTCACAGATTTCTTCTAGTACTCGTCTATTTCTACCAAGTTTGTGTTATTAAATTTATCATCAAATCACAAATAGGAAATTAAAAAAATTTCTATCAGTCAGTCGAGCATAGGGCTGTAAACGAGCCGAGCCAGGCTTGGCTCGAGCTCGAAATTAAACGAGCCAGCTCGGCTCGATTTTTTTTTCGAGCTGAAAAGTTGAGCTCGAGCTCGGCTCGTAAAAAGCTCGAGCCAGCTCGTTTTTTTTTTACATAATAATATATATATAAACAACAAAAAAAATATTTTATTCTCGATTTGAAGTTGATTGTCTTCAAAAAACTAAATACATGAAAGGGACAATATATAAAATACAAAAAAAAACATAGATAACCCAAAACTTACAAAGTAGAGAGTAAATACAATTGTAGATAAAGTAAAATTTTAATCCAAAACTCAGAGTTCTTGAAAACAAATTAACTTAAAAAATCAAAACATCATATTTCAAATATAACACATATATAACATATATATATAGGGGCATGTTCTTTTGAGAACCAACCATATGTTGAGAACCGAAAGAACCGCACAAAACGTGTACATATCGCTTTAGTGAAAAAAGTAAAATTCAACAACAATGTTTTATTTATCTCTTCCCACTCTTAGTTTGAGTTTATCTCCTCTCTCCTGAATTTTTTTAAGAAAGGTATAAAAATATGCATATATGCATTCATTTGTGCATATAGTGTGAGTGCATATATGCATTTAAAAAAACGACTATAAATTCGAGGTCTTTTAAAACCAAACCTTAAACATATTGAAATGTACATGAATTCTAGTCAATTTATATTATAAATAGAGGAAGAGTTAATGCGGTTCTCACGGTTCTTAACATATTGTTGGTTCTCAAAAGAACATACCCTATATATATATATATATTAGTTATTTAGACGAGCCGAGCCACGAGCCGAGCCGAGCCACGAGCCGACCGAGCCAACCCTAGCTCGAGTTCGGCTCGATTACAATTCGAGCCAGCTCGGCTCGGCTCGTTTACAACCGAGCTTTTTTCGAGCCGAGCTTTTTCCGAGCTTTTTTCGAGCGAGCCGCGAGCTTTTTGAACAGCCCTAGTCGAGCAATGAGCATTCTAAAACCGAGCCTAAAACCCTATATAATATGGAATTATATACTCTATGTTAAGAGGTAGTACCTGGTCAAATACAAATCTGTTAGCTACACGTTTGATGGTAGCAGCATTGACTGCATCGATTCTGGCAAATAATTCAGTAAACGGGATTCTACGCCCATATGTAATCAACTGCATAGAAAGACAATTATATATGAAAATTAAAAACTTTTACAAACTTTATCACATCATAGTTCACAAAAATACAAAAATACAACGCTTACATTGTATATTTACATCAAGTCACGTGTACGGTATTACAAGGATAATATCTATTTTGTGATTGCATGTACACAAAAATTAATTGCTAAACATAAAAAACTCTAGTTTGGTGATTAAAAATAGAACATGCTGATAGAGAACACTGAACAAACTGGGTCAGATAAAGCTTTAGAAAAAATGTAACATTAAATTTCAATGACGTGCAAGTAATAAGCCGATAAAAGAAAATGTAAATGTAACATAAAACTACAAAGGTTTAAGGTTATATAAAATTATGTATCTGCAGTACCTGTCGTCCAATGTCTTCAGCAGTAGGGCTGGTTCCATCTATGTGAAGAAGCAATGAAGATTTAAGCTGCAAATAGTCGTAGATTGGTATTAAATAAAGCTCAATAGATATATTGCTCCTAGACATTAAAGGTTGTATATTCTACCAATTTTGTTATTTGATGCTGTTTTATCTTGCAATAAGCAAAAGAGATACGTGTTTACCAATATCTAGTTATCTACTTTGTCAGAAGTCCAAATTACATAAAAACCATCTGTGACAGTAATTAAATATTTTATTGGTTGCAACTAAACATGTCATCCAACACTCTAGAGGTGGAAACAAAAACTTGAATAAATAATTATGAGATTTAGGAACAAGATATTTAAAACAAGGAAATGGAAAAGCAGAAGTACCTGATTTTGAGCACGAATAACATCATCATCATTGACTTTGTAACATAGTTTGCTTATCTCTTGCATTATTGCAAAAGCCAAATCATCCAAGCAATCAGGCTACATAATTAACAAAAAAAATTAAGCTGGCAATCAATAATCAGAAATCCAATCTTGATGAGTAGTAAGAAAGCACTATATAGCAGTAATTAGCACCAATAATAAATATTAGTGATCTAACTAAAATATTAACTTAAACTCACCTTAGCAACAGCATAGACACCAAATAATCCAGTGTCCTTATAGTTGGTGTTGAAAGCCATCATGCTCTCGGCAAGTTCACTAATCCCCACCAGCTGAACGAGCTGAGACCTGTCATAGTTTCCAAGGATTGAAATAAAACCAAAGCCAATATATATGTGCAATAATAACAATATAAATCTATACGCAAGTTGGAAGCTAAGAAATAAGCAAAGTCTGAACAAAAACAAATCATTGCTCAGCTTCTGATAGAATCGATCAAGGCACCCGCACCCACAACCCCACCAACAGCAATTGCAAGAATACTGCACTGCCAATGATACCCAAAGAAAACGGACCAAACAAATATGATCCCTAATTTATTACAATTGCCTATCGTTGGGTTTGCCCAACCAAAAAAAAAAAAAGAAAAGAAAATACCAACCCCATATGTTTGCCACCACCAGCAGTTTTGTTCCATGATCCAAGCATAGCTTGTATGACCATTAAAGCAATAGAATCTGGATCTGTCCATGATGCTCCATTGAAGGCAACAGCAAACTGAGCAAGAGGCACATCATCATCCCTCATACGAACCTGATCATTTCACAGTTTCAGTAAACATTATATTAATTATCAGGAAAATTTTTCAAATGTAAAAAAATTCGAGCCTTGGTAAACTATACACACCTCAGAACCAGTGAATATTGCAGGCTCCTTTTCTACCAATTGTGTTGTAGTTATAGGATTGACAGATAGTTTGGTGAACATATTCTTCACCTGCTCTACAAGATCTTCATGCTTAACAGCTCCAGAGGCTGAAATTACCTGCGACAGATAAATAGATAAAGAAAAGTTACATCATTTACATCATATTATAGTAGTAACTAAAACAGGAATTAGAAAATTAAACTTTGATGATGAAATGCATTGATATACAAGTTGAGTACCATTCTGTGGGCTGAATAGTGGGTTGAAATGTAATCTTGAATATCTTTCTTTGTTATCTTCCGGATGTTTTCAGCAGGTCCAAGAATGGTCCTACCAAGAGGAGTGTACTGGAATGCAGTAGCATGCAAATGATCAAAAATTACTTCCTCGTCCAGTGCTTCCACCTGAAACCAACATTGCAGAAATATATAGAACATTCAGTAAGACAGCTGCTAAAAGATTATACTGTAGCAAATCAAACATAGTAGCAAAATAATTATATTGATTACAGATACTAAAAAGCGATCACCCTTTTCCTCGAAACAAATATAAGAAGAAAGGTTGAGATGTAATTGCTTGAAGGCCAAAATAATCCTCATGCTTTTCCTCGAATCAAATTTATCAATGTGTAGCCGTGTATAACAAAGCAGCACACATGGATTAGGCAAGTTTGTTTAAGTGCACCAAGCTCAAATATGCCAACTTAAACCTTATGAGGTATGTCCACAAGGAGGGATCAAAATGCAGAAAGTTAAATGTAAAGCTAAGTAACGAACCACATAGGAAAACAATTGGCAAAAAACTCAATCAGTTCATATAAGCAATATTGTTATATTGATGTAAAAGCATTCAGCAACCACATTAGAACAACTCTTAAAACTAAGTCTTATGCATCTAGTATCATGCAATACTAAATTGAATCTTATCCATAGCATCATGTGGTTTATAACTAGGTAGGCAAAGGAGCAAAAGGATCGACTATTGCCTAGGCGCATGGCAGAAAAGAAAATGCATGACCGAGACAAAGGAAATGCAATAAAAACAAAAGATTAGGAAATCTAATATAATTAGCAGTTATAATCATCCAACTAATATCAAAATTTGAAAAGCATTTTAAAATAATCCTATTAAAAAAGTTTCTAACATAACGAGCTGTGTACTAGTTATAACTGTTAAGTTATGGGTCCCATTAATAGCAGCCTCTCTATCTCTGGGATAGAGGTAGGGTTTTCCCTTATCTTATCCTCCCCAGACCCTACTCCACAAGTGGGATATTACTAGGTACGTTTGTTTCTTAGGCCCTAGCTCTCTGGAGCTACTCCCTAGGTGCACTCCTATTGCACATTTGAAAAATAGATTCAGAATTTTGGTTCCACCTTTAGTTTACCTCTCGACCAGCATGGAGATGACAGAAATACACTTTAAAGATCTTAAAAGTAGAAATTACCATGTAAAAAGGATTCCAAAATGGAACATCAAATACACAGATTAACTCCCACCTCTACTGTAGCATATAGCTCAAATCCTAATGCCACCTGTTTTAAAGTTTAATTCAAATGACCACTTGCCCAAAGACCATCAGTGTTCTAAAACTCAAGTAGGATATGCATAATACCATACTACCATTACTAAACACATGAGATGCATTCATCAGTGTTCTAAAATTCACGTAGAAAATGCAGCAAACCAATGTAACTCCTAACGAAAAATAGTGGAAACACACCTACCTGTTCCATCTCACGAAGAATCACACCACGCTCACGGTTAATCAGTTTCTCTTCAAAAGTGGAATTCTGCAATATATCCGATAAAATATCCAGCGCCTTTGGCACATCACCGCCCAGCACTTTAGCATAATAAGTCGTCTGCTCTCTCGAAGTGTACGCATTCAAATGCCCTCCCATATCCTCAATCTCCCTCTCCAAATCCCTAAACGACCTCTTATCCGTCCCTTTGAATATCATATGCTCCAGAAAATGCGCAACGCCGTTCGTCTCATCCGTCTCAAATCGCGACCCGGTGTCGATCCACACGCCGACGGTGGCCGTCGGAGAGGAGAGATTAGACTCGGTGGCAACACGGAGGCCGTTAGGGAGAGTGGTGACACGTGTCTCGGGGTATGTGAGGATAGATGTGTGATCGGTTAGGGTAGGGTGTGGAGAGTTGTGTTTCAGAAACCTAGGGTCAGGGTTTTCGAGTCGTTTGAGCCTCGATTTAACTTGTTCAGCGACGCGATCGTAGATCATTTGGTTAGGGTGTGGTGGAGCGGGTGTGGGAGTGTCGGAGACGCTGGCGACGGCGGTGGAAGCGGATCTGGTGGCGGTGACGGCGGCGGCGAGAGGTCGATGAGAGCGGCGGGAGAGCTTGAGGAGGTGGCGCATCGCCATGGCTGGGGTTTGTGATTCCAATCTGAAGCGAGATCGGAGATTATTAGGGTTAGATTGACGAGAAGAAGATTTAATAAACGGAAGAGAACCAAAAACAAATGGCTGAAATATTCCTTCTATTTTTTCCACGGGTTTTCGAAGCAAAGAAAACGGGTCGGGTCGAATAGGTCACGGTTTCGTTCAATTACGAGTTTGGTTAAGCGCAAGTTTACCATCGACTCTGAAAACAGGTGAATTCAATCTAATTTTAATTAATAAATCTGATCATATCTTGTGACAATCAAATATTTTCAGTCTTTATATGACAATGTTATTTATAAAAAAATATATATAAATGGTGTTTCAGTGGCAGTTCGATTTAGTTAAATTCGGTTATTTATGCACATGTTACTGTAGTCGAACAATAAATCGATTATAAAAAAACCAGAAACGCCGAATCGGATTCTCAATCGATTCGACTATTTTGATTATGGTTAAGTTATTCGATTTATCTACTCCTCGTATCAAAAATAAAATAGTGATCTTTACGGCTAAGAAAAAAAATTTGCTGTGAAGGGATGACACTGGATCCTTTAGCCGACATTAGCTCTGGACCAACCATTTACTGAGCATATTAACTTTGGACAACTAGCCACGGAGCACCATAACACGGACCAATAAGTTCGGAGCATATTAGCTTTGAACCAAGTCAACGACTAATTAATATTATGACAACATTAAATAATCTAACCACATGAATGATAACAACGAACACATAGTCTTCAGTCAAAAAATCGATCCACTAGACGGTACTCAAACCATTGTTGCATTCGTCGTCGTTATGTGTAACACGTGCCTATACAACATTTATAAGAGAATAGTCCAAAATATGACCTTACAAATAAACACTTGTATACATCATATACGAAGGGATATTCAATACCTTTTCAATTACTATGCATATGCCATTCAATATTTTTTTTCTAGATACTCTTTTCTCAAGTATAAGTCTTACGATAAGGAAATATGTTTCCTTATTATGGTGAGACTAACAACCTTCAGGGGTGTCTTCGAGCACAAGCGGCATCAGCGGTCGCTTGAGGCTCGTTTTTGCGAGTCCCAAATTTGAAAGAAAAATTATGTGTATATATATAAATATATATTTTTTAGTTATTGTTATTACAATTATCATTAATCTATAGGAAAAAAATATACGTAATGACCCATTTTTTAGTACTCGTCTAGGACATCTGAAATCTCGAAGACGTCCCTGACAACCTTTTACGGTGCATTGCCAACCTCTCAAACACTATTGCCAAGATGTTTGTAGCTACAAATTGGAAATCTAAAGCTTTAATTTTAAATTAACATATTAAAAAATAATAACAATCCATTTTTAATAAAAAACTAAATTTCTTGCCACTTGTCACTCACACATTCAACCTCACATTTTTTTCCCGCATCTTTCTCTTATTAAATACACCTCTTTTTTAATAATAGTTTATATTTAAAGAAAAATATTAATTATATTAATTAAACACATTTTATTTAAATTATCTCTTATTTTAAGAAATTATAAAATTTAATTATGTAACTTTTGTTTTTAACCAAATAGTGATGTAAGTCAAATTATAAAATTAATGTATTAACCATGTGTAATATACAGGTTTTTAAATATATAAACGTTTTATTACTAAGTATATAGCGTTATATTTTATCAATCCGTGTAATACACGTGTTTTTTAAAATACAAACTTTTTATTACTAAATATATAATATTATATTTTATCAACCCGTGTAATACACTGGATTTTAACCTAGTATTTTATATAAACTTTGAAGTATGTTTTTTTATTTTGTAAACAATAACTTTTTTAACAGTTTTATTTTTATATAACTTTATTTTATAAGTTTTTAAAAACGTTAATTTTTTTAGACGGTTTAAAGTATTTCATGGGCAGAATTCTAGTTTAATAATTGATGAAAAAATAACACATGGCATATAGTGTTACGGCTTTTTTCGCCCGTGGTAATGTTGCCGAACCCGGTTTCTGAACCCAAACCGTTTCTGTTGCATTCGATAAACAAGAACCGTGTCCTCTTTCCCCTTTTCGTCGTCATCTTCCAAATCTTTCTCAGATCAAGTTTCAGTTACTGTTTATTCGTCCATATAGCCGCTTCAACTGATTCGTTATTCCTTCAATTCCGTCATCCTCTATCTATTGATTTAATTATTTCATTAATTCACTTATCTTACCAAATTTAGGGTTAGGGTTTATCCGTCGATGTTCAGATTCAGACCTGTTATCCTCCAATCAATCTTCTCAACGGATTCTTTCAGTCGCTGTAAAATTTTCCATGTCGTTGGTTCTTGAATTTGTAGATTTTCGTCTAATTTACACTTAAGGTTTTTGAGTTGCTCGCTGCTGTGAAACTTCGTTGTTTCTGTAAATTAGTTGGGGGATTCGGTAAGTTTGTTGCTTAATCATGATTCCGTTATAATTTTAATGCAATATTTATTAGTTCAAGCACAGGTAAACACTTAGGGCTTGATTTCAATTAAAAAAATTGGGATTTTTTTCCTCGTTAGTGAAGTTAGCTGTGAAAACCTGAACGTATGTAGGATTTAAAGATTGAGCTCGTTTGGAATTGAAAATTGAGGTTTATGGATATATGAACTGGTAGTTTCTACTTGTGATTATGAATTTATAATTGAACTTGTTATAAATTAATTTTATAGTTTTTATTTTGTTGAAAATCTATTTTATATTAATTTTATAAGGTGTATTTTTGTTGAAAGTCTATTTTATATTGTTTATAATGTTTATTTTTTGTTGCATTAATCTGTTGTTATATTTTAAAAGCTTTGCCTCATAAAACTACTAGCGTTTTCAGAACCTGACCGGCCGGTCGAACCGGGAACATGACACATAACCGGTCCGGTTTTATTTGAACTGACCGGTTAGCGGTCGGACTGAATTTCAAACTTTTTTTGTGTATTTTTTTCTTCAAAATCTCATATTCTGATTAATTTAGCCTTTCAAGTTGCATATTTTTATTTATTTAAACCTTTATATGTCATTAAAATTCTAAATTTACATAAAACAAAAAACGTTTTTATATTTTGTATCTATATAAATAGTTTTAGTTTTTATATTATTTATGACGTCATCCGGTTCTTAAATCCGGTCCAGTCGATCCGACCAATGAACCTCTATGATGGCCGATTCGTTGTCTGGTCCAATTCTGAAAACTACTTTTAGTCAACCATATGTGAAATGAAACCATGGGCAATCATAACTGATTGATAAAAAAATCCAGTTGTTTGATACTTGCGCATATGTACGTTCATATTATGTTGAGGCATATTAAGCTTAATGCTTGCTTATATCATGTGTATGATAAGGGTCAGAGATTTATCATTATATTTTTCTGCACATCCTGTCGAATATCGATGTTGCTATACTCTTTACACGTGTTGGCGTGTTGCAGGTTGTGATGGGAACCAAACGGCCTTTTGACGGGGACATCCAAGAGTTTATCAAGTATCCAATGTATCTTGAAAATGGGAATAAGCCTGATTCATTTGGGGATGAGAAACAATCTCAAAATGCTGTGATTGCAGGTAAGAAAATATTGATAAGCTGTTATACGCGTATCTATGGATCCACTGATCTGGTTGCCATGATGTTATTCGTTCATTTTTACTATTTTTTTTGTACATTTGTATCAATTATCTACATAGTATAGTCAATATGCAGGATGTGGTGTTGAGCTATAACTATTAGAATAGGTATTCTATCTTAGTTGCATTATTGAGACGTAGATGTCGAACCCTATTAAAATAAATGAAAGTCCTTGGATCAGAAATAGAGAAAGATAATGTCTAACCTAAGTTTCATGGTATAGGCGAAGGTGGTGAGAAGTTCATTGCTATCCCGGATATGATTGAAAAGGCGCTTGAAATCAGTGCTCCCTTACCACTAGTGACGGGCATCACTAGTCGTGAAGAAGCTTCTGGGCCTGGGATTGGGGCCGTATTTTGCTCAAATATTTTCTCTGATTTGTTTGAGTTCAACATGCCGAGGCGATCACTAGTTCATTATGATGATACATGTTTATCTTTGTTAAATTGCTCCCCTAGAAAAGAAGTTCCCATTGGACCAGAACATCAAGCTGATGTTCCTGAATTTGATTCACATTCAGCTAGAAATTACATATCTTACAATGGAAGAGAGCAAATTTTGGCGGGCGTTTGTGTCATTTCAAATCAAGAGGACGACACCGTGATTTTGCAAACTGACTGCAAATGCATGGATGATGGTTCTATTAGATGTGTGCAACAACATGTCAATGAAGCCCGGTTGAATTTAAAAGAATCTTTAGGGCTCGAGAAATTCATTAATTTGGGATTTAATACCATGGGTGAGGAAGTTGCTTGTAATTGGGTTGATGAAGAACAACATTTTCAAGATATTATTTACTCTAATCCCTCTTCTCATGGTAAAAGATTCTGGGAGGTACTTTCAATCGAGTTCCCGACCCGAACAAAAAAGGAACTGGTAAGTTATTATTTTAATGTTTTTATTTACCGAAGACGTGCGATTCAGAATAGATCACAGTTACTGGCAATAGACAGTGATGATGATGAATGGTGGGGAACCAAAACAGGGTCATCTGAGGTTACAACACAAAATGAAGATCTTGTTGTAATTGGACCTTTAGTAGACCATGGAGATCATGATCATCATCATGATTCTTCATCTGAAGATGGTGATACTGTTGGTGTTAAAGAAAATAATTTAAGTAATGGAAGCCCGTCAAGTAATATACGCGATGACAGAGTTACAAGTCAACGTGAGCAAGAAAAGCCTGTAGTAGCAAACGGTGTCGGGTTCAAATCTGAATCATATTTGCATTGGGACTCGACAATGGGTTCAACAAACGGTGTTGATCTGTTGCCGACGTGCAACATGATTGATGAAATATTTGGGTCTTCAGGCAAAAGCGCTTGACAGAATGCAGTTTTGTTAATGCCATGGTAAGTTAAGAAAAATCCCCTTGTACTTAACTGTACATTAATTTTGTGATTGGAATTGTATTTTGTTGTTGTCTTCTGAGTAGGTATGTTTTATAAATACCCACTGCTATTAGATTGTTCAAATATGTTTGGATGTCAAAAAGTTCAATAGCAAGATAATTTATAAAGGGGTGTTCACGGTTCAGTTCGGTTTTCAATTAAAATTTTGGCTTGAACTGTTGACTACTCTTTTGGGAAAAGAAAAACCAAACCGGCCGGGTTGGGTGGGCCAGCTAAGCCTGCTTGTTTTATTGGTTGTGTGGTTTAACGGTTAGGTTTTGGCGGTGTGAACTGATTTATTTGTTTGCTTTTTTCAAAATATTAGTTTGTATTAAAAAATTTAAAATGATAGATGGTTCATGAAAAATAATACGTATACATAAATACGTATTTTAAAAATAAAAAAATAGACGAAAACAATAAAGGTTAAACAACTAGTTTGGTGGCCCGTTCAAGTTTAAAACCGGACAGGACCAATCATCAAACTGTCAACATACCGTTTGGATCTCAAACCGACCAAACTGCCTGACGCGATTAGGATATTTGGCTGGTTTTAATGATTTCTGATTTTTTAACACCTTAGGATAACTTTTGTTGATCCTGGTCGGCTGGTCCTTAAAGATGCAAAAATGGGGGTCCAAAAAACTGGGCCTGGACTGTTCTAATTTCAGGCTTTATTTTTTATTTTTTATTTTTTATAAAACTATGTTGATGGAAAAGTTTAACATAAGGTATATAAATTGATTTTAAATAATAACATAGACTTATACATTGCTTAATTTTGGTCAATAATAACTTCGAAATTCAGAAAGTACTTCTAACGATTAATATATAGAAATGAAACTCAACTAGTGAACTTTTTTTTAATTAAGGTCTTTCAAGAAAAGAAAAAAAAAACATTATTATTTTGGGTAAATCAGGTCATGTCTTGTTGTGGAGTACCAAACTCGAGTCTAGCTAGAATAGTTTAGACGTAACCATGTCCGTGATGATGTGGTTTACCCTCTGAGATACGCCTATGCAATAAAAGTCCTGCACGGGAGATCTCAGATGTGCGGTAGGAGGCTAACCATGGGGAACACACTCAAGGAGAAGAGTGGTGTGCCTTGGGGAACTTTACATGGAGAAGAGTAGATGAGTATTTGATATTTTATGTCGATTTTTATGCGAGTAATGACATCTTGAAAAGAACATAAGACCATAGCGTGGGTATACCCACAAACCCTATTGGTAATGAGTAATGGGCACATGAGGGCATGAGGTCTGTTGCCATCCCTTCTCGTCTTCTTCTCAAAACCCTAACTCACGTGTTTATCCGTCTTTGGTAAATCATAACCCATCAAAATTAGACCTATATATAGAAAGGGGGTCCAAGTAAGTTTTTGCAAGGGAAAACTGGAAAAGATGTTGGAGGGATTCGACAGAAAAGGTGTTGTCACTAAAGACACTCTGTAGGAACAGGTGGTGGTTCCACGTAATCAATCCACATTAACTTTTTGTTGATTTTTTATCGGTTGCGGGTCGAAAGGACAATTAGCTATCTTTAATTTGCTAATTTTTTTTTGAAATTTGTATTAGTATATTTTAATCTTATATTCTCACAAATATGTTAGAAACACGTGTATTGCGCGGATTGAATAAATGAAATATTAAATAGTTGGTAATAAACATATAAATAAAAGAAATAGTTGAGAAAGAAAATATTAAATAAAAGAAATATTAGTAAATGAAATATTAAATAGTTAAGAAAAATATTAAATAATTGAATAAAGAAAATATTAAATATTATAAAAAAAGTAAGCACGAAAAAGAATTATGGCCTTATAAAATTATGATAATTGTTACAACCAGTTACTTATTTATCAGATATAAATTAATATTTCCTTGTAATATAGACCGGTAACCAATATATTTCGTAAATTTGATCTGATAGGGTCATAGATGAAAATACTGTTATGTGCATTCTAAAACCACATAGCCTCATCGCATGCATGGTCATACTAAGCAAAAGGAGAACGTGGCCAATTCATTTATTTTGTTTTGTTTCCTATTTTATTTCCATTTTCTTTTCCATGTTGTTAGTGGGCTAGTGGTAGGTTTATTTCCATTTAGCATTCGTATGTAAGGCTATATATATTAGCCATAGCTTTTCAAGTTTGATTATGAATGAAATGATTTAGTCTAATTCTCTCTAAATGTTCTTCTGGTCATCTCTGATCCTCATTCTGTTTATCTGAACCAGATCGGTACACATCAAATACCTAGTTTGAGAACTCTTTAACCATTTTTAAAAGTCTAGGGGTTTATGTTGATCACTTAAAACATGTAAGAGCTCGTTTTTTTTTAATATGGAATCCATTAATACCTCGTTTTAGGACAAGCTAAACTACTTCTAACAATTTGCATAACTTCGTCATAGACGGAGCTTGAACCCTTGATCTTAAGGGAGTTTCACTACATTTTGTGACCAGCTAAACTGCTCCCAATAATTTGCACAAGTTCGTCATAGACATGGCTTGAACCCTTGACCTTAAGGGAAGGTTCATCACTTTAACTTTAAATGGCTTTGCCATTGGACCGAATCCCCCACCCCATGTAAGAGCTAGATGACGCCCCTAGATACCAACGTTTCGTCATTATCAAAAGTTAGAAAGTTGTTTATAGTGTCATGTGTCATGTGTGTATGTTGACATTGTGGAGGAGGACCAAGATAAACACCACGTTTCATCAAATTGAAGATTGAATTCGAATCTTGAGGGGTTATCTAACAATCACGTGTATAGATTCTTTTTATTTCCTTTGGCAAGAAGTTCTAAACCTAAGTTTGTATTGTTGGTAAAATATGACTTGGGTAATAGAAATTGATTGATGATTACACATTTAGTAGGTTAGAATTATTACTAAGGATGGTTAAAAACCATTAGAGGTCAATGATTTCCATTACCTCTTAAAAATCAAGAAGATGGGTATTTGGGCTTTTGATGAACTTTAACTTAAAACCCCAAATTTTAGATATTATGAGATGATTGGTGGTTAATGAATTGAGAACATCACAAATGATGTTTTAATAACAATTAAAACTCACCACTCTTGTATATTATGTTTAAATCAAGTTTTAGCAAGGTGTGTTCTTTGTAAGGTATATCTAACTTTGACCCAAATATGGATTTTAAATAAAAATGAGTTTTAATCATCACAAATTGATGTAGATAAGGTAACATCACTATTATGATGTGTTTAGATCAAAAGATTTGGTTAAAGAAAGAAATTGATGATTTTTGGTGGAAATAATGTTTTACATAAAAATGGTGAATTGGCATGTTAAGATAAGAATGCAATTTAAACAATCACTTGCACTTATCTTAATATGTTCAAAGGGTTAGAAATGCAAATGAAAGCGATCTAAATTAATTATGCAAGTTTGAGTTTCAAACGGGTTAAGATAAGAATCAATGGATTCATATCTATATCTATACATACTAATAAAACAAGGTTTTCTTTAGCCACGTGTCACTCATCTAGCCCACTTTCATTGTCTTTTTTCTGCCTAAATGCAATCGGGTCAACACGCGGGTATGGACGGGTAAAATTATGACCCATAATGAGAACCGGATTTATCACATTCTATTCCAATCTAGGGTTTCATTGTTTCTAACATATCGTCGCTTCACCATCTTCCTCATCTTCTAGGGTTCAATGAATAGATCGACGCCATCGACGCCGCTTCACCATCGTCCTCATCTTTTATGGTTCCATGACTAGATCGATCATCTCCTCCACCGTCTCCTTACATCCTTCGTCTTTTATCTTCGATTAATTCGTCCAGGTAACCCGATTAATGCATTATTTCGTCTTTTATGTTCGTTTTTTGTTTACATCCTTCGATCTTATGAAACAGGAACTAATTTCAGTTTCTTATTGATTTATGTCTAGATCGATCAACTCCTCCAACGTTTCCTTACATCCTTCGTCTTTTATCTTCAATTAATTCCTCCATGTTACCATAATAAAACATTAGTTCGTCTTTTCTGTTCCAATTTTTTTATACATCCTTCGATTTTCTGTTAACAGGATGTAATTTCATTTAATTATCGAAAAATAAAGCATAATTTCAGTAATATCTAGAGGGGGACTACATAGTCCTTTGCTAATCCGACGATACACGCGTTGTTACACATAGGGGGTAAAACTTAGTCACCTTATTTTTTACGGATGGTATTTGAGATCAGAAGACAAATAGTAGTTGAACTCACAAGAAAAATAAAGCATAATTTCAGTAAATGTGTTAGTTTTTGAAGAAGAACTGCTCTTCGATTAGGCTTTGCAATTAAAAACATATACAGTTTTAGTTTTTGAAATTTCACTTTCTGATAACAGGATTTTTTGTTTACACCACAACAGATTTCTTTAAAAATATTGTTTAAGTTCATATTCTGTTAGGGTTTTGTTTATCTGTTTGCCCATGTTTGTTTAAAGTTTTGTATATTAACATTCAATTCAACTTTGTATATTAACATTCAACTTTGATAGAGATGACAATGCAAACTGCTTTGGACTCTAAACATGATGATGAAATGACTTCAGATCCTAATGTTTTGGTTATTTGCGAAGAGGTAAAAGTATTTAAAATTTAGGCAAAAACTTTGAATTTGATTTACCTGATTATCATATTTTCATCTTTAAGCTAATTTAACAATAAGATATACTACTTCTTAAATTAGATAAACCTTGATGTTTTTGTTATTTTCTATTTGGCAAGAATAACTCGATGAGGAGTGGTCCGACGGTGGGTTCCGGTAGTGTGGTCTTTCACTTCGATAAGGTAATCCTCGTATAATCTTTGTGCATTTATTTTCTATTTGGCATGTGTTGTATGAGAACCCGATAGAGGGTTTCGGTTGGTGTGCTTCGGTGGTGGCTCGGCTACAGGTGTGGCAAGGCGTGCGATGGTGAGGACCGGATGTTTTTTATGTCCGTTATAAGCTACTGTTTGTGTATGGTTAGAATGATAATTGATTATTTTTAAATTGAGTCTGGTGTTACTGTAATGAATATTCAAAACAATTTCGTATTTGGATTACAGCATGCGAAATGGTTTGCCCATTTGAGTACTAAGATAATTGCATGTTAATGTTCTGGCTGATTTTGAATATGTGTTTTTTTTTTGCGAAATCTGAAACAACAAAATTTATACAAATCTCAAAGAGCAAAAATTAAATAATAATTCTGATTTGTAATGTCTTTAAATATTAAATATGATGTTTTTTGATGATCCAATGCACTTTTCAATCCTAATAGTTTGTATCTTTATGTACTTCTTCTGTACTTAAACAAGCTGCAAGCATTAGTTTTATATCCACTGTATTCTTGAGTGGCATGAAACTACTTTTTTAACTTAAAGTAATCACATTCCTTAGTTCATGACACATGTTTTGGTTGTTGGTGGAAATTTTCTTTAAGGTCACAAAGAATGCCCTTAGCAAGTGATTGTGTTGAAGGGTCCATCCAGGTATAAAATGTCATATCCTAAAAGTAAACTTTGAACAAAAGTTTCTTTGTCATGATGACTTAATACATTGATTTGTTTGATAATGTGGTTGTTATGGAGTTATAGTTCTATGTTTAATTGTTCAATAGTTATTTCTATTTGATGTAGAATAGTGGGTCTAACCTTATAAAATGTGATGTTAATATTTGATTAAAATTGTATGGATAAAGAATGTTGCTTGTTATTGGTTGGTGTCTAATTGTTTATGCCTTATGTTATATAATTTTGATCTTCTTGCTGGTGTTTTTAATTTATTAAACATGTCATATTGAAAACTGTATTTAAATTGTTTGTGCTATCAATTGAATCTGCCATATTGATTGTTTATGCTTTTGCATTTGATCATACGTGCTTTTTTTCATTATTTTAATTTACTAGCTTGTAAGAATGAACAACTTTGAATGCTTAATCAGAAATATAGTTGGTGAATTGTGGCTTTTGATAGCAACTATGAAGGGGAGAAACTCTGAGCTTGGAGATAACCTGGAAAGCTTCCAACATTCAACAAGTATTATTGTGATATCTGAACCCTACAATAGACACCACATCTTTCTTGTGGACTATTATGCACGCATTTCTTTATTTAAATTTATGTAGCCATAATTGCTCATTGGATTATAATTTTTGTGTTTGGTATAGGATTACATGAGACAGCTAAGATGATAGCAGACAAGACAAATAGAACACATTTTCTCCTGGTCAGGTATCATAGCAGTCCTATACATTTTTTTTGTTTAAACTTTAGCCAAGAAAGCTAGAAAAAACAGCTTGAATAATGAGGTCTAAATGGTTTACACCTTTTGGTTAAACTATTTTTTGGTATACTGAATCCCCTCAGTTTGTTTTAATTCGTCTTGTTCGATTGTTTCAAGTTATTCCCGGTTCAGATTAGAGAATTCAAGTTCACATTTAATATGTCTGTCATAATGACTTGTGATCATCATGTTATGTGTTCCTCATACTAGAAGTAGATTTAGCTGAGTAGGTTGGGTAACGGGCCAAAAATTAATGGATAAGTTTCTGTCAAAAATAAATAGGTCAGTATCATAAACTTTTTTTTTTCTTGAAAAAAGTCTCTCAACCTGTTTTTGTTATATTAAATCCCCTCGACATAAAAATTCATGAAAGAGTCACTAAACTATTTTTTTGTATATTAAAGTCTCTACTACTTTTTTTTTTAAAGAATGACATGTTAACTTTGAAATTGGTTAAAATTTGACAAAGTGTCATTCAATAGTTTTGTAGAAAGAGTTTATACCATCTTATTTATTTTTCAGGGATTTTTCATAAAAAGTAACAAAAAAAGTATATATCAGTTTCTAACTTTCTATGTGGTACTAACCTTAAATATTTACTTATTTATCTTTATATGCGATTAATGTCAAGTGAAAATTATGATATGGCAATTGACAAGTGTACCGTTTCAGTATTAATCTAACGTTTTAAATAAAATCCATTTTGGCCGACCCATTTCACATTTAACAATTTGGTTGAAAAGTGTATAAGATGATGAGATGCTAACAACTTGCATGTGGGTGCTATTCGTGCATGATGGCTAAAAGCATACAAATTGTTAGATAGGGAGATATTAAAACCCGTTGATTATGAGGTCTGAATGGTTTCCACCTTTTGGTTAAACTACTTGCATCGTCTTCAAGCATGATTCTGTAATTCAGATTTTCTTTTTTTGTTATAGGGAAGTGCATTCACTGATTCAAATCTAGGGGTCTTTGGGATCAAGCAGTTCTATGTCATGCCATCATAAATCCACCTAGGCTAGCATTCTAGCAGTTGGATATGGTGAGTAGATATTGGAACCTAATTCTAAAGCATATCAGGCCACAAGAGGCTACACTATTAGGTTTTTCATGACGGTTTGTCAAGTAGTTAACTTGGCAGTTGTGCATTTAACATTTATGATTAATTAATGTTCAATACCTTATGTTTGTAAATATCACAGGGTGAATGCCAACAACTCATATGTGAGATTCCAAGAGAAATTACTGAAGCTGGAAAATAGTGTATTATTGATGTAATTATGGCCAATCAAACATGTCATTTTATTCTTCTAAATGCTTTCTTATACAGTGTTTAATGATTTTTTTTGTTTTGTTTCATAAACTGTATTTTTCACAAACGACTATAACACTCTTAAGTATTAAATGCTATTAGTCAGAGATCTAATTGTCTATAAGCACACACTTGCATTGATTTGTTTTTGCAGGAGCAGTTGATTCGTGATGACAACAAACTTGTACTATTAGCATCCCTTAGTGATTCATTGGAGTATACACGTTGATTCGTTATGTCGTCGCAGTACGTTCAATGGTTGTTTTATAAGTTACGTATTTACGTTGTCTGTTAAAACGTACGAAAATTACTTTTGATCAACCTGTGTAATATAATTGTATGTGGCGATATCAAGTGTAAATAGTAGAGACTGAGTAAAATTACTAATGTTGGATAGAGATGTAAAGTTACTAATAAAACAACAAATGTTGTATATAAGGAAACTAGCTTAGACCCCGTGTAATACACACGGGGTGAAAAATATCAATACATAAATTTCTCAAATTTTATTTATGTATTTTACAGGTGTAAAAATGTATTACTATACATATATTAAGGATATAAAACAAAATTCAAAATATGTAAAAAATAATATATAATTGGGTTTCGAAAATACGTCAATTACTATTTAATGTAATTTGACTTTCATTTTACTATTTGATTGAAAATAAAAATTACATAATTAGGTTTCAAAGTTTTTTTATAATAAATGATAATTTAAAATAAATGAATGATAAGATTGAATATGATGACGACACGTGACATACAAAAACCTTTATTTATTATATAGTATAGATATTCAGAGATTTATGAAAAAATATTTAGTTTTGTGAATGTTATTGTAATGTCATTTTTTTCCCTATGCAAATTAAAATTTTATTTTATTTATGAAATTGTCTTAAACAATTATGAAAGATATATATGTTTGTTTTCATCAACCGTGTAGTATACGGTTACTAACCTAGTTATATAATAAATAAATATTTTTGTATGTCACGTGTCGCCACCATATTCAATCTCATCATTATTTTATCGTCTCTCTCTATTATTAAATTTACCCATATATTTTAATAAATTACTAATTATACAAATAAAACACATTTATTTTAAATTATCATTTATTATTAAAAAATTTAAAATCTAATTATGTAACTTTTATTTTCAATCAAATAGTAAATGAAAGTCAAATTACATTAAATAGTAATTGACGTATTTTTGAAAATCAATTATATATTATTTTTTACATATTTTGAATTTTGTTTTCTATCCTTAGTATATGTATAGTAATACATTTTTACACCTGTAAAATAGATAAATAAAATTTGAGAAATTTATTGTATCGATATTTTTCACCCCGTGTGTATTACACGGGGTCTAAACTAGTTCTTTAATAAGTATTGGTATGAGATTGAATGTACCCCAACAACATAGTAAACATAATTGGAGTGTGTTAAGATGTTAAAGTAGTAAATTGGGGTGAGTTAATATCCTTTGTAAAGTTAAGATGTTAATTGATTTTCCATGATAAATGATTATAATGTCTTTTTGAGACTATGAGTCTCACCAAAGTAAGAAAATATGAACTTAATCAATTGTGTTGAATGTAAAAATGACATTATGTAATATGATGTAGAACATGCTATATGTTTTTTTGTAAATGTGAGTTCAACGTGCCCTTTTGAAAGATTGAGTTTTATTATGTGGTTTTGATTCTTTTAACATTATATGTTTTAAAGACATATTATTTTATGAATTTAGCACGTCTAATTCTTGTGGCTAGTATTGAGGAAAGAAAGAGGAGGTGGTGAGATTATTTCTTTTATGAAGGAAAGTGTGAGACGATTAAAGCAACCAGATCGTGTAAGACGATTGAGGAGGTTCTGTGTGAGTCAGGGTTCTGAGTAAGCCAAAGATCGAGACCAAGAAGAGGTTCTAGGTGAGCCAAGAATATCAAGTTATGTGTGAGTCAAGGAAAGGAGTTATGTGTGAACTAAAAACTTAGTATTATAATACCTTTGAAAATATGAGTGTTACAGTAAAGAAAGTGTTTTATTCCCATGTTAAAAGTTTTGAGATTTTATTTTACAATTTTTTCTTCTGAAAATTCACCTATATTATTAAATTGTTGTGTCATGAAGGAGTTAAAGACCGAAACTCTAATGTAGTTGATAACAGTAACTTTGTATAAAGTCTTAGACAAATTTTGTTAAAATCGTAGTAGGTGCATGCTAGCAAGACGAGTAAGCTTGACCATAATTTGTACCTACAAGTTTCATAATGTTCCCAAAAGGGATAAACATGGCTATATATATTTTAAAATGTGTTTCATTAGTAAAATATATGTGTTAAGAACAATAAGCAGTATTTAATATTGAGCAATTTAAGAGTCACATACTTACTAGTATTATGTAGCGAGCAATTTAAAGTTTGGATGTCACGGGTTCAAGTCTCACTAGCGACAAACTTAAAAAAATTTATCGTTCTAAAAAAAGTAGTGAGTAGTTTATCATAATATACAGGGCAAATGCTATAAAAAACTAACATACTTTCTGGTTTTTCTTATAAAAGTCTCTTAACAATTTTTTGTACATAAAAAACCAACATAATTTTTTTTTTCACACAAAAGTCCCTCAACAAATTTTTTCACATAAAAAACCAACATACTTTCTTGTTTTTCTTACAAAAGTCCATTGACAACTATTTATCTTAGCAAATGAATCCGCAAAAGTAAAGCAAAGGAAATCGACCGACAGAAGCAAGAGCAAAGGAAATCGACCGACAGAAGCAAGAGCAAATGAATCCCTTGCCGTGCTTCTGTCGATTCATTTGCTATAATAAATAGTTGTCGATGGAATTTTGTGAGAAAAACAAGAAAGTATGTTGATTTTTTATGTGTAAAAATATGTTAAGTGACTTTTGTGAGAAAAAAGAGAGAATATGTTAGTTTTTTATATGTAAAAAATTGTTAAAGGACTTTTATAAGAAAAATCAAAAGTATGTTGATTTTTTATGGCATTTGTCATAATATACATCTAGATAAGAGGTCATTACTTATTTTATTAATTAGATAATGACACATCATTTTTTAGATCAACAATTTATGGAAAATTATGATATCTTCTATTGATGGTCCATGATAACCGTATCAAGTGGACCTAAGTGTAAATATCACCATTTTAGTCGTGATGGTTTGTTTGAAAGAAGTTAAAATTATTTGGCCTATTTCGTTTCTAGTTGCCGAATTTTTTTTTAAATATATTTGTTTAATCAAATGAAAAATTAATTATGATATTTTTTTCTAGTCAACAAAAAGATACAAAAGAAAAAATAAAGTAAAAGTCGGTGGATCTTCATCTTGTTTACTATTTTTAGAAAACCCAAAAATGTGAAATAACTGGTACGAATATAGCCAATGAGTTGGTGATGTAGTGGTTAGTAAGAAACTTGATGTTTATTGTGACCCAGGTTCAAACCATGCTCTCCCCATTAGTTTCTGAGGCATGCAAATGAGGTCTAACTCTTAGGCTGATGCACTTGGGTTTTACCCACGTCGATCCAGGGTTCGAGCCTCGGGTCTCCCTCAAGCCCGGACGTATTGGGTGAGATTTTTCCTTGAATGTTCTCCAACTCTGACGGCAAGTGGACCCGATTAAGACAACATATTGGCCGGAGTTAGACGAGGCTCTCCCATATGACGGAGGGGTACGATGTCACAACATTCGATGTTCGTCGTTCAAAAGAAAAAAAAAACTAGTACGAATATAAATATGTGATTGTGGGTTGATACTTAGTAATAACAGTTTTATTATATATAAGTTATGATAACACCATAATTGTTATAGTCTTTAAGAAAATATTAAATCTTAATAATGATAAATGAGATGAACTAGAAATAGTGACCTGTGCGATGTGGCGGGGCTGTACGGTGATATTAACGTGTTTATGTACATAATTAAAGCCTACGTGATGCGATGGGTTTGCGAATCTCGTTACGTGTGTAGCACAAAGATTATAACGTGACTAAGTACATAAAATTAACGTATCACGACTCGGTTCTGGAGATCGAAATATAGATAAATTGCGGCGCGAATAGAAGTTAACATTGAAACGACAAATTCACTAAAGAAAAAACAAATTAAAAAATAGAAAAAAAACGATCTTTTACAAACGAATATAAAAAAAATTAAAGAAAAGAAACGAAATTTGAAGGGAAACTTGAGAGTTTAGAAATTTGAGAAATAGAGTTGAAGATTTTGTATAAGGGTAAACTTGAAAGTTTAGAAACTTTAGAAATGTTTAAAATTTAGAAAGTTGAAGGATAGTATATGAAAATGGAGAAAGCTGGAGGGTTATTATTAAACCAGACGTCATATTAACGTGATTAAGAACAAAAAGAAACGTATAAAATTAACGTTGCGATGTAAACATAACTTAACATTAAAACGACAAACTCGTTAAAACATTTAGTAACAAAGACAATTATACAACGGTATCGATGTTCTTTAGACGATGACGATCTCATTCTTCCAGGTACCAACACGTTACTACGCAGTTGATATAACCAACGATGCCTAAAAAATATATTTTAAAAAAAATTAACGAACAAAAGTTATTGGAGAAAATAAAATTTATTAAAAAGATTAATGGGGTTAAAAGCATGTATATAATACATAGTACAGGGGTTAAATAAAAATTAAAAAAGTTAAAGGTCTAACTGGAAATTATATTTAAGTTGAAGGACTAAGTTTGTCGGACGTTGCTAATTGAGTTCTAAGGGAATATAACTCTTTTTAAAAATCTAAAATATACAAAATCCAAATAATAGTTTTACTTTTAAAAATAAAAAGCGTTCTTTTTGAACAATTTCAAATAAAAAAACTGATTTAAAAAAGAAATAGGAAGTATTATACCTTTTAAATAGAAATTTCACAAAGCATGAAAAAAGAAAAGAAATCTTGAATTTTTTATATGATTTTTATTGTTATAAAAGTATAAATGTATATATAATAAACTTTTAATGTTTTTATAAAGAATTGTTAGATGTACATAAAAATAGGGAAATACATGTGACTATCTTAGACTATACTGCAACTCTAGTAGTGACTAACTGACTATATATGGTACGCCAATAAAAGAATTGATCACAAAATCGTCAAGATCTTTCATATAATTAATTCATAAACATATTTTTTTTATTAGTCTCAATCTCCTCATATATGTAAAATGAGAGATTCCAACTTTACCCTTATATGGGTTCACGTTTATATAAATATATAGTTTTAAACATTTACACAAGACTTCGCGTTTGTAGCGAAGAACTTGTGACAGATTTAAAAAACTGTTTATTGTATCTATCATGTTTAGTTTCTAAATGTTCGATGAATTTATCCGTAAAAGAACCATACAAATAGTTAACATCGAGAAATCGAATCGACGAGTAGAGCTCAAAATATGGTGTGACACATACGGGAAGGCGACTCAAGTTGATCCCATGTTTCATTACTTCTGTCATTTTGTTTCTCGTTATTGAATACTATATAACGTTACTGTCTTTACCGCACATCCCGTTTTATTTTCGTTTTATAATTAACCTTGAATACAAAATTTGACAAATATCCCGTTTGTTTCTCGTTGTTGAATACTATATAACGTTACTGTCTTTACCGCACATCCCGTTTTATTTTCGTTTTATAATTAACCTTGAATACAAAATTTGACAAATATCCCGTTTTTTTAATGTTTACAATCATTATTGTTAATCAAGAATTATATTTTCTTATATAGAACTAAAAAGCAATTGAAATAAAAGATAGAGATAGAAAACCTATAAATTGATCGCATTAATTATTCAGTCAATCAACAATGTTGACTAGTTGAAAGGTGAACAAACCGAAATTCTAAAAATACTCATCTCCGTCATAGAGATAAGACTAATTGCTCACTCGCAAATAACTTCGAATTAAAAACAAGTTCAAGTAGACATATATATTTGTTCAAAATTGCTACGCTTTCAATCAGAACGTGTCATGTGTACCAAAACCAGATAATCTAGACCGTAAAAACATACCTTAGATTAGTGGTGTCAATCGTGTCGGGTTGGCGGGTTGAATTATACAACCCATATTCTTATTCGTGTAAAAAATACAACCCTAACCTGGATACACTTAAAGTCGGGTCAACCCGAACCTGACCTATTTAACCCATTTATCTAAATCAAAATCATAACCTACTAATCCAAAATCTAATTCAGTTAATGTAAACCGAAAAATAATTAAATAGTCATATATAGAAAGCAAAAAAGTGAAAAGTTTTAGCATAAATTAATTACTTTATGGTAAACACTAAATTTAAAAGTAATTAAAGAGTTACTTCTAGCTAGTGAAACTAAAAAAAAATAATAAAACCTAAATGGGTCAACCCTAACATGACCCGTTTTTTAAACGGGTTGTATTGTCCAACCCAAAACGTGTTTTTTTTCATGTTGGGTTTGTATCGAGTTCGTGTAAGGAATTTTCGTATTATATTTTACAACTTTTAAATTTGTTGTCAACAATAAAACCAATGAGACCCTGAATTTTACACCCAAATAGGAACAAATTGTTCACTCAATAAATCCTGTTTAGTAACATTCTGAAACCCTGGGATCCTCCAAATTCGATCCAAACTACATTCTCCACCGTCCGATCAAATCAACGAACTTCATTCTCTTGATTACACGTGCCGTCCTCTTATTAGTACTTTGCTTCCATGCATGAAATTCTCCCCTCACTACACCTCATATAAAGAGAGAGAAACAAACAGACATATGAAACAGTCGAAGAGTCTGTTTTCAATTCTCAATTTTCTTGATTTGCTACTTCTTACTTATCTTTTTCTTCAAATTTTGCATTTTTATTTTCTGGGGTTTTCTTGATTTTTACCAATTTTGATCTTTATGTTCAAAGTTCTCTGGATTTGATGAGCTTTTAGAAATACTTTTGGAGATTTGAGCCCTAAAGATGTTGGTTAAAAAATCAGCAAATGTAGTAAAGCTAAAATTGTTAACTTTTTTTGTGGGTTCATTTGTTTCTTGATTGTTTGTTTCAATTGGGTGTTTCTCAAAATTCAATCTTGCAATCAAGATTTGAAGATGGGATGAAGATCATGATGAAATGATATATGTAGTAAGTTAAAACTGATATTTTCTTTTGTGGGTTCATTTGTTTCTTGATTATTTCAATTGGGTGTTTCTAAAAATTCAATCTTGAAATCAAGATTTCAAGATGGATGAAGATCTTGATGAACTGAGATATGTGTGCAAGTTGTGTAATAAAAGGTTCCCAAGTGGGAAATCATTAGGTGGGCATATGAGGTCTCATGTTATTGCTGCTGCAAATTCAGCTGAACCAGATGACAAATTTGAGCCCTTTAAAAAGCATTCTACTTTCATCATCAATGGAGATGATAATGGTAATTCAAATTCAAATTTTTATGGGTTGAGAGAGAACCCTAAAAGGAGTTGGAGGGCATCTTCATCTTCAACTTTACCTTCCCCAAATGATAGAATTTGCAAACAATGTGGCAAAGGGTTTCAATCTTTGAAAGCTTTGTGTGGTCATATGGCTTTTCATTCTGAGAAAGATAGGGGCTTGAAGGATTATGATTATTCATGGACAAGTGAGAATCTTGATCATGAAGATAAGTTGATTGGGGATGGATATTCGGATACCGAAGAAAACGAGCAGGAAGATCCAGTTTTTGTTACAAGATCCAAATCAAAAAGGTACAAGAAAGTGGTGATTAAACCATCTTCTTTTTCTTTAACCAACATTAATAGTAATAATAGTAATTACAGTTATGGATCTTCTTCTGTTTCTGAAATTGATGAGTTTGAACAAGAAGATGTAGCAATGTGTTTGATGATGTTATCTAAGGATTCTGCCAATTGGGCCGGTGTTCATTCGGTTTTGGAATCCTCAGACAACGATTCTGTTGTTTTAGAGACCAAATTGTCTTCTATAGACATGAAGAACAGTAGAAAGGAATGTAATTTGGACAGGAATGGAATCAAGAAAGTGGAATCTGATATTTCGCTTGAGGGGCTTCGTCGAAATGGAGTGAAGGGTTTCAACTACAGAGACTTGTCTTATGAGGAAAAACAAGAAATTAGAAGGAATTTGTTTAGGGAATTCGGGTATGATAATTCTTTAAAGAAAAGAATCTGCGATGATGATGGATCATATAAGAGAAACAAGTATGAATGTTTGAATTGCAGCAAAACTTTTAGTTCATTTCAAGGGCTTGGTGGACATAGACCATGTCACAAAAAGAACAATGCTTTTAATCCAGGTGGAAACGGTTCAGAGGGCGAATTTGCGCGCAATCAAAAGGCTAAATTTGAGAAGAAAACGAGACCAAAAAAGAACAAAGGGCACGAATGCCCGATTTGTTTTAGGATGTTTAATCAGGGCAAGCTTTAGGGGGTCACAAAAGGTCTCATTTCATCAATGGTTCTGAAAATAGGATTGATCGCGTGGCAGCAATGGAACACGCGGCTGCAACTTATATTGATATGATTGATCTTAATCTCCCTGCTCCAGAAGAGGATTAGGGTCATACACCCTGCAACCGGGCTCACTTTTGGTTGTTTATCAGAGGACAAAAGAGAGGTGAGAGGTCTATCTTTCATCTTACTGTTTAGACTGTTTTAAACTTTTGAACATTTTCTCCAATTCATTCAAGAACATTGAAGTGAAATTACCATTTTTGTTTAAGTTGTTTTCAAGATCTTGTGATGCTTATTTGTCTGTTTCATCCAATTCTTGAATTCATGCCTAGTTTTCAAGAAAGTTCAGAGTTAACTTCCCAGTTCTGGTTTAGTTGTTTCAAGATATTGTCATGCTTCTTCTTCACTGTTGCTATGGTTTACTTTTTCCCAATCATCAAAATCTTGAATTTATGCCTTAATTTCAAGAAAATGTAATGTTCTGCTGTTCACTGTTGCTATGGTTTACTTAATTGTTCATATTGGAATTTTGTGGCATCTGTTTTAGTGGTAAGTGCTATAGATAATGGGGATTTGCTTTTGGAAAATACACCATGATTCCATGTTTTAAAGGTATATTGTGTGTCTTTAAATGGTGGTTTTGTGTGTGTTAGTGTGTGTGTGGTAGGCAGCCAAAGCAAGGACTTTCTTGAAGTTGTTTTAGAACATAGCAACCAAATGGGGCCTACAGAATTGCTTTTACTTCCATAACTACAAAATGGTTCGTCATAATGTGAAATCTTGTTCTTTTTGTTTCTTTAAATTTAATGACTTCTATAAACTAGAGGATTAGTAAGAGGCTTTAACCATTGGTGCATCTTTTTTAAGGGTTTGTACTTTTAGGAGGTTATAAGTTTAAATATTTTAATGGTCATTTTTCAGTCAATTGTGATCATTTGTAAAACTCAAATAGTTACAGATCGTATATAAATACATTTTTCTCTTAAGTTTTCTTCAAGAAAGTGTTATTTTAAAGACATTTATGTTTAGAGAAGCCATTTTTACTTGGAAAAGAAGTTAGCGTCGAAAGGCTTTTACCGACGTATAAAGCTAAAATTTATAAACTCAAAACTTTAGAATAGGTAAATTACAATTTTATTTGTTGATATTCTTGGAAAAATATTGTCATACACAAATGTTTTTGAGGAGGAGGGTTCTTGTTAAAGCTAAACTATCCTAACCAATAAGGTATTCTTTTCAATTGGTCCTAAGAATGTACTAATACTTAAGCATGGAGTACAAATTGTGATGCAACAAGGGTCCCCAAAGAGGGTCCTTGGACCTTGACTTTTCAACTTTAGCTTTTCTTGCATTACAATAGAAGTTTGTAAGTGAGGGATTAATAAATGGAAATAACATACAACAAGCTTACAAACAATGATTACTTTTAAAGAATTTCTACACAAAAAACTTGAATGCACTTTTGATCTTTTTACTTACCCACCATATCTTTTGTATTCCAATTTGTCTATGTTTTTGCTAAATCCACTTCTTGTTTTTAGTAATGTGATTAAAGTTTTTTAGAAATTTAATATCCACAACTATTATATATATATATATATATATATATATATATATATATATATAATATTGTTTTGTTTGTATTAAAACTTTTCATCTAGATTTTTATTAGTTATATACTAGTCTTTTGTTGCACTATAAATTCATCGGGCTTGTCTTGATGATTGAGTTGAGCCGTTCCTTGCTGTTCATAGTTCTTTAGATAAGCTAAAAACATAAAAAAAGAGCCTATTAGAAGAGGCCAACCTCGAGTACTATTCTCTGACAGTCAAGTAAGTATAAGATAGAATAATATAGAACGAGTATATATGCAAATGTGGAGTACTAGTCTTCTAGATGTAGAGTACTTGATGATCGAGTTGAGCCGTTCCTTGTTGTTCATAGTTCTTAGATAAGCTACAAAAATCACAAAAAACCTATTAGAAGATGCCAACCTTGAGTACTAGCCTCTAACAGTCAAGTAAGTATAAGATAGGATAATACAGAACAAATATATATGTAAATGTGGAGTAGTAGTGACTAGTCTAGTAGATATAGAGTACCAGAGTCAAAAACCAAGAGGAAAAATAAACGTGACTATGAGAGATGATAAGTTGATAGCCGGATGGTAAGTCCAAACCAAGGACCCAACGGAAGCTCATATTCTATATACCTCAATATATTTGGACGAAATAAATACCCGAGTTTTTAAAAATAATTATGAAATTTAAACATGAAGTATGAAGTATAAATAAAGAGTGTTATGTTATATGTTTGATTGTTTGTTATCTTTATGTGTAATTTTAAATCTACAACTTACATGTGGATTCGCAGAAAGAAATTGAAATCGAAGAAAATGTCTACAAGAAGTTGATCTAATCTCGGAATATACAAAACTATATTATATTTGATTAGTCATTTAAAGAAAAGTTTAATCTTTGGGGATTATATCAAATATAGAAGAGGTTCTATTGGTTTTGTTGGCTTTGGATGTGACCTACTAAGAGGTATTCTAAATCATTAAGAGGTGGTCTTTTATCGAAACAAACACCCATATCTTTGACCGATTTAGAGGTGACCTCTTAATGGAACCATTAAGAGGCTACTAAACAGCCCCTTAGACATGAAACTACTATAAACAAGTCGAACCGCTCGTGAACTATTCGAGGAAGACTCACTAGAGCTCGAATCAATTCGAGCTTAAACAGGTTTGAACATGAGACCGAGCCTAAATTTGAGCTCATTCAACAAATGAGCTTGAGCCCGAGCTTCACATCTGTGTCTAAACGAGCCTATTATGTATTTTGATTATAATAATTTTTATTTAGTAAAACAAACACTACAAAACAACTAAGCAAAAAGCCACCAACACAATTCTCTATTCAGCCCCTCAGTTTGACAAAATATGCAACTCAACCGCTCAATTTTCTAAAGTTTCAAAATTACTCCTGGACAATTTTGAACTCTACCCCTGTAATATATTTATAATATATGTTTTTAATCAATTACTTTTTTACTTATTTGATTTTTCTACAATAGCTTTCGTTTGTTAACTTAAAAAAATTTAATTTGCGGTTGTGTTTAATTTTTTTTCTTGACATCCCAGTATAAATTATGCTAAAAACGGGTTGTATAGGTATTTTTTTGGGTATCGTAGGTTTTATCGACTGATCTTAATGTGCCGCTACTGTGAAAAATGAAACCGATACCGATTGAAGAACATCGGTACCGTTATAGAACGTTTTCTATCTATGTTTCGATCTCCAGATCCAAGTCGCCACAACTTCATACACTTCTTTTATGTACCCAACTACATTAATGTCACCGTTGCAACATGCGTTACGAGGTTCACAAACGCACCGCATTACGCGGGAACGAAGTTCGTAAACCCGCCACATCGCGTGGGCTTAATTTCTAGTGTTTATTGAATATGTAAGAAATTTTCCGCAGCAGCGCACGTCTACACTTTCTAGTTGAGAAAACAAAAGTCTCAAAAGACACTTATATACAATGTTTTTAAAACCGGACCGGACCGGCCGGACAGACCGGTCGGACCGGGAACCGGGACCTCCACCGGTCCGGTTACATGCTCTGAGACCGTTTGCTGGTTGAACCGGGCGGTTCAAGCGGTTCAGCGGTCGAACCGGGTAGTTTAATTTAAAATTTTTTTTTTTACTATTTTTATATCTTTTTTATCCTATAGTCCTCCTACTTATTTCTATTTACAATTTTAACTCAATTTGGCTCTTTCCTTTTAACTTATACGCTGCCACAGGTCCTCCAAAACCCTAATCAAAATTAAAATTGAAGATTCAAAAGAATTAAAATTCATACAGACCTACAACCCTCGTCCTTGACTCAAAATTGTTTAAATGGTTGTATATGTAGTATTTGGAATTTTTATATTTTTCTATATATTTTTATGAATATTTATATTATTTATTGCGTCATCCGGTTCTTGAATCCGGTCCAACCAGTGAACCTCTAAGACGTCTGGTTCGTTATCCGGTTCTGAAAACATCGCTTATATAACATTCTCTCCTCCACTTTTACACCTTCTAGAGATAGAAAAAACTGGTTTGGTTTGGGTTGGGTTTTCAAACCGACCTGGCCAGTTAGCGAAATCGGTTTGGAAACTAGTTTGGAGCCTATCGAAACCGCCGAGTTTGTGACCGGTGACCATTATTAGGCTGAACCTGGTTTGAGTGAACCGATTTTGAAACCGACTTGGACTGTTGGAAATTAACTAGATGTTACAAAACGATTATGTAGCCCTTTTTAAGGTTACAAACTGATTTAATCCCATGGTTTGGTTCCGGTCCAACCTGGTTTCAAAACAGGGTTCGGTTCCCAACCCGGTATTTTTTTAACCTCTATTTGTTTCTTTAGTTATGATCAAATTGTTTGGGTTCTACGTTTGGGCCATAGCCTAACAAGCAAGACATGTACTTTGTGGGCTTGGTTATTATGGGCTTCGACAATTATGACATAAATAAATAAAATGGATAATAAATTACATGAAACCATATGAAAATTGTTAGAATAAACTTATTCATGATTAAACAAACACTTATTTATGAATAAAAAAACACAAACTTTCTTCTAAAATATGACTCCCCAAGCAAAGTTTATTAACCTGGAAACTTATTAAATACAAGCAAGGATTAAAGGACTAACTCACATGCATTATACTTGATCCACCCTCTAATTAGGTAAAACAAGAGGTTCAATCATCCAAATCTCGCGCGCGTATTGGTGTATAGTCCGGTCGCTACTGAACTTGTATGAACCAGCAGTGTTCATGATTGACATCTTAGTCCATCTCTGCCACGTTTAAAAGTTACAGAATATTGTTATCGACTTCTCGTTATATTTTTATTTTGTAATTATTGAAAATGGTTGTAAGACTACTCACCTTTTGATCTCTATACGCGATATCAACTTTTTCTTGACACTCTATATAACCTGGAAAATCTTTTCCGACAAGAAAATAATCAGCCCGACCATAACCTTCATTACCTTCTAACGATCCCATGAGTTCATTGTAATTGTATGGGCCGAAAACACCACTTCTGACATATTTCTTGACCTCCTCAAACCGTGGATCAGGAACAAACTGCAGAGATAACAGTTTTGATGTGTCAGTACAACAATAATATGATTGTTTAAAGAAAGTTTATAAACTTTGAACAAATTGTGATTTGGGTCAACCGTTGGGCCCACACCAAAAACTAGCATTGTTTAGTTTATAAACTTTAGACAAAAAGTGTTTTGGATCAACCCGATGGCCCCACACCAAAACTAGCATTGTTTAAAGAAAGTTTATAAACTTTGGGACAAAATGTGTTTTGGGTCAACCCGTTGGACTACACCAAAATTTAGCATTGTTTAAAGAAAGTTTATAAACTTTGGACAAAATGTGCTTTGGGTCAATCCGTTGGACACTAAAGTTAGCATTATTTAAAGGAAGTTTATAAACTATGGACAAAATGTATTTTGGGCCAACCCATTGGGCCCAGACCAAAATGGGACTCACCTTGCCCTCAGATCTCTCCTTTCGAAGCCCGGAAATTTCATGAGCTTCAGCACCAAAAAGGAAAAAGTTTTCTTCTCCAACCTCCTGTCTAATTTCAACATTGGCACCATCTAGAGTTCCAATTTGAATGCAACCATTCATTGCAAACTTCATATTGCTGGTTCCACTTGCCTCCATGCCAGCAGTGCTGAGAATCAAAAGTGCACTAGTTATTACCAGATCGTAAAAAAAGAACAAATGTATGACAAATCATAAGCAGCATGCCTGATGTGTTCGGACAGATCGCTTCCAGGAATCAAAACTTCTGCTACTGTAACATTGTAATCTGGAACAAAAATAACCTAAGGCGAAAGATATTCAGCTGATGACATGGTAGTTTCTGTTCTATAGTTAGTTGGGACTAATTGACTTCTATTATTGTACTAAAATTGAGATCATATCCGGTATTTTGATTGCATACAAAATAAACAATACAAATATCAGGAGAAAAGTCAAAGTCAAAGTCAATCAAATTGTACCTTCAGAAGATCACCAATATCAGGATCATTGTTAACAGTAGCACCAACATCAGTTATGAATTTCACAATCCTCTTAGCTTGGACGTATGTAGCAAATGCTTTCCCTCCAAATATACATACCCGAGGAACAAATTTATCTTTTCTTTCATCAGCATTAATTTCTTTCATCTTCTTGTACTGGTAAACAATTCCCAGAATATTCAATAGCTGTCTCTTATATTCATGAATACGCTTCACCTGCATAACAAGAGGTCAAATTTAGCAGTTCATGATGAGATCAGAAGCTAAAGGTTTTTTTTTTTTCTAATTTAAGAGAATAAAAAAATAAACAAATAAGTTACCTGCACATCAAACATTGCATCAGGACTAACAAGATATCCAGTTTTTTCTTTCAGGAATGACACAGTTTTCTCTTTGTTGATCCTTTTGGCTTTCCTCCATTCAGATTGGAGTTCTTCATTATCAGAAAACTGCAAAACAATTAACAAGCAAAATTGTATATACATTTTTCCACCCATAAGTTATATCCACATTAGATTTTATATATTGATGATTTTTTTTGAAAACCGTGAGAACCCGTCACAAACTTATGGGTCCCACCAACACTATGGTAACAAATGGATCCAGGTAAAACGCAGCTCGCGCTAGACAGGTGGCACGGGGTTAAAAGGTAGAACCCAGAGGAAGCTTGATTCGAACCTAAGACCTCTACCAGAGGGAATCAGACGCTTACTACTGCGTCACCCCATATTGAAGATTTTTACATGTTCCAAGTTTCATTTAGGCTTGTGATTGATAATCTAAGGTACAAACCGATACACATCATGTCATAATAGAAATAGATTGCACTTGTAAGAAATTGGAATATAATTTTTCTTAACAATTTAATTTCTTTGATTTCAAAACTTTTTTGCTGAAATACAGTAGAAATTAAAATATGTGAACCCACCTTTCTAAGTTCAACTAACTTTTCAGTGTCTAGAACCCAGTCTTCTGTTCCTGTCCATTTGGTTATTATTTTACTTAATTCTGGATTGCAAAAACTGATCCATCGTCTAGGTGTCACCCCGTTTGTCTTATTCTGAAACTTCTCAGGCCACAACTACATAAAGAAAAATGAAAGTTTTTCTGTTAGAAAACTAAAAACAATGTGAATGGTAAATTCATTTACTGATCAAATTACCTTATAGAAGTCATTAAAAACTTCATTTTTCACTATTTCACTGTGAATTTCTGCAACCCCATTGACAGCATGTCCACCAACAACACAAAGATTAGCCATCCGGACCATCTTTGGCAATTTTGGGTCCGGGTCAAATGAAACCTTTTTGATAACTTCAGCATGCTTTTCCACCTTCACCTCGAGCTCATCATCTTCACTTGTTGGTTCAGTTACTTCATCTAATTCCTTTTCTTCTTCAACTGAATCAACGGTGGGGATTTCATCTGGTTGGACAAGTAGTTCTAAGATGGAGGCAGGTAGTTCAACATTGTCCAAAACTCTCATCTGTGTCAGTTTTTCTTTCAGCAACTCAAGGTCTTCAACACCATACTCACCAATGATGATATCAATCAGCTGAGTAAAATATCAGCGATAAAAGTGTCACAACATTGAGGTGATTTCATGTGATTTTTCAAAGGGGAATTAAAGTCACAATAACTGAGAAAGAGAAAGAATGATTACATAAAAAGGAAACAAACGTGTTCTGATTTTTGTTTTCTGTGACATACAGAAAAACGTTCAAAAACTTTTCATTTAGTGTAAAATCTTCTAAGTTAACCGGTTCACAATGTTAGTGCCACATCAGAAAAAAAAGTCAAAATGATCAAAGTTTAACTGTCCATCATCACTTATATCAGGTAGCCATTTTAAATTACCTTTAATCTTAGCTTTTGAAAGTTGGTTACTTTTATGCAATCTGCATTTCCAGAAATGAATAATGCAATAGCCGACTTTAGTTATAGAAAAGGTTCGAAAATACCTCACTGTCAATCATTTCTATTATCTCAACATGCCGAGGAAGTAGTTCCTGTAAAAGATTCAAACTCCACTTCTCTAAAGCCTCGGGTAGAACAGTGTGATTGGTGTATGCCACCGTTCTGCCACAAGTTCAACATAACTTAGATCTGGTATTCATGTACTCATAAACAGTTTAACATTAAGCAAATGAAGATATATTGATTAACAAAAGGTCAATAATAGAATGTGATTTGTGGTACACCTTTGAGTGATTCCCCATGCTTCTTTCCAGCTCAAACCCTTAATATCCATCAATATTCTCAACAACTCTGGTATGCAAAGTGTCGGGTGAGTATCATTCATCTGTACTGCAACTTTTTCAGGAAATTCTTCCCAGTTCAGTGCATCCCCAGATCTCCTTTCAAACCGTGCAATTATATCTTGAAGTGAAGCAGAGCATAATGTATATTGTTGCTTCAATCTAAGAGTCTTCCCCTCATGTGATTCATCTCCAGGGTACAAAATGTAGCAAATCTGGTCAAACCAAAACATTTCAATGACTGTTTTAGATTACGATGTATGAAATAAAGTTATAAAACACAAGTGAATAATCAGCAAACAAACAAACCTTCTCTGCTCTTTTTAGAGCTTCATATGCTTTGACATGGTCTCCAGAATTAAAAGCTTTTAAATCAAAATATTCTGGTCCAACTTTTGTTGACCATAGTCTTAGGTTGATAGTTGTTTTGGTTTTATATCCAGGTATAGGAACATCATAAGCAACAGCCAAGATATTCTCTCCACCAACCCATTTCTTACGTCCATCTGGACCTGTAGCAACTTCACCATAAAACTTTATAGGGTATGAGACGTCGTTTCTTGGTATTTCCCATGGATTACCCATCTGCAAAGTATAGTAAATTAAATTTAACAGAATGAAATCGAAAAGTATTGAAAGTGAAAAAGACTATTTTAGCTAATAATTGAAATGAAGATGAATATAAAAACCTCTAGCCAACTTTCTGCAACTTCTTCTTGACCATCCTTTGTAATGAGTTGTTTAAAAAGGCCATACTTGTAACGAAGCCCGTATCCCCATGCAGGGTAATTCAGAGTTGCCAGTGAGTCCAAAAAGCAGGAGGCGAGCCGGCCCAAACCACCATTTCCAAGTGCCGCATCTTGCTCCTGTGAACTACTAATTTATTAAGATACTAGTAAATGAAAATCCAGTAATTTAAATGCATTTTAGTTGCAACGTCTGTGAATGCTAGATTTCCAATTTCAGACTATCCGAAATTAATTCAATGAACTGTAATTAAGGGCCTTTCTGATTCTTAGGGGAATCATATGTTACCATACGAGCAGAACATCGGTTTGAGAATATGAGCATAAAGAGAAAAAGAGTTATTTAATTTCCTATAAAAGAGTTATACAAATTGACCATAAACTCTAATGAGCTCACCTGCCTAGCAACAACCTCCAGATCATGGCCTAGTTTCCTTAAAGCATCAGCATACGCCCCTGATAGCTCTAGATTACCAACGGCATTTAGCAATGCTCTACCCTAGTACAATCAATAAATAAGAACATCAAAACAAAATATTTACCAACAATGAAGTCGAATAATAAGACAGTCGAAGAGTGCAAAAACCTGAAGAAACTCCATAGATAAGTAATATGCCTGTTTCACGTTCATCTTTTCATGAAACTTATATGTGGTGTTCCAATTAGTGATGAGCATATCACGAACACTTTCAGCAGTAGCGTAGAACGCCTTCGGAAGCTCAAACTTCTCTGGAGAGAATAATGGTGTGAACTCTGCATGGTATTTAATGCTTGATATAGCTGACTCAGAATCAGGAACAAGGATACCATTATCTAAAGTATCTGTTGTTTCTGCATGAAACAAAAAAAGAAGCTTAGAGTCTGCAACATGATAATGTGATATTTTATTAAGAAGAGAAAAGAAACAAGCTGTATTGCTCATTATAATTCCCCACTGTTATCAATCAGTTTCCATATTGTTCTTAATGAATCGACATGAGCAAATTACTACTCATGTTACTGAAATTTACAGACAGATACACTTCGACATTTGATATTAAATTGATTATTTTTCATGGTTTTAACTTCATATTAAAACAACATTAAAATGTGTAATGAAATTGGCACGAGTCTTGAATAATATTTAAACAGAAAATCACGAAAATAGCCATTTTTCTAAGTGTGTTATGCCTATATCGTCATGTTAGAACAATTTCACACGTATCTACTTCTACTCGTGTATCTACTTTACTTGCCTGAACCCTAAATATTTTCATTCTATACGCAAATGATAATACATATGCGAATCTATACGCAATATGGTGCGGTGTATCACATAAGTTTAAGTCAATATTGATGGAAAAAGTCCTATACGCGAGTAAATGTAGATCAGCTAGATACGTTATTTGTTTCTAACATGACAATATAAGTATAACACACTCATAAAATGGCTACTTCTTGATTTCCTCATATTTAAATTCCCAAATTCCCCTAAAAAACAAAATTAAAAACCAATATGCTATACAAAAAGGCAAATTTGGATTACAATCTTATTCAAGCCAAGAAATGTTGCATTTATACTGGCACAGGGGGAGTATCAAATTTGCATTTGGAAGACTAGCAGGCTCCAATTCTAAAATCAAACATGTGTCTATTTTTTCTATGAGATGAATGATTATAAACTTAACCACTACACATACTAAACCAGAACAATCATATTATATTAAATAAAAATATTTATATTAACACATTTAGCTTTTTTAGGCTAATAATAGCATATAACCTTCAATGCTCAAATTAGAAGAAAATAAAAACCTAACTGTTTGTTCTATTGCATTGCACTTTTAAACCCTCACATAACGATAATCAAAATTAGCATATAAATGACAAAATAACTACCTTCAATCGATTGATCTGCCAATTTTTGTAGTTGTTGATTTCTGCTAGCGACTTTAGTCACCGAGAAATTCCGTCCTCTCGATTGTAGCTTCCTGTTCAATTTGAACCTCAACAACAACACATTTTTTGAGTGTTCGTTACTGAAATTGAAATCGGTAATGCCTGATTTTGAAATGTAGTTCGTGACGGAAAATGATGAAGCCGCCATTGCTGTTCTCTCTCTCTCTCTCTCCACTTTCTCTCTCTAAAACTACGGAAAATCGATGGAGAGAAAGGAACGCAGAGCAATCGTGATCATTGAAGAGATATGAAATGAATGGTTGATTTGTCGTCTTCCGCTATGATCGCCGTCAGTTGACGGAGCACGTTTTTAACGACCGATATTTTCTTCCCGCCAGATCCTCCTCCATATATTTATTTTTTCGACCCTTAGATCTTTTATTAGTTTCCGTTCAAACTAAGGTGTAAATTTAGGAGTACGATTAAACAGGTGTGTTCGTCATCTAAAAATTTTAAATTATTTAAGGTTAATAAGTACATATCAATTTTGGATATATTATTTGGAATTCTAGAAGCAAGCTAACGTGAGACGTAACACGATGAACGAGTGAAAAGATGTCGAGTCATTTTAGTATTTCGTGTTTATTCTAAAACCAGATATTGTTACCTTTAAGTTATGGAATGTGATGGTTGCTCGTCATAGATGGGGTCTTGTTAAAATTTAGGTCGTTTTTTAAATATGTTGTGGAATCTCAGTGAACAAGTTATTAATCTAAATTTGACTGTTATATAAATAAATTTATCTGATTATAAACGTTGTTTCAAATAGAAGTTAATAAAATTCTCTGAAATTTGATAGTGTACGTAACACGGTCACATAGATCATATGAATCATGGTATATGGTATATTCTTTGTTCTAATTTCTTGTTCTTGCACTTATTCGTTTTTTACAATTGTTGAGTACGTGTACGACATGAGTGTTTAGAGCTCGGACTCATTCTAATCCTTTAATTTACCAAGTTTAAAGAAAAATAGTTGTGTATACAACTCTCATTAATGTCTTTTAACATTAAAAAGGTGATTTTCGTAAATTACATGACCTTATAATATGTTGTAAAGTTAATTAGTTTTTTAGTTTCTTTTTTTGAAAAGGTATTGGCCTATTTGGGGGACCATGAAAAGTGGAGAGGTTAAAAGAGTGGGCCAGAAACAAAGAAGATATTTATATGTGAAGAAAACGTTACCATTCGTTGATAGCATATGTTGGAAATATGTAACCCACCCCACCCCACCCCACCCCACCCACCCCATCCAACTCAACTTCACTTGGCGACATACACATCATGTCCTCTTTTTACCAAAACTTGCCCCATCAAAGCATCTTGTTTCATGATGAAATGACGCGGAGCGGAAACACAAAGCTATTACCTCAAATGAGCGAAAAAACTAAATAAAAACTAAACATAACATGTCGAGTCAAATATTAAAAAAATCAAAATTGATTGTCTAATTACGAACTTAACTTCCTAAATAAACATGTGAATCACTCAAATAAAAGATTCACATGTTAATAAATAAAGACTAATAAAATTGTAGGAAATTTTTTGACTTAGAATCGGGGCTCCATATAATGTAATTTGGCCAGACACAGACAGTTGGGCACCACATGTGGCAATTTGCAACATGATCCAATCCGTAAAGACATTTCTATCCATTACTTGTGGATCTCATAACTCCGTAGTATATAATAATTAGATTCGATAAATATTGGTCATTTATTTTGAAGTTGGATGTTTGTAAAACAAGTAAGCTTTTATTCTTCTTTTTCATATTTAGTTATGTATATTCTAGTATAACAAACATCGTAACCAGAACTATACAAGTTTTCAAGACGATCGATCCGAATTCCGATATGATCATATCTTCCAACTATAGAGATGATACTAAGTGGTCACCATATACTTATAACTCTTGAATCAAACAAGGATACCTGAGTTTTGAGTTAAACCAAATACTTATATTATAACTCTTGAATCAAAAGGATGTGAGTATTATAATCAACAAAGTAAAACCAAAAGTAAAGACATGACTATTAGAATGCAACTTTACTTGTAAATCATACAAAAACATCTTTGAACCAATCTTCGTATGACAGTCCCTTGTTATAATCAATATAATTTGTTGCAAATTTGAATAACAATAACAATTTTGATCACACAACTTTGCAATCAGCATATTCATTTAGTGATACATAATAATATCCAAAATTTAGTACGTGTAAGCATAACACTTGAGGAAGGATTTTAGAATAAATAAATTATATTTCTTTATTCTTGGCTCATGCAAATTTAATGACTTCACCAAACATTTAGAATGAACTAGATTTTCTTTTCAATTGGTGGGAAGGGCAGTGAGGGCCCGGGGGAGCCCCTCCCTCGATTTTTTGCTCAAAAGTGTTAATTCATACGTATGTGCATGGGTGAAGTATAGTTAGCCCCCACCCCTCCCCTTTTCGCTCAGCAGTGTTAATTTATACGTATCCGGCTTAAAATTTTATAGTTCCGCCCCCTGATAGGAAAAAAAATCCCGGCCCTCTACGCTTTTTTTCAAGCTTCGCCACTGCGTATGTGGATACGTCCCGTCGTGAAATGTGGGAACCAGCTAGTTAGTTTTAGTTATAGGTTAACTCGAAAAATTAATGAATTCATTTAATATGACTTTAAAATAATAAATTTCATGCAAAATAATACACACCAACGGTCGAATTACCTCCAAATATGGGCGAACAAACAAATTTGTTGATTCATCTCAATTATCTCTCTGATTTCGTGCAATTCATCTCAACCTCAAAAACCCCAAATTTAAAACATAATCTCGCATTCATCTCTCAATTCATTTATTCATCGGAGAGAAGACTCATTCATTGTTTTCTCTCCCCCGGAAAATAAATTTGATTCGCCCGGAGGATAATTGTTACTTGATTCTGTATATTGCTCTAGATTTCAGATTCAGGTGATTTTGTTTGCCTTCTATTTCGATATATTAATGGAAATACTTATGATAAAAAAAGATTAATTTAATGTTCAACATCTAGATTTGATGATTCTAGCCTTGAATAATTTGCCATAGATTTGAGTTGATTTTGAACGAGTTGACGCAGAGCGAAAACACAAATAGTAAAAGAGAGATGCGGAAAAATTAATATATTTCTGAATGCTTAAACTAATCACATTTTGAAAAACTGAAACTGACTGGAAATAAATAAAATCAAATAATTGAATAAGCGCGTGAATTTACGAGACCCACAATACACGGATTTTTACAATCATCCGGAATAAAATAAAATCAAATCCATAACTTTAAAAGGAGCGGAAGTTATGTTTGTTTTAAGTTGGGCCAATTTTGCTTTTATCTGGTTGGTCCAAATACGAGTCCGTTAATTCTTGTATCAAATAATTGAATAAGCGCGTGAATTTACGAGACCCACAATACACGGATTTTTACAATCAATCGGAATAAAATCAAATCAAATCCATAACTTTAAAAGGAGCGGAAGTTATGTTTGTTTTAAGTTGGGCCAATTTTGCTTTTATCTGGTTGGTCCAAATACGAGTCCGTTAATTCTTGTATCAGCTCTGTATCAGTATCACCTCTAGAGTTATCCTTTCATGAAAGATATGATTTTACTTTACATTATGGTAAGATGAACATATCATCTTAATAAACACATTGCATAACCAGATTTCAACTCCAAGATAAACATAATTTTCTCATTAATCATTTGTTTTTGCAAATTTTCAGGTAACACTCCTGGAGAATCTAGTCTTAGACTATAGTTAAAACTAATTAATAAACATGTTTGGGTTTAGAAGAGCCGCTACACCCGCTCCTCCGGTGGAAACCGAGACAGAAAAGAAAGAAGTGCCTGCAAGAAGGACTGCTTCTGAACCACCACCCGTGGCAGACTCTAAAAAGGGCGCCACAAAGCCTTTTGATGATGATGACGACGATGACTTTTTTGGGAAAGCGAAAACTTCAACTCTTAAGAAGAAACCAAAGAGTAAAGCTGAGTTGGATAACATGTCTACTCAGGAGTTAGAGACCTATGCTGTGGATCAAGCTGAAGAAACTACAAAAAGTGTACAAAATTGCTTGAAAATAGCTGAGGATATTAGAGATGATGCTAATAAGACCCTAAATACTTTGCATGCTCAAGGGGATCAGATTCATAGGACCCATGAGAAGACTGCTGAAATGGAAAAAGAGTTGAGTAGGGTGAGTTTTTGCACTTGATTACTGTTATTTGTTATAATGCAGAATCATAATCTACCTGCAAGAGGAAACTTGTAACTTCTAACTGTTAAATCTAGTGTAGACTTCATAGTAGTATCTTAATTTGGGTAAATGGAACCTTCAAGGGAAGGCGCAATGTTAAGCGCCTTATTCCCCTCTAGCAGGTTCAAATCTAGCTTCCGTTGCCTTAAGGACCAACTGCTTAGCGTAAGCTACATTATACTTTAGGCCCAATCTTTTTATTTTTTATTTTTTATTTTTTAAAGTTGGATTGGACTAGGATTGGACATTTTTACGCCCAAAGCAAAGAACCTGGATTGGACTATGTATATAAATTTCTTTTTTAAAATTTGGGGCGTGGGCCAAGCCTAAAGTTTCTATGCATAGGGCCGGCCCTGGCCCCCTTGAGTTCCCTAACGGGTTTTAATGGTTACCAAAAATAATGGGGTATATGGATTTTGTAATACTTCATAATCATCAACTAAAGAAAACCATCTAGTTGTTTCTTGTTTAGACATGTGAAGTTAGTTTTGTAACATGATTAAGGAATGTGTTTCATAAATAAATGTTGATAACAGGGTGAAAAGATATTGGGGAGCCTTGGAGGCATGTTCTCTATGACTTGGAAGCCAACAAAGGGCAAGGAAATCACAGGACCAGAGCCAAGAGGTATGCATTCCATGTCTTTCTACCCTGCAAGCATAAAAAGTCAAAGTACATGCACCTATACATAGATCATAGCTAAAAGAAAGACATGAAATAAAAAAAGATTACTACCTATTCCCAATATCATCTTATCCTGTTTGATAGATGTGTAAATTTTGACCCATTAATTATAAATGGGTCGATACAGGTCAAATGGGTTGAAAGTGAAAACAAATCTAAAAATGAAACAGGTCAAATGGGTTGAAAGTCGTCAAGAGTACTTTTAATGTATAAAAATCTATTTAAATTCTGTATTATTATTGGAATGATACTATTAACAAAAACAAACTTTTTTAGGAAAAAAAATGTTTCGGGTCAGCACGACCCGTTTCAACTATATAGTATACCAATATTGTATTTTGTTTTACCAGATGATGGGAAAGCAGGAGGGAAAGCTAGTAAGGAGGACAGAGAGAAGTTGGGTTTGGAACATGGGCATAAGGGTAAGAAGAAGGCCTCTAAAAAAACTTCTGATGAACCAAAGGATGCCATGCAGAAAGTTGAGGTATGGCTTATTTATTTTTTAAACCATGATCCACCATTTAACATGACCATTCACATGATACACCTAATGATCTTGAATTTTATTCTATTTTTTTTCTTGTTTAATAAAATCAGTTGGAGAAAGAAAAGCAAGACGATGCGCTTGATGATTTAAGCAGTGTTTTGGGTGATCTGAAGGGAATGGCTAGCGACATGGGATCTGAACTCGACAGGTCACTTTTACTGTTAATCTCTAAACGAGTCAATTTGGGTTATCTTTTATTTAAATGTGGTAAACGGGTCAAATCAAAATATAGGTAGAAAGAAAACAAGTGAAATGGGCCCTACATGTTGAAAGTTGCAAAAAATATATATTATGATACGTAAAACTAAATATAATTTCTATAATCATATCAAACACACTATTTATCTATATAAAGTCACATTTTTGGGTAAAAAATGTTTCAGGTCAACTTAATATTTGGCACACTAACTATTTATATCAAAAGTTAACTGTTTTTGATAAATGTAGGCAAAACAAAGCTCTTGATAATCTTTCCGAGGATGTTGACGAGCTAAATACACGTGTCAAAGGCGCTAATAACCGTGCACGCAAGTTGGTCGCGAAATAGAAAATGTGCCATCCAACTTCATCCTATCCCATCTTGTTGTATTTATAATTATGTATTTATTTCTTTTTTGTATATGAATAATTTGCATTATATATGCAAAATATTTTAGGGCCATCCAAAATTTTAGGCCCAGCCAAAAGTTGCATCTTGCAAGTTCATGTTAGGCTTATACAATATACATTACCAAACCTAAGCCCAACTCAAGCTATGAGTTCTTTGTATATTTTGAACACATATATCTAATTTCAACATTTATTGATTGAAAATATGATCTATTGGTATGGTGTTTGCCCTGCACAAAAGTGGTATGAGTTTAAATCCTTATAAGTGCAAGGTCAGGTGGTATTTAGGTGTAAAAAAATTGAGCGCTTCTATTCGATTCAAGACTGTCTAAACACTCCTACGCCAGTAAAGATTAAAGACCCCGTGTGGTTGTTGTTGGCAAGAACCCTCAATCCTAAAATACATGATTTCATGAGATTAAGGAGTTCTAATAAGGTTTTGCTCATTTTTAGGATAGTATTCATCATCCTTTACTCACATTTGATCAGTTTAGTGAGTTCTCTTTACTTAAGATTTAGCCTGATCACGGTTAAGAATTATAAACATTGAAAAGTTTATAGGAATCGGGTCATTAAATCAACTTTGAGCATTATGCAATATGATCAAAGTGATTTTGGGGTTTATTTAACCCGTGTAAAACACGAGTTTAAAAAAAATAATTTTTTATTACTTAATATATAATATTATATTTATTCAACCCGTGTAATACACAAGATTCTAACATAGTATCTAATAGATAATAGATTTAATTAAATGTTATAGAGGTATATTAGATAGAATGCAATTTTTATATATTGTAAACAATCAAAATCCCTTAAAAGAAATTCTAACCAAAATTATATATGGGTTGTAAGTTTTTTTTAGGTAAATTTAAGTTTTTGTCCATTTGGGGTTTGGAGTTTGGATCGATTGAAAACCATTATGAACATCATCATCTTCATAACTCATCTCAAAACTCACGAATACCCTCAAAAACCAATAAATTCATAACTCATCTCAAAACTCATGAATACTTTTTTTTTCCCTTCCTTCTTCTTATAATGGTATAGAGGAATTAATGATAGAAAAAGTTGATTCTCTATTCAATCACAGGCATGCTAATATAGCCGATTACATCATATGCAAGTTAGGAAAAGAACTCCTAGGAGCTAATAAATCTAAACATACAACAACCAATCCTATCTAAATATACATCTAAATTAAAATGAAACAAGATCATTTCACTTTAGTACTTTCCTTAATACTTCTAACCACCACCGACAATTGCGGAACCATGTTTTTTTAGTCATGGTTTTTTAGTCGGGGGTTATCTTTAATATTCTCTTCTTTATCGACTAGAACTGAAGGGTCCAACTCATGTTTTGCTATAAAAAACTCATCTTTAATATATCAAAATGGATAAATTCTAGTGACAGGAGGGTCAATGGACCTTCTTGACCCTCCTCTGGTTCCACCCCTGACAGCCGGTGGTGGCTTTGATGACACCGCCTTTGTTACTTTCTTTTACCGCTCTTAGCTTACTCCGTCGTACTTCATGATAACGACTTTTTTTCTGGTTTTCTTGTGCACGTGATCCACCAACTCTGCCACCGGAAAAGTGCCTTTCACCTCTACTTGTGAATTGTATAGATCCGGGACTGCACTTTCCACCCCTACAATCATACCCACCAAAATCCAAAATTAGAACATCATTGCTTCTTGGTATTATTACACACACATGAAAAGTGATAAAACAAGACTGAAATTTGTTAAAAAAAGGGCTATATTTGATAAATACTTTGCTACAAAGTTAGAAATAAATTTAGTAAATAACCCTTCATCATCAGAATGTCTTTTCTGATCTTTCGAGCACAATCTTCGCAATGCATCTGTACTTTCAAGACCACAGTAATCATCGGCGGGGGCTGCAGTTCATCGAAAAAAGCATGAGGATATAAAAAAACTGCAAATTAATTTGATCATCGAGATCTGAGAGTTAGATATAAAAAAGATCGATAAATAACAAATTACAACCCCGTGTTTCTTCTCTTTTTGTTTAGGAGGTTCCTGTTGCTCCGACTTATTGGGCTTCTCTGTCGGCGGTTTTGGGACTGGTGATAGAAGCTCAACTTTCTGACGGCTTACCTTCTGAACTCTTTCTAGAACCTTCAACGGATCTACTTTTTCTCCCGTCACTACGACTTTACGAGTCTCGCAATCCGTAACAACATGTTCGATGCCTATTTTGAAAACAATCAATTATTAAGTAAACCAAAAATTGAATCAAGAAACTACCAAAAGGTAAAAAAGAGTACAAACCATCAAAGCCTTTAAGGCATTGCCGGACGTCTCTAGCGCAGCCTTCACAGTGCATGAATACGCTCAAAACCAACTCTTGCCGCGGTGGAGGTGGTGGCAGGTCTTTTGACTCCTCTTCCTTTTTCTCATCTTCAGCGGCCGGTTTTGCTTCTTCCTCCGCTTTCTTTCCCTCCGTCGGCTTCTTTACCTCCTGAAAAACAACAATCAAACCGCACCCACGTAAAAAAATCACATTTTTATCAAAACCAACAAAAAAAGACTCATTTTGAGTATGTAGAACCTTGTGCGAACTGCAACAACTTTCTAGTTGATGATGAAAAGCTTCTTGTAATTGTTGCACGACCTCCTCCATTGTTGGACGTTCTTCTACGTTCTTCAGACAACGATATGCAATCTTTGAAAATATATCTAACGAATCTGTGTTTATATCTTCGTATAAAGAGGAAGGGATGATTCTGTCTAATGTTTTCCTTTTGTAATTTTTTTTGACCAGATTAGTTATATATTGGCGATCGTCCTGGTAGGATGCGACATGTGCGAGCCTTCCACACAGAACTTCCCACAATACGACCCCAAAAGAGTAAACGTCAGATTTTTGTGTGAGATATTGGGTATTACAGTATTCAGGATCAATATATCCTGGTGTGCCACAAGCATTGGAGATAAGAAAGGAAGATTGAATATTCGCAGGGCCTACTTTTGACAACCCAAAATCAGAAATTTTAGCATTCCAATTCTCATCCAAAAGGATGTTCGCGCTTTTGACATCACGGTGGATAATTCTATGTTGATGTCCAACATCATCATGAAGGTACTTTAACCCATGGGCAACATCTAGGCAAATCAGAAGTCGTTCGATCCATTTTAGATCTTTGCTGTCTAATTGTTTGTCGAGACTCCCGTTGCTTTCATACTTATAAACAAGTATCTTCTCGCCATCTTCGTCACAGAATCCGAGAAGAGAGACAATGTTTTCATGTTTATATTTTGAAAGCAAAGCAATCTCCATCTTAAATTCCTTGTCTCCTTGTCCTTGTGCGCGATCCAACTTCTTTACCGCGATGGGGCCGTATTTTTCTGATATGCCTTTGTATACCCTCCCATATCCACCTTTTGCAATGAAATTCTTGTTGGCAAATCCATTAGTTGCCAATTAGAGGTGCACAAATCGGGTTTTTTTTTGAACCGGTTCCGTCAACGTTGGTCAATAACCGGATCCATTAGAACCGGTTCCGGTTCGGATCCGGTTCCGGGTGTGGAGACTTGGAACCTATTGGGACCGGTTCGGATATTTAGAACCGGACCGGATAAAAAAAACCGGTTCCACCGGTTCCGGAAAAAAAAAATTTAAAAATTAACAAAGATACACTATAAAATACATGTTTTATTTATTTTGTAGATTTTTTTAAGTTATTTAACAATAGTTCGTACAAAAAAAATACAAAAAACATAATTGAATCACAAAGCATTAATTATTTATTATGTTTTCAATATTCTTCGTCGTAGTCTTTGTAACATCGGTTTTCATTCTTCTTCGCTTGAGATACGTTGGGCTTCATCGTAAGCTTGTTCTTCGTCCGAAAGTGGAGTCGCCGCCCCATGTTCTACTTCGAATTCATGTATTTCTTGTTCAACGTCAAGCTCGCCTTCTAGTTTTGCAACATGTTGTACACGTTCAGCGGCATCCAAATGGTCCTTCAAGCAAATACACATCTCCATAGATTCTGGTGTAAGCCTCGTTCTTCGAATAGATAAAACCCTGCCACTAAGAGAAAAAGCGGATTCCGAAGCTACCGTGGAAGCTTGGACGGTTAGTAGGTCACGGGCCATTGCGGCTAGAACGGGATATTGGGATTCCCTTCCTTGCCACCAACTCAAGATATCAAAGTTTTCAAACTCTTCGGATCTTAGAGTAGAAATAAAGTCGGTTGCTTGATATCTCCCAAGCTCGCTACTTGGTGTGGTTCCACGAGCTCGTTTAGTATTTTCGTTTCTTAAAGTGTTAAATAAATTTAGCATCGGGTTCCTTGAACTACTAGAAGTTGAACCCGAACCCATTGATTCACGTATGTTTGATGGATCACCACTTCCACCATATTTGCGTAAATAATAATCAAACATATTATTAAAAGCCGAATTGAAATCCCTTATTGCATTTGATTCAAAATTTGGGTCTTCCTCGAACATATTTAAATCATCCGATATTGATCCAATTAATGTTTCAACACCGGTTACATTAATCGTTGGGTTTAAGGCGGCCGAACATGTAACAACGGCCGGCATTTCTGAAAAATATTTTTTAAATTTAGCTTTCATAGGTTTTACCATTTTTTCAAAAATAGTGCCGTGATATTCAAACTCTTTTAATTATAATTGTTGAAGTATTAGCGAAGACGTGGAATAATAAACTCCCGATAAACATGTAGTTGCATTTTTAAAAACCTCAAGCAAATTAGTTAGTTTCTCGATCATATCCCAACTTATATTATCAAATTTTTGTAAACAACGTTTCTTTTGTACAAGTTCATCATGGAAATGTTTTAAAGTAATTCTTTGCCTTAAGGCCGATTCAAACATTTTCCAAGTCGAGTTCCATCTAGTAGGTACGTCCCAATTCGGACCTAAAAAGATGGAATCCGTTTGTTGGCACAAGTTTCTATAGTTTATATATCTTTTTTTGCTTGTGCTAAAAACTTCACGTAACATCACTTTAAAATTTTCTTTTACGTCTCTTATTTCTTGGACGTTTAGACCGTCTTGCACAACCAAGTTAATGATGTGTGCAACACATCGACTATGAAAAAAAACACCGTTACAAGGCGGTTCATATTTTATTTTTAATTTTTCGACCGCGTTTGTGTTATTTGAAGCGTTATCAAAAGATATTGAAAATATTTTCGGTTGAATTTTATAAGTTTGAATTACCGAGTCTAAAATATAAAATAAGTTTTCACCGGTATGTGGATATCCAAAATAATCAAACGCAATCGTACGCTTCATCATTTGCCACGACTCCGGTTGAACCCAATGTGCGGTAACGCAAAGGTACGATTCGGGTAAACCATGTGGAGCGGACCAAACGTCCGTTGTTAAGTTAATGCCGGTATTTAATTTTTCAAAACCTAAAATTAATTCTTTTTTGGCTCTTTTCCACATTTTTAAACAATCTCTTCTCAAAGTAGAACGACTTACGTTTGTGTAATTCGGTTGAAGCGTCTCTTGTATCATCCTCGTCAAGCGCGGATTATCAAAATGATCAAAAGGCAAGCCTTCTTGAATGACGAAATGTGCTATTCTCTCACGAACACTTTCGACATTGTATTGCCAAACTCCTCCATCCCTACCAATTTGAGTTTGATTTTCACCTTCTTGAGTGTGTCTTGCGTGACTAGCAATATGTTTCCTCAAACTGCTATTTCCCGCCGCAGCCAAAAGTTTACCACAACGTTTGCAACGAGCCTTTTGCGAGCCGTTCGACATTTCGCATAAATCGAAATAAGCCCATATTTCTTGGTTTCGGGAGCAAGGAAGTATTGACACAACCGTAACATCGCTAGTAGAACCACCAACCGAATTTTGAGTGCTTGCGGAAGCGGAAGCCATGAGAGCGTTTTTTTTTTTGCTTAAAGTGAGCGTTTTTTTTTGCGTTTTGAGAGCGTTTTTGAGTTTTGAGAGCTAGAATGTTGTGGTGAACTAACACATACACCCAATACCTATTTATACTAAATTTCAATCCTTAAAAACAAAAAAAAAACAAAAAAAACGGCCATAAAACGGCTATATAGCCGTTTTTTTTTAACCCCAACGGCTAGAACCGGTTCCGAACCGGTTCCAAAATGTCCGGAAAAAACCGGTTCCAAAAAATCCGATTTTTATCCGATTTTTAACCGGTCCGTCAAAAAACCCAGAACCGGTCCCGGAACCGGCGGTTCTAATAATATCCGGACCGGTTCTAAAAAAACCGGTTCTCACCGGATCCGGTTTCGGATAATCCATCGGATCGGTTCCGGTTCCGGTTCTTTTGTGCACCTCTATTGCCAATGATATCTCTTGGAGAGAAATTTGTAAGTGCTTCACATCATCAATGGAAGGCATGATCTTTGATGCAAATCTGGAACAAGAAAAAGGGTACTATTCAATTAAAATTCTTAAAAGGAGCTAGTGCCCTACACAAGAATTATTTTCAGAGTGTCACTTATCACTTCATTTTTGGGTCGGGTCAGTTCACATAATAAAAAATATAAATTCAAATTCAAATCAACCAACAAATTTCATCTAACTTCAAGTTTCAAAAGTTTAACTTTCAACAATCCAAGTAAATTAGTAATTAAGTTTCAATGAAAACATGAAGCAATCAAAGGAGTTGATGTTTATGGCTTTGGATCTAAACTCTGTTTTCTTAGGCGGATGAGATAGAAGAGATGAATTCGTACATATCAAATTAATAAAGACATACACAATCTTTGTTTTAAGTATTTTATAAGTATATAATTATTCCAAATGAATAGAATCAAAGAGCTCGATTCGATATATACATCTTCTTAAGTACCCTTAGCCCGATTACAAAACCCATCCCAGACCTGACCCTCCACAGTATGGGTATTCACAGTCCGGTTTTGATGGTTTTAGGTCAAATCGTGAGCCAAACCTTTAGTACTGGTTTTCATCATCGAGAACCAAAATAGAACCAAACTGAATTTAGTATAAACCGTAAACCAAATCGTTCATTACGATATGAAATTTTTGAAACCGACCAACCAGAGTTAAAAGAAAAACCCACCGTGAAACCAAACCGATGACCGATTTCATGGTATTAAACCGAACCGTGAACACCTCTACTCCTCAGTGCCGAGATTATACAAATGCAAGCTCAGATAGAAAATTACAAACCTCTGTTTCTGTATAGGAGTGATTCTTTATAAACTTTGTGCTTTTGGTGTGTGAATCTGTATGAACTATGTGTAACTGTGTTTGTGGTTGCTGTTATACACAGGAAATGCCTTGGAAGGCACGTTTGAAAGAAGTATATTGGGAATTTTTTTTTTCAAAAACGTGTAGGTGGAGAATATATTTACAAAATAGGTTTACTTTAGAAATAAATTTATTAAAAGTGGTGTTTTTCTTTATTTCTTTGTTTTTAACTAATCTACTATCTTTATTTTTATTTTTATAAAACAACCTTTATAAAATCGCTCGTTTTCTTCAACGTTTTTTTTAACGCCGTTCTCTTTTCCTAAACGTTTTTTAAAACCGTTCACTTTCTTTAAACATTATTTTAAAACGTTCGTTTTTTATAACTCTTTTTCTATGAACGTTCGTTTCTCTATGAGCGTTCTTTTCAAAACAAAACGGGTTTTTTAAACGTTATTTTCAAAACCGTTCGTTTTCTATAAACGTATTTTTTAAAGCCGTCCGTTTTGTCTAAACGTCTTTTTTTAAAAGCGTTGATTTTTTTTAAGGCCCTCCGTAGTGGAGGCGTGAAAGTAGTGGCGTGAGCCACCTGGCTCAAGCACCGGCGCGGAACACCCCCCTCCCCCGCGCGGGGCGTGAACCAGGGTGTGGGGCTTCAACGTGAGGCGCTTCACGGGGGAAGGGGCAATTTGTGTGTGTGTTATGGATATATATGTGTGTGTGGATAGTGAAATCGCTAAGCACCTTAGTGATTTGCTTTAGTGATTGCCCCATGTTAATATGGCGGTGACATGATGGGAGTGAATATGAAACCACTACGGATGACCTAAACGTCTTTTTAAATCCGTTTCTTTCTTAAAAGGACAGTTTTAAAAAAAAGAAATTAAAAAAATGAACGTTTTAAAATACGTTTGAAAAAATGAGCAGTTATAAAAAAGATATGTAAAAAATGAACGGTTATAAAAAAAGATATTTAAAAAAATGAACGATTTAAGAAAACGAACGATTTTATAAAAGAACGCTTTTAAAAAAACGCTTTAAAACGAACGTTTTTACAAATGGATGTTTAAAAACCGAACGATTTAAAAAAAAGGCTTTAAAACGAACGTTTTTACAAATGATGTTTAAAGAAAATCGAGAGATGTTTAGAAAAATGAGTGGTCATAAAAAAGTAGCCTATATAAGCGAACGGTGTTAAAAAAGTGTTTAGGAAAAGGTAACAGTGTTAAAAGAACATTTAAGAAAACGAACGATTACTACACCTATTTCGTAAATATTTGTTCTAATCACACTCTTTTTGATATAAAAAAAATTCATTATATTGGATGGTGCATCATGTTTTGTCTCACTCAAGGTCGGCTCGATGATTTGAAAAATTAGGCGGTGGCTTGGGCCCTCATATTTAAGGACCTCAAATTAGACGTTGGGACAACAATTGCTTCTATATCTACTATGGAAGTTTTGAATGGGTCAAAAGAGATCAATGGCTACTGGTGAAACCGGATGGAAACAATAATGTTTTTGTGTCATTCAAGTAGAAACATTTTGCTGTGTTATTGGTATGTGATTCCAAGTACAAACTGGTAAAAAAGGCATAATCGGATGTGATGACGTGGGTAGCCCGGCCCATTATAATAAAGCCCACTAGGGTTAAGTTTTCTCTCTATAAATATGGAGACGACACGTGACATACAAAAACCTTTATTTATTATATAGTATAGATTAATTGTGTTTTCATAAAATGGTTTCAAAAGAGAGTATTCTGTCATTTTAATTACTTCAACATATCCTAGGGTTAATATATGTCTTCATATTATTGATGAAGTGACCTCGAATTTTTCGTCTTATTTCATTCATAGAAATTTTACCTAGCTACTGACTCGATTGTCATCAACCGTGATCCTTCTATAGGAAGGGTTTTCCCGATTATACACTTTCTCGGCCATAGTCTCGGCAGATAGGTTTTTGTTCACCAAGTTTCTTAAATGTAATCCATTGCATTTGGCCAATCGCGTGTGTCACTGACGTAAGTAAGCTCTTTGTTTGTATTTTGCAACCTTCTTGTGAGGTTTTCATGATTTTTTGTTTAATTTCTTGTGACTTGATGCGAATAACATGCGAAGGATTGATTGTAAACATATAATCATTTGTAAATCATTTTTCATGTTATATTGTATCATCGTCAAAAGAGGTGAATTTATAACTATGATCAATATATGCACTAAAAATATCGTATTTTATTTTTTATGATGACAAATATTAACATGTAATAAAATGCTAAGAATAATTGGTCATTGCATAATCTATATCTCTCTCCCTTTTGTCAAAATAAAAACTACACTCGACGATTAGCACTTCCACTTAACGAATGCACAGTTGGCCATTTGGTGCAATGGTAGTTCCAAGCTTTTCTATAGTGGAGGTCTTCGGTTCGAATCCGGGCCATAGCAAAAAAAGGTCTGTGGCCAGGTAATGGGGTTCCTCCTGGGGTGGGCTGCCCCGGATGTTCTAGGTATTACACATGGGAAACCTAATTATCCTACAATATCTAGGCGTTGCGGTTAAAAAAAAAACTTAACCAATGCACATAGCATGCTTAGTGTTAAAAAAAGTAAAGTTAAAAGTGATGCATGTGGTTTTAAATAGCTCAACAATTGTAGAATGAATTGATCAAATAAATAAATAAAGAATTGAGATTAAATGTTTCCCGCCAATTATGTCACTATCATGGAAATTTCCTTGGTTTTTTGCTGGTATTGAATGTACGAATGTGACTTTAATTTAAGATATTTCTTTGTGGAAACTAATCCATTGCAATTTCCAGGAAAGACCTATATACAATCCAAACTATAATTTAGCCACACGAGATGGGACCAAGCAGTTGGACAGTAGATCGAGATGATACCGCTACTACATGTAAGTGTTGGATTTTATGGACCGACCCGATGGACAACGCGGCTGACCGAGCTATGACCAGTAAGAGTTACACCTATGGCAACGGACATTAAACCCACTTAACCCGCTTAACTGGTAATTACGAACTGTTAGCGAGACGATATATTTTATATATATTCGTTAGACGATAATTATTATTTATACTAGTTTATAAATAATAATTATATATATATTGTTTTAATATTTCATTAAAACAGTTAAATGGGTATAGACTTTTTTATCTCATATTGGACTTTGGACCCGAAAACAATTAATAGGGTTTATAATTATTATATATATAATAATCCTATTTTTTTTGTTTCGAACCCTACAAAAGTTTCAGCCGCAAGAAGGAAGAATAGCTTTTATGTTTGGCCGCTTTTTGGTCGATACCTATTCTAGCCGCAAAGGAAGAATTTCTTTGGTTGACTTCTTGGAATTTTCCCCAAGCAGCTTGCGACAAAAGCAAAGAAAAGGCTTCTGCCTTTTTGATCTTTTCGGCTAACCGCGCCTTCCCGTCTCTCGTGTTCGGTTTGTGATCTAGCCTCGTTTCGTTGTACCTAGGTGTCTCAACCGGTTAATCATTAACCGAGGTATAATTTATCTCATCAGTAGATTAATTGTTTTTTTTTTGTGTTTGCGTGTTCATAACCAGATCATGTTCAGTTTGTCTGTGCTGTTAAATAGGTTATGATTTTATTTTCCGCTGCGTATTTATTAATTAACTGAATTAATTAATTTCTCTGTCAAAACCCGTTTTTTTCAAAAGTCAAACTGATCACCAATGAATCCCAACAGTGGTATCAGAGCCTGTGTTATAACACGCAAATCGGAACCGGTATGGTTTCACTGGTTAAATTATTAACAAACTTTAACTATCTTGAAGTTTCTGATCTGATCTGTTTTTTTGGGCAATTTTTTTATTTATTAATTTGGTCGATTTTTTATTTTATTTGACCAAATATATTGCCCGTATGTGAATGTGTTGAATATGTAAATCTGGCCTGACCCATGTGATTGAGTTGTTTGTGTTTATTATTAAGTTTTTGGTTTTATGGTTTTGGCCCACTTTTGATGGCTCAAAGTTGTAATAGAATAGTTTTTTTTTTTTTATGTAATGTAATAAAAACCCGAAGACAAATCTGAAGACGCAACAGGAATCATGGATTCAGTGGGAGTCATCCGAGACGACTAGATGCACGGAAGTCCATCCTTGTGGTTATTTTAATTTTGTGGACCCCGTGACCCGTTTGGTCTTGCTAACTGGCTTTAGCAAGATCACAAACTTCGCCCTAAAAGATTTACATATTTATTTGCTTTATGGTTGCTTTTTAATTTTTTATAAAATAAATTTATTATAAACCAACCAAACACCAAACGTTTTAAAAAGAGTTTTAAAATGTCACAATCTGTCACCACAAGTTCTAATTTTACAACTTGTAGAATTTTATAAAAAATAACAACTGGCTTTTTTTATAAAATAAATAATTCGCTAAAGTTTTGCAATATAAACTAAATTTAATTTCAAAACTTATAACTTAATAGTTTTCAACTATTAACTTTAACTGATTATTCAAGTCACAACAAACTTAGTTTTAATAGGTTATTTAAAATTAAGTGTCCTGAGAGATGAAAGGGTTCATCAAATTTGTCATGACTTTAAATAGTAAAACTGGCTTTTACAACACACGTATGATTTAATCATTCGTTGTGTTTGACCCTATTCGGTAAACACTAAAATTGGAACCCATATTTAAAACCAATGGTCTATGCCATCCTATTATAAGGAACACTTGGAGCATAAAATGACACATCGGTGTTTGGAGCCACAGCACCGCACTGGATGCGTAGTTTATCCTTCCAAGGCGCAAGGGTTTCGTTGACACATCCGGCCCTTTCGCATGTAACTGTTTTAGGACGACTATTACTTTTCTCTCTTGTTACATGCCCCAGCTGTCAAGAGATTAAAAGTGGGCATAGATGAGGCTAAACGTATCAATGCATAGACATGTCTTGTCTTAGCAGCCTCATACACGAGAGTTGTGCTTCTTTCCACAATTGACACTAATTGTCAGTCTAGTTACCCATTTACTAATGTTGTATGCCACAGCTTGATTTAGCTAGATTCTCTCTCCTTATTCTAATTTCTGTAATTGGGTCATAAATTAATAAGGACTTTTCACATTCTTTATACTAATTTATTTTCTTTTCTTATCTTGACAGATGTCTACTAAAAATAATAATACTAATAACTCCTTCACTGTCAAGTCTATCCTTGAGAATGAAAAGTTGGATAACACCAACTTTCTCTCGTGGTAGTGCAATCTGATAATAGTTCTCAAGATGGCCAAGAAGCTCTATGTTCTCGATGCACCAGTCCCTGAGGCACCCGATGGTAACACGGCTGCCGCTCGTAAGGCCTGGGAAAAACAAAGAGATGATGCCACTGAGGTGGCCTGCCTTATGCTAGCCTGCATGTCCCGTGAGCTCCAAAAGAGCTTGGAGGACCTGAGTGCCTTTGACATGATTGAACAACTTAAGGGCATGTTCCTGAAACAAGCCCGACAAGAACGCCATGAAATCATGTCTCAGCTCATTCGTTGCACGATGCAAGAGGGCACGCCTGTTAGTGCTCATGTACTTAAGATGAAAGGGTACATCGACCAGATGAACAAACTTGGATATCCCATCAAGGATGACATGGCTACTGATTTCATCTTAAACTCTCTCCCCAGCTCCTATGCTCAATTCGTAATGAATTTCAACATGAATGGCTTGGAGAAGATAGTGGTCGAGTGGTGTGCTACGAACTATACGCAAAAACCTACAAGTTCTAATATTTATAATAAAACGGACAAACCTAAACTAACGCGCACAATACGGCAAGTGTACCGATCGTTTGCAGAATAGATAGATAAGACCGAGTATCGAACCTACGGACACTGTATGTACAGCGAAATACTGACTCAGATGCAGGATAACTAATTACAAAAAGGGGGGTTTCTTTTATTTAAGAGAGAAATAAACTATAGAAAATAAAGGAAAAGACGATGACAAACAAACTAGCGTGAGAATAACTACGGAACGAAAACAGATAGGGTGAAAGCACTACCTAGGCCCGAATCCTACACGTGTCTGACGAAGGTTCTATCGATAATGGAACTGATGTGATACTGAGATCTTAAAATACTAAACTCAAAGGGAACCTAGAGCACCCTCGACCCTTCTCAAGGATTGTCAACTAAGAGACCTAAAAGCCGTTAAACCACCGGCTGGACGGGTTCCCCTCACAGGTCATCCAGTCTACTCAAGAAGTATCCGCTAGACAATCTACCTCACAGCACGAAAGTCTCAATACACCTAAGTGCAAGGGATAACTAAGAATTTCCTATTGGACTCGGTAAACAAGATGTGAACGACGAACTAGACAGACCTTCTCACAAAGATTCTAAACTAGCGATCAGACACACGAGATAAACCGACAATCTCTCACCTCACAGCTATTAAGATTGGTTGAATATTTAGATTTACCAATTCACGAATTTCATTCCTATGGAATACTACGTCTAGCAAACCATCCAATAATCAAAAACACACGGCAATTGATCTAGCATGCACCTATTATATGAAAGACATTCATCAAAGCACATGAGGACTGAAAAATCATTCAATTGATAATACTAAATACGCATACACATCCAATGATCAAAACCAAGTTTGTTACATCATGAGTTCTTCACATTCAAAAGTTCCAAAAACCAACAAAAACCAATGTTAAACATGTGCAATCATCTAAACCTAGGTAGACAACAAGAATCTAGCCGAGAAACATGTTCAAAATTATAAAACAATAAGTAACTAGGCTGTTCATCATGTTAGAATTGACAAGAAAACAAGAACGAATCAAAAATATGTAACCCGAGGTGAATCCGGCTTCAATTCTTCGATCCCAACGCTTGTTCTTGATCAATATCCACTTCTCCTCCTCCGATTTTAGTCCACAATCACCTTCTTGAGGCTAGAATGTTCCTCCTTTTCGTCCTTTGCCGTCACAAGGTGGTCTCCCCCCTTTAGGGTTTTCTAATTTTTGGCTTAAAAAGAGGTTTCTGCGAAAAACATCCCGTCGCGTAGCGCGACGGGATCTTGATTCATCATCGCGTAGCGCTAGGGCCCCAGAAAAGACAAAATAGTCGGCAATAAAAAAAGGGCAATTATGTCATTTTGCATTCCTCGCGTAGCTCGACGAAATTACAAGACCTGTCGCGCTACGCGACAGTGGTAAAAATCCAGAAAGTTTCTTTTTTTTCTTATCCACAGCCCTCTCGCACGAACTGGAAACTCGTTCTTCTTCGTTTTCAATCATATCCGCTTCTTTTGTGAGCTAACAACCATAAGATATAGAAATATTAAGTACAAGCAGTTATAGAAGAAAACCGACGCAAAACAAACACAAAGTAGGAATAAAATAGACAGTAAAATGCATGTATTTTGCAATACATCACCGAGCTACATGGTATGCTCAAAACGGCCGAGATGAATATCCAAGGAAAGAAAAATCAAGTTCTGATGGTCAGATCTGCTGGTGTTAAAAAAACCTAACCCCAAGAAAAGAGGTTATAATAGCAAAGGCAAGAAGAAGGTTAATGTTGCTGCCAAGCCTACCACCAACAATAACAAGAAAGCTTCAAAAGCACCCCCTCCTGAGGAGCGCCAATGCTTTGAATGCAACAAAATGGGGCACTGGAAACGTAACTGTCCTGAATATCTAGCCAAGCTGAAGCTGCAGAGGGCCAGTGGTGGTATTCTCATTTATGTTATTGAAATTTTTACTGTTTCTAGCAACACATGGGTATTTGATACTGGATGTGGATACCACATCATTAATGTCTTGCAGGAGCCTAAAAGTTGGAGGAAGCTGAAACAAGGCGACATGGAGCTCATCGTTGGTGATGGGAAAAGAGTATCAGTTCTTGCAACTGGAACATATCATCTCTCATGTCCTTCTAGCCTTGTGGTTGTTTTAAACAATTGTTTGTTTGCACCTGGTTTAACCAGAAACATTATTTCAGTTTCTTTATTGTTTGAACAAGGATTTAAGTACGTTTTTAATGGTATTGCTATTTCTGTCTACTTAAATGATATCTTTTATTTTGAGGCTAAACCTCAAAACGGTATTTATAAGATTGACGTTCAAACTGACAATAACATATATAATCTTTCTAAACGTATCAAATCGGACATTAATGATACTTTTCTATGACATTGTCGACTTGGCCACATAAGCAAGGCACGCATTAAAAGACTCCAATCCGAGGGAATTCCAGAACCTACCGGACATGACTCATTTGATAATTGCGAGTCTTGTTTAGCTGGCAAACTCACAAAGGACCCCTTCACCCATGTTGGTGAACGAGCCAAGGATCTGCTAGGCCTTATACACATTGATGTGTGTGGCCCTTTCAGAACCATGTCTAGAAATCATGAAAGATACTTCGTTTCATTTATTGACGATTATAGTCGATATGCTTATGTCTATCTTATGAAACACAAGCATGAAACATTTGAAAAGTTCAAAAGAGTTTCAAAACGAAGTAGAGAAACAACTATATAAATCTATTAAGACACTTCGATCAGATCGAGGTGGCGAGTTTCTCAGCTTAGAATTTCTTAATCATCTGAAGGAGCACGAAATTATTTCTCTGCCCACTCTTCCTCGCACACCCCAACTTAATGGCGTGAGCGAGAGGAGAAATCGAACACTACTTAATATGGTTCGATCGATGATGTGTAGAACTAACTTGCCTCACTCCTTCTAGAGTTATGCTCTTATGACCGCCACCCGCCTTGTAAATCTGGCACCGACTAAGAAGGTGGACAAAACCCCATATGAGATATGGCATGGGTCTAAACCCAATTTTTCTTACCTTAGAGTATGGGGATGTGATGCATATGTCACCAGCGATTCTGATGACAAGCTCGATCCCAGAGGCGAAAAAGTTGTTTTCGTCGGTTACTACAACAAAAGCGGATATTATTTCTATCATCCTGATGCAAACATTGTTTCTATCAAAAGGAAAGGACGCTTTCTCAAGGAAGATCTTCTAAATCGAGGAACCGGAAATAATATTATGGATCTTGAAGAAATTCGAGAAACACAAACAACCGCCGAGGAAGTCGGAGCGTCTGATTAACAAGAAGTTGTTGCTGATGAATTAGACATAAACACAAGCGTTCGCAGAAGTAGCAGGTCTCGTAAAGAACCTAATAGATACCTATGGCATCTTGAAGCTTCTAAAGTCCTGTTAGTAGCTGAGTCAAATGACGAACCTACAAACTACAAATCTGCTATCTCAGATCCTGAATCCGAGAAATGGCTTGAAGCCATGAACGCCGAGATGCAATCTATGCGTGATAATCAGGTCTGGGACTTGATTGAACTACCCCCCGGTTCTCGGGTAATAGGGAGAAAATGGATTTTCAAAAGAAAAACCGACATGCATGGTAATGTACAAACCTATAAAGCACGACTAGTTGCAAAGGGTTTCACTCAAACTCAAGGTATTGACTATGATGAAACTTTCTCACCCATTGCTATGATCCAATCGATCAGGATACTGCTTGCCATAGCCGCGTACCATGATTACGAGATATGGCAAATGGATGTCAAAACCGCTTTTCTTAATGGACATCTCTCTGAAGATGTCTATATGGTTCAGCCTGACGGTTTTGTTTATCCAAAGTATCCTAGTAGGGTCTGCAAACTGAATAAGTCCATTTATGGACTTAAACAGTCATCTCGAAGCTGGAATCTTCATTTTGATCAGAAAATCAAAGAATTTGGTTTTGTCAAGAATGAAGATGAGCCTTGTGTTTACAGAAAGGCTAGTGGGAGCACTATATCATTTCTCATCTTGTATGTGGATGATATACTGATCATTGGAAACAACATCCCTGTGCTTGACAAAGTCAAACAATGCTTAGGATCTTGTTTTGCAATGAAGGATCTTGGAGAAGCTGCTTACATTCTAGGAATCAAGATCTACAGGGATAGATCTAAGCGGCTTCTAGGGCTAAGTCAGAGTACTTACATAGACAAAATGATGACACGCTTTAGGATGGAAAACTCCAAGAAAGGAGGTGTTCTGATGACTAAAGGCACTGTGTTGAACAAATCACAATCTCCTTCCACGGACATTGAAATTAAGAAAATGGAAGCAATTCCATATGCCTCAGCGATTGGTTCTATCATGTATGCTTTGTTGTGCACTAGACCTGATGTCCCGTATGCTTTAAGCATGACCAGTCGTTTCCAGCAAAGTCCTGGCATTGCCCATTGGACTGCAGTCAAGAACATCCTAAGGTACTTGAGAAGGACCAAAGACATGTTCTTAATATTTGGAGGAGTGAAAGAGGAGCTCACTGTACGGTGTTACACTGATGCTAGCTTTCAAACTGATCGAGATGACTCTCGCTCACAGTCGGGTTTCGTATTCACCCTCAATGGAGGAGTTGTCTCATGGAAAAGCTCCAAGCAGAGTGTAGTGGCGTATTCAACCACCGAATCTGAGTATATAGTAGCATCAAATGCTGCTAAGGAAGCTGCTTGGATGAAGAAATTCATTACTGACCTCGATGTGGTTCCGAGTATTCGCCAACCAATCGAGATACTTTGTGATAACACAGGTGCTATAGCTCAAGCCAAAGAGCCCAGATCTCATCACAAAGCCAAGCACATTCAAAGGAAGTTCCACTATATATGTGAAATTGTGGAACGTGGAGATGTCGTGATAAGCAAAGTAGACACAGATCAAAACCTAGCGGACCCGTTTACTAAGCCCATGTCTCAGGACAAGCATGATCTTCACAGAGATGCTATTGGTCTTAGATTTGCTAGTGATATGTTTTGATTTAGTATTTTGAATGTGCGAACATTTAAACAGTTGTACTTTTGAATTCTTTTTGGTTTACTGATTTAAATGCAATTCTGAATTCTTATAACTGTGTTCGATTTTAATACGTTTAACCCATGAATCTTGTATTCTTAATTATCCGTAGTCGATCAGAATCGTGGGAACGACTCTGAATTAAGATTATTCTGAACTTGGACTCAAGTAGTTGACTTCCAATTTCACAGACCTCATCTTGGATGATGTTGGATGTAACTCACTTCAAATCATCTTCATGGATTTTAATCATAAAATGTTTTGATATTGGTATACTCATTTAGTATCCTCTGACCTGAGATGCATACTAGAACTTTCGTTTACCAAGGACTGTTATTTAATCACTGTCAACCGCTGTCGCGTAACTGCCAGTCATAAAGGCATTGGTTAGGAACAGATCTGAAGTCCAGTGGGAGCTGTATGTAGTCGATAAGGGATTCTGTACTCTTACATGACATGTAACAGATAAGCATCGTGGCGCCCTCGTTGATTCAAACTGGTGAAGTGTAAGGCCTTACCCAAACTTACTGTGTGTTTGATTGGACCACTTTGATTCTTGATCGAGAACAATAATAATTGAACGCCATATGAGAATGAACTAAATCGATGTCTCATTGATTCAATTGATGTTTTATACGGTAAGGATGAATGACAACTATTGCCATAAGTATGTTGTCTTGCTTTAGTTAGCTGTTACTAACACCGAGATATTTGGTTAATGACTTTAAAGAGTCATACCTTGTTAGTGACAGCCATGTGCAGCTAGAGCGCCGCTGACTGTTTGAGTTGATTTATGGTGGATCGTCCAAGTGAGAGATTGTTGGATTTTATCGACCAACCCGATGGACAACGCGGCTGACGGAGCTATGACCCGTAAGAGTTACACCTATGGCAACGAACATTAAACCCACTTAACCCGCTTAACTGGTAATTACGAACTGTTAGCGAGACAATATATTTTATATATATTCGTTAGACGATAATTATTATTTATACTAGTTTATAAATAATAATTATATATATTGTTTTAATATTTCATTAAAACGGTTAAATGGGTACAGGCTTTTTTATCTCGTATTGGACTTTGGACCCGGAAACAATTAATAGGGTTTATAATTATTATATATATAATAATCCTATTTTTTGTTTCGAACCCTACAAAAGTTTCAGCCGCAAGAAGGAAGAATAGCTTTTCTGTTTGGCCACTTTTTTGTCGATACCTATTCTAGCCGCAAAGGAAGAATTGTTTTGGTTGACTTCTTGGAAGTTTCCCCAAGCAGCTTGCGACAAAAGCAAAGAAAAGGCTTCTGCCTTTTTGATCTTTCCGGCTAACCGCGCCTTCCCGTCTCTCGTGTTCAGTTCGTGATCTAGTATCGTTTCGTTGTACCTAGGTGTCTCAACCGGTTAATCATTAACCGAGGTATAATTTATCTCATCAGTAGATTAATTGTTTTTTTTTGTGTTTGCGTGTTCATAACCAGATCCTGTTCGGTTTGTCAGTGCTGTTAAATAGGTTATGATTTTATTTTCCGCTGCGTATTTATTAATTAACTGAATTAACTAATTTCCCTGTCAAAACCCGTTTTTTCAAAAGTCAAACTGATCACCACTGAATCCCAACAGTATGAATCGATGGGAAGAAAGTTCATTACTTTCGTTCACTATGAAATGAAGTGAAAAGTAACCAAAAGAGAAGAGTAAAAGAAAGGATTGAGGATGCAAGGAATTGGAATATTTAGTTATTAGACTTGTTAGGTATTCATGGATGATAATCCATTCATAAATAATCTATTGTAACGAACCAAAATCCGGGTTTCGTTTTTAAATAAATAAATATTCTAATAAATATTATGGTGAAAATAATATATTAGAAATAAGTTGAAATAAGTGGGTTTCAAGTTAGTAAGGGAGTTATACTAATTTTAACTAGTTTTGGAGTGAATTAGGTGAAATGAAAGTGGAAGGGCTAAAGATGTAAATATGGAAAAATCTGCCATATTGACTTATTGAAGTCAAAATTGAACTCATTTGGAGTTCAAGATCGTTCAAAGCAAGGAGAAAAGGGAGAAAATCGGGTTTTGAGCTAAATCGTGCATTTTGAGCTTGAATTGGTGAAGGTTTTGGGTTACATATCATCCTTCTAACATCAAGTAAGTGTAATCTTCCATTGATACATTTGAATGTGTTAGTTGGTGGATTTTGTAGAAATCCAAAAATTTTGTATGCGTGTGGTAAATTGGTGTTAGATTGTGGATAATCTAGCTAAACTAAAGGTAAAGAGTGGTGATTAACATCCTAGAACTCTTTGATTTTGATTTTGAAAAGTTAGAGTTCATATGGTGAAAATTGGGGGTGTTTGGATCATGATGCTAGAATGTGGAATTAGTGATGATTAAGTGTTTAGGCGGTATTAAACACTTGAACAAACACCAAATTGACCTAATAAAAGTTATTGAATGAGAAATTAGTGTCAATGTATTGGAAAGAAAACTCATGTAGGTGAGTTTGTATTGAAAGGGGGTGTTTGGTTATGGGGATAACCCAAACGGGTCAGTTTGGGTTGGAAATGAAATTGAAGTTGTGGACTCAATTATTTTGTGTTGGTGATGAATGTTAGATTACTAAACTAGGTATATATGTTTAGGTAATCAAATTGTGAACCGAGGAGGAGGCACGAGATCTTCCAACTCTAAAGGTAAGTGCTTTTACACTTACTTAGTAATGTTGATAAATGTGTGGTGTATGTTATATGTATGCATACAATAAATTTAAATGAATGTTTATGCCTATTGCTTGAATGTGGTATGTGTTGAATTGTACTAATTTGACTTTAGTGGTAGAAGGTCAAACTAATAGGTTGAAATTGGTGTAATTAGACTATGTGGTTAATAGTCAAAACTTGATTGTGCAATGGGGTAAATAAGTGTAATTGACTTAAGTGGTAAATAGTCATGCTATTATGTGAATGTGATGAATGTGGAGAAATTGACTTATGTGGTAAATAGTCAAACTAATATGTGAATATGATAAATGTGGTGTATATGACTTATGTGGTATATGGTCAAATAAAATAAGATAACTTGGTGAAATGGTGGATTGAAGTGTGGAATACTTCAATAGGTGGACTTGGTGTCAAATAATCCAAGTATGGGTAAGACGAGTTGTGGTACTCGCACCAAGAGGTAGTAAACCCAACAAGATGTGTGAAATACTTCAAAGGGTGGAATTGGAGTCAAATACTCCAAGTGCGGGTAAGACGAGTTGTGGTATTCGCACCAAGAGGTCGTGAACCTAATTAGAAGTGTGGAATACTTCAAATGGGTGAATGGGTGGTGGTATATGAATGTAATAGGAAAAGAATGAGACTTGTAGTGGAAATGCAAGTGTTAAGAACCTTAATTGATCAAATGGGTGAAAACGGGTTAAATGGGTGAAAGGGGTGAAAGCAAGTGTAAATACTTGTTAAATATGTTTATTGTCATTACTAACGGTAATTTATATATGTGGTATTGTAGGGAAAGCTCCGATGTGGGTCAAAGTCAAGTCCAAGACGTTAAATGATTCTCGTATGCAATTTTTGATGTTTTGGGGATTAAATGTTGAAATCCTTGAAATGTGGTGTAAATTGACAATTGAACTATGCTTTGGTGTCTATAAGTGTTGTATATATGTTTTGAAACTAAAACCCCTGTGTTGGTAAGTTTTTGGTGTCATGTGGAATTGAAAAATGGCTAAGTGTTGGAATTGGGCAAACTGAGTAAACTTTCTGTTTACTCAGGTCCCCCGCGGTACGCGAGAGCCAGGAATGCTTCTGTCGCGGTACGCGAGAGACCTGGCTCTCGGTCAGGATTTTCTGAACTCCCTCGCATATCCCTCGCTGTATGCGAGGGGAGTTGTCCAGAATCTTACGGTACGCGAGAAAGTAAAAAAAAAAATTTGGGACAAAAGCTTTCGTGTGCATTTAATATATTTAATAATTGGTCATTTGTGGGTGTTACTTCTTTATAAAGACAAGTTTTAAGACGCCGAGCAAAGACGGTTTTAAGACGACGCCGGAGCAATAGCAGGCGACTGTTTATCTTCAATCGTAGGCGACTGTTTTAAAGTGGTAACCGACGCCATTAAAGTCATTCAATCGCAGGCGACTGTTTATATTCGTAACTGAGCTCGCATCTTCTTCTGCCCCCCTCTTCAGTTGCAGGTAACTTTCCCCACAGCTCGCATCGATGGGAATCAGGAGAGAGTTTGTCGGGTTCTCTTTTTCAAATCCACAGGTAACGACATTCAAATCCTCAAGGTTTTGCTTAATCGATCTCTTTTCCATTCTCTCACTCCTGTAAATCATTAATCAATATCTCGAATTGGATTCGTTCAAAGATAACATCAGGGGAGTCAGGAGAAGATAAACTCAACAAGCAACTTTCTTATTTAGTCGGAGATATCGTTGACGTATAACCAGTATTTAATTGATTTTGTTGAATTGTGAATTGGCTATATGATGAATACTTGATGGAAGTTGTTATATAGTTTATAACCCTAAATTTTGAAGGTCCTGGTGTCAGCTTTGTTTTTGGTGGCATTATTCTGTCAGCTTTGAAGGTCCTGGTGTGATTATGGAGCATACATATGTACAAACACGTTTTGGATTTTTCAAAGATATTTCTTTATTACTTATGCTTGAAGAAAGCATTCAATTTTAATATTTTCAAAGTACTGAAATGTATATAAGAAAACATTATTTTGAAACTTTAATTTGTGTTATTGTGATGTGCAATATGCATACATTAATGGTATTCTCACGTTTGAATCAGAAAACTTATTCAAAGGGAACTACTATTCAATTAAAGATGAGTAAGAAAGTAGCTCCTTTCATGGTGCATTTGAGCTATGGAAAAGTGAAGTGATTATTCAAGGTCAGTTACCTTATGCAAACAGTATGTATCATATATTGTTGATATAGTTTCTTTTAACTTTTGTGGTTCTCTTTATCACATACTGTGGGATGGTAATAGAACTTTATGCTAATCATATTTTTACTGCAGCAGATGTGATTACTTAATGGAGCTGTTTATTTATTGTTTTTTTTTATAGAATCAACTTTACCAAATGGAACAATGTCTTCTTCTAAAAGCAAGTTTGATGATAAGATAGAAGCGTCTTCTGCTAAAATGTACTACGGGCAACTGCTTCAACAGCAAAATATGTTACCGGCTTATGAGAGGACAGGTCAATATACCATCTTATTCTTTTTCAGGCTTATGTTAGCATGCATTACAGTGTAATGCTAGGGTGTACTAATTCATTTCAATAAGCATGGTTCAAATGTTTTTTAGGGGATTTTGTGGAGCTCAATTGCATGACAAATGTTTATTATTTAGGTTCCTACTATGCTGCGGTTATGGAGAATCAAGCAGATTTTGTTGGGAGGGTAGTGGTTGTATTATCATTATTTGCTGCTCAGGTGTACTAATTGATACTTATGGAGGATGTTTGTATTTGTCTTTTGAAACTGATAACGTACTTATTGCAACTTTAGGTCGCAATAGTAAATTTTTATTGTTTGGATTAAGAGATTTCAATTTTGATTATTTAGAGCTCAAAATTCGGTTTTGGATAACCGGTTTCATACCAATTGCAACAAAGCTAAGTATCAAAGGAGGACATACAATTGATTCAGTTTGTTGTTACTTTTGGGGAAGTCAGAATCTCAACCGGCAACAAATGGAAAGTCAAAGAAGTTTCATGTTTAGCTTAGTCCATGTCATATAAATCTTGTAGGTTTGACTAGAAAAGTTTTGAACTACTTTTGTCATTTGTCTACTATCGAAACAATTTTGGTTTTACCTTTTTGTTTTTGTGTCAACCATAACTGATTATCAGATGGTTTCTTATGTTGTCAAATGAAACAGTCTTTATGATTCTTCACTGTTGTGTCTTCACTGTTGTCGTCACTGTCGGTATGGTTCTTCCTTTTTTAATCTCTTTTTTTTGTTTTTTCTCAGCCAATGAAAGCAGAAGAAAAGAATCAATAGCTCCAACATCTTTCCTTTGCTCATGTTATGTGGATGATGCTTGCTTCTTGTTTGCAGGTTAGTTAAATTCAAAAACCAACTTCCAATTAAGCTATTGAAAACATGCAGAGATAGAAATCATATGAATAAAAGAGTATTGTATATACATGATTAAGGACACATAAAAGAGTATGTATATACATGATTATAAGCTCACATGGAGGAAGTTAATAAGGATGTCAAGCCATACATAAATAATATAATCACACATGATAATCCAAATAAATAAATCCTCAAATCTAAATAAATTTTTAGATGAAAACAACTTTATAAAACAGAAAAGTTGCAAAAACAGGTTGAGACTCATAGGTTAGTCCATAGCTAAAGTAAACAAACACTCTTTGAAACAAGTTTGCAAGAAAAGTGGCGCCAATATGAAGAGGGACACACTCTGATACCGAATCCACGGTAATACTCAAATAGCTCACAAACATATGATTTTATTCAACGGCCTTGAACCTAAAGGTTCCAGCCACGACTGCTGTCTCAAGCTTCAAAGGTATCGATTACAATCTTTTGATCAAAACAAAGTCCCTCTAAACAATAACCCTAGATCCCTACTTATAGGTGGGGAATCATATTTTCAATAGCAAACTTAAAAACAAAATAAATATTAAAGAAAATTTGTGAAATTCAAATTCCAAATATATCTCCAGAATACTTGAAATTCAAATGCTCTGCATCACGCCCTCTTGAAATGTATATATACCCACCACACTTTCATTTGTAATTCACACATTCTTTAACACTGCAAGATACACATCTCTTGAATCTTCCTATCACTAAAGACATATTTTACATGTCATTTGAATCTCATAATTAACCAAAGAACTTTTTACACAAAAAATATATTATTTTGTTCTTGTGGCTTTATTTACATATAAAGTTTATGTACCACCTAGCAGCATTTGCAGATCCACACATACTACTGTTCGTGGATGCTATAATGGTGGTTAATGACATTCTTTTGTATGACAATACCAACAATAACTAACTTCTATATTCCTAAAGACAACTGTACTGATTTACCCTGATGTATGTATACCAACCTGGTTCTAGTTTGATTTGTTGTATTGTAACTAATACATCAATTACAACTGACAACAAAACAAATCAGTATCATCTTTTAAACTAGCACATGTGAATCTTTCTGATCTGAATGTGAAAAATTGCTTTTTTAGGAATGTTGCTAACAATCATTGCTACTTAAAACTTTTGCCAAAGTATGCCATTTTTGGCAAAATGAGCGGGTTGGGTACTAGGTTAAAACAGGCCTTGTCAAAGCATGCCATTTTTGGTACGGGTCAGGTTGACTTATAAAACTCATGTGTTCTAAGTTTTCAAAATTTTGTATAAATAGTTAGCGTCTCAAATATGATTACACACTTTTTGTTTCGGTAACAATTCCATCTTTAAAATACAATGATTTAGGAGATGTTATTCATGAAAAACACACTTTAGACACTTTACAATCCGTTTGACCCGCCTGACACATTTGACCTGTTCCTTTTGTTGTTCTTTTACTGGACCTGTTTGACACATTCATAAGTAAATGAGTTGAAATTTCCTGCTGCAGTCTACAAACATCCTTGTTTGAAAGAATTGTAACCTTACTATTTTCATTCCCTCCTTCCAACTCTACATTTCAAGAATCTGTCCTTTCTTGACCGACGAACACACACTTTCTACTTTACACCTACTCTACTTCTAAAATCACCACACCCGCACTTCGCATGATTTTGAACCTACAACCATTTGGTTGGAAATACACTACTTTACCATCAGGATGTCCCTTTAGGGACTCAAGAATCTGTCCTTACTTTAATCAAGCGGTTGATGTATGCTTAAGAAACCTAGAAATTTGAGCTAAGCCCAACACCTAAGTGTTACCTAGCAGGGTAGCAAATTTAACACATTTACTTATACTTAGGAGTCAATTCAGTTTATATTCATCTCTAATTAATCAAATGGATACAATAAAAGAAAAGTAAGTTGCAGTTTTCGTCGTTGAGTTTTGAACAAAACATCGGGTTTCGTTCACCTTTAACACTATCGATCCCCGACGTTTGACACTATGTGTCCCTGTCAGCTACCAATTTCGTTAGTTACCTCTCACGTGCCCATCATGTGAGGGGTAGTTTTGTTAACTAACATTAGGACCAGAGACGCATAGTGTTAAAACATAAAACGCCGGATATCAATAGTGTCAAAGGTGGATGAAACATGATGTTTATCATAAAACTTGTATTTCATCTTCTTTAAACATTTTTTGAATCACCGTGTTCATCTGATGAAGGTCGTGGGTGCTAATGTCAACCAGTAGATGCCTGTGGCTACTAGAAATATGCAAGAACATGAAGCAACTAAAACAAGTTCACGCCCAAGCAATCACATGCGGCCTGGGACAAAATCACTACACTTTAAGCATGTTATTAGCTTTCTGTTCACAACCTCATCACTCCGGCACCTTACCGTACGGTTTAAAAATCCTAAATCACACTCACCAACCCTCCAATTGCTTATACAACACCATGATCAAAGCATGTATGATTCGAGACGAATTACACATGTCAATTCTACTATTCAAACAGATGGTTGAAAACAATATGTATCCTGATAATTACACACTTCCTTACGTCCTGAAAGCGTGTGCTTACGTGGAATGTTTTCGTCTTGGGGAGATGGTTCATGTGCATTGTTTGAAATTAGGGTTTATGTTTGATAGGTTTGTGGGGAATACTTTGATGTTGGTGTATTCTTTGTTTGGTAAAATGATGGATGCACGTAAGATGTTTGATGAAATGCCTGTGCGTTGTGTTGTGTCGTGGACGGTTTTGATTTCTGGGTATGGTAAAATTGGGAATGTTGAGATGGCGCGATTGGCGTTTGATGCAGCGCCGGTTAAGGATCGAGGGATTTGGGGTGCTGTGATTTCCGGATATGTGCAGAATAACTGTTTTAAAAAGGGGTTAGAGATGTTTCGGTTGATGCAATCAACTAACATCCTGCCCGATGAAGCTATGTTTGTGAGCGTACTTGGTGCGTGTGCGCGTCTTGGAGTGCTCGAGGTAGGGATTTGGGTGCATAAACTAGTGGATGAGGTAAAATTGAAATGTAGGGTGAGGTTAGGTACACCATTGATGGCTATGTATTGTAAATGTGGGAAGTTGGAAGTTGCTGAGAAGGTGTTCGATGAAATGTCTAACAGAGATACGATTTGCTGGAATGTTATGATCTCGGGACTAGCTATTCACGGGGAAGGGATACGCGCTCTTAGATTGTTTTCGGAAATGGAGACGGCTGGAATCCAGCCAGACGATGTTACTTTCATTGTTGTTTTTACTGCTTGCAGTCATTCAGGTATGGAACATGCAGGTCTAAGATTGTTCAACAAAATGTGTGATAAATACATCAGCCCAAAACCCGAACACTACATTTGTATAATCGATCTTCTTAGCAGAGCGAGTTTATTTAGTGAAGCGAAGGATATAATTCAAAGAATGCGAAATTCTTGTAGTTCGAAAGACGCAGCAATGGCATGGCGATCTTTGTTAAGTGCTTGCCAGAGTCATAAACAGATAGACCTCGCGCAAATGGCAGCAGAGAGATTAATGGAACTAGAAAATGATAGTGGAGTTTATGTACTAATGTCGAATTTATACTCGAGTAAAGATGATCGCGAGAGCCTGCAACGGACTAGAAAGTTGATGAAAACCCGAGGGCTAGATAAAGTACCAGGGTGCAGTTCTATTGAGATTGGTGGTGGTGTTTTTGAGTTTGTGGCTGGTGAGAAAATGAACCATAGGATAGAAGAGATTCATGCGATTTTGGAGAGTTTGAGTAGGCAATTGGATTGATTCGTGCTGTAGGGTACCGCCTTGTGCTACCACTAGCCTCCAGGTGCCGCCACGATAAACCATTTTTGCCATCGCGTGCCCTATCTGAAACTTGCACAGAAGATGGATTCAGTGAGAATATGCCAACACAAATGTACAACCTTGATAAACATTTCAAATGTTTTATTTTTGTTGCCCGTTTACCGACCACTTTATTGTAATCATCTCTTTTATTAAATGCAACACGATAGTTAAAAAAATCAGTTTAAATGATGACAAAAAAGTTGATCTTTTCCAATCTTGAAAGTTTATCTGAGAACTATTTAAAAGTCTTGCAACTAAAAGCCGTAAATAAACGGGTTAAACATGTCAACCCGAACACGACCTGTTTAATTAAGCGGGTGAAACAGGTCAATCCGAACATACCCGTTTAACTAAACGGGTCAAATAGGTCAAGCCGAACCCGACCCGTTTACTAATCAGGTTAGATAAGACAACCTATAAAGCCTAATTCTAACATGTTTTTTAATAGATCAAGTGGGAAAACCCTAAAAGATTTTATATCTGAGGACAGGGAGCATACGGTAACAAAGATAAAGATGGAGGGTGATTCTGACAACATGCAAAAAGACAATGAAGATGCTTTTATTTTTGAAAGTTAAGTAATCTTTTACAATTTCACACAAGGTCTACGCAGGTCCAGCCAATAATTGCCGATTTATCTCTCCATCTCTCAGCGATTAGCAGGTATGCATATGAATATTCTGTTTTTATAATCTCAAAACTTTCCAAATTGCTAATTATTTGTTCAATGATTTTATACAATTATGATACCGTGCGAAAATCCATCTTAATTTGTCATTTCACCGAAAATTTTGAGTTTTGAATTCATAAGTTTTGTAATGACGAGCAATTGAGGGTTCTGTTTCTGATACCGTTTTCAATTTTGCATAAAACTGATTGATTTTGATGTAATTCCGCAATTAGTCAACATCCCTTTTCTTCAATTTACAGTAGTCAAAGTTAAATTAGGCGGTTAACTGTTCATACTATTTGCAGGTCTTTGGGGGTTTAAAAACCTGCCATCGCAGTGTTTTGAACTTCAAGGGGGTGTAAACCATACGAGCTCGTGTTTAACTTACAGAGAGATTGAGATTCGGCTTATCTTGTTTATTACTAATTAATTCATATATACTTATAATTATTTTTATATATTTTTATTATAATTTTTATATATAACATAATATATATTATTTAGTTATTTTTATCATGAGTATATATATGCTAATTATTATTATATAAATATATATTTAATATATTAAATAAAAGGGAAAATTACCAAAATGGATATTTGACTGGTCAAACTTATAAAAATGGGCAAGCCTTTTCAGCCGGCTAACTCATGGTCATTTAGGCTTGTAGCCGGCTGAAGACGACTAGTTCAGCCGGCTTGGTTTTCAGCAATATGTAAGTTTTTTTTCAGAATTTCAACCTATCAGAAATTGCCACGTGGCAATGCGTATTCCCTAGGCGGCTAAAGCCCGCTAAGTAGCAGGCTTAGCCGACGAACATTTTTTTTTTTGCATGGCTTAGCCGACTTGGTTCGAGAGGGCTTAGAGGGCTCGGCTTAGCCGGCGCCGAAGGTGTTATTAGACTTCTTAGCCGGCTGAAGCGGTCTTACCAGCCTACTTCGAGTTTTTCTCACTTATTTAACTTTGTTTTTCCATTTTTTCTCACAATTTCCATTGTTCTAAGCAAGTGAAGTGTTTCGAGATGTCTATGGACATTGTAATTTACAACGGGGGAAGATGGGAATTTGTTAACGGTGCTGTTGAATACATCTCGTTCGATTATGCAAAGCGCGGTATAAGGTTATCTACAAATGTTACTTACAATGATTTGTTATCTATTATTTCTAATGTTTGTGGCGAGAATATTTATCGGATATCTTATAAAATGTCAACATTCACCGACCCAATCGACATATATGTTGATAGTGATATTTCGTTTTTTTTTATATTTCATAAAAATCTGTTTGAAATATACAAGTTGTATGTTATCCAAGAAGATGGTGTTGGTTCTTCTTCCAAAAAACCTGTTTCTATTGGTTCTTTTTCAAAAAAATCTTGTGTCTATTGGTTATTCTTCAAAAAAACTTGTGTCTATTGGTTCTTCTTCAAAAAAACCTGTGTCTATTGGTTCAAGTAGATTACATTCTGGTTTACCGGGCTCTCAACACATGGGAAACGAAGATAAATTTAAGTTCCCTTTTGATTTAAATGTTCCTGTAGATAACTATAAAAAAGATAGTTACTTGAATTCTGAGCCGAATATTAACAACTTTTATTCTTATCCTAGTGATACCACTTTTTACTCAAATCCGGGAAGTAAAGATATGTTTCCAGCTCCTAAGTCCGAGCCGTTACCAGATTTTATTTCATATCCAACACCTGAAAATTCTGTTGTTAGAAGTGGTAAATCAATTAATAATGTTTTTGAAGGTATGTGCTTTAGAGATAAAGAACATTTAAAGTTGGAGTTGGGGAAAATGTGTGTTAGTGAGTGTTTCGATTTCAAAGTTAATATATCGAAAAAAATAGGTATGAAGCATCATGTATTACGCCTAATTGTGACTGGCGTATAAGGGCCTACAGTTATGGTGAATCTGGGACGTTTCATGTTAGATATTTTAATAACCAACACACGTGTTCACGGACACAATAAAAAGGTGATTGGTGATTTGATAAAATATCAACTTAAGGATCTCGACCGTATCTACAGAGGAAAAGACATAATGAAAGATGTTAATTCAAGGTTTCCTATCAAAATTACATACCACCAAGGTTGGCAAGGAAAGGAATGTGAATTGCAGATGTTGGCGGGAAATTCACATGATTCATTTACCGAACTGCCAGCTTATTTTCATAATTTGAATAGGGCCAACCCCAGAACTGTCACTGATATTTTAACAGACAACTTGAGCCGTTTTGAAATGTGTTTTGTTGCTATTGGTGTCACTGATATTCATATCAGATAGGGCAGCTTCAATTTACTCGACTATTAGAGTCGTTTTTTCATACGCACATCATGGGCTTTGTTGTCGCCATTTAATGATGAACATGCGATTAAAATCTTTGGCAAAAAAACACGATTACCTTTGGTGGAAGACATGCAAAGCCTTTACTGTGTCTGATTTTGAAGAAAATTTCAATGCACTTTGTGAAGTTGTTTCTACTGTTCGTGATACGTTACTAGCTGTTGGTTTGCATAAATAGGCACAAGCACATTTTGTTGGTCAACGCTATGGCATTATGACATCAAATAGTGCTGAGTCTATTAATGCGTTTTCACGTAATGCTCGACGGATGTCTATTACCAAACTAATAGAATTCTTTCATGAGTCGGTCCAACAATGGTATTTCAACAGGCGGCACCAGGCTGGTAAATAAGTTTTTGTATAATAGGCTAAGTATTTTTTGTATAGTAGGCTAAGTTATCAGATATAGCAGGCTAATGTATAGTAGGCTAAGTTATACGATATAGCAGGCTAACATATTTTTTTAATTACAGCTAAAAATACACATGATCTTACTGTTTGGGCGGAAGCTAAGGTTGCAAAAAGAATATCAAAATGTGTGACACGGACAGTGCATGGTATTAACGGTTACAAATTTGAAGTTGCATCCCCGTCACGAAGAGGTTTTATGGATTTGCTTAATCGAACTTGTAGTTGTCGACAATGGCAACTTTCTGGTTTACCATGTGGTCACGTGATATCTGTTTCTAAGTACTTAAAGTAAACTAACTGTAGCACTTGGGCGATGCATTGGTTTACAAATGAAGTCTACGAAAGGACATACGAAGGAATAGTCTATTCGGTTCCTGATGAAGTAGAATGGGATCGACCCAATAACCTTATTATTGTCAAGCCACCACACATGGATAAAAGACAAGCCGAACTGCAAATAATCGTATCCCATCCCAAGGAGAGGAAATAACACCGTTGTTTTGTGGAAGGTGTCACACAAGAGGTCATTCTCGAGATACTTTTAAAACCCCTGTCGCGTCTCAAATTTTAAGCAAATCCAAATGCAAAGAAGAACCATTTATTCCGAGAGAGCCTACCATTGTCGAAGAAGAAGATTTTCGTAGGTATGTGTACGAGTCAACCACACAACAGTTCAATTATGATTTGAATGATGATGAGTAGTTGTTTGTTTTGTTTTCTTATGATGGTAATCAATATGTGTACGAGTACTTGACATTTATAATGTATTGTTTTGTTGTCTTTAATCTTATGAATATATATGTTTCTTAACATATGTAGCAGGCTAGCATAGCAAATATATAAGGCTAAGTAATAACATATTGCAGGCTAAACATATTCCTTATTAGGCTTAAGTGCAACCTGCCTGTTTTTTAGCTAAAAAATTAAAAGGCTAAGTAAAGCTTTTGAGTAGGCTAAAAGAAAAAAATGTACAAGGCTAAGATATGAAACTAACATGCAATACATTTATCAGAATACCAATAGCTTTCATCCACTTTAGTCTACTACCAACACCCTAACTGAGACATCTAGGAACCTTAAAGTTGTATGTGTCAACCAAGGTGCGGCACTCCGGCAGAACCTCACAGCTCCACATCTTTTGAACATATAATTCAAATGAATTAGTAATAGCGAACACATATATTGAAATGTATTAAATTTAGTTACCTTAAAAGCCCAGACAAAACCATTCAAAGAGTAATGCATTTCTATTAACTTCTTTTCTTCCATTTGTTGCTTCTTCAAGTGAAAACATATATGCAGACTTGGATAAGTAACATCCCATAGATAGTTACCCCAAGTATACCGGTCCCACTGGTTTAAATCATTAACCAATTCAACCAAGAAGTCGTCAATGTAAGACGCGGTCTGCGTTCCTTTGAAGCCATATTCCACCAATAACAACAACGACAGCCTCACAACATCATCGTCTTCTACACCAGATAAATCCCCAGCATAAAATTTCACTAGTTCTTTACAAGTCAATCTAGCCCCACCTAACACCCTATCCTTAAATTTTACATTTAAAGTGGATATAGGCTCGCTCCAATCTCCAAATCTAAAGCCTGTCATGAGACAAAACTCTTTAGGTCCGAACCTCAATGTCTCTGATCCAATAGAATAATACAACCCGTCCGTTCTTCGATTAAGTTTTGTTAAAAATTCATGTTGAAACATGACGTGTATTAACAAGTTGTTAGCACCCGTACATTTGCATCCTAACCACCTACTAAAGCATGTCCTCTTCCATATCTTCATTTGATTTTGACTCAGCTTTCTTCTAATTGTATTTACAACACCCGGTGAACATCTTACTTTCACCTTAGCCTGCCAAAAATAACAAAGAGTTGCATATTACCATATTGAATGATTGAATACAATGGCCTACAATGTCCATTCAAACATTATTCTGATTACATTAGGCATGATTATAGTGTATCATTATTCTGATTGCATTAGGCATGAGTATATAGCAGGCTAACATATGACGTATTTTAGGCTAACATATAACATATTGCAGGCTAAATCTTGGACAACAAATCAACAAGGCTAACATATAACATATTGCAGGCTAACATATGCATCAAGCATTATTCTGAACAAAAATACATTCGAACATATTGACATATTACCATCATGTAGTCAAATTCCTCAGTCATGATCGTCTGAATGTTAGCCTTCACGAATGTAAGATTCAGCCTTCCAATCTTCAACCTTCGCCTTCACGAATGTAAGATTCAGCTTTCTGGTTGTAACCTTCAACCTTCGCCTTCACGAATGTAAGATTCAGCCTTCAAACCTTCTAAACCCTTCTCAAAACACGTGGAAGAAACAAACCCGGCTAACTCAGCCTTCTCAAAACTTGTTTCAGCCTAGTTCACGTAACTGGCTAAAAAAGCCGCCTTCAATGTATTAAATTCAAAAGTACGCCGGCTAAGCCGGCTTCGATAAACGTGAGTGTTTAGAGATTTAATCAGCCGTCTATATAGTAGAGAATTTGAATGTTCGCCGGCTTAGCCGGCATCGATAACGGGGAATGGTGTCAGGGTGTTGGGAAGGTAACAGTGTAGGCTGATAGGAATGTCAGAGTGGTGTCAGCTCATTCATTAGCCGGCTAACTCCCAAGGTTAAGAAGGCTGATTGGAAACGTTTACCAGGCTTTTTAATTCATTAGCCGGCTAATTCCCAATTCTCACTTTTTAATTTTATAAATATTACCGGGTGAAGTGAGTTGTTTATACACCAAAAATGGATAATCGAGGGGATTTAGAGAAAACCTAAGAACAATATAATTCCTAACCGTATTTTGCAGCGTCAAAGTGGACCACTATAGGGTGGAGACGTTTATCAAAAAGGCAGGCCGGAGAATCATCGACAATACATCAAAATATTCTAGAAAAACAAAAATGGTTGTTTCCATGCGATGAGTCAGATAATTGGTCGAAAAATGTTGTCGAATTTTATAACAATAGAGATGCAACATTTTGTTATTCTGCTTTACTCGAATCCACAGAAAAGTTGGGTAACAAATTTTGGGGAAGTCTATTGGATAACAACGGTTCTTTTCCCCAATCGTAAAACATCTAAATTTTTTAATTTGTTACATTTATTATTAAATAGTTACTAATCTTCTAACTATTTTTTTTACAGCATATCGAAGCTTGGGTTGGTAGAATTATGCGTATTCGACACGTAAAAGTGATGAAGAACGAATCACCACAAAATTTGCGTTGGACCGTGTTTCCACCGCAGTATTATAATCATTTATTAAATCAGTCGTCAAAAATAGCATTTTCATTTTCTATGGGTTAGAAAAAATATTTTCCTCCCCTTTGGGAAGTAGATTACGTTTATGTCCCGCTATTTATAGAATAAAGACGTTGGTTATTATTAGGAATTGATATGAAAAATATGGAAATACAACAATATTGTCGACACTTAATTTATCCGCCCGTGACAAAATTTGCAGTACACTTCGGAGCTTTGTTGGTCAATATTCATTATTGGAGGAAATTTAAGCAAAGTGAGAAACAGTTTACGTTTTTTAGTGAAAAAAATACATCCAAAGCCAGCACTGTTTCCTAGTTGAAAATTCAGGAGTTTTAGCTTGTATGCTAATGGAGCATTTAACTTTGAAAAACCTTTAACTTTAGATGGAGATATCGGGGAGAATGTTACCAAATATCGACGACTGATGGCCGATAAAATTTATATTTGTCGATGTTTACCTACTGACGTAGAGTGAGGTTGTATGCTATATTATTTTGTTATAATGAAATCTTATTATGTTTTGTCCAAATATTCTTTTGTTTTAAATTTTTATTTTTCGTTTCTTATAATTTTGTCACTAACATAAAATAAAAATTAAAAGTTACATAACATAAGATTAAAAAAATTACATAACATAACATAAAAATTTAAAAATTACATAAACTAAATATAATAGATTACCTAATAATTAAAGATGGAATCAAAGGAATTATCCGAATGCCACGACCGTTCGTCTTCTCATGGATCAAAATAACTTGGACGCTCGTCCTCGAAGAGGCATTCCTCTTCATCTTCGGACCTTGGAACGTACTCCTCTCCGGGGTCAGTGATGTAACCCTCCTCAGAGTGTGGGAGATGCTCGAAAGAATCATGGACATATTCGTCGTTAGTGACATGTCCCTCTTCAGAATTCGGAACGTCCCCAATTTGTAGTTGGCCAAAAACCTGATCAAATGCCCAATTCCATTCCACCCATATATGAGAACTAAAACGTTATAATGATTTGAAAAATGAAAATGAATGTTGAAATGAGAAGATTTTTATTTATAAAACTCGAAGTAGGCTATAAAGACCACTGCAGCCTAGGGGTGTTGTTCGGGTAATTTAATCGGGTTTCGGGTAGATCGGTTCGGGTTAATCGGTTTTTCCGTGTGTGTAAATTTATCCGATAACCGATCCGAATAACATTCGGGTAGATCGGGTTCGGGTTAATCGGTTTTCGGTTTAATCGGGTCGGGTTTCGGGTAGGGACACATGGTTGAAAAAAAAATGAATCAAGTTTAAAAACATAAAATAAACGTGTATGTGAAACAAAAATAAGTACATTTCCAAGAGATTAAAGCTTCAAATAGAAGTATTCGTGTTTATGTGGTGGATTTTTTAAACTCATAGTTTAGAAACGGATTTTGGTGGTGTTGGTGGTGATGGTGAGAAAAGAAATGGTAGAATATATAAATGTTCGGTTTATTCGGGTTAATCGGTTCGGGTTAATCGGGTTTTTGATGCTTGAAAGTCTAACCGAAACCCGATCCGAATAACAATCGGTTTAAACGGTTTTCGGGTTAATCGGTTACGGGTTATTCGGGTACGGGTTTAATCGGTTCGGGTGAAGTTGGTTCGGGTCGGGTTAATCGGGTACGGGTAAAATCAACGGGCCTACTGCAGCTGGCTTAGAGGTGTAATAAGACCTTCGGCGTCGGCTAAACCACGCCTAACCGAATTAAACAAGCCGCCCTTTAAGCCATCTCGAACCAAGTCGGCTAATCCATGCAAAAAAAAAGTTCGCCGGCCAAGCCTGCTACTTAGCGGGCTTTAGCCGCCTAGGGAATACGCATTGCCATGTGACAATTTCTGATAGGTTGAAATTCTGAAAAAAAGCTTACATATTGCTGAAAATCAAGCCGGCTGAAAGCCTAAATGACCATGAGTTAGCTGGTTGAAAAGACTTACCCATTTTTACAAGTTTAACCAGTCAAATATCCATTTTGATAATTTTCCCTAAATAAAAATGTATATAATAAATAGGCTCGTGAAACAGCTTGGCTCGGGCTAGTTTATTAAACAAGCCACGGCTTGACTCGTTTCACCCTACGAACTGGGTGTTTGGGATTACTTATTTACCCTACTTATTAACTTATATAAGTTAATAAGGTGTTTAGGAAAGCTACTTATTTGCCCTACTTATTTCATTTTCAAGAAGTAAGTCCACCCTTACTTATTAATTATAACTTATTAACTTATAGAAGGGGATGGCGGCACAGTTTGTTGCCCGTCTACCTGCTATCCTTATGTAATTTGCCTTGTTGAATGACTAATATAAGACTTGAACCTTTATTAAAAAAAAAAACTTATAGAATAAGTCAATAAGTAGATTTGTAATCCCAAACACCCCCTGAGTTGAGAGGGATTGTTGGGATAATCATTGATATAACTAATAATTCTTCTTGTGGGCAAAGGAGGGTGGTGGTGAGTTAGGAAACAAATGTACAGACATATGGCCGCAGCCACAATCCGTGGTGGACAACCGACTGATAGTAGTGATGCTGTGGTGACTCTTGATCAAGTTCCTAGATGAAGTGATGGAGATTTTAGATATTCATATGAAATTGAAGATCCCAATTTTTCGAACACGCATTTTCCTGATCCGTTAGCTTCGTCTTCCGGGGAAGAAAGCATGGGCAGAGTTTCTAGGTTTCCTGTTGATCATGAAGTTAACTCAAAGATTTATCTTTGGAATGGAAATCCATGGAATCTTGAGGTAGATGCGGTTGTAAACTCCACAAATGAGGTGAGCAGTTGATTTTTGTGAATATCTAATTTTTTTATGTTTATTTTTTAGGTTATATTTGCATATTATTACTTATTAATTTTGTAGATTATATTTGCATATTATTAATAAGTAAATGGCTTTTGGCTACACAATTATTACATCAATTTTGTTTTTCATGCATTCTTTTTGTTTTTGTGGTTGTTAATGATGAAGAAGATTGATGAACCTCTCATTCACAATGCTGTTATATAACTTAAGTTAGTTATGTATGGATATTTATATACTAGGGGAGTTCATGAATTTGAGATTTCATATAAAATATGTCGAGTGAATTGATGTTATTTACTGAAATCTCTTTTATTAATTACAGACTTTGGATGAAGCACATTGCAGTCCTGGTTTGCATGCTGCGGCTGGGCCTGATCTTGCTGAAGAATGTGCGACATTGGTAACATGATCTTTCTATTTGTAGTTTTATTTTAAGTGAGAAGATATATTCTTTATGATTTGTCATTGATCATCCAAAAGAATCAAAGAACTTGGTATACCCATTTTGTATCACTATATTATACTTGAATTTTTTTATGAAAAGTTTTTGTAACCGAAAGATGTGCATTTTTTGTCTCACAGGGTGGCTGCAGAACAGGGATGGCGAAAGTTACTAATGCATACGATCTTCCTGCGAGGTGAGCTTTGATTGTTGTCAGATTGTTTTGATACTGCGAGGTGAAGAAAATTAGAGCTTTAAAAGATGAAGTCCATCTATCCAGATAAGATTTATAACCTAAATCATACGGTATTATAATGACAATTAAACTGACATTTAAATCGTTAATAGGTGATAGAAATGGTTGTAATTGAACATATTAATACCTCATATGCACACTGTTACATACACTTAGGGTTTGATATCAAAGATATTAACTTTATAAATTATGAATAAAGGGATTTATTTGTTTATATTTGTGTCTGCACTTGATAATAAGAAGCTGGGAAAGAAAATGAATTCATTATTCATAGAGAACAATTCATAGCTGCCTAAAAAGATAAATAACCTAAACAAGGTTTTTTTTTCTTAAATAAGGTTAATAAATGAAAAATGAGAAACTACGTTTGTGTTTTATGTAAATGTAAATGAAAAATGAGAAACTAAATATTGTATCACACATTTATATTTAAACAGAAAAAGAAAAGTAATAATAACTGTTGCTCTATTTCTTTGGAGCAAATTCCATGAAGTAAATGTTATTATGTCAGCCTTGGAGTAGAAGATAGTACAATTGTTATTTGTTTCCATGTTTTGAACACATTTTTTGTTATAGTTTTACTATTATAACTTGTCTCACTCCAAAAATATAGCTCCAAATTCTTCACGGGCACACCAAATGATGTATCATGTTTCTCTTACAGGAGGGTTATACATACAGTCGGGCCCATGTATGCTGTAAAATATCATACTGCAGCAGAAAATGCTTTGAGTCACTGCTATCGTTCTTGTCTAGAACTCCTTATTGAGAATGGGCTGCAAAGGTTGTTTCAAACCCAAAACTGCATAAAATTATTTTTGTTTTATCCCTTTTCACATACTGTGCTGTATTTGTCGTAACATTTGAGTTTATTGTCCATTGAAATCTGTTAATGCAGCATTGCACAGAGGGAAAAAATTACCCATGGGAACCAGCTGCTCATGTGGCAATAAGTAAGTATCTTTTAATTAACATATGCAGATAAAAATGTGTACTTGTATACGTGTTTAGAGAAGTTGTATTAATCATACATTATTTTGTATCTTTGCCATATGATACCTGTACTCTATTGATACCATATATTGCTGATTCTTTTTAATATCAGGAACTGTGTGTCGGTTTCTTGAGAAACAAAAGGACAAAATTACAGGTGTGGTCTTTTGCTTAACAACAACCAATGATACTGAGGTATATAAGAGGTAAGCTGCTGGATGTATCTGTTTCCCCTAAATGATAGTGTGGTCATTTTGAAATGTTTTTGGGTCACGCATTATCTCAAACGGGCCAATTAAAAAAATTGCTAAGGGGGGTTCAAAGTTGAAGTCTACTTTTAATGCATACAACCTCCTAAATAATTTTATCAAAATATTTAGATTATTCTTGTGATAACATTGTTTTGTAATCACAATTAACACACTAACTATTTATAAATGTGATAATATACGTGGAGGCCACCCAAGTATTCAACTTTTCTCATTAAGGCCACACATTCATGTACAAATTCCAACTTGAAACTTCTTGGATGATGAAAATACCTTTAATTATTAGAAAAGACAACAAATTTTAACCTATAACATATTGACACCTCCTCATGAACTTTTTGTCTTTTCATAATTTTTAAGGGCATTTTCGTCATCCAGACTTTTTTTTTTGCCAAAATTGGTATAAATGAAGCTAAAACACATATTTGGGTGCTTATAAAGTAGTTTTAATATATGAGTGGCCTTGATGAAAAGAAGTTAAATACTTGGGGTGACCTTCACATATATCATCCCATTTTAAAAAAAATTGAACAAAAAAGGTCAACCCAGCCCGACCTGTTTTGACCGTACCCACCTGACCCACCCACTTGCTGCCTCTACTATATAAGCAAGACAAGTTAATAGTAATCTAGTATTATTACAAGCAAATATTTAATTGATATAACTTTATTTGATTTGCAAATGCAGACTGCTTCCACTCTACTTTCCCCGTGATAAAAAGGAGGAAGCGATTGCCATTTCTAAGCTTCCAGCAGATGTTGGAGATGAAAATGGTGAGACAGTAATAGACGAAAGAAAAATCAGAATAAAGCCATTACCAAATGTCAAAAGGACAGGTCCTAAACCTCTTCGAGCCTCGTTAGATGTTCCTGTCAGTGACAAGGATCGCCTAGACGGTTAGTGACCTGTAAAACTCATATTTTAGCTCTTCGAAATTACAGAAATCCTTTCTATTATTTTTGGTTAGTGACCTGTAAACCTCATCTAATTATCACAATTTCAAATAGCAGAATCACATCTGAACACTGTCTCATACAATCCGTTTATTACAACTGATAATCGAATAAATTTATTATATAATAAGATGATCACTTTCAAAATGCACTTCCAAGCATGCCCTTAACCTACCATTTTGTGGCCCCTGCTTCATCATAAGAGAAATAAAGGTGGGAACCACAAAATAAATAATAGAACCTTGTTATATCCCTGGTCATCTATGTTTTGATATTTGAATTTTCCTGATGACAGGAACTCTTCATATTTGGAATCATATTTAGATCCCGCTTTCATGTCTATAATTAAAGATCCCGATCAACGACGCCAGGAACAATGGGAAAGAACTGCTCGAGCCCAAAACGGGTTCAATTTTGCTAAAATGCTAGGGTTTGGTGATCTTGGGGGCCCATCACTTTCTGCTTCTGAAGAATACTCACTCCATTCTAGATACCTTGCCAAAGCAAATTCTCTTAATCTTTCTGAAATAGCAGAAATGAAGATTCTGTGAGTAGCTCTTTGAATTTTTGTTACAAAGTTCAAGCAGAGTCAATTTCAACCACTTACTTATGAATAGGAAAATTCGGGTTATATTTTCTCTGTGAAATAAAAAAATAGTTAAATAGGAAACGTGACAAAAGTCCCCAAAAGTGTATTTTGAAAGCATGAAATGTGTCTAATCATGTTTTTTTCTTTCAAAAAGTTGGATCATCATTAAAATATTATAATTGTAATCATATTTTACTCACCAACTGTTTACAAAAAATATGGGTTAATACCATAAAAAGTTAAAAACCCCTCAATATAGTTTTAACATATTAAAGTCCCTAAACATGTCAAAAAAAAAAAAAAAAAAATACAAAAAAACTCCCTCAACCTAATTTTTCCATATTAAAGTCCCAACACTTTTCTAGAATGCATGTACTTGTAAAAAAGTTACTTAAAATAAGAACTCGTTAGCTTTTAAATTGGTCATAATTTGACGAACATTCAACTTTTTTGCACAAAATATTTGTATAATCTTATTTTGACCATTTTTAAGGGGTAATGAGTTATTATTTTAAATATTTTATCACAAGTACATGCATTCTAGACAAGTGTATGGACTTCAATACAACAAATTTTAACACGCCAAATTTTGACTTTTTCATGAAAAATGAGAAAGTATGTTGGTTTTTTTATGATATTAACCCAAAAAATATTAATCCTTTTCACGAAAGGGTCCCGGTTCAACGGGTATAAAAATTACCCTGACCTGCCCTTGAATGCTTACAAGCTGTGCTTACATTTCAGGTACCAGGGAGGAGTAGATATTGAAGGTTGTCCAGTAATGGTTGTAGTTGGAGCACATTTTCTCCTTCGTTGTCTTGATCTTGAAAGATTTGTTCTTAACTTAGTAAAGGTAAAAACGGTTCTTGACACATGTTTAACAAGTATTTTGACTTTTCTTGAAGTCAAAACATAGTCACTTACTGTATAGTATAAAGACTTTGAATCATTGAAATTCTTAAATTTCAGGAGTTTGAGCCTCTGATTCAAAAACAATACAGCATTGTGTACTTCCACTCTGCTGCATCTTTACAAGTGTGAGTTCTTGTTGCTTAGGTCGTCAATCTGTAAAAACCATTCTTTTTATTTTTTATTTCATATATTATATTCGATTTTTACAGGCAGCCAGATCTGGGATTTATGAGAAAATTGCAGCAAATACTTGGTAGGAAAAGCCAGCGGAATCTTCATGTAAGCTAACTAACTAAAAATATTTTGATGTTTGACTCGACAATAGTTGAAGTAACAAGTTTGACTCTTTATCAAGTTTATTTGCAATGATAGGTTGATAGGCAAATAGGTAACTTGTCTTTTCAATAGAAATGTAGCAAATTTCATGAAATGGAAGGTTTATGTCTTTAATATTTATTGCTTCCTGTAAACTACTGAGTAATTGTTTTGACTCGTTTATGCTGCAGGCAATATACATCCTCCACCCGACGTTTGGACTGAAAACTGCCATACTGCGTTGCAACTATTAGTGGATGGCATGGTATATAAATATGTACATCTTTTTGAAAGTTTTAACATTTGATGCTTCATGAAATAGATGTAATACCCTTCATTAATGGCAAAAGTAATTAGGGGTGTAAACGAGCCGAGTCCAACACCGCTCGTTTGCAGCTCTATTTCTAAAACTTGAGTTTGGCTTGTGAATAGTTTTACAAGCTTGAGCTTGAGCTCGTTTATTATTTTTAATTATTTTTTACACATATTTAAAATTATAATTAATTAATTATATATATAACATAATATATATTATTTTGGTTTTTTGATCATATATATAATAGTAATTATAAAGTAAAATTATATTATATAAATAATAGGCTCGTTTATGCTCGCAAGCCTAATCGAGCTCGGTGTATGAAGCTTGGGCTCGAGCTCGTTTAAGCTAGGCTCAATTCGAGCTTTTAGTGAGCCGATCTCGAGTAGCTCATGAGCAGCTTGGCTCGTTTGCACCTCTAGGTAAAATAGGGAGATGTTGTGACCATGGATTCATTTTCAGCATATTTACAGCTTTTAGTTTTCTTTTCTATATGAGAAAGGTTATTAATATATAAGCAGATATTACTCGACAGGTGTGGAAAAAGGCTGTATATGTTGATCGACTTCTCCAGCTTTTCAGTTACGTTTCTCGTGAGCAACTAACCATCCCGGACTTCGTGTTCCAGTTGAGTCTTAACCTCTCTCTCCTTTAAATTTACTTTTTTTAATTCTTGATCTTTCTCTCCTATAAATTTAACTTTTTCTTACATTTGTTACTTTTTTTTCCGTAACATGTAGGCACGACCTGGAAGTGAACGGAGGGAAAGGGCTAATCGTTGATCCGAGAACAAAATATGTATATCATCGTCCTTAGGGCATCAAGTTAGCCCGGACCAACGGTTCACCAAGGCTCTTCAATTTCACAAGGATTTTGGAGGCGCGCCTTTTGTACAGTTTCTTTTTTGCATATTTGCAAAGAAGCTGTTTTGACTCGAACCCGTATCAAGCCGAGATTCACACATACTATAGCAAAGTTTCTGCTGGATTTATTCCAAGCTTCCTTCATTTTTAATATTCGTGATTCTTTTTTTTGTTCTTTGTAAAGTTTTCAAATCTGTAAGTGAAAATTTCTTATTGTTTGGAATCAGTCTTGACTACATTTGCAGAGTTTTTAGGTTTTTTTATTTTTAGGTATTTTAATAATGTGTAATCTATTAAATCTTTATCTTTTAGCTTAAATTTTTTTAACTGTTTTATGTAATAGTTTTTTTGAACAACCAACGAATACTATAAGCCCAGTCACCCGGGTAAACCCATAAAAGGTCACCCACACCCTCAAACGTAGATATCGCTGGTGACCTAGCCCGTCCACCATTCTAGTGGAAACCACCACTCGAAGGCCTACTGTGGTAAAACCTCTGGTCCACTTGGGCATATTGCATCAATTGAGTCTTGAACCCATGACCTCTACATTGGAAGTCCATGGGGGTGCCTCCTCTCAAACCAGAAAATCGAAAAACCGAATCGAATTGTGAGTTTAGTTTTCGGTTCGGTTAAACTTATATACAATTTTTTATTTCGGTTTATTTAGTTATGTTAGACAAATTCTCAATAATGTTATGTTCCATTAACGGGTAGGTCCCGGAAAAATAAAAAACCGAATAAATCGAACCGAATCTACTTATAAAGTAAGGAAGGATAATATCTTTAAAGAAAAAAAGATCAAATTTCAAATTATGTCATTTTAAGTATTACCTAAATTTCAGTATACGTTATTTAATTAAGGAATTTATAAAAAAAACACGTCAATTATGTTTTAAAAACTTTGCATGTTACGTCATTTGGACTAATGATCGTTAAATTTTACCGTTAAGTCTGGTCACGTGCCATGCACATGAGGGTATTTTGGGGCTTTTACACATAAAAAAGATTATTACTGTAATTTGTTTCTATGAATGAGAGTTTACAGAAATAACCTTTTTATGATAAAAAACTAAAACACCCTCATGTGTCTTGCACATGACTTAACTTAACGGTCATTAGCTAAAGAACGTAACGTGCAAGATATTTTTATTCATAAAGGATGTTTTCTGTAATTTTCGTATACTAAAATTTAGTTAATATTTAAAACACTTAATTTGTAATCTGTTACAGAAAAAATCATTATTTATTGTTACGTGGAGAAGGGGCTCCCCAAATTTGAATATTATGGCAGTACTGAGCCACACGAGGATGATATACATCACTCAAATTCTGAGCCTCTAACTTCAAACTCAAGGAATTAGGGTTCCTGCGCTCTTCGCTATTCACTCCGATTTCAATTTCTCTCGTAAGTAATCTCGATGCTCACCTATCAGATTATTGTAGTTCAATATCGATCGGATATAGTTTCATTTAATTTCGTTTCAAATGCGTGAATGTATCCGATTATTGTCTGTATTTTGAGCGTGTATGTGTTTTGATGAAGGAAAATAGTTTTAGGTTAGAAATCGATTTGCATTAGTTCACCTATTGTTGAATGATTAACTCTAAACCTGTAGAATCATTAATTTATCAGTAAACATGAGATTTTACAGTAGGTTACTTTGATAGTTTGATTGTGCTGTAAATTGCACAATATTAGAATTGTCATAATTATGTCATAAATTTAAAATTTAGCACAACTAATGTCAAGTGGTGAGTTTTGATTGATTACTGTGAAATTTGAACCACAGAATTACAACTGGGTTACTGATTAGAACAAACAATTCAAAGCGCAACAAAGAAATATGTGAACTCGTAATACAAATCAAAGAACTTATTCTATACATTCTTGAAATTTGATGAAATGTGAACCAAACTTTTTGTACATGGGAGCTTGAATTATAGAACAATTACATGACTGATCTTACTACAAATATGGAACTTACAGATTGATTAGTCATTTATGCAACAAGGTTTATACATCTTATTCAACTAACGTCTTACACAAAATTAATTTGTCGGGTCCGCACATCGTGCGGGTTCTCTACTAGGGTTATTTATGGATGATGAAAACATGCAGAGATAGAAATCATATGAATAAAAGAGTATTGTATATACATGATTATGGACACATAAAAGAGTATGTATATACATGATTATAAGCTCACATGGAGGAAGTTAATAAGGATGTCAAGCCATACATAAATAATATGATCACACATGATAATCCAAATAAATAAATCCTCAAATCTAAATAATTTTTTAGATGAAAACAACTTTATAAAACAGAAAAGTTGCAAAAACAGGTTGAGACTCAAAGGTTAGTCCATAGCTAAAGTAAACAAACACTCTTTGAAACAAGTTTGCAAGAAAAGTGGCGCCAATATGAAGAGGGACACACTCTGATACCGAATCCACGGTAATACTCAAATAGCTCACTAACATATGATTTTATTCAACGGCGTTGAACCTAAAGGTTCCAGCCACGTCTGCTGTCTCAAGCTTCAAAGGTATCTATTACAATCTTTTGATCAATACAAAGTCCCTCTAAACAATAACCCTAGATCCCTACTTATAGGTGGGAAATCATATTTTCAATAGCAAACTTAAAAACAAAATAAATATTAAAGAAAATTTGTGAAATTCAAATTCCAAATATATCTCCAAAATACTTGAAATTCAAATGCTCTGCATCACGCCCTCTTGAAATGTATATATACCCACCACACTTTCATTTGTATTTCACACATTCTTTCACAATGCAAGATACACATCTCTTGAATCTTCCTATCACTAAAGACATATTTTACATGTCATTTGAATCTCATAATTAACCAAAGAACTTTTTACACAAAAATATATTATTTTGTTCTTGTGGCTTTATTTACATATAAAATTTATGTACCACCTAGCAGCATTTGCAGATCCACACATACTACTGTTCGTGGATGCTATAATGGTGGTTAATGACATTCTTTTGTATGACAATACCAACAATAACTAACTTCTATATTCCTAAAGACAACTGTACTGATTTACCCTGATGTATGTATACCAACCTGGTTCTAGTTTGATTTGTTGTATTGTAACTAATACATCAATTATAACTGACAACAAAACAAATCAGTATCATCTTTTAAACTAGCACATGTGAATCTTTCTGATCTGAATGTGAAAAATTGCTTTTTTAGGAATGTTGCTAACAATCATTGCTACTTAAAACTTTTGCCAAAGCATGCCATTTTTGGCAAAATGAGCGGGTTGGGTACTAGGTTAAAACAGGCCTTGTCAAAGCATGCCATTTTTGGTACGGGTCAGGTTGACTTATAAAACTCATGTGTTCTAAGTTTTCAAAATTATGTATAAATAGTTAGCGTGTCAAATATGATTACACACTTTTTGGTTCGGTAACAATTCCATCTTTAAAATACAATGATTTAGGAGATGTTATTCATGAAAAACACACTTTGGACACTTTACAATCCGTTTGACCCGCCCGACACATTTGACCCGTTCCTTTTGTTGTTCTTTTACTGTACGTGTTTGACACATTCATAAGTAAATGAGTTGAAATTTCCTGCTGCAGTCTACAAACATCCTTGTTTGAAAGAATTGTAACTTTACTATTTTCATTCCCTCCTTCCAACTCTACATTTCAAGAATCTGTCCTTTTTTGACCGACGAACACACACTTTCTACTTTACACCTACTCTACTTCTAAAATCACCACACCTGCACTTCGCATGATTTTGAACCTACAACCATTTGGTTGGAAATACACTACTTTACCATCAGGATGTCCCTTTAGGGACTCAAGAATCTGTCCTTACTTTAATCAAGCGGTTGATGTATGCTTAAGAAACCTAGAATTTTGAGCTTAAGCCCAACACCTAAGTGTTGCCTAGCAGGGTTAGCAAATTTAACCCATTTACTTATACTTAGGAGTCAATTCAGTTTATATTCATCTCTAATTGATCAAATGGATACAATAAAAGAAAAGTAAGTTGCAGTTTTCGTCCCTGAGTTTTGAACAAAACATTGGGTTTCGTTCACCTTTAACACTATCGATCCCCGACGTTTGACACTATGTGTCCCTGTTCCTAACGTCAGCTTCCAATTCCGTTAGTTACCTCTCACGTGCCCATCACGTGAGGGGTAGTTTTGTTAACTAACATTAGGACCAGAGACGCATAGTGTTAAAACATAAAACGTCGGATATCAATAGCGTCAAAGGTGGACGAAACATGATGTTTATCATAAAACTTGTATTTCATCTTCTTTAAACATTTTTTGAATCACCGTGTTCATCTGATGAAGGTCGTGGGTGCTAATGTCAACCAGTAGATGCCTGTGGCTACTAGAAAGATGCAAGAACATGAAGCAACTAAAACAAGTTCACGCCCAAGCAATCACATGTGGCCTGGGACAAAATCACTATACTTTAAGCAGGTTATTAGCTTTCTGTTCACAACCTCATCACTCCGGCACCTTATCGTATGGTTTAAAAATCCTAAATCACACTCACCAACCCTCCAATTGCTTATACAACACCATGATCAAAGCATGTATGCTTCGAAACGAATTACACATGTCAATTCAGCTATTCAAACAGATGGTTGAAAACAATATGTATCCTGATAATTACACACTTCCTTACGTCCTGAAAGCGTGTGCTTACGTGGAATGTTTTCGTCTTGGGGAGATGGTTCATGTGCATTGTTTGAAATTAGGGTTTATGTTTGATAGGTTTGTGGGGAATACTTTGATGTTGATGTATTCTTTGTTTGGTAAAATGATGGATGCACGTAAGGTGTTTGATGAAATGCCTGTGCGTTGTGTTGTGTCGTGGACGGTTTTGATTTCCGGGTATGGTAAAATTGGGAATGTTGAGGTGGCGCGATTGGCGTTTGATGCAGCGCCGGTTAAGGATCGAGGAATTTGGGGTGCTGTGATTTCCGGGTATGTGCAGAATAACTGTTTTAAAGAGGGGTTAGAGATGTTTCGGTTGATGCAATCAACTAACATCCTGCCCGACGAGGCTATGTTTGTGAGCGTACTTGGTGCGTGTGGGCATCTTGGAGCGCTCGAGATCGGGATTTGGGTGCATAAACTAGTGGATGAGGTAAAATTGAAATGTAGGGTGAGGTTAGGTACTGCATTGATGGATATGTATTGTAAATGTGGGAAGTTGGAAGTTGCTGAGAAGGTGTTCGATGAAATGTCTAACAGAGATTCGATTTGCTGGAATGTTATGATCTCGGGACTAGCTATTCACGGGGATGGGATACATGCTCTGAGATTGTTTTCGGAAATGGAGACGACTGGAATCCAACCAGATGATGTTACTTTCATTGCTGTTTTTACTGCTTGCAGTCATTCAGGTATGGAACATGAAGGTCTAAGATTGTTCAACAAAATGCGTGATAAATACAACATCAACCCGAACCCCGAACACTACATTTGTATAATCGATCTTCTTGGCAGAGCGGGTTTATTTAGTGAAGCGAAGGATATAATTCAAAGAATGCCAAATTCTTGTAGTTCGAAAGACGCAGCAGTGGCATGGCGATCTTTGTTAAGTGCTTGCCAGAGTCATAAACAGATAGACCTTGCGCAAATGGCAGCAGAGAGATTAATGGAACTAGAAAATGACAGTGGAGTTTATGTACTAATGTCGAATTTATACTCGAGTACAGATGATCGCGAGAGCCTGCAACGGACTAGAAAGTTGATGAAAACCCGAGGGCTGGATAAAGTACCAGGGTGCAGTTCTATTGAGATTGGTGGTGGTGTTTATGAGTTTGTGGCTGGTGAGAAAATGAACCATAGGATAGAAGAGATTCATGCGATTTTGGAGAGTTTGAGTAGGCAATTGGATTGATTCGTGCTGTAGGGTACCGCCTTGTGCTACCACTAGCCACCAGGTGCCGCCACGATAAACCATTTTTGCCACCGCGTGCCCAATCTGAAACTTGCACAGAAGATGGATTTAGTGAGAATATGCCAACACAAATGTACAACCTTGATAAACATTTCAAATGTTTTATTTTTGTTTACCGGCCACTTTATTGTAATCATCTCTCTTATTAAATGCAACACGATAGTTAAAAAAAAATTACATTTCTCAGTTTAAATGATGACATAAAAGTTGATCTTTTCCGATCTTGAAAGTTTATCTGAGAACTATTTAAAAGTCTTGCAACTAAAAGCCGTAAATAAACGGGTTAAACATGTCAACCCGAACATGACCTGTTTAATTAAGCGGGTGAAACAGGTCAATCCGAACATACCCGTTTAACTAAACGGGTCAAATAGGTCAAGCCGAACCCGACCCGTTTACTAATCAGGTTAGATAAGACAACCTATAAAGCCTAATTCTAACATGTTTTTGAATAGATCAAGTGGGAAAACCCTAAAAGATTTTATATCTGAGGACAGGGAGCATACGGTAACAAAGATAAAGATGGAGGGTGATTCTGACAACATGCAAAAAGACAATGACGATCCTTTTATTTTTGAAAGTTGTTATCTTTTACAATTTCACGCAAGGTCTACGCAGGTCCAGCCAATAATTACCGATTTATCTCTCCATCTCTCAGCGATTAGCAGGTATGCATATGAATATTCTGTTTTTATAATCTCAAAACTTTCCAAATTGCTAATTATTTGTTCAATGATTTTATACAATTATGATACCATGCGAAAATCCATCTTAATTTGTCAATTCACCGAAAATTTTGAGTTTTAAATTCATAAGTTTTGTAATGACGAGCAATTGAGGGTTCTGTTTCTGATACCGTTTTCAATTTTGCATAAAACTGATTGATTTTGATGTAATTCTGCAATTAGTCAACATCCCTTTTTCTTCAATTTACAGTAGTCAAAGTTAAATTAGGCGGTTAATTGTTCATACTATTTGCAGGTCTTTGTGGGTTTAAAAACCTGCCATCACAGTGTTTTAAACTTCAAGGGGTGTAAACAATACGAGCTTGTGTTTAACTTACAGAGAGCTTGAGCTTCGGCTCATCTTGTTTATTATTTATTAATTAATTTATATATACTTATAATTATTTTTATATATTTTTATTATAATTTTTATATATAACATAATATATATTATTTAGTTATTTTTATCATGAGTATATATATGCTAATTATTATTATATAAATATATATTTAATATATTAAATAAAAATGTATATAATAAATAGGCTCGCGAGACAGCTTGGGCTCGGGCTAGTTTATTAAACAAGCGAGCCTATCTCGAGTAGCTTACGAGCCGGCTTGACTCGTTTACACCCCTATGAACTTGTATGAGTTGAGAGGGATTGTTGGGATAATCATTGATATAACTAATATTTCTTCTTGTGGGCAAAGGAGGGTGGTGGTGAGTTAGGAAACAAATGTACAGACATATGGCGGCAGCCACAATCCGTGGTGGACAACCGACTGATAGTAGTGATGCTGTGGTGACTCTTGATCAAGTTCCTAGATGAAGTGATGGAGATTTTAGATATTCTTATGAAATTGAAGATCCCAATTTTTCGAACACGCATTTTCCTGATCCGTTAGCTTCGTCTTCCGGGGAAGAAAGCATGGGCAGAGTTTCTAGGTTTCCTGTTGATCATGAAGTTAACTCAAAGATTTATCTTTGGAATGGAAATCCATGGAATCTTGAGGTAGATGCGGTTGAAAACTCCACAAATGAGGTGAGCAGTTGATTTTTGTGAATATCTAATTTTTTTATGTTTATTTTTTAGGTTATATTTGCATATTATTACTTATTAATTTTGTAGATTATATTTGCATATTATTAATAAGTAAATGGCTTTTGGCTACACAATTATTACATCAATTTTGTTTTTCATGCATTCTTTTTGTTTTTGTGGTTGTTAATGATGAAGAAGATTGATGAACCTCTCATTCACAATGCTGTTATATAACTTAAGTTAGTTATGTATGGATATTTATATACTAGGGGAGTTAATGAATTTGAGATTTCATATAAAATATGTCGAGTGAATTGATGTTATTTACTGAAATCTCTTTTATTAATTACAGACTTTGGATGAAGCACATTGCAGTCCTGGTTTGCATGCTGCGGCTGGGCCTGATCTTGCTGAAGAATGTGCGACATTGGTAACATGATCTTTCTATTTGTAGTTTTCTTTTAAGTGAGAAGATATATTCTTTATGATTTGTCATTGATCATCCAAAAGAATCAAAGAACTTGGTATACCCATTTTGTATCACTATATTATACTTGAATTTTTTTATGAAAAGTTTTTGTAACCGAAAGATGTGCATTTTTTGTCTCACAGGGTGGCTGCAGAACAGGGATGGCGAAAGTTACTAATGCATACGATCTTCCTGCGAGGTGAGCTTTGATTGTTGTCAGATTGTTTTGATACTGCGAGGTGAAGAAAATTAGAGCTTTAAAAGATGAAGTCCATCTATCCAGATAAGATTTATAACCTAAATCATACGGTATTATAATGACAATTAAACTGACATTTAAATCGTTAATAGGTGATAGAAATGGTTGTAATTGAACATATTAATACCTCATATGCACACTGTTACATACACTTAGGGTTTGATATCAAAGATATTAACTTTATAAATTATGAATAAAGGGATTTATTTGTTTATATTTGTGTCTGCACTTGATAATAAGAAGCTGGGAAAGAAAATGAATTCATTATTCATAGAGAACAATTCATAGCTGCCTAAAAAGATAAATAACCTAAACAAGGTTTTTTTTTCTTAAATAAGGTTAATAAATGAAAAATGAGAAACTACGTTTGTGTTTTATGTAAATGTAAATGAAAAATGAGAAACTAAATATTGTATCACACATTTATATTTAAACAGAAAAAGAAAAGTAATAATAACTGTTGCTCTATTTCTTTGGAGCAAATTCCATGAAGTAAATGTTATTATGTCAGCCTTGGAGTAGAAGATAGTACAATTGTTATTTGTTTCCATGTTTTGAACACATTTTTTGTTATAGTTTTACTATTATAACTTGTCTCGCTCCAAAAATATAGCTCCAAATTCTTCACGAGCACACCAAATGATGTATCATGTTTCTCTTACAGGAGGGTTATACATACAGTCGGGCCCAAGTATGCTGTAAAATATCATACTGCAGCAGAAAATGCTTTGAGTCACTGCTATCGTTCTTGTCTAGAACTCCTTATTGAGAATGGGCTGCAAAGGTTGTTTCAAACCCAAAACTGCATAAAATTATTTTTGTTTTATCCCTTTTCACATAATGTGCTGTATTTGTGCTAACATTTGAGCTTATTGTCCATTGAAATCTGTTAATGCAGCATTGCACAGAGGCAAAAAATTACCCACGGGAACCAGCAGCTCATGTGGCAATAAGTATCTCTTAATTAACATATGCAGATAAAAATGTGTACTTGTATACGTGTTTAGAGAAGTTGTATTAATCATACATTATTTTGTATCTTTGCCATATGATACCTGTACTCTATTGATACCATATATTGCTGATTCTTTTTAATATCAGGAACTGTGCGTCGGTTTCTTGAGAAACAAAAGGACAAAATTACAGGTGTGGTCTTTTGCTTAACAACCACCAATGATACTGAGGTATATAAGAGGTAAGCTGCTGGATGTATCTGTTTCCCCTAAATGATAGTGTGGTCATTTTGAAATGTTTTTGGGTCACGCATTATCTCAAACGGGCCAATTAAAAAAATTGCTAAGGGGGGTTCAAAGTTGAAGTCTATTTTAATGCATACTACCTCCTAAATAATTTTATCAAAATATTTAGATTATTCTTGTGATAACATTGTTTTGTAATCACAATTAACACACTAACTATTTATAAATGTGATAATATACGTGGAGGCCACCTAAGTATTCAACTTTTCTCATTAAGGCCACACATTCATTTGTACAAATTCCAACCTGAAACTTCTTGGATGATGAAAATACCTTTAATTATTAGAAAAGACAGCAAATTTTAACCTATAACATATTGACACCTCCTCATGAACTTTTTGTCTTTTCATAATTTTTAAGGGCATTTTCGTCATCCAGACTTTTTTTTTTGCCAAAATTGGTATAAATGAAGCTAAAACACATATTTGGGTGCTTATAAAGTAGTTTTAATATATGAGTGGCCTTGATGAAAAGAAGTTAAATACTTGGGGTGACCTTCACATATATCATCCCATTTTAAAAAAGTTGAACAAAAAAGTGTTCAAGGTCAACCTAGCCCGACCTGTTTTGACCGTACCCACCTGACACACCCATCTTGCTGCCTCTACTATATAAGCAAGACAAGTTAATAGTAATCTAGTATTATTACAAGCAAATATTTAATTGATATAACTTTATTTGATTTGCAAATGTAGACTGCTTCCACTCTACTTTCCCCGTGATAAAAAGGAGGAAGCGATTGCCATTTCTAAGCTTCCAGCAGATGTTGGAGATAAAAATGGTGAGACAGTTAAAGACGAAAGAAAAATCAGAATAAAGTCATTACCAAATGTCAAAAGGACAGGTCCTAAACCTCTTCGAGCCTCGTTAGATGTTCCTGTCAGTGAGCAAGGATCGCCTAGACGGTTAGTGACCTGTAAAACTCATATTTTAGCTCTTCGAAATTACAGAAATCCTTTTTATTATTTTTGGTTAGTGACCTGTAAACCTCATCTAATTATTACAATTTCAAATAGCAGAATCACATCTGATATTAGTCAATGTAGTAGTTGAGGGGTCTTGTCTTTATTATCTGTCTTTATTATCTTTCCTATATATTGTATTGTATTCTCCTCTTATCATATATACAAGACATTTATCTGATCAACTTCTAAAGATCCTGATGAAGGAAACAGAAACATCTACTGCCTATCTCACCAGGGCCCAAGAATATGCTGATGCCCTGGCAAATATCGGACAACCAATGCCAGACAAGGATATTGTTATGCTCGTTCTCGCCGGACTTCGTGAAGAATATAACCCCCTCAAGTCAACCGTATTGGCTAGATAATTCCCAACAGCATTCAACGAGCTTCATGGGCTACTTGCTGATCATGACTTTCTGATCCATAACACTGCCCCATCTAGCCTTGCCCCTACACAGGCTTTTTCAGCACATGTGGCCCCTAGTCCCACTGCTGTCCAACCAGAAGTCATGAGTACTCTTCAACAGTTAGTCACTAAACTTGGTTTACAATTGCAGCCCACTTCTACATCGATCCAACAGTCACCACAGGCCCATTGCACTACCCGCACCAATCACAACAATCGTGGCCGTGGGGGATACAACAACCGTGGCCGTGGCGGAAGATTCAACAACAGTTTTAACAACCGTAACCAAGGAGGAAACCGAAACACAGGTCAGTTTAGTTGGGCCTCAAATCAGAATGTTGTTTATGGGTTATGTAACAGGTGTGGAATTGGCCATCTCCCGTCACAATGTCCGAACCGTGACCCGTCCACAATTCGGGTGAGACAACCATCCGCCAATTATGCTGATCACCGTTCACAAACATCCTCTTGGATCTCTGACACAGGTTCAAATAATCATGTCCAACAGGATATGTCTGGATTTGACAGTGCCGAACCCTACTACGGTGATGACAGTCTTCATGTTGGTAATGGTACAGGCTTACCTATTTTACATATTGGTTCGTCTCATCATTACTCACCTAATAAAACTTTTTCCTTAACCAATATCCTACATGTCCCTCAAATTAAACGGAACCTTCTTTCTGTTCAAAGGTTTTGCCATGATAACAATGTCTATTTTGAATTTCATTCAAACTTTTTTTCTGTGAAGGACGAGTGCACCCACAATACCCTCCTCACGGGTCCAAGTGAAGATGGACTCTACTCAATCACCCTTCCTACAGCTCTACCAGTTCCCAAAGTTGCTTTTTCAACCTCTCGTGCGTCTGCTGCTACATGGCATCAACGCTTAGGGCATCCACACCATGAACTTTTTAATACTATGTTATCCAAGTACTGTTTACCTATTTCCAATAAAACACTTGATTTGCATTGTAATTCCTGCTTAATTGGGAAATCGTCAAAACTCCACCTATTGTCTTCTGAATACAAAAGTTCTCATATTCTAGACTTAATTTTTGTGATGTTTGGGGACCCGCACCGGTCACCTCATTTGATGGTCATCATTATTTCCTGTTATGTGTTGCTCACTTTTCCAAATTCATGTGGTTGTTTCCCTTGAAACGCAAATCTGATGTATTTGAAGTATTCAAACGTTTTGTTACAATGGCTGAACGTCAATTTACCACACAAATAAAATGTGTCCAAACTGACTGGGGAGGAGAATTCAGAAATCTATCCCAGTTTTTCTCCTCAATTGGCATCATTCATCGTCTTTCTTGTCCCCACACTAGTGAACAAAACGGCATAGTTGAAAGACGTCATCGACACGTTGTTGAAACCGAGCTCACTCTTATGGCCCAATCCAATATCCCACAACATTTTTGGCACTTTGCCTTTGAAACAACAACTTATCTTATTAACCGGATGCCATCCCGTGCCAACTCTGCCATCTCTCCATTTGAACTTGTATTCAAACACAAACCCGTTTTTTTCTTTTTGAGGGTTTTTGGGTGCCAATGCTATCCTCACTTAAGGCCGTACAATCCCCACAAAATAGACTTTCGTTCCACTCCATGCATTTTTCTTGGGTATAGCACATCCCATCATGGGTATCGGTGCTTCGATCCCATCACCGAACGTATGTATATCGCCCGACATGTTCGGTTCAATGAAACCCTTTTCCCTTTTAAAACCACACCAGAACCTATTCCTTCGCCCTCCATTCCAAACCCTTATGTCTCCACCTATCCCACCCCTACCCCTATTATTCCCAATGCCACTCCTCCACCTGCTACCACTGAAAACAACCACCCACCACCACCACCACCTCCACCTATCACCCTAACCTACAGCCGTCGACCTACCTCTACACCCCTCTCATCGGTTGCTCCCACCTCAGCCTTTGACCGGTTCTCACAGCAACCATCCCACCCATCGGCTGCCCAACAACCTCCTGCTCCTTCACAGCGCTCCCGCCCTTCCAACCTGCGTCCAAATCCCAAACAAACACAACCCTACCAACCCACCTCACTCCACACCACTCCCATCACCGAACCAGCCACCTTTGCCATTGCCAACAAAGACCATCACTGGCGTACGGCTATGGTAGAAGAATTTTCAGCACTTACCCGGAACGGTACCTGGACACTTGTCCCTCGTGTTTCTGGAACCAATGTTGTCAACTGTAAATGGGTTTACAAACTGAAACGGGATCAATCAGGTGCTATTAAGCGCTACAAGGCGCGTTTGGTTGCAAAAGGTTTTAACCAGCAACCTGGTATTGATTACACAGAAACATTCAGTCCAGTAGTGAAGTCCACCACTATTCGCGTTGTTCTCTCTTTGGCAGTTACTAGACATTGGCCTCTCCGACAGTTGGATGTCCAAAACGCTTTCCTACATGGTGACTTGAAGGAAACTGTTTATCTACAGGAGCCCCCAGGTTTTGTTGATCCCACTAAGCCTGATCTTGTTTGTTTACTTCACAAATCACTCTATGGCCTTAAACAGGCTCCACGGGCCTGGTTCGAGCGATTATCTCAAGCTCTGCTGCAATTGGGTTTTACAGGCTCTAAGACAGATCCATCCTTATGTATCTACTCAGCTAATGGTACTTTGCTTTATATGCTTGTATATGTCGATGACATAATCTTGACAGGTAACAACACCACCGCTATTGACCAGGTTGTGCAGTGTTTAAGTCAGTCCTTTGCTGTTCAAGACATGGGTCCCCTATCATACTTTTTGGGAATTGAAGTTGCTCACAAAGGAGAAAACATTGTTCTTTCACAGCGCAAATACATTCATGGTCTGCTGTCTCGAAACAAGTTATCTCACTCAAAACCGGTTCCCTCTCCGTGTACCTCCACCGCCAAGTTAGCTCTTGGTGGCAGCGCCCCGTTTGAAGACCCGGTTAAATATCGTCAGGCAGTTGGGGCCCTACAATATGTGACACTCTCCCGACCCGACATCACCTTTGCCATTAATAAAGTATGCCAATTTATGCAATCCCCAACTGTGAATCACTGGTCAGCGGTTAAACGCATTCTCAGATACCTCCAGGGGACTACAGATCATGGACTCCTTCTCTCTCGGTCCTCGTCCTCCACTTTACATGCCTACACAGATGTTGCGTTCAATTCTGTGAATGCCTTTTCTGATGCGGATTGGGCTGGGTGCCCAGATGATCGCCGATCCAAGGGGGGGGGGTATGCAATATACCTTGGTTCTAACTTGGTCTCATGGTCTGCACGCAAACAAAAGACCGTATCACGATCATCTACTGAGTCCGAGTACAAGGCCTTAGCTGATACAGTTGCCGAATTGACTTGGCTTGAGGCATTACTTCAAGAACTTCGTGTTCCAGTAAAATCTGCTCCAACTTTGTGGTGTGACAACTTGGGAGCCACGTATTTGTCTGCCAATCCGGTGTTCCATGCACGTAGAAGTTGACTTTCACTTTGTTAGAGAAAAAGTTGCTCAAAAGAAGCTGTTGGTCCAATTTATCTCTACAAATGACCAGATCGCTGATGTGTTCACTAAGCCTCTATCTTCACAACGGTTTCTCTCTTTACGGTCCAAGCTACAGGTCGCTTCCCGGCCTTAGCTTGAGGGGGAATATTAGTCAATGTAGTAGTTGAGGGGTCTTGTCTTTATTATATCTTTATTATCTGTCTTTATTATCTTTCCTATATATTGTATTGTATTCTCCTCTTATCATATATACAAGACATTTATCTGATCAATTTCTGAACACTGTCTCATACAATCCGTTTTATTACAACTGATAATCGAATAAATTTATTATATAATAAGATGATCACTTTCAAAATGCACATCCAAGCATGCCCTTAACCTTCCATTTTGTGGCCCCTGCTTCATCATAAGAGAAATAAAGGTGGGAACCACAAAATAAATAATAGAACCTTGTTATATCCTTGGTCATCTATGTTTTGATATTTGAATTTTCCTGATGACAGGAACTCTTCATATTTGGAATCATATTTAGATCCCGCTTTCATGTCTATAATTAAAGATCCCGATCAACGACGCCAGGAACAATGGGAAAGAACTGCTCGATTCAATTTTGCTAAAATGCTAGGGTTTGGTGATCTTGGGGGCCCATCACTTTCTGCTTCTGAAGAATACTCACTCCATTCTAGATACCTTGCCAAAGCAAATTCTCTTAATCTTTCTGAAATAGCAGAAATGAAGATTCTGTGAGTAGCTCTTTGAATTTTTGTTACAAAGTTCAAGCAGAGTCAATTTCAACCACTTATGAATAGGAAAATTCGGGTTATATTTTCTCTGTGAAATAAAAAAGTAGTTAAATAGGAAACGTGACAAAAGTCCCCAAAAGTGTATTTTGAAAGCATGAAATGTGTCTAATCATGTTTTTTTTTTCAAAAAGTTGGATCATCATTGAAATATTATAATTGTAATCATATTTTACTCACCAACTGTTTCCAAAAAATATGGGTTAATACCATAAAAAGTTAGAAACCCCTCAATATAGTTTTAACATATTAAAGTCCCTAAACATGTCAAAAAAAAAAAAATTAATACAAAAAAACTCCCTCAACCTAATTTTTCCATATTAAAGTCCCAACACTTTTCTAGAATGCATGTACTTGTAAAAAGTTACTTAAAATAAGAACTCGTTAGGTTTTAAATTGGTCAAAATTTAATGAACATTTAACTTTTTTGCACAAAATATTTGTATAATTTTATTTTCACCAATTTAAGGGGTGACGAGTCATTATTTTAAATATTTTTTCACAAGTACATGCATTCTAGATGAGTGTAGGGACTTCAATATAACAAAATTTAATATATCAAATTATGACTTTTTCATGAAAAATGAGAAAGTATGTCGGTTTTTTATGATATTAACCCAAAAAATATTAATCCTTTTCACGAAAGGGTTCCGTTCAAAGGGTATAAACATTACCCGGACCTGCCCAATCCCTTGAGTGCTTACAAGCTGTACTTATAATTCAGGTACCGGGGAAGAGTTGATATTGAAGGTCGTCCAGTAATGGTTGTAGTTGGAGCACATTTTCTCCTTCGCTGTCTTGATCTTGAAAGATTTGTTCTTAACGTAGTAAAGGTAAAAACGGTTCTTGACACATGTTTAACAAGTATTTTGACTTTTCTTGAAGTCAAAACATAGTCACTTACTGTATAGTATAAAGACTTTGAATCATTGAAATTCTTAAATTTCAGGAGTTTGAGCCTCTGATTCAAAAACCATACAGCATTGTGTACTTCCACTCTGCTGCATCTTTACAAGTGTGAGTTCTTGTTGCTTAGGTCGTCAATCTGTAAAAACCATTCTTTTTATTTTTTATTTCATATATTATATTCGGATTTATGAGAAAATTGCAGCAAATACTTGGTAGGAAAAGCCAGCGGAATCTTCATGTAAGCTAACTAACTAAAAATATTTTGATGTTTGACTTGACAATAGTTGAAGTAACAAGTTTGACTCTTTATCAAGTTTATTTGCAATGATAGGTTGATAGGCAAATAGGTAACTTGTCTTTTCAATAGAAATGTAGCAAATTTCATGAAATGGAAGGTTTATGTCTTTAATATTTATTGCTTCCTGTAAACTACTGAGTAATTGTTTTGACTCGTTTATGCTGCAGGCTATATACATCCTCCACCCGACGTTTGGACTGAAAACTGCCATACTCGCGTTGCAACTATTAGTGGATGGCATGGTATGTAAATATGTACAATAGTACAAACCTGCTTAAAATACCTTACATCTTTTTGAAAATTTTAACATTTGATGCTTCATGAAATAGATGTAATAGGGGTGTAAACGAGCCGAGTCCAACTCCGCTCGTTTGCAGCTCTATTTCTAAAACTTGAGTTTGGCTTGTGAATAGTTTTACAAGCTTGAGCTTGAGCTCGTTTATTATTTTTAATTATTTTTTACACATAATTAAAATTATAATTAATTAATTATATATATAACATAATATATATTATTTTGGTTTTTTGATCATATATATAATAGTAATTATAAAGTAAAATTATATTATATAAATAATAGGCTCGTTTATGCTCGCAAGCCTAATCGAGCTCGGTGTATGAAGCTCGGGCTCGAGCTCGTTTAAGCTAGGCTCAATTCGAGCTTTTAGTGAGCCGATCTCGAGTAGCTCATGAGCCGCTTGGCTCGTTTGCACCTCTAGGTAAAATAGGGAGATGTTGTGACCATGGATACATTTTCAGCATATTTAAAGCTTTTAGTTTTCTTTTCTATATGAGAAAGCTTATTAATATATAAGCGGATATTACTCGACAGGTGTGGAAAAAGGCTGTATATGTTGATCGACTTCTCCAGCTTTTCAGTTACGTTCCTCGTGATCAACTAACCATCCCGGACTTCGTGTTCCAGTTGAGTCTTAACCTCTCTCTCCTTTAAATTTACTTTTTTTAATTCTTGATCTTTCTCTCCTATAAATTTAACTTTTTCTTACATTTGTTACTTTTTTTTCCGTAACATGTAGGCACGACCTGGAAGTGAACGGAGGGAAAGGGCTAATCGTTGATCCGAGAACAAAATATGTATATCATCGTCCTTAGGGCATCAAGTTAGCCCGGACCAACGGTTCACCAAGGCTCTTCAATTTCACAAGGATTTTGGAGGCGCGCCTTTTGTACAGTTTCTTTTTTGCATATTTGCAAAGAAGCTGTTTTGACTCGAACCCGTATCAAGCCGAGATTCACACATACTATAGCAAAGTTTCTGCTGGATTTATTCCAAGCTTCCTTCATTTTTAATATTCGTGATTCTTTTTTTTGTTCTTTGTAAAGTTTTCAAATCTGTAAGTGAAAATTTCTTATTGTTTGGAATCAGTCTTGACTAAATTTGCAGAGTTTTTAGGTTTTTTGATTTTTAGGTATTTTAATAATGTGTAATCTATTAAATCTTTATCTTTTAGCTTAAATTTTTTTAACTGTTTTATGTAATAGTTTTTTTGAACAACCAACGAATACTATAAGCCCAGTCACCCGGGTAAACCCATAAAAGGTCACCCACACCCTCAAACGTAGATATCGCTGGTGATCTAGCCCGTCCACCATTCTAGTGGAAACCACCACTCGAAGGCCTACTGTGGTAAAACCTCTGGTCCACTTGGGCATATTGCACCAATTGAGTCTTGAACCCATGACCTCTACATTGGAAGTCCATGGGGGTGCCTCCTCTCAAACCAGAAAATCAAAAAACCGAATCGAATTGTGAGTTTAGTTTTCGGTTCGGTTAAACTTATATACAATTTTTTATTTCGGTTTATTTAGTTATGTTAGACAAATTCTCAATAATGTTATGTTCCATTAACGGGTAGGTCCCGGAAAAATAAAAAACCGAATAAATCGAACCGAATCTACTTATAAAGTAAGGAAGGATAATATCTTTAAAGAAAAAAAGATCAAATTTCAAATTATGTCATTTTAAGTATTACCTAAATTTCAGTATACGTTCTTTAACTAAGGAAATTACAAAAAAAACACGTCATTTATGTTTTAAAAACCTTGCATGTTACGTCATTTGGACTAATGATCGTTAAATTTTACCGTTAAGTCTGGTCACGTGCCATGCACATGAGGGTATTTTGGGGCTTTTACACATAAAAAAGATTACTACTGTAATTTGTTTCTATGAATGAGAGTTTACAGAAATAACCCTTTTACGATAAAAAAACCAAAACACCCTCATGTGTCTTGCACATGACCTAACTTAACGGTCATTAGCTAAAGAACGTAACGTGCAATATTTTTTTATTCATAAAAGATGTTTTCTGTAATTTTCGTATACTAAAATTTAGTTAATATTTAAAACACTTAATTTGTAATCTGTTACAGAAAAAATCATTATTTATTGTTACGTGGAGAAGGGGCTCCCCAAATTTGAATATTATGGCAGTACTGAGCCACACGAGGATGATATACATCACTCAAATTCTGAGCCTCTAACTTCAAACTCAAGGAATTAGGGTTCCTGCGCTCTTCGCTATTCACTCCGATTTCAATTTCTCTCGTAAGTAATCTCGATGCTCACCTATCAGATTATCGTAGTTCAATATCGATCGGATATAGTTTCATTTAATTTCGTTTCAAATGCGTGAATGTATCCGATTATTGTCTGTATTTTGAGCGTGTATGTGTTTTGATGAAGGAAAATAGTTTTAGGTTAGAAATCGATTTGCATTAGTTCACCTATTGTTGAATGATTAACTCTAAACCTGTAGAATCATTAATTTATCAATAAACATGAGATTTTACAGTAGGTTACTTTGATAGTTTGATTGTGCTGTAAATTGCACAATATTAGAATTGTCATAATTATGTCATAAATTTAAAATTTAGCACAACTAATGTCAAGTGGTGAGTTTTGATTGATTACTGTGAAATTTACCACAGAATTACAACTGGGTTACTGATTAGAACAAACAATTCAAAGCGCAACAAAGAAATATGTGAACTCGTAATACAAATCAAAGAACTTATTCTATACATTCTTGAAATTTGATGAAATGTGAACCAAACTTTTTGTACATGGGAGCTTGAATTATAGAACAATTACATGACTGATCTTACTACAAATATGGAACTTACAGATTGATTAGTCATTTATGCAACAAGGTTTATACATCTTATTCAACTAACGTCTTACACAAAATTAATTTGTCGGGTCCGCACATCGTGCGGGTTCTCTACTAGGGTTATTTATGGATGATGAAAACATGCAGAGATAGAAATCATATGAATAAAAGAGTATTGTATATACATGATTATGGACACATAAAAGAGTATGTATATACATGATTATAAGCTCACATGGAGGAAGTTAATAAGGATGTCAAGCCATACATAAATAATATGATCACACATGATAATCCAAATAAATAAATCCTCAAATCTAAATAATTTTTTAGATGAAAACAACTTTATAAAACAGAAAAGTTGCAAAAACAGGTTGAGACTCAAAGGTTAGTCCATAGCTAAAGTAAACAAACACTCTTTGAAACAAGTTTGCAAGAAAAGTGGCGCCAATATGAAGAGGGACACACTCTGATACCGAATCCACGGTAATACTCAAATAGCTCACTAACATATGATTTTATTCAACGGCGTTGAACCTAAAGGTTCCAGCCACGTCTGCTGTCTCAAGCTTCAAAGGTATCTATTACAATCTTTTGATCAATACAAAGTCCCTCTAAACAATAACCCTAGATCCCTACTTATAGGTGGGAAATCATATTTTCAATAGCAAACTTAAAAACAAAATAAATATTAAAGAAAATTTGTGAAATTCAAATTCCAAATATATCTCCAAAATACTTGAAATTCAAATGCTCTGCATCACGCCCTCTTGAAATGTATATATACCCACCACACTTTCATTTGTATTTCACACATTCTTTCACAATGCAAGATACACATCTCTTGAATCTTCCTATCACTAAAGACATATTTTACATGTCATTTGAATCTCATAATTAACCAAAGAACTTTTTACACAAAAATATATTATTTTGTTCTTGTGGCTTTATTTACATATAAAATTTATGTACCACCTAGCAGCATTTGCAGATCCACACATAGTACTGTTCGTGGATGCTATAATGGTGGTTAATGACATTCTTTTGTATGACAATACCAACAATAACTAACTTCTATATTCCTAAAGACAACTGTACTGATTTACCCTGATGTATGTATACCAACCTGGTTCTAGTTTGATTTGTTGTATTGTAACTAATACATCAATTACAACTGACAACAAAACAAATCAGTATCATCTTTTAAACTAGCACATGTGAATCTTTCTGATCTGAATGTGAAAAATTGCTTTTTTAGGAATGTTGCTAACAATCATTGCTACTTAAAACTTTTGCCAAAGCATGCCATTTTTGGCAAAATGAGCGGGTTGGGTACTAGGTTAAAACAGGCCTTGTCAAAGCATGCCATTTTTGGTACGGGTCAGGTTGACTTATAAAACTCATGTGTTCTAAGTTTTCAAAATTATGTATAAATAGTTAGCGTGTCAAATATGATTACACACTTTTTGGTTCGGTAACAATTCCATCTTTAAAATACAATGATTTAGGAGATGTTATTCATGAAAAACACACTTTGGACACTTTACAATCCGTTTGACCCGCCCGACACATTTGACCCGTTCCTTTTGTTGTTCTTTTACTGTACGTGTTTGACACATTCATAAGTAAATGAGTTGAAATTTCCTGCTGCAGTCTACAAACATCCTTGTTTGAAAGAATTGTAACTTTACTATTTTCATTCCCTCCTTCCAACTCTACATTTCAAGAATCTGTCCTTTTTTGACCGACGAACACACACTTTCTACTTTACACCTACTCTACTTCTAAAATCACCACACCTGCACTTCGCATGATTTTGAACCTACAACCATTTGGTTGGAAATACACTACTTTACCATCAGGATGTCCCTTTAGGGACTCAAGAATCTGTCCTTACTTTAATCAAGCGGTTGATGTATGCTTAAGAAACCTAGAATTTTGAGCTTAAGCCCAACACCTAAGTGTTGCCTAGCAGGGTTAGCAAATTTAACCCATTTACTTATACTTAGGAGTCAATTCAGTTTATATTCATCTCTAATTGATCAAATGGATACAATAAAAGAAAAGTAAGTTGCAGTTTTCGTCCCTGAGTTTTGAACAAAACATTGGGTTTCGTTCACCTTTAACACTATCGATCCCCGACGTTTGACACTATGTGTCCCTGTTCCTAACGTCAGCTTCCAATTCCGTTAGTTACCTCTCACGTGCCCATCACGTGAGGGGTAGTTTTGTTAACTAACATTAGGACCAGAGACGCATAGTGTTAAAACATAAAACGTCGGATATCAATAGCGTCAAAGGTGGACGAAACATGATGTTTATCATAAAACTTGTATTTCATCTTCTTTAAACATTTTTTGAATCACCGTGTTCATCTGATGAAGGTCGTGGGTGCTAATGTCAACCAGTAGATGCCTGTGGCTACTAGAAAGATGCAAGAACATGAAGCAACTAAAACAAGTTCACGCCCAAGCAATCACATGTGGCCTGGGACAAAATCACTATACTTTAAGCAGGTTATTAGCTTTCTGTTCACAACCTCATCACTCCGGCACCTTATCGTATGGTTTAAAAATCCTAAATCACACTCACCAACCCTCCAATTGCTTATACAACACCATGATCAAAGCATGTATGCTTCGAAACGAATTACACATGTCAATTCAGCTATTCAAACAGATGGTTGAAAACAATATGTATCCTGATAATTACACACTTCCTTACGTCCTGAAAGCGTGTGCTTACGTGGAATGTTTTCGTCTTGGGGAGATGGTTCATGTGCATTGTTTGAAATTAGGGTTTATGTTTGATAGGTTTGTGGGGAATACTTTGATGTTGATGTATTCTTTGTTTGGTAAAATGATGGATGCACGTAAGGTGTTTGATGAAATGCCTGTGCGTTGTGTTGTGTCGTGGACGGTTTTGATTTCCGGGTATGGTAAAATTGGGAATGTTGAGGTGGCGCGATTGGCGTTTGATGCAGCGCCGGTTAAGGATCGAGGAATTTGGGGTGCTGTGATTTCCGGGTATGTGCAGAATAACTGTTTTAAAGAGGGGTTAGAGATGTTTCGGTTGATGCAATCAACTAACATCCTGCCCGACGAGGCTATGTTTGTGAGCGTACTTGGTGCGTGTGGGCATCTTGGAGCGCTCGAGATCGGGATTTGGGTGCATAAACTAGTGGATGAGGTAAAATTGAAATGTAGGGTGAGGTTAGGTACTGCATTGATGGATATGTATTGTAAATGTGGGAAGTTGGAAGTTGCTGAGAAGGTGTTCGATGAAATGTCTAACAGAGATTCGATTTGCTGGAATGTTATGATCTCGGGACTAGCTATTCACGGGGATGGGATACACGCTCTTAGATTGTTTTCGGAAGTGGAGACGACTGGAATCCAACCAGATGATGTTACTTTCATTGCTGTTTTTACTGCTTGCAGTCATTCAGGTATGGAACATGAAGGTCTAAGATTGTTCAACAAAATGCGTGATAAATACAACATCAACCCGAAACCCGAACACTACATTTGTATAATCGATCTTCTTGGCAGAGCGGGTTTATTTAGTGAAGCGAAGGATATAATTCAAAGAATGCCAAATTCTTGTAGTTCGAAAGACGCAGCAGTGGCATGGCGATCTTTGTTAAGTGCTTGCCAGAGTCATAAACAGATAGACCTTGCGCAAATGGCAGCAGAGAGATTAATGGAACTAGAAAATGACAGTGGAGTTTATGTACTAATGTCGAATTTATACTCGAGTACAGATGATCGCGAGAGCCTGCAACGGACTAGAAAGTTGATGAAAACCCGAGGGCTGGATAAAGTACCAGGGTGCAGTTCTATTGAGATTGGTGGTGGTGTTTATGAGTTTGTGGCTGGTGAGAAAATGAACCATAGGATAGAAGAGATTCATGCGATTTTGGAGAGTTTGAGTAGGCAATTGGATTGATTCGTGCTGTAGGGTACCGCCTTGTGCTACCACTAGCCACCAGGTGCCGCCACGATAAACCATTTTTGCCACCGCGTGCCCAATCTGAAACTTGCACAGAAGATGGATTTAGTGAGAATATGCCAACACAAATGTACAACCTTGATAAACATTTCAAATGTTTTATTTTTGTTTACCGGCCACTTTATTGTAATCATCTCTCTTATTAAATGCAACACGATAGTTAAAAAAAAATTACATTTCTCAGTTTAAATGATGACATAAAAGTTGATCTTTTCCGATCTTGAAAGTTTATCTGAGAACTATTTAAAAGTCTTGCAACTAAAAGCCGTAAATAAACGGGTTAAACATGTCAACCCGAACATGACCTGTTTAATTAAGCGGGTGAAACAGGTCAATCCGAACATACCCGTTTAACTAATCGGGTCAAATAGGTCAAGCCGAACCCGACCCGTTTACTAATCAGGTTAGATAAGACAACCTATAAAGCCTAATTCTAACATGTTTTTGAATAGATCAAGTGGGAAAACCCTAAAAGATTTTATATCTGAGGACAGGGAGCATACGGTAACAAAGATAAAGATGGAGGGTGATTCTGACAACATGCAAAAAGACAATGACGATCCTTTTATTTTTGAAAGTTGTTATCTTTTACAATTTCACGCAAGGTCTACGCAGGTCCAGCCAATAATTACCGATTTATCTCTCCATCTCTCAGCGATTAGCAGGTATGCATATGAATATTCTGTTTTTATAATCTCAAAACTTTCCAAATTGCTAATTATTTGTTCAATGATTTTATACAATTATGATACCATGCGAAAATCCATCTTAATTTGTCAATTCACTGAAAATTTTGAGTTTTAAATTCATAAGTTTTGTAATGACGAGCAATTGAGGGTTCTGTTTCTGATACCGTTTTCAATTTTGCATAAAACTGATTGATTTTGATGTAATTCTGCAATTAGTCAACATCCCTTTTTCTTCAATTTACAGTAGTCAAAGTTAAATTAGGCGGTTAATTGTTCATACTATTTGCAGGTCTTTGTGGGTTTAAAAACCTGCCATCACAGTGTTTTAAACTTCAAGGGGTGTAAACAATACGAGCTTGTGTTTAACTTACAGAGAGCTTGAGCTTCGGCTCATCTTGTTTATTATTTATTAATTAATTTATATATACTTATAATTATTTTTATATATTTTTATTATAATTTTTATATATAACATAATATATATTATTTAGTTATTTTTATCATGAGTATATATATGCTAATTATTATTATATAAATATATATTTAATATATTAAATAAAAATGTATATAATAAATAGGCTCGCGAGACAGCTTGGGCTCGGGCTAGTTTATTAAACAAGCGAGCCTATCTCGAGTAGCTTACGAGCCGGCTTGACTCGTTTACACCCCTATGAACTTGTATGAGTTGAGAGGGATTGTTGGGATAATCATTGATATAACTAATATTTCTTCTTGTGGGCAAAGGAGGGTGGTGGTGAGTTAGGAAACAAATGTACAGACATATGGCGGCAGCCACAATCCGTGGTGGACAACCGACTGATAGTAGTGATGCTGTGGTGACTCTTGATCAAGTTCCTAGATGAAGTGATGGAGATTTTAGATATTCTTATGAAATTGAAGATCCCAATTTTTCGAACACGCATTTTCCTGATCCGTTAGCTTCGTCTTCCGGGGAAGAAAGCATGGGCAGAGTTTCTAGGTTTCCTGTTGATCATGAAGTTAACTCAAAGATTTATCTTTGGAATGGAAATCCATGGAATCTTGAGGTAGATGCGGTTGAAAACTCCACAAATGAGGTGAGCAGTTGATTTTTGTGAATATCTAATTTTTTTATGTTTATTTTTTAGGTTATATTTGCATATTATTACTTATTAATTTTGTAGATTATATTTGCATATTATTAATAAGTAAATGGCTTTTGGCTACACAATTATTACATCAATTTTGTTTTTCATGCATTCTTTTTGTTTTTGTGGTTGTTAATGATGAAGAAGATTGATGAACCTCTCATTCACAATGCTGTTATATAACTTAAGTTAGTTATGTATGGATATTTATATACTAGGGGAGTTAATGAATTTGAGATTTCATATAAAATATGTCGAGTGAATTGATGTTATTTACTGAAATCTCTTTTATTAATTACAGACTTTGGATGAAGCACATTGCAGTCCTGGTTTGCATGCTGCGGCTGGGCCTGATCTTGCTGAAGAATGTGCGACATTGGTAACATGATCTTTCTATTTGTAGTTTTCTTTTAAGTGAGAAGATATATTCTTTATGATTTGTCATTGATCATCCAAAAGAATCAAAGAACTTGGTATACCCATTTTGTATCACTATATTATACTTGAATTTTTTTATGAAAAGTTTTTGTAACCGAAAGATGTGCATTTTTTGTCTCACAGGGTGGCTGCAGAACAGGGATGGCGAAAGTTACTAATGCATACGATCTTCCTGCGAGGTGAGCTTTGATTGTTGTCAGATTGTTTTGATACTGCGAGGTGAAGAAAATTAGAGCTTTAAAAGATGAAGTCCATCTATCCAGATAAGATTTATAACCTAAATCATACGGTATTATAATGACAATTAAACTGACATTTAAATCGTTAATAGGTGATAGAAATGGTTGTAATTGAACATATTAATACCTCATATGCACACTGTTACATACACTTAGGGTTTGATATCAAAGATATTAACTTTATAAATTATGAATAAAGGGATTTATTTGTTTATATTTGTGTCTGCACTTGATAATAAGAAGCTGGGAAAGAAAATGAATTCATTATTCATAGAGAACAATTCATAGCTGCCTAAAAAGATAAATAACCTAAACAAGGTTTTTTTTTCTTAAATAAGGTTAATAAATGAAAAATGAGAAACTACGTTTGTGTTTTATGTAAATGTAAATGAAAAATGAGAAACTAAATATTGTATCACACATTTATATTTAAACAGAAAAAGAAAAGTAATAATAACTGTTGCTCTATTTCTTTGGAGCAAATTCCATGAAGTAAATGTTATTATGTCAGCCTTGGAGTAGAAGATAGTACAATTGTTATTTGTTTCCATGTTTTGAACACATTTTTTGTTATAGTTTTACTATTATAACTTGTCTCGCTCCAAAAATATAGCTCCAAATTCTTCACGAGCACACCAAATGATGTATCATGTTTCTCTTACAGGAGGGTTATACATACAGTCGGGCCCAAGTATGCTGTAAAATATCATACTGCAGCAGAAAATGCTTTGAGTCACTGCTATCGTTCTTGTCTAGAACTCCTTATTGAGAATGGGCTGCAAAGGTTGTTTCAAACCCAAAACTGCATAAAATTATTTTTGTTTTATCCCTTTTCACATACTGTGCTGTATTTGTCGTAACATTTGAGTTTATTGTCCATTGAAATCTGTTAATGCAGCATTGCACAGAGGGAAAAAATTACCCATGGGAACCAGCTGCTCATGTGGCAATAAGTAAGTATCTTTTAATTAACATATGCAGATAAAAATGTGTACTTGTATACGTGTTTAGAGAAGTTGTATTAATCATACATTATTTTGTATCTTTGCCATATGATACCTGTACTCTATTGATACCATATATTGCTGATTCTTTTTAATATCAGGAACTGTGTGTCGGTTTCTTGAGAAACAAAAGGACAAAATTACAGGTGTGGTCTTTTGCTTAACAACAACCAATGATACTGAGGTATATAAGAGGTAAGCTGCTGGATGTATCTGTTTCCCCTAAATGATAGTGTGGTCATTTTGAAATGTTTTTGGGTCACGCATTATCTCAAACGGGCCAATTAAAAAAATTGCTAAGGGGGGTTCAAAGTTGAAGTCTATTTTAATGCATACTACCTCCTAAATAATTTTATCAAAATATTTAGATTATTCTTGTGATAACATTGTTTTGTAATCACAATTAACACACTAACTATTTATAAATGTGATAATATACGTGGAGGCCACCTAAGTATTCAACTTTTCTCATTAAGGCCACACATTCATTTGTACAAATTCCAACCTGAAACTTCTTGGATGATGAAAATACCTTTAATTATTAGAAAAGACAACAAATTTTAACCTATAACATATTGACACCTCCTCATGAACTTTTTGTCTTTTCATAATTTTTAAGGGCATTTTCGTCATCCAGACTTTTTTTTTTGCCAAAATTGGTATAAATGAAGCTAAAACACATATTTGGGTGCTTATAAAGTAGTTTTAATATATGAGTGGCCTTGATGAAAAGAAGTTAAATACTTGGGGTGACCTTCACATATATCATCCCATTTTAAAAAAGTTGAACAAAAAAGTGTTCAAGGTCAACCCAGCCCGACCTGTTTTGACCGTACCCACCTGACACACCCATCTTGCTGCCTCTACTATATAAGCAAGACAAGTTAATAGTAATCTAGTATTATTACAAGCAAATATTTAATTGATATAACTTTATTTGATTTGCAAATGTAGACTGCTTCCACTCTACTTTCCCCGTGATAAAAAGGAGGAAGCGATTGCCATTTCTAAGCTTCCAGCAGATGTTGGAGATAAAAATGGTGAGACAGTTATAGACGAAAGAAAAATCAGAATAAAGTCATTACCAAATGTCAAAAGGACAGGTCCTAAACCTCTTCGAGCCTCGTTAGATGTTCCTGTCAGTGAGCAAGGATCGCCTAGACGGTTAGTGACCTGTAAAACTCATATTTTAGCTCTTCGAAATTACAGAAATCCTTTCTATTATTTTTGGTTAGTGACCTGTAAACCTCATCTAATTATTACAATTTCAAATAGCAGAATCACATCTGATATTAGTCAATGTAGTAGTTGAGGGGTCTTGTCTTTATTATCTGTCTTTATTATCTTTCCTATATATTGTATTGTATTCTCCTCTTATCATATATACAAGACATTTATCTGATCAACTTCTAAAGATCCTGATGAAGGAAACAGAAACATCTACTGCCTATCTCACCAGGGCCCAAGAATATGCTGATGCCCTGGCAAATATCGGACAACCAATGCCAGACAAGGATATTGTTATGCTCGTTCTCGCCGGACTTCGTGAAGAATATAACCCCCTCAAGTCAACCGTATTGGCTAGATAATTCCCAACAGCATTCAACGAGCTTCATGGGCTACTTGCTGATCATGACTTTCTGATCCATAACACTGCCCCATCTAGCCTTGCCCCTACACAGGCTTTTTCAGCACATGTGGCCCCTAGTCCCACTGCTGTCCAACCAGAAGTCATGAGTACTCTTCAACAGTTAGTCACTAAACTTGGTTTACAATTGCAGCCCACTTCTACATCGATCCAACAGTCACCACAGGCCCATTGCACTACCCGCACCAATCACAACAATCGTGGCCGTGGGGGATACAACAACCGTGGCCGTGGCGGAAGATTCAACAACAGTTTTAACAACCGTAACCAAGGAGGAAACCGAAACACAGGTCAGTTTAGTTGGGCCTCAAATCAGAATGTTGTTTATGGGTTATGTAACAGGTGTGGAATTGGCCATCTCCCGTCACAATGTCCGAACCGTGACCCGTCCACAATTCGGGTGAGACAACCATCCGCCAATTATGCTGATCACCGTTCACAAACATCCTCTTGGATCTCTGACACAGGTTCAAATAATCATGTCCAACAGGATATGTCTGGATTTGACAGTGCCGAACCCTACTACGGTGATGACAGTCTTCATGTTGGTAATGGTACAGGCTTACCTATTTTACATATTGGTTCGTCTCATCATTACTCACCTAATAAAACTTTTTCCTTAACCAATATCCTACATGTCCCTCAAATTAAACGGAACCTTCTTTCTGTTCAAAGGTTTTGCCATGATAACAATGTCTATTTTGAATTTCATTCAAACTTTTTTTCTGTGAAGGACGAGTGCACCCACAATACCCTCCTCACGGGTCCAAGTGAAGATGGACTCTACTCAATCACCCTTCCTACAGCTCTACCAGTTCCCAAAGTTGCTTTTTCAACCTCTCGTGCGTCTGCTGCTACATGGCATCAACGCTTAGGGCATCCACACCATGAACTTTTTAATACTATGTTATCCAAGTACTGTTTACCTATTTCCAATAAAACACTTGATTTGCATTGTAATTCCTGCTTAATTGGGAAATCGTCAAAACTCCACCTATTGTCTTCTGAATACAAAAGTTCTCATATTCTAGACTTAATTTTTGTGATGTTTGGGGACCCGCACCGGTCACCTCATTTGATGGTCACCATTATTTCCTGTTATGTGTTGCTCACTTTTCCAAATTCATGTGGTTGTTTCCCTTGAAACGCAAATCTGATGTATTTGAAGTATTCAAACGTTTTGTTACAATGGCTGAACGTCAATTTACCACACAAATAAAATGTGTCCAAACTGACTGGGGAGGAGAATTCAGAAATCTATCCCAGTTTTTCTCCTTAATTGGCATCATTCATCGTCTTTCTTGTCCCCACACTAGTGAACAAAATGGCATAGTTGAAAGACGTCATCGACACGTTGTTGAAACCGAGCTCACTCTTATGGCCCAATCCAATATCCCACAACATTTTTGGCACTTTGCCTTTGAAACAACAACTTATCTTATTAACCGGATGCCATTCCGTGCCAACTCTGCCATCTCTCCATTTGAACTTGTATTCAAACACAAACCCGTTTTTTTCTTTTTGAGGGTTTTTGGGTGCCAATGCTATCCTCACTTAAGGCCGTACAATCCCCACAAAATAGACTTTCGTTCCACTCCATGCATTTTTCTTGGGTATAGCACATCCCATCATGGGTATCGGTGCTTCGATCCCATCACCGAACGTATGTATATCGCCCGACATGTTCGGTTCAATGAAACCCTTTTCCCTTTTAAAACCACACCAGAACCTATTCCTTCGCCCTCCATTCCAAACCCTTATGTCTCCACCTATCCCACCCCTACCCCTATTATTCCCAATGCCACTCCTCCACCTGCTACCACTGAAAACAACCACCCACCACCACCACCACCACCACCTCCACCTATCACCCTAACCTACAGCCGTCGACCTACCTCTACACCCCTCTCATCGGTTGCTCCCACCTCAGCCTTTGACCGGTTCTCACAGCAACCATCCCACCCATCGGCTGCCCAACAACCTCCTGCTCCTTCACAGCGCTCCCGCCCTTCCAACCTGCGTCCAAATCCCAAACAAACACAGCCCTACCAACCCACCTCACTCCACACCACTCCCATCACCGAACCAGCCACCTTTGCCATTGCCAACAAAGACCATCACTGGCGTACGGCTATGGTAGAAGAATTTTCAGCACTTACCCGGAACGGTACCTGGACACTTGTCCCTCGTGTTTCTGGAACCAATGTTGTCAACTGTAAATGGGTTTACAAACTGAAACGGGATCAATCAGGTGCTATTAAGCGCTACAAGGCGCGTTTGGTTGCAAAAGGTTTTAACCAGCAACCTGGTATTGATTACACAGAAACATTCAGTCCAGTAGTGAAGTCCACCACTATTCGCGTTGTTCTCTCTTTGGCAGTTACTAGACATTGGCCTCTCCGACAGTTGGATGTCCAAAACGCTTTCCTACATGGTGACTTGAAGGAAACTGTTTATCTACAGGAGCCCCCAGGTTTTGTTGATCCCACTAAGCCTGATCTTGTTTGTTTACTTCACAAATCACTCTATGGCCTTAAACAGGCTCCACGGGCCTGGTTCGAGCGATTATCTCAAGCTCTGCTGCAATTGGGTTTTACAGGCTCTAAGACAGATCCATCCTTATGTATCTACTCAGCTAATGGTACTTTGCTTTATATGCTTGTATATGTCGATGACATAATCTTGACAGGTAACAACACCACCGCTATTGACCAGGTTGTGCAGTGTTTAAGTCAGTCCTTTGCTGTTCAAGACATGGGTCCCCTATCATACTTTTTGGGAATTGAAGTTGCTCACAAAGGAGAAAACATTGTTCTTTCACAGCGCAAATACATTCATGATCTGCTGTCTCGAAACAAGTTATCTCACTCAAAACCGGTTCCCTCTCCGTGTACCTCCACCGCCAAGTTAGCTCTTGGTGGCAGCGCCCCGTTTGAAGACCCGGTTAAATATCGTCAGGCAGTTGGGGCCCTACAATATGTGACACTCTCCCGACCCGACATCACCTTTGCCATTAATAAAGTATGCCAATTTATGCAATCCCCAACTGTGAATCACTGGTCAGCGGTTAAACGCATTCTCAGATACCTCCAGGGGACTACAGATCATGGACTCCTTCTCTCTCGGTCCTCGTCCTCCACTTTACATGCCTACACAGATGTTGCGTTCAATTCTGTGAATGCCTTTTCTGATGCGGATTGGGCTGGGTGCCCAGATGATCGCCGATCCAAGGGGGGGGGGGTATGCAATATACCTTGGTTCTAACTTGGTCTCATGGTCTGCACGCAAACAAAAGACCGTATCACGATCATCTACTGAGTCCGAGTACAAGGCCTTAGCTGATACAGTTGCCGAATTGACTTGGCTTGAGGCATTACTTCAAGAACTTCGTGTTCCAGTAAAATCTGCTCCAACTTTGTGGTGTGACAACTTGGGAGCCACGTATTTGTCTGCCAATCCGGTGTTCCATGCACGTAGAAGTTGACTTTCACTTTGTTAGAGAAAAAGTTGCTCAAAAGAAGCTGTTGGTCCAATTTATCTCTACAAATGACCAGATCGCTGATGTGTTCACTAAGCCTCTATCTTCACAACGGTTTCTCTCTTTACGGTCCAAGCTACAGGTCGCTTCCCGGCCTTAGCTTGAGGGGGAATATTAGTCAATGTAGTAGTTGAGGGGTCTTGTCTTTATTATATCTTTATTATCTGTCTTTATTATCTTTCCTATATATTGTATTGTATTCTCCTCTTATCATATATACAAGACATTTATCTGATCAATTTCTGAACACTGTCTCATACAATCCGTTTTATTACAACTGATAATCGAATAAATTTATTATATAATAAGATGATCACTTTCAAAATGCACATCCAAGCATGCCCTTAACCTTCCATTTTGTGGCCCCTGCTTCATCATAAGAGAAATAAAGGTGGGAACCACAAAATAAATAATAGAACCTTGTTATATCCTTGGTCATCTATGTTTTGATATTTGAATTTTCCTGATGACAGGAACTCTTCATATTTGGAATCATATTTAGATCCGCTTTCATGTCTATAATTAAAGATCCCGATCAACGACGCCAGGAACAATGGGAAAGAACTGCTCGAGCCCAAAACGGGTTCAATTTTGCTAAAATGCTAGGGTTTGGTGATCTTGGGGGCCCATCACTTTCTGCTTCTGAAGAATACTCACTCCATTCTAGATACCTTGCCAAAGCAAATTCTCTTAATCTTTCTGAAATAGCAGAAATGAAGATTCTGTGAGTAGCTCTTTGAATTTTTGTTACAAAGTTCAAGCAGAGTCAATTTCAACCACTTATGAATAGGAAAATTCGGGTTATATTTTCTCTGTGAAATAAAAAAGTAGTTAAATAGGAAACGTGACAAAAGTCCCCAAAAGTGTATTTTGAAAGCATGAAATGTGTCTAATCATGTTTTTTTTTTTCAAAAAGTTGGATCATCATTGAAATATTATAATTGTAATCATATTTTACTCACCAACTGTTTCCAAAAAATATGGGTTAATACCATAAAAAGTTAGAAACCCCTCAATATAGTTTTAACATATTAAAGTCCCTAAACATGTCAAAAAAAAAAAAATTAATACAAAAAAACTCCCTCAACCTAATTTTTCCATATTAAAGTCCCAACACTTTTCTAGAATGCATGTACTTGTAAAAAGTTACTTAAAATAAGAACTCGTTAGGTTTTAAATTGGTCAAAATTTAATGAACATTTAACTTTTTTGCACAAAATATTTGTATAATTTTATTTTCACCAATTTAAGGGGTGACGAGTCATTATTTTAAATATTTTTTCACAAGTACATGCATTCTAGATGAGTGTAGGGACTTCAATATAACAAAATTTAATATATCAAATTATGACTTTTTCATGAAAAATGAGAAAGTATGTCGGTTTTTTATGATATTAACCCAAAAAATATTAATCCTTTTCACGAAAGGGTTCCGTTCAAAGGGTATAAACATTACCCGGACCTGCCCAATCCCTTGAGTGCTTACAAGCTGTACTTATAATTCAGGTACTGGGGAAGAGTTGATATTGAAGGTCGTCCAGTAATGGTTGTAGTTGGAGCACATTTTCTCCTTCGCTGTCTTGATCTTGAAAGATTTGTTCTTAACGTAGTAAAGGTAAAAACGGTTCTTGACACATGTTTAACAAGTATTTTGACTTTTCTTGAAGTCAAAACATAGTCACTTACTGTATAGTATAAAGACTTTGAATCATTGTAATTCTTAAATTTCAGGAGTTTGAGCCTCTGATTCAAAAACCATACAGCATTGTGTACTTCCACTCTGCTGCATCTTTACAAGTGTGAGTTCTTGTTGCTTAGGTCGTCAATCTGTAAAAACCATTCTTTTTATTTTTTATTTCATATATTATATTCGGATTTATGAGAAAATTGCAGCAAATACTTGGTTGGAAAAGCCAGCGGAATCTTCATGTAAGCTAACTAACTAAAAATATTTTGATGTTTGACTTGACAATAGTTGAAGTAACAAGTTTGACTCTTTATCAAGTTTATTTGCAATGATAGGTTGATAGGCAAATAGGTAACTTGTCTTTTCAATAGAAATGTAGCAAATTTCATGAAATGGAAGGTTTATGTCTTTAATATTTATTGCTTCCTGTAAACTACTGAGTAATTGTTTTGACTCGTTTATGCTGCAGGCTATATACATCCTCCACCCGACGTTTGGACTGAAAACTGCCATACTCGCGTTGCAACTATTAGTGGATGGCATGGTATGTAAATATGTACAATAGTACAAACCTGCTTAAAATACCTTACATCTTTTTGAAAATTTTAACATTTGATGCTTCATGAAATAGATGTAATAGGGGTGTAAACGAGCCGAGTCCAACTCCGCTCGTTTGCAGCTCTATTTCTAAAACTTGAGTTTGGCTTGTGAATAGTTTTACAAGCTTGAGCTTGAGCTCGTTTATTATTTTTAATTATTTTTTACACATAATTAAAATTATAATTAATTAATTATATATATAACATAATATATATTATTTTGGTTTTTTGATCATATATATAATAGTAATTATAAAGTAAAATTATATTATATAAATAATAGGCTCGTTTATGCTCGCAAGCCTAATCGAGCTCGGTGTATGAAGCTCGGGCTCGAGCTCGTTTAAGCTAGGCTCAATTCGAGCTTTTAGTGAGCCGATCTCGAGTAGCTCATGAGCCGCTTGGCTCGTTTGCACCTCTAGGTAAAATAGGGAGATGTTGTGACCATGGATACATTTTCAGCATATTTAAAGCTTTTAGTTTTCTTTTCTATATGAGAAAGCTTATTAATATATAAGCGGATATTACTCGACAGGTGTGGAAAAAGGCTGTATATGTTGATCGACTTCTCCAGCTTTTCAGTTACGTTCCTCGTGATCAACTAACCATCCCGGACTTCGTGTTCCAGTTGAGTCTTAACCTCTCTCTCCTTTAAATTTACTTTTTTTAATTCTTGATCTTTCTCTCCTATAAATTTAACTTTTTCTTACATTTGTTACTTTTTTTTTTCGTAACATGTAGGCACGAGCTGGAAGTGAACGGAGGGAAAGGGCTAATCGTTGATCCGAGAACAAAATATGTATATCATCGTCCTTAGGGCATCAAGTTAGCCCGGACCAACGATTAACCAAGGCTCTTCAATTTCACAAGGATTTTGGAGGCGAGCCTTTTGTACAGTTTCTTTTTTTGCATATTTGCAAAGAAGCTGTTTTGACTCGAACCCGTATCAAGCCGAGATTCACACATACTATAGCAAAGTTTCTGCTGGATTTATTCCAAGCTTCCTTCATTTTTAATATTCTTGATTCTTTTTTTTGTTCTTTGTAAAGTTTTCAAATCTGTAAGTGAAAATTTCTTATTGTTTGGAATCAGTCTTGACTAAATTTGCAGAGTTTTTAGGTTTTTTGATTTTTAGGTATTTTAATAATGTGTAATCTATTAAATCTTTATCTTTTAGCTTAAATTTTTTTTACCTTTTTATGTAATAGTTTTTTTGAACAACCAACGAATACTATAAGCCCAGTCACCCGGGTAAACCCATAAAAGGTCACCCACACCCTCAAACGTAGATATCGCTGGTGACCTAGCCCGCCCACCATTCTAGTGGAAACCACCACTCGAAGGCCTACTGTGGTAAAACCTCTGGTTCACGTGGGCATATTGCACCAATTGAGTCTTGAACCCATGACCTCTACATTGGAAGTCCATGGGGATGCCTCCTCTCAAACCAGAAAATCGAAAAACCGAATCGAATTGTGAGTTTAGTTTTCGGTTCGGTTAAACTTATATACAATTTTTTATTTCGGTTTATTTAGTTATGTTAGACAAATTCTCAATAATGTTATGTTCCATTAACGGGTAGGTCCTGGAAAAATAAAAAACCGAATAAATCGAACCGAATCTACTTATAAAGTAAGGAAGGATAATATCTTTAAAGAAAAAAAGATCAAATTTCAAATTATGTCATTTTAAGTATTACCTAAATTTCAGTATACGTTCTTTAATTAAGGAATTTATAAAAAAAACACGTCAATTATGTTTTAAAAACTTTGCATGTTACGTCATTTGGACTAATGATCGTTAAATTTTACCGTTAAGTCTGGTCACGTGCCATGCACATGAGGGTATTTTGGGGCTTTTACACATAAAAGAGATTATTACTGTAATTTGTTTCTATGAATGAGAGTTTACAGAAATAACCTTTTTATGATAAAAAACTAAAACACCCTCATGTGTCTTGCACATGACTTAACTTAACGGTCATTAGCTAAAGAACGTAACGTGCAAGATATTTTTATTTATAAAAGATGTTTTATGTAATTTTCTTAGTTAAATAACGTAAACTAAAATTTAGTTAATACTTAAAAGACGTAATTTGTAATTTGCTAAAGAAAAAATCATTATTTATTGTTACGTGGAAAAGGGGCTCCCCAAATTGAAGATTATGGCAGTACTGAGGCACACGAGGACGATATACACCACTCAAATTCTGAGCTTCTAACTTCAAACTCAAGGAATTAGGGTTCCTGCGCTCTTCGCTATTCACTCCGATTTCAAATTCTCTCGTATGTAATCTCGATGCTCACCTATCAGATTATCGTAGTTCATTATCGATCGGATATAGTTTCATTTAATTTCGTTTCAAATGCGTGAATGTATCCGATTATTGTCTGTATTTTGAGCGTGTATGTGTTTTGATGAAGGAAAATAGTTTTATGTTAGAAATCGATTTGCATTAGTTCACCTATTTGTTGAATGATTAACTCTAAACCTGTAGAATTCATTATTTTATCAATAAACATGTGAATTGGAAGTTGTATTCAATTCCTGCTGCTGTTGATATTGATTTGTTTTGTTATGAGTTTTGATTGATGCGTTGGTTACAATATAACAAATTAAATTGGTACATGGTTTGTATGCATACAGCTGGGTAAAGCACAGTTGTCATTGTTGGTACTGTCATACGAAAGAATGTCAGTAAGTACCGTTACAGCGTCTACAAACAGTAGTGTGTGTGGATCTGCAAATGTTTCGAGAAGGCGATTGAGGCTGAGGAGAAGCTATGGGCACTTAATATTTGGGACTGAAAAGAGATTGCTTTCACACCAATGTGTACAAAACATCTCGTTTTCTGGACAAAGAGATGTGCGGGTTGAAGCGGGTTGGTTTTTTAAAGGAGGAGGTGATCAGGGCTCAGATGCGAGCGTAGTGAGAGCGCGAATGAAGATATTCTGATATTCTTTTACCAGTTGGATTTGGCAACGAGAGTACAGGTTTTCACATGCCTTCGTTCTTTTTATAGGTGGCAAGATTGGTGTGTTGAGTAACGGGTCATAACTTGTTCAGGTTGAAACAAGTCATTTTTATAAAACCGGTCAAACCGGATTGAATTGAACACGAAACACTTTCTTATTCATGTTAAAAATCTTTTGTAACTGTGTCAGTGATTAGAAGAACAATATTATTTCAAATATAGTCTAAATATTTGAATAATAACTATTTAGGAGGTTTTATGCATTGACGATGGACTTAGGTGGCTTTTAATCCTTTTGAAATGTACCTCCTTTAGATGTTTTTTCCATAGTTGTCAAAGGCGCTAGGCGCACTCAAGGCACATAGGCCTCGCCTGGGGCCTAGGCGCAGGGTGTAAAAAAAGCAAGGGCCTGAGAAAAAGAAAAGCGCACTTAAATGAAAGGAATCTATACTTCAAAATAATACTATTCTTCAAATAAAATAAAGAAAAGCTATTATATAACATTTAATATCATCTAATTAGTACCAAAAGTTCTAAAATATTCAAGATTCAAATTTAATTCCAAAACTTGAATAACAACATTGTTCAAAGTAAAGTACCAAAATATTCTTCAGCTTCACAAGGCGCTCGCCTTAAAATCAAAGCGCATTTATCGAGCCTCGCCTTAAAATTGCACCTAGGCGCACAAGGCACTAGCTTTTGATAACTATGGTTTTGTCTATTTGATCCATTTGAGATGAGCACAACCCAAATCGACCTGCTAGTCATAAGTAAATGTGTTAGATGGTCACTTCCTAGTTTTTGTATAACTGTTTTGTGTTTGTAAAGATTAGGTGTCTCTTAAGTAGTCAATCTGTCTGCTTAAAAACAGAATTTCTTATAAAGTACCGTTTTATCTTTTATTTGCAGTATGCATTGAATTTGGAGGAGTATGATATTGCAAAACAGTTGAGAAACAAGCTCAATGAGGTTTGTTATCTAATTGAGTTCTTGTTACTCTTTTCTTCCCATTTATGTTGGAATATATATATCTCTGCACATATACGTAGTTTAGTGAGTTGTTTGAGTATGTGCCAGATATGAAAAATATCCATTGGTAATGACATAAATAAATAGAACTTGTAGACCCAAATCAGTAGAATAGTTTGTTTATACAACTATAAGCTTACTATGAAATGCTGATATAAGGTTGAAGTTGAAGTTACGAAGCAGCTAGAATCTAAAAGGGGGTTGTCTTCAAAAAGAGAAGCTCAAGACAAGGGTATAAGCTTGTTGCGTTTACGGTGAGTTTTTCACATAATATTTTATTTTGTAGAAGCTAAAAGGGGGTGAGTTTCTCTGATTCAATATTATAAATACGTGATATGTTATGTTATTCTTTTTTGTTTTCTATATTACTTCTTCTGCAGAGCAGACCTGCAGAATGCAATAGAGAATGAAAACTATTCGCTGGCAGCTGAAATACGTGATCAAATTTCCAAGCTGGAGGCCGATTCATTGGCTGCATCAGTAAAGGCCCAAGCCTTTGAAAAAGCCCAATTCGAGTTCCGTTTAGGCCAGAAAGTGAAGCACAAAAAGTTTGGTATTTTCTTTCATCTCATACTGTTTTTTCAGATAGTATTGTTCTTCAAAAAATAAAAATAAATCCTTTTTCCTCCCTCTATTTCAAATTGTAAGAGCAAATTTACTCATTTCATTGTGTTAAAGAATCAGCAAACTTTGATTGTTGTCAACATGAATACTCAATTTATGACGCTTAAATTATGCTAATTCCCAGTCAAATGTTGCATTTAATTTATGGCATATTGAATCTTGTTGCTGTTTATTTCTCTTAAATTTAGTCTTGTGGTCATAGGATACAGAGCCGTTGTTTGTGGAATGGATCCAGTGTGCTGTGAAACAAGCTCATGGATGGAAACTGCACATGTTGACCAGTTGACTCGTGGTCCTGATCAACCGTATTATCAGGTCTCAAAATCCTTTTTATTTCATCTGCTTTCACTCCTAAAATACCTCTATTAGGTACCAAAAGCATCTGTTCAACCATCACTTCTTATTTAATATTTTAGTTTCATAAATTTCTGATTACTTTGGATTTATACTTCATATTGTATGAACAAAGAGATGGTTTTTAGTTTTCCATGCCTTATTTTCATGCAGGTTTTGGTTGATGTACACGAAGACCCCAATCTATTAGTAGCATACGGTAAGTAGTTGATTCTTGGTAATGTTTTTTTCACAGACAATTTTATAGCCTACTTCCATTATTCAAATTAAACCTTTTTAATTTCTTTTAATTCTTGGTTTCATGGCTGAACCCTAGTTTTTCACTAACATAGTTGGTACAACATCATGGAAAATTTTATTCCTAGTTTTGTTATTTATGGAGACAACAATCTCCATGTTATGTGTTCTACAACAAGTATTGTATACTATATTTTTTAGACTTTGTTATTCTTTTTTAAATCATTGTACTTGGCTTTTTGTTGCAAAGAAACCATATTTATATTAAAATGCAAAAAGAAAGAATAAATGAGAAATTTTAGGCAAAAATGGCATGTACAATAAATGGGAAATTTCAGCCAAGTTTGCTATAATTTATGCAAACTGTAGAGTTTTGTTTTTGGCTATTCTACAAAGAAGATGGTTTATAAACTGTCAATATTTTTTATAAAATTATTTTTTCTGACATACATCTTGCATTTTCTTAGTTGCAGAGGAAAATTTACTGGCCCCAGAAGAACCAGATAAGGTAAGTGTCCTGTATTGTTCTTAGAAAGTACAGCATGGTAATACCTGGACCTCAGAATAATTCAGGACAAAGCACAATAGTTAATGCGCTAGATATGATCATGAGACCTAATTATTAAAAAAATAATCTAGCTTTTTCTTAATAAAGCGATCTTGTATTTTCTAGGCATTTAAATACATTTCGGATGCCTCTTAATATGTAATTCAACCCTTTTGACCTGTTTCCTTATTAGTTAAATCATTCAACATAACCATTTGACCTGTTAGCGATGAAAATAACCCAGATCGACCCATTTATAGGCAAATGTGACAAAACTACCCCCTCCGTTTTAACTTTTGCAATTTGATTAATGATGCAGGCTAGGTTTGATCATCCATATTCTTCCTTCTTATTCTATGGTATGGATTCCGCTGGAGACTTTATTCCAGTGAAGCAGCTGCGTGAGAAGTACAGTAGACCTAGACACGAGGTGCCATACGATCCACAGGATGAGAGGTCTGGAGGTGATGCATGAACAGATGTAATCGAGGCCGTAGGTGTTATCTTGCAGTTATGCTGCAAGACCTTATGGCTTGTATAAATAGGATGTATATATATTTCCTACTCCAAAGTGAGGATGGTTTTCTTCTTGTTTTTGAAGATCAACAAGTTGAATGCTGGAATTTAGAATTGAATTCATTATTTTGGCAATATTGCCAAAAAGATGGAAAATTCAACTTTCAATATCAGGGATTGAGCCATCTGAAGGTGTTTCATTTACAGACTTCTTATTCCTCTTAATAAAATTATTATGAAAAGGCTTTTTTAGTTATATAAGATTTTTTTTAAAATTATTATGTTGGAATTTTAGAGCACCCTTTGTGACAGCTAATTTGAGTATTTATGGGACATGAAATACATTTTAACCTGTAATATAAGTCTAAAGGTATCATTCATTAGGGAAAGACATATTTAGAAAATGAGTTAATTACAAGAAAGGACCTTTGTGGTATGGCTCATTACACCTTTGGGCCCCAAATTTGAGAAACTAAAAAGTGGATCCAAAAGTACGCGCGATCGTTACAAAGAAGGCCCCCACCTTGAATAGCCGTAAAAGAAAACCGTTAAGTCTCCACACGTGTTGCCTACGTGAGGGCATTATGGTCATTTCAGGTGGCTATCTAATTAATAGCAGACCTATTTCCCTCTTCATCGATCATCCCCTTGGTCGTATTCAATATCAATCATCATCTCAATTTCCGTTAACGAAACCATCAACCAATTAGTGAACATATCGGCCAACTTGTTTGTAGAATTTTGAAACAAATTAGTTAGGAATAAGCATGTTTGGTATTGAATTGTAAGAGAATCATTTGATTCTTTAACAATATCAGAGATCCAAGTCTAAAACAAAAACTCATCTAACGAGAAACGAGATCATGTGAGCCCTTATTTGTTCAAATATATCTAACGCTTGAACTTCCTCTGACATTCCATTCCCTCGCGTGTATAACTTGATATGACCGTATTCCATGATATTACATTTGGTTCTGTTTTAGATTCTTGCATTTTGTTAAAAAGGTTTAATGCTACTTCATAGTAACCGTTGTGATTGTTCGGTTAATTGGTTATGGTTAATTGGTTTTCGGTTAATCGGTTATAGGGATGGTAATGAAACCCGAACCCGATGGGGAAAACCCGAAAACCGAAATATTTGGGACGGGAATAGGGTCGGGTAATCGGGTATGGGACCGGGTTTGGGATTACTTCTGAAATTTTTCGCGGGTATGGGATATGGTGATATACCCGTTTACCCGCCCCGATTACCCGATAATGAATACCCGTTTACCCGATTATATATTCGATATAGTTTTCCTTTCTTTTTTATTTATTCTAAGTATGTATATCGTATTTATTTTAAGTATATATACCGTATTTATTTTAAATGTATATACCCAACATGATTTTGTTTGTTTCTTTTTTTACTTTAGTTACAATTTTTATGTATACCCGATAAATACCCGACAGGTTTAGGTTGAGTATACCCAACGGGTATCATTTAGAAACTAACGGGTTTACCCGAAACCCGCATGTATACCCGATACCCGATGGGTAATTACCTGATAGAAACCTGACGGATTTTGGGCCGGGTATGGGACAAAATTTTATAATCGGGTATGGGGTTGGGATTACCTAAACCCGACCCATTGCCATCCCTAATCGGTTATGGTTAATTCTTCGGTTATGGGTCGGTTAACCAACTTTTTTTTATTTTTATTTTTTCCTCTCATGGTAAGTTTTTTTCGAAGCTCACATATAAAATTAATGCTTTTTTTTAGATTAATATATTTTTCTTTCTAAATATTTGAAGTAACCGTCTTCCAAGTCAACATAATCTTCATCATCAACCAAATTAGTACCTGTGGAAGACGCTGTAGTCTTTCTCTCATTTGTTTTATCTACTTTCTTCTTATTATCATCAAACAACTCCATCAAATGATTCTTTCACTAAATCCTTGATAACCTTGATTTTCTTGAACCTTTACCATATATCAAACTTAAAGAATAACCAAGATAGGACATCTTATTTTGAGGGTCAAGAACTAGCGCTACGTGCAACAAAAAGTTAATATTATCTAAATTATCCCAATATTTTTCAAATTTTGATTTCATAGACAAACCCATTTTCTTCTTCTTCTCATCATCACTTATGGACATACTCGTTAATGCATTTTGCAAAGCTCAACAAATAACAAGTTTGAGGTCACATATTTAGATATCGAAATCTTTTTTGTCAAATTGAAAAAAATCAATAGTTAAACTAGCTGCAATTCTAATTGACTAACAAGAAATAAAATTAAGACAAAATAAATCAAAATCAAGCACCCTAGCCTCATTAGAAGTTAGAACCAGCCAGTTGTTTACTAGTTACCTTGTAGTCGATTTAAGGAGAAGCAAAAAATGAGAACTAGGAGAAGCAAACGATGCGAACCTCAGAACCCGTACCGAGCAACGAGCAGGAGTTTTTGTGAGAAACAAAAAGGAAATGAGAGAGTGGGGTTGATTTTGGAGAAAAACCTAGCTAAACATAAAAACAACTGGGCTAAACATAAACCCTGTCATAAGTTTCGGTTCGGTTAATTGGCGGGTCGGCTACATTGGTTCGGGTCGGTTCGGTTAATCGTGGTTGGTGCGGTTCAGTTATTTTCGGTGAAGGATAGTAGTTTAACTGAAACTGAACAGAAAAAGTCGGTTTTCAAAAAAACAATAAACATCAGCGTCGGTTATTGGTTTGGTTATTTCGGTTACGAGTTGGTTAATTTGATTTTTTGCTCAACCCTTATATTATTACGTTAAAGTATCCAACCACCGGATATGTATAAAACTAGTTGTTTTATGTTTCTAGCCATTTTATTACTATTAATCCTAAGTGTCGGTAGTTTTTTAGGAGATGCAATATCCATCCCTATTAAAACTTTTGGAAAATACAATATTCATCCCTCCACTATTTGAAATAGCATAACTCATACTAACTTTATAAATGTCACTTTCACACCCTCAAGTTTAATAAAAATCAATATATATAAAATATAAAAGATTTAAATACATAAAAAATATTTAATGAACGAACGCACGTTGTAGTATATATAATAACATTCGTTCATTAGTTAATTTTTTTCTTGACGTCCCGGCATAAATTTCGTTAAAAACGGAGTCATATTAAATGTAGGGTATTTTTTAGGTGTCGTGAATTATATCGACTGACGGTAACGTGAAGAACGAGACCAAAACCGACTGAAAAACATCGGTTCCATTATATAACTGTTTTTTTATCAATCTTTTGATTTTCACAACTGATTCGTCGTAACTTTTTGTGTTTTTCTATGTACTTAACCACATTTATTTGTGTGTAACGCCACGACCTTTTAAGATTCACCTCCCACCGCGTGGCGCGGGCGCCTACTGTAGCGGAGTGCGCGGGGCTCATTTTCTAGTTGTCTCTTAAAAATATCTAAACTTATATATATGATAAACTGTTATTGTATTGCTTATTTAATATTTCTAGTATTTAAAAACAGTGAAGTGATACTTTCATAATCTAAAAATCATGTTTAAACATGTCTAAATAATTAATAAGTCTAAACAATACAATATTTAATAACCAAGAAAGGTATCAAACTATCATGTAATTAACCGGTATTTTTACTTGCCAATTTAGTTACCAGATGATCCGGATAAGATTAAAAAAATAATCTTTTAAATAAATTATCAAGACAAATTGAAAGTATATTTTTAAATATATAAAAAAAGCTCATATCTTTTACGCAAAATATCAATCCACTAGGTGTTTCACGCGGCTCGAACACGTTGAGAAGGGATCTGACGACTTTAATTTATACAACATAATGCGATCCTTCGCGCCAATTTCCTTTCATCTGCACATATCTTTTATTCATACCAAGTTTCCTCGATGTTTCCCACTTAATTTGATTATTTCTCTGTGATTTCTTTTCGTTTGTTTGCATTCGATTTCAAGTCTTTCATTCGTTATCAGAAAAATGGTTTCATCGTACTTTCATTCGTTAGGGTTTAAAACATTTATAAGAAAACAAGGCTTATCATTTGTTATTCATTCGTTAAACATTCAATCATTCGTTTATTCAAATCATCGTCAAACATAGTTTAACAGAACATTCACTCGTCATTTAACATTCATTTAAGTTATACATTTATCGTCTAAATTTGTGTCTGTTGGATATATGATTTACGATCGTCAATTAAGTCAGCATTGTTATCGAGGTATAATTGTTTTACCCGCCATGGTTGTTTTAATTTATTGTTTATACGTGTGTAATCAGATCACTGGCGGGATCCCGGTTTAAAACTATTAATTGTACAAACTGCTTCCGCTCATTAAATCTGATTTATTTATTTAAAAGGTTTAAATATATTTTTGTTTTAAAAGTTAAAACTGGTACAAGGATCTCAACACTGTCTTCATTCTTTTCTTTCATTTCATTTTGTTTCCAGTTTTTTCATCGCCCTTAGGACTCATAAGTCCATAAGGTAATTACATCGCCCTTACGACTCATATGTCCATAAGTTAAATACAGCGCCCTTACGACTCATAGGCCCATAAGGTAATTACATCGCACTTACCACTCATAAGTCCATAAGGAAATTACATCGTACTTATGACTCATAGGTCCATAAGATAATTACATCGCTCTTAGACTCATAGGCCGATAAGATAATTTAACTTTCACAGATCCGTTAACCATGAGAGGCCGTCACCACTCCCATTGGTAGTTATAACCATAATACCATTGGTAGGCCACATCACATATTTAAACACTTTGCAAAATAAATAAGAATGACATATTAATCGGTCAATTTGTTAAATTTTAAAAGCCATACATTAACCACAATATAGGTAGGTTAGTGGATGAATGGGGATTAAATATTGACCACTTCAGATGTAAAAAAAATGAAAACTGAATGATGGATAAAAGCAGTTACCGAATGTTATACTTAGCTCAGATTTAGTAGCTACCCACTAAAAACGGAAATAAAATAAAATAAAAAACAATAGACCCTTAAACAAATAATACAAAACAATGCTTAATTTATCTTCAAAGTGCGCAGGTGAAAAAATTCGGTGCCATTGACCATCTGGGGTAATAAAAATAAACGTTAATGCACCAAATATATTTAAATGTTTTAACCAGTAAAAATGATATTGTTTTAACCTGAATTTAGTGAGAAACTGCATTTTCTGTTGGTTATTCTTCCATTTCTGCTAAACACGTATCAACTACAACACTCAAATAAAAACTAAACCTTACAGTTTCGAACATCATTTAATAATGGGAAAACACTACAGAATAGTAACCAAGGTTCAAAAGTGTTCCAATTAGGTCACTCATCATAGTATACCCGAGGGTGTATACCGTGTAAAATGCGTATTGAGTGACCTAAATGGAACACTTTTGAAACTTGATTACTATTCTACAAAGTTACCCCTTTAATATTCAATTTAAGTTACTATACTATGTTTATGACTAATATTTTCTTATTTTGAGTATTTGTTATTATTTAACTGAGATCTGTAAGGCATAGATAGACCACACCGATGTTACGAAGAACAAAAAAAACAGAAGTATTTAACACGAGAGAACTGATAAACTAACAGAAAACGAGTTTAGATTATAATAATACAAGTAAATATATTAAATAGAACAATTCACTAACCTGATTATGTATGTTTTAATACACAGAAATGTAATTTCACATAATAATGCTTTTAAGAAAGAAATGTACTTCCTTTTTTCCTATACAATTTGTATACAAATATGATTTATAAAATTAAATCTTGTAGTTCGTCAACATTGAACCTACAATAACATGTGTAAACCCTGAAATTTAGAACGTTGATGTTATTTTTTTTTATTGTATAAAGTTTTCAGAACATTATTTTTAACGCTTTAATGCCGCAACGCGCGCGGGTATAAGACTAGTATTTTTCATAATTTATGAACAAAAAAAAACTCATATCTTTTAAATAAATATATGAACCTAAAAAAACTCATCGCGTTTTAGCTCGAACAGGTTGAGAAGGGATCCTTCTGGGTAATTTCCTTTCATCTGTAATCTTATTGATACCAAGTTTCCTAGATCTTTCCCACTTGATTTGATTCTATATATACATGTATAGATAGTAGTCGTCTATTCATCCTCTAATTGCACTCAACCAGTACTCAGTCTTCAATCTCTTCCATACAAAACACTTTCATCTCTTCTACCTGACAAAAACATCTTAGATCCAAAACCCCCATCACCAGCTTTTTAATCGAATATACCCTTTTTCTGTTTGAATCAAGATCATGCCTTCCAACGCAAAGCACTTGCAGATTGTATTCTTGTATTGAACCTTTGAATATCATTAATGAAATATTTAAACTTTAATAGTCAACCTTGTACGCGTCCGCCCCGACGTATAATCCGCCGTCGGTTGGGGTGTGACAGATTGGTATCAGAGCCTTGGTTATAGGGAATTAGGTTATTAGACACATGACCTAGACTATAACTTAGGAGTCCCAAACATGAGTTATCTCATGTTCTTTACTAGGAATATCCTCTTTATTCTATTCTTAAAAACTTTAAAACCCTATACGTGTATGCTTATACTTATGCCTCTATCTACTTACGTGTTACAAGAATCTACTACATTGAGGTTATACTCTTAGGCTTCAAGGCCTAATCCAAAAACTAACTCCCGTCAAGAATGTTTAAATTCTAAACAACGTATGAGAACTTGTGCGGACGGGAAGGGTGAATACCTGTATTCTGAGAAATTCTGTCAAGGAAAGCATTTCGTACAAATCTAGATCAACCGTTGGACCCGTATGCTTTCCTGGGAATTCTTAGGATGAGTGTTCACTTATAGGAATGCATGACTTCTCTAATGTTAGTGAATTTGAATTACCCTTGATGTGTCAAAGTGCTTATTTAGTAATATTCACTAAATAAGTACCATCTAAATGCTTATACTTCCCGATTTCAAATCCACATATGTAATCCTTACTTTATGAACCTTATGTTCCTTCTCTTCATGATTTGTCACATAACAACATGCCTACTCGTCACAACAAAAACTAGACTTCAAATCCTTATGATACAATACTTACAACTATATGTATATACATTACTCTACAAAACTCATAATTCTATGATGCTTAAGAACTCTTGTGCTTACCCCTATCTTCATATTACCTAACTAAACTTTATTGGATAACTATCCTAAGCTTTTACTACACTTTTATACATCCATAAACCTTCATACGTCCTTAAAACTTACACATATCACTAACCCTTGTAAACAAAACTTAACACCTTTGGACTTAAGGTACATTAACAAGAAGCTAAGGAACCTACTTATTTCCAAGATGAAGGGGTCTACTAGAGTAGAATAAACCACATCAGGATCATAAACCCAATCAATAGTTCAAACAATAACATTATTAACACGTAATGACTGAAAGAGTGTATAGACTCATGGGGAGTTCTGGCTAGGGAAAATAGGGTACTTAAGTGAGTCCTTTAGGACCCACCCCCTTTCCCGGGAATTTTCTCCATAAGCACACCACTTGTAAGTCAAGAATCATTCCAAAAATATTATTGTGATGACTCAGTATTATGGATAAATAAACTTAAACTTCATGAAAAACTTCCACACTTAATATTTAATAACTTCGCCACCGGTTCTCATCCCTACCAATAGACCCATACTTGGCACCTGACCCATATCCAAGGGCAAGACATGTTAGAACACCTACTAGTGTAATAGGAGTCCCGACTAATGACGTCCATCAATATGTGGGAACCGTGGGATTCGTGAGGCGAGAGATGGAACACGGTATGAGGCACGGTCTACTGAGCCAAAGGATTGATAACTTGAGGAATCCGATCTGGTGAAGAGAAAATCACGACCCTAAAGGAAGATAGGGAGATACTTGACTGCCGTACGGAAACCACTAGAGCGGAGGCTAGGTTTGCTATTCGAGTAACCTTAGCGGTACTTCTCTTGGTATTCATCTGCTTCCTAGTGGAGAGCTATCTGAGTCATTAAATTGAAATTTCTATTTTTCCTTGTTTTAATCCTCGTTTAAGAAACAAATTCCTTATGTAGGGGCTACAAGTCCCAAATTTTTCAGGCAATTAATGAAAAGTCCTATTTTAAAACCCAATTGTTATTTTTTTTTTGAATTAACACAAACCTTATCGAAGATTCCTAAAACATCACTTCTATTTATTTCAACTTAGTACTCTTATCTAAAACATTCTTCGTAAACAGTTCATCTCAATATCTGATTCAAACAACAATGACCTATTAAGTTAACAAACCCTTAAGTGGCAAGTATGACTGGAGAATAAACTTTGAATAAACATCCTATTTTGAAAAAAGGTTCTTTTAAAACAACATGACTTATGAACCATTATCTTGATCAACTATAACCTTTACTTCTTAAGACTTAGCCTTGGCTAAACTAACTACTTGTTAATCGTACCCGTCTCTTGAGAAATCCTTCTTATAACTACTCATCCTATGTCTAACTCTTTATTTCTCCGAAACACCCTATCTATACACAAACAAAAGTGAACTACAAATTTCTTTTATAAAACAAGATCAATTATTCGTAAACATACTTCTATAAACACTATCAGAACTTTTCCCGTTACCTTACACTAGAAGACTTTCCTAGTTAAAATCTTGCTACATAGAAGATTCGCCATAAAACACAACGGGAGTCAAAAACCCAAATGCACGTTGCTAAAACAATAGACTTATGTATACACAAAATACACATCACTATAAAGTGAAAACTTTAGGTCTGCAGGGACACACCTTGTTACGTTATACAAAAGTTAATACGACATTCAAACCCGTATCCTTAGAGCTCAACACCTTCTAAATCACCGAAGGAAGCATGTACAGCGAAAGGTCATGTAAAGCTTAACTTCAATTTAAAACTTAAGATCAAATGACTTACTTTGCTTCCTAACTCATATTCGGATTCCTGACCTTGAAAACTTTTGTACGTTCATCTTAAAGAAAACTTATAAGACTTGTTAATCGTTTCATTCCGAATGCACAAGAAACTTCATTCCTAATACTAGAAACTAGCATGAAGAAGGATATTGCTCTCTGTAGCAAAGTACCTCCTTTGCCTCCGAATCAAAACCAAACATCGACATCCACCTGGTCTCCTTAAACGACCAGAATCCCCATATAGGAATAAGGAACGTATAACAATTGATTCCATTACGAAAACTTTTCCACTCCTCTCATGAGCACCAGAGTGATCACCTTATACTCAAGGCATGATCACACACTTTATCCACTAAAGTTGGAAACTAGAAGACTTTAAAGCGACTCGAGGTTTGACGTATTCTTGTTCGAACACGAGAAAGATGTGAGACTTTAGACTACTCGAGGTTTGACGTATTCTTGTTCAAACACGAGGAAGGGGTAAAACTTTAAACTACTCGGGGTTTGACGTATTCTTGTTCAAACACGAGGAAGGTGTAAAACTTCAAACTACTCAGTGTTTGACGTATTTGTTCAAACACGAAGAAACTTTGAAACTCTAAGTCATGCCATATCATTACTCTTTAGTTACTGATTGACGTTTCCATCTAGGGACCCCGTTAATTGATAACTACTCTTGCGTGAAAACAATAGTTATGAGCTAAGTAAATTCTTGTATTCTCTATTGATCCACACACAAACGGAAGGATCTATGCGAACTATGCGACAATTAGAATACTTACGGGTGCACACGTAATTATGAAAATCAGCGCATGGAAAGACATAGTAACTTCTGCCGTGTGCTATGATCTAAGACCTATCGTAAAAGATAGCAACGAAACTTAGGTAACGTCACAATCCTTAGACATATTAGACTACAAACTCAGATCATCCAATTATCATCGAATCCATTCTAAGTGATGCATCTCACTATGGATTCTGAATGATAATTCAGCAGTTCTTCTCCTGAGTACACTTCTGAAAACTAAATCCTCATATACTTCGATGAAACTATATGCTTCTTGGAGAAACTTCTGACAATCATGGGCTGTGAAACTTAGAAACTCAAGCATAATCTTATTCCTATCATTACATTTCATTTAGAATTCTAAACGTAACCCAGAGCTTACTTGGGAACGTGAGGTATCTTTCTCATTATCCTTGTGTGTACTATAGACTTAAATCCTGAACTAGATCCTTCTACTTTAATTTCGGGACGAAATTTTCTAAAGTAGGGGAGACTGTAATATCCAGGATTTTTCGACCTATACTTTCCTAAACCCTTGCACGTATTGTTAATTTAAATCTTGAAAACTTATTTAAAACCTATTTTTTTCTTAAATAATAAATAGTTAATTATTTGATACATATTTAAGAAAAACAATTACACTTGAGATATAGATATATCTTATAATTATGGAAATTATTACAACTTTATAAAGTTTATAATTACTATTATATGATTTATAAACTTATTGAAACCTTGAAACTTATAAATTATAAACCTAAAAGTTATTTTATAAAGTTATAAAATACAAAACTTATAAAACTTATTTGGATTTTTATACGAATAAAACCTATTATTTAGTTATAAAAGTCCAAGGACTAAAGCTGTCACTATTTGAAACTATTTTAAACAAAAAAACTAAGTTTTAACATGAAATAATAAAAGCTTGAAACTTCAGGGACTGAAGCTGTAATTTGACCAAACTACTGAGACTGAAACCAGTCTCAGGTTCGACTCCCTCCCAAGCCGGTTCCACCCCCGTTTTTTTCTAAAAACGCGTCTCCGGCCATATTCAATGCACCTCGGGTCTCCCTTCACGCATGCGACCACCACCCAAGGTGTATCAATGCTCGATTCCAACTGTAATCACGCGTAAACTCGAATTTGAATTCGTTTATCCCACCCGTAATCTCCCCAACTAACCAAGCATTTAACGACGCAATTGAGTATAAATATCGACTGAAACACACTAGCGACATCACCTTCAAGCTTCCTAAACACCCAAATTAAGCATTCATCACCTGCATCTCTGTTTTGGATCCGTGGTTAGTCGCGCAAAAGCTCGAACCCGTTCTCCCTCTATTCTCCATCATTTCAGGTAATTCTCAAGGCTAATCTCTTCGTCTTCATTCATAGATCAAAAGCCCTCTGTCAATTTACACAGACAGAGGGCTAATCGATTCGTATTTGTAGGATTTTGATTCTAGGGTTCATACGAAATTAGGATCGATTTGGGGATGTGTTTATCAATTTCTTTTTCTGTATAAATCACCAGCGAGGTCCGTAGCCGGGTGGTTAGGGGCGTATGTGTGTGTCTCGGGTGGCCCGGGTTCGAATCCGGCCAACCCGAGTTTTGCTTTTTCGTTTTTTTTCAGCCTTTTTCCAAACAGTTTTAAACTTTTAATTATTTTTATAAAATCCGGGATACTTTTATAAACATAAAAATGACTTTTATTTATACTTTTAGAATCTGGAACTATTTTAATAAATAATTCTTTAAAAATAATTTTAAACACTTAAAACTATAAAAATACTTTTAAACTTTATAAAACTTATATTCTAAACAGGAGATATTTTGAAACTTTAATTTGTTATTATTTCATAAATTATTTCTGTTTTGAAAACTTTGAATAATAAGAATCAAGATTAACTAATTATTAAGGATAAATAATTATCTAAAAGAATAATTACTTTGTCTAATAAAATAATCAATACAAATCGTTTAAGATCTATTAAACTATTTAAGTATTAGTATTTATTTTATAAATTAACTTGAAATTAAATAATGTTTTAAAATGTGGTTATAATAATAAGTACTCATAAGTTTATAAAAATGTTATCTAGAATTTCTTATAAGTTTATATTTTAAATCATAAGTTTATAAATGTTTTAAGGTCTAAATGACATCACAAGTTTATAAATGTTTTCAATAAAGTTTCACATAAGTTTATAAGTATTTAAGGTTTACAAGTTTATAAATGTCTTAAAGTTTCTATTTCATTTTATAATGTTTATGAGTCTATAAACATTTGGAAATGAATAAAGTATAATTATTTCAAATAGGTTTCTATTTATATAAATTATAATTTTTATAAAATGCATAAGTTTGTAGTTTATTAAGTTTAAGTTTCTTTTTTTTATAAAGTTTATAGGTTTATAAATTTCTAATCTTAAATAAACTTTATTTTCTTGTTTTAAATAAATAAATAGATAAGCCTTGATATAAAATTTATAAAAATGCAAAAGTTTATAAGTTTCCTGATTTCTAATTAATATGTAAGTTTTCTGATTTTATAAAAGTCATTTCTGTTTTAAAGTGAATCATTAGTTACTCTTTAAAGAATACTTGTTTCCTTTTAAATTATTTTACTCTCTAAATAATTATTATTTAGCCTTTATAAATTCTTATGCATAATTTAGACTTTAAACAATTATTGTTAAACTTAAATAGTTATTTAGTCTACACTTAACTAATATTACAACACCATCTATAAATACTTAGAAAAAAACTAATTTTAGATCATTGTTACCTATTTTGTGTAATTAATAATTGTAAGACTTTTAAATAATTATTTTAAGTAATAATTATTTTAAACTATAAACTTGTTAAACTTTGGTATTCAAGTCTTGTGTCATTCATTCAAGACCTTTATTTGAAACTTTGATTTAAACTTTATGAACACAATCATTCCCATCTCCCATTTGAAACCCTAGTTAATCTTAGAATCCTAGTTCCGTTGACATAGACTTATAGGATCAAAAATTGAAACTTTAGACTTATGTTTTTAGGTTTATTGTGAGGATATTCTCCCTCAAAGTCTTGCTACACTAAATCTTGTTGGATACTCTTTCATCAATCCAAATGAGTATACTTAACCCCTTTTCGTTTTACATTCTTTATAAACTTGGGGTGAAACATGTATCAAAACTTATACAATTCCTGTACAAACTATGCATATATGCTTATTCTTGTGTTATGCTTGAGACTTGCATGCTTAAATTAGACTTAATACTAGCATATCCATTAACTTTAATCAAGCATATGATAACAATGATAATCTATTGTATTTGACCAATCCACCTAGTTTGATTGACCATTCGGGGGGAGCCCATGATGATTGTTACTGAATTTAAACTTTAAATTTTTAAGAGTAACCTTCGGGTTATGCCTAAACTTGGTTGGAGGATTGATATGCACAATGTTTAAACTTGTTTGTTCTCACACTTACACTATAGAATGCATGACATAGTGAATTGTAAAACTTTTCAAAGACTTGTTAAACTGTGTTAAAACCTTCGTATCTCACCAACTATTTTTAGTTGACAGATTTCTTCACATGTTTCAGGTACATCCACATGAGACTTTAATGTGATCACATAGGAATGCTTTGGACCTAGAATACTTATCAAATAAACATTGTATTCTTGTTATGTCGTTTTTATTCTTTGTATTGAACCTTTGAATATCATTAATGAAATATTTAAACTTTAATAGTCAACCTTGTGTTTTTTGAACAACCGCGTCCGCCCCGACGTATAATCCGCCGTCGATTGGGGTGTGACAAGCATGGAGGGGGCACTTTTTAAAAACTTCTGGGGTGATTGAGTAGTGATATATAACATGCATATAACACTAAAAAAATTTCATTGAGGGGGCAATCGGGGGACTTTTTAAAAGTTTTATGGGGGCGATCGATATTTTAATGCGTATTTAACACTAATTTTTTTTTTTTCATAGAGAGTGGCTGCTCCCCGTAGCTTCTTAGTGTGGTTTCACGCGTTTTAGGTCGAACACGTTGAGAATGGACATGAGGCTTTTATAGTTTGTACTTTATACGACATAATGCGATCCTTCGCCCCAATTTACTTTCACGTGATGAACACAGTATACGTTTCTCTTTCATCTGCACACATCTTTAATTTCAGTAACGTGCAATCTGACTAGCTTTATGGTACTATAATTCAACGCATCGGTTCAAGAGTGGTCAAACAAGACCTCCAAAACACTATAGATCTGAAGAAGGTTAACTCCTTTATTAAGATCCAAGTCATTTCCAGCCATAAAGTTACGCCCCCCTTTTATTTGTTTCTGTGAATCGATTTTGCCTTCAAACACAGTTAGAGATCGTTAAATCAAAGATCATGACTTCCATTGAAGATGATAAGAGCTTGCAGATGCCTCTCCAGGACATATTATTGGCAACTAATGGATTTGCCAACAAGAATCTCATCGCAAAGGGTGGATTTGGGAATGTATACAAAGGCATATCTGAAGAACACGGTTGCATCGCGGTAAAGCAGTTGGATCGTGGGCAGGGGCAAGGAGACCACGAATTCAAGACAGAGATTGCTTTGCTTTCAGAATATAAACATGAAAACATTGTATCTCTTGTTGGATTCTGTGATGAAGATGGCGAGAAGATACTTGTTTATAAGTACGAAAGCAACGGGAGCCTAGACAGACATTTAAAAAACATAGATCTAACCTGGATCCAGCGACTTCGGATTTGCCTAGATGTTGCACATGGGTTAAAGTACCTTGTTGGGTCTCAACATGGAGTTTTCCACCGGGATGTGAAGAGCTCCAACATCCTTTTAGATGAGAACTTGAAGGCAAAAATTTCTGATTTCGGCTTGTCAAGAGTATGCCCTGCCGATATGGACGCTAGCTTTCTTATCACCAATCCTTGTGGCACACAAGGATATATTGATCCAATCTACGGTAACAACGGTTATCTCACCCAAAAGTCTGACGTCTACTCTTTTGGGGTCGTATTGTGGGAAGTTCTGTGCGGAAGGCTCACATATGTTGCATCATACAATGATGACCGTCGATTTTTAACTGTTTTGGTCGAAAAACATTACAAAAGGGGAACATTAGACATGATCATTCCTTCCTATTTACACGACCAGATGAACACAGATTCGTTAAATACGTTTTCAAATATTGCCTATCAATGTTTGAAGAATATAGAAGAGCGTCCAACAATGGAGGAGGTCGTTGAACAATTACAAGAAGCACTTCATAATCAACCAGTTTTGCAAAAGGTTTTACATGTTTTATTGAATTTTGGCCTTACAGCCTTTAATTAATCAGCTTTTTTTTTTTTTTTACAAATTTCCACACCTACCTAAAAGGAGGTTTTTAGGACGAGTTTTTCTATGTGGGTTTTAACAAAAATGTGTGTTTTTTTTTCAAAAGGGTGCTGTTTGATTGTTGTTTTTTTGGAGGTAAATAAGCCGGAGAGAGCAAAGAAAGAAGCAAAACCGGCCGCAGGAGATGAGAAAAAGAGAAAGGGATCTCTTCGGCCGCCGCCGTCACCATCACCCCGACCCCAAGAGTTTGTTTTTTCAGTATTCATGCATTGTGAAGACTGTGCTAGAAAAGTCCGGCGATGCCTTAAAGACTTTGCGGGTGTGTACACTTTTTTTTTCTTGATTAATTTTTTTTTTAATTAATAAGTAAGTTATGTTGAAAAATAGGCGTTGAAGGTGTTGTGACGGATTGTTACACTCATAAGGTCGTAGTGAAGGGAGAAAAAGCAGATCCAGTTAAGGTTTTAGAAAGAATCAAGAACGAAACCCATCGACAAGTTGAGCTTCTATCACCGGACCCAAAACGGTCGGCAGATCAAGAAGGACCTTCTAAACGGAAAGATAAGAAAGATGAGGTTCTCATTATTTCTTTTTTATATTTAAATAGTTTAATCATATTTTCTACAGTTTCACTACCTACCAAACATAGTACGCCTAGTACGCAATAGGTATGACAGATCAAGGTGTGCGCTTTAAAAATCCAGGATGTTATTTTTTTTTTCAAGTTTATAACGTGATTCCGTTTGATTGGACTTTAACATCTTTAGATTAAAGAGATTCATTGTTTTAACTAATTCACATGCTAACTTTCCTTTAGAAAAATGGTATGGGTTCATATCGTTACAAGTGTAATGTTAAGTGATATTTAGGCGAAAAAATTACTATTAACAAAATAAAATTTGAGTCATGCATACCGGGACCACGCACGGAACGCTGGCATTTATTCTTGTCATTGGTTAAGTCCTGGATTAGGTTAACTAGCTACATATCCTAACCTGTATCAAAGTTTAAACTCCTTTTCGTTTCTATAAATCAAATTTACGTAAAATGATGAACATTTTTAAACCCTAATGTCACTTAACTTATATGTAAGTTCCATTTGATACAATGTGTTTTTTTTTTTAGTTAGAGGGTGTTGTTTGATCGTTGTTTTTTAGAAGGGAAAGAAGACGGGGGAGGGAAAGAAAGAGGAGAAAGAAGCAACACCGACTGTCGGAGATGAGAAAATTAAGGCTCATAAGCAGTGGCGAAGCTTGAAGAAAACCCCCAGGGGGTCGGGATTTTTTTCCCTGTCAAAGGGGTGCCAGAACTATAAAATTTTCTCTCGAATACATATAAATTAACACTATTGAGCGAAAAATCGACCGAATACGTATAAATTAACACTAGTGAGCGAAAAATCGGGATGGGCCGGGGCCCATCCGGGCCCCAACAAAGATTCGCCCCTGCTCATAAGGTCACAGTGAAGGGAGAAAAAACAGATCCGTTGAAGGTTATAGAAAGAATCCATAAGGAAACCCCACAGCGTCTCAAAAGTGCCGACAAAGGAGCCCAATAAGTCGAACAGAAAAGTCCAGCAATACCTTAAAGGAGAGGGTATGTACATTTCTTTTTTCCTCTTTGTAGTTTCTTGATTGAATTTTTGGTTTAATTAATAACGAACCCGTGTCTACACACGGGGTGAAAAATATCAGTATAACATTTTGTAAATCTTTATGTATATATTTCACATGTGTAAAAATGTATTACATATACTAAGGATAGATAACAAAATTCAAAATATGTAAAAATTAATAAATAATTGGGTTTCAAAAATACGTTAATTTTAATGTAATTTGACTTTTATTTACTATTTGATTGTAAATAAAAGTTACATAATTAGATTTCAAAATTTCTTATATTAAGGGATAATTTAAACTAAATATGTTTTATTAGTATAATTATAATTTTCTTTAAAAGTATATTATTGAATAGATGTGCATTTAATAAGAGAGAGAGACGGGAAAAAAATTATAAGAATGAATATGGAGACGACACGTGTTATGAAAAATCTTTATTTATTATATACTATAGATATAGATATAGATTAATTGTTTTGAAAAACAGGTGTTGAGATGTTCTTATGGATTGTGAAACTCAAAAGGTCTTAGTGAGGGGAACAAAAGAAGATCCATTGAAGGTTCCAGAAAAGAGACGTCAGAAAAAAGGTGAGCTTCTACCGCAGGTCCAAAAACTTCTAGCAGAGGAATTCAAGAAGCCGGAGCGAGAAGAACCTCATGAACAGGAAGAAAAGCGACATGATATTACTAGCCGAGATATATATTTATTTATTTTTATTATTACTGTTTGCTTTATTTTTATTATTATTATGAGGGTAGCTATAGAAGTTGTAGTCTTAATTTTGTTATCTTGTAGCACTTTATTTGTTAAAGTGAACCGTTCTTGAATCAATTAATGAAAATCACTAGGTTTTTATTATATATATCAATGACTTTAGCCACTTCACATGATTATATCCTTTAACACATCGTTCTCACCATACCCAAACGAAACGAGTGGTTTTCGACAATGGTACGACTCTCACAACATCTCTCATATCGATTTGTATGTGATTTTTGACGAAAGGAAGGCATGGGTATGACCTAATTCGGGGGAAAAAAACTAATGAGTACCAAGTGGATCAAATGGCCAGAAGGAAAGGTGAGAGCTTGATAGAATTCGTGGCTACGGCTGGATTTACAAGAAAATCAAAATTTGAGGAGATTCGCACATGTTCCAGTTGCGCCGATTAAATTCAACGATTATGTTTTATCTTTGCAAGAGGAGAATGTTGACCTTTTACACTGCTTTTGCCGCTGCCGAAGGATAATGGTTACTACACCATCTTGATGTGAAATCTGCATGTTTACACTGAGAGCTTATGAAGGAAGTCTTTGTTTCTCAACATGTTGGGTTCGTTAAATCTGGGTGTAACATCCGTTATTTTTCTAATATTATTTTATTTTAAAATTAAACAATAATGATACTTCATTTCTATCCCGAGCTTACTCAATTCGGAATGGCATATTAATTTCGTTTATTTCATTTTGTTTTAAACGTGTATCAGTTCAAAGTTTCCATATACAACTCCATAGTATATATAACATATATATTTATATTTAGATATACATTATTATAAAAATTTAATCAAAAATAAAAGTTTATGGACTTAATGATATATTTACATCCTTTGTATATATATATTTATCAATTTAATTATAAATATATATGTCGTTTTGTTTATCATATTAGATGAACCATTTATACAAATTGTAATTTTTATAAAAGAATTAAACGAAACTTCTCTTTTTATAAATTTATGTTAATAAAACGTATAATGTTAAATTTTCTTATAAATCTTATAAAAACTATTTTATAAATAATTTAAGAAGGTTTAAATCAACTAAAGAGGTTAAACCCCAATTATTTTCTTTTGAAACCCCCCCTAATCAAGAACTTTTACCCATTTTGACTTTTAGAGGTCAAACAACGCAAATCCCTTACTATTCAGACCCGGATTCAACCAAACCCGTCGGATTTGGACCTTCTTGGAATGCTTGAATGATCATCGGCCAATTTCCAACCCATTAAACATACCAATTTAGCGCGTCTGTGCGGTTTAATTCGAATTCAAACGGTTTGACTTTCCAGAGTCAAACCGAGTTGAATGTAAGCTATAATCAAGTATTTTCACGAGTTCTAAATCCCGTAAATCACACGGATCAACCCTATTATGAATACAGACCCCTTCCTAGACTTAAATTCATTCGCGTTTCATTCGAATTAACGCATTTTTCGCCTCCACAGCTGTCATCCTTAACCGATAGCCGAATTATACAATTAAGAGGAAATCAAACGAATTAATCCACTCACATACCTTCGCAAACCCTTATTCAAACTCTCTTGACGGTCGGTTTAACCGCATTACACCTCTGGAACCCTGTCAAGCTTCAAGAAATCCACGTTGCGTTTTTTCATCGAACTCCCTCTCCACTCTATCATCTCAGGTGGTTTTCATGTCTTTAGTTTCGTTTTGAGTCAAGAAACAAAAGCCCCATGTTCACGAGTTCGATCGGTGACCAATCCGTCGGAATGTGGGGCTAGGGTTACAAATCTGGTTATATGGGGGAAGGAGATGAGTGCTGGATGGGTTGTTAAATACTATTGATCATGTGTTTTAACAAGGCTTCAAGCCCAGTTCTAGCGGTTAAAACCCTTTCCCCCCCAATCAAGAGGTCACAGGTTCAAAACCCCTGCCCGCGTCCTTTTTACTCATGTTAATACCCAAACCCATCCCCCTTCTGTCTTTGCATTTAAGCAATGTAAAGCGAGTTCATCACCACAAGCCCCTCTGGTCCAGTGGCTAACATCTAAACCTGTCACCGGGCAGACCCGGGTTCGACCCGGGCAAGCCCCATTTGTTTTAAAAACTATTTTTACAACTTCAAATTAATATATAAAAATTAGTTTTATAAACCCTACAACATTTTGAACAGAATAAAACCATGTTTTTCAATTTTCAATATAAAATTACTATTATTAAAAATTTATTTTTGAAATGTCATTTTAATTAATTAACAAAAAAAAAATTATATAAAGATAATTCTTGCAAAGTAACAATTTTTCCACGTTATAAATATGATGACAATATTTTATAAAATACCCTTTCCATGAAAACAAGTCTATAAAGTTTCATAAAATTTTAACTTATTTAAAACAAATAAATACTACTTTTAAATGGTAAGTAAATAAATAAAATTTATTTATTATTTATATAATCTACACTTAGGATTTAGAAGTATACTCAACATTAATTTTTATACCAAAATTATTTACACATCTTTATAAGTAAATAAATAAAGTAAAGTTATTTAAATTATATTTGGATAAATATAAATTCACACTATTTTTCTAATTAAATAAATAAATGACAATTATTAAATTTAATTAGTTATTCAAATATAAACCCTAAGTCGCCTGTTTACACTTCACCTCTTCATGATTATAGAACACTTATTCGAATTCAAAACGCAAACACCTACACAATCCTTTTACATATTACGACCCGAACTCATTACACAATTCCCTATACTCACACCCTTGAAACCCTAGACTTTGCCTTAGACATTTTATTAATTCATATTCATACGCATTACACTCTAGGTTAACTTTGTAAGTACAAGGATTACTTTGCCACCTATTCTCTTGTGCTAGCTACATCCTTAATATCAAGGTGAGTTTTACATAGCCCCTTTTTTCTCTGTTTTTACATTTTGTGGTGAAACATGATCACAACTTACAATGATTTACATAAACTACACAATACAAATCCACTTTACAATTTGTGTGCAATTTTAGCTTTATGTTTGAGTGCTAGGTGTGTTAACTACTTATTTGCAATTACATGTACAATCATTAACTAATCAAGCCGACGGTTAACAATGATAGATCTATTGAGTCTGACAAACCCACCCAGATTGGGGTGATTGTTACCGACAAATTTTTGCATGCTAGTTACAAAGGTTTGATTGTACTACTTGGTTACACAATAGTAACTCCCCATAAATGCCTTGTTAATCATGACTTGTATGGATTTGTTTACACACAACACTTTAATACTATCTAGAGTCGAAACCTATGTATGCTCACCAACTTTTTAGTTGACCTCGTTTTCATCATGTTTCAGGTACAAAGTATGAGTTGATGAAGTTTGCTTCACTTAGGTTATGGACCTAGTTAATTGAACAAGAATGAACATGTTATGTATTTCAATGTTCATGTATTATGGAAATTGTTTTGTTAAAGTTATGAATGGAAATTTAATGTATTAATCTATTTCAATTTAGTCAACCATGTGCTCATGAACAGTCTACATGTCCCGCCCCGACGTATTTCGCCGTCGGTTGGGGTGTGACAGATTGGTATCAGAGCCAGGTTATAGGGAATTAGGTTATTAGACACTCTTGACCTAGACTATAACCTTAGGACACCCATACTATGCCATGCTACTAAATGCTATATGATTAGTTCTTATGTGAATATTTTTACATGTTATACTAAATAATTACATCATATGATACAATACTTAATGGTCTATGTGTCACATTATTTGCCAACTTTTGTCTCCTATTCATTGCTATCTATTTGATATATTTAAAGTGCCATCCTAAGTTTCCACACACACTCATACACACTTAGTTCTTCGTGCACCCTTAATCTCACACACAAAATATCACTATCTCTTGTGTTCCAAAATCTAGACTATTAGGCCTAATGTCCAACAATAATAAACTAAGAAGCCCATCTATCCTCCAAGAAGAAGAAGCCCACTAAAATGCTAAAACCTTACTTTCGGGCCTCAAAGCCCAGTCCACAACAATTCTCATCATGACCATGAGCCCAACAATAGTGTTATTAATACATGATGACTGGAAGAGTGTGTAGGCCTATGAGGGATTCTGGCTAAGGAAAGACAAGGTACTTAAGTGTGTCCTAGTGACCTACCCCTCTTTCCTGGGAATTCTCCTCAGGGATGCATTGCTTATAGGTTAAGTGTATTTCTAAAGTACTATTGTGAAGACTCGGTGTTATGACTGGTCAAACTCTAAACCTATGAGAACTCCTATATTTAACACTTAGTATTTCATTATCACTTACAACCTTTTCGTTGTTTCCCTGCTAGACATGGACTCCTACTCTCCTTCCTCCCCGGTTTACCGTCCTGGAACAGAGTCTGATTGGGAAGAAGACATCGGGACACCCGTGTATCGGTCACCACCACCCCCAGATGCCATGCCAAGGTTTGATGTAAGGGCATATTGGACTAGGAACACCGGCCCAAGACTTCGAACACCTAGATCACCCCCATTAAGAGACCCGTATATGGTGCCCGACCCGTATCATCCTAACCCTTGGGTAAGGCGTACCATGGCACCCATTAGTGCTATGGGAATTCCAATCGATGACGTTCACCAATATGTGAGGACCTCAGAGTTCGAGGGGCAAAGGATGGAGCAAGAGATAATACACGACTTGCAAGGACAAAGAATAGATAGTCTAGCAAACCAGTTAGGGTACCAAAAGGAGTTAATCACCATCCTCGAAAAAGAAATACTGGAGAATCGTATGGAAACGGCTAGAGCTGAAGGCAGATCGACTACCCGAGCGACTATAGCGGTGCTCGTCTTGGTGATTATCTTCCTTCTAGTGGAAAGCTACCAGAGACGTTAATAGAATTTTTTATTTTTCCTTAAATTTTCAGTTTGAGAACCATTTCTTATGTTTTGAATAATGTTTACCATTTCAGCATTTAATAAATTTTATATTTTTCCAAATCCTAAAGTTATTATTCATTGATTTAATATGTTGAATGTGAATTGCATCCCTCATATTTTCATCAAGATCCTCCAAATATCACCTCCTTCATTCAATACGATCTAATCTCCTTCGTAATCAAATCACCATATTAGATTTAAACAACCTCGTTATTTTTCAAAACCAAACGTTTATCAAACTTTTAAAAGAGTATCAGAAACATAAATTTCCCATAAACATTTCACCTTGCAAGGGAACTTAATACAACTTATTTTATAAAAAAATATTACTTCAAATTGATAAACACGTATGATTTTCCTCATTAAAATAATTATTTCTAAACCTTGGCTAAATTAATATACGACTACTTGTTTAGCCAATAATTCATCTTAAAAATATTCTCCTTATGATAATTGGAAATTTTAATTTAAAAGATTTTTCCTATAAATTGTCTAATTATTTAGATTATTTAACCCAATAGTTTTATTACTTTATATATCTACAACCAAGAACAATTTACAATTTCATATTTTCAAACAAGGATCAATTATTTGTAAACACATTTCCCTGAGTGTTTTCAGAACCTCCTCGTTACCTTCCACTTGCCACTTCAAGAGACGATCCATACCGCGTAGACGTTAACCATCCCCACAAACCTCAACGAGATTTAAAGAACTAGAACCTAACCACCACATTTTTTTTTCACAAACGCCAAACAACAAGCTTCATAGCAACACTCGATCACATGCAAAAACTCATTAGTATATGTCACACACCAAAATTCGATAACTTACGTATGCACGTTCACAAGATACACGACACGATTACATAACACATGAAACTAGGTTATGTGCAAATCACAATTTACGGGATTGATCACATAACCCATGAAACTTGTTTATTTGCAATACATATGCTACTGGCTTAAACACAATATACATGAAACTTGGTCGTTTGCAATATACATGGTACATAACAATTGGTTGTTGATATACAATACTTGATTGACCACATCGAACATGAAACTTATTTGGTTACAAGGTATATGATACTACATTACTTACAAATGGAAGATTTTTGGTTTACAAAATACATGATACTAAGTTTTAACACTATACATGAAATTCATTTCTTGCAAATACACATGATACCACATTGTTTACATTACTATTGATTTACAAAATACATGATGTCAAGCTGCTCGCATTACACGTAAAACCTATTTGATTACAACTTACATGACACTAGATGATACATGAAATTGGCGTGTTTACATTATACATGAAACTAAATTGTTTATATTTGTTGCAATTGACTGATCACACTAAACACAAAGCATGGTCATATACTTTGTTCACCAAAGTTGAAAACTATAACACATTGAAGCTACTCGGGGTTTGATGTATTCTTGTTCAGACACGAGTAAACTATGGGGCCTTAGGTAACACTACTTTATTATCCTTTAGTTGCTAACTGACTTGCCTATTTAGGGGATATAGTTACTTATTAGCAACTCATATGTGAAAGCAATATACATGAACTAAGTGAATTTGTGCCTCCTCTTGACCCGCACACAACGGAAGGATCTATACGGACCATGTGATGATTGGAGTAATTACGGGTGCACACGGAATTATAAAAATCAGCGCATGGAAAATATAGCAAGTTTTGTCGTGTGTTGTGACCTAAAACCTATCGTGATATATAACAACGAAACTAATGTGATATGACAAGGGCATGGTGGATACGCCGATGGTACTTCCTATATATAAGTGCTCTGTCATATTATCAGAAGTAACGTTGTTCGTGTCACGTGAAGTTTTGACCTGGACCAATAGTGGTGAAATCTCTTATCCACTGACAATTCCTGAATATATTAGATTACATCTTAAACAAATCCTGATCGTCAAGTTCCCATCAAGTCCGTTCCAAATGACGCATTTCACATTTAGATCCTTCGAAAGATCTCTCATTAATCCCCTTGAAACAAAAATCCACTGACATCATTTATACCTGACCTTGAGTATCAAAACCTAAATCTTATCATCAGTTATACTCCTTGAACCAACTATCATAACGCGTTGAGAATCCAACCCTCACCTCTTTTCCAGTTCAGTAGCCTCAATTAGTTAAATTTCGGGACGAAATTCTCTCAACTTGGGGATACTGTAACATCCATTATTTTTCTAATATTATTTTATTTTAAAATTAAACAATAATGATACTTCATTTCTATCCCGAGCTTACTCAATTCGGAATGGCATATTAATTTCGTTTATTTCATTTTGTTTTAAACATGTATCAGTTCAAAGTTTCCATATACAACTCCATAGTATATATAACATATATATTTATATTTAGATATACATTATTATAAAAATTTAATCAAAAATAAAAGTTTATGGACTTAATGATATATTTACATCCTTTGTATATATATATTTATCAATTTAATTATAAATATATATGTCGTTTTGTTTATCATATTAGATGAACCATTTATACAAATTGTAATTTTTATAAAAGAATTAAACGAAACTTCTCTTTTTATAAATTTATGTTAATAAAACGTATAATGTTAAATTTTCTTATAAATCTTATAAAAACTATTTTATAAATAATTTAAGAAGGTTTAAATCAACTAAAGAGGTTAAACCCCAATTATTTTCTTTTGAAACCCCCCCTAATCAAGAACTTTTACCCATTTTGACTTTTAGAGGTCAAACAACGCAAATCCCTTACTATTCAGACCCGGATTCAACCAAACCCGTCGGATTTGGACCTTCTTGGAATGCTTGAATGATCATCGGCCAATTTCCAACCCATTAAACATACCAATTTAGCGCGTCTGTGCGGTTTAATTCGAATTCAAACGGTTTGACTTTCCAGAGTCAAACCGAGTTGAATGTAAGCTATAATCAAGTATTTTCACGAGTTCTAAATCCCGTAAATCACACGGATCAACCCTATTATGAATACAGACCCCTTCCTAGACTTAAATTCATTCGCGTTTCATTCGAATTAACGCATTTTTCGCCTCCACAGCTGTCATCCTTAACCGATAGCCAAATTATACAATTAAGAGGAAATCAAACGAATTAATCCACTCACATACCTTCGCAAACCCTTATTCAAACTCTCTTGACGGTCGGTTTAACCGCATTACACCTCTGGAACCCTGTCAAGCTTCAAGAAATCCACGTTGCGTTTTTTCATCGAACTCCCTCTCCACTCTATCATCTCAGGTGGTTTTCATGTCTTTAGTTTCGTTTTGAGTCAAGAAACAAAAGCCCCATGTTCCCGAGTTCGATCGGTGACCAATCCGTCGGAATGTGGGGCTAGGGTTACAAATCTGGTTATATGGGGGAAGGAGATGAGTGCTGGATGGGTTGTTAAATACTATTGATCATGTGTTTTAACAAGGCTTCAAGCCCAGCTCTAGCGGTTAAAACCCTTTCCCCCCAATCAAGAGGTCACAGGTTCAAAACCCCTGCCCGCGTCCTTTTTACTCATGTTAATACCCAAACCCATCCCCCTTCTGTCTTTGCATTTAAGCAATGTAAAGCGAGTTCATCACCACAAGCCCCTCTGGTCCAGTGGCTAACATCTAAACCTGTCACCGGGCAGACCCGGGTTCGACCCGGGCAAGCCCCATTTGTTTTAAAAACTATTTTTACAACTTCAAATTAATATATAAAAATTAGTTTTATAAACCCTACAACATTTTGAACAGAATAAAACCATGTTTTTCAATTTTCAATATAAAATTACTATTATTAAAAATTTATTTTTGAAATGTCATTTTAATTAATTAACAAAAAAAAAATTATATAAAGATAATTCTTGCAAAGTAACAATTTTTCCACGTTATAAATATGATGACAATATTTTATAAAATACCCTTTCCATGAAAACAAGTCTATAAAGTTTCATAAAATTTTAACTTATTTAAAACAAATAAATACTACTTTTAAATGGTAAGTAAATAAATAAAATTTATTTATTATTTATATAGTCTACACTTAGGATTTATAAGTATACTCAACATTAATTTTTATACCAAAATTATTTACACACCTTTATAAGTAAATAAATAAATAAAGTAAAGTTATTTAAATTATATTTGGATAAATATAATTTCACACTATTTTTCTAGTTAAATAAATAAATGACAATTATTAAATTTAATTAGTTATTCAAATATAAACCGTAAGTCGCCTGTTTATACTTCACCTCTTCATGATTATAGAACACTTATTCGAATTCAAAACGCAAACACCTACACAATCCTTTTACATAATACGACCCGAACTCATTACACAATTCCCTATACTCACACCCTTGAAACCCTAGACTTTGCCTTAGACATTTTATTAATTCATATTCATACGCATTACACTCTAGGTTAACTTTGTAAGTACAAGGATTACTTTGCCACCTATTCTCTTGTGCTAGCTACATCCTTAATATCAAGGTGAGTTTTACATAGCCCCTTTTTTCTCTGTTTTTACATTTTGGGGTGAAACATGATCACAACTTACAATGATTTACATAGACTACACAATGCAAATCCACTTTACAATTTTTGTTCAATTTGAGCTTTATGTTTGAGTGCTAGGTGTGTTAACTACTTATTTGCAATTACATGTACAATCATTAACTAATCAAGCCGACGGTTAACAATGATAGATCTATTGAGTCTGACAAACCCACCCAGATTGGGGTGATTGTTACCGACAACACAATTTTTGCATGCTAGTTACAAAGGTTTTATTGTACTACTTGGTTACACAATAGTAACTCCCCATAAATGCCTTGTTAATCATGACTTGTATGGATTTGTTTACACACAACACTTTAATACTATCTAGAGTCGAAACCTATGTATGCTCACCAACTTTTTAGTTGACCTCGTTTTTCATCATGTTTCAAGTACAAAGTATGAGTTGATCAAGTTTGCTTCACTTAGGTTATGGACCTAGTTAACTGAACAAGAATGAACATGTTATGTATTTCAATGTTCATGTATTATGGAAATTGTTTTGTTAAAGTTATGAATGGAAATTTAATGTATTAATCTATTTCAATTTAGTCAACCATGTGCTCATGAACAGTCTACATGTCCCGCCCCGACGTATTCCGCCGTCGGTTGGGGTGTGACACTGGGAAGAAAAACAAAGTCTACAAGTTATCAAAGGCGTTATATGGTTTGAGGGAAGCACCACAGACGTGAAATACCAAATACCAAACTTGATGGTAGTCTAAGGAGTTTGAAATTTGAGTGAAACGATTCAGGTGATGATTAATGTTATGATATTGAGAATGATCGCTGAAATAAGCGAGAATGATAAACGAGATTGCTAAACACGCAATATTGACAATTGAAAGAAAAAATGACAGAGAATAATTGGGGGTAAAACTGATATGATTTGATTGATAACCAGAATAATGTTACAAAGAAGCTATTTATAAACAAGCTAAACTAATCTGAACTAGACGAACATAATAAGTTCGCCTACTAAATGAAACAGGCGAACTTAGTAAGTTCGCCTACACCCCCCCTCAAGTTGGAGGTGTATACAACCCCAACTTGGAAATGAGATCAGAATGTGGTTGACCAGCCAAACTCTTAGTGAATAAATCCGCAAGTTGATCAGAAGTCCGTGTGTGAGAAAGCAGAATCAAACCGGCTTAAAGCTTCTCACGGACAAAATGACAATCCAACTCGATATGCTTAGTTCACTCATGAAATACTGGATTCTTAGCAATATGAATAGCCGCCTGACTGTCACATTTGAGAGGAACAAGAGTAAGATTATCAAGCCGAAACTCCACAAACAAGCAAGTCAACCAAGCAAGTTCCTGTGTGACACGGCAAAGAGAACGATATTCAGCTTCAGCAGAACTCAGAGAAACAGTAGGTTGCTTCTTGGATTTCCAAGAAATAGGACTGCCACTAAGAGAAATGAAATAGCCACTGACAGAACGCCGAGTATTAGGACAAGTCGCCCAATCAGAATCACAATAAGCAGAAAAAGACATATCATGACTATCATTAAAGAACAACCCTTGAGAATAAGTGCCTTTGACATAACGAAGAGTATGCCACGCATCATCCTAATGAGGAACACGCGGATCACTCATAAACTGGCTGAGAAACTGAACTGCAAATGCAAGATCAGGCCGAGTATGAGTGAGGTAATTGAGTTTACCAACAAGACGATGATAGGCCAAAGGATCATCAAGAACTTGACATTCGTTGAGCTTGAGTTGTAAATGTAAAGGCAAAGGAGACGAAACAGAAGAAACATTGTCTGTAGAAAACTCAGTCAGCAAATCCTTTGCAAATTTGTGTTGAGTCATAATAAGACCAGAAGGATATTTAAGAACCTTAATGCCCAGAAAGTAGTTGAGAGTGCCAAGATCCTTGATCTGAAAAGTGGAATGTAAGAAATCCTTCAAAGCAGATATCTCCTGATCATTATTACCGGTAAGAAGAATGTCGTCTACATAAATAGCGACATAAACAACCGAATCTCCCATCGTCTTAGAGAATAAAGAATAATCATTGGGAGACCGCATATAACCTTTGGTCTTAAGAGCATCAGAAAGCTTTCCATACCACTATCTTGAAGCTTGCTTCAAACCGTAAAGAGACTTCTTGAGCTTAAGAACATGATCAGGAGATGATAAAGGCATCCCAGGAAGAGGAAGCATATAAATGTCTTCGTCAAGATCCCTATGTAAAAAAGCATTATTAACATCCAATCGATATAAACCCCATTGTCGTTTAGTGGAAACAGCAATAAGACTTTGAATAGTAGTCATCTTAACAACAGGAGAAAAAGTCTCATTGAAATCAATTCCTACTTTATGAGTATCACCACGAACAACCAAACGGGCTTTGCAATGTTCAATGGTACCATCAGCATTATACTTGACTTTATACACCCATTTGTATTTAATGGCCTTTTTACCTTTAGGTAAATGCATAACCTCTCAAGTTTGATTTCTTTCCAAGGCATTAAACTCCTTAGTCATAGCCTCTTGCCAAGCAGGATGGTTAGCAGCCTCCTGATAAGAAGAAGGTTCTTTAACAAAATCAGGATTTAAAAGGAGCTGCTGGGAATCAGGAGAAAGATCAGCAAGATTAACAAAATGAGAAGCTTGGCAAGCACTCGACAAAGTATGAAAACAAGATGAATCGACAGAAGAAGCAGAATTACAAACATAATCCTACAGATGAGAAGGAGGAACAGAAGAACGAGTATATCTCCTGAGCTCCGGAGGTGGAAGAGGAGGAATAGGAAAAACAGGAGGAGGAGTGGAATCAACTTCCGGAACAGCCGAAGAAGATGAAGGAACAACAACTGGATTTGTCTCCTCAAACAGATCATTTAGAGAAGGGAACAAATAAGAAGGATCCGAAGATTGTAAAGAAGGGAAAATGTGCTCAAGAAAAGTCACATCCCGAGAAACAAGAACTTGTCGAGTGTCAATATTATAAAGCTTGTAACCTTTCTTTCCAAAGGGATAACCAATAAAAATACAAGCTTGAGCTCTAGGCTAAAATTTATCTCGTCCGGTTGTAGAGGTAGAAGCATAACACAAACACCCCAAAAATGCGAAGGTGGGTGTATGAAGGAGCTTTTCCAAAGAGCATCTCAGAAGGAGATTTTCTCTTAAGAACCCGTGTGGGGAAAATATTAATCAAATGAGTAGCAGTAAGAACGCATTCACCCCAAAAAGTTATCAATAACTTGGATTGAAACATAAGAGCACGAGCAGTTTCGAGAAGATGCTTAACAACCCCCCAATTGACGCAAAAATTGAGAAAACGAAGAAACGACAAGAAATGAGTGCGAAAAAACAGAAAAAATCACAGAATCGAGCATATATTCTCTGATACCATGTTATGATATTGAGAATGATCGCTGAAATAAGCGAGAATGATAAACGAGATTGTTAAACACGCAATATTGACAATTGAAAGAAAAAATGACAGAGAATAATTTGGGGTAAAACTGATATGATTTGATTGATAACCAGAATAATGTTACAAAGAAGCTATTTATAAACAAGCTAAACTAATCTGAACTAGGCGAACATAATAAGTTCGCCTACTAAATGAAACAGGCGAACTTAGTAAGTTCGCCTACTACTAAGTTCGCCTACAATTAAAGAAATGGATCGATAGATGATAAAAATAATAAACTCATGGTTATAACAATGTCTTATTTTCTAACATGAATTAATAACCACCGAGATAGTGATTTGCCTTGTTGAAAAGAGAGGAGGATTATGGGCCAATGTCGTGGTCTAATTCTTAACCAAACAATTTTTCCATATAATCATAATTAAGGTAGACATCATAAAAACTATCGTCAATGGTCAATCCACACGTCATCCGATGAACAATAATTCAATTTATGGGAGGTTTGAAAAAAACATCCTCAAATTAAAGTCACATATACTTTTCTTTCTGCCTGAATTCGGTGTGCCTTTAAACACATTCATACATGATTCCCACACCAAAAACACATAGTTTTCTAATTTTCTAGTTTAAGCTAAAGATCATGTCGTCCATTGAAAAAGTAAAGCACTTGCAGATTCCTCTCCAAGACATATTATTGGCAACTAAGGGATTTGCGGACGAGAATTTCATTGCAAATGGTGGGTTTGGGAAGGTCTATAAAGGCCTATCTGAAAAACACGGCCATGTCGCGATAAAACGGTTGGATCGTGGGCATGGGCAAGGAGACCATGAATTTAAGACAGAGATTGCTTTGCTTTCGGAATATAGACATGAAAACATCGTCTCTCTTCTTGGATTTTGCGACGATGATGGTGAGAAGATACTTGTTTATAAGTATGAAAGCAACGAGAGTCTCGACAAACATTTAAACAACAACGATCTTACATGGATCCAACGACTTCGGATATGCCTAGACGCTGCCCATGGGTTAAAGTACCTTCATGATGATGTTGGAGATCACCATAGAGTTCTCCACCGAGATGTCAAAAGCTCCAACGTTCTTTTAGATGTGAACTGGAAAGCTAAAATTTCAGATTTTGGGTTGTCAAGAATAGGCCCTGCGAATATGCAATCTACCTTTCTCATCTCCAATGCTTGTGGCACACCTGGATATATTGATCCAGACTACTGTAATACTGGATATCTCACACAAAAGTCTGATGTTTACTCTTTTGGGGTCGTTTTGTTTGAAGTTCTGTGTGGAAGGCTAACACGCATTACATCATACAAGGACGATCGCCAATATTTAACGGTTTTGGCCCAAAAAAATTACAAAAGGCAAACATTAGATAGGATCATTCCCTCATATTTACACAAACAGATAAACACAGCTTCGTTACTTACATTTTCAAACATTGCGTATCAATGTTTGAAGAACGGAGAAGAACGTCCAACAATGAAGCTGGTAGTGGAACTATTACAAGAAGCACTTGTTAATCAACTGGTAAGTTGTTGCGGTTTGCGTAAGGTTTCACATATTTTATTGAATTTTGGTGTTAATCACCTTTGTCTTCAATTATTAATGCTTAGAGACATCAGTTTTCTCTTTTTCTTTTTTTTTACTAGCTGGCCACAATTTTTCCCACCTAGGTCACAGTTGTCAAACGCACATGCGTGACTAGATGATTATGTGAGGCGACGCATCACATGTAGACTCAAGACGAGAGCCTTTTTCTAGGGGGAAAATCACCAAATTAGATATCTTGACTACATATCTTACCTAAATAAACTTTGAATTTTAGCCTATGAAAACATAGACAATCACTCACAACCACTTACAGCCAATCATTATCCAACACGTGGCATGTGTCCCCCTGCTAATTAGCCTCCCTCCACCGGCTAAGCCAATCGGCCATGAAAATAACATGTGGTCCAACTTCCGACCAATCAAAAGGTGTCACGTGTTAAAGCGCCGACTAAGTCTTCAAGCTAAGACTTCAAAATCGTCGGCTAAGCCTCCACTTTTAGAGGCTTAGTCTACGCTTGAACACATGGTGCATCATCATTGGCTGCAACTTGTCTTTTACCTAGATTCAGCGTTAGCTAAGACTAAAAGTTTAGCCGACGGTTGTGAGGACGTGTCTATAATCTCGCAGGCTAAAAGTCAGATTATTTTGGAGAAATCATTGGTCAAAATGTCTATTTTAGTGATTTTCCCTTTTCTAGGCGTGACGAGGCTCACACTCCATGCATTTCAATTTTTGAACACCATTCGATTCGAATTTAATATTTTGTTAGAGAAAACATTTTTAGGTCGTTAATAACACCGAAAGAACTTATATTAGAACCTTGTCTTCTTCGGGTCCGATATTAGATGAACTTATATGAAAATGCACTTTGTACATCCTATATCTTAACTTGTATCATTAGAGGTTAATCTAAAGTCTTTAGAATCCTTTTGTTTGGTTGTTTGTCATAGGCACCAGCACCAGCTCTATCCCCATCCGAAGTATACGTCGATCCTAGTGACGACATTGATTTTCAATTTTCCGGAGGCAATGTCTCCCTCGTCACTAACATGGATGCTTGGGACCAAAAGTTGTCACAAGCAAAGACTCAAGGCAAAATAGTAAGTGATTAAACTATTAATTATCTAATTTACTCCTTTTTTTTCTCTATGTTATAGCTTTTTACCTTTAAATACATTAATTAATTATTTTATTATGTACGGTTAATAGGTGATTGCCAACTTCAGTGCATCTTGGTGTGGTGTATGCAGATCTTTTTCACACTACTACATTGAGCTTTCAGAGAAGCATCCTTCTCTTATGTTTCTGACCATAAACGCTGATAAACTAACTGTAAGCTACACCATTTATATACATTCAAATCATGTTTTAACGTACTTGTGGTTAATTGTAACAAAGCAAGATATAGTTCAACCCTCAAGAGGGTGACGGAGTGGTAAGCACATGAGTCCCTTTTGCGAGGTTCGAATCTAGATTCCACTGATTTTTTGCATTTAATCCTCTTGAAGGCCACAATTCAAGAGCAAGTTGCGTTTTACATTGGTTTGCAAGGTATTAGTAAGGTCCCATGAGTTATGAGTTTTCTGGTAACAGGTTGTTACAGTTACTAAAAAAATAAGATCTAGTCATGAGAGTAATGCAATTAATTTTGATGTGTGCAGAAGCTTAGCATACAATGGAGTTTAAAAGTTACTCCAACATTCATCTTCCTTAGAGATGGGCAACAAATTGATAAACTTGAGGGAGCTAGTAATAGCAAACTGCAGAAAAAGATTAAGACCGTGTTAGATTCACAAGTCCGTCATGATCAAAAGCCAGAACTTTCATTTCACCATGATGAGGGACTTAAAATGCTCTACTTTTGAATTTGAATATTTTTCTTAACTTTTCACGGCAAGGAAAAATCAAAAGTCATCACCAACTCATGAAATTTATTACTTGTTGCATTAAATTAATTTCTTAATTAGGTATTTAATTTCTTAGGCGTCAATTTGATGACAAATTGTTATAACTTCCCTATAAAAAGGATCTTCTTGTATTTGTTTTGCTCATCTATACTATATAATAAATAAAAGTTTTTCAATGCCATGTGTCGTCTTCATATTCATTCTCATCATTTTTTTCTCGGCTCTCTCTCTTATTAAATACGCATATCTTTTTTATTAAATACAACTCTATATTTTAATAGTAATAGTTTTTTAAAGAAAATACTAATGTTTGTAATAATAAATCTCCTGACATATTTTGACGAGTGTACGTGTTATCAGATTATATTGTATTTCACGGGTTTATTCAACATGTATCAAACACGAGTTTTTAAAAAATAGTTTTTTATTACTTAATATATAATATTATATTTATTCAATCCGTGTAATACACGTGATTTTAACCTAGTTTAATAATATACATCAATTTTCTCTCAAATAGTATCTTTGTAAATTTATCTTTTTTCACTTCCACCTCATGTCATACACAACGAATTGCTATTCCGCTGCGCGTCATATTGGAAAGCGTTTTCATGTAACAAACAATTATTCAGTTAAAGATACTCTGATGGATATGGCGGTTCAAAAATGAAGACAAGGCAGTACGGAGAAGGTTAATGGTGGGTTTACATGGTAATATTAGAGGTAGAGAGGCATTCCCTTTGAACAAACAACTGTCTGGGACTGGGGCAAATATTGTTAAGTTCGAAGCTAGGTGCTTAGTGGTCGGGATTAAGATACAATCTCTTATCAAAAGCAAAATCGGGAACGGAGAAAAGACCAGATTTTGGATTGATAATTGGGCTAGTTATAAACCTCTAAAAAATATGTTCCCAAACCTATACCTTTTGGAGAGTAATAAGAACTGTTTGGTTAAGGATAGGATTGGGAAGATGGGAGAGAGTAGATGGTGTTGGAATCGGTTGCCTTTATCTGTCGAGGAAAGGAACGAATATCATGAATGCGACATCTTGGTGGACGACATTCGACAATCGGATAAAGAAGATGGATGGATGTGGCTCGGAGAAGATAATTGACATACGAAGAAATGATAGCTATCAGATAAAGGAACTTAGAATATAATTATAATCGACATACGAAGAAATGGGTAGAAACATCATTGAGGCCACGTGTTTGACACGGTTCTCTTACAACATATTTATCTAGCTCACGAAAATGTTTCCCAGAGTCCAACAACAACAACAGATTGTACTACGGGATTTAAAACTTATTTATAGCTAAATTTTGGATAGGAATTGTTAAAAACATATGGGATATATAAAAAATATATATATATAATCACTTTACGCCTCGCGTGCGAAAAGCTCACCGCTTTTGCATTTTGCATCTCAGTTTTAGACCTTGTCGCCTCGGTGCGCTTCTCTTTTTTTAAAACCAAGTCGTTGAGACCGGTGTCGGGAAATTGAGCTTCCGAAGACGTGGTGTAGTGGCTGCATTCACTTTTTTTATCTTTTCGTCGGTAGTAAATCACTACACATTGGAGAAATTTCAAACCACATGATGGCGAACAATTTCCCACGCCACCATGTGTGAGAAGTCTTTTTTGCTTCATACACTTTTTGTAGTCCAAAGTTGCTTTCCTCATACTCAGGCCCACGCCGTAAATTTGTAGGTAAAAACCGTTCCACTTCTCCACAACATGATTAAGATGATAAGATCCCTCCATTTTGAATACATGATGAAAACTTTGCTCGTCACCTCACACACACAAGAATACTTGAAACCTGTTATTGTTGCGTTTGACCCGGTTTCCATTCAACTCCACTATTCTCATGGAATATTTGAATTATCTCATCACCGATGACCCATAACTCACCTGACCTTGTTAACCAGCTGCCCCGTGACCCTTTTCGATCCGTGAACAAACCCGACTAACCCAACACATACCACATGGACTATCCATGTAATTAACTCTCTAAAAAATGTAGAATTATATATATTTCCATATTTTCAACCCTAATTACATATATACCCAACCTAAAACTTAAATTACATATATCCCCTTATTTTATAAAATTACTCTTTTAACTTTACAAGAAATACAACTATTCTTATTACCTCGATTCCAATCCTAACCTTCTGATTCCCGCTTTCGATCGATTCTAACATCCAACGTCGCTTCTGATCGATTACATCATCATTTTCTAATTAATGAAGGGGATATATGTAAATAAAATTTTAAGTTAGGTATTTATGTAATTAATAAAGTTTTTAGGGCTAAAAAAAATATAAAGTCCTCACTTTTGATATTTAAGTTGAAAAGAACAGTAAGTTGTCGGGTTTTATAAATTGTGGCAGTTGGTACCCGCCAACTGAAGCAAAGAAATCAAACGAATATTACTATGATAAAGTTGAAAACTTTACTTCAGATATGCTTCTATCGATCCAAATTTGTCCATCACAGAACCCTAAATTCATCAACAACCCATCAAACACTTGATTCCACCATAGCCTACTTCAATTTCATCTCCTCAAACCCATTATTTGCTCTCCTGGGTTCATGCAGAAATCTATCTTCACTCAAGGAACTGCACTCGTTACTCATTATAGACGGTCACTCGAGTCAAGTCAACCTGCAAACCAAACTCGTAAGCTTATATGGTTCACTCGGTGACATGGAAAGCGCCCGCCAGGTGTTTGATCAAATGCCTAACCCAGATATGTTTTCATGTAAAGTGATGATCAGATGGTATTTTATAAGTGATCTACATTCTGAAACTATTGGGTTCTACAAGTGTTTGAGGAAATGCCTCAAAGAACATGACAATGTTGTCTTTTCGATTGTTGTTAAGGCGTGTACAGAGATGAGAGATGTCAATGAAGGAAGGAAGGTGCATTGTCATGTTGTGAAAGCAGGAACTCGCGACAGTTTTGTTTTGACTAGTCTTGTAGACATGTATGCTAAATGTGGTGACATCAAATGTTCGCGAAGAGTTTTTGATAACATTGTTGATAGAGATGTTGTTTCATGGACGTCTATGATTGTTGCTTATGTACAAAACAGTTGTGCTGATGAAGCATTGGTGTTGTTCAATCGGATGAGAAGTGGGTTAATCGAAGGAAACCAGCATACAGTTGGGAGCATTGTTACCGCGTGTGCAAAGTTAAGAGCTTTGCATCAAGGGAAATGGGTTCATGGATATGGTATCAAGAACGGGGTCGGATTCAATTCCCATTTGGTAAGTTCTCTTGTGGATATGTACATGAAGTGTGGGGCTGTTGTTGATGCGCGATCTGTTTTTGATGATCTTTCTAGTATTGATCTTGTTTGTTGGACAGTCATGATTGTTGGGTACAGTCAAAATGGCTACCCAAATCATGCAATTGCATTATTTACAAACAAGAAGTATTTAGACATCTTACCCAATTCGGTTGCCATCGCGAGTGTTATATCCGCGTGTGCACAGTTGGGCGATTCACAGTTAGGTAGCGCGATACACTGTCATGAGGTTAAATTAGGGTTAGAAGATGGTAATGTGGTAAATGCTCTTGTTGACATGTATGCAAAATGTCAAATGATTAAGGATGCGCGTTACTTATTTGACAGTTTCACGAATAAAGATTTGATTACGTGGAACTCGATTATCAACGGGTACGCCCAAACTGGCTGTACTTATGAAGTTACAAGTTTATTTCATCAAATGAGGTTAGAAGGTTTTCGCCCGGATGAAATTACATTAGTGACCCTCCTTTCATGTTTTGCTTCCTTTGGTGATCTTCATATTGGTTCATCTCTTCATGCTTATTGCATTAAAGAATCATTGTCATGTGATAATGTATATATCAACACAGCACTTCTGCGTTTTTATGCTAAATGCGGTGAGTTAAGGACTGCTCGTCGTGTTTTTGATTTTATGGGTGAAAAGAACATAATTTCATGGAACGCGTTGATTAATGCTTATGGAATGCAAGGGGATTGTAGCGGTTCAATTGAAGTTTTTAATAATATGGTGAAGGAAAACATTTATCCTACTGATGCTACATTTACAGCAATTCTATCTGCTTGTAGTCATACAGGAACACTTGAAGGATGGAAATTCTTTGACTTGATGTGTAAAGAGTTTGACTTTATTCCGAAAATGAATCACTACGCGTGTTTGGTTGACTTGTTGGCTCGTTCTGGTAGGCTTGAAGAAGCGTTCAATCTCATCGAGAACATGCGGGTTCAACCTGATGTGAGCTTGTTGGGATCATTTCTCCATGGGTGCAGTATGCACTTGAGGTTTGACCTTGGTCAAACGGCGGTCAAATGGATGTTTGACCAACATCCAGTTGATGTTTCTTATTATGTGGTTGTATCAAATCTGTATGCTTCAGATGGAAGATGGAGTCAGGTTTCTCAAATAAGGGAGTTGATGAAGCTGAAAGATTTGAGTAAGCTGCCAGGTTGTACCGTACAACTCCATAATGCATCATCTGGTATGAACCATGCTACACCCCTGAAGTTTTTTCAAACCTGAAGTTTTCATCATTGATCTTACAGACTGAAATTGTTTCCAATCTTCTCCTTCAGCAGAAATATTAGACAACAAAGTGTAAAATCCTGTATCATTAATCTTTTCAAGATTTTCTTGAATTAACTTAATCATATCCAATCTCCTATGAATCCGACACCCGCTTAATAACGACCCCCAAATCCCAGAAGTGGGTAAAAATGGCATTGAAATGATGATTTTGTAAGCCTCATCAAGATGACCCGCTCGACTCAGAAGATCAATTAAACAAGAAAAATGTTCTAATTGAGGTTCTATCCCGAAATCTTTCTTCATTTTGTTGAAATATAACTGACCCGTTTCAACATATCCAGCATGACTACAAGCGGATAACATGTTCATGAAGGTAATTTCATTCGGTTTCATCTTTGATTCTATCATTTTATTGAAAACTGAAATCGACATATCAACCAGACCATGCATCCCATAAGCATCAATCATGGCACTCCATGACACCACACTCTTATATGGCATGATGTCAAAAACACTTCGCGCCAACCATATTTCACCACATTTTGCATACATGTCAAGCAAAGCTGTATATACATATGCATCATTCATCACACCATTTGTAATCAGCTTATGATGAATCCATTTTCCCTTTTCAAGATCTCTTAAATCTGAACAAGTTTGAATCGCACTCAAAAACGTTACATCATCCATTTCTTGATCATCTAAATACATCTGGTCAAAAAGAGTCATGGCCTCAACAGATCTACCATTATGAGCAAAGCCCCACATCATAGAGTTCCATGTTACCACACCCTTGTGATTCTGGTTCTTGAATATGTCATATGCTGAATCTACAACACCACATTTAGCATACATGTCAATTAACGAATTCAAAACAAACTCATTCAAAACCCCTGTTTTAACAGCATGACTATGAATCTGAGTTCCAAGATTTAGAGAACCCATGTTTCCACAAGCCGAGACAACACTCGCTATGGTAAACTCGTCTGGCGAGATCATGTGGGCCCTCATTTGTTTAAACAGATCTAACGCTTCCTCAGACATTCCCTCGCGCGTATAACCTGATATGACCATATTCCATGATATTACATGTCTATCCCTCGCTGCATCGAAAATGTTATGGCAAGTACTAAACTTTCCACAATTGGCATACAAATCGATCAATGCGGGCCCCAGAATATCGTTGTCAGGGTCGAGGTGGTTTCTTATAACAAAACCATGAATTGACTTGCCTTGTTTTAAGAAACTTAGTCTTGCACAAGAACAAAGAATGCCCATCATGGTGATTGCATTTGGTTCTGCTTTAGACTCTTGCATTTTGTTAAAAAGGTTTAATGCTTCTTCATAGTAACCGTTGTGATTGTAACATGTGATCATAGCAGTCCATGACGACGTAGAATGATTAGAAACACGATCGAAAAGACACTGAGCACTGTACAACTCTCCACATTTTCCATACATTGCAATAAGCGAGTTACTTAGCGTACTGTGATCACTACTTTCAATCTTTCTAGTCACCGCATAACCATGAACCGACTTTGATTCCAGCCTTAAACCCAACTCGCCACACGCCTCTGCAACACTAAGCAGAGTCACATAATCCGGTTCGTACCCGTCTAATATCATTCTGTGAAACAGCCTCAACCCTTCACTTGCCTGACCGTAATGAACATGCATTGAAATAACAGAACTCCAAGAAACAACATCTCGTTCAGGCATTTCATCAAACACCTTGCGTGCGTAACTCAAGCAGGATGATTCACCATACATGTTAACCAGGGAGGTCTGAACTACAGGATCTGACTCAATCCCACACTTAATTATCCTTCCATGAACGTTTTGGCCAAGACCCAGATCACCAAAACCGGAACAAGCTTGTAAAACCGATGGGAATATGAAGCTGCTGATGAGGGTTAGTTCTTGCAGCATATCAGAATATAAAGCAATGGCTTTTTTAAATAATCCGCACCAGACGTAGCGTTTTATGAGTACACCGTACATGTAAGAATCTGGTGTAGGGAAGGTTTGAAATACAAGGTTTGCGGAATCGAGAGTGCCCATTTGGGTGTATGATTCGATGAGTTTGGTTGAAGCAAGATGGCTTTTATGTTCGCCGGAGACAAGAAGATGAGCATGGAGTTGAGTGAGTGTTCTTATGGTGGAGCATGATCGGAATAAAGGCATGTACTGGATCATCTTCAGTGGTGATTGACGTTCTTAAAGTCTGTTCCAAACGTTTGGGAAGAAATATTACCCCAAATTTTGCATCAACCAACAATCTTACGACATTAAAAAAGGTACATTATTATGAACAAAACTCGTTTCGTTACGGTACCGATACTTAGTATAGTTTACGATAAAAAAAAATTATGATTATAATGGTTTTATTACACAAAAGTTGTATATAACCTAAAAAATAAATTTGTGTTTTACATCGAGCAATTACCATAAAAAGGAATGTCAATGCCGCTATCGATGTTGTTTGGTTGGTATCGGTTTTATTTTTCACGGTATCGATATGATACCAAAAAAAGACCCTATTTCGAATATACTTTCGTTTTTAACAAAATTTATACCGAAATGTCCAGGGAAAAAAAAAAACACGTCTGTGTATTCAGTTTTTATTAAAAAGTTAACGAACGAAAGTTATCGAAGAAAAATCAGACCTGTAAAAACGTAAATTGGTTAAAGACGTATATTATATATTATAAGGGTTGAAATTGAATACTCACACATGGAGTAGTATTTACATTCTCAGCCTTCTCCTCCCACTCGCTTCCGTAGGGACCAACATACCGTTGTAGATGCTCTAGTCACCCAAAACCACTATAAGAGTGATCATCATACCTGATACCTAGTCCCTACCAAAATAGTCCACTATCTTCATGTATCACTTTCAACTACACAAAGTGACCAAGGACAAACTAAATGCCGTACAACCATAGATTCTTTATCTTTTCCCCCTTACATATGCATATACTCATAGATCATACATATATGCATACTAAGATACCTCATCTAAAACAAAGTATGCCAACAATGAAAACTTAGTCCCTTATATAGTTATATATGTATACATAGAATTATATGTATACATAGGATTCAAATTCATAGTTTAGGTTATTGTGACAAGAAACAATCACTTGCTGGTAAAGAATAACTATTGTTTTTGTCACGACGAAATCACGAGATCATGACAGTATTCGTAAGAGTACCAAGTTAATAAAACGAGACCCGGACAAACACCGGTCGGGTCGGGTCGGGTAGAGCAATATCCGGATTTCGGGATATGACAGGCAAAGATTTACAATGGCAACACCAACAACAATTTCACTCTCAACAAGCCATAAATCAGCTTTCCCTAAATTGTTTTACATCCCTCTATAATTCAGAGTTCATGTAGATAATAGAAAATGCCCAAAAAATTACGTTAGTGGGACCGCCACAGAAGTACCCGCAGCACATCGCGGTCTACGAGGGCGTCTAGTTGTCTTCCCCCACCCTGTCAGGCTTCTTTCCTCCAATCCCACCACCTCTGACAATAGAGGTGGCGGGGTGACAACATGAGATGGAGGTGGTGGGGTGGCGGAAGAGGGTGTCGGCTCTATAGCCGCCACCACGGTCTTCCGCCTTCCCCTGGTTCCGTTCCTCCTTGTGAGTCCTACATTCCAAGAATGCCCTGTGGCTCTCATTAGCCCTCCAAATATCTGAAGATCTTCGGTTACCTCGTGTCTCGAAAGAGAAACCAACCCGGGAAGGATGTCCCTTTGGAAGTCCCTCCTGGGCCTACCTCGCCTCGTTTGACCTCTTTTAAGTCGGGTCGGGCCCGTTGATGGGCCCGCTTCATCAGGCTCCTGGCAATCAGGAGCCAAAGTCTTGGGCATGTAATCTTCTTCTTTAGTCAACTCTTGTTGCAAAGTCAACTCTTCGTATTCATCTCGCTCGACAAAACCCGCATTTTCAACTACCTCAACAAACCATAGGAGGTGGGCATTGTCGTCAGAACGAAGTGCTTCCTCAGACGGTGACCCCGCTTGATCTTGCTGACCGGATATCCCGGTCATCGTAACTATTGCTTCAGCTGCCACCTTGGCAATAAATTCATCATCAATGGCTTCTTCTTCCTCATCCTCTGGAACAGCAGGAGCTTCTAAATCTATCTCCATCGCTATCTTCTTCACTTTCTCACTCGAGCTTTTAACGGGTACAAAAACATCTTCATCTTCTGTCAAACAAGAATTCAAGTCAAAATGATTCTTGATTTTATCAATTTCTGTGTCAGGTTTTTTCCCGAGATTACAATCCTCCACATCAATCTGCTTGTTTGCATGATCATCCCACGCTATATTCATATCAAATCCTCGGTTTTTCATTTCGGTTTTTATTTTTCCATTTTCATGAGGGCAACGAAGCGATGCTGAGGTGGACACAAGTGACGAAGATTCGTTTCTTGAAATGCAAGAATTCCCAAAAACCGGAATCCCAAAAATCTTTTCATTTTTACTGATATTTGGTTTTGCTTGAAGCCATGGCAGCACTGCTTGGTCACATTTTCTTGAACTATTGATGTCATTATTCAAGTCAATGCCTTTGGTAGTATCAGTCAAATCTATAAAGTTTGAACCTTTGACGATCTTTTGTGACCTATCATCAAGATTATTGTAGTTTCGATGATCAAACCCACCAGAAGGCAAACGGGCATATGGATCTTTTGACCCGGATGACGACCCGTGATAAAATCCATTTGGTGTATAACATCCGTTCATACGCCACTTGTCTCCAAAAACCACATGGCTCTGTTGAGATGATAGAAAAGATGGTTGTTTCTGAAACGAAGTCAACTTATGAGTCAAATTACCATTTGACTTTCCCCAGGAATTACCCAAACCTGTGGGATTCATATACGGGGATGAACTAGATGTAGCGGGAAAGGGCGAAGGGGTAAAACGGGAATTGTCCTGAACTCTAGTAGAAATCTCAGGATAAGTTCCTGGTGTGAAGTTCATGTTGCTTCTACTATTCCCTGATAAGAGAACAAGTATACCATTTAATTCAACACACGCGTATAAAAAATATATATAAAAAAAAAGAAAAATATCAAAATCATTTATGCCAATAAAACACAACACTGAGAAAATTAGAGAGGGCAATTTCGACATGTTTACCTAAAAGTGGACAGATTTAGCGATGTTTTATCTCTAAAAGGTCAACTGAGTACAACAAAAATAGAATAATAGAGAAAAAGGAAACCTATTAGATGGGTAGAAAGTCGTTTAAACTATATCGAAATGCTTATAACCTCCTATATTATTTTATCAAAAAGAATTATATTATCATTCTAATATACGGGTTTTTATAAATCATGTTTAATACATTCTTTTATACAACTCAAAAACATGGATTAAAATGTGTTTCCCCTTTTGACCATGCACTAAAAAGTTCTTGTTTTGAGTTTTGACTAGAACCCATTTTGACATGTTACCCCACCCGCCCGACTAGCCACCTCTACTCAAATATCTAATAATATGCACTTCAATGATTACTAATTAGGAACATGTTGTCAACCGAAATCGATTCCAATAACGAAGTTGTGTTCAAGACAATGCAATGTAATTTAACATATTGTGTAATTTCCAAATAAGAAAAATATTACAATTAATATAGGACATGAATAAATGAAAAAAAATTCCAGCATTTATGGGACTAAGGCAGTGTAATTTAACATATGTGTTAAGATGCCTGCGAACTCAAATAACATGTTCTTATTGAATAACTATACAATTCTTTAAAACGTTTAAAAATACCTTAACCAAAATGTACTATTTTTAGCAATGCCTAATTTTATATACAACTCAGATCATATAAAAAGCATGAAACTATGAGGGTGACAAAGAATATAAAAAAAGAAAAAACATAAACAATACCTGTTTCATGGGTATTAGACAACCAACCTCTTCCATTGCCTCCCTCACGTAATAACGGGTTAAATGCACCACTTTGAGACTTCTCAAATAGATCATGATTCGGGCCAAGAAACAGTGACCCTTTTGGTTTAGCTGAGGGTCCAAAACCATCAACTGACCCATGAGCCATTGGTTCTTTAACATTAATTGGTTCATTAAGATCGGCTAATCCGCTTGACCCCCTATAACATTGTCGCAATGAAGTATCTTTATAACTTGATTCTTCAGACGCCTGTTTACATTGAATTTCCTCGTGTTCTTCATGTTCATTGTCAATGTTGTCCTCAGGCGGGAGTTCAAGATCAAATAACTTTTTTCGAACTTTTGAAGGTCTACTTTCCATGATTTCACAATCCTTTGAACTGTTATTATTGTTATTATTCCCTTTTGAACAACTTAAAGGAGAATTACTTATATCTGTTCCAAAAATTGATGGTCTAGCACAAGAGTTGGACAATGGGAAGCTTGGTATTTGCCATTTTTGACCATCTTCATGAGGCTTTTGTGAAGGTAAGAGACTTGAAGATGATGATGTGTCGATTGAAATACGATGCTTATGGTACTCATTTCTTTTAACTTCTTCCATCATGTCTCTTTGTCTTCTATAAAGACGATGAAGTTCATAAACCTGGTTTTTCCACACAAAAAAATTCAAATAAGTTATAACTACTTAGAAGAAAATGACTTTGACTACAAAGATTTGAACCTAGTACTTTCAAAATTTGATTTTGATGCAACATTGTTAGTTTCTTATCTATGGACTATTTCTACTTTAATAATCTTTATATAAGTAGAGGGTGTTTGGATGTGCGTTTTGATTGTGATTATACGACACTCAAAAGTCAATATGTCAACTTTTCTTACCTGGTTCTTAAAGACTGTTTCATGTTCAACCATTTGTTGCTTTAATGCATCCTTATCACACCCCGGATTTGCATCTGTGATGGTCCTTGGTATGAAACCGTTGTAATAGTGACCATTATTCAAAGTTTTTTCTCCATAAAAGAGAGGCCAGTTGCTGCTATTTGAATCCTCGTTAACATCGCCCATGGAGTAATACCCTTCAAAAGAGCTTTTGCAGTGTACTTCTGTTCCCATTCCTCTTGACCAATCATATAAAAGTCAACCTTAACGCCACCAAATATTTCACATATCTTTATAGAAGTTTAACAGATATGTCACAGATTCAAATGTCAAAATAGAACACAAAACCGAGTTAATTACACTCCCACTAATGATTTGAAGCTGCAAGTCTTGTTATATTTATGCATATAGTCAATGATAGTTTTTTAGTACCCTAAATAGTGAGCCAACTTTACAATCTTTATTGTCACAAACAAAAGGAGTCCAATTTCAAATTTTAACATAAAGATGAATTTAATCATGTGAAGTAATCATATACAAGATTGTGCCAAAGTTTGCTTTAAATTACTTTTAATAAATCATAATGGCAATTAATTGCAGCACTTAATCACATTCTAAAAACAATCAATCAAATTTCAAACCCTGTCTCATCAGATTGAACAAGAATTACAACAATTCAACTCCAACAATTCAAGATATATGATAAATTATTCTAATCAGATTGAACAAGAATAAAGCTCTTAATAAAAGGAATATTATTCTCCAAATCCCAGATTAAATCTACCCAAAATTCAAACAATCTTGAACCACAAATTAGCATCTCAAGAACCCTAAATCAGAGAAATTTGTGAAAGAAAAAAAATTCAATTTTTTCCCCCAAATTTGCAACTTAAAATCAATGGAGAATCTAAATTAGAGAAATAAATATTAAACCTAGATCCAAAGTACTAATCATCAAAAACCCAAATCAAGAAACTAAATAACATAATTTTAATATATATATATATATATATATATAACAAAATCCATCAAGAATCTTGAAACTGAGAGATTATATGCAAAAAATTTACCTTACACCCACATCCCTTTCTGCACTTTGCTTCAAGAATTCACAGTTGACCGAATCATTGACCAGTTTCTTGAACAAGAACTCAAGAATCTTGAAGCAAAAATAACAATTAACAAAAGTTATTTGCTGGAACAATTGAAGGATGTTAGATCATGACTTCATGAAAAAGATGAAGATCTCTCTATCTGCTGGGCCAGTCTCTCTCTGAAAGAAAGGAAGGTTTTTTAGAGAGAGAGTTTTTTTTTAGAGAGAGAAAGAGAGATCCCAGGTAAGAAATCTTCACACAAACAAACGACCTTCTAAGAACAGTGACATCAAATTTGTCAACATCCGGTCTGCTTTTTATTCTCTGCTTTTTCCTCAATCCTCACACTCATTAAATCTTTTGCTAAAAAAATTAATAAATAAATAAATAATTTTTGGAGGGTTTTTAAGAAATCAGCATTTATAGATTTTCTCTCCCTTGCTTTTGGTACAGACATTAATGAAAATTTATTATGATATACTAAAACTGTCAAACATGTATTAACGTGTATATTATATGTTCGTATAAGATTTATGTTACATGTAATGTTTACCGTTATAATAATTGATTTAATATCTAGTTTTTAAATTTAAAATAAAATACTTTTTGTTAAATATTTGAATTGTTCTTTTGAAATTATGATTGTTAATTATTGATGATCCGAGTTCAATGAACGGCCATAAAGTAGATACAAGTAAATAAAAGTATTTATATATATATATTTTTTTTACCACAAATAGATATGAGTAAATATCACATAAACCTTACTTATATGATTTGAAGTTATATCATTTGTGTGATGTCAATTATAAATGTCGCTAGACCACAAAGTCATGATCATTTTTTAAATATATTTGTGATGTCAGTTATAAATGTCGTTAGACCACAAAGTCAAGATCATTTTTTTAAATATATGTGTGTGCACACGCAAACACAAGTAAATAAAGATGATCAATGGTGGAGAAAGAGAGAAATATAGACTTTTAAATAATTACTTTTCGTATCACATTTATACTTTATTGATATTTGATAAATATATTTGTATTTGCGTGCACACACAAGTAACAAAGATAATGAACGGTGGAGGAAGAGAGAAATAAAGACCGTTAAATAATTGTTTACGTAACATATTTAAAGTAATAGATATAAGTGTTTATGTGATTCTTGTAATTCTCTATTTAAAATTGGTTATTTGTTAACGCATAAGAAAGTGTTATTTGTATTCTTGCTTTGAATACCTGTATACATATCCCAAAATTTAAAAGTGTTTATTGTTTATACTTTATATATAAGTTGTATTTTCTATCAAGTAAAGATCAAAATATAATAATAAAAATTAAAATATAACAAAGTTAAATGGGATATAAATAGCATAAACAAAGCATGGTTTAGAACAAATGTGGCAAATTAAGTTTGCAAAACACAAACCAACTATTAACCAATTATATACTCATTAATTATGGGTGCATCAAGAAGTCCTCATATGTATTTTAGGTATTTGTAAACGATTATTACTTTTGTCCAGTATGTTAAATTTTAAAAATAAAAATATCTTTTAGTGTGTATGGTACTTCGTATTTTGGAATTGTAATATATGACCAAACAAGTGCACCAACGTATAATGTTTTCTGGTGAATGTTAACAACTTCATTGTACGTCGACTCCTTGATTCTAAACCAACACCATCAATTTCTCTCTAAATCCGATGGAGATACTCGTTTACAGTGACTCACAAATATATTGTGTTTTACTTCTCTCTATAAAGTTAGAGATTTTCTAAACTTCTCCTTTATAACTAATTGGAAGGTGGCAGTGCATACATACCCAAATACTAATTACATATTTGATGATGATGATAAAAATTAGATCATATAAGTTGAATGTCTTATATGATCATGTGTTTGCTCCCATTCTTTGAATCAACAAAAGAGATCAAGAGGCATGCACAAAAGTGGCCATAAGCCCCATGGTCCGTCCACGGTGTGATCGTGGAACGATCACAATCAGTCTAGTCAAGACTACAGACCAATTTAAGACACAAGCCCACAGTTGCCTTTACAGTTGAATCGTGAAGTGATTACATCGCCTCTGGACAAAATCAAGCAAAAACAAATCATGTACGGCAACGTACTCAAAGCAAGCAATGAAAAATGAAACTAACTCAAGAGTATTATTTTAAAAAATCTAAATCTTGTAGTAATATCTATAAATATTATTGATTTAAACTAATCATGAAGAATCTTCTCTAAGAGGATTATTTTCAAATCAAACCTAAGTCAAGAGAATTCGGTTTAAACAAAAAGGGCATAAACCAATGAAATAGGGTGAAAATAAAAGACAAAATGGAACTTGTAAGAAAGATGGTTAGCATATTAAGCATTGATCCTTCTCTTATTATACACAAGACAGAACTCAATTAATGCTCCCAAATTTTCATTGATTAAAACCTTGCAAGAATGGTCAAACTCAATTTTTGGACTAATTGCAACGAGCTTATCTTTGGAAGACAAAAATGAAAACTAGAGTATGGAATGTGTACGGTCCAAATGTGGAGAGTATGGTGGGTGTATGTTCGAATGTGGGAAGACCGCACAAGTGATGAACAAATTTGTTCATCTCCTTCTCCACACTTTGTGTTGGGCCTCTTGCAAAGAATAAAAGCTCTAGATTATAATCATTTCAAAGATCACATGCTCCAAAATACCTTTCATATCAAGATAGAGTTTGTAAAGATGAAAGAGAAGTGGTATTTGAGAGATTCATTGTAATATTCTTATTCAACACGCATGTTTATGTGAGTGAGATGTTTGTGTTTGTGAGATCTATAGTAATATCTGTAACACCCTTATGCAAACAACACATAATTTTATTATGTATTGTCCACGGGAGATATGATAGGTTCATAAGAAATGTCCCACCTTAAATACCAACAACGTGTTTTAGGCGCATTGGTTGTGGATGAGAGAAGAACTCAACGGTTAAGCATATTCAAATGAGAGTAATACAAGATGGGTGACCCCTTAGGAAGTTTTCACCGGGCAAACGAAAACAAATCCTTGAGCTCCCAGCTGTCAAAGCGGACAGTATTGTTGGTACGAGAAGCCGAATGCTACAAATGGCATCAGAGTCACTCTCGTTCTGTCATCTTCTGTTTATGATGGTGGGGCAAACCTTACTAAGGACGATGAGTCCCAAGGGAGGTGTTTGTAACACCTTAAGCAAATCACATTTTGCTCTATTCTGTACTGTCCACGGGAGAGACGTTTTCCCGCCTCAAGTACCAACAATGCGTTTTGGACGCATTTGTCTATGGGTGAGAGGATAACTCCTCATTTAAGCGTGCTCAAGTGGAAGTAATGTAGGGATGGGTGACCCCTTGGAAGTTTTCACCCCGACAACCAAAAACAAATATGTGAGCTCATAGTGAGTATAACGAACAATATTATTGGTACGAGAGGCCGGATGGTACAATATCCCTACTCAACAACTATTAATGAGAGATGGTTCTTATCAAAATTAGGTCAAACCACCATCACTTAGTGAGACACATGAGGATGATCACTACCCTTTTAGTGAGGCATTAAAAGGGTGATCACTGTCAATTAATGAGATATTTTTAAAGGTGATCACTACTTTAACTAGTGAGATGTTAATAGTGAAGATGCGTTCTTTGTTAATAGCAGGAATGGATGTAAGGTGGGGTAATTAACATTCACCCGAAATACTATAAACCCTCATGTTTTATGTGTTGATTTCTCTTTTAATTTAAACTTATAAATCAATTTTCAACTAATAACTATCACAAATATTTTTGAACAATGAACGTTATACTAATACTTAAAGAGAATAGTCGATGAAAAATGCCACCGACCACTTCTTCTCCCTTAACTTTGGTGAATTAGCAAAAAATTTAAAAAATATCACTCTAACCCTCTCAAATTCCTAAAGTTTTGAGTTTATCTCATGTAGTATATATAATATGATTTTTCCTCAATAACTCTCGATCATTAATTATTTTTTTCTTGACGTCCCAATTTATCTCATGAAAAATGAGACCGACATCGACTAAAAAACATTGGTACCGTTATATAATTGTCTTTTATTTATGTTTCGATCACCACAACCGAGTCGTCGTAAATTTATACGTTTCTTCTATGTAGTTAACCACATTTCTTTTTGTGTTTAGCCACATTAATGTCACTGTCTCAACCGTTTAAGGTCCGCCTCCCGCCGCGTAGTGCGGGGCTAATTTTCTTGTTCTAATAAACAAGTAAAGATTAAAAAAATGGTCACTAATCTTTAAAATAATCTATTCACCCTTTTAGGTTTTTACAAGAGGAATTACCAATATATAAGGGCGTTATGGGCGTGGAACACCGCCCCCTCCATGGCGTGAGTGGGACTTGAGACTGGGGAGTGAGTTTCTTGATGCGCTAAACAAAAAAATAGACGTTTAATTAATTATTAGTTAATATAAACTAAAAAGAATTAATGCTTACACTACTTACACTCACACGTGTATACCACTTCCATATGAGAGTGATGTGAAAAATCTAGATAAATGAGGTGACGTGCACTTTTTGCTCATACCAGTCTTACTCACATGAAGTATATCTCATGTCGTTACAAATAATAGATAAACTTATACCATTTTTATAAGGAGTAAAGACTATATGTCACTAAACCACCAAATCATGATCATAAATAAATTTTATTTTTTGAGTGTTAAAATACCAAACTGTTTTAAGTTTTTAGCGAACAAAATCCCTGATAAATGATAGTATCACAAAATATTTTTAAAACAATTATCATAAAAATATAATTATTAGTATGCTAAGCTCATTGTTGTCTTTTAATTGGCTGATATGCTTAGAATGGGGACCAAAGTGGGGCCCAGAGCCTTTTTCAGATACATGGATGAGGTTCTTTCGAGGGTTTTAATTTATTATGTCCAGCTTCACTTCCAACATCTTACATATATTATCCAATGGTACTATTGTTGCTGCACAAAGTACAATCTTTGTCATATCTCCATTTATGTTAAAATTATATTATACGTTTAAACGGACGTTTGAGCACAAATCAAGTATAAAAAAATTAATAATATATATTTTTTATATTAAAATTAGTGTTTTTATTATTGGAAACTTTATTAAAAAGATGATTTATGTGTACTTCATAAAGCCACTATATCATTGCAGCAATATATACACTTGCTCACTACCGGGTAATAAAATAATTTATATGATATAATTCATATTTATACTTCGAAAATATACTTGTATAATGTTGTATTAACAATAACAGTAATTGTAATATCTAACAATTTTCCACTTCTTTGAATTTTATTTTAAACATTCTAAAAATGTTTTTAAAATAAAAACTTGTGTCGATTCCCAAATGAGAGAGTCTTTAAGAAACGATGTATATATTAGGGGTGTTCAAAAAAATTCGAATCCGAAACCGAACCCGAATTATCCGAAAATCCGAATCCGAATTATCCGAAAATTCGGATATCCGAAATTTCGGATATCCGAAATTCGGATATCCGAATTTTCGGATTCAGATTCGGATAGTGATTTTCGGATATTTCGGATAGTTCGGATATCCGAAATATTATAGTTATATATTTTTTTAATTGTTTTTATTATTTAAAAATAAGAAAATTTGAATCAAAACCCGATATATTATTATATTTATATAATTTTATATGTATATTTTCTAATGTTTTTTAAGGTTTTTAATTGTTTTATTAATTTAAAAATATTATTTTTATATATTTTCGGATATCCGTTTCACTATCCGAATCCGTATCCGAAATTTCGGATTCGGATTTGGATAGTGAAATCCACTATCCGAAAATTTCGGATATCCGACTTTGAACACCCCTAGTATATATGTTGTTAGTTCAAGACCTGAAAAACATGTCGGAAGACTTCTCTTATCAAAGATTTTTCAAACCAGTTGTTTTTATGTATTTATAAAAATATATAAACTTTTATAAACCCTTGTTTGTTTCATATAAAAAATCTCAAAGGATATGACTTGTTTGATAAAAATTCTATTTGCATAAAACTCTTCGATTTTATGAAACTTATTTTAGTGATATTTTTTTTACTTTGCATCTTATATTTAATCTTTAAGTCATTGTTTATTAAGTCAATCTTCTATCTACCTTGAATTATTTTATAAAACTTTAGTTTCGATTATAAAATACTAGCTTAGAACCTGTGTATTACACATAGTGAAAAATATCAATATATAAAATTTTTAAATCTTTATATATTTATCTTATAGGTGAAAAAATATATTACATATGCTAACAATAGAAAACAAAATCCAAAAATATGTAAAAATTATTATATAACTGAATTTAAAAAACACATAAAATACTATTCAATGTAATTTGACTTTCATTTACTATTTGATTGAAAAATAAGCTAGTTAATTACATTTTAAAGTTTCTTATAATATGAGATAATTTAAAATAAATGTGTTTTATTAGTATAATTAATAATTTGTTTAAAAATATATTATTACAGAAATATGGAAGTATATTTATTATGAGAGAGAGGCATAAATTTTTTTATAAGGATGAATATGGAAGCGACACGTGACATTGAGAAACCTTTATTTATTATATAGTATATAGATGTGTTTATAAGCTTTATAAAAATCTAGTTATGTTCAAGTGATCTTAAGACTAATTCAAACATCGCTTATCTCCTAGACTCCTACTAATGTGTTATATATCCAAGGATGTATAAGCTCCTAAGCTTGTTGACTCAGAAAATAAAAAAAAAAACAGTTTCTTTGTTTCGTCCATCAATCCTGGTTCTTGTTAAAAAATTTAAACAACAAACTAAGAGCAACGTTGTAGCTTCTCTATCCACATCTCTATAATTACACTAAAATCATTACATTTTCTCTCTCTTTTTCAATTTTTTTTAATTTCAAAGTCTAAATTCTTCATTAAATAAAAAAGATGATTACAATAAAATGGTCGGTAAACGGGCAACAAGCTGCGCCGCAACCCCCTTTTGGATAGCAAAACCGATCCTACTAAACACAAAGTTTTTGAGTCTTAGGGGCCAAAATATTACTGTGCACGACCCGCTTAACACAAAGTTTTTCAATTAAATAATACTTTTTAACAACTTTATCATTATATTTTCTCTCTTCTTCACTTACAACCACTTTCAAAAAATAATAAAAATTTATACAGGAGAACAATGTTCTCACAAATATACAGAAAATTTATACATTTTCTATCTCTTTCACTCACAACCACTTTAAATAACCCCCTAAAATATACGGAATCCACTAACAAACATATACAAAACCTGCTGTGAATGCTCTAACATACTATTAAATACTTCAATAACCACACCTTACAAGATTTGACCATGAAAAGTATGATCTTATCTATAACTTAAATTAGTAAACTATGATGACCTAACTTTATTAATATAAAATACTTAAAACATTTGAACTAATCAGATAAAACTATAGGTTAAATTTTATAAAACCATTTGACTTCAAACAATTCCATATATAAAATTTGAATCCAATGTGAATCCTTGATATTATGTAGGATCTTGTGTTCCCAATTTGATCCCGGGTCATATTACATCATTAATATCATGTTGTAACTAAGTTATGATACTGCTGCCTGAGATCAAATTACAACATTTAAACAAATAGTTTAAATACCTGCTACAATGGATCCATACCCTTGCTTGCACATCAACCCTAACACCCTGTAAAATTTATGTTCGATTTCGTTCTTCGTGTTCCGAATACGCCTTATACAATATAAGAAACGTTCTTTTCGAGCACCCGTAGTTTAATCTCTCCATCTCAACAAGAACTTCCTCCATTTCCTCTAACCGTTTATGTGTCGCGAACACCCACATTAACTCATGGTACAGACTGCGACACATTCTCCACCCTGAATCCCCTGCACGTGTTATGAACTTTGCCAGCTTGTCCACAGCAATGTGCCGGATATAAGTAGAAGTAATCGTACGCGTAATTCTCACAGTGTTAACACTCGTGTTATGCTCAAATGCCTCGTCTATTGACTTATCCATTTCGTCAATCAAATCCTCTTCTGCACAAACTCTAATAAGTAGCACGTTTAACCACGGTCGGTACTCGTTTTCAGGGATTAATCTCATTAGCTCTTTAATTCTTTTAACTCTATTTCTGTAAGGAAACTTGCAGTATCCACATATCATAGCTCTAATTAAAGTAATATTCTTTTCCCGAACATGAGGCCCTACGATATTATAAATCTGTTCCATTTTCTCTAAATTACATGAATGTGCATACCCGCGAAGCATTAGTAAGTGTGTGTTAAGATTAGCGCGTACGGGCCCCGTCTCCATCATACGGTAAGTATCCTCCATACTATCCCACATCCATGCAGTGAGATAACCCGCGATCATGTTGTTGTATGTGGTTATATCAGGGGCGATATTGTTATCTTTCATTTCTTGAAATACTGTTTCCATTTGATCTATAAGTACTCTATGGCCGAAGATTGATATCAGCATGTTGAATGTAACTGATGTGGGGCGACAATTTATATCTTGCTTTAAATCCCGATAAACTGATAGGCATTTTTCGCTTAGGCCGTTGCACATATAAGCACCCATAAGAGCATTGTAAGTCGAGGTGGTTTTGATCCGTTTGCTAGTAGTTTCCATGAAAATTTCAACAGCTAGATCTACATCCTTTATTCGGCCCGCGAGTTTCATGCCTTTTGCATATTCTTCTGATGACATAGGCCTCATTTGATCTTTTTTTCGTCTCCAATTAAAAACCTATGACACATAAAAGTACAATAACAACAAAATTTTAGAATTTTGTTTTATTTTGTCAAACATAAGACAAAGGCGATTTTCAGCATAATAATCAAGAAGCTGTGTAAACAAAACCGAATATTGCCCACTCACCCTTTGTAGTCCGCACCAACTTATATAATAAAATAAATCAGCAGTTGCAAACTACTAAACCAGTAAAATTGAAAGCAATTTCTCTATACTGATCGAGGTGTTTGGATCTTGGTTTTAGAAGGCGCGCCTGAGGTGCCAAATTTTTTAAAATTAGGGCCTATAGGAGGCTGATATGTAAAAAAAACCAAACAGATGAAGAAGTTATTAAAGGTATACGTGATAAAAAGGTTGATATGTAAAACATATGAGAGAGACACAACTTCTCATTGTAAATAAAGCTTATTTGGTTGTACATAGAGCAACGCCTGCACCCTGGATTTTGGGACCTAAAAGCCTCGGAGCGCCTCACGCTTTTTTAAACCAAGGTTTGGATGTGGGTTTAAAGTTTGAACTAATTATAATCAGTTTTGAGTGTGTAAGTATAATTGATTATAAATATGATTTTCAAATACAATTTTACATGAGTAATTACTTCAAATGCACATCCAAACATCCCACTTGATTATAGCACCAAAATTATGTTTGGTGCAGCATTGCTATTAAACCAACCAGCAAACTTGAAGAACTATTTCCTATAAACTAACTATAGATAAACTAAATTAGGCTTAATAGATTTTAATAACTTGAACTAAATCATACACGCTATAAAATAGAAAACAGGAATTGTTTTTACCTTGATAGCCAAATGAGGAGAAGATTCCAACAACCCGAGAAGCTCAACAAAAGCAGCCCCATCAGAATACAACTTAAACAAATTCCACCCCTCAACTTCCAACAGCTTTTCAAAGGAGCACTCATCTTTCATATTCTTCATCAAGTCATCTCTGAATAAAGAGACTTTTTTGATCAATTCTTCTTTAGCACGTACGTCGGCATAGGCCCATTTATCAGCAAACTGTCCATACAAATCTGAAATGGCGGCTTTAGATGATGAAGATTGGGATACTTCGGTGGAAACCCATCGGGTGGTAGTAGGTATTGTTGTTGGGAATTTGAGTATAAAAAATCCACGGGGACAATACACGTGCTCTGATCTTGCAGCTCCTATATCAGATATTCTAAATACCCTCTTCATCTTTACCTGAAGTCAAGTATCGTACACATAGTTGAAGATTTTATAGGGTTTATGTGAGTGACAGAAAAAAATAGTGAGCAAACTCAATGATATGATTTCAAAAATACTGTTGCAAAATTAGAACTAGATGATGACGCCATGACAGGTAAAAACAGAAATTTACATAATGTAAGGGTTTTCTAGCCCAATGTTCTAATCCCACAAAGTAAAATGGTATGAAATTTACGCACACCACGTGTTGAATTTTTATGTAATTTTGCATGGACTATTCATACCAAAATTAATTTTTTTCTTTGATATAGTTTTAATATATATCAAAATTGACAATCTTTGTTAAACAACTGGCGATATTTTTTTATTTTTTTCAATAAAACATCGGCTAAGTGGTGCTGAAGGCAGATCCAGGAAAACAAGTTGCCGGGTAGCGTGTCAAAACGCTTATAGGCACAATAACAGAAACACAAGAAAAATAGGTATTGCACTAGTTGCTAGGAAATGAATGTGATTTTAGTACTAGGTAATATAATTCCACTCATCTTAATTGTGACAATTGACACTTAAAGTAGTTTAAAAGCATTGAAGCTTTTACCGATATCTTGAACGATATATTATATACTAGGTTAGAAACCCGGGTTTTACATGGTTGAATAAAGGAAATATTAAATAGTTAGCATAGTTGTCAAAGGCGCATAGGCCTCGCCTAGAGCCTAGGCGCAAGACGCAAAAAAAAGCGAGGGCCTGAGGAAAAAAATGCACTTAAACGAAAGGAATCTATACTTAAAAATAATATTATTCGTCAAATAAAATAAAGAAAAACTATTATATAACATTTAATAGTACCAAAAGCTCTAAAATAGTCAAGATTCAATTGTAATTCCAAAATTTGAATAACAAAATGTTCAAAGTTAAGTAACAAAATCATCTTCAGCTTCACAAGGCGCTCGCCTTAAAATCAAAGCATGTTTATCGTGCCTCACCTTAAAAATGCGCCTAGGCGCACAAGGCGCTCACTTTTGATATCTACGATAGTTAGTAATGAAGATTTAGGAACTACAAAGGAAATATTAAATAGTAACGAAGATATATGAATTATTAAAGAAAGTATTAAATAGTTAGTAGTAATGAAGAAAAAATAAGCGGGAAGAAGAATCTTGGGTCACAGATGTATGACACGTGGCGCAACCAGTTACTTATTTATTAGGTATAGATAAGCATTCAGCTTCTATACCTAGCCACTGCTATATTCCTGTTAAACACATTAGTAAGAGACTAAGAAAACAGCTTATCAATCAATCCTACCCCTTTCTTATCAGATTTTTTGCAATTGGAATCCCAATTCATTGATTTAAATATGCAACACTCGTCATCGACTACCGTTATTTTCGTTTATCTGCTTACTGGGCAATCGGCTCGGTCGTGTTTTGTTCGATTCATGCACAACAGGTATTTCATTAAAAGTTTGAATACTTGAATGGTGCAGCTTGTAACCTCAAATTGAATGATTACCAGAAAACAATCAAGTTATGTTCAAAGGTAACTAATTAGTAACCAATTTAGAATACTGTATAAATCTCTCAAAATCATATGGTGATTTTATGGCTTAAACTTCTGAACATAAATTAGTACATACTGATATCAAAGTTTACACATTATTTCGATTAATAGTGCTTCCATTTCCGGAATCAGAAATCAAACTCCAGATATCAAATAACCGGCGAATAAATAGGGTTCCACGAGTGTATAAGGTGTTAATACAGAGAGTCGGAAACACGTTACCATATTCGCCGAGTCGGAAGAATATCGGAGACGAAGGAATTGAAACTCGTTCACTAAGATCCAAGCTTTGTGGTCGTTTTGGCGGTGCTCGATTGGTGGTGGTGGTGGTCGTAGCGTGGCTCGATTGTTTTAGGTCACAAGGGGCAAAAACTGGGGAAAAGTAATCGGGTCGGGTCAATGGGTGGAGATGCGGGTCAGGTGAAGGACCCGAGTCACCAGATTCTTTATTTTTTTACTAGATTAAAATCTCGTATATTACACGGGTTAAATAAATAAAATGTTATATTTATTTAGTAATAAAAATTTTATGTTTAACGGGATGAATAAACCAGTATATTATATCGGTTGAATAAACTATAATGTAATTTATTAACAAACACATTTGTCAAAATATGTTTTAAAAAAAATGTAATTTGTCGTGATAGTTATAAGGTCTGTTAAGTTAGTTTTTAAAATATTTTTTTTCAACTGAGTATTAATTTTTTAATTTAATTAATAAATGCTAGTTCATATTAAGTTCATTTGATTGATGATATAATAACTATTTATAATTAAATAATAAGTATTTGTAATTATATTTATTAATATAAAGATTATTATTTAATAGAAGAGAGAAATAGAAAATCTAATATTTAATAGGAGAGAGAGGCGGGAAAATAAAGATAAAGAGTAACCAGAGAATGACATGTGTCCTGAAATTTTTTTCATTTATTAGAGTAGTAAGATTAGAATAAAAATATTTAGATTAAAAAAAATAAAAAAGAAATGAAATAGTTAAATACTCATACTAGGTTATTAAAAATTGTGATTATTCATTAAGCTCACCACATATCTTTATACTTATGAATAAAAATCCTATCGTATCCGTGTCGCTTTCTGATGGATACGCAACATGTCTCGTATATTTCTCATATTAAATAATGATTTTAAAATAATATATTTTTAAATATTTAATATAAATCTAATTATGCATAATTATTATATCATTAACAAAATTCTTATTCTAATAAATCATTAACTATTATGTCACATGTACTTATTATATGCATCCAATTTTGAGTTTTTTCGCCTCTCTCTCCTCCTTGCAATCAATCTCTTTGATTCTTAAAAGTAATCTGTGTCAAGCTGATGGGCAGATTACTGGATCAGGAAAGGGACCGGTTCTCTATATGACAACCCATGTCGACGAGAGTAAAGATGTAGTGTTCTTGAATGAAGAAATGGTTAATCCAAGAGTCTATGAATCAAAGTCCATGTGAATATAATACTTGGTTCTTAGGCAACGGAGCTAGAAATCACATTGTGGGAAACCAATAGTGGTTCTCAAATCTTGATAGTCAAATCATTGGAAATGTGAAGTTCGGTGATGGATCTTGTCTGGAGATCAAAGCGAGAGGCAAAATAGTATTGCAAGGAAAGTCGGGTGAACAAAGAATGTTAGAAGACATCTATTTCATACAATCACTTAAGAACAACATAATAAGTGTTGGACAAATGGATGAGGTGGGTTGTAAAATAACCATTAAACATGGAATGCTTTGTATGTTCGAGCCACGGAAGATGTTGTTGAAAGTACCCCGCCCAACTAATCGTGTTTACAAGATCAATCTAAAAGTTGCCTCTTCGGTTTGTCTACATGATAAACTTCAAAATGTGGCTTGGAAGTGGCATGCCTGACTCGGTCACCCGAATTTTGATGCACTTTAATCCTTATCCAAGTACTCGATAGGGCTGCCATAGATTACCCACCCATCTCAGATTTGTGATTCATGCATATACGGGAAACAATCAAGGAATTACGTTCCAAAGGAGTAGGTATACCGAGCAAAAGAACCTCTAGAGCTGATGTATACTGATGTTTGTGGAGCTATTTCACCCATGACATATGCCGGAAATCAATACATACTTTTAATAGCCGATGATTTCAGTCGTTGTCTTTGTCTCGAATCTTGCTACATCCGCATACATATGATGTGTTCCAAACGACATGCCATGGAGATTCGTCACCAATCTGTTAACGTCATCAACCCTTAGATATCGAACAAACCCAAACCTCCAACCTTCGAGAGTTTAGATGAGATAAACACATCGGGCACTACTCCCGTTCTTCACATCGTTTCTTAAGACCACATTCCAGAATAGATGTAGGGAAATTAAAGACATAAATGTTAACCGATACCTTTTCCAGATCCGTGTATTTTTGAACGATTGAAGGTCGTTGTTCCCTACGAATCAACTCTGGTTCATATCGCCTATCATACCCGTATACATTGTTGTTTCTAGCTTTCCCATTCGTAACCCTTTGCCAGTCGAAGAACCGGCCTGAGAATTGCTGACCATGCAACCCTAGACGCCGTTTGCCCTAGCTTTTTCTCTATGTTGATTTTTTAAAATTAATGAGGCCAACCTCAAAATATTTGTTGGGTGATCGACATTGCTCCCTAGTTAACGCTAATACTCTTGATCTGCTCCGAACCCATAGAAACCCGAGATCTTTGATGTCTTCCACCAACTTAATGATTGAAAACCAAGTCATTTCGCAACTTCTTAATTTTGCAAACAGAATATTTGGGTTTTGACGAACCCTTGTTTCACAATCTTCAAACACAATGATTAAGGTTTTGTTTGGCATCAGTCAAGATTTTTCTTGAAATAAAATATTTTTTATCATCTCCTGCAACTTTCCATATTCCCATGTGTGTAGTAATTTTCATGGCCAATGATTGGACAAGAAGTTACACTTAAAGTGGCATATGCCAGACGAACACTCACGTGAGAATTAGGCATTCTATAAATACTCTCACTTTTTTAATACATCAAACACCCAGGAAGATACATCTACGTGAAATCAATAAATCTTTAATGATATTTCATACACAAAACGTACTGATCGAGTGCAAAATTTTTATAATTGGTGCTTAACACTCGGAAGGAATGCCGATATGTTTACATATAAGATCACAAGCCGGTCTGAGTTTTGCTTTCAACGATGAAACTATCCGTCCGAATCCCTCGTGATAATTGGATCCGTTAGAAATCCCACCGTGAAAGTGAGATCCGTGGACATTCCACGGTAAGTGTTAGGAAACATGACATGGGTAAAGAATTTTGTCGGTAATTACCGAAAGATTTAATAAATATGTGTGGAATAATCTTTGAGAAGGAAAAATTATTGTCACGTGTTGCATTTTGAGAATACAAACTTGTAGAAAATTGTCAAAGGAAACAAATATATTATAGCTAGGTTGAAGATAAATTTAAAGGCGTTAATTAAGCAGTTTCCTGCATTTAATTACTATCTATGGGTTTAAGAAGCAAAACACATTATATGGATATGGAGCTAAGTATGATTAAGTAAGAGAGAAGCTCTTCTGCACTTCGATTGCAAGTTCTTCAACACTAAGCTGGCATTCTAGTCCTATCTGCACATAAAGATTGATGCAAGTGGACAACATGTTAGTACAAATTACAAGATAGAATATGGATCAATCAACTCAAACGTGATCAAGATAGATTGATAAACATATTTTACATGAGTACGATGACATACAAATGGAAACGGAGAGCACATATGATAAGGTCACTCTATTTCCTGGAGGCGCGGTGTTTGTTGGGTAACTTGGGTTATCTCAAAGTTAAAGTTTGGGTTAAAATAGTAATTATCACAAGTAGTAGGTTTAATATGTAATTATGCAATTGTAATCAAGCGTTGCATCGTTTAGGTCTAGGGTTGTGATGGTTCATATCCATTCATCCTGGCCTAAGTATAGTGTTCTCATAATATGAGTTTATGGTTAAAAATCTTGTGTTAGCTAGGATATATATGTTTCTAATTCGTTTTGGAAATGGAAAATTGTGTTAGCAACTAGCAAGGAGCTAATGTGCAAAAGAAACAATTACAATGATTCAGATTGGTTTTGTAAATAAATGAATCTCGTCATGTAGACAAAAGATCTTTAATTAAATACTTTGGGTATAACAACCCGATTGTTTGTTACATTGAAACCGAAGTCAATATAAAGCAACGAACATTTTTGTATATATGTTGCATCCCTCAAATATATGAGACCACATCAAGCACTTAAGTTTTGACTTTTGTGACTTACTAACTCCTCATAATTAAATGGTCAAAAATACTCTATTACAAGAATACTCAGAAGAACTAGCGGACTCAAGAATTCTTTTATACCCGCAACACAATGTTTCAGTATTAATTAGTATCGAAACGAATTTTTATCGGGTCAGGGCACTGAATTCAGCAATGCTGAATTGAGTCAGGTCAACAAAATGTTTTGGCGTTTTAAGTGTAAAATTAGGGTTTTCGATTTGATATGGTTTTTGGATGATGATTTCAATTGTAGATGTTAAAAGAAATTGCTTACAACAAGTGTAAAACTTTGTTTAGGAGGAAAGTATTGTGCGTACACTTTTAACTATTTATTGCTACTAGCTTAACACACGTAGCTACTAGCCCAACCGGTTGTATCTCATGTTTCTATACTCGAGGTTGAGAGAGCAAAACCTTGCACCCTGGTTCTTTCAATGAAGTGATAACATGATTAACAATCCAAAAAATTCTAACACGGTAGTTGTAGGATCATCGTTCGAAAAACTATAAACTACGGGGTCAATGGTTAACTTCGTGGGGATGATGAAGATATATCGAGGATCTCAACATGTTTCTAGTCGGCTGCTTTTTGGGCAGTTTCATGAATCTTAAACAAAATAAAAAATATCAGTCGATCATAGCGAATGCAATATTAGGATGTAAACGAATATACCTTAATAACAAAGGAGTAAAGGATAGTGTCCTCCATGCTGCTGATATTCAGATGCAAGATCTCAAGAGAAAGATTCTCCAACAAGGTGATTATCTTCACAACTTGCCCCGGAATTCTTCGTGATACGGTCCTCAAGACCACATTTGAGCCTGAGATCTTTGCTTCCACGTCCGCGACTGGTGAGTTACATGATGCTCCAAGTTCTTTGATATTTTCATGTACAACTATAGAGTGTTCGGACTGCGGAGTGCTAGGTCCCAATAAAGGCTTCGAGCTTGGACCGGGGCTAGGACTTATGCTCCTACGCCTCTTCTTCGACTCTAACAACTCTAAAACGAGTTGCATTTCCTTGATGAATTCTATTACACCACCTATAATCGATGCTTGATCTCCCTATAATATTATGCCCGAAAAAAAATTATAATTATATAGTGTAAACATAATTAAGACCGGAGCAGCAAAATGTTTTGTGTTGTGTTAAAAAGATGTGATCGGGTCGTGAAAATCATTAAACCCTAATGTATAGCATTTGCTTATTCTATCCCAATTAAATTAGAAGTCATAAAGTGTTGCAATTTCCAGGCATGAGAATATTAGGTGTACCAAAAATTGAAATACATGGCTTTCTTGTAGTGATAAGAGTGACCATATCAAATGCACTATTTTGTGCTAGTGATGTTTATATGATATATACCTCATTAACTCTTCATATATTTTTACAAAAACCTTAAAATTAGGCTTGCAATACATTGATGACTTATAATAAGGTCTCGATATAACTAGTGAAAAACTCATAGGACTTTCAATATCTTGCGAATCAATAGGATCAATATTAACAACGGCTAAAAGAAAAAAGAACAACTACGATTGGATTCTATAAAGCAAAGGCTTCGAGCAATTTGGCAAACTACTCGGATAAAGGGCAGAATCAAAACATACCAAACTAAAGACATTAAGCATAAGAAACACTTTCTTCGTCGGGATAACTTCATTTTAATTGAGTTATTGATATAAGGAAAAATAAAGAAAGTAAGGTGGACAAAAAAAATCCTTCCTTTTTCCATAAGAAACCCTCCAATATTCTCAAAGGAGAACATAAAAAATCATACTTTCATACGATATATTAATTGAATTGTATGTAATGATCAATAAAACCAATAAAAGTTGGACTCAAACATGACTCAGTTGTGCTAGCCTCTTGAAGGTTTGAGTGAATTTTCTTGCGATCATACTTCTAATATCTCTCATCATCATACTTACTAAGATAAACAAACAAAACCCTAATTTAAATGTCGGTTGGGCGGCCATGGTCAAATCCGAGCTGCCTGATTGCAAAAGCAATTTGACACAAAGATGGATATATAAACAATTATGTTATGCAAGCCCACAAAAAGTAAATAATCTACCAATCATTTTTCATAAAATTGTTAGAAATCAGGCCCCAAACATACGAATTTAGATCTCAAAGATCGACTCTTTATTGATAAAATTTTAAATAATACAATAAGCATACCATCTATTTATACTAATCTAAACCCAAACCTATTCTAACTCAAACTCAACTAAACTAATTATTAAATAAATTAATTAACTCCTAATTAGACTCAAACTAGGAACTAATACTAGATAAACATAAACACTAATTAAGCAAATAAATCCCTTTTTTTCTCTATTCAAGATTAACCCTTCAAAAATTAAGTTTCTTTTGGATTAGGGTTTGCATATAATTAGAGAGAATTAATAAATTAACCCACCCTTTTGATGTAGAAACATGGTGTCATAGATCGCAAGACCTTGAGGTGTTCATTCATCTGCCTTCTCCTGTTTCTCTCCACAGCTATATGAGACATGTTCCAATCTTTCTCACAAATATCGGTCAAGTAAAAAAGATAAGTACTACATCGTACATATATGCACACACACACATATATATATATATATAACTAAGGTGTGTGTTATACGTGTGTGAGTCTACTGCATACGAGTAGCTGGGTTCTTATAAATGCTATATATGGGTTGTAGTCTGATCAGTCTCGTGAGGTTAATTAGTTTTTTTTACTTCTCTCTCTCTCTTATCTTTTGTGGGTGTGTGTAGTTTTTAGCGTGTCATGTTTATGATGGTGGGTAATAATACGTGCCTTCGCGTGAGTTAAAAAAATAGGGGGGAATTGAAGTTAATTCTCATGGTTGTGATCATGCGCATTTTCTTGTGTTCATCAACTTACTTCATCCCTAAGAAAATATAAAAAATATCTTTAATTTCATAAAAATACGAGATAGATGTACAAGCGAGAGAGATGAAGTAATAAAACAAGAAGTGACGCAAACATAAAAAGAAACAGAACGAAACCTACGGTTTCCAACTGATGAAGTGTGGTGGTCAAAGGCGGCAGACATCGACGGTCAACGCAACAGCAGCGGCTGTGTTGGAGGAAGATGGTAATGGTGGCGGTTGGAGGAGGTGGCCGGAGGCAGGTCGCGGCTGTTCGAGATGGATAGGGATCACGATCAAGTGTGTAAATTGGGAAAATGGATAAATTTTTATTCTTTTTTTAATTTTGATATTTAAGAAAAAACTATGAATTACGTAACTATATTATACTAGGTTTTATACCCATATATTACATGTAGTTATTTAATAAAAAAAATAAAACTATAATAATATGTAGGGAAAAATAGATTTCAAATTTTATATTAGAATTCAAATTAAGCAATAATTAAAATTCAAATTAAGCAATAATTAAAATTCAAATCTTGTATTATTTCTTTTAAAAAAAACATTAACATAATTAGATATTAAAACTTAAACTTACTTAAAATACAGAAAATTAGAATATTTTAATGAGAAAAAGTATGTTGTTGCCACGTGGCATTAAGTGTAGTTGTTTATTAGAAGTAAGATTTGTTGAATATTAACCGAGTTATTAAAAAAAGAGAAGAAATTATTGAATTTTAGCATATAAAGTCTTCTATTTTATTTTGTACATAAAATCTTAAAGTAATTTTGTATAGCAAGCATTGCATTCAACACACTATTAAATAAATTTAAATACATAAGTATCAAACGGCGGATAAATCCGACGATGATCCGTTGTTATAACCCTTTATCAATAAAACTGAGAGAGAAAGCGGTCGTCGAAAAATAAGAATTGGATAATCTTGTTTCTGACAAATTACCGATGGCCATTACCGAGAAATCACCGACGGTCACTTATACTGACAAATCATCGACATAATATGACAGATCATCAAAGTTGACTTTTACAGGAGGAATATTTAGCGACTACTTTTCCGACAACACTTCATCAACAACCATAAACATTCACTACGTAATATTCCAACATTAATTTGTCAATAATTTTGCTTAAATTAAAAAAAAAAAAAAATTTCTTAAAAATCCTAGAAAGTAAATTAGTTTATAAAAATCCAGAAATTAAAATTAAAATTTCACTAGAAAACTACAATAATTAAAAATAAATTCTCGTGACAAATTGCATATGCCTAGTAACTTGTGGCGAATTCATTCTTGTTGTTTAACAAAAGATAATAAAATTAGACAGTTAATAAGAATTCAGGGGCATAACAACTATAAATTGAACATTTCCATTAAGTGGTTAAAACCGTTACAACGACATTCACAATGTCAACCAAATTATTAATAAAAGTACTTCAACAATATATATCTATTGTTGATGCTTGCCCAAGCATGACCATGCTTGATGGACATAAAGCATGAAATCAATTTTTAAGACAGATGATCAAGTGGTAAATTTGAATCCAAGTTTGGCTATGGATAGTAAACTGACTAATGAGAACTAAATGATAAACGCAGTAAGTCCCAAAGAGAACTGAACCTTGAACACCTTGTGACTGTGAACCGTTACTTTTTAGGTTATATCGATAAGCGAACCAACCTGAGAAACTATACACATAAAGGGGACTACAAAGCTATAGTAAGGTGAGTTCATGTTAACATTTCAAAACGAGATGCATGCTTATATATAATGATTCGAACCTATAAATCTTGATTCTTGTATTGCATATATCTAATGAAAATGCCTTTAATGGCAATTACATAACCTACATTCAAAATTATATATATTCCTATAACAGGTACCGATTATATATATGTAAATGAGCATTGGAAACTATAGTTCCCCTAAATAATATGGTGAATATAAAGCTAAACCTAGACCAACTTTACATAGGAATATGCTAATGTGAACCATTTATATGCAATAAGCTCTTACATGATCAAGATTTATTTTACATTACGTTTTCGAATAATGATGTTTGTTACCGTACTTGCTAGTGAAAACTGACGTGTCTTTTTAAGCACGCATCTCAAGTGGCCGTTAAAGGAGTTCTTTTAAGGAGAAAGTATCCAAGTTTTTGGGGCTTGAATTGTTAAGAAGAACTACATGTTGTCCTGGCTTAAGACATGTAGTATCATTTCCTTCTTAAGTTTGTAAACGAAGTTCAATAAATGTAAATATATATTATGTTTCCGCTGTGTTAATTTGTTAACAATCAGTCACGTTAAGCCCCACCTAGGTAGGGTGTAATAGGTTGGTATTAAACCCCATAGTTTAAGGGATTCAGATAATAGAACTTAGTATCCAAGACTTAAACTAAAATATTGGGAGAAACAAGTATGCCATGGGTAATGAAACATTAGGAATTATCTATAAGAGTTCATTTCACTTCAATGATTATTATGATTTCATCAGGTTTAATATCTTTGATTAACATTTAATATATAACTTAGTTTTCATATTTGTGTGTATCTTTATCTGAATTGGGCTTATTTTAGTTTGAATTATGATTATAGATGTCAAACTTATCACTTTTTACACTTTTTACCGTTGAATTTAATGTTAATTTGGTTACAAATTTATGTCAACATCTCTTAAATTCGTAGTCCTAGTATACTTTTATGCTTAAAAGTCGAAGTGAGTATGTGTTTGAATCGAAGAACAACAACACACAAGTCGTTCTAGGAGTCGAAGCTGAGATTCTACTAAGAGACGGTGTTGACAGTGGTTTTGGGTGTCGGTCTTCAAGAGCTTCACATAGCTTGAAGAAGATGGTGGTGGTGGAGGACAAAGGTTGAAGAAAAAACGATGATATGGATTTGGGTTTGGTGGGTTTCATTTTCTTTTTCCTTTTTGTATTCTTTTTTTGCTTATGTATTTTTGTCAATTTTAAAAACTTTGACATAGAAGTAATTAACTGACATCCAAGCGGGGGACCATCTGCGTTACGCGCCGCTATACTTATTGGACCAAACTTGTAATTTCGCATACTTGAGAACCTAACCATAGTATGTGGATACCAAGGGACCTTCCGAGTAATTTACTCAAACTAAAATAAACAGTGAAAGAAATGTGACTGAGCATTCCAAGTTCTAACTAACCACCCAATTCCTCAAATAACTCAACGAATAATGAGCACTTAGTGTCGAAAATTCATCACAACATATACGTAAGAACGCGTATTCTAAACATATTTTTACATCAAATTAATTTCAACTCACGCTTACATCGTTTATTTTAATCAGAAAGGACTTTTATAACTTATTTTAATAAATGTATTTTCTATAAGTTAACTATTTTTGACTTTTGATATTAAAAACTTAACAAACATGTGGCTTACAAAATATTTAGGTGATTAAATTTAACAAATAGTTTTATAAAAATAGGCGGAGGTTCAAATGCTAACAAATATTTATGTGATAATCATGATAACCACTTTTAAACATAGTGTTACGTATACGTACTAAATAATGTTACACATATGTAAACACTATGTGTCACGTATATGTAACATTATTTGGTACGTATATGTAAGACTCATCATTTCCGTATTTATGTTCGAGATATATGTTCACTATACTTAAATACTCTTTTAAAAATTAAAAGAAAAAAATAATTTATAAATTATGTGATTATTTGATAGTGGTTAGCACGATTATCACATAAAAAGTTGGTTAGTATTTAAACCCTTTTCTATAAAAATGTAACTATCTTTTGACTTTTGATATTAAAAACTTAACAAACACGTGGCTTACAAAATATTTAGGTGATTAAATTTAACAAATAGTTTTATATAAATTTTACAATTTGCGTCTTTTAAGAATCTTATCAAACTAATGAAAGTGTAAGGGTCTCTTTGAAGAAAGAATGTAGTGCAGGGGTAAGCAAAGTAAAAGTTTTCTTATGGTCACGTCACGTGCTTGAGGTATACGACGTCGTTGCAATGGTTGTGTGAGTAGCTGTATCAGTAAACGGAGCAAATACTCAACGAACAAACTTTCAACCAACACCAAACACACAAATCCCCAATTGAAGAAATTGAGATCGAAAAATGGCGATTTCTGGTGATTTTAGGGTTTCTGCTGCATTAGGTCCTTCTCCTTCGAATCCTCTTCGCATCAATTTACCACCGAAGGTCTGAATTCTAAATCCGCTCTAGTTTTCAGTTTTGTTTATCTAAATTCAAAGAGACGTCGGTTAATGAATACATTATGTTCGGATAATTAGATATGCTTTCGGTTTTTTGCTACTTTATGTCGTGAATTTGGGAAATAGTTGATGAAATCGAAGAATTAATATTGTTGTCAAAATTAGGGTTTTTTTGCTGATTTGAGAGTATGTGCACTATCCGGTGATTCTGACATTAGTCTCTTGTAGAATTTGATGGTTTTCAGAAGCATTTAGGTATTCTCGCTAGTGATTTTTACACTATGGAAGGCAATGAGCAACACCTATTAGATGGTGGCTTTTTGTCAAATATAAATACAGTTAAATGAAGTGATGATTTAGAAAACAAAAAATAATATAAAGGAACATATCGGTTAAAAGATGCAGTTCAACTACCGGATAAACTTAATAACACTTTGAAGATGAATTATTGCTGATCTTTTGCAATAACATAATCGAATATTATTATTATTATCGAGGAGTGTTTTAGATATTTGATTGATACGTAAGTACAATTGTTAAGCCGCTCAATCATTAAGATGTTATGTTTATTATTGGACGTAGCGAGCCTATGGTTAAAACCATCCGTATTCGTTGTCATAGCTTATGGTCCTTTTGTTAACGGGTGTCTTTGATGTCTATTGCATATTTCAATCCTCAGAGTTAATTAAAAACAGAGACCATCACAAGATGGCCTAGTGGTAAGGCGCCAGAAAGGTCTCCCAAGAGACCTAAGTTCAAACCTTTCCTAGGTAAACATCTTGGATGGCTATCGCCATTCAAAAAAGAAATTAAAAAGAGAGCATTTGAAATTTTCACTTACAATTTAACTTTAGCTAACCGTTGTGCTCAATAATAAGCCTATAAAAGATATCTTCTACATTTTTCATTATAGAATGTATCTCTTTAAATACATTTTAACAAAATTTTTATGTATGATCCTACTTCTAGGAGTTGACCTCTCATACATTATGTTGTAGTGAAGTGATGTGTTTTTTAGAGGCGGCAAGATGGGTGGGTCGAAGGGGAATAAGTTGGTTTGTTGCCCCCCTCGTCTTGAGGTTTGGGTGTGTTTCTAATAAAAGTCGCCCTTCAAAAAAAAAAGAAGGGGAATAAGTCAAAATGGGTCAAGTTGGGTTAGGTTGACCTGCAAACACTTTTTGTCCATTTTGACTTTTTTTTGTTAAATAAGTGATGAACCATGATTACAACATAATACTATTAAATAATAATTTAAATCATTAATGAATACCTGCAAGCATTAAACGTAGACTTTGGACGACTTTCAACATGTTTGACCCCTTCCATTTTTAGGTATTTTTCTTACATGACCTGTTTGAATTAAAATACAACCCAAATCGACCCATTTATATAAGTAGATGGGTCGAAATGGCAATCTCTTGTATTTCTGAGACATATATCCTTCTTGAATACAGGTGGATTCTATTCATTTCATAAATGGCGGATCGAGTGTTAATGAAAGTATGTCTAAATGGCCATCTCCAATAGCACATGTGCAGAGCACACGATGCCATGCTAGACGACCTTTGGGGCTCATTAGTGACTATGAAATCTCTACAAGCTCCATTAACCTAGATGCAGAAAGCTTCCTATTGAATGCCATAAACTTGAATTTCTTTGAGCGGTTAAGTTTAGCGTGGAAAATAATTTTCCCATCTCCATCAATGGTCAAGAACTCAAATGCAAGTGTCGCTAAACAACGGTTGAAAATGATTCTTTTTTCTGACCGATGTGCAGTCAGTGAAGAGGCGAAACAGAAGATAGTCAGCAATATAGTCAACTCACTTTCAGATTTTGTGGTGATTGAATCTCAAGATAAAGTCCAGCTCAGCGTGTCGACGGACCCTGCACTTGGGACGATTTACTCGGTTACCGTGCCTGTGAGACGTGTGAAAGCAGAGTATCAAGAAGAAGATGGGGAGGGAACCATAACGGATTTTGAATATAAGGACAATGGGGAGACTTCTGGTTTGATGGATGTGAAGTTCGAATTTTATGTTCCAAGTGAATGATTTATTTCGTGTTTTGGGTGATCCAACTATCCAAGATTGGTATTGGTAAAACGAAAATCTTGAAATTTGTTATAATTGACAGCAAACTTTGTAAATATTTGATATTGAATGTTTGATGTTGTAATCTGACTGGGTTCTTTAGGTAAATGAGTTGAGTAAATTTTTTTATTATGAGTCAGTTTGAGTCTACTAAAATATACAATACAATAGATTAACTTGGTTAATTTGATTGGGACCAATTTGACTGTTTTACGAAGGTTTAACAACTTGACGTTGACACTTGACATGGTGCTATTGCAAGATTGATGTGATCTGAAAAAGCTTCAAGGCTTGATTTTCTTCTTGATTATATCATCTTTTTTGTTTGATTAAAGTGTAGTTGCAAGGCGTCAACAATGCATATTGTTATGAGTGACTAGCTTTTATCGTCAACTCGTGAGAAACGAAGGATATCTTTTTTATACACAGCTCGAGCAACAGGTAAATCAGGATTTAGCTGTGAACGAATGGAGAATTCTACAGCTTAATGCGGCTTAGGTGGGAGTATTTACGGGATGGGTGACAACGTGAAAAGCCTCCATGTGATTGACCAAGAAGACGAGCGTGAGCTTCTATGGGCAAAATGTATGATACTAGTTTGTATTGGGGGTAGGGTGCAACTCTAACCCACTCAATTTCATCACAAATTTAGGAAAACCGACAATTGTGTTCATTCAAGAGAGCACAACACACACATACTCGTATTAATTTATCATAATAAGACACAAGTGACATGTTTGTCTCCTCCCGATTGATCTATTAGTGACTTTGTAAAGGTCCACTAAACCAAATATCTACAACTTCGGATTAATAAATAATCATACTTGTTGTAGATGTCATATTGTGTTTATGTTGAAAGCAATCAACATAATGTGTATATCAAATAACCATTGAAACATCACTTGTAATTGCATTAAAACTAAACTATGTCGATATCAATAATAAAAGGATATGATCTCGGATGTTGTGGCTATGCAACTAACACAAATTTAAAATAACATCTAACTTCGTTTTAATTTTAATATTCATAAAACTTAAAATACTAAACTAAAAAAAAGAATATCATTTTGAAATGAAGAGTAAAGATACTTTCACAAACATCTATTGATATAAATTTCACGATACTATTACAATACTTACGTATAAGTTAATAGATCAGACATAAATAAATCAACCAGTTTATGAGAATAACCATTGCTTGCCTCTTCCTTTCGCTAGTCAAATGATTTTTAACATTGGATGGATTATTTGAACTATTGTAGGCCCGGTTTTCAAAACATTGTTCGATCAAGTATAATCTAATTGAAAAATGAAGCATAAAGACAAATACTGAAAAGATCGGGGATGTGATATGACAAAGAGTCATAAGCAAAGGGGCTTACAGCAATCAAACAAAAACTACAGGATATATCACAACAGAAATAAAAATCATGTAATGTGATCCAACGGCTAGGATTCAATCTCATTAAAACCACATAGCATCTCTTTGTACGGCTGTTCCATAAAACCCTAACATATCAGTTTCCACCCAACTCTGCAAACCTTACTCTTCGTCACTTTCTCCGTTGAAGTTTCCGTGCCGATTTTCAAAATATGTCCGACGAAGAGCATCAGTTCGAGTCAAAGGCCGATGCCGGAGCATCAAAGACCTTCCCTCAACAAGCTGGTACCATCAGGAAGAACGGTTACATCGTTATAAAGAATCGTGCTTGCAAGGTATCGATTTGTTATTGTTATAACGATTTTTATTTGAATTCTGGATCTGATTTACCTTTTATAAACTTTTTGGAGTTGTTATTATAGATCGTTTCTGTTAATTGTTATAAGCTATGGTTTTGTATGCGATTATTCTGGATAAGCAGGGTTGATTGTTTGAAAATCAGTTTTCATGTTATTGAATTAATTTTTTTGTTGCGAAGTTTTGGATTAAATTTTGTATTGATGATGTTTCGTAGATCAAAACGTTTATGGTAAATTGGTGTTCATTTGTTGATCTGATTATTATGGTCTTAAGCATCCATATCCTAAAAAAAAGATTTAAGTTAAAAGAGTCTTATTAACTAGAGCACGTATGCACCACATCAGTTTTTTTAAACCTTGTTTTATCCTTAAAATGATAAGCAAATGAACACTAAAATCTTAAATATACCAATTTCTTGACCATTTATTTAAAATTATAAGAGCATTCCGAGCCGAGTTTTTATCGTTATCCTTGTAATTACACTAAAAATCACTACCTTTTCTCTCTCTTTTTCAATTAAATAATACTTTTTTATACCTTTATCATTATCTTTTCTTTCTCCTCCGCTCACAACCAATTTTAAAAAATATTAAAAAATTTATATAGGTGAACAATGTTTTCACAAATATACAGCTCTTCTTCACTCATAACCACTTTAATCCATCCCTAAAATATACAGAATCCACTCACAAACATATACATAACCTGCTGTGAATGCTTTAAGGATAAGGAATGAGATGAGATTTCAAAAAATGAACAAATTTTTTTGTGAAATGATTGTTTTTAGTTAAATTATAAGGATAAATAATTCACTCACAACAACAACCATTTAAACCACCCCCTACACCCCCTAAAATATACATAACCCACTCACTAAGGATAAAGAATGAGATGAGATTTTAAAAAATGAACAATTTTTTTGTGAAATTGTTTTTAGTTAAATTTTGAGGATAAAGAGCCTGATGCAAATGCTCTGAGATGATTTACAGTGTTAACAAGATACGAAGCCTTAAATAAACAAAAATATGGAGCATGAATTAGCAAATGATCAGTAAATGAGATTTTGACTAGAAGCACTATTCGGTTTGAATTGTTACCTTTTAAAGAGTCCAATTTTGTAGGATGAAAACAATTTATGTCATGCGGTTCATGTTTTCATTATGAGCAAGTGATTAGATGTTTTTCTTGTTGATCATCATTTCTTGTGTGTTAAACTGTGTAAATCCTTTTTGAAGGTTGTGGAAGTTTCAACCTCGAAGACTGGCAAGCATGGTCATGCTAAATGCCATTTTGTTGCAATTGATATCTTCAACGGCAAGAAACTTGAAGATATTGTTCCTTCTTCCCACAATTGTGATGTATATTTTATATACCTCAGTGAGAAACATTTTCACTTATTTGGTATACATGTTTATGGTGTATGACCTTCTCCTTGATTGCAGGTTCCACATGTTAACCGTACTGATTACCAGCTCATCGATATTTCTGAGGATGGATATGTATGCACATTTTTTTATTTTAAATTTCTTTTGAATGTATAGTGTGCATATTCTGATGCCATACTTATTGTTTGTGTAGGTGAGTTTGTTGACTGAGAGTGGTGGTACTAAGGATGACCTCAAGCTTCCAACCGATGATACTCTGCTTACGCAGGTTTGTGGAAAGCATTTGGTTAATGAGGGTTTGATTATTTGTTAAATCTTGGTTAAAGCACGAGGGGCTCTAGAGGCGGTTAGGTACCCCCAAAAGCCGAGGCGCGTATGTACAACCAAATAAGCTTTATTTACAACCAGAGCCAATGTCTCTCTCATCTGTTTTACATATCAACCTTTTTATTAAGTAAACCTTTCATAGCTTTTTCATCCTTTCGGTTCTTTTTACATATCAGATTCATACAAACCCTAATTTTGACCCAAAAGTACATGAGGCATCAAGCACACATTTAAAAACCAAGAATTAAATATGCAAAAATACGCTTCAACAAAACAAAAACAAATACCATGATTTTGTTTGTAACGATGATCATGGACAGATAAGCGAATAAAGAAATATTCCAAATAATGTTTCAAAAACATATTTATATGTTATCTTTTATGAATATTAACTAGAGTGTTGTCCTAAATTTGTGCAGATTAAGGATGGTTTTGCTGAAGGAAAGGACCTTGTTGTGACAGTCATGTCTGCCATGGGAGAAGAGCAGATTTGTGCTCTCAAGGATATTGGTCCCAAGTAAACATGATTATTAGCTTTCATATGATGGTTTTTATGCGATCAAGGGCTGCTTCAGAACCGTATGCTCAAATTATGGTGGTGGTTACTTGAAGATATCTCTTAGGTTTCTGTTTTCTACGGTTTTTGTTTTGTTTCCAGTTTTTATTAATGTATTGAAGTCTTTGACATTTTGGTTGTTTGGAATAGGGGATATGTGTACTTTTTTATTGATCTGTTTTTAAATATTGACATTCCTACAACCTGATTGATAGGAAATCAGAGTATGGTAACGGGTAGAAATTGAATTAAGAAAGAAACGGACAGATTGACGGCTCGTTTCGGATAAAGGTTCACCACCAAAACAAACAATTGGGCTGCGATCTTTAACCGAAGATACATTTTCACCACTTCGGATAGAAAATCGTGTCTAAGAACACCACCCAACATGTCACGGTTGAGCTAGCATAGACGAATCAACCTTAACTCAAAATCCATAACACCAAACTTTTTCATACATAAACTAATCTCCCTTTAATTCCTTAAAAAATTATTACATATAGAAGTTTGGAAAAGATAAAAAACTAACCCACGTTTGCTTACATTTAGGGAATTAAATCAAAAAAGGTAAATAAACAAAACTAATTAAAGATAAAGAAAATAAACATTAAAATGGGAATTCAAATAACTACATCTTTGAATTCCCTATCTTTAATTAGTTTTGTTTTCCTTATCTTTAATTAGTTTTGTTTATTTACAACTTTTATTTTAATTCCCTATTTGTAAGCAAACGGGTTAGTTTTTTTATCTTTTCCAAACTTCTATATGTAATCATTTTCGAAGGAATTAAAGGGAGATGAGTATATGAAAAAGTTTGGTGTTAATTTTATCTTAATGGATTTTGAGTTAAGGTTGATTCGTCTATGCTAGCTCAACCGTGGCGCGTTGGGTGGTGTTCTTAAACACGATTTTCTATCCGGAGTGGTGAATCTGTATCTTCGGTTAAAGATCGCAGCCCGATTGTTTGTTTTGGTGGTGAATCTGTATCCGAAACGAGCCGTCGATCTATCCGTTTCTTTCTTAATTCAATTTCTACCCGTTACCGTACTCTGATTTCTTATCACTGATGTTCCTTGAAACATCAACTCTAAGTCTATTTAGAGTTTCTGAATCTATGTGATGTTTACCCCAAGCAATATCAGAATGACTAACTGTGTCTGTCTTTGACCTTGAGTAAACAACTTGGATAAACAGAGTAAAAGTTAACCTCTTTTTAAGAATATTTGCATGTTGGCTGGTGGTAGAGATAATGAACTTTGTGAATCTGGGCCAACAACATATATTTAATGAAGTGTAGATCTGTCTCGAGATCTTTTTATTTTTCTTAGGAATCAGAGTCCGTATAGTAAACACATGCACACAAACAAATATATAGAAACACAAGATGCAACTTTGATTTGGTCAAAGTGATCTAGGTTCACGGGTACGACTAAGGTTTCTTTTTTTTATTAGGTGCTCACAATTACATTGGTGAGATATCTATATCTATATTATATAATAAATAAAAGTTTTTCTTGTCACGTGTCGCCTCCATATTCATTCTCATCATATTTTTCTCGCTTCTCTCTCTTATTAAATACACTTTTTAATAACAATATATTTTTAAAGAAAATACTAATCTTTATATTAATAAATCTCCTGAAAAGTGTATGTGCTAACAAATTATATCGAATTTCACGGGTTTATTCAACCCGTGTAAAACACGAGTTTTTAAAATATAAATTTTTTATTATTTAATATATAATATTATATTTATTCAACCTGTGTAATACACGTGATTTTAAGCTAGTATATATATATATATATATATAATTAGATTAGGGTTAATGACTTTATTAACAAGAAACAAATAAACATGGAAACAAGCCACTAGGGCCGGTTGCCAATTACTCCTGTTGGCAAAATTTCAGACCCAAAACCGGCTAATCGGTCGTCCAAACAAAAGCTTCAACACAACAATCTTCCACTTGAAGGTAGAGGTGCACAAATAAACAGAAAGCGCCCTACCCGAACCGGAACTGTTCCGATTCCTACCCGACTCTAGGCGGACCCGGTCTGGGGTTGGAAAATTGGTGGTTCCTACTCGGTTTGGAAGAAATTACGCAAGACCAGCTCCTAACTAGACCCGGTTCAAACCGGCGATTATCGGTTTTTTGGGAAAAAAGTAGCCGTTATTTAACGGCTTTATAGCCGCTGGGAGTGGTTTTCTGGCTTTTTTTTGTTTTTTTGTTTTTAGCCCCCTAAGTTAGTATAAATATATGTTTAGTGAATTGGTTAAGTACCCAACTTGAAAACACAACATGAAAACAAGCCACTAGGGCCGGCTGCCAATTACTCCTGTCGGCAAAATTCCAGACCCAAAACTGGTCAATCGGTCGTCCAAACAAAAGCTTCAACACAACAATCTTCCACTTGAAGGTAGAGGTGCACAAATAAACAAGAAGCACCCTACCCGAACCGGAACTGTTCCGATTCCTACCCGGCTCTAGGTGGACCCGGTCTGGGGGTTGGAAAAAACCGGTCATTCCTACCCGATTTGGAAGAAATTACGCGAGACCAGCTCCTAACCGAACCCGGTTCAAACCGGTGATTATCGCTTTATTGGGAAAAAAAAAGTAGCTTGTTTTTGTTTTTTGTTCTTTTTGTTTTTAGCCCCCCAAGTTAGTATAAATATATGTTTAGTGAATTGATTGAGTACCCAACTTGAAAACGCAAGACTGAGCGAAACAAACGCAAACTTGTTCCACGCTATTCACTTCATTTTTCATACTTGGACATCGATTCTTAACATTCCAACTTCATTATAGAACCAACATTTCACATTTTTTCGGGTTCTAGATGAACTACTCTCCGGGCTTCCACTGCTCCTATTATTTTCCCTTTCCCTACCAACATGAAACATCTAAGAAGATGGTCCACTACTTGTGCTTTTCCGCCAAGTGTCTTTACCTAATAAATTATCTCGGATCCCTTCAAATGTCATACCACCAGCCCCCGTGGAACTTCTAACTACTGTTACAAATTCGGATCAACTATCAGGCAAAACAGATAACAATATCACAGCTTGAGTCTCATCATCAAACTTTATGCCCACAGATAATAACCTGGACATAATTGACTTAAAATCATTAATGTGAACCGTGATTGAGCTTCCCTCATGCATCTTAGTCATGAGCAATTCCCACATTAAGAATATTGTGTTAGCTGCAGATAGCTTTGCATACATGTTTCACAGAGCCAACATAATCCCACGCGCCGTGGTTTCATGCATGATGTTAAATGCGACCCTCCTAAGTGGCCCCTTAGTTTTCTTATCTTTCGACATCCAAGCATCCTCATGAGCTTTATCCATTCTTTCCGGGATCTCCTCCAGTTTCTCATCGAAGTCTTTCTGACCTAGTAATGTTTCTATTTACATTTTCCACTACGCAAAATTAGTACAATAGAATTTCTCAATCTGGATTTTCCCTTCTTCAGCCATTTTCTCAAACCACAATCTATTTACTAATCGAGTCAAGACTAAAAGTCGTGTTCAAACACAGCAGTGGCGCGGGTCTGAACTTGTCGGCTGTTCTATTGCACATTACCATTTCCCTAAGTCTCAAAAATACGTAAACAGTAAGTTTAATAATGCACCTAGAACTTGGTAACGATATCAAAACCGAAACAGAAGAAAACCTAAAGCAAAACAACATTGCTAATCAATTTCCCAGTGAATACTCCAACTAATTGAAAAGAAAAAACCGAAACTTTAAACATAACAAACAACCCCGACAACAACAATCGACCCGTCGGCAATCCCTTTTTCTCGGAAGTCGACGTTAAGACAATTACTCCCCATCTCTTAGCATTATCCCCTTTCTTATGGTTCCAACCCTATCAAGGGTATCAGAGACCCATCAGATTCTACCCCGCACGTTGCATGAGGCATATGGGTTAGCACTAATTCAAGACATCAATGACAAGAATTTAGTGGGGGCGATAACCACCAAGGGCAACTCTTAGGAAGAGAACGGAACAACAAGAATTACCCCTCCGACTAACGCTTCAAAACTTCCCTTGCTGCCAAGTCCAACAACCCGAACCACCAAGCCATCAACTTTTAAACCGAGGACTATTAGCTAGCGACGTTTGACGAATGAGGAACTCGAGTCGAAAAGGTCAAAAGGGAAATGCTTTTGGTGTACCAAAAAGTTTGTTCCGAGACATAGATGTAAGACAAAACAAGTGTACATACTCCAAGTGGTAGATGATGAAAAACAAGTAATGGAGGGGGTTGTTGCAGACGACGAAAAAAAGTTTCCTTGAATCACTTTTTGAGGGTAAAAAAGTGGGTTAAGAGAGGAGTATTGTTACGTGTCTTTTGGGTTTTTCATATTTTGCATTGTGTGTGTGTGTGTGTGTGGGGGGGGGGGGTCATATGGATTGTTTTCTGTTTGTTGAGGGTTATATTTGTAACTCTAGTTTTTATATATTGAATGAATTGTAACATACTGGGGGTATCCAAAAGTTAAGTTAATTACTCTCTATCTTTTAGCATTCTCTTCTTCCTTACAGTTCCAACCAGAAGTTAATTTAATTACTCCCTATCTCTTAACATTCTCTTCTTCCTTACGGTTCCAACCCTATCTCATTGGGGTCAAACTCTACCCTACGAAACTTAATCACTCCTAAGCTACCCGACTGGGTCAGGGTTTTGTATTTGTATTGGTTTTTTTAAGTTATTTAACACAGAAAAAAGGAAAAAAAATTAATAAAAAAATTTATGAACAACAGTTTAGTAAATATATTTATTATAATTATAATGTAACTGGAGTCCCAATTATTCGGTGATTAATATGTGTTTTGAGGAACACAATACCCAATTTTTAATAAGTGTACACTGATAGCTAAAGGAGTCTTCACTGGACTATAGTAGCCATCATGGATTATTTATTACATGCCACGCAGAATCTCTGACACAAGACGATTGAGGTAAAATACATGTTTAATTAATAAGCTGAAACAACTGCTTTCTAAGGATCTCCAAGTATGACATTCATGTTTCCAGGCCGTGAGAACACAACCTACGATCAACAATAGAAGGCAAAGTATTATGATCTATTAGTGTTTTGTAAGGATGATATATAATTGTTGGCAAAGCGAAAATGGTGACTCCATAGCAACCAATAACTTAGTAGACACAAATGTAATTAATGATTGTTAGAGGTAGATTATGTAAATATGGGTTCTATATAAACCCCTCTCGTTGTAAACCCTAATCTATACTATATAATAAATAAAAGTTTTGATATGACACGTATCATTCTTTTATGCATTCTCATCATTTTTTTCTCGATTCTCTCTGATATTAATTATACATGTTTTCTTTAATTATTTTTTTATATATTTTTCGCGCCTCTTATTGGCTATTAAATAATAATGATTTATATAATTTTTTTTATAAAACATTCTATTTAAAAAAAAATAGGTTTGTTCATAAAACGTTTTTATAATTGAACATTTCTTTCATTCTTTTTATAAAACATTTTAAAAAAATAACTATATAACATTTCTAGAATTTTCAATATTATGGAAACATCATTTTGAATCCTTAACATCATATTATTGATTTATTACTTAAGGTCGTTACTTATACCGTTATACGTAATTTCAGTCTTGAAAAATTCTTATAATTTCATGAAATTCTATTATTTTTATCGTTTAACTCGTGTAGTACACGAGAATATAACGTAGTCTATACTGTATAATAAATAAAAGTTTTCTCAGTGTCACGTGTCACCTTCATATTCATTCTTATAATTTTTTTCCGCCTCTCTCTCATATTAAATACACATCCATCTTTCTAATAATAATATATTTTTAAACAAATTATTAATTATACTAATAAAACACATTTATTTTAAATTATCTTATAAGAAACTTTGAAATCTAATTACATATGTTTTAATTCAAAGAGTAAATGAAGGTTAAATTACTTGAATAGTAATTATTTTATTTTCAAAACTCAATTATACATTAACTTTTACATATTTTTGGATTTTGTTTTCTATTGTTAGCATATGTAATTACATTTTTTCACCTATAAGATATATAAAAAATTTAAAAATTTTATTTATTAATATTTTTTCACACTGTGTAATATACAACTTTACACACACGACGTTTATCTTAATTAAACATGGGTTTTAGGAAAAGTATGCAGAGAAGAAGTACCTGATAGTCATCGAGCATCTCTGTCTTGAAGCCAGCAGCACAATAGTCGAAATATAACTCCCAGGTACGGATGAATTCTTGGTTAAAGCCCAGAGAAAGGATTTTGCTAGCAGTAATATAAATAAACAACAAACCAATCATCAAATGATAGCATTCAGGAATTGAAACAACCATTGACAAAATGATATTATCTTTTGTTCAATTTACCTTTGGTTTTTTAAGAAGTTCTCTCTCCAGCATCTGAGTGTTCGATAATAATGTATTCCTATCTTTTCCACATGATCGACGCTGCAATTTGAAGCATTTGATAAGATCTTTGATCGATGACACAATGTGAAATCATAACGACACACTTACCATAATCTGGATGATGTAGCCATAGCTGATGTTAAGCTGTTAAGTGAAGGTAGGTTGCCTCCAGGAAATATGTATTCCCTAACAAAGCCTGGTGAGCGCCTGATCACTTCATACTTTCCATCCGGGACAGATACGAACTAAAGATATTCCAAACAATTTATTTATCAAATTGTTAATATTCTTGAAATGTTAGTAAAGTCTAAAAAAAGGGAAAAATACGAAAATGGACATTTGGCCAAGAAAATACTAAAAAATGGACATTCTTATTTAGCCTACTGTTTTATGGACATTGTTCTTGCGAAAAGGCTAAAGACGGCTAAGCTAGCCGGCTAAAATTTCCGTGCCAACATTCCATTTGTCAGAGTACGAGCCAATAAGAATGTGACACGTGGCACGGAATTTTGGAATTTCCGTGCCAAAATTCCATTTGTCAGAGTACGAACCAATAATATGCCGACACGTGGCAGGCTAATTAGCCGTCAAATAGACGGCTATAGCCGTCTAAATAAACAGTTTTAGCCTTTAGCCGTCTAAATAAACATTTTTAGCCTTTAGCCGTCTAAATAAACAGTTATAGCCGTCTATTAGAAGGCTAAGCCTCCGAAATTTTTCGAAATTTTTAAAAAATGTTTTCGGAGGCTAAGCCGTCTAATAGACGGCTATAACTGTTTATTTAGACGGCTAAAGGCTAAAACTGTTTATTTAGACGGCTATAGCCGTCTATTAGACGACTAAGCCTGCCACGTGTCGCCATATTATTGGTTCGTACTCTGACAAATGAAATTTTGGCACGGAAATTTTAGCCGGCTAGCTTAGCCGTCTTTAGCTGGCTGTCATGACCAATGTACATGAAACAGTAGGCTAAATAAGGATATTTATTTTTGATTATTTTTTTGGTCAAATGTCATTTTCGTATTTTTCCTCAAAAAAATACATAAATCATTATATTAGAAATAAAATTTGTATATTTAATTAAATAAAAAGTGTACATAAATGACAGATAAAAATGATTTAATTTGTATATTAAGGTATACCATCTTAAGTAGAACTCTTTGTTATACTGGTTGTAGTGATTCTTTTTAATCTTCGAAATTGTTGATAAATGTACCATCGCATAGTACATTTAGGTTTACGTAGTGTACAAATTATTTTGAGGTATTGTACTATGGTATGATTATTTGTTCCTTATGATTCGTTCATTGTTTAGCTTTGTTCGATATATCATATAGTCATTCTCAAACTAAATTCTATTTTCCATATGGTTTTTTATCTTCCTTTTTCTTATTGATATTATTACCTAGGCTCAATTGATAGGTTTGGGTAACGAGGAGAGTTTAAGGAACGGGTTGTGTTCAGAATAAAGGTGAAACGGTCAATAGACTTTGATATGATTAATTATTAGGGTACTCGGGGCATCAAGCGGGTAGGGGCATTGGGTAATTCGGGTACGTCGGTAACACCACCGCAAGCCATTTGGGTAGTGGCTGCGGGAGGGGGTCGGCTAGTGTCAATTCTGTGCGAATTCCATGATCCCTCCAGACTTTTAATTGTTTTATGTTTTGTTATACTTATTTATGTTATGAAATTGATTAATATTTGTGTTTTTAAATATATAACTTAGTTAATTTAAAAAATGGAAAAAAAGAGAAGTAGGGTAATTAGGGTTGGGTATTTGTGTCCCTACTACTTAGCGTGCGTACTTTGGGTTGAATTTTGGTAAAAATGAGATGACTATCAATCATTGGTTGGAGTCATTTGGGTACTCAATTTCAAAACTTGGGTTTTAAAGGGTTGTAATGTTTTCTAGTTTGGGAAAACACTACAGAATAGTAACCAAGTCTCAATTTCCCACGCATGCGAACGCACTGGTGTCCCAGCCCGCCATCAGTCCAGGGAAACCCACCACCCGAATACTGACTGTGAAAGTGAGACTCGAACTCATAAACTTCGCATTGAAAGGCCATGGAGTCACTAATTGATCTAGGGCTCATTGGGTCGTTTAGTGTAAATGTGACAGGTCATTCCATTCCGGGGGGGGGGGGGGGGGGTTTGATGGGTGTTTTCAAGTTGTACTTTTGATAAGAACATCTTTTGATGATTTTAATAACGCAATATATGATCTAATCGAGATACCTGTAGGACAAAAATCCCATCCTCCACCAATACGGATTCACAACATCGAAAAAACTCTTCGTAGTATTCATGTCCAACATGTTCTATACTTCCACTGAAAATAGACATTTCTTTCTTAGATTATGTGTAACCACTAAACATATGTGTTATAACTAACATTGAAACTATAAGCACTTTATCAAAGATGGGTAATGCTCCAACTCACCAGGATATTATCCTATCACATTTGTAAGTGTCAGGTAATTCCCTATAATCACATAGTAGAAATCTGATTCGGTCCTGAATGATTAATTTCCATAAGGAACTCATAGAAAGGAAGAGAAAGAATCCAAAATAAAATCTTCATTGTAATCTTGCAAGCAGTTACCTGTAGACCAGCTTCCTTCACTTTACTTTCTGCATATTTTTTTTGCTCTTTTGCGAGGGTGATGCCGGTGTATTTGCATCCAGTTTGTTTGACTAGTTCAATTGCAAAGCCCCCCCAACCACATCCTATGTCAAGAACTTCATGGTTTTCTTTAACTCTTGCCTACACAAGTTTTAAAAATGACATTATTGTATGAAACAATACACTTTTAGGGACATATATAAACCCATTTTAGTGAAAATTGTTTTCTGGAAAATGGAAAGTAGAAGCAGGCAAACACTCACTTTTTCAATCAATGTAGATATTTTTCTCATCTGTGCTGTTTTCAAGTCCTCATCCTCGCTCTATTGAAAAGTATTACATTCAGAAAGTGTTATATACTAATTAATGGAAAACCAAACAATATATATGGTGCAATCTTTGCGATCATAACCTTGAAGATTGCACATGAGTATGTCATGGTCTCATCCAAGAAGAGAGAAAAGACTTCGTTACTCTAAACAAACATGAAAATAAATATATTTTAATAATATAAGTCATAGATGTGGATTATGAAGATGCACTACAAGAATGTTTAGCTGTTACGACAGAGCTATTACGACAACATATAGTCGTCGGGACAACCATGTAATTACGACGACGTGTAATCAGCATAAATCATTTAAAAAATTTATGAAGATGCACTACAAGAATGTTTAATAATTACACCTTTTACGACGACATATCGTCGCAAAAGGATTTTTAAAAATTTAATAAATATTTGTTTTTAAAGAGGGTTTAACCTTTTGGCAAATTTTAATTGTTTTTAATAAGAAAGTTTACCCCTTTTACGACATGTCGTCGTAACCGACCATTCTATGTCTACGACTCTTTCCCGACGACGTTTTGGAGCTTAGCGTTGGAGTTACGCCGACAAGATCTATTACGACGACATGTCGTTGGAATAGCTTATTACGACGTCGTAACATGTAAACTTTATTGTAGTGATGGTAAACTATTTGCTGAAAAATATTTGTAAAAGTAGGAAAATGGTATTGAATATGATAAGAAACTTTCACATGCCACATCATAGTGGTGAGAAATGTTACTGGGTGCTTGAGTAACTGTATTTTTCCTCATAACATGGTGAAAGAAATTCTTTGCAGATGATATTCCTGCTGTTAGAAATATCGGTGTCCACCATCCTCTAAAACAACACACAACGTACTTGATTAATATTGTGAGTAAATATCAACCGTACATGTGACACGCATACGGGAGCTCTAGTTACCTTTTTTTAATCCATGAAGCAGAACTTTGCAAATCACTATTAACAATAAGAAGCTGCAACCGAGAAAAAATTAGTACGAAACCATGAAAGGAACCTCTTGAATATCAACAATCGAACATACCATTAACATATGTAGAAGACCTTCATTTTTATCAATGACTGAGAAGTCTTCATTTATGTACGCATCGGCAAGACCTAAATCAGATTTTGTGACAATCTACAACACATTTTTAGCATGGCAAAACATTTACACAAGGTATGTCACTAAGTAATTGAGGTAACATGTCCATGTTGTTGATGTGCTAACTTTATAACAATAAATAAAAAATCAAAAAAAGGAATTAACATTGTAGGTGACAGGCAAAGCATTAACCTTCCAATAAAATTGGGGATTGTGAACTTTTAGATAAACTTTTAACGAACTTTTCCTTTTGGTTCCTTCAAAGGTGAACATTGTACCCCCTTCTTCAATTATACTGCAAAACGTAAAAACTTCATAAAGTCCATGGGTGATTTAGACAATAGGCTAATGTTTAGGTGTCAATGTCTCAATGTTATTTGTTTCAAGTACTATTGGAGGAGATGATATTACGAGTTGCAAGATGTAAGAGTGCAAACGAGATTTGGTATGCGCTCAAGAGAACGCACGTTGGTGTGGACCGAGTACAGAAGGCACGTCTTCAAACAATATTGATTCATTCACCGCAAAGCTAACTAGTATTGTCATCAGGGCAAGTGGTCTTGGATCAACATTTGATCAACAACTTTAGTGTGGAAACGACTAAGTTCTATGCCAAAGAGGTTCATTAAAATTATTGCGACCATTGAACAACTTATTGATCTAGAAACAATAACTCTGGATAAGATAATTGAAAGATTGAGGACCAATCTAATGAATGAAGGCGTAGTAGGCAGTCAAGACAAGCTCTTGTTCATATGTCATGACAACAAGTCGGGTCATGGAAAATGCTTTGGAAACCATGGACAATGGAGATTTAGTTCATCACAAGGCAATTGGTGTGATGGAAAGATCATACAAGAAAAAGGAGAAGGAGTTCCTTTATATGATAACTTTAAAAGAAGGAAATATTACCTTAGAAATTAAAGAGATTAGGGAAGTAAAATGTTACAACGGTTAGAACTTTGACATTATGCAAGAGAATGCTGTCAGAAAGAATAAATACAAGAGAAGTCAAACTTGGTGCAAGAGGATGAGGAACTAAAACTTTTTGATGTTTACCAGAGATAAAGAGAAGTATGCAGATACTTCTTTAAATGAGAAAGAAAGCAATTTTTGTTCTCATTATCTAAATATTTTAATCATAAAGAACCAGAATGGATGGGATTAATCATCCAAAGCAATCAAGTTCTAGAAGAAAAAAGATTGAAGGATTTAAAGATGGAAATAGAGATGGTAAAAAGAGAAAAATTGAGTTTTGGAAGTTAGATATGCTACATGACTTTGAGGTAAAGAAACAAGAACTCAAGATGAATTGAGGAATAGAATTTGAAAGACATATGCATGGAAGAGAGAAAACATTTGAAAACAAGACAGAAAGTGAATTAGGAAGTATAAAATACTTGAAAAATGTTGCAATAGAAAAGATAAAAGTAGAAAGAGCATGGTTAAATATTGAAAAACATAAATGTTTTACAAATCAGAAACATCAAGAAAATGAAGAGATATCATTAAAGAATGAATTATCACCGGAAAAAGGGATTGTTAAAAATGTTGAATCAAGTTACAAAAGGAGCAATCTAGAAGCTGTTAGTGACTTACCATCCGAAGATAGAGCAGTCAAAATTCAAGAAGGTGGCATACAGGTTAAAGTTAATGAAGACATTGAAAGGTTTGTATATATTCAAGACAAAGATCTCTACATGGATCTTCTACAATATGCAAATAAAAAAAAAGGAGTGATGATGATGTTAAAATTCAATAACACACTGATGGGTTAATTTGTGAGCTGCTGCATATGGGTCAAAATATTTGTGCATGAGAGGAGCATGTGGGCAACAAAGAATTCAAGTTTCTATTTAGTATTTTTCTAGTTATTTTAATTCTAGTTTGACTAGTTAAAAGTTGTTAGGAAGTAACGAGTATTTTTCCTATTTTTCGTGTGAACGTTGGTAGTGGTAGGATCTCTTTATCATTATTTATTTGCATGTAACTTCAGTTCTTATTATTAATTCCAAGAAAGCCTTCGGCCATATACCTGTACACCATTTTACGCTTTATATTTCTGTTGTTTGTGTATCAACAGAATCGTAAGTCTTACATGCTGCTTTGATCTCCAATTCTTCAATTGGTATCAGACAGTGGCGGATCTAGAACAAAAGTTCAAGGGTAGCGGAATTTGTTTTTTCACCGTACTTTCATGTAATTTTTTTTTACGTTAACATCAGTGGCGGAGCTTTAAAAAAACGTAGGGGGCCGGAACTATAGAACTTTCGGCTTAATACATATAAATTACACACCACTGAGTGAAAAATCGGCCGAATACGTAAATATAAACACTTTTGAGTGAAAAATCGGAGGGAGTGTCAGGACCCCCCCGGGCCCTCACTATCCCCCGCCATTGGGTAACATGCGACTGGCGAGGCGGACTGCAGAGGTGGAGGACTGGGGTTTGGCGGAGGCGGTGCCGGGCGGTGGTATCAGCTCAGGTCGAGCGGGTGATCGAGTGGTCGGTCTCTGGATCTCACAGTCTCACTGTTCCTGCTCTCTATCTTTCTTTTTGGCCGACCGCTTGGGTAAGTTGGGTTTGAGAATTGAGAATTTGAAGTATTGTGTTTTAATAAAACATTTGGTCTGGCTAAAACACAAATGTTTTATTAAAACCCAATCGCTCAAAACCTTTACTAAAATGTGGGGACTTTTTATAAAGTATTAGGTTTTTTATAAAATTATAGATTTTTTATGAAGTGTTGAGCTTTTAAAAAAATTTGAGGGGTAACATAAATTTTGCTCAGGGGTAACCGGATACATAAAATGGTAAAAAAAAATATTTTTTTGCACTACGCATAAAAGTTGAGGGGTAGCGGGGGCTACCCCTACCCCCAAGGTAGGTCCGCCCCTGGTATCAGAGACAGGTCTCCAAGATGTCTGACTTTCAAGTTGTTGGCGGTGTGAAGAAACTCAATGCCTAGAATTACAATTATTGGTCCACCTGCATAAGTTTGTATCTACAGGGTCAAGACTTGTGGGAAGTTGTTAATGGTGCTGAGACAGAACAACCGTTGTGGGAAGACGCACATGGAATACTCAGAAAGTGGAAGGTCAAAGCCGGCAAAGCGATGTTTGTGATGAAGACGACGGTAGAAGATGATCTCTTGGAACATATTAGAGATGCGGTGACACCGAAAGATGCATGGGATGCTTTATTGGTCTTGTTTTTGAAGAAGAATGATAGTAAACTACAACTCCTTGAGAACGAATTACTCTCGGTTTCTCAAAAGGATCTAACGATTCCGCAATACTTCCACAAAGTGAAGACGTTAAGTCGGGAGATCGGGGAACTTGATCTACAGGCGAGGATAGGTGACGCGTGGTTGAAACGCATCATCATTCACGGGTTAAGGCCAGGGTATAGGAGCTTTGTAGCAGCAATCCAAGGGTGGCAGACTCAACTGACCCTTGGTGAGTTTGAAAATCTTCTTGCGAGTCAGGAGGCATTATCGAAGCAGATGGGAGAATTGAATGTTGGCTCTTCAAGCAAGGTTGAAATTCAAGCCATGTATGCAGATAAAACCAAGGGAAAGAGTAAGTTTCATTCCCGCAACCGAAGCTATGACCGGCAGAAGCATTATGATTAGGCTGAGAAGCATTCCTGGGAGGCCGATCGAAATGGTCATTCAACCGAGAAAAAGAACCGAGGCAAGAAGTTTCCCTTTAAATGCTATGAGTGGTCAAAGAGGGCACCTAGCCAAAAACTGCCCAACAAAGCAAACTGACCAAGGCAATTCCGATACAATTCAAGACGAGGAACCGTGGGATGTTGAGGCATGTGTGGCCCAAACCGAGGATATAGCCATGGCGTTCATGGCTACTACTACAGAGAAACGGGAAAATAAATTAGACGAATGGATCGTCGACTTTGGGTGCTCAAACCATATGACCGGGGATAAGGAGAGACTTACAAATTCGACTAAGTATGGAGGTAGTCGGGTCGTGGTAATAGCCGATAACTCTAAACACTCTATAGCTCACATTGGAAATGTTGTGTTTCCGTCAGAAGATCGGAGGCACTATCTAAAGTTGAAGGACGTGTACCATGTTCCCGGGATGAAGAAGAATCTTCTTTCGGTTCCACAACTTACCTCAGATGATCATTATGTGGTGTTTGGTCCTAAAGATGTGAAGGTATATCAACACTTTGAAACGCCTTCGATTCCTATCCTTCAAGGACATAAAACAAATTCTGTTTACGTCCTTTCCGCCGAGTCCGCTTATGTGGAGAAGACTAAGGGAACGCAAAATGCCGATCTTTGGCACCAAAGATTGGGACATGTTGGATATGATAAATTGGCTCTCATGATGGAAAAGGAGCTTGTGAAGGGGCTGCCACAACTAATAGTGAATAAGAACTTGGTGTGTGCAGGATGTCAATAAGGCAAGGCAAGTCAACAACCCTTTCCGACTTCATATTATCGAACCGATGTGGCGCTAGGTCTTGTCCACTCTGATGTGTTTGGTCCGGTCAAGCAGTCGTCCATTCGAGGTATGAAATACATGGTGACTTTTATTGACGATTATTCACGATATACATGGATCAATTTTATGAAGGAAAAGTCAGAAGTGATCACCAAGTTTAAAGAGTTTGAGGCCAAAGCAGAGAGGGAGACAGGCCAGAAAGTTCGTTGCTTAAGGTCTAATAACGGGGGAGAATATCTCTCAACTGAGTTCGATCATTACTTGATAATGAAAGGAATAAAGCGCCAACTCACTTGCCCGAACACACCTCAACAAAATGGTGTGTCCGAACGCAAGAACCGTCATCTAGCCGAAGTAAGTTGAAGCATGGTGCATGACAAAAATCTCCCCGGACGTTTTTGGGCAGAAGCTATGAGGATGGCAGTGTATGTCACTAACCGTATCCCATATCAAAGTATGCAGTACACATCCCCATTTGAAAGGTTGTTTAAAATTAAACCAAATGTTAATTATTTCCGGGTTTTCGGGTGTGTGTTACGTATTTGTTCTTAATCACCTCCGTCACAAAATGGAGAAAAAGGAGGTTCGTTGTGTGTTTGTAGGTTATGACCCGGAAAGGAAGGGTTGGCGTTGTTGTGAACCAAATTCGGGAAAAATCCACGTCTCCCGTAACGTGGCGTTTGATGAAAATTCATCGTGGTGGGGACCCGACAGTACTGTTATGGAGGATTCACAACAGCTGATTGAAAATCTTGAATCATCCAAAGTGAAGCTTCAATGTTCAAATGAAACAGAAAACAACAGTGGCGAAGTGGAAGGTAGTGTTGAAGCCACGGTTCCAAATCAAACAGTGAGTAATGATTCTTCCAATGCAGAACCTGAAGCAATAGTAAGAAGGTCTCAAAGACAAAAGAAACCCAACCCGAAGTATGCCAACGTTGCAATTGTTGAAGAGGTGCTATAAGAACCCGAAACATACCTTGAAGCCAGCAAGAAAACAGAATGGTTGAAGGCGATGCAAGATGAAATGGACGCGTTGATTCGTAACGAAACATGGGCTTTGGTAGCAAAGCCTAAAGATGTGAAACCGATATCATGCAAGTGGGTCTATAAGGTGAAACAAAAAGTCGATGGCTCTGTGGAGAGATACAAAGCACGCCTTGTAGCTCGGGGCTTTTCACAACAAATCGGGATCGATTACGAAGAAACCTTTAGTCCGGTTGCCAAGCTCACAACAGTTCGAGTATTGTTAGCACTAGCTGCAAGCAAGGGTTGGAAACTGTTTCAAATGGACGTCAACAACGCTTTCTTGTACAGTGATCTCGATCATGTTATTTATATGGAACAACCGACGGGATTCGAAAGTCAAGATAATCCTGATTATGTTTATAAGGTGAAGAAGGCGTTATACGTGTTGAAACAGTCACCCCGTGCGTGGTTTGGAAAAATATCGGAGTTCTTGGTGCAGAGTGGGTTTCAAATGTCACACGCCGATGCAAGTCTTTTCGTTAAGAAAGTTGATGATAGAGTGGTAATAGTGCTTGTATACGTAGATGATCTAATCGTTACCGATGATTTGGATGAGGAGGTTGAGCAACTAAAAGGTAATATTTCTATTCATTTCAAAATGAAAGATTTGGGTAACTTGTCATGTTTCCTTGGTTTAGAGCTGAAAGATAGAGGTGATGGGTTGGTACTTCACCAAGGAAAATATTCAAGTGATATGCTAGAGAAGTTTAATATGCTTGTGTGTAAGCCAGCAACTAACCTATTGGATCCGAGTACCAAGTTGTATTCATATGAAGGAAAGCTTTTAGATGATTCGACAATATATTGAAAAATGGTGGGAAGTTTGATTTACCTTACCCTTACACGACCCGACATCGCTTTTGCAGTCGGGGTTTTGATTCGGTTCATGCAAAGTCCTCGGAAACCGCATTTGATTGCATTGCGACGCGTATTGAGGTATGTAAAGTCCACCGTTGTTCGAGGAGTAATGTTTAAGAGGGAGTCGGATCCGAAGCTGATGGGTTTTTGTGATGCGGATTATGCCGGGGATTTAAATGAAAGAAGGTCGACTACCGGGTACGTTTTTATGTTTGGGTCAAGTCCGGTGTCTTGGTGTAGCAAAAGGCAACCTACGGTGTCGTTATCAACAACCAAGGCTGAATATCGGGCAGCCGCAATCGCGGCTCAAGAATGTGTGTGGTTGGTTCGGCTCTTGGGAGATTTAAATGAGAAAGTAAACTACCTGGTACAGTTGTTATGTGACAATGAATCTGCTATTAAGCTAGCTGAAAATCCCGTGTTTCATGCCCGAACGAAACACATTGAGATACATTATCATTCTATACGAGGGAAGGTTTTAACGGGTGAAATTGACATGGAACCGGTGGATACACGAGAACAAGTAGCGGACATGCTCACGAAGAATTTAACAGGTCCGAAGCTGTTGAGTTTCTGCAAAGATATTGGTTTAACTCACTGTGATATTGAGAGGGAGTGTTAAAATTCAATAACACAGTGATGGGTGAATTTGTGAGCTGCTGCATATGGGTCAAAATATTTGTGCATGAGAGGAGCACGTGGGCAACAAAGAATTCAAGTTTCTATTTAGTATTTTTCTAGTTATTTTAATTCTTGTTTGACTAGTTAAAAGTTGTTAGGAAGTACCGTGTCTTTTTCCTATTTTCCGTGTGAACGTTGATAGTGGTAGGATCTCTTTACCATTATTTATTTGCATGTAACTTCAGTTCTTATTATTAATTCCAAGAAAGCCTTCGGCCATATACATGTACATCATTTTTCGCTTTATATTTTTGTTGTTTGTGTATCAACAGAATCGTAAGTCTTGCATGCTGCTTTGATCTCCAATTCTTCAGATGATAGAGCTTGAGATTAGAAGGGCAATTGAACCATAAGTGTTCAACACTTGTTGGGTCATTTATGTAATTATTTAAAATTGTATTAGGAGTCCGTTATGTAAATATTATAAGTCAAATGGCGTATGTGTCGTCGTTTCAGATTGTAGGGTTATATACCTGAATTTTCAAGTCTTTAAAGAGTTATGATCTTTGTTATCAAATTCAGTACTTTGTCTTATTGTTCAATTGTGTTCATAAGGATCTTGGGCAACACACATATTATAAAATTTGATTCTGGGATCCTACAAGTGTGTTGTAAATTGGAAGTACTCACTGCATCATTTAAATTGATCATCAACAACTGGAGTTTGAGTATATAGATTTGACAGAAGCTATAAGAGAAAGAATTGCCTTCGGGCGTGTAGCGCAAGTGGCTTTGGAAAGTAGGTTAGTAGTGTTATGCGAAATGTGGGGGAAGAACCCCGGTTCGAAACCCACATCCTACATCCAATTCCATGTTCGACGCGAGTCCGACCCGCTTCGTCCCTGACGAGTGGGCTTTGCCTCCGGTGGCTTGGGTGTGAGGCAGCCTGTCACCGGCCGGTTAGCGAGTCCGGTAAACTCGTTTATAAGAGAAAGAATTTGGATGAAAGGGATAACATCAGAGTTGGGGATCAAGAGGCCTAGTGGATTTATTGTCTAGAATTTCATATGTATATATTAAAGTGTGACTCACATTAAAGTTCCAATAGCAATAAAATCTTGAAGAAAGTTAACAGCAAACGACCGTGCACCAGCTTCCATCATAGAGGGTACCATCTGTTTAGGGTTGTTTAGAATTTCATAACTCTTATTAAGCAAGACGTTTGCTGCAACAATACCCGCCTATACAACACATTAAAAATCCTTGTCAGACATCTTTTTATTCTTTACACTCTATATATGATGTTCCATAGATCCCTTAAGTAGATCAATACAATTGCTGAATAAGGTTTTATGTACAAATTAAGTTAATTACCTTCACTCCATCCTCATGTAATCCATAACCTATCAGAATTAAGTATTAGTTTGCTTCATATATTGGCGAAAAATGTAAGTTGGTTGTCTATATAAGTTATAATACCTTGGTATGCTCCACAAAACACCACGTTTCTCTTTCCTTGAATGGTATGAAGCTCAAGTGAAGCTTTTGATGCAGCAACCGTTGGAACTGGACGTCCAGTTGACCACTTAAGCATCGTACTCTCTGGGGTTCGGGGTGGGTTGATTGTAACAAGATAAGGCTGTCCCTTGTCACCAATGTTCTGCATTTTAATATAATTAATTGAATGGTTGTTGCAACAGAAAAATATGACCACTACTCTCGACATAGTTTGTTCATGTAATACCCTAGGACATATTGTTGGAAATCAGACCCAAGAATATGAACACGGAATTTGATCTCAACCAAGATCGACTCTTTCTTTTTATTATAAAGTCTTGACTTAAAATTAGATGGGACCCTAACAATATATTTATAATAAATAAATCATAGTAATTCTACTCAAATACTACTCTCAAATATAATCTAATACTAACTCTAGCAAACTATAAATAAACATAAAATAACTTTATTTAAACATTCAAACTATTAATTAAATAATATTTAATCAACTATTTCTGGATCACCCCTTCAACTTTCACGTTCTTCCGAACCGACCCCTCTTTTTTCGTATAAGCATGACTAACTACTTCACATACAACATGTTTCTTGACTTGCACTCATAACACAAATTATTTACCTGAAGGCTTAATCCTTCTGAGAAACATTTTCACCTATGATAATTGCATTCAATCTCAAGTAGATTGATGTGTTCCAATATGATCTCAAAGTAAATTGAACTAGGTATTCACACAGGTTCTACATGATCTTGGTATGTTTTTCAAGTTTCATGCAAGGGCTCTCTGCCTGAATAAATTATCTGATGTTAAAAGTATAACCTACAAAAGCATGTTAGATACCTGGATTGCATTGAGCCAGTATGTTAAACATACTTCGTTATCCAAAGTTCCACGGAAGTTACATACACTCCATGCTGTCTTGTTTTGGGGCATTAAGTTTGTGTCACGATGTAGAAACATATCACTGCAAATAAGAGTTTAAAGAGTTGGAATGCATTTCAAATCATCTAGGAAAGGGTATGATGAGATCGAATTAAGAAACGCATGTGGGAAGTTTATATTACAACCCATGAGGGTGAGCATACCTATAGGCGTAATTAAAAGCGCCAAGTATTATTTTTTCTTCATATGAAGCTTGTTCTCCTATCATTCGTAGAGCATCCGGTGCATGTGTGGCTATTATGCATCCATTACACCTTTCTTGAGAGCCATCTTCACAGATTATCAAACAACCTGTTCGCATTTGTTAACATTCATACTTGTTCAGCTATGACTTATTCTAGATATATTCATCAGCATGATGAAAACGACAAAGAAACCGGACCAACTTTAGACTATTTACACTTTGATCCACTCACTTTTAATCAAACTTGTTCAAATAATATTCAATCCATAACTATTTGACCAAGTTTGATTAAAAGTTAGCGGGTTAAAGTGAGAATAGTCTAAAGCATGTTTAGGACGTTATTTAGAATATAATTAAGTAGAAGGGTAAGAATGTATAATAAACCAAAGTCTAAATCTGATTGTACATACGTAGTCGTTTAAGTCAAATTAGGGCAAGTCGAAAGAAGTGATGCTTTCATACATCGTGTCGTTTCATCGTATGGAGTCTGATACATGTATCAAGAACAAGTCAAGGGTAACGATTCCTAGCAATTTATATTCGAAATCCTAATTGTTTATAAGAGATCTTGGGCAACAAACTAGGTCTATATTGTAATCACTATTGATAGAGACCCGTTGAGCGGGTTAGACTCCAAGAAATACAGAGAAGAAGAGAGACATAAACTTGAGACAATTTTCTAATCTTTTTCCTTCATATCCAAATAGTAAACAAGCCTTCTTATAAACTAAACAAATAACCGAACTAAAACTACCCACTAATTATAATATGCATGAACATGAAATAACTTCAAAACAAATAAGGAAAACATGCAAAGCAAAACCCACGTTCTAAACATGGAGGTATACTAATGGATGGCATGGGATCATGGATGTTAAGGACCGGTACGTATCAATAATCAGCGCCTAAAAAACGTCCTTGTCCTCAAGGACGGAATGGAAATACCACGGTGGTCGCCACTCACGTCTTCCGGTGGCATTTGGTTCAGTCTCCACGAGACGCCATGGTGGCCGCCAATCACGTATTCCGGCTGCCTTCGTTTCCTCGTGGTTCAATGGCAAGATATGGGGGTTGTGGTTGCTGTGGTGGGTGCCATGTGTGGTAGCATGTGCACATGCGTTGTTGGGGGCTAGTTGGGGTTGTCGATGGGTGTTATTTGAGGTTGGTGTTGGTGCTGTTTTGGGGTTTGGTTTGGGTGAGTTTTGAGGTGCTGGCGGGGCGGTGGAAAAGGGTCGTTTGGGCATCGTTTTGGGGGCTGTTTGTTGGTGCTGACGGGTGCGTTTTTTGGATGCGGATGAATGTAGTTGATGTAAGAATGGTTTCGGAGAAAAGTGCTTGGGTGGCGCCCAAGGAGGTGGTAGTGGCGGTTCGGGGATGGGTGGTGCGGTGCCATTCACTTGTGAGACGTAACAATCAACTTGCCAACAGAAGTGTGCAACCTTGGCGGCGAACCAAGCCTGAAATTCTGGTGACACCCGTCAGGAAGGAGAACGGCTCGATGAAAGCACCATTGATAGAGACCCGTTGAGCGGGTTAGACTCCAAGAAATACAGAGAAGAAGAGAGACATAAACTTGAGATAGTTTTCTAATCTTTTTCCTTCATATCCAATTAGTAAACAAGCCTTCTTATAAACTAAACAAATAACCGAACTAAAACTACCCACTAATTATAATATGCATGAACATGAAATAACTTCAAAACAAATAAGGAAAACATGCAAAGCAAAACCCACGTTCTAAACATGGAGGTATACTAATGGATGGCATGGGATCATGGATGTTAAGGACCGGTACGTATCAACTAGTGTCCCGGTAATTTATATGTGTTGTACAATATTGAATACATGGTTTCTATGTCAAGAAAAAGGGTATTTGCGACTCCAAATTCCGTCGCATAAACCTATGTGTGTAATCCTATTTTGCGACCAACTTGTGACTAAGGGTTATTTTGTGACCGAATTTAGCGACCTAATTTGCAGTCACAAATATTAAGACCGGCTGTTTTGCGACTGCCAGTCTGCCATGGTTTGAGACTGATTTATGACGGTGCTATTTTGATCGACCTGGTTTATGGTCTATTTTGAGGGAAAATTCCCAAAATAAAAATTTTACTAATGTTAAAATAAACATTGAATTCAACTTCTATAAAATAAACATGTCAAAAACGCCAGATTATTCACTAAATTCGGCGAAATCGCTGGTTTACGTGTGTTCACCAAAAACTTACACGTGTATTTTTTTCGTTCTAATTTTAAAACAAATCTGTTATGAGTATGTGTTATTGAAATCCGTTGGTCAATGTACGTAGTTGCATGATTGAACGGGTTTCATGCGAGTCTTTTAGTTCACTGCTACAGAAAAAAAAAATGATTTTCTACGCATATTTTTGGCGGAAACACATCTATTTGTCTTCTGATCATTACAATTTACATATGACACTCGTGTCACCGATTCACCCAATATTTTCACAAAGTCGCACCAATTCTTCTATTCATCACTGTTGATAGTAGTGTCTAGGTATGACAATATGGCCACAAATATAAAAAGAAAACAACACATGTAAACAAATTAAAGCAACAACTTACCATTATCAGTTTTTGAGACAGATTGAACTGAACAACCCATTCTTATTTGACAGCCTCTACGTTCCAGATCCTCTTTGAGCTGTGTTTCATTACAACATATATTTAGTTAAGATTGTCTAACTATGAATCAGCTAGAGGGAAAGATAAAAGAATCACCTTTTTAACATAAGTATGTGAACTGTTTCTGACCATAAGACATTGAGGGCGACCAAAAACCTAATATAAGATGCACAAATACGCTCATTATAAAAAAAGGCAAATTGGTTTTTAATAATTCAATTTATGACTCATTGATTAATAATAATCTAAAGTAATAGTTTGGCTGGTGATAATCTTAACTTTCACTTTTGTTGTCAATGACAGTCCCAGTAGCATAATCATCATAGATTTACATTCGATTTACACTTATTTTCGACCAAAGTGACGATTTTAAATTAAATAGAGAAACGTACAAGCGAAATTAAGTGGGAATCGAGTGTAAATATATGATGATTGTGCCACTGAGACTGTCATTGACAAAATTGAAAGTTGAGATTATCACAGTCCAAACTGTTAGTTTGAATTATTATTAGTCAATAAGTCATAGTTTATATTATTAAAAACCAATTTGTCTAAAAAAACTATTCCATTAGCAAGATCATGCATGTCCCAACTATAATTCTACAATATTTTAATATTTAAAAACATAAAAACGCCGACCGGCTTTGTTAGATATAATCCCCCTCAAGTAAAAAGTCTAGAGGTGTGTATGTAGTTATGTCAAAGTATGATTTAGTTAGTATTTGATAATTATGTACATATCTCAAAGGGTTAAACTTGTCAAATCCCTTGATTAAATTAGGTTGAATCGGTACATCTATTCTTGAACGATGCGTCGTTTATACCATCTTGTATATATACATTCACAAATCAATGAAAGTTGTTAATCTTTGGCAAATCATTGTTCTTGATTCTTTTGATCTTAGATAATATTTGGCATCAGAACCACGTTTATGAAGTTCAGATCATTTGTAAATAAGAATTCGGACTGCCTTGGTCTTTGATTATCACACACAATAAAGTACGAATCATCTCTTGATTCAATAACGAATTGGAATAGAAAGACCTATTGATTGATTCTAGATCATACCATCTCTATCGATTGCTTGTGTTTTCATCAAATCAAACTTCAATCACAGGCAATAGACTTCTTAAATTTCTTGTTTTCTATTTAATTCAAGAACAAGTATTTCGTTTTCTATTTGAACCAGGCATCTGTAATTCAGATTGATTACATCTAATTACCATCAAGATCGAGTATCACAGTTTGTTGTTCTCGATGTGTAAAACCCAATGGAATAATGGATAGTAATGAAATCAAAATCCCAATGAACCTCGGTACTCTACTCACTAAAACCGAAGGTAAAAAATCAATTGATCCCACTAAATAATTCTGATTGGTTGTCTAAGGTATTTACTTCATACTAGACCAGACTTATCTTATTCAGTTGACTTACTTAGTAGGTTCATGCAAGAACCTAAAGAATATCATCTTAAGTCTATTCATCAAATCCTTTGTTATATCAAATGAACAAAAGACTTTGGTATAACTTACAAAAGGAATGGTGAAGGCAAAATAAAAGGCTATAGTGATAGGAGTTATGGAGTTAATACCGAAGAGAGAAAGAGTACTACCTGATTAGTGTCCTACTTTGGAAACTCACCCATAACTTGGGGCACACATAAGCAACAAACTGTGGCACTCTCTTCATGTGAATATAAATTTATGGCAGCAACGGTTGCTGCATGTCAAGCACTATGGCTAAAAAGACTACTTAGTGAACTCACCGGATGAAAGGAAGAAAAGATTACTCTATATGTTGACAACATAGCCGCTATCACAGTGATGAAGAACTCGGTGTTTTATTGAAGAAGCAAACTTATTGGCACCCGTTATCATTTCATAAGGAAATGTGTTGAAAATGAACATACATCGCTGAACACATCAGTGGAGAACTTCAAAAGGAGACATTCTGACAAAGGCATTGGTAGAATCAAGTTTGCTACGATGCGGGAATTGCTCGGTGTTCAAAGGCCACAGGATTGAGACAAACGTGGTGGTGGTGACACAAGACATGCTATTATGAGAGGTGCAAAGGTGGCGTTTCTAGGATTTGTTGTGGTTGTTACCAGGGGTTTAGGAATTTGTGAGAGGATTTTTGGTCAAGTTTGATATCAAGGGAAACCACATGGTGTTTTTGTGTTGATTATGTATGTAAAGACATTACTAATCTTCATTTTAGAGAGCTATTTATCATTTATGAATACCGCGTAATCTATGTTAAATAAAATTATGTTTAGTCTGATATAGTCACCGTTATACAACATCTATATAGTTATTTTTGAAGATTAGAGATAAACATGCAAATGTCTATATGTTTAAATTTACCTAATCTTCATGCTTATATTTTGTGCTAGCAAAGCAGTGTCGTGTTCATGCATAATCATTGGAACACAAAACCTATTTATTAAATCCTAAATGTATTTTTATTTCATTTCCCATCTTCTCAATAGATTCTAGATACCTTGTGTGACTTGTTTTTTAGAAGAACGTACCTGAAGAAGGTGACGGTGATTGTGAAAGTATGAGAGAATTAAAGAAGCAGAGAGACTTAGAACTTGTTCCGCACGGCAGGGCCAAATTGAAGAGCACATTGGTACCTGTGGTGTGTGTGTGTGTATTATTCCAGAGATTCATACATAAGCTTATTTAAGAAATTCGAATAGTAGAGTTCTGAAGTTTACTCACAAGATATGCCTTTTGAAATAACTCAGAGTAACCATGTGACCTGATGAAGCCATGCAATGTTTCATGCTGACTAGTGTCTTGGTTGTGTTCTACGTACCTGTCTTGGTTGTGTTCTACGTACCTGTCTTGGTTATAATATTATAAGTTGAGTGTTAGCTAATTTTGATACTTGTGCATTAACACTTACACGAATTGGACAACTGCGACCAAAATTAGTGATCAACAAAATCGGTTGTAAAATTAGAAACCGTATTATCGACCGAAACAAAATTGGTCACAAAATTAGCTTCTGAAATAAAATCGGTTGCAAAACTAGCGACTAAATTGTTTTGGTAGTAAAAGGGTCGCAAATATAGCGACCGGAGATGTTTTGGTCACAAATATAGTCACTAATTTAAAAAATAATAAAAAATAAATAAAAATTAAACTAGTCGAAGAATGGTTGCAAATATAGTTATTGACATTGTTTCGGTTGAAAAATTAGTGATCGAGCCTAAGTCGGTTGAAATATTAGCAACTGAAACAAAATCATTTGCAAAATTAGCGACAAAACTGTTTTGGTCATAAACCAGTTGCAATATTAGTGACTGGGCCAAAGTTGGTCCAAAATTTTCGACCGAAACAAAATCGATCGCTAATTTAGCGACTAAATAGATTTGGTAGTGAAACGGTTGCAAATATAGTGCCTAAAATTGTTTCGGTCGCAAATACGGTAGGTTATTTATAAGATAATAAGAAAATAACATAAAACTTAATTTGGACGTAAAAACAGTCGCAAATATAGCTATCGAAATTGTTTTCGTTGCAAATACTGTTGCTAGGTTTTTATAGATAAAATAAAATTTAAATTGGTCACAAAGAAGGTCACAACTATAGCAACTCAAATTGTTTCATTGCAAATACCCTCACCGAATTTAAAAAGTAATAAAAATTAAATATGGTAGCATAGTCAGTCGCAAATATAGCTTCCAAAATGGTTTTGGTGGTCGCAAATACAGTCGACATTTAAAAAAAAAGCACATATATAGCGGCCGAAATAAATATTTGCAAACCTAACTGTGAATGAATAAGCTGAATTATCACACCAAGCAATTAAAGATCAATCAATCACGCCAAACGATTACTCTATTGATTATGAACCAGAAGATTACAAAGAAATTGAAACGAAGAAAAATGAACAGAAAACGAATGCGTACATACATGAACTGAAATCAACCTACTTAACCTAATCAAAGCTCATTAACAGAATATTAACAAACTAAGAATCAAGAGTTGCACTTTCAGTCCCTTAAACTTTGACCATTAAGCAAATAGCCCCTTGAACTTTAGAACTTTGACCACTTAAACATTAAATGTAACAGTTTACTTAATTGTTTGACTTTCTTGTTTTCCCACTACACTAACATTCTCCACTTTAGTGCACAAACAAGAATCAATCCAAATCATAACCCTGCAGCCTCATCAAACCATCTACAGATTCTCCAAACAATAATTAAACTTGGAACTTGGTAATGACTTAGTTAACATATCCGCAAGATTTTCATTTGTGTTAACATACGAAACCTTGACAACCTTGGAGTTGATCACATCTCTCACAAGATGTAGCTTCACATTAATGTGTTTAGACCTTTCATGAAACACTTGATGTTTTGATAACTGAATGGCACCCAAATTATCACACTTAATCAAAGTTTCACCCACACTAACTCTAAGCTCAGTTAAGAACCCTCTTAACCATATAACCTCCTTAACACATTCAGCCAAGGCTATAAACTCCGCCTCAATTGTAGATAAAGTCACCACATGTTGCAATGAAGCCTTCCAACTGACCACTCCATTTAAGACTTGAAATACATATCCATTAATGGACCTTCCCTTATCATAATCTTTTGAAAAATCAGAATCAACATAACCCTGAATCACTGGATCTTGACCACTTATCTTTCCAAAAACTTGCCCCACATCTCTAGTACCACTCAGATACCTTAATATCCACTTCACACCTTCCAAATGATGCTTGCCAGGCCTGCTCAAATATCTGCTCACAACACTTACTGCAAAGCCCAAATATGGTCTTGTACATATCATGAGATGCATTAAACTTCCAACAGCACTGGCATAAGGTACCTTAGACATAATACTTTCTTCCTGCTCTTACTTGGGACAATCTTGACAACTTGACGTGCATAGCTAGAGGAGTATCTACAGACTTGCTTTGTTCCATCTAATAATTAGCAAGAACCTTGTTAATGTATGACCTTTGTGAAAGCATCAAAATACCAGCCTTTCTATCCATACTAATCTACATACCCAAAATCTTCTTTGCTTTTCCCAAGTCTTTTATTTCAAACTCAGACTTTAGCATATCTTTTGCAGCCTTTATTTGCTCTTTATCACTGCAGGCTAGAGCATATCGTCAACATATAGTAGAAGATAAACAAACTTTCAATCATCATACTCATGATAGTATACACAACTATCATAACTGCATCTTTTGAACCCCTTTGAGATCACATAATCATCAAATCTAACATACCATTGCCTAGGTGATTGCTTTAGCCCATATAGAGACCTCTGCAATAAACACACCTTTTCATCACTCCCTTCAAGTTCAAATCCAGTAGGCTGCTTCATGAATATTTGTTCATCAAGACTGCCATGTAAGAAAGCAGTCTTAACATCCATTTGCTCTAATTCCAAATCATTCACTGCAGTAAGAGATAAAATCACTCTAATTTTAGTGTGCTTAACCATAGGTGAAAATATCTCATTATAATCAATACCCTCCCTTTTTGTAAACCCTTTTACAACAATCATAGCCTTATACCTAGGAGGTTCACCACAAATGCCCTCCTTGATTTTAAAGATCCATTTACAAGAAACCAGTTTCTGCCCCTTTGGTTTATTCACTAGTATCCATGTCTGATTCTTCTTTAGTGATTCCATTTCTTCATTCATAGCCACTAACCATTTGTCTTTATCCACTGAATTTATTGCTTCTTGGTATGTCAATGGCTCATAATTGCTCTCTTCCTCAGCCACATTGAACATAAATGCTGAGATATCTTCATTTGTTCTGTACCTAGCATGTGGTACAACCTGCCTTCTGGGACTATCCCTGCAATACTATGACCCATATCATGACCCATAGCTTCACCACTTGACTCCCCAATATGTCTATTATCTTGCACATCTGTAGGATTAATTTGTTCAGGCAACTCCACCTCAAGTTGAATACCATCACCTGTTGAGTTATCCTCTTTACTTTCCCATGAAATGTTTCCTACCACATCTTTGTACATTAGACTTTCATTAAAAGTAACATCTCTACTAATGATTACTTTGGGACTGATATCAGATAATCTCCACAGTCTATAGCCTTTTACTCCGTCAGGGTAACCCAAAAATATACATTTCTGTACCCTAGGGTCTAGCTTTCCCTGTTTAACATGAGCACATGCTACAGATACAAACACACTTAGATGATCATACTTTGGTCTATCTCCGGTCCACATTTCCATTTGAGTCTTCATCTCTATTGCAGATGATGGTGACTTATTCACTAAGTAAGCAGCTGTTGCTAGTGCTTCTGCCCCAAACATCCTTGGTAAACCTGCCCCAAATAGCATACATCTGACCTTATTCAAAAGAGTTCTATTTATTCTTTCCACCAGACCATTCTGCTGAGGTGTACCCACAACAGTTAAGTGTCTAGCAATACCATTCTTTGTACAATAAAGATCAAACATACCATTGTAGAATTCAAGGCCATTATCAGTTCTCAACTTCTTTACCCTTCTTTCAGTTTGGTTTTCCATAGCACTCTCCATTCCTTAAACTTTTCAAAAGTCTCATCTTTGGATTTTAATGCATAAACCCAAACCCTCCTAGAATACCCATCTATCAAAGATAAGAAGTATCTGGCACCCCCCAATGACTGAACCCTAGCAGGCCCCCATAAGTCAGCATGAATGTAATCAAGTATACCCCCTGTAGCATGTACACTTCTGTTAAATCTGACTCTATGTGACTTTCCTGTAATGCAGTTTTCACAAAAACCTGCATCACAGTCCTTTAGTTCACCAATCACCTGTCCCTTGTTTAACTCAATCAGGCCTTGTGTACTTATGTGGCCTAACCTCTTATGCCATAATTGTGCCTTTGTTTCAACCTCAGTAACTACATTTGCATCATTAGAACTGACTTCTCCTTCTAGAAAATAGATGTTATTCTGTCTTCTAGACCCAGTTATAACTACCATAGACCCTTTAATCACTTTGACCTTACCACCTTTCATACTAACTACATACCCTTCACTCTCAAAGGTCCCTAAAGAAATTAGGTTCCTCTTAAGTTTAGGGATGTATCTTACTTCTTTTAAATAAATTATAGATCCATTGTTTAACTAAAAAGTAGCAGTACCAATACCTTTTATGCAACATGGTCTGTCATCACCTAGATGCACCATACCTTGTTCTTCTATCTTTAAATATTTGAAACAATCTTTATATGGTGTCATGTGATATGAGCACCCTGAATCCATTACCCACTCCAGCTTGGATCCAGCCTTTGAAACTACCAGAACATCAGCAAATTCATAATCATCTGTTGAGCCTTCAGTAGGTGAATTATTCCCATGACTAGCATGACTTTTGTTCCTTGCATACTCAGTCTTTTTCTTTTTCCATTCAGGACAATCTTTCTTGAAATGCTTGTCTGAATTGCACACAAAACATCTCAATTTCCCCTTTGACTTGGCCCTTGGCTGACCTTTCTTAAAACTTCTTTGATCCTCCCTGCCCCTTACAAAGAGTCCTGCACTTCCATCTTCCTTTGATTCACCCCTCTTCTTGAGTTCTTTTGAGTTCATTGCTGCAAGAACTTCCTCCAAAGATAAAATTTCCCTTCCAAACATTAATGCGTCCACAAAGTGCTCATAACTTTGAGGTAAACATGATAAGAAAATAATTGCCCTATCTTCCTCATCAATATCCACCTCAATATTTTCAAGATCCAAGATGAGTTTATTGAACTCATCTGTGTGATCTTCCAAGGACCTTCCAGACACCATTTGGAAAGTGTATAATCTCTTTTTGAGATACAATCTATTAGCCAAAGACTTGGTCATGTATAAGCCTTCTAATTTGATCCAGATGCTTGCAACAGTAGTCTCTTTAGAGTCTTCTCTAAGTACCCTATCACCAAGGCTAAGAATAATAGCACTATGTGCCTTTTTCATAATCTGTTTCTTGTCAGAATCAGATATCCCTGCCGGAAATCCACCCTCACCCTTGAGAGCATCCACCAGGCCTTGATGTACCAGAAGTGCTTTCATCTTTAACCTCCATAGACTGAAATCATTCTTGCCATTAAACTTCTCAATGTCGAATTTAGTCGTTGAACCCATCTTGTACCTTCAATCGATCGAATTGCTTGAATCGAGCCAAACGAGGCTCTGATACCATTTTTGAATGAATAAGCGGCATTATCACACCAAGAAATTGAAGATCAATCAATCACGCCAAACGATTACTCGATTGATTATGAACCAGATGATTACAAAGAAATTGAAACGAAGAAAAATGAACAGAAAACGAATGCGTACATACATGAACTGTAATAAACCTACTTAACCTAATCAAAGCTCATTAACAAAATATTAACAAACTAAGAATCAAGAGTTACACTTTCAGTCCCTCAAACTTTGACCATTAAGCAAATAGCCCCTTGAAATTTAGAACTTTGACCATTTAAACTTCAAATGTAACAGTTTACTTAATTGTTTGACTTTCTTGTTTTCCCACTACATTAACACTAACTATTGGAATTACGTGGTTGCAGATTATACTAATAAAAAAGAAAGATAAATTCCGGTCATAAAAATGATTGTAACTTAATACAATAAAAGAAACTAAATTCGGTCACAAGACTAGTTGTAAATTTGATTTTCAAAAAACTAAAATAGTGTCAAAAATGGATAAAATAAAAACAGTCGTAATAGGTTGTACGTGGGAGCATATGCTTATTAGAGTCAAACACTGTTAATTTGGGCTAATTATGAGCAAATAGCAATTTGGGTCAAGTAATGTTAACTAGTACGGCCAATGTTAATAAAAAAGACAATTTAGGGTTAATTAATATCTATATTGGTAAATTAGAGTCAATAATGGTCAATTAGGTTCATTATTGATCAATGATGTCTAATGATTGTCAATGATGATTAATCAGGGTCAATTAGCGTCAACATTGGTCATTTAGAGGCAAATAGAGGAAGTTAGTGTTGGTTAGGATCAATTACGGGACATTAAGGTTAATAATGGCCGGTATTGATCAACTAGGGGTATTTAGGGTTAATGAGGACAGATATTTGTTAATAGTGCTCAACAATAGTCAATGATGGTCAATAAAAGTCAACCATGGTCAATTAGAATGAAGTAGTATAACATCCCAAAAATAACGACGACTTTTATAAACGGGTTTCGAAAAATAAAACGAATAAAAGATCGAGCACCATTTGGGACAAGATGGAAAGGAAAAAAAGGGAGGGGGAAAGGTATACAAACCCTAGTCAACCCTCCTCACCTCACTTTACAATCTAATCTTTATTTCTAGAGAGAGAGAAAAGAGATATAGAGAGAGAAAGTCGGGTTTTGGCCCAACGATGCTCCTAGATCGTTGCTATTCATCCTTAGACGGCTTAGCAAGAAGAATCAAGCGTCAAACTAGTAAGAATGCGTCCTAGATATGTGTTTTTGTTCAAAAGTTGGGTTTTTAACATAAAAATCATATTTTTACATGTTAAATGGGAAATAGACCATAGATCTGGACTCACGAAGGTTAGACAAACGTTTTTGAACGTAAAAGTCAAGTTTCTTTTTCGTTTTCATGCTTAACGATCAGGTGAAACCATGTCAAGTGAAACTACCTTAGAACATAGAATATGTCTCCTCGTAAGGTGGTCGCAAAACTAGATTAGCGACAAGTAAAGCGTTCGCAACTTGCAGCTATATGCGTTCAAATTGGTGGTTGCAAATTCAGTCGCAAATAAGTTCGGTCGCAACATAGGTCGTTAACAGTTTGGTAACAAAATTGGTTGCAAAAACGCAAATAATTGTTGTCGTACATGCCGTCGCTAAAGGTTTTGTCGCTAACTCAGCCGGAAAAAGTTTTGGTCACAATATTGGTTGCTAAAATTTGGTCACAGAAGCGGTCACAAAAAGGCTTGGTCACAAAATCGGTCGCTAATTTCAAGACGAAAATTCCAGTCGCAAGAATATTTCGATCTTAATCGTTGGTCGCAAAAGTAATTACCGACCAAGGCATTTACTGTAAAAAAAAAAGGCATTTACGACGGTTTTCAATCTTAAACGGTAAAAAATGCATTTACGACCGTTTTGCGACTGTTTTGACGGTCACAAATGGTATTTTTTTAGTACTGCTTGACCAAAGAAGCTCGTGTTAAGTAAAGCCTTCAAGAAAACAAGTGTAAGAGCATTCAGAGCAGCTTCTCTATCACCATTCTTATAATAAAACTAAAATTACTATCTTTTCAGTAATCCTTTTCTTACACCAAAGATTTCTTGAACGACAAAATAGTCGATTCATTTAAGTTTTTGTTGTTAACAAATTAACATGATAGAGAAAAGATTGAGTATTTATATTACACAAATGAAGATTAGCTTACAAATGAACTCAAAGAAAACATTAAATAAAGAGCTAAATGGGCTAAGGCCCATATCAGACTTATTATACTAACATTTGTGACATTAATTATTGTAGATGTTAAAGTAAATTTTATCAATTTTAGATTGAAAAACCTTCCCCCCACCCCAAAGTAATACAAGAATAATTAACATTATTATGACCCTTATAGATATAATAATTTAAAGAGAAATTAAGTTCTTTCGATATATAGTTTAGTATATATGAGTAAGAATGTGCTCTTCTAGATATACATAAAATTAACCTTTCGTGAAATATTAATATTTGAAAAAACCAAACCGCAAATGTCTAAATTACTATCAAGTTTTAACGAATTTTCAAAATTAGTATAAATAATTTTTTGAAAATTTTAACATGTACTATTTTTTTATATCTTAAATTAACAAAATCCAGTGTGAACTGTGAAGTGAGTAATTAGTTTATATCAAAAATGAAGAATTATTGGATTTTAATAATCCTATTTTTTATCAGTTGACAAATAATAATTTCAACTAAGAATATTATAACCATTAGTCCTTACTTTCAAACTATTTTTTTACATTGGACCCTCGGTTAAAAATTTGCCGTTATATTTTATATGACGTGGACATCTGCAAACTGTCGGATAGTCGAGCCAAGTTAGCAGTGGTCTCGTGGTGGGTTTTGAAATTGGCTCTGGTGGTGTTTAACTGGTCTCGTCAAACGCCATTGTTGTCTCTGTTTGGACTAGCCGAAAAAACGAAACCAGTTAAACACCACCAGAGCCAAATTCAAAACCACCACGAGACCACTGCTAGCTAGCTTGGCTCGACTTTCCGGCGGTTTGCAGATGTCTTTTTCATATAAAATCTAACGACGCTAAGTTTTTTTAACTGGAGGTCCAATGTGCGAAAACAGTTTAAAAGTAGTTTAAAACGGGAGGTCCCTAGGGACTGGTGGCAAAAATATTCTCAGTTGGGAGTATTATTGACCAATTGGTAAAATGTGGGATTGTTAAAATCCAATAATCCTAAAATGAAGTTTTTAAAGCTTCGTTAAATCGAGGAAGGTGTTGGGTTGTGAAGGCTAGCGCAGGAAATAAGAAGGGAGCCGACCCTAATGGGCTTGAGCCCGGTTATTAGTTTCTTGTTAATTAAGTCATTAACACTAATCCTAGTACTATAAATAGAACCTATGATGTAACTTGTATCTTTGAACACCTAATAATAAAAGAATCCTTGTTGCAAAGTGGACGTAGGCCAATATAGGCTGAACCACTATAATTCTCGTGTCTCTACTTTTCTGCTTATCGATTGATATTGTGTGTGTGTGTGATTCCGCTGCGTTAACCAACTTTGATTCCTAACAAGTGGTATCAGAGCCAGGTTCGTTGTTTACACAAGGGTTTCGATCGAGAAAAAGGGTAGGATAGGCTGTGTTCGAGAGGCTGTTCGGATCTGCAGCTACAATAAAGCCGCCGCTACAGTACTTTCAGGCGTGAACGGTGTTTCCGGCATGAACAGTACTTCCAGTGTGATTAGTGTTTTTTGACGTGAATAGTGTTTTCCTACTGATTTGGGGGGATTTGTGATTAGGGTTTCCTGTTTTGGACCCTTGAAGTTGATGATTTCACTCGGGTTTTGCAGGTGAAGCGCCGGTTCAGGTGTTTCGGGTTTTTAGGGTTTTCTTTGGAGGTTGCTTGGTTTCGGTCGTTGGACTTTTAATTTTGGTTTTTTTATTATTATTCTCGTTTGCAATGTCTGAAGACGGGAGAGTTCGATTCGAGAAGTTTAATGGGACTGATTTTGCATGGTGAAAGATGCAAATAGAGGTGTTATTCGGTGAAAACGATTTGGAGATGACATTAGAAGAAAAACCGAGTGGTTTGAGTCAAGCCGACGAAGTGATATGGAAATCTAAGGACAAAAAGGAGAGAGGTAAGATTATACTGGCTTTGACGAGGAGTGTAGCGTTTAATATCATGAAGGAAACCACGGCTCATGGTATGACTACGGCTTTGTCAAATATGTATGAAAAGCCGTCTGCCGGTAACAGGGTGTTCATGTTGAGGGAGTTGTTCACGATGAGGATGAACGAGGGAAGCTCAGTACCCGATCACATTAATAACATAAATTCAATTTTGTACAGGTTATCGACAGTTGGGACAAAGCTTGATGATGATACTCAGGCGGCGATCATGTTATCCTCTTTGCCTGACAGCTGGTCAGGCTATGTGACAGCGATCACTAATTCTGGTGGAGCTGGGAATTTGAAGTTTAACGAGATCCGGGATAGTATTTTTGGTGAAGACATTCGCCGGAGGAACACTAGTGGAGGATCTTCTTCTGATATTTTCAATGTGGGTAGAGGAAGGAAAAATAACAGGAGCAGTGGGAGTAGGGGGAGGAGTTCGTCTAGAGCTCGAAAGACTGTGAAGTGTTGGAGCTGCAATGAAATTGGACATGTGAAAAGTCAATGTCCAGGAAAGAAAAAGGAAGTGAATAGTGTTCAGGAAGAAGAATAATCTGAGGATGAAACACTTGTTTGCTGTGTAGAGTCTACCACAGACTCTTGGGTCATGGATTCTGGTTCTTCATTTCAAGCCACGCACAACGGGAAAACGATGGAGAATTTAAAGGTAGGTAGCTTTGGGAAGGTACGAATAGCTAATGGTGATGCTCTTGATGTTACGGGCATGGGTGATGTGAATTTGGTAACTTCTTTGGGAACTACATGGAACTTGAAGAATGTCAGGGTTATTCCAGCTTTGAAGAGAGAACTTATCTCTGTCGTTCAGCTGGACGAACAGGGACTTGAAGTAAAGTTTGGTGGAGGCAAATGGAAGGTAACCAAAGGTAGTCTGGTTATTGCTCATGGGAACACGCATGGTTCATTATACATGGTGGAGGTACCTGCCGAGGGAAGTATGACCGTCCCTCAAAACAAGGTTGAGTTCGCTGAGTCAAAGGGGCGAAAGAAGGTTCAATTTGCAAGAAGGGAGCCTAGTGCCAAGGTGATTCAAGCTGAGCGGGGTCGGAGGTCAAAACCGGGTCAGGGGTTTGGTGACAGTGAGAGCACGGGGTGTGTTCCGATTACAGTTACAAAACAACGTTAGGTTTTGAAGACCGTTAGTCCGAATGTGGAAATCTCTCCTATGGAAGTCTTGCTAAAGGAGGAGAGTGGTAATGGTTCTCGGGTTATCTCTGGAAATGGTGGATCGTGCAGACTAGTAGAGATAGAGAATGGGTTGGAGCTCGGGGGAGCTTCAACTGCCCCTTCATGTACATGATGAGAGGGGGGATGCAACTAGGGGGTTTTGATGAAGTATGAGCTTGTTTATGGGGACTGAAGGCTCGGGAGACTTTGGATATGGAAGATACTGGAGTTACTGAATCTGGGTTATTGTGTGCTTGATGGAGGGCTGGAGTATTCGCAAGGCCTTCAAGTGGGAGATTGTTGGGTTGTGAAGGCTTGCGCAGGAAATAAGAAGGGAGCCGGCCCTAATGGGCTTGAGCCCGGTTATTAGTTTCTTGTTAATTAAGTCATTAACCCTAATCCTAGTATTATAAATAGAACCTATGATGTAACTTGTATCTTTGAGCACCTAATAATAAAGAACCCTAGTTGCAAAGTGGACGTAGGCCAATATAGGCTGAACCACTATAATTCTCGTGTCTCTACTTTTCTGCTTATCGATTGATATTGTGTGTGTGTGATTTCGTTGCGTTAACGACTCTTGATACCTAACAAAAGGTTCAATTCAAAACACTAAATATTGCAAGAACATGGGAACAAAATGAACCTTTTATTTTTTTAATTTTAAAATATGAGAAAATGGTAAAAGTGCAATGTTTATTTGTCTCTCAATAAATTTGTAAAAAATATGAAGAAATTTCGTTTATTTATACAACCTACACATGTGTAATACATGTGTAAGATATATATATATATATATATGTTATTTTACCTACACATAATCTACACATGTGTAGGTAACTTTTAAATTTATAAAAACATATCAAAAAAATTGTTTAATTGGTTTTTATGTTTATAAACAGACATATTTGTATTTATGAAGTACAAAATTTTATAAATATAAACCATGGATGAAGATATTAAACGATTTAAGTTTGTTTTTTTTGTTTTCACAGTAATTTAGTGTTCTGTAATTAACCTCTCCCTCGTTCTATAAATAAGAAGTTTTCCCTTAATGCAATTACTGTACCTTATAGCATCGTCCTTAAACTTGGTTATTTCCCACAGCATGTGCAGAAAGTGGATTTAGTAGATTCTTTTTTTGTGAAAACAAACTTGACAAGCCATTTCTAGTGCCCCATTCGCAGCCATATCCATTATCCAAGCTCACTGAGAGGGATATATCAGAAACCTCCATATCAACTTCAAGTGTCTCAAATAGCTCCATCAGGTTGGGACATGTCACCTGCGTATTTATCCACAATATAATTTCACGTATTATCCTGGTCAAATTTGAGTAATCATATTATATATATATATATATGGAGGTTCTGTTATTTAATGTTTGACTTGGTCTGATCTATGACTCGGAAAATGAGAGCGGACCGAGTAAAAGGGAAAGACCAACAAAGTGGGTTACTGCTTTGCTCTATGCATGTGAGAAAGTGTCAAGTTTAGTTCCTATTTTCATGCAAGTTTCTTTATGTTTTTCTTTGAATAAATATGGTAGTAGTAGGGTACGCAGAATGTGAGCAAGTTTATGTTTCTTCTCTATTTGTAATCGTTAGTTTCAGTTTATAAAAAGTCCAGAAAATTGCCCCACTGTATTCTTGTTTTTACTCTTTGATTACCAACATTTGGTATCAGAGCTCTAGGTTTGTGTATGCCAAAATACCTCCGATTCGAAAACATGTCTACCGTTGCCACAACCTCAACAACCCCGAAAGAAACCAGTTCCGTGTCTCTTCAAATCCCGACTTTAACAGCCACAAATTATACTACTTGGGCCATCAAGATGGAAGCAGTGATGGATGCACAAGGGTCATGGGAATCGGTCGAACCCGTGGCTGGAGAAGTCGTAGACGAAAAGAAGAACAAAACAGCCCGTGCCTTCATCTTTCAAGTGATTCCCGAAGACATCTTGTTGCAGGTGGCAAAGAAGAAGACGACGAAGAAAATATGGGAATCGTTGAAAGTGAGATACATAGGGGCTGAACGAGTACAAAAAGCACAACTTCATACACTCGATAGGGACTTTGAGTCGTTGAAGATGAAAGAAGGAGAGTCTGTTGATGACTTTGCAGGACAATTATCCGGTAGTCTCGGTGCGACTAAGGAAGACGGCGTTTTGGTTCGGAAGCTACTAGACTCAGTTCCTGACAAGTTCTTGCAGTTAGTTGCTTCCATTGAGCAGATTTCGGACGTGGATTCGATGTCGTTTGAAGAGGCGATCGGAAGGTTAAAAGCATATGAAGATAGGTTGAAGTTTCGCCAAGGAAACCCAAGCAGTGACCGCCGCCTGTTGTTCACAAAGGCAGAAAGTCACTCAAGTTCAAAGGGTCCCGGGAGGACTCAATTCTCTGGTGCTCGAGGCAGAAGTGACCGGGGTAGTCGGGGTGGCTCGAGGGGGCGAAGTGGTTATCGAGGTCGGGGTAATCGGGGTGGTTACACGTGGAATCAAGATCCATAAAAGAATTCGAGGAACAAAGACAAGAAACATGTGAAATGTTTTAAGTGTGACCAATACGGTCACTACGCATCAGAATGCAAAGAAACGAATGAGAAACGGGATGAAGCACATTTGGCTCAAGCACAAGAGGAGGAGCCTGCCCTGCTCTTAAGTATTTATGGTGAAGAAGAATCACCGAACTTGGTCTTACTGAATGAAGACAAGGTTTTTCCAAACCAAGACAGAGGATGGGTTGGAGAGAATCGGGACTTGTGGTATCTAGACAACGGAGCTAGCAACCACATGACGTAGGAAGGAGTTGTTCGTTGTGTTGAAAGATAAAGTGATGGTAATGGTGCGTTTTAGAGATGGCTCGAAGGTACAAATTGAAGGAAAGGGTACTATCTTGTTCGAGTGCAAAAATGGTGAACAAGCGGTGGAAGATGTCTATTATATCCCTGCTCTACAAACCAATATCATAAGCTTAGGGCAGATGACGGAGGTCGGGTACAAAGTAGAATTGATAAAAAAAATTATCTCTGGATGCGAGATGAAGTTGGGCGTCTAATCATGCGGGTTCAACGGGGATCGAACCGGCTTTACAAGATTATTTTGAAAGCCTCTCAACCGGTGTGTTTGCTCACTAAACTCGATGATGAGGCGTGGTTATGGCATGCAAGATTAGGGCATGTGAATTTTCATGTGTTAGAGGCAATGACAAAGAAGGGGCTGGTTAATGGTGTACCGGTTATCAAACACCCGAGACAAGTTGTGGTAGCCAAACAAACAAGACAACCATTTCCACAAGAATCTCAATGGCGTGCTAATCATCCACTCGAGTTGATTCATGGCGACCTGTGTGGTCCAATAACACCACAAACCGAAGGAGGAAACCGGTATTTTCTATTACTTGTTGATGATTTTTCCCGTTTCATGTGGGTTTATTTGATAAAATTAAAGGATGAAGCTTTGGCCCTGTTCAAGAAGTTTACGGTGCATGTTGAAAAGGAAAGTCCACACAGGGTGAAGATGTTGCGTAAGGATCGCGGTGGGGAGTTTAACTCTCGTTTGTGTACTGAATTTTGTGAACATGAAGGGATTAAAAGACAGCTAACGGCTCCCTACACTCCACAACATAACGGGGTTGTGGAGCGCCGGAACCGCACCGTGCTCGAAGTAACCAGGTCAATTTTAAAAGCCATGGAGGTACCAGAATCATTTTGGGGTGAAGTGGTTCGTCATGCCGTTTATCTCCTGAATCGGGTTCCTACGAAGGGTGTGAAGAACGGGACGCCATACGAGAATTGGAAAGGAAGAAAACCGAAACTCGATCACATTAGAGTGTTTTGTTGTGTCGCTCTTGTGAAGAAGATGAACCAGGTTACTAAGCTAGATGACATGAGTGTTTCAATGGTTAATCTGGGAATGGAAGAAGGAAGTAAAGCCTATCGGCTTTACAACCCTATGACAAAACAAATTTGTGTGGGCCGAGATGTGATTTTTGAAGAAAGTAAGAAGTGGGCCTGGGAGGTACTCGAAAAAATTCAGCCCACTACCAAAGCAGATAGCGTGAATACTGAAGTAAAGATTTGGGAGGGGCCCACGCATGTGAACTCAGTTGGCGATGTTGGGGATCAAAGCCCTATGTCGCCGATAACCCCTAACACATCCAATTCCTTTTTTGATGATGCAGGTACTCATGGTGAACAACCGAACTCGTTTAATTCTGTTTTGAGTTCAATAGAAGATGCAAGCACCCAACAATCGTTTAGTGGTGATACATTAAACAATACCGTACCTTTCGATCACACACCCTTACGGGGGTTTCGATCGATTCAGGGAATTTATCAAAAGACGACGGCGATGAATGATGAGGAGGTACGAGGCCTTTATGATCAAGAATTGTTGTTGGAAGATGATGAACCTACAACATTCAAAGAAGCAGTCCAGTATAATGATTGGAAAAGGGCAATGAAGGCTGAATTGGATTCAATTGAAAGGAACCAGACATGGTTTTTGGTTGATTTACCAGTTGGTCACAAAGCAATAGGCGTTAAATGGGTCTATAAATTGAAGAAGGATGTAGGTGGCCGAGTCACTAAGTACAAAGCCAGACTCGTTGCGAAGGGTTACGTCCAAAGAAAGGAAATCGATTTTGATGAGGTCTTCGCACCGGTGGCAAGGTTAGAGACCATCAGATTGTTGTTGGCAATTGCAGCAAAAGAAGGGTGGATTGTGCATCATCTTGATGTCAAATCCGCATTTCTGAATGGGGAACTAGTCGAGGAAGTATACGTGTCGCAGCCCGAAGGTTTTATTGTGGAAGGAAAGGAAGACAAGGTGTATAGACTCAAGAAGGCACTCTACGGACTGAGACAAGCTCCGAGGGCATGGAATGCTTGTCTTGATAAATCACTCAAAGATCTCGGTTTCACTCGATGTGCTCAGGAACAAGCTGTGTACAAAAGTAAGTATCCAAACTCACTTCTTATTGTAGGTGTGTACGTAGATGATCTCATCGTGACCGGGTCAAATGAACTAGAGGTTAAAAAGTTCAAGGAGAGGATGATGAAGGTGTATGATATGAGTGATTTGGGTTTGTTGTCTTACTATCTTGGAATTGAAGTTGCTCAACATACAGATGGTATAACATTGAAGCAATCTGGGTATTCCTGGAAAATACTAAAATCAGCCGGACTGGAGAACTGTAATCCATCGATGTGGCCGATGGATCCGAAGCTACAGTTAACTAAAGATGGACCTGGTGAATATGTGGATGCAACTATGTATCGTTGTCTCATCGGTAGCCTTCGTTATTTGCTTCATACAAGGCCTGATTTGGGTTACTCAACTGGAGTTTTGAGCAAATTCATGGATAAGCCAAAGCTATGTCATTTTCAAGCACTGAAGCAGGTGTTACGGTATGTGAAAGGGACGGTTGGTTTCGGTTTGAAATACCGAAAAGCAAGTGATGGTAAACTGTTGGGGTAGAGTGATAGCAGCCATGGCTTGGATGTGGAAGACCGGAGAGGAACTACAGGTATGGTGTTTTATTATTCAAACAGCTTAATTACTTGGGCTTCGCAAAAACAAAGGACCGTGGCGTTGAGCTCTTGTGAAGCGGAATTCATGGCTGCTACCTCCGCCGCATGTCAGGCTTTGTGGCTGAGAAATTTGTTAAGTGACTTAACAGGAGAAGAACCTCAACAGGTAAAGTTACTAGTTGATAACGTGTCGGCCATAGCACTAATGAGAAACCCTATGTTCCATGGACGTAGAAGCATATAGACACAAAATATCACTTCATACGGGAGTGCATTGAGAGGGGGCAGATTCATGTACAACATGTAAGCGGGGAGCTACAAAAGGCCGACATCCTTACTAAGGCTTTGCCTCGTATCAAGTTTGGGGTGATGAGAGCTCTAATGGGCGTTGAAGACCTTGGAGACCCGAGTCAACATTAAGGGGGAAAATGTTATTTAATGTTTGACTTGGTCTGATCTATGACTCAGAAAATGAGAGCGGACCGAGTAAAAGGGAAAGACCAACAAAGTGGGTTACTTCTTTGCTCTATGCACGTGGGAAAGTGTCAAGTTTAGTTCCTATTTTCATGCAAGTTTCTTTATGTTTTTCTTTGAATAAATATGGCAGTAGTAGGGTACGCAGAATGTGAGCAAGTTTATGTTTCTTCTCTATTTGTAATCGTTAGTTTCAGTTTATAAAAAGTCCAGAAAATTGTCCCACTGTATTCTTGTTTTTACTCTTTGATTACCAACAGGTTCGCCTACAAGGGAAGCAAGAACAATACGTCACATGTAATGTATTGGTTTACACCCGAGTATTTGCGTCATATATGCGCGTTAAAATTAGCATAGTCATTACGCTATAAACATTGTTTTGATTTACCATTTATAACTATATTATTGAGTAGTTGATTAGATTCTTTCATGTCAAAAATGCAATTTAAAAGAAAAAACATATATATATCAATATTATTTAAATTAAAAAAAAAGACAAGTAACACAAGGATAAAATCTTTATTATACACTCTCAGCCCTTAAATTATTTAAAATCAATTTAGAGTTAAACTATTTTGACTAAAGGCTCAAAAATCAATTTGGATAAAACCTACTTGATAGTTGATAGTTTAAAAAAAACCACATATATATATATATATATAAGGTTAGGTTCTAGAGAAAACCAATAGTTCTAGAGAAAACCAATAGTTATGAACTGTAATAAACCTACTTAACCTAATCAAAGCTCATTAACAAAATATTAACAAACTAAGAATCAAGAGTTACACTTTCAGTCCCTCAAACTTTGACCATTAAGCAAATAGCCCCTTGAAATTTAGAACTTTGACCATTTAAACTTCAAATGTAACAGTTTACTTAATTGTTTGACTTTCTTGTTTTCCCACTACATTAACACTAACTATTGGAATTACGTGGTTGCAGATTATACTAATAAAAAAGAAAGATAAATTCCGGTCATAAAAATGATTGTAACTTAATACAATAAAAGAAACTAAATTCGGTCACAAGACTAGTTGTAAATTTGATTTTCAAAAAACTAAAATAGTGTCAAAAATGGATAAAATAAAAACAGTCGTAATAGGTTGTACGTGGGAGCATATGCTTATTAGAGTCAAACACTGTTAATTTGGGCTAATTATGAGCAAATAGCAATTTGGGTCAAGTAATGTTAACTAGTACGGCCAATGTTAATAAAAAAGACAATTTAGGGTTAATTAATATCTATATTGGTAAATTAGAGTCAATAATGGTCAATTAGGTTCATTATTGATCAATGATGTCTAATGATTGTCAATGATGATTAATCAGGGTCAATTAGCGTCAACATTGGTCATTTAGAGGCAAATAGAGGAAGTTAGTGTTGGTTAGGATCAATTACGGGACATTAAGGTTAATAATGGCCGGTATTGATCAACTAGGGGTATTTAGGGTTAATGAGGACAGATATTTGTTAATAGTGCTCAACAATAGTCAATGATGGTCAATAAAAGTCAACCATGGTCAATTAGAATGAAGTAGTATAACATCCCAAAAATAACGACGACTTTTATAAACGGGTTTCGAAAAATAAAACGAATAAAAGATCGAGCACCATTTGGGACAAGATGGAAAGGAAAAAAAGGGAGGGGGAAAGGTATACAAACCCTAGTCAACCCTCCTCACCTCACTTTACAATCTAATCTTTATTTCTAGAGAGAGAGAAAAGAGATATAGAGAGAGAAAGTCGGGTTTTGGCCCAACGATGCTCCTAGATCGTTGCTATTCATCCTTAGACGGCTTAGCAAGAAGAATCAAGCGTCAAACTAGTAAGAATGCGTCCTAGATATGTGTTTTTGTTCAAAAGTTGGGTTTTTAACATAAAAATCATATTTTTACATGTTAAATGGGAAATAGACCATAGATCTGGACTCACGAAGGTTAGACAAACGTTTTTGAACGTAAAAGTCAAGTTTCTTTTTCGTTTTCATGCTTAACGATCAGGTGAAACCATGTCAAGTGAAACTACCTTAGAACATAGAATATGTCTCCTCGTAAGGTGGTCGCAAAACTAGATTAGCGACAAGTAAAGCGTTCGCAACTTGCAGCTATATGCGTTCAAATTGGTGGTTGCAAATTCAGTCGCAAATAAGTTCGGTCGCAACATAGGTCGTTAACAGTTTGGTAACAAAATTGGTTGCAAAAACGCAAATAATTGTTGTCGTACATGCCGTCGCTAAAGGTTTTGTCGCTAACTCAGCCGGAAAAAGTTTTGGTCACAATATTGGTTGCTAAAATTTGGTCACAGAAGCGGTCACAAAAAGGCTTGGTCACAAAATCGGTCGCTAATTTCAAGACGAAAATTCCAGTCGCAAGAATATTTCGATCTTAATCGTTGGTCGCAAAAGTAATTACCGACCAAGGCATTTACTGTAAAAAAAAAAGGCATTTACGACGGTTTTCAATCTTAAACGGTAAAAAATGCATTTACGACCGTTTTGCGACTGTTTTGACGGTCACAAATGGTATTTTTTTAGTACTGCTTGACCAAAGAAGCTCGTGTTAAGTAAAGCCTTCAAGAAAACAAGTGTAAGAGCATTCAGAGCAGCTTCTCTATCACCATTCTTATAATAAAACTAAAATTACTATCTTTTCAGTAATCCTTTTCTTACACCAAAGATTTCTTGAACGACAAAATAGTCGATTCATTTAAGTTTTTGTTGTTAACAAATTAACATGATAGAGAAAAGATTGAGTATTTATATTACACAAATGAAGATTAGCTTACAAATGAACTCAAAGAAAACATTAAATAAAGAGCTAAATGGGCTAAGGCCCATATCAGACTTATTATACTAACATTTGTGACATTAATTATTGTAGATGTTAAAGTAAATTTTATCAATTTTAGATTGAAAAACCTTCCCCCCACCCCAAAGTAATACAAGAATAATTAACATTATTATGACCCTTATAGATATAATAATTTAAAGAGAAATTAAGTTCTTTCGATATATAGTTTAGTATATATGAGTAAGAATGTGCTCTTCTAGATATACATAAAATTAACCTTTCGTGAAATATTAATATTTGAAAAAACCAAACCGCAAATGTCTAAATTACTATCAAGTTTTAACGAATTTTCAAAATTAGTATAAATAATTTTTTGAAAATTTTAACATGTACTATTTTTTTATATCTTAAATTAACAAAATCCAGTGTGAACTGTGAAGTGAGTAATTAGTTTATATCAAAAATGAAGAATTATTGGATTTTAATAATCCTATTTTTTATCAGTTGACAAATAATAATTTCAACTAAGAATATTATAACCATTAGTCCTTACTTTCAAACTATTTTTTTACATTGGACCCTCGGTTAAAAATTTGCCGTTATATTTTATATGACGTGGACATCTGCAAACTGTCGGATAGTCGAGCCAAGTTAGCAGTGGTCTCGTGGTGGGTTTTGAAATTGGCTCTGGTGGTGTTTAACTGGTCTCGTCAAACGCCATTGTTGTCTCTGTTTGGACTAGCCGAAAAAACGAAACCAGTTAAACACCACCAGAGCCAAATTCAAAACCACCACGAGACCACTGCTAGCTAGCTTGGCTCGACTTTCCGGCGGTTTGCAGATGTCTTTTTCATATAAAATCTAACGACGCTAAGTTTTTTTAACTGGAGGTCCAATGTGCGAAAACAGTTTAAAAGTAGTTTAAAACGGGAGGTCCCTAGGGACTGGTGGCAAAAATATTCTCAGTTGGGAGTATTATTGACCAATTGGTAAAATGTGGGATTGTTAAAATCCAATAATCCTAAAATGAAGTTTTTAAAGCTTCGTTAAATCGAGGAAGGTGTTGGGTTGTGAAGGCTAGCGCAGGAAATAAGAAGGGAGCCGACCCTAATGGGCTTGAGCCCGGTTATTAGTTTCTTGTTAATTAAGTCATTAACACTAATCCTAGTACTATAAATAGAACCTATGATGTAACTTGTATCTTTGAACACCTAATAATAAAAGAATCCTTGTTGCAAAGTGGACGTAGGCCAATATAGGCTGAACCACTATAATTCTCGTGTCTCTACTTTTCTGCTTATCGATTGATATTGTGTGTGTGTGTGATTCCGCTGCGTTAACCAACTTTGATTCCTAACAAGTGGTATCAGAGCCAGGTTCGTTGTTTACACAAGGGTTTCGATCGAGAAAAAGGGTAGGATAGGCTGTGTTCGAGAGGCTGTTCGGATCTGCAGCTACAATAAAGCCGCCGCTACAGTACTTTCAGGCGTGAACGGTGTTTCCGGCATGAACAGTACTTCCAGTGTGATTAGTGTTTTTTGACGTGAATAGTGTTTTCCTACTGATTTGGGGGGATTTGTGATTAGGGTTTCCTGTTTTGGACCCTTGAAGTTGATGATTTCACTCGGGTTTTGCAGGTGAAGCGCCGGTTCAGGTGTTTCGGGTTTTTAGGGTTTTCTTTGGAGGTTGCTTGGTTTCGGTCGTTGGACTTTTAATTTTGGTTTTTTTATTATTATTCTCGTTTGCAATGTCTGAAGACGGGAGAGTTCGATTCGAGAAGTTTAATGGGACTGATTTTGCATGGTGAAAGATGCAAATAGAGGTGTTATTCGGTGAAAACGATTTGGAGATGACATTAGAAGAAAAACCGAGTGGTTTGAGTCAAGCCGACGAAGTGATATGGAAATCTAAGGACAAAAAGGAGAGAGGTAAGATTATACTGGCTTTGACGAGGAGTGTAGCGTTTAATATCATGAAGGAAACCACGGCTCATGGTATGACTACGGCTTTGTCAAATATGTATGAAAAGCCGTCTGCCGGTAACAGGGTGTTCATGTTGAGGGAGTTGTTCACGATGAGGATGAACGAGGGAAGCTCAGTACCCGATCACATTAATAACATAAATTCAATTTTGTACAGGTTATCGACAGTTGGGACAAAGCTTGATGATGATACTCAGGCGGCGATCATGTTATCCTCTTTGCCTGACAGCTGGTCAGGCTATGTGACAGCGATCACTAATTCTGGTGGAGCTGGGAATTTGAAGTTTAACGAGATCCGGGATAGTATTTTTGGTGAAGACATTCGCCGGAGGAACACTAGTGGAGGATCTTCTTCTGATATTTTCAATGTGGGTAGAGGAAGGAAAAATAACAGGAGCAGTGGGAGTAGGGGGAGGAGTTCGTCTAGAGCTCGAAAGACTGTGAAGTGTTGGAGCTGCAATGAAATTGGACATGTGAAAAGTCAATGTCCAGGAAAGAAAAAGGAAGTGAATAGTGTTCAGGAAGAAGAATAATCTGAGGATGAAACACTTGTTTGCTGTGTAGAGTCTACCACAGACTCTTGGGTCATGGATTCTGGTTCTTCATTTCAAGCCACGCACAACGGGAAAACGATGGAGAATTTAAAGGTAGGTAGCTTTGGGAAGGTACGAATAGCTAATGGTGATGCTCTTGATGTTACGGGCATGGGTGATGTGAATTTGGTAACTTCTTTGGGAACTACATGGAACTTGAAGAATGTCAGGGTTATTCCAGCTTTGAAGAGAGAACTTATCTCTGTCGTTCAGCTGGACGAACAGGGACTTGAAGTAAAGTTTGGTGGAGGCAAATGGAAGGTAACCAAAGGTAGTCTGGTTATTGCTCATGGGAACACGCATGGTTCATTATACATGGTGGAGGTACCTGCCGAGGGAAGTATGACCGTCCCTCAAAACAAGGTTGAGTTCGCTGAGTCAAAGGGGCGAAAGAAGGTTCAATTTGCAAGAAGGGAGCCTAGTGCCAAGGTGATTCAAGCTGAGCGGGGTCGGAGGTCAAAACCGGGTCAGGGGTTTGGTGACAGTGAGAGCACGGGGTGTGTTCCGATTACAGTTACAAAACAACGTTAGGTTTTGAAGACCGTTAGTCCGAATGTGGAAATCTCTCCTATGGAAGTCTTGCTAAAGGAGGAGAGTGGTAATGGTTCTCGGGTTATCTCTGGAAATGGTGGATCGTGCAGACTAGTAGAGATAGAGAATGGGTTGGAGCTCGGGGGAGCTTCAACTGCCCCTTCATGTACATGATGAGAGGGGGGATGCAACTAGGGGGTTTTGATGAAGTATGAGCTTGTTTATGGGGACTGAAGGCTCGGGAGACTTTGGATATGGAAGATACTGGAGTTACTGAATCTGGGTTATTGTGTGCTTGATGGAGGGCTGGAGTATTCGCAAGGCCTTCAAGTGGGAGATTGTTGGGTTGTGAAGGCTTGCGCAGGAAATAAGAAGGGAGCCGGCCCTAATGGGCTTGAGCCCGGTTATTAGTTTCTTGTTAATTAAGTCATTAACCCTAATCCTAGTATTATAAATAGAACCTATGATGTAACTTGTATCTTTGAGCACCTAATAATAAAGAACCCTAGTTGCAAAGTGGACGTAGGCCAATATAGGCTGAACCACTATAATTCTCGTGTCTCTACTTTTCTGCTTATCGATTGATATTGTGTGTGTGTGATTTCGTTGCGTTAACGACTCTTGATACCTAACAAAAGGTTCAATTCAAAACACTAAATATTGCAAGAACATGGGAACAAAATGAACCTTTTATTTTTTTAATTTTAAAATATGAGAAAATGGTAAAAGTGCAATGTTTATTTGTCTCTCAATAAATTTGTAAAAAATATGAAGAAATTTCGTTTATTTATACAACCTACACATGTGTAATACATGTGTAAGATATATATATATATATATGTTATTTTACCTACACATAATCTACACATGTGTAGGTAACTTTTAAATTTATAAAAACATATCAAAAAAATTGTTTAATTGGTTTTTATGTTTATAAACAGACATATTTGTATTTATGAAGTACAAAATTTTATAAATATAAACCATGGATGAAGATATTAAACGATTTAAGTTTGTTTTTTTTGTTTTCACAGTAATTTAGTGTTCTGTAATTAACCTCTCCCTCGTTCTATAAATAAGAAGTTTTCCCTTAATGCAATTACTGTAACTTATAGCATCGTCCTTAAACTTGGTTATTTCCCACAGCATGTGCAGAAAGTGGATTTAGTAGATTCTTTTTTTGTGAAAACAAACTTGACAAGCCATTTCTAGTGCCCCATTCGCAGCCATATCCATTATCCAAGCTCACTGAGAGGGATATATCAGAAACCTCCATATCAACTTCAAGTGTCTCAAATAGCTCCATCAGGTTGGGACATGTCACCTGCGTATTTATCCACAATATAATTTCACGTATTATCCTGGTCAAATTTGAGTAATCATATTATATATATATATATATGGAGGTTCTGTTATTTAATGTTTGACTTGGTCTGATCTATGACTCGGAAAATGAGAGCGGACCGAGTAAAAGGGAAAGACCAACAAAGTGGGTTACTGCTTTGCTCTATGCATGTGAGAAAGTGTCAAGTTTAGTTCCTATTTTCATGCAAGTTTCTTTATGTTTTTCTTTGAATAAATATGGTAGTAGTAGGGTACGCAGAATGTGAGCAAGTTTATGTTTCTTCTCTATTTGTAATCGTTAGTTTCAGTTTATAAAAAGTCCAGAAAATTGCCCCACTGTATTCTTGTTTTTACTCTTTGATTACCAACATTTGGTATCAGAGCTCTAGGTTTGTGTATGCCAAAATACCTCCGATTCGAAAACATGTCTACCGTTGCCACAACCTCAACAACCCCGAAAGAAACCAGTTCCGTGTCTCTTCAAATCCCGACTTTAACAGCCACAAATTATACTACTTGGGCCATCAAGATGGAAGCAGTGATGGATGCACAAGGGTCATGGGAATCGGTCGAACCCGTGGCTGGAGAAGTCGTAGACGAAAAGAAGAACAAAACAGCCCGTGCCTTCATCTTTCAAGTGATTCCCGAAGACATCTTGTTGCAGGTGGCAAAGAAGAAGACGACGAAGAAAATATGGGAATCGTTGAAAGTGAGATACATAGGGGCTGAACGAGTACAAAAAGCACAACTTCATACACTCGATAGGGACTTTGAGTCGTTGAAGATGAAAGAAGGAGAGTCTGTTGATGACTTTGCAGGACAATTATCCGGTAGTCTCGGTGCGACTAAGGAAGACGGCGTTTTGGTTCGGAAGCTACTAGACTCAGTTCCTGACAAGTTCTTGCAGTTAGTTGCTTCCATTGAGCAGATTTCGGACGTGGATTCGATGTCGTTTGAAGAGGCGATCGGAAGGTTAAAAGCATATGAAGATAGGTTGAAGTTTCGCCAAGGAAACCCAAGCAGTGACCGCCGCCTGTTGTTCACAAAGGCAGAAAGTCACTCAAGTTCAAAGGGTCCCGGGAGGACTCAATTCTCTGGTGCTCGAGGCAGAAGTGACCGGGGTAGTCGGGGTGGCTCGAGGGGGCGAAGTGGTTATCGAGGTCGGGGTAATCGGGGTGGTTACACGTGGAATCAAGATCCATAAAAGAATTCGAGGAACAAAGACAAGAAACATGTGAAATGTTTTAAGTGTGACCAATACGGTCACTACGCATCAGAATGCAAAGAAACGAATGAGAAACGGGATGAAGCACATTTGGCTCAAGCACAAGAGGAGGAGCCTGCCCTGCTCTTAAGTATTTATGGTGAAGAAGAATCACCGAACTTGGTCTTACTGAATGAAGACAAGGTTTTTCCAAACCAAGACAGAGGATGGGTTGGAGAGAATCGGGACTTGTGGTATCTAGACAACGGAGCTAGCAACCACATGACGTAGGAAGGAGTTGTTCGTTGTGTTGAAAGATAAAGTGATGGTAATGGTGCGTTTTAGAGATGGCTCGAAGGTACAAATTGAAGGAAAGGGTACTATCTTGTTCGAGTGCAAAAATGGTGAACAAGCGGTGGAAGATGTCTATTATATCCCTGCTCTACAAACCAATATCATAAGCTTAGGGCAGATGACGGAGGTCGGGTACAAAGTAGAATTGATAAAAAAAATTATCTCTGGATGCGAGATGAAGTTGGGCGTCTAATCATGCGGGTTCAACGGGGATCGAACCGGCTTTACAAGATTATTTTGAAAGCCTCTCAACCGGTGTGTTTGCTCACTAAACTCGATGATGAGGCGTGGTTATGGCATGCAAGATTAGGGCATGTGAATTTTCATGTGTTAGAGGCAATGACAAAGAAGGGGCTGGTTAATGGTGTACCGGTTATCAAACACCCGAGACAAGTTGTGGTAGCCAAACAAACAAGACAACCATTTCCACAAGAATCTCAATGGCGTGCTAATCATCCACTCGAGTTGATTCATGGCGACCTGTGTGGTCCAATAACACCACAAACCGAAGGAGGAAACCGGTATTTTCTATTACTTGTTGATGATTTTTCCCGTTTCATGTGGGTTTATTTGATAAAATTAAAGGATGAAGCTTTGGCCCTGTTCAAGAAGTTTACGGTGCATGTTGAAAAGGAAAGTCCACACAGGGTGAAGATGTTGCGTAAGGATCGCGGTGGGGAGTTTAACTCTCGTTTGTGTACTGAATTTTGTGAACATGAAGGGATTAAAAGACAGCTAACGGCTCCCTACACTCCACAACATAACGGGGTTGTGGAGCGCCGGAACCGCACCGTGCTCGAAGTAACCAGGTCAATTTTAAAAGCCATGGAGGTACCAGAATCATTTTGGGGTGAAGTGGTTCGTCATGCCGTTTATCTCCTGAATCGGGTTCCTACGAAGGGTGTGAAGAACGGGACGCCATACGAGAATTGGAAAGGAAGAAAACCGAAACTCGATCACATTAGAGTGTTTTGTTGTGTCGCTCTTGTGAAGAAGATGAACCAGGTTACTAAGCTAGATGACATGAGTGTTTCAATGGTTAATCTGGGAATGGAAGAAGGAAGTAAAGCCTATCGGCTTTACAACCCTATGACAAAACAAATTTGTGTGGGCCGAGATGTGATTTTTGAAGAAAGTAAGAAGTGGGCCTGGGAGGTACTCGAAAAAATTCAGCCCACTACCAAAGCAGATAGCGTGAATACTGAAGTAAAGATTTGGGAGGGGCCCACGCATGTGAACTCAGTTGGCGATGTTGGGGATCAAAGCCCTATGTCGCCGATAACCCCTAACACATCCAATTCCTTTTTTGATGATGCAGGTACTCATGGTGAACAACCGAACTCGTTTAATTCTGTTTTGAGTTCAATAGAAGATGCAAGCACCCAACAATCGTTTAGTGGTGATACATTAAACAATACCGTACCTTTCGATCACACACCCTTACGGGGGTTTCGATCGATTCAGGGAATTTATCAAAAGACGACGGCGATGAATGATGAGGAGGTACGAGGCCTTTATGATCAAGAATTGTTGTTGGAAGATGATGAACCTACAACATTCAAAGAAGCAGTCCAGTATAATGATTGGAAAAGGGCAATGAAGGCTGAATTGGATTCAATTGAAAGGAACCAGACATGGTTTTTGGTTGATTTACCAGTTGGTCACAAAGCAATAGGCGTTAAATGGGTCTATAAATTGAAGAAGGATGTAGGTGGCCGAGTCACTAAGTACAAAGCCAGACTCGTTGCGAAGGGTTACGTCCAAAGAAAGGAAATCGATTTTGATGAGGTCTTCGCACCGGTGGCAAGGTTAGAGACCATCAGATTGTTGTTGGCAATTGCAGCAAAAGAAGGGTGGATTGTGCATCATCTTGATGTCAAATCCGCATTTCTGAATGGGGAACTAGTCGAGGAAGTATACGTGTCGCAGCCCGAAGGTTTTATTGTGGAAGGAAAGGAAGACAAGGTGTATAGACTCAAGAAGGCACTCTACGGACTGAGACAAGCTCCGAGGGCATGGAATGCTTGTCTTGATAAATCACTCAAAGATCTCGGTTTCACTCGATGTGCTCAGGAACAAGCTGTGTACAAAAGTAAGTATCCAAACTCACTTCTTATTGTAGGTGTGTACGTAGATGATCTCATCGTGACCGGGTCAAATGAACTAGAGGTTAAAAAGTTCAAGGAGAGGATGATGAAGGTGTATGATATGAGTGATTTGGGTTTGTTGTCTTACTATCTTGGAATTGAAGTTGCTCAACATACAGATGGTATAACATTGAAGCAATCTGGGTATTCCTGGAAAATACTAAAATCAGCCGGACTGGAGAACTGTAATCCATCGATGTGGCCGATGGATCCGAAGCTACAGTTAACTAAAGATGGACCTGGTGAATATGTGGATGCAACTATGTATCGTTGTCTCATCGGTAGCCTTCGTTATTTGCTTCATACAAGGCCTGATTTGGGTTACTCAACTGGAGTTTTGAGCAAATTCATGGATAAGCCAAAGCTATGTCATTTTCAAGCACTGAAGCAGGTGTTACGGTATGTGAAAGGGACGGTTGGTTTCGGTTTGAAATACCGAAAAGCAAGTGATGGTAAACTGTTGGGGTAGAGTGATAGCAGCCATGGCTTGGATGTGGAAGACCGGAGAGGAACTACAGGTATGGTGTTTTATTATTCAAACAGCTTAATTACTTGGGCTTCGCAAAAACAAAGGACCGTGGCGTTGAGCTCTTGTGAAGCGGAATTCATGGCTGCTACCTCCGCCGCATGTCAGGCTTTGTGGCTGAGAAATTTGTTAAGTGACTTGACAGGAGAAGAACCTCAACAGGTAAAGTTACTAGTTGATAACGTGTCGGCCATAGCACTAATGAGAAACCCTATGTTCCATGGACGTAGAAGCATATAGACACAAAATATCACTTCATACGGGAGTGCATTGAGAGGGGGCAGATTCATGTACAACATGTAAGCGGGGAGCTACAAAAGGCCGACATCCTTACTAAGGCTTTGCCTCGTATCAAGTTTGGGGTGATGAGAGCTCTAATGGGCGTTGAAGACCTTGGAGACCCGAGTCAACATTAAGGGGGAAAATGTTATTTAATGTTTGACTTGGTCTGATCTATGACTCAGAAAATGAGAGCGGACCGAGTAAAAGGGAAAGACCAACAAAGTGGGTTACTTCTTTGCTCTATGCACGTGGGAAAGTGTCAAGTTTAGTTCCTATTTTCATGCAAGTTTCTTTATGTTTTTCTTTGAATAAATATGGCAGTAGTAGGGTACGCAGAATGTGAGCAAGTTTATGTTTCTTCTCTATTTGTAATCGTTAGTTTCAGTTTATAAAAAGTCCAGAAAATTGTCCCACTGTATTCTTGTTTTTACTCTTTGATTACCAACAGGTTCGCCTACAAGGGAAGCAAGAACAATACGTCACATGTAATGTATTGGTTTACACCCGAGTATTTGCGTCATATATGCGCGTTAAAATTAGCATAGTCATTACGCTATAAACATTGTTTTGATTTACCATTTATAACTATATTATTGAGTAGTTGATTAGATTCTTTCATGTCAAAAATGCAATTTAAAAGAAAAAACATATATATATCAATATTATTTAAATTAAAAAAAAAAGACAAGTAACACAAGGATAAAATCTTTATTATACACTCTCATCCCTTAAATTATTTAAAATCAATTTAGAGTTAAACTATTTTGACTAAAGGCTCAAAAATCAATTTGGATAAAACCTACTTGATAGTTGATACTTTAAAAAAAAACACACATATATATATATATAGGGTTAGGTTCTAGAGAAAATCAATAGTTATGAGAAAACTAAGAAAACCAATAATAACCATTAATTACTTTTGATCTATGGTGTAACGGGGCAGACTGTAAATATGAAAATTATAATTGCCACTTTCCAATGTTTAAGGGTAAATTAGGTATTTTATCACCTTTTAATATTAGCAACCATATCAAATCATTAACAAAATCTTATTAAAAGTTATATTTCTCTTTCTTAAAACCCCTCGTTTCCATCTTTTCGTCTTCAAAATATCCTCTGTTGTTTTTTTTGTTACTTGTAGAAGACCATCGAAACTATAAGCGATTCCATCATTTGTTTTTTTGATTGTCAAGGTTAGTAATGTTAGTATATGTAATCGATTCAAGCATGATAAATTCCAGGTTAGTAATTTAAATGTATGTAATCGATTCAATTAATGTGTTTATTTTTTTCAAAAAATATGATTTTTTTTGTTTTAATGTGTTTATTTTTTTTCAAAAAACATGATTTTTTTTTTGTTTTTTAGACGTTCTGTAAGCTTAATCAATAGTAGAGGTTTCAAAAAAACTTAAAGAAACAAATATATATGTGTAAGTTGTTAATTTTTTCTATATTTGTTTATTTTTTGGAATTGGAATTTTTATTTTGTTTTAATATGCTACGTATGTGTAAGAGGAAGGTTTAATTTATTTGAACAAAGCTAACGCATGTGTGAGATTTTTTTTCGAGTTTATTTTACTGCTTTCAAGTTAATGATATCAGTGAAAGATGATTGTTGTAAGTGTTTTCGATAACTCTAGTTAATGATATCAGTGAAAGATGATTGTTGTAAGTGTTTTCGATAACATACGTATGCGTAAGCAGTAGGTTATAGTTGTTGGTGTAAGTTACGTATGTGTAAGCAAAAGTTTTTGTTTTTTATGTATCAGTTACGTATATGTAACACATATTGATTACGTATATGTATGAGTCTACTACTGACTTATAAAAAGATTTGATTTGAAGAAAATCTCTTTAATGGTTAAAATCCATTTACTGATTGGAGATTTGGAGGACATTTCTGCTACTTTAACTAATTTGTTGTTAATAATTTTTTTTACTTGATAGTATTTCAGTTTTTTGATCTGGTGTTAACAAATGCATAAACTATGGAGAAAAAGACTGAGAAAGTGAAGGTTTTCATGGAAGTTAAAGAGAATTTTCAAAACGTTAGAGTTTGAATACTTACATGCGAAGCAAACCTTTTTAGAGAGAAGATTATAAGGGAGGCAAATCATTTGCATGAGGAAAGAAGAAAGTAGATGGCATATGAAATCGTTGGATTAACGGTTGGTTGTTTTGGGAAAATATTACAACTATTAAGCTTTGTTAAGTGGATGGTGTTGCAACTATTAAGTTTTGATATGGTTTTAAACTTTTGAAAAATTGTCTGTGATCTTTTTCTGGTTACATATGGTATGTTCATTTAGCTATCAATGGTTGAGGTTATCTAGTAATCTTAAAGACATGTATTGTGCTTAAATATGTGAAATATATATGTATTAAATATACGAACACGATCTATTTACGTATACGTATTCATGCAACATATTTGATCATGCCCTTAATTAACAAGTAATCTTCTGTTGGCAAACATTCTTAAACTACTTTGTATATTAGTACATAATTGTTTTTGTTCTCTAGTTGAATTGAATATGTTTATGATTACATATGTTTCACACGATTTGATCAAAAAGGTTTTGAATAGTTAACAAATTACGAATTGGATTTGAATAAACAGAAATAGGTTAACTGTATGTGCATTTGGCTCTCTTAAGGGTGTAGTTTATCTAGTACATTTATACATGTATTGTGGTTACGTATGTGTAACGTATATTGATTACGTATAGATATATGTCTATTAATGACTTATAAAAGAATTTAAATTGATTTGAAGCAAATCAGTGGATATCGATTCTAAAAAAAATTTGATCCAAATCTCTACAGGTGGATTATATGAATTTTATATTGAATGAATCAAGTAAAAAACGTCTTTGAAAAGATGATAATTTTTAGGAGAAAAACAAGGAATTTAATTTGAAATATATCTGCTCTTAAATATATATTAAGGTAAATTTACATTAATACCCTTTAAGATAAAAAATCAATAAATAAAATCTAAATTATCTAATTGGGTGAGACTGGTTTTCTTGGTTTTCGCATAACTTTGTGGTTTTCTCTTGATTCTCTCCCTATATATATTTTTGACTCTCACAAAGTCAAAATTTACTAAAATTGAAAAGAATGACGATTACAATAAAATAGCAGGTAAACGGGCAACAAGTTGCGCTGCAACCCCCTTTTGAATAGCAAAACCGATCCTACTAAAAACAAAGCTTTGGGTCTTAGGGGCCGAAATATTACTATGCACGACTCGTTGAACCCTGTTTAGGAATTCCACTGCCTCCGGTGTTAGGAAGCCAAAAGTATCAAAAGCAAAAAGGGATAAACACGTGTTGGTTCTCTAAACAAGCTTTCTCGTGTTTAGCAACTTTGCCTGATTCCGCCTTTAAAGCAGCATGGCCCGTCACAACCTCATTGTCCCTGAGCCCCACAAGAGGGGACACTGCTGTAAGATCCACACAAGCGTGTTTCCCCCCTGCCCAACCAAACACAAGAATATCAGCCGGCCGTAGAGTAGACCTCCCTTCAAGCGGATCTGTCAGAAAGTTCACGGGGGCCTCTTTTTTAGCAGAAATTCCTGCCCGTTTGAGAACATCACAAAGAACATCTCTAACCAAATCATGCCTGTATTTAAACCCGGGTAACTCTTTGTAATGGACCGCATGCTCGCCAAAAGAATCCAAACAAGCCTTGCGGCAAACTGGGCAGGGCTCATCAGTCGGAAACAAGGGGATCATTAGCCGATACTTGAGGATAGCCCGGTACTCCACAGCCGACATATGCTGGCCCAGTCCTTCAATGGGGATAACGGTTAGAAAATCTTGAGACAGGGGAGCCCGAAGACATTCAAACACCGCTTTTTGGCGAGGTGATAAATCAAACTTTACTCCCAAATTCTAGACGATTCTGCTAAATAAGGCATTCGCCAAAGCATGTTGGGTTTTAGTGGGGGCGGTGTCCTTATTAGAGAAACCGCTAAGATCGAAATCAGGAAGGGACATGCGCAAGCGATCCATCGCACACCCAATATCAGAGTCTAACCCATCAATATCACAACCCCGAAGAATGTGGGCCTGTAAACTCCAAGATTGTGTCCTCGACGCCACAAATGCATAAGCAGATACATCCTAAGCCGCATATAAACCCAAACCCCCAAAACGGGTTGGAAGTGATGCCAACCTCCATTGAAAATCCCCAAAAAAAGCACCACCACAAACCACGATATCCTCGATCGCACCCCGGAGGCCCTTGTCAAAAATTGAAACAGCTTCCCCCAGATACATAGGCTGGCATGTTCTAAGGCCGAATAATAGCTTTACAACTCCCATACACGAGCGGAGAAAAAGGAGCGCGCATTGAGGGTCCCACAAACGTGGGAGACAACAAATATATATATATATATATATATATATATATATGGGTGAGTTCACTAGAAAAATCATTTTTATGAGAAAATCAAAAAACTCCTACTGCATATGTGTAGTACACCCAAAACCCAAACCCACCCTCAAAAACCTAAACCCACCCCACCCCCACCCAAAAACCTAAACCCACCCCACCCACCCTCAAAAGCTTAAACTAAACCCAAAAACTAAATCAAAAAGTCTAACCCACCCCCAAAAACCTAATCCCCCCACCCCACCCCCAACCAAAAACCTAACCCCACCCCACCTACCCCCTCACCCACCCCACCCCCACCCCGCTCCACCCCTCCAAAAACCTATCTAAAAACTAAAGTAAACCCAAAAAACTATGTTCAAAAGCTAAACCCACTATTTTTTGAGTTTCTTTTTTTTATTGAACGAGGACGGCGTGGGAAACAAGAGCTCTGAAGCAGTTTTTTAATTTTTGATTTATTTTTTGAGTTATGATTTTTTTTTTATTTTTTTTTACCTTAAATAAGTAGTTTTTTGTTTTCTCATGAACATTGAGTTTTCTTATACTCCTTCTCCTATATATATATATATATATATATGGGAAGGATCAAGAGAAAACCACAAAGTTAGGCGAAAACCGAGAAAACCACATCATTTTAGACAATTTTTTTATTTACGTATACTTATCCAAAGACAATTTTTTTAATTTACGTATACATAACAACAATTTTTTTTGTTTTATATTTACGTATACGTAACGCTATGTGTAAAAATGTTTTTGGTAAAAATGTTTAATATTAAATTGATACTTTATAAATAAATAAAAATAAAATAAAACAAAAAATAAATATTATTATATGATTGGGTAAAATTGGTTTTTTTAGTCGTTTTCTCGGTTTTCGCCTAACTTATGGTTTTCTCTGGAACCCTCCCCTAGATATATATATATATATATATATATATATATATATATATATATATATATATATATATATATATATATATATATATATAGGGAAGGGATCAAGAGAAAACCACAAAGTTAGGCGAAAACCGAGAAAACCACATCATTTCGGGCAATTTTTTTTATTTACGTATACGTATCCAAAAACAATTTTTTGGGTTACGTATATGTAACCATAATTTTTTTATTTTATGTTTACGTATACGTAACACTATGTGTAAAAAAAAATTTTGATAAAAATGTTTAATATTACATTGATACTCTTATAAATAAATAAAAATAGAATAAAACAAAAAATAAATATTATTATATGATTGGGTAAAATTGGTTATTTTAGTGGTTTTCTCGGTTTTCGCCTAACTTGTGGTTTTCTCTGGAACCCTCCCCTATATATATATATATATATATATATATATATATATATATATATATATACTAGGTTAGAATCTCGTGTATTACACGGAGTTGTATATTAAAAATGATATAATTTGTAAATACGTCCTAACTTGTTAGACTATTATGATCACCTCGAGATATATTAAGTGAAAATGTGTGTCAATAAAAAATTAGTATTTTCCTTTAATTAGTTATATTTTGATTTCCTATTATATATTCTTATTTAATATAATTAGTATTTTTCTTTAACAATATATTTATAATATCATTATTTTTTAATAAAATACATTCGTATTTATTAGAAGAGAGATGTGGAAAAATCAATATGCGAAAACACGAGAAAGTGACAACTGTCTATATTAAACTTTTATTTATTAGTATTGAAATGTGTGTGTGTGTGTATATAGGATAAAAAAAATACTTTCCGTTTGATAAGAAAACTAAAAAACTAATGCCCTCAATTTTTTAAAATTAATCTTTATTATACGTTATTTTTTTCAAATTACATCATAAAATTAAACATTTTTTTCTTGATATTGCAATATTAAAAAAATTAACGTGTCGAAACTTATTTCCAAATTAAAGAGAGAACTTTTTAGGTGGTTTTTGTCCATAAAACCAGCAATGACCGTAAGTCTACCATTCCCTTCAATTGTCCATTTTATAAGAAGCCTTATTTGGATGTACCTCTTTCGAAGGGTTGTATTAGTGACTTTTATGTGAATTGTGTAATTGTTGTTTTACTTTTGACAATTTGTTTAATTTCTTACACGTTATTAATGATTAACTAATTTTTAATCTTAAATAAAATCCAAAAATTGAAGTGGGTGATCAAATTAAAAGCTCATCTTGAGCACCTCAAATCATGTTAACGAAAATACGAAATGATTATATATTCATATTGGGAAACCTTACGTTTAATTTATTATTGGGTATAAACATAATATATTATGTTTTAGTTAATTTATTATTTTATTTATTGGATATCTTTCAAGTAATTTATTAAAGCGTAACTCATAATAGTTTTTACTAGGATATAATAGTGAACTAAATAACATCAGAACTATTTTGCTCGAAGAATAAAATTTAGACTTAATTTGGATCTGATCACGAAGAAACAAAAGAGCCGATTTACATCTGAAAAACAAAGGATTAAGATGTAAAGAACAAGAAATAAAGATGAAACATTTTTTATTAAATTGTTTAGTGGTTTACTTTATCTAGTTTGTTCCGAGTAATTTATTTAAGGGAAAACTCCTTAAACGTCCCTCTGATTGTTTGGGTTTATCATCTTGTCCACGTATGAAAATATTTCTTGAAATGCCCTTACCAATAAACTTGTTTGACGGTATTGAAACACATGAGATGACGGTATTAACCCCCAATCAGAATAGGCCACGTCATATTATTGACGCAGCTGCACGTAAATTTACAAATACTGTCTCCGACTGTATATCTCCGTGTCACCGTCGGTTCAGACTTTATTCCCTTCATGTCACGGTCGAACAATATTATATTTATTAGAATTGAAAAAATTAATTTATGTTAGAACTGAAAGGTTAATTTTTTTAAATTTAAAATAACGCTGTTTGACCTTATATTACCGTCGTCCGACCTTAAATTACTGTCGTCCGACCTTAAATTTCGTCGTTGACCTTAAATTACTGTCGTCCGACCTTAAATAATCGTCGTCCGACCTTAAATTACCGTCGTCCGGCCTTAAATTACGGTTGTCGAACCTTAAATATACCCTCGTTCGACCTTAAATATAACCTCATCTCATGTGTTTAAATACCGTCGAACGAGTTTATCGGTAGGGACATTTTAGAAAAAAGTTTCATGTGTGGATAAGTGGATAAACCCAAATGGTAAAAGGGAGTTTTCTTTGAGTTTAATAAAAACATATTGAGACGGGTTTGTCTCCCAAAGATACAAGTGTTCATAGTTTTTTGTTCAATAGTATATTTTCGCGCCAATAATAATAACATCATAGAGGAAGACATATTTACCCCATTGAAGACCATGAATCCAAGGTCCAAATCGATGTCATCCACAACCACGGTCCTTGCATGACCGCCCAGATTATCCTCCTTCTCGTATAACACCACCTGCACCCCTGCTTTCGCCAAAACGAATGCGGATACCAACCCGTTTATGCCTCCACCAACCACTGCAACTCTCATCTTAATATGTTTTCCTTTTCAACGTATAATTTATATTCCTGTAGTGAAATTTAATGGAAACAATTAAGCCAGTGATCAACTAATAAGTTGAATTCTTGAAAAGAAACCAAAAGCATCACTTTGTTAGCTTTGAATTAGAGGACATGGGTATAATTTTCGACATTGGTTCAAAATAAACACAAATATTTACGCTTTAAACTTACAAAGCCTCAAATTTCGTTTCACTTAATTTGGCTCATGGTTCGTAGAGAGGGTAATGCAAGTGATTTATATAGAGTTAATATCTACGAGCGCCCGCTCAACACGACTATTTTTGTTTTAGGTATTCTTTTTTTTTTTTACTTCAACGTTTATATTTTATATTAATTTATTTTAACTTTTTAATATATTTACATAAAGTTAAACGAAATAAAAATTAGACGGGATTAGTAATAGAAAAAGGTATCAAAAATAAAGTTGAAACTAAAGATTCACAATTAGACACTCCAACTAAAGATTCACAACTACACTCCAACTTAAGCCTTCACTACAAGAAATCAAGGCAATAACGGCGACAATATTGTCGCCGCTAAAAGACCCACTGGTCAACGCTAATAAATCGTCGCTAATGCCGGATATGTCGCCACTAATACTACATGTCACCACTAATACTATTTCGCGCTAAAACCCTAATTTGAAAAAATTTGGAAGACCTTTAGTGGCGACACATGTTTTTTTCTAGTATTTTCAATATTTATAGTTTTTTCAGATAGGTTGATATATATCAATGCAAGATTTCCGGTTTTTGATCTGTAGAACCAAAGACTGTTTGCTACAAAATTGTTCTAAGTACAACTGCTGCAGATAGCACAAGATTGCTGCTGATCAAGTTTGCTGTGGATACTTAGTCTGCTGCTGAAGACCAAAGTAGCTGCGGATAGCTTTATCAGCTGAAGACCAAAGTTGCTGCGGATAGGCTTATCAGCAGCATCCAACACTTGTTGCTGCTGATAGGCATATCCTCGACAGCTGCGGACAAATCAGTCTTGCTGCTGATCCTTAACTTTGCTGCTGACAGCCTTGTGCCTTGAAGACAAATCGTTGCAGCTGCCTATCCATGCCAAGCGTCATTGACAACTTTCTGCAAAAGCTACTGACACACTCAAAGCAGAAGGAACCTCAATGGTGCTACCAATGACGGACGACAATGCTCTTCTCCAAGCATGCAAGTAATGATGCATAAAGCAGAAGACGCTTCTATAAAGCTTAGCTAGTTTAGACTTAATGTATAGTATAAGCTTTGTACAAAAGATCAACGGTTTGTGTTAGATCTGATCCTTAGAATCAAGGGTCTGTCTTGATTCTAAGTTAGCATAAATACTGTGTAAACACTTCATAGTAAGTGTGCTTGTCAAATACTTTCAATAGAGTTTTCATTTGTAATCGTTCACTCACAAAAGCTTAATACAACAGTGTTCTAAATAGTATTCTTTCTGAGTCGTTGATTATAGTTGTGTAGTTGTTATTGTTTCCGCCAATTACAACTAAGAACAGAACCATCTTCTATTCTCACGATCCTATAAGTGGTATCGGAGCTTTGGCTCAAGATTAAACAAACTAACACTTGTTTAATCACTTTCTGGTTCTATTCTAAACTTTATTCTTGATCAAGTCACCCAAAAACACAAAACAGAAATGGCACAAAGTAATGGATTTGAAGACATTGGCAGCATCAACCGACCACCAAGGTTGGTGTCTGGGGAGGACTACGACATGTGGAAGAACCGCATGGAAAGCTTCTTTTTCTACTAGGAGTATGGAATGTGGCGATCCATCAAGGATGGACCCTACACTCCCATGGTGGCCTCTGCTGACTCCGGAGGACCACTAGTCCCGAAGGAACCCTCCAAGTATTCTGACGAAGACATCAAGAAGATGGAGGTAGACTTCAAGGCACTAGGAGCTATCCAAATGTGCCTTCCAAATGAAGTTTTTCATAATTTCAGGGCTTACAAAACCGCTAAGGAGTTATGGGAAGCTCTGGAAAAGATGTTTGCTGGATCTGAGGAAGTCAAAGAGAACAGACGCGACATCCTCAAGCAGCAGTATGAGAACTTTGTCTGGAAGGAAGGTGAGTCACTAACAGTTTTATATAACAGGTACACGTACCTGGTTGGAGAACTGTAGTGCTCCAAGGTGAAGCTGGAGAATGAAGACATTCTCAAGAAGTTCATAAGATCTCTCCCCAGCTGTTGGACACTATACACAGTGTCTATCAGAAGAACGGAGAATCTGAGACTCTCCAGATGACTGAGCTCTTTGGCATGCTCAAAACCTATGAATTAGAAATGATTCAAGCCAAAGAAAGGAGCTCTAGTCATCAATCAGCTTCCACTTCCTCCACCACCACCTCAGCGCTTCACTCTGATCATTCTGGTCCTAGTGCAAGCAACTACTATCCACCCATCATCACACATCCCCAAACACCAACTGCTTCACAATCCAACTCATCACCATTTCTTCTTGAAGCTCCTCCCCAACAGTCAACCTCTACTGCTTTTGTCTCTGACAACTCAAGCAGCATGTACTTAATAAAGGAGGATCTGGAATGCTTTCATCCAGATGATCTTGAAGAAATAGATATTCAGCACTCATATGCCATGCTCTCCCTAAGAGCAAAAAGGTTCTATTCTAGAACCGGGAGATCTGTTCCAAGCAACAACTCAAACACCAGAGTTGGGTTGGATAAAAGCAAGATCCGGTGTTACAACTGTCACCAAATGGGTCACTTTGCTAGGGAGTGCAAGGCACCAAAAACCAATCCAGGTGCCAGCCATCAAAGACAAGCCTACCAAGGTCAGCCCAGGTAACAGCAGCAGCAGCAAGGAACTCCTCCAGCACAAACTGTAGCCTGTGCAAATGTTGGAACTTCAGACTTTGACTGGAGTTTTCAATATGAAGACGTTCCTGCCTCCAACCAAGCTCTTATGGCAGACACTGCTGAGATACCACCTCAGGTATTTGAACATCTCTGCTCTCAAGCTTACATTGACAAAGTTTTAGGTTATAGAAAGCATAACCAAAATCTAATAGATCAAAATGAAGAGTTCCATCAAATGAAATCAGAATTCAAAAAGGTAGAAGATACTTATAAAGAAAAGATTAATTTCCTTAAGAAAGAGATTTCATCATTGAAACATGAACAAACCAATCTTGAAACTCAAATTGATGATCTATTAGTAAAACTTAAAGCTACCAGAGCTGAACTGGCAGAACAGAAGGTTCATGTTGAAAAATATGAATTTTCATCTAAAAAGTTACAAAGACTATTGGATATCCAAGTTCATGAAAAGGTGAGAACTGGACTTGGATATCATGATGACCAGTATAAAACAGTTCCTCCTCCTGCTGACTACATTTCCATTCACGAACCAAGCTTCAATACTGCAAATCTTGACACTGCAAACCGAAACCTTGATCCTTCAATGGATGAATGTTTCGTGGAAGACTGCTACACTTCATCAGAGTCTGAGTCAACCTGCTCAGACCATTGTGAAACTAGTGCCGTCCTATCTGCTCCTGTCTCTGAAGTGGTTCCGAATAAAGCTGAAGTCTCTGCTGCCACACCAATCATACCAGCTTCAGTTCCCTTCAAACAGATTAAAATCAGCTATCCTCCGGCCAGAAGAAAGCTGAAAATTGAAAAGGGAGAGACATCAGGTGCCACAATCCCTAAGCCTCAGAAGGACCTTGTGTACTCTCAAAGGGACAAGACAGCTCTGTTCTGTTTTGTATGTAGCAGGTACAATCACACTGCCAGCACTTGCTATCACAACCTGGAACACCAAAGGCATTCAAAGCAGCAGGCCTTTGAGAAAACAAACAGAAATAAACAGGTAAGAAGCCATGATGCAAAGGCAACTAAGTTCAGGGAGTCTCTATCTCCTCAAAGAGTGAAGGTGCAAAAGTCTCAACAAACTTGCATCATATGTGGGGAATCGAACCACTTTGCTGCAAAGTGCAAGTTTAATCCCTTCAACCAGATAGAAAACTACTCTTCTGGATCTGTGCCTTCAGCAGTGAACAAAACTGCTGCTGACCTTGAAAAGGCTGGAAAATCAAAAATTAAGCCTTCAGCAGCAAAAGTGTCCACTGCTGATAAAACAAAATCAAAGGCTAAACCCTTAGCAGCAAAATCTGCTGCTGATGCAGGAAAAATCAAGGGAAAACCTTCAGCAGCAAAATCTGCTGCTGCTCCAGCAAATCCATCAGCAGCAAAATCTGCTGCTGATAAGCCAAAACTGTCAGCAGCAAAATCTGCTGCTGATAAGCCAGAACCGTCAGCAGCAAAATCTACTGCTGACAATGTGAAGAAAGCTGGAAAACCTCCAATACAGCAATGGAAAGCCAAACCATCACCAAGCACAATCATTGGTTCCATTGACTGCAAGCATGCCGACAAGGACAAATTAGCAACAATTTTCTCCAAGTCTGCAAGCTCAAGTGTCCGTCCCACTAATTAATTATCTCTCATGTGCAGGGACAGCCAGGTCATAAGAACAATACTTGGGTGGTAGATAGCGGCTGTTCCAGACACATGACAGGCAACCGGTCCATCCTCTCAAACTTCAGACACTTCAATGGAGGATACGTTGCTTTTGGGAGTGATTCAAAGGGTGGTTCAATCACTGGAAAAGGGACCGTGTCCAATGAAAGGATGAGTATTGAAAGAGTCAACTATGTTAAAGAACTTGACTTCAATCTCATGAGTGTTTCCCAAGTGTGTGATCAAAAGCAATGGATGCTCTTCACTGACAAAGAATGTTTTGTGTTATCTCCTGGCTTATCTAAACCTCCTCCAGAGAAGATTCTCCTAACTGCTCAAAGGAAGGACAACTTATATGTGCTTGACATGAATGAAGTCACTCCATCTGGTAGTGTTTCATGTTTTCTGTCAAAGGCATCAGTTGATGAATCCGCTCTCTGACACAGGAGGTTAAGCCATGTTAACATTAAAACAATCAATAAATTAGTGAAGGACAATCTTGTCAGAGGGCTTCCTGACAAAGAATTCCAGCTGGATGATCACTGCATTGCCTGCTTGAAGGGGAAACAACACAATAGTTCTCACAAGCCTAAGACTTTGAACACAAATGACACGCCTCTCCAGCTGCTGCATATGGATCTCTTTGGTCCTACAAATGTCATGTCAATGGGCAAGAAGTCATACTGTCTGGTGATAACTGATGACTTCACCAGATTCTCATGGGTATACTTCTTGAGAACAAAAGATGAAACTTCTGAGATCCTCAAGTCCTACATTCTTAGGGTAGAGAATCAAAGCAATCTGAAGGTAAAAATCATAAGGTGTGATCAAGGGACAGAGTTCAAGAATCATACCTTTAACAGTTTCTGTGAGAGCAAGGGCATTGAAAGGCAATACAGTGCTCCAAGGACTCCTTAACAAAATGGGGTTGCTGAAAGAAGAAATAGGACTCTGATTGAATCATCAAGATCTATGCTGGCTGACTCAAAGCTGCCCCTTACATTCTGGGCAGAAGCAGTCAGCACAGCTTGTTATGTGCATAATAGAGTCCTCGTTGTAAAGCCTCTCCAGAAAACACCTTATGAACTTTGGTTCAAACGGGTTCCCTACATTGGCTTCCTGAAGCCCTTTAGATGTCCATGTACCATTCTCATCACACATGGGGTTCTTCCTAAATTCGGTGTAAAGTCTGATGAAGGATACTTTGTGGGCTACTCCTCTCAATCAAAGGCCTTCCGAGTGTTCAATTCTAGGACTCGGATTGTGGAAGAGTCTGCTAATGTGGAATGCAGGGAACACACTGTCTGTGAACAAGGCAAAGGTCCTGACTGGCTCTTTGATATAGACTCCTTCACCCAGATATTTGAGCCCCTCATATTCTCAAATATGGAGTCTTCTTCTTCAAAGTCAAAAGCTTCTTCCTCAACCTCTTCTTCTGACTACAGACTGGAGTTTCCCAGTCCCTACATCAGGATGAAAAGGCCATCTATTGATCCTCCATCAGTGGCAGAAGCTATTGAGGCCAGTACAGGTGAAGTCGGTCCTTCAAACGCCACCAGCAGCAATCTCTCTGACCAAGAAATCCTCAATGAAGCCTCCTCAATTCATGATGAAGAGGCCTCTGATACAGATGCTGATGATGATGTGGAAAACAATGTTCAGAACCTCCAAGACTCTCTCCTCACATCTGAAGACACTCCTGATCTGAACCAGAGTAATCTTGAAGAGGGGATAAGACTGGATGTGATACCAGCACAAAGAATAAATGTAACATCCAGGATTTTCAAGCCATAAATCTTTCGTTAGTAATTTATTATTCAAACCTTTGAAATCTCGTATTTGCCCAACACCTCATGCCACATTAATTATTACCTTAACGGGTATTAATTTGAAATTTTCAACCTTTCAATAAACATATTATTTTCTATTATATATATATATATATAATATTTTAAACTTTATTACAAGTTTTATAAATATATATATATATATATATATATTTATAAGCAAATTGGTCTTGAACCTCCTCCCCAAAGTCCTTGAACCCTAAAAACACGAACCCCCACACCCTCAATTGAACCTTTGATCTAGATTGGACCCCATATGGCTCAAATTGGACCCCCATTCGTCAATTTTAACTTTAAAAGTCAAAATGGCCCAAATCTATGAAATCCCACTTATGAAATCGATTAAGCCTGTTGTTATGGACTTCCATTACGCACAAAAATCGTGAATCGGCCCTACCCTGACCCAAGTCGCAGCCCAATCCATCTATCACGCGGCCGAATTCAAAATTTAAATCAATTGACTTTGTGGAGTCAAAGCCGAATCAATTCGGTTTCAATCTGATAAATTAACGCGTCCCAATCCCGAAAATCAAGCTAAGACTGACCGTGCATGTACCTAAACCCTTTACACGACCCAATTCATCCATTCCAGTTGGAATAGCGCGTAATCAGAGTCATAGTCAACACCCGTAATCCTTGCGATCGAATTCGGCCTTAATGGTGAAATCAATCAAATTAATTCTCCAATTACCTTCGCACGACTCTATATAAACTTCCCCAACCCTCGATTGAGTCTCATTCCACCCCTGCTTGCCAGTTGATCACCAAGAACATCGTCCCTGTTCATCTAGTCGTCGGCCTTCAACACACGACCATTACAGGTATAAATTACATCGTTATCATCGTCTTTATCCTCTAATCGAAAGCCCCTTATCAATTTATTAAAAAGAATTCAAATCGTATTCGATTTCAAAGTTCCCCTTGAAGCTGTTCAACTGAATCAAAAAGGGGGATTTCGATTCAAGCGAATTGATACTTTTAAGCTTTAACAGTATATGCTATAACAGCGAATCCACTCGGTTCAAATGGTTAAGTCATTTCACCAGTTGGCCGAGTGGCGTGGGTTCGAAACCCATACAACCGCCCCTTTTTGCGCGTAAGTCATAACCAGACCCGGCCACTTGACCCGAATGTGTTATATTAAAATCGATCTGGTTCTGTAACAAGGATAGTCCCCTGGTCCAGCGGTAAATACGGCTGTCTCACACAAAAACCACCCGGGTTCGAGCCGGGTGGTCTACTTTCTTTTTAAAACCAGTTTTTAAAACCCAAACCTTTATAAAAAAACTATTTTTATAAACCATGTTTTAATTAGAACCGATTACAATAAAAATCTCAAGATTTTTACATAAAATACCCATCTTTACAAATTAATTAATCTAACCTTTGATTATTTAGAATAAACGTTTAAATGATTAAACAAAATAATAGATTTTCCTAGCTTATCAATACTTTGACAAGACATTTTATACAATCAATCGTTTACGGTATATATATTCGAGTGTACAAATAAAAACCTTTTTCCTAAATATATTTAAACATGTAGTTAAATTTTATTTTTTTAACAATCAATAAATGAATAAATTATTACATTACACACTTAAAGTTTTATTTTTTTCTTAATACATTTTGACACATCGCCCTAATAAATAAATAAATAAAATTATTTATTTATTCTAGTATATATATATAAACGTATTATTTCTTTTTAAGAAACTCCTTATTTTAAATAGAATATTTTGTTAAACCATGAACCTCAACAATAATATTTTCATAAGACGTGTTGGACATACAACACACACCTTACAGAAACTCCTACCCGATGAACATTAGATCTATCCTTAGACTTAGTACATGTTATTAATTTAAGATCATAATTGTTACATTAGGTTAACTCGTGATCTAAGAATCACTTGTGCTTCATACTTGCTCGTGTCATCCACACAACACATACAAGTGAGTTTACATAGCCCCTCTTTCACATTTTTACATATTTTGGGGTGAAACATGATTACTCATCAAACACTATTTGCAATTACACACGTACAATTCTACAATATGATCATACGTGTTTATTTGTGCTTTGTGCTTGAATGCTATTTGTTAAGGCTACATATACATCTCATACTCGTGAAATCATTAACACATTACATCAGGATAACATGTGTTGTTATGCCCTACATTTATATTAGGATAACATGTGTTGTTATGCCCTATATTTACATCAGGATAATATGTGTTGTTATGCCCTACATTAGGATAACATGTGTTGTTATGCCCTTCAGTTACAAAGTTTCATTTGTGCAACTAGCTTAACTTAGATTCTCCATAAATGCTTTATAAACCATGCATCATATGAATTGTACACAAAACATTTGAACTTTACTCGTGGTGTCAAAACCTATGTATGCTTACCAACTATTTATAGTTGACCCTCTCATTTTAAACATGTTTCAGGTACTAAGCTTTGAGTTCATATTCAAGATGCTACACTTAGGAATTGAGGACCTAGTCTTAAATTTTAATATGGAGATTTATGTATTCTTTAATTCTTGTAAATGTAGTAATTGATACTTGAATCATGAAATGAAATGGATTTTTTTTTATTTATTACAACTTTAGCAAACCATGAGCTTATGAACAGTCTACATGTCCCGCCCCGACGTTTCCGTCGTCGGTTGGGGTGTGACAATAAACAAAGAGCATCCTCTGGAAAACATCATTGGCCAAGTCCACAAAGGCATCCAGACAAGAAGTAAGTCTCATGAAGCCAATATTTGTTTGTTCTCTTGCTTTCTATCTCAGGTGGAACCCAAGAAGATTGATGAAGCTCTCAAGCACAACAGCTGGATTGAAGCAATGCAGGAAGAATTGCTGCAGTTCAAAAGGGAAGATGTTTGGAAGCTTGTTGATCTTCCACCTGGTCAAACAGCCATTGGAACAAGATGGGTTTTTAGGAACAAGCAAGATGAAAGGGGCATTGTGATCAAGAACAAAGCCAGACTTGTAGCTCAAGGCTACACTCAAGAAGAAGGCATTGATTACGATGAAGTCTTTGCTCCTGTTGCCCGTCTGGAAGCCATCAGAATCTTTCTGGCATAAGCAACATCCAAGAACTTCATGGTCTATCAAATGGATGTCAAAAGTGCCTTTCTGTATGGAAAGATTGGTGAAGAAGTTTACGTAAAACAGCCTCCAGGCTTTGTGGATCCTACACATCCTAATAAAGTTTTAAAACTAGACAAAGCTCTCTATGGCTTACATCAAGCCCCAAGAGCCTGGTATGAAACTTTATCTGGATATCTACTTAGCAACAATTTCAGAAGGGGGGACATTGATCAGACACTATTCATCAAAGATGAAGGGGGAGAAATCTTATTGGTCCAGATCTATGTTGATGACATTATATTTGGATCTACAAGAAAGAAGCTCTGCAAAGACTTTGAAGTCCTGATGCTATCCAAATTTCAAACGAGTTCAATGGGTGAACTAAATTTCTTTTTGGGACTTCAAGTCAAACAGGTACCAAATGGAATCTTCATAAGCCAATCCAAGTATGTCAAAAGCATCTTGGAGAGGTTCAAAATGGCTGACTGCTCTGCTGAAAGAACTCCTATGCAAGTGCACCATCAACTGTCTCCTGATAAAGATGGCCAAGTCACTGATCAACATCAGTACCGAGCAATGATAGGATCTCTCATGTATCTCACTGCCTCAAGGCCAGATATCATGTTTGCAGTATGCCTTTGTGCAAGATTTCAAGCAGCTCCAAAAGCTTCTCATCTACAAGTTGTCAAGAGGATCTTTAGATACCTAAAGGGAGCTCCAAAACTTGGGCTATGGTATCCAAAGAATGAAAATTTCAATCTCTATGCCTACACTGACAATGACTATGGGGGTTGTAACTTGGACAAAAAGTCCACATCTAGGGGATGTCAATTTCTTGGGGGAAGGCTCATCTCTTGGCAATGCAAGAAGCAAACATGTGTCTCTACTTCAACAGCTGAAGCAGAATACATTGCAGCTTCAAGTTGCTGTGCACAGGTCATCTGGATCCAAAATCAAATGCTTGACTATGGAATGACCTTCATGCAGACTCCAATTAACATTGACGACATGAGTGCTATCTCTATCACGAACAATCCAGTGTAGCACTCCAAGACTAAGCACATTGACATCAGGTATCACTTTATCAGGGATCAAGCTGAGAAAAAGAGAATTGTCTTATCCAAGGTTCACATAAATGAGCAATATGCTGACTTGTTCACTAAACCTTTTGATGAAGCGAGATTTCAATATCTGGTTGAATCAATTGGCATGATGAACTTTGAATAAGGCATGTCTCTAATTTCTGTTTGTCCTTGTAAATATGTCTGTATATTTGTTCTTAATAAAAGTTTTAATCCTCAGCAGCAAAGTTTTTGCTACTGACCGCCTTAAGTTGTCAGCAGGAACAAGTTTCCTGCGGATGGCTTTAAGGCAGTCAGCAACAACATTTTTGCTGCGGATGAATACATCCATCAGCAGCATCCAAATCTGCTGCTGAAAGACTTAACTGTCCGCAACAACCAAGTTGGCTGCGGATAGCTCAACCATCCGCAGCAACCAAGTTTGCTGCTGATGGGTAAAATCAAGTCTACATTAACTTTTACCCGCTGTAAAAATTACTCTCAGTCTTTACCATGACTGCTCGAGTGTTTTACAGCTGTAACAGTGAAAAGTAAAAAGGGTTGTATTGTACAAGTAAGTTTGCTTTTTCCCTCGCCTGCCGTTATATCAAAAACCCAAACGTCCCCACAACCTCTTCATATTCAATTTCAAACCTAACTCTCATCACTTTCTCTCAAGTCCCCACAACATTCAAAGCCTTCCACACTTAACCACCATTCAAATACCTTCCCTTTTCCCTCCAAATCAACCAAAAATGGCAGGAGCAGACATAAACAACCCCAATGACAAGTTTTCCCCATACCACAATCTTACTGCATACCTCATAAAGGGCAAGAAATCCGAAGGATTCGATGATATGATCGACTTCCTTTGTCGGTCTAAGATCCACCATGCCCTAACAGTCAACCCAACCATCTATATTCCCCACATGGAAGATTTTTGGAGCACGGCTGTATACTCTACTGAACAAGGCACTCCTCAAATCAAGGCCACAGTAGACGGCAAGGAAATGATCATCACTGAAGCAAAACTCCGCCAACACCTAAAGCTTCAGGATGAAAGGGATGCCATCTCGTACCCGAAGGATGTATACATGAGGACCTTTGTATCCATAGGATACACCGGAAATCAAGCAGAGTATACCATCGAGAAGGCGCTCATGGGTCCCAAATGGAAATACCTCTGCCACACTCTTCTCCATTGTATATCTCAAAAGAGGAGTGGATGGAACCGGCTCAGCTCCAATCTGGCATCGGCATTTCATGGGATGGTAACTGGAAGCGGTTTCAATTTTTCCCACCTCGTTCTTGAGGGTTTGAGATACAACCTTCAAGAAGGGGTAAAATCACAATTTTTTATGTACCTAAGATTCTTGCAGGAGGTGTTTAATAAAGAGCACCAAGATCTTTCAAAAAATGCAAGAATCTATTTAATTCTGGGGCATAAAAATAATATTTTTCAAAGTATGAGGACTGTTTCCACAAAGTTCTCAGGGGTCGATGTTCCATTGTTATCTACAATGATGAACATGCAAAGCACCTAGGGTGACAGTTCAGCAAACCCAGCTGATACTGATCCCACACCCTCCACCTCACTGCCTTACACTCAAGCATCTGCTTCCCTTGATCGAACCCCTGTGCATTCTACTGAGAATGTACAGGCACATACACTACTTATCCCCAACTTGATTGCTCAACCGGAACACAGGGCCCCGGTTGCAGCTAAGTATACCAGAAAGAGAGGCAAGAGAACTCCTTCTTCTCTAGCCTCCAAGGCCCAAACCCAACCTAACATCCCTCACTCAGAATCACAACATTCTGATGAGAATATCATAAGGGATAGCCACACTGTTAGGGAGACTCCTTCGGATGTCTCTCTATTAGGATTAGGATCACTTCCTAGATCCATAGAACAGCCCTTTGAGCCATACCTATCTTTTCTGAGCTTAAGTGTTGAGGAAGTCGATCAAGATGATGTACCTTCTCCAACTGCCACTATCTCGGAGGTACTGATTGATCTTGCTTCCAACACACCCAACCCAAGTTCTTCACCCCCGAAGGTCCACTCTAGGAGGTATGACAGAGTGGATGTGGAAGAGGCTGTCACTACTGCTGGTCCATCAAATGACCAGGAGGACAGTGACAACACCGCTAAGACCTCGACCACGGCAACTCATGGTGAGGGTGTTTCTTTGGAAACTCCCCTCACTGAGAGGAATCCCAGGCGCCAAGAAACCATGGGTGATGGGGATGCTGAGGCTAGGCCTACGGCCCCATCTGGGTCCAAGGATTCCACAACTGTGGATGAGGACAGTATGAAACTACAAAATCAGGAATTGACGGCCAGGGTGGCTATGCTTGAGGCTGAAGTGTCCAAATTACGACACCAAGTCTTGATGCATGAAGCCCATCAATGCCCCTCCATGGCTTCTCCCTCCCTTGTCTCAGTGGGCACCAAAAATGATGCCTATTTGTCCACTGATGCAACCAAAAAGGGGGAGATAGTCCCCATGGAAGAAGATACAGAGATCTTGGATAACTGGATTGAAGAGCAGGCAGTCTTTCAAAGAACACTTTACAAGCCAGCCTTCGTCCAAGTTCATGACTTGCCAGATTCAGATAGTGAAGATGAAGAGACTACTGAAGACTGGAAGTTGGTTGTCCGGGCAATAGATGAAGTGCTGATGGAAGAGGAAGAACAGATAGATACATCATTCAGTATCATTCCATCAGCAGCAGCCATCATTCGTCAATCCACAGCCCCCCAATTCTCACTGACTTCATCACAGCTAGAATTTGACACTATACTAGCTTGGGGGTATGATGGAAATACTGAGAGGTTCTGGATTGGATGGGAGTTTAGCGGAGTGGAAGAGCTAAACTGGGACTTCCTTAATGGCCTCGAAGTCCTCCAACTATACTATCTTGACTGCATCAACAACTCAACGGACCTCTCAGCAAAACTTGCCATTGGCAGGTTCTATGACTTGATGGAGGATAACATGCCCAATTTCGAAAGACTAATTGAAGCAGCTAAAAGGGTAGCGTTTCCTGAGTCTTCCCAGGCAGCAGAAAGAAGACTGTCTCCCAACAGTCTTGAAATCATAAGGAGCAGTCTTCTCACTGAAGAAGAAGTTCTGTGCCTAAGAAGACTTCTGTACAAATCATTGGTCAAGGACTTAGATGTGCTTGGATGGGTTAGCACTAAGTCCCTTGACCACACCTTTCTGCTAAGCAATGGCACCTCTCTCACCATCAACACCAGAAACATCCTGCTTTTGCCTACAGAATTTCTCTACAAGATCTTCCAACTCAGGGCAAATATCTGCAATGTCAACTCTCTTGAAAGCCAGGCAATGATAGCTACTGTCAAACCCCACCTTGAAGAAGAAGGAATGATTGCTGAGGAAGAATCTGTGTCAAATTCTGATACTGATTCTGACTCAACTTCCCCCCGAGTAGACATCACTACTGCAGAATATGGTACAGGATCCTCAATCAAAGACCAGCTGAGAGAAATAACAGGTTCTGAGTACAAACTTGATGAAGATAATGACCTTCCCTTGACAATCTTCCAACATGCCAATGAAGCCGAGGCAGAAATCCCAACAACACCACAATCAGCTGTTACTGTGATCAGTGAAGCCAGAGCAGAGGCATCCAATGTAAATAAAGGGAAGGGCATTATGACAGAAGAGGATGAAGAGAGGTTGCTAAAGGAGAAGAAGGCAAAAGAAGAAAAGAGGAGGAAGAGAGAAGAAGAGGAGATGGCTTATCTAAAACAGGCTCAAGAAAGAAAGGCAGCCATGCTTCTCAGAGAACAGAAAATCCAGCTGTATGCCAAACAGCTGGATGAAATGAAAGTCAAATTCCATGCAGTGTCTCAAGTTGATGAAGATGAAAAACTTACCAGACAGCTGTAGGAACAGTTAGAAAAAGAAGAAGAAGAGGAGAAGGAAAAGAAGAAGAAGGAAGATGCTAAATTTAGAATTACTGATTCTGAATTAGCAAAGGAATTAAGGGAGGAGTGGATTGAAGCTCTGATCTCTCAAGGTGAGGATGCAGACTACCTTGAAAAACTTTCAAACAAAGAGATCTATAGAGCCTTCATGGGTTAGCAGGGGCAGTTGGCAAAGAAGAAGAGAGCTGAAGAGGAAGAGAAAGCTCGACAGAAGTCAAAGAAAGTCATTGCCTTTAACCAAAGGACCCATGAAGAGAGGAAGGTGATGATCGACTTCCTCAAGGCAAGGGGGTAAGTGGAAAAAGGCTAGGTCCCATGACCTTCATGAACCTGCAAGCCTTTTACAGACAAGTCAAAACGGAAGAAGAAGAAAGACTGGGAAAGAAACATCTAAAGACAAGGGTCACTGAGACAGAAGACAAGAGACCAGTTAAGAAACAAAAGACCTCTGCCCCAGAAACTACTTCCACTTTCCAAATACCTTCCACAAATATCCCTAAACCTTCCTCTCCTCCACCCAAAAAGTCCAAACCATTTCACCCAGCTCCATCTCATCAACAGCCTCTCCTGAAGAAATCCAAACCCTCACCTAACCCAGAAGACTCCAGAGAAATAGTTAACTGGTTCTACAGTACACAAGATCAGTGGTTTGAGGTCTTCAGGGGGAGAACTGAAAGAAGAAGATCTGTTTACAGGTCTGTTGATGAGGTTCTACAATTGCCAGATTCAGACCTTAGAAGAATTCTGGAGTTGGGTGAAGCTCACATACCCGCAAACGATGGTGGGAAGCATCTTGTGCTAGTGATCAAACATCACTTTAACCCTAGCAAAGATACTGTCCTAAATGTCAAACCTCTGTAGTCCCACTATCCATTTGCAAGATGGTCCTACAATGCTGAGAAAGACGAGTTCATCTTGACAGACGTCAAGGAGTATCAGATGAGATGTTCGAGCAAGACAATTTTCAAAATGCCAAGTAAGGACATCAAGAGTCTGTCTGAACTTCCCCTTCACAACCCCAGCAAGGATCCAAGAGGGTATGAAGTGGCAAGGATAGTCTGCCACATGCAAAAGCTTCAGCAACAAAGGGACTAGAAGAATTTTGGTAGCATCAGTCTAGGGGGAGTTTGTAGAACCAAAGACTGTTTGCTACAAAATTGTTCTAAGTACAACTGTTGCGGATAGCACAAGATTGCTGCTGATCAAGTTTGCTGCGGATACTTAGTCTGCTGCTGAAGACCAAAGTAGCTGCAGATAGCTTTATCAGCTGAAGACCAAAGTTGCTGCGGATAGGCTTATCAGCAGCATCCAACACTTGTTGCTGCTGATAGGCATATTCTCGACAACTGCGGACAGATCAGTCTTGCTGCTGATCCTTAACTTTGCTGCTGACAGCCTTGTGCCTTGAAGACAAATCGTTGTAGCTGACTATCCATGCCAAGCGTCACTGACAACTTTCTGCAAAAGCTACTGACACACTCAAAGCAGAAGGAACCTCAATGGTGCTACCAATGACGGACGACAATGCTCTTCTCCAAGCATGCAAGTAATGATGCATAAAGCAGAAGACGCTTCAATAAAGCTTAGCTAGTTTAGACTTAATGTATAGTATAAGCTTTGTACAAAAGATCAACGGTTTGTGTTAGATCTGATCCTTAGAATCAAGGGTCTGTCTTGATTCTAAGTTAGTATAAATATTGTGTAAACACTTCATAGTAAGTGTGCTTGTCAAATACTTTCAATAGAGTTTTCATTTGTAATCGTTCACTCACAAAAGCTTAATACAACAATGTTCTAAATAGTATTCTTTCTGAGTCGTTGATTATAGTTGTGTAGTTGTTATTGTTTCCGCCAATTACAACTAAGAACAGAACCATCTTGTATTCTCACGATCCTACATGATACATTGACATAAACATAAAAAATAGATATACAACATTGTCCAAATATTTTGTCTATATATCCATAACATTAACATAAATACCAAGTCATAAACATAAAAATACTTAAAACATAAAACTGGCTAGTCCATATCATCATTCACGTCCCCCTCGTCGGTATCATATTCATCACCGCCATTTGGTGCCTTATTCAAATGTGGTGATATTATTTTCATATCCAACACCCCTTCGAGTATCGAACCACTTGCCCCGAAATAGGACAGTTGAATACCCATTTGGATAACGCATCTCAATAATCTCTTCTACCTGGCCATAATACTTCTCACCTTTCTCTCCCTATGCTAGAACCCAATAATTTGCGTTGTGCACTGTGCGTCACGACCAAGTACCATAAACCTAACACCGTTGACTATGCAAGCACTGTAAGTATAGACATTTATTTCCGCACCCATTGAAAGCACATACAACCGTGGGTGGAGTTCTGGAGAATTTTATGTTTTCATCGAATAGACCTAACAAATATAGAGTAAGGCGTCTTATAAATGTACTACCTAACAAATATAGAGTAATGCGCGTTATATAAGTTATCTTCTTAAGAAATCACTTCAGAAATTTGGTTTTAACATCATCTTGGGGATCTTCAGATTTGAATTCACTACATTGAAGACAAGAAGTAAGGATGGGAAAAACACTTAACAGATAATGAAAAGTTAAAGATAGGAACACTTACTTCATATAGTCCATGACTTCTTCACAACTATCGAGGACAAACCATTCGATTTTGAGTTTTTCGCTTGAAGAAAGAAGTTTGATTTTCGTTGCGCTAGCTAAATGACATTTAGACTCAAACACTCACAACTTTCTTTTTTCGACAACAACATCCTCGTTTCTATCACGGCAATTGAACTGAGTCTGAACATCTCGAAGGTACATCGAACAACATGATAGACCTTTTTCAGCTACATAACCTTAAGCTATACAACCTTCTGGCCCTGTGATCGCGTGTCGAAGGCTAATAAAAAAACTATATCAAAACTACTTCTTAGCTACTTAGACTGTAGTATGGGAAATAGGGTTGTTGAATCCATAGAGAACTCATGGAGAATGCTATTTAAATTAAACTAATTCAATTACCACTAAAGATTAAAACTTTATTATTTAAAACACTTGGGATTTTAAAAAGCAACTTAATTTGAGATGTAAAAACAATTGGAGAAAAATGACCACTTCGGGTTTCAGATTCAGCAAAACACACATACAATTTTAGTTTCAAATCAGATCAGAGATTACATAGACATAACCTTGTTTAATTGTTTAACCCAATCACACAATAATCAATTCAATCACAAAATCAGATTATTCCCGATGCAAGATAACCAAGAAACGATGATAGATGCAATAAATTGAAAACATGCAATTGTTCATAAATCAAACACACAATTGAATTCAAAGAACTTAATAGGTTCACAAAACTTCAATCCAATACTGATAATCAACCAAAATCATACGAATACATGCATAAATTGTTCACCCGGAGGGATCACGGAGAGCTTAGCCACTCATGATTGTAACAAACATCTTAATAATTATTCTAGAACTTACAAGCATTGAAAAACAAGAACAACTGGACAAACAATGATGAAAATCCCCTTAGAGCTCCTCTGGTACGGCTAGAAAGAATGTAATTCGAGAATAGGATCATAATTGGTTTATAATTGAAATTAGGTTTAAATTTGCCGTAATCCCTTTCTTCGCGTGTCGTGAAGCCATGCTAAGAACAAAACAGTCCGGGCCCCTTTTTATTCACTCGCGTACCGCGAACAAATTCGCGAAGACCTTAAAATCCAAGATTTTGACTTTTAGCTTTGGCTTTGATTTTCTTTGACTTCTCGGGCTTTGTACCTTCTTATATATATCTCGTAAGATCCCGCTCTTTAGCACAATTACCCTGTATCACATCAAACTCCAAGACACACATAAAGTCGACTCAATAAACACAATTAAACTATTAAAAAACATAAAAACCGACACTTGTACATAGGATATTTGACCTTACATCAAATCACCACATTTGACCTTTTTCGTCCCGAAAAATAATACTGCAATGGAATCACAATCGGAAAACTTGCAATTTATTTTCATTCTTTTACATCTTTTGATTTCTCAACACGTTAACTGTAACAATCGATATTTCTGTCCGATTAAACACCGACTCTCGAGCCCCCAATTATGTGATCTATAATATTATACATTACCAAGCAGCAGTCTATCTATGGGTCTCACACTCAGAAAGCTACAATTCAGCGTAATCCCATCTCAATGTCATGTTAAGCTCGGGTTAAACCATATAGATTTCCACCCTTATAAAAACTAATTTATATGTTTTAAAAAATAAAATGGATAATGGATCAATGGATGAATGATACGAGCTTTTATTAATGTTATATGAATAAACCTAACCCAGTGGTGTTTCAATCAAGCTGGAACTCAACATATGACACGTAGGCTACGATTTTTAAGCAATGAAGTACATAAGCTTCGGAATAGGGGTGTATCCTTCAAGCCCAATGCCGAAGGGTAACACATAGTCTTAACTTAGTCATCCAATATTGATCACTTAAGTCCGGCCCATGGGTGTATCAACCAAGTCACTATCCCGGAGGGTAACACGTAAGCGAAACTCAAGCTTTCAATTTAATTAATTAGGCTCATTAATGATGGATTATGGAATGTGGACGCCACCAACTTTCGGATTTATTTTCATAAAAAGAAAGCGGTGTGCCAAAAATTTTAAAAACGTTTAAATTTTTGTTTAATAAGGTACCTATCACCCTATATTGACAGTTTCGACCTTACCGACACCCCTAAGATGAGAACCCATGAGACATCCTGAATTAATTATTCAATTAAAACCTACATACAATATCAAGATGTTTAAGCTCTTAAGTCGGTTGGGTCTACCAAAACGTTACAAGTTATACATGTTTGATTATCATTATTCAATTAATTCCACACTAGCACAGTTCCCGATTGTACTACCATTTTCCATTTAGTTGCAAAAATTCTACTACAGGGACATTTTTGAATTTTTTTTTAAATTTTTTATGGGTTTTCTGATTTTTAGGACTCAAAATACAGACCTGGACTAAGGTCTCCCCTCCCCACACTTAAACCCGACATTTTTCTCAATGTAGGAAGAGCGACTCAAAAACAAAATACAAAAATTAAAACTTAGCTGGATAGACGATCGTATAGCATTTCATTCGCGATCGTGCTCCACGGATGCAAGTGGGCTGCTTTTACAAGAATCAAGCTAGAATCGAAAATCACCAACCGAATGGATATTGAGTACCGGAAATTCAAATCCAAACCTACAAAATAAGCTCGAAACAAACCCACAAGCATCATATCGACTCAATAAAAGAGTTGAGTCCTTGTTTGTACTCAGGTGAGCTACGGTTTGAGTCTAGGGGGAGGCACAACGTGCCTCTGTGAGAATATCTGTTGTATTTGATGCAACTTTTGCAGACACGCTTCTGACCCGGAGCTTAGGCATGTCATGCCTGTCTTCTGGATTCTGCAAATAGTTGACATTTTCCATGACTTTTTGTTCCTTTTCTACGGGAAACCAAATATCTTGCATGCAATATGATAAAAAAAACATGAATACTATTGATCAACAGGAGTACACAGAGATTCTTGCATGCATTCACGCACCGATTCAAAAAAATATAATTGTATAGGGTAACATAGATTCTTGGTGCAGATAATAAAAACCATTGAGTTCACTAGTCAAACAAGCGGAGTCAAGTCTGCTAACTCCATAAGCAAATTCTTCCTTCTCCAGCTACCACCTCATCTCCGACGAGGAGTCCGATATGTGTAGGAGCGGAGTCCGAGTCCGCTTTATCAGCAAGCGGAGTCAAACTGAGTCCGCTTTATCAAGAAGCGGAGCCAGTTGTACTTTGCTTGAATCTGCTATCAGAGATAGCAGACTACCCGGTTTCCAAATTCAACCCATGCAACACTCATAAACACTTTACACTTTCAAATATACACCATTTCAACAAAAAATTCGCAAAAAAGGTCGTCTTTCCCACACTATTTCCGTTTTGTTTTATCTCACAGGGGTATTGTGGTCAATTAAGAAAAGTTAACAGAAAAAAATGGATCGAGGTTAGTGGACTGGTTAAAATTAAGACAAATGGTGAAACTATTGAATGTAAATCGTAATTTTTAAACTATTGAACTAAAAGAAAGAATTGATTCAAACCACAAGGACTAAAACCGTAGTTTACTCAATTAATAATTTAATGCATTAATTAATCCATTCAATTAGCCGACTTCTTTCATTGTATATGTACAAACATATAGCTTCTCGCAAATTGTACCATCTCAAGTTTAAAAATCAACATATGAAGGCAATTAAAGGTAAGTTTTATTGTTTTAAGTTTAGGAAATTTAATTATTTTAAGTGAATTATGATTTAAGTTCTAAAATTTAAGGTTAGCATTAGTTAGTGTTTCTCTTATTTAAACCGAAGGTTAATAATTTTTGAAGGAAAGTAATTACAAAGGAAGTTGAAAGTTTGACCGGGTGTTTTAGGAAACGTTAGCCAAACGTGTGATTACCAAAGTATATACATATAATCAAGTGAGTTACTGTAAATATATATTTCTAGACAAGAAACACATCGTAAGGTTGATTGAAAAGATGGATCTTGATATGTTATACGCATACACATATATATCATTCGTCATTATACTATGGTATAAACAGATCGTCAGTAAGTTACCTAGGTTGGACGTCTAGACAGTGTCGTCGGGACATGATCAGTGTTGTCAAAGTAGTGTCGCAATGCCCACTTTCGGTGTCGCCATCTGGCTTGGGAGACAATTTCAGTGTCGCCAGGGAATGACACGTGCCCCAATCATTGAAAACATTGGGCACTACGCCACATGAGGGGAGGGGTGTGATCCACATGGCCATTTTACGGGCGTGGAACACCGCGACCCTAGCGCGTGATTTGGGGGGGGGGGGGGGGGCGTGGGCGTTCAAGGCAAAGGGGCATTTCTTCACAATTAACTCATCAAATCAAATCAAATGCTTTCACCTCATTATTTCGTTTTTTTTAATTAAATATTTAGTTGAAGATTTAATTTGGTTTTTCTCAAGTAACTAATGTGCTGTAATTATTAAAAAAAATCGAAATACACGGACTTGTTTAGTTTATATTTCTAAACATCCAGGTATGTGTTTTAACGAAAACAAAGTTGTTTTCAATAAAACTATTTTTCGTCACGTAAGTGGGTTTTTAATTTATTTGGATCGACATTTTAACTAATAAATAATTATTTAAAAATTAAACATCAATTGTTTATAAAAATTAACAAAATGAAAAAAAAAATCACTCATTAATGGTACGTGAAATAACTAAGCACCAGGTGCGGATGTACTCATACTCAACTTTTACGCGCAGTGCAAAAAAATTTTTTTTTTACGGTTTTATGTATCTGGTTACCCCTTACGTTACCACTGAGTAAAAATTAAGTTATCCCTCAAATTTTTTTAAAAGCTCAACACTTCATAAAAAGTCCAAAATTTTATAAAAAATACCTAATATTTTATAAAAAGTCCCCACATTTTTTTTAAAGTTTTGAGGTATTGGGTTTTAATTAAACATTTGGGATTTAGCCAGCCCAAATGTTTTATTAAAACTCAATGCCTCAAAGTCTCAATTCTCAAACCCAACTTACCCAAACGGCCGCCCAAGAATAAAGACAGAGAGCTGGAACTGTGAGACTGTGAGAGTCAGAGACCGACCACTCGACCAGTCGCTCGACCTGAGCTGAGACCACCGCCCTACGCCGCTTCCGCCAAACCCCAGTCCTCCGCCTCGCCAGTCGCATGTTACCGTCAAAAAAATTTGTTTACATAAAAATACGGTCAAAAATTTTTTTATTTCATTTACATGAAAGTACGGTAAAAAAAATTTTTGTTTCATTTACATGAAAGTATGTTTCGCTACCCCTGAACTTTTGTTCTAGATCTGCCACTGCTAAGCACCTTAGTGATTCTGGGCAATGATTACCCTATGCTAATCTGACAGTGACATGGCGGGGACGTAAATCACTTGGACGTTTAAACCACAACGGATGTCCTAAATAAATCGTAAAAAACGGTTTTCAAAGTACCGTTGTATAATCATTTCAACCTGGAAAAAACCTATCTGCAGCAGTTTTTTTTTCTTTGCTTATAGCGGTTTTGAATAAAGCGTTGTATACAAAAATTAGATGGAAGAGCCGGAGGAAATGATGGAAGAGCCGGAGGAAGGTGAGATAGTAGGAGGAGAGAAATGGAAGGATGTGGTGAATAAGCGAAACAGGAGAAGACCGCCACAGATACAACGAAACAGGAGGATCATTCCAGGTACCATTACTTTCTTCGTCTCGAACTTACCTAATGATGTCTCAGAAAAAGGTCTAACCGAGACATTCAGTAACAAAGGAAGGGTGGTGGATGTATACGTGGCTACGAAGAGAGATAGCTTGGGGAATATATTCGCATTTGTCAGATTCTCGGGGGTCAAGAATGTCCTAGCATTGGAACAATCCTTGAAGGAGGTCAAGTTAGGGTATTCGAAACTCTTTGTTAGACTTGCCAAGTTTGAAGTTGGGGGTAAGAAAGTTAATCAAGTAAGCATGGCCAAGGAAACTCAAAAAGGTAGGAAGGAATGGAGGCCGGCCGAAGGGGTTAAGGCCAATTAAAAAACATTCACTGGTCAGGGGGAGCATCTTTTCGGGATATTCTAGTGGGGAACAAATCTTGTTCTGGGAAATTGCCGGCAGTAACAGTGGAAGCAGAAAAGACAGTCATGGCGAAACTAGTGGGTAATGTCTCATTATTGGGACGAGCTTCTGACCTGCAATACTTGTGTAACCTACATAACTTGGTAAAACAGTTTCAGGACGGTCTGGTCATTAGATACAGGGAGGAATGCACGTACTACTCTCATTCACGGACAGAAAGTCGGCATTAGAATTCTTGAATACGCAACGTAATGTTTGGAAGAATTGGTTCAGTAAGTTGGAGGTGTGGGAGGAGCAACTGGTGATCTTTCAAAGGATAGCCTGGATCCGGGTCTATGGGGTCCCAGTGCAGTTATGGGATAAGGAAACGCTCAATGCAGTAGGGAGCAGGTATACGTTGTTCATGTGCCTCATGGAATGATTTTGATGTATCTCTTGAGGTATTGGGGATTTTGGTTAAGCAAGAAATACTGTTAAAACACAAAGATTCTACCTTCAGATGTTGGGTAGTGGAAGAAGAAGGGAATTGGGTACCAGATTTTCTGGGTGGCAAACAGGAAGAATCGGGACCGGATCAAGAGCCGAAAGAGGGACCACCGGAGTCGGAGGTTGGGAAATCGACGGAGATGGAGGTAGACCAACAGACACAACCGGAGATAGTCGAAGAGACTCAGGTCGTTGGGGGGAAGGGGTGGGGAAATCGGATGTTGAAAAAATAAATGGTTTAATGATGGGAGTGGACCAAGAAAGCAACGGGAATCCATTCAATATAGTGGGGGACCCAAACGATTCTGCTAGGAATCTGGAAGGGTATTAATTGCCAACGGTAGGGATGTCGGGATTATCGAAAGCGGAGAATCTTCGATTAATACGTCACATGTCTTGGTGGAAAATACGGCAGATGAATGTATCCCATAGTTTAATAATGGGCCTTGGGTTAAACAGGTGTTGGGCCTGGCTACGCCTGGAGTGAAAAGAAAAAGGGAAGATTTAAAACATTTGATGTCCAGTACCCTTAAGCCCAGAAAGGCTTTAACAAAAAAAGCAATCCTTGATCTAAACTTATCTAGCGATGTCCGGCAAAGAAAAAAGAGGGTGAGAGGTATTCGGTTAAAAAAGAGGTCAGGGAAAAGGGGGTCCGTGAAACTGATGGGCATCTCGGGGAGTTCGAATTTGGGGAGGAGGATCTCCCGCAATTGGAGGGGTGGTCGGAGGAGTCCGATGACGACCCTGTTCATCCTGCTCCGGAGGTGGTCAGAGAAATTGAAGAGAAAATCCAGGTTGGTAGAAGCGTGGGAGTGGAATTGAGTGGATTCGAAAACAGAGTCGCGGATGTGGTAACAGGAGTGGTGATGCAAACCGGGTCGCAATGAATTGTGCAACCCTAAATATTAGGGGGGCGGGCCGGATGGCCAAAGCCGAATGGGTCAAAAGAATAAGAAAGGAAAACAAAATCGACTTCCTTGCAATTCAGGAAACACAGATCGAAGGTTTGTCTAATTCTCAAATTCAAAATCTACGGGGTAATAGTTCCTTCGAAACAGTAATGGTGGATCCGGTGGTAAGATCAGGGGGTTTGCTAACTATATGAAACTCGTCGGTGTTTCATAAGAATTTGGAGATTAAAAAACATAACTTTATAGTGGTGGGGGGAAATATAGTTGGTCGGACAGAGGGGTTCTATATGGTGAATGTGTATGCACCAAATGATGCAGGGAGGAGAAAGAGGTTGTGGGAGGAAATACTAGCGATAACGAACTCACTGGATGGTATGTTTGTGTTAACGGGGGACTTTAACGAAGTGAGAACAGCAGAAGATAGGTTTAATTCTATTTTCGATCCAAATAGTGCAATGGTGTTCAATAATTTTATTTCGGCGGCCTAGCTTGTTGAGTATCCTCGGGGGGGGGGGGGGGAGGGGGTGGAGAAACACACGTATATGTCACCTGATGGAAGTAATAGTAGTAAATTGGATCGTTTTTTGGTATGTGATACTTTTATGCAACATTGGCCTGAGGCCTCGGTCATGGCTCTAGCTAGGGAAAAGTCAGACCACAGGCCCGTGATCTTATCAGTGGTGGATAAAAAGTATGGACTGATCCCTTTTCGTTTTTTCAACAGCTGGCTCAAAGAGGAGGGAATGGAGGGTATAATCAATAATTGTCTGACAGAAGCAGTTGTGTACAAGACAGTAAGTTCGGAAGCATGCCTCCGTCTCAGAAGAATAAAGGAGGGAATCAAAGTTTGGAGAAAACAAAGGAAGGAGGAGGGATTAAAACGTATTGAATCAACTAAAAAGCTAGGGGAATTCCTGGAGCTAGAAGCCGAGAAGAGATATTTAAACCAGGATGAAAAGTCTAAGAGAATGGAGGCCAAGACCATAATAGCCTAACATGACTTGGCAACACTTAAAGACTTGAAACAAAAGTCAAAGTTGGCTTGGATTAAACATGGAGATGAAAATTCCACTCTCTTTCATAGAGTTATCAATAATCATAAGGCAAAAAAACAGAATTGGGGGGGGGGGGGGGGTTATGATAAATGGTGTTTGGTCGGCGGACCCAAAGACAGTCAAGGAACACTTTCGTTTGTACTACAAGAACAGGTTTTTCGAGCCATTGGAAGATAGGCCGAAGCAGGGCGGGGACGGGTTCAAAAGGCTTAAAAGTACCCAGGGGGCTGCTCTAGTCTGTCCCTTCACAAAACAAGAAATAAAAAATGTGGTGTTCGAAAGCGGCAGTGACAAGGCACCGGGCCCAGATGGGCTGACCTTTGAAGTATTGAGGAAGTATTGGAGTTACTTCGAGCCATTGATTACTAGAGTAATGGAAGATTTTTTTACTCATGGGTCGGTGTACAAAGGAAACGGTATGTCTTATTTATCTTTGATACCTACGTGCAATGATCCAATGGGTTCGGAAGATTTTCGGCCCATATCATTGATTGGAGTAATACAAAAGGTGATCTCAAAAACACTGGCCAACAAGTTGGCACTGGTTATTGACTCCCTCATTTCCGATTCCCAGTCGGCATTCATTGCCGGTAGGAATATCCTTGACAGCCCCTTAATTCTGAATGAAATTCATGCTTGGGCAAAAAAGGCAAAAAAACCGGTTGCTTTGTTCAAGATTGACTTTGAGAAGGCATTTGATTCCATTAATTGGAAATTTATGATCAATACACTAAAACATATGGGTTTCCCAGCTAAGTGGAGATGCTAGGTAATGGGCCTCTTGTTTAATTGCTACACGAAAGTGCTAGTAAATGGCTTGCCGTCAGAAGAAATACAAATGGAAAGGGGGCTAAGTCAAGGAGACCCTCTATCCCCTTTCTTGTTCATACTAACAATGGAGGCCTTAAGTGTTATGATGAAGAAACAACATCAGGTGGCTTCTTTCGGGGTATCCAGCTCCCAAATAATGGCCCATTGGTCTCCCATCTGTTTTACGCAGATGATGTGGTTTTTGAAGGGGAAGGTAATACAGAAAAACTAAGAAACCTGAACCGGATCATAGGATGTTTTCACCTTATGTCAGGACTGAAGGTGAGTTATGCCAAAAGTAAGTTATTTTGGGTGGGAATGGGTGTGCAAAACTTGAATGAGGTGGCGAACGTGTTAAGATGTAGGACAGGGTCCTTACAGTTCAATTACTTGGGAATGATGGCTGGGGCAAACATGAACCGGGTGGCCCATTGGAAGCCGGTGATTGATAAGTTTAATAACCGGTTATCCAAATGGAAGGCAAAGTGCATGTCGTTTGCGAGGCGAGTGACTATGGCCAAATCGGTTTTAGGGAGCTTACCATCGTATTATATGTCGCTATACAAGATGCCGGTAAAGATTTTGAAGACTTTAGAAGGGATTCAGAGGCGATTTTGGGGTAACATCCTAAAACTCCTAAACATAAGATAGGACACGTGTCAGTTGAGAAACGTGGCCAAAGAACCCAACCAGGTTCGAAACTGGAAGACTATTCGCCCAGAAATCGCCCAAAACTTCGCATAAGCATATCTCGGGCTAGAAAATAAGTTACGGGAGCCATAATATATGAAAATGGGGTGTTTCGACGAGGAGAATATGAAAATAAGGTATGTCGGACCGATATCCAAAGCATAACGGTCCGACGTGTGTTGCTGAAGCAAATCAGGAGGCTGTGACGCGTGTTTGGTGACTCAGCTCGACGTCGGACCGACATGGTTTTAGACGTCGGTCCGACATGCGGACGTCGGTCCGATATCGTTTTAGACATCGGTCCGACATCAGTGCAGTTTCAGCCTATAAATAAGAAAGCAATTGTAGTTCAATTGAAACAACAACAACATCACCACCACTATCACTTTTACACACACACACTCTCTAAAAAAAGGTTAGAAGACCCGGTGCGGAGCGTTTGGGTGCGAGTACGGTACACTACGAGTGGGGTTCGAGTTCATAGAAACGGGGAACGAACTTAGGAACTACCCGAGGATAAAGTAAGTACACTGGACCCGTACCCTAGACCCGATTATGTGAAATACGTGCTTATATGATATGATTATGTGATATGTGATATGACGAGGGTACGGGGTAATTACGGATTAGTCTAGACACTAAACGGAAGTAATGGAGTAGTCACGACGTATCCAAGGGGTGGTGGATACGCCGCTGGTACTTCCTATATATAAACCTCTTGTGTACTTCGTGGTGAAACCATTATGAATGTTTAGGGGTATAGACTAATAAAGAATAAAGAAATATAGTAAACGTACGGGAGAACATTCAACCGATATGTAGTTATCTGACAAACGGGATGTCCTGGCTAGGAAAATGGCGGTGTATAAATCTCTCTTAGACCCGTCGCTCTTTCCTGGGGACATCTCTGTTGGAGGTACTACTCTGGAAGGAATATCACCCCAGTTAACAATATATGACGAATAAGAATAAGAGATGAAAGTATACCATGCATAATGAATATGAACACGTGATGAATATGAATACGTGAAATGCATGATGAATACACGAATGCATGATGATATGTGTAAACATGAATGAGTAGAATGAAAACGAGTCTAAACCTAAAATAGAGTAACGGAGTACTCACGATGTGTTAGAGAGGGGGTGGATACGCCGCTGGTACTTCCTATATATAAACCCTTCTAATACATCGTGGAGAAACCGTTAAGAAGTTTTAATGGTGAGGACTAGTTGGTGAATAAATCAAGCATATTCATGAAATGAAAACAAATTCTTAATACATTTGGTAGGCTGTGAGTCAAAGATACTCAAGGTCCCAAATGAAATGAGATACCCGGCCTGTAAGGTGGATCTCAATAAATAAAGAAGAAAAAAAAAGAAAAAGAAACTCTAGGCCTTCGGGGCTGAAAGAGTAAACTCTATGCCTTCGGGGCTGAAAAAGTAAAAGATTCCAAGCCTACGTGTAACACCCAAAATTCTTAACCAATTTAAACTTTTCAAACATAAGCAGAAGCAGTCCCATTTTATAATTTTAAGAGCAAGTTCAAGTTTCAACCAAAACATTAAGTTAAAACATCATTACGTTCATTACAATTCACAAAATGTAAGTTCTAAATAACTATAACTTCAAAAGAACGAACATGAGAATCCAAATCCGGAAGTGCATGACCCGAGCTTATACCGGAGCTTTACCCACACCCAAAACACCAAATTAAACATGATTAGTAATGATAACTAATCTTGGGGACCTTCAACAAATCCCTACATAAAAAATTAGCCAAAACCCCGAAAAATCCGAAAGTCCAGCGTCTCCCAGAAGCATTTGGGCGTATCATACGCTCCGGGCGTATGATATGCTCACCGGGCGTATGATACGCTGGTTGGAGGTCCAACATGACCATTTTTCAGTTTTTAGCCTATGCAACCCCCCGTCAACCGACCCGTTTGCATTTTTGAACCGTAAACCATCATAAACTTATATTTTAACCACATATAAACATACCTATATATACTAACATCAAATGGTTAGTAATTCACCCTAAAACCCGACAATACTCCTTTGTGAGGTTCTAAAGACCTCAAACATCATATCTCAATTGTGTGGTTCTTTGACCACAAACTCAAACCATCCTTGTGAGATTCTTAGATCTCAGTTACCACATCCTTGTGAAGTTCGTGACTTCAAACAATATCCACACCTAGCTAACACATGTGAGATTCTTAGACCTCAAACACCAACCATAAGCATACAACAAGTGCACACACAACTTACTAACTTAATCCTACAATCCATACAATATACCCGACATGTAGGGTTCAAAGATCCCAATCCATCATTTATACTTGCGAAGTTCAATGACTTCAGTTATACCTTATTCACCCAATTTGTTTGACTTTACACCACATAAGTCAATTACCACATTTATTGACTCTAAACCACATTTGTTTGACTATAAACCACTTAAGTCAATTACCATATTTGTTTGACTCTAACCACATAAATCAAATTCACCACATTACCACATTTGTTTGACTATAAACCACTTAAGTCAATTACCACATTTTTTTTACTCTAAACCACATAAGTCAAATTCACCAAAGTAGCATACTCACATTTGCACATATTAAATTCAACAAAACATGTATAAAAAGTATATGCATTTACTACCATCTATAATTACTAAGTAAGTGCAAAGCACATACCCTTTTGCTAATGATGATCCCACTTAATCTTCAAAGCTAGCTTCCTTACTACTTGATCACCTATACGACCCATTTACAATTAGTAATCTATTGATCACCAATTGACACCCAACACAACTTTATGATCTAAAAATCAACATTCTAACTTAGTTTGATTATTACAACCTTAACCAAACCTCTAATACCCCATTCAACCTTTCAACCCGTTTTGACCCGTTAGGGAATCACCCAAATTTACCCAATATTTAACAATCGCAATCCACCCATTATGATTGCAGTTTATACTTGGTTTAGTGTTCATAGACACACCACAACATCATTCATCATTCATCATTCAACATCATTCAAAACCTTTAATTTAGAAAAACCCCAATTTAGGTTCTCAAGAACCCTAAATTTCAATTCATGAAATTGGATGAGGTTTCTTACATAACATCGTATACCAACTCTCTAAACACTTATCCAACCTCAATTTATCATTCTAACATTGATTAATTGAAAACCCCCAAATCACCCTCAAGAACCTTAATTCTTGAATCATCAAATTAGATGTTTAGATGATGTTATCCAACTCCCATTACTTCAATATAAACTAGATAACTATTAATCTAACATCAATTTCACCCAATCTCAACCTAATTCGGATTTCACCCAAAACCCACTAAGAACACCTCAAATGGAGGAATCAAGAGGAGAAAGATCACTTACTTGATGATTGGAAGAAGATGATTACACCAAAACCTTCAATCCAAGCATGCAAACACTCACTTCTTTGATCCTAGCCATCAACCTCTTTCTCTCCACCTTTGCAAGACCAAAACCCACATACAAAGTGTGTAAATTTCGTGACCCCCCTCCCCCGTATTCCAGCATTTCAAAATTTACACAAACAGTCCCTGAACTTTCAAAAATGACCCTTTTCACCCAAACTAGTTAAAACTCCACTTTTTCAACAAACCTCTAACTTTCATTTTATTTAATTACACCTTTATAATATGTTTAACATATTATATTATGAACCCGGAAATTGGTTCGTTACAAATCTTCCCCCCTAACTTTGGGTTTCGTCCCTGAAACCCGCCACCACATACTCAATCTTAGGTAGCAATACAACATTCCTCATCTTTACTTTCTCAAAAGTCAATTATTGTGCTTTCAAGGATTAAAACAAGGTAGGTCCTTCATTGCACAATTAATTCTCCCCACTATCTAAGATAGTCTCCGGTTCTTCCACAAGATACAAAACAACCACCTCATACATATCATGAGAAGCAACAACAACTTCTCCCGTCAAACATTTTCGTGAATAGACCGCGTGTAATGTTTCATGGAGTATACTCGACTTCTCTGGTAACTCCAATCGGAATTCCACACCATTATAGTCCATAAAATGGACGACTCAACTAAACGGGGACTTAGCCTCCCACGTTTTCAAACCCGAATACCCCCTTTCAAGGGAAAACGTTTATAGTGCCTAGTTTCCCACTTGAAGATCTATACACGTCCTCCCTATATTTGACTCGGGTTTTTCATCTTATCTTGAGCAGATTTGCAATCGTGCTCACTTACAAGATCTTCTACATCATGTCTTGAACCACACATTTGATTCTATATTTCAAGTAAATACCTCCACCCCAAAATATTTGTATTCAATACCATCTACCAAGTAGTAAATCAAACAATAACCTGTCTAATACTCCAATTATAGCAAATTTGTCACCATGATAGCTAAGATCACCGACTTCCTTCAATTGGACAAGTGAAACCGATATCTTAATCTAATTCAAATGATATGGTTATGCCATGTCATATCACACCCTCCATTAAATCGACACTCGTCGATTATTCATAAGAGTAGGTTTCCTTCAAGAACAAGAATTGCATATTTTTCGGTTAAAATATCCTCTACTTAACCACATCGTAACATGTTACCATCTTTTCCATATACTCTTGTAGTCATACTCCTACAAGCTTCTCTTGCCACATATAGGTATATGAAGCCGTTGAGGCTTCCCACACAACCTTCCCCTAGCGTGTGACCTTAATCAACAAGTCAACGAGACATCTGTCAACAATCTCGACTATGTCTTCTTCCACCTCTTGCCACCAAAAGTTTATGCTCCATAATCAATCATTAACGACACTCCACGAGTAAAGATTTCTTAAATTTATATATCACCTTGTAACAGTAGAAAATATGTCTGACAACTAAAGAATTCAAGTTCTACCACATCGTTTCTCCCACCTCATAATTGGAAGTTTCATGACCTCCACACCAACCATACAATAGGATTTAATGTCTCAAGTGTTTCATACTGACGAGATTCAAGGATCCCATCACCTACATACAACACTCCTTTTGAAGCTCGAGACTTCAATTCAACCATCTAACATTCACCCGCGTATACAGTCACCCGCTCTCCCTCAAGTTGTATCCTCTAGTTGCTACGATCAACTTACAACTATCTAGGAGAATACGCGTTAATCCCGCCCTGATGCAAAAGACATAACCGATTCTATTGCGCGAGGCACTAAAATAACCCACAAGCATATAGTTCTCCAAGAAAGGACATAACAATTTTCCTTATCCAATTCCTCTTTTATAACCTCAAAGATAACTCCTTATCCATGACCTAAACACTTAGCTTATTTCCATTGACTTAATCATAAGCTCTCCCATGAGATTCGAGGATCTCAATCACACAATCCCCTTATGAATTTAGAAGACTTCATTCTCAAACACAATTGGTGAATTTCTAAGACATTAAACGCCACTTGCGAGGTTCTAAGACTTCAAACAATACTTGTGAAGTTCTAAGACTTCAAGCAATACTTGTGAAATTCTAAGACTTCAAACACAATTTAGGCCTTGTTTATCTCTATCATTAATGCGTCTACAATTAAGCCGAAAACGGCATGTCGTAATCTCATGGTATCCGCAAAGGATTTCATAACCATTTATGGGATATTAACTTCCTCTACATTTATTGGTTGAATCTAAGGCGCAAGTCACTTTGTTCAACTCCGACAACTGATGTACAACACATTCTTCCATTCTTCAACTCTACAAAGAATGGTTACACCTTAAAAGAGACACCGGGGTATAAAACCCAAGAACTTCTTCACGACTGGAACATCAAGTATTCCATTACACCGGTTGGTGTCAATGGCATAAGCCAAGTATATACCAATTCATGCGCTGTGTGTTTCACCGTCACTAGACGTGAACAGATCGACATGTCACCGCTTAGTCACATAGGACATTGATATGGTCACTAAGTAACCACACAAGTTCCATTACAATCTTAGGATTCCATTCCATGTGATTGTTTCACCCGCAACCTACAAATATCAAATTATACATACGTCAACAATTAATCCCCCATTGTTAATCTGTTTCAAACCCACTGATCTACATAGATTCTCACCTGACAATAAAACAAAAAGACTTTAGTCTCGTCTTTGGTAGTTAGAAACGTCTGATTTGAAGGCCACAAAATTTCTAATTTCTCCTCTTTATCATCCTTGTGCTTTATCTCAAGGCATTCACTTCGAATGTGTATTGATTTATAACAACTGCAACACATGATATAAGGATTATAACACTATGGAATAGTATGTCCCATCAGTCTCCACTCGAGTTACTTTCCACGCTTACAACAGTAATAGGTATTACCTCCACAAAAGGTTTCCAGTTCGACTAAATATATGACTTTCTTGAAACCACCTCCAATTCCTCCTTACAGTCCACTTATCTCTCGAATTTGATCTATCTGCAACATATAAGAACCGGCTCCACCAGATTTGTTCACCATTCAAGAGAGTTCATTCTAATTTGTTAACCGATAGTATCGAGAAGCCGATCTATCTTCGTTCTTCTAACACTCCAAGATTAAGGCAATACTACGCCTAGTCATACACATGCCCTTAGAATTAAATCAATTCATCGGTCCACTAATATGTGAAGGATTTCTCCGAATACATGATCCACTACAGCTTGTGGATAGAAACATTTCAAGAACGTCCTTTGGATCCACCCGACACATTGCCTTCACACTCTTCAACTTTTCTCCTTTTGAACAAATCCCAAACAATTCTCCACCATGCTCCGGTGTCGAATCTTCGCATATCATATTCTATTTGCCGATCACACTGGATTGCTTCCAAAGCCAATACCACTACAGTGATGCATCGTTGACTAACCAACAAATAAACTACCATTAATTAACTCCTTTGGTTTGCATGCCATGAACCCCATGTGGAACAAGGTTTTTCTTCCTCCTTAAGTCACCAAAGTTATTCCTCCCGCTCCTTAGACTTCATACGTTTCTTCCAAAGGCTCGCCTCGAATAGCCTTATCCTTCTTGAAGGAAGGTTAACACGACATGGTAGAAAGCTCTAGCCATCCTCCACTAGAATGATGCTCTCTAACTCTTCCAACTAACTTCAAGATCCTCACCATTTCCGAGGTAATACACGCATAGCCTCTTTCGTACATGAGTCTTTAAGATAATTCACATACACGAATATCGTCTACTAATACCTAACCCCGTTAGTCATTCCACGACTATGTTTTGTTTAAATTGTAGTTGCTCTACCTACGTATAGGCATCTAATCATACTTTATAAGACTCTATCTCCCAACTATGTGTATATGTATACAACCACCCTACATAATCATCCATATTCATACATAAAATATACACATATATATCTACATACATACACCTTCACCTAATTCAACATTCGTCGATCCAAAAATTATGTCATATATCTACATACATACACTTTATAAGACTCTATCTCCCATGCTGCTCATCTCGAATTTCAACTTCATCACTCTTTCAAAGTCTTTACATAATTCAACATTCGTCGATCCAAAAATTATGTCATCAACGTAGATTTGGACTAGTAATAAATCTCCCCCTGCTTTTCTGATGAAAAGAGTAGAGTCTATTTGACCACGTTCAAATCCATTATCCAACAAATGCACCGACAAAGTTTTGTACCAAGCACAAGGAGCTTGATGAAGACCATACAACGCCTTATCCAATTTAAACACTTTTTCAGGAAACTTTGGATCTTCAAAACCAGGCGGCTGTTTCACATACACTTCTTCCTTTACCTTTCCATACAGAAAAGCACTTTTTACGTCCAATTGGTAGACTTTAAAACCTTTGAAAGAAGCATAGGCAAGAAACAAACGTATAGCCTCAATCCTCGCAACTGGTGCGTAAACTTCAGTGTAATCAACACCCTCTTGCTGATTAAAACCCTGAACAACAAGTCTTGCCTTTTTGCGTACCACAACACCACGATCATCACGTTTACATTTAAAAACCCATTTCGTTCCAATAGAACGTGAATCTTTGGGTAAGTCAACCAAATCCCAAACATGTAATTTATCAAATTGAGCCAATTCTTCTTGCATGGCCTCAATCCAACAATCATCATCTAAAGCCTCAGTCACATTTTTAGGCTCCGTTTGAGAAATGTAGCAAGCATGTAAGCAAGTCTCTAAAATACCTGTATCCACAATCTGATCATATAAACACGAATTTTCTGCATGTGTACGATGTCTCGTTTGAACACCAGCATTCAAATCACCAATAATGTTTTCAGTTGGATGATTCCTATGAACTCGAGATTGAGGAATATCAGAAGCTGGAATAACAGCATCAAGGTTAGAAGGCAACTCCCCCTCAACTGATGCTGATACTGATGAATCATCAACTATGGAATGGATATCATTAGAAGATTCCTGAAACACAGTTTCATCATCATCAGAATCATCAAATTGTGTTGTACCCGACGCTGAAGCTACAGTCGGATCAACAGAAGGAGTATCCATAATCGGAATAACCGAACAAGGATCGACATTTGAATCTTCATTGCAGTATGACTTATAGATGATTTCAGCTTCATGAGGAGAGATGGTAGGAGGAACATTGAATGATTTGAACAATGCATCATAATCAAATGCCCAAATAGGACCTTTTGCAATCCTGAGGAACAGTCCGGTTATCACAGTCAATATGAAACCATTCTTCAATTTGATGTGATTCTTTGTTAAACACTCGTTTGTTATGAGAATTTGCAACATATCCCAAGAAAATTCCTTCAATAGCTTTTGAGCTGAATTTCGTGGTAACATCACGAGTCTTTAACAAAGTGCATGGATTCCCAAAAGGCAAAAGATACGCCAGATTAGGCTTTCGATTGTTCAGCAATTCATAACACGTTTTATTGTGCTTCTTCACGGTCAACACCCGATTGAGAACATGGCAAGCTGTATTAACTGCCTCTGCCCAAAAAGTAACCGGCAGTTTTGAATCTGATAACATTGTGCGAGCCGTCTCAATAAGAGTGCGATTTTTCTGTCCAGCAACACCATTTTGTTGTGGAACATAAGGAGCACTGAATTCATGGTGTATACCTTTTGTTAAACAAAATAACCCCAAATTTCCATTCTTGAACTCAGTCCCATTATCACTCCTAATTCTCCTTACATGTAAATTGAATAATTTCTCAAGTCCGATAATGAGGAACTTAAGAATTTCAGCAGTTTCATCCTTTGAAGCTATAAATTTTACCCAAGAAAATCTCGAGTAGTCATCAGTCACAACCAAGCAATAAGATTTGCCGCCTTCACTTTTGACACTGATGGGTCCGAATAAATCCATATGCAACAACTCAAGAGGAGTCACAATAGAATTTGTCAACTTTGAAGGATGAGACTTCCTGTGCTGTTTTCCTTTCTTACAAGAAATACAGTCTTCATTCACATGAAATATCATAGCAGGAACACCAGTAATTAACCCATTCTTGACTAGATAATTCATTTTTCTGAAATTGATATGGGCCATTTTCCGGTGCCACAAAGTTGAGTCGGACTCTGAAGCATTCGAAAGAAGACATGTCGGAATTGACGAAGTTGTCGTAGCCGTGCTCATGTCAAGCATATATGTGTCATTCTTTCGAGGAGCTCGCATTAATATCCAATCTTCTGGAATCTCAAATCCCGGCTTAAGAACCAAACATTCAGTCTTGTTAAAGTGAAAAGAGAAATCTTTATCACAAACTTGGGATACAGACAAAAGATTATGCTCCAATTGCTCAACATAATTGACTTTCTCAAAGCTCAGTCTACCATTAGAAACAGTTCCTTGGCCCAAAATGTTTCCACCTTTCTTACCGGAAAACGCCACATAACCTCCTTGTATCTCTTTGACATTTTCCAATAAGTTAAGATTACCTGTCATATGTCGAGAACATCCACTGTCAACATACCAATGGTTACCGACAGTCCTCCTTGGAGTTCCCTGCACACAGACAGAAAAAAATTAGTTAGTCACAGAGACCAAAGCCATTGTGGTCTTGGGTCGTTCCGATTCATCAAAATAAACAATTTCTTTGTAAACACAATCAAGTTTATCTTTAACTATATGGGACTTTGTTTTCACATTTGAAACAACTGATTTAGGTTTCCTTGTTGCGGTAACAGGAACCTGAACATTCTCACTCACAACCTCAACCTTCTCTTTAACCACTGATTGTTCAAGAATTTTTCTCAAACGTCTATTTCTTCTTCTTCTTTGTGGTCTTGACAATTTTTCATTTTTAGGATGAGTATCTGATTGTTTTACAGTTGAAGATTTCATTGTCTTCACCACCTTCTTACAACTATCATTCACCTTTTTAGAAAGGAAAGAAACATATGGCTTCTTAACAAAAGAATGAGCTAAACTCGGATTCTCCAGACGCTTTCCCATGTTCTTATAAGGACAATTTTTCAATATGTGGCCAACAGTGTTACAATGAAAACAAGAACGTTTGTCTTTGTAGACACGCACATATTTCTCTTTCTGAACCATGAAAGAAGTTGATGATGAACACTGAGAATTAGTGTTAGATGAGTGAATAACCTTGTTAGAATCCTCAACAGATTTTTTATTACAAAATTCAAGATTAGAGGTATTCTCAATTTTGGTTGTCTCATGAGAATCAAAACCACCACTAACAAAAGTTTTCACAGGTTTAAAATCTACTTTAGGTTTTGATTGTTCACTCTCATCAACAGGATCAGTAAGTATGCACCTGTCTTTGGTGACGATTTTAACCACAGTTGGTTCAACATACTTACACTCCTTCACTATACCCTCAACTTTATCATTATCAAACACATCATCATCAGTTGAGTCATCATAAACCATATCATTCCCTGTAACAGGATTGATTTTTAACATTGTTTTTGGTTCTAGATCCTCAACTAAAACTTCCTCAACAACACATTGAGCATAGTTTGCGTTAAATGGTGGACAATAACCAACCCCACCTTTAGCTTCACATTCATTAGCAAACTCATCAGAAACATAACCAACCCCACCTTTATCCTTTTTAACAGAAGCATTTGTATTATAATAATCTAGCAAAAAACTAGAATTATTAAAATTCTCAAGTTTTCTTGTCAGCTTGGTTACCTCAGACTGTGATGCAGCTAGTTCATTAATTTTCTTTTCATAATCTGCATATGACATATCAAGACAAAAATCTTGTTCGTTGACTTTATGTTGTAAAATTTTTATGTCATTTTTTAATGAATCAACTTTTGTTTTCAAAATGATTTCATTTTCTTTAAGCTTTTGATTTGAAGTATATACATAGACTTCATGTCACAAATCAAATTTGTGTTGTCATCACATAGTCTGGTAACCTTAAATTCTAAATCAATGCATTTAACACATGGATCAGATGGATTTACCTTTGTAATATCTGCCATGAAAGCATTTCCTTCAGTCAACATTTCAGCAATCTTCTCTGTCACCGTTCCAGCAGCTGCAATCTTTGATAAGTCTTCATTTGAGAACTTTGGTGCACTCTTTGGAGGCGGTGAATCCTCATTTTCATGCACACTTTCAGAATTTGAAGAATCATTATCAGACAAACTGCTATCACTTCCTTCATCAGAATGAACCTCAACTAGGAATGCTTGGCTAACATGAGCCAAAATATCCTCTAAATGAATTCCCCAATCATAATTTTCATCCTGCTGGGAAATCAAGGCTGTAGAAGTATTCGGTTTAGTAGAAGTGCTTTGAGAATTTGACTGTCCTGAATTCTGGTGTCTGGGTTTGTTACATTCTCTAGCAAAATGCCCAAATTCCTGGCAGTTATAGCATTTCACCTTTGACTTGTCCATGCCCATCTTGGTTTTGCTTGAAGCTCCAATGAACTTCTTTCTAGTCCTTTTCAAATGATCCTTGCCTTGCCTTAGCCATAAAGCCATATTCCACTGAATATTCATCTCTTCCAAGGTATCTTTATCCAGCTGTTTGAAATCTTCTTCAATCATGTCTGGATCAGTGATTTTTCCTCCAATAAAGTTTTCATAAGAGGTTAGGAAGGAAGGAAGCAATCATAGCCATCATGTCATTTGCTGTAGATGCAGACACCTTAGTAGAAGAGCACGAATGACCATCATTCTTGCTGGCAGATGAACCTCCAGAATTGGAAGCAACAAAGCAGGTATTTCCTTAACCAGAACTTTCCTTAGACTGTTCAGCAGATTCACCTGAGAATAAAGCTACTCCACCAGTTTTGGATGTATCTTTTCCAAAATAAATGCTCGGATCTTGATACACGGTGTCTTTCTTTTGTTTGTGAAGATCATAAGTCTGTATTTTCCCCATCAAATCTTCTAGACTTAGATCCTCAAAACCAGATTGTTCCTTGAGCACAATAGTATACATCTCAAAATGAGGAGGTAGAGCGTCTAGGAATTTTTCAAGAACCTTTCTGTTCTTGTAGGTGATATTGTTGTTGACCATTTCACTAAGAAGATGATAATATCGAGTCATGATATCATCTACAGTTTCACCTTCAAAGTGCTTAAAAACACTAAATTGCTTTTTCAACAATTCTTTTCTGCTCTTTCGGATATCAGTGTTACCTTCACATCGTTTTTCTAATCCTTCCCAAAGATCTCGAGAAGTCTTAAATTTCTTGAACGTATGATAGATGTCCAAAGGTAAACACATGGATAAAGTTGCAAGAGCTTTCTTTTCACGATCATACATCTTCTTTTCTTCCTCATTAAGCATGGATATTGGTTTTGGTACATCAGATACTCCCATATTACTATAGACAGGATACTCATATCCTTCACTTATAGGAATCCAGAGACTTGTATCATTAATATTCACATAATTCTCAAACCGACTTTTCCAGTTGGAATAGTCTTTGAGATTCATCAGTCTCGGTGGTTTAGTTGGAGTTCCTATCTCGTTATCGTGATTGAGTAAATGAGTCATATTGTGTACTTGGCTCGATGTAGAAGACATTTTTGAAAAATTTCAACACTTAGAAAAATTTGAAAATTCTGAGATAAGCGAACTTAAGGATTAAGTTCGCCTGCCCGGAATAAGCGAACTTAAGAAATTCGCTGAACAAGTTCGCCTGACTGATAGTAAGCGAACTTAATAAACTTGCTGGATAAGTTCGCCTCACTTGAACTAAGCGAACTTACTAAGTTCGCTTGTTAAGTTCGCTTGTTCTGTATTAAGCGAACTTAACAAGTTCGCCTGCTAACAGATTGAACAAGTTCGCCTGCTTCAGCAGAAGAACACAGAAGCACCAAACTCGCGAACAGATCAGAATTTCTTCATAATTTGCAATTCTGAACGAATTAACGAAATTCCTTCCGTAGGATTCTTCAATTTATCAATTAGAACGTTTCTATCGGATCAATTTTGGCAAAACAACACCAAAATGTTCAGAATTGATCAAAATTCAGTCCTTAAAGCTGCAAATTTTCAAGAAAAACCAGAAACACCAAAATACTCCATCTCGTGATGATAATAGATCGAGACGATGTTCGACAACAGTAGCAAATCAAGAGCAAAGGCTCTGATACCACTTGTAAGTCCTTGCGGGTCGATATCTGCTGTGAACACAATACGAATACGAAGTGCGGAATCCTATCGTAAACGTATGTCTCGATGAATACCGAATAAGAACAAATACACAAGACACGATTCCGGTTAAGCTCTTTGTATTAATCAAACAGTACACATGAATACGCAATTACAAGAACTCTCAGTTTCTGTCTCCCTATCTATCTCTGTTCTGTAACTGTTACATTCAAAGACTATTTATAGGCATCAAGTCTGCATCAGGCGCACTTGTTAAGTTCGCCTCTCACAGTTTAGGCGAACTTAATAAGTTCGCTTAAACCATTCCAGGCGAACTTGTTAAGTTCGCCTAAGCAAACTTATGCATTTTACATACAAAACTAACAACACGTTAAACATAAAGACTAATCTTTTACAAGGCTCGTTGTCACAAAACATGCTCCAACAGGCTGAGGAAGGAATAAGTCTTCGTGACAAATGCAAGGATGTCTATACTGACGAATATAAGGACCTTGCCAATACTCGGACCGGAGATACAGTCTATGATGGTTGCGAGGGGGTTAGCACACCCATAAAATATACGGAAAGCATGGCCGGAGGTACGTCCGGAGATGGTCACATGGGCTCGAGAGCCCCAGAAAACTTGAACAATAAGAACCTAAAGGGTTCATAATAAAATGAACGATGCAATTCAAAAACATTTTCCAAACACTGCAGGAATGAAGCACGTGGAATAGAGCTTCCCGTGGATAAGGCTAATCGAAGATAAAAGATCCCTATATAGGATATTGTATTTATATTATCCTTTTTGTAAAACAATATTATTATAAATGAAAAAATTACCTTAGCCGTTACGGCAAGGTTTTTACTGATCTGGGACATGTTTTCCGCAATAAACTCTGATAAATTAATATAAAAAATAAGTAGGGTGTTTCAATCCAACCAAAATAAAATTAGATGGGTCGCGTGGGAGCGGATGGTGGCATCAAAAGGCAGTGGCGGTTTGGGAATTGGATGCTTGAAACAAACGAATATGGCCATGTTATTGAAGTGGTGGTGGAGGCTTCGAACCAAAAAAGAACAACTTTGGGCGAAAGTAATAAACTCAATTCACGGTAGAAAGTGGGTGTTGGAGATAGTCCCGGGGGATAAGCGAATTCCGGGAGTTTGGAATAACATAACAAAAATGGATAAAGATTTGCAAAAAAGCGGGGGGGGGGGGGTGTGAAAGAAAGGTTAAGTGTAAAAATGGGCATTGGGGATAAAACCCGGTTTTGGCATGATGTTTGGATATCAAATTGTCCTCTAAAAGAACTATTTCTAAATGTTTATAAGTTGGCAGTAGATAAGCGAGGGATGGTGGCGAAATACTACAAAAGGAGCGGTCACAACAGAATTTGGGATTGGCCTTGGACCAGTTTACCTCAAGACCCAGTTGTAAGGAATGAAACAGAGACTCTTCTTAATCTACTCAGCAGTTACAACCTTAGCGACCAGGAGGATGTTTGGTTTTGGAAGGGAGATGAGGAGGTTGAATTCTCGGTGAAGGCAGTTAGAGATACGCTAGATAAGGCGGCAAACACAAATGAGGCTAGCCAATTAATAAGGTGGTGTAACTGGGCAGCCCCCAAAACAAATACCTTTGATTGGAGAGCTATAGATGGCAGAACACCGACCAAAGACCAATTACTCAAACGAGGGATTGATATCGGTGATAGTAGTTGTCCACTTTGCGGGATCGCGGATGATTCAACGGACCATGCGTTGGTATCTTGCTTAGTTACAAAAACAGTATGGTGGACGATTGGAAGGTGGGTTGTGTCACACCCCGGCCGACGACGGATTATACGCCGGGGCTGACGCGGTTGTTCATAAGCTCATGATTATCTATTAAATATGATAATATTTATTATTCAAATTAAAAACATTCGTTACAGTTGGAAATAAAAAACAAAGAGTTCAACATAACATAATTAGATTAAACTAGGTCCATGTCCTATGTGTGATCAAGTAGTCCTCAAACAGGTGCACCTGAAACATGTAAGTAACTGTCAACTATAAGTAGTTGGTGAGATACATAGGTTTTGACACCAAAAAGAGTTAGTATAGTTTACAATTCAATGTGTTCAAAGCATGTCTAAAGCATATATGTGAAAACATACAAGGTTCCAAGCGTACAATTCAAGCCTGATAATAGAAAACTAGATACGCAATCCCACTGATTGCCATTTTTTAAAAAAAGGGAGCAAGTGGATACTCCAAGTTATAGTTGATACCCAACAAAACCCGCCAAGGTCTTGTGGTAAGTTAAAGTTTCGGATTCCCCTATAAATGATCATGTTAGGTACTACCTTAGGCTTGGGCTACAAGTTAATGAATGTACTGACATGAACACATGTAATGGTCACCAAGTAGTTCAAGACATAAAACATAAAGATCAAAGCATAAGAACATAGATATTGAATTGTTTAATAGATAAAGTTGATGACATGTTTCACCCCAAAAGTAAAAACAGTAAAAATGAGCTATGTAAACTCACCTTGTAATGGAGCTAGTAATGGTATGAATTGTTAAGGATGGATAGGCCTCGTGAGGATGCCTCACAATCAACCTACACGAATAAATTTATATTCTAGGCTCAAAGAGAATAAACAATTCTAAGCCTATTTGATTTTCTAAGGATTTTGGAGTTTGGAGTCGGATGTGAGGCTTGTACAAGTTCATAAGTATTATAAATGATAAGGTAATTTATAGAACTAATTGGAAATTAGAATTTCTAATGCTGTCATATAAGTGTTCATTATACTAATAATACCTTTTAATAATTTGTTATTCGGGAAAAAAAGTTTAAATTAATTGTTTTATGTGACTAAAATAATTATTTAACCATTTAAATAATAAGCTTTAAATGACATTAATTGAATTTGTATAATAACCATCTAAGTAATTTTATGAAGTTTATATGTTTTAAACAATTATTCTTTGCCAAAATAGTTATTTATGTGTTTGAAGAAACGGATTAATAATGTTTAAAGATTGATTTATAAGCATCATTATTTTATAAAATAAAACAAACATAGTTGGATTTATGTAAATGACCATTTATTATATCATTTATAATGGATTAATATAAATAAAACCTTATTCTATATTGTTCTACTTTTATAAAAGTTAATAACGATTTATAAGGATGACTTCTGAATTTTTAGAACATGTTAAAAGTAATTAAACACTTCAAAAAGAAAACAGGAAAAGGGGCAACGCGAGACTGGAACGTTTAACTTTTTAAGAACCATCCCGTCCGAGCCTTCTTTCCCAATCGCTCCAAACCGAACCCTAGGCTCCAAATCGATTCGATCGGTTAGCAATTGGGCAACAAAAGCATAGGGCTTTCGCATAGAGGTTTAAGATGAATGTAATGGCATATGAATTACTTACAAAGGGTGCTTGAGGAGGACGAACGGCTGCCGGCTTCGGGTTTGAGTTCTTTGGCCCTAATCGAGCTCCAGGGATGAGTTAAATAGGAATTGCGAGTTCAGAGATTTTCAAGTAGGTGTTGCGCATGATTTGGGTTCTTTTTATAGTCCGATTTCGCCCAGAACGTGCCATTGATGATCGAGTTATGGTTGTTCGGTTATGGTTCGTGATTAACACTTAATACTTTTGATTCCCATTAAATTGAACCATGATTAGCATTTGAAATCTGTCGCCTAACGTCTACGCACGTTTTGGGATCATTAAATCTGGTTTAGTTTCATGAATTTGTAACTGAAATCGGATGGTGTTGACCTCTGAAAGTCAAACTGACGAAAAACAGTTTGAATCGATGTTTCTTGTTGAATTGGTTTGCTAAAATCCTTTGAAAATGCTCGTGTAAGGTTTAGCATGGTTCGTTGAAGTTAAGGCTCACGGATTTGGTCGAATTGGTGGTCGATTGATGAGGATTTCCCCTCTGTTGACTTTTGAAAATCAAATTTCGGGAAAAAGAAGGGTTCATTTCTTAGCATGATTTAAAATTAATTAACATAATATATCTTTATGAATATACTTACATATGCTATATGTATAATAAGAAGATAATATGCAATGCAAAGTTGAGAATTTGAATTTATAGATGTTAAGATAATTGGTGTGACATAATGAATTCGAACAAATGCGGGATTTAGATGTTGTGTCATTATTGTATGAAATAAATAGATAAATAATAAAAAATATGGCCGGAAAAGTAAAATAAAGGCCGAAATTTTATGGAGATTAGAGGTATGCAAAATGTTACTAATTGTGCATCGGTCAAGGAGTTGGTAGAGAAAACCAACGAGGTGGTAATACCAAAACGGAAGAAGAAAGCACTATTCGGGGTTATATTCACGACGATATGGTTGCTGTGGGTGCACCGGAACAATAAAGTTTTCAGGGGGAGTTATTTTTCCGGGACAAAAATCGTGGAGGAGGTGCAAGAGGTAACTCTTCTTAACTTGCAACTAAGAGCAAAAATGTTAGATTTGATATTAGAAACGTGGGTTTTGTACGGTTTAAAAGCGTTGTTGGCATAAATTGGTGTTTGTATGTATTGTTGTTTCATCTAGTATCTTACTAGATAGTTTGGTGAATGAAATGTTTGCTCTTTTGTTCAAAAAAAAAAGTTGTCTTAAAATAAGTCACCAACGTTTCGTTTAATTACATGTGTTATGTCATCGATTTATTTATAACCATTCATCATTTCATGATATTTTTTCATAAAAAATGTAGTTTTGGTAAGATCTTTACTTATAGATGAGCTAAAGGATTTTATTTACCGAGGCCAATAGTTGTAGCATTTAAAACTATCTAAAACATGTCCGAATGAGCAATAGATATTTTTTGTATTTAAAATATATTTTAACATAATTTACATACAGTGACAGATGTAGAAATTTTTTTCAAAAATGTTCATTGCTTTTAAATGCTACAATTTCATTTGCCCGGACATGTAGATAAGATGGACGCTATACTGGTATGTGACTGTGTGTGTATGTGACGGTTTGCTTTTTCTTATTGGGTACACTAATTTCTGCGTGTGTATACTGTCCAACAGATCCAATCGCTCCACTTTCAATCCATGAATCTTATCCAATCACTCCAATCTTAGGTACGAGTTTACTAATTTTTGCATATGTATTCATAGTTACTAGTTATTCAACTTTATAAACAGACCTATATCAAACATGGTAATTAATGCAGAACAATATCAAGAACCAGAGTAAGAGTAACAACCTCAACTACCAAGTTAGTAAATATCTTCAACTTTACTTGTTAATATTTTTTTTGTAGGTAATGTAAATGTTCTTTTACAAGAAATTTGCATGGGTGGGGACGTGATCCAGCTACTGTTAACACCATGAGTCCTACTTATAACTCAAAGGGTCCTACTTACGACGAAGTAGTGGATGACCTTGAAACAGTGAAAGGTAAATGTGCAATTATGGAACAAACACTAATTGAGAGTAATATCATGCGCTCCACCAAGCACATCAGGACCATCTCAAGGTAATACGTCAGAGTGTGGTGATATTATCAATGAGTGAAGTAGTTCTACTATTTTCTATAAACCCCTAGTGACTTATGAATAGTTTTTGTGTTGTTTGGTTTAAGTATTTCAATTTCTATAACTAGTATTTTCCTTTTTTTGGTTTGAACTATAATGTTTTAACATTTTTAATTAAGAATGGTAATTTTGGTTACATTTGTTTCTATTTGCCAACACATATATTGTGGTTAATATTCACACATAAATATATTTTTATCAACACATCTATATTTCTTTCTACATATATTTAAATCAATACCTACACATCTATCATTTTTACCTACACATAATATTACTTTTACCCACACATATATTTATGACACGTGTCATCTGTCACGTCAGTTGCCCCGTCAACTTCCATGTCAGCTGTCATGTCAGCTTCCATGTCAGCTGTCATGTCAGCTTCCATGTCAGCTGCCATCCAAACAAATAGTTATACTTTTAACCACACAAATTAATTAGTTTTAGCCACATATATGTTATATACCTACATATAACTGATGTTTAGAATAATAATAAAAACATCGTCTTAGAAATTAAAAAACACAAAATGTAAATAAAATGGTCTTAACGAATTAAAAAAAACTACTTATAGTTGTTTTTTACAAGTTTGTATCTTTTGAAATCGTTGCATTATCCAAAATAACAACAAATTTTCAATCTTTTCAAGATTCAAATTTCTTGCAATGTTTTTAAAACCGGTGAGTGAACCGACCATTGTAAAAGTTCACTGTTCGGACCGGTAACTGAACCGGATAGTATAATATAATTTAATATTTAAAAAATATATAAACTAAATATAAAATACATTAAGACTAAGAGCATCCGGTATACTGTGAAAGATACTGGCGTGATCCTAGGTGGCCACCAAGATCACGCCGTGATTTTGGTGGAACACCGCCCCCTCGATTGCTAGTTCACGGCGTGAACATTTGGCGTGAGAAATATCACGCTCGAATTCTCCTTTTTTCCTAGTAATTGTACCGTTGAACGGCTCCATTTTTGACCGTTTGAAACAGTAAATTTTAAACAATTAATAATATTAATTTCACTCACTATAAATACTCAATTTTTACTACATATTTTTCACACTTCTACACACTAATCTTCTATATTTCTAATCATCTACTCACTACTTTTCTACCCAAAAATGAGTAACGATCCGAACCAGAACCAACACTTTTGGGCTCAATACGCGGCTCGTGATAACGCGTTTGCGGGCAACCCAAACTTTCAACCCAACCCGAACTTTCAACAAAACCCGAACTTTCAACAAAACCCGAACTTCCAACCCAACCCAAACTTCCTACCAAACCCGAACTTTCAAATGTTTAACTACCAACCCCAAATGTCTCAACCGGGTACACCACTAGAATTTTAAGAAATGCCACAAGAAACCGTGGACGAAAATCTAAATGTCTCACAAAAAAAAAAGAAGGTTTCGCAAAAGACTTCTAAATTTTAAACAAATAATAATAATTAATAATATTTTTTTTATTAATGTAATTTTTATTTTTATAAATGAATATTATTTTATTATGTTTTATTTTATTTAAATAAAAATTAAAAAAAAACATTAAATTATCACACCACCACAATCACATGAGTATATCCCTTGCCATGTGATTATGGTGTGATTTTCCAGAATCTGACGTGGCGTCACGTGGCGTGCACTTTATTATCACAAGACACCATAATCACATGGGTATACCTCTTCCCCTAAGAAATTAATAATAATATATACAATTGATATTCTTTAATAAAACGATAAAACTAATCACTGAAAATATTCTCTAATAAATTTAAAATATTATTAAAAGAATAAATGGAGTATTCGAAAAGATGATCTCGTGTCGTGACTTCTGTTAAATCAATAAGTTTTGCAATTTCTCAGGTGCATCTGATATTTCCTAGCCTCATCTTAACTTTTCATTTACTAAACCTAATCTTCTTCATTTAAGAGTATCCGGTATGTGCATTGGTGGTCAAATGATTGTCGGATTGAACCTCTCTTTTGACCACCACTGCACATTGAACATCTCTTTTGAACTTTACCTTCTTTTTCAACACTTCTCTTCGCCTGCAACTTCCTACAAATTCTGTTAAGAAGCAAATTCAATCGCCATTTCACCTTCTTCATTATCTTCTGCCACATTTGGTCCAGATCCGACAATAACGAGGCAGAGTTTGTCCATTCCAAATTCACGTCTCAAAATCTGATCTTATCAGTTTTCAACTTTTTTAAGGAGTTCATCCTATTTTTTTATGGGATTCATCCTAGTTTTTCTATATAACTTTCTACTACAATTTCGAAACTCAGCCCAATGTAGATCCGCCCCTGCCTATATATACATGCATGTTTTTACTTTTTAGCTTCTATGTCCCTATGCTTAAAGTAGCACTTAATTATATTTATATGAAGGTCAAAATTGTATTGCTAACTCCTAGGATTAACATCTATACCTCGTGAATTATTTATTTTTCTTTCAAATTTGGCTGCAACAACCACTTGTAATCATACGGGTGAAGGGGGCGTATGCGGGTAAGGTAATCGGGTAAGCGAACCCGCGCGTATACACCGCCGCCGACGCCTTACCCGAGTTAAAATGTTGGCTTTTGCGGGTATATTTACACGAGTATGAAGACACAAATATAGCCGTTGTAAATAATTAATTTTGGGTATTAGGGTTGTGCCCCATCAATTTTGGGTATTAGGGTAGCATTTGGGTAAAAATGAGGTGACACACCCTCATTGGATATTTTGTTAAGGTAGTTTTTTGGATGAGGGTTGTGCCCCTTCACCGTAAAGGTAAAATTGTATAGCAACTCACATTAACATCACGATGGTAAATTAAACTATTTATCAAACGACTTCTAGCTTAGTGGTATCAAGTTATGTATATAGTAGCATTTCTCCTTAAATGGTTGAGAGTTATAGTCTCATTATGGACAAAGATATATAATTAAAACTATGATTTGTAGGTAAGTGAGTTAGACGATCCCAAATATATATGGAAAGGATCAATTGTTGATCCTAGCTCCTTCATGTAGAAAGCGAAATTCTCTAGTTCCATCAGAAAATACCATGTCTTTTCAAGACAGGTAAAATAGTCTAATTGCCCTTCTATTTAATTACTCTTCTTTAAACTACCCTCCCCCCCCTCCTAACCAGTTTTGAATTATAATAACTTTTTTATACAATTTATTTTGTATAAAAATTATACCATAAAAACAGACGATTTTTAATCTTAAAGTGTAGTATAGTGTTACTATGTAGAAAAAAACTTATAGTGTGTTATTATATATATGTAATGAACAAATACATGTATTTTTATCCAAACAATCAAGATATTAACGTGTCCATCTAACTTTTTTGTTCAAAAAGAAAAAAAAAAAAAAAACTAAAAATTTGTTCATTCAAAATCCAAAAACGCATAATTTTGTTCATGCAAAAACAACCAAGAAAATGGATATTACATTTATATAATATGAAAACCAAAAACCCGAAATTTACCGACAGAATTTCGACACTATCACTAACAACACTTTTTCGATGGAAGATGTTGTAGGAAATTTACCGACAGAATTTGTGATGGATATCGTCGCAAAACAACTTTTGATATTTTTCTTATTAAAAAAAACAACCATTTGTAATTTGTCACAAAATTTACCAATGGATACAAAATCCATTGGTGACAAATTTCTAGGCAGTGTAGTTATTCAGGTTTGATCTGGTTTGGTCAGTTTCGGGTATTGTTACTCAATTACTGTCAAGTTCCAGTTTCACGGGTGATTTGAAAGAGTTCAGATTGTTGGGTATCTTTGCGGTTTTCTTTCTACTTCCTCCTCTCCCATATCACACTCCACCTCCTGACCTTTCTCACCCTCCTCGGCATTGCCCTCTTCCTCTCCAATAACAAACTCATCAACAATCCCCTCTTCACCCACGTTAATGTTAATAATTTTCACCCACGTTAATGTATACAGTAGCATTTCTCCTTAAATGGTTGAGGGTTATAGTCTCATTATGGACAAAGATATTGAATTAAAACTATGATTTGTAGGTAAGTGAGTTAGACGTTCCCAAATATATATGGAAAGGATCAATTGTTGATCCTAGCTCCTTCATGTAGAAAGCGAAAATTCTCTAGTTCCATCAGAAAATAATAATAATATATACAATTGATATTCTTTAATAAAACGATAAAACTAATCACTGAAAATATTCTCTAATAAATTTAAAATATTCTCTAAAGAATAAATGGAGTATTCGAAAAGATGATCTCGTGTCGTGACTTCTGTAAATCAATAAGTTTTGTAATTTCCAAGGTGCATCTGATATTTCCTAGGCTCATCTTAACATTTCATTTACTAAACCTAATCTTCTTCATTTAAGAGTATCCGGTATGTGCATTGGTGGTCAAATGATTGTCGGATTGGACCTCTCTTTTGACCACCACTGCACATTGAACCTCTCTTTTGAACTTCATCTTCTTTTTCAACACTTCTCTTCGCCTGCAACTTCCTATAAATTCTGTTAAGAGCAAATTCAATCGCCATTTCACCTTCTTTATTATCTTCTGCTACATTTGGTCCGGATCCGACAATAACGAGGCTGAGTTTGTCCATTCCAAATTCACGTCTTAAAATCTGATCTTATCAGTTTTCAACTTTTTTAAGGAGTTCACCAAATTTTTTTTAAGGGGTTCATCCCAGTTTTTCTATATAACTTTCTACTACAATTTCAAAACTCAGCCCAATGTAGACCCGGCCCTGCCTATACATACATGGATGTTTTTTACTTTTTAGCTTCTATGTCCCTATGCTTAGAGTAGCACTTAATTATATTTATATGAAGGTCAAAATTGTATTGCTAACTCCTAGGATTAACATCTATACCTCGTGGATTATTTATTTTTCTTTCAAATTTGGCTGCAACAACCACTTGTAATCATAAGGGTGAATGGGGCGTTTGGTAAGGCAATCGGGTAAGTGAACCCACGCGGGTACACCGCCGCCGACGCCTTACCCGAGTTAAAATGTTGGCTTTTGCGGGTATATTTACACGAGTATGAAGACACAAATATTGCCGTTGTAAATAATTAATTTTCGGTATTAGGGTATTAGGGTTGTGCCCCCATCAATTTTTGGTATTATAGTAGCATTTGGGTAAAAATGAGGTGTCACACCCTCATTGGATATTTTGTTAGGGTAGTTTATTGGATGAGAGTTGTGCCTCCTTCACCCTAAAGGTAAAATTGTATAGCAACTCACATTAACATCACGTTGGTAAATTAAACTATTTATCAAACGGCTTCTAACTTAGTGGTATCAAGTTATGTATACAGTAGCATTTCTCCTTAAATGGTTGAAGGTTAGTCTCATTATGGACAAAGATATAGAATTAAAACTATGATTTGTAGGTAAGTGAGTTAGACGTTCCCAAATATATATGGAAAGGATCAATTGTTGATCCTAGCTCCTTCATGTAGAAAGCGAAAATTCTCTAGTTCCATAAGAAAATACCATGTCTTTTCCAGACAGGTAAAATAGTCTAATTGTCCTTCTATTTAATTACTCTTCTTTAAACTACCCTCCCCCCCCTCCTAACAAGTTTTGAATTATGATAACTTTTTTATACAATTTATTTTGTATAAAAATTATACCATAAAAAACAGACGATTTTTAATCTTAAAGTGTAGTATAGTGTTACTGTGGAGAAAAAAAACTTAGTGTGTTATTATATATATGTAATGAACAAATACATATATGTAATGAACAAATACATATATGTAATTGTTTATCCAAACAATCAAGATATTAACGTGTCCATCTAACTTTTTTGTTCAAAAAGAAAAAAAAAACAAAAATTTGTTCATTCAAAATCCAAAAACGCATAATTTTGTTCATGCAAAAACAACCAAGAAAATTGATATTACATTTATATAATATGAAAACCAAAACCCCGAAATTTACCGACAGAATTTCGACACTATCACTAACGTCACTTTTTCGACGAAAGACGTTGTAGGAAATTTACCGACAGAATTTGTGATGGATATCGTCGCAAAACAACTTTTGATATTTTTCTTATTAAAAAAAACATCCATTGGTAATTCGTTACAAAATTTACCAATGGATACAAAATCCATTGGTGATAAATTTCTAGGCAGTGTAGTTATTCAGGTTTGATCTGGTTTTGTCAGTTTCGGGTATTGTTACTCGGTTACTTTCAAGTTCCAGTTTCGCAGGTGATTTGAAAGAGTTCAGATTGACGGGGTCTTTGAGGTTTTCTTTCTACTTCCTCCTCTCCCCTATCACACTCCACCTCCTGACCTTTCTTACCCTCCTCGGCATTGCCCCCTTCCTCTCCAATAACAAACTCATCAACAATCCCCTCTTCACCCACGTAAATGTTAATAATTTTCACCCACGTTAATGTTAATAAACTCATGAAATGCACCCATCAAATTATTAGTGCTAATACACACCCTTCCAAGAGCTATACATCACTGTGATTTTGTTGATAGCTCGACTCTCCACACACATCCTAGAGCTTCCATTTTTCTTAGTTGTGAGGAGAGCTGGAACAACTCTTCAATCCTATATTTAATCATGTCATATTCTTTGGAGCTCATACGTTAGTGTAGAAGGGTGGGCAGGCTTGCACCAAGGGGATTCTAATGTTTTTAAAACCAGAGAGTGAACCGACCACTGTAAAAGTTCACTGTTCGGACCGGTAACTGAACCGGATAGTATAATATATAATTTAATATTTAAAAAATATATAAACTAAATATAAAATACATTAAGACTAAGAAATTAATAATAATATATACAATTGATATTCTTTAATAAAACGATAAAACTAATCACTGAAAATATTCTCTAATAAATTTAAAATATTCTCTAAAGAATAAATGGAGTATTCGAAAAGATGATCTCGTGTCGTGACTTCTGTTAAATCAATAAGTTTTGTAATTTCCAAGGTGCATCTGATATTTCTTAGGCTCATCTTAACTTTTCATTTACTAAACATAATCTACTTCATTTAAGAGTATCCGGTATGTGCATTGGTGGTCAAATGATTGTCGGATTGAACCTCTCTTTTGACAACCACTGCACATTGAACCTCTCTTTTGAACTTCACCTTCTTTTTCAACACTTCTCTTCGCCTGCAACTTCCTATAAATTCTGTTAAGAAGCAAATTCAATCGCCATTTCACCTTCTTCATTATCTTCTGCCACATTTGGTCCGGATCCGACAATAACGAGGCTGAGTTTGTCCATTCCAAATTCACGTTTCCAAATTCACAATTGGTGAATTTCTAAGACATTAAACGCCACTTGCGAGGTTCTAAGACTTCAAACAATACTTGTGAAGTTCTAAGACTTCAAGCAATACTTGTGAAGTTCTAAGACTTCAAACACAATTTAGGCCTTGTTTATCTCTATCATTAATGCGTCTACAATTAAGCCGAAAACGGCATGTCGTAATCTCATGGTATCCGCAAAGGATTTCATAACCATTTATGGGATATTAACTTCCTCTACATTTATTGGTTGAATCTAAGGCGCAAGTCACTTTGTTCAACTCCGACAACTGATGTACAACACATTCTTCCATTCTTCAACTCTACAAAGAATGGTTACACCTTAAAAGAGACACCGGGGTATAAAACCCAAGAACTTCTTCACGACTGGAACATCAAGTATTCCATTACACCGGTTGGTGTCAATGGCATAAGCCAAGTATATACCAATTCATGCGCTGTGTGTTTCACCGTCACTAGACGTGAACAGATCGACATGTCACCGCTTAGTCACATAGGACATTGATATGGTCACTAAGTAACCACACAAGTTCCACTACAATCTTAGGATTCCATTCCATGTGATTGTTTCACCCGCAACCTACAAATATCAAATTATACATACGTCAACAATTAATCCCCCATTGTTAATCTGTTTCAAACCCACTGATCTACATAGATTCTCACCTGACAATAAAACAAAAAGACTTTAGTCTCGTCTTTGGTAGTTAGAAACGTCTGATTTGAAGGCCACAAAATTTCTAATTTCTCCTCTTTATCATCCTTGTGCTTTATCTCAAGGCATTCACTTCGAATGTGTATTGATTTATAACAACTGCAACACATGATATAAGGATTATAACACTATGGAATAGTATGTCCCATCAGTCTCCACTCGAGTTACTTTCCACGCTTACAACAGTAATAGGTATTACCTCCACAAATGGTTTCCAGTTCGACTAAATATATGACTTTCTTGAAACCACCTCCAATTCCTCCTTACAGTCCACTTATCTCTCGAATTTGATCTATCTGCAACATATAAGAACCGGCTCCACCAGATTTGTTCACCATTCAAGAGAGTTCATTCTAATTTGTTAACCGATAGTATCGAGAAGCCGATCTATCTTCGTTCTTCTAACACTCCAAGATTAAGGCAATACTACGCCTAGTCATACACATGCCCTTAGAATTAAATCAATTCATCGGTCCACTAATATGTGAAGGATTTCTCCGAATACATGATCCACTACAGCTTGTGGATAGAAACATTTCAAGAACGTCCTTTGGATCCACCCGACACATTGCCTTCACACTCTTCAACTTTTCTCCTTTTGAACAAATCCCAAACAATTCTCCACCATGCTCCGGTGTCGAATCTTCGCATATCATATTCTATTTGCCGATCACACTGGATTGCTTCCAAAGCCAATACCACTACAGTGATGCATCGTTGACTAACCAACAAATAAACTACCATTAATTAACTCCTTTGGTTTGCATGCCATGAACCCCATGTGGAACAAGGTTTTTCTTCCTCCTTAAGTCACCAAAGTTATTCCTCCCGCTCCTTAGACTTCATACGTTTCTTCCAAAGGCTCGCCTCGAATAGCCTTATCCTTCTTGAAGGAAGGTTAACACGACATGGTAGAAAGCTCTAGCCATCCTCCACTAGAATGATGCTCTCTAACTCTTCCAACTAACTTCAAGATCCTCACCATTTCCGAGGTAATACACGCATAGCCTCTTTCGTACATGAGTCTTTAAGATAATTCACATACACGAATATCGTCTACTAATACCTAACCCCGTTAGTCATTCCACGACTATGTTTTGTTTAAATTGTAGTTGCTCTACCTACGTATAGGCATCTAATCATACTTTATAAGACTCTATCTCCCAACTATGTGTATATGTATACAACCACCCTACATAATCATCCATATTCATACATAAAATATACACATATATATCTACATACATACACCTTCACCTAATTCAACATTCGTCGATCCAAAAATTATGTCATATATCTACATACATACACTTTATAAGACTCTATCTCCCATGCTGCTCATCTCGAATTTCAACTTCATCACTCTTTCAAAGTCTTTACATAATTCAACATTCGTCGATCCAAAAATTATGTCATCAACGTAGATTTGGACTAGTAATAAATCTCCCCCTGCTTTTCTGATGAAAAGAGTAGAGTCTATTTGACCACGTTCAAATCCATTATCCAACAAATGCACCGACAAAGTTTTGTACCAAGCACAAGGAGCTTGATGAAGACCATACAACGCCTTATCCAATTTAAACACTTTTTCAGGAAACTTTGGATCTTCAAAACCAGGCGGCTGTTTCACATACACTTCTTCCTTTACCTTTCCATACAGAAAAGCACTTTTTACGTCCAATTGGTAGACTTTAAAACCTTTGAAAGAAGCATAGGCAAGAAACAAACGTATAGCCTCAATCCTCGCAACTGGTGCGTAAACTTCAGTGTAATCAACACCCTCTTGCTGATTAAAACCCTGAACAACAAGTCTTGCCTTTTTGCGTACCACAACACCACGATCATCACGTTTACATTTAAAAACCCATTTCGTTCCAATAGAACGTGAATCTTTGGGTAAGTCAACCAAATCCCAAACATGTAATTTATCAAATTGAGCCAATTCTTCTTGCATGGCCTCAATCCAACAATCATCATCTAAAGCCTCAGTCACATTTTTAGGCTCCGTTTGAGAAATGTAGCAAGCATGTAAGCAAGTCTCTAAAATACCTGTATCCACAATCTGATCATATAAACACGAATTTTCTGCATGTGTACGATGTCTCGTTTGAACACCAGCATTCAAATCACCAATAATGTTTTCAGTTGGATGATTCCTATGAACTCGAGATTGAGGAATATCAGAAGCTGGAATAACAGCATCAAGGTTAGAAGGCAACTCCCCCTCAACTGATGCTGATACTGATGAATCATCAACTATGGAATGGATATCATTAGAAGATTCCTGAAACACAGTTTCATCATCATCAGAATCATCAAATTGTGTTGTACCCGACGCTGAAGCTACAGTCGGATCAACAGAAGGAGTATCCATAATCGGAATAACCGAACAAGGATCGACATTTGAATCTTCATTGCAGTATGACTTATAGATGATTTCAGCTTCATGAGGAGAGATGGTAGGAGGAACATTGAATGATTTGAACAATGCATCATAATCAAATGCCCAAATAGGACCTTTTGCAATCCTGAGGAACAGTCCGGTTATCACAGTCAATATGAAACCATTCTTCAATTTGATGTGATTCTTTGTTAAACACTCGTTTGTTATGAGAATTTGCAACATATCCCAAGAAAATTCCTTCAATAGCTTTTGAGCTGAATTTCGTGGTAACATCACGAGTCTTTAACAAAGTGCATGGATTCCCAAAAGGCAAAAGATACGCCAGATTAGGCTTTCGATTGTTCAGCAATTCATAACACGTTTTATTGTGCTTCTTCACGGTCAACACCCGATTGAGAACATGGCAAGCTGTATTAACTGCCTCTGCCCAAAAAGTAACCGGCAGTTTTGAATCTGATAACATTGTGCGAGCCGTCTCAATAAGAGTGCGATTTTTCTGTCCAGCAACACCATTTTGTTGTGGAACATAAGGAGCACTGAATTCATGGTGTATACCTTTTGTTAAACAAAATAACCCCAAATTTCCATTCTTGAACTCAGTCCCATTATCACTCCTAATTCTCCTTACATGTAAATTGAATAATTTCTCAAGTCCGATAATGAGGAACTTAAGAATTTCAGCAGTTTCATCCTTTGAAGCTATAAATTTTACCCAAGAAAATCTCGAGTAGTCATCAGTCACAACCAAGCAATAAGATTTGCCGCCTTCACTTTTTGACACTGATGGGTCCGAATAAATCCATATGCAACAACTCAAGAGGAGTCACAATAGAATTTGTCAACTTTGAAGGATGAGACTTCCTGTGCTGTTTTCCTTTCTTACAAGAAATACAGTCTTCATTCACATGAAATATCATAGCAGGAACACCAGTAATTAACCCATTCTTGACTAGATAATTCATTTTTCTGAAATTGATATGGGCCATTTTCCGGTGCCACAAAGTTGAGTCGGACTCTGAAGCATTCGAAAGAAGACATGTCGGAATTGACGAAGTTGTCGTAGCCGTGCTCATGTCAAGCATATATGTGTCATTCTTTCGAGGAGCTCGCATTAATATCCAATCTTCTGGAATCTCAAATCCCGGCTTAAGAACCAAACATTCAGTCTTGTTAAAGTGAAAAGAGAAATCTTTATCACAAACTTGGGATACAGACAAAAGATTATGCTCCAATTGCTCAACATAATTAACTTTCTCAAAGCTCAGTCTACCATTAGAAACAGTTCCTTGGCCCAAAATGTTTCCACCTTTCTTACCAGAAAACGCCACATAACCTCCTTGTATCTCTTTGACATTTTCCAATAAGTTAAGATTACCTGTCATATGTCGAGAACATCCACTGTCAACATACCAATGGTTACCGACAGTCCTCCTTGGAGTTCCCTGCACACAGACAGATAAAAATTAGTTAGTCACAGAGACCAAAGCCATTGTGGTCTTGGGTCGTTCCGATTCATCAAAATAAACAATTTCTTTGTAAACACAATCAAGTTTATCTTTAACTATATGGGACTTTGTTTTCACATTTGAAACAACTGATTTAGGTTTCCTTGTTGCGGTAACAGGAACCTGAACATTCTCACTCACAACCTCAACCTTCTCTTTAACCACTGATTGTTCAAGAATTTTTCTCAAACGTCTATTTCTTCTTCTTCTTTGTGGTCTTGACAATTTTTCATTTTTAGGATGAGTATCTGATTGTTTTACAGTTGAAGATTTCATTGTCTTCACCACCTTCTTACAACTATCATTCACCTTTTTAGAAAGGAAAGAAACATCTGGCTTCTTAACAAAAGAATGAGCTAAACTCGGATTCTCCAGACGCTTTCCCATGTTCTTATAAGGACAATTTTTCAATATGTGGCCAACAGTGTTACAATGAAAACAAGAACGTTTGTCTTTGTAGACACGCACATATTTCTCTTTCTGAACCATGAAAGAAGTTGATGATGAACACTGAGAATTAGTGTTAGATGAGTGAATAACCTTGTTAGAATCCTCAATAGATTTTTTATTACAAAATTCAAGATTAGAGGTATTCTCAATTTTGGTTGTCTCATGAGAATCAAAACCACCACTAACAAAAGTTTTCACAGGTTTAAAATCTACTTTAGGTTTTGATTGTTCACTCTCATCAACAGGATCAGTAAGTATGCACCTGTCTTTGGTGACGATTTTAACCACAGTTGGTTCAACATACTTACACTCCTTCACTATACCCTCAACTTTATCATTATCAAACACATCATCATCAGTTGAGTCATCATAAACCATATCATTCCCTGTAACAGGATTGATTTTTAACATTGTTTTTGGTTCTAGATCCTCAACTAAAACTTCCTCAACAACACATTGAGCATAGTTTGCGTTAAATGGTGGACAATAACCAACCCCACCTTTAGCTTCACATTCATTAGCAAACTCATCAGAAACATAACCAACCCCACCTTTATCCTTTTTAACAGAAGCATTTGTATTATAATAATCTAGCAAAAAACTAGAATTATTAAAATTCTCAAGTTTTCTTGTCAGCTTGGTTACCTCAGACTGTGATGCAGCTAGTTCATTAATTTTCTTTTCATAATCTGCATATGACATATCAAGACAAAAATCTTGTTCGTTGACTTTATGTTGTAAAATTTTTATGTCATTTTTTAATGAATCAACTTTTGTTTTCAAAATGATTTCATTTTCTTTAAGCTTTTGATTTGAAGTATATACATAGACTTCATGTCACAAATCAAATTTGTGTTGTCATCACATAGTCTGGTAACCTTAAATTCTAAATCAATGCATTTAACACATGGATCAGATGGATTTACCTTTGTAATATCTGCCATGAAAGCATTTCCTTCAGTCAACATTTCAGCAATCTTCTCTGTCACCGTTCCAGCAGCTGCAATCTTTGATAAGTCTTCATTTGAGAACTTTGGTGCACTCTTTGGAGGCGGTGAATCCTCATTTTCATGCACACTTTCAGAATTTGAAGAATCATTATCAGACAAACTGCTATCACTTCCTTCATCAGAATGAACCTCAACTAGGAATGCTTGGCTAACATGAGCCAAAATATCCTCTAAATGAATTCCCCAATTATAATTTTCATCCTGCTGGGAAATCAAGGCTGTAGAAGTATTCGGTTTAGTAGAAGTGCTTTGAGAATTTGACTGTCCTGAATTCTGGTGTCTGGGTTTGTTACATTCTCTAGCAAAATGCCCAAATTCCTGGCAGTTATAGCATTTCACCTTTGACTTGTCCATGCCCATCTTGGTTTTGCTTGAAGCTCCAATGAACTTCTTTCTAGTCCTTTTCAAATGATCCTTGCCTTGCCTTAGCCATAAAGCCATATTCCACTGAATATTCATCTCTTCCAAGGTATCTTTATCCAGCTGTTTGAAATCTTCTTCAATCATGTCTGGATCAGTGATTTTTCCTCCAATAAAGTTTTCATAAGAGGTTAGGAAGGAAGGAAGCAATCATAGCCATCATGTCATTTGCTGTAGATGCAGACACCTTAGTAGAAGAGCACGAATGACCATCATTCTTGCTGGCAGATGAACCTCCAGAATTGGAAGCAACAAAGCAGGTATTTCCTTAACCAGAACTTTCCTTAGACTGTTCAGCAGATTCACCTGAGAATAAAGCTACTCCACCAGTTTTGGATGTATCTTTTCCAAAATAAATGCTCGGATCTTGATACACGGTGTCTTTCTTTTGTTTGTGAAGATCATAAGTCTGTATTTTCCCCATCAAATCTTCTAGACTTAGATCCTCAAAACCAGATTGTTCCTTGAGCACAATAGTATACATCTCAAAATGAGGAGGTAGAGCGTCTAGGAATTTTTCAAGAACCTTTCTGTTCTTGTAGGTGATATTGTTGTTGACCATTTCACTAAGAAGATGATAATATCGAGTCATGATATCATCTACAGTTTCACCTTCAAAGTGCTTGAAAACACTAAATTGCTTTTTCAACAATTCTTTTCTGCTCTTTCGGATATCAGTGTTACCTTCACATCGTTTTTCTAATCCTTCCCAAAGATCTCGAGAAGTCTTAAATTTCTTGAACGTATGATAGATGTCCAAAGGTAAACACATGGATAAAGTTGCAAGAGCTTTCTTTTCACGATCATACATCTTCTTTTCTTCCTCATTAAGCATGGATATTGGTTTTGGTACATCAGATACTCCCATATTACTATAGACAGGATACTCATATCCTTCACTTATAGGAATCCAGAGACTTGTATCATTAATATTCACATAATTCTCAAACCGACTTTTCCAGTTGGAATAGTCTTTGAGATTCATCAGTCTCGGTGGTTTAGTTGGAGTTCCTATCTCGTTATCGTGATTGAGTAAATGAGTCATATTGTGTACTTGGCTCGATGTAGAAGACATTTTTGAAAAATTTCAACACTTAGAAAAATTTGAAAATTCTGAGATAAGCGAACTTAAGGATTAAGTTCGCCTGCCCGGAATAAGCGAACTTAAGAAATTCGCTGAACAAGTTCGCCTGACTGATAGTAAGCGAACTTAATAAACTTGCTGGATAAGTTCGCCTCACTTGAACTAAGCGAACTTACTAAGTTCGCTTGTTCTGTATTAAGCGAACTTAACAAGTTCGCCTGCTAACAGATTGAACAAGTTCGCCTGCTTCAGCAGAAACACCAAACTCGCGAACAGATCAGAATTTCTTCATAATTTGCAATTCTGAACGAATTAACGAAATTCCTTCCGTAGGATTCTTCAATTTATCAATTAGAACGTTTCTATCGGATCAATTTTGGCAAAACAACACCAAAATGTTCAGAATTGATCAAAATTCAGTCCTTAAAGCTGCAAATTTTCAAGAAAAACCAGAAACACCAAAATACTCCATCTCATGATGATAATAGATCGAGACGATGTTCGACAACAGTAGCAAATCAAGAGCAAAGGCTCTGATACCACTTGTAAGTCCTTGCGGGTCGATATCTGCTGTGAACACAATACGAATACGAAGTGCGGAATCCTATCGTAAACGTATGTCTCGATGAATACCGAATAAGAACAAATACACAAGACACGATTCCGGTTAAGCTCTTTGTATTAATCAAACAGTACACATGAATACGCAATTACAAGAACTCTCAGTTTCTGTCTCCCTATCTATCTCTGTTCTGTAACTGTTACATTCAAAGACTATTTATAGGCATCAAGTCTGCATCAGGCGCACTTGTTAAGTTCGCCTCTCACAGTTTAGGCGAACTTAATAAGTTCGCTTAAACCATTCCAGGCGAACTTGTTAAGTTCGCCTAAGCAAACTTATGCATTTTACATACAAAACTAACAACACGTTAAACATAAAGACTAATCTTTTACAAGGCTCGTTGTCACAAAACATGCTCCAACAGGCTGAGGAAGGAATAAGTCTTCGTGACAAATGCAAGGATGTCTATACTGACGAATATAAGGACCTTGCCAATACTCGGACCGGAGATACAGTCTATGATGGTTGCGAGGGGGTTAGCACACCCATAAAATATACGGAAAGCATGGCCGGAGGTACGTCCGGAGATGGTCACATGGGCTCGAGAGCCCCAGAAAACTTGAACAATAAGAACCTAAAGGGTTCATAATAAAATGAACGATGCAATTCAAAAACATTTTCCAAACACTGCAGGAATGAAGCACGTGGAATAGAGCTTCCCGTGGATAAGGCTAATCGAAGATAAAAGATCCCTATATAGGATATTGTATTTATATTATCCTTTTTGTAAAACAATATTATTATAAATGAAAAAATTACCTTAGCCGTTACGGCAAGGTTTTTACTGATCTGGGACATGTTTTCCGCAATAAACTCTGATAAATTAATATAAAAAATAAGTAGGGTGTTTCAATCCAACCAAAATAAAATTAGATGGGTCGCGTGGGAGCGGATGGTGGCATCAAAAGGCAGTGGCGGTTTGGGAATTGGATGCTTGAAACAAACGAATATGGCCATGTTATTGAAGTGGTGGTGGAGGCTTCGAACCAAAAAAGAACAACTTTGGGCGAAAGTAATAAACTCAATTCACGGTAGAAAGTGGGTGTTGGAGATAGTCCCGGGGGATAAGCGAATTCCGGGAGTTTGGAATAACATAACAAAAATGGATAAAGATTTGCAAAAAAGCGGGGGGGGGGGGGTGTGAAAGAAAGGTTAAGTGTAAAAATGGGCATTGGGGATAAAACCCGGTTTTGGCATGATGTTTGGATATCAAATTGTCCTCTAAAAGAACTATTTCTAAATGTTTATAAGTTGGCAGTAGATAAGCGAGGGATGGTGGCGAAATACTACAAAAGGAGCGGTCACAACAGAATTTGGGATTGGCCTTGGACCAGTTTACCTCAAGACCCAGTTGTAAGGAATGAAACAGAGACTCTTCTTAATCTACTCAGCAGTTACAACCTTAGCGACCAGGAGGATGTTTGGTTTTGGAAGGGAGATGAGGAGGTTGAATTCTCGGTGAAGGCAGTTAGAGATACGCTAGATAAGGCGGCAAACACAAATGAGGCTAGCCAATTAATAAGGTGGTGTAACTGGGCAGCCCCCAAAACAAATACCTTTGATTGGAGAGCTATAGATGGCAGAACACCGACCAAAGACCAATTACTCAAACGAGGGATTGATATCGGTGATAGTAGTTGTCCACTTTGCGGGATCGCGGATGATTCAACGGACCATGCGTTGGTATCTTGCTTAGTTACAAAAACAGTATGGTGGACGATTGGAAGGTGGGTTGTGTCACACCCCGGCCGACGACGGATTATACGCCGGGGCTGACGCGGTTGTTCATAAGCTCATGATTATCTATTAAATATGATAATATTTATTATTCAAATTAAAAACATTCGTTACAGTTGGAAATAAAAAACAAAGAGTTCAACATAACATAATTAGATTAAACTAGGTCCATGTCCTATGTGTGATCAAGTAGTCCTCAAACAGGTGCACCTGAAACATGTAAGTAACTGTCAACTATAAGTAGTTGGTGAGATACATAGGTTTTGACACCAAAAAGAGTTAGTATAGTTTACAATTCAATGTGTTCAAAGCATGTCTAAAGCATATATGTGAAAACATACAAGGTTCCAAGCGTACAATTCAAGCCTGATAATAGAAAACTAGATACGCAATCCCACTGATTGCCATTTTTTAAAAAAAGGGAGCAAGTGGATACTCCAAGTTATAGTTGATACCCAACAAAACCCGCCAAGGTCTTGTGGTAAGTTAAAGTTTCGGATTCCCCTATAAATGATCATGTTAGGTACTACCTTAGGCTTGGGCTACAAGTTAATGAATGTACTGACATGAACACATGTAATGGTCACCAAGTAGTTCAAGACATAAAACATAAAGATCAAAGCATAAGAACATAGATATTGAATTGTTTAATAGATAAAGTTGATGACATGTTTCACCCCAAAAGTAAAAACAGTAAAAATGGGCTATGTAAACTCACCTTGTAATGGAGCTAGTAATGGTATGAATTGTTAAGGATGGATAGGCCTCGTGAGGATGCCTCACAATCAACCTACACGAATAAATTTATATTCTAGGCTCAAAGAGAATAAACAATTCTAAGCCTATTTGATTTTCTAAGGATTTTAGAGTTTGGAGTCGGATGTGAGGCTTGTACAAGTTCATAAGTATTATAAATGATAAGGTAATTTATAGAACTAATTGGAAATTAGAATTTCTAATGCTGTCATATAAGTGTTCATTATACTAATAATACCTTTTAATAATTTGTTATTCGGGAAAAAAAGTTTAAATTAATTGTTTTATGTGACTAAAATAATTATTTAACCATTTAAATAATAAGCTTTAAATGACATTAATTGAATTTGTATAATAACCATCTAAGTAATTTTATGAAGTTTATATGTTTTAAACAATTATTCTTTGCCAAAATAGTTATTTATGTGTTTGAAGAAACGGATTAATAATGTTTAAAGATTGATTTATAAGCATCATTATTTTATAAAATAAAACAAACATAGTTGGATTTATGTAAATGACCATTTATTATATCATTTATAATGGATTAATATAAATAAAACCTTATTCTATATTGTTCTACTTTTATAAAAGTTAATAACGATTTATAAGGATGACTTCTGAATTTTTAGAACATGTTAAAAGTAATTAAACACTTCAAAAAGAAAACAGGAAAAGGGGCAACGCGAGACTGGAACGTTTAACTTTTTAAGAACCATCCCGTCCGAGCCTTCTTTCCCAATCGCTCCAAACCGAACCCTAGGCTCCAAATCGATTCGATCGGTTAGCAATTGGGCAACAAAAGCATAGGGCTTTCGCATAGAGGTTTAAGATGAATGTAATGGCATATGAATTACTTACAAAGGGTGCTTGAGGAGGACGAACGGCTGCCGGCTTCGGGTTTGAGTTCTTTGGCCCTAATCGAGCTCCAGGGATGAGTTAAATAGGAATTGCGAGTTCAGAGATTTTCAAGTAGGTGTTGCGCATGATTTGGGTTCTTTTTATAGTCCGATTTCGCCCAGAACGTGCCATTGATGATCGAGTTATGGTTGTTCGGTTATGGTTCGTGATTAACACTTAATACTTTTGATTCCCATTAAATTGAACCATGATTAGCATTTGAAATCTGTCGCCTAACGTCTACGCACGTTTTGGGATCATTAAATCTGGTTTAGTTTCATGAATTTGTAACTGAAATCGGATGGTGTTGACCTCTGAAAGTCAAACTGACGAAAAACAGTTTGAATCGATGTTTCTTGTTGAATTGGTTTGCTAAAATCCTTTGAAAATGCTCGTGTAAGGTTTAGCATGGTTCGTTGAAGTTAAGGCTCACGGATTTGGTCGAATTGGTGGTCGATTGATGAGGATTTCCCCTCTGTTGACTTTTGAAAATCAAATTTCGGGAAAAAGAAGGGTTCATTTCTTAGCATGATTTAAAATTAATTAACATAATATATCTTTATGAATATACTTACATATGCTATATGTATAATAAGAAGATAATATGCAATGCAAAGTTGAGAATTTGAATTTATAGATGTTAAGATAATTGGTGTGACATAATGAATTCGAACAAATGCGGGATTTAGATGTTGTGTCATTATTGTATGAAATAAATAGATAAATAATAAAAAATATGGCCGGAAAAGTAAAATAAAGGCCGAAATTTTATGGAGATTAGAGGTATGCAAAATGTTACTAATTGTGCATCGGTCAAGGAGTTGGTAGAGAAAACCAACGAGGTGGTAATACCAAAACGGAAGAAGAAAGCACTATTCGGGGTTATATTCACGACGATATGGTTGCTGTGGGTGCACCGGAACAATAAAGTTTTCAGGGGGAGTTATTTTTCCGGGACAAAAATCGTGGAGGAGGTGCAAGAGGTAACTCTTCTTAACTTGCAACTAAGAGCAAAAATGTTAGATTTGATATTAGAAACGTGGGTTTTGTACGGTTTAAAAGCGTTGTTGGCATAAATTGGTGTTTGTATGTATTGTTGTTTCATCTAGTGTCTTACTAGATAGTTTGGTGAATGAAATGTTTGCTCTTTTGTTCAAAAAAAAAAGTTGTCTTAAAATAAGTCACCAACGTTTCGTTTAATTACATGTGTTATGTCATCGATTTATTTATAACCATTCATCATTTCATGATATTTTTTCATAAAAAATGTAGTTTTGGTAAGATCTTTACTTATAGATGAGCTAAAGGATTTTATTTACCGAGGCCAATAGTTGTAGCATTTAAAACTATCTAAAACATGTCCGAATGAGCAATAGATATTTTTTGTATTTAAAATATATTTTAACATAATTTACATACAGTGACAGATGTAGAAATTTTTTTCAAAAATGTTCATTGCTTTTAAATGCTACAATTTCATTTGCCCGGACATGTAGATAAGATGGACGCTATACTGGTATGTGACTGTGTGTGTATGTGACGGTTTGCTTTTTCTTATTGGGTACACTAATTTCTGCGTGTGTATACTGTCCAACAGATCCAATCGCTCAACTTTCAATCCATGAATCTTATCCAATCACTCCAATCTTAGGTACGAGTTTACTAATTTTTGCATATGTATTCATAGTTACTAGTTATTCAACTTTATAAACAGACCTATATCAAACATGGTAATTAATGCAGAACAATATCAAGAACCAGAGTAAGAGTAACAACCTCAACTACCAAGTTAGTAAATATCTTCAACTTTACTTGTTAATATTTTTTTTGTAGGTAATGTAAATGTTCTTTTACAAGAAATTTGCATGGGTGGGGACGTGATCCAGCTACTGTTAGTAACACCATGAGTCCTACTTATAACTCAAAGTGTCCTACTTACGACGAAGTAGTGGATGACCTTGAAACAGTGAAAGGTAAATGTGCAATTATGGAACAAACACTAATTGATAGTAATATCATGCGCTCCACCAAGCACATCAGGACCATCTCAAGGTAATACGTCAGAGTGTGGTGATATTATCAATGAGTGAAGTAGTTCTACTATTTTCTATAAACCCCTAGTGACTTATGAATAGTTTTTGTGTTGTTTGGTTTAAGTATTTCAATTTCTATAACTAGTATTTTCCTTTTTTTGGTTTGAACGATAATGTTTTAACATTTTTAATTAAGAATGGTAATTTTGGTTACATTTGTTTCTATTTGCCAACACATATATTGTGGTTAATATTCACACATAAATATATTTTTATCAACACATCTATATTTCTTTCTACATATATTTAAATCAATACCTACACATCTATCATTTTTACCTACACATAATATTACTTTTACCCATACATATATTTATGACACGTGTCATCTGTCACGTCAGTTGCCCCGTCAACTTCCATGTCAGCTGTCATGTCAGCTTCCATGTCAGCTGTCATGTCAGCTTCCATGTCAACTGTCATCCAAACAAATAGTTATACTTTTAACCACACAAATTAATTAGTTTTAGCCACATATATGTTATATACCTACATATAACTGATGTTTAGAATAATAATAAAAACATCGTCTTAGAAATTAAAAAACACAAAATGTAAATAAAATGGTCTTAACGAATTAAAAAAAACTACCTATAGTTGTTTTTTACAAGTTTGTATCTTTTGAAATCGTTGCATTATCCAAAATAACAACAAATTTTCAATCTTTTCAAGATTCAAATTTCTTGCAATGTTTTTAAAACCGGTGAGTGAACCGACCATTGTAAAAGTTCATTGTTCGGACCGGTAACTGAACCGGATAGTATAATATATAATTTAATATTTAAAAAATATAAACTAAATATAAAATACATTAAGACTAAGAGCATCCGGTATACTGTGAAAGATACTGGCTTGATCCTAGGTGGCCACCAAGATCACGTCGTGATTTTGGTGGAACACCGCCCCCTCGATTGCTTGTTCACGGCGTGAACATTTGGCGTGAGAAATATCACGCTCGAATTCTCCCTTTTCCTAGTAATTGTACCGTTGAACGGCTCCATTTTTGACCGTTTGAAATAGTAAATTTTAAACAAATAATAATAATTAATAATATTAATTTCACTCACTATAAATACTCAATTTTTACTACATATTTTTCACACTTCTACACACCAATCTTCTATATTTCTAATCATCTACTCACTACTTTTCTACCGAAAAATGAGTAACGATCCGAACCAGAACCAACACTTTTGGGCTCAATACGCGGCTCGTGATAACGCGTTTGCAGGCAACCCAAACTTTCAACCCAACCCGAACTTTCAACAAAACCCGAACTTCCAACCCAACCCAAACTTCCTACCAAACCCGAACTTTCAAATGTTTAACTACCAACCCCAAATGTCTCAACCGGGTACACCACTAGAATTTTAAGAAATGCCACAAGAAACCGTGGACGAAAATCTAAATGTCTCACAAAAAAAAAAAAGGTTTCGCAAGAGACTTCTAAATTTTAAACAAATAATAATAATTAATAATATTATTTTTTTTATTAATGTAATTTTATTTTTATTAATGTAATTTTTATTTTTATTAATGAATATTATTTTATTATGTTTTATTTTATTTAAATAAAAATTAAAAAAAAACATTAAATTATCACATCACCACAATCACATGGGTATACCCCTTGCCATGTGATTATGATGTGATTTTCCAGAATCTGACGTGCCGTCACGTGGCGTGCACTTTATTATCACATGACACCATAATCACATGGGTATACCCCTTCCCCTAAGAAATTAATAATAATATATACAATTGATATTCTTTAATAAAACGATAAAACTAATCACTGAAAATATTCTCTAATAAATTTAAAATATTATTAAAAGAATAAATGGAGTATTCGAAAAGATGATCTTGTGTCGTGACTTCTGTTAAATCAATAAGTTTTGCAATTTCTAAGGTGCATCTGATATTTCCTAGCTTCATCTTAACTTTTCATTTACTAAACCTAATCTTCTTCATTTAAGAGTATCCGGTATGTGCATTGGTGGTCAAATGATTGTCGGATTGAACCTCTCTTTTGACCACCACTGCACATTGAACATCTCTTTTGAACTTTACCTTCTTTTTCAACACTTCTCTTCGCCTGCAACTTCCTACAAATTCTGTTAAGAAGCAAATTCAATCGCCATTTCACCTTCTTCATTATCTTCTGCCACATTTGGTCCGGATCCGACAATAACGAGGCAGAGTTTGTCCATTCCAAATTCACGTCTCAAAATCTGATCTTATCAGTTTTCAACTTTTTTAAGGAGTTCATCCTATTTTTTATGGGGTTCATCCTAGTTTTTCTATATAACTTTCTACTACAATTTCAAAACTCAGCCCAATGTAGATCCGCCCCTACCTATATATACATGCATGTTTTTACTTTTTAGCGTCTATGTCCCTATGCTTAAAGTAGCACTTAATTATATTTATATGAAGGTCAAAATTGTATTGCTAACTCCTAGGATTAACATCTATACCTCATAAATTATTTATTTTTCTTTCAAATTTGGCTGCAACAACCACTTGTAATCATACGGGTGAAGGGGGCGTATGCGGGTAAGGTAATCGGGTAAGCGAACCCGCGCGGATACACCGCCGCCGACGCCTTACCCGAGTTAAAATGTTGGCTTTTGCGGGTATATTTACACGAGTATGAAGACACAAATATAGCCGTTGTAAATAATTAATTTTGGGTATTAGGGTTGTGCCCCATCAATTTTGGGTATTAGGGTAGCATTTGGGTAAAAATAAGGTGACACACCCTCATTGGATATTTTGTTAAGGTAGTTTTTTGGATGAGGGTTGTGCCCCTTCACCCTAAAGGTAAAATTGTATAGCAACTCACATTAACATCACGATGGTAAATTAAACTATTTATCAAACGACTTCTAGCTTAGTGGTATCAAGTTATGTATATAGTAGCATTTCTCCTTAAATGGTTGAGGGTTATAGTCTCATTATGGACAAAGATATATAATTAAAACTATGATTTGTAAGTAAGTGAGTTAGACGATCCCAAATATATATGGAAAGGATCAATTGTTGATCCTAGCTCCTTCATGTAGAAAGCGAAAATTCTCTAGTTCCATCAGAAAATACCATGTCTTTTCCAGACAGGTAAAATAGTCTAATTGCCCTTCTATTTAATTACTCTTCTTTAAACTACCCTCCCCCCCTCCTAACCAGTTTTGAATTATAATAACTTTTTTATACAATTTATTTTGTATAAAAATTATACCATAAAAACAGACGATTTTTAATCTTAAAGTGTAGTATAGTGTTACTATGTAGAAAAAAACTTATAGTGTGTTATTATATATATGTAATGAACAAATACATATATGTAATTGTTTATCCAAACAATCAAGATATTAACGTGTCCATCTAACTTTTTTGTTCAAAAAGAAAAAAAGAAAAAAAACTAAAAATTTGTTCATTCAAAATCCAAAAACGCATAATTTTGTTCATGCAAAAACAACCAAGAAAATGGATATTACATTTATATAATATGAAAACCAAAAACCCGAAATTTATCGACAGAATTTCGACACTATCACTAACAACACTTTTTCGATGGAAGATGTTGTAGGAAATTTACCGACAGAATTTGTGATGGATATCGTCACAAAACAACTTTTGATATTTTTTTATTAAAAAAAACAACCTTTTGTAATTTGTCACAAAATTTACCAATGGATACAAAATCCATTGGTGACAAATTTCTAGGCAGTGTAGTTATTCAGGTTTGATCTGGTTTGGTCAGTTTCGGGTATTGTTACTCAGTTACTGTCAAGTTTCAGTTTCACGGGTGATTTGAAAGAGTTCATTTTGACGGGTATCTTTGCGGTTTTCTTTCTACTTCCTCCTCTCCCCTATCACACTCCACCTCCTGACCTTTCTCACCCTCCTCGGCATTGCCCTCTTCCTCTCCAATAACAAACTCATCAACAATCCCCTCTTCACCCACGTTAATGTTAATAATTTTCACCCACGTTAATGTTAATAAACTCATGAAATGCACCCATCAAACTATTAGTGCTAATACACACCCTTCCTAGAGCTATACATCACTGTGATTTTGTTGATAGCTCGACTCTCCACACACATCCTAGAGCTTCCATTTTTCTTAGTTGTGAGGAGAGCAGGAACAATTCTTCAATCCTCTATTTAATCATGTCATATTCTTTGGAGCTCATACGTTAGTGTAGAAGGGTGGGCAGGCTTGCACCAAGGGGATTCTAATGTTTTTAAAACCAGTGAGTGAACCGACCATTGTAGAAGTGCACTATTCGGACCGGTACCTGAACCGGATAGTATAATATATAATTTAATATTAAAAAAAATATATAAACTAAATATAAAATACATTAAGACCAAGAAATTAATAATAATATATACAATTGATATTCTTTAATAAAACGATAAAACTAATCACTGAAAATATTCTCTAATAAATTTAAAATATTATTAAAAGAATAAATGGAGTATTCGAAAAGATGATCTCGTGTCACGACTTCTGTTAAATCAATAAGTTTTGCAATTTCCCAAGTGCATCTGATATTTCCTAGGCTCATCTTAACTTTTCATTTACTAAACCTAATCTTCTTCATTTAAGAGTATCCGGTATATGCATTGGTGGTCAAATGATTGTCAGATTGAACCTCTGTTTTGACCACCACTGCACATTGAACCTATCTTTTGAACTTCACCTTCTTTTTCAACACTTCTCTTCGCCTGCAACTTCCTACAAATTCTGTTAAGAAGCAAATTCAATCGCCATTTCACCTTCTTCATTATCTTCTGCCACATTTGGTCCGGATCCGACAATAACGAGGCTGAGTTTGTCCATTCCAAATTCACGTCTCAAAATCTGATCTTATCAGTTTTTCACTTTTTTAAGGAGTTCATCCTATTTTTTTATGGGGTTCATCCCAGTTTTTCTATATAATTTTCTACTACAATTTTAAAACTCAGCCAATGTAGATCCGCCCCTGCCTACCCCTGCCTATATATATACATGCATGTTTTTACTTTTTAGCTTCTATGTCCCTATGCTTAAAGTAGCACTTAATTATATTTATATGAAAGTCAAAATTGTATTGCTAACTCCTAGGATTAACATCTATACATCGTGGATTATTTATTTTTCTTTCAAATTTGGCTGCAACAACCACTTGTAATCATAAGGGTGAAGGGGGTGTATGCGGGTAAGGCAATTGGGTAAGCGAACCCGCGCGGGTACACCGCCGCCGACACCTTACCCGAGTTAAAATGTTGGCTTTTGCGGGTATATTTACACGAGTATGAAGACACAAATATAGCCGTTATAAATAATTAATTTAGGGTATTAGGGTATTAGAGTTGTGCCCCCATCAATTTTGGGTATTATGGTAGTATTTGGGTAAAAATGAGGTGACACACCCTCAATGGATATTTTGTTAGGGTAATTTTTTGGATGAGGGTTGTGCCCCTTCACCCTAAATGTTAAATTGTATAGCAACTCACATTAACATCCCGATGGTAAATTAAACTATTTATCAAACGGCTTCTAGCTTAGTGGTATCAAGTTATGTATACAGTAGCATTTCTCCATAAATGGTTGAGGGTTATAGTCTCGTTATGGACAAAGATATAGAATTAAAACTATGATTTGTAGGTAAGTGAGTTAGACGTTCCCAAATATATATGGAAAGGATCAATTGTTGATCCTAGCTCCTTCATGTAGAAAGCGAAAATTCTCTAGTTCCATCAGAAAATACCATGTCTTTTCCAGACAGGTAAAATAGTATAATTGCCCTTCTATTTAATTACTCTTCTTTAAACTACCCTCCCCCCTTCTAAGCAGTTTTGAATTATAATAAGTTTTTTTATACAATTTATTTTGTATAAAAATTATACCATAAAAACAGACGATTTTTAATCTTAAAGTGTAGTATAGTGTTACTATGTAGAAAAAAACTTATAATGTGTTATTATATATATATGTATTGAATAAATACATATATGTAATTGTTTATCCAAACAATCAAGATATTAACGTGTCCATCTAACTTTTTTGTTCAAAAAGAAAAAAAAAACAAAAATTTGTTCATTCAAAATCCAAAAACGCATAATTTTGTTCATGCAAAAACAACCAAGAAAATTGATAATACATTTATATAATATGAAAACCAAAACCCCGAAATTTACCGACAGAATTTCGACACTATCACTAACGACACTTTTTCGACGAAAGACGTTGTAGGAAATTTACCGACAGAATTTGTGATGGATATCGTCGCAAAACAACTTTTGATATTTTTCTTATTAAAAAAAACATCCATTGGTAATTCGTTACAAAATTTACCAATGGATACAAAATCCATTGGTGATAAATTTCTAGGCAGTGTAGTTATTCAGGTTTGATCTGGTTTTGTCAGTTTCGGGTATTGTTACTCGGTTACTTTCAAGTTCCAGTTTCGCAGGTGATTTGAAAGAGTTCAGATTGACGGGTGTCTTTGAGGTTTTCTTTCTACTTCCTCCTCTCCCCTATCACACTCCACCTCCTGACCTTTCTCACCCTCCTCGGCATTGCCCTCTTCCTCTCCAATAACAAACTCATCAACAATCCCCTCTTCACCCACGTTAATGTTAATAATTTTCACCCACGTTAATGTTAATAAACTCATGAAATGCACCCATCAAATTATTAGTGCTAATACACACCCTTCCTAGAGCTATACATCACTGTGATTTTGTTGATAGCTCGACTCTCCACACACATCCTAGAGCTTCCATTTTTCTTAGTTGTGAGGAGAGCTGGAACAACTCTTCAATCCTATATTTAATCATGTCATATTCTTTGGAGCTCATACGTTAGTGTAGAAGGGTGGGCAGGCTTGCACCAAGGGGATTCTAATGTTTTTAAAACCAGAGAGTGAACCGACCACCGTAAAAGTTCACTGTTCGGACCGGTAACTGAACCGGATAGTATAATATATAATTTAATATTTAAAAAATATATAAACTAAATATAAAATACATTAAGACTAAGAAATTAATAATAATATATACAATTGATATTCTTTAATAAAACGATAAAACTAATCACTGAAAATATTCTCTAATAAATTTAAAATATTCTCTAAAGAATAAATGGAGTATTCGAAAAGATGATCTCGTGTCGTGACTTCTGTTAAATCAATAAGTTTTGTAATTTCCAAGGTGCATCTGATATTTCCTAGGCTCATCTTAACTTTTCATTTACTAAACCTAATCTTCTTCATTTAAGAGTATCCGGTATGTGCATTGGTGGTCAAATGATTGTCGGATTGAACCTCTCTTTTGACCACCACTGCACATTGAACCTCTCTTTTGAACTTCACCTTCTTTTTCAACACTTCTCTTCGCCTGCAACTTCCTATAACTTCTGTTAAAATTCCATACAACGGATTCAAAATCATCTTCTGGATATACAAAGGTGCAAAATTCCATGCAACGGATTCAAAATCCTCTCTTCGATCATCAAATCTTCGTTCATCAATGTCGCTGTGGTAATCGTTCATTATGCAGGTTTATGCAGGTCCAGACAGGTTTGGACTGCTTAATCGAGTTTGCAATCATGTTGGAATTCATGTTTTAAGTCAAAAACAAATTCTGACCAGTACTGGTTTGGACTGTTTAATCGAGTCTGCACTGGTTTGGACTACAATAGTGCAGCAAAAATTTATAACAAAATTTATATCGTTCAAATTGGTCAGCTTTGCCAAGTCTAGTAACAGCAAAAATTTAGAACAAAATTTTTAGACAAATTGCATTGGTCTTGGTCTGCATATGTTTTGCAATTTGTCTACAAAATTTATAGACCATTGCAATGGTCTGCATATGTTTTGAAATTTGTCTACAAACATTTATATAGGTTTGCAATTGGTCTACAAACAGTTTGGAATTTTAAAGTATAACAAAATTTATAGACAAATTGCAATGGTCTGCATATGTTTTCATATTGTTCAAATTGGTCAAATTCATGTTTAACTACCACTAGTTTACAAGAATTTTACATTATAAAATTGGAATCCATGTTTAACTGCCACTATTTGTTTGCATATGGTTTACAAAGTTTATAGATAAATTGCTCAAATTGGTGTGCATAATTGACATTCTCAAATTTATAGACCCATTCAACTCATTCTTGCAAAATTTATAGACAAATTGCTCAGATTTGTCTGCATATGGTTTGCAAAGTTTACGAGAATTGTTCAATTTTTTTTTTGTTCAAATTGATCTGCATAATTGACATTCTTACAAAATCTTGGAGACCACTGATAATTTCATTTCATTATATTAAGATACATCGTACATTAAATTCGGCCATTGATTGAAACGATCGAAGGTGAAAGGGAATAGGTTTGATGATGAACGATCGTTGATATGTGGGAATTTTAGAGTTTTAAGCTTTTAATTTTCGTTAGAAAGGATTTGAAAGGGAAAAGACAGAAACGCCCCTCCACTTAACGGTGAATATGGATGGAGTTAGGGGCGGGGAGCAAAATGGAGTAAAAATTGTAACCACAGGAAGCAAAATAGTCATTTTCAAACTATTGAAGCAAAATGGTTAAAATGATAAAACCACATGGAGCAAAATAGAAGTATATATATGCTCTCATATATAAATTGTAACACTGCAATAAATATATACCAAATACACCTTAATTTTCAACTTTCCTTAATTTTCAACATTCACAAAAACAGTATTGTAATATTGTGACGGTACCGGCCGCATTTGATTTTATTAGAAAGAAAAAATAATAAAAGGGGTTTTACGGAATTCCATGACAAATCTGTCGGAATTAATCTGACGGCCTTGTCCATAGGAAAAAGTCCGCCGGTTATAATCCATTTTTCTAGTAGTGTGAAACTTTATTTTTTTTAGTGTCATGGAGACTTGGCGAAACTTGAGCGCTTAGGAGCTATAGAGACTTGTTGAAACTTGATTAATTAGGTTATTTCTTAGTAATTTCGTTGTTAAATTAATAGAAAGTAATTATGAATTTTAGACCCAAAACCATCTGTTACATCAATGTGATACATGTGTTACATCAATGTAACACTTCTTTACATTCATGTAATACACTGTTCTGGAACTACATATTAAATTCAATAAAGATACTAAAACAACTCATTTTGTCTAAAGAACTCACACGGCTGACAAAGAGCATCAGAAACCTCAAATTGTTGAAATCAACCACGATAAACATTAGAGGTGCGTAAACACCTTCGAATTTTTCGATTCTTGGAGAGACGACGTTCGATATTGGTGTAGTAAGTTCGATCCATGTCGGAGGGACTTACTAGGTCATGGTTATGGGTTGTTAGACCCCCTTTGTGGGAAACTTTAGGTAACGTGGGTTACCAACCTGTTATTAAACGATAAACTGTTTTATAAACAACCGGGATGTCCTGGGTTCATTTAAATGATATTTGTGATGAAAAGGTTTTTGTTTATTATAAATCATTAGAACTCACTCAGCGTAGCTGACTTTATATGTATGTTAGAATGCTTTTGCAGGTGAGTTCATGTGATGAGGTATCTTGTCTTAGGAGCGATGCTACTCGGATTGGTGTGCATGCATCCGTAAGGTAAGGTTAAGAACGATAATGATTTTAAAAGATAATTACTATTTTGAGTAAGACTTCCGTTGTATGTTTTTATAAAGAATTAAGTGTTTTCAAAGAAAACTCTGTGATGTGACCCAGCTGTAGCCCAGTTTAGGGTCTTACACAAGCCATCTTTAATTCTTCAATCTTTGTGATATCTGGTACAGATTGATCCAGTATTCATGTTTTCTTCAAAGTAAACTTCAAACACAAAACGAACCCAAAGTAATTAGATTATTTGCAAATATGATATCAAAAAATGTAATGAACTACAATAAGCATAAAGAAATCACCAAACCATCTATGAGTAAAAGTGTTTTAAAGTCTTTTAACGAATGTTCAGTTAAGGGTTGAAATGTTGTGTCTTGAAGTGTGGGAAAACGCGTTGGCTATTGGTGTGTGAGTGTATGAAGTCCACAATAGTAGCAAATCAGTGTATGTCGGACCCAACTATATCCAATACTTATGTGTAGCTAACCATTGGTTTTTGTGTAAAAGTGTGAGTTATTAAAACAATTGTGTAGTGAGTTGGTGTGGTGTGAGTGAATTTAAACGTGTGGTGTGTGTGATGTGTTATTGTGGCAACAAACTTATATAGATATGATTATATAAGTTCATCTATGTCAATACAATTATATTGGCTCATTATGTGAACTCCCTTGCACAAGCTCGTTTACATAAAACCAGTTTATTTAAATTAACCACACTAGTTCCTTTACACCATTTCAATAATATAACTTACTCATATGTTTCTTAACTCGAAGTCCAAAATTTTTGTTCGGGCCGAGTCACATAAATAATGATAACCTGTTATTGTAATCAGTAAAACTAAGAGCTACAATGAGATTTTTTAAGATAATCATGACCACTAAAAGATAATACATCGTTCAATAACAATAAAGAAAGAATATTTGAACGTGGGTTATGTTATTAAACGATAAATTGACCAATTCAATATGATTAAACGCTTGCTCCAATCATAAATACATATTTAGTTGTTGAGCGACTGATGGATTTATCACTAGCATAGTCGGCATCACAATAACCGACCAATTCAACTTTAGACTCCTTAAACATTACACCATAGCGTGGCATAGTCTTAATATAACTTAAAACTCTTTGTACCACATCTAGGTGTGGTTTCGTTGGCTTTTGCATGAATCAGCGCAAGACACCAAAGGCAAACGCGATGTCCGGTCTCATAAGTGTGAGATAAATGAGACTCCCCACTATCTTCCGATATATAGTTACATCCTCGAGTTCTTTCTCTTCATCTACTTGTGTAGGTTACTTTCCATTGGTTTGGTGGTTGGTTAACAACTCGCCCTACCGAATTTACTCAATAGATCAATTGAATATTTTCGTTGATGTAATACTATTCTTTCTTGTTTATACTATAGCTTCAACCCAAGGAAGTGAGTTAGTCTTTCCGGATCTTTCATATGAAACCTCGCACACAAGTTATCCTTTAGTTGATTAATCACACTAATGAAGTCACGGGTTATAATTAAGTCGTCGACATATACTAGGAAAATTGGAACTTGCTCTCCATTGGTCCGAACAAATAAACTTGTGTCTGCTACTACAGAAGAGCATTCACTGTGCTCCACCAACTCGCCAATCTTCCCAAACCATGTACGAGTGACTGTTTCAGACCGTACAAAGCCTTTTGTAACTTGCACACATAACATGGATACTCTAGAATTTCAAATCCTTCTAGTTGATTCATGTAAATCATATGATCTTGGTCCATAGAGAAAAGCGTTGCTCACATCCATTTGCCATAAGTTCTAATTTTTTATCGCTGCTATGGTAAGAAGTACATGGATCGTAGTAATTAGTTTGGCCAATAGTCTGAACGTTTCTTCGTAATCAATCCTGTATTGTTGAGAGAACTCTTGAGCGACTAGTCAGTCATTATATCATTCAATCGTTCCATCCGCCTTCCCTTTTATTTTAAATACCCATTTGCATGAGATTGGGTTTGTTTCAGCTGATCTTGGCACTAGCTTCCAAGTTTGGTTCTTTACTAGAACCAAAATTTCTTCTTTCATGTCTTCTAACCATTTAGTTCGTCTGCTTGCCTGTTTGAAAGATTCTGGCATAACTTCTTTGGTAGTCTCAGCGATTGCTGTATTAGCATATCGATGGTTGAGTTTTCTAGGTCTGCTTTATCACTTCACACTAGACTCGTCACATTCTACGTTCCTAGTTGTACTACTTGGTGACAAGTTTTCATTGCTCACACTGGTTTGCCATGGGCTTCGGTTTGGTGTGGAAAGAAAATCACAGGCTAATTTTTGTAAAGAAAATTGGTTTCCTAGTTCAATTATCTGACAAGAAATCAATTTTGTAATTGAATTGAGTGGTGGAATCAGGTAATTCAATGATCAATCAGCATAAACATTGACAAACAAAGTAAATCAAAGACAAATTGTATTAATTGAATGAGATTCGTACAAGTGAAAATTAACAGTTTCAAAATAACATAAATTAGCTTGCTATTTATAAACTAAATACAATTGACCACATCAATCATCTCGTTACCCTTTTTAAACTTATTTATGCAAAGCAAATGGTCGTATGCGTTGTGCAAGTTTTGCACAAAATAAATTTGAACTAAATATTACTAACCCTTAAATAAGAAGGTCGGTGGCCAATAAGATGTGCCACACGACCTTCCATTTAAATCAAATATATAACGGATGACTATAATAACAAAGTGAGTCTTTGGTGGGAGTGGTAAGGAATTAATTTTTCAAACACCTTACTCAAGTTCGAAACTTGCTCCTGTTTTCTACTTTATTTGTTTTAGCTTCTTTTTTTTTCTTTTTTTTATTTATTTTGATGCTTAGTTTTTTTTGTGGTTCTGCAACACGTGTGATAACTTTTTAAGCGGTTTTTTTATATAAGGTCTTCAATATTATCAATTCTCTAACTACAACACGTGAGTTTACATAATGGTTTTGATTCTTTTTTTATACAAAGTTTCGAAGACGTTAATTGTTTTCACGGTTTAGCGAGCCACAACATCTAAATGTTTTTTTTACTTTAATCTAATTTCTTTCAAGAATTTAGCAAATGTCAAAATAACATGAACGCGGGGTAACTGAGTTATGTTTATGACGTAATGCGACAAGTCGTAACGCGTACAGAATCGACATACTTATTTTTATTAATGTTTAGACGTAAATTTTTTTAAGGTTCAACATCGCTGCCGCAAGTTAATAACAAATACTAAATCGTAACAGTATATCCAATGATTGATTAAATCGAAAATTGCATTTCAGAAAATATAGTATTCTTCATAATTAATGTACATTTTGTTTGAACGGTGGAATCCAATAGAAGTAAAGTCATACAAGCAGTCGTATACATTGCACTTTGGAGCCTTTGGGAATTGGAAGATGAGAAATGGTGGTGTGTTCGGAGGACGGAGGACGTCTATTAAATGGCTATTTGAAGATCTCAAGAGCACAAGCTTCCTATCGGTGAGGAGTAGAGCCAGTATCGGGTCGTTAGACTGGTCACAATGGGTTGGCTATCGAGTTTGGTCTTTCTTTGGGTTATGTATTGTTTGCATGTTTCTGTTTGTTCCTATCCCTTATAGTCCTCCATAGGGGATGTTCTCTGTTTGTTTCTGTTTTCTCTTTTTTATTTTAATATTATTCTGCCTTTAAAAAAAAATGGCAGCGAATGACAACCGGGCCAGTTCTCTCAGGGGCAGATTTACATAGGGCCAAGAGAGTTCATCGGAACCCCACGAGTTTTGAAATTGTAGTAGAAAGTGATATAGAAAAACTGGGGTGAACCCCTTAAAAAATATAGGGTGAACCCCTTTAAAAAGTTGAAAACTGTTCGAGATCAGATTTTGAGATGTGAATTTAGAGTGGAATGATGTGTTGATAAAGACCCAGAAATTAGAATCTTGAAAAGATTGAAAATTTGTTGTTATTTGGGTAGGGATGAAGGCAGAATGATAGTATAAACAGTGAACCGAACCGAACAAGGTAGAATGATAGTATAAACATATTAGAATCTTGAAAATTTGTTGTTATTATGTGTTGAACTTTACCCGACCCGAACAAACGAACCGAACCGGAATTTTTTATGTCCGACCCTATAAATTGGAGCATTTAAAAACAATGAATCTCTTATAAAAAAATTGTTGTATCTGCCACTTCCACCCATAAGTCAACACAAAATTTATAGACCATTGCAATGGTCTGCATATGTTTTGAAATTTGTCTACAAACATTTATATAGGTTTGCAATTGGTCTACAAACAGTTTGGAATTTTAAAGTATAACAAATTTTATAGACAAATTGCAATGGTCTGCATATGTTTTCATATTGTTCAAATTGGTCAAATTCATGTTTAACTACCACTAGTTTACAAGAATTTTACATTATAAAATTGGAATCCATGTTTAACTGCCACTATTTGTTTGCATATGGTTTACAAAGTTTATAGATAAATTGCTCAAATTGGTGTGCATAATTGACATTCTCAAATTTATAGACCCATTCAACTCATTCTTGCAAAATTTATAGACAAATTGCTCAGATTTGTCTGCATATGGTTTGCAAAGTTTACGAGAATTGTTCAATTTTTTTTTTGTTCAAATTGGTCTGCATAATTGACATTCTTACAAAATCTTGGAGACCACTCATAATTTCATTTCATTATATTAAGATACATCGTACATTAAATTCGGCCATTGATTGAAACGATCGAAGGTGAAAGGGAATAGGTTTGATGATGAACGATCGTTGATATGTGGGAATTTTAGAGTTTTAAGCTTTTAATTTTCGTTAGAAAGGATTTGAAAGGGAAAAGACAGAAATGCCCCTCCACTTAACGATGAATATGGATGGAGTTAGGGGCGGGGAGCAAAATGGAGTAAAAATTGTAACCACAGGGAGCAAAATAGTCATTTTCAAACTATTGAAGCAAAATGGTTAAAATGATAAAACCACATGGAGCAAAATAGAAGTATATATATGCTCTCATATATAAATTGTAACACTGCAATAAATATATACCAAATACACCTTAATTTTCAACTTTCCTTAATTTTCAACATTCACAAAAACAGTATTGTAATATTGTGACGGTACCGGCCGCATTTGATTTTATTAGAAAGAAAAAATAATAAAAGGGGTTTTACGGAATTCCATGACAAATCTGTCGGAATTAATCTGACGGCCTTGTCCATAGGAAAAAGTCCGCCGGTTATAATCCATTTTTCTAGTAGTGTGAAACTTTATTTTTTTTAGTGTCATGGAGACTTGGCGAAACTTGAGCGCTTAGGAGCTATAGAGACTTGTTGAAACTTGATTAATTAGGTTATTTCTTAGTAATTTCGTTGTTAAATTAATAGAAAGTAATTATGAATTTTAGACCCAAAACCATCTGTTACATCAATGTGATACATGTGTTACATCAATGTAACACTTCTTTACATTCATGTAATACACTGTTCTGGAACTACATATTAAATTCAATAAAGATACTAAAACAACTCATTTTGTCTAAAGAACTCACACGGCTGACAAAGAGCATCAGAAACCTCAAATTGTTGAAATCAACCACGATAAACATTAGAGGTGCGTAAACACCTTCGAATTTTTCGATTCTTGGAGAGACGACGTTCGATATTGGTGTAGTAAGTTCGATCCATGTCGGAGGGACTTACTAGGTCATGGTTATGGGTTGTTAGACCCCCTTTGTGGGAAACTTTAGGTAACGTGGGTTACCAACCTGTTATTAAACGATAAACTGTTTTATAAACAACCGGGATGTCTTGGGTTCATTTAAATGATATTTGTGATGAAAAGGTTTCTGTTTATTATAAATCATTAGAACTCACTCAGCGTAGCTGACTTTATATGTATGTTAGACTGCTTTTGCAGGTGAGTTCATGTGATGAGGTATCTTGTCTTAGGAGCGGTGCTACTCGGATTGGTGTGCATGCATCCGTAAGGTAAGGTTAAGAACGATAATGATTTTAAAAGATAATTACTATTTTGAGTAAGACTTCCGTTGTATGTTTTTATAAAGAATTAAGTGTTTTCAAAGAAAACTCTGTGATGTGACCCAGCTGTAGCCCAGTTTAGGGTCTTACACAACCCATCTTTAATTCTTCAATCTTTGTGATATCCGGTACAGATTGATCCAGTATTCATGTTTTCTTCAAAGTAAACTTCAAACACAAAACGAACCCAAAGTAATTAGATTATTTGCAAATATGATATCAAAAAATGTAATGAACTACAATAAGCATGAAGAAATCACCAAACCATCTATGAGTAAAAGTGTTTTAAAGTCTTTTAACGAATGTTCAGTTAAGGGTTGAAATGTTGTGTCTTGAAGTGTGGGAAAACGTGTTGGCTAGTGGTGTGTGAGTGTATGAAGTCCACAATAGTAGCAAATCAGTGTATGTCAGACCCAACTATATCCAATACTTATGTGTAGCTAACCATTGGTTTTTGTGTAAAAGTGTGAGTTATTAAAACAAAGTGAGTGATGTGGATTGTGTAGTGAGTTGGTGTGGTGTGAGTGAATTTAAACGTGTGGTGTGTGTGATGTGTTATTGTGGCAACAAACTTATATAGATATGATTATATAAGTTCATCTATGTCAATACAATTATATTAGCTCATGATGTGAACTCCCTTGCACAAGCTCGTTTACATAAAACCAGTTTATTTAAACTAACCACACTAGTTCCTTTACACCATCTCAATAATATAACTTACTCATATGTTTCTTAACTCGAAGTCCAAAATTTTGGTTCGGGCCGAGTCACATAAATAATGATAACATGTTATTGTAATCAGTAAAACTAAGAGCTACAATGAGATTTTTTAAGATAATCATGACCACTAAAAGATAATACATCGTTCAATAACAATAAAGAAAGAATATTTGAACGTGGGTTATGTTATTAAACGATAAATTGACCAATTCAATATGATTAAACGCTTGCTCCAATCATAAATACATATTTAGTTGTTGAGCGACTGATGGATTTATCACTAGCATAGTCGGCATCACAATAACCGACCAATTCAACTTTAGACTCCTTAAACATTACACCATAGCGTGGCATAGTCTTAATATAACTTAAAACTCTTTGTACCACATCTAGGTGTGGTTTCGTTGGCTTTTGCATGAATCAGCGCAAGACACCAAAGGCAAACGCGATGTCCGGTCTCATAAGTGTGAGATAAATGAGACTCCCCACTATCTTCCGATATATAGTTACATCCTCGAGTTCTTTCTCTTCATCTACTTGTGTAGGTTACTTTCCATTGGTTTGGTGGTTGGTTAACAACTCGCCCTACCGAATTTACTCAATAGATCAATTGAATATTTTCGTTGATGTAATACTATTCTTTCTTGTTTATACTATAGCTTCAACCCAAGGAAGTGAGTTAGTCTTTCCGGATCTTTCATATGAAACCTCGCACACAAGTTATCCTTTAGTTGATTAATCACACTAATGAAGTCACGGGTTATAATTAAGTCGTCGACATATACTAGGAAAATTGGAACTTGCTCTCCATTGGTCCGAACAAATAAACTTGTGTCTGCTACTACAGAAGAGCATTCACTGTGCTCCACCAACTCGCCAATCTTCCCAAACCATGTACGAGTGACTGTTTCAGACCGTACAAAGCCTTTTGTAACTTGCACACATAACATGGATACTCTAGAATTTCAAATCCTTCTAGTTGATTCATGTAAATCATATGATCTTGGTCCATAGAGAAAAAGCGTTGCTCACATCCATTTGCCATAAGTTCTAATTTTTTATCGCTGCTATGGTAAGAAGTACATGGATCGTAGTAATTAGTTTGGCCAATAGTCTGAACGTTTCTTCGTAATCAATCCTGTATTGTTGAGAGAACCCTTGAGCGACTAGTCAGTCATTATATCATTCAATCGTTCCATCCGCCTTCCCTTTTATTTTAAATACCCATTTGCATGAGATTGGGTTTGTTTCAGCTGATCTTGGCACTAGCTTCCAAGTTTGGTTCTTTACTAGAACCAAAATTTCTTCTTTCATGTCTTCTAACCATTTAGTTCGTCTGCTTGCCTGTTTGAAAGATTCTGGCTTAACTTCTTTGGTAGTCTCAGCGATTGCTGTATTAGCATATCGATGGTTGAGTTTTCTAGGTCTGCTTTATCACTTCACACTAGACTCGTCACATTCTACGTTCCTAGTTGTACTACTTGGTGACAAGTTTTCATTGCTCACACTGGTTTGCCATGGGCTTCGGTTTGGTGTGGAAAGAAAATCACAGGCTAATTTTTGTAAAGAAAATTGGTTTCCTAGTTCAATTATCTGACAAGAAATCAATTTTGTAATTGAATTGAGTGGTGGAATCAGGTAATTCAATGATCAATCAGCATAAACATTGACAAACAAAGTAAATCAAAGACAAATTGTATTAATTGAATGAGATTCGTACAAGTGAAAATTAACAGTTTCAAAATAACATAAATTAGCTTGCTATTTATAAACTAAATACAATTGACCACATCAATCATCTCGTTACCCTTTTTAAACTTATTTATGCAAAGCAAATGGTCGTATGCGTTGTGCAAGTTTTGCACAAAATAAATTTGAACTAAATATTACTAACCCTTAAATAGGAAGGTCGGTGGCCAATAAGATGTGCCACACGACCTTCCATTTAAATCAAATATATAACGGATGACTATAATAACAAAGTGAGTCTTTGGTGGGAATGGTAAGAAATTAATTTTTCAAACACCTTACTCAAGTTCGAAACTTGCTCCTGTTTTCTACTTTATTTGTTTTAGCTTCTTTTTTTTTCTTTTTTTTATTTATTTTGATGCTTAGTTTTTTTTGTGGTTCTGCAACACGTGTGATAACTTTTTAAGCGGTTTTTTTATATAAAGTCTTCAATATTATCAATTCTCTAACTACAACACGTGAGTTTACATAATGGTTTTGATTCTTTTTTTATACAAAGTTTCGAAGACGTTAATTGTTTTCACGGTTTAGCGAGCCACAACATCTAAATGTTTTTTTTACTTTAATCTAATTTCTTTCAAGAATTTAGCAAATGTCAAAATAACATGAACGCGGGGTAACTGAGTTATGTTTATGACGTAATGCGACAAGTCGTAACGCGTACGGAATCGACATACTTATTTTTATTAATGTTTATACGTAAATTTTTTTAAGGTTCAACATCGCTGCCGCAACGCGCGGGTTTTTACACTAGTTAATAACAAATACTAAATCGTAACAGTATCCAATGATTGATTAAATCGAAAATTGCATTTCAGAAAATATAGTATTCTTCATAATTAATGTACATTTTGTTTGAACGGTGGAATCCAATAGAAGTAAAGTCATACAAGCAGTCGTATACATTGCACTTTGGAGCCTTTGGGAATTGGAAGATGAGAAATGGTGGTGTGTTCGGAGGACGGAGGACGTCTATTAAATGGCTATTTGAAGATCTCAAGAGCACAAGCTTCCTATCGGTGAGGAGTAGAGCCAGTATCGGGTCGTTAGACTGGTCACAATGGGTTGGCTATCGAGTTTGGTCTTTCTTTGGGTTATGTATTGTTTGCATGTTTCTGTTTGTTCCTATCCCTTATAGTCCTCCATAGGGGATGTTCTCTGTTTGTTTCTGTTTTCTCTTTTTTATTTTAATATTATTCTGCCTTTAAAAAAAAATGGCAGCGAATGACAACCGGGCCAGTTCTCTCAGGGGCAGATTTACATAGGGCCAGGAGAGTTCACCGGAACCCCACGAGTTTTGAAATTGTAGTAGAAAGTGATATAGAAAAACTGGGGTGAACCCCTTAAAAAATATAGGGTGAACCCCTTTAAAAAGTTGAAAACTGTTCGAGATCAGATTTTGAGATGTGAATTTAGAGTGGAATGATGTGTTGATAAAGACCCATAAATTAGAATCTTGAAAAGATTGAAAATTTGTTGTTATTTGGGTAGGGATGAAGGCAGAATGATAGTATAAACAGTGAACCGAACCGAACAAGGTAGAATGATAGTATAAACATATTAGAATCTTGAAAATTTGTTGTTATTATGTGTTGAACTTTACCCGACCCGAACAAACGAACCGAACCGGAATTTTTTATGTCCGACCCTATAAATTGGAGCATTTAAAAACAATGAATCTCTTATAAAAAAATTGTTGTATCTGCCACTTCCACCCATAAGTCAACACAAAGAAACACACATTTTCACGGGTTAAATTTTGGGGCATTTACATATTTCCCCTACTAAGATCCTTTAATACATATTTCTTCAAATAAAAAGTCAATTACATATTTTCCTTCCTAATAGACAAGTCAAAAACTCAATTATATATTTCCTCTTTCTAAAACGTATAAAAAAAGGAAATCTGTAACTGATTTTTAAGTGTTATATAATGATGATGAATTTCTAAAAGAATAATGTAAAATTGGGCTTACGTTTATTATTGTTTTGAATATATCAATTTGTAAAAGATTAAACCATTGATATTTGATATAACCAACTACCAGGAATATTCAAATGCAGTTGAAAATTCAACCCAATGACGATATGAAAATTCAACCCAAGTTGGTAGTTGTTAGTACACCACAATCAAGATTATTTGTTTTAATTTTTTGTTAACATCAAGTTGATATTACAGAAAGGATATTTTATATAATGATGATGAATTTCTAAGAACAATGCATAATTGGGCTTACGTTTTTTTCTGTTTTGTATATATCAATTTGTAGTAGATTAAAGTATTAAACGATTTGGTATATATCAAATGCAGTTGAAAAATTCAACCGATGTGAACGTGCTCAGAAATTAAACCATTAATGACCACCAATAAATTTCCATGCTGGGAGTTGTTAGTACACCACAATCAATCATTTATTCTAATGTTTTTTTTAAATGATTATTGTCGATTTCATTAGAAAGGACGCTCTTCGACATGAATGATAACGGGTATGAGAACGCTCTTCAAACCGGGGTATCTCATATTGGGCTTTATGTATGGGCCGAGACCAATATAAGGTTCAGCCCATGGGCCTAGTCCAACCCACATCCCTCTGTTTTCCGGTCCTAGAGTGCCTTCTTTCTTTCGCTCTCTCTACTACTTTATATACTCTGTATACAGAGAGCGCGAAATTTAGGTTTTTTGTATTTGATTTTTTATGCGGTCCAACCTACTTTAACGAACCCGTTTTTAATGAAAATGGGGGATTTATGCATTTGATTTTTTTATGCGGTCCAACCTACTTTAATGAACCCGTTTTTTGTCTACAAAAAATCCTAAATTTGCCGCTTTATATGACTATGACATTTAAAAAGGCCCCCGGGTTTTTACTTCCTCTGCACTTGCTGGACAAACGAGACTAGTTAAACATCACCATAGTCAATTTCAAAACCCACCATGATACCACTGCTAGCTTGGCTCGACTTTCCGACGGTTTGCAGATGTCCACGTCATATAAAATCTAACGGCGTTAAGTTTTTTCAACGGGGGGTCCAATGTAAGAAAATAGTTTGAAAGTAGGGACCGGTGGTAAAAATAGTCTCATTTGAGATTATTATTGGCCAATTGGTAAAAGTTGAGAATATTAAAATCCAATAATCCAAATCATAATACACTCCTTAAGCCCATTAACATCTTTTAATGAAACTCTGCGGGTCCATATGGGTTCTCCCAACTCCTCGTGACGGGCTTTAGAGCCATAAATTACCAACAATTATTACACCTTCAAGTTACAAAAGAAGGATCTTACTAACTGCTAATTACACTTGTAAACTAGACAACCAAGGCCATGGATATCCATTCAGGGAGACGTCAATTATATACTGCTGATAATCCATTTTTAATTTCTTCAACAATTTTCTTGACGAAATCTGCACTAGACCTGCAGTATAGTTCAACATAGGATGATTAGATTCTCAATTCACAAATACACAAAACAGGCGCTGATTATTTTGTCCCATATTTAACAAGCCTTTTCTACTTTTGAAAACTCCTGAAGAAACTTATAAACTATTGTTTCAGTTAAAGTAATATTGGGAGGTTTCTTGTATAATTTACACACCATTAACCTTAAATATTCAAAAGTTTAATAAACGGATTCACAAGTTGAGAATTGAAATTAGTTTTGGAATAAAGATCAGGAAATTACCGAAACTTGGAGTATTCCAACCCAGGTGCATTAGTTGCTTCAACAAGAGCATTTCTCCAAAATTCCATCCTTGGGTGTGTGTCATATTCGGACATCACTTCCCCGAAATACCCTTTTTGTGTCCGCACGTCGGAACGACTCACATTGTGAAATACCGGCAAAACAAGTTGTCTTTTTTACTTTCATGCACTCAATAATCTTGGCAACTTCATCCAAGTACCAAGAATTAACAGCAAACTTTTTGGTGAAAATAATGACGAATAAGCGTGACCGTTCAATTGCCTTTATAAGTGCCGACTCTTTACGAGATAGTGTCACCTCATCCTTGTAAGTGGAAACTCCTTCTTGGTGAAGAGCATCATAGATATCCTCAACAATGTGGCACTCAGTGTCTCGGTGTCTAAAACTAATGTATACATCATGCCAAGATCCACTCGTCCCCTGTTAAAAACAAGTGAAATTAATCTAAAGACTACGTGACGGATAAAAGCTGTGAAACTTGCAGCAACTTACATGCTGATAACCTATTGCTTTCTCGAGTTGATCCACAACCATACCCATCGTTGGGCGTTCATGTGTGTTTTTCCTCAAGCATTGATAGGCAATGGTTGAATACGTACTCAAGCAGTCAGAATTCATTTGACTTCTTAGACGTGAATCAATAATTTCATCCAATGTTTTCTTTTCGTAATGATTTTGGGCCAATTTGGCTGAAAAATGACACTCATCTTGATACTGTCGAACATTCACCAACCTACTACATAAAACTTCAAACAGTACAACCCCGAAAGAGTAAACATCAGTTTTTTGTGTGAGAATGTTATGATCTTGGTACTGTGGATCAACATACCCCAGTGTGCCACAAGCTTGAGAAATAATAAAACTACATGGCACATTTGCAAGAGCTATTTTTGACAAACCAAAATCAGAAATCTTGGCCTTCCAGTTTTCATCCAATAGGATGTTGGAGCTCTTGACGTCACGGTGAAGTATTCTATGATGAGGACCAACATCTTCATGTAAGTACTTCAACCCCTTGGCAGCATCTAAACAGATCATAAGACGTTGGATCCATGTTAGATCCTTACTATGTAAATGTCTGTCAAGACTTCCTTTGATTTCATACTTTAAAACAAGTATCTTCTCCGCGTCTTGGTTACAGTAGCCAACAAGAGAAACAAGGTTTTCATGTTTATAAGCTGAAAGCAATGCAATCTCCATCATGAATTCTTGGTCTCCTTGCCCGTTCGTACGATCTAATTTCTTTACAGCAATGGTGCCATGTTGTTTAGATAGGCCTCGATACACCTTCCCAAACCCACCTCTAGCGATGAAATTTTTTTCAGAAAAATTATTTGTTGCCAATAATATTTCCTGGAGAGGAATCCTCAAGTACTCCAAGTCTTCATAGGAAGATGATGGGATAGTAATCCTACCACTACCTCCATATTTCATATCTCCCAAGCGAGTTTGTAATCCTATAAGGTCTTTATCGGGAAACAATATACTTGAAATTTTCTTAACAATTAGTTGGATACCTTTTGCCTCAAACCTGCACATTGGATAATTAAAAAATAAGCATATGCTCATATTCTCACTACAGGAGGTAATCAGGCCCATATGGAATGGAGCACCAAATATATCAATTAGACTATACACCAAAGTCAAAATCAAGTATTTATGATGACTACCATTAGCCTAACATTATGAAATACGAAAGTTTTATTTTCTTTTTTATTTATTTCTTTTATTAAATGCAGGTTGGTGCAAGTGGATGTGTGACACGAGGTTCCCAACAAATTAAAGTAGAAATTTTATAGGGTTGTAATTTGTCAGACTATATTACGGAACTAATTGCTAGCATCAAGAAGACCCAGACACAAAAGCTTGAGGTAGTGTAGATGAGAATGTTGAGTTGCATATGTAGGCACACAAGGTTGAAGCGGATAAAAAAGGAATTTTTTTAGGAAAGATTAAGGATGGCACATGTCTCATATAACATTAGGGATGGGAGATTCAGATGGTTTAAGATAAGACAAAACCATGGGATACCCACACAGTGGAGGGGAGTGGACGAGGAGAAGAAGTAGGCCCAAATGACACGGGATGATCGGATAAGGCAGGATCTAAATGACTTGCACATCTGTGAGGACATGATCGGGGATAGAAGTTATTGGAGACGTCGAATAAAGTTAAGGATTTTTAAGGAAGTGTATAGTTTTTGGCGTAGCTTTGACTTTGGGCCTTAGCTTTTCCTACAATTTTTTTTCTCTTAGCCTAGCTTATGTCTTAGGGTTTTCTTCGTGTGTAGATTTTTAAAGGGGAGAATGTAGGTACTTTGTAGGTGGGTTTGTGATACCTTTTGTTGTCTCTTTGCTCTTTTATCGGTTACTAATATAGTTTTTCCACCAATTTTTGTTATCCTTAGTTTATCACTACTATTATTATTAGTAGTACTTGTGTTCTATTGTTGTTTTGATTTCCTAGCCACGATTTATATTATCTGAATTACTATAAATGTAAAAGAGGGGTCTTGAGTTAGGATCTCACCTAGAGCATCTTCTGTATCTCTTGAGACAGAGGAAAACTTTGTCCTTATCCCACCTTCATTGGATCTTATAACTAGCTTTGTTATGAGTAAGATTTTTACTGGGTATGTTTGTTTAGTTGTTATTTTTATTGTAAAAGTATAATTTATTTATTTTTTTCAAGTAAAGGTAGTATTTGATATAAATTAATATATACATATTTTTTCAGTTTCCTTTATCTACATTTCGATATGATTTTTTTAGTTGTTTAGTCTCGCAATATCCTAAAAGATATTTTATGTTACGCATATATGCAACTCTATTTCAAATAAAATTTATATCAAAATAAAAAAGAAACTTAACAAATGTATATATTTTTTTAAATATTATAAACTATTAAAAAACACATATCATATAAAATAAATTTGAAAAAGAAATTTTCCTATTTGAAGTTTTATGAGATGGAAGGAGAAAGAGCCCGGAACCGGGTTCCACTTCCTACACTAAGAAAAGAAAATTAGTTTCAAAGTTTATTTTTAAGAGTATAATAATTTTAAATATATATTTTTATGTTAGAAAATCTCTAAAACGAAAAAACTTTAATAAAAGGGAAAATTACCAAAATAGACATTAGACCAAACATTTTTTTCAAAATAGATTTTGACTTTTACCCTACGAGTTCATAGACTTTCTCTTAGAACAGACGGCTAAAGCTGGCCTAAATTTTAGTGTGCAAAAGAATTCTAGTTCAATGAAACTGTGACACGTGGCTTAGCCGCTGGCTAAGGGACTTATAACGACCGGCTAAACCTTATAACGGCGGCTAAGCCGGCGCCCAGATTCACGGCTAAGGCTAAGCCTTATAACGGTCGGCTAAGCCGGAGCCCAGGCTCACCGCTAAGGGGTTTATAACGGCCGGCTGAGTGCAGAAACCCCCGGATGAGAGCATTATAACGGCCGGCTAAGGCTAAATAGCCTAGACGAGCCGGATATTTTTAGCCATGAAATTTGTCACATGTCAAGTTTTGATTGGCCCAGAACTCTGTTGTGTTAGGCCGGCTAATTAGCCGGCTTTAGCCATCTGTTCGGAGAGAATGTTTATAAACTCGTAGGCTAAAAGTCAATGTCTATTTTATGAAACTATTTGATCAAATATCTATTTTGCTAATTTTCCCTTAATAAAAGCTATACTACCTGGTACAGAAGTAGTAATAAAATAATTATGAGAAGTTACTAAACTACACTTAATTGCAAATTTTCAATATTCTTATAAAGTATACTTTCTTAATCAAACATCGGCCTTAGTTATTACATATTTACTTGTTTTCTTCGAAAGGCAACTGTAATTGAGTTCTAGAGTACAAACATTTAAAGCATTAAAATTAAAAGAAGGTAAGAGTTAATTACCATTTGAGTTGTGGTTTACACGATTTAACACAATGCGTCCCTAACACGAATTTTTAACGGTTTGAGTACCTGTGATATACAATCTGTAACACTATGAGTCCCTGGACCTAACTTCGTTAAAAAATTCCGTTTAAATTTAGGTGAAATGTCCGTTGTACCCTTTTACTGTATAACAGTTTGCGTCCCTGGAAATATGTAATATCTGTTTGCGTCCCTGTCTGAGTCTGACTCAGAGTGTTACAAATTGTATACCACAGGTACTCAAGCCGTTAAAAATTGGTGTTAGGGGCGCATTGTGTTAAATCGTGTAAACCACAGGGACTCAAACGGTAATTTACTCAAAAGGTAATAAAGAAAACTACCCGTCAGCAATATGCCTGATTTACCATCCATTAAGATTGCATGCCATCTCTAGTGTTTTTCTCCATAATGCAACTTTGGAGGGATTCATGGACTCATGTTTGGAGAATGCTTTCTCATAATGCCCTGTTTGTCTTCGTACTTCGGATGGATCGACATCATAGTATATGGGGATAACTATCTGCCCTCTATCATTCCTGCATTTCATTATATATGCAAGCGCGTCCAAGCACCACGAAGAGCTTGCATAGTTTTTGGAGAATATGATGATGGAAATTCTTGATTCTTCGATAGCCTTGATCGAGTGTGAATGTAATGGATCGAAGAAATTGGTTTCCTTATTATCCATGCAAGTGAGAATTTCGTGTTGGTCAAGAGCTGAGTATAGATGATCCACAAAGGTAAAGCGAGTGTCTTCTTGAAACTCAAAAACACATGGATACCACCACTCCTTAATTTCAGACAATTTCACTGTGGTCTTTGTTGGGAAACAGTTTATTCCAAATTGTATCAACGACTTGTTTGATAAGTACCGGTTCAGGACTGCACACGATTAGATATAATAGGATAATTATCATAAGCTCATATCTGCATTGATTATTGATTAGCTGATAGAAAAGGGAAAATTCCCAAACTAGACATGTTATTTTCAAATGTCTCAAAATAAACATACTTTTCAACTGCCTTGAACTAACATCCCAAATTCGCTGGAACTTTTAGCAAAGGGTACGAACACGTGGATAACTCAAGGATGAGATACATGTGTTTCTCTGACCATTCTTTCGACGTCACCATACAAATGGTTTGGCGTCAGCTCCATTTTTCGTACAAATATTTCGGCGAATTATTCGAGAAACAATAATTCAAAATGTGAACTTTTAACCTAATAAGGTGTAAACGTCGGATTTTCGTCTACAAAATATGAAATTTTCGCACATAAACGGTTGGATTTTCTCCTACAAAATTTGAACGTTTCACCTAGAAAAGTTTAAACATCGGCTTGCACTGCAAGAATTTCACCCTATGGTGGCGAGGTCTATAGCGAGACATAGTGTCGTCGGCATAGACGGATATGCAGCGACGACATGTCGTCACCATAGAGAGTAATCCAGAAATTAGGGTTTCCTTTTACTATCCACAGCTTAGGCGGAGTTGTGAAAACATAACCCGCCATTTGAAAATTGTGTCCCGACGACATGTCGTCGCCATAGAGTAAAGTTTTTTTTCTAATACTTTGAAATAACGAAAAGAAAAACATTGTCGTTCGCTTGCCGTTAATTGAATAACACAGCTGCCATTCGAGTTAGTCTGCTTTCCATCTCTCTCTCGATCCGATGAGAACAACCACCACCACCATCACTACACACCATCTCTCCATCTCCGCCGCCAACAACCACCACCTCTTCTGCCTCCTACATGTTGTATGTCTCCACCACCTATTATGTCTCCTACCTTTCATTTGGAGCATTAAACAAACTTTAATGCTATCGTCTTTGATCTCCATCCATTCCTGAGCTGCCAAATTTGCAGGTTTAGCAAATCGATCTATATTTAATGCCCTAATTTGTATTATAATGTTTATAATGTTCAAATTCATGTGTTTTGGTTCATCTTTTTGAAGTTTCGTTCTAATATATGTGAACTAGTTTAGACACGAAATTTGATGCATTGTTTGCTGAGCTCAATGCTGAGTTATACCCCGGTTATAGTTAGGGGTCTTCTCTAAATTTCCTAGAAAAACATATGCATATTAAATTTATCAAAAAAATTGACGAATAGTGTGTTGGACCAACTTTTAGAGTTTCTAAGAGTTGCATTCCAAAAAGAAAATCATATTCCTACCTCACACTATGAAGCTAAGAAAGATTAGTTTAGGATATTAATCTATCCATGCTTTCATTAATAACTGTGAATTGTTATGGAAGTAGAATGCCTCCATGCAAAATTGTCCAGTTTGTAACGAGAGCAGATAGGCTTACAAAAACACAAAGGGAAAGAAAGTGCCTCAAAGAGTGTTGCAGCACTTTCCTTTAACTTCCCTGCTTCGACGAAAGTATAGTTCTAGATTCAAGGAAAAAGTTATGATCTAGTATAATATTGGACGCTCAACAGTTGGTATGATGCGTCATCTGGTTGATGGCAACGCATGACAAGAATTTGATAAGAGATATCTTAATTTTGCCAAAGAACCTACGAATGTCCACTTAGGTTTGACTGTCGATGGCTATTATTATAGGTTTATCGAAATTTAGGAGATTTTACCGTTTATTATTCATAGTTGAACATGTTGGTTAATCAATTTACAGCGGTTATGTTGTCGAATTTTGGTAAAATTTGTATTGTTAAATGCAAGAAAAGTTTCAACATGAGTTGGTCCAATTGCAAAGTGACGTCGGTGACTCGCCAGTTGACGAGGTTGAGTGTCTCAGACGTGCCATAGGTGAAAGGCGTGGTCATGCATGGGGTGTTGGTCGAAAACTAAAAAATGTATCCCCAGACGTGACTACTAGTACATATGTATCCACCTCACAGTATGAAGAAATGAAAGAATAGGTGCGACAATTAAATGAACGATGGCAACAACAACAATTAATTGAATAGATGCAACATAGATAAATGAACTAATTGTTGCACTCGCCAATAAAAAATCTGGACCATCGCGTCAATTCAGAGAAGAAAGTGATTACGTAGTTTGGTTCAATTTTGTATATATGAAATGTATTTGAACAATTTTACAAACATTTTAAGAATTTTGATGTGTTATGATAATTTGTATTAGAATCGAACCGACTTTGTATTAAATTGCATACTTTTGATATGTCGTTTTCATAGGCCTAAAATTATTTAAATAAATATTTTTTTTTTAAAATGTATTTGACTACAACCTTGTGACGATGACATGTTGCTATAGGTTCAACTATGGCGACAACTTTTGCTAGCAATGGCGACAAAACTACAGCGACAACCTCTATGGCGACGACATGTCATTGAAACCCTGTGGCGAAGACATTTAGGGTCTATAGCGACAACTTTCGTCGTCGTCGCCATAGGCTCAATTTCTTGTAGTGTTTCGCCTACAAAATGTGAACTTTACGCTTAGAAAATCATAAACGTTGGCTTTTCGTTTATAAAATGTGAAATTTTCTCCTAAAAAGGTTTAAATGTATACTTTTCGCATACAAAATGTGAACTCTTCGCCTAGAAAAGTACACGTGTCTTGTCTCGGGTTCGTCCACGTTTCTGGCGAATTCGTACTCTCTAGTGAATATTTTGTTGCATTTGACATGTCCATTTTGTGAAAGTTGAAAAGTCAAAGTCAATTTTGAGACTCTAACTTTTCATATGTTTAGTTTCAGAATTTTTTGTTAAGGTTTTTTATAAATATACTTTTAAAATCTTACAAGATACAAGTAGAACTGAGTTGGAGATCGAATGCATAAATCATAAGCATCAAAACATTAAATAGAAGAAGAAACTTACATGTCATGGTTGTGATCGAGTTCCCATCCAGAAAGGTTACCTGCTTTCACCAATGCATCTCTCCAGGATTCAACTTTGTTCATATCATGATCCTCCCACTTTTGTAAACAAAAATCCCCTTCTTGTCTTCGCACATCCGAGGGCCGAACATGATAGTATATGGGTATAACGATTTGCCCCATCTCATCCCTACAATTTATGATATATGCAAGTTCGTTCAATCAGTACACAGAACTAATGAAGTTTTTTGAGAACACGACGACGACAATCCGTGATTCTTTGATAGCTTTAAAGAGTGCTACATTAATCTGTGCCCCATATGGAAGTGTTTCTTTGTCAATGTAAGTGAGGATACCTCGTTGGTGAAGGGCTGTGTAGAGATGACCTACAAAGTTTTTGCGGGTCTCTGCGCCTCGAAAACGTAGATAAACATCGTAATTCCACAGTTGATTAGAAGAAGACACTGATTTTTTCAGTTGTTTTGGATTAACTAGCACCAATGATGAAACACACCACTTTTAAAAACAAAATTTTAACGCGCGGAAGTCTTAAACCCAGAAATTTTTTTTTTTTTTTTTTTTTTACCTGTCGCGTACCGCGACTCATACGTGCCACCCCCGTCGCGGACCGCGAGGGGACCTTTTTCACAGAAAGTTTCAGTTTTTCTGCAGGTTTCAGCACTTAACCAAATATCCAACATTTTTCAAACCTTCAAGACATTAAAATTCCCAACACTTGGGTTTTGACCAAAAACACATCAACAACAAGTAAATACACTAAAACATCAATTGTGTATCAAATTTACATCCATCTACGAGGGTTTTCCCAAAAATCCCCAAAATACCAAAATGCATACGAGAACCCTTCACGACTTGGACTACTTCGGAGCCTTTCCTACAACCATATAAACATATCACCATTAGTAATGAGATAAACATAACCAACAAGTATTTACAACTTGTTGTCACCCTTTTCACCCATTTGACCCGTTAACACCCATTTGACCCGTTAACACCCATTTGGTCAATTAAGGATTTCATACACTTGTATATCACCTACAAGTTACTTTCATCAATTCATTATCACTTTTCCATTTCCATTTTGGCACGTAGGCCATAACTTCATATCCCAAAGGATACGAGATCATAACTCCATAACTATTCTATCCATTATGGTACTTAGACCATAACTCCATATCCATTCTATCCATTATGGTTCATAGACCATAACTCCATATCAACATATCAATTATAGTATAATTACTATAACTACATTCCTTCAATTATGCATACAATTTCATGCTCATTCATACCTCATAACAAATTATGCAACTTTACACATTATACATACAACCTTACATAAAACTCATTTATCCCCGTTTCATTTATGATCAACACATGATCCATTTCCATTATAGCTTAACACTATAACTACATTCATTCATTGTACATACTAAATCATTCACAATTTATCATATCACAAGTATGTACACAATCACATAACACATAATTCACAAAATTCACCATTTATCATCAATACTAAGTAAGTGCGTAGGCACTTACCTTTCGGGTTAGAAGATCCCGCACCGCTCTCAAGCTTTGCAATTTGATTACCTAAACACATTCGCCTAGTTTAGTAATCTAACATATACCAAAATCTCATTACATTTGAGTTCACAACTCAATTTCCCAATTCCAACCCAAATTGACCCGTTTGGGTTATCCTCATAACCAAACACCCTCTTTCACCACAAACTCACCTACTTGAGTTTCATTAACTTAATCTTAACACTAATTCTTCTTTCAAAAATTATTATTAAGTTAATTTGGTGTTTGTTCTAGTGTCTAACATCTTAAAAACACTTAATCTTCATTAATTCACCATTCTAACATTATGACCCAAACACCCCCAATTTTCACCATATGAACCCTAACTTCTCATAATCAAAATCAAAGGGTTCTAGGATGTTAATCATCATTCTTTAACTTTAGTTTAGCTAGATTATCAATAATCTAACACTAATTCATCACATGCATACTCGATTTTCGGATTTCTTCAAAACCCACCAAATATCACATTCAAAGTGAAATCAAAGGAAAGAAATCACTTACTTGATGTTAGGAGAGTGATGTGCAAGCCAAAACCCCCACAAATCAAGCTCTAAATGCACGATTTGAGCTTCAATTGAGATTTCTCCTTTTTCTTCTCTTGAACATAAACGACCTCAACAACACAAATGAGGTTTATTTTGACTTTTGGTAGTCAATATGGCAGATTTTGCCATTTACACATTTGGCCCCTTAACTTCCATTTCACTCATTTCATTCTATAGTTAGTTAAAACTAACATAACTTCATTATTAACTTGAAACCTACTTATTTCAACTTATTTCATAAATATTATTTTCACCATAATATTTATTAAAATGCTTTATTTATCTGAAAACGAAACCCGGATTTTGGTTCGTTACAAATCACCTCCCCTTATTTGGGTTTCGTCCCCGAAACCCGACTTCACATAAAAGGTTCGGATAATGTTTAAGCATTTCTTCCTCGGTTTCCCAAGTCATTTCCGCTCCCTTTCTATGTTTCCACCTCACCAAAACTTGGCTAATCTCTTTATTGCGCAAACGCTTCACTTTTCTATCCAAGATTGTCACCGGTTCTTCAACATAATTCAACTTTTCATCCAATTCGATATCGTCCAAAGGGACAAAAGTAGATTCATCCGCCAAACACTTCCGCAAATGAGACACATGAAATGTGTTATGAAGTCTACTTAGTCCCTCCGGTAGCTCCAAACGATAAGCTACCGTACCCACCTTTGCTATCACCTTAAACGGCCCGATGAAACGAGGACTTAACTTCCCCCGTTTCCTAAACCGTATCACCCCTTTCCAAGGAGAGACTTTCAAAAGCACAAAGTCTCCCACTTGAAACTCAATCGCCCGCTTCCTATTATCCGCATAAGACTTTTGGCGATCTTGAGCCGCCTTCAAGCGTGCTCTAATTTGGTCAATACTATCATTAGTTTCCTTGACCACTTCGACACTACCAAGCTCCCGTTGACCAATCTCACCCCAACACACGGGTGTTCGACACTTTCTCCCATACAATGCCTCAAAAGGCGGCATACCAATACTAGAATGGTAACTATTGTTGTAAGAGAATTCCGCCAACGGTAAATGGTCGTCCCAACTACCTCCAAAATCCAAGGCACACGCTCGCAACATATCCTCGAGCGTTTGAATCGTACGCTCGCTTTGCCCATCCGTTTGTGGATGATAAGCGGTATTGAGGTTCAACCTTGTCCCCATATCCTCATGGAATTTCTTCCAAAAACGAGAAGTGAATCTTGTATCACGATCCGATATAATCGACACTGGCACACCATGACGTGACACAATTTCCTTCACATACATTTCCGCCAATCTATCCGAAGAATATGTTTCCTTTATAGGAAGGAAATGTGCACTCTTCGTCAACCGATCCACTACTACCCATATCGCATCATAACCCTTTCGAGTTTTTGGTAGTTTAGTGATCAAATCCATGGTTATATTTTCCCATTTCCAAAGCGGTATTTCAAGCGGTTGAAGCTTTCCATACGGCTTTTGATGCTCCGCCTTAACCCTTAAGCATGTGAGACACTTCTCCACATACTTAACAATATCACGCCTCATACCCGGCCACCAAAAATGACACCTCAAATCATAAAACATATTCGTGGCCCCCGGATGTATAGAATATTTGGATTTATGCGCCTCGTCAAGAATAGTTGTCAAGATACTTGACAACCTAGGTATCCAAATTCTATCAAAGCATGTCTTCAAACCCATGCTATTTTCACCAAGCTTATCAACATAAGAAATCATCCGTTCCTTCTTCAAGTCACCACCAAGTGCTAACACTTGGGCCTCCCGGATTTCATCAACAAGAGATGATGAAATTGTCATCTTAAATGACTTCACCTTGATAGGTGAATGATTTGACTTCCTACTAAGCGCATCCGCCACAACATTCGCTTTACCCGGATGATAAAGTATCTCACAATCATAATCCTTAACCAATTCAAGCCACCGTCTTTGCCTCATATTGAGGTCCTTTTGGTCAAAGAAATATTTGAGACTTTTGTGATCCGTGTAGATCGTACACTTAGCACCATACAAATAATGCCTCCATATCTTGAGCGCGAAAACCACGGCTGCAAGCTCTAAATCATGGGTTGGGTAATTCACCTCGTGAGTCTTTAATTGCCTAGATGCATAGGCAATCACTTTCCCCCTTTGCATCAAAACACACCCTAACCCCGAATGTGAGGCATCCGAATAAACAACAAAATCCTCGGTCCCGTCCGGCAAGGATAAAACAGGCGCCTTAGTCAACTTTTCTTTCAAGAGTTGAAAGGCAGATTCTTGCTCGGGACTCCAAACAAACTTTGTCTCCTTACGAGTCAACTTCGTCATCGGCAAAGCAATCCGAGAGAAGTTTTCGATGAACCTCCGATAATAACCCGCTAACCCCAAGAAACTTCTAATCTCCGAAGGCGTCTTCGGTGATGACCATTCTTTAACAGCTATAATCTTGAATGGATCAACGGTAATTCCTCTTTCATTAATCACATGACCCAAGAATTGGATCTCGCGCAACCAAAATGCGCACTTGGAGAATTTAGCATAAAGCTTCTCCTTTTGCAAGACTTCAAGAATCTCACGCAAATGACAAGCGTGATCACCCTTGCTCCTTGAATAGATGAGAAGATCGTCAATAAACACAATGACCGAACGATCAAGGAACGGTCTACACACCCGGTTCATGAGATCCATGAAAAACGCAGGTGCGTTGGTCAAACCGAAAGGCATAACCGTAAACTCATAGTGACCGTAACGAGTGCGAAAAGCTGTCTTATGAACATCCTCTTCCTTCACTTTCAACTGATGATACCCGGACTTCAAGTCAATCTTAGAAAACCATGACGCCCCTTGCAATTGGTCGAAAAGATCGTCAATCCTAGGCAATGGGTACCTATTCTTCACGGTCAACTTGTTCAACTCCCGGTAATCCATACACATCCTCATGCTCCCATCCTTCTTTTTGACGAAGAGAACGGGCGCACCCCAAGGTGAAACACTTGGGCGTATAAAACCCTTGTCAAGAAATTCTTGTAATTGCTCCATGAGTTCTTTCATTTCTGGCGGTGCCAATCTATAAGGCGCTTTAGCTACCGGCTTAGCACCCGGTATCAAATCAATTCCAAACTCTATCTCCCTATCCGGCGGAATCCCCGGTAACTCGTCAGGAAACACATCTACGAATTGGTTCACGACCGGTACATCGTGAATCTCCTTTACTCTTTCATTCACATCCGCGACTAGGTCTGTAAACGAACCGGACGTTCAGCGAACAGTTCGTGAACCGTTCGGCGGGAAGTTCGTTCGTTTAATAAATGAACGAACATGAACAAGGAATTCTGTCCGATTAACTAAATGAACGAACATGAACATATGTCTCGTTCGTTCAATTGTGTTCATGAACGTTCGGTAACGTGTTCGCGAACGTTCCTTTATTTACGTTCGTTCGTTTATGTTCGTTTAAGTTCGTGTTCGTTTGTTTATGTTGTTTATTAAAGATTTTTTTTAATATGTATTTTACTTTTTTACCCTAACAATTAACTAAGTAAAGTAAGTTTGATAGATGTACATAAAACTTGATATTAAAATGATCTTATTAAATGTTTATTTTGGAAGACATTAGGGTTGATATCAAAAGTCTCAAACAAGGCTTCGTTCGGTTTCGTTCGTGAACAAGTCCATTCCCTTAATGAACGAACACGAACATGAAATTTCGTTCGGTTCGTGTTCGTGAACCGTTCATGAACAAGTTAAATGCTAAACGAACGAACACGAACAAGGCTTCGTTCGGTTCAGTTCGGTTCGTTTACAGCCCTATCCGCGACACAAGCCATGTACGCCTTGCACCCACGCGCCATGTACTTGGTCGCCTTCACATAAGTGCACAACCTTACTTTACCCTTTTTATCACCTTCTATGTAGATGGACTCTCCCGACGGGGAAACAAGTTGGATCGCCTTCGGTCCACTTAAAATACTCGCCTTCTTCTTTGACAACCAATCCATCCCCACAATAACATCAAAATCTCCCATAGCCAAAGGAATCAAATCAATAAAGAAAGTTTCACCCCTCGCTCTCAACTTACAATCTCTAAAAATGTCAAAGACAAGGAAACTCTTATCATTAGCCGCCTCGATTTCTAAGGGTTCATCTAACTTGCTACTTACAAAAGAAGAATGCTTAACAAATTTCAAAGACACAAACGAACGACTAGCCCCTGAATCAAATAGAACTAGTGCAGGTAATGAGTTAATCTTGAATGTACCTGACACCACCTCCGAGTTGTTCTTTGCTTCCTCCGCAGATATGTGGAAAGCTCTACCCTTAGGCCTGGGTATCTCAACTTTTCTCTCGCTTCCACCTTGCTTCAAATCCGGGCAATCCGCCCTAAGGTGTCCTGGCTTGTAACAATTATAACATATACGAATCTGGCTTGGACACTGATTTGCCATATGCCCCGGCTTCCCACACTTGTAACAATTCGACGTTCCCTTCTTACAATCCCCATAGTGCTCCTTCCCACAAACTTTGCATCCTCGAGAAGAGAACTTGGTAAAAGGCTTCTTACTAGGGCTCCCGCCCTTTATCTTGCTCACCACTTGATCCACAATTTCCCTTTTCCTCTTCTCTCCTCTAGCTTCTTGCCTCCTCAACTCCACTTCCCTTTCCCGACACCTGTTTATCAAATCCACAAGCGTGGTGAAAGAAGATGGAGATATGCTATCTCTGAATTCCACAGTCAACATAGCATAAAATCTGTCAATCTTCGCCTTCTCGGTCGACACCACGTCCGGACAGAACTTGGCGCGATCAAAGAAAGCTCCAGCCAATTCATCTATTGACTCATTCTTTTGCCTCATGAGGAGAAACTCCTCAGTCATTCTATCAACTGCGGCTTGCGGGCAATGATACTTCAGAAAAGCCGCCTTAAACTCCTCCCAATACATGGAGGTCACACCCAAAACACCCCTCTCCTTGCGGAGATTCAACAACCACTCCTTTGCCCTTCCAGTCAACAAAGGCACACTGAACATCACCCTATCCTCGGGCTTACATTTAGTAGTCTCAAAATTAGACTCCATATCCACAACCCACCTGTGGCTCAGAATCGGGTCCACTTGCCCGTCATATTCCTTGGGCTTAATTACCATAAACTCTTTTAGGGTACAACCCTGTGGCACCCTTTCCTTCTCCTTTAACACGTCTTCGAGGGTAAGCTTGATAGCCCCTCTCATTTCTTCCATTAACAAGGTTGTGGCTTGCTCGAAGGCCTTAGCCACTTCCTCTTTTATCATATCTTGGATTCTTGGATCCAATGGTTCATTACTTGCATCTTCTGCCATCTCTAAACTGAGAAAATGAACCACAAACACCTTAATACCCTTTCACTTTCAATACCCTAGGTATCCATTACACATTCACTATTATATGTATTAAGTATATATTTATCTACCTATATACATACATACATATATAACCACCTTCACATAATCCTTGCAAATGTTCATTGTTATATGGTTATCATAAAGTCCCTTGCACATTTCGTCTTATTAAACATATTGGCCAGACATGTTTAATAATACGCCATGCCCAATTGTAATTACCATCTCCATATAACAGGTCACAAAACAAGTTTCGGCACACATAACACCTTAACAACATTCATCATACATATATACATATATACATACACCATATTTATATATTATCATTTTATCAAATCATTACTAACCTTTCATTTCCGCAAGCTCCGAGTCTTAGTCAAGTCCTTCTTGGATTCTCGTATCATTCCTCCATATCAAGAGCATCCGGTTTGAGTTTAGTGTCTCGCACACCAAATCCCTCAAACCATTGCTCTGATACCAAGTTGAAACACACCACTTTTAAAAACAAAACTTTAACGCGCGGAAGTCTTAAACCCAGAAATTTTTTTTTTTTTTTTTTTTTTTACCTGTCGCGTACCGCGACTCATACGTGCCACCCCCGTCGCGGACCGCGAGGGGACCTTTTTCACAGAAAGTTTCAGTTTTTCTGCAGGTTTCAGCACTTAACCAAATATCCAACATTTTTCAAACCTTCAAGACATTAAAATTCCCAACACTTGGGTTTTGACCAAAAACACATCAACAACAAGTAAATACACTAAAACATCAATTGTGTATCAAATTTACATCCATCTACGAGGGTTTTCCCAAAAATCCCCAAAATACCAAAATGCATACGAGAACCCTTCACGCCTTGGACTTGACTTGGACTACTTCGGAGCCTTTCCTAAAACCATATAAACATATCACCATTAGTAATGAGATAAACATAACCAACAAGTATTTACAACTTGTTGTCACCCTTTTCACCCATTTGACCCGTTAACACCCATTTGACCCGTTAACACCCATTTGGTCAATTAAGGATTTCATACACTTGTATATCACCTACAAGTTACTTTCATCAATTCATTATCACTTTTCCATTTCCATTTTGGCACGTAGGCCATAACTTCATATCCCAAAGGATACGAGATCATAACTCCATAACTATTCTATCCATTTTGGTACTTAGACCATAACTCCATATCCATTCTATCCATTAAGGTTCATAGACCATAACTCCATATCAACATATCCATTATAGTATAATTACTATAACTACATTCCTTCAATTATGCATACAATTTCATGCTCATTCATACCTCATAACAAATTATGCAACTTTACACATTATACATACAACCTTACATAAAACTCATTTATCCCCGTTTCATTTATGATCCACACATGATCCATTTCCATTATAGCTTAACACTATAACTACATTCATTCATTGTACATACTAAATCATTCACAATTTATCATATCACAAGTATGTACACAATCACATAACACATAATTCACAAAATTCACCATTTATCATCAATACTAAGTAAGTGCGTAGGCACTTACCTTTCGGGTTAGAAGATCCCGCACCGCTCTCAAGCTTTGCAATTTGATTACCTAAACACATTCGCCTAGTTTAGTAATCTAACATATACCAAAATCTCATTACATTTGAGTTCACAACTCAATTTCCCAATTCCAACCCAAATTGACCCGTTTGGGTTATCCTCATAACCAAACACCCTCTTTCACCACAAACTCACCTACTTGAGTTTCATTAACTTAATCTTAACACTAATTCTTCTTTCAAAAATTATTATTAAGTTAATTTGGTGTTTGTTCTAGTGTCTAACATCTTAAAAACACTTAATCTTCATTAATTCACCATTCTAACATTATGACCCAAACACCCCCAATTTTCACCATATGAACCCTAACTTCTCATAATCAAAATCAAAGGGTTCTAGAATGTTAATCATCATTCTTTAACTTTAGTTTAGCTAGATTATCAATAATCTAACACTAATTCATCACATGCATACTCGATTTTCGGATTTCTTCAAAACCCACCAAATATCACATTCAAAGTGAAATCAAAGGAAAGAAATCACTTACTTGATGTTAGGAGAGTGATGTGCAAGCCAAAACCCCCCACAAATCAAGCTCTAAATGCACGATTTGAGCTTCAATTGAGATTTCTCCTTTTTCTTCTCTTGAACATAAACGACCTCAACAACACAAATGAGGTTTATTTTGACTTTTGCTAGTCAATATGGCAGATTTTGCCATTTACACATTTGGCCCCTTAACTTTCATTTCACTCATTTCATTCTATAGTTAGTTAAAACTAACATAACTTCATTATTAACTTGAAACCTACTTATTTCAACTTATTTCATAAATATTATTTTCACCATAATATTTATTAAAATGTTTTATTTATCTGAAAACGAAACCCGAATTTTGGTTCATTACAAATGAGAATTGAGATGAGTTCATATCATTATGAACCCCACTCCTTAAAAGTATGTAAAGGCTGTTTCTAGGTAAATGCCACCACCTTCTGCCTTTAACTTGTGAAATGCTGACTTTTTATCCCACATAACATAATAGAAATATATTATATGAGTAATGACATATATCTCTAAAAATCAACTTAGAAATATGTATTAGGTATTTAATATATGAATTGTATACCTCATATTTTAATATATGAATTGAATGGGTGAGGTTTAAATGATAACCAATATTTGTGTGATAACCGTGATATTCACTCTCAAACATGTTACGTATATGTAACAATTATCATTCTGTTAGTTTTACATATATGTAAACACTATGTGTCACGTATATGTAACATTATTTGGTGCGTATACGTAAAACTCATCATTTCCGTATTTATGTTCAAGATATCCAGATCAACGGATGGATGATCAACGTACTGGTTGAATTTATCACGCGGATTAAAGTTGGTATCGCTCCTAATGCGTATAATAATTGTAGTGGATATATGCTCAAGATACCTAAATACTCTTTTAAAAATTAAAAGAAAAAAATAATTTATAAATAATGTGATTGTTTAAAAGTGGTTATGACAATTATCACATAAAAAATTGGTTATCATTTGAACCCTTCCTATTAATTGTATACCTAATATTTTATCAAAAAAAGTTATTTGTTGAAAATTTCTGAATTAAATTTGTTAAATTCTGTCGTATTTTGTTTATAATGTTGGAATAGACTTTATTAACGCGTCTTGTGTTTTATATTTGTCCCTCGTGAACGATCAGAAGAAAAGAAAGTGGATTATATTATAAAATAAATCTAAAATATATATAAATCCAAATTTTATTAAATTGAAACTATATAGGTATAATTTATTTGCACAACAACCTACATCGGCCGCTCCAGAAAAACAGGTCCATAAGATTTTGTTGTCGTTGAGGAAAATCAGGATATATTGGCTGTCATACCAGTCCTCGTCATATCTTCAAAGTTCAAACAAGCCAATATGATTTTGAGAAATTCAAACTCGAACAAATTTGTTTGTTATTATTATTTTATTAAAAAAATAATAATTTTCTTTATGGTGGGGATCGAGCTTAGTTAAATTTTCAAGCCCACCAACATTGACATTGTGAAATAAAAGTACATTGAAACAAAATGGTTGAAGATAGTTCTATAAAATTAGGTGAAATGGTTCTCTTTTTCAAAAAGACAAAAATAACTAAACAAGCAAAGAAGGGAAATAGTCGGGCACTTCATACCTTAAACTATTATTATAACCATCTTATTCTTGTAATTATCAAATTCGTCAATACTTAAAAAAAGTCAACAATGGTAAGTTATTTCAATTTTACCCCTCCAGATCATTTTCACGCATAAAACATTGATGACGTGGCATCCCTTTTATCTTAACCCTTAATTTTTTTATCAGTGAATTCAAAATCCATCGTAGCCTTTTGTACGATAAGACCCTTTTAATTTATACCTTTATATGCATGTATGTATGTATTTATGTATGTATGTGTGTGTATATATCCTTCTAAATGTTCAAAGTTTCATATACATCATTTTGAATTTCATAATATCATATTTACTATTTCAAATCACTAAAAAATGTCATATTCACCCCTTCCATACTCCATAGTAAATTAAAGGAACTGCCACGCCAATCATTTGTAGAAAATTTTAAACTTTTAGAAGGATATATGTGGAGCTGCCCCTAAAATATCATAAGAGGAAGCAATTTAAATGGGGAGAATGGGTATAAAGCCATTCATAGTGTACTCTTAATGCATAAAACCTTTTGTTTTATTCAAAAGATTAGATTATTTTTGAAACACATATTTTTTAAGCAATAACTGACTCGAAACACATATTTTTTAAGCAATAACTGACTCGCTAGTCGTTTATAGAAAATGTAAAAGTTGTGGTCAAAAAGTGTTTTGGGTCCACCTGACTCTTTGTAAGAATTACACATTTTGCCAAAGCTGTTTGACTCGCTAACCAAGCTGCCCAATTTTGCCACCTCTATTTCAGCCTAAAAGAGCATTTTCTAATTATGTATATATTGCTTTAATTTACAGGTGGTTGAGGTGGATGTTAAAGTTGAAGGACCAGGAGATGCAAATGTGCACAACAACGCGTTCTATGCCGAAGAAAAACTGTTGAAATCTGAACTTGAAGCAATGCGTGATTGTAATCCTTCATCTGCCCGACATTGGATTGTAAGTCTCTCTCTCTCACATACACTCACACACACACATCACACATTGGTTAATGTATGTTTTGAAAGTGATTTGATAGTATCAGAATTAGATAATTAACGGTAATAAAATGGACCACAGTTTAGAGTGTTTGGAAAATTAAAAAGGGAAAATCCTCTAAAATAAACCTTTGAGAAGTCAACTTCCTCAAACTAAACTTTCAAAATTCAATTTCCCAAAATTGAACATGTAGTATGTGAGCATTAACGCCTCCAAATGTCACCTTTGTGTGCATTAACACTTATGTATGTTGACCAACATATATCTAACACATGTACAAAACGACCTTGATAACAATTATTTGTGCGACAATGTGATCAGGCGTGTCACACAAATATGTTAAACGAGAGGTTTGCTGCACAACTATGTTAAACCATAGGCGTGTTGTTGAACGAGAGACTAGGCGCACAACCACAGGCAGGATGCCTTTAGTATTTTATTTTATTTTTTATTAAAACAATTTGTCAAAAATATCCAAACAAATATACCAAAATTTCTAGGAAAGTTACATGTTTTGGCTTGATTTACAAGGGTTGTGACGATTGAAATTTACTACATTTGCATTGTCCGGGTGGTATAGTATCTCGCAGTCATAACGTGTTGAGCTAAAGTTAGAAGTTAGACCCTAGAATACATTGACTTAGTCTATTTAATTAATTATGATTAATTAGCCGGCCATTAACCTGTTTAGTTAAATTTATACCTTCAAATATATTGAGTTAGTCCATTAATTATCACTAATTAGCCATTTAACCAGTTTAGATAAATTTATACCCTAAAATATATTGAAGTTGTCTGGAACATCAACCAAGAAGACAACAGCCGCCGCTGTTGGGTTAATCGGTTGGTTTAACGGGTCACATGTCATGATTCTTCGTTGGTCGAATAAACTCGTTCAAGAAATATGCATGGTTGGAATTGAAAACCTTGAATAAGTCTTTTATAAGTTTTATATTTTTAGTGCTTGTTTAATAAGATTTGAGGAAGATGGAAGAGTAGGTGTAACATCTCTTTAAGTAGCTTAGTAATTTGAGTAGCTTAGTAACATCTCTTTAAATATATTGAGTTAGTCCATTAATTACCACTCCCGCTTCTTCTACTCAACAGTGGAATCATGATGTTTATATATCATTTCGAGGATATGACATCAGAAAGACCTTTGTAGATCATCTCTCACAACACTTAACCAACGTGGAATCAACACTTACAGCGACAGAGAATCACTTCGAATGGGCTTACCGATTGCTATATCACTCTCTAAAGCTATTGAAGAATCACGGATTGCCATCATTGTGTTTTCTGAAAACTTTGCCAGTTCTTCATGGTGCTTGAACGAAGTTGCATATATCTTACATTGCACGGATGAGACGGGGCAAATCGTTGTGCCCATATTCTATAATGTTGAGCCCTCGGAGGTGCGTAAACAATCTGGCAGATTCAGATGTTCTTTCGAGGAACGTCTTAGGTATGATAAGAACACAGTTGAATTATGGAGAAATGCATTGGTGAGAATAGCTGACCTTCCTGGATGGACAGTCGGTCACTCCTATGACTAGTAAGTTTAGTTTCTTCCCTTGTTTAAAGTTTTGATGCATATGATTTATTTATTCTACAACTCAATTCTACTTGTATCTTTGTATTTTAAATGCATATATAATATATTGAGCTTATGCTATGCTAATTATCATATTACATCTAATCGGGTGCAGTCATGAACCGGTACTTATAAAAAAAGTCGTTGATTCAATTTGGAGTAAACTATTTCCCTACAAAGATCAAAATGAAATAGGGACGCGCTTGCATCATCTGAAATTGAGTGGTAAGAAATTTCATCTATAAGAGAAAATGAAGAGTGTTTTCTCATTTATATATTTTTTGAATGCAGCTTCCGTTCATGATCATTCCAAACAAATCAACACATCATTGACATCTTCATTTTCGGATATTCATCCTTCTAAGTTGACAAATTACGATGTGTTTTTGAGTTTTGGTGGAGAAGGCAGACGCTTTAACTTTGTGGATGATCTATACTCAGCTCTTGACCAACACCAAATTCTCACTTACATGGATAACGAAAGCGATATCTTCGATCCATTACGTTTGCCCTCGTTCAAGGCTATCGAAGAATCACGAATTTCCATCATCATATTCTCTGAAAACTATGCAAGATCTTCGTGGTGCTTGGACGAGCTTGCATATATGATGAAACGCAGGAATGAGAGAGAGCAAATAGTTATCCCCATATTCTACCATGTCGATCCTACAGATGTAAGACGACAAAGGGGGCCTTATGCGGAAGCATTCTCCAAACATGAGTTGAAGGATCCCTCTAAAATTGAATTATGGAGAAAATCACTAGAGGAAGCAAGCGGTCTTAGTGGCTTGGACATCAGGGAGATTGCTGACGGGTAGTTTTCTTTATTACTTTCCTTTAGTTTAATGCTTTAAATAATGTTTGTCCTCTAGAACTCAGTTACAGTTGCCTTATGAGAAAACATGTAAATATGTAATAGTTAAGATCGTTTTTTGTTTTAAAAATATATATTTGATAACAAAATTGAAAATTTGAATTAATAGTAATTTCTCAAACTATTTCCGCGGTCTTTTCAACGTGTTATGGTCAAGGAGTAGTGAAGTTCATAAAAGCGATGATTGACATGTTTTGGTAAAGGAGAAGGACATCAAAGTGATATGGCAAACCAGCTATTTCCACGGTTTTTCAACGATGGTCGAATTATTCAAGAAGATTGCAAGAACTCCGCCGACATAGGACGACAAAGGAATATTTGTTAGTGCCAAAATTTCACATCAAATGAGGTGGGGAGAGCTCTTAGGAAGATGGGACGGACGAAAGCAGTGGGCCTAGACAACATTCCAATTGAGGTGTAAAAATATCTAGCGGATGAAGGAGTTAGTTGATTGACAATTTTGTTCAACACTATACATAAAACAGATAAGATGTATCGCTCTACAAGAACAAAGTAGACTCTCAATTTTGTGGAAAATATAGGGGATAAAGCTCCTAATTAATATTATGAAGCTATGGGAAAGAGTGATCGACGCAAGATTGAGAAGCGAAACTTAGGTTACAGTGAACCAATTTGGATTTATGTCGACGCGGTTGACTACGGAAACGATACACATTCTGAGGAGGCCGATGGAGAAATATATGAAAATTAATCGAGATTTGCTTATGGTTTTCATCGACCTCCGAAAGGCCTATGATAGTGTGTCACGTCAGGTGATTTGGGTAAGTTTGAAGAGTAGGGGTATTCCTTTGAAGTATATAGAGTTTATTAGGGATATGTATGGTAGTACTAATACGAGTGTCAGGACGCCAGCGGGGGATACAGACCCCTTCCCTGTGGAGGTGGGGCTACAATAAGGATCTACGTCGAGTCTGTTCCTTTTTGTGATTGTCCTGGATGAGTTGTCGAAGTCAATTCAGGAGGTCATACCGTGGTGCATGCTTTTTGCAAATGATATTGTGCTGATGGCGGAAAAGAAGCAGGACATGAATGTGAGGCTATAGGAGTAGCGAGCAGTCTTGTAACACAAAGGCCTACGCATCAGTCGGTCTAAACTGAGTATCTTTTTTGTAACTTCAGTGGGCCAAGCGGTAGCGTAAACAACAAAGTTTAAATTTTTAGGCCCGTTCGTCCAGAGTGATGGGGACATTGATTGCATTATAGCCCATCACGTTTAGCTAAGGTGATGCAAGTGGAGAGCAGCCATAGGCGTTTAGTGGTACAAAAAGTTTCTAGATAATTAGAAAATTAGAGCACTTCTATTTCTTAATGTTTCCTGTTTGTTGAATATCTTTAGGCTAATGGTGGTCATCATAAATACTTGATTTTGACTTTGGTGTATAATATAATCTTTAATGTATTTGGTGCTACATTCCATGTTTGTGGGGGTTAATTACCTCCTGAGTGAATATTAGCATATGCTTATATTCCTTAATTATCCAATGTGCAGGTATGAGGCAAAAGGTATCCAACTAATTGTCGAAAAAATTTCAAAAATATTGTCTCCCGATAAAGACCTTATAGGATTACAGACTCGCTTGGAAGATATGAAATATGGAGGTGGAATGATTACTGTCCCATCATCTTCCCCTAAAGACTTAGAGTACTTGAGGATTCCTCTCCAGGAAATATTATTAGCAACAAATAATTTTTCTGAAAAAAATTTCATCACTCAGGGTGAGTTTGGGAAGGTGTACCGAGGCCATTCTAAACAGCATGGCACCATTGCTGTAAAGCAATTAGATCGTAGGAAGGGGCAAGGAGACCAACAATTCATGATGGAGATTGCATTGCTTTCAGCTTATAAACATGAAAACCTTGTCTCTCTTGTTGGCTATTGTGACCAAGAGGGGGAGAAGATACTTGTTTTAAAGTATGAAATCAAAGGAAGTCTTGACAGACATTTACATAGTAAGGATCTAGCATGGATCCAACGTCTTAAGATCTGTTTAGATGCTGCCAAGGGGTTGAAGTACTTACATGAAGATGTTGGTCCTCATCATAGAATACTTCACCGTGACGTCAAGAGCTCCAACATCTTATTGGATGAAAACTGGAAGGCCAAGATTTCTGATTTTGGTTTGTCCAAAATAGCTCTTGCAAATGTGCCGTGTAGTGTTATTATTTCTGAAGCTTGTGGCACACTGGGGTATGTTGATCCACAGTACCAAGGTCAGAACATTCTCACACAAAAAACTGACGTTTACTCTTTCGGTGTTGTACTGTTTGAAGTTTTATGTAATAGGTTGGTGAATGTTCGACAGTATCAAGATGAGTGTCTTTTTTCAGCCAAATTGGCCCAACAGCATTATGAAAACAAAACATTGGATGAAATTATTGATTCATGTCTAAGAAGTCAAATGAATTCAGATTGCTTGAGTATGTATTCAACCATTGCCTATCAATGCTTGAAGAAACGAATAGATGAACGCCCAACCATGGGCCTGGTTGTGGATCAACTCGAGAAAGCCTTGGATTATCAGCAAGTAAGTTGATGCAAGTCTCACAACTTTTATCCATCACCTATTCTGAGATTTCTAATGCTTATACTTAACGGGTGAGGTTCAAATGCTAACCAATATTTATGTGATAACCATGATAACCACTCTCAAACATAATGTTACGTATATGTATCAATTATCATTATGTTAATGTTACACATATGTAAACACTATGTGTCACGTATATGTAACATTATTTGGTACGTATACGTAAAACTCATCATTTCCGTATTTACATTCAAAATATTTATTCAAGATACTTCAATACTATTTTAACAATTAAAATAAAAAATAATTTATAAATTATGTGATTGTTTTATAGTGGTTAGCACGGTTATTACATAAAAAGTTGGTTAGTATTTGAACCCTTCCCTATACTTGACATCAAATTTAATTTTTTGTCACTCTGTTTAAAAAGACGAATCTAAGTTGAATCAGAGACGCAAACACACACACTCATTACTCACACGCTCAATTTAGAGAGAACACAGTGAACACAATTTGGCCAACTCAATCAACCTTTTTCATTTAGAACATAAGAGAATATACACTACAAAGAATTGGGTCAATAGTGGCGACAAATGTCGTCGCTAATATGTCGCCGCTAATACTTAACATGTCACCGCTATTACCTTTTGTCGCCGCTAATAGGCACCCTTTAGCGGCGACAACCATCGCCGCTATTACTCAACATGTCGCCGCTATTACATTTTGTCGCAGCTAATTAGACAACCATTAGCGGCGACAACCATCGCCGCTATTACTCAACATGTCGCCGCTAATACTCCGGTCCGTTTTTGAAGTTTTTTCTGCATTTTCATTATTTCCAGTTTTTCTAAAACATACATAATTACAAAACCTGCATTTTTTTGTCGAATATAACAGAAACATAACCATAAAATTACTAATATATAAAGTTAAAACATAATGTAAAGGTTTTTGACCCATTTAAGTTATTCCGAATGTTAATACAACATAAAAACTAAACAACTAATCTTCATCCATATTGTCGTCGCCCTCGTCGTTGCCGCTGCTACTTTGTCCCATTTGTGAAAGATTAAACTTGTTAAGTTTATCTCTAAAAGTCGGGTCGTCGAACAACATGTTAGTTAGTTCCTACAATTACATACAAATTTAGTTATAACATATATATGTCTACATAAAGTTTCAAGTCAAAACAATTCATTTTACATATATATATATATATACATGCATACAAGTTTTTCGGTCAAAACGGGTCAAATGATTCATTTTACATATATATGTCTACATACATAGGACTTTAAAGGCTAAACGGGTCAAATGATTCATTTTATATATATATGTCTACATACATACAAGTTTCGAGTCTAAATGGGTCAAATGATTCATTTTACATATATATGTCTACATACATAGAACTTTCAAGGCTAAACGGGTCAAATGATTCATTTTACATATATATGTCTACATACATAGGACTTTAAAGGCTAAACGGGTCAAATGATTCATTTTACATATATATGTCTACATACATAGAACTTTCAAGGCTAAACGGGTCAAATGATTCATTTTACATATATATGTCTACATACATAGGACTTTAAAAGCTAAACGGGTCAAATGATTCATTTTACATATATATGTCTACATACATAGAACTTTCAAGGCTAAACGGGTCAAATGATTCATTTTACATATATATGTCTACATACATACAAGTTTCGAGTCTAAACGGGTCAAATGATTCATTTTACATATATATGTCTACATACATACAAGTTTCGAGTCTAAACGGGTCAAATGATTCATTTTACATATATATGTCTACATACATAGAACTTTCAAGGCTAAACGGGTCAAATGATTCATTTTACATATATATGTCTACATACATACAAGTTTCGACTCTAAACGGGTCAAATGATTCATTTTACATATATATGTCTACATACATAGAACTTTCATGTCTAAACGGGTCAAATGATTCATTTTACACATATATGTCTACACACATACAAGTTTCGAGTCTAAACGGGTCAAATGATTCATTTTACCTGTGTGTAGGGGAGTGTAGGCTGCACCTGCGACTGCTCAAAAGAATCCGACGCTTGAGATGATGAAGGTTTAAACCCAATCCCTTTAATCCATCCGCGCCGAGTACCTAGGACCTTTTCAAATGCATCGACTTCGTTCAGTCCAGATAAAGAAGTCCCTTGATTTGTTTGAGTTTGGGACTCTATCTCCATCTCTAATTGGGACTGTTTTTAATTTCACAAAGATGATTTAATACACATACAAATACATATTGAAAATTATACTTTAAATAAATACTTACAATTAGTTGCTCTGCTTCGCTGTCAACCATCCCATCTTTACGTCTATGAGCAGCGCGGTACGTATCTAGTCGACTCGGAGCCTGTTTAACATTAAATATTAATTATTTTATAACAATAACTACTATATATAATATAAATAATACATGTATATATATATAATATATATAGCATTACTTTTTTATAACAAGAACTACTATATGTCGACGTTCCTTCACGGTTTACGCATACTTGCTGTTTACGATTGGCTTGATTAACTTTTGAACGTTTTTTATGTTTATCCAAACAAAAATGTTCAATAGCTCTCTGCCAATTATCCGGGTGCATCCCCTTTGGGACGTTGACCAACGCTCTCGGGACATCATCAAACCCTCCAACCTTTTTAAATTGATTTGATGCATTGGATTTGCGATCTCTGTATCGCTTTTGATAGATTGAATGAATGCCCAACTTTAACTTTGTACGGTCGGTGCTCTCATGAATCCGATTAAGATCGAATGATTTCTATAAATTAAACAAGAGAAGTTAGTCAAGTAAAATAATAAAATAAAATATAAAAGAACTTAAATAAATCATTTACCGAAAGATGTTGGTACATCGCATTCTTATCGGCGTCTGAAACTTCATTCCAAGAAAATCGATCAAACGCGATGTTCCGCCACATATACAACCCCACTTCACGAGTGAATAAATCATTATCAATACCAACTGGGGTAAATGTAGCTTGCGTATCAAAGGTCATAGATAAAGGCCCCTTGTTCTTTTCTACTTCGGCTCGAAGGCGAAGGTTTTTGACCATCCCTCGAGTATTCCGCAGTGGGCCCGCTGCCGCTGCAATTATAATTAAAAAATTATTAGTCACGATTTTTATAATAAATGAATGAATTTAGTAAATAAATAAGTTATAATAATACTTACCATCCTCCTCATAATGGCCATGCCCGGCACCAAAGCCGCCGGGAGACGGTGGATCCTGGCCTGCGCCATCTCCTCCATGGCCCATCACATCGGCCATGACGTACAGTAGCAAATACTAAACAGAAATTAAGCTGAAAATTTATAAGATATAAAATACAAAAATACATAATGAATAAAGTTTTCTATTACAACATGAAAATACAAATACAAATTACAACAACTTTTCTTTTAATCAAACCCCTAAGTTGGCCCCTACCCCTCAGACATCTCTCCCTCAGATACTTCAGTATCACTGTCAGACCCCTCAGTGTAATACTCTGATTCGTCCTCAGAAACTTCATCGGGCTCGACCTGAGTAGCTTCATCAGTATCATTCTCAGATACTTAATCCAATATACAACATACATGCATACATACAAAATACATTTAAATTAAAAAAAACCTATATATACATTAATTTTTATACAACCCTATATATACAAACATAAACATATACAAGATATATGCATACATACACACATACAAATGCATACATAATACATAAACATATATACATACATACAAAATACATTTAATTTAAAATAAATTAAAACCACCTATGTCAAACCTAGCATCTATGTCTAGAATAAGATAACTAATATGTTTTATGCAAATGGTTATTGAATTATGTCCGGTTCCAATTTTGATTCGAATAGCTTATTTTGAGTTCGGTAATTTCTCATAAAACAATTGACAATTCCGGGTTCCTATTAATAATCGGCCATATATATAATGAGATTTTAAGTTGGTAATGTTACCTAAAGTACCAAGTTGAAGTTGATTGAAACTATCGGAATCAGCGGCTGTCTTGCGACGGTTGACAGCAGCGGCGGATAGGTGGGGTGACGGTGTTGGTGGTCGGAGCAGTCTTCGCCGGCAAATCGTTCGAGGCTGGTCGCCGGAAAATCGTTTGAGGCTGTGGTCGGAGCAGTCTTCGCAGCAGGGAGAGGGTGGTCGGAGCAGTCGTCGGAGCTGGGAGGGGTGTCGGAGCAGGGAGGGGCGGTCGGAGCCGGGAGGGGCAGTCGGAGCCGGAGAAGAGGAGATCGTCCGCTTGGGGTGAGTGAGAGAGAGAGGGTGAGAATGGAGGGAAAGCAGGGAATGATCGAGTTATTCCCGCTAAAGAGCAATAGCGGCGACGGTCGCCGCTAATAGAGTCGCCGCTAATGCTAAAACAACGGTGGCCGTCCGATTAAATTCTTGGTAACCGTCAGATCTTGGAGACACGGATCACCATCAATAGCGGCGACATTTCTGGGTGTCGCCGCTAATGATGTCGCCGCTAATGCCTAGTTTTCTTGTAGTGATAACAACTAGAAACTACATGAGATAAAACAATAATAAAAGACCATTTGAATCACTTTAATAACATGTGCTATGCCTGATTCTTAGAAACCTCTCACTTGTTGTTTCTCAACAGGGGTTGAGTGGATTTTGCCATGATGTATACATTAGTTTTAGACACCGAGACACCGAGTGCCACGTTGTTGATGATATCTATGATGCTCTTCACCAAGAAGGAATTTCCACTTACAAGGATGAGGTGACACCATCCCGTAAAGAGTCAATACTTCTAAAGGCCATTGGACGATCGCGATTATTTGTTATTATTTTCACCAAAAAGTTTGCTGTTAATTCTTGGTACTTGGATTAAGTTGCTAGTATTATTGAGAGCATGAAAGAAAAAAGACAATTTGTTTTGCCTGTATTCTACAATGTGAGTCGTTCTGACGTGCAGTCACCAAAAGGGTATTTCGGGAAGCGATGTCCGAATATGATACACACCCAAGGATAGAAGTTTGGAGAAATGCTCTCGTTGAAGCAACTAATGTACCTGGGCTGGAATTTTCCAAATTTCGGTAATTTACTAATCTTTATTCCAAAATTAGTTTCAACTACACTACAAGAAAGTCGACCTTTCCCGACGCCTTTTTGCGACGACATGTCGTCGCAAAAGGGTCACTTCGACGACATGTCGTCGTAATAGCTTTCATCGGCATAGTTTCGACACTAAAGGCCAAAAATGTCGTCGGGAAAACGTCGTCGTAATTGGTTACCTTTTTGCGACGGCAGGTCGTCACAAAAGGGCTAACCATAATTTTTTTACCTTATTAAAAATATTTCAAACCTTTTGCGACGACATGTCGTCACAAAAGGTGTTTTTACATTTAAAATTAATAATAAAATAAAAAATTTCAAAACCTTTTTTGCGACAACAAAAGTGTTTTATTTTTTGTTAAAAATTAAAAATAAATTAATAAACTGTCCATCCTATTGTGACAACATGTCATCGCAAAAAGGGTTGGTATATAAGATTTTTTAATATTATACAATTTTCCAGAAAACAAAAACTGAAATTCTAAACTGGATAAAACTGAAAATTTGATACCAAATAATAAAAACCGCTAAATAATGTCACACATACAAAACGTACAAATCGTTACATTATTACAAACATTAATTGTCATACTAAAACCGTTCAATCATCTTCATTCTCCTTGTCACCCGACAAACCGCCTTAGTTGGAATTGCTCGAACCCATCTCATTTTACATTTGTATTACCGTTTCATTCAATTTGCGGATTTGATCTTGCCTTTCATTGTATTGAGTGTTGGACACATTTGAGACATCAATAGGTAGATTTCTGATTTAATCTGTAATACACAATACAATAAACAAATGTTAAATTTTCTTAAAAAATCCGGCAACATAACTGCTATAAAATGGATAACCCACATGTTTAATAATACGCAATAAACAAAATAATTTCCAAATTACAACAAACCAACAGTAATATCAACAAAAAATAAATAATAAGCAAGTTCGAATTACTAACATATGCAAACAGGGTCAAACGGTTAGTGTTCGAATTACTAATATTTCCCAAAAAAATAAGGAGCAAGTTCGAATTACTAACATTTTCCCAAATTACAACAAACATATATATACATATATATTTTTGCAAACCTATAAATAATATCCATCTTTTAGCGGATTTAAGTCCAACAGGTCAAATTGTTCGTGTTCGAATTACTAACATATGCAAACGGGTCAAATTATTCGTGTTCGAATTACTAACATATGCAAAAGGGTCAAAAGCTTCTTGTTCATATTGCTAACATATATACATACATACACATATACAAATGCATGTATATTTTTACAAAGATATAAATAATACACAAACAGATAATAGTATGGCTAACATATGCAAACAGGTCAAAACGGATACTAGTAATATAGGTTTGCAAGTTTGAATTACTAACATTTCCCAAATTACAACAAACTTATACATACATATAGATATAAATTTTTGCAAACCTATAAATAATATCCATCTTTTAGCGGATTTGAGTCAAACAGGTGAAATTGTTTGTGTTTGAATTACTAACATACGCAAACGGGTCAAATTGTTCGTGTTTGAATTACTATCATATGCAAACAGGTCAAAAGCTTATTGTTCGTAGTGCTAACATATATAGATACATACACATATACAAATGCATATATATATTTGCAAACATATAAATAATTTACATAGACCCTGCAAAATTTACATGTTTTGATCTAGACTAGTTACCTCCTTTGACCCATTATCCAACAAGCCTAATATGCAATAAGCCCTTTCAACTCACATATCCAAACGCCTCCTAATAAGCTAGCCAACCCATAAATTCCAGAAACCCAATAATGTAATGCATAACGTTTCAACAAATATATCATATGCATGAAACCCTTAAGATATATATCTAAATGCTGTGATAAGTACAATAAAGAAACACTTGACTTACTTTATATCCCATCTTATCAATCATTTTCTTCACCACATTATAAAATGTAACTTCAAACCTGATTTTATAATAAGGAGGGTAAATTATATTTCAAGCAACTTGATTTTCATTAGATGGCAAATCATGACAAGTAGTTTTTATTTTTATCATTAAATAAAAATTACAGCATACTTGTAACATCCTCTTCTTCGTCAAACCCATCAACATATCCAAACTCCACATCCCCTCTATAACGGGTCAAGACTCATTACATCTACAGAAATGAAAGTGGACTGAACAGATCAAAACTCACTGTAGCTATAAAATTTAGCAGTTACTAAAGGGAGTGGTTATCAATCATAAAAAAATTGAGAAAGACATACCTTGTGAACTTGAAAGTTCAAATGACAAAGCAAAGAAACTTGATAAATTAAAAAAAAGAGAAACACAAGAATCAATTTCTTGGAAACAATCTAAAATCACCATGTATATATGGTTTAAGTTGAGTTTTAAGTGAACTGAAACTTAATGAACATAGAGATTTGAAACGAATCAAGAAAGTAAAACACAATCAGATGATGGTTAACAATGAGAGGTAATCAAGTTCCATTCAGTGCAAGCCATCGCCCATATTCCCCTTCAATTTGAAATGAGCAATTGAATATTAGTTTCCAACAGATAAAAAATCATGTTATCAGCTTAAATACATTAATGCAAGTAATACAATTATAAAAATATGTAAGCCAATAATGAAAAACACAATGTTAAATCTAGGTGTTGATTCTATTCTTCATGTTGAACTAAATAATTTGAAAATGCACAACCAAACACCCTAAATCAAGAACACACACAAGATCAATCATTTAAGCTCTGTAGCGAAAATAACATATCAGGCCCTAATTCTTTGCATATGATCATATTTCTGGGTTTATTCATACACAAACACAATCAACACAGTGACATTAGAGAGAAAGCGAACCAGGAAGGTAGTGAAGAAACGAGACTTGAACGGAACTGCAAACAACACAACTCCATTAAGAAAGGAGAAATTGAACAGAACTGCAAACCAGGAAGGCGTGACGGTGGTGGTGGATTTCTTTATGAGCGACAGAATTTTCGTGGGGGAGTAGAGGGAAAAATTAGGGTATTTAGGTATTGAGAGACTACAAGAGGGAAATCACAGACTTTTAAATTTTTTTGAGAAGTAATGGCGGGGAAGGTGAAATTGTTGATGGGAAATTGAAAAAACTTTCAAAAAATTCAAACTCTAACTTAACCCCTAATTTTTTTTGAGTTAGGCTATATATACCCCCACTTCTATTTGTCGTACCCTCCCTTCGTAAAAAAATAACTTTTAAAATTGTTATTTTACCCTTTTTGAAAAATCATTATTTTTAAAACCGTTTTTTTTTAGTTTAAAAACACTTTCTATAAAATAAAACGTATACTCCTCCTAGGATGTCGTTTTTACCCGAATACCGAACCCGACCCGAACTAACACGAACCCGATTAAGATGAAACCCGAACAACCCGACCCCGGTTAAGATGGAACCCGAAGGTAGTATTCGGTTTGATAATTGGGTTAAAAAAATGTTAACCGGGTTCCGAATAATAATAAAAAGGTAGTTTTATTACTAGTATTTATTTGTAAACTTAGCTCGATCAATATACATGTAACCATTTTTAATGATTATTTTATTTGAATTTTTTTAATATATGATTGGAAACCGACGAACGGATATAAAGGTGGCAATTTGAAGGGTGAACGTTGTATTGGTTGATACGATTTGACGTTTTTTTAATAAATACCTAAATTTCAAATAAATTTGTTTTACCAACACATAATATTTGAAAATAAATTTGTAGATAAATTAAGTAAATATTTTTTTATTAAATGACGTGGCAAAATAAATACCTAAATTTCAGTCACAAATATGCTTGTGCCATGTAATGTTTTGGTAGGAAACTTATTGGATGTTGATGATCATTTAGAATCGTTGATGGTTACTTAAGAGTATGATGATGATCAATTGGCATTAGTACTAATTAATTAAGATAAAATAGTGGCAATAACGGAAATTCGCGCAAATTAGTGTTAGTTAGGATCAGTTAGGGACCATTAGGGTCAATATTGTTCAGTTAATGGCATTTAGGGTTTATTACTTATTAATTTTATTTATATTTTTATCTTTTTCTTTCCCATGGAGCCGGGGGTCTAAACGGGAGCAGCCTCTCTATCCCTTGGGATAGGGGTAAGGTTTGCCCTCATCACACCCTCCCCAGACCCTACTAATAGCGTTAGCTATGTGTGGAATTATACCGGGTACGTTTGGTTTGGTTTGGTTTGGTTAGGGCCAATATTAGTCGTTGATGGTTAATAATATTAAATGATGGTCATTTATGAACAATTAGTGTTAGTATTGGTTAATAATGATCAACTGATGTCAATTAGTGCCAACTTCTGTTAATAAAGGTTGTCATAGGCAGATGGGGTCGACTACGATGGTCAATAAGGGTAATTATGGTTGAGAATGTTTAACAACTGGGATGAATGAGGGTAAATTAGGGTAAGATATTACCAATTTGGTTAATTAGGTATAATAAAGGTTAACGAGGGGTAAGTATTAATCATTAATGGTCACTTAGGGGCAATTATGGTTACCTAATTTAATTAGGAGCAATTATGGTCACTTGGCTTAAAGTAGAGGCATTTAAGACCAATAAGTGTCAATACTGGTCAATGGTCACTTATTTAAATCAGTTAGGAGCAACTATGGACAATTTGGGTCAATTATGTTCGGTTATGATCAATGTGTGTCAACAATCACCAATTAGGACTATTTAGGGGCATTAGAGACAATTATGGCAATTTATGACAATTTGAGTTATTTAGGGTCAATATCGGTAAATTAGGACGTAAGGGGTCAATCATAGTCGGTTAGTACCGATTAGGGTCAAATGTTGTCAATTAGGGCAACTAGCGATAATTAGAGGCATTTATGGTCAATTAGAACCAATATTGGTTAATGTATATCGATTATGATCATTTAGGGGAAATTAGTATTAGGGGTGAAAACAAGCAGAGCCGAGCCCGATATCGTGTAGGCTCGAGCTTCACTCGTTTTAGCTTAAGAGAGCTTGGTTCGGGCTCGACTCATTTATTAATTATTTATTTTATTTATATATTTTTATAATTAATTTTATATATGTTTATAGTTTTATATTAGTGATAGGCGATTCAAAAATAAACTTAAATACCCAACAAAACTCTATAAATAATATTTAAAATAAATATAACTCAAATAAGGTGTTTGATAGCTTTACATATCTCTAAATAATACTAAACGAATTTCATACCTCTAAAATCCAAATAAAGCGATGGCTTTGAATAAAACCATAAACGGCACTTTAAATATATATTTAAAATAACTTTTAAAGTGGTTACCTAAATAATACTTAAAATATTTATTATTGATAACTAAGTATCGTTATTTAAAATTAAACTCAAACAAAGCGGTTTCATTGTTAACCGTTTTAATAAAACGACATGTTTTCGCAAAAATAATTATTTTTTAAAAAAAAAATTTTAGGATAAATAAAGATAAATAATTAATTAAAATTAAAAATAATTTTGCGACGACATGTGGTCGCAAAAAAGTAATTTTAATTTTAATTAATTGTTTATCCTTATTCATCCTAAAAAAAATTATTTTAAAAATACTTTTTCGACGACTTGTCGTCGTAAAAAGTAATTTTTTAATTTTATTTAATTATTTATCTTTATTTATCCAAAAAAAATAAAAAGACCCTTTTGCGACGACATGTCGTCGTAATTGGGTTTTCATGTGAGCGCCAAAGTTCTTGTGGGCGCCAAAGTTCCCGCCCATACTAGTCCCGACGACATTCCGTCGTAAAAAGGTTTGACTGGTCAAAATTTATGTCCCATCTTTTGCTGACGTGTCGTCGTTTTTGGTCACCTATGCCGACGACTTTATGTCGTCGGGAAAGGTCCCGTCGTAACAGATGGATATTCTTGTAGTGGTACCTAGTGTATATCCGTATATAGGGTTGGGTTAATGAGAAAACTTATTTTCAAGTTAAACCTTAATAACTTTTTTATACCTTATTATTTTTTCAAAAAAATTATACCAATAAGCAAAGTATTTTTCATCTTTAGTTTCAGTATAATGTTACTATGTAAAAAAAAAACAAAAAATTAGAGTGTTGGAATTTTCCGATACCTCATATATGCATTATCCAGAGAAAACTCATTTTTCGTGAGAAAAGTAGAAAACTCTCCCCCCTTAATTTTTAAACATTAATAACTTTTTTTATACGTTATCATTTTTTTAAATTACTGAATTAAAAATATAATATTACTGTATTAAAAATATATACTTTTTTAACGTGTCAGATTTATTCGATATTGCATATATATGCAGTATCATCACATTTCATATACCGTTTTTACATAATTTTAAGAGTTTTAAACCAACTTCCCCCATGATTTTTTAATATTTGGTACAATGCGTTAACTATCTATACTATATTATAATACGTATGAAGAGGACAAAATGTTTTTTTACATAATTTAAGAGTTTAAGTAATTACAACTTTAAAACACATGCTACAATTTTTTAAAACATGTTATTGACTTTTAAACAAACTTCTCTCCATAACTTTTAAATGACAATAAGCTTTTCATAAGTTAATATTTAAAAAAAAATATACCATAAAAATTAACATTTTCTTCTCTTTAATTTGAGTAGGGTGTTGTTATACTTATTTTTAATTAAAAAAATAAATGTTACGTGATTACCAATGTATGTGTTATCTGCCGCATCGTGCGGGTACCCTTCTAGTGTATATTGTTATAGAATTTCGAATTAACCGAAGATGATCTGAGAGTCGTATTGAATACTTACAGATCAAAAACAATTTGGTGGTTTCCTAAATTCTTTGATTGGATAAAACTCAGAGTATTGAGACAAGAATCAAGTATGAATCCTTGAGAGAATTTTTTTTATGAACGAGAGAGCAAATACGTATGACCAAAATCCAGGGATAAAACCAGATAACTGCCCTATAATTCGAATTTAAATTTCGAATTTTATTTAAAATCCGCCCAAAATCTTAACACTGATTTTATATAATAAATTATTAGAAATATAATTTCTAATACAAATTTTATAAAGCAACAAGTGTCAAAATAATTTTCGGGGCTCTGCCCCTTGGACCCCACTTCCAGGGGTGCTGCCCTCGGACCCTCGTTACTTAGGGGCTTCTCCCAAAAGTATTAATTAGGTAATCAAATAAATATAAACAAGTGTGCACTCCGCACCTCCTAACTTGTTTAATATTTAATATGATTAATTTGGTTAACTAGTAAATCCAATTACACTAAAATAGCTAACATATATATATATATATATATATATATATATATATATATATATATATATATATATATATATATATATATATATATATATATATATATATATATATATATATATATGGGATGAAATCATTACGTACGTACTAAGAATGTTCATCTTATGAATAACTATTCCGCAGGTCTAGTGCAGATCTCGTCAGCAAACTTGTTGAAGATATTAAAATAGTTTTAGCGGCAGAAGATAATTGTTGTTAAAAAAAGCAGAAGATGATTGACGTGTCTCCGCTGATTTTCCATGACCTAATTTATAACTGTAATGGTTTTTATTTTATTTTAAGTTGTAATAATTGAAGGCTAGCAAGATGTATAGGTGTTTGTCTGTTTGATAAATCATGTGATAAAAACTTTAGAACATACGGTTAATACAACGAATTTAATGTAAAATATTTACAGAACCTTACAGGAAAAAGTTATCCACAGCTGGTAGCCATTTTTTTACATATATACATTTGCAACTTTTAGCAGAACTAGTTTGCAATACGGGGCTGATTACCAGGTCTTAGCATGGTGCATGCATGGACATGAGTGTACATACATGGGTCATATGGGTCATAGCATAGGCATGGCATGAGTACCTAGCATTGCACGTGGGTTTTTCTTGATTTATTAAGTTCTTGTTTTAGGTAATGAGTGTCTAGAATAAAGGTAACGTTTGGTATGTAAGAATGGGAGGTGGAATTGAATGGATGATTATGAGTGAATGAAAAAAATGATGTTTGGTTGGACGATGAAATAGAATCACTCATTCTATAATAAATGTCATTCTCTTTAAATCCCTCAAATTCATTCCATCCAACCCTAGGGGCGGATTCACTTTAGGTTTACGAGGTGGGAAGGCACCCACTCAAAAAAGAACGATTAGTTCTGCTGATTTTTTTCCCGGCAAGAAGAAACCTCTACAACTAAGTGAAAGAAAAAAGAAGAAGATAGTGAAAATGGAAAACTACACTAAAGTTTATTATTAGAGTAAATATTATATTATGTTAAAAACTAAAAACAAAATATTTTATTATATATATGTAGGGGTTTAAACGAGTCAAGCCGGCTCGCGATCTACTCGAGATCGGCTCGCTAAAAGCTCGAATCGAACCGAGCTTAAACGAGCTCGAGCCCGAGCCTCACTTATCAGGATCGAGCCGGCTCAACGAGCCTATTATTTATATATATTTTTAATTAATGTATTAAATATATATTTATAGAATAACAAATAGTATATATAAAATTATAAAAAAATAACTAAATAATATATATTATGTTATATATAAAAATTATAATAAAAAAATATATAAAAATATTTATAAATAAATATATAAAAATTAATTAATAAATAATTAATTAGCTGAGCCTGAGCCGAGCTCGAGCTTTAAAAACTACTCACGATCCGAGCCCGAGTTTTAAAAATAGAACTCGAATCGAGCCGAGCTCGAGCCGAACACCCCTAATTTTATATGTGGTAGCACTGAACACTTATTCAAACTAAATGACCTACTACACTTTTAGTGTCTAATTGATATTTTAAATGACTATTTAATATAATTTTATTTACTTATTATTTATTGGTTTCACATACAAAATTTTACATCAATTTTGAAAGTTAATTTAGTTTTATTTTAGACCGTTTAGTTGATATAATATATAGAAGTTTACTTGTTTCTCACTTTATTTGATATGATATATATTACTTGATATAACTTTTTGCTATAAATTTGATGTTATTTTTTTTAATATGTACATTTTTAATCATGTAAAGATATATCTTTATGAAAATAGTTTGGTAAAAAAACCCTCAAATAAAGAATAAGACGATCAAATTTGGAAACCCTCAAATAACCAGGTCAATTTTTACCTGACTCGTTTTGACCCGACCGATTTTAGCCCTAACCATTTTTGTGCACCCATTGACAAAAGTTTCTGGATCCGTCACTGTCCACCCCCGTTGTTTTTTTTTCATTCAATCCTCTCTTTCATCCTTCATCACCACCACCACCAACACACACCACCTCCCACGACCGCCTCCACCACCCACCACCACTGCTGATGCCGCCTCCACCACCCACCGCCATCTCTCGCCGCCACCTCCACCCACAACCACACCCCCCGCCACCCACCACCCACCCCCACCTCACACCGCCGCCAACACCCACCTCACACCGCCGCCACCATCCACACCCACCTCCCACCACCGTCACCACCATCCACCGCCACCTTCCATCACCACCACCACCACCACCACCTCCCACCATCGCCTCCACCACCCACCGCCATCTCTCGCCTCCACCACCCACCGCCACCCACAACCACACCCCCACCCACCGCCAACACCTTCGCCCCGACCCACCTCCACCTCCCACCGCCGCCACCACCCACAGCCACCTCCCACCACCGTCACCACCACCCACCGCCACCTCCCACCCCCACCACCACCACTTTCGCCTCCTCCACCACCCACCACCACCACCTCCTACCACCGCCACCCCCACCACCTCCTACCACCGCCACCCCCACCCACAACCAAAAAAGAAAAGCAAAGAAGAAAGGTCTTGCAGAGGAAGAATTAATATGTACTTCTGGTTCTGTTCTTCATAGCTATATACCATGGGGGCGATCACGGGGCTATTTCAAAATTTTATGGGGAGCGATCGAAATTTTAGAGCGTATATAACACTATTTTTTTTTTCCATGGAGGGCGGCCGCCCCCCATTCCCCATTTGTAGGTTCGCCCCTGTTTGACACCTTGTTGTATTGTGAACACTTTCTGATTTGAATCCATGAAGGGTGGACAAAAAGCATGATGGTGAGGGTAAATAACGTGGTATTGGTTATAATTAAACGACTCATGTGGTTGTCTAAAGTCACATAATTATGAAACACACCAACCTCCTCACTCTTCACTCTTTATATTATTTTATAATTAATTGCACTAGACCCACTCCTTTAATTACCCATATTGCCCCACAACTCATTTCTGTATGGTCTAATAACATGTACATTTGAATTTCATATGATATGGTATTGTTTGCATCGTGAGTAAATTTTATTTTTTAAGTACGTGTATCATTTCCCTTAGTTATTAGTTATTTATTTTGTAAATTTCATATATATATATATATATATATATATATATATTGTTTATCTGGAGGAAAGAATATGTTTAATTAATTATTCTCTCACTATAACAAATCTTGTAAAATAACATTTTTTAAATTACTGAAACAAATCAAACATATTATTATTCTTTTTTTTTTGTTAATCAAATGAAAATGGTGGGGATTTAGGTTTTGTAGGGAGAGCCACACCGTGTAGCCCACAAGTATTTAAAGTCAAAGGGAATGCTCGTCTTACCCAAGCAATGGTTTGGTCTAAGATGATGGTGGTGATTGGTGGAAGAGAGAATAGAGAGAAAGAGTAGAGAAGAGGGGGGAGATAGGAGTTGGCGGTGTGAAATGGGGTGGGTTTGTATTTAAAAAACTTTAAGTTTATCTTTAATAACAAAGGTTTTTTAGTTAATTTATAAAAAGTTTACAGAATCATTCTAATTGTTAGATGTCTGACTTTAATTGAAACAAAAATAAAATCACTAGAACTTAAAAAGTGAAATTGAAACTATTGGACTTAAAGCGTTATTTTAAACAAACATAACGACTAAAACCAAAATTTACTCTTTATCTTTTAAATAACTATCAAGCGGTGTATATAACTATATATATCATGGATCGATCATATATGTGTCATATGATTACCTTACCGACTGGGATCATAAAACAACCATGAAAGATCATATTCATTTACAAAAATAAACAACTCTTTGTTTAAGGAAGAATTTAATATATACATGGTTTAACCTATATATGTGAAATTCCAACTTAATTACTACGGTGATAATTTAGGTTGCCTTTCATTTGAAAATAACATACAAACTATAATTTATTTGAAAAATCATTTATTTTATAAGTTGAAAGATTGAAACTAATTTTTGTATCTAAAAGACTAAAACAAATAATAGAGAGGATGGTGAAAGAGAGTCCACTTTAGTTCATGAATTTTCTTAAATAATCACCTTTAAAAACCTTTATTTTATAGATTTTCTATATATTTATAATCATCGAACAAACATGTGCATCCTATCCCTTCTTAAACCCTAGATACTTGGATACCCTTATAAGTACAGGTGCACATAAAAACCGGTACTAAGATCGGACCGAGGGTTCTACCTGTAACCGGAACCGGTTTCTACCTAGTCTACAGACTACAGTGCAACTCTTGATTTTGTGAGGATGGCGAGGGTTAGCGTTTTTAATGATGCGCTTAAAGAAGGGGATTAGGCCTTCTTCAAAAGTGATCATCAAGTTTCTTATGGTCAGGAAAAAACATGGTTTGCTCTTTGTTCTTTTCTCTTTGAATAACTTTAGCATTACACTTTTATAAAACAAAATGCAAGAGTAATATAACTTATGGTGGATAACATAGTTTTATGCTCAATTATGCAGGTTATATTGGTGAGTTTGAATATGTTGATGAATAATAACATTTCAATTTACGTACATCTACAAATTTAAGTAAATACCAATGAACAAGAACTTACTATTTCATATACATAAATAAATAAATAAATTATAATCAGTTAGAATAGGTTTAATATTGTTATGGTTTAGGATCTGTTTGTAATAGATTCTTGAATTGGTTATGAAAGCAACTTGAAATACTTGACAAATTAGTTTCCTGTTTTTATCAATTAGATTCTTGAACACAAAAAGTCTTAGATGGGGATTGTTGTTATGGTTTAGGATCTGTTTGTAATAGATGTATTTTTTTAAAACCAAACCTAGAAGAACAACGTTAATTACGCCATTCATGCAGCAAGGACACGTTACGTTCCTGTCAATTGTTTAGCCCGACGTTCACCGTGTTTTTAACTTTTGTTGTCAAATTTATCCATACAGCTCCTGTAAAATAACCTATATGTAAACATATACTAAACATTCCTGTCAAATTAATCCAAACTTATTGAAATCAACTTAAATAAGGATATAAACATAAACAATTTTCTTTGTCTTAAAAAAACACCCATTAAAGGGGCTTCCCTAGACAGTCAAAAGTGGTTTGAACCCATGAGCCCAGTCCTTTCTAATGACCATTTTTGGTTGTCCCTGACCTGACGCATTGGGTTCATTGGCTTGAACCGACCTCGTCTATTTTATTGACCACTTTGACGTATGGGTTTTTACAGGCGTTGGTTCTTGGTGGTAATGGTGGAATGCTGGATGGTACATGTAAGTCATTTTGGCTATTGTATAGTATAAATCAAGGAACTATATGGTTTTTTTTGTTATATTAGGAAAGTTCGGTCATTTTCAGTGTAATTGTAGGATTTGTGAGAAAGATTAATGGTTGTTAAGGTTGTATGTGTTCATATTTTTGGAACTTTGCATTGAAGTTGTGTACTTTTTTAGATGTGAAAAATGTGATGTATACATATTTATAATTATATGTAGGAGGAACTTATGAAGAGTTGAAGACTATGAATGAAGCTGTAAAGAAAATTAAAGAATGGATAAAGAGGTAAAACCTGAATAACTGTGTTTCATGGTGTTATTAACTATGTCAAGTGCTCATATATGTGATACTTATTGTTTTAAAGAAGACGTATTCTAAGCCTTTGATTGTTGGTTATCATCCTTTATATGAGCTCAACTCTCATATGTTTGTAAATAGTTATCTTGTATGGAGACAGTTATTTTAATGTAACATTAGATATGAATTTGACACCTAATGATTTGTTTGTCTTTGTTTTGTTAGTTTTTTTCTTGAAAAGTTGTTATATTAGATGTACCGTAATGTTTTAAGTAATTGACATTTTGTTAATTCTTATTATCTCCTTATATTGTAATTCAATTTTTAGTATGATTTGGATTGCTCTAGAACAATTCTTTAGGAAAGTTGTTTATATAGAAGTTTTTTACGAAGAGATAGATACCGTTTGATTGTTGTACGTTATGTTTTATTTAAAAATGTTGTTTGCAATATGAAGGTAGTAGAGAAAAAGAAAAAATACAACCACTAGCTTAGCCTAGTGGCATAGGTATATATCCAAGACTTTACTAAAATGGGGAGGTCTGCGATTTAAGTCTCACTTGTAACAAAAAAAAGGGATCCATATTGGGCCAGGGGGTTTTCTTACCACAGTCTTAGTTTTCATGTACTTATCAATTTTTTGTTATATAACTATGTGTGTACTTGTATTTTTTTATTCCAATTACATTTTGTAGATATAAGCGAGCATGTCGGAACTTTCGTTTGTCATAATAATGTTGGAGATAATGCCAAGACTTCCAACAATTGATGTTCTGTATAAGCTTGTGTGCAAAGATTTGTAAATGTCATGTCACAGTTTTGGAAAAAATATTAAATATTCTTTTTTTGAATTATGCAACCTTAAAATATTATTAAGGAGTTTAATGATATCTATACCAAAAAAATTTTCTTATACACGTAAAGTAAAGAAAGTCTTCTATATAAGATATTTGTAATAGTAAAATGTGCATTTCGACCCTTTTTATATAAAAAAAAATTAAATATGTTAAACAAAATATGTCAGACAGCCCCGGTCACCGGACATGTATAAAACTAGTTAATAAATGCCATTAAAAGGTGTCTGATAAGAAGATATGGAAGGACTAAAATACCACTCAAAACCTAAATTAGTGACACAAAATTTAAATGTTATTAAAAACTTGTGTCAAATAAATATGGCATACGCAAAGTGTCACTAAAAACCTAAATTAGTGGCACAATAGTTAAATGTCATTAAAAGTGTGTGCCACTAAATGACTTTTTTTGTAGTGAAATAAAATTGTTGGTGAGTGGCGGTGGTGGTGGGTGGTGGGTGATGGCGGCGGTGGTGATTGGGGGTGGCGGTGGCGAAGGTAGGAGGTGGTGGTGGGTGGTGGAGGAGGCGACAATGGTGGTGGTGGTGGGAGGTGACGGTGGGTGTGGTGACGGGGGCGGTGGTAGGAGGTGACGTGGGTGGTGGCGATGGTGGGAGGTGGAGGTGGTGGTGGTAGGTGGTGGATGGTGGCGGCGAGAGATTGCGGTGGGTGGTAGGTGGTGGATGGTAGTAGGTGGTGGCGGTGGGTGGTGGTGGCGGTGGTGGGAGGTGACGGTGGGTGGTGGTGGAGGCGATGGTGGCAGCGAGAGATTGCGGTGGGTGGTGGAGGCGGCGACGGTGGTGGTGGGTGGTGGAGGCGGTGGTTGAAGGTGGTGGTAGGAAGGTGGTGGGCGGTGGTTGGTGGTGGTGGTAGGAAGGTGTGGTGGTGAGGAAAGGTGAAAGTGGGGATGAAAAAAAATGGGGGGGAGGAATGGAATGAATTTGAGGGATTTAGAGGTAATGACATTCCTTGTGGAATGGGTGATTCCATTCCATCGTCCAACCAAACACCATTTTTTCATTCCCTTGTAATCGTCCATTCCATTTCACCTCCCATTTCTGTATACCAAACGCACCTAAGTTTTTGGTTGGTAAACTTTAAAAGTGCATTGGATTGTTTAAAAAACAGAAATGACAAAATTACCCCATAAATCCCCTTTAACCCCTTGCAACCCACCTCTCTTGAACGATTTGCGTGGACCTTTTCTTCAACCTCTGGCATCGTATCTTCTCTTGCCCACCTACAAAACCATCACAACAGTGATCATTTAATTCGTTTTAACTCCAATGATTAACACAACTTTTTAATATACATTGATGCATTCCGGTCCCTTCGGATATCAACAATTGGATTCCCAACAAATTTCTGGAACGAATTTGTGCACTTTTCTAGAACGAATGGTAAACCGTACGAAGAAGTCACAACTGGGTTCCAAATCGAATCGATTTTGAGGTTTCTATGAACTTTCTTGTGCTTCACCATCACCAGGACGAACAATTTTGAAATTTCTGGAATGAAGCTTCTATGGAACGAATTTTATGGCTATGGAACGAACAATTTTGATAACCACGGTCAATCTATTGATTTAGCATTAATTTCTTCATCTGATTTGATTTGGCAGATGCTGGATGCTTTATATCTTGTTTCGTGGATAATTGAAATTAATTCTTCTATTGTGGATACTGAAAATGTGACACCCATATCCCGGATCACCTGGAATGCCGGTCACTTGTCGGATTTACTTATGAACATATAGTAATAAGAGAAACATACACAGCGGAAGACTTTTAAAACGTTATTTGTTTATAAAACTTGTCTTAGAACATTCTAAAGAAACTACATCATAATACTAATGTCAGTCTTAAGCTTGGATGTCAGATAGCCTGCTCATGATGCCTCCTTCCCTTTACTACTTGAGGTTACACTTTTACTTGACACACATGCTTAAACGCGAGTCAGCTTATGCTGGTGAGTTCTGAATTTAAATCAAAACATCTTTGATCCATTCAAATAGTTTGTATATGACATGTTTTAAACATCACTTTTACCTTTCACATGTGTCCTTACCCAAACATAACATTTATTCTTGCACAACTTATATCTTAACATGATTCGTAAACCTCTTATGTGGTCGTCACCACTTTCCATAATCTTTATAAAGGGTCCAGTTCATTCCCTTAAATTGGATATAGAAAGGAGGAGTCCGAACTTGACCATCACCGTCATTCTTGGTCTAAATCGGTTCCGATAAAGGTAACATGTGTTTGCTTGGTCTGCTAATTTGAATAAAACTCCAATACACCCAATCATATTTTCTGGCTTTCTTAAACATATTATAAAAATTAAACTAAAAATATCTCCCATTGTGTCATCTTCCTGGACCTAACATCACACAATCATATTTTCTAGCTTTCTTTACATCATCCTAGCCATTTGGGGTGGATTTATCACTGTGATGACCATTTTGCTGGGCTAGAAGATCAATTTCATTTCGAAAAGCTGTGAGAAAATCAATGAGATCCTTCAATATGAAAATCGGGTTTAATGGGAATAGAATTGATGGTACAAATATGGTGTCCAAAAGGATGTTCATCTGCTTCTTATTGCCTCAAAAGAACACCGAGTTAAAGAAACTAAAAACTAATAAGTTAAATATAAATTTTTTTAAACAAGGGTAAAACAATAATTGTTTATGATATTACAATGAGTAAATATGATATTAATGCACATGTTTATTTCGATGGTTGCCCTCTAGATCAATCAAACATCTTTGAAATGGTTAGAAACTTTATTTGTAAGACTGTTCAAACTAGAACAAATTGTATAAGGTTGAAAGTGACAAATTGGACATTACCTGAGGACATCCTTGTAATTTAGTATTTAAAGTTTGAAGAGTGACAAGATCTACGATGCAAAATCTTAAAAACATAAACAAAAGCCAAAGTCATATATACGCATTCCATTTAAATTTACCTTTTAAAAACACTATTTTTTTCTCTCTAAGTAGTACATTCTTAAAAATAATATGCTCCCGCGATGCTGCGGGAAACACAACATCACAACACACTAACACATACACTAGTAAAGCGCATAATCATGTATTATTATTATTTTTAAATTAAAAAACTAATATCATACTCAAATTAATTTGAATAAAATGCTCGATTTTATAATGTAATTTTTTTAAAATGATAATATATGAAAAAGTTATGACCGTTGAAAAATTGTGAGAAAAGTTTGTTTTAAAAAAAGTCAACCAGATGTATTAAAGAGTTGTACCTTGAGATTTAAAACTTGTATTTAATTAAAAAACTTTAAATTATGATGAAGTTACTTTTATGTATTTTCGATATGTATTATAATATAGTATAGATTGTTACGTTTACACTATCATCACTTTTTATATCTTTTTTTTAACCAAATTAATTATACTAAGCTATTGTTTTAATTTCATATATTTAAAATAATAAAATATATTTTAGAAATACAAATTAAAAATTACAAAAAAGATTAATATATATAAAAGAAAATTGCAATATAGATATAGGGATGCGTAATAATATTGAAGTATTTTTAAATTTATTAATAAACCTTTTATAATATATTTATATATAAAAAACAGAATTAAAAAAAATACAAAACCGAACCCCTCGGTCCCACCCAATCCTCGTCTGACACCATTTGTGGCCATTAATGCCATGCGAAAAATTTCTCATGGACGCAGGGCTCCAATGGCCGGCCGTCCCACGGAAGAGCCACGTAGGCTCACCGATGCCTACTAACGCCGACATTAGAACATCTCGAGCCATCGGCTTCGGACGAACAAGTAGAGCCGATGTGGTATCTGAATCTTGACATTGGAGGTGTCATCCGTTTGTGTGCTTTTGTGCATCCGTCCGCTTTTTCATACGAGGGAGCGGATGGGTTAAGGTAGGCCCTGACACACACATATATATAAAAAAAATTAAAAGAATGTTTGAAAGTAGACGTAGTAACATTTGAGAGAGAATATAAGTATGTTTGAAAGATGAGTAAAAAGCTATTGTAACAACTAATATAAGGCGCTTGAATGCCTTTGAAAATGGATTCACTAGAGATATGTTAGAATAAGAAATGCTCTAAAAGAGGTGATTAGAATTGCCTTAAAAAAGATGTAGTTTTGTTTAGACTTTAGAGTGAATTCAAAACCAAAAATGTACAAGTGTCAACTGGCCTTGCCAGTGGACCTATTGTTAGTTGTAACACATGATCTGCCAATGGAAAAGGGGATCATCCCACACCCTGTAGCGGATGAGGCATATGCGGGTCCCTCTGTCCGGGCATCTGCGGCAACGGCACCGGGACCCAAACCTGGTCCTGGACGGCCCCTACGAACCGAAGGCTCTGCGGGAATCGGTGCGTGATGCGCATGCCGCTCGCCGTGCGACGGTCTAATCGGACAGGGGGAATGGCCGGTAACATCGCAGGCTCATGCACATCAAATGGCGTAACCGACCGCATGATCTGAGTGATGAAAGCACCGCCACACAAAAGCCCGCGCTTCTGCCGCATATAGGCAGATGCAAAATAAAGCGCCATGCAAGTGGATAGGTCGCACCGCCTGCCAGTAAGCAGGCAATAGAGAAAGAAGAGGTCTCTATCAGTGCACCACTCACGGCTTTTTAGACGCGGTGCAATCGACGTCGAAATAAGCCGGTGCAAATATCTATACATAGGGTCTCTAATCCCCGAGACCCTCCCCTTGGTACCCAACCAAGGACTATCTGAAATCAAACCCCAAAAAACAAGGAGTTCTTCCTTGTCCACCTCCGTCACCGCCTCGGTGAAAAGTGGCGTGACCGTCTCAGGCTCGTGGTACAAGCCCGTCGTGACGGCCCACTGACGGAGGGTCTGACGGTAAACAGTCCAATGAAATATGATCCGGCTCCATATCCGGCACCTCCCCGGGAAGAGGCTCCGGCCCAGCCTCTGAGTAGATGAACGTCGAAAGAAACTCGACGACCACCTCTCGGAAGGTCTCCGTGAATGAAAGATCAAAAAGACGTGACAATGGCGTGTCCTGGCCGATGATAGCCCTAGCCCGCTCGGCCTCCTGTACCTCCTCCAGAAGCCCCCAATCGACCGTCGTCCCTGGGCCCAACTGCACCTCACGGAGCTTCTGGCACCGGGCATACGCCTCCGAATCGGCCGAAAAATCCAGAAAATGGTTGTTCGCAAGATCGTCTAGCTGCTCCTTGTGAATATCATCATCATAATCCGCCATATCTGATAATAATAAATTATTTTTATTTTAAATAATAATAATAATATATTGTTTTTATTTTAAATAATAAAAATAATTTTTTATCTTAAATAATAATAAATAATAATAATATATTGTTTTTATTTTAAATAATAAAAGTAATTTTTTATTTTAAATAATAAATAATAATAATAATATATTGTTTTTATTTAAAATAAAAAAATATTTGTTTTTTAAACCTATACGCCACGTATAATACGTGGCGTATAGGCTGTTACCGGGTAACCAAGCGATACGCAGGCAACCCAAGCCATACGCAGGGCTGTTACCGGGCAACCCAAGCCATACGAAGGTCAACCAAGCCATACAAAGGCCAAGTTGCCAAGAACATGAGCCATACGCAACGTATAGTACTATACGTGGCGTATGACTTCATCTTCTTCCTCAGATGAACTATACGCCACATATGGTGCTATACGTGGCGTATAGAGCTTAAGTTTCAATGATAAAAAGCCCTAATCTACCCAGTTTTACCCACTAATCATCAATATAAACCTAACATTATTGATCGGGAGTTGAGATACGTACCTTTGCGAAGTTTTTTTGAGACGACAATCGAAATCAAAGAGGTATTTGGACCTGGTTGCATATGTGTTTGTGTGGGTTTGTTGTGGATCGTTTAGGACTGTACGAGGCATCATCCGGCTTAATCAGAAGGCTATACGCCACGTATAGGGCAATACGTGGCGTATAGCCACCAACCTTTAAAAATAGTTAAAATACAATTTTAAACAAACATCATCCGTGATCCGTGACGTATTGTGGAAATCTAGATCTATTAGTAGCCATTATTTTCTTAAATCATTCAATACGATCACTGTATATTTTTTCCCATTCTACTGCATCATCATTTCGGTACACATTCCAAAGTGCATTCGGCGTGGGAATCGGAAAATCTCCTTCTAACTTGACGTGGATGAAATGAGCCCTGTTGACGTAAACTAACGATACGATTTGATATTGAGCGTGAACGTTTGGACCAAACCACAATGGAAAAAATGTTTGATTACCGGCGATGCTTAAAAGATGAACAATCACCCCAAATCTTTGAGCAATTAGGAGTCCGGTGTATGGCATCGACATCCAACGACTAACTGGAGCGGCTTTCACATCCTGCCAATCTATCGTGTGACGTAGCTTATCGTATTCTTGAAAGGAGACTCTGTCAAAAACAGTTCTCCACCATTCTTCTTTATTGTCCATCTCCTGTAGAAGTTGTTGTCGGATAAAAAGCCATCGGTTTTCATTTAACCCTAAGCCCAAAGCTACCGATCGAAAACCACAGTTTCCGTCGGGATTTACATCCTGTATATGTGAAATGTACGGATAAAATAAAGATGGTATCGAATCCTTAAAACAATTTATATTGTTAACCGCATCTTTCCCCATAATCAATGGAAACCCAAGATGAGCGTTATCATCTTGTGGTTGCTTTCCTTTACCCTTCGTTGAACGACGGTGTTGAATAACCGAACTCGCTTGTCTAGAGTCTTGTGACGCAATGGACGACTTGTGTCTCGCAGGGTCACATTTGCTTTGTTGGGATCCTATGAATGAGTTGTTTCTCGCGACATCCTGTTTCCTTTGTTGTTGCTTTTTCAAAGTTGGACGACCACGAGTATCTTCTTGTACCACATGCGCTTTCTTGTTACTTTTGCTCGGAAAGACCACCCTGCGATTCTCGACAGCATACTTCTTTTGACCTGATCGGGTTGTGACATAATTTTGTTTCTCACTTGACCAAGTACTTTATCCACGTCTACATTTTCATCATCGACAAACGACGGTTTTAAATCAAGTTTCCTCCAGAAGACGTTCAACGCATCTAGCGAGATTCTGCCACCTGTATTAAAACGAAATAGTCAGAACAGTTTGAAAATATAAAAAAAACAAGATAAATAGTCAAAACAGTTTACCTGTAGCTTCGATATTTGCCAGACGACAAGCTCACGACAACCCACAACTACTGAAAAGTTGGCAACCACACGTTGCATTTTGTTTCCGTATATGTGATAACTTGTACCACTCGTTTTCTAACAAATTTAGAGCTTTATGTGAAACTTTACCGTGCAGGTTATCAAACAATTCAATAGCTATGTAGCTGTCCATTTTCCTTATGAGGCTTGTTCCAAACCCAAACTGTAATTGATAATATTGATCTGTTACAATTTCATCAACAAACCCAACAAGTCTTTCTAGCGAGCTGTTAGCATTTCTAAGATAGCTCTTTAAGAGCGAATGCTGGCTCTAGACTCGGTTCGTTGTATGTTGACCAAAATTGAGGTTTCTGTTGGACCATGCGGATACAAACTTTTTTTTATACGGGTCCAACCAATTTTTAGTCACATAATCTATAACTCCTGGAAAAATATTAAATATTCAAAACTTACTTCCTCGTTTGGCTACATACAGTCGTTCGTAAAGCCGGTTGAAGCTGTACTGGTATATATTTGGCGTGGGAGACTCACACAATACCGACCATGAATACTTGAAATTTGCACAATCTTCGTCTGTAAATGATGCCTTGCAATGTTTTACGATATTCTCGTGTATGTGCCACCGACATAGGTTCTTGGAACAGTCCGGAAATATTTTATCACACGCGTTCATTAGAGCTTTGTCCCTGTCTGTTACTATCACACGCGGCTCCATACACTTTTGCAACATTACTTTTATTTGCAGTAGCACCCAGATGAAGTTTTACTCCCGTTATTTTGATATAAATGCATGAGCGACGCAAAACGACTGGTTTGTGGAGGTCACACCGACCACTTGGACTAATGGAAGTCTATACATGTTTGTTTTGTACGTTGCGTCGATCATCAACACATGCGGGAACGCACGCCACATCTCGTACGATTTCGGATGAACAAATAATATCTCCTCCACAATATTTGTGGCGGGATCTTCCCGAGTATAGTAGACGTATTTTTTAGAAGAAAGCAGATTTTCCAGAATCTGCATTGGAGTTTCACCGACTCTCGTTTTGTTTTTTATCTTTTGTATCGCATTATAAATGTCCTTTTTAATGCAACTACTCTCTGGGTTTTGTTCCCTTATAGTTGCCAGAATGTTTCGTGGCAACATGTTTTGTGAATACAACTTCGCCACCAAAAGTTGTTTAGACTGAGACAGTCTCCTCGCAAACGAGTGCGCCTCAAGATGTTGACTAGGATCGTGGTTATGACTGTCATCCTTCACCGTTAATTTCCAATCACAAGTATTTTCTTGGTACTCTCCTTCCAATTTAAAGGGACAACGTATTTTCTTGCTACCGGCACGTCTAACCGTGGCAGTAGATGCACGTTCGCCGTGACGGTCACACACAAGCGACACCTTGATAAACGGTTCCGTCGGATCGTCGTCTTTTCTCCTCGATCGTCGGGTGACAAGGACGTAACCATTCTCACGTCCTCTCCGGATAGCCCAATCCACCAATTGTTCACGAGACTGAAAATTCTGGTCAGTTTTATACGACACGTTTTGATGGTTTTGTTCCTCGTATTCGGAGTCGTCGGTTTGTTGTGTCGGGTAAGAGACTTCACCGCACACGAAGTCGTCAGTTTGTTGTGTCGGGGAAGAGACTTCACCGTATACGTAGTCGTTCGTGGGTTGTGTAAGGTAAGACGATTCACTGTATACGAAGTCGGGATTGCTCAGTGGCTCGTTCAAATCTGGAAGCCTTACCCGTTGATTAGAATAAACATCGGACGAGACCTCCTCCCAGTTCACCTCTTGAACGCCAGAACTTTGCGGGTTGTTTCCCAGCGACTCGTTAGAATATACCTGAAAACCGTAGATACCATCCCACCACCAAGACATGTTTATAATTTTTGAGAGATTCTTTGAAAAAATTTTGAACGATATGTTTGAATGAAAATTTTGCATGGTTAAATACACAAAATTTGGGCCCTATACGCATCGTATAGGGCAATACGGTGCGTATAGGATTCGGGTCAAACCTGGTCAAACATCGTATACGCATCGTATAGTGCAATACGATGCGTATAGGGTACGAGGTACTTTCTGTAACTAGTCAACCATCACATCGCTATACACCGCGTATAGATCTATACGGGGCATATAACGATGTGATGGATGACTAGTAGCAGAAGGTACCTCGTACCCTAAACTGCATCGTATTGCACTATACGATGCGTATAGGGTTGGAATGACCAGGTTGTACGAGGATGTCGAGCATGGAAAATTGTGAAGGGCTATACACATCGTATTGCCCTATACGATGCGTATATGGCCAAGTCCAAATAGTAATTCCTGTGTGTCATTAGTAGTCCCCTAAATTAAGCTATTCACCAAAGGCTTCTAGGCTTCTAGTCTAATGGTGTTAGAACCACGATTAATGGGTAAGTGAGTTAGACGTTCCAAAATATGTATGGGAAGGATCAATTAGTGATTTAATGCGTTTTACACTATAATGTAAACATACAAAATTAGCTAAAAGTTAGAAAAATCAATAATTAACGAAATCAGAGTCTTTATTGAAGGATTTCGGGTATAGCGGCTAGACAAAACCACTATACGCGTTTGGACATGATCTGGCTCGTCGTGACCTTTCTGTCTGTTGGTTATGGCCCCGTAACTCCGTAGCCCTAGTTATACCTGTTTTAAGTATGGGCCTTTTCTACCATGTTTTCCTATCTAGCACGTCTATGTAGGATTCCTGTGTTGGTATAGCTCACTATTTCGATTAACCCATGAAATAAAAAGAGGAAATGAAACGTAATTTGATGTTTAAATAGCCAAACAAATACTCGTAAAAAATCGAAGAGAGTAAACACCTTATTCCCCCTAAAACTTACGATTCAACAAGAAGACCAAGACTCTTTGCATGACTCAATCACAACATAAACAAACACATGTTTTTTATGACATATTTCATGACTCAACACTGATTAGATGTGACCCATCCAAACAAAACGGTCAGCTCCATGAATTAGTATCCATGACCCGTACCCGTGGACCCGTCAACAAACGATTAACTCAACATCCCCAACCTTGGGATTAGCTCCTCATTAGTTTGTCAGCACGGACGACATAATACATTGATAGAGGATTTCGAATCATGTTGAACGGTAAACGTCTTTCTATCTTGACGTTCCTCATCCCAAAATTCTGAGCAATCTGATGCACCATTTTCCGTTTGGACCGGATGATCACCTCTACTTTTCATGGGGACGAGTTTAACTTCAAGCTTACCGCCTGTGTAAAATGAAATCGTATTGCATTGTGAATTCAACCATGTCGCCTGCCTTAACGAACTAAAGGAAACATATCCTATATATGTTGGAGGAGGAGGAGGATGAGGGAATAACTCGTTTCGATAACTACACTCGCCCTCGTCTATCTCCTGCTCGATAGTTATCGTAACATATGGTTCCTGGTAGTCGATAACAGTGTGTATTAAGAACCCACAAAACTCATTGTACCAATTATGTGGAAGCTGCAATACAAATCTACTCTGTGAAACTTGGCTAGGTCCAGACATTTGTAAAACCCGATGTTCAAGAGCTAGACTCATAAAATGATGCTCGATAGCATTTCCCTGCCACAAAAATAAATCAAAAACATAACAATAATTGATTTTTGATTGATTAATATTATTCTAATTTGTGTGCTTGGGTTTGGGTTTATATAAATATTGAAATTCAAACACTAGTAGAAAAAACGATTTTGCTACAAAAAATTTCCTATGCAAAATTTGTGTCACAAAGTGCGAAACATTTGCGATCAAATAGTGTTGAAAACGAAAACCTTAGTGTTTGTCGCAAATGTTAATAACCGTATAATTGTAATAGTATTAAAAAATAAAGTTAATCCTAATAAATATAATTAAGAAGGTGTGTCGGAAATGCATAGGAAAGTCTGACGCAATTTTCTTGTAGCAAAATGGTCGCAAATTCTGTAGGAATTTTGTAGCAAATCTCTTCCGACAAGTGTTTTGAGACAAAAATATTTTATCGCAAATGCGTCGGAAAATCGTGTTTCCGACGAAAATGTGCGTAACAAATCAATTTTTTTAGTAGTGAAAAGGTAAAGACTAACCTGGCTCATGGAATCTGTTAGTTTCTGATCACCACTAGTACCTAGTTTATTCTTTCCCATAAGTGAAACTTTCCATAACCATTTACAGTTTGACATATCTTCAACAGTTTCAAGTGAGTAACAATAATCCGCTCTAAGAACAGCTATATTTGATGGGAGCTCAGACAACTCTACAAGGCTATTGCACAATGACACATCAAGCCATTTGAGCTGAGGAAATTGCTCGGAGCTAAAAGTTAATCGCAAAAATTTATTCCAACTTAGATCGAGTTCTTGTAAATTCGGCAAGTCCCAAGCGTTCCAGTCGATATCTTCATCTCCCAACTGACAATTGCTTAGAATCAACTTCCTCAAGCCTCTGCTTATAAATTGTAATCCAATGTAGGTAAAGAAAAAGCTTGTAACATATTGTCTATAGGATGCAACTTGTTTGTTGCCCTTTGAAAGTTGGCTGCACTTTGAGATCGAAAGAGTCTCGAGTTTCTTTATTGCAGTAATGGATGGAAGCGTCTTAAAATTGTCACAACCTGATATAAGTAAGAAAACAAGACTTTCCAAGCGCGCAATTGATGGATGAATCTCTTCTAAAAGTGGACATCGATAAAGCATGAATCTTTGAAGATTTGGAAGTCCACCAAAATTTGGTGTCATGGTTAGGTTCTTTAAACCATGAAGTTTGATCATCTTTAAATTGGGTAGAGACTAGTACATAAAAGTGCAAATTTGTCAAAAGGTTGCCATATTCATATATATGATAGAGAGTGTATGGAAATTGGGTAAAGACCGGTACATAATCCATCATCGACTTTTTACCGTTGCAAACTAGGCGTTTGTGACAGTTTTGACCGTCGCAAAAGCCTATTTTGTAGCAGTACATGTGCATTCATACCCACATCAGATGGATCATTCACTACTAGAAAACATACATATTTTCTACAAAAGTTTCTGACAAGTTACCAACAGAAGAAATTTCTCACAAGTTAGCGAGAACTTTTCGACTAAACAAAAACAAAAAATTAACCATCAGATTTCCTACAATTTTCAGAAAAATTCATTAAGTAAGTTAACTTATTTATTTAAATATAATCATCGGAATATTGTTGAAAAATTACCTACGAAAGCCTTTGTCGCTAATTCGTCGGAAAATTAGTCGGGACTTTGTCAGAAAATACATTTCCTACGGGGTTTTCTCCAACAAACACTTTTTGTCGGAAACTTGTCGCTAACGGCCAATTCCGACAAATTTACCACAAAACTGTTGTCGCAAAATTTTCATTTTTTTAGTAGTGAGATTTCGTGGAAAATTTGTCGGGATTGATCGTTAGCGACAAGTTTCCGACAAAAAAGTGTTTGTTGGAAAAAACCACGTAGGAAATGTTTTTTCCAACAAAGTCCGGACTAATTTTCCGACAAATTAGCCACAAAAACCTTTCGTCGGTAATTTCCGACAATATTCTGACGATTATAATAAATAAATAAGTTAACTTATTTAATAAATTTGTCGGAAATTTGTAAGAATTCGTATAGTTACTTTTTTGTTTTTGTTTTGTCGGAAAGTTGACGCAAACTTGTGTGAAATTTCTTTTGTTGGTAACTTGTCAGAAACTTTTGTAAGAAATATACATGTTTTCTAGTAATGATTTCAAAGGTTTTTTTATCTGTGTTATTTTGCATATTATTTCATAGTGGATGCCATTTGATGTGATGTTTACGATTGGTAAGTGCATCACACAAATGACCCATGTAATTTGATTAAATTGCATGTGTAGCCTTCATGTTTTAAAAATTAAAAAATTAGCTTAAACGTTTGTGACCTAGTTTGCTTTTAGCCCCTGGCGTTAATACCAATTAGGTTTTAATGGAAAATTAGCCCATATGTCATCCACGTGACTTATGATTGCAAATGTAATCCTAAAAATGAGTTAAAATTTGTAAAAATCTATAAAAATCAGTAAAACCTTTACTGACTTTTACAGTTAAAACTAATGAGATGTCAAAATGTTAGCTTAAGATGTATCTTTTTGAAATAATTCAAACAATTTCTTTTATCAAAGCATATACTGAGTTCATTTGTATAAATAAATAAAAATACATACTTAGCTATCTATAAATTAGTTTTAATATATAATCATTTTAATAAAAATATTAAATACTTAGATTTTACTTGCTCTCATCGATTTTTGATCAATCAATAACAATTACCTTATAACCATTCCAAAGTTGTCTTTGCTCGCCGCCACTTAATGTTAGACAACAAAGTCCCCTTTGCGGAAAATTTATTGGTAGTGAACTCGCGTGATAACCTCTCCAGTCAACCCATCGAAGGTTCCTCATGTTTGCAACAACATGGTGATTATCTTGTGGTAATGGATCATACATATCAGAAATAATTCTTATTGCTTCAATCTTGAGAAGTTCCTAAGATTGAGGAAAAAAGATGTAAGGATTGAGTTAATATATATATGCAAAGCTAGCTTAAGCATTACCGTTGTTGGATCCATAGCACATATGTTTTGTACATCTTCCACTTTCCAAACTCTAGAATGTTTTTCTGGATTCTTAGGATCTTTCCCTCTAACAATATAGTGTCCCATTTCTTGTATCAAATCATGCATATCAAACCTACCATCTGAAATCGTTATAAGAGCTTTTTGTATCAACACCTTTAAACCTATAACAGGGTAAAACTCACAAACATCAAGGATATCCATTGCCTCATCTTTCTTTTCTCCCCTAAAAAAACATACAATATCAAGGAACAACTCTTTATCCACAGGTTGAAGTCCATCAAAGCTAATTTTAAGCTTTTCTACAATATCCGTATCCGGGATCTTTTTCAATCTATCTAATGCACTCCTCCACTCATTCATATCTTTGTCACATAGAAAAGAACCCAAAACTATAAGTGCTAAAGGGAGCCCACCAGCATAAAAAACCACATCTTTTGAAAGCAACTCGTAATCTTTTCTAGGTCGGTAGTCTCGAGGTGCATGCTTGTAGAACAGCCTCATACCTTCTTCATCATCCAACAACCTAATATTATGTATCACATTTACTTTATGAGCGTTTAATAAATTACTATCTCTAGTTGTGATTATTATTCTGCTTCCTTTACCAAACCAATCAGGTGATCCTGCTAGATCCTTTAGGTGGTTAAGGTGATTCACATCATCAAGAACAATTAAAACCTTTCTATGGCATAACCTGTCCTTTAGCATATCTCTTCCTTCCTTAACACTCTCTACTTCTACATGTTCTTGTTTCAAAACACGAGAGAGAATTTTTTCTTGCATTTTTCTCAAACCATACTTACTCGATTCCTCTCGTATATTTTCAACAAAGCAACATCCATCAAACTTACTAGAGAGTTCATTACCACCACCCCCAACCCCCCATATTCCAATCATACGCACGTCACATGACCCAATTTCTAACTTTGATTTCAAATCTTGGACACGGGTCTCTATACCAATGAGGTCTTCATTAACATTTGAGATTATGGGGATCAATTTGCTTACAATTGTATTAACAATTTCTTTGATGCCTTTTGATTCATGGCTGCACATTGGAAATGTTAGAATAATTAGCATAACTACATATTGAAAGTACAAGTAATTTGTCCCACAAAATAAGGGGAAAGAGTCCTATATATCAATTAATTTCATATGAAAATAAAGAAAGGTCAATGAGTCGATATCACAAGTACTTGTAATGAATATAAAATTGATCTCTTACTTAATTATCTACAAGTCTATAACCACGATATAAAATACAAATGTAGTGCATATTTGTCGAACATTAAATTGTAATGACTCAAATTCTTGATGAATGAAGTCAATATATTGTTAAACAATTGGTATAACAAATTTACTAATGCATTTACATGATAACGCTCGTCTCTAGATCAAAGTAACTCAACTTTATAAAGGATTGTATATATTTGGGTGTCGTCCATGAACAATACACACCACTGTATATAGAGATAGAACCCTAACCCTGATGGGTTTAACCCTAATGTGTTTACCCTTAACTTACTGTACAATATTTATTATACCCCTGCAATTTGAACGAGGGAAGACGAACATTCATACTCATGTGGAAATTGACAAACATGGATGTCGAAAAACCTTTGGTGAAGATGCCAACATATTGGGAGGATGATCGAATATGAAGAACTCCAAGCTGACTAATTGTCACTTTTTCCAACATAAAGTGAGTGCATGTTCTTTTATGTTGATATTGAACTAGATAAGTACAAATAGACGATAATGACGTTGTCACAATAGGCAATGAAGCCACAAAGTAAAAGACAATTAAGCTTAAGAAGTAGATTGCGCTCAAACATGTCTCGGCTATAGCGTTAGCGACTCCATGATACCGAACTTCAGCAATGAAGTCAGAGAACATTGCTTGACGTTTGGAAGACCAAGATAAGATCTTATTGCACAAGAATACATAATGTCGAGTAGTGGATCGATAGTATCCGAACAACATCCCTAATCGGTTTTTATTTTTTACCAAAAACGTTGTAACTGTTTACTTTATATAGAGAACGGATCATTTGAGAATTTCTAAATATTTTGAGAACTCTTAAAAAAACTCTTTCCTGTATATATATATATATATATACGCTATGGTGAAAACCCTCTAAATTCTATGTAACATACGTAACATCTTTGAGAATTCTAGGTAACATACGTAACATCTTTAAGTATATGTAATTTTTTTGGAATAGCTTATATATTTAATTTCATTACATTTGAAAAAAAATATTCAAAAAACCGCCGAGTTTTTTTTTCAAAAAAATTTTTACCAAAATTTTACATATGTAGCATTTGTGTTACGTATGTAACATGCTGGCATACGATGTAAAACCGCTGATTTTTATTTTTTTTTTTGTGACGAAATTGCATTAAAAACGACTTAAAAAAACTTGTGGGTTTTCATGGGTTTTCTCAACATAAATGGATTTTTAATTTATTTTGTATTCTAAAAGTTTTTAGGGCTATATATTAAATTCACCGTTTTATTTTTTTTAAGGCAAATTTATTTAATTTCATAGAAGTGACACTTGAACCTATGACCCCTTAGTGTTTAAAGAGGATTTTCTGTACAACCCCAATGACTAAATGTACACTTCTATTAAAACTGTGTTTACCTATACAATAAGTTTAACATGATGAAACTTACCCATTGGCAATGTACTTGGATTCCCAACCAGCAAGGTTACCCGCATCCATAAGTGCTTTTCTCCATGAGTCAACTTTTTGGTTGTTCTCCAACTCATGTTTTGCAAATGCTTCTTTATATTTCCCCTTTTGTTTCCTCACATCTGATGGATCCACATGATAGAATATAGGCAGAACGATTTGCCCTCTCTCATTTTTGCCTCTCATAATATATTCAACTTCATCCAAGCACCACGAAGAATTGGCATAGTTCTCGGAGAATATGATGACGGCAATCCGTGATTCGTCGATAGCCTTAAAGAGGGCTGGACCAATGGTCTCGCCACGAGGAAGTGCTTCGTCGTCTTTGTAAGTGTGGATTCCTTTTTGAACAAGAGCCTCATAGAGGTGATCCACATATGTCTTCCTAGTATCTTCTCCTCTAAAACTGAGAAAAACATGATATATCCAGGATTGAGAAGAAGATGGTGAAGAAGCCATTGTTCTCTATGGGTACAATTGTAATTTGTGTATATAATTTACAAAAGGAAAATGGGGATTTAACTTAGATGAATAATTGGAAGTGACATATATATAAACAGAGAGAAAGATGTTCATACTTTGAAGGAAAGAGAAAAAGTAGAGATAGAATTGTCTTCTACCACTCATGTCACTTTCAATGGAATTTTCCTATTTTTGCTCCAAGTGAGAAAATGTAAAGATTTTCTTAAAAGTTTGATGCTTTAATCGTTTTTATTCTTTTTTGTTGTGTTAATCTAAACCCCATTCCTTTTAAAATAATAAGTATATATGCTCTCATGTATAAATTGTAACACTCCAATAAATATATACCAAATACACCTTAATTTTCAACATTCACAAAACCCGTTTTTGAGATATTGTGACGGTACCAACCGTATTTGATTTTATTAAAAAGGAGAAATAATAAAAGGGTTTCGACGGAAATCCGTGACAAATCTGTCGGAATTAATCCGACGGCCTTGTCTGTAGGAAAATATCCGCCGGTTTAATCCATTTTTCTAGTAGTGTGAAACTTTATGTTTTTTAGTGTTATAGAGACTTGGCGATACTTGAGTGCTTAGGAGCTACAGAAACTTGTTGAAATTTGATTAATTAGGTTATTTCTTAGTAATTTCGTTATTAAACAGAAAGTATTTATGAATTTTAAAGAATGAACGTTGACAAAAAGGGCCCTGGATTTTAAGTTTACTTTCGGCCCCAAAACCATATATGTTACATCAATGTGATACTTGTGTTACATCAATGTAACACTTATTTACATTACATTAATGTGATACTTGTGTTACATCAATGTAACACTTCTTTACGACATTCGATATTGGTGTAGTAAGTTCGATCAATGTTGGGGGGGGGAGGGACTTACTGGGTCATGGTTATGGGTAGTTAGACCCTTTGTGGGAAATTTTCGGTAATGTGGGTTACCAACCTGTTATTAAACGATAAATCGTTTTATAAAGAACCGATATGTCCTGAGTTCATTTAAATGACATTTGTGATGAAAAGGTTTCTGTTTATTGTAAATCGTTAGAACTCAATCAGCGTATCTGACTTTGTATGTACATTAGACTGTTTTGCAGGTGAGTTCACATGATGATATATATTGCCTTGGGAGCGGTGCTACTCGAATAGGTGTGCATGCATTCGTAAGGTAAGGTTAAGAATGATAATGATTTTAAAAGATAATTACTATTTTGATTAAGACTTTCGCTGTATATTTTTATAAAGAATTAAGTGTTTTCAAATAAACCATGTGATATGACCCAACAGTAGGATGTCCGGTTTGAGGTCTTACACAAACCATCTTTAATTCTTCAATGTTTCTGATATCTGGTACAAATTGATCCCGTTTTCATGTTTTCTTCAAACTAACCTTCAAACACACAACCAACTCAAAGTAAATGGATTCTTTGCAAATATGATATAAAAAAATGTAATTAACTACAATAAACATAAAGAAATCACCAAACCATTTGTGAGTAAAAGTGTTTTAAAGTCTTTTAATGAATGTTTAGTTAAGGGATGAGATGTTGTGTCCTGAAGTATGGGAAAACGTGTTGGCTAGTGGGTGTGTGAGTGTATGAAGTCCACAATGGTAGCAAATCAGCTTGTGTCGGACCCAACTATATCCAATACTTGCGTGTAGCTAACATTTGGTTTTTCTGTAAAAGTGTCAGTTAGTAAAACAAAGTGAGTAATGTGCAGTGTGAGTGAGTTAGTGTGGCGTGATTGAATTTAAACGTGTGTTGTGTGTGGTGTGTTATTGTGGCAACAAACTTATATAGATATGATTATATAAGTTCATCTATGTCAATACAAAAATATCGACTCATTATGTGAACTCCCTTGCACAAGCTCGTTTACACAAAACCAGATTATGTAAATTAACCACACTAGTTCATTTACACCATCTCAATAATAGAACTTACTCGGATGTTTCTTAACTCGAAGTCCAAAATTTTGGTTCGGGCCGAGTCACATAAATAATGATAACTTGTTATTGTAATCGATAAAACTAAGAGCTGTAACTAGATTTTTTAAGATAATCATGACCAATAAAAGATAATACATTGTTCAATAACAATAAAGAAAGAATATTTGAAGTATATAATTGTATTTGATGATCATTTTGTGTTTTACTTTATTTTTCAAATACATGTATATATTGATTTTTAATAAATAAATTAAAAAATCTGAAGGGTCGGAGTTCAAAAATGTAGAAGTCGGTTGAAAAATTGTAACATATATTACAAATAAAATTAAAAAGAAAATCGCAACCCACATAGGTCCACCCATGAGCCGAGGAGACTTTTGAATATTTGAACTTACACATGCTCGGTTTCAATTTTTTATGGTTGTTGGTCAGATCCCACTAACAGTAAATAAGGTTGAAAATATGCATCCAAGAATTGGTTCAGAATTGAATATCAACTCTTCTGATAGACTCCATCATCTTCGTTGACATTTACTGCAACCACAATAATCATAACGTTACCCATTTTAAACTTATTATGCAAAACCAAATGGTCATTTGGCTTGTGCAAGTTTTGCACGATAAATTTGAGTTAAATTAATAATAAAATACCATGACCCTAAAATCTATTAACTTTTAAAAAAACTTAGTTTTGCGATAAAAAAAGACTAGCGGCGCAGCTTGTTGGCCGTTTTCCTTGTATTTCGATAAAAAAAATTGTTTTACTGACATTTCTCTTAAAAGTTCGATTACTTTTTGATTAGAAAACGAGGGTAATGGCTTTAAATGCGTTTAAGGTTATCAAGTTAATATAAAAATTACAGAAAGGATATTTTATATAATGATGATGATTGATTAATTTCTAAAAGAACAGTGCAAAATTAAATTGGGCTTACGTTCTTTTTGTTTTTTTATATATCAATTTGTAGTAGATTAAACCATTGACATTTGATATAAACTACCACACAAGGTCAACTATATATGAAAATAACAAGGAACCTTCAAATGCAGTTGAAACTTCAACTGGTATGAACGTGCTCAGAAACACCACCTCTAGATTTCCAAGTTGGGAGTTGTTTGTACACCACAATCAATCATTTCTTCTAATAACCACTGGGCTTTGGTCCAGTGGTAAAAGGCAATGAAGGTTTGAACAAAGCCACACAATTTCAAACCCGAGTCAAACCGGGTTTTAGTCCGGAGTGCGTTACGCTAACGGGTCTTGGCCGTGTAGCGGCGCAACTGTTGTCAAGTGGCAGCAGGCTCCATGGTTTCCCGGGGAACGCCTAACCCCTCGCTCTGAACCCGCGGGCCCGGTTCAGACAACGTAGTTGTCAGGTGTTGAGGGGTGATGGGTCTCCGACTTGTCAGATATGCGACTGTCACTCAACGAATGAAAGTCGCCGTTAAAAAAAAAATCATTTCTTCTAATATCTTCTTTTGTGATAATGATTTTTGTCGGTTTCATTCGAAAGGACGATCTGCAACATGAATGATGACGGGTACCTCAGATTGGGCTTAATGTGTGGGCCGAGGCCGCGATAGGGTTCAGCCCATGGGCCTAATCCAGCCCACATCCCTCTCCCTATACAAACAAGGCTCGACATTCAGAAAAAGGGCTTCCTCTTCCTTCTCTAATTTCCACTCCTAGAGTTCCTTGTTTCTTTCCCTCTCTGTATTCCATATAAATGCTAGCATACACGGGCAGATTTATGTAATTAGATTTTTAGGCTTGCTTAAGGGTACCCAAATTATTGGGTCACTAATCTAAAAAAAAAAAATACACATAGTTCAATTCAGTTTATTTATCTTTATTTATATTTTTTTTTGGCATAAAAATGTCCGATCTTAGTCCGATCACACGTTAACGAAAAAAATTCGGGCACAGAGGTTTTTTGTATAAATGCGGTCTATCCTAGTTTAACGAACCCGTTTTTTTGCCTCAAAAAATTTCTAGATGTGCCGCTTTAAAACGGACCCCGGGTTTTTACGTCGTATTGAGGCCCTCAAAATGATTGAGCCACCCTTGCTAACATATAGATCATGTACATATGTATGTTTGGTTATGGATACTATACCGATATAACCGTCCGAGGTGGTTCCAAGGCTAGAGGCTCACAGGTTATCTCATGTTGCAGTTGTTGGTAATTCCGGACTCCAAGTCACAAGCCGGTGAACTTGAGTGACCAATATAGAGAAGTCGGCGAAAGATTGGTTATGTTTCTAATTAGATAAATATTAGAATTGGAGCAACCTAGTCGAGCAGGAAAAGGATGTAATATTTAATTTTCAATTTATTAGATACGTGTTATAGTCTGACGAGTATAGGTTGGCTACATAAACCGAGTTATGGTTTACATTGTGGTGAAGCTTTGAGTTATTTTCTTGAATTAATACTAAAGTGTTTGGGAGTGATCCAATATTTTGTGTTCTTATAAAATCGGTTCTGACTTTAATTGGTGTCATGCATACTCGATGGGTGATATGTCGATACATGCAAAGTTCTAAAGAATCTCATGCGGTGACTATAAAACAAATGCATTGGTATTTACAAGGTACGGTTGGGTATGGTATTTCATACGAGAAAGGAAGAGGTAATTTAGTTGGCTATAGTGCTAGTAGCGACAATATTGACCAATATGATGAAAGAAGTATTACGGGACATGTGTTATGTTGGATATTATATGTCCGATTATCGATAATATCAATGTTACTATCGAGATACGATCGAAAGATTTACACTTTGGACAACGGGCAATTAATAATGTTTAGTCGTAAACATTATAGTTCACAAAATGTGGATATATAATTCAGTGGATAAATATTTAGTGACATATTTAAACGATTAATTCGGGGATTAATTATTTAGAGAAGTAATTAAAAGACGAAAGTTTTAAACATTAAAAGCAAACCGGTTTAAGAAAAACCAGTTCAAGGCAAACCGTTTCGGGTTAAGCAAAAACCACCGGTTTGTAACCAGTTTAAGATAATCAGTGGAACATCGGGTTGAGGACCCGGTTTATGCACTGAAAAAAAAGGGACCGTTGTATAACGGTAATATAGCCGTTGGGAGGCTATTGGGCCCTTTTTTGGCCCCATTTGCACCCATAAATCAATATAAATAGGTGGGGGGGTTTATGGTTGATCACACCTCTCTACACTCTCTAATCTCTTTAACCGCTCGTTAAACGCTCTCTAAACTCGCTCTAAACTCTTAATATAATTTTATCTTGTAATGTTTTTTAATTTCCGAACTTTCCGAATATCAAAAACGTTGAACTTTATGTTCTATATTTGTTATATATATATTTTTTTGAATTTCTATTAAATATATTGAATTAATTTGAATTTTTAATTAAAAACCGGTTTAACCCACAAACCGGTTTAGACCCTACCCTAACCGGTTTGATAGGGTTGGGTTTTCCTTGCTTGTAAACCGGGTTAACGCGAACCGGTTTAGGGCCAAACCGGTTTTGACTTTCCGTTGACCAAACCGGTTCGGGTCGGGTTCAAACCGGTTCGGGTTAAAAAACCGTTTTGTGTACCTCTACCCCCCCTCCCCCCGGTTTCATGATCAACCACCGCAGTGCCGCCGTCACCCCCCCTCTCCGCGCGAACCATGAGACGGTTTTCCTTTTTTGCGGTTTTCATGACCGGTCACAAACATGCGCAAGAAGGGAGAACCCCCCCCCCCGGGTTCATGACCAACCACCGCAGTGCCGCCATCACCCCCCTCCGCGCGAACCATGAGACGGTTTTCCGTTTTTGCGGTTTTCATGACCAGTCACTAGCTAGACGCTTGTTGCTACGAAGTGTAAATCTTCCGGGAATCGTCAATGGAACTTTTACCCGCTATCGTTGGTTTTATTTATTGTTTATACGTGTAATCGGATTACTGACGGGATTCAGGTTTAAAACCATTAACATATACGAGCCCTTCCACTTTGCAAATCTGATTTGTTAAATTAGCTGGTCAATTTTATACTGCTGATACACCATTTTTTACTGCTAATTACACTTGTAAACTAGACAACCATGCCATGGAAATTCATTCAGGGACCGGAGCCGTCAATTGTATACTGCTAACCATTTTTAATTTCTTCAACAATTTTCTTGACGAAATCTGCACTAGACCTGCAGTATCGTTCAACATATGATGATCAGATTCTCAATTCACAAATACACAAAACAGGCGCTGATTATTTTGTCCCATATTTGATAGGGATAATATCATATATGCCCCTACAAACATAACCAAAAATAAAAATATAATATATACCAAATTTAAATAATGTATTATTTTATGACGATTCTACCATTATATGATTTTTTATATCATAATTTTTTAGTTTTATCCAATACATAAAAAATCACTTGTTCGTCTATTTTTTATAACGACTATCGTGATTCTTCAAACTCATTCAAAAGGCACCGATTCAGAATGAATAATTGCAAGATAGTTACAAATTCTAATACTATAAAAGAAAATTTGTAAAATTATTAAAAAAGAATGAGAAAAATTCAAAATACTATTTTGAGAAAACTATTGTTTTTGGTTGAATATAAAATTTTAAAGTTAAAAATGAGTAAATATGAAACTTCAATGTTAAAACTTGATAAATATGAAATTTTAAAGTTTTAGAGAAAAAAAAGGGTAAAATGATCATCTTTTAGTTATTTTTAATGAAATGTGTATATATGACATTATTACATGTTTGTTGTATATATGATATTTATAATTTTGGTTTAGTATATATATATATATATATATGATATTTTTCAGTTTTGTAGGGTTATATATGAAATTGACTCTTGATAAGCCTTTTCTACTTTTGAAAACTCCTGAAAAACTTATATATTATTGTTTCAGTTACAACTAAAGTAACTGGGAGGTTTCTTGTATAATTTACACACCATTAACCTTAAATACTCAAAAGTTTTTAGAAACGGATTCACGAGTTGAGAATTAAAATTAGTTTTGGAATAAAGATCAGGAAATTACCGAAACTTGGAGTATTAAAACCCAGGTGCATTAGTTGCTTCAACAAGAGCATTTCTCCAAAATTCCATCCTTGGGTGTGTATCATATTCGGACATCACTTCCCCAAAATACCCTTTTTGTGCCCGCACGTCGGAACGACTCACATTGTGAAATACCGGCAAAACAAGTTGTCTTTTTAGTTTCATGCACTAAATAATCTTGGCAACTTCATCCAAGTACCAAGAATTAACAGCAAATTTTTTAGTTAAAATAATGAAGAATAATCGTGACCGTTCAATTGCCTTTACAAGTGGCAACTCTTTACGAGATAGCGCCACCTCATCCTTGTAAGTGGAAACTCCTTCTTGGTGAAGAGCATCATAGATATCATAAAAATGTGACACTCAGTGTCTCGGTGTCTAAAACTAATGTATACATGCCAAAATCCACCCGGCCTCTTCAGAAAAACAAGTGAAAATTGTTAGGCTAAATTGTTATATCCAAGTTTAACGTGTCACAAGTGTAACTAACCTAAAGTATGTTTAGGATTCAATTATGTAATACTAGTAAGTGTATGGGCCATTTGTGTACATGTGAAAGATAGAAACTGTTTGGGTTTAAAAGGATGCGACCGTACGCTTCATATTCACGTCGTTTCATCCTTGTGAAGAAATTGCGTATGTATATATAGGGCAATAAACACATGTGTTGGGCTTTGCTTAGGTACAAGCAAACTTCAAGTGTGATGATATTTGATGTGTTACAAAACACACATTTTTATATGCTATATATGCCTCATAATTGCCCAATTTTGGTTTTAAACAGCTCGAATACGTTGCTGATTTGTTTAATTGTCAAATTTATAGGTAGCACAGAGAAAACGAGCCAAATATGCGAGAAAAGGGAGCGGGAGTCAAGTGCTGAAGCAAAACAAGAAAGAAATCTAAAAATTTATGGAATTCATCACATGCCACGATGCGCATCCAAAATACATAATCGTTGATAAATCATTAAGCTATAATCATTAGGCCTACGTCAGCCCTAGTCGGACCGGCATCCACTTCCATGTCGGTCCGCTATACATCATGTTGGGGAAACTGACCTAATTCAGCCGTTTAAAAGCTTTTGGAGGGGTTTCAATGAAGATCATCGATCATTTGCGGCTGTAAGAAGCTCTGAAGATGGTGGAATAATTTCCAAGAACATTTGGAACATTTCGTTTCTAAGCAGAACAACAGTTTTCATGTAGTTTTGATCGATTGCGTATTAATCTATATTTGATTGATTAAGATAGAAGAATTGAGGCCTCGAGTCATAAGGATTGAAAAAAGTTTAAGTTTTTCGATTTGCAAACGTTGGTTTTATGTTCTTTTTCCTATTTCAGTCATTTATTTCGATTCCAAACATGTGTTAGAATCTGGTTTGATTTGCTTTTCATTAGTATGAGTAGTTAAACTCGTTAACTACTTAGATCATGGATGAATATTGGCATAGTTTGATTGTTTTCGGGTTTTATTCAATTGTTTCACGAATGCTAGTGTTAAGACTCCTGATCTAGTGTTTATGAATGTGTTTGAATATAGATTTATTATCAATCTTGCATAACTTTACTGCACTTGAGATGTTATTTGAATAATTTGTGTGTTTCAGGTAGGATTTCGGGTTTTCGTTTCATATACTTTGTGTGTGTGATCTAAACGATTAGGCCAGTTGTAGTAGCAGGTTTGTTTAGCTATAAAAGTCAGTGCTTTACCGATCTTGAGTCCGAGAGGAGACAAGTTGCCGGGTTGTCACTTGGTTTTTATTGTTTGGCTAGAAATTGCATGAGAGTGAGTTGTCCAAGTCGTCTTTATCATTTGTAATTCCGTGTCATAAACTGTATTTGGAGTTTACTCCTTGCTCTTAGGTCTGTCTAGGATAGCCTTAGAGTATAGAGCAGTTGAGACTAAGAGGTGAAGTCGTTGTAAAGTACGTAGTGTTCTTGGTTTTGGTGAGTCTGAGAGGAGATCCATTTCCTTCCTAGTGAGCTTAATCCGATCCTTAGGATAGTTGAGATGTGTAGGTGAGTCTGAGAGGAGATCTTACGTGTCTTGGTGATTCTTGAGTTAGTCTATCTTTAAAACGATGTCATACAGTCAATTTTCTAGAAAGCAGTCGAATTAGTCAATAGGATTCCTGGTCTAGGTGGTGTTCGTCTCATATTTGATCATCGCTCGTGTCTAATTTTGTTTGGTGTTTTTAGTTTCTCATCTATCTATTTCTTTCCAGTGTCTTGTTCGTTTCTAAGTTAGTTGTTTCTTTAGTTTGTTTAGTTGTTTTAACATAATTTTACATGCTCTAAAAATAATAAAAATAAAATCATCACTTGTTTTCCATCGGTAGGAGTCGATAAAGGTTTAGTATCGAGGGTCGCCACCTTTTGTGTCCACGGTTCGATAACTCGGGTTTACTTTCTTTGTTACACGCGACCGGTACACTTGTCGTAGCGTGTGAATTAGTCGTGAGTCCATTTCTAAATTAAAACTTGGTAAAGTAAATTATTTTTATATATATTCACATAACATCAAGAATTAAAGAGGTCATTAGATCAATTGTTTCCGACACACAATATGCTTTTATTAGTGAGAGATCGATTCTGGATGGGCCTCTTTTGATTAATGAGATTATTACATGGCTGAATAAGAAGAAACACAAGGGTTTACTTTTTAAAATTGAATTTAAAAAGGCCTACAACCACTTATGTTGGGCCTTTTGGACTCGGTGTTATGTCATATGGCTTTCCCGGACAAGTGGAGGTCTTGGATTAGTGGGGTTGTGTCTTATGCTCAGTCTTCCATTCTTGTTAACGGCTCGCCTGCCTTTGAATTTCTCTATTTCAGGGTCATTAGGCAAGGAGATCCCCTTTCTTCTTTCTTGTTTATTTTTGCAATGGAAGCTTTTTTGGTGTTATTTAATAAGGTTTTGCTGCCCTGTTTGATGACCCTATTATTTTACACCTTTCTTTTCGAGGATGAATCTCTCATTGTGGGCGAATGGCCCGTTGAAAATGCCCGCTCCATTGCTAGATTCTTCAGGTGATTTTTTTTAATTTCTTGCCTTAAAATCAAATTGAATAAATCTACTCTTATGGGTATTGGGGTCACGGGTGTTCAGGTGGATGAGATGGTAGGCCTATTACATGGGTGTTTGGGATTACTTATTAAAAACTACTTTTGACTTTTTACAAAAGTAAGAATTATCTACTTTTTCAAAACAACTTTTCCACCCTTTTAGAAATGACTTTTTCACCATTTATCCAAATGAACTTTTGACTTATTACCTTTTTGAAAAAGGTAATAAGTTAATAAGTAGTTTGAAAAGTAAATCCAAATACTCCCTACATTGCAGGACATGTTTGGTTCATTTTACTTATCTTGGGCTCTTGGTTAGGGCAAACATGAATCGTATAAGTAACTAGCAACCGACGATAGATATTTTTGATAAAAGGCTTGCCTATTTGAAAGCGCACACTTTATCTATGGATAGTAGGTTGACTCTCTTAAAGTCGGTTCTCTAATGCCTCCCGAGCTATTATTTCTCCCTTCCCACTAAGGTTATTGAAACTTTGGAAGCTAAGAGATGTCGTTTCCTGTGGGGTGAAAGTAATGGTTCTAAAAAGATCTCGTGGGTTGCTTGGAATCATATTACGTTTAAATAAGAAGATGGTGGGTTGGAGTTGTGCTCTTGTCGAGACTCCAATCTCTCTCTTTTATCTAGGTGGTGGTGGAGGTATAAGGTTGAAGAGAATAGCCTTTGGATAAGATTCATTTCTTCGGTTCATCACACTCCTAGGTCTTGGCCGGCTATCCCTTTTAATAAAACGTTAAGCAGAACGTGGGGATCCATTGCAAAGATCGACAACTCCCTAGTTGTATACAGTGTTTCTCTTGTGGGTGCTATTAAGGGTGAGGTTGGAGATGGTTCTCGTGTGTAATATCCAGAATTTTCCGACCTATACTTTCCTAAACCCTTGCACGTATTATCGATTCAAAACTTGAAATTTTATTAAAACTATTTTTTTAAATAATAAATATTGATTTAATTGATATATATTTAAGAAAAACAAATATACTTGAGATATATAGAAGATTTATAAATATATATATATATATATATATATATATATATAATGTATCATATAAATGAATATATTAAAAATCCTTAAAACTTTATAAGTTATAATTATATAAATAATATAATTAATAAACTTATTCTTTCATGTTGAAACTTGTAAACTAATAATCCTACAAAATACTTTGTAGAATTATAAAATAGTAAAAGATATAAAACTTATAAAAAAAACTTAGTTAGATTTTATAAAAATAAAACATATTTATTTTTATAAAAGTCCAAGGAATGAAACTGCCAATCTTGGAACTTGTTTTAAATTTAATCTTATGTTTTAAACATAAAATGTTAAAGACTTGAAACTACAGGGGCCTGTCATGCAATTATCTCAAACTTCCAGATTCTGAAACCAGTCCCGAGTTCGAGTCTCTCAGGGACCAGTTTCGAGCTCGATTTTCCTAAAAACGCGTTTTCGGCCAGATTCAATGCACCTCGGGTTTCCCTTCGCGCATGCGACCACCACCCAAGGTGAATCAATGCTAAAATCCAACTGTAATAACGCGTGGGTTCGAATTCGAATCCATTCGGCTCAACAGTAAACCCATCAACCGATCAGGCATTTAATGGCGAAATCCGCTATAAATATCGACCCAAACACATCAACAACACACCACTCGTACTCCTCCTAATCTCAATTCATCCAAATTGCACCTGCATTGCTCGATTGGAACCCGTGGACAGCCGACTCCAAACGCAACCCGTTCTACCTCATTTCAACTTCGTTTCAGGTAAATCGAATGGCCAAAAGATTCGTTTTCCTTCATAGACTAAAAGCTCTCTGTCAATTTATGCTAACAGAGGGTGAATCGATGTGTAATCTGGGTTTGAAGTTCTAGGGTTCATACAGATTTGGGGCTTGATTTTGGATTGGGTTTATCAATTTGATTTTCCGTGTTTAAACCTAACGATTCCCGTAGTCGGGTGGTTAGGCGCGTGTGTGTGACTCGGGTGGCCCAGGTTCGATCCGGCCAGCCCGAGTTTTGCCCTCTTTATTTTTTTTTAAACCTTTTTAAATAAGTTTTAATACTTTTAATTATTTTTATAAAAGCTTTGGCATTTTTATAAACTTGAATCTGAGTTTATTTAAACTTTTATATAATGGGACATTTTCAATTAAATAAAACTTAGTTTAAACCTATAAAAACTAAATCTTTGATCTTGGTTTTAAATCCTTAAAAACTTCAAAAAACTTATACATTTAACAGGAAATTAGTTTATAAAATCAGAAATTTAATTTATTTCATTTCTGAAATAATAAACTTGTTTTGTTTAAAACTTTAAATTAATTTATGAAGTTTAAATTAAAACAGAAACTTATATAATATTTATAAACTCGGAAAAGTTTATAAAATTTATATATTATCTTGAAGAAAAACATAAACTTATAAACTTATATAAAATTTATGCTTAATTAACCTGAAACTTATTTATTTAAATATAAAACAAAAGAAATCATTATACTTTACTTATTTCCTAAATATTTATAAACTTATAAACTTTATAAAACTAAATGAAAACTTTAAATAATTATTAACTTGTAAAATTTATTTAAATACTTTAAGAAACTTTATTTAGAACATTTATAAACTTGTAAACTTTATAAATTTATATTTAAAATACAAACCTTAAAAGAAATTCTATTTAAACATAGTTGTTTAAACTTAAAATGTCATTTATTTAAACTTATTAAAACATTTTTTAAACCTTATTTATTTACAAGTTAATTTGTAAAAATAAACGCTCGATACTTAAATACCTTAATAAATCTCAAATACTTTATGTTGAATATTTTAATTGGTTAAAGTAATCATCCTTTTTAAGTAATTAATTACCCTCAACGATTGATTATTATTTCTTAAGAATTAATTAATCTTGAAATAATTATTATTAATTTGTGACCATTAATTATTCTTTAAATAATTAACCTTTAAATATTATTCATTCTTTAAGAAATCATTATTAATTCTTTTTACTACTTACTGTTTAAATAATTATTGTTAAACTTTAACAAATTATTTAGTCTTTCGTTTAACTATTACTTCAACTCCATTTACAAATACTTAGAAAACTATTTTTGATTATTATTGCCTATTGTATGTAATTAATAATTGTAAGACTTTTATTTTTAAGTAATAATAATTCTAAACTACAAACTTATTAAGATGTTGATATCCAAGTCTTGCATTCAAAACCTTATTTGAAACTTTGATTTCAACTTTATAAACACAATCATTCCCATCTCTCATTTGGAATCCTAGATAATCTTAGAATCCTAGATACTTAACCATAGCTTTATAAGATCAAACTTGAAACTTTAGACTTATATTCTTAGGCTTGTGGTGAGGATATTCTCCCTCAAAGTCTTGCTACACCTAATCTTGTTAGACACTCTTTCACTAATCTAAGTGAGTATACTTAGCCCCTTTTCGTTTTACATTCTTTATAAACTTGGGGTGAAACATGTACCAAAACTTATACAATTCTTGTACAACTATGCTTACATGTTTATTCTTGTGTTATTATGCTTGAGACTCGCATGCTTAAATTAAACTTAAAACTAGCATATCCATTAACTTTGATCAAGCCTATAGTAACAATGATAGATCTGTTGTATTTCACCAATCCACCTAGTTTGATTGACCTTTCGAGGGGAGCTCATGGTGATTGTTACTAAATTTAAACTTTAAACTTTTAAGGGTAACCTTCGGGTTATGCCTAAACTTGGTTGGTGGATTGATATGCACAATGTTTAACATGTTTTGTTCTCACACTTATACTATAAAATGCATGACATAGTGAATTGTAATATTTTTCAAAAACTTTGCTAAACTATATTAAAACCTTCGTATCTTACCAATTATTTTTAGTTGACAGTTTACTTACATGTTTCAGGTTCGCTAGCATGAGACTTGTTATGATCACATAGGATGCTTTGGACCTAGATTACTTATTAAATAAACTTTGTAAACTTGTTATGTGTTGTCGCATTCTTTGTATTGAACCTTTGAAAGGCATTAATGAAATATTTAACCTTTAATAGTCAACCTTGTGCTTTTTGAACAACCGCGTCCGCCCCGACGTATAATCCGTCGTCGGTTGGGGTGTGACATCGTGTTTGTTTTTGGCTTGATACGTGGTTACATGACAAATCCCTTAACCGAGTTTATCTGAACCTCTTTGTTTTGGAGGTGAAGAAAAATTGTATTGTGGTAGATCAGTGTTCGCTGTGGGATGGAGCCCTATCCTTTTCTTGGAATTGGAAAAGCTGTACCACAAATGGAGGGGGGATTATGAGTTTGCTAGCCTCTCTAGCAAGCTTCTCAGTCATAACATCAAAGTGGGCCGAGATAAGTGGAGTTGGATCGGGAACAGTTCTGGTGTGTTCTCAGTGGCGTCAGTGAAAAATCTTCTTTATAATGTTGAGAACATATTCGATTGGAATTCTTGGGTCCCTTTAAAGGTTAATACATTTGGGTGAAGAGTTTTTTTGTATCGCCTTCCGTCTACGAATGAATTGAAGAAAAGAAGGATGTTATTCGGCCCTGATTTGTGCAGCCTTTGTTCCTCTTTAGGTGAGTCCATTGATCATGTTTTTACCTCTTGTTAAATGGCTACGATGGTTTGGCAGAATATTAAGCATCCATAATCATGTCTCTGGTTCGACCCTTAAAAATAATGTGATTCAATCCGTTATCCTTGTTGCTTGTTGGTGCGCTTGGAGGGCTCAGAACAATTTTATTCTCTAATTTGCCCGTCAATGAGAAAATTTTAAGTGAAATAAAGTCTCTTAGCCACACTTGGACTAGAAATAGGTCTAAAAAGTTATGTTTGGATTGGTTAAAGTAGAGATATTTCTTGTTGTAAGCTTTTGTCTGGTTTCTTGTTTGTTGCCGGCCTCCTGCTTGTGTCCCCTCCTGCTTGTGCCTCTCTAGCATGTGGTTTTCAGTTTTTGTTTTTATGAAAGTTGCTGCAAAAAAAAAAACAAGTTGTAAATGAGATACTATGTAATGTAATAATTAGCCCATACATTGATTTAGTCCGCTAATTATGAGTAATTAGCCGGCCATTAACCTGTTTAGTTAAATTTGTACCTTCAAATATATTGAGTTTGTCCATTAATTATCACTAATTAGCCCATTAACCAGTTTAGATAAACTTATACCCTAAAATATATTTAAGTTGTCTGGAACATCAACCAAGAAGAGAACAGCCTCCGCTACCCTTGTTATCTTCTGGCCTTCGATCATTGATTTCTTGTCATCAAAGCTGCTTTCAATGTGTTGATCTCTGATGGTATTGATCAACGTCTGACCACAGCTGGTCCGACCTTCCGGGCGGTCCAAATAGAAACGGTCCAGAAGTATTCCGGTACGTGAAATCATTGGTTGCTTTATATCTGAATCGTTCAGAGGTAAGGGTGTTTGTTTCGCTGACAACCCACCTCTTAATGGTTCAGCTGAAAAACCATGCTGAACCATTCAGACCTCTTAATGATTTATCACTTGTCAAACAACCACTAATTCAAACTTTGATTATGTCATGTTCTTTTGAACTATGTATTTCTTGTTTCCTTGTAATGAATACTTAATATCGGTGAATAAATATTGAAACTTATTTAATAGTTGATCATGCGATTTTGAACAACCGTGTCAAGCCCGGCGTATAATTCGCCGTCGGTCGGAGTGTGACATTAATTCCAAAAGCCTCGACAAATCAATGGCTTCTTCAAGCTCCACTCCCGCTTCTTTTACTCAACAGTGGAATCATGATGTTTATATATCATTTCGAGGACATGACACCAGAAAGACCTTTGTAGATCATCTCTACATAGCACTTCACCAACGTGGAATCAACACTTACATCGACAGAGAATCACTTCGAATGGGCTTACCGATTGCTATGTCACTCTCAAAAGCCATTAAAGAATCACGGGTTGTCGTGGTTGTGTTTTCCGAAAACTTTGCCGGTTCTTCATGGTGCTTGGAGGAAGTTGCATATATCGTACATTGCATGGATGAGATGGGGCAAATCGTTGTGCCCATATTCCATCATGTTTGGTCCTCGAATGTGCGTAATCTAAATGGCAGCTTCGGACTTTGTTTCAAGGAATATCGGTATAGGTATGATAAGAATAAAGTTGAATTATGGAGAAATGCATTGGTGAGAGTAGCTGACCTTCCTGGATGGGCAGTCGGTCACTTCTATGACCCGTAAGTTTTTCCCCTTTTTAAAGTTGGGATAATTACCAAAATAGAAACCCTTTTTAAAGTTGGGATAATTACCAAAATAGAAATTGATCATGTCAAAGATATCAAAATAGACATTTAGCCGGCGGATTGATGGCTAAGCCGGCGAATCGCCGGCTAAGCTTTTGTATTTCTTCGGCTAAAGCCTTTGCTATTGTAGGCTTAGCCGACGCCCATTTTTTATGCTTGGTCAATGTCTATTTTGGTAATTATGTCTTTAAAGTTTTGATGCTTATGATTTTTTTATTTTAAAAACATATATAATATAAAAAAAAGTAAAATTCCCTTTTGGCCGTTGTGGTTTAGCATGTTTAACCCTTTTAATCTAAAATTTAATCTTTTAACATATCAGCCATTGAGGTTGTATTTTTGTAACTATTTCAGTTAATGACACTAACCATGTTAACTTATGTGTTAAGTATAAGGCATTTAGTTATTTTATTTGTAAGTGAATTAGTTTAACTTTTTCAGTAAAATAAAAACTTTTTAAATCTTTTTCATATCAACTTTTTTTCTACTTTTTAAAAATTTTTTTTTACCTTTTTCGTAAAAACGTCTTTTTTGAACTTTTTTAAAAATGTTTTTTTAATTTTCCTAATTTTTTTTCCATAAAAAACGTTTTTTAGTTTTTTTATAAAAATTTTTTTTTAGCTTTTTCGTGAACTAAAAAAACGTTTTAAAAAAAATAAAAAAAAAAGTTTTCAAAATCGTTTTTCTTGAAAAAAATTGTTTTTTTTTAGAAAAGTAAAAAAATCGATTTTAAAAAGGTTCACAAAAAACGTTTTTACTGAAAAAAAAACTAAAAAATTATTTTAAAAAGGAAAAAAAAACGTTTTTAAAAAAGTTGAAAAATATGTTTTTTTGAAAAAACTTAAAAAAGGTTTTTATTGGATTGAAAAAGTTAAACTACTTAGAAAAAAATAACTAAAATGCACATATATTTAACAGAAGAGCTAACTGTGTTAATGTCATGAACTGAAACGTTTACAAAAATACAACATCAGGGGCTGATATGTTAAAAGGTTTCTTTTGACTAAAAGAGTTAAACATGTCAAAGCTCACGGGCCAAAAGCGAAATTTACTCTACAAAAAACCATAATGATAAAACATGGTTTTTTTATCACCTAATTTGCAGAAATGAGCTTATGCTAATCATCCTGTTACATCTAATCGGGTGCAGTCCTGAACCGGTAGTTATCAAAAAAGTCATTGATTCAATTTGGAGTAAACTATTTCCCTACAAAGATCCCAATGAAATAGGGACGCGCTTGCAAGATCTGAAATTGAGTGGTAAGAAATTTCATCTACATTTTCTATAAGAGAAAAAGGGTAAGTTTATAGTATAGTAATCAAATTTCAAAAGTGTTTTAATTAGGTAAGTTAATACGCATTTTACACAGTATACACTCTTGGGTATACTATGAGTGACTTAAATGGAATATATTTGAAACTTGTGTACTATTTCTACTTAGGTGTTTTCCCAAGAGAAAATGAAGTTTGTTTTCTCATTTATATATATTTCTACTCAAAAAGCACATGCATTTTTTGAATGCAGCTTCCGTTCATGATCACTCCAAACAAATCAACACATCAATGACATCTTCATTTTCGAATATTCATCCTTCTAAGTTGACAAATCACGATGTGTTTTTGAGTTTTCGTGGAGAACACCTTATAACTCGCTTTAACTTTGTGGATCATCTATACTCAGCTCTTGACCAACACCAAATTCTCACTTACATGGATTATAAGGAAGCCAATATCTTCAATCCGTTACATTTGCCCTCGTTCAAGGCTATCGAAGAATCACGAATTTCCATCATCATATTCTCCAAAAACTATGCGAGCTCTTCCTATCGCTTGGACGAGCTTGCATATATGATGAAACACAGGCATGAGAGACAGCAAATAGTTATCCCCATATTCTACGATGTCGATCCGTTGGAAGTAAGAAGCCAAACAGGGCATTATGCAGAAGCATTCTCCCGATATGTGTCGATGGATCACTCTAGAATTGAATTATGGAGAAATTCACTACAGGAAGCAAGCGGTCTTAGTGGCTGGGACATCAAGGAGATTGCTGACGGGTAGTTTTCCCTATTACTTTCTTATAGTTAATTGCTTTAAATAATGTTTGTCCTCTAGAACTCAATTATAGTTGCCTTATGAGAAAATATGTAAATATGTAATAGTTACGATCTTTTTTTATTTAAAATATATTTGATAATAAAATTGAAAATTGAAAATTAATGGTAATTTAGTAGGACGTCAACGTGAGATGGCTACCTATTTCCACGTAGAAGATTTCAAGAACTCCACCGGCATAGGACGACAATGAATATTTGTTAGTGTCGAAATATCACCTCAAATGAGGTAACGAGAGCTCTTAGGAAAATGGGACGGACTAAAGCGGTGGGCCTAGACAACATTCCAATCGAGGTGTAGAAATATCTAGCGGATGAAGGAGTTAGTTGGTTGACAGTTTTGTTCATGAACACCATACTTAAAACCTATAAGATGTCAGATCAATGGAGGTGTAGTGTTTTAGTACCGCTCTACCATAACAAAGGAGACGCTTAATGTTGTGGAAACTATAGGGGATAAAGCTCCTAAGTAATGTTATGAAATTATGGGAATGAGTGATTGATGCAAGATTGAAACGCGAAACTTTGGTTATAGGGAACCGATTTGGATTTATGTCGAGGTGGTCAACTACGGAAGCGATACACATTCTGAGACTTATGGAGAAATATATAAAAAAAAGAAGCAAGATTTGGATATGGTTTCATCGACCTCTGAAAGGACTACGATAGTGTGTCTTGTCAAGTGATTTGGGTAAGTTTGAAGAGTAAGGGTATTCCTATGAAGTAAATTGAGTTTATTAATTAGGGATATGTATGGTAGTGCTAATACGAGTGTCAGGACGCCAGTGGGGGATACAGACCCCATCCCTATGGAGGTGGGGTTACACTAAGGATCTACGTTGAGTATGTTCTTTTTTCAGATTGTCCTGGATGAGTTGTCAAAGTTGATTCAGGAGTCCATAATGCGGTGCATGCCTTTTGCAGATGATACTGTACTGGTGGCGGAAAAGGAGCAGGGTTTGAATGTGAGGCTATAGGAGCAACGAGCAACCTTAGAGCACGAAGGACTACTCATCAGTCGGTCTAAAACCGAGTATCTCTTTTGTAACTTCAGTGGGCCAATAGGTAGCGTAAACAACAAAGTTTAAGTTTTTAGGCCCGTTCATCAAGAGTGACGGGGGATATTGATTGCGTTATAGCCCACCATGTTCAACTAGGGCGATGCAAGTGGAGAGCAGCCACAAGCATTTTGTGTGACAAAAGGTTTATAAAGAATATAAAGTGGATATTCTATAGGGTGGCACTTCGACCGACTATGCTGTACGGAACCGGTTACTGGCCAATCAAGAAGACTCAAACGCGAAAGTCGAAGATTACTGAATGAGTATGTTGAGATGGATGTATGAGCACACAAGATAGACTAGACAAGGAATGAGGTTTTTAGAGATAGATTAGCGATAGGATGCATCTCAGATAAAATAAGGGATGAGAGATTGAGATGGTGTATGCATGTGCGGATGATACAGATGATGCCATTATTATTGGTATAATTTTTTCGTCCCATTTCATCAACAAGTACCACAAATATATAATACAGAGGTGAGCTGTCTTTAGATAGTATTGCAAATTAATTCAAAATATACAGTTGTCCTAGTTAAAGCTCTTGTGATTGATTGTGATAATCTCATAATGGGATTGAGATGGAGAGATAATCTCGACTGATAGACACTAGTAGTAAGGAGCGTAGAGACCCTCATGGTGGAGGGAAAGAGAAACAGTGGTAGACCAAAATTGACCTGGTATGAGAAGATTCAACATGATTTGATAGACTTCCAGTGGTGAGTATAGGGTTGGCTTTTTGTGAGGATTCATCACTTAGGCTATGTAACATCCGGCCTTTCGTACCAACAATATTCTCCGCTTTACCCCTTAAGAGCTTACGGATTTGTTTTTGGTTGCCCAAATGAAAACTTCCCGGGGCTCACCCATCCTTGGATTACTCCCACCCGAGCACATTTAACCGTGGAGTTCTCCTCTCATCCACTACATTAATCCCCAAAACGCGTTGGTGTATTTGAGACGGGGCATTCCTTATGAACCCAACACCTCTCACGTGGACAGAACAGAACAGGAGTGGCTCTGATACCATTTGTAACACCCGACCTCTCGTACCAACAATATTGTCCGCTTTGCCCCCTAAGAGCTCACGGATTTGTTTTTGGTACGAGAGGTCGGATGTTACAAATGGTATCAGAGGCACTACCGTTCTATTAGGTTCTGTTCTGTCCACGGGAGAGATGCTGGGTTCATAATGAATGCCCCGTCTCAAATACAACAACGCGTTGTGGGGCTTAATGTAGTGGATGAGAGGAGAACTCCAAAGTTAAGCGTGCTCGGATGGGAGTAATCCAGGGATGGGTGACCCTTGGGAAGTTTTCACTCGGGCAACCAAAAACAAATCGGTGAGCTCTTAGGGGGTAAAGCTGACAATATTGTTGGTACGAGAGGTCGGATGTTACAAATGGTATCAGAGCCACTCCTGTTCTGTTCTGTTTACGATAGCGTGGCAAACCTCATCGAGGACGATGAGTCGGGGGGGGGGGTTGTAACACTCAAATACAACAACACGTTTTAGGGCTTAATGTAGTGGATGAGATGAGAACTCCACAGTTAAGCGTGCTCCGGTGGGAGTAATCCAGGGATGGGTGACTTCACCGGGGCAACCAAAAACAAATCTGTGAGCTCTTAGGGGCAAAGCGGACAATATTGTTAGTACGAGAGGCCGGATGTTACATGCTACATTTACGTTTCTTTTACTCGTAGGTGTTATTGCTAGTTTCTTTCTAGGTTTACCCTTAGTTGCACGTGGGCCTCTAGTCTTGCGGTGCATTTTACTTTAGCCTTAGGGACTTGTATGTCATAGTGGCCTTTTCTATATGGTTATGATATGAATGTTCATGTATTTGTTACGGCTACTTAATTATATGATTATGGCATGTGGTTTTTGTATGTTTTCTATATGCTTCACTATTTAGAATTAGGGTCTATTATTCATGCTACTCTTTTTTTCTTCTTATAGTACAAACTTATATATATAGTTCTCATATATGTTTTTGATACTTGATATTTATTGTTTATTGTTTGCATTTTAATGTGTTTTTCGAGTCGGGGTCTATTTAGGTGCAGCCTCTCTACCTTAGGGGATGTTGGGCTTATCAGTTTATTCACAGGTTAGCAAGTTAACAGGTTACGGGTCAATGGAGCTTTGTTTTAAATGGATGAGCCAGCTAATAGTTTATTTATTTTGTCATGTTTTTTATATGTTTTATGAGAGTCGAAGTAGTGGATAATTAGTGGTAAGTTATTTTCCTTTTGTTTAGGTGCAAGGTTGTTTCCTCTATTTAATGTAATGTGTGGGTTGAATGAAATCAGAGATATTGTAACAGAAAGATTACTCTTCATCTTTCTGAATTATTTTATTAAATGGTGGTGTGAACCAACATTTGGTATAAGAGCGGGTTTGAAGATCAGAGGCAGCCTTCACCGACTAGTGTGTCAGTTGGTGCAGGCCAGGGGTGATCTTGGTAGATTACGTGGAGACCAACAATAGTAGTAGACGAGTTCATTAATACTTTTTCTTCACTAGGATAAGAATGGAAGGGCTAGTCGGCGTGTTGTGGTAGAAAAATTTTCGACCAGATGTGCAAGATAAGTGGACCAGAAGGATTAGTCAATCGTGAGGTTTGATTCGAGTCGCGCTTAGCGGCCGAAAGAAACGGACAGTTGAAGCAGGAGGCTCTGTTTTTCATTGGTTTGTGGTCAAGAAAAGGTGGTTCTACAAGAAGCGAGAAACTGGTGCATCAGGTTTTTGATCAAAAGGGGAGTCTAACCGGATATGCACGATAAACGGGCAGAAAAGAAGTTGTAAAGGCATCGGCTTTGTTTACTTGATAAGTGGAAGAAGGCTCTTTGGAACAAACTTGGGTAATGGGACTGAAGCTGCCGGGTAGCTTCGAGGTGAAGGCCTGTTTCAACAAGAGCTATGAATGAACGGTGTGAACAAATAATGATTAGGGGTGAATGTTGGGCTAATCGATTTGTTCATAAGTCAGCAAGTTAACGGGTTGCGGGTTAAGTGAAGCTTTGTTTTAATTGGATGGGTCAGCGGGTAGTTTATTTATTTTGTCATGTTTTTTATATGTTTTATTAGAGTAAATGCAGTGGGTAATTAGTGGTAAGTTATTTTCACTTTCTTTATATGCAAGGTTTTTTTCTCTATTTAATGTAATGTGTGGGTTGAATGAAACTAGAGAGATTGAAAGAAAAAAAATACGCACATGCTCTCCGCAATATTTTACTAAATTGGGGCCTGAACCAACATGGGATAAAGATAAGTTTTACTCTCATCCCACTCTTCATATATCATATTTTTTTAATAAGATTTTACTAGATATGTTTATTTGTTTAGTAATTTCTCATGCTAATTCTTTCGTAGCATATATATAGGGGTATGTTCTTTTGAGAACCAACAATATGTTAAGAACCGTGAGAACCGCATTAACTCTTGCACTATTTATAATATAAACTGACTAGAATTCATGTACATTTCAATATGCTTAAGGTTTGGTTTTAAAAGACCTCGAATTTATAGTCGTTTTTTTAAATGCATATATGCACTCACACTATATGCACAAATGAATGTATATATGCATATTTTTATACTTTTCTTAAAAAAATTCAGGAGAGAGGAGATAAACTCAAACTAAGAGTGGGAAGAGATAAATAAAAATTGTTCTTGAAATTTACATTTTTCACTAAAGCTATATGTACACGTTTTGTGTGGTTCTCACGGTTCTCAACATATGGTTGGTTCTCAAAAGAAAATGCCCCTATATATATATATATATATATATATATATATATATATATATATATATATATATATATATATATATAGATTTGTTTAAATCTATTATACTTTTAAAGTAAACTTTAAAACTATTGTCATTTTTTTTAAAGTGTAGTAATTAAAAAATTACTATTTTTCTATTTCTTAATTTTTTTTTTTGAAAGGCGACTTTCATTTTTTAAGTGACAGTCGCATCTCCGACAAGTCGGAGACCCGTTACCCCTCAACCTGACCACTACGTTGTCTGAACCGGGCCCGCGGGTTCAGAACGAGAGGCTAGGCTTTCACCGGGAAACCATGGAGCCTGCTGCCACTTGACAGCAGTTGCGCCGCTACACGGGCCAAACCCCGCTAGCGTAACGCACTCCGGACTAAAACCCGGTTCGGCTCGGATTTGAACCTGCGTGGGCAGGTTGAATCTTCATCGCCTATACCACTGGACCAAAGCCGATTCCCGTTTGTAGAATATCTTAGGCTAATGTGGTCATCATAATAAATACCTGATTTTGAATTTGGCGTATAGTATAATATTTGATATATTTGGTGCTCCATTCCATATATGTGTGGGTGATTGCCTCATGTAGTGAGAATATGAGCATATGCTTATTTTTTAATTGGGAAAACACTACCGAATAATAACCAAGTTTCAAAAGTGTTATAATTAGGTCACTCACTATAGTATATCTGAAGGTGTATACAGTGTAAAATGTGTATTGAGTGACCTAATTGAAACACTTTTGAAACTTGGTTACTATGTTACAAAGTTACACCTTTCTTAATTATCCATTTCACGTGCAGGTTTGAGGCAAAAGCTATCCAACTAATTGTTAAGAAAATTTCAAATATATTGTTTCCGGATAAAGACCTTATAGGATTACAAACTCGCTTGGGAGATATGAAATATGGAGGTAGTGGTAGGATTAATATCCCATCATCTTCCCATGAAGACTTGGAGTACTTGAGGATTCCTCTCCAGGAAATATTATTGGCAACAAATAATTTTTCTGAAAAAAATTTCATCGCTCGAGGTGGGTTTGGGAAGGTGTACCGAGGCCTATCTAAACAGCATGGCACCATTGCTGTAAAGCAATTAGATCGTAGGAACGGGCAAGGAGACCAAGAATTCATGATGGAGATTGCATTGCTTTCAGCTTATAAACATGAAAACCTTGTCACTCTTGTTGGCTTCTGTAACCAAGATGAGGAGAAGATACTTGTTTTAAAGTATGAAATCAACGGAAGTCTTGACATACATTTACATAGTAAGGATCTAACATGGATCCAACGCCTTCATATTTGTTTAGATGCCGCCAAGGGGTTAAAGTACTTACATGAAGATGTTGGTCCTCATCATAGAATACCTCACCGTGACGTCAAGAGTTCCAACATCCTATTGGATGAAAACTGGAAGTCCAAGATTTCTGATTTTGGTTTGTCTAAAATAGCTCTTGCAAATGTGCCATGTAGTGTTATTATTTCTCAAGCTTGTGGCACACTGGGGTATGTTGATCCACAGTACCAAGATCATAACATTCTCACACAAAAAACTGATGTTTACTCTTTCGGGGTTGTACTGTTTGAAGTTTTATGTAGTAGGTTGGTGAATGTTCGACAGTATCAAGACGAGTGTCATTTTTCAGCCAAATTGGCCCAAAATCATTACGAAAAGAAAACATTGGATGAAATTATTGATTCATGTCTAAGAAGTGAAATGAATTCAGATTCCTTGAGTACGTATTCAACTATTGCCTATCAATGCTTGAAGAAACAAAGAGATGAACGCCCAACCATGGGCCGGGTTGTGGATCAACTCGAGAAAGCCTTGGATTATCAGCAAGTAAGTTAATGCAAGTCTCACAACTTTTATCCATCACCTATTCTGAGATTTCTAATGCTTATACTTGACATCAAATTTAATATTTTTGTCACTCTGTATAAAAAGACGAATCTAAGTTGAATCAGAGACGCAAACACACACACTCATTACTCACACGCTCAATTTAGAGAGAACACAGAACATAATTTGGCCAACTCAATCAACCTTTTTCATTTAGAACATAAGAGAATATAACAACTATAAACTACATGAGATAAAACAATAAAAAAAGACCATTGAATCACTTTAATAACATGTGCTATGCCTGATTCTTAGAAACCTCTCACTTTTGTTTCTCAACAGGGGTTGAGTGGATTTTGCCATGATGTATACATTAGTTTTAGACACCGAGTGCCACATTGTTGATGATATCTATGATGCTCTTCACCAAGAAGGAATTTCCACTTACAAGGATGAGGTGACACCATCTCGTAAAGAGTCGATACTTCTAAAGGCCATTGGACGATCGCGATTATTTGTTATTATTTTCACCAAAAAGTTTGCTGTTAATTCTTGGTACTTGGATGAAGTTTCTAGTATTATTGAGAGCATGAAAGAAAAAAGACAATTTGTTTTGCCTGTATTCTACAATGTGAGTCGTTCTGACGTGCAAACACCAAAAGGGTATTTCGGGGAAGTGATGTCCGAATATGATACACACCCAAGGATAGAAGTTTGGAGAAATGCTCTCGTTGAAGCAACTAATGTACCTGGGTTGGAATTCTCCAAATTTCGGTAATTTCCTAATCTTTATTTCAAAATTTGTTTCAACTTGTAAATCTGTTTCTTGAATTTGAATATTTAAGGCTAAAGGTATATCCGTATATAAGGTTGGGTTAATGAGAAAACATATAAAGTGACAACTAAAAAACTCTCCCTTCAATTTTTAAACCTTAATAACTTTTTTATACCATATTATTTTTTCAAAAAAATTAAGTGTTTTTCATCTTTAGTTTGAGTATAATGTTACTCTATACAAAAAAACAAAAAAGTAGCGTGTAGGAATTTTTCGATACTGCACGTATGCATTATTATCATCAACTCATTTTTCGTGAGAATAGTATAAAACTCTCCCCCCTTGATTTTTAAACATAATAATTTTTTCATACGTTATCATTTTTTTAAATTACATTATAAAATTGAGCATTTTTTATCTTTAAGTTGAGTATATTATTACTATATTAAAAATATATACTTTTTTAAACGTTAGATTTATTAGATACAATATTTCATATACCGGTTTTTACATCATTTTAAGAGTTTTAAACTCACTCCCCCCCCCATGATTTTTTTTACATTTTGTACAATACATCAACTATCTATACTATATTATAATACATATGAGGATGACAAAACGTTTTGTTTACATAATTTTAAGAGTTTAAGTATGTAATTACAACTTTTAAAGCATACGCTACAATTCTTTAAAACATATTATTGACTTTGAAACCAATTTCCCCCATGATTTTTAAACGACCTTAAGCTTTTCATAAGTTAATATTAAAAAAGAGACCCCATAAAAAAACGAGCATTTTATTCTCTTTAATTTGAGTATGGTATTGTTATAGTTATTTTTAATTAAAAAAATAAATGTTACGTGATTACCGGTGTATGTGTTACCCGTCGCATCGTGCGGGTAACCCTCTAGTGTATATATATGGGATGAAATCATTACGTACGTACTAAGAATGTTGTTCATCTTATGAATAACTATTCCTCAGGTCTAGTGCAGATCTCGTCAGCAAACTTGTTGAAGATATTAAAATAGTTTTAACGGCAGAAGATAGTTGTTGTTTAAAAAAAAAAGCAGAAGATGATTGACGTGTCTCCGTATAATTTTCCATGACCTAATTTATAACTGTAATGGGTTTTTTTTAATTTTAAGTTGTAATAATTGAAGGCTAGCAAGATGTATATGTGTTTATCTGTTTGATAAATCATGTGATAAGAACTTTAGAACATACGGTTTAATACAACGAATTTAATGTAAAATATTTACAGAAACTTACCGGAAAAAGTTATCCACAGCTGCAGGGCCGGCCGGAAGGGACTGCGGGCAACACGACCGTAGGGGGCCCAACATTTTATGGGGCCCAAAAAAAAATTATATATATATTTAAAATTTTCGAGGCTTTAAAAAAAATTATTGGGCCTTTTTAAAAAAGTAATTTTCATTATGGGCCTTTTTTTTACGGCTCGTGTAGGGCATTCGAATCCTCGGGACCGACTCTGCAGCTGGTAGCCATTTTTTTACATATATACATTTGCAACTTTTAGCAGAACTAGTTTGCAATATGGGACTGATATGTACCGGGTCTTAGCATGGTGCATGCATGGACATGAGTTTACATGGGTCATATGGGTCATAGCATGTAAGGCATGGCATGGGTACCTTGCATTACACGTGGGTTTTTCTTGATTTGTTTAAGTTCTTGTTTTAGGTAATGAGTGTCTAGAATAAAGGTAGCGTTTGGTATATAAAAATGGGAGATGGAATAGAATGAACAATTATGAGTGAATGAAAAAAATTATTTTTGGTTGGACGATGGAATGGAATCACTCATTTCACAATGAATGTCTTTCTCTCTAAATTCCTCAAATTCATTTCATCCACCCCAGGGGCGGATTCATTTTAGGTTTACCAGGTGGGAAGGCACCCACTCAAAAAAGAACGATTAGTGTAAATTTTCTAAAAGTTTAAGCTAAAAAATTATAGGCACCCCTACATTTTATTACTAGGCACCTTTAAAAGATCTTGACCGCCGTGATGCCGTGAACAGTCGGTGAGAAAGGCTTAGAAGTGGTATCTGCTGAATTTTTTTCACGGCGAGAAGAAACCTCTGCAACTATATGAAAGAAAAAAGAAGATAGTGAAAATGGAAAAGTACACTAATGTTTATTATTAGAGTAAATATTATATTATGTTAAAAATAAAAACAAAATATTTTATTATATATATGTAGGGGTGGAAACGAGCCAAGCCGGCTCACGATCTATTCGAGATCGGCTCGCTAAAAGCTCGAATCGAGCCAAACTTAAACGAGCCCGAGCCCGAGCTTCACTTATAGAGATCGATCCTACTCAACGAGCCTATTATTTATATTTATTTTTAATTAATATATTAAATATATTATAGAATAACAATTAGTATATATAAAATTGTGAAAAAATAACTAAATAATATATATTATGTTATATATAAAAATTATAATAAAAATATATATATAAAAAATTTATAAATAAATATATAAAAATTAATTAATAAATAATAAATTAGCCGAGCCCGAGCTTTAAAAACTACTCACAATCCAAGCCCAAGCTTTACAAATAGAGCTCGAATCAAGCCGAGCTCAAGCTCGAGCTCCCAGTAAATTAAACGAGCCGAGCTCGAGCCTAGTAAAGCTAGCTCGGCTCGGCTCGGCTCGTTTACACCCTTAATTTTATATGCGTTAGCACTGAGCACTTTATTCAGAATAAGTAACCTACTACACTTTTAGTGTCTAATTGATTTTTTAAATGACTATTTAATATAATTTTATTTACTTATTATTTATTGGTTTCACATACAAAATTTTACATCAATTTTGAAAGTTAATTTAGTTTTATTTTAGACCGTTTAGTTGATATAATATATAGAAGTTTACTTGTTTCTCACTTTATTTGATATGATATATATTACTTGATATAATTTTTTGCTATAAATTTTATGTTATTTTTTTAAATATGTAAATTTTTAATCATGTAAAGATATATCTTTATGAAAATAGTTTGGTAAAATTCCCTCAAATAAAGAATAAGACGATCAAATTTGGTAACCCTCAAATAACCCGGTCAATTTTTACCTGACTCGTTTTGACCCGACCTATTTTAGCCCTAACCATTTTTGTGCACCTACTAACAAAAATTCTTGGATCCGTCACTGTCTACCCCTTGTTTTTTTTTTCATTCCTTCCCCTCTTTCACCCTTCATGACCCACCACCAACCACCACCACACACCACCTCCCACGACCGCCTCCACCACCCACCACCACTGCCGTTGCCGCCTCCACCACCCACCGCCATCTCTCTCCGCCACCATCACCGCCACCCACAACCACACCCCCGCCACCCACCAACCACCCCCACCTCCCATCGCCGCCAACACCCACCTCCCATCGCCGCTACCATCCACAGCCTCCTCCCACCACCGTCACCACCACCCACTTCCACCTTCCATCACCAGCACCACCACCTCCCACCATCCCCTCCACCACCCACTGCCATCTCTCGCCGCCACCCACAACCACACCCCACCCACCGCCAACACCTTAGCTACAACCCACCCCCACCTCCCACTGCCACCACGCACAGCCACCTCCCACCACCACCACCCACAGCCACCTCCCACCACCGTCACCACCACCCACCGCCACTTTCGCCTCCTCCACCACCACCTCCTACCACCGCCAACCCACCCACAACCACCCACCGCCGCCGCCATCACCCACTGTCACCCACCACCACTCAATACCGCCACCCACCACTACCACCGCCACTCACCACCGATTTTATTCCTTCGTATTTTCTAGCCGACCAAACAACATAAAGTAATGATTTATTTCATTCCGTCATGGTAACCAAACAAGACAATGAAATGGAATGGTCCATTTAATTACTTTGTCCATTCCATTACCTTGTTTATTTCATTCACTCGTCCATTCCATTACCCCATGTCTATATGTACTTTCCTTGTTAATTGCTTTTGTCATTACTTTGTAATCCTGTAAAAAGGATGAGTTTTCCATTATTAAGGAAGCAGAAAAACTGTTTCGAATTTCTTCTTAAAATTCTCTCTAGTTCCCCCCTTTTTGCTTAGGCCATTTGAATCCTCGTTGTATTATGAACACTTTCTGATTTGAATCCATGAAGGGTGGACAAAAAGCATGATGGTGAGGGTAAATAACATGGTATTGGTTATAATTAAACGAGTCATGTGGTTGTCTAAAGTCACATAATTATGAAACACACCAACCTCCTCACTCTTCACTCTTTATATTATTTTATAATTAATTGCACTAGACCCACTCCTTACCCATATTGCCCCCACAAGTCATTTCTGTATGGTCTAATAACATGTACATTTGAATTTCATATGATATGGTATTGTTTGCATCGTGAGTAAATTTTATTTTTTAAGTACGTGTATCATTTCCCTTAGTTATTAGTTATTTATTTTGTAAATTTCATATATATATATATATATATATATATATATATATATATATATATATATATATATATATATATTATCTGGAGGAAAGAATATGTTTAATTAATTATTCTCTCACTATAACAAATCTTGTAAAATAACATTTTTTAAATTACTGAAACAAATTAAGCATATTATTATTCTTTTTTTTGTTGTTAATCAAATGAAAATGGTGGTGTTGTGGTGATGGGGGGATTTAGGTTTTGTAGAGAGAGCCACACCGTCACATCGAGTGTAGCCCACAAGTATTTCAAGTCAAAGGAAATGCTCGTCTTACCCAAGCAATGGTTTGGTCTAAGATGATGGTGGTGATTGGTGGAAGAGAGAATAGAAAGAAAGAGTAGAGAACGTGTGAAATGAGGTGGGTTTGTATTTAAAAAACTTTAAATTTATCTTTAATAACAAAAGTTTTTTAGTTAATTTACAAAAAGTTTACAGAATCATTCTAATTGTCAGATGTCTGACTTTAATTGAAACGAAAACGAAATCACTAACTTAAAAAGTGAAATTGAAACTATTAGACTTAAAGCGTTATTTTAAACAAGCATAACGACTAAAACCAAAATTTACTCTTTATTTTTTAAATAACTATCAAGCGGTGTATATAACTATATATATCATGGATCGATCATAGATGTGTCATATGATTACCTTACCGACTGGGATCATAAAACAAACATGAAAGATCATATTCATTTACAAAAATAAACAGCTCTTTATTTAAGGATGAATTTAATATATACCTGGTTTAACCTATATATATGTGAAATTCCAACTTAATTACTAGTGTAATAATTTAGGTTGCCTTTCATTTGAAAATAACATACAAACTATAATTTATTTGAAAAATCATTTATTTTATAAGTTGAAAGATTGAAACTAAATTTTGTATCTAAAAGACTAAAAGAAATAATAGAGAGGATGGTAAAAGAGAGTCCACTTTAGTTCATGAATTTTCTTATATAATCACCTTTAAAAACCTTTATTTTATAGATTTTTTATATATTTATAATCATCGAACAAACATGTGCATCCTATCCCTTCTTAAACCCTAGATACTTAGTAATAGAAGAGGGCCATTGGCTTCAATCGTGCACATGCATGCATGAAACACCAAATAGCATACCAACAACTATATAAGACTATCTCCAACGCACCATCCCTCTGCCGGCCGTCCACCCAGGTGGCCGCCCGTCCCAAGGAGCCTGCGTTAAGTTTGATTCGCCCGTGACCAGTTGCCCTTCCCCAGGGCGAAGTTTGTTTGATTTTAGTGGGGCTTTACAAAACCTTTTGTCTTCTTTTCTTTTTCAACGGTAAATTTAAAGTTATTTTTGTTTATTTTATTAGTAAGTTACTTGAAACTTAAATTAATTTAATTTAAAACTTAATTTAAACCTATTTAAAACTCAGTTTAAATTTATTTAAAACTTAATTTAGGTTTTTTTGTATTTTTCGTAACGACTGGTTTTTTTTTTAATTTCTCCTAGAGGTTTTTTTTGTCTTTTTTTAACGGCTAGTTTTTTTATATTTTCCTAACGGCTAGTTTTTTGTATTTTTTCTAACGACTAGTTTTTCTTTTGTATTTTTTCTAACAGCTAGTTTTTTTCCACTATAAATACATCTAAACACCTAAACCATTTTCACACCCAACCATCTCAAACAATTCTCCCAACTATTAAACGTTTTCAATCACTCAATTCCATGGATTCAAATAACTCGTTTTCGTTCTCTCAACTACTAAACGATAGCAACCAAGAAGAAAGCCCAAACCGAAAACCTACACCCACTACAAAAAAAAATCATTTAGTGACATACGTTTTTAGTGGCATTTAACTTTTGTGCCACTAATTTAGAGTTTTAATGACACTTTACGTATGTCATGTTTGCTTAACACATATTTTTAATAACATTTAACTTTTATACCACTAATTTACGTTTTTAGTGACACTTAATTTATACCACTAAAAATTTAAAAGCTTCTTTTGAAAATTTTCTGTTTCCCTCGATACAACTTTTTAATAAAACTCAAATTTCTTCCCTCCCGTTCTAAATTTTTTAGCACTTATTCTAAACCCTAACTTCTACCTTTCCCACTCATATTCCTGCTCCAAATAAACGTCAGATCTTCAGGCCCCCAAATTATATTTAGGGTTTTGTCATAGCTTCTTCATCCAGGTCACAACCCTGCGTTTTTCCTTTCATGTGAGAGTTGTATCAACCTGCAGAAACAAAAATGGAGACTTCGCTCCCATACAGCGGAGATTCCACCGCCCTTAGAGTCAATACGAACAGGAAGCCTCCTATGGTGAGGTCCGCCGGCGATGCCAGCGCCCTCAGAATCCATGCAAAGCAGACGTTTCATATCGATTCCAAACTGCAGGTACTTCCGATCGGACAAATTATCTTCCTCCAATTTGACTATTTCGTTGTTCGTTTGTGCTTTTGAGTGATTTCATGTTTTCCGTAACCAATTCCGCTTGATTTCTTCACCAATTTCGTAATTATTAGCTATTGATTGTGCTTCATTTTGTATTTATTTGGAAGAAAGGATTTAAGACTTTGATTATTGTTTTTAGCAACTAATTTAACGAGAAGCAGAATTAAATTGAAGGAATGGTTGCCTTGATGTCTCTGTATTATTTAGGTTTAGATGGATACTATATTGTTCTTCACCAATTTCGTAATTATTAGCTATTGATGTCTCTGTATTATTTAGGTTAAGAAAGGATTTAAGACTTTCATTTGCAAATTGCAATATATTATCATCGTGTATGTCTGTTTCTTGGGCACCATCATGTATTCGTGTATGTTGACTGTTGGCTCCCATGACCATTATCATCATCACCTTTTGCAAGTTGCCATGTATTTTCAGTTTATCATTGTGATTTGTGTCGTATCATTTTGTGAGATTGCTATTTTAAGACAGAACTTGAAGAATGCTAATTTGACTAGAGAAGGTGGATTTGGAAGTGCGTACAAAGCTGATTAGAATCAAGGAAGTAAGAATCCCGTTTGAATTTTGCAATTATTTTTATTAGCATAAGTTGATTATATGCATTTTAGAGCTGATTTGTGTTTCTGTGATGCTTTTGAGTCTTAATAGTTCAATTTAATGAATGAGTCTTAGATTCTGTTTGTTTCAACTTAATTTTGTAATATAGCTAGTTTGAAATAGCAATGGTGGTTGAATTATACTTTTTAGGTAGGTTATTGGTGTAGTATGATCTTGCTGTTATGGCTTCTGCTAGCTAATTTTGTTTTGTATAATTGCAAATTGATTTTTTTTGTTTGTATAATTGTTGTCATTGCTTTGATGCAACGTGCTAGCTAGTTTTTGTTCTCACAAATTTGCAGTCCCGTTTAGATAATTGTTATCTGCTTATTGAAGAAATTCTACACGTCTTTCTTTTTAATTTGGATGTTTGATTATCTTGAAATCATTTGAAGGTTGAAAAGCTTTTTCATGTGTTATTCAAGATAAAAGAATGACTTAATCATTAAATCTTCATGACATATATGGGCTGATTGTTGAGGTTCCTAGCAAACGGTTGATTAATAATTACTCCTTTTCTTAATTTTATATAGTTCAAATCATGACTCAAGTGGAAAACATTACAATCTAGATGCTAGATTCTTTAATTCTTAAAGAATGCCTTGTGGTTAACAAATAAAGACCATGAAAAATGCATGAATGTTTTGTTGAAGTAACATGCTGCATATGATGTTGAAGAGGTTTTTTCCATTTTTTTGTTTTCTGCAAACTGTATTTACAAGGGAAGTAACATTTTGTAAAACTGTATTGACAAATTCATCTATTAGTGACTAAAAGAGGGTATTTTAGACATTTGAGTAACGACCAGACACTTATAGTAAACTACATGTAAAGTAAATTGATGTAATTTTTATTGGATGTAGAGTGTCTTGATTACTATCCTACTCCACACCTTCAACAACTGGATGGAACATGAAAGGCAATTCATAGGTTCAACATACTAATTTCAATGTTGTGAGTACAGAAGATGTTGATGGCCATATCAAGTTTAAACTTTAAACCATAAGTTTCGGAGATAATTAGATCTATAAATAATGCTTTTTTATGTCGGATCCTAGGGGGTTGGTTGACATATCCAAGTTTTGACTTCATGAAGTCAAACAGCTGAGATCATATCTGGAATTTCCACACGTGGCTCATAAAATGAGCCTGCTTGAAGATGATCTCCATTTACTGGTATGTAATTAGCTAATTTTACCTTCTCAACTTTGATTTTCTTTATATGTTATTTTTTTTGTGTATGTTATTATTGAAATGTATTTTGATAGTAGTCAGATTGTTTAACTGTATTTACAATGAGAGTAACATTTGCGTAAATAGTTATTAACATTTTATTTTTGTTATTTTTGTGAGTTAGATTCACATGCTGGATGCTGCATATGATGGTGAATGCATGTTTGTAGGTTTTAGGAATGAAGACATGAGAATGAAAGTGATAAATGGTGTTTGCTCTAAAGAATTTCAGGTCCGCGTTCTTTTCTAAATCTAATAAAATTCTTTACAGGATCGTGTTCTTTTCTAAACTTGATAAAATATGTAAAACGCCACTCCATAGGTATGTATATTGTATGAATGCTTAAAATCTCTCTCAATTTGAGAAGATAGACATGCACGGGGTTTGAGTTTTGACCCGTTCAACCCGTTTTCATTTTTTGCTAATTTTTTTTAATTAACTTGTTTTGCTAATTGTATAAAAATTATTATGAGTGCTCTAACTTTGAATTGTTTTTTGGCAGAGGCAAATATGTTGTAATTTGAAACACCATGATTGGGATTCTCTTATTCTCTTGATAAACGGGTTAGGCTTTCTTTTTCTACTTGTTCTTCTTTGCTGGGTCAAATAATAGTGATAATTGTTTTCATGTTGAAACTTGAAAGGTCTTTATTCTCTTAACAGACAACTGCTAGTCTCTTGATAAGAAAGAGTTAACATGAGGATCATTTTATTCACTTGAAGATTGTAAAAGTGGTTCATGAACACGATGAAGTTTTGAGCTTTTATTCAAATATTTGTTAGTAATGTTTTTATATATTTGATATTTAGACTTAATCTTGCACTTATTAGATGTTTGTAAGCAATCATTTGGAATATGTTTGGAAGACGATCGAACTTTTAATTGAAGTGATGATATTCTGATTTCTACATTTTATAGTTTTATTTTCATTTTAAATTATAAATAAATAATTATTTTAATTATCAAAATTAATATGATAAATGTTAAATGTCAATAGTGAAATTTAATTTGATGTGTTTTTTTGTGGTAAAAGTTATGTGCTACTAAAAGTAGTATGGATATTTAACTACAATTAGTTTTTAGCAACACAAAAATTATGCCACAAAAGCCTAAAGGTTTGTAGTGGTAGACTAAAAAAGTGCCACTAAAAGCTCAAAGGTTTGTAGTGGTAGACTAAAAAAGTGTCATTAAAAGGCTTTAGTGTTAGCGCTTCTAGTGACACTTTTTTTGTGTGCATACATTCCTAAAAGGGTCTTTAGTGGCACTGATTTGGTTTTTTATGACATTTTTTGTATGCCACTGAATGGCTTATTTTTTGTAGTGACCCTCGCCATTTCAACAATTTCAACAACGAGTTGGTGGTTCACACAGTTCCAACAACCGGCCGGTGGGTTCACACACTTCCAACAACCAGCCGGTGGATTCTCACCATTCCAATAACCATCACAGTCATAACTTCATCAATATCAACAGTTTTACAATGGCAATACCAAATGCAAATGCAACAAGCACTATCACAACCACAATCGATGCAACCGCAACCACAATCGACACCTGTTGATGAATCTCAATCATCACCAATCAAAGTTTTTCGAAAGAAGAAAGGGAAAACCAAAATTAGCAGAAAAGAAGCAACAACTATTATTTACTTATTTAATTATTTATTAATTAATTTAAGTTATTTAATATAATTTAAATAAATAAATAAATGAAAATAAAAAAAAGATGATGTGGAAATAATGAGATTGTTTGTGGGAATGATGAGTATGGTAGTGTTGGGGTAAAATGAGTTTGTGGGAAGGATGGGAGATAAGCTAATGTGGCATGCTGACTAGAACTGTTTGTGGGATGGATGGCTGTTAGCGTTGAGGGCAGTCTAATAAATGAAAATCATTTATGCCACTTGTCGCGTCCACATCTCTTCTTACCATTTTTTTCTCGCATCTCTCTTATTAAATGCACTTTCCTTTTTTTAAAATTGATTTATATTTAAAGAAAAATATTAATTATACTAATAATACACATTTATTTTAAATTATCTTTTATTTTAAGAAATTTTGAAGTTTAGTTATGTAACTTTTGTTTTTAACCAAATACTGATGTAACTCAAATTATATTAAATAGAAATTAATGTATTCAAACCGTGTAATATACATGTTTTTATAAATATAAACTTTTTATTACTGAGTATATAATATTACATTTTATCAAAACGTGTAATTTAAAATACAATTTTTTTATTACTAAGAATATAATATTATATTTTATCAATCCCGAGTAATACGCGGGAATTTAACCTAGTAATTGAATATATCAAAGGGTGCTTGGAATCCAAGTGATCTTCAAAATCCATCACATATTGTTAGCATCGATCTATAATTAATAATGTGTAAAAAATTTCTAGACACTATAAACTTATTAGAATGTGAGAATGTATGAACATTAACAACATGCTCAAAATAAAAACAATTGAAAAATACAATATGTTAGTAATATATGAAGGGTGGATTGGCGTGTTAATTTGTCATCGCAGTGATAAACTATAAACACAACGTTTTGCTACCAATCCTATAGTGTGTGTCGTCTCTATGATGTGCTTTTATATGATATAGTGATTTAGATACATTCAGATACATGTAAACTTATTAGAATGTGAGAATGTATGAACATTAACAACATGCTCAAAATAAAAACAATTGAAAAATACAATATGTTAGTAATATATGAAGGGTGGATTGGCGTGTTAATTTGTCATCGCAGTGATAAACTATAAACACAACGTTTTGCTACCAATCCTATAGTGTGTGTCGTCTCTATGATGTGCTTTTATATGATATAGTGATTTAGATACATTCAGATACATGTAAACTTATTAGAATGTGAGAATGTATGAACATTAACAACATGCTCAAAATAAAAACAATTGAAAAATACAATATGTTAGTAATATATGAAGGGTGGATTGGCGTGTTAATTTGTCATCGCAGTGATAAACTATAAACACAACGTTTTGCTACCAATCCTATAGTGTGTGTCGTCTCTATGATGTGCTTTTATATGATATAGTGATTTAGATACATTCAGATACATGTAAACTTATTAGAATGTGAGAATGTATGAACATTAACAATATGCTCAAAATAAAAACTATTGTAAAATACAGAATGTTAGAAATATATGAGGGGTGGAATATTGGCGTGTAAATTAATTTGTCATTGCAGTGATAAACTATAAACACAACGTTTGGCCACCACTCCTCTAGTGTGTGTCGTCTCTATGATGTGCTTTATATGATATAGTGATAAGACATTCACAATACAATTTGTGAGCCCACATACATCAATATAGCATGCGACTGAGGGAACCCATAGAGGACCCATTACGTGGTCTCGTTCGTGGCTCATTCGAATCCCAGCCCCACCCTTGGTTTCGGGTTGATGTCAACAAGTCCCACTACTGATGTCATAATTTTTTTTAATTTAAAAAACTTTTTTTTTTCTTAATAATATAAATCTTTATACTTTATCCTGGCTATGAATTTTAAAATATTATATTTTTAAGTTCCATATATATCATTGCTACGTGTTTATTTTTATCTAAATAAATTATTCAGAATCAAGATTATATTTGAAAATCTCTGTCAGTTTAGTTCGCATGCGTCTATGAGCGCTAAAGATTATACTGTAGTTTTTTTTGGGTTAAACTACTTGGTCGCATCGTTTTTTAAAATCATTTCATTGTTGGATAATTGATTTTAGAAATTAAGTATTTTTACACTTTCATTGTTGGATAATTAATGTTTGAAGATCTCCGGCTTTAAAATTTTTGAGTATTTTCACTTTTTATTATTTAAGACAATTTCAACGAACGATTACTTTGTCTGTTTTTCAAAATACTAACGTACCATAACAAAGACTTGAGTTTTCATATTCAAAATATATTCAATACTAATAAATGTATGAAATCTTCTTTTTTTTTGTTTTTGTTTTGCATTAAGTAAATAAACCCTTTAGAGACATCCCACTTGAAAATAAACATGCTAGATAAATTTAAAAAAACATCTTGATTATTTAAACCGAACTTTTTCAATATAAATAAAAATATATTAGTATTCTAACTAAAAAAAATTGCCAATAATTAAAAGGCAATATAAGATAACATTTTAAAATTTAAAGTATTTATCAAAAAGGAATAACTAAAATGCAAGGAATATATGAGCGAGGAATTATTCATATTAGCCCTACATTCTGACACTAGTTCACATGATTTTTGGCAAGAAAAACATACATGTCATGTATGTATATTAAGTATTAAGACTACCCCTCCACACAACAATACAAAACATTCTTCATTAGTCACTAACTCACTAATAATGTGAGAAATATATACTATTAGTTACACCCCATCCGCGTATTACACTCAATGTGTTTAGAACCCGATAGACATCGAACTGGTAATCTTAGAGAGTCACTAGATGTGACATTCCTGATTTCTATGTCTGACCCTTTGATTCTACCTTGTAACCTTGATTAAATTATTATACTATGAAACTTTTGATGTCTCATATCACTTTTGATATCATTTCATTTCAAACTTCTGAGTCTGGTCTAAAGCGCGTATTCTATTGCGTTTTAGAACGAATTGCTTATTCTATTATTTTACCATATATGATTCTCGTATTCATTCTAGAACTTGTTACTTATGTTAACTTTGAATCTCATAGACTCTAACCTAATCAAAACAATTCAAGTTTGTAACTTCGTTTAACTAAAATAAAAATTCAAGAGTAAAAGTTACGCATAAGAAAATTTTAGGGTTTCTTTTGTAACATCTTCGAAATCTGGTTAATTATTGTAAATTATCTAGTTACTTTTTATATTAATTATTATTATTAATTTTATTAAAGTTTTCAGAATTTTTATAAATAAATATAGTTATTATTTAAATGAATTAATTAAACTTATCTTAAATAAATAAGAAACTATTATTTTATTATAAACTAATCTTAACTAACAAACTTAAATATTATCTTTTTTTTTACTTTGTTTCAAATGATAGTATTATTATTTTTGACCGTAGGGTCCATTTATCCCATCCAATTTTGAAGTTTTTATTTATTATATTTTTTTTAAAAACTAATCCTAATCCTAATAATAACCAACAAAATTTTGATCCTAATCATTTGACGTGAAACACATCCTTATGTTCTATACAAATCGATTTTTTTTATTAAATTTAGTGAAAGATAACAAACAAACTAATTCAAATTAATTGCAACTCTGGCCCTAATAACTATTTAATTTTTTCGAATAAAGTCTCTAATCTCACCCTATAAATAGAGTCATTATTCCTCCATTGTTCTTCATACCTCAACGATCCTCTAGGGTTCTCTAGCTACTAAAGGTCGTTCCTTTCATCTTCTGGAAGATTATAGCTTAAATCCCTTCATTCTAAGTAAGTTCTTTTCGTGTTCTTGTTTGTTCATACTTCTTATTTCAAAATTCTTCATAACTAGCTAGATCTATGATTCCCTAACATGTTTATGTTATAATCATATACCTATCCAATATCAAAAGCCTTATTTACTCAAAATTGTTCAAACTTTTATTTAAAAACTTGGTTTTGATCTTTCTTGTTCTTTTCAATTTCAAAAATCATGTTTTTATTAAAACTCCTTATTTTCAAATTAAACCCTTTAATATTCAATTAAATTTATTTCTATCTTTACTAAACTTATATTTTCACTTTAGCCCTTATACTTTCCAAACAAACCCTAAACTTGGTTAAGTATACAAATAGAGTAACTTTCAAACTAGTATGTAGTTATATGACAAACATTAAAGTTCTGGCTAGGAAAAGACGGGGTTCTGATCCGGCCAACTCTTTCCTAGGAACTTTACTGTTTGAGGTACTACTCTGGAACGATAACCACTCTAGTATACAACAACCATTTTCAACTAATTACATTGTTAACCCCTCGACTATCCTTAACTTGCTTCTGCTTAACTTAGCAAACTTAACTTAGGGAATCCTTAAGGCATTCAATCCAAGTTACTACAAGTTCAAGTTCAACCCTTTCACTTGCAAGGTGAGTTCATAGCCCCTCTTTTACTTTCTACTTTGGGGTGGAAAATATGCTCATATATCAAAACAGAAATCATGTTCTAGAGTCTAAAGTATTCTTTTGCAGTCAATAACAAACTTTCTAATTCTAGTAAAACTAAACTGGTTTATACATGTTACTATTCTATGTCAGTTTTTACTACAAAGTCTCTTATTTCTAAAACTACACAACCATTAACTTCGTGGAAGCCACAGGAGTACGTAAATAGATCTATTGGCCTGACAAGCTCATCTAGTCCTTCAAGTTGTGGATTCTGAACAACTTGGGAGGAGCTAGGTGTTCAGAAACTGCATACTAGACACTTACACTTAGTCTAACACCCTGACAAGGTGTTGGACGGGAGAGATATCGATCACTAGGGTTGATTGTGGACTCATGTATAAAAGTTTAATTACTTGAAATTTTGAAACTTGTTTATGACTTGCATCTTGTTATCTATTACTATATATCTATCTAAACCTATGTTCTCACCAACTTTTTAGTTGACCTATTTTAGCACGTTTTTCAGGTTTTGGATCTATGTTGCTGTTTTGCTCACGCTAGGATTCAAGATCAAGACTTTAGTGGACTTAGCTTAGACATATTATTTAATAAAAAGACTAGTTGTTTTATTTGGTTTATTTATACCGAAATACTGATGTAATAACTATTTGGTTTTAATAGTAAATTTCTTTTGATCATGTGTGATGATTCAATTTCGTCGCCCTCTCGTGTTTCCGCCTTGACGGGGTGTGACACTAGACTGGTCCGACCTTTAAAACACTGCATATTATAATGATTGAAATGGAAACGGAAACGTTGCGCGACAACCAATCAGGAAATGATCTCCCACTATGTCATCTTCTTGGACCTAACATCACACAATCATATTTTCAAGCTTTCTTTACATCATCCTAGCCATTTGGGATGGATTTATCACTTTGATAACCATTTTGCTGGGCTAGAAGATCAATTTCATTCAGAAAATCTGTGAGAAAATCAATGGGATCCTTCAATATGAAAATGGTGTTTAATGGGAATAGAATTGATGGTACAAATATGGTGTCCAAACGGATGTTCATCTGCTTCTTGTTGCCTCAAAAGAACACCGAGTTAAAGAAACTAAAAACTATTAAGTCAAATATAAATTTTTTATACAAGTGTAAAACAGTAATTGTTTATGATATTAATGCACATGTTTATTTCGATGATTGCCCTCTAGAATCAAACATCTTTGAAATGATTAGAAACTTTATTTGTAAGACTACTAGAACAAATTGTATAAGGTTGAAAGTGACAAATTGGACATTATGAGGAAATCCATGTAACTTACTATTTAAAGTTTTAAAGAGAGACAGAGAGAAGAAAGTAAAAGGAGTAGTCATCTACGATGCAAAATCTTAAAAACATAAACAAAAGCCAAGTCATATATATGCATTACATTTTAATTTATCTTTTAAAAGCATTATTTTTTTCTCTCAAGTCGTACATTCTTAAACATAATAGCGGGAGTGTATGCGCGATGCGACGGGAAACACAACACACTAACACGTGCATTGGTAAAGCGCATAATCACGTATTATTTTGTTTTTAAATTAAAAAACTTGTATCATACTCAAATTAAAGAGAATAAAATGCTCGATTTTACGATGTAATTTGTTTTTTAAATATTAATACATGAACAAGTTATGGTCGTTTAAAAATCGTAAGAGAAAGTTGGTTTAAAAATCAACCATGTGTATTAAAGAGTTGTACCTTCTAATTTAAAACTTGTATTTAAGTAAAACTTTTAAATTTTAATTATATTACTTTTATGTCCTTCTAATATGTATTATAATATAATATAGATTGTTACGTTTTCACTATAATCACTTTTATATCTTTTTTTAACAAAATTATTTATACGAAGCTATTGTTTAAATTTCATATATTTAAAATGATAAAATGTATTTTAGAAATACAAATTAAATATTACAAAACGATTAACATATATTAAAGAAAATTGTAATATTGATATAAGGGTGTTTAATAATATTGAAGTATTTTTAATCTATTAATGAAACCTTTTATAATATATTTATATATAAAACAAAGAATTTTTTTTTAAAAAATACAAGACCGAACCCCTCGGTCCCACCCAATCCTCGTCTGACACCATCCGTGGCCATTAATGTCATGCGAACAATTTCTCATGGACGGCTTCAATGGTCGTCCGTCCCACGGAGCCACGTAGGCTCACAGATTCCTACAAACACCGACATTTGAACATCTCGAGCCATCGGTTTCGGACGACCAAGTATAGCCGATGTGGTATCTGAATCTAGACATAACCATTGGAGGTGTCATCCGTTTGTGTGCTTTTGTGCAGCCGTCCGCCTTTTCATACGAGGGAGCGGTTGGATTAAGTGGGCCCTCACACACACATATATAAAAGAATAACTAAAATGATGTTTGAAAGTAGACATGGTAGAATTGGGGAGAAAATAAGTATGTTTGAAAGATGAGTAAAAAACTATTGTAACAACTAATAGAGTAAACTCCCGTTTTAGTTCCGATGGTTTGCACCAATTTTCTATTTTAGTCCAATAGTTTAAATTTCTCTTTTTTAGTCACTGTGGTTTTATTTTTGTTCCAATTAAAACCAGATGACTAACAGCGTTTGATTTTCTGTTAAGTTTTTTATGAAAAGACAAAAATACCCTTATGACCCACTACCATTATCTTCATCTTAAAAAACCCTAAAATAACAACAACCTCCACCTCCACCCTCACTACCTAGGTCAGACCATCATCTCCTCTCTCTCCATCTTGCCGCCTCTGTCATCGGCACCGCCACTGCCACCGGTCGTTCGTCTCCACCCGGCACCACCATGAACAGATCGATTTTTAAGGAGGCGACCACCACCGTGAACCGATCGATTTCTGATTTGCCCTAGCCTCTTCTGACCGGGTATGAATCGTTAATGGTGGTTCGGTTACTGGTTATGTCATATTGGTTATTCATCTTTTTTTAATTTCTTCTACCACCGGCCCCATTCCTCACCTGGAACAGAAGAACTTGTTGCCACGAAGATCTCACCAATGGCCGCCAGATATCATCAACACGTGGGTGCAGATCTTGAAGATTAAGCACAAGTACCCGTATCCGTTCCGGGAAGAAAAGCCCCAAATTTTGTAGCGTAAGTTTACAGAAACCCTGATTTGGTTTTGGATTTTACACACCAATTGTAAGCTTATGTATTTTTGTCGAATTATATATTGATTTCTGTTTGGATGATTCACGATTGAATTTGGTTTCCATCTATCGAATTTAATTATGAGGTGTCTTCATTTTTTTAAGATTAAGATTATGTTGAATTGATGTTCTATGAATTGTTGTTTAAGATGGAATTTCACTTCTTGTTTCTTCCTTGTAGGCTTATTGTTGTGAAAATACACAAGAAACGAACACATGTGATGCTATTTGGTTGTAATTTTGATGCTAATTGGCTATTTATGTGGGTTTTCAGATCTGATTTGGGCCTCCACCTGTGCGTGTGGCCGGAAAAACGTGGTGGAGGGTGTTGGTGGGTTTTCAGATCTGATTAACGGTGGTGGTGGAGGGTGACAGTGGCAGTTGCGGTGGTGGGGGTGTGGTGGTGGCAGTGGCGGTTAGAGGTGCACAAATCGGTTTTTTCTACCCGAACCGGTTTGGTCAACGCTTGGTCAAAACCGGTTTGCCCATAAACCGGTTCGGGTTAACCCGGTTTGGAGGCAAGGAAATCCCTAACCTATTAAACCGGTTAGGGTCGGGTTGTACCCGGCTTGTATGTTAAACCGGTTTATATAAAAAAAATAAAAAAAATCATTAAAATTCCATATATTTAATAAAAAATCAAAAAAAAAAATATAACAAATATATAAACATAAAGTTCTACGTTTATTAATATTCGAAAAGTTCGAAAATTACAAAACATTACAAAATAAAATTATAAAGTGGGAAAACATTACAAATGACAATATATTTTTTTATTTTTTTGAATATTGATTGATTATTCTTGTGCGTTGTCTTCGGAACTGCAGCTTCGTAGCCTTGCATCTTCGGATAGTTCTTCATCGGTGACTGGTTCGGATATTCCAAGATCAACCTCGTTGTTGTGTATGATTTCTTCGGCTTGAATTTCGTATTCGAGAGAAGTTTGGTCTTGTATGCTATCCATCGCATTCAAATGGTTCTTCAAGCAAATGCACATTTCCATCGCTAGGGGGGTGAGTTTAGTCCTTCGTATCGATAAGACCCTGTCATTAAAAGAAAACGCAGATTCTGAAGCTACCGTGGAAGCTTGGACGGTTAGTACATCACGGGCCATGACGGAAGGAATCGGAAACGAAGCTTCGTTTTTTTCACCAAGCCAAAATATCAAACTCCTCAAAAACGGTAGGAGGCATAAACGCTAAAAAGTTTGTGCCAGTATACCTTCCAAGTTCGCTACTCGGGGTGCTAACTCGAGCCCGTTTACTAAATTCATTTAACATTTCGTTATATAAATTCAAATTAATATCTATCGAGCTACCATTTGATGATGTACATATTGTATCATGTGGAGTCGGAGTTGTACCATATTTATGTAAATAAACATCAAATAAATCTTGTAAACATTTGTTAAAATATGTTTTTGTGCCTCGTGCAAAATGGATGTCTTCGCTATCCAAATTCAAAGCGTAAGTAATTCTATCAATCAACGTTTCAACCCCGAAAACATTTATGGTAGGGTTTAACGCGGCGGCACAAGTTAAAACGGGAGGCATTTCTTTAAAATATTTTACTAATTTTTCTTTAATCGGTTCTATCATTTTTGTAAAAAGAGTGCTTTTATTTTCAAGTTCATACAACTTGTTAGCCATTAAATATATTTGTTTTAGAGTTAATAGACTTGTGGGATAATAAACACCGGATAAAAAAGTGGTGGCGGTTTTGAAAACTTCAAGCAATTCGGTTACGTCTTTTAAAATGTCCCAACTCGTAGACGAAAACTTTAGAATTTTACGACGAGGTTTTGAGGAAAGCATTTCATGAAATATTTCTAAAGTTTCTCTTTGTCGTAAAGCGCTATGAAACATATTATAAGTCGAGTTCCAACTAGTCTCGACGTCCCAATTCGGATATAAGCAAAGATTATTCGTTTCACGACAAAATATAATATAATCATAGTATTTTTTTTGTTATTAAAAATATCTTTAAGCATTACTCGAAAAGCATGTGTTAAGTTTGAAACCTCTTCAATTGCAAGCCCGACTTGCACCGCCAAGTTAATGATGTGTGCGACACATCGACTATAGAAAAAAACGCCGTTGCAAACCGGTTTATATTTAATTTTTAGTTTTTGAACCGCATTTGTATTATTAGATGCATTATCAAAAGACATTGAAAAAAGTTTATTTTGTAATTTAAATTCGGTTATAACACCATCTAATATATAAAATAAGTTTTCTCCGGTGTGTGGATATTCAAACAAGTCAAACACGATTGTACGCTTCATCATTTGCCACTTATTGGGATCAACCCAATGCGCGGTAACGCAACGGTACGAATCGGGTATACCATGTGGAGCCGACCAAACATCGGTGGTTAAGTTTACACCGGTTTCCAAATTTTTAAATCCCAAAATTAATTCTTTTTTTGCTTTTTTCCACATTTTTATACAATCTCGTCTAAGGGTTATGCGATTTACTTGATGATAACGTGGTTGGAGTGTCTCTTGAATCATTCTTGTCAAGCGCGGATTTTGAAAGTGGTTGAACGGCAATCTTTCTTGGATCACTAACTTCGTCATTCGATCTCGAACAATATTTGGATCAAAGTTCCAAATTCCTCCTTCGGGTGTCATCGAGGCTTGACCTTCACTTGGATTTCTCTTCAAGGACGGACAAGATTTTTCCATATGAGATCTCAAACTAGTGTTTGAATCTTTCCCCAAAAAACGCACCACACATCTTGCAACGAGCACGTTTCTTTCCGTTTGACAGCAAACATAGATCGTAATTGCACCAAATTGCCGGATTTCTTGTTGTTGGTAGAATTTCCACATCGGTAACTTCGTTTGAGGAACCACCAACACCAAAACTTGCCATGCTTTTTTTGGAGTTTAGAGAGCGTTTTTGATCGTTTAAAGAGCGATTTTAAAGATTAGAGAGTGTAAAGAGAGGTGTGATTAAACCTAAACACCCCCACCTATTTATAGTGAATTAATGGTGAAAAAAGGCCGAAAAACGGCTAAAAAGCCTCTCAACGACTATAAAGCCGTTGAATAACGGCTAGTTTTTGCCCAGTGACAAAACCGGTTTAAAAACCGGTTTACCGAACCGGTTCACACAAATGATTTAAACCGGTTTGTAACCGGCGGTTTAAACGTAACCTGAACCGGTTTGAGCCGGGTAGAAAAAAAACCGGTATTTTTGTGCACCACTAGTGGCGGTGGTGGTGGTGGTGGTGGAGGGGGGGGTGGCGGTAGTGGAGGTGGAGGTGATGTAGGTTATTGTTATTTTAGGGTTTTATGTAGATGGGGATAGTGGTGGTGGGCCTTAAGGGTATTTTTGTCTTTTTATAAAAAAATTTAATAGAAAATCAAACGGTGTTAACTATCTGGCTTTAATTGGAATAAAAATAAAACCTCAGTAACTTAAAAAGAGAAATTTAAACTATTGGACTAAAATAGAGAATTGATACAAACCACATGGACTAAAACGGGAGTTTACTCCAACTAATATAAGGGGTTTGAATGCCTTTGAAAATGGATTCACTAGAGATATGTTAGAAATGCTCTAAAAGAGGTGATAAGAAGAGCTTTATACGTGATGTCGTTTAGTTTAGACTTTAGAGTGAATTCAAAACCAAAAATATACAACTGTCAAGTGGGCTTTGCCAGTGGACCTATTGTAAGTTGTAACACTTGATCTGCCAATGGAAAAAGGGGGATCATCCCATTCAAACATTGCCAACTAACTGAGAAAGAAAGAAGCTGTGGGGGCAGTATTGTCATTTCGCTATCTTGAAAACAGATACACACTTTTTGTTTTACAGTCCCTTCTCTCTCACCTCTACAAGAATCAAGAAAAGACACATATATATCTCCCAATGATCCAGTAACCCAGACATATTTGTTGCAAAATTCATCTTTCTAGAACACCAACATCCCATCAACAAAGATTTGTAGCAAATTTCACAGCTTTTATTAGTGAATTGCAGTCCGCAGACAAATTTCTTTAACTTCTTTCAGTAAATGATCTTGATGAACCATTGATGAAATGAGGGGAGGTGGAAGATAAATATTCAACCCAAGACAGAAAATAGAATAATAAACCCAAAAGTTGAGGTCTTTTTGCAATTTCCTCACATTCCCAGAAATATTTTCTTGATAAATTTCAACATTACAAAGATGAGGAAACATGGGTGGCAACTTCCCTACCATCCTCTTCAGGTATGTGAAAAAAAAACTTTTATGCTTGACATTCTTTCATCATTTCAGGGTTTTAAAATTGAACAATTTAGTGGTTTAATTTTAATCAATCTTTGCAGCTGGTAGCTGTTTCTGTATTCTTGGTATTGGGTTTTGGATTCTATGTGTTCTTTGCTCCTTTTGTTGGTAAAAGATTGTACCAATGTATTGTAATGGGGATCTACACTCCACTTGTAAGTTCTCAATTACCAATCTTTATTGTGTTACCCCTTTTGGTGCCAAAAATAATCTGACTTTAAATGTAAATTTCAACTAATTTTATCATGTACTCAGGTTTTTTTTTTTTTTTTTTTTTTTTGTGAATAATTTTGCCAGATTATATCTGCATTTGGATTGTACATATGGTGTGCTGGTGCAGATCCAGCAGATCCTGGTGTTTTTAGTTCAAAAAAGTATGTTAAGACCATAAATAACAAAACATGTGGTGGAGTTAAAGAATCCAAACTTGGTGGGGTATCAACATCATCAATGCAAGATCCAAATGCTGCAAGTGTTGGAGAGAAACATACTGTTAAGAACACTAAGATTCAAGATTCAAGAACAGAAGATAATGTCTCTGAAACTGTAGAAAACACATCGAAATCGTCTTGCTTTTTTGCTTTGATTCCTTGTGCTTTGATGTGCCATTGCTCGAGTTCAAACGATGAATCTTCTGAACTTCAGATGAGTGAAGATGGCATGTTTTACTGTAGTTTGTGTGAAGTTGAGGTAAAGTTCTTACATTTTTAACAATTAGAAATTAGAGTAAACTGCCATTTTCGTCCCTGTGGTTTGGTCAAAATTGCCACTTTCATCCAATAGTTTGTTTTTTTGTATCTAGGTCCTCATGGTTTTAAAATATTGCCATTTTCATCCTCGTGGTTTTAAAATATTGCCACTTTCATCCAGTCAGCTAACACCGTCCGTTTTTCTCAGTTAAATGAGGGGTATTTCAGTCCTTTTACTTATTTGTTTTATTTTTTCATCTTTTTTACTCTCACTTTTTAATCATCCCCAATTTAACCTCTAATTTAATCATCCACCTGCTGGCCTTCTTCCTCTTTTCCTGACCAGTTTCCGACGAGCACCACTGGAACACCTCCGTCGCTTGTTTCTATGATTAAAAAGTGAGAGTAAAAAAGATGAAAAAATAAAACAAATAAGTAAAAGGACTGAAATACCCCTCATTTAACTGAGAAAAACGGACGGTGTTAGCTGACTGGATGAAAGTGGCAATATTTTAAAACCACGAGGATGAAAATGGCAATATTTTAAAACCACGAGGACCCAGATACAAAAAAACAAACTATTGGATGAAAGTGGCAATTTTGACCAAACCACAGGGACGAAAATGGCAGTTTACTCTAGAAATTATAATCCAGAAAAAGCAGTTGACTTGGGAAAAAAATGTCTCTTTTGTTAAACAAATTAACAGAAATTACTAATTAAGCATCGAATAGTATTTTAAACGAACGGTTTTCTGCAGGTTTTTAAGTACAGTAAGCATTGTAGAGTTTGTGACAAATGTGTTGATCGATTTGATCATCATTGCAGGGTATGTTAGAATTAAGAATTATGAATCTGTTAACACTGTCCTACTTCTTGGAGAACACATTTGATTCAATATTGTTATGATTATTGTTATGCAGTGGCTGAATAACTGTGTAGGTAAGAAGAACTACAGAAAGTTCTTTACTCTTATGATCTCTGCTCTTCTCCTGGTATGAACAAGTCTCAATTTTTTTATCTTGTTGACTTTTCAGTTGATTTTACCTTATAGTCAAACATTGACACATGTTATTGGTTCTGTAATTTAAATGCAGCTCATACTTCAATGGTCAACTGGAATTGTGGTGTTGATATGCTGTTTTCTTGATCACAAAAGATTCAGCTTAGACATTGTTACCAAGCTGGGAAGCAGTTTCTCATTGGCGCCTTATGTTATAGTTGTGGTGAGTGCTTGCTTCATTCTTATAAGTCAACAAAATTAGTTTAAGAAATCAAATTAATGCGTGTATATATACTCGTTTACCATCATTGTTTTTGTGGTGGTTGTGTTTGCATAATAGTTTTGATGAAGCTATTAGTATTTTCTTGAAAGCTAATGATTTCACATTAAATTCCAAGTTCAAAATGACTCTGTTTGACCCTTAAAAGTCAAACTGCAATGCCTGCCTTCTTTTCTGTAGAAAGCTTGTGAAATTTTGAACTCCATCCACTCATAGAAAATGCAATGACACCATAGTCCTAGAAAACTGTCTAGACTATCAAATGTCTAAAGTACCCTTCATCAACAACAAAATTACGTAGACCCAAATCAAAGTCATTTGTTGAAATTTACATATTTGCAGAAATAAATTTTGTTGAAATTTTCATGTGACAGGCAGTGTGCACTATTTTGGCTATGATCGCAACGCTGCCACTCGTTCAGCTTTTCTTCTTTCACATTCTTCTAATAAAGAAGGTGAGTTTCATATTCTCCATTAAGATTCTTGATCAGATTAAATCTAATTAAATACAACTTTGTCATGTGACAGGGAATAAGCACATATGATTACATCATAGCATTGAGAGAGCAGGAACAGATTGAAACTGGTGGTCAACAAAGTCCTCAAATGTCACAAGCAAGCTCTATCACCGGTTTAAGCAGTGTTAGCTCGTTCAATAATATCCGTCAAGGATCTTGGTGCACGCCCCCACGCCTGTTTGTTGAAGATCAGGTATTTCCATTTTTTTGGTAAAAGTTACTACAAATAAAACTTCGTTTTTGATTTGACCCGTTAGAGATAAAACATAAATTGCTGAAGTGGCACTGGTTGATAACATTTACCTTTTTGCAGTATGATGTAGTTCCACCAGACACCGGCTCGGTTAGCTCACTGGGGAAGAAGACAGTAGACGTGCCTATCAAGAAAAAGAACCCGACTGCTGTAAAGATCAGCCCGTGGACATTGGCCCGTTTGAATGCAGAAGAGGTATCAAAAGCTGCAGCAGAAGCCCGAAAGAAGTCAAAAATTATACAGCCCATTTCAAGAAAAGAAGCCCAACAGACAGGCCCGTACGGGCTTGAAAGAGACAACAGCATTGGAAGCAGTGAACATCAGTTGTTCTCGAGACTTGACAATAACCGAAGAAGCGGAAGCATGCGGGCCCGTCTTCAGGAACATTTACAGCCTGTAGAACATCCATCATTGAACTACAATATGGGAAGTGATAGAATAACAGGTCAGAATTTCTCGAGTTTGGCCCCTTTGCAGCTCGAAGCCCGTAGTGTTTTCCGGACCATGGGTTCGGCCCGTATTGTAGAATCCTCACCAGACAGTAGCTTAGATTCTCCTGATATTCACCCGGTTAGAATCTCCTCTGGAACGGATGAGGCTAGGATACCAGTCTCTGGGGCCCACGAGAAGTCGGGGGTCATGCCACTCTCTAGATCTACTAGTGATGGTTATGACGCGTCGGGTGGGGAAGATAGTGACCGGGTCCCATCTCGGTTGGTTCAAAGATCTTGAAACTGGAGTGCAGGGCTTTTTGGTGGTGTACAAGATGAAATGAGTGCAAGATTCAAGATGCCATCTTCTTCAACATCTACTTACCCGAACGAAAGAAAGATGTAAATCGACTTAATGATTGTTCAACGGGCACAAACTATTTTTTGCAATTTTTTCATTTGTTAGCGTTGGAATTTTCGCGATCAAAAAGTTGAATTCTTAAACCAGTTTGTTGGAGATCTTGAAATGTGGAAGGAAGGAGGAAATGACTAAACTGAGAAAAGATATGTTCATATAAACAACAAGACTGCAGGCTATTTCTAAAGTGAATAACCATGTTTTTGTGAATATATGTGCTCAAATGGTACTGTTTCTAACTGATATATGCAGCTTAAATTGGATTAAAGTTTGTTCCAGGCAACTAAGATAAAAAAAACTCCACAGCTCCAAAATCATCTCAAAAACACTATCCCAAAAATACATATATGAAAAGCTATAGATCATTACAAGGCATTCAATATATATAAGTCTGTAAAGAAACTTAACTCATTCTATAAACAGTTACAAGAACAATTGTTACCCTATCACAAGATTCTATAAACACTAACAACAACAAACTTAACTGAATTGCATTACATAAACCAATACCATACAAAACATTAACCTTAATCATATGATCAAGCCGCGACAACACCAACAACATGCGGAACCTTCTCATCATCTTCAGGCAAATTCATATACTCATAATCAAACCCCTCAGCAACCTCAATTACCAATTCACCATGCAAAGCCTTGCAGTAATTATACAACACAGTATTCGCGGCAGTCATCCGAAGCAAAAACATCATCAAAAAGAACGAAGCAAGCGTCGTAATAAGTATAGAATCGACACTGACAAAGCACATCCACACAATCAACCCACCAAAAACCCCAAAATACAACATAACTAACAACGAAACCGATCTCATCCCCTTAACTAAATACGCGCTCCTCATCAAAGGCGCAAATCCCCATTTCGATTCAACAACAACCACCACAAACGCCAACGACCATTTCACGTGAACATATACAACAATCGCGATCAGAACCACTCCCACGGTTATTGAAAACCACGTGAAGTAAATCGAGTTGGAATCGATTACTACAAACCCTACGTTATGTACCAACATGAGAACTGCTACAACTAACATGACGTAGATTATGGAGATAAAGAGTGTAACAACATAAGCAGCGATCGCGGTGGAAGCGAGGGGGAAGAAGGAGAAGATGAGGGACTTGAGGGCATTGGAGATGTCGACAGGTTCACCGAAGAAAGCATGGTGTGCGCTGTAGGTGATCGTGCCTATGGCGCATAAGGCGAAGAAGTGGATGGTTAGGGTGTAGAGGAGATAAGAAGTTAGAAGTTTTTGATGGTTTGAAGGGTTGTTGGTGAAGGTTTGGGATTGGAGGGTGGGGTTGATGATGAGAGAAAGAGAGAGGGGGAGGAAGAAGAGGGATAAGGTGACGAAGTGGGTGTATTTAGTTAAGATGATTGTCTTTGAGGTGGAGAGGACGCCGGTGAAGTTGAGGGTGTGTGGTTGTGGTATTTCCATGGAGACGGCGGAGATCACGGTGGTGGTGGCGGCGGCGGCGGCGGCGATGGGATCTATATATTAGTATTGGAAAGGGGTTTGGTATTTGTGTTTCTGTGTTCTTTTTTAATATAAGCAGGTCAATGTCGGCCAAGAGGAATACTGACACGTGAAAGAATTGGTCATTGTTGGCAACTTAGTTACAAGTCTTTCCTATAATATTAAACTAGTTGGTTTCCGAGTTTCGCGACGGTTGTATGGCTGATCGTAAATAAAATTTAAATGAAAACGTAGACGAAATGATAAAAATATTGTTCATAAAAAAAATATAAAACTAAATACAAAAAAGGGGAAAAACAAAAAATAAAATACTACTGGTTCGGGTTGTCGAAAGTCATAAAGTGAATACCGAGACCGGTCACGATAATACAAAAATCGGCAATAATATTGTTCGCTCATAATAGGTTTGCATCGTCACGGTAACGACACTCGTCATAGGCGATGATAAAAAAACTTGATTTTTAATAAAATTCTTTTTTAGAAAATTTATATTGAAACTTTGACAAAAAAAAAATAAAAGCATACGCGTACTCGGTTTTTTTAACAGTTAACGAACGAATATTATTAAATAAAAACAAAATTATTAGATAAATGAAATGGGTTAAAATCATATATTATATATATTATGAAGGGTGATCAAAATGAAAACTAAAAACAAAAAAATGTCTTTGTACCACAATGGTAACGCTACTTGCTATAGGGTACGATAGAAAAAATTCATTTAAAATACAACTTCGTTCAAAAAAAATTATATTGGAACGTTAACAAAAAAACAAAAATACTCGCACGCAATTATATAAATTATTGAAAATTTAAACGGGTTAAAAACGTATATTATATATAGTGTGAGGGATAAAAAAAAAGAGAAGCGACGTGTCACCATTTAAAAGGATTGGCTATTATTAGTCTCTAAATTAAAGACCAACGTGTGAAAGTGAAGCAGCCTGGCTGCTCAAGCAGGCAGCATGTTAAAATTTTTTTTAACCCTTATAATATATATAATATACGATTTTAGCCCATTTTATTTTCTATTAATTTCGTTTTCCTTTAATAACTTTCGTTCGTTAGCTTTTTTCAAGATACGGAGTTCACGACTGTTTAGTATTTTTTTTTCAACGTTTCGGCATAACTTTTTTTAAACGGAGTTTAATTCAAAATCGAGTTTTGTTTTTTTAAATGGAGTTTAATTCAAAATCGAGTGTTTTTATCTTTAATGTGTTGTTGTACCGTTACGAGCCGAACCTATTATGAGTAAACAACATTATTGTCGGTTTTTTTTATTTTTAACCCTTATAATATATATATATATATATATATATATATATAATATACGTTTTTAGCCCATTTTATTTTCTATTAATTTCGTTTTCCTTTAATAACTTTCGTTAGTTAGCATTTTTCAAGATACGGAGTGCACGACTGTTTAGTATTTTTTTTGTCAACGTTTCGGCATAATTTTTTCTTTAAAACGGAGTTTAATTCAAAATCGAGTTTTTTTTAAACGGAGTTTGATTCAAAATCGAGTGTTTTTATCTTTAGTCGTTGTTGTACCGTTACGAGCCGAACCTATTATGAGCAAACAACATCATTGTCGTTATTTGTATTATCGAAACCCGTATCAGGAGTTCGCTTTTATGGTTTTCAACGACCCGAACCGGTAGTTTTTTTTCTTTTTTCATTATTTAGTTTTACCATTGCGCCTACGTTTTTATGTACCTAAGTATATTATTTTTTAACCGCCTCAAACGTTTAAGATTTGTTTCACACCGCGTCACGCGGGAGTTCAAGTTAGATTATGTTTCTACGCCGGGTAGCCTGCTGGTTTTTTTTTCTATATTTTTAATCCTTATAGTATATATAATATACGTTTTTAGCCCATTTTATTTTCTATTAATTTCGTTTTCCTTTAATAACTTTCGTTTGTTAGCTTTTTTCAAGACAAGGAGTGCACGACTGTTTTAGTATTTTTTTGTCAACGTTTCGGTATAATTTTTTTTTAATACGGAGTTTAATTCAAAATCGAGTTTTTTTTATCTTTAGTGCGTTGTTGTACCGTTACGAGTCAAACATATTATGAGCGAACAACATAATTGTCGGTATTGGTATTATCGGAACCCGTATCAGGTGTTCGGTTTTATGGTTTTCAAAGACTCGAACCGATAGTTTTTTTTGTTTTTTTTATTATTTAGTTTAATGTTTATCTTTTAGATATTTATTCTTTAGTTTTACCATTGCACCTACGTTTTTATGTACCTAAGTGTATTTATTTTTTAAGCGCCTCAAACGTTTAAGATCTGTTTCACACCGCGACACGCGGGAGTTCGAGTTAGATTATGTTTTGACGCCGCCGCAACACGCGGCGGGTAAAACTACTAGTTGTTGATTATACATATACTTTAATCTAATTATACTAATCTTGATTGAACGTTAGACATATTTTCTTTTTTCACATTTTACTTTGTTATACCGTATATAATATATGCGTATTTAACATATTTAATTGTCTACGTATATTATTTTGTTTAATAACTTTTGTTTGTTAACTAAAAGAACAAAATATGTAACTGATTTTAGTTTTTTTTTAAATTCTGATATGATATTTTTTGAAAACGGAGTTATATTCGTAATAGAATATTTTCTTTTGTATTGTAAGCTTTAGATAGTACCGTTATGGTTCCCGTACCGTGACTAACAAAACAGATAATGACCGAACAATATCGTTACCGCTATTGATATTATGAGAGCTATCGGTGTTCACTTCTATGGTTTTCGATAGATGTAAAGCACGACTTTATTTTTTGGGTTACATGCGTCACACCCTCGCTAAAGTGGAATCACGAAGGAGCAATGAAACTAAACCATACATTTGAATAAAGAAATAGTAAAGCGTTAAGTTATTAAAATAATTTACACAAAACTTGTTTAATGAAATAAACATAAACATATGATATCCAAATTTTATTGTCTAGGTAGCGTGAACAATCAATAGTCTTTAAATCTTTAATCTTTAATTTACATCAACTGAAATACATGCTAAAACGTGTCAGCTATAAAGTTAGTGAGTTCATAGTTTTTGATAAAATAGTTATAATCATGTAGTTGTACAAATCGAAAACAAGTTTAAGACATACAAGTAATTAAATTCAAATACATGTTGTACACAACTAACCCTAATGACTGAATACCACGCCTTCTAATGTTTGATTCCTTGTCACGGGTGTTGATGAATTTCGGGCATCCAACTCCCTACCTGGGAACTTCGAAGTTGGTTGGCGCACACCAACTCGAGTATCGGATGGGTTTGTCTAACCAATAAATCTATTGTATTGAGAGGGACTTTTGAATAAGTGACAAATGGACCATTGCAATATGTAAGCGCCATTAATCTTTACAAGTATATGAAAACTGTTCTGAGATTTTTATGAAAATTTGTTGTGTTCGTGAGCATGTTTTCCACCCCAAAAGATGAAAAGTTGTAAATAGGGGCTATTAATCTCACCTTGATTGACTTGGAACTTTGATCTTTGTGTGAACCTGTTACGGGTGCCCTAAACTGTTTATAAGGGTTTGGAGGTTAACATGGTAATTATGAAAGAACTAACTGAAATAAAAAAGATCTAGGAAAAAAATCAAGTGAAGTTGAAAACAAGATTTGAAAACAAGAGTTGAAAGATCTATAAATCAAAAACCCTAATTTCATGTGATATTTTTTATAAAGATCAAGTGAAAAAATCCTAAGTTTAGATATTTGTTTTATTGAATTGATCATAAAAATATCGCATAATCATTAATGGTGTAACATCCCAAAATAAATAGAAACCCAAATAAAGGAAACAAAGTGGGCTTGGCCAAAGTTTCGGCCCATGGGCCCGAAAAATGACAGGGAGCCTTCATAGCAGCAGCCATCAGCCTCTCCCTCATTCACCACACTTGTCACGCAAGTTTCTAGTGAGAGAAAGAGAGAGTGAGAGTTTGGGTCTAGAGAGAGAAAGCTCGGGATCAAGCTCAAAGTCTCGAGGATTGTTGCTCAACATCTCTGGAGCATAAAGAAACGAGAAGGAAGCTGTAACAGGTAATTATTATGCCTAAATCTGAGTTTTTGTAACTTTCGGGTTTCGGGTTAATAATCGAGTAAAGGTTTAGATTTTTACGTGTGAAACTGGAAACAAACCACGGGTTTGGGATCATGGGGGAAAATGGAACATTTCGAACGTAAAAAGTTCAAAGCTTGATCGATTAGAACAAAGGGACCAGATCTAGGGTTCTGTTTGGGGAAGAAGACTGCACAGTCGAAACTACTAGTTTCGATATGGACGCATCTATCGAAACTACCTAGTTTCGACAGGTGCAGACCCATCGAAACTACCATAGTTTCGATATAGACCCAAGACCTTAACTAAGAATTTATATAAGTCATACGACTCGAAACTACTTAGTTTCGATAAGAAGCAGTGACTCGAAACTACTTAGTTTCGATAAGAAGCAGTGACTCGAAACTACTTAGTTTCGATAAGAAGCCAGGGCTCGAAACTACATAGTTTCGATAAGGAGCCAGGACTCGAAACTACCTAGTTTCGATAATGAAACCATGACCCGAAACATCTGAGTCAAGCCTAGTAATGTCTAAGTGTCCCCTAGGAACACAGCCTTACGCCTATGACTTGATTATACAGATTGTGGGTGACCATAGTGACATTCAGGAACCGGCTAGGTGTAAACAGAAACGATTCATCTGGTGAGTTCTTATTGCCCTTTTTCCTAATGGTTTTGGGCTGGCATGCATACTGGTATAGTATTTTATAAAAATGTTATTTTTATAAAATGAAAGGCAAAGTATAGTATTTTATAAAAATGTTATTTTTATAAAATGAAAGGCAAAGTATAGTATTTTATAAAAATGTTATTTTTATAAAATGAAAGGCAAAGTATAGTATTTTATAAAAATGTTATTTTTATAAAATGAAAGATAAAGAACAGAAGAGCATAGTATTATCTTTTAAACAAGTTTTTGAAAGATAACAATGAGCTAAAGAAAGAACGATAAAGGAGCCGTACTTCGGTACAGCTCGACAGTGACAGTGACAGTGACAGTGACAGTGACAAATACCATGTTATATGCTTATGTGTTAATATGTGTTATTTGTCTATATGAAAGTTATGTGATTGCATTTCTATTTGTGTAATAGTGTAATTGCATTGCATAATAGTTGCATAGTAGAAAGTCCTGCAGGCATGCTAAAGTAGAAGTCTCACCCTGAGGTGTGAGCAATGCTAAAGGAGTCTTACACTTCGGCGTAAGCAATGCTAAAGGAGTCTTCACTTCGGTGTAAGCGAGAAAGTCTCACCCTGAGGTGTGAGCAATGCTAAAGGAGTCTTGCACTAACGTGCAAGCGAGAAAGAAAGTCCCACCCTGAGGTGTGGGCAGCGCTAAAGTAAAAGTCTTACCCTGAGGTGTAAGCAAGATAGGGATCTGGTCCTCGGACCACGATCCATACGTGATAGTTAAAGTATGATAAAGTCACTTGTCAAGTATAAGTGAAATGATAGACAGAGTACAGTGGGACACCCTAACGGGTTTCCTTAAAGATAAAGTTTTAATGACAGATAGTAACGTAACAGATTTATAATTGTAACGTTGTAAAGTTTTAAAGTAATAGTTAAAAGTTTATTTCAAAGAAAGTGAAAGTAAAGCTTAGTTTAACTTAATAAAACTAAGCTACCAAAGATAAAGTTTACAGTTTAAAGTAAAGAGAGAACTCACCAGCGTTAGCTGACTTTTAGTATGCATGGCAGGTAAAAAGGGTAAAGCTAAAGAAAAGTGAAAGAGCCATGTGGGCTGGATAGCATGGACATAGGGCTGCGGTATTGAAGACTGACATTTCCAATCCTGATAGTTCATGTTATAGACAATATTTCATGTTATAGTTTGATGAATGATTTGAATTAAAGACTTCCGCTGTAATAGATTCTGATTTCCGGTTTAAGAACTATGTTTGTTATGTTGTGTGCCAACTATGAGATGTACCCGTTTCGGGGCGTTTCAAGTTGGTATCAGAGCCATAGTTTGAGAGATTCAGACATTTGCGATAATGTCTGAACTTAAACTGAGAATGGGACAAAGCAAAGGAAGGAAAGGAATGTCAGTCGGAGCAGCCCGTCCATGGAAAGATAGTAGACAGAAGGTAGTCAATGTCCTTACATAGAACATAGACAATAATGCCTTAGTACAGGTAGCAGATAGTAGATGCTTTAGCATAAATAGTACATAGTACATGCCTTAGCACAGACAGTAGACAGTAGATAGTACGTGCCTTATAGTAGAAACTCTGAACTTGGATGCAAATGTTACTCGGAAAGGAAATGTTCAGAACCCGAGTAGTAAAGTAAATTAGTAATTTCATACCGGTCTCTGTAATTAGTAATTTACAGTACTCGAGGTGTTCTAAATTGTTACCTATCTTGATAACACGAGCTATCTTTGTTCACAGTAGACACTAAATGGCTAGAGCAAAGAGAGGAGGTCGCACTGGGGGTCGTACTGGTCGTCGAGGCCGACCTCCAGGTAACCGGAACCGTCCTGAAGAAAGTGAGCACTCCCGCAACGAAGCTGAATCGGTGCATGTGGAGCTTAATGATAGTGGGAACCATGTGTCGGCTCCTAACGATGCCCCTAATGAGGCGCTTGAGTTGGAACCGATTGTGAAAGAAGCTATAGCGGCAGAGGTTACTTCAATCTTGAAGAAAGTTCTACCAGAAGCATTGGGCGAGGCCCTTAAAGAGTTTAATATAGGGAAGAAAGAAACGAAAGAGGAAAGCAGCAAGAGACTTGGAGTCACTGACAGTGATGATTCTGATTATGAAATGGCAACCCGGGGTTGCAACTATAAGTCCTTTCGGGGGTGTGACCCGCCGAAGTATGATGGACGGAAAGATGCTGTTGCCACTTTTGAGTGGATAGAGAGAATGAATGGGGTGATCAACATTAGTGAGTGCCGTGATGATCAAGCGGTCAAGTTTGCCGCTCACTCATTCACTAATGAGGCATTAAGCTGGTGGAGATCGATCGAAAGAATCAAGTCTTCTGCTGAGATGAAAAAGATGAAATGGGACGACATGAAAAAGCTGCTAATCACTAAGTTCTGCCCGCAGAACGAGATTGACAGAGTTGAGAGGGAATTTCTGGGGCTCTGTGCTGGTAGTATGACTCATCGCCAGTATACCTCCAAATATCAAGAGTTGGCTCAGCTGGTTCCACATCTGGTGGACACTGAGGAAAAGAGGATTAAGTACTACATCAAGGGACTACCACAGAAAGTCCGTGTGCACGTGAAAGCTAATGCTCCCACGAGTTTTGAATCTGTGGTATCACTTGCTGGGATAGTTTATGATGACTTCGAATCCGCAGACCCACTGCCTACTGAGAAGAAAGTGACCAATGCCGTTAAATGGCCAGCTAAAGAGTGGGCGGGGCCGGAGACGAAGAAACTGAGGATTGAAGATGGGGTTGAATGTGCTAAGTGTGGCAGGAAGCACTCGGGCGAGTGCCGAGTTGGGTTAAATATGTGCTATAGGTGCGGAAAGACTGGACACTACTCTCGAGAGTGTCCCGGGGCACAGTCTTGTTATAACTGCGGGATACCTGGCCACATGGCCAAAGACTGTCGGAAACCCAAGGCTACTGGCACCGAGAAGGGTAAAGAACCTGAGAAGCCGAAGGCAAGGACCCGGGCGTATGCACTGACACAGGAGGAGGCTAGGGGAGACCCAGATGTTGTGTCAGGTACGTTCATCCTTGACCACACTTATGTTTCAGTATTATTTGATTCGGGTGCCAGTAGGAGTTTTATATCATCTTCTAAGTGTAAAAGAATGAAATGCAAAGTTACTAGAGTAGAGCAGGCCTTTAATGTGGAAACCGCAGTGGGCAAGACCATGATAGTAAGTGAATTGGTAGATAATTGCACGATAAAGATTCATGGCCATAGATTCCCAGTTAGGTTGTATGTTATGACCTTGGGAGGATTCGATATAGTTTTGGGTATGGATTGGTTAGCTGCCAACGAAGCCCGAATAATATGTAGACGAAAGATAGTTCAGCTCAAAGCTCCAGACGGTGGCGAGGTTTTGGTGTACGGGGATCGCGACGGTTCACTAACGAACGTCATATCAATGATAAAGGCAGAGAAGTATATAGGGCGCGGATGCGAGGCCTACCTGCCCTATGTGATAGACAATGATGTAAAGGTGAGAGAGTTAAAAGACGTACCAGTGGTATGTAATTTTCCGGGGGTGTTTCCTGAGGAGTTGCCTGGGTTACCACCGGACCGGGAGACAGAGTTCCAGATAGACTTAGTGCCAGGTGCCCAGCCCGTGGCTAAAGCACCGTACCGACTTGCACCTCTGGAGATGAAAGAGCTGATGGTACAGTTGGAAGAACTTTTGGATAGAGGATTTATCAGACCAAGCATTTCTCCATGGGGTGCTCCGGTTCTGTTCGTAAAGAAGAAAGATGGTGCCATGAGAATGTGCATCGACTACAGAGAGTTGAACAAGCGTACAGTAAAGAACAAATATCCGCTACCAAGGATCGATGATCTGTTCGACCAACTACAGGGCGCCAGATGGTTCTCCAAGATCGATCTGCGGTCGGGATATCATCAGTTAAAGGTAAGAGAAGAGGACATACCTAAGACAGCGTTTCGCACGCGTTATGGGCATTACGAGTTTCGCGTGATGTCTTTCGGCTTGACGAACGCTCCGGCAGCATTCATGAGTATGATGAACCAGGTGTGTAGACCGATGCTAGATAGGTCGGTGATAGTGTTTATAGACGACATACTCATTTATTCGAAAAGTGAAGGTGATCATGCTTGTCATCTTCGAGAAGTACTAGAGACGTTACAAAAAGAAAAGTTGTATGCCAAGTTCTCCAAATGCGCGTTCTGGCTTAAGGAAGTCCAATTCTTAGGTCACGTTATCAACGCAGACGGCATTATGGTTGACCCGGCTAAGATAGAGGCAGTACAGGAATGGGAAACCCCGAAGACGCCAACCGAGATTCGGAGTTTTCTGGGATTGGCAGGTTACTATCGAAGGTTCATTCAGGACTTCTCGAGAATAGCTTCGCCACTGACAAAGTTGACACGTAAAGAAGTAAAGTACGAATGGGGTCAGGCTCAGTCCAAAGCATTTGAAGAGTTAAAGAAGAAGTTGACCCAAGCCCCAGTGTTAGCACTACCCGACGGTAACGAGGACCTGGTGGTATATTCTGACGCATCGGGACAAGGGTTAGGGTGTGTTTTGATGCAGAGGGGAAAGGTGATCGCGTATGCGTCACGACAGCTAAAGATCCACGAAATTAACTACCCGACTCACGATTTGGAGCTCGCGGCAGTTGTTTTTGCGTTAAAGATTTGGAGGCATTACCTCTACGGGGTGAAATGCACGATTTATTCGGATCACAAGAGCTTGAAGTATTTCTTCGAACAGAAAGACCTGAATATGCGGCAAAGGCGGTGGTTAGAATTGCTGAAAGACTATGACTGTGAGATCCTATACCACCCGGGAAAGGCGAATGTGGTCGCTGATGCCCTAAGTCGTAAGGAGAATCATTCTCCTATTAGGGTAAAAGCGTACCAGTTAGTGATAACCCCAGATTTTTTGACAGAGCTAGAAGCAGCACAGAAGGAAGCACTAAAGGAAGAGAACATAAAGAAAGAAAGAATGGTCGGTCAACAGACAAAGTTAGAGTTAAACACTCATGGAGTGAGGACCAGGTGTGGTCGCATGTGGGTACCGAAGGGCGGAGAGCTTAGGGCCAAAGTGCTTGACGAGGCCCATAAGTCTCGATATTCCATCCACCCAGGAACCACGAAAATGTACCAGGATTTGAAGAAAGAGTATTGGTGGCCTAACATGAAGAATGATGTGACCGGATATGTAAGCAAGTGTCTGACTTGCTCACAAGTTAAAGCAGAGCATCAGAAACCGTACGGGAAGATCCAGCCTCTGGAAATACCCGAATGGAAGTGGGAGCGTATCACCATGGACTTTATTACAAAGCTGCCCCGCACAGCAAAAGGCCATGATACGATTTGGGTTATAGTGGATCGTCTGACAAAGAGTGCACATTTCTTGCCAATTCGCGAAACGTATTCATCTGAGAAGTTGGCAGAAGTATTTATCAATGAAATTGTCTCTCGACATGGCGTACCGTTATCAATTGTATCTGACCGGGACACCCGATTTACATCGAGGTTCTGGAAAAGATTCCACGAGTCAATGGGTACAAGACTGAACATCAGCACGGCTTATCATCCACAGACGGATGGTCAATCAGAAAGGACCATCCAGACGTTAGAGGATATGCTCCGCGCATGCATTATAGACTTCGGTGGCAGTTGGGATAGTCACCTACCGTTGGCAGAATTCTCCTACAACAACAGTCACCACACCACGATTGGTATGCCGCCCTACGAAATGTTGTATGGTAGAAGATGCCGAACCCCGGTCTGTTGGGGCGAGGTAGGACAGAAAGAGTTGGGGAGTTTAGAGGTAGTCACAACAACCTCTGAAAAGATTGACCAGATCAAGGCCAGAATGAAAGCTGCACAGGACCGTCAAAAGTCCTACGCGGATAAAAGGCGAAGACCAATCGAATTCAAGGTCGGGGATCAAGTACTATTGAAAGTATCTCCCTGGAAGGGGATCATACGATTCAGAAAGAGAGGGAAGTTAAGCCCAAGATTCGTCGGGCCTTTCAAAATACTAGCACGGGTTGGTGAAGTCGCTTACCGGTTAGAATTACCTGATGAGCTGAGTGGAATTCACCCAACCTTCCACGTGTCGCACTTGCGCAAGTGCCTGGCCGACGAATCGGCACACGTGACACTTGACGACATCGAGATAGATAATAGCCTCAATTACATCGAGGAACCCGTCGCCATATTAGACAGGAAAGAAAAGCGGTTACGGAATAAAGTGATACAGTTAGTCAAAGTACAATGGAAGCATCGTAAAGGTTCGGAAGCTACATGGGAAACCGAGACAGAAATGAAAGAGTCGTACCCGCACCTGTTTGACTTATAACAGGTTTCGAGGACGAAACCTTTCGTAAGAGGGGTAGACTTGTAACATCCCAAAATAAATAGAAACCCAAATAAAGGAAACAAAGTGGGCTTGGCCAAAGTTTCGGCCCATGGGCCCGAAAAATGACAGGGAGCCTTCATAGCAGCAGCCATCAGCCTCTCCCTCATTCACCACACTTGTCACGCAAGTTTCTAGTGAGAGAAAGAGAGAGTGAGAGTTTGGGTCTAGAGAGAGAAAGCTCGGGATCAAGCTCAAAGTCTCGAGGATTGTTGCTCAACATCTCTGGAGCATAAAGAAACGAGAAGGAAGCTGTAACAGGTAATTATTATGCCTAAATCTGAGTTTTTGTAACTTTCGGGTTTCGGGTTAATAATCGAGTAAAGGTTTAGATTTTTACGTGTGAAACTGGAAACAAACCACGGGTTTGGGATCATGGGGGAAAATGGAACATTTCGAACGTAAAAAGTTCAAAGCTTGATCGATTAGAACAAAGGGACCAGATCTAGGGTTCTGTTTGGGGAAGAAGACTGCACAGTCGAAACTACTAGTTTCGATATGGACGCATCTATCGAAACTACCTAGTTTCGACAGGTGCAGACCCATCGAAACTACCATAGTTTCGATATAGACCCAAGACCTTAACTAAGAATTTATATAAGTCATACGACTCGAAACTACTTAGTTTCGATAAGAAGCAGTGACTCGAAACTACTTAGTTTCGATAAGAAGCAGTGACTCGAAACTACTTAGTTTCGATAAGAAGCCAGGGCTCGAAACTACATAGTTTCGATAAGGAGCCAGGACTCGAAACTACCTAGTTTCGATAATGAAACCATGACCCGAAACATCTGAGTCAAGCCTAGTAATGTCTAAGTGTCCCCTAGGAACACAGCCTTACGCCTATGACTTGATTATACAGATTGTGGGTGACCATAGTGACATTCAGGAACCGGCTAGGTGTAAACAGAAACGATTCATCTGGTGAGTTCTTATTGCCCTTTTTCCTAATGGTTTTGGGCTGGCATGCATACTGGTATAGTATTTTATAAAAATGTTATTTTTATAAAATGAAAGGCAAAGTATAGTATTTTATAAAAATGTTATTTTTATAAAATGAAAGGCAAAGTATAGTATTTTATAAAAATGTTATTTTTATAAAATGAAAGGCAAAGTATAGTATTTTATAAAAATGTTATTTTTATAAAATGAAAGATAAAGAACAGAAGAGCATAGTATTATCTTTTAAACAAGTTTTTGAAAGATAACAATGAGCTAAAGAAAGAACGATAAAGGAGCCGTACTTCGGTACAGCTCGACAGTGACAGTGACAGTGACAGTGACAAATACCATGTTATATGCTTATGTGTTAATATGTGTTATTTGTCTATATGAAAGTTATGTGATTGCATTTCTATTTGTGTAATAGTGTAATTGCATTGCATAATAGTTGCATAGTAGAAAGTCCTGCAGGCATGCTAAAGTAGAAGTCTCACCCTGAGGTGTGAGCAATGCTAAAGGAGTCTTACACTTCGGCGTAAGCAATGCTAAAGGAGTCTTCACTTCGGTGTAAGCGAGAAAGTCTCACCCTGAGGTGTGAGCAATGCTAAAGGAGTCTTGCACTAACGTGCAAGCGAGAAAGAAAGTCCCACCCTGAGGTGTGGGCAGCGCTAAAGTAAAAGTCTTACCCTGAGGTGTAAGCAAGATAGGGATCTGGTCCTCGGACCACGATCCATACGTGATAGTTAAAGTATGATAAAGTCACTTGTCAAGTATAAGTGAAATGATAGACAGAGTACAGTGGGACACCCTAACGGGTTTCCTTAAAGATAAAGTTTTAATGACAGATAGTAACGTAACAGATTTATAATTGTAACGTTGTAAAGTTTTAAAGTAATAGTTAAAAGTTTATTTCAAAGAAAGTGAAAGTAAAGCTTAGTTTAACTTAATAAAACTAAGCTACCAAAGATAAAGTTTACAGTTTAAAGTAAAGAGAGAACTCACCAGCGTTAGCTGACTTTTAGTATGCATGGCAGGTAAAAAGGGTAAAGCTAAAGAAAAGTGAAAGAGCCATGTGGGCTGGATAGCATGGACATAGGGCTGCGGTATTGAAGACTGACATTTCCAATCCTGATAGTTCATGTTATAGACAATATTTCATGTTATAGTTTGATGAATGATTTGAATTAAAGACTTTCGCTGTAATAGATTCTGATTTCCGGTTTAAGAACTATGTTTGTTATGTTGTGTGCCAACTATGAGATGTACCCGTTTCGGGGCGTTTCAAATGGCTTGAAGACCTTTAAAAGAAAAACATAAGTTAGGTTTGGACAGAATCTATGGTGTCTACGCACTAACCTTTTGTCGGCAATTTGGAGGTTGAATACTTGGAGTTTGGAGGTGAAATCAGTGTGGTTTGAAAGATAACACATTAACGTAAATTCCATAAGAAAAATCACCGTATTTAGATAAACAATGAGAAAGTTATGATAATTTAAAGTTGACCAAAGTTTTCTGGCAGAATCCGAAAATTAGTTTAATTGTTTATATTGTTGTAAAAAATATGAAACTTTTTAGGGTTTGAATTTTTGATCCATGAGTTCTATATATTGATGATATAGAATCATAAATCATCTTAGATAGGTTGAAAATCAAGAACAAAAGAATAATTAAAGAGGAAGAACGAGTTGATGAATGCTATGGTGAAAACATGATCATCTCCGGTTTGAATATTTTGTTTGATCCATGATTACTACAATAAGGATGTATGATCATGTATTAACATTAGATATAGATTAAAACAAGCTTAAGAAGTAGATGATAACATCTATATACGATTTATAGAAAGAGATTGAAAGATTAAAAACAAGAAAGGTAAGAACAAAAAACAAAAATGAACAACCTAGAACAAGGGAAGAACACTTACTTGAATTATATAGCTTTGCTTGCTATAACTCCTACTTTGATTCATAAACTTCTTAGGAATGCTTGATGTGGTGTTTAAGGTGTGAAAATCAATGAAGGCTTTGACTCCTATTTATACTAGTGGAATTAGGGTTTAAGGAGGAGGCTTTACAAAAAAAATAGGAAAGTTGGTTGGGGAAGGATGAATTAGGGGAAATGCAAATAACAAATGTAGCACTATTTTAGTAATAGATATATACAAATCAATACAAATATTCAAAAAAATCCGTCATATGCATCATAAAGAACAAAACTAAATGCTAAAGATCATTACAAGCTATTACTAAAATTTATAAACACTATAATAACAACAAACTTAACCAATTGCGTTACATCCAATGTTTTCAGAACCGGACCGTACGTTGAACCGGTCTCCTTACCGGTCCACTGGTCGGACCGGTCCGACCGGACCATAGTCTTAGAAAACTGTCTAGGCACTCAAATGTCTAAAGTACCCTTCATCAACAACAAAATTACGTAGACCCAAATCAAAGTCATTTGTTGAAATTTACATATTTGTAGAAATAAATTTTGTTGAAATTTTCATGTGACAGGCAGTGTACACTATTTTGGCTATGATCGCAACGCTGCCACCCGTAGTGTTTTCCGGCCCATGGGTTCGTCCCGTATTGTAGAATCCTCACCAGACAGTAGCTTAGATTCTCCTGATATTCACCCGGTTAGAATCTCGTCTGGAACAGATGAGGCTAGGATACCAGTCTCTGGGGCCCAAAAATATTTACTCAAATGAATAGCCATTTTTTTGTGAATATATTTACTCAAATGGTAGTGTTTCTAATTGTTATGCGCAGCTTAAATTGGATTAAAATTTGTTCTAGGCAACAATGATAAAAAACACTATCCCAAAAATAATTAATCATTTGCTTCATAAAGAAGACAAATATTAAATGCTAAAGATCATTACAAGACATTCAATATATATAAGTCTTTAAAGAAACTTAACTCATTCTATAAACAATTACAAGAACAATTGTTACACAATTACAACATTCTATAAACACTAACAACAACAAACTTAACTGAATTGCATTACATAAAACAAAACCATACAAAACATTAACCTTAATCGTATGATCAAGCCGCGATAACACCAACAACATGCGGAACCTTCTCATCATCTTCAGGCAAATTGATATACTCATAACCAAACCCCTCAGCAACCTCAATTACCAATTCACCATGCAAAGCCTTGCAGTAATTATACAACACAGTATTCGCGGCAGTCATCCGAATCAAAAACATCATCAAAAAGAACGAAGCAAACGTCGTAATAAGTATAGAATTGACACTCACAAAGCACATCCACACAATCAACCCACCAAAAACCCCAAAATACAACATAACTAACAACGAAACCGATCTCATCCCCTTAACTAAATACGCGCTCCTCATCAAAGGCGCAAATCCCCATTTCGATTCAACAACAACCACCACAAACGCTAACGACCATTTCACGTGAACATATACAACAATCGCGATCAGAACAACTCCCACGGTTATCGAAAACCACGTGAAGTAAATCGAGTTGGAATCGATTACTACAAACCATACGTTATGTGCCAGCATGAGAACTGCTACAACTAACATGACGTAGATTATGGAGATAAAGAGTGTAACAACATAAGCTGCGATCGCGGTGGAAGCGAGGGGAAGAAGGAGAAGATGAGGGACCTGATTTGGTTTTGGATTTTACACACGAATTGTAAGCTTATGTATTTTTGTCGAATTATATATTGATTTCTGTTTGGATGATTCACGATTGATTTTGGTTTCCATATATCGAATTTAATTATGAGGTGTTTTCATTTTTTTAAGATTAAGATTATGTTGAATTGATGTTCTATGAATTGTTGTTTAAGATGGAATTTCACTTCTTGTTTCTTCCTTGTAAGGCTTATTGTTGTGAAAATACACAAGAAACGAACACATGTGATGCTATTTGGTTGTAATATTGATGCTAATTGGCTATTTATTTGGGTTTTCAGATCTGATTTGGGCCTCCACCTGTACGTGTAGCCGGAAAAACGTGGTGGAGGGTGGTGGTGGGTTTTCAGATCTGATTAACGGTGGTGGTGGAGGGTGACAGTGGCGGTTGCGGTGGTGGGGGTGTGGTGGTGGCAGTGGCGGTTAGAGGTGCACAAGTCGGTTTTTTTTATCCGAACCGGTTTGGTTAACACTTGGTCAAAACCGGTTTTCCCATAAACCAGTTCGGGTTAACCCGGTTTGGAGGCAAGGAAATCCCTAGCCTATTAAACCGGTTAGAGTCGGGTTGTACCCGGTACCGGTTTATATAAAAAAAATAAAAAAAAATCATTAAAATTCCATATATTTAATAAAATAAAAATAAAAAATATAACAAATACATAAACATAAAGTTCTACGTTTATTGATATTCGAAAAGTTCGAAAATTATAAAACATTACAAAATAAAATTATAAAGTGGGAAAACATTACAAATGACAATATATTTTTTTATTTTTTTGAATATTGATTGATTATTCTTGTGCGTTGTTTTCGGAACTGGAGCTTCGTAGCCTTGCATCTTCGGCTAGTTCTTCATTGGTGACCGGTTCGGATATTCCAAGATCAATCTCGTTGTTGTGTATGATTTCTTCGGCTTGAATTTCGTATTCGAGAGAAGTTTGGTCTTGTATCCTATCCATCGCATCCAAATGGTACTTTAAGCAAATGCACATTTCCATCGCAAGGGGGTGAGTCTAGTCCTTCGTATCGATAAAACCCTGCCACTAAAAGAAAACGCAGATTCCGAAGCTACCGTGGAAGCTTGGTCGGTTAGTACATCACGGGCCATGGAGGAAAGAATCGGAAACGAAGCTTCGTTTTTTTTCCACCAAGCCAAAATATCAAACTCTTAAAAAACGGTAGGAGGCATAAACGCTAAAAAGTTTGTTCCAATATACCTTCCGAGTTTGCTACTCGGGATGCTAACTCGAGCCCGATTACTAAATTCATTTAACATTTTGTTATATAAATTCAAATTAACTAGAGTCGGAGTTGTACCATATTTATGTAAATAAACATCAAATAAATCTTGTAAACATTTGTTAAAATATGTTTTTGTGCCTCGTGCAAAATGGATGTCATCGCTATCCAAATTCAAAGCGTAAGTAATTCTATCAATCAACGTTTCAACCCCGAAAATATTTATGGTAGGGTTTAACGCGGCGGCACAAGTTAAAACTGGAGGCATTTCTTTAAAATATTTTACTAATTTTTCTTTAATCGGTTCTATCATTTTTGTAAAAAGAGTGCTTTTATTTTCAAGTTCATATAACTTGTTAGCCATTAAATATATTTGTTTTAGAGTTAATGGACTTGTGGGATAATAAACACCGGATAAAAAAGTGGTGGCGGTTTTGAAAACTTCAAGCAATTCGGTTACGTCTTTTAAAATGTCCCAACTCGTAGACGGAAACTTTAGAATTTTACGACGAGGTTTTGAGGAAAGCATTTCATGAAATATTTCTAAAGTTTCTCTTTGTCGTAAAGCGCTATGAAACATATTATAAGTCGAGTTCCATCTTGTCTCGACGTCCCAATTCGTATCTAAGCAAAGATTATTCGTTTCACGACAAAATTTAATATAATCATAGTATCTTTTTTTGTTACTAAAAATATCTTTAAGCATTACTCGAAAAGCATGTGTTAAGTTTGAAACCTCTTCAATTGCAAGCCCGGCTTGCACCGCTAAGTTAATGATGTTTGCCACACATCGACTATGGAAAAAAACGCCGTTGCAAACCGGTTTATATTTAATTTTTAGTTTTTGAACGACATTTGTATTATTAGATGCATTATCAAAAGACATTGAAAAAAGTTTATTTTGTAATTTAAATTCGGTTATAACACCATCTAATATATAAAATAAGTTTTCTCCGGTGTGGATATTCAAACAAGTCAAACGCGATTGTACGCTTCATCATTTGCCACTTATTGGGATCAACCCAACGGTAACGCAACGGTACGAATCGGGTATACCATGTGGAGCCGACCAAACATCGGTGGTTAAGTTTACACCGGTTTCCAAATTTTCAAATCACAAAATTAATTCTTTTTTTGCTTTTTTCCACATTTTTATACAATCTCGTGTAAGGGTTATGCGACTTACTTGATGATAACGTGGTTGGAGTGTCTCTTGAATCATTCTTGTCAAGCGTGGATTTTCAAAGTGGTTGAACGGCAATCCTTCTTGGATCACTAACTTCGCCATTCGATCTCGAACAATATTTGGATCAAAGTTCCAAATTCCTCCTTCGGGTGTCATCGAGGCTTGACCTTCACTTGGATTTCTCTTTAAGGACGGATAAGATTTTTCCATATGAGATCTCAAACTAGTGTTTGAATCTTTCCCAAAAAACGCACCACACATCTTGCAACGAGCACGTTCCTTCCCGTTTGACAACAAACATAGATCGTAATTGCACCAAACTGCCGGATTTCTCGTTGTTGGTAGAATTTCCACAACGGTAACTTCGTTTGAGGAACCACCAACACCAAAACTTGCCATGCTTTTTTTAGAGTTTAGAGAGCGTTTTTGATCGTTTAAAGAACGGTTTTAGAGATTAGAGAGTGTAAAGAGATGTGTGATTAAAACTAAACACCCCCACCTATTTATAGTGAATTAATGGTGAAAAAAAGCAGAAAAAAAGGCTAAAAAGCCTCCCAACGACTATAAAGCCGTTGAATAACGGCTAGTTTTTGCCCAGCGACAAAACCGGATTACCGAACCGGTTCACACAAACCGGTCCTCAACTCGGTGGCCTCCTAAATGATTTAAACCGGTTTGTAACCGACGGTTTAAACGTAACCAGAACCAGTTTGTCTCAAACCGTTTTATCCCTAACCGGTTTTCCGGTTTGAACCAGGTAGAAAAAAAAATCGGTTTTTTTGTGCACCACCAGTGGCGGTGGTGGTGGTGGTGGTGGTGGAGGGGGGTGGCGGTAGTGGAGGTGGAGGTGATGGAGGTTATTGTTATTTTAGGGTTTTATGTAGATGGGAATAGTGGTGGTGGTGGGCCTTAAGGGTATTTTTGTCTTTTTATAAAAAAATTTAATAGAAAATCAAACGGCGTTAACTATCTGGTTTTAATTGGAATAAAAATGAAACCACAGTAACTAAAAAAGAGAAATTTAAACTATTGGACTAAAATAGAGAATTGATACAAACCACATGGACTAAAACGGGAGTTTACTCCAACTAATATAAGGGGTTTGAATGCCTTTGAAAATGGATTCACTAGAGATATGTTAGAAATGCTCTAAAAGAGGTGATAAGAAGAGCTTTATACGTGATGTCGTTTAGTTTAGACTTTAGAGTGAATTCAAAACCAAAAATATACGACTGTCAAGTGGGCTTGCCAGTGGACCTATTGTAAGTTGTAACACTTGATCTGCCAATGGAAAAAGGGGGATCATCCCATTCAAACATTGCCAACTAACTGAGAAAGAAAGAAGCTGTGGGGGCAGTATTGTCATTTCGCTATCTTGAAAACAGATACTTTTTGTTTTACAGTCCCTTCTCTCTCACCTCTACAAGAATCAAGAAAAGACACATATATATCTCCCAATGATCCAGTAACCCAGACATATTTGTTGCAAAATTCATCTTTCTAGAACACCAACATCCCATCAACAAAGATTTGTAGCAAATTTCACAGCTTTTATTAGTGAATTGCAGTCCGCAGACAAATTTCTTTAACTTCTTTCAGTAAATGATCTTGATGAACCATTGATGAAATGAGGGGAGGTGGAAGATAAATATTCAACCCAAGACAGAAAATAGAATAATAAACCCAAAAGTTGAGGTCTTTTTGCAATTTCCTCACATTCCCAGAAATATTTTCTTGATAAATTTCAACATTACAAAGATGAGGAAACATGGGTGGCAACTTCCCTACCATCCTCTTCAGGTATGTGAAAAAAAAAACTTTTATGCTTGACATTCTTTCATCATTTCAGGGTTTTAAAATTGAACAATTTAGTGGTTTAATTTTAATCAATCTTTGCAGGTGGTAGCTGTTTCTGTATTCTTGGCATTGGGTTTTGGATTCTATGTGTTCTTTGCTCCTTTTGTTGGTAAAAGATTGTACCAATGTATTGTAATGGGGATCTACACTCCACTTGTAAGTTATCAATTACCAATCTTTATTGTGTTACCCCTTTTGGAGCCAAAAATAATCTGACTTTAAATGTAAATTTCAACTAATTTTATCATGTACTCAGGTTTTTTTTTTTTTTTGTGAATAACTTTGCCAGATTATATCTGCATTTGGATTGTACATATGGTGTGCTGGTGCAGATCCAGCAGATCCTGGTGTTTTTAGTTCATAAAAGTATGTTAAGACCATAAATAACAAAACATGTGGTGGAGTTAAAGAATCCAAACTTGGTGGGGTATCAACATCATCAATGCAAGATCCAAATGCTGCAAGTGTTGGAGAGAAACATACTGTTAAGAACACTAAGATTCAAGATTCAAGAACAGAAGATAATGTCTCTGAAACTGTTGAAAACACATCAAAATCGTCTTGCTTTTTTGCTTTGATTCCTTGTGCTTTGATGTGCCATTGCTCAATTCAAACGATGAATCTTCTGAACTTCAGATGAGTGAAGATGGCATGTTTTACTGTAGTTTGTGTGAAGTTGAGGTAAAGTTCTTACATTTTTAACAATTAGAAATTATAATCCAGAAAAAGCAGTTAACTTGGGAAAAAAATGTCTCTTTTGTTAAACAAATTATCAGAAATTACTAATTAAGCATCGAATAGTATTTTAAACGAACGGTTTTCTGCAGGTTTTTAAGTACAGTAAGCATTGTAGAGTTTGTGACAAATGTGTTGATCGATTCGATCATCATTGCAGGGTATGTTAGAATTAAGAATTATGAATCTGTTAACACTGTCCTACTTCTTGGAGAACACATTTGATTCAATATTGTTATGATTATTGTTATGCAGTGGCTGAATAACTGTGTAGGCAAGAAGAACTACAGAAAGTTCTTTACTCTTATGATCTCTGCTCTTCTCCTGGTATGAACAAGTCTCAATTTTTTTATCTTGTTGACTTTTCAGTTGATTTTACCTTATAGTCAAACATTGACACATGTTATTGGTTCTGTGATTTAAATGCTGCTCATACTTCAATGGTCAACTGGAATTGTGGTGTTGATATGCTGTTTTCTTGATCACAAAAGATTCAGCTTAGACATTGTTACCAAGCTGGGAAGCAGTTTCTCATTGGCGCCTTATGTTATAGTTGTGGTGAGTGCTTGCTTCATTCTTATTAGTCAACAAAATTAGTTTAAGAAATCAAATTAATGCGTGTATATATACTCGTTTACCATCATTGTTTTTTGTGGTGGTTGTGTTTGCATAATAGTTTTGATGAAGCTATTAGTATTTTCTTGAAAGCTATTGATTTCACATTAAATTCCAAGTTCAAAATGACTCTGTTTGACCCTTAAAAGTCAAACTGCAATGCCTGCCTTCTTTTCTGTAGAAAGCTTGTGAAATTTTGAACTCCATCCAGTCATAGAAAATGCAATGACACCACAGTCCTAGAAAACTGTCTAGACTATCAAATGTCTAAAGTAACCTTCATCAACAACAAAATTACGTAGACCCAAATCAAAGTCATTTGTTGAAATTTACATATTTGCAGAAATAAATTTTGTTGAAATTTTCATGTGACAGGCAGTGTGCACTATTTTGGCTATGATCGCAACGCTGCCACTCGTTCAGCTTTTCTTCTTTCACATTCTTCTGATAAAGAAGGTGAGTTTCATATTCTCCATTAAATTCTTGATCAGATTAAATCTAATTAAATACAACTTTGTCATGTGACAGGGAATAAGCACATATGATTACATCATAGCATTGAGAGAGCAGGAACAGATAGAAACTGGTGGTCAACAAAGTCCTCAAATGTCACAAGCAAGCTCTATCACCGGTTTAAGCAGTGTTAGCTCGTTCAATAATATCCGTCAAGGATCTTGGTGCACGCCCCCACGCCTGTTTGTTGAAGATCAGGTATTTCCATTTTTTGGTAAAAGTTACTACAAATAAAACTTTGTTTTTGATTTGACCAATTAGAGATAAAACATAAATTGCTGAAGTGGCACTGGTTGATAACATTTACCTTTTTGCAGTATGATGTAGTTCCACCAGACACCGGCTCGGTTAGCTCACTGGGGAAGAAGACAGTAGACGTGCCTATCAAGAAAAAGAACCCGACTGCTGTAAAGATCAGCCCGTGGACATTGGCCCGTTTGAATGCAGAAGAGGTATCAAAAGCTGCAGCAGAAGCCCGAAAGAAGTCAAAAATTATACAGCCCATTTCAAGAAAAGAAGCCCAACAGACAGGCCCGTACGGGCTTGAAAGAGACAACAGCATTGGAAGCAGTGAACATCAGTTGTTCTCGAGACTTGACAATAACCGAAGAAGCGGAAGCATGCGGGCCCGTCTTCAGGAACATTTACAGCCTGTAGAACATCCATCATTGAACTACAATATAGGAAGTGATAGAATAACGGGTCAGAATTTCTCGAGTTTGGCCCCTTTGCAGCTCGAGGCCCGTAGTGTTTTCTGGCCCATGGGTTCGGCCCGTATTGTAGAATCCTCACCAGACAGTAGCTTAGATTCTCCTGATATTCACCCGGTTAGAATCTCCTCTGGAACAGATGAGGCTAGGATACCAGTCTCTGGGGCCCACGAGAAGTCGGGGGTCATGCCACTCTCTAGATCTACTAGTGATGGTTATGACGCGTTGGGTGGGGAAGATAGTGACCGGGTCCCATCTCGGTTGGTTCAAAGATCTTGAAACTGGAGTGCAGGGCTTTTTGGTGGTGTACAAGATGAAATGAGTGCAAGATTTAAGATGCCATCTTCTTCAACATCTACTTACCCGAACGAAAGAAAGATGTAAATCGACTTAATGATTGTTCAACGGGCACAAACTATTTTTTGCAATTTTTTCATTTGTTAGCGTTGGAATTTTCGCGATCAAAAAGTTGAATTCTTAAACCAGTTTGTTGGAGATCTTGAAATGTGGAAGGAAGGAGGAAATGACTAAACTGAGAAAAGATATGTTCATGTAAACAACAAGACTGCAGGCTATTTCTAAGGTGAATAACCATGTTTTTGTGAATATATGTGCTCAAATGGTGCTGTTTCTAACTGATATATGCAGCTTAAATTGGATTAAAGTTTGTTCTAGGCAACAAAGATAAAAAAAAACTCCAAAACTCCAAAATCATCTCAAAAACACTATCCCAAAAATACATATATGAAAAGCTAAAGATCATTACAAGGCATTCAATATATATATAAGTCTTTAAAGAAACTTAACTCATTCTATAAACAGTTACAAGAACAATTGTTACCCTATCACAAGATTCTATAAACACTAACAACAACAAACTTAACTGAATTGCATTACATAAACCAATACCATACAAAACATTAGCCTTAATCATATGATCAAGCCGCGACAACACCAACAACATGCGGAACCTTCTCATCATCTTCAGGCAAATTCATATACTCATAACCAAACCCCTCAGCAACCTCAATTACCAATTCACCATGCAAAGCCTTGCAGTAATTATACAACACAGTAATCGCGGCAGTCATCCGAAGCAAAAACATCATCAAAAAGAACGAAGCAAAGGTCGTAATAAGTATAGAATCGACACTCACAAAGCACATCCACACAATCAACCCACCAAAAACCCCAAAATACAACATAACTAACAACGAAACCGATCTCATCCCCTTAACTAAATACGCGCTCCTCATCAAAGGCGCAAATCCCCATTTCGATTCAACAACAACCACCACAAACGCCAACGACCATTTCACGTGAACATATACAACAATCGCGATCAGAACCACTCCCACGGTTATTGAAAACCACGTGAAGTAAATCGAGTTGGAATCGATTACTACAAACCCTACGTTATGTACCAACATGAGAACTGCTACAACTAACATGACGTAGATTATGGAGATAAAGAGTGTAACAACATAAGCAGCGATCGCGGTGGAAGCGAGGGGGAAGAAGGAGAAGATGAGGGACTTGAGGGCATTGGAGATGTCGACAGGTTCACCGAAGAAAGCATGGTGTGCGCTGTAGGTGATCGTGCCTATGGCGCATAAGGCGAAGAAGTGGATGGTTAGGGTGTAGAGGAGATAAGAAGTTAGAAGTTTTTGATGGTTTGAAGGGTTGTTGGTGAAGGTTTGGGATTGGAGGGTGGGGTTGATGATGAGAGAAAGAGAGAGGGGGAGGAAGAAGAGGGATAAGGTGACGAAGTGGGTGTATTTAGTTAAGATGATTGTCTTTGAGGTGGAGAGGACGCCGGTGAAGTTGAGGGTGTGTGGTTGTGGTATTTCCATGGAGACGGCGGAGATCACGGGGGTGGTGGCGGCGGCGATGGGATCTATATATTAGTATTGGAAAGGGGTTTGGTAGTTGTGTTTCTGTGTTCTTTTTTAATATAAGCAGGTCAATGTCGGCCAAGAGGAATATTGACACGTGAAAGAATTGGTCATTGTTGGCAACTTAGTTACAAGTCTTTCCTATAATATTAAACTAGTTGGTTTCTGAGTTTCGCGACGGTTGTTTGGCTATGGCTGATCGTAAACAAAAATTTAAATGAAAACGTAGAGGAAATGATAAAAATAAAGTTTATAAAAAAAAATTATAAAACTAAATACAAAAAAGGGGAAAAACAAAAAATAAAATACTACCGGTTCGAGCCGAACCTATTATGAGCAAACAACATTATTGTCGGTTTTTTTTTTTATTTTTAACCCTTATAATATATATATATATATATATATATATATATATATATATATATATATATATATATATATTATACGCTTTTAGCCCATTTTATTTTCTATTAATTTCGTTTATCTTTAATAACTTTCGTTAGTTAGCTTTTTTCAAGATACGGAGTGCACGACTGTTTAGTATTTTTTTTGTCAACGTTTCGGCATAATTTTTTTTAAAACGGTGTTTAATTCGAAATCGAGTTTTTTTAAACGGAGTTTAATTCAAAATCGAGTGTTTTTATCTTTAGTCGTTGTTGTACCGTTACGAGCCGAACCTATTATGAGCAAACAACATCATTGTCGTTATTTGTATTATCGGAACCCGTATCAGGTGTTCGCTTTTATGGTTTTCAACGACCCGAACCGGTAGTTTTTTTTCTTTTTTATTATTTAGTTTTATGTTTCTCTTTTAGTTTTTTATTCTTTAGTTTTACCATTGCGCCTACGTTTTTATGTACCTAAGTATATTATTTTTTAACCGCCTCAAACGTTTAAGATTTGTTTCACACCGCGTCACGCGGGAGTTCGAGTTAGATTATGTTTCTACGCCGGGTAGCCTGCTGGTTTTTTTTTCTATATTTTTAATACTTATAGTATATATAATATACTCTTTTAGCCCATTTTATTTTCTATTAATTTCGTTTTCATTTAATAACTTTCGTTTGTTAGCTTTTTTCAAGATAAGGAGTGCACGACTGTTTTAGTATTTTTTTGTCAACATTTCGGTATAATTTTTTTTTAATACGGAGTTTAATTCAAAATTGAGTTTTTTTTATCTTTAGTGCGTTGTTGTACCGTTACGAGTCAAACATATTATGAGGGAACAACATTATTGTCGGTATTGGTATTATCGGAACTCGTATCAGGTGTTCGATTTTATGGTTTTCAAAGACCCGAACCGATGGTTTTTTTTTCTTTTTTATTATTTAGTTTTATGTTCCTCTTTTAGATTTTTATTATTTAGTTTTACCATTGCGCCTTATGTACCTAAGTGTATTTATTTTTTAAGCGCCTCAAACGTTTAAAATCTGTTTCACACCGCGACACGCGGGAGTTCGAGTTAGATTATGTTTCGACGCCGCCGCAACACGCGGCGGGTAAAAATACTAGTTGTTGATTATACATATACTTTAATCTAATTATACTAATCTTGATTGAACGTTAGACATATTTTCCTTTTTCACATTTTACTTTGTTATACCGTATAATATATGCGTATTTAAAATATTTAATTGTCTACGTATATTATTTTGTTTAATAACTTTTGTTTGTTAACTAAAAGAACAAAATATGTAACTGATTTTAGTTTTTTATAAATTCTGATATGATTTTTTTTTAAAACGGAGTTATATTCGTAATAGAATATTTTCTTTTGTATTGTAAGCTTTAGATAGTACCGTTATGGTTCCCGTACCGTGACTAACAAAACAGATAATGACCAAACAATATCGTTACCGCTATTAGTATTATGAGAGCTATCGGTGTTCACTTCTATGGTTTTCGATAGATGTAAAGCACGACTTTATTTTTTGGGTTACATGTGTCACACCCTCGCTAAAGTGGAATCACGAAGGAGCAATGAAACTAAACCATGCATTTGAATAAAGAAATAGTAAGGCGTTAAGTTATTAAAATAATTTACACAAAACTTGTTCAATGAAATAAACATAAACATATGATATCCAAATTTTATTATCTAGGTCTATTCCTTGTAACTAGCGTGAGCAATCAACAGTCTTTAAATCTTTAATTTTTAATTTACATCAACTGAAATACATGCTAAAACGTGTCAGCTATAAAGTTAGTGAGTTCATAGTTTTTGATAAAATGGTTATAATCATGTAGTTATACAAATCGTAAACAAGTTTAAGACATACAAGTAATTAAATTCAAATACATGTTGTACACAAAGAAGACAAATATTAAATGCTAAAGATCATTACAAGACATTCAATATATATAAGTCTTTAAAGAAACTTAACTCATTCTATAAACAATTACAAGAACAATTGTTACACAATTACAACATTCTATAAACACTAACAACAACAAACTTAACTGAATTGCATTACATAAAACAAAACCATACAAAACATTAATCTTAATCGTATGATCAAGCCGCGATAACACCAACAACATGCGGAACCTTCTCATCATCTTCAGGCAAATTGATATACTCATAACCAAACCCCTCAGCAACCTCAATTACCAATTCACCATGCAAAGCCTTGCAGTAATTATACAACACAGTATTCGCGGCAGTCATCCGAAGCAAAAACATCATCAAAATGAACGAAGCAAACGTCGTAATAAGTATAGAATCGACACTCACAAAGCACATCCACACAATCAACCCACCAAAAACCCCAAAATACAACATAACTAACAACGAAACCGATCTCATCCCCTTAACTAAATACGCGCTCCTCATCAAAGGCGCAAATCCCCATTTCGATTCAACAACAACCACCACAAACGCCAACGACCATTTCACGTGAACATATACAACAATCGCGATCAGAACAACTCCCACGGTTATCGAAAACCACGTGAAGTAAATCGAGTTGGAATCGATTACTACAAACCCTACGTTATGTGCCAGCATGAGAACTGCTACAACTAACATGACGTAGATTATAGAGATAAAGTGTGTAACAACAAAAGCTGCGATCGTGGTGGAAGCGAGGGGAAGAAGGAGAAGATGAGGGACTTGAGGGCGTTGGAGATGTCGACAGGTTCACCGAAGAAAGCATGGTGTGCGCTGTAGGTGATCGTGCCTATGGCGCATAAGGCGAAGAAGTGGATGGTTAGGGTGTAGAGGAGATAAGAAGTTAGAAGTTTTTGATGGTTTGAAGGGTTGTTGGTGAAGGTTTGGGATTGGAGGGTGGGGTTGATGATGAGAGAAAGAGAGAGGGGGAGGAAGAAGAGGGAGGTGACGAAGTGGGTGTATTTAGTTAAGATGATTGTCTTTGAGGTGGAGAGGACGCCGGTGAAGTTGAGGGTGTGTGGTTGTGGTATTTCCATGGAGACGGCGGAGATCACGGTCAGGGGCGGACTTACATACAAGCGGGGGTTCACAGGAACCCCCCGAGTTTCAAATTTTTTATAGAACGCTTGCTAAAAAAACTGGGGTGAACCCCTTACAAAGTTTAACAACTGGTGTGGTGGTTTAGGCTTTGCTTTATAACCTAAAGGTTGTGGGTTCTAATCCCTTCTTCACTAACATTTTTCAAAACCTTTTTTTTACCTGATTTCGTATGGGCCTTTTAATTGTTTTATGTTTCTTTTGTTTGGCTCTGGGCTGGGCTGGTATAACAAAGAAAAACAGATCGCAGGAAGCCAGTAAAGGAATTAGGGAAAGAACTCATCCTGCCATCCTCCAACAATGTTTCTTCTGTTGGGAACTTTTTTTTTACCTGATAAATATAATCTTATATTATTATTTATGAGGCTCCCTCACTTTAATGGCTGGGGTTGATATTAGTAATCATATTACAGGTCAACCAGTAGGTGAACTCAGCAGAATTTTATGAGACAGCTGTCCAGGTTTATAACACAAGTTTTTGTAGGTACTAAAACATCTGATTGTTTTGTATTAAACAAGAATAATGCATATCCATTACTTTATACAGTAGGAATGGATGCTAATACTGTGTCTATAGGTCCTGGTAATGATCCTATAGCTTGTTATGAGAACATGACTGTATCGATCTATTACGATTCCAAATTGGTGTTAGTTAAACCATTGTATTATAATATATTTTCTAAATGATTTATCATCAAGTACATGATATTTTTGGGTTATAGATCAATTTATTAAACACCTTGGAATGCAAGGTAATATTGTCTCTATAGGTCCTGGAGATGACCCAATGGAGTGTTATAATAAATTGGGTGTATCTGTTAATATTGATACTAATAAGGTCACAAGGTAGATTTTATAAGTTGATTAGGTAAATTGATTGATTGATAATACTTGATTAGAATCTTATTCCTTATTAGTATATGTCAAATGGAAATCATAACTAACAACTCTAAAAAATTGAACAAATTTGTTCTTCGCTTTAGGTCTCCAAAATGGTTGAGCCGCCACGACCCGACCCGAACAATCGAACCGAAACTAACCGAACCGAACCGAAATTTTTATGTCCGGCCCTATGAAATTGGAACATCTAAAAACAGTGAACCCCCTGGAAAAAATTCCTGGATCCGTCACTGATTCACGGTGGTAGTGGCGGCGGCGATGGGATCTATATATTAGTATTGGAAAGGTGTTAGGTTGTGTTTCTGTGTTGTTTTAATATAAGCAGGTCATTATTTGCGAAGAGGAATGTTGACCACGTGAAATAATTGGTCCATGTAGGCAACTTAGTTAAAAGTCATATAATATTACATGTTGATTGAACGTTTTTTACTTCAATTTTCTTTTTATTATACTTTGATGTATTTAATATAATACACGTTTTTAACATTTTTAATTGTTTATTTATATTCTTTTTAATAACTTTTGTTCGTTAACTAAAAAAATAAAAAATATAACTAATTTTAGTTTTTGTTCATATAATATTCGTAACAGAGTATTTTTTTTGTATTGTAAGCTTTAGATAGTACGGTTATCGTTCCCGTACCGTGACTAACCAAAGCGATAATGATTGAACAATATCGTTACTGGTATTAGTATTATCAGAATTGGTATCGGTATTTGTCTCTATGGTTTTCGGTACATGTAAAACACAACTTTATTTTTTAGGTTACTTGTGTCACACCCTCGATAAAACGAAAACATGAGGGAGCGACGAAATTAAACAATACACATGAAATAGAGAAATACTAAGGCATTAAATTATTGAAAAAGTTTACACAAAACTTATTCATTGAAATAAACATAAACGTATGATATCCGAATTTTATTATCTAGGCCTCTTCCTTGTTCCTAGCGTGAGCAATCAACGGTCGTTAAATCTTTAGTTTCCATTACTTTAAATACATGCTAAAACGTCTCAAATACAAAGTTGGTGAGTTCATAGGTTTTGATAAATAGTTGTAATCATGGAGTTGTACAAATCGTAAACAAGTTTAAAATATACAGGTAATTAAATTCAAATACATGTCGTACAAAACCAACTCGAATGATTGAATACCACGCCCTTTGATGTCTGATTCCTTGACGTCAAACTGTTTTTGTTACTTGTTGACGATTTTCAGACATCCAATTCCTTACCTAGGAACCCCGAAGTTGGTTGGCGTGCACCAACTCGAGTATCAGATGGGTTTATTAAACCAATAGATCTATTAATATACTACCGTTGAATTAGCAAAGTTAATGGTTTTGTAAGTATTGTATTGAGAGGGACATTTGAATAAGTGACAAATGAACCATTGCAACATGTAAGAGCCATTTAATCTTTACAGGTATATGAAAGCTGTTGTGTGATTTTTATAAAAAGTGTGAACCGGTTACAGGTGCCCTAAGGGTGAAGGGGGTGGAGCTGGGTTCACGACAACTCGGCAACACCGCCGCAACCTAAAGCCTTTACAATTACAAAAAGTTATAAACATCAATAACAACAACAAACTTAACTAAATTGCATTACATAAAATAAAACCATACAAAACATTAACCTTAATCATATGATCAAGTCGTGACAACACCAACAACATGCGGAACCTTCTCATAATCTACAGGCATTTATATACTCATAACCAAACCCCTCAGCAACCTCAATTGTCAATTCACCATGCAAAGCCTTACAGTAATTTTACAACACAGTATTCGCAGCAGTAACCCGAAGCAAGACCATCACTACGAAGAAGAACGTACCAAGAATCGTAATAACTAGAGAATGGATATTCACATAGCAGATCCACACAATCAAGCCACCAGAAACCCCAAAATACAACATAACTAACAAGGAAACCGATCTCATCCCCTTAACTAAATACGAGCTTCTCATCAAAGTCGCAAATCCACATTTTGATTTGACAACAACCACCACAAACGCCAACGACCATTCAACATGAACATATATAACAATTGTGATCATAATCACTCCCATGATTATCGAAAACCACATGAAGTAAATTGAGTTGTAATCGATTACTACAAACCCTACGTTATGTACCAACATGAGAACTGTTCCAACTAACATGAGGTAGATTAGGGTGATAAAGAGTGTAAGTGTTGAACAAAAAACATGTATAGAGAAAAGATGTAGTCTCTATATTACACAAATGAAGATTAGCTTACAAATGAAGAAAAAAGCAACACTAAATAGAAAGATAACTGGGCTTGGGCTAAAGCCCATAACAGTGCTCATAACAACTTTTTAAGCTAACATCCCCCCTCAAACTCACAATAAAATAGAAATTAACATTGAGAGTTTGTCACACAAAAACCAAAAACGAGATGTCGATTGAGACTTATTGAAAATATCTGCAATCTGCAAGGCTGACGGAACAAAAGGAAGTGAGATGGTCCCGAGCTGAAGATGGTGACGAGTAAAATGACAATCTATCTCAATATGCTTTGTTCGTTCATGAAAGACAGAGTTCTTGACGATCTGCATAGCACTTTGATTATCACAATGTAATGGGGTAGGCGAGGAAACAACAACCCCCATGTCTGCCAGAAGCCATCGTAACCAAACAATTTCACTTGTAGTCACAGCCATAGCACGATATTCAGCCTCAGTGGAGGACCTAGAGACAACATCTTGTTTCTTACTTTTCCATGAGATTAAAGAATCACCAAGGAAAATGCAGAAACCAGTAGTGGATTTACTATCATTGGGATCACTATCCCAATCAGCATCACTATAGGCACGCAATTCCAGAGAAGACGTAGAAGGGAATAAAAGACTTTAAAACTGAGTGCCACGAAGATACCTCAAAATACGAAGAACAGCTCCCCAGTGAACAGAAGTGGGAGCGGTAACAAACTGGCTAACCACATGAACAACATGAGCGATATCAGGGCGAGTAACTGTAAGATAAACCAAACTGCCTACAATGGTACGATATAGGCTCGGATCAGATAGAGGAACACCATCAGTGGGAGAGTAACGTGCATTGGTTTCAAGTGGAGTGTCTGCAATTCTATTATCCGAAAGTCTTGCACGTTAAAACAGATCAGAAATGTACTTCGTCTGAGCGAGAAGATATCCCTTTTTAGATTGAGCTACCTCAATCCCCAAAAAATACCGTAATAACCCCAAATCTTTCATAGCAAAACAATGGGCCAAGTCACGTTTCAAGGATTCAATGTCATCATAATCATCGCCTGTAATAATCATGACATCCACATATAAAGACAAGAGAATGCATCCAGCATTCGTACATCGAACAAATAATGCTAATCAGACAGAGTTCTGATACCATGTTGAACAACAAACATGTACAGAGAAAAGATGTAGTCTCTATATTACACAAATGAAGATTAGCTTACAAATGAAGAAGAAAACAACATTAAATAGAAAGATAACTGGGCTTGGGCTAAAGCTCATAACAGTGCCAATAACAACTTATTAAGCTAACAGTAAGAACATAAGCTGTGATCGCGGTGGAAGCGAGCAGGAAGAAGGATAACATTAGGGACTTGCGGACGTCGGAGAACGTGACGGGTTCACCAAAGAAAGCATGGTGTGTGCTGTAGGTGATCGTCCCTATGGCGCATTGGGCGAGGACGTGGATGTTTAACGTGAAGAGGAGATAAGATAGAAGTTTTTGATAGGAGTGAGAGAAAGAAAGGCGAAGAAGAGGGTTAAGGACTTGAAGTGACTATCTGGTTAAGATGATCCTCTTTGACGTGGAGAGGACACCGGTTAAGTTGAGGGTGTGCACCTGTGTTAGTTCCATGAAGACCGCAGATTACAGTGGTGGTGGTGTCGGCGGAAGTCTTTTTATATAGCAGGTCTATCCAATGATAATCTCCCACGTGAAATGTTGACAACGTGAAAGAATTGGTCTGTAACGTAAGGGGAAAATTCCCAATTTTTATTTTCTATTTTTTAACATGGGCGGCATTGCCGTCGCTCGGTGAGCTGTTGTGGCTGTTCTGAAGTCAATATTATAATGTCGCCATACCCGACCAATTAATTAATCCGGAATAAAAGAAAAGTCAAATTGAAAATTGGAATATACTGTCGTAATAAGTCATTTTGACTTTTCTTTTGTTTTAATTTTTTTACTTAACTTAATATATTCGGAAAAAATATAAAACACCCTATCCCGACGACACGTCGTCAAGACAGGTTTTCAGACAGCGGCAAATATTTCACTGAACGCAATAGTTTCCGGCTCGACTTGTAACGACGACATGTTGTTGTAAAAAGTGTAGGGTTTCCAAAATGTCTGGCCAGACCTGTAACGACGACGTGTCGTCGTCTTTGTTGACCTATGCGTATAAATTAAGCTTGAATAAAAACGTGTCGTCGTCTTTGACAACGTGCATGTCATCGGGATGCCCCGACGTAACAGGCAGTGGCGAAACTTGAAGAAAAACACAGACGAGGGGAATTTTTTCTTATAAGAGGGCCGGAACTTAATACCTATAAATTGAACAATCGGGGGGGGGGGGGAGGGGGGCTCAGTAACAGATAACAATTCTTGTAGTGATTATAATAAGGTCGTCCGCCCTACCATAATATAGAGGTGTCGCCGTCTATATTGAAGGAGATAGTTTGTGACATGAGAATGTTAAAGGGTGATAGAATGCACATTTTGTAAATTTGGATGTCTACGCCGCGGTGTAATTAAAAGGCTATTGAATTTTTTGCAATATTGGTTGATTGATGAATAAAAGTCCAAAAATGGAACTATGGGAGGAGAAGTCAATTGATAAAATTATGCGTTTGAATATTCAAATTACATCCCGATTTCTCATTGTTTATGGCGTGTATTGGAAGCAAGAAGATGAAGAGCATTAGCCAAAAATAAATATGAAATTTTTAATGAAAATCGTTTTTTATAAGTTGGGAATCGGGATCCATTTATCCTAATTTTGCTATGTTATTTTTCTCTCAATTGTAAGGTTATATAAACAGTCTAATGATATGTTATAAAATATAACCTTAACTACTACATGTGACACTAATGTATGATACAAAACATGAAACATATCTCATCTTCGTTAAGATAAATAATGAACATAAAAATTTAGATGAACATGTCTCATCTTCATTTGGGTGTGTTACAGATTTTTCGTATTAAAACTGTATATACAATAATTACATGTTGACGCATCCGATATACAATTATAAAAATATTTAATTTTTTTTATCTAAGGCATTATTAAATAACTAGTTTTCCGGAGCTATTGAATTCGAGTCACTTATAACCCACATGAGTAGGGGTGTTCAAAAAAATCCGAATCCGAACCCGAATTATCCGAAAATCCGAATCCGAATTATCTGAAAATTCGGATATCCGAATTTTCGGATTCGGATAGTGATTTTCGGATAGTTCGGATATCCGAATATCCGAAATATTATATTTATATATTTTTTTAATTGTTTTTATTATTTAAAAATAAGAAAATTTGAATCAAAACCCGATATATTATATTTATATATTTTTATATGTATATTTTCTAATGTTTTTTAAGGTTTTTAATTGTTTTTGTAATTTAAAAATATTATATTTATATATTTTTTTATTTTTTTAATATTTTCGGATATCCGTTTCACTATCTGAATCCGTATCCGAATTTTCGGATATCCGAATTTTCGGATATCCGAAATTTCGGATTCGGATAGTGAAATCCACTATCCGAAAATTTCGGATATCCGACTTTGAACACCCCTACACATGAGTACGGTTTCCTAAAAATTGAAGAGATCAAAGCTTAAACAAGCTTGATATATCAAACACCAGGTTAGAATCCCGTGTAATGCACGGGTGATTTGAATATAATGTTGTATATTTAGAAATAAAAATTTTATTTCTTCAAAAATTTGTGTATTACACGGGAAACTCGTGTATTATACGCCTCTACTTTTAACTCTTAATAATGCAACATACAACTGATCATGAATAAGCACTATATCTTTCAATACTAACCAACATTTGAAAGTGATTGCCCTAAACTTTTATTTATGGTCATTGCAAAAATACAACAATTGTATATTTTTTCTTTAAAGTTTTAGTGAAATTATTTTGTCTGAATATGTTAACCCAATTATATGGATAAAATTGAGATGATCAATGTTGGTTTAAAATATAATCTTCGCTTCTATAACGCGATTACCTTGTGATTTGACCTAAAGACTTTTTACATTATCTAAACCATTTTTTTCATCAATATTTATTAATAGCATAACTGAAACAACGACATTTAAAACTAATTTATGGTTTGACAAACCTGATAATGTAAGTCTATTATGAAAACCAGGAGATTATAAACTTGTCTCAAAATCATCATTAAAATGCTCTGATTGACGGTTACTATTTATACTTGTATGCGAAAAATCTCGCTAAACTTTTAATACTAAATCTCTTGTTAAAAAATAATAAAAAGATACAAATAAAATTTAAATTATAAATTTAAAACTCCAAATTTAAAAAATTTTAACTCATTAGTATTTCGACACAATTAAATTTAAAATTTCAAAATTAAATATGAAAAATTTAAAATTAATAAATTAGAACTGAAACTTGTAAACATGTTTTTTGAAAGAAAAAAGATCTCGTCATTTAAAAAAAATTCAAATATAATACGCTTTTAAAAATAAATATTTGCAAGTTTCTTAATTTTATTGAAAACTAAGTATTAAAATTTATAAGTCAAATTAAAAAATTTGTTTATAAATATCAAATATAGTTAAAAAACTACTAATTTAATATTAGTAAACTTTATTCTAACACATATTTATTTAAAATACAAACGTAGTATTTTCAAGTTTATATGTAAAATTAAAAAAATCTTGTTTTTTATAATAAAATTTAAAAAAATCATTTTTTAATAATAAAACTTTAAAAACTCGTTTTTTTTTTAAATTTGTTGTTTTTTAATTCTTGATTTTTTTTAATATTAAATTTTGATAATAATTTTATAAAAAGTACTAGCTTAGATCCCCGTGTAATACAAACGGGGTGAAAAATATCAATACATAAATTTCTTAAATTTAATTGATGTATTTTACAAATGTAAAAATGTATTATTATACATATTCTAAGGAAAGAAAACAAAATTCAAAATATGTAAAAAAATAATTTATAATTGGGTTTTGAAAATACGTCAATTACTATTTAATGTAATTTAACTTTCATTTACTATTTAATTGAAAATAAAAGTTTTATAATTAGATTTCAAAGTTTTTTTATAATAAAGGATAATTTAAAATAAATGTGTTTTATTAGTATAACTAGGTTAGAATCCCGTGTATTACACGAGATTGTATATTAAAAAAAGATAAAACTTATAAATTTATAAATATGTCCTAACTTGTCAGAATATTATGATAGTCTCGAGATATATCAAGTGTAAATGTGTGTGTATATAACAAATTATTATTTTTCTTTAATTAGTTATATTTTGAATTCTTATTATATATTCTTATTTAATATAATTATTATTCTTCTTTAATAATATATTTATAATATCATTATTATTTAATAAGATAGTGGTGCATTTATTAGGAGAGAGAGGCGGGAAAACTAATATGAGAAGGCATGAGGGAGTGACATGTGGCACCTCAAAACCTTTATTTATTAGTATGTATAGATTAGTAATTTCTTAAAAGATATGAGTGCATTTAATAAGAGAGAGATGCGGGAAAAGTATGACGAGATTGAATATGGTGACGACACGTGGCACACAAAAACCTTTATTTATTATATAGTATAGATAAGATCAAGTCTTATACCCGAATTTGATTAGAGTTACGAGTCTAAACAAGTATATTAGTTATATAAATATAATGTTATTGAAAGTAGTTTAGATTATTATGTAGAATTTATATTCTAGTGTTAATTAAGTCAAAGTCGTGGATGGAACTTTCATAGTCAGGGTCTTGAAATAATCATTTTCAATTAATAAATTTTCTAGGCTATTTAACTTTTATTGTGATATTGAATATTATTAATTAATAACTAATTGGTCAAATATACAATAGTTTAAAATTAATTGTTTATGTACATTTTTCAAAAACTATATTTTTTAATGGCTAAGATACATACATCCTTCTATACTACTTCTAAACTACACCTTACTTTTTCAAAATACTCTTTGCCGAGGTTTGAAACAGGGGCGGATATATGAAGAGCCCAGGGATATCTGATGGTACCCCTCAACTTTCGACGCGTAGTGGGAATTTTTTTTTAATCGTTTTATGTATCCAGATACTCCTGAACGAAATTTTAGATACCCCTAAAATTTTATTAAAATCATTTTATTAAAATCATAAACTTTATAAAAGCCCAAACTTTATAAAAAAAAACTCAACCCAAGACTCATTTTAATTAAAGCTCAAATCTCAAAAGCCCAATACCTAATTTTATTCTAAAAAACCCAACCCAACTATCCTCATCATCGATCCAAATAAAAGGAAGAAGCAGCGAGCGAACACAGTAGGTGCAGTACAGCCCTGCCATCGACCACCACCACCGTCTGAGAGGACAATCGTCGCCGCCGCCGCCACAGCCACCATCGACGACCACCAGGGGGCTCGGGCATCCAATTAACTCCTCCTCAATCCTCCTCATTAAGGTAATCTACTAATTTTTGATTTAGGGTTTGTGTGTATATGTGCAATTGAGTGAAATTGAAATTTAGGTTAGAGTTTTATTTGCTTTTTTTTAGTTGTTATAACAAGTTTTTATTGTGTATTTGATATTTTGATTATAGGAAAGATGAAACCACAAACTAAACAAACTCGAATTGGTAAATTTTTTAAAAGAAAATTCAATGATGATGTTGATATTGATGGAAGTCAAAGTATTCCTAATGTTGATAGTGATGGAAGTCCAAATAATGTTGATATTGATGGAAGTCCAAATATTCCTTCAAATCCTTCAATATCAAATATAATTGATGATTTGAATCTTCCTTCGGATCCCTTTGATAGACCACCTATTGCTAGCTATCATCACAATCAAATAGATGAAGTAAGAAGACATTATCTTGTTAAAAAGGCTTTTCAACCACGAAAACATATATTTCCAAGCAAAATGTTTTTCGGTCAGGCTAGACGTTTTGTTGTAGGATGGTTTGATACATATCCGTGGTTAGAGTATAGTATTAAAGCAGACAAAGCATACTGTTTATATTGCTACTTGTAACATTTATAAACTTTCATGTATTATTTCACTATCAAAGACGAATATTAAACATATATAACATGTGCGTGTATACATATACGTATTTACATAAATTATTATTTATACCCTTGATTATTCCAAAAATAATTATATACATAAATATAGATGTAGATATATATACACATGTATAATGAGACATGTACACACATACAAACATTTATACAGCATCAAAATTCTTACAATTTACAAAGAGTTGACCCTATACGATCCAGTTGACTTTCAAAAAGTCAAAGAAGCCCAATCCTAGACAATCCAGGGCTGCCATCGGCCGAATTCGCGATTAACTGGGCTCCTCATGGTTACACAAGCAATAATCGATCAAACTAGGCCCATCCCTCGAATCAATTCGGTCAATTTACACGAATTATTCAAATTCAAACGAGTTAGACTTTGGATAGTCAAACCTTATCACAATATCAACCAAATTCACGAAATTAACGCGTGTAAATCCCAGGAATCACACGTGAACTAAACTAGTACGAACCTAGACTATTATCACGACCCAATTCAATTGATTATCTCGTAAACAATCTCCCCAAACATTCCGGTCAATTCGAAATTCGAATTAGTTTACCCGAATGGAATTAATCAAATTAAATACCACTCTCACTCTCGTATACGATCACTCAAACCCTCCCAACTCGCAATCGAACCCCATTACACCTCTAAATCCCTGTCGATCACCAGGAGCTTCAAGACGGAAATTGTAGCCGACTGCATTCGTGCCCCAATCTTCACAAGTAAGTTTTATGTCGATCGATTCGTAATCAAGCTCCGAGCAAAAGCCCCTTATCGATTCGTGTTAACAAAATCCATCGAAACCGATTTGAAATTCTAGGGTTATGTTCTTGACGTTTTTTTTAAACCGATTTGGGATTTTTGTTTAATCTCACGTTTTAATCAATTAGGATCCCTTGTTAATCAGCGAAACCACTCGGTCCGATTGGTTAAGTAACTGCACCATCGAACCGAGTGGCGTGGGTTCGAAACCCACGACCCATGCCCTTTTTGCGCGTTTCCCTTGAATCAGATCCGGCCCCTTGTATCATGTTCATAAAACTTAATCGAAGTGGGTTATGAACACTAGTGAACCACTGGTCCAGTGGTTCACACCTTGGACTCCCTCCGGATAGCCCTGGGTTCGAGTCCCAGTGGCTGTAATTCTTCTGTTTATTTTTTTTAAAGCAATTTTGAACTCCAAAAATTTTATAAAAATTATTTTTATAAACCTTGCAACATTTTGAACAGAATGAAACCAAATTTTATAATTTTCAATATAAAATCACTACTATTACAAATTAATTGTTAAAATGTCATTTTTATTAATTAACAAAAAGATTATATAAAGACATTTTGCAAAGTCATAATTTTTTTTTATTAGAAATATGATGAAGATAAATTTTATAAAATACTTTTCCTTGAAAACAAAGTTTATAAAGTTTTATAAAATTTTAACTTTATTTAAAACAAACAAATACTTATTTTAAATGGTAAATAAATAAATAAATTTATTTATTATTTATATACTTTACACTAAAGAGCTAAATGTATATTTATTAGATTTTATACATATCTTCATAAATAAATAAATAAAGAAAAATTATTTATTTAATTTATATTTAATATAGGACACACATTCTTATAAATAAATAAGAATATCATTTATTTAAATCATATTTAAATAAATATAATATCTATACTATTTTTCCTAACTAAATAAATAAATAATAATTATTGATTTATTTAGTTATCCAACCCAAACCCAAATCCAATTATTTTGTAAACTATTTGATTTAATATTACATCGAGTAAATCACAAACACCCTCAACTCAAAACCTTTGTACACACACTCGATTAAATCATAGTCTTAGACTCAGATTTTTGGATACATTAGTAATTCAACATTTATTTCACATTAGGTTAACCTTGTGAGGTTTCAATCATCATTCTACCGTCTAGCCGTGCGTATTTGCTACACCTCTAATCATGTGAGTTCACATAGCCCCCTTTTTATTTTGTACTTTTGGGTGAAACATGATTTACTTTTGAAACTTTTTGCATAGACTTAAAATACAATTCAATAATATGATATTAGGTGTTATGTGCTTTATGCTTGAATGCTATGAGTTAAGACTACATATACATGACTTTAGTGCAATCATTAACTCCGTACAAGCCAACGGTTAACATTGATAGATCTATTGAGTCTGACAAACCCACCCGGTTAGGGTGTTTGTTACCGACTTTACATTAGGGTAACCTGCGTGTTATGCCTCAGTCACAAGGTTTGATTGTACACACTAGTTTAACTATAGATTCTCCATAAATGCCTTATACACGTGTATCGTATGAATTGTATAAAATACTTTAAACTTGGTTATGTGTCAAAACCTATGTATGCTCACCAACTTTTTAGTTGACCTCGTTTTCATCATGTTTCAGGTACTAATGCTTGAGAATAAGTATAAGATGCTTCACTTAGGACCGATGACCTAGAATTTAATTTAAAGAGACTATTTATGCATTTCTACTTTCCATGTATTGTTGGATTTATGTTTATTTGTGACATGAAATTGGTTGTTTAATTATTTAAACTTTAGTAAACCTTGAGCTTTTGAACAGTCTACATGTCACGCCCCGACGTATTCCACCGTCAGTTGGGGTGTGACAGATTGGTATCAGAGCCAGGTTATAGGGAATTAGGTTATTAGACACCTTGACCTAGACTATACACTTAGGACACCCACTATTGACATGCTCTATGATTATATGATATGCTACATGCTATATGTTACTTGCTTATTTTGATACTTTGTTTGTTAAAATTCATGAATTATTAGACTATACTTAAATAATAAATTAAATAAACAATATCACTACCCATACCCTAAGCCTCATAACCTCCTTACCTACTTCTCTGTCATCATTATCCTAGCATGTGGAAACTTCATGAAATTTGATCTATAGAATTCCTTTACTTCCTCGTTAAGGTTTTAAACTTTGTTAATTATTAGAGGACACGTGCAATCTGGAAGGGTGACACCTGTATTCTGGGTTTTCTGTCTAGGAAAACATTTCGTATAAATCCCAATCAACCGAGGGACCCATATGCTTTCCTGGGAATTCCCGGGATGAGTGTTTACTTATAGGCTAAAGCATGTCTCCTTGAAAAATTATATGAGTTTAAATAACCTTAATGTGTCACAGTATTCAAGTGATTATATCACTATTTGAGTACAATCCAAACTATGATCTACTATTTTAATTTGTTATCTCATCCTTTTAAATCCAAGTAACATTCATAAGTTCTTACATCTTTTCTTGTCTTGTGAAAATCTGTAGAATGCCTCCCCGTCGTGCTCCCGTGGTCAACACCGACATTGCTGCTATTCTTGCACAACTTGTAACTCAACTCACTCAAGCTAATGGTGCCACCAATGGCAACCATGGTGGAAATGGTGGTGGTGGTGCCAACCCACCGCAATGCACTTTCAAGCACTTTAACTCGTGCAACCCCACTAAGTTTTATGGCACTGAAGGAGCCACGGGTCTTTTGCAATGGTTCGAGAGCATTGAAAGCACTTTTCTCAACAGCGATTGTCCTGACAACCTCCGGGTCCGCTATGCCACCAGCGTCTTCCAAAAACGGGCGCTAACTTGGTGGAATGGCGAAAAGAGAAATAGGGGCATAGAAGTGGCAATGGCTTTGCCATGGGATGAGGTCAAACGGCTCATGACCGAGGAGTTCTGTCCTCGCAATGAAATGAAGAAGTTAGAGGCCGAATTTTGGGATCTTGCCCAAGATAGTGGTGAAAGTTTAGCCTACACCACCCGTTTCCATGAGCTAAGTCTTCTAGTACCTCATATGGTCACACCTTTGGCTCGGGGTATTGAAAAATACATCGGTGGTCTGCCGATGAAGATTCAAGACACTGTCCTAGGGAGAAACCCAGCTACCCTTGAAGATGTCATCCGCCTATCCGCCACCCTGACCGATAATCATGTGAAGGCGGGTACGCTGACAAGAAAGGGTGCCAAGAAAGTCTCTGACACAACAACAAATTATGAGCCCTCCAAATAACTCAAGTCTGAACCCTATCACAACAACAAGAAGCGAAAGGCTAAAAACTATGCTGTTGTTACCCCAGCTGCCCCAGTCAAACAGGTTGCCCCTATGGCTCAGAATTCCATCAAGAAGCATTATGTGGGCAACAGCCCTTTGTCCAACACATGCAATTACCATCACTTCCCAAACCTACCGTGTCGGATATGTGCCAGCTGTGGAAAATATGGGCACTTAGCCAACACCTGCAGAGTCAACCCACCTGGCAATTTAGCCAACTAGGGAAACAAAGGGGTTCCAGCTGTCACTAATGGGAATGCTTGCTTTGAATGTGGTAACCCAAACCACTTCCGAAACCGATGCCCAAAACTTATCAACCCAAATCAAGGTGGAGCTAGAGGGCGTGCTTTCAACATAAATGCTAATGAGGCCCAGGCCAATAATGATGTGGTCAACAGTACGTTCCTCGTTAATAACCAGTATGCTTCCATACTATTTGATACCGGTGCCGATAAGAGTTTTGTTTCACTTAATTTTGAACCTTTGCTTGCTAAAAACCGAACTAAGTTAGAGAAAATGTTTACCGTTGAAGTAGCGGATGGAAACCCCATCATCATTGACTCCATTATCCGCGATTGTGTCATCGAACTTAATGAATATTCCTTTCCCCATCAACCTCATACCTATGCAACTAGGAAGCTTTGATATTATCGTAGGTATGGATTGGCTATCTAGTCATCATGCCGAGGTCATTTGTTTCGAGAAGTGCATCCGGATTCCTCTCCCCTCGGGTGATACATTAAAAGTCTTTGGTGAGAAACCATGTAGTGGGCTTAAGCTCATGTCGTGCACAACGGCCCGAAAGTACTTACGGAAGAAGTATGTGGCCTTTCTAGCCCATATCGTTCAAAAGAAGGACACAGAGAAGAGTATTCAAGACATCCCCATCATTTGTGACTTTCCCGAAGTATTTCCTGAAGATCTATTCGGTCTTCCACCCGTTCGTCAAGTAGAGTTTCGTATCGACCTTGTACCTGGAGCTAATCCTGTGGCTAGAGCTCCATATCGTCTCGCACCTTCCGAAATGCAAGAACTTGCAAGCCAACTCCAAGAGCTCTCCGACAAGGGCTTCATCCGTCCAAGTCATTCACCGTGGGGTGCACCTGTCTTATTCGTCAAAAAGAAGGATGGATCATTCCGCATGTGTATTGACTACCGAGAACTCAACAAGCTTACCGTCAAGAACCGTTACCCATTGCCTAGAATTGATGATCTCTTTGATCAACTTCAAGGTTCCACTTGTTTCTCAAAGATTGATCTTCGATCTGGTTATCACCAACTCCGTGTGCAAGAGGAAGATATTCCAAAGACTGCCTTCCGAACAAGATATGGCCACTACGAGTTCATGGTTATGCCTTTTGGGTTAACCAATGCACCCGCGGTTTTCATGGACCTCATGAATCGTGTGTGCAAACCGTATCTTGACAAATTTGTGATCGTCTTCATTGACGATATCTTAATCTACTCCAAGACTAAAGCCGATCATGAGCAACACCTTAGGTTGGTTTTGGATCTATTAAAGAAAGAGCAACTATATGCCAAGTTCTCCAAATGTGAATTTTGGCTAAAAGAGGTTCAATTCCTAGGCCATATCGTCAATGAAAAGGGTATCCATGTTGACCCTGCTAAGATCGAAGCTGTTAAGAATTGGAATACCCCTAAGACCCCCACTGAAGTTCGTTCGTTTCTTGGTCTTGTGGGATATTATCGTCGGTTCATCTCAAATTTCTCTAAGATTGCTGTCCCCCTCACCGCTTTGACACACAAGGGTAAACCTTATGAATGGGGACCAAAGCAAGAAGAAGCTTTCCAAACTCTCAAGCAAAAGTTGTGCAAGGCTCCTATACTGACTCTCCCTGATGGAAATGATGATCTAGTTGTCTACTGTGATGCCTCTAACCAAGGTCTTGGTTGTGTTCTCATGCAACGAGGCAAGGTGATCGCTTATGCATCAAGGCAACTTAAGATTCATGAGAAGAATTATACGACGCACGATCTCGAGTTGGGTGCGGTCGTATTCGCATTGAAGATTTGGAGACATTACCTCTATGGTACAAAATGTGTGGTGTTCACCGACCACAAAAGTCTCCAGCATATCTTCAACCAAAAAGAACTCAATATGAGGCAACGACGTTGGGTTGAACTCCTTAACGACTATGACTGCGAGATTCGTTACCACCCTGGCAAAGCGAATGTTGTAGCCGATGCTTTGAGTCGTAAGGATCATATCATGCTTCATTGTGCCCGAATTCAAACCGACATTCAAAATCGTATCCTAGAAGCTCAACACGTCTCGGTCACCGAGGGTAACATGTACAAGGAAATGTTGTGTGGTGTTGAACTTCAGCTTGAATCTAAACCCAATGGCTTGCTTTATTATCTGAACCGTATTTGGGTTCCCGATCGTGATGATCTCCGTGTATTTCTCATGAACGAGGCTCACAAGACTCGTTATTCTATTCATCCTGGTGCGGATAAAATGTACCAAGACCTTCGCCCGCAATATTGGTGGCCCGGTATGAAGAAAGACATTGCACTCTATGTTGCCAAATGCCTAACTTGCTCCAAAGTCAAAGCCGAGCACCAACGTCCTTCCGGTTTGCTTGAACAACCGGAAATTCCCGTGTGGAAATGGGAAAATTTAGCTATGGACTTCATTACAAAACTCCCTCGCACCTCGAGTGGTTATGATAGCATCTGGGTGATCATTGACCGCCTCACCAAATCTGCTCACTTCTTGCCTATCCGTGAAGACTATCGGGTTGAGAAACTAGCCCGAATTTACATTGACGAAATTGTGAGTCGACATGGTGTTCCACTAAACATAATTTCCGATAGAGATGCTCGTTTTACCTCCTGTTTCTGGCAATCTCTCCAAACTGCTCTTGGCACACGATTGGATTTGAGCACGGCTTACCATCCCCAAACTGATGGTCAGACCGAGCGTACAATCCAAACTCTTGAAGACATGCTTAGAGCATGTGTAATTGATTTTGGTGGCAATTGGGATTCACATATATCCCTAATTGAGTTCTCTTACAACAACAGCTACCACTCAAGTATCAATATGGCTCCATTCGAAGCTCTTTATGGTCGTAAGTGTCGTTCTCCTATCTGCTGGAATGAGATTGGTGAAGCACAAATCACCGGTCCCGAGCTAATCCAAGAAACATCCGATAAGATTCTTCAAATCCGTGACAACATTCGAGTAGCAAGGAGTCGGCAAAAGAGTTATGCCGACAAACGTCGAAAACCCTTGGAATTCCAAGTCGGTGATCTTGTTCTTCTAAAGGTATCTACATGGAAGGGCGTAATCCGTTTTGGAAGGAAAGGTAAGTTAGCACCTCGCTATGTGGGTCCATTCAAGATCCTTGAAAGGATTGGGAAAGTGGCTTACAAACTCGAGTTACCTCCGTCACTTGGCAATGTGCATCCTACATTTCATGTGTCCAATCTAAAGAAATGTCTTGCTGATGAGAATCTCCATATACCTCTTGACGATGTGCGCATTGACGAAACGATGCACTTCGTTGAGAGACCGGTAGAGATCATGGATCGCGAGATCAAGCAACTCAAGCGAAACCGTATCCCTATTGTCAAAGTTCGTTGGGAATCTAAACGTGGACCCGAGTTCACTTGGGAACGCGAAGACCAAATGAAGCTCAAGTACCCACATCTCTTTGCTGATTCAGTCGTCTCTACTAGTTAAATTTCGGGACGAAATTCCCTTAACATGGGGAGACTGTAACATTTATAAATTTTCATGTATTATTTCACTATCAAAGACGAATATTAAACATATATAACATGTGCGTGTATACATATACGTATTTACATAAATTATTTTTTATACCCTTGATTATTCCAAAAATAATTATATACATAAATATAGATGTAGATATATATACACACATGTATAATGAGACATGTACACACATACAAACATTTATACAGCATCAAAATTCATACAATTTACAAAGAGTTGACCCTATACGATCCAGTTGACTTTCAAAAAGTCAAAGAAGCCCAATCCTAGACAATCCAGGGCTGCCATCGGCCGAATTCGCGATTAACTGGGCTCCTCATGGTTACACAAGCAATAATCGATCAAACTAGGCCCATCCCTCGAATCAATTCAGTCAATTTACACGAATTATTCAAATTCAAACGAGTTAGACTTTGGATAGTCAAACCTTATCACAATATCAACCAAATTCACGAAATTAACGCGTGTAAATCCCAGGAATCACACGTGAACTAAACTAGTACGAACCTAGACTATTATCACGACCCAATTCAATTGATTATCTCGTAAACAATCTCCCCAAACATTCCGGTCAATTCGAAATTCGAATTAGTTTACCCGAATGGAATTAATCAAATTAAATACCACTCTCACTCTCGTATACGATCATTCAAACCCTCCCAACTCGCAATCGAACCCCATTACACCTCTAAATCCCTGTCGATCACCAGGAGCTTCGAGACGGAAATTGTAGCCGACTGCATTCGTGCCCCAATCTTCACAAGTAAGTTTTATGTCGATCGATTCGTAATTAAGCTCCGAGCAAAAGCCCCTTATCGATTCGTGTTAACAGAATCCATCGAAACCGATTTGAAATTCTAGGGTTATGTTCTTGACGTTTTTTTTAAACCGATTTGGGATTTTTGTTTAATCTCACGTTTTAATCAATTAGGATCCCTTGTTAATCAGCGAAACCACTCGGTCCGATTGGTTAAGTAACTGCACCATCGAACCGAGTGGCGTGGGTTCGAAACCCACGACCCATGCCCTTTTTGCGCGTTTCCCTTGAATCAAATCCGGCCCCTTGTATCATGTTCATAAAACTTAATCGAAGTGGGTTATGAACACTAGTGAACCACTGGTCCAGTGGTTCACACCTTGGACTCCCTCCGGATAGCCTTGGGTTCGAGTCCCAGTGGCTGTAATTCTTCTGTTTATTTTTTTTAAAGCCATTTTGAACTCCAAAAATTTTATAAAAATTATTTTTATAAACCTTGCAACATTTTGAACAGAATGAAACCAAATTTTATAATTTTCAATATAAACTCACTATTATTACAAATTAATTGTTAAAATGTCATTTTTATTAATTAACAAAAAGATTATATAAAGACATTTTGCAAAGTCATAATTTTTTTTTATTAGAAATATGATGAAGATAAATTTTATAAAATACTTTTCCTTGAAAACAAAGTTTATAAAGTTTTATAAAATTTTAACTTTATTTAAAACAAACAAATACTTATTTTAAATGGTAAATAAATAAATAAATTTATTTATTATTTATATACTTTACACTAAAGAGCTAAATGTATATTTATTAGATTTTATACATATCTTCATAAATAAATAAATAAATAAAGAAAAATTATTTATTTAATTTATATTTAATATACGACACACATTCTTATAAATAAATAAGAATATCATTTATTTAAATCATATTTAAATAAATACAATATCTATACTATTTTTCCTAACTAAATAAATAAATAATAATTATTGATTTATTTAGTTATCCAACCCAAACCCAGATCCAATTATTTTGTAAACTATTTGATTTAATATTACATCGAGTAAATCACAAACACCCTCAACTCAAAACCTTTGTACACACACTCGATTAAATCATAGTCTTAGACTCAGATTTTTGGATACATTAGTAATTCAACATTTATTTCACATTAGGTTAACCTTGTGAGGTTTCAATCATCATTCTACCGTCTAGCCGTGCGTATTAGCTACACCTCTAATCATGTGAGTTCACATAGCCCCCTTTTTATTTTGTACTTTTGGGGTGAAACATGATTTACTTTTGAAACTTTTTGCATAGACTTAAAATACAATTCAATAATATGATATTAGGTGTTATGTGCTTTATGCTTGAATGCTATGAGTTAAGACTACATATACATGACTTTAGTGCAATCATTAACTCCGTACAAGCCAACGGTTAACATTGATAGATCTATTGAGTCTGAAAAACCCACCCGGTTAGGGTGTTTGTTACCGACTTTACATTAGGGTAACCTGCGTGTTATGCCTCAGTCACAAGGTTTGATTGTACACACTAGTTTAACTATAGATTCTCCATAAATGCCTTATACACGTGTATCGTATGAATTGTATAAAATACTTTAAACTTGGTTATGTGTCAAAACCTATGTATGCTCACCAACTTTTTAGTTGACCTCGTTTTCATCATGTTTCAGGTACTGATGCTTGAGAATAAGTATAAGATGCTTCACTTAGGACCGATGACCTAGAATTTAATTTAAAGAGACTATTTATGCATTTCTACTTTCCATGTATTGTTGGATTTATGTTTATTTGTGACATGAAATTGGTTGTTTAATTATTTAAACTTTAGTAAACCTTGAGCTTTTGAACAGTCTACATGTCCCGCCCCGACGTATTCCGCCGTCGGTTGGGGTGTGACACTACTTGTTTAAAGCAACAGTTGGTAATCAAGGTGGGAGAGATACCTTTTCAAGTGAAGGCTTTTGTAACTGGAGTAAAGGGTTTGCCTTAAGAGATCATGTTGGATCGGTTAACGGTTATCATAATAAGGCTATGCAAAAATGTGAAAATCTTTTGAAACAAGAGCGATCCATTCATGTGAAATTAAATGCCCAAACTGAAGAAGAAAAGCTTGCAAATAGGTTAAGATTGATGGGTTCTGTTCGTAGTGCTAGATTTTTGTTAGAAATTGGTTTACCATTTCGTGGTCATGATGAATCAGAAACATCTATTTCTAAAGGGCTTTTCATATCAACTTTGAAGTTCCTTAGTGATAATAACCTGGAGATTGGTAAGCATACATTAGGGAAAGCAAAAAAGAATAATAAATTGACAGCTCCATCAATACAAAAAGAGATTATCGATTGCTTTGGGAAAGAAGTAACCAAAATGATTTGCGAAGAAATAAAAGATGATGTGTTTGGGTTGTTAATAGATGAGTCTAGTGACGTATCTTTGAAGGAACAAATGGCTGTAGTTGTGAGATATGTTGATAAACTCAGAGTTGTTAAAGAGAGTTTTATTGGAATTGCTCATGTGAAAGATACATCTTCTGCAACTCTTAAACAAGCCGTTGTTTCTTTATTAGCAGATAATCAGTTGAGCATAGATCAAGTAAGTATAATATTTCATTACATAAACATTAATAGAGATTTCATTTATCTTATAGTTTGTTTTTTGTTAAAACAGGTCAGGGGTCAAGGTTATGACGGTGCAAGCAACATGTGAGGAAAGTTTAATGGCTTAAAAGCTTTGATTTTGAGAAATAATCCATCAGCACATTACATACATTGTTTTGCTCATCAACTTCAGTTAGTGATTATGGCTGTTGCAAAGAAACATCCCGGTGTTCAAGGTTTTTATGAATACCTTTCCATGGTTGTTAATACGGTTTCTGCTTCTTGCAAACGCAAAGATATGTTACGGGAGGCAAGAAAAGAGAGAGTAGAAAAAGAAATATTTGAAGGTATAATTAAGACCGAAAAAGGATTAAACCAAGAGGTTTCCCTAGCACGAGTCGGTGATACACGATGGGGTTCTCATCATGGAACAATCACAAGTTTGATTAAATTATTTCCGAAAGTTGTTGATGTACTTCATTATGTTAAAGAAGAAGGAGATAACATTCAACAACGTAGTAATGCAAAAGGTATTCTTTCATATTTTAAAAAACTTGAATTTGTTTTTTATGCACACTTAATGGAAGATGTTCTAAGCATCACAAATTCTCTCTCAAAACATCTTCAAAAAAAAAGTCAAGACTTATTAGAAGCGACTAACATGATAAACGGAACAAAAGGAGCATTGAATGAGTTAAGACAAAAAGGGTTTGATGAGATGTTGGAAAAAGTGACTTCTTTTTGTCAAAAATACAATATTACGATGTTAGATATGATGGCAAGTTATGGTAACCCAAGAAACCGAAAGAATGTCATTACTAATCGACATCAATTTGAAGTTGAAATCTTTAATACGGTTTTGGATATGCAAATTCAAGAAATGGGAAATCGATTCAATGAGGTAACAACTACTTTGATAGAAAATATGTCGGGTTTAAATCCTTGTGATTGGTTTTCTAAGTTTGACACATCTAAGATAGTGGCTTTTTCTGAGATGTATCCGAATGCTTTTACCACGAATAAAAGAGTGTGTCTTTTGGGTGAGCTTAAGGTTTCATATCATACTGTAAAGAAAGATGATAGATTTGCAAATTTGGATGGAATATGTGACCTTGCTCGTCTAATGGTGGAAACCGGAAAAAATAATTCTTTTCCTCTGGTTTATCGGATATTGAAGCTAGCTTTGGTTTTACCGGTTGCAACCGCAACCGTTGAAAGATGTTTTTCTAAAATGAAGCTTATCAAAACGGATTTACGCAATCGAATGGGTGATGAATTTTTGAATAATGCTCTAGTTTGCGCGATCGAAAGAGAAATATTTGATAAAGTGACGGATGACGATGTAATGGCTAGATTTCAAGTTATCAAATGCCGAAGAGGACAGATATGAGATCATCTATTAGGTATTTCTTTATCATTTTGTAATATCATGTTTTCTTTTTGTTTCTTTTACTTGAATGTACGGGAAAAAAAATTGGACAGATACCCCTGGATTTTTTTTCTAGATCCGTCACTGGTTTGAACATGGGTCTCCTTCAAAAAGGCTTTTATCTCTAATTACCACTCGGCTAACCCAAGTGGCTCTTAGAAACTACATGCCTCTAGAGTAGCTTTGGGAGATTCGACCTAATCAGAAACAAGAATCGTCGATGGTGTAACCGAAGAACAGGAACACAAAATCGAACTACATGAACCCTAACTACAGGAATCCAAAATCGAACAGCATAGTTGCTTGATGGTGCAATCAGTAGTCGATAAGAAGAATCGGTCAATCATTTGCTTCATACAGAAAAGAAAGTGGAAATGCTAAAGATCATTAAAGGAACTCAATGTATATCTCTAAAAATAATGCATCAGTTACACAAATTACAAGATCTTATAAACAGAAATAACAAGAATATGAAATACGTATTACATAAAACAAATTAAACCATATAAAACAATAATTTATGCTAAAAAAAACCGCTAATTAACCTCATTCATATCAACATGTGAGGGACCTTCTCACCATATACACAAACTCAAGCTGTCAGGGCAGGAAAATTCATGTAGTCGTGAACAAAACGGTCCAAAACCTCAACAAAACCCTCCGCAACCTGATCAAGTTCCAGTTCACCATGCAAAGCCTTGGAATAATTATACAACACAGTGTTGGCAGCAGTGATCCGAAGCAAGAGCATCATTACGAACAACATAGCAAGCATCGTAAGAAATACAGTGTGGAGATTTGCATACCACATTAATACCCACACCCCGAGCGCACCACAAACCCCAAAATACAACATTACAAATAAGGAAACCGATCTCATCCCATTAACTAAACGCGAGCTCCTCATTAAAGGCGCAAATCCCCATTTCGATTCAACCACGACCACCACAAACGCCAATGACCATTCCACGTGAACATATATTATCATCGCAATCAGAATCGCACCCACGATTGCCAAAAACCACATGAAGTAAGTCGAGTTGTAATCGATAACAAACCCTAGGGTATGTACCGACATAAGAAGTGTTCCAATGAATAAGAGGAAGCTTAGGGAGATCAAAAGTATAAGAACGTTTGCCATGATTGCGGTTGAAGCAAGTGGGAAGAAGGAGAAGGATAGGGACTTGAGGGCGTCCAAGAACTTGACCGGTTGGCCAAAGAAAGCATGGTGTGTACTATAGGTGATTGTGCCTATGGCGCATAGGGCGAGGATGTAGACGATTATGGTGTAGAGAAGATAAGAAATTAGAAGTTTTTGGTCGGGTACGGGGAGGGTGGGGATGATGGTGAGATGAAAAGAAAGAGGGAGGAAGAAGATGGATAGGGAAAAGAAGTGCCAGCGTCTCGCCAAGATGATCCTCTTCGACACGGTGAGGACGCCTCGTAAGTTGAGGGTGTGCACCGGTGCTATTTCCATGGAGGCAGTAGAACACGGTGGTGGTGACGGGATCTGTTAATAATGAGTTGTGTTTTTAACAGCAATCCATAGATTTTTTAGGATTAATGAATCAGAACCTATGTGGAAGAGTATTTAAACCTCTAATGTTTTGACTATGAGGTATAACGACCCAAATGAGTTGTTTATTTGTGTTCCTTTTATATATATATATATATAGTAGGTTTTCCAATGACTATCTCATTTGCCATGTGAAATGTTGACTAAGTGAAGGAATTGGTCTCTGGTGTATATGAATTAGACTTGGAATTAAGGGATATTTCTACGGTTCACAAACGTACACGTGTATACGAAAATTGAAAAAATGGATTTATTGCAATATTGATTGATTAATAGAAGTACAAAAATTGGAGACCGGAGAGGTCAATTCGATCATAAAACTATGCTTTTCATAAAATCATAAATCAGCAAAATCTTATTCAAAGACTATGATAAAGTCAATTCTATCATAGAGAGGCTACCAGCATAGAGCCTCCTAGCTCGGATAAAATACAAAACATCGAAGCAATAAACAAGTAACAAAAATTTAATATGAAAATATATAAAAACAAGACATAGAAGTATGTACCGTAAGCAGAATAAAAAAAACAAACACAATAATTCCTAAATCTAATAGGAAGCATACAAAAAATACACAAGAACTACATGAAATAAGAACAGGTATCCATAAAAATTTGCTTTTGAATATTCAAACTACGTCTCAATTTTTTATTATTAAATATTAATGCATGTATCGGAGAGCCAAAAATAGTATGGAAATCATTTTTTACTTAGTCTATAGATTATATAGAGTTTAAGTTTAAACTAGAAATGTTGCTCCGCGCTTTGCGGCGAGAACGAATCTTAAACGGTTAAAACGATGATATTAACGTGGCTAAGCACAAAAAGAATCGTGTTTAAAAAAATATTGCCCTTCGCTCTGCGACGAGAGACGGACTTTAAACGGTTGAGGCGGTGACACTTAAGTTTTGTTTTTAATAAATATTTTACCATGACGTCAAGAAAAAAAATTAGACAAACAAACTAAAAAGTTTTAAAAAATCAAATTATATATATTATAGAGATAAACTTAAAACTTTAAAAACTTGAGCGGGTAAATCGACATTCTAAAAATTTGAGGTGTCACTTTTTATACTTAATAAAGTTGGAGGGGCTGAACTTAAATTAAAAAAGTTTGCCGACACTTAACTTTAAGTGTATTGATAATGAGCCCTCTAGCGCAATCTGAAGCCTTATGCACCGAATTTTATTACATATGTAGGTTTAAACAAGCATGTTAATCATATATAAATAACTATAATAGTATACGTTGTCGCGCATTGCGGCTGTGGATTAAAAAAATGTCACGTTGCAGGAACTCGATTTTAAAGAGAAACGTATTAAGTTGCAGGAACTCGATTTTAAACAAAAGTAAAGTGGATTAAAAAAATGTCACGTTGTTGAAAAAAATGAGTGTTAAGAAACACGAAATCGTATTAAAAAGGTATATGAAGATATTAAATTTGACCTGACTAAGTTTTAAATAAATTTTACGTTGAATGTAGACGCTCGCATCTGAATAAAATTTACATAGAAACGTAGATATAAATAAGTACGTCGCAACCGTATTATCGTAGAGTATGAAATGATAGTATTTTAAAAGTTATAAGACAAAAATAAAATAGGTGTAAAATTAGTTAACTTGATATGAAATAATTTAAAATTTAAAAGAAATCCAAAGAAGCAAAATGAATTAACCGAAAAAAGAATAAAATAAAAAATAGATTGTTGATGGAAGAATGAAGATTGGTGGAAGAATAAAATAATAATTAGAAAGATTTTTGAATTTGATTGGTAGAAGAACGAGGAAAGTTAGATTTGTCACCCATCTCTAGAAAATAAAAACCGGGAAATTCAAGGGATGAACCCTTGACCAACGTGTTGAATATTAGGCTAAGGGATAAAGGTTGCTAGGGGCGTACTCGCGTACTGGCCGTCGGGAGGTGTGGGTTGGTGGTGGGTTGTGGTGGTGGGGTCAGGTGGTGGGTTGTGGTGGTGGGTTCAGGTGATGGGTGGTGGAGGTGGTTGGTCTGATAAAGAAGAAGATGGATTTACGGGTATATCAATAATTTCATACAAAAACTAACAGAAAAGTTAACGAAGTTAAGTGACAGCGACGCAAATTGTTAAAATATCAAACGTCGGGATCAAATGTATCACAGGTAGATAAAACTTAATATTTTGTTCAAAATTCAGGGTATAAAAATAGAGTTTACTCTATTATTTAATAACTAGTTAGTTATGAATGCTATCATATAATAATTTTAAAAAACAATTGGATCAATAAAATACAATTTAAAAAATCGTAAGTAGTTTCTTCAATTAATAAATTTGATACGCTATTAAAGTGTTTTATTGTTACATTTAATATTATTTAATAACTAGTTGGTTATGAAGAATGCTATCATAATAATTTTAAAAAATAGTTGGACAAATAAAACACAATTTAAAAAAAGACTTTGAATAGTTGAATATACCTCTTGTTTGTAATAGTTAAATTATTAGGGTGTTGGGGGGCACCACTCGAGTACTTCATGCGGGTTCACGGGTTACACGGCTACACCGGAGCCGCCAATCACTACAACAATATCATCCTATACCAACGACTTTTTTTGACCCTATAGTGACGACTTGTCGTCGGGATAGCTTATACCGACGACATGTCGTCGGGATAGGTGTCGTCGGGATTGAGTCGTACCAATAGCCCAAGATTGTCGTCGGGATAGGTGTCGTCGGTATAGGTCAGCCTATACCGACGACATGTCGTCGCTATAGGGTCTAATTAAATAATTCAAAATGAAATTCTATACCGACGACATGTCGTCGGTATAGATTCCAAGTCGTCGGTATAGGGTTTTTTTGTTTTTTTAATAATTTTTGAAAAAGGCCTATAGCGACGACATGTCGTCGGTATAGGTCTTTTCTGTTTTTATTTTTTATTTTTTTATTTTTAATATTTTATCCAGAAATATTAAATTTCTAAAAACAAAAACCTGCAAATCATAAATATAAACCATTCAAACATTCAAATCGGATAAAAACTAATATCCGAAACATAAACCAAACATCCAAATTGTTCGACACACAAACTTGTTCAACACACAAATTTGTTCGACAAATCAAACATTCAAAATATAAACTTGTTCGACACACAAATATGCAAATTGTTCAAGACAAATACCAACAAAAAAGGCAAAGACTCAACAACTCCAAGCTAATTATCATCGCTGCTAGTTCGGCGATCCCACATTCGACGCATTTCATCCATTTGTCGTTGCATTTCAAGCATTTGTTGATTATGTGTACGACGTTCTTCCTCTCGTCAATCGCAACGAGTTTCGAACTTGTAACAAAATTAAATAAAGTTACATATACATACAAACGTACATAAGCATATGAATAAATACCCTCTTATATACCTACACATCACAATTACATACATACATGCATACATACATAAATAAAAGCCCAAGTACATAATTACAAATATATACACACAAACATACATACATAAATAAATGTCCAATTACATAATTACAAACTAATCATCATAAACACAAATTACACACATACATACCAACTAAACATTCAAACTAATCATCATAAACACAAATTACACACGTACATACAAACTAAACATTAAAACTAATCATCATAAACACAAATTACACACATACATACACATACATACAAACACTAATTTACATAAACTAAATTATATAAAATAAACACACATCTAAACCAAATGACATAAACTAATCATAATTTAATAATTCCATCATACATACAAATATACATACTCATACATACAAACATACACATACATAACACATACATACAAAATCATAAAAATCTTAGATCTAAACCAAATTTCATCACAAATTAGTAATTAAAACCAGTATTTACCTTCACAAAGCTAGAAATCCAAGAAATGATGAAATTCCTTCAAAACCTAACCAAAATAAACAAACAAAACTTCAAAATCTTGAAAAAGAAGCTAAAATATGAAACTCGGATGTTACCTTACCTTAAATCCCGAGAGTTTTTGTGAAAGTTGCTCCCAAAAAGCCCAAAACCCGTGAAATCGCCGGAGAGAACAATTTGAGGGAGTTTTGGAGGATTCTGGGTGGAAATGAAGGTCTACCGTATATTTTCCCTATTTGTTCGCGCTGCACCCTATGACGACGACATGTCGTCGGCATAGGCCCACATGTCGTCGGCACAGGTAGCCTATGCCGACGACATGTCGTCGCTATAGGGTTCGTAGGATGTTGACCAGTCAATAAAGGTAAAAACCCTATCCCGACGACATGTCGTCGCCATAGAGCTTTCCAGATTTTTTTTATTTAAAAAAAATTTGACCGACGGAAATTGATTAAATAAAAAAAACGAAAAGAACATCAAAATTAACCTATAGCGACGACATGTCGTCGCTATAGGTTTTCCCCCAAAATTCATTGGGCGCCAGCTTTCCCTCCAATTTGTCTCAACCCTATAGCGACGACATGTCGTCGCTATAGGGTGTCCCATTCAAAATAAAATTTTCACCTATACCGACGACATGTCGTCGGTATAGGGTTCGTAGGATGTTGACCAGTTAATAAAGGTAAAAACCCTATCCCGAAGACATGTCGTCGCCATAGGGTTTTCCAGAATTTTTATTAATTTAAAAAAAATTTGACCGACGAAAATTGATTAATAAAAAAAAATCAAAATTAACCTATAGCGACGACATGTCGTCGCTATAGGTTTTCCCCAAAAATTCATTGGGCGCCAGCTTTCCCTCCAATCTGCCTCAATGTGACGTTTCGGATTTTTCGTTCTCACGCTTGTATTATATTTATTATGAAAATCATTTTCTATTAAACGAATTGCGAGTGTTTTTATTTAATTTTGTACAAATATATATATATATATATATATATTATTTTATGGATGTAAAATAATTAAAAATTTTATAAGTTTTAAACTTATATAAAATTTTATATAAAAATCTAGATTTAAAAGTTGCATAACCTATTTAAATAATACAAATAATCGTTTTATAAAAGTTATTTATAATAATAATAATAAAATAAATTTATAAAATATAAATAGATTTAAAAGAAAAATAAATTTATTTAATAAAAGTTTAGGGGTCGTTTTGTATTTAATCAAACTTCAAGGTTTAAAGCAGAATTTAGTTTAGGGACTAAAGATGTACAAACAAAACCCCAGGGACCAAAGTTGCCAACTCCCCATTCGCATTCCCGGTCACTCCCTTCGATTGTCCGGCGGTCCGAGGCTTTCTCCGGCGAACACCCCGACAGGGCTGTTCCCTGCACCTCGACGCCCGACAAAAGCGTCGCTGACTTCGCCTCTCCCACGCAAACCAGAGCCCTCGACCAATTTGTCGTTTAAACATACGAAAAGTATGATCCTGTTTGTGGCCGAAAGTTCACGCCGCGTAATTGACCCCGACAGTAGACCTCCACGCCTGAAAAAGGGCTCGACAGCTTCGTCTCGTCCAGACGAGTATCGGGGCAGGCTCAATTGCTTGTCTCATTGTCGGAATCAAGCTCGACTATAAGAAACCACTACCGGTCCTTCTCGGGCTCCATTCTCTCTCGACTCTCACTCTCACTCCAAATTGAGAATTCCATCACTCTCGTCGTCCCTGAAAGAAGCTGTGACCAAGAATTCAGAAGCTAATCCCACTCAGAAATCAATCCCCGCTGTTGACATTTTCGAGTTCAAGGCTTCTGCCGTCCGGGCCTTTCGCGACCAAGTTCGAACCTCATTTCGGTTCCTTTAGTTTCTGTTATCATCAGGTAAGCTTCTCCAATCGAAAATTCGGCAATCGCACGAGAGTGACCGGGCAAACCCAATGTCCTCGGACACGGTTGCCGGTCACCGAGGTCCAGCGACCTGATTTTTGCCTTGTATACTTAAATTATCCGATACACACATAACCAGCGATAGGAAGTAGCCCGGCTGGTTATGCGTGTGTGTGTTTAAGGCGCAGGTCGTGGGTTCGATCCCGGTTGGCCTTCGGCCAAAAATTTTTATTTCTGTTTTCAATTGTTTATTTTATTTAATTATCCTAAATTATTTTTAATACTCTTTTTATACAATAAATACTAAAACGAGTCGGTTTGATCGTTCGTTTATTTTGAAAACGATTAAACAATCTTTTTAATCAATAAACTATTCCATTTTTATAAATCTTGTAATATTATTTAAATACATTTTTATATATAAAATACCTTATAAATCTTGTAATATTATTTGAATACATTTTTATATATATAAATATCTTATATTTTTATAAATCTTGTAATACTTTTATAAATTTATTTAAATACATTTTTATATATATAAAATGTCCTATATTTTATAACTCTTGTAACATTGTTATAAACTTAATAAAATACATCTAATATATATAATGTCTCATTTTCTCTATACTAACACTAAGCAATGTTTTATTTTATAAACTTGTTAAAATAAATTTTAATATACAAAATATCAACATAATTAGTCAAATAAAGACTTATTCTTTTTTTTTGTATTTATTATTGTTGTTTAAATACATTAAACATAATGATTAATTATTTAAAGATGTAATATTTAAACAATATATATATATATTTTTAAAGTTAAAGTTTTACAAAACCGTTATCATTTTCCACCCTATTTTATACAAGTAAATATTAAGAATATTATTATAAAAACCTATACTCATTAGATACGAATACGCTCATACAAACATACAATAATACATATTTATCTACATAGGATATCAACGTGCTTAGGCTTCCACATACTTATCACCTACACGCGTGGAAAATACCCGCTTGCAAGGTGAGTTACATAGCCCCTATTTTACATTTTCATACATTTTGGGGTGAAACATTATACATGCTACTCACATTGTTTATACGTGTTATACATGAGACTATATGCTTATTCTTTGGATGTACATACATTTAAACACAAGACAACCAACTGTAATATTGATAGATCTATTGTGCCTGACCAGCCCACCCGGTTAGGGTGTTTATTACTGCATACTCGGATATAATCGCGTGTTATATTCAATCATACCGGATATAGTGGGTAACTATATTCAAGCATACCGGACTTAGCTGTTGTGCTCTGTTCAAGCGCGTCAAACTCAGTTTGAATTGTGATTAAATAAATGTTACATCATATGCTATGTTTAACAAGATAAACAATGAGTTGCAAAACGATTTACACTACTATTTACTGGATTCACTAAACCTATGTACTCACCAACTTTTTAGTTGACACTTGATTTAAATAATGTTTCAGGTTTGGATATGTGACTGCTTGCCAAAGATCTCTCCACTTAGGAACTATGGACCTAGTTAAATAAATTAATGTTTTGAACTAGACTAGGTTATTTGAAATGTATTGTATTTGGAACTTGTTGTCTTTAAACTTAATTAATGAATTATGCAACCTCTAGTTATCATGTGCTTTTGAACAATCATCACATTGTCCGCCTCGATGATTCCGCCATCGGTCGGGGTGTGACACTCAACCCTATAACGACGACATGTCATCGCTATAGGGTGTCCCATTCAAAAATTTTGGTTTTCACCTATACCGACGACATGTCGTCGGTATAGGGTGACCTATGACGACGACAAGTGTCGTCGGTATAGGCGACGTCGGCACATGGTCATTTCCTTGTAGTGAATCCCCATTTCGATTCGACCACGACCACCACAAACGCCAACGACCATTCCACGATAACATATATAACAATCGTGATCAGAATCACTCCCATGATTATTGAAAACCACGTGAAGTAAGTCGAGTTGAGATCGATAACAAACCCTAGGCTATGTACCAACATAAGAAGTGCTCCAACTAACATGAGGTAGATTAGGGAGATCAAAAGTATAAGAACGTTTGCCACGATCGCGGTGGAAACAAGCGGGAAGGAGGAGGTTAGGGACTTGAGGGTGTCCAAGAACTTGACCGGTTGAGCGAAGAAACCATGGTGTGTACCGTAGGTGATTGTGCCTATGGCGCATAGGGCGAAGATGTAGGCGATTATGGTGTAGAGAAGATAAGAAATTGGAAATTTTTGGTCGGGTAGTGGGAGGGTGGGGGTGGGGGTGGGGAGGGTGGGGATGGTGGTGAGAAGGAAAGAAAGAGGGAGGAAGAAGAGGGATAGGGAAACGAAGTGCCAACGTCTGACCAAGATGATATTCTTTGACACAGAGAGGACGCCTCGAAAGTTGGTCATTGTTGGCAACTTAGTTACAAGTCTTTCCTATAATATTAAGCCTCATGCAGAGAGGACGCCCTCCAGCTCAATCTGAAGCCTCATGTACCGAATTTGATTAGATTTGTGGATTTAAACGAGTATGTTAATGATATATAATTAACTATAATTAATATGTTGTAGAAAGTAATTTACTTTTTGTATAGAACTAGCTAGTATACGCTCTCACGGGTTGCGGATGTAATATTGATATATACTGAGTACGTAAAGAGAAACGTATTAAGTTGTATGAACTCGATTTTAAACAAAAGTAACGTGGATCAAAAAAAGGTCACGTCGTTGAAAAAATTAGCGTTAAGAAACACGAAAGCGTATTAAAAAGTTAAAGAACATATTAAATTTGACATAACTAAGTTTTGAATAAATTTTACGTCAAATGTAGAACAGCTCGCATCTGATTAAAATTTACATAGAAACGTGGATATAAATAAGTGCGCAACAACCATATATTCAGAGTGTATGAAAAGATAATATTTTAAAATTTATAAAAGGAAAATAAAATAGGTGTAAAATTAATTAAATTGATATGAAATAATTTAAAATTTAAAATAAATCCAATTAAATAAGCAAAATGAATTATCCGAAAAAAGAATAAAATAATAAATATATTGTTAATGGAAGAATGAGGATTGGTGGAAGAATAAAATAATAATTAGAAAGATTTTTGAATTTGATTGGTAGAAGAACGAGGAAAGTTAGATTTGTCACCCATCTCTAGAAAATAAAAAACGGGAAATTCAAGGGATGAACCCTTGACCAACGTGTTGAATATTAGGCTAAGGGTCATTTCCTTTATTTCAATTATAGAACCAACTCCTCTCTTTCATTTCCTTTATCCCCTAGTGTACGAAAGCGAGAAGATAAGATTGAAGACAGTAATATTGATTAGCATTATTCATGTTTAAAATTAGTTGTAATCATACAAAACGTGATTACGGTAAAAAAAAAATTTATGAAAAAACGTGAATACATAAAAATAGTTACGTAAAAACGTGATTACGTAAAAAAAATTACGTAAAAACGTGATTACGTAAAAAAAGTTACGTAAAAACGTGATTACGTAAAAAGAGCACGCATGAAGTGTGATTATTTTAAAAAAATTTGACATTTATGCCCTTTTTTATCTGGACGACGCGTTATTTTTTTCAAAGTAATTAGGTTTATGACACCGTTTTATCCCCAACCTTAGATCATATTAATTGGACGGTTGGAGACCCTTCGTACGCTTCGTACAATTTAGGCTCTTTGTACGATAACCTTCCCATATATATATATATATATATATATATATATATATATATATATATATATATATATATTAATTTGTTAATCTATACTATATGATAAATAAAAGTTTTGAGGGGACACTTGTCACTCACACATTCATCCTCAACATTTTTTTCGCATCTCTCTCCTATTAATTATACAAGTTTTTTAATTTTTTTTTAATTTTTGTCTCCTGCTTCTCTCTCTTATTAATTATTCAAAATTTTTAATTTTTTTTATAGTTTTTCTTTCCTATTAAATAATAATGATTTTTAAAATTACTTTTATAAAACGTTTTTATTTTAAAAAAATAGGTTTATTCATTAAAAAAATTATAATTTGAACATTTCTTCATTCTTTTCTATAAAACATTTTAAAAAAAATAACTATATAACATTTTTAGAATTTATAAATTTACATAGGTACTGATATTTTATACAAGTTGTATTTATTCAACCCATGTAATACATTGGTTTTAACCTAGTATAAGAATGAAGGGTAAATTAGTCATTTACATGTCATTTAACTGAAAAATCTAGCGTCGGTTAGTCTAAAAGTTATAATTTGATACAAACCATACAAATAAAGGGTGTCTAGTGTAATTAATGAAAATTAAGGTCTGCGGGTGTAATTTGGTATATACCTAAAGGTTGTTTTATGTAATTTAGTCTTTTTGTAAATAAATTAACATTAAAATGGTTGACTCGAGTTTTGATACGAACATGAATGATTTGAAGCGTGAGGTTAGAGTTAATTTATTTCACAAAGATAAATATACGAGTCGTGTGTGACTTCATTTATTTAACCCGTCAATTCGTTAACCCAACATGTTTTGCACCTCTTATATATCACTTCTTGTCATGTTAATATTTTTTAGCAATTGATGTAATTATTATTATAAACTGAATAAAAGTAATATTTTTAATGAGCATTTACTAAAATATATGCATATAATAATGTTGATTTTATGTATTTAATTTCCTAAATAACAAAAACACATAATACGGAAGTTGGGTGACGTTTGAGTGGAGAGATGGTAGAGCCAAAGCTTGTAGGAACACTAACAGATTTGGAGATGATGATTTAAGTCTCATCAATAACAGGATTAAAGGAAATTCACCTAAAAAAAATATATATATATATATATATATATATGCATGTGTTTGGTCGTTTAAGAAGGGTTATGATTGATGCACTGAATCTTCGTCCAATCGAACAAGTTGCAAACTAAACAATTGCAACTTGCAACTGCTACGTACACTTTAGTAATTTTTATTATTTTATTGTAATTACTAAATAATGTTTAACCAGTTGGTTCGCAGCCAATGGTGCGAACCTATGCTTTAGCAATGAGGGGCAGCTGCCCTTCATGAAAAATAAATTTTTAGTGTTACATACGTGCTAAAATCTCAATTGTCCCCACGAAAATTTTTATTATTATACACGCGTTATATATCGTCACTCAACCGACTCTAAAAATTTTCGACCCCCATGAAAAAAAATTTAGATCCGCTACTGTTCACGGCCCCACACTTCACGACATAATGTATCCACGTAAAAGTTTGGTCGTTTTTTTGCCAACGACCTGTGCCGTGTGTTTGATCACTTAAGAAGGGTTACAATTGATGAACTGAATCTTCCTCCAATCAACCAACTTGCAAACTAAACAATTGCAACTTGCAACTGCTACGTATACTTTAGTAACTTTTATTAATTTATTTTAACTACTAAATAATGTTTAATTAGTTGGTTCGTGGTGGGATGTATCAATGTAGTAGTTTGTTCGTTTTTCGCCAACGACCCGTAGCATGAGTTTGGTCGTTATAGGTTCGGGCGGTCGAAAATCGTAAAAACGAATACCGACACCAGTTTAGATAATATCATTACCAATATAGGTAATAATGTTTGGTCATAATAGGTTCGGGTTGTCACAGTATCGTAACGGTAACGACACTCACTATGGCTACAATAGCAAAAAAATACTCAATTTTGAATGTAAGTCCATTTAAAAAAATATATATCGGAACGTTGACAAAAAAAAATTAAAAACAGTCGTGTATTATGTTTTAAAAAAAAGTTAACGAACGAAAATTGTTATAGAAAAATGAAATTAATACGTAATTAAACGGTTTAGAAGCGTAAATTATATATGATGTAAGGGTGAAAATGAAAAAGAAAAATCAGCAGGCTGCCTGCTTGCTCGACACTATTCATCAAAGTTGCTTCTTAATAGTATTACTAATAGAGTTTGAGTTTAAACGAGCCCTCCAGCTCAATCTGAAGCCTCATGCACCGAATTTGATTAGATTTGTGGATTTAAACGAGTATGTTAATGATATATAATTAACTATAATTAATATGTTGTAGAAAGTAATTTACTTTTTGTATAGAACTAGCTAGTATACGCTCTCACGGGTTGCGGATGTAATATTGATATATACTAAGTACGTAAAGAGAAACGTATTAAGTTGTACGAACTCGATTTTAAACAAAAGTAACGTGGATCAAAAAAAGGTCACGTCGTTGTAAAAATTAGCGTTAAGAAACACGAAAACGTATTAAAAAGTTAAAGAACATATTAAATTTGACCTAACTAAGTTTTGAATAAATTTAACGTCAAATGTAGACCAGCTCACATCTGATTAAAATTTACATAGAAACGTGGATATAAATAAGTGCGCCGCAACCATATATTCAGAGTGTATGAAAAGATAATATTTTAAAATTTATAAAAGAAAAATAAAATAGGTGTAAAATTAATTAAATTGATATGAAATAATTTAAAATTTAAAATAAATCCAATAAATAAGCAAAATGAATTAACCGAAAAAAGAATAAAATAATAAATATATTGTTAATGGAAGAATGAGGATTGGTGGAAGAATAAAATAATAATTAGAAAGATTTTTGAATTTGATTGGTAGAAGAACGAGAAAAGTTAGATTTGCCACCCATTTCTAGAAAATAAAACCCGGTAAATTCAAGGGATGAACCCTTGACCAACGTGTTGAATATTAGGCTAAGGGTCATTTCTTTTATTTCAATTATAGAACCAACTTCTCTCTTTCTTTCCGGCTTAGCCTATTGATTCGTGGGCTTCTATCCCCCTGGCGTACGAAAGCAGTGAAGGAAGAGGATCACAACCGTCACTTGCGAAGCGAACCAAGAAAAAATCGCTCAAACAAAGCAAAGGGGCGCTCGTACAGTATATGTTTTGTGGTGCCCATAGCACAACGCTCAAACAAGCTCTCTGATCATGAGGTCGGTTTGATCAGTGCCACAGGTACACCATCACAAACCTTGCGGGTACCAGTGGACAGCGTTGCCTACACCTTTCTCGGCATAGCCTACACTGGGTAGGTTTTTCCCTACGCCCTTTGCACTGTCCTACACTGTTTGGTTTGTCAACAACAGAAATACCAAACCGTATCCCCAGTTGATCTTCTTCAGCCCCTGCCCACCCCTACTCGTATTTGGTCGGACCTTTCTATGGATTTTATAGTGGGCTTACCTTCCTCAAACCGATTTGATACTATTCTGGTAGTGGTTGACAGACTCAGTAAGTATGCTCATTTCATTTTCTTGGCTAACCCGTACACTACAAAAGGTGTAGCTGCTGCATTTTGCATGGAAATAGTCCAGCTCCACGGTTTCCCAGGTCTATTGTGTCTGACATGGATGTTGTTTTTCTCAATCACTTTTAGCAAGAAATGTTTCGTCTGAACCAAACCAAACTCCAGCTATGTCACAGCTACCACCCCTAAACAGATGGCCAGGCCGAATTTTAAATTGATGTCTCGAGGCCTACTTACGTTGCTTTGCTCATGAGCAACCTACTCGTTGGAATTCTTTTCTCTTGCGTGCGGAATACCATAAATATTAAAAACACAGCCCACTTTATGTTTTTGAAAATTAAAAAATTAAATTATATGAGACATAAATATAAGAAATATTCCTAAACTTATATTTTAAAAACATAGCTAGCCCACTTTATGTCTTTATCTTAGTAAGTAAAATTGTTGTATTTCAATGTTGTAGATTAGAAGTGCACAATTTGTAACGGTTACGAACTTACAATTCATATTGTGCTATGTGTTGCTACAACGGCGACGGCGATACCCCTAGCTGAGTTGTTAAGACAAACAAAAACCGTTAGGCTCACCGCAAGAGATGATCTCATGCGATCCACCTCCGGCGTGAGAATTAGTAATGGGTTTCTGAAGTAGATAGTATAGTAAAGGGAATGAGCTAAGAGGGTGAGATGATTTACCTTGGAGCTTGATCTTGTATTTATATCCCACCTTTTTTGAGCTCGTGACTCTCTTTGTATGCTTGGCAGGTGCCTCGTCCTATGGCCCCTGCCTTCTGTCTTCGAGATTCTCCCAAAGAGAGGAAAGTCATTAATTGCTAGTCTTTTGTTTTAAACGTTACCTCTCCCTTTTCCCTGTCGAGGAAAAAGGGACGAACACTTTTCCCTGTCTGGGATTTCTGTCCTTTCCTTATTTATCCTTTCCTTATGCTCTTTATTGCGCTGTTGTTCTTCTCCCGATGATATGTTCTTAGCCGAGGACTGGGCTATTTTCATTTGCTTGTTGGACTGCTTCATGGGTTGTATGCTTAACAGCCCAGTTCCTATTGGGCTGTTGCCTTTGTGTATTGGGCTACCCCCGTCATCAGCCCCCCAAGTCAGGTTTGTTAAAGATATCCTTTGATTTAACACGTGTGACTTTATCCCGGGCTTCGTCTTGTTGGTATCCTGGGCCTCTTTCTTCCTGGGGAGAATTAATTGTTGTGTGCGTAGGGTACTAATAACCCTACTTGACATTTAACGTGACGTGACACGTACTGACGGTTGTGCATCTCCACGCAACTATTTTCAATTTTTGCTATAAAAACGGAGGGATTTTTATCCCTGTTCTTGTTTCGTCTTCCATCTTTCGCCGAGTAGTGTTCTTCGCAGGTCAATCCACCATTTTTTCTTTGTTCATTGAATTTCTCGTTTTGTATTTCATCAAGAGTGATCGATCCGACATGGGTCGTCGGAAATGTTTGTTGAAACAAAACACCCTTGACGTCTTGTGTGCGAAGTATGGTATTTCTCCGGATTATCAGGTTACTCTTCCATCTTATGATCATACTCACTATTCTATGCTTCATAGCACCCTTACTTGGGCATGTCCCTGTCTGGAAGAGGTTCTTGTTGTTGTCGGGCTTAGTTCCCTTTGGGGTCACCCGGGTACTCTCCCAGCTTTTAGCCGACGTGGGGTTGGTATGTTTAGTTACTTGTTTGTGTTTGTTTTGCTAATGTCAGCATGTATCTAATCTTTGACCTGTTTTCTTGCTGTTATGGGCCTTCTTGATGTTATGTCTTTGAGCTCGGATAATGAGGTAGAAGTTACTCAGAGACCGTTGTTAGCTGGCGAAGACGATGATGAGACTCTCCATGCTAAAACCATTTATTCCCCCGGCAGCACGTTTGATATCTCTGATGTGGTGAGGATCTTGTTCCTTTCGCTCCGGTTGTTGCTGCCTCTTCTCGTAAGAGGAAAACAGAGGCTCCCCCTCTAAGCGTCTTCCTACCCGTTCTTCTAAGAGGAAGGCCTTAGCTGTTGCTTCTCATACTATTCTCCAGCTCTTATCTGTGGTTCTTCCCATGCTGTAGCTTTGATGGACTATGAGGAGTCATCTACCCGTCCCTCACAGGGTAGTGATCGGGTTGAACTCACCCCTAAGATTGCTGACTCATTCTTTGCCCCGAAGTTTAATGTGCTGAATAAGGATGTTTTTTCTAGTGCTTATGTGAGTCGAGAGATGGTTACCCACTTCACTACCCCTGGGCAGCAACTGGCCAACCAATATTTGAATGTTGAGTAACTCTATAACCAGATGTGTACCTCTTGGTCTTTGCTTGGGAGCTATTTGCCTGATGCTTACAGAAAATTATTTGCTTTTGATTCCTACTAGCAGCACAGTGTGAAGAAAACCGCCCTTTTACGAGGTAGGATTACGGATCTGAAGAAAGAGATGGCCGATTTGAAAGGCGAGAAGATGAGTGAGGTTAAAATGTTGGAGGAGAAGCTTGTTATAAGCCAGGAACGAGATCGCAAGCTGGGCGATGAGCTGACTGCCCTGCAGGTTGCGACCGAGAGGAAAAAAGAATTCAAGGTCCGTGAGGAAATAATGAAACTATCCATATCCCAGCTTGTGCAGGTTAATCAAGACTTTTAGCGCTCTTTTGAGGAGATTTGTGTAGACAAGACATGGTTGATTGAGGAAGGACTGCATTTTGTTGTCCTTAATTTATTTGCTAGCAGGGAATTTCTGACTCCGTTGGGGGCCCTCCAGGAAGCCGCCATAGCTTATGGCGAACATCGCGTTGTGCGGCTTGGCTATCGTTGTGCCATGAGTCAGATGCCCTTGACAGATTGTCCTTCCTATCGTCCTATGTCTAAGAACCAGCTCGTCTCAGCTGTTCAGGCGTTTGAGGGGGCTTCTTTTCCCTACTTGGATGCCTTGGCTGCCTGTGGGTCTAAACCTTTGTCTGTATTCCGAGAGATACTTCCTGAACCACCCCTGAAGAAAAAGCTTTTTGCTACGGGAAGTAGTCAGACTGTTCAAACTCAGGCTAGCCCCGGTGTTTCTTCTTTGGCTCCTCATGTGGCTTCCCAGGCGGGGAAATGTTCCATCCCTGTCCATTTGTTTACTACAGGTGTTTTCGAAGCTGGTAAAGCTAAGGTTGCAGGTGATGCTATTGGTATGGAGAGAGGTGTTGTTGGTTATGTTGAGGCTAGAGATGACAACATGGACCACGATCCTTAAGCCGTTCATCCCCTTTTTTCTGCTTTTATGTCTTATTTGATGTGATTGAAACTTTAAGCTCTTTGGTTTGTATGTTTGAACAATTCGTAACTTCATAGGTTTGTTCTGGACAAATGTTGTTATTTTGGATCTTACTGCTTTGTATTTGACAGGATGGTTGTGTTTATGAATGCTTGGTTTGCATTTGATGTATTTTTGTGTATATTGCGCAATATGTTTGTTTTGCATGGGTAGGTCAAGCCAGATCCCATGGAGCTAAATTGTGTTAGGTGCTCAGCCTTTACATGAGAAGGATAAGGCCGGAACTCATGGAGCTGTTTTGCATGGGACGGTCAACCCTTTGCTAGATAGTCCCAAGGCGTTTTTTGCTCTGTTTTAAACACAACAGGAGTTGTACATAGTTAGACGATAATTTGCAGGGATTGCAAAGTGTCACTTGTTATGTTAGCAAGTTTGTGTTAGTATTGATATACTCTGATTGTAAAGACTGCATCTTGCTTGTATTCAAAATGTAACGTTACACATAGCCTGTTGGCTTTACAAAAGAAATTAACTGGTGAACATCGTTCTATGGTTTGGTTCACAATAGTCTATCAAAAGATGTAACGTTCTTTCTTCTTGCAGTCTGTTTGTGGTTGTCCTTAGGCGTGGAATCTACGCAGGTTGGCCACATTCCAATGCCTGGGGACTGGTCTACCATCCATGTAGGCTAGCTTGTACGATCCTCCTTTGTGGCATTCTTTTACCTGGCATGGACCCTCCCATCTTGGGCCCAGTTTCCCCGTGTTCGGTTGCTTACTAGCTTCATTTTTCCTTAGGACCAGATCCCCCAGGCGAAATGATTCTGGTTTTGCCCGGGCATTAAGTATCTTTCCATCTGGAGTTTGTATCGCGCCTCTTTGATGTAGGCCTCGTCCCTCTTTTCTTCTAGTAAGTCTAAGTTGATGGAGAGTTCAGGGGTGTTGTTTGCCTCATTGAACATGCTTCGCCTGGTAGACATGACCCCTATTTCTGCTGGGATCATTGCCTCTGACCCAAAGGTGAGGTTTAATGGCGTTTTGCCATTACTCGTCTTTTCTGTCGTCCGTATGGCCCAAAGAACGCTTGGCAGTTCCTCCAGCCAATTCCGTCCGTGTCGCTCAAGTCTCGTCTTTAGACCTTCCACGATGCTTCTGTTCATGCGTTCTACCTGACCATTTTCCTGCGGATGGGCTACCGATGTGAATATTTGTTTTATATAAAAATTTTTGCACCATCCTTTAAATGCTTCTTCCGTGAATTTTTTTCCATTATCTTTTATCAATTCTCCTGGGAGCCCAAAACGGCAAACATTGTTTTCCCATAAAAATTTAATCACTTGTTTCTCTGTGATAGTGGCTAGGTGCTTAACCTCTGGCCACTTAGTAAAATAATCAACTGCAACTAGTAGAAATTTTACCTTGCATGCCCCTTCTGGGAATGGGCCGATGATGTCCATGCCCCACTTGTAAAATGGCCAAGCTGAGTTGATGGTGACCAGGTTATGTCTTGGGACGTGTGTGGTTGGGGCATGTAATTGGCAGCTTTCGCACTTTTTGATCTCTTCTTTTTGATCTCTTCGAGTGTGCCTTTGTGCATTGTTGGCTAGTAGTACCTCAGGTTCATAATCTTTGACACTACCATTCGCGGCCCAGCGTGTGTTCCGCACGCTCCCATGTGGACTTCTCTAATGACGTAATTGCTTTGAGTTGGGCCGACACATCGTAGTAGTGGCGACAAGTAGGATTTCTTAAACAACTGTCCCTCTACCATGGTATAGTTTGCTGCTTTCAGTATCAAGCGTTGTGCTTATGTTTCGTTCTCTAGCAGGACCCCTGTTACCAAGTAGTCTTTGATAGGTGTCATCCATGTTTCTCCCTATTATTCTATGATGTCTCCCACCTCCTTGGCTGAGATGGAACTGCTCTCTTGGACTTCAACTAATACCTTCTTTGTTAGGTGTGCGAAAGTTAGCGAAGCCAACTTGCTAAGCGCGTCTGCCTTTTTGTTCTGTGTTCGCGACACCTGTTTGACTGTGCATTTGTCGAATTCTTTCATTAACTGTTGGGCCAACTCTTTGTATTGTTGCATTGAGGGATCTTTGGCTGCGTATTCTCCATTTACTTGGTTTGCCACTAAAAGGGAGTCTACGTGAGCAGTGAGATATTTTGCCCCTAATATTTTTGCCATTCGGAGCCCTGCGAGGAGTGCTTCATACTCGGCTTCATTGTTTGTGCTGGGGAAGTTTAGGCGCAGTGCGTATGTGACTTCCTTTCCTTCTGGGTCAACCAAGATAAGGCCAGCTCCTGGTCCTTCGGTGCTTGAGGCTCCATCCGTATACAGGACCCATCCGCCAGTAGGAAGGTCTTGATGGGCTGTGGAGATATGTTGGACCTCTTTTTCATCCCCCAGTTCTTCGATGATGAAGTCTGCCAAAGCTTGCCCTTTGATAGCCGTTCGTGGGGCGTATGTGTCACAACCCCAATTTCAACTAACGGAGTTTTACCGTTTTGGGACGTGACACACCAGGATCTCAGACATCAGTTACATTGAATGACTCTACATGGGACATAAGTGTAATATAATCAAAGTTCAGATTTTAAATGCGGAAGCGTAAAGAAAATAAATGCGCAAAATACACGCGCCCTAAAAAGAAAGTCCAAACGTCCAAGTCCAAACAATAATAAAAAGAAAACAATCAAAGTAGCAAGACATCAATAAATCAGAAGCATCCCATGCATGATCCTAGTTGTGCACCTGTGTCTTAACTTAGCGACCTGAGAAAACATGTAAGTAAAAATGTCAACACGAGGTTGGTGAGTTCACAGGTTTCAATATATAAATAAACGTTTACCAGATTTATTGTACAATCAACATATATATACCAATGAGTAGCTAACCCATGTTCATGTTTGCTATTACGCTCACAACCGTAAACTGACTGTTTGTATTGCCTCCCATCAGGTCTATCAACCACGGTGCACGTTTAGGTCAATATTGCACCCGTTCGATATCCAATCGAGTTAGCACGACTAACGCGGGTGAGGTTTGTCAAACCCAGTAGTACTACCCAACATACCTCGCTATATTCATATTTAAACGGTTCGATGTGAGGACTTTCATGATAGAGTTTACGCATAGTCATAACAAGTGAATACTCACCTGAGCTTGAGTAGAGATTTGGATCACACAAGAGAAAAGTTGAAACCACGAGTGTAAGTCTCAAACGACTTACGTATGCCCTAAAATTATAAACACATAAATTAGGGACAAGTTGGGATTTGTGATGACGACACGGAAGATTGAACGTCCTAACACATTCTAGGGATTTAAGAGTAGACGAACGTGTCTACGGAATTTTATATATATATATATATATATATATATATATATATATATATATATATATATATATATATATATAGGGGAATGATCAAGATAAAACCACAAAGTTAGGCGAAAACCAAGAAAACCACTAAAACAATGTGTAATACTATGGGTTACGTATACGTAACCACAATTTTTTTGAATTTTTTTGTTTTCTGTTTACGTATACGTAACACTATGGGTTACGTATACGTAAGCCAATATTTAAATGATTTTTTGGTAAAAACTTGTAATATTACATTTATACTCTTATAAAAAAATAAAAAAATAAAAAATAAATATAACTATATTATTGATTAAAATTGATTTTTTTAGTGGTTTTCTCGGTTTTCGCCTAACTATTGGTTTTCTCTGGAACCCACCCCTATATATATATATATCGTAATATTAAGGTAAATGCGTTACGTGTCGAACGTTAATAATGAATAATAAATAATTAGATTCGTACGTTCGAGTCGTTTACAAAAGTTAGGAAAATAATATAATTTAATATATTATTTTAGATTCGTAAGATTAATAATTAATCATTGGAAAAAATAATAAACATGTTATTTTTATTCGAGCAAATAACGTAGGTAAATAATTTAACAACTTATATTATTAAATAGTTTAAAACATCACACGAGATATTTAAACAAAGTGAAATAACATAAATATATATTATTTAGAAATAGGAGTCACGAGTTAAAAATAATATTAACATATTATTTCATACGAAGTCGGGGTTGAAATTAGTATAGATATATTATTTCAAAAGTGGAATTTTTACCAATTATAAGTTATAAAATCAAACCCGAGCCTACGGGTTGTTTTCCGGGTTAAAACACTTTAATATAACATTATATTAATATAACAACTTATTTGGTAATTAAAATAATAATAGAAATCGGTTTTTAAAAATAAATGTGGGTGGAGAGACTCGAACCCGGGTCTCTCCCCCAATAGCACACACACTTAACCAGTCCCACCCGCTAGGGTATCGCACAAAATCTGGACCTGGAATAGTTTTAATCATAAACACCTCTGTGTTCTTCCCTTTTGTCAATCCCGAACCCAAACCATCCCCGAACCCAATGATTTCGACCTTGATTTGATTCAAATGTTAGGGGGTTTAGTTAATCGGGTAATTGCGAACCTGTACGAGTGATAAATTGCAAAATTATTAGGTTTAAAATCGTTAAATTACGAAAAGGAGGGCCGAACCCTAGCCCAAGAACACTAGATTAATCTAATCGAATTAGGTATTGATTTGGATTGAAATCATAGGGCTTTTATTAAACGATAGGTTGCGAATCTGATCATGAAGTTTAATTTGATTAATACAGTGTCTAATATCAAAAGCCCAAATCGAATTCGCAAGAACCCTAGGTTAGTGATCTCAAACAATTTGATGTTATAAGTTTGAATTAGCATAGGGCTTTTGATTAGTAAGAAATTCCAAAACTAATGGCATGATTTAATTGAATTGAAAACAAGTCTAGAATCAAAAGCCCCAAATCCGTTTACGAACAAACCCTAGAATCAAGATCATATTCAATTCGATAATGTAAGGTGAAATTGATAAGGGGTTTTTAATGTATTCGAGATTGCGAAACTGTTGATGTAAGTTAATTTGATTGAGATTGGGATTAGGGTCGAAACCCCCAAATCGTTTTACGAAGAACCCTAGATTACTGTTCTTGCTAAGATCGATGTTGTAAGCCCTAATTGGCATAGGGCTTTTCATCTGGAAGTAAAAAACGAAAGTGAAGGTGTTTTGAATTACCAGAAACAATTGAGAATTGACCGAGATCGACTAGAGTGGCTCCGACTTCGCGCACGGTTGTTATCCCGCGACTCCGGCTTCGATTACAGTAGAATTTATGTGTGGAACAGGTTCTTAAGGCTTCGTTTAGTGCGTGAGAAGGTTCAATTCCAGTGTACAATGTCGGATTGATGCGAATTGGTGAATAATACGGGACGAGTTCGACGGTTATGATTTTAATTTCCATTATTTGAGTTTAATTCGACAGTGATGATGATTAACACCGCAATGATGACCGTAAATGTCATTAACATGCAATTTCCGTTACAATTTGATCAAATCTCGATTGGAATTCGAATCTTTCGGTCGATTGATGCGAATTTGACTTTCAAAAAGTCAATCGGAGCTAGTTACACTCAATTTTGACTTTACATGGTCCATAGATTGAGTTTGGGTTAATTACAACTTTGATCCCTGTAGTTTGAGATCAGGGAATGACGGAATTGGTCCTTGGGATTTAATATTGAGTTAACTGGGTTAGGACTTAACGGAGAATTTAACGAAAAATCTAACTGAGTTAACTTGAAAAGTCGGATTGTCACAGTATGTAATCCCATGTTCCCCTAGGGATATTGCCTATTTTGCCCATCTTTCGGATGACTCCGGTTTCGTCAGTATCTCTTTTAGTGGGTGATTTGTGAGGACTTGTACATTATGCGCTTGGAAGTATCTTCGTAGGCGTTTCGTCGCATGTACTACAGCTAGGGTCGTGTGTTCCAGGTGTGAGTACCTTGTTTCTGCTTCTTTTAATGCCCGGCTGACGAAATAGATGGGCAACTGGTGGTTTTCCCTTTCTGCTATGAGTACTGCACTTATGGCTCCCCCCCTAGCTGCGACGTATAAGAAGAGTTGTTCCTTCACTTGGGGAGCCACCATTGCTGGCATCCCAGCGATGTAACTTTTCATGTTTTGAAAAGCTTCTTCGGCTTCCGGGCTCCACCGGAAATCTGTCTTTTTTGAACAACCTTTCAATGTTTTAAAGAATGGTAAAGAACGTTCAGCCGATTTTGATAAGAATTGATGTAGCGCGGCTAACTTACCATTTAGACTTTGCACTTATTTTCTGCTTCTGGGGACCTCATATCTCTTATGGCTTTGCTTTGTCTGGGTTTGCTCGAATTTCCTGCTTGCTGACCACATGACCCAAGAATCTGCCTTCTTCGAATCCGAACGAACATTTCCCTAGGTTCATCTTCGTGTTGATTTTCCACACGTTGCCGAATGTTTGTTCGATGTCTCTTATCATGGTGTCTTCATCCTGGCTTTTTATAACCAGGTCGTCTACGTATGATTCCATGTTTTTGCCCAGCTGGTCTTCGAAAGCTTTGTCTATCAACCTCTGGTAAGTGGCCCTTGCATTTTTTAAACCAAATGGCATTTTCTTGTAACAGAAGATACCTTTGGTGGTGTGGAAAGTTGTTTTTCCCTCGTCCATCCTGCTCATTTTGATCTGGTGGTAGCCTTTGTATGCGTCAAGGAAGCATTTCAAGTTAAAACCTCTCAAAGCATCTACCTTTAGGTCGATTTCGGGGAGAGGGTAGCAGTCCTTGGGGCATGCTTTGTTGAGGTCTTTGAAGTCGACGCACATTCTCCAACTTACGCCTAACTTTCGTACCATTACTGGGTTTGCCACCCATGTAGAGTATTTGAATTCGCGTAGGATACCTGCTGACACCAATTTGTTGACTTTTTCTTTGACTGCTTTGCTTCTTTCTGGGGTTAAGCTTCGTTTCTTCTGTACGACTGGCGTCTGGGATGAACTGATCTGCAGGGTGTGCTCTGCGGTTTTCCTGGGAACTCCTGTCATATCCGCTGGCGACCATGAGAACACGTCTTTGCTCTTTCGTAGAATGTCTATCAACCTTCTCATCCCATGTTCGGATAAGCCAGGGCCTGTATTTACCTTCTGTTCCGGGTAATCCGCATTGATGCTTACCTTACGATTCCTTCCTCCGTTAGCCCTATCATGAGAGCTTCTGGGGAGGGGTATATGGTGCAGGTTCCTATCTTGGTGGGAAACTTCATTACCGCATGGGCTGTAGAAACCACTGCTTCGAACGCGCTGATCCCCGGTCTTCCGATAATAACGTTGTACCGGGATGGTGATCGGATTACCACGAACAGGAACTCTTCTATTCGCTTGAATCTTCCTTTACTCAGGGATACTTTTAGCCTTATCTCGCCGACCAGGCATACCTTTTCTTTTGAAAATCCGACCAGAGGGGTAGTAGAGGTTGAGTGCTTCTTCCACGTTTCTTCTTCCAGTTGGAGGAAACAATGCTCGTACATGATTTCTGATGCGCTCCCTCCATCAAGGTATACGCGCCTTACCTCTTGTTCCCCGATGTTGGCTTGTATTATCATGGGCGACCATGCTGATTTGCCCGGGGCTATTGGAGGGAAAGTGATTTCCTCGTTGGAGAGGCCGCGGCCATTACCTTGTGATCTAGCTAGCCCCTGCCTAGTTATCATTAGTATTTCCTTCTTCTTTCCTTTGTCTTTTTCTCGTCCATCTTCTGGTTTTTTGTTCTTGATATCTTTTATTAGGTGAGCTAATTCCCCTGACTGTACGGCTGCCTCTATTCGTTTTTTCAACTGAAAACAGTCGTTAGTGTGGTGACCTACGTCACCATGGAACTCGCAGTACCGGTGGGCTTTTTTCGCATCTGGTGGCCTGTTAGTCATCTTTGGTGGTCTGAAGTTGAACTTTACTTCTTCTTTTGCAAGGATTTCTTTTGGGGTCTTGGTAAATGCTGTAAACTGTGAACTTTTTCCCCTATCTTCCTCTCGGGGCCAGGACCGACTATAAGGGTACTCAGTTCTTTCATGTGGCCGTCGCTACTCTTGGAAATGAGTTGATGATCTTCTTTCCACGAAAGGATGGAAACGGTTCAGGTTTCTACTTGCTGGTTGGGAATTCTTCCATGTAGGATTCTTTGTTTTTCGACTGCCTTCTAATCCTTGTGTTGCTTTCTTTCCTCTCAAGAAAGCTTCGGCCTTTTGCAAGGTCTCCTCTATGGTCTTTGGTATATTTCTGTTGAGTTCTTCTATTAGCTGTCTTGCTCTGACCCCGTGTATGAAGTCCGAAATTCTCATTTGTTCTATGGCCCCGCTTATACTTAGACCCTCCAGCTTGTATCTTTTCATGAAAGACCTTAAACCTTCATCTTCCCGCTGCTTTATGTTGTGGAGAACCACCGGGTCTTTCGTATACCGTTTTTTTTTCATGAAGTTGGTTAGGAAATTCATGCTTAAGTCTTCGAAATTATCTATACTTTCACTGGATAGGCTATTAAACCATAAACGAGCGGGTCCGAACAGGGTCTGTACGAACATGTGGCACCAGACCGGCATGGACCACTGTTCCACCTTTGCTGCCCCCGAAAAGAGTTCCAAGTGGTCATCCGGGTCCCCGAGACCATCATACGTTTTTACGTTGGATGGTATCTTGGTCTTTGGGGGAAATTTGAAGTTTGCGATGCACGGGGTGAACTTTGTATGAGCATTTGGAATGTAGCCCATATCTGAGGAGTGGGTTGGGTGTAGGTGATCACTGGTTGTGTCCTCGCGGGAGCAGTGGTGTAGTATGGGTAATATCTTGAGGCTTGAAAAACCTGGGTGTTCTGACCCTCTCCTTCTCCCTGGGGCGGAAAGGGGGTAAAGCCTGGGGCTTAAGCCCCGAGTGCTGGGTTCATGTATTGCCAAGGATACTGCTGAAACCCCGTTCCTCCGAGAAGGGATAACTCCCCCGTGAGTTGTCTCGGATCACCCATGGTAAGACGTGTAAGAAAGGGTTGTACATGTTTTCCAGACCTTGGACTAGGTTGGTTGCCATATTCATGAGTGACATTGCCGGCAGGCTTACAGGTATTTCCCCGCCTCCTGTGGTGGCCATTATATTTTCCCCTGGGTAGGGGGTGGAGTTAAAGTGACGCTTGGTTCTTCTTCGTAGTCCAGACGGGTTTGGACTCCCTGTAGCCATGCTTCTTGAGCATACTCGTTCATGAGTTCCTGAAGACACGGGAAGTTTTCCCTGATCCCCTCAGGAGTTAGCTCAATCATATCCGAGATTTCGACTGGGCCATCGGGGGTCCTATTTAGGTTGCTTAGGGGAGTAGATCCCTCTGCCATGCCGATTGAGCGCAACAAAGATAGGAGTAAACTTTCAGAAAAAACTTCCTCGTTGTATGGAACACAACTTCGCTTCTTTCTGAAATGAAGTCGTGCCCCACGGTGGGCGCCACCTGTTGCTACAACGGCGACGGCGATACCCCTAGCTGAGCTGCTAAGACAAACAAAAACCGTTAGGCTCACCGTAGGAGATGATCTCCTGCGATCCACCTTCGGCTTGAGAATCAGTAATGGGTTTATGAAGTAGGTAGTATAGTAAAGAGAATGAGCTAAGAGAATGAGATGATTTACGTTGGAGCTTGATCTTGTATTTATATCCCACCTTTGGTGAGCTCTGACTCTCTTTGTATGCTAGGCAGGTGCCTCGTCCTATGGCCCCTACCTTCTGTCTCCGAGATTCTCCCAAAGAGAGGAAAGTCATTAGTTGCTAGTCTTTTGTTTTAAACGTTGACTCTCCCCTTTTCCCTGTCGAGACAAAAGGGACGAACAATGTTCCATGTCTGGGCTTTCCTTATTTATCCTTTCCTTGGACTATGCTCTTTATTGCGAAGTTGTTCTTCTCCCGTTGATATGTTCTTAGCCGGGGACTGGGCTCTTTTCATTTGCTTGCTGGACTGTTTCATGGGATGTATGCTTGACAGCCCAATTCCTATTGGGTTGTTGACTTTGTGTATTGGGCTACCCCCGTCATCACTATGCGACTATACACTACCCCCGTCATCACTATGCGACTATAAAATCAAAAGGGTTCTTAAAATTTACATCGTAGCCAGGGATCAAACTCGGGTCACCCGCGACAACGACATGTTTGTGTTAGAATTTGCAAGGAAGAAAATAAATTAATTATTTATTGGCTCTTTAATATGAGATTTAACCATTATTTTTTTTAATTAAGGAATAGCTATAATAACTAACTTATAATACATGTTGCGAAAACTTATAATACTTTTTTTAATTAATAAACAAAAGATTGTTATTAATATTAATTCAAGAAAAAAAGAATACAATGCTGAATTATATGAGTATAACCTATCAAAGAACATATTTCTAGACCCTTAATCCGATCCTTTAAAGAACATATCTAGTGAATCAAGATCAAAAGAACTCCAAAGATAAGCCTCATGATCTCCTTCCTTGCTACTCGAAGACGAAAACGACTCCATACTCGTTAAAGTATGTTCTTTCTCGAATAATTTCTCTACTTCTACGTTACCTAAATCATTTTCGCGGTTATCTTTTGGTCCAAACTTTGATAACTTGTCTTGTTTTCGACTTTCCGTCATCTTCAAACATTCAGATATCCCGTTAAAAACGTAAAGAGAAGCGGAAACATTCTGTTCGAACTTCATTCTCTTCATCGCTTCGCTAAGCATGAAAGGATCCTCAATGTAGTTTTCCTTTGTTATCTCTTCTGCTATCTCAAATAAAGAATAGTTGGTAGACAGTCCAAAATTGTCAACAAATAATAAATCGGTCAAACCTAAGTCAACGATCTCTTTGTTTCCCTCTAGTACTTTAGGCTCATCTTCAACTACATAATTCTCACCTAAAACATCATCTCTTGAACAATATTCAGAACTTGCACTAAAACTATCACTAGTATAATTATTCCCATCTGGGATGTCAAAGATTTGGTTAAAGTCAGAATCTTGAACATGGGTTGACTCTTGAAATTGATGATTTTGAAACAAATGTGAAGACACCATTGGTGGATTATTACAAGCACCATTTTCAAGATTACCACCATTCTTTGCTCTAAGTCTTTGAAGAAGAAGATTGGTGATTTTTGAAGAAAGAGCAGGAGATTTGTTAGATGGATTACACGGCCAAAAATTGGTTCGAGTGTTCGAACCACGAAGCAAGCATGCGGCTTCATCGTAAGCTCTAGCAGCCTCCTCGGCTGTATCAAATGTCCCTAGCCATACTCTTATTTGTTGTATGGTGTCTTTAATCTCAGCCACCCATCTTCCTGAGGGCCGTTGATGGACCCCAACGAACCGTTTTTGTGCCCGTATAGGTCCTCCAACGAGTGGCCCGGACTGATCCCAGATGACTTCATTGTTTTCCCTATCTTCTCCCTCAACATCCTTCCTCTTCCTCATCATTTTCTTGTTTTTAGTAGGTAATGAACTTATGTTAATGTGTATGTATATATAAGTGTTGAGTAGAAGTAAGAGTTAGAACTTATAAGCAGATGTATTGTAAGGATCGTCAGCATTTGTTGGAATATATTTGTCTAATGTGTAGTGCAGATATGCTGATATGATACAAATATGATCAGTACGGTACTACATAACAATTGTTTTGACCTAGTCATCTATTATAAACCAAGGTGGTTAACTAATTAAAATCAATAAGTTGTTATAAATTGACGATACTAAGATGAGATTACGGCTAGCGTTTATTATTAGATGAAATAAAAAGAACAGTTAAATAAAAGAAACAATAAGTAGAGAAACTATCTCAATTAACCTAGCTAAGCAGGCTATATTAAAGCCCAATATAAAAAGAGCCCAACAAGTTATTATGCTATCAAACCCCCACTCCCCCCCTCTAAACTTACAATGCGATAGTAATAAGCATTAAGAGTTTGTCACACAAGAATACCATGCAAATTTACGATGATATATGGCTAATATGTATTACTAAATGAAAGAAGTACTGTTAAACAAAAGAAAAATTATAAGTTAACCTAGCTGAACGGGTTGAATAAAAGTCCAGTATAAAAAAAGCTCAATAACCTATTATATAGTAACTATATTTAAACCTTAAACAACCTTTATATTTAAACTCCTTATCCGGCCCAGTTCACATATGAACTAAATCAACTCCATCACAATCCTTTAAATCTAAAAGAATGTTCATATTCATCCATTAATCAGATAAACAAACTTAGTGCCGAACGATTGATTCACTAACTTGAAAAACTTTACACGTTTTTTTCAAAATCGTGTAGGAAATTATATATGTTTGTTGCATCATGCATGTAGTTTCATGAGTAAAATTTTAAATGAACCGTTAAGGTAATTAGATGTGGATATATAGTTTAGTTATTAAAACGTTTAAAAGTTAGAAATATTAATGTGTCCACCCACTGATCGAGTCCAATAGCTTGGTACCAATATACCTATATATAAATAAAGTAAATATATAAAAAGGCATGCATTGGAGGACTAACCCATGATAGTGAAGCCTCTAATCGTTTTCCGTTTGTCATTGTCGATGATGATTAAGAAAATGCGATTTTGCCGAAGCCACAAAGCACTTTAAAGGCATTGACAATAGTAATATCTTCTATTACGAAAACTCATAAACTTATTGTGAAAAACCATAAATTAATGAAACTAAAGAACGTTAAAAATAAACGAAACAATTAAACGATATACTTATGAGTTTGTGTTCGTGTGGGGACAAAAACTAACTCATAATAAACATTATATTCTAAAATTTTCATTTATGAGTTCAAAATTTACATTTTCTTATTTGTGGAGGTGGGTCTTCACCAAAGATTAGTGTTAGCGGTAGTCTTGGATGAGTTGCCAAATTGATCCAAGAAGACTTCCCGTTGTGCATACTTTTCGTAATAATATTGTGTTAGTAGCAGAGAGTGAATGGAGTTTGAATGAGAGGCTAGAGGAGTGACAAGTAGACTTAGAGAACAAAGGTTTAAAGATAAGTCACTCTAAAACCGAATAGATTTAATGTAACTTCAGTGGTGCAAACGGGAATAAGACCCCTAAATCAGTATTCAAGGCCTAGTGGTCTTGCAGACAACCAAGTTCAAATATTTATGATCGTTTATCTTAGATTGACAGGGGACATAGACAGTGATGTAGTCAACCACGTTCATTCAGGTTGGTGCTAAAGATGAGCATCCATAAGTGTTTAGTGCTACAAATTCCTAAAAAGATTAAAGGAGAAAGTTTATAGAGTTACAGTTTGACCAATTATGTTATAAGGAACCGATTGTTGCGCCATCAAAAAGACACAAGCGTGAAAGCTAGAGGTAGCCGAGATGAAGATGTTGAGGTAGTTGTGTGGGCACACAAGGATGGATCGGATAAGAAATAAAGTTTTTCCGAGAGAAATTGGGGTAGCATGTATCTCACATAAGATAAAGAGAGGGGTGGTTGAGATGGTTTAGGCATATGAAGAGGAGACATGTGATCATGGCTCCGGTAAGGATCGCGGGAACCCTCACAATGGAGGGGATGATGAGTAGGGGCAGACCCAAACTGACATGGAATTAGCATATTAGGTAAGATTTGCTAGACTTGCACATTGCAGAGGACATAATCGAGGATAAGAGTTCGTGGATACGTCAGATTAAGGTTATAGACTTTTAGGGGAGTGTGTAGACCTATCTTAGATTTGTCACGGGACCATAGCTTTTCATATGCACGTGTTAGCCTTACCCTTGCCTTAGAGTTGTCTTGGCATATAGATTTTTTTAGAGGAGTGTATAGGTACTTTCAAGGGGTTTAGTGTTATTTTTTTCCTGCCACTTTGCTCTTTTACATGTTGCTATAGTTTTCTTACTACCTTATGCTAGTGGCTACTACTATCATTATTAGTACTATTGAATGGTTGTTGATTTGATTCTCTTAGTCACGTTTTTTATGTTAATCGGATTACTATATTGTACACGTCGAAAAAAATTGTTTTTGGAGCTGGAGGTCTCATTTTATGTTAACCAGATTACTAAAAAAATGTTTTACGCTTCAATTCAGTAATGATGGTAAGCCATTATTAGAATTGTAAGCAAAATAGTAATGACTTTCATTCCCTAAAAAAACCCAAATTCTAGAATTCTCTTTACACCCCGTTAAGCCGACCCTATTTCGAGTCGGTCGCAGGGGCGAAGTATAGGTATAGCCGGGGGGCCCGGCCCCCCTGATTTTTCGCTAAGTAGTGTAACTTTATACGTATTTAACCGATTTTTCGCTCAATAGTGTTAATTTATACGTATCCGGCCGAAAATTTTAAAGTTCCGGCCCCCAGATAGGGAAAAAAAATCCCGCCCCCCCCCCCCCCCTTTTTTCTTCAAGCTTCGCCATTGGTCGGTCGCCCACGCAAATCTCACTAAATTTAAACAACCAACTCGTACATCGTTAAAACATAAAAATCAAGATCATATTTTATCTAAATTTTTGGTACTAAAGAAAGAGACGAGATTCTCCAATTTGCAGCAATCCATCATCCGTCTTTTTGTGTTGTTTTTTCCCCTCTTTGAAAATAACACCCATAACCAGAATATCCAAAGCTACTCATACAGTCGGTACAAACTTTAACTAAGTGTTAAATATCACAGTAATTACATTGTTTACATACATGTATACTTAAAATATATACAAGCAGATAGGCCAAACAGAAGTGCCAATCTTTGGGATTAAAATGAAACAATCAGCCGTACATTTTGGATATCCAACAAAAGAACCAGCTAGTAGTAACGCGTGTTCGATTATTAATGTTCTATATATTGTTCAATTTGTGTTTGTTTTATCTATTGCATACTACAAATAAGCCTTCTGTTTAATTATCAGAAAGTTCATGACTGTTAAATGCATAACTCATAATGAAATTCGATGTCCATTAGAAGAGCGATCATAGAGAAAACAAAACCAGAACCAATTCTTTAAGCAAATGAGTACAATTGTAGATGACACTATTTGGCAAAATTCAAAACACACAATTCAAATTAATCATTGATTATGAAATAACTTCAAATAAGCTAAAGCATGTTTTAGTTAACAGAAAGTTTTAACTTCGCTATTGTGTAGAGGCCGCACGAACGCAGACCTCCACTTCCACAAATTATGACGTAGGCTCGACCTCTTGAGCCGACCTTAGGCTGGCACCCCTCCCAAGTGCAATGGAGGTCACAAACCTAGGCCATGAATATCCTTGATCATCCGTAGACCCCATCCAGGTAAGTAAGTTTTCCTTTAGATTCTCTAAACCTATTTATATAACACTTCTATCACCTGTGTTTCTTCCGTTATCAATGTGGGACTTTGAACTAATGAATGAAGCCACCTCCTTTTCTTTGTCAATAGTTAAACACAACATTATTATGATCTGTGATCTGATTTGTAAGATGTGGCATCAGTCACTATTTCTAATTTTAAATTGTATTGTTTACTCATACCAAAAGTCCTAACCATAACATGGTTGTGGCGACCTAAACCGAACACAATGCTACGTTCGCAACCACACAAACAGTCACACAGCATAAGCTACACATTTTTTTAATATAAGCCTTGTATCATGGTATAAGGGTATGTCTTGAAAAGATTTTGGTTTGAGTGTTCCGTGAATGATTGATGCCACATCTAACAAATCAACCTGAAATTGGAGAAGTAATAACTCTTTATACAAAATTCACCTATCTTGATGTCCATTAGAAGAGTGATCATACATGAAGAAACACCTAAGGAATCACCTTTTAAGATTTGAGGTAGCAAAATGGATGGATGGGTTCTATTTTTCATGGTTCGGAACAGGTCATGTTCATATGGTGAGTGAACATGAAATTTTGCATGGATGATTGGATCGGGTTGGGTTGAAATGAAAACAGGAACGCTTCTTTCATAAGAACAGGGTTGGATTTTTGTTTAAAACTTTAAAGGAAAACAAGGATGGTGCCTACAACTTGAGAAATAGGTGGTATCCTAAAGCTCAAGAACCCAAAATCATGTATAAAAGAAATTATTAACCATAATGTCATATTTATACAAGAGATAGCAAAATGCTGTGTGAACCGCAGGGGACGTGACGGGCGTGGAAAAGCGCCCTGTGGGGCGTGATGGTGGTGTGGGGGGAAGCGTGAGGGCTTTCACAAGCCAAGGGGAACTCTAATCACCAACGGTAACTTAAATATCACACTTGGCCATATTTAAAAAAAACTTTTAAACTAAACTGAGTTGTTGTGCAGAGGCCGCGCGAACACACGCCTCCACTGCCACAAATTATGACATAGGCTCGACTACTTGAGTCGACATTAGGCAGGCACCCCTCCAAAGTGCAATGGAGGTCATCGACCTAGGCAATAGACCTTCTTGATCATCCATTGACCCCGTCCAGGTAAGTATGTTTTCAAATGGCTTCTCTTCCTATTTATATAACATGTCTCATCACCTATTTATCTTCCTGTTATCAATGTGGGACTTTTATCTAATGAATGAAGCCACCTTCTTTTCTTGTAACTAATTTATCTAGACTACCTTTGCTTATTCTGGATAAACTCTTTTCTTGTTGACCCCTTAATACTACCTTCTGTCCCTGTTTACAAATATGGCCAGGTAAGGACCTCTCATCACAGTTAAAACATAACCCTTTAGCCATTTTTTCATCAAATTCCTATTGAGTCAATGTTCTTCTATTAATAATAGTTTTCTTGGCATCTACTGCATTAAACTTTGCCCCTGGAACTCCTGTTTTATTAGCATTAGTAATTGGAGTTTGTAAAATAGGTTGTTTATAACCAACTTTTGTTTCCTTAGACTTCATTGTTGCCTCGTGTAGTTTAGCAAGACAGAATGCTTCTTGAATATTCTTTGGATTAAAGATCCTAACTTGTAATTGTATTTCCTCTTCTAATCCAGCAACAAAGCAACTTAAAGCATATGCAGATGTAAACGACTAATAATAGCAACAAAGCAACTGTAGCTATTTGTTACAAAATTTTAAGTTCAGTCATAGGATCATCAAACAGTTTCCCAAACCTAGCTTTTAAAGCTTCAACTAATTCAGACAAGTTTAGTGGTAAGTGGTAACTCACCTCTTTGGCTCAAGAAGGATTGATACCACTGCGACGCTTTTTCTTCAAAGTGAATTGCAGCTAATTTCACTTTAATAACATCTGGCACTTGATCCAATTGAAAGAATTGGTTTACCTTGAATAACCAAGATGATTGTTCTTACCCTCTACATTTAGGAAATTCAATCTTTGTAAGTCTTGCCGCAAAATTGAACCCTAATTCACCTCCAGTGCTAGTGCCACTTTCTGCTCTTTCACAATTCGGATTTCGAACCGATCCATTCCTTTCAAGTAGATTGTTCTTCAAAATAACTTACACAACCAACTATTCTGTAGCCAAAAATCTAATTTTTAAATGAGAAATTAAACTAAGATATTGTGCAGAGGCTGCGCGAACGCAGGCCTCCACTGCCACAAATTATGACGTAGGCTTGACTACTTGAGTCGACCTTAGGCAGACACCCCTTCAAAGTGCAATGGAGGTCACCAACCTAGGCCATGGACTTTCTTGATCATCCATTGACCCCGTCCAGGTAAGTATGTTTTCCAGCGGCTTCTCTCCCTATTTATATAACATGTCTCATCACCTATTTATCTTCCGGTTATCAATGTGGGACTTTTAACTAATGAATGAAGACAATTTTCTTGATCAAAAATATTTTTACATTGGGAGGGGCATGGTGGCTCAATGAAGGAAGACCGGGATCTTTTTGATCTCTGGTTCGATCTCGAGGGCGTTCGGGTTTTACCACTAGTGGGTTTTCGGGCGGGTGGGTTTTCCCCAAAACTGGAGATAACTTGGGGAGCTTAAGGGCTCCGTACGGCTGGGTTGGGCCAGCTGGCGGTGGCCTTTTACAAATGGGTCACCCCGTACGAAGTACCTACGCAATTCTCTGTTTGTTGACCGTTAAAAAAATATATATTTTTACATTACAATACAAACTAAACTATAAGTTTGCAAATGTAGTTAAAATTGAAATTGAAATCACTAGTTTTAGATCTCTTATTGAACCACATGAATATGGCATGCTGCAAATTAACTTCATCAAATAGTCTTGAACTAACTTCATTATTTTCCCATCACCATAAATAATGGGTATGGTTGAATGTTGAGATACCTAGATTTTATATTTCGTTTTGAACAAGTATAATTCAAATACAATAGTTATAGCTCATTAAAGTAGAGAAATCAGATATATGTACCATAAAAACGTATTTTCGAATTTGTAAAATGGTTTAGCATCCCCTTTTAGTATTTTGTCCCATTGATTACATTTTTTATTAAATGGGTTCCTCCCCTTAATATGGTATACAACCTTTGTTACGTCGTCGACGTGCCTAGTGTTGCTTCACGGATCGCTTGATGGATTGTTATAAATTTTAATAGTCTCTCTCTTTTAGAAGGACGTCCGACATGATTTATAGTGCCCTTGTATGTGGCTCGATAAAACATCAGCCTTGAATCATTTCATAGCCCTCTAAGCGCATGGGGCATGATTCAAATGTCACCCTACCAAAAAATTCATAGCCTTGAATCATTTCATACCCATCTAATCTTATAGTAGTTCTAATTCTACTTTATAGTTTACAGCGGGACTCGAACCCTCAACCTCGATCACAAACAATGTCATCTAGCACAATTGTGAGGACGCATTAGAAAAAGAAAAAAACATAAATATTATAAGCATGAAAAGTGAAACACAACCCCATGGGGCATGATTGTGGGCACTGGGGGAGCATGAAGGGGGTTCACTAGCTAGAGGGCACTCAAATCTCTAACAGTATAGTCGTTAGCTATATTTAAAAAAAACTTTTAAACTAAACTGAGATATTGTGCAGAGGCCGCGCGAACGCAGGCCTCCACTACCACAAATTATGACGTAGGCTCGACTACTTGAGTGGACCATAGGCAGGCACCCCTCCAAAGTGCAATGAAGGTCACCAACCTAGGCCATGGACCTTCTTGATCACCCATTGACCCCGTCCAGGTAAGTATGTTTTCATGTGGCTTCTCTCCCTATTTATATAAGATGCCTCATCACCTATTTATCTTCATGTTACCAATGTGGGACTTTTAACTAATGAATGAAGCCACCTCCTTTTACTTGTAAATAATTTCCTTGATCAAAAATACTTTTGCATTACAATACGAAGTTACGAACTAAAGTGATTTCATATTGAACCACATGAATACGGCAACTGCAAACTTCATCAAATAGTCTTGAACTAACTTCAATATTTTCCCCATCACCACAACTAACTCTATGATTGAACGTTTAAGAATGTTGAGATATCTAGAATTTATATTTCGTTTTCAAGAATATTTAAGAATGTTGAGATATCTAGATTTTAATGTTTTATTCGACAACATTTCCTTTTTCTTTTTTTTAATATTACGTAACCCGACTTGACCCGATCAACCCTACAGTTCACAGACATGCCTTTCTTTTTTTCTTTTTTCATCCTCAGAGTAGCCATTGTGATAACTATATGATTATTGTGTAATCTCGGTTCTCTCACATGGAGAGAAAGAGAAATATGTTGTTAAATTCTAGTCTCATGTGTTAGATACTTCATGGTGCTGGTGAAGATAGTCTTCCGATTCTAATTTGTTGTTTTTAAGATTAACTTTCACCCTTATCCAAACAAACTTTTAACTTATTGACTTCTTGAAGAAAGTAATAAGTCAATAAATTACTTTCATAAGTCAATCCAAACACCCCTTAATACTTTATGTTCTTGTACACCATATCCTTATGTCTTAAATAAGAACTATTTAATTTGGTTGGTGTTTAGTAAACAAGAAATTGATATTTGTGACAGGTATATGTCTAAGCATATAAATCAACTTTAAAGTACAGAGACCAATAAATCTAGATAAGTTGCTTACTGGAACAAAATATCACAACAAAGTCGTTGTAGTATAGTGGTAAGTATTCCCGCCTGTCACGCGGGTGACCCGGGTTCGATCCCCGGCAACGGCGAATATTACTTTTTATTTTTTAAATTGGATGTCAAATTCAAAGCATCTAGCCATTGTTTATTCCCGGTTTACCAATCAGTCCTCCAACTTCTTTTATTGACTGTTCTTTCCGGAAATTAAAACAAACTCAATTACAACAAATAATTTCAAATTAGTAACCATTTGAATTGTTATGATTTTAATAGCAAACATCTTTAGTAAGATTGCTTTTTAGAGTCTATTTTTATTACTTAAGAATACGTGTTATTGTTTTGTATTAACCTATCTAAAACCTGAAGTAAGATATGCCTACTTAATTACAATATCTTATTTTATAAGTTATATTAACCGATCTAAAACCTAAATACTTTACGTGTTATAACTTTACTTCTTTTTTTTAATGTTTTAAGTCATATAATATATTAACCGATCTAAAACCTAAATACTTTGCGTCTTATCATGTTAATCATATAATGAATTAACAATAGAGTTATCTATGAAATTAACCCCTATTCAAAAAGTAAAATTTTGACAAATCATAAATAGGGTTGTAAACGAACCGAACGTTCATCGAATAATTCGTGAATCATTTGACGGAAAGTTTGTTTATGTTTTGTTTGTTTAATAAATGAACGAACATGACCAGGAAATTCCGTTCACTTAGTTAAATAAATGAACATGAACATAAGTCACGTTCGTTCATTTATGTTCGTGAATGTCCACTAATGTATTAATTTGTGTTCGTTTATGTTTATTTATGTTCGTTCGCTTGTTTATATTAATTGTGTTTATAACAATCATTTCAGGTATCTCGAGATAATTATATCAATTGTCAAGTACTTCATATTTATTCTTGTTGAAATTTGTGTAATGTTTAATCTGGGATGAAAATGTTGATTTCATTATCAAATTAATTTGTGTTTATAAACATTCGTTTGTTTTCATTTACGTTCGTTACATGGAATTATCGGGCGAACATGAACATATTCATTTTCTTAATGAACGAACATGAATAAGAAAATCTCGTTCGATTATGTGTTCGTGAATTCATAAACAAGAAATTTTCTTAATGAACGAATACGAACAAGACATTGTTCATGCTCGCTCGGTTCGTTTACATCACTCACAACTTAAGAAATATGATATTTTGTTCGGTTCATTTAGTCGTAGCAACTTAAGAAATGTGATGGATCTAAGGGGGTGTTTGGGATTACTTATTTTTATTTTCTTATTGACTTTTATAAGGAGTTTTGAGAAGTAACTCCTACTTACTTCTCAAAATCTCTTTTTTCCTTCTTTAAAACATTAAAAGTAACAGCAAAACAAACTTACCCAGAGAATAAGTTGGTTTGAAAATGCAATCCAAACACCCTAAGAGTGAAGGTATCTTCTTCAATGTACATTTCTGATAAGAACAAACCCTAACAATGGAGAAGCACATTCAAACCTTCTTAAACAAGATCTCATACCTAGCAATCACCATCGCCACACTCACTCTGATCCTCGTCTTCCTCTTCCAACCGCCACCGGAAACTTGCATCAACCCTAACCACAAACCTCACCCCAAATCCTCCTGCGACGCCGCTCACCGCCACCTCACCACCATCCACAACAAAAACCACCGCCTCTGGTCCACCAACACCTGGCGGAAATCCGTCGATTCGTTCTCCGCAATCTTCCGCGACCTCCAAACCCTAAAACACATCTCCAACCGCACACACGCCCTAATCCTCTCCGCCGGCGGCGGCCAGGCCGTCATGTCGTTGAAAGAGATCGGATTGCATGACGTTACCGGCGTCGAATTGGTTGATTCACCGCCGTTGGTGAGTAGAGCGGATCCGCATAATTTGCCCTTTTTCGATAGGGTTTTCGATTTAGGGTTTAGTGCGAATTTGGATCAAGCATTGTTTCCGTCTCGGTATGTTAGGGAGCTGGAGAGGACGGTTAGGGTTGGAGGTGTGGTTGTTGTGTGTGTGGAAGTGTGTGAAAATGGTGGTGTGATGGAAGTTTTGAAGTTGTTTAGACGATCGGAATTCTCGCAAGCGAGAAATGTGACATTGATGGGATCGAAAATGACGATGATTGTTACCAGAAGAATTGAATCAATTTCTTGAAGTTTCTGGAGCTAATTATTATGTAAGTTTACTGTAAATCTTGCTTTAGGTTATCATGTTACTTGTTGTAGATGATTTTTAATGTTTATAATACAATATCTTCATAAAGTTAGTGTTAAGTATTTACAGTTGTATTTGCTTGATTATGAGTTTCCAGTTGTTCATAGATTCTAAGTGATCATATCATGTGTACATGTTCATGTGAATTCTTGGTTTTAAAAAGCGCGTCTAGGCGCAATGCCTGTCGCTTTTGTGTAGGCAAGGCGAGCTCTGTGCAAAAAATCGCACTTGAGGCGCGCCCCTCGTGTACATGAAGACTTTTTGTGCATAAGGATGTTGCAAAAAAAGCTTTTTAAGTTGCACATGTAGATAATTTATATGTTAAATCATATATAAAGCTTACTTATAGCTAAATTTTGGGTAAGTAAGAGGTGCTAAAAACATATGAAAAATATAAAACAGTTTATACCCGTACGAAAACTTTGCGCCTTGGTTTTAGACCCTGTTGGCTTGTCGCCTCGATGTGTTTCTTGCTTTTTAAAACCAGGCATGTGATTAGAAGTCACTGGAATGTAAATTTTTAGGTCATTTGATGGATGTTGTGCAGTCTTCTTTGCCTACCATTTGCCACCTGCTTGAACCAACAGTGTGATAATAGAAATTGGGAAACCATTTGAGATGAACTGAACAACCGTCAACCGCATGGAAATAAAAACAAAAAGAACACTATTCACTTTTGTAACCAACTGGTTCATATTTGATCTTAGCTCAAATATTGCATTTCCACCACTAAAACAAAGGGCCATCCAGTGTTGTAAAAATCGCGCCTAGGCGCCGATTAGTCGCTAGGCGGCTCGTTAACGACTAATTTTGGCCTAGTCGGTCCAAAAGTCGCTAGGCGGTCCTAGGTGGCCAGATTCCGGCGAACATTCCGGCGAAAACCTGAAATTTCCAGCCAATTTCCGGCGAAAACCTGAAATATCCGGCCAAATTCCGGTGAAAACCTTTGGTGTGGTTTAAAAATGAACATTTTTATAAAAATTACATATAAAAATGTGTGTATATATATAAAAAACTGAAAATTACATATAAAAATTCCAATCCGATTAATCTCGCCTAGGCCCCGATTAATCCCGCCTAGGCCTAGGCCCTACCTCACCGCCCGACTAGCGCCTAGCGATTTTTACAACCATGGGGCCATCGAAATAAACCATCAATTTGGACCATTTGCCAAAAATATAACATTCAGCTTCTAGAGTAATGCAGCAGCCAGCCATATAACTGTCAGAAGGGGGAAAAAATCCAGTTGAGTAGTGCTTCTACCAGGCATCCACATCATCATATCAATTGGGTCTGGTCATGTAAAGGGTAATAACTGGTTCTAGTCGGGTCATGTACTCATGCAACGTGTTCAGGTCATAATGGGTTCAGATTGAACCAATCCATTTGAAGGAAAGGTATCAATTTCGTTCGTGTCAAAACAGGTAAAGTTTACTGGATGCCAACTTTGGTTCATTCCCAGCGGTTGCAGGAACACCTTCTGCTTGAGGTGTGAGGTACAGGGACAGCTTCCCAGCATCTGCACCAGACATTGGAGCTGAAAATATAAAAGAAAATTAAATATAAAAATAGAGCACAAATTGAACAATAATAAGAATATACACAAATGAAAATAAATAATATGATTTGTAATTCTTTACCATCAGCAGATTTTTCAAAACTGGGCATCTGGTATTTGAACAGACCATTGGCCAACCCCACCAAGGGCAAGGTTATAATGACCCAAAATCAAGTGTTTGGGTTTGTTTTGCCTGAGGTAATCCGGACACCTATAACTGCAGCAACATTTTTGTTTATCAAATTAAGCATCCCTCCAAATCTCCAATAGTCCAATACAGTTCATCATCCTTGTCTCACCATGAAAAGTGCTAATATCCTCTATACGAACAAAATGATTTTTTTAACTCCTCTATCGGAACATTTTGTTTTCGTTTTGATGAAGATTAATTTCTTGATGATGATCAAAAGAACCGGCTACACCATGAATCGTATCCTCGATCAAACAAGTCCGGGTGAGTGATCAACATATTATTGATTTTAAAAGTTGAAACAACTAATATTAAGGGGGTGTTTGGGATTACTTTTTGGAAATCAACATATTATTGAAAACAGCTTATAACTTTTTGGAAAAGTCCTCATTTACTTTTAACTTATAACTTTTTCACCCTTTAAAAACCAACTTTTTCACCCTTACCTGAACAAACTTTTGACTTATTGACTTCTTGGAGAAGGTAATAAGTAAGTTTGAAAAGTAATCTCAAACACCCCCTAAGGGTGATGGGGGCTTGTAACTCGATTGAAATCGAGTAGGAGAGATAGGACCTGGTAAAGGGGGGTACACCACCCCTTTTGAATCGAGTAGGGCCGAGTAGTTTACCTGGGTAACATGAAACGAGTAAATTTACTTGGTCATTTATACTCTCCACACTCACCACACACACCTTTCATATTTACATGTTTTTTTTAAGTGGGTGAGTAAATGAGTAAGGTGTTTTCAATGAAATCTGAGTACATGAGTAGTTTTAAGACGACAAAATTCTATTAGACAGTTTTAGTGAGTAAGTGGGTTAATGGCCCCCTTCATCCGGTATGCATGTAGTATTAAACTAAAAAGTGATAGTAGATATAGCAGGACCCTTCATAAAAGAGAGACAAAATATACTTCTAAATTCTCCATTTTCATGAGTTTTTTTTCAAAATGGTGTAGGTGGAAAAAATATTTACCAAATAGGTGTAGTTGAAAACTTATTTACCAAAATGGGTGTTTTCTTAATTTTCTTTGTTTTTAACTAAATAACTAACTTTTTTTTTCTAAGCATCAAATCATTCTTTTTGTTCAATGTTTTTTTAACATCGTTCGTTTTTTATACATTCTTTTCAAAACCATTCGGATTTTTTTAAACGTCATTTTCAAAACCGTTCGCTTTTTTTTCTAAACATCTTTTTTAAAACGTTCGTTTTGTCTAAACGTTTTTTTAAACCGTTCGATTTGTCTAGACATCTTTTTTTAAATTATCCGTTTTTTTTTCTAAATGTCTTTATTAAAACCGTCCGTTTTGTCTAAACGTCTTTTTTTAAAAGCGTTCATTTTTTCTAAACGTATTTTTAAAACCGCTCCTTTTTTAAAATGATGATTTTTGAAAAAGGGAATTAAAAAAATGAAGAACGTTTTGAAAAAAAAAAGTTAAACATAATTTTAAACGTTTTGAAAAAAACATATTTTTTAAACGTTATTTTCTAAAAAAAATTAACTGCTAAAAAAATATTTAAACATAAAATTTTAACTGCTAAAATTTTTTGGACGATTCCTAAAAAACGATATAAACGATTTTAAAAAGGACGTTACAAAAAGGAACGTTTTTAAAAAAGAGCGTTTAAGAAAAGCGAGAGAGGTATAGAAAAACGAAAGGTCATAAAAAAATTAAACAACATAGCTTAGATAAAATATTTAGAAAAAAATAAACAATGTTAAAAAAAATAGGAAAAACTAACGATGTTAAAAAATATTTAAGAAAACGAACGATTTTATAAAAGAAATGGTTATTAGATTAGTTAAAAATAAGGGGGGGGAAGAAAACACCTATTTTGGTAAATAAGTTTTCAACTACACCTATTTGGTAAATAATTTTTTCAACTACACTCTTTTAGAAAGAAAAAAAACTCCCATTTTCATAGCTCTTTCCGGTAACACTTGCATCATCTTGTCAAATCTAAAACTTTTGTTTCCTCCGTGAATCTCTTAAAATTGATGTGTGATTTCCAAATTTGTAAGATGTTCCTCAAATTGAAAATTAGTTGATAGAATGTTACCCAAAATCTAACTTACCCTAAGTGATTTTGTTCCATTTGTATTGTTTGTTATGTTGTGAAACTTTGAAGAGAGGATTTTTATGCATCTATATCTAAATCTAGAAAAATATTATATTTTTAAAACTTAAGTTTCGGATATAAATTTTGCAATGCTTTTAAAACATTAATTAAAAGTTATCATATTTTATAAGTTTTGAGAGAAAACATGAAATTATTTCAAAAGAAAATATCATAAAACTATGTGATGGTTATTAGAAATAGAGTAAATTACAAAAACCAACCTTTATCTTTATACGTATTTGCATGTATATACCTTAATCTTCAATAATTATGTTGAATAACCTTTATGTACATGTTTTGTAACAAATCATGACCTTTACCATAACGGTCGTTAGATTTTCTGTTAAATGATGAATTTACCCTTTATGTTTATATTTAAAACATGTAAAAAACAAATATAATATAACCCACCAACTTCATCGTCTTCATCCCTACACTTCATCATCATCATCCCTAACCTAAATTACAATCCCCACCCACGAAGAAAGCTCCCATGTGGATACCGGTGTTGAATGGAGCACCAATGATCCAACTATGGAAGAGATGGTTGTGAATGGTAAGAACATTACAGATCGACCGATTGCTCCGTCGTGGATACCCATGGTCCAAATTGGGATTCCGACGATCCATTGAAGTAAGGGGATTTTCTATTGACTGAAACAGATCTATCGGGATGTCATCGGAGTTCGATTCCCTTTTTTCTTGTTTTTCCTTCTTCGAGTAAGGAATGTCATAACTTGTTGTAACTGTGATTATGTGAAAAGCCCCTCGATTTTGGTTTTGTGTAATTTGATTATTGTAGTATGCGATGATAATAAGCCGTTCATTGAATTTGGAAAAGTTGGAAAGAAAAATAGAAAAAAAACACAAATCTCGGATTGTTCTTCACTGTCATTAGTTTTACATAATTTTGGTTTTGCATAATGTGGATCCACCGACAGATTAAATTCTTGAAGAAAAATTCATGAGTTTTTGCATAATGTTTATACAGGGTTCCATGTTTGCTTAGAGATTTGGGTTAGGTTTGATACAATCTGCTAATTATGATAGGTCATTCAACATAAACACATATATATTTAGAGAAGATGAAGAATAAATAGAGAAAATAGGGTATTTGTATATTTTTTTAAACATGGGTAGTTTGGTCATTTTATAAAAAAATTAACGAAAAATTTAACCCCAGTTTGACTAAAGGTTATGATTTGTTACGAAACATGTACATAAATGTTGTCTAGCGTAATTATTGAAGATTAAGGTCTATACATGCAAATAAGTATAAAGAAAATGTTGGTTTTTGTAATTTACTCTTAGAAATACTTCTAACCCAAAACAGTGTTTCAAGAACCGAAATGGATCGGGAACCAGACATATAACCGATCCGATTGTGTGTAGTTGAACCGCTTTCATTTGGATCGGTAACAGGTAAACTGGATAGGGGGTCGGACCTGATTTCAAATTTTATTTATTTATTTTATTTTTTTCTTCAAAATCTTATTTTTTGATTAATTTAATATTCCAAATTGTAAATTCATATCAAAATAAAAAAAATATTTTATACTTCGTATCTTTATACATAGTTTTAATTTTTATATTATTTATGACGTCATCTGGTTATTAAATTCGGTTCAACCGATTCGACAAGTAGACCTCTAAAGTGACCGGTTCGATGTCGGGTCCGGTTCTAGAAACATTGATTAAAAGTGTTGATTAAAATTAATTTTAGTTACCTCCAAATCGGACCTGACACGTTATGATTAGAAGTGGTGATTAAATTAAGGGGACTACTAACCACACACGGAGAATGCTAATCGGACTTGGCCATATACGCATCGTATAGGGCAATACGATGCGTATAGCCCTTCACAATTTCCCATGCCCGACATTCTCTTACAACTTGGTCATTCAAACATCGTATACGCATCGTATAGGGCAATACGCTGCAGTTTAGGGTACAATGTACCTTCTGCCACTAGTCACATCACCTCGTACCCTATACGCATCGTATTGGGCTATACGATGCGTATAGGGCCCAAATTTTGTGTATTTAACCATGCAGAATTCTCATTCGAACCGAACGTATGCTTTCAAAATTCAAAAATTGTAAACATGTCTTGGTGGTGGGATGGTAACTACGGTTTTCAGGTATATTCTAACGAGTCGGTGGAAAACAATCCGCAAAGTTTTGGCGTTCAAGAGGTGAACCAGGAGGAGGTCTCGTCCAAAGTTTATTCTCATCAACGGGTAAGGCTTCCAGATTTGAACGAGCCACTAAGCAATCCCGAGTTCGTATACGGTGAACCGTCTTACCTTACACAACCCACGGACGAATACGTATACGATGAAGTCTCTTACCCGACACAACAAACCGATGACTCCGAAGACGAAGAACAAAATAATCAAAATATGTCTTATAAAACTAACCAAAATTTTCAGTCTCGTGAACAGTTGGTTGATTGGGCTATCCGGAGAGGACGTGACAATGGTTACGTCATTGTCACCCGACGATCGAGGAGAAAAGGCGACGATCCGACGGAACCGTTTATCAAGGTGTGGCTTGTGTGTGACCGTCACGGCGAACGTGCGTCTACTGCCACGGTTAGACGTGCTGGTAGCAAGAAAATTGGTTGTCCCTTTAAATTGGAAGGAGAGTACCAAGAAAATACTGGTGATTGGAAATTAACGGTGAAGGATGACAGTCATAACCACGATCCTAGTCAACATCTTGAGGCGCACTCGTTTGCAAGGAGACTGTCTCAGTCGGAACAACTTTTGGTGGGGAAGTTGTATTCGCAAAACATGTTGCCACGAAACATTCTAGCAACTATAAGGGAACAAAACTCAGAGAGTAGTTGCATTAAAAAAGACATTTATAATGCAATACAAAAGATAAAAAATGAAACGAGAGTCGGTGAAACTCCAATACAGATTCTGGAAAACCTGCTTTCTTCAAAAAAATACGTCTACTATACTCGAGAAGATCCTGCCACAAATAGTGTGGAGGAGATATTCTTTGTTCATCCGAAATCGTACGAGATGTGGCGTGCATTCCCGCACGTGTTGATGATCGACGCGACATACAAAACAAACATGTACAAACTTCCATTTGTCCAAGTGGTCGGTGTGACCTCCACACACCAGTCGTTTTGCATCGCTCATGCATTTATATCAAAAGAACGGGAGGAAAACTTCGTCTGGGTGTTACTTCAAATAAAAGCAATGTTGCAAAAGTGTATGGAGCCGTGTGTGATAGTAACAGACAGGGACAAAGCTCTTATGAACGCATGTGATAAAATATTTCCGAGCTGTTCCAAGAACCTATGTCGGTGGCACATACACGAGAATATCGCAAAACATTGCAGGGCATCATTTACAGACGAAGACTGGAAAATTTTCAAGTATTCATGGTCGGTATGTGAGTCTCCCACGCCAGATATATACCAGTACAACTTCAACCGACTTTACGAACGTCTGTACGCAGCCAAACGAGGAAGTAAGTTTTAAATATTAAATATTTAATATTTTCAGTATTTAAATATTTATTCAATATTAAATATTTTTCTAGGAGTTATTGATTATGTGACTAAAAATTGGCTGGACCCGTATAAAGAAAAGTTTATATCCGCGTGGTCCAACAAAAACCTCAATTTTGGTCAACATACAACGAACCGAGTCGAGAGCCAGCATTCGCTCTTAAAGAGCTATCTTAGAAACGCTAACAGCTCACTAGATAGACTTGTTGGGTTTGTTGATGAAATTGTATCAGATCAGTATTATCACTTACAGTTTGGGTTTGGAACAAGCATCATAAGGAAAATGGACAGCCACATAGCTATTCAATTGTTTGATATCCTGCACGGTAAAGTTTCACATAAAGCTCTAGATTTGATAGAAAACGAGTGGTACAAGTTATCAAATATACGGAAACAAAATGCAACGTGTGGGTGCCAACTTTTCAGTAGTTGTGGGTTGCCGTGTGCTTGTCGTCTAGCAAATATCGAAGCTACAGGTAAACTGTTTTGACTATTTAAACGTGTGGGTGCCAACAACTTCTACATGAGATGGACAATAAAGAGGAATGGTGGAGAACTGTTTTTGACAGAGTCGCCTTTCAAGAGTATGATAAGCTACGTCACACAATAGATTGGCAGGATGTGAAAGCCGCACCAGTTAGTCGTTGGATGTCGATGTCATACACAGGACTCCTAATTGCTCAAAGATTTGGGGTGATTGTTCAGCTTTTAAGCATCAACGGTAATCAAACATTTTTTCCATTGTGGTTTGGTCCTAACGTTCACGCTCAACATCAAGTCTTATCGTTAGTTCACGTCAAAAATGCTCATTTCATCCACGTCAAGTTAGACGGAGAATTTTCGATTCCTACGCCGAATGCACTTTGGAATTTGCACCGAAATGATGATGCAGCAAAATGGGAAAATATATACAATGATCGTATAGAACGATTTAAGAAAATAATGGCCACTAATAGATCTAGTTTTCCATAATATTTCACGAATCTCGGATGATATTTGTTTAAAATTGTATTGTAATTCTTTTTAAATTAATTTTATTGTCATTTTAAATATTTTTATTTAATTATAACTAATTATAATGTTAATTAAATATAATAATAATTAATTTTAATTCAAATGTTTCAAAATTCAAATTTTTTCAAAATTCAAATTTCTATACGCCACGTATAGATCAATACATGGCGTATCTTCTCTAACCTTTGGTATTCTATACGCCACGTATTGCCCTATACGTGGCGTATATACATTTGATTTATCTGGTTTTGGCCCCGTATTGTACCAAACGAACCAAAAAAACAAACACAAAGCCATACGCGACCCACTTATAAAACGCTCGTTGATTTGGATTGTGCCATCAAAAAAACTTTGAAAAGGTACGTGTCTTAACCCACGATCATTAATGTTAGGTTTTTATTGAATATTAGCGGGTAAAACTGGGTAGATTAGCGATTTTTAGTTTTGAAATTAAAAACTATACGCCACGTACAGGACTATACGTGGCGTATAGTTCTTCTGGATTGATCTAAGGAAGAAGATGAAGCCATACGCCACGTATAAGCCTATACGCTGCGTATGGCTCAGTTTACCCGGTCACATGCCTGCGTATGGCCTAGTTTGGTCGCGTATGGCCTAGTTTGGTCGCGTATGGCTTGGTTTACCCGGCAACTCGCCCGCGTATGGCCTATTTGGCCTACGTATGGCTTTGTTTACCCGGCAACCGCCTATACGCCACGTATAAGCCTATACGTGGCGTATAGGTTTTTAATTTAAAAAAAATTTAATTATATAAATTAATTCAATTAAAGAAAATATAATAAAAACAATATATTAATATTATTATTATTATTATTATTTATTATTTAAAATAAATACAATATATTATTATTATTATTTTAAAAAAAATATTAGTATTATTTATTATTTAAAATTTAAACAATATATTATTATTATTATTATTATTATTATTTATTATTTAAATTAAAATATTAAAAACAATTAATTATTATCAGATATGGCGGATTATGATGATGATATTCAGATGGATCAGCTAGACGATTTTGCGCACTATCCTTTTCTAGATTTTCCGCCCGATACAGAGGCTTATTCCCGGTGCCAGAAGCTCCGGGAGGTGCAGATGGGTCCGGGTACGGCGGTGGATTGGGCCCTCCTCGAGGAGGTGCATGAGGCCGAGCGAGCTAGGGCCATCATCGGTGAGGACACGCCATGGTCGCGTCTTTTTGACCTTTCTTTTGAGGAGACATACCGAGAGCTTGTCGTCGAGTTTCTTTCGACGTTCATCTATTCAGAGACTGGGCTGCAGCCTCTACCCGGGGAGGCGCCGGATATTGAGGATCCGAATCGTATTTCTTTTTCTATTTTTGGGGTCGATTACCGTCAGACCCTCCGTCAGTGGGCCGTCACGACGGGCTTGTACTACGAGCCTGAGACGGTGTCGCCGCTATTCACCGAGGCGGTGACGGAGGTTGACAAGGAGGAACTCCTTGTTTTTTGGGGCTTGATTTCAGATAGTCCTTGGTTGGGTACCAAGGGGAGGGTCTCGGGTATTAGAGACCCTTTGTATAGATATCTGCACCGGCTTATTTCGACGTCGATCGCACCGCGTCTGAAAAGCCGTGAGTGGTGCACTGATAGAGATCTTTTCTTCCTTTTCTGCCTGCTTACTGGGAGGCGGTGCGACCTGTCCACGAGCATGGCGCTTTATTTTGCTTCAGCCTATATGCGACAGAGGCGCGGAATTTTATATGGCGGTGCATTCATCACGCATATCATGCGGTCGGTCATACCATTTGGCCACCATGAGCCTCAGATGTTACCGGCCATTCCCCCTGTCCGATTAGATCGTCGCACGGCGAGCGGCATGCGCATCACGCACCGATTCCCGCAGGGCCTTCGGTTCGTAGGGGCCGTCCAGGACCAGGTTTGGGTCCCGGTGCAGTTGCCGCAGATGCCTGGACAGGGGGACCCGCCTATGCCTCAGCCGCTGCAGGGTATGGCGATTGAGGACAAGCCGCCACACGTCGAGCAGGTCCACGAGCATCCGCCACATCATCCCCGACACGTACGTCGGTCTGTTAGGCTGGATAGGGCTACCCAGGCATTGCTTGATGGCCTTGTTGCCGACTCACGGCGACAGGGTCGTCAACTCGATCGCATGGAGGACCTGATGACGTGGGCGGTTGGACAACTCGTGAATCAGTCACGAGCCGCCGGCATCGAGCCACCCCCACTACCACCGCCACGTCATTATCCGGACGACCCCGTTCAGGGTGAGGGCGGGGCAGGTCAGGGTGACGCCGGAGCCGATTAGGTTTAGTTCTTTTATTTGTATTTTGTTTATTTCGTTGTTATGTATGTAAAACATTTTGATGTATATATTTAATTTTATGATGTAATGTATATAATGTTTAGTTTACTTGTTTGGTTGTAATGTTTAATATTTTGTTTGGTTTGTAATGTTTAATATTTTGTTTGGTTTGTAATGTTTAATATTTTGTTTGATTATACTGTAAAAATATAATAAATGTTTAAAAAAAATATAAAATATATAAAATTTATAAATAGATAACAAACTTATATTAACAAAATTATATAAATTAAAATACAAAATAATATATTATTATAAAAAAATATAATTAAATAAATAATCCTATACGTGGCGTATATACGCCACGTATAAGATTATTTAACACCAAATCTTCCAACTTTTGAAGAAAAATATTGAGCCCTGCCTCATACGAGGCGTATAGGGCAATACGAATCGTATGGGACACAGAGAATGACACGTGTCATTCTGGTGTCAGAGACTAAACCCTATACGCCCTCGTATTGACCTATACGAGGACGTATCGCGTGACGACGGGTACAATTAACAATATTCCGTGTGTGGTTAGAATCGGCCTAAATTAATAATTTTGATTAAAGCAAGTGTCATCAAGTCAAAATTTGAAATGTGGACATATGACCTTCTGTCGTTTTTTCCATCTAAGCAACGTCATAGAGGAATCTTTTTAATATTTTATATTCTCTTATATTATTTAAAGATATATAAAGTACCTGTTTTTTCATTATTTGTATATGAAAATCATGTGGGAAAAAGCTTGAATAAAGTTAATTTAGTGCTGTTTTCATGTTTTGGAACTTGTAACAACTTACTTTTATAAACATAACATATTTGTTTATAAGTTTTAAATAATTAAACTTGTAACCATTTGAAAGTTAAATGACTTTTAATATTACAAGGATGAAACAATTGATGAAAAATAAATAATAAGTAATAACTAAATATTTTCATTAGTTTAATAATTTATGTAACAAGATGCATTCTTTTAGAATACTTATTATGTGTATTTCCTGATATGGTGCAATCAAAGAGGACTCATATCATAATTCTTGTTAAATACATTAACTCTTGTCTAAACAAATTTAAAAGTTAAAAATCATATAATTATATTTAACATGTTTATCTGAACAATTTAAAATGAGTTTGAGGGATGTAAATGAGTTTGTAATAAACTTTTAAAGAGATTGACATATTATAAATGAGTTGTAAACAAGTTAACTAGTAATAGACGGGTTGACGAGTTAAATACATAAATCATATATTTTAAATTTTTTGTAACTTTAAATTTAAATCGATTCACTTGTTTAATTTTAATACAACAAAATATGATTCGTTTATTAAAGCAAATACATAATCAATTTAAAAAAAAAAGAGTAAACACATGTATATCAAAATTTCAACTTCATTCTTTTTGTATGGATATAGTCCTACCCAATGGCGGATATAGAAAATTTTTGTAGGAGGGGCAGAATACGGGTGGGTAAAAAAGGAACGGAGGAAAAAAAATGAAATGACAATAAAATAATATAGTTCATCAAATATTTAAACACAATATAAAAATACCTCGATTACAATTGTCCTTTACATGTTTTCATCTTTCGAAAACGCTCAATTACATCTTCATTAGTAACATTGAGAAGTTCATTGACCTAATAAAACTAGCTATTATTTTGGACCGGACGGTGGGCCTTAGCCCACCCTTTTCTTTACTTGCATCCGCCTCTGGTCCTACCACTTCTAGATTTAAATGACCTAGGAATTTCAAATTTGTAGAATGCTCCTCTTGTCACTTTCATCAAATTCGACCTTTCACTCCCCTTTTCCATCAAATTTCATACAAGAAAAATATAAAATAGGAAAAAAATCTTCAACCTTTGAAAAATACTTTTTATAAGATAAGTCTTAATCTACTCATATTAACCACATATACATACAGAATTTAAACCTTTCATTTATTGAATATTAATCACATATACACGCGTCTTACGTGAATTAAAACCTTCACCTGTTAAATATAGAGTAGGCACCTTTCCATGAATATCACTTTGGTGACCTATGGAAAATATTTGACCCTTGTAGTTCAAATTCCCAATCCCCATTCTAATTATTATAAATTATAAATTATAAATTATAAATTAATAATTAATTTATCTTCTTCCTATCGTGATTTCCCACCACCTAATTCACACTTTCAATAATCATTGTTTATCACTCCCTCTCTAGGCCAGGGTTCTTATTCATTGATCCATTCGGCAAAACTTCAAATCTTACTCTAATTTCATCCACACCCATTACCCCAATTTAACCTAATTTAATTAGGGTTCATATTGATTCATTTTCTTGATTTCTTGAACCTTCTCTTTTCCAATTTGGGTCTTTCTGATTCGTAAAAAGATTAAATCTTTTTGCAATTTACCGAACACCCAACTCGAGATTAGATCAGGGTTATTGATTTAGGGTTCGTATTGATCAAAACACCCAATTTGGTATCATAAAGCCAAGATCTTTACTCTTTCTTGCAATGTTTTGAGAATAAAGAAGCGATGTGGTGTGAAGAACAGAAATGGATGTTAGATCTGAAAACAGTAGCATACAGGTAGTCAGGTGGGCTAAGTTACCGGGTCAAGTGATCCAGAGAACCAGATTACAAGTGTGGTTCATTAGGGTTTGTTCCAGCATTTTGATTTGGACTTGTTTGGTTCAGCTTGTGACAGTTGGTGAGCTTTGGCATCCAAAATTCTTAACTGGGTTTTTGAACCCTACAAATGTATCCACTAGACTGTCCACTGGCACCACCATCACCGTTCCACCGCCACCGCCTCTGCCACCGCCAAGTGAGTAACCTGTTGTTTGAATGAAATATTGTGATGGGTTCATGTTGGTTTGCATATCTTTTTCAATTAGTTAAGTGCTTTGGTTTTGAGCTATTGTATGCAACATTGTTTAATTATTACAATTTATGCTCATTGATTTGTAAAATGTTATCTAGTACTGTATTATGATACGTGCCGTATGAGTCTGTCAATTGTTACACCAGTCATTTCAATGTCAGTCAAACACATTATACCTTTCAGTGTCAGTCAAACACATTATACGTTTCAATGTCAGTCAAACATTATACGGGTCATATAGTTTGGCAAATACCGCCTCATATAGGTCATATAAAAACATCATACGGGCCATATGACCATTTTCGCTATATCATACGGGTCTTATGACCACTGGTATCTGTATAATAGTGTGTCAGGATTGTTCCTTTAGACGCCGCCATTGAGAATAATAATCCTGAAACATTAATCAATATATACGTCACATTAATATTCTTAACGGATATAATAGGGACTTGGGGAGTTCCTTTTATTACCAATTTTGTATCTTGCACACGAAAAAAGAACTTTTTGGAGTGGGGTCTCCGGGGGCGGTCCTATGAATGGGATTTTATTGGGTATGTTTGTTTGTTTGTTTTGTAAATTTATCTAGTACTGTATTTAAATGGTAGATTCTAGAAGACATTGATGGTCAAATAAGAATTAATAAGCCTCAAACATTAATCAATACGTATGTCACATTAATATTCTTAACTAATATGATACGGGAGTTCCTTTTATTAGCAATTTGTGCCAATGTTTATGGGGATTTTGTTTGATTATATTTCCTTTGTTGTGCAGGGAATTACATAAGTAACGGGTTTCTTAAAGTTTCTTGTAATGGTGGTTTAAATCAAATGAGAGCTGCGGTTCGTGGTTCTTCTTTTGCTTTCATGTCTAGTTTATGCTTACATTTATTTATAATTTCATACTGAAATATGTCGTTTCAGATATGTGACATGGTGGCGGTTGCTCGTCTTTTAAATCTCACTTTGGTTGTTCCAGAGCTTGATAAGACATCTTTCTGGGCTGATCCTAGGTAATTTTGTATTTCTTTTTTAATAATAACCGTGTCTTTATGGGCATGTTATGTCAGTATGTTTGAGTTCTGGTGTTTGCTTCAGTGATTTTGAGGACATTTTTAATGTCGGACACTTCATTGATTCCCTAAGAGATGAAGTCCGAATAGTCAAAAGATTACCAAAGAGATTTAGCAGAAAGTATGGATACCAACCGTTAGAGATGCCACCTGTCAGCTGGTCGAGTGAAAAATACTACCTCGAACAGGTTGGTATTTTTAGAATTAGCATACCAATTTGACTCAAAATATTTGAATCTTATTTGATAATTTGCTTTACCTTTTTGTAGTTGAATAATATGATTTCATGGTTACAATTTTGTACCAAATTGCAGATTCTACCACTTTTTAACAAGCATAAGGTGATACACTTTAATAGAACAGATACACGATTAGCAAACAATGGGATTCCGTCTCATCTTCAAAAGCTTAGGTGTCGTGCCAATTTCCAGGCACTAAAGTTCACGCCTTCTATTGAAGCTCTCGGGAATAAATTGGTGCTCCTTCTACGAGAAAAAGGACCATTTATGGCATTGCACTTAAGATATGAGATGGATATGTTGGCATTTTCAGGTTGCACACATGGTTGCACCATTGAAGAAGCCGAGGAACTCAAACAGTTAAGGTAATGGCCGTTTCAACCAACCTACTTATAAATGGGTCGATTCCGTCAAATACAAAAAGTAATTAGCTTGAAAGGAAGCAGGTCAAATGGTTTGAACGGATCCAAAGTTGTGTTTTTAATGCGTACGACCTCCCACATCATTTTATTCAATAAATTAGACTATATATAGGGATGTTCATTTCAGAACCAATAATATGTTGAGAACACAAGATTATCAGGTTATGTAACCGCCTATGTTTCTCTCAACATATTATTGGTTCTAAAATGAACGTGCCCTTATGCACAACCACATATAGGAACCACTAGGAACCATTTTATTCACATGTGAATACACTATACATATACATGTAGTCCATGTTTATTCACATACGAATTTCTATTTGTGGAACCATTAGGATTTATAGTGCGAGTACCCTTATTTGCCTTATCCGTCCATTTCTCCAGACAAATAGGTCAAGCTAGGTTATGTTTTATCTTAAACGATTCAAATAAAAAATAATCAGCATAAAAGTAAACATGTCAAAGGGGTCAGATAGGTCGCGAAAGTTGTGTATTTCTAATTCATAAAACTTTCTAAATCATAATATCCAAATGATTATATTACTAATGAAATAGTATGATATATGTAATCATATATGACATGCTAATTATCTGCACGAAAATTTAAAACTCTGGACAAACAATGTTGGCTCGGCCCAAACAATAAATACCCGTTTTGATCATTTACTTGACCCACCTGATCCGCCCGTTTTGACGGCGATTGTTTTTTTAGGTATGTGTTCCCATGGTGGAGAGAAAAAGACATAGTGTCAGAAGAAAGGAGATCACAAGGTCTTTGTCCTCTTACACCCGAAGAGGCAACATTAATTCTACAAGCACTCGGGTTTGACCAGAACACACAAATATATATTGCTTCCGGTGAAATTTATGGCAGTGAGAAACGACTCGCAGCTTTAAGGGCTACATTTCCTCGAATAGTAAGTGAATGCCCTTAATTCTAGGGGCAGGTTATTACCCTACATTAACTTGAATAGTAAATGATTACCCTTAAGGTAAGTTGGTCTTTTTGAACTAAAGTTTTGACTTTTGATTGTAACTTTTAAGGTGAAGAAAGAAACGTTGTTAGATCCGGAAGAATTGAGACAGTTCCAGAATCATTCATCTCAAATGGCAGCTCTTGATTTCATGGTTTCAGTTGCTAGTAACACTTTTGTTCCATCTTATGATGGCAATATGGCAAAGCTTGTGGAAGGTCACCGAAGGTATGTATGCATGTTTGTATAATGCATACACATATAGATACACAGTTCTTGATAAAAAAAACTATGTGGTGATTACGACTGTATTCCTGAGTCATTTGACAATTTTGGCGATGAAACCAAATATTATAAGTAGAAGTTGAGGTGGGCAGGTGGCAATTTTTACTTATAAACCTATATATAGTTTGACCTGTTTTTTTATTTTTTTTATTTTATCTCAAACGGGTCAGTTGAGTTGAACGGGTTGAAAGTTCCCTTAAGCGAGTTGAACGGGTTGAAAGTTCCCTTAAGCCTATTCTTAATGCGTAAAACTGCCTAAACTGTTTTATTCAATGATTTAGATTAATATTTGAGTAATATTGTTTTTGTTGTCATAATTAAAACATTAATCATTTAGGTTTTGTTTAAAAATAAAATGGACAAAAAATCACTTGTTTTGACCCGGGCCCGTTTTGACCCATTTGTGTTATGATATTCATGTATGCATGAAACATTGCTGAAAATACACTCATCCCGCATGTCTACTGTAATTCAGGTACCTCGGCTTCAAAAAGACTATCCAACTAAACAGAAGAAAACTTGTAGAATTGATAGATTTGCACCAAAACAGGACACTATCATGGGACGAGTTTTCCAACGCTGTGAAATCGTCACACGAGGATAGAATCGGCCAACCGAAACATCGTACAATAATTACAGAAAAACCTAAAGAAGAAGACTACTTCTATGCCAATCCTGAAGAATGCTTCTGTGAGATGGCAAACTGTAGCAACTCACAAGTTTCACCATTAAGTAACTCAAGCCCATGATGCCTAATTCATAAACATGAACTTTAAGCCAACCCATAGATTCAAATAGCAAGATCGCGCTTGGTTTTGAAATGCGTGTGAAGAAACTACCGAAAAATGAGATTTTTTGAGGTTGGCTGCAAATAGAAAATGCCAGAGGTGTTTATACTTAACGGGTGCGTGAAAAGGAAGCACCGCATAAGTAGGCTTTCTGGGCATAAAGAGTTGTTCTTTTATTTTGGTTATGTGCTTATTGTTTCTAGTACAAAATATATAAGAATGCACATGTTCTTTGATAATTCTACTAAGATTTTACATGTAAGTTATTTTCATATGTTGATTCTTGTTTTGGTAGACTAACTGGTTTAGTCCTGGATTTGAGACCGGTTTGGGTGGACTGGTTTGGTCGTTGAAAAAAATTGCCGTTACATTGGCTGTATAGCCGTTTTTACCGTCTTTTGATCTTTTTGGACCGCTTTACCCTCATATGCTATTATAAATAGGTAGTGGATTTTTGGTTCACATCTTTGAAACCTGCTCTCTACACTCTCAAATCATAAAAAAACGCTTTCAAAACACTCTAAAAAAAGTTATAGATTCCTCAAGTGTTAGTGGTTCTTCTAATTACTAACCGTTGTGAGGATTATACCAACAACGAGGAACCACACATTTTGGCACATTATGATTTATGTGAATTGTCATACGATTCACAATGAGCTTGAATACAAGATACTACAACTCTTGAAGACGAAATTGAAGTCGAAGAAATCATACACAAGGGAGATGTGGAACAAAGAAAGTATTTGCCACTAACTGATGAAGCACAATGAAGGAGTAGCAATAGCTCCGGCGAAAGAATAAACACCAAACACTAAATAACGACACTGATGTCAACGATTAAACGTCAAAAAATAAATAAATATTGTAACGTTTTTTTATGTTTTTGTTATTTTTCGCATTTTCTAAATTTTTATTGTAACGTATTTTATGTTTTTGTAATTTTCAAACTTCAATAAGATAAATACAGATGTGATATGTTTAATTTCTAGTGTTTATTGTTTCTAGTACATAACTAAACTAAACCTAAAAAGTTGTACACATTATTGGATGAGTTAGAAACACTAATAAATTTATTCTAGTGTTTTTCAAGATGACCTTTTATAAGGTTTAGTGTCATTTAAGTGTTTCCCACATTAACCGTTTACAAACATGTATGCCGAACTTCTAGTTATTGTGTTTTAAAACTGACCTTTTACTGACATGTGAGTAATGTGTTTTTAGCACACCTTAGATACATATGCAATGTAAAGCAATTAGGGTTTAAATAAAACACGCATCTGGCACATGTGGTTCCCCGATTACGGACTTGACCTCGAGACGTGCCAGGTATTTGATGTACACAAAACGTGAAGTATAACAAAGATCAAAAGTAGCGGAAATTAAATTCATATATATACAAGCCAAGTTCTGTACAATACTAAGCTATTACAAAAGTTGTCAACTGAAAGTCTAAAACTGTGACAGTTTTCTCTACAACGAGTAACCTCCAAGATGCCCTCCAAACAACTTCTTTACCCTTGATATACGAAGCTAAATTCTTTAATGATATGTATGCTAAATAAAGTCTACTAATGCTAATGAGTTCTAAGCTTTTGAACAATTAGTGTAAACATCTCTAGTCAAATAAAATGATTTAAGATACAAATGAAAAACATCTTTACATAAATAATAACTACTACAAATTTACTATCAAAGCACTGCATTCATTTTGAGGTCGCGCTAACCACCAAGTGGTCGTCACCACTTAACTCTATTTTTTGGTGCCCTAAATAGAGGTATATCAGTGTATGCTTTGTAACATAGCCCAAATTGCAAGACATCATGAGGAATTTAATGCCAAAATGGCGTTTTAACTCTATCTCTTTGCACACTACGATGTCAAAACGTTTCAAATCCATTCTCGGCTCTTTATAAGCACTCTTTTGTCAAAGCGTTCTCTAAACCTTTCTCTTTACACACTACAGTGCCAAAACGTTTCAAAACCATTCTATGCATTTAACCATGTCAAAACCTTTCAAAACCATCCTACTCGTCAAAATCATTTCTTTACTCAAAACAATTATCTTATTAGAAACCATTCTAAACATACTTCTTGCAATCTCTCTTTGAATACAAAGCAATGTCCATAAAGACTAGTATTTCAATAATAAACATTATAAACACAAATATTCAGTAAACATGCATACTATCCCAAAACGTAAACAGTAGGGTGTTATACAACTCACCATAGCTTCCGCTACACTCTTGTCTAGTCCAATCTGACAAGCACGTTATTCTGGTATCCTATAATCAATACATTCTAACATGGTCATACTACCCTAGGGATCATGTTCATAGTCTAAGATTGATCTAGGTTAACATATCACTATGTCTCTACTCTACGTAGTTGTGCCTAATTACTCTTCCATGCACATCTGTCACAATCATACAACAATTTAATAGCGGAATATAATAAATCTTATTTTCATGTATTCCAATTTTACACTTTCAAAAATAGTTTACACAACAGTATAATAATTCTTCATAGTACGAACTTCATATTCCGTTTAATACCTCAATAAAGAATAACCTAGTTGTCATCTGTGGACGTAGACCAGTTTAGACTGAACCACGTTAAATCCCTGTGTTCGTTTATAGCTTTCGAGTATGTGTGTTCGTGTGTGATTGTGTTTAATCCTAACATAACTTATGTAATAGAAGAAAGACAAACTATGTTTGATTACATCTTTGCATCGCTTCCGATATGTTGAAAGGCAAACAGATTGTGCTCACAGATTGACTAGCCAAGCCGTTTACGGCCCGCTTAATCTATTTATTACAACACACCAACCCGATTAACACGTTTACAACTTAATTACTATCAGTTAACCCTTTTGACTTGTTGATAATGGGTTAAACGGGTCATGTTCGGGTTACACGAATTTAAGTGTGTCCGGGTTAGAGTTAATGTTTTGACACGAACGAACATATCGGTCATGGTCAGGTTAAATAATTAAATCCATTAACCCACCAACCCTAATACCGACCCTAAATGATTGACACCCCTAAATATAAATAAATAAAACTTCATGTAGAGAAGGCAATGTATAGAAGGGTTTGTGGACTCAGATCTTAGCATGACAGGGATAAATGCAGGCTTCACTTTAGCATGTGGTTGCTGTGTCATCAACACAGGCATAATACACTACACTAAAAGAACCTTAAATGAAGCACTATGGATCAAAGATTCAAAGAAATAACCACTGAACTCGGAGAGCAGAATCCGGTTTTACGATGATCGATCGTGATTTCCAAAGTGCAATACATCTTTCAAAGAATCAAATGTTTCATGAAAGATCATAACATATACATGTGGGCTTAAGAACATATGCAGTTATGTCACTGGAACTAACTTTTTTTCCTCTCACACTTCAAAAGGACTTCAAACAATTTCATGCCTTATATGAGTTTATTGCCTCTGATTACCTTGATGAACAACTAATTGATTGTTTTGACATTTCAATACTATATAGTAATAAGTCCAAGGTTCCTAAACTCTAAAAAACGGCTAATCCAACTTTTATCGATCAAATGCTCATCTAAGAAACGCCATGGATTGTTTGTACACCATTTATCCAATGAAATCCAAAATCAAAACTCAGAGAACAAGTAGAAATCTTGATTTTGTGAGTTAATATCAAGATTCGCAAAGTATGTCCTTTTGGAGGAATAATGAACCATATATTCTCTCTAATGGCATTCTTTTCAATTATTTCAAAGATTTTAGGTAAATTGGATTTTAATAATCCAAACATCCATACCAGCAATTTTAACCAATGACACACCTAACTTTCACTTTCGTTGCCAAAAGCAATCCCAGTACCATAATCATCATAAATTTACACTCGATTTGCGCTTGATTTCCACTCAATTTCGCCTACATGTTTCCACATTCCGTTCATAATCATCATGGTAAGCAAAACCGCATGGAATAATGTGTAAATCTTTCATGATTATGCTAGTGTGAAAGTCCTTCACAACATAACTAAAAGTGAGGAGTGTCATTAGTTAAAATATCAATATAGATTATTATAAAGATTATTATCAGCCAACGGGTCATAGTTAGAAATATCTAAATCCAATTTGCCCAAAGCCCCAAACCAGAGAATCTCCAAATAACACACCATAAAGATCCAACTTTGAAATTGATCACACAAGGTAATCCAACAATTCTAACATTGCCAGTATAACATCATCAATTATCAATTAGAAGTAATAAAAAAGGAGTTCACAACAGGATAAGCCAAGCAATCAATCATTTGGCTCAAATTATACTAAAATTCAAAACCTTTATTCCTAAAATCAACAAAATCATGTAATTAATCCTCAGTTTTTCATCTCAATACCTCAAAATTTTGCTTCAAATTCCTATTCTTTTTCCAGTTTCTGTTCCTGTTTCGGCTCCGATGAACTCGAACCATCGGCAACATGTTCTTTCTGTTGATCTAACTGATTATTAACTTCTTGTTCAGCATCTTTTTCAGCTTGTAAAATCACCCCATAATACTCCGTATGAGCTTCCATACATTTCTTCAAAGCAGAAGTAGCTTCAAAACATTTGTTGACAATATCTTCATCATTCTTTTCGCCTTCTTCAACACATTTTTCCCAATTGGTGAATGTTTCACGGCACCCACCCCCTTTCATAAACAAGCAAAATCCACATTCACCTTCATCTTCCTCTGCTTCTGCAGTTTCTTGATTTGTGGTTTCGTTGGTTGTTGCGGATGGATCTGTGGATTGTTCGTTAGGGTTTTCGGGTTCTAGGGTTTTAGGGAGTTCGACTGGGGTGATGGGTTTATCGGCGGCGGTGGCGGTGGCGGTGGCCATGGGTTTAGGGTTTTATTTTGGGGGGTTTGATGGAGATTGGGAAGACGGAGCTGAAGAAAATACTACCGGTATATGGATTCTTGAACCTTTTTTTAATATGAAATTGCAGAAATTTTAACAAGTGACTTGGAAATCACGAAATATGATTTGGATTGTGTTGCTGTACAAATATATGTTTAGGGGCTATATTGTAATTGTTGATTAGTATAGGGGTTCTAGTAAATATTTCAATATACAAATACTCAGATTTAATGATTTTGAGTTCTTCTTCTCTATCTTTAGCTCTTATTATCTTGATTATCAATTTGTATGACCATGGGTTAGGGTACAGCTAGGATCAACAAATACGTTCAACATCAAAATTAGGGCAACAAAGAAATTTCAATAGACAGCGGGTAATCATCGCTAAGGGGTGGAATCAAACAACAACGGCAACAATACAATTGATTGTGAGAATTGATTAACAATAGCAACGATTGAAGGTACAATCAAGAATCCAAGACAACAACTATCAAGAATCGGTGATTCAGGGCATTGATCAGATTTGGTGTTCAATCGATTGAACAAGAACGACAATTATGGCATCGGTCAGATTTGATGATTCAGAGCACAACAACAAATCAACCATGGAATTAGCAATGGAAAAGATTATGGCAAGAAGGCACGGTTAAGAACTATTGTGAGGAATTCGGATTTTTGTTCGATCAGGTTAAAAATTCTGAATAAATTAGTGAATATTATGCTATATACCTCTTTATGGATGGTCTTGAATCAGAAATTAGAGATGTTTTCATAACATGGCATCAATATAGTATTCACACATTGAAAGACACCATTTCTTTAGCTTTGGAATTGGATGGAAATGAATTGAAAGATTCGTTTTCTCCTTATGATCCAAATTCTTCTTTGTACGATGCTTTCAAGGTATTTGATGTTAATGATTCAAGGGAAAATGGAAGGGTAAGTGATAATGATGTTTTAAGGGTATACGGGGCGGAAGACTCGATCACATTCGAGTATGTGATCCGAGTAATCGAGTAAATGGCACACCGCCCCCATTGACTCTGGTATACCCGAGTAGGGTGGCCGAGTAAGGGTATTCGAGTATATTTACTCGATCAAGCCGTTGCATTTTTTGACCGTTGGTGAGTAGCCGTTGGTGGGGTGGGGGTGGGGGTGGGGTGGGGTGGGGGTGGGGGTGGGGTGGGGGTGGGGTCGGGTGGGGGGTGGGTTGGGTGCTTTTAAATAAATAAAAAATTACCTATAAATACCCCATTTCACACACATATATTTTTACCTATCATCTAAATATCTTTCATCTCATCTATATATTTTACATTTTACAAAAAATGGAAGGATCATCTAAAAAGTCAAGAAAGCCTAGAAAATGTAGGCCAAATGTTCAATCTCAACCGTGACCCGAACGAACCCAAGCCGCTCCCCAACGAACCCAACCACCTCCTCAACGACATAAACGTGAACGCCGAACCGCAAGACGACACGACCGACTAGGCCAAGACGTCCGGGGAAGAAATCGACCGAAAGTTCATCTAGCAAGGGAAATTTGTTAGACATAGTCAACGAATACAAGACTATGAAAACGTTGGAGATAGAAAAAAAAAGAAAGTCTTCGGGATAAGATGGTGGAAACAAAATTAAAAAGAGAACAAACGGCGATTGAGTTGATGCTTGAAAAACAAAAGGATCGTGACATCAAAACATTCACCGAATCGCATGATCATCTCGTAGACCCGTACTTGTCGATCGTATTGCAACGTAAACGTGAAATTGCCGCAAAGTATGGATGGCAATGCAACTTTTAGATTTTAAAATTTTATTATCTAGCTTTTATTTATTTTGTAGGTTTTTTTTATTTTTAATTGTATTATGTTAATTTTTATTTTAATGAAATTGTCTTTTTTTTTAAATTAAATGTTTATTTAAAAAAAAAAGTTGGTGAGTAAATGAGTAAATAAGTAGGGTGTTTCCAATGAAATCTGAGTAAATGAGTAGTTTTGAGGTGACAGAATTCTATTGGCCAGTTTTGGTGAGTAAATGGGTATTGGGGTTAATGGCCCCCAACACCCTAAGAGAAAATGGAAATGATAAAGAGTATGCTCCCCAGATGTTTGATGAAATGCCTAGGAGGTTTGAAAATGATATTCAAGTAACCATTGATGATGGGGTATTAGAAGTTCATAATGAATCAACGGTTGAAGTTGAAGATGCTTTAAATGAAACAGAAAAGAAAATATAAATGGAATGTCTGGGAATATTATAGGTGATGATTCAAGAAGGGGAGATTTTAAAGAACCAGTAAGCGAAAATGATGATGATGTGAATGGAGATGTAGATTGCGAATTAGAGCAAATGAATCAGCCGAAAATGAGGAGTGAACTAGCTTCTATGGTTAGTTTTGATGGTGTTAATATGAATGTCATGTTTGAAGCAATTTACCATATGATTACAGAAAAAGTACCAGCTCTTAGGTTCCTTCAGGATGTGACATGCAAAAATGTATTGAAGATAAACACTAAGGGTGATTTGGCTGACTTTTTAAACAATCAGTTCAAACTTGAATATATCAGTATTCATGTTGCAAGTTGTCACTCTCATTGGCTAGACAAATTGATGTTCAAGTACAAGAAAAAAGAAGGTGCAAGAAGATGGTTAGTTAAGTGGAAATGGAAGAATAATAGCAAACATTTTAACGAGTTACAAGAATTGCAGAACAAGTCTGCAGTCTGATGAGATAAAGAAAAAAATGGCTGGGCAAATTATAGATTCCAACAATTACATGAAGAGTGGCTGCAGGAGCATTCCGATAAGCAGTGTGGTTCTCTATAAATACTGCTTCCAGTTTCAGCAATATAATTCAGTCAGCTGCAACTACCAAATGCAGCAGTGTTTTCAGCCTCTGCAAATTAATTCAAGTTAACTGGTGCCATAGTCATTTTCCTGCTGAATGATGGTTTTTGGTTGTTAAAATGGTTCTTTTGGGATTATTTGGAGCTGCAAAGTGAAGCACAAGAATTTTCAGAATTTGGTTGTGATACTTTTGATTAGTAATTTTTTTTTGTTTTACCATTTCTGATTTTTTGGGACAAAAAATCTTTAAAGGAGGGAGTATTGTTACGGTACAAATATATGTTTAGGGGCTATATTGTAATTGTTGATTAGTATAGGGGTTCTAGTGAATATTCCAATGTACAAATACACAGATGGTTGAATGTAATGATGGCTAATGATTTTGAGAGTTATCTCCTTCTTCTCTGTGTGATTCTTCTTCTCTATCTTTAGCTCTTGTTATCTTGATTACCAATTTGTATTATAACAGATTGTTTTGACTTTTAACCACCAAGGAATGAGAAGAGATTTTCTAATAGCCCTATCAAAAGTGAAGATATCATCATGAATATTAAGTCTACCGGGTTTGTTTGGTTCTCGAATAGGTTGAAGCACAAGTCCATTTCTTAGTCTAGTTGGTGTAATTTCGATTTGATGTAATTTTGCCTTTCTTGTTGTTTGTTTCGGCCCCGTTTTGGGGTTTGCTGTGCTATATAAAAGTTGCCTTAAAAAAAGTATATGGACGGGGAATGCTAGCTTTTAGGTAACTAATAAGGTTGTTGTTTTGTTTTTTTTAACGGTAATTTGAATTACTGACAGGTTATTGGTTCATCTGATCATCTCCACCACCCTCATGAGAAAACCCATTATAGGTGGGAAAACCTTCCAGCCTAACCTGGACCTCATTTTTTTGTTACAGGTTGGACTTGAACCCAAGAACTCCTTTTTTTTTGTTACAAGTTGTTGTTTTGTGACCATTAAGTTATGGGTTTCGCGAAGCGATCTAACCTCTCTCGGGACGTAAATTACACTTTTGATCCACTGTGAAATGTCAAAAAAATACCCTGAAAAGAGTAATCAATGAAATTACAGTGTCTTGAAAATGCCATGGCATTTCCAAACTCAAATTTGACATGGGCATCATTTATGTCTTGAAAATGCTTAGATTGTTGAAGCTAAAGATTAGGTTAGTAAATTCCAATGTGAAATGTCAAAATTACCCTGAAAAGAGTAATCAATGGCACACCAAACAACCGGTTCTTCCTTGCATTAAGATTTTTCCACACTCTGAAATTGCATAAATAACAGCTTTCATTTTTGTTTTGTTGATAAATACCATTTTATTTCTAGTTTGTTTAATTTTAGACAATCGAGATGACGAGGGAAACGGTGGAAGGCACTGAGGGATTCGTTTTTCCAGCTAAAACTGACTCGCTTTGTTGGCCGGAAAAAAATTGAGTTGGCCAGCAAGGAGCTCAACAAAGAAGGGATTCGTTTTTTCGGCTAGAACCAACTCGCTTTGTTGGCCGGAAAAAAATTGAGTTGACCAGCAAGGAGCTCAACAAAGAAGAGGATGGGAGGAGAATTCGGGTTGTTTTTAATTTATAAGTGGGTCCCACTTGTTTTTTTTTTCTTGATTTTTTTTGTTTTTTTAGCATTAAGGATAAAACATATATTTTACATGCACTTAATAGCAAAATTTATCATCCATCTATGTCAAGGACCACCTACGTTACCTGCTTGTGAACAATATGGAGCATAGATGTAATTTTAGAAAGATTTGGACTAATTTGCAATATGGCCAAACCATAAAGACTATACGTGTAATTAACTCTATTTATTAATGTAAAAAAACATTATCTTTAACCAGACTATCAATGAATCAAACATGTTGGTAAGTCAAAACCGGTTGACGTGCTATAATAAAGTTGTAAACAAATCGGCCAGACACTATCAATATCATGTTACCTAAACAACGAACTTAACTCGTTTATTTTAATGGATCAAACATGTTGGTAAGTCAAAACCGGTTGACGTGCTATAATAAAGTTGTAAACAAATTGGCGGGTTATAATCAAATTATAATAAAGCTGGAAGGGTTAAATGATCATAAACGGGTTGGTGGGTTGAACACATAAAATATATATGTTCTAAATATTTTTGTAATTTACTTTTAAACAGATTGATCTGTATAATTTAGTATAACCCGAACACGACTCGTTTAGGTTTAGTAGATGGGTTAGAAAAGTCAAAAAGAAAGGATCAAAATTCATCGATATATTTCTTGAAACATATCAAATGCTTGACACATATGTAAGTTTTCAAGTATATGACTTTCTTATATGCAACCAAAACCTTCATCTTCCACTTCTCTTCATATTCATCTTCAATTTATCAATCTTAAATCTTTATTCATCATAATTTATCAGATTTATTGAACAGAGGAGTAAAGTAAACGATAGAACAGAGGCAAAGAAACCATTGATTGACCATTTTCAATTCTACAAATTTCAAATAGAAAAAGTAAACTTCAACATAACTTGTAATTCTATGTCTAATATAGGAACTCAAATACGAATGAATCGAACCGATGATCAACTAGTGGAACCATTCTGTCCATCAGTGTCCCTAAGACCACTGCAGCAGAAGAAATGCGGCAGCTTGACTCGCCCACACACCCTAAAACAAAAATTATACAATGTTAAGATGACGATTTGCTATTCTCAAATGACAAGAAACAGAAAAAAGTACCGAATTTTGAGATGTAGGATCAGTTAAGAGAATTAAACTTTAAAATCCAAGCTTTTAACAGATCAGTAAGTGAAATTGAAAGCTGGAATCTTTTTCACATTTTGGTGATTTCATGAAACTTAAGAACGATAACATCTTCTAAAAGATGCAAGAATCAAACCCATAATTTGCAGATCAAAAGCTGTACATCATGATGTTAGAAATCTAAATCAGAGGTCTTACTTGCAAGAATCAAAGTCCGCGTTTTTTTTTGACAATTTGGTGATTTCATAAAATTAAAGAACGAGAACATCTTCTCTAAGATGCAAGAATCAAACCCCATCATTTGCAGATAACAAGATGTATATCATGATGTTAACAATCTAAATCAGAGGTCTAAGGTCTTACTTGCAAGAATCAAAGTCCAAACTTTTTCACAATTTAGTAATTTCATGAAAAGCTTGGATTTTGATTCTCTTTGTCAAATTTTATGTTACCTAGATAACTGTAATGTACACATCGAAAAGGTTTTTGAAGCCGGGAGGCTCACTGGGAGCAGCCTCTCTACCCCATAGGTTAGTTAGACCCTACCAATAGCCATGCTATGAGTGGGATTTGAAAAGGTATGTTTGTTTGTTTGGAGATTTCATGAAATTTATGAACAAGAACATCTTCTCTAAGATGCAAGAATCAAACCCCATCATTTGCAGATAACAAGATGTATATCATGATGTTGACAATCTAAATCAGAGGTCTCAGGTCTTACTTGCAAGAATCAAAGTCCAAACTTTTTCACAATTTGGTAATTTCATGAAAAGCTTGGATTTTGATTGTCTCTGTCAAATTTTATGTTACCCATATTACTGTAATGTACAAATCGAAAAGGTTTTTGGAGCCAGGAGCCTCACTGGGAGCAGCCTCTCTACCCCCTAGGTTAAACCCTACCAATAGTTATGCTATGAGTGGGTCAGTGGGATTTGAAAGGGGTATGTTTGTTTGGTGATTTCATAAAATTTATGAACAAGAACATCTTCTCAAAGATGCAAGAATCAAACCCATCATTTGCAGACTAAAAGCTGTATATCATGATGTTAGAAATCTAAATCAGAGATCTTACACTCTTACTTGCAAGAATCAAAGTCCAAGCTTTTTCACAATTTGGCAATTTCATGAAACTTAAGAACAAGAACATCTTCCATATGATCCTAATCTAAATCAAAGGTTGTACTTGCAAGAATCAAAGTCCAATCTTTTTCACAATTTGGTGATTTCATGAAACCAAAAACTTAATTTGAGATCTCGCTATCAACCTCTTGACCTAAAAATAGTAATCTTTCTCGATAAATTCGGTTGACTAGGGTCAATCAGTATCCCTTCGGAACCGTACATGCACCTTCACACTCCTTATTAGTTAATAATCCTAGTGACTATATTCATATGCTTATTCATTATAGGAAATACAACATTCAAATAACCGATTACTCGTCAAATAACTATTCATCCATCGCATTTTCATGTAAATTAGGAGCAATAAACCTCTATGAATAGTAACAACAATAACATATTCTCTAAGCAGAGTTCTTACTTGCATCGGATGATCACCGGAATCGGTTTCAAAGCCTTTGGTCCATTTCTGATTCCACGTTTGTGAGGAGAAGTCTGCATCATCAACCATAACAAATGTCAATTCCAATATTTCTAATTGAATTATCGCACAGGACCCTAAACCCTAAACCCTTAACCCTAAACCTTAACACCTGAACAGTATATTCAATATATCAAATTCATCACAATCCAATTAGGGTTTAGGAAACTGAAAGAAATTGAAACAAATGACTGAGATTAGATTCAGAAAATACACCTTCTTCTTGGGGACGGCCATGAGCTCCATAGATCCGCTGCCGATATAGAACCCGGAGCTGATGTCATTATTGACGGAATCTATGCTTCTTTCGAATTCAGGCAAAACCGACGGTGCCGTTACGGCTGATTGGTTTATGGCACTGGCCAGCGGTGGCGGCTGTGCGACTGCGTGAATCCAGCTTGTGAAGGCAAAGATACAACGCTTCTTGCTCTCGCCGGCGATGCTTCTCGCCGTTGCCGTCATCGATAGCGCCATTGTTGCTCTACGGTTCTGAAGTTACTGTGTGCGTCTGCTGGTGTGAGAAATTAAGAAGGTAACCAAAAGCATACATCATACGACGTCGTTTATTTTGTTTTTAACCAGGTATTAGACCCGAGCATGTGGCGATGACGCGCTAAATCGTAAAAATTTAACGTCTTTCAAACTTAGCGAGAGCGTTGATAATATTCAAAACCTTGAATAAAAAAGTCACTATTTAAATTGTCCCCCATGAAAAAAAAAACGACCCCACAATGTGTGATGGATTGGTTTTGAGTTATATCAAATCATCAATACCAAGAATGTGACCTAATTTTATGTGATCTTTAGGCTATGCGTAATACTAAGGTGAAGAGAGGGGCGTGGTGCCACCTCACCCAACCACGGGTGTGAAACACCGCGCCAGGTGGAGGTGAGTGGGGGGGGGGGGGTGAGGGGCATAGACCTGCCATCAATAGAAAACATATTAGCTTTTCATTTCGAAAGTCTTGATTGAAACATGCCAATACTCAATTGCCACCCTTGAGATCTAGCCATGTTAGACTCGACTCGAATCCCCAATTAAAATAAACAGAATCTTTTCAGGTCGACAACCTAGAATTTTAACAAATTTGTCAACAACACTAAACTCAACCCCTACTCTAAACAAACTTGACTTACGCAAGTTAATTTTCAAACCCGACACTAAAAAAACAGTTTAAGGTCCTGTCGCTATTTTTAATACTCCACAAAGACTACTCCATCAAAATAATCACATCATTAGCATAGGACATATGAGAAAGTCTAATGTTGCCTTTCCCTACATGAGCACCAAAAAACCTCTCATCATCAACTATATCCTCAATAGACATGTGACGATCTTCCATAACCAATATAAAAAGAAAAGGGGATAACAGATCGCCATGTCGCAACCCTCTCTCAAGTAGAAACTCCAAATTGGTGCTACCACTAAGCAAAACAAAAGATCTAGCCGAACCTAAACAAGCTCGAATCCAAGCAACCTATCTCCCACCAAGGCCCATGAAATCCATGATGCTCTCTAAATACTCCCAACTAAAAGAATCATAAGCTTTCTCAAAATCTATTTTAAAAACTAATCGATTACTCTTCCACTTTTTGTACCAATCCACTGTCTCATTTATGAGTTTTTCGGCCCTTAATGAAAGTCGGATGCTCCACACTGAGTCATTGACCACTGAATCTGTAAGAACCAAAATCCGGGTTTCGTTATAAATAAATAAATATTCTAAATAATATTATGGTAAAAATAATATTTTAGAAATAAGTTGAAACAAGTGGGTTTCAAGTTAGTGATGGGGTTATATTAGTTTTTAACTAATTTTGAAATGAAAATGGGTGAAATGAAAGTTGAGGGGCTAAAGGTGTAAAATGAAAAATCTGTCATATTTGACTTGGTGAAGTCAAAATTGAAGTCATTTGGTGGTGTGGGTCGTTCATTTGCAAGAGAGAAAAGGGTGTTGAAGCAAATTCGTGCAATTGAAGCTTGAATTGTAGAGGTTTTGGTTCACACATCACATTCCTAACATCAAGTAAGTGATTATCTTTCATTTGATTTCATCATTGATGTGTTAGTTGGTGGGTTTTGTAGAAATCTAGAAATTATGAATGCATGGGGTAAATTAGTGTTAGATTGTTGATAATCTAGATAAACTAAACGTAAAAATAGTTAATAACATCCTAGAACCCTTTGATTTTGATTATGAGAAGTTAGAGTTCATATGGAGAGAATTGGGGGTTTTTGAATTATGATGATAGAATGATGAATTAATGAATGATTAAGTGTTTATATGATGTTAAACACTTGAAAGGACACTAAATTAATCTAATGTTAAAGATTAAATAAAAAGTTAGTGTTAAGGGATGGTAATGAAACTCAAGTAAGTGAGTTTGGGTGGAAAGAGTGTGTTTGGATATGAGTATAACCCAAACGGGTCAGTTTGGGTTGGAAATAGAAAATTGGGTTGTGAACCCAATTATAATGTGATTTTGATGTATGATAGATTACTAAACTAGGTGTCTATGTTTAGGTAATCAAATTGTAAATTATGAAGGAGGAACGGGATCTTCAAACCCGAAAGGTAAGTGCTTTTGCACTTACTTAGTATTGATGATAAATGGTGTTTATATGCAATGTGGTATGCATAATGTGTATGAACTAGTATGTGTAAATGAATGAATGTAGTTATAGTTGTAATACTATAATGGATATGTGTATATGAGGTTATGGCCTAAGTACCATAATGAAAATGTAGATATGAGGTTATGGTTTAAATAGCATAATGGAAATGAGGTTATGGTTTAAATACCATAATGAAAATGAGGTTATGGTCTAAGTACCATAATGGAAATGAGATATTAGGTTATGATCTAAGAATCATAATGAAAATGAGGTTATGGCCTACGAGCCATAATGGAAATGAGGTTATGGCCTACGAGCCATAATGGAAATGGAAATGTGTTAAACATGATTGACAAATGAAAAGGTTGGAACTTGTAAGGTGAAATACAAGTCATATGTAGTCTAATGACAAATTGGGTGAAAACGGGTCAAATGAGTTAATGTGTGAAAACAAGTTGTATTTACTTGTTTGAAATGTTTTATCTTCATTGCTAATGGTGATATATGTGGTGTTATGTAAGAAAAGCTTCGATGTATTCAAGGTTAAGTCCAATTGGAGAAAGGAGGATTCTCGTATGCGTTTTGGTGCTTTTGGGGTTTAAAGGAAAATACTTAAAATGTTGTGTAAATTGGTACATGAACTATGTTTTGGTGTTTATAAGTGATGTATAAATGTTCTGAAATCAATACCTAAGTGTTGGGAAATTTTTGGTATCTTGAATGATTGAAAATGTTGAAAATTTTGGCTAAGTGTTGAATCTGGGAGAAAAAGCTAATTTTCTGTTTACTGGGTTGCCTCGCAGTACACGAAGTACCGCGAAGAACAAGCTCCCGGACTTGCATTTTGGAGACTGTTCGCGGTACGCGAAGATGGCTGTCTGGTCCTTCGCGGCACACGTAGAAAATAAAAAAAAATTCTTAGGATAAATGATTTCGCGTGTGTAAATGTTTATTATAACCGGTGTTTAATTTAAGGGTGTTACAGAATCAATCACCCTCGTCAACCTGTTAGCCAAAATCTTTGCAATAATTTTATATTAAAAATATATCAAGCTGATAGGCCTGGAGTCTATGACTAACATAGGATTAGAAACCTTAGGAATCAATGTAGTTAAAATTACAACCTTTAGGCTATCCGTAGTGGTTTCACGTCCCTTTCTTTCACGCCCCTCCACGTTAGCGCCATATCAGCACAGGGGTTTTCATTGCCCATTTTCACTAAGGTGCGTAGTGGTTTCACGCCCCGCATTTAATTTTTAATCATTAACTAATCATTTAACTAAATACCAATAAAATAAAATTAAAGTAATTAAAAAAGTACTTTCATTAAATAAAATAAAATAAAAACTACATTAAAAAAAGTTTTAAAAAAAACTACATTCATAAAAACAAAAAAAAAACTACTCGTCCTCATCCTCATCCTCGTCGTTTACGTTTTGGCGTTCGTATATTTTTTTTCGTCTCTCCGCTAGTTTACTAGCAGCCCCGGTAAGGTGATCGAAGTTCATACTTAGAAACTTGATATCTTGTAGTTGTTGTTTATCTTCTCTAAAAGAAAGTAGTTTTTCAAGCTTAGAGTCTAATTTTTCAAAACGGGTGTCCGGTGTTGAGGAAGAAGCAACCTGCTTACCTTTGTTTCTTCCCGGCGGACGAACCGATTCTTCCGGTGCTTCAACTTCGTCATCGGTATCATTTAGATTAATTCTTGAATTGATACCAGGCGAATAATCTCTGGTAGACGACGAGGACATCAACGGGACTTGGCCCCACTTAGAAGAATTTCTAATAATCTCCCATGATTTATGGGAAGTAAAAGCCGAACCCACTACGGCTTTGTACTCCTCACAAGCTTGTAAGTATATATCGTGGTCATTTTGACCACTTTTACGATTGTTGTAGTGTTTGTTGTAAAAGTTGTTAAACTTAGTAAGCTTGCGGTTATAGTCCCGCCATTTACCTGAGATCTTGTCCGGGTTCCGATGTTCGCCCCTCCCCATTGCCTTGTGAAATTTCTCATGAACACGCATCCAAAAATCATTTCCTAAACAAAAAATATAAAACTAATTACTACAAATTTTTAACAAAAATAACATAACATTTAAAAAAAATATATTAAACGCTTTACCAATTTTTGGGTCTTCCGACACGTCTACCCAAGCTTTAGTCAAAACAAATTCTTCTTCCGGCATCCACCTTTCAACAACACGAGTCGGTTCTTTGGTTGTGTCGACGGTTGATGGATTTTTCTTTCTATGTGAACGTTTCTTCGGTTGGATAGACGGTTGTGTCTCGGGGATGGTAAATTCTTGTGTTTCGGGTAGTGAATCCGGTGTGGGAGGGGTTTCTGTAGGAGTGGACATTTGTTGAAAGTTAAATCCACAAGGAATTTGTTGAAAAATGTTTGGTTCTGGTGACGTACTCGGAACGTAAACATCGTGAACATTTGGATTGAAAAGGTTGCTCGGGTCGTTATTCGGGTTGAAAGGGTTATTTGGGTTGTTACGAAGGTTTGAAAAAAAATGGATTATTTGGGTTCCAAGGATTCATTGTGAGGTTTGGAGAAAAAATTAAGAAGTTGGTTTGATGATTTAGTGAGTAAAAATTGGTTGGTATTTATTTTAGATTTTGAATTTAATTATATATATATATATATATATATATATATATATATATATTTAAAGGTAAATTTTTTTTAACAGTATTGTTACCGTTTGAATATATTGGGTTTGATGAGGATGAGAATTACGCCCGTGCAATGCCCCACGCCCCCCCCCCCCCAATTTTCACGCCCCTTTCACGCCTAGGGGGGCGGTGTTCCTGGGCATGAAAGGCTAAGGTGGCTCACGCCCACCCTCTTCACGCCATGACTACGGACGGTCTTAGAAAGCACGGCATGACACATAAACTCCTGCACAAGGCCATAATATGATTATGTGTCAGTACCACAAGACCGGACATATACACTTCAGTTTCCAACAAAGCAACTAGCTCCAAGGACATACTTTTAAACCGACGGCCAACAAAGCAACTAGCTCCAAGGACATACTTTTAAACCGAGGGCTACAGGGTCTAAATTTAGCACCCACGAATTTCTTAAAATTGCCTATATAATAATTAAAAAACAGTGCCTTGATCCGACCAGGGACTTCAATTCATTCCCCCTTCTACTTTAATCCCCCAAACACAAAGATTACGCCTCTTTTTATTAATAACTCCATGAAAAAAATTTAAATTTTCATCCGCTTCAATACTCAAATTTGTTTTTAAATTTCCAAACACAAATTTGTTTTTAATTCTTTCCAAGTCCCCTAATTGTTTTATAATGTCCCCACGTTCAAGGCAAACACTAGGAGAGCCGAGAACAAAGAACCAAATTCAATCCGTCTATCTATGACCTCCAGCCGAGAACAAAGAACCAAAATTCTGGTTTTCATAACACAGCTATTACTATGAACTTTTAGATTCACTGGCTAGTTTTTTTCTCGAATAAAGTATCATTTTCGTCCCTGTGCTTTGGTTATTTTAGTTAGTTTCATCAAAAAACTTTTTATTTTTAGTTTTTTCGTCTCCAACCTTTCAAAATCTTGCCATTTTTGTTTAACTGACTAACTACGTCTACAATTTAAGTTTAAATCAATTATTTATATAATTGTACAAATTTTAAGAAAATATTGTAAATGTATCCATTATTTATTCAATTGTGCAAATTTGTAGTAATTTTTGGTTTTATTCATGTGATTTTAGATATAATAGAAAGAAACTAAAAACAAAACAATTTTTTTTTAATTCAAAATGAATTTTATTTACGGATTTGTAGCAGATGGATTGATGAAAAATTGGTGCAAGGTACGGTCGGGGAAGTAATATGGTTAAAATGGCTTCCTCTCACGGTTCGATGCTTCATTTGGAGACTACTTCAATATAGACTTCCGATGGCGAAAGTGCTGAGTGGGAGGGGAGTCCCCCTTACTTATGTCAGGTGCTCTTTGTGTCTCCTTGAAGACGAGGAAGAAGACCACTCCTTTGTAAGATGTCCTGTGGCTGCCGTGACATGGAATGCGATCTCAAGTTGGTGGAACCTGGATGTCTCGGAGCAGCCATCCATCAAGGCAAGACTAAAATTTATCCCAGAAGCAAACAGTTCAGGTAAGGTTAACAACGTTCGGGTCCTGATCGGATATTGCACGTGTTGGGTATTGTGGAAATCAAGAAATAGGTGGCTATTCTCAAAAGTTACGACTCCGGTGGAAAAAATGCTGGAGGATATAAAATGCTTGCCTTTATGTGGATGAAAACGAGGGGGAACAAAAATCATTGCTCTTGGAAAGAATGAGTATTAAACCCTATAACAGGTGTGGGATGATTTCTATCTGGTAATGCTTTGCCTTGTTTCATGTTTAGTGGCAGGTTTAGTATTTTATAGTTTGGTGGTCCGGCTCTTTGAGCGGTTGTTGTTTTTGGGGCTTTACTAGTTTCCCGCTAGCTTTTTCTATGAGTAATTCTTATTGTTGTTGTTCAAAAAATTTTTTACGGATTTGTAGCGGAAAGTCCATGGTTAAAATACATGTATATATTTTTTAAATATGTTACTTTCTTTAAATCCATCGATAAAAAATAAGGTAATTTCGTTTCTAAAAAATTCATCGCAAGTCCGTGGATAAATTCTATTGGTAATTTGTGAGAAATCAGATTACCAACACGCATTCCGACGAAGTATGACCAACGTATTTCTGTCAGTACATGCATTTAGCGACCGCTTAGGCGTCCGTCATATTAATTCGTTTAATAGTGCTCTACATGCATGTTGCATGAAAAGCTAGTGTTTTAGGCGCGAAAAAAAAAGGATGACCCGTTTACTCCTTTCTAGTTACAAAGCTTCCTATTTCCAATTCTTTGTTCATTTGCTGTTTGTAAAATGTTGATAACTAGAAAATACGACCCACGTGTTGCGGTGGGGTCGTACGATAACATTAACGTGTTTAATTACATAATTAAAGGCCACACGATGCGACGCGTTTGTGAACCTCGTTACGCATGTTGCGACAACGAAAATAACGTGACTAAGTACATAAAATATACGTATAAAGTTGTCACGACTCGGTTCTGAAGATTGAAAATAGATAAATTGCGACTCGAGTAGAAGCTAACATTGAAATGACAATTTCGTTAAAAAGGTTAGTAAGAAAGTAAAAACAAAATGAAAATAGAAAAACTAAATTTTACAAACGAATATAAAAAAGTAACAGAAAAAGGAAACGAAATTTGAGTAGTAAAGTCGAGAGTTTAGACATTTGAGAGATAGAATTGAGAATTTTATTAAGGGGTAAACCTGAAACTTTAGAAATTTAAGGATATATTTAAAAGTTTAGAAACCTGAGGTTTAGTACATGAAAATATAAAAAGTTAATGTGTCATTAGTAAGCCTTTGTCGGTGAGTTAGATGTGGTCACTTACATTAGTTTTTAAGGGCTTTAGGTAATTTATACTGACACGTAGATAAAAATATGAATGTCATAACGACACTCAAAACTTTGAAAAGTATTATTATATTTTAAAAGTTAAATATAGAAAAACAAAATAGGTTAAAAACTATTATGAAGATTAAAACAATACAAAAAGTAAAATTTATACTTACATATTAAATATAGTGTGACAAAGAAGCAACGTAAAGCAAAGAAGCAGGAGGTGGCCTTTTGTTATCTAAAAGAAAGCTGCTTAAATCACAAAACTACAAAAGAAACATATATTCGTGGACCAATCATAACGGCGTTGATGAACAGTCTCCACCGACATGTCAAATTGTTCTATTAGTAATTGCTCGATTGCTCTTATTTGGTCATGTTGAAGATTACTAAAATCTCAATTGCTCCTATCAGAGACGGTCTTGAGGATTCGAATGTCCTACACGAACCGAAAAAAAGGCCCATAACAAAATATATAATTTTATAAACTATTTTTTAGTGACAATTAACATTATAACATAGATATAACAAAATCATAGTATCAGAATGACATATCATAATATGTAACCGATAAATTTTTTTACTAATTTTTTTATTACTAATTTTTTTTACTTCTTTAATGACAATTAAATTTTTATTACTAATTTTATAAACTAATTTTTATATTAATAAATCTTCTGACATATTTTGACGAGTGTATATGTTAACAGACTATATTGTATTCCACGGGTTTATTCAACACGTGTAAAACACGAGTTTTTTAAATAATTTTTTTATTAATTAATATATAATACTATATTTATTCAAAACGTGTAATACACGGGATTTTAACATAGTAATAGTATATATGTAAAATTTAAAAAGTAAATAAACCAAACCAATCACAACATGTCACGTGTCACGGACGTTCAATAAAGTGAGAGCATTGCTTCTCAGAGCCGGCCTATTAGGCATGCGGACAACACACCTATAATGAGCCTAAGATTACTTCTATTAGTTATCCTTTAATATAGATATATGATATAATAATTTAAAAAGTATATGAGGTATAACATTTCAATTTAATTTGATAGGAAATTAATTGCTATATAATGACATTACATGGAGAAGAATAAAGGGAAGAAGCTTCCGATGACAGAATAACCAAAAAAGCTAAAGGCAGCAGCTTTCGTCGTATTTTTTTTAAGCCCAAGGCACAATATACAAATTATTGGGTTGGATTGGATTCATGCGTCTAACCCAAACACATTTAACATTTTTAACTTACTTTTAAAAAGACTCAATTGTTTTTAAAAAACTTCGAAAATTACTTCTTTAAAAAGGCCAAATAATTTTTTTTATAGTCTAGAAAATTATATATATATATAGGGTAAGGATCAAGAGAAAACCACAAAGTTAGGCGAAAACCAAGAAAGCCACTAAAACAATGTGTAATACTATGTGTTACGTATATGTAATCACAATTTTTTTGAATTTTTTAGTTTTCTGTTTACGTATACGTAACACTATGGGTTACGTATACGTAAGCTAATATTTAAATAATTTTTTGATAAAAACTTGTAATATTACATTTATACTCTTATTAAAAAATAAAAATAAAAAATAAATATAACTATATTATTGATTAAAATTAATTTTTTAGTGGTTTTCTCGGTTTTCGTCTAATTATTGATTTTCTCTGAAACGCACCACTATATATATATATATATGTATATATATTTTGGGACCCTTAAAATGTTAGGCCCACTACCAGTGTGTTGGCCGCAGGCCCTATGGGCCGGCCTGCTCTATTCACCCATTTTGATCTTGAATATTATATTTTTTAGTATGAATTTCTGAATATATATATATATATATATATATATATATATATATATATCACAATGTTAATAATAAATACGAAGAACAAAAAGGTGATTAGTTGTTGAAATAATCAATAAAACCAAGCAAGATGATTATGACAGAAGAAAGATTATTATTAAACTCTAAATATGATAAACTAAAAACTGTACGAGACATACTTTTTATTGGAGTAAGTGACAGAGGTACCATTATTTCTGCATGACTTTGAATGCTTAATCAGTACGTCAGCATATAAATTACTGCCATTCCGTATACTTTGCTTTACATTTACATTCAATTATTTTAGGGTGATTCTAACCGCACATAAAATATTGCTAATTGAACTTGTTGTCACACTATACGTCCTTGTATAGGGCAATACGAGGGCGTATAGAGTTCAATCACTGACAACAGAATGACACGTGTCATTCTCTGTCTAGCGGCTGGTCCAATACATGGCGTATTGATCTATACGCAGCGTATGAGGCACATGTTATATTTTTACTTCAAAAGTTGGAAGATTTGGGAGTTTATGAATCTTATACGTGACGTATTGACCTATACGCCACGTATATGTATTTTTTATTTAATTATATATTTTTATTTTATTTATATTTATTTTAATTTATATAATTTTGTTAATATAAGTTTGTTATCTATTTATAAATTTTATATATTTTATATTTTTTTAAACATTTGCTATATTTTTGCAGTATAACCAAACGAAATATTAAACATTACAAAGCAAACAAAATATTAAACATTACAATCAAACAAAATATTAAACATTACAAACCAAACAAAATATTAAACATTACAAACCAAACAAAATATTAAACATTACAATCAAACAAAATAGTAAACATTACAAACCAAACAAAATATTAAACATTACAATCAAACAAAATATCAAACATTACAAACCAAACAAAAAATTAAATATATACATTAAAATGTTTTACACACATAACAACGAAAGAAACAAAGTACAAATAAAAGAACTAAACCTAACCGGCTCCGCCGTCACCCTGACCCGCCCCGCCCTCATCCTGAACGGGGTCGTCCGGATAATGACGTGGCGGTGGTAGTGGGCGTGGCTCGATGCCGGCGGCTTGTGACAGATCCACGAGTTGTCCAACCGCCCACATCATCAGGTCCTCCATGCGATCGAGTTGACGACCCTGTCGTCGTGAGTCGGCAACAAGGCCATCAAGCAATGCCTGGGTAGCCCTCTCCACCCTAACAGACCGACGTACGTGTCGAGGATGTTGTGGCGGATGGTCGTGGATGGGCTCTACGTGCGGCGACCCATCCTCCATCGCCACACCCTGTAGCGGATGAGGCATAGGCGGGTCCCCCTGTCCAGACATCTGCGCCAACGGCACCGGAACCCAAACCTGGTCCTGGACGGCCCCTACGAACCGAAGGCCCTGCGGGAATCGATGCGTGATGCGCATGCCGCTCGCCGTGCGACGGTCTAATCGGACAGGGGGAATGGACGGTAACATCGCAGGCTCATGGAGGTCAAATGGTGTAACCGACCGCATGATCTGCGTGATGAAAACACCGCCATACAAAAGCCCGCGCTTCTGTCGCATATAGGCATATGCAAAATAAAGTGCCATGCACGTGGATAGGTCGCACCGCCTCCCAGTAAGCAGGCAATAAAGAAACAAAATGTCTCTATCAGTGCACCACTCACGGCTTTTCAGACGCGGTGCGATCGACGTCGAAATAAGCCGGTGCAGATATCTATACAAAGGGTCTCTAATACCTGAGACCCTCCCCTTGGTACCCAACCAAGGACTATCTGAAATCAAGCCCCAGAAAACAAGGAGTTCCTCCTTGTCCACCTCCGTCACCGCCTTGGTGAAAAGTGGCGTGACCGTCTCAGGCTCGTAGTACAAGCCCGTCGTGACGGCCCACTAACGGAGGGTCTGACGGTAAACGACCCCAAAAATAGAAAATGAAATATGATCCGGATCCATATCCGGTGCCTACCCGGGAAGAGGCGCCAGCCCAGCCTCTGAGTAGATGAACGTCGAAAGAAACTCGACGACCACCTCTCGGTAGGTCTCCGCGAACGAAAAATCAAAAAGACGCGACCATGGCGTGTCCTGGCCGATAATGGCCCTAGCTAGCTCGGCCTCTTGTACCTCCTCGAGGAGCCCACAATCCACCGCCGTCCCTGGGCCCAACCGCACCTCACGGAGCTTCTGGCACCGGGCATACGCCTCCGAATCGGCCGAAAAATCTAGAAAACGGTAGTGCGCAAGATCGTCTAGCTGCTCCATCTGAATATCATCATCATGATCCGCCATATCTGATAATAATTAATTGTTTTTAATTTTTTATTTTAAATAATAATAAATAATTAATTGTTTTTATTTTAAATAATAAACAAAATATTAATATATTGTTTTTATTTTAAATAATAAAAATAAATAATAATAATATATTGTTTTTATTTTAAATAATAAATAATTATTTTTTATTTTAAATAATAATAAATAATAATAATATATTGTTTTTATTTTAAATAATAAATAATAATAATAATTAAATTTTTTTGATTTAAATATTAAATAATAATAATATATTTTATTTTAAACAATAAGTAATAATAATAATAATAATATTTTTTTTTAAAAACCTATACGCCACGTATAGCTTTATACGTGGCGTATAGGCTGTTACCGGGTAAACCAAGCCATACGCAGGCTAGTTACCGGGCAAACTAAGCCATACGCGGGCAACCAGGCCATATGCGGGCCAAGTTGCCTAGAACCTGAGCCATACGCAACGTATAGATCTATATGTGGTGTATGGCTTCATCGTCTTCCTCTGACGAACTATACGCCACGTATGGCCCTATACGTAGCGTATAGTTCTTATGTTTCAGCCTAAAAATCGCTAATCTACCCAGTTTTACCCGCTAATATTCAATATAAACCTAACATTAATGATCGCGGGTTGAGACACGTACCTTTACAAAGTTTTTTTGAGACGACAATCCAAATGAACGAGCGTTTTCTTGTCGGGTCGCGTATGGCTTTGTGTGTGGTTTTTTGGTTCGTTTGGCATTGTACGATGCGTTTTCTTGGTATATCACACGTTGCATTTTGTTTCCGTATATGTGATAACTTGTACCACTCGTTTTCTAACAAATCTAGAGCTTTATGTGAAACTTTACTGTGCAAGTTATCAAACAATTCAATAGCTATGTGCCTGTCTATTTTCCTTATTAGGCTTGTTCCAAACCCAAACTGTAACTGATAATACTGATCTGATACAATTTCATCAAGAAAACCCAACAAGTCTATCTAGCGAGCTGTTAGCATTTCTAAGATAGCTCTTTAAGAGCGAATGCTGGCTCTCGACTCGGTTCGTTGTATGTTGACCAAAATTGAGGTTTCTGTTGGACCACACGGATACAAACTTTTCTTTATACGGGTCCAGCCAATTTTTAGTCGCATAATCTATAACTCCTGGAAAAATATTAAATATTGAATAAATATTTAAATACATAATAAATATCCAATACTGAAAATATTAAATATTCAAAACTTACTTCCTCGTTTGGCTGCATACAGTCGTTCGTAAAGCCGGTTGAAGTTGTACTGGTATATATTTGGCGTGGGAGACTCACATAATACCGACCATGAATACTTGAAATTTGTCCAGTCTTCCTTTGTAAATGATGCCCTACAATGTTTTGCGATATTCTCGTGTATGTGCCACCGTCATAGGTTCTTGGAACATCCCAGAAATATTTTATCACATGAGTTCATAAGAGCTTTGTCCCTGTCTGTTACTATCACACGCGGCTCCATACACTTTTGCAACATTGTTTTTGTTTGCAGTAGCACCCAGACAAAGTTTTCCTCCCATTCTTTTGATATAAATGCATGAGCAACGCAAAACTATTGGTGTGTGGAGGTCACACCGACCACTTGGACAAATGGAAGTTTATACATGTTTGTTTTTGTCACACCCCCAAATTTCACTAACGGAGTTTTACCGTTTGGAAGGTGACACACCAGGATCTCAGTCATTAGTTACATCAAACGACACTATATGGGACTTGAATTATCATAACATAAAAGTTCAGAGTTAATGCGGAAGCGTAAACGTTAAAATGAAGTAAAAAATAATTATACGCAACGGGCGTCAATTAATGTAATTAAATAAACTGTTTAAAATATTAGAAATGAATGATATGACAGTAGGACTCCATGCATGTCCTAAGTGCGCAACCTGTGCCAAAGCGACCTGAGAAACATGTAAGAAAAAGTGTCAACACGAGGTTGGTGAGTTCACAGGTTTCAAGTTTACAATAATAGAGTGTTTGCCAGATTATGTACATTCACTATGCATATCCATAGGTAGCTAGACTATATTCATGTCTTACTAAAGCGCTCGCAACCGAAGCTGACTGTTTGTGTTTGTATGCCTCCTGCCAGGTCTATCAACTCTGGCAAATGTGAGTAGGCTAACATTTCAACCGTTCGACCTCCAATCGAGTTAGCGCGACTAACGTGGGTGGGGCTTGTCAAACCCAGTAGTACTACTAAACATTACCTCACTAAGATCCATATTAACGGTTCGATGTATGATGAGGACTTTCTGTGATAGTGTGTCACGCTTAGCCTCAACAGTAATAACATATGAATTACAATAATCTAAAATAATTGTGTCATGTTTTCTCCCCTAACGGGAAAAACATGTAACATAATGTTTGTCTGCGTACCAGTTTCTCCCCCACGGGGAAAGCAAGTAAAAGTATGATAGTTGGTGTTCATGTTTGTTTCTCCTCAACAGGAAAACAAGTAAAATATGTTTGTGTGTAAGCATGTTTCTCCCCCAATAGTAAAACAAGTAAAAAGGGTGAAACTCACCTGCGTTGCGTTGTAGGCAATATCACACAAGTATGAGATTTAGAACCTCAACTGTTAGCCTGCACGGCTTACGTATGCCCTAGAATTATAAACACATAAGTTAGGGACATATGGGAATTTGTGACGACGACACAGAAGATTTGAATGCCCTAAAGTATACGTGGGACTAACGAGTAGACGATCGTGTCCACGGGAATGAGGGTTTCTTAATAAAATAATTATTAAGGTAAATACGTTTCGTGTTAAGCATTTCTGATTGCGAATAAATATTCAGGCGGTTGTACCATTTAAAATGGTTTAGGAAAATAATATAACTAAATATATTATTTTTAAGTTTGTAAGATTAAAATAATCATTTGTGTGGCAAAATATATTATTTTTATTCGAGCATAAAACCGAGGGTAATTAATATAAATAATTATATTATTTAATAGTTTAGAACGTTTCATAAAGTTTATAAACGTGGTAAAAAATAATATAAGAATATATATTATTTTTAGTTAGTGTCACGGGTTGAAAATAATATAAATATATTATTTTATTAGGAGTCACGGTTTGAGAATAATATTAACATATTATTTTTAAGAATGAGAAAATAATATTAAATAGGTTATAAAACCAAACCCGAGCCTACGGGTTATTTTCCTGGCTAAAACACTTTAATATATAATATAATAATATAGGGTGTAGTTTTTATAAAATGGAAATCATTGAAAAAGTCCCCAAAAATAATTGTAGGAGACCGGTTTCGAACCCGGGTCTCCTGCGTGTAGGTGCAAAGCTTCAACCAACTCAGCCGCATGTGGGATCGCGACAAAGTTGGGATCCGAATGATGTTATTCATGAACATTTTTGTGTTCACCCCCCTTCGAAGTCGACCCCGATTCCAATCCTGAATCCAAACAAAACGATCGCTATAGATCTTAAAAGTATGGGGCTTTTGTTAATCGAAGGTTTCCGGTCTTGTGGGTGATTTTAATTTGAAAAACATCGAGTCTAAGGTCGTTTAATTACAGGTTCAGTTACCGAAACCCTAGATATGGATAAGGAAATCGATTTGATCGATTCGGATAATGGAAGGCGTTGGATTCATAGGGCTATTATTAACAAGGTGATTACGAGTCTAGAGATATGGATTAATTGTATTTAAACAGGGTCAGAGTTGGGTTTCGATTAAACTGAGTTCGCATGAACCCTAGAATCGGGTTCATGACCATTTGTTATTGTAAACTCTAATTAACATAGGGCTTTTGATCAAAGGGTTAAAACGAAGCTAGGGGCAGAATCAATTACCAGAATGAATGTCGGATCGATGGTGAGCGAGTAAAACCGACTCCGACTATGAAGAACTCGATCTCCGGTGTCTGTGACTCCTTCTCCTATGGAATTGACAGGTGAAACAGGTTCAAGGGTGTTCGATTTAGGTGCGTAGGGTGTTTGTACACGAATTGGTAATCGGAATTTGTCAAATCTGGTTGTTCTAATATCGAGTTCGACGGTTTCAAGATAATTACCCATAATTGGGTTTAATTAGGCCATCACGATGTTTTACTCGGTAGTTAAAGCCGTTAATGACATTGTACACTCTATATCAGTTATAATTTCGAACAAGGATCGGTTAAGACTTGCGAATTAGGCTCAAGAACGTCTGTTTTGACTTTTGGGAGTCAACGAAATCGATTTTTGGTGATTAACAGAACTGGTCCCTGTGGTTTCATACTATAGTGTTTAGATATTGGTAGAACAAGTCCCCAAGGTTTAAACTAAGTTACTAGGTTAGGGTTAGGTTGGATTTGACTATGAAAAGTCAACTGGGATATGAGTTTGACTTTGTAAAGTCAACATAATAGTTTAGGGGTATTACACAACTAGTTCCTGAAGTTTAAGTTTGGATTATTGACGGAATTAGTCCCTGAAGTTTGAGTTAAGTTAATTTTGTTAACGTAGTTAACTGGAAAAGTTCGGATTGTCACAGTTTTGTACGTCGCGTCGATCATCAACACGTGTGGGAATGCACGCCACATCTCATACGATTTCGGATGAACAAAGAATATCTCCTCCACAATATTTGTGGCAGGATCTTCCCGAGTATAGTAGACGTATTTTTTAGAAGAAAGCAGATTTTCCAGAATCTGCATTGGAGTTTCACCGACTCTCGTTTCGTTTTTTATCTTTTGTATCGCATTATAAATGTCCTTTTTAATGCAACTACTCTCTGGGTTTTGTTCCCTTATAGCTGCCAGAATGTTTCGTGGCAACATGTTTTGCGAATACAACTTCTTCACCAAAATTTGTCCCGACTGAGACAGTCTCCTCGCAAACGAGTGCGCCTCAAGATGTTGACTAGGATCGTGGTTCTGACTGTCATCCTTCACCGTTAATTTCCAATCACCAGTATTTTCTTGGTACTCTCCCTCTAATTTAAAGGGACAACCTATTTTCTTGCTACCGACACGTCTGACCGTGGCAGTAGACGCACGTTCGCCATGATGGTCACACACAAGCCACACCTTGATAAACGGTTCCGTCGGATCGTCGCCTTTTCTCCTCGATCGTCGGGTGACAAGGACGTAACCATTCTCACGTCCTTTCCGGATAGCCCAATCCACCAACTGTTCACGAGACTGAAAATTCTGGTCAGTTTTATACGACACTTTTTGATGGTTTTGTTCTTCGTCTTCGGAGTCGTCGGTTTGTTGTGTCGGGTAAGAGACTTCACCGTATACGTAGTCGTTCGTGGGATGTGTAAGGTAAGACGGTTCACCGTATACGAACTCGGGATTGCTCAGTGGCTCGTTCAAATCTGGAAACCTTACCCGTTGATTAGAATAAACGTCGGACGAGACCTCCTCCCAGTTCACCTCTTGAACGCCAGAACTTTGCGGGTTGTTTTCGAGCGACTCGTTAGAATATACCTGAAAACCGTAGTTACCATCCCACCACCAAGACATGTTTATAATTTTTGAGAGATTGTTTGAAATTTTTTTGAATGATACGCTCGAATGAGAATTTTGCATGTTAAATACACAAAATTTGGGCCCTATACGCATCGTATAGGGCAATACGGTGCGTATTTGACTCGGGTCAAACCTCGTATACACATCGTATAGGACAATACGATACGTATAGGGTACGAGGTACTTTCTGCAACTAGTCATCCATCACATCGTTATACGCCGCGTATAGACCTATACGTAGCGTATAACGAGGTGATGGATGACTAGTAGCAGAAGGTACCTCGTACCCTAAACTGCATCGTATTGCCCTATACGATGCGTATAGGGTTGGAATGACCAGGTTGTACGAGGATGTCGGGCATAGGAAATTGTGAAGGGCTATACGCATCGTATTGACATATACGATACGTATATGACAAAGTCCAAATAGCAATTCTCGTGTGCCATTAGTAGTCCCCTTATTTTATCCTGTCACCACACCAAATTCAATGACCTTTTTTATAATATTTGCAGCAACAAACTCTAATTTCCTCAAGTTGAAAACAATATAATATTATGAATATAAAATAGATTATAAAATATGTAAACATACAATGGCAGGATATAGAATCAACTAATTTATCATACAAAGGGTAATTAGCGAACGAAATGTACGAAGGCTTTCTACCCATAGATTTGATTTAATATAGGGTTTAAAAAAATGCGGTGGCATAGATGTAAATAGAACGGAAAAAATAAGCGAGCGTATAGGTAGAAAAGGGTATTAAGGTCAATCTCTAACAACGTGCGTTATTACTTATACGTAATAAAACTCATACTTGCATTATTAGCGTATAAACACCAGACTTGCGTTATTATGTATGTGTAAAAAACCTCATACAAATAAACATGCATGATTACGTATGTGTAATAAACCCCAGAGTTGCATTATTACATATGCGTAATAAAACCTCATAAGGATTGCATTAACATGGTTATAATGTGCACTAAAAATTATTTTATGAAAGACCATGGAAGGTCATATAAGCAATTTTAGTATCCCTTTCAACGTGTCACGTCAACTGTAACATCCAGTTTCTCGTACCAACTATATTGTCCGCTTTGCCCCTAAGAGCTCAAGGATTTGTTTTTTGTTGACCGAGTAAAAACTTCCCAGGGGTCACCCATCCCTGGATTATTCCACCCGAGCACGCTTAACTGTGGATTTCTTCTCTCATCCACTAACATTAAGCCCCAAAACGCGTTGTTGTATTTGAGACGTGACATTTCTTATGAGCCCAACATCTCTCCCGTGAACAGAACAGAACGATATGAGATTTATGAAAATAGAAAGATATGCAGATGTTTGCAAGAGATGAGTAATGTAATGTAGTACAACAACAATAACACAACGAATGTCGTACAAAACTGTTAAAGAAGCAAACCTTAGACAATTTTGACATAAAATATATCACCTAAGAATACACAACAAAATGATCAAAAGTGTATATATAGCCTAAAACTAAACTTGTGGATTTTGAATAAGTTTTTAATTAACTTTTAGTTGTGATTGGTTTATAACATAACAAACTTGTGGATAAAGGGTGGGAAGGTTCATTTCACAACATTCTGCAAGTTGATGAGATCACGGAACACAGTGAATTGTTCTACTGTTGTCATTTATATCTTTACCGACACACATGGGTTCACTCATGATGACCTTTATTCCAAGCACGTTTCCTTCCGTATTATATGGGGAGGTTAGTGAGAAGTATCAAATAATCATAAGTTCTTATTCTTTCGGTTTTGCTATACAAAAGGGGTTGCAGCGCAACTTGTTGTCCGTTTATCTGTCACTTTATTGTAATCATCATTTTTATTTAAATCAAAATATCAATACTTTAGGGCTACTCGTATTAGGCTAAAAGGATCTCACTGTAACCATTTATGTAGCTCCATGGTATGTTGAATTTTAGTTTACGCTAATAAATTACAGTTTAAAGTTGTGTTACTCACACACACCCTCTAACCTACATATTTGTTCGTTACAAGAGATGAACCTTCAACATCATTAGGAGTGAGCCTGTGTTTCACACCTCGTACCATTGGGCTACTTAAAAGATTTGAATTAAAACATTCGCATGGAAACCTGAAATTGCGAACCCGAATTATCCGAAAATTCACATTTCCGAAACTTTAGATATCTGTATTTTCAAATTCAGATTCAGATAGCCATTAAAAAAAAATCGGATATTTCGTTTATCCAAAAATCCGAAATATTTTATTTTATTGTTTATAAAATATATTTATGTTTTTCTTTTTTGCTTGAGTTACAATTCATGCAATACAATGAAGTTTGGCGGATGTTTGTTTGTATTGTACTATCAAACTCTTCAGTTCTTGGAAGATAAGATCATCAAAATCTGGATACCACAAAGTTTTTTTTATGGATTTCTCTAGACTTGTAGCAATACAACATACAACTACTGGAATATTGGGTGAAGTTTTAAGAAAATTTGAAACTTTAACAAATAAATCTGCTTGTTTTGACAAATTAATAATAATACTTAATTAGAATTAGAAGTGTCGGTGGCACTTCTCTCCCCTGCTTTACTCAATTGACAAAACTCACCCTTTATTTTATAAATTTTAACTTTAACACTTTTAAGTTTTTCAAGTTTCGAGTTTACACCCATTTAATAAATAAAATTTAATTTTTTCTAAATAACTTTCGTGTTTGTTTGTTTATTAATTTTTTTTTGTCCCAATGTAAATATTGTTAAAAACGGAGTCGTATTCAAAATAAAGTATTTTTCAGGCATCGTGAGTTATATCGTCTGGCAACCGTGAAAAATTGACACCGAGATCGAGACCTATTGAAAAACATCGGTACCATCATCAAACTGTCTTTTATCTATGTTTCAACCTCCACAACTGAGTCGCCGTAATTTCATACGTTTCTTTTTTGTGCTTAGCCACGTTAATGTGATCGCCTCAAACGTTTTAAGTCAACCTTCCGCCGCGGGGCATGGAGAAAAAAAATTTAACCACGTTTCTTTTTTTTTGTTTAGCCACGTTAATGTTACCGCATCAACCGTTTAAGGTCCGGGTTCCGTCGCGAAATGCGGGGTACAATTTCTAGTTGATATGAAATAAGCAATGGAGAGAGAGACTATTTTGGATCAATTTGAAAATTGAAGCTAAATGTTTTATTCTTTTGTTTCGAGTATGAAAGAACAAGTTAACTGAATTACATTTATAAGCAGAAAATATTATTGGTAATTCAGGGATACAATTGAAGATTAAAACAATGATTGAAACAATAACTTGCTTGCGGTTATGAATTTTTGTTCAACATTTTGTTTGCATCACATGATGGGTTTTATAATCCTAACGCGTCGTTTGGATGAAACGACACAACCCTAGACACACTAAAACCGTTCATAACTTGACATATTACATATACTTAACTCTTGACACTTAACAACTTTACAAATAACTCCTAACTATACTTTATAATATTGACAGTAAGACCCATGTACTTAATATTTAGTTTAAATCTTTAATACTCTTCCTTAAACTAAATATAGTTGAAGGAAGGTCTTCAACTTTCTTGACATGCTTTTACAACAACATTGGTTCTTCATTCCACATGAGATGTGCCTCCTGAGTCTTTTCTTTCATCTTATCCTTCCACTTGGTACACTTGTATGCAAAGTAACCATAATCTTCACATTCAAAGCATTTGAACTTGCTCTTGTCTATGTTTTTTTTTATTTGTACTTCTTCCACGTCCTTTTCCTCCTCTGCCACAACTTCTTCCTTGTCCTCTACCACTGTTTTGTTCACCATGTCCTTTTCCTTTGTGCCAACTTTCAAGATGATTACTTGAACCTTCCATCGGGAGCTTTTCTTGATTGTTATCCTCTAGGTTATCTTAACTTTTCAGATGTTACTCAAAGCTATTAACTTTCCTACTACTTCTTCAAATGGCACTCTGCCAATCTCTGATTATTGTTCGATAATTGCCACAATCAATAGGAAGTTCTTTGGAACGGAGCTGAGAAATTTCCTTGCATTTATTTTATCTTTTAGAGTAATATTGAAACAACACAACCCTAGACACACTAAAACCGTTCATAACTTGACATATTACATATATTTAACTCTTGACACATAACAACTTTACAAATAACTCCTAACTATACTTTATAATATTGACAGTAAGACCCATGTACTTAATATTTAGTTTAAATCTTCAATACTCTCCCTTAAACTAAATATAGTTGAAGGAAAGTCTTCAACTTTCTTGACATGCTTTTACAACAACGTTGGTTCTTCATTCCATATGAGATGTGTCTCCTGAGTCTTTTCTTTCAGCTTATCCTTCTACTTGGTGCACTTGTATACAAAGTAACCATAATCTCCACATTCAAAGCATTTGAACTTGCTATGTTTTTTTTATTTGTACTTCTTCCACGTCCTTTTCCTCCTCTGCCACAACTTCTTCCTTGTCCTCTACCACTGTTTTGTTCACCATGCCCTTTTCCTTTGTGCCAACTTTCAAGATGATTACTTGAACCTTCTACCGGGAGCTTTTCTTGATTGTTATCCTCCGGGTTATCTTAACTTTTCAGATGTTACTCAAAGCTATTAACTTTCCTACTACTTCTTCAAATGGCACTCTGCCAATCTCTGATTATTGTTCGATAATTGCCACAATCAATAGGAACTTCTTTGGAACGGAGCTGAGCAATTTCCTTGCAGTTATTTTATCTTTTAGAGTAGCATCAAACTTTTAAACTTCACCTTTATTTAGCCCAACTTACATGCAAGGTCATCAAGGTTTCGTTCTATTTCATTTTTAAGGTTTCTCACTCGCTCCTCAAAGTTTGAAGGCGTGCTTTCTGGACGAAATCAGCTCCAAGGAATAGAACTTTAATTGATTCTCATACTTCTTTTGCACTTGAATATTGTGCAACTTGCATTAGAACGTCTTTTGATAATGTTTGGATTATCATTGAATTTGTTGTATTGGACTTGTTTTCATGTACTTCTTCTTTGGTATCAATTGTTTCCCAAATGCCATAAGCCTTCAAGATTGTTTTCATCAACATTGCCCACGTAGTGTAGTTTGTTTCAGTCAACTTTCGGAACTGAAGTGATACATTCCCTTGCTCAGGAGTTGGTGTTGATATGTTAGACATGCTTTTTTTTTTGTCTTCTTTGTTAGTCATGCTTCATTGCTTTGTAATCCTTTCTTCTTGCTACTTCTCTGATCGTGCCACACATGTTTGATTCTACCACACAAGTTTTTTTCTTGCTTGACACACATGTCTTTCTTTCTTACTTGCCACACATGTCTTCTTTTTTACTTGCCACACAGGTCTTTCACCACACGTGTCACTATTTTGAACCATAAGAGTTGTATCTTGTTATTTGCATATATGAACCACGAGGGTTTATTTTTGACTTTCTTTTGCTACTTGTTTTGTATTTTGCTTATTAGGGTATGTGTTTTCTCTCTTTTTGATAGAAAACATACAAATCAGGTTTTGATCTCACCTACTTTATCCTTTAATCGATCCAGGGTTCCTTATTCAATACTTCTAGTCACAGTTTATGTAGTACTTCTGTCGATTATTCCTTCCAATTTTATGGTTCTAACTGCAACTTCAAAGTCCTACTAACCCTTAAACTATCTTCTAGAAAGAGAGTGTATCCGAGTTTTGACTTTTCCTTATTGATAACAATTTGTATTGTTTGAGTTAGTGATTAGTGCATCGCCACAAGGAAGTCCGTTTGATATCCATATTTTGTCATACCCTTCTGCACCAATTTCTATAAATAATAATTTTCAAATGATCATCCCACTCTCTTTCTAATTTTGGTTTTAGTTTTGATTTGGATTGCAATCAATTTTCGAATTTGATCTTCGTTCGTGATGGTATCGGTGTTTACAAACTCGTCTGATCTTGCGATCTCATTTTTTCTTGCAAGCAATTTTGGTCTCTGTTTGTGCTTCAACTTGAAGATTCTTTAGTTTCGATATCCAATATTCCAATTCTCATGCAGCCTTTGATCAATCTTTCGAGATCCCTTGAATCTTCATGATTCTTTGATACCAATTGTTGGTAATTCAGGGATGCAATTTTAGATTAAAACAATGATTGAAACAATAACTTGCTTTCGATTATGAACTTTTGTTCGACATTCTGTTTACATCAGACTACGCTTAACAATTTTCCAAATGACTCCTGAACTATATGAAACACCACTGAACCCGGGTAGTCTCATAGTTGGTCCAAAACATAAAATACATACTGGAAATCAGATCTATTACAACAGAAGTATTTGTCCAAACATAACGAAATTCACAAGGAAATAGAACTTTTAATCATGATCGTTCAATACTATCAAGCTATCAGAAATGTCAGTCTTCAACGATCGAGCATAGCCTTCAGCCATGCCATTCAAGCTCTCACAACTTCTCTGAAGTTATCCATCTTTAACCTAATGTGCATCCTAAAAGTTAGTTATACATAGTGAGTTCTATATTTACTTTATTAACGATAAACTCCGTTTTTAATTTAATATAGCTTAATTATTAATATAAAATAAGCTTTCTCTATTCTACGTTTTAATAAAATATTCTCTGTACTTTAAATTCTGTAATTTCATAATTTATGAAATCTTTTCGTTTACTATCATTTGTTAAAACTCTGTGATGGTCGAGTTTTCTTTTGTTCATTTTAGCATCTATCTTTATATTTTTATTTGGTTTTGGTTAAGAATAATAGAACTTCAAGCATGTTTATGAATTTCAAGTCTAAACAAGTTAAAAGGACAAGTTTTGGAGGTATTTGAGCATCACGTGGAAGGTTGTTGGAAATCATGGTACCAATTTAACTTTTAAAAAAATAGTTATTTAAAACTTTTAAATAAACAAATGAAATATATTTAGCGGAAGCAATTTATTAGAACCATTGCCAGATCAGATCTGGATTTCTTTCAGTGATCCGATTACACACGCATAAACAATATTAAATAACCAAGCATAGGGTGTTCAAGTTTATACCTTGACGATAACCAGATCTGTAACACCTCAGTTCAACGAACGTCACGTTAGTTGACACGTACACGAAAAACCTGTAGCAAAACGTCACAAGGTTGCGCAGAGGGAGACCCGGTCACAATGGTAGCGCTCGACGGTGGTCCGACGGTGGAGGCCGATTCACGATGGCGGCGCATGACAGTGGAGGTTGGTTGGCCGAACTCGCAAGGAGAGGGAGTGTGGGCGCTGATTTTAGGGTTAGTGGGATTAGTTTAGGGTTTTGATTATAATGTTATATTTATAAACATTATATTTACACACCGGTCCCCTACGTTATTAACAGTTAATACCCCAGTAATAATTAACCTTTAATTATTAAACCGTTATATTTACTAATCATATAATTACTAAATTCTAATCCTTAAATGTTTATCTGATTAAACATTTATTCATCGTAAATAATTAATTAATCAGATAATTAATTATCTCAATCTCCAACAAATATTTCTCTAAATATTTACTCACCATTTATTATTTCTGTCTTTCGTGAATAATATTTAACAATTAAGTATTATATTTTTGTTTGTTGCCTAAGGTGTAACTCTTTGGATCGTACCTTAATAGTAACGTTGACTTAATTGACGATCGGACATCATATATCCAACAATCTCCCACTTGGTCGATTCTTCAAGTAATCGGTTCAACGTAGACTGTGGTGGACGCCTATCCGCATCTCACTACTCCTAGCTAGCTAGTTTTGAAATTAAGATGCAACCCTAAACTAGCTAGTTAAAAAAAATCAATGTAAAATATGTTGTAAAATATAACAAGTTGATGTAACTGTATTCTAGAAGGGGTAACTTTATATAATAGTAACTAAGTTTCATAAGTGTTTCAATTAGTTCACTCACCATAGTATATCCGAGGGTGTATACCGTGTAAAATGCGTATTGAGTGACCTAATTAGAACATTTTTGAAACTTGGTTACTATTCTATAAAGTTATCTATTGTTAGAATACAATTAGATCAACTTGTTATATTATACAACATATTTTTTCATTGATTTTTTAACTAGCTAGTTTAGGGTTGCATCTTAATTTCAAAATTATGGCTCAATTATTTAGAAGCATAATTAATTAACTTATTACTATTTTTTTAATGACAATTTTTTACTTTTAATTACCACCTAAATGTAACTTGTAAGATTTAAACCTATATTATTTTTTTAGACAGCTTATTGCTATATGCATTTGTAGAGACCTTTGTGTTATTTATCTTTATTAATGTTATTTAACTTATTATTACTTTTTGTCATGTATTTAATAATATGTAATGTAAATTAGTAAATACATCTGAATATAAGACGTTTTCTATTTATTCAGACACTAAAAGTTCTGACTATTTATCAAAAGAAAACTGTTATGTTCTCCATACATTTATACTACATATATTAAATTGTATATCTAATTAAACCAAAATGTAAATCAAACTCTTAAGAGAGCCAACCTTGAAAAATAAAATAAAATAAATTTATTTTATTGGTATATTAAAACGCTGAATCCGTATATAGTTTCTCACATCCTTTTATTATAGGACCACACCAGCCAGCAGGTAAGAGTCTACTACAACACAAGGCCGGTCCTGAGAATCCTTAAAACTTTTTGGACCCAGAACAAGTAATAAAAAAATGGGTCTCAATAATTTTTTTATATGTAATGAGTTTAAATATATACATTTTTGTGTTTTATTTTTATTTTGGTTTAATAGTTTAAACAATTATAGGTTTTTGTGGGACAACCTTTTAAAGAGAGAAAAAAAAGAGAAGAGAAAAAAAAATGTGACATATGAAAAATACAGTGTTGTTGCCAATATTTAAACTTGTGACCTTTACATTTTCTAGCAATGGTTTTTCAGTTGCACTAAGGAAACTTTGATGTACATAAATGGATGTATAAGATAAATATACTATTTAAAACATATAATTTTTTTTAAAAAATTTCGGGCCTCTCAAAAGACCGGTCATGGAGCCGTGACCCACCTTGCTACTTCCTTTGGGCCGGGCCTGCTACAACGGTAAAACTTTAACCCTATACGGACGACATGTCCGTACCTATCCCGACGACAATTCGTCGGTATAGGGTGGTTTGACCTATCTCGACGAGTTGTCGTGACTATAGGGGTCGTCGGAAAAGGTTCGTACCAATATGTCAAAGCAGTCGTCGGTATAGGCGTGTCTATCCCGACGACAATTAAAATTAAATTTTATAGGGACGACATGTCGTCAGTATAGACATCATCGGGATATGGTCAGATCCTTGTACTGGTAGGACCATAAATTAGAACATTTTGTAAACTAAATATTGATTATTGCCTGATATTACTAAACATATAATTAAAACATTACCCTAGTTTCTCACAATCTTTAGTATTTAACGACTTTTTTTTTTCATTTTAATTATCGTCAAGGTAATAATTAACTAGAAGCCCACAATGATTTACTTCCTTCATACTGGCGGGCCTCCTTGCTTTTTTTTTTTCGAAAGACTGAATTTTATTAGAAACAGGGAGCCCCCACCACAGAAAACAATAAAACTTAAAATGGGTTGGTCCGTTTGTGTAACTTTTTAGCTAATTTATCATGGAAAGGGCACCTCTTGGTGTTTATCGTTTTGAGGAGTTTGTGATAGCTATAGATGTCCCATATACTGAAAATGACAGTAGGCATTAACTCAGTTGCTGTAAACAATGAAAAGTAAAAAGTGGAAACATTATCTTCCACAATTAATCAGGAAACATCTTTCTAAGAACATTTATTAAAATACCAGGACAAGATATGATCTTTTTGTATTTTTGGATGGTTTAGTATTTGGATTTGCACGAAGTTTTGTTAATAAAATGTAGAAATACGTAACAAGTTTATAAACCACAATAAGTCTTAATGGATGATATAAGTTTATGTTTGACTTGCATACTCATAATTATTTGGCATACATTGCTATGTTTAGTTATGATTGAACAAGTTTAACTATTTTTGACAATGATTGTGAAACACCTCAAACCGGATACATCTCAAAGTTAGCATCAAACATACTAACATAACTCTTAAACTGTTAATCAAAATGTATTACAGCGAATGGTCTTTGGAGTTTGTACCGAAGTGACGCTGCAAAAGATTTACAAGCATCTTATAAGATAGTTTAAGGAGATGATAGATAGTAACAAAGATCAAGGAACACAATATATAACAACTACATACATGTAACTAATTACAAATTGTCATAAGTACAAAAAAAAAAAAAAACTATACGCCTCATATAGGTCTATATGTGACGTATAGTTCTTATTTTTTTGAACTATATGCCACATATAGTCTTATACATGGTGTATAGTTCTTAATGAAGAAGGAGACCAGTCAGTTTCGTATGATCTTGGGTGGCGTATGACTTTTACTCAACCAATTCCCGAGACCATACGACACGTATAAGGCTATACGTGTCGTATGGTCTTGGGAATGGGTGGCGTATAGGTCTTACGCAACTGAAACACTTACATCCCAGCGAATTCCTATACTTGTCGTATAGGTTTATTGTCTACGTTTAGGCGTATGAACACAAAAAATCAGAGAAATTTGGAGATAAAATCTTATAGGGTCTATACGCCTCGTTTAATGCAATACGAGGCGCATCGGTGGTGACGGATTATTGAATTAAAGTTGCTGGGTGTCCGAATAACCAAACCCTTTTTAAATTAGTTGAATAATTTGAGCATGTGAGCAACTATTCTAAACACAAAAATAGTAGGAAAAGAACTTATTTTACTTTTACAAGTTAGCTCTAGGTAGGATATCAATTATGGAATAGAAAGATGTGTAAATGTTTGTGAAAGATGAGTAATTTAGTACAACAACAATAACACAACAAATATCATTCAAAATTGATATATCTATAGAAACAAACCTTAGACAATTTTGACATAAAATATACATAGCCTAAAACTAAAGTTGCACGATGTGTATATTATCTTCTATAGATATTTAAAACCTTCTAGGGCTAATGTCCTTTTGGTTAACTACATGAGATCCATAATTAAGTTCTCAAATAATATTTACAAGTACTCATAGTCTCCTTGGATACCAAAGAAAGTTGATTTCTTTGGGTGGAGGGCACTTCTAAACAAACTCCCAACGATCTTTTGCTGCAGCGGTTCTGGAAGGTGTCATGTCCGATCATGTCAAAGTTATCAAGTTTGGGTCTTCTTTAGCTGCCAAAAGAGTCAAGTGTGCAGCTAACAATCAGGAGGTTGTACCAAGCCATCATAACTGCTTCGTTATGGTCTATTTGGCGAGCATGGAACGATAGAATCTTCAACAATAAAGCAAGCAATTAAAAAAAAACGGTTGATGAAATCAAGGTAAACACCTTCATATGGGTGAAGAGTAGATCGAGATCAGACATGTTAAATTGGTCTACTTGGAGTAATGTGGGCCTGTAAATTTGATAGCATGCATGTAACTGTTTTCTTTTCTTGTATCCATTTGTGCTTTAGCATCTTGCTAGGCTATTTTAATTAATAATAATTCGCCGCATATTAAAAAAAATGTAAGATTGCAGACATTTTTTAGTAAAGTGGCTATGACTTGGGCGTTTTTGTAACAATCTCTTGACTTATTTTTTTTTTCTTTTTTGGTTGCAACTGTGTTTTGTCATTTCCTTTGCGTTGATTTTCGATAATTTCTCAAATAACTTCTAGTTGTGATTTGTCTGATCACGGAACACAATGAACTATTCTACTCTTCTCATTTATATCCTTACCTACACATGGGTTCCCTCATGATGACCTTTATTCCATGCACAATTCCTTCTGTATTATTTATAGGGTACTACTAATGACACACGGGAATTACTATTTGGGCTGTCCGGAGAGGACGTGAGAATGGTTACGACCAGAATTTTCAGTCTCGTGAACAGTTGGTGGATTGGGCTGTCCGGAGAGGACGTGAGAATGGTTACGTCCTTGTCACCCGACGACCGAGGAGAAAAGGCGAAGATCCGACGGAACCGTTTATCAATGTGTGGCTTGTGTGTGATCGTCACGGCGAACGTGCGTCTACTGCCACGGTTAGACGTGCCGGTAGCAAGAAAATAGGTTGTCCTTTTAAATTGGAAGGAGAGTACCAAGAAAATACTGGTGATTGGAAATTAACGGTGAAGGATGACAGTCATAACCACGATCCTAGTCAACATCTTTAGGCGCACTTGTTTGCAAGGAGACTGTCTCAGTCGGAACAACTTTTGGTGACGAAGTTGTATTCGCAAAACATGTTGCCACGAAACATTCTTGAAACTATAAGAGAACAAAACCCAGATAGTAGTTGCATTAAAAAAGACATTTATAATGCGATACAAAAGATAAAAAATGAAACGAGAGTCGGTGAAACTCCAATGCAGATTCTGGAAAACCTGCTTTCTTCTAAAAAATATGTCTACTATACTCGGGAAGATCCTGCCACAAATATTGTGAACGAGATATTCTTTGTTCATCCAAAATCGTACGAGATGTGGCGTACGTTCCCGCACGTGTTGATGATCGACGCGACGTACAAAACAAACATGTATAGACTTCCATTTGTCTAAGTGATCGGTGTGACTTCCACACAACGGTCGCCTTGCGTCGCTCATGCATTTATATCAAAAGAACGGGAGGAAAACTTCGTCTGGGTGCTACTGCAAATAAAAGCAATGTTGCAAAAGTGTATGGAGCCGCGTGTGATAGTAACAGACAGGGACAGAGCTCTTATGAACTCGTGTGATAAAATATTTCCGGACTGTTCCAAGAACCTATGTCGGTGGCACATACACGAGAATATCGCAAAACATTGCAGGGCATCATTTACAGACGACGACTGGGCAAATTTCAAGTATTCATGGTCGGTATTGTGTGGGTCTCCCACGTCAGATATAAACCAGTACAACTTCAACCGGCTTTACGAACGACTGTATGCAGTCAAACGAGGAAGTAAGTTTTTAATATTTAATATTTTAAGTATTGAATATTTATTAAATATTTATTTAATATTTAATATTTTTCCAGGAGTTATAGATTATGTGACTAAAAATTGGTTGGACCCGTATAAAGAAAAGTTTGTATCCGCCTGGTCCAACAGAAACCTCAATTTTGGTCAACATACAACGAACCGAGTCGAGAGCTAGCGTTCGCTCTTAAAGAGCTATCTTAGAAATGGCGCATCAGGAGGATGATATTGATATGCAGCAGCTAGATGATCTTGCACACTACCCATTTCTAGATTTTTTGCCCGATTCAGAGTTTTTTAGCCGGTGCCAGAAGCTTCGGGAGGTGAGGTTGGGCCGAGCGACGGCGGTGGATTGGCAGCTTCTCGAGGAGGTCAAGGAGGCGGAGCGGACGAGGGCCATCATTGGCCAAGGCACTCCCTGGGATCATCTTTTTTGCTTTATCATTCGCCGAGACCTACCGAGAGGTGGTCGTAGAGTTCCTGTCCACGTTAGTCTACAGGCCGGAGGGGCTGGAGTCTTTTCCCGGGGAGGCAGTAGGAGATGACCCGGATCAGGTGGCTTTCCGTGTTTTTGGCCACCTTTACCGTATGACCCTTCGTCAGTGGGCCGTCGCGACGGGCTTGTACTTCGAGCCCGAGACGGTCAAACCGCTTTATACCGAGGCGGTGACGGAGGCGGACAAGGAGGAACTCCTTGTTTTTTGGGGATTGATTTCTGATAGTCCTTGGTTGGGTACCAAGGGGAGGGTCTCAGGGATTAGAGACCCTTTGTATAGATATCTCCACTGGCTTATTTCGACGTCGATCGCACTGCGTCTGAAAAGCCGTGAGTGGTGTACCGATCGAGACCTCTTTTTTTTGTACTGCCTCCTTACAAGCAGGCGGTGCACCATATCCACATGCCTCGCTATTTATTTTGCGTCTGCCTATATGCGACAGAGCGCGGGCTTTTGTATAGCGGCGCGTTCATCACTCATATCATGCGTGCGGTTACACCATTTCATGTGCATGATCCTCAAATGTTACCGCCCATTCCCCATGTCCGATTAGACCGTTGCACGGCCAGCGGCATGCGCATAACGCACCGATTCTCGCAGGGCCTTCGGTTTGTAGGGGCCGTCCAGGACCAGGTTTGGGTCCCGGTGCCGTTGCCGCAGTTGCCGGGACAGGGGGATCCTGATCGATGTCGTTAGGTCGGTCAAAAACAATCCTTAAACACTTAACTAGTAAGGGTAAGAAGAGTATCGTATCCACGAGGAATCAGTGGTTAGTGAAATTGCTTAGTTTGATAATTAGAATGAAAACACACAGATCAAATAAAGATGTAACCTCCTCCAAACTTCAGATTCTAGTTTTATGCAAAACTCAGTTATTTAATTGGACACCACATAGACATAGTGTTGGAAAATCAGTTAAAATAGTAATTAAAGACAGGCTGTTGTCAGCAACCTATACAACCAGTTCCGTCACAAACAAGTATAATTCAATCACCCAATTTATGAATGCCAAGTTGTCCCCTTTAGTCACCCAACCCTGCTACTAGGTTTTGTCATCAACCGAACAAGATCGTAAAGCAAGCAAACTCAAAGCACTCAAATAAACTGTTTAAAATAACTAATACATCAATCTACTCAGTTATTGTCAGAAACTAAATAGATCCAAAAACATAAATAAACTGAATCAAAACATGAAACCTATATGAACCGTCCGTCTGGAGGAAGCCACAAGTGAATCACTCGCTCATGGTGATGGAGATCATCTTCAATCTTCAAGTAGATGTTAGAATCCTCTCAAAATCGCCCTAGGAGTGTGTAGCAAAAGATGGATTCGAATTTGGGGAAGAAACCCCCAATTAAACCTCAAAATCGGCTGTTTCACCCAAAATCCGCGCCTGAAACGTAACCAGTGTAGGCTTACGCTGGGAGGGCGTAGGCCTACGCCGGTCCACTGGAAGCTGCTGTGAAGAAATTACTTAGGCGTAGGCCTACGCTGATATGGCGTAGCCTTACGCTGACCCTCTGATGCTTCTGTTTGCAATTTGCCTTCGGCGTAGGCTTACGCTGTAGCAGCGTAGCCTTAACCTGACCCTGCATTTTGCCCCGTTTTCTCCGTGTCTCTTCCGACTCTTGCATCTCTCGCCTAATATCTTCCAAAATCATACTTTAAGCTTCCAACACCTGCACATGCATGGCTACACAAAACCTTTGTATTCCACATATCAAAATGCATAAATATAACATATTGCACCTCTTAATACATGAAACTTTGGTCACTTATCATATCCTCACACTTACTCTTTTGCGTGCCGAAAAAGAATTATGCAATGGAATCATAATTGAAACCTGCTCTCATAATCTCATACAATTAAAACATAATCACGCATTGACTGTAACAATTGGTATTTCTATCCGACTAAACCCAACCACTGATCTATTGAGCCCCCGGTTCTGTGATCTACTATCCTATTTATTACCAAACAACAGCTTCTCTATGGGTCTCACATTCAGGAAGCTACAACTTAGTCTAATCCCATCTCAAAGTCATGTTTAGGCACGGGTTAAACCTTATAGATTTCCCACCACTATAAACACTAATTTATGAGTTTTTGAAAATTATGGGATTATGGATCGATGGATGCCTGTTTTTGAGCTTTTATTATTATTTTATGAATGAACCTAACCCAGTGGTGTTTCAATCACGCTGGAACACGATATATGACACGTAGGCTGCGGTTCTTAAGCCATGAAGTACATAAGCTTCGGAGCATGGGTGTATCCTTCAAGTCACCATCCTGAAGGGAAACACGTACTCCTAACTTAGTCATCCAATATTGATCACTTAAGTCCCTCCCATGGGTGTATCATTCAAGTCACTATCCCGAAAGGAAACACGTAGGCTGAACTCAATCTCTCAGTTTTGTTTAATTAAGCTCATGCAAGATGGATTATGGATTGCGGGCGTCACCAATTTTCGAATTTATTTTCATAAAAAGAAAGTGGTGTGCCAAGTAATTTTAAAAACTTATAAATTTTTGCTTATAGTGATACCTATCACCTTATGATGACAGTTTCAACCTTGCCGAAACCCCTAACATAAGAACCCTCAAGACATCCTGAATTAATTGTCAATTAACCCTAGATACAATATCAGGATATTTAAGCTCTTTAGATCGGTTGGGCCTACCAAAACATTACAAATCAAACGCGTTTTCTATTTATTATTCAATTTGATCACACAAGCATAGTTTCCAATTATATCTATTATTTTCCATTTAGTTACAAAAATTCTGATCCAAGGACATTTTTGAAACTTTTTTAAATTTTTATGGATTTTTCAATTTTTATATATATATATATTTTTTCTATACGAACTCAGTCTCCCATCCCCACACTTAAACTCTACATTGCCCCCAATGTAGGATGAGAGACGATGAAAATAAATATGCAGAAATAAAACTATATAAAGAATTGGAAAGTACTTAGCTGGTTGCAAGCTGCAACTGTCTTCAATCCAAACTCACACGATCGTATAGCATTTTCTTCGCGATCGCCATCAAAATCTGCTATTGGGTTGCCTTTTACATGAAAATCAAACTCGAACCATCACCACTCGAATGGAGACTGAGTACGGGTGGATCAATCCAAACCTGGAAAAATTAAACTCGAAACAAACCCAAAAACATCAAACTGACTCAATGTATAACAACATAAAACTGACTCGATATAAACCAAAAAACACACACCTCTAAAACTCTACAAACGGGCTAGCATTCATTTGAAAACACGCACACTCACTTGACAACCCATGAAAATTCCCCACACTTGGCCGGCTCACACACAAAACAAAGAAAACAAAGAAATAATTTCCTAACTCACTTTCGTAGGAATCACGGATGCATTTAGCATATGCATCAAGCCTTTTAAACCCCTCGGTAGCCCGAGTGGACGAGTTGAGTCTCGTGAGGGTTTCTATTGAACACACCCGCAAAGTTCATTTTACTAGACATGAATGTAAAACATACCTTAGGCTACCTCCTAAGAGTGCTAAGTTTAACGTCCTCAGCCCGACGCAGTGTACCTTACTTCGGTCATGGTGGTCGGGTAGGATGCTTGCAGTCCTCCTTCCCCACACTTAAATTCCTCTCATCATCCACTTTTATCCAAGCCTTCATAAACAGAGAAAAGAGTTCTTGACCTACATCATGAACTCGCGGTTTCTTCCCTTTCCGCTTTCTCTTTCTGACCCTTTTCTTCCCATTGTCTGGAGTCTCACCATTCTTCATCTCAGCTGACCTGTCAAACACAACACAAGCATTCTCGACTGTGTGATTCACCTTTTCAGGTGATCCACATTTGTTAGCTTTCGGGGTTGGCAAGTTTGAAAATATTTTAAGACTCATTTTCTGAGCCCCAAACCTCATCCTTACCGTTCCCTCAGCACAGTTAATATTTGCTTGAGCAGTGGCCAAGAACGGTCTACCCAGAATGATAGTTGGTTCTGTGTTCTTCACACAATCCAACACCAAGAAATCCACTGGGTAATAAAACTCTCCTACCTTCACAATCACATCCTTTACAATCCCCCGAGGATGTGCAGGAGTCTGATCAGCCAACACCACGGTGGTGTTAACTCTCTGTAATGGACCAAAATCGTGCTGATCATACAGACTCCCTGGAATTATACTCACAGATGCTCCAAGATCCAGCGATGCTCTATCCATTTTAATTTCACCTATATGTATAGAAATAATAGGTGTCCCTGGATCTTGGAGTTTTGGGGGAAAGATACCCGTAAACACAGCATTCACATTAGCACTTAGCTTTACCTGTTCGGGACATTTGTGCCGTCGTTTACGGGTACTCAAACCTTTCAAGCACTCAACACTATCAGAATTTTCTTTAAGTTCTTTCAAAAATGGTAGATTAATTTTATGATTTTCAAATTTCTCCCATCTTTCATCTTGTGTTGGATCCCGTTCACTTAACACTGGTGGGAACACTGGTGGTAACAAAGCCGAAGGGAATGGAATTTTCAGAGATTTATTCACATTTTTATTTTTCATATTATTTTGTGAAATTAAATCCTGATTATGATCAGATTCAGACTCACTATACTCCACCACTCTCTGTACTACTAGTGGTATCAGAAAAATCAGATGAGGGTTGAAGATTTACATCATTTAGGTGTGCACTGTTTGTGGTTTGGGAACTTGAGGACTGATGTGCACTGCAAGGCTTACCTACTTCTTTGATGATGCTTGCAACAACCCTAGTTAGGTTGGCAACTAGATCTACCAAAGCTTGATGAGCTTTGTCCTGGCTCTCCTGTTTCTGCACCACTGCTTGAACCACTTTGGCCATCTCCTTCATATCTGACCGGATGACATCAAGTTCAGATTGATAGTTGTCTTGTTCAGGTGGTCCGCTCGGGTGGTAGTCTTGATTATAATTTTCCTGATAGCTTTGATGCTCAGGACCACCACCATGTGAGTTGTATCTTGGGCAATCTTGAGCCCAATGGCCAGTGATGCCACAGTTACTGCATGGCTCATAGTAATACTGGTCATCATGATAATTCCTGTCTATGCCGACCTACACAAGTGGCACACCCTAGTAGTTCTGATCGAAGAAATAAACAAAATAAACAAAAAATAAAAACAGAAGTAAAGAAAATCTTTTTGGGGTTTTGATAAGAATTAAAATCAACTAAAGACAATAGGACTAAGCGCACCGATTCCCCGGCAACGGCGCCATTTTAATCGATGTCGTTAGGTCGGTCAAAAACAATCCTTAAAAACTTAACTAGTAAGGGTAAGAAGAGTATCGTATCCACGAGGAATCAGTGGTTAGTGAAATTGCTTAGTTTGATAATTAGAATGAAAACACACAGATCAAATAAAGATGTAATCTCCTCCAAACTTCAGATTCTAGTTTTATACAAAACTCAGTTATTTAATTTGACACCACATAGACATAGTGTTAGAAAATCAGTTAAAATAGTAATTGAAGACAGGCTGTTGTCAGCAACCTATACAACCAGTTCCGTCACAAACAAGTATAATTCAATCACCCAATTTATGAATGCCAAGTTGCCCCCTTTAGTCACCCAACCCTGCTACTAGGTTTTGTCATCAACCGAACAAGATCGTAAAGCAAGAAAACTCAAAGCACTCAAATAAACTGTTTAAAATAACTAATACATCAATCTACTCAGTTATTGTCAGAAACTAAATAGATCCAAAAACATAAATAAAATGAATCAAAACATGAAACATATATGAACCGTCCGCCTGGAGGAAGCCACAAGTGAATCACTCGCTCATGGTGATGGAGATCATCTTCAATCTTCAAGTGGATGTTAGAATCCTCTCAAAATAGCCCTAGGAGTGTGTAGCAAAAGATGGATTCGAATTTGGGGAAGAAACCCCCAATTAAACCTCAAAATCGGCTGTTTCACCCAAAATCCGCGCCTGAAACTTAACCAGCGTAGGCTTACGCTGGGAGGGCGTAGACCTACGCCGGTCCACTGGAAGCTGCTGTGAAGAAATTACTTAGGCGTAGGCCTACGCTGATATGGCGTAGCCTTACGCTGACCCTCTGATGCTTCTGTTTGCAATTTGCCTTCGGCGTAGGCTTACGCTGTAGCAGCGTAGCCTTACGCTGACCCTGCATTTTGCCCCGTTTTCTCCGTGTCTCTTCCGACTCTTGCATCTCTCGCCTAATATCTTCCAAAATCATACTTTAAGCTTCCAACACCTGCACATGCATGGCTACACAAAACCTTTGTATTCCACATATCAAAATGCATAAATATAACATATTGCACCTCTTAATACATGAAACTTTGGTCACTTATCAGATCCGCCTATGCCTGATCCGCTACAGGGTGTGGCGATGGAGGATGCGCCGCCGCACGTCGAGCCCATCGATAACCATTCGCCACAACATCACCGACACGTACGTCGGGGTGTTAGGCTGGAGAGGGCTACCCAGACATTGCTTGATGGACTTGTTGTCTACTCACGGCGACAGGGTCGTCAAGTGGATCGCATGGAGGATCTGATGATGTGGGCGGTTGGTTGCTCGTGGATCTGTCACGAGCCGCCGGCATAGAGCCACCCCCACTTCCACTGCCACGTCATTATCCGGACGACCCCGCTCAGGATGAGGCCGGGGCGGGTCAGGATGACGGCGGAGCGGATCTGGCTGACGACGGAGCCGGTCAGGTTTAGTTGTTTTATTTGTATTTTGTATGTTTCGTTGTTATGTATGTAAAACATTTTGATGTATATATTAATTTTTTTGATGTAATACATATAATGTTTAGTTTATTTGTTTGGTTGTAATGTTTAATATTTTGTTTGGTTGTAATGTTTAATATTTTGTTTAGTTGTAATGTAAAAATATAATAAATGTTTAAAAATAATAAAAAATATGTAAATTTGAAAAACAAATCACAAACTTATTTTAACAAAATTATATAAATTAAATTAAAAAAACAAAATATAAATTAAATTAAAAAAATAATTAAATAAAAAAACCTATACGTGGCGTATTGCCCTATACGCCACGTATAGGATTCATAAATCTCAAATCTTCCAACCTTTTGAATCAAAAATATAACCCGTGCCTCATACGTTGCGTATAGCTTAATACGCCACGTATTGGACGAGCCGACTGACACAGAATGACACGTGGCATTCTGTTGTCAGTGACTGAACCCTATACGCCATCGTACTGCCCTATACGAGGGCGTAGAGGCCGACGACGTGTCCAATTAACAATATTCCGTGTGTGGTTAGAATTCCCCTATTTATATCTATTTTATTTATTACGTCCTCTTTTTCTTACGAGTTTCATCATCAAGGGCATGATGTTTAATCAAATCAGATTATTCGAATTTGGAATTTTGAAATATGGAATTTGAATTCAGACTTTTAACATAATTTCAAAAAATTTAACAATCAAATTTATACATAAATACAAAAAAAACATAAAGAGTGTAAGAACTAACAAGATAACTAAAAACTAAAGTTGGATATTATACCAAACTTCCATAGTAGTCAAAATGTAAAAATAAGAGTGAAGAGTTGATGTCGTTTTCAAGTTTGAACTGATAAATGGAATTAATGCCCATAAAAACTAAAATGTTCAATACTTAAAAGGCTTGAAAGCTGAAAACTTGAAACTCATACGATAAAAAATTCTATGTATAGTTATTCGAATAGAATTCAAATTCAAGATATTAAACTCAAAATCGATTTTAATTCGAAATGCTTATTCGAATTCAAAATTTTTATTCAAATTCGCTTCGAATCAAATTTTGAATTATTTGAGTCCGATTCGAATAATGAACACCCCTAATCAAGGGTAAGGGTGAGGTTCAAATGCTAACCAACATTTATGTGATAAACATGATAACCACTCTCAAACATAGTGTTATGTATATGTAATAATTATCATTATGTTATATGTAAACACATTGTGTCACGTATATCTAACATTATTTGGTACGTATACATAAAACTCATAATTTCCATATTTATATTCAAAATATTTATTCAAGATATTTAAATACTATTTTAACAATTAAAAGAAAAAATAATTTATAAATTATGTGATTGTTTTATAGTTGTTAGCATGGTTATCACATAAAAATTTGATTAGTATATGAACCATTCCCTTAAGAATAAATGAGTTATTTATTATTCAGTGATTACGTTTCTCTCTCTAAGAACTAATAGGATAAGTAGTAACTACAACAGTATTACTCTATAGCGACGATTTTTTTACCCTATAGCGACGACTTGTCGTCGGTATAGATGTCGTCGGGATTGCTTCTTACCAATAGCCCAAGATTGTCGTCGGTATAGGTCAGCTTATACCGACGACATGTCGTCGCTATAGGGTCTAATTAAATAATTCAAAAATAAATTCTATACCGACGACATGTCGTCGGTATAGAGTCCAACCCTGTACCGACGACATGTCGTCGGTATAGGTTGACCCTATTCCGACGACATGTCGTCGGTATAGGGTTTTTTGTTTTTTTTATAATTTTTGAAAAATGCCTATAGCGACGACATGTCGTCGGTATAGGTCTTTTCGGTTTTTTTATTTTTTTAATTTTTAATATTTTATCTAGAAATATTAAATTTCTAAAAACAAAAACCTACAAATCATTAAATATAAACCATTCAAACATTCAAATCTGATAAAAACTAATATCCGAAACATAAACCAAACATCTAAATTGTTCGACACACAAACTTGTACGACAAATAAAACATTCAAAACATAAACTTATTCGACACATAAATATGCAAATTATTGAAGACAAACACCAACAACAAAGGCAAAGGCTCAACAACTCCAAGCTAATTTTCATCGCTGCTAGTTCGACGATACCACATTCGACGCATTTCATCCATTTGTCGTTGCATTTCAAGCATTTGTTGATTATGCGTATGACGTCCCTCCTCTCGTCAACCGCAACGAGTTCTGAACTTGCAACAAAATTAAATAAAGTTACATATACATACAAACATACATAAGCATATGAATAAATACTCTCTTATATACCTACACGTCACAATTACATACATACATAAATAAAATCCCAATTAAATAATTACAAACATACACATACAAACATACATATATAAATAAATGTCCAATTACATAATTACAAACATATACATAAAAACATACATACACATATATACATTCATATTAACTAATCATCATAAACACAAATTACACACATACATATAAACTAATCATCTTAAACACAAATTACACACATACATACAAACTAAACATTCAAACTAATAATCATAAACACACATTACACACATACTTACACATACATACAAACACTAATTTACATAAACTAAATTATATAAAATACTCACACATCTAAACCAAATGACCTAAACTAATCATAATTTAATAATTCAATCATACATACAAATATACATACTCATACATACATACACATACATACAAAATCATAAAAATCTTAGATCTAAACCAAATTTCATTACAAATTAGTAATCAAAACGATTATTTACCTTCACAAAACTAGAAATCCAAAAAATGGTGAAATTTGTCCAAAACCTAACCAAAATAAACAAACAAAACTTCAAAATCTTGAAAAAATAGCTAAAATATGAAACCCGGATGTTACCTCACCTTAAATCCTGAGCGTTTTTGTGAAAGTTGCTCCCAATAAATACCCTCTTATATACCTACACATCACAATTACATACATACATACATAAATAAAAGCTCAATTACATAATTACAAACATATACATACAAACATACATACATAAATAAATGTCAAATTACATAATTACAAACATATATATACAAACATACATACACATATATACATTCATATTAACTAATCATCATAAACAAAAATTACACACATACATAAAAATTAATCATCCAAACTAATCATCATAAACACAAATTACACACACACATACACATACATACAAACTAAACATTCAAACTAATCATCATAAACACAAATTACACACATACATACACATACATACAAACACTAATTTACATAAACTAAATTATATAAAATAATCACACATCAAAACCAAATGACCTAAACTAATCATAATTTAATAATTCCATCATACATACAAATATACATACTCATACATACAAACATACATGCATACACATACATAACACATACATACAAAATCATAAAATCTTAGATCTAAACCAAATTTCATCACAAATTAGTAATCAAAACGAGTATTTACCTTCACAAAGCTAGAAATTCAAAAAATGGTCAAATTTCTTCAAAACCTAACCAAAATAAACAAACAAAACTTCAAAATCTTGAAAAAGTAGCTAAAATATGAAACCCGGATGTTACCTCACCTTAAATCCTGAGAGTTTTTGTGAAAGTTGCTCCCAATAAATACCCTCTTATATACCTACACATCACAATTACATACATACATACATACATACATACATAAATAAAAGCCCAATTACATAATTACAAATATATACATACAAACATACATACATAAATAAATGTCAAATTACATAATTACAAACATATACATACAAACATACATACACATATATACATTCATATTAACTAATCATTATAAACATAAATTACACACATACATACAAATTAATCATCCAAACTAATCATCATAAACACAAATTACACACATACATACACATACATACAAATTAAACATTCAAACTAATCATAATAAACACACATTACACACATACATACACATACATACAAACACTAATTTACATAAACTAAATTATATAAAATAATCACACATCTAAACCAAATGACTTAAACTAATCATAATTTAATAATTTAATCATACATACAAATATACATACTCATACATACATACACACACATACATACAAAATCATAAAAATCTTAGATCTAAACCAAATTTCATCACAAATTAGTAATCAAAACGATTATTTACCTTCACAAAGCTAGAAATCCAAAAATGGTGAAATTTCTCCAAAACCTAACCAAAATAAACAAACAAAACTTCAAAATCTTGAAAAAGTAGCTAAAATATGAAACTAGGATGTTACCTCACCTTAAATCCTGAGAGTTTTTATGAAAGTTGCTCCCAATAAATACCCTCTTATATACCTACACATCACAATTACATACATACATACATAAGTAAAAGCCTAATTACATAATTGTAAACATATACATACAAATTTACATACATAAATAAATGTCCAATTACATAATTACAAACATATACATACAAACATACATACACATATATACATTCATATTAACTAATCATCATAAACACAAATTACACACATACATACAAATTAATCATCCAAACTAATCATCATAAACACAAATTACACACATACATACACATACATACAAACTAAACATTCAAACTAATCATCATAAACACAAATTACACACATACATACACATACATACAAACACTAATTTACATAAACTAAATTATATAAAATAATCACACATCGAAACCAAACGACCTAAACTAATCATAATTTAATAATTCCATCATACATATAAATATACATACTCATACATACAAACATACATGCATACAAATACATAACATATACATATAAAATCATAAAAATCTTAGATCTAAACCAAATTTCATCACAAATTAGTAATCAAAACGAGTATTTACCTGCACAAAGCTAGAAATCCAAAAAATGGTGAAATTTCTCCAAAACCTAACCAAAATAAACAAACAAAACTTCAAAATCTTAAAAAAGTAGCTAAAATATGAAACCCGGATGTTACCCCATCTTAAATCCTGAGAGTTTTTGTGAAAGTTGCTCCCAATAAATACCTTCTTATATACCTACACATCACAATTACATACATACATACATAAGTAAAAGCCTAATTACATAATTACAAACATATACATACAAACATACATACATAAATAAATGTCCAATTACATAATTACAAACATATACATACAAACATACATACACATATATACATTCATATTAACTAATCATCATAAACACAAATTACACACATACATACAAATTAATCATCCAAACTAATCATCATAAACACAAATTACACACATACATACAAACTAAACATTCAAACTAATCATCATAAACACAAATTACACACATACATACAAACATTAATTTACATAAACTAAATTATATAAAATAATCACACATCAAAACCAAATGACCTAAACTAATCATAATTTAATAATTCCATCATACATACAAATATACATACAAACATACATATAAACATACATGCATACACATACATACAAAATCATAAAAATCTTAGATCTAAACCAAATTTCATCACAAATTAGTAATCAAAACGAGTATTTACCTTCACAAAGCTAGAAATCCAAAAAATGGTGAAATTTCTCCAAAACCTAACCAAAATAAACAAACAAAACTTCAAAATCTTGAAAAAGTAGCTAAAATATGAAACCCGGATGTTACCCCACCTTAAATCCTGAGAGTTTTTGTGAAAGTTGCTCCCAATAAATACCCTCTTATATACCTACACATCACAATTACATACATACATAAATAAAAGCCCAATTACATAATTACAAACATATACATACAAACATAAATAAATGTCCAATTACATAATTACAAACATATATATACAAACATACATACACATATATACATTCATATTAACTAATCATCATAAACACAAATTACACACATACACAAATTACACACACAAATTATATATATATATATGAATGTAATGTATTCGTAAGTGAAATAGTTATATTCACATGTGAATATGTTTGAATTTCTAAACTTATATGTATTTTGATGTCTTTTTAAAGTGAAAAGAAAAATTACGGGAGTGCTTTTATTTTAAATTATTCTTACAAATTCACCAATAAAGATATGTCATCTCATTTTAACAAACTATCATCGTAAACTACTCTTTATGGTGAGAGTGTTACTCTCCAAACTACCCTCCCAAACTTGGTCTTCTCCCATTTCTTTCGACGGGTTCCAAAACTCGCTAACCTTAACCTGCACTTGCTTACCTGTTTAAACCCGTGATAGTGAGAATGATACCCTCCTTACCCGCTCCTTACCCTCCTCCCTACCTGCCTCCCACTCCTAGTGCCATTAGAATACGTCACATAAAATTTGTTATATTTTATGCATCATATTTTATATTAATTTGTTTCAACGCGTATAACTTTTTAGCTAATTTCTCACAGAATGCCCCCTTGGTTCGACTTTTGAGGAGTTTGTCGTACAGATGTTCCATACTGAAAATGACAATAGGTATTAACTCAGTTGCTGAAAACAATTAAAATGACAAAGAGGAAACAGTATGTTCCACAATCAGGAAACATCTTTCCAAGAACATTTCTTAGGGTGAAGGGGCACCCTACTCGGCTTGGGCCGAGTAAGAAAGATGGAGACCGGGTAAAAAGTATAGACCGCCCTCATTACACCGGGTAGAAGAAGCGAGATTGTGGAATTGGCCGGGTAAAAATGCTGCGCCTATATTTTTGCTATACAATAACATAAAATTTCATTTCATCTCTTTTTATATTTAATAACATAATTAGGAAAGAACATTTCAACAATATAATAACATAATTAAAAAAAAACATTACAAAATAATGATATTTTTTCTATTTTTGGATGGTTTAATAATACCAGAAGGTTCTGGTTTTAAGTAGAGTTGTCTAAAATGCTCGACGCGGGAAACTCGGTAGAACTCGTTCGAAAAAATGCTTGGAAATATGATCATTCGGATTCTGCTCGGTTTGTTCGGTTTGTAAACGAACCGAGCACGAGCAAAGGTACGCTCGCTCGTTGCTCGTTCGGTTTGGCTCGAATTAATTTTTAATATATATATATATATATATGTATATATATAATTAATAAATTAATACTTTATACATTTATAAATAACTCTTTTGCCCCAATCCAACATGGAGCTTCCTATAGTGAGTTAAGAGAAACCCAACTTAAAATTAAAAAAAACCTTTTTAGTAATTACGTTACTTCACTAGTCCACCATGAGAGCCCTCTCATCAATTCAAGTCTCAAATCATCTTTGCCTAAAATCTCTAACCCTAATCGGACGATGCCCTCACAGGCAGCCTTTGCAACTATGCAATTCAAGTCTTAAATCGTCTCTTCCTCTTGGTCAGCCAATCATCCTTTGCGGCTCACGATCAGCGACGCCGAGCCGCTTTTGCGGCTTTGCAATTCGAAGGGCACACTAGACAGTAGGGTTGTCTAAATTGCTCGCCGCTCGCTCGAATTTTGCTTGGAAAATTAATGCTTGGATAATGCTCGTTTGATTTTCCGCTCGGTTGTAAACGAGCACGAGCAATGGTCCGCTCGGTTCGGTTCGGATGGTGAACAACCCTAGTTTTCAGTCCCAATTGTAACAAAAATGAGGATTCATGTTAGGTTAGAGAGTTTTATCATTTATAATGGCTTTTCTCCTGAGATATCGAATGAGCCAGTGACCCGTTAATATACTAGGATTTCTTTTCTAAGTTTTCTATTTTAATATTCCTTTTAACATATACTTTTTTTTTTCTAAATATAACTCGTAATATTCAATTATTCTTTAAAGATTAAATACATAGTTTTATTTATTTTTTGTTTGATATATGTTAATTTGATTTTATTGGAAACCCATTTGTATTTAAAAGAAAGTATTTTTGGTCTTGTAAATATGTCAAGATACTTTTTTCAATATAACCCGATTTTCAAAAAAAAAATTGTATCGAAATTTTAAAAAAATTGTGTGTTTAGATATTTTTTAAAATTAAAGTTTACAAGTTATTTGATTAAACCATGTATAAATGTATTGTGGGTAAAGGTCGCTTCGTATTTGAACATTTGATTAATTAAAACACGTATAAATGTATTTCTAAACCACAAAAATATAAAGAAACTAATAAACAAAATTGTTGAAATCAAAACAAAATATAGACCTAAAATTTTAAAGCAACAAACAAAACTCTAAGCGATTCTCCTACCACAATACAACGACTCAGATTGCAAGATTTAAACATAATGAAACCCTAATTTACACTGTAGAGGATGAAATGAACACGTTTGATCTTAGAGAGAGAAATATTTTATGAAATATTAAAATGGATTTATAAGACACAAGATCAATATCACTGAATGATGGAATCAAACAAATAAAATTAAGAATTCAACTATATTGGGAAAACATGCAAACAAGCATAATTATGAAGCTTTTAGTAAAGATAGATAGATACTTCTTTGGACACAGATAAATATAGATTTACATTCTACCAAAAAGTCAACTAATTAAAACAGTGTTCAAAACACATAATCCTCGTAACAAATATTCATGGATGCCAGAAATCGGTTGATGTTTAACTATTCAGGGAATAGTCACCCTGTCCTTCTATGCTTGACTGACTTTTATATGTCATTATTTTTTAGTCAACAATGTGATAATGATATACGTTGTAAAATTGAGAGAGTAAACATGGAGGTTGAAAACATCTTAATATCATATATTTAGACATAATGCATGAGTGAAATTGCATTTCACGTCTCATATTTCAAATATAGTTTACATGCATTGAGAAAGATATTCCGGTTTCTATTCATCAACCCACTTTCAGGATGATATGCTAGATTTGATATTCAAGGCACGGTTGCTCACGCAAACTATTATTTAGTAAATCTGTGAGCTGGTGGTTTCAATGTTTCATAAATGCAGCAAAGTAGTCTTAAACTGTTACAAGTTCCATTTAACCAGGCTTAGATTTTGAATTGATTTTTCAGTTAAAACCCTAATAAGATTATTGGATCCTATATAAAGTATTGACGAACCAGCTAGGTTACTAAGAGCACCTCCAACGCAAGGTCAGATGGTGCATCACGTTGCAACCGGACAAGGAGGACAACACTCCGGTTGGAGTTGCTTGTTCGCACGCATTCGGTGGGCAAGGCGTCCGGTTTAATTTTCCGGATGAGAGTGAATGCAAATGTGGGCCCAAAAATATAATATAAATATTATTTTTTTTGTTTTTCCAACTGTTTTAAACACCTACTCTCACACCAACTCCAACCCCTAGCGACACTCAAATGTCGTTCACACACTACAAAGAATTGGGCCAATAGTGGCGATAAATGTCGCCGCTAATGCCCCGAAATGTCGCCGCTAATACTAATAGCGGCGACAGTCGCCGCTAATACTCCAGATGTCGCCGCTATTACCTGTAGTCGCCGCTAATACTCCAGATGTCACCGCTAATACTCCTGTCCGTTTTTTACAGTTTTTTCTGCATTGTCTTTATTTTCAGTTTTCTAAAACAAACATAATTACAAAACCTGCATTTTTTTGCTGAATATAACATAAACATAACCATAAAATTACTAATATATAAAGTTAAAACATAATGTAAAGATTTTTGACCCATTTAAGTTATTCCGAATGTTAATACAACATAAAAACTAAACAATTAATCTTCATCCATATTGTCGTCGCCCTCGTCGTTGCCACTGCTACTTTGTCCCATTTGTGAAAGATTAAACTTGTTAAGTTTATCTCTAAAAGTCGGGTCGTCGAACAACATGTTAGTTAGTTCCTACAATTACATACAAATTTAGTTATTACATATATATGTCTACATAAAAGTTTCAAGTCAAAACAATTCAAGTCTAAACGGGTCAAATGATTCATTTTACATATATATGTCTACATACATAGAACTTTCAAGTCTAAACGGGTCAAATGATTCCTTTTACATATATATGTCTACATACATAGGACTTTAAAGGCTAAACGGGTCAAATGATTCATTTTACATATAAATGTCTACATACATACAAGTTTCGAGTCTAAACGGGTCAAATGATTCCTTTTACATATATATGTCTACATACATAGAACTTTCAAGTCTAAACGGGTCAAATGATTCATTTTACATATATATGTCTACATACATAGAACTTTATAAGCTAAACGGGTCAAATGATTCATTATACACATATATGTCTACATACATACAAGTTTCAATTCTAAACGGGTCAAATGATTCATTTTACCTGTGTGTAGGGGAGTGTAGGCTGCACCTGCGACTGCTCAAAAGAATCCGGCGCTTGAGATGATGAAGGTTTAAACCCAATCCCTTTAATCCATCCGCGCCGAGTACCTAGGACCTTTTCAAATGCATCGACTTCGTTCAGTCCAGATGAAGAAGTCCCTTGATTTGTTTGAGTTTGGGACTCTATCTCCATCTTTAATTGGGACTGTTTTTAATTTCACAAAGATGATTTAATACACATACAAATACATATTGAAAATTATACTTTAAATAAATACTTACAATTAGTTGCTCTGCTTCGCTGTCAACCGTCCCATCTTTACGTGTATGAGCAGCGCGGTACGTATCTAGTCGACTCTGAGCCTGTTTAACCTTAAATATTAATTATTTTACAACAATAACTACTATATATAAAACAAATAATACATGTATATAGATATATATACATATATATATATATATAATATAGCATTACTTTTTTATAACAAGAACTACTATATGTCGACGTTCCTCCACGGTTTACGCATACTTGCTGTTTACGATTGACTTGGTTAACTTTTGAACGTTTTTTATGTTTATCCGAACAAAAATGTTCAATAGCTCTCTGCCAATTATCCGGGTGCATCCCCTTTGGGACGTTAACCAACGCTCTCGGGACATCATCAAACCATCCAACCTTTTTAAATTGATTTGATGCATTGGATTTGCGATCTCTGTATCGCTTTTGATAGATTGAATGAATGCCCAACTTTAACTTTGTGCGGTCGGTGCTCTCATGAATCCGATTAAGATCGAATGATTTCTATAAATTAAACAAGAGAAGTTAGTCAAGTAAAATAATAAAATAAAATATAAAAGAACTTAAATAAATCATTTACCGAAAGATGTTGGTACATCGCATTCTTCTCGGCGTCTGAAACTTCATTCCAAGAAAATCGATCAAACGCGATGTTCCGCCACATATACAACCCCACTTCACGAGTGATTTAGGGCCTGGAATCAACAAAGACAACATGAATGAGGACTCTTTCATACATAGCCATGGAGGCAGGTTGTATGTGGTGAGTACAACCGGCCACGTGCTATGAGCCGAACTCATGTTACCAAATGGATTAAAACCGTCAGCTGCAACCCCTAGGCGAACATTTCGAGGTTCCCTCGAGAAGTAAGTGAACTTTATGTCAAATTCTTTCCATGAAGATCCATCAACAGGATGACGCATCGTACCTTCTTCTGATCGCCCAGTACTGTGCCATATCATATCTTTTGACGTGTGCCTTGAACAATACAAACGCCGTAGTCTAGGGGTCAAAGGAAAGTATCGTAAAACCTTGTGAGCTACCTTCTTGCCCTTTGTGTTTGTATCGACCCACCGACTCTCATTACAAACATGACAATTATGCAATGAGTGGTGTTCTTTCCAGAAGAGAGCACAATCATTTTTGCACACGTGTATCGACTCATATCCCAAACCAATCTTCTTTAGTGTCTTTTTGGCTACGTAATGCGAAGCGGGGATCTTATTGCCTTCTGGATGTGAAGATCGCAACAACTCGAGTAGCTCATCAAATGAACTATTAGTCCATTTATTCTTCACCTTGATATGCATAAGCTTTGCTAAAAAGTCAAGGGAAGAAAAATTAGTACATCCGGGATATAATTCTGATTGGACTTCCTTTAACAGGTCTTCAAAATCATCACAGACACCGCTACTCTCTGTACCCGAGTTCCCTTCGTCGAGGTTAGTATCCTCCTCCATAATATCTTCAATAACGCCGGCCATATCGTTTCCTGGCACAACATCATCTACAACTACAACTTGAGGAATTAAACTTTCACCGTGATAGATCCAATCTGTGTACGTCCGACAGAAACCCCATGCATACAAATGAAACTTCACTTTTACCCAGGATAGCATTACCGAATTCTGACATTTGGTACACGGACAAAACACAAAGCCTCTTTTGTCGACATGATCTTTGCACATCTCGATAAAAGACTTGAGTCCTTTTTCATACTCCTCTGAGCTACGGTTTAAATTTTTAAGCCAACTTTTATCGACAACCATGATGAAGCTGAAACATAATTTAAGGTAATCAAAATGGTCCAGACAATGACACATAACTAATAAGACAATATGCAAGTAAATCTTATGACAAAATCAGACAATGAAACATAGTCCAGACAATGACACATAAATTGTGTAAGATATATATTGTGTAAGAAAAAATTTGCTATACAGGATGTTAATCGGTTACTTTAGGCAGCTGAAATTGAAGTCCCAGGTTTTTTGTTCTTTTGAGTTGTGTTTGTCTTTATGTATGATTTAATTATTTGTTATATCTTTGTACTCTTATATTGTCTTTACTGTATTTACTCACAGCTCTTATGGTTTATACTTACTTGTTGTATCTATAATACAATAACTTTAACAAACGTTGCTCAAAAATACAAGAACCAAAATTTTGTTTCTATATTTGTTGCAATAAAAATTTGGTTTTCGCCTTAAAGGTAGACCCTACAATATAAGACCCTAATGGGTTGTGGTGGGTATAGTTGTTTACAAATGTACTAAATCTTAAATTGGAACTGTCGGTGCATCAAGAATTTGACCATCTACCATCAACCCCACTATGTAGTATTCCACTTACATATATATTTTACAAAGTTTACAAATGTACTAAATCTTAAATTGGAACTGTCGGTGTCCAATGAAGTTATTTCAAGTGGGGTTTTTTCTTCAAGAATGGCTACAACACACCAAGATTCAACTATCAAAATTATCATCAAGAATCTATGTCACTCTTATGGATGGTCTTATTATGTTTTCTGGAGCTTTGACCAACCAAATACACATAATTGTCACATGTATACACCCTAAATTACAAAATTAAACAATAAAAAAGAGTAAACATACCGTCTTCGGGAGGTAAAGTGAGTTGGCTCTCCAAGCAAACTGAAGATTATCTGGGTTGATTGAAGCCTATTTGTTGTTCCATTCGTTGCTGTTGGAGAAATACAATGTGATGTGAGGATTTGGGTGGTCGGAGCAGGGAGTCGGAGGAGGCAGGGGTGGTCGGAAACCGGAGTCGGAGCACGGAGTCGGAGCATGGATTCGGAGCAGGCAGGGGTGGTCGGAAACCGGAGTCGGAGCACAGAGTCGGAGCAGGGAGTCGGAGCAGGCAGGGGTGGTCGGAAACCGGAGAAACGGCGGTCTTCGTCTTCGAGAGGCAAAGTGAGAGATAGGGTGAGAATGGAGGGAAATCAGGGAGGGACGTAAGTTATTCCCGCTAAAGGGTATTAGCGGCGACTGTCGCCGCGAATGCTAAAAAAAATAGACCGTCCGATTAACTTCATTGTAACCGTTAGATGGTGGAGACACGGATCACGAGCAATAGCGGCGACATTTCTGGGTGTCGCCGCTAATGGTGTCGCCGCTATTACCTCGTTTTCTTGTAGTGACATCGACACCATCACAAGTAGTGAGTGCCTATGCTTCCCCGTCGGCTAGAAAAAAAGGGAAATTAGTCGTGGAACATCCTAAGTCAAGGGTTCAATAGAAGTGGTCCATAGAAGAGGACAAGCTTCTTGCTCAGGATTTTATTCACAGTTCTATGGAATCGCAAATTGGAAATAGCCAAAAAATAAACGATTTCTCAATGCATATCCATGATTATTTCAATGAGAATTTAGGGTTTCAACATTCCTCGCTAGCATATGATTTCAAAACCAACTCAAAAGTTTGGCGAGCAATTGGTCTGACGATCAAATCATCTCTCTTGCTAGGGAAGAGTACATTGTTGCCATTGGAACTAAGTTTCAATACGAGCATGCGTGCAATGTCGTGAAAGGACAGTAGAAATGGCACGAACCAGTCTCCTTTAAACCGAAGAGGACTAAGACTTCAGCTTCAGGGGACTATAGTACATTAGCTTCCGATGGCCACTCAACCCTGATCAACCACAACATCAATTGAGGACATTGGGATCAGTCTTTGAGACAATCCAGATGAATATCAGGAACTGACTCGTCCCACCGATCAAAGAAGTCAAAGTCAAAAAAAAAATGAAAGAGCTTGATGAGATGCTGAAAAAGCTAGTAGAATTCGTGAACAAGTTTAAACAACAAATTCACCGCTTCCTGTTTAACCAAGACATTAACATACTAATGATGGATCAAAAGCACATAGATCCAAAAAAATTGGCGACGCACATGGCGTTATGTGAAAAATTAATAAAAAATATAACTTAAAGTAATTTTTAATTATCAAGTTATATAATTTTTAATTTTTAGTTTATGTAATTTTTAATTTTTAGTTTATTTTAAGTATATTATATTAGTTTAAATAATACGAAATATGAAAAAAATAAGATTATTAATAAAAAAGTATTTTTGGTTTATAGAAAATAAATATAAAAGCATGTGATGATGTGAAAATGTAGGAGTGTTTCAAAAAAGATAAAGTGTTGAAGTAAATATGATTGTTTTTAAAATATGAGTGGAATTTGATTTGGTAGCTGATAAGACGCTTATGGTTTGGTTTTTCGCATCCACAATTGAGGATGCTCTAAGAACAAGTTTTCCTCTAGAAATACTCCGAAAGTACTTGCAAACAAAATACATAAATATTATTGAGTCATTTTTTTTATTTGTAGTGAAACGCACCAAACCGGGTAGTCTTATAGTTAGCACAAAACATTAAAACATAGTTCTTAAACTTAGAATCATTTAATGATCAATTAGATAAACATGATAGCGGAAGTCTTAAACGGTACAAGTATTCATACAAATTAAAACATAAACTGTTCAATGTTCATAACTGGGGAATGTCAGTCTTCGTTTGGTTAGCCCACAAAAGTCCATGCAATCCTAGCCCTCGCAACTCTATTTGCTTAATTTACCCGAGTTGCATGTTAAAAGTCAGATATACTGGATGAGTTTTATTTTACTTTAGTAATTAAACACTTCAATGTTTTCTTTCAAAACAGCTTAAATATATAAAAATAGTAAAAACTTGTTTTATAAAAATAATTTCTTCCATTCAAACCTTCTAAATTCCAAAGCGTGAAGCCGTTCATTCTTAAAATCTTTTAGAGACATTCATGCTAGCTTTCTTTTCAAAACATTAACATTCAATTAACATTCATGCTAGCCTTTTCATTCATTCATTTATTCTTTCATTAATTCATTGTTCCGTTCTCATTCTTATCATTGAGTGAACACGCACTCGAATGATACCATTGCATACTAACCGTCCCAAGTCCTGGAGGCTTGGAACGATGTGCTTTCACGAATGCAACACTCCTCTGTTACTTATCAAGAGCAACAACGTCGATAAATTAGGGTATCGCCGCTAATTGTATCGCCTTATTGCTCGTTATTCTTGTAGTGCATGCACATTTAGTCACACACACATATACATGCTACCACACAATTAAAACTCTATAACACTTTTATAAATAATTATATACATGGCAAACTAAGTTAATAACACATAATGGTCATAAACACTTAGTAAAACACCATTCTTTTATTTTCATTCATAGCATGCACTTCATCTCAAAAGTTTAAAAGGGAAAATGGGTAATAGAAACTCACCTGTTCTGATCTTACTATGCGGTACCTTAACTATTCGGACTAGGCGAGATGCTAGGAATTTGTAATAAATCAAAAAGTGAAAAACTATTAACAATTGCTACAGTCGTGTAAAATAATGTCGCTAGTTGGTGTCGTTGGCAACTAGTATCGTTTAAACACTTAGTGTCGTCGGGCAGTGTCTCCTGGTGACAATGTCGCCACGGGCAGTGTCGCTAGAACTTTCGTTTTGGACTTCGTGTCGTTACCATAAGTGTCGTTTACGTGCATGGCGACACAGTTAGTGTCGCCATAAAAGGAATGACACGTGTCCCAATCATTGGTGAGCCTCGGGAGACGTATCGCATCATCCCCTATTAGTGTCGCCTGATTAATAGTGTCGTCCCATGAAGATCTTCATCAACAAGCTTGTTTTTAACCAAAGCTTCAAACCTTTTACGTTCAAATAATTTGTTTAGCTCCCATGAAGCTAGATATGGTCTTATTTCATCATTTTACACGTAAAAATCTAACATTTAAGGTGAAAACCCTATTTTAACCCTAAAGACTCATTTCAAAGAAAAACTGAGTTTTTGGTTGGAATGATACCTCAAAGGGTCAATGTTGCTTTGTTAATCTTGTTCCAAATCGTATGAGGACCAAATTTAGACTGATCTTGAGCAAAACCTTGAATGTATTTGAGTTTTTTCTCTCTCTAGAAACCCACTATCTCTCTCTACGCTTTTTATGGAAGATGGTGTGAATGATCATAATGGAGGCTCCATATATGAGGGTTCTAGGGTTATGGAAACCCTTTTGGCCGAGCCCACCCTTCAAACCCATGATCCTTTCTTTTATTTTTTTTTTATTTCGGCCCATTACTTAGTTGTCAGTTCGGGTGTTACATGTAGGTGGTTTAGGAAATTGATTAGAGCTTCTAGAACGTTTTTGAAACATATTTGGTTTCTAGTAGCGGTGTAAACAAGCTGACCCCGAACTTTACTAGGCTTGAGCTTCGTTTAACTTAATGTAAGCTCTAGCTCGACTCGATTCAAGCTCAAGCTCGGCTCGTTGGTAGTTTTCATGCTTGAGCTCGGCTCGGGCTTAACTTGTTTGTTAATTATTAATTAATTTATATATATTTATTATTATTTTTATACAAATATTATTATAATACTTTGTAAAAATAATATATATTATTTAGTTATTCTTATCATAATTTTATATATACTAATTATTATTTTATAAATCTATATTTAACATATATATTAAAAAGTTATATAAATAATTGGTTCGTTTAGACTCATGAGCCGGCTCGAGCTCGGGCTCGTTTACTAAACAAGTTTTTTTTAGGCTCTAGCGTTTTTAATCTCGATCGGCTCGATTAGAGTTTTAGCGAGTCAATCTCAAACAGCTAATGAACCGTCTTGAGTCGTTTAGTTTTTAAGCAATTTGCTATCTATGGTGGCCAAGCTTTTACTAAGTTCAGAATAAAGTAGTTTTTAATCTCATAAATATAAAAAATATGTTATTTTAAATACATGTAATTACATCAGAACATCGACAAAAACAACTAAATTTTGATTTTTTTAAAAGTTACAAGTTAATTATCGGATAAAAATCAAAGTAAACATTAAACTAATTATTGAAAAAGAAACAAAAGTTCAGTTTTTTCAATCCCTTAATAAGCTAAACCATCTATAAATCAAAGAAAATTCATACATTATTATTGGCCTACTAGTTTTACATTTTTCCCCGACACCTAAACGAAGCCATTCTGAACTAAGTTTCCATCATTTATTACCATTCATCATTACCAAGGTAAATTATTAGAACACAGGAAGTTTCCATCATTTATTACCATTCTTCATTACCAAGGTAAATTATTAGAACACAGGAGACGCTGGTGATGAACAGATCGTGTCAAAGTTATTGGTTACATTATTCCAACCACCATCGAGATTAACGAGTTCTTCCCAGAAATCGGGGGATCTCAAAGGATTGCCATTGATGAAGGTTTCATCATTAACGTACTTGAATTCCTCAAACAGTCCCATCTTTGTTTCGATTTGATCATTGTGTTTGGTGGTAGGACCTTGATCACATGAACCATTGGTTTCTACTTGGTTCAATAGTGGCATGGCGGGTGCTGCGGCTGAAACATTCGAGGTCGAGATGAGGGACTGGAGACTCTCATTGTCGATAGTGTAATTTGACCATAAGTTTCCTTGCCATACTTTAAGGACATCAAGACATGGTAGATACGGTGGTGGAACTTTTGTGGGTGTTTTATGGATAGAAGAAGGTGAAACAACAATATGGCCTAGTTGGATTGAATGGTTCTTTGGTTTCTGAACAAGCCTGGCTTCTGCTTCTAGTCGAGCAGCCTCCCATTGAGCCATGTGGTTGAGTTTGGAGCCTAAGAGTTGGCTGCCACTCTTTGGTTTGTGGGTCATTGGATCAATACCCATTTTAGTCATCCTCTTCTTGATGTGTGAGTTCCAATGGTTCTTGATCTCGTTATCGGTCCTTCTTGGCAAGTGAGCAGCAATAGTTGACCATCTAAATGCAAAACAGGTAACATTATATGAAGATTGTGTTTATAATATGGCTACATATGTCTCTCTATAATGACAAATAAAAACGTAACTCGTGTAGTATCTAGTACCTATTACCAAGAAGAGCGTGGAGTTGGATAATGGTCCTTTCTTCTTCCAAACTGAACTTTCCTCTTTTGATATCTGGCCTCAGGTAGTTCGTCCATCTTAACCGACAACTCTTTCCACATCTCTTAAGCCCTACATATCAACAAAACAATGTATATTTAGCCAAAACAAATTACGCAAATAAATTAACTGGGATGCATGCATGGGAGCTAGGGCAGATAATTACCGGCTTTAGCAGGCAAAGAGCGCCAACTTCCATGGCCAAATTGTTGTATGTGGGAGAGAAGCTTTCGATCTTCTTCGGATGTCCATGGGCCTTTCTTCATCACGACTCCTAACCCGACGATGTTACCATTGTTTTGCTTCGTCTTCTTCTCTGATCTTACCATCGTAATCTAAATTCTCTAAAACTTTAAAACGCACCTTATTGTTAGATATGTGTTATATGAAAGGGTCTTTAGGTATTATGTTCAGGACACAACACAGATGAGACAGAGAAAATTGAAAAGGAAACAGGAATTGATATTGAAGTGATAGGTTGGTTGATTATCCGTTGAAATGAGAAGACTATATAAGGAGAGAACGGAAGTAATGTCAACAATAATAGCCACATACACCTACAGAATAGACATAATTAACCCCAACCATATAGTACATTCTAATTAAAACGCACACATACATATATACGTATCTATATATATATACATTTATTTATACACATGCACACGCTAACAGTTTATCAACAATAATTGTTGTTTATAGCTACCAACTTTTATAACTCAAAGCAGTGATGAATAAATAAAACTAGTTGATTTAAAAGCCCACGTGTTGTTGCGGGATCGTATTCTCTTGATTTCGACGCGTGTTGTGGCACGAGTTTCGCCACGATCCCAAACATCAAAACGCATAAAAAATCTAAGTTTCCCATGCAAAAAAAATATTATTCAAAACAGTTAAAAAAACCCATCATCGGCGCGCGTTGCGGTGGCAGGAACTATATACGCCTGGATCTCAACCATCAAAACACGTGTGCGAGAACCTAAGACATAAAATATTATATAAGGCATCAGTAAGAAAAAAAAAATCAAAAACGAAAAATAGCAAAAAAACAAGAAAAAAAATCAGATAAGGGGTCTGGGAAGAGATTCGAATCCGGGTGCTGAGGGTAGAAAAACACCTTAACCAACCGATGTTCAACCGCCGGTTCCCGGCCCAACCGGTCGGGTTGCTGCAGGCCCGTATTCAGCACACATACCCGGATCGCCCAAGTCTCCGGTTCCCGATCTGACCGGCCGGTCCTTGCCCTTAACCAAACAAACCAAACCACATTTGTATTTTCAAAAAATAATTTAACCACTCGTACATGTCAAGAACTTTTTTTTTGTACGACCAACAAACATATAATTGCCTAGGTACTCCGTACGGGGTGACCCATTGGTAAAAGGCCACCGCCAGCTAGCCCAACCCAGCCATACGGAGCCTTTAAGCGCCCCAAGTTATCTCCAGTTCCGGGGAAAACCCACCCGCCCGAAAGCCCACTGGTGGTAAAACCCGGACGCCCTCGGGATCGTACCGGAGATCACAAAGATCCAGGTCTTCCTTCATTGAGCCACCATGCCCCTTCCAAAAGTGATGCTAGTGGGGATAGTACCTGGGTCGTTTTTAGAGAATCCAGGCTTACTACCACTACACCACGTTAGAAGTTGCTGTCAAGAACTATTCGCTAGAACTTACTCTTTAAAGTGGCTCTATAAGTACACCCCCCAACTACTAAGAACTTAAACTAGCTATATATAATCGTACATGCCAATGGGGTTGGTGGCCCATTGGTAGAGGAAAATCTTCTAGGAACACTAAGGATTGATGAGATCATGATTCAAGTCCCATTCACATAGGAATAAAGAGATTTGCCTTTCAAAAAAAATATATATAATCGTACATGAACAAACTCTCATTTAACATGAAGGTGTTTGCACGAATGTGTCATAAACTCATAAAGGTGTTTGCATGGTATGTGGTATGGAAACTCAACTAATTTAACATTGTGCAAATATAGTATGTTTGATTTTTACTTGGTTAAAACTCAGGTAAGTTATAGAAATAGCAGATTTACATAAATGGTATCCTTAAGACCCCAGCCACAAAAGGAAAATTGATTTTCTGAATGATTAACGGGACCGGATAACGAGTCGATCGCCTTACAAAATACTAAAAAATACAACAAAAATTCAAAGTATCGAAGTAACTTCAAGCACAACCTCTTAAATATTAAACATTTAACTAAGACAAGCAAGTTTAACTTTAAAACATTAGTCAATTTAAACAAAATGTTCCCACGACGACATTCGTGGGACATTAAAACCCGTGTTCAAAACTAATTACAATTACTTAATATTTATACTTGAAGAAATTCTATAAGAGATCAAATTCTAAGATAACTAAATAATTGAAATAACTCTAACCGTTAAACCTAAACATTTAAACTCCAAATTCATCATCACTTCCTATTTTTTTTTCCATCCATGTTAACAATAATCCCCCTAATTCTCATCTGGACCGCCACGATCTTCACAAGATCTTCCACACCAAGTAGATCGGAATATTTTCATTAAGCATTTGCTTATGCATCGTGAATATTTCCCTCTTCCAAATCATTGTCCTGCTAGAATAGTAGCCATCACCGTCGTTCTACTGCTGGTCATCGGCTCACTTCCATCGTGAACAATGTCACAACCTTCTGCTGACTCATTGATTTCACATGTTTCTTTAATTGTATTGTTAATATCGTTAACCTGTTACTCCTTTTTTTTAGTTGGTCCCTTAATTTTTTTCCTTTGACCGGCAACTTTATGTTGATTTTCTTTCTCGTTGCCTTCTTGATTTGCCTTGAGTCTCGATTTTTCTTTAAAATTCCACACATGTTACTTCATATCGAACCACACATGTGGATGTCACTATCACTCAGATTTTCCATTTCACCTTCCTTGCTTAATTCATTCACGATTGCACCTTGTAGGTTTTAAACGACCGGTCCTGATTTTATTCTTGGTTCTTTGTTCCTTTTTCTTGCTACTTGCTTTTTTACTTCGGGATTCTTGCTACTTGGTTCTTACTCCTTGCTTCATTCTTTCTTGGTTCTTGCCTCGTTACTTACTGCTGTCTTTTCCTTCTTTTCCGTAATTAGTATTCATGTGCTTGCTAGCTTGCTTGTGGTGCTTGCCTAGATGCTTCATTAAATGACGTGCCTGCCGGGGTTGTGAAAATCGGTAAGCATTAGTCGGACGGTAGGGTTCCGCTTAGCGATTAATAAGATTTAATCAGATTGGAATACTTTTTATATGTAGTTTTTCAAACTTTATTTATTTATGCATCGATATGATTATAATACTTCAAAGTTCAAACATAACAATTTTTATATGTAATTTTTCAAACTTAAATATCATCTCTTCTCTCATTTTAAAATTACATATTCAAAGCCAGAAACTGGCCGGAATTTGCCCAGAAATTAACCGGCTACCTATATTTTGGTCCGATTACATGAAATTGTATATATAGACTGGCGATTATTGATTAATCGACTATCAATCCCGATTTTTACAACACTTGTGCCTACTAGTTTACCTTAATTTTCCTATTTGTAGTGTTAGTTTTTCACCTATATGCTAGCTCCGATCGTTTCATTTTCTTTGCTCTTGTCGAATAGAATTAGTCGTCCTCCATGCTAGCTTACCTCTTTAATATCTCCATTGTAGCCGTCACCTAAATATTTTTCGTGACCTGCTTTGTGCCTGAACTTCCGAAATTGTCGCTCCTTATTCTCGATCTTTCTCCGTTTTCTCTTTTTCTTTCTTTCTTCAATAGTAACAATTCAGCAGCCAAAGGACTATCAATCCCTCTAAGCTCTGATACCAGTTGTACCCCCAAGACAGGATTAATATGAACCGGACAAAATGAACAAAATGAACACTAGGTTTTTGAAGCAAACCGCTTCTACTCTGACCTAATTATTAAAACCTTTGTTCCAAACTAATTCTAATCCTATTCCAACTATAACATTATTAAATATCGAAAGAACTCTAATCGATAAACCTAAATATGTAAAGTCGAAAATCGAACTAACTCTTTTCTACACCATTGAACCTCTAATGGAATTATGCCAACATGAGTTACAATTTATTTGTTCTTTTACTTTGGGGCTTTTTAATTCTTCTATTTGCTCATACGTCTTCACTTCTAAATACATCGATTTTTGTAGAAGAGAGTGACAAGAGCCATGGCGTCGCAAGCTTCTAAATAAATATCGTGGCCGATTTGACCACTTTTAAGGTTGTGGTAGTTTTTTTATAGAAGTTGTTAAACTTAGTAAGCTTGTTGTTAAAGTCCCGCCATTTACCCGAGACCTTGTCGGCGTTATGGTATTCGACCCTCCCCATTGCGGCGTGAAATCTTTCACGAACACGTAACCAAAAATCCTTTCTTTTTTTGATTATTTCGTCCACAAATATATAAAAGTTATTAAAAATTATAAAAAAATTACATAACTGTTTTATTTGTAAACTTATTTCCCTCATAGAAAATCAAAATTCAATAAACATATATTCCTAAAAAATCTTAAAACAGTTTATAATTGTTTAAAACACCTCCTAGTTGTAGTTCATTCATCAATACGTTTTTTCTTATAATTTCTTATAAACATCTATGTGAGCTAAGTTTATAAAACATCAACTAGTAACATATATATATTTAGGTGATTTTACAGGAAAAAAAAACCAGGTCATAATCATATTTAAGTTATCTTTTAGATCTATTTTATCTTTTATTTTAATTGGGAAAAAGCTTTTCCGACGACCCAATATCAACAACATGTCATCGGTATTGGGTTAATCTATATCGACGACGTTTTCTCGGCCACATTTTACGCTTTCTAAACTAGTTCACAGTATAACGAAATTATTGTACGTGTAGGGACCCATCTTTCACTGTGTGTAGATTTTCATCAATTTGGTTAGGATTGTAATTTTAATGCTTCCAGAATACTTCTTACCTTCTTTTACCATCCTATTCAATGAAAAATAATTTTTTTTTTTTGCAAAAACAAAAACAACAAAGAAATAGCAGGAGCATGTTGTCACATTCTTTAAGTATGCAACTGTTCTAGAGTGACGAAAACATCGAACCTAATGCGTTGTACAACTTTTACTGCAAGGGTTACACTTGTTTGGTTGGAATATGAATTCCCTCATTAACAGCTTGACGATCAAATGTACTGAAATTTCTCCAGCGAACGTGCAAAGTCTACATTGAATGAATAGTGATAGTAGTTGTGATGGAGAGCTGGAGCACAAAACACAAAAACACGCTTTGAAAGAATATATCAAACGGATCACTTTCATAGTACAAATGACGTTTTAAAATTTTAGAATTGTCAAGAAAATGTCAATATCAAACAACTAAATAATGGAGTGAATTTGTGATAATCATGGTGCACGGTGTTTTTATAAAAAAAATAAAATCAAATAAAATCATAAAAATTAGGAAAATGCTACGACGGTGTTGAAGAAAAAAGGTTGAGGCTCGTGTTTGACACGATTCCCTTAAAGCATATTTCGCCCGCTCATGAAAATGTTTCTTAAGATGTACAACAGGTGAAAGCAGTAGTACTGACGGAGATGACCTTAGAGACTGAAAATTCATATAAATTTGTTGGATGTAGTTGTATGTTTTATAGTGTTCTTGAGGGTATACGACGTCCCTCAAGATGTGGTTCAACTAGCAACTTCCAACTAAGGAGAAAGAGCTTGGAGGCGAGTTCTCGGATGAGAACACTCAAGGAAGAAAAGGATCAGATTTGGACTCCATTCACGTAGCAAACTGTATCAAGTTTCAACCATTATGTACTAAACGAATCAGATCTTAAACCATGCAAGCTAGGGTTTCGGATGAAGTTCTCATGGGAATCAAGTCACAAGTTCTCAGGAATGTTGGGCCTCAAGGATAAGTACTCGGCTCGTCCACTAAGCCCAAAGTATTCTACACATGAACTCGGTATTCGGCCCTTATGCTCTGACCAAGTACTTGATGTAATCCCGGTACCTAGTTCTCGTTTCTATATCTAGTGCACGACACGTAAACGAGAATTCCTAAGTTCTAGGGAAATTATAATCACGAGTAAATTCTAATGTTCTCGGTATAGGCTAAGGAAGGAATCCATTATATGGATAGTTAACGATTGAAGTCTTAAGAGTTGTGTTAAATACATATATACTTGTGTTGTGCACGTATTAAAGCCTTCAGACCTTACTTATGTTCAATACACATATCACGTATCTCAGGTGAGTTCAAGAATCCCTATTTTTGTTGTTTTAGGGTGGTGTGAATACTCAAAAATTAAACGTTTATAATATATATACTTCAACGTTTGCGAAGAAAGATAAGAAATAACGGTTTATTTAACTTTACGTTTTATGAACAGAAAGATAAGAAAGAATGGTTTATTTAACTATATGTTTTATAAACAGAATGAGAAGAAAGAAAATGTTTATTTAACTATATGTTTTATAAACGGGAAGAGAGAAGTAAGCCAAATACATTGTCTAATTTGTAAGAGCATGGTTACCACCTGAGCAAGTCTTGAGGTAGTAATGTAATCCCTGAGACTAGTGCTACCCGAAGTCGATATTGCGTCATGGACCGAGACCATGAGTACCATGTGAAAAATCGGGACAATGCTCGGTAGGGCACTGTAATGGGGATGTTGCACAACTGGTAAAGAAGAGTAACGACAGTTGCTCTGGTGACGACAATTACCTGAGAAGTCCTGAGTGGACACAAAAAGTGAGTATCGGCCTTTAGACGTTGAGCCTTAGGGAACAATACTCGCTGAGAAAGAAAGAATTCCTTCGTGGAAACGAGTAGTCCTTTGTGGACACGAGTAGTCCTTTGTGGACAGTAAAAGAAAGAAACAAATTGTAGGCTAATAATGTAATACCTTAGGCAAATCCCATATCATTCTGTTGAATTCTGTGCACGGGAGAGATTCTTGGTTCATAAGGAATGCCCTACCTCAAATATCATCACCACGTTTTGGGGCTTAATGTAGTGGATGAGAGGAGAACTCCACAGTTAAGCGTACTCGGGTGGGAGTAATCTAGGGATGGGTGACCACTGGAAAGTTTTTGTCACACCCCCAAAATCCACTAACGGAGTTTTACCGTTAGGAGCGTGACATTCCAGGATCTCAGTCATTAGTTACTTTGAACGACTCTATATGAGTTTAAGAAAACCACTAGTATTGCTCATAGTCACGATGCAATACTAGTAATGAAAACACTGATTTAATGTAAGACTGCGGAAGCGAAAAGTTAAATGAAAAGCATGCGCCAAAACAGTCGCGCCAAAAATAAATAATTCAACAATAAATAAAATAAATAGTTCTTGAGTTTGAAAATGATGGACTTCGAATGCATGCATGCCTTAACTTGTGTTTGTACTTTAATGACCTGAGAAAACATGCTAAAACGTGTCAACACTAGGTTGGTGAGTTCCCAGGTTTCAATGTTTGTAAAGTTTACTAGATAAAACCATTTACAATTTATATCATAGGTAGCTAACCTAATTACATGTTACTAAAGCGTTTCGACACCGAAGCTGACTGTTTATGTTTGAACTGCCTCCTACCATGACTATCATGATCAATGGTAAATGTTTAGGTCAATGTTACACCCGTTCGACTACCTGTCGTGTTAGCGCGACTAACGCGGGTGGGGCTTGTCAATGCCCAGTAGTACTACTCAAGATTACCTCGCTATCCCATATATTAAACGGTTCGATATGTAAGGACTTACATGATATGTTTGCGCTTAGTACAACAAGTGATATAAATGAAATGTAAGATCTAAATGTTTGTACCCATGTTTTCTCCCCCAAGTTTAAATCATAAGAAATGGGGCCGTGAAACTCACCTTAGAGTGCGTGCGAAAGAAAGCGAACTTAGAATGTTTGACGACTAACTGCCACCTATAAACACCGGTTTATAAGTGTGTGTTTGTGCAAGGCGATAGGAACCCTAAGTATCCAAACAGTCTCATTGTTTTAAGGGTTTATAAAATATTTATTAGTTTGACTAAGTTTGACTAAGTTTGACCAAGTTTGACTCGACGACCCGTTGGTGACCCGTTTAGTGATTAAATGTTTGACTTACATAACAACACGCTTAGCACACAAATAATTCACGTTTCATGCTACCTAAGTCATAACTAATTTAGCATGGCAAGTTATGTTTACACAATGCACGTTCAACAAAATTCCTACTTTTAACAATATATGAACACCAGTTTGGTTTCAATAGATTACATCATCTCTAACATGTTTGCATGATCATGACATGTTTATCTACACATACTAATGCATGAAAAATCATTACAACATACACTTCAAGTCTAGACATCAAGTTTCAAATTCTAAAAGTTTCTACTTTTAGTAACCTATGATCTAAGCATGCTATTTGTATCTAACAACACTTTAACAAGCTTCATTACCTTCATAATAACATACTAGTATCATTTAATAATGTCATGCACGTCAAGAAATCTCACATTCAAAAATCATCTTTCAACAAAGTTTCCTCTTTTAGTAAGTCGTCCATTACACGGTTTGTTTACACAATTAACACGTCTAATCAATCCCAAATCTTTCAACTAATATAATTATAACTATATTAATCATAATTCATGTCTAGCATGCATCTCCTATACTTCACATAATCAACAAAATTCAATTTACACATCGTATAACAACTAGGGTTTCATATACGTTCATAAAATCATCAATACGATACAACAATATCAAACAATTAACTAATTCATTATCATATTCGAAATCATTAAGTTTGGATAATCTAGGGTTTCGATCTCAAAAATAATAATGAAATAACGACGGATTTTAATAAAACGACTTACGTAGGAACGTTAGGAACGTCGAGAGGAGTACAAATACGCGTTCAATTGCAAGATCGGAGATCGAATCGATGGCTTTTGGGTGCCTCTTGGTCTCGGCCGAATGGGGTGAGGGGTGGGAGATCGCGACGGCTAGGGGTGGGGTAGGGTTTATGCTTATTTTTTTTAAGTTCTTTATATAATACATGCACTAATGAGTTTTTAAGTTGGGCTTCAAGTTTAATTAAGACCCATAGGCTATTATTATTAACTAACACTTAATAATAATTAAAACTATCAATTATTATTTTTATAAAAAAAACTCTAACTTTTATAAAAATACTACATACGATTAACATTCGATAAACATGCACGATAACCAGAATATTTACATAGTTCACGTTAAGTCACGTAATCACATAAAACTCATATAATTCATATTAAATATAAATTATTAAATGTTTATAATATTAATCTTGATTAATCACCAACGTTCCGGGTTAGACTCGAGTGTGATCCGGTAATTCTACGGATTGCCGTTGTGTGTGAAATAACTGACACATTTAATTAACCTAATTAAATGACATGCACGTGTGACTAACTGAGATAACTGAGTTTGCAATGAATAATGTTTGAACTAACGAGGTTTGAGTTAACGGAGTTAACCTGAAATTGTCGGATGTCACAGTTTTCACCCAAGCAACCATATCGTTCTGTTCAATTCTGTTGACACGAGTAGTCCTTCGTGGACAGTAAGAGAAAGAAACAAATTGTAGACTAATAATGTAATACCTTAGGCAAATCCTATATCGTTCTGTTCAATTCTGTGCACGTGAGAGATTCTTGGTTCATAAGGAATGCCCTACCTCAAATACCATCAACGCGTTTTGGGGCTTAATGTAGTGGATGAGAGGAGAACTCCACAGTTAAGCGTACTTGGGTGGGAGTAATCTAGGGATGGGTGACCACTGGGAAGTTTTCACCCGAGCAACCAAAAACAAATTATTGAGCTCCTAGTGGACAAAGCGGATAATATTAGTGGTATGAGGGGCCAGATGTTATAGATGGTATAAGAGACAGGGGTCGGTCTGGAGTGCCAGCAAGGACGTTAGGCACCGTAAGGGGGTGGATTGTAATATCCCACATCGGTTGAGGGGGGAGAATGAAGCCTTCTTTATAAGAGGGTGAATACCTTCTCTATCAAGACACATTTTGCCTTGGTAAGCAATTCGTCAGGTGAAAACAAAACCGTGAGTTCCGGGATGGGCAACCCATCGGGGGCAAAGCGGAAAATATTTTGGTACAGTTTGCTTGGGCTGTTACAAATAATGTATTATTTAACAGAAAAGAGCACATAATAATTAAGTATTTATCAGCACGTTGTATTGTGATTTATATACTTAGTCGTATAAATAAGGTTTTTTATTAAACGACTTTTATATGATTAACATGAGAAAGAAATGTTTTATGCTAAATGTTTTGTGAACTTGAACTCACCTGCTTTAGTTGACTATTTTAGTATGTACATCATGTAGAAAATGTAAAGAGAAGATATGAAGCCGCAAGGGCTTAGTAGATGATGGTTATATGGCTACAGCTGATCGAAGACTGACATACCCACGATTTAGATTATGTTTTCAGACAATGAAATTTAAAGTTTTAATTAACTCCGAATTTGTAATAGACTTACGCTGTTTGTGTTAATGTTTATGTCAAGGTTTAAGAACTATGTTCATGCCTGTTTGTGTTAACTATGTGGTACCCTGTTTGAGTCCTTTCAAAATGAAATCAAAATATTTTCCTTTTGAACTAATGTCGATCGCATAACTTTTAAAATCAACTTGGTATTCCTTACTTTTTAAAGAAACTTTTTTTTAGTTTTCTGAAAATATTTATTTTAATTTTTACAAAAACAGTTTTAATTTTTATTTTTTCAAACACTTTTTTTAATTTTTTTAAAGTGTTTATGAAACATAAATTTTTTTAAAATGATTTTTTCTATGAGGAAATTGACAAACTTTAAATGTCATTTTCAGTGATGGGAAATAACAAGTAACTGAGTACATATAGCCTAAAACGGACTTAATTATTAGAATTTCGTATCATTAATGCAGTTCGACAACTTATGTTAGATCAGACTCGCCTCTTTGTGTCTGGTATTTTTTTAATCGTAGTAGTTTGGATGCTTATAAATTGTAAAACTTCGGATATCAGTTTGAGACACATCCTCATATAACGACGTACGTGTACACCATGTTATGATTATATTTGTGTTTGTATAAACTTTTGTAGAAATAAATATGTTTTGACATGTTATGTTTCTCATTATCTTATTGTTATTGTTATTATTCGTTCACTTTGGGTTATTTAGTACTCAACATTGTTTTAGGTGACAGATTTATGGAATTTCTAGTAACTAAAAGAAGTAAGAAATTGAAATGCATGAAATACAGGGACTATATTTTAATTCTAAAAACCGTAAACTATTAAAAAAAAATAGTTTAGGGTATAAAACAGGGATATATTCGGTCTGCTACGCTAGGCTAACCTGCTGGTGGCCCAGCATCGTCATTTCAATTTAACGTTTTGGCCCATATTTGTTATAAGCCAACATAATTATCAGTTGTTATAATAAGTCAACATAAATGTAGTCTTCGTCTTGTGGTTTGATTCAAAAAAAGAGGTTTCGTATACTTTGTAAACTTTTGAGAATTTGTATACTTATATTTCATTTTTTTTACTATTCGTCTCTGAAAGTAACAGAGACTAACGTTTTATGTTAACTCACACTCATGTGACTCTCATGTGAGGGATATTATTGTGGTTTTAGTCCATCAGTATTAAAAGAAATAAAAAGAATTTGAGCCCAGATCTTTCTAAAATAGACACACAGAAGCACCGGTGAAGTATTCATCGTTTACCAATCTCGTTCACCGCCAACACCGGCGACCACCACCACCATCTTCCTTCCTTCCACTGCAGCACCACAATCAACACCACCGTAATCATCCAAGCTTGAAACCTTCCGCCACCCCAACCAACTTCTCTCCTTGTTCACTTTTTTACGACAAGGAAGAGAAAGAGATGGTTCGATTTGTGTTCATTGTTGTTGTCAGAAGCCATATCTGAGCTATTTGATGCGGAGATGGTTTAGTTGATTGCAAAAAAGCACCCATCACATCATCCTAACAATTGCAAAAATCTAGATCAGTGAAAATGCATCGATCCAATCATTGCGTATCAATACATATTAGCATAGAAATCAATTAATATGGATACGAGAATACTGATACTCACTTAGATCATTGTGGGACCAAGGATACGTCGAATGAATCACCACCATAATCAATAGCAAGTCAAGCGATCTCGAACACCGATGCCGACAGTGACAACATCAACTCAATCTCATGACTAAGAAAATCACAACGGCATTTCAAAGAAAGCGTCCACCCGTGGAACCTAATTCACAAACAGTTAGGGACTGCGTCAGCCGATTTATGTTAGGGTTTAAAGGAACGAGGAATTTGAAGCATGATTTAAGTTGAACTGCAATTTGTGGATCAATGAATGAAGTTTGTTGAGGTGTGCCTAGGAGTGAGAGAATGTCTCGGTCGGAGGTGGTGGCGTGGAGGGTTTATTAGAGTTGAATTTTTGAATTGGGAAGGAATTGGGGGGTGGTGGGAGAGGAAGAAGCAACGGGGAGGGAGAAAGAGAGAATGAATACGAATTTAAGGGGAAGTGATGATGATAATGGAGCAAAGTAAAGAGTAAAGGAACCTTGAGGGCTTAATTGCATGGACTTCCGGGTTGCTCTGCTGAAGACTGACGTCCCTTTTCTCGATAGTTTATGTTTGAACAATGAATGTAAGTTTAATTGTTATTAGATTATAAATGTTTAATTCAAGATTTTTGCTGTAATAGATTTTGAATACCAGTTTAAGAGGTATGTTATTATGTTCTGTGCCAACTATGAGATATACCTATTTTAAGGGTGTTTCAAGAAAACTAAATTAATTTAATGAATTGAAAATAGCTAAATTTGTGGTAAAATGAGTGAAAATCCAAACACGTCAAAATGGTTTGATTTTGTTTAGAAAGGTTGAAAACTTGCGTTAAAGCTAAAATGAACAAAAGTTAGATGAGGGTTATGATTATAAGATCTTGGGTGAGTGTCAGACCTAAAATTGGTGATAAATGGGAGTTAAATAGATTACTAAACAAGTTGTTGGTTTAGGTGATCAAGTTGTAAACATAGCTAGTGTGGAAGACAAGCCGGAGTCCTTCATAGCAAAATGTAAGTGTTTTGCACTTACTTAGTAATGATAGGTGGTGGTAATGACACATATTTAATTTACATTTTGGTTGTTCGAATATCTTGTATGTGTTCCGTTGTAAGTTGAATTTGGGAAAATTACATATGGGGAAAATATACAAGGGTGGGTGTGTGGTGTTTTAATGAATTAAGTTAGTAAACTTATTTGATGACCTCACTTTGTTGTTAATAAATATAGAAGGGGAAATTACATATGGTGAAAATATACAAGGGGAAATTACATTTGGGGACCTCACTTTGTTGTTAATGAATTAAGTTAATAAACTTATTTGATGTATTGGTGAAATATGCACATAGAAGGGTGACATACATAGGCGAAATATTTGTACATGAGTATAATATGTATATAAATGGGATGTATACATAGGTGAAATATGTATACAAATAGCGTTATACATGGGTGTTACATATATATGATTGGTGATATATACATTGGTGGAAGATGTATATAAATGATGGCATACACGATTGTAACATGTATGCAAACAACGAAATATTTTTTTATAAATTTAATGCGTGATTCAGTGTATGAAATTCATAAGAATCTCATAGAGGTGTTAAGATAATGTTTTTAGGTGTTTAAAACATTTATAAAATGTTGTTGGTTTCTTAAAACGACTGGGGTCGAGGCAGGAGGTTTGAAAACGTCGAAACTAGAGAACCGACCATGTTGGCGTCACTACTAGAAAACTGCAAGTTTTCCTACAAAAATTTCCCACAAAATTTTTTTTGTGGGAAATTTCAACAACATTCCCACAAAATTCCCACGAAGATGAAACCCTAAACTTAGTAACGACTTTCCAACAAAATTCCGAGAACAAACACGTTTGTGGGAAAACAGTCGGAAATTACCCACTAAATTCCGACAAACTTATATTTAAAAATAAATTTGTGGGAAAGTTGTCGGAAATTCCGACCGTTTTCCCACGAAATAATATATTTTTTATTTATTTATCTTATAAGCATATATAATAGAAATGTATTATATTTATAACATATATAGTGTTTATAATATACTCTTTTATATATTTTTTGACAAATACATATTATTTTAGTTTTTTTTCTTTATTATTTTCTTCTATTAACATTTTTTTTATTTAAACATGCGTATAAGTACGTGTATGTGTGTATCCGTATGTATTTGCATATGTACATGTATATATTTGTCCATACGTGTGTGCGTCTTGTTGTATTTACAAACATATATATATACAGACATTTATATAATAATAAAAGATTGTTTTGAGTTATGTGTTTCGATTGGGTATACACACGACGTCGCACGTACGTATGTGTATAATACGTACAAGTTGGAGAAAGACAAGTAATTTAACGTATAATTAAGTTACACAAAAGATGGAGCGAAAAAGTTAACGTTTAACCGTCTAAAAACGAAAAAATATATATTTTGGTGGGAAAACGGTCGGAATTTCCGACAAATTTCCCACAAAAGAGTTGAGTTTTGTGGGAAAGTTGTCGGAAATTCCGACCGTTTTCCCACGAAATAATATATATTTTTATTTATTTATCTTATAAGCTTATATAATATAAATGTATTATATTTATAACGTATATAGTGTTTAAAATATACTCTTTTATACATTTTCCGACAAATACATATTATTTTAGTTTTTTTTCTTTAGTATTTTCTTCAACTAATAATTTTTTATTTAAACATGCGTATAAGTACGTGTATGTGTGTATCCGTATGTATTTGTATATGTACAAGTATATATTTGTCTATACGTGTGTGCGTCTTGTTGTATTTACAAACTTATATATGTAGACACACTTATATAATAATAAAAGATTGTTTTGAGTTATGTGTTTCGATTGGGTATACACACGACGTCGCACGTACGTATGTGTATAATACGTACAAGTTGGAGAAACACAAGTAATTTAACGTATAATGAAGTTACACAAAAGATGGAGCGAAAAAGTTAACGTTTAACCGTCTAAAAACGAAAAAATATATATTTTGGTGGGAAAACGGTCGGAATTTCCGACAAATTTCCAACAAAAGAGTTGAGTTTTGTGGGAAAGTTGTCGGAAATTCATATTATTTTCGTTTTCCTTATTTATAACATATATAGTGTTTAAAATATACTCTTTTATACATTTTTCGACAAATACATATTATTTTAGTTTTTTTTCTTTATTATTTTCTTCTATTAACATTTTTTTTATTTAAACATGCGTATAAGTACGTGTGTGTGTGTATCCGTATGTATTTGTATATGTACATGTATATATTTGTCTATACGTGTGTGCGTCTTGTTGTATTTACAAACATATATATATATATAGACACACTTATATAATAATAAAAGATTGTTTTGAGTTATGTGTTTCGATTGGGTATACACACGACGTCGCACGTACGTATGTGTATAATACGTACAAGTTGGAGAAAGACAAGTAATTTAACGTATAATGAAGTTACACTAAAGATGGAGCGAAAAAGTTAACGTTTAACCGTCTAAAAACGAAAAAATATATATTTTGGTGGGAAAAAGGTCGGAATTTCCGACAAATTTCCCACAAAAGAGTTGAGTTTTGTGGGAAAGTTGTCGGAAATTCCGACCGTTTTCCCACGAAATAATATATATTTTTATTTATTTATCTTATAAGCTTATATAATATAAATGTATTATATTTATAACGTATATAGTGTTTAAAATATACTCTTTTATACATTTTCCGACAAATACATATTATTTTAGTTTTTTTTCTTTAGTATTTTCTTCAACTAATAATTTTTTATTTAAACATGCGTATAAGTACGTGTATGTGTGTATCCGTATGTATTTGCATATGTACATGTATATATTTGTCCATACGTGTGTGCGTCTTGTTGTATTTACAAACATATATATATACACACATTTATATAATAATAAAAGATTGTTTTGAGTTATGTGTTTCGATTGGGTATACACACGACGTCGCACGTACGTATGTGTATAATACGTACAAGTTGGAGAAAGACAAGTAATTTAACGTATAATGAAGTTACACAAAAGATGGAGCGAAAAAGTTAACGTTTAACTGTCTAAAAACGAAAAAATATATATTTTGGTGGGAAAACGGTCGGAATTTCCGACGAATTTCCGACAAATTTCCCACAAAAGAGTTGAGTTTTGTGGGAAAGTTGTCGGAAATTCCGACCGTTTTCCCACGAAATAATATATTTTTTTATTTATTTAAAAAAAAAAAAACAAGCCTTTGATGGATCGAACCTGAGCTAATTGGGTAGATTTGGGACAAGTGAATTAAACCACCAGACCAGAATTATTTCTTGTTATTATTTCAATAACTATCATATATATAGACATTCCGTAAAATGAAAAAAAGTATTAATAAAACCCTAGTTTCCTTTCTTTCTCTAACTCACTCCCATTTACGGCTTTACGCAATCGCACCAGCCCTCCGAACTCCGAAGCCGCTGCCACCGGTTGCCACCCTTCCAAATACATACGTATAGACAAATAACTTAAGTTGATACAATAATTGAAAATTTTAAGTTTATGTGTGGTATCTCAGTCAACTGAATTAGCTTTTTCTCACGTTCTTTAATATGTATGGGTATCTATCCTAATAAAGGAATACCAAAATGGACAAGTGGTGGACAAGTGGCAGCACCACATTCTCTCTCACAAATGTTTTCCCGCCCATTTTCTTTTAACCCATTTTAGTAATACGCGCGGGTCATACCTGCCCCGTAACCCTTCCCTTAGATCTAACTTAAAGCTAAAACCCGTTCCCTGATTCATTCGTTACCCTAATCTTACAATCGCCTCCTTCTTACTCTCATAGACTGCTTCGTCTTCAAATCTTCATACGGCGGCTTATATTCTGATCGATGGCTTCCCCTTCATAAGGGATTTTGATTAGGGTTTTTAATTGTCGTTCGTTGTTAGAACTCGACGGAAGAGGTGGTGTGAGCTACGAAGGTTAACTGATATGGTGAGTTACGTTTTGTTCTTGATTACTATCTTACATCTCCGATCTTCTCCTCTTTTACTCGCATCGTCGTATTTGGTGATTCTCAGGTGGTTAACTGTGACGCCTATTTGGTCTTCTTGCAGAGGTATTGGACTTTTTGTGATGTTTTGGATTTTGATTTAAGTTTTATTTCTATGTGGGTTTTGATTCATGCTTGATTTCTAGGTTTTTGATTGTTTGTTTCTCTGAATCCATATTTTGATGATTTTCATTCAATGGTTTTTGAAATCGTATCAGAATTTGGGCTAATAAGTCTGTTTCTTTCAATATTACCTTTTTTCAAATAAGCCATTTTTTTTGCAGAAGTTGTTGAGCAAAAGAGTTTCTTTCAAAGCGTTATTGTTGAGCAAAAGAATTTGAAATTGATTTCAAATTGGTACTCTATGACTTTAATTTTAATACTTGAATGGATGAAACTTAAGTAAAAATTAAATGTTATTTTCTATACTTTCACATGTAATTTGTACACTTTTCTACTTGACTCATGTTAGGCTCCCTTTTAAAACAAATTCCTGAAGTTCTGCAGAATTTAGTTTTTGACCTTAACATTTACCTTCTAGATTGGTATTGTAGACTTCCCCTCGTCAGGGATAGGAAATACACATTTATTTGCTTAATTCATTAACATCAAGAACCTACTAATGGAGAGTGAATCCATTCGTACATCTGATTCATCTATCCGATTCTTTAGAATTTGATCTTGCAGTTTTCGAGAGCAGAATCCAAGATCGGTAGCAAAAAGACAGATTCAATGATTCGCTGATATCTACGTATGGTAATCTTTATTCGTTTGCCACTTTTATGTTCATGTAAAGGAATTTACAAATATATGATATCTTCATGGAAAGTAGTATTCATTTCATAATTATATGCTAGAACGAAAGATATAGCAATTATGCTTTGGATTACTGAAATGACAATTCGACAACTTTATTTGTATTTATATTTTCTAATCTTTAACATTTTACTATTTAGTAGTCCTGGATTTCAAATTGTGCTGTTTGTTGAACCTTTTGCTTTTGGTTTTCTATATCTTTAATGTAATCATCATCAAACCTATGCACTGATGTTAAACCGCTTAGACCTTTCGTCTATGCTTATTTACGTCCTCCTCTGATAATTTATTATCATGTTTACTTCTATGTCCAATTTTTGGATTATCTTTAGTAATCAACTTATTGATTGGGTTTTTGCAAATAATATTTATGCTCTAGGGTTTTTAAGTTATTTTATTGCTTATTTTCTTCACCCATTGCAAGGGTCGTAATATGCTTCTTTCTATAACCTATTTGCTTGGACCCTATTACTAGACTTATAACTTTTTTCTCAAATACTACAATAACTTGCTAATTAAGAACTAAAATCCATGTTCAAGTTATGGTCGTTCTTGATTCTAATCGTTTGTGACTTTATTATAAATGTTGGCATCTTTTGGGGAAAGTTATGAGATCATGTATATTTGCTTTGCTTTATGTGGATACTATGGATTTTAGGTGATTTAGCTGTTGGCATGCGCAACAACATATTCATTAATTCTACCCATGACCCTAATGGGTTTTTGATAGCTGCTGATTCCATGGTCTGCACAATAATATATTGATCAATTGCCATAATTTTGATGTCTTTTAGATTATAAGTTAGGCATCTTTTTGTAATTTTGGTGGGTGGGCATCCTAATTGTTGGCATACTCTACAATCTTGAAGAAGTTAACATCTTCATGTTGTAGAATGGATTCCAAATCCACAATTCAGGAAGTTTTTTTTTTCTTCATTAGGTGTATGGTAATTTGTTTGTTTAATGTGCTACTAGGCTATTTTTTAAGGATTTATAGGTTTGTATCAGATAAATATAACAGACTTTGTTAATTTTTATTTGAATTTGTTCTTCTTTTTTTACTCAAACGCTACTGTATAATATTGTGTGGGTTTATCATGTTTGATGAGATTTGGGGGGATTGTGCGTTTTATCAGGTTTGTTAGGAAGATTTACTTAGTTTTTATCAGAGGGAAAGAGGCAATCCAAAGAAATTCAGGTAAAAACTCAGCTTCGTACTTTACTTGAAGAGATGTAAATACTTTCACCATTTACCTTAATAGATATAAATATGAGGTTGTCATGATTTTTTTTATTTTTATTTTTTGCAAAGTTACTACTTAATCACGCACCAATTAAATTGCTTTTAGGGGAATTTTGTTATAAATTTGTTTTTGTTTGTTTGTGTAAACTGTGCTTTAAGTTATGCATTTAAATATTTGAATATGAATAGCTTCACTAGCTTTGTTATTCGTAATTTACTCTTTACTTTATGTTCTTTCTTGGGTCTGCTCATAATAAACGTTATGTATAAAGGTTCTATGGTCTGCATATATCGAGTCTTCGGCTGCTGCTTGACATTAAACGTGATTTAGTTGTTGCGTGTTAGTTTTCCATACTTTTAAACATGTTTAAGTCTTTCTAATTTTAACAAAGTTAGTTACGTTTTTATGTGGTTAGAAAGTGTATATCTTTGGCTAATTGGGGAATGCCAAGCAGGACAAATCCAGCAGCAACGGTTCAGCCATCAGGTTTGGTAACCAATAACCAATTTTGTAAACGCCTAAATACATATGTATCTTTTCTTTTATTGATCGTTGTCAAAATGTCCAAAGTTAACCTTTCGTTTATTGATCGGGTCGAAAGTCATCTAAATGCCTAAATTATATTTATATTTCATATAACCTTCTAAATTGTCAACCCAACCTGACCCGTTACAAAATTGTCCATTTTAGGCCTTTAGAGGACTTTCGACCTGTTTGAAAGTTATATGGCCAAACTGTCGAAAGTTCTCTAAATGCTTAATTTGTCAACCCAACCTGACTCATTACAATATTGTCCATTTTAACCGGCCCATCCTCTAAAGGCCTAAATTGTCAACTCAATTTGGTTCAACCGACCGTTGAGTAAAAGTCGATTATGATGAAATCTGATATTAAGGTATGTTTTAACCATATAAATTTCAGAAATCTTGAGTCAGAATTATTTTTTTTATTTGATTCTAAAGACTGTTCGTATAGAGCTTCATGTGGTTTAAATATATGGATTTTTTTTGTACAGTAGTCATTTGGAGATCAATATCATGTATACTCTTTGTTGTTTCATAATATCATTATTTTCTATTTGTGATCTTTTAATTTGTAAATGAAATTAAGACAATTCCATTTTCATTCAACCCGTGTTATACACGGGTCTCTAACCTAGTAGGTATATATATAAGTATGTGTATGTTTATGTATGTATGTATGTAATTTCTGACAAGTATGAAATTATAGTTATAGATCGATTAAAATGGCATTCAATAGAGAATGGATTTACACGATGAGAACCACTAATGGTTTTTTTCAATCCGGCATTTCAACAAGTTGTCACTTATTTCTTGGATTTTGCTTATACCAACTCAACTAACATTCAAAGACAAATCATAGAAGCCTATATGTATGTGTATAGGCTTTGGGTTTTGATTTTATTGGAACTAGGTCTGGCAAACTGGGCGGGTCTGGCTGGTTCGGGTCACGGGTCATAACGGGTTCAGGTCAGAACGGGTTCGGGTTAATACGGGTTTGGAGCAAAATGAGTGCGGGTCAAAACGGGTCGTTTAAAAAAAACTATCAATTTGATTCTATTTAAAGTTGCTTTCAAAATACCAAGAACAAAGAACCAAACAGAATAGAATATATACTATGGTTTGATTTTTCAGTTTTGTTAATTTTTGCACATACCAATGAAAAGGAAGGGAGATTCGAAGTTCAAATAACCAATGATTATATCAATTTTTTTGCTTTAGTAATAGTGGGGGTGGGGGTGGGGGTGAGATGACAAAGTTTGGGGGACTCATATGCATTATTTTTAAGTTAACAAAATTTTTTAATACTTGATCATTTTGATCCACTGACTAATTTAAGGTGACCTAAATTAAACCATTGAATATTTGAGGTGACCCAAATTGACCCGTTGACTAATTTAAGGTGACCCAAATTAACCCATTGACTAATTTGAGGTCACCCAAATTGACCCATATTCAATTGACTTTTTCCCAAATGATCCCATTTTTTGAAGGATGGGTCAAGATTGCCACCCCTAATTGGAACCGTGTTGGTTTAGTATAATGAGTGAGATTTATAAATTGAGGGTATATTAGAGCATTCTTAGTGTTATTCCTATATTTCTATTACAACACTTGGTTTAGCATTTGGTTTAGTTGAAACGGCAAAACTAAAATTCTATTTATCTCCCTTTTATAGTTGAAACGCCAAAAGTTGCGGATAATTCAATTAGATTGATTGTATGTGTATATACGTATGCCTATATGTATGTGTACGTGTGTGTATATATGCATTTTTTGTATGCGGTTTCACTTGTTATGTCTATCCTTTTTATGTGTATTTTTATGTATGTTCACTAATTATATATTATTAGTTTACTAAATATTATATATGTTTTAGATGCAGGAATTGATGCAACAACAAGTGAAAGAAGAGGTAGAACGACAAAAAATAGAGTTGAAAAAAGAAATGATGGAGGAGATGCAACAACAAAAAGAAAGAATGGAGGAGATGCAACAACAAATGGCAGCGTATCTCAAGCAATTGGGCAATCCTTTCGGCAATCCTCCACCGTAGTTTAGTTTATTGTCTTTTTTGTTAAACTTCTAAACATATTTGGATGATTGTATGATATTTTAGTAATCGTAATGGGTTTTGGAAACATGTTTTTGTATTGGGTTTATTCTATATTTTAAACAGGAAAAAACTGGATTTTTTGGGTTTTTTTTTAATTTTTTTTAAATAAAAAACTGTTTTGTGGGAAATCTGTGGGAAATTTATGTCTGATTTTATGGGAAATTGGTGGGAAAAATTTAGTCGGAAATTGGTGGGAAAATATTTGTCGGAAAGTGGTGGGAAATATTTGTCGGAAAATGGTGGGAAATATTGTGGGAAATGTTCTCGTGGGAAAATGGTGGGAAAATGTTTGTCGGAAAGTAGTGGGAAATATTTGTCGAAAATTGGTGGGAAATATTGTGGGAAATGCTTTCGTGGGAAAGTTGTCAGAAATCTGTTTTGGTGGGAAAATTGTCGGAAACTTTTGTCGGATTGTGGTGGGAAATATTTTCCCACGACCCTTTTCCCCACAAAGCGTTTTTGGTCGGAAGTTTGTGGGAAACGCCGTTTTCTGACGAATTTCCCACAAAAAGCTTTGTGGGAAAACTGTTTAATTTCTAGTAGTGCGTCCGGGTAAATTGTATTACGAAATTATGGAACTCACCAATATTTATCACTTTAATTTATACCAAATCACTGTTTTAACAGTTTTAAATTCATATAGATATATAATATATAATGTGATAGTGATGCTACATTAAAACATATCAGTAGCATTTATACAAGGAATTATATATGTCGTACATTTAACTGTGCACGATCAGAAAGTTAGATAAGGAAAATTACATACATTGGTTACATATGGTATAATATTAGTATTTTGTATAAACTTACAATAATCTCTTACAATAAATAATAGTTTTAGCTTCTTTTTCAATAAATTTATATAATCAAATATTAGTTATTACATCGTTTTTCATGCACGGCCACCGCTAGTACTTTTTAAAGTCTTGATACATCTTTGTGGTTTCCGGATATATGAAATAGCGAGACTTATTGCCTCGTTGAGAATCTTAGCCCTAAGCTTACCTTTCTTGGGTATCCAGATCCGTTCAAACCGAGTCCGTACACCAAAAGTGTTAAAGCTCCATCCTACACTCATCTCCAAAAGTGTTATGCTTCTACCCCTACATCCAGGAGAGATAAATTTCAGCCTCGGGCTCAAGCTTGTATCTTCATTGGTTATCCATTTGGAAAAAGGTTACAAGCATTATAATCGTAACACTCGCCAGGTTCTTGTTTCTCTGGATCTGATTTTTTTTAAGCACATTTTCTCTTCTTTACACTCTTCTGATATTTCTTATTTGTTTTATTCTCTTAGTGATCTATTTGAGGAGACAGATCATGATGTTGCTCCTTCATATTCTTTGGTTGCTCCTGAAGTTGATTCCCCTCCTCCTTCAGTTTCTCCTAATCCTCCTCTTCTAGAGCTCAGAAGATCTTCTCGAACCTATGTTCCCTATTCTCATTTGTAGGATTATGTTTGTAATTTCGCTTCCATTGATTCCTCCTGTTTTCATACTCTGTTGAGTGCTTGCCAAACTTCTTCCTTTGTTAATCTTGTTGATCTTTCTTCTGATTCTCAGCAGCTTCTTCACAATTTTGATTCTGTTCAGGAACCTTCTTCTTTTCGGGAGGTTGCTCAACATTTTGCTTGACAAGAGGCTATGTCTAAGGAATTTGCTGCCTTAGAATGTAATTAAATTTGGGAGGTCATGCTTATACCTACGGGTAAGAAGTCTATTAAATACAAATGAGTGTTTAAAGTCAAGTATAATGTTGATGACATAGTTGAACGTTGAAAAGCCCGTTTAGTTGTTCGTGGAGATACTCAAAAAGCTGGCGTTGATTACAATGAAACTTTCTCCACTGTCATGAAAATGACCACTATTCATATTCTTGGTGTTGTTGCAAACAAACAACATTGGGGTTTATATCAGTTGGATGTTAATAATGTTTTCTTACATAGGGATCTTGATGAAAACATTTATATGAGTTCTCCTCATGGCATGCCATTTTTTTCTCCTTGTCATGTTCTTAATCTGAAGAAGTTTGTTTATGGTTTGAAACAAGCTTCTCAGAAATGTTATGGAAAGCTTTCTGAAGGCTCTAAAAACCAAAGACTATATACGTTCTCTCAGTGATTATTCTTTGTTTTCTAAGATCATGGGAGATTCTGTTGTTCATGCGGTTGTTTATGTGGATGACATTCTCCTCACGGGTAATAATGAAAGGTAGATGTGTGTTTTAAAGGCTTTCTTACATTTCACATTTCAAATCAAATATCTTGGAAGCCTTAATGATTTTTTGGGCATTGAAGTTTTACATACTGCCTTTGATCTCATTATGACAACACAAGTTCGTGAAAGATTTCTTAGCCGAGTTTCATACTGATGATGCTTCTTCTTTTTCGTGTCATACGCCTTTGCATTTACATCTCAAACTTAATGAGGGTTAGGTTCTTGATGATCCTTTGGCTTATCATCGACTTGTTGGTAAACTCAATTACCTCATTCATACTCGCATGATCTTGCTTTTGCTATTCATGAGTGATCCCCGTGTTCCTCATTAGAATGTTGTGTGGCATACTCATCGTTATGTCAAGAGTACTTGTTCTTAAAGCTTGTTTTTTAATGACAACTCTTAGTTATCTTTAGCTGCTTATTGTGATTGTGATTGAGCGGCTTGCCCCAATACTCGGCGATCAGTGAGTGGCTATATCATTTCTCTTTGGAACAGTCCTATTTCTTGGAAGTCCAAGAAACAAGCTACTATTTCTCATAGGTCTGTTGAAGCTGAGTATCGGTCTCTTTGCCGAGTCACACATGAACTTGCTTGGTTAATTCGTTTGTTTGTGGATTTTCAGCTTCCCAATCTCACTTTGGTTCCTCTAAAGTGTGATAGTCAGGCGACCATTCACATCGCTAAAAATCCTGTTTTTCATGAACGCAGGAAGCATATTGAGTTGAATTGTCATTTTGTACGAGAGAAGCATCAAGCCGGTTTGATTATGCTTTCTGACACTCATACTTCTGATCAACTTGTGGATTTATTCATGAAGAGCCTTACTGGTCAACCACATTCAGATATTATTTCCATGTTGGGGTTGTACACACCTCCAACTTGAGGGGGGTGTTGAACGAAACTAGTTAGTTTTGCTCTCACTTTGGTCCATCGAAACTAGTTAGTTTCGCTAGTTAGTTAGTTTCGATTGTTTAGCTTAGTTTCACTTTTGTTAGCTTTGAGTATATAAACAATTTTATAATCATTATTTGAGTTATCAATAAAAAATCAATTTTTCTCCCCAACTATTTCTCTATAATTTTCAGGATGATTTTACTATCACAACATAAAGTAGCATTTCTCATAGTTTAACCATAGTTTACATGCATTGAGAAATACATCGTACTATACAGTCTCTATTAATCAAATCACTTTCGAATGATACGGATATTAAAGGCACTATTGGTCATAAATGCAGCAAATTCAGTCTAAACTGTCACAAGTTCCATTTTACCAGCCTTAGGTTAAAATTTAATTTTTCAGTTAAAAGTTAAAACCTTAATAATATGATAAAGCATTGAAGTACCAGCTCCTGGTTAATTTATTAATAACAAAGTTCATGAACATTATTATTGGTTTAGACAAGTTTTCCGGACTCGCTGACCGGCCTGCGATACCCACGCCCAAGAATATCGCAGGGGGCAATCGGCTCACGGTTCTCAACCAAGGTCAAGGTGTGGGGTTCGAACTGCTATCTCTGCCCCACGATCGATTTATGCTCAAACCATTGACCTTGCATTCCCCGGTCATCGACATGGGTTGGCCACCCCCAAAGTAAAGCCTGTGGGGATTGAAACTGGGTCCCCTTTGGAGAGCCCAGGCCTCTTGACCACTAGGCCACTTTGGAAGTGGTTATTATTGATTTAGACCTCTGCTAGTTTTACATTTTTTTTCCTACACCTAAACAAAAACAATCTGAAGTCATTTACTATCATTTAGCACACAGGAGAAGCTGGTGGTGAATACATCATATCAAAGTTATTGGTTACACTATTCCAATCACCATCGAGATTAACGAGTTCTTCCCAGAAATCGGGGGATCTCAAAGGATTGCCATTGATGAAGTTTTCATCATTAACGTACTTGAATTCCTCAAAAAGACCCATTTGTGTTTGGATTTGATCATTGTGTTTGATGGTAGGACCTTGATCACATGAACCATTGGTTTCTACTTGGTTCAATATTGGCATGGTAGGTGTTGTAACAGATACATTTATAGGGGAGATGAGGGGCTTGAGATCACTCTCATTCTTGATAGAGTAGTTTGACCATAAGTTTCCTTGCCATACTTTAAGGACATCAAGGCATGGTAGATATGGTGGTGGAAGTTTTGTGGGTGTTTTATAGATAGAAGAAGGTGAAACAACATGGCCTAGTTGGGTTGAGTGGTTCTTTGGCTTTTGAACAAGCCTGGCTTCTGCCTCTAGCCGAGCCGCCTCCCATTGAGCCATGTGGTTGAGGTTGGAGCCTAAGAGTTGGGTGCCACTCTTTGGCTTGTGGGTCATTGGATCAATACCCATTTTAGTCATCCTCTTCTTGATATGTGAGTTCCAAAAGTTCTTGATCTCGTTATCAGTCCTTCTAGACAAGTGAGCAGCAATAGTTGACCATCTAAATGAAAAACAAGTAATATTAGATACAAGTCATTCATGAAGTTGTAGCAGGAGATTTGTTTATCCCAACTTCTTCTTGGTGAAGACGTGAAGCTTCAGTACAAGAAAATTTAACTGATACGACGGAGTATTCCCGACTACCTTATGTCATCGGTATAGATTCTCTTTCTACAACAAGTAGTCCCAACAACCCGTTGTATCGGATAAACTTTCTTGTAGTGGTTGTTTTCAGAAGGTTTTTCTGAGATTGTACTAGTGGTACGGAAACCAAAACCAACACCTAGATGTTCACTTAATGTAACCCTTGTGGTAATCTCTTAACACAAGGTTAATTATATATTAATTGTGTTGATAATATGATTAAAACGATACATTTAGATGTTTCACATCGATACCCGACAAATAAAAACGTAACTAGTCTAATTGCTAGCACCTGTTACCAAGAAGAGCGTGGAGTTGAATAATGGTCCTTTCTTCTTCTAAACTAAACTTTCCTCTCTTGATATCTGGCCTCAGGTAATTCGTCCATCTTAACCGACAACTCTTTCCACATCTCTTAAGCCCTAAATATCACCCAACAATGTATAAAACTATTAAGTTACATTATACTCAAAAACAAATAAACTCAAATGCATGCATGGGCGCTAGGGCACATGATTACCGGCGTTAACAGGCAAAGCGCGCCAACTTCCATGGCCAAATTGTTTAATGTAGGAGAGTAGCTTTCGGTCTTCTTCCGGTGTCCATGGCCCTTTCTTCACCACGACTCCTAATCCAACGATGTTACCATCGTTTTGTTTCGTCTTATTCTCGGATCTTACCATCTTATTAATGTATCTTCTTATTAGATATGTTTTATATGTAGGTGTTATGTTCAGGACACAACACCAGTGTGTGAAAGAGAGAGTTAGTTGAAAGGGAAAGACGAATAGATATGGAATTGATAGGTTGATTATCCGTTGAAAAGAGAGGACTATATAAGGAGAGCAAGGAGGTAATATGTCAATAATTATAGCCACATACACATGCAGAATAGACATAATGAACCCCAACCATATAGTACATTCTAATTATAACATATGCATATATTTATTATCTAGATAAACATGATACAGGCAATAGTTTTTTCAACAATAATTGTGGTTCATAGCTACCAAGTTTTATAACTCAAAGCAGTGATGAACAAATAAAATACACCCCAACTACTACAATCGTACATACACAACTCTCATTTAACATATAGGTGTTAATTTGAATGAATGTGTCATGAAGAATTACTGGTATGGGGTAAGCAAACTCAAACAAATTTAAAACTGTGCAGCTACAACTGAGGTAAGTTAGAAATGGAAGATTTACTTAAATGGTAATTAAGGTTAGATCCCAACTACACAAAGAAATTTGATTTTCTGAATGGTTAACTGGAAAGGACATCGAATCAATATATGGTTCGTTAGTCGGATCGATTGAACCGGACTCAAACATTAGATGACATTATAAATAATTTAGAAATTACAAAATATAGAAGATACAACAAAAATTCTGAATATTTAAGTAAATTCAATAACAACATCTTAAATATCTAACATTCAAGTAAGACAACAGGTTTAAATTTAAAACATTAATCATCTTAAACAAGCATAATCAAAGGCTGAATTGTTTATCATCCTACCAAAACGCACTGAATTGTACTATTATCCATACTAAAAGGATTGAATTGTAACAAAATGTGTAGGAGGGATGGTGAAGAGAAGCCGATTCACGAGTTAGCTGAGCTAGAGAGGGAAAAGATGGGAGAAAGAGAGCAAACTTGAAATGAAAATAACTTGGGCTACATTTGGAGTTACGAGACCCATAATCAGTGGAGGGAAAGTTCTCGACGAGCCAAATCACGTGGCAAATAGCTTCCAGCGGTTTGGTCTAGCTGTCTGACCCGAATTTTTAACGCTTTCCCTTTTTAGTCCAAAATGCATGAATTCTTAATTGATGTAATTTGCACATTTAGTTTTTGTTTCAATTTCAGTTTTAATTGAAATTCAAAAATTTTACAAAGCTTACTAGATGAGCGGGCTCAAACCTGAAAAATGAAAGTTCGCATAATTGAGGAGCGAACTCACCATAAACAAAAATAGTTTTAAAAATCACACATAAGCCAAATCATTCATGATAACTCCTATATTTTTCTAAAAGATTTATCATCTAGCAAGAAATGAAAATTTATGGAAAATTGATCCGACGTCTTTGTAAATCTAACATTCTTCATATAAAATATTTTGGGCGAAAAAAGAAGATCGCTTTATTCTAATTTACAACAACCCATTATATATATATATATATATATATATATATATATATATATAGGGGAGGGATCAAGAGAAAACCACAAAGTTAGGCGAAAACCAAGAAAACCACATCATTTTAGGCAATTTTTTTATTTACGTATACGTATCCAAAAACAATTTTTTTGATTTACGTATACATAACCGCAATTTTTTTGTTTTATGTTTACGTATACGTAACACTATGTTAAAAATGTTTTTTTGGTAAAAATGTTTAATATTTCATTGATACTCTTATAAATAAATAAAAATAAACTAAAACAAAAAATAAAAATTATTATATGATCGGGTAAAATTGATTTTTTTAGTGGTTTTCTCGGTTTTCGCCTAACTTGTGGTTTTCTCTAGAACCCTCCCCTATATATATATATATATATATATATATATATATATATATATATATATATATATATATATATATATGAAGGATCAAGAGAAAACCACTAAGTTAGGCGAAAACTAAGAAAACCACTAAAACAATGTATAATACTATGGGTTACGTATACGTAACCGCAATTTTTTTGTTTTCTGTTTACATATACGTAACACTATGGGTTACGTATACGTAAGCCAATATTTAAATTATTTTTTGGTAAAAATGTATAATATTATATTGATACTCTTATATATAAATAAAATTAAAAAACAATAAAAAAGATATATTATTATATGATTGGTTAAAATTGGTTTTTTTAATGGTTTTCTTGGTTTTCGTCCAATTATGTGGTTTTCTCTTGAACCCTCCCACATATATATATATATATATATATATATATATATATATATATATATATATATATATATATAGTATGAGGTTAGACTAGAAAATGGAAAAAGTGTAGAAAGTGTAGGAAGGAATCTCAGCCATAAGATATTTGTGTTTTGTGGCTGAGATTCATACGGTGATATTTTGGTAAATAAATGCAACTTAGAATCAATTCGGAATGGATCAGGAGGGTAGAATGGTAAGATTCAACCAAAAAGCGTCACATGCAAGTCACATGCAACTTTCCCCTAATTTTTAAATGTCCATAACTTTTTATACGTTATATTTTTTTTTAAATTCACCATAAAATCGAGCGTTTTTTAATCTTTAATATGAGTATGATATTGCAATGTTTTATTTAAAAAAACGTCTTTTTTTTAAACTATGGTGTTTTACTTGAACACCATGGGTTTAAAGTATGGTGTTTTTCTGTTTATGGTGTTTTACACATATTGGTCAATTTCAACATGATGTTTTAGTTTTATTGTCATGGTGTTTTCAAGTAAGTGTTTTTCAACATAGTGTTTTTCTATATATGGTGTTTTACATATTCGGAGTCCATTTTAACATGACGTTTTAGTTTTTTTGGTCATAGTGTTTTCAATTTGAGCGTCAACTTTCAACATAGCGTTTAAGATTTTTTATCATGATGTTTTACTCCATAAGTTTAAACTCATGGTGTTCAGGTAAAACATTATAACTTTAAACACATCGTGTTCAAGTAAAACATCATAACTTTAAACACATTGTGTTCAAGTAAAACACCATACTTTAAACCCATGATATTCATATAAAACACCATACTTTATGAGCCACTTTATAAATACTAAAACAGTAATCATACCTGTCTATATAAATTCATTTAAAATGTGAAATACTAAATTGAAAATGGTGTTTTAGTTTTATTTGTCATGATGTTTTTTAACATAGTGTTTTTCTGGATATGGTGTTTTACACATGCGGGGTCTATTTTAACATGGCGTTTTAGTTTTTTTGTTATGGTGTTTTCAACTTGATCGTCAACTCTCAACATAGCGTTTTAAAATTTTTGGTTATGGTCCATTTTAAATCGTTTTTATTTAAATAAAATTAAAGTGGGTTTTTTTTAACATGGTGTTTTAGATTTATGGTGTTTTTTAACATGGTGTTTTATATTTTAGATTTATGGTGGTTTATGGTGTTTTACCTTGTTTTATGGTGTTTTTAACATGGTGTTTAAGATTTATTATGGTTTTTTTAGCATGGTGTTTTATATTTTAAATCTTTTTTCAACATAAAGTGTTTCTCATCATGGTGTTTTACACATGGGGGGCATTTTGGACATGACGTTTTAGCTTTTTAGGTCATGATGATTTCAACATTACGATTATTTTTTATTATATATATATATATACTTTTAATCGTTTTTATTTAAATAACATTAAAATGGGGTTTTTTAACATGGTGTTTTAGATTTATGGTGTTTTTAACGGAGTGTTTTTCAACATGGTGTTTTTTCGGTCATGCTGTTTTACAACTGGGGCCAATTTCAACATGGCGATTTAGCTTTTTTGGTCATGGTGTTTTCACAATAACAAATTTCAACATGGTGTTTGTGGTCATGGTGTTTTAGTTTCTTTTTTTGTCATTGTGTTTTACAGTTGTGACGTATAAATTATTTTGAACTAGACGTTTTAAAAAAGGTAAAACACCATAAACACAAACATGGCAAAACACCATGTATATGGAAGTTAAAGTATAAAACACAATGAAAAACTAATAATCGATTGAAATTTTACGCCAAAAGTGTAAAACACCATGACAAAACAAAAATGCCATAAACATAAATATTTTAAAATACATGTATATGGATGTTAAAATATAAAACACTATGTATAAAATAATGACGTATACCACCATGACAAACAAAAATGCCATAAACATAAATATCATAAAATACATGTATATGGTGTTTTGACGTGTTTTATGTTTATGGTGTTTTGCTTCAGTCATTGTGTTTTACACTTTTAGCTTAAAATTTCAAGACCATAAACATAAACATGGTTAAGGCTGTGTTCGAATTAAAGTGAGTTTTTTTTTAACCTGGTGATTTACATCTATAATGTTTTTAACCGGGTGTTTTTCAACATAGAGTTTTTGTAGTCATGAAGTTTTTCAACATTAAGTGTTTCTAGTCATGGTATTTTTCACCTATGAGCCAATTTGAACATAGAATTTTAACTTTTTTGGTCATGGCGTTTTCACAAAGACAAATTTCAACATGGTCTTTTTTTTGCTTTTTTGGTTGTGGTGTTTTGACGTGTTTATGTTTATGACGTTTTTGCTTCTATCATGGTGTTTTACACTTTTAGCTAAAAATTTCAATACCATAAACATAAACTTGGTTAAGGTTATGTTCGATTTAAAGTGAGTTTTCAACATTGTGTTTTACATCTATGGTGTTTTCAACTGTGTGTTTTTCAACATTGAGTTTTTCTAGTCATTGTGTTTTTCAACATGGAGTTTTTTGGGTCATGGTGTTTTACATTTAGGTGCCAATTTGATTATGGCGTTTTAGTTTTTTTTGTCATCTCGTTTTCACAATAACAAATTTCAACATGGTCTTTTTTAGCTTTTTTTAGTCATGTAGTTTTGACGTGTTTATGTTTATGGCGTTTTGCTTCTGTCATGTTGTTTTACACTTTAGCTTAAATTTTCAACACCATAAACATAAAACTCCACAAAACACCATAAAAACTCCCAATTTCAAACAACACCCGGTAGGTATTTTTTTATTTTTTTTAAATATAGCAATACTGTCACACCCCAAATTTCAACTAACGGAGTTTTACCGTTTGGGAAGTGACGAACCAGGATCTCAGACATTAGTTACTTTGAACGACTCTACATGGGACTCAAATGAAAATATCATATCAATCAGAGTTTCAATGCGGAAGCGTAAAGAAAAGTAAATGCGCAAAACACACGCGCCCAAACCAAAAGTCCAAACGTTCAACCAAGCCAAGTACAATATAAAATAATCCAAACAAACATAAATAAGCAACAATCAAAATAGATGAATCCCATGCATGCCCTAATGTGCACCTGTGCCTTATCTTAACGACCTGAGAAAACATGTAAGAAAATATGTCAACACGAGGTTGGTGAGTTCACAGGTTTCAATATATAAATAAGCGTTTACCAGATTTATGATCATTCAATATGTATCTATAGGTAGCTAACCTATGTTCATGTTTAACTCAAGCGCTCGCAACCGAAGCTGACTGTTTGTTTATTTGCCTCCTGCCAGGTCTATCAACACTGGCAGTGTGAGTAGGCTAACATTTCACCCGTTCGATCTCTAATCAAGTTAGCGCGACTAACGCGGGTGGGATTTGTCAAACCCAGTAGTACTACTAAATATTACCTCGTTAAGATCCATATTAACGGTCCGATATAAGATGAGGACTTTCTGTGATAGCATGTTACGCTTAGCTTTAACATCGATAACATACGAATTACAAAATCTCAAAATAGTTTAATCATGTTTTCTCCCCCAGGTTAAAATAGTAAAAAGGGGCCGTGAAAACTCACATGCGTTGCGTTGTAGGTAGTATCACACAAAGGATAAGTTGGAACCAAGAGTGTAACTCTCAAAAGACTTACGAATGCCCTAAAATTATAAACACATAAATTAGGTGTAATAATAGGAATTGTAACAGCGACACGGAATGAGAAACGTCCTAAAGAAATGCTCTAATAATCAAGAGTAGACGAATGTGTCTACGGGAATAGGAATTCTTTAATTAAGATATATATACGTTACGCGACGAATGACAAAATAATATATAATAAAATATATTCGAGCGTTTTGTCGTTTACAAAAATTAGGAAAATAATATAATTTAATATATTATTTTTAGGTTCGTGTGAATATTCTAATTACTCATTCGTGGTAAAAATAATAAATATATTATTTTTATGGAGGTAATAAATGCGAGTAAGGAATATAGTAATTATATTATTATTTAGTTTCAAACGTTACACGAGATTATAAAACGATATGAAATAATATAAATATATATTATTTAATAATACGAGTCACGGGTTGGAAATAATATAAACATATTATTTTATGCGAAGTTATGGTTTGAAAATAGTATAAATATATTATTTTTAAAAGTGAGAAATAATAACAAAAGTAGGTTAATAATTCAAACCCGAGCCTACGGGTTGTTTCCCGGGTTAAAACACATTTGTATAATATTATAATAATAAGGGGTTTGATTTATAATAATTAAATATAATAAAAAGTGCCTCAAAAATAAATTGTGGGAGCCCGGTCTCGAACCCGGGTCTTTCCCACACACGCACACAGCTTTAATCAATTCCGCCCGCTAGGGTATCTCGTACAAACTTTGTTCCAATTGATTATAACAACAAGTCCAAAGTGGTTTTCCTCCCAATGATAACGCGATCGAGTCCGGGCCTGATCCATCGATTCCGATTACGATCGAGTAATACAGCATAGGGGTTTTGTTAAACGGATGTTTTCGAACCTGAGTACGTATTTAATTGCAAAACTAACAAGTTAAAGGTCGTTTAATTTCTGAAATGAAAGCCAAAAACTCTCGATTTGATCCTGAATCGATTTGATCGATTCTAATATTGAAAGGTGTTGGATTCATAGGGTTTTTGTTAAATTGATGATTACGAATCTGATGGTGTAGTTTAATTTCATTTAAAATGAGTACTGGTATGAGTTCGATTAACCAGAAAGCCATAAGAACCCTAGGTTCGATCCGGTTTCGATTCGATGATAAAATCCCTAGATTTTATAGGGCTTTCAATGTAGGCATCAAGGCGAGTCTACTGATGCATTCAATTTCAGTAATCCGTATCGAAATGATAGGGTTCGACTAAACCGAAGTCGTATGAACCCTAGGTATCGGAATGAATCCGATAATGGAAACCAAAATTAAGATAGGGCTTTCGATATACAGAGGATTGCAAAGCTAATAATGTATATTAATTGGATTTAAATAGAGTTTAGGGTCTTGATCGATTAAACTGGTTTACGATGAACCCTAGAATCTGGTTTGAGTCGAATTCGATAACGTAAGCCCTAATTTGGTTAGGGCTTTCATATATGAGATGGAAACGAAGCTGAAGGTGTAACAAATTACCTGAATTGCTATCGAATTGATAGATTTCGACTAGAACAAGTTCTGGCTGCAACTAGTTGGTCTCCGGCGGCTTCTGCTGCTAATCCGGCCAATTCAGTTTGTGCAAAAGCTTCAGAGAGGTGCGAGTTACGTGAGTGTATGTTCAATTTGTAAAAACAATACAAGGATCCGTCGAATTTGATGTATACGAAGAGGTGGTCGACGGTTACGGGTTTAATACCCATAATTGAGAATAATTCGAACATAATGGTGATGTTAATCGTCTCAATGATGATCGAAACTGACATTAATAACCATTTCGTTTATAATTTCGGACGAATTTTGGCTATAGCTCGTGGATTTGGATTAACACACACTCGGTTTGACTTTTAGAAAGTCAACAGGAACAAAGGATTCTTCAATTTTGACTTTCAAAGTCAACCGGCTTGAGTTTAGGGTAATTACATAATTAGACCTTGTAATTCTAATTTAAATTATGGCAGAATTAGTCCTTAGGGTTTAATATTGGGTTAACTGAGTTAGGTTTTAACATAATACTTAACGAGATTGCTAACGGAGTTAACTTGAAGAGTCGGATTGTCACATCATCCCCTAGTTGAAAGAATTTTCGTCCCGAAAATTAAATAAATAATTTCCCGGGATATCACATCATCCCCTAGTTGAAAGAATTTTCGTCCCGAAAATTAAATAGTACCTTAAGAATTTGACGCGGAGTGCTTGAACAGATTAGGATATTTGCGCATCATCTGATCATCGCACTCCCACGTGAATTCCGGTCCGCGTTTCGAGTTCCAACGAACTTTGACAATAGGGATTTTACTGTGCTTTAACGTTTTGACTTCCCTATCCATAATTTCCACGGGTTCTTCGATGAAACGCAACTGTTCATCAATGTGTAGTTCCTCAAGAGGAACCGCGAGCGACTCGTCTGCTAGACATTTCTTCAAGTTTAAGATGTGAAAGACGTTGTGAACACCACTAAGTCCTTCAGGTAAGTCCAGTTGATATGCTACTGGTCCGATTCTTTTCAATATCTTGAATGGCCCAACATAACGAGGATTTAGTTTTCCAAGGTGAAACTTTTAACAAGACCATATCCCCTACTTGAAATTCTAACGGTTTACGACGTTTGTCGGCATAGCTCTTTTGACGATCACGAGCTGCTGCCATACGGTTTCTAATTTGAACGATTTTCTCAGAAGTTTCAAGTACGAGTTCTGGACCTGTAAGTTGACTATCCCGAACCTCGGCCCAACAAATAGGAGAACAGCATTTCCGTCCATATAGTGCTTCAAATGGAGCTGCCTTGACGCTAGTGTAATAATTGTTGTTGTAGGAGAACTCCACCAACGGTAGGTGAGACTCCCAAGTGTTACCGAAATCGATCACACAAGCTCGTAGCATGTCCTCCAGAGTTTGGATAGTACGTTCTGTTTGGCCATCAGTTTGAGGATGGTATGATGTGCTCATATCTAGACGCGTGCCTAAAGCTTTATGTAACGACTGCCAGAAACGAGAAGTGAATCGTGCATCACGATCCGAAATGATAGAGATTGGTATTCCGTGCCGAGAGACTACTTCTTTCAAGTAAATATGAGTAAGCTTATCCATTTTGTCGGTTTCCTTGATTGCTAAGAAGTGAGCGGACTTTGTTAAACGGTCAACAATTACCCAAATGGTATCACATCTGGTAGGAGTTCGTGGCAATTTCGTGATAAAGTCCATGGATATTTGTTCCCATTTCCACATGGGAATTTCTGGTTGTTGGAGAAGACCGGATGACTTTTGATATTCAACTTTGACCTTCGCGCAAGTCAGACACTGTCACACCCCAACCGACGGCGGAATACGTCGGGGCGGGACATGTAGACTGTTCAAGGCTGACTAAATTTTAATATATTAAATCCATTTCAATTCGAACAAACATAAACCAATTCCAAAGTACATAAATGAAATACAATTTTTTCTTGATTTAAAATTAACTAAGTCCCAAAGCCTATGTGTAGCAAGCCTTGATCAAACGTTAGCACCTGAAACAAGAATGAAATAAGGTCAACTAAAAAGTTGGTGAGCATACACAGGTTTGTACATAGATAGTATATAGATGTGAATAAACAAATCCTTACATAACATGATAAAATAAGGCATTTATGGGGAGCAACTATTGTGTAACCAAAGTACAATCAAACCTTTGTAACTAGCATGCAAATTGTGTTGTCGGTAACAATCACCCCAATCTGGGTGGGTTTGTCAGACTCAATAGATCTATCATTGTTAACCGTCGGCTTGAATAGTTAATGATTGCACATAAATTGCACACAAACAGTTAGCACACTTAGCACTCAAACATAAAGCTCAAATTTTGTATACATGAATGTAAAGTGGATTTGTGTTTGTGTAGTTTGTGTAAATGTAAGCAATTGTGTGTATAGAGTTCATGTTTCACCCCCAAAAAGTGTAAAAGAGAAAAAAGGGGTTATGTAATACTCACTTGTAATAGTAGTTTGTAGATCACACAGGTAATATGTTGCATAAGTGATTAGCTAGCACAAGGTTAACCTATAATTAAATTATATGAATGTAATCAATGACATGCACAAAAGATTAGGGCAAATCCTATTGTACCAATGGATTGAGTAAAAGTTTGGTCGAATGAATGTGGGTACTTGTTTGTGTTCGAAAGGTGCTTAAGTAATCTCATGTAAAGGTTGTGTATAAAGACATGTATAATTGCTTTCGTTTTTGAATAAAAGATTAGGGGTAAAACGTTTAATCAATGTATGTGCCTTTGTTTATGAATAAAATAGTAATAAGTGATTAAGGCTTTATAAAACTATTTAGTTTAAATAGATATGTAATTAAATAAATAAAAGTCTTTTTATCTATTTAATTATTATTATGAAAAGTGGTTCGAAAGGTAGTGTATAATAATCTAAATATATATTAATATAATTAGAAAATTATGTTGTAATTTTTTAATATATTTAATACCCTAATTAGTTACTTAGGGTAAAAAAATGATTTTGTAATTTATAAAACGATCGTGTAAAGCTTTACAAGTTAAAAATCATATCATACCTTATAAACTAAGTAGGTAATTTAAAAAAAAAATATTTTTGTTTTTAAATAACAATTTTATTTAGATTACGTTTTCAAATGATTTTTTTTTATTATTAAAGTTTTAAAAATAATTATATAAGAGAATATTTGTTTCACCTTGTAAACTGGTTAATTATTGTAATAAATACATTTTAGTGGTTAGAGGTTTCATAAAATTATTTTTATAAAACAGTTTGAGTGTTAAAACTGATTTTAAAAAGCAATGTAGACCACAGGGTTCGAACCCAGGTCTATTCTAACCAGGTCCAGCACCTTAACCAACCGGACTATGAGTCCTGATAGAAGAAACATGATCCTGAATGATCTTAACACTTATTCGAAAACAGACAGACTGCAATAATCAAATAAATGCAAAAAGGTTGGGACCAGGACTCGAACACGCGACCTACGCTGTATACAACCAAACCCTTACCACCCGTCCCGCCTGTCCAGGCCTACCATAACTCAAACGCACATTCCTTTAACCCGAAAACTCGCTGACCCGTTCTTCCCCACCCAATCAATCTCTAAGCCCTAAATCGATCAAAACAATTTTGATCCAAACGATAGCATTAGGGCTATTGTTTAACTGATGATTGTTAGATTGTCTGTGTGATTTAATTTGATTATAAGATCGATTTAGACTGTTTTCAATCGTATGAACCAACCGAAAGCCCTAAGTTATTTCTTGAACAAGACAAATGAGATTCGATCGAATGGGGGTCTGGAATCATAGGGCTTTTATTCTACTGCTGAAAATGAAACTATGGGTGTAAGAATTATCTGGTATTAGGCTTGACCTGCTGCAAGAATCGTGAGACAAGTCTCACGGAGCCGAGGGATTGATTTCTAATTCAATTCGTTTGATTCTCTAAGAATTGGGTTATGATCTACGTTTGAAAAAGTACGAACATTGTCTAAGCGGGATTAGCGGCCATTAAAGCCGTTTAATTTCATGATTTGATACCAAATTTGACTCGGTTCGACCCTAGATAGTCAAACGCGTTTAAATTCGAATTCAACTGTCAAATCTGCTTAATTGGTTTGCTAATTGGGTTGGATATCGGTCGTGATACATCCAGGCATATACGGTAAGTCCTTTGATACCGGAAATTTGATCGATTAAAGGTTGATTTGCAAGAAAAGTTGGCTCTGTTGACTTCACAAAGTCAAAGAGGACGAGTTTGGGTTTGTAAACTTGAATGAGTCCAATTTGAGGTGCAAGGTCCAAACACAAAGGTGGGGTTCAGGACCAAATTTATTTGTTATAAAAAAGTTTTTTTTATATAAAAACTTGTAAACTAAAACATTATTTATTTTATCATAAACTATTTTATATACAAGACTCCATTTTTATAATATTACTTGTTTAACTATAAGTATTTTATAAAAGAACAAATTTCCACTTTCATTAAATTTATAAATTGTGTCGTCAATTTATTCAATAAATACATTCATATATATACATATTAATAATTAGTATAACAATATATATCTATATATATATATATATATTTATGTGAATATACATACATAATTTATCAAAAATATGTATGTTATTACATATGAATACATGTATATGAAAAAGTGTAAGTACATACTTAAGGATTTATAAAGTTTAGTTTTGATTTCTTTATTATAACAAAGCATATATATACACTATATAAATATACATATATATATATATATATATATATATATATGTGTGTGTGTTATATAAATTCAAACTAGAAAATAATATGTTTGAATAAGGATGAGACTTTAAATTGCTACATGTTGAATTAATAATTGGTGTGACATATTTTGTCGGGCAAGGTACGAGTTTGAAATGGTGTGTTATTATCGTATAAAAGCTATTAAAATAATATCAGAAAATCATGGATGTTATAGACACTTACTCACATAGGTGGCTATATCGGCCTTCATCTTTGGCCACCAATACAGCACTTTTAGATCATGGTACATTTTGTCGAAACCTGGGTGAATAGAGTAACGAGATTTATGAGACTCATCCATGACTAGTTCCCTTAAATTTTCGAATACCGGAATCCATATTCGCTCGACGAAGTAGTGAATGCCGTCAGATTTGACCTCGAGTTGTACTTCCATGCCACGTGTACCTTCCAGCGGTAGGTTTTCCTCTTTCAAGGCTTCGAGTTGAGCACTACGGATTTTGTCGGGTAATCCGGGGTGAATAGTAGGCTGTAATGCTCGAACTCGTTTGGGTTTCGTTTCCTTTCGACTTAGGGCATCAGCTACAACGTTAGCCTTACCCGGATGATACCGGATCGCACAGTCATAATCATTTAAGAGCTCGACCCAACGACGCTGTCGCATGTTCAACTCTTTCTGCTCGAAGATCTGCTGGAGACTCTTGTGATCGGTGTAGATGGTGCATTTGGTACCGTACAAGTAATGTCTCCATATCTTAAGTGCGAAAACTACAGCTCCCAACTCTAAGTCATGAGTGGTGTAGTTTTTCTTGTGAACCTTTAGTTGACTCGAAGCATACGCGATCACCTTTTCTCGTTGCATTAACACACAACATAGACCCTGAATAGACGCGTCACAATACACCACAAAATCATCCGTTCCTTCCGAAAGAGCTAGAATAGGTGCACTGCAAAGTTTCTGTTTAAGATGTTGGAATGCTGACTCTTGGTTATCGCCCCAGTTATAGGCTTTACCCTTTTGAGTTAAGGTAGTGAGAGGTTGTGCAATTTTTGATAATCCCTCGATGAATCGATGGTAATAACCAGCCAATCCCAGAAATTGTCGCACCTCAGTCGGAGTCGTCGGTGCTGCCCAATTCTTGATGGCTTCTATCTTTGATGGTTCGACATGTATTCCTTTCTCGTTAACCACATGTCCTAAGAATTGAACCTCCCGGATCCAAAATTCACACTTGGAGAACTTAGCATATAGTTGCTCCTTTTTAAGTAATTCCAAAATTAGGCGTAAATGTTCCTCATGTTCCTCCTTGTTCTTGGAATAAATGAGAATGTCGTCAATGAAAACGATGACAAATTGATCGAGATGTGGCTTACACACACGGTTCATGAGGTCCATGAATACCGCGGGTGCGTTGGTTAATCCGAAAGGCATGACCATAAATTCGTAGTGGTCGTACCTTGTCCTGAATGCAGTCTTAGAGATATCCTCATCTCGGATTCTTAATTGATGGTAACCGGACCTAAGATCTATCTTGGAATAGAAACTTGATCCTTGGAGTTGATTAGATCATCTATACGAGGCAAAGGATAATGATTCTTGATTATGACTTTATTCAGTTCACGATAGTCGATACACATACGGAAAGTCCCGTCATTCTTCTTGACAAACAGTACCGGAGCTCCCCATGGCGATGAACTAGGTCAGATGAAACCTTTATCCAACAAACACTGTAACTGAGTGGACAATTCTTGCAATTCACTAGGTGCTAACCTATAAGGTGCCCGGGCGATCGGTGCTGCTCCGGGTGTTAGATCGATTTGAAATTCAACTTGACGGTGTGGTGGCAGACCAGGCAGATCCTCGGGAAATATTTCTAAAAATTCACGAACGACGGGAATATCATCAATCTTTTTCTCTTCTGACGACTGCTCAGCAACATGAGCTAAAACAGTCGTATGTCCCTTTCGAAGGCATTTCTGTGCTTTCATAAAAGATATGATGCCCATGACTGCACCAACTTTTTCGCCCTGAACGGAAAGGGTTTCTCCATTCGGGAGAGGAATACGAACAATTTTCTCATGACAGATAATTTCAGCTTGGTTTTTAGATAACCAATCCATGCCGACAATTACATCAAAACTACCAAGTGTGACCGGCATAAGGTCGATATCAAGTATATGTCTAGCTAGCTCAAGCTTACAATCCTTAAGAATGTGGGTTGCTTCAATTATTTGGCCATCAACTATTTCTATTATATACTTAGCTCCTAACAGAGTTGGAGTTTCTTTTATCATATCACTAAGTTTCTTAGATATAAAACTTCTATCAGCACCAGTGTCAAAAAGGACAGAAGCAAACTAATTATTTAAGAGAAACTTACCGGTGACCACATTATGATCATAACGAGCTTCTCCAGATCCTAGCACGAAGGCTCGTCCCTTCGTACCATTTCCTCCACCATTGCAGTTGTTACCCCCATTGTTGTTATTCTGGTTAGGGTTGTGGTTTCCATTATCCTCTTTCTTCAATTGAGGACAATTCTTCCGAATATGTCCCTCCTTTCCACACTCAAAACAACCCTTTGTAAATCCAGGCTGTTGAAAAGGCTGCTTGGCTTGTAATTTACCCTTACAATCTTTGGCAGCATGACCTATTTTGCCACACCGCTGACAACGGTTGCAAAACCCGAAGTGATGGAAGTTGCACTTGTTACACTTAGGATATTTTCCCGTGTAACCACCCTGATTTTGACCTGAAGAGGTCGACTGGTTGGAGTTCTTAGTAGGCTCAAATCTGGGGTTGGTTGGGCTGGGGTCCTTTGGAGTGAGAGTTGGAGCGGTTATTGGAGTGGTGATCAAACTTGCGTTTATGATTATCGGTGGATTTAGAGACCGAAACTCTCGGAGGTAGAGTCCCTTGAGTCACCGTCTGATCGGTTAACTTATGGGCAAGTCGGATAGTCTGCTGGATAGTGGTAGGGTTGGATGAAGTAACCATGCTTTGTATTTGAGGCACTAGACCTCCAATATATAGTTCAATTCTCTTGTAATCAGGGGTCACCATATGCGGGCACTTAGTAGCAAGTTCATGTGAACGTGTGGTATAGAGTTCAATTTCAGAACCCTCCATCTTTAGGTTCCAGAACTCTCCTTCTAACTTCTGAATTTCATCGCGAGGACAGTACTCCTCCTTCATCATCGACTTAAACTCCTCCCACGGGAGTCCATTTGCCATGGCCAGACCCAACATCTGGACCTGGGCATTCCACCACGTGAGAGTCTGGCCCACCAAAGTTCCAGCGGCGAACTTGACCTGATTAGCCACTGGGCAGTTGCACATGGCAATCACTGATTCTACTTTCTCAAACCAACGAAGTAGTCCGACAGCTCCACTAAAAGCGTGAGGTTTACAGTCTATAAATGTCTTAAACGTGCACGTGGGTTGCTGATTCTGCTGGTTTTGCTGGCCTGGATTTATAAATAACATAGGATTGGGATTATAGAGCTTAAGAAAAGCGCTTTTAGGAGGTGAATTGACCTCATTAGTCAATAGTTTAAGCATTTACCTGCAGCATTCTGTGCTGCTAGAGCCTCAGCCACACTATCGTTGATTAGTGTCGCTAGCTCCGCTGCTGTCATGTTGATGGTACCCCGGCCACCAGCACGACCTCCGCGTCCTCTTCCCGACATGATTCTTCACATTCACAAACACAAAACAATGAGAAATATATCGCATATTAAACATTATTCATATACAAGTAAGGAAATACAACATCTAATATTTTGGAAATTAAATAAATTGTAAGGCTACAAAATAAATAACTCCAACATTAAACTTCTCATGCTTTTATTGAATGGGAACAACCTTACCCATCTAGGTTTGAAAAGAGAAATAACATAAGCAAAACATGCATGAAAAGGGAAGATAGAATAGGAAGATCATCAAACATCTTCGTCATCGGAGGTTCCCCCTCTAGAGGCTCATCCTCGAAAGGCTCCTCCTCGCCGTCCGAAAGTGGAATTTCCTCAGGAAATAGGGTTGCTTGCAGTTGGGCTTCCAAGTGAGTCACTCTTTCTTGAAGTCCTTCGACAGCATGATTTGCTACTTGTAGCTGGCCTTCTAGGTTAGCCACTCTCTCCAGAATCCCTTCTACATCCTGATCCGAGGTGTCCACCCGCGTCTCCAAATGTGTCACCCGATCCACCAAAACGTTATGGACCTGATCCGTCACTGCTAGCTCAGCAGTCAACAGCTCAATTCCTACCTTGTTCTCCTCTATTTGTGACTCTCGCTGCAGAATGCCAGGTATCTCCTCAGTAGCATCTTTCACAATTCTCAACTCCCTAGACATGTAAAATACGAAAGCTGCAAAAGCTTGTTCCATAGTGCAGGGCAAGCTAGGTACAGTAGATGATGAGGAAGCGGAACCAAAGTAAGGTGATTGGACATTTCCCATTTCGATCCACCTTTGAATCATTTGCGGGTACGCATTCCAATTACGAGCAGTATTCATTGCTTGCGCACTACTCGGTTCACCCTGGTCAACTGAATAGTCACTAGAACTAGTCCGGCGCCTTTTGGGCTCCGGGGATGGTAAGACAGCTGCATCATGTCCTGGTGCCTTAGGTGATGGAGGTGGAGTTGACGACATGTTCCTGTAACAACATATATAAGTGCCAAACATCCAAATGACATATAACTAATGTGTGAGGCTATAATCTAGTATGCAATCCTAATTCTCTATAACCAATGGCTCTGATACCAATCTGTCACACCCCAAATTTCAACTAACGGAGTTTTACCGTTTGGGAAGTGACGAACCAGGATCTCAGACATTAGTTACTTTGAACGACTCTACATGGGACTCAAATGAAAATATCATATCAATCAGAGTTTCAATGCGGAAGCATAAAGAAAAGTAAATGCGCAAAACACACGCGCCCAAACCAAAAGTCTAAAAGTCCAAACGTCCAACCAAGCCAAGTACAATACAAAACAATCCAAACAAACATAAATAAGCAACAATCAAAATAGATGAATCCCATGCATGCCCTAATATGCACATGTGCCTTATCTTAGCGACCTGAGAAAACATGTAAGAAAATATGTCAACACGAGGTTGGTGAGTTCACAGGTTTCAATATATAAATAAGCGTTTACCAGATTTATGATCATTCAATATGTATCTATAGGTAGCTAACCTATGTTCATGTTTAACTCAAGCGCTCGCAACCGAAGCTGACTGTTTTTTTATTTGCCTCCTGACAGGTCTATCAACACTGGCGGTGTGAGTAGGCTAACATTTCACCCGTTCGATCTCTAATCGAGTTAGCGCGACTAACGCGGGTGGGATTTGTCAAACCCAGTAGTACTACTAAATATTACCTCGCTAAGATACATATTAATGGTCCAATATAAGATGAGGACTTTCTGTGATAGCATGTTACGCTTAGCTTTAACATCGATAACATACGAATTACAAAATCTCAAAATAGTTTAATCATGTTTTCTCCCCCAGGTTAAAATAGTAAAAAGGGGCCGTGAAAACTCACCTGCGTTGCGTTGTAGGTAGTATCACACAAAGGATAAGTTGGAACCACGAGTGTAAGTCTCAAAAGACTTACGAATGCCCTAAAATTATAAACACATAAATTAGGGATAATAATAGGAATTGTGACAGCGACACAGAATGAGAAACGTCCTAAAGAAATGCTCTAATAATCAAGAGTAGACGAATGTGTCCACGGGAATAGGAATTCTTTAATTAAGATATATATATGTTACGCGACGAATGACAAAATAATATATAATAAGATATATTCGAGCGTTTTATCGTTTACAAAAATTAGGAAAATAATATAATTTAATTTATTATTTTTAGGTTCGTATGAATATTCTAATTACTCATTCGTGGTAAAAATAATAAATATATTATTTTTATGGAGGTAATAAATGCGAGTAAGGAATATAGCTAATTATATTATTATTTAGTTTCAAACGTTACACGAAGTTATAAAACGACACAAAATAATACAAATATATATATTATTTAATAACACGAGTCACGGGTTGAAAATAATACAAAGATATTATTTTATGCGAAGTTATGGTTTGAAAATAGTATAAATAGATTATTTTTAAAAGTGAGAAATAATAACAAAAGTAGGTTAATAATTCAAACTCGAGCCTACGGGTTGTTTCCCGGGTTAAAACACATTTGTATAATATTATAATAAAAAGGGGTTTGATTTATAATAATTAAATATAATAAAAAGTGCCTCAAAAATAAATTGTGGGAGCCCGGTCTCGAACCCGAGTCTCTCCCACACACGCACACAGCTTTAACCAGTTCCGCCCGCTAGGGTATCGCGTACAAACTTTGTTCCAATTGATTATAACAAGTCTAAAGTGGTTTTCCTCTCCAAATGATAACGCGATCGAGTCCGGGCCTGATCCATCGATTCCGATTACGATCGAGTAATACAGCATAGGGGTTTTGTTAAACGGATGTTTTTGAACCTGAGTACGTATTTAATTGCAAAACTAACAAGTTAAAGGTCGTTTAATTTCTGAAATGAAAGCCGAAAACTCTCGATTTGATCCTGAATCGATTTGATCGATTCTAATATTGAAAGGTGTTGGATTCATAGGGTTTTTGTTAAATTGATGATTACGAATCGGATTGTGTAGTTTAATTTCATTTAAAATGAGTACTGGTATGAGTTCGATTAACCAGAAAGCCATAAGAACCCTAGGTTCGATCCGGTTTCGATTCGATGATAAAACCCCTAGATTTCATAGGGCTTTCAATGTAGGCATCAAGGCGAGTATACTGATGCATTCAATTTCAGTAATCCGTATCGAAATGATAGGGTTCGACTAAACCGAAGTCGTATGAACCCTAGGTATCGGATCATGATGAATCCGATAATGGAAACCAAAATAAAGATAGGGCTTTCGATATACAGAGGATTGCGAAGCTAATCATGTATATTAGTTGGATTTAAATAGAGTTTAGGGTCTTGATCGATTAAACTGGTTTACGATGAACCCTAGAATCTGGTTTGAGTCGAATTCGATAATGTAAGCCCTAATTTGGTTAGGGCTTTCATATATGAGATGGAAACGAAGCTGAAGGTGTAACAAATTACCTGAATTGATATCGGATTGATAGATTTCGACTAGAACAGGTTCCGGCTGCAACTAGTTGGTCTCCGACGGCTTCTGTTACTAATCTGGCCAATTCAGTTTGTGAAAAAGCTTCAGGGAGGTGCGAGTTACGTGAGTGTATGTTCAGTTTGTAAAAACAATACAACGATCCGTCGAATTTGATACATACGAAGAGGTGGTCGACGGTTACGGGTTTAATACCCATAATTGAGAATAATTCGAACATAATGGCGATGTTAATCGTCTCAATGATGATCGAAACTGACATTAATAACCATTTCGGTTATAATTTCGGACGAATTTTGGCTATAGCTCGTGGATTTGGATTAACACACACTTGGTTTGACTTTTAGAAAGTCAACAGGAACAAAGGATTCTTCAATTTTGACTTTCAAAGTCAACCGGCTTGAGTTTAGGGTAATTACATAATTAGACCTTGTAATTCTAATTTAAATGATGGCAGAATTAGTCCCTGGGGTTTAATATTGGGTTAACTGAGTTAGGTTTTAACATAATACTTAACGAGATTGCTAACGGAGTTAACTTGAAGAGTCGGATTGTCACATCATCCCCTAGTTGAAAGAATTTTCGTCCCGAAAATTAAATAAATAAATAAAAAATTCCCGGGATATCACAAATACCATACTCGTTGGAAAGATAAGAAAACGCTCAATTTTATGGTGAAATTTAAAAAAAAATTACGTATAAAAAAGTTATGGACATTTAAAAAATGGGGGGAATGGCATGTGACGTGCATGTGCATTGCTGATTCAATGGATGTTGTGTTTTGACTCAATTGCTCTTTCCCTTTTTTTTACTTCTTGGATACATGTCTTGTTCAGAATTCTACCTACACTTTCTATGGTTTTGTCCTTTTATTGCCTAACTCTCCTCTATATATATATATATATATATAGGGGAAGGATCAAGATAAAACCACAAAATTAGGCGAAAACCAAGAAAATCACTAAAACAATGTGTAATACTATGGACTACGTATACGTAACCGTAATTTTTTTGTTTTCTGTTTACGTATAAGTAACACTATGGGTTACATATACGTAAGCCAATATTTTAAATGATGTTTTAGAAAAAATGTGTAATATTACAATGATAATCTTAAAAATAATAAAAATAAAATAAAACAAAAAATATATATAATCATATGATTGATTAAAATTGGTTTTTTTTTATAGTTTTCTCAGTTTTCCCCTAACTATATAGTTTTCTCTAGAATCTTCCTCTATATATTTATAGATTAAACAGAAACCTCCGGGAATAGTAAACTTTTGGTTATTTTCATTTTGGCCGCCAAACTTTTTTAGTTTTTTTTTTTTACTTTTTCAACATTTTTGTTTTCAACCCTTATACTATATAATATACGTTTTTAGCCCGTTATATATATATATATAAAAGAAACCTTCGGGAATAGTAAACTTTTGGTTATTTTCGTTGTGGCCACCAAACTTTTTTAGCTTTTTTTTTTTTTTTACTTTTTCAACATTTTCATTTTCAATCTTTATACCATATAATATACGATTTTATCCTGTTTCATTTTCTATTAATTTTGTTTCCTTTAATAACTTTCGTTCGTTAACTTTTATTAAAAATATACTTTGCTCTGTTTTGAATAAAACTATTATCGAAATGTACATAAAAATAAACACGTCACACATTATAAAATATTATATTTTAAAAGTTAAAAGATAAAACCAGAATGTATTTAAAAATAATTATAACTATTAACATAAATTAAAGGAAAAAAGAAATATATTTGAAAGTTAATAAAAATAAATATATACAAAAAAAATAAGCAAAGTAATATATTTTGTAAAAAAACACAAAATACAGCTCGGTTTTAAACAGTGGCGGATTTACTTGAGAGGCAGGGGGTGGGAGTGCACCCACTCAAAAAGACCTAATTAGTGTAAATTTTCTCAAAAATTAAGCTAAAAAAATTTAGGCACACATTCATTTTATTACTAGGCACCCTATAAAGATCCTTACCAGAATCAACTCACACATTTCGGATGACCGAAACTTTTTTCTACCGGAGACGTCGACAGCAACAGTAGTGACGGTGGTAGACGCTCCTCTGGGTGTTTTGAGAAAGACGAAGAAGACAACCTATTAATATTAACATTTGGTGAATTTGACCTTTTAAAAACTAAGCCACGGCCCAATACTTAACCAAAACTTATGGTTTTTATTTATTTTATTTTTTTGTATGTGAAAAAATAGAGCACTGCAAAGTGTAGAGCCAGAGTCTGTAAAGATTAAAGTCTACAAAGTTTAAATCACTATATACCATGCCATGCACAGTGACAATATATAAATCAAATTTTAATTGAACTGTAAAATTTGAACTATTTATTTATTTTTTCCTTATTAATTTATTTAACTTAATATAAAAGATTAAACATTATTTTATATTGTTTTTTATCGATTATATCATTATACATTATTTTATTTATACTTTTTAGATTTAGAGCTATAAATTTATATAAGTGTTTCAGTTATTCTTTTAAAATCTTTATTTATTTATATCTTTCGCTGTCATTTTTGCTATGATTATTTTTTAGTTACGATTTAATGTAACTTATTTATTCGGCCCGTAGTGACCTAACATGTTTTAACATTACCTATTTTAGGCACCCGTTGACTAAAAATCTTGGATCTGTCACTGGTTTTAAACAAAAGTTAACTTGTGAATAAACTTTTTCCCAAAATCTCATGACAAACATCTCAACGATTGAGTTCTACCCAATGGCGGGGTTTTGTTTTTTTTTTCAAAAATGGTTTCTTCTTAAACTTACTGATGATTAAAGGAGTTGTTATTTTTATACGTATGAGAAGTGGTGTTGTCCGGGTTTAATCCATTCTTGAATTGGGCCTCTCTTACTTTATGTTTTTACATAATGAGTTAAACTCTAAGAACTTTGTTAGGTTTGTTTATATTTTTGTTTGGGCAAGGGGCCATGACTAATTGTTGATAGGATGATAACCATGAAAAACGGTTTGGTGGTTCAGGATAACTATAATGGAAGTTATCATAATCTTTGAATCGTTGCCTTTGTTTGCTGGTGATGGTTCATCACTTATAAATAGGGTAGAACCTTTGGAGACTCTGTAGCCCTATTTTTACTTATATTAAAATCATTGTGTTTAGTAGTTGTTTATTTCAATCTTGATTGTCTCAATTACACCATACGTATTCACTCATAGAGCACAAGAATGTCACGGCGAAACTCGAAGATTTGAGTCATGGAGATAACGAAAGGGTCATTAGTAGTATCAGAGCTAATAATGCTTCCGATTCTAGTTCCGTTGGTAGTAAGGAAAAAGGAGATTCAAATGGAGATGTTCAGGTCAACAAGAAGGTTGGTTTTGTGAAGACCGGCATGGATACTCAGCACGATCCGCCGGTTGGGGCGCTAGGCTGGAGAAGGGAAAAGTAGTCGCAAGGGGCCTATTATTCGCGTACGTAAACAGTGGACAGAATGCTATGATGCCATGTTGTGAGAGTGAAAAGAGAGAATAAATTAAGGGAGAAATAATTTGGGGGAAATTGATTTTGATTTCAAATAATGATTACAAAAAGACTTATATGCAATAAGCTAACTAGCGAAACTAACTAAAAAGCGAATCTAAATAACCAGCGAAACTAACTACTAGTTTCGTTGGCCCAACATAAACGAAACCTTCAACCCACATTTCTGCCTATTTTTTTCTTGCGCTTTAAATACGCTCTTATCGCGCAGGGTGAGTTTACCTAAAGAGTTTTGTTTTATTTTATAAGCTTTCGAGGACATTAATTTTTTCCAGAGTTTAACACGCCACAACGCGCTTTGGTAAAAGCTTGCATTATCGACGAGAGCCACCGCAACGCGCGATGCCACTTTCTAGTTTTTTTATTAAAAACTAAGTTATATCCGAAATAAAGTATTTCTAACACCCGTAGGATCAAAAATGATTTTACTTTGGGTACAAGTCGATTTTCAATAAAGTTTTTAATCTAAACATAAACAAAACACACCTACTTATTTAGATTTTTCTTAAATAGTAGGTATTACACCTGAGAAACTAAATTATAAACTAAATGAATACTAAAAAAATGATGTCGCTATCTCAGATATTGACAATGACTTAGCCAAAATTGCTACCTTAGATAGCGACATACCATTTCCTCAAACATGTAACATCAACAAAATTCAAAAGAAATCACTTTAGATTCTTGACCCCCAGAGAGAACACTCCTTATAAAAGTTAACTAATTGTCAATGTGAACTTTTCCTATTCATGCATTTCCTTATCATCACTTATGCATCTCTCGTACGTAGGTCTGGCTGGTATGAGCAACCAGATGTCGTCCTCATAGTGGGTTCTCTAGGCTTCTATATGGGCTCTTTGACAACTTAATTTTTTTATTAACTTAAAACCCTTCTTGAGTGAACATAGGGTGAGCAATAACCGAATTAGCTGAACCTAACCATCAGTTCATAACCGTTTATTATGAGAATTATATGTTGTTAAAAACAACCACTAGATTAGCCTAGTGGCAAAAGGTGTACACCCAAATAATGACTAAAATGAGGAGGTATTGGGTTAAAGTCTCAATTGTGACAAAAAAAGGGAGGGTCTAGGTTGGGCCAACGGGTTTTTCTTATCTATGGTGGATTTTCTCTTGAGAGTGGTGGAGATGTTGTTAAACAATGTTTTATTTTGTTGGTATTTTGGATACCATATAATGTCTTTTAATTTCCGTTGCAATGATTTCATTTTTAAGTTTAAGAACTAATTGTGAATTAGTAAATCAAACGCGAGAGAGCTCCCGGTTTTGAGGCCTTAATTACTTTCAATTTGCATAAAAACCTATAAATGCACATAAAACATGATTATATTCTTACCGGATTTGCAATAAAAACAACTCAAATAATATGGAAATATGTATAAAATACATGTGTCATTTAGTAGTAATTATGTTTCTCCTAGTGTTTTCTACTTATGTAAGTGTAATGTTAATGTAAAAATTAGTAATTCTATAAAAAAATATTTTTTTAAAGAGTTAAAACCATGACACACAAATGTGCGTCATCTTTCTTATGACAGAGTCTTCCTTGATGTGCATTGCATGTCGTAAAGGCATGTCATAAATGCACGTTATAAACAGATGACACAGTCATCTTCTTTCTTGACACGGTCCGACATGTTATCTACCTCTTTTATAACACGCATTGCATGTTATTAAAAGTCTATTTTCTAGTAGTGAACGAAGTTATAAGTGGTATGGTTATAACTGTTAACGGTCATACCTTTTCACAAAACATTGCAGCAATTCGTTGTAACTATTCAACTCCTAAAATAAAGGGGTTCAATTGATATTTGAAATAAGAGAATTATCCTCGATTCAGAATGCATATCGGGCTATACAAAATTAAAAAAAAACATACCATCACTACAAAGATACCACCCTACGCCGAGCACGCCTATCTAGACGAAACTTGTCGTCGGAATAGGTCACCCTATACCGACGACATGTCGTCGGTGAAAACCTATACCAACGACATTAAGGTCAACCTATCCCGAAGACACCTTTGAGCTGTTGGTACAAAGCAATCCCGGCGAACCCCGTACCGACGACAAGTCGTCGGGAGAGGCTGTCCTGACGACTTGTCGTCGAAAGTTGGTATATGGTTAAACTTCGTCCGTATTAGCGTGTTACTATTGTAGTGCATATATATGTATTGAAATTTAGATTGAATTGGATATCGTATAAACACACATGTGCTTGTATGTTAATTTGTAGCTAAGAGTTAACGAATGATTTGCAACAAGCAAAATATTCTTCGGGCCATTGGACTACCTGATCATCTCCACCATTACAAGGAGAAAACCTACCATAGGTGAGAAAACCTCCTAGCCCAACCCTGACCCCAACCCTGACCCCCTTTTTTTTCACAGGTGGAACTTGAACCCAAGATCTCCCCATTTTAGTGAAGATTTTGGTACACATCTTTGCCACTAGGCTAAACCAGTGGTATGTATTGATTGGAAGAAAAATCAATTCGTTAATAACAACATTGATTGGAAATTTATTGCAAACCAGAAATCAAAAGATGCACGTTAACAATGAAGAACAGTTGACTGGCAACAACAACCGGATTAAGTAGAAATACTAGTTGCAAAATCGATTTAATTTCATGAAAGTGTTAAATCTTCTTTTTGTTGCATGATGATCATAAATTCACAATATAACGAAATACCTATCTCGACGACTAATTTCCGACGACATTTTAAGCTTTCTCGACGCCGACAGAACCTATATTGACGACATGTCGTCGAGAAAAGTCGTTCAATCTGCCTAAAATTCTAGTAGTGTGTTCACTGTCTGTAGGTTTTCATCATTTTGGGTAGGATTATAATTTATTTATTTTTTTAACGGCGATGACAATTGACGCTCAATGGCATGCCTCTTGATAGCTCATGTATGTCCATAACTTAGACGGGATTTCAATATTTGACGCTCGGGGATGGCGCCAACCCGTTCCTAGGGGAAACTGACTAACTTGTAAAACCTACTGACTTGTCTATGCCTGCAGAGTTCATTGGCAACCCATTTAAATGGCAACAAGATTTTGTGCTGAAGTGAGATTGGAACTTATGAACTTTGGGTCACAGAGCTCCTATCCACACTAGCCGGTGTCAATGGACCATATTACCACCAGCAGGATTATAATTTTAATGCTTACGGAAGGCTTCGTACCTTCTTCCACAATCCTATTAAATGAAAAATTAATTATTATTATTTTATTTTTTTTTCTAAAAACAAAAAAAACGAGCCTGTTGTCGATCACTTGCACATTTTCTTTAAGTATGCAACTGTTCTAGAGTGATGAAAACATCAAACCTAATGTATTGTACAACTTCTACTGCAAGGGTTACACTTGTTTGGTTGGAATATGAATTCCCTCATTAATAGCTTGACGATCAAATCAACTGAAATTTCTGCAACTCTAACGTGTAAAGTTTACATTAAATGAATAGTGACAGTAGTGAGCTTGAGCACAAAAAATAGAAAAAAAAACACTGAAAGAAATATATATCAAACTCTCTTTTTTATAGGCCAAATGACGTTTTAAAATTTTTTGAATTGTCAATAAACTATTAGAATCAAACAACAAAATAAACGACATGGTTCACGTGTTTTTATAATCTAACAAAATCAAATCATAAAAATTGAGAAGCGTCTTGAAATTTAAGAGGATATATGAGAATAAGGAAATTGGACCTCGCCTATGGTCGTTTGCCCAAGCAACACACAGGCTATGAGCATTCATAGTGGATTCTCCTTACTCATCTATAATAGGAGTTAAAGTACATGTATAGTCTCTGTGTTATGTTCAAATTTTAAATTGTGTTTCTAAGTTTGAGAAATTAACACTAATGTAGTTCTAAATTATGTATAAATGTAAAAAGTTTAGTCTATGTAATAAATGTACGTTTGTTTTACGAGTTAAATTTTATAAAGTGACAAATTTACCCTTGTAATTAAAACGAGAAAAAAGTTATGAAACAAATACCCCCTTCTTTCTCTCACATCGTCTTTCCAGGAAGACCATCTCTCTCTCTCTCTCTCGCATCATCTTCCTAAGAACATCGAGAAACTGCAATCACCCAACTCTCCGCCCTCCACCAGAAAAAGCACCCAACTGCGGGCGGTTCCATCCCCTTGCTGGCGATTACACCGGTAAACCACCCACCAACCCCGGAAATGCAACGGTTTGTTCAGATCTGAAAGAAACTACTGCCTCTGCCAACCGAAAAAGCGACATTGAAGAACCACCACTTACTAGAATAGCGACAATGATGTGTGTTAGATATATGATGTCCGATCGTTGACTATATCAGCGTTGCTATCGAAGTACGATCCCAAGAGTTACACTTTGGACAACGAACAATTTATAATATTTAGTTGTAAACATTATAGTTCATGAAACACGGTTTTATGATAAGTTGAATAGATACTTAATGAAATATTTATTGGCTTATTCGGTGATTAATTATTTTAAAAAAAAATAATTAAAGACGACGGGTTCAAATGTTTAAGAGTTAACCCGTTAATTGGTTGAACTTTACTAAATATTTATCGTTAGTAAAGAGCAAGTTTAAAAGTAACTAACATTTAATTACAGAAAATTAACAGTTAAACCTCAAGGCATTCGGTAAATTAAGGTATTATAATTATATCCTTAATTCTAAAACCCTAATAACCATCTTAGCCACCATCTAGTTTATGTAAGGAGTAGGAGCCCCCCCCCCCCCCCCCCGCCCGCCCGCCCCGTCACCACCGTGAGCCACATGTCGTCGCCGTTTGACGTCAGACGCCAGACACCACCCCATTGTCGGCCGCCACCTTGTCGCCATCGCTGTTGTCGGGTGCAAACAGTGTGACGGTTCCCCTTGTTGCGGGTCGTTCATCTACTGTCACTAGCAAGATGTATGTTGAACCAAAGTGTGAATCTTCCAAATATCGTCTAAGGTATAATTGCTTACCTGCTATGGTTGGATTTAATTTTATTGTTTATATGCGTGTAATCGGATTACTTTTGATGGCTCGAACGAAAATGTAAACCTAAAGAGATGAAGATTAGAAAAACAAAGATGGACACAACTAGGACAAGAAGATGGAGATCTTGGACTAAGTAGGAGATAGCGCAAGAAGGTTTGTTTTTGTTGTCCCTTAGACCGGTTGGGTTTCTGTTTGATGGTTCGAACGAAACCGAACAACTTTACTAGTCGCTCGATTGATGTGTTTTATTTTTTTGTGATTGTTTACATTATTTAGGATAATAGTTAAACCGCAAATATTTTTATAAAATGTGACAATCCGGACTTTTAGGGTTAACCCCGTTAGTAAAGTCAGTTAAATTCTAACCCAGTTAACCTAATCTCAAACCTCATAGACTGTTTGTGTCATTATCTGAACTAAAATTGCATGGATTAGTTATGTAATTACTCTAAACTCATTATGTTGACTTTATGAAGTCAAAATTGAGAAATCTTGTTATTGTTGACCTCTCATAAGTAAAAATTCAATTGGATTGTCCATGTTGACTTTTAAAAAGTCAAACTCAGCACATCCTTGATCCAAATTCGCGAATTGTGATCGATTTTCGTTTGATTCCGTAACTGAAATCGCATATTTGTGTCATTAACAACCGTAACCATCGTTTTAATCATAATCATTGCCGAATTAAGTCACTTAACGGCTAATTAACTCGAAATCGTCGGCCATGATCACGTATTCATCAAATTCAAGCAAATCCGATAACCATTTCACAACTAAACACTCTGCGCATCTCGTACGAAGCTCTCATGAACTTTTGCACACATCAGATCGATCGAAGAAGCAACAGGAGTCGCGGGGAACCAAGTTGTTCATAGCCGAAGGTCCATTTGGTCGAACACTATCAATTCGGACTCCATTCTGGTAATTAAAACCTTCCACACTTTCGTTTTAGTCTATAGATCAAAAGCCCTAACCTAATTAGGGCTTACCACAACGATTTTAGCATGAACCCGATTCTAAGTTCATACGTTCACTTTTTGATCGAACTCTATTATAGACTCAATCTAAATTCAATTAAAATTCATAGACAGACTCGAAATCATCTACTCTTTGAAAGCCCTCTATCAATTTAACCTAATAACATCAAATTGTTATGATACAGTAACTAGGGTTTGATGATAATAAAATTTGGGGTTTTTGATCTAAAACGCAACGTCAATCAAATTCAACCACATAAACAGATTCGCAATCCCTTGTTTGTTAAAAGCCCCATGATTCCAACGTTAAACACTATCGAATTCGATCGATTTGTTTCCATGTTCTTAAACTAGGGTTTCGGCCTTTCAATCTATAATTAAACGATACAAAACTTGATTAAATTAAACTCACATACTGGTTCGCCATGACTCGAATTACAAAACCCCTATGCCCCTTTATTAAATCGATATCGAATGTGATGGTTTGGGACTGGTCTTGCTTTCGGTTCATGCAAAGGGGATGATCACAGGGGAGCTTTTGATTAAAAGCATTCTGATCCGGTTCTTGTTGCGATTGAACTAGCGGGTGGAGTGGTTAGCGTGTTCTGTTGGTGTGGGTGAGACCCGGGTTCGAACCCCACCAACTGTTTTTATTTTTCTAGCCACTTTTTAAGCACTATTTTTATATAAAACCTTTCTCATTATTATAATATTATATCAAAATGGCTAAGCCTCGGAAACCACCCGTAGGCTCGGGTTTGGTTTGTAACCCATATTTATTATTAATACTCATTTATAAAATAATATATTTATATTATTTTTTAAGCGTAACTCCAATTAATAATAATATATTATTATATTATTTTCGCCACGTTTATAAACGTAGTATAATGTTTCAAACTAATAAAAATAATATATTTATTTATATTATTATCCACGTTATTATGATTCGAATAAAATAATAGTATTATTATTTTGTCACAAAATTTATTGATCTTGATAATTCTCTAAGTTTAAAAATAATATATTAAATTATATTATCTACCTAAGTCATTATTTGATGGTACAAACGTACGGTTATATTTATTATATATTATTTTGTCATTCGTCGCGTAACGTATATATCTTAATTATTAATTAAGAATTCTTATTCTCGTGGACATGTTCGTTATTCTTTGATCTTTAGAGCGTTTTTAGGACGTTCAGCCTTCCGTGTGTTCGTCACATATCCCATTATATCCCTAATTATTATGTTATAATTTTAGGGCATTTGTAAGCCGTTTCGGTCTAACACTTGAGGTTCAAATCTCATTCTCGTGTGAATCTACCTACGCAAATCAGGTGAGTTTTCACGGCCCCCTTTTTACTGTTTTAACTTCGGGGAGAAAACATGTCACAACTATTTTTGAGATTATTGTAATTCATATGTTATCACTGTTAAAGCTAAGCGTAACACGCTATCACTGAAAGTCCTTAACACACATCGAACCGTTAATATGGATCTTAGCGAGGTAATATTTAGTAGTACTACTGGGTTTGACAAATCCCACCCGCGTTAGTCGCGCTAACTCGATTGAAAGTCGAACGGGTGAAATGTTAGCCTACTCACATCGTAAGAGTTGATAGACCTGGCAGGAGGCAAATAAACATAAACAGTCAGCTTCGGTTGCGAGCGCTTTAGTAAGACATGAACATAGGTTAGCTACCTATAGATACATATTGAATGTACATTAATCTAGTAAACGCTTTATTTATATATTGAAACTTGTGAACTCACCAACCTCGTGTTGACATCTTTTCTTACATGTTTTCTCAGGACTCTAAGTTAAGACACAGGTGCACGACTAGGACATGCATGAAGTCTTATATTTAATTTCTCATATATAAAGACGTTTGAACTGTTTTCATTTATGTTATTTTGGACTGGACTTTGGGGCGCGTTTGTTTTGCGTATTTACTTTCATTTATCGCTTCCGCATTTACTATGAACATTTATGATATTTTCATTTGAGCCCCATATAGTGTCGTTTGATATAACTAACGACTGAGATCCTAGTTTGTCACTCCCAAACGGTAAAACTCCGTTAGTGGAATTTTGGGGTGTGACATAAAACGTTTTGACACAGTCTTAAAATGACGAGAAAGTTAAAATGTTTAAAGATTTTTCGGAAAGGTAATTAAATAAAAGCGTTTTTAATTAAAAGTAAAACGGGTTTTAAATTTAATTGTTTTATTTAAAACTAATTTAAGTTAATTAAAGAGTTAATTAGTTTAAAATATTGTTCGCGATTAACGACCAATTTGGATTAAATAAGATATTTAAAATTAGATCGTGTCGAGTGTTGAAAGGCGTTTCACGAACTAAAATAGTAAAAAAGAAATTATTAAAATTGCAAGACTTAGATCATGCTCCTAGTCGTCCAAAATGTTTTTTGACCCTTAGTCAGTAATTTAAAGCATTAAAGCAAATCCTAAATTAAAAACGATATTTATGTGTCACCTTTAATTGTGACACTTCAACTGATATATCCGAACCCTCGATGTTAGTGAATTACCCTGCGACCCTATGGTTTCGGTTGAAGGTACATCCGCGATTCCTGAGTTACTTATGACGGTTCTATAGTTACAATTGTAAGGAAAATATCACTTAAAGTCGTATTACGTGGGCGTAGTTGAGAAAAACGTATCCAAGCTTGACAATACTTGTCATGCCTCTCAAACCAAGAATTGTGTAGTTTACACAATTGATAATCATTACTCACATACATAGCCAAGTCAGTTGTAACAATTCTGGTTTTCATGTACTTGTAAAGACTATTGTTATTTATAATTTAATACAACGAAGTCTTATTCATATTATGTTTTCATTAACTTATTCAATCCATACTTATGTTAATGTAGTGAAAATTCTACTTTACTACGTCGTGTACCACTTAATCACATATTTCATGATCTATGTCATTTAATCATCACATACAACGTGAATTCATTTCATGCAACTTATACTTATATCATTCTATTTAATATCATGAGGGAGGATCCCTTAAGAAGGAGATTTTGCCTAAATAGACTAAGAATGGATCTTAGTCGTTAAAATTGATGATCAATGGTTGAAATCAAATTATAGGAAAAGAGAAGGGTGGAATGCAATTTCTGTAAAATCCACTTTTGTTGACTTTTTCAAGTTCCTCTACTATTTTTTAAGCGTACATAACTTCTTCATACGACATTAATTTTTTAAAAGAATTACACCATAAAAATGAGTGTTTTTTTATCTTTAATTTGAGTATAGTATTGCTATATAAAAAATGTCAATTAAAATTTTTTTTTTTAAATGTGCTGTATTTTTCTGGGTTGAATATTTATGCTGTATTTTTGTGACTGTGCTGAATTTCTGTGATTTATTTCTGTGTTGAATTTGTGTGATATATTTTTCTGTGCTGTATTTTTGTAACTATGCTGATTTTGTGTGCTGAAATTTTAAAATATGACGATTTAAAAAAATGAAAGCATGTGTTGTTTTCTCGTAAAACAGCACAGTTAATGGAATCTGTGTTGTTTTATGGTAAACAACAACAACAACAAAAAAATAACACATGAAAACAACATAACAGAAAACTAGCACAATATAAAAAACAACATAGGAAAACAACACAAAACAAAATCAGCACAATATAAAAATACAGCACAACAAAAAATCAGCACATCTGCAAAACAGCACATGCATCAAAAGAAAATTAAGCTTTAATAAAATAGTTATTCATTTGTGTGACTATGTCTGTTTAGTTGACAAAATACTACAAATAAAGATAGATAACTCTGGATGAGAAAACAAATGTGTTGATACATACTATTAGAAATGAAGAGGTTGTTTATAAAATCATCTATGGCATGACACAAATCAATGTTGACATGTTTGGAGTCAGCAGTTTAAATTTCTTAAGCTAATAGTTGATTAAGCTCCAAATTATCTACCGTCTAACTTTAAGAGAATGCTTTAAGCATTTTGCTGCATAAACTTTTCATGTTTTCAATATCAATTTTTTTTTTGAATACAAGATGACCCATAGTATTCATTAAATTTCCATACAAATTCTAACGAGATGACCGTCACAATTACAAACTAATGGCAGGTAGACGGGCAACAAGCTGCGCCGCTACCCCCTTCTGAATAGCAAATCCTACTCTACTAAACACAAAGTTCCCCCCATAAATATATGCAATGTTACTGCTGACCATCTGCTGAACCCGCTTAAGGTTGATGAAGATGATATCCACAATTTCAAATGAAGCTTCAAAAACAGCACAGCAGCACATAAGAAATGGTTCTAATTTCAACCCGAGTTCAAATCATTACCTTTAATTGAGATTCAGGAGGAACCAAATCAGAATTTTGTTTGTCAATATCGATCACTTGTCCCAAATTCGTTTTTTATGCAGAATGGTTTGATCGAGGTTGATGAAGATGAAATCCACAATTTCACATGATTCCTTGGAAACCAACTCAATAAATCGAAGGAGATAAATCAGAAGTCAAGAACTCAAATCGAGCAATGGGGGGGTGTGCGTTGTTGGTTTTTGCCCTATTGGAGATATCTGGATTCTGGTGCCGACGCCGGTGATTTAAACCGTAATCGTAAGATGAAGAAGAACAAGTTAAACGTTCAGATACGAATCTGGATTTGAGTAAATTTTAATCCAATTTTGCATATTGTCTTTTCAAAATTGGTGCTAGGGCTTGATAAAAAAGAGATAATGTGTGATGATTTGTGCGTGAAACAAGTTTGAGGGGGGAAGAGGGACCAAATATAATGAGATGTTCCAAAACTACCCTTCTTTTAAGGAATTCTAGTTATCACGTGTTATCTTCTTATTTCTTGTTAGGCTACTTAGAGAAAATATCTTTTTATTTGATATCATATAACTTACTTTCATTTCATATATAATATGTTTATATCATAGGGGAGAGGATCAAATAAGAAGAGTATTTTACGTATGTAGCCTAAGAAGGATTTTAAAAAAATAAATATCCGGCTCATACGAACTTCGATTGACCTCATTCTAGCGGCGTTTGAACCGTCTCGTCAAACTCTACCATCTTAGCTTTTAAGGTTTTAGCCTTAGGGTTTAGGTTTTTTTTTTGGGGGTTGGGGTGGGGGTTTAGGTTTTTGGGGGGTAGGGTGGTGGTTTTAGGCTTTTCGGGGTGGGGTTGGAGGGGAGGGTTTAGTTTTTTGGGGGTGCAGGTGGAGGGGGGTTTAGGTTTTTGGGGGCGACCTATAGTTGGATTAGCCGGTTCCAACGCCGCTAGAATGAGTTCAATCGGAGTTCGTATGAGCCGGATATTTAATTTTTAAAAATCATTCTTAGGCTACTTAGGCAAAATCCCCTTCTTAGGAGATCCACTCTCTATATCATAGTACTTCGTCACAACATACTTAGAACATACATACTTATTGTTGGTAAATTGAGTAATGTGACTCAATTGTATCGTTTATCGTTTAAACCGTCTCAACATGATAACCATCGTAGCATTGTTCTTCAATATATGGGAAACAATTGGTATTTCAGCGCATCAAGCTCTTCAAGTTCATGAAGGTATTCAATCAGAGAAATAGAAGGGAAGAAATCGACGGCGGTTATCGACGGTTAGTGGCGGTTACACGAAGAACAAACCGGGAAACATTAAAGCGGTAGAAGGTGGCAATACGAAGGAGGAGTTTTGAATCTAATCATCATTGAGGGTGTTTGGAATCTCCTTGTTCAGTTTTGAATATGCAGGAGGCGTTTGGAAACCAATCATCACTGAAGGTGTTTGGATTCCGGGTATCTAGTTCCGATCACGCAGGAGGCATCGATTAGGGTTGTGGTCGTTTTAACATCATTCACATCAAGAGGCATCGATTAGGCAGAATCGAGAAAACCATAGAGGGTATTCTCGTTTTGAAAACAGTCACAAAGAAGAAATTTTTGGGCTGTTTATGGCATCGAGAGAAAGAAGATAAGGCTAAGTGTGGGTTGTATTTATCGACTATCACAATCAGAAATAAACTCACAATTTAGTTTGTATTTATTTTTGTTTTGTTTAACGCCAAGTGAAAGAAAGAAAGAAAGAAAGATGGCACAGTGATGCGGTGTTGATGGGACCACAAAGAAGGTTGTTTATAAAGAGATCAAAGTCGAAGATGTTTCAAGTATTGCGATCAAAACATGAAGAAAGATCAAGGTGCAAGTAAAGAAGATCCGAAAGAAGTCAAAGACTTCATTCTCTTGGAGAATGAAGATGTTAAAGCGTGAAGATGTTGAAGGCATGGATTAAGAAATTAGGAAGGAATATTGAATTATATGTCCTTAATCCATGTAAGTCCAAGTCTAGAGGGTCGTAGTGTTAATAACTAAACTATTCTTTAATTTGTATTTTCATGTATGTAAAGTCTAGGGATTAGAATGATTGAAACCAAACTTGGTAACCACCAACAACACATGGCATGAGATTGTGAATCTTGAAAGGGTGCCATAGAGTTCTCGAACTCTTCATTGTGGCGGTTACAAATTATGGTTAATTATAAATAGGTTGCAAAATCAAAGTTTTGTAATCAAGAATTCACATTCAATAAAGATTAGATTGTGTACTGCAATTGTTGTTCGTAATCGATGAAGGGGCGAACACTACACATAGCCTAAAGGCAATATGCCTCAAGTAAAATATTATTTCTTAAATCTGTCAGTTGGTTTCACAAATGCAGCAAATTCAGCTGTTACAATTTCCATTTGACCAGCCTTAGACTAAGGTGTTTAAATTCGGATATCCGAAAATTTCGGATAGTGGATTTTACTATCAGTATTCGAATTCGGATTCCGATAGTGAAATGGATATCTGTTTTTTTAACTTAAATGTATTTTTTAAATTAAAATCAAAATGCATAAAATATACTAAATAAACATCATCTTTATGAAATATTTAAAAATAAATAAAAAACCAATTTTTTGATTAATTTACGAAATTTCGACACGAATACGTTGTAGTTTTTTTCAAATAAGAAGGTTAAACACATAACATAAAAAGTCATATACTTCATATATATTGTAATTATTACACTTTCTAGAAAACAATATAAAAAATTTGGCCAAAAAAATATAATTTTTGAAATTACGACATGAATACGTTTTATTTAAAAAAAAAATAAGAGACCTAAACACATAACATAAAAACCATATACTTTATATATATATTAGATTCATAACACTTTCTAGGAAATATATCTTAACAATATATATATATATATATATATATATATATATATATATATATTCGGATATCCGAATATCCGAAATTTTCGAATAATGTTATCCGAATCCGAAATTTCGGATATCCGAATTTTCGGATAATTCGGAATTTAGGATATTGCGGGTTCGGTTTCGGATACAAATACTTTTGAACACCCCTAGCCTTAGATTATGAATTGATTTTTCAGTTACGAACCAGCCACTTTTAAACACACAGGTAGTCTGTCTCGATACTAGAGACGGTTGATTTATTAAAAACAAAATTCATGAACATTATTATTGGTCATAGGCCTGCTAATGTTACATTTTTTTCCTAGCACCTAAATGAAACCAATCTGAACTCGGTTTCCATCATTTATTACCATTCTTCATTACCACGATAATTTATTAGAATAAAGGAGAAGCTGGTGGTGAACAGATGATGAAGAAGTCCCAGAAATCCGGGGATCTCAAAGGATTGCCATTGATGAAGTGTTCATCATTAACGTACTTGAATTCCTCAAACAGTCCCATTTTTGTTTCGATTTGATCATTGTGTTTGGTGGTAGGATCTTGATCGCACGAACCATTGGTTTCGACTTGGTTCAATAGTGGCATGGCAGGTGCTGCAGCTGAAACATTCGAGATGAGGGACTGGAGACTCTCATTGTTGATAGAGTAATTTGACCATAAGTTTCCTTGCCATACTTTAAGGACATCAAGTGTAAGGCCCGTTTCCCGGATAACCTCACTTGTTGGATTTACTCATAAACATAGTCATAAATACTGAACTTAAATTAAATTAAAACATTCATCATTCAATTTCATTACATAACAGCGGAAGTCTTAACAGTTAAAAGAAAACACATCATATTCTTAAGAAACAAAAGTGGGATGTCAGTCTTGTGCCGGGTAACCTTCACGCCTTCGCACGGCCTTTTCCTTTGTTACCTGAAATGTATACTAAAAGTCAGCTAACGCTGGTGAGTTCTAGTTTAATGCAATTTACTGTAAACATTCTTTTCTTTATAGGTATAAGTGTGCATTACTGTATAATCATTCATATAAATACGTATTCATAACTTTTGCCTTTCTTTCATCTTTCTTTTCTGTATTTTCTTTTTCTGTATTTTTTTTTGTGATTTCATACATATATATATATATGTACATTCACCCTTTTTTCTTTCTTTCTTTACATTCATGGGTCATACTCTATAAGAGTGATCAACCCGTCTTTTACTGCGTATGTCACAAAGACATACGCCCTTAAGCTACCGTCGTAGCCCTTTTACTCGTCCGGTCCTAGAAACCGTCCGCCTTAACTTTTCCGTCCGGCCAACCTTCGGCCGTCCGCCTTAACCGTCCTACCGTCGTAGTCCGTCATATTCGCCCGTCTGCCCTAAGGCAGCCGTTTCCCATGCGACTATTATTTATACAACCGTTCTACTATAATATGCCAATTGCAATGGCATTCGTACGTCCTAGCTGATGAAGGAACGCACTTGTCCCGATTGTAAAATAGTCACATGGTCGTCCGTCTACCGAAGTAGCCGTTATCATCGAAGCGTCCATAACATTTTCTGTACTTTGCAAGCAATATATACATGGATATAAAGCAAGATTTCATTCTTTCATTTTGTGTTATACTTTCATTCATTCTTTATAATCATGCTTTTCATTCTTTATTCATAATTTCTCTTTCGTGTATAGGTATATATATATATACTTGTATAACACATATGATCACATTAACATTCATAAACTTTATTCACTTAGTGTATACACTTCAGCCCCAAAACATTTGAAAACATTTGCACATAACATAAAAAGGGGCACATAGAACTCACCTGATGAGTAGTTTCTGTAATACACTAAGCTGGCTACTGGGCTTCACTAATGTCACTCACGATCTGTATAATAAAGTCATACACATAAGATGGTGCTCCTAGATGACACTAGACATTACTATGCTTGAACTCAGTAGTTTCGAGAGGTGGGTTGCATCGAAACTATGGTAGTTTCGAGCTATGGTCTTACACTCGAAACTAGGTAGTTTCGAGTCATAATCCTTCTATCGAAACTATGGCAGTTTCGAGTCATTAACTTATGAAAAATCTTAGTTTAGGTTCAAGGTGACACTCGAAACTAGGTAGTTTCGAGTCCTGAGTTCCTATCGAAACTATGGTAGTTTCGAGTCATTGGCTGCTATCGAAACTAGATAGTTTCGAGTCAAACATGACTATCGAAACTAGAGTAGTTTCGATGGGTCTGCATGTATCGAAACTATAGTTTCGATTCATGGGTCTGCACATATCGCCATTTCCAAAAATCTGAAGTTTTGCATGCAGGTCTGATTCGAGTCGATATCTCGGTTTTCCAAGATCAAAACGTTGGGTTTTCATTCTAGATGCTATATCTAAGCTCATTTTCATGTTTCATCCGCAAAATCGCTATCTTTTTAGCCAAAACCCGAAAACTCCCAAAACGAGCAAAAACTCATAATGTGATCGAATTGTTACCTGGATTGGATTTCTGATTCAGAGGATATGATCACGAGCACAGCGGCAACGTCCTCTTGAATTCCCGAGTTGATCCGTCACTTTCTCTCTCTAGACCCGAGCTCTCCTTTCTCTCTCTAAAAGTTGCGTGAGTGGGGAAATGAGCAGGGAAGAGGGGCTGCCTTGCCTCTTATGCGACTGGGCTTCCCTCGGCCCATTGAGGCCGAGCCCAAGCCCGTTCCCTTTGTTTAAATACTCTGGCTAAAACACCGGTCTCGCTATTTTTTTTATTCGTTTTATTATTTTTGGGATGTTACAAGTCTACCCTCCTTAAAGAGGTTTCGTCCTCGAAACTGCTTATACGTTAAATAATTGAGGGTATAGTCCCCTCATCTCGTCTTCTTTTTCCCACGTAGCTTCCGACCCTTTTCTGTGCTTCCATTGTATCTTGACTAACGATATCGACTTATTGCGTAGTCGTTTCTCAGCTCGGTCAAGAATGGCTATCGGTTCCTCTATATAATTTAGACTGTTATCCACTTCGATCTCGTCGTAAGGTATGTGAGCTGTGTCGTCAGCTAGGCACTTGCGTAAGTGTGATATGTGGAATGTAGGGTGTATTCCACTAAGCTCGACGGGTAGGTCGAGTCTGTAAGCAACTTGACCCACTCTTGCTACAATCTCGAAAGGTCCGACAAACCTTGGACTTAGTTTGCCACGCTTTCTGAACCGAATGATTCCTTTCCACGGTGATACTTTCAACAGTACCATGTCCCCCACTTGAAACTCTAAATCCCTTCTTCTCTTATCCGCGTATGATTTCTGTCTGTCTTTTGCGGCTTTCATTCGAGCTTTGATTTGGTCAAATTTCTCGGAAGTAGCTTTGACCACTTCGAGACTTGCAAAATCTTTCTGCCCAATTTCCCCCCAACAAACCGGGGTCCTACATCTCCTCCCATACAACATTTCGAATGGCGGCATGCCAATAGTTGAGTGATAGCTGTTGTTATATGAAAATTCTGCCAATGGTAGATGGCTGTCCCAGCTTCCCCCGAAGTCAATGATACAGGCCCGGAGCATGTCCTCCAAGGTCTGAATGGTCCTTTCAGATTGACCATCGGTTTGAGGATGGTAAGCGGTGCTGATGTTCAATCTAGTGCCCATCGCTTCATTGAATTTCTTCCAAAACCTTGACGTGAATCTAGTATCCCTGTCGGACACAATCGACAGCGGCATACCATGTCTGCTCACAATTTCTTTGATAAATACTTCTGCTAGTTTTTCGGACGAAGAAGTCTCACGTATTGGCAAGAAGTGAGCACTCTTTGTCAAGCGGTCGACGATCACCCAAATGGTATCATTGCCTTTAGCTGTTCGCGGTAGCTTGGTAATGAAGTCCATTGTGATCTCTTCCCATTTCCATTCCGGTATAGGTAAAGGTTGCATCTTACCACATGGCTTCTGGTGCTCGGCCTTAACTAGTGAACACGTTAAGCACTTGTTCACGTATTCAGTCACATCATTCTTCATGCCAGGCCACCAGTACTCTTTCTTCAAGTCTTGATACATTTTGTTTGCCCCGGGGTGGATAGAATAGCGAGACTTATGGGCCTCATCGAGTATTTTGGCTCTAAGTTCGCCAATCTTAGGTATCCACATCCGGCCAAACCTGGTTCGTACACCGTATGTATTTGCACTTAAGTTCCCTTGTTGTCCTACTATTCTTTCCCGTTTCACATTTCTTTCTAACAGAGCTTCATCTTGAGCCTTTGTTATTTCTCCCATCAAATCTGGTGTTATAATCAGCTGACACGCTTTGATCCGGATAGGTGCCGATTCTTCCTTTCTACTCAAGGCGTCAGCTACTACGTTTGCCTTGCCTGGATGGTACAATATTTCACAGTCATAATCTTTCAGTAGCTCTAACCATCTTCTTTGCCTCATGTTTAGTTCCTTTTGTTCGAAAAAGTATTTCAAGCTTTTGTGATCGGAGTAGATGGTGCATTTAACTCCATACAAGTAGTGCCTCCATATTTTCAACGCGAAAACCACTGCTGCTAACTCTAGATCATGGGTTGGGTAGTTAACCTCGTGAATCTTTAGTTGTCGCGATGCATAAGCAATTACCTTCCCTCGTTGCATAAGTACGCACCCTAATCCCTGACCTGAAGCGTCAGAGTAGACTACCAAGTCTTCATTTCCCTCAGGTAGTGTTAAGACTGGAGCGTGTGTTAATCGTGTCTTTAGTTCCTCGAACGCGTTATTTTGGGTTTGACCCCATTCATATTTCACTTCCTTCCGTGTCAGTTTAGTTAATGGCGAGGCTATCCTTGAGAAATCTTGAATGAACCTTCTATAGTAGCCTGCCAATCCCAGAAAACTTCGTATCTCTGTTGGTGTCTTTGGGATGTTCCATTCTTTTACTGTCTCTATCTTTGCAGGATCCACCATGATGCCGTTTGGGTTTATTACATGACCTAGGAATTGGACTTCCCTAAGCCAGAACGCGCATTTGGAGAATTTTGCGTACAACTTTTCCTGCTTTAGCACCTCCAATACTTCTCTTAGGTGACAGTGGTGATCACCTTCATTCTTTGAATATATGAGGATGTCATCTATAAAAACTATTACTGATCGATCCAACATGGGTCGGCATACTCTGTTCATTAAATCCATAAATGCTGCTGGTGCGTTAGTTAATCCGAAGGACATCACGAGAAACTCATAATGCCCATAACGCGTGCGAAACGCGGTCTTTGGTACGTCTTCCTCCCTTACCTTCAACTGATGATAACCTGACCTAAGATCGATCTTTGAGAACCAACTCGCACCTTGCAGTTGATCAAAAAGGTCGTCTATTCTAGGCAGTGGGTATTTGTTCTTTACTGTCCTCTTGTTCAGTTCACGGTAGTCAATGCACATGCGCATGCTGCCGTCTTTCTTCTTTACGAATAGTACCGGAGCGCCCCATGGTGAGATGCTCGGTCTAATAAATCCTTTCTCGGTTAGTTCCTCTAGTTGAGACATTAATTCTTTCATTTCTGACGGAGCCAATCGGTATGGTGCCTTGGCAACGGGCTCAGCTCCTGGCAGTAAGTCAATCTGAAATTCTATTTCCCGATCGGGTGGTAACCCCGGTAGATCCTCAGGGAATACTTCCGGAAAGTTGCACACCACGGGTACATTCTTGAGTTCTTTCGTTTTCATTCTATCATCAATGACATACGCCAGATAAGCTTCGCAACCGCGCCTCATGTAACTTTCGGCCTTGATCATCGAAATGACGTTCGGCATTGTGCAATTCCAATCCCCATAAACCGTAATTGGACTGCCGCTTGGAGCCTTGAGGTGTATCCTCTTACGTTTACATATGATTTGAGCTTCGTTGGCAGCTAGCCAATCCATACCCAATACTATATCGAATCCTCCTAAGGTGAGAAGGAATAGTCTAGAAGGAAACTTATGTCCCTCTATTTCTATGATGCAATCCTCTGTTACTTGGAATACTGCCGAATTTTTACCAACGGCAGTTTGTACGCTAAAGGCCTTTACTATGGTGTTGATAGAGCAATCCAGTTTACGACTAAATGCATTTGATATGAAGCTTTTACTAGCACCAGAATCAAATAAGATAGCAGCACGTTCATCATTAACTAGAAACGTACCTGACACGACATCGGGATTTCCCCTTGCCTCTTCCTCAGTTAAGGCATAGGCCCGAGTCCTTGCCTTTTGTTGTTCCTGTTCCCTCTCCTTTCCCGATCCAGATTGGCCGGCCTTCCTGCAGTTCTTTGTCAGATGTCCAAACAATCCACATATTTGACATTTGACATCCTTCAAACATTCTCGAGAGAAGTGCCCCGGCTTCCCGCACTTATAGCATGTGATGGTGCCGATTTTACATTCGCCAAGATGTTGCCTTCCACATTTCTTGCATGTTTCATATTCGTCCGACCTTGGCTTCTTAGTTTCAGTTGTTACGTTCCCTCTTCCTGTGCCTCTAGACGGGTTCTCCCACTTTCTCTTTTGGGTCTCTGTTGGTGGGTCCTCATTGGCATAATCGTCGTAGACGATTCCGCTCAGATTCACTACCGACTCGAAGGTCGAAGGTAGGTTAGCTTTTACATGAACACGGACCCTTTGTGGTAGACCTTTGACATAGTATTTGATCAGACGATCTTCAGTTTCCACCAAGTGTGGTACCAGTTGAGCCAGCTCATTGAATCTTGAGGTATACTGGCGATGAGTCTTGCTGCCAGCTTTGAAGTTTAAGAACTCGTTCTCCACACGATCAATCTCATTTTGTGGGCAGAACTTTTGGATTATGAGCTTCTTCAGGTCTTCCCATGTCATTCTGGCAATAGCATTTGGCGACTTTGTTCTTTGAATATTCCTCCACCAACTTAGTGCCTCATTGGTGAAAGAATGAGCGACATACTTAACAGCCTGGTCCGGGCGACACTCACTGATGTTGATTACAGCATTCATCCTCTCAATCCATTCGAACGTAGCCACTGAATCCTTGGTTCCATCAAACTTGGGTGGGTCTCCATCCTTGAAACCTTTGTAAGTACACCCACGGTTGCTTGATGCCACTTTTACTTCATCCCCGTCACTGTCATAAATTTTCTCTTCCTTGTTTCCTTCATCCTCCTCTTTACTTTTCTTCATTGCCTCGGATAGTAGATCAGGCAATACCTTCTTCAAAGTGAGCACAACTTCACGGGCAATAGCATCCCTGACTTCAGGTTCCAACTGTATAGGCCCTGGACTGTCGTTCATAATTGGGGTCACTTCTGTTTCGTGCACACTTTCGGTGTGCTCTGCGTGCACACTCTCTTCTTCTTCAAATCTTGGGTTCAACGGAGGTCTACCTCGTCGGCCAGTGCGACCGCCTCGGCGTCCAGTTCTTCCTCCGCCAGCCATAATTTCTTAATTTCCTGATAGTCATAAAGGGAATACATCAATGTCATTACTTCAGATCATAGTTTGGAACAGTACGAGCAAGGTAAATTTTTAATTACAGTGACCGGTTTGTGATTACTAATTTACATTGCTTTTCGGGTTCAAAACTCTTCAAATCGGTTGTGACATTGACATCTATTTGTTCTAAGTTAAGGTATCTATCCTTATTTAGAGCATTAGCTTTAGTACTTACTTACCGTGCTGCGTTGGCGTTGGTTACCCATACTGACATCCGTGCGTTGGTCCCATAATCAGTTTGAGTCCAGACATTTAGGGATGTCTGAATCTCTCAAACTATTGCTCTGATACCAACTTGTAAGGCCCGTTTCCCGGATAACCTCACTTGTTGGATTTACTCATAAACATAGTCATAAATACTGAACTTAAATTAAATTAAAACATTCATCATTCAATTTCATTACATAACAGCGGAAGTCTTAACAGTTAAAAGAAAACACATCATATTCTTAAGAAACAAAAGTGGGATGTCAGTCTTGTGCCGGGTAACCTTCACGCCTTCGCACGGCCTTTTCCTTTGTTACCTGAAATGTATACTAAAAGTCAGCTAACGCTGGTGAGTTCTAGTTTAATGCAATTTACTGTAAACATTCTTTTCTTTATAGGTATAAGTGTGCATTACTGTATAATCATTCATATAAATACGTATTCATAACTTTTGCCTTTCTTTCATCTTTCTTTTCTGTATTTTCTTTTTCTGTATTTTTTTTTGTGATTTCATACATATATATATATATGTACATTCACCCTTTTTTCTTTCTTTCTTTACATTCATGGGTCATACTCTATAAGAGTGATCAACCCGTCTTTTACTGCGTATGTCACAAAGACATACGCCCTTAAGCTACCGTCGTAGCCCTTTTACTCGTCCGGTCCTAGAAACCGTCCGCCTTAACTTTTCCGTCCGGCCAACCTTCGGCCGTCCGCCTTAACCGTCCTACCGTCGTAGTCCGTCATATTCGCCCGTCTGCCCTAAGGCAGCCGTTTCCCATGCGACTATTATTTATACAACCGTTCTACTATAATATGCCAATTGCAATGGCATTCGTACGTCCTAGCTGATGAAGGAACGCACTTGTCCCGATTGTAAAATAGTCACATGGTCGTCCGTCTACCGAAGTAGCCGTTATCATCGAAGCGTCCATAACATTTTCTGTACTTTGCAAGCAATATATACATGGATATAAAGCAAGATTTCATTCTTTCATTTTGTGTTATACTTTCATTCATTCTTTATAATCATGCTTTTCATTCTTTATTCATAATTTCTCTTTCGTGTATAGGTATATATATATATACTTGTATAACACATATGATCACATTAACATTCATAAACTTTATTCACTTAGTGTATACACTTCAGCCCCAAAACATTTGAAAACATTTGCACATAACATAAAAAGGGGCACATAGAACTCACCTGATGAGTAGTTTCTGTAATACACTAAGCTGGCTACTGGGCTTCACTAATGTCACTCACGATCTGTATAATAAAGTCATACACATAAGATGGTGCTCCTAGATGACACTAGACATTACTATGCTTGAACTCAGTAGTTTCGAGAGGTGGGTTGCATCGAAACTATGGTAGTTTCGAGCTATGGTCTTACACTCGAAACTAGGTAGTTTCGAGTCATAATCCTTCTATCGAAACTATGGCAGTTTCGAGTCATTAACTTATGAAAAATCTTAGTTTAGGTTCAAGGTGACACTCGAAACTAGGTAGTTTCGAGTCCTGAGTTCCTATCGAAACTATGGTAGTTTCGAGTCATTGGCTGCTATCGAAACTAGATAGTTTCGAGTCAAACATGACTATCGAAACTAGAGTAGTTTCGATGGGTCTGCATGTATCGAAACTATAGTTTCGATTCATGGGTCTGCACATATCGCCATTTCCAAAAATCTGAAGTTTTGCATGCAGGTCTGATTCGAGTCGATATCTCGGTTTTCCAAGATCAAAACGTTGGGTTTTCATTCTAGATGCTATATCTAAGCTCATTTTCATGTTTCATCCGCAAAATCGCTATCTTTTTAGCCAAAACCCGAAAACTCCCAAAACGAGCAAAAACTCATAATGTGATCGAATTGTTACCTGGATTGGATTTCTGATTCAGAGGATATGATCACGAGCACAGCGGCAACGTCCTCTTGAATTCCCGAGTTGATCCGTCACTTTCTCTCTCTAGACCCGAGCTCTCCTTTCTCTCTCTAAAAGTTGCGTGAGTGGGGAAATGAGCAGGGAAGAGGGGCTGCCTTGCCTCTTATGCGACTGGGCTTCCCTCGGCCCATTGAGGCCGAGCCCAAGCCCGTTCCCTTTGTTTAAATACTCTGGCTAAAACACCGGTCTCGCTATTTTTTTTATTCGTTTTATTATTTTTGGGATGTTACATCAAGGCATGGTAGATACGGTGGTGTACCTTTTGTGTGTGTTTTTTGAACCTCATTGATAGAAGAAGGTGAAACAACAATATGGCCTAGTTGGGTTGAATGGTTCTTTGGCTTATGAACAAGCCTGGCTTCTGCCTCTAGCCGAGCCGCCTCCCATTGAGCCATGTGGTTGAGGTTAGAGCCTAAGAGTTGGGTGCCACTCTTTGGCTTGTGTGTCATTGGATCAATACCCATTTTAGTCATCCTCTTCTTAACATGCGAGTTCCAATAATTCTTGATCTCATTATCTGTTCTTCTTGGCAGGTGAGTAGCGATAGTTGACCATCTTAATGTAAAAAAACACAAACATGTCAACTTTCCAACTTTAGTTGTTACACATAAGCTAGTAACTTTCCCCGGCGCGTTGCAGCCGAAGCACGTTACGACTCGTTAAAAAGCAGAAAAAATTAAAAATAAAAATAAGACCGTTACACGTTACGCATGGCCGGTCATGAGGATTTAAGCACTACTAGAAATTGGGTACTTAAGTACTTTGGCCGAGCCAAAAAGAAATGCCCTAACGAATTATATAAACTATTTGGTTTTAAATGATAATTAACGTTATAACAATAAAAATAGATAAAATATTGTATAAAAAAGTAGTGTCCCCGGAAAAACGTGCCTCGGCCGAAGGTGCGGTCGGCCCTGACGTTACGGATGAGTATTACGCCTCAGTTTGACTTGAGATCAAGACTTATTACAGCTCACATCAACTTTAGAGTGCTTCTTTTTGAAAAACCAAAAATTGTGGATATTTATGAAGAAAAAAAATGTTTAATTGTTACCAAGTGAGCAGCAATATAGTTGACCATCTTAAGGTAAAAAAATACAAAGAGGTCAATTTTCCAACTTGTTACACGTACGTTAATAATTATAATAATGATAAATAAAAACATATACGAGTACTAATAATACCTGTTACCAAGAAGAGCGTGGAGTTGAATAATCGTCCTTTCTTCTTCCAAACTGAACTTTCCTCTCTTGATATCTGGCCTTAGGTAATTCGTCCATCTTAACCGACAACTCTTTCCACATCTGTTAAGCCCTACATATCATCAAAACAATGTATGCTTAGCCAAAACAAATCACGCAAAAATGGCTTTGGGTGTGTAAAAATATAAAACCGCTTAGATAGTCTATACCACAAAAAATAATTTAACTCGGATGCATGCATGGGACATAGGGCACATCATTACCGGCTTTAGCAGGCAAAGAGTGCCAACTTCCACGGCCAAATTGTTGAACGTAGGAGAGTAGCTTTCGGTCTTCTTCCGGTGTCCATGGCCCTTTCTTCACTACGAGTCCCAACCCAACCATGTTACCATTGTTTTGTTTCGTCTTCTTCTCAGATCTTACCATTTTAATCTATCTTCTCCCAGACTTTAGAATATACCTTCTTACTGGATATGTTTTACATGTAAGGATCTCTATATAGGACACAACAAAAATGAACGAGAGAGACAGAGAGTTTTGAAAGGGAAAGAATACATATATGTGGAATTGATAGGTTGATTATCCGTTGAAAAGAGAGGACTATATAAAGAAAGAATGGAGGCAATATCATACATAATTAACCCCAACCATATAGTACATTCTAATTAAAACATACATACACAAATGTTTATATATATATATATATCTATTCTAATAAATCAAAATAAAATTGCACACTTGTCACGCTATGTTACAATCTCACATTTATTTTTCCGCTTATCCCTCTTGTTAAATACATCACCCTCTCTTCAAGATTTTCATATAAAACATGAAGTAGATAAGGATAATAAAGGGGAAATTTGAATAATAATATTAATCATAAAGATCAAATAACAATCACAACTATAATTATAGATATTACTTAAAAATTTTAATTTCATTTCTTTATTAAAGTTTGTATTTTACATATTTTTGGTAAACCAATTATATTTGCTAAAAATCAGTTTAACATTAGTCAATTCTCTTATCTATACCAATCAGGGAAAATTTATTTAAATTACTGATTTTTTTTGTTTCATCTTATATTTAAATTAGAATAAGTTATATCAAATTATATTTAAAAATGTCTTAATATATTGCAAATAGTTCTATTGATACTTATATTCTTATTCTCCAATTTGCAAAATGAAAGTTATTTCAAGATTTATGAATTAAGTTCGGAAAAAACATATATACATATTTTTGAATTATATTGTTTTCAACAGATTCTAACCTATTATATATATATATATATATATATATATATATATACATATATATATATATATATACAGGATAGGAATCAAGAGAAAATCACAAATTTAGGCGAAAACCAATAAAATCATTAAAAGCCAATAAAATAATTTATAGATTTTTTATTATTTTAATTTATTTAAAAGTGTATTAATATAATATTACATAATTTACCAAAATTCAAGAGAAAATCACAAATTTAGGCGAAAACCAATAAAATCACTAAAAGCCAATAAAATAATTTATAGATTTTTTATTATTTTAATTTATTTAAAAGTGTATTAATATAATATTACATAATTTACCAAAAAATCATTTTACATATACGTAACCGCAATTTTTTTATTTTCTGTTTACGTATACGTAACACTATGTGTTACGTATACGTGTTACGTATACGTAAGCCAATACTCAAATGATTTTTTGGTAGAAATGTGTAATATATTGATACTCTTATAAATAAATAAATAAAATATTATTATATGATTGGTTAAAATTAGTTTTTTAGTGTTTTTCTCGGTTTTCGCCTTATCTATGTGGTTTTCTCTGGAACCCTCCCCTATATATATGTGTATGTGTGTATATATATATGTAGGGACATGTTCAATTGAGAACCATCATTTTGGTGAGAACTAAAAGAACCATACATTCTTACACAAATGCATACATGCATCATTACTTTATATATGCACAAATGCATATATGCATCCTTATATTTATATAGAAATACATGGTTCTTTTGATTCTCGTCAAAATGATGGTTCTTAATTGAACATGTCCCTATATATGTATGTAAGTATATATGTTCTAAGCAGAATTCAAGTTATTGTAAGAACGTGGAGAATCAATCTGAACCTTTATTTTTATACAAATTTAAAAATTAAAAATAAAATTACAAGGGTATAATGGTAAAAATTAAAATTTATCTTTTCAACCAATCAATTATTTTTCATCTGCTCTCTCCTATCTTTATTTAATTAATTGAAAACAATAATATACTATACATACTAAAAAGTTAGAGTAAACTTCGGTTTTAATCCCTTTGGTTTGGATCAATTCTCTCTTTTAGTCTAATAGTTTAAAAATCTTGATTTTACATTCAATAGTTTCACCATTTGTCTCAGTTTTAACCAATCCACTAACATTCATCCATTTATTCAGTTATTACACAAATGATCCTTTAACAATTAAACATGTTAATATATTACATAATTAGTTTAAGGGGTATTTTTGTCTTTTCACCATAACTTAACAGAATAAAAGGATGAAGGTTAGTGGATTGGTTAAAAGTGAGACAAATGATTAAACTATTGGATGTAAATCGAGATGTTTAAACTATTAGACTAAAAGCAAGAATTAGCACAAACAATAGGGACTGAAACCAGAGTTTACTCTAAAAACTATTACCTCTATTGTTAATTATTGAAGGTTTATTGTTTAAAATTAATCCAACACATAACAAAATTAATACTACACATAATAAAATATATCTTACACGTACATAATGAAATTAATTGATTTTTATATATAGGTGAATATATTTAGTGTATGTGATTACATATCATGTGTAGGTGAACATGAAAATAATATTGCATTTGAATATTCAATCATGTTCTCCTACACATATACATAAAGCCGGTGTTTTTAAAACCGGACCGGAAACCAGAGACGTCGACGGTCTGTTTATGTGTCTTGAAACGAGCCTGCAGCGACCCGACCGATTGGGCCGGGAATCGGCGATTGACCCGGAGCAGTACAGGAGAAGCTACGGCTACCTAGATATATGCAACGGCTGGATTTGTACCAGAGCAACTACCAGATGCGTAGAGGACCAGCAACCAGATCTGTACTGGAGAAGCTGCGGTAAGGATCACATGAGGCGATGACTCAGATGTGGTCACCGGCGAAGTTGGCAGAGCTGTTAAGAGGCGATGACTTATGACCTGCCTGAGACTGTGAGAGAATGGAGGAGGGTTTAGGGTTTCAAAAGGGAGAAGAGGTAAAGTCAGAGAAAAAATAGGCTAATGTTATTGGGTTTTCAAATAAAATGGACTTTTATTGCATATTTTTTATTTTCTTTTAAAAGTTACACACACATTCTTTTATTTTTATTTACAAATTAAAAACCATCAGAAAAAAAATTACCCATGTATATCTAATACATAAATATTCTTACTAAAAGCTATAAAATTTATTTTTATATATATTTAAAATTAAATAAATTATTACATTATCCGGTTCCTAATTCCGGTTCAACCGATTGAACCGGTCCGACCAGTGAACCGGTAAGACCACCAGTTCAACGTCCGGTCCGGTTCTAAGAACATTGCTTAAAACCTAAACGTGCACATTAAAATAAAATAAAAAATTAAACCACACATATACATATGGCCATATGGCCATATGGCTTACCAATACAATATAATAAAAACATATTAACTACACAGTACACATGTTTACATGAACATCAACAAAAATAAAAAAGCATAAACAAATTCACCAACATAACTTTCTTACATACTCACCTACACATAACTCATATTCACCTGCACAAAAACATATTACCCACACAATACACATGTAACATAAGAATTTCAAGTATGTTAGTTTTAAATTCTTAAATGAACCCACCCCTAATAGTTTGAAATTTTGTATAATTTCCTCCAATATCAATTAAGTGCTAAGACAAATACCCTTGGTCTTAAATCAGTATCGTTCACGTAACTCACTCTTCTTTCTTCCTATGATTTTTAGCCAAAAGTCACTTTGTAGTGGAACCTTCACCCCTCTCTCTCTCTATATATATCATAGACATACACATACATATACCCATACACACTAACACACACCAACAGTTTTTTCAGCAGTAATTGTCCCTCATATCTACCAATTTCATAACTCATGCAGTGAGGAAACAAATAAAATACACGCCAACTGCTACAATTGTACATGCATAAGCTCTCATTTAACATAAAGGTGTTTGCATGAATCTGTTATGATGCATTACTGGTATGTGCTAAGCAAACTTCACAAATTTTAAACTGTTCATAGTACATTCGAAATTTACTCGCACTTAAAAATGGCAGATTGACATAAATGGTATGGTTATACCTCAACTACGAAAGGAAACTTGATTTTATGAATGGAAAGGTTAAAGACTAATACTGCACACCACGTGGTGTATCATCTACCAAGATCAAGGGAATATTTATGGAAATTTGATCCAACATCATTGTAATTTGTAAATATATATTACTACTTTTTTTTAACGGCAATTTGGATCACTGACGGGTCACTGGTCCACCCGTCCACCCGATCATCTCCACCCCCATAGGAGGAAACCCACATTAGGTGAGAAAACCCTCTGGCCCAACTTGGACCCCTCATTTTTTGTCATAAGTGGGACTTGAACCCAAGACATCTCCATTTTAAAAAAGTCTTGATCATACACCTTTGCCACTAGACTAATATATATCACTACTACTGACAAATAATTTTTTGAGAAAAAAAGAAATGGCTTTTCTGTAATTACTAACATAACAATTACTAAGGTCGGTCCATTACTATTCATCATAACCAATTCTATCACTTGGATGAGTCATATTTAAAATAAATTAATTTTTTAGCTTTAGCTTTAATATTATTGTGTCTATATAATTATTTTTTTTATTTCGTTTTTCTCTTATAATTCTTTAAATACGATGCTTTTAAAAGATTCGAATTTATAATTGTGACGTATTTATTTTTATCATCGTTTCGGTGTAAGTTTAGTGCAAAACCGACCCGGGTCAACTATAACGTACTTTTAAATTAGTTTCACCATAAGGTAAATTTTTTTTAATTTCGAGTACATCGTTGCAACATAGCCGTTCTACGTGCGTGTCGAAATGAATTTTATTCGCGCGTCGATATGGATTTTATTCAACACCGGGCCGTACAATAGCAGGCAAAACCTATTATGATAAAAGTTTTGTATTTTTAACTACCACATAATTGTGATTATACCGTTGCGACGTAGCTATTTATACCTACGTTTAGATGTAAGTTTTATTCAGATCCGATCCGGTGCAACGCGTGGCCAAAATTACTTCGACGGTATAAATTCGTGTTAGTTTACGCTTCGACGCCGTTGCAACACACGGCGGGTAAGATTACTAGTTTTGCAACAAACTTAAAAAATATTACTTCTCATTTAAGGAGGAAAGAAATTTAAAGGAAAAGGTAACAATGAAAATTTTAAAATAGTTTCCACCAATCTTTTCAATTTCAAATATCTTTAAGGAAAAACTTCATAAAATAATAATAAAGTTTTAAAAGTGTTTCAATTTGGTCACTCATACAGTTTTTGTCCAAATTGGGTCACTAAACCTTCAAATCAAGTCATCATCGAAACACGAAATGCGTCAAGAAACTTGTGGAGGAGAAGATGTGTGGGTTGGGATTTCCAATATATGTAATTTTATTAAAAAAATTAAAAAAAACATGTTAATTATACTAAAAAATAAAAAAAATAATTTAAAATACACGTCACCATTCCACATCAGCATCAACAAAAATAAAAAAGTAATTCTAATTGAAATAAAAAAAGAACATGCTAAAAAAACATGTTAAAACCAATAATTTAAATAAAAAATGAAAGCTGAGTGATTTAATTAGAAAATTTTTCAAACTTGAGTGACCTAATTAGAACACTTCTGAAACTTAATTACTTTTTTGCAAAGTTACCCCCCGACTAATATTATAATACTGCATGCAGAATGGATAGCACAGGTAAGAGGGTTTGAGGACCCGTTGGTCAAAGGAAAGGGGGGTCCTGATTCCGGGACGGAGTGGATAGATGTGTGGGACCGAGGGCTCGTGGTACCTGTTGACCTTAACTCTTTCTCAGGATACCACCACCTCGGTTTCGCTTAAAACTACTAGTAAATAACTAGACTAGACTAGTAGTTGAGTGCTCCTTGTTCTTCAGATCTTGACCGGGTCCAAGCTGGGAGAGGCAACCATCAGACTGGTTTATCCCTTTAATACATTTTATTACTAGTTTAAAATCCGTGTCTACACATGAAGTGAAAAATATGAATACATAAAATTGTTAAATCTTTATATATTTATTTATTTTTTACAGGTGCAAATATATATTACATATATTAAGTATAGAAAACACATTCAAAATATGTAAAAATTAATATATAATTAGGTTTTGAAAATATGATAATTACTATTTAATGTAATTTGACTTTCATATACTATTTGATTGAAAATAAAAGTTACAAAATTAGATTTTAAATTTTCTTATAATAAGAGATAATTTAAAATAAATGTGTTTTATTATTATAATTAATATTTTCTTTAAACATATATTATTATTAAAAGATAGAGACGTATTAATAAAAAAGAGAGACAAAAAAATGTTAAGAATGAACATGGAGGCAACACGTGACATAAAAATAATTATTTATTGTATAGTATAGATTTTTTAAATTTATCATAAAACTTTAAATTTAAATTTAAAGTTTTATTTTTTAAAATGTTTTATACTCTTTCTTCCTATGTACCCACGACACTCCTTTGAGATGGCGGGACCCTTTCTTCCCATGTAGAAGGAGGGTATAGGGGAGTGTTTCAGAGAAAACCATATAATTATGCGAAAATCGAGAAAACCACTAAAAAATCAACTTTAACCAATAATATGGTAATATTTATTTTCTAATTTATTTTCTTTTTATTTTTTTTATAAGAGTATCAATGTGATATTACATATTTTTACTCAAAAATTATTTAAATATTGGCTTACGTATACGTAACCCATTGTGTTACGTATACGTAAGCAGAAAACAAAAAAAAGTGCGGTTACGTATACGTAACCCATAGTATTACACATTGTTTTAGTGGTTTTCTCGGTTTTCGCCTAACTTTGTAATTTTCTCTTGATCCCTCCCCTATACTTATATGACATGTCACGCATAAATTTTTCGAATTTCAAATCTTGATGATGTTACACCAATCTAAATAATATTGGTTTACTGATAAACCATAGCGTCCAATGAATTAACTAAGAGCAAGGGATATAACTGTGTGATTGTGGTGTGATTGTGGTGTGATAATAAAGTGCATGTAATGTGGCGCCACGTTACTTCCTTTATTGTCACACAATCTATCACTTGGCAAAGGGTATACCAAGTGATTGTGATTGTGTGATAACTAAATGTTTTATTTTTTTAATTTTCATTTAAATAAAATAAAACGTAATATTTAATTAATAAAAAAAAATAAAACATAATAAAACATGATAAACCATAGCATCTCAGGCTTTTTCGCTTGATGATAAAGACATTTTATAAAAAAAAAAATTGTAGTGTAAAGAAGATGAGATAAAATGTTTATGGTTTTGTGTTATATAGGAGGTGTTGGTGAGAATGAAAATTAAAAAAAAAATCTTTTTATATTAAATACAAAATGAGCCGTTTAATAACAGATACATTTCATTGAAAAGGGTGAAGTCTAGCGTATCACGGTTACAAGAACACAACGTGAATTTTTTAACACAACGTGATTTTTTTAAAAGGGGGTAGTGTTTCCTTGAAATCACAGCGTGAATAACTAAAGTATACCGGATGTTGTAAGTCTAGGGAATATATATCCAGAGCTATAACTCACGCCACGTCGTTAGATATTTCATGACAAACACATATCAAGTACTAAGATTTGGTCAATGGCGATTTTTAAAAAGGGTTTCTTGAAACTTTTGATGAGATGACATGACATGAGGGGTTATTTTTTTCATATACACAAGGTAGCGACAATGAAAGTGAAAAAGTCAGTTTCAATAACTTTTATTAACGAACATTATCAATAAAATTACCGAAAGGTAAACAACACTGTATACTAGTGGACCTAGTAATTTTTTTATAAGGTTTGGAGATTTTTTGGAGTCAATTGTCAAAAATTAAATATTAATTTTTTCGGCCCGAGTCGGATCGGGTCACACAATGAACCGATAAAAACTAACAAAATGATAAACGAACAATAATAATACGATGTTTGTTATTAAATATTCATAGTTATAAAACAATATCCTCATAATTGTTCTTTACGGGTTTTCTTTTTTTAAAACCGAACCATTACATCATCTATAAGATATACTAACCAATTGCCATTAAACTTCAGTTTTTACGGCTCGTACATAATTTATGTTTATGTTGGCTAATGAACTTGCTAATTTGTGTTTCCGATGCTAAATGTGCATAAATTATGTTTCTACTCTTTATTAAATACATATATATATATATATATATATATTATATTTATTACGTCATTCGGTTCTTGATTCCGGTCCTATCAATTAACCTTTAATGCGTCTGATTCATTGTCCGGTCCGGTAATGAAAACATTGCATATTTTCAAAGAATTTGTGGAAATTTTTGGTAGAAGCCTAGAAGATATAAGGGTTAATTAAAACTCTAACAAAATCTTTATTCTAATAAATAATTTCAAAAAATGCACGTGTCATCATTATATTTTTTTTTCTCACAAATCTTCTAATTTTTTCTATTTTAAGTAACTATGAATTTTAAGTTTTAATTATGTTCATGTTTTTAGTTTTCAAAAAAGATAATATAAAATTTGGATTCAAATTATTACTTAATTAAGTAAGTAAAGAATTTTATTTTTTATTTTACAGTTGTACTTTCATTTTTATATTAACACAAGCTCATGTAATACATGGACATGGGTATATAACATACTTAGTAATATTTGTTTCCAACATTGAATACTTGGGTATGGAAATATGGAATCATTGTTACGGTTTAGATTTTATTTACTTTTATTCTGTTTAATAGTTTCATTTCAGTATTTAGTTTCTATAAATACGATGAGTGCGAGATATATTTATTTCTTTAACAACAATTTTTATTTTTTTTGGATAAGGTTTCAACTCATAATCTTTAATCAGGACTCCCCTGTTACCACTATATCTCAACTCCCACCCCCATGAATGTAAGATATTATTCAACATAAATTAAATAATAACTTTTGAGGTTAAAAATTCATTTCTATAAGTCTAGGTACATGTTTTAAACTTTCTTATCTATGAACCCTTTCTAATTTGAATCTATATCTATATATACTAATAAATAAAGGTTTTGGGGTGCCACATGTCACTCCCTCATGCCTCCTCATATTGGTTTTTCCGCATCTCTCCTAATAAATGCACCACTATCTTATTAAATAATAATGATATTATAAATATATTATTAAAGAAGAATAATAATTATATTAAATAAGAATATATAATAAAAATTCAAAATATAACTAATTAAAGAAAAATACTAATTTGTTATATACACACACATTTCCACTTGATATATCTCGAGACTATCATAATATTCTGACAAGTTAGGACGTATTTATAAATTTATAAGTTTTATCTTTTTTTAATATACAATCTCGTGTAATACATGGGATTCTAACCTAGTTGCGGTATAAGTAACCACTCTTATTGGATCATTTGGTCGGAGCTTCATTTTTCTTTATTTTTTTTTCTCTAACTCTGATTTTTATGTTTATATTTAATTACATTGAATTTTATTAACAAAAATGTTCCGTGGTCCAGTGTCCCTTTTCTGTTCCATCTGAAACACCAGGGTTTTTTCCCCCAAACCTTCACATATTTAATACGTTTATCCCCTTTTTTGGTTTTTCTTTCCTAGCTTTTTTTTTTTTGGTTTTCATTGAATTTTTTTCAAATACTTTTGTTTTATGTTTATATTTATTAACGTTCTTTTTAACATTGCGTCAACGTTTCCACGGACTAGTATTCAAAATCGATTTTTTTGGATCGTTTACTATAGCTAATGGCGTTACCGGTGGGTACCCATTACGTAGCCAATCTCTTATTAGCGAACATCATTGTTTCCGTTATTTTGGTTTTATCATAACCGGTATCGTTGTTCACTTTTATGATATTTGACGATACCAAACTACTGCGACCTAATGCTGGAGAAACGATCACACTATCACAGCGAAGCGCAGGATCCAAATGCTAATTACTCTTTGCTAAAGCACACTGGGATGTACAATACTCCCATTTGATTTGTTGTGTATGACGGCGCAGCCACGAGGCATCGTAGGATAGGCCACTTTTTTAAATGGTCGTTTTTTCTTCAGCAAATTTGTTTTTGCTATTAATTAATTTTGTTGGGAACATATAGAGTAAAGTCTTCGTAGCCCAGCTGTATTGCTCGCACCCCACCCCCATCATATGTAAACCACCCAAGTTCGAATCCTTCTCCACCCATAGTTGGCTGGCGGACCGCTGATAACAGTCAGCTAGGTGGGCGTTACGCCAATTAAGCCGCCATAAGAGGTGGCGGACCGATACACTATGTGTTAAGAGTCAGTACGGGTCCAACATTACACTATAAATAGAATTCGAAGATCCGAACTTTTGGGACAGGATTCACTCACAAACACACACTCAAATACACACACTTAACCTAAAAGTTTGTGCCAAGGTTCCGATACGCGTTTAGAAGTACGATTTCTAGACTTACGCCTTCAAATTACAGTAGATAGTGCTGATGTAAGGTTTCGACCTATCATCAAGCTTTAGGTTATATATTATTAAGCTTATTATAGTTCTTAATTAAGAAATTTAGCAGTTAAATATACGTCGAGATGTTGTCCGAGGTGTTTGACAAATTACTAATACGATAAGCTGAGATACTGTCCTACTGAGTTCATCTGAATAAAAATGTTTATTGTTACACAGTTGTTATTTGAGATATTCCTGATGTGATGACCTATTCCAAGTATATATGATGCGTATTAAGTACGTATTACGTTCCGAGAGTGGATGAGACCTACGATGGACAAATTATCTTATCTTGCTGGTGAAAGGTAGGCCAGTAGGGTAGGATGGTTGTCCATTTTATACTGGTGAAAGGTAGGTAAGTGGCGGGAACGGTTGACCAATTATATATATATATATATATATATATATATATATATATATATACACATATATATAACAAAAGCATATTAGTTTCATGGAAACTGATGGGTGGGACATGGGATTGCTGGTGAGTGAATAACAACCATGTGGTAAAAGATTCATAAACTCACCTACTTATGTTGACCGAGTTGCTTTTATTATTTTTAAATATTGTTGCAGGTGGATCCTTTAGTTGGCATTCCAGGTAGATAACATATGTGGATAGTTGCTGAAATGGTCAGAGGATTATGATGGATGAAGGCATGCTTGAAAGAGTTGTAAGCCCTAAGGATGTTTTGAGTTCCTTGACAGGGACAAATGTTTGTAGGTCTGGTTTATTTGTAATAGAAGTTTAGATTATGATGTAAAATACTTTAGTAATCAATGAAAGAGGCTTTATGGTTTAGCTTCCGCTATGTATTCTGTACCATGCGTTACATATAACCGGTGCTTAGGACCGGGGTGTGACATTGTAGCCCAATGGTATACCATGCATTTGATCTTTCCATCAACCTGAGTTCAAACCTTGAACCCCCAATCTTTTTTTATTTTTATTTTTATTTTTCTTAATTTTTTTTTGTTTTATTTGTCCACTCTTTTGTTTTATTCTGATTTTCCTTTTTTAAATTCTTTTTGTTATCTTTTTTTTTAGGATTTACGCTTTACAATTTGGATAAGTACATTTCTTTTCTCTTATTTTAACGTTATAAATTTTAACGCCACTTTGTATTTATGTTAAAATTGGTGTCCCCGCCGCGCCGCACGGGTTAATAATACTAGTTATAAGTAAACATAATTGTAAGTGTCGGTAAACTTTCTTAAAATTCAATTCTAACCCCTCTAATTTATTGAAATGTCATAACTCACCCCTGTATTTATAAAATGTCACTTTAACCTTCTCAAACTTCTAAAGTTTCGAGTTTACCACATGTAGTATATATAATAACTTTTGTTCGTTAATTTTTTATCTTGATGTCCCGGTATAAATTTCATTAAAAACGGAGTCATATTCAATGTAGGGTATTTTTTTTATGTGTCGTGGATTGTATCGAATGACGGTAATGTGCTAATACCGTGTCGAACGAGATCGACACCGACTGAAAAATACCGGTTCCCTTTTATAACTATTTTTTTTATCTATGTTTCGATCTCCACAACCGATTCGCCGTAACTTTATACGTCTATGTACTTAACCGCGTTTCTTTTTTTGTTTAGCCACGTCTCAACCGTTTAAGGTCTGCCTCCCACCATGTGGTGCAGGAGCCTCCCGTCGCGGAGCGCGGGGCTCACAACCGATTCGTCGTAACTTTGTACGTTTATTCTATGTACTTAACCACGCTTATTTTGTGTTTAGCTACGTTAATGTCACCGTTTCAGCAATCTAAGATTCGCCTCCTGCCGCGAAGCGCGAGTCTCATTTTCTAGTTACTAAATAAGATTAAAAGACAGCCAACTTGAAGAGTGGCAATGCCTCACAAATGCCGCCACGTTGTGCATAATGTTTTTTTTTTCGTTATCACCCCCTGTACCATGTATAATATACGTTTTTAATCCGTTTAATTCTCTATTATTTTCTTTTTTCTTTATTAACTTTCGTTTGTTAATTTTTTTCAAAGAACGGATTGCGCATATGGTTTTTTTTCAACGTTCCGATACAAATTTATTTGAAACGGAGTTCTATTCAAAAGAGAGTTTTATTTTTTTTTTGTATCGTAGCATATATCGAGATTTGTTACCGTTGTGATACTGTGGCAAACCAAACCTATTATGCATTTTTTTGTCAACGCTGTGATATAAATTTATTTGAAGACAGAGTTTGACTCAAAATCAAGTTTTTTTTTGTATCATATACTATATCAATTGTTGTTACTGTTGTGGTGATGTGTCAGACCAAACCAATTATGAGTAAATTATGAGACCTGACACCCGCTACGAAGCACTATTCAACTGGTTTCTAATAACTAAAAGTCTAAAAACAGTCTGAAATTGTTGGGCATAAAACACAGGGACTATATGTTGATTCTAGAAACCGAAAACTATATAAAATATTTTAGTTTAGGGAAAAAGTACGAATTATGAAAGTCCAGGGGTTGTAACGAAAATTGGTTGAATCGCATTATTCGGTCTGCTAGGCCTACCTGCTCGTGGCCCATTATCGTCATTTCAATTCAATATTTGGGGCCATATTTCCATTAATACAATTTACATCATGACATCATTATCATCTTTTTAAGGTTTTGTTTTTTCATTCTCTTGTAATAAATCAATCAAAATTATTTTATCTTCATTTGAACATAAAAGTATTTCTTTAATTTAATCAGTGAATTCCAATTTAAACAAACAAATTCTTTGGGATGTAAGGCTGATATTTGTCATCATTATCACTATAAAAAATTATAAACTATATACTTTATAATCAGTGACGGAGCTTGAAAAACTAAGAAGCGGGGGCCAAAAGTCATAAGACCAAATTTTTTTTCCTATCGTTATGTTTCGGGTTATATATTCGGGTCGGGCCAAACAAATCAATAATAAATAACTTTAAATATAAAATAATCTATTATAATGCGAGAGAAAAATGGTAAGTACCTGAAAGAAAATTACAACTCAGCCCGACGACCTTTAATATTTTTGAATTCATCGATTATGGATTCCAAATCAAACTTATTAGCAATATCTTTTTCTATGTAAATCACCAAGCTATTCGCGAGATACTCGTCTGCCATCTTATTGCGAAGCCGATTTTTGAATATTTTCATTGCTGAAAATCCTCTTTCTGTTGTTGCAGTAGAAACTGGAAGTGTCAAGATAAGCCGAACCACTCTATCAACCAAATAATAATTTTCACGTTTCTCAGTTTCCACCAGACTTTTGCATAAATCTGAAATATTTGATATACCAGTTAGCTTGGTATTCATTTTCATCTCAATATTAAAGTCTTCTAACTGATATGGTAATTGATTCCTCTCCTGCTCTGTAAAATCCTCAGGATAATACTTCTCAACTAGAAGACAAATCTGATCAACATTAATCTCTTTTGAAACTAAACTAGAACTAAGAGATAACAACTCCATCGCTTGCGCATTGAATCTACTATTCAACTCATCTATCTGTTTGTCCAATGTGGATGTAAACAAATCTACTCGGTAATAATGTCCAAATGTAACATGAAGATCTTTTTTACGAGGCCGATACCGAGTAAAAGTATATAAATCATTGAAATCCGGAATTTCTATTTGATGCTTGTCACAAAAATAAGTAACTTGTTCAAGCAAAGAATCCCATCCATTGTTTCTAAAATCATTTAGACTAACCTTTGTTGATGAAACTAAGTCCATGGCATTAAGAATATTTTGGGTTTTCCTTTGTAATGCTTGAGAAAGTGTATCAGTTTTTCCCATTACTTCCTTCATCAAGTGTAGAACAAAGACAAACTCAAATGATTGCAACTTACTCCAACATGCATTAGCATCTGAACGTTGTGAGTAGTATGAGATAAATCTTCAATTATCCCCATAAGAACAACACGAGTGACATAAAACATCTTAATCAAACTACAAACTGAGTTAAAATGAGATCCCCAACGTGTATCACAAGCTCTTCTTAATGTCTCAACTTGATTTTGCCCTTTTCCCGATACTATTTCACCCAGTTCTAATAAGTTTGCAACTTCTTCTGACTTTGCTTTTTGTAACTCATCATGACGCTTACTAGAAGCACAAACCACATTAATCACATAAACCAAGTTGTTAAAGAATTGGTCAACTGGAATAATTTCCTTTGAAGCACAAACCAAGGCAAGTTGTAACCTGTGAGCAAAAGCGCAAACGTAATAACTAATAAGCATAAGAGTATTTTAGTCAAACCTAACAAAGAAAAAGAAAAATAAACAAGTACATGTGAGCAAAGCAGTGAATGTAATACTTAAGAATGCAAGAAATAAATAATCATTCCTAATTATAATCCTAATACTTAACAAGAATACAACTAAAGAATGAAAAAAATCAAGAAATTAGGGCTTGATTCAAGAATGCAAGAAATCAAAAAATTAGGGTTAGCTAGCCTAGTATAGTACCTGTGATGTAAGCGAAGCAGCGAGCAGCCTAGCAGGGCGCCGGCGACTGGTGGTGGACGGCGAGCGGCGGCGGCGAATGGAGGCGACGGCAGCAGCGATTTGGGCAGGGAAGCAGTGGTGGTGAACGAAAATGATTTGGGGCAGCAGGGTCGATCGATGGTTTTCTTTTAGGAAGGTTAGGTTAAAAATAAGTTTTCATTTTTCATTTCTCCCCCTAAACTTACACTTTTATTTTTAAAATGAACAATCTATTTTTTTATCGAATTTTTTCATTTCCCACCGATAACTTATCGAAACAATCTCAACATAGCAAGAATTCTTAGGGAAAAAAGTAAGCGGGGGCCAATAATTCTTTAGCGAACAAAATAAGCAGGGGCCGGCTTTATACGTAAAAAAAATTTCGGACGAAAACGAAAAAATTAACACTACTAACGAAAAAAACGGCAGGGGCCGGGGCCCTCCCTGCCCCTTGTAACCTTCGCCCTTGTTTATAATTAATAATCATTATTTTCGTTATTGAAAGAGAGTTCATTATTAAAGGAGAAAAATTAATTTCTAATGTTTTTTCTCCTACTCAATCTTTTAAAATTGGAAAGGATAATGAAGTAAGGTATTATTAAACCTTTCAAATAGAAATATTTATTAATAATAATTAATAATCATATATATTTATAGTATATATTCATTTTTAAGTAAATTGTATTAATGGAAATAATGAAACCCACCAATATCTATCACTTCTATTTATAATGTGATAGTGATGTTACGTAAAGACATATTATAGCATTTAGACTAGGAGTTATATGTCGTACATTTAACTGTGCACACGATCATAAAATAAAAAGATCTGGCAAAATACATTCATTGTTAATATCAGTATTTTATTATAATTTATAATAGTTTTATGATAAATATAATATAATAATTTCACTGTCATCTATTTTTCTGTAAATTTATATTTAGTTCTTTTATAAATCATACTATACATCACATAGAAAATGACAGTTGTGATATTTATTTCAGCATCATGGGTGGTAATTAGATCTTTAAACACTAGCATCAAGGGCGAAGCTCAAAGAAAAGCGCAGGGGGCGGGATTTTTTTTCCTATCAGGGGGTCGAAACTTTTAGTTTCGGCCGAATACGTATAAATTAACATTAATGAACGAAAAATCGGAAGGAGGAGGGCCCGCACTAAGCTTCGTCCATGATTTAAACGTGGGTTGGTCTTCGAGGTTTGTCAAGCATTTGACAAAAAAGAATATCAAACATACCAATTTGACATGTGAAATAGCACTAGTTCATATGTGAATTTATAATTAGTTCACATTGATTCACATGTAAAAGGACGTTAAGCAAAAGTGTAAATTCATACTATAGATTGACATGAGAAGCAAAATGGTAGTTTATATGTGAATTGTATTGAGTTTCAGTCACAAGTCACATGTAGATATAGGATCGTGAAAGTGTAAGATGGTTCTGTTCTTAGTTGAAATTGGCGGAAACAATAGCAACTACACAAGTATAATCGAGTAAATAGAAATAATACTTATAAGGACACTGTTGTATTAAGCTTTTGTGAATAAACAATTACAAATGAAAACTCTATCAAGAAGCACTCATACAATGAAGTGTTTACACAGTATTTATACTAACTTAGAATCAAGACAGGCCATTGATTCTAAGGATCAGATCTAACACATACCGTTGATCTTTTGTACAAAGCTAATAATACAACTTTAGTCTAAACAAGCTAACTTTATTGAAGCGTCTTCTTTATGCATCATTACTTGCATGCTTGGAGAAGAGCATTGTTGTCCGTTATTGGTTGCACCATTGAGTTCCTTCTGCTTTGAGTGTGTCAGTAGCTTTTGCAGAAAGTTGTCAGTGACGCTTGGCATGGATAGTCAGCTGCAACGATTTATCTTCAAGGCACAAGGCTGTCAGCAGCAAGGATGAGGATCAGCATCAAGACTGATCTGTTGAATGCTGTTGATAAGCCTATCAGCAGTAACAAGTGTTGAATGCTGCTGATAAGCCTATCAGCAGCAACAAGTGTTGAACACTGCTTATAAGCCTATTAGCAGCAACAAGTGTTGAATGCTGCTGATAAGCCTATCAGCAGCATTTGTACTTAGAAGAAGTCTGATTGCAATCAGTCTTTGGTTCTACAAACTCCCCCTAGACTGATGCTACCAAAATTCTTCTAATCTCTTTGTTGCTGAAGCTTTTGCATGTGACATACTATCCTTGCAACCTCATAGCCTCTTGGATCCTTGCTGGGATTGTTCAGTGGAAGCTCAGACAGAGTCTTGATGTCTTTACTTGGCATTTTGAAAATTGTCTTGCTTGAACATCTCATCTGCTGCTTCTTAACATCAGTTAAGGTGAACTCATCCAGATCAGCATTGTAGGACCAACTTACAAATGGAGAGTGGGACTGAAGTGGTTTGATATCTATGATCACATCTTTGCTAGGGTTGAAATGGTGTTTGATTGCTAGCATAAGACGTTTCCCACCCTCATTTGCAGGCTCATGAGCTTCACCCATCTCTAGAATTCTACTGAGATCTGAATCTGGTAGTTGTAGAACTTCATCAATGGATTTGTAAATAGATCTCTTTCTTTCAGATCTTCCCCTGAAGATTTCAAACCACTGATCCTGTGAACTGTAGAACCAATCAACTATATCTCTGGAGTCTTCTGGTTTAGGTGTGGGTTTGGATTTCTTCAGGAGAGGTTGTTGAAGAGAAGGAGTTGGGTGAGATGGTTTGGACTTTTTGGGTGGAGGAGAGGAAGGTTTGGGGGTATTTGTGGAAAGTTTTTGGATAGTGGAAGTAGTGCCTGGGGCAGAAGTCTTTTGTTTCTTGACTGGTCTCTTGTATTCCTTTTCTATGACCCTTGTCTTGAAGACTTTCTTTCATAGTCTTTCTTCTTCTTCCTTCTTGACTTGTCTGTACAAGGCTTGTAGGTTCATGAATGTCATGGGACCTAGCCCCTTCCACTTTCCCCCTTGCCTTTAGGAAGTCAGTCATGATCTTCCTTTCTTTATGGGTTCTCTGGTTAAGTGCAATGGCCTTCTTGGATTTTTGACGAGCCTTTTCTTCCTCTTCAGCTCTCTTCTTCTTTGCCAATTGCCCCTGCTGACCCATGACTGCTCTATAGATCTCTTTGTTTGAAAGTTTTTCAAGGTAGTCAGCATCCTCACCTTGAGAGATCAGAGCTTCAATCCACTCCTCCCTCATTTCTTTTGCTAATTTAGAATCAGAGATTCTGAATTTAGCATCTTCCTTTCTTTTCTTTTCTTCCTCCTCCTCTGCTTCCTTGTTTAGTTGTTCCTGCAGCTGTCTAGCAAGTTCTTCATCTTCGTCATCTTGAGACACTGCATGGAGTTTGACTTTCATCTCATCCAGCTGTTTGGCATACTGCTGGATAAGTTGTTCTCTGAGGAGCATGGCTGTTTTTCTTTCTTGAGCTTTTTTCAGGTCAGCCATCTCCTCTTCTTCTCTCTTCCTTCTTATTTCTTCCTTCTCTCTCTTCTCTCTCTTCTCTCTTAGCAACCTCTCTTCATCTTCTTTTGTCATAATTCTCTTCCCTTTGTTTACACTGGATGTCTCTGCTTTGGCTTCACTGATCACAACAGCAGATGATTGTGCTGCTGTTGGGATCTCAGCCTCAGCTTCATTGGCAAGTTGAGAGGTTGATAAGGGAAGGTCATTAGCTTCATCTGATTTGCAATCAGGACTTGTAAATTCTATCAGCATTTCTTGGATAGTGGATCTTGATTCATATGCTGCAGCAAAGATGTCTACTCGAGGGGAAGTTGAGTTAGAATCAGTGTCAGAATTTGACACATATACTGCCTCAGCAATCCTTCCTTCTTCTTCAAGATGGGCTCTGACAGTAGCTATCATTGCCTGGCTTTCGAGGGAGTTGACATTGCAGATATTTGCCCGGAGTTGAAAGATCTTGTAAAGAAAGTCTGTAGGTAGTAGCAGGATGTTCCTGGTGTTGATGGTGAGAGAGGAGCCGCTGCTTAGTAGTAAGGTGTGGTCAAGAGACTTAGTGCTTACCCAACCTAGCACATCTAAGTCCTTGACAATGGAGTTGTACAGAAATCTTCTTAAGCACAGAACTTCTTCTTCAGTGAGAAGACTGTTCCTTATTATTTAAAGTCTTCTAGGAGTCAGTCTTCTTTTTGCTGCTGCTGAAGATTCAGGATAGGCTACCATTTTTGCTGCTTGTATTTGTCTTTCGAAGTTGGGTAGATTATCCTCCATCAAGTCATAGAACCTGCCAATAGCAAGTTCTACTGAGAGGTTCGTAGAGTTGTTGATGCATTGTAGATGGTATAGGTGAAGGACTTGGATGATGTTGAGAAAGTCCCAGTTTAGCTCTTCTACTCCGCTAAACTCCCAACCAATCCAGAACCTCTCAGACTTTCCATCATACCCCCAATCTAGTATTGTGTCAAACTCTAGCTGTGTTGAAGTCAGTGGAAATTTGGGGGCAGTGGATTGGCTTATGATGGCTGCTGCTTCAGGGATGATGTTGAAAGATGTATATGTTTGTTCTTTGTCTTCAACATCAGTCAGCACCTCATCAACAACCCTGACGACTAACTTCCAGTCTTTAGAAGTCTCTTCTTCGTCATCTGAGGCTGGCAAGTCATGAACCTGTACAAAAGCTGGCTTGAATAGTGTACTTTGAAATGCAGCCTGCTCTTGAATCCAGTCGTCAAGACTGTCTGAGTCTTCTTCCATTGGGACTATCTCCCCCTTTTTGGTTGCATCAGTGGACAGATAAGCATCAGTTTGGGTGCCCACTGAGACAAGGGAGGGAGAAGCCATGGAGGGGCATTGATGGGCTTCATGCAGAAGGATCTGGTGTTGTAGTTTTGACACCTCAGCCTCAAGCATAGCCACCCTGGTCGTCAATTCCTGATTTTTAAGTTGCATACTGTCCTCATCCATATTTGTGGAATCCTTGGACCCAAATGGGGCTGTAGGCCTAGCCTCAGCATCCCCATCACCCATGGTTTCTTGGCGCCTGGGATTCCTCTCAGTGAGGGGAGTTTCCAAGGAAACATCTTCACTGTGAGTTACCGTGGTTGAGGTCTTAGCGATGTTGTCACTATCCTCCTGGTCATTTGATGGACCAGCAGTAGTGACAGCCTCTTCCACATCCACTCTGTCATAACTCCTAGAGTGGACCTTCAGGGGAGTAGAACTTGGGTTGGTTGTGTTGGAAGCAAGATCAATCAGTACCTCTGAGATAGTGGCAGTTGGAGAAGGTACATCATCTTGATCAGGTTCCTCAACACTTAAGTTCAGAAGAGAGAGGAGTGACTCAAGGGGCTGTTCTATGGATCCGGGAAGTGATCTTGATCCTAATAGAGAGACATCCGAAGGAGTCTCCCTAACAATGTGGCTGTCCCTTATGATATTCTCACCAGAATGTTGGGATTCTGAATGAGGGCTTAGAGGTTGGGTTTGGGCCTTTGAGACAAGAAGATAAGGAGTCTTCTTGCTCCTTTTTCTGGTGTAAGTCGTAGCAACTGGGGCCCTTTGTTCCAGTTGAACGATAACATCCAAAACAGGTGTAAGTAATTTTTTACCTGTGCATCCTTAGTAGTATGCACAGGGGTTAGAATGGTGGAAGCAGATTGTTGTTCAGGATGTGATGTGGAGGGTGTGGGATCAGTATCAGCTGGGATTGCTGAGCTGTCACCCGGGGTACTTTGTATGTTCAGCATCGTAGATAACAATGGAACATTGACCCCTGATAACTTTTTGGAAACAGTTCTCATACTTTGAAAAATATTATTTTTATGTCCTAACATGATGTAGATTCTTGCAGGTTTTAAAAGTTCTTTTAGTTCCTGGTTGAAAACCTCCTGTAAGAATCTTGGGTACATAAAAAATTGTTGCTTTGCACCCTCTTGAAGGTTATATCTCAAACCCTCAAAGATGAGGTGTGCAAAGTTGAATCCCTGGTCAGTAATCATACCGTGAACAACAGAGGAAAGTGCGGAGCTCACTTGATGCCATCCACTTCTCTTCTGAGATATGCATCGGAGAAGAGTGTGGCAGAGATACTTCCATGGAGGGCCCATCAGCGCCTTCTCTATTGTATACTCTTTCCCTTGGTTAAGTATGCTGTAAGGTTGTGGTACGGGGAGAACTTGTCGTCAGGGTTATTGATGTCTGCCATTGTTGTTTGATTTTGGAGGGAAGGTTTAAGAATATGGAAGGCTTTGAATGTTTTAAGGATGGAAGGCTTTGAATGTGGTGGGGACTTGAGAGAAAGTGATGTGGGTTTAGGGTGAAATTGAATGTGAAGAGGTGATAAGGAGATTTAATTTGTTCTTATAACGGCAGAGGAGGGAAAAAGCAAAATGACTTGTACAGTACAACCTTATTCACCTTTTACTGTTACAGCTGTAATACACCGAGGCAGTCATGGTAAAGACTGACGTTAATTTTGACAGCGGGTAAAAGTTAATTTGGACTTAAATTTACCCATCAGCAGCAAACTTGGTTGTTGTGGATGAATAAGCCTGTCCGCTGCAAGCTTAGTTGCTGCAGAAGGTTAAGTCTGTCAGCAGCAAACTCATCTGCTGCTGATGGATTTAATGATCTGCAGCAAGGATGTTGCTGCTGACAGTCTTAAAGCTATCCGCAGGAAACCTGTTCCTGCTGATAACTTAAAGCAGTCAGTTGCAAATCTTTTGCTGCTGAAGATTAAACATGTCAGCAGCTGAAGGACAAAAGTGTTGCTGACTCGTAACTTTTATTTACAACAAAAGACAAAAACACGTTTTTTTTAAAACAGAATTTTAGAGATAAATTTTAATCAAAGTTCATCATACCAATGGATTCAACTAAATATCTGAATCTACATTCATCAAAAGGTTTTGTAAACAAATCAGCATATTGCTCATTTGTATGAACTTTGGTAAAAATAATCCTCTTTTTCTCAGCTTGATCTTTTATGAAATGATACCTGATGTCAATGTGCTTTGTCTTGGAGTGCTGCACCGGATTATTTGTGATTGATATAGCAATCAAGTTGTCAATGTGAATTGGAGTTTCCATGAAAGTCATCCCATAATCCAGCATTTGATTTTGTATCCAGATGACTTGTGCACAGCAACTTGAAGCTGCAATGTATTTTGCTTCAGCTGTAGAAGTTGAAACACATGTTTGCTTCTTGCACTGCCATGAAATCAGTCTCCCTCCCAGAAACTAACATCCCCCTGAAGTGGACTTTTTGTCCAAGTTGCATCCCCCATAATCACTGTCAGTGTATGCATACAGATTAAACTTGTCATTTTTAGAGTACCATAGCCCAAGTCTTGGGGCTCCCTTTAGGTATCTAAAGATTCTCTTGACAGCTTGAAGATGTGAAATCTTTGGAGCTGCTTGAAATCTTGCACAGAGACATACTGCAAACATGATATCTGGCCTTGAGGCAGTGAGAACTCTTGTGTTGCTTCCCCTTTAAGCAAGGTCTTGGGCTTATGAGAACTCTTGTGTTGCTTCCCCTTTAAGCAAGCAATGCAGTGGTCTTCTAGCTGGAATTCTTTGTCAGGAAGCCCTCTGACAAGATTATTCTTCACCAATTTGTTAATAGTTTTGATATTAACATGACTTAATCTCCTGTGCCAGAGAGCTGATTCATCAACTGAGGCTTTTGATAGAAAACAGGAAACACTCCCAGATGGAGTGACTTCATTCATGTCCAGTACATAGAGATTTTCTTTTCTCTGAGCAGTTAATAAAATCTTTACCGGATGAGGTATGGATAAGCCTGGAGATAGTACAAAGCATTTTTTATCCATGAAGAGCATCTAATTCTTTTGGTCACAGACCTGGGAAACACTCATGAGATTGAAGTCCAATTCTTTGACATAGTTGACCTTATCAATGCTCATTCTTTCGTTGGACACAGTTCATTGTCCAGTAATGGATCCTCCCTTTGAGTCACTTCCAAAGGCAACATATCCTCCAATGAAACGTCTGAAGTTGGAGAGGATGGATCTGTTGCCTGTCATGTGCCTGGAACAACCACTGTCTACCACCCAGGTGTTATTCTTGTGACCTGGCTGTCCCTGCACATGATAGATATCTAATTAGTGGGAGGAACCCAATAGTCTGCAGACTTGAAAAAGATGGTTGTTAGTTTATCCTTTTCAGTATGTTTGCAGTCAACGGAACCAATGATAATGCTTGGAGATGGTTTGGCTTTCCATTGCTGTGTTGGTGATTTTCTAGTTTTCCTCACATCGTCAGCAGTGGATTTTGCTACTGATGTTTCTGGCTTGTCAACAGTAGATTCTGCTGCTGATGGCTTTGCTGGAGTGCCAGCATTTTTGGCTGCTGAAGGCTTTGCCTTGGATTTTTCCTTATCAGCAGTGGACACTCTTGCTGCTGATGGCTTTGCCTTTGATTTCCCTTTATACCCAGTAGACATTTTTGCTGCTGAAGGCTTAACTTTTGTTTTTCCATACTTTTCAAGATCAGCACCTGTTTTGTTTACTGCTGATGGTGTAAATCTAGATGAGCAGTTTGCAATCTGGTTGAAGGGATTAAATCTGCATTTGGCAGCAAAGTGATTGGTTTCACCACAAATGATACAGGTTTGTTGAGGTCTTGACACCTTCACTCTTGGGGGAGATAGAGACTCCCTGAACTTAGTTGCTTTGGCCTCGTAGCTTCTTACCTTATTGTTTTTGTTAGTCTTTTCAAAGACATGCTGCTTTGAATTTCTTTGGTATTCTAGGTAATGAAAGCAGGTGTTGACAGTGTGGTTATATCTGCCACACACAAAGCATGATCTGGCCAGTTTGTCTCTTGAAAGGTAGACATAGTCCTTTCTTTGGAACAGATCCTTGAAGTTCCATGGATGAGCTTTGTTATGTTCAAAAGTGGCTTCTTCTAGGGTCTTTTGAACATATGGAACTTTTTCTCCAGGCGTATGACCTATATCAAACACCTTCCTCTTTGTGATCGGCTTTGACTGAGGCTTGGGGTTTGTGGATCCTGATGTCTCTCCCTTTTCAATGTTTAACTTTCTTTCATATGGAGGATAGCTAATCTTGATCTGTTTAAATGGGACAGGGGCTGGAATAGCTGGAATAACAACAGGAACTTCAGCTCTATTCAGAACAGCTTTAGATGGGGATGCACTGGTTTCATCATGGTCTGAGCAGGTTGACTCAGATTCCGATGAGGTAGTGCAGTATTCGACGAAAGGTTCATCCGTTGAAGGATCAAGATTTCGGTTTGCAGTGTCAAGATTTGCAACATTGAAGCTTGGTTCGTGAATGGCAATATAGTCAGCAGGAGGAGGAACAGATTTGTACTGATCATTGTTATACCCAAGTCCAGTCTTTACCTTCTCATGGACTTGAATATCTAAAAGTCTTTGTAACTTTTTGGAGGAAAATTCATATTTTTCAACATGAACTTTCTGTTCTGCCAGTTCAGCTCTGGTAGCTTTTAGTTTGACCAGTAGATCATCAATCTGAGTTTCAAGATTAGTTTGTTCGTGTTTTAATAATGAAATCTCTTTCTTAAGGCAATTAATCTTTTCTTTATAAGTATTTTCAACCTTTTTGAACTCAGATTTCATCTGATGAAACTCTTCATTTTGATCTATAAGGTTTTGGTTATGCTTTCTATAACTTAAAACTTTATCAATACAAGCTTGAGAGCAAAGATGTTCAAATACCTGAGGTGGTATCTCTGCAGTGTCTGCCATAAGAGCTTAGTTGGTGGTAGGAACATCTTCATATTGAAAACTCCAGTCAAAGTCTGAGGTTCCAACATTTGCACAAGCTGCAGCTTGAACTGGAGGAGTTCCTTGCTGTTGCTGCTGCTGTTGTTGCCTGGGCTGACCTCGGTAGCCTTGTCTTTGATGGCTGACACCTGGGTTGGCTTTTGGCACCTTGCACTCCCTAGCAAAGTGACCCAATTGGTTACAGTTGTAACACCGGATCTTGCTTTTATCTAACCCCACTCTGGTGTTTGAGTTGTTGCTTGGAACAGATCTCCCGGTTCTAGAATAGAACCTTTTTGCTTTGAGGGAAAACATGGCATATGAGTGCTGAATATCCATTTCTTCAAGATCATTTGGATGAAAGCATTCCAGATCCTCTTTTATGAAGTACATGCTGCTTGAGTTGTCAGAGACAAAAGCAGTAGAGGTTGACTGTTGAGGAGGGGCTTCAAGAAGAAGTGGTGATGAGTTGGATTGTGAAGCAGTTGGTGTTTGAGGATGAGTGACGATGGGGGGATAGTAATTGCTTGCACTAGGACAGGAGTGATCAGAGTGAAGCGCAGATGAGATGGTGGAAGAAGTAGAGACTTATTGATGATTGGAGCTCCTTTCATTGGCTTGAATCATTTCTAATTCATATGTTTTCAGCATGCCAAAGAGCTCTGTCATTTGGAGAGTTTTTAAATTCTCCTTTCTTCTTATAGACACTGTATATATAGTGTCCAGCAGCTCGGGAGAGATCTGATAAACTTTTTGAGAATATCTTCATTCTCTAGCTTTACTTTGGAGCACTGCAGTTCTCCCACCAGGTACGTGTACCTGTTATACAAAACGGTTAGTGACTCACCTTCCTTCCAGACGAAGTTTTTGTATTGCTGCTTCAGGATGTCCCTTCTGTTTTCTTTGACTTCCTCTGAGCCAGCAAACATCTTCTCAAGAGCCTCCCAGAGCTCCTTAGCAGTTTTGTAACTTCTGAAGTTATGAAAAACTTCATTGGAAGGCACATTTGGATAGCTCCTAGTGCCTTGAAGTTCACCTCCATCTTCTTTATGTCCTCTTCTGAGTACTTAGAGGGCTCCTTCGGGACTAGTGGTCCTTCAGAATCAGCAGAGGCCACCATGGGAGTGTAGGGTCTATCCCTGATGGATTTCCACATTTCGTACTCCTGATAACAGAAGAAGCTTTCCATGCGATTCTTCCACATGTCGTAGTCTTCCCCAGATACCAACCTTGGTGGTCGGTTGATGCTGCCGATGTCTTCAAATCCATTACTCTGTGTCATCTTTGTTTTTGTGATTTTGGGTGACTTGATTAAAGAGAAAGTTTAGAATAGAACCAGAAGTGATTAAACAAGTGTGAGTTTGTTTAATCTGAGCCAAAGCTCTGATACCACTTGTAGGATCGTGAAAGTACAAGACGGTTCTGTTCTTAGTTGAAATTGACAGAAACAATAGCAACTACACAAGTATAATCGAGTAAATAGAAAGAATACTTATAAGGACACTGTTGTATTAAGCTTTTTGTGAATAAACGATTACAAATGAAAACTCTATCAAGAAGCACTCATACAATGAAGTGTTTACACAGTATTTATACTAACTTAGAATCAAGACAGACCCTTGATTCTAAGGATCAGATCTAACACAGACCGTTGATCTTTTGTACGAAGCTAATAATACAACTTTAGTCTAAACTAGCTAACTTTATTGAAGCGTCTTCTTTATGCATCATTACTTGCATGCTTGGAGAAGAGCATTGTTGTCCGTTATTGGTTGCACCATTGAGGTTCCTTCTGCTTTGAGTGTGTCAGTAGCTTTTGCAGAAAGTTGTCAGTGACGCTTGGCATGGATAGTCAGCTGCAAAGATTTATCTTCAAGGCACAAGGCTGTCAGCAGCAAGGATGAGGATCAGCATCAAGACTGATCTGTTGAATGCTGCTGATAAGCCTATCAGCAGCAACAAGTGTTGAATGATGCTGATAAGCCTATCAGCAGCAACAAGTGTAGAATGCTGCTTATAAGCATATCAGCAGCAACAGGTGTTGAATGCTGCTGATAAGCCTATCAGCAGCATTTGTATTTAGAAGAATTCTGATTGCAATCCGTCTTTGGTTCTACAGTAGATATAAAAACTAAAGGAAAACTTTATAGAATAGGAACCAAGTTTTCAAATTGTTCTAATTAATCACTCAATTTTTTTGGTCTTAATTAAGTCACTCAAGTTTCAAGTAATGTGTTAATACTAGGTTTTTACTTATATAACAAGTTACCATGCTTATTTGCATTTTTTTTAATATGTTGTACTTAGTATGTTCACATAAACGAAGGCATGTGTATCAACATCTTCTGTTTATTTGTCTGCGTGTCGTTTTGGCTAATTGTATGGACAGTTTCTTGCACAATCTTTTACTCATTTTGAACTGCTGGTATATTCCAACCGTGATTCACTATGTTGCAGATTCGAAGAATCTTTTGCTTATTTGTGATTTAGTGGATTCGGAGGCGATCAATGTTGCGGAATGGAGTCCTACGATTGTAATTAAAGTTGTGTTGCTACTATTGTAGTTAAACAATCACATTGAATGGAGTCCTACGATTGTAGTTAAAGTTGTGTGGCTACTTAGTAGCCATAACAATGTCGTGGGTGAACAAGGAGAAACGTGTTTATCTATTCTCGTCTAGAGACAGTGAAGCACGAGTCGTACAAAATGATGTATACATGGCTTATTCCATTGACATCAACCGGTGGTACAATGGAATACTTAGTGTTCTAGTTGTGAAGGTGTTGAATAAGGACTATTATGCCCGAGTGCTCTTCTGGATGTACACTAACCTTTCAGTGGAAAGGGAGGATAGAGTCGGAGGTAGATCAAAGTGACTTGATGTCCTGTGGTTAGTAGACTTTTTGGTTGGGTGTATAGAGCATTAACTTAACGGGTGGTCGTATAATCGTCGATAGTCACTTCTATCTTCGAAACAAGGTTGTTTACGCTTAATTTTGCCGTGAGCTTCTTGAAAATCCTTGGAAGGAGAGGTCTTTCATTGAATCGGTTGGGTGTGTCATCTTGGCTTAAGTGAAATCCAGTTTTCGATAATATGATGGATTCAGAATTGTGAAATAGGATTGAGTAAAGCAGTCGTTGTGTCCTTAGTTAGAGATACTGTATGCTTTGTCGTTTATCTTGTGTCTCTTGTATTTGGACTCAGATAAGTCCTTATGCAACGAGGAAGGATTATCGCGTATTCTCTTAGACGGTTGTGGGTTTGATTGAGGCAACCAAAGGAGAGAGAACTGGTGACTTTATACGTGGGTGAATATTAGGTGGATGAGTCGAAGTCTTGAACTTCAAAGGAGTGTTTATGCAGCTGATGGGATATTCGATTCCCAATGGTATGGCATAATTGAGACCTTGTATCTCGAGTGGTTGGAGAACTAAAATTCAAGGAAGGGTGTAACACGGCGTGGTGTGACCATACCTTTTGGTCGAATTGAAATATAGGTTTTACTTTCGATTTGGGGGAAATCAGGTGATTAATTGCCGTTTGGTTGGGTAGTATTGAATGTCGTGAGACTAAGAATCGTGGTATGATTCAAGACTTAGCTCGAAAGATCTTGTTTATTGAGTGTGATTGAAAAATCCACTCAAGGTATAAAAAAACCCTTAGTGGATTTAGGGAGGATGTGTACTGAAATTCAAGTGAGAACTTCGACGATATAAAAGTTTCCCTTAAATAAGAGGGTATATCGGGTTCGAAAACGTGGGAGGCCAAGTCCCCGTTTTACGGGACCGTTCAGACATCACTTTAGTTTGTTAAGAAGTAGGTCGTTAGGAGTTACTCGGGGAATTTTGTAGACTCCATGAAACATTCCTCCTTGTTCATCCACGGGAATGTGTGGCAAGAGTAGTGGACGTTGCTTCTCATAATGGTATTGAGGCAATAGATGATGGATGTTTCATCTAGAGGAACCGATGACTATCTTAGATAGAATGGTGAAACGCTTGTTGTATAAGCGGATTAACCAAGTGTTGGTTCAGCAGGATCACTAGATAAGACGCAGAAACTACTCATGAATTTGTCGATACATACTAGAGTGTTACCCTAATCTATTGGATCTGAAACCAAAATTAGGGGGTGTGATTTGTAACGAACCAACTTTCGGGTTTGCCCTATAATATATTAATTATATTGTAAGGAGTGTTTTTTAAATAAAACAAAGTTGAGGGTTTGTTTATATGATGGAAATATCTAGTTTCGGGTACAAGGAGTCATTTTGATAAATGGAGGGGTTATTTTGTATTTAACACAAACTTAATTTGTGTTAAATGTCATGATCTGGCAAAAACACACACTTGTGTGTGTGTGTTTGCGATTTTGAGAAGGGAGAAAATAGGGAAGCGCTAAGATTGAAGATCAAGGTGTTTGCATGAAGAATCTGGATGAATTGAAGTGTTCATCTTCTTCCAAACATCAAGTAAGTGCTCCTTCCGTCTCTTAAAAACACCATCAATGGAGTTTTTGTGTGTTTTGGGTAGAAAACCCAATTGGTGTGGTGATTTAGGTTTAATGTGGTTTATAAACCTTAATCTAGTATAACTAATGTTGTAGAATTATGTTTTACATGATTTAAACACCTAATTTGATGTTTGAAAAATTAGGGTTCTTAAGGTGAAATTGGGGGTTTTCGAAATTGAGGTTGTTTGGATAAAAATTGAGGGTTGGTAAGTGTTTGTGGTGTGATAAATCACATAACAAAGTAATAACCCTCAATCAACTTGGTGATTTAAGAAAAATAATCATATAACCAAGTAATAACCAACAATCAAGTTGGTGATTTAAGAAATTGGGAGTTTTGGTGAACTTGGGTAGAACCTAAACGGGTCAAAACGAGTGTATGATTGTGTAGGAATGTTAAAACTTGTTTAAGGTGTAATTAATCATGTTTAGAATGGGCGAATAAGGTCCAGGGTAGGTGTTAGACCTCAATTGAAAATAGTGAATTGGAAGTTTGACTATAATGGCTCAAACAGGTCATTTGGGTGAAAAGGTGGTATTTGGGTGTTAGAGGTTTGGTTGAGGTTGTGTTAACTAAACTAAACTAGGATGATGGTCATTAGATCATAAGGGTGTGTTGGAATGTCAATTGGTGATCAATTGGTTTCTAATTGCAAAAGTGTTAAATAGGTAATCAAAGTTGTAAAGGAGCTAACTTGGAGGAGCAAGTGGGTTGATCTCTAACTTAAGTTAAGTGCTTTGCGCTTACTTAGTAATGATAGGTAGTGGTAATTGCACGTATTTGATCTACATGTTGGTTGTTCAAATATCTTATATGTGTTTAATTGTATGTTGAAAATTAAGGATATTGCATATGGCGAAAATATGCAAGGGTGGGTGTGTGGTGTTTGAGGTCTAGGAACCTTGTTGATTGATGAATGAAGTTAATAAACTTATATGGTGTATTGATTTAAAATTGACTTAGGTGGTGAAAGTCAAATTTGTATATATAATGTAGTTTGAAATTGGTGTAGTTGACTATGTGGTATATAGTCAAACTAAAATGTAGAATATGATAAATTGGTGTAGTTGACCATGTGGTATATAGTCAAACCAAAAAGTAGAATTTTGTAATTTGGTGTAATTGACTTATGTGGCGTATAGTCAAACTAGAAATGATATATTGGTGTAGTTGACTTATGTGGCGTATAGCCAAACTAAAAATGATATGTTGGTGTAATCGACTTATGTGGTGTATAGTCAAACTAGATGTGGTGTGGTGTAATTTGACTTAGTGTGGTATGAGTCAAACCAATATGTAAATGTGGTGAATTGGTGTAATGTGACTAATATGTCGTAAGAGTCAAAGTATATGCAATTAGTGGAATTGAGGTCAAGAACCTCACATATGCCAATGTAGCTTGAAGTCTTTGAACTTCACTAATGTCGTTGTTGCTTGAAGTCTAAGAACCTGACACGAAGGTAAATTGAGGTCGTGAACTTTACAAGGTTGTGTTGTGGCGTTTGAGGTCTTTAGAACCTTATATAATGGAGTTTGAATTCTAAGAACCTTACACGAGGTTAATTGAGGTCATGAACTTCACAAAGTTGTTTTGTGGTGTTTGAGGTCATTAGAACCTCACAAAGAAGTATGGTTGGGTTAGTGGGGATAGTAACTAACTAGTGTATACATACATAGGTGTAATGTTTGTAAGATGTTAAATATTTTAATTGGAGTCTTTGGTCCTACGGGTTGGGATTAGAGACATGTGTAGGTGCTAATACGTGTTCTCGAAAAAAGCCAAAACTTCTATTAAGTGTATCTCAGGCTAGAAAATGAGTCACGGAAGCCATGATATATGAATTTGGGGTGTCTAGACGTGAGGAGTCTAAAGATGAAGTTTGTTGTGCAGGTGAGGGCGTAAGTTGCGCCCTGCCTGGCGTAGCCTATGCTGGGTTGGTTTTGCCTACGCCTTGGGCACTGACCTACGCTCCCCAAACGCCCTCCCCTACGCTGAAATCCATTTTTTGGGTTTTTTTATGTTTAACCCATGAGAGGCTATGGGAACTTGTATATATCATTACTAACATGTTTTATGGTGTTCCCTTGTAGGTAAAGCTCCGGTTAAGGTATCGGGTCACGCTTCGTGTCGAGTCGGATTCTCGTGTGATTTATGGTTGGAAATAGAACTCCTTTGGGGTTCATTAAACTTGTTATAATATATATTTTGGAGGTTGAAACTTGTTGTTATGCCAGTCGTTTGCTTTAAAATAACATTGTCGTTGTCTTTTGTTGAAAATAAAAAGTGTTTTTTGTTAAGAGTTTTAATTGGAACCTATTTTTCGCGTGCGTTGAATGTTAAAACTGGTTGAAAATTTTGGGTGTTACATGTAATCACCATGTTGTTATGGAAACGTGAGTGGTGCCATCATCCATGATTCTAGAGCTTCACCCTGACGCTTTTTTTTTGTTTTTACACATGGCTATATTCCCCCACTAATCATAAAAAGATCTTTTTCATCTTTCTTATTCTGCCATGTTTCCTCTTTTGCGATGATTACGTTGGTGATAGGGGCCCTATTCCGCTTAACCAAATGAGCAAGAACCCCCTCCCCCCTCCCCCCCCCCCTTCTCCCCCGGTTTTTCGCTCAGAAGTGTTAATATATATGTATTCGACCGATTTTTCACTCAATAGTGTTAATTTATACATATTCGGGCGAAAATTTTATAGTTCCGACCCCGTGGTAGGAAAAAAAAATCTTGGCCCTTGTCCAAGGGTTCAAATTCCGCCAAAGGGTTCAAGTCTCATATGTGACCAAAAAAAGAGAGGGGGAGGGGGTTCAGGTTGGGTCAGGGGTTTTCTCACCTATTGTGGGTTCCCTCCTGAGGGTGGTGGAGATGATTAGGTGGGTCAATGGTCCGTCAGTGATCCAGATTGCCGTTAAAAAAAAGCTTCTTTTCAGCTGAAATTTATACCTAAAAAGGTTCTCATTTTTGGCTGACAAACCTAAATGGATCGTATTCCAACAGTTGAGGCGTTATCTAAACGTTGTACTCTGTGTGGGGATGATCAAAATGAAACACCATAACACATTCTTACCTCTTGTCCAGTCTCAATAGACCTTTGGTGTTGGTGTTCTCAGTTAGAGCGAAACTGATGTTTTCAGTGAGCGAAAATATTTAGTAGATTTGCTAGATTAGGTTCGCTTAGATTAAATTCACTTAGTTTGTTATATCAGGCAAAATTAGATGGTTAGTATCGCCTTATCTTCTTCTTTTGAATATATACTTGCTTTGTAATTCTGTTTCAATTTGAATGAGAATCGTATATTTTCAATCAACATGGTATCAGAGCTTTGCTCTTCGATCCAGATTCTCGATCCACTCGAATACAAACATATCGAACGCATACTTATTTGACCTTGCGAAGCTTGAGCCTTCAACACCGAACAATAGTTTTTTTCAATGTGATTCTTCAAGTCATGTTTGCATCTTTTCCAAAAAAATGCCTGAACAACTTGCACCGAGCCTTATAAACACCATTCGACATTTCTCATAAATCGAAATGTTGTTAAACATTGGGATTCCTTGTAGTAGGAATGATTCGCACAACCGTGGGAGCAATAACACTTTGAGAAGCACCAACATTAGATTGTTGACTTTCGTTAGCCATTTTGAGAGTTTGTGGTGTGAGCGTTTTTGAGAAATAAGAGCGTTTTTGAATGGTGTGGTTGAACCAATACAACCTACACCTATTTATACAAGTTTGACGGGGTCAAAATTACAAAAAAAAAACGTTCATATAGCCGTTGTAACGGCTATAAAGCCGTTAAAATTGAGTTGCTGCAACGGTCCAAACCGGTTTGATATTGAACCCGATTCGGGTCGGGTTACGAACCGGCCTCCAAAATTTTTTTTAAAACTGGACATAGACATATGGGTTAGATCGGGTCTCGGACTGGGTCGGATGAAACCGGTTTTAGGGTAGAACCGGGTCGGGTCAGAACCCGGTAGCCCGGTTTGGACGGTCGAAGCATGAGTCAATCACTTGGAAGCAGTGACGTTATTTTAATTTTGTACATGTAAAATAGTTCTGCTGGTGCGACTTGGTGTTCCTGTTATCTAGCCACTTGTTATATCCTTTGTAATTTGGTGATTTTACAATAAATATCTTTGCCGTTTAAAAAAAATAAAATAAGAAAGGGCCAATAAAAGAAAACAAGTATAGTGTTGTAAATTGTCGTCACCGTCATCGCACGGGTTCCCACTAGTATATATATATTCATCTTATTTTTTTTTAACATATACAATTGGTATCAAAGCTACTCAAAAAAGATCTAACAAACCGAAGATACCCAGCAACCAAAGTACATCAGCAATGAATCAAACCAAAACCGGCGATGGGTCGATCGATTTAAGCCAAGAACCAGAAAGGGAAAAATAAACGGCAATGCACCGAGAGGAAACGGTAGCCAAACAGAGTGTTTGCAGGTGTGTTTCCGTCCAATCTGAATTTTAGAGATAGATACGAGAATGAGGTACATGAGGTTTTAAAAGATGAACAAAATTAGAGATAAATATGATTTTTAGCTAAATTATAAGAATGAGTACGAGTAACCCAATGTGAATGCTCTAAACCCAATATGAATACAACATACAAGTTTATGAAATTTAAGTGTCACTACTCACTACTTCCAAACTCACAAAAATAAACTAAAAATAAAAAAGTCATTTTAACCGGACCAATCGGGTCGGGCTTAAAAACCGATCCTCGACTCCTCGTCCTAACCAAACTTTAGCCCAAAAAGGTTGCGCGTGTGTGTTAAAAAGACGGAAGCCCGGCTACTAATCTGAACTTTTCATAAGAAACCCAAAACACAAACTGCCAAGGACCGAGCCGAGCCCAAGTAGGAAAAAACCCTTTCCACAAAGCTCTAAACCCTTCGAATCTAACTGTCTTCACCAAACAATCATAAGAATTTCTATACTTAAACTTACCATCTTCATCACCCACCTGGTTCATCATTCTTGTCTTCACCACATCAGCAGGGCAACTTAAGGTCGTAGCCGTAAGGCCCGACATCATAGAGGCTAAAGTATGCGCGTAGATGTTATCGTTAGCAATTTGATTACGAATAACAAAATGTTTTGCATGATCATAACAAGCTAATTCCCCCATGTTTACCAAAAATGCTCTTTGAACATTTGGGAAAACACCCCTCCAAAGTCCTCTAAACCCTTCGGCGTTGATGATTTTGCTTAGAGCATCAACTGAGCCCGTGTACCGCGGCTCGAGCCCTTGGCTAACCCTACGCCCGTCAGCTTGCATCCTAACTTTAACCAGATCAGCAGGGCTAGCCACTACCTGAACTATCAATACCAAGATTTGCTTAAGGACATTTCGAAATGAGATATGGGAGTGAGCATAAAACCCGAATAACCGAACCGGACCGAAACAAAAAAAACGAACCGAATATAAATTAAGAAATTCGGTTCGATTTTAACCATAAATGAATTACCAATTCGGTTATTCAGTTATACAAATTATGAATTCGATTATAACCGAAAAATCCAATTTAACAGATTAAACCATAAGCCCATATTTTTTACCTCTGTTTAGTCTAGTATTATTGTTTTATATGAGCCCATTAGGTTTATAAGCCCATATTCATTTGGTCAATTCTCATTTAGTTTTTTTAACATACATATATATAAATCTATTTAAATTTTGATAAACCACATTTATAAGTTTAACGCCTAATCGTCTATTTATTTGTTCATGTTTTTTTTAGAGATGAGAAAAACACCGATCGAATGAAACCAAACCGAGACCAAAAACTTCAATTCGGTTAAATTTGGTTACAACCGAAAACCGAACCAACGGTTAATTCGGTTATTCGGTTCGATTAAGATATATTTGAATTCGATTCAACGAATTAACCAACAACCGAACCGATGAACACCCCTGAGTACACAGTACAAGTAGCAGGTATGCAATTTCAACGCTTTCTATAAACCCTAACCCTAATTTTGGTACCAAATCACAAATTAAACAAATTTCTCCTAAAATTCATCACCATGAAATAGTAAGCAATATGATCTATTGACTGCCGGTCAAAATCAGGGTTTTAAGATCAATTACCTGTGCAATAACGCCGGAAATCCCTCCGATGAGGGCTTTGCTCGGTAGAGAGAGGGAATGATTATCATGAGTGATGAAAGCGTGACGTAATTGCTCGTAGCCGATGGTTCGAATGGGTGTGTAGAAGATGTGTCTAAAAATGGCGGGAGACAGGCCGTTATAGAGTCCTGTTACGCCTTGTTTGCGGAGGATGTCGGCGGCGACCTGAAATGCGGAGGCTGGGCGAGTGGTTGCGTGTAATTGAAGCCTGGTTTTGGTGATATCGATGGGGAAGGTGGTGGTTTCCGCCACCATCGCAGATAGCGACGCCAGAGCGATCTTGTTGGTGGCTTTGGAACGCGGTGGGGCTTGTTCTTGAGCCATGGATCTGATCGGTCAGTTACTGCTTTGATCTAGGGCTGTTTAACGGACCAAGTATATTTTTTTTGAACGGCGACTTTCACACCAAAATTAAAAAGGGACACGCGACGCATCCATATTTCTTCGTTCGTACAAAATAAACCCTTTGTATTTAAAACTTCCTATTTGAAGGAAAGCATAATAAAAGAAAACTGAAATCCGGACCAACCATCCTATTCAATCGGTGAGAATTTTGTCGATGGTTAAAATTGGGACAAATCATATACGCTCAAACGGACATGTTCTATACCCGGTTTTCGATCCGAGCAACTGAGATTGATCGGTCTGGTTCTCTGGTTCTGAAACATTGCTAAATGGTTATCTACTCATATTTTGTTTTAAATTCAGAAATAAAGTGCGTAAAGAAAATTACAAAATCTATAAAGTTCAGAGAACTATATACATATAAGAAATATACAGATAAAAATTAATTAAATATAAAATCTATACTAATAAATAAAGGTTTAATGTGGACACTTGTCACTTTCTCGTGTCTCCTCACATTAGTTTTCCCATCTCTCTCTTCTAATAAATGCGCATATATCTTATTAAATAATAATGATATTATAAATATATTAGTAAAGAAAAATACTAATTAACTAATTATTACAAAGGAAATAGTTAGTTTTTGTCTCTTCAACATTCAGCCACATAAGTGTATGATTTTCAAATAGTTCAGTTAACTTTTTTTTTGTTTTCTAAATTTTTACTTTTAGCCCTTATACTATATATAATATGGGAAAAGTGAATATGGTACTGTTAGACATCTAACTTGTATACGAAACCAATCAAAACTACGTCGTTTTAATTAAATCAAACTAATATTTAATTTAAATCTTTTTATTTCATCATTCATTCTTCCACAAGTATGCCAACGTACTGTTAATCTTCCATCGTCTTCTCCAAATCGATCAGCTAAGTGCATCGCCTCCACTAGAAATAAGTTTCTGAACTCATGGGTATTCATATTGTAGAAAATTAAGGAAATTTTTTTATATATTATGATGATTTAAATATAATAAAGCAGTTAATTAGGGGAAATTCTTCGGTATTCAGAGTCAATCTTAAAAACCCAGAGTCGATCTTAAAAATCCCGTTTTTCTTATTAAATTGACACATTTGTTGGTAATCGAATTGGAAAACAGTCGTTGGTAACCAAAGGACGACGATGGAATCTGGTATAGGAAATGCAGCAACGGTCCAACCAAGAGCAAATTGTGTAACAAAGGCCCTATTTTTCATTGTTGCATCTAAATTTCCCCCTTCCCGGCAACCCTTCATCGGCGGCCGTTATTGAATTGGGTTTTTGATGGATGAGAAAGAAAGAATTGTGAAGCATTTATCTAATAAATTTACAGGAAGATTGGAGAGGAGAAAAAAGATGTGATGGATGGGGAAGAAATATTTATGTAATCAATTTCGAAAACATAGATCGGAGACTGCAAGAAAGTAGTAAACAATTTGGGGGAGATAAGCAGCAGAATTTTTTTTTGATTGGCGAATATTGAATGTAGTGACGTCGCACCCCGGTCATATGGGAGAGACTCGTCCAACTTCGGCCAATATGTTGTCTTAACCGGGCCCACTTGACGTCAAAGTTGGAGAGCTTTCAAGGAAAAACCCCACCCAATACGGCCCCTTCCGGGCTTGAGGTAGAGCCGATGCTTGAACCCTGGATCGGCGTGGGTAAAACCCTGTTGCATCAACCTAAAAGGCCTCATTTGTGATGCCGCAGAAATTAATGGTGTTGGCAGTAATTGAACCCTCCCTTGGGACTTCAGTACTCACCTCAATCACTACACCACAACTATAAGCAGCAGAAATTGATTACATAAAAAGTAAATAAGTTATGTAATTAAATATTAGTTTGATTTAATCAAAACGACGTAGTTTTGATTGTTTTCGCATACAAGTTAGATGTCTAACAGCACCATATTCACTTTCCCCATATAATATACGCTTTTACTCCGTTTCATTTTATATTAATTTCGTTTTTCTTTAATAACTTTCGTTTGTTAATTTTTTTTAAATACAGAGTGCGCAACTGTTTTTATTTTTTTTCAACGTTCCGATGTAATTTTATTTTTTTAAAAGGAGTTTTATTCAATATCGAGATTTTATTTTTATTTTTGCATTTAGCGAGTGCCGTTACTGTTGTGGTACCGTGACGAGACGAACCTATTATGAGCGAACAACATTATTGTCGGTATTGGTATTATCGCTGGTTATCGACGACTCGAACCAATAACTTTTTTTAAAAAAATTTCCTTTTTTATCATTTAGTTTATGTTTCTTTTTTAGTAACATTATTTTTACCGTTGCACTAACGTTTTAATTTAAATTTTCTTACCGATGAGTCTGACACCCGCCGCGAAGCGCGGGTAGATAACAATCTAGTTATATTAAATAAGTATTTGTTATAACTAATTAAAGAAAAATACTAATTTGTTATATACACATATTTCCATTTTATATATATATATATATGTATATATATATATATATATATATATATATCATAATAGTTTGACAAGTTAAGGCGTATTTACAAATTTATAAATTTATCTTTTTTAATATACAATCTCGTGTAATACACGAGATTACAACCTAGTTTGTTATATACGTAAACATGCCACATATAAACTATATATATATATATATATATATATATATATATATATATATATATATATATCATAATAGTTTGACAAGTTAAGGCGTATTTACAAATTTATAAATTTATCTTTTTTAATATACAATCTCGTGTAATACACGAGATTACAACCTAGTTTGTCATATACGTAAACATGCCACATATAAACTATAAAGTTAAATATACTACTTTAACAATCATACTTTTCTATATCTAAAACATTCAAAACTTAGTATTACAATACTAGATTTTAGAGGTAAGAGTGGAGAGTACAAGGATGGGAGATCAGGAAGGGTCACGTAGGCAAATGTCAATATACAGATCAGGATGGACGGGAACGCTACACTGATCGATCAGGAAGAAAAGTTATGAAGCAAAGAGGATATCAGGGGCGGAGCTACCTAAGGGGTAGGGTTTCTCGCACTACCCCTCAACTTTTTACACGCAGTGTAATTTTTTTTAATTATTTTATGTATCCGGTTACCCCAAATATAAAATTACATTACCCCTGATCAAAAATTACGCTACCCCTCAATTTTTTTAAAACCTCAACACTTCATAAAAAGTCAAAATTAAAAAAAAAACCAATACTTTATAAAAAGTCCTCACATTTTATTAAAAGTTTTGAGGTATTGGGTTTTAAAAAGCCCAAATGTTTTATTAAAACTCAATACCTCAAACTCTCAATTATCAAACCCAACTTACACAAGTGGCCGCCCAAGAAGAAAAACAGAGAGAGCGGGAACTGTGAGACTGTAACAGTTAGAGACCGACTACTCGACCAGTTGCTCGACCTGAGTTGAGACCACCGCCCGACGCCGCCTCCGCCAAACCTAAGTCCTCCGCCTCGCCAGTTGCATGTTACTATAAAAAAACATTGTTTACATGAAAATACGGTAAAAAAAGTTTGTTTAATTTACATGAAAGTACGGTAAAACAAATTTTGTTTACATGAAAGTACCGTCAAATTTTTTTTTGTTTCGTTTAAATGAAAGTATGGTAAAAATAACTAATTCGTTACACCTGAATTTTTGTTTTAGATCCGCCACTGAAGAAGATACCAGGATGGAGGGGATCTAAAGCACCATCCCCTCGGACCCCTCCCCATCGGGACCGTCCCAAATCTCTTGAATTATGTATTGCAAACTTATGTTTTGAGAAAAATATGTAATTTTTATAAATATATTTTTTTGTTTTATGAAAAAACCCGATTTAGTTCTCCTTTAAATATATTTAAATAAATATATAGATATAATTGAAACCCTAGCCCTTTCCCCTTCTTTCTCACAGCTCACGGGCAGACAACCATCGCCACCTGTAGCACCGTTCAACTTCGTCGGCGACCACAACTTATTATCCCATCTCCATTCATGCTCTCCTCTTTGAATCTCACTTCACCTGCACTCATTGCCCACAAGATAGATCAAAAAATCGTTTTCGCCAAGTTCAGTCCGCTCCGACCACTGATCAAAAAGCTACCGGCGTAGATCTGAGGTTTTCTATCTTCAGTCCGGTCCGACCACCGATTTTCCGGTCCGACCGCCGGGTCTCTGCAGGACCGTTTCAGCATACAAAACCGGACCGCTCAGACCACCGGTTCCCGGTTCGACCGGTCCGGGTTTCAAAACACTACCCATAAGCAAATTATTGTCAACCCAATGAGGATTTTTTTTTGGCTGAGGCAAGATGTTTCTCAAATATGCAATGCTGAATTCTTTGAATAGCAAATTGGCGGCAAAATCAGAGAATCAACCTTAGATTCTTCAACTTACGACTTCAAATTAGGGTTCTTCGAACTCCAATTTGCATCCCCTTTAGTTGTCGCTGTTGATTTCACACCTAGGGTTCTAGTTCTATCCAATGAGGGTAGACGCGTTATCATCGGTTTGTAATTTGGGGGTTTTAGATTCTCTATCCGAAGCTTCAATCTCTGAGATATTAGAGAGATGGAGCAGCTTCTGTTTGATAACAGAAACAATCGTTAAAGGCGATGATGCCAGCTTATCGACATCTTATTCCAAGTTCCAATCTGATGTTTGTAGTTTATGCAAGTATGGTCTTCGATCTTTAGTTGAAGAACACTTCCTTCTATCACTGCAGGTATTTTTTGTTTTTAAATGATTATTTATATTGTTATGAAAAAGATTTAGTTTTTATGGCACTGGTTTTGTGACACACTTTGTTGGTAAGATTTGGTTCAAGAAACTTGGAGGGTCACTTGGGTATATAACTAGAAACAAACAAGAATGAATTAAGTTCTTCTAGATAAAGAAATTGGTTGAATTAGAGAAAAATAGATTGTATGGATATGAAGCTAACAACACTCATTCACTAGGATTATGTGTGCAAGAAACCTAAAGTGGCGATTCGATGGTGATGTTTCATTGTTGTTGCTGTTTTTTATGGTTGTGGACTTGCATCTCTTCGAGGACATGATCTGTATCGGGGCATTAACTTGTTTCCACTTTGTTTTTTTTGCCTTAGCTTGTTCCTACACTTTTTTTTGAATTAGTTTAGCTTTGCCTTAGCATGTTCCTACACTTTGATTCCTTGAGCTTCATTGTATGCTATCTCATTCTATGCTATGTGGTTTTCTATCTGTATATGAAAAAAGGAGGTTTTGGAGCCTGGGATTTCACTGGGTACGTTTATTTGTTATGTATTCGTGGGTTATATTGTATTCATATACGTTATATCCACTGGGGTTTCATGACTTTCAACAACTCATCGTTGTTGTTTTTTTAATATGTTTAAGCATGATCGGGGATAGGAGTTCTTGAAGACGTCAAATTAAAGTTATGAACTTTTAGGGGAGTGTATAGACCTGCCTTAGATTTGTCACGGGTTTGTAGCTTTTCCTGTACTTGTGTTTGCCTTAGCGTTGTCTTGGCGTATATACTTGTTTTAGGGGGTGTATAGGTACTTTCAAAGGGGTTAGTGCTATGTTTTCTTGTTTTTATTGCTCTTTTACATGTTGCTACTATAGTTTTCTCACCGCCTTATGCTAGCGTTAGTTTACTAAGATCATTTTTAGAACTTTTGTAAGGTTTTTACCCTGATTCTCTTAGTCACTATTTATGTTACCTGAATTACTATACCGTATACTTTGGAAAAAAAAGGTTTTTGGCGCCGAGGGTCTCACTGGGAGCAACCTCTCTACCCCATGGGTTAGAGGAAAGGTTTGCCCCCAGACTACCAGTAGCATGAGTGGGATTTTACGTGGTATGTTTGTTTGTTGGTTATATTGCTGATCAGTGTTGTAAAAATCGCTAGGCGCTAGTCGGGCGGTGGGGTGGGGCCTAGGCCTAGGCGGGATTAATCGGATTGGAATTTTTATATGTAAATTTCAGTTTTTTATATATATACACACATTTTTACATGTAATTTTTATAAAAATGGTCATTTTTATATATATACACACATTTTTATATGTAATTTTCATAAAAATGTTCATTTTTAAACCACACCAAAGGTTTTCGCCGGAATTTGGCCGGAAAGTTCAGGTTTTCGCCGGAAATTGGCCGGAAATTTCAGGTTTTCGCCGGAATGTTCGCCGGAATGTTCGCCGGAATCTGGCCGCCTAGGTCCGCCTAGGCCCGCCTAGGTCCGTCTAGGCCCGCCTAGGACCGCCTAGGCCGCCTAGGACCACCTAGGCCCAAAATTCCTCCTTAGCCGAGCGCCTAGCGATTAATCGGCGCCTAGGCGCGATTTTTACAACACTGTTGCTGATACATGTATTGGATGTTACTCTTCTTCTGAATTATTAATGTTGTTTGATGTAAACAGGGCATGTTAGAGAAACATGGTGCACCAAACTTTTGGAAGAATTTTGATGCTTATAACAATGACCCAGATTCTGAAATGGTAGACAGAAATGTATGTCGAACACTATAACATATAACTCCCCATATATTATATTACTTTCTTTATCATATTGCATTTGGTATTGTCCTATCACTCGGTTGATATTGCTAAAAACTTCACAAAATATTAAATTTTACTTGTAATCAAACTTATATATTTGGTGTATATACAAACAGACGCAAGAGGACGAGGTGGAGTTACTACTGTGTAAAGCTTTGGAAGAAATGTCACTGGAAAAAAAATACCAAGAGAAGTGTTTATTAATGTTGGTTAATTCTTTGCAGCTGTGCCAAGAGAATAATACATCAACAGAAGGGCACCCCTTAGATATGGAAAAAATCTTTTTTTCTAAATATCGATTGATTGTCTCTTCTGTTCTTATGACCACCATGCCATGTCAGTTTACTGGTATGTGTTTCTGGAGATTTTACTATGCACAATTTTGCTCTCTTTTACCTAACTTTTACCTCGATAAACACATTTGTTAACCTTCAATCGACATTCGATGTCCATCAAGCTACGTTTTTTTATGGGCAAGCTACATAAAAAGGTAACCAATTTTGATCAAATTCTTATTTCAGGTTTGTTTTCACCCATAAAAGGCTTAAACTTAAAAAAAAATCATTTTGGATAATCTTGTAAGTTAGGTGCCACGTCAGGATAAAAGTCAATATGGCCAAACTTGGCGACATGTCAGCTGCCTTGTCATTGTTGTGAACGGGTAACAGGTTCAGATTATTACCCCATTTGAATTTTCTGAAATTTTGACCCTTTTTGTTGATGAATACAAAGTTGGTTGTAAATATAGAAATTTGACCAATGTTGGTTACCTTTTTATGCAAATATGGCCAAACTTGGCGACATGTCAGCTGCCTTGTCATTGTTGTGAACGGGTAACAGGTTCAGATTATTACCCCATTTGAATTTTCTGAAATTTTGACCCTTTTTGTTGATGAATACAAAGTTGGTTGTAAATATAGAAATTTGACCAATGTTGGTTACCTTTTTATGCAATTTGCCATTTTCTATTTGGCAAGATCAATAAATAAAGACCATGGTTTTAAAATTGCGCATCAGGAGCACATAATGTGCGCATCACATGTTGCGGTGATGAGATTGCATCGCTGTAGTTGATGCGATGTGATTCCATTATGCGCATGTGATGCATTCTGATGCGTGATGCCATCTGATGTGAGTTGTGACACATTATGCAGATGACTAGTATTTGAACAAGTTAGACCATCGATTGCAATGGATCTAAGTTTTTCAAATATGATTGAACCAATCTGACCATCAATTGAGCGATGGGTTTGAGTATTTGAACAAAGACCATTGACTAAACAAATCTGACCAGGGATGATGAGAATATCTTACATTTTTAGTGTCTAAAAGTTGACAGTTTAAAATGTTATCTATAAATATTTTTTAGTTTTTTTTTAATAACATGAATTCCTTATATACTTCATTGCGCATCGGGCATCGGCTTTTGGGATTAAAACACATCGGAGCGCCACACGCTTTTTAGAACCAAGTTAAAGACTACTATGATCAAAATGAAGTTTATATTGAGCTAGAATTCTGAATTTTTTGGCTATTAACATTTTATAGAGATACTCCACTTGTACTTCAAAGGAAGATTAGAGGAGTTGAGTACAATCATGGCGGGAGATTATGACGACGATAATGAATTACAAGACAATAATCAACCTACAAACATGGATATTGATGGAACCTATGATCCGAAGAAAACCCTGGAGAACAAGCTAGTGAGGAACATAGGAATGGTTGTTAATAATCTCAGAAATCTTGGATTTACATCGATGACTGAAGATGCTTATGCTTCCACAATATTTTTGCTTTTACAGGTGCACATTGTGTGTTATACTTATTAAATACTTTATCTTTAATTCTTAACTTGTTATTTATTGTTAGAGTTTATCTTACATTACATTTTTATGAATCATGACAGGATAAAGTTTTTGATCTAGCTGGCGATGATTACAGAACATCTGTTTTGGAGTCTATTAAGGGATGGATGCAGGTTGATGCTATTTATAAATATTAAAATTTGTCTTTTTTAATATAACATGGGAAGCTGCTTTCTGCAGGCTGTACCTCTGCAGTTTTTACATGCACTTCTTGATTATCTTGGTGATTCTATGAGCGATCTTAGCCCTAAAAGTACTAAATCACCATTAGCATCAACCCCATCATCATGCTATCAAAAATCTGGTAAACCATCTGAAGGAATTATTAGATGGCAGTTAAGATTGGAGTATTTTGCTTATGAAACTTTACAAGACTTGAGAATTGACAAACTTTTTGAGATCATTGTGGATTACCCAGACAGGTTAATTTTCCAAATATTGCTATGAATAATAAAATGAGTTCAAACTTATGTAACAAGTGTTTATATATATATATATCTCAGTGCTCCTGCTATTGAAGATTTGAAACAATGTCTTGAGTACACCGGACAGCACTCAAAGCTAGTCGATTCTTTCATCGCGGCTCTGAAATACAGATTATTGACTGCTGGCGCTTCAACAAATGATATATTGCATCAATATGTTTCAACTATAAAAGCACTTAGAACAATAAACCCAGCAGGAGTGTTTCTAGAAGCAGTTGGTGAACCGATTAGGGAATATTTAAGAGGAAGGAAAGACACCATTAAATGTATTGTGACTATGCTTACTGATGGCACAGGTGGAAACAGTAACGGCCCTGGAACCGGAGATAGTCTCCTTGAAGAACTAAATAGAGATGAAGAAAATCAAGAAAGCAACAGTCTTGATGACGATATCAATACTGATGACAAGCAAACCTGGATTGATGTCCAACGGTATGTTACAGGTGGCAAAATGGGCCAGGCAGGTGGGTCGGGTAACTTTTTAAAATTGGTTGGGCTGGCAACACCTTTTGTCCAAATTTTAATTTTTTAAAAATACTTTGTTCTTCAAATCTGGTTACATTGTATTATAAAAATTAAAAAATCTGAATTTTTCAGTAAAATGCACTTAGGCTAACTTTTGACCCGTTTAACCCTTTTTTATGATTAATTTTTCTGATTTTACCTGTTTGACCCGTTAAAGATAAGTAGGCTGAAATTACCACCTCCAGTGTATGCAATAACTGGAAGAAATGAAATTATCATTATATAATCAATGGATTACAATCTTTCCCCAACCATTAAATTTTTTATTTAGATTTACAAACACTTTTCAGGTGGGAACCCGACCCTGTTGAGGCTGATCCATCAAAGGGGAGTCGGTATAGAAGGAAAGTAGATGTACTCGGGATGATTGTTGGTATAATTGGTTCAAAAGATCAGTTAATTAGCGAATATCGTGTTATGTTAGCTGAAAAGCTTCTTAACAAAACTGATTATGACATTGACACTGAAATACGGACATTAGAGCTTCTCAAGGTAGGTGGTTTGCAAATAACTAGTATGACTTTTGATTATTGGCATCTAATTATTATAATTTTTGTCGTTATATCCAGATACATTTTGGTGAAAGCAGCATGCAGAAATGTGAGATCATGCTCAATGATCTGATTGATTCAAAGAGAACAAACACAAATGTAAAAGCCACCATTAATCGATTATCTCAAACAGGTAGATTTTGCAAACTATAACAAACATCATCTTTTAATACATTTGTTATTGTTTTTTGATCATTATTTACAATTTATTTGTAGCTGCTGAATCTTGGGAACATGGGGCTTCATTTGATATTCTTGATGCTACAATCATATCTTCAAATTTCTGGCCACCTATCCAGGTATGAGTTTTAAATAATTGTATTTACCTTTTGAGTAATTTTAAATTATTAAATGGAATTACAGGACGAGGATGTCAAAATACCGGAGCCTGTTGATCAGCTATTAAGTGACTATGCTAAGAGATTTCATGAAATTAAAACTCCACGCAAGCTTCTATGGAAGAAAAACCTTGGTACAGTGAAGGTTGGTCACTTTTTTTAATATTTTTTCCCTCTGTTATTCTATTTTTATCACTTATTAGCACGTCTACAGTAGTCGATTTATTTCATTTATAAAACTAAAAAATATGACTCGCATGTTTTAGTTGGAATTGGAATTTGAAGATAAAACTTTGCGGTTCACAGCCACTCCTGTACACGCTTCAATCATTATGCAATTTCAGGATCAAAAAAGGTAAAATCATGAATATTAGCCCCCGTTTAAGATAAATAATTGAGTCCTACAATCAGAACACCACCCCCCAATGTGTACATCAGCATACGTGTCACATCATATAGTCCGTATGATTTCATATGGGCTATGGGCCGTATGACTTTGTCAGTGATTACATCAGTCATTTCTTTGCAATCAGACGCATCATAGGGCCCGTATGATGGGGCGAAAAATGATCATACGGGCCGTATGACTTTGTCAGTGGTCACATCAGACATTTCAATGTCATCCAAATGCATTATACGGACCGTATGACCACTAGTGTCTGGATAGTATGTGTGTGGTGTCTCATTAGCTCTGACCATAATTATACCTACTGCATGTTTTTTTTTTCAGTTGGACCTCCAAGAACCTTGCAGCGGCTATTGGGGTCCCTGTAGACACTCTTCAAAGGAGAATAAACTTCTGGATAAGCAAGGTTGGTCCTCTTTTTTGATCTAATATTAAGCCTTAAATCACCTTATAAACTCCTCCTTTATGTCATGCAGGGGATCGTTGCTGAGTCATCGAGTGCTGACTCAAATGACCACGTGTATACACTGGTTGATGACATGGCTGATGGTGGCAAATCCGTAACTAATAATGAGGTGTTAGTGGCAGATGATGAGTCTGAAACATCAGTGGCTTCAGTTGAAGATCAGTTGAAAAAAGAAATGGCTGTGTATGAGGTATATTTTAACAAAATCATTTTTTAAAGGGTATTAAAGACATTTGACTAATATTCACTTGTAATTTTTGGTGCAGAAATTCATCTTTGGTATGCTTACTAATATTGGTAACATGGGATTGGAGCGGATTCATAACAGTCTCAAGGTAAATGTCTTTTATGATAATTAAACAGTTATTGTGCAAATAAGATAATATGCGAGTTAATTAACAGGAGGTATCTTGTGTTGTTGCTGCAGATATTTTGTGCAACTAATCCTGTTTATGACAAATCAATTCAACAACTGCAAAGCTTCTTGTCAAGTCTAGTTGCAGAAGAGAAGTTAGAACTTAGAGACGGTACGTATTCTTTAAAGAAATAATTACAAACTTTAGGAAATGCATTTCCATATATTGTGTTAGAATTTCAGAAATAGTTTCATGTTAATTTAGTTGTATAATTAGAAACTTTTCCATTATTTTAAGATGAATTTGATTTATGAAACTTAGGTTGAGGCTAAACAGAGTAAATGCTTGGATTCTTTTGATATATTCAATTATATGATGATTTCTATTTGAATTTTCATCACCTTTTATATCAATTTTGATCACTTTTTTTTTGTTTGGATTTTCGTGTAAACTTATCTATTCTAAATGATAGTTTTTTTTAATTAATTTACTATTTGTTATTATATATATAATACTAGGTTAGAAAACCCGTGTATTACACGGGTTGAACAATAAAAACGACAAAATTCATAAAATTGTATATATCTCATGACTGAAAATCTAAAATTATATGTAAGTATTGATTTAAAATAACCAATCAATAATATTGAAAATAAAAAAAAAGATAATTATAATTCATAAATTTTCATAATTTGAAAGTTAAGGATTTGAATGTTCCCATAATATTAATTTTTTTTAATTGTATTCATCGAAAGTTAATGATTCGAATTGATGTTACCATAATTTATGTTGACTAAGTTTGAGCGGGAAAAACTTTAGTTGACCTTATAAAAAGATGACATGTGACAAATGAAATAGTGATTTATTATATAAAGGATTTAATTATAATTAAATTGTTTATTTATGTTCAAAAGGTCCTCAATCTGGAAATCTTTTAGTTTAATTGGCCACTACATTTATAAAATCATCTTCAAGTGAAGGAAAATGATATAAATGAATATTTATCACAGGAATCTTCACTTGCAGTTAAGTAATATGATCATTACCTTCTCTGATTTCAAATTTACACTCTTTCCCTTCACAATAGAGCAAAGTGAGTGTGTGTGTGTGTGAGGGAGAGAGAGAGAGATTGAACTGCCATTGAAGATGAAATAATCAGAGCACCAAGAGAACACAGAAGAAGAGAAGATGCAACATCTCAGATTGAAAGCAAATGAGCTTGCTCAGTCTTGATGGATACAGTATGGCTTTAAACTGTTTCAAGGATTGCAAATCTTGGTCATCCCAGTAATGCAGATTCCTAAACCCTAAATGGGTATTTAAGTAAATGTAAAAAGATTGAATTTTTATCAAGATCTGGACCATTTGATTTCTCTAATTGGATTTCAAATGGGTTTAAGGCCAGGGTAAGTTTCTTGAGTTAACAGAGTATATTGGATGTGAATACACTTATTCAAGAAACATTTTTAAGTAAATTTTTGGGTAAAATGGTAATTTCCCTGGTGTTGGATATGACTCTTGGCTTCTTTTATCAGCCATTCTTGTATTCCAAATGACAAGAGATATCACATTGGTGATCATGTCATTGTTCATGCATCTAGGGATATAAAAGAAGGTGAAGAGATCACAATGGGCTATTGTGATGTGTTTTCGCCACTAGGAAACCAAAGGGAAATGGCAAAGAATTGAGGGTTTGATTGTCATTGCAGGAGATGCAAAACTGAAAATAATGTTTCGTTAACACACGAAATGGGAGACTGAAATGGGTTTGATGTCAATGCAATGATGTATAAGTTAGAAGAGTATGAGGAGGTGGATGGTTCGACAATGGAGGTGGTTGGTGGTGGTGATCACGTATAAAGGGAGGTTATAGAAGAGATGTAGACGGTGTAGATAAAGAAGGCTGCCGAAGGCTTTGAGGAAGTCAGAATAGGAGAGCACTCATCTTGGGGTGGGCTTACTACTTAGATGCTTTAAGCAATTATCCGCTCCACAATTGGCTACCTAACGTTTACCGTGAGCACCATAACTGTTACATTTGAGGTGCACCCCTCCATTTAAGCATCACATTCCTTTTAGTTGAAAGATTTCATTTGATTTGGAATCCGTCATTCTCTATAACCCGCTAAGCATCCATGACTGAATAATCGGGGTTGATATGAAAGGTAATGAAGAAGCAAACACTTATAAGCATACTTTTTTGGTTAAATTGTGGTTAATTTAGTGGCATTTGTTCTTCTTTAGGGTTTTGTTAGAGAATCCTCGTCAGACTTGTAGGGTAAACCAGTGGTAAACGCTTGCATTTTCAACGGATCAGTTTTGATGAAAGTCAAATATAAAAGTTAGCATGGCCCAGTGATATAAAATAAAAGAAATTGAATCTACTTAAAAAAAGTAAAAAAAGAAATAAGCAAAAGAAAAAAAAGTAAATCTATGGTAGTAAAAAAAATCCAAAAAAGTAAAAATAGAGAACAAGAAATAAATTAAATACACCACCTAAAAAAAGTTCGTGGCAGATGTTAATTTAAGAAGGCATCGCTCTAACCATTTGGACTAGATCTAATTTTTGTTAATTTATTCCAGAACAGTTTTATATAAAGACAAAAATAAACCAAAGCTTGTACCAATAGCATAAGAATTTGTACAATGTTGGCTAAATTTGGGGTTATAGCTTGGACAATTATAATATCATGATATTCAATATGTTTTCCATGTTTGCTTGCAAATTAAGTTGGGCGTAGAAGAAAATCTATGTTTGGAACATTTTTAAAGCCATTCTACTTTGAAAACAATTTTTAAAAATTAGAATTATTTTTTTAAGTATAGTAACCGGTATTGCAATATTGTAATGGATTGGGGGTTAAAGCTATTTTTTTCTTTTGTATTTTTTTTAAGAGAGGACTTGCAGAGGGTTGAAGCTACGTTTGCCCTTCGTTTTTAAAAAAAATTAAAAATTAATAAAACTCCGTTTAAAAAAAATTATATAATAACATTAAAAAAACTAAAAACAATCGCACATTCCATTTAAAAAAAAAAACTTAACGAATGAAAGTTAATAAAGGAAAACAAAATTATTAGAAAAGTAAACGGGTTAAAAGTGTATACTATATATAATATTAATATTAGGAGTGAAAATGAAAAAAAAAAAAACAGGTGGAGGAATTTGAATTGTACAAACACTGATGAAGTGCCTTGTACTTTAATCTAATAGTCGGACGAATCATGAAGTGCCAGACACTCTTCCTTCACATGGTAAATAATTAGTTACTAATAAATCGGTTTATTTTCAAGCGGTTAGTTTTTTTATTTGTTAGTGAACCTATTTACTGTTTTTATGTCTTAGTTTTAAAAATTATTTTAAATAGTATAATTTAATATACCTTATTCTTATCAAGAATCGCTGACTATAATTAGTAACCTTATCTAAAAGGAATTTGGATGCATAATTCTCGTGTTTTGATTGGGCCGCCGTCCACATGGCATACTACAACTTGTCCATTTTTTTCTTTTAAAAACACATATTTTTATGTTGTTATTTAAAATTTAGTCCGCATTTAAACCAAAATAGTGGTTGGTTGAGATGGTTTCAGGCGTGGACCTTGAAGCGCTGCCCTTGCTTCCCCTTTAACCCGGGTTCGATTCCCTCGATGTGCTACAAATTTTGTTCTTTTGTCTTCTTTTTCCCCAATTTAGTTAATTTTTTTAACTGTTTTGTGTTTAATGTGTTGGATTTTGTTTATTCGTACTTTTTTTATGCCTTATGCTTTCGATTACGCTTTTTTATATTTTGTCTCATGTTCCTCCAACACGCGTTTACGTATTTGATATCGTGAAGGAATTGCCGATGCAACACGCGGGCTTACACCTTCTAGTTTTATTTATGTGGAAATTATTAGCATTAGTTGTTTTTTTTAACTTTATCATATATTTAAACTTATTATTAGTTCTTTCATTGCTCTCTTATCTTTATTGGAATGAGTTGCAAGGAAAAATCACTCTTTTATATTAATATGATTTTTTTTACATATTTCCCTTTATTAAACATCTAAATTACATATATCCCCAACTCTTAATGTTAATTACATATTTCCCAAATTAACTTAAAATTACCCAATTGTCCCTAACAAATATTTAGAAAGGGAATATATGTAAATGGTACTTTAATTGGTTCATTAAGGGTAAAATGGTAATGAAATAAGTTATTTTAAATGAATTGGATAAATATGTAATTTATAGATTTTAGGAAGGGGAAATATGTAATTAAAATTTAGGATTGGGTAAATATGTAATAAATGAACTTAGTAAGGGGATATATGTAAATGCCCCTTAATATGAACTAGTTTTTACTCCCCGCGCTTTGCGGCGAAAGTCTGTTCGTTATTGGTTTGACTCGTTTGCGTGGATAAAACTCACATCCAATCACAGACTCGTTATATCGTACGATACCAAAAAACACTCGAATTTGAATACAACTCCGTCTTCAATAAAATTTAAACCAAAACGTAGAAAATTTTATTTTTAAGAAAACCACGCATTCATTATATAAAAAAACATAACGAACGAAAGTTATCATAGAAAACGGTATCAGACCCATCGTTAATATAATTTAAACGAAAACGTAGGCGTAACGGTAAAAATAATGTTAATAGAAAAGAAACATAAAAGTAAATTGAAAAAAAAAGGAAAAAAATATTAAAAATAATCGGTTCGGATCGTAGAAAACCATAAGGCGAATAACGATACGAGTTCCGATAATATCAATATCCACAATGATGTTGTTCGCCTATAGTAGGTTCGACTCGTCACGGTACTACAACGGTAACAACACTCGCTATAGAAAACGATAAAAAAACTTGATTTTGAATACAACCCCGTTTTAAAAAAAATTATATCGGAACGTTGACAAAAAAACTACAAACAGTTGCGCACTCCGTATTTTGAAAAAAAAATTAACGAACGAAAGTTATTAACAGAAAAAGAAATTAATAGAAAATGAAACGGTTTAAAAACGTATATCATATATAATATAATATAAGAGTTGAAAATAAAAATGTAAAAAAAATTATAATTAAACAGACGAATGGCACTATTCCTGGGCATGGAAAATTAATAGATAATAATTTAATTTAGAAAATAAAAATTATAGCTTTTAGCAAAACTTTAAATGACTAAATAAAACAAAACCTATCAAATTAATAAAATCATACTCAGTGAAAACTGTGTTTACAAAATTGAATTCACATGTTTTTTTATATAAAGTAAAGTAAAGCATACATATCTGGATTGGGTTGAAAGTGGCGTGGCAAAAGGAGGATTTGATGGGTTATTTGTAACTTAGTAAACTTCAGTGGTTCAAATAGTAGTGAAAGTTTACTATTTCACAAGGTTTTACTTTAATCTATTTAATTAATAATTAAGAAAATAAATAATATCTTATGCTAGTTAAGGCAAATATCAATCATGATTTTAGTCTAGAATCATAATGTATAGGAAAACAAAAGGAAGATAATGAATCAATTATCCATCACACCTCTATTATTTCTCTCCAATGATTTATGAGTTACTTTTATTCATTTTCACAAATATCAATTGGGTATAATAAATCTTTTATGGAAAGATTAATGCTGAAACTAGTTAACAAAATATGGCCCACAATCCACACATTTCTCACTTTTCCTTTAGTTTTATTCAAATACTTAATTAATAAGTAAATAGATAACATTAAATTAAACTAATTTTTTTACCATGCATTACGACGGTTTGACTTTGTACACGCTTTGTGACGGTCCGGTCTTGATTTAAATTTATATTTTAACGTAAATAAACATGAGGGGTCTGATGTTACAAGTTATATACTAAACTTAGTAGGAGAAAAATTAAAAATTTCATATAAATAATCATCACAATAAATATGTTATAACAAATAAATTTTGTAGTTTTATGTTATAAAAACATTTAATAGGGTATAAAGTCAAATATGTTATTATAATTCGATTATTTTTACCTGTTTTTGATCATTATCACAGATATATTTGATACGACTCAATTATGAAAATCATATCAAAATGCTTATAAAATTACACATATATAACGGTGTATTCGATTGGTTGGATGTTACCGGTTAGTTACTAAACTTAGTAGAAGAAAATTTAAAAACCCGGAGAACTCCTGTAACAGCAAGAGAGAGTTAGAGCAGACAGATGACGGATTCAGAGAAAAGAAAGTACAAGGAGGTGGATCTCTCCACCCCTAACCCATTCACGTCAGGAATGGCAGATCCAGATGCACCTTTCATAGAAGATCTGGATGACAAGGACGAGGAAGAGGAAGAGGGGAACAATACGATCTTCCCCTCAATCACATCGGATTTCGTCAGAAAAAATTGAGAAAAGCTAAAAGCCCAGTTAGAGGAACTCAAAAAGAAGGAAAGAATGGAAGAGGTACGTACAAAGCTAAGTTTTGAGACTCCTCATGATGAAAATCCAACGAAAGAACTCGAGAAAAAGAAGGAACAGGAGAGTAACAAAGAAACAGAGATAGCGGGACTGCTGGAGTCATTGCTGACGGCCTTATGAACACACAAGAAAGGATCGTCACATGCCAAAGGTACGTTAAAGGAAACTTCCGATATCCTAATGAAACCATATGTCCCGCATAATCTATCAAGTACTTCTAAGTTCACTAAGAGAATAGTAGAGGCAAACCACCCCACGGGACTAAAAATGACATCCAGTGTAGGGAAGTACGATGGAACACGTGACCCTGAGGACCATCTGCACGTGTTCCAAGGGGCAGGGCAAGTAGGGAAACGGTCCATCCCCACATGGTGCCATATGTTCGCACGGGAGCCGCCAAGATATGGTTTGATAGTCTACCGCAAGGCAGTATAGACGGGTTTGAAGAACTAAAAGAGCTTTTCTTGCGAAACTTTAGTCAAAACAAAGAGATAATTAGAAACCCTAATGAAATACAACACATACAAAGAACAGATGAAGACAACGTGGAAACTTTCATGGAAAGGTTTGTGAAAGAAAGCATGCAAATAAGAGACGTTCCTGAGGTTATGAAAATAAGCAGTTTTATGAATGGGGTAAGAAACACATCCTTGTGTGAAAAGTTGGGAGAAGAGTTTCCAGAAACATTCGACCAACTCATGGACAAGGTTAGAGCATGGGTAAGAGGCAAACATGACGGGTCGAAAGCCAGGGAATGGGAAGTTAAAAGAATAAGCATAGAAACCAAACCCAAGCAAAGACCTTCAGGAGGAACTTCCTCCAGGTTGAAGATCCCTTATGAAAGTCCAAGATCCAACTTCTCGCCCTACAAACGGAGTGAACACCCCATCCACGTCTCTCCTCATAGCCACCAGTACCGTCCACCAAACACGGACGGTTCGTCCTACCGTTTTACACCCCTCACTAAAACGCCGAGTGAAGTATTAGCAACAGAAAGATCCAAGCCCTCGTTCGTGAAACATCTATCACATCAGAAAGGAAGTAACAGCCAGCCCAACAATTTCGGTGAATACCACAGGACGAGGGGACATAGAACGGATGATTGTGTATTCCTAAAGAAAGAGATTGAAATGGCGGTGAGATCGGGGAAATTATCTCATCTAGTGAGAGACATCAAACAATAGGGGACATCAAGACCTGAGGGGAAAGAAAAAAATGAAGGAAGAAGGGGATAATGTGAGAAGACACGTCGACGTCGTGCAAAGAAGAGAGGATGAAGAGCCGCGGGAACACAATAAAGGCAGAACAAAGAGGAAAAAATCATAAGAATGGATGGAGACTCCCATTACATTCCCTGCATTGAAAGGGGAGGAAGCACAGGACGCGCCCCTAAATGTGTCAGCTATCCTAGCAGGACATTGGGTTGCAAGAATACATGTGGATGGAGGGAGTGGATCAGAAGTAATGTACGGACATTGCTTCGTAAGGCTTAGCAAAGAAACACAGAGCTTGTTGAGAAAAGATGACACCCCACTGGTGGGATTCTCAGGAGAAATGGTCTATCCCATCGAAAAAGTAACACTCCCCTTCACCCTAGAAGAAGGAGAAAAAGAGAGAACTGTCCACTAAACATTTGTGGTCATCAAAGGAGATTCGAGATATAATGCCATCAGGAAGGTTTGCAACAGTAGGGTAACGGGATGATGAAATTCCCAACCCCACTGGTGGGATTCTCAGGAAGGCCGGGTATAAGAGTGCTGAGAGCCCTGACATCAACGGCTCACGGGATGATGAAATTCCCAACCCCGAAAGGAATTGCAACAGTAAAATCCTCAGCTGAGATAATAGCCTCGGTTAACAAACCGGCGACGAAAATGATCAAGCAGAATACCGAGACGGAAGAATGGATACTAAATGATTGCTTTCCAAAACAGATGATCAAGATAGGGAGCCAATTGCCTGACCGATGGAAAATCAAGTTTCTAGTGATAGCAATTGATTATTTCACCAAATGGATTGAAGCCAAGCCTTTAGCAACCATCACAGGTAAACAGATGGTAAAGTTCGTTTGGAATAACATCGTATGCAGGTACAGAATTCCCCAGGAAATAGTGAGTGATAATGGGTCTCGGTTTAATGGGGAAAAATTTCGAGAATGGTGCAAAACCCTGCACATTAGCCAAGTATTTGCAACCGTAGCACATCCATAAGCAAATGGGAGAGTGGAACGAGCAAACAGATCGATAGTAGAAGGAATTAGAAACAGGTTGGGAAGAGAGAAGAATGGATGGATAGATGCACTCCCGAATGTGCTATGGGCATACCGCACTACACCACATCCTGGAACCAAAGATACACCATTGAGCCTCACTTACGAAACAAAGGCTATGATTCTCGTAGAGTTCGGAGCACCAACTAGGAGGACGGCCACAGAAGCCAATGAAAACGAAGAAGAATTGACTCTCAATCTGAACATGTTGGAGGAACGGAGAGAAATAGCTTTAATCAAAGAGGAAGCATACAAGAAGCAGATGGAGAAATACTATAACAACATAGTCAGAAAGATGGATCTACAAGTGGGCGATTGGGTGCTGCGAGATATTGAAGACAGTGGAAAGCTAGGCCCGCGATGGGAAGGGCCGTATAAAGTTACATGGTCTAATGGAAAAGGGACGTACAAGCTCAGCCAGCCAGACGGAAAAGAAGTGCCGAGAACTTGGAATGCCATGCAGCTGAAGAAATACTACATGTAGAGTAAGATAGGAGGTTTATCTTTTGAAAAAATGGAAGCTACTCCCATCAAAGGGAAACATATTATTGTCTTTTGTAATTCACCCGATGAGGTGAAAGAATTGTAGCCATCTATGAAAAAAAAGTGAGGAAAGAACAATTGTAGATGAAAATGAATAATCCCACCCAACAAAGAAAGAAACACATTGTGGTAAATTCGAAAATAGCTCCCATCCTGTGAGATGGTGGAAATAAACTCCTATTCATTAAAATGGTGGAGATAACTCCCATTTTTCGAGATGGTGGAGATAAATTCCCAGCTGCTGAAATAGCTCCCATCCTCTGTGATGGTGGAGACAAATGGCTGAAATAGCTCCCATCCTCTGTGATGGTGGAGACAACTCCCATCCTGTGAGATGGTGGAGATAAACTCCCATTTATTAAAATGGTGGAGATAACTCCCATTTTTCGAGATGGTGGAGATAAATTCCCATTCTTTGAAATGGTGGAAGTAACTCTCATCTTTCAAAAGGGTGGAGACAGCTCCCATCTGTCGAAATGGTTGGGACGAACTCATTTCTTAAAATGGTGGAAATACACTCCCATTTTTCATAAAATAGTGGAGATAGAATTTCATTTGTTAAAATGGTAGACATAAACTCCCATTTGTTAAAATATTACGGACAAACCTTCATTGGATAAAATGGTGGAGATAACCGCCATTTGTTAAAACGATAGAAATAAACCTTCATTTGCTAAGATGACGAAGATAAACCTCCATTTGGTAAAACAGTAAAGGAGGCCCCCGCCCATGGAGATAACAAAGACCGCCTCCATCCGGCGAAGTAAGGAAAAATAGATAAAATTCAATCACAAGAAGGAATAGCAAAATCCTATTTCATCACAGAAAGCACATATAAGCCACACAAAGCCATAACTTCTATTCGTCAATGACTACACAAACACGCACTAGTTCATAAGCAAACAGCAAATAACATGGTCACTGGGAACCATGACAACAAGTTAACATAAGTCATCAAAAGAAAAAGATGTTCAACAAAGACAAAACACATCAGAAAGGCCCTCACAGGGGCATCACGAAATCCATGTGAATAAACAGGACCATGTAGGCAAGGGATAGGTGTGACGGGGACATGATCAACAAAAGACACCAGAGACTGTATCTCAGAAACTGTAACACGAGGAGAAGCAGACAGTCGGGTAATCAGCGAGTGACCAGAAGAAGTCAGCACAACACTAGCATCTTGCATATGTTGCACCGCATGCAAAGCATAGTTGGGAGTTTCCTACATGGGGATCCTTCAGCAGCATACTGATAACCAACCACCAGGCCATTGTGATAACCTGCTGCCAGGCAAGCCTGACTGAATTCTCCCAGCAACAGCATGTACTCATTACTGCTCCTCACACGATCATATACACGTTTGAAACCCTGAGTACTCAGCCATTCACGTTCCCCCCACAGCTTATCATGACTGGTTAGGACATTCTCGAATTCCTTCTGCAGAATACGACACTCATCAGCAATACGGGCTATCTCGGAACGAGCTTGGCATAAATGTGACATCTCTAAAAATTGTATGATTTTTATTTCGTGTAATTCTACTTCGGCATAATGTACGAGTTCGTCCTCATTTTAGTTAATATATCAATTCAATTCCCATTTCTATTTATAAAAATGTGAAAGTTATAAAATTTAAATGTTTAAATTGAATTTAATTGATTAATTATCAAAAAGAATTGTAATAAAAAGGCTTTAAACCCTTATTTTGTGTTAAACCCCCTCAAAAACATTTGAACCCCCTATTTGAACCCTCCTTTTTATCTTCTTTGAAACCTGGAAGCAACAAGAGCAATTTTGACTTTTAAAAGTCAAAATCACATCCAAGTCAACCAAAAATCCACCAAATTCGGGATGTTTAAACCCTCTAAACTCGTTTCTAATCATTATCCATCAAGAGGAACGAGAAATTCGTGAGAATGGTTAGCTAATTCGATCCTTTGAGATCAAATTTGAAAACCCGCGACTAGATAACCCAAGTTTCAAAAACCCACGATTCTCGTTCTAATCTAACCGGTTCCGCGTTTTAAGTGGAGCTAATCATCCCTATAAATACCCACCGATTCAGAGTCGAGTTTTGCCACACAAAAAAATTCGTCCTTTTTCTCCTTGAAGTTCCCGATCGGCGCAAGCACCTCACCCACGCAAATCGCTGACGAAACTAGCCCTAATCCGTGTAGTTTTCGACTCAAGGTAATCGATTTCATGTTAATCGCATCCTCCTTGTTCGTTCCGGTTAATCAAATCGAATTTTAGGGTTGGTTTTGGGTTGGATTTGTGTATGATGTTTTGGGGAAGATGGTGAAGAATTACTCACGTTGTAGTACTTGATCTTTTGAAACTTTAAACAAATGGTGCATCTGGTCTAGTGGTTAAAAGCATTTATCACAACTCACAGGTCATGGGTTCGAGACCTGTGGCTGTTTCTTTCCTTTCTTTTTTTGTTTTATTGTCTTAAACATTTACATACACAAATATAGATATGCCTTTTAAACAAATAAATGTTGTTAAACCAAATTCTTTTCTTTAAAATTTTCATAACTTGGTGTATATTGTCTTATAAAAAATAAATAAATAAATAAAAGGCATTCTTTTTAAAAATAGTAAAAATAAATGATGTATTTTTCTTTAAATAAACATAAAGGGATTTTGTATACTTTTTATTTTATAAAAGATTTTACGAGAAACCATTTAAAGTTATATTTTTATAACGTTATTTAAATAGGGAACTGTTTATATTACTAAGCATTTTTAAAGATTTCGTTTTCTTCTTTAAAACGCAAGAATTATAAAATTTATTTTATAAACCCTCTAAAACTTGTTCAAACATTGTATTTACAAACTATATCTTTCTTAATTCCTTTTTACTTTTAGAATTATGTTTTAACTCTTTAATTTCTAATAAAACCCTCTAGTATTCAATTTATTTATTTCAATCCTTATTAAATGCACATTTTCATTTTATTCCTTATCTTTTCCCAAACTTACCGGACACATCCTAAACTCGGTTAAAGTGTACAAATAGAGTAAACTTCAAACTGGTATGTAGCTATCTGACAAATAGTAAGGTTCTGGCTAGGAAAGACGGGGTTCTGATCCGGCCAACTCTTTCCTGGGAACTTTGCTGTTGGAGGTACTACTCTAGTACGATAACCACTCTAGTATACGATGACTACTTTCCTCTAATTACAAAACAACCCCTCATCTTTCCACGATCCTGTAAACTAACTCAAACTCGAACTTATTTAGGCATCTTCTAAACCAAGTTACTTCAGCAATCAAGATCAATCCCACCTGCTGCAAGGTGAGTTCATAGCCCCTTTTTGCTTTCTATTTTGGGGTGGAAAACATGCTCTTATATCAAAACTGAAACCAAGTTCTCGAGTCAAAACTATACTTATTGCATTCAATAACAAACTTTCTAATTCTAGTAAAACTAAACTGGTTTATACATGTTGCTATTCTATGTCACTTTAACTACAAAGTCTCTCTTATTTTCTTAAACTTACACAACCATTAACTTCGGAGAAGCCACGGGAGTACGTAAATAGATCTATTGGCCTGACTAGCCCATTCAGTCCTCGGGTTGATGCATGCCAATCAATTCCGAGCGTCCTTCAAGTTGTGGATTCTAATCAACTTGGAAGGAGCTGGGTGTTCAGAAACTGCAGTCTTGACACTTATACTATAGTCTAACACCCTGACAAGGTGTTGGGCGGGAGAGCTATCGATCACTAGGGTTGGTTGTGGACTCATGTATGATAGTTTAAATTGCTTGGAATTTGAAACTTGTTTTTGATTTGCTTCTGGTTATCTATTGTATTATATCTATCAAATCCTATGTTCTCACCAACTTTTTAGTTGACCTATTTTAGCATGTTTTTCAGGTAATGGAAACTAGTTTGCTGTCGTGCTCACGCTAGGATTCAAGGATAAGGCTTAGTGGACCTAGCATAGACTTAAATTGAAAATGAAACTATTTGGTTATTTGCTTTATTTGAATTAAACTTGATGTAATGACTATCGTTTTTCAATAAATTCCTTAGTACTTTCTTTATTCCATGTGTAATGATTCAATTTCGTCGCCCCTCGTGTTTCCGCCTTGGCGGGGGTGTGACAATAAATCATGCTCTAGAATTTCCCTGGCCCCGGTCCAGTCACGAGCTTCACCAGCTGCCTTTTCCTTCAAACATTTGACATCCTCCTGCCAAGAAAATATGTCAGCAAAAAAAAAATTGAAGAGAAGAGAATGACAACAAGCAGCCAGCATTACAAGCAATACACATACCTCCAGTTCACTCCCATAAGCTTGCCAAGTATCAATAGAAGTATTGGCCTCCGAAAGTTCATCTCGGCAAGACAAAAGCCGTGATTCAGAAGCTTTAAGCTTAGCTTCTAATGACTCCACCTTTTGGTCCAGGAAATGCAACTCGCGGGTGACACGTTCCATCTTCCCAACAGCATCACAATGAGTCTTGTCCAGAACCGGTTTACTCTGCTTTTCTTCTGCCACCTCATCTCAAAGGCGAGTACACAAGGCACGAGACTCAGAGAGAGCAAAATTCAAAGACATAGGCATATACTGGTAGGACCCAACGTGGTCCACACAAAACAAGTAAGAAAACGAGGCAACATCCAAGCTATCAAAATAAGCAGCGAGGGGACCCGGTATAGAGTGGGACATATACTCCTGAGCATACACAGGAGTGTTGGGGAGCCAATCAGGAATGAGACTCGCGAAGGTAAATGATGACGTGCCCTCCACTTTACGAGAAGAAGCACGAGGCACATCAATATTAACACCAGTGGACACAAGAGGAGGAGGACAAGACCTTACAGGTGGTGGCACCACGGTAGGAATCAGGACAGAGGAAGACAGTCCAGAAGAACCGTAGGGAGGAAAAGTGGGAGAAGAAATAGGAATGGTGACTCCGGACAGAGAAAGGTCAAGAGACACATCACTAGAAAAGTCAAGTTCGAAATAAGGGAAAGGATTAGAAATAGCAGTTCTATCAGCATCAGAAGGTGGAACACAATCAAAAGGAACCCGAGCCTGTTTAGAAGCGCTTCGTAAACGACCCTTCAAACCAACCTTCTCAGGAGAAGAAGCAACAGACTGGGAAAGCTTACGCTTACGAATAACGGCTAGAGGACGCCCATCATCAGAGTCAGACTCACTTACTACCTCAATAGCATTGTTCAGAGAAGAGAAACCACCGACATCAGAATCAATAGGAACTACAGTCCTAGAACTCCCAGGAGAAGAAAAGCCGAAGGAAACCACGGGCTTCTTAGAAAGAGCCACATACTTCAGGTTCTGACTAGCCCTATCCAGTATCTTCAACAGCAACATCTCTGCAAGATAAAACGAAATAAACATAAGCGTACAATGGATAACAAGAAAGAGGTTAAAGAAAACAAGACTGCAAGCATAAACCCACCTTTACCCCCTCTCCAGTACAGCAGGACGGGTAAGGGGGTCGTCCCAAATAGAGCTCATCCCGACCATGACCAAAAATTCTTCAGGAAGAGGACCAGCAGGAGTAGGGTTACCGACTAAGCGACTGTAAAAAGGCTTTTGAACGGAGGGACTTAGATCCTTATCATCAATAGGGTCCAAAGGTCGCGGTAGGGTAAAGACTCCTAGGGAAAGTCGTCAGAAACAAAGAAGAAATGGTCTTTCCAATCATGAATACAAGTAGGAAACCGGGAAAAGCAGTAGCCGGAACCACGCCATTTCTCGAAAGTCAACCAACTCCCATCCACACGGAGACAATAAAAACGCCGAAACAAAGATAAGTTAGGTTTCCCACCATGCGCCCAACAGGAGGCCTCAAAATGGGTCATTTTCAATAACCCTAGAGGATGGAATTGTGAAAAATATGCACGATGAAACTTGAATACATACATCTGGAAGTCAGTAAGAGGATACCGGATGTTCGAATAATTGAAAGAACAAGTATAGATAGTCATAAAACCCTTGACACCCAGAGCGGTGCACCACTAGAAGGAAACCTAGGACGAAGTGTCAGGGGCAAACGATAGCGACTGCAGAAGGAAGCCACATCCGACTTCGTCAACACATAATGCACACAAGAAATATCACCCCTACCCATGATACCGAAATCTAAAAGACACCAGAAACAAAAGACTAACCTGAAAAGGGGGAAAACGGCAACGACGAACAGCCAAGAAACGGGAGGAGTAAGCGAAAAGAGAGAGAGAGAGAAAAGAGAAATTTAAAAGAGGGGAAGTGGAAAGGATTCCCCAAATCCCCACGTAAGATCACCAAGGCAGCACACGTGTGCGGCGGGGGCACCACGACAGTAGCGGAAGGGGCCCACACTCAAATCAACATAAACACACCCACCAACCAAAACTTTAACACACAAATAGACGACGAACAACAAAATTAAAGAGGGACTACCAACCAGACAAAACAACACGCACACTCACCAGCTCAAGCCAATTTAAGTCCCTGACCCTTATTATAAATAAACAGGGTCAACGACTCGGGGGGACTTATAGGTGATACCCCCATATAGGACAAAAAGGAAAAGAATAAAATGAGGTCTAAGGAAGGACATGAGCATTAAATAAGAGAGACAAAAAGATGACATCGGAAAGAGGAATTCGACGGACTTCCCTTCACCCACCGAACCATGGCCGTAACAAGGACAACATGTGAACTCGGACAACATGTCAATTTAATGCTGGAGAAGGATCCTCACCATCTAGATAAGGAAGAAGAAGCAGGAAAGAGGTATGTGAAAAAGATTAAGCACCCACACAAAAAACTCTCAAGATCCTCAAGGATTACTCTTTCTTGAGTGATCCGAAAATTCTCCTAAGAACAGTTACTTACTCTCACACCGGAGGCTGGTCGTAGAGACACCCTTCAGGGTCCCTATGGCGAAACTAACGGTACCTTGTTTTGCAGGTAATCTCTCGGAGATACTAGAAAAGGAGCAACTCTCGTCTATCACCTCCTGGTGTGGATAACGGATGCTACACTTAGTAGAAGAAAAGTTAAAAACTTCCATATAAACAATCATCACAATGAATAGATTATAACAAATAAATTTTCTAGGTTTATGTTATAAAAACATTTAATGGGATATAGTCAAATACGTTATTATAATGTGATTATTTTACCTATTTTTGATACAAATATTACATATTAATTTGATACGGCTTAGTTATGAAAATCATATCAAAATGCTTATAAAATTACACACATTAACAGTGTATTTGGAAACCCTATTCTTCCTCTACGCCCGTTGAATCTGACATTTTCATCATCCTCTTCCACCAATGATTCTGAGTGTTGTATCTGCCTCGGAGTTTATGAATAAGGGGAGAAAGTGAAGGTTTTGCCGAATTGTTCTTATGCTTATCATTGCGAGTATTTGAAGAAGTGGATAAAGTATTTACAGAGCTACACTCACTTGTTTAACTCGACTAAAATGGGCTGCATTAGCAGTTTGTATCGTGGGTAACATGGTTTATTGTAGCCATCAGCCACCCTTTTTAAAGTATATAGTAATAAACAAAATAAGCAACTCAAACTATCAAAATATATGTTATCGGTCTATTCATCGACGGTGGGAATTAGCTTTGAAAACATAGAAAATAATCAAACTAGTAATAATTTTATAGGAAACGAATTAAACGATATATCCTTATATTCATGTTAAAAATAAATTATTAGTAGCTAGATGTTATGCGACATAAGTGTCAGTATATAGTTTTCCTTGCGTATCACCCGTTTATACCGATTACAACACTCTTAAATGCTTTATCTATGTGATATATTGTCGCGTGTCGCCTTTCTATCACACATTTTTAGGAAGAAAATGATCAGCGTCTAACGATACACGATTGCCAGGTGATAGGTGACAAGATATCACGTAGAAAATGCATTTATGAGCGTTGTAATAGATATAATGATGCAAAAGGATGCGTGATTGAAATGGATCAAGAACGATAAGTGTAATCAATGGATTTCAACCGATAATTCAGTGAACGAAAGCTTAATGCTTCTTGATATTCAATAATCAACAAAACGCTAATTACAATGATAACCTAACATCCTAATATATAGAATACAATTTAGATAACCTTAGGAAACTAAGTCTATACAGTTTAAATTTCAAATAAATAACATAAATAAAAGATAAGGACAACCTTGAGATCATCCAATGCCTTCTTGAATCATTCATCTCGTATCTGAACCCGAATCGGCCCCATATATAGTACCCGGATGGTCAATACCCGGATCAAACGGTCCATTTAATGAACACCCATACTATTCGGAATAGGGGGAGAAGAAAAGACGATGTGAGTCTCTTTGACTATCCCCGGGTTTTTAAGACCCGCTTGCCACCCACTTCTCCTTATGCCCACTTCGAACGACCTAGCCCACTTCTTTCTTTGTCCTGATGCATGTCGACATAATACCACTTGGCCCAATAAAGGTCATATTAGAGAGACAGTTTCGAGAGCCTAATCTAGCTGAGCACCAATAAACCCACATGGCCATCATCCCTTTTGTCAAACCCATCCCAAGCCCTCATCTACTATAAACCCCTATTGGCACACCCGTGTCACCCAGCTCTTGGTCAGCCCTGGTTACCCATACTTTGGCCCACAAGGCCACCCAATGGATTCCCGCCTATTTCTGGCCCATGCCATTACCCTGTGACAATGCACTCGGAACATCACACTATGGCCTATCCCCTTGAACAACGTGCATGTTCAATGCCTTACCCATACATGATCTCCACTGGACCCCTCTTCGTCCCCATCTTCATCAAACCTAGAAGAAGGTGCATTTTTCGATACACTCTTTAGATTGGTTAGTTCGTAGAACTGATAGTAGGAATGCATGAGATACTGGAGCTTTTGTCGTAAATAAACTTAGAAAACTAAATCTATACAATTTAAATTTCAAATAAATAAAACAGATAAAAGATAAGTACAATATTGTGATCATCAATAAAAGGGTGCAACATGAGGAAAAGAACATATGTAGTTCTTTTAAAATACATGTACTCAAAGAAAATCATAAAAAAACAAGAAAAAAAGCATAAAAACAAAAACATCACTTTCAAAAAAAATTTATAATTTCTCTCTTGAATATTTAGATAAAATGATACCTCAATAGGATAAAATTATATAAGTTCATTGAACATGGATTTCACCTCTCTTTTTATCATGTTATCTAATCTTTTTAAGATGTAGACTTAAAGGCGGTGGGAATGGTGCTCGGGTATGCGGGCACACCGTCGCACACAAGCTGGTACAGCGGGGAGTGGTGATCGGGTAGAGGCGGCTTTCGAAACCCACCGAAACAACGGAAAAATGGAACGTTAAACGACTATAAATAAAAAAATGAGGTTGGTTGGAGGGTAGTAGGATGGTATCACTCCCACTATATAGGATAGTTTGGGATGGTAATTTGTTTAAATGAGATGGCATATTCTTATTAGTGGATTTGAGAGAGTAATTTGAGAGGTACCACTCCCACCACCTTAACTGGAAAAAAATTGCGTATATTATATGCTATTTTATATGAGTTAAAAAAACAAATAAATTAAGAATAATATTATAAATAAGTCTGATCGTACGTAATTATAGGATTTAAACACATGATTTGATAGGTATTCTTTTAAAGTTTGTGCAATTTGAGGTACTACGTGTTTGAAGACTCTAGATCACTAAGAACTGATCGATTAAAAGCACGGTCGTGTTTTTTTTAACAAGGAAATTAAATATATAATCAATGAAAAATGGTTAGAAAAAACCTAACCCAATTCAAATAAAAGGTGTTACATATCGTGTGTGAAACGTACTTGTGTAAACTTGTAACTAGACCCTTATACCCATATATATACATACGTTAGGGGTGGGGGTGAGGGGTTCAAATAAGAAGTTAATTATCACAAAGAAGTCTAAGAAATGATTTCTTTTTTAACCGAAATCGGGTCAGACGAATCTCGATTGATCTCATTCTAGTATTATTAAACTTTCTATCCCGGATCAGGTTCTAACGAGTTTTTTACATGTTAAAATGTTGAAAGCTCAAATTCTTATTGAAGAAAGCTAGACCCGGATCTGATTTAACAATTCTTAACATTTTTAAAACTGATTTAACAATTATACGAAAAAAGTACTTAACAGTATTATGTAATTTATTTAATTATTAATAATATAGTTATAATTAATATCCATATTTATTTTACTCTCCTAGAATTAAAAAAAGAATATCACACCTAATAATAACAAAGTTTCTCCTGTGTTTTATTAAAACCACTCATATGTTTTTCTTAATACAAAAAAATTCAAGTTTCAATAATGTTCTATTCTTGTGAGATTTTTTATAAGCGTTAAAATTTTTAAATCAAGTGACATAAATAGAAGAAATAAGAAACTTGAATACTATTTAGTGACTATTTTTTTAAGTTTAATCTAAAATAAAAGGTAATTGTAAAGACAAAGTTCACTAAATAATAACCAAGTTAATAATTGTTCAATTTAAGTCACTTGAAAAAAAATAAACACTAAATAGTAATTAAGGTTCATATATCTTCCATTTGCGTTATTAATTTAAAAAAAATATTAACATTAGTAAAATAATTTCATTCAACACCGAGTTTTCGTGACAATATACAAGTTATTGAAGCACGAACGTACAAGGCCTCGAAGCTGCTTCAAGGTTTTGTTTTCCTTTTACAACCTTTAAAATATGATGTTTTTATAGAATTCTGGATTTACCGTTTCGACGTGCTTATTTTTATTCGCGTTTCAGCTTGAATTTTTTTCAAGAGCTAAATACTAATGTACATGTCTTCCAGAGGCAAATGCAGTCCAGCATGGTGAAGCCTGTCCTAAGGAACTGATTTAAACATACATTTTGGACCCTTTTTAGTTAAATGTTTTACATGACATAAAGTTCGAAAAAACTACCATAAGATATTATTTATTTTCTTAATTAATATTAATATAAAGAGTGATATTTTTCCTTGCAACTCATTCCAATAAAGACAAGAGAGCAATGAAAGTGTAATCAATGGATTTCAACCGATAATTCAGTGAACGAAAGCTTAATGCTTCTTGATATTCAATAACCAACAAAACGCTAATTACAATGATAACCTAACATCCTAATATATAGAATACAATTTAGATAACCTTAGGAAACTAAGTCTATACAGTTTAAATTTCAAATAAATAAAATAAATAAAAGATAAGGACAACCTTGAGATCATCCAATGCCTTCTTGAATCATTCATCTCATATCCGAACCCGAATCGGCCCCATATATAGTACCCGGATGGTCAATACCCGGATCAAACGGTCCATTTAATGAACACCCATACTATCCGGAAGAGGGGGAGGCGAAAAGACGATGTGAGTGTCTCTTTGATTATCCCCGGGTTTTTAAGACCCGCTCGCCACCCACTTCTCCTTATGCCCACTTCGAACGACCTAGCCCACTTCTTTCTTTGTCCTGATGCATGTCGACACAACACTACTTGGCCAAATAAGGGTCATATTAGAGAGACCGTTTCGAGAGCCTAATCTAGCTGAGCACAAGCAACCCCACATGGCCATCATCCCTTTTGTCAAACCCATCCCAAGCCCCCATCTACTACAAACCCCTATTGGCCCACACGTGCCACCAGTGGCGGATCTAGGAAAAAAATCCAGGGGTATCTAAAATTTCGTTCAGGGGTATCTGGATACATAAAACGGTAAAAAAAAAAATCCCGCTGCGCGTCGAAAATTACCACTACGCGTCGAAAGTTGAGGGGTACCGACAGGTACCCCTGCCCTCCACATACATCCGCCCCTGCGTGCCACCCAGCTCTTGGTCAGCCCTAGTTACCCATCCTCTGGCCCACAAGGCCACCCAACGGATTCCCGCCCATTTCTGGCCCATGCCATTACGCTGTGATATTGCACTCGGAACATCACACTGTGGCATATCCCCTTGAACAACGGGCATGTTCAAGGCCTTGGCAACCCATACATGATCTCCATTGGACCCCTCTTCGTCCCCATCTTCATCAAACCTAGAAGAAGGTGCATTTTCCGATACACTCTTTAGATAGGTTAGATCGTAGAACTGGTAGTAGGAATGCATGAGATACTGGAGCTTTTGTCGGAGTCATGTAATCTCTTGTTGCAACTTGAGATCTCAGACTCGTCACTTGAGTTGTTTGATCTCAACATCTCGTATGTCAGCACCAACTTGTTCGCTGCCTAGGTCGGAGATTCTTCGAATAGGAGGTCTGCCTTCACCACGAGCACGTGTGTTGTGAATAACTATATCATTGCATCTTCTGAAAAATCTACAAGCAAGAGGGTCTTCTTTTCCTCGTAAAGCCATTTGATAACAAAAATCTCTAATACCAGTTAATGCAAACGAATGCGTGATTCAAATGGTTCAAGAACGATTAAGTGTTATTAATGGATTTTAACTGATAATCCAGTGAATGAAAGCTTGATGCTTCTTGATATTTAATATCAACAAAAACTAATTACAATGATAACCTAACATCCTAATACATAAAATACAATTTAAATAAACTTAGAAAACTAAATCTATACAATTTAAATTTCAAATAAATAAAACGGATAAAAGATAAGGACAATCTTGTGATCATCAATAAAAGGGTGCAACATGAGGAAAAGAACATATGCAGTTCTTTTAAAATACATGTAATCAAAGAAAATCATAAAAAAACAAGAAAAAAACATAAAAACAAAAACATCACTTTCAAAAACTTTTATAATTTCTCTCTTGAATATTTAGATAAAATGATACCTCAATAGTTCAGGGCATTTGCCCTGATCGTATAGGATAAAATTATATAAGTTCATTGAACATGGATTTCACCTCTCTTTTTCTCATGTTATCTAATCTTTTTAAGATGTAAATTTAAAAGGCGGTGGGAGTGGTCCTCTGGTAGAGCTCGGGTATGCAGGCATACCGTCGCATACAAGCTGGTACCAGCGGGCAGTGGTGATCGGGTAGAGTGGGCGGCTTTCGAAACCCGCCGAAACGAAAAAATGGAACGTTAAACGACTATAAATAAAAAAATGAGGTGGGTTGGAGGGTATTACTCCCACCATATAGGATAGTTTGGAAGGGTAATTTTTAAAAGGTTTTGGGCGCGGGACATGAAAAAAAAATCAGGCACTATAATATAAATTTAATAATCATATATAAAAACAAGTTGGGTCTTTTATAAATAATGGATTAATATTAAGGGTCGAGGGACACATGTCACTCTTTTAGGGCATCTAAAATATAGTTTTCCCGCCTAAATCACCATTAATTTGTCAACATTATATTCAACGTTATATTCAAAATCGTCCTAACATTTCGTTCCACTCAACCTAATATATTATTATCATAGTTTTTAAAACGTATATTACTTTATTAATTATCAAATAATTTAACATATTTGATATATTGAATATATTTGACAACTTATAAATAAAAAATTATGAAACTGCTAATTTATAAATGAATTTCAAATCTACTTTATTACCTTTTATAACTTTTTATAACTGCATACGTTTTCATTGATTTTGTTAAATTAATCAATTCAAGATTCTTACATTTTTCTTATGTCTATCAAAATCTTTTTTACATTAACAGTTTTCTCTAGCAATCAATTTCTATATTTGTTAATATTAATTAACCATTCCTTCCTTTTGTAAGTAAATTAATAAGGAATTCAATTCATTTCCATATAATCACACTTTCCATCATGTATAAATAGTTAAATAGTTAAATACCAAGCCGATTCATTGTATTTTTTATATAAAAAATATATTAAAAAATTTAAAATTTCGGGCTCCTAAGGAGACCGGGCCCGGGCGCCCCCCCCCCCCCCCCCCCCGGCCCGCCCCGCCCCTGATACCAATGTACATGTAGCTTTAGATGTTTTAAAATCCCAACCGTATACTTAATTGGTTACTATATAAGGTAATATTTAATATCATACGATATGCTTTTATAATTAAGGTTGCCCGCAACTACCGGAGACTATAAACTAGTTATTTATATCCTCCAACTAGAATTATTTTAATGTAGAAACCATTTGTTCGTTTATTAAGCTAATCATGTGTGGTTAGTGGTTAAATTAACATCTTAATCAACTTTAATATCCACACTCCTTGTGGATAATTACAAATATAAATATCCTTTATTATAATATATAATGACTAATCCTCTCTTTGATTCTACTTTAGCCACAAATCATTCTCTATTATCCACCACACACATGCACGCGGCTGACAAAATAAATAGATTTGGTTAAAATTAAGATTTCACATCAAAATAATTAATTAAAATTAAAATGAGTTAACATCAAAATAGACAATTCTTGTTAAAATTGAAACGAGTTTGGATGTTTTATGTACAAAAATATTTTTTATAAATAATTGTAGTCTAAGTTTTCTTTATGTAAATAAGATATATGTTTTATGTATAAAAATATATCGATCACTAAGAAAAACTACTCAAAATTATCTTTTTTTTAATATACTTCTTATTTGTACGCTACTTTCGTACGATGTTTCAGATTCACATACATATATGTTCTTTTGAAAACCAAACATATGTTAAGAATCATATAAAACGTGTACATATTGCTTCGGTGAAAAAAGTAAAATCGAATAATTATGTTTTATTTATCTTTTCCTACTCTTAGTTTGAGTTTATCTCCTCTCTCCTGAATTTTTTAAAGAAAGTATAAAAATATGCATATACACATTCATTTGTTCATATGGTGTGAATGCATATATACATTTAAAAAACGACTATAAATTCCAAGTCTTTTAAAGTCAAACCTTAAACATATTGAAATTTATATGAATTCTAGACAATTTATATTATAAATAGTACAAAAGTTAATATGATTTTTACGGTTCTTAACATATTGTTGGTTCTTTCAAAAGAATGTCTCCACACACATATACATGTATACATTGAAACATACGTACATACATATACACATACAACATGCATGTATGTTGTATGTATAATTAAGAAAGTATATGATAAAAGAAAATGCAAACTAGTTCGTAGTGCATCCCCCTTTACCAATTACAATAAAAGCATAATACTTGGTATATACGAAAGCATCAAAATTAACATTTAGTCAATCTAAGAAAAAGAATGAAAATGACTTTGGTTTTGTTTTATTACTAGTGGAACGCACCCGTACGTTACGACAAGAATTTCGTATATGTATAAAACATAAAATATATAGTACACGTTTTTTTGCTATAGTAAATCCATAAGACCTACACTCAAACTTAAGTGAAATTAGGAAATGAGTTTATATTTGAAAAGAATAAAAAACGAAAAAGACACCGGCTAAGTAGCAAATAATTTGTATATGAAAAAAACACAAAAGAGCCGCAACCAGGGATCAAACACAAGGCAGTCGGCCTGGTGTGCTTGAGCTCAACATCGTCGGCGTGACAATGCGTGCCTGACATAACCATTGAGCCAAGGCTCATATCTTTGTTAAAAGATCTTTCATTTTGTATAAATATAATCATACACGTGACAAAATGTGAGTGGAATAAGTATTATTCATGCTTTACAAGTTGTTATATATAACTTCGTTTCCTTTTGTTGATTTAATTCACATTTTCTTTACTGGTTTCAATCTTTCATTTTGTAAAATATAATCATACACGTGGCAAAATGTGAATGTAATAAATACTATTCATGCTTTACACGTTGCTATATATATAATATCATTTCGTTTTCTTTTGTTGATTTAATTCATATTTTACTATTTCTTTACTGATTTCAATTCAGATTTAACTATTTTCGAGCTCAACACAACTTGATTTAAACTTTTACTAAACCAAAATCAACTACCTTACAACTTACAAGCTTCTCAAGCTCATCTACACTGTTAAAACCAAAGACCTTGTAGTCTAACGATATCAACATGTGTAGTAAATATGTTCATCTTTAAATGTTTGAGGGTTCTTGTCGCATGATGAACATGGTCTAGATTTAGAAGTAGGTCGATTAGAGACTGTATGACTTATCCGTTTAAAAAAAATCAAAAAATAAAAAAAAATTACACTAGTAAACAAAATCCATCTCACCCATTATTTGGAAGAGCTCTTTAATGTCAATGGGGTTAAAACTTGTAACTTTAAGAATATATATCACTATTATTTTAGTTTTTTTATTTAGTTTTCATTCTATTATTCTCCTACCTTTACACCAAATTATCGGATATGGTCAACAATAAAAAAGTTGTACACAAAGGTAAGCTAAAAATTTGGTTCATCCTAATCCAACGCCCCATATTTACCTTCTTATCTCATACATCGAGTTAACGCCACGTGGAAAATGGTATTCTAAATCATGGTGCAATATCATGCGGACATCTGGCAGTACATCATGTGATGTTAATATCCAACAGAACTCATAGTTATGAGGTGGCAGGATAACGGCTACTAACATATCATTTATCCACTTGAGTAAAGAAATTATGGCACATATGCTACCAAACATGTTTCATGATTCGTACAAATAAAATAATATTTAGAGGTTGATATCAATTCAACTGAAAATTAAATAATATTATGGATTAAAATAACAAATGATCATATCTATCTTGAATTCAAGTATTCTAGTGGAATTAGTTTTAAAATCATAAATTTTATAAACCAAGAATTCATTTAGACACTAACCTAATTCGAAAACCAATTTTAAATTTAGTTTGGTTTGAGTTTCAGTTTTCTCGAGTTTGATTCAAATAAAAAACACCCCTAATTTGTTTTTAAGGTATTTGTATGGTTTAGAAAATAGTGGTGTGTCTTAATCTTAACCATTCTTTTAATCTATTGGGTCCATTAAATAACCTTTTATAGATTCTTGACAAGTTTATTTTTCGTATCTTAACTTACTCGTCACCTCTTTAATCCGAAGGGGTGGCTTGATCTTGTGGTGTTTTATGTCATTATTATTTTTTATTGTTATTTATCGTAAAGAATTTTAACATTTTATAAAAATTTTAGTTTTTGTTTCGAATTAAATGTCACAACGATGTATAAGGAAAGAGAAATTTATACTCAATCTAACTTTAATATTATAAGTTAAACACTTTGATTAGGCATAAATTCCTTGTTCAAAAAAGAACAATGCCTTTAAACAAAGACAATTAAAATATTAAGATATTTGAAAATAAAGATTAGATATAATGTTGGTACTTATTTCAACAAATATATCTATCTTAATTCTTACTTCTCAAATGAGTATGTATGCCCATACAAAAGAAATTTGTTAAAGCACCACAAATAAGAAAAAAAGAGGAAAAAAAAAAAGAAATATTCCCATAAGGGTATGATGTGTATAACCTAATCTTGGAAGTATGGCCACATGACAAGTGCCCATTGGTTTGCAAGTCAAAAGTGAAACCAACCAATCAAAATCAAGAATGATGTAATCTCTTCACAAATGGACAAAACAAACTCAAATAAATTCTCACCCATTCTCCTTGCAAACATTTCAAACTTTCAAACGTACTCACTTCTCTTCCCCTTTTTCTCTAAACTCCTATCATCTTATATCTTCACTTCTTTAACATATTTTTAGCAACCTTTTCATAGCTTTTGAATAACATGGCAGGAAGGGATAACTCTAATCTCCCTCCGGGTTTCCGGTTTCATCCAACCGATGAAGAACTAATCATGTTTTACTTACGAAACCAAACGTTATCTAAACCTTGTCCTGTTTCTATAATCCCCGAGGTTAATATCTACAAGTTTGATCCTTGGGAGTTGGCTGGTTAGTGTTTTGAACAAACTTCTCTTTTTTTACTATCATTTGCTATAAAGACGAATTATGTTAACAGTATTGAACTTATGACATGCAGAGAAAACAGAGTTTGGAGAAAAAGAATGGTATTTCTTTACTCCTCGCGATAGAAAATACCCTAATGGGGTTCGACCCAATAGGGCAGCTGTTTCGGGTTATTGGAAGGCCACGGGGACAGATAAAACTATCTATAGTGGATCAAAGTATGTTGGTATAAAGAAATCATTGGTGTTCTATAAAGGTAGGCCTCCAAAGGGTACTAAGACGGATTGGATCATGCACGAATATCGACTTAATGAGTCAAGATCACAACCTATTAAGAAAATTGGATCCATGAGGGTAAGCCCAACTTCACTACGTGTTATTTATCCTTTTTTGTTGTTAAATTGATTAGTTAAACTTAAGAGTTACCTTTTTACAGTTGGATGATTGGGTTCTATGTCGAATTTACAAGAAAAAGATTCCCGAAAGCCATTTGGAACAAACAGAAGAACATGTAAGTAGCAAAAATGTCCCTAATGATGATGACAAGGCCATGGAGATACAATCAAGGAAAATTCCAAGAACATTTTCACTTGCTCATTTATGGGAATTGGAATCTTTAGGCTCAATTTCTCATCTCCTAGGAGATCAAGACACAAACTATGACAATGATACTGGAGCCGTTGTGCCCCAATCGTCGACTTTGTTCCCTGAAACGATGCTCAGGGAACCTCATTGCGTCAAGTTTGAAGACGAAAATCAAAATACCTACTTGAACCAGAGAACCTTTTATAATCCAATGCTTCATTTCCAGTGATTCTTACCATTATGAATGGAATTGACATAGAAAGATAAAAGTTGAAATAGTGTTTTTAACGTCAATGGAAAAATTATTTATTTTCCAATTTACTGGCAAGTGTATCGTACTTTTAGCTAATAAAATATGGTTGGGTGATACATGTGAAAGAAAATTAGAGTTCAAATCCACGAAATTAGCCATGTTTTGACATTTGTTAAGTGTTACAAAAATCCTTAACAAATACTCATAAATAATTACAAGACGAATAAATACAAATATAATTAAAAAAACATTATTACGTGGTTCACTTGATTTATGCGATTGCTACGTCCACGATCAAATGAGAGTTTTTTCACTAAGTTTTAAAACATCGTTTACAATTACATAGATATCTAATGTCTTGTTTCTTGAAGATTATACAACACATCTAAAACGGGTCCGGAATTTCATACGGGCCTAGTTAACGCGTTGTATCCTTGTGTCGCCTTGTCAATTCTTTCCAACAAGTATCAGACTCCATAACTCAACACTAAGTGATATGTTTTGGACTTTAGTATTTAAAAAGTGGTCCTCAAGTACATTTTGTATGCTATATATATCCATTTTGGCTAGTATATATATATATATATATAACCATTTTGGAGGTTCAATGGATCTTGTTCGAAGGTGAGTCAACACTAAAGGTAAAATCTCTTCTTGTTGAGTCGCTTAAAAAACTTTAGAATAAGTCAATTGTTACAACAACAAACTTAATTCTATTGTAAATTATTGAAACAAAAAAGTATTATTCAGTAAAGTATAAACTTGAAATATGTCAATAATTACTAAGATCATCTCCGACACTAATACATGAAAAATTAAAGGGGGACCCGAGTAGCATGGGGCATGTAGATGTGTGAATCAGCAAGGACCACCTTGCAAGGCTAAATACTCCTGGGTGACCGATAGCAAAGTAGTATCGTGAGGGAAGGGTGAAAAGAACCCCCATCGGGGAGTGAAATAGAACATGAAACCGTAAGCTCCCAAGCAGTGGGAGGAGCCCGGGGCTCTGACCGCGTGCCTGTTGAAGAACGAGTCTGGGACTCATAGGCAGTGGCTTGGTTTAGACAAGCCACCGGAGCCGTAGTGAAAGCGAGTCTTCATAGGATAATTGTCACTGCTTATGGACCCGAACCTGGGTGATTTATCCATGACCAGGATGAAGCTTGGGTGAAACTAAGTGGTGGTCTGAACCGACTGAAGTTGAAGAATCATCGGATGAGTTGTGGTTAAGGGTGAGATGCCACTCGAACCCAGAGCTAGCTGGTTCTCCCCAAAATGCGTTGAGGCGCAGCAGTTGACTAGACATCTAGGGGTAAAGCACTGTTTCAGTGTGGGTCGCGAGAGCGGTACCAAATCGAGGCAAACTCTCAATACTAGATATGACCTCAAAATAACAGGGGTCAAGGTCGGCCAATGAGACGATGGGGATAAGCTTCATCGTCGAGAGAGAAACAACCCAGATCACCTGCTAAGCCCCTAAATGACCGCTAAGTGATAAAGGACGTGGGGGTGTAGAGACAGCCAGGAGGTTTGCCTAGAAGCATCCACGCTTGAAAGAGTACGTAATAGCTCACTGGTCGAGAGGGAGGGAGGGATGAAGGGACGAGTCGTGCGGGACTGTGAAAGGAGAAAGAGAGAGAAGGAAGTGACCGTAAAGATTCTGACATGGAGGAGAGAGGGGCCACCCTTCGTTTGAAACGTTGAAGATTGTCTAACAACAAATTCAAATTTAATTTCTTGCCTATATAAAGTATACTGTTATTTATTAATTATTTGATATAAGACATATTATACACGCATAATACAATATCTAAATCTAAATTATCTTTGTGACATGTAACGTGGAAATATTATAAGACCACTTTCCACCATACGTTTGCATGTATCGTGTTTGTTTTGATTTGAGTTGAATTAACAAATAAAAAAGATTGTGAAATTCACAAAAATGGAAAATTTAAATGGAATTTTAAGGCGAATTGGTGTGGTTGGTGTGGACCAATTAAAATAAAGCATTGCTTTAAGTGTTAACTTTTAATTGGGATTAAGTTTTGTTTGGGAAGAGTTTACATCACGCTGGTTATTAGGAAAATGCTTTGGTAGTAGAAGTCAAAATATTGATTAATACCCTCTCACTCTCACACACTAATCTATTTATAGTATATAATAAATAAAGGTTTGAGGGGGACACTTGTCATTTTCTTATGTATTTTCATCATTTTTTCTCGCCTCTCTCCTATTAATTATACAAATTTTCTTTAACTTTTTTTAGTAAACTTCCGTTCTCGTCCCTGAGGTTTGCACAAAACTTCAAGTTTCATCCCTCTATAACACATTTCATCGCTAACGTTTTATGTTTTAACAGTTTCCGTCCCTTGTCCTTAACTCCGTTAAGTTTTCTGTTAGTTTTTGTGCAAATTTACTAACACACCCCTTACCCCTTCTTTCTTCATCGGACTCAATAAAATATATATGAGACTCAATAACATGAATGACACTTTCCTTTGACGAAATCCCCCCCGGCCACAAGCTCTCCGCCACCACCTCCCCCTGACCGACGACGGGTCTTGGTGGCTCCAACGGAAATGGTTGTGGCGGTGGTTAAGGATTCCAGTAAGCAGAGACATAGGTGGAGACAAGGTAAGCGGCGTCGGGTGACATAGATAGCGACGGTGACGATGTTAAACAACGGAGATGGTGACAGGAGGAGTTTCCCGGCTACACCCTATCTAGGGTTCTGTCATAGCAACGGTGGCAGAGGCTGAGGTGACACCTGATGGTAGTGGAAACGGAACGACGGTGGTTTTCCGACGACGGAAACGATTTTCGCCACGTGAATCCCCGTCACCTGGTTTGTCGTGGTCATCGTCGTCGTTTTCCAATCAACACCACCACCGGCAGGCTTCGTATGCTGCCAAGGTGAATAATGGCGGTTCGTCTGGTTCATTTTACGACGGGTTTAACGATGGCAATGAAGAGTTTAGTGCTAACAACGATAATGAAGAGTTTGACGAGTGTAAAAATGTGGAGTGTAAAAAAATGGAGTCAAAATTGCTTCTTGAGTCTGATGGTTGAAGAAGAAGGAATGATGGATATATTAGTAAATTTGCACAAAAACTAACATAAACTTAACAGAGTTAAGGACCAGGGATGCACGGTGTTAAAACATTAAACGTCATGGATGGAATATGTTATAGAGGGATGAAACCTGAAGTTTCGTGCAAACCTCAGGGACGAAAACTGAAGTTTACTCTCTCTTTTTTTTTAATTTTTTGTTACCCGCCTTTCTCTCATATTAAATAGTAATGATTTCTATATTTTTTTATAAAACGTTTTTCATTTTAAAAAAATAGGTTTGTTCATAAAACATTTTTAGAAATTGAACATTTTTTTCATTTTTTTTATAAAACATTTAAAAAAAAATAACTATATAACGTTTCTAAAATTTATATTAAAAAACTATTCAGCCCATCTTAAACTTGAGCCCCTCTTCCATCTAAACTATTGTCCATAGCAAGCAAAGTCCAAGAGCATAAAACACCTACAAAAAATAAATAATATAAGTAATAATATTTGGATATTGAATTGTAGGAATTAGTATATTTCAACACCCCCAATAATTCAATAGCCAAACACATCAAACATGTTTAAAGACTTACACATACTTCATGTTGATTTACTAACAATCCTTTAGTGAAAATATCTACCAATTGATTTTTTTGATTATGTTGGGAGAATTTTAATAGCTCATGAAACAATTTTTTCTCTAAGAAAAAATAGGTCAACTTCAAAATCTGTGTTGAAATGGTAGCAGAATTATCACATATCAAATGAACGAGAAGTTCGATTTCAACGTTTAATTCTTTTAAAATATATATAAGCCACACGACCTCACATGTTGTTGAATACATGTTACGATATTTTGTTGATTTTAGTATGTACATCATGTAAGTGTAGGTGGCAGTAGATCGAAGTGGATACTTTGACGAGGAGAGTTACCCGAAGATCGGAGTATGGCATTCCATTTATGTTTAAAGTTTAAGATGTTTTAAGACAAGTTAAATTCGTATCAGACAAGTATGTTTAAGACATGTTATGTATTCTGATGTTTATGTTAAAGTTTAAATCATTTCCGCTGTGATTGTGAATGTCTTATGTTTAAGAGCTATGTATTAATGAGTAAATCTAATAAGTGAAGCCTCCCAAGTTTGGAGCCTTACACGGGAGAAGAGAGAGACGGCGAGGCAAAGCAGGCAGATATATCAAAGCTTCAACAGACTGTACGATGTGCATAACAGGATGTGCGCGGCACTGTAGCGACGGCCATCTTGTTTTACTAAGAATGATAATGATAATGTCTAATATATGTTTGTAAAACTTGTTCATTACATTTCATTTCATTCCAATAAATTTCACACAATATCAATCAAGATTCAAGAACACACAAGGTGAAATCACACACAGTTGTAGCTCACAACTAACGATTTAAAGAGTAAATCAAAGCATGTGTTTTGATTTTCGAGATAACGCAAGGGCACCAAGCAAGATTACTAGTATAAACACGACGAGTGCTCCAAATGAAACAATGAGTGAACCAGATGCAACTTGACAAAAGTCCCCGTATTGTTGGCACACCGGTAACCAGTTTGTGGAGTTGTTTCCATTGTGAGCTAGATACACTATTGATGCAACCGCGGATGGCCCAGCGGTTAGTAGAGTTAGCATGACCTTCCGGAAAAATAATAAATGTTTAAAACGATTAAGATTTTATTATTATTATGTAAAGTCATGTGTTAGTGTTATTGTATCCTAGCTTGGTCTAGTACAAAACCAGACCGACAGGGATACAATCATTTTGTAATGAAAATCAATGTGTTATTACCGTGTCGAGGATAATCAAGACTATTCTAGTTCCTCGTGCAACACTCCTCATAATGTGAACAATGGATAAGGGGATTGTGAGAACGAAATATGCGCATACGATCGCGTTCACAATCACAAATAACCTGAATTAAAGATGATATAAATTAGTATACACGTAAAAATACTTCAAGTTTCATACTTCTAACATTTGTTGCTAAATTTTGTGTAGTAATTTATTTCTTGTCTAAGTCAAAACAAATAAAAAAAACTATTAGACATGTATTAGGTTATGTAACTTATGTGATAAAACTTACCTGAAAGACCTAAAATCGTCATATTGTGCGTTGAAACGTACAAACCGAGTGAAGAAAGGTAGAGTTTGTTCATTAGTTCCCATGGCAATGGCAGCGCCTATAGTTCCCGTGATGCCAACAAGGCGCAAAATAAATCCATCACTGAAATCCTTCTGTTTGAACCGACCGGCACAAGGACCTTGGATGCGTCACCCTCTTCCTATCGTCCGGCCTTCATCATTTTCGGTTTTGATGTTTCTTTACTTTCAAAAACCCTATGCAGCCAGCTAGAATTGTATTGAAACAGTTTGAGAAACAATGAAGGGAAGTGTGACAATTTATAGAACATAAACATACTTGAGTTGGTATAGGTTTATAAAAAAACATGCTTTGTTAGTTGTCATGGGCTCTTTTTGGCTTTGACCATTACAGTAACCTGCTCAACTTTGGGTACCAACTTCCTACTCCATCAAATCATCCATTTCTTGAACTTTTTGCTGGATTTTCAGTAAGTACTCTAAAACCTTTTAGATAGTTAATTTTATGAAAAAAAAAAACATATAAACAATTATTATTTATGTCTATCCAACAAGACCACCCACTCCTCTTCCTTTTTATTTCTCAATTCTATATCTCCTTTGTCACTCCTTGAGCTTCTGTTTCGGCACCAAGAACATCATCAAAGAAATGCTTTCTGGGTTCCAAGATATCATTCATTTTAGTCTCGACAAGAGTACGTAGTCAAACCAACCAAATAATGCCACTTGTCCATGAAGTTCGTGTTTTCTAGTGCTAACAATATTTACGCGACTAAAGATGGAACCAATTAAAATGAAGTTATGTATCCATAAAAATCACGTCTTTTTAGAACATCCTGACAAAAATAACATGACTAAGGACGGACTCTGACACTTGAGATGTTGAACATTAAGATTTTTGTTTTTGAACTAAGGTAACGATTGAATGTACTTTTTATAGAGTAACATGAAACTATTTTGAACATATTTAAATAAATTAGTTAAATGGCTAATTAAATTTCATGTTCAATATCAAAATAACCATGAGAAAAAAATATAGTGAGCATGTAAAAACTTAATGTAAAACAGTTCGATTTTTACTTGCAATAATTCATACAATATTAGTGATTTAAAAAAAATATATTTAAACTAGAGGTGTTCAAAAAAACCTGGTATAAAACCCAACCCATCAGAAAACCCATAACCGGGTATTGCTGATCCGGGTCCATACCCGACCCAACCCATCAAGTATACAGCCGCTATTCGTATCTCGTTTAAACCTTTTGATATCTATATATGACATCAAATTGAATAGCCACGTCAATGTTTGATTGCTATCTGATTTGAGATGTACAACCCGGGTTTTTTTTTTCTTTCAAAAACCGATTTTAATATAAGTCTAACAAAAGTCGAAACCTGTTTTTTCCTAAACTTATCCTGGTTTTCAAGTGGAAAAAAATCGGGTCTGGTTACCGGTTTCTACAAGAGGTTCCCAACCCGATTACAAATCGGCGGTTAAGTTCAGTTTCTAACCGGTTTCAATACCGATTTCGTGTTACAAACACCGATTTTTGTACACCTGTAATTCTGTAAATTCTGATATCGCATTATCCAAAACATGTTATGGATACATAGCCCACTTCAATTATGGGCTAAATCATGTTTCTTGATCTCGATTCAACTGACAATAAAAGATTTAATTAATAACCAAATTCATTCATATATTATTATCTTTTTACTTCTTGGGATTGTAACTCATATAAAACCACGTCTTAAAATCTTGATCACCCGTCAAAGAAACAAAAAAAATCTTGATTCCATCTACGAATTTCTTCAGATTATCAACTCAGGTAAAAAAATAAAACATAAATTCAACTCCTTGTTCTTCAAATCTACTTATTTTCAAGATTTCTTGAATGTATTAGTTATTGTTACTTAGATCTTTACCAATTTAGTTAATTTAGGTTCGTATAATCCTTGAATTGATGAAGCAATTATACCCATCCCTGCAAATCTGCAATCAATGAAGTGGGAAATTCATTTCTTGAATTAATGGCAACTCAATTCACTTAAAGACTCAAACTTTTGAATTTCAGAGTGATTATTTTTGTGGGTGTCTGAATTTATTGCAATAAATTAAAGACTCCAACTTAATTTATCTAGAATTCTGGATCTTGCATTTCAATTCACAAATTTGGTTTTAAATGTTGTTTTCTTGATTTTATTATTGTAAAAGATTATGGGTTGTTTAGAAACCCTGAGATTGGCATTGGGGATCTGGGTTCATGGTATGACCAATTAGGTTTTGATGAGTGATTGAAAGAATCTGAGATGGATCTTGAGTTTTTTTTGTTTTTTTTATGGATTTTTGAAACCCATGTTCACTTATAAACTTGGAATCAAGTATTCTTTCATGTTGCAGATTTTTTTTATATTAATTGATGCTAAATGCTTGTGTTCTTCATAGGTTTCAGTCAAACTTAGTTAGCATCAATGTCTGAAACAAATGATGGTAACCCCATGCCCTCAAAGGAGCAAGAGGTATATGCTCAAACATCATACTTTAATCTTTCACATTCAGAACTGCTTTTCAGATTTCAGATTCTTGGTTTTAAAATGCGTGCATCAGGAGCACATAATGTGCGCATCACATGATGCGGTGATGAGATCGCATCGTTATAGTTGATGCGATGCGATTCCATGATGCGATGCATTATGCATGTGACTAATATTTGAACAAATTAGACCATCATTTGAAATGGGTCAGAGTTTTTCAAATCTTACTGAACAAACTTGACCATTGATTGAGCAATGGGTTTTAGTATTTGAACAAATTTAACATGGGATGATGAAAATATATGATATTTTAGTGTTTAAAAGTTAAAAATTTAAAAATATTATCTATAATTATTTTCTAGTATTTTTTTATAATTAATGCCTCACATACGTGATGCGCGCATCAAACATCGGCTTTTGGGATTAAAACGCATTAGTACGTCACACCCTTTTTAAAACCAAGTTTAGATTTGAGAATTCGGCATTTAGAAAACACACAAAACATTAGCCTTTGTTGAATATAATCTTTATGATTGGAAACAATGTTATACTTTCTTGATGTGTTGTGTAGGAAGCTGTAATCAAGAAAAAGTATGGAGGGTTGTTACCAAAGAAAAACCCATTAATCTCAAAGGTAACAAACTGTATTTTTTTTTCATTTGCTTGTGTTAGAAAGAAAACCGGGTGATAAAGTTTACATCTTGACATATTTCTTGGTCAATCTTGCACAGGACCATGATCGGGCTTTCTTTGATTCTGCTGATTGGGCACTCGGAAAGGTAACTAATCGAATTTGTTCACTCTTAAATCTATAGATTATAAGACCAAGTAGCCTTTAATGCAGATTGTATTTGGGAAATATAGCTCAAAGTTTTAAACTTTTAATACACTTAATGTTCATGAATGATTGGATATGGAGCCTAATTCAGATTGAAATCATAAACAACACTGTAAATGGAAGAACTCTGCTAAACCACATAAAACATTGTGTGTTTTTTTCATGGTTTAAGGACATTAAGATTCTATAAGTGCAATTATGGATGCTAAACATGGTTTTTATTTGTGCAACAGCAAGGATCACAGAAGAGCAAAGGACCGTTAGAAGCACTCCGCCCTAAATTACAGGTTTTCGATACTTTCTTCATTTTCCCATTTGTGAAAGTTATGTATTAAAACCGGTAACAAACTAATATACTGTCAAAAGACTTTATTCTTGATCATATGATGGTCAAAGTACTTGAAAAATGATCATTTTGAAATATAAAGGTGATTGATCTGTTCCTTATAAGATTGGCATTTTTGTTAATCAGCCAACACCACAACAACAATCACGCTCAAGGCGCTCAGCTTACGCCCCTGTAGGCGAAGGCGAAGGTATTACAATCGAATTTTCATAAAAAAGTCAGTTTTAGTTTTTGAAACCAACTTTTTAGTCTTTTTGGTATGGATCCTGTTTCTTGACAGTAGATGGTGGTAATGTTGACATGGATAATGACGATAAAGATCAAGAAACCGCTCGATCTGATTGACTAGTTATTTCAAGGATTGATCTTATGATGCATAACAGTACTATAAACCATATTGTTGTATCTTTGGGGACCATTGGTCTTGTTGGTGATTACCATAAACCATATTGTTGTATCTTTGGGAGTTTTACCATCCGGCCGGAGATAATAAACTACTTGTTTTCTTTTTGTTGTGTTGGATTTTTTTTGTGCTAAACGTACCTTAACCATTTATTTTTACTGAATGTACTCATCACCTACTAAATTAGTCACATCATCTCTTTACTTTTACTCATATGGGGTGCGTTAAGCATGGTGGTACGTTTAAACTCACCCAATAATGTCAATCATTAATTCATTATTATTCGGCTTTATAGTTGGGAGCTCATTGCTTTGGTTTTTGGAGCAACAATACTTGTCATGAAGACTTAACATACTCCTAATATTACTCTTACTCAAGCAAACTTAACTATGAAGCTTTCCTCTTGTCCTTGATGAGGTTTGTGATACTGAGCTATCTAACACTCATATTTTGACCAACTACTCTAACTTGAAACAAATAAAACTTTCGTTTTGTTTGGAGTTATGTTGCCCATAAGTAGTAGACGGAAAAGTTTTACATGTTGAACGACCCTTGAGGCCCAATTTCATCATCTAGAGCTACGATTTTGAATTTGAAGAACTTTCCTCAATTTTAACAACATTTAATTATTCTGTTTTGACTGTAAGAGCACGTAAATTATTGACGTCTTTGTCAAATCTGGACAGATGATATCAACACACAACCGAAAACAACCAAGAACTACTATATTATGAAATCAGAGTTATTTACTCAACCAAATGTTAAACTGATAGAACCCGAAAATTGAATGCTTATAATTAAGATATATAGCCTGATTCGAGATAGGCTAATCTCCGATTACAAGGTAACAACCCTAATTTTGATAAACATAAAATCCACCCCTCAATAAAACGAAGATAGATCTATTCTATTATTATTACTTACAAAACCCAAACTACAGACCCTCAATGCTTTTAGTACAACTTCTTTATACTGTGCGGACGTTACAATTATGTCGACATCCACTTTTGCATAAGTTTTGTCTTTTTGCGCTCACCATTTATACATTTATGACATTTAAATTAATAACTTTAATTACTAATTACTTATCTATTAATTATTTAATGCATTTGTCTTTTAATTAAATTACAACAAATAAAGGTATCAATATAAGTTAATATTAAACACTTTAAATACTTAAACAAAATAAAGTTAAAGTTTGAAGTCCACGTTCACTTTTAGTTGAGGATATTTATATGCATAAGTTTTAGAACAACTTCTTTATACTGTGTCGACGTCACAATTATGTCGACATCCACTTTTGCATAAGTTTTGTCTTTTTACGCTCACCATTTATACATTTATGACATTTAAATTAATAACTTTAATTACTAATCACTTATCTATTAATTATTTAATGCATTTGTCTTTTAATTAAATTACAACAAATAAAGGTGTCAATATAAGTTAATATTAAACACTTTAAATACTTAAAAAAAATAAAGTTAAAGTTTGAAGTCCACATTCACTTTTAGTTGAGGATATTTATATGCATCAATTTTGGGACATGATCGTCATCTTCTTTGAGGCATCAACTTTGGGATTTTGCAACAAGTTTTTTGTGTGACATTGTTATTTATAAATACCTATATTATGCTTATTTAATTAGTGAAAACATTTTATCTCTTTTGTTTTTCATGTTCCAAAATATTTATCTTCTGATTTATTTAACATTTTTTTTCTTATTAATTACAATGAGATCCCTATAGAACTTGACAATACCATTTTAAAAGTTGAATGTCAAATATAATTAATGAATATTTTTCAAATAAAAGGGTTAATAAAAACAATTAACATACTTTGTTATTTATTATTGAAAAGTCATTTACTTTAACTTTGCTAAATTAGAGTCTTAAGTTAAAAAAAGGTTGCTAAATTAGTCTTTGAACTGCATAACGCGTTTTAATGTACTACTACGTGTGAGTTAAATGAGCCGCAACGCGAGTGGCCCTTGAAAGACTTCAATTTATTTAACGGTTTAAGGTTTAAAAAAACGGCATCAAAGCGGTTTGGTGTCTGTTTTTTTTTGTTGCTTTTTTGAAGACTTTGGTTTATCTAACGATTTAACTTTCCTCATCATTAGCGCTATCTTCTGGGATTTCTTCTTCAATTAGATCTTGATTACTGCACCGAAGGGATGTTCCAAATATTACGGTCTTGAGTTCTGCAACATCACCCCTCAATTGTGACTCTATGGCGGCAAGCTTGGCGGCGATGGCAGCCAATTAAGCAATGATTTAATAGAATGAAGCACTGCTACCATCGCTACCCAGGGTCTGCACCATTGTTCCTTCAACTTCCCAACAATGGAACCAAATTATAGAACCCGGAAATTAGCTTATAATCAAGATAAACAGCCTGATTCGAGATAGGTTAATATCCGATTACAAGGTAAGAACCTTAATTTTGATAAACATAAACATCCACCCCTCAATCAAACGAAGATAGCCCTATTAATACTAAACCTAATTGACGGTTCTAGGGCTTAACTGCCCCACTACACTTCAATTGCGTTCGACAGGAAATGAAAGGAGAAAACTAATTGACCGGGTTCGTATCACAAACCCTAAATGATTAGAGACACTAATCAGATCATAAACACAATTATATGATAAACTGAACACTACGATCTATCGGATAACGATTCAACAACAAGATAAATCTACACAAACCCTAGACCATTGATAGGAAATGAAAAAGGTAACCAGAACATCTAGAGCTACGAAAGATAAAAGGCGAGGATCGAAGGGGGCAGAGCCCTTGGAGGAAGTCGCGTAGAGCAGTTGGTGGAAATATTTTATTTTCCTTTTGCTGAAGAAGCTAGAACGACGAAGCTAGTTGGGAGAACGTGTAAACGATTACCAAAATTAACTTGAAATAACTTGGGAATTACAATACTAGCTTCTATTTATACTAAACAAAGCAATAAAAGATAATCAGATAGTGGAGGTTGTGAGAAGTTTTAACTAACTCACTGACTTAAAACACTTGTTAAAAGTTAGGAACAATTAACTCTCTAGTCGTTCAATGACTTGGTCCAATTTCTTTTGGTTACAGTTAACCCACCCAGACCCGGTTTATACTCCACAACTTAGATTGTGTGGGCCCATACCGAGTGGGTCTTAACACATGCACAGTCAGGGGCGGAGGATATAAAGGGCCCGAGGGGGCCCCGCCCCCGCCCCCGATTTTTCGCTCAAAAGTGTTAATATATACGTATTCGGTCGATTTTTCGCTCATTAGTGTTAATTTATATGTATTCGGGCGAAAATTTTATAGTTCCGGCCCCCCTATATGAATAAAAATTCTCAGCCCCCCGCGAAAATTTTCAAGCTCCGCCACTGTGCACAGTCAATCACCAACGTTCGATCATGTTGGATCAAGTACATTGGCTTTGTTAAATTCATCTATGGGGAATTGTATCTTTTTCCTTTTATATATTTTCTAAACATATCTGGTTTTGAACGTCATGAGAAAAATCAGTCCATATCTGGTGCGAGTGTTAGAGCCCTGAGAGGATCATGAAGGGCGCCCTTTTGGTATCCCCGTTATCGCTCCCACATTAAACACCGGGTAATTGTATCTTCATTAATAGGCTCATGGATTACTGTGTCTCTTCATACACAAGTATGACAACCCAGCTTGATCCACAAGACTTGGTCGTATCAGTTGTCGTCTTTTATTGTGCTCGGTTTTTTTAAATAAGTATTACAATGTATACTTGGATAAGACAAACAAAGAGTTAAGAAACAAAACCATTGTAAAAAAGATTAAATGGTTAATTAAACCGCAAAAATAATGAAACTTAGTTGGTTAAACCCTAAAGACAAAATCCATTTCAACAAGAAATGACCAGTCAAACATTAATTTCTCCAAATAAACAAGGGAGACTGTATACATCTTGAACAAATTAAATAGAGTTCCTAATCAAATCAATGGTCTGTTACCTGCTGCACCCACACCACATCACACCACACCACCACACCAACCAAATCTTTGACCACCATGATCATCAATTGCCTTTAATTATAACTGTCATTAACAACCACACCACTCAACAGCTTGCGTACACTATATATCTTCATCATTGCAATAAATCTTTTTATTCATAACGATCAAGATCAAAACATAGTTTTAAATTCATATTTTTAATCTTCATTTTTTTTGTTAGAGTAAAGTGTCCCTAAGTTTTGAACAAAACATCATGTTTCGTCCAACTGTAACACATTTGATCCCTGACGTTTGATGTTTTAACACTTTGTGTCCCTGGTCTTTAACTCCGTTAACTTTTCTGTTAGTTTTTGTCTAAAATTACTGATATACCCTGATGTAGAAGTAGATGTAGTTAAGGGTAATCAGTAATTTCACAACAAAACTAACCGAAAAGTTAACGAAGTTAAGAACTAGAGATGTAAAGTGTTAAAACATCAAATGTCAGGTATCAAATGCGTTTATATATAAACGAAATCTGATATTTTATTCAAAACTTACTAAAAAAAATTATTAAAGTTGGTATCTTTTTAGGGTTTTAGTGTAGTTAAGTTGGGTGTGTGTACACACGTGCACACAAGACGGTACCCAAATTGTCCAATCCGAATAACTAGTGAAGAACCCAAACACCAATGTAACCCAAACACTTCCTCCACCAATCACTGAACAAAAGTAAGATTGTCTTTCCTCTTTTTCACACACACGTAACCTAAAATATTAAAATCATCTTCAACAGATACTGACAAACACTAGTCAACCACTCAGTATTCACTAGTCAAACAGGCCCTCTCATGCACACTTTCTGAAATTCCATAACTACCCCTATATGTGTTTTTGGATTTTTCCTTCACAATTCACCTCTGGGGTCTGTTTCAATTGTACATTTTCGACTGTATGCAACAGGTTGGGTGGGGGTGGGGGTGGGAGTGGGGATGGGGTGGGGGTGGGGGTGGGGGTGGGGCTATCTGTCTTGAAAGATTCGAAGATAGGCTTGATTGTAGGTCTGTATAATTATGTGCTGTTAACATCTTCATACCAACTCATATAAAACACAAGAAAAGCCAAACCCAACATCAGGTGTGTGTCAATATTACACATGGGAAAAAATTTACAATATTTTTGTTACTATAAAGTAATAAAACGTTGGTTTTTGTAACATTAATAGCTTACATCCACTCAAATATTATTATTAATATGTTTAAAATATATCATCATCTTTGTAGATAAACTAGCAATTGGTACACGCGCTCCACGACGGGGTCGCGGGCTCGAACCCAAAAATAAGCAATAAAACGTTAAAAAAATCCAGTCCCCAATGTTCGAACACGGATAGATGAGAAGTAGGGCGTGTAGCCTTGCCGGTGGGTCATGAGGGGTTTTATGTTTAATACACTCCATTTAATTTCTTATTCAAAAAATATCGTGGGTAATACTAAATCAAAACAATAAACCGTACGGAAAAAAAAGTGGATTAAAAAATAACAAAAAAGAAAAATATATGCCACCCCCGGTGTTCAAACCCGGATGGATACGGTAAGAAGGTAATACATGCGCACTACTATACTACCAACCGGGTTAGGCCCCTTTAGTGTAAATCTTCCAACTCATAACCTTAAAAGATAAAGTAAATTTCGGTTAACTAAACAAAATAGACAACAAACAGCACTCGCCAAGTGCCGTAACCGACCAATAGGTTGCAAGTACGATTCCACGTCACTTTCAAATGTATGATTGCTTGCTATAACGTATGATCCAATAAAATACTCGATTTTGAATACCACACCGTTTAAAAAAACAAACCGGAACGTTTATCAAAACAAACGGAAGTTTTACATAAAAATGAAATTATTAGAAATCAAACGGGTTGAATACATATATTCTACGTAGTGTAAGGGTTAAACTAAAAATAAAAAGAAATTAATTTTGAGGACTACTAATGGCACACGAGAATTGTTATTTGGACTTGGCCATATACGCATCGTATAGGTCAATACGATGTGTATAGCCCTTCACAATTTCCCATACCGGACATTCTCTTACAACATGGTCATTCTAATCCTATACGCATCGTATAGGACAATACGAGGACGTATAGCGTACGAGGTACTTTCTGCAACTAGTCATCCATCACCTCGCTATACGCCTCGTATTGACCTATACGCGGCGTATAGAGATGTGATGGATGACTAGTTGCAGAAAGTACCTCGTACGCTATACGCACCGTATTGGCCTATACGATGCGTATAGGGCCCAAATTTTGTGTATTTAATGACACACGATATTCTCATTCGAACGTATACTTTCAAAAGAAAATTCCAAACAATCTCACAAAAATTATAAACATGTCTTGGTGGTGGGATGGTAACTACGGTTTTCAGGTATATTCTAACGAGTCGGTGGAAAACAACCCGCAAAGTTCTGGCGTTCAAGAGGTGAACCGAGAGGAGGTCTCGTCCGACGTTTATTCTCATCAACGGGTAAGGCTTCCAGATTTGAACGAGCCACTGAGCAATCCCGAGTTCGTATACGGTGAACCGTCTTACCTTACACAGCCCACGAACGACTACGTATACGGTGAAGTCTCATACCCGAAACAACAAACCGACGACTACGTATACGGTGAAGTCTCATACCCGACACAACAAACCGACGACTTCGTGTCCGAAGACGAGGAACAAAACCATCAAAACGTGTCGTATAAAACTGACCAGAATTTTCAGTCTCGTGAACAGTTGGTGGATTGGGCGGTCAGGATAGGACGTGAGAATGGTTACGTCCTTGTCACCCGACGATCGAGGAGAAAAGGCGACGATCCGACGGAACCGTTTATCAAGGTTTGGCTTGTGTGTGACCGTCACGGCGAACGTGCGTCTACTGCCACAGTTAGACGTGCCGGTAGCAAGAAAATAGGTTGTCCCTTTAAATTATAAGGAGAGTACCAAGAAAATACTGGTGATTGAAAATTAACGGTGAAGGATGACAGTCATAACCACGATCCTAGTCAACATCTTGAGGCACACTCCTTTGCGAGGAGACTGTCTCAGTCGGAACAACTTTTGGTGGCGAAGTTGTATTCGCAAAACATGTTGCCACGAAACATTCTGGCAACTATAAGGGAACAAAACCCAGAGAGTAGTTGCATTAAAAAGGACATTTATAATGCGATACAAAAGATAAAAAAACGAAACGAGAGTCGGTGAAACTCCAATGCAGATTCTGGAAAACCTGCTGTCACACCCCAACCGACGGCGGATTATACGTCGGGGCGGACGCAGTTGTTCAATAGCGCAAGGTTGACTATTAAAGTTTTAATATTTCATTAATAATAGATTCAAAGGTTCAATATAAAGGAAATTACAAGTATACAACATTTATTTAGTAAGTAGTCTAGGTCCAAGGCGTCCTATGTGATCACAAACAAGTCTCATGATGTAGCACCTGAAACATGTGAAAGAATCTGTCAACTACAAAATAGTTGGTGAGATACAAAGGTTTTGACACGGTTTAACGATTATTTGAGAAGAATTACAATTCACTATGATATATGCATTCTATAATGTAAGTATGAGAAACAAGTATCTTAAACATTGTGCATGTCAAACCTCCAAACCAAGTGTAGGCATAACCCGCAGGTTACCCTTATAGTATCAAGTTTAATAGTTTAAGTAACAAACACCAAGGGCTCCCCCCAAAGGGTCAATCAATCAAGGTGGATTGGTTAAATGCAATAGATCTATCATTGTTACTATCGGCTTGATCAAAGTTAATGAACATGCTAGAATTAAGTTTAATCTAAGCATACAAGTCTCAAGTTTAACATAAGAATAAGCATCTAGTCATAGTTTGTACAAGAATTGTATAAGTTTGAAGTTTGAACATGTTTCACCCCAAAAGAATGTAAATGAAAAAGGGGCTAAGTATACTCACATTGGATTGATGAAGAGTATCCGGCACGGATAAGTATTTGCAAGTCTTTGAGGGAGAATATCCTCACAATAAGCCTAAGGATGCAAGTCTAAAGATTTAAGTTTACTTCTACAAGTCTAAGGCAAAGGATCTTAGGATTTCAAGATTGACTAGGGTTTCAAATGGGAGATGGGAATGGTTTGTGTTTATGAAGTTTAACTCAAGTTTATAATAAAGGTTTTGAAGGAATGATACAAGACTTGTATGTCAAAGTTTAATAGATTTATAGATTAGAATAATTATTAATTAAAATAATTATTTAAAAGTTTTACAATTATTAATTACACAAGTTAGGTAAAAATAATCGAAATAGTTTTCTAAGTATTTAGGGGTAATAATTTAAGTGTAAGATTAAATAACTATTAAAGATAAATAATTATTAAGATCAAATAATTATCTATAAATATAATTATTTTAATTACTCATATAAATCATTTAAGATTTATTTAAGTATTTACGTGTCAAACGTTTATTTTACAATTTAACTTGTAAATGAATATTGTTTATAAGTTCAAATACGAAATTATAAGTTTATAAAAGGTTAAATAGAATTTCTTTGTAAAGTTTACATCTTAATTAAAAGTGTAAAAATATTTAGAGTTTAAAAGAAACTATAAGTTTAATAAGTATTAGATTATAAGTTTATAAGTATTTTAAATGAAGCTTTTGTTTAAAATTATAAGTTACCTTATAAAACATCCTAAAAATGAATAAGTATGTTTATTTTCTATGTTTTAAAGTAACTAAATAAATAGTCAAACTTTAAATGAATCAAATACAAGTCTTTATAAATTTGATTTGATTTTAATAGGAAAGTTTAATAATTCACTCAAGTTTCTTAAAACCAAATAAGTTTTCTATTTTAAATAAATAAGGAAGTTATAAATTTTGTATAAGTTTATAAGTTTCTTGCCTTAATTAAAGTTTATTAATTTTTGAAGCTTTAAACACTTAAATGTATTATTCAGAAAATAATAACGAATTAAGGTTTCAAATTTTATAAAATATCTCCTGTTTAAAATATAAGTTTTGTAAAGTTTAAGAGTATTTTTATAGTTTTTAAGAGTTTTAAAACTATTTTTAAGGAATTTATTCTTATAAGTTTTAACTAAATTTAATTAATTAAAATATCATAGAATATAAAAAGTGTAATTAGAATTCGAATTCAAGTTTATAAAAGTATCCCAGAATTTATAAAAATTATTAAAACTGTTAAAACTGTTTTAAAAGGTTAAAAAAAATAAAAGGCGAAACCCAGCTTAAGAGGGTTCGAACTCGGGTCTGTCCCGGGTTGCTCAACACACACACGCACTTAACCATCTGACCTACGATCATTGTTAAGTTTAAACCAGGAAAGAAAATAGGTAAACAATACTACCAAACACCCCCAAATCCGTATGATGAACCCTAGAATCGAGATCCTACAAATTCGAATGGATTAACCCCTTAATGATGTAAATTGATAAGGGGTTATTGTTCTAAGGATGAAAACGAGTAGGTTGGTTACTTGGATTACATGTATTGAAGCCACGATGAAGGAGGTTGGTTCTGGGTCGGAAGTCGGCGGTTCACGGCTTCAAACCGAGAAATGTGAGCACCATTACGTGAAATTGGTGAGTGGTGGAGTGTTGGGATGATGTTGTTGAGCTGAGGGAGTCGGTATTTATAGGAAATTTGAGCATTAAGTGTGCGAACGGTTGGGGAGATGGTGGTTGCGTAAAGGCGGATTGAACTCGGATTTGCGCGTGTTTAAAGTTGGATCCGAGCATTGATACACCTTGGGGTGTGGTCGCATGCGCGATTGGAAGCCCGAGGCGTAGTGAATCTGGCCGTAATACGCGATTTCGCATGAATTGGGTGTAAACCGGGTGATGCGAGAATCGAACCCATGATCAGTTTTTGAATTCTGAAAGTTTGGGCTTGTGGCAGAACAGGCCCTTAAGGTTTTCAGGTTTTGCATTTTTGGGTTAAAAGTTAAGTTTTAGTTTGAGACAAGTTTCAGGATTTGACTGTTTCAGTCCCTAGACTTTTTATAAAAAAATAAATATGTTTTATTTTTATAAATTTCTCTAAAGTTTCAAAAGTTTTATTATTTTATAAATTTTATAATTTATTAGTTTTATAAGTCTCAAAATAAAATAAGTTTATTATATTATTTTTAATAATGATGATTGTAAACTTTATAAAGTTTTTAAAGAATATATTTTTTTACATGTATTTATATATATATATTTTTTTGTAAATCTTAGGTTCACATATATATACATATACATACCCCAAATACATATATTTATCAAACAATTTAATGTTTATAAATAATAAAAGAAAAAGATTTTCAAGACTTAAATTTTTGATACGTGGAAGGATTAGGAAAAATATGACGGTGAAAATCTCGGATATTACACCTGCTTTCTTCTAAAAAATACGTCTACTATACTCGGGAAGATCCTGCCACAAATATTGTGGAGGAGATATTCTTTGTTCATCCGAAATCGTTTGAGATGTGGCGTGCGTTCCCGCACGTGTTGATGATCGACGCGACTTACAAAACAAACATGTATAGACTTCCATTTGTCCAAGTGGTCGGTGTGACCTCCACACACCAGTCCTTTTGCGTCGCTCATGCATTTATATCAAAAGAACGAGAGGAAAACTTCGTCTGGGTGCTACTGCAAATAAAAGCAATGTTGCAAAAGTGTATGGAGCCGCGTGTGATAGTAACAGACAGGGGCAAAGCTTTTATGAACGCATGTGATAAAATATTTCTGGATTGTTTGAAGAACCTATGTCGGTGGCACATACACGAGAATATCGCAAAACATTGCAGGGCATCATTTACAGACGAAGACTGGGCAAATTTCAAGTATTCATGGTCGGTATTATGTGAGTCTCACACGCCAGATATATACCAGTACAACTTCAACCGGCTTTACGAACGACTGTATGCTGCCAAACGAGGAAGTAAGTTTTGATTATTTAATATTTTCAGTATTGAATGTAGGTCCTGAGCAGACCTGAAAGAACAGATCTGCGGAGAAATCCTTCAAACAGTCCGGATCGAGAGGCGGAATCTCTGGATCCGGATAATTGAAAGCATAAAACGTATGATTCTTTGATTGAAATGAAAATAAACGCTCGATCATACACTAACAATTAGTCTCACCCCAGGGTGAGCTCCCCCTGGGGTGGTGATTCCCTCTACAGACACACACTCACTCCTAGGGCATAATCTGCTATATATAGGAGGCCAAGCACATGCGCCTTGTTTTCCAAGCCACCGCACAATGGGCCTGAAAAACAGGTATCGAAACTACCTAGTTTCGATTGAACAAATGTTCAACCGAAACTAGTAGTTTCGATTGAACAAAAGTTCAACCGAAACTAGTAGTTTCGATACTGTAATTTCGATTGACAGCATCAGTCTCAAAATTATACCCAACATTGAATAATTATTAAATATTTAAATATTTATTCAATATTTTTCCAGGAGTTATACATTATGTGACTAAAAATTGGTTGGACCCGTATAAAGAAAAGTTTGTATCCGCCTGGTCCAACAAAAACCTCAATTTTGGTCAACAAACAACGAACCGAGTCGAGAGCCAGCATTCGCTTTTAAAGAGTTATCTTAGAAATGCTAACAGCTCCCTAGATAGACTTGTTGGGTTTGTTAATGAAATTGTAACAGATCAATATTATCAATTACAGTTTGCGTTTGGAACAAGCCTCATAAGAAAAATGGATAGCCACATAGCTATTGAATTTTTGATAACCTGCACGGTAAGGTTTCACATAAAGCTCTAAATTTGTTAGAAAACGAGTGGTACAAGTGATCACATATACGGAAACAAAATGCAACGTGTGGTTGCCAACTTTTCAGTAGTTGTGGGTTGCCGTGTGCTTGTCGTCTGGCAAGTATCGAAGTTGCATGTGGCAGAATCCCGCTAGATGCGTTGGACGTCTTCTGGAGGAAACTTGATTTAAAACCGTCGTTTGTCGATGATAAAAATGTAGACGTGGATAAAGTACTTGGTCAAGTGAGAAACAAAATTATTTCAGAACCTGATCAGGTCAAAAGAAGTATGCTATCGAGAATCGCAGGGGTGGTCTTTCCGAGCAAAAGTAACAAGAAAGCGCCTGTGGTACAAGAAGATACTCGCGGTCGTCCAACTTTGAAAAAGCAACAACAAAGGAAACAGGATGTCGCGAGAAACAGCTCATTCACAGGATCCCAACAAAGCAAATGTGACCATGCGAGACACAGCTCGTACATTGCGTCACAAGACTCGATACAAGCGAGTTCGGTCATTCAACACCGTCGTCCAACGAAGGGTAAAGGAAAGCAACCACAAGATGATAACGCCTATCTTGGTTTTCCATTGATTATGGGGAAAGATGCGGTTAACAATATAAATTGTTTTAAGGATTCGATACCGTCTGTCTTTCATCCGTACATTTCACATATACAGGATGTAAATCCCGACGGTAACTATGGTTTTCAATCGGTAGCTTTGGGCTTAGGGTTAAATGAAAACGGTGGCTTTTTATCAGATAACAACTTCTACAGGAGATGGACAATAAAGAGGAATGGTGGAGAACTGTTTTTGACAGAGTCGCCTTTCAAGAGTGTGATATGCTACGTCACACAATAGATTGGCAGGATGTGAAAGCCGCACCAGTTAGTCGTTGGATGTCGATGCCATACACAGGACTCCTAATTGCTCAAAGATTTGGGGTGATTGTTCATCTTTTAAGCATCGTCGGTAATCAAACATTTTTTCCATTGTGGTTTGGTCCAAACGTTCACGCTCAACATCAAACTGTATTATTAGTTCACGTCAACAGGGCTCATTTCATCCACGTCAAGTTATACGGAGATTTTCCGATTCCCACGCCGAATGCACTTTGGAATTTGCACCGAAAAGATGATGCAGCAAAATGGGAAAATATATACAGTGATCGTATTGAATGATTTAAGAAAATAATGGCTACTAATGGATCTACATTTCCACAATACTTCACGACTCACGGATGATGCTTTATTAGTTTTTTATTAATTTTAAGTATAGGGTTAATTTAATTATTTTAAATTTTAATTATTTGTAATTTTGATTATTTTAAATTAATTTTAAGTTAATTATAATTAATATTTTATTATTTTTTGATTAATTTTAATTAAATATAACTAATTTTAATTTAATATAGTTAATTATAATTTTGGTTGGTAGCTATACGCCACGTATAGGTCAATACGTGGCGTATAGAATACCAAAGGTTGGTAGCTATACGCTACGTATTGATCTATACGCGGCGTATAGCCACTTGATATACCAGAAAAACGCAGCGTACAGACCCAAACGACACAAAACAAACAAACACAAACCCATACGCGACCGTCAAAAAAGCTCGTTGATTACGATTGTCGTCTCAAAAAAACTTCGAAAAGGTACGTCTCTACACCCACGATCATTAATGTTAGGTTTATATTGAATATTAGCGGGTAAAACTGGGTAGATTAGAGATTTTTGGATTGAAACTTAAGAACTATACGCCACGTATAGGGCCATACGTGGCGTATAGTTCGTCTGAGGAAGACGATGAAGCCATACGTCACGTATAGATATATACGTTGCGTATGGCTCATGTTCTCGGCAACTTGGCCCGCGTATGGCCTGATTGCCCGCGTATGGCTAAGTTTGCCCGGTAAATGGCCTGCGTATGGCTTGGTTGCCCTGCGTATGGCTTGGTTTACCCGGTAACAGCCTATACGCCACGTATAAGGCTATACGTGGCGTATAGGTTTAAAATAAAAAAAAATTATTATTATTATTTATTATTAAAAATAAAAAACAATATATTATTATTATTTAAAATTAAAAACAATATATTATTATTATTTATTTTTTATTATTTAAAATTAAAAACAATATATTATTATTATTTATCAGATATGGCGGATCATGATGATGATATTCATATGGAGGAGTTAGACGATCTTGCGCACTACCCTTTTTTGGGTTTTCCGGCTGACTCGGAGGCGTATGCCCGGTGCCAGAAGTTCCGTGCGGTTGGGTCCAGGGACTGCAGTTGATTGGGCGCTACTCGAGGAGGTACAGGAGGCCGAGCGGGCTAGGGCCATCATCGGCCATGGTCGCGTCTTTTTGATCTATCGTTCACGGAGACCTACCGAGAGGTGGTCGTCGAGTTTCTTTCGACGTTCATCTTCTCAGAGGCTGGGCTAGAGCCTCTTCCCGGGGAGGCGCCGGATATGGATCCGGATCATATTTCCTTTTCGATCTTTGGGATCGGTTACCGTCAGACCCTCCGTCAGTGGGCCGTCACGACGGGTTTCTACCACGAGCCTGAGACGGTCACGCCACTTTTTGAAGAGGCGGTGACGGAGGTGGACAAGGAGGAACTCCTTGTTTTTTGGGGCTTGATTTCAGATAGTCCTTGGTTGGTTACCAAGGGGAGGGTCTCGGGTATTAGAGACCCTTTGTATAGATATCTGCACCGGCTTATTTCGACGTCGATCGCACCGCGTCTGAAAAGCCGTGAGTGGTGCACCGATAGAGACCTCTTCTTTCTCTATTGTCTGCTTACTGGCAGGCGGTGCGACCTATCGACGTGCCTTGCACTTTATTTTGCATCTGCCTATATGCGGCAGAAGCGCGGGCTTTTGTATGGCGGTGCTTTCATCATGCAGATCATGCGCTCGGTTACACCATTTGACGTGCATGAGCCTGCGATGTCACCGGCCATTCCCCCTGTCCGATTAGACCGTCGCACGGCGAGCGGCATGCGCATCACGCACCGATTCCCGCAGGGCCTTCGGTTCGTAGGGGCCGTCCAGGACCAGGTTTGGGTCCTGGTGCCATTGCCGCAGATGCCTGGACAGGGGGACCCGCCTATGCCTCTGCCGCTACATGGTGTGGCGATGGAGGACGGGCCGCCGCACGTCGAGGCCATCCACGACCATCCGCCACAGCATCCCCGACACGTACGTCGGTCTGTTAGGCTGGAGAGGGCTACCCAGGCATTGCTTGATGGCCTTGTTGCCGACTGACGGCGACAGGGTCGTCAACTCGATCGCATGGAGGACCTGATGATGTGGGCGGTTGGACAGATCGTTGATCTGTCACGAGCCGCCGGCATCGAGCCACGCCTACTACCACCGCGACGTTATTATCCGGACGACTCCGTTCAGGATGAGGGCGTGGCGGGTCAGGATGAGGGCGGAGGCGGTCAGGGTGACGGCGGACCCGCTTAGCTTTAGTTATTTTATTTGTATTTTGTTCATTTCGTTGTTATGTATGTAAAACATTTTGATGTATATATATTTAATTTTTTGATGTAATGTATATAATGTTTAGTTAATTTGTTTGGTTGTAATGTTTAATATTTTGTTTGGTTTGTAATGTTTAATACTTTGCTTGTTTATACTGTAAAAATATAACAAATGTTTAAAAAATATATATATATATAAAATTTATAAATAGATAACAAACTTATATTAACAAAATTATATAAATTAAAATAAAAATAAACAAAATATAAATAAAATAAAAAATTATAATTAAATAAAAAATACCTATACGTGGCGTATAGGTCAATACGCCACGTATAGGATTCATAAACGAACAACTCTTCCAACTTTTGAAGCAAAAATATAACCCGTGCCTCATACGCTGCGTATAGGTCAATACGCCACGTATTGGACCAGCCGCCAGACAGAGAATGAAACGTGACATTCTGTGGCAGTGACTGAATTCTATACTCCCTCGTATTGCCCTATACGAGGACGTATAGGACGACGACGGGTCCAATTAGCAATATTCCGTATGTGGTTAGAATCACCCTTAATTTTTATCAAAGGCAACATAGTACAATTTTTCCTACACACAGTACTATTTAACAAACTTTTCTATTCGGTACAACTTTTCATGTACAGAGTACCAACTCTTTCAATGTGTTGGCTCGTAAAGCTAATGAAAAAAGATACCCAATAAACTGAGAGCATGTGACCAAGTCGCCAAAAGCCACAAATCAAAGAAACTTACTATTCAGATGTGAGGTAAACTCATTTCAAAATGTAAGTCAATAATGAAGTAGCATATTATCTGTTTAAAATGTTATTTTATATGAGCACTTATTTTTTATTAGTTTTTAAACATTGTTATTATTATAAAAAAAACTTTAAAAGAGATAGGCTTAAGAATAATAAACTTTTCTTTTTTTCTATTTTATCACATAACTTTCTTTCTTCAGCAAATAGCTCTCTCTGTCAGATCTACATTACGTTCTATCAAGTGGTCTACGTGTAAGATACCTACTGGTCCAAACAAGGTACAATTGAAGAAACAAAAAGTACAAATCGCACACCAGATTACTCTCTAAAATAAGGGCTACAGAAGATGGAAGCAAGGCTGGAGAGTAGATGCGAGAGGCGGTTGATTGTTTGTGATGGTTTCGCTAACCCGACGACGACAACGAAAAGAGAAGCAGAGCCTGAACAGCCCCCTCCGATGTGTGGGAAGGCCGTAATCGATGACGAAGATGGAGGCGTCGAGGGTCGTGACGGTTTCATGGCAGAGATATGGATACCACCACCTAGGGTTTCGATCTACACGTCACCACCGCTGTCGGAGCCATATCTTCGAGGTAACCCTATCTATTACACCGATCTACCTCCTCGGTTCGTAACCACCGTAATCGTGGTCGCTGATGGTGGTGTCGGGTTGTTTTGGGGGTGGGGAGCGGTGGCAAAGCCGGAACTCAGGTGGTACACCGTGGAGATGAGGGGCCACTGATGGAGATTTTTTTAGAAATGGGGTTTATCACTACAACTTGAATGTGAGTCATAATCGTATAGATTGACTTGAAGTAAAGTGAAGAGATTGAAACCGGAGAATGATAAAGGGTTAAAAAAAATAATAATAATGATAAAGTCTGATGGTTTTTGTAAGGGTAAAACCATGTCCTCACATTTCACATGGTTAAAATTCAGAAAATAATTTTTGATATCTAATACATTTTTATTGCATATTATTAACTCAACATAAATATGAAAAACGGTCATTTTATAGTTAAAAATTATTTGTAATAACTTTTGTATCTTAATTTAAAAAAAACGGAATGCAGGCTTCTTTAGAAATATTTTTATCAACATTCAGGTAAAAAATTTATTGAAAATAGAGTTATATTTAAAATCGAGTATTTTGTTTAGTATCGTAGATTATACCGAGTCTACGTTTCGACGTTCAGTTTATCCCTGTAAACGAGCCGAACTAATAATGAGGCAAACTTCCGCCGCGTAGCGAGGGTAAAAAAAACTAGTTATTATTATTATTAAACTTAAACTACAAATCAGAGAACTCTCACGGATGATAAGATCCGTCGCTAATTTGTGATTGAAGATAACAACTGACGGTAATCCATCAGTAAAATTTTGTGCAAAATTCATTGTTGATAAAGACTTCAACGACGAATCATATAAGCGACCTCATGTCCATCAGAATTTAGCCAACGACTACTTCACCTACGAATCACGGATGATTGTTTAGCCGGCGGTCTACCACTTACGGGATGTTATCATTAATTTGTTGATAATAGTTGTTCTACGTAAAAAACATTTACAATATTTGTAATAATTTAATATAAATCAAAATATATAATATAACATAGTATATGTAAATACAATAAAAACATATCTAGTAATAACGGGGAAGGGAGTGATGGCACTCGTACGTATAAAGACGCTTAGTCAGACCTACTCAATTATCTTTGCAATTATGACTTTTTGAGCCTCGAGGTCCACAACATGTTACTGTTTATCCACCGTGCACCACCTCATGCGCCACCAATAGTTTTTCTTCTAATGCAATCACCTTCAATATCGAGCATTATACGTTGTTAGCCATCAACGTGTTTAGGAAGCATTATCTGTGGATATGAAGAGAGTTTCTTAGTTAAGCATGCTTAGATGAAAGTACTTCTAGAATGGTTGACTCCAAGGAGGTCTGCATTCGGGCATCGAAAAAACCCGTGAGTTTGTAGTTGGAAAAGCAGACAATGTTAAAAACCCGTGTGTATGGACACCTTATACGAATTCCAAGGGGTGTGAAAAAAAAAAGAAAAATGAAAAAAAAAACAAAAATCGAATCGTATTCGTAACCGAAAAACACTAGACCAAGTTGTGAATTGGATTTTCGGTTTAGTTCCTAATTATCGTATCCAAATTGTAAATTCGATTTTCGGTTCAGTTAATGGATATACATTGTTTTTGAACTCGGTTTATTCGGTTAACCACTGAATAAACTGAATAAATGATAACTATATATGTTAAATTCGGTTTGTACATTTTTTAAAAAAAATCAGTTTATTCACTTTAGTTGGATAATTTCTCAAAATGGTTCGGTTCGGTTTCGATTAACGAATAGGCCTAAACAAATCTAAAATCTGAAAACCAAACTGTTGAACACACCTACGAATTCCACATACCTAGCATGATGGTGTGGCAAACTACTTCGAGGATAATGACTCCAAAGGAACATTAGTTGAAAGTCATTATTCCCTTATTTTGATAATGACAAAAAATAGTAACTTGTAAAATTGTTTGCTAACAACAAATGGCCATATATAACATACATGTCCTAAACACTTAAAGTTATCATGATCAACAACAAACTACTAAGTCTATGATCAACAAGTTACAATCAACATGAAAAACAAGGTGATGCTTATATATAATCAACTCATCATCATTTGATCAAGATCAAGGTTTAATCTACAATCTATATATGTTGATGATTAGAGAGATTAAAATACTTAAAATAAAAATACAAGGTTTATAACACATATAATTTATATATAACTCATGTCATTTCCCAAAATTATTTTATAAAACAAAGTCAAGCATTTATAAAACCCATTTTTTATTAAAAAGGTTCTAGAAACAAATTTGAATTTCATATTTGAATCAGGAAATATGTATAAGGTTGGTGAATCTTCTATAAGAGGAGAAATCCCAACATGATTTCATATGAAAAAGAGAACTGATCAATAAATGGCTAAATGATAAAATCAAAGAAGAAAACATATTCCTTGCTTTACGAAATACAAAATCAAAAGTCACATTTTATGTATAAGTCTTACAAAGATTCTAATGGGCAAAGAAATCTTTTAAAAAGTAAATTTAACAGAAACATAAGTGAAAATGGCTTTGTAGTGCAAGATTAGACAATTCCCAATGTTCAAAACTTGAGAACGAAAGTGGCCTGGTCAGCTACGGTCGACCGCCACCCTGGGTTGTCCCAGACACTTTTGTGAGTACTTTCGTAAATTCAAATGTGGAGATTTAATCATCTAGTGTTAGTCAATGTGAATAAGTCGTTAACCCATCTATAATTTGTGTGGTTTGTATCTTGTTTGGTGTTTTCGCTAATTGATTGATTTGTTGAAGTAAATATTTATACAATTTTATAGATCATCAAAGTCATTCTTCTAGCTACGAATACATTCATTAAGACATCACAATTTTATGAAAGGAAATGTACCAAAAACACTTCCATACCCTCGAATTAAATCTAAACAGCTAGTTTTAATCTCGATTTAGCAAGAGAAATATATAAAAAAATCGTTAAACGTGTGTTTTATTTGTTTGGAATATAGTTTAAATATATTAACTAACATGTGTTTTATTTGTTTGGAATAAACGTGTGTTTTATTTGTTTGGAATAAAATAGTTTAAATCTAATAAACTAACATGTGTTTTATTTGTTTGGAATATAAACAATCGTTAAACGTTATCTTCATTTTAATCTTGATTTAGCAAGAGAAATAAAAAAAAAATACATGTTTTATCTTTTACGTTTCAAAACTTAAAAATCATAAATATCTGATAAGTAGTTTACGTATTTGACTGGTTAAGAGTTGGAAAAACATTTTCTTCTTTTTTTAGTAAAGTGAAATTTGCACCCTTGTAGTATATGTCTGATAACACTTTGTAACCCTTATTTAAAAGAAGTGTAATTTACACCCCTGTAGTATAGTTTCTTTTCTTAATGAGCCCCTCCGTCAACTTTTCATCCGTTAAACCGTTAATGAGAAGGGTAATATTGTACTTTTACCACAATAAACCTTTGTATACTTTTTGTAACCATAAATCCCCAATTTACTATGTTTGCGGATCCTCTCCTTCCCAAATATGTTCCACCGAAAGCCCTAGACCTGAATCATCATCATGAATCTTCTCCATCTCATCCACCCCCAAAACCAAAGCCACCATAAACAACCGCGCCTGCAAATCGCCAGCCACGACAACCCACGACCCGTTTAAGAGATCCGAAACATCAACCCGACCCAGTTTCTGAAACTCACAATCTAAAGATCCATAACCCGTATCCCAATCCCACGAAAACCTATCAGAATTTGATCGAAAAGAAACGTTATTTAACAAAGAAATGCAAGATTCTTGTTGGAATAAAACAGTTGGGGGTGGTTTGGGGAAGAAAGAGGGGAAATGAGGGATGAGATGGATACATACAGCAAGAGTGATGAACAGAGCACCGCTAAAGAAGAGAAATTTATTACGGCTGAGATGCCATCCGGCCATAACCATTGGAACAAACAAGACTACACAGGCCGTCATTATTCCCAATTGGACGGCACCAAAGAACATCTTGGGGTTTGGATTTCTTGAATTTGAAAAGGGTAGACTTGATCTATGTACAGGTGTTGGTTGATTGTGCTTTAGGGTTACCTGTAATCGGACCGAAATCCAAACAGGTCCCTGAGGTTTAAAGGCAAAAACGGCAAAAAGGACTTTTAACACCTATTTAGACGTTTAACGGATGGAAAGTTGACGGAGGGGCTCATTAAGAAAGAGAAACTATACCACAGACGTGCAAATTGCACTTCTTTCAAAAGAGGATTGCAAAGTGTCACAAGGCATATACCACAGGGGTGCAAATTGCACTTTACTCTTTTTTTTAAAGGCAAATTTCTTGAGCTTCCCGATATTTAAACCCAGGACCTTGATGTTAAGAGGCTTTGCTCTTACCATTGGATCACCACCCCAACGACGATCGGAAAAAACATCTAATGCCTTCATTTGTTCATTATATTAAGTATATCTATTTATAGCATATTTTAACCTGCAAGATTCATCTCGTGTGTTTGGATAGATTACACTCATCAATCAATCTTTCTCACTCTCCAGTCTCCACTCCTCGTGACTGTGCAGGTTTTGATTGTACTGTACCATCTATTGTCCAAGCTTTTGTAGGATATCAATAGACCTACCTAGCTATCATGCATTGGAGTTGTATATCTTTTTGTGAATTGTACCAACATATTGTCATGTCGAAGTTAAACATCTGAAAAGAAATTTGAAGTTAATGATTAAAATGGTGAAGAACAAGAAATAATGGAGTTCTAAATATACACATAATGCATACATACATATCTACACACGTCGTAACCTTATACGTCTCGTATAAGGAAATACGAAGCGAATAGGGTTTAATTCTGCGGACACAGAATGCCACGTGTCATCCCATTATCTGACGACTAGCCTATACGTGACGTATGAGTCACTTATAATATTTTTGCTTCAAACTTCGTTAATAAAACATTTTATACGTAAACAAATAAACTATGCAGTACAAGTAAAATATCAAAACCAACCAAACAAATAACCAAAACATTACATATATAACATCAAAATGACCCGCGCCGCCCTGATCCTTATCAGTGTCGCCCAGATACTGATGTGGCGGTGGTAGTGGTTGTGGCTCGATGTCGGCGGCTCGTAACAGATCCACGAATCGATCAACCGCCCACATCATCAAGTCCTCCATCCGGTCGTTTTAACGTGATTGTCGTTGTAACTCGGCAGCAAGTCCCTCGAGCAAGACCTGTGAGGCCCTGTGAGCCTAACAAGTCGACAAACGTGTCGAGGATGCTGTGGCGGCTGGTCTTGAGCGGGCAACTGGTCGTAGGCGGCTGTGTCTGGCTCCATCGCGACCCCTGTAGTGGAACCGGCATCTCCAGCCCCGGCATCTCCACGACATTTTTGGCGTGATTCTCCCAAGTATAATAGACGTACTTTTTAGAAAAAAGCAGGTTTTCCGGAACCTACATTGGAGTTTCACCGACTCTTGTTTCGTTTTATTTATTTCTTATGTATCGCATTGTAAAGTTTTTTTGTTAATACAACTACTATCTGAGTATTGTTCCCTTATGGTTGCCATAATGTTACGTGACAACATGTTTTGCGAATACAGCTTCGCAACCAAAAGGTATTTCGACGGAGACAGTCTCCTAGCAAACGAGTCCGCCTCAAGATGTTGAGTAGAATCATGGTTATAACTGTCATCCATCACCGTTAACTTCCGAGCACAACTATTTTCTTGGTACTTTCCTTCCAATTTAAAAGGACAACATGTTTTCTTGATGTCGGCACGTCTAATTGTGGCTGTGGACTTGCATTCGTGGTTGTAGATGGGTCCGAGGCTGCGGTCGACGCCTTGGAGGCATCGCTAACCTCCGGTGCAGTGGGTGTTGCTGACACCGCGGGAGTCCATGTTCCCGTATCTTCCCTAGCCCTTTCACCTTAGCCTTACCTTTTTGTTGTTTCTCCACTTTCAAAGCCAACCAAAAACACATTATTGTAGGTCCAATATTGCCTTAACCGTACCACATCTGAGATTCTGTGTTTAAGAGCCCCCAAGAACCTCGCGACTACCTACTCTTCATCCTTATCTACAACACAATCCGTACGTAACCTCTCAAGAGAAGCAATGAATTCTTTTACTAACATTGTACCTTGTGTCTCTTTGTGGTACTCCAGGAAAGCCTCTTGGCGATGGCTGGACAGTCAAAACTTCCATCTCATTAGTTTCTCCATCTTAGCCCAAGACCCCACCTTTGGCTTACCTTCCTACTGTTGTTGCTTCTTGACATGCTCCCACCAGAGGAAAACCGATTTCTTTAGATTGATAGCTACCCGTTTGAAGTTCAACCGTTCAGGGATATCTTCGAGGACAAAGATTTTTTAACAGTATTGATCCAATCGATGAAGTCATGCACCTAAACACTCCCATCAAAATACAGAATCTTACTTTCAGAACGAGATCCCGTATTGAATCAATACGTCGTGGGGCTCGGTCCTTTTTGGAGGAAAACCCATAACGAGATCTCGTAATCCGTCTTTGACTCGATCTTCACCACCACGTCCGTCTTCGTTTCTTTCTTATGATTTTGGTCCTGTTCCAACTCCCTGCTCCTCTCTTGCAACCATGTGTTCTCCTCATTACGCGGATCAAGTGCGTCCCGGTGTTGCCTCGTTCGACGTTTCTTCGCAAGGGAGGGAGACCTCTTCTACGAGCCATTTGATTAACCATAGCTCTGATACCACTTAATGCACAAAAAAACACAATCAAATGGCACACAAGACACACGAATAAAATCAAATGCTTCGGATCGAAAGCTTCAATAATCGAACACTTTGTTCAGTAATTTCAATAGAGAAAACATAATTCAACAGTCTGTCAAAACCCAACTTTAGCTATCAACTTGTAGATGAGAGTAATAGTTTAAACAGCAAAAGAAATCATATTAATTAAGAATTTCAATTTTCAAACAAAAATAAAAGATGATGCAAATCTTCACATCTCCTCGACCCCTCCTCCTTGCCGCCACCATCAACCAACGGTCAGCCTACGAATCCTACTCCCGAATTGGCCCAATCAAATCCTTCACAAGCTCTCAACTTTTTAAAAGGCCCGGGAGACCACCTGACGATACCCTGCATCAATTCGTGTAATTAATTCGTATATTTATATACTCCATTTGATGTGGATAAATGATTTTAGGTAATTAAAAAAGATATCACTAATACTATACCCGTCTAAAATCTGTGATAATTTTTAAAACTAATCTGATATCCGAATGCATGATCCATTTATCCGGCCTAAATGTTATGGATTTATGTTCAGGTTCTTTTTTCACCCGTATCACTTCTCATGTGTTGCTACAATACCTATCCGCTAGGATTATTTGGTAAACGATATAACAGCTCTAATATTTGCCTTTTGGTGATTTTTTTGTAGGGTTTTCTGGCTCCTCTTTCAAAGTAGATGTTTGATTTTTCTTGATTTTTTGTTTGAGACAATAAAAATGAAAATTGTCACAGTGTGGTTTGAATAATTTTTGATAGTTCAATGTAAGTGTTATTAAACATCTCCATATAAGAGCTTATATTAACGAAAATGAACTAGTGAAACACTCAGGGTTCATAAATCATCTTTTTCATTATAATTTTTTAACTTTGATGTAAATACTATTTATCGATCATTTTATTACAAGAGTTAACTTTAAGGGAAAATCATAAGAATAAACAAGTAAACCAAAAGTATTAAGAAAATATGTATTGACTTTTAGTAGGTTGTGCAGGAGCCGGATTATCGGCGTCTGGGCTGTGAAGGAGCTAGATTATGGATACATGGGTTGTGAAGGAGCCAGATTGGTGTGTGGGTTGTGAAGGTGTCGGATTATCGGCTTGTGGTCTGTGAAGGTGTCGGATTATCGGCTTGTAGGTTGTGAATGTGTCGGATTATCGGCTTGTGGGTTGTGAAGATGTCGGATTATCGGCTTGTGGTCTGTGAAAGTGCCAAATTATGGGTATGTGGGATGTGAAGATGTCGGATTATTGGTTTGTTGGCTATGAAGGAGTAACACGCATATTTTGGTGATTTTCCCTAACTTGGTCATCTGTAATTGTGGGCTCGGATTATAGGTGTGTTGGTTGTGAAGTTGTCAGATTATTGGTGTGTGGGTTATAATGTAGCCGTCCCTGTTTATTATGATTGGTTATTTTAGATTGTCTACTTAAAATAAAGTAAAAGTTAATTCCTATTTGAACTAAAATTGTGTTCTAACACTCCTATTTTGATGATTTTCCCTAACTTTAACTTTAATGTGAACATGTCAAGAGAATTAAAGGCAAAACTGTACACACATCATAAATAGCAAATGAAGACATCAACTATCAATAAATATCAATTAGTTATAAACTTAAATAATGATCAAAGGATAAAATATAACTTAAATAATAGTGTATAGTGATGATAGTTCAAAAGCTCAAAGACAAAACAAAAACAAGAATCTTTTGGCATTGAGCCTAATGGTTACTAAAATCATTTCTCCCCCACGAGTGTCTTCACAGAAAATTGAGACTTCTGTTAATAACCCTTTTCTTGTTTCTACTTGTTGCCCCAAAATTCACACACACAAACCTCTCACTAGTTCAAGATTTCTTTAACCAGACTATGACGTTTTCTCTGCACCATCCGCACGTACGCCTCTCTCTCTCTCTCTCTCTCTCTCTCTCTCTCTCACACTCTCACACACACACAAATCAAGAATCAAGGCGTGCTTTATATACCAAACTTAAACTACAACCACCAAGAAGCAATTGCACCATCTTCTTCTTTCAATGACCATGATTTTTTCAGACTCTTTTGGTTCTCTCTCTCTCAACACTTCAAACCCTAATCACCATCTAATCCATTCATCATCATCATCTTCATCATCTTCACTAGATCATTTCCCTATTATGATCACCAACCATGATCAAGATGAAGATCATGATTTTGAAGAACAAGAAGAACTAGACCTCAACCTCAGTAGCAACAATATTGGCAGAATCATCAGACTAACAAAGACATGTGCAAGAGGCCATTGGAGACCAGCTGAAGATGCTAAACTCCAAGAGCTTGTGACCCTTTATGGTCCACAAAACTGGAACCTTATTGCTGAGAAACTTGAAGGAAGATCTGGTTCTTAAACTAAACACCCTAATTTTTGTATGTGTTATTTGTTACTGAGTAAACTGCCATTTTCGTCCTATGTTTTGATCATTTTTACCATTTTTATCCAAAAGGTTTGTTTTTTCTTCTGTGTATTCTTGTGGTTTTCAAAACTGTCATGATCATTTAATTGGTTAACTTCATCCATCTTTTAATGTTTAATAAGGGGGTATTTTTGTCTTTTTTTCATTTTTTACGGTGGAGCATGGATATGTTTGACCTAGGGTTTAGTTGAAATGACAAAAATACCCCTAATTTAACGTTAAATAATATGAGATTAACCAGTTGGATGAATATGACAAGTTTATAAACCACGGGATATACAGAAGAAAAACAAAAACAACCGGACCACATGGACGAAAATGGTGGTTTAGTGTTTGTTATTTGACTTAATGTGTGTTTTGTTTTTTGAATATTTTAGGGAAGAGTTGTAGGTTGAGATGGTTTAACCAACTTGATCCAAGAATTAACAGGAAAGCTTTTACTGATGAAGAAGAAGAGAGACTGATGACTTCTCACAGAATGTATGGCAACAAATGGGCTTTGATTGCAAGGCTGTTTCCGGGTAGGACTGATAATGCTGTCAAGAATCATTGGCATGTGATCATGGCTAGAAAGTATAGAGAACAGTCAAATGCCCATAGGAAAAGAAGAGTGTTCATCACTCAAAATCACATCCAAACAGGCTTAAGATCAGACTCCGGATCCGCCGCTACACCGCCGCCGGTGTTGATCTCCACCGATGCTCCGCCGCCGGTGTTGATCTCCACCGATGCTCCGCCGCCGGTGTTGATCTCCACCGATGCTCCGCCGCTTTACAATGGGATGTTTCCTCATCATTCGCCGTTCGGTCTAGTCTCCGGTCAGTTCTTTCTTTCTTTACTTGCGTGTTTTCAAGCAGCGGTGGAACCAATCCGTCATTTTAGCCACTTTCATCTAATTTTTTTTGTTTTTTGTCCCTAATTTGTCGAAATCTAGTTATTTTCATCTACCTGACTAACTTTATTTACATTTTAATGTTAAATCAGGAGCAATTTGGTTTTTCAAAAATCCTTCTTTGTGGTAATTTGAAAAGACCATATTGCCTCTAATTTAACATTAAAATCTAGACGTAGCTAGTCAGGTGAATGAAAATGACCGGATTTAAAAAAGTAAGCCACAAAAAAACTAAAATAATTTTTATAAAATCTAATTTCATAAGAAAAACATGAGAAACAGTAGATAAGAAAACTTTATAACGACTGAGACTAAGAAGTTCTGGTTAGGTTTATTTTTATTTTTATTTTGGTCACTCTTTTTATAAAATATAATTTTATACGAAAGTCATGAGTTTGACCGTCTGATTATAATAGTCGACAGATAAGAAAACTTCATACCGACTCTCCAACTAGAAAGTTCTGATTAATTTAATTTTTTAAATTTGAACACACATTAATGGGTGAAAAGACTAAATTATCGTATGGATTTTAATGCATGATGTACAAGTAATTTAAAGCTTGAAAGTACATGGACCCATGTTAGTATTTTGTATTCTGTTTGTGCAAAGATATAGTTACTACAAAATGGGGATATTTTCAGGTGTCAAGAACAGTACTCAGATTATGATGATGATGGACTTCATCAATAGCAAGAACACATGTTTAGATAGATCATCATCAAACACATCATGGATGATGGGTGCAAGTACCACAGCTTCTACTACCAATCTTTATGATCATCATCAACATCAACATCAACATGCAATACCATTGATGATGATGAATCATCAGTATGACCATGATCATCATCATCATCATCATCATGTTTATAACAGAAGAAGCAGCTCCTTCTCATCAGGTGCAGATAATTCAACTATTAGTACGAACCCTTCAGTGTCAGCAGCAGTAACACCACCACCGCCACAAGTTTCACCAAGCCAGCAGTTTTCTGAGGCTAATATTGACATTTCACCACCACTTATAGACTTCCTTGGAGTTGGAGCCACTTGAATATTCAATTTTAGTAATTTATTTGTTTACCTTCTTTAGTTGATGCCAAATTAAACTGTCAATTTAGTAATTAATCACTCTCTTTTTTAGTAATTTGCATTTTACCATCTTGCCCTTACCAAAATCTTTAAACTAAAACGAATTAATTTGAAGCCTCAAATGGAATTTTAATTTTGAATATTTTTGTAAAAGAAATTCAATTTTTACTTTAAAACAATACAAATTATTTAATAAAAAATTTCAGAATCAATGTCATTTAGTAAATCAATAAATTATCATTATATTTTAGTAAATTAAAAAAAAACATTAAAACTATAAAGAATTATAAGAAAAACATTTCATCTAACCAGTCTTTTAAATTTAAAAGGGATTTCAAATTTACGGAGTCTAAAATTCTAGGTATTTTTAAGCTGACGGTCTTATCAGTTATGTTTAGCGTTTATACTGAAGGGTCTCGTTTGAAAGTCAATTATGAACGAAACACAATACTTTCATTTCTAAAAAACCAAATGGTTGGAAACTTGTAAATGAGTCGGGGTCGGGTTGGATTTTAATTACAACTCAATATTGAATTCATATCAACTTTTAGAGGGAACAAATTAATCAAATAACTTTTATGTACTTCCAATCCAAGGCACTCACTTTCGTTTATGATTTATAAACCCATCTACAACCACTAGATTAGTCTAGTGATAAAGGTGTATGCCCAAGACTTCATCAAAATGATGAGGTTTTGGGTTCAAGTCCTACTTGTGACAAAAAAAAAGTGGGGTCCAAGTTAGGCCAAGGGATTTTCTCATCAATTGTGGGTTTTCTCCTGTAGAAGTGGAGATGATCGGGTGAGCTAGTGGCCCTTCAGTGATCCAAATTGCCGTTCAAAAAAAAATTATAAACCCATCTATTATTTATATTAAAGAAAGGTTATAAAATCGTGTGACAAAATATGCACAGTTTAGTTGAGTTAACGTATTATTATTTTTCTTAACATCATAATAATAATAATAATATTAAAATAAGTTTCAAATTAATTAATGTTTTTAAACGTTTAGTTTTTGTATACCATCACCGTACACCACAACAAACTTTGTATGTTACGTTGGCCCTATGCCGACGACATAATATCGTCAGGAAAGACAAGAGCAGCGACGACATGTCGTCGAGGTATAGTACGCAGGAAGGGGAAAAGTTGGCGCTTTCTGAAAACATTGGGTTACTAGCTTTTTTTTTTAATTGTTTTAATTTGGATAAGTTTAACCAAAGTTGCCCTACCTATCCCGACGACTTGTCATCGTCGATATAAATATTTTTTTAATTTTGAATTTCTTTTATTCCGGATAAGTTTGACCAAAGTTGATCCTACCTATCTCGACGACATGTCGTCAAGACAGGTTTATTACAGACTTAAGTCGGACACATTGGGCATCAAGGCTTCATTATCACCCATCACAACCCTAATCTCTCTCTCACAATACTGACCTTAACCATCGTCGTTCGTCATCTTCCGCTACCGTCAGCTACCCCCCGCCTGTCACAATGAACCACGTCGGTCCACCTCCACCAACAATTTTAACATGTTAACAACCTTTCAACCTCTATCACCACCACCAACATCCACCACCACCAGCAATGTTAACAACCTATCAACCTCACCTTCCCATATCTATCACCACCACCAGCATCCACTACCACAAGTACTTCCCATTTTTGTGCCTTTACATGATCAGTTATACTCATACTTTATCTTTTTTCATTTTGTGTCGCTTTAGTGTCATATTACCATCCTTATCCATCTTTCACAACATTTTTCAAACTATGTTAACTTATCTTTTATCTTCCTCGATCATACTCCAAGGTTGAGCAGTAGGTGGACCGAGCTCTTAACTGGCTGCAATGGTTCCGTTTGGTTTTGGTGACGGATTTCGGTTGGGTCTCAGGTACGGTTTTAAGTTGGTAAATATGGCATTTAGTAAAGATAAAATAAAATAAAATATATTTTTAAAATGACCGTTCACCGGTCAAGAGAAGGGGTTGCGGGCATTTTTTTTCCTTTGTACATGAAATTACGTACAAAACTATAAAAAGTACTCTATTAATGGTTATAACATCTATCACCATTACTCATCTTCAAGGACTAGTTACGACCAAGTGAAACTCAACATCTAGTCAAAATCTATATGAATTCATGACTTGATTAATAAATTAGTATAAATAGGTTGTTACCTCAATGAGCTTAAAAGAAATAAATGCCATATTTTATTACTATTATCTACCCAAAGACCCCAAAACAAAGTTCTCTAAAAAATATTGGTTTGCATCAATATATATCAATCAAATTTTGTATTTGTAAGTTGCATGAATATAAGAAGTAAATAAAAATTTGTTGAATTTTAAATAGTTGTAATACTAGATTCTACATATTTTTAGTTTATTGTCGATAACACCGATATCTCGGTGATATCTCGGATATCGGAGGTTGGACTAAATATCGGTCCACATATCGGTTGGAATATCGGAGCCGATATTATTGACGATATTTACCGATATATCGTCGATAATATCGGTATTTTTAATCTGGCCCTTTTTAAGGTGTTTTTGGCCCCCAAATCCCGATCTCGTTTAAAAAAGGTTGGCCCAAGAGCCCAAAAGTCCAAAAACCCAACGATAATATCGGTATTTTTAATCTGACCCTTTTTAACGATTCTTCAACCTGCAATCGCACTTTCTCCTTCAATCGGAACACCAAGCTGACCTGCAATCATCAATCGACAACTCCAAGCTGCAATCGATGACAACTCCAAGCTGCTGACTATTAATATTAATATTATATATATATATATATATATATATATATATATATATATATATATAACGGTGAGATTCAAATGCTAACCAATATTTATGTGATAACCATGATACTCACTTTCAATCATAGTGTTACGTATATGTATCAGTTATCATTATGTTAATGTTACATATATGTGAACACTATGTGTCATGTATGTGTACATTATTTGGTACGTATACGTAAGGCTCATCATTTACGTATTTACGTTCAAAATATTTATTCAAGATACTTAAATATTATTTTAACAATTAAAAGAAAAAGTAATTTTTAAATTATGTGATTGTTTTATAGTGGTTAGCACGGTTATCACATAAAATCCTGGTTAGCATTTGAATCCTTCCCTATATATATATATAAGTTTATGCATGATATAAAAATTATCGATATCTCACCGTGAAAACCGATATCTCAGATATCGGTCCTTGACCGATAAACGATATTTTTTCACATTAACTGCATAGTTTTTAATAGCCAAACTAAAATGCTCTATGATAAATTTTTTTATAGTTTAGGATAAATTAGAACGTAAGCGTAGTTGTAACACACCACTTTTAAAAACAAAACTTTAACGCGCGGAAGACTAAATCCCCAGAAATTTTTTTTTTTTTTTTTTTTTTTTTTTTTGACTCTCGCGTACCGCGAGGTATTTTGACCACCTCCCTCGCGTACCGCGAGGGAGTTCCAAAATAGCCCTCGCCGGATTTCCTTGTCTCTCGCGTACCGCGAGAGAAACCTCTCAGGTTCTTCGCGTACCGCGAGGCACCAGATTTCCAGTGAGTTTCCCCAGTTTCAGCAGATTTCCTACTTAACCATTTTTCCCATTTTTTTCAAACCCAACAACACCAAAACTCTCCCAACACCTGGGTTTTGACCAAAAACACATATGACCAAATAACATATCACCAAAACACAATTTAAGCATCAAATCACCATATACAAGTAATTTCCCAAAATCCTCAAAACCACCAAAAACATGTACGAGAACCCGCGATCACCTTGGACTTGACTTGGACTACTTCGGAGCTTTTCCTACAACCATATAAACATATCACCATTAGTAATGAGATATATATCATAACAATAAGTAATTTCTACTTATTTCATTCATTCACCCATTTTGACCCGTTTACATTCAAATTGATGATTGTTTGCATACCACTTGTATTTCACCTACAAGTTTCATTTACTCTTTACATTATCTTTTCATTTAAGACACAAAGGTCATAACATTCTTTCCATTCTTCATCTTGGTACATAGACCAAGATCTTACCCCATTTCCATTATGGTTCTTTGACCATAACCTCCCCCTTTTTCCATTATGATTCTTGATCATAACCTCCTCTTTTCCATTATGATTCTTTGATCATAACCTCCTCTTTTCCATTATGATTCTTTGATCATAACCTCCTCTTTTCCATTATGATTCTTTGATCATAACCTCCACATTTTCAATATAGTATTATAACCATATTCACATTCATACATACACTTATGCATAATCAATACTTTTCATGTATCATTCATACTATGCACAACATAACACATACATCACATATCACATTACTAAGTAAGTGCAAAGGCACTTACCTTGCGGATTTGAAGATCCCGCACTTCCTTCTAGTTTAGCAATTTGATTACCTAAACATATACACCTAGTTTAGTAATCTAAACATACATAAAAATTCACTTTAAAACTGAGTTCACACCCAATTTCCCATTTCCAACCCAAATTGACCCGTTTGGGTTATCCTCATAACCAAACACCCTCTTTCACCACAAACTCACCTACTTGAGTTTCATTAACTTAATCTTAACACTAATTCTTCTTTCAAAAATCATTATTAAGTTAATTTGGTGTTTGTTCAAGTGTCTAACATCTTAAAAACACTTATTCTTCATTAATTCAACATTCTAGCCTCATGATCCAAACACCCCAATTTTCACCATATGAACCCTAACTTCTCATAATCAAAATCAAAGGGTTCTAGGATGTAAATCATCATTCTTTAACTTTAGTTTAGCTAGATTATCAATAATCTAACACTAATTCATCACATGCATACTCGATTTTCGGATTTCTTCAAAACCCACCAAATATCACATTCAAAGTGAAATCAAAGGAAAGAAATCACTTACTTGATGTTAGGAGAGTGATGTGCAAGCCAAAACCCCCACAAATCAAACTCTAAATGCACGATTTGAGCTTCAATTGAGATTTCTCCTTTTTCTTCTCTTGAACATAAACGACCTCAAACACAAATGAGGTTTATTTTGACTTTTGCTAGTCAAAATGGCAGATTTTGCCATTTACACATTTGGCCCCTTAACTTCCATTTCACTCATTTCATTCCATAGTTAGTTAAAACTAACATAACTTCATTATTAACTTGAAACCCACTTATTTCAACTTATTTCATAAATATTATTTTCACCATAATATTTATTAAAATGCTTTATTTATTTGAAAACGAAACCCGGATTTTGGTTCGTTACAGTAGTTCATGCCTAAAATAATCGAGATCGAGCTCGTTAGGGACTGCTAAGCTTGAGTCAAGTCTAAATTATTGAGAAAGATTATAACAACCTGAAATCAGGATTATGAAGGACTAGTCCAAGAAAACGTCCGTCTAGAACGGAGCCGTAAATGACCAAGCCAAGGAATAGTACGAGCACACATATATGTATACTTCATACACATATACGTATCTACATACGTTTTTAGTAAATAATCTGCAAAGGGCTATTTAAGTATGAAAATATAACACATTTGCGCGATTTTGTTCATCAAAATTGTAAAAAAAATTAAAGGTTACCACCTTAGAATTTTCAATCCCTATTATAGATAATTAAACTTATCACGAAAATAAATTTTGAGGTTTCTAGATTATTAGTGTAAGAATATATGTTAAATAAACGTGGATGTATATTAAAAATTGTTTTTCTTATTCATGTTTTCCCAAAAATACAGAACGTTGTTTGTTTCCTGTGTCTCGAACTTAACAGAAAAATCAATGCTGTCCTTTTTGCGTCTAGTACCCACAAAATGATCGTTGCCCTCTGGATTTTTTGAGAGCCCAACTGTGTGATCTATTTTCCCAAAAGAATAGCCCCTTCCAATTATCATTTGAAACCAAAACCTAGTCGCTTTCTTTTACTTTGATTATTGTTGCACTGCTAATCGATTTTCCTTTATTCTATCTTTGTCCAACCACCGTGATTGTCGGATTCTTTTCCTCTTATTTGTTCCAATCGAAATACTTTCACTGATTTCAAGAGTCTGGTGCTCTGATACCAATTGTTGCCCAAAATAGATGAAATACACAACTGATCTAAGAAACATAAACCGATTTTGAATTGAATGTGAATTGTGATTACAGACTTCTTGACTTGGAACCCTATTTATAGTCAGTGTTGTTCCTTGTATCCTCGCCAACTAGGATTGTGACTTCTTATTGAAACATTTCTTACATCACATACGTATGCCACATGAATTAGTAGGTTACAGTCTTTGTTTTTTGACACACTGCTTTTGGATTTTATAGACCGGCCTGATGGATAACGCGGCTGACCGAGCTATGACCCGTAAGAGTTACACCTAGGGCAACGAACATTAAATCCACTTAACCTGCTTAACTGGTAATTACAAACTGTTAGCGAGATGATATATTTTTTATATATTCGTTAGACGCGAATTATTATTTATACTAGTTTATAAATAATAATTGTATATATATTGTTTTAATCTTTCATTAAAACAATTAAATGGGTTCGGACTTTTGCATCTTGTTTTGGACTATGGGCCCCGAAAACAATTAGTAGGGTTTATTATTATTATATAATAAACCTAATAATAATTGTTTCAAATCTAGAACAAGGAAACGGCCGCAAGAAACAAAGACAATTGATTTTGTTTTTTTCTTCTTCAAAACAAAGGCTATCGAAAGAAAGCATTCTACCTTTGTCACTTCTGCCCAAAATACCCAACAGTGGTATCAGAGCCTTGGTTACGACATACGAATCGGATTCGGTCTTTTAACCGGTTATAGATCACAAACTTTAACTTGTTTAAAGTTTCTGATCTAGATCTTTTTAGGGCAATTTTTATTTATTTATTTTGGTCAAAGTTTTTATTTATTTTATTGACCAAAAGGATTGCCCAGTTATTTGATTGTATTAAATATGTAAATCTGGCCTGACCCTGTCTTGTGTTTGTTTTCTGTTTTTGGTTTTATGGTTGATGGCTCAAAATTGTAATAGGTTAGCTTTTATGTTTTGGCCCACTTTGATGGCTCAAAGTTGTAATAGCTTAGGGTTTTATTTTTTTATATTTTATATAAATATTGTAAAGATAAAGACCCGAAGACAAAACAGAAGACGGAGACAGGATCTTGGATTTAGTGGAAGTCACACGGAACAACTAGATGCATGCACGAAGTTCATCCTTGTGGTTGTTTGTGTGTTGTGACCCCGTGACCTAGTTTGGTCTTGCTATTAGGCTCTAACAAGATCAAACACTTTTTCTTTGGCCATATGATTTACATATATTTTTGTGTTTGCTATTGTGGTTGCTTTTATCTTATAAATGTTATAACGTACCGACCAAATACCAAAATTTTCACAATCAAAATAATAACAAGTTCTAAACCTTTTTTACAACTTGTGGATACTTTATATTAAAACAAACAATTTGTTTTTAAAATAAATGATAACCAATAAAGTTGTGCAATTTAAACTGATTTTAAATTTTCAAAACAAATAACTTGATAGTTCATTTAAACTATTAACTTTTAATTGGTTAATTACATCGCGGCAAACTTAGTTTTAATAGGTTATTTAAAATTAAGTGTCCTGAGAAATGAAAGGGTTCATCATGTTGTCACGATCTAATATATAGTAAAACTGGCTTTTACATCACACGTATGATTTATCATTCGTTGTGTTTGACCCTATTCGGTAAACACTAAAATTAAATCCCATATTTAAAATCTTTAGTCTATGTCATCCTACTATAAAGAATACTTGAGGCATAACGTGAAACACTAGTGTTTGGAGCCACAGCACCGCACTTGGTGCGTAAACCTATCCCTCCAAGGTGCAAGGGTTTCGTTGACACATCCGGCCCTTCCACATGTACCTGTACTAGGGCGACTATTACTTTTCTCTCTAGTACATGCCCCAGCTGTATGGAGATCAAAAGTGGGCATAGATGAGGCTAAACGTATCAATGCATAGACAAGAGTTGTCTTAGCGGCCTCATACTCGAGAATTGTGCATTTTTCCACAATTGGCAATTATTGTTAGTCTGCCTAAATCACTTACTAATGTTGCGTGCCACAGCCGCCATTACTAATTGATATAACCAGATTCTCTATTCTTATTCTATTTTTGCCATGGGTCATTAATATAAGAATTTATTACATCCAAAATACTAATTAACCTTTAATTTGCTTATTTAACAAGATGTCTACTGAAAAAGGATCCCACTCGTCTTTCTCTCTCAAGTATTTGCTTGAGAATGAAAAATCGAATGACACCAACCTCATTTTGAACTCTCTCCCTGATTCTTATGACAACTTCGTAATGAACTTAAATATGAACACATGGGAGAAGACTATGCCCGAACTGCACGGCATGCAGGAAACGGCCGAGATGAGAATATCAAGTGAGACTAATCAAGAGTTGATGGTCAAATATGCTGGTGTTAACAAGCCCAAAACCAAGAAAAGGGGTTATAACAGCAAAGGTAAGAAGCAAGTTATTGTTGCTGCCAAGAATGCCACAAACAAAAACAAGCAAGTTGCAAAAGCACCCCCTCCTAAGGAGCGTCAGTGTTTTGAATGCAACAATAAGGGGCACTGGAAACGTAACTTCCCTGAATATCTAGCTAAGCTGAGATCGAAGAGAGAAAATGGTGAAGGCATCTCTTCTGGTATTTCTATCTATGTTATTGAACTTTTCACTATCTCTAGCGACACATGGGTATTTGATACCGGATGTGCTTATCACATCGTTAATGTATTGCACGAGCCTGAAAAGTGGAAGAAGCTGAAACAAGGCGACATGGAACTCATCGTTTGTGATAGGAAGAGAGTACCAGTTCCTGCAACTGGAACATTTCACCTTTCATGTCCTTCTGGCCTTGTAGTTATCTTAAATAACTATTTGTTTGCACCTGGTTTAACCAGAAACATTATTTCAGTTTCCTTATTGTTTGAACAAGGTTTTAAGTACGTTTTTAATGGAATTAATATTTCTACTTACTTAAATGATATTTTCTATTTTGAGGCTAAACCTCGAAATGGAATTTATGAGGTTGATGTTCAAACTAATAATAACATATACAATCTTTCTAAACGTATCAAATCTAGCATTAATGATACATTTCTATGGCATTGTAGACTTGGTCACATAAGCAAGGCCCGCATGAAAAGGCTCTAATCCGAAGGGATCCTTGAATCCACCGGACAAGAATCCTTTGAAGACTGCAAGTCTTGCTTAGCTGGCAAACTCACTAAAGGATCCTTCACTGGCATTGGTGAACGAGCCAAGGATCTACTAGGACTCATACACACTGATGTATGTGGCCCTTTCAGAACCATGTCTAGAAATCATGAAAGATACTTCGTTTCATTCATCGACGATTATAGTCGATATGCTTATGTCTATCTTATGAAACACAAGCATGAAACTTTTGAAAAGTTCAAAGAGTTTCAAAACGAAGTGGAAAACCAACTCGGTAAAACGATAAAGACACTTCGATCAGATCGAGGTGGTGAATATCTCAGCACAGAGTTCATAAATCATCTCAAGGAGCGTGGAATAGTTTCACAACCTACTAACTTAATGGCGTGAGCGAGAAGAGAAATCGAACCCTACTTAATATGGTTCAATCGATGATGTGTAGAACAAACTTGCCTCACTCCTTCTGGAGTTATGCTCTTATGACCGCCGCCCGCATTGTCAATCTGGCACCGACTAAGAAGGTAAACAAGACTCCATATGTGATATGGCATGGGTCTAAACCCAATCTGTCTTACCTTAGAGTATGGGGATGTGATGCATATGTCACCAGCGATTCTGATGACAAGCTCGATCCTAGAGGCGAAAAGGTCGTTTTCGTTGGATACTATAACAGAAGCGGATATTGTTTCTACCATCCTGATGCAAATGTTATTTCCATCAAAAGGAAGGCACACTTCCTCGAGAAAGAAATTCTTGAACGAGGAACTGGAGGTAATATAGTGGATCTTGTAGAAATTCGAGAACCACAAACAACCGCTGATGAAGTCGGAGCGTCTGAACAACAAGAAGTTGTTGCTGATGAATCAGACATAAACATAAGCGTTCGCAGAAGTGTAAGGACTCGCAAAGAACCTGACAGATACCTATGGCATCTTGATAGTACCGAGGTCCTATTAGTAGCCGAGTCTAATGACGAACCTACTAACTACAAATCTGCTATTTCAGATCCAGAATATGCAAAATGGCTAGAAGCCATGAACGCCGAGATGCAATCTATGCGTGATAATCAAGTCTGGGACTTGGTTGAGCTACCCCCCGAATCTCGGGCACTAGGGAGCAAATGGATTTTCAAGAGAAAAAATCGACATGCATGGAAATATACACACCTATAAAGCACGGCTAGTTGCGAAAGGTTTTACTCAGACTCAAGGCATTGACTATGATGAAACCTTCTCGCCCGTTGCTATGATCAAATCGATCAGGATATTGTTTGCCATAGCCGCGTACTATGACTACGATGTGACAATCCGGATTTTTCAGTTAATTCCGTTAACTATTCCGTTAAGTTTCTTATGAAAAACTTAACCCCGTTAATCAAATCTAACCCCAAGGACTAATTCGGTCACAAAATCAACTCAAAACTGCAGGGATTAGTTGTGTAAATATGCCAAATCGAATTGTTGACTTCCCAAAGTCAAAAATCGAATCAATTCAATTATGTTTGACTTTTTGAAGTCAAACTCATGTAAATCCAATCAAAACTAAAAATTTCAAATCGATTCTACGGAAATTGGAAACGTTAGCACTCAATTTTTATCTTTAACGGCCTTAATCATCAATTAAATCATCCATCATTAACACATTAATCGAATTAATGACGAATTATTTCGTAACCGTCGAAACCAATCCTAAATCGATCAAATTCGTTCTTGTCAGTCGAAATTCTTACGAATTACACACCCACGTACTTCAATCGAATTCTTCTGAACCTCCTGAGTATTATAATTTCGTCGGAGATGCGGCTGAACTTGCCGAAGACCAAGACACTTGGAGTCGGACCTCCATCTGATCGAGCTCTATCAGTTTGACATCATTAGAGGTAATTGATCATACCCACAGATTCGTTTTTACCCATATATTGAAAGCCCTATGATTATTGAGGCTTACATTATCAATTCGATCAAGATCACGACTCTAGGGTTCATCACAGACCGGTTTAATCGAACCCTAGTCTAGACGCAATCAAAATTCAATTAACCTATACAGTTTGATTCGCAATACCATGTTGTTTGAAAACCCTCTGTCAATTCGATGTCTTATTATCAAAATTGTTATAACCCGTAATCTAGGGTTCATGTGAAAACAAGTTATCGAATTCAATTCTAAACCGTATTTAAATCAAATTAAATCATACCATTAGACTCGTAATCTTCTGTAGATTGAAAGCCCTATGAAATCTCGGGCTTCTATCATCGAATTGATCTTGATCCAATAATTAGGGTTTGTTCTTGGTTCAAATTGGGGGTTTCGATCTTAAACATGAATTTGATACAATTAAACCACATCAACAGATTCGCAAGGTCTTGTTTAATAAAAGCCCCATCATTTCAACAACTTTTAATATCAAAATCGTTTAAATCGAATTCAGGTTCGTATCTAGGGTTTTCGGCTTTTAATTCGTGAAATAAACGACCAATTAACTAATGTTTTTACAATTAAACACACACACTGATTCGTAAAACCCCGTCTATCAAAACCCCTCTACTGTTTCGATCGATTAACACCGGAATCGATGGATCATAGCCGGGTTTCGATCGCGAATGGATTTGGGAAGAAAACCACTTGAACCTGGGTGTTAAAAGCAATGGGTCTCGGGTTTGTTTGCGGTAGCCTAGCGGCCGGGACTGGTTAGAGCTGTGTGCGTGTGTGGGAGAGACCCGGGTTCGAGGCCGGGCTCCCACAATTATTTTTAAACATTTTTCTGTTAATATTTAATTAATAAAAATCAAACCCTATAATATTATAATATTATACAAATGAGTTTTAGCCGGAAAACAACCCGTAGGCTCGGGTTTGAATTATTAACATATTTTTATATATTATACCCACTTTTTATAAATAATTTATTGTTATTATCCTCAAGTAAAAATAATATGTTTATATTATTTTAAGCCACAAATTCGTATAAAATAATACGTTTATTTTCAAACCGTGAGTCGTGTTATTTAATAATATATATTATTTCGTATCGTTTTACAACCTCGTGTAACATTTGAAACTAAATAATAATATAATTAGTTATATTATTTACTCGCATTGCAACGTTCATAAAAATAATATATTTATTATTTTGTACCACAAACGAGTAATTAGAATGTTCTTTCGAATCTAAAAATAATATATTAAATTATATTATTTTCCTAATTTTTGTGAATGACAAACACTCGATTATATTTATTATTATTTTTGTCATTCGTCGCGTGACGTATATATATATATCTTAATGATAAATTAAGGAATTCCTATCCCCGTGGACACGTTCGTTTACTCTTGAATATTAGAACGTTTCCTTAGGACGTTTCTCTTTCCGTGTCGCTGTCACAATTCCCAATTATTATCGTTCCTAATTTATATGTTTATAATTTTAGGACATTCGTAAGTCTTTTGAGACTTACACTCGTGGTTCCAATTTACTTCTAGTGTGAAACTACCTTCAACGCCATGCAGGTGAGTTTCACGGCCCCTTTTTACTGCTTTTAACTTGGGGGAGAAAACATGCTTAAACTGATTTTGTAGATTTTGTATTTCATATGCTATCAATGTTAAAGCTAAGTGTAACATGCTATCACAGAAAGTCCTCATCTTATTTCGAACCGTTAATATGGATCTTAGCGAGGTAATGTTTAGTAGTACTACCGGGTTTGACAAATCCCACCCGCGTTAGTCGCGCTAACTCGATTGGATATCGAACGGGTGAAATGTTAGCCTATTCACATGGCCAGTATTGATAGACCTGGCAGGAGGCAATAAACAAACAGTCAGTTTCGGTTGCGAGCACTTGAGCTAAAACATGAACATAGGTTAGCTACCTATAGATACATATTGAATGATCATAAATCTGGTAACGCCTACTTATTTATTTGAAACCTGTGAACTCACCAACCTTGTGTTGACACTTTTTCTTACATGTTTTCTCAGGACGCTAAGCTAAGACACAGGTGCACGTTAGGGCATGCATGGGATTCAACTGCTTTGCTTTGTGTCTATTTATGTTGATTGAATTATTATATTGTATTTTGTTTGGTTTGGACTTTTGAGACTTTTGGACTTTGGTTTTGGGCGCGTGTATTTTGCGCATTTACTTTCTTTACGCTTCCGCATTGATACTCTGATTTAAAAGATATTTTCATTTTGAGTCCCATGTAGAGTCGTTCAATGTAACTAGTGTCTGAGATCCTGGTTTGTCACTTCCCAAGACGGTAATACTCCGTTAGTTGAAATTGGGGGTGTGACATACGAGATATGACAAATGGATGTCAAAACCGCTTTCCTTAATGGGCATCTCTCTGAAGATGTCTATATGGTACAACCTGATGGTTTTGTTGATCCAAAATATCCTAATAGGGTATGTAAACTGAATAAGTCTATTTATGGACTCAAACAAGCATCTCGACGCTGGAATCTTCGTTTTGACCAAAAGTTCAAAGAGTTTGGTTTTGTCAAAAATAAAGATGAGCCTTGTGTTTACAGAAAGGCTAGTGGGAGCACTATATCATTCCTCATCTTGTATGTGGATGATATACTTATCATTGGAAACAACATCCCTATGCTTAACGATGTTAAACACCGGTTGGGAACTTGTTTTGCAATGAAAGATCTTGGAGAAGCAGCCTACATTCTAGGAATCAAGATCTACAAGGATAGATCTAAGCGGCTTCTAGGGCTTAGTCAAGGCACATACATAGACAAAGTCATGGCACGCTTTCATATGGAAAACTCCAAGAAAGGAGGTGTTCCTATGACTAAAGGCACCGTGCTGAACAAATCGCAATCTCCTTCAACGGACATTGAAACCAAGCGTATGGAAGCAATTCAGTATGCTTCGGCGATTGGTTCTATCATGTATGCTATGTTATGTACCAGGCCTGATGTCTCGTATGCTTTAAGCATGACCAGTCGTTTTCAGAAAAGTCCTGGCATTGCCCATTGGACTGCAGCCAAGAACATCCTAAAGTACTTGAGAAGGACTAAAGACATGTTCTTAATATTTGGAGGAGTGGAAGAAGAGCTCACTGTAAGATGTTACACTGACGCCAGCTTCCAAACTGACCGAGATGACTCTCGCTCACAATCAGGATTCATATTGATCGGTGTCGAAGGTACCGATCAAAGATAAAGAATTAGAGTGTCCTAATCACCTTAAACTAGTTAGGGTAAGAAGGGTGTCGAACCACGAAGAGTTTGTGGTCGGTGCTTAACTTCAATTGACAAAGTGATTTATGAAGTTGCAATGGGTCTTTCTGACCAAACACAAGCAATGATTTAGGTGAAATTAACAAATCCAACAAGCAATGGTTATCAACTAGCAAAACGATCACGAGTAATAAAGTAGAAAATAAACGGTTTAAGTTGTGAACAATAATTAAAAAGGAATCACACCCGGGTTTCAAGTTCACAAGTAATTAGGGATTATCACACCAACATATGAGTTCAAACAATCGAATGGTTATCCAAATCAAATTAACCAAATCTAACCAAGAACATCAACATTCATACATCATCGGCAAATAGTGTAAAACAATATTCACGAATGAAATCGAGACAAATGTATGCAATATAGAATTAGATTAATCAATAGATTCAACACAAATCAAAGTTCATAGCAATTATCATCTAACGGGGTTAATGGTGCAAGAATTTATCGACTCCCGTGAGTTCATAACCATACTAAACACAAAGATTCAAGTGTTTCAAACCAAACGATTACAAGAATTGTTTCTCAAAGCTAGCACATGATAAAACCCTAAAAACTTACAAACAATCCACCCGGGAATGATTACCGGTGGATTAGCCGCTCATGGTTGTGGAATTCATCTTTGGTTCTTCAATTTCTTGATACCAATCTTCAAGAATATGTTTCCTAGCCTCCAAGCACCCCAAGAACTGTTGTAAAAGTGGTGTTTTCGAATTTGGGGAAGAAACCCCCAATTAAACACCAAAATCGGCTGTTTCCCGAAAATTCGCGTCCAGAAAACGTAACCAGCGTAAGCCTATGCTGGGTTGGCGTAAGCTTACGCCGCCACACTAAAAGTTGCTGTGAAAGAAATGTTCTGGCGTAGGCCTACGCTGGGCGGCGTAAGCTTACGCTGGGTGGCGTAGGCTTACGCCAGGTCCTGAGTTTCTGCCCCGTTTTCTCCGTGTCTCTTCCGACTCTTGCATCTCTCACCTAATATCTTCCAAAATCATACTTTAAGCTTTCAACACCTGCACATGCATAGCTACACAAAACTTTTGTATTCCACATGTTAATTTACATAAATATAACATGTTACACCTTTTAATGCATAAAACTTTGGTCGCTTATCACATATTCACTCTAAACGGAGGAGCTATCTCCTGGAAGAGCTCCAAGCAGAGTGTGGTGGCGGATTCAACCACCGAATCTGAGTATATAGCTGCATCAGATGCTGCTAAGGAAGCTGCTTGGATGAAGAAATTCATTACTGACCTCGATGTGGTTCCGAGTATTCGCCAACCAATCGAGATACTTTGTTAATACACAGGTGCTATAACTCAAGCCAAAGAGCCCAAATCTCATCACAAAGCCAAGCACATTCTCAGAAAGTTCCACTATATATGGGAAATTGTGGAACGTGGTGACATCGTGATAAGCAAAGTAGACACAGATCAAAACCTAGCGGACCCGTTTACTAAGCCCATGACTCAGGACAAGCATGATCTTCACAGAGATGCTATTGGTCTTAGATTTGCTAGTGATATGTTTTGATTTAGTATTTTGAATGTGTGAACAATTAAACAGTTGTACTTTTAAATTCTTTTGGTTACTGATTTAAATGCAATTCTGAATTCTTACAACTGTGTTCGATTTTAATACGTTTAATCCATGAATCTTGTATTCTTAATCATCTGTAGTCGATCAGAATCGTGGGAACGACTCTGAATTAAGACTATTCTGAACTTGGACTCAAGTAGTTGACTACCAATTTCACAGACCTCATCTTGGATGACGGGATGTAACTCGCTTCAAATCATCTTCATGGATTTTAATCATAAGATGTTTTGATATTTGTATACTCATTTAGTATCCTCTGACTTGAGATGCATACTAGAACTTTCGTTTACCAAGGACTGTTCTTTAATCACTGTCAACCGTTGTCGCGTAACTGCAGTCATAAAGGCATTGGTTAGGAACAGATCTGAAGTTCAGTGGGAGTTGTATGTAGTCGATAAGGGATTTTGTACTCTTACATGATATGTAACAGTTAGACATCGTGGCGCCCTCGTGATTCAAACTGGTGAAGTGTAAGGCCTTACCCAAACTTATTGTGTGTTTGATTGGACCACTTTGATTCTTGATCGAGAACAATAATAATTGAACGCCATATGAGAATGAACTACATCCATGTCTCATTGATTCAATTGATGTCTTATACGGAAAGGATGAATGGCAACTATTGCCATAAGTATATTGTCTTGCTTTAGTTAGCTGTAACTAACACCAAGATATTTGGTTAATGACTTTAAAGCATCATACCTTGTTAGGGACAGCCATGTGCAGCTAGAGCGTCGCTGACTGTTTGCGTTGATTTATCGTGGATCGTCCAAGTGGGAGATTGTTGGATTTTATGGACCGACCCGATGGATAACGCGGCTGACCGAGCTATGACCCGTAAGAGTTACACCTAGGGCAACGAACATTAAATCCACTTAACCTGCTTAACTGGTAATTACGAACTGTTAGCGAGATGATATATTTTTTATATATTCGTTAGACGCGAATTATTATTTATACTAGTTTATAAATAATAATTGTATATATATTGTTTTAATCTTTCATTAAAACAATTAAATGGGTTCAGGCTTTTGCATCTTGTTTTGGACTATGGACCGAAAATAATTAGTAGGGTTTATTATTATTATATAATAAACCTAATAATAATTGTTTCAAATCTAGAACAAGGAAACGGCCGCAAGAAACAAAGACAATTGATTTTGTTTTTTTTTTCTTCAAAACAAAGGCTATCGAGAGAAAGCATTCTACCTTTGTCACTTCTGGCCACCAGCCCTGTCACCGTCCGCCGCCTTGTCCGACGATTCCTGGTGCCACCCGTTCTTGCATTTTGGTTCGTGATCTAGCATCGGCTCGTTGTACTTAGGTGTCTCAACCGGTTAATCATTAACCGAGGTATATCTTTCTTATTGGTAGTTAGATTTATATCTTATTCCGTATTCGTATGCTTTGTAACCCAAATCCTGTCGGGTTTCTATTTTGTGTTGAATCGGTTTCGTTCCGCTGCGTTTTAATAATTACTAAATAGTTATTATTAATCTATAATTACTTATCAACCGTTTTTTGATAACTAATCTAACTGATCACCACTGACAAAATCCCCAACAACTACACCCTAGACTTTACATACATATTAAAATACATACTAAAACATTGTTTCTGGTAGTTACACTATTACCCCTAAACTTTAGCTTTAACAATGAATGGGATTAACTCCACAACAAATATCACGTGAGAGAAATTACCAAAAGGTTGTTCAAATTATTCGAAAGTTGCCACAACCATACACCTTGAAACATAAACCACATATAACTTGTCTTGATTAGCTAATAACTAAGAGAAATTGTACAACATCATAAGTAAATTACCAAGAAAAAAAGAGCCATTTAGAAAGAACATGTCTCCATGAGCTTAACAAATTCATCAAAATCAATGAGTTCATCCCCATTGATATCAAACCCTTTGATCATATTTCTGCATGCCTCCAACTTGACCTTTTCTGGTTTTCCAAGATTGCACGACACTCTCTGCAACTCAAACGCATCTATGAACCCATCTGAGTTCACATCAAACACATCAAAAGCTGCCTTAACTTCACCCAAACTTGGTTCCTCGTCATCAAACACAGACAAAATGTCGATACTGGCATCATGACTGCAACAATGTTGGATCCCTAATTGTCCCATGACCATGTTTAGCTCCTCAAGGGTCAGAAACTCTTTGTTGATGGTCTCTTTTAGGTCAGGTGATGTGGGAGTCGTCCTTAACTTTCTCAATGAGACCGAAAAATGGTTCAATAGAGAGTGAGCCGAAGCTCGAAGGCGGGATTTCAACAAAACTTCACAATTGTTCATTTTACAAAATGCAATTTTGAAGGCTAGAAGTATAGAAGATGAAAATCTTTTCATGGGTGTTATCTCCAATTTGAATGTGGATGTGCTTGATGTCGTTTGGATATATAGACATATTATTGTGTGCGAATATGCTATATGCATGGCAGCATTGTTTACGTTTTATTCACAACAAGATTTCTTAGAAATTATGTAGGAAAATCATGTCGAGAACAACAACTCTCTAGAAAAAAAAAACATAGAATTAAATGGTGGACCCAGAAATGATGAGTCAACCAGTTGACGTAGTGATTGACTTGGAAAGCCAACACCAAAAACACTATGTATTTTCTATGAAATTGAGTGAAACCTAAACCATAAACCCATGCACACTACTTTAGCTTGTAAATTGGTTTTACGTGTGTGTCTATATAATATATAATACTAGTATTAAACCCCGTTTAACACAAGGGGTGAAACGTTAATATTATATTGATAAATATGTTAACACATTTTTTTATACAAATTTGATATCAAACTTAGTTAAAAAAAACTACCACTTAAATATTAGCAAACTTTATTCTAACACATATTTATTTAAAATATAAAAGTAGTATTTTTAAATTTTATACATAAAATTAAAATTTTGGTTTTTCAGTGATAAAATTTTAAAAACTCGTTTTTGGATAATAAACTTGTAAAACTCATTTTTTTTAAATATCCTTTTTTTATTCTTTTTTTTTAAATATTCACTTTTGATGATAAATTTAAAAAATATATATGAGTCAATGGTTATAATGATGAAATTGATTTGGTAAAATGTTTATTTATGTAGTCTTTTAAAAAAAAAGCTAAATATGAAAATATTGAATAGAAGATGTAAATGTGGTTTTGGGGGGAAATGAATGTGAGGATGATTATGGTGTTAACAAGTGGCGCAAAATTTAGTTTTTTTATTATAATAGGGATTGTTAAACCATTTCCATGTGAAGCGTACGAAGCCACCAGAATCCGACACGTATATTGGGTAGACGGTATTTGCGTCATAAATAAAATTATACGCTATAATCACGCTAAAGATATATGTTAAATAATAATAGTAGACATCTCATGCAAGTAATAAGACAAACACACACGCTAAAAATATACACTAGCCAAACATACACATTAAAGATATACGTTATGTAATTACGTAAATTATTATACTCATATATTACGCTAGGTAAATACAAGCTACTTATTACGCACATCAAAACATTTAAAAAATAATATGTTTTATGAAAAAAATTATATTATATATCTATACAATACTTAAACTATTGATAATGACTTTATAAAATAACTTTTTTTAATAATAAAGTATATAAAAGTTATTTGAGTTTTAAAAAACTGTAAACAAAATAAAAATCAACAATATTGATATTTTCATTTTACCCCAGCCAAATTTTTTTTATTGATTTTATTTTGTACATGGGACACCCCTGAAATCATAATAATTAATATATAGATCAATGGGCCGTTACTTCGCGTCTCACCCAAAATTTACCGTATATTTGATGATGGGTGTGTGGGAGGTAGTTCTCGCACCAAAAAATTATTTTATTTTGACGAGTTCTCGTAATATTTAGGAGTTTTCAAATGATCTGCCCCGAATGATCTCTTGATAAACTTATAAATACTTGAGAATCACGAGAACTTGCGTAAAAAACAATCGAAACAAATTTTTTATTTTTACTATCTTTATTATTAAAATACAACATAAAAAATAGTTATCTCTATAGTTAATTCATCTCTCTCCTCTAAATTATTTTTAAAAAAATGTGTACACATGTATAATAGTAAAAACTTACACATATGTAAATAAATACTAAGCTTATACATGTGTATATTATTTTTAATATATAAACAAATATAAATTTATATATATATATATATGTATATATATATATATATATATATGATTAGGTTCAGGTAAAAAAGATTTTAATTGTAAAAATGATAAGAAGGATTTAGGGCCATTAGATCAAACTATAGAAAAGATTTAATGGTTGAGATTAAATTATAGGAGAAAAAGTTGTTGGAAGTGTATTTTAGTCTTGACCACTTTTGTTGACTTTTTATCAAGTTCCCTCCCTCATTTTTAAACGTTCATAACTTTTACATACGGCATTATTTTTTTAAAAAAATTACACCATAAAAACGAGCGTTTTTTTATCTTTAAAACGAGTATAGTGTCGTTATAAACAAAAAAGAATTTTTTTTTACGTTTTCCAGCTCATTGTGTAATTAGTCAGGTCAATGTGTAATACAAGTTCATTGTGTAATACAAGTTCAATGTGTAATACAAGTTCATTGTGTAATACAAGTTCCCTGTGTAATACCACGTCTGGTCATTGTATAATACAAGTTCATTGTGTTATATGTATTTATCATTGTGTTTTACGTTTTCCAGCTCATTGTGTAGTTAGTCGGGTCATTGTGTAATACAAGTTCATCGTGTAATACAAGTTCATTGTGTAATACCATGTCTGGTCATTGTGTAATACAAGGTCATTGGGTAATTAGTCAGGTCATTGTGTAATTAGTCAGGTCACTGTGTAATACAATTTCATTGTGTAATACAAGTTCATTGTGTTATATAAGTTCATTGTGTTATATGTATTTATCATTGTGTTTTACGTTTTCCAGCTCATTGTGTAATTCGCTCATTATTGTGTAATTCGCTCAAATATGTCAGGTCATTGTGTAATATGCTCATTGTGTAATATCAGGTCTGATCATTATGTAATATCAGACCTTGTATTACACATTGACCTGGTATATTACACATTGACCATTATACCCTCCTTTTAAAAACAATAAAATGACACATGTCAAGCTTAGAATCCTTCTTACTCTTCTTATTTTTAAAACCCTTTTTATTATAACCTAACCCTATATATATACATATAAATACATTTTGTGTTATATTATTATTATTTTAATACTATTATTTCCCATGGGGAATAGTAGCTTTTTTGGTTTTTCATTTTTTCACAAAACTTATTTTTTTATACATTTGCCACATAAAAAGTTTTTTTTTCTTTTTTCTCAAAAGTTCTTTTTCCGTAGATTTACAACAAAATATAAATTAAGTAAACTTTAGTTTATTTTTTATTTTTCCTCAACTTTAGTTTTTTATAAAATTGTAATAAAAGTTCAATGCGTTTATTTTTTAGTAAAGTTAGGTTCAATGGGTTTATTTTTTTTGTAAAGTTTGAGAGCTTTTTTTTATTCACGCTTTTAACCTGTTTTATTTTTATAATAGTCTGATTTATTTGTAATATTTTTTGTTCGTTAACTTTTTTACTTTTGTTTTTTTTGTCAGGAGTCCGAGTTTTTTTTGTATCGTACGTTATAACGAGTCTGTGTTTCGACTAGGTTTTATCTTCATACACAAACCGAACCGATAACTATCAAACTCCCACCGCGTAACGCGGGGGAAAAATCTAGTTATGATTATAAAGGTAATAAAAAATGTTTTAATTTGTTTTTTTAAGAGTTCTCACAGATAATTGATAATTGCATGTTGAGTGATTGAAAAAAATGTAGTTAAAGAAATGCTCAAATTGTAATTTTTTAAAATTGGTGTATGTTAATAGGCTATGTTATTATATAAATATAACTATAATCTATATCTATACTATCTAATAAATAAAGGCTTTTTATGTCACATGTCACCTCCATATTCAAACTTATTATTTTTTTCTCGACTCTCTCTCCTATTAAATACATTTTTATCTTTTAATAATAATAATATATTAAAAAATACTAATTATACTAATAAAACATATTTATTTAAATTATCTTTTATCATAAAAAATTTTAAAATCTAATTATTTAACTTTTATTTTCAATCAAGTAGTAAATAAAAGTCAAATTATATTAAATAGTAATTAATGTATTTTCAAAACTCAATTATATAGTAATTTTTACATATTTTGAATTTTATTTTTTATCCTTAATATATGTAATACACTTTTACACCGGTAAATTAAATAATAAATTAGTCAAGTCGGGCACGGGCTTAAAAAACTACTCATGATGAGCATGAGCTTATCTCTCATGTTTAACAAGTTCGAGCTTAGTCTTAACCCTTACGGACCTTTGCTCTTTCACTTTTTTTTTGGTGAAATGGGGTAAACCGTCCGACAGAAAGCTAGTTTATGCATAAAAAGTAGGGATGTGCATGAGTCGATTTTGGGATAAAACAAAACCCAAAACCAAACCAAAAACCGAAAGTTCAGTTTTGGATTTTTTAAAACCGTTTGGTTTCGGTTTTTTCGGTTTCTATTTTTTCGGTTTCGGTTTTAAAACCAATTGGGCTTGTATTTTTTGGGGGTAAAAGAAAAATAGCCCAAAATAATGAACTTGGTTTGAAAATTTTAACCTAAATTATTTTTATTAACTAATGATTATCACACATTTGGAATAAATATTTTGGACTACAAAAATTATTAGTTAAAAAACATTATAATTTATAAATTCAATAAATATAAATAATAATGTACTATAAATGCAAATACGTGTAACACAAATAGGTATACACTTTTAACATATAAGCACATAACACAATATACTATATATTATGTAACGTGAATTCACATAATATATAATTTAAGCATATGTATATGTTCGGTTCGGTTTTTTCGGTTTTCAAAAAATACAAAACCAAAACCAAACCGTAATTTTCGATTTTGAAAAAATACAAAAACAAAACCATCAGTTTTAGTTTGGGTCGGCTTTTACGGTGCGATTTTCGGTTAATTCGGTTTTTTCTCACCCCTAATAAAAATAAAAACTTGTAAATCTAAATGATTAATTGCAACTTTAAGAAACCTTAATGAACAAACAATTACAAAACAACTCCTTAATACAAAAAAAAACTGTACCAATCTCTTCTCACGATTCACGTGATTCCACTAATGATTCTTCATTCAAACCCTCTTCTTCACCTGCTAATCCACCATTACCAACCGCTAATGCTACCCAAACTTCCCTTCTTCGTCTTCTCCCACTTTCATCCCCAATTTTCTTATCCAAATCATCCGCCGGCATCTTATAAACAGGACAAGATCCATGAATTCTCAACCATCTATCCACACAACCACCGTGAAACCTATGCTTACACGGCATCTCCTTTGCCACGTCACCAATCGCCCATTCTTCCAAACAAATCGCACACTCACCGCCTAAACTTTCAATTTCATCTGCGCCTTTCACTTCCACCACCGGCATACCGTCGATCGATGCTTGCGACGCCGGCGGCTGACCTTCCTTTGTGACGAGACTGTTCAAAACGGAATCGAAACTCGAACCGTTTCCTCCGATCACCGTCATCTGCTGAGTCAGCGGATTGATCAGGATGATTCGGTCAATCGACTGACGGTTCATGGATTCGAGATCCGGATTCTCGGAACTGTGATTCTGATCCGGTTCGGATCCGGCGGTGGCGAAGGCGGCGAGCAACGGCATGGCGATTAGTCTCTGGATTAAAGTAGAGACCGATACGTCTGCTTCGGAAGCCATCGGAGGAGTGATTTCACGTTCTAGTGTGTGTTACTGTGTGTGAGATGATCGGAATTGTAATGAGTGAAGATTGAAATTGGAAGATGAATTAAAGTGGAAGGGGAAAGGTGTGGAAGGATCTGGAATGTTTGGGCGTACAGGTGTTGTGCTAATATACGCCAGACGGTTAGGCTATTGTGCGCTGCCGTCTTTTAGATGGATAAACTACAGGAAGATATTTCCAGAAGTGAGACCATGTGCTGTGTGGAGTTTCGTTGATGTAGAAAGTTCTAGTTGTTAATTTTTTAATCAACAAGATAATGCCACTATATTATAATTAATTTAAAATATATTTAAATAGACATAAAACTTTTGAATCATGGTTAGATTTAAAAGATTAAAATAAATATATTTTCCTATAAAAAAGGAGTCTATTAGGGGTGTTCATCGATTCGGTTAACGGTTTGTTCGATTTATTTGATTTGGTTTGTTCGGTTTTGATTTTTTTTAAACCTTATCCGTTAACCGAACCGAATTGGAAACTTTTCTAACTGAATCGAATAAACCGAATTCAAAAGGAAAGTATATCCGAATAAACCAAATAAATCGAATAAACCGAACCAAATTGGAAATATGTCTAACCAAACAAACCGAATTAAAAAAAGATATATCCGTTAACCGAACCAAAAACTGAATTCGCAATTCGGATACGATTAATAACCAAACCGAATTCATAATTCGGTTCGGTTTTTTTCGGTTACGGATACGATTAGGATTTTGGTTTTCGGTTTTTTTGCACACCCCTAGAGTCTGCTATTGGGCCATGAAGATTTGCTATCTGGACAAGTCACCAAAGGCTATACGTCTCATGTAGGTCAATACGGGGCGTATAGTCTCTAACATTAAAAAACAGACTTGCAGGTGTCAGTTGTTGCTTGGCGGCTGAGCTATACGTCCCATATAGGCTATACGACCCATATAAGTCTATATGTCACCTATTTTTTTCCAAACTCAAGCAAACTTTGATTTGTATAGGGTCGTATAGGCCTATATGAGGCGTATAGCTCAGCCGTCAGACAATAACTAACACTTGCATGTCTGTTTTTTAAGGTTATGAGCTATACGCCCCGTATTAACCTATAGAAGACGTATAGCCTTTGACGACGTGTCCAAATAGCAAAGCTCAATGTTCCAATAGAATTTCCCTAAAAAAATAGTTAAACGTTTTCTTTTATTAGTTTTTCTCATTGCCAAACACTGTCATAGAGTATCAAGTTCAACATATAATCTACAAGAAAATACTTTATAAAAAAGTTCGTAACCTAAACTGGCTAGAGGTCCAACTCTAGTGCAACTGGTCCGACATCCAATCTAAATCCTATTTTTACACCAATGTATCATACTCTGTAAGTGTTGATTAGAGATGATAAACGAACCCGAACCTGATGGGTAAACCCGAAACGTTTGGGTGGCTCTCCGGGTATGAGACGGTGATACTAATTTTAAAAAATTTCATAGATATGCGATGAGTATGGTATTAGATGATACCCAACCCGATTACCTGAAGATAAATACTTTTTTTTAACATACTTGTTAACATTTTATTTTTATTTTCTTTTATCCTTGAGTAATAAAGTAATTAACTAATAAACTAGTTTTTAGCTTTATACTTCTAATTTCTTTGGGCAATAAATTATATAAAAATTAAAATACTAAGAAGTATTTTTAAAAATCTCAACGAGTAATTTTTAATACGCTAACGGTTAGACTCAACACTCACGTGTATAACTATACCCAACCAGTAATTACCTGATACATAACAAACGAGTATAAAACACAGTATTACAATCATGTAGAAAACTGAAATTACAAATACACTCAAGTCCTAGGACCAAATTCCACTATATAAAAACACGAGGGCATAAACTAAAAATTTAGAAAAGATGGAGGGCAGTAACAACCAATAACCGACGGTTAGACATCTCTACATTAACCGCTAATCCAAAATTTAAATCAAACAGTTAACCGCTAACACGCCATAAAACCTCCAATCCCATCTCATTTCTCCAAATTCTTAATTCCCACCGTCAAAATGGAACCATCCGACGAATCCGGCATCCGAATCTACACCCCATCCCCCCAAATCAACCACCCTTCACCATCGCAATCCACCACCCCCGGCAGCGTCCGTAAAACCCTCCAAAAAACCCTCTCAAAAAGCGTCCAAAAAACCCTCTCAAAAACCTCACTTCTCGTCAACTTCCTCCCCACCGGAACTCTCCTAACATTCGAAATGGTCCTCCCGTCAATCTACGGCAAAGGCCAATGCTCCACCGTCGCCACCCTCATGATCAACCTCCTCCTCGCCATTTGCACCTTCTCATGCTTCTTCTTCCACTTCACCGACAGTTTCCACAGCCCCGACGGCAAGATTTACTACGGCTTCGTCACGCCGTCGGGGTTGAAAGTGTTTAAACCGAGTGCAATGATTGAGGTGCCGAATGACGAGAGGTATAAAGTCGGGATAACGGATTTTATACACGCGGTTATGTCGTCTATGGTGTTTATATCGATCGCGTTTTCGGATCATCGGGTTACGGATTGTTTGTTTCCGGGTCATGCTAAGGAAATGGATGAAGTGATGCAAAGTTTCCCGTTGATGGTTGGGATTGTGTGTAGTGGTTTGTTTCTTATGTTTCCGAATACCCGGTATGGGATTGGATGTTTGTCGGCTTAGTGATTATTGTTTTATTTGTGTATGTGAATGCTATGTCTGTTTGTACTTTCTGCATTATTAGTTGTACCCATTTCATAGTTGAATTGAATCAAGTTGAGATCTAGAAAGAAAGATTTGAAGTTAAACTTGGTTAACTTTGTTAACATATTTTTGGTTATGCTTGAGTACTAAAATCAAAATGTGAAACTAGAGGTGTACAAAAAAATCGGTGTGGGATAACCAACACGAACTTATGTTTAAACCGGTTGCAAATTGGTTCGTCAATCACCGGTTTAAAATCTATAAACTAAAACCGGTTTAACCCGAGCCGAACCGGTCAAAATTTTATGGGGGTTGGTAACATTTCATTGGGGTTGGTCGAAATTATACCACATACATAACAAATAAAAGATTTTTTAAAAAAGGTTGGCTCAAGAGCCCAATAGTCCAAAAACCCATCGATAATATCGGTATTTTTAATATGGCCCTTTTTAACGATTCTTCAACCTGCAATCCCACTTTCTCCTTCAATCGGAACACCAAGCTGACCTGCAATCATCAATCGACAACTCCAAGCTGCAATCGATGACAGCTCCAAGCTGCTGACTATTAATATTATATATATATATATATACGGTGAGATTCAAATGTTAACCAATATTTATGTGATAATCATGATAATCACTCTCAATCATAGTGTTACGTATATGTATCAGTTATCATTATGTTAATGTTACATATATGTAAATACTATGTGTCACGTATATGTACATTATTTGGTACGTATACGTAAGACTCATCATTTACATATTTACGTTCAAAATATTTATTCAAGATACTTAAATACTATTTTAACAATTAAAAGAAAAAATAATTTTTAAATTATGTGATTGTTTTATAGTGGTTAGCACGGTTATCACATAAAATCCTGGTTAGCATTTAAATCCTTCCCTATATATATATATATATATATATATATATATATATATATATATATATATATATATATATATATATATAAGTTTATGCATGATATAAAAATTACCAATATCTCACCGTGAGAACCGATATCTCAGATATCGGTCCTTGACCGATAAACGATATTTTTTTCACATTAACTGCATAGTTTTTAATAGCCAAACTAAAATGCTCTATGATAAATTTTTTTATAGTTTAGGATAAATTAGAACGTAAGCGTAGTTCATGCCTAAAATAATCGAGATCGAGCTCGTTAGGGACTGCTAAGCTTGAGTCAAGTCTAAATTATTGAGAAAGATTATAACAACCTGAAATCAGGATTATGAAGGACTAGTCCAAGAAAACGTCCGTCTAGAACGGAGCCGTAAATGATCAAGCCAAGGAATAGTACGAGCACACATATATGTATACATCATACACATATACGTATCTACATACGTTTTTAGTAAATAATCTGCAAAGGGCTATTTAAGTATGAAAATATAACACAGTTGCGCGATTTTGTTCATCAAAATTGTAAAAAAAATTAAAGGTTACCACCTTAGAATTTTCAATCCCTATTATAGATAATTAAACTTATCACGAAAATAAATTTTGAGGTTTCTAGATTATTAGTGTAAGAATATATGTTAAATAAACGTGGATGTATATTAAAAATTGTTTTTCTTATTCATGTTTTCCCAAAAATACAGAACGTTGTTTGTTTCCTGTGTCTCGAACTTAACAGAAAAATCAATGCTGTCCTTTTTGCGTCTCGTACCCACAAAATGATCGTTGCCCTCTGGATTTTTTGAGAGCCCAACTGTGTGATCTATTTTCCCAAAAGAATAGCCCCTTCCAATTATCATTTGAAACCAAAACCTAGTCGCTTTCTTTTACTTTGATTATTGTTGCACTGCTAATCGATTTTCCTTTATTCTATCTTTGTCCAACCACCGTGATTGTCGGATTCTTTTCCTCTTATTTGTTCCAATCGAAATACTTTCACTGATTTTAAGAGTCTGGTGCTCTGATACCAATTGTTGCCCAAAATAGATGAAATACACAACTGATCTAAGAAACATAAACCGATTTTGAATTGAATGTGAATTGTGATTACAGACTTCTTGACTTGGAACCCTATTTATAGTCAGTGTTGTTCCTTGTATCCTCGCCAACTAGGATTGTGACTTCTTATTGAAACATTTCTTACATCACGTACGTATGCCACATGAATTAGTAGGTTAGAGTCTTTGTTTTTTGACACACTACACCCTAGACTTTATATACATATTAAAATACATACTAAAACATTGTTTCTGATAGTTACACTATTACCCCTAAACTTTAGCTATAACAATGAACGGGATTAACTCCACAACAAATATCACATGAGAGAAATTACAAAAAGGTTGTTCAAATTATTCGAAAGTTGCCACAACCATACACCTTGAAACATAAACCACATATAACTTGTCTTGATTAGCTAATAACTAAGAGAAATTGTACAACATCATAAGTAAATTACCAAGAAAAAAGCCACCATTTAGAAAGAACATGTCTCTATGAGCTTAACAAATTCATCAAAATCAATGAGTTCATCCCCATTGATATCAAACCCTTTGATCATATTTCTGCATGCCTCCAACTTGACCATTTCTGGTTTTCCAAGATTGCACAACACTCTCTGCAACTCAAACGCATCTATGAACCCATCTGAGTTCACATCAAACACATCAAAAGCCGCCTTAACTTCACCCAAACTTGGTTCCTCGTCATCAAACACAGACAAAATGTCGATACTGGCATCATGACTGCAACAATGTTGGATCCCTAATTGTCCCATGACCATGTTTAGCTCCTCAAGGGTCAGAAACTCTTTGTTGATGGTCTCTTTTAGGTCAGGTGATGTGGGAGTCGTCCTTAACTTTCTCAATGAGACCGAAAAATGGTTCAATAGAGAGTGAGCCGAAGCTCGAAGGCGGGATTTCAACAAAACTTCACAATTGTTCATTTTACAAAATGCAATTTTGAAGGCTAGAAGTATAGAAGATGAAAATCTTTTCATGGGTGTTATCTCCAATTTGAATGTGGATGTGCTTGATGTCGTTTGGATATATAGACATATTATTGTGTGCGAATATGCTATATGCATGGCAGCATTGTTTACGTTTTATTCACAACAAGATTTCTTAGAAATTATGTAGGAAAATCATGTCGAGAACAACAACTCTCTAGAAAAAAAAAACATAGAATTAAATGGTGGACCCAGAAATGATGAGTCAACCAGTTGACGTAGTGATTGACTTGGAAAGCCAACACCAAAAACACTATGTATTTTCTATGAAATTGAGTGAAACCTAAACCATAAACCCATGCACACTACTTTAGCTTGTAAATTGGTTTTACGTGTGTGTCTATATAATATATAATACTAGTATTAAACCCCGTTTAACACAAGGGTGAAACATTAATATTATATTGATAAATATGTTAACACATTTTTTTATACAAATTTGATATCAAACTTAGTTAAAAAAACTACTACTTAAATATTAGCAAACTTTATTCTAACACATATTTATTTAAAATATAAAAGTAGTATTTTTAAATTTTATACATAAAATTAAATATTTGTTTTTTCAGTGATAAAATTTTAAAAACTTGTTTTTGGATAATAAACTTTTAAAACTCATTTTTTATCCTTTTTTTTAAATGTTCACTTTTGATGATAAATTAAAAAAAAATATATATGAGTCAATGGTTATAATGATGAAATTGATTTGGTAAAATATTTATTTATGTAGTCTTTTTTTTAAAAAATGAGCTAAATATGAAAATATTGAATGGAAGATGTAAATGTGGTTTTTTTTTGGGGGGGGGGGGATGAATGTGAGGATGATTATGGTGTTGACAAGTGACACAAAATTAGTTTTTTTTTATTATAATAGGGATTGTTAAACTATTTCCATGTGAAGCGTACGAAGCCACCAGAATCCAACACGTATATTGGGTAGACAATATTTGCGTCATAAATAAAATTACGCTATAATCACGCTAAAGATATATGTTAAATAATAATAGTAGACATCTCATACAAGTAATAAGACAAACACACACGCTAAAAATATACACTAGCCAAACATACACATTAAAGATATACGTTATGTAATTACGCTTTGTAATTACGTAAATTATTATACTCATATATTAAATACAAGCTACTTATTACGCACATCAAAACATTTAAATAAGAATATGTTTTATGAAAAAAAATATATTATATAGCTATACAATACTTAAAATATTGATAATGACTTTACAAAATAACTTTTTTTTTGTAATAAAGTATATAAAAGTTATTTGAGTTTTAAAAAACTGTAAACAAAATAAAAATCAACAATATTGGTCATTTTCATTTTACCCCTCCCAAATTTTTTTATTGATTTTATTTTGTACATGGGACACCCCTCAAATCATAATAATTAATATATAGATCAATGGGCCGTTACTTCGCGTCTCACCCAAAATTTACCGTATATTTGATGATGAGTGTGTGGGCGGCACTTCTTGCACCAAAAAATGTATTTTATTTTGACAAGTTCTCGTAATATTTAGGAGTTTTCAAATGAACTGCCCCGAATAATCTCTTGATAAACTTAAAAATACTTGAGAATCATGAGAACTTGTGTAAAAAAACAATCGAAACAAATTTTTTATTTTATTTTTATTATCTTTATTATTAAATACAACATAAAAAATAGTTATCTCTACAGTTAATTCATCTCTCTCCTCTAATTTATTTTTTTTAAAATGTGTACACATGTATAATAGTAAAAACTTACAAATATATAAATAAATACTAAGCTTATATATATAAATATAAATTTGTAGATATATATATAAATACATTTTATGTTATATAATTATTATATTATTATTATTTTAATACTATTATTTCCCATGGGGAATAGTAGCTTTTTTTTGTTTTTCATTTTTTCACAAAACTTATTTTTTTTATACGTTTGCCACATAAAGTTTTTTTTTTCTCAAAAGTTTTTTTTTCAATAGATTTACAACAAAATATAAATGAAGTAAACTTTAGTTTATTTTTTATTTTGCCTCAACTTTAGTTTTTTATAAAATTGTAACAAAAGTTCAATACGTTTATTTTTTTAGTAAAGTTAGGTTCAATGGGTTTATTTTTTTTGTAAAGTTTGAGAGCTTTTTTTTATTCACGCTTTTAACCCGTTTTATTTTTATAATAGTTTCGTTTATTTGTAATAATTTTTGTTCGTTAACTTTTTTACTTTTGTTTTTTTGTCAGGGGTCTGGGTTTTTTTTTTTTGTATCGTACGTTATAACGAGTTTGTGTTTCAACGTAGGTTTTATCTCCATACACAAACTGAATCGATAACTACCAAACTTCCACCGCGTAATGAAGGGGGAAAATCTAGTTATGATTATAAAGGTAATAAAAAATGTTTCAATTTATTTTTTTGACGAGTTCTCACAGATAATTGATAATTGCGTGTTGAGTGATTGAAAAAAATGTAGTTAAAGAAATGCTCAAATTGTAATTTTTTAAAATTGGTGTATGTTAATAGGCTTTGTTATTATATAAATATAACTATAATCTATATCTATAATATCTAATAAATAAAAGCTTTTTATGTCACATGTCGCATTCATATTCACACTTATTATTTTTTTTCTCACCTCTTTTTTCTATTAAATACATTTCTATCTTTTAATAATAATAATATATTAAAAAAATAATAATATATTAAAAAATACTAATTATACTAATAAAACATATTTATTTAAATTATATTTTATCATAAAAAAACTTTAAATTCTAATTATTTAACTTTTATTTTCAATCAAGTAGTAAATGAAAGTCAAATTATATTAAATAGTAATTAATGTATTTTTAAAACCCAATTATATTATAATTTTTACATATTTTAAATTTTATTTTTTATCCTTAGTATATATAATAAATTCTATCTTTTAATAATAATAATATATTAAAAAAATAATAATATATTAAAAAAATACTAATTATACTAATAAAACACATTTATTCAAATTATATTTTATCATAAAAAAACTTTAAAATCTAATTATTTAACTTTTATTTTCAATCAAGTAGTAAATAAAAGTCAAATTATATTAAATAGTAATTAATGTATTTTCAATACCCAATTATATTATAATTTTTACATATTTTGAATTTTATTTTTTATCCTTAGTATATATAATAAATTTTTACACCGGTAAATTAAATAATAAATGAGTCAAGTCGGGCACGGGTCGGTTTTGGGATAAAACCCTTACGAACCTTTGCTCTTTAACAAGTTTAACAAGTTCGAGCTTAATTTTAACCCTTACAGACCTTTGCTCTTTCACCTTTTTTTTGGTGAAATGGGGTAAACCGTCCGACAGAAAGCTAGTTTATACATAAAAAGTAGGGTTATGCATAGGTCGGTTTCGGGATAAAACCAAACCAAAAACCAAAAATTCACTTTTGGATTTTTTAAAACCGTTTGGTTTCGGGTTTTTCAGTTCGGTTTTAAAACTAATTGCGCTTGAATTTTTTAGGATAAAAGAAAAATAGCTCAAAATAATGAACTTGGTTTGAAATTTTGACCTAAATTATTTTTATTAACTAATGATTATCACACATTTGGACTAAACAAAAATTATTAGGAACAATATAATATATAAATTCAATAAATATAAATAATAATCTACTATAAATGCAAATACGTGTAACACAAATACGTATACACTTTTAACATATAAACACAACACAAAATATTATATATTATGAAACGTGAATACACATAATATATAATTTAATCATATGTATATGTTTGGTTCGGTTTTTTCGATTTTCAAAACCAAAACTAAACCGTAATTTTCGGTATTGAAAAAATACAAAACCAAAACCGTCAGTTTTAGTTTGGGTCGGTTTTTTTAGTGCGATTTTTTCGGTTAATTCGGTTTTTTCTCACCCCTAATAAAAATAAAAACTTGTAAATCTAAATGATTAATTGCAACTTTAAGAAACCTTAATGAACAAACAATTACAAAACAACTCCTTAATACAAAAAAAAACTGTACCAATCTCTTCTCACGATTCACGTGATTCCACTAATGATTCTTCATTCAAACCCTCTTCTTCACCTGCTAATCCACCATTACCAACCGCTAATGCTACCCAAACTTCCCTTCTTCGTCTTCTCCCACTTTCATCCCCAATTTTCTTATCCAAATCATCCGCCGGCATCTTATAAACAGGACAAGATCCATGAATTCTCAACCATCTATCCACATAACCACCGTGAAACCTATGCTTACACGGCATCTCCTTTGCCACGTCACCAATCGCCCATTCTTCCAAACAAATCGCACACTCACCGCCTAAACTTTCAATTTCATCTGCGCCTTTCACTTCCACCACCGGCATACCGTCGATCGATGCTTGCGACGCCGGCGGCTGACCTTCCTTTGTGACGAGACTGTTCAAAACGGAATCGAAACTCGAACCGTTTCCTCCGATCACCGTCATCTGCTGAGTCAGCGGATTGATCAGGATGATTCGGTCAATCGACTGACGGTTCATGGATTCGAGATCCGGATTCTCGGAACTGTGATTCTGATCCGGTTCGGATCCGGCGGTGGCGAAGGCGGCGAGCAACGGCATGGCGATTAGTCTCTGGATTAAAGTAGAGACCGATACGTCTGCTTCGGAAGCCATCGGAGGAGTGATTTCACGTTCTAGTGTGTGTTACTGTGTGTGAGATGATCGGAATTGTAATGAGTGAAGATTGAAATTGGAAGATGAATTAAAGTGGAAGGGGAAAGGTGTGGAAGGATCTGGAATGTTTGGGCGTACAGGTGTTGTGCTACTATACGCCAGACGGTTAGGCTATTGTGCGCTGCCGTCGTTTAGATGGATAAACTATAGGAAGATATTTCCAGAAGTGAGACCATGTGCTGTTTGGAGTTTCGTTGATGTAGAAAGTTCTAGTTGTTAATTTTTTAATCAACAAGATAATGCCAGTATATTATAATTAAGGCCGATTCTAACCACACACGGAATATTACTAATTGGACCCGCCGTCGCGCGATACGCCCTCGTATAGGTCAATACGAGGACGTATTGGGTTTAGTCTCTGACACCAGAATGACACGTGTCATTCTCTGTGTCCCATACGATTCGTATTGCCCTATACGCCTCGTATGAGGCAGGGCTCAATATTTTTCTTCAAAAGTTGAAAGATCTGGTGTTAAATAATCCTATACGTGGCGTATAGACCTATACGCCACGTATAGGATTATTTATTTAATTATATTTTTTTATAATAATATATTATTTTGTATTTTAATTTATATAATTTTGTTAATATAAGTTTGTTATCTATTTATAAATTTTATATATTTTATATTTTTTTTAAACATTTATTATATTTTTACAGTATAATCAAACAAAATATTAAACATTACAAACCAAACAAAATATTAAACATTACAAGCCAAACAAAATTTTAAACATTACAACCAAACAAGTAAACTAAACATTATATACATTACATCATAAAATTAAATATATACATCAAAATGTTTTACATACATAACAACGAAATAAACAAAATACAAATAAAAGAACTAAACCTAATCGGCTACGTCGTCACCCTGACCTGCCCCGCCCTCACCCTGAACGGGGTCGTCCGGATAATGACGTGGCGGTGGTGGTGGGGGTGGCTCGATGCCGGCGGCTCGTGACTGATTCACGAGCTGTCCAACCGCCCACGTCATCAGGTCCTCCATGCGATCGAGTTGACGACCCTATCGCCGTGAGTCGGTAACAAGGCCATCAAGCAATGCCTGGGTAGCCCTATCCAGCCTAACAGACCGACGTACGTGTCGGGGATGCTGTGGCGGATGCTCGTGGACCTGCTCGACGTGTGGCGGCTCGTCCTCAATCGCCATACCCTGCAGCGGCTGAGGCATAGGCGGGTCCCCCTGTCCAGGCATCTGCGGCAACGGCACCGGGACCCAAACCTGGTCCTGGACGGCCCCTACGAACCGAAGGCCCTGTGGGAATAGGTGCGTGATGCGCATGCCGCTCGCCGTGCGACGATCTAATCGGACAGGGGGAATGGCCGGTAACATCTGAGGCTCATGGTGGCCAAATGGTATGACCGACCGCATGATATGCGTGATGAATGCACGGCCATATAAAAGTCCGCGCCTCTGTCGCATATAGGCTGAAGCAAAATAAAGCGCCATGCTCGTGGACAGGTCGCACCGCCTCCCAATAAGCAGGCAGAAAAGGAAGAAAAGATCTCTATCAGTGCACCACTCACGGCTTTTCAGACGCGGTGCGATCGACGTCGAGATAAGCCGGTGCAGATATCTATATAAAGGGTCTCTAATTCCCGAGACCCTCCCCTTGGTACCCAACCAAGGACTATCTGAAATCAAGCCCCAAAAAACAAGGAGTTCCTCCTTGTCAACCTCCGTCACCGCCTCGGTGAATAGCGGCGAGACCGTCTCAGGCTCGTAGTACAAGCCCGTCGTGACGGCCCACTGACGGAGGGTCTGACGGTAAACGACCCCAAAAATAGAAAAAGAAATACGATCTGGATCCTCAATATCCGACGCCTCCGCGGGTAGAGGCTGCAACCCAGTCTCTGCCATATGTGGGCGAGTTGCCGGGTAAACCAAGCCATACGCGACCAAACTAGGCCATACGCAGGCATGTGACCGGGTAAACTGAGCCATACGCAGCGTATAGGATTATACATGGCGTATGGCTTCATCTTCTTCCTTAGATCAATCTAGAAGAACTATACGCCACGTATGGTCCTGTACGTGGCGTATAGTTCTTAATTTCAAACCTAAAAATCGCTAATCTACCCAGTTTTACCCGCTAATATTCAATAAAAACCTAACATTAATGATCGTGGGTTAAGACACGTACCTTTTCAAAGTTTTTTTGATGACACAATCCAAATCAACGAGCGTTTTATAAGCGGGTCGCGTATGGCTTTGTGTTTGTTTTTTTGGTTCGTTTGGTACAATACGGGGCCAAAACCAGATAAATCAAATGTATATACGCCACGTATAGGGCAATACGTGGCGTATAGAATACCAAAGGTTAGGGAAGATACGCCACGTATTGATCTATACGTGACGTATAGAAATTTGAATTTTGAAAAAATTTGAATTTTGAAACATTTGAATTAAAATTAATTATTATTATATTTAATTAACATTATAATTAGTTATAATTAAATAAAAATATTTAAAATGACAATAAAATTAATTTAAAAAGAATTACAATACAATTTTAAACAAATATCATCCGAGATTCGTGAAATATTGTGGAAAACTAGATCTATTAGTGGCAATTATTTTCTTAAATCGTTCTATACGATCATTGTATATATTTTCCCATTTTGCTGCATCACCATTTCAGTGCAAATTCCAAAGTGCGTTCGGCGTAGGAATCGGAAATTCTCCGTCTAACTTGACGTGGATGAAATGAGCATTTTTTACGTGAACTAACGATAAGACTTGATGTTGAGCGTGAACGTTAGGACCAAACCACAATGGAAAAAATGTTTGATTACCGTTGATGCTTAAAAGATGAACAATCACCCCAAATCTTTGAGCAATTAAGAGTCCTGTGTATGGCATCGACATCCAACGACTAACTGGTGCGGCTTTCACATCCTGTCAATCTATTGTGTGACGTAGCTTATCATACTCTTGAAAGGCGACTCTGTCAAAAACAGTTCTCCACCATTCCTCTTTATTGTCCATCTCATGTAGAAGTTGTTGTCGGACAAAGAGCCACCGGTTTTCATTTAACCCTAAGCCCAAAGCTACCGATCGAAAACCACAGTTACCGTCGGGTTTTACATCCTGTATATGTGAAATATACGGATAAAATAAAGAGGGTATCGAATCCTTAAAACATTTTATATTGTTAACCGCATCATTCCCCGTAATCAATGGAAACCCAAGATGGGCGTTATCATCTTGCGGTTGCTTTCCTTTACCCTTAGTTGAACGACTGTGTTGAAAGACCGAACTCGCATGTATAGAGTCTTGTAACGCAATATACGAGTTGTGTCTCGCAGGGTCACATTTGCTTTGTTGGGATCCTGTGAATGAGTTGTTTCTCGCGACATCCTGTTTCCTTTGTTGTTGCTTTTTCAAAGTTGGACGACCGCGAGTATCTTCTTGTACCATAGGCGCTTTCTTGTTACTTTTGCTCGGAAAGACAACCCCTGCAATTCTCGACAGCATACTTCTTTTGACCTGATCGGGTTGTGACATAATTTTGTTTCTCATTTGACCCAGTACCTTATCCACGTCTACATTTTCATCATCGACAAACGACGGTTTTAAATCAAGTTTCCTCCAGAAGACGTCCACTGCATCTAGAGGGATTATGCCACCTGTATAATAATAATAATAATATATTGTTTAAATTTTAAATAATAAATAATAAATAATAATAATATTTTTTTTAAATAATAATAAATAATAATAATAATATATTGTATTTATTTTAAATAATAAATAATAATAATAATAATAATATTAATATATTGTTTTTATTATATTTTTTTTAATTGAATTAATTTATAATAATAATAATTAAATAGTCAGAACAGTTTACCTGTAGCTTCGATATTTGCTAGACGACAAGCACACGGCAACCCACAACTACTGAAAAGTTGGCACCCACACGTTGCATTTTGTTTATGTATATTTGATAACTTGTACCACTCGTTTTCTATCAAATCTAGAGCTTTATGTGAAACTTTACCGTGCAGGATATCAAACAATTGAATAGCTATGTGGCTGTCCATTTTCCTTATGATGCTTGTTCCAAACCCAAACTGTAAGTGATAATACTGATCTGATACAATTTCATCAACAAACCCAACAAGTCTATCTAGCGAGCTGTTAGCGTTTCTAAGATAGCTCTTTAAGAGCGAATGCTGGCTCTCGACTCGGTTCGTTGTATGTTCACCAAAATTGAGGTTTTTGTTGGATCACGCGGATACAAACTTTTCTTTATACGGGTCCAGCCAATTTTTAGTCACATAATCAATAATTCCTGGAAAAATATTTAATATTGAATAAATATTTAAATACTGAAAATATTAAATATTTAATATTTAAAACTTACTTCCTCGTTTGGCTGCGTACAGAAGTTCGTAAAGTCGGTTGAAGTAGTACTGGTATATATCTGGTGTGGGAGACTCACATAATACCGACCATGAATACTTGAAATTTTTCCAGTCTTCGTCTGTAAATGATGCCCTGCAATGTTTTGCGATATTCTCGTGTATGTGCCACCGACATAGGTTCTTGGAACAGCTCGGAAATATTTTATCACACGCGTTCATAAGAGCTTTGTCCCTGTCTGTTACTATCACACGCGGCTCCATACACTTTTGCAACATTGCTTTTATTTGAAGTAACACCCAGACGAAGTTTTCCTCCCGTTCTTTTGATATAAATGCATGAGCGACGCAAAACGACTGGTGTGTGGAGGTCACACCGACCACTTGGACAAATGGAAGTTTGTACATGTTTGTTTTATATATCGCGTCGATCATCAACACGTGCGGGAATGCACGCCACATCTCGTACGATTTCGGATGAACAAAGAATATCTCCTCCACACTATTTGTGACAGGATCTTCTCGAGTATAGTAGACGTATTTTTTTGAAGAAAGCAGGTTTTCCAGAATCTGTATTGGAGTTTCACCGACTCTCGTTTCGTTTTTTATCTTTTGTATTGCATTATAAATGTCTTTTTTAATGCAACTACTCTCTGGGTTTTGTTCCCTTATAGTTGCTAGAATGTTTCGTGGCAACATGTTTTGCGAATACAACTTCCCCACCAAAAGTTGTTCCGACTGAGACAGTCTCCTTGCAAACGAGTGCGCCTCAAGATGTTGACTAGGATCGTGGTTATGACTGTCATCCTTCACCGTTAATTTCCAATCACCAGTATTTTCTTGTTACTCTGTGATGTATTGCAAAATACATGCGTTTTACTGTCTATTTTATTCCCACTTTGTGTTTGTTTTGCGTCGGTTTTCTTCTATAACTGCTCGTACTTAATATTTCTATATATTTTGGTTGTTAGGTCACAAAGGAAGCGGATATGATTGAAAACGAAGAAGAACGAGTTTCCGGTTCGTGCGAGAGGGCTGTGGATAAAAAGAAAGGAAGATTCTGGATTTTTAACCCCGTCGCGCTACGCGACAGGTCTTGGAATTTCGTCGCGCTACGCGAGGATTGCAAAATGACAGAATTGCCCTTTTAATGATTGTCCGACTGTTTGTCTTTTCTGGGGCCCTCGCGCTACGCGAGGAGTGTGCAAGATCCCGTCGCGCTACGCGACGGGTGGTTTTTCGCAGACATCTCCTTTTAAACCAAAAATTAGAAAACCCTAAAGGGGGAACGAGCCTGGAGCGGCTGGAGGCGACGAAAAGTGACGGAAAAAGGTGTTTTCAAGAGGAATCAAAGGCTGGGAAGGTATAGGATCGAAGAATCAAAGCATTGGATCAAGGATATCGGGTGTTCATCGTTCAGTTTACCTTGATTCTTTGTTTCTCTTTGATTTCTTGTTCTTCCTTTGTTATTAACAGATTATGAATTGTATTTATATGATGTTTCTTGGCTAAACTTTTAGAACTACCTAGGTTTAGATGATTGCACATGTTTGACATTGGTTTTTGTTGGTTTTTAAAACTTTTGAATGTGAAGAACTCATGATGTAACAAACTTGGTTTTGATCATTGGATGTGTATGCGTATTTAGTATTATCAATTAAATGATTTTTCAGTCCTCATGTGCTTTGATGAATGTCTTTCATATAATAGGTGCATGCTAGATCAATTGCCGTGTGTTTTTGATTATTGGATGGTTTGCTAGACGTAGTATTCCATAAGAATGAAATTCGTGAATTGGTAAATCTAAATATTCAACCAATCTTAATAGCTGTGAGGTGAGAGATTGTCGGTTTATCTCGTGTGTCTAATCGCTAGTTTAGAATCTTTGTGAAAAGGTCTGTCTAGTTCGTCGTTCACATCTTGTTTACCGAGTCCAATAGGAAATTCTTAGTTATCCCTTGCACTTGGGTGTATTGAGACTTTCGCGCTGTGAGGTAGATTGTCTAGCCGATACTTCTTGAGTAGACTGGATGACCTGTGAGGGGAACCCGTCCAGCCGGTGGTTTAACGGCTTTTAGGTCTCTTAGTTGACAATCCTTGAGAAGGGTCGAGGGTGCTCTAGGTTCCCTTTGAGTTTAGTATTTTAAGATCCCGGTATCACATCAGTTCCATTACCGATAGAACCTTCGTCAGACACGTGTAGGATTCGGGCCTAGGTAGTGCTTTCACCCTATCTGTTTTCGTTCCGTAGTTATTCTCACGCTAGTTTGTTTGTCCTCGTCTTTTCCTTTATTTTCTATAGTTTATTTCTCTTTTAAATAAAAGAAACCCCCCTTTTTGTAATTAGTTATCCTGCATCTGAGTCAGTATTTCGCTGTACATACAGTGTCCGTAGGTTCGATACTCGGTCTTATCTATCTATTCTGCAAACGATCGGTACACTTGCTGTATTGTGCGCGTTAGTTTAGGTTTGTCCGTTTTATTATAAATATTAGAACTTGTAGGTTTTTGTGTATAGTTCGTAGCACACCACTCTCCTTCCAATTTAAAGGGACAACCAATTTTCTTGCTACCGGCACGTCTAACCGTGGCAATAGACGCACGTTCGCCGTGACGGTCACACACAAGCCACACCTTGATAAACGGTTCCGTCGGATCGTCGCCTTTTCTCCTCGATCGTCGGGTGACAATGACGTAACCATTGTCACGTCCTCTCCGGATAGCCCAATCAACCAACTGTTCACGAGACTGAAAATTCTGGTTAGTTTTATAAGACATATTTTGATTATTTTGTTCTTCGTCTTCGGAGTCATCGGTTTGTTGTGTCGGGTAAGAGACTTCATCGTATACGTATTCGTTCGTGGGTTGTGTAAGGTAAGACGGTTCAACGTATACGAACTCGGGATTGCTTAGTGGCTCGTTCAAATCTGGAAGCCTTACCCGTTGATGAGAATAAACGTTGGACGAGACCTCCTCCTAGTTCACCTCTTGAACGCCAAAACTTTGCGGATTGTTTTCCACCGACTCGTTAGAATATACCTGAAAACCGTAGTTACCATCCCACCACCAAGACATGTTTACAATTTTTGAATTTTGAAAGCATACGTTCGATTCGAATGAGAATTCTGCATGGTTAAATACACAAAATTTGGGCCCTATACGCATCGTATAGCCCAATACGATGCGTATAAGGTACGATGTGATGGGTTTAGTGGCAGAAGGAATCTTTATCCTAAACTGCATCGTATTGACCTATACGATGCGTATACGAGGTTTGAATGACAGGTTGTAAGAGAATGTCGAGCACGGGAATTTGTGAAGGGCTATACGCATCGTATTGCCCTATACGATGCGTATATGGCCAAGTCCGATTAGCATTCTCCGTGTGTGGTTAGTAGTCCCCATAATTAATTTAAAAAATATTTAAATAGACATAAAACTTTTGAATCATGGTTAGATTTAAAAGATTAAAATAAATATTTTTAGGGAAAAAACGAATAATTAATAGTATTTTTTGAGGTGAAAGTTTTTAAATTACCTATAAAAAAGGAGTCTGCTAGGGGGTGTTAATCGGTTCGGTTAACGGTTTGTTCGATTTATTCGATTCGGTTTGTTTGGTTTTGATTTTTTTTAACCCTTATCCGTTAACCGAACTGAATTGGAAACTTTTCTAACCGAACCGAATAAACCGATTTTAAAAGGAAAGTATATCCGAATAAACCAAATAAATCGAATAAACCGAACCGAATTGGAAATATGTCTAACCAAACAAATCGAATTAAAAAAAAGGTATATCCGTTAACCGAACCAAAAACCGAATTCGCAATTCGGATACGGTTAATAACCAAACCGAAAACCGAATTCACAATTCGGTTCGGATTTTTCGGTTACGGATACGATTATGATTTCAGTTTTCGGTTTTTTTGCACACCCATAGAGTCTGCTATTGGGCCATGAAGATTTGCTATCCGGACACGTCACCAAAGGCTATACGTCTCATGTAGGTCAATACGGGACGTATAGACTCTAACATTAAAAAACAGACTTACAGGTGTCAGTTGTTGCTTGGCGGCTGAGCTGTACGTCCCATATAGGCTATACGACCCATATAGGTCTATATGACACCTATTTTTTTTTTTCCAAACTCACCTATTTTTTCCAAACTCAAGCAAACTTTGATTTTTATAGGGTCGTATAGGCCTATATGAGGCGTATAGCTCAACCGTCAGACAAAAACTAACACTTGCATGTCTGTTTTTTAAGGTTATGGGTTATACGCCCCGTATTAACCTATAGGAGACGTATAGCCTTTGACGGCGTGTCCAAATAGCAAAGCTCAATGTTTCAATAGAATTTCCCTAAAAAAATAGTTAAACGTTTTCTTTTATTAGTTTTTCTCATTGCCAATCACTGTCATAGAGTATCAAGTTCAACATATAATCTACAAGAAAATACTTTATAAAAAAGTTCGTATTGGCCTAACCTGTGATGGTTCAACCCATGTAACCTAAACTGGCTAGAGGTCCAACTCTAGTGCAACTGGTCCGAAAGTCAATCTAAGGGGGTGTTTGGGATTACTTTTCAAACAACTTATTAACTTATTACCTTTTTCAAAAAGGTAATAAGTTAAAAGTTTGTTTGGATAATTGATGAAAAAGTTAGTTTTATAAGGGATGAAAAGTTGTTTTTGAAAAGTAAAAAATTGTTACTTTTGCAAGAAGTCAAAAGTAGAAAATAATAAGTAATCCCAAACACAATGTATCATACTCTCTAAGTGTTGATTAGAGATGATAAACGAACCCGAACCTGACGGGTAAACCCAAAACGTTTGGGTGGCTATCCGGGTATGAGACGGTGATATTAATTTTAAAAAATTTCATAGATATGAGATGAGTATGGTATTAGATGATACCCAACCCGATTACCTGAAAGATAAATACTTTTTTTTTACCATACTTGTTAACATTTTATTTTTTATTTTTTATTTCTTTTATCCTTGATTAATAAAGTAATGAACTAATAAACTAGTTTTTAGCTTTATACTTCTAATTTCTTTGGGCAATAAATTATATAAAAATTAAAATACTAAGAAGTATTTTTAAAAATCTCAACGAGTAATTTTTAATACGCTAACGGTTAGACTCAACACTCACGTGTATAACTATACCCAACCAGTAATTACCTGATACATAACAAACGAGTATAAAACAAAGTATTACAATCATGTATAAAACTGAAATTACAAATACACTCAAGTCCTAGGATCAAATTCCACTATATAAAAGCACGAGGGCATAAAATAAAATTTTAGAAAAGATGGAGGGCAGTAACAACTAATGACCGACGGTTAGACTAGGGGTGTTAAAAAATATCCGAATCCAAAACCGAATCCGAATTATCCGAAAATCCGAATCCGAAATATCCGAAAATTCGGATATCCGAAAATCGGATATCCGAATTTTCGGATTCGGATATTGATTTTACAAATTTTCGGATAGTTCGGATATCCGATATCCGAAATATATTTTCTGATTATTTTTATTATTTTTATTATTTAAAACCCTAATATGATATACGCCGTCGCCCGCCCCTTTTTGCACTTTCATTTCATTTATTCTTCTGATTCATCGATCTCACTCAGCCTCCTCTCCTCTCCCCAAGTTCTTCTACATCGATCTCAGCCTCCTCTCTTCTCCTCGAGTCCTCAGCCGCCATCGAGCATCGACATCGCCATCCACCTCCTCAACCGCCGCCTCTTCCGCCATCGGTCTCTTCCGCCGCCTCTTCCGCCATCGGTCTCTTCTGCCGCCTCTTCCGCCATCGATCGGTTCAATTTGAAACAAGGTAATCCTCACGGTATGCACCTCTAGCGATTTATGTCCAGATTTTAGTTATCTATATATTAGCTTTGGTATGCTTTTGTAGATAGATTTTGACTATTTCAAAATTTAAATACCTATGAAATACTTTATTTATGATAAGTTACTATCTTCTTTAAGTCTAGGATTTGTGTTGAGACTAGAATATGTTAAAATAATTTTATGTTAAGAATATAAATACTTTATGACTTACTAAATTAACCAACCTATTCAATGGTGAAGTGAAATTTTTAAAAAAGAACTAGAAATTTCTTCAATTTAATGATTTTGTATGTGTTGCTTTTTCTCATGACAGTTGGTTATTCACTCATTATTGTATATAGGGATCGAATCCTCTATGTTGTTTATTAGATTGTTTCAATTGTAAGTTGGCAGATTACTAACTTTCAAATTGGCAGATTATTAAATGGCTGATAATGTAAGCAACTCCGATTGTGAGCTAGTGTCTGAAAATGAGGTGATGTCTAAAGCTAAAAAGCAAAAGAAGAAACAAGATGGAAAACCCCCCAGTGCACTTCCTACTGTAAGTGAATCTCAGTCAACACATGTGAATAAAAAAAGATCTGCTTTGTGGAATCATTTTACTAAGTGTGATGTTGATGACAAGGCTGAGTGTGTATATTGTCATAGAAGAATTGGTTGTGCATCAAAAAGTGGGACTACCCCTCTAAGAAATCACATTAATACTTGCAAACAATATCCTGCAAATATTGATAAGAAACAAAAGCTCCTTGATCTTGAGTCAAAAACTCGTGTTAGTGATGATGGTTCCATTGAAACCATGACAATTCCTAAGTTATGGGAGTTTAGCCAAGAAATAATTAGGAAAGCCTTAGTAAAAATGTTGATTAGTAATGAGCTACCTTTTTCTTTTGTGGAACGGGCGGGTTTTCGTGAATTCTGTAAGGTTATTAATCCTCATTTTATTGTACCATCACGTTCGACGGTAACACGAGATTGTTACCGTTATTTTATTGAGTAAAGGAGACAATTAGTGAATATCTTTAAAAGTATGTCCTCCAAAATATGTTTAACCACAGATACTTGGACTTCGGGTCAAAATTTGTCTTATATGTGTTTGACTGCACATTTTATTGATGATGATTGGCGCTTACATAAGAGAATTATAAACTTTTGTCCTATCGTTGGTCATACGGGGGTCCTAATAGGGAGAGCAGTTGAAAAGTGTTTAGTTGAATAGCGAGATTTTCAGGTTCCCGCTATGTGACTTCCAATGCTTATGTGCATGAGATTTTTGGAATTGGCACGGTGATTGATGGTTTCACCATGAGTGATGATCTTTCAATATGTTCAATGGCACTTAATATGAAGAAAAAGTATCAGAAGTATTGGGGGGATGTTACTAAGCTAAACCATTTTTTGTTCATTGCTGTGGTTCTTGACCCAAGACGAAAATGGAAATATATTGAATGGCTTGTTGAAGAAAAATATGTAAACGCGAGTATCCTCCAAAGTCTAGATTTAAACTTGCGTATTTTGTTTGAATCTTATGTAAAATCTATGCCTCGAAAGGAGAAGGACTTTGAGGTAGCATCATCTACATCAATAGCCATGGGAAGTTCTAATTCAAGTCAAGTAATGGACATTGATGAACTCATGACAAAGCGGTTTGAAATGGCCATGGGAAGTTCGCAAACATCTTTGAAAAAAAGTGAGTTAGACAAATACCTTGGGGAAGATCGTGAACCTAAAGACCCACAGTTTGACATATTACAATGGTGGAAAACTCAGCAATGCCGATATCCCGTTCTTGCTAAGATGGCTCGAGATATTCTTGCAATTCCAGTTTCTACGGTTGCCTCCGAGTCGGCTTTTAGCACCGGGGGACGGGTGCTTGATTGTTTTAGAACTTCCTTAACCCCAAGAATGGTGGAAGCGTTGGTATGTGCACAAGATTGATTGCGTGCTTCAAATAGTAGTACAATTATGATAGAAGATACCATACTTGAAATTGAGAGCTTGGAAGAAGGTTAGTAATAATCTATCATGGCATGAAGGAATTAGCTTTTCTATATGTATATGAATTTTTAATATGTTCCTTTTATATTATAGGTATGAAGGACTTGGTTTTGGAACAACCTACCATTATCATTGATGAAACAATAGATGAAACATCCGAAGTTGCTTAAGGTATCTTTAATAATTTATCATGGTATGAAGGAATTAAGCCTTATTTGATGTCAAATTCTTTTTTTGTTTGACTTTATATCCTCGAGTATATAAACTTGCAGATTCTTGATTAATAGATTGAATGATTGGCATGGGAATAGTTTGATGGAAGATTCAAGAAGGAAGCAATGTTGTTTTGAACATTCTTGTTTTGGATTGTGTTTTGAACTTGTTTATTTACCTTTGCATATGTTTGGATTGTTATTTTTTTAGTTTGAAACTTTGTATTTGTTGGGATTTGAACATGTTTATTTTTTAAAAATTCAAACAAAACTCTGCCAAATTTTTTTTTTCAGATTTCGGATATCCGGTTCACTATCCGAACGGATATCCGAAATTTCGGATATCCGAATTTCGGATATCCGAAATTTCGGGTACGGATTCGGATAGTGAAATCCAGTATCCGAAATTTTCGGATATCCGAAATTCGGATATCCGAAATTTCGGATATCCGGTTTTGAACACCCCTAGGTTAGACATCTCTACATTAACCGCTAATCCAAAATTTAAATCAAACAGTTAACCGCTAACACGCCATAAAACCTCCAATCCCATCTCATTTCTCCAAATTCTTAATTCCCACCGTCAAAATGGAACCATCCGACGAATCCGGCATCCGAATCTACACCCCATCCCCCCAAATCAACCACCCTTCACCTTCGCAATCCACCACCCCCGGCAGCGTCCGTAAAACCCTCCAAAAAACCCTCTCAAAAAGCGTCCAAAAAACCCTCTCAAAAACCTCACTTCTCGTCAACTTCCTCCCCACCGGAACTCTCCTAACATTCGAAATGGTCCTCCCGTCAATCTACGGCAAAGGCCAATGCTCCACCGTCGCCACCCTCATGATCAACCTCCTCCTCGCCATTTGCACCTTCTCATGCTTCTTCTTCCACTTCACCGACAGTTTCCACAGCCCCGACGGCAATCGTCACGCCGTCGGGGTTGAAAGTGTTTAAACCGAGTGCAATGATTGAGGTGCCGAATGACGAGAGGTATAAAGTCGGGATAACGGATTTTATACACGCGGTTATGTCGTCTATGGTGTTTATATCGATCGCGTTTTCGGATCATCGGGTTACGGATTGTTTGTTTCCGGGTCATGCTAAGGAAATGGATGAAGTGATGCAAAGTTTCCCGTTGATGGTTGGGATTGTGTGTAGTGGTTTGTTTCTTATGTTTCCTAATACCCGGTATGGGATTGGATGTTTGTCGGCTTAGTGATTGTTGTTTTATTTGTGTTTGTGAATGCTTTGTCTGTTTGTACTTTCTGCATAATAAGTTGTACCCATTTCATAGTTGAATTGAATCAAGTTAAGATCTTGCAAGAAAGATTTGAAGTTAAACTTGGTTAACATATTTTTGGTTATGCTTGAGTACTAAAATCAAAATGTGAAACTAGAGGTGTACAAAAAAAAATCGGTTTGGGATAACCAACACGAACCTATGTTAAACCGGTTTCAAATTGGTTCGTCAATCACCGGTTTAAAATCTATAAATTGAAACCGGTTTAACCCGAGCCGAACCGGTCAAAATTTTCTCAAAAAATTGGTTTCAAATTGATTTTAAACCGGTCAAACCCTCTCAAACCGGTTTGAAACCTGTAAATGAAAAATGGTTTAACTCGAACCGAACTAGTCAAAATCTCATGAAAAAACTGGTTTCAAACCAATGGCGTACCTACCTATTGAAAGGCGGGGTCGTCCGACACTGATTTAAAAAATCTTTTATTTGTTATATATGTGGTATAATTTCGACCAACCCCCATAAAATTTTGACCGACCCCAAGAAAAAAATATTTTTTAGCAACGACCCCGTATAAACTAATAACTTAATTTGACATTTGGACTAAAAACTTAGTCAGTTAAACAATTAAACTCACATTAATTAACTCATTACCCATTTAGACAATTAAGCACATATTTACTTAACTCATTACCCATTTAAATTTTTAAATAATTTAATCTAATAAAAAATTTAAGTAGTAGCAATCCTGATTCTCGATCCATCGACGACTTAACGTTTCATATTCACGCTTCACGCAATCAGATAAACGACAATTTGGTAATCACGATTCTCGCCATGCCTCCTAATCAAAGTTAATGCAATCAGAAAAACGATTAACTACGATTCTTCCCTGCCTCCTCGCGATTTCAAGCTCTTTGCTAATCACGAATTCACGATTCTCGCCCCCTGGTAGTCGGTTCATTGTTCAGAGCCTTGCGCCCTTGCCTACACACGATTTTATTTATCTTTTTTTAATTTTTTTCTCTAAATTTTGAATTTTGCTTATCATATTATTTTGCAATAATACTATCTTATATGTGATATGTGCTATTTACTAATTGTAATTAGTGATAACTAAGTTAAAACCCATGTATTACATGTGTTGAATAAATACAACTTGTTATACAACATCGGTTTTTATGAATATTTGTAAAATCTAAAAATGTTATATAGTTATTTTTTCTAATATTTTATAAAAAAATGAAGAAAATTTTTAAATTATAAAAATGTTTTACGAACAAATCTATTTTTTTTTAAAATAAAAAACGTTTTATAAAAGTAATTATAGAAATAATTTTTATTTAATAACAGAGAGAGGCGAGAAACAAAAATTATAAAAAGTAAAGAAACATATATAATTAATACGAGAAAGAGGCAGAAAAAAAATGCTAAGGATTCATGTGTGAGTTGCAAGTGTCCAACAAAATATTTATTTATTATATAGTATAGATATAGATATAGACCCGACCCGACCCGATCCGACTTAACCATCCGCCGGTTCGTTCATCGTTGGAGTTTCTTCTTAACTCGTCAAAGATCATTTCTTTTTGCCCCCTGATGCGATTGGTATGATTATTTTTACTGTATTTGTTCACCTGGTGTCTGTGAAAACCGGATATCCGAAATATCGGATACGAAAATTAAGTATCCGAAAATTTCGGATACGTATATACTGCCCGTGCTTAACCCCATTGTCCATCGCACCCGAAAGCTTTTCCACGAATTGGGAAATTTGTAAAATTAGGGCAATTCATTCGTAGCTTCAACGTCCCTGCAATCAAACAATTTCTGATTTTCATCTTCCAAAACTGAAATCAGAATCCAGTTCAAAACTATAGTAAGCTCCTAATTATCTCCCTTCTCTTTATATATTCTCTAGTTTGTATCAGAATTTGAGATCGGTAAGAAATCGGAGTTTGATTCCGGTTCGCAAGGTTAACTTTTATAGGAATTAGTCATGTGATTTCTTTAGTTAACCTATTTTCTCGACTGTAGGTTAAATTATGCATCGTCGTTGTTTTTTCTGCGTATAGGTATTCTGATCAAGCTTCGTAGGTGACAATGCAGACACTTGGTGAACATAAGTTGCCTCACTTCTTTCATTATCCGCCTTACTTCACGTAATAGCTTCAACTTTATTTAAGATTAGATATTGTTGGATTCATCCTTTTTTGTCTGTTTAAATATATCTAAGATTTAGAAGGCTTTAGAATGATTGGAGAACTATATGCAATTTGATATCAAGAGCTTTGTTCTTTGGTTTTGATCCTCTAGGGCTTGATTTACTCGTTGTTTGGGATCGGTTTTTTGTTTACGTTACGTCTTTCATCAGGTTGCAGCCTGTGAGAGAAACACGAGAGAAGCAGATACAACTCTGGAAAGAACTTATTCTGGATTACTGTCGGGTACAAAAGATTTTTGTAATTGGATTGGAAGAAGACTTTCCGCTGTTCTCCAACCCTGCTATTGAAAGTAAGTTGGTTTACATGCTCTGTTGACCCTTTGACTATGTGTTGACTTTCTGATGAAGCGAGAAAGTGGCAAGATACGTTCTAGCAAACGTTATGTAAAGCCCAAATGGGTGAAAGTTTATTCATATCAAAACTTCTTTCAAATGTTACAAAGAAGCTTGTATTTATATGCTATTCTAGTAATCTACTCATTAGGTTTGGTCAAAGTAAAAACGCAACAGAAATACTAATTTCGGTCGTAGCAACTTAAACTTAAACCTAAACAAACATACCTAGTAAAATCCCACACATAGTAGGGTATGGGAAGGGTGAGATGAGGGCAAACCTTACATATGCCCCAAAGGATAAGGATAAAGATGTTGCTCCCAGGGAGGCCCTTGGCTCAGAAAGACCTCCTTCATGTTCATGATAACAAAAATTTACAGCAAAAAAAACATGCATCGTAACAGAATTTATTAGTAGCAGAAGATAGAAGAACGAAAGGGCATAGACAAACCTATGACTAAAGCAGCTAAAACTAAAGGCACGTCTAATACTATAGGCAAACCTAAAACTAGAGGCGCACCTAAGACTAGAGGCACACCTAAGACTAAAGGCAAACCTAACACTTGATTTAAACCTAATTTAATTAAATGAAAAACGACAATCTAAAATAAAGCTAGTTATTTATGTTTTCTAGGAGTATTAGCTTGTTTCTTCACCCTTCTTCCACATTCTTATCGATCTACATATGAGTCAGCCATTTGAGTTATGGTCCTTCATCACTTTCCTATCTTTGTAATTGGCGTTTTATATAAATCATTTTCCATGCTTTGATGTCCAAGAAAGAGCCATCTTGGACAAAAGAGTGCCAAATGATTTCTTTTAAATCTTAAATGATTAGAGACAAGTACCAACTAGCAGTTTAATGGAAATCTGATCTAAACTATATCTAGAGAGAAAGTATGTTATGAAAATGTATTGTGTTTCTCTTAATGATTTAATACAAAGCACCACTTATTTATAGTAGTTAAACGTCACTATTAACCAACTAAATGTAACTAACTTGTTAACAACTCTAACTAGGCGGAGTTTGTAGCGATGTGATTTATCAAATGTGTTTTTACTAGGCTTAAATCTATGATTGTTTTGCAGCTTTATGGTATGTGCTTACCTCTGAATAACTTTTGAATGTGGTAATGCAGGATCTTTAAATCATGAAGCAAGAGAAGCTTTCTTGTCAGCTATAGTCTTGGATGGTTTGTATCTCTCTAGTCTTGATTTCCGTCATCACTTTTGTTAGGATTACTAGTAACACGTACATAGTTTTAATCTGAATCAGATAACCACCTCTAATAAAATGGATTCTCAAATGTAGTGTTCAGCAATCAGATGTGTTAACAATCTGATTGAAAAAGTGTAAATCTTAGAGTTTATATATGCTTAGATATTAGTTTTGTTGCAGCTGTATGAAACTGATTACTTGACTCTTAAATAATCAACATCAGAATCCACCATCCAAACATAAAAAGTCGATTAACAGATAGTTAACTCCAAAACGCTAATACAAACATGCCAATTACTGGCAATTTCAACTCTTTTTTTATGGACAGGGCGTGCGGAATGGATGGACAAGAGTCATAGGCAATGTCTTATCCTCTGGCATCGAATAAAAGAGTGGGCAGACATTATATTACACTTTGTGAGTTTCAAAAACCCCTTACTATTTTAGACCCATCAAATTCAGTAAAAGGTTGGTAAAACTTTATACAGTGGTAACCAAGTTTCCAAAGTGTCCCACTAAAGTCACTCAAAGTTTTTTTGTTCCTCTAAAGTGACTCAACTTTCATTAGGTGTTCTAATCTTGTGAAATTTTTTTATAGATGTTAAAATATTTTAAAATTAAATGACTTAAATATAACATATATGAATCTTGGTTACTATTTGGTCATTATTTTTTTTTCCAATTTGAAAAAAATTGAACAATTATAAACTTGGTTTTTTTTGGTGAATTTTTTCTTCAATATTACCTCATACTTCAAGTTAATTTAAAAAAAGTAGCCGCTAAATAGTAAACTAGATTCATATATGTTTCATTAAGGTCACTTAATTTTAAAAGTTTATAACATTTATAAAATTTCACAAGATTGGAACGCCTAATGAAAGTTGAGTGACTTTAAAGGAACAAAAAAACTAAGTGATGTAGTAGGATCAGTTGAGAAACTTGATTATTATTGTGTTAAGTTGTCCCAGTAGGTAATTAACCACTTTGCTTGTAAATTGTAATGGCTGTTGGCTCGCGTATTGATTAGGTCAAGGAGAATGGCTTAGAGGACAGCGTGATGACAGTTGAGGAGATCCGTACAGGAGTTGAATCACGGGGAACTGGTAAACGATGCCCGGTTTTCTCTATTTAAACGATAAAATCAATGTTTCTGCAAGATCAAATCATTGTGATTTTGTTTTGTCTATGGTTTGTTTTAGATATCCATGGAATGGATCGCGGTGTTCTAATGAGAGCACTTAAACTTCTGGAAAACAAGGGAAAGCTTGCAATCTTTAAGGGGGCTTCAACTGATGATGAAGGTGTGAAATTTTCTGTTTAACATGTTTTGCAAAGCCAAGTTCTTGGCTGATGTGATTTGTACTTGATGCATTACATGTTGTAACCATTATGAAGTGTTCAAAAGTTTTTTACTTTTGCTGGATTCAATCATTGTTATGGTGGAAAACTGGTCTTGTTTTTATTTGATGATTTTAATGAAGATATAGCTAAACATTGATAGTCAAAATATATTACACGAATAAAAAGTTTTAAGATAGATTGTAATTTACAATTTAACATTATACTCTATATTTTTGTATTATATAGAAACGAGTATGAATAGTGTCATATGTCGTGTCCTTTTCAAAGAATGTAGAATTACAGAGAAAATGAGTGCTTGTTAAATATGAGTGGAAATATGATGTGATAGCTTACTGAACGTCTTTGTGGGTGTTTACGGATTTATACATTAGAAGACATGTTTCTTTTAATCTCACTCTATACTTTTAGAAATAAATTAAAATTTGTTTATCATATTTAACTTTCTTTATCAATATTGCTAATTTTTACAAATGTGAATGAACACGTATTCATATGATAAAACTTTTAACAGGGTGGTGCAGTGGTAAGCGTTTTTAGTCTCTCTTGCAGAATCTCATGTTTAAATCCAGTTTTTTATTGATTTTTATGTCTTTAACCCCTTGAAGTCCCCTTTTCCGAGCAAGTTGCGCTTTACTAGATCCTCTCGATTAATTGAGTATTGAAGTGTGCCTAAGTTTTTTTTTAATAATGAACCCTCATGGTTAAAAAAGGCATTGGTAAGGGGGAATAATATTTAAAGTAACCAACAAAGGAATCAACTTTAGCATAGACATTAAGATTCACATTCCTATTGCCGTCTTGTAAAACCAACTTTGGCATAAATCTTGCATATCTAATAAACTATTCAATCTATTTGATCTCTAATATCTTTTGGGACATCTAAAATTCTTAGTAAATTTAAGATTCTTAATTATGAAAATCTAAACAATTATACATAAACTATTAATGTGTTTAAAAATAAAATCAACTAAAAAATAGCCTTCATTACAATTTCTTTTCAACAAATAATTGAAATATTATATCAAAGAGAAAACAAAAAAATATATTTTTTATATGGTCAAATCAATTTTGTTCGACCATATAGTTTGATTACCAAACAGGGACATACTTTAAATTGCTTGAATGTTTTTTTAGAACATATTTATATATAAGATAACATTTTATATCTTTTATAAAATAGTTTTCTCAAAAATAAATATTAAAAAACTCCAACAAAAAGCTATTACTCGCCTTCTTCTTTTCACATACAAAAGCTTTATCTATTAACCATAACTAGTTTTTTACCCACGCTTCGCGGCGGGAGTTTGTTGTTTTTTCCCCATGTCACGTAGCAGGAGTTTTGTTGTTATCGACTGGGCTCGTTGAAAACAAAAAAAAAGAATACCGATACAAGTTCTAATAATACTAATATCGGTCACAGTATCGTGACGATAATGACACTCGCTATAGCTTAAAGTCCTAAAAAAGTTGACTTTGAATACGACTACGTTTTAAAAAAATTATATCGGAACGTTTAAAAAAATTAAAGACAAACGTGCACTACATTTTTTTAAAAAAACTTAACGAACGAAAGTTATTACTGAAAAACGAAATTATTAGGAAATTAAACGGGTTAAAAATGTATATTATATATAGTACAAGGGGGAAACGAAAAATATGTAAAAGTTTGGTGGCCAATCTACAAAAGCATAAAACATTGGTGGCCAATCAATAAAAATGCAAAAGTTGGTGGTCACTTTACAAAAGAACAAAAGTTTGCTGTGTAAAATATGGAGATGGTAGGGGCTTGTTTGCAATTCTATCATAGTTTTGTGGCTTATTTAGAAACCCATAAAAAGCCCCTGTATAAACCGACCTTCATTTATTAATACTAGCTAGTAATGGGAATTTCAAATGCAAGACCACCTAGAGATGAGCAGCATAAAACCAAATGATAGAACTTTCTTCTATATTTCTCTTTTATTGATTTTACTTATTTGTGTGTAAATAATATATATATATATATATATATATATATATATATATAGGGGTGAGTTCACTATAAAACTCATTTTTATGAGAAAACAAAAAAACTAGTATCGCATATGTGTAGTACACCCAAAACCCCAACCCACCCTAAAAAATCTAAACCCCCCCCCTCACTCCACCCCCACCCAAAAACCTAAACCCACCCCACCTACCCCCACCCACCCCGCAAAAACCTAAACCTCCACCCCACCCCTCCAAAAACCTAAACTAAACCAAAAAGTCTAACCCACCCTCAAAAACCTAATCCCCCCCACCCCACCCCCACCCCCAACCCAAAAACCTAACCCCACCCCCCAAAAACCTAAACCCCCACCCCGCCCCACCCCTCCCCTCCCCTCCAAAAACCTAACCTAAATACTAAACTCACTATTTTTCGATTTTTTTTTGTACGAGGACGACGTGGGAAACAAGGGCTCTGGAGCAGTTTTTTAATTTTTGAATTATGATTTTTTTATTATTTTTTTACCTTAAATAAATAGTTTTTTGGTTTTCTCATGAATATTGAGTTTTCTTATGATTCTTCTCATATATATATATATATATATGTGTGTGTGTGTGTGTGTGTGTGTATCTAAGAAAAAGATGGAATTATTTAAAAGAGAAAAATCTCTTTCTTAGGACTAGAAATTGGTAATGGAAAAATTGAGTTACAACCACATATTTCTACAAAAATCCTTGATTTTCTAGAAAAACTTACTAATTTAAAACAGATTCAAGCTTTTTTAGTTGGTAAATTATGCTAGAAAGTTTATTCCAAACCTGTCAAAATTAGTAGGTCCGTTATACAGCAAAACCACTAAAAATGGACAGAGACATTTCAATCAAGAAGATATTATCTTGATTAAAAAGATAAAATAAAGGGTTAAAGAAATCAAGCCCTTAGAATTACCACTTGTAACAGATTACATAATTATAGAAGTTGATGGATGCAAAGAAGGATGGGGAGCAGTTCTCCTTTGCAAACCAAATGTTCACAACCATAAAAAAGAAGAAAAAATATGTTCTAATTATAGTGGAAGCTTCAAAACTGGAACCACTTGGACCAGTTTAGATTTTGAAATACAAGCATTAATCAACGCTTTAAAAAAATTTAAATTATTTTTACACAAAGATTTTACGGTTAGAACAGACTGTGAAGCTATAGTTAAATTCATTAAAAATAATCAAAGTAAAAAGATAAACAGAACAAGATGGGTAAACTTGCAAAATATCATACAAGGTAGTGGATATACTATACAGTTTGAACATACTAAAGGAAAAGATAATGGGATAGCCGATTTGTTATCTCGAAACATTAACAAACTGCTTTGTTTAGATGGATAGAAAACAAAAGGGAAAAGAGAAGATGGTCGTCAGACCTTTACAGTTTAAAAAGAATCCCTCACCTATGAGTATTTCATCTAATGACGATGAAGGAACAGAGAAGTTAGTGAGCCAAGCTCTCAAAGCTGAAAAATACACAGCTCTAGACAAGCAGCTTTATTACAAAATACTCAAGTTCTACAAAGTTCTAGACAGTTTCCTCCCTATTTCCTCAACTTTATACAACCTTCAAAAAACCCAAAAACCTATTCAAAAAATACAGCTTATAAAAAACCTGTTCAAAAACCCATTTCCCCCTACAATACCATTATTTCTTTCGGTTCTTATGCCCTACAAGTCTGTAACGACTCACACACAAAGTTTCGTCCCATTAATGGAATGAAACTAACCGATAAGCAACAATGTTTACTAGATAATTTATGGCATATTCAGACCATGCCTCATGCATCTTCCTTCAAAATTCAAATTTTAAATGCGCTAAGTTTATACTTTAGCGAACAAGGAGTTAAACGCCCTGAAAAACAGCCTCCAAAGTTTACACATTACATAATTTTTAGAGGCACCAAAATTGGTATTTTTAACAAATGGGAGACAGTTGTAAAGTTTATACAGTGTCCCGGACCAATTTGCAAAGGTTACCACAGCTTTTCTGAAGCTCTGAAAACAGCCAGTGAACACTTTGGTATAGACAGCTTTTTTATCGAACCCGAAGAGGTTCAAACTTTTTCACAGATTACAAAAATGAGTCATGAACAAATTATAAAGGGTCAAGAAGAAACCATTGCAAGTTTGCAAAAACAGCTTATACATGAAGGAAAAGATACACAGTATATACAAAGCCACATAGAAAATAGTATTCTAAAACAAAAAGTTGGCATTCTCGAAGCAAAAAAATATACAGTTGTTACAAAGGCTTGAGAAAAAAGAAAACAGTTACAGAAGCTATGACGCCTTTAGAGCCAGAATGCTAGACACTCCCTGTAGATCTTGTCTTCAAACTGTGTTTGATTAATTTCCAGAATTTGAACAGATAATATCACAGAAGATAAATACAGAATTCCCACTAGTACTATATGAGTTACAGCTTAGACTCATGACGATTGCCCTGAATGAAGAAAAGTACAAAGGGGTTACAGTTGTTGAAAGAACAGATGACGATGGAGAGGGAACTTGCCTGCTCCTTTTTCAGATAAACCTTAAACAAACAGACATGCCACATGATCTAATTCTACCATAATGGTATGATTGATTACATAGAATTAGAATTAAACACAAAAACAGAAGGAATTATAAATCTTTTTGGAGAAAAGTTTGTAATAGCCACTGAAAATATCTTTACACATATATTTCCTCCACGTATTGGCTGCAAAATCTTTTCTTCTTTTCCTTTTGCCAACGACCATACATACAGACCCGCTAGAAAAAGAATGTTCATTAGTCATAAGCTTTCTGGCAAAAACTACTTAAAAAGGCTTGCCATACAAACTGAGATTCAATTCTCAGAACTTTACTAGGTTGACAACCTTGCCAGCCATGCCTCAGAAAAACTTGAAGCAAACAGCCAAAGAAAAGACACTACACAGTTTATTGCCCAAAACCAGAAGACTCCCACATTACCACCAGGCTTTCACTGGGAAAGCTATCACCTTCTCGCAGAAGGACATTACATACAAATTTGGAGTCATAAAAATTGGAACATGCTTCTTTCCTTCATTTGTGAAGGAGAATCCCTTGAACAACAACATATTATGAATTTAGAAGACTATTATTTGAACCCGGAAGATTTTGATTCCGATACATACACACCGCCAACCATTCCAGACACACACAGAGATTTCTAGAAGATTGCAAAAAACGTATGCAATGACGTCTTTGCCCACAAAGTCTACAAAGCCTCAATTATTCGGCCTACACCTTTTCTGTAGATAAAAAGAAAAGTTTTTTGTTGTTTTGTTTCTTTAATTTGTAGCCGTTACTTTTACTTTTAGATTTCTTGTCTTATAGTTTAGTGCTTTATCTTCTTTGCCTATTTAAGACAAGAGAATTCATTTGTAAACCACCGAAAATTAATATTAGAATCATTCTCAGTTATGAGCAACTAAACTCTTTATTTCTGATTTCTCTTGTAAACCCTTATTCTCTATATGTTTTCTCTAACTCTATATCTCAAACACAATATATATATATATATATATATATATCCGCTGCATCCGCTGCTCAACCACTGCATATACTGTAAGTTTTTATGTTTTACTGCAAGTGTGTCAAAAAATCTCTGATGCCCCAACCTATTTTGGTATATATATATATAGGGAAATGATCAAAAGAAAACCACAAAGTTAGCCGAAAACCAAGAAAACCACTAAAATAATGTGTAATACTATGAGTTACGTATATGTAACCGTAATTTTTTTTGTTTTCTGTTTACGTATACGTAACACTATGGGTTACGTATACGTAAGCCAATATTTAAATGATTTTTTGGTAAAAATATGTAATATTATATTGATACTCTTATAAAAAAATAAAAATAAGATAAAATAAAAAATAAATATTATTATATTATTGGTTAAAATTAGTTTATTTAGTGGTTTTCTCGATTTTCGTATAATTATGTGGTTTTCTCTGAAACCCTCCCCTATATTTATAAATATTAAATAAAAAGGTTTTTATTGTATGATGGCTACATAGAATTTTGTAGTGCCAGTAGTGGTAGGGTGAAAGTGAAAGCACACCTTGTGCCATGTAGACACTGATTTCTCTCACCTTCACACATGTGTGTAATGGTGAGGTGAGAGTGGCCAGTTTTCTAATAATTACATAAATATTATTTTTTTAATTTAATTAAATAAACAAAGTAATACTAAAAGCAACATAATATTAAAAAAATAACATAATATTAAAAAAACAACATAATATAAAAAAAACACCATAAAAAATAAAATGTAACACCCCGAATTCTCTACTACGTAAAATACTGGATTTCGATTAGAATTAAAGTAAAATGTAATTTCTTTAAACATAGGGGCCAAAGTGAAAAATTGCTTAAAACCAAAATGCTATATACCCCAACCCAGCTGCCACCATACCCATCTTCTTAAAAAACATGTCCTTGCAACTCCATTGTTCCTCCCCTCTCCTGAAGAAATTGAAGCCAGTAGAGTAGAAGACAAACCAGACCTGTCATAATTTTTAATGCATTTTGACCAAGAAATGCCCTCACCCCCGTGAACACCACCACCTTGCACCACTCACGCCCTCACCCACCCGGTTATGCGGTGTTTCACGCCCGTGGTGGGTGAGGGAGAGTACGCTTAGTCTTATGTCAGAAAAGGTTTGATGTGTGAAATGGTTTGGAGAGATAAAATTAGAATAACCTATTATTAACTTTTTTTTTTCAAGTTTCCAATTTTTTCTAAACATTCATAAATTTTTTATACCATATTATTATTTTATAAAATTTACACCATAAAATCGAACACTTAATTTATCCTCTTTAATTTGATTATAGTCTTGCTATACCTTTTTTTAATCGACATAAAAATGTCGATCTATTATGCGTTTAATATGTGTAATTATAAATAAAGGTTGCAATATAATTATATATGTTGTTATTTATATAAGTTCATTAATTATTTATATGTGTTATGTAATTATTGTGTGTAATTAGTTATACATAGTGGCTTAATTTATGCGTAATTATGTAATTTTTGTGCGATATGGCGTGGAAAGATTTACCCCTTGCCCAAGAACACATGGTGCCCTTTGGTGACTTCGTATTCTTTGTACGTTAACTCACACACACACATATATATATACACACACACTAAAAATCTAATTGTGTCTAAAAACTGTAGGAAGACACCACGTGTCCCATGGGATAGAGGGTAATTGCGTCCAACAAAAACAAAAAAATATGACATCGATTAAACACGCGTAGACGCCAAGTTTAAATTCTCGATGACTTGTTAAAAAAATGTAGACGCTCAGTTAAAAAAATATGGACGTCCAGTTATATGCACACTAAGTTTAACACGCATTAAAAAAAACATAGCAACGTCATACTTAAATTAAAAACAAAAAAAAAATGTTCGATTTTTGGTGTAATTTAAAATAGATAATGACATTTAAAAAAGTTATTTACGCTTTTAAAAAATGGATAATGACACTAAAAAAAGTCAACAATGGTTGGTTTACCCATTTGTCACTCCTTGCCAAAAAATGCTTGAGAATTGAGTTCAAGTTTCATTTATCTAATCGTAGCCCTTGGTTACCCTTCATCAATGACCGAAATCCCTTCCTAAGGGTATGTGTTATACCCATATGGGTACCCCCGGTAAGGGATTTCACGCCATGAAGGAGCTAAGAACACTGACCCCTTGCCCAAGTTAGGGGCTTGAGACCTCCAAGTGAAGTAGCTCACGAGAGAAATGGGCGTGAGACCTGCAAGTGAAGCAAATTGGATGGTTCCCCTATGGTCAAAATGAAGCAAATATGTTGTATCTCACTCACTTGTGTATTTCCCTTGCTAAGTTACGTGGCGCCCACATGATAGAAAATTACTCACTTGGGGGTGTTAAATGAGAGTATACCCAATAATCTAAGGGCACTATAGGCACAACCATAATTAAGTACCCCAAGTATCCTTAACACCTTTGACCAATTAGGGAGTGTCATCTTATTTTTACCCAAATCTAACCCAAAGTACTCTAAGTGATAGGGCACAACCCTAAGTATTTTTTTTACCCAAATCCATTGGCCATCTTTCCAAACATTCACTTTGTCAAGACGGGTACACATACTCGAGAATGCTACCCTCCACGGGTGTGCATGACTTGTGACGGTGTACGTGATGGTTGTACCCGAGGTATGCCCTTGCTCCCTAAGCTTTTTAAGATCTAATGACTTTTTAGTTTAGCTTCATTATACACACACACTATATATATATATAAATTAATTTGGGTTTTATCATACAAAGGTTACAGAAGATTTTGAACCATTGATCAAGGAAATCAAGAGTTAAGATGAAAAAGATGTCATGTTATCAATGTTTTAAGCGTGAAAAAGGTCTGGAGAGGTAAAATTGAAATAGCCTAGCAATGTTTACTTCTTTTAAGTTCCCAGATTTTTTAAACGCATATAAATTTTTTATATGACATTTTCTTTTAAAAAATTATAACAGAAATCGAGCATTTTATTCTCTATAATCTGAGTATTGTCTTACTATACTTTTTTTCTTATAAAAACTGAACTGTTTTTAGAAAAAAAAACGTCGACGTGCCATGTGTATATCGTGTGTAATTATTAATTATAAACATATGTTGCGTTATTATTATATAAATTGCATAATTATTTTATATAATTAAGTTGCGTAATTATTTATATATGTTGTGTTATTATTTGTACGTAATTAGTTATATATGGTTGCATAATAATTTTATATTGTGTGTATTTATTTTACCTTTTTGCATGATTATGACGCAAATGTATTTATCCCTCGCTCAAAGACACGTGTCGCACCCTAATAGCTTTGTATCCTTTGTATGATAAAACCATTGTAAGATATATATATAGATATATAGATAGAGGGTGATGATCAAGTCAAAACCCACTTTTTATATAAAAACTTTAAAACTCATTTTCACCAACCAGATTTTGCCACATCGTTATGTACTTTCGATGATGAAAAACCACTTAACCTCATTTATTTATATCTTTCGTTTTAACTTTTCAAGATCTTTTCTTTTTTCAAGATCTTTTCTTCTGTACTTGTATGTACTATATCCTTCTATATATCTAGTTTCCATACATCTTCTTCATCTACAAACTTCTTAATCTACATCATATCTCCCTGAAATCATTTGCTCTATTATGTTTATGTGTTCCTATAATGGACGATTTTGGCCACCAGACCGTCGTCGATAACATTTGTAAGAACGACTTTGATGACCATTCATTCCCAAATGGAACTGATGGTGCTCTTTGTGCCGATGAAACTGTTGATGCTCTGTTTGGTAACTCTCCCTTGTGTTATGTTGGTTTTGACAGAGAAGGTAATGCTCTTTTTCTTTTTTTTTTGTTTGATTGCGTTGATGTTTTCCCTTTTGATGTTTTGTTTAAGAACTCTCCATTGCGTTGATGTTTTGTTTAAGAACTCTCCATTGCGTTGATGTTTTGTTTAAGAACTCTCCATTGCGTTGATGTTTTGTTCGATTTCTCTGTATATGTGTGTATGTGTGTGTATTTTATGTTTTGTGTGTATTTTTCTTAAAATTGGGCTAATTTTGAAGAAAGAGGCCTTAATTTTGATTTTTTTTTGTCAAAACTTGGTTTGAGGTAAAGTTACACCAATGTAAGTGTTAGCTTTGTTGGGTTTTATATTTTGCAAGTTCGGTTGTACTCTTTTTTATTATATTTCATCTTTAATTTTATCATTTCCATCTTCATTTTTGTAAGCAACCTTATTTAATCTGTCTATACTTTTGTTTAGTATGCTTTAAATATCAATTTTTTTTTAGATTTTCAAGCAAGTGTACCTGGTGACTTTTTTTTTGCATACATGAACGTAATTTTACAAGGCATTTGCAGCAAGTTTTGGTCTTTTTGAATATATATATATATATATATATATATATATATATAGGTATATATATATAGGGATAGGATAAAATGAAAACCTTATTGAGTTTTAAAAACTATGAAAACCCATTTGTGATCATTGATCAAAAAAATTGAATGGCCTAGAACATGTCCTTGCATTGAAGAATTTAATTTGTAATATTTTATGTAAAAACGTTACAAAAAGGATAGAAGTGTCTTTTATTCTAACCTCACTTTTTGGATTTCCAATGCTAAAGTAAAAAAAAAGTCCCATCACTTTTTGGGAAGATCTCAATATCTTCCAAATTCAAAACTTCATAATCTCATTAATTCACTTTCAATTTGAGAGAAAAAGGGGTTCCAAAAATTTGAAATTCAAAACCGAAGGTGATAAAGCATAAGCGAAACCGTGAAGAAAGAAGATGGCGACGAAAACCAAGATGATGTTAATTTACTTTCGAAATAAATTGTTGTCGATTTCACTTAAGTGAAGAAGACGATTCTGACGAATCCGAGAAAAAGAAGATTGCGACGAAAACCAACAACAAAATGGTTAGGTTTAATGTGATTTAGTGTTGATTTTAGGTATCACAAGTAATTTAAATGTTTTATCAAAGATGTTCTTTCTTTTTAATCTTGAAATTTTAACTAGTTCTCTTTCATGGGTGTTCTTTCTTTTCAATCTTGAAACTTCAAACTTTTTACATGAATTTTGTTGCATAATTTTCTTGATCAAAAAGTGAAAAGAAAAGGTTAAACTTTACCACTTTATGATATTTAATGGGTGATCATTTTTTTTTGCAGAAATATCGGACATCTATATAGACCCGAGCCTTCAACGAAAGGTAAACAAAATCTTGCCTCAACATTTATTCTTGTGACTAGTGGAAGAGGATTTGTATTTTAGAACTTATTATCTAACTATTATAGTTTGAAGTCATTACAATCAGTTTTTAATATTTAGATGAACAGATTTTGCTTTTAATTATCTCATTCTCTAAGTTTTTGTTAACTGATTTGAAATAATAATTCATTTAAATAATTCACTTCTACCTTTAAATATATGGGGTTTACATATATGTTACATACAGAGGGTGATCATTTGGTTGGAACCAGGAGTAAGAGTGTGCGCCTTGAAGATAAAAACGTTGAAAGAACAAGTAAGTTATATAAAAGATTTACGAATAAGTTATTTCTAACTTTAAATATATGTGGTTTACATATATGTTACATTTTTATTACAAACATGGATTGATAAAGAAAAAACAGAAATACAAGGGCGACTTGAAGAGACATCCCCTATAAAGTGTTAGCTATACTAGAAGCTAAAAGAAAGAACCCATTAAATAAGTTGTTATGACATTATGAAGGAGCTAAATATGTAACTATTATGTTAAATATATGTAACATGTGGAGGCGCATATGTAACTAACACTGAAATGTTAAATATGTAACTATTATGTTAAATATATGTAACATGTTGAGGCATATATATAACTAACATCATAACATATATATGTAAAAACCATAGTCGTAACACATATGTAACTAGCATGTTACACATACGTAAATATCGTGCTACACAAATGTAACTACATTGTTACGCATATGTAACTTAATAGAAAAAATATAATCTACATGTGTTCGTAACTAATTCACAAAAAAAGGGTTGAGATTTTTCTTTTTTCTTTTTTATTTTCGTTGAAACTAGTTTATGACATGGTATTTATATATGAGTAATTTGATATTTTATAGCACGTCCCGTTTTGACTACATATGTTTTTGGGTAACCAGTATATATAAAAAGTAAGAATAAAAAAATAAAAAAATAATCAATTAAATCAATTAATTAAAAGTAATGATGGAAAAGGAAGAATATAGAGAGGAAGTGCAAGGTTTGAAAAGTAATGATGGAAAAGAAAGAATGTGTAAGATTTTTAAGGTTAAATAAACTGAGATGGTGATAACTAATGTTCATACTCAGACCCTAAACTGAGATGGTGTTACATATATGGAATCATAAAACGATATTCTTATAAACAAGATTCTTTTAAACAAGATTTTATATGTTACATATGTAGCATTCAAATAGTTACTTATGTAAAATTTTGTTTTTACATATGTTACAGATGCAAATTTACAAACGAGATTAACTGTCACTATAATGAGCAAATGTTACATATGTATCTAACACATGATAACGTGTTAAAATATATGTAAATATGACATTATATATATACACCCAGTATATTCATATGTAACTAGTACTGTTACATATGTAACTATCAATGTTACATATTGGATTGTCCAAAGCTTACAAGAAATTAAAACAAGACATTTTTAAAATGTGACTTTTCTAAAACGAGGCATAAAAAAGATTCTGAATCTTGATATCATAGGTAAAATGCGTCATCGTAATTGATATTTTGACCACCATGCAACAAAATGATTTGACATAAAAATTGAAAATTTTACCATATAAAAACACTACAAATATTGCCCCCCTATTTTTTTTAAAACTGACAAGTGATCTTGAAGCCATAGCTTATTGATTTTGTTCGCCTCTATTCCATCTAAACAATGAATAATGATGGTTGTGAACTTATTTTTTTAATCCAACATGCTCAAATAAACATGGTTTAAAAAGGTTATTTTAATGCACACCTAGTTATGTTTTTTATCAAGCGGTTTTAAGAATTCATACGTTAATTTATTTCACCTTATACTTTTTCTGTAAATTTGCAATCTGTCCAAACAGAAACGACGATTAAGTGAAATATAATAAAAAACATACCTGAAAAGAGGAAGTAGCGATAAAGAGACAAGAATTGAGATAAAAATGTTGATTGAGAAGAATCCGAGATAAAGCATATACCAGAAGACAGTTGTATGAATTGAAAATCGTAGGGTTTGGATATTGATTCTGATATACTGTTTCTTTTTGTTACATATGTATCTAAGATTGTTAAATATGTAGCTAAGCGTTTGTTAAAAATGTAACTATGATTGTTACATATGCAATTATTAATGGTTTCTACATCAAATGATTATTACATATGTAACTTATCGAATGTTTATTGCAGCGAAATAACTTAACAAATGATTATGAACAAATGATTATTACATATGGTTACATAAAATACGGAGAAAGAGACATGAACAAATGATTATTACATATGTAACTGCCTGACTGCTTAAAAGAAGTACAATCTTCAAAGGAAGGACTAGCACCTGAGATCAATATGGTGAATGTATCCGAATCAAACGGGGTCGAGAGAGGACAATAAGGGAAGTCTCGCGCCTCAGACTTTTGGGATCCGATTAGTGTTGTGGGAGAGGAGTAAGATGAGCGCCTCAGACTTTCGAGATCCGATTAGGTATTGTGGACTGATATGTTCATACCAGCAGAAGCTGTACCATACAAAACACGGGTCCTTTCGTGGAGCAAGTTATGTTGTTGAATAATCTACCACTTACCATTTAATAAGTTATAATCAAACCACTGCATCAGGCATATGTAAAAAGGACTAGGAAAGCATCATAGACCTAGAAAAGCTAGATGTTATAAAAAAAATATCAACACAGTGGATTCTTTTTACATGTTATCATAATCAGATTTGTTGCAAAGTAAGTTACCTGCATCACATAAGTAGATAAATAAGGAATAATAATAATTACTCAACATTTTACACTATCATCCACTTGATCACAATTTATATCAAGTCATCCAAATGCAGTAACTATGAACAAACCAAAAGCTGAGCCATAACTCTCTGAGGCATTTCATCAAACACATCATGTGCATATTAAATATTATGAACTTTTGTAGTTTTGTTCAACATAGAAACTGAAATCTTCTGTTCCAGGACATCCATTTATAAATATTACTCATGGATATACACAAAAAAAAAACTCTTATGCCTGAATTCACCATCAATCAATCAAAAAGATTACATTTACAAATACATATAATCAATACTCGAGATAAATTCAATGATCAAAGACACAAATCTTTCATTATAGACTCGTTAATCTGACAAAATTCGATTTGTGCTGGCAAATGATGCATCAATTTCAAGAACGCAGAACTAGAGTTAAAACGACAAATCAAGTATAAGATCGAAGATGGAAATTAGCAAACCACTAAAATTAAAATTAAACTGAACATAGCACAAGAATTACAACAAAATGAGTTTAGGCGATGTAGATGTTACCAAAGCATAGCTCAAGAAAAAAAACCCCACCAAAACGCATTAACAAAAAAAATTAAATCATTTCTTAAAAAATAACTACTTAATTGAAATGATTAAGCAGATTAACAAAAAAAAAGGTATTTACCAATTATGACCAAGAACTTTTTCAGCCACATATCTCAAAAACCGAATTGGCGTCAGTTCAAGCAATCCATAGACGGGGAACGACATGGGTTTGTGTTCGTAGAATAAAAAGCTTTCCTCGTCACGACTCGGATCAGAGCTGCTACCGAAGAGTCTTCAACGAGGGGGAGTCTTCATATTCCACCGGCATCGCCAACCCGCTCCGGGCGAGTCTTCAACGAGGGGGAACGATGCAAGATTTGACAGATGATTTGGGATACAAACGAGTAGAGATACAGAGCTCCGTTTTTGTAAAAATGGAAGTTGGATCTGAATATTTTAGAGAGAGAAACATGAGAGAGGGAAACATGGATCTTGAACATTTGTGAGGTTTTGAAAATAAAAAGGAATAGAGAGAGAATGTCAGAAGGAGAGATAACATCAAATGCTAAAAGACTATTCTACCCTTTTTGCTAAAAACAAAAGGTTGTGGAAAAGGTAGATGTGGCAAAATATGGGCCACATGATGAGTTTCTATGGTTTTTAAAACCCAAGTGAGTTTTCAGTTTATATATTCCCTATATATATATATATATATATATATATATATGGGCATGTTCTTTTGAGACCCAACTATATGTTGAAAACCGAAAGAACCGCACAAAACGTGTACATATCGCTTTAGTGAAAAAAGTAAAATTCAACAGCAATGTTTTATTTATCTCTTCCCGCTCTTAGTTTGAGTTTATCTCCTCTCTCCTGAATTTTTTAAGAAAAGTACAAAAATATGCATATATGCATTCATTTGTGCATATAGTGTGAGTGCATATATGCATTTAAAAAAACGACTATAAATTCGAGGTCTTTCAAAACCAAACCTTAAACATATTGAAATGTACATGAATTCTAGTCAATTTATATTATAAATAGAGGAAGAGTTAATGCGGTTCTCACGGTTCTTAACATATTGTTGGTTCTCAAAAGAACATACCTCTATATATATATATATATATATATATTGTTTTGCTAACCGGTTACACAGATGCAACTTTATTAAATAATTATTATTTTTAGTTCCTGTCTTTTTTTAAACTTATATGTGGGTTCTATGAATGTATTTTCTTTGTGCTTTCTTTCTATAAATGTAATGTAATTGTTGTAGATGATTTGGGTAAGATGAGTATGAACATGAAGAAGGGGTAGCAATAGCTCTACTAATTGACTAACACCGATGTAATCATATATCTTGTACCCATTTTTTTTTAATTACACTGATGTAATCAAACGACTTACACCAAAATCTGCATTTGTCAAGGGACTTTTTGTGTCTGTTTAATGAAATGATTAGTGGCTTCACTTCTTCTACTACTATTAAACCACACCTTAATATAGCCAAATCGCATGTCAACTTTTGGTTATTTTACACAAGTGTTTCACTAGTAATTTCTACTTATTTTACCACTCAGTTCAGGTTATGTTTTACATCCTTTTCTCCACTTTTTGTTTAGGTTCTCATTACAGTTTAATATATCAGACACCAACTGAAACAAGGTACTACCGTCCTGATGTAAATGAGGAGCAAAAACCTGTTGTCGGTATGATTTTACTACGTGTGATGAAGCTTACAAGATGTATGGAACTTATTGTTACATTGGCGTAGATTAATTCCATTTTGTGGTCCCTCAATACCCTGGTATATGTTATTGTTACATTTATTTGTACAAGTTACATTATTGTAAGTGTATGGCATACATTAAAACCATTTTTTTGTAAGTTATTCTTACATTCTTAGGACTTTTTACACCGTTTTAGATACATACCAGATCCTAGTACATTTAATTAGGGTTGTTTGAAATTAAAATGAAACTTAAAGGTTTAATGTGTAATTTATATGAATTAGAAGGGGTAATATGAAACATTTTATGTTGGAAATTGGAATTAGAACCATGCTAGCAGACTTTTTCTTGTTTTTCAAGCACCTATCATCTTCTACTTCTACTTTATCTTTTTTTTTAGAGAATTTTAAAAGTGAAGTTTATTGGGGAAATAAACATAGGGATAAGAGTTTTATGGGAAAATGAAAGGAAAGTAACGACTAGAGCTAGCAATTTAGACACGTATACGACACGAACCTACACGATCTTAACAGGTATCGTGTATGGTCTTATCGTGTTTCGTGTCCTAAACAGGTAGACACGAATCTACCTGTTAATTTTCGTGTCTTAACAGGTAAAATACCTGTTTACCTGTTAAGTACCTGTTAATATTTTCTTTTAAATATAATTTTAGTGGAATTTAGTTTTGGCCTATTGGGTCATTCAACTTTTGGGCCGGTTAAAGCCTTTACTGAACGAACGCATTTTAGGGTTTGAAGGATCGACACCCTTATTTTAGGGTTTGTTTTCTTCCCCCATCTACTGAACGAACGCAGAGCAGCCATCCACCACTTGAATTCATCGACCGGTTAAAGGATTAAATCGCAGGTTCACGAATTCATCGAACGCAGACCCTCGTTTTACAAGTTCACGAATTCATCAACTATCATCGACCCAAGTCAATTGCTTCAGTTTGCTTCAGTTTTACAGCCTCGTTTTACAAGTTCACGAATTCATCAACTATCATCGACCCAAGTCAATTGCTTCAGTTTTACAGCCTCAGTTTTACAGCCTCGTTTTACAAGTTCACGAATTCATCAACGGAACAGCCTCGTTTTACAGCCGCAGGTTCACGAATCAACTAGGTATTACAAGTTTATATTTCGTTTTCCCCCATTATCGAATTCTGACTGTGATAATTACTTCACGAATTCTTGGTTTTAGACTTTAATAGATATGATATCTTTGTTGTAGATGGAATCTGAGGTTCACTCTGTGGATGTAGAAGAAAACAATATTGATGATAACAAATCAGGGTCAAAGAGACAACGGAAAGAAAGATCTGTTGTGTGGCAATACTTCACCAAAGTTCATAACAAAACAGTAGGTACAAAAGTACCAAGCAAGTGCAACAAATGCAATCATATTATCATATATGATAGTAAGTAAGGTACGGGTAATCATACGAAACACATAAAATCCTGTTATGGTTCTACTTTCAAAGATGTTGGTCAAATGTTTTTAAATAGTGATATGAAGTTAAAGTCATCTAGTTTTTTCTCAAAATACGTTTCGTGAGATGCTTGTAGCTGCTATTGTGATGCATGAATTACCTTTGTCATTTGTAGACTATAAGGCATTTAGAGATTTGTTTAAGTACTTGCAACCCGATGTGAATATCATCTCTAGAAATACAGTAAAATCTGATTTGCTAAAAATGTATAAGAGAGAAAAGGAAAATGTCAAAGTCATGCTTATGGAATCACCTGGGAGGTTATGCTTAACTTCAGATTTATGGACTTCTATCGCTACTGATGGGTATTTAGCAATTACAGTTCATTTTATAGATAAATATTGGGTTTTGCAAAAGAGAGTTTTGTCATTTTCTTTCATGCCACCACCTCATAGTGGGGTTGCTTTATGTGTAAAGGTGTTTTCTATTTTAGTAGAATGGGGTATAGAAAAAAAAATATTTTCTGTGACGTTGGATAATGCTTCTTCTAATGACACTTTCATTGGGCTTTTGAGAGAACAATTGAACACAAAATCACCACTAGTTTCTAAGGGTGCTTTTTTTCACTTGAGATGTTGTGCACATATTTTGAACTTGATTGTGCAAGATGGGTTAAAGGAAATTGATGATTGTGTTTACAAAGTAAGAGAGAGTATCAAGTATGTGAAAGGTTCACAACAAAGGAAGGAAACGTTTTTGGAATGTGTTGAGTTGCTTTCTATTAAAAAGAAAAAGGGGTTAAGGCAAGACGTTGTTACTAGGTGGAATTCCACCTTTATAATGCTTGATGGTGCCCTTTATTGTCGACGTGCCTTTTGCCATTTAGAATTGAGTGATTCTAATTATAAGCAACTAGTTTTTACCCCCCGCGCTTCGCGACGGGAGTCTGGTCGTTATTGGTTTGGCTTGTTTGCGTGGAATCGTAGACTCGTTATAACGTACGATACCCAAAAACACTCAAAGTTGAATACAACTTTGTCTTCAATAAAATTTAAACCAGAACGTTGACAAAAGAAATTATTAAGAAAACAACGCATTCCGTTATTTAAAAAAACCTAACGAACGAAAGTTATCATAGATAACGTTGTCGGGCCTATCGTTAATAAAATTTAAATGAAAGCATAGGCGCAACGGTAAAAATAATGTTAATAGAAAGGAAACATAAAACTAAATAATATAAAAGGGGAAAACAAATTAAAAAATTTACCGGTTCGGTTCGTCGAAAACCATAAGGCGAATCGATAATACCAATATCAACAATGATGTTGTTCGCCCATAATAGGTTTGGTTCGTCATGGTACCACGACGGTAACGGCACTCGATACAGACAATGATAAAAAAAGTCGATTTTTAATAAAACTCCGTTTTAAAACAAATTTATATCGGAACGTTTACAAAAAAAATACGACGCACCTGTATTTTGAAAAAAGTTAACGAACAAAAGTTTATTGAACTTATGTGACAAATCTATAAAAAAAACAGAGTTTTGAGTAAAAAAAATAAAAATAAAAGCTTATTTTGAACTTTAGTGGCCGGTTTATAAAAAAAAACTTTTATGACAAAAAAAAAAAAAAAAAACCTACTATTCATCCCCATGGGAAATAAATAGTAGGGTAATGTCCAAATACATTAGAGTGGGACAAGATTGTAAGGATATGTTCTTTTCTTGAAGTATTTTATGATGTGACAAATGTTTTTTCGGGTACCAAATATCCGACTGCAAACTTGTACTATCCACTTGTTTTTGTGGCTTATGTGACTTTGTATGATGGTATGAATTCAAAAGATACGTATATAAAAAATATGGCAGAGTTGATGATGGGGAAGTTTCAGAAATATTGGTCTGATTTTAGTCTTACATTAGCCATAGCTATTGTATTGGATCCTAGATACAAGTTGCATTTTATCGATTGGAGTTATTCACAAATATATGGAGAGAGAAGTTGTGAATATACAAATGTTGATCAGTTTTTGAATTCTACTTTCAATGAATATGCCATGTTAAATGTGGGTGAGGATACAACGGATGATTCAACACATACTTCAAATACTAGCAAAGGGGTTAAAGATACAAGTGATGATTCAACACATGCCTATGGAGTGAGAGCAAGACTTAAGGTAATTTATTTGTTTGTTCATATGTTTTTATATATATATATATATATATATTGTCTTTTAATTATTGACTAAGTAATTTTCTATTATTTATTTTAAGGGTTTTGATCAGTTTCAGAGTAAAGATTTTACAACTAACAAAAAGTCAGAACTGCAATTGTATTTGGAAGAGTCAAGAGTTGATAGGGACTCGGAACTTGATGTGTTGGCTTTTTGGAAAGCCAATGAGTTTAGATATCCCATACTTGCGAGGATGGCAAGAGACTTTTTGACAATTCCAGTATCTACTGTCGCATCGGAGTCTACATTCTGTGCAAGTGGAAGAGTACTTAATGAACATCGAAGTTTACTTAGTAAAGATACCGTTGAGGCTCTAATATGCACAAAAGATTGGTTATTTGGAGATTTTTGTAATGTCCATTTTCCCTTTATTTTTTATAAGTTTTTTTACATTGTATTATATTAATGGTGTATGTTTGTTTGTACTTTGTAGGTTCTAACCAAGTTAGTGTAGATGAGGTCACAGAAGATATAATGTCGCTTGACATAAATAATGAATCAAATGCTTCAAACTCAGTGAACAATACTAAGGTACCAACTCCAAATCTTTATAGTAATGTTGCTTGATAAAAGTATATGATACGTCCAATTGACTGTACTTATTTTGTGTGTAGATTTGATTGTTTGGAATTGAAGATTTGAGAAGAAAGAGTGCAAGACCAATTGGAACTTGAAGTTGTTTTTATTAGACTTTTATGGATTTTTGTTATAAATTTGTTAAGGATTATGTGTTTATGCTTTATTTAAGACTTTTATGAACATTCGACGACTTTTGTTTCACTAAACAGGTTCTTAAACGTGTGTTTCTGAACAGGTCTTATCGTGTTCAGCAGGTATAAACAGGTTCGTGTTCGTGTTTGGAAAAAAGTACACGATAACTTATCGTGTCGTGTTCGTGTATACATGTTTCGTGTTCGTGTCTTATCATGTACGGGTATACACGATATGCCAGCCCTAGTAACGACCAGTTCAATTCAAATCTCTGAAAAAGTATCACCTAGTTAAAAGTGTTGACTATTCTACTCTTTTTACAATACTTAATTTTTTAAGAATTATTTTAATCAGTTGTTTTTATAATAACCGTAGGATCATTTTGGGTATAGATCATCATTGATTGTGATGTAGTTATAGGGTTTTTAAGTGAAGGGTGAGCTTTGACGGAAACCACATCCTATATATATATATATATTTACTTTTTTATATTGGTGGAGAGTATTTTTATGTAGACATTAATAGCCCCAAAAATTGCTTGACAAAAGCAATGTCTTTAAGACCAGACTTGAGAATCTACAAGCTGCAAAGCCAATATCACAAGTTTTTGAATTATGTAGTTCTCTGTAAGTGGTTAGAATATAACACTTCACTTTAATTTTGGCTGGCTAGAATGCTAAAGATTATTGAATCATGCCAAGAGATTCTACTTTAAGCAGGCAAGTGTATCTAATAAGTACAGCACATCTTATGATCTAAATCTAACCTTTTTAGTACCCTTGATCAGTAGGCAAAGCAGATGTCCCCACCTCCTACATTGATAACCATAATCTTTATCATCACTATTGCTGTGTACATCGTAAACACGCATCGATAATAAAATAACTAATCGATCTACACTCATATCGGATCGCGTATTAATCATAAAGAATGAGTACAGAAGCTAGCTTTAGAATGTTCCAATCTTGTTTTTATTTTATGACAAGAAACAAAGGTAGTGTATCTGGTCCATCTGGATGATGATGAACATATGGTCAAAATAAAGAGAAAAGAAAAGCATAAAGAAGCACCTATTTAGCACAAGAAACTAAGACTGTTCTTTTTGTTGCATGGAAATAAGAGCTTGGAATTCTAAAGTGAGATCTTCCAAGGGTATAAACTATAAAGCTAATGTTATTTTAGGGTTTAGGGTTTAGTTTGTGTTTTTGTACTTCTTTTTCTTTCCGACCAACCAAACACAAGAGCCCATTTGGGAGTTTTGCACTCAAGTCTCTCTTTTCTTACTCACTAAGGATTATTAATTTACCAAAATACCCTCATTCTATAATGAAAAGTACATGTTTTTGCCATGTCTTTATATAATCATGCTTAGCTTCTCAAGGGTACTAATGTTCCAATTTTGTTATTCATCCTTGTCATATTCTTTGACTAGATTAAAGTCTTATGATTGGCAGATTGGGATAATCTGAAACTTGTTATATATATGTCATGTGGGTCCCATACATAATTTCTTCTATAAAACCTCCTATCAAAATTCTATAGATGTACACAAGTAAGACCAAATTATCAGTCTTGCTTCATCCCTCATTTTTATAAAGAAAATACAATCTCTTCTATATGAACTATGATTCTTGGTAATCACAAGTTGTTCATACTTCTTACCTTCATTGGAATATTAGCAATCGAACCAAATACGGTTTCTGGCATTAGAGTTATCACGATGGAACTACAATTGAATCATCGCGTGCTCAAGGCAGATGTCATGGAGGATAATAACACAGATTCATCTCCTGCAACTGTAAACAAGAAATTTGATTCTTATCAATCAAGCAAGAGAACGGTTAGAAGAGGATCGGACCCGATACACAACAAAGCTTGACTTGAATCAAGCTGACTGGTATAATGACGGAAAATTAATCTTGTTGGATGTCAAAGAGAATACAAAGGTTATGTGAATGTATAATATGCTTTGTTTTCTACTATTTATGAGATTTTAATAGAGAACAATGTGCATAATCAGTTTTTGAAGGATGGTCAATATGCTTCTGTTCGTTACTTCATATTTTTATACATGTATTGGTATTGATTTTTGATCTTTGATAAGTGTGTGATAAATCAGTTAACTTGCATTGGAATATTGCTCAGAATTTGAAACACATTATATAGAGTATTACTATTTCAACATACAGAAACATGCAAACAGGTTGAATAATGTAAACAGGTTGAATAATGTAATAATGTGACTAAATTTCTGATGTCAAAGGGGTAATTCATTGCCACTATTTGATTAACAACTCTAAGTCTACAACACTTCTACCACTATTCGAAAATTGGGGTATCAACGACGGATATTTATCGACGGACAAACCGTGAGAAAAATATCGACTGAATCTGTCAAAACACATTTTTTACTGTTTGATGGTGCAGGAAAACATATTTTCAACTAGGGGTTTAAAGTGTTGAAACGAGTCAATAACTTGTGATCAACTGGATAAAGGATACAACCATGTAAACTATCTAAAGTCATCTATAAATATGATGAAGTAGCGGTAGCCAGAGCGAGAAGTGGTAGTCAATGGTCCCCAAATGTCACAATGTATGATGTTTAAAGGTGTATCACTACGAGTTATGGATGAACAAAATGGTAATCTCGTGGATTTTGATATATTGCATGCATTACAATTATTTGTGTATGATTTATTATAATCATTAAGAAAGGAAAAACGTGTTAAGACGAAGTCTGATGGATGGCCAAGGCGAGCATGCCACATGTCTCGAGAAATGGATCTTGATAAAGTGGTCGACAGGGAGTATAGCTGGTGTAGTCTATGACGCATGTGGTGAAAGATCTGCCCTGTTAGTGTCAAAATAGATGCACCAAAATGTAAGAAAATAAAGGCAATAGGGTTATCCATAACAAGTTGTGTAATAGATAATAGATTTTTGGTTAGTCCGTGAACGACATGAACGTGTTTAAGTGTGAGAGTGTGGTGAGATAACGTTAAAGAAGCTTGATCAATATGAGAGATGTTAAGTGCCATATCATTACTATCACTTTCTCCAAACCATGATATGGTATTGCATTGTTAACCGTGGAAACAGTGGCGGATCCAGAAGTTTTTGTCAGTGGGTGCACAAAGTAGGAATGGTCAAAGCGAGTTTGGTCGATACAAATCAGTTCAAAATGGGTCGGGTAAAAACAAATACTTATTTACATAACGATATAATAAAAATATTTATACTTATTTACTTAAAGATATTATAAAACTATTCATACTTATTAATTAAACGTGTACATATAATTGATTAAACACAATAATATGTGACAAATATGAAAAAAAAAACACTTGTAAACAATAAATAAGAAAAAAAATATACTTATAAACCAAAAATAAAAAATACAAAAAAAACTTATAAATCAATTAAATAATCAATAATAAAACATATTATTTATCTACAAAATTTAATTTGTTATGATTAATGTCTATTGTTTAAATGTATAATATAAGACTATTTAAAATCAAATGAAAGTAAAAGGTTTAAGGTGTAATTTTAGTTGTATTACAAGGGTTAATATGAAATTTCTCTTTATTCTTTTAATAATCAATGAACACTTTGGGTTTCTCACCTTTCCACTTTCCCATACCACTTTGTTGTTGTTGTTCTTCTTATTCTCTCTCTCTCATATTTTTTCTCCATTAAAGCTTTAAGCTTTCATGACTTTTTTTTATAGAAAATTACCATATTTACTTAAAATTATCATCTACCTCTTTGGTTTCTTTCTCTCTGGTTTTGTTGAAAATCGGATGACGGGTGCCTCTTAGCATATTTAGGAAGGTGCCTATTAAGAGAGATCGAAAATTTTTCATTACGCAGATGAATCTCAGCGGGTGCCTCGCTACCCACTGGGACATACATAAATTCGCCCCTGCATGGAAATATTAGATGCCATATGCGATGTTGCACCTAGAGGTGCACAAAGCGGTTTTTTAATCCGAACCGGTTCAAAACGAACCAAACCGGTTTGGTCAACAAAAAGTCAAAACCGGTTTGAGATGGGCCGTTGACCGGGTTTGACCGGTTTGAAACCAGTTTTTAAGCGGTTCGGTTCGGGTTAAACCGGTTTCAAACAAGTTTTAAACCTATAGGTTTCAAACCGGCGGTTTGAACCAGTTTGAAACCGGTTTGGTCTAAACCGGTTCACGACCGCTTCGGGTATCGGTTTGAAATCGGTTTGAATTTTCAAACCGGTTTTTTTGTGTGTCTCTAGTTGCACCTGAATCAGGAATTCAAGAATCAATCATATCACACATATCCGAAAGATTAGCGGTAAGCCCAAAATGTGGTCGGTTTGTTGTGAAGCCCAACATGCAGTGAGTAGGCCCAAAGATGTTGTGGTCATTAGGTTCATAGTGGGCTTGTGTTGAATTACAATCAAAATTAATGTAAGCATTATTAGAATTTAGGGCCATGTGGTTGGGCTGACATCCCATAAAAAGGGCTGCCCAAATTATGTGTGGTGTGTAGGTCCAGGATGAAGTCTAGTCACTGGATCTCCAATGGGCAGTTATTGATCTTACTAATTTTTTTGGTAGAATCACAAAAATTGGTGATTGACATGGTTCCTTGTTTTAATAACTGAAATTGTTTTCTAAGTTGGTAATTTCTTTGCAAATACTTGTTCAAAATATGTTTCTTCAATTATTTTCCACATGCTGGCTGTTGTTGCGGTTCCAACTGCTAGATGGGCAATAGACGAATCTAGCGTGACATTTATACAAGCCGAGACATATCCGTCTCGTTTCTCCCTTTCTGCAAATTCTTTGGATTCATCACATGGTGGTGGATGTTTTTGGCTAATAAACTGAAATAGACCCATGGTCTTGAGGATGGTAACAATCTGGTGTTTCCAACTCAGGTAACTCTCCCTATTCTAATTTACAGAAACGAAGTTGGCTATGTTTGAGATGTTTGTGAATTGTGATGGATTTTCTATGGTAGTTGATTTGGAACCGGATGTAGATAATTAAAGTATTAGAAATGATACCTTGGAACGAATGTAATGCCAAACAAATAGCTTCTGCTCCAAGAAGGGATCGTATTGTCTCATACGGCCCGTATAACATTGGACTATATTGCCCTATATGGCTCGTATAGAGCAATAAATAACCGGTGTCAGGTGCGGCAGTTTTCGTCGTTTGATCAAGGGTAATACGTGTCATATGGATACGAACCGTATTGCCAATTGGTTTTGTGCTAATAACAATTTCGTTTGTATATATAACAACCCCTATTAATATTATGATTTATGAATACATACCAAGTAAAATAAATAATATTTCTTATCATTATTATTACATAACTTAATTTGTAGAAACTATAATTATTTATTTAAAATTTTGATTGTGATTTAATAAATTGTTTTAGATACCATCAAAAAAGTTAGAGTAAAGTACATAGATGGTCTGTGTGGTTACCAAAATTTTGGATTTGATCCCTAGCTTTTCAAAAATATACGGATGGTCCAAGGGGTTTGCACTTTGTAACTCATTTAGTTCCCAAACTTTGCCAAATGTACATGTATGGTCCCTATGGTTTGCACTTTGTAACAAATTTAGTATCTAACTTTGACCTTTTAAAACTTTTAGATTTGTTGGCTGGGGACTAAATGCGTTATAAAGTGCAAACCACAGGACTATCCATGTACTTTTGAAAAGTTATAGACCAAATTCAAAATTTTGATATAGCACAGAAACCATCCGTATACTTTACTCAAAACTTTTATCATAACTTATATCATGTTAATAACAGAACAAAATTACAAAATAGATAGGATGTGAATGATGGGTTTGGGGTGGTGCAATATCAGAGACATATAAATGAGAACGTTGACCCAATATTCATATGCTTTCGTCTGCACCAAATAGGCAGATACTATTGTGCAACAGTACCCAAAATAAACCACTACATTTAGTAGCTTATCCTATTTTTATGACTTGTGAGTTGTGACTAATAATTGAGAAAATAGAAATGGAAGTTATTATGAATTATCCTTTCATTAATCATTAACTATACAAACTATTCATTAAATTAATATTTAAAAACTACTAATCATATTACAAGTTTTAGGAATATTTAAAAACTACTACCCAAAAATCAATATATTTTCATAAATAAATTTTTAATTTTAATAAAACGAAGTAAAAAAAATATTTTAAAAATATTATTATATAAGTTGCTAAACCCGATATTACTAAAGTGATTTTAACACATAATGAATATACAATATAAATTTATTTACTTATATTCATAAATACAAATGTAATACCAGGATTTATAACGTTTTATATAGATACTAGAGAAATTAAGCATGTTATGAGAAAAATAATTAGCCAACATATTTTCATCTAATATAATCCATTTAAATAACAATTATTCATAATATTGGTCATATACAATCGAATCATGAACTTAATTATGAGACATAATTTAAATAGCGTTGGATGTCCTAAATTAATGTTTTTTTTTATTTTATTCTTGAATTAAATACTTAAATAATTTATAGTTGGTGCAAATATAATTAGAAAACATAACTAGTTTATTTACAGTCATGTTAAACTTGTACTTAAAGGAAGCCCTTAATTAAACTTGCTTTTAAAACATTTATTATTATTATTATTATTATTATTACTATTATTATTATTATTATGTATTTCTTATCTTGTAACTCAAGGATAAAACGTTTGTTTGGAGCACAATGGTTTTTATTCTGTGGGGGGAGATAATTTAACTTTTTCAAAGCCACTATCAGCAACTTCAGAACAATCACGCATGACAAACTTGTACTTTACAAAAGTAAAAGGTTAAATGCCTCTAGGTTTAGTAATATAAACCCTGGAAACGACAATCCAAGATTAATAAATAAACAGGCTTAATTAGTTTAAGCAGTTTGCTTCTTTAATCCGTTTTAAGCACCAATAAAGTGGGAAAAGTTATATAAATATACAATAAACAAATCAAATAAAATATGATTTAGCAAACCTGCCGCCAATGTAAAGTTAATAATAATAATAATAATAACAACAACAACATACGCATGGTTATAATGGTGAGTCATTATTACGGTTTTAGCAATTTCTTTTATGAACTTACGGATGCGTTTTTCACAGTTTATACATCATAACACGTTTATTTAGTTTCACTAAATGATGTTAAAACTTCATAAATGTATGTGAATGATTATTATACCATTTAATGCATTAAGTTTAGATACATTTGAAAATTTTCACAACACATTTAACCACATAATACATATAGAGATCTCTCCATAGATCCTTTTCTTCCAATCAATGACAAAAATCCAAAGCGTTGTTACATGATATGTTGCTACGGTGATCAAAAGTGTTATCACATGATCTTATCAACATATTAAAAGGAGATAGCATGACACCTGAGAATGTATGACCAATTTAGTGCTCTAATTCATCATTTTCATGGACGACCTTATGTTGTTCCATGAGTCTAAGTCACCAAATATGGTGCTCAAATGCTATTGACCTATCAAAATGTGAGACCATAATTGATCCTGTGCCATAGCTACAAATATTTGTGACACAAAGTAGTAAAGGGTGGGGCCTTCTTTTAGTTTTGTGCTTCTTGATAATGGTCGGGTCTTATTGCCCTTTTAGTGAGTTTAAGATTGTATCGTCTTAAGCTGACTACAAATTATTAATTGGGTAAATTTACCCACTTAATGCCTTTGAAAACTTGTGAGAGAGAGGAGAAATCACACCCTATGATCATGCAAGTCAATCAAAGCACTGTAAGTATTTTCTAAAATCTTTCATATTTATGATAAGTTCATATAAAATTGTTTTTGGACCTTACTAATTAACTTAATAATTGATTTTAATAACGGTGATGACCGGAGGGGATGGCCAAACGTAGGGTTTCAACTTGGTTACTTTTTTTCTTTTGTATTTTAAATATAAGGGTATATAAAGTGATCATTTCAAAATTTTAATGCCGCTTTTAACGTCAGTTACTGAAAAAGAAAAATGTGTTTTTTCGTGAGTGAACCACTTCAAAACATACAACTTTCACCGAAGGACATTGCCGATTGGAGTAGTTGCATCATCTTCCGGTCAGTGTCCCACTCCCTATTCAAATTTACAGAAACAAAGTTGGTTATGTTTGAGATGTATCGGGCTCTCCACCAGCGAGGAGCATTAGTGATCTTGAAAACGATGAGCCTCGACCAGCGCACTCCTCACATAGTTGTGGTCATCAACACATCTTGTGTTGGGATCATTGTTGGCATATTTATCACTGTATCACTCTTCATATGTCTCCTAGGGTTTACTAAAACAATAAATAAAGAAAGAAAAATGTTAGTTTGTGAAAAAATCAACATAACTATTTTCATAACTAACTACCAACGCGACCTTCACTTTCGAATAAAACTAAGTTGGTGCAAACAATTCCCATCTTGCATGTTTGTGTGTGTACTCAACAACGAAAGGTTGTGTTGTTAGTTATTAAAAAATGCGAATGAGTCTTGTAACGTGTTATTGACTTCGTTTGGTTCCACAGAGTCACATTACGCCATAACAAGTTGTTTCGGTGTTAAAGACATGTTTATGATTACTTGTACACTAACGGACCTTAATATACTTTGTAATGTGCTAGTGACTTGTTATTTGTTACACAGAGTCAAATTAGACCATAAGAAGTTAATTTGGTTTTAGAGCCATGTTTAAGATAACTTGTAAACTAATGGGCCTTGTAACATGTAGTGACTTGGTTATGGTTACAAAGAATCACATCACTAGATCATAACAAGTCATTTTGGTGTTAAAGACATGCTATAATGACTAGTATACTAATTGTATAATGATAAATTATACATTGATAAAACACATTCCATGCTAGAGAGTACATATAAGATACATATATTTTCTAGTCAATATACAGTGTGTATGGTGACTAGAATGCTCAGTCCAACACGTCCAACATCTGAGACCCCGCCTACAATACCCTTTTTATATTAGTCCACGCCCACTACCACCATTAAAGCTTGAGGGTGTTAATAGCATATTCCGGGCGCACTTGTTTAGACCGACAAGCCCACTCATTATAACGAGTACTAAATTATATTTCGATAACAATGTATTCAAGAAGACATGAGTGACACACTACCATGTGCATTTCCAAGGTCGTGCACTGAAAGAACTACACAATACCGTTTTATTTTCCAACTTAGTTTCGCTTAAAGAATTAGAGCTAGATAGAATCTAATGCAAATGATGTACACGTCTTATCAACTAATATTTAGTTTGGGCCAGCAACCATGAGGATTTCAATACCACTTTTCGCTGATTTTAATTCTGAGACTACAAATTCTAACATTTTAGTCATTACCAAATTAACTAGGAGAGCATAATATCTGTGAAAAAAGGGTGGTTTAGTGAGATGAATGAGTGAGTTGTAGTTATAGGTATAGATGAATGAGTGAATTGTAGTTATAGGTATAGAAGAGAAAAGAATATCCCATTTTTTGGTTTGCATTAGTTACCAAAGGTAGGAAGAATTTGTGGTTAGATGCAGTGGCGAAGTTTGAAAAAAAATGAAGGGGGCCGAGATTTTTTTACTGTTAGGGGTGCCGGAACTATAAAATTTTCAGCTGAATACGTATAAATTAACATTACTGAGCGAAAAATCGACCGAAAACATATAAATTAACACTATTGAGCGAAAAATCAGAGGACGAGAACCCCCCAGGCCTTAAGAAAGCTTCACCCATGGCTAGATGTAAGGCATATCAATGATGGATTACACACGGAAATTCATGTCGTAAACATTTCACACCGACAACCAACTAAAAGTTTAAGCGAGAATCTTCTCCTTAACATAACTGGCGGATTACCGAAGCTTATTCGTCAAAAAACATTTCCCACAACACAAAGACCATATGTTGAAATGCCAAGTGTCAGTGATCATAGGTAATCATCTCAGGTTCACGGGTTATGATATCCGATGGTGATTACCAGCGAATAATATAATTTTCCATTTTTTTATTTCTTTTTAGGATTCCGGTCACATCTGTCGTTCTTTGTCGTCGGTGATACTCATTATTCTAGTTGTAAAAATGTTGAGCCGCCTCTTTATTTAACATAGAATATTATAAATATTAAAAAAAAGATTATTTTCCTATTTATCCAAACTAATATATCCTCATTTAAGTTATTGTTATAAATACATATTTACATATATTTTAAAACAAAAAATAATGATATGGGAAAGAAAAAGTGTAAAATTCCCCAATACTCCAATACCCCTTTTATTATCCAAAGTGCTTTTCATTTTGAGCATATAAAGTCTCAACTCAACAACATGCCTTAATATTTCAAATCATAAAACAATATACACACTTCACCATAACCTCCAAAAACACTCCTTAAATCTTCAACAAATTTGTGTTTTTGGCATTAGAAAATGGACCTAAAACACAACACCACCACCACCGCCGCCGCCGTCGCCGCCGCTAGCCCAGACACCGACGGCGAAACACCTCTTCATTCCCAACTAATCAAGCCTTTCTCTTCCTTCCCTAGTGGAAAGAACCACCACCACCAACAACAACAACAACCACCGTCTCCGGTGGTTACCTACAAAGAATGTCTCAAGAACCATGCTGCTACCATCGGCAGCCATGCTTTGGACGGATGTGGTGAGTTCATGTCATCATTAACCAACGCCCCACATGAACAACCCACCTCGCTAAAATGCGCCCCACGTGAACCCACCTCGCTAAAATGCGCCGCGTGTGGCTGCCACCGCAACTTCCACCGGCGTGAACATGTTAACAATGACGTGTACGCTTATGCACCGCACGTGCTGCTCTCGTTCACAGCTGATCAAACCCAGATGGTGGCCATGCCGGGGACTCCGGCGGAGATCAAGATTGAAAACCCTAATGGCAGAAAAAGATTCCGGACGAAATTCAGCCAAGATCAGAAAGAAAAAATGTGTCTTTTTGCAGAGAAAGTAGGGTGGAAGATGCAAAGATGTGATGATAGTGTGGTGGCAGATTTCTGCAATGAAGTTGGGATTAAAAGAGGGATTTTTAAAGTTTGGATGCATAATAACAAGAACACTTTTGGGAAGAAAGATAAAGAAACAACTTCTCCGACCACCACCACCACAACCGCCGCCGCCGCCGGTGTCACCACCGGTGTCAGCACTAAAAGCAATGATATTTATAACAATAATGATAGTTTAGTTAGTAGAGAGTCTAATGAGGAGGATGTTAATGGTAGTGATCAAGAAAATGGTAATGGTGGTGGTGTTCATGTGCATGCTTCTAATAATGGGTCTTCTTCTTCATGTTAATTTTGATGTTATTCTTCTTTGTTTTGTGTTCACAACAACCCTAATTAAGAGTTTTAGAGTAAGATTAATAAAAACTAATTACATTTAATCCATTTATCATGATTTGTTATTTTCCATTAATTCTCTCCCTACTAATGCAAATTCTTTTGGATGAATAAATATGTTTTCATTGGCTTAATATTTATTGGATTCTTTTTGTGGTTAATTAGCTTCCTATTTTGCCATAATTGGAAAAACTTTGTATTGGCTTAAAAGAGTTGTAATCTTCATGTAAACATATATATTTAAAATGAATAATTCGATTCAACTACTTTACTACGGATTAAATTACAAGAAAACGACGATGTTGGATGCTTATGTTAACGGAGAGATCGAGAAATTTTATGCTTATGGATTATTTGAATTCTTGATTTGTAAGATGAAGTTTAGAATAAGTAGACTAAGTCTTAAAGCTATGTTAAAGAAACCAATTATGGAGTGAATTAATCAATTTCTATCTTGATTCCTTGATGGAGACTTTGGTCCTTTTTTCGCAGTGAAGTTATGTGCATGTCAGGGCAACACACAGCACACACTTGCCTTGCTACCAAATTAAATGTGTTGGTTGGCATTTACACCTTTGAATTTTGATTGAAGCAAACCCCACAACCCTAAACAACTCTTGTTGTCCTATTTTTAATCATTGCATTTTAAACAAATAAGCTCCTACATTAATGTATTTAAAATACTCAAAAATAGATCAATTAGTTAAACTTCATTTAGGGCATGTTTGGAATTACTTTATGTTTGGAATTACTTTTTGAGCTCCTTGTTAACTTTTTAAAAGTTTGTTTAGGTAAATAAAAAAAAAGATAAAAAAATAGAAGGGAATAAGAAGTTTTTAAAAAGTAACTCCTACTTATTTTTTAAAACTACTTATTAACTTTTTATAAAAGTTAATAAAAAGTTTTCAAAAGTAATCTCAAACACCCCCTTATATTTTAGGACATTTTGCAATGGGTTTTGTTGATTTAAATTCTTTAATTAGGGTTTATTTTCTCTCAACATGATTCTAGTAAAATACCAACTATGCCCTTGTTGGTGCATGATGGATTGGTGGTTGAGGGCATTTGGTCTTTTCAGTCTATTCACAATTGTTTCAACGTGATATTTTTAGGGGTAGTTTGGGTAGTTCGCACTCTTACAACTTTTGAATTTGGTTTGAAGCAACCCCTCAACCTTATATTTTATTCTAATCCTCTTCTCCATCATTGTTTTCTGATAACTTGAAAATTAAGTGGGTCATTATTAATGGGAAATTCTAACCACACACGGAATATTGTTAATTGGACCCGTTATCACGCTATACGCCCTCGTATTGATCTATACGAGGGCGTATAGGGTTCACTCTCTGACATAAGAATGACACGTGTCATTCTTTGTCTGAAGTATATGTCTCATACGATTCGTATTGCCCTATACGCAGCGTATGTGGCAGGGCACAATAATTTTCTTCAAAAGTTGGAAGAGTTGGTGTTAAAGAATCCTATACGTGGCGTATTGACCTATACGCCACGTATAGGTGTTTTTTATTTAATTATAATTTTTTTATTTTATTTATATTTTTGTTTATTTTTATTTTAATTTATATAATTTTGTTAATATAAGTTTGTTAATCAAACAAAATATTAAACATTACAAACCAAACAAAATATTAAACATTACAAACCAAACAAAATATTAAACATTACAACCAAACAAATAAACTAAAATTATATACATTACATCAAAAAATTAATTTTTGTTTCTCACTTGACCCAGTACTTTATCCACGTCTAGAGGGATTATGCCACATGTATTTTAAACGAAAGAGTCAGAACATTTTGAAAAGCACACGGCAACCCACAACTACTAAATAGTCAGAACAGTTTACATGTAGCTTCGATATTTGCCAGACGACAAGCACACGGCAACCCACAACTACTGAAATGTTGGCACCCACACGTTGCATTTTGTTTCTGTATATTTGATAACTTGTACCACTCGTTTTCTATCAAATCTAGAGCTTTATGTGAAACTTTACCGTGCAGGTTATCAAACAATTCAATAGCAATTTGGCTGTCCATTTTCCTTATGAGGCTTGTTCCAAACCCAAACTGTAACTGATAATACTGATCTGATACAATTTCATCAACAAACCCAACAAGTCTATCTAGCGAGCTGTTAGCGTTTCTAAGATAGCTCTTTAAGAGCGAATGCTGACTCTAGACTCGGTTCGTTGTATGTTGACCAAAATTGAGGTTTCTGTTGGACCACGCGCATACAAACTTTTCTTTATACGGGTCCAGCCAATTTTTAGTCACATAATCTATAACTGCTGGAAAAATATTTAATATTGAATAAATATTTAAATACTGAAAATATTAAATATTTAATATTTAAAACTTACTTCCTAGTTTGGCTACATACAGACGTTCGTAAATCCGGTTGAAGTTGTATTGGTATATATCTGGCGTAGGAGACTCACATAATACCGACCATGAATACTTGAAATTTTTCCAGTCTTCGTCTGTAAATGACGCCCTGCAATGTTTTGCGATATTCTCGTGTATGTGCCACCGACATAGGTTCTTGGAACAGCCCGGAAATATTTTATCACACGCGTTCATAAGAGCTTTGTCCCTGTCCGTTACTATCACACGCGGCTCTATACACTTTTGCAACATTGCTTTTATTTGAAGTAGCACCCAACAAAGTTTTCCTCCCGTTCTTTTGATATAAATGCATGAGCGACGCAAAAAGACTGGTGTGTGGAGGTCACACCGACCACTTGGACAAATAGAAGTTTATACATGTTTGTTTTGTAGGTCGCGTCGATCATCAACACGTGCGGGAATGCACGCCACATCTCGTACGATTTCGGATGAACAAAGAATATCTCCTCCACACTATTTGTGACAGGATCTTCTCGAGTATAGTAGACGTATTTTTTAGAAGAAAGCAGGTTTTCCAGAATCTGTATTGGAGTTTCACCGACTCTCGTTTCGTTTTTTATCTTTTGTATCGCATTATAAATGTCCTTTTTAATGCAACTACTCTCTGGGTTTTGTTCCCTTATAGTTGCCAGAATGTTTCTTGGCAACATGTTTTGCGAATACAACTTCCCCACCAAAAGTTGTTCCGACTGAGACAGTCTCCTTGCAAACGAGTGCGCCACAAGATGTTGACTAGGATCGTGGTTATGACTGTCATCCTTCACCGTTAATTTCCAATCACCAGTATTTTCTTGATACTCTCCTTCCAATTTAAAGGGACAACCTATTTTCTTGCTACCGGCACGTCTAACCATGGCAGTAGACGCACGTTCGCCGTGACGGTCACACACAAGCCACACCTTGATAAACGGTTCCGTCGGATCGTCGCCTTTTCTCCTAGATCATCGGGTGACAAGGACGTAACCATTCTCACGTCCTCTCCGCATAGCCCAATCCACCAACTGTTCACGAGACTGAAAATTCTGGTCAGTTTTATACGACACATTTTAATGGTTTTGTTCTTCGTATTTGGAGTCGTCGGTTTGTTGTGTCGGGTAAGAGACTTCACCGCACACGAAGTTGTTAGTTTGTTGTGTCGGGGAGGAGAATTCACCGTATATGTAGTCGTTCGTGGGTTGTGTAAGATAAGACGGTTCACCGTCTACGAACTCGGGATTGCTCAGTGGCTCGTTCAAATATGGAAGCCTTACCCGTTGATTAGAATAAACATCGGACGAGACCTCCTCCCAGTTCACCTCTTGAACGCCAGAACTTTGCAGGTTGTTTTCCAGAGACTAGTTAGAATATACCTGAAAACCGTAGTTACCATCCCACCACCAAGACATGTTTATAATTTTTGAGAGATTGTTTGTAATTTTTTGAACGATACGTTCGAATGAGAATTTTGCATGGTTAAATACACAAAATTTGGGCCCTATACGCATCGTATAGGGCAATACGGTGCGTATAGGATTCGGGTCAAACCTGGTCAAACCTCGTATACGCATCGTATAGTTCAATACGATGCGTATAACGTACGAGGTACTTTCTGCGACTAGTCAACCATCACATTGCTATACGCTCCGTATAGATCTATACGTGGCGTATAGAGATGTGATGTTGACTAGTTGCAGAAAGTACCTCGTACGCTATACGCATCGTATTGAACTATACGATGCGTATAGTGTTGGAATGAGCAGGTTGTACGAGGATGTCGGGCATGAAAAATTGTGAAGGGCTATACGCATCGTATTGCCCTATACGATGCGTATATGGCCAAGTCCACATAGCAATTCACGTGTGCCATTAGTAGTCCCCTTCTTATATCATTGAAGATACCTAGGAAAATACCAATTTAGACCTTGTTAGTTTTTGTTGCAAAGGGTAGAAGAGTCCATCTTTCTTTCTTTCTTATCCTTTTAACTTTTTTCTTCGTACATCAAAATTTTTCCCTTATTTCTCTTACCATCTTTAAAACCATGGCATTCATTTTTTTCATGAATAACTTTTTCGTAAATAAATTAATTTAAAAATATAGAACTTCATTAATAAAAAACAACAAGATAATATCATAATAAAAAACAAATAAAAAATAAAATTTTACTCTCAACCCCAAAGTTGTATTATTTTACATTCGCGTGCTAGCATCGCATTCAACATCGGTGGGTCAGATGATCCTGCATCGTTAAGATAAGTTTCATGTCTTCATTCTTAATTTGTTAGAATTAAATTATACATCACTATATTAATTTGATATTGGGAAAGATTGATTTCAGTTTGATATGAAAGATACGGAAATTTGAGTTGGTATTTATAGGGTTTGATTTTTAATAAATATTTTTTTTATTTAACGAATATATAACTGTTGTATTAACGGATATATGCCCGTTACACACGGTATATACGCCATCGGTGACTAGACCCTGATCATGGAGGAACTGTTGCGGTACGTGGGGTGGGCTGGTGTTCTCGTCGGCCTTGCAGCTCGTTGCACATCTTCCCGCATCGATTCCATTTACCCTAATGGGCTCTCAGGTCTTTTTTCTTAGTAACCAAGAAAACTCATTACTAGAAAACTCACATGGCCTCACTAATACTCTCATAACCAATGAGATTAGGTACAAGGAAAACTTACGTTAGGTAGGTGTTTTCAAGGGATTAAGGGTCTGCTCGGTGTGTGGTAATGGAATGGACAAAGGAATAAAATGAGCCATTCCATTTCATTGTCTTGTTTGGTTACCATAAAAGAATGGAATAAATCATTACTTTATGTTGTTTGGTAGACTAGAAAAGACGAAGGAATAAAATCGGTGGTGGTGGTGGGTGGAGGTATTGGGTGACGGTGGGTGACAGTGGGTGATGGAGGCGACTGTGGTGGTGGGAGGTGGCGGTGGTGGCTGGTGGCGTTGGGTGGCGGCGGTGGGAGGTGGGGGACGGGTGGTGGTGGTGTGGTTGTGGGTGGCGGTGGTGGTGGCAGCGAGAGATGGCGGTGGGTGGTGGAGGTGATGGTGGTGGTGGTGGTTGGTGGTGGTGGTAGGAGGGTGTGGTGATGATGAAGGGTGAAAGAGGGTATGGAACGAAAAAAAATAAGGGGGTGAATGGAATGAATTTGAGGGATTTAGAGATAATAACATTTCTTGTGGAATGGGTGATTCCATTCCATCGTCCAACTAAACACCATTTTTTTATTCTATCGTAATCGTCCATTCCATTCCACCTGCCATTACTGCATACCAAACGCTACATAAAGGCATAAAACCGATGAAAGTCTTCGAAATTTTTTAAGAGGGCTCTTGTGTTTTAGTCTCTTGGTCAAATACTTGTGTATAGTTTGGTTAACCGGACATTTATTACTTTATAACTGAAGTAGACATCTCAACCCTAATATATCCTAATTCTCCTCCAAATCATTGTTTCGGCAGGTTTACAACTCTTTTGGGTCGCTGGTCAAGATTCAATAAGACTCGTCTTAACATCTTAGTCAATTACCAATAAGTATATATGTATGTATATAAAGATCAAGTACCATTGGGGTTTTTTTTTCTTTTTTTTTCGAAAGGCAAGATTTTATAGACAAACAGGGAAACCCCAACCAACAAATACAAAGAAAAACAAACAAACAAAGAAGTACTATTGGGGTTGATGATCCAATGGTAGAGGCAAAGCTTTTAAAAGCATCTATAGTTTAGAGGTTATGGATTCAAGTCTAACTGGTGACAAAATTAAAAGAAATTTGACGTTCTAAAAAAATATATATATAAAGAGCAAGTAGAATGAGGACTTGTGATCTTCTGTTGTAGGGCTAATTATAATATTAGCTTTGAAAATTGTAATCTTTTGCACCTTTCCTTATTTGATTGGATGTGGTTGGAGGCAGCTTTTGTTTCTCTCACTAATATATATATATTTCACTAAACAGTATATGCCTAAATTTCAGTATCAACTATTCTAACATGTGAATTATGAGATGTCACGGTTATCCTTTAAATATTTTACTTAACAAGTTTAAAAGGAGGGTGATTTCTAAGACACTTTTTATTAATAAGATATGTTTTCTATTAGAAAACAGAATTTCAGTTATGAAAATACCGTTACCGGTTTAGTTAAATTTCTAAAAGAAAAAAAATTATGTTTTCGTCATCGTTTCATCGTTGATTACCAACTAATTTCTGACGGTAGGAGAGATTTGAAAAAGAAAACACAAATAATTTAGTTGTGACTAGTTTAATCATAAAGATTTGATCAAATAAGATTCTGCACAGGTTTTCGGTTGTTGTCAATGAGAATGTATTTGCAACAGAAGATCCGTCGGCGATTAATTATTAATAGTAAATATTAGATTTCAGATGAGATTTTTTGTCAGATTTTACAGTCATTGTAAGTTAAAAAGTTCACTGATAGATATTTTTATCAAAAAATATTACTATAAATATAACTCAAACAACATTGTTTTCATTCTTCTTTGAATGTCTCCCCGTTGAAAACTTTATTGTAATACTCCCCAAAACCTGATGTTTGTTGGAATCGGTTTCAGAAGTTAAACATGACAAATATAACGTTGAATATATCTTCATAGCTAACGCGATGGAATTGGTTGTCTAAGAACAACCCCTCTTTAAATGAATCATATTCATATTTCTTCTTCTTCACCTCAGAACAACCCCTTTTTTAAATGATTCTCAGAGTTACAAACATAACACCTACGTTTGAATTTGGACTTAGACCTGCTATATCCATTTTGTTTAGACCCTTTATGTTCAGGCCTACACCTAACTATAAGCCCATCCCTAGCGTTATCTTTGACATCAGTTTTCTTCTTTATGTCCTTAGATTTTAGTGTGGATAACACCTCCTACATGGACAAAGTTTCCCTTCTAAACATAAGTGTATTAACAAAGTGCTCATATAAGGAGGGGGGATGTCAAAAAAATGATTGCCTGGTCTTCCTTATCAAGAACAACATATATGTTTTCTAAATCAAGAACTAGCTTGTTGAATTCCTTGGTATGATCTTCTAGGGTCTTACCAGGTGCCATATGAAAGGTATACGACATCTTCTTCAAGTAAAGTCTATTGCCCAATGATTTGGTAATATATAGTGACTCCAATCTTGACCAAATTCCAGTTGCTGGTGTTTCCTTTGAGGCCTCACGCAATACTTGATCTCCTAGGATAGCGCTATGTGCCTTTTCAAGCACATCTTTCTTCTCCTTATCAATCATCGTCGCCGGAAGGTTAGCTTTTCCCAATAAAGCGTCGTTAATCCCCTAATGAACTAACCTAGCCCACATTTTCAATCTCCAAAGACTGAAATCGTTCTTGTCCTTAAATTTCTCCATATTTCATAGACATCATTTCGATTTTCGACAAGCCCTAATTTCAATCCAAATTTCGGTTGTCGCTCAACTGAGCCCTTACCAAACTCTGATATCAATTGTTAAATCGAAATCAAAGAATAAAGAAATTAAAAGGATAATCAAACACTTCAAATGGTTGTGAAGCTTATTCATGAATTGAAACATAGAAAAATTGAATCAGGAACGAAATTGGACAAGAGATACTAACTACAACAATCTATCAGCTATTAAGAAGGACTTAACAACTTATTAACAAACTAACTATCAAGAATGAAAACCAAGTCCCTCAACTAAGAAAATTGACAGAACTAACCCCTTACCTTTGTAATACCCACATGTTAACTTTAACTCAACTTCTAACAAAGGGCTTCCATTTCGGAATTCATTTGTATGCCCATATTTGCAATAATGTCACTTAGTTTGTGTTTGCATTGATGTCTTCAGCTGTGTGACAAGTCATCCCGTTTGATGACTTAATTATAAAATAGTCCACCCAATACTTGGGCTGTCTCTACTAATAGCAAGAATGTGAGTATAATGTCAGATTACTTCACTAGAGGCTTGATATAATTAGGTTTAATCTCGAAATTAGCCTCTTGAAGATGTGAATGTTGTTGTCACCACTATCATATAATATTTTCCGTTCTTTAAAGCTTCAAATATATGTTTTTTAAACCAAAGAATACTTTCAAATTAATAATGAAGTGATTACAATAAAGTGGCAGGTAAACGGGCAACAAGTTGCGACGTAACCCCCTTTGAATAGAAAAAACCAATTCTATTAAAAAAAAAATTTGGTCTTAGAAGCCGAAAAATTACTATGCACGACCATTTGGATCTGTTCAAAAATTCCACAACCTACGGGACTAGGAAATCAAATGTATCAAAAGCAAAGGGGATAAACATATGTTGATTATCTAAACAAGCTTTCCCGTGTTTAACAACTTTGTCTGATTCCGCCTTCAAAGCGGCCTGACCCACAACAAATCCATTGTCCATGAGCCACACAATAGGGGACACTCCTGTAAGATCCACACAAGCGTGTTTCCCCCTGCCCACCCAAACACAAGAATATCAGCAGCTCGAAAAGTAGACCTCCCTTCAAGCGGATCTGTTTCACGAGGGCCTCCTTTTTAGCAGAAATTTATGCCTGCTTAAGAACATCACATGAAACATCCTTAACCAAATCATGTTTGTATTTAAACCCAGATAAATCCTTACAATGAACCACATGCTTGCAAAAGGAATAAACACTTAAATGTAATTAGTTTTAAAAATATAATCCCTAAAATATTACATGACCCAATAAAATGCAATTTGTCGTAGCTTTTATTATGACTGCCTTCAAAAGTCACATATAAAAAGCTTACAATTAAACAATTGAGAGAATCAATTCAAGAGTATGATGATTCGTTTTATTTTAAGACATTGTTGTTTTTTATGATCTATCGCTCTCTCTAGTCCCACGTGGATGGTGACAACTCGAATGGAGAGGATTACGAGATGTAACAAACGGTCTTTTAAAATTTAAAAACATGGGCATTAAAAAATATCACACGACATAATAATTGGTACCAAGGAAACTATATAGTCTATTAAAAATCTTCTTACAACCATCTATACATCCACTAAAAAGGTTCTATAACATCTGTGATCCCACCGATACCAATAAATATTGAGAAATTTATTAAAATGGTCATTTGACCAAAGAGATTTACCAAAATGGCCATTGATTTTTTTTTACCAAAATATTCAACCAATCAGAGGCTGCCATTTGTTAAAATGACGAAAAAAATTGGGCGAAATTTTCACCATTTATTTTCTGAATTTTTGCTAAAAAAATGAAATTTCGATGAGGCGAAAAAATATGGCATATTTTCGCCAATTTTTTTTTTAAATTATAATTTAATTTTTAATATTCCGAAAATTTAAATTAATAAAATATAATTATTTAAAAAAAATGTTTTTTAATAAAATATTATTTTCAAACAAATATTTATATCCCTCCCTACCATTCTTTTTTTCTCCACTTATCCAACAAACTTCATCAACTTATCCATACACTTTACCATCAAACTTCTCTCATAAATCTCACTAAATTACAACTTATCTTAAGCTTCTTTCACTTTCCATCCACTTTAAGATTTTTTATAAAACTTCATCCTTTTATCCTTCCACTTATCCTCTAAAAAATCTCACCAAATTACAACTTATTTTTAACTAATGTCTTGTAATATTATTTTATGTACTGGTGGAAAATGGGACTTTGTTAACGGTGTTGAAGAGTAGATTAAAAAAAATTAAAAAAAAAAAATTCCGGCGAAAATTTGAAATGGGCCCGACGAAAAAATATGGCAAATTTTCGTCATTTTGGTAAAAAAAAAAGTCAATGGCCATTTTAGTAAATCTCTTTGGTCAAATGGTCATTTTGGTGAATTTTCCATAAATATTACTTGCAAATATTATCAAGTTTTTTCATAACAAACTTACGACTTTTTTTTGACACTTTTCTTAGAAGTAAACGGGGGACCGGCTATACAACTGGTCTGGTTGAGTACTTTTAAACCCTCTCCGTTTAAATCAACAGGTAATGGGTCAGATTGATTGAACGAACGAATCAGACCAGTTGTTGGACCGGATTTCAAATTCTTTTTCCCATTTAAATATGATTCACTAATTCATTACTGTTTCAAATTTCATATTTTGTTAATATTCCAAATCCACTCCAAAAAATAAATTAGTTTCATATTTTATTTTAATTAGTTAGGTGGTTTTGAAACCAATATGACAAACGGACCGGTAAGGCGACATGTTTGATGATCGTTCCTGTTAGATAGAATACATAAATCTATGGTTGAATTATAGCATGATGTATAGTATATAGTTTGTTATGTGATTATTTATTTTATTCAATATACCGTAATCATTATATATTAGTGGTGATACACAAACCCTCATTGAGTAATTTCCCAAACTCTATAACATCGTATAAAGCTAATAGGTTTACTGCCCTCAAAAAAATTCCGGTTTCCTCATGTTCCGCCGCCGCCCAAATGAAGTCAAACCATATGTCACCGCCCACACCCCAGTATTCCCTGGCCTCCGATTAGTATACCACGTAATTTTCAAACCGATTTGACAAGCCACACGCCTCCAGTGGCCCAACCGAGTTGTCGCATCAGAAACTTCATTCGGCGTAACTTAGTGGTAATACCAAAAACCCTCATTGAGGGATTTCCCAAAGCCTACCAGTTTCTGTTACGAAAACATTAGGTTCGGTTTCTCGAGTGATGACTGCACAGAAGACCACTCATCTTGACTACGAACCTCTCATCCATTAATACCAAAACGCATTATATTATTATCAATAGTACTTACTTTTCTTTTCTTTTTTTATCGATGAAACCATGTTCCAAGGTGTCACGAGTGATAAATCTACTCTCTCACACATATTAAAACTATTGTCACGTGTTGTTATAGAAGGATTATTAGGAAGAAACTCTAGATATATATTTTATTTTTCTTACTTAAATTAGTAGTTTTCTACTTTTGACACCCTCCAATAATTTCACTCTCTTTTTTATTCTTTTGTTTATATTTACCTTTTAATTTTACTTTTTTTCTTTACTTTCTAATAGAAATAAATTAGAAGCATGATATCTTGAACATAATCTACATGATCCACAAATATGGAAAGTGGCATTCGATGGAAATCATGATAAATAGATGCCCTATTCAACAAGCACGTTTCTTGTATTTCAGTCCCCTTTTTAAGTGCACGATGTCACAAATCTAATCATCGTACAAACAATCAAACAAGTGGATTCGTCAACCGATTGCTATGAATAAAATATCAGATAAACATTATTTTCTGATGCATGCAAATGAGCCATAACTTTTATGCTGATGCATCTAGGTTTTACCCACGCTGATCTAGGGTTCGAGCATCGGCTCTCCCTCAAGCCCGGAAGGGGCCGTATTGAGTGAGATTTTTCCTTGGATGCTCTCCAACTCTGACGCCAAGTGGGTCCGGTTAAGACAACATATTGACCGGAGTTGGACGAGACTCTCCCATGTGACGGGGGGGTGTGACGTCACAACATTCAATGTTTTCCGTTAAAAAAAAGATAAACATTATTTCGTTATTTTTTAAATACTGTATTAAACGTTTTAATTAGATTTAACTAGCTAACACGATTAATGACATGCAAGATAAATTACATGTATGCATGCAACACTATAAGAAAAACGACTTGCACTCGAGCTTCCTGTTTGAAAAAATGTGAACGAGAGTACAAAAGGTGAATCTTATCGGAATGATTTTGATGACGAATAGTTAAAACATTATTCTTAGAACCGGACTGCACCGGCTTGTCGGACCGTGAACCAACAACATAACCGGTCCTGTTGAGTGTCTTTGAACCACCTCCATTTGAACCGAGCAGTTATGAGACGAACTGATTGAACTGGCAAACCTGACGATGGTTTGACCGGATATTTAAAAAAAAATATTCTTTTCCTTCCAAAATTTTTCGATACATTTTTTTTAGTATTCGCCGGAACCCAAGCTGGCCCGTAGGCTCTCGTACAAAGTGCCTTATTCATCAGTGAATGAGGTCTTCAATTCTCCTTCTACCTCGTCCCTGTATATCTCACCCTCTATAAGGTTTTCACCTTCAAGTGATGATATATTTTTTCAAGTAAAGTTTTTTTAACATTAAAAACCGGTTTCACATCCCAAACCGCACCAGGTCGGGTTCCAAACCGGTATTGAAAGAAAAATTACAAAACCTATCTGAAACCTACGGGTTGGTCCGGTTTTGGGATCCATTTGGCTCAAACCGTTTTCTCTCACGCATCGGGCCGGGTTTAAACCTGGTTCACCAGGCCCAAACCAGTTTTTCAGTCCACTTCTACAAAAGATGTTACATGATGATAAGTTAGGCCCAATCAACTGATTTAAGATATGTACAAAACAGATAAGCTTGATAAGGCCTAGCATCTTAACTGGGCCTAGCTCAATAACAACCGAGTTTTATTAATTTAGGGTTAATCACTTGGCCTGATAGACTAAAGTTTGAATAGTTATGGTTTAACACATGTTTTAATTTAATATTAATATATTTTCATTACCACAAAATATTTGCAAACTACATAAAGTTTTGATTAAGAAAAATAATAGTTGGGGCTTATACAAACAATCATGCTAATGTCACACCACACCAAATCATTTTTAGTTTTGAATTTAATTTCGGTGGAATTTCTCAAAAACCTGCATGCATGATTTAACAAGCGCCACTACGTGGTCGGAGCGGCAAAAATCGCAGAAGGCGGTGATAGCCAAATGGCAGCAGTAGCATTGGCGATACAAGCAACAAAAAATAAGGTTAGCTAAGGACAAGCCGAATCTATTTTGGGGGCCTAAAACCAAGTCCAAGACTTTTTTTCTTATAAAAAAGTTTAACTAGCAACCCGATTCTCTTCTCCAAGAACAGGATCGGGTCATAATATACTAAAAGGTTTGTATTTAGTATGGTTAAAAATTATATTTTCACTTAGTTTATATGTGTGTATATATAATTAAAAATATAAATAAAATTTACAATTTTTGCCCTTTAAAACTTTGGGCTTGAATTCATACCCTCTTTGCACAATTGCACATGGAGCTTGGAAGCCGGCTGTGAGGGGAGGGATGATGGATTGCTTGCCGGAACAGTTTTTAGGCCTGGCGGTTGTTAGTGAATGGACTTGCAAAGTGGGTTGATGGTTCTTGAAGAAGCAACGAGCCGATTCGTGGAGTTAGGGTGTGACGAGCCGAGCTGCATGAGATGCTTGAAATCGTCCTGCTAAAAACTCGATCAAACCAAGCTTAAACAAGCTCAAGTCTATATTAGAGCTCATATAATAGAAAAGCACGAGTTTGACATTATATAAAGCTGGACTAGGTTCGCGAAACTAAACAAGTATATTATTTATATTACTTTTATGTAACATATAAAATAATATTATTATTATTATTATTATTATTATATCTATAACTAAGAAATAAGTACTTGAATAAAATAATTATAACTATAACTATATAATTTTTATTCATCATTTTATTATTATTAAATATAGATTTTTGTTTCTCATTTTTATCGGTTATTAAATAACTATATCTCCTATTAAATAATAATAATTTTAAATAATTAAATATGTAAACTTTATTCTAATGTAATGTTAAAACTTACTCAATCATAAAATATTTTAATTATATCTCATCTTAAAATATAATTTTATAATTTTTAAATTTTCTTTATTTGTTATTTATAATTTTTAAATCTTCATTTTTTATTGTTTATAATTTTTAAATTCTTCATTATTTTCTTATTTCAACAATCCTGATGACATTCAATATACGAATCTTTATAAAAACTGATGGTTTACAACAAGTTAGATTTATCCAATCTGTGTAATACATAAGTTTCTAACCTAGTGTATAATAAATCCAACTACATATACATAAATTTATAAGATTCTCGTGATCAAATAGTTTAGGCTTTATCTTAATCTTTTTTTGTTTGAGTTATAATATAATTAAAAGTGGTGTTTGAGTAGGATTAGAATACTTGTTTAGCAAGGTTTATTTTAGTATAAATAGATGGCTAGGGTCCATTTGTAAGTCAAGAATTATAAAAAAAAAGAGTCGATCTTTTGAGATCAAATTCCGTGTTCTTGGGCCTAATTTCTAACAATTGGTATCAGAGATTAGAGAAAAACAAATCCGGTTTGAGAGTAGGTTTCGCGAGGGGGAGCAGCCCCTTTGCTGTAGGGCTAAAGATCAAAGAAAGAAGCATGCAAGCAAAGCACGATAGAAAATAAAGAGCGGCAGCAAGGGTTTTGTCGAGAAAGGAAAAAAGAACGAACCAAAAAGAGAGTTGGTGATAATTAAATCAAAGCAGGTCAATTAAATTTGGATGCGATTTTAAAGAATGAGAAGCAAGCAACCATACACCTTAAAATTAATGGTTGAGTCATCGAGAAAGACTTTGAAGCAAGCATACACACATCTAGAGAATTTGTGGCTAGAATTAATTCGGAAAAAAAGTAGGCAAGTAGGCGCGTGAATTAATTTAAGCTAGCAAGTAGGTAGCTTAATTAGTTTAAGCAAGAAGCAAGTTGGGTTCAAATTTTTTTTGAATTCAAGAAAGAAGGTTTTTAAAGTAGATAAAAGGCGGTCAAGAGTTGGTTTTTGAAGAAAGAAAAAGGTAGTCAGGAGACAGATCTTGAAAAAAGAAGGTAGTCAACAATCAAATCTTGAAGAAAGAAGGTAAAGAAGGAAAGAATGTAAAGTAGGAAAAAAATGAAAGTAGGAAAGAATGAAGGAAAGAAGAAAGGAACATTTTCCATTTCGATAATGACGGCGCTAACCCCGCTTCAATCTTGATCAAATAATATCCGGAGAATTCAAAGTCGAGATTGCAACTACGAGTTCCTGAAGTATTCAAGGAAGAAAGAACATGGAAAGAGCAAGAAGCAAGTCCAAATCAAGATTAAGGGAGAGAATGAATGAGTTAATCTTGATTTTACGAAAGAAAGAGGGTTTAGTACAGATGAACGAGAAGTACAAGGGATGAAATGGAAAGAGTTTAAATTAGTATTTGATTTTGAGTCAAATAGTTTAGGCTTTATCTTTATCTTTTTTTGTTTGAGTTAGAATATAATTAAAAGTGGTGTTTGAGTATGATTAGAATACTTGTTTAGCAAAGTTTATTTTAGTATAAATAGATGGCTAGGGTCTATTTGTAAGTCAAGAATTATAATAAACAAGAAAGAGTCGATCTTTTGAGATCAAATTCCGTGTTCTTGGGCCTGATTTCTAACAATTTTTAACTTGTAAATGGTTATCAATGTTTTTAAACTCAGACTGGACCGGCCGGTCGGACCGGGAACCGTGACCTCCACCGGTCCGGTTACATGCTCTGAGACCGTTTGCTGGTTGAATCGGGCGGTCCAAGCGATTCAGCGGTCGAACCGCGAACCGGAAGTTTAATTTTTTTTTTACTATTTTTTTTATCTTTTTTATCCTATAGTCCTTCTACTTACTTATATTTATAATTTTAACTCAGTTTGGCTCTTTCCTTTTAACTTATACGCTGTCACAGGTCCTCCAAAACCCTAATCAAAATTAAAATTGAAGATTCAAAAGAATTAAAATTCCTACAGACCTACAACCTTCGTCCTTGACTCAAAATTGTTTACATGGTTGTATATGTAGTATTTGGAATTTTTTTATATTTTTCTATATATTTTTATGAATTTGTATATTATTTATTGCGTCATCCGGTTCTTGAATCCGGTCCGACCAGTGAACCTCTAAGACGTCCGGTTCGTTATCCGGTCAGGTTGTGAAAACATTGATGGTTATTAACCAAACTTTAAACAAACAAAATATGTTCCTAGAAACACTTTTATTCGTACAATTTACGATGCGTCAATCAAGTCGCCGGTTCCGAAGAAATGTTCAGCCGTTGACCAACCCTAATACAAACGTTGACTATGTTAGGTATGGAAAATGAAGGGTTATGTTATAGTAAAAAGAGTTTTAAAAATAAGAAGGGTAAGAAGGATTCTAAGCTTGACATGTGTTATTTTATTGTTTTTAAAGGGAGGGCATAATGGTCAATGTGTAATATACCAGGTCAATGTGTAATATACCAGGTCAATGTGTAATACAACAGGTCAATGTGTAATACAAGGTCTGATATTACACAATGACCAGACCTGATATTACACAATGAACTGATATTACACAATGAACATATTACACATTGACCTGACATATTTGAGCGAATTACACAATAATGAGCGAATTACACAATGAGCTAGAAAACGTAAAACACAATGATGAAAGATATTTGACACAATAAACTTGTATTACACAATGAACTTGTATTACACAATGACCTGACTCATTACACAATGAACTTGTATTACACAATGACTTGACTAATTACACAATAAACTTGTATTACACAATGACCAGACGTGGTAATACACAATGAACTTGTATTACTCAATGACCTGACTAACTACACAATGAGCTGAAAACGTAAAACACAATGATAAATACATATAACACAATGAACTTGTATTACACATTGAACTTGTATAACACAATGAACTTGTATTACACAATGAACTTGTATTACACAGTGACCTGACTAATTACACAATGACCTGACTAATTACACAATAAACTTGTATTACACAATAACCAGACGTGGTATTACACAATGAACTTGTATTACACAATGAACTTGTATTACACAATGACCTGACTAACTACACAATGAGCTGGAAAACGTAAAACACAATGATAAATACATATAACACAATGAACTTGTATTACACAATGACCAGACGTGGTATTACACAATGAACTTGTATTACACATTGAACTTGTATTGCACAATGAACTTGTATTACACATTGACCCGACTAATTACACAATGAGCTGGAAAACGTAAAAAAATTTAGTTTTTGTTTATAACGACACTATACTCGTTTTAAAGATTAAAAAAATGCTCGTTTTTATGATGTAATTTTTTTGAAAAAAAAAATGTCGTATGTAAAAGTTATGAACGTTTAAAAATGAGGGGGAAACTTGATAAAAAGTCAACAAAAGTGGCCAATACTAAAATACTCTTCCAACAACTTTTTCTCCTACAATTTAATCTCAACCATTAAATCTTTTCTACAATTTGATCTAATGGCTCTAAATCATTCTCACACTTATTACAATTAAAATCTTTTTTACCTAAACCTAATCCAGAAAATGGAATTTTAAAAAGTGACGTGCTCATCAAATGCATATGATCAATTTTGGAGAAGCATAAAGTAATTACAATGATTGTACTAATTTCATATTTTTTGTAGGTAAAATGAACAAAATAAATTTATTATGTTTGGGATAAAAAAAGTATTTTAAATACTATAGAAGTATAACATCATTGTTTTTTAAAAGTATTATTGATTTAAATAATAGATGGTGATAAAAAGGACAATAATTAGGGCTCTCGATTTATAACATGGCCTGTCAACACGAAATCACTTGATATGATGTTAAGCGGGTTAGTAGCTAGGGTAATCGGGTTTGCGTCATAAACAGATCGACAAGATTAAAAACGTGTCCAAACTATTTCAGCTCGTCTAACTCATTTACGACATGCATACGATTTTAAGATTATTGTGTTAAATAAGTTAGTACGCCGACACAACAATTACATGTATTAAAACGAAATAGTTTTATAAGTAATTAAATATGAACTGTGATTTTTATTAACTTTTATTTATTTGTGTTAAATGTATCATATCCTGTCATTAATATAGTTATATTCAATCGTGTTAACATGTATGTGCTTGTATTTAAAAAAAATGACATGTTTAGTCAAGTTGTCAAACACGACAACATGTTTAACACAATACTATACATTTGACTCGCTCTTAATCACAATCTTTGTATTAGTTTCATAATTTTGGGTTAAATTAACAAAAGAAATATAATATTTTATGAATAAAAAGGACTTTTAAAAGAATATAAAAGTAAACATCATAATTGTTTTAAAAGTATTGTTGATTTAAACAATAAATTAAGATCCAAAAGACATTGGGGTACATGGTAGGGGTTCAAGAGCATCCAAAGTTATACCAATCTTTGAGGCAAGGACTCGTGATTGCCACCACTCTGGCCCACAGTAAAATCAGAAAATGACATAAAATTGGGAATGGTGGTAACAGAATGAATGTGGCCCCAAATATTCCCACATCTATTTTAAACAAGTAAAAAGATTTACAAACTATTTTTGTCCAAATTTTATAAAATTATTTTTTTTGAACGGCCAACAAACGGAGAATTGCCTAGGTACTCTGTACATTGGCAATAGGCCACCGCCAGCTGACCCAACCCAGCCGTATGGAGCCCCTTAAGCGCCCCAAGTTATCTCCAGTTCCGGGGAAAATCCACCCGCCCGAAAGGCCACTGGTGGTAAAACCCGGACGCCCTCTGGATCGAACCGGAGATCACAAAGATCTCAGTCTTCCTTCATTGAGCCATCATGCCCCTCCCAAAGTGATGACTGTGGGGATAGAACCTGAGTCTTTTTTAAAGAATACAAGTTTCCTATCATTACACCACATTGAAATTTTTCTATAAAATCTTTTAAACTAGTATATATATTAAATAGTAAAAGTACTAGTAAAAACATTTGTATACATAAATTAATTTGAGGTTCTTAAAATTTCTATTCTTATTGTAACTTATAATCTTCAATAAAACTTTGAAATTTTTTGCTTTTTAATATAAAGTAAAAGCTATATTTTTTTAAACTAAATGCACACTGTTATTTGCTATTTTAATATACTTAAATTAAAAAGTTTATATTTATTTAACAAAATATAATATTGTTAAGTAATTATAACAAATAGATAACTTAGTTACACAATTGGTATCCTATCTTACTATACTAGGTCTTTATAAACTTTTAGAAATGTACATGTGAATAAATTGTGACTGTATTTAAGAAGGGTATTAGACTAAGTGTAGTATCACATAAGCAAGAAACTATTACGTGCGCGTCAAGGAGGGGCGCCAAGGGGAGGGGGGGGGGGGACCGTGACTTTAATAGGCATGAAGGATGGAAGGGTTTGGGGGTGTGGGCCTACTCACAATCAAACCAATCAAACCATTTACTCAAACTTTTTTATAAAAATAAATAATAATTTTAATTTAGTTAAACCATCACACTTTTGAGGATTTAGTTAGTTAAAATCTCATTGCCTACGTGGCATGTATTTTTTCACTTTTTGTTAGTTAAACCGCTACATATATTTTTACACATAGATATAAAGCAAACATGACATGAGGTTAAAGAATCTGGTGTATACTGCATTTGAATGTACACATTAAAGAAAAAAATATATCAAAGTAGATATTTAATTAAAAAGAATAAAACACTTCAAATTTAGAAATATACTATGTGTAAATTAAAAGTTAATTATGTTAAAACTATTTTGCATTTGAAAATAAAGTGGTAAACTTGTGTAAGATGTAAGTCACTCTCATGGCCCTATTTAAGCAAATAATTTCAAATCATTCATCACTGTAAGTCCCAATCTTGATGGATCTTCGATTAACACACAATAACAACTATGATATCAAGTCTCACAATCAGTAGGTGGAAACTATTGATTGTGGTGATTCAAGAACACAGAGATTCAAAGTAAAACCAGTATATTGCTTTCAGAGAATTACAGAGAAAATACTAACAACCGCTATCCTCTCTACACGGTTTTTCCACACGTCTAACTCTCTCATAAATGTTTTTCTTGTGGCTAACCTAATTTAGGTTACATAAACATGTATTTATACTAAGCCTAAACAAACTAAGCCCATAATACATGTTCTCGGCCCATGGCCGGCCCAAGACCCAACCCGTGAACCTAGTTCACGGTTACAAATCCCGAATACCCATCTATTCGGTAACACCAACACTTCTATTTATTTGATAAGCGTAAGCCTCACATATTCAGACCCAACAATCTCCCCCTAGGCTGATGCTATCAAATTATGTTCATAACTCGATGTAGCACTGTGATCACCACTTTCAGCATACAATGTTGTCATCACAATCTATGGTTGTTGCTGTGGCGTCGATGTTGGTGTAGTTCAACTTTTCTTTACTCTCAGACTTTGGTCTTTCTTTCTTCTCTTGGAGTTAGATCCTCATATGGATCCTAATCAGCATTTGCTTGATCATCTTGCTAAAAGAGGATGTGAGAGGAGGATTTTCATCATCTCTTTTCTTTTTCATTCTTTTCAAGCAGATTCACAGGTACTTCTTCATGTGTACTTTCTTTGTTGGAAGATGAAAACATATCTTGTTCTTCTGACTCGAGTACATTTTCTTGTTGAGGTTCTTCAAGCTTGTCTACAATTGACAACACTTCATTCTTCTTCAACCCCTAGTTCTTGATTTGAAACAAATCCTGCAAATTCTCAGAAATTTTGTTAGCAGACATTTGTATGCACCAGGGAATTTAGTATCCACACTAATACTTAGTACATCCACGTATTATCGAACCTTTTGAAATTTCAACTCTTTTGATGACAAGTTTTTAAATTCAAGAATGGTCAATTTTTAATAAATATAAAAACAAAGTAAAATAAAATAAAATACAATATAAAAGCTAAAACCTAAACTATATTGAATTAAAATTAAAGATAAAATTTGAAATATAATCTTTTTGGAATTTTCTTTAACAAATTGCAACACAAATTTAAACTAACAGTAATTAACGTAGACATGCAACAACGAGCCTTTAGGAAGTTCGCAATGGGATCATATCGTTCTATAGGCAGACCAGGGAACATTTTTCAGCATGTACTTTTACTCAGACAGGTCAAGCAGATTGCTAATATTCAGATCCTTTTAAACTCATGCTTTAGTTTCAAACCTAAGTTTTTCACTGTGATTTAAGTTATCATGTTTTGGGTATAAATAGTTATGATTTAATGGGTTCCACACTCATATCTCAGAAAACTGTATTTAAATAAATATGAATTACGTGAATTCTTGATGATTTTTAATGGACCCCACAGCTTATCAGGTAAACCTTCCATTCCTCATGGTCTTTTGAGCGCCTAAATGATAACTAAATGAGCATAACTAGCACATGTTTATGCAACCTTTCAGGGAATCTCTAACAGAATTTGATAAAAAACATAGCACTACAGACTTACATGTTCAGAATTAGCAAAAGCTTTGGGTCATAACACTACGGACTTACATGCCTTGACAAGAGATCCCTTCCCAGTCACATATTCCCAAAAAATGAAAATATTTACAAGTATATTTTTATGTACGTCTTTAGACATATGTTTTTGTGTTTTTCCTATAACACGACATTAACATTGCGTGTCTTTTTGCTCAAGATTCTGCTTTGCACTTTCATTGAGTGTCTTTTCACCTATTGCATGTCAATGCATGTCTTTTAACTATATAGATATATAATATTTACAGACTTGTATCAAGTCAAGCTCGCAACCCCTTTGTGAATGGTCCCGGTTAGTGCAATCCTAATAGAGCAAGAGTTATCCACAATTCATCAACCTTTATGTTTAAGTTCTCAATTATTAACAGGAATGGCAAATTACACTAATTTTTTAGATGTCCCCACTAAGGCCATAATATTATTTAGTTCAAGTGTATCACACGCAGAGCCTATCAACATATCCAATGTTGATCCTAGCATTTTCAATTTAATGCTTTACATGTGTTGATCCTAGCCTTAAGAAACGAACATTCATATCACTTCCCATGTAATTGCAAACTTTCCGACTCAGACATAAACAATATTTTTGTATTTTTCTTGACCCTAGAAATTTAAAGCAGACTTTTTTTGTATTTTTCTTGATTCTAGAAATTTAAAGCAGACTTTTTTTGTATTTTTCTTGATTCTCCCCCTAAATTTGCACATTAAAATAAATAAAAAATGTACAAATCTAAACTATAAAGAAAAATCTTTTTGTGACCATTCTCTAATTTCAAAACTCAATATTTTCAAAGCATAATATACCAAAGTAAATTGTACTTTTATTGCTGATCTTACCTCTCTTATCTCCTACAAAGGAAACACACCCTCCGTTAAAGTATTGACGTTATGCAGCAGAGAGATGTCACCCGTCATGTGCCTGGAACAACCCATATCAACATACCAGGCTGGTTATTGACAGTCCTCTTTGGCTGTCCTTGCACGAATGAGAAGATTAGTTAAACATATGTACCCAAGTTATAGTTGACCTGGGCATTCCTGAAGCATCAATGTAAGATACTTCCTGCAAACACATATAACTTTTGGAATCAAGGACAGGTGTTGCCACAACATTTTCCTTAGCCTTCCAGACAGAATTTGATTGAACATACGGTTTTGTTTCTTTTGAAACTGAGACTTTAGGTTTCACCGTTTGCTTATTTTGTTTAACATTTTGTCTTTTAAAATAAGCTTGTCTGTTTCTCTTTGCAACATTCAAGTCACCATCAGAGGGCTTAACTCTGGGAGACTAACTCTTCATTTCCTTAGGCTTATTTGCCTTCATTGGCTTAGAGTAAGTTCTATCCCTTGGTGTAGTTCTCTGATTTTTCATGTAATATGACTCATAAGGACGATGTATGCAATTTCTTGCAATGTGATCGGCTTTGCCACATGTGTAGCATGTATGTTTCCTAGAATAGGAAGCATATCCTGATCTGTTTAACCATGAAGATGATGATGAATGTGAATGATAAGATTGATCACTCTTCGAATGATGTTTACATCTTTTCTTTGAGCAGCTTGCATACTTCTTGTTTTCTGACCATGGTCTTGTTCAAACCTCTTATGATGATGATCATACTTTGTATAAAATTTGACTTTGGTGAAGTGCGTAGGTGAAGCGCTTAGGTGAAGCACTTGGGGTTTGAACACTGACCCTTGGTTTTTCAACCTGTTTGCTTTTCTCATTCAGCTTGGACATGTTTTGTTGGAATACTTAACAACATTATCAGTGAAAGGTTTAACAAATATGGTTTTTGCATCACTATATGCAGGTAATTTTGAATTTTTTAGAAACATTTTTCCAAGCCCGCACATAGGGTTTGTTGCTCTTAGAAGCAGTTCCCTTAAAAGTATCAATTTTATTTTTTCATTCAGAATTAGAATTAGTTTTATTTTTGCAAAAACAAGCTTCTTCAGACTCATCATTTTCACTATCACATTCCTCAGTATCTACTTTTTCTGCACATGAAGTAGAAGCATCAGAATTATTCACACATTTAACATTAGAAGCTGATGATGATGATTTGGATTCCTCAGTGCATGACGTGCTACCGGGAGTAAACATGAAGATCTCCCTTACTTGTTCCTCAACAGAGGGAGGAACAGTGGTACAGTTTTCGTTGAACGAAGGAGACACATTATTATACCCAAACCCTTTGTTCCCATTTCCCGGTTTATGAAGTTGGGTTTCTAGCATATCAACTACTTTAGTATATTGACCAAAAAATTCTACTATAAACTTTGCTTCAGCAAAATTTGATTTAGCATGTTCTAATTTAGCAGTTAATCTTTTAATCTCTTCCTTAGCATCAGTATACACACAACATTTCTGACTTAGTTGAGATTTTAGAAGTGAAATATCTTTTTTACTGGCTTCTATCATTTCTTTATAAGGCTTCTCAGTTTTAGAAAATTTTGATTTGGATACGTAAGATTTTCAATTTCAAACCTCAAATTAGCATTTTCTTTTCTAAACATCTCCACCTTATCAAAACATAATTGAGAACAGAGATCAGATGTTACTTCTGCTGGAATTGAAGTTGAAGATGATAAAGTTGTTCCTGCTACTCCAAATATAGAAATCATTCTTAAGCCGTAAACTGTCAAGAACCCGTGAACCTTTCAACACCCCGTGAACTTGTGTAGTGAACTTAGACAGTGAACCCCAGCCGAGAAGTCTACCCTAGAACCAAACCCGTGAAGTGGATTTAAGCCGTGAAGTACACCCGTAAACTGTAACCCGAGAAGCTATTTCTGAGAATTCAAGCCTTGAAGCTGTGTACTTTTGTCAAACCGTGAACTTGACCAAAAACCATGTACTGCTTAGTCGTGAACTAGCTCGTTAACTCAATTTATTTCGCCTGTGTGCTAGCTTAAATTAAATCAGCTACTTGCTAGCTTAAATTAGTTTCACACTATATTCATGTGAAAACTTGCTACTTTGAGTTATCTTGTAATGTTGCATGTTGGACACGGTGTGTTGCTAAAACATCTAGTCACGAAGAAAGTATGGAGAGATGAAAGAAAAGAGGGAATGAAGAACTAGCCATCATAGGCCTACATAGCGAAGTCTGTCATGAATGTACCTTATGGAGGATTAGAGACCGTAAAACAAACAATATGATTCTAAGTGTATATCGTAAGCTTACAATGAACCACCGTCCCTGCACATTTTGGTTGCAAAAAGGGTATCTAAAGGGGATGAATCCCCAATTAAGGAAATTATGCTCAAGTCACGAAGAAAGAATGGAGAGAGATGAAAGAAAAAGGGGAATGAAGAACTAGCCATCATAGGTTTACGCTGTCGTAAATGCACCTTATGAAGAATTGGAGACCGTAAAACAAATAGTATGATTCTAAGTGTACATCGTAAGCTTATGATGGACCACCATCCATGCACATTTTGGTTGCAAAGAGGGTATTTAAAGATGTAATACACACGGTATGTTAACCTATTAATTAATATATTTAAAAAATGGTTTATGGATTAAGAAAGATGGATATCTATGGCTAGAGGTGGGCATTATAACCGGATCCGGATCCGATCCGATGGATTATCCGAAATCGGTTTTTTTTAACCGGATTTTTTGGAACCGGATTGGATATTTTTGGAACCGCCGGATCTGGAACCGGTTATTTGGTTTTCCAAGGGACCGGATAAAAACCGGACAAAATCGGACAAATTTGGAACCGGACAAAAATCGGACACAAAAAAACCGGACAAAATCGGATAAAACCGGATAAAAGGTTCCAATAGGTTCCGAATTATCCGAAATATTGTCATAAAACCTAAAATCACTATCCGAATCCGAATTTTCGGATAATTTAGATTCGGATTTTTGGATAATTCGGGTTCGGTTTCAGATTCAGATTTTTTTGAACACCCCTACTCTCCACTCTTTAATTAAAATATATCTAGAGATAAAAAGACCAATTATAAAAGATGTATATTTAAATATTTATTTTAGCACTTTTAGTTTCGAGAAACTCTCAACCTACAAAAAATCACGTATTGGTGACAACTCACACTTAAACACAAGTCGTGGCTCCAACACTTTATTTTCGACAGAACTCCTAGGTCAACCATTTAAGTATATTCGATAATTAAAATATTGTATGATTAAGTATTTATTAAACTGTTCTTTTATTTGTACCAAAAAGTCTAAACTTTTGACACTTCAAAATATAAAATACTAGTTTAGATCCCGTGTTTACACACGGGATGAAAAATATCAATATATAAAATTTTTAAATCTTTATGTATATATATTTTACAGGTGAAAATATATTATATATAGTAAGGATAAAAACACACTCAAAAAATATAAAAATTAATATATAACTGAGTTTCGAAAATAAGTTAATTACTATTAATTTAATTTGACTTTCATTTACTATTTGATTGAAATAAAAGTTACATAATTAAATTTTAAAGTTTGTTATAATAAATGATAATTTAAAATAAATGTGTTTTATTAGCATAATTAGTATTTTATTTAAATATATATTATTATTAAAAGATAGAAGTGCATTAAATAAGAGAGAGAGCTAGGAAAAAAATGATGAAAATGAATATGGAGGCAACATGTGGCACTAAAAAACCTTTATTTATTATATAGTATAGATTACGGTAATACCATTAAAATATCGAACAACGTTTTAAATTATTCAAGCAACAACCTTAAGTCTTCCACCTTGTAAACTTTGTGCCGATTTGAGGTTGTTTTTTTGTAGTGGCAGAATTATATAAAAAACAAACAGTCAAGCCGGAAACAACCAACCTATAAGTTACAACATGGAATAGAAATACATACAACAAGCTTATAGTTTAAACTTACACCAGCTATTCCAATCAATAGCCTTATAACCAGCCATATTCTTTGCCCACATGAAACTTACACTCTTTAGGTCTTCAAAAAGCTATTGAATGGACGCCTTCTTCCCCCGAAGATTACCCCATTTCTTGGTTTCCAGAGACACCAAATCGCCGACAGAATAATGATGTGACAAGCGTTCTTCCTTTTATAGTCCAGAGAAGAAACAAGATGCAATCCAAGAATGTCCCGAACCAAAAACACAAAAATAGTTGGAACCGAACACCAATTACTAATATACCCCCAAAGCATAGAGGCAAAGTAACATGAAGTAAATAGATGTTCAGTGGATTCCGGCACCTACAAACATAACGGGCAAACTACCGTGTCAATAGCAATTTCCTCCGAGTAAGAGCCAACCGAGTTGGAATACGATCTAACTCCGCGCGCCAAGCCAAAATGTTGACTTTGAGAGGTACCCCTTTATGCCAAGTAATTATAAAGTTGCCCGGACGATTTGAGGTTGTTAATTGAGCTTTTCAACCATTTTAAATTCTTCGGTTGTCTTCCACTTGAAGGGTTTATAAGGAAGGGCGTTATAAGGTAAGGTATTGCAAGTTCTTTGGTTGTGTTTTACTCTTATAAGGTGGTGCAACTTTATGTGATTAAATATCAAGATGCTAAAAAACACTACTAAGTCAATAAGTCATGATTAACTACATAATTGTGTGATACGGAATTGCTTTGGATACCCCAAGTCCAAATAAGTATAAGAACCGTCCACCAAAATACAAGACTTACACTATATAAATCCAAATTACAATACAAGAAATGAAGAAAATAGTAAATTGCAATAATTTTACAATTGAAATAAAGAAAAGTACAAAACAGGACAAATGAATACTAAATTCGTGACCGAGGCTTCGTGTTTAACATGGGTTACTTAAAACAAATTCCTAGTCTCCCTAGAGAACTTGAATGTTTCCCAGAGTAAAACAATCAAAGTTGAGTGTACAGTCGGGAAAGACTCTAACCCTGAAAGAATATCTTGAGATGAGGAGAGTAACAGTAGAGAGTTTTTGCAAGTTTGCAGTTTTTTCTGTTTCAATTTGGTGTAATGAAATGCCAAGTAAGTCTTGGTACTTATATAGGAAATAAGAGTGATAACATCTAATCAATTTTAAAAACGAAAATAAATGGAACTAAACGTATTCAGTTCTCTTAATTTAGTTTTTGAATTCTGATTTGTACCTGTCAAATACTTAGATTTGAAGAGATGGTCAATAGAAAACTGTTCAGCAGTTACAGACTGTTATAGGAAATAAGAGTTGTAACATCTAATCAAATTTAAAAACGAAAATAAATAGAACTAAACGTATTCAGTGCTTTTAATTTGGTTTTTGAATTCTGATTCGTAACTGTCAAATACTTAGATTTGAAGAGATGGTCAATAGGAAACTATTGAGCAGTTATGGACTGTTGCTGCAGTGGGACGTGGATCCGCGGGTGTAGCTGGACACGTGGTCCAGATTCCACCTGCAAATTATCAAGCGGCTAGTGGCGATGCGAGCATGCAAATTGTGCCATCGCCCTCAACAGCACGTGCGTAAACACATACCTTGGTTCCCACTGAGTGTCATTCTTTATAAGGTAACAATTTTAAAGAAGTGTTCCACCTTATATCCCACTTAGAAGGTTTGTCATCCCACCTATGTGGGACAAGTTCCCTACTTTTCTTAAGAAAAACTGAATTTTCATAACTTTAAATACCAAACTTTGAACATCGATATCTCATTCATCTTAGCTCAGTTTTGGACACGGTTTGTTTCCTAGCGAAGGTATCACGTAAAAGAACACAAACCTAGAAAGAAATAAGAACACCAACATCAGTTACATATATTTATTTATGTCCAAAGTTAGCAAAAAGTCAATTTGTAACTTGCTGAAAACACTCATTTTTCACCTAAAATTCCAACAATAAAAATACATGGATAGGTAGAGGCATTTACTTAGGTGTATTGAATGCGGCCATGTTCTTATAAACGCATAATTTTGGTTAACTCTATGAGAAGAACTCAGTTGGAGACTTGATGGCCAAAGATTGAATTTTTAAGTGATTATAAGACCAAATATCAAAGCTTTTCAATGATTCAAGCTTGAAAACACACACACATATATACATTACGATTAAGTATTATTTGTAGTTAATTCGTATTTGTTTTTAATATGTTTTCTTTCTACTAAAACTTTGTTTCTTTCAATTCAAGTATGGAGTAGTTCTATAAATGCATTGATGATATAAAACCAAATGAAAGATGATGTTAATTTAGCAAAGTTTTAGTTTTTAGTCATGTCTTGCAAAAATGTTTATCGACTTGGTATTTTTTCATAAGTATGAATTATGCAACATAAAGACTTAACTTCCCCTCAAAAGGACCATCTCCACTCGTAGTGCCTCGATGATTACATTGGTAAGTCGTCGGACGTGACGTTCCATCCTACTTATGTAAATCTTCACTCTTGATTGTTTCTAAAGCTTTTGACTTACTTATTCGAGTTATCGTAAAGAAAAACCTTTTTATGAGATTGAGTACAAATATAATTAAGGGTGTTAAAAGGATAAACATGTAATTTAACATATATAATACATATAATTGTGAATTTGGTACTACCAATTCAACTTTTATCGAAACAAATCCACCATTTGCAGGCCAAAGTTAGTCAACGGGAGTCTATTCTTATAGTTGATGGAGTTAGCACCAAATACACGGGTTAAAAGTTAAAACTTATCAATCACTTAAAGATGTATCTAACTTTTAGAAAATATATACTTTTTCATAGAAATTAAAAATATTTATATGTTAATAAGATATTTGTAGAGTATTTGTAACTGTTATGTTTATTTAAATCTTTTTATAAAATCATTATAATTATAAATACTATATTTACATTTACATAACTCCAAATATTTTTAAGATGGTATTTGAATTTTGTTATAAAAAGTATTCAAGTTATTTATAAATAGTATTATTTGGAACTTTGAAGCTAGAATTATTTAACAAAAAAAGTAAGTCCAGATATTAATGGTTAAAAATATTAGTAACTCTTGCTCTTGAAGTTTTCATTAACAAAAAGAAAAAATAATAATTAAGGGTACGATGATATAACAACCAAACCTAACATGAAGGTTGTCTGTTCATATAACACCCTACGTGTTTTTCGCATCAATCATTTACATGAGAGATGTTTGGTTAAGTAGAATTAATCACATCGTCAGATCGACATTGCATTTTTCGTATCAATCATTTACCCATTTTTCGTATCAATCATGTAACACTTTAAAAAATTTCAAATATACCACTCAAGTTTCTAAAATTTAATGTTAACTCCTATTCGCGTCGTAATCTATCAATTTTTCGATCTCCATAACCGAGTCGTGTCAAATTCATACGTTTTATATTTGGATTCTCTTTGACTCTTTAAGTTTCGGAATACTAAAAATATGAAATATCACTTTCAATGTTTCATTATCATAAAACTAGAAAATATGACAATTTACTTATAATATTAACGTGTTTAAGTATATATATAAATTTTACGTGATGCGACGGATTTACGAACCTTGTTACACACATTGTAGCGACAACAATAACATGACTAAGTACATAATATTATAAGTAAATTGTCATATTTTCTAGTTTTATGATAATGAAACATTGAAAGTGATATTTCATATTTTTAGTATTCCGAAACTTAAAGAGTCAAAGAGAATCCAAATATATCTTTTGATCATTATAATCAAATTCGGAAATCCACACACATATAACGCGTTTTTTTTTAAGTAAATGTCCTATCGTCCGTACAGAACACGTAGATACAATAACGTCAAAAGCAATGAAAAATCAAAATAAATATCAAAATGCAAATAACATTTTTACACTCGAAGAAAATGATGTTCCACCGACGAAAAACAATTCAAAGTTCCCTTCAAAAAGTGGGGAACGACCTAAAGTCGCCTAATGTTAACTTAAAGTCAAATGTGATCGTATAATTTAATTATTCGAATCGAGTTTATTGTTCTAAGAATATGAAATACTGAATTAATTCATCACTGAATGTTGTCTTACAATATATAGAGATCATAAAAAACTTAAACTCGATGCGTGGATTCATGCTGATAAACCCTAAATAATAATGTATTCCAATTATTGTTAATTCAGTTGAGTCGATTCAATGATGATTCATCGATTTAAATTTAATTTGTCGATTTAATGAACATTTGTCAATTTTATTCCCTTTTTACAATGTCGGTTTATAGAGCTAAAAACTATCACATGACCACACCATGTCACCATGAGTTGGCAACTATTATCTCGTACAACTCTTGCTTTCAATGATGTTTGAAGTACATAATCATATGGAAGTGGTGACAATACACTTCACTTAGAGTCACCACACTCATAAATGTAAAATCTTTGTCATGAAAAAATAGAAATAACAATATATATTTTATGCAGGCTATCACTACAAAAACATTTCGATGTGCTATAATGTAATATTCGAAACAACATATGTATCTTATTATACTTACAAGAACGATATCCTAAACATTGCGAACATGACTTGCGCTCAAATATTTGCATTCAAAACTGTCCAAGTATCCTCGAACAAAATCCACTTATTGAGTATTAAAAGAAGCTAAGCTAAGTGTTTTATTCTTTTTCAATTAAGTTGTTTACTGTTTTGGTTAAGGAATATACTTGTAATATTTGTTATTCTTTTTGTAGAATAATGGATAAGAAGGCTATATAGCATCGCTGTCAGCTAGGGTTTGAGTTGGATGAAATACACATATTAGTCTTTGTCTCAGCACCTGCTAATTCACATCTTCATCTTCCCTAAAGTCTGCTTCAAAGTGTTTTAGGGTTCTTGGTCTATTAGTGTGATTGTTAATAGTCTGTGTTATATTTTTTGTATCTTCTTTACATCATCTTGGTGTAAAGATTGTATGTATATTTGTTGCTATAAAACATTTTGGGTTAATACAATCAAGGTTTAGGTAGTCTCTGTGATGAATCCATGATTCTTGACATTGAGCAAGTCACATAGGATAACTTACACAATGTCAACTCTCACTACTACACAAATGGGCAAAAGCGACCGAAATTGTGACCAACAAAACCGGTCGCAAAATTAGCGACCGTATTAACGACCGAACCAAAATCGGTTGCAAAGTTAGCTACTGAAACAAAATCGGTTGCAAAGTTAACTACCGAAACAAAATCGATCGCAAAATTAGCGACCAGAGTGTTTTGGTCGTAAAACAATCGCAAATATAGCGACTAAATATGTTTCGGTTGCAAATATAGTCACTAATTTTAAAAAGTAATAACAAAGTAGATTAAAATTAATTTGGTCGCAAATGCGGTCGCAACTATAGCTACCAAAATTGTTTCGGTTGCAACATTAGTGACCGAACCAATGCCGGTCTCAAAACTAGTGACCGATACAAAATTGGTTGCAAATTTAGCGACTAAATTATTTCGGTCGCAAAATGGTCATAAATATAGTGACCGAAATTGTTTTGGCCGCAAATTCTGTCGCTAATTTTCTTATTAAAAAAATAAAAAATAATACTAATTTATTTGGTCGCAAAAGGGTTGCAAATATAGCCACCGAAATTGTTTTGATCACAAATACAATCGTTAGTTTTTAAAATCAAAATATAAATTAATTTGGTCGTAAAAACGGTCTCAGTTATAGCAACTGGTTTTGTTTCAGTCGCAAAAAAAGTCAACGATCTATAAAAATAAAAATAAATAAAATAAAAATTAAATCGGGTACAAAAAAAGGTCGCAAATATAGCTACCGAAATTGTTTCGATCGCAAATAAAATTTTTATTTTAAAAAATAACAAATAAAAAATTAAACATGTTCCAAATATAGTGACCGAAATAAATCGTCGCAAATCTAGCAACAAAAATGGCTTGGTCAGCTTATATTAATAAAAAATCAAAGATAGAATCCGATCACAAAAACGCTCGCAAAAGTGATCAACTAGGATTTATTGGTGTCAAAATTGATTAATTAGACGTAATTAAGGTGTTTATTGTTCAATTGTGTCAAGGAGTAGTTACTCAAGGTCAATTAGCATTAGTATTGGTTAGTTGTGATTAGTTAGGTGCAAAATAAGAAATCAGGGAAATTAGTGTGGGTTAGGTTCAATTAGGGACCATTATACACAATTAAGGTCTATATTGGTCAACTAAGGGCATTTACGGCTAATTAGGACGTATTGGTCGGGGATGGTCAATAATAGTCATGATGGTCAATCAAGGGGTAATTAGTGTCAATATTGGTGAATTATGATCAACTAGTGTCAATTAGTGTCAAGTTGGATTTATAAAGGCAATAATGGGTAATTAGCTTCCATTACGATCAATACGGGTCAATGATATTCAATAAGGATCATTGATGGTCAATTGGGGACGTTTATTGTCAATTATGGTAAATATGGGTAAATAGGGTTGGAAATGGTTAATAATCATCAGTTAGTGATAATTAGGATAAATTTGCATCAATTAGGCTAATGAGGGTTAATATTGATCAATGAGGGTAAGTATTGGTCAATAAGGGTCTATAATGGTTAATTGGGATCAATGTGATTTTATAATGGTCAACTAAGGTAAATATTACACAATGAGGATTAGTTAGATTCAGTCATGGTCAATTGTGGTCAATAATGGTTAGTGACGCTCAATATTGGTGAATGATGATGAATATTGGCTAGAAATGGTTAATAATCATCAGTTATTGATAATTAGGGTAAATTAGTATCAATTAGGCTAATGAGGGTTAATACTGATCAGTGAGGGTAAGTATTGGTCAATAAGGGTCTATAGTGGTTAATTGGGATGACTTTGATTTTATAATGGTCAACTAAGGTAAATATTATTCAATGAGGATTAGTTAGAGTTGGTCATAGTCAATTGTGATCAATAATGGTTAGTGACACTCAATATTGGTGAATGATGATGAATATTGATTGAAAATGGTTAATAATCATCAGTTAGTTATAATTAGGATAAATTAGTATTAATTTGACTAATGAGGGTTAATATTGAACAGTGTGGGTAATTATTGGTCAATAAGGGTCAACAATGGTTAATTGGGACCAATGTGATTTTATTATGATCAACTAAGGTAAAATCGTTTTTTAATAATAAAACTTTAAAAACTCGTTTTTTAAAATCTCTTGTTTTTTAATTCTTGATTTTTTTAAAATATTAACTTTTGATGATAATTTTTAAAAAAATGTGAGCTAGTGGTAATAATAATGAAAATGTTTATTTATGTAATTTAAAAAAAAGGCTAAATATAAAAGTACTAAATGGATAATATAAATGTGATTTTGAGGGAAAAAAGTTGTGAGATGAAATATAGTGATGTCAAGTGATAAAACCATTTAGTTTTTTTTTATTAGAAGAGAGATTGAGAAAATAGATGTTATCTGATAAGTAAAAAAACATATATTTAATTAAATATATCATCCTTATCTACCCCAACTATCTCCCCCTTCTTTTTTCCATGCTTCCCTCGCAAAGAACCCTAAAACTCAAAACGATGTCTAATCAAATCGATCACATAGGGATTTTGGTGGTTCAACAATCCTACCCCGATCTCCTTGGCTTCAACCCACCTTGCGAAATCGATGGTTCGTCCCTGATTAATCGTCTGCTCTCGTTCTCTTCTCCATTAACAAAGGCTGCTCTGCAATTTCTGGTTCGTTTATTTCCTCCTTGCGAAATCGGCGATTCGTCCCTGATTTAGGTATATTTTTATTCTTGTGTTGTTCTTTTTCATCTTCTACCTTTCAAATGTCAAATTCTGTATAAGGCAAAACTTCCATTGATGGTTTAGAAAACGATTTCTGTGGTTTGTAGGCTGAAAATAGGAAAATAAGTAATTGATGATTTAGGAAACAATTTTAAGAATCATTTTTGTGTGTATGTGTGTTAATAGCTATGAATCATATTTCTTGGTGTTAAATATGCGATGATTGAGCTAAATATCTTGCAGATTATTTTTTTAATTCTTTTTTGTGCTGTATATTAGTTAGCTAAATGTTTTGCAAATTCTTTATTTATTTCTTTTTAGGTGAATGACTTTCTCAAACAACTTGGTATAAATTAATGTTTATTATCTTGAATCTTTATTGTACCCAAACATATCCATGTACAGTTTCTGTGTTGTTTTCATTGCTAAGCCGGGAGGTGAGATTTTAATCATGAACTTAAGCACAATTAGCACTTGATTGTGCACCAGTGAGGTAATGTGAATGTGGGATATTTCCATCCGTTACTCATGTACAATTAGCACTTGATTATGCTTCGAGGTGATTTGTGTTTTTTTTAAACTTTTTTCACTTGTTATGTTTCCTTAAAAAAGCCATATGTTTGTTAAACTGGATCATGTAGCATGATGAAAAGTGAGCCTCTGTTGATGCTATGAACATGCTTAATAAACCTTGAAGTCAAGTTGGAATATGTTGTTTCTACACAATCTGTTGTTTCTCTACAAAATCTGTTATTTCTCTACAAAATGGTTTTTATTGTCAACTTATATGCTTATGTTCTTAATCGAATTTACTGCATATTATAGCAGATCAAGCATATTTAATGAAGGATTTACATCTGTATTGTTGCTGCAAGTAAGCAATATATCAAAAATAGTAACTGCAACACTTAACATTCATACCGAGAATATAGCAGATCAAGATGGGTCTGGGCCAAAACGGTTTGTTAAAAAAAAGTACCAATTCAGTTCGGGTTTAGACGGTTTCTGACTTAAATAAGTTTGGTCAATTTTTTGAATTTTGTTTTTGCATGACTCTTTTTTTGTTACTAATTTTTATTTAAAACAATTCTTCTACAAAATAATGATTTTTTTTATCGTAGGTATTATGGCACGTAGTTCTGCAAGTGGTAGCAGGGGTGGGTTTCAACGTGGTGGTCACGGTAATTGCAACACTGGTGGACGATTACATTCAGATGCATATGAGACACCGTCTCAACATGAGAGTAGTGATGATGACGAGTCAACTGTTGGCCGACGAGGACCGGTTGCCCCTACAACGCTACCTGAACCAAGAAATCGCAAGTGGATTTGGATTACCCATAATTAGTAAGTACATATAAATATATATATATATATATATATATATATATATATATATGTATATATATTATGGTTTATTTATGTAGATACAAGTAATGTTGATTTCCTAGCATTTTTTTTCCATTTTGTAGATTTAGTGATCAGAAAAATGCTACTCGGACTATTGGAGAAATTTTGCAAGCTATGTGGTCCCATCCTTGGCAAAGCTGGAAAGATGTTTCTAAAGAGGATGGCGATAGGATGTTTGAGCGTTTTAATGTTTGTACTTGCAATAATTTGTATATAACATTGTCTATAACTTAATAAACTATATAAGCATTACTAAGAATATATTTTTGTAGGGATACTATCAATGGGAAAGTGAGTGGAATGTCCAAGTTCAATCTTGCTAGGAGAAATTTATAAAGAGGAAATTTAAGGATTTATTGAAAAGGATTCGTGATAATGCTATGATCGTTGCGAGTAAGGTAGGGGAAGAAGTTGGAGACGATTTATCTGTGATTATTCCATATAAGCCAAAGTGGATGAGGAGTGAGATTTGGGAACCACTAGTTCAAATCTGGAATACACCCGAGTGGAAAGCAAAGTCTGTAAGAAACATCAGTAATAGAGGAAAATCAACCGGAGGCAAACATACTCTCGGTTCACAAACCTATGCCACACTTAAACTAAAAATGGTAAGAGATGTTAATTTGTCATTTTATATTAAGCATAGCGTGTTAATATTACTCTCAAATACAACTTTTGTAGGACAAAGAACTCGGACGCCCTGCTACAATAGATGAAATTTGGAGGCAGTCACATAGGAAGAAAGGGACAAGACCTTTAGATATATTGCTAAGTTGTAGAGGAGGCGAGGGTTCAATGGCTGACGGTTTGGAAGAGATTGATCTACAAAACAATGTTGAATGGGTTGACTCTAGGGCAAAGGAATCTCTTGTAAGTTTCTTTACTTTTAAAATGTATATTATTACTAATTAGTTATTAAATGTTATAAGTATGAAAATTTATTTTGATCTTATATCATAGAAATCTTATCAAGAATTTATCAAGGAGAAGTATGGAGATGACAATACCAAACACCCACTATTTGACTAGGACTCATGGATAGAAGCTTTTGGGGGCAAGAAAAAGGGTAGATTATATGGGTTTAATGATATCAGTGATCCACATTTCTTGATGACGGGTACACCGTCAATGCCGAGTACTAGTAGTTCGTCTTTACATGTAAGAAATGAAGAGGTATGTTGTTTTTTTGTAATTTTAGTCAAAAACTTCCATTTATATTCAAGTGATATAGCTGGTCAAAACGACTGAGTCATTTGATTGTAACCGACCATAATAAGTATTAATTCACCATATTTGATAGTCCTATTTTTTTTTTATTGTAATGGGTCATAATAGGTACGAGTGACTTATATTGATTCTAATGGGTTATAGTGAGTTGTTTGGTTTTAATGTGTTATATTAATTATAGGTTCAACGGTTGAATGAGAAAATAGTGCAATTGCAACAAGAGAAAGAAACAGAAATACTAGAGAAAGAAAAAGAAAGAGCAGAGAAACTTACAATGCTTGAGCAAATCGAGGAAAATAGAATTACAAATGCTGAAATGAAAGAGGCAAATACTGAAATGAAACAGCAAATTGAAATCCTTTTGAAGAACATACCAAAAAATTTCTCAACTAGTTAGGCATGTGAGTTTTTTGATGAACATTGTCAATTCAGATACTTTTTTCGTACTTATGATTGAATGTTTTTGTACCTGTCATTGGATACTTGGTTCAAATTAGTTTTAAATTTTTATCATTTGGTACAATTTTGAGAAATTCTTTAATTTTGGTTATTTTTATTTTATAAACAGTGTAAATTAAGAAAAAAAACATATATTTTTTCATATTTTTTTGTGAGCGAAATAATGGTTGCAAAGTTGGTTGCAAGTTTGAGACGAAACTCAGTTGCTAAATCTGTCGCAAAAAACATAGTTGCCAAAATTGGTCGTTAATAATTTTGGTCACAACTTGGTCGCATATTCGGTCACTAACACTTCAGTCACGACAGTGGTCGCAAAACGGTTTGGTCGGAAACAGCTTCAGTCGCTGTTGTAGTCGCTAACATTTTGGTCGGAACTCTGTTGCAAAAAGTTTTGGTCGCAATTTTCGTCGCTAAAGGTTCGGTCACAAAATTGGTCGCAAAATGTTCGGTCACAAAATCGGTCGCAAAAAGTTCGGTCACAAAATTGGTCATGAAAAGTTCGGTCACAAAATTGGTGGCAAAATCGGTGGCTACATTTGCATCGGAAATTCCCGTCGCACGATCGGTCGCAAGGAAATTTTGGTCGCAAAAAATGGTCGCAAATGTGATTACCGACCAAGGTATAACCGACCACCGAAATTGGTCGCAAAACGGTCGCAAAAAGGCATTCTCGACCGTTTTCCGACCACTTTGACGGTCGCTTTTGCCCATTTGTGTAGTAGTGTTAGGCGTCCATCTTAAATAAGAACATGATAAGTCTCGAGGCTAGATAATTACGCCTCCTTCACACAAGAGGATGATGGCATTTTAGGTATCAGTGATGAGATAACACACATACGTATAGTTTCTCACCATCAATAGAAGCTGGACAATACTTAATAAGTAAAATGAGATATTAGGGACGTCTCTACAATACATGTAACTAAATCAACTGCTTTAAGGTCCTAAAAAACTACTTTAACCTATATTCTAAGCTGAAAATATATGTGATAATCCACCATTTTTTGTGTTTTTAAAAAGAAATTAGAAAATCTAACAAAATGATTGAAGGTTTATTTATGTGAATACTATAATAACATTCGACATAAACATTAATATTATATGTTTTAATGCTTTATAAAAAAATAATTCTCTGAGTATACTTATACTCTCCATGGTTAAATATGCCTTGCATACATTGTTCGTACTAAGCTCTTTACGCGTAATGACATGGAAGTTGTCCTCCCTTGCAGCAAGACTCTCATCTCTGACAAAACTGACTTAAGGGTTAGAGTATGCCCACGCCTTCAACACAACCCCTCTAATGCTATTTTTTTTTGTCTCTACATTATTTCAACACATATGCTCTATTTTCCGATAAATGAAACGGGTTTGGTGGTCATAGGGCTTTCCCTATAAAGGGTTTTCTTATGTGTAGGTCACGGGTTCGAATCCTGACAAAAGGTCCTGACGAGAGAAATTTTGACATAATACTTCACATGTCTAAGTGTTAACTGTTAAGAAAATGATGTGTTAATTTCTAGGAAAAATAAATATTTAAGAAAATAACAAGACTCAAAAGAGCCTACTCAATGACAAAACAGACAAACCTTTACTCGGAAATTACTTCTCCTACCCATCAACAGTTTTAATCCAAATAAGCCAAACACGTATTATATTTCATTAAATCAAATAAATCATCTTTGTCAAATATATTTTCTATTTTAATAAATATAATAATTCATCTATACAAGCTATATGGAAAATAATATAAAGGGATAATGTATTTTATGTAAAATTTCTATTTGGATTAATACCCCTATTCTATTTTAAGGTAACCTAAGTTTTAAAATCCTTTAGTGTGTCAATTTTCAATTTTGACGTTCTCATTTTGGAGTTTAAATTATAATTTAAAAAAGTTTTAAAACTTTGTTAAAATATAAAGAGAAAATTGTATAAAAAAGTAATATATTATCGACACCAATGTTACCAGCGACACGTATTTCAATTTTGTTTCATAGAGATAATTAACAACCACTAGCTTAGCCTAGTGATAAAGGTGTATGTCAAAGAGTTCACTAAAATTGAGAGGTTTTAGGTTCAAGTCCACCTGTAACAAAAAAAAATGGAGTCCAGGTTGAGACAGTGGGTTTTCTCACCAATGATGGTTTTCCTTCTGAGGGTGGTGAAGATGATCGGATGGTACAGTGGCCCGTCAATGATCCAGATTACAGATGAAAAAAAAATTAACTTCAAAATATTTTAAAAGGGTAATTTATTTTGGAAAAGAAGTAATTTATTCTTGAAAAAAGTAATTGCATACGTATTTACGTATGGTACTTTTTTATATATTTCTTTATGATATGTTTCCCTTCTTAAGGATAAAATAAAATTTTAAAACTAGTAACTAACTTTTTATAAAACTAAAATATAACATTAACTTCTAGACACTACAATTTCTTTGCAGTTTTCTTAGAAAAAAACATATTACAAAAAAGTAATCTTTTTTATATAAACATCCGACCGTTACTGGGGTTGGTGGTCCAGTGATAGAGGCAAAACCTATTGAAACACCAAGGTTTGAGTAGATCATGAGTTCAAGTTTTACTCTCAGATGATTATAAAGTTTATCATTGAATAGTTAACAGAGGAAAAAACAAAGGACGAAATTAACATGATCAAGGGTCGAACTTTTATTATATAATCAATTTGAAGTACAAGACTATGAAAATTGTATATACACTTATACATAACACTTAAAATGTGATACATACACATTTTTTAATTGTTTTCTTTTTCTCGCCTGGTTCATAAGTTTTATTTTTCACGCACTATGTACATATGGTTAATGCAAATTTTACAGTTCTTTATTTAAAACTAACCAGATTTCTTAATTATTATTTAAGGTTACTCAAATTAAAAAAATCACTTAAGTTTTAATATATTATTTTATTATTAAATCTTTTATAAATAATTAAAAACAAATGATTAAAACAGAATAATTATAAAACTTATTACTATTTAGTAATTACACATAAATTAATTACGTTTTTATGTTTAACACAAAAACTATGAAAAAAATAATTAAATAATAACCAAGTTCTAAATTGTTTTATTTAGTATACCAACTAATTATAAAACAAAAATTATAAAAATAAAAAAATATTAAAATTATAGTTTCTAAAAGTGAAAGCTTCATACAAATTTAACCAACTTTTTAAACTGTTTCAATTAAGTCACTCAAAATTTTGTCTTGATTTAGTTACAAAAACTTTCATGTAACCTACTAATAAGATACATTTTACCTGTTTAACAAGTTTCATGCTAGCATATTAAAAAAAACTAAAAAATAAATGTCACATCAGCATGAAAATCTGTTAAACAAGTAAAAGGTATATGATTAGCATGTTAACTGAAAGTTGGGTGACTAAATCAGAAAAAAAAAATAAATTTGAATAACTTAATTAAAACGGTTTAAAAAATTGGTTATATTTTTATAAAGTTTTCCATTTTTAAAATTCAACTAAAATTTAAATTTGATTATTTATCTCATAACCTTCTTCACGCGATTAACGGCGACCTAAATTCTTTGCAACTTTCTCCAATAAATTCTATTCCCCTCAATAGATTTTAGCACATCATCATCATCATCATCTGGAAACCTTGATCATTCCACAATCCCCCCCAACATGCCCGCGAAAATTACACAAAACAGAACTCTTTCCTCCCTTCTCAATTCGATTTCTCCCTGATTCAGCACTCTAATCTTCCTCCTTTCGCCTTTACTTCAAAAATGAGAAAGATTACACCATAAATTCCTGTTAATATGGCGACATACAAGTTAACTACCTTCAAATCGTACTTCAATTTCGTCTATGAATCGGTTCCAGCTGATTTGGTGCAGCGAATGGTGATGAAAGTTTGGAGTTATATATGGGTTTTTGTTCTGAGTTCATTCAGGCATTTGATCGAACAGCTGGTGGGGTAAGTGATAAGTTTCAATTTTGGGGGTTTTGTGTTGTTTTTGTTTTATGTTGTGTTGAATTTGAATAATTGGGTATTTTTTGGGTTTTAGATCACGGAAGGATGATGATCATGTGGAAATTTTGGGTACAAGTGTGGGTTTTGATGAGCATGAAGAGGGAATTGCTCAAATTTCCGACGGTTCGAATTGTTCGATGTCTGATGGGATTGGTGGAGAGGAGAAATCTGAGTTTACTTTTGGGTTTCAGTTTCAGATGAAAGAGGAAGATTTGATTGGCTATGGAGGTGTTCCTGAGGTGGAATTGGAGAAAATAGGGGATGTTTTCATGGAAAGTAAGTTGACAAATAAGTACCAGTTTGTGTCTGTTCAAGATTTTGGTGGGTTTGTTGCAGAGCCTGAATCTGCTAGCTTTACTGTTCATGAATTGTTTGTGGAATCTCCTTCAATTGAAGATGATTTCATCATTAAAAGTAAAGATGAAAAGAAAGAATTGAATGAGAATTCAAATCTTTTAAGTGGAAAAGTTGATGGTTTCATGGAATCAGAGGTTTCTTTAGGTCAAGTCCTACAAAGGGTTGATCTTTCCAATGCAGATTCAATCATTTCTGAAGAAAAATTTAAAGAATCTGTTGCAGATGATTCGGGTTGTGACGAAGTCGAAGATCTAGAGGAGAGAAGTGAGTTAAATTTAGGGAAAAATGAAGAAGTTTTGAAGACTGAACATGTTGATTGGTTGGGAGATTTTTTCATGAAAAATGATAGTTTCTGTTATGAATTTGATTCATCTCAAGAAACTGAATCTGATTCTCTTGATGATCAAGAGGTTGATTCTGTCACTGAACTAGAGTCAGAATGTTTTTCCCCATCTGTTGCAGAAGAGATTGATGATGATTCCATTGAACTGGAACCCAATCTTGAGAAGGAACAACATAATTCTGAATCTAACGTCGAACGCGAATCAGATTCGTGTTTGGAGAACACAATGGATTTAGACACCGAACTTATGGAAGGTATTGAATTTGAGGAAGAAAGTGAGGTAAAATCATGGGAGTTTGATTCAGATGAAGATGAAGAAGATGCTGATATTTTGTTAGAACATCAAGAGCTGATTGGTCAAATGAAAATGGAGTTAAAGAACATGAGAACCGGAGGTCTTCCCACCATTCTCGAAGAAGTTGAAACCCCAAGAATGAAAGAAGATTATAAACCTTTAAAAAGTTTAAAAATCAATAAAAAGTTGGAGCATAGAGATCAAATGGCGGAAATTCAGAAGTTCTACAAAAGCTACACCGAGAAAATGCGAAAATTAGACGTCTTAAACTACCAAACATTGCAGGCCATTAGTAAGTTCTATAATTCTCTCTCCATTTTCACAAAGAACATGTCTAGAGTTCTAATTTCATAACTTAACTTCGATTCCATTTCCATATGAATAACCAATATGAAAAGTGTTTGGGTTTGTCAAAGTTCACAATTTGAGAATTTAAAACTTGACCAAAGCCAAACTTTTGGTAAAACAAAAGAAAACACGTGTCTTAGTCTTTTTTGTCTTTTTCAAAATGAATTTGCTAAATTTTGATTTTTATATATACATAGATTCTGCTTGTACAAAGTGCTCCTGTGGAGGATCTTTTTGTTTGAAAAATTATTGATAAGTGGGTCACCAAATTTTTTATACCATTAATATTTGGTAGCAAGATCCTTATTTTATGCCAATACTTTCATGCCTACTCTTAGCATGCAACCTGAGTCACCCCAGTACTTGCATATGGTGTACATTTATCTTCATGTCAATTGCAAATTTACAACCAACATATGCTTTTTTATAGGATTCCCCACTTTATTTAGATTTTTATATGGCTCTAAAAGTCTAAAGAGTACCCGAAATGCTCACTTTTATTGTAAATTATTGCAAGATCCATTTTTTACTGGTTTTTGTAGCATGGTTTGAGTGAATAACTTATATGAAAGTGAATAACTTAAATGAAACTGATACTGCGTTTATAGAGGGTAGTTTAATAGATAACTACTTTTAAGTGGAGAACTGAGAGACCCGAATGAACACCTTGCATATTGCTCTAACTATGAGACATAAAGCGGTTATGTAGCCGCATAACTGTTTCTCTTTCCTCCCCCACTATATCTGGTTAGCACTATAGATATACAGTTCTTGCGGTTTTCTATTAAAATTGCTTATGTACTAAACGCGTCCCTTCCTGTATATCCCTTATTTATGTAGTAAAATTATTTGTTAATGGTGTCATTTTCAAGAAAACTTAAACAAGTATGTAAGTTGGCCTGTGATTGTTGGGTGATCTCTTTCTCCATGCCATGAATAAAGATGAGAAAAAGATTGGTATACCTTCAACAAAGTTTTTAAAAATAAATTAGGGTTTTATATTGTATTTGACATTATCAGATTGGTGATGGTCATAGGTAAGGATGTCTCTGTCACATAAACACCAAAAGCTTAATGTTACATGATAATATGACATCATTTTACATGGGTCTTAGTTTAAAACTTTTAAATTCATTTCAAATGAAACAATAATCAAACTTTTTATTGATTGATATAGATTTTCTGAGGATGAAGCATCCAGACGAGTTAAACACAGGAGAAAACGCGTCACTTTCAGCAATTAAATCTGTTCTTTTTCCAAGTTTATGGCCATGCAAATTAAGAAGAATTTATGCAGACCCAACACTTAAATCCATCACTGAATTGCACAAAGATTTAGAAATTGTATATGTTGGACAAGCTTGTCTTTCATGGGAGATCCTTCATTGGCAATACAAAAAAGCAAAAGAATTACAACTTTATGATCCTCAAGGATACCGATCTTATAACCAAATCACCATTGAATTTCAACAGTTTCATGTTCTTCTTAAAAGGTTTACTGAAGATGAACTGTTTCAAGGGCCTAGGGTTCAGAATTACACCAAGCAACGGTGCAACCTTCGTGGCCTTCTTCAAGTTCCAGCCATCAAAGGTAAATCTGGAAGTCAAACATAATACACACAGGTGGCAAAATGGGCGGGTTGTGCCATTTTGGTATAATGTCAAAATGGGTTCAGGTTAAAATGAGTAATTTTAGCAGATACGAAATATCTTTTGTCCAAATTACGTAACTCCATTATAAATTAGTAGTTTGTCATATATGATTATACTTTTTACTTTTCAATTTGAATAAAATAATTTAGGAGGTTTTATGAAAAAAAAAATTATATGAGAGGTTTTATATAAACATAATAATAATAATTAACTAAATAAAAAATATAGGGGTTAAACCACCAAAATAGTGATAATGAATTAAATCTATGCAAAAAACAAGAAAAATGCTACCTAAAAAAATAGCAAGTCAAACCGGTTGTAGGCTAAAAGTATACATGTTTGAGTAAGAAAAAATAAATAAATAGACGAAAGCGCTGCCAAAAAAAAGTTTTAGAGGTTAACCTGTCAAATAGTTGACATTTGGTTGCATTTTTACGAAAATCAACCCTATTCGATTGTAACATTTTGTCTAGTTCGGATAAAATGATTTAGGAGGTTTTGTACATTGAAATACACTTCTTTCGACCCATTTGGCTTGTTTTTTTAAGCTATATATATATATATATTTTTTTTTTTCAAAAAGTATACAAGTTTTGAGTTATAAAAAAACAGAACTTGAATCGACCCATTTATTTGTAAACAGGTCGAAAATTCCACCTCTAGTCAAATGTAATATGTCAAACATAACATATTACAACCTCTAAGTTGAAATATTTTGATTCTATCATTGAATCTTTAAACAAGTGACATCAAATTTGAAAATGAAAAGTTAATTTTATTCTAGAAGTTGACCTTTTGAAAAAGTTTATTTCTTGATTCTAATTATAGATGACAATTTGAAAGACAAGAAGGCAAGGAAAAAAGAAGAAGGAGATGCAGTTTCAGTATCATCAATGACCAAAATAATTAAAGAATCCATGACAGTTTTCTGGGAATTTCTTCACACAGATAAAGACACTACCAATCTGTTCTTAACCATAATCCTTCAAGGCAGTAAAGCACATCTCCAAGACCCTGCAGATTATGACCTTTTTATGCAAATCAAAACAATTCATCAAAAGGTTTGATCTTTACATTGCTTGTACAGTTGTACTCTATGCAATTACACTTGTACATTCTAAAACTTTTGTGGGTGTTTTACAGAAGGAGAGGAGGCTTAAAGACATGCTAAGAACAGGAAACTGCATAGTGAAAAAGTTTCAGAAACAACAAGAAACAATTTTGGATCAGCACATGTTTGTTTCACAAGTTGAATTAAGGTTAATTTCAAGAGTTTTGAACTTGCCAAGATTGACAAGAGATCAACTGCTTTGGTGTCATAGTAAGTTAAACAACATAATCTTCATCGATCGAAAGATTCATGTGGAAGATAGTCTGTTTCTGATCTTCCCATGTTGAATAATATGATTTTTGTTCAAGTTGTGAGTAGAATCTGCCATAATCCCACTTCTTTATCTTTGATCCCTGGTTTTTATTAGAGGAAGATGGAGGAGGAGTGGATCAAGTAGTTCATATTAGTAAAAAGTAGAAATTTTGTTAACTTATTTTGGAGGGTTAAAGGTGTATGTATGTTATTTATGGATTTTATTATGTTGTTTTAGTTAAGTTTCATTGTAATGGTGTATCAAATAAATTCAAATTTTCCTTTTGTATTTAAAAATTTCAATATATTATTTAATGATTTTGTATTAGATACTTTTAATATATTTAAGCTCAGTCGAAAATTGTGTTAATAATGAGACCAAAGATGATAACATGATTTTTATGATTATTTTATTCCTTCTAAAAACAGAGTGAATGTTCCAATTTAATAATATATAAACAGTCTTAACAGTTTTAATTTAACAAAGTTTAAACTTTTAATTATAAATATTTTAAAAATTTTTTTTAACAAGTTATTTAAAAAAAACAAATTAGTTGAATACAATATTAATCGCCATGGATGTGTCATGTGACAAGAGATGCCGATAGGGGAAAAGGTAGAATGTAGCTTGCAATTAGTGTCGTGGAATATAGGAACCTTCAACGGTAAGTTGTTGGAGTTGGTGGATTTGCTTAGAAGACGCAGAGTTAAGGTGGCAATGCCTTCAGGAGACTAGGTGGAAGGGGAAAAAGGAAGGGAGTACAACGGGTATAAGTTGTAGCATTCTGGGTCTGAAGAGACAAAGAACGGAGTAGGTTTTTTGGTTGCTAGAGATTTGCAGGTTAATATGGTGGAGGTGAGAAGATGCATTGGTAGGTTCATGTTGTTGAGGTTAGTGCTTGGGGAGGAAGTGGTGGTTGTGGTTAGTGCCTATGCCCCACACGTGGGTTTAGGGGATCGGGAGAAGAGAGATTTTTTAGATAGTCTAGATGAAGCTGTGAGAATCATACCGAGAGAGGAGAAGATTGTATAGGAGGAGATTTTAATGGCCATATAAAAAAGGAGAATAATGGTTTCCCATCAGGGTAAGGGGGTTTTGGTTATGGAACCCGAAACAACAGTGGCAGAGATCTCCTAGACTTTGCGGTGGCCCATGACTTAGGTATCTTAAACTCTTTCTTTATGAAGAGGGACTCACATTTGATTTAGGCGTAGTGAAGTTCATAAAGAGCAAAGATGGACGTGTTTTTGGTGAAGGAGAAGGACATCAACACGAGATGGCAAACCTATGTCCACCATCTTTTCAATGACGGTAGGAATATTCAATTATATTGCGAGAACTCCTCTAGCATAGGACGGCAAAGGAGTATTGGTTACCGCTGAAATATCACCACATATGACCCCTTCCCCGTGGAGGTGGGACTCCACCAAGGATCCGCGCTGAGTCTGTTCCTTTTTGCGATTATCTTAGATAAGTTATCGAGGTCGATTCAAGAGGCTATCCCATGGTGCATGCTTTTTGCATATATAATATTGTGCTAGTGGCAAAAAAGAAGTAGGACTTGAATTTGAGGAGCGTAAAGGCTTACGCATCAGTTGGTCTAAAACCGAGTATCTCCATTGTAACTTTAGTGAGGGCAAACAACGAAAAAAACACCTAGTTGACTATTAGAGGTCAACCGGTAGCGCAAACGACCATGTTTAAGTACCAAGGCTCGTTCCTCATATTGAAAGAGACATTGACTACGATATAGCCCACCGCGTTCGGGAAGGGTGATGCAAGTGGAGAGCAGACACATACGTTTGGTGCCACAAAAGGTTTCCAAACAAATTAAAAGTGAAATTCTATAGGGTGGCAGTACAACCAGCTATGTTGTACGGGACTGATTGCTGGTCAATCAAGAAAACGCAAAGCGAAAGTTGGAGACAACTAAGATGAAGATGTCGAGGTGGATGTGTGGACACACGAAGCTAGACCGGATAAGGAATTAGGTTTTCAGAGATAGATTAGGGGTAGCATGTATCTCGAATAAAATAAGGGATGGGAAATTGAAATGGTTCGGTGTGCGGAGGAGACAGATAACGACACTAGTAAGCAGTGGCGGATACAAATTCTTTTTGTAGGGGGGGCAAAATACGAGTGGGTAAGAAAGGAATGGAGGAAAAAAAATGAAATGACAATAAAATAATATAGTTCATCGATTACAATTTGTCTTATACGTGTTTTCATCTTTCGGAAACGCTCGATTACATCTTCATTAGTAACATTGAGAAGTTCATTGGCCTATTAAAACCCACTATTATTTTGGATCGGACGGTGAGCATTGGCCACCCTCTTTTCTACTTTGATCCGCCTCTGCTAGTAAGGAGCGTGGAGACACTCATCGTGGAGGGAAAGAGGAGTAGAGGCAAACCAAAATTAACTTAGTATGAGAACATTCGATAGGATTTTATAGACTTGCACCTCTCCAAGGACATAATCAGTTATAAGAGTTCATGGAGACGCTAGATAAATGTTAGGAATTTCTAGGGGTGAGTATAGGTTTGGACTTTGGTGAGGATTTATAGCTTAACTGGGAGTTCGCTTAGGCTATCTTTATGTTGCCTTAAGTTGTAGGTGTTGATTCTAGCTTCGTTCTTGGTTTTCCCTTAGTTGCAAATGGCCCTTTAGTCTTTCAGTGTACTTTAGCCTTAGGGACTTGAATGTAATAGTAATCTTTCTATATTTATTTTTGAAAGGCGAATATTGAATGTTGTGACGTCGCACCCCCAGTCACATGGGAGAGCCTCATCCAACTCCGGCCAATATATTATCTTAACCGAGCCCACTTGACGTCAGAGTAGGAGAGCTTTCAATGAAAAACCCCACCCAATACAGCACCTTCCGGGCTTGAGGGAGAACCGAGGCTCGAACCCTGGATCGGCGTGGGTAAAACCCAGGTGCATCAGCCTAAGAGCTAGGTCTTATTTGCATGCCGCAGAAACTAATGGTGGTGGCAGAGATCGAACCCGAGTCCCTTGAGACTTCGGGCTTACCTCAACCACTACACAACAACCTCTTTGGCTATGAGTTATGACACAGTTTGTATGCCTTATTATTATTGAATCTGTTCTGGCTACTTGATTCTTGTTACATGTAGTTTCTTGTATGTTTCATGTATGCTTTACATTTTAGATTTAGGACTCTTATGCTTGCTGCTCTTCCTGTCTGCTCCTGCTTATGATACAGAATTCTATGTCTTGTAATTATATATGCTTTTGATAGTAGATATTTGTTACTTGTCGTTTTTATATTCCGAGCCGAGGGTCTCTCTGGGTGAAACATCTCTATCCTATGAGATAGATGTATGGTTTACCCTCAAGCCTCAACTTACCATCCCCAGACCCTACTCTTTGATAAAGATTTTACTAAGTATGTTTGTTCGTTAGTTTGTTTGGATGTCTCTCACTATATCTAACATGGTGGCACTCACGTGCGGATGGGTAATATGTTAACATCGATGTAACGTGACATCATGACACCAATAAAAATAAGTTATATTGTATATAAGTTGTAAGAGTATTTGCAGTTTGAATAATATGGTATATTTTCTGATGATAACATTATATATTTTTAATAATACGGTAAACTAAAAAAAGCAGTGATAAAAACAAGAGAGAAAAGTGAGAAGGGGAAATTGATTGTATTCATTCATCATATTTCATTTACACGTTACATTATAAAGAGATACAATATGAATACTCTAAAACATATACATACTGGGTTAGGCATAAAATAGTCTGTATTTATAACAAGTAGGAGGATTTTGGAATTATTTTTGGCTTTTTTTTTGGTAAAAGGCTTTTGTCCTATAATTTTTTTAAATCTGAAAAAGAAACATTACATATACATGAGGGCATACCTTCCGTTTATATTAAATTGTTTCCCAAACGTTTTTTTGAAAAAAAAAACCAAAAAATCAAGCGCCTAGTCAATACATCCCAATAACTATACAACTATAGAGTGATTAGTGATACAATAAATTATACAATGCATACTAATCAAACACCTTATATTCTAGAGAACAGACCCTAATCTAAACTGACATAAAAGGTTCACTGTGTATCGTTAAATAACGGCCCACACTTGGAGCAAAAAGTCTTTCATGGACCGGGGCCAAAAGGAAAAGAGGGAGTGTAATGTAACATTCAAGCGAAACCATTATTTTAGGCTTTTAGTATCAGTTGAATAACAATACTATTTATATTATTTAACACCGGTTTTTTGAAGCGGAAAGCCATAACCTATCCAAACCAGTTTTTTTTTAACAACGACAATGAGAAGTCTCATAGAAAAGCTAGCGGAGAACTAACAAAAAACCCAGATACAATAACCGCACAAAGGGCACTACCACCCACATAACTACTACACAAGATAAGCAACTAGAGCACCCAGGTTTTAACATGTCAGTTATCCACTACCCGCCATTGGGTTTACGACCCACTGGTCCCAATTACAATGAGACTTTGACCCTCTTTACACTAACCATTTGAAAGACAGAACTTTAATGTCATCCACCATACCTTCCACCGAAGTTCGAGAGTTGGAGAAAATCCACCGGTTCCTTGAGTTACATAGTTCCCAACACGTGGCGTATCCGATGAGGACCCGTGTCTTTTTTACTCGTTTCGGCCCACTGGAGTACTTGATGTGGTTAGCCAAGTCAGAGATAGTCAAGTATTTGGATGTGTCGAACATCATCCATGATGATATCATACTCCAAGTTTTTTTGCCACTGGGCAGTGAATAAAGGTGTGATCCTCGTCATCTGCCTCTAAGAGACATAACGAGCAGCAACTAGAGGGGATAGGGACGTTTCGGGCCCTTAGCGCCGTAGCCATCGACAATCTGTATTGCACAAGCCTCCAAATGAAAGTACGGATTGATAAAGGAACCCATTTTAAATATAGGACCTCCACCTTTGACCCCTGCATTGTTTTATCTTCAATCCACTTCCTACATGACTCAGTCGTGAAAGAGCCGGAGAAGTCCCCTTCCCAGACCGAGGAATCCAAACCAGTTACGGTCTATTTGGAAGCGGTTTTAATTTATATTTTTGTAAATTACAAGAAAATAAATTTCAATGCCTATTTATATTTTTTACTAACTCATATATATATATATATATATATATTATAAAATATAAAATAAAACTAAATTTTATAAATAAATTCCAATACCTTTATATACTAACAAATAGGGGCGTACTGGCAGAGCCGATTCCGAGGATTCAAATGCCCTACACGAGCCGGAAAAAAAGGCCTAATAAATTTTTTTAAAGCCTCGAAAATTTATATATATATATATATATATATATATATATATATATATATATATATATATATGGGCATGTTCTTTTGAGAACCAACCATATGTTGAGAACCGAAAGAACCGCACAAAACGTGTACATATCGCTTTAGTGAAAAAAGTAAAATTCAACAACAATGTTTTATTTATCTCTTCCCACTCTTAGTTTGAGTTTATCTCCTCTCTCCTGAATTTTTTTAAGAAAAGTATAAAAATATGCATATATGCATTCATTTGTGCATATAGTGTGAGTGCATATATGCATTTAAAAAAACGACCATAAATTCGAGGTCTTTTAAAACCAAACCTTAAACATATTGAAATGTACATGAATTCTAGTCAATTTATATGATAAATAGAGGAAGAGTTAATGCGGTTCTCACGGTTCTTAACATATTGTTGGTTCTCAAAAGAACATACCCCTATATATATATATAAATATATACTAGTTTAGATCCCATGTCTACATACGAGGTAAAATATATCAATACATAAAAATTTTCAAGGAGATACTTTTGGGCCATTACACACAATTACAGGTGGCACAGTTTGAGTTGCGTATTATCTCAAACAGATCAAATAAAAAAAAGTAAGCTAAAAGAGGACTCAAAAGGGTTGAAAGTCCCTCAAACTCTATTTTTGATGCATACAACTTTCTAAAACGTTTTATTTAAAATTTAAACTATTATTCTAATAATATATTTTTAACCATAACTAACAAATAAACTATTGTAGATTTTTTTTGCCACTAAAGTGTTTATGGGTCAACCCAACCAGGCTTGTGCAAATAAATGACTTGTTTCAACCTGAAACTGTTATGACCCCATTACCTAACATGCTCGACTTGGCCATCAGTCTATTTATCAGGATAGGACTTCTATATCTAATATGAACCACAAAGTTATAACACAAAGGGTTATCCTTTTGGCCCTCATGCAACTTTTGAACAGATTATATAAACTTACAAAATTGTGATCCAGAATGCCTTTCTCTAGTCATTCACTTACAAAATTGTGGCCCTCATTCACTTCAAAATCAAAAGACCCAAAATGTATCTCATGTTCTGACATTAAAATATCAGTATTTAATGGTAACAAAATCCATTTTTTAAGTATATAAATAGCTCATATTTACCTACTTTAGAAAGCATTTTCTGTATTAGCAAAAAATAAACTCACAGAGTTTGCGTTTGTCCATAACGAGAAACGATTCTGTTTTTGCTTCTTTTACACGAGTTGGAAAAACAGCATTCACAGACCTTGCACCGATCCTGCACTTTCTTTTCCCCTTCTAGACTGAATTGTGTTTGAATGAAATCTTATCTACAGCAACAATACCTTCATTTAATTTCACAAAAGTATCTCCTTGAAATATATCAATATATAACATGCATATAATTTCAACCTTCAATTTAAATGCAACTTGACCCATTACTTTCAAGACATGCTAATAACAGAATGCAGGTTTGGAAAAGTTACTAAATTAGGACTAAACCAAATAAACATTCTAACAATTTAGGGCTAATCAAATAATCATTCTAACAATTTAAAATCACTAAATTAGGGCTAAACTCATTAACAATTCTACATTAAAATTAGGCACAACATTCAACAAAAACCACAATTTTAAATTATAAAATTAGGGCTCAATCTAATAAAATTACCTTAACTAAATGAAGGAGCCGGAGGTGGTGGGGCGGCGGCAGATGGTGCCGTGTGGAGGCCGGCGGCAGGTGGACCAGTGGTGGAGCCGTGGTGGAGGGAGGCAGCATCAGCGTCGTCTTCTGTCTGGTGGAGTGGAGACGTCGATTAGCATCAGGCCCCGCTCAATCTAATAAAATTACCTAATTAAAGGAAGGAAAAGGAGGGCTTTGAGGGGCGGTCGGCGACGGCAGATGGCGTGGCGGAGGTCGGCGCCGGCGGCAGGGGTGGGTGGAGGCAGCAGCAGCGTCCGGCGGGGGTGGGTGGAGGCAGCAGCAGTTCTGGTCGACGGTCGTTCTTGGCGTGGTGGTGGATTGGAGCCTTATGATCGATCAGCTGCTGTTGGCCTGGCCCAATTATAAAAGCCTAACAGCATAATTTTTTTTTCTAACCTCAAGTAACAGATGAGGAAAAGGTCCAATTATTTTTAAAAAAAGGCCCAATTACTTTTAAAAAAAGGCCTAATTTTTTTTAAACCCTAGAAAATTTTATATATTAAAAAAAATAAAAATTGGGCCCCTCGAGATGTTGGGCCCACTATGGTCGTGTTGCCCGCAGGCCCAGTGGGCCGGCCCTGCGTACTGGTAAAAGAAAAGTAAAAAAGAAAACGGTCATATAGTCGTTTTCTAATGGTAACTAACGGCTAGTAACAGATTCCTCAAACCAATTTTCAAATAACTGGTTTCAGGTTTGGTTCTAAATCAGTTTAAGTCAAACCGGTTTTCAAAACGGTTTTTATCGAGTTTTAAACCGGTTTCAATTCGTAAGTGTTTTTTTTTCTCCTCTAGTTTATACTACCGGTACCAATACCATCATGTGCATACTTTGATTCAAAAATGTATCTTCTACTTATACTTATGGGTTAAAAATATTTGATCAAATCATTTATAATTAAACAAGCCCAACAATGTTTTTACAGTCCCATTTAAAATCCAAACATGCCCAAAATTGTGTTCACAGGCCCAAATACTGTTTAACATAGAGCAATAGGACATCATTTCATCATCCAAATCTTCTTCCCCGTTGAATACATTCAGTTGATTGCCACCAAATAAACCAGTATCCAAGGGGTATCTATATGTATTTATTATATTCGTTCACTTAGGTTGTTTTAAATATTTATTAAAATTTATTTATTACTAATATTAATTTAAAGTCAATTTGATTTCTTAAAATTAATTGGTGACAGGTTATGTTCATGAATCGTTAGTTAAACTAACACAAACACATTCATTTTCGTGATGAAAACTCGATCTCGTTTTTATACGTTCGGTTCATTTACAGGCCTACCGATTATTAGTGTTGCCCGTTTGTAATATGTGATATTTCATCCACTAACAAGAGGTCAAGATTATCTAAGAACATATGAACCGTTAACCGTGCTTAAGAGAGAAAGATGAACCGTTAACCGTGCTTATGAGAGAAAGGTATTATCTTTTGTGAATGTATGTAATGATTTGTTTGATTCTTTTGGTTAGTCGTATGTTGTTGGATTCTTTGTAGGAATATTAGGGCCTTCTTAGTTGAAGAACATAAGATTTTTTTTAAAAGGAAAATTTTTTGAGCTTCCCGGGATCTTGGTGTTAAGAGGTTTTGCTCTTACCATTGGGCCACCACCTCAATGGCGAAGAACATAAGATTGTGAAGAAGATTTTGAAGATTGAAAGCTAAAGAAAAACTGCTTCTGAAAGTTAATGTAATGGAACCACTTTTGACTTTACTTTGTTAATCAAAATGTTTTCACTAGGTTTTGTTTGAGATTCCATGTGTGTATTTACTTTGAAGTTGGGCTTTTTATATATCCGATTCTTGGTTTTAAAAATGCTCGCATCAAGGGCGCACTTTAGGATGATGCGGTGGTAAGATAACATTGCTGCAATTGATGGGATGCGATTCCATGACACCTGTCCAATGCAACACATCATGCAATTGATCAATATTTGAACAAATTAGACAATCGATTGCTAGGGTCTTAATTTTCAAATCTTATGAATAGATTTGACAATCGATCGAGCAATGAGTTTGAGTATATGATCAAGTTAGACCATCGATTGAAAAAATCTTAGCAGAGATGAACGCCTCGTGATGCGTGCACATCGCACACCGGCTTAGAGCACCACACACTTTTTAAAACCAATACCAGGAGTTACATCTCACATTCATCAACAATTGACATAACACTTTAACTCAAGTGGTATATGAATCTTTAGGTATAATTTTTTGATCAGGAACATAACAGAATGGAGTTGATATGTAATAAGATTTAGTTTTTGATGGAGTTCTAACAGGAACTAAAATTAGTTTGTAACCATTGATTTGTTGCAATAATTTTTTTTATTATTTTATCACAAATCCAACCATTCTTTAGTTTTGATTCCAGACACAACTTTGTTTCATAGTACATATGTTATTACAAAGATGTTTTCATATGTTGAACCTTTTTAATGTACTTAAGATTCTTCTGTTTTGGATTGTTTGAAGAATCGAAATCTGGTAGATGATATTTTGATATTAATTCAACACATTCCTACTTATTGGGTTCACTATTAAAATTTGTTTTTTTACTGTAATAATTGCAAATGGAATACTACTTTTTCTTTGATTTTGATTTTGATTTTATATTCTTCAACCAATAATTAAGATCTTTCCGTATACGTTAAGTAAGTTGTGCATTTGTCAAATTTTATAAGGATTTTTTTTAGGAGACAAAATAGTTACATAAAGTATATTAAGTGGCCGGTAGTAAAAACATAGGAATAAATAATTATATATCAAAATGGTTCGTGTCAAATAAAAGGAACTTTAGGTTCATACATTTTCTATAAATGGATATTATCTATTAGGGTAGCAGAATTATTGCACAGTGAGCACGAGCTCAGAGATGAGGAATGGTGTGTTGGTCGCTAATTTCCTATAGGCCCAGGTAGGGGCCGGTCTGAGTGGCCTCAAACATGTTGGTTTGGGCTAGGGGCTATTAGGGTTATTAACTTGTTGGTCAAGTAGGATTAACATTATAAATACCATAACCGAGATTAGGGTTTGGTATGAGAGTTGTATTGTAGTTAAGGTTTTTGAGTTAGATTTCCTTAATTATAATAAAGTGAACTCTCTTAAATTCGTGTGTTTTGTTTATCGATTTGTTCTTTGATCTTGATGGTGAACCGACAAATCAGTAGGTTTGAAGTTGCAACTTCATAAAAACTAGAGAGAAACAATGTTGCATGATCAATAAGAGATAAACTAGAAATTAACCCCGTACTCCGTGGCGAGTATCGAACCTTAAACGGTTGAAGCGGTGAAATTAACATGGCTAAGCACAAAAAGAAAATGTGGTTAAAAATTTTTCCTCCACACGCTACGACAGGAGGAGGATTTTAAACAGTTGAGGCGATCACATTATTGTGGCTAGGCACAAAAATATACGTATGAAATTACGGTGAATAGGTTGTGGAGGTCGAAACATAGATAAACGACATTTATATAACGGTTCCGATGTTTTTCAGTCGGTCTCGGTCTAATTTTTCACGGTTGTAAGTCGATATAATCCACAATATCTAAAAAAAATACTTTATTTTGAATACGACTCAGTTTTAACAACATTTACGCCAGGACATCAGTTGAAAAAAATCAAACAAATGCAAAATTTATTTAGGAAAACTCAGATTATATATATATACTAAGGGGGTAAACTCGAAACTTGAAAAACTTGAGAGGGTCAAAGTTAAATTATACAAAGTGAAAGGGTGAGTTTTGCCACTTAACTAAAATATAGGGGGAGAAGTTGTCTATTCTAATTGAGTCTTATGATAATTAAATAAAATATTTTTTACTATGAATTTCTCTTGACATACCCACTCTTATATAAATAAGTAAAATACGAAAAAGTAAAAAAAATAGAAAAAAAAAGATTTTCTAAGTCACCGACACTTCAAAATAAGTATTAGTAAAATGTCTAAAAAAAGGACCTAAAGCTTCATCAAATTAAGCATCATGAATTAAAAGTATATCCTATATATTGAGTGTTATGTCTAATATAATTGAACGAAATACTTTGTGGAGTAAGTTTATCTTCCAAGTAGGGAAACATTTTGATACGGGAACGGAAGCAATCAAATGGATCAAAATAAGGACTCAAAAACTTAAAAAAACCTCAAAGGTTTATATTGATAATTAACTTCAATAAAAAAAACTGATAATAAATTTTCACATAACCCTAATATTTATACTAGCTCCTAACAACCTATAGATAATGATAAACTAAAAATAAAAGATAAACTACAAATATTAAAAAAGATAATTAAAGAAACAAATATTCAAATTCAAATTCAAATTTAAATTGTAGATGATTTGGAATCCCTGCATCTTTATCTGTATCACATTTGATAGCGAAAGATGCGAAAATTTGTATAATTCAGTGCAATTGCAAAAAGCTTGCTAAATTGGGACATGAATGCTTGTTGGCCAAATTTGTGTTGGTAGAAGGACTATGGTGGGTAAAGCTTGCTAAATTATTCGCATCATGTTCTTAATTACATACATAGCATTTTACACCCTTTGAATTATTAAAAACACCATTCATATATAATATATGCATCATTATCAAACCTAAGGATGAAACCACACCCTAGCTAGAAAAGCTTCAAATACAACGTTATTAATATCAAAGTACCTAGATAGATAAGAAAGAGTCACTTAGGACCTCATATAAACATGATTTAACAAGAGACCATATATGCTACATCTCATGACTATCAATACCACGTACTCCCTTTATTGGTGAAGTTATGACGAGCATCATTAGGTTTAAACACAAAAGCAGGTCGCGCGTATCGCCTCTGAGGTTCAAGCGGCTGTGCACGCATGGACAAATCGTCAAGCACCCCTCTTCGCCTTGGATCCGCACGCGGTGAATAATACACCGAGTCTTCCGATTTTGGCTTGTAATCATCATATTTTGGACTAACCGACACGGATGGGGAATGAACGTATTCGTTCAAGAGCTCAAGTTTTGAAGGCGAGCCAACAAAGTCGGTGTACCCAGCAGCCGGGGCACGAACTCGCTCAAGGGTCTTGGTCTGATCAACCGCATAACCACCTCGTTGAGCCGGAATAGTGGTGTTGGTGGAGTAGCTTTTCATCATATACGTCTTGCCTGCCATTTTGGTTTGGTTCAAGAACTTATGTGTTTGTTTTTGCTGTGTTTGTGAAATGATGATTTGGTCTCGTTCTTATATAATACTGAAAGATATTTTCATGTGTTTCACTGTTACAAGATAAAGATTCTTTTGGACTGTTTGAACTGAAGAATAATTAACTTTAATGGTATATCTTTAATTTTGATCACACAACTTACAAGTGGAATATATTCCTATTTGCCGGGTTGTTAAATCGATTATATATTCTATTATAGTGTTGAAATATAGTCGTATATGTTAAGTTATTATTGATGAATGGTTGTCGGGTTGGACAGGTAATAAGTTTTTCTAGTCGTTGGCTATGGTCTGGGACACGTAGAAAGTGTATGTAGGCTGAAGCCTTAAGGATCCTTTAACGATCAAGTCAGTTTTATATACACATGATCTTTTCATGTGTTACATAGAGGTACACAAACCAGATGTTAGGCCAAACCGGTTTGGTTTCGGTCAACGCAAGTCAAAGTTGGTTCTTGCCCAAATGGTTTTTAAGGGAAGGAACCCGAGTTTGGATCAGATTGGAACCGGATTAAACTAGATTCCATGTATTGTATGATTAGTTTCTCTCAAACTGGTTTCTCCCAAAATGGTTTCAAACTGGATTCAACGTTTAAAATCTCAAACCGGGTATAAACTGACGGATCAAATCGGAAGAAGATTTAGCTAGGTTTGTAAACGAACCAAACGAATACGAACAGGACTTGTTCATGTTCGTTTGTTTAACTTTAATTAAACAAATAAACGAACAGAAACACTTAACACAACACTTCGTGTTAGTTCATTAAGAAAATGAACGTGTTCATTTATGTTCGTTAATTAATATTCTAAACGAACAATTCACAAATCCAAACAAACACCAATTAAAAGTAAATGTGAATATCTAAATTAAAGTTTAAAATATCATCATCTTATATCCAACATTTTAAAAGTAAACATAGATATCAAAGTGATTTTAATCTAGGTTTAAGGATTTTAAAATACGAAAATCAAATTGATTTTAAATTAATATTAGTAGTAAATAACTTTGAGTGAATATTTAAACGAACGTAAACATGCGAATATAAATCAATGAACGTAAATAACTGAACATAAATGAACGTTCACGAACGTGACATGTGTTCATGTTTATTTGTTTAACTGAATGAACAAAAATTTGCATTCATGTTCGTTCGTTTATTAAATTAAAGAACATAAACAAACTTTCCGTTAAACAGTTCACTGAAAGTTCAATTCATTTACAATACATTAAACTAGAAAATATGAAAAATTTAAAAAGATGAGAATCACTCAACAATTAACGTGTTTCTGCTTGCTACACATTCGAATCTATCTTAAAGAATATATACGTATACATCCTCTATAATGTTGAAGAATATACATTCGTATATATCCTATATTACTATATATGCGATAATCAGGAAAGTTTTTATGTGTATCACGTTAGTATCCTTTAATAGAATTATGTTACGTTCTAAGCATGTATTAAACTAGTATTAATTATGATAACAGTAATTAATTAGTTTCAAGAGTCTTTATCAAGACATCACGAGGATTCGAATCCTACAGTATGCAAGTATGTTAGGTTTAATTAATATGAGAAGATTATGTACCGTTAAAAAAATATTAGTTTACAAAATAAGGTAACTTCATAAGTAAATTATTATTGTTAAGGTGCCCATATATACACAATTACAGGGTCGAATCAAGTCTCTTTTAAAGGTCTCAAACGAACTTTAAAACTGGGATCTTTAAATTTTACTTTTTTGACCTTTGTGAATGATTAGATTCGTTACTTTTGATTTCAAATTGATATGATATAATTGTAAAAAAATATAGAAGTATCAATAATCAATATAAAGAACTAAATAAAGAAGTCTATATAAATAACTAAAAAGCACGATTAGGAAAAAAAATTAGAGATTGTTGCCGAATCGATAAACCAATAAAGCCAAAAATTGAAAGACTATTCACTACTTCTCCTGTATAACTCTAAACTTACATGCATCTCAATACCACATATATCCACAAGTTCATCAACCTATATAAATGAAATGAAATGTATAGTAAGTCCACAACAAATAAGTGTAAATACAAAAATAAGAATTAATGTTTACACTATGTGAAAATAACCCAATAGATATGAAAATCACACCCATCAGAAAGAATATCTTAAAATTAAATAACTTGTAAAGCACAAAAGTAAACAAAGACCCTTAAACAAATAAACAACTATGATCATAACACTTTAAATGTATCACAGGAAAATGAGCCAAACATGTGATTATTAATGCTATAATCACTTATGCCTATTTCAATCTATCACATTATATAGTAGGAGGACCTGTAATAAATTGTAGAAGTTGAAGGGTGTAATTAAAACCTGTAAAGTTTTCATGCCCAATATGTACAGAAATGAAATCAAGGGACTAAACATGTAAAAATGCCAATGTATAGGCATTTGGCATCGATTACGAACCGTCACCAATCTGTAACGGTTCATTACCGAGCCATCAAGCTAGATACCAGACTCAACACCATTAGGTCAATGACGGACCGTCACCATCTCGTAAGGTATGTTACGCCATAAACAGTACGAAGTTGATACGTGGAAGATGGGATTGAGGTGTGTAAGGAGGATTTGACACGTGTATGGTGACTCGTGACTGTTGGGACGGTAAGGGACCGTCACTGTACCGTAACGATCATATACGGGCCCTGGAGTTCAACTATAAAATAGGGCTTGTGAAGCCTTGATTTGGATATCCATTCTCGAAAACTCTATCTTGATACCCGACACTCTGTTACGACTCTGTAATACCATTTAGTTCAGTTCGGTTTCAACATTGAATGATTTGGTTTACGGTCATCAAAAACCTTGTTCCTAAAGATTTAGTTCACAGTTAACCTAAAAAACCGTTAAAACAGACCGTAAACATCCCATAAGGGTAAGGAAACAAAATCCATCCAAGGGTGAAGTCGGGTAGATCCAAGATCCAGATCCAATTATCTAGCCCAGGTAGGAGATACCTCTACATCACACAACTATAATGAATGCTATATAGGGTTTCACACAACTTCTTACAAAAATATGTTGTTTTTATCATGTGGTATTCAAAAACCCTTATCTATTACATTAAATGATTTTTGGTTTCTTATTTTATAATTGTTATAATTAGCAAGTTAGCGATTCAACATAAATCTAAGACGCATACTATATTTTTATGACATAAGATCCTATGTAATATATGTCTAACATAAAATACAAAATTTTCACTTTATGACGTCATATATATAAATGTGAATCACTAAAACCTTTAGTTGTAAGTTAATATTATTTATAAGCAAGATTATCAACCTAAGAAAAAACAGAAGGAAAATTACAACTTTAAAAAACTACAAATACAATTATACAAACTTAAAAGCTTAAAAACCTTTAGATATGGGCCATCCTAGAGTCCTAAACCCAATACACGGCCCAAATATGGCATTCTTATTTATGGGCCACTTATGGCATATTTGCGCCATTGAACCTTCTTATGGTTTCTTGGCCATCAGTCATGTTTGATCTCGAATAAGGTTGGGTGGTTGCACCCCCAAATGCATACCTCGTGTATCTCCTTTCATGTTCATATGATTGTGCAGGAGAGGAATAATTCACTGATTCTACTAGAAAACTTACTGCTTCGTTGATATCGTTGGTAGGTGCCGTAAGATGGTGGCGAGTTGTAGGTAGGCCTACACCATGCCAGTGCATATTTGGGCCCGGAAATTTACCCATCCTAATATGCCGGCCTCTTTCTGGGCTCGGGCTTGAAGGGCGGTGCTTATTTGGGCCTGATAACCTTTGGGTCCTAATTCTTAGGCCTTCTTTCGAGGGAAGGCTATGGGTGGGGCTTGTTGGCAGATACTTATTCATACCTGCAAAGTTTTGGCCCCTAATCATGTGGTCTTCTTTGTAACGGGGTAGACTCGAGTTCTCATAACTTGACCCGTAGTTTAGCTCGTAGCCTTCATGATGGTCCTTTGGTGCATATTTGAGCATGTATTCCTTGGGATGCTCGTGTCTCAAAGGCGCACCACCATATTTGGTGTAGCCGCTAGCCGGGCCACGAACACGCTCAAACGTTGTGGTCTCAACCACATACCATTTGACGCGTTGTTCTGGCTCATAAACATAACCACCTTCATGATCATTGTAGTTGGAGTAATTACCTTCAGTCACATATGTGCGCCTATCCATTCTTGGTTAGAGGAAAGGATTTGGGAGTTTTTTGTGTGGATAACATGATAGTTTCTTACATATTTAAATCAATCCAAAATTATTCATATACACTTTTGAGATTAGAATTTTGTTTTAAGAATCTAATTCTCCACCTAAATTCTATGATGGAAGATGAAGTCGAAGATATTCTTAGTTATTGATCCTTATTGTAAAATTCGATTTTTACCATGACCATTGAGACCGAATATCGTGTCAATAAATTAAGATGAACTCCATGAAAGATAACAAATGCTAAATATACCATAAATAAACATCATAATTTTCAAACTAGAGATAAAATAATGATTAACAAACAAACTTAAAAATAAGTAATAATAATAACTATAATAGATAATAAACTAATTAAACCCACCTAAATAAGTAATAACTTTACCTTTTTATTACAATTTGCCCTATAATAAATCCATAAATCACCAAAGATCACCTAATCCAAAATACATTAGAGATTCTAGTATGCTAATACAACAGCCAAAGAAGTGTCCAACCTTAACAGGCCGGATATTCCCTAACCCGGCCCGTTGTTGCTCGTTCTTGTAGTCGGGTCACCTAGTTAAGGGCTATGTTGAGCAACTTGACAATAGTATCTTCTTCAAGTGGCATTGATAGGTTGCTTGCTTCGTTCTTGGTACGGGTGTGCAAAAATATTTGTATCCGAATATCTGAATGAAAAATCCAAAATTCCGAAACCCAATATCCGAAATTTCGGATATCTAAAACTCGGATATTTGAATTTTCCGAAATTGGATATCAAAAACTCGGTTAGGTTAAAGGACGAAAGGTGTGACAAACCTTAAACTTAAAGGATGTTTAGCGTGATTTTGAAAATAAAGGGTTAAAATGTAACTTTTAAAATGGGTAAAGTAGTAATCTTACCAGGGATCATGGATGTAGCCAAACTAGATGGTTGGGGTACTATATCCATAGTTTTCAAACTACAGGGAGTATTTTCAAAATTTGGTCCAAACCATAGGACCATCAGTGTAATTTATTCTTATATTTATACATAAGTTTTAAACTTTTTGACTGTTTTTATAAATTAAAATGATTATATTTATATATTTTTTTTTATCTTTTTAATTGTTTCGGATTTCCGTTTCACTTTCCGAATCCGTATCTGAAATTTCAGATACGAATCCGGATAATGAAATCAAATATCCGAAAATTTCGGATATCCGAATTTGAACACGCATAGTTCTTGGACTTATATCCGGGCATGTAAGATCAAAATTAAAAGCAACTATGTTGGTGCTTATTTTTTGGATAGTCGTATGTGTTTGTAAGTGATTACATTATAGGTTCTATACAACTCCACTCAAAGATGCTTTCGTGTGAAGTGCATTTTAAGATTAGATTCTTTTGGTAGGTTTAGAAGAATCGGATGTTGTTTCTGACCGAACCCGGACATATTCTCAGTGGCGGATCTAGGAAAAAAATCCAGAGGTATCTAAAATTTCGTTCAGGGGTATCTGGATATACATAAAACGGTAAAAAAAAATCCCGTTGCGCGTCGAAAATTCTCACTACGCGTCGAAAGTTGAGGGGTACCATCAGGTACCCCTCGCCTCTTCATAGATCCGCCCCTGCATATTCTCATGTATCAGGTCGTGAAATTATCGATTCGTAGGTGTGACATTTCGTTTCTAACTTATTATAGGTGGTTATGTCGGTTATATATGATGTATGGATGTGAGAACGAATTTGTGTTGTATGCTTATGCTTATTAAAGTGTTATTATATGCTTTCCAAATGATTTTGATTTTTTTTAATGACTAAAACACTTTCTAAATGATAGCAAATTAAGTCTAAACCTTATACTGGCATGTAAATGTAAAGACATTACACGAATAGTTCATATGTTTATGTTTCTCTCGGATTCCGTTCCCTAGTCATTTTTAACCATCAATTCATCTTTATATTGAAAATACTGTGGTATGAAATTTATACCTATAGACTATTAGACCACGTTGTAAATAAGTAATAGTTGAGGGCAGATTATGAAAATGTACAAGTTTATATATATCTCATATTCTCATGAATTGTAAGGCCTCAAACCCGGGAGGCCTCACTTGTTGGATTTACTCATTCTTAAACAGTTCTTAAACATGAATATCAAATAACGCAGCGGAAAATTTCATTCAAACATAACGTCATCATTGTTCATACATGCGGAAGCGTAAACATTGTTTAAAACATAAATACATTATAACTAAACATAACGGGATGCCAGTCTTCATAGTCAGTCGGGTAACTCCTCTCGCTAGCCAAGCATCACCGTCCATCCTCATAACATGCCTTAACCTGAATGTGCACACTAAAAAGTCAGCTACGCTGGTGAGTTCTAGTTTTCGTTCGATTTAAGAAATGGTTCATCATTCAAAACATTCATTAGGGTTTAACATCACGTATAAGAAAACATGGCCTTTCATTCATAAACCTTCACACATTTAAACACATTGAACGGATCATTTGTTTAAAACATTTAACATTCATTTAAGTCATACATTACCATCTAAAATCTGTATCGTTACGCGTCTCTGTGTCCCCGAAGGAACCCTGCATGTCGTGGTCAACCGTTACGTATCACCGTCGTTGCCACAACATTCCGTCAATTCCCTTCCTGGTATTGCCCCCAAGGCTAACTGCACGAGGACCGACAATACCCATTCAGTTGCCCCTATGGCTCTCTTGTCCATAGACAGTCAACTTCCATCGACGGCTATGGCTCACGGCCATAACACCGTCGGATCATAATTTAACCTCGCATAGGGTCACGTTAACCCCTGAGTAACCGTCGTTACTCCATACCAGTTGTACAACATCAAACCATTGGCAGGCCACTAAGACACTGCACCCGTTGTTCTTATGGTAACTATGGCTCGCTGTCCATAATCTACCACAAGGTTGGGAATCTCATTCCCAGACTTCATTCATCAATTCCCTTCATTCGACAGATTAGATTTGTAATGACTTCTTTAAAACCTTTGCCCTTTTTCTTTTCTTTTCATAAAACCTTTCATTCACTTTCGAAACCCTTTACCTTTACTTTAAACCATTTTTTTATAAACATTCGTTCGTAAACATTCCGTTCATAAAACTTTCTTTCCATAAACCGTTCTTTCCAAATCATTTCATTTCATAAACATAGTTTCATAAAACATCATTTCATAAAACATCATTTCATATGTATGCACACCAGCCCGAAAACATTATATAAAACATTTAAAAGAGGGCTTCTAGAACTCACCGGATAAGTAGTTTCTGAAATACTCTTAGCTGGCTACTGCGCGTCACTAATGTCACTCACGATCTGTTATAATAAAGCCATACGTGTACGGTAGTGCTCCTAGATGACACTAGACATCCCTATGCTTAAACCTTGATAGTTTCGATAAGTAGTTTATGTCGAAACTTGATAGTTTCGGTGGGTCTGCACATATCGAAACTAGGTAGTTTCGATGGACCTGCTCATATCGAAACTTGTAGTTTCGATGGACCTGCACATATCGAAACTTGTAGTTTCGATGGACCTGCACATATCGAAACTTGTAGTTTCGATGGACCTGCACATATAGAAACTTGTAGTTTCGATGGACCTGCACATATCGAAACTAGTAGTTTCGATGGCTGCACAGATTGTCTTCCCAAAAATCCGAAGCTTTTGCATGCGAGTCTGATCGAGTCAGTATCTCAACTTTTCTTAGACCAAAACGTTCGGTTTTCATTCTAGATGCTATACCTAAGCTCATTTTCAAGTTCCATTCGCAAAATCGTTGCCTTTTTAGCCAAAACCCGAAAATCCCAAAAACGAACAAAAACTCAGATTTAGGCAAGATCATTACCTGTATCGAGATTCTGATCTGGAGGTTCTTCTCACGAGCTTGGCAGTAACGTGTTCCCTCAATTCCGGGACGATCCGTCAACCTTCTCTCTCTAGACCCGAGCTCTCCTTTCTCTCTCTAGAAGTTGCGTAAATGGGAAATGAGCAGAGAAGAGGGCTGCCCTGCCTCTTATATAACTAGGCTTCCCTCGGCCCATTGGAGCCGAGCCCAAGCCCGCTCCCTTTTGTTTAAATATTCCGACTAACTCGCCGGTCTCGCTATATTTATTCGTTTAATTATTTTTTTTGGGATGTTACATGAATTTACCCAAATTGGTACACAATCAATACATTCTCAAACATTACTCTTGTCTCAATTTGGTATTAGAGCCCTTTTTGGCTCTCTACCGCGGCTTACCACCTCGCACAACTACCATTTCCGGCATACATCACGCTACATCACTACAATTGCAGGCGCTACAACCGGATATCACAACGACGCATACAAGCCTCTTTTTTATGGATACAATCGTCTGAGCCGCCGCCATCACCGTCATCGCCATCGTCGATGTCAACGTATCATTAAGCTAAACTAGCCATCGTGATTTCGGTTTATCTCACCTTGCTTTATTATTGTTCGTTAAAGGCTTTCCGTTGTTATTATTCTTGATTGATTCTCTGATTGCACTCTTCTGCAATCGGTGATTATTGTTCTCTCCTTTTGATCGCGTGTCGAAAGTTAATAAAAATATAATTAAAAATTGTTACTTAGCTACTTTATATTGTAGTACGGAAAGTAAGGTTATCGAACCGACAAGGAATTCGTGAAAAACGCTATTTAGTTATTACTTAACAAAAACACAGAAGTACTAGACTATGAATAATGAATTAGAAAACTACCGTCAAAGCAACAAACTTTATTTAACTTAAAAGTGATTATGAGAAAATGGATCGCTCCCGGGTTCAGACTACACACGTTAATGATGAAACTTCTTGATAAGCCTCCATCTTTGCATAGTTTCACATTCGATCCCTCTACTTTCTTCCAACTGCTTCCTAAAACGCGTACTTAGCATCCAAACACCTATAAAAATAACACACTCAAAGTAAACGCGTTATATACAATAATTCAAATAAGAATAGGAAATTAAGCACAAAATCGTCTATCCAATCACACACTCATCACCTTCACCTACAAGATAGGTTGTTTCATGTAGCTTCTTCACATGAAAAATACATCATTTTCGCACGATATTTTCTGTTTTGTACGAAAGTCACAATCTTCGCACGAAGGTTTCAAAGTGTCTCACGAAAATAAGTTATGTACAAATGTTATAGAGTTTCTTACGAAAGTCCTTTGTTTTGCATGAAAGTTCCACAGCTTCCTGCGCAAGTCAGTCTCATACGAAAGTTTCATTCCTGTTTGACTAACTCATACAATTCCATGCCTAGTCACCACACTATGGCCACCTTAGCTGCTTTCAAGTCAGTTGAAAAGGCATCGCACAACTCACACAAGTTGCCTTCACCCTATCTCCAACAAACTATAGCTATTGAAAAATAATGAATGAGCCAGTCTTAGTGACAAACAACCTCTTTAGCTACGTTGATGGCTTTATTCCTTGTTCAGACCAATTCATAGCTATTGGATTTTGTGTAGCTACTGCCACACCAATCAATCTAAACTTTTCCACTTGGAGATCTATTGATACTCATGTGCTCATGATCATTATCTCTACAATCTCTTAAGCCTCTTTCTAGTACGTTCAAGACACAATAGGGTGTGAACTTTTGTTATCACTTGAATGTGCATATGCTCCACACACTGCTTAAAAGTAATACATCATTAAAACACAACTTCTTAAGCCCCAGGTGAAAAGAGATGAAACACCACTAGCTTACGCACAAGTGTATGCTATTGCACTTGCAAACACTGGAGAACAAATCAAAGACAGAGATCTTGTTCTCTATGTCATTTCAGGATTACATGAGGAACACAATGGCTTCAAATCCACTCTTCTTGCACGACCCTCTCTTCTGGCATTCAATGAATTATATGGTATTCTCAGTTATCATGATTATATGGTGACTAAGCCTCCACATCCAGCTACTACAGACATGCCCTCTCAGTATCCACAACAACTTTTGACTCTTCAACAAATGAAGTCTCAACTTGGTTATAGGCTCATGCCAAACTCTTCAGTAGCTCCTTAGTCCCCTTAGGCCTTCTACAGTGCTCGTCCTCCAAGAAATCGAGGCAACTATAATTGAGTCTGACGGGTCTCTTATCATGGAAACAACACTAAAGGACGTGGTCGTGGGTATAACCGTGGTCAGTTTGCTTGGGTTTCCGCTCAGAATATGGTGTATGGTACCTGCAACAACTATGGTATCGGTCACATCCGTCTGATTGCCCAAACCGTGACCCATCAACTATACATGCTCGTTCCTTGGTAACACTTAGAGGGCAATATAAAATATCACCGCAACACGCGGAGGTTTAACCTACTAGTCTATATTAAATTAAAACTTTCATGAACAATAAGTTTATATATATATATATATATATATATATATATATATATATATATATATATTTTAACTTTTTATTTTAGTCCTTATAATATATATATATATATATATATAATACACGCTTTTAGCCCGTTTATATTTCTACTTATTTCATTTTTCTGTAAATAACTTTCTTTCGTTAACTGAAAAAACGGATTCGCAACTATATTTAGTTTTTTTGTTGACAATCCAATATGACTTTTTTTTAAACGGAGTTGTATTCGTAATCGACTATTTTTTGTATTATAAGGTAGAGCAAGTACCTTTATCGTTCCGGGACCGTGACTAATCGAACCAATATTCATTAGAACCGGTATCGATGTTTATTCTACCGTTTTCGGTATATGTAAAGCAAGACTTTATTTTTTGGGTTACGTCGTAGAACATTTATGTGACGAAACCATCGCAAATAAACATTTTTTCCTATCATAAACTATACCAAGTCCTGGTGAATTCACAAACCGAACCGATAGTTAACGAACAACATCGTTACCGTTATCGGTATTATTGGAACCCACGTTACTACTTTTTATTGTTTTTTATCATTGTTTTATTTTAATTTTTTAGTTTATCTTTTTCTTCATATATAAATTTCTTTCACCGGTTTTTATGTTTATGATTTTTTTACGACGATTTCACGTGGTTTTATGTTTTCATTACTCTAGTTTTAGTTTTGAAGTTTGTACCGAGGAGTGAGGATGGATGACATTTTACAGTTAAATACCTGCTGACTTTCTTATTGTCTTCATTATACCGTCAACTAAACCAAACTTAACTAGGTCTCGAAAAAGCAAGTAACCCAACTTGGCCTCATTTTAAAAAAATTGGTCAAAGCCATCAATGCCAAGAGTCAAATATTGTAGTACATGCATAATGCACTCCCCCATAACTTCCATTTTTCAATAGCACTAATCAATTTCTTGAAATCAATAATTAAATCTTCGAAAATTTTATGTAGTTTGATTTGTAGGTCACACGTGTGTGTATATACATATGCATGTATGTATGTATAGATTGTATGTATGTAAAGACAATTTGAGAAATTGTTATTCCAACTAGAAAATTTGTCCCGAGCTCCGCGGCAGCAAGTTGACCTTATTCGGTTTAGGCGGTATTATTAACGTGGCTAAGAATAAAAAATAATTTTAGTTAAATACATAAAAGAAACGCATTAAGTTACTGCGAGTCGGTTGTGGATATCGAAACATAGATAAAAGACAGTTAAATAATGATACCGATGTTTTTCAGTCGTTGTCGGTCTCATTCTTCATGGTGTCAGCATGTCACCGTCAGTCGATATAACCAACGATACTATAGTGGGTAAATATGAAACTTTAGAAGCCGATGGGTTCTAAATGAACAAAGTAAATAACAAATTAGAAATACATTTTTTTACAAATGAATATAAAAAAAATTAAAGTAAAAAAAAAAAGAACCGGTTAGTCACACCCTACACTCGAATACGCGTCAACGGGTTTAGCTGGGTTATTGTAGAAGAATAAAATTAGTAAAACAATAATGAGTTAAAAACACATATTACATATTATAAGTGTAAAGTGGAGAATTTAGAAATTTGAATAATGAGTTAAAAATAGTACATGTGTAAACTTGAGAGTTTAGAAAGTTGAGTGCTACTTTATAAACCCGAAAGATGTAACTTAAGTTTTTTTAAAGTTAAGGAGTGTTATTTGAAAAATATAGAAAGTTAAAGAAAAAAAAACTCTATTGGACACCGTCATATGTTTTAAGTTATTAGTAACTAGTTTAGATCCCGTGTCTACACACGGAGTGAAATATATATCAATACATAAAAATTTTAAATCTTTATTTATATATTTTACCTGTGTAAAAATTTATTACATATAGTAAAGATAGAAAACAAATTCAAAATATGTAAAAATTAATATATAGTTGAGTTTCGAAAATACGTTAATTACTATTTTTTAATATAGATTGACCTTTATTTACTATTTGATTGAAAATAAAAGTTATATAATTAAATTTTAAAATTTCTTATGATAAGAGATTTTTTAAAATAAATGTGTTTTATTAAAATAATTAGTATTTTTTATTAAATATATATTATTATTAAAAGATAGAAGTGCATTAAATAGGAGAGAGAGAGAGAGGCGAAAAAAAATTATGAGAATGAATATGGAGACGACACGTGACATGCAAAAACCTTTATTTATTATATAGTATTGATGGGAGTAAAGCACATATACACTCAAATTCAATAAAAGTTTTCCTTAAATAATATATTATAGGTATATATAAAAATTATTTATATATATGACCCATTAAGACACTCGGATCTATTCCAATAACCCACAACCCGCCCCTTCTTTAGCACCTTAACAGAATTTTAGCTCCGGCCCAGCAAGCTACAACCCATTAGCCCATCATACTTTAGCCCAGTTTCAGCTAACCGGTTCTCTCAATTCTCTAACATATTAGTTTTTTTTTCTTAAAATGAATGCCTACCAAAGGCAACAATACCTAAAAACTATAGAACAATGTAACCCGAACATGACCAATTTTGTGTTTTTCTAAATAAGTTAAACAAATTGGTTAGTTATAATTTTTATAGTAAATTAAGTTGTAAACATGTTAGAAGTGACGTGAACGAGTTGATGGGTTATAAATTAACAGGTTGTAATAAAGTTGTTAAGGCTATAAATTGGTTGTATAGGTCAATCGAAAATACATAAATTAAATATTTTAATTTTTGTAATTTTGACTTTAAAATGATTAATTTTTTAAAATTTAGTACAACTTGAACTTGACCTTTTTTATTACACGTTAATTAAGACATTGTTTATAAAAAAATAAAAGTTACAATAGCCAACCTAAAACCATATTACTTTCGTCTTGTGTTCCATGTGATATAGTAGCTTAATTATGAAGCAAATCCTAGTTGAAGATTTGTACTAAAAACTACTTTATATTTTGTCCAAACTTCAAAAAGTCACTGAAATACATGAACTTAAATGACTAACTCAAAAAAAACTTAGAAATCAGAACTACAAACAGAAAAAAACAAGCTAAAAGAGTGCTTCTATTCTATGTCTAACCCTTAATTAACTAACAACTGGCTAATTAGTTATATATAGCACTTGTTGGTAGTAGAAAAACCAGTTGAAATCTCACTAGATGAATCACAAATAAAACTAGATTTCCATTCATCTTGCAATCCCAATGGCAAACTCATGAAAGGGTAACCACCTATAGATGATCTCCCCCATTGATCCTGATCAAAACGTGTGTCAACACCCTCGTTGGGACCCTTAATCGTTGTCACGCCAGCCGACCCTACATGATCTTGAACACCATTCACACAGTTTTCTTGCATTTCCACAGGTAAATTAGTGATTGAGAAACAGCAACCATTGGAATAATATTGTTGATGATCATGGTGCAACCCATTTGTGATGTAGTCCAAACCCTCTGACTTATCAAAACATCCATAGATGGAATTAGGCATGTTAACTAGCAAAGATGACACATCGGTTGTCGATGATTTAGAACCGTAGTTTGGTTCTTGGAACAAAGAGGGATAGTTTGTGGAATAGTACTTGAGCTCTTCACTGCTAGAAATGGAACTTTGAGGTGGTTTGTTGTTAATTGTAGCCATTGTAGGGGTTGTTGGGTCAATATTTAAAGGTTTGTAATGAAGAGAGACATTGTTATTAGCAATATGGTTCATATGACCAGAGAAGGGAGTGATGGATGAATGTTGTAAGTCATTGCTAGACATGCCATGTTGAGTAAGGATGTTGTGAACAGAAGGGGTTTCTTGCAAGATTGGAGATACCCATGAATGAGATAGGGTTCTTTGAGCAGTTGAGCTTGCTTTCTTGAATATTCTACATATTGCCCATGAGTCCTACACATTTTGAAAGAAACGATTAGCTTAATAACAAATCAAACAAACATACTCAGTATAATCTCATTTATAGCAGATTTATTAACAAGGAGCGTAAGAACAAGATGATCTATTAATATATGTGATGTACTTCATGTAATGTAAACAAGAAAAGATTATGAAAGATGGAAGCACTAGTTACATTGGCCGGAATGGTTTTTTCAAGAAAACGTTTGCTAGGAGCCGAGTGATCGGTGAGTGAAGGTAACCGGAACTCATGCATCATCCAATCGGTTTTGACACCCTTTGCAGCTCTCCCTTTGTAGAACACAAGTGATTTCTTCAAGCCAATGCATTTTGAACCCTCGGATGCATAGATTGGTCTGTCCGTACCCGTGGCTTTCCAGAATCCAGCTCCCGTCACACGGTTAGGCCGTGCACTATTGCGGTATTTACGGTCTCTTGGACAGTAAAAGTACCATTCTTTTTCTCCGGTCATAGCCAACTCTAAATGTGATAAACAAAAATAAAGTTACAATCTTGAAAACTAGTGTAATATATCTCATGAAGAAATATTAAGGTAAAAGGTGATCTATTTATTAGACTGTGATAGTTGGTGTAATTTTAATATCAGTTCTTGCTAGAAGTCGCTTGTGATCTTTTAATAAAATTGATGTTTAAAAAAAGTTTAATTAAGGTGAATACTACAAATCTTGTAAAATTAAACACAAAAAGATAGAATCTTTAAATCGTGAGATAAAAACAAGAAAATGAAGCATACTTGGAAGATCCCATGGATCATGTTTATAGATATCTAATTGCTTGATGAGTTCAATGGATAGTGGCATTTGTTGGATCTTCCTTTTAAGATAAAACCCAACAAGCTCCTCATCCGTAGGATGAAACCGAAACCCTGGCAAAATGATTTCTTCTATCTTCTCACCATTCTCACTTCTTTCCTCCATTATAGAACCTTTTTAGCTCTAAATGCTACTCAAAAACAGAAAAGCTATATAGCTCTTTAATTACTTAGATCTTGAAAACCTAAAAAAGTTGATCAAATAAAAGAAATGATGATAGAAGTAATGATAGTGAAAACTAGGGTTTTCTTGTTTTAGGGTTAAGATGGAAAGAAGCATGAAGACAAGGGAGATGAAAGTGGAAAACTTAGTTAATATGAAGATGAAGATATGCTTCCTCAACAGGGTTCTGCCTCCGAAGGATCAGCCGTTTTTTCAGGTGAATTAAAGGGGTTGGTTTTTGCAAGGATCTCGCTGTATTAACCCTAAAATTAATATACCTTTGTGAGAGATGGAAAAAGATTATTCAAACTAATGTTTTAAAAGAAAAGAACAACTACCAAGAAGCACAAATAATGGTTTTCTTTTTATCAAATTTGTTTTCCTTCAAGAACAAGATTTGGAATCCATCAATGTACTGAAACTTTTATCCACACATATAGATTGAAGTTCAAATATAAAGTGAAAATTTAGTGCGAAATATAGGAACTGATATACACGTTTAATCTAAATAATCAATGGTTAAGATGATTGCAGGTGTCACGTGTATATAAAGACACAAATAAAAAGTTTTGGAGTAGGGATGGCAATGAAACCTGAACCCAATGAGAAACCTGAAATATTCGGGATAGGTATGGGGTCGGATAATCGGGTATGAGACCGGGTTTGGGATCACTTTTGAAATTTTTCACGGGTATGGGATTTGGTGATAAACTCGTTTACCCGCCCTGATTACCCGATAACATTTAACCGTTTACCCAATTATAAAGCCGACATAGTTTTCTTTCTTTTTTTTATTGAATTTAAAATAAATAACATAGTTTTCTTTTTTTTTTTTAATGAATTTAAGTATATATACCGTACTTATTTTAAGTATATGATATATTTATTTTAAATGTATATCCCTGACATGATTTTTTTTCTTTCTTTTTTTATTTAATTACCATTTTTATATATATCCGGTAGATACCCGACGGGTTTTGGGTCGGGTATACCCAACGTGTATATTTTACAAAGTAACGGGTTTATCCGAAACCCACAGACATACCCGATACCCAACGGATAATTACCCGATAGAAACCCGACGTGCTTTGGATCTGGTATGGGACAAGCTTTTATAATCGGGTATGGGGTTGAGATTACCTAAACTCGTCTCAAACCCGACCCATTGTCATCCCTATTTTGAAGAGATAAAATGGGAAAAACCACTATTACCGACTTTTATCTACTTTCATATTTTATTAGCTTAAATAAATTTTACACCATAAAATCAAAAAAAAAGTCATCTTTAATATAAATATAATATTACTATATAGCTTTTATAAAAAATTATTATTTTTAACTTCGTTTTGCTGTGTGTAATACGTAGCCTATTTACATAGCTTTTTTAATTACCTAGGTAGCATATTGATCTACATATAGCGTATTCACGTAGTGTGCTATATATAATGTGATTATACGTTAACTCGCATCTAGATATATACTGTTAATGTAACTTTTATAACTTACTATAACTAATAATACATAAATCCGATGATCAAATTTATCATTTCTTCAAACACATGTTAACCACTTAATTAAGTAAGCTCAGTTGAATAAAACTTACGCTGCCTTTGAATGTCAAGAAACGCATATATATGTTTCGTGTTCACTTTGATCGGCTAATTAAGCTAATTACCATTTCACTTTTAAGAAATGTGATTAATGTGAAACCTATATATTACTTGATTTCAAATAAGTTAGGCAAACAAAGGAGAAAATGGTACGATCGAACACAAATGTCTACTTTAAATTATGTAACTTAATTTCAAAATTAGCAATTAACTAATAATCGGTTTTATATAGAATGAAAACATTTAAGTTATAACATACGTTTACATCATTTCTAAATTCAAAAGAAGAAAATTTCGTAATAAAGAAACTATTTTTTGAAAACCATGAATTATTTATCAATTACCTTTGTCTTTTTGGGAGAAAAAGACTATTAATTTCCAACTTTGATGCATATATCCATGCAATCCTTTTGTGGAGTTATGTTACCAAGTCCAAAATGATGAATCTCAAGGGATTAGTTGGGTTTGTTGGGATTTTCATCTTGATTATTAATTTTTTTATAACGGTACTTAATTAATATACACTATCTAAACCTACTTATAAATCTATAGGAGTATCCATCATCGGACTATAACCGAGTTCGACTAACTCTCAACCATTTGAAGATGAATATATTTACCGTACACTATGATACCGTTAGACGTATTATAAACCTTTTAGTTTATTGGGATTATCATGTAATGATATCCTCACAAAAATGGTGTTAGTTTAAATTTTACAAGTATAAGATTAAGTAAATTTTAGAACTAATTACACGGATAGTCCCTGTGGTTTGGCCAAATTACGGTTTTCGTCCCTAGGAATCAAAAATTACATTCGTGGTCCAAACATGTTTCATTTTGTTGCACCCATGGTCCCTGCCTCTAACTTCCGTCTGTTTTAAACGTTAAGTTCCCTCACTTGCTCCCCAAGTGAGGGTATTTTTGTCCATTCATATTATCCTTTTAATTTATTTTTATTTTGTTGTATTTAAGTATCTCACCACACCATCATCGTTAAACATGTGATCTTCATCTTCACCCATTTACACATGTGATCTTCATCTTCACCCATTTACACCTGTGATCTTCATCTTCATCGTGGTTGTTTGTCAATGTGGATGGTTAGCCGTTCTTCACACATCTTGGACAGATAATAACCTAGGCCGGCGATTGTACGCATGTCCGCTGCAGGTATGTATTCGGTACCTGACCTCGCTTCTCCGGTTCGCTATTCTAACCCTAACCTCATATTTTCTCAGATCGCTAGTTGTAGATTCCTTGGTTGGCTAGATCCTCTGAAGTGCCATCGTTCGAAGGTAATAATTCCTGGATTGTTGAAGTCAAAAAAACAAGCTTGAAATTGAAGTGAGTTGCTTGAAGGATCAAATTCGCAAGAAGAACCAAATTATACGGTGGCTGGTGTTAGCATTAGGGTTTATGATTGTTGTTTTCCTTTTGTGTCTTTAAAATTGTAGAATGTTTGTTTGTTAGGTTTGTTTTGCTTATCAATGTAATGTAGTTGTAGAAGGTGATGTTTGTAAGGTATGGTATAGTGTTCTTATGGTTATCAGTTGAATGAATTTGGTGTTTGGGACTTTTACCACTGTGTTTTTGGACTTTTAGCAATGTGGCAAATTTTGATACATTTGTGACATTAAACATTCAATATTTCATACACCCTACTGCAGTAAGCAGTTGTCCAGGATAAGGGGCTTTCATAAATGCCCCATCCAACCCAAAAATTTGCCTCTTACAAGCTCTAAATCCAAGTTTCAGAGCCCCAAGACATATGTACACACGTTTGAAAATCCATGTTGTTGAATCTGTTTTGTTTTCATCCTCAACCTGAATCTTAACAGTGGTCTCAGGGTTTGTACTTTGCAACTCAAGAATGTAGTCTCTGAGCCTTGAATATTGCCCTTTATAGTCTCTTTGGACTTTTTTTGCTGCTTTAGCCTTTGCCCGAAATGCCTTCATCATTGAAACATTCACTTGCAACTTCCTCAAATACTCCTGTTGTACAGCTTTAATCGGAATCTGGGGATTTGTTTCAACTTGATTGACAAGCCAAGAGTCCTCAACTATGTATCCAGCGATACAAGCTTTGATATTCCTGGATTGGTGGCACTTATGCTCTGAGTTATACGTTTTCACCATCCAAGTATCCACATGTTTTCCTTGTTTTGATGCATACAGTAGCCATGGACAGTCAACCAGATTCCCTTTTCCTTTTTTTGTCGTTGCTGCCACTTACCCTATCTACCTCATTACTACTTTTAAGAAGTTGACTTGGGCCATTAACCTGTTGACCTATCCCATTAACCTGTTGACTAGGCCCATAAGGAACATACCCCTTGCAAACAGCTCTAACCCTCCTTTTATCATTTTTTTTACAAATGCCAACTCCCTCCTTGTCACAACAGCATGATTCTTTACCTCATACTTAAACTCCTTAGCAGATGCAAAAACTTTTCCAATAAAAAATGTAGCACCAGCAACACCACTTGCAATTCTCTTTTTCCTTTTCCTTCTTAACTCCCTTAACTTCTTGCTTTTAATTGATTCAAAATCATTAGATGACTCTTCAGATAGGCTATCAAATGAATCATTAGCCATACTATCAACATTGTAGTCCTCATCTCCATCTGCAGTCTCTAAATTAGTCATCCCCATGCTGCTACCACCGGCAAATTCAACTCCTTCATCAACATAGTCTTGGTAATCTCTCATATCAACTTCTACTTCATCAACCTCATTTGCTTCATCAAAATAGTCACTGTCCTCGCTGTCACTATCCTCACTGTCACTATCATTACCTTCTGGATCAGCCCCATTACCTTCTGGATCAGCCTCATTACCTTCTTTATCAGCCCCATTACCTTCTCCATCAGTCACATTACCATGTTCAATGTAAAGATCAATGACCTTGTGATCTTTTACATATTTACTCAAATGAAGAACATCATGATCATTACCTAATGCAGCTAAACCAAAATCTAAGTCCTTACCAGGTATTCTAAAGTGATAGAATAGTTTTTTCCCCATTTCAGTCAGCCCTAATTCTTCCATCATAAAATCCACTTTAAGGACAGAAAACTCGTTAATGTCCAACATGTCAACATAGCTAACCCTACCATACGCATACCTTCGACCTGGAAAATTTCTAAACATCCATCATGATGAACTCTAAAGGAGAACATACTAGGGTTACCACCTGTTTAGACACAAAAACACAAAATCATCAAAAAATGACAACTTTAGCACACTTTAGTGAAGAAAAAATCTTGTGAATGTTTTAATAAACACATACCGTATTCCTTCTTTCATCGACCTGGTCAGTGATTGAGCTTCTAATGCACCACACCATTATTGGTTCAGGAAGTGCAACTGTCAACGATAGGCAATTTTTTAGGGTTTCTGATTGTTACAGGGAGAAAGAAGACGAAGGGTTCAGTCGTTCGTGCGAAGAAGACGAAGGTGTAGAGAGAGATAGGTGGGAGGGAAAACAACTGACAAATGGGGATGTGATTGATAAGCATCTTTATATTTAGGGATAATATGAATGGACATAAATACCCTCACGTGGGGAGCACGTGAGGAAACTTAACGTTTAAAACATACGAAAGTTAGAGGCAGGGAACATGGGTGTAACAAAATGAAACATTTTTGGACCACGAATGTAATTTTTTATTCCTAGGGATGAAAACCGTAATTTGGCCAAACCACAGGGACCATCCGTGTAATTAGTTCTAAATTTTAGATATAAAAAAATTTGATGTTAAAAAAAACTACCCATATTTATTTAATCTCAATCTTACTTATCTAATAAATGAAAATCTCAAGTGACACGTGTCATTCATTGAGGGCATGAGTAACTTTTTTTTCCCGTCTAAACTACCATACCATAAAATTGGGTCAAAGATTATGCATTTAAAAAATATAATAAACAATTAAAATAAAGAAAACATAAATTTTTTCATTATATTTTATATTATTTACGTTACAAGTCACTCTTGCTTCAGTAATTATTAAAAAAAATTTCAATAAACAAAACTACATAACAAAATTGGGAAGTAATGATGTCTAATTTAAATTAATATTTTACGTTTTTAAAGGGAAAGCTCGAAGTTTATAATCTTAATCTTTTATTTTTTTAATAAACCTTTTAATATTTTTTTGTAAATCTATCTTCTATCTATTCTAATAAATAAAAATAAATATGGACACGTGCTACTATGTGGTATAATCTCACAATTGTTTTTTCATGTCTCTCTCTTATTAAATACGTCTCTTTCTCTTATTAACTACGTCACTATCTTTTTAATGTTTTTCATATGAAGTATTAAGCAGATAAGGAAATTAGAGAGTAAATTTGAATAATTACATTAATTATAAAGATCATTTACCAATCAAAAATATAATTATAGATATCATTTAAATAATTAAACTTTTAATTTGTTTTAATTTCGTTTCTTTTTTTAAAAAATTATTTTAATTATTTTTTGTCAACCAATTATATTTGATAAAAAACTGTTTAAATTTGATCAATTCTCTTGTCTATATCTTCAAATCAGGGAAGATTTTTACTTAAATTACCGATTTTTTTAATTTCATTTTATATTTAAATGAGAATAGGTTATATCAAACTATATTTAAGAAATTGAATAAATATATTACAAAAAGTTCTAATGGTGCTGATTTTCTTATTCTCTAATTTGCAAAATTGAAGTTGATTAAGGATTATGAATTAAGTTAAAAAAATGTATATACATATTTATGTATTGTTGTTAAAAAAAACATATTTATGAATCACACCGTTTCAATATACAACCCGTGTAATACACGGGATTCAACCTAGTGTATAATGTATATTAATTAAAAAAAAAGGTGTGCAAGTTGGGTCAGGGGTTTTTTTCATCTATGGTGGGTTTCCTCCTAAGAAAGATGAAGATGATCGGGTGGACCAGTGGCCATGATCCAAATTATCGTTAAAAAATCAAATATAATCATGAGGATAAGGCCAAAGCAAAACTAAAAAAGAGGTGTTTAATGCTTTGTTTAATGAGCTTTAATTTGGAGTTTTTTAGTTATGTGTAAATGTGGACTTTGGAACCCCGCAAAAGCTCAAAATTATATATATTTACTTGCCAAATTCTATGCACACACAGACTCTCATTTAATTAATATTTATTAAGTTCAAGAAATGATTTAATAATTCAAGTATCGAATATTGCAGTTTCTATTCCATTCCTTCAAAGCTTCTATTCCTGAATTGTCAGGATTATATGAATATCTTAATGGCCATTTGGACCGGTGAAGATTCCCCCCGCTGTCATACGCTATATCACCACTTGACTTATTTAATGATTCATTCAATGGGCTACATACTATTTCATGTGGATGATGAATTACTATTTCACCCTTCCTTTCATAGCTTTATTTCTTAAAAAAGGTCTAGGGTTAGGGTTTGCAATATGCAATATAGTATTTGTAGTAAATTAAGTCTACCTATATGATCTATATGCTAGTTTGCTATATGTAGTTGGTGGTGTAAAAGTGCTCTTGCCTAATTCATATATGTATACCGGATTAAGCATATATATTAATAATTAACACGTGTATATCATATGCTTCGGTGTATTAGTTATAGTTAGTTAGATTTGTATCATTGTATTTGTAGTAGTAATGATATCTTAATCTTTTATTACTTGAGATTTCTGTTTTATAGATATACTAAATGGATAATCATCAACTTAGCTATCAATAGTTTTACTTTTTTAGTTAGGACTTATGGTTGTCTATTAGTCTATTTTTGAAGTCACAAATGAGAAGTATTTAGTCCCTTCCGAATTCCGATGGTGGCCAGGCTTAACAATTGAAAACATGGTCCATGGACCAAATCATAGATATAGAGTTGTTGGTGATCCTTTTAGATATTGCATTATCATGGAATGCATAGTTTTTGTGTAACATCCTTGATTTTCATGTATTTATACAATAATCATTATTCCATACCCTATGTTACATTTTAAATTCAAAGTCTCATCAAAACAATTTTTGAGTTTTCATACCTACATACTAATCTAAAACCAAATTAGAGAACCAAGTATTTGTGAGAGTTTATGCTAAACAGATGTACTTATATTAGCACGTGAGATGTGTATTTGGACTATAACACATTTACATTAACAAAGTATTAACTTTAAAAGTTGATGCATACATTTATATATATACATGTTTTATTTTAACAGGTTGGATTTGAACCTTCACTCTTGGCGTCGAATCTTTTGACCTAAATTTTGGCTTGCCACTCAAATTTTTGATCTATTTTGACTTTGAAAGTCAACAAGGCCCAAATCAAGGAATTTCCGCATTAAGAATCGTCAAAACCATTTCTATGGACTTCCCATTCATGTGCAAACGCTTATAGACCACACCCAAGCCCAATTACAGTTACAATTTGATCAAACCCGCGACTGAAATTCAAATTTTGAATAGTTTGACTTCTTAGAAGTCAAAACGCGTTATCAACCTTCAATATAGAAATCAGATGGAATTAGCACCCGTAAATCACGCTCTAATACATCTCACATGTACCTAGTATCATAACGTGACCTAATTCACTCCCAACTGATCGAATTCAAGCGTTAATCGCTCCGACGGTTGTCACTTCCAAACCGTAATCAAATCATGCGATTAAGATAAAATTAAACAAATCAACGTGACCCCACAGTTGCGCAATCATCATTACAAACCCTCTGCACCTTCATTCGACCCTCATTTCGCCGATGGAGTCCTGTCGAGCACCAAGAACATCGAATCTGACATTTTAGTCGATCTCACCTGTTACTTCACCAAAGCAGGTAATCCTTACTCCTCTAACTTCGTTTTGATCTCACGAGTATAAGCCCCATGTTTCCGAGTTCAATCGGTGGCTTAATCGAGTCGATTTAAGGGCTAGGGTTTCGGGAAAAAGAATTTGGGAAAGAGATGAACCGAGTTTCTGTCTTAATTCATTTTCTTATCCATTCTAGACAAGGCATATAGCCCAGTCCACCGGTTAATAACACAGGAGGTCAACGGTTCGAACCCACCGTCCGCCCCTTTTTGCCTAATAATAGTACCAGATCCGGATCCTTCGCGATTACGTGTTAAATCCAAATCAAATCAACCTTCTATCAGGAATACACCCCTGGTCTAGTGGTTAACACTTGTTACTTTCACCGGGCGGACCCGGGTTCGAACCGGGCAAGCCCCAATCTTTTAAAAATCAGTTTTTAACACTAGTTTAATTCTATAAAAAAAATTATTTTATAAACCTAACATAATCTAGACGGGTTTGTACAATAATATTCAACTTTAAACAGAAAACCTTTATTTTTACAATTTAATTTGTTTAGAAATCCAAAATTCCAATATAAAAACCATTTAAACATGTATTGTAAATTAAACTAATAAATTACAAAAATAGAGCATAATATTATAAAATCTTATTAAGAGTTTATAAAATACATCATCATTTTTATAAAACAAGTTTCATAAATCATTGTTTTTCTACAAATTATTTATAAGATTACATCTTATTTACACAAATAAAACTTTTAAATATACTAATATACATTTACACATTTTCCATTCTTTTTAGAATATACTAATTCTATATAAATAAAAGAAAATGTATTTAAATTTATTGCCTTTTTCACTATTATAATGTAAAGATAAATAAATAAAAAGAATTTATTTATTTAAATTACCCTTTTCATATTAAAAGTCCTTTTAGGGTTTAATTTATATTAGGTATATTTTCCTTATTATATATACTCCAATATATAATTACACTCATTCTTATGACGCATTATTATAATAAATAAATAAATAAAAATATTTTTATTTATTATTTTCCTATGGTGAGTTAAACCCTAAGTAAACTGTTATTAAACCTATGTATTACATTTTTTGATTTAACTTTTATACAATTACCAACACAAACTCATACACAATTCTTTCACATAATATAATACGAACGCGTTGTACAAGTCCCTACACTCTCCCCCCCCCCCCCATTGAAACCCTAGATTTGGCCTTAGACTTTTGTGCATGTTATTAATCTAGATACATATACATTACACTCTAGGTTAATGTTGTGAGTTGCAAGGATCACTTTGCTATCTAGCCTCGCGTGTTAACTACGCCTTTGAACCAGGTGAGTTTTACATAGCCCCTTTTTCACTACTTTTACATTTTGGGGTGAAACATGATCACAACTTACAATGATTTACATAAACTACACAATACAAATCCACTTTACAATTTGTGTGCAATTTAAGCTTTAAGTTTGAGTGCTAGGTGTGTTAACTACTTATTTGCAATTACATGTACAATCATTAACTAATCAAGCCGACGGTTAACAATGATAGATCTATTGAGTCTGACAAACCCACCCAGATTGGGGTGATTGTTACCGACAACACAATTTTTGCATGCTAGTTACAAAGGTTTGATTGTACTACCTGGTTACACAATAGTAACTCCCCATAAATGTCTTGTTAATCATGACTTGTATGGATTTGCTTACACACAACACTTTGATGCTGTTTAGAGTCGAAACCTATGTATGCTCACCAACTTTTTAGTTGACCTCGTTTTCATCATGTTTCAGGTACAAAATATGAGTTGATCAAGTTTGCTTCACTTAGGTTGTGGACCTAGTTAATTGAACAAGAATGAACATGTTATGTATTTCAATGCTCATGTATTATGGAAATTGTTTTGTTGGAGTTATGAATGGAAATTTAGTGTATTAATCTATTTCAATTTAGTCAACCATGTGCTCATGAACAGTCTACATGTCCCGCCCCGACGTTTCCGCCGTTGGTTGGGGTGTGACAGATTGGTATCAGAGCCTTGCTTATAGAGAATTAGGTTATTAGACACTCTTGACCTTGACTATAACCTTAGGACACCCATACTATGTCATGCTACTACATGCTATATGACTATTTTTTATGCGAATATTTTTACATGTTATACTAAATAATTACATCATATGATACAATACTTAATAGTCTATGTGTCACATTACCTGCCAACTTTTGTTTCCTATTCATTACTACATATTTGATTTATTTAAAGTGCTATCCTAAGTTTCCACACACACTCATACACACTTAGTTCTTCATGCACCCTTAAACTCACACACATAATTTCACCACCTCTTGTGATCTAAACTTAAACCATTGGGCATAATATCCATTAACAATAAACTAAGAAGCCCACTAACCCTCCAAGAAGATGAAGCCCGCTGCAATAAATAAACCTCACTTTCGGGCCTTAAAGCCCAGTCCACAAACAATTCTCATCATGACCATGAGCCCAATAATAGTGTTATTTATATACGATGGCTGGAAGAGTGTGTAGGCCCATGAGGGATTCTGACTAAGGAAAGACAGGGTACTTAAGTGTGTCTTAGTGACCCACTCCTCTTTCCTGAGAATTATCCTCAGGGATGCATTGCTTATAGGTCAAGTGTTTCCAAAAATACTATTGCAAAGACTCGGTGTTATGACTAGTCAAACTCTAAACCTATGAGAACTCCTATACCTAACACTCAGTATTTCATTATCACTTACAACCTTTTCATTGTTTTCTGCTAGACATGGAATCCTACTCTCCTTCCTCCCCGGTATACCGCCCCGGAGCAGAGTCGGATTGGGAAGAAGACATCAGGTCACCCGTGTATCGGTCACCACCACCCCCAGCTGCCTTTGGACTAGGAACACCGACTCAAGACTTCGAACACCTAGATCACCCCCATTAAGAGACCCGTATATGGTGCCCGACCCGTATCATCCTAACCCTTGGGTAAGGCGTACCATGGCACCCACTAGTGCTATGGAAATTCCAATCGATGACGTTCACCAATATGTGAGGACCTCAGAGTTCGAGAGGCAGAGGATAGAGCAAGAGATAATACACGACTTTCAAGGACAAAGAATGGATAGCCTAGCAAACCAATTAGGGTACCAAAAGGAGTTAATCTCCATCCTCGAAAAAGAAATACTTGAGAATCGCACAGAAACAGCTAGAGTTGAAGCCAGATCGACTACCGAATGACCATAGCGGTGCTCGTTTTGGGAATTATCTTCCTTCTAGTGGAAATCTACAAGAGACGTTAACAGAAAAGTTGTCTTTAAATTTTCAGTTTGAGAACCATTTTCCTATGTTTTGAGTAATGTTTAACATTTCAGTATTTAATAAAGTTTATATATTTCGACTCTAAAGTTATTATTCATTTGACGCGTTGAGTGTGAATTGCACCCATCATATTTTCATCAAAATTTCCCAAGTATCACCTTATTCATTCAATACGATTTAGTACACTACCGACAATCTCAATCGTAAACGAATCATCCTATTATTTGATTTAAACAAGCTCATTATTTTTGTTCAAACCAAACGTTTATCAAACTTTTAGAGAGTATCAGAATTATAAATTTTTCCATAAACATTTTCACTGTGTAAGAGAACTTAACACAGCCTATTTTATAAAAATATTGTTTTCTCCGCATTAAAGTAATTATTTCTAAATCTTGGCTAAATTAATATACAACTACTTGTTTGGCCATTAATTCTATCTAAAAACATTCTCCTTATAATAATTGAAAATTTTAATAAAAAGGTTTTTCTATAGATTGTCCAATTATTTAGATTATTCAACTCATTAGTTTCACTACTTTATTTATTTACAAACAAGAACAAATTACAATCACCAACATACAAACCAAAATCAGTTATTCGTAAACACATTACTCAGAATACTTGCAGAGCCTCCTCGTTACCTTTCACTTGCCGCTTCAAGAGACGATTCATACCGCGTAGACGTTAACCATCCCAACAAACCTCAACGAGATTTAAAGGGCTAAAACCTGACTACCACATTATACATGAACGCTAAACAACACGCTTCCCCACAACACTCGATCACATACAAAACTCGTTAGTATATGTTACGCACAAAATCCAATAACTTACGTATACACATTCACAAGATATACAACACGATCACATAATACTTGAAACTTAGTTATTTTCAATGTATCCAATACTACACTGACTACATAATACAGGGAACTTGATCATTTACAATACACGCCCTACTGGATTGATTACAGAATACATGAAGCATAGTTGTTCGCAGTATACACTAAATTGATCACATGATACATAACAATTGATTGTTTGATATACAATATTTGATGGATCACATTGAACGTGAAACTTATTTTGGTTACCAAGTACATGATACTATATGATACTGAGTTATTAAACGCCATACATGAAATTCATTTCTTACAATACACATGACACTATGTTGCTTACATTACACATGATAGCTTATACATGATGCTAAGTGGGTTATGTTACACATAAAACCTATTTGATTACAAGCTACATGACGCTAGATCATACATGAGACTTGTGTGTTTACATTATACATGAAACTAAGTTGCTTACAATTGTTACAATTGATTGATCACAATATACATGAAGTATGGTCATACACCTTGTTCACCAAACTTGAAAATCCTAACACATTGAGACAACTCGGGGTTTGACGTATTCTTGTTCAAACACGAGTAAACTATGGGGCCTTAGGTAACACTACTTTATTATCCTTTAGTTGTTAACTGACTTTCCTATTTAAGGATATAGTTACTTATTAGCAACTCATATGTGAAAGATATATACATGAACTAAGTGAATTTGTGCCTCCTCTTGACCCGCACACAACGGAAGGATCTATACGGACCATATGATGATTTGAGTAATTACGGGTGCACACGGAATTATAAAAATCAGCGCATGGAAAACATAGTGAATTTTGTTGTGTGTTGTGACCTAAAACCTATCGTGATGTATAACAACGAAACTAATGTAATATGACAAGGACATGGTGGATACGCCGATGGTACTTCCTATATATAAGTGTTCTATCATATTATCAGAAATAACGTCTTTCGTGTCGCGTGAAGTTTTGACCTAGATCAAAAGTTGTGAAATGCCTCGTCCACTAACAATTCTTGAGCACATTAAACTACATCTTAAACAAACCCTAATCATCAATTTCCCATCAATCCCATTCCACGCAATATATTTCATACTTAGAATCCAAAACATCATTCGACGGTTCCTTCTTAGATACATTTCAAAGCTAAATTCATTATCATCATTCATACCTGATCCTGAATATAAAAATATGTGTCTTGTCACCAGTTATACTCCTTAAACCAACCGTCATAACACAATGAGAACCCAAAACTCTCACCTTTTTCCTGATTCAGTAACCTTCACTAGCTAAATTTCGGGACAAATTCCTTCAACATGGGGATACTGTAACATCCTTGATTTTCATGTATTTATACAATAATCATTATTCCATACCCTATGTTACATTTTAAATTCAAAGTCTCATCAAAACAATTTTTGAGTTTTCATACCTACATACTAATCTAAAACCAAATTAGAGAACCAAGTATTTGTGAGAGTTTATGCTAAACAGATATACTTATATTAGCACGTGAGATGTGTATTTGGACTATAACACATTTACATTAACAAAGTATTAACTTTAAAAGTTGATGCATACATTTATATATATATATACATGTTTTATTTTAACAGGTTGGATTTGAACCTTCACTCTTGGCATCGAATCTTTTGACCTAAATTTTGACTTGCCACTCAAATTCTTGATCTATTTTGACTTTGAAAGTCAACAAGGCCCAAATCAAGGAATTTCCGCATTAAGAATCGTCAAAACCATTTCTATGGACTTCCCATTCATGTGCAAACGCTTATAGACCACACCCAAGCCCAATTACAGTTACAATTTGATCAAACCCGCGACTGAAATTCAAATTTTGAATAGTTTGACTTCTTAGAAGTCAAAACGCGTTATCAACCTTTAATATAGAAATCAGATGGAATTAGCACCCGTAAATCACGCTCTAATACATCTCACATGTACCTAGTATCATAACGTGACCCAATTCACTCCCAACTGATCGAATTCACGCGTTAATCGCTCCGACGGTTGTCACTTCCAAACCGTAATCAAATCGTGCGATTAGGATAAAATTAAACGAATCAACGTGACCCCACAGTTGCGCAATCATCATTACAAACCCTCTGCACCTTCATTCGACCCTCATTTCGCCGCTGGAGTCCTGTCGAGCACCAAGAACATCGAATCTGACATTTTAGTCGATCTCACCTGTTACTTCACCAAAGCAGGTAATCCTTACTCCTCTAACTTCGTTTTGATCTCACGAGTATAAGCCCCATGTTTCCGAGTTCAATCGGTGGATTAATCGAGTCGATTTAAGGGCTAGGGTTTCGGGAAAAAGAATTTGGGAAAGAGATGAACCGAGTTTCTGTCTTAATTCATTTTCTCATCCATTCTAGACAAGGCATATAGCCCAGTCCACCGGTTAATAACACAGGAGGTCAACGGTTCGAACCCACCGTCCGCCCCTTTTTGCCTAATAATAATACCAGATCCGGATCCTTCGCGATTACGTGTTAAATCCAAATCAAATCAACCTTCTATCAGGAATACACCCCTGGTCTAGTGGTTAACACTTGTTGCTTTCACCGAGAGGACCCGGGTTCGAACCGGGCAAGCCCCAATCTTTTAAAAATCAGTTTTTAACACTAGTTTAATTCTATAAAAAAATTTATTTTATAAACCTAACATAATCTAGATAGGTTTGTACAATAATATTCAACTTTAAACAGAAAACCTTTATTTTTACAATTTAATTTGTTTAGAAATCCAAAGTTCCAATATAAAAACCATTTAAACATGTATTGTAAATTAAACTAATAAATTACAAAAATAGAGCATAATCTTATAAAATCTTATTAAGAGTTTATAAAATACATCATCATTTTTATAAAACAAGTTTCATAAATCATTGTTTTTCTACAAATTATTTATAAGATTACATCCTATTTACACAAATAAAACTTTTAAATATACTAATATACATTTACACATTTTTCATTCTTTTTAGAATATACTAATTCTATATAAATAAAAGAAAATGTATTTAAATTTATTGCCTTTTTCACTATTATAATGTAAAGATAAATAAATAAAAAGAATTTATTTATTTAAATTACCCTTTTCATATTAAAAGTCCTTTTAGGGTTTAATTTATATTAGGTATATTTTCCTTATTATATATACTCCAATATATAATTACACTCATTCTTATAACGCATTATTATAATAAATAAATAAATAAAAATATTTTTATTTATTATTTATCTATGGTGAGTTAAACCCTAAGTAAACTGTTATTAAACCTATGCATTACATTTTTGGATTTAACTTTTATACAATTACCAACACAAACTCATACACAATTCTTTTACATAATATAACACGAACGCGTTGTACAAGTCCCTACACTCTCCCCCCCCCCCCCCATTGAAACCCTAGATTTGGCCTTAGACTTTTGTGCATGTTATTAATCTAGATACATATACATTACACTCTAGGTTAATGTTGTGAGTTGCAAGGATCACTTTGCTATCTAGCCTCGCGTGTTAACTACGCCTTTGAACCAGGTGAGTTTTACATAGCCCCTTTTTCACTACTTTTACATTTTGGGGTGAAACATGATCATAACTTACAATGATTTACATAAACTACACAATACAAATCCACTTTACAATTTGTGTGCAATTTGAGCTTTATGTTTGAGTGCTAGGTGTGTTAACTACTTATTTGCAATTACATGTACAATCATTAACTAATCAAGCCGACGGTTAACAATGATAGATCTATTGAGTCTGACAAACCCACCCAGATTGGGGTGATTGTTACCGACAACACAATTTTTGCATGCTAGTTACAGAGGTTTGATTGTACTACCTGGTTACACAATAGTAACTCCCCATAAATGCCTTGTTAATCATGACTTGTATGGATTTGTTTACACACAACACTTTGATGCTGTTTAGAGTCGAAACCTATGTATGCTCACCAACTTTTTAGTTGACCTCGTTTTCATCATGTTTCAGGTACAAAATATGAGTTGATCAAGTTTGCTTCACTTAGGTTGTGGACCTAGTTAATTGAACAAGAATGAACATGTTATGTATTTCAATGCTCATGTATGACCTAGTTAATTGAACAAGAATGAACATGTTATGTATTTCAATGCTCATGTATTATGGAAATTGTTTTGTTGGAGTTATGAATGGAAATTTAATGAATTAATCTATTTCAATTTAGTCAACCATGTGCTAATGAACAGTCTATATGTCCCGCCCCGGCGTTTCCGCCGTTTGTTGGGGTGTGACATTTTGGTTTTTTACAACACGGTTATTTTGTTATCAGTCTAAAGTCTTGATAAGAGCGTAACCAAGAATGGGTCGAGGGTCCATTAACCACATCCTGTTGTATAAAATCTAGGATATTTTCTTTAATAAAAACATGAGTTTGACACCTTAGGTTTAGTTTGACAAAGAAACTAATTTATGAGAACTCTTGAATAAAAAGATTTTTTTACTAATGAATCTTGGTCTTAGTTACTTGTGGCTTTTGACAGTTTTGGTCAAGGTGATGTTTTCATGTCTTCTAATTATCTTGGTGTGTTGGTGATAAGTACAAAGTAATCCTTTTTACTCTTGAAAGATTAAGATGTGAATTCCTTTGGAGAGGTGATGAAGTGATCAAGAAGATCATGCATATTGTTCATCACCCACGGTGGTTTAACTCAAGGAAATAGAAGTTTGTATCATGAAAAGAGGTGTAAACGAGCCTAATCACTCGTAAATTACATGAGATCGACTCATTAAAAGCTTGAATCAAGCTTAAATGGGCTTGAACTTAAGTTGTAGCTCATTTAATAAAGGAGCATGAGCCTAAATTAAATATCATTTTATAAGGTAGCTTGAGCTTTAGACATAAAGCTTGAAACGAGCCAAGTCAAACTCTCTTAAATTAATAGGGCTCAAAGTTTCCAAAATTAAACGAGTCGAGACCGAGCTCGACTCGTTTAGACCTATAGTCATGAAAGTGGATGTAAGTTTGTGGAAGCAATGGAACCTTCTATAATCATTTTTGAATGACATATATATTAAATATTTTCTCCAGCTTTTACGTTAAATAGTAAGTCTTTCATAGTAGGTTTTTTGGTTTTTTAATTTTTATCTTAACAAAAAATGTTCAATTATTATTCAATGAAGTATTGAAAGGATTAACTATGCTCAATTTAATCACTTAAAAAGAGAGCAAGCATCACCGAGTCTTCTGGTTGAGTGTTAGACCCATGACTTTCCAAATGGTAGATCATGGGTTCGAGTCTCGGTTGAAACAAAAATTGTTTCAGGTTAAGCCAGAGGTTTTCCCAATTGTGGGTTTCCGCTTGAATGGTGTGGGGTGAGGTTCGAACCGAGGTGGTGACTCTGAGCCCAATTAAGATAACAAAGTACATCAACCGTTAGACCATCTGCTGTAAAAAAAAAAGAAAAAAAAAACTTGCCTTCAATTCCGTGTCCATTTTAAAAAAACCATGCGTATGGATTTCATCAAAATTTCTAACTTTGAAAAGTAATTATGCCAAAGCAATGTTACCCTTCCTAGGTTACAACATTGGTATGCAAGTCGAGAAGGTTTTGGAGGACCCTTCATATGAATATCTAATATGAATTACTTTTTTTTTCTTGTAAGGCAAACAGAATTTATTTAAGCAGGGCTAGCAAAATACTAAAACCCTCAAAGAAAAAACTCGATGAAACCGAGAAAACGCATACAATACAACACCAAACAAACCACAACCCAACATGAAATTTAACCCGTATCAAATGGACACCATAAAGACCAAACACATATGTATATGTAAATGTATGTGTATATAGATAGTTTTTTGTATATCTAAATACCACATAATTTTACACTTATAAAAATTTAAACCTACATTACTTTTTTTCAGGAAAAGATACGATAGAACTAAACTACTAGATTATTGAAGAGTATATAATAATTAATTCAAGACTATCGGAGTCAAACATGATATCTTGGGAAGTCAAAGTTGATGAAAATTCCAAAAAGTAGCCCTCGTTATAACCCCTTATTGTCTATCCCATGACCTAGGTTTTGCTTCCCAAACGTGCAACCTTTATTTTCTAAGGGGTCCAATTTTTTCAAAATCACTACTTTCAACTTTAAGGAATACTTTTATAATTCATTGAAAAATTCATCTGTATTGGTTTACTGGTCGCCAATGAGCTGGTGGTGGAGTGGTAAGGGATAGATCTGGTATTCCTTGTGACTCAGGTTCAATCACTGCTCTCTCTATTAGTTTCTGAGGCATGTAAATGAGGCCTAGCTCTTAGGCTGATGCACCTGGGTTTTATCCACGTCGATCCAGGGTTCGAGCCTCGGCTCTCCCTCAAGCCCGGAAGGGGCCGTATTGGGTGGGATTTTTCCTTGGGTGCTATCTAACTCTGACGCTAAGTGGGCCCGGTTAAGACAACATATTAGTCGGAGTTGGACGAAGCTCTCGTAGGTGACGGGGGTGCGACGTCACAACATTCAATATTCACCGTTCAAAAAAATATATCATGATCTCACATAGGATTATGGCAAGACATCTGAAAATGGCTCAATTGCTCACTCTGACGTCACCTTCGATTGCTCTAGTGAATGGAAATTAAAAACATGAGTTCTGAGAACTCTCGTTGCTTCAGTAATTCGTTGATACAGAAGAGAAGAAAAAAACATTTTTATGCACTGATTTTTTTTTCTTGAATTCGTTGATACAGAAGAGAAGAAAAAAACATGAGTTCTTATCCAACATTGTCACTTTCTTATAGCCTCGGTAGGATATTTTATCGAATGTCATTTCTATCATGACACCCTAGTTGAAAATTTATAGTTCCGTCACTACATCTAGTTAAATTTTAAATCATAAAAGACTCTTTGCCAACAAACTATAAAGCCTCTCAATCTATACACTTGTTAACAAGAGTTTTAGAACTTTTTGGACATTTCAGTGCATATACAACAAAAATACACCTGTTTTCTACATATCAACAAATGAAGATATGACTTGTGTGAGACAATAGTCAAAAAGGAACATTGGATTATATCCTTACCTATATCACACCTGCAATAGTTCCTTGATATCATATCCTTGAATCTACATGAAAAAGAAAATATGAAACTTTTTACTACATATTTCAGTAACCAAATAAAAAATATATCATGATCTCACATAGGATTATGGCAAGGCAACATCTGAAAATGATTACATTTCTGTTTATGTGAACTGTTTATGTTACTAGATGAAGTACATACTTCTGAAAATGGTATAAAAAATTAAAAATAACAATTAGGGTGCCAATTCTACTAGATGAAGTAGAATACCAAGTCAATGCGAAGCAATTTCAAGAGGTCAAACTTGAGGTGTTGAAATGGATGAGTTGGGTAATAATGGGTCAAAATGGGTTTAGGGCTAACCCCACCCGCAAACAAATTTTGGCCCATTTTTTCATCTTTACAAATAACTAGGCTAGAAACTCATGTATTACACGGGTTGAATAAATCTAACTTGTTGTAAACCAACAGTTTCTATAAAGATTTGTATGTTGGATGTCATCAAACATTGGTAGAATAAAAAATAATGAAGATTTAAGAATTGTAAATAACAAATAATGAAGATTTAATAATTATAAAATTATAAATTAAGATAAGATATAATTAAAATCTTCTTATGACTTAGTAAGTTTTAATAAAATATTAGAATAAATTTTAGATATTTAATTATTTAAAATCATTATAATGTAATAGGAGAGAGAGGTGGGAAACAAAAATGTAGACTTCACCAGAAGTCGACACGTGGCAGATAAAATTATTTATTTATTATATTAAGGATTAATGTACTCATATGACTTTGGTCCATTTTCTTAACTTCTAACCCATTTGACCCGTTTAATTTTTAGATAGTTCTTTTATATTTAACCTGTTTAACCCTATCAATAAAATAAAACCTGGATTGGCTCATCTCCATATTAGTGGTTTCAAATTGGCACTTCTAAGTCAAATCATGGGAGTGATGAACTTATTATTGGAAATTTACCTGAAGGAAGGTGAGCAACAAGATGACACCCGAATTCCAGAGAGCATGTATTGTTATGGGAGTGAGAAGATTGTGAGTTTGCGCATATGATAACCCCAAAGCAGTTCCTGTATAATTATTACAAAAATTAATTCACATTCAATTTAATTTCTCAGTCTGAAGCTCTCAACTCATTTATGTGTTCTAAGGAGAAATTAAAATATAGGTCCCGCGAGATGAAGAATCAAGAGCAAATAAAAACTAGTTTTTGCAAAATAAAGAATCAAGAGCAAAGAAAAACTAGTTTTTAAAAAGAAATCTAACATTTTCTATTCTAGATTCCCTTCCAGATACATACCATTAAACTGGCAATAAAGCTTCAGTTTTAAAATATAATATTGATTTCAGAATTATTCCATTTTTTACTTTGGGGTAGGTTAGGTCTTATGGAGAAGTAATACCAAGTATAAAGAGCTGTGGAAATTCCCCAGGAGTGAGATGCGCAGCTGAAAATACTGCAGCACTTATAAGAACCGAAATTGGTGTCGGCAACCTGCAAGCACACATGATCACTACATAGTACTGATGAAAAGACAGAAATACATATATGTAAAAAGATATACAAGTGAGTGCATATAGAATATTGTTTTCATAATTATATGAACTAATTTAGAAAAAAATTAACAAAAGTATATGAAGAACCTAAAGAAAGACTATACCACTTAGTAAGGGCCACCATAAGAAAGCCACGGAACACATTTTCTTCCAAAACTGGAGCTAGGACACCTGTGATGCCTACCAAGTATGCAGTACTAAAACAACAAACACACACACATACAGAAACTTATTCAACTTCTAATCGTAATAAATCTTTATCCATATTTCAACTGAGAAAAATTGTTAAAAAAAAGGTGCCATGTACCTGATACCTGAGGATCCAATCAAAGGAAGTAAGCGAACAAGAGCATCAGTCTGGAAACAAGTTTAATGAAACAAAGTAAATTACTTTGTATACATTAAATGACTATAAATGTGTTTTATAGCTTAAACAGAAACAGGGAGGCTTTTTAATTATATAATTAAAGCATTGACCTCTCTTTGAGGCGGTTCCCCGTTTAAAAAGGCCATAGCAGCTCCTGCAAGTGAGATAGTAATCAAGGCTCCAACAAGACCAATTACAGCCCATAATAACCATCCTTTCTGAAGATTGAAAGGATCCCTCCAATCTGGAACACCATGAAATGAAAAATCAATATGATTATAGCATGGTACACTAGACTTCAAAAAGACAACATTTCATAAAAAAAGAAGAAATTGTCAAAAAAAAAATAATAACAGTACTGCTATAGGATGTTGATAATTACCATAGCGATACACGTCATCAGGATTTTGTTCGCTTCTGTTGGTGATACTATAAAGTGTTGCAAGTACAGCAGCTGTTGCAAAGCTGAAAATAATAAAGGCACATGAAGATAATTCATTGGCTGAACAAAAATACATTCACTCAATATTTTCAACTAGAAGTTCATTTGACGAACTTTGGGATAAGTTTAAGAACATATACGCAGATTCAGTCATTCAACTAGGAACTAAAACCACATATTAGCTTTTCATAGTTGGTTAACAAGCTCAAAACAGTAATAAAAAACAGAGTAAAATAAAGGAAGAAATCATACGCCTGGTCAAAAAACAGTATTTCAGCCTTCTCATCCAGACTTAATTCTCCAATTTGAAAGCCAAGATAAGGTAGGGCTGCTGACTCTATAAGCCCTGTCAAAACAAAACTGAATAAAGGATAAAGATAAACCTTAGATAAGACATTAACGCCAGCTTAATGACACCTATGATTGCATAACTTTCATGCAATACCAATCGAAGTAATCAAATGTCATCTATTAACTAAAAAACTTTCTCAAATCACATGCAAGAACTGAAGAACATCTGTCTAGGACTCATGCATATTAGCATATCACTTGGTAGAGTTTAGAATAACACCTTAATCCACAAGCAAGTGAGGTCAATGAAACAGTATACCACTCCCATGGTACATCCCATCTTTGCAGGATTGGCCACTCCAATTCACTTCCCTAGAGACAATTCCACCATTTTAGTCAGCATAACATCATGCAAGTCTACAAATCTCACATAGATAATAACAAAAACGCGTGTTAATCCATCTATTAAGTGATTATCTTCTAACAGAAACAACATTATTCGCAGTGAATGGTGGATTATTGCTCCTATAAACACCATTACATGTTTAAACCTAATTCTAATTGAGCAATGTAACAAAACCTAAATTCAATTACGAGTTTATGATTTCAAAAACAACATATAAATCCACACAATTACGAATTAGTCAGCATACGAACATGCAAATCTACAAATCTCACATAACTAATAACAAAAACACTTGTTAATCCATCTATTAAGTGATTATCTTCTAACGGAAGCAACATTAAAACATTACTCGCAGTGAATTGTGGATTATCGCTCCTATTAACACCATTACATGTTTAAACCTAATTCTAATTGAGCGATGTAACAAAACCTAAATTCAATTACGAGTTTACTCATTCAAAAACAAACGTAAATACATACAATTACGAATTCGTAGCAACGATTTCAATGTAATAAAACTTAATCACCTTGCCGTTGGAAGAATTTTTAGATTCGTAAAAACAAACCGAAGACAGGCCTCTCTTCGAAGCTTCTCTGTTTCTGTAACTCAGATGATGAAGTCTCGAAGCTCTGTGTGATAGCCATGACGACGTCGTAATAGCGTTAGCCTCGGTTCTGTGAGATGATTGAATTAGGTTTTTGGTTGAATAAACCTGAGGTTTTAGAGAAAGCATGAATAATGAAGATTGAGAAAATAATGATGCGCCGGTGGTTATCGGAGATGCCATCGTCGTTGAGTTTTCCGATGACTTCGTGATACCCAGTAATCTCCCAAGATAAGGCAGAGGTATGGGAGAGGATAAGTTTCAGTTACGCCCTTGAACTTTAACTTTGTAGCAATTTTTAGTCCCTGAACATCCACCGGTTTATAAAACTAATCTAAATCTATCATTTTCTGCCTTTGATTTAGAGCTAGTAGTTTATGCATAACATATTCAATCTTTCTTCCCTCTTTGTTTAGCTGTTCATACATATATAATAAGTTGTTCAAATTTTAAACTTGAAAGACTTTGAGAGAATAGGGGTGTTTGGATGCAAATGATGTCTATACCAGTCATAAACTAGAATCATATACCAAATGATGTATATACTAGTCATGAATTGGAACCATATACCACGAGGAAGGTTGATTACTATCATATCAGCATGCACGAATATGCATAAGAACACAATTAGAATCATGCATAGTGTGTCGATATAAATACTTTTTCTCATTTTGTTAATCTAAGAGTTACTACGGGCATGTTGACCGAAAGATACAACGGGTCAGGTCAGGTTGACCCACACCATATCTTTTGCTCCATTTTGGGTTTTCTTTCCTGAAATGTTTGAAAATGCTTTTACATTAGCTTTCGCTAACTAAGTACACCAGCTTGTCTTTCAAAAACATTTCAGATCATTATTTTTTTTGGGACTCCTTGGATCTGTTAATTACATATCCATGGACAAGACTTATGTGATTTCAGGGCAAACCTTGGGCCGACTCCTTAGGTCCTTACAAGATCTTGGAACCACGTAGGTCCACGGCCTCTTGTTTCAACATCATTTGGACTTCTTCGCCCTTTACAAGATCCTTGAACCGTCACCTCTTGTTTATTTGATTAAGATCCTTGGACAAGCCTTAGGTCCTTAGCATCTTAACCAATTCAATCCACATAGATCCTTAGATTGCGTAAGACCATGGCCTCCCGACTTATTTATTTCATTATTTCAAAACACATGTAGGCATTATAACATTACACATATAGCATAAGCATTACCTGTTAACATTCTCTACTAATTTAAAATAATATTAGGGTAACTACCGGTTTTCAACTTATGAGTTAGTGTACTTAATTAGCATCGGGGCTTTGCTACGGTCGATTCCTCGTTCAAACGCTTTACCCGATCCGACCCGAACTCGCAACGTGCCACACTAAAGCTTTCTTAAACGAATTCAAAAGTGTGGAGAATGTTATGAAGTTGTTATGCTAAACAAATGGCTCAAACCGTCCTTTTATAGGCTGAAATTTGGTTTCGTGACAGACCGTTACCACCAGTGACGGTTCGTCACCAATTTCCTTGGCGGCTAAGCAATTCCTAACCACGTAACGAACCATTACCACATGTGACGCTCCGTCCCGAGTCTTAGTCACAAGCCACACATCATTCTTCCAACCAAACCCTAAACCGCCTTATGGTATTACGGTGGTGACGGTCCGTCACGATCAACAATGGAGATTTTTATAATTTCTGGGTGTATTACTTTGAACTTGAAGTCTTAAACAGTTGAAGTATTGAAATGAAACGTTTATGATTTAGACCCATAGAATAGAGGATTCCTTTTCTTATGATTATGGCCTACTTGTTTTGAGCCAAACTTCTAAGGCCATTTTTGGTCTAGTTTATTGGGTTCTACTTACGTATAGGGATTATGTCCCGGGTTAAGTAAAACGTCGTAATTTGTATTTTTTTTTTTAACTTAAATAAATTTTTTAGGGCACTGCGCTTTTTAAAAAAAAATACGAATGTAGGATCAGTTTTTCTCTACCTTTGTCAAACTCCTTCAGCAACTATATATCGTTTCCTTTTAAAAGATTTATTGAAAATAACATACATAGATTAATATTATATATAATCACATAATACTTGTATAATCATGTTTTATAGTTAATAAAATAAATGAACGGACATAAACGAACCAACATAATCAAACATAAATACGTTGAACGTTCACGAACGAGAAATGTGTTCACTTTGTTCGTTTAACTAAATGAAAAAGTTGTGTTCATGTCGATTCGTTTATTAAATAAATGAATATGAATAAATTTTCTGTCAAATGATTCATTAAACGTTATAAGACTAGAGAAAATTGACGTTAAGGCTCTAGTCAATATTCGTTGTTATAACAAATAACATCCAAAATTATATATATTTTTTATCATATCAAATATATTTCAATCACTAATAAAAAAAAGGTGGATGGCCTGCACGTTAAAGCATGGTATTTTGTTCTGTTTCATGAATTTTATATTTTGATTTTTGAGATAGACATGATCTTTTGATCGATTACGAAAGTCGCACCATTGACGTAATTGGGTTATATAATTTAACTATAAGGTACTTAATTTCAGTCCGTTTAAGATAACGATATAAAACTCATATTTTAAAATATGTAAAATAAATATATTTGCGTTAAATAATATGATTTTTTTTTCGTACAAGAAAAGGTTTAAACAATATGGCATCCACAAACTTCATGAAGATATACCTATCAACCTCATCCATAGAAAGAAGAAAATATCATAGTTGTTATTTTAATAAATTATATTTTATAAAATATAGAATAAAGGACTATCATAGACATTGTCTTAAAATTTTAAACTATTATATATATATATATATATATATATATATATTATATATATATATATATATGGGAAGTTTCAAATAAAAAGTAATTTTTCGCTAACAAATCTAAGAAACGACCAAGACGCTAATAAACGATATCAAATGAACTCCGATTGAACTCATTTCAGCGGCGTTGGAACCGTTTCGTCGAACTCTATCATCTTAGCTTTTAGGGTTTAGCTTTTAAGGTTTAGATTTTATGTTTGAATTTTAAGAAAGCCTTATGGTTTAGCCTTAGGGTTTAGTTTTTTTTTTTTTTAGGAAAAGGGCAAAGCCCTGGGTAAATGTTTTATTAAAATTAAATAGTTGTTACATAGTAGGTGCATCCCCCCCTCCTAGGCTTTTTTACCACGGAGGGGGGAACCACGAGAATAAAAGGGCATACTAACAGGCCGAAGCCCAAACCAAACATGAAACAAACTAGGCACGCAGGCCCAACTCAACTAAAAACATAGTAGGCACGCAGGCCCAAATCAGAAAACATACTAGACACGCAGGCCCATAAACAAACCATCCAAGTCTAAGCTCACAGAAGAAAATACAGAACACGCGAGGCCCAAGTACAGATATAAGTCAGAGGTCATCAATCCAAGTCCAAGATATCAAGTCCGTACTAGCCACCACATCAAGCCCATTCTCAATGTCCACCCCCGTCCCATTTCTAAGGCTCATTTAGGGGCTTAACAAACATACCTGCATAATCCAATATCCGTTCCACAACTGTACTAGTGATACGCCCAATCCCACACTTGGGCTTATTTCCTACCCCATTTCTAAGGCCCAAAGAAAATAAGGATAATACTGATCCATCTGTAGTGGTCTTCCTAAGCCCAAACAACTGCCACCTCAAGCCCATTCTCAAGGTCCATCCCCGCCCCATTGCTAAGGCTCATTTAGGGGATTTAATCCATGTATCCAAAGGATGTGTAGCCCGTTCCACAATTGTACTAGCAACTAACCCAAGCCCATACTTAAGACTGTCGCATGGAAACTTTAGCATATACCCGTCTACCTAGAATTTTCAATCAGTAAGCAACCATCTTCGGACTTAGAGACCAAAAATTACACCCGCACCCCAACCCTCCGGCCAGAGAGCACGACGGCTCCTTTATGGAGACGAGCGACCCTTAAGAAAATCCGACCCACCTGATTCGCACACGCTACCGTCTTCGGAATCAGTCCTAGCGCCCCGTAAAGAATGTAAGGTGACCGTCCAACCCTCAAAGACAAAGCCTTCCGATCTTTGATTCCAAACAGAGAAGATACATGCAAAAAATCCAGTCGCACGACCCTATCCCACCACACCTATCCTCGTCCACCTCTTTCTACCGTGAAGGCTCCAAATCGTTTGTCTAGGGATTAGAGAGATCGACTAACACCCATAGATTTCCGATTTGTGTAGGCTTGAATCCGAAAAAAAATGAGAGGAGGAGGAATCGGTTGGGGGCTAGAGAGAAAACATCTTGGAAAACACACACTAAAAAACGCAAATGAGAGAAACTTTAGGGTTTAGATTTTATGGTTTATGTTTTTTTTGGGGGGTGGGGTGGGGGGTTTAGGTTTTTGGGGTGGGTTTAGGTTTTTAAGGGGGGGGTGGGGTGGGGGGTTTAGGTTTTTGGGAGGTGTGGGTGGTGGTTTTAGGCTTTTCGAGGTGGGGTTGGAGGGGGGTTTAGGTTTTTGGGGGTGCGGGTGGAGGAGGGTTTAGGTTTTTGGGTCCGGGTTGGGGTTTGATTAGACGGTTCCAACGCAGCTAAAATGAGCTCAATCAGAGTTCGTTTGATCCACTTTTTAGCGTTTCATAACCAAAAACCAACCTTCTCCTATATATATACATCTTAAAAGTGTGTATATCTGTTGATCGACAAAATGATGATACGTGTGTATAGTGTATATATTATTAGATGTTACATCATAGTTCATTAAAGCAAGTGGCTTTAATTAATTTTATTCTAAGCCTTAGAAGACTTTGCATGCATTTATCTTTGAAATCAACTTTTTCCTTTTATCACCTGGATTATATAGGATATAATATAATAGACAACACCTTCAAAAGTAGCGTCATATTGGGGTAAACGACCAATGAATTTTATTTCTCATATATAATGTGTAATAAGAAATTTTCGAGCGACACCATTGTTATATTAGAAATGAGTTATTTGCGTGAAGATATTATGAATCGTTTTCAGAACACGAAAACATGTAGGGAGCAACTATAAAATTTATTTTTTATATATTTCAATTGACATTGTAATTTTATTGTGTTTTTTTAATGATATTGTACTTTTATTATAATTTTAGCTATTATTATGTGATTCGACATGACCCTGTTCGAAAATTTTAACTTCAAGTTATTATAAACCCGAGTATAAAAAAAATAACACCATATGAAAAAAAAACTGTCTCCGTCCCTGATCTTTAGTAAGGTAAAAAATTGTCCATGAGTTCTCACATGTCACACCCCAACCGACGGCGGATTATACGTTGAGGCGGACGCGGTTGTTCAATAGCACAAGGTTAACTATTAAAGTTTAGATATTTCATTAATGAATAATTTAATATTCAATACAAGGAAGAATAATACAAATACAATATTTAATTTAAGTAGTCTAGGTCCAAAGCGTCCTATGTGATCACGAATAAGTCTCATGATGTAAACCTGAAACATGTGAAAGAATCTGTCAACTACAAAATAGTTGGTGAGATACAAAGGTTTTGACACAGTTTAACAAATATTTGGAAAGAATTACAATTCACTATGATTTGTGCATTCTATAATGTGAGTATGAGAAAACAAGCATGTTAGACATTGTGCACTTCAACCCTCCAACCAAGTTTAGGCATAACCCGCATGTTACCCTTATAAGTCTCAAGTTTAAAGTTTAATTCAGTAACAATCACCAAGGGCTCCCCCCCGAAGGGGTCAATCAATCAAGGTGGATTGGTCAAATACAATAGATCTATCATTGTTACTATCGGCTTGATCAAAGCTAATGAATGTGCTAGTTTTAAGTTTAATCTAAGCATGCAAGTCTCAAGTTTAACATAAGAATAAACACGTAGTCATAGTTGTACAAGAATTGTATAAGTTTAAGAATTGTGAACATGTTTCACCCCAAAAGCATAAAAGAAAAAAGGGGCTAAGTATACTCACTTGGATGATGAATAGTATCCGACACGGATAAGTATTTGCAAGACTTGGAGGGAGAATATCCTCACGATAAGCCTAAGTATGCAAGTTTAAAGATTTAAGTATGATCCTATAAGTCTATGGTAAGGATCTAGGATTCTAAGATTGACTAGGGTTCCAAATGGGAGACGGATATGATTTGTGTTTATGAAATTTAAATCAAGTTTAAAATAAAGGTTTTGATACAAGACTTGTATGTCAAAGTTTAATAGATTTATAGATTAGAATAATTATTAATTAAAATAATTATTAAAAAGTTTCACTATTGTTAATTATATAAGTTAGGTAAGAATAATCAAAATAGTTTTTCTAAGTATTTAGAATTAAATAATTTACAAGAATAATCAACATACATCATTTGAGATTTGATTAAGTTTCTAAATATTAAGTATTTATAATACAAGTAGATTCGTAATATAAATACGTTTAAATAGATAATAACACTTATAAGATATTAACTAAAATATGGTTATATCTTAATTATAAGTTTATAAACATTTTTAAAGTCTAAAGAGAACCATAAGTTTAATAGGTTTTTAAATAGAGTTTCTATTAATTTGTAAGTTTATAAGTGTTTAAATAAAGTTTTACGAGTTCATAAATGTTTAAAGTTTTCATTTGAATTTTATAAAGTTTATAACTTTATAATTATTTAGAAAATCAATAAAGTATATTTCTCTCGTTTTATATAAACAAATAGATTTAAATATTATAAAGTGTACAAATTTATAAGTTTATGCTTTTTAAGTAAATTTTTTATAAACTTTTATGAGTTTACAAAAATTATATAAGTTTAAATGTTTATAAGTGTAAATTAAAGATTAGGGTAAAAGAATTCTTTAAAATACAATTAATAATAAAAGTTTACTTTAAATAAATAGTTTATGTGAAATCACAAAAAGTATAAAAACACTTTCATAGTTTTTAAGTATTCAAAACTATTTTTGAAGATTTAATTGTTATACTTTTAGTTAAGTTTAATTAATTAAATTGATTCTGGAAAATAAAAATGTAATTGAAAACCATTTTTAAGTTTATAAAAGTTTAACAGATTTTATAAAAATAATTAAAGTATTTAAAACTGATTTGAAAAAGCATAAAAAAATGAAATGGGCAAAACCCGGCTCCCCAGATTCGAACTCGGGTCTCGCCCGGGTCACCTGCACACACGCGCACTTAACCAGCCCGACTACGGGTTCGTTAGCTTAAAGCATAGAAAAATAAATTGATAAATAGAATCTCAAACCAAACCCCAAATCCGTATGAACCCTAGAATTCAAATTCGCCAAATACGGCTTGATAACCCCTCTGTCATTGGAAACCGACAGAGGGCTTTCGATTATGGGACGGAAATGAGTTCTTTGGCAATTGGAATTACCTGATACGATGTCGAAATGAGTGAGAACGAGTCCTGACTTGGAGTCGGCTGTCAAGGATCTTAAATCGGCAATGCAGGTTTGAATAAAGTGAATTGAGAGCTTACGAAGTTAGAGGGTGATGTCTTCGAAGTGTGGTAACGTGTATTTATAGTCGATTTTAGTCTTAAATGTTGAATTAGGTGGGGCGATTACGGATGGCCGAAAGAGTTAAATCGCGGGTTTACGCGTGGTTTCAGTTTGAATCGAGCATTTACACACCTCGGGGGCAGGGTCGCATGCGCGAGAGGATGCCCGAGGTTCAACGAATCTGGCCGATTTTGTGTTTTTGAAACAAAATGGTTGGAACCGGTCCTGGGTGGGAGTCGAACTCGGGACTGGATTCAGTCTCGGGAGTTTGGCCTCTTTGCAAAACAGGTCCCTGTAGTTTGTAGCTCTTGCCATTTTATGTTGAAATATGTATTTAAGTTTGAAATGAGTTTTGGAAATGACAGTTTTGTCCCTGGACTTTTATAAAAATAAATGTGTTTTATTTTTATAAAATCTAACTAAGTTTTATTATTTTACTATTTTAAAATTTGATAATAAAATTTCCTAAGATTCATAGTATATGTAAAAACGTTTAGGTTATTTCCATATGGATAACTTGTAATGGTTTTTGTTTTATCTATGCTATATTTATATATTTATAATTAAATTTCACCTATGTGTATACATATTTCAAATATCATTCGTTTTTCTTAAACGTATAAATCAATGTTTGTTACAGAAATTATATATATATATATATATATATATATATATATATATATATATATATATATATATTTATCACATTTTAAGTTTTGGATCGGTAATACGTTCAAAGGTTTAGGAACGTGTGCGTCGGAAAGTATAGGATATTACATCACATGTTATAAAAAAAAATTAATCATTATTCCAAATTAATTGTTGTGTGTTTTTGACTAACTTTTAGACCAACATGTATTCTCATTTTGAGACAAAATAAGTAGCACTCGTCTAGAAACATAATATATAAGTTGTAACGATATATCATCTAAAAGTTGTATGATATTATTTTTTTCTTTTAATAAATTTAATTGTAACATTGATACTTTGTTCTCTTATGTAAGTATCAAACTATCTCAAAATAAAGCCAAAATAGAGAAGAATATCACTTCTCAAAACCAAATCCATCAAAATTTTACACTCCTTACCCTAAAATTAGATTAAAATCCCGTGTTTTAAATGGATTAAATAAAAAAATTAAATAGTTATTATGAAATTTTAAAAATATAAAAAAATATTAACTAGTGATAAATATTTAGTAATTAATAATATAAATATTTAATCTTACTACTCTAATAAATGAAAATCTTTTCAGGACACGTGTCACTCTCTGATTACTCATCATCTTTATTTTCCCGCCCTGTCTTATATTAAATATTATATTTTATATTTCTCTCTCTTATTAAATAATAATGTTTATATTAATAAATTTAATTACGAATACTTATTATTTAATTATAAATAGTTATTATATCATCAATCAAATGAACTTAATATGAACTAATATTTATCAATTAAATTAAAAAGTTAATACTCAGTTGAAAAAAAATGTTTTAAAAACTAGCTTAACAAACCTTATAACTGTCACGACAAATTACATTTTTTAAAAACATATTTTGACAAATGTGTTTGTTAACAAATTACATTATATTATATTCAACCAATTTAATATACTGGTTTATTCAACCCGTGTATTATTTAAAAATATAAATTTTTTATTACTAAATACATAACATTTTTTTATTTAACCCATGTAATACGGGATTTTAACCTAGTAGTTAGTAATAAAGAAACAAATAAGCGAGAAAAAATATATTATAAGCTTACAGAACTGAAACATGTGACGCAACCAGTTACTTATTTATTAGGTCTAAATTAATAATACCTATTATTTGTATTCAAAACTACAAATTATTTTATAAAAATTCATATATAAACTTGCTTACATGCCATTAACAATTACTTGAAATATACATCAAATTTTAATCTTATTAGGTAAAAATCATTTGTGAATATTTTGACATGAAAAAGCTTAATTTCAAATACCGTTAAAAGCTTCTACTATGATATACATGAAGAGCTAGATACAGAACCAATTTAACTAAAAAACATATAATTCGTTGATACATAATGCTTGACAGATACAATAAAAATAAAAATACAACTAAAACTAAAGATACAAATATTTATAGTTTTATACACCTACACATAGTTCTCTTACTTAGAATTATTTTTGTTACTAAACACAATTCGAATGTCATATACTCATATCCAACTTAAAACCATAATCTTATTAATTTATTTAAATAAATATAATTTGTAGTATTTCATATTTTCATTATCATTAAACACAATGTTTTCAGAACCGGACCGGACAACGAACCGGACGTCTTAGAGGTTCACTGGTCGGACCGGATTCAAGAACCGGATGACGCAATAAATAATATAAATATTCATAAAAATATATAGAAAAATATAAAAATTTCAAATACTACATATACAACAATTTAAACAATTTTGAGTCAAGGACGAGGGTTATAGGTCTGTATGAATTTTAATTCTTTTGAATCTTCAATTTTAATTTTGATTAGGATTTTGAAGGACCTGTGGCAGCGTATAAGTTAAAAGGAAAGAGTCAAATTGAGTTAAAATTGTAAATAGAAGTAAGTAGGAGGATTATAAGATAAAAAAGATAAAAAAATAGTAAATTTTTTTTTTAAATTAAACTACCAGGTTCGACCACCGGTTCGCGGTTCGCGGTTCGACCGCTGAACCGGTTGAACCACCCGGTTCAACCAGCAAACGGTCTCAGAGCATGTAACCGGACCGGTGGAGGTCCCGGTTCCCGGTCCGGTTTTCAAAACATTGATTAAACATAATATATCTTGAAACTTAAACATAAGTTTTTAAAAGATAAAAATTCATTATTCATCTCTTTATTTGAGCTTTTTTTATAAATATATTAAATTTTATGATTTTTTAACTCCAAAAAAAAAAAGTGGTGATAAATTTGGGATCATACCGTACGTGTAAACTATTATCTAATTGTGGGTCCACGTTACATGCCCTTTTGGGTCCGACCCTGACATCTTTGTCAACTTAACCATCCGCCGATTCGTTCAAGTAATCAAGTGTTCATCTTCAAGTCCCAGACCCCCAACCCCACGCACCTCTCAAGCACCCACCGACTCGGTCCTCGATATCTTTGTTTTTTAATTTTTTATTTTTAATTCCAGATTTACATTCCTATCATAATCCTCTCACAACTATATTTCAAGATAATTTTGGTCGATCCAATCGTGTGTGAGAGAGAAAGAGAGAGATCTACGCTGATCTGATTTTCTTTTTCGCAACCCAACTTCAAGATAACCTAAAAGGGTTAATTTTGGGGTGGTGTGCTAGAATCCATCGTTGGAGGTTGGTGTTCTTGAGCTTAATTCGTCAAAGATCACTTCTTTTTGCCCCCTGATGCGATTGGTATGATTATGTTTACTGTATCTGTTCACTTGTTTTCACTTTACTCTTTGGTTTTGGAATGCACACCAGGTGTTTGTGAAAATGCCTCTGCTTAAAAAAAAATTTAATTTTTTTTTGAGATCTTTTTTGTTATTGTTTTCTATTCATACTTTGGATTTAATGTTGTGCTAATCTTGATTAGTTTAATATTTTAAGTTTTGAGTGTATGAATCTTGCATAGGGTTTATGATTGTAGAGCCAGGTAAATCATGTAGATCATGATAACAGTGTGAAGTTTCTGGTATTCAAACCATATGGCATGAATTTTTAAGGGGAACCAAGGATAAAATAGGAAAATTGGCATCTTTAGCTGTAATGATCATAACCATATCCAACTTAAGTAATGGAAAATTGATAAGCTTGTGGATCTGTCCATTTTTTTGAGTTGTATTGCAATTATATGCTTAGTTTTAAAAAGCGCGTGGCGCATTCCAAAAGCCGATGCTAATGCGTCGTGTGTGAGGCTTTTGTTATTAAAAAGTACTAAAAAAGTTGTTTATAGATAATATTTCAAGTTATTAACTTTTGAACACAAATATAAGTTACTGTCGTCATCCCTGGTCAGATTTGTTCAATTGATGGTCTAACTTGTTCAAATACTCAAACCCATTGCAATCAATGGTCAGATTTGTTCAGTAAGATTTAAAAAACTCAGATCCGTTGCAATCAGTGGTCTAATTTGTTCAAATGTTAGTCAACTGCATAATGTGTCGCAACATCACATTCGCGTCGCATCTACTGCAGCGATGTAATCTCATCACCGCATCATGGCGATGTGCGCATTATGCGCTTCTGATAGGCACATTTAAAAACCAAGATTATATGTTTTACTTGTTAACTGATTTGGGGAAAAAATTGTCTCAGGCTGCATCATGGCAACAAAGGGAAATTCGGGAGATAACAGGACTAGGAGTTCAGTTACTATATTTATAGTTATTGGTTTATGCTGTTTCTTCTATTTATTGGGGGCATGGCAGAGAAGTGGTTTTGGAAAAGGGGATAGCATAGCTTTAGAAATTACCAAAACCGGGGCAGATTGCAACATTGTTCCGAATCTCAACTTTGAGACCCATCACAGTGGTGATGCTGGGATTGTTGACCAGTCAAAGTCAAAAATCAAAAAATTTAAGCCATGCAGTGCTAAATACACAGATTACACCCCTTGCCATGACCAGAAACGAGCTATGACGTTTCCAAGAAATGATATGATTTATAGAGAAAGACATTGTCCTCCTCAGGAACAAAAGTTAAAGTGTCTAATTCCTGCCCCTAAAGGCTATGTAACACCGTTTTCATGGCCTAAAAGTCGGGATTATGTTCCTTTTGCTAATGCACCATATAAAGCTTTGACAGTTGAGAAGGCTATTCAAAATTGGATTCAATACGAGGGGAATGTATTTAGGTTTCCAGGTGGCGGGACCCAGTTTCCTCAAGGAGCTGATGCTTATATTGATCAACTTGCTTCTGTGATCCCAATTGCTAATGGGACCGTAAGGACTGCTTTGGATACTGGTTGTGGGGTATGTTGAATTTATATAATCCTGCATCTTGTCACAAACAAATCATTGTACTTGCGAAAATGGCATAATTAAAAAAAGAGAACTTTACAAAAAAAAAACGATTTTGGACAAAAAATCTTCGTTCTTTTACCGTCTTTTTGGACAAAAATCGTTCCTTTTTTACTGTGTTTTTGTACAAAAAGCGTTCCCTTTTTTTGTGTTGTTGCATTTTTGCCCAACAAGGTACATTAAAAATGAACGATTTTGTCCAAAAGCGTTCATTTTTACTGTTTCTTGTTGGTCATTAACGCAACAACACAAAAAAAAATTGTTTGCAGCAAACCATGTAGCATGACTGAGAAAATTGATCACACTTGTTTGAAATATTTAAATTTGTGATTTTTTCCAACATTTTTTTGGTTAGGTTGCGAGTTGGGGAGCATACCTATGGAAAAGAAATGTAGTAACAATGTCATTTGCCCCTAGAGATAATCATGAAGCACAAGTTCAGTTTGCTCTTGAAAGAGGTGTACCGGCCATTGTGGGTGTTCTTGGTTCAATAAAACTACCATATCCATCTAAAGCTTTTGACATGGCCCACTGTTCTCGATGCTTGATTCCATGGGGATCAAATGGTGAGAAGATTCATTCCAAATTGTAAAAATCAATAGATTTTTTGGTTCCATCAAACTTGAACTATGTTAATTTGCTGAATGGAGCATGATGTTGACTTTATTTGTTGATTTTGGTGTGTGTAGATGGGAAATACATGATGGAAGTTGATAGAGTTCTTAGACCCGGTGGTTTTTGGGTGCTTTCGGGCCCACCAATTAATTGGAAAAATAATTACAAATCATGGCAAAGGGAAAAAGAGGATCTTGAAGAAGAACAAAGGAAAATTGAAGATGTCGCTAAGCTTCTTTGCTGGGAGAAAATATCTGAAAATGGAGAAACAGCTATTTGGCAGAAAACTTTAAATCCCGAGTCATGTCGTGGTTCAGAAGATGCTCCTGGAGTTGCATATTGCTCCCAAGATCCAGATGATGTTTGGTATGAACACAATCATGTTATAATCATTATCAGTATTCAATATTATGGATTTATTATTCAATCTAAAGGTGGTACTTGATCCATTTACTTATCAATGGGTGATGGGTCAATTCGGGTTAGGTTTTATCTCTAACGTCTAAAACTGGTAAAATGAAAAGAAAAGAAAAGGTTAGCTGAAAGAAAACGGGTCGAATAGGTCAAAAGTGGTGCAAATTGTATTGCTAAATGTTAATGTATGGAACCTCCTTAAATAATTTTATTAAAAAGTTAGATTATTATTGAAAGAATATAAATTAGGCAATCAAACTCGATAATTATTTTTTTATAAAAAATGAACAAAAAATGTTTTGGGTCAACCCATCCTGACCCATGCCACCTTGACCAATACAAGAAGTACCAGTTTTGACCTAAACCCATTTTGACTTGTGAACCAATTTGTTTGACCCGTCCATTTGGTACCTCTAATTAAGTCCCTACGCCCCAAAAATGATTGATTGAGCTTCCCTTTTTGATGTCTCTAAAATGTCACATATTTGTTTATTAATTCCTTCTAGTTGTTAAAGTGGGCTCTTCATACTATATGTTTGGTGATTTAGGTACAAGAAAATGGAGACATGTGTAACTCCTGCCACCTCAAACGCCGATGTGGAATATAAACCGTACCCTGAAAGGCTCAATGCAATCCCACCACGCATTGCTTCTGGGTCAGTTCCAGGAGTTTCTGAAGACAAATACATGGAAGATAATAGACAATGGAAAAAACATTTAAGTGCATACAAAAAAATTAATAGACTTATCGATTCAGGAAGGTATAGAAACATCATGGATATGAATGCTGGTTTTGGAGGTTTTGCCGCTGCCCTTGATTCTCCCAAATTGTGGGTTATGAATGTAGTCCCCACTTTGGCTGAAAACACTCTTGGAGTTATATATGAGCGTGGGCTTATTGGCATCTATCATGACTGGTATGATTAGGTTAATTTTACTTGTAATAATAATTTATTGTTTTTTGTTTGGCTGTTATTACTAGTGTCATACTGTCATGCATATACATACTTACATACATACATGCATACGGTGAAAGAGAGAGTCAAGATCAAATAAAAACTCAAATATTGGTAAAACTGTAAGAGCTAATGGAAATTTTGAATTCAAATCATATGAATCTAAAAGTTTTTATCAAAATTCACTATTTTATATCTAGAATAAAGTGTTTGATCAAATCTTGAAGCATTAAAGTTGGCAAATTCAAAATTTTATCAAGCACTTCAATGGGTTTGATCAAATCTTGAATAAAGTGTTTGATCAAATCTTGAAGCATTAAAGTTGGCAAATTCAAAATTTTATCAAGCACTTCAATGGGGATATTTAATTGTGAATTTGTCTCGAAATTTTGAATTCAAATAAAATGAATCTAAAAATTCTCAAAATTCACTATTTTAAATCTCGAATAAAGTGTTGACCAAATCTTGAAGCATTAAAGTTGACAACTTCTAAATTTAATCAAACACTTCAATGGAGATATTTAATTGTGAATTTGACCACTTATAAGATTTGAATTCCAAAATTTTCAGTAATTCTTACACTTGTAAGATGAGAACCATTAAATAACTAGGAACGCACTTTTTGGCCCTTATCATATCTCAATGGATGGCTGAGATCTGAGACAATTATGTCTCTTCGCTTCATTAATTGCGACCATCCCCTTCTTCTACCTGCTCCATGAGAGAATTAATTTTACTTTTGGGTTAAAAAGTGGTTCTTAATTATTAAATGGTTCCCAGTGAATTTTATACAGTATTGAGAACCAACCCATGCTAAATTGAGTCTAATGCACTGGTTGACCAAAAAGTCTTGGTATTTTGACTTATTTATTGGGTGCAGGTGTGAAGCTTTTTCAACATACCCGAGGACATACGATCTCATTCATGCTAATGGTGTATTCAGTTTATACAAGGACAAGTAAGTAAAAACATTGTTGGCCCAATATAATGCTCAAGTGTTCATTTTGCATTTTCAAAAGAAGGATGATTGGTTTGTAACTAAAAAGTGGTTAAAAAAGTTGATCATGCTTTTGTTTTTGTTCTGCTGCAAAGCATAAATATTTCTATTTACTTATGAACGGGTCGATTTGAGTTGAGTTCTATCTCAAAAACCGACTAAAGCCTATTTTTATGCGTACAACCTTTTAAAGTTGACCCGTTTCAACCATTGCCCAAACCCAGATGAAGCAGATGTAATCATTAATTACCTTATTAATTATTTATTAAAAACTAGGTTAGATTTGAATAAAAGAAATATTAAATAGTTAGTAATGAAGATTTAGAAATTATAAAGGAAATACTAAATAGTAATGAAAATTTAAGAATTAATAAAGAAAATATTAAATACTTAGTAAGGAAATATTACATAGTTAGTAATGAAGATAAAATAACCGGGCAAAAATAATTTTAAGCTCACAGAATTGACATGTGGCGCAACCTTGGTATAGATGTACAAAAAAACTGTTTCCGGGCCAACCAGCCCAACCCGTACGTCAAAACTAAAATTGACATGTTTCAATTCTTTGCCAACACCACCTGATCCACTTATCCATTAATCATTATTTGAAATAAATGCAGATGTGATTTTGAAGACATTCTGATAGAAATGGACCGGATACTACGCCCCGAAGGTGCTGTTATATTACGTGATGAAGTAGACGTGCTAATGAATGTTAAAAGCCTTGCTGGGGCAATGAGATGGGATACAAAATTAATGGATCATGAAGATGGTCCCTTAATCCCAGAGAAAATTCTAGTTGCAGTCAAACAATATTGGGTGGTCGGGTCGAACTCCACGTCCACACGCTAATCGCCACAAAACCGACTCCAAAACTTCAATCCATCAAAATTTTCAACAAATCTTCGTACGCCCGTTTAGTGATCGGTTAATCTATGCTCTTTAGTTTCTAATTAGTTAAGTTTTTTTTTATCATGTTCTGTTTGTTGTACTGTAAAACAAGCTACAGCCTTTTAATTTAATGGTGTAATCTTTTTGCATTATTTTTTGTTTTTTATTTATGGTTATAGTTAAAAGAACAAGAACTTTCATAATCAGTTGTAGGGTTCATGTTGGATTTCCATAAAGGTTTGATCTTTGGACAAATTAAGCAACTGGCATGTTGTTAAACAGGAATATGTCTGCAATAATTCTGTTTTTTTTTTCAGAGCAATCATGCATTAACAGTTGTACATTGGTCTAAAGTTGGTCATTTTCCAAAAGGGTTTATAATATTTTGGCGCTAAGCAAGTGGGAAGTTTCAAGAAACTCTCTCATCATTGGTGTGGAATTTATTGGTGGGGTTTGTAACAGTTTTCACTGTTGCATTCATAAATGCATGCCCCCTTATGACCATATCACAAGTCAAGTCTTTCATTTGGCATGTAATGTGGTTGTTCTTGTGGCCTGTATTTCGCTTTACAAGACAGGCTCACAAACTTACAAAAGAAGTGTGTGGTATGTGGGGATAGAGAAGCACAAATCGAGTATTTTTAAGAACCGTTTCTAGTTTCGGAACTAGTTTCGGGTAAGATTGGTTTAAAAAAACCGGGTATTCTCAAGAACCGGGCCCAGTTCTTGTTTGAAAAACCATATCATGTGTACCTGGTTCCGGGTATTCAAGAACCGGTTCCAGTTTTTACCGGCAAAGCAAGTATTTCAAGAACCTATTTCCGGGTATTTGAAAAACTTAGTTAAACATATAAATACATTAATTAAACATATAAATAACTAACTTAAAAAGTCCAATAACATTAAAACTTAAAATGTTACAAAATAGATAAATGTTCAAAACATAAAGTCATAAAACATAGATAAATTATATAAAAAAATAGATTGGTTCCACAACCGGGTATGGTTTTAGAGTTTAGGGTTAGGGGTAGGGCTGGCATATCGTGTATACACGCATGACAAGACACGAACACGAAATATGTATACACGAACACGACACGATAACTTATCGTGTACTTTTTCCCAAATACGAACACGAGCCTGTTTATACCTGCTTAACACGATAAGACCTGTTTAGAAACACATGTTTAAGAACCTGTTTAATGTATTTTACCTGTTTAGACAGGTCCTAACAGGTACTTAACATGTAAACATGTTTAGTGAAACAAGTAAGAACCTACATATAATATCATATTTTAATATTTTTTATTTTATAAAAATCTTAACAGGTACTAACAGGTACTTAACAGGTAAACATGTATTTTACCTGTTTAGACACGAAAATTAGACAGGTAGATTCGTGTCTACCTGTTTAGGACACAAAACACGATAAGGCCATACACGATACCTGGTAATATCGTGTAGGTTCGTGTCGTGTATTCGTGTACGTGTCTAAAATTGCCAGCCCTAGTTAGAGGTGCACATTTCAGGTATTCTTAAGAACCGGTTCCGGGTATGATCGGTTCCGGAAAACCGAGAATTAGAAGGAACCGATTCCGGTTCTTGATTGAAAAACCATACCCTATGTACCCGGTTCCGAGTACTTGGACGGTTCCAAGTTTTTTTAGCACCTCTATGTGGGGTGGGGTGGGGGGCTAATGAGTCAAAAAGGTGTTTAAATAAACGTCGGTGATGGTAAGCAAAAGGGGGAGTGGTGAATTGCTTTCTTTAGTCAAAACATTGACGAGTCAGATCACTTTTTTTCAAATATAAAGTTGTGATATGGTAATGAGTCAATTTTAATGATCTTTAGTAGGTTGCAAATCAACTCAGCGAGTTAGTATGTTAACATAAGTAGTTAAGAAGTCAAAAGTAAAGTTTTTATGATTATTACTAATTGACTGGGCTTGATTGCCATTCTAATTATATGTGTATTCGAAGCACAACTCTACTTTTGTCGATGTTATGCGTATATATCAGCTCTAATGCCACATAGACCTTTTATACATTTCTTTTTATAATTTTTTACTTAGGATACCAACTCTTAGGTCGTTATATTATAAAAGTCTTTGCTTTAGGACTACTACAACTAGCAATCTTCTTCTAATCTTCTTTATTTAATTGTTTATATTTATTTTATTATTTATATTAAATATTTTTTATCTAATTGTTTATAATAATGGTTTAAATATGAAAGAAAAACATTAGGTGTGCAAAATATTTTTTAGATGTCAATTCTAGAACTTTTATACTTCATACGGTTGCCGTGCACTTTATAGATTAATCAGTTTTCTTCGTCCATTAAAAGATGAAAAACTCTTCATGATCATATTTCAAACTTAGTTCTCTTATAATTATCAGAAACGCAGGAAAAATCAGATTGAAAGTGTTAAGGCAATTAGTTTTCAAGCTCCGCAATTAAGAGAGATATTGTTGGTACTATATGATGTTTGTGTAGAATTTAAAGTTAAAATGACTTTAAATGTTTAACTATATATGAATTTAAAAGTTTAAAAAGTTCATTAGAGATGGTGTATTGTTTGCTAATAGTTAATTTTGACAAAACTTACAATCAAAAGATATTTGTACCGATAATGCTATAGTTCAACTAAATGGTTATGAAAATAAATGATTTGATGAAAATCTTGATTATGAAAATATAAACCTCATTCAATATTCTATATGTGTGCCCATGGGCCTATGGCTATTTTGGGTTGTTGGCATCAAGTATGAATAATAAGCTTGTGTGCACACGACAACTTCGGGTCTCGCGTTATAACATTACAAGCCACCTCAAAGTTTCATCTCCGTTATCAAGATGACATACCAAGCAAGCCCATGAGTCCCTATGGCTCGCTATAGACAACACACACATAATGATAATCTCTACTTATGTGATATACGTGTCTGGCTCTACATTTCGAGCCCACCAATTCCCGCCCTATCCGATGTGTCCATGCGAAACTAGACACACATGATAAAGTATTTAAATTCTGATCACAACCAATTCCAGCTACATCACTAACATTGATCTTCAACTCATTGACGTGTCATTGGAAGATAATTTACGTACGTCGCCCAAACAAAGATCTTCCGTACTTTGAAATACCGAGACATTATAGTTCAAAGGTTTGAGAGACAATGTACGCTATTTGCAGTAAAACTTGACGGATACGTGTTTTGCTATTCTTAGAAACACCATGAATATATAATATACATATAGGGTTAGGTTATAGTAAAAAGGGTTTTAAAAATAAGAAGGGTAAGAAAGATTCTAAGCTTGACATGTGTCATTTTATAGTTTTTAAAGGGAGGGCATAATGGTCAATTTGTAATATACCAGGTCAATGTGTAATACACCAGGTCAATGTGTAATACAAGGTCTGATATTACACAATGATCAGACATGATATTACACAATGAACTAATATTACACAATGAGCATATTACACAATGACCTGACATATTTGAGCGAATTACACAATGAGCTGGAAAACGTAAAACACAATGATGAAAACATATAACACAATGATGAAAAATATTTGACACAATGAACTTGTATTACACAATGACCTGACTAATTACACAATGAACTTGTATTACACAATGACTTGACTAATTACAAAATGAACTTGTATTACACAATGACCAGACGTGGTATTACACAATAAACTTGTATTACACAATGAACTTGTATTACACAATGAACTTGTATTACATGATGAACTTGTATTACACAATGACCTTACTAACTACACAATGAGCTGAAAAACGTAAAACACAATGATAAATACATATAACACAATGAACTTGTATTACACATTGAACTTGTATTACACAATGAACTTGTATTACATAATGAACTTGTATTACACAATGACCTGACTAATTACACAATGACCAGACATGGTTTTACACAATGAACTTGTATTACACAATGAACTTGTATTACACGATGAACTTGTATTACACAATGAGCTGAAAAACGTAAAACACAATGATAAATACATATAACACAATGAACTTGTATTACACATTGAACTTGTATTACACAGTGAACTTGTATTACACAATGAACTTGTATTACACAGTGAACTTGTATTACACAATGACCTGACTAATTACACAATGACTCGATATTACACAATGACCAGACGTGGTATTACACAATGAACTTGTATTACACAATGAACTTGTATTACACGATGAACTTGTATTACACAATGACCCGACTAATTACACAATGAGCTGAAAAACGTAAAATACAATGATAAATACATATAACACAATGAACTTGTATTACATGATGAACTTGTATTACACAATGACCTGACTAATTACACAATGAGCTGAAAAATGTAAAACATAATGATAAATACATATAACACAATGAACTTGTATTACACATTGAACTTGTATTACACAGTGAACTTGTATTACACAATGAACTTGTATTACACGATGAATTTGTATTACACAATGACCTGACTAATTATACAATGAGCTGAAAAACGTAAAACACAATGATAAATACATATAACACAATGAACTTGTATTACACATTGAACTTGTATTACACATTGAACTTGTATTACACAATGAACTTGTATTACATGATGAACTTGTATTACACGAAATACATATAACACAATGAACTTGTATTACACATTGAACTTGTATTACACGATGAATTTGTATTACTCGATGAACTTGTATTACACGATAAACTTGTATTACACAATGACCTGACTAATTACACAATGAGCTGAAAAACGTAAAACACAATGATAAATACATATAACACAATGAGCTGAAAAACGTAAAACACAATGATAAATACATATAACACAATGAACTTGTATTACACATTAAACTTGTATTACACAATGAACTTGTATTACACAATTAGCTGGAAAACGTAAAAAAAAAGTTTCTTTTTTGTTTATAACGACATTATACTCGTTTTAAAGATAAAAAAATGCTCGTTTTTAAGCTGTATTTTTTAAAAAAAAATAATGTCGTATGTAAAAGTTATGAACGTTTAAAAATGAGGGGGGAACTTGATAAAAAGTCAAAAAAAGTGGTCAAGACTAAAATATCATTCCAACAACTTTTTCTCTTACAATTTAATCTCAAACATTAAAATTTTTCTATAATTTGATCTAATGGCTTTAAATCCTTCTCAACTTTCTTAGAATTAGAATTCTTTTTACCTGAACCTAATCCTATACATATATATATATAGGAGGAGGATCAAATAAAAAGTAGATTTTTGCTAACAAATCTAAGAAATGACCAAAACCCTTAGAAACGATATCAAACGAACTCCGATTGAGCTCATTTCAGCGGCGTTGGAACCGTCTCATCGAACTCTACCATCTTAGCTTTTAAGGTTTAGATTTTACGTTTGAATTTTAGGGTTTTAGCCTTATGGTTTAGCCTTAGGGAGCTTTTATGGTTTAGGTTTTTTTGGGGGGTGGGGTGGGGGGTTTAGGTTTTTGGCGGTGGGTGGGGGTGGGTTTAGGTTTTTTTTTTTGGGAGGGGGGTGGGGTGGGGGGGTTTAGGTTGTGGTTTTAGGCTTTTTGGGGTGGGGTTGGAGGGGGGAGGGGGTTTAGGTTTTGGGGGTGCGGTGGATGGGGGTTTAGGTTTTTGGGTCCCGATTAGAGTTCGATGAGACGGTTCCAACGCCGCTGGAATGAGCTCAATCGGAGTTCGTTTGACCCACTTCTTAGCGTTTCTTAGCGAAAAACCACTTTTTAGTGGAACCTTCCCATATATATATATATATTATTTTTTAAATGATAAATGTTGTTTTGCGACAGCGTCCGTCGGAGTTCCGTTAGAAATTTTTCGACGGCTACATCCGTCAGGAAGATGTCGTGGGTGAAGGTCCGGTTTTATTGTGGTGTTTTGAAATCCAGTATGTTATTGTTACACATTTTTCTTAATCAGGTGTTGAACTTGAATCATTTTATCCTTCTACAACCGAATGACGTCCATTATATTCTAAATCATAATTAATATTTTGCCTCATCTACTTAAATACTCAATTTTTATCATCCCAATGTACTTTTCCATTATTACTATTTACTAATATCTTTGCGTAATATTCTTAATGACATGTATGCGATATCAAATCCACTACATGTAACGTACATAAAACTTCTAGTTACTATAAATAAATGGTATTTAACATATGTTTTTTGATTGAATCACCAATTAATCCAATATGTAATGATTGTACTAGATGAATTTTACCATGTGTAAACATGTCATGTCGGCTTATGATATCTAAATCTAGTAAAATAGATGAGTGTATGAAACTTTATGGGCAAGCATCCTAATCCAATTGCATAATGATTATGTTTCCAAATTCAAAACTAATAATATATATTGATATTGTGGAATAGAAATTGCAATGATTAAACTATTCCATCAAGTAACCGAATTGATGAAACACTACTGAAGTTTAAAGCCGATCTGAATTTGATTTACAAGGTGGTGAGTTTTTTATTTAGGTGGCATGGAAATTGTTAATCCTACATTTTTCAATAATTATAAACTTGTTACTTTACTTAGAGCGAGTTAAATCTATCTTTAAAATAATTTTGCTCTCACTGTTACATTCAAAAACACACTTCAGGTTTGTGGAAAATCATTTCTCATGCTACAACGGAGCAACGGATAGTATACTATATCAAGCTTGTGTTGATGATTTTGATGTTATCAATGTCATTTTATGTAATTGAATTTACTTAAGACTAAAAGTGAAATTAGAATATACATTGATACAAGTTAGGAGATACAGAGTGTAGACTCGATCAAGACTATTAGGTACTTAGGAACCTCTATGGTTGTTAGAGGCGAAGCCCCGAAACCATGGGGGTTGCAAGGATGGGGGTCTGGGTCTCGATGATGATCGAGTTTGCATAATCAAAGAAAATGACTTGAAAAAATGATCAATAGTAACTATCGTTTCATTGAAAAAAGATGATCAATAGGAACTATCGTTTCAGTAGTAAATGAAGCTTAAAATGACTTGAAAAATGATGATCAATAGTAACTATCATTTCAATAGTAAATGAAGCTTCGATGGTAACTAATCAGCGGTAGCAACTGTGTAGTTCAGTAGGAACTGAACTAATGGTTTGATGATCAGTGATAGTTTGATGGTCGGTAGTAACTCTAGTTACTAATGATGGTCGGTAGTAACTCTGGTTACTAATGATGGTGTTTTTTTTTATTAAAGTTCCTACTGATTTAACTACAACAGTTACAAGCGGTTATAATCGTCAATTGTGACTTTTCATGAAGAGTTGCAACGATCGACCGATATATAAAGTATTCATTTTGGTATGCTTTTAACAACGAATTACACACTTCATTTTCCAGGAAAGAACATCTAATTCTTAGAATTCACTTTATGTCCTATCCAATTGAAGATTTCGTATACAAGTGTAATGCTTTAATCTGAACGTGATCACATGATTCATAAAGCTATCCGAGTAATACGAAATTCAAAACCTACATATTGCACATGTGATGATAAGGCAATTCAGTTTTTAAGGATTTCAAGTAACTAGAAATGATACTTGAACCAATAGAATTATCTAGTAATCCGGTATAAGAGAAACAAACTTTTGATACGTAAAATGTTTTTTTTCCTCTTGTTACTGATAAAGCACCTAAAGGTCACGATCGTTTGAATTCACGCTTGCAATAGGTGCGACTAATCTAAACCGACAATATGTTTCATGGAGCCAACCTACTCGAATGGCACATACCTTTGCTATATTTTACGATTCTTTTAACCAACCAAACTGCGATTCTCTTTTCTATCATCCTAAAATTCAACTCGTAAAATACAAATACACATTCGTGCATAATTTCAGACTTGTAGTCACTACTCACTAGTCAGTATAAGTGATGATGAATAATAGTCGGAAAGAAATCAAGAATAATAAGAATTAAAGTACTCACTATAAAAGACAACGATAAATGATGTAAAGTTTAAAGTAATAATGAATGAAATGAAAGTGATTTTGATATAACGTTGGTTTACAATCATTTGTCTCGTATATAAAAGGGCATGAAACTAATATTATATTACAATAATGTGTGTGTTAATACAAGCTTATTACATTATCATTTAATATATATATTTTTTTTGAACGGCTAATTTTTTATAATATTATATTACAATGTGTGTGTTAATACAAGCTTATTACATTATCATTTAATATATATTTTTTTGAACGGCTAATTTTTTTTATAATACTTCACTTCATGTCTCAAGTGAGACTACAACCCAACATCACTTGGATGAAGGACATACACCTTTGTCATTAAACCAAACTAGTGGTTGTCATTGTCATTTAATACACCTTTACATTTTTAACTTGAGATTTTATATGATCACTCATCATCCTTCACCATGGTTTTGACTGCGTACACTACACCGAGTTTACCGGCAACTTTCCGGTGATCGCAACTCAGTGCCTTCAAAAGCCACCTTCTATTAACAACATATTCACTTAATTATTGGGGTATGGATGAGACGGTTCAGTTAGGTTTTGAGTGCCCACAAACACCGAAATTGGTGTAGCTCAGCTATGTTCAATTGTGCGTACAAGCCTAACCGAAAAAATCTGGTTTTCAAAAATACAAAAACCAAACCATCAAAATTTTGGTTTGGTTCAATTATGTCGGTTAATTCTGTTATAGGTGGGTTAATTTGGTTTTCTGCTCCCTCTATCACTTACAATTGCGACCACCATACTTTCAGTTTCTTGGTCCAATCGGTTTTTTTCTTCATTTTTTAGTAGCCTAAGCTGGATATAAAATTCAAGGGCCCACACCGCTCGTTCATTGTTCGTGCCACAAACAAACGCTCCAAAAATTGTCGGTACGGACCCACATAATGCGATATCCACGACAAGCTCTTCCATGAGAGTACATCTGACGTCCGTAAGAGTCCACTAACATCCGTGAGGTTCGCATCGGATGATTCGAAAAGAATACTTAAATCTTTGTTTCCTATAATAAATGTTTAAAAATGTAATTAATTTAATTCAGAATTTGATTGAAAACTTAATAATTCTAATAATTATGATACATTTAATCAGGAAAAGGAAGAGTAGTAATAAATAAACACAACTATTTAAAAAAGAAAACCAAAATCAAATTCACAAATGACAGAATTCACTTGACCAATTTATGAGCTATGAGTGGACCTTACTAATCTTTCTCATAATAACTTCTTCCTCCTATACAAATGGCTATCATTTTGCCAAGTTTCATGTCTCTTCTTCTTATTCAACTCTCACAACTTTCTTCATCAATTCTTCTTGTTTTTCCTCCATGGAAATGTATGCTAATGCTTCATCTTTCACAACCAGTCTTACCCTCCAAACACCCAACAGTTCCCAAGATGTTTCTTTTTCATCTTACTTGAACAAAGCTGAAGAAAACATGATCCGAAAGCTAACGATTCAAGCTTCAGATCTCGCAAACAATCATCATTATCGTAACGGATCGGAAGAAGACGAGGAAGAGATTGGTGTGTTTGGTGCAGAGAAGTACTTCAAAGGGGAGATTGAAGATGTTGAAAAGAGGAATAATCAAAGAATTGTTGAAAACATTGAAGATGTTCATCAAAGTTTTCATGTGAAAGTAAGAAGTGGTGAAGCAAACATGCACACGCCAAGTGTTCGATCAAATGTCAGCTGCAATAGTCGTGTCAGGTTGTTGCCTCGTCCGAAACAGGCTCATGGAGCGATCGAGAGGGGAGGCAAAACGCGAACGTTTCTTGCGAATTTTGGTTGCGATTGTATGAACAAGAAATCGACTCAAATCAGTGAGAAAAATTTGATCCAGGGTAAACAAGTCTTGAAACCGCACGCCAGAATGCTTGATTTTGATCAGTGTATTCAGAACCAGACTGCCGGTCAGTATCCCTAGTTCCATATTTGATATGTATAAATCTTTATGTCATTAAAACTATAAGTTCACATCAAAACATAAAAGTATTTTTATATTTGTATATATAGGCAAATTGGATTTTAATAATTCAGCTATGACCTTATCTTCAATTTGATCGGTAACAGTTTTTAACTTTCACTTTCTTTGTCAGTGACAGTTTTAGTAGCACAAACATCTTAGATATACACTTGTACGTTTCATTTTGAGCCAAAACAAGTGTAAATCTATATTGATTATGATACTGAGATTGCCTGACAGCAAAAGTGAAAGTGCTGTGAAAGTTAGAATTGTTATCGGTCATATTGTCAGTATGAGTTATTATCGGCAAATAACTTATACTTTTGATTATTAAAATCTAATTTGTCTTGTATACATGTATATAGTTCTAATATTTATATTATACGATGTTATCCGATTCTTAAACCCGTTCCGACTAGTGAACCGATAAAACTGTCGGTTCACTATCCGACCCGATTTTGATAAGAAAACTGACCCCTTATCGATTTAATTCGCAGAGAGGAAAACTCGAAACGATTACTTTAGCTTCCCGGTGTTGAATTCGAACGATCTGAATTCAAATTCAAGCCCGAACTCGAATTCAAATTCAAAATCTGGAAATTTGGCGGGTAAAGTTGTTGGAGATAACAACGGCACTCGGTTAAGCCTCGGAAGGAAGCTAAGTTTGTTAAATGATTGGGATGTGGATATTCCAACGGAAGACGAGATGTACTTCCCGTCAAGCGGAATGTACAACCACGATGTCGACAGTGATTCCAGCTCCGATTTGTTCGAGATCGAGAGTTTCTCAACCACCGGAAACAATTCGTTTATCGCTGCTCGGAAATCGGAGTCAAATTGTTATGAGCCGAGTGAAGTAAGCGTCGATTGGAGCGTCGTAACCGCCAGCGCCGCCGATTTTTCGGTGGTTTCCGATTACGAAGAGGTACGAACTGGTGGCGGTGGTTGGAGAATTTCCGGTGGGAACGAAGAGGAGCAAAAGAAACGGTCTGGTATTCTCTCCGGTTGCACGAGTCATAGAGCGGTGAGAGTGGCCGGAGATGAGTATAAAGTTAGTGGCGGTGGGGCGGGAGGCCGGAGGCGGTTATCGGAATCTATGGCGGTTGGAAGTCTGTTTCGAGGGGGAATGATTTGATCCGATTGGATCTGGAAATAGGTGACGTAGAGGATTTAATTGTATATTAATTTTTTTTTTTAAATAATGTGTATTATTGTTTTAAGCACTTAAGGGGTGATGTAGTCATAAGCAAGAGTTCCTTTTAACAGTCTCAGATTTAAATTCAACTTCCAATTGTTTTGTCTTTAATCCTTTGAAAGCCTTCTGCCTAGCGTAAATTGCGTGATCTCATTTGTTACAGAGCATTGGTGAGGTCACGTGAGTTTTCGAGTAATGGTTCACACGATTACAAGAAAAAGGCCTACATGTCCAAGGCATGTAAGATTGTAGGTCCCTCGGGTGTGGTGGATCGTCACATGCAAGTGGTCTACTAGTCGGACCGGGTGCGGAATACCCGTGACTAGGTGGAGAGTCTAACTGAACAAAGTAAACCGAACACAAGAGTCACAATAATCGTTCTTTGTATTATAAACACTCGACGGTTACAGAGAGAATACAAGCTGCGTACTTAGCAAAACTGAGTTCGTATGAACAAATGGTTCTGCGCACTTAGCTTCTGTGAACCTATCTTATTTATACTGACCTGATGCCTACGCACTTAGCAAGTGCGCAGGACCAATTACTCCTGCGTACTTAACAAGTACGCATAGGTATTCCTGCGTACTTACTAAGTACGCAGGAGCATTCTCCTGCGCACATACAAGTGCGCAAAACACTTAGAAGAAATCAACAAAACATTAAGTAAAAGTAAATACAACTCGATAAACTTTTACATAATGACTCTTACATACAAAGACAAAATACAGACATTAGACATACAAACCTAGACTCTATCCAGAGTGTTGTCACAGGAAAATGCATCAACAAAGATGTTGGAGTAGAGAAAGGATGCAAATCAACGGTTTCAAGCATACAACCAGAGATTAGGCAGTTTAGGTTATTTTTTGTTATAATTTGATTGTTTCAAGCATACAATCGGTTTAGGAGATGTGTTGGAGGTGGAGTTTAAGGGAGACTAGAGAAGATGGTTGGATTGGATGTGCAAGTATGGTCAACGATGGTGCCTAAAACTAGGGTTGATAAAATGTTTCTGTACGGGTTAGGCAGATTGAACCCGTTTAGAAACGATTTTTCGTGTTGGCCCGTTTATGACATATATTCGTTTAACTCAAACCCAAACTCATTTAACTTCGTGTCGTATCTTGTCATGTAAACGGGTTGTGTCAAAAATTGTGAGCCCTATTAGAAATTGAAATCTTAACGCTGAAAAGTGGAAACTGAAAGGTTAGCTATCGAAAGTAGAAACTGAAAAATTATGTTATCTAATATTATAATTTAACTTTATATATTTAATCATTTAAAACTATAAAATTATATAGTTTTGATAAATAGGTTAAAAACAGGTTGTGTTAACTATTTAACTCGATTAGTTAAACAGATCTAATCGTGTCATAAACGAGTTAGGCGGGTTGAACCCGTTTAAACATGATTTTAATCGTGTCGACCTGTTTACGACCCATATACGTTTAAATTAAACCCAAACATGTTTAACTTCGTAGGTCGTGTCGAGTCGTATAAATAGATTGTGTCAGAAATTGTCGACCCTTACCACAACGATACTATACGAATGACGGTCATTTGATTTTTTCCCCTTTTTTTATTTTTTAAAAAGAGAACTCGTTCATATTCTGACCATGAGTGAAAAAATAATACTAGTCGTTATCGGTTCGTTTCGTTTGTGAGGCTAAAACTACTATAGCATACGATAAAAAAATACTCAATTTTGAAAAAACTCGGTTTTTAATAAAAGAATTTAACCCATACATTAATATTTTATAATGATTAGGAGTAGTTTAAGTGAGCATAAAATGAGATATTGTTCTTAAAAAACCCATATCATTAATATTTTATACTGATTAATGATGAATAAACATGTTAATTTTCAAACAAAAATAAAATTTAGAGTCAAACCAATGTTTTTGTACTGTTTTGGCATTTAATATTAAAGTGTATTTTTAATGGCACTTATTGTGGATTAATAGTACACCTACCTATGTAGAAATATGGGCCGGGCCTCAAGGTATTTTGATTAGGTATCAACTTTATTGTTAAATAGTAACCGTTTCATTTGATACAATGACAGTGTAACAGTAAAAAAAAAGGTTTATGATCAGGTCAGGAGGTTTACCTAGTTTAAGGGTTTCTTCTGTGATGGGCTACCCTGAATGTTCTAGGTGTTGCCCCGAAGAAACCCAATTATCCTAGAATATTTAGGTGTTGCCGTTAAAAAAAAACAAATAATAAAGGAAGGAAATAGAATTTACTCCACCCAATATTCATATTGTGGTCGGTTTATAAATTTAAAAAATAACTGAAATGTAAGAACATTAAATGATAGCAAAGGGACCATGGACTCTCTTTGTTGAGCACCGACGGATATAATCACATATCAAGTGTCACTAAAAGCATTCACAACATTATATGTATCTTTATCATCATCTCTATTATCTTTTATTTTACAGCTTGATCACATCTCTATCTTCATCTTTAAATTTTAAAGTTTAATAATAGAGATTCTCTAAATATAGTTTTTTTTTCGTAAGTGTCTATAAAAGAGAAAATTAATAAAAATAAGTGTTTGTGAGTAAGATAGAGATGGAGAATGAGATTTGAGGAAAGCTGAGTTTGGGTTGGTCATAAGGCTTGGTTAAACGGCTAGTCCTTTTATCTTTCAAACGGAAACAGTTACGATTGGATCACTCTGGTATCAGAGCCTGTCGAACTTTGTTTGGTTTGCTCATGTCTGACCGTTTTGAACAAACAATTAAAGATTGGTATAATAATTCCCGAACCGCTAACCTTGAATTTATAAACCTTTCAGAAAAACAAAAACTCAGTCTTTTGGATTTAGATAATAACATTTCCTGTATTTACGATCGTTTACTATTATTTTCAAAAGTTTCGATTAAAAACTTTTATTAAATTACTGAGCACCTTGAAAAATTAGAACAAAGAATAGAAAAGTGTGAGGAAAATATAAGAAAAACTCAGAGTGAACGGCTAGTCCTTTTATCTTTCAAACGGAAACAGTTACGATCGGACCACTCTGGTATCAGAGCCTGTCGAACTTTGTTCGGTTTGCTCATGTCTGACCGTTTTGAACAAACAATTAAAGATTGGTATAATCATTCCCAAACCGCTAACCTTGAATTTATAAACCTTTCAGAAAAACAAAAACTCAGTTTTTTGGATTTAGATAATAACATTTCCTGTATTTACGATCGTTTACTATTATTTTCAAAAGTTTCGATTAAAAACTTTTATAAAATTACTGAGCACCTTGAAAAATTAGAACAAAGAATAGAAAAGTGTGAGGAAAATATAAGAAAAACTCAGAGTGAAACCAGAAAAGGCCTCCAGCAGATTTCTTCGAAAATCCACGAGTCAAAGCCACTCACAAAGAAACAAGTTCATAGTCTTGTCAACGAGATAGCTCATCAGCCAAAAATAGCTAAAGAACAAGCCTTAAAGCTATCTGAGGAATTGAACCAAAAGGTCCAAAAGGTTGAACACCTTTTGCACGAAGTAAAAGCGTTAATCACTGGATGAGCTTAGCAACTCAAAGGGCGAATCCTGAATATCAAATTAAAACAAAATTTAAAGATAAATTAAAAAAAAATATAATATTTAATTAAATTACAGATATATAGATGGATATGTTGATTTGTCTAACGGAGTTTTAAATATTACTTGTTGGTGATGTTAGACAATTCACATCAAAGGAACCAAATCTCTCTCCATTTCTAAAATTTAAGGCAGATGTAAAAAAAAACTTGTTTTTCACTCTATACTGGGCTCCATATCTAAAAAAAATAATACTTTTCTTAACCTTTGTTTTTCCTAAATTTTTACTTTTTTATTAGAACGACTTGTAAATATGTTATATTCAAAAGCTTCGAAAAAAATTACGTAAAAATAAGTTTTTCAATGTGAAACAAATGATTCATTTTTTTTGTTCCCAAAAACCTTCCCCTGTTGATGTAATCGCTTATATATTTTTATATAAAAGATCACGATATAGTATTAAATATAAAAAATTATATATATCATACGTATATATGGTTTTGTGGAAGGGGCCTGCCTGGCGCCTTGTGAATTTCTTGTGAAATAAATAGGAGGTATGGCTATCTCATTTTAAAGCTCTCCATCCTCACGTTTTTCTTCCTCAAAAAGATTATGAGAATTTATTTTTCAAGGGTTGCAATAAATGTTTAATATTGCATAAACGAACTTAATTCTTGTATACCCTGAAAGGTCTGGTCACATTTTTAGATCAAATCTATTTGATGGTTCACCTAAGTGATTCATCGGATATACTTCAGAGATTAAGAAGAACCAAATATGATCTGTTCTATGATGAAATTGAACCAGAATTGATACCAAAGTTGTAGGAGCGTATTTACGGTTTTTTGGTCTAGAAACTATCGTTGGCAGTTCTCGAATCATCAATTTGCCACTTTTGCCCCTCTGGATTTCACATGTGAATTTCCGAAAATTAATTTTCTAATTAATTTTTAATGAAGCAATATATATTGGTGGAAATAAAAAAATTTCTAATGAATTTCACAAGTCAGCTCGACCCCAACCAGGGGTTCTGCCCCTTGGACCCCGCTATTGGGGGATCTGCCCCGGACCCCCGTTAATTAGGGGTTCGCTTCTAATATCATAATAAACTCAAATAAGCATGCACTCCGCACCTCCTTACGGTTTTGATGATGATACATATTGGTAATCACAAGTTAATCTATATATATAGTAAAATATCCAACAATAAATACTAGGGGTGAGCAATTATCGAACCGTTAACCAAAATCGAACTGAAAACCGATGAAACCGAACCGAAATTAACCGAAAACCGAATTAACCGAAGATCGGTTATCGGTTATTTTTTGTACACTCGATCAACCGAAATTAACTGAACCGAACCATCCATATTTTCATATATTTCTAGCTTTTACACCTCCATTTTATGTTTTATACCTTCATTTCATGTATTTATACATCTATTTCGTGTATTTATATGTCCATTTCGTGTATTTATACCTGAATTTTATGTATTTATACATCCATTTCATGTATTTATACCACTATTTCATGTATTGCTAAGAAAAATTATAGCCGAAGTTTGATTTTGGTTATTAACCAAAATTAACCGAACCGAACCGAACCGAAAACCGACAAAATAACCGATTAAACCGAACCGGTTAACCGAAAACCGATCGGTTAAAAAATAGAATAACCGATAACTTTGGTTTCGGTTAAGGCTAATAACCGAACCGAACCGTGCACACCCCTAATAAATACTAACCATCCATTTCTCTTAAGTTTTAATGCAAAGACAATAATTCCATGTGAAAATATAAGAATAGCGAAAGAAATTAATGATCGGTGGGCCAGTGAAAAAGCCTTTTGAAGCATTTAGATTTGAAGGTTTTGGATTTAAGTTTTCACAGGAGTAAAGAAATTCGACGTTATAAAAAAACGAAAGGGATTAATGAGTTCATGACTGTTACCGTTAGTATCAACATTGGAGCTAGGACTTGTTCATGATGGACATACAAGTTACTTTGGTTTTTCTTTTCTAGAATAGCGACGGCACCGAAGTTTAACATTATTATATGTATTTCCTTCCATTGCGTTTTGAATAGTTTTAAAAACCTATCGACAAACCCATCAAACGACACTTACCACCAAAGGTCTTTCAGATCGAGAAGAAACAGCAAGAATGTAATTTTGGGACGTTTAAGTCAAATTACATGAATTTCTATAAATTCAGATTTTGACACAGTAGAAGTTTTAATTTCCTTCTGTTGATGTAATTTGAAGGAATTAATTCATGTTGATATTCTATCTCCAACGAACGAACGAACGAAGCACGTCTTTAGTCTTCAACGAACGAACGAAGCACGTCTTTAGTAGAATGAATTCCACTCCTATTGAACAAATTAAACCATGAGACTTAAAAAATTGTAAACTTATGTGAAGAATATTTACTTATTTGAAGGTAACCAGAAATAAACTTAGAAAATGTAAAATGCTTACGATACTAAGGAAGTGGCATAATAACTTATATTTGTAATGAAACGATATAAAACATAGAATTTATTCTCAAAACAAATATAGGTCATTCAATTTCAAGGGATCAAAACCATGTTAGAACAGTTACTATGTGTTGGATTTTGATCAGGTTCATAGTCATAGTTATAAGTTCTCTTATAATTTAGACTAAATTATAATTTTTGTCCTTTATGTTTTTTAAAATTATGGATTGAGTCATTTAAAACTTTTACTTTCACTCACTTCCTTTATTTGAAAAGTTCTTTCATTTCTTGTCCTTTTAACTAACTGGAGTTAAATATTTCTGTTAAATCAAGGGTATTATTGTCTTTTAGCCTAAATGACAATTCTTATAATATAAAGTTTACTTTATTTTTTTGCTTTCTTTCCTTTTCTTTTATTCTTCATTTATTATTTTTGTCACTTTTATTTTATAAATTTTATTTAAAAAAATTTTAATTAACCAACTTATTTATTTTATAAAGATATATATTATTTATTTACTTATCTATTTTCGTTTGTTTGAATAAGTAGTATACTTTTTTCATTTTTATTTTAAAGATTTCGTTAATATTTTATCAATTAATTAAACAACTTATTTATTTTATAAAAATATATTTTACTCCGTTAATAGTTTATTTTGTAATCATATACTCTACTCGTGAGGGTCGTGTCTCCGGATACATAGATTTTACTCGGTTTCGTTGTTTTTAATGCTACTCAATTAATATTAATTTTATTTTATTATAAAACCCATCTAAAAAAGATTGTGATGTACAATAACTCCCTATGGTTGGTCCACGTGTATTTTTATTAACACCAAACTTCTGTGTAGTTAAAAGAATAGTTGCTGAAAAAGTTAAACCAACTTCCATTTGGTTCACCTGGTTACGAAGCCCCCACCCCCACCCACAAACTCTATTTTTACCATCAACACAAGTTCGATTGCTAGGGATGAAATTTATTTTCACTTTTTTTTTTCTTTTTCATTTGACATTTTTTTTTCTTTCGCTTTACCATTATGTTTTAGTATCTCTAAGTGGTCCACGTGGTAAATATTTTTTCTTTCTAATTCCTTCCGCGTAATGCGAAAAAAAAATCACGCTCCCGCCGCGAAGTGAGGGTATTATTTCATTTTAAACCCTTATAATATATATATATATACACAATATACGCGCTTAGCACGTTTGTTCTACTAATTTTGTTTTCCGTGCTAACTTTCGGTAGTTACTTTTTTTTAAATGGGAACTTGCGGTTGTTTTTAGATTTTCTCTGTGAGCATTCCGGAATAAATTTCTTTAAAATCATGTATATATGTATTTTCCTGTTATATTTAGATTCTAAAAATCATTTCTAAATATGTTCTAGGGTTAGAATATATCAACTTCTCTTAATGGTTGTTTACACAACTTAATCAACTCAATCTCAAAAATCATATCAATCTTTATATTTTTTAGGTATATTCGTTTGCATAATCGTTCCTTCACATATTTATATTTTTGTATATTAGTTAATATAAATATACTATAAAAATTAAAAAAAATCACTTCAAACTCGTACTAACTCTCTGATATATAATAAATAGTATAAAAAAATATAATAACCGTAAAATGATAAAAGTAAATAGCTTAATAAAATAAATAAATTATAAAAAAATATATATGTATTTATATAAAATAAAAAAGTTGCTTAATTAATTGATAAAATATTAACGAAATCTTTAAAATAAAAGTGAAAAAAGTATATTACTTATTCAAACAAACGAAAATAAATAAATAAAAAATATATATCTTTATAAAATAAATAAGTTGGTTAATTAATTAATAAAACTTTAAATAAAATCTATAAAATAAAAGTGATAAAAAGAATAAATGAATAATAAAAGAAAAGGAAAGAAAACAAAAAAATAAAGTAAACTTTCTATTACAAGAATTGTCCGCCAAAAGACAATAATATCTTTGACTTAACATAAATATTTAACTCCAGTTAGTCAAAAGGACAAAAGGCGAGAGAACTTTTCAAATAAAGGAAAGTAAGTGAAAGTAAAAGTTTTAAAGGACCAATTCCATAATTTTGGAAAACATAAAGGACAAAAATTATAATTTAGTCTTTAATTTAATACGACACAACAAAACCGAAGCTAATATTTTACGTGTGTATGTGTTTTGCCTTTTCGTCGATTTTAAAGGCAACAACAAAAATGAGTCTTTATCGGTTTATCTCATTTTTCTCTCTGCCTCTCACTGTTACTGTTCACTCCTCTCGTAGTACTCACACATATAGATATATACACACTAATACATGATATACAACGAGCATATTTAGTACTAACATTACCTGTAGTTCTCGAGGCTTAGGCTTAAAGACTCCTTTCTAAAGGGTTTTCTATGTTCGTCACTATTAAAATTATTTAAAAAGGAAGCACTGGTTCGCATCTATTAGATCATTGTTACACCAGTTAAATAAATTGTTTGAATAAGCTTGCGTCATTTGATTAGTTAGAGCATTGGGTATACCCATGTGATTATGGTGTGATGTGATAATAAAGTAGACGCCACGTGACGCCACGTCAGATTCTGGAAAATCACATCACCCATCACATGGCAAGGGGTATACCCGTGTGATTGTGATGATGTGATAATTTAATGTTTATTTTATTTAAATAAAATAAAATAAAACATAATAAATAATATTCATTAAAAATAAAAAATTACATTAATAATAAAAAAAATTACATTAATAATTAAAAAAATTACATTACTAATGATTTGATTTTTCGTAAACATACTCAATCAAGTCCGCATTTAGTGCTTTATTAATTTCTCGATTGCGTATTTCTTGACGGTTTACTCGCTTTTGATCTTCATCAATTTCTTCGTACGTAGCCTCCTACTCATTTGGGTTGTATTGACAAATTGTCGCTCATTGATCCTCTAAAATCATATTATGCAAAATCACACAAGTATACATAATGTTCCATATTTTGATTTGAGACCAAGATCGAGCCGGTCTTTCTATTATATGCCACTTATTCTTCAATAGACCGAACGCTCGTTCAATATCTTTTCTTGCCGCCTCATGAGCCTTTTTATAATTATTACGTTTAATACCTTACGTACACGTAAGAGACTTGACAATTGTTGCATATTCCGGATATATTTCATCGGCTAGATAATACCCTCGCTTGTAATGCGATCCTCTAAGTTCAAACGATGAGTCTGGTGCGGCCGTTAACCATATCGTCGAATATAGGCGATTGATTAAGAACATTAATGTCATTGTTCGCACCGGCAACCCCAAAGAATGCATGCCAAAACCATAGATCATTTGAAGCCACGGCTTCAAGCATAACACTTGGCCGAGGATGATCGCCACGTGCAAACTGACCTCGCCACGCCTTTGGGCAATTTCTCCAATCCCAATGCGTGCAATCGATGCTACCAAGAATCCCGACAAAGCCGTGTTTAGCTTCATGAAAACCATATAACTGTTGAATGTCGCTAGCCGACTGTTTACGTAAATATTTTTTGAATGGAGGTGAAGCCAACCCGACCTCTTGCATCAACACGTTGACGGAACCAAGGCACATCTCTCTCGAGATCAGTATTAATTATTAAAAATAATCTCCGACTCATTCGAAACCGTGTATTAAATTGCTCCTCCCCATATAAACAACTTTCGTCAAAGTAATCTTTGAGTAAAAGTGTGTTAGCCGCCGCCCGGTAACGGTTGAGACGTGCGCGTCTTTTTAATGGTCTTGGTAAGATAACAGTCTTAGTAAGATAACCAACATAAATTTACGCTCCAGTTGCACTTGATTCGGCTCAAAATGATTGTTTTTAGCGAAATGGAGAAACGTACAAACAAAATCGAGTTGAAATTAAGTGTAACTTGAACGTAAATTTGTAATAAATATGTTACTGGTACTACTATTGACAACAAATATGAAACTTAGAACTGTTACCGATCAAATTAATAGAGTGGATTATTATTGACCAATATTTTATAGTTTGTTGTATTAATAAATGTGTGACATAAACAAACCGTCGTGTGTCACCATACATGTCAAACTTTATACATTTTGTTGTATTAATAAATGTGTGACATAAACAAACAATCATGTACCGTATAATCTTACTCATAGCAGAGTTATTTGTAGACTTTAGGAATTATGAGATGAATATAAACATTTTCTTTATCCTAAAAGATAAAAAAGACTATTCTCAGCGATTGAGACCCCGCATCCAAAACTTTTTTCTTAATAATAAAAGTGTTACATAAATTAGGTATTTCCCCGTACTACAAAACTATGCATTCATTTAAATTGACAGCATTTCTCTAGTGCATTCCTTCAATATCTAACAAGGGCCTAATGCACATGTTAATATAATATATTAAATATAATTATAAAAGTGTATGATTAGTTCCCAAAAATATCACATACTTTTGGACAAACCTTAACATATGAACATAAGTTTCTGAATTTCCAAAATTACAGACAAAGCAATATAATTATGGGGGAACAAGGTTCATGGCATGGATAAGAAAAGGTAGGTGACATGTATATCTTAAAATTTTATTTTCTTTGTCTTTAATAATTAGATAATATTTTTATAACTTTAGAGATTTTAATTTAAATAAATTACACATGATATATTTTCAATTTTCGTTTTAATTTTTCAGAAATTACCTATTTATTTTTAAATATATGTTCAACTGTCCTTTTAGATCTCAGAATGGAAGTTAGTTAAAATTTCTTATTTTAACTTCATATAAATGCCATTTTGCCATAATAATAAAATATAATTAAAATTAAAATAACATCTAAGAATAATAAGAAACTAAAAAAATTCTCTAATTACTTAGAAGTGTTGATGACCAATCCTATCCCACACCCCACTAGATATTTGAGTGGTTATGGGATGTTGAATCCCCCTAAATTGAACAAATAATATTGATTTTCTAAAAAATGTATTTCCTAAAGCCTTCACAACTAAAAGTAGATAATTCGTTAGTTTGGCTCGATGCAATGTTGGCCTTTATCATCACACATATGACAGATCTTAGACGATTTTAAAATAACGGGTCATACATCAAAAATAAAGAAAATATAATCGGCTTTTATGAAGGGTATTGTTGGTGATTAGTAGACAAAGGATGGTCATTGATCCGAATTATAGAAAGGGTTAATCTTTAATCAAGTTCTTGAACAAGTTGGGTTTAGCTCTTCGGTTTGGACCTTAATACAATGGTTAACACTTTCTTTTAAACAATATATTATTTTATATATTTTTCTAGTTTTAGTTTTTTCTGATGAGTTCATCTTGTGATGTCGTCATGTTCATGTTTAAGACGCATTTTTTTTATAATTGTTAAATACCGTTAACTGTAAAATAAAGTACAAAGATTCGGAACAACATTAGAGCATTTCCATCCCATTCTTTATTTTTCATATCCTTATCCTTATAATTACACTAAAAAACACTATTTTTTCTACATTTTATCTCTACTTTTCTCTCTCCTTATCATTATCCTTATACTAAAAACCACTATTTTTATTCTTATATTTACAAAAACCTTATATATTTTCTCTCTCCTTCACTCACAATCACTCCATAAAATATACAAAACTTACTCACATAATTATAAAGAACGGGCTGTGAATGCTTTTATAGAATGACACATGATTATTAGTTTGTTTATTATGAGAATAAAAATAGTTTGTAAAGTGTTACTTTAATCATATATAAACTTTAATATAGATATTTTTTTCAATTTTGTTTTATGTTAATAAAGTTTGCCCTTAAAAAATCTACATAAAAGAACATTTATAAAAAGAAAATTAGATATGTTAGTTTGGTGTGTGAGAATTTGTTTTATTAGGCACCCAACCGTCATAATTGATGTTTCGTTATATAATTTATAACTTAAACTTGTGTTTCTACATTTTTGTATTAAAATAAAGTGATTATTATTTAAGGTAAACAATTATTATTTCGTAATAAAATTGATTACTTTATTTTGGGAAATAAATAGTTTTAGACATTACACTTCACAATGGAGGTGGGAGTGGTATCTCAGGCTACCATATCAAACCCATCAATGATGATATGTCACCTCATTTTAACAAACTCTCATTCATGGTGGGGTGGTACCTCACGTTTCTCCTTGTTTCGGCGGGTTCCAATACCCGCTAACAATACCCGCCTTGTTACCCACTAGGAGTGGGAGTGGTACCCGTTGTACCCGTCGGCTACCCGCAGCTGAAGCCGCTCACCACTCCCACCTCCCTACCATTTATAAAAGCATCTTTAGAGAAGAGGTTACAGGGTCACGTTCTCTGACCTACCCCTGTATTAGGGGGACGGTCAACACCCATGAAAAAAAAATTATTTGTTATGTGTATAATCTCGATCCACCCTATGAAATTTTGACGACGACACCCATAAAATTTTAACCAACCCTAAGAAAAAATAAATTTTAACACCGGCCCCGTTTAAACTAAAACTTAATTAAATATTTAGACTAAATTGAATTAAAAGCCTATTCATTTAAACAATTAAGCCAACATTATTAACTTATTTAAAGCAGATGGGGGTTCAAAAGCCCAATATACAAGTGGTATGGGTGTGCTTTTTATCACTCTGAACTAGCCACGCATCTGACTCCATTTTCTTCTACTAAAGAGAGATGAGAGAGAGGTTCCTAGAACACCTTCGGTTCATACGGTGATGGCGAAACCGTCACAACCGAACGACGGCTGTGGAGAAGCCCGCCTCTAAAACACCTTCGGTTCCTATGCCTCCGCCTTGTTTAGTTAATTCATTATCTATTTAGACAATTTAGCCCACGTTTAGTTCACTCATTAGTCATTTAATTTTTAAACAATTTAACCAAATAAAAAATCTACTTAGCAGCTTGGCTCGTTTACAAACAAGCCGATTTCGAACGATCTTTTCTCCAAGTTTTTTTCGAGTGAGCTACGAGTCGCAAACTTTTTGAACCACCCTATATGTGTGTATATTTTGATTTTTGACTATGTAGTATACTAGTAGTGATTATTTGATTAACGTAAATAGTGACAATTTATGAATTATGTGACCCTACCTTACCCGACTCGACCTGAACCGGAAAGAAAAAAATTATTATTGATTGATAGACAATCGACCCCAAAAAATTTCGACCCTCATGAAAAAAAATTTTAGGTCCGTCACTACACCCTGTACAATTTGACCTTCAATCTTTTAATTGTAAAGTACATCACTTAATTATCGTGATGTCTTCTTGAAGACCTCTCTCTCCTATTCATCTCTACCTTTCTCACATTTTCCTAGTATGAATGCACAGCATTTGTTTGCTCTCTTTGCCACCTTAGCGCCATCCTTCTTTTTCTTCGCCCCCTCGGCTAGTGGTGCACAAATCGGTTTTTTAACCCAAACCGGTTCAAACCGAACCGAACCGGTTTGGTCAACGAAAAGTCAAAACCGGTTTGGCCCTAAACCGGTTCGGGTTAAACCGGTTTCGGAGGTGGAAAATGTCTAACTGGTCAAACCGGTTAGGGTTGGTTACAAACCGGTTTGCCCAAAAAAACCGGTTTTTATAAAAAAAAATTTCAAATAAATTTTATATTTTTAATATAAAATCAAAAAAAAAATATAACAAATATAAAACATAAAGTTCAACGTTTATTAATATTTAGAAAGTTCAGAAATTAAAAAACATGACAAGATAAAATTATTAATGTGGAGCCGACCAAACATCGGTGGTTAAGTTTACACCTGTTTCCAAATTTTCAAAACCCAAAATTAATTCTTTTTTTGCTTTTTTCCACATTTTTATACAATCTCGTCTAAGGGTTGTGCGACTTACTTGATGATAACGTGGTTGGAGTGTCTCTTGAATCGTCCTTGTCAAGCGCGGATTGTCAAAGTGGTTGAACGGCAATCCTTCTTGAATCACTAACCTCGCCATTCGATCTCGAACAATATTTGGATCAAAGTTCCAAATTCCTCCTTCGCTTGTCATCGAGGCTTGACCTTCACTTGGAATTCCCTTCAAGGACGGGCAAGATTTTTCCATATGCGTTTTCAAACTAGTGTTTGAATCTTTCCCTAAAAACGCACCACACATCTTGCACCGAGCACGTTCCTTCCCGTTTGACAACAAACATAGATCGTAATTGCACCAAATTGCCGGATTTCTCGTTGTTGCTCGAATTTCCACAACGGTAACTTCATTTGAGGAACCACCAACACCAAAACTTGTCATGCTTTTTTTTAGAGTTTAGAGAGAGTTTAGAGAGCATTTTTGGGCGTTTAAAGAGCGGTTTTAGAGATTAGAGAGTGTAGAAAGAGGTGTGATCAAACCTAAACACCTCCCACCTATTTATAGTGAATTAGAGGTGAAAAAAGGCAAAAAAAGGCTAAAATCGACCCCAACGGCCATATAGCCGTTGAATAACGACTACTTTTTTTCAGCGAAAAACCGGTTTAAAAACCGGTTCACACAAACCGGTCCCATACCCGATTACACCCAGAAAGCTTCAAACCGGTTTCAAACCGGCGGTTTTAGGCTAACCCGAACCGGTTTGCTCCAAACCGGCGAACCGGTTTGGACCGGGTCAAAAAAAAAACCGGTTTTTTTGTGCACCTCTACCCTCGGCTACAAACGTCTTCTTTCTCCCATTGAATAAGGATGTCGTAACAAAAAGGAAGAAAGTAAACAAACAAAAAGATTTTTTTTTTTTTGCGAAAAAAAGTAAAGAAACTAGAAAAGAAAAAAAAACAGTTGAAAATCGGCCAAGGATTGTTGTGGTTCAAACTCGGGTGACGGTTATTGAATAGAAGCGCTACCAACTCCAACAACCCAGTCTTTGTTCTTAACTTGAGTTTAATTGTATACATTTTGAAGAAAAAAACGTAAATTTAAAAAATAAATAAATAAATAAACCCACAACCTGCCACGTTGAGGTTGTAGTTGGCTGGTTTCCTATGGACGAATAAGATAGTGTCATGTGGCCGATACTTTAGATACCGACCATGGGTATTTTATATAGACTAGCAATTTCTATTTATTTTTTATTTTTATTTAAAAATAAGTTAAAGATGAGAAGATTTCATGGTTTAGTGTGGTATGAGGAGTGATTTTACCCTGTTTTTTTTTATCATTACAACTTTAATTTTAAGAATAAAATAATATCAGAAAATCCATGTTAAATTTAGTTGTTTGATAATATCAAATAATTATCCAAATAACTTTTTAACAGAAGTCAATATTTCCGTCTTTGATTTGATTAATGAATTTTTAGGACAAAAAGAAGTGAACAAAGCACATGGGGAGTGGCTCTCAGACTGTGTTTAGCTCCCTATTCATACGACATATGACACTTCACTTCTCCTCCCTTGCCAACTTATATTTTGTTTTCTTTTTTATTATTTTTATAAGAATTTTAAAATATTTTATTGGCAATTATCAAAATTTTTATCAATAGAGCATCTAACATTTTTTTTATTTTTTATAATTTGACTTCTTAAACTATTATCGGTACAAGACCTAGAGCGAAAACAAATAAAAGAGAGAATAATCTAAAGAGGAAAATTTGATATCATTGAACACTCAGATCTTAATCAAGCACATTTTTATAAGATGAAACTAATTATATCAGGTTCAGCTAAAGTTGAAAAACTGAAATGTAGTGCTAAGTTATAAAATCGCTTTCCAAAATAAACACGTGAAAATACATCAATCAAATATTCATATATTTTTTAAATAAATCAAAATTTAAAAAAATAGGTAGTAAAATCGGGGCTCCAAATGATAAAATTTTGGGTCCTGACAGGTGAGGCAGACCATCTATGATCATTTGTCACATGATCTGTCTATCGAGACGTTTCTGTCTATTACTTATTACATTTAGTCATTTTCTATCTTGTTTGTTACTATTTGTATAATAGTTTGATATAAGCAATTATCAATACTCTCAATTAGAAGTTTCGGTAGCCTTTGCCACTAACAACTTCTCCCCCCCCAACTTTGATCAAATGGCAAAACTCATCATTACACTTTGTAAAGTTTAACTTTTACCCTCTCAAGTTTTTCAAGTTTCAAGTTTATCCCCTTAGTATATATATTATCTGATTTTTCGTCAACAACTTTTGAGTTTGTTTGTTTACTATTTTTTTTGACGTCCCAGTGTAAATTTTATTAAAGACAAAGTCGTATTCAAAATATAGTATTTTTTAGGTATCGTGGGTTATATCGTCTTACAACCGTTAAGAATGAGTCCGAGACCGACTGAAAAATATCGGTACTGTTATCTAACCGTCTTTTATCTTTGTTTCGACCTTCACAACCGAGTCGCCGTAATTTGATACGTTTCTATTTATGTTTAGCCACCTTAATGTGACTGCCTCAACTGTTTAAAGCCTGTCTCCCGTCGCGAAACAGGGGTACAATTTCTAGTTATGAGCTATTAACCACTCGAAATACCTTTTGTGATCGCATCACTTTCTCAACCCAACCCAATCCTCTTTAAAGCACTCTACTTATAAACACTTGATCCATTTCACTTGGTCATTATCAATGATTTTCATACCTATCATTCACAAATCTGTTCGTATCCATTAATCATTTTCTCCAATTTTTCTCATTTTTTTTCCATCGAATATACAAACATGATAGTATCAAAAGCATCGTTCTTCTACACGAATGAGCACAATACCGGAGAGCGTCTCACGCTTAAGATCATGAAAAACAAGGTGGAAGATGATGAGCTCGGGATTTTTGGAGCCGAGAAGTACTTCAAAGGAGTGATAGATGAAGAACGTTTAAGAACATCCAGTAACAATGTTCGTTGTGGTTCAAACCGACAGCAAGAAAAACATGAAGAACCAGAACCATGCCAGATGCCTAAACCGAAAACCCCGTCAAGCGTTCGTTCAGAATCGAGTTGGGATAGCAGGAGAGGTTTGTTGGTTGGTAAATGGCCTAATGGCAACAACCGAAGCAAGAAAACCAGTGTCAAAAGCTTGTTAGCAAGTCTAGGGTGCAACTGCAGTGACAAAGGTTCGGTTAAGATTACAGAAGCCAAACAGCCCGTTAAAGGTGGTGATTCGGGCCAAAAACCAAAGTCGTTGTCGAGCAAATGGGATGATGAGAATGTCACTATCCAAAGGGAAGATTGTTTCACGTTCCCAGTTTTGAATCCTCCAGTGGCGAATGTGAAGCATCCCGGGCTACCAAAAGCTATACGAGAACAGGAACTCGAATGTGAACAGGAAGGGGAGAAGTTTACTAGCTTGGAGAAGAAGCTAACGATGTTGAATTGGGGCAGGTCGACTCCAAGACCAGAAATTCTAGATATTTCTAGAAACGGGAGGAATGATGATACAGGAAGTGACGGAAGCTCGGATTTATTCGAAATCGAGAGCTTCTCGACTAACGAAAATAACTTGTTTCTTGCTGGGCAAGCAATAGAGAACAAGTATGCACCAAGTGAGGCGAGTGTCGATTGGAGCGTCGCGACTGCCAGCATGGCAGATTTCTCGACTCCTGAGGATTTGATGGTATCGAAAAATGTGAAAGGTTCAGGGATTCTTTCGGGTTGTACAAGTGTTAAAGCAGTGAGAATTTCAGGTGATGAACACAGCATGCCCAGTGGTGCCAAGAAGGCGGCGGTTATTGTGGGCCCCACCAGGCGAGAATGGTGCAACCGGTTGGACTCAGCCACACCAGCAGCGAAAATACAAGCCGACACCAAGTTGATATGTGCAGGGTCTGGTTTGCACATAAGTCAAAACGGATTTGGCGTTGCACGTCCAGTTCACAGGACGCAATCTACACATGTATCATCACCCCACATGTACATGAAGCAGTAGCAAAACTGTTATGTTTCTAAACTAATGTGTCAAACAAACAGTTTTGTCCTACACCAGCTACTGCAAAACTGTTCATATGTCTCGGTATCATAAGAATTAGGAGTGACCAAAACCCAGTTCAAACCGTCTGAACCGATAGCTAAAACTGAACCGCTCGAATATGAGACAGTCATTCCTGATTAATAAAAGGTCTTCTGTTTTTGCACACTAATATCTATTTTGGTCATTTTGTCAAGTAATTTACTATATTCAACAACCAATTTTACTAAAATAGATTATGTTATGAAGATGCATACAAAATTTACAGTGTACAAGTCTTAAAGTAGGTACATGATATCTAAGCAGTAATATTTACTTTCAAATAAGAGCCGCAACTCGCAAGAAAGTTATCTTTACACACATAGGGGTGTCTCTACAGTACAATCAATTAAAGCAACCGCTTTATGCCTCTAAATTTTATGGGCCCAAAAAGTTGAAAAATCTACTTCAATCTATATTTTACGCAGAAAATATGTGATAATCCACCAATTTTTGTGTTTTTAAAGAGAAATGAGGAAAGATAGAGAAAATAATTGAAAGTTTTATTTATGGGATAATGTAATAACATTCGGCCCAAACATTAATATTATACGTTTTTACTCTCTATAAAATTACATTTAAAAAACTTTCATATATTTAGAAAACTTTGACAAGAAAAGCCTTAAAGTTGTTTTAGGCTCCAAAATATGTTGAACCACCACTATCAGTGAACCAACCCCTATTTGTTACTCTACACATGATCGCATTACACTTTTGCCTTTTTACCCTTTGTATCAAAAGATATATCACTCTCATACAAGAAACCAAGGGTATTGAATGATGAACATCAGTATCAGCACATGCAAATATGCAATACCACTAATCACAAGATTGTTTTATTCAAAGATTTAGATTACTATCTTAATGGTATTAGTTTTAGAATCATATTTAGTACACTGATTACTTATTAAAATATATTAGAAGTAGACAAGAAGTGTTTTCAGGTCAACCCAACACGGTCAGTACTAATATTGACCAGTTTCTACCTAAACCCGTTTTGACATGCTACCCGACCCACCCCACATGTTTCACTTTAGACAGAACCTCAATTTGTCGACGCATATAAGCTTGAATACACACATGCTGCAAGCACACATGTGTGTCTAGGACCAATAGAGTCAAAAATCAAGCAATCAAATGACATGGAAAAGAGAAAAAGAACAAAGAATTTCTTCTTGAATGCAGGTAAGATGTCAAAATCACATGAGAATTTTTTTTGTATTATTATTATTATTATTTTTGAGGGGAGGGGGGTAGACACCAACAAACAGACATGTTGTCACGTTAAAATCAGAGACCGAAGCTTACGGGCATCTTGATCACACGTTCATGATAGATTTTTATAAATCATGTAAAAGCCATCAAGAAAACGATTGTTTCATCCCACGATAATAAAATTCAAACCTAATATCATCTTTAAATCTAAATAATAATCTTAATATAAGAAAATTCCAAAAGTAAACTAAACTGTTTAAATTTCTAGAAATAGAAAGGACAGATTAATACTCTGGATAACAAGCTATTAGTTATCTTTATGTGAGTTGTCAGCAGAAAAACATGAGACAGTTTTGACAGCTCAAATATGAAGGTGATATGTGCAGCAATAATAGTTCTAAAAGATGCTTCAACTAGAAAAACATTTAATTATGCATTTACTTAACAGAATATTTTAAATGCTATGAAGGAATGTTTTGCTACAAATTATGAAAATATATCAAACCAACGACCTGTTCTTAAAGATTGCTATATGTCTTGTAAAGATTGCTATATAGCATTACCTTTGGCAATAATGAGTTACCAAGATGCCAAGTTGTAAAGATTGTCTTGGCATTTATATTTTCAAAAAAATTGTCTAAAAAGCACATTCTTGCGAACTATAGTGTGTTCATAACTTTCACAAGAATGACTAATTCACCCTTAAGGCCTGATATTTTTTTACTAAATGGTCGATCTGGGTTATGTTCTCTCAAACGGGTTAAATCCAAAAAATCAACTAAACAAGGAGCGGGTCAAACGGGCTAAATTGAGTAAAAATCACCAAAGTGTGTTTTAATGTATATAAACTCCTTAATCGCTTTATTAAAAACTTAAGCTTATTAGAGTAAATATACTTTATATACTCATATTTAACGGTTTAATTGTTTATAAATAGTCTAAAAACAGACAAAAGAGTTGTTATGGACCAACCTGAACCCAATACGGCCCGTTACCCAATATCTGGATCTACAACCTAAAATGTGAAATGTCATATACACAACCATAACAGTATGACAACCCTATATGCAATCTGTATCTAGAACTGCATTATCTGTTCAAAAAAATCTACAAGCAGAAACAAAAAAGGAAACTAATACGAAAAATAAAAGAACATGAAAATTGTAATGTCAACATATTACAAACATTGGTTTGGATTTAAAATTACATTACCTTAAAGGCTCAAATAAGGAATACAACTAGAAACTATTTATTTGTCAACACACTATTATATTAGACATTATGATAACTTTAATATGCTGCAACATTTAAAGAAAGTATGACGGCAAAATTACATGTTTTTAATGTATACAGCCTAGAAAAGAAGTGAATTCAATCAATCATCTTTGACAACTTTTACTGGTCTAACTTCAAAACCGCCATTTTCTCCCTTTTCAAGTGTAAACGGCATATGGGTCCCAAGGATTTTATCCCATACAACAAAAAACGGCTGTGAGTAGTTATATTTGGTGCCATAAAGCTGGTGGTGTACATCATGATATGCAGAATTGTTTCTAAAAAAGATGTGAAAAAGATTCCCAGGAAGCCATAATCCACAATGATCATCGACGGTTTTAATGGTAGTAAATGAGAAAAAGAAAATAGACGCTCGAGGGGACATGCCTGATAGAAGAAAGGCCAGGGCCCCACCAATTGTATCCAAAAGAAGGCCTTCCAACGGGTGATTGTAAAGAGCTCCATATGCATATGGAACAACGAGGCGGTGATGTAGAGAATGAATATGGCGGTATAAAAACTTGTTTTGATGCATATATCGGTGCATGAAATACTGCCAAGTGTCTAAAATCACCATAGCTGTAAAGAATTGCCGGCCCAGATCAAATAGAGAATGATTTCCATTAGTGGTGGGACTTTCATCGCTTCCTGTAACCTGAATCACAAAAACAAATATTAAGTTTCATCTAAACCAGAGATGATTCTGCAATATTTGAACAATAAGAAGACAAAAAAAAAATTGAAGCTAATAGTTTATTACTGAATTCCCTAACTAGGGTATTTCAATACGATGATCAATCCGAAGTTAAAACTGAAACAAGCAGTGATAAATCCACTTAATGCAATAATGCATGCTCACTTTTAGGCTAATACAAAACAACAATATGAGAATATGCTTAAAAGCTTGCATTACAAAGACCTTTTTAATTCCACGTGATAATGCTAGCTATGTGTCCACTCCTAGGCACAAAATATGGAACAAAACTACATACCCAATAAACGTATTTAGTGAAAATCAACTTGAGAAATTTGTATTTTATCATATACAATACGTGGTGTAGTTTCTTGCTAATGGTTTCATCATTCAAAACTTCAAACATATATTAGTTCTAAAATGCTTGTTGTTAGTTTAACTTGGCTTTGGAAAAAGTTAAATGACTTGCATTACGCTGAGTGAAAGCTACGAAAATACAAAGATGACATTGACAACATAACAAAATTAATAGAAAGATAAAAAATTTCTTCTAGGATTCCAAAGTCCAAACGTAAGATCAAAAACTAATATGTGTTCCCTATATTAGTTTCAGTTATGCAAAGGGGGTATGCCTAGGCCCTAGGCGATTCCCACAGCATCAGACTCGCGAATCTCAACTCCCATCTCTTTAATTCTTATCGAATAAGACCTAAAAAACCAATTCCCTAATAAGAATAAGATATAACATGCAAGAATCAAAACAGACCGGGGTGCTCTAACTGGCACTTCCATGAATCATATCTTAAAAATAAATCCATCATTACAGAACTACGGGACTAAAAGCGGTTCGTTAACAAAAACATCTATTTTTGCAGGAAATATCTTCAGCTATGGTATAATAAGTATATAATGATCATGAATGGATTACACAAAAACAGACCGAGGACAGTTGACAAAAAAAAACAAATCTAAAAGATTACAAAACTAATAACTAACCTGAATACCAAAGTATTAACATAACCTATTCAGATATAAACTTAATTCAGTAAATGCAGATTGCAGAGTAACTAATCAAATCATTACATTTTTTCACCAAAATGCTCTAATTTCCAAAACTAAAATTATTCCTTCAGGCTTCAACATCTATAACCATACTGTTGCACCAAATCAAGTAAATAATACCGAAACAAGTAAACTATGCACAAATAATAAGATAAACGTACAGTGAAAAGGATGATCGCGACGACAGATTGAATAGCTTGTTGAAGAAGAACACCTTTCACAACAGTTCGTTTTGAAACCAGATTCTTATCATCCTCCTCTTTCTTCGAATGCAACCGATATTTCTCATTCGATCCAAATAAGACATAAAATCCTGAATACAGCCAGTACACCACTAGCGGAGCCACCGTCCCCAAAAACTCATCGGATAATTTAAACTCCATAGACTTAATTAGTTAATTCTTCCGGTAACGGAAAAAACACTATTTACACACACGGAACGGCTGTAACGATATCAGGATTGTAACGAAACCCTAACCTGAAAAAAAGACGAGAAAGTATGAAATCGGGAAGTGAGATGAAGGAATCGGAACCTTTGTAGAGTATGAACGATCAACGGCGAGGATTTGCAGAAGAAAAGAGGCGATTGCTCGTTGAAAAGTGAAAACGACGATGTGTTTAAACTCACGAAAAAGTCGTTGCTTCCATGAGAACTGTATGGGGGAGTAATATAGTGGGGGAGGGTGTTGTGGCTTACGGTGGTCAATTAATGGTGTTGACGACGTGGAGTGATCTTATTGGTTTAAGTAGAAGGAAGATTATGGAATCGTTGGTTTGCTGAAGCCTGCCAGTTCGACGCCACGTTTGACCACATGATATCAACAACTCAACATGATATTTTTTTTTTATAGGTAACTTTCATTTTTAAGTGGCAGTCATATCTTCAAATCGAAGATCTGAACCTCTCAACCTGATCACTACGTTGTCTGAACCGGGCCCGCGGGTTCAGAACGAGAGGCTTAGGCTATCACCAGGAAACCATGGAGCCTGCTGCCACTTGACAACAGTTGCGCCGCTACACGGGCCAAACCCCGGTAACGTAACGCACTCCGGACTAAAACTCGGGTTGGCTCGGACTCGAACCTGCGTGGGCAGGTTGAGTCTTCATCGCCATAACCACTAGACCAAAGCCTAGTAGTTAACAATTCAACATGATATGAATATCAAGGGTGTCGGATAAAATATCATGAATGATTAAGGTTTTTTAACAATATTGGAAATTGGATTATTAGTTGTTTAATATTCTATATTAAATAACAAATTGGATTATTAAGGTTTGCTTCCTGTGACATGTCTAGTGGCTAGTACATCATTTTGTGGCGTAGGGTTTTTCAGATTTTTGTTTTTTAGATATTTATTGAATCTTCGTTCTTTAGTTAGGCTAACAAAGTTGGCTAAAGAGGCTTTTCATGGGATTAGAGTGTAAGGACACCAAGGCTTCAAGCCCCTTGAAGCCTTTAAAATAAAAATACATAAATAACCGAAAAATTAAAATAATAAACCACTCGTCGTCATTCAAAACCTATTTCTAAAAATCTCGCTTTTGTATTTTGGACTCTCGATAAAATGTTAAGCCATCGACCAATGTTTCTTAAACACCCTTAATTTTTTTTATTTTTAAATAACACCTTTCAACTTTCCAAATTTTCAAATATACACCTCAAGTTTGTAAAGTTTTAAGTTTACCCATTGACAAAATTCTCAACTCTACTCCTCAAATTTTTAAACTCATAAGTTTACACATCAAATTTCGTTTTTTTTTCTTTAACTTTTGTATATTCGTTTTAAAAAAATTGCTTTTTTCCTATTTTTATTTTGCTTTAACTTTGTTACTAACTTTTTAACGATTTTTTCGTTTCAATGTTAACTCCTATTCGCATCGTAATTTATTTTTTTCCGATCTCCAGAACCGATTCGTGAAAATTCATACGTTTCTTGTACGTAATTAGTCACGGTATTGTGACCGTCGCAACGTACGTTACAAGGTTCTCAAGTGGATTTTTTTTCCATTTTTTATTATTTCTAAAGTATGGTCGGATACAATATTTTACAAATAAATTAACAAGTTAGTCTCTAACTCACATGGTAAGATAAGTATCACCTCAACTTACAGGTGTCAAGACTAGAGAAAATGTGTTTTTTTTCCGTAACATGCGAGGCGTCATACTCTTTTTTATCTATGTTTCATCTTCAGAAACAATTCTTTTATGTACTTAATCACGTTAATATCACCGTCACAACGCACGTAACGAAGCTCACAAGCGCGCATGTTACCCTACAAATAATTTTCTATAAATGTAATTAACCTAGTCAATCATTGCATATTTCTTAGGTAACATGCTTAACCTATTTTTTTTTATAATATTGTTTACATAATGTAATCTTTCAATTATATATGATAAGTTATAATAATAAATAAAATTCGTAAAGCGTATGGTTCTATAAAGAAAATTTTATATATTAAAATAATATATTTTTTTTCAAACAGTCAATTTTACTACTTTTAACTTTGTACCTTCATAAAATGCATAGTTTTTTAGGTAAAAAAGGTAACTAAAATCTTATCATATCATAAATTAAGTATATTATATCTTTAAACATGGAGAATAAAAACTTGAATTATTTACACTTTGTTAATAATCCATGTATTGTTCGACAAACATTAAATAAATGGTTTAAATAAACCCAAAACTGTGTTCCTGGTGGTATATTAACTGTTAAGGTAACATGAGCATAAGCTTACACTCCAACTTCAGTTCCTGGAACTCTCTTCAAAAAGTTGAGTTGTGCTTGTTTGGTCTCTTCAGAAAGTTCAATCAACTTATTCTTGTCAACCTTGAGCTGTGAAGAGAGCCAAATCAGTGTCAAAGAAAACAACTAAAACAATTAAACGCGTACAATCTCACGTTTCTACATGCTACAAAAGGGTTTGGCATACCTTATGCTTTTTGGCACACAAGTAAAACCCTGTGGCGGTAAATACAGGCCGTGTGAAGTCAGCACTAGCTCGACGTGAAGGAGGTAATGATGCAATAAACCGCTCTCTGTATCTGTAATTGAATCACATTTAGCCATGCAATATTCTCATATAACATATACCAATTAACCAATAAAAAAACTAAAAACCGTACTGACTTACAGTGATAATCCTTTCTGAACAGAAGGAATAAGCCTAACACATCCAAATTGAATAGCCAATTCCCTAACATCAAGCTTATTCCTGCAATTCATCAAGTGACAATTCAAACACAATGATGATATAAAAAACAAAGATAGACGAACATACTTGATACCGATTCCATTCTGCATCACATTAAAAGATCTAATGTAAGCCTTCTCAGACATTCCACTCAACCTTATTGCAAGCTGGCGATCAAATAGCACTTGCATCCTACAGTAATTAGGCATACATGTTCATACTTAGTGTTATCATTAATCAGTCGAGAAAGCAATAACATTACATACACAATTCCATTACAAACGAAAACTGACTAGACTTAGTCAAAAACTTTCATCCTACAGTAATTAGGGATAGATAATCGTTTTAATAAAGGTTGTACACAAAATATTACCTCTCATACATGTTCATACTTAGTGATTATCGATAATCAGTCGAAGAAACAATAACATTACATACACAAATACACGATTCCGATCGAAAACTGATTACGAATTAATCAAAAACTTGCACGTACATATTCGCAGCGATCTCTAGGCAGATGATAGATTTGCAAATCTCTCCCTATAATCACCGAACAAAACATCGAGGGGAAATTAGGTCAAATAAATCAACGGAAATGAAGAAACGGCGCAACAGGAGTGTAGTACTTACAATTCCGGCACTGGATGAATCAAATTGAAGATCGGAAACGCGACGGAGCTCAGCGGCTTTACGGACGACTTGTTTCGATTCCGAAAGCCCTAATTTCCTTGCGTACTCCGATAAATCCATTTCGAATGAGAGAGAAACTGTTGATTTAGGTCTTCTGCAATTGTGGTTGCGAGTGATGGAAGATGATATCCACGAGTAACCATGGCGGGAATGTCTAATCTGGTGTATTTTCTAGTTTTCGTTTCGCGCCATCTGAAAAACTCAGACCACGCCATTTTTGCCGTGTATCCTTTTTTCTTTTTATTTTTGAATTTAATACTTTCTCTTACCAGCCTGTAATTGATATTTAAAATTTAAGTTTTGGCGCTAAATATCGAAGAGTTTGCTACATTTAACAAAGAGAATCATTGCACACATTTTTTTTTCTTTTGTGCTTTAATAAAAAGATAATGTCTAGAGTATTCGATCTATGTGGACATGGTATTCTCCAAGGCCGAGCTAGAGACACTTTATTGTCTTAGCTTTTGATACACCGTTTATAGTTACAAGTTTCACTCGATTATTCGATCTATGTGAATGCAGTATTCTCCATGGCCAAGCTAGAGAGACTTTATTGTCTTTGCTTTTGACACATCGTTTACAATCAGATAAAGTTATTTTATATTATAGTTAAACTAGGGTTAATTACTCGTTTCATAAGATTACACTTGTCTTATTCAGATTTTACCTTTCTTACATTCTAAATACAAAAAAAAAATATTGGTATATAATTCACCTCTTATATGAACATATGATAACCAGTAGAATGAAGAACTCACAAAACAAAACAAACAAAACCCTAGATAAAAACAGATAATTATAATTTAAGACTTTAAATGCATAAAAGATGATAGTGATTTTTGGAATGCGGATACTAGTGGGTTGTGAAGGCTTATTGGGCCTGAACTTGGGCTTCGGTTTTGGGCCGAATGAAGAAACAAACGAGGAGGCCGGCCCTAGTGACTTTGGGCGTGTTTAGTTTCCTTGTTGCCTAAATTTGTTAACCCTAATCTAGACTTATTTATAGAATGCTAAGTAATTGTAATCTTCGAGCACCCGTGGACGTATGTCATTTTGACCGAACCAAATTACTTCTTGTATCGTTATTTGCTTTATGCTTTTATCGGTTGTGCACGTGTATATTTGTTTCCGTTACGTTACCGACTCTGATTCCTAACAGTTACGGCCTGCTTGGAGGAACAAGGTTAAAAAATTAATAACACAACACTACATCTGTTATATGAAAATAATAGAAGTGAAAATGTCATGAATTTAATCAAATTTCTATGCTGCATGCTAGAGGTTTTCCTGGATGCTGATGAATCATGAATGTGCTTAGACTAAGGCAACCTCATACAAACATAACATCTAATGTAGTTGCAAATCACAAAAACCTTTAGAACCCATTTCAAAAGAATATGGGATTTTGATCCATACTATGAAGATGTCTGTGTGGATCCTTCCTCGGTGTCGTTCCCTTTGACTAGCTGTAGAACCAGTGAATCAAGTTTACATATATGCAAAAAAGTAAATAATTTCATATAAGGCAAATTGCAAGAAAATGTGAAGAAATAATGATATTTTACCGACACATGTGCAACAAACCTTTTAAACTATTTAAAACCAACTAGTCATTTTATACAGGTAAACTACGAACTTTGCACTTTTTCCCAATTCTAGCAGCAAACTTTAAATTGATCAAAATAAAAATCAACTTAAAATTTATTTTACAGATTTTACCAACAAACCTCGTGCAGAAAATTGTTTTTGTGAAAATAAAAAAGAAATTTGTTTGAAAAAAATGATCTTTCTTTAAAAAGGAAATATTTATAAATAAGGGGTCCCCTCAAAACTTGAAAACTATCATACACATATATACACAAAATACAAGTTTTCAATGCATAAGATACAATGCTCTTAAACACATTTTGATATATATGACATTTTGTAAGTTCCGAGGGGATTATGAAATGCCCGAAAAGAAAATTTGCGTGGCGCTTGGTTTAAAGAAGCGCGAGGCGCTTTGGTAACTAAAGCCTTGGTGCGTGTCTACGAACAACCAGATAAGCTTTATTTACAACCAAAAGATGTGTCTCTCTTAACTGTTTTACCTATCAACCTGTATATCAAGTAAAGCGTTCATAAATTTCTTCATCCCTTTGGTTGTTTTTACATACAAACCTCCTACACACCATAATTTTGACCAGAACTACATGAGGCACGCATTTTTGACCTGATGCGTTTTCTTAGCGTGTCGCACCTCAAGCATGCCTTTTTAAACAAAGACATGACATATACATATATAGTAAATGACATATACATATATAGTAAATGACAAATAAGATGCCATGTCATCACTTTATATAAAATAAGTATAAATTTCTATTTTACGTCCAATTTAAAGTTGGTTGCTAAAATGGGAAGAAGTGTAAAGTTCCTCTTTTGTGAAGTTTGCCTATTTTTACCATTTAATGCAACAAATTGCATACATTGGAAAGAAATGGCAAATATGTTGATTTTAATGGTTTAAAAATATGTTACATATGCTGCACTCATTTTCTTGAAGTTTTCCCTTCGTTATATTATGAGAGAGGAAGTATACCAAAGAGCCGATTTGCTCATAAGCACCCATTACTTTCGTGTTTTCTTCCTCCTCATACCCGATTTGGAGTATCCATGGTCCATTCACTGACCAAAATGCCCTTCGACCGGCCCCCTAAACATCGTGATTAGAGAAAAATATGAGTCCCATCCCAATATGTGAATGCTTTATTGCACCAAAATGTGACAAACTTACACGTTTTTTCATTGTACGTAATGAATTATTCTTTTTTCATTTAATGCAATTGATCAAAAAAGGTGGCATGGCAACAGTTTTAAACGGTGATAGCAGGTCAACTGCATCAAATTGTAATAAAACAGAAGCTTGCAACATCAAATGGTAAAAAAATTAGTTCATTACATACAATGGCAAAAACATGCACGTTCTTTACATTTTGGATTTTAATAAACGCATTAATACATACAAAAGTACCACATAATTATAGAAAGGGAGGTTGTGATTAATATCACCTGTAATGTGATTAAGTAAATAGCTTCCAATGCTTGGATACGGATTTCAGGATCAGTAACTGGTTCACGCTCAATTGAGAGTGCACTTCCTAATTCAAGAGGCATTTTTGAAGTATCTTGTTCATTATACACCTGAGGATGCAAAAAAAATCCATCTTTTAAAAAAAGAAATAAAAAAATAAACCCATGTCATCAAAATTACAAATGTCATGCCACCTTGTTTCCTGCAACGTGTAGAAGTAGAGCAGGCCAAAGGAACTCTGATATCAATAGCAAATTTTGTAGCTGATTATCAGCTTCAAAACAGCAGTTACGAATAGTGCCAGATACCTACATAAGTATAGTTTCAGATAATAAAATGTCCAATAATAAATAAACGTTCAAATGTTCGATGTAAACATTATTTAAGTACATTAGCATTTCCTTTAAGGGTTAATGTCATAAAATAGCAATATACTTCTAGAGGTGGTCTATTTTGGTACTTATAACTTTTTCTGATCTGTTTTAAATTTTTAATAACTAACTCTAAGAATTTTGAAATTTGAAAAAGGTTATATTGCTATTTTTTTGACATTTTCCCTTCCTTTAATGCAACATTTACTTGTTCAAATACCAAATTAAAATTATTCAAGCATTTTTTTCTGAGTTGTCCATCCTAATTTTTCTCAATAATATGCATGATATGATTACGTAACAATATTACTGAACATACCCCTTTCTTCCGCAATAGGCTTGTAGAATCAAACTGCCGGATAATTTGTTTCAAGAGACCACGTTTAGGATCTAAAAGAAGTGTTCTCCCTGCTTTGTTTTTTGAAACATTTACAAGTATGGAACCAACATGTCCAAATGGATCATCTGCTCAAATACAACAAAGAATATATAGATAAATTTAAAGAAAAAATACACTTACTGAGCATCATTTTAGTGTTTTACAAGGTATCAGAACCATTAATTTCTAAACAAAAAAATGAAACAAGATATAGAATTATAGATAAGAAAGGTGGACCTTTTTTCTCACTAGATGAAGTACAAAATGATCTCACAAGTTTCATGACATACAGCCCCTGCACCTTATCGTCTCCCACCTAATTACATTTTCAACATAAATAATTAATATTTAATTTATCTATGAAAGCAGTCCAAACAAAAAGAAATAGAAGATCAGAGAACCTGAAGCAATGATTCAACACCAGCATCCAATTGTGTAAGATTAACAAGAAGCATGACCAATAGTCCAGTGATTTCACATCCTTGTCTGTATAATATATCCATTGTTGTTTTAATTAATCCTATTTCAATCATCTTTGCTGCCAAATCAGAATTTTGTGACAGATTTACAAGAGCTTCTGTTGCCAGTTCAGATACCTCCTGAAACATGATACAACTCTAATCAATAATATGAAAAAAAAAAAGAAAGTGCAAACCTAAGACATGAACAACTTATTCACCTATCATGGCTGCTAGAGGTGTTCAGAAACCGTTGAATCCGACTGTACCTCCCAAACCAAAGCAAGTCTTCCGGTTTGAGATCCAAACGCTTCAGATCAGGGTTTGTTTTTCGCGGCTTGGCGGTTTTACTGACAGTTCAGTTCCATCTGGAACTTGAAACAACCGAACCCGTCGTTTAACCTTTGTTATTTGTATATTTCTTCTCAATTTTGGAATATGTAGTTATGTAATACGTATTTTAATCATGAACCATCTTTATCATTTTAAAAATTTTAATACAAGCTAATGATTTTGATTTTTTTTTTTTAAAAAAACCAGTTAAAACCGCTAAACCGCCAAACCAAACAGTTAAGCTGCCAAGCCGCAGTTGGCGGTTCAGCCTACAATTTTTATCAAAACCGGAAGAACCGGATCATGAACACCCCTAATGGCTCAATACACTTCATCATATTATCATCATAACCTAATTTATCATAAGCATGACAAACAAATTACTAAATTAGCACCTTTTTTTCGCCTAATAGTAGAGACAATGATGGAAGCACGGTTTCAGAGTAACTAGCAAGGGATTGTAACCCTTCCTCTGACCCGGTTAATCCACGGACAATATCAACAGCTGCCTTCTTCACCTAATCAATCATTATACACAATATACAAACTTGTAAGTAACGATGCTCGACTGTGTATACTGTTTCTGATCGAACCAATTGATTAAAGTTTAGCGATGAATATAGCTCAATTGGATTGTAATCACAAGCAACGATAACAGGATCATGTTAAACACACGTGTCTGTAAATTAGGGTTTTAACAGCATGTAAATGATGGAATTGAACTGACTTGAGGAGAAGTAGACGATAGGAAACCGATAAGTTCTTCCATTTCATTCGCCATTTTTGCTGTTGGTTTTCTGGATTCAATGAGAAACACGGTTAGATTGTGCGGGTTCAGCGCCGCCCGCTTTTCTGGTGATATTTCTCCCCCTTTTTCCTGTTTCACGAATAACTTTGTTTGTTTTATTTTGGAACATTTCATTTTTTTTATTGAAAGATAAATAATAAACAAATATTAAACTCTTAAACAGGTTTCTGTTGCCATATGTCAATCTTATTAAAAAGGAAGTAGAAAAAAGTCGAAAAAAAGGGTTGTGTCTCAGAGTCCTTTTTTAAAAAGGAAGTAATTTTTTTTTTATTTTTCTGAGTTTTTTAATGAAATAAAATACAAATAAAATGAAAAAAATTTATGTTCATAAGTTTTTTTTTAATGAAAGAAAGTGAAAATAAAAGAAAAAAAATATTTTTAATAATCTTTCTAGCTAACTTTCATCCTAAAATTGACAGATTTAGACATATTTTTCTTAAATAATATTACCTTCCACATTGTTCACTTTTTTATAACTCTGGGACATGAAATTATATTATATCTTAATCTTCAATCTATTTTCTCTCTTTAATTTCATTTATCTTCTGTTTTTTTATTTTTCTTCTTAATTATCTTTCTCATATTTTCTTTCATTTATTAAACTCAAGAACACAACGCAAATAAGGATGGAAAAAGGGTGGGTTTTTTGTGTCATACATGGTTGTAGAACCTTGTTTTACATCCAGCCTAATACTTGTCGGGTATTTAGCTGTCTAATATCGAGTATACTCATTTGTTTATTTAAGATTACCTGATATCGAGTATATCTGTTAGTTTGTTAAATATTTATGAGTATGGTGTGGGTAAAACAAGTATGCATGTTTCTGGTAATTGTGGGGTATCACCAAAACCCGACGGGCAAATCCTAAACTTGTAACATTTGGATCCGGCATTAGATTAGTTTTAAATAATTCCACGAGTAACAAATAATAATACCAAAATACATTTGCTTTAGTGGTATCCACGAGTATTGTATGTTGTCCCATTCCTAAAAGTTTGTGAATTCTAGTCCCGATGTGGACAAGTGGTATATAGATTTAGAAGTAAATTTATAGTGCGTGAGTTTGCGTTAAAAAAATATAACAAATAATAATTCGAATTAGGTGTAACAAAATTAACTTATTAATATATTTCAAACAATAAATTTAATGTTCGTCGTTTAATTAAATTAAATATCGGTTAAGCTAAACAAAATTACAGTTTTCCAAAAAAAAAGGCGCTTTCTTCATCCGTCGTAATCGTTTCATCTCAATCTTTTCACTCGTCAAAAATTGATTCTCTCGCACTTTAATACGAAAACGACAATTTCACACACAAAATCAGAACTCTAATTAGCGCTCGGAATAAGATCCACACTCGGAAGGAGGATTGGTGAATAATTTTCTCGATGAAACAGGTAAATTTAGTTTTATTTGAACGCATCTGTTAATCAAGTGAAGTTAGTGTAATCTGATATGATGCATAATGTTCTCCTAGATCTTATGAATTTGGAGAATTATCTGATTTTATACCGATGAATTCGTAACAGATTAGGTTTAGAAATAACTGAAATGTTACCGGAGAGAAGAGGAAGCTAGTATGATACTATAATCTGATATGTTGCATAATGTTCTCCTAGATCTTATGAATTTGAAGAATTATCGTGATTTTCTGCCGATGAATTCGTAGCAGATTAGGTTTAGATGTAACTGAAATGTTACCGGAGAGGAGAGGAAGTTAGTATAATACTATAAACTGATATGTTGCATAATGTTCTCCTAGATCTTACGAATTTGAAGAATTATCGTGATTTTATACCGATGAATTCGTAACAGATTAGGTCTAGAAATAACTGAAATGTTACAGAAGAGGAGAGGAAGCTAGTATAATACTATAATCTGATATGTTGCATAATGTTCTCCTAGATCTTATGAATTTGAAGAATTATTGTGATTTTATGCCGATGAATTTGTAGCAGATTAGGTTTAGATATAACTGAAATGTTACCGGAGAGGAGAGGAAGTTAGTATAATACTATAAACTGATATGATGCATAATGTTCTCTTAGATCTTATGAATTTGAAGGATTATCTGATCTTATACCGATGAATTTGTAGCAGATTAGGTTTAGAAGTAACTGAAATGTTACTGGAGAGGAGAGGAAGCTAGTATAATACAATAATCTGATATGATGGCATGATGTCTAATGGTCTCCTAGATCTTATGAATTTGAAGAGTTATCGTGATCTTATACCAATGAATTCTTAGCAGATTAGGTTCAGGTATAACTGAAATGTTACCGGAGAGGAGAGGAGTTTTTGCTGGTTCAGATCTGATTAAAGCTGCTGATCATAGTGGTGACCATGGATTACTGGCTGTTCGTCGCAGCAGGAGGTCTGGACGCAGGAGATTGTTGTTTTGGATATTCTCATTTGCTGCTCTCTTCTCCATTTGTATCGCTACATTGGGATTTAAGATGTTCTTCCATGGTAATTCATTGTTATTTTTGCTACAAGTTTTTTACCAAGGAATAAGCTTGAAGCTGCACATCATTTGGTCACTGTTCTACTTAAACAGTAATTTGCATAAAACAGATGATAACTAGCATTTGAATATGCTGTTTTTAACCTTGAAGTGGTTTATAGACCTTCAACCCTGTGGTCCAGTTTCTGGAGTCCATAATGATTAAGGGAATGCGTTACTGTGAGTGGTAAGTTTGAGGACATTGTGTGATTTTGCACTGCTCTCGATTACTGTTTGGTAAAAAATGTTTTGTAAACCCCTATCTTTATTTTATGTCAATGATTTCAGGCTTTGGCCTCCAACATTGTGGTACATTTTGATATAACATAGACATTATCAGCTAAATAAAAGGATAGATTTTGCTCTCTTAGGTGATACATGAACTGAAAGAAGCCATTTCTAGACCTTTAGAAGTTGCAGATCCTTTAGTATATAGTCAGTTTTAAAGTTGCATTGCCAGATAAATTGTTTGTTTTGTATCTAGAATCCTGCAATACTGATATTACTAAACTATATTGATGTATATATCATCCTTGTGCTATCTTGATTTGAGATTCACACAAGACAATACTGCCATTTTGTCTGTAGATTGCATATAATTTTATTACATTCTTATATTTTCTTTGCAGGTGTAGAAGAACATCAAAACATTTCATCATCAACAGATGTAAAAGATGATTCAATAGAATCAAATACCGTGGAACAACCAAAAAAGAAGCTTCGTAGGGCACGTAAGAGTTTCTTATACTGTATACTCTACTCCTGTTGAATTAACGATAAAGTCTATCTCAATTCTATTTTTTAAAAGATTTATGCCTAAAATACATCATTGGCAATATAATATATCACCATATAAAATATGCTTCCACCTAACATTTCCTTGTTTATGAAAATCCTAAAATTTGGGTTGTTTTACTCAACATATCTTCTTCATCTCCCATTCATATTATAGCATTCAAAATTTTAATTTTGCATGCTTGCCCCCACTTGGCACTATCATTGATTTCTTATTATATTCCTTTTGTATTTCATGTTTTAGGTTTTTACCCCTGCAAAGTTGAGTTAAAAGACTCAGTTGAAGCACTTGCTGAGCCCAAAACCTTTTGGAACTTTGTAAAATTTTCATTACAATACGTTAGGACAGAGAACATACAATCCCATGCAAATCATATTACTCCCAGATTTGGAGGTCATCAAACGCTTGAAGAAAGAGAACAATCTTTCCATGCAGTCAATCAAACGATTCACTGTGGGTTTGATGAGGGATTTGAAGGAGTTCCAAACACTTGGTTTGATTTGGACAAAGAAGAGGACAAAATGTATATGAATACTTGTACTGTTGTTGTATCATCCTGTATTTTTGGAAGCTCGGACTTTTTGCGAAGGCCAACTAGCAAAATGGTATTGATAATTTGATATTTTATGATATTTTACCAGTTTTAATTAAATAATGATTGGTGATTCAAATAAGGATTCCCCTCATGATCCCCTTTCTAATTCATCACAATTACTAGAGGCGCCAATTTCAATCCATTTACTTGTGAATGGGTCGATTCAGGTTATTTTATGTATCTAACTGGTCAAACGGGTAAATTAGGGGAAAAAAAGCTAGCTTTGTACGAAACTGGTCAATCAGCTGCAGCATTTATGATGCGCAAATTCTTCTAAATCATTTTATTCACGAAATTAGATTATCATTAAAATAGTATAATTTTTTAATCATATTTCACAAAGTAGCTATTTTTAAGAAATTAAAAGAATTTTGAAAAAAAGATGTTTCGGTCAACCCAACCTGACCGGACAGTTTTGGCCCGTACCAGAATAATACCCAATTTGATCCGAACTTGTTTGACCCTTTACCCAGATTGCCCGACCTACCCATTTTGTCACCTCTAAAAAACTAATGAGGCACGAGTTATGCCAAAATGTCTACTACTTAAATACTGTGATTCCGTGGTGCTTGGTTGTTTATTTTACCACTTAATGGACGAATAATGCAAAAAAACATCTCACTCTTTGTTATTATTATGTAATGATGCAGATCAGTCAATACTCAAAGGAGAACGTTTGCTTCATTATGTTTGTTGACAAGGAAACACTTGTAAAACTTTCAAAGGAGGGAAGTATTCCTGATGAGAAAAGGTTTATTGGGTTATGGAGGATAGTTGTTGTAAGCAATCTACCATATGAGGACATGAGGAAAACTGGAAAAGTGCCAAAGTTTTTGTCACACCGTCTCTTCCCATCAGCCAGGTGATCCTCAAACTATGAACATATCTTATGGGGTGTTCAGATGTCTGTTTTGAAACTGGTTATGTTATATTGAATAGTTAGAATCAGATAATCAACTATAATAAGACGTGATAGTCACATAATATAGTGTGTGGCAAGTTCTAATTATTTGATGAAATAATAGATAAAATTTACAAATCAGCATTTTTTTTTTCAAGTTCTATGAAGTGTTCACATTTAAAACATGACAATTTTTTTTTTCAACTATAATTATATGATAAGCTATTTGCTAAAAAGTTCTTTTACAACATGATGCAAGAGATGGTATTTGGATGTGCTTATGGTGTTTGAAGTTGTAATAATGAGAGATGAGTTAGTGTTTGGCAAATTCTGATTATTAAGGCATTATAGATAAAATGGCCAAAACAAATATTTTTGATGTCTTGTTTGTTCGTTATAAATTCTTTGTTGACAAATCCTTTTAATTTTTTTATTCCTATATAAATCCAGTTATTATTTTTTAAACTAACAGAGAAAATGTGGATATAAAAGATGACAAATAAGTTAATTCTTAATAGTCAGCTTTGCAAAGCTGCAATAGGTATGAAATCGATTATCCGATTACTGACGAAAGAGTCCATGTCTCCGATAATCAAATAACCAATTTAATAACGCACATCCAAACACCCCCCTTAGTAAATTGTAGATGGTCTTTTAATTTATAGAAATTATTGTTTTCACTTTTCAGGTATTCCATTTGGCTTGATAGCAAGTTGAGGCTTCATACAGACCCAATGCTGCTAATTGAATATTTTCTATGGCGTAATAAAGCAGAGTATGCAATTTCAAACCACTACACTCGTCATTGTGTGTGGGATGAAGTACAACAAAATAAACGTTTAAATAAATACAAGCACACCGCAATCGACCAACAGTTTTTGTTTTATCAATCTGATGGTCTGCATAAGTTTGACCCTTCTGACCCGAATAAACTCCTTCCAAGTTGTGCGTATCACTGGTATTTTATTTTATTTCATATTTTGGAGTCTGTTTTCTGATAGTTGGATTTAAGACACTAATTCTATCTTCTTTTTTTTGTGTTTGTGATTGCAGATGTTCCAGAAGGTTCAGTTATTGTTAGGGCTCATACACCAATGTCAAACTTATTTTCATGTCTTTGGTTTAATGAAGTTGATCGTTTTACTTCACGCGATCAATTGAGCTTTGGATATACTTTCTTGAAGTTGAAAAGAACGAACCCTGATAAACCGTTTATGCTACATATGTTCAAGGTAATTTGGCTCTAGAAGGTTATACTAGTACATCTAATATCCCTTCAAATTTAAGACATGTTTTTAATATGTTCTTTTTTTTAAACTATATGTAGGATTGTGAACGCAGAGCGATCACAAAGCTATTTCATCATAGGAATCCCTGACTGATGGCCCGCTAATGTTTACGGGTTTGTTGCCCTGTGCTGTAATGCTCCAAGGTTTGTCCTTCATTCTTTTCATATAAATAATTATTATGTCAAGAATGATTACAGAAGTTATATTATTTCAATAAAAACCCATATATTTTAATAAAATGATTTAGGAGGTTTTTATGCGTTAAAAGTACACTTCGGGTAACATTTGGCCTGTTTGCCCTATTTTCTTTTAGGCAACCGCATAAAAATGTAATCAGCTATTTCGGGTAACACACTTTGTTTTCACCAGTAAGAAGGTTCAAAACTTCTGAAATTTTGTATTTGGGGTAATCAGTGGCGGAGCTTGAAGAAAAACGTGGGGAGGGGGGAACTATAAAATTTCCGGCCGAATACGTATAAATGAACACTACTGAGCGAAAGGGGGGGGGGTACCAAACCTCCGCCCCTGGGGGTAATCTGAACCCGATTACTGTCAAACTGATGCTGTGGCAGCTGATATGCTGGTAATTTTGACCATGTTGACTTTTTCTTCGTCCTCGTGGGGCCTGCCAGTTAACTTACAAGTGTACCTTAAATGAAATCTTATTGAAAGTTTGAGCCATATAAATCAGACCAAAGTTTGTTATCTATTTATGCAATTCGACATTTCCTTTTAAACTAATTATTTGTTTTACATTTTTACCCTCATAAAGCATAACCCGAATTGATCCACTCATAACAAAATGGGTCAAAATTGCCACCTCTATAGATATACGACACATTGACTATGGGTGTATAACATTTTTTTATCATCCTGCAGTTCAAATAAGCTGGTTTTGATCAACATGGTTTTTGAGGCTTTTGTTGTATTCCCAGTGAACAGACTTCTGCATATATAGTGAATATCCACTCCTCCAAAAGATAACAAGGTAAGTAACCTTTAGATTCCCTGCATAAGTGTGTTGTACTTTATGGTTATAACCCGACTTTTATTTTTATTTTTTTTAAACGGCGTATAACCCGACTTCCTATGTAGTAGATTAGGGCCATTTCGAAGCGCAATGTGAAGATGGAAGTGTAGTAGATGGTGGTTGTAATAGAAGAACCACAAAAACTTATCACTAAGATTTTTGTAATTGCAATAAATCTAGATTGTTAAGATTTAAATTACAATTTTTTAGAACTTAATACAAGGATCAGTTTTTTTTTCATACTAAATAGAAAATTAAAGTATTTATGTACTCTTAAATTGATTGAATCTAATTTGAAGTGAAATTTAGTTTAATCTAGTATATAATGAAATAATTAGTTTTAGAATACTTTTTAAACGTTTTATTAGCTTTGTTCTTAATTATTTCAAGGTTTAGTGAAAAGACAGTTTAGATAAATAGTTTTATCAAAATGACCATTTAAATATTTTTTTTCATTTATATATAGATAAAAGTTGAAGTTCTGGAATCAAACATACATAGTTTTATTTTTAATTATTTCAATGTTTAGTGAAAAGACAGTTTAGATAAACTTACGTCTTAGAGTGTTTAAATTCGGATATCTCAAATTTCACATAGTTGATTTTACAATTCGAATATGTATCCGAAACGGATATATGAAACAATAAAAAAAAATTATAAATATTATATTTTTGAATTATAAAAACAATTAAAATTTTACTACTCTAATAAATGAAAATCTATTTAGGACACGTGTTACTCTCTAGTTACTCCTCATCTTTATTTTTCATGCCTCTCTCTCCTATTAAATATTATATTTTATATTTCTCTCTCCTATTAAATAATAATCTTTATATTATTAAATTTAATTACGAATACTTATTATTTAATTATAAATAGTTATTATATCTTCAATCAAATTAACTTAATATGAACTAATATTTATCAAATAAATTAAAAAATTAATACTCAGTTGAAAAAAAAATGTTTTAAAAACTAACTTATCAGACCTTATAACTGTCACGACAAATTACAATGTTTAAAAACACATTTTGACAATTGTGTTTGTTAACAAATTACACGATGTAATATATTGGTTTATTCAACCCGTGTATTACACGGGTTTTTAAAAATATAAAATTTTTTATTACTAAATATATAACCTAGTTATACATATATAAATATGATAATTCTAGTTTCGATACAAAATCATTTAAATCGGGTATATATGATATTTTTGAATGGGTTTGAAGAATCGCAGTGGTCGTCGTTTCTTATACGTATGGGATAAAACTAAATAATCTATACTATATAATAAATAAAGGTTTTCAGTGCTACGCGTCGCCTTCATATTGATTCTCATCATTTTTTTCCCGCCTTAATATCTTATTTAATGCATTTCTATCCCTTATTATAAGAAATTTTGAAAATTAATTATGTAACTTTTATTTCAATCAAATAATAAATGAAAGTCAAATTAAATTAAATATTAACGTATTTTTGAAACCCAATTATATATTAATTTTTACATACTTTGAGTTTGTTTCTATCCTTAGTATACGTAATATATTTTTACACTTATAAAATATATATATAAACATTTAAAAATTTTATATATTGATATTTTTCAACCTGTGTGTAGACACGAGATCTAAACTAGTTAGGTTATAAAAAGGGGTAGAATGATTATAAAGTAACAAATTATTTAAATCGGGTATATATGATATTTTTGGTTCTAGTTAGATATATATATATGATATTTACCTATGTTTGTAAGGGTATATATGAAAATCTCCTCAAATAAATCTTAAATTTCACTTCACACCTACAATGACATATATTCAAGATAAAACTCATTACATTTTCATGCATTTGTCTACTTGAATTTTGAAAATTAACAAAGCCAAGAAAAATAGTGTGAAACAATCGTATATATCTTAAAAAGAAAAACCGAACAGTAATTGAATACATAAACATAGACAATGAAAATAAACAATAATAGTACGTGAACATCATTTGTCATCATACAAGGAACATCTTTTCATCAATAAGAGTTAAGCATCACGGTCTATTTTGCATTCTCGCGGCATAACCGGGAATCGTTTACGATCAGTACAGTAGTTATAAATCGTGAACTTCCTACGAACCCAACGAAGACGACGCCATTGGTAATCATCAAGATCGCGATACTTCTTCTGGTCCCACCAATTTTTGCCTTGAGTTGCACAGTATCTGGCATTAACGGACGATTGACAACCATCGATATGGAAGTCCTTGTAGTCAGCCACAAATGGCGCCTTGGACCAGTTGGTCTTCTCTAACCCACCCCTCGTGGCCCAGTCGTCGGCGTTCCATAAACTCGAGTATATCTTCATGGGTTGGTTTGAAGGGGAACCGGAGTCCCAAATGCTTATTGTTCTTGAACACCCTTATTGGAATGTCATCGACAAAGAACCTGAATAATATGATCATGCATAAGTTATATGTTCACTCCATGTAATACTGTTCAATCCGCAAGTTTCGTCCTTAAGTTTTAAGAACCTTTTATAAAATATTGAGAGAGTGGGTCTTAGAGCAACCGGTAATGTTGCTGCTTTGTGATCTTACAAGCCGTGAAAACAAACTCTTGCACAAAGTATAAGGTAAGATTACATACATAAGATAAGACCGAGAAGCGATCTGACCCATCCCCGGACCATGCGTCAAGCATCGAGTTCGTCCTTTTTTATTTCAAATATTGAATTTAAAGTGTTGAAACTAGAAAAAAAAAACTTTTAAACAACACAACTTTTAACAACAAAATAACCAACTTTTAGCCACTTGAATTCGCTATTTGAGACATCAAACATCCTATTTTTATAATAACAATAAATTAACAATGAAAAATATCCAATTTTTAGCCACTTAAATGAATTTGCAATTTAAGCATCAAACATCCTAATAAGTAATAACAACGAAAAAAAAGCAAACTTTTAGCCATATCGTTTTATAATAACATTTTTTTAGTCTATTGTAAGTTAAAAATATTCTAATAAATCATTAAGAAAATTAATTTTTTTTTTGGATGGGGTGCGTAGTTGGCCGGCAAAGCCCATTTGGCTGGCGTAACACCGTGGTCTTATTGAGCCGAGATGTGGAGACATAGAGGCGTATTACACACTTTGTGACACGTCGCCTATTTTAACGTGCCACGTCGCGTAATGTGTTTTTAGTGCACACTTGTGCCATGTGTCAAAATTTACATCACTCGTTCAGTCCATGTTTATAGAAAAATATAAATAAAAAGTCAATGTTAATTAGGATAAAAATAGTCAAAAATGTATATTTTAGTGATTTTCTCAATTAAAAAAATGTAAAGTTTTAAGTAATTACTAATTAATACTTACACAACTTGGTTGAGATTCCACAAGACCGAGTAGGAGTGGAAAGCTTTAGTAGGATCAAACCATAAGTATATACGTTGCTCCCGGTCACCTTTACCACCAGTGAACACATTTGTTTGCAAAATGTATGGTTGCCCCGTCCGGTTCCCTAAGAACTCGAAATCGATCTCATCGTGCTCCGAGTTTTGCGACGCCAACTGTATTTCCAACCACATTAACTAATTTCATTCATAAAACATATACATATTGATAGAAAGATATAAAGATATAACATGTGGGAATCTTTCCATAAAAGCCTAGGACGTGAAAATTATTAACTATGATTTATCGACGCGTTTACCGAAGGTTGTTATATCTGTCGGTAATTTCCGATGGTATCCACCAAAATCCAAAAAAGTAATTTAAACTCGATTTTAGTGAATTTTGTGGGTGAATTTCCGACAAATTGGTCCGTAGGTAAAATCAATTTGTAATTATCGACAGATCATCGACGGTGTCCACAAAAATCCAAAAGAGTGATTAAAAAGTTGGATTTTAGTAGATTCTGTTGGTGAATTTTCCAGAGATTGGTCCATAGGTAAATAACCAAAATCCAAAAAGTAATTAAAAAAACTGGATTAGTGGATTCCGTCGGTGAATTTGCAACAGATCGGTCAATTTCCGCCCGATAATTCACCGACGATGCACACCAAAAAAATATTAAATTAAAAAATTGGATTTTAGTGGATTCCATCGGTGAATTTCCGACAGACTGGTCCGTATATAATTTCCATCTGGTAATTTCACCGACAATGTCCATCAAAATCCAAAAAAAAAAATAATTAAAAAACAGGATTTCAGTGGATTCCGTCGGTGAATTTCCAACAGATTGATCCGTCAGTAATTATCTGTCTAGTCCAGTTTTCTAGTAGTGAAATACATACATAAAAGGCGGTGACAGTGCCGGCAGAATCTCCGGGGACCATTTTAATCCTCATACTAAAATGGCCAAAGAGGTAGGAGCCCTTGGACTGAAAACCGGTACCGGTGTACTTGTCTAGTGACAGCTGGATATGTGAACCGCCGTTGAGGTACTTAATGTGGTCAAACGCCCATGTAGGGACATAGTTCTTCCCAAACGGCACCGGCACCGGCTTCTTTGGGGCGGCTCCGGTCACTACTCCGGCGAGAACAATGACTGCTATTATATAAGTATATGTCCATACAACTTGGGATCTTTTATTACCCATATATATTCTCCTGCAAGATATGTTAAATATTAACATGAATAACATCAACTTATGTTGTAAATTTAGTTAGTTGCCCATTTTAGATTCATTGATGCATTGTGTTGTTGTGACACGTATGTTATGAGCTGTTTGGTGAATTGCAGAGATCATGCAACTTTCTTGACTTTATTATGCTTTGGTTTTATTGATTATATGAATTAAGGGTCTAAATTGTGTCGGGTTTACGGATGGTGTGTTGGAAGATTTTGGATTAGCATGTTTATAGATTGAATACGTGAACCCAAACATGATTTATATATCTATTTGTATCAAAACAAACTTAAAACTATGTTGTGCGCGTTCGTAACTTGTTTCGTGTTAGATTCATTTGATCTTCATTTGTGAACAGGAGTAAGACTTGGTGAATTGGTTAACTACTACAACCCTGATGCATTTTTTTTATTGGTATCTTTTTTTTTTGAATTTTTTTGGTAAAGAGATGACGCGACTGATTTAGTAAAGAAAGAGATGATACATTTAGTAAAAAAATAACGGGAGTGAGGTACATTTGTAGATTGTTTATATATTCTTAAGCTTGCCATAAATCTTGGAAAACTTAGTTATAGAAAATTAAACGTGTATCCATCTTAAAACTTCGTATATTGAGTAAAACACATGTATTGTCTACTTATAAAACTGAAATTAACATACTAAACGTAGGAAGTCAGCAGAATACGACATGTGGTATGGGGGTCATGGGTATAAGGATCTGCGACATATTTACTCACATTGTTAGTTGATTACACACACATACACAACAATTTATATGATTGTGTAATGTATATAATAATTAAGCAACTTATATTTATACGCACATACATAATTACGCAATAAATTGTGTATTGACATTAAAAAAATTGATTTTTAAAAGGTATATCAATACTATACTTAAGTTAAAGAAAATAAAATGTTCGATGTTATAATGTAATTAAAAAAATTAATTTCGTATAAAAAAGTTATTTACGTTTAAATAAATAGGAAAACTAACAAAAAAAAAACTCAATAGTGATAAACTATTCCAATTTCTAGTGACACAACTCTTATTTGAACATAAATCATCCATATTTAGAAATCCAAATATATAAGTTTAGAAAACCTTACCTCAAATATGGAGAAATGCACCTCTTGATTTTCCTTTTGCCAAATTTAAAAGATTTATCTTTAACCGTTTCTTATTTGGTTCTTTGCTAGGAGAGTAGAGTCTCTTGCTTAAATAGTAAATACTCACCACAACACAATGAGGATGCCTACCTTTGAGGCTAGGTCACACACCCAACCCAACTTTTTTAATAATCATTTTGATGTAGTTTTAAGTTTTATCCTTGATTAAAACTAAACCATCTCTAATTGCTCCTCCTAAAATTTTCTATATATTTTTACAATATAGACATAGAGACTTAAATTAAGACAACTTTCACTTTTAATATCAATAACAGTCCTAGTAAACTTTTTTAATAATCATTTTATTGTAATCCATTGATGTAGTTTTAAGTTTTATCCTTATTAAAACTAAACCATCTCCTCCTATTTTTATTATATAATTTACTATATAGACATAGAGAGTTCAAACTATGGTCGATTAAGTGATTAACCGATAATAAATCATACTATCAATTTGGTCTTAACGATCCTAACTTTAATTTTTGTTGTCAATAACAGTTCTGATAACATAATCATCATAAATTTATGTTCTAGTTAGGTTTACTAAAAATGGTCCATTCCATCACAGTGTGCACGTGACTTGCTCCCTTCCTCCCCTAGTCGTTACCCAAGCAAGCATACTTCAAATATTATAGATTTTAATATTAGTTATGAAACGTATATGTCAAACTATGCGGGGGTTTCTTTTTGTCTAGACACGCATATTCATGTTGTCACACACGTGAGTTTCACAATAAAATTTGTAAAACAAATATATCATATATAATAAACAAGTAAAATGGAGTGACACATGTTACTTTCTGGTGCTTTCTCAACATGTTTTTCCGTCTCTCTCTCCTATTAACTATTAATCCAATTATAGATGCTTATTATTTAATTATGGATAATTATGGTATCATTAAGTAAATAAATTTAATATGAACTAACAATTATCAATTATATAAAAAAATTTAATACCCGATTAAAAAAAGTTTTAAAAATTAGCTTAACAAAATTTATAACTGTCACGTTAAAATACATTTTTAAATACATATTTTGACGCGCGTATTTGTTAACATATTACATTATATGTGTAATACACAAGTTTATTCAACTAATGTAATACATATGTTTTTAAAGACATAAATTTTTATTATTTAGTATATAACATTACATTTATTCAGCCCGTGTAATACACGGGATTCTAACCTAGTAATATTATGTATATTTAACCAAAATCGATTATATAAGTTACTAAAATATGATAAAGATGGTTTATTAATAATATATATATATATATATATATATATATATATATATATATATATATATCTACACGCATGGTTTCAAGTTTCGGTCCGTCATGGTTTAAAAACCGAACCATCAAGGAAACAAAGCCAGTCGTCGTGAGAATCAATTTCATGATAAAGTTGTAAGAAAAAAGTAGGGCAAATGCCATAAAAAACCAATATACTTTTTTTTTGTTTTTTTTTCACAAAAGTCACTTGATAAATTTTTGCACGTAAAAAATCAACATACTCTCTATTTTTTTTTTCCACAAAAGTCCCTCGACAAATGTTTGCTCGTAAAAAAACAATAAACGTTTTTGTTTTTCTCACAAAAGTCACTCGACAACTATTTAACCTAGCTAATGAATTGGTAAAAACAAAACAAAGAAAATCGACCGACTAAAGCAAAAGCAAAAACAAGCAATTCAATTGCAAAACCATTTGATTGCTTCTGTGTTTTCATAGATTTTATAGCTATTTTTACAAAATGGATTTAATTTGATTACAAATAATCTTTTTATAAAATGAATTTGTCAACAGATTTCCTTTGTCTTGCTTCTGCCTGATTCATTTGCTAGAGTAATAGTTGTCGAGTGATTTTTGTTAGAAAAACAAAAAAGTATGTTAGGTTTTTATGTGCAAAAATTTGTTAACGGGCTTTTGTGAGAAAAAAAGAGAGTATATTGATTTTATATGTACAAATAATTGTTAAAGAATTTTTGTAAAGAAAAATAGAAACTGTATTAATTTTTTATGTCATTTGCCCAAGAAAAAAAGAAGCTTACGTTTAGGTGAGTATTAGAAATTATAAAAAAAAATATTTATTTATTATTTTTTTTTACAAATATCGAAGGGATCACGTGATCTTAAAGATGGAATGACAGATGAAACTACTTTTTGGGTTGAAGTCATCTACGTTGTACGCCTTGCGAACTGGGATCTACCTGTAAAAACTTGTCACATTACACCATATGAAAACTAAACAAAAGGATAAGGAATGTTCAATTACATTAAATTTTAAATTGATTTATTAGGCTTGTATATCATCTAAGGCGTCAAGTAATATTTTTTTATAAAGAAACTTAGCTAATTTTAGTATCATCGTAAAAACGGATTGTTGTTAACCTCGTCATAGAGGGGAATTTTCGTTCAAGAGAATAACCAAAGAGAAAGTAAGCGAGTATGGTGAGAGAGTACATGACTTCAATTCTCTATATGTACTAGGTACTATTACCTTCCGTTGACATCAGACATTGGGGCTCAAAATAGTATAACAAGTTTTCTTAAATAGTGATTGACTTAACTCCTGTATTTGCAATCTTAATTAAAGCCCAATTTTCATGTAATGCTAGCTTTATTCATTTTAAACTCTTTCTCACTTCATCCATGGAGAAAACTAATCCCCAAAAATTTACACGTCCGGGTTATATACTAAGCAATTAATGCGGAAAAATATCAGTTATCGGTCAAGGACCGATATTTGAGATATTGGTTCTCATGATGGGATATCGGTGGGTTTTGGGCAGAAAAATGTTAAAAAAGGGTCAAGATTAGTAAACCGAAAAACTCGGTGAGACAACCGATATTTTGGAATCAAAATCTCGGCGATATCTCGGTAAATATCAACGATAATATTGAGACCGATATTTTGCATAAGATCGATAACCAATATATCACCGATATTGACTGCATAAGTTATATATAAACTGATTATTAATCTAGTAAAATATAATGTCACACGGAATGCTAAGAGCTCGAGTAAAGAAGAGGTTAAACGAGGTTGAGCTTCACAGAGCAAGCTTAATGATATCAAGACCCTAATAAAGCTCAAGTCAATCACTATTTAAGTTAAACGAGCCAAGCTTCAAGCTTAGGCAAACTCAGGTTCAACTAGTTTCCATCCCAACTAGTGGAGCATGAGATCATCTCGGCTAAAGATCGAAATAAGCCATAGGCTCGTCGTTTGAGTTTGCTTGGTGAACAAGCATGTTCGATTGAAACGACTGTTTATACCATATGGCAATACAACAACTTACAAGCTCAATCTAAAGATCAAATGGCTTAAAAAAGCCTACTACTACTACTACATATACATACAACAAAACAAGAAAAATGGTTAAGGGATGCGCAGGTTGAACCCAGGAAGGTCAACAACATTGCAATTTTGGTTGGTCGACAAATATTTGTAAAATAAAAATCCAAAATTTGAACATTATAAAGGTAACTAGCAGGCAGATTGGTTTTAAAACGCGAGGCGACCTAAGGCGCAAGGGTTGGGGCTTTAGGTTACATAAGGCGTGCCTCAAAACAAGAAATGTGCGGCGCTTTGATTGAGGGGCTTTTTTGCACTTAAGGGCTTTTTTTGGTAAGTTTTGTTGCTGTTTTGGAGTTTTGGAGGTGGTAATAACTAGTAATCTTAGTTATTTTCATGGTTTATTGTAATAATTTCCTCTTTTGGGTGTTTTAAATGTTTAATATCAAGTAATATGTTTAACATTATTGGGAATTTAGATGTTTAACATCAGTTAATGTGTATATACATAATTTAAATATTTTTTTATAGTATGTGCGCCTCGCGTACGAAATGTCCTGCGCTTTTACGCTTTGCGCCTCGGATTTAGACCTCGTCGCCTCGGTGCGCTTCTCGCTTTTTAAAACCAAGGCAGGCAGAAGATCTCAAACAAAGTGACAACATTCATATAGAGAGTAACAAAGACCAGAATTTGCAGCATCATTACAAAGTATAAAAGTTATCATAGAAACTAAACAGGCTGCATATCCATAAAAAAGGTAAAAAAAAACACATAAAAGCATTACCCTTGTTTGCAAGCTATGATCGCGGTATCTTCTACTTAGAAATCATGCCAGAAAAGGGTAAAACAGTAAAACCATCATCTCCATCAGTCACCCTTTCTCCTAAAAGAGCACCCTTCGGTGAGTCTGGCCCGACCACCGGTGGGCTGGCATAACACCGTCTGGCAGTTTCCACATACTACAACCGTTTGAGAGTGGCTAAACACAGTGGTTCTGTACATAAAAAATAATAAAGACTAAGAATTTAACCAACTAGGTAACCAATATAAACAAAAATAAATAAATTTGAAAATCAATACTCACATGTTGAAACAGCCTTGGCACTTGACGTCCTGCACGAATCAAAATTATCAGAACCCAAAACAAAATTTGCGGGTTCGAGTTTAATATAAACAAGTTCAGGTCGGTTTTGGGGCAACCCACAAACACGTTTACCTAAACAGGTCATATTCAAGTCATCCTTGCAGGTTCTAAGGTTGACCGGTCCAACACGATTGTTTTTTCTTTTTTTTAAATGTATTTTATGTCCTAAACTAAACTTGTTAGGTAATTTACACAAAAATTTAAAACTAATGAAAAAATAAGCCTAAGATTTTATAATTTAAATGTAATTGTTTCGTCTACATTTGTAATTTACACATATTAACATGCACAAGCCCTGGTGTCAATAGCGGCTATAGCGACCGCTATAGCGCGCTACATAGCGTTGCGGTCATATGGCGCTATATGGTGTTTAGCGACCAGATAGCGAATATTCTGTAATTTTTCCATTTTATAATTTTTTTATTTGATAAATATAAGTAGCGTTACTAGGTGAGCCGGAATATGAAGATTTAGATGATTAGTAATAGCATATTGATTATAATTGCTCAATAGTTGAACGTAAAATATTTCTTAAATCTTCTGCTAGTTTATCGCTAAACATGAAATTGCGGGCGCTATTTCATCACTATCGCTACGTAGCATATAGGTAGCTTGACACTATTCGCTATTTACCGCTATGTGCACACGAATTAAAAAAATCAGGTTAAACAGTTTGTGTGATCATGTGTGTTACTCCGGTTATGTGTTCTGACTTGATAATCGATTTCGTGTCAAATTTTTGGAACCCGAACTCATCCAAATGTTTGCAAACAAATGTCTAATAAGCGTCTACATATATCAAACACATAAAACACAAAACTTAGCACCCTGGAAAAAACCCTAATTAACAGTTATTCAAATTAATTTAGAAGCAATGATTCAACTAAATTGAAATGAAAAGAGTACCATGAAGAACGAATTAGGAGACTGAACGAGTCGCTTGAGCTTATGCTTCCTCTTCTCCAAATCAGCAGGTGGATTCAACAAATCAACATCGTTCGGTAGAACCTGCAATTATTAATTACTTAAATCTCTAGATCGAAATCGAAAAACATAAAGATAGATGTAATTCGAAATCGAAAAACTCACCATCTTGTTGGAGATAACTCAGCCGCCTGGCGAAAACCCTAAGAAGATTACACGAATGGGTGTTTATGTGATAATAATATATTTGTTATTGGGCTGCTTTTATTTTCAGATGGGCTTTTTTATTTAAAGGCCCGGACCCATCATTTGTTTTTCTTTTGAATAACGTTTTTATTCTAATAGTTTTAATTTTATTTTTTTTTAATCTTTCTTGATTTATTAATTGTCTTAATCAATTTGCTTTTAAAAAAGGGTCATTTATATATATATATATATATATATATATATTTTGAACGACAACATCTAGATATTTTATGATAATTGGGTTTTCCCGGGCCAACACCTAGAACATCTAGGGCAGCTCACCCAGAAGGAACCCCCAACAGTGTAAACCCCCTGACTTGGCCACAGACCTTTTTTTTGCTATGACCAAGATTCGAATCCAAGACCTCCACAATAAGAAGTCTTGGGGCTACCATTGCACCAAATGGCCAACGGTGGTCATTTATATATATCATCTTCCTAAGTTCATTTATTACATATTTACCTAACCCCTAATTTTAATTACATATTTCCGGTTACTAAAACCTATATTTTACATATTTACTCAATTAATTTAAAATTACTTATTGAATTACTATTTTATCTTTAATGAACCAATTAAAATATTATTTACATATATCCCCTTACTAAATATATCAATTTACATATATCCCAAATTTCAACCGAAACCAAGTCGATGTTAACACGAACATATCGAACGCTAATAAATTCAATTAGAGACGAATTTTTTAATCGTTAACACAAGATTTATTATTATCACGACTGAGATCGCCCTCTCTAAGATAATAGACCAGGTAACCATAATGAAATAATTGGTTTTCCTCTTCACTGTCCTCCTAAAAGAACTCAACAGGATCTACACAACCCTATGGTACTCCTTCCCTGGGTCCGCATGCACAGGATCACAACTCCCACCTTCCATCTTTTTCACCACAATAATACCTTTAATTTCTTTGACATGAGCTGCGGCCATGGCCTCCGATTGCGTACCTTTTGCGTGTCTCAATGAAACCCCGATGGCGATATTTCTTTATATACAATTTATAATTTTGGGCCCCCCAGAAAAAATCAGGACCTGAGCGGTTGCCCACTCCGCACATGCTCAGGCCGGCCCTGCCTCCTGCCTTTGTCGATGGAGCTTCCTGCGTCGTCCCCTCCAGCCAGAGCTCCTCCAGCGGCGTCGATGGAGCTTCCTGCCTCGCATCCTCGTCGATGGAGCTCCTCAAGACGTTGTTTGGTTTCTAGGTATCTATCTGATTATTATTAGGTTTAATAACATAAAAGGGTAAATAGGTAATTGTGTAAGGATCGGGTAAATATGTATTGATTTTTATGGTTGGGTATATATGTTATTAAGAAGCTTAAGAGGGGTAAATATGTAAAAAAAACTCTTAAAAAAAGCTTAGGTGTGAAACACAAGATTTGAAGGCTGCTATGGATCATTTCTTGATCTGATGTGCTTGATGGTGTTTGGTGGCCGCTGAAAAACATGAACATAAACATGGTTAATGAAAAAGAAGATATTCTCATAATAGAATTGTCAATCTAAAGGTGGGGGTGAAGGTTTGAGTTTTAGGGTTTTTAACATAGAGAAGATGGAATGTAGTGAGCATGTTAAGGGTGGGTTAGGTTAAAATCATGTAATTTATGTTTAAAAAAAAAGTTTATTACCAGGGGTATATTTGTCTTTTAACAAAAACTTAACATAAAACTTGGATGGCGTTAGAGACACGTAGTTGATTGAGATAATTAACAAACTAAAAAACTAAAAAAAACTGAAATTGAAATTATTGAACTATAAACGTTATTTTGAGTAAACCAAAGGGACTAAAACTTAAATTTGGTCTTTTTTTTAATTAATTCCTTCCGTTTAGGGTGTTTACAGTCAGATTTAAACATCTTTGATAAAAAAAAGTTTAGAGTAAATTACTCAGAAGGTCAAGAGGAATGTTCATATTATGGATTGATCATCAGATATGAGAAATTACAGGTTAGGTACACTATATTTGGTAACATGTAACATAAAAAGTTCATATATATGTTTTTATCGTATGAAGCATACATATATATGTTTTTATCGTATGAAGCATACGAAGCTACTAGGGCGCAACACATGTTTTGGGGTAAGGGGTAAATCCATTTGCGTCATAATTACGTACAAAGTTAAATAATCACACCTAAAAAATTACACAACTTATATGATAATAACGCAACCTATGTTAATAATAACACCACATCCATCCTTTTTTTTATCAAATGACACAAAATCATTCGTGATCTGCATGCTCCAATTTGAAAAGAGGGGGGGCGGAAGCTATATTTGAATTTAAGGGATTGGTGGAAACGATGTGATGTTTTCATATACAGGAGGAACTGATATGTTTTCAAACGTCGCATCCCGTCACAAGTTAGTTACCCTTAACTAATTACAAATACACATACGACACTAAACTATAACTTTATAGTAGTTCCATATTTGACCCGTGACTTTAATTGGAGAGACGATCGACATTATCCAACATGTTGACCAAAGTCGGATTAGGCCTTTAACCGTGAAATTAATATTTTATAACAAGTTAGTCTAAATTTCACAATTATAAAAATGACCTCATACCAACACGTAACAAACGAGGAAATTATTTATATTACATTGACTCAAGTGTTACAAATATATTACACTAAAAGTTGGCGATGTTACAATGTTTTCACGCACACGGTTTTTGAATTTATCACCGTAAGGGCTCTGTTCACAATGAAATGAAATGCATACACAAATCAATTAACTAATTAATGACAAGAAGAAATATGGTGACATTAAGAAAGAAAAGAAGGATAACATACCTCAATGGATTTAACATAAGGTTTATTTAGATGCTTGAGAACCTCCTCAGCTTTCTCCCCTAGTAGTATCAGCATAGCAGAAACGCGTGGCCACGAACACATACAATAAAATAAAATACAACTTTACATGCGCCATTTAGAAAGGAAGAGTGAATTGAGGTGGAGTTCTTTACAAATTTACCATGCTTAAATAGGCTCTAGTGATGGTGTTTTCTTATTATTTAATATGTTTTGAATTGTATCCATTGACCCAGTTTTATAAAATCAAAACAATTACATTCGTTGACTTCATCCTACACAAATATATGTATTTTTTAGGAGGTGTTAGACATAGCTCATTTAAACACCTTTTCTAATTATTTATACTTTAAAAAAGTTAGAAAACCATTCTTATAGTAGCCAATAGTATTTATATATTTATTGTATCTTCTATATTTGTATAATTAGAGATAATATTGTTTGTATTCTTCCTTATGTATATGTAGGGTCATAATTGTGAACGAAGATTATCAACTATCAATACTATAAACACTTTTATGATATCAAAGTCTAACCCTAAAATCACCCTAAGCTGTCGCCGATTATGAAGATAGTGACGCCGCCGATCCTCAAATGATCCGTCAAAACATGGAAGGGGTCGAGTAATACCATTCATACCCCACCTTTACACTTTTAGCATGCATATAAATACCTAACTTTAGCATGCATTAGTTGGTTGAAAACCCTGTTGCACACATGCGTAGATAAGAGCTAAGAGGTTATGATAGGAAACTAGTAAAATTAGCTAGGATTTAAATATAAGAACCATACTATACGAGAATGACTCTTATCATCGCGACACATATTGTTCAAAGATTTTACCTAACCTTCTTCTACACCTTTAATTTTAATTATTGATTATCTATTTTTGTTGATTGAAAAGATATGATTCTCATCTGAATTGAAATGAACTTACAAACAAGTATATATACAAAATGAAGAAAAAGATTAAACTAATTTCGCCTAGCAAACTAAGCGAACCTCACAACAAGAAACCAAAAGAAGTGAAACTACAAACTTAATAGTTTCGCTCTCTAACCAATAACCCACCCCCCACCAAGTTGAAGGTGCTTTAGCTCTAACTTGAGAAATCAATTTGAAGGATGAAAACGAATAACTTGAAAAAGTTGATGAAGAACTTGAAATGTTGAACTTAAGCTTTAATCCATAACTTAAACTTGAGCTTGAAACAATAACTCAAACTAGAGCTGAAATCCATAAGTTGAACTTGAAAATGTCGATTGAAAAATGAATTTGAAAAAAATGAAAGAATCAGAGAAGCGAATGTAACTAAAAAACGAAACTGAGCATGACACTAAAGAACAATTTCACCTGAACTAGTAAAACAGGCGAAACAAAGTAACAAAATGAAAGAACGAAAAATGAAACTGGAGATGTTAATCATCCAAATGAAAGTTAAAAGATGATGAAAAACTGCTAATAATGTGAACAGCAGGTGAACAAGATGAAAATGAATAGTGGAATTGAGCAATTGAATTGTTTTTGAATGAATTTCTTTTTTCAAAAAAAACAAAAAGGAAGAGGAAAGATGAGATAGATTGAATGGAAACAAATACGAACACGAAAACAAAAACAAATGTAGATGCGGAACAGAGAACGAGAGTGAATGAACAAAGCAACAATCAAATCGATTGATTGCAAAACCGATTGAGAAAAAAATGAAAACAAAGAATGAAAAGATGAGGATGAATTAGATTTCAAAAACGAAATCGAAGAAATTATGAACAAGATCATAATGAAATCGATCAACATATCGATGAAGGTGAAATTCAATTTCCAAGAGTGGAATTGAATGATCAATCAATCACAAAAGTGATTGACAAGTGATAAAACGATCACAAAATTGATTGTAATCAATGGAACGAGAATCCGGATCGAAGAGTATAGCTCTGATACCATGTTAACTGAAAATATACGATTCTCATTCGAATTGAAATGAACTTACAAAGCAAGTATATATATATATATATATATATAGAGAGACACAAAATAAAGAAGATTAAACTAATTTTGTTTAATGAACTAAGCGAACCTAACAAAACAACAAGAAATCAGAAGAAGCGAAACTACAAACTTAGCGACCACTAACACTTTTGTGGTTCTAACCTCCTCACATCAAATTTATATCTATATCTATACTATATAATAAATAAAGGTTTTTCATGCCACGTGTCGCATCCATATTCATTCTTATCATTTTTTTCTTTTAATAATAATATATGTTTAAGGAACACATTTATTTTAAAATATTCTTTATTATTAGAAACTTTAAAATCTAATTATGCAACTTTTATTTTCAATCAAATAGTAAATGAAAGTCAAATTACATTAAATAGTAATTAACGTATTGTCGAAACCTAATTATATATTAATTTTTACATATTTTAAATTTTGTTTCTATCCATAATATATGTAATACATTTTTACACCTGTAAAATATATATATAAAAATTTAAAAATTTTATATATTGATATTTTTCACTCTGTATATAGACACGAGTTCTAAGCTAGTAAGACATTATAAAAATGTTAAATGAGACTATCCTAAATAAGTCGCACCTTTCACTGTTAACTCCACGAAGGGGTTTACCTCGTATTAAGCCAGAGCTTGTTTTTCAATTCAAAGGGTACCAAAATTCATGCATAAAGTACAATCCAATGTGCAAATATATCACTAAATTAAAGTATATATATTTCTTGTATCAAGCAAAGAATTAAAAAAATGTGAGATGAAAAAGAAGATTTAGTCAAGTTGTTCTCAAGGACAGTGATGGCATATCTACCTACCGTTAAGAAGATTAATGATTTTTTTTTGCCCATTCTGACCGTTTAAAAGTGGATTAAACTTGTTTATAATACTAGAAATGGTTACTTGGCATGCAAGTGAAAGAAGAAAAGATGTAGAATATTTACATCAAGGAAAAGCAAGATTAGTTTCTTATTAGTGTAACATAGAGACTTTATTAGTTTCTTATTTGATTGAAAACGAGCCAAGTTTTTACAAGGATTCAACTTGATTTATTATCCATCACTCCATGGACATCGCATCAACATGGTCGTCTCTAAAATTTCGAGTGCCATGTGCAACTTTAAAAAGTACCCCCCTTAATATAAAGTTATATATGAATAAAAATCATAAATAAGACGGTCGATTTTTTTTGTTCGGTCGATTGAAACCCTAATAGTTTGAGTGATTGTTGAATGTCGATTGAAGCCCCTTGTCGCGTCTCCTTAAATTAAATTAAAAATTGTTAAAGTGAAGAGAAATAACAAATTTGTCTAAATCTTTAAGTTAATTACACATATAGTCCTTATATAGGTGAAATGACATACTTGCTCTCACATGCCTTGCACATAACCTGACTTAATAGAAAAAAATTAACGTCCGTTAATCCAAATAATGAAACTTGCAAGCTTTTTTAAACATAAAATACATATACTGTAATATCCTTAAATAAATGACGTAATTGAAATTTGATAATACTTAAATAACATAATTTGCTATAACTTCTAAAAAGTAATTTTAGACATAGATTTAAGATTTTGTTTTCTGATATCTTAAGACAATAAAATAGAAAGATGAAAATCAATAATATATCTGTCTCTATATATATATTGTATGTTTTTGTATATAAAAATAGAAAGAAATTTTTTTAATGGCAAACACACACCATCATAAAATCTTCTTTTAAATTCGCCTATTGCTTACTTCTTGGGACTTGAGCCAACACCATTTTAGTGGGAATCAATATTTTTAGAATCAAACCGAATAATGAATCAGACGCATTTGAGGTTCATTGGTGGGACCGTCGGACTGGATTCAAGAACAGAATGACATAATAAATAATATAAATATTCATAAAAATAGAAAAAAAGTAAACAAATCCAAATACAACCATTTAAACATATATAATCCAAATTTAAGCAAAATAACCTAAGTTTAAACAAAGATAATCCAAAATTAAGCAAAATAACCTAAGTTTAAACAAACATAATCCAAGTTCAAACAAAATAACCCAAGTTCAAACAAAAATAAAAAAGTAAAAAAAAGAACATAAATTAGAGAACCCGGTTCACGTTTCGTCCGCTTACTCGTACGAATCACCCGTTTTTTTTTGTAAAACAATCACACAATATACAACCGGAGAGCCGGAGGTACCGGTTCCCGATCAGACCGGTCCGGTCTAGGTTAAAAAAATTGATGGAGATAAAAACATATGTCACTAGGCCAAGAGGCCATCACCACTAAAAGATAGAGTTAATGTTACTAAAACAGTCTCGTATTTGTTTTATTTTACTTTGAAAAGTTTCTCAACCTAGTTTTATTATATACTAGGTTAAAATCTCGTATATTACACGGGTTGAATAAATAAAATGTTATATATTTAGTAATAAAATTTTTATATTTTTAAAAACCCATGTAATACACAGGTCGAATGCACTGGTATATTACATCGGTTGAACTATTTATAATTAAATAATAAGTATCCGTAATTAGATTTATATTAAAAATCTAAAAATAATTTTTTTTTAATATCATTATTTAATATGAGACAGAGAGGCGGGAAAAAATGATACAAATAAACCACATAGTGACACGTGTCCATACAATTTTATTAATTAATATAAAGATTATTATTTGATATTATTATTTAATAGGAGAGAGAAACAGAAAAATTATTATTTAATGGGAGAGTGATGTTGAAAAATAAATGTGAGGAGTAACCAGAGAGTGACACGTGTCACTCACGGTTTTCCTTTATTATAGAGTATAGATTCAATTTGGGAATATGTTATAGTATGGTAAACAAGTTTTTTTTTATTATTTCATTAAATTCACTCATTTTTTTTTAAAATATAAAAACTATTCAAATTTCAATATCATTTCATTGTTAGTGAAACCAAGTGAATTTTTTTTAAAGGATTTGTTATCATTAACCGGTCAAAACTAGACGTTGTGATTTTCCAAGTACATATGAATACGAATGAGAATAATTTGTTTGGTTATATAAAATTATATGAATTTTTATTTAAGATGTTTAACGTCAACAAAATAAAAAAAAATAAAAAATAAAAAAAAATCTTGTATACGTGTGATCATTCATCGTTGTGTTAGTGTTAGTAATAGAGGTTTATAAAAAAAGCCTAATTTCCTAAAAAAACATTTTGAATTTTCATGAAATATTTACTCTTTGAATATAAATAAATTGGATCACAACTTTAAGTATATTTTTACCTTTTTTTATAAAAATACTTTTTTTACCTTTAACGCACACTTTTAAATCTACAATTATACAAAGTTATATAAAAATCAAAATAAGGAGATACAAGTTACAAATTCCTTAACTGCCCTTCTTGCACCAATGAGATAGCAATTTAAAGTTTTGTTTTTTTGTTACATCATCACCATTGAGACCTCATAAGTAAGACATGCATACACCCTGTGAAATTACATCTTCATAAACCAACTACACTTTTCTCCCCTCTAGTTCTGCTTTCTTGTAGTTTGACTCCCAAATCATCGTAAAGTTTATATTATGAAACCGAGTTAGAAAGTTCTGATTTCTATCACTGATATTAGGTGTTTTCATTCAATACCTTAATTAGTAGTGGGGATAGTGTGTTTAGTGTAGGAGTTATCCATTTGGGAACTTAATATAGGCACTTATGACAAAATCAAGATTACATGATTTTGGTAATACCAAGTTGTTGTTTTCTTAATTGTTGTTCCAAACATTTTTTTTCAATTCAAGTGACAGAACCAGAAACTTTTAACTCGGGTGACAATATAATTTGATCGTCAGGAGGTTTAACATACCATAAACCCCTCTAGTTTCGCGTGTAGTAGACTCTTGATCTTATAATTTTGATTCTTTATCTTCAACTTTCTTCACGTAGTAATCACATTTTGACCGTTTGCCATTTGGTGCAATGGTAGCCCCAAGACTTCCCATAGTGGAGGTCTTGGGTTCGAATCCTGGCAACAGCAAAAAAATGGGGTATGTGGCCAGGTCAGGGGGTTTACTCAGTTGTGGGGGGTTCCTCCTGTGGTGGGTTGCCCTGGATGTGTTAGGTGTTACCCCGGGAAAACTCAATTATCCTAAAATATCTAGCATTGCTGTTCAAAAAAAAAGTAATCACATTTTGACTTCATTTACAGTTTCTAGCTCCACAAGGTAAAACAAGATAATGGAGAATGAGGAAACCAAATGTAGTTCAAGATATGGTAAACCTCCTTGGAATTTTAAAGGCAGGCAAGTCATATCCTATCATTCAATTACTCATGTGAGGGGTTCGTTTTCGCAATATGCACACAATATACATTCATATCGTTACCGATATGATATTATTTGTAACTAGACGATGCAGTTTAAAGTTTCTTACCATATTATTGAATTATTAATTAATACGATACGTAAGAAACTGTATGGTGCATCGTTTGCTTACAAAATGCATGATTTTATAAAAAAAATGTTTGTTTCATTACATTTTGCCTTGTTTTTGCAAGTTTTAATATATTTACCAATTACTATCCTTTAGTGCCTTGTACCAGTTTCATCTTGTGAAGGCAGATGCTAGAGCTATTATTCCAAAAGAGTTCAGATTAGTTGAAGCTTTTGGGTATTTTTAAATTTTTTTTAGTAATAAAAATGCATTTCAAAACTATGTTCTGCTTTTTTGTTAATGGTTTTTTGTATTTTAATATGAATATATATACACACACTTGCAGATACACTTTAGGAGGGTTTTTTCTTGCTGATTACACTGAGAGCCCATTTGGACCCTTTGATGAGGTTCATTTCTTATTTTAACTATTAAATTAATCCCACTTAATGTATAATTAATGAAGCAAGTTGACACATTCAAGTACATAGGATTGCCTTTTTTTAATGAGAAAATCAGGACAATAATCGTTTATTTTGATATATACTTAAACGTGACAAGATTTTACTTCTATAACCATTAAATAAATGTATAAATTCCGTGTATCCACTTTATGTCGTCGGCATATCTTCATAAGTGTCTGAGTGTACAAACTTGATCTGTTTTAAAAAAAACATAAAGTAGATACGTGAAAAAGATATTTAATCGACAAAAAATCCGTGTATAAGTAAAAGAAAATAAAATGTGAGTCAAGTTTTAAACATTTATGATAATACATAAATATGAGGTAGATATGTGAAATAGTTTCGTGTATTCTATAACTACTGTAAATGTTAATTTATATGATCGTGTTTTATTCAGCTTGTTGTGATAGCAGGACTTATCTGGAACCCACCTACGTCTCATGCGTGAGTATTTTTAGCTTATCGATGTACTTAAGCGTAGCATAACACAAGTTGATTTCATTTAAATTTTGATTATTAGAAGGTTCATGCACTTAGTTATAAAGTTAACTACTTCTAATCAATTTTTTTTTATTTCTTTTTGCAACATGAGATCACACCATGTTAAAAGCTGATATAGTTTGATTACTTTTATGGGAGAGTATAGTTCATTAAAAAAAATTATTTTTCAAATTATTTTAATAAAATATAGAGTTAATTGAATAAATGGCTTGTTTAAATTGCATGTTTGGCCCCCGGGTTTTAAAAACTGCAAACTTAGCCCAAACTTTTGAGACCTGGTTACGTGTTTAGCCCATGATGTTAACACCAATTAGTTTTTAACGGAAAGTTAACTCATATGCCATTCAAGTGACTTATATAAAAAATAGTTAAAATCATTAAAAATCAATAAAAGATGTGTAAAAATCAGTATTAATTCATAAAAAATAGTAAAAATCATTAATTTTTTTTTACTGATTCTTACTAATTTTCACTGATTTTTACTCACTTTTAAAATTAAGTTTGCAATCGTAAGTCATGTGGATGACACACAGGCTAACTTTGCGTTAAAAACTAACTGGTGTTAACATCTGAGGGCTAAATGAGCAACCATGTCTCAAAAGTTTGGACTACATTTGTAGTATTTAAAACCTGGGGACCAAACATGCAATTTAAGCAAACCACGGGGGCCATTTATGCAGTTAACTCTAAAATATATAGAACTTTCAGAAACTTGTATTTATGCTTTATTATTAAAAGTTAAGATATTTTTGTAATAACATAATTTGTGTAATTATATTTAACACATATTATTTATAAAATACAAAATGGGGATAAGAAAGTGTTCTTCTATGGCACAACCTCACCCGACATGACATGTTTCCACATTAACTAACTACATGTTTTGACTCGAACCCATTTTGACTCGTAACTAAACCCACACACAGAGTTGCATGATTGGTCATCATCATTGAGTTATATTGTTTCTGTGATTGGTCATCATCATTAAGTTATATTGTTTCTGTGACCTTTAGATGGGCTGCAAGGGTTTATGTCAACTACGACGAGGCTTGCAGGCATGGAAGAAAGGTACCCGAACTGTAGCATCACATTCGACGTGTTTTGTTTTGTTTGATCTTGTAAATTATCGTTTTTCAGGAATTCGGGCTTCCAAGTCGAGTTGCCACGCTTTCTAAGGTGAGCTCACCAATGCTTAGTTTATCGAGTTTATAATAACTCATCAAAACCAAACGGGTGTGAGGGGAACAGAGTTTGTAACTTACTGTTTATCTTTATGTCATATTTTAATCCAAGGTCTGCTCAACCTTTAGGGGTCTAAAATGGATACTATATTCGGGTCCTTGTTGGTAACATAAATATGCACGTAGCTAATATCAATGGTCGTGCGACAACTAGCCTCTATGATATTACACTAGCCTCTCCTGGTAAGTTTTTCTTGTCACATCGCACGTCGTTACTACATTTCCTCACGGATTGGATCTTGTTGTTTGGTTAGACTGTGTTGTTGTCCCTCCTTTATAAAAGACGGGGTTGTGAGTTGAATCATCATTCTTTTCTTGCAGTTTCTGTAAAACAGTTGAAACGAATATAAAAAAAATTATTACAACCTTGTTGAAAAATGCTGGTTCCGCCACTGATTATGGTAATGTTACAGTCTTAAAGATGAATCCGTTGAAGTGGATGGCTATGGGTCCGAAGATTAAGATTTCACTTCCAAGCTTTAGGTAGACATGTTTTTTTGTTCGCTTTCATATTTTCCATCAGCCTAGGTAACCAAGAAAAATTAAAAAAAAAACATGTTTGTTTCTAGCGATTGAAATGGCCATACCGAGCAAAAACCTCAGCTTCTTAAGTACAGTTGCCAGATCGAGTGCAGGTTTGTTTTCTTCTATTTTTTATATCCATATTTATAGACCGGTTTAAACCAGAAGACATTTTGCGACGATGGATTTGCGCAGGGTGAAACCTACATGGGTCGCAAGAGTTTTGGGATCTGAATCCCAAAACATGGAGCAGAATGAATTCTCAGAGAAAGGAGAAGTGAGTAAATCAGTGATGCTTTCTAAACCGATATTAGCATTCGAGTTCAACTGCCTGAAAATGGAGGTTGAACCTCCTTTTGTAGTTTCAAAAGTCTCCCATCACCCCTTGGAACATGGATTTTGATCTTCATATACTCTTGTTTTACTGACAGTTAATTCAGGTTTTCTGTTTTTAACTTTCATCCAAAAGACTAGCTATGTAACGTAACGTATAAAACGGTCAATGATCAACAAGTCAACCTGTACCAAAAAGTTTCACGTTTTGACCTGAACTCATTTGTTACCTCTACTTTCACTACAACACTAACACTCTATATCCACGAAAATTTTTAACCTTATACCGACGACTTGTCGTCGGTGACTTGTCGTCGGGATAGGCTATACCGACGACAAGTCGTCCGTATAAGGTTCGTCGGGATTGCTTCGTACCAATAGCTCAAAGGTATCGTCGGGATAGGGTCTAATTAAAAAATTCAAAAAGAAAATCTATACCGACGACATAACTCATATTACAGGAACTGCATAACACAAAACAAGCTTATATCATTGGTGAACCCGAGCATGACTCATATATTTATTATAGTTAAAAAAGATCCATCATAATCTAGACGTACCTAAAAGGTATTACTTGGAGTGTAACCCATTTATCATAATCTAGACGCACTTAAAGTTCACCTATTGGCGGCCCAAACCATGTAAACTATACTGGCCAGAGCTGTACGGTTCCCGGTCCGACCGGTTAACTTATACTTGTATTTAGTTTATTAATTTGTATTTTGTTCATCCTCATCGGAGTTTCATGTGGTGTTGCGTTCGCCCGTCGGCAACGTTTAAAATAGATACGAGATGCTAGACTATAAATTTTAGTGTGATGGTTCATTTTTTTTGAACAACTCATGGTTCAATTTATACGTTGATATGGTTGAATTTTATTTATGTGATCTAGTACCAAAATTTAGCACATGGCCACAAAATAAATAATATGAGATGAGATATAAAATTTGTGCATTTTGTTAAAATTTCATTATAAGTGTGTGTTGTGTTGTGTGTGGGGGTGGGGGGGGGGGGGAGGAGGTTAGTGTAAGTGTTTGGACCGATACTTGTTTTTAAGAGTATCGGTGTCAGTTTGACCCTCTCAAGTTTCTAAAGTTTCAAGTTTACCCCCTATAGCATATATAATCTTATTTTTCCTTAATAATTTTCGCATTTGTTTGTCTATTCTTGTTCTTGACGTCCCGGTATAATTTTTTTTTAAACGGAGTTTTATTTAATATGGCGTATATTTTAGGTTTCGTGGGTTATATCGACCGACGGTGACATGCCGGTACCTTGAAGAATGAGTCCGACACCGACTGATAAACATCGCCACATCGGTATTGTTATCTAACTGTCTTTTATCTATATTTCGATCTCCACAAATGACTCGCCGTAACTTCATACGTTTCTTTTATTTATTTAACTATGATGCTTTTTTTGTGATTAGCTACGTTAATATCACCGCCTCAACTGTTTAAGATCCGCTTCCCGTCACGGAGCGCGGGACAAAATTTATTAAATCACGTTTCTTTTTATGCATAACCACGTTAATGTCAACACCTCAACCGTTTAACATACTCTTCCCTTCATGGAGCGTGAGGCAAAATTTATAGCTCTACCTTAATTGTCAATTTTTCTAAGCCCAAAAAGTGAGAATGTTGGGCTGCCCACTGGAAAAATTTCATAATTGTTAAAATAAATTTATGCAAAACTTATTACTATATTACATGGGGTAAAGTATTCCAAATATATTATACTTAAGTTCGGGATGTTACAATCTTTTCACTCGTAGTTTTTGTTGTTCTAACGAGGTCCGGCCACCAAAGTAAAAGTACCATTCCGGATGTTACAATTCTTTTCATGGGCAGTTTTTGTTCCGACCAGGTCCACCAAAGTAAAAGAAGACATCCACATTAGTATCAAAGTTCGAGGAAATATCATAGCAACTATTTTGATCAACGATGATATTGAGATCTTTAGGAGTCCCTAAAATGTTGGATTCATCCATTGTTTCAATGTCTCTTATATAACTAGCTTTAGTCAATCCCTGTTTACGGAACTGACCACTTCCCATTTGTGTAGTTGTATGATGCCCGTACGAGCCTAAGTTCACCACCTCTCCGCCCCATTGTATCATTGATGCACTCTCACTTAAGTACGAAAACAACGAGGAGGGCCAATATCCTAGGACTTCTCCGTTTCCAAATCGCATCCACCAATCCCCACTTTGTAGCTCCTATAAAAAACACATCATACTTTATAAAACAACGGCGCGGGTTCAAATCCCACAAGTAGGCAACAAATGGATTTTAGGATTAGATTTTACCGGGGTTATATGTGTTTGATATCCAAAAGAGAGGTAAAATCTAGTTTAAAATGCATATATCCATTATATATCTTATTAAAATTACAAGTTGATGAATGATATCACCACCACACGTCACTTGCCGTGTGTACTTCCGCTTAGGGCTGGCAAAACATGTCATTTCATGTCTAAACAGGTCACATGCGACGCGGAAAACACAAGTATCAAACATGAATACAACTCATTTAATTACTCTATATCTCATGTCTATAAGGCAGTTGTATCTTTTATTTACCAAGAAGGAGAAATGATGGAACCTAGCCCCTAATTTTACTTATTTTTTAAAATATATAAAATTACATAGTTTACTTTTTATTAAACAGGTTTAATCGTGTCTTAAACAGGTTAGGAAGTTCCGCTTCTTCTTTTTTGTTTTTTATTTAAAACCGACCCGAGTCAGAATTTAGTTTCCTTTTATAACTTTGGGTATATAATATTTTATAAAATTCTGAATATGATATTACGACATTATTATTTTTTCCTACGTTTTGATATGAATTTTATTCAAAACCGAGTCGTCACAACGCGCGAGCATAACTGCTAGTTATTATTATTGTTGTTTCAATTTTCCAGATTTGGACGCTAAACACATTTGTAAATTAAAAGTTTCTACTACCTTCCGTAAAATTTTATTTACATTATATTTCTATTCTTGTGATTTTCTCTAGTTTAGGGCATATATTAAATCATTATAGTATAAAATTGTCATTTATATGGATTTTCCTCTCAAGTGGGGAGGATTCAAGTCACACTTTCGATAAAATTATGTAATTTAGGAATAGACTAATGGATGTGTTAAAAAAAAGATAATTAGGAATTTGAAGATATACCTTCCAGATAATTATGGTGAATTGATATTGAGTACCATAAAATTGTGAAATACGAGAGAAGCTTCCTCCAATTACAATCTGGTTGTTGACTTGAATAAATCCGGAGCACTTAAGATTGTAACACCCTGTTTTTACATATCCATCACTCTATCCAAAACATAATATATTTTTCAATAAACCTCCTGTTTATATAAATTTCTAATATTATATACACACTTCCATAAACTTACAGTCCAGTAGATGAAGAACCTGGTGTTGTTATCTCCATACATCTCCGGATACACCTGTTTCAAACACATTTACGTAATTTTATAGTTTTAGTATAAATAAGGGTAAAATAGTAATTATATAAGTTATTTTTAATGAAATAAATTGAAATGGGTAAGCCGGAGGTTTCTCTTGATAGCAAGTTTGTGCTGACCCCACCCTTCTTAGACCGTAGACCCCACTTTAATGTGAGATTTTACTGGGTATGTTTGATTTATCTGATAGGGGAATTTAAATGATGAAGAACTCACGTGCCAACCGGCTTCAATGGTATTGAGATTAGAATCAAAAGAACCTCCTATTATCCACATTTGAGCCTGACTAAATTCATTAGATTTTTGAATCTTTGGGTTCCAAACATTCAATGTTGCTTTTGCTCCATAAAATTCCCCATGAGTATACACATATGCATGCTAAATACAGCAACAACAATCATACATAGTAAGATCTCATCAATAGCAAAATTATAGAGTCTATAAAATCATGAAAACAAGTCATAGAATACGCGAAGGCTAACTTGGTGCTTAGAAAACTTCTTCTTCCTATAAATTTTGACGGAATTAAGTACTTCCTCTTTCTTTGTTCTTCTAATGGGGATAGTCCCCTTTGGGCATTTTCCATATGAATGCCACAATTGAGTAAGTGATGACGATGAAGCTCCATCTTTTGAAGCATTCACCATAGATGACACTTTGATGCCATCTAGGTTTATCCAGTTTGGATGATAATTTGGCCTCATCTATAAATCATTCATCATAAATTACTCTTTTAAGTCAACATGCATATAAATGCATGTGTAGAAAATGAAGCAAACCTTAATGGTATGATTTTTGAGTAAAGGATGATCAAAAGCTGGTTGATGAGAGATATGAACACAATCGATTATATCACCATCAGGGCTCTATTCACAATGAAATGCATAAACAAATCAATTAACCAGTTAACTAGCAAACGATATGTTTTCGTTAGAATTTATATCAAAATGTTCTGAAAATAAATATATATGAATGCGTATTTAATTTTTTTTCTTTTTTTAAATACCGAACATACTTTATTAGGAAAAATCAAATTAAATCTTGATTGGCCCTTCCATTTTAGCAAAATTCCCTCACGCCCACTGACACCCAGCACGGTATTCCGTGGTGTGACGGGCTGAGGTGACACTCTCACGGGGTATAACACATAGCCTAAGAAAGAAGTGAATGATAACATATGCTGATGGATTTAACCGGAGTTTATTTAAATGTTTTAGAACCTCCTCAACTTTCTCCTTGGAACTTAAACTGAAACTCAAACGTGCAGCCGTGAACAGATACAACAATACCATGAAACGAAAAGGAAACTTTACCTCCTCCATTTAGAAAGGGGGAAATGGAAGTGCACTTCATTCCATATTTGTGATGTTTAAATAGGACCTTGTTATGGTGTTTTTATTTTATTATTTTGCTAATACTATATATATATATATATATATATATATATATATATATATATATATATATATATATATATATATATATATATATTAATGACCTACTTCTTTGGCTAAAAAAGAAAACATTACATTCTGCAACTTTATCCAACCCAAATATATGAAACTTTTTTGGTGGGTGGGGAGATTAAAACGAAATAAACTCTCTAAAATAATCATTTTGAAACTGCTTATTTTCAGTGTGATCAATTTCTTTTAAATTTTAAATTATGGTTATCTTTAGAAGAAAGAGAATGATTATAATTACGATGATTATGTATTTGCACACACGTGGGCAATGGGCATCATGCGGCGCTTGTTGTCTCATTTTGCACTTCACCGCGAGCCGCGTTAGTATTTTTGAAGGTTGGTGTAAAGTCAGGTTTGGATGGGATCGGTTTAGTGTGCATGACCTGAGGTTGGTACGCATGGGTTCAGCTAGGCACACACGACTTGCAACTGTTGGTATGTTTGACCCAATGGTTGGTCTGGATGATGTCATCATGCGTGGTATGCATGCAGAGGTTGCTACTGTCTGGAGTAGTTACTACTGATCGGAATAAGAAGAGTATTGTTATTATTATTATTTATAATAAAAAAGTGACCTAACTTTTCTATAAATATATATATATATATATGTTTTTAATCTTTAACTGTGTTTTGAATTTGATGGAAGTGAAACAATTAGCTCATCCCACCGAAATCCTCCACTTAGTGTTTTCTACACTTCACTTGAAGTGGAACAAATTCACATGTTTTATGTACAATTATGGTCATGAGAAATCGCTGATTTAACACATTAGCTCACCTCCACCCAAAATCCTTCATTTAGTGTTTTTACCACTGATTAAAAGTAGAACCATTACCCATATTTTCTTTGCAATTATGGTTGTGTGAAATCATTGATCTAACCCCACCCAAATCCTACATCTAGTGTTTTTAATCATTCACTTTTAAGTGGAATAAAAACAAACACTATAATAACTTGGGTCTATGCCGATGAGGGCTATAGCGACGACATATATGAAGTCGATGTTGGATATTTTAGTGTAATTGCAGGGGCGGACCTACATACATGAGAGGGGGTTCACCGGAACCCCCCGAGTTTCAGATTTTTTTTAGAACTTTAGGTAAAAAAACTGAGGTGAACCCCATAAATAATTATAGGGTGAAACCCTATACAAATTTTAATAATTGGTGTAGTGGTTTAGGCTTTGCTATATAAACTGAAGGTTGTGGGTTCAAATCCCGTCACTGACTTATTTTTAAAACTTTTTTTTACTTGATTGCGTATGGACTGGGCCTGTTGTGTATGGACTGGGCTGTTTGACTGTTTCTTTGGGCTGGGCCTAGTATAACAACTAAAAGAGTAAATGAGGAAGCCCTGAGGTGAGGTCGGATGCTCACACTCCAACTCCACATGAGCAATACTAGTGATGTTATAATATTTGAAGTTTTGTTCACATTTTATTAAAAATCAATGGAATGTTAATTTAGATTTTAAATATATAAAAAAGATTGATAGCTTTCCTTTATTTTTAACAAAATGTGAACAAAAATTTAAATATTCTAACATCATCAGTAGTGCTCATTTTCAAAGTTGGAATCCATCCTATCAGCTAATATTTTCATATTGTGTTCTTTGGCTTATTTCTCTCTCAAGAATATTTTCATATTCTATTATGTGGCTTGTTTCTATCTCAAGAATATTTTCAAATTTAGATGCACATCCAAACTCTACCATAAAACCATAAATCAATAAATGTTTGATGTTGTAGAAAAAAAAAGCCTTCAAACCAAATTCCAGTTGGAAATCATAACTAAGAACTTTAAAAAGTTAGAAAAAGGCCTAAAATTTTTCTTCGCTTTAGTCCTCCAAAATGATTGAGCCGCCCCTCCCCGACCCGAACAATCGAACCGAACCGAAAATTTTCATGTCCGGCCCTATGAAAATTAGAGCATCTAAAAACAGTGAACCCCCTGGAAAAAATTCTTGGATCCGTCACTAATTGGATTAACTTGTGTGTAATATATATTATCATAAATATCAAATAAGTAAGGAGGTGCAGAGTGCACGCTTATTTGAGTTTATTATGATATTAGGCGCGAAGCCCCTAATTAATGGGGGTCCGGGGGCAGCGGCCCCAGTAGCGGGGTCCAAGTGGCAGAGCCTCTGGCTGGGGTTGAGCTGGAGGGGGCAAAAGTGGCACATTCCAAGTTCTAGAACTGTCACTGGCAGTTTTCAAGACCCAAAACTGCAAATACGCTCTTTTTATTTGGTTTTCATTCTGGTTCGTATTTCATCACGGAATTCAACATATCAGTGTTCTTCTCGATTTCTTATTTGTATCCGATCAAATTATTTGGGTGAACTACCAAATAGATTTGAATAGAAATTGTGATCACGCCTTTCAGAGAGTCCAAGTATCAGTCTGTTTTCTGCAATTTCATCAACAGTCGCCTTGCCATAGACTTTCTGAGATCTGTAGGTTAAGTCATTCTATGACGGCGGCATATGGTCGGGATAGCTTAGGTGGGATATGATGAAAAATCAGGCGTTATTCTAAAACCCTATGGCCAGAACATGCTCATGAAAAATTAGGCGTCATTCTAAAACCCTATGGCCACGACTGCAAATATTTCGTTCTTAGAACTTTAGATCCATGTACGGTTTATTTCTCTTGTAATGAGTGGGTCTAAAATGATGGTCATGTCATGTTTACTAGTTTGTTGTAGGGCTAGCAACACATGGGCTTCAAGGCCCATCCCAAGAAGCTGATCTGCAGGCCTAACCAAAAAGCACAAGAAAATTACAAGCCCACAACCTGAAAAAGACAAAAACTTAAAAGTTAGATACGAGAACCATTTGAATTTGAACTTTTTTTTACATCCCCTCACTTCAATGGGCATTCATGTCAAACATGTTTAACGATTTAAATAGGATTTCTTGTTGATTTATTAACAACCCTTTAGTAAAAATATATGCCAATTTGTTTTGTGATTCTATATAGCTTCCAATGTAATTTTTTCTCTAAGAAAGAAAAGATCAATTTAAAAATGTTTTGTCTTGTTATGAAATACATTATTTGCAGAAATAAAGATGGCAACGTTGTTATCACACTTTAAAGGAACGAGAATATGTTCACAAGCCATAAAATTTCACAAGTAGTTGAACACATGTCACGATATTCCGCTTCAACAGATGATTGTGACACTATTCATGTTTTTTACTTTTTCATGAGACGAGGCTTTTCGAAGTAAAAACCTTTCAATCTTTGATGAAGTTGTGCATTTTTCATTTATATGGTTTAGTAGTAGAAAGAGTAAATGAAAAATTAAACGGGACGAGTGGTTACAAAACCCACTAAACTTTATGTAATGCTTTTGTTTTCCATCACCTAGCAACTTGGTAGCATGGTTTATATATTGCTGTTGTTATAAGAAAATAAAAAAAAAATTTGTGTATTTAATTATTTGCGAGAAGTGGAACAAATACTAATATACTATGTGAAATCTTTAAATTAATCCAATAGTTTCCACCCCACCCAAATCCTCTATTTAGTGTTTTTTTTAACATTAGTCGGAAGTGGAACAATTACTAATATATTTTATCTGTTTTATATAATAAATAAATGTTTTTTCATGTCACGTGTCGCTTCCATATTTATTCTTATCATTTTTTTCGCTTCTCTCTCTTATTAAATACACTTCTATATTTAAATAATCTATACTATATAATAAACTAGGTTAGAACCTGTGTACTACAAAGGTTAAAAAATATCGATACATAAATTTTTTAGATTTTTTTAATATTTATATATGTATCTTATATATGGAAAATGTATTACATATACTAACAATAAAAAACAAAATAAATAAATATGTAAAAATTAATATATAATTGAATTTAAAAAATACATTAAATATTATTCAATGTAATTTGACTTTCATTTACTATTTGATTAAAAATATAAGTTAGGCAATTACATTTTAAAGTTTCTTATAATATAAGATAATTTAAAATAAATATGTTTTATTAGTATAATTAATAATTTGTTTAAAAAATATTATTATTGAAAATATGGAAGTGTATTTATTATGAGAAAGAGGCGGGAAAAAAATTATAAGGATTAATATGGAGGCGACATGTGGCATCAAGAAACCTTTATTTATTATATAGTATAGATAAAAGTTTTTTAGTGTCACGTGTCGTATCCATATTCATTCTCATCATTTTTTCCGTCTCTCTATCTTATTTAATGCACTTCTATCTTTTAGTTAAAGAAAATATTACTTATACTAATAAAACACATTTATTTTAAATTATCATTTATTATAAGAAACTTTAAAATTTAATTATTTAACTTTTATTTCAGTCAAATGAAAGACAAATTAAATTAAATAGTAATTAACGTATTTTCGATTGCATATTTTAATTTTATTTTTATCCTTAGTATATGTAATATATTTTTACACATGTAAAATATATACATAAAGATTTAAAAAAATTATATATTGATATTTTTCACCCCGTGTGTATACACGAGATCTAAACTAGTAATATAATACTTAAAGAAAATACTAATCTATACTATATAATAAAAGAAAACCATGAGGGACACGTGTCACTCTCTGGTTACTTCTCACCTTTATTTTCCCGTCTTTTCTCTTCTATTAAATATTATTTTTTCTGTTTCTCTCTCCTATCAAATAATAATATTAAATAATAATCTTTATATCAATAAATGAAATTATATGGACACATGTCACTTTCTAGTTTATTTGTATAACTTTTTTCCGCCTTTCTCTGTCATATTGAATAATATATTAAAGGATTTTATTTTAATTTTTTTAATGTAAATCTTATTACGAATACTAATTATTTAATTATAAATAGTTATTGTATCATCAATCAATTGAACTTAATATTAATTAACATTTATCAATTAAATTAAAAAATTAATACCCGGTTGAAAAAAAATGTCACGACAAATTGACTTTTTTGAAAGACATATTTTGACGAGTGTTTTTGTTAACAAATTACATTATATTTTATTCAAATGGTGTAATATATCGGTTTATCCAACCCGTGTATTACACGGGTTTTTAAAAATATAAAACTTTTATCACTAAATATATAACATTTTATTTATTTAACCCGTGTAATACACGGGATATTAACCTAGTTATACTAATAAAACACATTTATTTAAATTATCATTTATTATTAGAAACTTTGAAATCTAATTATCTAACTTTGATTTTCAATCAAATAGTAATGAAAGTAAAATTACATTAAATAGTAATTAACGTATTTTCCAAACCCAATTATATAGTAATTTTTACATATTTTGAATTTTGTTTTCTATCCTTAGTATATGTAATATATTTTTATACCTGTAAAATATATATATATATATATATATATATATATATATATATATATATATATATATATATATATAAGGATTTAAGAATTTTATGTATTGATATTTTTCATCCTATGTATAGACACGAGTTATAAGGTAGTTTACATAGATAGTTATGTGAACTTTGTGAATAAATCCATTAGCTCACCCCACCCCACCCAAATGCACCACTAAGTGTTTCTTTAACCATTTGGAACAAATACAAACTTATTAATATATTTTATTTACATATATGGTCTCTTGAACTCTTTGAATTAATCCATTACCTCACCCCACGCAAATCCTTCATTTAGTGGTTTTTAACCATTCGTTGAAAGTGGAACAAATACAAGCTTTTTTATAAGATATGGTTATTTGAAATCTTTTAGCTCACCCCACCCAAATCCTCAATTTATTGTTTTTACTATTATTTGCAAGATAAAATGTCTTGTATGAGTGTAAGTCACTAATGTATACAAGATGAATCTCGTGTGTTTTTATTTTTGTTATTACAAAATTGTAGTTGAAACAAGTATGAATGTAACCAAGTCAAGCCGAATCACAAGTTACTCGAGACTGACTCCGAATATATACAAAATCAACTTGATTTATATCGAGTAGACTTTGGTGTTACTCGAGTAATAAAATGGTCAAACAAGACCTATACGGTACATGTATATTTATATACGAGTCAAGCTAGAAAGCAATGAAGACGGTGTCATAATTTTTTTAATGCACTTAATCGAATCAACTCGAATGAATTGTCTAGTTAATTCATTGGCCACGAGTCAAGTGTTACAAGCTTCGAGTTTTAATGTTTGAGCTCTAGCTTCATAATGGTTTGACTTGGCTCAGCTCGATTATAGCCATCGAAACAAGTTAACCGGGTTGTTATTTCTTTAACAACACGTCAAAAGGCTCCCAACATGGATTCTGATATTTAAACTTTTGACCAAATTGAAGTGGCATGTTTAGCCTGAATGGGTTAATTCAGGTTAAGTTTTTATCTCTAACGAGTCAAATGTGTGTAATACAAAACACAATTTCAAAAGAAAAACAATTAACAGGTGAACTCGTGCCCAATGTATATTGTAACGCATAAAACCATCTAAAACAGTCAAATGGTAAACAGCTAACCCAAAAAAAGTTATATGTTTTGACCTGAACTCATTTGCTACCTCTACTTTTAAAAAAATGTTGGAAAAAAACTCGTCAATGACAAATCCAACTTATATCAACTTAAAAACATGATTCTCTTCTTTTACTACTAGTTCTTGTAGGACAAATGAATAAAAGTAGGGTTGACAATCGTGTCAGATTGAAGGATTGAAATGGTGAATCCGAACACAACCCATATTTATTCGTGTCAAAGATATTAGTCCTGATTCGAACAGAACTCGTATTTATGAGTGAAACATGTTAACTGGTTGTAAACATATAAAATTGGTCTTAATAGTTGGATGAAGTAATAGATACTTCAATAATTAGAAAAATATAAAAAAGCATTTGACAATTAAATTAAACTTAATTAGATAGAAAAACAAATTAAGCATAAAAATATGTACTTGTTTGTTACCGTTCAAAAAAACCAAAAACAACACATCTTTTTTTTAAATAACAATTTTTTACACATAAAAACAACACATATAATCATGTACCTATAACGCGACCGCCAATTTTTTTTGTCACAATTCCCAACTATTATCCCAAACAGAATTTCTCTATTCATTCATATACACAATGCTTCATAACTTATTTAAAAGTCATTTCAATCCATATGAACTTCAAACCCTAAAATTTGAAGCTTTTTACCTTCATTTCGCAATTGGGACTCGGTTGTCTTCAAAACTCATTTCTAAACCAATTGAAGTCCAAAGACCTTGGCTTTGATTGTTTTTACCTATAATACACAATTGAGACTCTTTATCTCAAATTAAAGATTATGATCTTCAAAACTCACTTTAAAGTTAATTACTTAGATTTTGAAAGTCTTAATTCGCTATCATATCCGCCCATCACTTTGAAATTGGCATGATTCTCATAAGGATAAGCACACATAAGTCAAAACGACATGCTTTACACGTCACATACGAGTAACTTAATTATATTACATGGTATTCAAAATATGTTACAGTCTTTTCCACACACATTTTTTTAATTTATTTATACTACATGGAATGGAATAAAGTGTTCCAAATATATTACATCGAAAATCCAGAATGTAATAATCTTGTCACGGGCAGTTTGCGTTTCGACCAGGTCCACCATAGAACAAGTATCTGCCCCACGTATCATCGGTTGCCGTCAAAACATCATAACAATTGCCGTCACTCGCGATATTTAGATTCGTAGTCCTTAAAGTGTTGGACTCATCTACCGTTTCAATATTTTTTACATAGCTAGCTTCACGAAACCATTTTCCAGGGAATTGACCACTACCCATTTGGGTCGTTGTATGATGCCCGTGTGAGACTGTGTTCACCACCTCTCCACCCCACTCTATCAATAACGCACTCTCACGTAAATGTGAAAACATTGAGGATGGCCAATATCCTACTAATTCGGTATCCCCATATCGCATCCACCAGTCCCCAGTACCTTTTCGGTCCTATGAAAATGGTGAAAAAACATAAGAGAACTTGTACATTATGTCTCGATATTTTACCTATGGAACATTAAACCTTTTGGTTAGAACATCCGCACTGGGTTAGTGACGGACACCCAAAAGTACCACATAGGCGGTGATGGACGACAAATAAATTTATAATCTATAAACTTGTTAACTTATAACTATAAACTGTCATTTTCCCTAAAAAAATTGAGTTCTAAAATTTTGCTCCAGTTATTATGATAAATAATTTGGTTACATGAGGTGATTTTAACGGTTAATCGTTGGCCAAAAGAAAATAGGTATAAGACCATAGAAAATTTAGAGAGATAATTAGAATAAGTTGTAGGTTGTTATATAGCCTTACAATTGGAAAGAGACTTAGACTTAACTTCTTGAAACTACCCACTATATATCATACGTGAGTGACCCACTACATCACAAAATAAACAACTAAAGGAAACCATAAACAATAAACAATCTAGCTTCATACACCCCACGTATACTTATGAAGAGTTGCACATAACTTAACATTATAATAAATAATCTGGTTATGAAAAATAAATGTAGATGTAGTGATGTTGAAAAGAGGTAACAATGAGTGAAGATGAAAACATCCGTGCATGGTCTTAGATATTTAGGAATTTTGAAAAATGTATAAAGCATTGTTCGTGGATCAAGTCGTACTTTAGAAACCCCCCCCCCCCCTTTTTCAATGTTCCACTAAAGTCACTGGCGAAGTTTGAGAGAAAACGTAGGGAGACCGTGATTTTTTTTTCTATCAGGGGGACCAGAACTATAAAATTTTCGGCCAAATTAACACTATTGAGCAAAAAATCGTCTGAATATGTATAAATTAATACTACTGAGCGAAAAATCAGGGAAGGCCGGAGCCCCCCGGGCCCTAAGAAAGCTTCGACCATGACTAAAGTCACTTTATTTTTTTTTTCCTAACTACAAATATTATTAAGTTTTATTATTATAGAATATTTTATAAATGTTAAATATAAGCTATTTAAATGAAAGAAATATGAAATATTAGTTGTTATTTAGTTATTATTCTTTTCAAGTTTAACAAAGGTAAATGTGAAGAAAAAAATACTAAATAATAAAGAAGCTAGTTCATAGTTTTTTATTTGCATCATTCAATTTAAATAATTATGAAAAATTATGAAAAATTTCATAACAATGTAACAATATTGAAACTTAGATGGTTTTTAATGTTAGAAAAAGTATAAGTGGGTTTATTGGAACAAAACAAAAACTTGGTTACTATTTTAAGATTTATCCCACGACTTTAAATTTATAAATTAAAGAAAGTAAAAAAAAAGAGTTAAGTTGGTATGTTTACGGCATTTATGATGATGTAAGAACACAATACATATTTCATAGTTATGGAGGTAAGAACTAGTTTAAAAATGCATATTGCCATATAGCTAAAATATAAAATTGGCATTTATATAAATTTTTATTCTTGTTATTTTTTCTATTTTAGAGCATACATATGTTAAATAATTTAGTATAATTTGGTATGTAAATAATTAGGAATTTGAAGAAATACCTTCCAGATTAGTAAGGTGATTTGATATTGAGTACCATGAAGTTGTGAAATAGGAGATAAGCTGGACCCAAGTGCAATCTTATTGCTGGTTTGAACAAACCCAGAGCACTGAAGATTGTAACATCCTGTTTCTTGAAAACCATCACTCTACCCAAAATATAATAAAATCATAAAATATGCTTAGCTTGTTGTTTAATTATATGATATTCTAATATTATATAAATTTAAGCTCTTACTCTTATAGTTGAATTAAGACAAAATTTTATGTAAAGATTTACATAAACTTACAGTCCAAAAGATGAAGAGCCTGGTGGCAGTATTTCCATACAACTCTGGATGAACCTATTTCATAGAAGTTGCAATAATCTTTAAGAGCAAATATTTCAATCATATTAATCATTCGCAAATTGGATTTTTAGTATGACTCATTAGCTGATAATAATGCATACTTAATTTACACTTCATTTCCACTCTATTTCCCTCCTAATTATGATAATGAAAGAAACAGGGAAACGTACAATTGAAATCGAGTGTAAATCTTTGATGATATATGCTACTTGGATTACCCTTAGCAATGAAAGTGGAAGTTATGAGTGTCATTCGTCAAATAATCAGAATGGATTATTTATCGGTCAATACGTGGAATATATGAAAAGTTGATTATTTGTTTGTTTATTTGTTACAAGAATTTAAATGAAGGAAGAAAGAACTCACATGCCAACCAGCTTCAATGGTATTGATATCTTCAAGGGTATTGTCATCATCTGAATTACATCCTACTATCCAGATTTGAGCCAAACTAAGTTCATTAGATTCTTGAACTTTTGGGTTCCATACATTAAATGTTGCTCGTGTTCCATAAAATTCTCTACCGTCGACATATGCAGACGCATACTAAAAAAACTCCAATTAGCCACATATATATAATATGTTACCAAGACAACATGTCGAAAGAGGCTCGCTTACCTCATCGATTTCTTTCAACTCGAATTCAGCATCAATCAAGTTTTGTTGAGCAACAGAAAACCTCTTCTTCTTCCCATAACGTTCGACGGATTTGGCTCTAAGCACATCCTCTTCCTTTGTTCTTCTAATGGGGATAGTCCCTTTTGGGCATTTTCCCTTTGAATGCCACAATTGAGTAATTGTTGATGATGAAGGTACATGTTTTGAAGCATTCATCTTGGATGTTACTTTGATGTCATCTACGTTTAACCCGTTTGGATAATAATCTGGCTTCATCTATAATTTTATCAGTCAAATCACTACTCGTTAAAGACGCATATAAATATGCATATGTTTAATAAGAAAGAAACAAACCTTAATAGTATGATTTTTGAGTAAGGGGTGATCAAAAGCGGGTTGATTTGAGATATGAACACAATCGATTATATCACCATCAGGGCTCTATTCGTAATGAAATGCATACACAAATCAGTTATTAACGGTACAAGTAGAATGGTGAAGTTTAGAAAGGAATGATATATAGCATACTTTGATGGATTTAACCGGAGGTTTGTTTAAACTGTTTAAAATCTTTTGAACCTCAGCTTTCTCCCGGGGATTCGGATTATCGTCAGTGTAGCAAATTTGCGCAGACGTGAACACATATAGCACCACCACGAAACGAAAGGACAACTTTACCTGTGCCATTTGGAGAGGGAGTGGGAACAGATGTGCACTTCATTCCAAATTTACAATGTTTAAATAGGATATGTTATGGTGTTTTTAATTATTTATTTAATATATGTTGTTGATATTTTATCTATTCATCCACTTCTTTGTCCCAAAAAAAAAACATTTATATTCGGCAACTTTATCCTAACCAAATATATGGAACTATTTAACAATAGGAATAGATGTGTCTGCGTTGCCGTTCTAGCTGAAAAATATATCATTTAAAGCATTCATCTTAATAACTCTAAGGGGCTGTTTGGTAGTATCTTATGGGCATTAAGAGGCTACCTTTTAATGGTTTAAAGCCTCTTAATGATTAAGAGGTAAGGAGCCATGTAACTTGTGAGGAATTACCATTAAGATGTTACCTCTTAACCATTTAGACTTAAGGTTACCTCTTAACCATTAAGAGGCTTTGAACCATTAAGAGGTAGCCTCTTAATGACATTAAGAGGTAGCCTCTTAATGACATTAAGAGGCTACCAAACAGGGCCTAAGTCTCTCTCTTCTCATTACCAATCTCAGAAGATCCTATAAACGTGACATGTATGAAGAGAAACAAAAGCGCGTTTGAGCATGTTACCCGTTGAGCGGATAAACAAAATTATGAAAAAACCAATAGTACCAAAGTGTTGAAGAAGAATTAATTAAAGTCTAGTACAAATGTAACAGGTTTGGTTTTCCAATTCTGAAACTCTTTGTAAAATCATATTTTAAAACACTATTTTAGTGAAAAACAAGATGCAACTAGATTTGTGGTTTAAAAAAGTTAGGACGTCATGTTTCCTACTCCTATGTATATATTGGTTCTATCTGTAAAACAAACGAATGTCGTTCTTTTGAATATGCTATTCAATCAGAAGTTTAAGTTCTTTTTTACTACATTATTGTTGAATATGCTATTTTCTAATTACACCCTAATATGTTGTATTAATTATGTTTGACTATAACTTCACCAATCAGAGTCCAGCACATTTAACTAAAGAGTGTTGTTAAATACACACTTATTTAATATGGGTGTCCTGAGTTTTCGTGCAAAAGGTTAAATCAAGTAAAAAAAATTAATTTCACACAACAAATTATTTTACTTTTAATAACTTTTTACTAATTTGGTAGAGGTATATGTCTCTTAGAGGGGAGGTCTCATGTTCAAACCTGAGCAGTGGTGTAATTTAGGATTATTGGTGTAAAAGTAGAGTAGGGGTAACATTTGTTGTTCAAAAAAAAACTTTTTACTAATTAATATTTTAAAAAACATAAAAAAGAACACAGATTAAAATTAACAATATAAAATTTTTTAAACCTTTTTCTTAAGAACTTGTTATATTCAAATTTGGACAACATAAGTTTTAACAAATTGTTTTTAACAATACATTGCAATTGCAAAATATTTATAATACAATTGGAAAATTAAAACTTTAAATAATACAATTGTAAAATTGAAATTAACATGTAATAAACGTTATACTTTTATAACAAAATTAATCTTTTAGAAAATAACCAAATGTCTTTCAAAAAAAATAAAATAACCAAATATAAACGTTTATTTATTAACAATCAATTAAGAACACAAAAAAGTAGTTATATGTATTAAATTTAGTTATATATATAAACAATGATTACAGAAGTATTTAATGCTTTAGTAGTAATTAATGAGATATTTAATGTTTAGATAATAATTAATATTTTTATAGGCTAGGGTATTGTAGACATGGTGCAAAAACAACACCCTTGTTGTAATTAATCGCATGCAAATCGGTTGTGAATCATGGGAATGCGACTCTGCTACTAACATTGAACCCAACGAAACCCCACTACAACAGTATCACTCTATCCCGGCGATTTTTTTGACCCTATAGCGACGACTTGTCGTCGGTATAGCCTATACCGATGACATGTCGTCGGTATAGATGTTGTCGGTATTGCCTCGTCCCAATAGGTCAAAGATGTCGTCGGTATAGGTGTCGTCGGCATAGGTCGACCTACGTCGACGACTTGTCGTCGCTGTGTGGTTTAATTCAAAAATTCAAAAAGAAATTCTATACCGACGACATGTCGTTGGTATAGGTTCTAGATTTATCCGGACGACAAGTCGTCGGGACAGACCCTACTTATCCCGACGACATGTCATCGGTATAGGCTATTTCCAATTTTTTTAATTAAATTTGAAAAAGACCTATGCCGACGACATGTCGTCGGGATAGGTTTTTCTGTTTTTTTTTTTAATTTTCAAAATTTTCCAGAAATATTTAATTTCTAATTACAAAAACCTGCAAATCAGATAATTCAAACCATTCAAAAATTGAAATCTGAAACATATTGTTCGATACAAAAACTTGTTCGACACACAAACCAAATATTCAAACATAAAGTTGTCCGACACACAAACATAAAAATTATTCAAACATTCAACAATAACACCGACAACAAAGGCAAAGGCGCAACAACTTCAAGCTAATTATCGCCGCTGCTAGTTCGGCGTTCCCACATTCGACGCATTTCATCCATTTGTCGTTGCATTTCAAGCATTTGTTTATTATGCACACGACGTTCTTCCTCTTGTTGGGCTTCGCGTTGTTGTTGATCTTGGACTTGTTGTTGAAGTTGAGTTACACGTTCATCCACTTCTTGCCAATGTGGTTGTGGATGGGGGTACTGAACAAATCCGGTGTAGGATTACTCACCACACGACCGACACCCCTGATATGGCCACGCCGATGACCCAATGCACGCTCCATGCATGCAAACTCATCGACAGCAGACGAGTCACTACCAGACTCAGCAGAGGATCTTGTATACTCCTCTTGGATTCGGTCCTGCATTAAACAATGTAATAAACAATCACTTGACTATTTTACTAAAATTCGACAGCATAACTGCTGTAAAATGGATAACCAACCTGTTAAACTATAAGTTATAAATGACCCAAATTCACAAATTCCAATCAACCAACACTAATAACAACAAATACTAATAATACTAACAAAAATATTCAACAATTGGGCTCGAGTTGGATGTTCTAAGTCTATTAAAGTGTGTTTGAGTCATTTTGACCTGTTTAAAGTTACAGTTGGATGTTCTAAGTTTATTAAAGTGTGTTTGGGTCATTTTAACCCGTTTAAAGTTAAAGCTGAATATTTTAAGTCTCTTAAAGTGTGTTTGGGTCATTTTGACCCGTTTAAAATTACAGTTGAATGTTCTAAGTCTAGTAAGTCTAACAACAAAATCATTTGACTTACATAATCTGATGATGCAGTCGCGTTGGCCCAACCGGTCCCTTCTTTATAATGGGTCAATTTGACACTTCAATTGGGCCGGTACCCTGTGAAAAACAAAAATAATATCACTAACAATTAATAAGCATGTTTATATAATACTAACAATTGTATTTCATACCTCCATGTGTCGGCGTTGGGCGTATGATTTGCTGCCATGGTAACTTGGGTAACGTTGTTGTGATCGGTTTTGTTTGTTCTTCCAATTACAGCATTTCCAATTACATACATACATAAATTAAAACTCAATTACATAATTACAAACATACATACACATATATACATTCATATTAACTAATCATCATAAACACAAATTACACACATACATATAAACTAATCATCCAAACTAATGATAATAAATATAAATTACACACATACATACATATACATACAAAATAAACATTCAAACTAATCATCGTAAACACAAATTACACACATACATACCAACTAAACATTCAAACTAATCATCATAAACACAAATTACACACATACATACAAACTAAACATTCAAACTAATCATCATAAACACAAATTACACACATACATACAAACACTAATTTACATAAGTTAAATTATATAAAATAATCACACATCTAAACCAAATAACATACACTAATCATAATTTAATAATTCTATAATACATACAAATATACATACTCATACATACATAACACATACATACATTAGGGGTGTAAGCTTTTTTCATCATAAAATTACATATATAAATATGTGTAAATGCCCTAATTTTATCATAAAATTACATAAATATTTATAAAATCATTAATCTAAACCATACATACACACATACAAATAAACACAAACATACATCTAAACCTAGTTTGTAGAAAAATTACTAACCAAGTTTGCAAATTAGCTTCAAATAGCTTGAAATCCTTCAAAAATGTTTAAAGCTTCAAACACCTAACACAAATCAAAGAAATTAAGCCAAAAACCCAAAAATATAGATTTTCTTGTCAAGATTGAAACATAAATGTTAACTCACCTCAAAACCCGAGAGATTGGTGAAGATTGCTCCACAAAATACCCAAAAATCGTGAAATCGCCGGAGAGAGAGATGAAGTGATTTGGGGTTTTTTTTGTGGAAATGGGAAGCAGAAAGCTGTTTCCAGGGTTAATTCGCACTGAGACCTATACCGACGACATGTCGTCGGTATAGGCTACTATGTCGGCGCTGTAGGTTGCCTGTACCAACGACATGTCGTCGGTATAGCCTTCGTAGGGTTTTGATCAGTCAATAAAGTAAAAAATCCTATGCCGACGACATGTCGTCGGTATAGAGCATTCCAGAATTTTTTTAATTTAAAAAAAAAAAATTTGACGGAAGAAAAATTATTATATTAAAAAAAACAAAAAGAAAATCAAAATTACCCTATACCGACGACATGTCGTCGGTAAAGGTTTTCCCCAAAAATTCATTGGGCGCCAGCTTTCTCTCTAATCTGCCTCAACCCTACATGTCGTCGCTATAGGGTGTCCCATTCAAAATTTTGGTTTTCACATATATCGACGACATGTCGTCGCTATAGGGTGACCTATGCCGACGACAAGTGTCGTCGGTATAGACTACGTCGGCACAGGGTCATTTCCTTGTAGTGCCCCGTTTCCCAAAAAAGACATTTTTTTCTTTGATTTTTCCGAACATAAAATAATGAAGCTAAGATAATAAAAATATAATTTTAAAAAAGAACAAATCATACACTAGTATAACATGATTCAACTCTATGCAGAAATAGAAAACAATACCCCATGCATCTTTGAAGTACATCTTAGTTTTCATTTGCTCAAGTGTTTTTCGTACCATTAGTTGGGATAGAACATATTTTATATAAACGCAATAATGCATGGAAGTGGAGCAAATATGAACATATTTTATTTGCATGTGGTTATGTGAAAATTGAAATATTTAAAGTGGAACAGATATGAAAACATCGATTCATCTCTCTTTATAATATTTTATTGTTTTTACCATTCGTTACAAGTTGAACAAATACAAACATATTTTATTGCATGCATGGTTATATATGTGAAATCTTTGAAGTGGAACAAACAATTTTTTTATGGTTTTTTAAAGTTAGTTAGAAGTGGAACAAATACAAACATATTTTATTTGCCTATTCTGTTATGTGAAATCTTGGAAGTGGGAAAATTGTGTAAGCACTAATGCATCTTTGTTTTTTTTTTTTTATTTAAATGGCGGCAGAATAATATAAACGGTGCTTTTATTATTATGTGAAATCTGACATTAAAACACCTTCAATGGCGTCCGTTAAATCACACGGATGAGAGAGAAGAGAGGAGGGACGTGGCGGGTAATATGGAGGAGAGAGGCATTACCGCCATCCGTGGGGACCCACACCAACGAACGGGCTCTCATGAGGCGGAGGAGAGAAAGAGGGGTGCATCTATCCTCATCTTTTGGTCCTTTCGGGCTATGCTTCCATGGATTCATCAGTTCACTGCTCTATTGGAGATGATCTTATAAACAAAATAAAAAAAGTAGTAAATAACCACAAAAGTATAATTAACCACTACACCTATTGAAAAAGAAAACGTAAAAGAACAACCAACACCTACTAACTATTAGCACATTGGTGTGCTCATGTAGCACTTTTTGAAAGCAACTCTTTCTCTTCAAAAATAAATTAATTTCAACATGTTTAGGTTACTAGACATATAATGTATAAAGTAGTTAAACCTGGTATGTATTATTGCTTTTTCCATGTAATTTTCTGATTTCATATACTATCTATATACTTACAATTAGCATATAGCAAAGAGTTAATGTATAACTTACAAGTTTTCAATACATAAACTATATAGTTGGGGATTGTGTGGTTATAGGTTCACAATAATGCGTGCGCGCATGCTCTCTCTCTATATATAAATGTTTTTGCTAATAAGAACGTGACAAATGTCATGTTTGTAGATTTTTTTTCTTTTGGGGGCATTTACATATTTCCCTTTGTTAATATCATTTATTACATATTTATCCAACTTAAAAAATCAATTATATATTTCATCTTCCTAAATCACAACTCAAAAAGTCAATTACATATAAAAAGAGGGAAATTTGTAATTGATTTTAAGGGTTTGGTGAATATATAAATCATAGTCTTAGTAAGAGGATATATGTAAAAATCCCTTTTATTTTTTGTGTTTTTCGTTTGTAACTTTTTACAATATGATGTTTTATAAAATTTTAAATATACTGTTGGCGATGTACTTATTTATATTTATGTTTTGATGTAAATTTCGTTCAAAACAGAGTTGCGTGTGATATGTACAAGTTATCTAAGCACTTACATACAACATGGTTATGAATTTTTGTATGTCCTGTCGTTTTTTTAAACGGTTTTACTTTTTTTCTAATTTTCTAACAGTTAACTTTTTTAACGGCTTTGTTACCGTTTAGTTTTTTTGTATAAAGTATTTTTTTAGATTTTTTGAATTTCTTCTTTTACTTACCTAAATCATTTCCAGTTTTATACAGTTAGATCTTTTCATTAATTTTTTTTTACTTCAAATTAAATAGTTTTTTAAAGGTCGTAAACTTTTTTACAACAACGTGCCTTTCAACAATTTTATTTTCATTTTTCATAAAATTAAATTGTTAAAAGTTCATGTTTTATATTTTAAATATATTTCTTTAATTTAATTTTTTATTGTAGCGATAATTTAAAAAACATTTTTATAATAATAAACAATTAAATATCTTAACAAAAGACTGCAAAAATTGAGGATCAGGCCCGGACCCCCGGTTAAGACTGCCGCCCCAAATCTCTTTTAAAGTTTAAATACGAAGTTTAGGGCTATTTTAGGATCAGGCCTAGGCCCAGTAAAAGTCCAATTGTTATTAGCTCCAGCCCATGTATATAACTTGTTTAAAATGTAGAGATTAGCCTACCTAGGCCCAGGCCCAGTATAAATCAATTTGTTTCTAGCTCCAACCTCCAGCCTGATCCTAAAATAGCCCTGAACTTCAGGTATATAACTTATTTAATATATAAAAAGGGGAAATAGATGGGTTGGTCTTGGAAATAGATGGGTATATCTCGGGGGAGGTTCAAATAAAAAGTAGTTTTTCGGAGTGAGGTTTAGGTTTTTGGGGATGCGGGTGGAGGGGGGTTTAGGTTTTTAGGTCCGGGTTAGGGTTCGATGAGACGGTTTCAACTTATTAGCGAAAACTCACTTCTTAGTGGAACCTTCACCGGTATACCTCATACCTACAATGAAGGGATAAATAAAAACATATCATGTAATTGTATACATGTGTTACGTAAACAGATATACATGATACTAACTTGACTGTCGGATGGTCCCAAGGCTATGGTCTCTGATCCCTTCTGACGGTTTTTTCTTTGTTGCGGCTCCTCTTAAGTTTAAGAAGGATTAAATCCGGTCCACACGACTTCAGACTCCAGGTGTAGATTATTGTAATATCTATAACACAAATATTTATGGGCCAATAACTTGGGCCTACTAATGGTTTACATAGTATGGGCTCAAGTTACTAAATTACTGACCCTATTCTGTCTTCTAATTTTTGAAACTTTCTTAACGTGCTAAAATTAATATTCACATTTTATTAATTGATTTTCACTTCTTTTTTATTTTGTTTTACATGTTTTGTTATAGATTTACTCAAACCCGATCTTTTTTTAATCCATAAAAAACCTAACACTTTAACACTTGGTTATTATTTAGTGATTATTTTTTTAAATTAACTTAAATGAATACTATTTAATTATTATATAACGAATAGTTATCTTCACAATTAACTCTTATATAATGCTAAACTTAAATAATATGTAAATTTCATATATATTTTATTTTTGTTACTTTTAAAGCAATAAAAAATTAAAAATAATATAAAAATATTAAAACTTAAATGTTTAAATAACTAGAAAAAAAATACATACAAGTTCCTTTAATAAAACATGTAAATTTGGTTATTTTTTTGATAAAACATTCAAGTAAAATTACAATATTATTATGGAAAATTAAAACAAACAAACGTGGACCCCACATATAATCCACAGGCATCGCACGCCTGCTCTGTAGGTTGGGACCCACCGACCCATGAAACTAATGTTGGGAGTGGAATTTTATCAAGTTTTCTATTTGGGCTTCATATTTTCGTTCGCCCATAAAAGTAAATTTATAATTCAGGGTTTCAAGCCTTCTTTTATTACTATAATAATTCAGGTGTTTGATTTTCTCGCATATGCATCACAACTATTTACATGATTAACTTGTGTAATTAAACAGGGTAGAAACATGAAACATACGTTTAATAAACAAACCGTGTTCGAGTTGATATGGTTAACTTGTGTAATTAAACGGGGTATGTTTAAATTGACCTGTTAATCCATTTAATTAAACATTTATTTCCATCAACCCGTTTACAATCCATTTTAAAAAAAAATCGTTTAACACGATTACAACTTGATTATGGTTCATTTATATAAACTTTTTTATATTTATATAAAGAATGAGCTCATTAGGCTCGTGAGCGTAAACAATGTCTGTATGAGATAATGTGAAACTCATGCTTGAACTCGTTAAATTCGACTTGATTCTACTTTTTTTGTGCGAGCTCACATACAGTTGAACCAAAGAAAAGATTGGTAAAATTATCCTATTTGGCTATTTTCTGTTATGAACCTCAAGATATTGATAACCTATAATTTGTTTCGGTAATCATGATTATTCCATTCTATTATTTTTAATTAAATGATGTTAGAATAGCCCTTATTGTATTAATAAATTTGATCACGAATTACAATTGACATAAGAACGTGCAAAGCATATTAGTATTTGAAATATAAAAAATACCGAAAAGAAGCCGGAAAGTGGCATCCCTTTTTATTACGGTAAAAAGATATATAACTTTTATTTATATAACTAGGCCTTTTAATTAAACAATGTGCATAATATATGGATAGTTTTATTTGATTCAACCTAATTTGTTCATATTTTAAAATCTAAAATTATTAAGAATTAGATATTCAAAATATAAAATATGAAAGATGTTAGAATTTCGTATATCTGAAACTAACCAAAACGATTATATTTATAGTGATGAACAAATGCAGTGAAACGTCATGCATATTGGTTGATAACTGTCATAACTGTCAACCGTTTGGAAGTTTCCTTATTCACTGCTTCAATCTATACTATATAATAAATAAAGGTTTTTGCATGTCAAGTGTCGCCTCCATATTCATTCTCACCATTTTTTTTCCGCCTCTCTCTCCTATTTAATGCACTTCTATCTTTTAATAATAATTTATATTTAAAAAAAATACTAATTATACTAATAAAACACATATATTTTAAACTATCTCTTATCATAAGAAACTTTAAAATTTAATTATATAACTTTTATTTTTAATCAAATAGTAAATAAAAGTCAAATTATATTAAAAATAGTAATTAACGTATTTTTGAAACCCAATTATATATTATTTTTTACATATTTGGAATTTGTTTTCTATTCTTACTATATGTAATAAATTTTTACACATGTAAAATATATATACATAAAAATTTAAAATTTTTATGTATTAATATATTTTATCTCGTGTGTAGACACGGGATCGAAACTAGTTTGGTAATGAAGACCCACTATGGTCTGAAATTTGAATTACTAAATTTGTTCCGTATAACTAAATCTAATCCGGATGACTAAGTTTAGTCCGGCCGAACAACTTACTCTATATGTCCAATTTTAATAGTTTTTCACGTTCGAATTAATTTCCAATGCATAACAAATTTAGTATTGATGACTAAGATTAGTCCGGGTGAACATCTTAACCCCCACCTAGGGGTGTTATTCCTTGGACCCACTATGGACCGCCGCCCCTAGCACCATGCTAGACAAGGGCCCCAAAGTTAATCAGCCTTTCAAAAAGAAGTTAGATCAGGGTGTTCAGCAAATCGGATCCTCAAGTTAATCAAAGGGTCAAATTTTTTAATTATGAAATTGGATTTGAATTAGATTTAGATTTGAAAAAAAAAGCGTTTCGAATTCAAGTACGGTCCAAATCCGGGTTGATACGGTTCGACTCAAATTTATAAAAAAAAATACATAAGACTTACTTTTTTGTAAAATGAAAAAAAAATGTTTGTTTTTTTATAGCAAAAACCTTTAAAAAGATAGTATATGAGACTTATGAATATTAAATACTATATTTAAAATTTTAGTTATGAAAACATTATTATTAGAGTAAACTTCAGTTTTCGTCCCTAAGGTTTGCATAAAACATCAGGTTTCGTCTATCTATAACACATTTCATCCCTAACGTTTTATGTTTTAACAGTTTTCGTCCCTTGTCCTTAACCCCGTTTAGTTTTCTGTTAGTTTTTATGCAAATTTACTAATATACCCATCACTCCTTCTTTTTCATTGGACTCAACAAAATGTATATGAGACTCGGAAACATGAATGACACTTTCCTCTGGCGCGACCTCCCTCCGACCACCGGCTCTCCGGCACCACCTCCCCCTTGACCGACGACGGGTCTTGGTGGCTCCAAAAAGAATGGCGACGGCGGTGGTTAGGGATTCCAGGAAGCAGAGACAGAGGTGGAGACAAGGCGGCGTCGGGTGGCCTAGATAGCAACGGTGACGATGTTAAACGACGGAGATAATGACTGGATGAGTTTTTTGGCGACACCCCATCTAGGGTTTTGCCGTAGCAACGGTGGTGGAGGCTGAGGTGAGACCTGATGGCAACGAAAACGGGTTTTCACCACGTGAATCCCCCGTCACTTGGTTCGTCGTGGTCGTCGTTGTCGTTTTCCAATCAGCACCACCACCGGCAGACAGTTGTTTGACTGAGTGTAAAAATGTAGAGTGTAAAAAAATGAAGTTAAAATTGCTTCTTGGGTCTGATGGTTGAATAAGAAGAATGGGTGAGGTATATATTAGTAAATTGGCATAAAAACTAACAAAAAACATAACGGAGTTAAGGAACAAAGACGCAAAGTGTTAATTTATTAAACGTCAGGGATAAAACGTGTTATAGAGGGACGAAACCTGAAGTTTTGTGTTAACCTCAGGGACGAAAACTGAAGTTTACTCTTATTATAATTTTAAAACTTTATTTATAAAATATAGTAGTACATAAGTTGAAATGTGTGAAGAAAATCAGCCATGGCATGGTTACATTTTAGTAACAAGAGATTGAGATCGAAAGTGTGATATGATTTTGTTCATTTCTATACTCCTCCATGTTAATTGAAGGTCACCATGATTGCCTTTTTTTGTTTTTATTACCTACGATCGAGCCATGAATCATGATGCGGTCATCATTGTTTTCTTGAAATAGGTTTTTGTTCTTCCAAGATTGTTTTTGATTTGTTATCATGTTGTTTTTGACAATTTTAATCGGATTAGATCCGTGTAAGCAACTTCCGTCGTGGAAAACAAGAGTACTTAGGAGTTGTTTGGTTCATTAAGAGTTGAATCATTAACAGTTTTGAATGGTTTAGCATGGTTTATGTGCTGAACTAATAAGAGGTTGAATGAACTATTAAGAGACTGTCAAAATCTTAAACAAACACTCCTACCTCTGATCGATTTAGAGGTAACCTCTTTATGAAATCATTAAGAGTCTATCAAACAGTACCTTAGTTAGACTATGGGGAGTACACGCTCTTGAGGGAAATGATTACACATTTTTACACTGTTATGTTATTTTCTTTTTCTAATTTAAATAATTTTATATAACAATTTAAATAAAAATAAAAAAATAACATACAAACTAATAAATATTACATTTAAAAAACTAAAAGATATTACATATAAAATGATTAAAAAAAAATAAAAACTAAAAAACTAGCATAAAAACTAAAAAATCATTGCCTCCTAATTCAAAATGATAAAAGGCACCTAAACCCTTGTTGAAAAATTAAACAGAAATTGACAGAACCTTAGGGCGAAGTCTTCTTCTTGAAGATGTTCATTGCTGCAGATCTGGAGCAGATGAAGTTGGAGAGCGTGGGGTGGAGGGGAGGCTACTTTGCTTTTAAATAAAAAAAATAACATAAAAACTAAAAATTGTTCTCTTCCACGCTGTAGAGATTTGCACGGGGGAGCTCCTCGCTCGTGGATTACGTCAAGGGGGTGTGGTGTTCCATGTTGGCCACACTGTCATTTCAGCTCCACGATCCCTTCTACGCTGAAAGTCCCCATGGCCTTACAATCCTAACCATCTCAAGTATCCTAACGCCTCTAACTAATTAGGAAGTGTCACTTTCTTTTTTTTCCAAATTTAACACAAAGTATCTTAAGTGGTGGAGGCACAATTCTAAATAGCATAAGTCTTTTTTTTTCTTTTATATATTTAAAACTAATTTCATTTATATATAAAAAAAGAACATAACAATAAAAAAATAATTTACATAAAATAAATAAAAACAAAAACAATGATTTTATAATCAGATATGAGATTATAATTACCAATACATTTCCCATACTCGAGCCATTGTCTTCTCTAATATCAACCTCTTATTTTTTATAAGGCAAATTGGTTTTAATAATCAAAACTATGATTCATTGGCCGATAATAATTCAAACTAAGAGTTTTGCTGATGATAATCTCAACTATCATTTTTGTTGTCAATTACAGACTCAGTAGCATAACCATCGTATATTTACACTCGATCCCCTTAATTCCCACTTGATTTTACGTGTTCGTTTCTTCATTTCATATTTAATCGTAATTTTGAGCGAAAATAAGTGTAAATCGAGGGTAAGTGTATGATAATTATACTACTAAGACTGTTATTAACAACAAAAGTGAAAGATGAAATTATCACCAGCCAAAATGTTAGTTTGAATTATTATTCCCCAATGAGTCATAGTTTAAATTATTAAAACCAATTTGTCTACAACAACTAGTTTAGTCTAGTGTTAAAGATGTATACCCAAGACTTCACTAAAATGATAAGGTCTTGTGTTCAACTCTCACTAGTGACAAAGAAAGGGGGTCCAGGTTGGCTAATGTTTTTCACACATATGGTGGGTTTCCTCATGAAGGTGATGGAGATCATCTGGTGGGTTAGTGACCGGTCATTGATCCAAATTGTTGTTGATAAAAAAACTAGTTTGTCTTTTTATAAATAAGTTTTTTTAGTTTTATAAATAAGTATATAGTAATTTTAATTATAAAGATTTTATATTTAACTTTAATAATAATTTTAAGAAATTAAAAACGATTAAAACAGAAAATTAAATAATTTTAGAAAAGTTTTAGATATTTGAAGGACATGACGGTAGATTGGGTAATGGGAAAGAGAACATCCCCTGTCCTACTTTCATGCCTGACAAAACTCCATATACATGTACACGCTATGCATCTACTTCAGATTGATAGTAATTATTTATCTTTTGTGACCGACATGCCATGAAAATCATCATACCCCCACCACACCCCTCACATGTCATGCATTTTATTCATACATAACTACATAATAAAGTAATAACTTTTGATGTAAAACAGGTTATCAGAAAACTTATAGTTATAGGGTTATGAATTTCATTAAGTTTAGTTTGTTTTATGAAACGCGGATCTTACTCATCTAATAAATTAAAATCTCTTCATGACACATGTCATTATTTTAGAGAAAAAACCCATTGATTTTCCCGACAATTTGACTACACAACTACGTAGTTTCTTCAATTATGTATTATTTTAAAAAATGAAAATGATATTTAATCTTTTCCATTTTTATAGTATCTTTTTTATTCAACCCCATAATTGAAAATCATAATTCTAATTATTATATCAATTTGTTTTATCTTTCTATATCATTAAAACCTCAACTGATCTTTCGAGAGATAAGGTTTCATCAATTGATTTTCTCAAAATTCATACGTGGAGCTCTACATTATACAAGAAGAGGTCTATAACCACTACTAATTCATTCAATAATTGTTATTACAGTTCAATACCCGGGTAATTACCATCTTCCATGTCACACCCCAACCGACGGCGGATTATACGTCGGGGTGGACGCGGTTGTTTAAAAGCACATGGTTAACTAATAATATTGAAATATTTCATTAATAATTTAAAGAGTTTAACATGGCAAAAATAACATATTGTTCAGCAGGAAAATAAACATAAGATTAATTCTTGATGGTCTTTCTAAGTCCAAGCATCCTACGTTTTCGTAGATAAGCCTCACTCTTGTGCATCTGAAACATGTTAAGTAACCGTCAACTAAAAATAGTTGGTGAGATACGAAGGTTTTGCTACTGTTTAACAAAAGTCTTTAAAAGTTTTACAATTCACTATGATTAATGTATCTAAGTATAAATGCGAGAATCAAGCAAGTTAAACATTGTGCACGTCAAACCTCCAACCAAGTTTAGGCATAACCTGAAGGTTACCCTTATAAGTTTCAAGTATAAGTTTCAGTAACAATCACCAAGGGCTCCCCCCGAAGGGTCAATCAAGGTGGATTGGTCAAATACAATAGATCTAAATGCGCGAACGGGTCGAGGGCGGGTGGTTGAGCCGTTCGTAGTAAATGCCGACTCCATGCGCGGCCTTGAACGAAATTAGTCATCATGGTGTCTTGGGGACGGGTCGCATGCGCGAGCATGAGCCCGAGGTTCAGTGAACCTGGACGATTTCGCGAGTTTGGTCGAAACTGAGGCAAAATCGGGGGCTACGGGTTTCGAACCCATGACCGATTGTGGGTGAAAGAGGTTTTGGGGAAATGACAAAACAGGTCCTTGAGGTTTTCGGTTTTTGGTATTTCAAATTAAAACTTGGTTTTAGTTAAAGATAAGTTTCAGAATTGACAGTTTATACCCTAGACTAAATAAAAAGGGTTTTGTTTTTTTTTTTTTTTTTTTATAAGACCAAACAAGTTTAGCATACTTTCTACGTTTGAAATATTTTATACTCTTTATTTTAGGTATTCAAATTTGTAGGTTTATCATTTAAAATAGAAGCTAATGTTTATAATATATATATATATATATATATATATTTAACGTTAAAAGAAACCAACGATACGTTTATTTATTCCTTGAAATAGAGGGGTTACACGGGAAATAGATTTTAAATACGGAGGTGATACGTCGGTAAAATTACTGGATATCACAGTCTCCCCTACTTTAGGAAATTTCGTCCCAAAATTTAAGAGGAGGGTCCAGAGAAAAGGTGCGGGTACTTGACTTTCATCTGGTCTTCGCGTTCCCAAGTAAACTCTGGGCCACGTTTGGACTCCCAACGCACCTTGACTATGGGAATACGACTGCGCTTGAGCTGTTTGACTTCACGATCCATGATTTCCACTGGTTTCTCTACAAAATGCATATTGTCATCAATGCGCACTTTTTCGAGGGGTATGTGAAGGTTCTCATCCGCAAGACATTTCTTGAGGTTAGAGACGTGGAAAGTTGGATGAACATTGCTAAGGCTCTCAGGTAGTTCAAGTTTGTAGGTCACCTTTCCTATCCTTTTGAGGATTTTAAAAGGACCCACAAAACGAGGAGCTAGTTTTCCTTTCTTTCCGAAACGAACTACTCCTTTCGAAGGTGATACCTTAAGGAGTACGAGGTCATCGACTTGAAACTCTAGAGGCTTTCGACGCTTGTCGGCATAACTCTTTTGCCGACTTCTGGCTGCTAGGAGGTTATCGCGAATACGAAGGACTTTGTCTGATGTCTCTTGGATTAGTTCAGGTCCAGTGATTTGTGATTCACCAATCTCGTTCCAACAAATAGGGGAACGCCACTTACGACCATAAAGGGCTTCAAATGGTGCCATGTTGATGCTGGTGTGGTAACTATTATTGTAAGAGAATTCAATCAACGGCAGGTGTGAATCCCAATTACCATCGAAGTCAATAACGCACACCCTAAGCATGTCCTCTAAGGTCTGAATGGTTCTTTCAGATTGACCATCGATTTGAGGGTGGTAAGCTGTGCTGAGATTTAATTGAGTACCAAGAGCAGGTTGCAAAGATTGCCAGAAACGGGAGGTGAAACGACCGTCACGATCAGAGATAATGTTGAGAGGCACATCGTGACGACTAACTATTTCATTAATGTAAATCCGAGCTAACTTCTCGACTCTATAATCCTCACGGATAGGCAAGAAGTGTGCAGATTTAGTTAGTCGGTCAACGATTACCTAGATGCTGTCATGACCGTGAGTGGTGCGAGGTAGTTTGGTAATAAAATCCATTGCTATACACTCCCATTTCCACACGGGGATCTCGGGTTGTTCTAGAAGGCCAGATGGGCGTTGGTGCTCGGCTTTGACCTTAGAGCAAGTGAGACACTTCGCTACGTATAACGCAATGTCCTTCTTCATACCGGGCCACCAGTATTGGTAACGAAGATCCTTGTACATTTTGTCTGCACCAGGATGGACCGAATAGCGGGTTTTATGAGTCTCGTTCATAATGATAGTACGAAGGTCATCACGATCAGGAATCCAGATACGGTTCAAGAAATAGAGTAAACCGTTGGGCTTAGTCTGCCATTTCTCCGTACATCTTCCCTTCGGTGACTGAAAGGTGTTGTGCTTCGAGGATGCAGATTTGGATATCGTTTTGGACCCTCACACAATGTAACATGGTGTGTTCCTTCCGTCTCAAGGCATCGGCTACAACATTCGCCTTTCCAGGATGATAACGAATGTCACAGTCGTAGTCGTTAAGTAGTTCTACCCAACGACGTTGCCTCATGTTGAGTTCCTTCTGATTGAAAATGTGCTGAAGGCTTTTGTGGTCTGTGAAAATCACACATTTTGTACCATAGAGGTAGTGTCGCCAAATCTTGAGAGCAAAGACAACTGCACCTAACTCGAGGTCGTGCGTTGTGTAATTATTTTTATGAATTTTGAGTTGCCTTGATGCGTAAGCAATAACCTTGCCTCGTTGCATAAGGACACAACCGAGACCTTGGTTGGATGCATCACAGTAAACCACGAAATCATCATTACCCTCAGGAAGGGTCAAGATTGGAGCATCACAAAGCTTTTGCTTGAGAGTTTGAAAGGCTTCCTCTTGTTTTGGTCCCCACTCGTAAGGCTTTCCTTTATGGGTTAAGGCTGTGAGGGGCACCACAACTTTCGAGAAGTTAGAAATGAAACGACGGTAGTAGCCAGCTTGGGCAAGAAATGAACGGACTTCAGTAGGAGTTTTCAAGGCTTTCCAGTTTTTCACTGCTTCTATCTTTGCAGGATCTACATGAATCCCTTTCTCATTAACGATGTGACCCAAGAATTGAACTTCGCTTAGCCAGAATTCACATTTGGAGAACTTGGCGAACAAAGCCTCATTCTTTAATAGGTTTAGCACCAAACGTAGGTGTTCCTCGTGATCCTTCTTAGTTTTTGAGTAGATCAAGATGTCGTCGATGAAGACGATTACGAACTTGTCCAAATATGGCCTACACACACGGTTCATTAAGTCCATGAATACCGCTGGTGCATTTGTTAGGCCGAATGGCATAACCATAAATTCGTAGTGACCATATCTAGTCCGAAAGGCTGTCTTAGGAATATCCTCGTCGAGGACACGGAGTTGATGGTAGCCAGAACGAATATCGATTTTGGAGAAACATGAAGATCCTTAGAGTTGGTCAAAGAGGTCGTCAATCATAGGTAATGGGTAGCGATTCTTGATGGTAAGTTTATTTAGCTCACGATAATCAATGCACATCCGGAAGGATCCGTCCTTCTTCTTGACGAATAGAACAGGTGCTCCCCAAGGGAGACGCTAGGACGAATAAATCCTTTTTCGGAAAGCTCTTGAAGTTGGCTTGCTAACTCTTGCATTTCCGAAGGTGCAAGGCGATATGGCGATTTTGCTACAGGATTTGCTCCCGGAATAAGGTCGATTCTGAATTCGACCTGACGTATGGGAGGAAGGCCTGGCAAGTCTTCGGGAAACACTTCGGGAAAATCACGGATGACAGGGATGTCCTGGATGTTCTTTCCCTTCCCTTTCTTTTCCACGACATTAGCTAGAAATGCCACGTAATTCTTTCGTAGATACTTACGGGCTGTGGTACAAGACATGAGTTTTAGACCGCTTGATGGTTTTTCACCATAGGTTTGCAACGCGCTTCCGGACGACAGGGTATACGGATGCATTTTTCAAAGCATACGATTTATGCATGATGCTCGGCTAGCCAATCCATGCCTACTATTATGTCAAAACTTCTAAGGCGCATCGGAATGAGGTTTATTGGAAAGTTGTGGTCGTTAAGGTTAAGGACACAGTCACATATAACGGAGTCAATAGCTACGGGGTTTCCATCAGCTACTTCTACTGTAATTGGTTTCTCTAATCTAGAGCGACTTTTAGCAAGTAATTACTCAAACTCCAAAGAGACGAAACTCTTATCGGCACCAGTATCAAATAAAACGGAAGCATAATGTTGATTTACTAGAAACGTACCGTTGACCACTTCTGCATTGGCTTGAGCTTCATTAGCGTTGATGTTAAAGGCACGTCCCCGTGCTACCGGGTTTGGATTTGCGAGCCTTGGGCATTGGTTACGGAAGTGGGTTGGATCACCACATCCAAAACATGCTCGACCATTTACCAAAGCTGGTAGTGCCGGGACATTGGGACGATTTCCCTGAGCCATTGGAGGTTTGTTGGCGAAGCATGTAGTGGACAAATGCCCATAGCGACCACAAAGGGTGCACAATCGGCATGGCAAGGTGGTCGGATGATGAAACTTGCAGGTGCTACATTGGGGATGTGCTCCCCCATAGGGCTTCTTAACCGGGGCAACTTGTGCCAAAGGAGCTGCCGGTGTAACTACTGCATAGTTCCTGACCTCGCTTTTTATTGAATGAGGGTTCAGTCTTAACTGATTTGAGAGGCTCGGGAGTAGGGGTGTCAACGGGCTTCTTGGAGCTTTTCTTGGATAGGGTCCCTGCTTTCACGTGATTGTCCGTTAGGGTAGCAGAGAGATGAATGGCGTCTTCTAAAGTGGCAGGGTTCCGACCCCATACTGTGTCCTGAATCTTCATCGGTAGCCCACTGATATACTTTTCAATACTCCGAGACAGAGGGGTAACCATATGGGGCACCAGCAGACTCAGTTCATGGAAACGGGTTGTATATGCCAATTTCTCTCCACTGTCCTGAGCGAGATCCCAGAATTCAGCCTCGAGTTTCTTCATTTCATTCCTCGGGCAAAACTCCTCGATCATTAGCTCCTTGAATTCCTCCCAGGTTAATGACATAGCAGCGTCAGCACCTCTGTTCCTTTTTTCTCCGTTCCACCAGGTTAATGCCCTCTTCTGCAGAACACTTGATGCATGACGGACCCTGAGGTTATCCGGGCAGTCACTGTTTAGAAACGTGCTCTCCATGCTTTCAAACCATTAGAGGAGGCCAGTGGCTCCCTCGGTCCCAAAGAATTTGGCGGGATTGCAAGAGTTGAAATGCTTGAAAGTGCACAGAGGATTTGAACCTGATTGGAAAGATCCAGAGTTGGCATTGTTGCTGGCTGCTGCTTGGTTTAGTTGAGTAACTAGAGTAGGTAGGATTCTAGCCATTTGTTGAGTGATGAGGGTTGCCATGGTTCTGCTTCGGCTACGACGGGGAGGCATACTATAAAATGAAAAGTTTGGGTATAAAAATCATAGAGTAAGGTTTTACACAATGAGAGTATAATTTATGAAACATGAGATATTCAGATGGTACCCACTTAGTCCTTGTCACTAAGTAGGCACGTTGACTTATCGGAGGTAGTTTAGGTTCACTAATGTTAGAGAAGTCGTGCATTCCTATAAGTGGATACTCATCCTAAGAATTCCCAGGAAAGCATACGGGTCCAACGGTTGATCTGGATTTGTACGAAATGCTTTCCTTGACAGAATTTCTCAGGATACAGGCATCCACCCTTCCGGTAAGCACAAGTTCTCATACATTATTTAGAATTTAACTACCTATGACGTGAGTTAGATTTTTGACTGGAGATCTAAGTATATAGATTTTAACGTAGTAGACTCTTGTTGTACGTAGGTAGATGTAAGTTTTCCAAGTATAAGCATATAGAGTTTAAGATTTACGAGTAGAATAGAAGAGTGATTCCTAATAATTACATGAGATGTCTCATGTTTTAGGGGAATCCTAGGTTATAGTCTAGGTCATGTGTCTAATAACCTAATTCCCTATAACCAGGGCTCTGATACCAATCTGTCACACCCCAACCGACGGCGGATTATACGTCGGGGTGGACACGGTTGTTCAAAAGCACACGGTTGACTAATAATATTGAAATATTTCATTAATAATTTAAAGAGTTTAACATGGCAAAAATAACATATTGTTCAGCAGGAAAATAAACATAAGATTAATTCTTGATGGTCTTTCTAAGTCTAAGCATCCTACGTTTTCATAGATAAGCCTCACTCTTGTGCACCTGAAACATGTTAAGTAACCGTCAACTAAAAATAGTTGGTGAGATACGAAGGTTTTGCTACTGTTTAACAAAAGTCTTTAAAAGTTTTACAATTCACTATGATTAATGTATCTAAGTATAAATGCGAGAATCAAGCAAGTTAAACATTGTGCACGTCAAACCTCCAACCAAGTTTAGGCATAACCTGAAGGTTACCCTTATAAGTTTCAAGTATAAGTTTCAGTAACAATCACCAAGGGCTCCCCCCGAAGGGTCAATCAAGGTGGATTGGTCAAATACAGCAGATCTATCACTGTTACTATAGGCTCGGCCAAAGTTAATGAACATGCTAGAATTAAGTTTAATTTAAGCATGCAAGTCTCAAAGCATTCAAACACGTAGAAGACATGTAAACATAGTTAAGTTTGAATTGTATAAGTCTAAAATGTTTGAACATGTTCCACCCCAAGTTTATAAAATAAAAACAAAACAAAAGGGGCTAAGTATACTCACCTTGTGGCGGATGTAAGAGTATCCAAACAAGGGTTATATGTAGTGAAGTTTCGAGGAAAGATATCCTCACAACAAGCCTAAACGATAAGTTTAAAGTTTAAAGTTTGTTCATAGGAATTCTAGAACAAGGATTTCAAGATTTTGGGATTGACTAGGGTTCTCGGTTTAGGAAGTGGGAGTAGTCGTGTTACAAAGTTTAGTTTCATAACCAATCGTTATATTTGAAGTTTAAGCGAATACTCATATATCACATCAAGACTTTTAAATAGTTTTTCTAAGTATTAAAGTTATTATATCGAGAAGTAGTAAACAAGTATTTGATAGTGGAAAAAAAATGTTTAGAGAATGATACTTATAAAAGATATTAAGTTTCTTGGGTTTTACTATTAGTGTAATTATTAATTATCAAAAAGGGAAACTCATTTACATAGCTTTCTAAAATAATTATTCTTCTAAGAAAGTATTACTAATTATAATTTTGCTAATCAATATTTAAAATTTTGGCTACATTTTAAATAAGTATTAAATATACAAGTATTAATTATGTTTTATAAAACCCTTTTAATATTTTTAAAAAACCTTCAAGGTTACAAATATCCCATGTATTTACCAAGTAAAGTATTTAGTTTTAAACATATACAATTTAATAAGTTTCAAAGGGAAGTATAAATAAATAAACTTTCTTTTTTTTATTTATATAAATAAAAGTTGTAATTATCATTTAAAGTTTAAATATATATAGTCTTTGTTTATTAATCAAACTGATAATTAATTAAAATAAATTATTTTCTGTCAAGTATTAAGTTTTATAAAACTTAAGGAAATTTTTATAGATTTTTTTGTATTCACAACACATCTCAAGTATTAGATCTTATAGTTTTAGATTTGGTTTTTATTTGATTAAAATGTTTTCTGAAACTAAAATAAAATTAAACAGTGATTTTATGTGTATAAAGACTTAACATATTTTATAAAAAAAATTTAGGAAAATTTATTTTGTTTACAAGTGGCTAAAAAAAATACAAATGGCAAAACTGGGTCGCCCGGGTTCGAACCCGGGTCGCCCGGTTCACACACCAGCGCCTTAACCAACCCGGCTACGGGCTTTGCTGGTAATATAACCAAAACAGAAATTTTTAAACAATAGCTCCAGTTATCCCCAAACTCGGACGAACCCTAGAAATTTAATCCCCTAAATACACTATGATTAGCCCTCTGTTAATGAAATTAAACAGAGGGCTTTTGATCATCAAACGATTTCGAGTCGATTGGCCATCGAGTTTACCTGAATTGACGTGAAAATGAGGGAGATTGGGACTGAGCTTGGAGTCGTCGGTCGCGATTTCTAATCCGGCAATGCAGCTCCGGATCGACGAGATAGATAGTGGAGGGAGGTTAGGGGTGATGTTGTTGGTGTATGGGGGTCGGTATTTATAGCCAAATTTGGCATTAAATGCGCGAACGGGTCGAGGGCGGGTGGTTGAGCCGTTCGTAGTAAATGTCGACTCCATGCGCGGCCTTGAACGAAATTAGTCATCATGGTGTCTTGGGGACGGGTCCCATGCGCGAGCATGAGCCCGATGTTCGGTGAACCTGGACGATTTCGCGAGTTTGGTCGAAACTGAGGCAAAATCGAGGGCTACGGGTTTCGAACCCATGACCGATTGTGGGTGAAAGGGGTTTTGGGGAAATGACAAAACAGGTCCTTGAGGTTTCCGGTTTTTGGTATTTCAAATTAAAACTTGGGTTTAGTTAAAGATAAGTTTCAGAATTGACAGTTTATACCCTAGACTAAATAAAAAGGGTTTTGTTTTTTTTGTTTTTTTTTATAAGACCAAACAAGTTTAGCATACTTTCTACGTTTGAAATATTTTATACTCTTTATTTTAGGTATTCAAATTTGTAGGTTTATCATTTAAAATAGAAGCTAATGTTTATAATATATATATATATATATATATATATATATATATTTATTTAACGTTAAAAGAAACCAACGATACGTTTATTTATTCCTTGAAATAGAGGGGTTACACGGGAAATAGATTTTAAATACGGAGGTGATACGTCGGTAAAATTACTGGATATCACATTCCATTCTTTTAGGATTGTAAAATATGTTTGGTTATTAATATATATAAATTAACTCAACAAACAAAACACACATAATTACTAACAAGTTCTTTTTATTTATATTCAATTAAAAATTTAATTTCTTAATATTTTCGTATCTTTTGAATGAAAACTATTTCTCAATGTAGAAGTATGAAACCCATATGTGTTTTGTGTATTTGTTGTCTACAAATTAAAGGAGATCAAAATAATATGACCGGTGAATTTTTAATAATTTTGGATATTTGCAACCAAAAATTCTAATATACAACGTTTGCGTGATTGAGTCACATCATGGTGTAGAGGCTATTGCAACCTTCTATCATCAATTTTTTTTCACCTCCAAATGTTAAATCATATATAGGACATTGTTTTTCTTTTTAATGATCTATCTTCTATATCTAGTAATAAAAATAATTGAGAACACGTGTCAGCTTTGTAGGCCACTTAAAAGTTGGTTTACCTGCCTTGAATGTCACGTGTTGACTTATAGTGAAGTTTAGATTTTGATTTTTTGTCTTTTTCTCTTATTAAATAATAATGATTTTCTTTAATTTGGTAAATAACGATTACACCAAAAGTCCTATTCTTTAACCTTTTACAAATCATCTTTAATAAATATATGATATATTATTTACAATAAATTTAAAAGATATTCATTTAACCTGTGTAATACACAGGTTTTTAACCTCATATGTTATAAACAAAAACACGAACAACCAACTAGTGAAAGCCAGAGGCCAGAAATACACTCGGGACTAAATTACATTTGAAACAAAAAAAAAATAATAACTTCACAACACAAATATGAAACTCATATTTTAAAAACACACAAATTCTCCCAATTAAGAGAGCCTAGTCCCAACTTGTTTTTTATCCAAAAGAAACTGAAACACTTGATTTCTTCAAGAAGCCAATTTAATGTCAACCTTTAACATAAAAACATATTGTTTCTAGCTTTCTATAAACATCAAATTTTTGTCAAGCTAACTACTTGAAATGCTTTTCTCTGTTTGTATCCGCCGAAGTTTAAAACATCCCTGGTTGAAGACGTATACGGAAGGAGTTTTGCACTACGAACTAATAAAACCCCAAAGCATTGAAACAATGTAGCAAGAGGTGAAGAGATGCTCGACGGTCTCATCCAGTTGAAAATATAATGGACGTATAGTAGAAACAAGGGGTACCTTTTTGGGCTAAGGCCGGCCGAGTAGGAATTCTATCCAATTCTATCATCCAAGCAAAAATGTTAACTTTGAGAATGACACCTTTGATCCAATCCAGAATAAAACAATTAGTAAAATTGTAGTGTTGGGAAAGGAGCATATCTTTCGGGTATTACCACTCCCATCCCAAAAGAAATTTCTTATGATTTTCTCCGAAGCGGCCTTATCAGGTGCTTTATACAAGGAGTAAAAATACACCGGGAGACTAACAAGAACTGAACGGATCAATACCACTCACCCACCAATGGAAAGTTGCTTTGCTTCACATACTGAAAACCAATTTAGGGCTTAGTGTTGGTACGAATCTCCACCGCCACTTTGTTAATTGAACATTTGTCCCTTTAGTAGTGGTGTTCCAAAAATGTCTGCGATCGAGTAAATATCTCTACGGATGAATGGATTGGCTCGAATTGGAAAATGAAAATATTTGTACAAGTTATATGTTTCGTCACCACTTTGTGGAAACCCTTAGGTATGAATATGTTAGATACATGTAACATTTTGTCAGCTTTTTGTCTGAATATATTCAATTCAAAACGACTCGCTTTATAGATAATCCCTCTATAAGAAGGTGATTCTAGCAATCTTTCTAGTTACTTTGTTCTCTATATCTATTTGAGAGGATCGTGAGCAAAAGAATTAGAAAACTTGCAGAACCTCATTAATACATTGCTAACTAATGAGATCGGTTACCAAAGAAGCTTTGCCTGATGGTATCCCGGTAACTTTACAAACGCAGGGTCTCCGGTTCGGATCCGTGTCACATCAAAAAATGGTTTGTCGTCAGCTCAGCGGGGTTACGCAGTTGGGGGTTCCTCTAGGAGTAGGCTGTCCTGGATGTTGAAGGTGTTACATCAGGGAAACCCAGTTATCCTAAAATACATAGGTGTTGTCGTTAAAAAAATCTAACGAGATCCGTTAGAATACGGACTAAGTTAAGCATGTGATTTTTAAGGAGGTAAAAAAAGAAAACCTGTTAAATTAATAGAGGGACTCAAACGCTTTTAAGATGTTAGGAAAATGTTTCTGTACGTTTACATTTTGCTTAAGATTGTAACACCTGGAAAGGTCTTCAAACGATAGATACACACCGGACTTACCCTTGTGAGATATATGGTTAATTTTCTCCGCACAAGCGTTGAGCGGACCTAAGTTTTAGGTACCGGGTAAAGTGACGTCAGGTAATTTTTTTAGTGTTATCTAATTTTTTATTTTTATTTTTTATGTATGCTATACGCAAATTTATTTTAATTTATCACAAATATTTCAACCTTGATAAAAATAACTTTGATCCATAAAATTATGGATCGAGTAAGAAGTTATGTATGTGGTTACAAAGGGGCATACAAGTGATGTATTTGTGTGATTATTCATTTTACCTATCATTAATTAATTAACTTGTAATAACTAAAAGTTAGTTATAATTATACATCTGTTAAATATTAATTATTCGTGTGAAAGGTTTTCTAGATTGATTAAATTAATTATGTTTTGCACTCATCAGCATGTCGTCATGCTATCATGACCTTCAAATCTATATATTTTTTAGAAAGGTGATCATTCTTAGGGTGAAGGGAGCGGTGGCACGGGTTTCACACAGGTTGCTAGGGCTTTACCGGCTATACCGCCGCAAGTGTCTAGGCATGGCAAGGGCTTTGTTACACGGGTATTAATGCCCGTTCTTACCCTTGGAGAGGGAGAGAGATACTAGTACAAAAAATTAATTGGGTAAAATTTAAAAAAAAAATCCAATGGCTCAATGGGTATCATATACCCTCCTTTAGGGTTGGAGATGGTTTAAAAGGGTAAAAATGACATAACAAAATTCAATTGGTTAAAATGATAAGGTTTCATGGGTACCAATCCCTCCACCCTTTTAGTTATTTCATCACCAAGTTTTTCTTTTCCATTTTGTAGTTAATTTAGTGGGTAACACCCGTCCATCGCGAGGACACCGGTTTTTAATAAAATTTAAATGAAGAGGCAAACACAAGGGGTAATATAATGTTAAAAAACAAAACATAAATAATAATAAAAAAATTAATTATACATAAGCGAACCGGAAATAAGAATGAGGGGGAGGGTTCGAACCCACGTCATGAGAGTGGAGAAAAGGAACGGCCCACGGGACAAGGCTACTTGGTTGTTATTTGTTTCCATTAAACACATACACAAACATATACATATATATCTATACTACATAATAAACAAGTAAAATATGAGGATATTTGTCACAATTATAGGTCTTTTCATTCTTATTTTTTCGTCTCTCTCTCCTATTAATAATGAACTTCACTATTTTAAGTAACTAAATTAATTATTTATTTCAATTTTTATCTACATATTTTTTAATTTAAAATTGTGTTTATCATCAATTAATTTGTTCAATCATATTTTTATGAACTCTACAAACAGAAAACAATTTTATAGCCAGTTATGATTCAAATAAAAAAAACTTTTAATCATATATTTACATATTCATATTGTTCAATTTTGACGAGTGTATTTGTTAATAGATTACATTATATTTTACTCAACATGTGTAATACACGGGTTTATTCAACCCGTGTATTACACGGGTTTTAAAAACATAAACTTTTTATTACTAAGTACTTAACATTACATTTATTCAACCCGTGTAATACACGAGATTCTAACCTAGTATATATATACTAGGTTAAAATCTCGTGTATTACACGGGTTAAATAAATAAAATGTTATATATTTAGTAATAAAAATTTTATATTTTTAAAAACTCGTGTAATAAACAGGTTGAATAAACCAGTATATTACGTCGCTTGAATAAAATATAATATAATTTGTTAACAAATACATTTGTCAAAATATGTTTTAAAAAAATGTAATTTGTCGTGACAGTTATAAGGTCTATTAAGTTGGTTTTTAAAACATTTTTTTCAAATGAGTATTAATTTTTTAATTTAATTGATAAATGTCAGTTCATATTAAGTTCATTTGATTGATGATATAATAATTATTTATAATTAAATAATAAGTATTCGTAATTAAATTTATTAATACAAAGATCATTATTTAATAGGAAAGAGAAATAGAAAATCTAATATTTAATAGGAGAGAGAGGCGGGAAAATAAAAATGAGAAGTAACAGAGAGTAACACTGATAAACGACCAAAGTTTTATGCATTAAAGGGTGTAACATGTTATATTTATGTAAATTAACATGTGGAATACAAAAGTTTTGTGTAGATGTGCATGTGCAGGTGTTGGAAGCTTAATGTATGATTTTAGAAGATATTATGCGAGATATGCAAGAGTTGGATGGAAGACGGAAGAAACGGGGCAAAAATGCAGGGTCCAGCGTAAGTCTACGCCATCTGGCGTAAGCCTACGCCGCCCAGCGTAGGCCTATGCCTAACTAGTTTCTTCACAGCAGGCTTCAGGGACACGGCGTAAGCCTACGCCATACCAGCGTAAGCTTACGCTGGTTACGTTTCAGACACGGATTTTTGGTGAAACAGCCGATTTTCCGTGTTTAATTGGGGGTTTCTTCCCAAAATTCGAAATCATCTTTTGAACAACAGTTTTAGGCGATTTTGGGAGGCTAGAAACATATTAGTGAAGATCGGTATCAAGAAATTGAAGAATCGAAGATGAATTCCACAACCATGAGCAGCTAATCAACCGGTAGTCATTCCCGGGTGGATTGTTTGTAAGTTTTTAGGGTTTTATCATGTGCTAGCTTTGAGAAACAATTCTTGTAATCGTTTGGTTTGAAACACTTGAATCTTTGTGTTTAGTATGGTTATGAACTCACGGGAGTCGATAAATTCTTGCATCATTGACCCCGTTAGATGATAATTGCTATGAACTTTGATTTGTGTTGAATCTATTGATTAATCTAATTCTATATTACATACATTTGTCTCGATTTCATTCGTGAATATTGTTTTACACTATTTTCCGATGATGTATGAATGTTGATGTTCTTGGTTAGATTTGGTTAATTTGATTTGGATAACCATTTGATTGTTTGAAATCATATGTTGGTGTGATAATCCCTAATTACTTGTGAATTTGAAACCCGGGTGTGATTCCTTTTTAATTATTGTTTACAACTTAAACCGTTTATTTGCTACTTGATTACTCGTGATCGTTTTGCTAGTTGATAATCATTGCTTGTTGGATTTGTTAATTTCACCTCAATCATTGCTTGTGTTTGGTCAGAAAGACCCATTGCAACTTCATAAATCACATTGTTAATTAAAGTTAAGCACCGACCACAAACTCTTCGTGGTTCGACACCCTTCTTACCCTAACTAGTTTAAGGTGATTAGGACACTCTAATTCTTTATCTTTGACCGGTCCCTTCGACACCGATCAAATTTTGGCGCCGTTGCCGGGGAGTGTGTGCGCTTGGTGTTTTATTTTAATTAATTCGTGTGACTATTTGTTACTTGTTTTGTTTGGTTAATCTTCTTCTATTTTTGTGTTACGCGTGGTGTTTGTTTGTGTGTGCAGGTGACAGATTAGTGCATGCGTACCCGTTCATCCGGGAGGACTTCACCGCTTGTTTTTGAACTAGAAATTGAGAAGATAGGAAGGCAAAACCGAACCCAACAACAAAATCTACAACCTATTTCATCGGAACCATCATCTATGGATGGTCGAAGCAGTCATTCCGAATCTAGCATGAGAAACCGTGGCCCAACTCCAAACAGAGGCCCTGTCCCTAACCTCCCACCAACTACTCCTCACCGAACCCAAACCCCATCTATACCTATTAATAACAACCTACCCCGTGGGTCAGGTCCAGTTCAACACAACCGACCCGTTAACATCCGTACCAATCCCACGTACCAAGGAAGAAGGGGATCACAACAAAATCAAACCCCTCCGGGAAATGTCTTTGGAGCTCAACCTAGAAACGACAATGAGGACGATGGTTGGGGGGATGACTATGGTGAAGACTTTGGGTATGATGATAATGAAGAGGTTGGGAATGGTAATGGGTTTGGAGACTACGAGTACGAAGATGGTGAGCGGAGCCAATATGGAGAATACAATGAGGGGCAAGGCTTTGAAGAGGAAGAAGAGGTGAATTATGTTCACCAAAGACCGAGACAACCAATGGGTCGAACGGGTAGACCCGATAGACCTGTTTATCCTCCTAGACAAGAAGGGAGGAGAGTTAATGGGGGCTACAACAATGAAAACCGAAGACAACCGGTAGCCCCTATGGGTGGAGTTAATAGTTGCTTTCGACCGGCTATTTCGGAGAATGCTTCTCCAATTGTTCCACCAATTCTCGGAATGAGGCGATTCAAGTCAAGGCCAAATTATATCAACGTTCTCCCCCATTTTCATGGCATGGTAACCGAAGAGCCATACACTCATCTAGCCGAGTTTGCCGCCATTTGTGGCACTATTGGGGATGAAAACTTTGACCAAAATGAGGTCAAACTCCGACTTTTTCAGTTTTCCCTCAAAGATCGAGCAAAGCAATGGTTCATCACATTACCGGCTAATAGCATCCACACATGGGATGAGATGCAACAAGTTTTCTTGGACGAATATTACTCAGTTGCAAAGACTGATGACTCCCGAATTGAGATTCAGACTTTTCAACAACAAACAGGTGAACCTTTACATGACGCTTTCACCCGTTTCAAAGAGTTGTTGAGGAAATGTCCCCACCATCAAATCGAGTTGTGGGAACTAGTGAAGTGTTTTGTAGATGGTTTGACTCAAGAGGAGAGGAAGTACTTGAAGTCCACTAGTAACGGGACATTGTTGTCTAATTCGGAAGAGGATGATTGGGATTTCTTGGAACGGATGAGCCAAAGTTCAAAAGCCAAGGCATCGGCTAGCCGAAGAGCCAAACACCCAATTTCAAAATCCGCCCCGGACTATGAGACGAAAGAGAGGTTAGCTTCTATGGAGAAAGAGTTGGCCTTGTTGAAAAAAGGAGAGAAAAAGGAAGTAACGGGAGTGAAAACTCGTTTTGATGTTTGTGAGAGTTGTGGAGATTTGGGGCACAAAACCATGAGTTGCCCATTCCAAGAAGGTAGACAAGAAGAAGTGAACTAAGTTTATGGTGATAGGAAACCATATGATACAAACTCAAACTCCTATCACCCGAGCTCGAGGAATCATCCCAATTTCAAATATGGGGATGCGTCAAACCAATTGAACCCAAATTTCCAAGGTTCAAATCAAGGTACTTCGTCATACCAACCTCGTCAACAAAGCAATTATAATTCTGGTGGTTACCAAAGGAGCTTTTATAACAATAACCGGAACACAAATTACCCCCCAAGGAATTACAATCAAGACCATCAACAACAAGATGAGTCATCAGGGGGTGATAATGCGGTTAATTCAAAGTTGGATGCACCATTGGAGATGATGAAAGAATCAAAGAAGGAGAATGAAGTGAGAGACAAGTCTTTTGTGGCATTGGAGAGACAAGTTGGGCAATTGGCACAAGAAATAGCTCAACTCAAACAAAATGAAGGTAAATTGCCAAGTGACACCACTTTGAACCCAAAACATCATGTTAGTGCAATTGATGTAGCCCATGGTAATGACCAATACAATTTAAAACCAAATTGGCATTATTAGATTATGGAGCGGGGGTGAGCATTTTACCGGGGAGCGTATATGACCAATACAATTTTGGTCCATTAGAAGAATACACCACCACCTTGGTGTTAGCGAATGCTACACGCACGCGGCCTCGAGGGAAACTAGTAGGAGTGGCTGTGAAGATTGGAGAATTTTACTATCCGGGAGATTTCTTGGTGCTCGATTATGCATCACTTGCTAAGGAGGAGGAGCCACGAGTGATTTTGGGAAGACCGTTTTTGGCAACCGCAAATGCGCAAATCAATTGCCGAAACGGAACTGTTGACATGACCTTTGGGAATCGTAAGTTGAACATAAATGTTTTTTCAAATTTATTTACATATTCAGTTGAAAAGAAATGTTCAAAATCAGTTACTACTAACGTGTGTCATCCTCGTGCCAAGGCAAATGAGGGTGACACCAAAAAGAAAGGTATTATGTTTGACAGGTTTAATGTGAAAGACGAGCCGAAGGCAATCGAGAAGGAAACTAAGAGGTTGAAGGATGAAAAGAAGCCACCCGACCATGTCCAACATCCAAACGAGAAAGGAGATTTGTTTGATATGGAAATTACAAGAGAGAAGACTTGGAGTTGGAGTGATAACAACCAAGGCGGTGGGGGAACTAGTGGAAGCAAGTTTATGTTCCAACCTCCATAAGGAGGTAATGTCGGGCTGAGGGCATTAAACTTAGCGCTAACCGGGAGGCAATCCGGCTTGGAATTGTCTTTATTTTGTCTTTGTTTTGTTTTGTTTTGTGTTGTGTGTTTTAGTTTCGTCACCATAACAGCACTCAAGTGTGGGGAAGACTCATGGAAGACTTACGAGTCCATTTTTGGTGGTGGTTCAGGCACTCTATGATCGCCTCTAATCAGGTCCACGTACTCTTTCTCATATTTATGTTACTTTGATTGAACTATATTATTTTTGTCTGTTTTTGTGTGTTTTGGTGTGTTTTTGTTTGAAACTTGGTTGATTGTGGTTGGGTTGGTGCTTATGGTTATGGTAATCTTTGAGTTGGATATTTGGAGATATTGGGTATTGGATGTTTTTGCACCCACAAACCGCACTTTTATATTTTATAACTATTTACATTGAGACAATGTAAGGTTCAAGTGTGGGGATGTGAGAAATCAATAAAACCATGCAAATTTTTGAATAATTGTTTTACAAAGTGTTTGGTAGAGGTCTTTGGTCATGGTTAATTCATTAAGTTACTTGATTAAGTTTTTCCAACAAAAAAAAAAAAAATTGGAAATGTTGGATTTGGGAGTAACAAAATTGAAGGTGACGGATTGCATGCACATGTCGGTAACCTATTTTCTACCATGTTGTGAGATTTTGAGCCAAATTGATATAAATATTCTCTTACTTGAGTGTTTAGCCACTTTGTTTCACATTTTAGAACTTGCATATTATTGATACATGTTGAGACCTTGAACCAATTAATTGCACAAAAATGATAAAGGCATTAGGAGAAACCTTTTTATTTTTAGCTTTTTTTTTATACCCTTACCCGTTAATATCCACTAGATGCCCACTCTGAACCTATACCTTTTCTGTTGACAAAACCCATAACATTAGCCCATTCACCTTTTTAGCCTTTTTTTTAAAACCCGTGAGTTGAAATTCAATTAACTTAGATTGTTGTAGTTGCGGTTGCAATTGAGATAAAAAAAAGAAGAAAAAAATTGAATGAAAAAGAAATACAAAAATAGTATTGGGCCAACATTTGCCCAAAGGTTTTGAGTATTAGTTTGAGCTACAATAAAAGATGTTATTGTGTCAGTTTAACCCAAGTTTCATTTGATAGTTTGAAAAAATAAGAACTTTAGTGTTGATGGGTCATTTATACTCATAGTAGAGATTTGAAAGTTTTATTTGTAACTTCATTAGTTGAATTCCACTTACCTATAGCCACTTTAAAAAAATCACTATCCATGCCCATAACCCTAGCCTACATTACAACCCTTAAAAGACCTTTTGATTTGTGCATGTTAGTTGTGTTAGTAGGAGGAGATGTGATCAATATGCAAGCTTATGATAATGTGGTTCATTGTTTGGGTTTGAGTGAAAAATACTAGCACATCATCGCTAGTCCAGATATGAAACCGAGGGGAGTGATTGATTGTGAGGGGTGTGTGCATGCAAAGCCATAACTAGATATGAGTTAAGCGCGTTCCAATATTTTCTTTTGTTTAAAAATTCATCGATGGTTTGTTGGATTGTAAATCTGTTGAGAGTATAATTCTTATGAATTTTGCATGACCTTGGACCTTAGCTTATGTTTAGTTAAAACAATTATTTGAGAATTTGTAATGTGGATTTGAAGCAAAAGACTTTGCTTGAGGGCAAGCAAAACTCAAGTGTGGGGATGTGATAAACGACCAAAGTTTTATGCATTAAAGGGTGTAACATGTTATATTTATGTAAATTAACATGTGGAATACAAAAGTTTTGTGTAGATGTGCATGTGCAGGTGTTGGAAGCTTAATGTATGATTTTAGAAGATATTATGCGAGATATGCAAGAGTTGGATGGAAGACGGAAGAAACGGGGCAAAAATGCAGGGTCCAGCGTAAGTCTACGCCATCTGGCGTAAGCCTACGCCGCCCAGCGTAGGCCTACGCCTAACTAGTTTCTTCACAGCAGGCTTCAGGGACACGGCGTAAGCCTACGCCATACCAGCGTAAGCTTACGCCGGTTACGTTTCAGACGCGGATTTTTGGTGAAACAGCCGATTTTCAGTGTTTAATTGGGGGTTTCTTCCCAAAATTCGAAATCATCTTTTGAACAACAGTTTTGGGCGATTTTGGGAGGCTAGAAACATATTAGTGAAGATCGGTATCAAGAAATTGAAGAATCGAAGATGAATTCCACAACCATGAGCGGCCAATCCACCAGTAATCATTCCCGGGTGGATTGTTTGTAAGTTTTTAGGGTTTTATCATGTGCTAGCTTTGAGAAACAATTCTTGTAATCGTTTGGTTTGAAACACTTGAATCTTTGTGTTTAGTATGGTTATGAACTCACGGGAGTCGATAAATTCTTGCATCATTGACCCCGTTAGATGATAATTGTTATGAACTTTGATTTGTGTTGAATCTATTGATTAATCTAATTCTATATTGCATACATTTGTCTCGATTTCATTCGTGAATATTGTTTTACACTATTTGTCGATGATGTATGAATGTTGATGTTCTTGGTTAGATTTGGTTAATTTGATTTGGATAACCATTTGATTGTTTGAACTCATATGTTGGTGTGATAATCCGTAATTACTTGTGAACTTGAAACCCGGGTGTGATTCCTTTTTATTTATTGTTTACAACTTAAACCGTTTATTTGCTACTTGATTACTCGTGATCGTTTTGCTAGTTGATAATCATTGCTTGTTGGATTTGTTAATTTCACCTCAATCATTGTTTGTGTTTGGTCAGAAAGACCCATTGCAACTTCATAAATCACATTGTTAATTAAAGTTAAGCACCGACCACAAACTCTTCGTGGTTCGACACCCTTCTTACCCTAACTAGTTTAAGGTGATTAGGACACTCTAATTCTTTATCTTTGACCGGTCCCTTCGACACCGATCAAACACGCGTCCTGAAAAGATTTTCATTTATTAGAGTAGTAAGATATATATATATATATACACACTAGGTTATATACTCATGTATTACATGAGGTTGTTTAATAAAAAAAATAAAAATACAATGATGTCTATAAAAATTTTAAATAATGTGTAAAACAAGAAATAAATTTTTTTATTTACATAATAATTAGAATTCAAATTTTACATAATCTTTTTAAAAAAATAAAAACATTAACATAATTAAATTGAAAATTCAAACTTAAAATAAGGAAAATTAGAAAATTTAAATGAGAAAAAATATGATGATAACATGTGTCATTATTTGGAGTCATTTATTAGAATAAGGATGTATAAATATATACATATATAAACATTTAAAAAAAAAATAGAGGCTACCACGTAGCAGCCTCTGATTTGCCCATCGATTTACATTTCATATCTCTCGTTAAAGTTGGCATTTTGTTATTATATATAAATAATTTGGGATTAATTAGGTGGACGGGTGTGCCTTCGACACAGGATCAGTACAGGTGATGCAACGGTCCCATGAAGGAACGTCGCACTGCCCTTAAGGTACCACTTTGGTATGGTGATGAGGGGGATAAACGAACTTTAAAAGGATGAATATTTCAATGGTTTAGGGATGGATTGACAAGGTAGTGAAAAGGTTGATGTAACCACTGGCGAAGTATAGTGAGGGCCCGGGCCTCTCGATTTTTCGCTCAGTGGTGTTAATTTATACGTGTTCGGCCAATTTTTTGCTCAGTAGTGTTAATTTATACGTATTCAGTTGAAACTCCCCTCCCCCCCCCCCCCCCCGATAGGAAACAAAATCACGCCCCCTACGTTTTTCTTCAAGCTTCGCCACTAGATTTGACGCTGATGTTGAAGAGAAATAATATAAATTAAAGGGCGGGACAGACCACCCTTACGGTTTTATTTACACTATTCGAAAATTTGTGACACTTTTAGTCACTAACATTTACTAGAGTCAACTTTTTTTATTAATTTTTTTAAAATTACATGTTTGGTCATAGTTGTTTGCTCGACAAAAATCTTACAACTCATAATTTTTTAGAATTTTTTATAAAAATGGACTATGGGGTATTGGGTAATCACATTTGGGGTTGTCGCCCTTCCAAAGGGCGACGGGTTTGGGGTTGTCTCACTCCAATCATTTAAATGTACTGTTTTTGTCAGTGTATCAAAACCTCTCGCCCTTCCAAAGGGCGACGGGTTTAAAATTTAGGGGGTGATTGGACATCTCGGTTAAGCAAGTACATCTTAAAACCTCTCGCCAATGGGAAGGGCGACGGGTTTGCTTGGATGAGAGAGCTTTCACAGGTTGATGGGACAAGTCAAATGACTGGAGTGAGACAACCTCAAACCCGTCGCCCTTTGAAAGGGCGACAACCCCAAATGTGTAATACCAGGGAGAGAAGCCCTAAATGTGATTACCCAATACCCCATAGCCCATTTTTGTAAAATGGGCACTAGAAGAAAAGGTTATAATTGGTTGTGGGGAAGGTTTTCATTTTATTTTCTGATGTATATATATGTATATTTACACATAGGGCTGTAAACGAACCGAACGTTCAGCGAACAGTTCGTGAACCGTTCGGCGGGAAGTTCGTTTATGTTCGTTCGTTTAGTAAATGAACGAACATGAACAAGAAATTTCGTTCGTTTAGTTAAATGAACGAACATGAACAGAGGTCTCGTTCGTTCGATTGTGTTCGTGAACATTCGGTAATGTGTTCGTGAACGTTCGTTTATTTACGTTCGTTTGTGTTCGTTTACGTTCGTTTATTTATGTTCGTTCATGTTCGTTTGTTTATTTTATTTCATAACATAATTTTTTTTATATTTCTATTTTATTTTATATAAATATTTTACATTATATTATTCTTTAGTTTTAATTACCCCTAATAATCAAATGAGCAAACCCTATTCTCATAACATAATTCTTTAGTTTTTATTTTCACATTAATAGTTGTTCGTTTGTGTTCGTTTATGTTCGTTTGCGTTCGTTTGTGTTTGTTAAGAAGCTTAACGAACGAACACGAACAAATGCATTTCCTTATTGAACGAACACGAACATGAAAATTCGTTCGGTTACATGTTCACGAACCGTCCGTTTGTCCGGTAAATCCTTAACGAACGAACACGAACATGATCATGTCCGGTTCAGTTCGGTCGGGTCCGTTTACACCCCTATTTACACATATATAGAGATGATAGTAGTGGAGGAATGCATCAACTTTTCTATAATGGGAAGACATGCACCATTCTTAACGCTATTACTACCATCATTAGGTGGACCCCATGTACGCTTTTCTAGTATGCTAATGACCCCCCAAAGAAGTAAAAAAACTTAACTACTACCGCATTTGTCTTTTTTTTGAAAGACGTCTTTCATTTTTAAGTGGTAGCCGCATCTTTGAATCGGAGACCCGTTACCCCTCAACCTGATCACTACGTTGTCTGAACCGGGCCCGCGGGTTCAGAACGAGAGGCTTAGGCTTTCACCGGGAAACCATGGAGCCTGCTGCCACCACTTGACAGCAGTTGCGCCGCTACACGGGCCAAACCCCGCTAGCGTAACGCACTCCGGACTAAAACCCGGTTCGGCTCGAATTCGAACCTGCGTGGGCAGGTTGAATCTTCATTGCCATAACCACTGGACCAAAGCCAGTGGTTTACTACCGCCTATTGGGTACGTTTTCAAGCACAACGCGGGTGCTGTGAGGGTGATGTGACTAGGGGTGTGATGCGGGAACACCGCCTATTGGGTACGTTTTCAAGCACAACGCGGGGGATTTTCTTAGCTGTTTGTGAAAAACAAAGAAGAATAAGAGTGCGAGGTCATCACTGGGCGATGTGGCATGCAGATAGTGGCAACACGTCACCGCCCCCTTCTACGGTGATGTGCAACATGCAGGGGTGCGGCGTTTGTATAACGCTTGGTCTTACTAACATCATTCTTAACTTTATTTACAAATGATTATTGTTTTCTGGATTTAAATATTTGTGTTAGTAATATCTAATTTCAATGCAAATTGTATAGTAATCAAGAGTACAATTTAAGTAACAAGATATAATAAATTTAGGGGACTACTAATGGGACACGGGAATTGCTATCTGGACCGGGCTCTATACGCATCGTATAGGGCAATACGATGCGTATAGCCTTCACAATTTCCCAAACCCGACAACATCGTACTCCTAGACATTCCAACCCCTATACGCATCGTATAGGTCAATACGGTGCGGTTTAGGGTACGAGGTGACTTCTGCAACTAGTCATCCATCACATCGCTATACGCCACGTATAGGTCTATACGTGGCGTATAGAGATGTGATGGATGACTAGTTGCAGAAGTCACCTCGTACCCTAAACCGCACCGTATTGACCTATACGATGTTGTCGGTTTGACCAGGAGTCTATACGCATCGTATAGAGCTATACGATGCGTATAGGGGCCAAATTTTGTGTATTTTACCATGCATAAATCTCATTTGAACGTATCGTTCAAAAATTTTCAAACAATTTACGGTTTTCAAAAAGTTATAGCAATGTCTTGGTGGTGGGATGGTAACTACGGTTTTCAGGTATATTCTAACGAGTCGCTGGAAAACAACCCGCAAAGTTCTGGATTTCAAGATGTGAACCGGGAGGAGGTCTCGTCCGACGTTTATTCTAATCAACGGGTAAGGCTTCCCGATTTGAACGAGCCACTAAGCAATCCCGAGTTCGTATACGGTGAACACTCTTACCTTACACAACCCACGGACGACTTCGTGTACGGTGAAGACTCTTACCCGACACAACAAACCGACAGCTTCGTGACGTATAAAACTGACCAGGTATAACATTCCTATATATATGCATACATTTAGTTTGTTGTTTCTTAACTTTTACCGTACCGTTGTTGTAGAATTTTCAGACTCGTGATCAGTTGGTGGATTGGGCTGTCCGCAGAGGACGTGAGAATGGTTACGTCATTGTCACCCGACGATCGAGGAGAAAAGGCGACGACCCGTCGGAGCCGGTTATCAAGGTGTGGCTTGTGTGTGACCGTCACGGCGAACGTAAATCTACTGTCACGGTTCGACGTGTCGGTAGCAAGAAAACAGGTTGTCCTTTTAAATTGGAAGGAGAGTACCAAGTAAATACTGGTGATTGGAAATTAACGGTGAAGGATGACAGTCATAACCACGATCCTAGTCAACATCTTGAGGCGCACTCGTTTGCCAGGAGACTGTCTGAGTCGGAACAACTTTTGGTGGCGAAATTGTATTCGCAAAACATGATGCCACGAAACATTCTGGCAACCATAAGGGAGCAAAACCCCGATAGTAGTTGCATTAAAAAGGACATTTATAATGCAATACAAAAGATAAAAAACGAAACGAGAGTCGGTGAAACTCCAATGCAGGTTCTGTAGCACCTGCTTTCTTCTAAACATTACGTCTACTATACCCGGGAGGATCCCGTCACAAATGTCGTGGAGGAGATATTCTTTGTTCATCCGAAATCCTACGAGATGTGGCGTGCGTTCCCGCATGTTTTGATGATCGACGCAACGTACAAAACAAACATGTATAGACTTCCATTTGTCCAAGTGGTCGGTGTGACCTCCACACACCAGTCGTTCTGCGTCGCTCATGCATTTATATCTAAAGAACGGGAGGAAAACTTCGTCTGGTTGCTATTGCAAATCAAAGGTATGTTGCAAAAGTGTATGGAGCCGCGCGTGATAGTAACAGACAGGGACAAAGCTCTTATGAACGCGTGTGACAAAATATTCCCGGAAAGTTCCAAGAACCTATGCCGGTGGCACATACACGAGAATATCTCAAAACATTGCAAGGCATCGTTTACAGACGAAGATTGGGAAAATTTCAAGTATTCTTGGTCGGTATTGTGTGAGTCTCCTACGCCAGAAGTATACCAGTACAACTTCAACCGGCTTTACGAACGACTGTATGCAGCCAAACGAGGAAGTAAGTTTTGAATATTAAATAATTATTATGGTTTAATTTATTTACAATATTAAATATTTATTAGGTTTTAAATTATTTTTGTAGGAGTTATTGACTATGTGACAAAAAATTGGTTGGACCCATATAAAGAAAAGTTTGTATCGGCCTGGTCCAACAGAAAACTCAATTTTGGTCAACATACCACGAACCGAGTCGAGAGCCAGCATTCGCTCTTAAAGAGCTATATTAGAAATGCTAACAGCTCGCTGGATAGACTTGTTGGGTTTGTTGATGAAATTGTAACAGATCAGTATGTACAATTACAGCATGGGTTTGGAACAAGCCTAATAAGGAAAATGGACAGGCACGTAAGTATTGAATTGTTTGATAACCTACACGGTAAGGTTTCGCATAAAGCTTTAAATTTGTTAGAAAACGAGTGGTATAAGTTATCAACTATACGGAAACAAAATGCAACGTGTGGTTGCCAACTTTTCAGTAGTTGTGGGTTGCCGTGTGCCTGTCGTCTGGCAAATATCGAAGCTACAGGTCCGGTCAACCTTTTAATATTTATCTTGTTTTATCTAATTTCAAACTTTTCTGACTATCTCGTTTTAATACAGGTGGCAGAATCCCGCTAGATGCGGTGGACGTCTTTTGGACGAAGCTTGATCTAAAACCGTCGTTTGTCGAGGATGAAAATGTAGACGTGGATAAAGTACTTGGTCAAGTGAGAAACAAAATTATGTCACAACCCGATCAGGTCAAAAAAAGTCTGTTGTCGAGAATCGTAGGGGTGGTATTTCCGATCAATAGTAAGAAGAAGGCGCCTATGGTACAAGAAGATACTCGCGGTCGTCCAACTTTGAAAAAGCAACAACAAAGGAAACAGGATGTCACGAGAAACAGCTCGTTCACAGGATCCCAACAAAGCATATGTGACCCTGCGAGACATAGCTCCTATATTGCGTCACAGGACTCTCGACAAGCGAGTTCAGTCATTCAACACCGTCGTTCAACGACGGGTAAAGGAAAGCAACCACCAGATGATAACGCCCATCATGGGTTTCCATTAATGATTGGGGAAGATGCCGTTAACAATATAAATTGTTTTAAGGATTCGATTCCATCTTTGTTTCATCCCTACATTTCACGTATACAGGATGTAAATCCCGACGGTAACTGTGGTTTTCGATCGGTAGCTGTGGGCTTAGGGTTAAATGAAAACCGGTGGTTATTTATTCGTCAACAGCTTCTACATGAGATGGACAGTAAAGAAGAATGGTGGAGAACTGTTTTCGACAGAATCGCCTTTCAAGAGTATGATAGGCTGCGTCACACAATAGATTAGCAGGATGTGAAAGCCGCGCCAGTTAGTCGTTGGATGTGGATGCCATACACAGGACTCCTAATTGCTCAAAGATTTGGGGTGATTGTTCATCTATTAAGCATTGCCGGTAATCAAACATTTTTTCCATTATGGTTTGGTCCTCATGTTCATGCTCAACATCAAATTGTATCGTTCGTTCACGTCAAAAGTGCTCATTTCATCCACGTCAAGTTAGACGGAGATTTTCCGATGCCCCCTACGAATGCATTATGGAATTTGCACTGAAATGATGATGCAGCAGAATGGGAAAATATATACAGTGATCGTATTGAACGGTTTAAGAAAAAAATGGCTACTGATAGCGATAACTTTTCACAATACGTCACGAATTATGGATGAAGTTTGTTTGTAATAAAATACATGTTTATACTAATTATATCAAAAAAGAAAACAAAAAAAAAGAATACAATTATACTAATTATACTAATTATATCAAAAAAGAATACTAATTATATTAATTAAAAAAAAATAAAAAAAACCTATACGCCACGTATAGATCCATACGTACCGTATGGAATTCCAAAGGTCATGAGCTATACGCCTCGTAATGTTCTATACGATGGCGTATAGCGACCGGTATACTCAGAAGAGCCAGCGTACAGCACCAAACGCCCCCCATTTTTAACACACACACACATACGAGGAGACGCTAGATTGAGATTGTCGGGTCAAAAATTTCCTCTTTTACTCGTAAAGGTACGTATTCTAGACTCGTGATATATAATATAGGTTTAATTTTGATTATTAGTCATTAAAATTGCGTAGAAATAGAGATTTCGATGAACTATACGCAGCGTATAGAATTATACGTGGCGTATAGTTCATCAGAGGAAGAAGATGAAACAATACGCAACGTATGGGGCTATACGCTACGTATGGTTTAAGTTACCCGGTAACTGGCCTGCGTATGGCTTGGTTGGCCGCGTATGGCTCGTTTTGCCCGGTAACTGGCCTGCGTATGGCTTGGTTGGCCTGCGTATGGCTTGCTTACCCGGTAACACCCTATACGCCACGTATAAAGCTATACGTGGCGTATAGGTTTTTAAAAAAATTATTTTAAATCATTTATTTATATTAAATAAACAATTTATTTATTATTTTAAATAATAAAAACAATTTATTATTATTTTAAATCATTTATTTATATTAAATAAACAATTTATTATTATTTTAAATATATTATTATTTTCAGATATGGCGGATCACGACGACGATGTTCAGATGGACGAGTTACAGGATCTTGCGCACTACCCCTATTTGGATTTTCCGGCAGACTCGGAGTGGTATGGCCGGTGCCAAAAGCTACGGGAGGTGCGTTTGGGGCCGGGGACGGCGGTGGACTGGGAGCTTCTCCAGGAGGTCCAGGAGGCGGAGCGGGCCAGGGCCATCATAGGCGAGGACACGCCATGGGATCGGCTTTTTGATCTATCATTCACCGAGACCTACCGAGAGGTGGTCGTCGAGTTTCTTTCGACGTTCATCTACTCAGAGGAGGGGCTAGCGCCCGTTCCCGAGGAGGCGCCGGCAGAGGAGCCGGATCAGGTCTCCTTCCGTATTTTTGGCCACCAGTACCGTCTGACCCTCCGTCAGTGGGCCGTCGCGACGGGCTTGTACTTTGAGCCCGAGACGATTTTGCCGGTTTACACCGCGACGGTGACGGAGGTGGACAAGGAGGTACTCCTTGTTTTTTGGGGTTTGATTTCCGATAGCCCTTGGTTAGGTACCAAGGCGAGGGTTTCGGGGATTAGAGACCCCCTCTATAGATATTTACACCGGCTTATCTCGACGTCGATCGCACCGCGTCAGAAAAGCCGTGAGTGGTGCACCGATAGAGACCTCTTCTTTCTCTACTGCCTGCTTACAGGCACGGGGTGCGCCCTATCCACATGCCTCGCTAGTTATTTCGCGTCTGCCTATATGCGGCAGAGGCGCGGGCTTTTGTATGGCGGCGCTTTTATCACTCAGGTCATGCGTAGTATTACACCATGGCATGCGCATGAGCCTGAGTTGTTACCGCCCATTCCCCCTGTCAGATTAGACCGCCGCACGGCTAGCGGCATGCGCATCACGCACCGTTTCCCGGGGCTCGGCCTACGGTTTGTAGGGGCCGTCCAGGACCAGGTTTGGGTATCGGTGCCGTTGTCGCCGATGCCTGGACAGGGGGCCCGCAGATGCCTGACCCGCCACTAGGTGTGCCGTTTCCGGCGCCGCATCAGCCGCACGTGGAGCCCATCCACGACCATCCGCCACAGCATCCCCGACACGCGCGTCGGGCTGTTAGGCTGGACAGGGCCACCCAGGCATTGCTTGAGACCCTTGCTGCCGACTCACGGCGACGTGTTGCCGAGTCACGGCGACAGGCTCGTCAGAGCGACCGCATGGAGGACCTTATGATGTGGGCGGTTGGTAGCCTCGTGGATCTATCATGAGCCGCCGGCATCGAGCTACCACCACTACCACTGCCACGTCATTATCCAGACGACCCCGTTCAGGATGACGGCGGGGCCGGTCAGGATGACGGCGGGGCGGGTCAGGCTTAGTTGTTTTTATTTGTATTTAGTTTGTTTCTTCGGTTATGTATGTAAAAACATTTTGATGTATATATTTAATTTTGTGATGTAATGTATATAGTCTTTTACTTATTTCTTTGGTTGTAATGTTTAATTTTTTATTTGTTTGTAATGATAAATTATAAATGCAAAAATATAATAAATGTTAACAAAGTTATATAATTTAAATTAAAAAATATAACAAACTTATATTAACAAAGTTATATAAATTAAATTAAAAAAACAAACAAACTTAAATTAATAAAATACCCTATACGTGGCGTATAGGGCAATACGCCACGTATAGAGGTTTTTAAATCGACTTCTGCCAACTTTTGAAGCAAAATTAAAACCCGTGGCCCATACGCTGCGTATAGATCAATACGGCCCGTATTGGACCCAGCCGCCAGACCGGGAATGCGACGTGACATTCTGTTGGCAGAGACTGAACCCTATACGCCTCGTATTGGCCTATACGAGTGCGTATAGGGCGGCGGCATGTCCAATTAGCAATATTCCGTGTCTTAATAGATTCACCCTAAATTTAACTTGTTTTTAATATTTGATTTCAATGCATACTCAAGTATATATTCCAAGGAGGTCAAGTGACATAAAAATTTTAGTGTTATCTAGTATTCGAATTTTTTGTATATAATTTCTGAATAGTAACTCTTATTCATTACACATGTTCAAATAATATACCGGTAAAAAAACTTTGATCTGTTATCATTTTAATGAGTTAGGTTATATGCGAATAGCGACTCCGATCCGTCACTTATTACTTTCAATGTAGCTCAATTCTAGTTATATATTTTCATAATACTTAAAATTAGGACTAATTACATGACTTAATATTGTATTATTATTATTATTATTTATGACGCTATATGTTTAATAAAAATTCTTTTTATTTCGTTTTGCTTTTGTATTTTTAGTATTTTTTGCTTTAATTACATGACAAATGTAGTTTGCTTTAATTAGTATTCTTTTTTTAATATTTCATTATATATTATATAGTTAATTGATATTATAATTATTAGAAAAAAAAATCGGCAACTTAAGACATGCATGTTGAAGAAGAAAGATGCTTTTGGAGCAGAAGTGAAGCCCATGCAGTTGCACGCTCACCAATGCCCACGCCTACGATCCCTCGTACTTCATTTTTCTTCGACTCTCATAATTATTTTATTCATTTTTAATTAGTTTATCGTATTAAATTATTAAAAAATAAAATAAAAAAGTTTGAAGGATGAGTCAGTCAAGCAGGCAAGGCATGGTCTGACGACTGGTCTCCCCTAGCCCCTGATCCACTGTTTAGTTGCATACAATATGGTTATGGTTCAATAACTAGACAGGTATGAGCAGTGGCGGATCCAGGAATTTTTTCCAAGGGGTTCACTGTTTTTAGATGCCCCAATTTTATAGGGCCTAAACCACTACGCTTACTGTGAAACCTTGTAAGGGGGTTCACCGTAGGGTATTTTAGGGGGTTCACCCCAGTTTTTTTACCTACCGTTACACTAAAATTTCAAAACTCGGGGGGTTCCTGTGCACCCCCCCCGGCTTCACTAGGTCCGCCCCTGGGTATGAGGTAACCATAAGATAATAACTTCTCCAATAGTTGTTTTTAGTGTTTTAATAGGGAGGGTATCATGTGGAGGAAAAAACCAAGATATTTAAGTTAGTTTTTGAAAACCAGATCCTCTTGTAACATATATGTTATCTAAATCGGGTTCAATTAACTCATCAATCCGGATTGAACCCCCACGGCAGGAGCAAACCCACATCTGAAAAAACCCCTTGTTCAAATCAAATAATTGTTTCATGTGAGACTCGAATCCAATACCTTGATTATAAGAAGTTTTGAGGCTACCATTGCACCAAATAAAGGGTGAAAATCTTTACCTCAATTAGGAGGGGATGGAATATATTATGTAGTAACAAATATTACATAATACTACATGAAAATAAGCAAATTACAAGAAGTGTACAAACTAAGTTTACGTTACTGAATTAACTCTAATATCCCTTTTCAATAAAAAAAGGTGGCGGTCCAAAATGAAGCACGGCACGAAAATATTCAAACCGTGGTCGAGGAACTCTCATATCCCTGACTTTTGCGGTTGGCGGAACCGTTAAGGTCCTAGCTAGCGATCTACCACCCTTGCCACGCGTCAATCCTTATTTGGCGAGTCACATGACACGTGTCTACTCTCGTGGTTTCTTTTCTCTCCACGTAGTGGATCGCCACGGCTTATGGTAGTGGTCTGTTACCATCCAAATTCTCAAAATTTTTATTTTTAGTCCTTTATCTTTGGAGAGTTTGCATTCCAATCCCTGAACTTTGACTTTTAATGGTTTTTTTAACCCTTATTTTACTTGGGAATTTTCGAGGTGTTACATCGACCATTTGAGACGGCGAAGGCAGTCTCAAAGACTAGTTTTAGTTTAGTCTATAAAAAAGCCTTGTCAGCAAAGAATGGCCACATATATAAGTTAGAAAGGTTTTTTCCAAAAACTTTGACCTTGCGGCGAGTTTAGCAACGGAAATGAACGCCGCTATATCAGTGACAGTTTTGCGACATATGGAATTCAAATGGGCGGAATCGCTAATACTGTTTTACATGGACGGAACAGATAGACGACGATCAATAGGGTCCATTTGTAACGAACCAAAATCCGGGTTTCGTTTTCAAATAAATAAAATATTTTAATAAATATTATGGTGAAAATAATATTTATGAAATAAGTTGAAATAAGTGGGTTTCAAGTTAGTAATGGAGTTATGTTAGATTTAACTAATTATAGAATAAAATTGGTGAAATGGAAGTTTAGGGACTAAATGTGTAAAATGAAAAAAATCTGCCATTTTGACTAAGTGTAAGCCAAAATTGAACTCACTTGTGAGTTGGGGTCGTTCATAGCAAGGAGAGAAAGGAGAAAACGGGTTTTTGAGCTAAATCTTGCAATTGAAGCTTGGATTGTGAAGGTTTTGGCTCACACAACACCTTCCTAACATCAAGTAAGTGTAATCTTCCATTTGATTTCACATCTGAATGTGTTAGTAGGTGGTTTTTGTAGAAATCCGAAAATTATGTATGCATGTGGTAAAATGGTGTTAGATTGTGGATAATCTAGCTTAACTAAAGGTAAAGAGTGGTGATTAACATCCTAGAACCCTTTTATTTTGATTTTGAAAAGTTAGGGTTCATATGGTGAAAATTAGGGGTGTTTGGATCATGATGCTAGAATGTGGAATTAGTAATGATTAAGTGTTTAGGTGGTATTAGACACTTGAACAAACACCAAATTGACCTAATAAAAGTTATTGAATGAGAAATTAGTGTCAAAGTATTGGAAAAAAAACTCATGTGGGTGAGTTTGTATTGAATTGGGGTGTTTGGTTGTGGGAATAACCCAAACGGGTCAATTTGGGTTGGAAATGAAAATTGAGTTGTGGACTCAATTGTATTGTGTTGGTGATGTATGTTAGATTACTAAACTAGGTTTACATGTTTAGGTAATCAAATTGCAAAGCTAGAAGGTGGTGCGGGATCTTCTAACTCAAGAGGTAAGTGCCTTTGCACTTACTTAGTAATGTAGATAAATGTGTGGTGTATGTAATATGTATGCATGCTATAAGTTGAAATGAATGTTTATGCCTATTGCTAGGATGTATTATGTGTGGAATTGTATTAATTTGACTTTAGTGGTAGAAGGTCAAACTTATATGTTGGAAGTGGTGAAATTAGACTATGTGGTTAATAATCCAAACTTGATTGTGCAATGGGGTAAATATGTGTAATTGACTTTTGTGGTAAATAGTCAAACAAATATGTGAATGTGGTGAAATTGGTGTCATTGACTTATGTGGTAAACAGTCAAACAAATTTGTAAATGTTGAGAATTTGGTGTATTAGACTTATGTGGTATATAGTCAATCATAATGTGATATTTTGGTTAATTGGTGGATAGAAGTGTGGTATATTTTAAAAGGTGGACTTGGAGTCAAATACTCCAAGTGTGGGTAAGACGAGTTGTGGTACTCGCCCCAAGAGGTTGCAAACTAGATAGAAGTGTGGACTACTTCAAAGGGTGGACTTGGAGTCAAATACTCTAAGTGCGGATAAGACGAGTTGTGGTACTCGCACCAAGAGGTCGTGAACCTAAATAGAAGTATGGAATACTTCAAATGGGTGAATGGGTGGTGGTAAATGAATGTAATATGAAAAGAATGAGTCTTGTAGTGGAAATGCAAGTGTTAGGAACCTTAAATGACCAAATGGGTGCAAACGTGTCAAATGGGTCAAATGGTTGAAAGTGGTGGAAAACAAGTGTAAATACTTGTTGAATGTGTTTATCGTCATTACTAACGGTGTTTTATATATGTGGTTATGTAGGGAAAGCCCCGATGTAAGTCCAAGTCAAGTCCGAGGTGTGGAAGGATTCTCGTATGTAATTTTTGGTGATTTTGGGGATTTTAAGGAAAATCCTTATAAAGTGATGTAAAAGACACTTGAAATATGATTTGTGGTGTATATAAATGTGGTATGAAAGTACTTGGTCAGAACCCAAGTGTTGGGAATTTTTGGGTGTCATGTTGAATGGAAAATTGTTAAAAAAATGGCTAAGTATGGAACTGAGCAAACTGACTAAACTTTCTGTTTACTCAGGTTCCTCGCGGTACGCGAGAACTAGGGTGGGTTCTCTCGCGGTACGCGAGAGACCTGGTTCTCGGTGGCCGAATTCTGAGCTCCCTCGCGGTACGCAAGGGGAGAGGCAGAAAGTCTCGCGGTACGCGAGGGTTTAAAAAAAAATTCTGGGACAAAAAGCTTCTGTGTGCGTTTAATGTAGTTAATAATTGGTGTTTCAATTGTGGATGTTACAACTTGGTATCAGAGCAATGGTTTGAGGGATTTGGTGGGGTGGCACCAAACTCAAACCAGATGCTATTGATATGGGGGAAAGTGATACGAGAATCCATGAAGGACTTGACTAAGACTCGGAGCTTGCGGAAATGAAATGTTAGTAATGATTTAATAAGTGGTTATATATATATATATATATGGTGAATATGTATATGTATTGATGAATGTTGTTAAGGTGTTATGTGTGCCGAAACTTGAGTTATGACTTGTTATATGGAGATGGTAATTACAATTGGGCATGGCGTATTATTAAACATGTCTGGCCAATATGTTTAATAAAACGAAATGTGCAAGGGACTTTATGATAACCATATAACAATGAACATTTGTAAGGATTAGGTGAAGGTGGTTATATATGTATGTATGTATATAGGTAGGTATATATATACTTAATACATATGATAGTGAATGTGAAATGGATACCTAGGGTATTAAGGTGTTTTTTGGTTCATTTTATCAATTTAGAGATGACAGAAGAGGTAAACAATGAACCCTTGGATCCAAGAATCCAAGATATGATAAAGGAGGAAGTGGCTAAGGCCTTCGAGCAAGCCACAACCTTACTAATGGAGGAAATGAGAGGGGCTATTAGGCTCACTCTAGATGATGTTCTGAAAGAGAAGGAAAGGGTGCCACAGGGTTGTACCCTAAAGGAATTCATGGTGATCAAGCCCAAGGAGTATGATGGGCAAGTGGACCCGATCCTTAACCACAGGTGGGTGGTGGATATAGAATCAAATTTTGAAACAACTAAGTGTAAACCCGAGGATAGGGTAATGTTTAGTGTGCCCTTATTGACTTGAAGGGCAAAGGAATGGTTGTTGAATCTCCGAAAGGAGGGAGGTGAGTTAGGGGTGACCTCTGTCACACCCCGACCGATGGCGGAATCATCGGGGTGGGACATGTAGACTGTTCATAAGCACAAGGTTGACTAAATTGAAATATATTAATTGTCAAATTTCATTACAAACATTCTAACAAAACAAATTCCAAGGAAAGAAACATAAATGAAATACATAAGTTCTTTATTTATTTTAACTAAGTTCAAGCCTATGTGTAGCACATCTTGATCAATCTCACATATTAGGACCTGAAACATGAATAAAATAAAGTCAACTAAAAAGTTGGTGAGTATAACACAGGTTTGTATATAGATAGCATATAGTTGTAAAACAAATCCTTACATAACATGATAAATAAGGCATTTATGGGGAGCAGCTATTGTGTAACCAAATACAATCAAACCTTTGTAACTAGCATGCAAAATTGTGTTGTCGGTATCAATCACCCCAATCTGGGTGGGTTTGTCAGACTCAATAGATCTATCATTGAAAACCGTCGGCTTGAATAGTTAATGATTGCACATAAGTGTTCACAAAAGTTAGCACACATAGCACTCGGTCATAAAGCTCAAATTGCACACATGAATGTAAATAGGATTTGTATTTGTGTTGTTTGTGTAAATGTAAACATGTAATTTAATAGAGTTCATGTTTCACCCCAAAAATGTATAAGAGTAAAAGGGGCTATGAAATACTCAATTGGTTTGAAGGCGTAGCTAACAAAGATACTAGATAGAATAAAGATCCTTGAAATGCACAAGTTAACCTAAAGTGTAATGTATATGGTATTAATAGTGTGCATAAAAGTTTAAGTCTAAAGTTGCATTTGGACTTGTGTAAAAAAAGTCATTGATTTGTAATTGAAAGTATTGAATAAAATATAAAGTTTGAAAGAATATTTTTAGAATATTTTGATTAAGATTTGAGTTTGAATAATTAAATAAGTAATGTAAATGATTATTGTTTATGAAAACATTGTAAGTATTAGTTATAATTTAGTATAAATAATTAATTATTTTTGTTTAAATATAAATTAAATAAATAATCTTTTCTTTATTTATCTATTTATAATATATGTAACGTAACCACTAAAATACTCTTTAAGGTTTAACAATAAATGTAAATTAATTTTTTATAAACTTTAAATAAAAATTTTCTATTTATCCCAAGATTAAATATCTGATCTTTCTAAATAGGATTAAATGCATTTTTATAAAAATCAACTATTTTTATTTTGTAATTTAATCAGAATATTTATTGTTTGAAAAAATAAATAAAATTATAATTCTGCCAAAAATTTAACTCACACACGACCGTGCCTGGGAAGGGCACGATCGTGCTCGAACCACGGGCGCGACCATGCTAGTCAGGGCGCGACCGTATTGGTCAAACAGAATGCACAATTTAGTTGTTCTCTAGGCACGATCGTGTCCTGGACTAGGCACGACCGTGTCTAGGGTTTTGAGGCATGACCAAGTCTAGTCATAGGAATGACTGGGTCTGAGTGTGTGAGGCACGACCGCGCTGGTATTTGGCGCGACCGTGTCTCATGAAGCACGACAGCACTATATGATTAGCGCGACCGTGTCTGTTCCAAAACGGATTCAATTTGACTAATTCTTATATTGTAAATGTTGGAATTCATGGGGCTTTCACCCATTAGATCATCACGAATCTTTTTGTAGAGATTGATTGTATTTTAAGCGTGTCTAAGATTCGATTCGATTAAATCTATTTTGAACGAAAACTAGATTCTGGTTCGTGATGATTCCCGTATTGTAAGCCCAAATTAGATTAGGGCTTGTGATTAGTAGGCTAAAACGTAAGTGTGAGAGGTTTCATTTACCCGGAAGGACGACGAATTGATAGTGTTCGGTAGAGAGAAATTCCGGCGACGACGGGTTCTGTCTCCGGCGTCCTCTCCTGCAATTCCGACTAAACCAGCGTGTCCAGAAGCCTTATAGAGGATCGATGGTATGTTGGCTTGGAAGAATTGTAATCAAATTTGTGAATTTGGTGTTTTCGTGTGAGAATTTGGTGATTATGAGGTAATTCGATGAAAATAAGTTCATTTGTTGTAATGGTGATGATTAAAGGGCTTAATGGAGTTGGTTAATGACGAAAACGTGTAGAACAGTTATGAAACCGAACGTTCCTGTGATTAAAGGTTGTTTTTACGTTTCAACTGCTGAGAGGCGCAACCGTGTCCATTTAAGGCGCGACTGTGCCTAGGCACCGGGCGCGATCGTTCCAAAGCTGGTCGCGCGACCGTGCCAAAGCACTTGGCGCGACCGTGCCAGAACGAGGCGTGACCGTGCCTATTAGGGTTTCTTGTAAATTTTCAACATCAGACCTTGTAACTTTAGTCTTTTGACGTATTGGTATAAGTAGATACTGATGTAGTGTTTTAATAGAATATAACTGAGTAAAATTTTGTGGATTTGCATTGAAGTATAGTATTTAATTGATGGTACGAATAGAACAAAACAGTGCACTAGAATTGAGTTTGAAATGCATTACATTGAATTGAAATACGGATACTAGATATCAGAAATGTTACAACCTGCATGACTTGGGAGGAATTCAAGGTGGCTTTTCTGAAGTACCATTGCCCACAAGCCGCTGTTGATAGGATGACTGAGGAGTTCCTCCTCATGAGGCAAACTAATGAGTCAATTGATGAATTGGCTGGGGCTTTCTTCGATCGTGCCAAATTCTATCCAGATGTGGTGTCGACTGAAAAGGCGAAAATTGATAGGTTCTATGCTATGCTGACAGTGGAGTTCAAAGACATCATATCTCCATCCTCTTTAACCACACTCGTGGATTTGATAAATAGGTGTCGGGAAAGAGAGGTGGAGTTGAGAAGGCAAGAGGCAAGGGGCGAAAAGAGGAAGTGGGAAATTGTGGAACAAGTGGTAAAGAAGATAAAGGGCGGGAGCCCAAGCAAGAAACCTTTTAACAAGTTTATTCCCCGTGGGTGTAAAATGTGTGGAAAAGAACATTCGGGGGAATGTAGGAAGGGGACTATGAGCTATTACAAGTGTGGGAAGCCGGGGCACATGGCTAATCAGTGTTCAAGCCAAATTCAATTATGCTATAACTGCTACAAGCCCGGGCACAATAGGGCGGATTGTCGGCGGTTATTATCGGCGGTTTATTGAAAAACTTCTCTCAGATTGCCTTGCCGATGACGAAGTTAACGCGTAAAGAGACAAGGTTTGTATGGGGCCCCGAGCAAGAATCTGCCTTTCAACTCTTGAAAGAAAAGTTGACTAAGGTGCCTATCTTATCCTTGCCGGACGGGACCGAAGATTTTGTGGTGTATTCGTATGCCTCGCATTCGGGGTTGGGTTGTGTTATGATGCAAAGGGGGAAGTGATTGCCTATGCATCTAGGCAATTGAAGACTCATGAGGTGAATTATCCTACCCATGATTTAGAGCTTGCGGCCGTGGTTTTCGCGCTCAAGATTTGGAGGCATTATTTGTATGGGGCTAAGTGTACGATCTACATGGATCACAAGAGTCTCAAGTACTTCTTTGACCAAAAAGACCTTAACATGAGGGAAAGGCGGTGGCTTGAATTGGTCAAGGATTATGATTGTGAGATACTCTACCATCCGGTTAAAGCAAATGTGGTGGCGGATGCGCTTAGTCGAAAGACGATCCATACAGCTATCAAGGTGAAGTCATTTAAAATGATAATTTTATCATCTCTTATTGATGAAATCCGGGAGGCACAAGTGTTAACACTTAGTGGTGATTTGAAAAAGGAAATGATGGTTGCTTATGTTGATAAGCTTGGGGAAAATAGCACGGGGTTAAAGACATGCTATGATAGAATTTGAATTCCTAGATTGTCAAGTGTGTTGGCAACTATTTTAGATGAGGTGCATAAATCCAAATATTCTATCCATACGGGGGCCACAAAGATGTTTTATGACTTGAGCTATCATTTTTGGTGGTCGGGTATGAGGCGTGATATAGTTAAGTATGTGGAAAGGTGTCTCACATGCTTAAGGGTAAAGGCGGAGCATCAAAAGCCGTATGGAAAGCTTCAACCGCTTGAAATACCGCTTTGAAAATGGGAGAACATCACCATGGATTTGATCACTAAACTACCAAAGACTCAAAAAGGTTATGATGCGATATAGGTAGTAGTGGATCGCTTGACAAAGAGTGCACATTTCCTTATAATAAAGGAAACGTATTCTACGGATAGATTTGCGAAAATCTATGTGAAGGAAATTGTGTCACGTCATGGGGTGCCGGTGTCGATTATATCGGACCGCGATACAAGATTTACTTCTCGTTTTTTAAAGAAGTTCCATGAGGATATGGGGACTAGATTGAACCTTAGCACCGCTTATCATCCACAAACGGATGGTCAAAGCGAGCGGACGATTCAGACGCTTGAGGATATGTTGCGGGAGTGTGCTTTAGATTTTGGTGGTAGTTGGGACAACCATCTACCGTTGGTGGAATTTTCATACAATAATAGCTATCATTATAGTATTGTTATGTCTCCTTTTGAGGCATTGTATGGGAGGAAATGTAGAACACCCGTGTGTTGGGGTGAAATTGGCCAACAGGAGCTTGGTAGCAAAGAGGTGGTCAATGAAACTATTAGTAGTATTGACCAAATTAGAGCACGCTTGAAGGCGGCTCAAGATCGCCAAAAGTCCTATGCGGATAATAGAAAGCGGGCTATTGAGTTTCAAGTGGGAGACTTTGTGCTTTTGAAAGTCTCTACTTGGAAAGGGGTGATACGGTTTAGGAAACAGGGGAAGTTAAGTCCACGTTTCATTGGACCGTTTAAGGTGATAGCAAGGGTGGGTGCGGTAGCTTACCGTTTGGAGCTACCGGAAGGACTAAGTAGACTTCATAACACATTCCATGTGTCTCATTTGCGGAAATGTTTAGCGGATGAATCTACTTTTGTTCATTTGGATGACATTGAATTGGATGAAAAATTAAATTATATTGAGGAACTAGTGGCAATCTTGGATAGAAAGGTGAAGAAATTGTGGAATAAAGAGATTAGCTAAGTTTTGGTGAGGTGAAAACATAAGAAGGGGCGGATATGACTTGGGAAACCGAGGAAGAAATGCTCAAATATTTTCCTAACCTTTTTATGTGAAGTCAGGTTTCGGGTGATTTGTAACGAACCAAAATCCGGGTTTCGTTTTCAAATAAATAAAATATTTTAATAAATATTATGATGAAAATAATATTTATGAAATAAGTTGAAACAAGTGGGTTTCAAGTTAGTAATGGAGTTATGTTAGTTTTTAACTAATTATAGAATAAAATGGGTGAAATGAAAGTTGAGGGACTAAATGTGTAAAATGGAAAAAAATCTGCCATTTTGACTAAGTGGAAGTCAAAATTGAACTCACTTGTGAGTTGGGGTCGTTCATAGTAAGGAGAGAAAGGAGAAAACGGGGTTTTGAGCTAAATCTTGCAATTGAAGCTTGGATTATGAAGGTTTTGGCTCACACAACACCTTCCTAACATCAAGTAAGTGCAATCTTCCATTTGATTTCATCTCTGAATGTGTTAGTAGGTGGGTTTTGTAGAAATCTAAAAATTATGTATTGATGTGGTAAAATGGTGTTAGATTGTGAATAATCTAGCTTAACTAAAGGTAAAGAGTGGTGATTAACATTCTAGAACCCTTTGATTTTGATTTTGAAAAGTTAGGGTTCATATGGTGAAAATTAGGGGTGTTTGGATCATGATGCTAGAATGTGGAATTAGTGATGATTAAGTGTTTAGGTGGTATTAGACACTTGAACAAACACCAAATTGACCTAATAAAAGTTATTGAATGAGAAATTAGTGTCAAAGTATTGGAAAGAAAACTCATGTGAGTGAATTTGTATTGAATTGTGGTGTTTAGTTGTGGGAATAACCCAAACGGGTCAATTTGGGTTGGAAATGAAAATTGAGTTGTGGACTCAATTGTATTGTGTTGGTGATGTATGTTAGATTACTAAACTAGGTGTACATGTTTAGGTAATCAAATTGCAAAGCTAGAAGGTGGTGCGGGATCTTCTAATTCAAGAGGTAAGTGCCTTTGCACTTACTTAGTAATGTAGATAAATGTGTGGTGTATGTAATATGTATGCATGCTATAAGTTGAAATGAATGTTTATGTCTATTGCTAGGATGTATTATGTGTGGAATTGTATTAATTTGACTTTAGTGGTAGAAGGTCAAACTTATATGTTGGAAGTGGTGAAATTAGACTATGTGGTTAATAGTCCAAATTTGATTGTGCAATGGGGTAAATATGTGTAATTGACTTTTGTGGTAAATAGTCAAACAAATATGTGAATGTGGTGAAATTGGTGTTATTGACTTATGTGATAAACAGTCAAACAAATTTGTAAATGTTGAGAATTTGGTGTATTAGACTTATGTGGTATATAGTCAATCATAATGTGATATTTTGGTTAATTGGTGGATAGAAGTGTGGTATATTTTAAAATGTGGACTTGGAGTCAAATACTCCAAGTGTGGGTAAGACGAGTTGTGGTACTCGCCCCAAGAGGTTGCAAACTAGATAGAAGTGTGGACTACTTCAAAGGGTGGACTTGGAGTCAAATACTCTAAGTTCGGGTAAGACGAGTTGTGGTACTCGCACCAAGAGGTCGTGAACCTAAATAGAAGTATGGAATACTTCAAATGGGTGAATGGGTGGTGGTAAATGAATGTAATATGAAAAGAATGAGTCTTGTAGTGGAAATGCAAGTGTTAGGAACCTTAAATGACCAAATGGGTGCAAACGTGTCAAATGGGTCAAATGGGTGAAAGTGGTGGAAAACAAGTGTAAATACTTGTTGAATGTGTTTATCGTCATTACTAACGGTGTTTTATATATGTGGTTATGTAGGGAAAGCTTAGATGTAAGTCTAAGTCAAGTCCGAGGTGTGGAAGGACTCTCGTATGAAAATTTTAGTGTTTTTGGGGATTTTAAGAAAAATCCTTGTAAAGCGATGTAAAAGACACTTGAAATATGATTTTTGGTGTATATAAATGTGGTATGAAAGTATTTGGTCAAAACCCAAGTGTTGGGAATTTTTGGGTGTCATGTTGAATGGAAAATTGTTGAAAAATGACTAAGTATGGAACTGGACAAACTGGGTAAACTTTTTGTTTACTCAGGTCCCTCGCGGTACGCGAGAACCAGGGTGGGCTATCTCGCGGTACGCGAGAGACCTGGTTCTCGGTGGTAGAATTCTGAGCTCTCTCGCGGTACGCGAGGGGAGAGGCAAAAAGTCTCGCGGTACGCGAGGGTTTAAAAAAATAAAAAATTTAGGGATAAAAAGCTTTTGTGTGTGTTTAATGTATTCAATAATTGGTCTTCAAATTATGGGTGTTACACCATTTACATTCGATCACCAAATTTTGTTAAATATTTATATGTAAATTTTAGTTTAAAAAAACACGAGTTAAGCGTTATTAATTACTTGTAGTTAGTAGAGAAGAGAACCTTATAATAACTCTCTCACTAAGAAGGTTTGATTCTCTCACCATTGGTTTTGTGTAATAGTAGTAGTCAAACACACCAAAGTTTCTTTTTTCTAAGAAGTTTTGGTTCTGTCTCCCATTAGATGGACGGAATCGCTAATCTTGATTTTTTACAACTGTTTTATAGAAAAGTTACCTGCTGGGATGTCCAATCTTAAAGTCATCTCGAAGTTGATTGAAATATTAAATACTCAACTATATTTTTACTAATACTATAAATTTTAATAATTTCAAGTTTCTAAAAAATTTAATATATTATACGCTATACCCTTTTAAAACTATGAATTGTATTAATGTACTTAGGTAAACGTGTTCGGGTAATCAAGCGGGTATCACCTAATCTCATACCCTTCCTAAACCTATTTGAACTTTTAAAACTAAACCCAATACCCGTAATATCGTCCGTCCCAAATATTTCGAGTTCAGGTTTTCCCATAAGATTCTAGTTTCTTTCCTTGTCCAAAACTAACAAGGAGACCCAATTTCAACCCACCCACCAAATATTAAAAAAAATCCCATTTGAGTTCATGTCCGCATATATAAATTCTATGAAGAAGATTTGATGTGAAGGAGATACCATGCATAAACACCCACCCTATAAAATGTGAATTCGTTCCCGTTATAGAAATATAAACCCATGGCCTCTTTTAATTTTATTCGTAATGCCTAGAGAAATTTAGTCCATTAATTTATATAGATTTGATATATCATTTTTAGATTTTATACCTTAAAGCCGTGTACATTTCTAGAGTTTAGCACATTAATCGCTAATTACGTGCTTAAACGCATAGTTCATAATTCTAATCCTGCTAGTTTCTGTTTACGTGTCTTAAACGATAATTGAAAAGGGAGAAAAGTCGAACGGATGTTTGTTTGTGAATATTTAATTAATGCAAAATATGATTATTTACCAAAATAATATCAATAGAGTTCTCAAATTAAACATGTGACTAATATGATTTAGGTTACTAATTATAACATGTTCGACTTAAAACAAATTATGTATGAAATAAAACAAGTTATGATGATTGGTTAATTTTATCTTTTAATTTATAGATAATAAATATATTAAATAAGATTGAAAAGGTATGTTAACGGAGTAATAAAAAATTTTATTTCTAAAATGAAGTTATATTAGTCGTACCATGTAAACATATGTCATGTATACGCTTTGTATTCTACATGTTTCTCATATATATTTTTTTGTTTACTTCAACCATTTCTTGTTGTAAATAAAAATAATCAAATCAATCCGCTTGCACATGGTTAACAAGGACGTTCATGATTTAGTTCAGCCGGTTATATTGAAAATTTTGAGTCAAACTGCCAACTACAATTTTGGAAAACGAAAAATCACAGATGTCGGGTTAGACGGGTCAGTAGGACTGGCCGGTTTTACCGTTTGATGATTAAATGGTTCGGTTTTGATGTGCCGATTTAAACCGAATTTTATTTCATAGTTTGGTATTAAAAGTTTTAAAATGATAAAAATAACTCATATATAATACATATACGTAATAATACTTAAAAAAAATACAAAATAACAAAGGTTAAACGACTGATTTCAAATTTCAAGCAGAACTATTAAATTGCATCAATGAAAACCAAAACATAATTTAAATCTCAAACTAACCGTTTTATTTTAGTTTAAACGGCTAGAATTGTTTTAACGGTTTTTAAAAAAGAAATATAACACTTCATCACTTCATACACAAATTAATGAAATGATAATAATGATTACATAAATATATAATAATATGATTAAATAAACAAATAATAATACAGATCACCCATCCATTTTATCATTTTCAAGAATATAATAAGGTACTTCTTCTCCTGCTCCATCTTTTCATCTCCAAATAGAAGAAAATAAATAAACACAAGCCTCCAAACCAAGAGAACAACCGAAGCAAACTACTGATGAGATCTTCTTAATTCATCATTAATGCAGTTTTTCATAAATTCAATCTTTCTTGATACCTAAACCCTAAAAGATTCATTTTCAAGATTTCTCTATTTACATGTATGGATTTCTTTCATATCATCCTGACTGTTGATAGATCAATCAACGGTGGTCAGTTTCAGTTTAAGAGGTTTACAATATGACCATGTTTCCTGCTCATCTGTCGTCGTCAAGGTATGTTAATGGCGGGTTTTCGGGTGGTGGGTGTGACTGTTTTATTAGTTTAGGAAGAGGGTTAATTATTTCAGATCTAATGGCGGAGGATGAATCAAGAACCGAAACTAGTATCGATAACGAAGAAGCTGGATCAAGCATGAAAGATGTTAGTATTCGTGATCATGAGATGAATGCTGAGGATGATGATGATCATGGCCGGTGGCTTCAGTTGAGTTTAGGTGGTGGTCATATGACCACAACGGCAGAGATGCCGTCAGTTGACCTTGATCTATTGCCAAGTGGTGACAGTGGGAGCTTGTCACGCCAGATACAGCAACCACTGCCACCATCATCACCACCACCACCAACGCCACCTCAGGTTTTTTTTCAAGTTCCTGAATTTCAGGGTCATCGCCAGACATCAACCGCTTTCTGGCAGCAGCCGTTTCCGTATCAAACGGCTGCTGCCAGAAATTCTGTGCCGTTTATGACTTTACAACAGCAACAACAACAGCAACAATACGAGACTAATTATAAACAATTAATTAGGCCTTTTCCGGCAAACATGATGATAGCACCTCTTAATCCACCGGTTTCTTCGTCTTCTTCGTTTTCTGGTTCATCGGAGCAACACGGACATGCACCTCATCTCCACTGTCGACTAAACGTGGCACGAGTGGTCAATCCGCCACGAAGACCTCACTCCGGCATCTGGTTTATACTTCAGGCATCTCCAAACCAGTAATTACCGAAACTCTAATTATTTATTTCAAATTTTTTACTTGTTAATTAACTTGCATTCTTTGCATGTCACTTATAAATTCAATCTTTTGTGTTTTGTTTTGTTTGATGAATTAATTCAGAGCAAAGGAACCATTTTTACCTCAAATACCAAAGAGCTACCTTAGAATCAAGTAAGAATTATTAAATTCCATATTTATGATCATTTGAATAACAAATGTTTATATTTTATTTACAATAAACTTATTATTTTTATAATTTTTTTCTACTCAGGGATGGAAGAATGTCTGTTGGATTGTTAATCAAATATCTGGTTAATAAGCTTGAACTTGGAAACGAATCCGAGGTATGTTTGTTAAACTATACATTATTCTTAATTCTTGAAATAACACTTATATTTTCAAGAAATATAATTAAAGAAAAACCTACCACAATGCCATCTTAATTGTTAGTTTAGTGAGATATTAATTACATAAGTTGATGGTTTTGTTTGATTCAACATACAATTGTATATACCACTACAAGAATTTTACTCTGATACGTCGGCATGTCCCCATGACATGTCGTTGTAAAAAACCTTGTCAGCATAGCTCCGACCCTTCGCCGACGACAATAAGTACCGGGAAAGCCGCGTCGTATCAGACGAAATTTCTTGTAGGGTAGGTATGTATGTATGTATGTGTGTTTTAGGAGTAATCTAAAAGTGGGAAAACTCAAAATACAAATGTAAGAATATGGTTGGTGAGAGTCACATGAAAGAAACATTGGAGCAAACTAGAATGGATTGAGGGGTATTTCTAATTCTTAGTTTAGTAACATGGAATTAGGTGGGGAGTATATTTGTAGGTAATTTTATATTATGGTAATAGTATACTAGTTTTGGTCATGTCAATTAGGGTAGAGATATGACACGGTATCATCTCAAAATTTATATCTTGTTTAGCAAGTTATCATGAACATATATGTTGATATATGGTCTATTTTAGTTTCCTTGGAACCTTTTCTTTAATCCACTATGTCAAGTAGTAAACTAGCATGTGTAACCAAAAAAATTGTTTTCTTCACACACATTTTTTATAAAACTACGTGTCAAACTTTACATGGTTGATTAGTTTGCTTCATTCACTTTCATAAATTGGTAAGAAAATTGATCAATGATGAGCAAAGAATAAACACCAATTAATATGACACACACACATACATGTGTGTATATGTATGTATCATGTACCTACATTGATGTATATGGTAACTAACACATGAAGCAAGCAAAAGCTAAGTGTTCTTTTGTGCTTACTTTGGGAGGATATTTTAAATTATCCCTTTATTATAATAAATCTTGAAATAAAATTATGTAACTTTTATTTTCAATCAAATAATAAATGAAAGCAAAATTAAATTAAGTAGTAATTAATGTTTTGAAACTCAATTATAAATTAATTTTTATATATTTTTAAATTTTGTTGTATATTAGCTGTAGTATATGTGATACATTTATATGCCTCGTTTATACTACACAAGTACTAAAAAATATCAATATAGAAAACTACGTGCCACCATCATCAATATCCTCCCAAAGTAAGCACAAAAGAACACTTAGCATTTGCTTGCTTCATGTGTTAGTTACCATATTCATCAATGTAGGTACATGATACATACATATACACACATGTATGTGTGTGTCATATTAATTGGTGTTTATTCTTTGCTCATCATTGATCAATTTTCTTACCAATTTATGAAAGTGAATGAAGCAACTAATCAACCATGTAAAGTTTGACACGTAGTTTTATAAAAAATGTGTGTGAAGAAAACAATTTTTTTGGTTACACATGCTAGTTTACTACTTGACATAATGGATTAAAGAAAAGGTTACAAGGAAACTAAAATAGACCATATATCAACATATATGTTCATGATAATTTGCTAAACAAGGGCTTCTAGAAGTTGTTCATGTGAACACTTGCATAAATATATGGACAATCGGTAGCTAGGTAAAACAGATTATACATTCCTTATTAAAAGAGCCTAAAATACGTGTTTCTATATCATGTTTATTTTAACTATAGATACATCATGTTGAGTTAAGCTAGAAATATATTCATGCTTATGACCAAGTATTTTGAGTCCTTGAAAAGGTTGGTGCAAGGTAAGAGTTTTGAGTCCCTTTAACAGATGTATCAAGTTCAAATCTAGTTTCCACTGGTTATTTATCTTTAACTCCCCTTGAAGAACACTACCACAACATGTTTATTTAACCTGATTACCTTGGTTAATATGATATTGACAGGGTCCCGTAAGTTTTTGTGTAATACACCGGTACAAAAAATAACAATAACTGACCACATATATTATATAGAGGTATGCACTACAACAATATCACCCTATCCCGACGATTTTTTTTGACCCTATAGCGACGACTTGTCGTCGGTATAGGCTATACCGACGACATGTCGTCGGTATAGATGTCGTCGGTATTGCTTCGTCCCAATAGCCAAGATTGTCGTCGGGATAAGCGTCGTCGGGATAGGTCAGCCTATACCGACGACTTGTCGTCGCTATAGGGTTTAATTAAAAAATTAAAAAAGAAACCTTATACCGACGACATGTCGTCGGTATAGAGTCCTACCCTGTACCGACGACATGTCGTCGGTATAGGTTGACACTATACCGACGACATGTCGTCGGTATAGGCTTTTTTTGTTTTTTTTAATAATTTTTGAAAAAGGCCTATAGCGACGACATGTCGTCGGTATAGGTATTTTCTGTTTTTATTTTTTATTTTTTAATTTTTAATATTTTATCCAGAAATATTAAATTTCTAAAAACAAAAACCTGCAAATCATAAATATAAACCATTCAAACATTCAAATCGGATAAAAACTAATATCCGAAACATAAACCAAACATTCAAATTGTTCGACACACAAACTTGTTCGACACACAAATTTTTTCGACAAATCAAACATTCAAAACATAAACTTGTTCGACACACAAATATGCAAATTGTTCAAGACAAATACCAACAAAAAAGGCAAAGGCTCAACAACTCCAAGCTAATTATCATCGCTGCTAGTTCGGCGATCCCACATTCGACGCATTTCATCCATTTGTCGTTGCATTTCAAGCATTTGTTGATTATGTGTACGACGTTCTTCCTCTCGTCAACCGCAACGAGTTTCGAACTTGTAACAAAATTAAATAAAGTTACATATACATACAAACATACATAAGCATATGAATAAATACCCTCTTATATACCTACACATCACAATTACATACATACATACATAAATAAAAGCCCAATTACATAATTACAAATATATACACACAAACATACATACATAAATAAATGTCCAATTACATAATTACAAACATATAGATACAAACATACATACACATATATACATTCATATTAACTAATCATCATAAACACAAATTACACACATACATACAACCTAATCATCCAAACTAATCATCAAAAACATAAATTACACACATACATACACATACATACAAACTAAACATTCAAACTAATCATCATAAAGACAAATTACACACATACATACACATACATACAAACACTAAATTACATAAACTAAATTATATAAAATAATCACACATCTAAACCAAATGACCTAAACTAATCATAATTTAATAATTCCATCATACATACAAATATACATACAAACATACATACATACACATACATAACACATACATACAAAATCATAAAAATCTTAGATCTAAACCAAATTTCATCACAAATTAGTAATTAAAACGTACCTTCACAAAGCTAGAAATCAAGAAACGGTGAAATTCCTCCAAAACCTAACCAAAATAAACAAACAAAACTTCAAAATCTTGAAAAAGTAGCTAAAATATGAAACCCGGATGTTACCTCACCTTAAATCCCGAGAGTTTTTGTGAAAGTTGCTCCCAATAAATACCATCTTATATACCTACACATCACAATTACATACATACATACATAAATAAAAGCCCAATTACATAATTACAAACATATACATACAAACATAAATAAATGTCCAATTACATAATTACAAACATATACATACAAACATACATACACATATATACATTCATATTAACTAATCATCATAAACACAAATTACATACATACATACAAACTAAACATTAAAACTAATCATCATAAACACAAATTACACACATACATACACATACATACAAACACTAATTTACATAAACTAAATTATATAAAATAAACACACATCTAAACCAAATGACATAAACTAATCATAATTTAATAATTCCATCATACAAATATACATACTCATACATACAAACATACATACATAACACATACATACAAAATCATAAAAATCTTTGATCTAAACCAAATTTCAACACAAATTAGTAATTAAAACGAGTATTTACCTTCACAAAGCTAGAAATTCAAGAAATAGTGAAATTCCTCCAAAACCTAACCAAAATAAACAAACAAAACTTCAAAATCTTAAAAAATTAGCTAAAATATGAACCCGGATGTTAGCTCACCTTAAATCCCGAGAGTTTGTGTAAAAGTTGCTCCCAAATAGCCCAAAAACGCTGAAATCGCCGGAGAGACAGAATTGGGGGAGTTTTGGAGAGTTTTTGATGAAAATGAAGTTCTGTCGTCTGGTTTCCCTATTTGTTCGCGCTGCACCCTATAGCGACGACATGTCGTCGGCATAGGTCCACTTGTCGTCGGTACAGGTGGACTATAGCGACGACATGTCGTCGGCATAGGTTTCGTAGGGTGTTGACCAGTCAATAAAGGTAAAAACCCTATCCCGACGACATGTCGTCGCTATAGGGTTTTCCAGAATTTTTTTTAATTTTAAAAAAAAAATTATTAAATAAAAAAAACAAAAAGTAAAATCAAAATTAACCTATAGCGACGACATGTCGTCGCTATAGGTTTTCCCCAAAAATTCATTGGGCGCCAGTTTTCCCTCCAACCTGCTCAACCCTATAGCGACGACATGTCGTCGCTATAGGGTGTCCCATTCAAAATTTTGGAAAAACCCTATCCCGACGACATGTCGTCGCCATAGGGTTTTCCAGAATTTTTTTTAATTTAAAAAAAAAAATTATTAAATAAAAAAACAAAAAGAAAATCAAAATTAACCTATAGCGACGACATGTCGTCGCTATAGGGTTTTCCAGAATTTTTTTTAAATTAAAAAAAAAAATTATTAAATAAAAAAAAAAATCAAAATTAACCTATAGCGACGACATGTCGTCGCTATAGGGTTTTCCAGAATTTTTTTTAATTTAAAAAAAAAATTATTAAAAAAAAAAAAAAAAAAAATCAAAATTAACCTATAGCGACGACATGTCGTCGCTATAGGGTTTTCCAGAATTTTTTTTAATTTTAAAAAAAAAATTTTTGACCGACGAAAATTTATTAAATAAAAAAAAAAAAAAAAAAAAATCAAAATTAACCCTATCTCGACGACAAGTCAGTGACTCCCGATCCAGATGTTATGTAAATCCTCAATCAGAAGACCCACGTCATTGACACGAAGAAACCTCACAAAACCAAACACAGAACCGACCTTTGATAACCGATCGGATAGATACACATCTGCAACTATCCCATAATACTCGCAGAACTTCCAAATCTCATTCACTGAAGAATTAAGTGGGAAATTCGTGATAAAAATCGAAACCGTTACCTGAGCAAGATTCATGGAATAAGAAGGATTTTTAATCGGAACCCCACCGTGCAAGACATTAGAAGTCTGTTGATTGCCTTCACGATGTCTCGGACGTTTGTGAAACACCCAAGACCAGCCTGTATGGCCCCAAACTGGGTACCCTACAGTTGATTGAACTCAGAACATTACAATCCTTTATAAAACGATTTGTCGTTTATTGACATGTTAATAACCCACACTTCAACACTAACTCATAAGGGTTCAACGACCCAAGATGTAACATCCCGGTTTTTCATAAAATAACTGGGTTTGTAATTATGTAAATTATTGTAAAGGTTAACGGGTAATTAACGGGGTTTTGGCGGGTTTTATTTAAAAACGTGAACAAAACCAAGCCCGGGAGACCTTGGGTGTGCGTGGGCCAAGCCTGGCCCTAGGGAAGAACACCCTTTAGGGTGCAACGCAAATATGGAGACCCCATTTTCATATTCAGCCGTCGAAGAGCAAGGAGGAGAGGGAGAGAGCCGTTCATCGCGTTTCAAGTCCGATTTGATGTATTTTGTCGATCTCTAATCATCCTTAGTGTGTCGGGATCCTTGAATCAATACTACACATGTTTCATAATTCTAGGGTTTAGAAGAGAAGTTGAGTTTCAATGAAGACGAGGTGATTCGGGAATTCGATTGGCACGGGTTCTCCGATCTAGAGGTATAATCTTGAAAACCTTCCTGTTTAAATGCTTGTTTGTGATCATAGGGAACCTTCATGTGTGTGCATGGGTTCGGCCGAACCCTAGAGGTGGCCGGTTGGGGGGATGGGTGTCCGACGAGGCATGGGGGATGGGTGTCCGACGAGGTGGCCTATAGCGACGACATGTCGTCGGCATAGGTTTCGTAGGGTGTTGACCAGTCAATAAAGGTGTCCGATGGGTGTCCGACGAGGCATGAGGAAGCCCGGAACCCGTTAATTACACAAGGAGGAGAGGGAGAGAGCCGTTCATCGCGTTTCAAGTCCGATTTGATGTATTTTGTCGATCCCTAATCATCCTTAGTGTGTCGGGATCCTTGAATCAATACTACACATGTTTCATAATTCTAGGGTTTAGAAGAGAAGTTGAGTTTCAAAGAAGACGAGGTGATTCGGGAATTTGATTGGCACGGGTTCTCCGATCTAGAGGTATAATCTTGAAAACCTTCCTGTTTAAATGCTTGTTTGTGATCGTAGGGAACCTTCATGTGTGTGCATGGGTTCGGCCGAACCCTAGAGGTGGCCGGTTGGGGGGATGGGTGTCCGACGAGGCATGAGGAAGCCCGGAACCCGTTAATTACACAAAGAATTTTTCCAGAATTTTTTTTAATTTAAAAAAAAAAATTTGACCGACGGAAATTTATTAAATAAAAAAAAAACAAAAAGAAAATCAAAATTAACCTATAGCGACGACATGTCGTCGCTATAGGGTTTTCCAGAATTTTTTTTTAATTTTTAAAAAAAAATTATTAAATAAAAAAAACAAAAAGAAAATCAAAATTAACCTATAGCGACGACATGTCGTCGCTATAGGTTTTCCCCAAAAATTCATTGGGCGCCAGTTTTCCCTCCAACCTGCTCAACCTTATAGCGACGACATGTCGTCGCTATAGGGTGTCCCATTCAAAATTTTGGAAAAACCCTATCCCGACGACATGTCGTCGCCATAGGGTTTTCCAGAATTTTTTTTAATTTAAAAAAAAATTATTAACTAAAAAAAACAAAAAGAAAATCAAAATTAACCTATAGCGACGACATGTCGTCGCTATAGGGTTTTCCAGAATTTTTTTTAATTTTAAAAAAAAAAAATTTTGACCGACGGAAATTTATTAAATAAAAAAAAAAAATCAAAATTAACCTATAGCGACGACATGTCGTCGCTATAGGGTTTTCCATAAATTTTTTTAATTTTAAAAAAAAAAATTTTGACCGACGAAAATTTATTAAATAAAAAAAAACAAAAAGAAAATCAAAACTAACCTATAGCGACGACATGTCGTCGCTATAGGTTTTCCCCAAAAATTCATTGGGCGCCAGTTTTCCCTCCAACCTGCCTCAACCCTATACCGACGACATGTCGTCGCTATAGGGTCTCCCTGCCAAAATTTTGGTTTTGACCTATACCGACGACATGTCGTCGGTATAGGGTGACCTATGCCGACGACAAATGTCGTCGGTACAGGTGGCGTCGGGACAGGGTCAATTTGTTGTAGTGATGTGAGGTTGATTGCCAATAACAATGTTAACATCACAAAATTAAGTAGAAATTTGGGGCATATTAGACTAAACTCTTATTCTACCACCTTTATATATAGTAAGTTTAATATAAATATGACTTTGTGATACATCATTAGAACGCATAATTAAATTTTGATTGAAGCTGTTTATTTGTGTATGTGTATATATCTATATTTATATGTAACGAACAAGACTAGCATGCATGCATATTCATGGGACTACACAAAACTTCAAATACTAGATACTTTAATACTAAAGTTAACCGTTGACCAACCATTTAGACACCAAGAGAGATAATACATGGAAGGATGAAACTAAGAAAACATGTAGAGAAAAAAGAACAATTAATTATGGTTTAATTGTGTTGAGAAACCAATTGTTTAAAGTACGTATATAATTAATATTAATATTGAATTAAACATGCATCAATGGCGGTCTTTCATGGTAGGTTACATCTTTATTTATGCACATACGACGATAAACAAATATTTTTGATGTAAGTAGCTGTTTAATTTGCACCGTTTATTGAATTTTTAAAACTATTATTATTCCCTAGCTACATGCCAAGAACTAACATAGATGGTCAACGTAAATTAATGTACTCCTTGAACAAGCTACCATATCTTTTGGAATAAAAAACAAAATAGGATCTCTACATGCAACCAACAACAAATTTCCACCCCATAATATATTATATTATTATATCTATATTATCAATGGCGCACACGGGGCACGCCTATGCACACGAGCGAGGTGAGACTGCCTACACACTCGAGCGAGGTGAGACCTAGACGTCTCAAATACACGCAAGGCATATGGACGTTACTAGAGGTTCAATTTCAGTCAGCCAACTGTAAATTCTAGTAATTAGGATATCAAACGTAGTCGCGTCTTACAATGTGACCCCTAAATTATCATAGGTAACATCCTTAACTCTAATGTGATTTCTTTTTGCTTTATATTGATGAGAATCACTTCAAAGAATCAAATCCGAAGATCACCACCCCAAACAATTACTCTTTTATTGAACTAGAAATCGATTACAAACAAGAATGAAAAATGGATATTATGAAATAATTTATAGATATTATGAAATAATTTATAGTATTATTGGATGTCAAAGCATAGGTCAACCTGATATGAATATTTGTAACAATTTGATCCAGCAAATCATTGATGATGCTAGCTACTTTAGCTTTTTAGTTTGCTTTTACGTGAAGGAATCAAATATCCCATGCTACAAAACCAAAAACTGACTATTCAATCATTTGCTTCTTTAAATACTAGCTACCTTACAATATTCCACGTCACATAAATCAACATGCATATGCATGCAATGCATGCTTCATGTTCTCTTTTCCTGTTCAAAAATGCAATGTTACATGTGCTCAAATGCATTTTGCGAGCCAGTATTACCATGTATGGAGTTGTATCATCATGCATGATGCTTTTGTCATGCTTTCGCATGCTTCAACTCACTTCACAATATTTTTTCTCTAATATATACTATTTAATAAATAAATATTTTCTCAATGCCACGTGTCGCCTGCATATTCATCTTTATAAAAAAATTTCCCGCGTCTCTCTGATAATAAATACATTTTCATATTTTCAATAATAATATATTTTTAAATAAATTATTAATTACACTAATAAAACACATTTATTTTAAATTATCTCATATTATAAGAAACTTTGAAATGTAATTATTTAGCTTATGTTTTCAATCAAATTGTAAATGAAAGTCAAATTACATTGAATACTATTTAATGTATTTTTAAACACAATTATATATTAATTTTTACATATTTTTTTATTTTATTTTCTATTGTTAGTATATGTAATACATTTTTCACCTATAAGACACATATATAAAGATTTAAAAATTTTATGTATTAATATTTTTTACCTTGTGTAGTACACATGTTCTAAGCTAGTATATATACATAGGAGAGGGTTCATGGAACCACATAATTAGACGAAATTTGAGAAAACGACTAAGAAAACCAATTTTAACCAATTATATAATAATTATTATTTTTTATTTTATTTTATTATATTTATAAGAGTATCAATGTAATATTACACGAAGTCAAAAAATTTCCTCTGAAAAAAAAATTACATATTTTTACCAAAAAAATCATTATAAGTTATAACTATTGGCTTAAAAACAGAAATCAAAAAAATTTGCAGTTACATATACGTAAAACACAATACGTAAAATGATTTTTTGGTAAATTGTGAAATATTATATCAATACATTTATAAATAATTAAAAAAAATAAAAAATCTATAAATTATTTGATTGACTCTTGACGGTTTTCTTAATATTCATGTAAATATGTGATTTTCAAATGAATATTCCACTATATATATAATATATAATATAGGTATAGAGGTGGCGTCATGGCTCTCTTATTAGGGTCCACTACTCGTATTGCTTAAAAGGTTTCGGTTCTATCATAATACCTTTATATCAAGTGCTCCACTTACATGAAGAAAAGAAACATATGGAGTAGTTCATTTCAAATCAAAATTTCAATCAAGAAAAAAGAAAGTAAAAAAATATATATATTCTTACTTTGAATGAAAGCAATGCATGGACATGGTGGAAATCTAGAGGAAATAATCAATCATGTCACTCAATGAAAAGAAATCAAACACTCATGTTTATATACATTTATTCATGATGCTACTATATATTTAATTAGTAGAAGTTTATCTTTTCGTATGTATATGTTTACGAGTTTATAAGTGTGTGTGTATGGACGTGTACACAGAGATAGAGGAAGAGGGTTAGGTTTGTTTAAAACTGCTATAAGAAATCAGGAAAGCCCCTCGTTTTAATATGAATGTTATGTGTTCATGTTATATTCAATTTATTAGGTTAGAAACTCGTGTTTTAATTTACACGGGTTAAATAAAGAAAATATTAACTAGTTAATAATGAAGATTTAGTAATTAATAAAGTAAATATTAAATTATTAGTAATGAAAAAAAACGAGAAAAATAATCTTGGGGTCACATTATTATCACAAATGATGCAAGCAGTTATTTATTCATTAGTATAAATGTTATACGTATATAATATGAATATCACAAATGTAACTAGGAGTTAAAATTATTTATAATAATGTTACGGCGCTTATTTTATTGTATTGTAGATTATTCCATATTGTCCTCATTCACGATATAAGAAAATTCCACATCGTATGATCAAAATTTATATCTTGATATTTAAATATACAATATAGACTCAAATATGTGTATGATCATGGGTTTGGCTTGGTAGCAAAGGTTTTGGTGGGGCTAAATAAGCCATGATTAAAGGGGCATTGTTTCTTCCAATCGTGCACTCTCTTTAACCCCATGCTTGCATGTATATAGGAATGTCATTCATGATATTATAACATTTGTTTTAATACTATTATACTAATGATTACATTTTTTTTTCTTATGACACTCTTTCTTCTAAATAGTGTATTACACGTGTTGTATATTGAAAACGATATAACTTATAAATTTGTAAATACGTCCTAACTTGTCAGACTATTATGATCGTCTCAAGATATATCAATGGAAATGTTTGTATATAACAAATTAGTATTTTTCTTTAATCAGTTATATTTTCATTTCCTATTATATATATTCTTATTTAATATAATTAGTATTTTTCTTTAATAATATATTTATAATATCATTATTACTTAATAATATACATGTGTATTTATTAGGAGAGAGAGACGGAAAAAACAATATGAGAAGTCACAAGAAAGTGACAAGTGTACAACTTAAACTTTTATTTATAAAGGTTTTGATGTGTCATTAGTTACACTCTCATGCATACTCAAGTTTTTTTTTCCTGTATCTCTCTCCTATTAATTATAGATATTTCTTTAATTATTTTTTTCTCTTCTATTAAATAATGTAGACTTCTATAATTTTTTTTATAAAACGTTTTTCATGAATATGTAAATCTTTATTACTAAGTATATATAACATTGCATTTATTTAACACGTGTAATACACCTGGTTTCTAAAGTTTAATATGAATTAACATTTATCAGTTACATAAAAAAAGTTAATACTCAACTAAAAAAATGTTTTAAGAATTAACTTAACATAATTTATAACTGTCGCATAAAAAAATTATTCAACTCTTGTAATACACGGGTTTTGAAAAAACATAATTTTTTTTTAACGGCAACACCTAGATATTCTAGGATAATTGGGTTTCCCCGGGGAAACACCTAGAACATACAGGGCAGCCCACCATAGGAGGAACCCCCCAACTGGGTAAACCTCCTGACCTGACTTCAGACCCCTTTTTTTGCTGTGGCCAGGATTCGAACCCAAGACCTCCACTATGTGAAGTCTTGGGGCTACCATTGCACCAAATGGACAAAGGTACAAAATTTTTATTACTAGGTATATAACATTACATTTATTCAGCCCGTGTAATCTACGGAATTCTAACCTAGTTATAAATAAAGGATAGTATGAAACGTATAAGCAATAGTATCTATTACTTTAAATATGATACTTATGTAATTGTATAATCACATCTCTTTCATTTTCCCACTATAACTTTACGCGTATAAACAAATGTATCAAGGTTAATTGCATCAATGTTTAAAACGCATGAACACTTGTATCTATTGTAAACGATGATATAACTACATAAGCGTTTCTATTTCTCAATATATTTGCAGAGCACTATCAATCTTAATTTATTCTATAGACTTGATATTTTTTGTCGCTTGTTATTTTATTAATGTTCGTTGTATTGAAAAACAGATAGAGATAACATGTAAAGGACATGAGCTATCATCGCTCTCTACGCTACAACATGTAAGGGATACAATATGGAATAGTCCAAGAAAAGATGTCGGGTTTACCGTGGTTCCTCAATCTTCCGCTACGATCAATCATTTGATGGTACTAAACTATGGTAGAATTGCTTAAAAACTTAAAGATCAACTTGGTTGTTGAAATTGTTTCTGCCAATGATGAATGTTTTATAAGTTATGGGAAGTTTTTATCCCCTTTTGTTTTGTTTCCCTTTCCTCATGTGGGTTTGGATTTATTCTTTTGGTTCTTTAATTGAGACCCTGATATTGAAATCGGAACTAATTACTTTGTTTATGTGTAAAGTTAATGTAATTTAACTTGAGAGTAAGATTACGACAATCGTCTTTGTCATCTTGTAGGTTTTTGACTTATTGTTTGTGTTTGCATTAAGGCACTATTGGTCGTTTTAATCGCCCATTTACAACCGTCAAAATGATTGCAAATGGGTCACTAAAGGCTTTTGTGACGGATTTACTATCGTTTTATCCGTCACAAACCTTTTTGTTGACGACCGATTAATTTATTTAAAGAAAATGCCGTCCATTTGCCACATTTTTTATTTATATTTTTCTGAAATTGAAACTGATTTGCAGTTACCTTTTATTTTCTTTAGTTGAGATGAATCTGCGACTCTCTCAGTCCTAAAGTAGCGTCAGACTTACGATCAAACCCGTTTCAGTCGTTAAATTTGTAATTATTATAATTATATACTTCTGTCAATTTATCTAATACAAAATATATATTTTTTTTGTGTATTATGAGTTTCGGATCTTTGGACTGCTGGATTACTTATAGTATCTGGGCTTAAAACAAAAGGGCCTTGTATAATGGACAAAATGGTCAAAAAATTTTAAAAACGGTCAAAAAATACCTCCAACGGCTAGAATAACGGATATATAATTTTGAAAACTGCCGGTTTCACCTTTCAATCCGCACCAAGCCGAGTTCCAAACCGCACCAGGTTGGGTTCCAAACCGGCATCCAAAATTTTTTTAAACCTATGGGTTGGGCAAAGGTTACAGATGGGATTAACTCAAATCGGTTTCGTTTTGCAATGGGTCCAGTTTTTTTTTTAACATCTCTGCTTTGGATCCTAAAGTTAAAAAGAAAGCCCAAAACTGGATATAGTTAAGAATTAATTTAGGCCCATGCAAAATTTAAGCCCAAGTTACATATCGATATTTGTATGGGCCTTCAGGTAAGACCTAGGGTTTCATAGCGTTTTCCTTCGTCTCCATCTCTTTCTATATATAAGCTGATGCTTCGAATTCATCTATGCGCATCTTCAAGGTAAGAACTGAAATCTGTGATTGAATTCAATTTTATTTTATTTATTTGTTTGTTTAATTGGTGGAATTGAGGTTGCAGATGATGAAAAAACTTGATAATATTTGGGCTGATCTAAACCATGAGGCTCCAAAATCGAGCTTTTTGAAACTGATGCTTCTTCCTTCCACTGTTATTTCTCAATCTATTTATTGAATTTGAATTTGAATTTGCTTATTTGTGTGTTTAGTTGGTGGAATTGAAGCTGCAGATGATGAATAAATTTGATATTATTTGGGCTGATTTAAACCATGAGGCTCCAAAATCGAGCTTTTTAAAACTGATGTTTCTCCTTTCCACCGTTAATCGTCAATCTGTTTGCATTTTTTAAACAATTTATAAAGAAATAGAGAAGCGGCAGTAACTGTTGATAGTCGTGATCTATTTTATTTTGTGTGATGAACTTATTTGTAGCTAAACGTAATGTATAAATCTAACTTTTATAAACTGATATAGACGGGCAACAATATATAGACTTTAAGAACAACAAGTTGATTGCTGAATAAAGTTGTACGTTTATTATTTATTATTAGAGTAAATTACACAAATCGTCATTTATGTTTATACCATTTTTCAAATATTGTCATTTAGCAAAAAAAATTGACAGAGATCATCCTTTACGTTTACAAATCTTACACATTACGTTCTTTGCCCCTAACCCTGTTAATTTTTACCCATTTATTGTCATTTAGTATGAGGGTACTTTAATTTTTTTACTCATTTATTTAAAAATATCTTAATAGTTATTTTAATTAAAAATTTAATATATATAAACATAAATTGTCTCACATATCATCTGCAAGAGCCAAAAAGCTTATACACCACTCACCCGTCATCTCCCTCACAAACCGACACCGGCACCACCACCACCTGCAACTGTCACCACCACCACAATCCGCACCACCTTCATCTTCGTTTTTTTTCCCATTCTTTTCTGAATTCCGACCAAGATCCAGCAAGGTAGAAGCATTGAATGGCGGCTACGGTGGTGGAAACCACCACGAACAGCGGCAGAGGCGACGACAACACTAGGGAATGATGCGGCCGATGGATACCCAGATCTGGACTTGATTGTTGTATTATGCCTCTGTGATTTCAACACTGATGTATACCGATGGATACCCAGATCTTCCTCCCAGAAACCCCATTGTGGATACCTGCCTTCCCTTCTCCCAATGAAATCCCCCTTCACCCATCATCAGATAAGGAAACCCTATTGTTGACAGAACCCTAGCTCGATGGGTGCTATGGCGGTGTTGTTCGGCTGGTGATGGTGCTCAGATCAGAGGAGGGGGATGGTGCGGTGGTCGGGTGGTGGTGGTTGATTGGTCGTTGGCGATGGTGGTGCTATGGCGGTAGTGAGCAGAGAGAGATGAATGTAACTTGCTATTTTTTTTGTATATATATTGTGAGTAAAAATACTAAAACACCCCTCGGGTACAAGTTACTTGACTGGAGTTAACTAAAAAACTTAACGTCCGTTAGGCTAAATGACGTAAATTTTAACAAATTAAAACGTAAAGGATGATCTCTAATGTTTTTTAGACTAAAAGACATACAGTGAAAAATAGTATAAACATAACTGTAATTTACTCTTTATATTAAGAACAATTATATAATAAATTGTGTCTTGCGTGTGGAAAGCAGTTTGTTTTGGTTTTAGACTTTGTTGTTACGTTTTAAAAAAAAACGAAGCATAATATTATATGCAAGCAAATGTTATCTCGGTTTATGTGGTTTTTGAATAAGCAACAAAGACACTCGTGAATCAGAAACAACCGTCATTTCTACTGATGGACTGCAACGGTCGTGGAATGAAATCATTTAAATGTTGAATGTAAAACCTATCGATTGAAAACATTGATGGTTTTGATACGTTAGATCTTCGTTTCCATTGCCATGTAGCATTTGTTAGTTAGTCATGTTGTAGTTATTTTGTACCTATTTTTATAGGGCTGGATTAATTGTTCGTTTCATTTCACTATCAAATTCCCAAATAATCTGGACTATCTTCTCTATCTGTTTTCTGATTTGATAAGTAACTTATGGATGTTTCCTGTTCTTCCCAACAGGTTTTCTACGGCTGAATCCATGATGAAAGATTCAACCTGACTTGTTCTTGTAGCAATACCCGTTGGATTGTTACAACAAATACATAAACCTTATCAAACCATGATTACAAAAAAGCAGAAACACATGCACACAAAACAAGCAAGTCTGCTTCACTAATTTCATATTATGATGTTCTAATTACAAACATAACTGGCCCCATGTAGACGCTCACACAATAACATAGCAATATAGCATAGTAGATGTATGAACATCAAAATTTGTTGCAAAAAAAAAAAATCATAAATCTGTCACAAAAAGCATGAACCAAACTCATCCAACTTGAGATGATAAATCTAATACTCATAAATATCAGCCAAAAGTGCATCAACACGAAAAGAACTAGTGTTAATCTCCACCTTCTTCAAGTTCTTGCACCCGTTGAACACGTACTGCATTCCTTCAGCACTTTCACATCCACTCGGTACAGAAAGCACCTCCAGTCTTTCGGCATACATACCAATATAAAGAAAAACATCATTGGTCAAAAGTCCCGAGGCGGTCAACTTCCTGAGCTCCTTGCAGGATTGTGCAATGGCACCAAAACCGTGATCAAATGCTTGAAGAGTCGTGTGGTCAGGCAGTTTTGGCGTCGAGATGATTAGTTTGAAGTGAGTGATATTTGGGCAATTCTTGGAAAAAGTTACTAGGGCTGTATTTGTCATTTGACTGCAAAAGTAGGTTAAAGATTTAAGCTTTTGACAGCCGGTGGATATAGCAGTCAAACCCACTTCTGTTACACTAATACCGTCTGTTCCCTGATATACCCTCAAGTCTTCAAGGTTTTTACAGTTAGACACAACTTCAAGACCTTCATCTCCAATGCAACCTCCTCGTACCTGAAGAATAATTAACATAAACAAACAAAATTAAACAAGAAATAATTAACTTAATTAAAATAAACTAAAACTAGAAAGAATTATAAAAGTTCAAACAAATAAATACTGTGAAGATTAGTTTCTAATTTCTACGTTTGCCCTTCTTATGCTTCCAAGTTTCAATCTTCTAGTACAAAATTCGGTTTTATTGGGCCTGCAGGGTACCCTACCCCCAATATGGCTACTGGCTAGTACCCTGCTAACAAACGGAATCAGATAAAATGCACCTTGCACTGGCCTGGCAGAATACCAGTGGAAACTGGATTAAGTGTTAGTGTAAGATAAGGAAGAACTTACCCATAAACGTCTAAGATTTGTGCATTTCGTTATGAAATTGACTAGCTCAAAGCTCGGGAGAACTGAAGAAAACCTCACATTCAGAAAAATAAGATTCTGGCAGACTGGATAAAAGGCATGTACTAACATCTTGGGAATCCGATGGAAAAACGCGAGGCTTTGGATTGATTCGCGGTTGTGTAATGATAGTGACAGCTGAAGAAAAGATCTCTGTGAGTTTTGAAGGGTAGATCCAACACCCAAATGAACCAGTTGAGGTGATTTGATCAAGATTCTTCGAATGGTGTCAACAGACACTGTTTTACTTAATGACAGGGTCGTGAAATTTGGACATCTAGCCACTAGTCGTGCAAGATCTGTTGGATTCACCGCTCCTTTAATGCATGAAATGTTCAATGATACAAGGGAAGATAAAGTCTCCGGGAAGCAGCGAAGCCACTCTCCGGTGTGATCTGTAACAGCACTTCTTTCCACTTCAAATTGCTCAAGATTCCTACACAGATTTAGAAAAACAGAAACAAAGTTAATTGCATAAAAAGTTATAGCAGTTAACTTATATATTTATGCTCATTATAGCATCCAAGTTACATTTTAATCAAGATCTTTTGACCAAGCTCACATTGTTCTGATGCATCACAAGCCAGTGCATGGGCTGGCCCAATTGGAGAGGAAGAGGAAAGGCCCCACTAAACATTATCTAGAGGCCCAAAATTATTACTTTCTTAACTGACAAATGAGAAGGCTCCCCCCAAAATTCACTTTAAAACTAATGGCACAATTGTTTTTTTCTTTCTACGTTTATGTAGCAAATTTGCTACTTTTTCGTCGGTTACGTACTAAATTTATCATGCAACGCATTAGCTAAGATTACTTAGTTTCTATGTTGGGGAAATGATGAATCTGGGATGTTCATTAGACTCATTTCGACCCGACCCATTTTGATTCATTATTTTTATTCACCATATGATCATTACACCCCCACTAGTTATTGCAGTTGCATATGTCATTGCTTCAATGTTACATGTTCCTCTGTAACTAAGTTTTCTTTGGTTCCATAATTATCTAAATTACTTCCGTTTACATCGTTATAAAGACTAACAATTATCTTGAATCATATCATCATTTCACAAGAGTTTCTGTTAAAATAATATGATAATCAATATATCCTCTGTTTAGTTCTCTTCACCTATTTTCTATGGGCACTAATCCAAGAGTTATCTACACCAATAAACATGTGCCACATCAGAGTTACACAGGATTGAATTCAAGTAAACAATATAAAAACAGAGTGCTATAAAGAGTAAAATAGTTAATTAAAGTGTTATAAATTCAGATATCATACAAATCAAGTTCTATAGAGATCATCCATTTAGTAATTCAGTTCAAAATTAAACACATCATGAACAATTATAAAAAAGGCAAAGAAATTTACGAGCAATTGGAACCGATAGCTGAAAGACCAGCAACGGTGAAGCCGAAACACGCACTCAAAACCAGAGACCTAAAATTGCGAAAACACGTAGAGATCATATCTAGGTTTTGATCGGAGACAACCATCCTCTTCAACCGGAGCTCCTCCAACAACGGACAGCTCTTATGCATGGCTTGAATCCACGGATCAATTGTGCCGTCCCAATCATTGGAGACTAACCTAGGGTTTGAAACCCCCGATTTGCCTTTCAAGGTTAGGGATCGGAGATTGGGGAACCTATCGATCACTCTCGCCGGAGAAACGGCGTAGCAATTGGAGACGTGGACGGTGCGTCGGCTGTTCCGATCGACGGTGTACCATAATTTGTTGACGAGAGAGGCGGAATTGCGGTCGCGATTGGAGGTGAGTTTGTTGATGATTATTTCTACCATTGATTCGGGGAGATGAGGCATATCTGGATGGATCTGTGATTGAATTGTTGGTGATGATATGATGGAGCTTAATTGAGTAGTGAGGGTTATAGTCTCCCGGAATTGATTTAACCGCCGGGGAAATTGTTGCCGGGATTTTCGCCGAAACTTCTAAACAACCGTTTCTTGTTTGTTATGTGGATAATATCGTTGATTTTTCATAAAAGTCATCCCTTTTAATTCTCGATTTGTTATATATGGGCAGGCTTGATTGGCATAAATCCCTTATTGGATTTCCCTTAAAAGTTCTTCTTGCGATTAGAGGCGTAAAAAAACGTTAACGTTGTGTTTCCGAGTTTAGTAAATGAAAGAAAAGAAAAAAAATTGTTCCTTCTTTCTTTTTCTTTCTCTTCAAATATCTCTAATTTGAGAGGATGAATGAAGATTATGCTTATTTTCTCTTCATTTTCCTCCTTAAAAAAAACTCAGGAACACTTTTTTCTTTTATTTCCTTTCTTTTCCTCACTTTAAAAAAACTCAGGAACAAGGATTTCCTTCTTCTTCCCTTCTTTTCCCATCTTTTCCTTACTTAAATGAGACTCGGGAACAGAGCGTAAGTGTCGAAGACGATAGACGTCTTCACTCATATGTTATTTGGAAGCAATTGAAGAAAACCGATGAGGAATATCGAGACCGTGTATGGTCTTATGTGAAATCTAATACAACTCTAACTGAAATAGCATTTGACGAAGAACTGTCTTTGGAAAGTTGTATTGATTTCCTTATATTGGTAAAATTCATGAGAAATTAGTGAAATTCAAGATAGCATTCAAGTTGGAGTTTTCTAGTTTGGTCTCTTGGTTTGTGAAGGATTATTTGGAGATCCTAAAGAAGGATGAAATCCCACCACATGTCTCAAATGGTGATCAGATTCACTTACTTAATCTTTACACACTAGTCAACAAGGAGGTAGGTTTTGACAAAGTAAGTAAGCAAGAGAAATGGGAATTAATTGCATTAAAGCTTGGCTACACTTGGAAGGATGCAAATGATCTTCATCTTACATACATCAAGTTAGGGGTGTTCATTGGGTTTTTTAATCGGGTTTCGAGTTATTCGGTTCAGGTTATTCGGGTTTTTTGGGTTTTTTGTTATAAGAATCCTACCCGTTTATCGACCCAAATAAGATTCGGGTTAATCGGTTTCAGGTTATTCGGTTTCGGGTTTATTCGGGCCGGGTTAATCGGTATTCGGGTTTCTAAATACAAGTTGCAACGCATACCTTATTATTTAACTTAACATGATATTTATTAAAAAATAAGCACAAAATGTCAAATAAAAACACTCTCAATATGATTTTTCATTCAATCACATGCACTAAACACGTATATTAACTAAAAAAATCAAATAAAATACGCATAAAACCAAAGTGAATCAACCAATCGTATAAACTAAAAAAACGACAAATCGTATCAATCAATAAACTCATTAATATTGTTCACTCTTCAAATTTTCACCTTCATGTCCGCTCGTCCGTTTCCAAGTATATATTAAAAAAAGTGAAATAAAATAAACATTGAAAATGTATAGATGTATATTGAGCTAAGATTACAAATAACCATTAATAATAAAATATCCTTTTATTATTATTACCCGATTAACCTTTTTTTAACCCAATTACCAAACCGAATACTATATTCGGGTTCGGGTTCCATCTTAAACGGGTTCGGGTTGTTCGGATTCCATCTTCATCGGGTTTGGGTTAATTTGGGTCGGGTTCGGTATTCGGGTTTCGGGTAAAATGAACACCCCGACATCAAGTACTTTGATTTGCTTGAATGGTACTACCATATGACGAAGGAGAAAGTCACGCTCAATGACGAAGAACAAAAGGAGGTGGATGAATGTAACGCATGGGAAAACAAGCATGAAAAGGGGCAAGGCAAGCAAGCGTGGAAGGCAAGAAGAGAGAGCGCGGTTAGAAATTTCCTGAAAGGACGTGGACCAAGTGGAGGGCTCGTTATGCAAGATGACCAAGTGTTACAATCTAAGGAGGACGAGCCGGAGGAGGAGACATGCGATAAAGAACTCGTCATCACAGTTGATGACGATGAAGATGGCGGACTATGAAGGCTCAAGGCAATTCGGATGAATGGATTAGGGGGTTGATTTTGCACAATTTTAATCCATTTTTGAATTTGGCCTCTCTTATTTTATGTTTTTATTTAATGGGTTAAACTTTAAAACTTTGTTGGGTTTATTTATATCTTTGTTTGGGCCAAAGGCCAAGAATATTTTGATGATAGGATCTTAACCGTGTAAAACGGTTTGTTAGTTACGAGTAACTGCCGAATGGCAGTTTATCTCAAAGTTTGAATCGCTGCCTTACTTTTGGTGGTGACGGTTCATTTTGTTTAAATTGGGTAGAACTCTTGGAAACATTGTAACCACATTTTTCTTCTATCAAATCATTTTGTTTAGTAGTTGTTGGTTTTCAATCTTGATTGTGTTAATCATACCATACGTATTCACTCATGGAGCACAAGAATGTCATGGTGAAACTCGAAGATTGGAGTCATGGAGATAACGAGCGGGTCATTATTACTTCTACATAATCCAAGCAAGAAGTTATTAATGAAAGTTGAAAGATCAAGAAGAGGTTATACAATATCAAATTAAAAATAGGAATACATGTTTGTCTTTTAGCAAATATAGATAATCAAGCATAGTTGTGGCACGCTAGATTGGGTCATTGGAATTTTGAAGCAATAAAGGATATGACTCGGAAGAATTTGGTTCAATGGATTCAAAAGATAAGTCATGCGGGTCAATTACTCAATATGTGATGCATGTTTATTAGGAAAGCATAGTAGGACTTCATTTCCTAATCATGCAAAGTTCAGGTACTTAAAACCGTTGGACTTGATCTATTGAGATCTCTTGGTCCTATATCACCACCTACACATGAAGGAAAGAAATTCATACTTTATAGCATTAGAAACTAATACATTTATAACATTATAAAATAGCTTGTTGAACCAAACAAAAAAATCGAAAACAATATTATCACTATATCTATTATGGGAAAATGCATCATCTTTTGTTTGGTTGATAATTATCTTTTATCTTTTATATTATGCTTGATTCTCAACTTCTGAGTTGCTTGTAGTTTCATTTATAAGGAATCGTAGAATAATTTAGCTCCCGGAGATGGAATTAGTAGTGTTGGATTTTATTCGAATATAATCTTTGGTTTCAATTATGGAAATCCACAAAAAAAAAAAAAAACAATGTAAGTTTATGTGTGATTAAAGTAGAGTTTTTTTTTGTAATGATTACTAGTATATAAGCTTGCTTAAGGACGTTAAGGTACAAAAATCAAACTTGAAATTTAATACTTCTATAGCATCATTAAATAGCTTGTTAAACCGAGCAAACAAATTTATCAAAAACGATATTTTTATTATCTCAAAAAGCATTCTCTTTTGTTTGTTTATTAATTAATTTTTTTTTATTATTATTCCATATAATTTGTTAATGGCTTAATATAATATTACGATGTTTTAATATATATTTATGTAGGATTAGGTTCAGCTAAAAAAGATTCTGATTTTAGGAAGGGTGAGAAGGATTTAGAGCTATTAGATCAAATTGTAAAAAAGATTTAATGGTTGAAATTAAATTGTAGGAGAAAAAATTGTTGGATTTAGTCTTGACCATTTTTTTTTTACTTTTTATCAAGTTTTCCCATCATTTTTAAACATTCATAACTTTTACATACGACATTATTTTTTTTTAAATACACCATAAAAACAAGCGTTTTTTATCTTTAAAACGAGTATAGTGTCGTTATAAACAAAAACGAAAAAACAATTTACGTTTTTCAGCTCATTGTGTAATTAGTCAGGTAATTGTGTAATACAAGTTCATTGTGTTATATGTATTTATCATTGTGTTTTACGTTTTCCAGCTCATATTGTAATTAGTCAGGTCATTGTGTAATACAAGTTTATTGTGTAATACCACATCTGGTCATTGTGTAATTAGTCAGGTCATTGTGTAATACAAGTTCATTGTGTAATTAGTCAGGTCATTGTGTAATACAAGTTCATTGTGTAATTAGTCAGGTCATTGTGTAACTAGTCAGGTCATTGTGTAATATAAGTTAATTGTGTAATACAAGTTCATTGTGTAATACCACGTCTGGTCATTGTGTAATACAAGTTCATTGTATAATTAGTCAGGTCAATGTGTAATACAAGTTCATTGTGTAATGCAAGTTCATTGTGTAATATCACGTCTGTTCATTGTGTAATGACCTGGTATATTACACAATGACCATTATGCCCTCCCTTTAAAAACAATAAAAGGACACATGTCAAGCTCAGAATCCTTCTTACCCTTCTTATTTGTAAAACCATTTTATTATAACCTAACCTTATATATGTATAATAATACCTTTTAAAAAACTCTAAATATAAAGTCTCTGTAACCAACAAATTCGTGAAAAGAGCCTAGAAAGGTAAACTGGAATAATCCACTGTTATTAATTTTTTTTACATTCCCTCATTTTTAAACACAATTAACTTTTTTATACGATGCCATTTTTTTAAATACATCATAAAATCGAATATTTTATTATTTTTAATTTGAATACAGTTTTTGTATACTTTTATTATAAAAAATTGACTTTTTTATACAATGTCATTTTTTTAAATTACACCATAAAATTGAGTATTTTATTATTTTATTATAATACTGGACGCTCAACGGATGGTATGACGCGACATCCGGTTAATGGGAAGGAATGGCAAGAATTTGATGAGAGATATCCGGATTTTGCTAAAGAACCAAGGAATGTCCGCTTAGGTTTGGCTGCCGATGGTTTTAATCCGTTCGGTAACATGAGTCAGACTTACAGTATGTGGCCGGTAGCGTTAACAACATATAATACACCACCGTGGTTATGTATGAAAGAGTCTTCTTTCATGTTAACCTTGCTAATTCTCGGGCCTAAATCACCTAGTAAGGACATTGATGTTTTCTTAAGGCCTTTGGTTGATGAGTTGAAAATGTTGTGGGCTTAAGGAGTCCAGGTGAGAGATGCATCAACCAAAACAGTATTTAGGATGCATGCGACACTGTTATGGACTATCAACGATTATCCTGCTCGTAGTAGCTTGTCTGGATGGAGTGGTCAAGGTTATAAAGCATGCCTTACGTGTAACATTGACACACCTTCGTGCGCTATAACGAATAAGATAACTTTTGTTGGACACAGAAGATTCTTGCCTAGAAAGCATAAATGGAGGAACGATCTGTCCTTTGATGGCAAGAAAGAGACAAGACATCCTCCCCGACGATTGACTAATGCTCAAATATTAGAACAACTAAAAAGTCTCCCAGATCTTGTCCCGGGGAAACATCCAATGCATGGAGGGATTAAAAGAAAGCGCCTTGCATCAGAGTTGAATTGGACTAAACGAAGTATCTTCTTTGAGCTGCATTATTGGTCTTCTCTGCTTTTAAAACACAATTTTGATGTTATGCACATGGAGAAAGATGTGTGTGAGAGTTTATTGGGTACTTTGTTGATGAACTATAAATCAAAAGACACACACAAAGCCCGCAAAGACTTGGAAAATATGGGTATTCGACATAACCTATGGCTAACACAAAAAACAATAAGTTGTACCAACCACAAGCTCCTTACTCTTTCACACCCAGTGATCGAGAACGCTTTTGTCAGTTTATTCGAGGAGTGAGACTGCCTGATGGATTTGGATCGAATTTCAAAAATAAGGTACTTCACAATGATTCAAATATAATTGGGTTAAAGTCCCATGATTATCACATCCTCATGCAACGATTGATGCCAATAGGGGTACGATCGGGTCTGCACAAAAATGTTTCAAAAACAATCAATGACGTTTGCACATTCTTTCAAAAATTTTGTGCACGATCAGTAGATGTGAAAGACATGTATGAAGCAAATGAGGAAGTGGTTAAGATATTATGCCATTTGGAAATGATATATCCTCCAGCATTTTTTGACATAATGGTTCATCTCATTCTTCATTTACCTGAAGAAGCTATTCTTGGTGGCCCTGTGTATATGAGATGGATGTATCCTTTTGAAATATACATGAAAAAGCTTAAAGCATATGTTAGAAACAAAGCCAAACCTGAAGGCTCAATTGCATAGGGTTATGTTGCAGATGAAGCCTTGACATTATGTTCTATGTATCTGGACGGTATGCAGACCAAATTTAACCGACCAAATAGAAATGCAGATGCTGACATCCCTAAAAGGCAGTTTCAAGTGTTTTCTTTACAATGTCGACCAATATCGAAAAAGAAAATGCCAACAAATCATTGCAATAGTTTGTGTTGAACAACTGCGATAAAATTAAAGACTACAAATCGTAAGTATTTTTTTGTCCGTATACAATTTACTTGGTTATACTATTCCGTCGTAAATGGTTCGACACAAGAGGTAAAAGATTAATTAAGCAAAACAATACTATCATAATTGACATCGGTCGTAAATGGTATGTTGGCAAAGAATGATATAATGATGTCCAATATATATTAGCCACACAGGCTAAACAAGTGTTCTATCTTCGAGATCCTTCTCGAACCACAGGCCAATGGAGGGTTGTTGAGGACGTTCACCATCGGAAGCTTTGGGATCATCCAAGTGTTGTTAATGAGATAGATATATTGCATGAAACTCAATCAAATGATTATACTTTGGTTGTCGACATCGGATGCAAAGGTGGTGAATCAAGTTATGTTGCCTCGATTCCCCATGCAGACAGTCAATCTATTACATGGGAAACTCAATCATTTTTTGGCAACTTGGTTGTCGACTTAGGCTACTTGCCCATGCGTACAACATTAAATGAGGGTGGTGACCCAAGTCATGTTGCCCCGATTGATCTCGATGAAAGTGTTATTAATGATGATGTAGAAGATGAAGAAGATGCATACAATTCAGACGAGGAAGATGAAATAAATGACGATGAAGAAGAAGAAGATGATGATGATGTTGACACACGTTATTGTAGTGATGATTCTGATTGAATGTATGTTAAAAATGTAGTATAACTTAGATGTCTTTATATTTGTCTTTGTTAATTATTAATTATTTGTGCTTACTAATTATTTTTATTGTAGAAATAATGGCAACGACAGCGCAATCACACGGTGGTGATGGTGGAGACGGTGGATATGGGGGTCCGTATAACTTAGACTCGGGTTGTGCGAGTGGATCTGTTGATAAGTTACTTGTTAGTGTTTAATAGATGTCTTTATAATTGCCTAACTTTCATGTATCAATATAGGTAGTGCCTCACAAAAAAGGCGTTCTAAAGGCAAAAACCTCAAATTATATAAGAAATTTGAGGAAAATGGGAGGAAGCCTCTTCCCATTGATGTTGAACTTCATGCCGATGGCTACAAGTTCGTGGGTCCGAACGCTTCTGATTTTATCCGTGCTATCTCCTTGGAGGTTGAAAAGGTTGTTCCGCCATATTATCCTAACTGGGCCAAGTTTCCAAATGAGAAGAAACGGGCCGTATATCCCACTCTACTAGTAAATATAGATGTTTTATAATTACTTACAATTTCATAACTATTAGATTTTTTCTAATTACTTTCCAACTGTATGATTATTTTAATCTGGACTTCTGGAGAAACACTGACAAGTGGCGAGGCGTTGAACTCGTAATCACCGCCGAGTGTCAGAGGGCTTATAAAGACCGCAAGGGAGAGTTGAAAGTTCATTTCGACGAGAATGGGGGATACGATGATGTGGAGGTGGCGAGGAGTAATCCACCACAAGATGTTGATCAAGAAACTTGGGATATTTTGATTAATGAGCTGTTTTTAAGTGCGAGCTATAGAAACCGCTCGGAGAAGAACAAACAAAACCGAGCACAACAACGCTACCCAAGTTTTCATGGCATCAAATCATACGCCCAACGCTGACACGTGAATGTATGAAATACAATTGTTATTTGTGACATCCGGCATTTTCAGGTTAACTCCGTTAACTCAAACCTCGTTAATTCAAACATTTTCGTTACAAACTCAATTATCTCAGTTAGTCACACATACATTGCATTTAATTAGGATTAATTAAATGTGTCAGTTAGTTCACACACAGCGGATCGCACTCGAGTCTAACCCGGAACGTTGGTGATTAATCGAAATTAATATTACGAACATTAATAATTTATATTTAATATAAATTACGAGTTTACGTGAATTATGTGATTATTATTGTTTTCGTACGTGTTTATCGTGTGTAAATCGTATTTAGTATTTTTATAAAAGTTAGTGTTTTTATAAAAATAAAAATCGAAAATTGTTAGTTATTAATTAAGTATTAGTTAATTAATAATAGCCTATAGGCTTTAATTAAACCTGAAGCCCAACTTAAAACCCATTAGTGAATGGATAAGGAAAAAATTTAATATATATATATATATATATATATATATATATATATCAAAACCCTAATCCTCACCATCATTGCCGTCGACTTCTTCCCAACCCCCACCCCACTTCGACCGAACCTTCAAGGCAACAAAATGACTATCAATCGAGCCCCGATCGTGAATCTGGAAGTAGATACGTGCTAGTCTACGCATTCCTAACGTTCCTACGTAAGTCGTTTCGTTCAATTTCATCACTTTTTGATCCCTAAATTTTAGATCATAACCCTAGTTCATCCAAACATGGATTTTTATAATAAAAATGTTAACTTTATTATTGTTTTGCATGTATTGGTTGATTATATGGTTATTTGCAAAACCTTAGCTCCATGTGATTAGTAACTTGTTAAATATTGAAACTTTTTGATTATGTAATGGTGTAGAATCGCATGTTAGAGATGTTTGACACTTGTTATGATTATAATTATGTTAGATAAATCATACGTGCTGGATTTGGTACTTTAAATCTCGTTAAACAAGCTTAAAAACCCTAACTTACTTATAATGGAAACTTTTTAGGAATTCTATCTTGCATACTAGAAGTGATTTGAATGATATGAGGATGTTCATATGTTACTTGATGCATGTTGACATGATTTGTGAAATCAGATTTTGAATACATAACCCGGTTTTACCAACTTTCCAAATAAGGAAACTTTAATTGTTGAAAGTGGTTAGAACTTGCTATTTAGACATGCATGATATGGTTTAATAATTGGTACATGTTAGTTAGGATATAATAACGTGTTGCAATGTGTTGGATTCTTGAAATCGTGCATATCTCGCATAGGTTACTAAAGATGGAAACTTTACTTGGAAATATGACATACATGTTAAGTTCTATGCAATTGCTATGTGATATGATGATCAAGAACATGTTATAGTAACCTTACAAGCATAATAACAATGATAATTTCAAGAAACACGAATCCTAAACAAACTTTCTATTTTATAGAATCTGCTATTTTTGGAAACTTTCTATTTATAGAAACCTGCTATTTATGGAAACCTGCTTTTTGTGGAAACCTGCTATTTATGGAAACCTGCTATTTATGGAAACTTGCTATCTTGTTAGAACAAATAGGATTTGTTGCTAAGTGCTACTGCATGATCATTGTGTATAATATAGAAGTGTTATACTGAACAAACATTAAATCACTAAACGGGTCACCAACGGGTCGTCGGGTCAAACTTGGTCAAACATGAGTCAAACTTGCAAACCTTTTCTAAACCCTTAAAACAATGAGATTGTTTGGATACTTAGGGTTCGTATCAACTTGCACAAACACACACTTATAAACCGGTGTTTATAGGTGGCAGTTAGTCGTCAAGCATTCTAAGTTCGCTTTCTTTCGCACATACTCTAAGGTGAGTTTCACGGCCCCTTTTCTTTTGATTTAAACTTGGGGGAGAAAACATGGGTACGAACATTTAGATCTTACATTTCTTTTATATCACTTGTGTACTACGCGCAAACATATCATGAAAGTCCTTACTTATCGAACCGTTAGTATATGGGTTAGCGAGGTAATCTTGAGTAGTACTACTGGGCATTGACAAGCCCCACCCGCGTTAGTCGCGCTAACACGACAGGTAGTCGAACGGGTGTAACATTGACCTAAACATTCAGCATTGATGATGATAGTCATGGTGGGAGGCAGTACAAACATAAACAGTCAGCTTCGGTGTCGAAACGCTTTAGTAACATGTACTAGGTTAGCTACCTATGATATAATTGAAAATGGTATTATCTAGTACACTTTACAAACATTGAAACCTGTGAACTCACCAACCTAGTGTTGACACGTTTTAGCATGTTTTCTCAGGTAATTAAAGTACAAGCACGAGCTAAGACATGCATGCATACGAAGTCTATCATTTGCAAACTCAAGAATTATTTATTTTAATTATCTTTGAATTGTTTATTTTGACGCAACTGTTTTGGCGCATGTTTTTCATTTAACTTTTCGCTTCCGCAAGTCTTACATTAAATCAGTATTTTCATTACTAGTGTTGCATCGTGACTATGAGCAATACTAGTGGTTTTTATTAAACTCATATAGAGTCGTTCAACGTAACTAATGATTGAGATCCTGTTATGTCACGCCTCTAACGGTAAAACTCCGTTGATGGATTTTGGGGGTGTGACATTATTATTATACAAACATGCTTAATTCTTAGTGATATTATTTTTGTTTTTCACAGGAGACCTGCCCTATTGACGTGTTAAGATCGACCCATTATAAAGAAAGGACGGGCTGGGCCAATGAGTTATCATCAACAGATTATGTAAGTGAAATGATTTTGTTGTTAAAACATCCAAGTTTGACTTTAAACAGGTTAAAATAACCCAAACACACTTTAATAGACTTAAAACAAAATACTTTAACTTAAACGGGTCAAAATGACCCAAACACACTTTAATATACTTAGAACATCCAACTGTCACTTTAAAAGGGTCAAAATGACCCAAACACACTTTAATAAACTTAGAACATCCAACTCGAGGCCAATTGTTGAATATGTTTGCTAGTATTATTAGTGTTGGTTGATTGGAATTTATGAATTTGGGTCGTTTATGACTTATAGTTTAAAAGGTTGGTTATCCATTTTACTGCAGTTATGCTGTCGAATTTTAGTAAAATAGTCAAGTGATTGTTTATTACATTGTTTAATGCAGGACCGAATCCAAGAGGAGTATACAAGATCATCTGCTGAGTCTGATGGTGACTCATCCGCTGTTGATGAGTTTGCATGCATGAAGCGTGCATTGGGTCATTGGCGTGGCCATATCCGAGGTGTTGGTCATGTGGTGAGTAATCCCACACCGGATGTGTTCGGTACTCCCCCTCCACACCCACATTGGCAAGACTTGATCAACGTGTGGCTAGTCTTCAACAACAATTCCAAGAACAATAACAACGCGAAGCCCAACGAGAGGAAGAACAGCGACTGCAAAATCAACAACTAGAGGAAGAACTTCGTGTGCATAATCAAGAAATGCTTGAAATGCAATGATAAATGGATCAAATGCGTCGAATGTGGGAGCGTCGAACTAGTATCGATGATAATTAGCTTGAAGTTGTTGAGCCTTTGCCTTTGTTGTTGGTGTGGTGTTTGTCTTGAACAATTTGCATATTTGTGTGTTTTGAATGTTGGATTTGTCGGACAAGTTTGTGGGTCGAACAATTTGTATGTTTGTTTTATGTTTCGGATATTAGTTTTTATCGGATTTGAATGTTTGAATGGTTTATATTTAATTATTTGCAGGATTTTGTTTTTAGAAATTTAATATTTCTAGAAAAATATTAAAATATAAAAAAAACAGAAAGACCTATACTGACGACATGTCTTCGGGATAGACCTTTTTAAAAAATTATAAAAAAAGTGAAAAAACCCTATACCGACGACATGTCGTCGGTATAGGTTGACCATATGCCGACGACAAGTCGTCCGTCAGGGCTTGACTCTATACCGACGACATGTCGTCCGTACATGGCTTGACTCTATACCGACGACATGTTGTCGGTATAGGTTTTCTTTTTGAATTATTTAAATAGACCGTATACCGACGACTGACCTATACCGACGACAATCTTGACTATTGGTACGAGGCAATACCGACGACATCTATATCGACGACATGTCGTCGGCATAAGCTATCCTGACGACAAGTCGTCACTATAGGGTCAAAAAAAAATCGTTAGGATAGGATGATATTGTTGTAGTGATATATATGTATATATGAAGAGATATGAGTTTAATACATGATTTAAAGTTATACACCATATTAATTATACTTTTTTACAGATATTCTCTCTCTAATATTCATAAATATATTATATTATGTATCCTTGTGCCCACTTTAATATTTTCATAAAATATTAACTTTAATTTCTTTTTCTTTTACCAACATTCATAGTATGAAATGAATCATTTTACTCAAAATCATCCTTACTACGATAACTATGTTTTTTATGAATTAAATTGTTATTTACTTAGGGGAGTGTTCCAGAGAAAAACACAAGTTAGACGAAAATTGAGAAAACATTAAAAAATCATTTTTACCCAATTATATAATAATATATATTTTTTATTTTATTTTATTTTTATTTATTTATAAGAGTATCAATGGAATATTAAACATTTTTACCAAAAAATATTTTTACACAGTGTTACGTATACGTAAACATAAAACAAAAAAATTGCGGTTACGTATACGTAAATCAAAAAAAATAAAATTGGATACGTATACGTAAATAAAAAAATTACCTGAAATGATGTGGTTTTCGCCTAACTTTGTGGTTTTCTCTTGATCCCTCCCCTATTTACTTATTTGTATATATTAATAATTTCATTTAACTGGTTGATAACATACTACTTATATGCTACAACGGATAAGATAGATGATGTTATACTTTGATAATTTGTGCCAAAAATTATATTATGACCCCATAGTAATTTGATTTTACTGGTTGAAGTTTATTTTAATGTAAATCGATATTTTTTTATGTTGACTATAGATTTTTTTTATTATGACCCTATAGTAAAAAAAATTTAGCTTCGTCATTATGTAAAGGTAGAAATGCATGGAGAGTTTCAAATGAGTTTTACACACAACTTATGGATACTAAGGAGTGAAAAAGACGCAACTGAGTGGTAAAACGTATTTAAATCACGTCAAAAGCTTTATAAAGATTTGGTAGCAAAACGCTAAATATGTAGTTATAAATTAAATATTTATTTATTAATAATCTTGATTGTTTATTTTCTTATTTAAAATTTATTTATTTTTTATTTGTTAGGAAAATTTTATTGATGTTATTAATTTTCTTTTAAGATTTACATACAAATTTAAAAAAATAATAATAATAGTTAACTTAAATTCATATATAAAATAAGACATAAATTCTCCTAAATTTATTTACATCACTTAAATTTATATATAAATGAATATTGCCTACAAAATTCATATGTTCACATAATTGTAGATGTATATAATAACATTATTATGCAACCGAAATGAGAAACATGACTACTACCTAATAAATCCATCATTTCTTAATTTTGGACCCTATGAAAATAATTATAAAAGGAAAAATAAAAAAGGGACAACACAAAGTCTTTAAAAAATAAGACATAAATTCATTCTCCTAAATTTATATACATAATTTAGAGTAAAATAAAATAAAAAAAACAAATAATCATGTGTAAAATTCAGAGTATTTTGTATATTGATTAGTTAACTTAAATTAAATAAAAAAGATTGATTTGACTTCTTTAATAATGTATTAATGATGGATAAAAATAAATAAGTTAAATCAAATAATATAAAATGACTAATCTAATGATGTATGAATCATGATCACATATATGAAATTGTTTTGAGTAGAAATAAAGGTTTTGACCAAGTTATAAAAGAGAAGGTGAAAAAAGGAACCTTTTTAGAAACAGCCAAAGAGGATGGAATCTATGCAGAAAAGGCTTGTACGGTACTGCTGCAACACCATCGCTGTTGGATAGAGATGGATGCTGTGGTTTTGGTGCTGTCCCCAGTACACTAGTTTTTTTTTCTTATTTTATCATTAATCCATCCTCTAAAATCCTAAATAAACACCATAAAATAGTTAAATATATAGACAGTCAGAATTTAACAAGTAACAAATTAATTTTAAGTTAAGAATTATAACAACCACCGTCTAAGCATATAAGCATATGTACATAATCATTGTAAGATAAAACAAGAACCATACTTATCCATAGTTAATACTAAATAATATCAGATAAACTAGGATAGGCAGAGTTGGCGGTTATTTGGAAACATGACCGTTTTATGTGTCATAAAAACAATATATATAAGTGTTTATGTGATTTTATAGTTATTTATTTAAAAATTGGTTATGCATTAAACGTCTATATGAGCACGTTCAATACAGAACTAATGTTATCTAGAGAACTGTGAAACCGAATAAAACCTCTTATCTAATTATGAACTGAAGATATAGTAAGAGCAAAAGAAAAACTATTATACGGTCAGATAACCACCACCTTCTGTATCACAATTAAAGCATTGCACATATATTTATATGATTCTTGCACTTTTCCAAGTTAAAATTGATTCCGTATTAAACGCCTTTTTATATATAAAACTCATCCAATTATTTAAATAAATGTAATTACACCCCCTTAATTAACTATAAATCACACTTAAAAAGAATTACCATAAACTAATCTCATTTTGAAATCCACACAACAAACCTCCACAAGAAAACACCAAGATGATTGAATTCATCTTTTTTTTTCCTCCCCCACCAACAAACCAAAAAAAAAACAAAGATTAATTATCATCGGATCGGTCAAAATGAAGTAGTTGACCACAACATTTTGGGCAATCCTCCACTTGTTTGGGCACCATGAAGTACATGAAACATCCCTTACATCCGGCCACCACCAACACATGCCCTCCTACCCTACTTTCACCTTCATCTTCATCTTCATCTTCATCATTTTCTTTTTGTTTTTCCGACGACGAAGCAGCAGGAGACGACTCCGCCGACGAACTTTCACTGTCCGCGTACGAGCTCTCCTCATCGTCGTCTTCTTCTTCTTCGTCGCTGTAAAAGTAGCCACTAAACCGAGGATCCTCTTTTGATTTCATACCTGTTCTCCAGTTTATGTAGTACATCTCACCAGTCTGCTTTTAGATTATCACACACATAATCAAAAACTTCGCTTTCACAAGTATCCAGATTACCATCTCTGTTTCTAAAGCTCGAGCAGACTTGTTTATTACTATTAGTTAATAGTTAATTTATTTACATTTATAATTATTATTATATATCTTTTACTTTTTATTTTTATATTTAATGTAATATATACTTATTTAGTTATTTTTATCATAATTTTATATATAATAATAGTTATTATATAATTATATATACTTAATATATTATTTAATAATTACATAAAATTTAGTTATTTTATTATAATTTTATATATGATAAATGGCAGGTTATACGTACATACATCCAAACATGATGTTTGGACACCCAAACCCCTATACGACCCGTATAGGTGTTTTATGAGACCTCTATACGACATGCATATGGGTTATACGAGACACAATACGACTCATATTGGGGGCCGGGTGTGACATGTTTGGTCGTTCTTGGTTTGACTTTTGGGCTATACGACTATACGAGTCCTATAGAGGGTGTCGAATAACCCTTTTGGGTGTATCTATAACAACACTATATAATAACAGTTATTATATAAGTATATATACTTTATACATGTTCCCAAGAGAATATCCTGCCCGGTGGTTAAGTGATGTGTCGTTTTCCTTAAAGTTTGGAGGTTCAAATCCTGTAGATTGCAGTTATAATGTATTTATCATAGAAAACTAGAAATTGTTGTTAAAAAAAACTTAATATGTAAAATAAAAATTACATAAAATGTATGAGCTCTTTAGGCTTCCGAACCGTCTCGATCTTGATAAGTGAAGCTCGAGCTCGTTTATTAAAGAAGGTTTTTTAGTTTTGAGCTCGGTCTCAAGTTTGTTTTTGCTCGATCGATTCAAGTTTTGCGAGCCAATTTTGAACAAGTCACGAACGTCTTGACTCGTTTATACAAAAGTGACATTTTCCCAAGAAAAAAACAAAAACTGCCGGAAATCATGCAAGATCTATGTTTCAAATTTTGTTACTTTTAATGTATAAATCCTTATTCTAATAAACGATTTCAAAAATGCCACGTGTCATTATTATATTTTTTTCTCACTAAAATTTTCTTATTTTAAGTAAACTTACAATTTCGAAGTCTAATTATGTTAATTTTTCTTTTTAAAAATAAAATAAAATAAAATTTGAATTATAATTATTACTTAATTAAGGAAACAAAGAATTTTATTTATTGTAATTCTATTTTTTATATTAAATAACTCCATGTAATACATGTGTATATAACCTAGTTAATAAAATAAAGTAGCAAACAATAAAACCAATTATCGTCCCAAATTATATGTGATTAATTAATTAAGATCAAATAAAGAAGAATCGCCATCAAGGTTCTGCCTTGGTGGTTAGGGGGGTTTCCTCTCTGTGGAGGTTATGGGTTCGAATCTTGCAAGGTGCACTTCATAAAAATTAGGAATACCCTCTGCAGATTCGAATTCCTTGGGGGTTGTATGGGTACACTGATGTACGAGCCTCCCCCGGTGGGACGTGCCAGTTGAGCCCACGCCGTTCAAAAAAAAATAAAGAAGAATCAAACCTTTAAATCGAGGCATTGCTCCCAATAGTAGGGTAGTGTTATATTTGAATCAAGTTCCAAGGTGGCGTCGGAGGAGTTTGTAGACTCTTCGCCGGCGGCGGCGGCGGTGGTGGTGCTACGGTGGTTAAGCGAGAAGCTTTGAAGAGACCTTTCAAGCGATGCGGTGATCGCCGCCATGTTTGGTGGTGTCATTGTTGATTAATTAGCTCTTTCACTCCAAAATGAAAAAGAAAACAAAATTTATACAAATTAAATAAAAAGAAAAATGTTTTAGCATGAAGACTAGGTTTTAGAGAGAGAGAGAGAAAGAATGTGTGTGTGTGAGAGAGAGAGAGAGGGTTTAAAGTGGAAAGTATGAGTATGTTCGGATTTGATTAGTTTGTGGGAATAAGAAAACTTGAAGGCTTCAAAGTTCAAACCACATAAAATATAGAGTATGACAAAAATGGTCCCTTTATTTTTGGTGAGAATGTTGTTTCCATCCTTCCACTTTTGATTTTACATTAATGGCCTTTAAATGGAAGTGTTATACTTTCTTGTTAGATTAGATGATAATCATGTTTATAGTTAAGGGTTAGATGAAAGTATCCACTATAACTCGTGTATCTCACTATAAAGCCTACTAGTTACATGTTTATTCGTTCGTGAATTGTATTTATTATATCATATGTGGATCTTTGATCGCGTGTCACTGATTTAAATCTAATTAAACTTATGTTTATTTATTGTGTGATATGTATCATGTGTAATTCTGTTGTCATGTATCAATATCTAAAGTCTCTTTAGACGGTGTTTTATGCGAATAGCATTCTATATTTTATACGTGATTATATATAGTATCGTGTTACCTTACATCGCATATTTGAAAAATGAGGGATTGGTTCACTTTAATTAAGTTTACATGTAAAATTACAAGCATATATTTGGTGTCTAATTATATGTGTAATACATTGTCACGTGTATCAACTATACATTGTATAACGATTGTATTATATAACAACCGCATTACATAATGTCTTTTTGCCTAAGAATCCACTACAACATTTTATGTTTATCATGTTGTTAAAAAGCCAAACATTTTTCCTTTATATTGATGGTGTAATATTTTATTATATAGGTAGACCTATCAACTCGTTTCAAATTAGAATAAAAATATATATTTGGTCAATCCATCCATCTTTAACCCATTTAATGCAATTCATCAAAATATTTATGACTCATTTAACACTTTTGACTTGATTAGATAAATGTTGTACTATTTTAAGTGTGTTTGAGTTAAAATTAATGTATTTTACACGAATAAATATATGAGTTGTGTTCGGGTTCTTCGACTCAAGTCAGTGACTTGGCATAATTATCATTTATCACTCCTAACTAAAAGTGTACACTTTAATTTCCTACAATATTCATCACTTGAATCCCATCAAATATAACTTATCTTGTGTCCTTCAATTGTCATTTGAGTTGTAATGATCCTATATTATTTATATATATATTTTTTAAAATTCAATAAAGAATTGTTAAGGTAAGAAAAATAAAGTTAGTAGTAAAAGAAGAAGGAAACAAGAGTTGGGGAATCTAATTCTAGGATGGGCAGAAGAGCTGGCTATGTTTGTCTCGGATAACATGACAACAACAATACCCACCACCACCTTTTGTTGTGGCACAAGCAAGGCACGTGACACCTCACCCCTCTAGAAGTAATAACCAGAGTGTAAACAAGTACTTAATAGCTCGAATCAAGTTGATTTTAAATAAAAGGAGTGGCTATTTGAACATCCTTTGATTTTATTTGGACATCCCGGGTGCCTATACGGGCCGTATAGGGCTATACGGGCCGTATAAGGTTCATTAATTACCAGTCAATCATTGGTTAGTACCTCGTACATCGTACCTATACGGCCCGTATAGAGCTATATGAGGTCATATAAGGTGTGCATTTAATGCTGATGAAACCCTATACGGGTAGTATTGGGCTATACGACCCGTATAAGGGTTGTCCAACTACTTTTCAGGGTTGTCCAAATAACATCACCCTTAAAAAATCTTTATTAATAAATAAGTTATCGTAGGGGTTCCATATACTTAGTTTAATAAATTTCGTGAGTCTTAACAAATTTATCATTTATATAAATATAATATTTTTTATATCAATAATATAATATAAAAAATAGATTTAAAACAAAATTGATCATTGATGGTGTATAAAATTATTTTATATTTGAAGAAGATAAAAGAAAAAAAAATGGGTTTAAATATTTGAAGTTTCATGTCCTTTAATGGCGGAAGCTTCAAGACATTCTCTTCCAAGCATTATTCCATTATGTTTTGTGATAATACTTAATAATTGATTTAATTATTAATTAAGTGGAATCTGGAAACATGACATTCTATGTACATATTCTATTGTAGGTTATGAATTCACATGCAGTCAAATTCTCCTGTTTTTAATCCATATTTTCCATCAAATCATCATTGATTTTAGAAAAATAATTAATTTGGTTAGCTTTAATTTTTAAAATTATTAGTTTATATTAAAACTTTTAAAATTATACATAATTACATATTCAAATGAAAAGAAATATATAAATAAAAGCTTAAACAACCGGTGCAGTTTACACGCTCGGTACCAACCTTTAAACATAACTGAAACGTTAAACCGTCAACCCATGAAAATCAAACCTTGAAGATGTAAAACTAACAAAACCGGCCACTGTTCAATCGGTTTCAATAGTATTTGAAAAACCTTAAAATCTTGAGTAACTCACAACCAATCGGGTGATTTACGATTTTTAAATTAACAGAAAGAGGGAATAATAAGTGGGGGAAAGTAATTGGACTAGACTTATGCATAGGGGATGGTGCAGGCACTAAAAGAATATATAGATACAAAAGGATGTATGTATGTCCAAGGAGGAGAGGTGGGTATATATTCGGAGGGGCAGAGGTTCACGAGGGGTGGGTTGGGTTGGGAGAGAGAAATGGTGTGAAGAAGGTGATTGGTGTGCTTTCCTGATGTGGGGATCTGCTCTGACAACTCCCTTCTCTTTCACTCTTAATATATATTATAAGATATTTTTACTTATTTTATCTTCGAGTTAATTGCATAAATGATAAACAAATTGTATGTTTGGCTCTCATACTTTAAAAGTTATAAATTCAGCATAAACTTTTATAACTTGATTGTGGTTTTAGCCCTAACGTTAATATCAGTTAGTTTTTAATAAAAAAAATAGTTCATATGTCATTCAGATGACTTACGATTGCAAACTTAACCTTAAAATGAGTTGAAATCGGTAAAAAAGAGTAAAAAAAATTAGTGATTTTTATGAACTTTTACTAATTTTTAAAGATTTTTACTAGCTTTTTTTTAAACTTATTTTGACTAATTTTTAATTATTTTAACTCAATTTTAGAGTTAAGTTTGCAATCGTAAGTCACACGGATGACACATGGGCTAAATTTTTGTTAAAACTAATTGATATTAAAATCAGGGGCTAAAGGCGCAACCAGTTACAAAAGTTCGGGCTAAGTTTATAATTTTTAAAATTTGAAGACTAAACATGCAATTTGATCAAATCACAGGGGCTATTTATGTAATTAACTCTTTTATCTTGAGAATTTTGAGTAAAAAATCTAAAGTTTATTTTAATTGTTTCAATTGATAGTTTAATTGTTTAATGGTAGGGCTAAATGCCAATGGAGTAATGGGCTTAATTTTTTAAAATAGTTATTGAATATTTGGGTGATTGGGTTTAAAAGAATTATTATCTATATTATTAGGCATGGGATTGGGATTGAATAGGGACTTTCATCCCTTTTATTTTTTTTTTGCCACAAAACTTTATTTTTTTATAGATTTATACTAAACTTTAAATTTTGACTTTTTTCTTTTGACACAAAAGTTTTATTTTTTATACATTTGTCACAACTTTATATTTTGAATAAAAGTTTTATTTTTTTACAGATTTGCCATAAAACTTCAATATAGTAAAGGTTTTTTTATAAAATTGCAACAAAAGTTCGATGAGTATTTTTTTTGTAATAACTTTCGTTCGTTAACCTTTTTTTAAACGGGATGCATGGGTTTGTTGTTTTGTTTTTTTGTCAACGATCCGAGTATTTTTTTTATAGTACGCTTTAGCGAGTATGTGTTTAGACGTAAGTTTTATCCCACAAAGTTAATTTTTGACTTTTTTTTTCTTTTGACTCAAAATTTTGGTTTTTTTACATATTTGCCACAAAACTTTAATAAAGTAAATGTTTTTTTATAAAATTGTAACAAAAGTTCACGGAGTATTGTTTTTTTTTCTGTAATAACTTCCGTTCGTTAACTTTCTTTTTAAACGAGATGCACGGATTTGTTTGTTTTTTTTGTCAGCGATCCGAGTATTTTTTTTTTGTATCGTACACTATAGCGAGTCTGTGTTTATATGTAAGTTTTATCCCCGTCAACGAGCCGAACCGATGACTACCAGACTCCCAGCGCGTAGCGCAGGGGGAGAAAACTAGTTAATGGATTAATGGCTTAATTGTTGAATAGTTAATGTGTTTATAAGAATTTTATAAAATACTTGTTAATCATTTTATAATAATTTTATATTTATAACATTTTAAAAAAACTATCAATTTATTAGATAACATGCATGTAATGATTTCCTACTATTCTGAATTTGGTCATGCATTTTTTGATCTAAGAATCCAGATAGATTCCCTGGTTCTCAAGATTCTTATAATTAATAATTCTTAGATGAACTTACCACTTAGACTATGATAAGTGACGGTATTTGTATGTGTTTTTAGAACTAAATATATACTTATTATAACTAAAGAGTCGATGTCGTTTTAAAGTTTGAGCTGATTTATTTACTTAATACCCATAAAAACTAAAGAGTCATGAGTGGTCATTTTAACCGCGGGTTAATTAGTTTTTTATATTCTTTTTACATTTAAACGATATTACATGAAACATATGTTAAACGATTGATTGGGAATAAGATCGAGCAAGTGGCAAACTTGTTCACGAATTTGTGGCGTGTGGCTAGGAGTCGTGATTATAGTCACAGAGAAGAATGAAGAGAAGAAGAGGTCAAGCATGCATGACATCACCACCAGCAATACACCATGTTGGTGTAACTACCAACACCACCAAGGCCAAGTAGGAGAAAGAAAAACACCTCCACAACAAATGGAATATGAATTTCAACAAGATATGACTACCTTTTAAATGAATTACCCCATAATTTGCTAAAATTCATACGCCATTTTCGCTGACGGTGCTCCTCTTTTTCATCCTGGCCACAAGTGAATGGTGGTGTTTGTGGTAATGGTGGTCGCTGCACCACCATGATGATATCACTATTAGTAAAGTCACGAAAGTTTCACTTCTTCGTTCTAAAACTATTTTTCAATTTTCTTTTCCCAAAATCTCTTGGCAACATGTCAAAAAGTTAACATATCAAAACTGAATGCCAATGGATAAAATGAACCGAATGCAATTATAACATGAAGTAGATAAATCAATCAAGAATCAAGGGATGAATGCAATTATAACATGAAATAGATAAATCAACCAAGAATAAATTTGGCGTACCTTTTATCACTCCACAAATTTAGCTTAATATTTTCCTTATTTGGAGTTTGATAATGATAAGTAGTTAACTACTTAAACATTCAGATTTAAAATAAGATAAGCCATATAATGAAAGTAGCATTATTAAATTGGTCCTTTATTAAAAAAAAGTCACGAATCCTCAAATTGCAGGTTTTTAAGAAAAAAAATGAAGGGTATAAATAGTGTTTGAATTCGGGTTTTCAGAACCATCAACGGCCACATAGGATCCCATGATTCAGGGGCCTCAAGACCATAATCCGTGGTCTCTAAACAGGGCTCTTTAGAACCAGAGGTTGTGAATATCAATGTGGGATGAACCCAAGGTTACGGACCCGATTAGAATGGAGACATGAAACACATGGCGTGATCCATGCCGGCAGTTTCACAGGCATGAACATGGCATGAATGGGACATTATTGTTGTGTGTGTGTGGGGGGGGGGGGTTGGCAGTGATGTGGCGGGCATGAAACCACGACGGATGACCTTACAGTAGCTCTAAGAAGACAAAAAAAATACAATAATTTTACTAAGTAATTAAATTAACTCTTAATTTTTCTGCTTTTCTCATTCTTGAACGGTTTAACAAAGCGTTCTTGAGGATCTAAACGCACATCTCGCTGCATATTTTCCCATAATTCATCAAACTTATTCTCAAATCCCTTCTAAAACCAATCCAAAAGTTCAACATACAATACTCTTGCATCTTCATCCCATACCTTCCTTAGCATCGCGCAACTACTGATATTCCTTTTTCTCAGCTCAAAACCACATGTATCCGACATAGCACCATCTCATTCGGGTCCAAGCCAAATGATATGAATGATACTGATAAGGCGTTTTCTAATGCACCTTGCGCCTTAAGCACGAAACATACGGACGTACCTAGAAAAGCATTACATTTGATAATGATGATGCAATGAAGCTAAAAGTGTAAAACATCTTATTTTACCTCGAAAAATGGGATTCATTGTCTAAACCCTCCAAGGCCTCCATTGAATCCTGCTAAACCATATCAGATAAAGAAGAGGTATTATAGTTAAAAGCATCATAAAACCAGTCATGGAAATATAAGTTTGTTCAAATCATGAGCCTTGTTGGCATATAGCACATGACACAGAAAATGGTATCAACCCAAAAATGGCATAATAGTAACCTACTCCAAACTGATAATTGGTAGCCAAAAACAAGCTACTGAACCCTACCTTATAGTGTTCGATTAAATGCTTATAATTTTATTGGATTCTCTGTAGTTAAGTTGCTTCCATCAAAAAATGCATATGATGAATCAAAAAATTGAAATTATAAGGAGAATTTCAGTTTTATGTAAATTGGAAATAAGAAAAACCTTACAGTTTTCGGCAAGAATTAGCAACGAGGTTGCCACAGCTTCAAGTTTTCCTATTTCCTGGTTTTTCTTCTCCTCATGTACACAAACCAACCCTATTGGGCTTAAAAAAAAATAAAAAGATAACGAACGAAAGTTATCATAGAAAAACGAAATTTAATAGAAAAATGAACAGTTTCAATAAAATTAATACATGAATGTTGACAAAAAACTAAAGAAAACTACGTTTTCCGTTTTTAAATAAAATTTAACAAACACAAGTAATAACGGAAAAATATCAGGTTAAAAGCGTATATTATATATAGTAATATACATATAGTAGTGTGAGAGGTTAAATCGTATATTATATACTAGGTTAAAATCTCGTGTATTATACGGGTTAAATAAATAAAATGTTATATATTTAGTAATAAAAATTTTATATTTTTAAAAACCCGTGTAACACACGGGTTGAACATTACATCGGTTGAATAAAATATAATGTAACTAGGTTAGAATCCCGTGTATTACACGAGTTAAATAAATATAATGTTATATAATTAGTAAATAAAAAATTACGTTTTTAAAGACCCGTGTTTTACACGGGTTAAATAAAATATAATGTAATCTTTAAACAAATACACTCATCAAAATATGTCTACTTTAACGTGACAGTTATAAATTATATTAAGTTAATTTTTAAAATATTTTTTTTAACTTGGTATTTTTGTTATGTAATTGATAAATGATAATCTATATTAAATTCATTTGTTTAATGATATAATAACAATTCATATTTAAATTAAAAAAATTGAGATTGAACCACAAGCTGACAAGTGTCCCTTTTTTTACTTGTTTATTAGTATAGATTTGTTAACAAACACATTTGTCAAAATAGGTTTTTAAAAAATGTAATTTGTCGTGACAGTTATAAGGTCTGTTAAGTTAGTTTTTTTAAAATATTTTTTTCAACTGAGTATTAATTTTTTTCAACGGTCATGCCTCAAGTCTAGGCATGATCGTGTCTCATGCTCTGGCACAGTTGTGCCTAATGGCTAGGCACGGTCGTGTCTGGCAGTGTGTTACTGTTCAATTTCTAAGATTTTTCAATAAGAAGGAGAATAAGTTTAGATGCAATGTTGACTACAAAAGATGACATGATTACTAAATTCTTTCGTAACATTAAATATTTACAAAAACGAGCATTATTCCTTAGGAGAGGCAATTTCATACAAGACGCGATCAAAGAAACAAAAATATATTAGGTTTTGGGTTGTCATACATAGCTCGTTTAATAAGCGGTTTATGTTTGGGTTGACCTGTTTAACCCATTTAATTAAGCAGATCAACCTGCCAACCCGTTTAACCCATATATTACAAACCACCAACCAAATTAACACGTGAACTTGATTACTACCCACCAACCAGTTTGACACGTTTAAATAATGGGCTAAAAGCATTGCGTTTGGGTTGCACGATTTTAAATGTCTGAGTTAGAATAAATGTTTTTGACATGATAAGTATATAAGTCATGTAAATGGACCCGTTAACCAAACATGACTGACCACTAAAATGCATGCATACAAAATTACAAACAAACACATGTTTATTCAATATTCAAAACCTCTATTTTCATCCAACAACAGTCACGATTTACACTTCCACGTAGTCACTATCATTAAACAATCATTAATCAAACCCCTCGTATTGACCTAATCGTGTTAAGTTTAAAATAAGAGATTTGATTCATACCAAACAATGATAGGCTTTATATTATATTCCATATGGAACCAAAACTAATACTATTTCTTGATCCCTGCTGAATTTTCTCAATTAAAATGCTCATGTTTTTATTCTCAATAATAGAATAACAAAAAAAAAACATTTACTTTTACTCGTCTTACACAAATTAAAAATTTTTAAAAATTGAAGAAAATAATACAACTTTAAATTTTATTTGTATATTGTTTCAAAAGTCGGTCCGGATTTCAAAACATTATAAACTACTTATAAGATGTATATGATAAATTGATAATAATAATATTGAGTGAGAAAATGAAATAAAACTTTATCATCCAATGAAATAATGAACAAAATTAAAACTAGGCTTGAAAATGAACCAAACGAACACAAACGGGGTTTGATCGTGTTCGTTCATTTAACTTTAACTGAATAAATGAACGAACATGAACACTTAAACGAAAATATTTTCTTGTTCGTGTTCATTCATTAAGGAAATGAAAAACGTGTTCGTGTTCGTTCAATAATATTTTAAAGGAACGGTTCACGAACATAAAAGAATGAGCGTCAACGAACATAAACCAACACCGATCAAAAGTAAACGTGAATATATAAATTAAAGTTTAACTATTATCATCATTGCCTCCAACATTTCAAAAGTAAACTAAAATATCAAATTGCTTTTAAACTATGCTTAAGGGTTTCAAAATATGAAAATCAAATTGATTCTTAATTAATATTAGTATCAAGTAATTTTGAATGACTATTTAAACGAACATAAACGAACGAACATAAACGAACGAGACACATGTACACGTTTGTTCTTTTTATTAAATGAACAAAATTTCGTGTTCATGTTTGTTTATTTATTAAGTGAACAAACATAAACGAACTTTTTACATAACAGTTCACTTTAACGTTCCGTTCCGTTCGGTTCGGTTCCTTTCGTATCAAAACCAAAACCCTTCCCAAAGAGGAAACCCTCATTTACCCTTGCGGCCACTAACTTCCCAAATTGCGTATCCATGGCGACCCCCAAAAGCCCCGGAGAAGAAGACCACACTCTCCCTTGCGACTACTGCAACCACCAGATCGCCGTCATTTTCTGCCGCGCCGATTCGGCCAAACTCTGCTTGTTCTGCGACCACCACGTCCACGCCGCCAATGCCCTCTCCGGCAAACACCTCCGCTCCCAGATCTGCGACGGCTGCCGATCCGCCCCCGTCTCCATCCGCTGCTCCACCGACAACCTCGTCCTCTGCCGCGACTGCGACTGGGACACTCACGGCGTCTGCTCCGTCTCCGCCGCACACGATCGGACTCCAATCGAGGGTTTCACCGGATGCCCTACGCCGTTGGATCTCGCGTCAGATTGGGGATTGGATTTGGACCAGCAGCAGAAAAAAAGCCCTAACAACCCGGTCCATGATTCGGGTCCTTGGGCGTACCCGGTACCCGACCCGAATTCATGGATGCAGGATCTCATGGTGCCTGACGAGTCTAATTTGATAATTAATTCTAATAATGAAAGTTTTAAGAAGTTGAATTCAACCTGTGGGAAGCAAAAGCATGTGATTTTGAAACAGTTGAGTGAGCTTTTTAAGAGAAGCTTATTGTCATCTGATAATACTTATAATAATAATGATAGTAATGGGGGAGAAGATGAGCCACGTCAGCAGGAGGATGAGGATGATGAGATACACCAACATGATTTGGAACATCAACCTTTTACGTCTTTGTTGATGATGCAGGGTCCGTTGGATGTCGATTCGTTGAAAGATCAAGCTTTGGAACAGAACATGATTTGGGACTCTAAACCAAGAGATCATAGAGGCACTCCTCAGGTTAGTTTCTTGAATTAGTTATTGAATTTGATGATTTTAAACTAGATTGTGTGTAAAGATTATACCTTTTTAGTTTTAATATAAGATTAGTCAGTTACTCACTTGGTAGTTATTGATTGTTGCACCAAATAATATGGACTAATTAAATGATCTAATAACATTTTTACCATTGTTCAAGTGAGAGCACTGCAAACTTGTTATTTTGAAGGGGTGTCAATTGTGTCAGGTTGGCGGGTTCAATTGATGACTTGAACATGAACACTAACCCATATATTTATTTGTCTCAAAGACATCAACCATTCAACCCTAACCTGAACAGAACCCCCCGTCTAACCCGTTTATCTAAACGAGTCAAACGGGTAGGCGGGTTGTAATCAAGTTGTAAATGCTCATAAACGGGTTGGCGAGTTGACCTTAGAAAGTTCTATTTATTTTCTAGTTATAATTTAAATGGGTTGAGCCCGTTTAATTAAACCGGTTAAACAGGCCAACACGGACATGACCTTTTATTAAATGGGTTAGAAATGACAACCCAAAACATGATTATTTTCGTGTTGCGTTTCAATTCGTGTCAGGAATTGACACCCCTTATATTGATACATTGGTCCAAATTCATAGCTTGTGGCTCTGATTTAGAATTTCCCCTTGTTATCAAGATTTTAGTTATTTAGGCATAATTTTGAAGTCTGAAGTTCCCTTTGTATGTCTAGAGACCATTTTGAAAAATAATATTATAATCATCTAAATCATGTTTTCACTTTTGTGGTTTTTTTTCTTTAGTCAATACATGGTTTATCATACTCTCAAAAGTACTTAAACTAACGGGTCCTTCTCATTTTATTTAGAGTAATATTAATCTGTACACGTCGGTTTTCAAGATTTATAATATCCTTGGTTACTTCCCCAAAGATATTGATATCGTGGTACCTTTTGATTTTCTGTAGTGATGTGTAAAAAGAATGTTAAAACTGATTATGTGATATTATGCTTACAAGTGTAGAAGCAAATAATCAGCTTATAAAAACAACTTATTTCACCCTAAGGGCAAATTTGTAAATTTGAATTCACAAAAATAATCGGTTTTAGATTAGCAATCTGCTTATTGAAAACAACTTATTTCACCCTAGAATTAGCATATAAGCATGATAACTTTTCTTCATCCAAACACTCAAAAGTGTGTATCTGCTTTTAAAAAAACTCGAACGCAATAAGCAAATAAGCTGTTCAAATAAACAATTTGCATTTTCCATTAAATTAACAAAATTTAATTCTTTACATCTCTTTCATGCAGATATGGGATTTTAACATGGGCCGATTGGCTAGTCCCGAAGAATCTGATGCAAATAATGAAGGATTCATGATGAAGACATTTAATGAAATTTTAAGTGAAGCATCATTACCTGATAAAACAGGGTTAGGAGAATCTTACGCGATAAATTACTCCACATCACATACTGATATTGCAGCTTTAAATGTAAGACATTTTTCGGTTTTGTGGTTATTATTAATCTTGAAGGTATATGTTAAGTTATTAACCGAGAATATATTTGCCAAATATCGATTTTTTTAGCTCATAATTCAGAACAACTCAAATGACAGAAAATCCCCTTTAAGTTTTGGAACACCAAATGGATATGGTGGTTCAAATGATATCCAGTTCACAGATCAAAACGCTACAGGGGGTGAAAAACTTGCCACGCCACTAACTAAAGCTGATATCGAGCTTTTGGCAAAGAATAGAGGCGATGCAATGCTTCGGTACAAGGAGAAGAAGAAAACGAGAAGGTATTTTTATGATTGTTTATGCTTTTTAGTAATAGGGGGGGTGTTCGGGTTTGCTGTTTAAACTAGTATTTAGGGGTCAAATGACCAGTTCCATACCGACCGCCACAAAACCAATTGTCAAAGGGTTAAAATTTAGGGATGACAATAGGCAGGTTATAGGACGTGTATTGGTGATCCCGGTTATTAAACCATGTCACATACATGTTGGGTACCCTGTTACTCAATGCCCATCGGGTTCGCGGGCATCAGGTATATCTGTTCATGGTTTTAGGTGGTTAAAAGGATGCATGTCACCAAAAATCGATACTTAACTAACCTCAAAGCCGACTTGAAATAAAAAATATTTAACTTTCACACTTCTCACAATTCTATAATTTTAATAATCCTAAGTTTTTAACAGCTTCAACGTACTATTTATTTTTAAGATTATATAATATATTAATATATTTGATTCGATGCTGGTAAACGGGTTCGGGTGATGAGGCGCGTATCACCTAATACCATACCGCTTAAAACACGTGAAATTTTTTGAAACAATCCCGTACACGAATACCTGCCCAGAATGTTTCGGGCTTTCCAGTCGGGTTCATGTTCTTTTGTCATCCCTAGGTAAAATAAATTTTCCTAATTATCCCTTTTCTTAATGCAATATCATGATTTTTACCACCCTCTTACGATTCATCTTTTTTCTCAAGAATGTATTTTCTGGTCATCTTATGTATTATTTCTCAAATAAAAAGAATATGCCAGTTGTAATTTTACCTTCAAACTACAAAATTGTTAATTTATTTATTTGCTAAATAATTACAATTTACCAAACACACTTGAACTACTTGTTATCTGATTATTACAATTTCAAACAACAAGACTACATCAAGATATCACCTACGACCCGTTTTATTATAGTTAATAGCGATTTATCATATTATTTTGATTATTGAGTATCAAAATGTGTGCAGATATGACAAACACATTCGTTACGAGTCAAGGAAGGCAAGAGCCGATACTAGAAAGCGAGTGAAGGGTCGATTTGTGAAGGCTAATACCGAAGATGGTGGTGGTTAAACTGGTCCTTTGAAACCGCATGTATGTGTATTTATGTAGCTTTTGATCTATTAACGAGTAGCTAGTTGTTTTAGGTGTTTTGCAGGATTATTAGAAGGTTGTTCTTTTGTATCCCAAATGTTGTAACTTTTTCTTGTGATCTCGGGTCAACGGGTCAACTCCAAGAATGTAGGACCTCTTGAGTGTGGTGTCTAGTGAGAAATAATGATGAAATAGGAAAATAAAGCTCGGTTTAGAACATGTGTTGTGACAATGAGAAGTTATTTATCTTTAGTGTTTAATGTCTTATGTCTCATACTCACATTTACAAGGGCAAAGGTTGGATGGTAAAGGTAACCCCAACATGTTGGGAAAACAAGAAACTCGAAACATTTGGGATGGGTAATGGGTCATGTATTCGGGTATGAGGTTGGTTTTAGAAATTTTTAAGTTTGAGACAGGTATGAGATTAGGTGATACCTACTAATACCTGAATGAACCCTCATTTATCTGAATAAGTGAATATGTTAAGTAATTTAAAAATGTATATAATAAATAGTAAATTAAAGTTGTTAAAAATTTGAAATTATTAAAATTATATAAATGTTAGAAATGTAGTTGAAAGTTTAATATGTTACTTGTTGAGGTGAATTTAAGACCGTGTTTGAATAATTTTAAAACACATAAGATCATAAACGAGTATACCTGGTACACACAGCTATACTCGTGTGCCTGATAGGTATTAGGGTACCCGCCGGATACCTACAAAGTACGGGACACAGTTTAATAATCGGGTATGAAACCTAAATTACCAATACTCATTTCATACTTGACCCATCCCCTCTAGGCAAATGACATGAAAAATGTAACAAATGTTTGATGATTAATTTTACATAATTAGACTCGTTTACACACTTATGTATGATAAATTATATGATTGGTCTCCACGATACTTTTACATCACAAGTTTGATCATCTTCTTTCGTAAATAACACATATGGTGTCCATTGTTCAAGCATCAACTTCTTTCATAATCTGAATCGTTTGTCACTTCCTAACTATTAAAATTATAAGTTTAGTTTTCCAATCTTGGGTTGATAACATAATGTTCAAATTACTAATATGCTTCATTTGAATATGTAGAAGTTAAAGGACTCATGGTGTATAATTCTGGAACTGAAAGGGCTTAATTGGACTTAAGAAGAATACTTGCACTATATAAAAGACTTGTGGCCAAGTCATTAGGTTCTTTGTCATGAGAAGTCAACGATTACTTGTACTTCCTCTCTTCTTTGTTCATATCTCATCTTTGGTTTCTCTCCAAATCATCATCATGTTGAGGCTCGGCTTAATCATTCCGGGTCCAAAACAAATTCTAAAATCGGGGTTTTTTTCATAAAAAAAAACATTTTTCTTTTGCTTAGAATCCTATTATAGAAATATAATGATTCACGTTTTTTGTATACAATTTCTAAAACGCACAAAATCACATATATTAAAATTTGAGTAATTTTAGTAAAAAAGAAAACTACTCTAGGTATATTGACTTTTATTCTTTTTGTCAAAGTCTGAAAACTAAGCGAAATTAAACCTAAATCAGGGGCATCTAAACAATAGATTTTTTTATATATAGTTGAGCCACCCATGATCATGTTGTTGTGTTCTTGATAAAATCGTTCTTGCCACAAGAATTGTACGATTTTGTTCATAGTTTAGTTTGTATTTATTTAAGTATGAGTTATATCTTTGTACATGAAGAAGAGTTATTGAGTTTTCATTTATAGTCTGTTTGAAACTGTAATTGGGTCGAACAAACGGTATTTTATCTTAAAATCAAGTTTTCTGACACTAACCAAACATATTTTTTTATTTTTTCAGTGGTTAATTTAAGAAAATGAGAATATGAAGTAAATATGATGCACGTGAACATAAATAAACCTTTATATGATGGTGCTCCCGACCCAACAAGTACAAAAGAGGTCAATGTTTGGTCATCTTTTCCATGTTATAAACCACTCTTTTTCTTTTCGATATGGTAGGTCTCCATGCATCATATATTACCAATTGACCATGCAATGATGATGAAATACTATTGCCTCTTTTGAGGACAAGCCAATTTTCCTTTCTAAATGTATTGCATTATCTTTCGTAAGTGAGGCGTTTTCTGATCAGCTAAATTTTCTATTAATAGATATATAAACGTCGTCGTATTATTTAGTTTTAGCTATAAATTATTTTTGATAGAATAATTGAAATGGATATAAAAGTTTAATTATAACACTAGGAAGTTTTATACTTTTATTTCTTTCAATATTTTTTTAGAACGGCCAACGAGAATACTATAAGCCCGGCCATTCGGGTAAACTCATTGGCAAAAGGCCACTCACGTCCGCGAACATAAACATCGCTGGTGACCCGGCCCGCCAACAATTCCAAGGGAAACCCACCACCCAAACGAGTCTTGAACCTATAACCTCCACATTGGTAGGCCATGGGGGTGCCTCCTCCCAAACCGATTCATCTGGGTCTCATTGACTCTTAATATTTAGGATTTGGAATTCAAACCCTCTTTTCTCTCTAAACATATGCTCTTTCATTATATCAATTTTTATTTTACCACTTGAAAGGCAAAAAGCAAATGAAATTAGTTTGACCACTAGTTGCCAATCATAAAAGGGAGAAGAGTTGGTAATCATACCAAATTGCTATAACGTCGCAGTATAACTTGTTAATTGGTAACTTAATTGACATAATATTTTTGTGGTCGATCCAATGCTTGGATACGACTAACTTGATGTAATCATACGTCATCACAGAATAACTTTAAAAATACATAAACACGCCCTTATCACAATTTAGAAAGAAGACGTGTACTTGAACAAAATGATCTGAAAGGTACAAAACTATCTACTAACAGGTGTATTTAAACGTTTTTTTTACGATTCGACCCTAAATTTTCATCTTAGTGTATTTAAACCTTTTGTTTTCTTACAATTTGACACTAAGTTTTCATATTAGAATAGTAGAAACGACTGTAAAAGAATGTTTTGTTTTAATATTTTAAGTAAATGTATTGTTTCACGTATATGTGTATGTGTATACAAGGATACGATCAATAAAGAATCAGTTTTATGTAAAGACTGCGAGAATACATAAGCACTTGTACATAATACATGGGAGATAATCACATTTAAAGCAATATGTATGATAGTCTATGATGTTCTCGTAGTTGTCTATATAAAACTAATTTTGTGTTAAGCATCCCTCTATGTGTTTGTAGAGGGAGAATCAAATAAAATGTGACAAAAATGTGAGAAGGAATTTGGATCTTTGATTAATGGTAATCACACGCTAGGATGAAAAAGGGGTGCCACGTGGACTCAATTGATCGACTTTAAGAGATAGGAGGGCAAATTGGGAAAAGTTGATCGTGACTCTTACCTAATTCCTTCATGTTCTTAAACGTAAATAACTTTTTTTTTATCATTTTTATAAATAAATTGTAGCATAAAATCGAGCAACTTTTATCTTTTTGTGTATAACTTTAATATATATTTTTAAAGAAAAATTCAAATCATCTTTAACTGGGTGCGTACAATGACCCATCTTTTTTAACTTTTTGAAAAAAAATTGGACCCGGTTACCTCTTAACTCTTAGGACAAATGACGTCTCATGGTTAGTTCTCACACTTCTCATGATTTTACCTAATTTTATAATAAACGGCCTACATATAAAAATATGCATCTTTTGTTTTTAAGATAAGATGACTATGAAACTACTTTTCTTTTTTGAACACTAACAACTAGATTATCTATATGATATAATGGGTAACACCTAGATAAATCACGATTAATCTGTCGCCCCCAAGATTCTAACTCGTAACCTTTAGTTATGGTCAGATCACCACTCTAACTTTTGCCTATTTACCAGTACACTCATGTCTTTTATCTTTTTTTAGCATCCAACATATTTGTGTATAAGTATTTATATTATTAGTTACTTACCCTATAAACACATGATTGTCTAGCAAGTAAACATCACTCTAAAACCATAATATTCCCTTAAAAAAGAAAGAAACAAAAGAGATTCTTTTTAGTGTATATTGGACGGCCATTGTATTGGGTTTGGGTATAACTCACAAAGCAAAACAATTCTCTTTTAATTAATTTAATAATTAAAGTTTGTTGGGTATGTTTGATTTTCGTCTCCATAAATTCCCACCACACCAAACCACTCTCAACCTTCCTAAAAATGGCATCTTTCCTTCCTCTTCTTCTTCTTTTTCAAATATCCAAATCTGCATATGCAAACACAGAAGGTAATATTTGATTATTATTATTATTATTATTAATAAATAATAATTGTGTATTAAAAAAACAGGGGATGCTTTGTATGCTTTGAGAAGATCAGTGAAAGACCCCAGCAATGTTCTTCAAAGCTGGGATCCGACTCTAGTGGATCCGTGTACATGGTTTCATGTTACTTGTGATTCTGAAAACCGGGTGACCCGACTGTAAGTGAAAACCCGGTTTAGGGTTCTTTAGTTTAATGCAATTTCTGGTTGATTTTTAATATAAAACAAAAACATGTCTTTTGCCCCAAAAATAAATGGGAAATTCATCAAACAAACTTTTTAACAAAATAAATTGACTTTTAGTACACTTGCAATCAAAACCAACCAATTAGAATATGCCACGTAAGCTAACTCGGTTAAGAGTGTCATTTTTTATTGGACCAATGATTTGACGGCTGAGTTTTAATTAGTCTAGGTTAGTTTACGTGATGTTTTTTGATTGGTTGGTTTTATGGACCCCATATGTTTTTCACTTTTTATTTGCTGGCTAAAGTCTGGTTTTCGCAGGCTGGTTAGCTTACATAGCATTTTCTAATTGGTTGGTTTTGTGGATCACGTGTGCTTTTTTTATTGTGCCAACTAAAGTCTTGTTTTCTTAGTTGGGTTAGCTTACGTGACGTTTTGTGATTAGTTGTTTTTAGACATGTTTATTTTCAGAGGGTTAAACAGTCAATTTTATTTTATTTTGGTAAAAAGGTAGGTTAAAATGTTTATTCTCTATTTTTGTAAAATGAAATCTCATGTAGAAAGATTAAATTTAATATAATATTTATTAAAGAAAATTAAAAAAAGGCTGTTTGCATTATATTATGTGGGGTGCAGTGATCTTGGAAATGCAAAGTTATCGGGTAATCTTGTTCCTGAGTTGGGGAAACTTGAGCGACTTGAGTACTTGTAAGTACATATTTTTAATTGTATTATATATTTTTTTTCTAATGATAACACCTAAAATTAGGCTTTCTTAGGGTAACACCTAGAACATCCAGGTAAACTCTTTGACGTAACCACAGACACTTTTTTTGTTGTGACCCGGATTCGAACCAGTGACCTCCCATTTGGAAGTCATCGAGATACCGTCAGGACAAAGCCCCTTTGGTAATTGTATTACATGAATGAATCTAGTAATCCATCTGCTAATCTTGATTAATAATGGATTATTGAACTAGATTTATGCATCTTGTAGTCCGTAGATAATAGAGATACTATATTAGTTTAGGAATTCAAAATTTAGTAATTAACTTTAGCATCTTATGAGGTGATACTTAAGGATAGTACGATACTCCACTGACGACATATGTTGGTGTAACCCATCTATAAGGATCAACTTTAGCTTTCAGTTTAGCATCTTATGTGAAGTGCTTAGATTTATCAACACTATAGACAACTTTTGACACTCCCATTAACAAATCTTTAAAAACTTAGTACAATATAACATAGTTATAGTACTATATATGATCATTGGATGAAATAAATATAGCAAGTGGTGTGTTTGTTTGCAGGGAATTGTACATGAACAATTTTGTGGGGACAATACCATCTCAATTTGGTGGACTTAAGAATCTTATAAGCTTAGATCTCTTCCATAATAACCTAACCGGTTTTATTCCTCCTTCTCTTTCCAAGCTTTCCCGTCTCAGATTCATGTATGTTTTACTTATATATTTTGCATTACAACGTATTACAGAGGTGGAAAAATGGGTGGGTTGTTACGAGTCTAGTCAGGTTAGGTAACATGTTAAAACGGGAAATTTTTGTACGCGTCAAAACAGGTTGGGTTAACCTGCAAACACTTTTTGCCCATTTTAAAGAAAATATACATATTCGTTTAATGTGTTAGATTACAAAAAACTATATTATTACAGTTTAGAATAATAATCAGAACTTTTAAATAAAATGGTTTACTAGGTTATATACATTGAAAATGCAAACTTTTGACCTATTTGACCCGTTCATTAAATGGGTCGAAGACAACTGAAACTAACAGAAAACCGTTAACTATAAATGAAGGCGACTCAATGGCAACAAATTGACAGGAATTATTCCTAGAGATCTTACCAAGCTTCCTAACCTTAAGATTTTGTGAGTCATAAAACTCTTGAACTTTTATTTGGTTTTATTATTTTCTGTTTATAATTTTATATTTAAATTATTGAAGCGATGTCTCGAATAATGATTTATGCGGCACGTTTCCGACTTGGGGATCTTTCTCTAAACTGAAAGAAGAAAGGTGAGTTTTCTTTGATATAGCTCATATTTGGTTCGAAAATTACAAATTCATAATTTGAATTTAGTTTTGTTTGAATTTTGGTTTTTTAGAGTCTGATTTAAATATTGAACACCCTAATTTAACAGATAAGATTTTACTTTTACAGTAAAAAAATATGCGAACAAAACTGACGTATTTACTTTATGTATAAAAATACACAAAAATGGACATATTTATGATGTATACTTGTAACAAACATGACATGAAAGCTATTTTTGAATTCAGTTTCAAGAATAATCCAAGATTGGAAGGACCAGAACTTATGGGTTCTGTTGGGTACGATGATAGTGATGGGAAGTGATCATGTTTGGAGTGAACATCACAACTGCATTGCAAACAATAATTAATGATGGTCAACAAAAGTCCTACTAATAGTACTTGTGTAGTGTAACAGTGTGCTGTGTTATGAATTATGATGCTATCTAGTTTTTGTTGCTTGTAATATATATATATATATATATATATACATATATTTGTGGTAAAATCTTTATAAATGAAAATCGGTGATCCGAACATGATATGTGTATTCACGGGTTGACACGAGCACAACCCGTTTAACATGGAAAAACAAAATTTGTTTATTTTTGCATATAATTTAAAAATACAAATATACATATATTTATACTATTTCTTTAAGCAATTAGGTTTAAACTATGTTAATTCGTATTTAAATCTTTAAATTTTAGCATAAGAAATACCTTCATTGTAACCCTAATCAGTCACAATTAATCAATATAATCATATTTGCATACACTTAAGATGTTTAACTTGGTATCAGAGCCTCCTTGGCTCTACCATCACCACCGATCAAAACCGAATCATACAAAGCTTCATCGCTGCTAGCTACATCACAACCGGAGCACAAAAAGCTCCGTCGTTGCCGTCTCTCACCTGGTTCATGGATCGGGAATTTTTCTGGTTCTTTTTTAGATTTCTAGTTTGACATTGTCTTCTGCAAGTATCATTGTCGTCTTCTTCAACAGCCGCCGCCACAGGTTAAACCCTAATCTCCATCGAAAGATCAACTTTTCGATCGAAAGATCAACGTTTCGATCGAAACATAAACTTTCGATTGAAACATTTACTTTTCCATCGAAACATAAACTTTTCGATCAAAACATCCACTTTTCCATCAAAACTTCAACTTTTCGATCGAAAGATCATCCTTTCGTGAAAATAACAACTTTTCGATCGATATTGAAAGTTCATACAATGGCCAATATTACTACCTTTACCTCAACTGAGAAAGTTGCCCACAACTCACACAAGCGGCTACTAGAAAACAATACTTGAGCCATTTATAATCATCAACAATCTTTCTGGCTATATTGATGGTTCAATTCTTTGTCCAATCAAAACTATAGCAAAGCAACAGGGTCTGATGTAGCTACCGCCTTAACAGTCAATCTCAATTATCTCACATGGATCTCTAATGATGCACATGTACATATGATCAGTGGCAGGGCCACATAGGGGTGAACAGGTTCGCCCGACGCCAATAAATTTCACGTTTCATACGTGTGTAATATGAAAATTTTGAGTGACACCACTGTTTTTTTACGATTGATACCATTGGTTTTTTAAAAAAAATACACCATTGGCATGAAAAAAACTATATATTTTTTTTACTAAAAAAAGGTTATATAAACGTTTTACATAATAGAAAAAATGTATAGTTTAAAACCTAACCCCAATTACTTGATTTTTAATAGTGGACTTTAAATCATTAAAGGAACATGTTTAATTTTTAATTTTTTAACCAAATAATCATTATAGTCCTATGTGCAATTAGATTATATCAACTGTTTAACCTAAATTAATTAAAAAAAGGCCACTACATCGATTTGTTCCTAATTAATAATTGTTAAACTGTCGGTTCAGTATACCCGACCGATTCCAAGTTGCACACTGTAAACCGGACCATCAAAACGATACGTGAACCGAACCATATACATATCAAACCAGCCGATAGGTTTCAATGGTTATAAACACCATATTGGTTTAGCCACTTTTGTAAGAAAAAATAATTTTATTAAAAGAAATGCATGTCAAAAGAAACCAAAACCTAAGATGATTTGCATTTGCATAGCATCCAACCTTATTAAATAAAAAGAATCATGTGTGAAGACAGAATTCTACAAATTTAATTCACAATACACAAGGAAAAAAAATCAGATTTACTCCCCTCAAAAATCTGAAGGTGCATTCTCAGAACATCCCAAACAAAAATAGTCAGTGTCTTCATACCCTTCATCAAGCAGTTGCAACCATTGTACCTGACCTGTAGCATGCTCTCTTAGCCGCGCGGACAATATCCTCGATCTGCCAAAAATAAATTAAAATTTTAATTAATAATAGTTAACAAGAATTCAACAATTTAGAATATTAAAAATAAATATCGAAACGAAAGACTAAGTGAATGATTTTGACCTGAGGAAAAGCCATTCTCTCAAGATTGGCAGCATAAGGTGTGGGAACATCAGCCCCTGCAATCCGCTCAACTGGTGCGTCAAGATAACCAAAGCTATCTTCAACAACCGATGCACTGCAACAAAGAAATAGGCTTAATTGCTTAGAAGGAAATGGGTCGACTGCCTCAAACGGGTTGTTATATTTTTTATTTACTTTTTTAGTAAGGGTAAAACAGTCATTTCAAATAAACTTACAAGAATTTTACCATCGGTTAGTGAAAGACCAAATGTATTACTCGTCACTCGTGAGTGAACGGCGGATGTAATTTTTGAAAAGAAAGGATCAAACCGTAACATGGCCTTACTACAAGGACTATAAGTGTAAATTACTCTTGACACAATTTTATTTTTCTAATCATACTTAACACAGTATTAATTATTAAAATGATTTAAATTGGAAAGTACGTGATACCAGATTTCAGCACCAACACCATGTTGAGGAAATCCCTCCTCAACAGTGAGCAGGCGGTTAGTTTTTCTAACTGAAACATTGATTGTAGCTCTATCTAGTGGTCGAATAGAGCGCAAGTTTATAACCTGTAAAATCATGAAGCTTTCACTTAGATACGCATGACAATTTTCTTTTAATGAACAAAAGTATTTACTCTTTTGGCCATAGAAAGATTACCTCTGCGCTAATACCTTCCTTTTTAAGTATTTCAGCAGCCTAAAATTGCATAAAACAATTATCAGATTTGCAAAGAATAATGTTCAGTAAAAAGATGATTGAAATTAGAAAAATGCTACTAACATTTATCTATATATCTAGGAAACTAGGACTCAAAGATGGGTATTATGATCCTACTAACTTCTATACAAAGAGGAGAGGTTGCTACTACGACCTGTTTGACTATAAATTGGTCGGATTTAGTTCGGTCGAATAATGTTGAAAATTGTCTATACTGTATTCAATATCGATCAACTTAACAAAAAAGGGACAACTTTGATCATATTTTTATCTTGAATAGGTCAATTGAGAATTTTTTTAATCTAGTAAAACCAAAGCAGGTAGAATGGGTCAAAAGTCACCTACATTGTATTCAAATCGCTTTAACCTTCAAGGGGTGGTGCAGTGATAAGCACCTAAGACCCCTCGGGTTCTAATCATGCTTCTACTGGTTTCCTACTATAAACTCTTGAAGACCACTTGCCCAACGGAAGCTACAGTTTACCTAATCCTGTTGGTCGGACGGTTAGTAGGGTATTGGCGGGGCCCCACAAACCTCTTAAATTGCTTTATTCAACAAAATTACATTGTCTTAAAAGTATAGTTTTGTAATCCTATTTAACATATTCATTCTTTATAAATTTAAAAAATGGATAGAAAAATGTTGAACGGTAACCCAACCTGACCCATTTGGACCTATGCAAAAAGAACTGTCCCGAAAGACAAATAAAAGCCTCATGGGCTAGAACAACGGTTTCAACAAACCTTAAGAGCATAGCCAACCATCTTAGAGAAAGCTGTAATTGTGATATCTTTCCCTTCCCTTTCAATCTGTGACCAGTAAACACCGTGAGCAAAATCCAATAAATTAACGACAAACTTAAAGAAAAATTTAGTTTGTTTTGGTGAAAAACCTTTGCTTTTCCAATAGGAAGACAGAAACTTGAATCAAGGGCTTCAGCAGAAACAGGGAAAGATTCACCATATCTAACGAGTAAACATAAAAAAATCAAAGGAATTGTAATGACAATGATCAGAAATAAATGATGAGTAGAGGTAGCAATAATGTGCAGGTCCGTTGACCTGAAATACTAAATAATTAGTGTCAAAACGATTACAAAAAAATTACTATTTAAATATTAATCTTTCTTAATAAAATGATATACAAACCCATTTGACTTGTTTTTTTTAGCTAGCCTTTTTGCTTTAACCCATTTGACTCGTTGGAGATAAAACCAGCATCAACCTTTAATAAATAAATGGATCAAATTGCCACCTCTATTGGTAAGAAAATGTTTACTCACAGCAACTCATTTTCAAGAAAAACAACAGGATCAGGGTCTCTAATTGCAGCTTTTAGAAGCCCACGTGCATCTTCAGACGAGTAAGGTACAAGCACTTTCAAACCAGGGACTGACCCATACCATGCAGCATAACACTGCATAACATTGCAAATGCAAATAAGTGTTAGTTTTTTTTATTTATTTTTATTATTTTTGGGAAAAAAGGCTGACGGAGAATGGTAAGTGAAGAACTTAATATTAATGCTGGTAACAAAGAATACTTCCTTTTTCAAAACCCATGATAACGATTTAGCCAACCACTTAACACCAGTAATCACCAAAAGTTTTTTTAAACATATTGAAAAACCCAAGCTAACATAATGGTATCCCTTAAATCGTAAAGCATAATACGAATTATGTTTTAGGATTATCAGTTTACAATTGCAGCAATTTGCAGCTTTTGATCAATGTAGTAAAATAATCGATTTCTTTTGTACCCAGGGAGTAGTATAAGAACCAAGATCTCGTGTGGTTAGACGTAATAATCAAACTTGGAAGATATGAAAATATAACAAAAAAGCTTATTATTTTTCTAAACAGTTTATGCTATGTATCTCATTTCAAACAAGATTGCAATTTGTCAATATAAGATGTACATATACACTCTATAGTCTATGCTATTTCAATGCCATGTTAACAAATGAGGCTGAATAAACTTTATGATGTCCCTCGTGTGGAGACCACGTGGCAAGTGATGAGAAATCAGCAGAAAAGAGTCAAGTCAAACAACCATACCTGGGAATGTTGAGCACCAACACCAGCAGCAGGCCCATTTGGTCCACGGAAAACAATGGGCACATTAATCTGCCCAGCAGACATGTAATTTGACTTTGCTGCAGAATTGATAATATGATCAATTGCCTGCAAAAGATCACCAACAGCTCATATTGTAATGCTTCAAGAAATCAATGTAATTAACTTGACTTCCTCTGTAATGAAGAATGTTAAACACATATTGCACACATGCTAAATAATACTTGATCTATGTATTAACAGAGTGTGGAGATAAGACAAAAACAAGAACTCTCCAGATAACTAAGATTGGGAATGTAACCTGCATAGAGAAGTTGAAAGTCATAAACTCTATCACGGGCCTCAGACCATGATATGCAGAACCAACTCCAATCCCAGCAAACCCAGCCTGAAATATATGAACAAATATTTTAATCTATAAGCTGACAATGATAAAAATATCTACTAAAAATGATGGGAATAACTTCCAAACCTCTGTTATAGGGGTATCAACAACCCTTTCTGGACCATACTTGTCCAATAACCCCTTGGTTATCTAGCAAAGCAAAAAAAATATGGTGAGACAAAGACTCATAAAGATATATGTTATTTGTAGAGGTGGTTGTTTAGAACCAATTCTGGGCTATGTTTAATCTCTAACAACTCATATATTTATGACGAATCAAAAGTCACACAATGTATATCTTTAGTACACAAAATTTCCAAAATCATTATATTAAAAAAATCAATTGCTATTGAAATAAATGATTTTTGTAATCATACTTGAGATACTAATTATATTAAAAAAAAACTAAAGTTGGACAAAAAACAGTTTAGGGCCGACCCAAAGTTTTAACCCGTAAAATTTTTACCAATTTTGGCCGATTAACAAAACCCACTGACCCGCCTGTTTTGCCACACTTTAGTTATTAGATAAGTAGAATCAGAGAGAAGCATAGAAGACTAACCTTGTATGCACCCTGGTATTCTCCTACCTGAACATTATAAGAAGATTAGCATCAAATAAATGAAAGAAGAGCTCTCAGAAACCTTTTATAAAAATAATTTTACCTCTTCGCCCATAACAAACACGTTAGGATCAGCAGCCATTTCCTCATCAAGAGCAGAGTTCAGAGCATCTCGTACTGTCATCTGTAACAACTTGAAAAGTAAATCTAAGGACAAAATTTCTTAAGATCTATTTTTGACCACTGACACCTTACAAAGTGTTTAAACAAAAAAATGTGTACTGCTTGATAGAATAAAGTTTAGATATGAAATTGCAGGAGCTTTTCTCAACTGAGCTCTCAAACTTTAGTAGGTATTTATCTTTAGTGAAGCTCTCCAAATTCTCTTGAGTTCAGTCACTAAATCAGATATTATGAGTGAATTCTACTATATGAAGCTCAACACTGACATATAAATATGAGACTAAAACCAAGTAACTCCTAGGGACACATAAATACCTATTATGAAATGAGAACGTTGTAATCCTAACGTCTAAAGAATATTATGTGAGTTTCAATTGGTCCCTTGTTTCCTGATTCAGTGATCCTTTTGAGTTTCAAATTTCAATCTGTTCCTGTATAAATAAGCCATATGATACTTGAATTGCTTAATAACATTTACATCCTGTATTTGTAATTTTTATTTATACTGCGAGACATTGAGACTGAAGTACGATTCCAAACTTTTTCTCGAATAATTTCTTCTCATAAGTGTCAAAATTAGCTAACAAATCAATATCATTCATAAAGTGCTATTCATATCAACCTTAGCTCATTAGTTAACTAACAGTCTGATATCCTCTAGGGTAGTTGAGTAGCAAAAACAAACACAAATTAAAATAATAAACAAGCATACAAAGCAAAACTCGAATCACCTCTTTCGCTGCAGATGAGTAATTTCTCAAAGCTGATGTTACAGGCCTTAACCTCAGCATATGACTCCCCACGCCCTGAATAAACATAAAACACCAATCAAATTTCATGCTAGCAACATTTTTGTTTGTTAAAACAGATGCTATATCATTTCATTCACCTGAGGTGATAAGCATGTGGCTCCCCCAACCTTTTGCCTTAAAATCCCCCACATCGTTCCTTCTTATACTCCAAAAGCTTCAAGTATAACAGTTCCTATAGAAACTATAACCTAGATTTCAAAATTCAAACAAATAACGCCATTACAAAGCACGAACAAGCAATTTATGAAATTAATGAACGGATAATCAACAAACGAATCGTTACGAAATCTGATCTGTAACAATTATACATCGAAATCTACAAGCGTACAAAACCTAACGGTAACAGATCAAATACGGCGAATGACAAGCAATAAACCGATAATTAGTTAAGATGATGAGATGAACTTCGATTTGAGTTGATGGAGGATAAAAGTGAGGAGTAATCGGTGCTTACTAGTTCCGATCACCGGCCGGATAAGGTTGAAAGAGACGATTCCTAACTGTTGTCCCTGGGAGATGCAAAGGGGTTACTGTAATGTTTTCTGTACCCTCCTCCTGCCCCAACTTTGTTTATAAGTTGAAGAGAGAATAAATTAAACCTTTTTTCTTGTAATAAAAATAAAAAATCAACTGTTAATTTAATTAGTTGAGGTATCTATGAATTTAATTTTAAAAAGAGTTAAATGTAATTTACACCCCTGTGCTGTAGGTCAATTGACACTTTGCAACCCTGTTTTAAAAAAATTGCAATTTACACTCCTGTGGTAAAGTTTCTCTTTCTTTTTGTGTCCCTCCGCCAATTAAGCCGTTAAACAAAAAGGTATTATCGTACTTTTACAAATAAATGACCTTTAAATCAAAAATTCAAAATAAATTCACCTCATATCTTCCCTACACCCCCACCGTTGGCTACTCCCACATCTGGCCACCCCACCGCCCCCCACCCCACTGCCGCCCACCCCGCCTTCATCTCTCTCTCTCTCTACACGCACAAGTCCCTACACAACACCATCACCAATCTTCATACATCTCTGTTGGCTAACCGCACCTCCTGGAAGTCAAACGCGATACAAATTCATCCCAATCGTTCGAATTCAAAACCGTTAATACTTGATAATCATGCATACACGTTACTTGGTCAATTATAAATGATTAGGACGAGTTAATTCGATCTTAACCAAAGAATTAAAAGCCCATTTAAGTCCTTTTTCGGTTATGGCTTTCAAGCCACAAACATCAACTTAAATCTCATAAAAGCGGTCAATTGAAACCTGTAACGTGTGTAGTAGTCACTCATCAAAGTCCCTGAACCAATTGTCAGTCGAATGCCACCCGAATTCACCATCCTTCGCCCCCATTTTCCCCTTTCGGTCGCGAGCAGCAACAGAGGAGGAAATTCATCTTTGTTGGTGATTCAAAGATCAATTCTATGTAAAACTCATGCTCTAATACTCGAATTAACTCCCTGTTGTAAAAGCCCTTTGTTTTGGAACCAATTGGATGTGGATCGGGAGTTAGGATTTGCGATTTCTTGAATGGGGAAGAAGAATACTTTTTACAGGGTTTTTTTATATGTAAAGGAAATAAGGGCAAAAATGACTTTTACCACATAAAAGGACGGAGATACTGACGGATTTTTGACGGAGGGACGCAAAAAGAAAGAGAAACTTTACTATATGGGTGCAAATTGCACTTCTTTTAAAACAGGGTTACAAAGTGTCAGCGGGCCTAAACCACAGGGGTGCAAATTGCACTTTACTCTTTTTAAAATGTATGGTTTTGCTATCTAAAAAGGGTCTGTGACGCAGCTTGTTGCTCGTTTAACTTTTTTTTTGAAATGCGACTTTCTTAAACCACTACTCCCTTCAGGAGCAGCCCCGGTGTTCCTGTGAGTCATGCATGTCTTTTCCAATGGGTTGTAACCGCAACAAACTTGAACCCGGGACCCGCTTAGGAGGAAACCCACAACTGGGAAAACTCTCTGGCTCAACCTGTAACAATTTGTCCCAAGCGAGACTCAAACCCATGACCTTCCATTTGGAAAGTCATGAGGCTACCACTCCACCAGAAAGCTTTTTGGTTAGCCGTTTGACCTCTATTTCGATGTAATTGGTAATGTTTCTAATAAAGAGTCGAAGAAAAAGGGGAAAAACAGCGAAGATTCATTAAATGAATATGTGTCTCGTTCGTTTATGTCCATTCATTTATATATGTTCATTTGTTTTTGTTAAAAAATCATTCAGAGTTTTTTTTATTATTATTAAGCCAATAGTAAATTCCTGGATGATGGATTTTTGAATGAAACATGGATGATGGATGGATGGATTTTTGTATAACTTAGATGTGTTTTTGGATGAATCGTGATGTATAAGGCTTGTTCGTTTGTGTTCATTTATGTTCGATTGTGTTCGTTTATGTTTGTTCATTTATATTTGTTTGTTTATGTTTGGTAAAAACTTAATTTAATTATCATAATACCATTCTATAGTTTTTAAAGAGGAAAGAACATTATTGTATTCGGTATATAAAAGAGTAACGTGCTTTTTATAATTCACTGGTTTAACAAAAATATTTCAATATAAAAAACTTTAATAAAAATAATAAGTACTTTGATTACCTTCATAAACATTATCCTTAAATCTTGTTGTGTTACGGAAATATTAATTAAATAAGATGAGCTCGTATGAATATTACTTGTGATTCTTTTGAGTATGTTTTCATTTATTTATATTTCAATTGTGCTTTTGAAATAAGAAAACATAATAAAAATAGTGACAGAAACTTTGTGAAGGAGATAGATAGCAGCCGTTATGTCATGTTTGTTTTGTAAAAAGGCTAACGGTGCGTATGAGTCGGTTTGGATGTTCACTAAACTAAAACCGAAATTTGTGGTTATAGAATTTTAAAAATCTATTGGTTTCAGTTAATCAGTTGTTGAAATTACTTCGATTTATAGTTAACCAAATAATAAATTTGCACAAAAAATCTTGACTAGTTTGTAGTTGGATACTATGTGTTGACTATGTCGTTTGATTCCGATAAGCCGACGTCGGCGTACTAGGTTGTAATGGAGAAACTCGAGGATATGATCACAGGAACAATTCATGGGGTGGTTGGAGATAATTTCACGGCCAGTTGAATCACGCCATCGTCTTCTTATGATAGCAAAAGTTGTTTTTTCACTTATATTTGTTGTTGATTTGATCTTAAGACTCAGTTTTGTGATACGACTAACTAATCGGTTATATTATATAAATCCTGTCTACCGAATATGACAATATTCTTGGTACCAATTGACTTAAATATTAAACATGAAAAACCACCATTATAAATTAATTAAAATTATTTGTTTTGTTTTCTTGTAAAAGTAAACTGCCCCTTCACTTGTTTTAAAAGCCAACTTATCCGACCCCATCAACCCCTTGCAAGATTTTGGGGTGCAAAATAGGACTTTTATGGAATGGAGTTGTGTTCAACTATAATCATGTCCAATGACTCATGCTCCACTTAACTTTAGCACAAGTCGAAAAGTGTTTTTAGAACAATACGCAAAACCGAAAATTTGAAACTGGTTTTTTTCCTAAAACCCAAAAATCGATTAAGTTTTTAGCCTACAACTGACCCAAACCGACTTATCCACACCCTAATGGATACAACATAGCCTTTCTTTTGCTTTTATGTGAATCATATCATTCTTTTACCGTTTTCTCTCATGATATGATATGTCGTATTATCATATCATTCATGGCATCATAGATCAAGTGTTTTAGTCATGTGCTTCATCCACTTCCTTGTCTCATAGAATATTTAGACGGTGATCCGGGAGGTTGTCTGAAGACTCGTTGATTTAGTTATGCTTTGTGTGTTTTCGAGAAAGAACTTATTATTCTTGTATTTCAATCACCAATCTCCTATCTCTTACTCTAGTGCTAAAGTTGAACAAATACATGAGTGTAATAAAGTATAAATTATAGAGAGATGTTTGTACAAATATATTTGGATTATATATAGATGATGGTCCTTTTAAGTATTATTTATGTCACAATCTTACATAAACAAACCAGCTTGCTTACTGTTTAGGTGAGAGGCCACTCTCTCATTGGATTTGAAGTCTCAATCAAGGGACCCACTTTTTGAATTACTAACAACTAGTTATGATACCCTCTCTACATGTCGGGGCATGTTTTTATCCTCAAAACTATAGTCGTAAGTCGCGGTTGTACATTTTGAAACGTTGATATAACGGGATTGTTAAAATTTGCAATATAAAAATAGAAGAAAAATAAAATGTTCTTGCATACCAAAATAAAACGTTAAAACCTAGAAAAAAAAAAGTTGGAATAAACAAAACTAAAATAAGAACAGAATTAAATGAACAATCTGATTTGATACCAACTCCTTTTTAAACTAGTCCGCAAACCAAATTCGGTTTAAAAGGTAAAAAAACACCCATAACCGAAGATCATTTAAGTTGATTTTATCAACTTAAACCAGATCATAAGGCTATGTGTAGTACCCTCTTGGAGGGGGCATTAGAGTCATGTCACCGTCAACACACAGACACACACCGTGCCCCTTTTCCATGAGGGGGCGTTAAAGGGGCTCACCGTGACTTCAGTCACGGGCGTTGGGCTAAATTGTGTTGAAGCATTCAATCTCTCATCCAATCAAACCTCTTCATGTGTCAACCACCTCCTTCCTCACACTTACTTAACCACTACACACCTTTTGAGTGTGAACAAAGCCAATGTCTACATACATGCTAGTACTTTTTGCTTAGATTTACTAAACACTACACATAGCCTATAGGCCTATACAACTCTAAATACTCGTAATGAATTCTTACTTTAAGGTTTGGACCAAACATATATAGTCATCTTAAAATAAACAATTTCCAACACCTCGTGTAGATTCAATATGGGCCAGAGAAACAATCCAGTCCTATTCAGAACATGGAATTACGGCCCAAATTATATCCATGGCCCAATAGTCGTTTGGGTTTTGGTAATGGTAGGCTATTATCGAGGTGCACAAACCGGGTTTTTTGAACCGAACCGGTTCCAAACCGGCCCGAATCGGTTTGGTCAACGCGAACGTTAAACCGGTTTTGACTAAACCGGTTCGGGTTAAACCGGTTTATTAAGTATAAAATCTCGAACCTGTTGAACTGGTTCAGTTCGGTTATGGACTGGTTCGGGTTGGTGAACCGGTTTTATTAAAAAAAATTAAAAAATAAATATTTAACAAATAAAAACATAAAGTTCAACGTTTATTCATATTGTAGGAGTTCGAAAATCACAAAACATTACAAAATTAAACATTACAATTCGACAAAAAGAATAATTTTTTTTTTTGGAGTTTTTTTGTTTAATTTTCGCCGTCATTCTCGGAGTTACTAGTGGATCCTCGTAGTCTATCATCTTCGGCGAGTTCTTTATTTGTAAATGGGCTCGTCAATCCTTGGTTGACCTCAGATTCGTGTATGAATTATTCAACTTCAATTTCGTCATCAAGCGAACTCCTATCTTGTCTCCTATCTACCGCATCCAAATGGTCTTTGAGAGCGGGTTTGAGAAGTGTGATTTAACCAAAACACCCCTACCTATTTATAATGTGTTTGGGGGTTAAAATGGGTCAAAAATTGGTTCTAACGGCTATATAGCCGTTTTCCAACGACTAGTTTCGAAATATTACCGTTAAACCGGTTCGTCAAACCGGTTCACAAAAAACCGGTTGTAAACCGCTTGTCGTGCAAAATACTTAAACCGGTTATAAACCGACGGTTCCTACCGGTTGGAAACCGGTTCACCAAAAACCGGTTCTAGGACGGTTCGGGTTTCGGTTCCGAATCGGTTTGGATTTCCAAACCGGTTTTTTTGTGCACCTCTAGGCTACTATGCATATTATCATCCTTTCTTCCATTTTAAGGCTTTTAATTCAGTTTGTCTTTACTGCCTTCACTTTGTAATTCTATTGAGCTTTGAGCACATGGATTGCTTTAATCACTTTTATTTGCTCATGTTTTTTTTATCCATTTTTTCTTTTCGCTAGCAATTTTTGACACGACCAGAAAATTACATGAAAATAATCACGTTGTGGTTGACAAATGAAACCCGTTTACTAAACGGGTTAACAAGAACACATATTCAATCCGTCAATCCACTAATCTAAAATTCTTCAACCCACTAACTAGTCGATACGACACGAATGACACCCATAAGAACAACCCGTTAACAGGAGCCTCAAAAACTTGAAGGCAGGAAGAAGAAAGCTTAAAACTGAAGTTAAACTTTCATTATAGGGGAAAATTGTGCTAACCCCAATGTGCCCATCAAGAAATGAGTCCGAGCTCGCTGGACGGATCCCAAATAAGGTATCCAGTACAGTCTACACCCCCTAGGTTAGGCCATGGGTATACTCCGTGGAAACAACCAATGGAAATGATGTGAAAGTGATGTGAAAATGTGAAACACCACGCCCCTATAGGGTGATCCAAGAATGTGAAAGATTTTCATGAAGAATACCATGGTTGTGGAAGTTTGTTTTTTTACATTTTAAGACACATACATATATTTTTTTCTTTTCTTATATATTGTTTGTTTTCTTTCCTTTTTTCCTTTTTTTGTATTTTAAAACACACACATACACATCCATATACACATATAAATACATATCATCATACGCACACTCATATACATACATATATATATATATGTGTACATTTACAAATATTACATAGTTCTTCTAATATTTTTAGTTATTTTTTTAAATATATATATGTAATGTTTTAACTATTAACGAATCAATTATTTAAGATATATTTATTTTCTAAATTTTATGTTCAAATTGTTAAAATATCACAATTAATTGTAATTACAAAATAAATATAATTTAACAGTGAAAATAATGTAGACATGTGAAATCACGCCTACCAAATGTAAAGATATATTAAAAATAAGTGAAAACTGATATAGCACTAATGTGACAATGTGAGAAGTATGTAGTGTGAAATCATGTCTAATGGCCTTCAATTAAATGGATATTTGAATTAAAAAAACAAAAGCAATATTGTGCAATATTGCTTTCATGCTAGATACACATAAACCAGGACAATACAACCATGATACCATACATCATAACAACTTCCGAAACATGAATCCGGACATTTTTGGTAGGATGATTAAACATGCAAAGTATTAGTAATGTATAATCAACATCTTGTCTATGATAAAAATGCTATGTCACAAATTTTCAGAATCAAATTTGTCAAGATAGTTACAAAAAATTAGCATATTTAAAAGCAAGTGCAGGAACAAGTTGAAAATCAAGTGAATAATCATGCTTATATTATAAATTAAATTATCGTCAACTTCTATACCAACCGGTCAATCCGACACAAGATGCATGAAAGAAATTCGTATGTGGATCTTATTTTTCTCAAGTTTGATTTTTTATATTATTTATTTGTAAAAGCCTCAAAATAACAAGTTACCAATAACTTCAAATTACACAATTCTTAAATAATGCGGTGCTAAACTACCAATATACAAGGAAACAAGTTAACTTATACAAGTTACTCGAGCCAAAATAGCTAGCGAGTCAAATCAACCCAGTTTTTATATGGGCAAGCTATCTTCAACTCGAACTCGACATGAACATTTATACGAGACAGCGAGCTTGAGCCAAATCAGCTCGAGTTTTTAACAAGTTAATTTATACAAGCCCAAAAGCAAGTTGTGGTTATACAACCCTAAACTTTTAAGCATACCTTCATCTTATCAACTTTTTATTTAGAAATTAGAATACTCTTAGATAACGGTTTCTTACATAACCTTTTAAGAAACACATATATACAGGACCACAAGCCTTAATCTCTTGTACGTTATGAGACACTAGGTGAACCATTATATCAAAGAAAGACGGTGGAAAGTACATCTCTAGTTCACAAAAGGTAATAATAATTTCCTCTTGTCAATCATCCAATTCTTCAGGATCAATAACCTTTGAGTGAATCTTGTTAAAAAACAAACAAAGTTTTGTGATTGTATGTCGAATGTTCTCCGGTAACAATCTACGAAGTGCAATAGGAATCATATGTGTCATAAAAACATGGCAATCATGGGACTTCATACCAAGCAATTTACAGTCTTTCATCGACACTAACCTTTTAATATTTGAAGAATAGGTAGATGGAACATTAATATCGTGTAAACATTTACAAAACTTTGTTTTTTCTGCTTTCGACATTGTATAACATGCAGGTGGCATATAAATACCATTGGCTTTTTCAATTGGGGCAAGCTCCTTACGTATTCCCGTTTCTTCTATGTCTTTACGAGTATTAATCACATCTTTAGTTTTCCAGGGAATGTTTAACAATAAGCTCAACAAACTATCACATACGTTTTTTTCAATGTGCATAATATCTAGGCAATGTCGAACTTTCAAACATTTCCAATACGGTAACTCCCAAAAAATTGACCTTTTTTTCCAGTTGCCTACTTTTTCAGTTCGAGCTCTTTTTCCCAAAATGGTATTTATATTTTCAACTCGCGAAAATACATCAAAACCTCTTCTAACTCTTTTGAGCTCAGTTTTTCCGTCAAACTCTTCCGCTTTTCTTCTATAAGGATGATTATCCGGAAGAAATCGTCGATGCCCCATATACACTGTTTTTTTGAAAATTTTTAAATACATCGAGCATGTTTCATCTTCACATATCGGACAAGCATGTTTACCTTTAGTACTATATCCTGACAAATTGGCGTATGCTGGAAAATCACTTATTGTGCAAAAAATTATGGCTCTCAACTTAAAGTTATCATTTTTATAAGCATCATACACGTCTACACCTGGAATCCATAAAGTTTTAAGGTCATCAATCAATGGAGACAAATAAACATCAATGTCATTACCAGGTTGTTTTGGACCTTGAATTAACAACGACATCATTATGTACTTACGTTTCATGCATAACCATGGTGGAAGGTTGTAAATACATAGAAGAACCGGCCAAGTACTATGACGACTACTCATGTTTCCAAACGGATTATCGAAACGTATATTTCTAATCTCGTTACCAAAATCTGGAAATTTATAATCAATGTTTCTCCACTTAGGTGAATCCGCCACATGTCAGAACTTTCCATCATCTTTATGCTCATCAGAATGCCAACACAATAACTTGGCTTTTTTAGCATTAGCAAATAAACGTTTCAGTCTCGGTATAATAGGGAAATACCATAATAACTTTGCAGGTGGTCCATTTTTTGTCACATCGTCCTCAATTTCATCAGTTTCAGTTTTTCGCTTATACCTTGATGCACCACATGTAATACATTTATGAATTTTTTTGAACTCATTTCTATACAACATACAATCATTTGGACATGCACGTATTCTTTTAACTTTTAACCCCATTAGACACATCAACCTTTTAGCTTGGTATAAAGATATGGGCAACTCGTTGTCTTTGGGAAGCATGTCATGCAAAATCTCTAATAGACTTGTAAAACTTTTATCGCTCCATCCGTAGTTTGACTTTAAGTTAAACAGTTTCAACACAGCACTAAGTTTCGAAAAGTTATCACAGCCAACATATAACGGTTTTTCAGAATCGGCAAATATCTGATGTAGTTTTTCTTGATCATTGTCACCGATATTAGTTTCCATATCATTGCGCATGTCATTTAAATTATCATTGATATAATTTAAATTGTCATTATCATCACTAATGTATGTATCACTGTTCTCATCAATATTACCGACAAAATTATTCGACGTTGTGCTACGATTGTCATTCGATTCCCCATGGTTTGACCAACAAGTATAATTATACATAAAACCATATCTAAGCAAATGATACTCGATATCTTTAACATGATTAAATTTTTTGAAATTTTTACAATCCATACAAGGATAATAAATGTATTCTTTTCCTTTTATCACACAATCATCTTCAGCAATCTTAAGAAAACTTTGCACGTCAGTCAAATATGACGGGTTAATACATCCAATGTTGTACATCCAACAACTCCGATCCATCTGTAATTGTAAATAAACAAAACAACTAGTATAAATGCATATATAATGTGAATCAATAAACCGATACTAATATAAGGTGGTGGATCCTAACCCACTTTTTGATTATTTTATCTCATATATATACACGTTATAACAAGTTGATTATTTTAAAAAAATCGACAACATTTCCCTTTAACTACTCAAGTATGCATATAAATAGCAAACTCGATGGAGTAAAGAGAAATTTATCGATTTTTTAAAAATAATCAACCTGTTATAACGTGTATATATTCCCTAATGAGATAGAATAATCAAAAAGCAGTCTCAAAGGGGATAATCCAAAATTAATCTCTATCAGATTAATTTCAGACGGGTGTAATCTAAAAGGTTTCTAAATGTAGATAACGGTGTAACGATCAATTAACAATAAAGAAACAAAGGTAAATAAAATTGTTACCTGATTATTGCGGATGAATCTTCAGAAAAATAAAACTAGTTCTTAGGAATATGAAATTCAATATGAAGAAGTTTGATAATTTGAAGAGAGAAAGAAGAAAACTAATATATAAATATTAAAAATAACTAATTGTGCCTATTTAGATGGTTTGGTTTATACGTACGTAGTTTAATCGATTTCAAAAAAATTTAAATAGGAATGAATCCAAAACTAATTCAAGCAATATCTATTATTAATTTTATACCAGATTAATTATTTTTAAAGTTTGATAAAAGTATCAATAAATATAAACTAAATTTAAAAAAAAAAATACTAATACATCGGTTTTTTAATTATATTATAATAAAAACCGCTTTAAATGATAAATATGTTATACAATTAATTTAAGATTTAACCTTTTCAACAATAAAATAATACTAACTAGGGAAAGAAAGAGGGGAAATAGGAATTAGGGGATCTATATCGTTTCAATTTCATACAAAATATAATATAATAATAAATTATTAAATCTGTTAAAACCAAATACAGCGGTTCAATTCACCACCGCTGTAAATGGTTATTATTAAGAATATTATTAAATCAATAAATTAAGAATATTAAATAGATTAACCAAATACAGCGGTTCATATCCCTAACTGGTTATTATTAAAATCAATAAAATATGATATTATTAAATAGGTTAAGACCAAATACAGCGGTTCATATTCCACTGTTGTATTTGGTTATTACTAAATTAATAAAATATTATATTATTAAATAGGTTAAGACCAAATAAAGCGGTTAATATCCCTAACCGCTGTAAATGATTAATTGTTAACCAAAAATTAGGTTTAATATTTCAACCTCTTTAATTATTAAACCCTAAAATTCAAAACCTGCTGTAAATGCATGATGAATTAGTATTTAAAGCGGTTGATTTAGAAACCGATGTATAAGGTTTAAAATCACTGCTTTATTTGGTTATTTTTATACTAGTGAACATCCCGTAAAATACTAACAACTTGAGGAATGAGGTCTAAAATGTTTGAATCTATAATCAAGGTGGGCTTAACATATTTTGTGGCCTAAAGCAAACGTTGAAATTGAGTTTTTTTGTGAAAGTTTTGTAAATATATAAAAAAAAACATAAAATGTAATTTAATGGAACGTCAAAACGTATAATTTTGATATAAAAGTTGTGATATTATCATTTCTCACTGAAAACACAAAAGTTAATAATACAAATTAAAGCAGTTTTTTAATTTTTAGATCCTTTAAATTTGAAGCCTAAAACAGTTGCTTTAGTTGTTTCTACTATAGAGTATAATTTAAAAAAAAATAAGAAAAAAGTTATTCATGATGTCTTTCAGAAGACTTTCTTGCTTTTAAATACCACTTGCTGCCTATGTAATTGTAGGCTTCAACATTGACACCATCTAATCTGATTACTTTCTCAATAGCGATGTTTTACTTGTATATTTTTTGTATTATTTAATAAATATATTAATTTTGTTGACCCAAAATATTGGAGGTATCTTTTCTAGATTTTGTTTCTAGCAACAACTATAAGTTCAATATTGATATTATTAGGGCCCACAATATGCATGATTTTATAGCTTTTTAACTTTGCTTTTGCTTCTCCAACATTATTGCTATCATCACACTATTCTGAAAAGGACATCATAAATTTTCTTTTATTATCTCTTTTAACTTCATGTCTTGTACAAACAATGGTGGGTTGTCCCCGCTTACCGGAATTCATTAGATTTTTTTTTTGTAAAATCTAAGGTTTTTTTTAAAAGAAAACATGAGTCTGAGTCTGACACCTTAATAATAGATGTCACCCTTAGTTGTAGACGATAGAGAATGAACTTTATTATGATCCCCTTAAACAAGTGCTTGCTCCTCTAATATGTACAAAATTCATTACCAGCTCATCCATCAATGTTTGTTTTTGAACATTGAAGATGAATAGATCAATTTCCGGTGGGTTGATTTCCTTACACCTAATCTTGATCAATCAAGAACCTTGATTTACATTCTTTTTTTAACGTTTGGTTTTTCATATTAATTGATACTGTCAACTTTGTCTATTAAGAGTTCAAGTGTTTGTCTGTTAAGAGCTCACATAATCTTGATCAATCAAGAACCCGTTTTTCTTCTAGCCACTTTTTGCTTGACCCATTTGAAATAAAACCATAAAACACAACCAAAATCCAGGGGCGGACCTACATAGTCCGGAGGGGGTTCACCGGAACCCCCGAGTTTCGAAATTTATATAGAACGGTATGTAAAAACACTGAGGTGAACCCCCTGAAAAAAATTCCTGGATCCGCCACTGCCAAAATCAACCCGTTCATAAGTAGATCACACCTCTACATCTTTGCATGATTGTAGGAATTAAATTTTTTATTTATTTCGTTTTTGGCTATAATAATATTTGCATGATCACAACCTCTTGTTCATTTATCAAGTGAACAATATGTCTTGATGTTATTTTTAGACTTTGGGATATTACAATAACGTATACATCCTTAACCCTATATCTAATACGTATGTTTTTGATAGTGGCATCCATAAATAGTGAGGATACGTTATACACGGGTCCTATTCACATATGTCATCGTTCACAAATTGCTTTTGTATGATGAGATTTGAATGGTTTGTAAATGGTTGATTGGGTGGCCCGTCATTATATTCATTCAGTACCACTCTTTTGAGATAGACCGGGATCGAGTTTCTAAGAATTAGCAATGAAACCTATTGGTGTTGATGATGAATCAAAAAGGGGTGATATTATGAATCTTGAAATAAGATAATAAAGATCCGTCTTAGATTTGTGAGATCAAATTTGACAATGATTTATTAAATAAACGATTGATATGACTAAGAAAAAGAACAATTTAAAAAGAAAAGGTTGATAAATATCTAATTGAGGAATAACCATCATATCAAGTGTTTATCTCTTAAATGTAATTTTGGCAAGTATTAATGATCATATTAAATTTAAATTTACGGAAAAAAATATAAAAAAAGATGGCTAAATAAACATGTGAATTAATAAAATGTACGATTCACGTGTTTTTAGACTATGTTATACCTCCACTTCACTTTGCAACATATTTCGCCACTTCATCACCATCTTTCACCCAATGTTTTATCATCTTTCACTTTCATTCATTTTTTTTAATATATTATAAATTGAGAAAGAAGAGAGAGAAAAGAGGAGAGGAATTGCGGAGGATCATTACCGCATTTTGGTCATTTGTGCGGCGTCGCAACTCACTTTAATGGTGTTGCCACATCATGCCACGGCTGCATCACCGCAGCTGTGGTATATGTATAACGCCCATCCAAGGGAATTAGCGTCCAAAAAGTCAATTTGCCACCTTGTCCGGCCTGTTACGTTGTTTATGTTTATATTTTACGGGTTCTATAATTCTATAAGATCAAAAGTTAAGTATGTTTTATGTTGGACCATTTTCTAGCCTACATGCTTTTTTTCCAATCGGTACAAATACAAATCTGTTAATTCTTGAATCAGCTCTGTATCGTAGTAACCTTTTGTTTTTCTGATATAAAATAATCAAATATGTGTAAAGTTGGGGGCCTTTTAACCTATTGTCGTTCCTTTATTGTTTTTGCTTCTATGCACCCAAGTGGGAGAGTGAGGCCCCCCCTCAAGTTGTTAAGACTTTACGTGATTAAATTGTCCAATGCTATTTGTTGAAATACTAACAAAATTATGTAAAGTCGATTTCTTGAGTACACCGTTTGTTGGTTGTCGCTCCCCTCTATGCATACCATCTTATGTGTAGACGACAAAGGTTAAGATGGACAGGTCATAACACGTCTATTTTGGTTTCGACAGAAATATAGTGATTTAGGTTGAATTGATCTGTAAAAATATTTTTTTATACCTTTATAACTTAATTAAGGCATATATATGATTAAAAGAAAATATTGTTCATGATCACGACATGAATATGACCTAAATATAATCAGGTTCGGGTTTTGTCACATCTAATTCTTTAAAAACGGGCCATGTTAGGGTTGACATGCTTAACTTAACGAGTCATGTTCAAGTTGATATGTTTAAGATCAGGGCCGTCTCCAAGAAATTAAGTATCCGGCTCGAAATAAGAAAAATGCTCCCATTCCCCCTCAATATGCACGTATATAAAAAAATTCAATAATACAACGATAATTGTAATTAAAATAATAAAGAAAATAAATCTTTTGCCCCTAAATTTTATAAGTTATTTTAAAAAAAATTATAATATATATACATATATATAAAATTTAAAAATTATGGCCCACTCGTAAACATGCCCCGGTGAAGCGCCCCAAACTGCACCACAATGTGAGCCGCCCATGTTTAAGATGATCGATTGAACGGGTCGACCCATCATGTTTACAACCCATTTATTACAATGCACCGATCCGTTTTACATGATTGCAACCTAATTACAATCCGTTTAACAGGTCGTCCTTGAGTTACCCGATTTTAAATGTGCTTAGGCTAGAATTGATATCTTTGACATGAATAAATATACAAGTCATATTCGGGTTCAATGATTCAACCTATCAGTGGCGGATGTATGGGTAGGGCAGGGGTACCTGCCGCTACCCCTCAACTTTTGATACGCAGTGGGAATTTTTTTTAACCGTTTTATGTTTCCCGATTTCTCTGAACGAAATTTTAGATACCCCTGAAATTTTCTTACTAACAAATCCCAACACTAACCTTTAGATTTTATAAAAATCATAACACTTTATAAAAACCCAATAAATTTTAATAAAAATATTATTCTACTAATTAAACTTGACATTTAGGCTTTAATTAAACATTTGGGCTTAATTTAAAGCCCAAATGTTTAAATGAAAATCATAACACTTTATAAAATCCAAATTAAACATTTGTTGATCAAAATTTCAAATTGTTGATCCATCTATATTCATCATCGGCTTAAAAAAATTTGAAATAAAGGAAGTCCAAACAGACCAGACGCACGATGCAGACCACAAAGGGCAGGGACCATCAACCGGCCATCGCTCGCAAACCGGTCACCACCGCCAATCCGCCATCATCGCACACCAGTCACCACCGCCCGCCATCATCCTCAATCCTCATTAAGGTATTCTACTAATTTTGATTTAGGGTTTATATGCAATTTTTTATTTAGGGTTTATATATTCAATTGAGTGAAATTGGACTTTAGAATAGAGTGTAGTTGTTTTTTTTAGTTGTTATAACATCTTGTTATTGTGTATTTGATATTTAGATTATAGGGAAGATGAAGTCACCTATTGCTAATTATCACCCTAATCAAGTAGATGAAGTACGGGGGAAAAAAAATTGTTTCATTTACGTGAATGTAAGAAAAAATAAATTTGTTTCATTTACTTCAATACCAAAAAAAAATTTTATTTCATTTACTTGAATGTACGAAAAAAGAAAATTTTGTTTTGTTTACTTGAATGCACGGAAAAAAAATTTTGGCCCGATACCTCTGAATTTTTTTCCTAGATCCGCCACTGCAACCTACTTTTAACAACTAAGCATTCCATGTTTAGCTAAATATTTTATTTTCCTGTATGCTTTTAAATTATTTATAAATAGTTAGCATTCCTTGTTTAGCTAAATATTTTATTTTCCTGTATGCTTTTAAATTATTTATAAATAGTTAGTAAGAAAATTATGGTTACTATACTAACAAATAAGTACCTTTTTACTGTTTACTTTTTTATTTTTATCGTTCGAGATAAAACATAATTAATTCAACAAAATAATAATCAAATAAGTGTGAATTTGTCACATCAAATAATTTGTAACGATTACTAGTTCATGTTACTTCTGTTAACGATCAAATAATTGCATCTACCCGTGATTATTTTGTATAAATAAAATGAGTAAATGATGTATAAATGTATAAATAATAAATGAATTTCAATAAATTGCATGTGATAGGTTGGTGATAAATTGGGGGGCTATACCCGACAAATATCTGGGCCCTACCACCCATTGATATTTTCTTACGTAAATTGTTCTCTTCAAAGAAACAACTCCCAAACGTCAAAACCAGACCTGCTACTCTGACTTGTACATCATGCATTAAAATTTGAACATTTGTATTGGGCTTGTTACTTTTAATATTAAGCTCTTTGAAGTCGGTATGCAATTGGGTTAGGTCGCTGTTGCAGAGATTATAAGCAACCTATCCTTATAAATCTTATAAATCTGAATTATGTCCCAAATAAATAGCATTTAAGGTGGTTGGTTTTGATATCTATTATATTATTGTTACTAGCTTAGACCCAGTGTAATACACACGGGGTGAAAAATATCAATACATAAATTTCTTAAATTTTATTTATGTATTTTACATGTACTAAGGATAGAAAACAAAATTCAAAATATGTAAAAAATAATATATAATTAGGTTTCGAAAATACGTCAATTACTATTTAATATAATTTGACTTTAATTTACTATTTGATTGAAAATTAAAATTACATAATTAAATTTCAAAGTTTTTTATAATAAAGGATAATTTAAAATAAATGTGTTATTAGTATAATTATTGATTTATTAAAAGATATGAGTGCATTTAATAAGAGAGAGAGGCGGGAAAAGAATGATGAGATTGAATATGGTGACGACACGTGGCATACAAAAACCTTTATTTATTATATAGTATAGATGTTATTCATGTTATTGTTTAAAAATATACGGTACAATTTTGAATATTAAAAAGTAGGGGTAATTTCATATATTCTTTTACTAGGTTAAAAATTGTGTATTACACGAGTTAAATAAATATAATTATAATATTATATATTAAGTAATAAAAAAATATTTTTTTAAAAACTCGTGTTTATACGGGTTGAATAAGCCCTTAAAATACACATATACTCGTCAAAATATGTCAGGAGATTTATTTTTTGAAAGGATTAAGAGATTTATTAATACAAAGATTGACATTTATTTATAAGAAATATTATCTATACAATATAATAAAAAAATGTTTCTGTATACCACGTGTCGCCTTCATATTCAATCTAATCATTCTTTTCCCGTTTCTCTCTCTTATTAAATGCACCCATATCTTTTAATAAGTTAATAATTATACTAATAAAACACATTTATTTTAAATTATTCCTCTATTATAAAAAAACTTTGAAATCTAATTATGTAGATTTTATTTTCAAGCATATACTAAATGAAAGTCAAATTACATTAAATAGTAATTGACGTTAATTTTATATTACTTTTTTCATATTTTGAGTTTTGTTTTCTATCCTTAGTATGTGTAATACATTTTTACGTCTGTAAAATATATAAATAAAATTTAAGAAACTTATTTATTGATATTTTTCACCCCGTGTGTATTACACGGGGTCTAAACTAGTTAATAAAACATAGAAGTGTATTTAATAAGATATGTTTAATAAAATATAGATATGTATTTAATAAGAGAGAGATGCGGGAAAAAATGATAAAAATGAATATGGAGGTGACACATGTCATTGAAAAACCTTTATTTATTATATAACTAGGTTAAAATCCCGTGAATTACACGGATTAAATAAATATAATATTATATATTCAGTAATAAAAAAATATTTTTTAAAATATTCGTGTTTTACACATGTTGAAAAAACCCGTGAAATAAAATATAATTTGTTAATACATACACTCGTCAAAATATGTCAGAAGATTTATTAATATAAAAATTATTATTTCTTTTAAAAGTATATTATCATTTTTAGATAGTTGTGTAATTAATAGGAGAGAGAAGCGGGAAAAAAATGATGAGAATGAATGTGGAAGTGACATGTGGCATAGAAAACCTTTATTTATTATATAGTATAGACTAGTTTAGATCCCGTGTTTACACACGGGATGAAATATATTAATACAAAAAAAATTTAAATCTTTATGTATATATATTTTACATGTGCAAAAATTTGTTGCATATAGTAAGAATAGAAAACAAATTCAAATTATGTAAAAATTAATATATAATTGGGTTTCGAAAGTAAATTAATTACTATTTTTAATATAATTTGATTTTTATTTACTATTTGATTAAAAATAAAGTTATATAATTAAATTTTAAAGTTTCTTATGATAAGAGATAATTTAAAATAAATATGTTTTATTAGTATAATTAGTATTTTTCTTTAAATATATATTATTATTAATAGAAGTGCATTAAATAGGAGAGAGAGGCGGGAAAAAAATGACGAGAATGAATATGGAGACGACACATGACATGCAAAAACCTTTATTTATTATATAGTATAGATAAAGATTTTAAAACCTAATTATATATATACCTAATCTAAACTTGAATTACATATATCCTCATATTTTAAAACCTAATTACATGTATATTCAACCGAAAACTTTAATTACATATATCTCATTATTTTAAAACTTAATTACATATATATCTAACCCAAAACATCATAAATTGTTTTCTGGTATGCTTATTTTTTGGTACCATAAATCCATAATAATGGGTTAAAAAATTGGCACTTCTATTGTACATTTTGGTAATTTTTGAATAAAAATAAAGTAAAACCGATAAAACAAGGTAAAAAAAACTAAAAAAAGAAGTAAAAATGAAAGGAAAAAAAGAAGGTAAATTTGAAATTTTTAAGTTTTGGTAAATAAAAAAGGTTAAAATAGTCATTTTAGAACTTATTTTTAATTAAATAAATCAAAACTAGTTTTTTCACCCCGCGCTTTGCGGCGGGAGTTTGGTCGTTTTTTCCCACGTAATGCAGATCGTCAAAAGCCGTAGAAGCGCACACCGATACTCGTTCCGATAATACCAATACCAGCAATGATGTTATTTTCGGTTCGTCAAAAGCATAAAAGTGAATACCAATAACGGCTCCGATAATACCAATAACCGTAACGATGTTATTCATTCATAACATGTTTGTTTCCTCATGGTACCTCAATTGTAACGGCGCCCGCTATAGCATAAGATACAAAATAAAAACTCTATTTTAAATACAACTCTATTTAAAAAAAGTTATATCGGAACGTTGACAAAAAAAACTAAAGACCGCCACACAATCCGTTTAAAAAAAAGTTAATAAGCGAAAGTTATTACAGAAAAACGAAATCATTAGAAAATGAAAAGAGTTAAAAACGTATATTATAGAGTGCAAAATAAAAATTAAAAAAAAAATCAAAGTTACTATTTATTTAGTTGTTCTTTAAATATAGATATAATTGGAATATTTGGTATTTTTAACTTTAAAGAAGATGATATACATAACTTATTTTTTTGGTTGTATATATATGCAGTTTATAAAGTTTGTAGGGTTATATGAAATTGTCCCATATATTGTTTACATGTGTTGTAACTTGTAACTTACCACACAACGATCTATGAAAATCAGTTAGTTTATAACTAAGGCAGAAATCATGATAGGTGGGCTGTGATTGATGAATTTGAGCACGACTTGTATATTTATTTGTGACAAATACATAAACCATGACCCGAACACACTTAAAACCACGTAATCTAAAGCTGGCCTATGTTACTTGTTTATCTAAATGGTTAAATGAGTTGGCAGGTTTATGGTTTATAATCAAGGTGTAAGTGGTTGTAAAAATATTTATAATAGTGATGTAAAAGGGTCTCCGGGTTGAATTTACAAATTTTATATAATTATTTTTTTATTTGAAGTTTAAACGGGTTAGATGTGTCACACATTTAGTAGTATAATCCAAACATGACATGTTTATTAAATGGGTTAGATTAATCAACTTAGATTGTTAGTTAAAACAGTTAACGTAATCAATCTAAAATATGATTAGTTTTCTGTCATGGTTGTATTGTGAATTTGTGATTCAAGTAATCACAGGAATAGTCAACCTCATTTATAACCCACTGGGGATGGTGTAGTTACTGGATTTTTATGCTAGGACAACTTTGATGATGGATGGTTGTTGGATTAAGGTGAAAGAAAAAGTTTGTTAAAACTTGACTAGGGTGGATGGTTAATTAGTTAGTTATGAACTTAAATGACTCAATAGCCCTTGATGGATTACTTTTTGTAAACCAATTCATCACCGAACTTTCCAATCTTTTGAAAGTATGTTCAAGGTTTTACCGGATAGGTGGATGGCTAGTTAAAAGTTAAAATTGATTATTTGGGTAAAAATGGGTATTATTCATGTGAATGTAAGAATATATTGGGTCGAGTTGGATTGTATCACAACGCTTTTCGTCTGATTTTGTTGATAATTTTATTGTCGTCAATTCATTTAGGTAATTGAGATCAGTTGAGACCAAAACTAAATTTAAATAAGCTTCAATACGAGTTATGATGCGTAAAATGCACACTCATTCAAGACTAATATGATTTCGGATTCCGCAAACAACATGGTTTCAAGGGGACAACTCCTCAGTCAACAAGCAGGGCTCCCAGTGACTTAAAAATAAAAAATCATCGTTCAGAGTCTTTGGTGTTGGTATCTACCTATTTCCTAGTAATCGCGCGGTCATAAGTAACCTAGGAATCAATAGGAACTGAGCGAAGTAGGAACAGTGTGATCAGTAGAAACTGGTGTTTGTGCTGACGACCAATCATCAGTAGCAACCTAGTTTCTATCAACATAAGCCAATTATGATTCACGAGTAGTAACTAAGTTCAGGTTCACAAAAGCCAACGTATATGAATATTCGGTAACCAATTACTAGAATTAACTTATGGTCATTTTAACCGTCAAATTGACACAATATTCGTTAACCGTTATGTCGTTTCAACAAAATATTATGATATGGTTTGCTGTCTCATTGGTTTATTTGGCATAGAAGCTTTTATAACATAAACATACATACTACTATACTAGTTCTTGATTTATTTTTAGTTAGTCATTTATACTTTCCTCATTTAATACGTTAACAATAAATCCATTTTTTAAAAATTTATTTTTACACAAATGAGTTGAAATTATACTGATCAAAGATTGTATAATAATATTTGGTGTTGTGGTTGGCCGTTGGAGTTTTGTAGAGTATGCGTCTTTGACTTGATAAGACGAGGTCGTAATTGGTGTATGTATAATATATTATATAATATATATTTTATATAATTCTACCTAATATATAATTGGGGTCCATATGTGGACCTCCCACGTGATTGAAATACAATACTCCCATTCATTCTGTCATCGTAGTTTTTTCACATTTTTGTAGGTATTTTAGATAGTTTATATATTTATATATTTTTTAACCTCTTTTTTCTTTTATTATTTTCACAAAATTGTTATAAAATGAATAAATGATAAGAGAATCTACTATTATGCTATGAAATACTCCCATCCATTCTGTCATCGTTTTTTCACACTTCTTTTTATACGTTATTTTTTATATTTTCTGTAAACTGTCATTTTTATTTTCCAGTTTTTGTTATTTTTATAAGTCTTTCTGATGCCTACACTTCCCCTGAGAGCATCCGTAGTGAAACCACTACGCACCTTAGTGAAAATGGGCAGTGAAAACCCCTGTGCTGATGTGACGTTGACGTAAAGGGGCGTGAAAGAGAGGGGCGTGAAACCACTACGGATAGCTTTGGGGAAGGGGGGAGAGGATGATTGCTAGGTCTACTTACAACAAAGCCACATATTGAATAGAACAAGTCAAGCTAGAAGGAAAAAAAGCACTTTGAGATCGGTTGTGAACCAGAAAGAATTAGCCGCGTCAATACCAAAAGGAAGAAATCAACAATTGCTTGTTGAGTTGGTAAAACAACTCCAGCAAGAAGGATTAGCCGATTAGAAGGCATGCCCAAGGGTACTACAAGCGGAACCCCAGTCCCAATCTATACTATAGGACGACAAATGAATTAGGAGTTGACTCTAAGACTGATACGATAAGCTTTGAGTCATCAGTTTGATCTCTTAGACGAGAAGGCTATTGGTATACACCCGAAAGCACCTTCACTGCCCATGGACTACTCAATCAATCGGACAACCGCTTCACTACTTTCAAGACTGAAAATCCAATGATAGATATACTAAGGAAAATCTTTACTCACACATATCGCAGTGTATTCTTGTCAACTCACATAGTCGCACCTACCATTACAACAAGACGACTACCCATTGCTTAAGGCTAAAGCTAAACTCGTGGACTACGTTTCATCCAAACTTTATTTTATTTTTCTGTTTATCCTTATGGTTTATAAAACTTATCAGTTTTATCCAACTGGTCAACTTAATTCATATTTAAATGTTAAATTCAAGTTATTTGTGTTTTTTTACATATTTTTTAAAATATATAAAAAAAAATATATTGATGGAGTTAAGTGACTGGACATTATTAACACTCATTTAATGTTAAAATATTAATAGAGTTAAATTATTGGATGAAAATGACACACTTTTATAAAAAGATACACATGAAAAAAAAATAAACTTTTTGAAGAAAACTATAAAAATGACTAAATCATAAAACGAAAATGACAAATTGTTCTATATTTTTATATACTTTCAATTGTTTATTACAAATAACCTATTTTACCCTTAAATAATCATATAGGTATAAATAGATCAATAGTTTATTTATTCAATCACTCATGTTTATATGCTTATTAGAAAACTGATAATTATGAAACGCCCCAAAACGGGTACATCTCATAGTTGGCACACAACATAACAAACATAGTTCTTAAACCGGAAATCAGAATCTATTACAGCGGAAGTCTTTAATTCAAATCATTCATCAAACTAAAACATGAAATATTGTCTATAACATGAACTATCAGGATTGGAAATGTCAGTCTTCAATACCGCAGCCCGATGTCCATGCTATCCAGCCCACATGGCTCTTTCACTTTTCTTTAGCTTTACCCTTTTTACCTGTCATGCATACTAAAAGTCAGCTAACGCTGGTGAGTTCCCTCTTTACTTTAAACTGTAAACTTTATCTTTGGTAGCTTAGTTTTATTAAAATAAAATAAGCTTTACTTTCACTTTCTTTGAAATAAACTTTTAACTATTACTTTAAAACTTTACAACGTTACAATTATAAATCTGTTACGTTACTATCTGTCATTAAAACTTTATCTTTAAGGAAACCCGTTAGGGTGTCCCACTGTACTCTGCCTATCATTTCACTTATACTTGACAAGTGACTTTATCATACTTTAACTATCACATATGGATCGTGGTCCGAGGACCAGATCCCTATCTTGCTTACACCTCAGGGTAAGACTTTTACTTTAGCGCTGCCCACACCTCAGGGTAGGACTTTCTTTCTCGCTTGCACGTTAGTGCAAGACTCCTTTAGCATTGCTCACACCTCAGGGTGAGACTTTCTCGCTTACACCGAAGTGAAGACTCCTTTAGCATTGCTTACACCGAAGTGTAAGACTCCTTTAGCATTGCTTACACCGAAGTGTAAGACTCCTTTAGCATTGCTCACACCTCAGGGTGAGACTTCTACTTTAGCATGCCTGCAGGACTTTCTACTATGCAACTACTATGCAATGCAATTACACTATTACACAAATAGAAATGCAATCACATAACTTTCATATAGACAAATAACACATATTAACACATAAGCATATAACATGGTATTTGTCACTGTCACTGTCACTGTCACTGTCGAGCTGTACCGAAGTACGGCTCCTTTATCGTTCTTTCTTTAGCTCATTGTTATCTTTCAAAAACTTGTTTAAAAGATAATACTATGCTCTTTTGTTCTTTATCTTTCATTTTATAAAAATAACATTTTTATAAAATACTATACTTTGCGTTTCATTTTATAAAAATAACATTTTTATAAAATACTATACTTTGCCTTTCATTTTATAAAAATAACATTTTTATAAAATACTATACTTTGCCTTTCATTTTATAAAAATAACATTTTTATAAAATACTATACCAGTATGCATGCCAGCCCAAAACCATTAGGAAAAAGGGCAATAAGAACTCACCAGATGAATCGTTTCTGTTTACACCTAGCCGGTTCCTGAATGTCACTATGGTCACCCACAATCTGTATAATCAAGTCATAGGCGTAAGGATGTGTTCCTAGGGGACACTTAGACATTACTAGGCTTGACTCAGATGTTTCGGGTCATGGTTTCATTATCGAAACTAGGTAGTTTCGAGTCCTGGCTCCTTATCGAAACTATGTAGTTTCGAGCCCTGGCTTCTTATCAAAACTAAGTAGTTTCGAGTCACTGCTTCTTATCGAAACTAAGTAGTTTCGAGTCACTACTTCTTATCGAAACTAAGTAGTTTCGAGTCCTAGCTTCTACTCGAAACTATGTAGTTTCGAGTCGTATGACTTATATAAATTCTTTAGTTAAGGTCTAGGGTTTATATCGAAACTATGGTAGTTTCGATGGGTCTGCCCCTGTCGAAACTAGGTAGTTTCGATAGATGCGTCCATATCGAAACTATTAGTTTCGACTGTGCAGTCTTCTTCCCCAAGCAGAACCCTAGATCTGGTCCCTTTGTTCTAATTGATCAAGCTTTGAACTTTTTACGTTTGAAATGTTCCATTTTCCTCCATGAACCCAAACCCGTGGTTTGTTTCCAGTTTCACACGTAAAAATCTATACCTTTACTCGATTATTAACCCGAAACCCGAAAGTTACAAAAACTCAGATTTAGGCATAATAATTACCTGTTACAGCTTCCTTCTCGTTTCTTTATGCTCCAGAGATGTTGAGCAACAATCCTCGAGACTTTGAGCTTGATTCCGAGCTTTCTCTCTCTAGACCCAAACTCTCACTCTCTCTTTCTCTCACTAGAAACTTGCGTGACAAGTGTGGTGAATGAGGGAGAGGCTGATGGCTGCTGCTATGAAGGCTCCCTGTCATTTTTCGGGCCCATGGGCCGAAACTTTGGCCAAGCCCACTTTGTTTCCTTTATTTGGGTTTCTATTTATTTTGGGATGTTACAAGTCTACCCCTCTTACGAAAGGTTTCGTCCTCGAAACCTGTTATAAGTCAAACAGGTGCGGGTACGACTCTTTCATTTCTGTCTCGGTTTCCCATGTAGCTTCCGACCCTTTACGATGCTTCCATTGTACTTTGACTAACTGTATCGCTTTATTCCGTAACCGCTTTTCTTTCCTGTCTAGTATGGCGACGGGTTCCTCGATGTAATTGAGGCTATTATCTATCTCGATGTCGTCAAGTGTCACGTGTGCCGATTCGTCGGCCAGGCACTTGCGCAAGTGCGACACGTGGAAGGTTGGGTGAATTCCACTCAGCTCATCAGGTAATTCTAACCGGTAAGCGACTTCACCAACCCGTGCTAGTATTTTGAAAGGCCCGACGAATCTTGGGCTTAACTTCCCTCTCTTTCTGAATCGAATGATCCCCTTCCAGGGAGATACTTTCAATAGTACTTGATCCCCGACCTTGAATTCGATTGGTCTTCGCCTTTTATCCGCGTAGGACTTTTGACGGTCCTGTGCAGCTTTCATTCTGGCCTTGATCTGGTCAATCTTTTCAGAGGTTGTTGTGACTACCTCTAAACTCCCCAACTCTTTCTGTCCTACCTCGCCCCAACAGACCGGGGTTCGACATCTTCTACCATACAACATTTCGTAAGGCGGCATACCAATAGTGGTGTGGTGGCTGTTGTTGTAGGAGAACTCTGCCAATGGTAGGTGACTATCCCAACTGCCACCAAAGTCTATAATGCATGCGCGGAGCATATCCTCTAACGTCTGGATGGTCCTTTCTGATTGACCATCCGTCTGTGGATGATAAGCCGTGCTGATGTTCAGTCTTGTACCCATTGACTCGTGAAATCTTTTCCAGAACCTCGATGTAAATCGGGTGTCCCGGTCAGATACAATTGATAACGGTACGCCATGTCGAGAGACAATTTCATTGATAAATACTTCTGCCAACTTCTCAGATGAGTACGTTTCGCGAATTGGCAAGAAATGTGCACTCTTTGTCAGACGATCCACTATAACCCAAATCGTATCATGGCCTTTTGTTGTGCGGGGCAGCTTTGTAATAAAGTCCATGGTGATACGCTCCCACTTCCATTCGGGTATTTCCAGAGGCTGGATCTTCCCGTACGGTTTCTGATGCTCTGCTTTAACTTGTGAGCAAGTCAGACACTTGCTTACATATCCGGTCACATCATTCTTCATGTTAGGCCACCAATACTCTTTTTTCAAATCCTGGTACATTTTCGTGGTTCCTGGGTGGATGGAATATCGAGACTTATGGGCCTCGTCAAGTACTTTGGCCCTAAGCTCTCCGCCCTTCGGTACCCACATGCGACCACACCTGGTCCTCACTCCATGAGTGTTTAATTCTAACTTTGTCTGTTGACCGACCATTCTTTCTTTCTTTATGTTCTCTTCCTTTAGTGCTTCCTTCTGTGCTGCTTCTAGCTCTGTCATAAAATCTGGGGTTATCACTAACTGGTACGCTTTTACCCTAATAGGAGAACGATTCTCCTTACGACTTAGGGCATCAGCGACCACATTCGCCTTTCCCGGGTGGTATAGGATCTCACAGTCATAGTCTTTCAGCAATTCTAACCACCGCCTTTGCCGCATATTCAGGTCTTTCTGTTCGAAGAAATACTTCAAGCTCTTGTGATCCGAATAAATCGTGCATTTCACTCCGTAGAGGTAATGCCTCCAAATCTTTAACGCAAAAACAACTGCCGCGAGCTCCAAATCGTGAGTCGGGTAGTTAATTTCGTGGATCTTTAGCTGTCGTGACGCATACGCGATCACCTTTCCCCTCTGCATCAAAACACACCCTAACCCTTGTCCCGATGCGTCAGAATATACCACCAGGTCCTCGTTACCGTCGGGTAGTGCTAACACTGGGGCTTGGGTCAACTTCTTCTTTAACTCTTCAAATGCTTTGGACTGAGCCTGACCCCATTCGTACTTTACTTCTTTACGTGTCAACTTTGTTAGTGGCGAAGCTATTCTCGAGAAGTCCTGAATGAACCTTCGATAGTAACCTGCCAATCCCAGAAAACTCCGAATCTCGGTTGGCGTCTTCGGGGTTTCCCATTCCTGTACTGCCTCTATCTTAGCCGGGTCAACCATAATGCCGTCTGCGTTGATAACGTGACCTAAGAATTGGACTTCCTTAAGCCAGAACGCGCATTTGGAGAACTTGGCATACAACTTTTCTTTTTGTAGCGTCTCTAGTACTTCTCGAAGATGACAAGCATGATCACCTTCACTTTTCGAATAAATGAGTATGTCGTCTATAAACACTATCACCGACCTATCTAGCATCGGTCTACACACCTGGTTCATCATACTCATGAATGCTGCCGGAGCGTTCGTCAAGCCGAAAGACATCACGCGAAACTCGTAATGCCCATAACGCGTGCGAAACGCTGTCTTAGGTATGTCCTCTTCTCTTACCTTTAACTGATGATATCCCGACCGCAGATCGATCTTGGAGAACCATCTGGCGCCCTGTAGTTGGTCGAACAGATCATCGATCCTTGGTAGCGGATATTTGTTCTTTACTGTACGCTTGTTCAACTCTCTGTAGTCGATGCACATTCTCATGGCACCATCTTTCTTCTTTACGAACAGAACCGGAGCACCCCATGGAGAAATGCTTGGTCTGATAAATCCTCTATCCAAAAGTTCTTCCAACTGTACCATCAGCTCTTTCATCTCCAGAGGTGCAAGTCGGTACGGTGCTTTAGCCACGGGCTGGGCACCTGGCACTAAGTCTATCTGGAACTCTGTCTCCCGGTCAGGTGGTAACCCAGGCAACTCCTCAGGAAACACCCCCGGAAAATTACATACAACTGGTACGTCTTTTAACTCTCTCACCTTTACATCATTGTCTATCACATAGGCCAGGTAGGCCTCGCATCCGCGCCCTATATACTTCTCTGCCTTTATCATTGATATGACGTTCGTTAGTGAACCGTCGCGATCCCCGTACACCAAAACCTCGCCACCGTCTGGAGCTTTGAGCTGAACTATCTTTCGTCTACATATTATCCGGGCTTCGTTGGCAGCTAACCAATCCATACCCAAAACTATATCGAATCCTCCCAAGGTCATAACATACAACCTAACTGGGAATCTATGGCCATGAATCTTTATCGTGCAATTATCTACCAATTCACTTACTATCGTGGTCTTGCCCACTGCGGTTTCCACATTAAAGGCCTGCTCTACTCTAGTAACTTTGCATTTCATTCTTTTACACTTAGAAGATGATATAAAACTCCTACTGGCACCCGAATCAAATAATACTGAAACATAAGTGTGTTCAAGGATGAACGTACCTGACACAACATCTGGGTCTCCCCTAGCCTCCTCCTGTGTCAGTGCATACGCCCGGGTCCTTGCCTTCGGCTTCTCAGGTTCTTTACCCTTCTCGGTGCCAGTAGCCTTGGGTTTCCGACAGTCTTTGGCCATGTGGCCAGGTATCCCGCAGTTATAACAAGACTGTGTCCCGGGACACTCTCGAGAGTAGTGTCCGGTCTTTCCGCACCTATAGCACATATTTAACCCAACTCGGCACTCGCCCGAGTGCTTCCTGCCACACTTAGCACATTCAACCCCATCTTCAATCCTCAGTTTCTTCGTCTCCGGCCCCGCCCACTCTTTAGCTGGCCGTTTAACGGCATTGGTCACTTTCTTCTCAGTAGGCAGTGGGTCTGCGGATTCGAAGTCATCATAAACTATCCCAGCAAGTGATACCACAGATTCAAAACTCGTGGGAGCATTAGCTTTCACGTGCACACGGACTTTCTGTGGTAGTCCCTTGATGTAGTACTTAATCCTCTTTTCCTCAGTGTCCACCAGATGTGGAACCAGCTGAGCCAACTCTTGATATTTGGAGGTATACTGGCGATGAGTCATACTACCAGCACAGAGCCCCAGAAATTCCCTCTCAACTCTGTCAATCTCGTTCTGCGGGCAGAACTTAGTGATTAGCAGCTTTTTCATGTCGTCCCATTTCATCTTTTTCATCTCAGCAGAAGACTTGATTCTTTCGATCGATCTCCACCAGCTTAATGCCTCATTAGTGAATGAGTGAGCGGCAAACTTGACCGCTTGATCATCACGGCACTCACTAATGTTGATCACCCCATTCATTCTCTCTATCCACTCAAAAGTGGCAACAGCATCTTTCCGTCCGTCATACTTCGGCGGGTCACACCCCCGAAAGGACTTATAGTTGCAACCTCGGGTTGCCATTTCATAATCAGAATCATCACTGTCAGTGACTCCAAGTCTCCTGCTGCTTTCCTCTTTCGTTTCTTTCTTCCCTATATTAAACTCTTTAAGGGCCTCGCCCAATGCTTCTGGTAGAACTTTCTTCAAGATTGAAGTAACCTCTGCCGCTATAGCTTCTTTCACAATCGGTTCCAACTCAAGTGCCTCATTAGGGGCATCGTTAGGAGCCGACATATGGTTCCCACTATCATTATGCTCCATATGCACCGATTCAGCTTCGTTGCGGGAGTGCTCACTTTCTTCAGGACGGTTCCGGTTACCTGGAGGTCGGCCTCGACGACCAGTACGACCCCCAGTGCGACCTCCTCTCTTTGCTCTAGCCATTTAGTGTCTACTGTGAACAAAGATAGCTCGTGTTATCAAGATAGGTAACAATTTAGAACACCTCGAGTACTGTAAATTACTAATTACAGAGACCGGTATGAAATTACTAATTTACTTTACTACTCGGGTTCTGAACATTTCCTTTCCGAGTAACATTTGCATCCAAGTTCAGAGTTTCTACTATAAGGCACGTACTATCTACTGTCTACTGTCGGTGCTAAGGCATGTACTATGTACTATTTATGCTAAAGCATCTACTTTCTGCTATCTGTACTAAGGCGTTATTGTCTATGTTCTATGTAAGGACATTGACTACCTTCTGTCTACTATCTTTCCATGGACGGGCTGCTCCGACTGACATTCCTTTCCTTCCTTTGCTTTGTCCCATTCTCAGTTTAAGTTCAGACATTATCGCAAATGTCTGAATCTCTCAAACTATGGCTCTGATACCAACTTGAAACGCCCCAAAACGGGTACATCTCATAGTTGGCACACAACATAACAAACATAGTTCTTAAACCGGAAATCAGAATCTATTACAGCGGAAGTCTTTAATTCAAATCATTCATCAAACTAAAACATGAAATATTGTCTATAACATGAACTATCAGGATTGGAAATGTCAGTCTTCAATACCGCAGCCCGATGTCCATGCTATCCAGCCCACATGGCTCTTTCACTTTTCTTTAGCTTTACCCTTTTTACCTGTCATGCATACTAAAAGTCAGCTAACGCTGGTGAGTTCCCTCTTTACTTTAAACTGTAAACTTTATCTTTGGTAGCTTAGTTTTATTAAAATAAAATAAGCTTTACTTTCACTTTCTTTGAAATAAACTTTTAACTATTACTTTAAAACTTTACAACGTTACAATTATAAATCTGTTACGTTACTATCTGTCATTAAAACTTTATCTTTAAGGAAACCCGTTAGGGTGTCCCACTGTACTCTGCCTATCATTTCACTTATACTTGACAAGTGACTTTATCATACTTTAACTATCACATATGGATCGTGGTCCGAGGACCAGATCCCTATCTTGCTTACACCTCAGGGTAAGACTTTTACTTTAGCGCTGCCCACACCTCAGGGTAGGACTTTCTTTCTCGCTTGCACGTTAGTGCAAGACTCCTTTAGCATTGCTCACACCTCAGGGTGAGACTTTCTCGCTTACACCGAAGTGAAGACTCCTTTAGCATTGCTTACACCGAAGTGTAAGACTCCTTTAGCATTGCTTACACCGAAGTGTAAGACTCCTTTAGCATTGCTCACACCTCAGGGTGAGACTTCTACTTTAGCATGCCTGCAGGACTTTCTACTATGCAACTACTATGCAATGCAATTACACTATTACACAAATAGAAATGCAATCACATAACTTTCATATAGACAAATAACACATATTAACACATAAGCATATAACATGGTATTTGTCACTGTCACTGTCGAGCTGTACCGAAGTACGGCTCCTTTATCGTTCTTTCTTTAGCTCATTGTTATCTTTCAAAAACTTGTTTAAAAGATAATACTATGCTCTTTTGTTCTTTATCTTTCATTTTATAAAAATAACATTTTTATAAAATACTATACTTTGCGTTTCATTTTATAAAAATAACATTTTTATAAAATACTATACTTTGCCTTTCATTTTATAAAAATAACATTTTTATAAAATACTATACTTTGCCTTTCATTTTATAAAAATAACATTTTTATAAAATACTATACCAGTATGCATGCCAGCCCAAAACCATTAGGAAAAAGGGCAATAAGAACTCACCAGATGAATCGTTTCTGTTTACACCTAGCCGGTTCCTGAATGTCACTATGGTCACCCACAATCTGTATAATCAAGTCATAGGCGTAAGGATGTGTTCCTAGGGGACACTTAGACATTACTAGGCTTGACTCAGATGTTTCGGGTCATGGTTTCATTATCGAAACTAGGTAGTTTCGAGTCCTGGCTCCTTATCGAAACTATGTAGTTTCGAGCCCTGGCTTCTTATCGAAACTAAGTAGTTTCGAGTCACTGCTTCTTATCGAAACTAAGTAGTTTCGAGTCACTACTTCTTATCGAAACTAAGTAGTTTCGAGTCCTAGCTTCTACTCGAAACTATGTAGTTTCGAGTCGTATGACTTATATAAATTCTTTAGTTAAGGTCTAGGGTTTATATCGAAACTATGGTAGTTTCGATGGGTCTGCCCCTGTCGAAACTAGGTAGTTTCGATAGATGCGTCCATATCGAAACTATTAGTTTCGACTGTGCAGTCTTCTTCCCCAAGCAGAACCCTAGATCTGGTCCCTTTGTTCTAATTGATCAAGCTTTGAACTTTTTACGTTTGAAATGTTCCATTTTCCTCCATGAACCCAAACCCGTGGTTTGTTTCCAGTTTCACACGTAAAAATCTATACCTTTACTCGATTATTAACCCGAAACCCGAAAGTTACAAAAACTCAGATTTAGGCATAATAATTACCTGTTACAGCTTCCTTCTCGTTTCTTTATGCTCCAGAGATGTTGAGCAACAATCCTCGAGACTTTGAGCTTGATTCCGAGCTTTCTCTCTCTAGACCCAAACTCTCACTCTCTCTTTCTCTCACTAGAAACTTGCGTGACAAGTGTGGTGAATGAGGAAGAGGCTGATGGCTGCTGCTATGAAGGCTCCCTGTCATTTTTCGGGCCCATGGGCCGAAACTTTGGCCAAGCCCACTTTGTTTCCTTTATTTGGGTTTCTATTTATTTTGGGATGTTACAAATTACATATATTATAAACCTTTATATAAAACAATAATAAATAATATCCATATGTATTCATTCTTATCCAATATCCACTATCAAACCCGTAACATTTTTATTGCATTGTTCTTCTCTCCCGAGATAAAAAGTTATTTTCGATTACTATCATTGGCGGACTTATTAAGGTGTCGGCGGGTCGGCCGACACCGATAAATTTTTTTTTGTTTTTGTTATATATATGATATCTTTTTTAGCATCCCCTATAAAATTTTGACGCCGACACCCATAAAATTTTGACACCGACCCCAAAGAAATACTTTTTCGGATTATAAGTTTTATAAATAAAAACCAATTAAACCAAACATTTAACCCTATAACAATTGACCCATTAATTATTAACTTTTTAAACCAAACATTTAATAGTTTAACCCAAAAACTTTTAAACAAAATAGACTCAAATAACACATTACACATAAATCCATAAATAATCCCAATACCTATTTAAAGTTTTCAAACCTAATTAAGTATTGAAAAAAAAATATTAGCGGCAATACCTAGTCTTGTAATGGTTTATCGAACTTAAATGGATAATTTGTAAGCTGATATAGGATTTGCGAACTTGAATGGTTTATCTAGTCAATGGTTGAAACAAAGAAACACCAGAACTTTACGTTGGTGTACCGTTTATTGAAGTTGGCTCTTGTTTTACCCGTCGCAACAACAAGTTTGAGAGATGCTTTTCTACAATGAAGTACGTGAAGTCGGATTTGCGTAATCGGATTGGTGATGAGAATTTGAGTGATAGTTGTGTTTGTTATATTAAAAAGAGTTGTTTAGAAAAGTTTCTATAGATGATACAATGGTTCGGTTTCAAAAATGAAAAACTCGTAAAGAACAATTATAGGGATATATTGTTTTTTGATTATGAATTTTTAATGACAAACACCGTCTTATTATTGTTCATCTATAATTTTGTTTGTTTTTATCGTTTTTTTGTGTGACCCGACCCAATTCGACTCGAGCCGAAAAAAACTAATAATTAGTTATTGACAATCAATAGATCCAAAAAATTCTCCGATCCCGATGAAAAAAATTACTGGGTCCGTCACTGATTACTATCTTCAAATTCAGACAGGTTATGAGTTTAGGGTTCAAACTATTATAAAGAATAAGGATAATATAATGATCACGTTATAAACCGTATGTAGGGAATGTGTAAACCTTAAATTTTAAGAGTTTTAAGCATTTATAAATTTTATCTTATAATCAAGGTCGTAAAAAATTAATCGCTGATCGTTAAAAAAAATTTGGAATTTTGAGCAAATCGTCCGGTTAATCGGAAGTCGGTCCTAGCCGGCCCTAATCGGCCCATTCCAGGCTTCCAGTGAGACTCTAGAAATTCTGACGAGGTTAAACTAATTTCTCATATAAAAATATGTATATATATAATTTTGAAATATACATATAAAAATGTGTAAATATAAATTTGAAAAATTACATATAAAAATTCCAATATGACCAATTGCTAGTTGGTACTCCACCGTCTAACTAGTGATTAGCGATTTTTAGAACACTGTTATAATTGTTTGCTAAATAAATATTATATAACGTAAAATCCTTATTCTAATAAATGATTACAAAAAATGCCAAGTGTAACGAACCAAAATCCGGGTTTCGTTTTCAAATAAATAAATATTTCTAATTAATATTATGGTGAAAATAATATTTTAGAAATAAGTTGAAACAAGTGGGTTTCAAGTTAGTAATGGGGTTATATTAGTTTTTAACTAATTTTGGAATGAAAATGGGTGATATGGAAGTTGAGGGACTGAAAGTGTAAAATGACAAATCTGCCATATTTGACTAAAAGAAGTCAAAATTCAGATTTCTCTCATTTGTGTGTGGGTTGATGCTCTCAAGGGAAAAAAGGGAGAAAAAGGTGTTGAAGTCAAAATCGTGTAATTGAAGCTTAGATTGTGAAGGTGTTGGTTTGCACATCATCCTTCTAACATCAAGTAAGTGTTAATCATTCTTTTGATTTCACCATTGATGTGTTAATTGGTGGGTTTTGTAGAAATCCGAAATTTATGTTGCATGTTGATAATTAGTGTTAGATTATTGATAATCTAGCTAAACTAAAGTTAAAGAATGATGATTAACATCTTAGAACCCTTTGATTTTGATTATGAGAAGTTAGGGTTCATATGGTGAAAATTGGGGGTGTTTGGATCATAATGCTAGAATGTTGAATTAATGAAGATTAAGTGTTTTTAAGATGTTAGACACTTGAACAAACACCAAATTAACTTAATGATAATTTTTGAAAGAAGAATTAGTGTTAAGATTAAGTTAACGAAACTCAAGTAGGTGAGTTTGTGGTGAAAGAGGGTGTTTGGTTATGAGGATAACCCAAACGGGTCAATTTGGGTTGGAATTGGGGAAATTGAGTTGTGAACTCAATTGTAATGAAATTTTGGTATATGTTAGATTACTAAACTAGGTGTGTATGTTTAGGTAATCAAATTGTGGGTCTAGAAGGCGGAGCGGGATCTTCTAACCCGAAAGGTAAGTGCTTTTGCACTTACTTAGTTATGATGATAAATGAGTTTTATGCAATGTTGTATGTATAATGTGTAAAGTTGCATAATTTGTTATGTGGTATGAATGAGCATAAAATTGTATGCATAATTGAAGGAATGTAGTTATAGTATTTATACTATAATGGATAGATTGGTTATGGAGTTACGATCTCGTATCCTTTGGGATACGAAGTTATGGCCTACGTGCCATAATGGAAATGGATCATGTGTTGATCATAAATGAAACGGAATTATAAATGATGAAAGTAACTTGTAGGTGATATACAAATGTATGAAATCCTTAATTGACCAAATGGGTGTTAACGGGTCAAATGGGTGAAAGGTGTGAAAACAAGTTGTGAATTTTGTGGACTATGTGTTATGTGATTGTGTGCATACTTGTGATATGATAAATTATGAATGATTTAGTATGTACAATGAATGAATGTAGTTATAGTGTTAACCTATAATGGTAAAGGATCATGGGTTGATCGGATCATGTGTTGATCATAAACGAAACGGAGTTATGGCCTTGTACCATAATGGAAAAGGATCATGGGTTGATCGGATCATGTGTTGATCATAAACGAAACGGAGTTATGGCCTTTGTGCCATAATGGAAATGGATCATGTGTTGATCATAATTGAAACTTGTAGTAAGGGTGCAAGAATATGTAGCCTAAATGACAATTTGGGTGGAAACGGGTCAAATGGGTGAATGAGTGAAATAAGTAGAAATTTACTTGTTTGTTATGAATTTATCTTCATTACTAATGGTGATATGTTTATATGGTTGTAGGAAAGGCTTCGAAGTAGTCCAAGTCAAGTCCAAGGCGTGAAGGGTTCTCGTATGCATTTTGGTAATTTGGGGATTTTTGGGGAAAACCCCGTAGATGGATGTAAATTTGATACACAAATGATGTTTTAGTGTATTTACTTGTTGTTGATGTGTTTTTGGTCAAAACCCAAGTGTTGGGAATTTTTAGTGACTTGAAAAATGGAAAAAGTTAGAAAAATGGTTAAGTGCTGAAACCTGCAGAAAAACTGAAACTTTCTGTGAAAAAAGTCCCCTCGCGGGCCGCGACTGGGGTGGCACGTATGAGTCGCGGTACGCGACAACAAAAAAAAAAAAAATTTCTTGGGTTTAAGTCTTCCGCGCGTTAAAGTTTTGTTGTTTTTAAAAAGTGGTGTGTTTCACCAAGTGTCATTATCATATTTTTTCTCATCAAAATCTTCAAATTTTTCCTATTTTAAGTAAGTTTGAATTTTAAAATCTAATTATGTTAATATTTTTTTTTCATAAAAAATAATATAAAATTTAAATTCTAATTATTACATAATTAAGGAAACATCAATATAATATAAAATTTACAAGCGTATAAAGTTTAATGATTGTCGAGTATATGAAATTTACAATTCTCAACAACCCTAATTTATAATCCTCAACAACCTCATGTAATACATGAGTATATAACATAGTTTTATAACATATATATAACTAGAGGGGCATTCAATACATAAATAATTTAAAGTATACAACTATGAGAACTGAATTAACATGTATATATACTTATTATTTTTAAATGTGATATATAAAACGATATTTTTAACCTAGTCTTTTTCTTCTCTCCCACTATTTATGAATATTTTACATACATCACATCCAAATGCTTACGTGATTCTCGTAATTCTTTACTTAAAGTTAGTTATGTAATAACCATACCCTTATAATCATCTCTTAATAAATTAATACTATGTATATATAAATTATAATAGCCACGAAAATATTAAATATGAATTGTAAAGAGTGAGTGACGTGAAAAAGTCCAAAAACCATACACAAGTTTAAATCTACAAGAAACTTTGGTCGGAAATTTCGTAATAATTTATAAACACTCCACCTTTCACTTGTCGTTCTTCTATTCACCGTTCCAACTATTATTTAAATTAATTATACATTTTTGTTTTTATTTATATACAAATCAATTTATTATAGAGACAAAACATATATCTAAAAAAGATGATATATGGTTTTTTCTTTAATTCCTTTGGAAGGAATCTATCTATGTGCGACTTTTGGGAATCCATGCTCCATCCATGGTTGCATTTTTCCAACACGTATACTAACCAACTAATCGCTAATTTCAAACTCAAACTATGCATTCATATTCGTTTCCAATTCTTCAATTTAGTGTTAAATCTTTTGTAATCGAATACGCTAACTAAACAAAGATGTTTCTATCGTGCTTCCTTAACAGCCCCCCCCCCCCCACCCCGAACCCCCAACACACATACACACACAACAAACCCCTCCCTCTTTCTCTTTGTGATAGGGTTAAGCACCGGTACCTACTTTTTTATAAATTTGGTACCGGCACGGTACCGATACCATCATAAGATGAACATTTTGTAACGAGTACCAATATTGTACCGAACCGGTACCCACTTTTTCATAAATTCGGTATCGGTATTTTCGGTACCGATCTCATCCCTACTTTGTGGTAACTCGGGCTCGGCTCGTTTAACTTCTCGATTTAAGCTGTATTTCTAAGGCTCGAGCTCGGCTCGTGGGTAGTTTTTCAAGTTCGAGCTCGACTCGTTTATTATTTATTAAGTAATTTATTTATAATTATTTTATATATTTTTTATTTTAACTTTTATATATAACGTAATATATATTATTTAGTTATTTTTATTATAATTATATATATATATATCGTTATTATTTTATAGATATATATTTAAGATACTAATTAAAAAATTGTACAGACAATAGGCTCATTTAGGCTCGCTAGCCGGCTCAAGCTCGATAAGTGAATCTCGGGCTCGTTTATTAAACAAACTTATAATTAGGCTCGAGCTTGGTTTCGGGCTCGAGCTCGTTTAAGCTCGGCTCAATTCGAGCTTTTAGCCAACCGATCTCGAGTAGCTAGCGAGCCGGTTGACTCGTTTACACCCTTACTTGTGACGGTCAATAGCCATTGACTTCTCTCTAACAAATTGGTGCAGTTCATGGGATTCCCTTGCCACCTAAACGCCAAAGCCACATATTCCTCCAGAATCTCATTGCAGGTACTCTAAGCCTCTAAGGGTGTATAGAGAGTGGGTGTCAAAAATGAAATTATAATAAATCACCTAAAAAGTAAATCACACATTTTTTCATCATTTTTAGTGCTTCAAATATATAACAAATTAAAAACAAAAATACTAGATTTGTTATTTTAATAACTACAACACTATTGTCACTATGTTTGTTACAAACACCCTTAATCCAGAAATTAAATTATTTGGTGTAGTGATTTGCCTTATCTAATGGCATGATTCCATCTAGACATCATAGTGAAAGTGTATCATAATAAGTTTCTTTTTTAAAATAGCAGTATATTATATATAATAACGACCGATTAGCCAGAAGGCCGAAAATAAAAGAATTACATAAAACTTATATGTATCATAATAAGTTAACAACTCGTTATATGTATTCCCCAAAGGATTTAATTTATATACAACCAAAGAAATTTATTTAACAATTCTACTTTTGCATTCTAAACACTTTATATATATTTTTTTTGACGTAATTTATCATATTTTAATTTTGCTATAGTTTCGAATACTTCGGAAATATCGAGAATCTTATAAAAAATAACCCGAACTGATAAACACCTAACGTTAACTAACTATCATTCCTAAACCAACTTCTCACGTGATATTCGGTCATTTTAACCATAAATAATCAAAATTCTAAAACAAGTATCAGTTTTAGGGAACACTCAAAATTGATGTTTAAACTCACATCCAAACACCCCTCTAGCCATTATCTCATTATTTTCTACTTTTCAAATACACTAATTGCAATAAAGATGATTACCTTACCCGTGAGATTAAAAGAAGATATCCATAGATAATTAAATTGAAAATAATTTATAATACTAAAAAAAGATTATTAATTTATGGCAACTGTTTTTTCCTTAAATTTGAAACATCATCCAGATTACTGCTATTCTCTTCATGTTCATCACAAGAACAAGCTTCATCAGTGATCCCACTCGAACCGGAAGACGTTGAAACCGGCATCAAATTCAGATCCGTTCTTCGTTTCTTGTTCGCCGCCATGAAATCGTAGAAAATTGGCTTCGTTTCGACCGATTTACAATCACTAATGTTCCCAATAATCTCCCCTCCTTTATCTTCATCCTTCTTGTTGGCATTACTTCCTCTTTTCTTCAAGAAAATCCTGCAAATCACCCAATTTTCCGTACCCTGTTTCGAAAAAACAAATCATTACTTAGTCGAGTTTATTATCTATTATAGTTAAATTTATTTAATTTATTATTTATATTTAAGGTTTTTTTTGTTAGTCATTATTCTATCTCTAGTTTAAATATCAGAATAGTTTTCAACTTTTTATCCCTATCATTAGTTGGTTAGATTTCTATAAAAAGAAATATGGTTTTTAGTTATTTAAAACAAACAAAAAAAATATATCATTCATCAATATTGTAGGAAATTCGGAAAAAACCTGTGTTGGGTTCTTGGGTTGTTGGCTTGCGAGTCGGTACTCGTGCATGATCCAATCGGTCCGTGACCCATTTGGGGGTTTTCCCCTGTAAAACACGAGCGTTTTCTTCATTCCCACAACTTGATTGTTCTTCGAAGTGATGATTTGTTTATCTAACCCGGTTGCTTTCCAATACCCGGATAAAGTAGCCCGATTCGATCGGTTCCCATTCGGGTATTTGACTTCCTTTGTGCTAAAAAAGAACCTTTCTTGCTCACAATCACCTAAATCAAAAAGACATAAATGAATTAATCAAACCTCTACTTAGTTACAACGGATAAATTGGTCATTTTTATTATTATTATATTTTTTTTGGAAAAAACAGACGATTATTTATATTTTTATAAGTTGTTTATTTATATTATTTGATATTATCTCTTCTATAAACAGTAAATTGTATTTAACACTAATTTTATGATTTTATCTTTATAAATAGTGATTAATAAAACATAATTAAAATCCTAAAAAAAATTAAAACCAGCCTATCACTAATAGAATGCCTCTAAACCGTTATTTATATTTTTTATGTTATTTATAAATTGGTTATATTTTTATAAATAGTGATCAACAAAACATAATTCACCTTTGGTGAATTTTCACAAATCCTTGAAAAAAAAACTGTCGGATCCAACACAGTTGGACCCGACAGTTTTAACAAATTTTGACCGAACCCGTTTTTTAAACCAGCCGGAATAAATGCGAATCGAAATTATACCCGGCAACTCCCACGGATCATGCTTGCAAACTTCAACTTCAGAGATGATGGAGGCAGGCAGAGGGAAAGATTGTACTTTACGCTTCAAGTATTGTACAATCAGTTCTTCATCAGTGGGGTGGAATCGAAAACCAGGGGGCAATCTTAAAACACCATTTTTGACGAAATTAAGCTTTTCCATATCCCAATTTTTGAAGAACAGGGTGTTTGAATTGAAACAGAGGAGTTGGTTATTAATTTAAGAATCCATATTGAAAAATTGGGGATTTAGTTGAAATTGAGAAGATAGAAGAGTGGTGGGGGTGTTTGAAGGAAAGTGAGGGTTCTTTATAGTAATGGAGGAAGAAGGAGACCGGAATGAGGACGAAAACTCTGTTTGGCGTAAACTAGATTTTTTTTTTTTTTTTTTTGTGACCGACATCACCTAGATGTTCTAGGATAATTGAGTTTTCTCGGGCGGGTCAACACCTAGAACATCTAGGGCAGCCCACCCCAGAAGGAACCCCCAAATGGGTAAACCCCCTGACCTGGCCGCAGACCCATTTTTTTGCTGTGGCTAGGATTCGAACCCAAGACCTCCACTATGGAAAGTCTTGGGGCTACCATTACACCAAATGACCAACGGTACGTAAACTAGATTCAATTGCCTTCACTCCTTTGACGGAAATGTTTTATTTTATTTTATTTTAATGTTTAAAGTTATAATGATGAGTTAATTGTATAAATGTCCTCTATAGTTTGATTAAATTACATGTCTGGTCTCAGATTTAAAAAACGGTAAACTTAGATCAAATGTTTATTATCTGGTTGTGCTTTTAATCCTTGATATTAATACTGGTTAATTTTTTAATGAAAATTATCCCGTATGTTATCCATGTGACTTACGATTGCAAATTTAACCCTAAAAATTAGTTAAAATTAATAAAAATCTGTGAAAAAATAGTTAAAAAGTAATATTTTTATGGATTTTTATATTCATAGATTTTTGCTCTCCTTTTTACTGGTTTTAAGAGTTAAGTTTGCAATTGTAAGTCATGTGGATGACACATTAGTTTTTTTTTAAACTATGGGATATCCACGTGACTTACGATTACAAACTTAACCCTAAAAATAAATTAAAATCAATAAAAATATGTAAAAAACAGTAAAAAAAGTAATGATTTTATGGATTTTTATTAATATTCATAGATTTTTACCCATTTTTTTACTGATTTTAAGTCATTTATAGAGTTAAGTTTGCAAATCGTAACTCACGTGAATGACACATGGGCTAATTTTTTTTTTAAATAACAATTATTAACGTCAGGAGTTAAAGGCGCAACATATCACAAATATTTGGGTTAAGTTTGTAGTTTTAAAAACTAGCCCATCATGTAATTTGATTAAACCACTGGATCATTTATACAATTAACTCTATAATTATATAGTTTGTAATTTTTAAAACCTGACCAATCATGTAATTTGATTAAACCACATGGTTATTTATACAATTAACTCTATAATAATTATATAATTAGTTTTGCTTTCTTTTATTTTAAATAAATAAGCTTATTTGAAAAGAAATTTAATAATCGGATTTAACATACCTTTTAGTTATTTATGTTGATTAGTACTAGGAGAGTTCGATTTTTCTTAACGTTTTAAGGGCGTTTGGTACGCTGAAATTGAATTTTAATTTTTTCTTTTGTTTGATTTGCATAACTTACGAACTTTAAGGTTGATATATTTGATTAGAGTATAACCTAAATTGTAATCGGAATCACTTAAATTTCTTTAAATAGAAAAAATCAACTTTCTTTATAGATAAGAAACAATTTCAGAAAAAATATTAGAATGTTTCGCTTCTTCACTGTCATCGCCGCCGCTATCATGGCTGCAACGACCCTATTCTGTCGTTGCTACGTTCTTTCTTCTTTAGTGAACTAAAAACCAAACATAGTTATTTTGTCAATCGAATTTATCACAAAATTTAATTCTTTTGACATATTTACATTTATCAAATTGCATCTCCTTTAAAATATCAGTTTCAAATTACATTCCTTCAAATTTTAACCTTTTGACATATTTTAGTTGTTTTAAAATAATTATTTAAACCAAACGTCTTTAGAATGCAAGAATAAAGATCATGTAACATATTCAAAATGAAATCCCAAACGTTCTTTATTTTACATAAAGAATGTTTGGGATTTCATTAAGAGGTAAGGTTAAAATTAGTGTTCTGAAATATTTTTATGTCTAAAATTTGTAATTCTTTAATCAATATATAAAACATAACTATAAAGCTTTATACTATTGTAATAAAAATATTTTTTTCTAAATAAAATAATTTAAAAGTTGTGTATATTAAATAAAAAGTAAGAGAATTTTGTTGTTTCAATAACCAAGTATTCAAACACAATATCTTTAAAACTATATCATATGATTATGGTAAGCATTTATAAAATAAAATATCAATGAAGGAAAGAAAACAATAAGGAATTATGAATGTTGTTGGTAGTTAACTTTGGTAGTTAATAAAGAATTGAAGTTTTAAGAGAGACGGGCGGTGAGGTTTGTTTCACTTGGGTTGAGTTTTACAATGAAATACGAAATTCCAAACACAAACCACTCAATCACTCCAATTGACCAATTCTTAATCTCAATTATGTGAAATCATAAATATATTTATTCTTTTAGAGTTCTTATATGATATGATGTAGGGTTAAAAAAGTATGGAATTTATTATTTTATAAGATAGTGATATACTTCTATAGCTATATCAACATATAAACTACAAGTGTAGTTACATGGTTATGTATAAACTTTAACTTGTATATTCCTTATCGAACGTAGAATATAATGAAATAAATGAGTTAAAGTGAATATTGGACCATTGTCTCACGTAACGTCTGATTATATGGGTAATTAAATGTTAACATGGCTATAGCGTTATCACATCTCATAAAATGACATGTTTCATGATTTTCAAGGTGAGGAGTTAAATCAATCCATTAAACTTAGACTTTTTATTTACTTGTAGTTAAAAATCACTATACTAACCATTTGCTAAGTATTGCCAAATTTTATGACAAAACTTTAGGTGAAAACGCAATAAGATCATGTTTTGACTTATTATGTTGTTTTGGATTCAAGTTTGCTAGATATAAAATATTTATAGAAACAATGTCGGATTAATAAATCTTCATGAAAATCTAGTTGATTTTTAACTTAGATAAATATCATGTTAAAAACTCAACCTTTTATAGTTAACAGAAAAAATTAGTGAAAATTTTAAGTTCAAAGCTCAACTAGTATAACTTACATGTTTAAATCACATTATTAGTATTTGAACTCGATAATCAAAAGTTGGTCTTGTGAGTGATGAACCCGCTTGAAAGTTGAGATAGTGTCTAATCGAAAATTAGACCATATTAAATAAAAAAAGGGATAAAAATAAAAAAAAATTGTGCGAACTTTATTGTAGAAAAACAGATAAAAATTACAAATTTTTTTTTATAAAACTTAATGTATCAAGTGGGTTAAAAAAATAATATTTTTAACCTGTAAACTCATATTTTTAAGGAGTTTTACCCGTCTATTAGTAAAGGGTATGAGTGTTTGAGGAGGATTAAATGTTAATTGTCCTACATGCCTCCAAAACGAAGCCAAATTCTAAATGAAATTGGTGCCCTCATTTTCATGATTTCCTTGTCTCACTATCTTGGATCATATTTCTGAATATGCCACATTTAGCTACAATTTATTCACTTTCAAAACACTTGTATTTCCCTTTATGCTTTATTTTCTTATCATTTGCTAATCATCATAATTATTTAAATTAAAACCGCTATTTAAATTCCATGTGTTTCAAGTTTCACAACCATCAAGTGAATTTTTTTGCTATGATAATTTATTTAACCTTGCATATTATCACCTCAAACTTTTTTTAAGCATACACGAAAGAGATTCAATTTGATTAGAATAAACTTGTCTTATCTTATGTAATAATTTTTTAAGCTTGAGTTCGGCTGTGGCTCAACACGTTTATTATTTATTAAATATTATTAATTCTATATATCTATAATTATATATATACATAACAGAACATATATTTTTTACTTATTTCAATTTAATTTTATATATAATAATTTTATTACGTAATTATATAGTTATTACATAGAAAATAGCTATTTTTGTATAAGTCAGCTCACAAGCCTAATTAAGCTCGTTATGTCAGGCTCGTGCTCGAATTATTTATTATTTTTTTTTGAACGGCAACGCTAGATATTCTAGGATAATTGGGTTTCCCCGTGGCAACACCTAGAACATCTAAGGCACCCACCACAGGAGGAACCCCCAACTATAATTTAGTCTCAAACTCGCTTAAAACGAGCTATTAATGAGCCAATATATAGTAACTCACGGGTTCCTTTACTAATTACACACCTAAATTTGATAAATATTTTTTAATTTCTTTATAAATTAATGTATTAAATAAACTGTAATGAAAGGAATAAACATAAATGTATAGGTTAGGTTTAATTAGTTGGAAAATAAGAAATTTGTTCTTGGATGAATTAAAGAGGCGAGTGCGTAGTGCCGTAGTGGGGTGGGTGAAACGAATGGTTATATAGTGGCAAACGGCAGGTCCCAGAAAAAAAATGAATAGGGAAAGGGATCAAAACAAATTTATTTAAATACAAAATAATTAAAACAGTGATATTTTTTATATTAAATGGAGATTATTGGGTTTGAGGATGGTTATGGATGAAAACATTGAAATCTTACCTATTGTGTACAAAGTGGGCAAGACAAAGAATGGGGATGTTTGGACTGTAAACTGAAGAATGAAAGGTAGACAATATATAGAGAGTCTAGTTAGGTTAACCTAACTAAATGAGCTAAATAATGTCTAATACAAATAAACCATATATGCTAACATCCATCTCAAACTCACAATGTGATGACAATAAGTATTGAGAGTTTGTCACACAAGAAACGAAACCATGAATCGGATTGAGTCTTTGTAAAAATATCAACAATCTGCAAAGTTGACGAAACATATGGTAGCGAGATGGTTCCAAGTTGAAGATGGTGACGAGTGAAATGACAATCAATCTCAATGTGTTTTATTCGTTCATTAATCTGGGTTCTTTGCAATCTACGTCGCACTTTTGTTGTCACAATTCAAGGGCGTGTGCTGAGAAACGTCAACACCCATTTTGCAAGAAACCAATGTAACTAAATAATATCAAAAGTAGTCAAAGCCATATCACGATACAACATCATGTTTGTCACTTTTTCATCAATTCATACATCATTTTTTGGGTATTGAGGTTGCTCAATCTGAGAATGATGGTGTTCCAGGTGAGAGAGGGATCAAATCCTATGTATGAGTCTCATAAACAGCAGTAAACTTCTCAGCCATAACATCCTGCCAAAGTGGGTAAAAAACAACCTCTCTATAGGACTCACGTTCATACATACGATGAACATTAGCAATAAAATAAGAAAACAAAGCAGAGTACAAGGAGTATGCAAATCTGGAAGTGTGGTCGGCTTACGAGTACGTGTAGACTTACGTAACGGAGGTGCTGCCTTAGCAGACGATGGGAAATCTGTGGTGTCAGCCTGCGGTGGAGCAGTCTTTGGCGTAAGTTGAACATGACCATTACCCAATGATGTGATGGCATCAGAAACGGGGTCAGTAGATGCAATATCATCAATATCTATGTTGAAAGGATCAATAGCCCGGATATATAACTATGTTATGCCTTGTGACTGAGGCGTAATAAAGAAGAACAAAATATGCCATAGAAAGGTGACATGTCTCGAAACATTCAATTTCTAGCTTTTTAGATCAAAGCAACGATAACCTTTGTGACCTTTAATAATGCATAGTTTGTGATTTATTGGTAATTAACAAACGAAAGTTATCAAATATAAAATTGTTTGAACTTTTCTAGAGAGTCGGAGGTCTCACTGGGAGCAAACTCTCTATCACCCTCCCCAAACACTATAAATAGCCCTGTTGTAAATGCGAATTTACTAGGTATGTTTGTTTGTTTTAATTTTTCTAGATATTCGTGCAACAATGATACTTTGAACTAGAGGGGCACAAACCGGTTTTTTTTCGGATCCGAACCGGTTCGGTCAACGATGGTCAATGATCGGATTCATTGGAACCGGTTCCGGATCGGATCCGGTTAAGGGAGTGGAGAGTTGGAACCTATTGGGACCGGACCGGACAAAAAAAACCGGTTCCACCGGATTTTTTTATAAAAAAAAATTAAAAAATTAACAAAGATACACTATAAAATACATGTTTTATTTATTTTTTAGTTTTTTTAAGTGATTTAACAATTGTTCATACAAAAAAATTACAAAAAACATAATTGAATCACAAAATATATATTATTTATTATGACTCGTTATTCGTCGTCTACTCGTCTTAGTCTTCGTAACATCGGTTTTCAATCTTCTTCGCTTGAGATACGTTGGGCTTCATCATAAGCTTGTTCTTCGTCAGAAAGTGGATTCGCCGCCCCTTGTTCTACTTCGAATTCATGTATTTCTTGTTCAATGTCAAGCTCGCCTTCTAGTTTTGCAACATGTTGTACACGTTCGGCGGCATCCAAATGGTCCTTCAAGCAAATACACATCTCCATAGATTCCGGTGTAAGCCTCGTTCTTCGAATAGATAAAACCCTGCCACTAAGAGAAAAAGCAGATTCCGAAGCTACCGTGTAAGCTTGGACGGTTAGTAGGTCACGGGCCATTACGGCTAGAACGGGATATTGAGATTCCCTTCCTTGCCACCAACTCAAGATATCAAAGTTTTCAAACTCTTCGGATCTTAGAGTTGAAATAAAGTCGGTTGCTTGATATCTTCCAAGCTCGCTACTTGGTGTGCTTCCACGAGCTCGTTTAGTATTTTCGTTTCTTAAAGTGTTAAATAAATTTAGCATCGGGTTCCTTGAACTACTAGAACTTGAACCCGAACCCGAACCCGTTGATTCACGTATGTTTGATGGATCACCACTTCCACCATATTTGCGTAAATAATAATCAAACATATTATTAAAAGCCGAATTGAAATCCCTTATTGCATTTGATTCAAAATTTGGGTCTTCCTCGAACATATTTAAATCATCTGATATTGATCCAATTAATGTTTCAACATCGGTTACATTAATCGTTTGGTTTAAGGCGGCCGAACATGTAACAACGGCCGGCATTTCCGAAAAATATTTTTTAAATTTAGCTTTCATAGGTTTTACCATTTTTTCAAAAATAGGGCCGTGATATTCAAACTCTTTTAATTTATTACATATTAAGTATAATTGTTGAAGTATTAGCGAAGACGTGAGATAATAAACTCTCGATAAACATGTAGTTACAGTTTTAAAAACCTCAAGCAATTTAGTTAATTTCTCGATCATATCCCAACTTATATTATCAAAATTTTGTGAACAACGTTTCTTTTGTACAAGTTCATCATAGAAATGTTTTAAAGTAACTCTTTGCCTTAAGGCCGATTCAAACATTTTCCATGTCGAGTTCCATCTAGTAGGTACGTCCCAATTCGGACCTAAAAAGATGGAATTCATTTGTTGGCACAAGTTTCTATAGTTTATATATCTTTTTTTGCTTGTGCTAAAAACTTCACGTAACATCACTTTAAAATTTTCTTTTACGTCTCTTATTTCTTGGACGTTTAGACCGTCTTGCACAACCAAGTTAATGATGTGTGCAACACATCGACTATGAAAGAAAACACCGTTACAAGGCGGTTCATATTTTATTTTTAATTTTTCCATCGCGTTTGTGTTATTTGAAGCGTTATCAAAAGATATTGCAAATATTTTTGGTTGAATTTTATAAGTTTGAATGACGGAGTCTATAATATAAAATAAGTTTTCACCGGTATGTGGATATCCAAAATAATCAAACGCAATCGTACACTTCATCATTTGCCACGACTCCGATTGAACCCAATGTGCGGTAACGCAAAGGTACGATTCGGGTAAACCATGTGGAGCGGACCAAACGTCCGTTGTTAAGTTAATGCCGGTATTTAAATTTTCAAAACATAAAATTAATTCTTTTTTAGGTCTTTTCCACATTTTTAAACAATCTCTTTTCAAAGTAGAACGACTTACATTTGTGTAACTCGGTTGAAGCGTCTCTTGTATCATCCTCGTCAAGCGCGGATTATCAAAATGATTAAAAGGCAAGCCTTCTTGAATGACGAAATGTGTCATTCTCTCACGAACCCTCTCGACATTGTATTGTCAAACTCCTCCATCTCTACCAATTTGAGTTTGATCTTCACCTTGAGTGTGTTTTGCGTGACTACCAATATGTTTCCTCAAATTGCTATTTCCCGCAGCACCCAAAATTTTACCACAACGTTTGCAACGAGCCTTTTGCGAACTGTTCGACATTTCGCATAAATCGAAATAAGCCCATATCTATTGGTTTCGGGAGCAAGGAAGTACTGTCACCACCGTGACATCGCTAGTAGAACCACCAACCGAATTTTGAGTGCTTGCGGAAGCGGAAGCCATGAGAGCGTTTTTTTTTTTTGCGTAAAGCAAGCGTTTTTTTGCGTTTTGGGAGCGTTTTTGAGTTTTGAGAGCTAGAATGTTGTGGTGAACTAACCCATACACCCAATACCTATTTATACTAAGTTTCAAGCCTCAAAAACAAAAAAAAAACGGCCATATTAACGGCTATATAGCCGTTTTTTTTTAACCCAACGGCTAGAAACGGTTCTATTTTGTCCGGAAAAAACCGGTTCCAAAATGTCCAATTTTTGTCCGATTTTTATCCGGTCCGTCAAAAACTCCTAAACCGGTTCTGGATCCGCCGGTTCTTAAAAAATCCGGACCGGTTCTAAAAAAACCGGTTCTAGCCGGATCCGGTTTCAAATAATCCGTTGGATCGGATTCGAATCCGGTTCTTTTGAGCACCTCTACATTGAACACAAGAATACCCAAGGTAAATTATTGTATATACCCACACATTACATTTTAAACTATTACATAATTTTATAAAACTTATACTTTGATAGTTTGTAATTCAACAACAACACACTCACGAATTGAGTGAAGACAAAAATAGGTAAAAGAACAAAAAAAAAACGTATCTTGGACAGTAATTGATAATGACGAGTCCAATTACTAAGTACATACCGACCATACAAACAATCTCACTAATTTGGAATGCCAGACCATCAGTTGTCAAAAATGACAATTTCGAGCATAACGTGTGAAGTTGTTTTAGTCTCGTGACGGTTGACTCCAAATGATCGTAGTCATTGGTTCATTGCTTAAGCCTTCGGTTAATAACATATATAGTTTATCCATCTTCTCTTAAAAAACATGTGTATCTTAAAAGATAACAAATCTACACCATTAATCTTTCAATGACTTACTTGACAACAGAGGAAATTGTTTAAATACATACAAATTTTATTAAATGTATATAGTGAATGAGATTGCTATGGGTTAAAACATGTTCAAGTTAAGATCGGTAAGAACATGGGCGGAGGATATAAAGGGCCCGAGGGGCCACGCCCCCTCCCCCCCCCCCCCGATTTTTCGCTCAGAAGTGTTAATATATACGTATTCGGTCGATTTTTCGCTCAGTAGTGTTAATTTATATGTATTCGACTGAAAATTTTATAGTTCCGGCCCCCCCTTTATGAAAAAAATTCCCGGCCCCCCTCTGCGAAAATTTTCAAGCTCCGCCACCGGATAGGAATGTTATGATTCATAACCAGATGAGAATAAATTTGGAGAGTTTTTAAATATTTCATCTTTTAGCTAATTTTCTTTTAATTGATAATTAAATAAATATAAAATTGAATCATGTGTGCATTTTCTTTTTTTGCTGATTTGAGAATTCTAGAAACATAAGTTAGTGTTTATGTAAAAGAAACGTCATACTTTTGGATGTGTTTGCGGCTAAAATTTTCCCACTTTCTTTTTTATTTTTTAAATAATAAATATAAATAAAAAATTGTTTAGGAGAAGTTTGCGTGTGGGAGTAGAAGAGAACGAGAAAAGATAGAAACGTCAAAGCCTGCAATTATTCCTTTTACTAACCATTATATTTCCCTTTAATAATTTAATCTTTTTTAAATAAAAGATATGACTTATTATTCCTATTTAAATTAAAAATATAATCTATACTATATAATAAATAAAAAATTTCATGTCACGTGTCACATTTATATTTATTCTATCATTTTTTTTTCGTCTTTCTTTTATTAAATACACATTTATCTATTAATAATAATATATTTTTAAAAAAAATATTAATTATATTAATAAAACATATTTAATTTAAATTATCATTTATTATAAGAAATTTTAAAATCTAATTATATAATTTTTGTTTGCAATCAAATAGTAAACGGATGTCAAATTATATTAAATATTAGTTAACGTATTTTCAAAAACTAATTATATATTAACTTTTACATATTTTGAATTTTGTTTTGTATCCTTAGTATATGTAATACATTTTTACACCTTTAAAATATATACATAAAAATTTAAGAATTTTATATATGATATTTTTCACCCCATGTGTAGTACACAGGGTTATAAGCTAGTATAATATAAACCTATATCTTATTAAGTAAACTGAAATTAACACTTACAAAATTATATATTTATTTCATACAAAAATATAACAAAAATTATTAAGTGATTTGAAGTTTTTTATATAAACCTAGACTACATACACCAGTAGTCTCTGTAAACGAATTCGTAAATGGGATCAAATCATTATTAGTATGTTTAAAAGTTCTAATAGACTATAATTTACAATAACAATGAAATATTTTTATATGTTTTTAGTTAAAAAAAGATAAAAATAAAAGTGGATACGCCTCTAAAATGTGTCTTTAATATTTCTGTGTTTCCATGTTTAAAGGGAATAGGGGGGTCTTTTGATTTGAAGGTGATGGTGGAGTAATAGTTTAATAAAAGGAAGTGGTTAAATTCAACTCTTTAAAGGGGTTGCCCTTCTTTGAAGCATACCACATTGACCTTCATTGCTTTTTATAAAAAGGCTCACATGTTTTACAAAACTAAAAGAAAGGTGTACACGTTCAGAGTCCCTAGAGAAAGGCTTGAAAGGTCCTAATAAGGCTTGAACACCGTGGAAGGTCCCCGTACAAGGCATGGACATCTTGTAAGGTCTATAAGCCATGTAGGATTCTCTATAAGCCTTGAGGAAAGGTTGGTACGCCTTGTACACAACATATTATACCCTAATGTATACGAGGATGCATAGTTTTCGTTCGTGAAGAACTATATGCTCTAGGAGAGGATCAACATGCCTTGGAATGTTATGTAAGACCTAAGAATACACCATATAGTTGGAATCATATGGTTAAGTAAATAAAATCTAAAGTTTTTTAAAGTTAAAATCATGGTAATGTAAAAAAGGTAAGGACTTATGAAAACACTCAATGAATCAAATTTGGGACATATAAAGCATGTCATGACTTTAGTAAAGTCTAAAAGTGCTTCATTGTTACAAGTGGAGGCATTATAAAATGAAAAAGTGGACTCTTTGTAAATAGGTGCATGTATTTTTTAATCTTGATTCGGAATTCGTGTGTAATGGTCTGTAAAAGTTGTGTATTTCATTATTATACATATAACCTATCTAAATTACTTGCTAATATACAAATATAGGTAAAAATGGCTACTATCTATATATTATTCTAATAATAATAATAATAATAATAATAAAAAAAAGGGTAGACAATGATAGGCTTAGCATTTTCATTGAAGAATAATTAAAGCAAAAGGAGTTGCACAAACTAGAAAATGTTAATATAATGGTTGAATAACAATTATTATTATAATGAGAAGATATAAACAAGATTATTACTATAATAATATATATTTCAATCATTCAAACATATTGGCCTTCTCTTTTTCCATTCTATTAGGTTATCATTTGATAATGGCTAATGGCTATGTTTCAACTCACATACTTTGTGCCTTGCCAATATTTAATTTCTAACTTCTTTAAACATTTTTTCCTGCAAAATAATGTCTTATGCCATATATATATTTTTTTATATCAATGCTCATATTAATCAAGTTTCTAAGCATGCTATAATTGTTAAACTTAATTGAACCATACAAGTAAAGTGTTCCTTTCAAATAGAAGGCAAAACTTATGTTCATGTGTTTTAATTTTATAATATAGTAGTTGATTAAAATTGCCTTTCTTTTAATTTCATTTTAGCCTTTGGCTACGCGTACCTAATAATTTCTCTTTTTAACATCCTATGATCAATTCTATGTTTTCAAGGTTGTATGCTACTGAAGGCTTACTAAAAACTAGGAATCCGAACTTAAATAATTTTAAGTTGAACTTACGCTTAAATAAGAGTTCATGAATATAGAACCCAATCTCAACTTATATAAATATAATACTATTCATATAATATAATGTTTGATAAGAAAATAAATATAAATTAAATAATATATGTTTATATAAAAGGAATCATATAAATAAATCATAAATAAGTGAATACTAGCCTTGTAATATTACTCGAAGTTGAGATCTAGTTTTAAACATACGACTTAAAAAGTCATGCTTGGTCACAAACTTTTTATCAAATAAAACAAACAAAACTCGAGTTTTACTTGTCAGGTTCTCATTTACTCCGATAAATCAGCAACTCTAAAACGAACTTTCTTAATCATGTGCTAATTGTCCTCGTGGTTTTTGTAACATTTTCTCTTTTTTGGATTTAGACTTCATACCTATGATGCACGTATATTTTAGGTCTCGTATCTTACCGAAACAAACTCTCTTAAAAGTGTAAGAGACGTAAAATATTTATAAATGAGGTGAAGAAGAAATCAATTTAAAATAGTGAGTAAACTGCCATTTTCGTCCCTGTGGTTTGGTCAAAATTGCCACTTTCATCCAATAGTTTGTTTTTTTGTATCTGGGTCCTCATGGTTTTAAAATATTGCCATTTTCATCCTCGTGGTTTTAAAATATTGCCACTTTCATCCAGTCAGCTAACACCGTCCGTTTTTCTCAGTTAAATGAGGGGTATTTCAGTCCTTTTACTTATTTGTTTTATTTTTTCATCTTTTTTACTCTCACTTTTTAATCATCCCCAATTTAACCTCTAATTTAATCATCCACCTGCTGGCCTTCTTCCTCTTTTCCTGACCAGTTTCCGACGAGCACCACTGGAACACCTCCGTCGCTTGTTTCTATGATTAAAAAGTGAGAGTAAAAAAGATGAAGAAATAAAACAAATATGTAAAAGGACTGAAATACCCCTCATTTAATTGAGAAAAACGGACGGTGTTAGCTGACTGGATGAAAGTGGCAATATTTTAAAACCACGAGGATGAAAATGGCAATATTTTAAAACCACGAGGACCCAGATACAAAAAAACAAACTATTGGATGAAAGTGGCAATTTTGACCAAACCACAGGGACGAAAATGACAGTTTACTCTAAAATAGTGGTAGTTTGCTTTATTTTGAGGTAGTTGCTTAAAATAATATATCATATTTAGTTAGATATTTATTATGATTAAAAATACAACGTAATACAAGTTAAGTTCCTCCAAACAAGCAAACATAGATACGTAAGCTTGAATTAACTACACTCCCCACCGCAAGCATGTGACATGATACAACTCTCTATTTAATTCATTTGATTGCCCTTATTTATTCCTATTTTCTTTAATAATTCTTTTAGGTATCCAAAAACCTATATAATTTAACTAAATTTTATATATTTTTTTTAAAATTTATCTTTTAATTTGTTTTAAGCTCTCACATCTCATTCTTTATCTATATATTTATCTCACTCACAAACACTTATTGTACTGTTTTTTCTCTTTCCTAAATATTCACAAAAAATATAGAGTGATTAAAATGATTCTCTATATTTAGAAAATCTCTATTTATTAAACCATAAAATTTAGAGATAGAGATCCTGATACAGGTGTAAATATAAGAAAACTCTAAATAATAGAGATAGGGATGGATATAGAAATATTGATGTGAATGCTCTAAAGGGAGAGAATCATATATTAACTTATATTGTATTATTAGCGGGAAGGTTGTAAACGAAACAAACAAGAATGAATGTGGTTTGTTCGTGTTTATTCATTTAAATTTAACCGAATAAATTATGAAAATGAATATTTAAACGAACAAAACTTTTTATTCGTGACCGTTTGTTAAAAACCATATTTGTTTGTGTTTGTTCATTTAATATATAAACAAACGTGTAGATGAAAAAAAATTATATAAAATAGTTTTAAAAGAAAATATTAAAGATAACTATATAAGGGTAGGGTTAATGAAATGAACTAATACAAAGTGATGTTTGTTTGTGTTCATTCATTTACATTTAAGAGAACAGAAGAACAAATATGAACCTTTTAATGAATAGATTTTTTTTTGTGTTTTTTCGTTAAGAAAACATATATATTTGTTCAATGTTTGTTCGTTTAATATATAAAACGAACGTGTAAAGAAAAAAAATCATATAAAATATAGTTTGTAAAAACATATATTTAATTAGTAATCTGTCAGTAATCCCCAATTAGAGGAGGTCAAAGAGTCTACTAAATCGAGCCAGGTCACTTCGAATCTAACCTAATTTGAGGTTTAACAAGCAAACACTACTATTTGTTAGTTGTATTTTTCTTTTTCTTTATGCACTTTTGTTTGTGAAAAAACATGTTTGTGTATATAAATCCAAACAACGTACATGGAGTGTACTTTTATACGATGTAGTGTAAGCAAGAGTAGAGGTGGGGACACCTAGGTTTCGTGAAAAACAACATTAACAAAAATAGAAAAAATTATAATAAAGAAAATAAAAAGAAAAAGAAACGTATTGGTATGGTGAAGAATGGGGATTCACTTTTGTGTTTGGACATGAGAACACGATACCTCTATCTCTATGCACCTTCCTTTTCATGTTGATTCCACCCCTCAACCAAAATCATCTTTATTTCGATTTTATCAAGATTCTATACTCTTTTTACCTTCTAAGGCATTTTTGTACTCAAAATATTATGTTTATATACACACTCGATCGACTTTAGTGTTTTGCATTTTGGGTAAAAGACACGCAAGATGTCGAAAGGTTGAACTCGTGTGATATAATTAGTCCGAAAAGTTGTATTTTAAATTTCTTGTGATGATAGATGATAAGTGCTTTAAAATTCAAATCTTTACCCTTAGATTAAAGATATCCTAAATTTGGTTGGATTACCCTTTTGTGGAATTGTTGGAAAATTGAGGAGCGACGAAGCATTTTTAGCTATTAAACTATCAGATTTAAGCAATATGTTATTTGTTTCAACCAGATAAACCTATTACTGTGTAAGGCCCCAAACCCGGGAGGCCTCACTTGTTGGATTTACTCATTCACAAACAATTATTAAACTTGAATATCAAATAACGCAGCGGAAAATTTCATTAAAACATACTCATAACATTGTTCAACATGCGGAAGCGTAACATAGTCTAATACATAAACATAACATAAATTAATCATAACGGGATGCCAGTCTTCATATCATCCGGGTAACTCTTCTCGTTTGCCAAGCATCACCGTCCATCACCCATACATGCCTTAACCTGAATGTGCATACTAAAAAGTCAGCTACGCTGGTGACTTCTAGATTTACATAAAACCTTAACATAAACATTTTGCCAAAAACATAACATACATTTGTTTAACAAAAGCGTACGTAAAACATGCAATAACTTAACATCACCGTAACATAACATCATAACATAAGTCAACATGAACCGAATCTGCGTCTTCTCGTAACCGTCAATTCCATACATCGCATACTGGCGGATGAACTTAAGGCTCGTTACCTCTAAGTCATCCGTCACACAGGTCCCCTAAGGCTCGTTACCTCTAGGTGGACCAAACATATGTCTCCTAAGGCTCGTTACCTCTAGGTAGACCAAACACACGTCTCCTAAGTCTCGTTACCTCTAGGTAGACCAAACACACGTCTCCTAAGGCTCGTTACCTCTAGGTAGACCAAACATACGTCTCCTAAGGCTCGTTACCTCTAGGTAGACCAAACATATGTTTCCTAAGGCTCGTTACCTCTAGGTAGACAGAACATAACTTAGGCACTATTTCCCCGCAAGGAATAGTACCTTCCATCGGGATCCCGGTAATCCCATGGGTGACCGTCGTCACCCCATCATCAACCAGTTGTACAACCGTTAGCCAGCCACAAAGGCCCCCCGTAAGGTCAGGCCAATACATACATACATACATACATACATACATACATACATACCTTAGCTCCCGTAGGAACTCGTGGCAGATTCGTTCATTCGTGACTTTCATAAAACCTTTACCTCATTTTAGTTAAAGCATTAGTACGTTTTATTAAACAAAACATATCGTTTCGTAAACCTCATTTCAAACATCATTCTGTATGTATGCACACCAGCCCAAAAACATTATATAAAACATTTAAAAGAGGGCTTCTAGAACTCACCTGATAAGCTAATCTGGGTTTGTCCTAAACAAAGGTCCCACTACATCACTTCCGATCTGAATTGATTAGTTAAATACACATCAGACCAAATCCCGACTCTAACGGTTTACCTTCTAAACATACCGACTTTACCTAATCAGCCTGATGCCTGTGCACTTAGCAAGTGCGTAGGGACTTGTTCTTGCGTACTTAATAAGTGCCCAGACTTTGCTTCATCCGTACTTGATAAATACGTAGTACCTGCTTCATGCGTACTTGATAAGTACGCAGGATCCTCTTCTTGCATACTTGGTAAGTACGCAGGATCAGCTTCATGCGTACTTGATAAGTACGCACGAACTGCTTCCTCGCAAAAACCCTAACTTTCGCCTTCGGGTCTGATCACGTCAAGATCCCGAACTTGTTTACTTCAAAACGTTTGTTTTTCATTAAGGAACCCAAATATATGTTTTCCTTCCAATTTCAGCCGTAAAAACGTTACATTTTCATCCAAAACCCGAAAAACCCAAAAAACGAACAAAAACTCAGATTTAGGCCAAATCGTTACCTGAATCAAGTTTCTGATCCGGAGGTTCTTCTCACGAGCTCTGAAGCAACACACTTCTCAAATCTCGGGTTGATCCGCCAACTTTCTCTCTCTATGGTTTCTCTCTCTAGAAGTTGCAAATGAGAGAAATGGGTGGTGACTTTGGCTATTTATAGGGAAGGCTCCCCTTCCAGCCCGCCGGCCCATCCAGCCCGACCCGACATGCCTTGTTCGTTTATTCCGTTATTATAACTGTCGTTTTATTTTTGGGATGTTACATACTGGTAAAGGAGACATTTGCTAAAAGGACTCGTGAGCTTACCACGACGACCCTTTGAAGGTTAGGAATGATGTATTTGGTGTGTGTATATATTGCAACAGAAGCGATAACAGAAAACAACCCGTTTTTTGAAAAACAAACCGAAAAAGTCGAACCTAGAACCATCAGTGTTATCAATATGGGTATGAGTTCACAGGCAAGACCAATCAAATCGAAACTGTCGATGGGCCATTTTGGTTATTAGTTAACAAACCTAGCACAAATGAAACGATCGGTTTTAAAATATTTAAACAAACTGGTAAACACGGAGAAAAAATGCTAATGTTTGCCTCCTCTATCTAATATCTATCGGATTTGAGATTGGACAATTGGTTGAACCAATGCACCGTTGGAACTACCAATTTCACATCCCGTCCTGTTTTTAAAACACTATTTTGAAAGAAAATTTTTTATCTAAGTGACATTAACATTTCTTGTACACTAATAGTTATGAAATCTTACTACTCTAACAAATGAAAATCTCTTTAAGACACGTGTCATTCTCTGGTTACTCCTTACCTTTATTTTCCCGCCTCTCTCTCCTATTTCTCTCTCCTATTAAATAATAATCTTTATATTAATAAATTTAATTACGGATACTTATTATTTAATTATAAATAGTTATTATATCATCAATCAAATGAACTTAATATGAACTAACATTTATCAATTAAATTAAAAAATTAATACTCAGTTGAAAAAAAATGTTTTAAAAACTAACTTAACAGACCATATAACTGTCACGACAAATTACATTTTTTAAAAACATATTTTGACAAATGTGTTTGTTAACAAATTACATTATATTTTATTCAACTGATGTAATATACTAGTTTATTCAACGCGTATATTACACGGGTTTTTAAAAATATAAAATTTTTATTACTAAATATATAACATTTTATTTATTTAACCCGTGTAATACACGGGGTTTTAACCTAGTTACATATATAAACAAACACAAGTGCAAAAGATCTTGTAACAAGCAATCATCAATTTTATTTCTAACTCCACAATAATAAAAGCCTTACAAACTATACCTAATTTCTTCTCTCTTTATTTATTTCTAACACCACCATAGTATGTCACTTGCGTTAGTTGGAGTTGGACTTTTAAAAAATGGAAAGACTACCCGATTTTCTATTGGGCTTGAGACTATTATAATTGCCCATAGTTTAGTTTTGGGCCAATCCGCTAACTTTTGTTCGAATCATTCACCTAACCAACACTTTTCCTTTTATTATTATAAACTAGCTTAGAACTTGTGTAATATATACGTGGTGAAAAATATTAATACATAAAACTCTTAAAACTTTATATATATATATATATATATATATATAGGGGTAGGTTCCAGAGAAAACCAATAGTTAGGCGAAAACCGAGAAAACCACTAAAAAATCAATTTTAATCAATAATATAGTCATATTTATTTTTTATTTTATTTTATTTTTTTATAAGAGTATCAATGTAATATTACAAGTTTTTTACCAAAAAATCATTTCAATATTGGCTTACGTATACGTAACCCATAGTGTTACGTATACGTAAACAGAAAACAAAACAATTCAAAAAAATTGTGGTTACGTATACGTAACCCATAATATTACATATTGTTTTAGTGGTTTTCTTGGTTTTCGCCTAACTTTGTGGTTTTCTCTTGATCCTTCCCCTATATATATATATATATATATATATATTACGGGTTTAAAAATGTGTTACATATACTAAGGATGGAAAACAAAATTCAAAATATGTAAAAATTAATATTGGGTTTCGAAAATACGTTATTTACTATTTAATGTAGATTAACTTTCAATTATTATTTATTAGAAAATAAAAGTTACATAATTAGATTTTAAAGTTTTTTTATAATAAGATATAATTTAAAATAATTATGTTTTATTAATATAATTAATATTTTCTTTAAAAATATATTATTATTAAAAGATAAAGGTGTATTTAATAAAAGAGAGAAGCCGAAAAAAAATGATAAGAATGAAAAAAAAAAGTTAATAATTCTTGAAAACACTATTTCTTCTCTCCGTAAGGGTTTCGTAACTAACCCTTTTGAAAGCACTATTTAAAAAAAAGTTATCTAAGTGATATTAATAATTCTTGTACACTAATAGTTGTTATGAAATTACATATGTAAACAAACTCAAGTGCAAAAGATCTTGCAACAAGAAATCATCAATTTTATTTCTAACACCACAATAATAATAGCGTAAGAAAATGATACCTAATTTCTTCTCTCTTTATTTATTTCTAACACCACCATTTAGAGGTGAACAAAACGGTTTTTTTACCCGAACCGGTTTGGTCAATGAAAAGTCAAAACCGGTTTGGCACTAAACCGGTTCGGGTTAACCCGGTTTGGAGGCAAGGAAATCCCTAACCTATTAAACCGGTTAGGGCAACCAGTTTGTCTGTTAAACCGGTTTTAAATAAAAAATCAAATAAATTCAAATAAATTTGATATTTTTAATAAAAAAATAACAAATATAAAACATAAAGGGCAACGTTTTTTAATATTTGGAAAGTTCGGAAATTAAAAAACATAAGAAGATAAAATTGTAAAACATTACAAATAACAATATATATTTTTATTTTTTGAAATATTAATTGATTATTCTTGTACGTTGTCTTTGAAACTGGAGCTTCGTAGCCTTGCATCTTTATATATTATTTAGTATGTCACTTGCGTTAGTTGGAGTTGGACTCTTAAAAAATGGAGAGACTACCAAATATTCTATTGGGCTGGAAACCACTACAATTGCCCATAGTTCATTAGTTTTGGGCTAACCGGCTAATTTTGTTTGAATAAAAAAGTAAAAATAGTACATACCAACACTTTTCCCTTTTATTATTATAAAAAAGTATTTTATTCAATGATATTATAAATACTATCATGGAAATAAACTTTTCTATAAAACAATTTCAAATGTTACAAGAATATGAAAATATATTGTACCAAAAGGGTTAGTTACGAAAACCCTTAAATAAACCACATCAGATAACCATAAGCATGTAAGCCCGTCATGTAAGAGGTTGATTGAGCTCACCGCCCGCTACACTAGTTGGTCCAAGTATCCTAAGGCCTACAACAGATTTTCTCCGTATGTGAAGCCCCCTCTCATCAGTCATAGGACTCGGACCAAGGTATCTAGTATATTGCTTAATCCATGGTGTCGGAACCAACTCGGCTACACATCCAGAATCAACTCAGATAGAGCAGTGAGTCATAATATAATAGGTTGATGTCTCCAATGATATATCTCAAATTTACTATGTAAGGATATAATCTAACATGTATATATATGGTAAGATTCATTAAAAAAATATTAAATTATTATAAGAACAAAAAGAACATCTGTAAATCAATTAACTTTTTGATTAGTGGTTCATATTTTTAAATTTTACATGTTTTACATAAAAATGTGTATGTGCAAAAAAACAATCAAACTAATGTTTTCAAATGTTTTTTTACACCATTTACCTTAACATGTGTATGTAATATAACCTACATATATATTCTTCTTTATCGATGGTGATCGATCATGGCATCCATAGCGTTGCTTCTTTTTCAGCCAAATCCTGATTTCGTTTTGCTTCTCCCGGTCGTCGAGCTTGATCGACTCGACTCTTTTCCCTGCCCCTTGGCCTCACTCCATCGGCTGATTTAGCAGCAGTAGCATCAGTGGCTTGGCTTTTATAACTGAAAGAAGAATCCTAGGGTGGAACCAGAAATCAATGGATAGAACCGATTCAACAGGGAATGAAGCTGACAAGCGATGGCCAAGTCAGGTGTAGGAAGGAAGATAAGCAATACACACACACACACACACTTACTAGCTTTAACCTCATGTGTTACACGTGGTGAAACGTTAAGATTATAATAATAAATATTTGAACACCTCTTTTTATACAAATTTGTTATTGTATTGGTAAATTTTTTCATTTTATTAAATGTTAAGATTATATGGATGAGAGTAATCAAAACATCAAAAAAATACAATTTATAAGTGGTGTATTTTTTACAATACATTAAATTAAATGTCAAATGAAACCTTACAATGATGATTTACAAAATTATTTATAAATATCATACTTAATTAAAAAACTACTAATTAAATAAATAAATATTAGTAAACTTTATTATAACACATATTTGTTTAAAATACAAAAGTAGTATTTTCAATATTTTTTATGTAAAATTAAAAAAACTTGCTTTTCTAATAATAACATTTTAAAAACTCGTTTTTTTAATCTCCTATTTTTTATTCTTGATATTTTTAAAATATTCACTTTAGATGATAGTTTAAAAAAAATTGAGTCAATGGTAATAATGGTGAATAGATTTGGTAAAATATTTATTTATATACTTTTACAAAAAAAAAAGAGTTAAGTATGGAAAAATTGAATAATGGATGTAAATGTGATTTAGGGGAGGGGGGGGACCTGTGAGGTGAAATGTGGTGATGACATGTATCAATTTATTTAATCTTTTTAGGGATATATATATATATACTAGGTTAGATCCCGTGTATTACACGGATGAATAATAAAAAAAGATTTAATTTGTAAATATGTATATTTTTTTATGACTGAAATTACGTTTTACATGCTTTTAATGCTTAAGAGTGTCGACTTTGTTATAATGCTTAAGCCTGATCGAGATGTGTTTATTTGATAATCACACATGATGAGAGTCAAGAGTCAACGCTTAGTGAAGCGGAGGGTACCATTAAATTGTGTTAATAAAATAAATAGTTACACCTAAAGGTATTGGAGCTCCCGGGACACACCCCAAATAGCACACTAACCCAAATTAGCTAAGGCTAAAATGGGATTAACAAACCTTAGCTAAACTACAAACCAAAAAAACCTTAAATATGTGCTTGTAAGCACAGGTTGTCCGAGCAGAAAGAAAAAGGAAATCTATACATTGAGAATTAACCCATCCTATCAAAAACACACCTGCAAAAAAAAGTTTAATGAAAAACATATGAAAAATAACCCAAAAGCAGAAGTAAAGTCTTTAGAAGCAACAGCCATCCATTCTTCAAAAAGCAGCCATATACCAAAAGTCCTCCACAACTTTTGAATCACATCATTTATGCTGATAAGTAGATCAGTAAAATCCTATATAAGGTATTCATATCAAATATTTTATACACAATTCAATCATCTTCCATCAACTTGATCATAAGCGCAGTTAAATCTAAAACATGTAGGTTCTTTCAATTTCCTGTTCAATTTCATTGTTCATACATATTTGTTTACCAACTCAGAAAAAATTACCTTGAGTTAATCAGGAAGGCCTAAATGGTCTATTAAAAAAGATTGTCAAAATAGGTCAAATTCAAAGAATCAAACAATAAGAAAGTGATTAGCTAACCTGCTAGATTGTAAAAATAGGCCAAATTCAAAGAATCGAACAATGGTTATTTCTAAAGATATAACATATGCTAATTCTAACACAAGAAAAATTAGTTCAAAATAACATAAAAACATGTTATTTGAGAATAATTAAAACCTTTTCAAATAACAAAGGATCCATTCTCACTTAAATATATGGTTCCATTAAATCTTATATATCCTCTAGATCCGCCGACCTCTATTCATAGACTCAAATCTCCATACAAGTTTATTAACAAATTAACTTACATATCTTTATTTTTTTTTGGTCGTGAAATCGCCTAATTCATAACTTATTGGCTATAACATGAAAGTATTTCATACCTGGATTACCGGTTTAGAAAAATTATAAATCGCCCCTTTCGTTGAGTAAAGTATCGGAGCAGCGTTCGATGGAGTAATTCAAGTGTAGAGGACAGTGAAGCGGCTAAGGGCGTGAGGAAAGGGTGGAGGAGATGAGCGGTTTAGGCATGGAACCCTAGATGGTGGAGACGATGATGAAAAGGATGGCTGTTTTTTTGAAATTATGAAACCCTAATACGCAGATATAAGATCCGGATAAGAGAATGGGTTAAAAGTGGGTATTACTTGTAGCTAAATGACCCGCGTGATGACCCGTTTTGTGAGAGGCATTTAAGCGGGAAAAACACATAGTAGGTGCTCTAGTTGCTTGACATGTAGCTTCACCAAAACTTTATTTATTAATATGTATATATATATATATATATATATATATATATATATATATAAACAAAGTTTGTTCTAATTTTTTAAAATTTCAGAAGAGACAAATAAACATTGTATGTATATCGTTTTCTTTTACTTTATTTTTTTTAAGATTAAAAAAAAGTGAATGATTTTTTTAATTTTTTATTTTTTTAAATATTTACGGTTATAAATAAATCAATAAATAAACATATACCACAGTAAAAATCTAGAATAATCTTAAAGACAGAGTGCAGTGCAAGTTTTATGTCTTTAACCATGGAAAATTGTGATCCAAAAGATAAAAGTGGGCTAGGCCCAAATTTCATACTTAGCCCACGTCATTAAATATGTGTCATACTATCAAAATATCAGAGTATTTAGATTACCATCTGTATATTCATCCTTATCTTTATTATTTAGAGTTTTTTTTATATTTTACACCCGTACCGGTATCTCTATATTTAAATTTTATAGTTTAGTAAATAGAGATTCTCTAAATATAGAGAATCGTTTTAATCAAACTCTATATTTTTTTATGAGTGTTTAGGATAGAGAAAAAAAATATATAATAAGTGTTTGTGAGGGAGATAAGAATAAAGAATGTGATGTGAGAGGTTAAAACAGATTTAAAGATAAATTTTAAAAAAATATAATATTTGGTTAAATTATATAGATAAATATAAAGAAGCTGATAGTGGGTAATCTGGATAATAATGACAAGGGTTCTGTTAAATGGCCTCCGAAATACATAAACCATCTATATGTGTCACGTCACGTGTCTCAAGAAGGTGGGTGTAAATATGTCCAACGAAACTTAAATTTTTGGCACCGTTGACACACACGTCTAACACATTGTTGTATATGTTGACGAGTGGTTAAAAAAACCCGACACGTTCAAAAAAATAGTGACACCCCATTAAACACACCCCCGGTTCAACTTGCTTTAAAAACTTTTTTTCTAATAATATAACAATAATATATTTAATTTAAAAATAATAAATGCATTATTTTATAGTATATTTATAAAAAAATCATCATAATTTTTTTATAGTATATTTAAAGAAATTATCATATAAAAAATAGTGGATAAGAAAAAGAAATCAACAATTGGGTGACTATTACCCTTTTGTCTCTCCTTACCAAAATTTGATGAGAATTGAGTATGATAACACCAGTCTCATCTTAATCCTTAATTACCTTTGATCAATGACTTATATTTGTTTTTTTACCTTTATGTTGTCTTCAATATCTTTTAGTTGAATTTGTGTTGTGTTCTGGAATCCTTTTTAATTAAAGAAGTGAAAAGTAGTCAAAAAAATTTATGTTTCTTATTTTTTTAATGGAATGAAGTAGAAAAAGACTCAAAAAGATTATATTTATAGGTTTTTTAATACAATAAACTGGAAAGATGAGAATTGATATTTTTAATAATCTTGCTTCCTAACTTTCCTTCCAAAATAAAAGGATTTAAAGAGAAAGAATGATTTTAATAGTCTTCCATCTCAAAGTTTTCAATTCCTTGAAACTCTGGAACACGAAATTACACTATATATTTTATTTTTCTTTCTTTTCTCTTTAATTCCCTTTTTTTCATTTTTCTTTCATTTATCTCCTTAATTTTCTTTATCTTCTTTCATTTATTAAACTTGAAAACACATTGATTATTCGGATACTAGGTTAGAATCCCGTGTATTACACGAGATTGTATATTAAAAAATATAAAACTTATAAATTTGTAAATACGTAATAACTTGTCAGACTATTATGATCCTCTCGAGATATATCAGGTGGAAATGTGTGTGTGTATAACAAATTAGTTTTTTTCTTCAATTAGTTATATTTTGATTTCCTATTATATATTCTTATTTAATATAATTAGTATTCTTCTTTAATAATATATTTATAATATCATTATTATTTAATAAAATATATGCGCATTTATTAGGAGAGAGAGACGGGAAAATCAATGTGAGAAGGCATAAAAAAGTGACAAGTGTCCACCTTAAACCTTTATTTATTAGTATAGATTATCCTCAATTTTCAAAGAATGGCCTATTACCTATTAAGGTTCTACTAAGATTAGGTTATAATGTAAAACCTACTTGAGTATAGAAAACTCATGAAAATCTTATCAAAAATTAAAATGTTTTTTATGGTAGCTTCTATGTATAATTTTAAGACTTAAAAAAATATTTTGAAAAAGCCGAGCCATTTATAAAAAAAATACATATGTAACATGCTGATTTACATATGTAACACGCTAAATTTACACAAAAAACGGTATTTTTTTTTGAAATTTTCATGCTTAAAAAAAAGTGTTTGCCATTTTTTTTTAAAGTGACAAAAATGGGTATAAAACTTACATTTAAAAAAAATATATATAAAAGTTACATAGGGTTTTCACGAGTTTTTTCAACTCAAGTGAGTTTGCATTTTATACTTTCCCGATTCTACTATTATCTATTTGTATATTTAAGACCAATTTTATTCATCCAAAACTAAACTAAGAAAAACAGTAAAAAAAAGACGAATGAAAACTAGTCAGTTCCTCGTTTAAAACCCGTCTCATTATTTGATACTTGATTAGAGTTACGTTTTTAGAAACAGAAACATAACCCGTCACGTTGTTTATTTGAATCGTCTCTATTCAAATCGACTTTTTTCTTCTTCTTTTTTGAATAGCAAAGGTCCGGATATCCGAGATCACCATGTTAACGGATCACCTTCCGCCCAAAGTACGGAAACGTGGTGACCCAGCCCCACACCATTTAGTAGGAAACCCACAACTAGGAAAAACCTCTGACACAACCTGGAACATTTTGTTCTAAGTAAAACTCGAACCCATGACCTCACATTTGAAAAGCCGTAAGGCTACACGCAGAATGCGGCGACACGGCACGCTCTCCCGGGCTTCGATCTCTCGAATTTGCGTAGAAGGCTCGATGACCATCTCTTTTTCAAATGGATTACTTTAGGGCATGTTTGGGATTACTTTTTGAGCTTCTTATTAACTTATTAACTTTTTTAAAAAGTTAATAAGTTAAAAGTTTGTTTGAATAAATCAAAAGAAGATGAAAAAATAGAAGTGAATAAAGAGTTTTCAAGAAGTAACTCCAACTTACCTTTTAAAACTATTTAGTAACTTTTTATAAAAGTTAATAAGTAGTTTTCAAAAGTAATCTCAAACACCCCCTTAGTCTATATATTTTTACTTTTTAAATAATTTATAGAATTAATTACACGGATGGCCCCTGTGGTTTGGTCAAATTATGGTTTTGGCCCCTAGGATTCAGAAACTACAACTTTGACCCAATAGTTTGCACGATTGTAACACCCATGGCCCCTGAGTTGGATGTCAGTTATCTTTGGCCGTTAAATAGGTGTAAAATGTCTAAAATACCCTTTACATTAAAAAACATCATAAATTAAACTGATACCACATGTGGGACCCACCAAACCTAAATCAAAACCCGCTTCATCTTCTTCAACATTTGTCCTCCACCACTACCACCGGCGCCATTTCCGGCGACAACCACCACCGGCGCCATGTCCGGCGACAACCACCACCGCCTCCGGCCTCCTTCACCTTCATCATCTCGTCCTCTTCGTTTTCTCCACTTCATATCTTTACTCCACAAACCCTAACCCTCACACAAAACTTAGAGAGAGAAACAGAGCGAGAGAGAGAGTTTACAGGAAGGAGGAACAGAGGGAGAGAGGGGGAGTCGACCACATCCGGCGGCTCCTCCAGCAGTTCTTTGTGACGGCGGTGCTGGTGAGGAGTGAAGCCACCACGCCAGGCGGCGATGGTGATGGGCTAAACCCAACGGTGATGGTTCAGGGTCTGGTTCTCTCCGGTAAACCACCTGGTGAAGGACGTCGTCATGGTGGCAAACAGAAACGGCTGTAACCCGTTCCGTTTTTCCGATGAAGACGGATGCTAGGGTTCCGCCCCTAGCAGCGGCGGCGATGGCTGGTTGGGTCTCTCAACAGCGTAAACGGGTCAGACGGTGAAGACTCATGGCAGAGATGATGGTGGGACGGGGAGGACGACGATTTGAGTACAGTGGTGGTGGTAGGTGAGCCGGAGATGTTGTATCCGGCAGTGGCGGTGGTGGTAGTTGTATTGGAGAAGACAAGTGGGGATTTTATTTACTTTTTAACTTAAGGGGTATTTTGGGCATTTTTGAAAAACTTAACAGAAGAGTTAACTGACATCCAACTTAGGGGCCATGAATGTTACAATCGTGCAAACTATTGGGTCAAAGTTGTAGTTTCTTAATCCTATGGGTCAAAACCATATTTTGACCAAACCACAGGGGCCATCCATGTAATTAATTATAATTTATAACTCTTTTTGTTTTTTATTTTATCTTTCTAGACCAGTGTGATCATCATCTTCATCATCAAAACCTATCTGGTTTAACTTCGAGTTTTGACTTTTGAATTTTGCTGAAACAAACACTGAAACACTGCAAAGAGTCATGAACGATGCTATGGAGATGAACAACTCGCGCTCGATACTTCACAATGCGTTGATCGTCACTATGGATGATGAATCTCGTGTATTTCGCAACGGCGGAATCGTAATTGAAAACGACCGAATCGTAGCCATCGGTCAATCGGAAGATATAGTCCGTGAATTCTCTTCAAATTCACACGAAATCATCGATCTCCATGGCCAATTTCTATTTCCTGGTATATTTCTGTACAATTTCAGCATATGTTGACTTTTTGTTGACCTAAAAATTAAAATCTCCTTGATGTAATGAGGAATTGAATTCAATTCGCCTACCAGATCCGTTCGAGTGTGTATTTTTAGATTTCGTTGTGTTTATGCGATTAATTAGCAGGTTTAAGTGATCTGTATTCTGTAAGCAATGCTAGGCTTTATTGAATTCAGAGGTTTGATTTGATTTTATTTTTGTTTATTAGGTCTGATCAATACACATGTCCATACGTCTCAGCAACTAGCTAGAGGGATTGCTGATGACGTCGATTTGCTTACGTGGCTGCACCATCGTATATGGCCGTATGAATCGAATATGACTGAAGAGGATTCATACATCTCAACTTTACTGTGTGGGATCGAACTCATTCACTCTGGTGTAGGTTTCATTGGTTCTAGGCTTGTATACGAACAGAACGAACACAAATGAGGCTTGTTCGTGTTCGTTCATTTAACTTTAACCGAACGAACACGAACACCTAAACGAACGTTCGTTAAGAAAATAAACATGTTTGTGTTCGTTCGTTGAGATTTTAAACGAATGGTTCACGGACATAAATGAACACAAACGAACACCAACTAAAAGTAAAAGTGAATATCCAAACTAAAGTGTACATTCAACATTTCAAAAGTGACAACAAAAAATCTAATTTCAAGTTTAAATTAAAATTAGAAAATCGAATTAGTTGTAAATTAATGTTCATAATAGATAGATTTGAATTAATATCTAAACAAACGTAAACGAACGAACATAAATGAACGGAGATAAACAAACACAAATGGACATAAACGAACATAATTGAACGAGCATAAATGAATGTTCACAAACGCAAATGAACGTACGGGGCATATGTTCATGTTCGTTCGTTTATTAAATGAAAAAATATAAACGAACTTCTTACCGAACGTTCCGAAAGCTTCAAGGAACGTTCGGTTCGTTTACAAGAGTAATTGATTCCATATTTGAATTATCAGACCGTGTTGTTTATTCAATTTCAAAATTGGTATACATTTATCTTTGATAGAAACCAGATTAAATCATACCGAAAGCGCAACAAACTCGGACATGATTTTCACAGTTAGAAACTATGCATATAAACCAAATTTGAATCTAAAAGGTACTAGAGTTGTCATTTTATGATTTTGAGTTTAGTGCTTGGAATGAATGTTAAGAGTGAATTCACAACAGAATGGTAGTTTTTACCTTTTAAATGATGGAAACGGATGGATACTGTGTTACTGATTCCTTATTATCATGTCCAATTTTTGTCTAAAAACTTGTAGGATCTTACAGAAAGTTTGAAGTTAGAATAGATGTTTGCTTAGGTCTATAAACCATGAATTTCAACAATAAATCAGATTGTTTGATAAGCAGGCGAATACCTTGTCAAAAATTGGGTTCTAAACATCTAATTGATTGAATATCAGGTCACATGCTTTGCAGAAGCAGGAGGACAACATGTATCAGGAATGGCAAAGGCAGTAGAATTACTAGGTTTGCGTGCATGTTTAACACAGTCGATCATGGATTCTGGTGATGGTTTACCATCTTCATGGGGCATGAGGACTGCAGATGAATGTATTCAGGTAAATTTCCAACACTGTAATCTTGAAGTAGATTGGACTAGATAAATTTTTGTAATCTGTTCTTACTATTTTGTATAAATATATACTCCAAATTCAAATGCCATTCTGTGTTCTTTTTCTGTATTTGTCGTCGTTGACTTTCACTGTCCTTGATGGCTTGGTGTTTTGTTATGCATTTTGGGAGAAATTAATGTTCTTTCTGTAAGATAACAGTCCCAAATGGAATTGCACAAGAAGTACCATAATACTGCTGATGGACGTATCAGAATATGGCTTGGGATTAGACAGATTATGAATTCAACTGATCGATTGCTTCTTCAAACAAGAGATACAGCAAAAGAACTGCAAACTGGAATCCACATGGTCTTTCTCTCTCTCAGACCCACCAAAAAAAATGAGGAAAAAATAATGTGTTTTATATCTAACCGTCTGAAACCTTAGCATGTTGCAGAGATACCCTTTGAAAATCATCTCGTGATGCAAACTCGGGAAGTTGATTATGGAACAGTTACATACCTGGAGAAAGTTGGGTTTTTGACAAGCAATTTGCTTGCTGCTCACACTGTTTGGGTAAATGAAAATGAGGTAATTTCCTAAATTATGATGCATAATTTTCACCGGTAACCAACTGATTGACAAGTTAGTGAAGAAATTCTAAGCTTTTAGTGTATATGCAATAGATTTTAGATTATATTTTCTTCAGATTGGATTTCTTTCGAATCACGGGGTTAAGGTGTCCCACTGTCCTGCTGCCGCCATGCGCATGCTTGGATTTGCACCAATTAAAGAGATGCTTGATGGCAATATTTGTGTATCTTTGGGGACAGACGGCGCACCGTCAAATAACCGAATGAGCATTGGTATGTTTTTTTTACCTTAAACCTCATGTTTCTCAGTGTTTATTAACTGTGGCATCCTTCTTCGCAAAAAAAAATCTCCATCCTATTACAACTGATATATGTACCGTTGAATTTTATAATATGCTAAAATAAAAGCATCTTTGGTTTTTATAAAGGGTCTCTCATCAGTAATTGCGAACTTGGCTTCAAATATTTTAATTTTAAACTATTTAATCAAGCGGTTGAGAGTTTTTATTAAATGTTCTACAGTTGATGAAATGTACCTAGCTTCTTTGATCAACAAAGGGCGGGAAGTTTATTCAAGAGGCACTACTGACCCTACAGCTCTCCCTGCTGAATCTGTTCTGAAAATGGCAACTGTAAATGGTGCAAAAGCAGTGCTTTGGGAGAATGACATAGGATCTCTTGAAGTTGGAAAAAAGGTTTCTTCTCTTCTTTTTTCAAAGTCTAACCAGTATTTTTCTTTGTTTTTCCTTATGCTAGGGGTGGATATTGACATGCCTTTTACCGGAGGTGACAATTTTAATCCATTTACTCATAAATGTGTCGATTTGATTTGTGTTTTATCTCAAGCAGGTTAGGGTAACGGTTCAAGAAGGTTTTTTTAAATCTTAACGCTTGCAACCTCTAAAATCATTTTATGGCAATATTATAGATTACTATTGTAATAATACTGTTTTGTAATCATAAAATAACGCATATAATCATCAATAAAGATGTAAAAGATGGAGTAAAGGTGTTTGTGGATAAACGCGCCCGACACACCCATCTTGCCACTTTTACCTACTATACACATCTAGGGGTGCTGCTATTAATAGCATCTGTTCGGGTGGCTGTTTCCTTGAAAACATTTTCCCAAGTTTGCATCTTTCATGCATCAAATGCATATCCAAAAACCTTGTGGAGTGGTGCAAATGGTAAGCCTCATGCCCCGCATGCATGAGGTCTTGGGTTCTAGTCCCTCCACAAGGCCACCTACCCGGCTTAAGCCTCGCTTTACCTGTTTTGAACGGTTAGTACGGTATTGGTCAGGCCCAGGGGTTTACCGCACGCGGGTTCCCCCGGTTATAAAAAAAAATGCAGATCTAACTGATTTAAAAAAAAAATCAGTTGCTTTTTATGGTCCATGATGGTGATAGAGACATGAAACTGTGTAAATAAAACATGCCTTTCTTTTCTGAAATTGTCAATATGAAAAAGTATTATTTGGACACACTATGCATGATTCTAATTGTGTTTCTATGCATATTTCTGCAGGCTGATATGATTGTAATCAATTCTTCCTCATGGTCTATGGTTCCAATTCATGACTGGTATAGACATCATTTGCATCCAAACACTCCCAAAGTCTTTAAGTTAAATTTTTGAATTTTCAGATGGTAACCAACTTTGGTCCAATTTATATTTCAGTTAACCATCATTTTTTGGGCCAAGATAGACCATTAAACTTTAAGAAATTTTGCTAGAAAACCCTCAAAACTTACAAAAATACCATGTTTACTTTTTTTACATGGTGTTGACCATGCAAATTGCACCTGAAAAAAATGGACCTCAAGCAAAAATGTAATGAACTTCCAACTAATAATCATGTAATGAAGTATGATTTTTACCTTTTAACCTGATTAATATTAGTTTTGTTACTACTTTATGTAAAATCTTATCTATGACCGGTTACTTGCTGAAGTGGCAACGCTTTATGTTACGTCAGTCACCGCGTGGATGGTCTTTCTCAAGTGGAAACGGTTTTTGCTGATATGGCAGCTTATGCGGCTGTCATTTCACCGTTTTTGCTGATGTGGCAGCTTATCCATTTCAGCGGTTACCTGTTGTATAGGTAACTGTTTACATCAAAAGTATAAAAATCATAGTTTATTACATAACAGAAATTTGGTGAAGTAAATAAACCCCAAACGGCTAAACTTAAGTAAACTTTGCACTCTTTATCAACTTATAAAAAACACCTTTCCATTTCTAACTTTCTGATAAGTAAGTCTCCTTATCTGATATTAGCTTTACACTTTCAGCATCTCCAGCCTTGTGTATTGCTTGCGAACTGAAAATATAGTCTCTGTTATGTGCAATGGCCGTTGGATCATGAAGAATCAGAAAATCATGAACGTTGATGAGGTATTATTATTATATTATGTATACTAAGGGCATTCATAAACCGTTGAAACCGAACGAACCGCCCAAACCAAAGGAAGTCGGCTTGTTTGACCGGTTTGAAATGTATATTGTTCGGTTCACAGTTCAGTTTTGACGGTTTGGTTTACGTGTTGGAACTTGGAACTGGCGGTGTAAACCGAACCGGCCGACATTTATAATTATTAATTTTCATTTTAGGAACAGGTAATTATGTATGGGGTGTTAATCGTGTCGGGTTGACGGGTTTCGCGTTGACGGTTTGAACTGTGCCACCCGAAGACAACCCATATATTTATTCGTGTAAAATACGTCAACCCTAACCCACACACACTTAAAACCGTACACTTGAATACTACCCGTTTAACCCATTTATCTAAACGCATCAAATGGGTTGATGGGCTAGTGGGTCGTAATCAAGTTGTAAACATTGTCATCGGGTTGGTGGGTTGTAATAAGTGTGTTAAACTGGTCGTAAATGGGTTAGCAGGTCAATCTGTTTAGTTAAACGGGTTAACCAAACATAAATATAACCCCTTTAATTAAACAGGCCAACTGGAACACAACCCGTTTAATTACACAGGTCAACCGAACAAAAATATAACGTTTGTTAACAGACTCACTTGTCCGAAACAGGCCGAAATTTTATCAATGGCAAAGCATGCTTCTGCACAACTTTTGAAGAGGGCAGGCATACAAATTCCAAATAGGATGAATCTCATATGAGCTTCAATATGTGGTGTGTAAGAAGATTACTTACACTTACAGTTACACTTAATATTCAGATATTAACAAAAACATGATGTTTAAATTTACCTTGTTTGTGGTAATCGCTTTTGGAAACTTTACGTTTTCAGTTTGTAAATTATAAGCTTTGAGTGTGTGGATGTAACCAGGGCTGGCCCAACAGTACAAAAAAATAAGCCCTAGCTTTGGGCCTTCAAATTTTAGGGGCCTCTTTTAAAAAAATTGTTAAAGAATTAATTCAAAGTTAGGATTTATTAATTAATCTACTATTTATCTATAAGTTATGTTTGAATTTTAAAAGTTAGGTTGCAGTTTCCTTTACATAGTAGTTTTCTATTCTTTTTCGTATTGTAATTACTACCCTGTTTAAAGGGCTATTGTTTAATATCAAGTAGTTGATTTCTAGTAATTCTCCTGGGCTCCTGATATTCGATTCCAACATTGTGGTATCATAGCTATCCAGGTGGTGATCGATCTTTCTCACGGAAAAGCTTCGATAATGGTAGGCAGAGAAAACAACTCGGTGATTCCCGTCCCACTGTTCAAAGGAGAGGGTTTGTGGGAGTTTGTAGCAACCGGCTACAATGCGGAAGATGGGGATCGTCCTCGACTAAGGGAAAACCGGAAGAAGGGTGCAAGAGCTCTTGCAATTATTCAGCAAGGAGTTCATGATGAGGTATTCTCACGTATCGCGGCGCGACTACGTCAAGACAAGCATGGATGTTGCTTCAGAATGAGTATCAAGGTGACAACAAGGTGAAAACCGTAAGACTTTAGGGTATTCGGCGTGAGTTTGAAACGCTTCAAATGAAAGTAGGAGAACAAGTTGCAGATTTCCTATCAATGGTTATGAAACTTGTGAATCAACAACGAGCCTATAGCGATACCGTGACAGATCAAAAGGTTGTGGAAAAGTCCTTAGAAGTTTACCAACTCGATGGGATCATGTTGTCGCAGCCATCGAGGAATCCAAGGACCTGACCACATTATCCTTTGATCAGCTTATGGGTTCTCTTCAAGCCCATGAGGTCCGGCTTGATAGGAACGTCCAACCGGTGATTGAGTAACAAGCATTCCAGGCAAGAGAAGATGAGGCGAGTTCATCTTTCAGGGGAAGAGGACACGGTATGTACCGTGGCCGTGGCAGAGGCAAAGGACGAGGATTAGGCCGAGGCAGAAGCAATATACAATGTTACAATTGTAATCGTTTTGGTAATATGAGATCAGAATGTTGGAATAAACCACAGGCCAATACCGCCGTTGAAGCAGATGAAGGTGAAGAAGAGGATCGACTTTTCATGGCGATCTCGTGTGAAAAAGAATCAAGTGAAGTCTTTATGGCAACAAGCAACGAAGAAACACCCACAAGCAATATTTGGTTATTGGATAGTGGGTGTTCGAACCACATGACAGGGAAAGGAAAATGTTCAAAAACCTTCACGAAACAACGCGTTAGAATGGGAAACGGTAAAGGGATTCAAGTAGAAGGCAAAGGAGAAGTTAAGGTGAAGATGGCCACGGGAAAGCACAGAACCATTCATGATGTTCAGTTTGCGCCAGAACTAAGTTACAACCTGCTTAGTGTAGGTCAGTTAATGAGATCAGGTAACTCCATTCTTTTTTATAATGGGGAATGTATCATCACCAACAAACGCAGTGGTGAGGTAACATATAAAATCCGTGTGGCAAGTAATAAAACATTCCCTTTTGACATTGCACACGCATCAACCGCCTTAGTCACTGTTAATGATGAATCATTTATTTGGCACCTAAGATATGGGCATCTCAATGAGCATAGTCTCAAGATTCTAAGGGATAAAAATCTAGTAAATGGGTTACCGATAATTAACAGTTAGGAAAGTACATGTGAAGGGTGTTTGTTTGGAAAGCAGACTAGACGTCCGTTTCCTCATGAGGCATCGAGAACATCACAAGTGATCCACTTGATACACACAGATGTAGTTGGACCGATGCCAACGCAATCACTAGGGGGAAGTAAGTATTTTGTGTTGTTCATAGACGACTTTAGTAGAATGACCTGGGTAGATTTCCTACGAGAAAAATCAGAAGTGTTTGAGAAGTTTAAAGTGTTCAAGGCAAAGGTTAAAACTGAGACGGGAATCAAAATCAAAGCAATTCGATCTGACAACGGAGGAGAATTCTCCTCAAATGAGTTCAACAAATTCTGTAAAATTGAAGGAATACGACATGACCTTACAGCTCCATACACACCTCAACAGAATGGTGTGTCAGAGAAAAAATAGAACAGTTTATGAGATGGCAATGAGCATGCTGCATGGAAAAAAATTAAGCAAACAATTCTGGGGAGAAGCGGTGGCCACGTCGGTGTATCTAAGGAACATGTCACCAACTAAGGCTGTTAATGAACGAACACCATATGAGGGGTACTGTGGAATTAAACCCTCGGTCCATCATCTAAAAGTCTTCGGATGTGTTGCCTATGCCTTAACACCGGTGCAACACAGAAGGAAGTTGGATCCAAAATCAGTTAAATGCATATTTGTTGGGTATGCACCAACAGCTAAAGCCTACAGGTTGTACAACCCATCTAAAAGAACGATAATTACTAGCAGAGACGTCGTGTTTGAAGAGATGACAGGTTGGTATGCAGCTAAAGAAGAAAAACATGTTCTACCACCAGAACTGATTAACCTATAAGATGATGATACTGTGATCGAAGCTACTACTGAACCAGAGAGCGAAGAGACCAGTGACGAAAGTGAAGAACATGCTTCAGCTACAAGTAATTCTAGAGCTCCTAATCCAGGTAATTCTGCATCAAGAATAAGTGGTCGAACGAAACATCCTCCTTCCAGGTTGAATGACTATGTGGTAGGCTCAACTAGTCAAAATAATACATATAGAAATAAAGAAGAAGAACACTATGACAGAACCAACAAATTTCACAGAAGCAGCTCAACATAAAGAGTGGATAAATGCAATGCAGGTTGAGTTGAAGGCACTAGAAACCCACAATACATGGACCTTGACTGAATTGCCTAATAACAAGAAAGCTATCGGGTTGAAGTGGGTTTACAAGGTAAAAGTAAGTGCCGACGGGAAGATACAAAAGTACAAGGCACGGTTGGTAGCCAAGGGGTATGCTCAAGAGTATGGGATTGACTACGAAGATACTTTCTCTCCGGTGGTTCGTTTCGAAACCATACGTGTCATACTCTCTATTGCAGCTCAACAAGGTTGGGATATTCGACAATTAGATGTAAAGTCAACATTCTTAAATGGACCACTTCAAGAAGAGGTATACGTGATTTAACCACCAGCTTTTGAGATAGAAGATCAGGAAGAAAAAGTTTACAAACTTCACAAAGCATTGTACGGATTAAAGCAAGCTCCACGTGCGTGGTACGAACGCATTGATAAGTACCCGCAAGAGCATATGTACATTCGAACCAGAAGTGAACCCAAAAGAAAGTAGACGGTGAACTCATAATTGTGTGTCTGTACGTAGATGATATTATCTACACTAGCTCATCGAACACATTGTTGATGGAATTCAAAGCCTTGATGATAAAAGAATTTGAGATGTCAGATCTTGGAGGGAGTTCTTATTTTCTTGGTTTAGAGATACGTCGAAGAGATGATGGAGTGTTTGTGTCACATAAAAATACGCTACTGATTTGCTTAAGAAATTTGGGATGAAGAATTGCAAACCATCGTTAACTCCTATGAATTGTGGAGAAAGTTCCAGATTAATGATAGGGAAGAACTAGCTAATGCTCGAGTATTCAGAAGTCTAGTTAGAGGATTGTTGTATCTCTCACACACGATAACCGATCTTGCTTTCTCAGTAGGTTTGATCTCTAGATATATGCAGAAGCCAACAACGTGTCATCTTGGCGCGGCAAAACGTTTTCTCAGGTATGTAGCTGGAACGATCGAGTATGGGTTATGGTATGAACGAGGAAAACAAATCAAGCTGGAAGGTTATACAGACAGTGATTGGGCTAGTTCAGTAGAAGATAGAAAAAGTATATCTGCGAACGTGTTTTCTTTAGGAACGGGAGCTGTTTCATAGAGCTCTAAGAAACAACAAGTGGTAGCTCTTTCTTCGACAGAGGCTGAATATGTGGCAGCTAATGCAGTGGCTTGTCAGGCTGTATGGCTAAGACAACTGTTAGGTGTCACACCCCCGCCAAGGCGGAAACACGAGGGGCGACGAAATTGAATCATTACACATGGAATAAAGAAAGTACTAAGGAATTTATTGAAAAACCGATAGTCATTACATCAAGTTTAATTCAAATAAAGCAAATAACCAAATAGTTTCATTTTCAATTTAAGTCTATGCTAGGTCCACTAAGCCTTATCCTTGAATCCTAGCATGAGCACGACAGCAAACTAGTTTCCATTACCTGAAAAACATGCTAAAATAGGTCAACTAAAAAGTTGGTGTGAACATAGGATTTGATAGATATAATACAATAGATAACCAGAAGCAATCATAAACAAGTTTCGAATTCCAAGTAATTTAAACTATCATACACGAGTTCACAACCAACCCTAGTGATCGATAGCTCTCCCGCCCAACACCTTGTCAGGGTGTTAGACTATAGTATAAGTGTCAAGAATGCAGTTTCTGAACACCCAGCTCCTTCCAAGTTGATTAGAATCCACAACTTGAAGGACGCTCGGAATTGATTGGCATGCATCAACCCGAGAACTGAATGGGCTAGTCAGGCCAATAGATCTATTTACGTACTCCCGTGGCTTCCTTGAAGTTAATGGTTGTGTAGTTTTAGAAATAAGAGAGACTTTGTAGTAAAAATGACATTTGCAACATGTATAAATCAGTTTAATGTTACTAGAATTAGAAGTTTGTTATTGAATGCAAAGTATAGTTTTGATATAAGAGCATGTTTTCCACCCCAAAATAGAAAGCAAAAAGGGGCTATGAACTCACCTTGCAGCAGGTGGGATTGATCTTGAATTCTGAAGTAACTTGGTTTAGAAGATGCCTAAATAAGTTCGAGTTTGAGTTAGTTAACAGAATCGTGGAAAGATGAGGGGTTGTTTTGTAATTAGAGGAAAGTAGTCATCGTATACTAGAGTGGTTATCATACTAGAGTAGTACCTCCAACAGCAAAGTTCCCAGGAAAGAGTTGGCCGGATCAGAACCCCGTCTTTCCTAGCCAGAACCTTACTATTTGTCAGATAGCTACATACCAGTTTGAAGTTTACTCTATTTGTACACTTTAACCGAGTTTAGGATGTGTCCGGTAAGTTTGGGAAAAGATAAGGGCTAAAGTGAAAATGTGTATTTAATAAGAATTGAAAATAGATAAGTTAATATTAGAGGGTTTTAATAATAAGTTAAGAGTTAAAATATAATTCTAAAAGTTAAAAAGGAATTAAGAAATATATAGTTTTAAAAATAAAACATTTGAATAAGTTTTAAAGGATTTATAAAATATATTTTGTAATTCTTGCGTTTTAGAGAAGTAACGAAGTTTTTAAATAATGCTTAATAATGTATATAGTTTATCATTTAAATAACGTTATTAGTTTCAAATAAAAACATAACTTTAAATGGTTTCTCGCGAAATCTTTTATAAAAATAAAAATATACAAAATCCCTTTATGTTTAGAAAAATACATCATTTATTTATGCTATTTTAAAAAATACCTTTTATTTATTTATTTTTTTATAAAACAATATATATAATAATATGATAAATTGAAAATTCTAAAAAAAAAAGAATTGGTTTAATAATATTTAGTTGTTTTTTTTCTTTTTTAAAAACATAATAATACATGTATTTATGAATGTATGTGTGTATAAGTGCTTAAAACCAAAAAAAAAAAAAGTGGTCAATGGGTTTAGAACCCATGACCTTTGATCTGAAAGTACAAAGGTTTAGCCACTAGACCAGATGCTCAATTTAGTTATAATCCAGAAACAAAAATACTAAAACTGTGATTAAGCCCTATCATTATCTTCCCCAAACATACAGGCGTGGAAACCAGAACCCAACCTCAAACCCTAAAATCGATTTTGAAAGGAAATCAGAAAGTGAGAACGTGCGATTAGCATAAAAACGAGTACCTGGAGTCGTAAACCACACGGATTAGAGCCAATTTGTCAATGATTCTGCGTTGGGGAGGAGGCGTGCGTCGCTTAGAACAGGAAGGAAAAGAACGGATTTTTTTTGTGGTAGTTCTGTTTAGGAATCGACGTGGGTATTTATAGGGTGAGTAGCTCCATTAATAACGCATTAACAGTTGCGATAAGAACGAGTTTCGTGGGATTTTGAAGCTTGGATTATCAAGTACGAAATCTTCTAATCGGGATTTCAAAATGGTTCTAAATGGTTTGAATTCAATAACCATTTCAGCGAATTTCTAGTTCCACTCGATTGTTAAAGCTTAGAAACTAGTTTAGGAGGGATTTAAACATCCGGATTTGGTGGATTTGAAAGATGAGCATGCGATTTTGACTTTTGAAAGTCAAAGTTGTTTTTGGTTACTTCCAGGGTCCAAAGATGTAAAGGGGGTTTCACAAGGGGGTTCAAGTGTTTTTGAGGGGGTTCAATATCAAAATGAGGGTTCAAAGTCTTTTTATCAAAATTAATAATTTCTTTTTGATAATAAACATTTAAATTTTATACTTTTAAAGTTTTTATAAATATAACTAATCAATTTAATAATTCCCACTTTTGTTTAAAAATATTAATGTAATTACTTATTAGGGATTGGAATTAAATTGCTCTACTAAATAAAATGAGGCAAAACGAGGATTGTACATTAAGTCGAAGCAAGATTACATGAAACTAGAATCGTTACGGTTTTTAGAGATGTCACAGTCTCCCCTAGTTAGAAGAATTTCGTCCCGAAATTCCACTAGTAAAGTCTGTGCTAGCATGAAAAAGGTGAGGGTACTTGAGTTTCATCTGGTCTTCACGTTCCCAGGTGAACTCATGACCTCGCTTAGAGTTCCATCTGACTTTAACTACCGGAATGCGACTTTGCCTTAGCCTTTTGACATCACGATCCATGATCTCAACTGGTTTTTCAACAAAGCGTAACTTGTCGTCAATCTGAATCTCATCCAAGGGGATAGGTAAAGGGTCATCGGCTAAGCACTTCTTAAGATTAGACACATGGAAAATGTCATGGATACCGCTGAGTCCTTGAGGTAGTCGAAGTTTGTAGGCAACTGGACCAATCCTTTCCAGGATCTCGAATGGCCCAACATACCTAGGTGCAAGTTTACCCTTCTTCCCGAAACGGACAACTCCTTTCCAGGGGGAAACTTTAAGTAAGACTCTGTCACTGATTTGAAACTCGAGGGGCTTTCTTCGATTATCAGCGTAACTTTTCTGACGATCTCGGGCGGCCTTGAGTCTCTCTTGAATCTTGAACACTTTGTCTGAGGTTTCTTGAATGAGCTCGGGACCAGTTATCTGATTATCACCAATTTCAGTCCAACACACAGGTGATCGGCATTTCCTTCCGTACAAGGCTTCGAAAGGTGCACACTTGATGCTGGTGTGATAACTATTATTGTACGAGAACTCAATGAGAGGTAAGTGTGTGTCCCAGTTTCCACCAAAGTCGATTACACAAGCTCTTAGCATGTCCTCTAGGGTTTGTATGGTCCTTTCGCTTTGGCCATCGGTTTGAGGGTGATAAGCCGTGCTAAGATCCACACGCGTCCCTAAGGATTTCTGTAGGGATTTCCAGAATCTGGATGTGAAGCGACTATCACGGTCAGAAATGATGGATACGGGTACACCATGACGAGTAATAACTTCGTTCATGTAGAGCTTGGCTAGTTTTTCCATTTTGAAGTCCTCACGGATAGGGAGGAAATGAGCAGACTTAGTCAAACGATCGACTATGACCCAGATTGAGTCGTGTCCGCTAGAGGTTCTAGGAGTTTGGTGATGAAATCCATGGAAATTTGCTCCCATTTCTATTGAGGGATTTCAGGTTGCTGGAGTAATCCTGAGGGTTTCTGGTGCTCAGCTTTGACTTTCAGACAAGTAAGACACTTCCCAACGTACAGAGCTATGTCTTTCTTCATTCCGGGCCACCAATAAAAATCTCGAAGGTCTTGGTACATTTTATCGGAACCAGGATGAACTGAGTAGTGGGACTTGTGGGCTTCATCCAAAATGAGTCCTCTAAGGTTATTAAAACTGGGAATCCATATTCGGTCCATAAAGTAGAGAACTTCATCGGACTTGAGCTCTAATTGATTTTCAGATATGCTTGCGAGTTCAGTCTTCAAATCAGTCCTGACAAGAGCTTGTCTTTGGGCTTGAAGGATTTGGGCTTGAAGGCTAGTTTGAACAATCATTCCTAATGCACGAATGCGTGAGGGTTTGATTCTTTCCTTCCGGCTGAGTACGTCTGCTACTACATTTGCTTTACCAGGGTGGTAACGGATCTCGCAATCATAGTCACTCAGTAGTTCAACCCAACGTCTTTGTCTCATGTTGAGTTCCTTCTGGTCAAAGATATGATGTAGGCTCTTGTGATTTGTATAAATAACACACTTGGTACCGTACAAGTAGTGTCTCCAAATTTTTAGAGCAAATACCACAGCACCTAACTCAAGATCATGAGTGGTGTAGTTCTTTTCATGCACCTTGAGCTGTCTAGACGCATAGGCAATGACTTTATCTCGTTGCATGAGTACGCAACCGAGACCTTGGTTGGAAGCATCGCAATATACGACAAAGTCGTCGTTACCATCGGGAAGGGTTAGGATAGGTGCATTGCATAACTTCTCTTTGAGCAACTGGAACGCGTCTTCTTGTTTCTGTTCCCAAATGAAAGGTTTGTTTTTCTGAGTCAAGGAAGTGAGTGGCAGAGCAATTCTCGAGAAATTCGAGATGAACCTTCGATAGTACCCTGCTAAACCCAGAAAAGAACGGATCTCTGAAGGGGTTTTAGGTGCATTCCAGTTCTTGACTGCTTCAATCTTGGATGGGTCGACATGTATACCCTTGTCGTTGATAACATGACCCAGGAATTGAACTTCTCTTAGCCAGAATTCACATTTAGAGAATTTAGCATAGAGTTGTTCCTTTTTGAGAAGTTCTAGGATAAGTTTTAGGTGTTTCTCGTGATCTGCTTTGGTTCGTGAATAGATCAAGATGTCATCAATGAAGACAATGACAAATTGGTCTAGGTAAGGCCTACAGACATGATTCATGAGGTCCATGAACACTGCGGGTGCGTTTGTTAACCCAAAGGGCATGACCACGAACTCGTAGTGTCCATAGCGGGTTCGGAAAGCGGTTTTAGGGATGTCTTCTTCTAGAACTCTGAGTTGGTGATATCCAGATCGGAGATCAATCTTTGAAAAGCAAGTTGCTCCTTGTAGTTGGTCAAACAGATCATCAATTCTCGGAAGTGGATACCGATTCTTGACGGTCAGTTTGTTCAACTCTTTATAGTCGATACACATGCGAAACGAACCATCTTTCTTCTTGACAAACAGGATTGGAGCTCCCCAGGGTGAGAAGCTTGGTCGAATAAATCCTTTGTCGAGAAGTTCTTGTAGCTGGCTGGATAGTTCCTTCATCTCAGATGGGGCTAAACGGTAGGGTGATTTGGCAATAGGGGTTGCTCCGGGTACAAGGTCAATCCGGAACTCAACTTGTCGGATCGGAGGTAATCCGGGCAAATCATCAGGGAACACTTCTGGGTAGTCTTTGATAATGGGAACATCTTGTATCTTCTTTCCCTCAGATTTCTTCTCGACTATATGAGCTAAGAAAGCCACAGTATCATGCTTTTTAAGATAGCTACGAGCCTTCATACATGAAACAATCTTCAGGTTTTTACCGGGTTTCTCTCCATGAATGTTTAGAGTATCACCAGATGCTAGAGGGATACGAACCACTTTGTCGGCACAAATGATTTCGGCATGATTGTTGGATAGCCAGTCCATTCCAACAACTACGTCGAAGCTGCCGAGTTCCATGGGGATAAGATCAATAGGGAAGGAGTGATCTTCGAGTGTTAGTGAACAACCTCGGACAACAGTATGAGCACGAATCAGTTTACCGTTAGCTAACTCAATAGTATAAGCAGAATCTAGCTTAGTAGGTCTCAAATTAAGCATGGGCTCGAAATCAGTGGAGACAAAACTTTTGTCCGCACCGGTATCGAACAAAATAGAAACAAAATGATTGTCTAAGAGAAATGTACCCGTGACGACGGCTGGATCTTGACGAGCTTCAGGTGCTCCAATAACGAAAGCTCGACCATTTGCCGCTGGAGTGTTGTTGTTATTGCCTCGGTTCAACCTAGGACAACGGTCTCTAAAGTGATCCAGACCACCACACTCGTAACAAGCCCTGGCAGTGTTGTTCCCAGGGGCAACGGTTGCCACAACAACATTGTTGGCATTAGCTGCGGCAGGAGACTCTTTGCAGAAACGGTTCGTGTGGCCACGTTTGCCGCATTTGTTGCATTTGCGACACTCACCATGGTGGTGAAATGGGCATCGGGGGCACTTGGGTAAGTTACCGGTGTAGGGCTTCCGGGCAGTGGACTGAGGGGTTGGAGCAACTGCATTCACTGGTATAGCAGGAGTTGCCATAGCAAAGTTCTTAGCTGTCTTTTGCTTCTTAGCTGGTCTCTTACTATAGTCCTCTTTAGCTTTCTTTGATCCTTTTCTTGATAGCACCCCTGACTTGACCAGATCATCAGTTAAAGAGGCAGACAGAAGAATTGCAGCCTCGAGAGTAGCAGGAGAAGCTGACATAGTGTGGCCTCTAACTTGAGGGACCAATCCTCCAATATAACGGTCTATCATGCGACTCAGGGGAGTTACCATGTGTGGCACGAGAGATAACTCATGGAACCGAGTAGTGTATTCCATGTGTTCACCTCCATCCATAACATGGTTCCAGAATTCAACTTCAATCTTTTGGAGTTCATTCTTCGGGCAGAACTCAGAGATCATTAACTCCTTAAAGTCGTTCCAAGGCATAGCCAGAGCAGGCTCCCTTCCTCTAGTTCTCACCTGGGCGTTCCACCAAGTAAGGGCTCTTTTCTGGAAGGCACTGGAAGCATATTTGACCTTCAGATTTTCGGGGCAATCACACATGTTAAGGGTGGACTCCATCTTTTCAAACCACTGAAGCAGACCAGTGGCACCTTCACTACCAAAGAACTCAACAGGCTTGTAGGCTAGAAAAGTCTTGTAGGAGGCATTGTTGATGTTGCCACCTGTAGTCCCAGCATTGCGGAGTGCTTCACTCACTTGAGTGACCATACCGGGTAAGACATTAGCAAGTTGGTTGGTGATGATGGTAGCAATTTCATTAACTTGGGTGGTGTCACGTCGAGGAGGCATTCTAGCGAAGATCAAAATGAATGGCAATGTTAGATATGACAAGATAAGACGACAAATGATAGATAGAATTATAAAGCAACTAAAGATAGAATTTCATTCATAATTAAATAGTTCCAAATTACAAACGAGGAAAGATAGATACATAATGTCTAGAACTTGAACTTAAATTGGAAAATAAAATGACTAATCAAACTCCGGGTCCATATGATAGATGCTAGAAAGATGTGTTTTAGCCTATAAGCGATACTCACATCAAAGATTCCCAGGAAGATATGACGGGTCCAGGAGGGATTTATACACCACATCTTTCCTAGACAGAATCTTTAATGTACAGGTACCTACTCTTTCAGATTACACATGTTCCTATTATCCACCATTAGGGCACTTAGTTTTGATGAGAGTAATTAAGGAATCGTCTCAGCACCGTCTTCTACTTGTCGTATCTTCGGGGGTCGGCTAGCAGAAGAGCGGGTAGCTCCAATTCTTCTTTTCTTGAAGCTGATCTCGGGAAGTATATGATTGATCATTCGGGTGATAAGGACAATCTCTGGGCGATAGGGGCTCGTTGCATCGGATCGCAGCTCAGGGTCTTCCATGTCTCGGGCTAGTTGGCTCCAATTGATTGAGCTAACTAATTTTCCAAAAGAGGATAGTTCTGAACTATCGCGTGTATTGTCGGAAACGTCAGCAGAATAGGACGACATGTCTAGAAGAGGAAAGTTAGTGCGTTAGTACACGTGTGCATAAAATTCCTAATGTGGGGGATTCCTAGGGTTATAGTCTAGGTCTTATGCTATGTGGCCTAATTCTCTATAACCTGACTCTGATACCAATCTGTCACACCCCCGCCAAGGCGGAAACACGAGGGGCGACGAAATTGAATCATTACACATGGAATAAAGAAAGTACTAAGGAATTTATTGAAAAACCGATAGTCATTACATCAAGTTTAATTCAAATAAAGCAAATAACCAAATAGTTTCATTTTCAATTTAAGTCTATGCTAGGTCCACTAAGCCTTATCCTTGAATCCTAGCGTGAGCACGACAGCAAACTAGTTTCCATTACCTGAAAAACATGCTAAAATAGGTCAACTAAAAAGTTGGTGAGAACATAGGATTTGATAGATATAATACAATAGATAACCAGAAGCAATCATAAACAAGTTTCAAATTCCAAGTAATTTAAACTATCATACATGAGTTCACAACCAACCCTAGTGATCGATAGCTCTCCCGCCCAACACCTTGTCAGGGTGTTAGACTATAGTATAAGTGTCAAGAATGCAGTTTCTGAACACCCAGCTCCTTCCAAGTTGATTAGAATCCACAACTTGAAGGACGCTCGGAATTGATTGGCATGCATCAACCCGAGAACTGAATGGGCTAGTCAGGCCAATAGATCTATTTACGTACTCCCGTGGCTTCCCTGAAGTTAATGGTTGTGTAGTTTTAGAAATAAGAGAGACTTTGTAGTAAAAATGACATTTGCAACATGTATAAATCAGTTTAATGTTACTAGAATTAGAAGTTTGTTATTGAATGCAAAGTATAGTTTTGACTCAAGACTTGGTTTCAGTTTTGATATAAGAGCATGTTTTCCACCCCAAAATAGAAAGCAAAAAAGGGCTATGAACTCACCTTGCAGCAGGTGAGATTGATCTTGAATTCTGAAGTAACTTGGTTTAGAAGATGCCTAAGTTTGAGTTAGTTAACAGAATCGTGGAAAGATGAGGGGTTGTTTTGTAATTAGAGGAAAGTAGTCATCGTATACTAGAGTGGTTATCATACTAGAGTAGTACCTCCAACAGCAAAGTTCCCAGGAAAGAGTTGGCCGGATCAGAACCTCGTCTTTCCTAGCCAGAACCTTACTATTTGTCAGATAGCTACATACCAGTTTGAAGTTTACTCTATTTGTACACTTTAACTGAGTTTAGGATGTGTCCGGTAAGTTTGGGAAAAGATAAGGGCTAAAGTGAAAATGTGTATTTAATAAGAATTGAAAATAGATAAGTTAATATTAGAGGGTTTTAATAATAAGTTAAGAGTTAAAATATAATTCTAAAAGTTAAAAAGGAATTAAGAAATATATAGTTTTAAAAATAAAACATTTGAATAAGTTTTAAAGGATTTATAAAATATATTTTGTAATTCTTGCGTTTTAGAGAAGTAACGAAGTTTTTAAATAATGCTTAATAATGTATATAGTTTATCATTTAAATAACGTTATTAGTTTCAAATAAAAACATAACTTTAAATGGTTTCTCGCGAAATCTTTTATAAAAATAAAAATATACAAAATCCCTTTATGTTTAGAAAAATACATCATTTATTTATGCTATTTTAAAAAATACCTTTTATTTATTTATTTTTTTATAAAACAATATATATAATAATATGATAAATTGAAAATTCTAAAAAAAAAGAATTGGTTTAATAATATTTAGTTGTTTTTTTTCTTTTTTAAAAACATAATAATACATGTATTTATGAATGTATGTGTGTATAAGTGCTTAAAACCAAAAAAAAAAAAAAAAAAAAAAGTGGTCAATGGGTTTAGAACCCATGACCTTTGATCTGAAAGTACAAAGGTTTAGCCACTAGACCAGATGCTCAATTTAGTTATAATCCAGAAACAAAAATACTAAAACTGTGATTAAGCCCTATCATTATCTTCCCCAAACATACAGGCGTGGAAACCAGAACCCAACCTCAAACCCTAAAATCGATTTTGAAAGGAAATCAGAAAGTGAGAACGTGCAATTAGCATAAAAACGAGTACCTGGAGTCGTAAACCACACGGATTAGAGCCAATTTGTCAATGATTCTGCGTCGGGGAGGAGGCGTGCGTCGCTCAGAACAGGAAGGAAAAGAACGGATTTTTTTTGTGGTAGTTCTGTTTAGGAATCGACGTGGGTATTTATAGGGTGAGTAGCTCCATTAATAACGCATTAACAGTTGCGATAAGAACGAGTTTCGTGGGATTTTGAAGCTTGGATTATCAAGTACGAAATCTTCTAATCGGGATTTCAAAATGGTTCTAAATGGTTTGAATTCAATAACCATTTCAGCGAATTTCTAGTTCCACTCGATTGTTAAAGCTTAGAAACTAGTTTAGGAGGGATTTAAACATCCGAATTTGGTGGATTTGAAAGATGAGAATACGATTTTGACTTTTGAAAGTCAAAGTTGTTCTTGGTTAAAGAATGTAGCCTTACATAATAGAAGCAAACATATAGATATCAAGTGTCATTACATCAAGAGTTTGGTAGATGCAAAGCAAGTGGAACTCAAGTCATGTTATACCGAGGAGTAGGTTGTAGACGTTCTTACGAAAGCTCTAGGAACCGATCAGTTGAGCTATCTAAGAGAGCTAATGGGAGTGCAGAAACTTTGAATTAAGAAGGGGTGTTAAAGAATTAATTCAAATTTAGGATTTATTAATTAATCTAGTATTTATCTATAAGTTATGTTTGAATTTTAAAAGTTAGGTTGCAGTTTCCTTTACATTGTAGTTTTCTATTCTTTTTCGTATTGTTTAAAGGGCTATTGTTTAATATCAAGTAGTTGATTTCTAGTAATTCTCCTAGGCTCCTGATATTCGATTCCAACAAAAACCACATTCAGAAGATGAATATTTAATATGAATCGACACATTTAGAACCAAATTATTACATTAGCTCAGTGGTAAATGTACCCCACTATGACTTGGAAGACTTGGGTTCGAACCTAAGCATCGGAGTTTTTATTTTTTTCCGCATGTTTTCAATTTGTGATTACCAATGGTTTAATTGAAGAAAATGAAAAGTCTGACTTGTGGGTTTTCGAGGAACAGTCAACCAGGGAACGAAGAGACCCTTTTGGAACAACAATATTGAGGAAGAAGAAATTGTTTCAAAAAAGATTCCAAAGTAAGTTAACGTTGTTGTGATAATTTGTTGGTTCATGAATGAAACCTAAATCTTGATATTGTTATTCCCCAACCCCAAGATAAAATCATGGATATCAGCATTGTGGAGTTTTTGGAATACGGTTTGGGTACTGTGTTGGCAGCAACAAATGATTTCAGTGAAGACAATAAGATCGAACAAGGTGGATTTGGATCGGTTTATAAGGTAAAAATGAGAAAATTTATAATGATCCTTAAGTAGGGGTTCAGATTCATCCTCTAAAATAAATAGGATAAACAAATGGAGATTGATGTAAGGAATTTGAGTGTCTTGAGCAGAAATACCTTGTTTCCTTTTCTAATGAAGTCAAGGATGATCGATCTCAACCTACCGGCTTGCGGGGATGATCTTAACTTAACCTCCAGGATATGAGCGCTTCAAACTCACCGCAACACATATTTTTTTAATGGTACTTACAGAAAAGGCCCCCCGATTTCTAAGTCGCTCTGGGCCACCAAATTGGTTAAGCCGCCCCTGGATGTAACTAATTATCTCATCAACTTAAAGTGAATAACAATTTGTTTTGCATAATCAGTTGATATCCAAACCGATTATTTCAAAACACATGATCACTTTGTAAGCCAAGCACACCTTAAATTCGTCATTTGTAAAAGAATTTTTCATCAGGGCTATTAAATTGATTCCTCCTTGTTTTTCCCGCTATTGAATCTTAGGATCACAAAAAGAAATACTAATAAAACAAAACTTGTTAGAATACTATATTCTCATAACAGGACCGACGTTGGAGCTGGAACCGTCTACACAACCGGTCTGGTTGAGTAATCTTGAACCACTTTCACTTGTGTAGGTCGGCTACGCGGTCAACTGGTGAACCGGTCTGGTTGAGTAATTTCGTACCACTTTCACCTGGGTTGACCGGCTATGTGGTCAAATGGTGAATCAGGTAGGTAGTTGGACCTGATTTTTGAAATTTATTATTTTTCTTCTTTCAAAATCTTATTTACTAATTCATCTAGTAATCTAGGCTCTATGGTTTATTAACGTTCCAAATCTATTTCTTAAGCTTGATCCGGACTCGACTTGATTGTTATTTCTTAAATATTTAACTATTTTATTTATATACATATCATTATTTTTATGTATAATATAACATATAACATAAAATTATTATAATTATACAAATTATAAGCTTGTTTATACTCTGAAGCCTGGTCAAGCTTGGTATATGAAGCTAGAGCTTAGTCGCTAAAACTCGTTTCAGCACAACTTGATTCAAATTTTTAAAAAATAATATATGGCGTGACTTACGAATGAATCGACTCGTTTACTTCTTTACCACACTTTTATTTGCTAAAAGTTTAAAAATTTTAATTTGCTCAAAAAACAATTACATAAACCACATGCGAAAATAATATTAGATGAATTTAAAAACTTCTAACAAATTCAGTGAAATAACTTTTGTTGCTCCATTCCCGATTAAATAAAAAAGATGATTCTATATCAATACCGATGATCCAAAACCCTTCCCAAATTCTTTCATCATGTAGAATCTTCTGGACCTTCATTTCATTTTCACCGGATAACAACCTATTCTTCAAAAATCAATCACTAATCTATCTGTATCCATACGCAAATTTCACCTTATTGCTACAATCGTACTGTAAATCATGTTCGACGATACATTTTTCAGGAGCTACACATCGCCGAAGGTAGTTTCGGTGCCGGTGCACTTTATTTCATCCGAACAGCAACAAAAACCGTTATCGGCGCCCAAGGAATCAGCAGCGTTGAAGATTCAAAGAGTGTTTAGAGGATTTTTGGTGAGGAAAAGCGTGAAGAAGATCTCGGCAATCAGAAACGAAGTATGTGAAGTCGAAAGGAGTATCAACGATACCGGAATCGTTGATTTGATTCGTGTAGATGCGAAGAAGCGGTTGCGAGTGAACGAAACCCTAATGTCTTTGCTATTCAAGCTGGATTCGATTCGAGGCGTTGATTTCGGAGTTAGAGATTTCAGAAAAGCGGTTATTAATAAAGCGATCGCGCTTCAGGAGAAGGTTGATTCGATCGTTGCTGCTAAGAACAGATCTGCTAATATCACATCCGTACAGGTTCCAGAATCGTCATTGTTTCGTGATCAGGTCGTTCACGGTGTAATCGATGCAACAATTGATGTGAATTGCAATTCTGTTGAGGTTGTTGATGAAACTGAATGTGAACGTACGGATGATGATAAGAAGAGAAATATAGAGCTTCTGGAGAAATTAATGGATGATAATGAGAAGATGATGACGCTAATGACGCAGATGTTCGAGAGGAACGAGATGCAGAGTCGGATGATGAACTCACTGAGTCAACGAGTTGAACAGCTGGAGAAGGCATTTGTTTGTGATAAACCTAGAAAGAAGAAGAGGCATTCTGCATAACATCATAAGGATATATTTTGTGTTTTTAGGGTTCTTAATTGGTTTGTTAGATATAAATACAACTATCAAGTTGCTTTTGATTAATTTGATTTGGTTTTCGGGTTTGACTGAATAAAATCCAATACCGAATACACTAAAAACTTAACCGATGAACACCTTGTGATTGACTGTTCACTTATGGTCAATTTACGGTCACACTGTTATTTTCATCGGATCATAGTAGAATAGATGCATGACACATCCATGACTTCGACCGTGGAACATGTTTAAGGGGCTGTTTGGCAAGTGCTGAACCATTAAGTGTTGAATCATTAAAAGATCTGAATGGTTCAGCATGGTTTTTCAGCTGAACCATTAAAAAGTAAAATGAACTATTAAGAGGTGGGCTGTCAGCGAAACAAAACCCCTAACGATTCAGAGGTAGCCTCTTAATGGAATCATTAAGAGGCTACCAAAAAGCCCCTAAGTTGTATTGTGATGAGACGAGTTTGAGCATTATTTGGTTAGAATTTGTTAACTTGTTTTAAACTTTATGATTTGTGAAGGATTTTAAATATTTTATTTAGTTTATGTGCTAACATTTTCACATTTTTATAATAATTATTTAATATTAGGAATGGTAAAAATTGAAGATGCATTTATATGACGTTTTAGGTTAAAGGAGACTTGTATTACTCCGAGTTTTGGTAAAAAAAACCTTATGAGTAAAGTGTTATTTTTATCCATGTGATTTTGTCATTTTAGTTAGTTTTATCCAAAAAAAACTTTTTTTAGTTTTTTTGTCAATGTGTTTTTAAAACTTAGCCATTTTCATCTAATTGACTAGACTTTTTCAAAATCTAGTCATTTTCGTCCCTGTGGTTTGACCATTTTGTCCATATCTACATTTTATCGTTAAATTATGAGCAATTTTGGTTAAATCAGGGGTAATTAAGTTGATTTTAACATATGAAGTTTAATCCGACCCTTGATTTAACGTTAAAATGTAGACGGAGTTACTCAGTTTGGTGAAAATGACTAGATTTTGAAAAACGAGGGATGAAAAAGTTAAAAAAAATCTTTTTAATGAAAGCGCCTAAAATAGCCGAACCATTTACTCAAAACTTATAGATTACCTCATTCATTCATATGATAACATTTCATATTAATGTAGTTATCAAAAAGAATGTGATTTATCAATTATTCTATACTAAAAGATGTTAACAATAACGCACTAGAGGACATACAAACACTATTAAGAACAAGCACACCAACAATTCATGAATGTGTGTACAACCTTTTTTAGAATGTATATGCCTACAACTATAAACATATCAAAATGTAGCCTTGGCAACTAGCAACCACAATTTCCTTTAAGAATTTCATAACCATTTTAGACATATTTTTAAAAATACAAACTTGTGCCAAATTTGTTTATTTTTAACTATTTAAAATAATTCTATTAAGCATTGATATCACATTTTGTATTTATAGTATCATCAATGTATTTCACTTAAGACTTTAATGTAAGATTCATATACAATTTGATACTATAAAGATATTTGATATTTATGCAATTCCCATAGTTTATTACAAAGTTCTTAAAAAAGATTTTATGTTACAACTTATACCTTTAAAAAAAAATTAAAATTTTAAGAGCATCAACCCTTTAATGGAAAAATATTATGCACGACTTAAATTGTTATATAATATGAGAAGCATGTTAGTAATTTCGAATATTTAAAACGCCAACTGTCGTTAAATTTTCAAATGACGAAGGCAAACCGTTCTTTTTTACATTTACGTTTTTTTCTTGAGTTAAATTAAAAATAAAACAAATACTTTATAATTTGTAATCAACAAATTACGCCCTAACTATATCACACGGTGAAAATAATTTTATAAAATTGCAAGTAAATTTCTTTTTAATGAATAATTTTTTTAAAGATATATTTACTTTTTTCCGACATCACATCTTACCTAAAATATCTTATTTTCTCACTAATTTCGCTTTTTCTATCGGAACTCGAGAACCAAATCTAATTTAGCTTTATTGAGAGATTTTAATAACGATTTTGAAAACCAGATCAACTAATCTAATTGGTTAAATCATGAAGTTTCGCCTGTTAGTGTTGACAGTTCAGTTACAAGCTAATAGACCAAGCTAAATGAACATATCGGTTTTGAGCAAATAAGATAAAACTGGTCTTCAATTGCTGACGTTTATCTCTACCTTTTACCGACCGACTGATGAATCAACCGATTTTTATTACCAAATGAACCGGTGAATCGGGTGATTCACATAGCTGGTTAGATTTTCAAAACATTAATATGAAAGGGATGGAATACCCGGCTTGGTCTGAGTATGTGAGAGGGTGCCCGAGTAAATGGGAAACACCACCCTTACAAAACAAGTAGGAAGGCCGAGTTAATTTACTCGGATGAAGCCACTCTCTCAACTTTTTCTTTAGTAGACCCCACCACTCCCATACACACCATTTCTATTTATTTTTTTTATTTTTTAAAAATGAGTAAGTAAATAAATAAGGTGTTTTCAGTAAAATTTAAATAAATGAGTAATGTTGTGGTCACATAATTATATTCAACATTTTTTATGAATAAATAAGTACTTTATATGGTATCATAAATTCATAATGACTTCATATACTATGAAAAATTTGCTAGCTAAATTTTGAATACAATCTCCTCTGTTGATTGGCCTTCTTGCTACCACCCAAACAAACCCCTGCTCTCTCTCTCTCTCTCTCTCTCTGCTACGAACCCTTACGATTTCGATTTCGATTTCGATTTCGATTTCAATTTCAATTTCCAAGCCCTAAATCGAATCTCTCCATTGATTTCTGTTTTATTTAAATCTCTACTTGCCGTTGAATCTCCGTCTCTCTCTCTCTCTCTCTCTGTGTCGCCGGATCTTTTCTTCTCAACAACTTCCGATGACTGAAGGCAAGCTTGATCTTCCAGACGATCTCATCTCCTCCAAACTCGCCGATAATTCCTGGACTCCGAAAGGTACTATTCAATCGCGTCTGTTGTATTTTCGTTGATTGTTTATCGATAGTTCGTCATTCGTGTTAGGTTAGGGTTTACTGATCTGCAATTCGCTTAGTGCGTCACACTACTTATCCGACTTGAATTTGTTTCAGTATGTTTTGGACTACGTGTGCTTACTGTTTGTTGACTGTAGGTCATCGTTGGCTCGTTGCATTAATTTGTGCTAATTATGATTTATGAATTCATTTGATTAGTTTTAAAATCAGTGAGAATGTGTTTTGTGAATCTGTATAGAGTTTTAGGTCGTTTCTGTTTAGTTGCATGGCAAATCGAGCAATTGATATTCATGAGACACGGTTTATCTTATAGCCGTTGAGTTTTACTTCGACAAGTTCAGCTACATTGATAGGAAAATGATTAATTCCTGCTTTATGACTTTATGTGATTTAGTTTTATCTCAGTGCTATTTTGGATCTACTTCTTATATCATAACTTTGGTTTTGTGTTGATCTTTAGCTGCATTATGCTTGCCTTCAGCACTTGAGATTTGAGAAGCTTTTTGTTCTTTCTTTAACATACTTAATTTGACTGGAGGCATTAGCGCGCAGCATTTCTAAGTTTGTAGTGGATGCAAATTGAGACTATCAGCGGTTTTTCCGTGGGTTAAAGGGGTCCGTGACCACGTTTAATTATGGAAGATTTTCTTCTTTAAGGACTGTCTTTTTTGTCATTTAGCAGATATCATATAACCGTTGAGAAGTTCAGCTACATTAATAGGAAATTGATTATATTCCGCTTTATATGATTTAGTTTTATATCAGTACTACTTCGGAGTTCGGATCTACTTCTTCGATCTTAACTTTGGTTTTGCGTTGATATTACGTATTCAATAATTTCCTAGGATTTAAACATCATAACTCTTCTTGGACTAGATTTTTAGCTGCATTAATGCTTGTAATAGTAGCCTGCTTTAGTACTTGAAAAGTTTTTCTTTTTTTCTTCTTTAACCTATTCAAGTTAACTGGAGGTATATTAGTGCATCATTTCTGAGTTATTAGAACTTGTGAAATGGAATGATAAGTGATTCAACTATGGGTTAAAAGGATCTGTAAGGATTGTAACCATCTCTAGTAATTTCAAGTTTCCCTTCTTTAAGGGCTGTCTTTTTTCCGTTTAGCTAATACATATGAGACTTTTTATATTTAGATCATTTATGTTTTTACTGGAATTACAAAATCATCACTCATCTGAACATCATTTTTTCTTTTAACACATAATGGTTTGATGACAGTGGAAGCTTCAGGAGGGAATGATGAGTATAAGATGATGGGTTTGCTAGATGATTCTAAAGGTAGGTTTTATACATGTTTTGTATTTTTACAGTATTTGCTTAACAAATACACAGTAGTTTGGAAGTCGTTTTTTTTTTCTCTACTATCATCTTTTTTTCTTTATTTTTCTTGAGCTCTTATGATTTTCCTGCTTTGCTTGATTTTTTAAAGATCATGCGGATCTGGACAACAGCATCCCCTTGTCTCCTCAGTGGCTTTATGCTAAACCAAATGAGACTAAGATGGTAAGTGAGTGGATAATAATTAGAGCTGCTTTTTTATATTTAGAAACATGGCATCATAAATTGACACGGACTATGTTTTTGAGTGTTAAATACTTGAATCATAAATGGATAGTAAATCTTTTTTTAAAATTAAAATATACCTGTGTTCTGAACAATATCTTCTTTCTTAATATGATGCCAGGAAATGCGTGCACCAAGCTCTCTCTCTCTTGGAATTGATCCCAATGTGAAGGAACGGCGTCCTGATGTCACTGATGACAAAAAGGATTGGAGAAAAGTTGCAAATGACACAGCAAGTGCACGTCGTTGGCGAGAAGAAGAAAGAGAAACAGGCTTACTTGTGAGAAGAGATCGTTTGAAAACTGACAACCGCCGTGTTGATGTCAATAGAGACACCACCGATACTAGAGGTTCACCTCCTGACAGGTGGCATGATGCTGGTAACCGTAATTCAAGTCTTGAGGCCCGGCGTGATAGCAAATGGTCATCTAGGTGGGGTCCAGATGAAAAGGACAAGGAAACTCGACCCGGAAAGCGTACATATATCGAAAAGGAAGATAATCATGGTGAAACTCAAACACATTTAAGTATCACAAGATTAACATCTGAGCGTGATCCGGACACCCGTGATAAATGGAGGCCGCGCCACAGGATGGAGGCAAACTCTGCTGGAACAGGTTCTTTCCGGGCTGCACCTGGATTCGGGTTAGAGAAAGGACGGGTTGACGCTCCAACCACTGGCTTCACCATTGGACGTGGCAGGTCTAGTGTACCCATTGCAAGGCCTTCATCAGGAGGGTCCATTGAAAACAATGACAGTGTGCCTGGAAAGCCTGGTCTTTCTGCTGACATGTTTTTTTATCCAAGGGGAAAACTTCTTGATATATACCGTACACAAAAACTTGACCCGTTTTTTGCTAACATGCCTGAAAAAATCATGCAAGTATTACCAATAACACAAGTAACTGCTGTGGAACCACTTGCTTTTGTTGCTCCTGATAAAGATGAAGAGGTATGTTAAAAGTATCCTCACAGTTCTGTAACCGACTTTTTTTTCTTATTATCTGGATTTAACAAATGAACGTGTTTGGCACAGTTTATTCTTGGTGATATATGGAAGGGGAAAGTTACCAGTAGTGAGGTGTCATACAATTCATTTTCAAAGGTCAGGTCATTTGAGAGTATTGCAGGTAATTAAAGGTTAATCTTAATGAAAACACCTTCGTAATTAAAGGTTAATTTGTATGTCTTAAGAATCTGAGTTTGTTATATTTAGATGCTGGAAAAGATGGTAATCTCTCCTCAGTGGAGGAATTGGTTGATCAAAATAAGCCGATTAATCAACCGGATGCTGAGAGTACCCTACTTTATAATGGTCCTAAAAGTAACTTAGAAGGTGAGCTATATATTTTCATATTCAGTTATTAACTAACATAACGTGTGTTAGCAGATAAATTATAAAACAACTTTGTACTTGTTTCAGGGGAGCAAAGAATTCCAAAAATAGAATCCTATGAAGGGAAAACAACATGGTCAGAGAGTGGAATCATAGTCAGCAATGTTGATGATGGTTCTAATCTTACTGATTCAGCTTATGTGAAACATCAGTTGTTTGATGATGTCATCAATACCGAGCATCCTAACGATTCAAACTTGCTCTTTGCCATGCCATCATCTGAACAATATTGGGCTGGAAATATGCAGCAGCCGATAAATAGTATTAATAAACATTTGGCGAGTAGTGTCCCGCCTGAGGAACTGAGTTTGTTTTATTGCGACCCGCAAGGTGAAATCCAGGGCCCGTTTCTTGGGGTTGACGTCATTTCGTGGTTTGAACAAGGGTTTTTTGGGGCGGAATTACCCGTTCGTGTGGCGGACGCACCAGAAGGTACACCTTTTGAGGAATTAGGAGATGTTATGCCACATCTAAAAGCTACACATAGTTACACCACCGATGCTGACATGACGGCGTTGGCTCCTGTTTCGGAAGTTGACGTTTTGACGAATGATCCTCATTGGCAGTTGGCTGGTAATAACGATTTGTCTACAAGATCATACTCTGAAAGTCAAGGCTTCATTGATGAAGGTTAAACCTAAACCCCCTCTTATTCTATTTTCTATGGTATCATTGTATTTGAATTATTTGATCACATTAATGTTTTCATTATTTTTCTCCACTTTCAGAAATTGTTATCCCAGGAAGGCCTGAGAATTATGTGAACAACCACACGGTTCCTACTGAACCTGGTGTGTCGAGCCAGAATGATAATAAGATGCACCCATTTGGGTTGTTGTGGTCTGAGCTTGAAGGGTCAAGTTTAAGGAAAGATCAGCCATTTAAAACGCCGTTTACTGGTGGCAGTCAGCAGCAACTTATGAACCCTGTTGGTGGAGTAGCTGATTACAGAAGGAACACACTTCCTGAAAGTAACTTGTATCAAGATGCCATGTCAGCATCCAACATGAATCAAGAGGCTAATCACTTTGATTTAGCAGAGAAACTTAGGTCTCAACACATCCAACAGCAGCTACTTCAACAGCACAATCTGTTATCTTCTTCCCACTTGAATGAACAATGGTTGACCGGTCTAACTGGTCAAGATCTTGAGCACATTATGGCCCTTCAGATGCAACACCAACACCAACAACAGCAGCAACAACAACAGCAGAGGCAGATTCAGCTTCAACAACAAATGTTACTTAAAGAGCAACAATCTAGACAGCAAATGCTGCTTGAACAATTGGTACAAAATCAGAGGTCACACACAGATTCTGCAAGGTCTCATAATGTACTCGATCAAATGCTTCTGAAGCATCAGATTTTAAGTGAAATGCAACAACGTGAGAATCTGATTCAAGCGAAATATGGCCATCAAGGGCACACGAATGATCTCTTGGAGATGATGATGCGTGCTAAGCATGGACAAGTGTCATCTTTAGAACACCAGATGCTTCAACGTGAGCAATTGAGACAGTTGGGGTTGAGGCAGAGAGTTGAAATGGAGGAAGAAAGACAACTCGGTTCTGACTGGTTTCACCGAGCCAACTCACCTGGACTTGGGCTCGGTTCTTCAGATTTGAGTCACGTTGAACGGAACCGTTTGATGCGGGAACAAATTCAACGGGGGATTTACGACCCAAAGTTGTTACCGTATGAACGGTCATTGTCAATGCCAGGTGGCGAATCGGGAATGAATCATGATGTTGGCAGATTTCACCATCCTGTAGTGTCTAATAATTCTCGTCGCTCACATGTGGATGTAATGGAAGGACAAATGTCAAATGAGTGGATGGAATCAAGGATTCAACAATTGCATATTAATAATGAAAAACAGAAAAGAGATATGGAAGCAAGGAGGAGCTCAGAAGATCTAAGTCAATGGATGTCTGGTGGGACCAACGATGACACTTCAAAAAGACTGCTTATGGAACTACTACACCAAAAACCTGCCAATCAGTCTACTGAACTATTAGATATAAATAGTGGACCAAACCACCCATTTGGTGTTAGATCTTATGGCTCGAGTCCCGGTGCACCCATTACCGAAGAGAGCCGGGGCCCGATACATATAATGAATGGGTTTGGTGCAGAAACTCAAGAAAGTTTGATGACTCAGCAGGGTGGTGTTAATGCTGTAGATCACAGTCATAACGCACTTGGAATTGGTGGTAATCTCTCTTTCCTCTCTCTATTCATCTATATATATGACCCTTTCGTGTTAGCTTTATTCTTTAACTTGAAGTAATGTTTCTAATATTCTTATGATTGGGAATGCAGGCTTATACATGGATAATATTGGAGTTGGACCTGTTGATTCTTTTTCATTAGATGCTGAAGATCGGTAAGGAAAAGTACTTATAGGTTGATTTTACGATTTTGCCATTACTTTTTTTAATATTTAGTTAGTTCTAAGTTATACTTACATTTCTGAAGAAGGTTTCATTTTTGTCATTATTTAACTCGGGGAATGTATGTTATATTATGCGCTTAGATTACCAATTACAGTTGATTAATATTAAATCTAGTATAAATCTTAAATTTGAAGACGACTTAAAATGTGATGCATAAAAACTCTAATATATTATAGAAGTGTATAGGACACAATTTATTGTGACATTTGACTTTCCTTGAACAATTGGTCAACTTCTTATTTTGTTATTCAATGTTGAAACATGTTTTTATTTCACCTGAAATGTTTCTAAAGTTATTGGAATAATTCGATAAAAACCATTTCAAGAATTTACCTTTTTCAGTGTAGTATTTTAAAGCATTAGCTTTGTTTGCAGGGTGACAGCTTCATCCAAAAGGCCTGAAAGTATTTTGCTGAAACGTCCACCAGTTGCACGTCCAGCCTCGTCACATGACGGGTTATCTGAGCTGGCATCAAAATCAGATGTCAGAGGAAGGAGCATCCCTACTAGCATCTCTCCCGAAGGTATATATGTTGCAGGTGTATGATGGGCAACCAATTGAAATAAGACGCAAAATTAAAACCAAATTTCACTTCATTACTGATTTTGTCAATGTAGTTGCATTTTATCACCGGACTATTTTGCTTTTGTTTTCAAAATTGCTGACGTGGCTTCTTATTTGTCGTTTTAATGTATATGTATGTTACATGTGGCATCTTCTTTGAAATTCAATAGTTCTTTTTAAATATAAATTTTAAAAAGATCATTTTTTAGACTTATTACAAATAAATTTGTTTTTACAAAGTTTTCAAATAAGCACTTTTTTGCATATGTGGTATCGGATATGACTGCTCGCATGGCATCAACTACTGCCACATCAGCAATTTACATATTTAATCAGTTAAAACGTGTTGATTGCTAAAATAGGTGATAAGTTGTAAATTGGTTTACATTCACAAAACTGAACATTTTCTTTAATTAGTTTATTTTTTCAATTCTTGGATTTTATCATCAGGAGGGAGACGGGAAACAGGAGGCAATGTAGCAAGTCAAGCCACTGAGAACACGACTGCCGGAAACATGGATGTTCGTTTTAGGAGAACGCCATCATGGAGTGATGCTGACGGGTCAGAGACGGCTTCTTTTAGTGACATGCTTAAAAGCAATGTTAAAAAGGCAGATAATCATGCAACAGCAACAGCAACAGCAGCAGCTTTAGAAAGTGCAGATGGACAAGGGGGTAAAATGGGAAAGAAAAAAGGGAAAAAGGGTAGGCAAATCGACCCCGCTCTTCTAGGATTTAAGGTTACTAGTAACCGAATAATGATGGGCGAGATTCAACGTATAGAAGATTAACCCGACCCGACCCGACCCGACAGGTTTTGATCATTTGTTGTTTTATTGTAGCTTGTATGGATTTATACAGTGTTTTGTGCAAAGCCTTTTTTTATACACCTCAATTTTGCATCCAAAGTTTGTGATGTTGGGGTAATGAGGTTAGGCATGCATAGAGTTTGCTTGTAAAGCTTGTACAGACCTTTTCTTTTTTAAGATCTAATATAATATGTAGTTCGGTTTAAAATAATTCAAGCCCCATCCTTTTGTTATTTATTTATAAAACTGACTACCCAAATATGTATTATCTAGTTTCGTTTATATCAAATGTGATGTTTTAACCACACTATTCAAACATAAGTGAAATCACTGCACAGTTATGATCTAGGTTTAGAGTTCAAATATCAAACTTTTTGAGACATACCCACACCTAGTTATTCTGAAAGGTTTAATTACACTTCTTTTATTTTTATATATATATATATATTCTTTTGAGAAACAATAAAAATTACTATCTAAATAGAAGGCAAACGAGCAATAAGCTGCTTCGCAAACCCTTTTTGGATAGCAAAACCAAGTCTTTTAAAAAATATATTTATAGATTTTTGGGATCGTAACATAACCATGCATAGCCTGTTGGACACGACTAAGATGCTCCACTGCCTTAAGCGCAAGGAAACAAAAATTAAATGCAAATAGAATAAACATGTGCTGGTTGTCAAGACACGTTTTCCCGTGTTTTGTCACTTTGTATGAAATAACTATAAAAGAGTCTGACCTATCGTGAAAACACTAATCCTCAACCCCTTTTCTTAGATTCACACACGTGTGTTTCCCTCCTATTCAACCAAAGACCAAATGTTGGTCTATATATTTATAATTTTTTGAATCAAGCTCTAGCAAATGTTTCATAACGAGTAATCGTGATGTTTAAGGATCCTTTTACAGGTAAATCCTTAAATTATCAGAAAAGCACATCCAATAGGTAATTAATTGCAGGATATTTACAATAAGTAGCGAACATTATATGAACAAGCATCAGAAGGTTTCGTGGTGTAGTTGGTTATCACGTCAGTCTAACACACTGAAGGTCTCCGGTTCGAACCCGGGCGAAGCCAATTTAATCTTTTTGTTTTTGCTTTTATAATTTCTGTTAATTTCATGCCAATATACGAAAAATAAATAGGAACTCACTTTAAATTTAAAAGATAGAACTGAAGTAACATATTTTCTATAATCAGGTCTCGCTTATAAATTATTTTAGAAAAGTTTCATACCATTCCGAACTTTATATTTTTTCAGCTTTATATAAACTCGTTTTGACATGTGCATTACGTTTTCTTTTCTTGAGATAGGATTAGAAAAATGAATAATACTGTTAGAGTTTCATCCAAACAGGATGATAAATCAAGCTTCTTACACAAACCGGTAATAGTTTATAAAGATTTGTGATGGTAGGTCAATGCATAATTAGGCTTAAAACATATATCTTTAACAGGAATAGAAATTTTCTTATTTATGTTCACATACTAAGTAGTATTTGAAGAGGATTTCGACAATTAAAACTGGATGATCTGAGAGTCATGGTTTCACTTTCAGATCAAAACAATTTAGTGGTTCTACTGAATTTAATGATCAGATAAAACTCAGATTTTGAGACACGAATTTTAAGTATGTGAATTTGAGAAATGTTTTCGAACCAGAGATCAGACCAAATGATCATCATTCGTATTTCATACAAAACGGACGGGAAAATCAGAATAACTGTCCTCTAGCATTTATCTTTCAAAAACTAAATTTTAAACAAAATTGCGCCCATTTTTAATACCGAAATTTATATATAAATATCCGGATATTAAGAATTTAATGAATTTTTAACATAGCAACAATTGTCAAAATAAAAAATTCCCTCTCGGTCATAGCCAGGGGCTCCGCCCCTTGGACCCCGTCAGGGGCTGCCACCCCTTGAACCCCGTTTTCAGGGGCGTTGCCCCCTTGGAACCTCCATTGCCAGGGGCGTTGCCCCCTTGGAACCTCCATTGCTTAGGGCTATGCCCTAAGTGTTAAATAGATTCCTAAAATCATAATAAACTCAAACAAGTGTGCAATCTTAAGTGTCAAATAGGTTCCTAAAATCATAATAAACTCAAACAAGTGTGCAATCTTCATTTCTTGACGTATTTGATGATTAATACAAGTGTTTCACCTTCTAAAACATGTAATTAATAATTAGTTGTAACTTTTTTATAGATGTTAATCGATCTGATATACCTAAATGAGAAAAAGAAATTGGCACCCTCTAAAACGTGAGCCATGTGCGGTCGCTCGTCTTGCACACCCTCAAAACCCCTAGACATACTTCACGCGGAGTCCAATACCTCAAGTAGCACCGTAAGTGCTCTAACGCGATCTCTTCAATTCGGTTAGTTTTGTATATCTTAAAATTTGAGATTTTAACAATACTTATGATATGAAAGTTAGATTCATCCTTTACAATGAAAATAAGAATCTTATTTTTCTTTAGTGTTTTGTGACCTTTTGTGATAAAAGAATCTTAAATCAAGATTCTATTCGTAGGTATCACTTTTTCTTAAACTAAATTTTTTATCGTAATGTTCATCTCGCGGCAAAATCGAAGAATCAACATCACATATTTCATATTTGCATCCCATTCATACAAACGAAATTATTAAAATTCGTTTTCCCTATCCACACGCTAGTATACGAAGGTATTATACTAATATTCATCGAGTCGATTTTGGAATTATTAAAAAAATTAACATAAACTAAATGAAATGAATAATATGCATATAAAATAAATAATTATACTCCAACCATCCTTCATCTAATAAAAGATTAAATACTTTTGCTACTTGGCATCACCATATTCCATCTTATAAATTTTTCTCTCCAAAACCATATTTATATCCTCCATTTAATACTTTCATATTTAAGCTTTTTTTTAAAAAAAATCACATAAATAAACATTTACCAAATCAATTTATCGTTATTACCATTGGCTCACATTTTTTTTAAATTGTCATCAAAAGTTAATATTTTTAAAAAATCAAGAATTAAAAAATAGAGGATTTTAAATAAATATGTGTTAGAATAAAGTTTACTCATATTTAATTAGTAGTTTTTTTTTAAATTTGATATATATAAATAAACTTTTTATTTTGATTTATAAATTTTAATACTTAGTTTTTATAAACGACAATATTAATTTTGGAATTTTAAATTTAATTGTGTCGAAATATTAAGGAGTGAAATTTTTAAAATTTGGAGTTTTAAATTTTGAATTTAAAAGACAGTATATTTTTGAAATTTAAATTTTATTTGTATTTTTTTAATTTTTTAACGAGAGTTTCAGTATTAAAAGTTTAGCGAGATTTTCCGCATACGAGTACAAATAGTATCCGTCAATCAGAGCTCCTGATGATGATTTTGATGAAATTTATAATCTCCTGATTTTCTAAATGGACTTACATTATCAGGTTTGTCAAACCATAAATTAGTTTTAAGTGTCGGTGTTCCGGTCATGCTATTAAGAAATATTGAAGAAAAAAAGGTTTAGATAATGTAACAGTCATGCTATTATACAATGTATTTTCATGTATTTTTTTTGATGTTTTGATTACTTTTATCCATATAATGTTAACATGTAACAAAATGAAAAAGTTACAAATACAATATCAAATTTGTACAAAAGAGTTGTTAAAATATTATCACTATAATCTTAACGTTTCACCCCGTGTAACACACAGGGTTAAAGCTAGTAAAATAAATAATTAACTAACATCCTTACTTTCAAGCATAAAAAAGATTAATATTTTATATACTTGTAAGTACATACTTTTTATAAGCTTCTACGTTTGAAAAAAATAATTATTAATGACGCTTGTCCCCGAAAAATGGGATGTGAGTTTAAATTATTACAAGTGTAAAGATTTAGGTGTAAAAAGTAGTTAAAAAATAATATAGAAAAAAATGTAAATGCATATTTTATAAGAGTTTTAATAAAAATAAAAATAAATAACAAAACTAACTAATAAAACACCACTTGAATGTAACAGAATTAAATTAAGAATCTTTAGTCTTTGAATCTTGAAAAGAAAATATGATTCATGATAATGAGGGGCTAATGGAGTGAGTACTTGAATGGATAAGAACATATATGGTGGAGACTTTTACTTGGCTCAGGATTATCCTTATATAGTCAAGGAAGATTTGGTGCAGGATTTGTTTTGTTGGTGGTCCTACATTGGTGGCCTAAGCTTTATTGTGTTATTAGGGTGGAGGAAAGCGACGGATCATGGTGGTACACCACCATCCTTGCTGTCATTGTTTGTCGGTTGACTTGTCTTCCTTCTTTTACCTATTCATCATTCCTAAAATTCCAACTTGTTTCATTGTTCCCACCATTTCCACTTTAGTCCACAAAACTTTGAATCATATGGATTTAGTTTTGTTGGGTGTAAACCCAATCTCATAGATAATTTTAAAAAACTTATGTGTATATAGTCATAACATACTTGAATTCATTGTTGTGAACCTAATTTCACTTGTGCACTTCATACATTTCATACATAATTGTTTGGTTTAGCGGATAACCGAACCGAATGACTACCAATAGCCGATTAACAGAAATCCTTAACCGAAAATTTCGGTTTTGGTTCGGTGGGGGCTCAAAACCAAATCGAACCGAGCACTCCCCTAAATTAAAATATACGTAGTATCAGTGGCAGACTAAGTAATTTTTTTCATGAGGGTCGGAAATTTTTGCGGTCGGTTGTCTATCGTTAAATATTTTTTTTTTTCAGTCTGGTTCAAGCCGGGTTGGGTTGGCTAGGCTCGGCTCACTTAGTACACATATTATCACTAATTACAATTAGCAAATAGTACATATGACATAGCTTATAATAAAATAATATGATAAGCAAAACTCAAAACTTAGAAAAAAATTAAAAAAAGTTTCCTGAAATCTTGAGAAGGCAACGACGCAAGGCTGTGAATAGTGAAGTAACTATTAGGGCTAGAATCGTAAATTCGTGATTAGCGAAGAGGTTTGAAATCGTAAAGAGACATGGCGAGAATCATGATTAGCAAATTGTTGTTCTTCAGATTACGTGAAGCGTGAATATATTCCAAATGTCCAATTAAGTAGGGGTGTAAACGTGCCGAGCCGAGCCCGAGCTCGACTAGGCTCGAGCTCGGATCGTTTAACTTTTTGTGAGCTCGAGATCGAGCTCGGCTCGATTCGAGCTCTATTTGTAAAGCTCGGGCTCGACTCGTGAGTTTTTCTTCAAGCTCGAGCTCGGCTCAGGCTCGACTCGTTTATTATTTATTAATTAATTTATATATATTTATAATTATTTTTATATAAGCTTTATTATAATTTTTATATATAACCTAATATATATTATTTAAGTTATTTTTATCATAATTTAATATATACTAGTTATTATTTTATAAATATATTTTTAATATATTAATTAAAAAATTATATAAATAGAAGGCTTGTTTAGACTCGCGAGCCGGCTCGAGCTCGATTAGTGAAGCTCGGGCTCGTTTATTAAACAATCTTATCTTTAGGCTCGGGCTCGAGCTCGAGCTCGTTTAAGCTCGGCTCGATTCGAGTTTTTAGCTAGCCGATCTCGAGTAGCTCGCGAGCGGCTTGGCTCGTTTACACCCCTACAATTAAGTTCTAGTTTAAATGGAGGTCGGTGTTAAAAATTAAATTTTTTTAGGGTCGGTCAAAATTTTATGGGAGTCGGTGTCAAAATTCTATTCGGGTCAGTCAAGATTATATTGCATATATAACAAATAGAAAAAAAATTCAACGGGGTCGCCCGACCCACCTAGCAAAAGCTAGGTACGCCCAGGCGTAGTATCAGTATCCTACGCGAGTTGCATTACGCCATTTTGCTAAAAAAAGGGTTTTAGTGCTAAAATGAAGATAATTCAACTTGTTCATGTTTGCTAGGGTTTGATTTAGTTTTTTCTACTTAGAATGCGTAATTAACTAACAATTTAACGATTTTTTGCTTTTATAAAACACGAGATACGGTTTTAACATAGTTGAATTGGAAAACTTAGAGAAATTACAGAATTATCTTATTAGTAAAAAGGTTGCATTTTATTAACTTAAGAATTCTCATAAAATTCATTAAAAATTTTAATTTTTATCCTTAAATTCCATGTTTTAAAAATTTAACCATACTAGTCGGTTCAACCAAGAATCGACAAGTTAAGTGGGACAGGTTGGAACAGACCGTCTAGTTTATAGAACATCATTTACAATTTTTCACCGTCTAGTTTATAGAACATCATTTACAATTTTTCATCATATATTTGTAGGTTACATATTTACAAGAGGCAAAAGACCTTAGAACACTTGCAAGACTCGAACACAAACCTCTCTTATCTTCACCGATTGAATATGTTCTTTTTACGTATTATTATTTATATTCCAACTTTTTAAACTTATTTTATGTTTTAACAGTTGATTTTAAAACTTTTTCATGTTTCGGATTATTAATCTTAAAATTTGGAACTTCTATATTTAAATACTTTTATGTTTGAAATTCTATTATTCTTCAATTTATATATTATAAAATTTTAAATTAATTATAACATCCGACTAAAAATTATTATTCCAAGCCCTTCGGCTTCCGAAGCGCTATTGGACTATTGGGTTGGTAAATTAATATTTAAAAAAAATAAAAAAATCTGGTGACTTTATATATTTTATTTAGTGATATCAAAAAGGTAGGCTGCTACATAGATGATGACTCATATCTTTAAATTATTTATTTTCAATCACGTGACTTTACCTTGTCCTTGTCAGTTCCCACGTCTTTGGTCCATCATTAACAACCAAGATTTTCATCAAGGTTTCGCCTTCGTGCTTAATGTTTTTCCAAAAGGTTTCCGTACTGTGAAGATCATCGGTTCAAATCTTATAAGATGCACTTCATAAAAACTAGGAATACCATCAGTAGATTCGAATTACTTGGGGTTGTATGGTTAGACTGATGTACGAGCCTCCCCTGATGGGACGTGCCAGTTGAGCCCACACCGTTCAAATAAACCTCAAAGGTGTTCTTTACAATAATTAATAATAAAAAAATGTCATCCCCTATTTATAGTTAGGGAATCATAATTTAATTAATAAACAATTAAAATAAATTAGAAAATTTAAATTTATATCGGATGCTCATGCATCGGAATTATAGTTAACTTTTTCATTAAATATATTAGACTTAAAAAAAAATATGTAATGATAAGCAACAGAGTTATTAGATTTTACCTGTCCAAATTTAAAACATAAATAAAAGCATTCATGTATGTATTTACAAGTCTATTACACAAATGGGACCCACAAAATCAAGAATCTACACTTGATGAAGAAAAGAAACATTCAATATAACCCAAGTTCTTTTCTAAACAAACCCTAATTTCAAGCCACTTCTGAATAAGATCTAATGAGACCCAAATTGTAAAGGAACCTTTCGGATCGATTCCTAAAAAGATTACCCAACGAAAACCCGCCCGTTTGTTGTTGTCGGGACGATTTCGAACACGAAGACATTTCATCTTCGTTGACCTTAAGTACAGTCTCGCCTATTGCATTTCTAACTGCTTCAATTGTTTCACTTTTAACTTCATTGCCTGATGAATCGGTCACATAGAAAGCGTTTACGGCCGTAGATCCTCTGGTTGTCACCTCAGCCCGAGTGACCGAAAGCCCGTTCTCTCTAAAAATCCGAGTCACATCAGATAATAGCCCGACCCTGTCTTCACCGCATAGTTCTAGTCTTAGGCCCTGTGAATCACAGAATCAGATAATTTGTAACAAATTTTGATGTTAAAGTTGTCAAAGATTCTTACGTTAAAACGTAGAACGAATCATGATTATGTGAACTAGAAAAGAAGTGCGGGTTTTAAAACTGATGATGTGATAATGAATAATTAACTATAACAAAACCATCTTTTAAAATGTCGTTTGAATATATTATGGTTGTAATAATTAGATAATCAATTATTTATTCAAAACTCTAATATTTTTTAAAGACAAATCAAAAATGATAATTTTGACATATAAATATTCTGTGATTGTAAAACCAAAATTTATTTATCCAAACATTAAAAGCTGATTATTACGAGTTTGTGCTTTAACTCGCAATAATCAGATATCAAATCTAGGAAATTCAGTTTGATACCTTTGAGACTCGTCTCTTCACAGCGGCCTCGAGGCAATGAATTACTCGTTGCCTCTCGGCTTCTGAACTGATGGGACACCCGTCAGTATGCCGGATGTAAAACTCCTATAATCAAAACAAACAAACACAATTAACACCCAAAAAATATATAAAAAAATCTTGATTATGGATTGAATTAAAACAATGTACCTGTAAAGCCTCAGGGCCTTCAGCAATAATGGTGGCATGGAAGACAACATATTGCATATCGGTCAAGGTACAAACCGTATCAAATAGTAATTTCGGCCGGTCCGCGCACCTCAAATCAACGACCGTGTACCCTTTTTCGACACAGTTTTCCACCGTCACTAGCGGTTTATGGCCGCTAGACCCGTCGGAAACTATGTCATATTCATCAGTATCATAATCGCGATCTGCATACATTAGTTGGTGCAACCGTCTTTGCGTATGGGTTGACCCGACAGAAACCGCGGTTTGTGCAGCACGTCGGTCTAGATCGCCTTGAAGAACGTATAGTAAGAGCTGTTTGATTTTAGTTAGTCGGTCGGGATCGGCGATCGGAAGGCCGGTTTCGTCGTCGGTGATGTAGACTACGGAGGCCATTCTTGAGTTGTGGGTCCATATTTCGGCGGCCACCACGTTGCATTTGAGGTCGGTTAGGACCGCGAAGACCTCGGAAAGTAAGCCGGGTCGGTCACGGCCGGTTAGCTCGATCGTGGTGTTTTCCGATGCGTATTGGACCCCGACTGAACCTCTTAGGGACCGGAAGCTGCACCCCCTTGGTCCAAGTGACTGAAACACAACACGACACGATCAATAAATTATGTTCCTTAAACAACAAGATATTTAAAATAATATGTGTTTGCTCAAAATTATAAATAAAATCAGATAATTACTTTCGAACTGCTAACTACAGTTTCAGAAAATGACAAATTAAACCGGTTGGTTGAGTGTGAAAGCCGGATCGGCCAGTTTTACAGATTTGACGATTTAACAATTTTTTTTTATTTTACTCAAAATCATTAGTTTGTATTAAAATTTTAAATTTATAAAAAACTACATATATTTCGGAAATCAAAAAATATATACATATTAAACGACTATTTCAATTTACACAAACAATTACAACTTTCAATTTCCAAACCGAATCAAACTGAACCATTAAACCAACAAACCGCTAAAACAAACTGTTTGGATCTCAAACAGCCGGTTTAACTGGCTACATCGATTTCAACAATTTATAAACACATCTAAATTTAATACCTGCTGGATGCGATCCGCAACATTATCTTCCGACAGTTTATTTCCATACTGATCCGTAACATGAAACACTGTAATTTCAAAAAAAAAAAAAAAAAAAAACCAAATTTTCAGTAATTAGAGTTTTTTTTAATTAAATTGATGACAAAAATATATATAAAAATTTATAAAATACACATACCATCCATGAACCAGCCTCCATCAGAAGAAATGTAAGCTCGTTTAATCAACAGATTCAAATCAGTCAAAACCTGCACAACTTCCAATAAACTCCCTCGCTTGTTGGCGCTATCCACCTGTACAAAAAAATATATATATATAAATTAAATTAAAATTCAATCAGAAAATATAAAATTTAATTTATATTAATTTTTAAATATTTAATCCAACAAATACCTTGATCAGAGTCGATTTCTTGTCTGTGATATGATCAACAGTAACCCTAAACAACATACATATAAATAATTCATCGGTTATTAATTTCAGAATTTACGACGAGAAAATAAAAAACCCCCAAATTTAAATTTACCTGGGTGGATGCATTCGATTAACAAGCTTCTCGAATTCATGATAAACGTCCAATGAAGGCGACCAGTAATGCATGTTTTCGAATCGGAAGACCGAAATTTCAGGATTCTGGTAACGGATTTAAGGTTGTTGAAAATATTTGATTCATGAATCTTGTTATGTGATGTGGCTGTGTGTGTGCCTGTGAATTTGTATGGTGGGATGAAGGTGTTATGTGTGTGTGTGTGTGTGTTGGCTCCTGAAATAGGTGAAGGGTTTTTTTTTTAAATACACATAGAAACACCAAAACACACAGTGGTATGGGTCAGCACTACCTTTGACCCTACCATATATTGTCCGAATAAATTTATTTGTTTTTTGTATACCACTTGCATAATGTTTGTGTTTGGTACTTCAAAGGTACATGTGTACTTTTATAAAACAAAAGATTATATATTTATTCAATTAGTGTTCAAGAACTTTTTTAAATATCATTATTAAAAAGAATTATAGCATAAAATTGAACATCTTTTATCTTTATTTTGATTATGGTATTTTCTATATTATTTTTTTATTAAAATCGGTTAGATCACTCGACTGGTCAGACGGCTAATCCGATGTCTGGTACGGTTATGAAAATATGAGAATATATAGGATGAAAACCCAACTAAGTTGTGAAAACATTGAAAACTTTAAGAAAAACGGGTTTTTACAAAGTTTTTTTAAAAGCTTTTATATATAATTTCAAAACTTAAAAAAAAGCCCAAATGTTTTTATAAATTTTGCCTAGTTGTTTTACACAGGGCCGGCTTACCATATTAATAATTAAGGTTGAGCTTAGGGCCAAAAAAAAATTTGGGGCCTCAAATTTAAGAGAAAAAACATTTTACATATAGATATATATATGTTTATTTCAGTAAATGAATATATTATCTGTCTTGATGAAATGGTTTTAGCCTTATCCCTTTATATCAATGGTCATCTGTTCACTCCCAATTTTACCTTTTTTTTCTTTCTTTCTTCTGGATTTAGCCATGTGCATTTGCCTTTTTTTCTATTTTTTTTCTTTCTTTCTTCTAGATTCAGCCATGTCATGAACTAATTATATACTAATTTAATTAACATGATTAGCCCAATACATGATAACTAATTTAATTATTTAAACTTTTTTAAACTAATATAATTTATAAATCATACTCTATTTAAATTAACAAACTTAAACATAAAATAAAATAAAGTGAGAAAATAATTTTAGAATATATTTTTTTAATACTTTTCTATATTATTAAGTTAAAGTTCATTTTCCGTCTATATGGTTTGATCATTTTAACCATTTCGGTCCAAAATAAGAATTTATGTCATATTTTTCATGGTGGTTTGGGCTTATTATTTAGATAACTTTTATCGTTCAAATAAATTTCCGACGTATTTTACGACTTATAAACCTATACAGTAATAAATAGCCGGAGTATTTCACGATTTCAAATAAATTTTGTGTATTAGACACTTGGTTGAGTACCTTATTAGTTGCTTAGTTGATTACATTATTAGTTGTTGATCCCAACCCTCGAATTTAAAAAAGGCCCCCAGATTTTTTATTCGCTTTGGGTCCACAAAATGGTTGAGCCACCCCTGGTTTTACATATGTATCATGTTCTTTTTACATATGTATCATGTTGTGTTACTTAAGTAACACGATATTTTCATACAAAAAAAGGGAATTTTTGTCCATTTAAAAAAAAACCGCTCGGCATTTTTTATCTTTATTTTTTTGACGAAAATCTTATAAAAGTTGCTTAGAATAGAATGATATGTTTTTTTACAGAGTTTTCAATGTTTTCACAATTTATAGGGTTTTCATCATATCCTTTCCCATGAAAATATTATCCTTTCCCATGAAAATATTATCCTTTATATATTTTTTTTTGTTTTTATCAGTATAGTTTCTTGATACAACAATATACAATTTCATAGTTTCTTTATATAACAATATACAATTTTATAGTTTCTTTACATAAATCTCATGTGTTTTTAGTTTTTTTTGGTAGATCTATGAAACATTTGTGGAAGAATATTAATTAGGACAAACTCTAAGTTGTCACAATGTTGGTCCATTAAAGTCTAAAGGCAATGTTTCACATGAAGATTCAATGTATGCTAGATGATGATGTTCATAGTTGTCATTTTGAATTGCATTAAGATGTACTACATGTCATCGTATTCTTTCTTATGTTGGCCTTCAAAACTAACTTTTCAAGTGTACATTTTGGAAAAACCGCACATATGAGTATCATAATTTTTCTTTAATGACACAAATAGTAAGGACATCAGGTGACTAGTGATTCATGACAACTCCTTCTACACATACAGTTAAATATTTTAGTATAATTGGATTGATTTGTTGACAGTTGACCAATGTGAATCATAATGTACATCAAACAAGTTAGGAGGTGCAGAGTGTACGTTTGTTAGAGTTTATTATGATTTTAAGTATTTAGGAACCTAGTTGGTTCTTAGGGACAAAGCCCCTAAGTTATGTTGGCTCCAATGGGGTAACGCCCTTGGGAGCGGGGTCCAAGGGGCAGCATCCCTTAGCTGGGGTCGAGCTTGGAAACTTTTTATCTTCATGACTTGTTATATATTGGAAAATTGATTTAGTAGTTAAAAACTGTTAAAATTAATCAACCGAATCAAAATGGTACTCTAGATTAAACTTTAAATAGTTTCATTCTTTAGGTAATTACATCTAATTATATAGATAAAGGGTACCTTCGAAATTTGTCATTACTGTTTCTAAAGCATGTTAAACGGAAATGGAATTGCATTATAACCTTACCTTTTGTCATGAAATTTTAAAATGTTTCGTACCAAAGAAATTGGATTTGCGGCAAATAGTTGTATTAAAAATGGTAACCCGAACCTTAAACGATCCAAGTCATCTTAGTCGTGATGACCGACCCACCTGACTCGCGAAACCCAGACTGACCCTCGTCCTTCCGATCTGGTTCTAGCTTCTCATATTTACAATTTAACAGTTCCAGTCCGAGCCAATCCCATTCTGACCCATTAATCACCCGTATGTGGGCAAACCCTAAAGACCCTTATTTATAAAACCGCAATCAAATAATTGTCATGGAACCAATTTATAATTCAATAAGGATTATAATTTTTTTAAACAAATTAATATACACATAAAGGGTATAGATGTGTGACGAGGAGAAGTGTGGATAACAACACATCATGCAAGTGCTAGTAGGTTGCCTCCCATATATATGAACCTCATTAAAATGTGTTAAATAAGAACAAATAATCCACTTGTTTTTGAAGATTCAGATCCATCATTAGTTGAGCTCGAAGCTAATGAATACGACCCCTAGCAAATTACTTAATTTATTTGTGATGTTTATCAAATGAGTATTTTTTATTAAACATATATTCTTAATAACATTATTGTACTACTATTCAAATTAGTTATAACAAGCAATATGTATGTTTGTACGTTATTTTTTATTTTACTATCAATTAGCAAATTAATGAATAATAGTTATTATTATGTGTATTAAGATCATTCTTAAATTATTATTAATGGTGTTATTATTCTATTTCAATAGTTATTTTCGTTATTATTAATATACTTATTACAATATATGGCACAGGGTTCACGAGATCAATTAATAAAAAGTTAAGGTTTTTTCTGTTTTCACGTGTATTGAGCAAATACCAAAAAAATTAACATATTTTCTATTTTTCTTATAAAAGTCCGTCAACAAATTTTTATACATAAAAAATAACATACTTTTTTTTTCTCACAAAAGTCTCTAATCAATTTTTTGTACATAAAACCAACATAATTTCTTGTTTTTCTCACAAAAGTCCCTCGACAAATATGTACCATAGCAAAAGAATTGGCAGAAGCAAGACAAAGAAAATCGACCGACAGAAGCAAGAGCAAAACAAAATATTCGGTTGCAAAATGATTTGATTGTTTATGTGTTTTCACAGATATTATATGTATTTTTACAAAATAAATTTAATTTAGTTACAAATCAATTTTTTATAGAATGAATTTGTCGGTCGATTTCCTATGTCTTGTTTATGCTAATTCATTTGTTAGCGTAAATAGTTGTCAATGAGTTTTTGTGAGAAAATCAAAGACTATATTGGTTTTTTATATGTAAAAATTTGTTAATTTACTTTATGAGAAAAAAAAAGTAAGTATATTAGTTTTTATGTGAAAAAATTGTTAAAAGACCTTTACATCAAAAAAAATATATATATAAACTACTTTAGTTACTTTATGATCTTTCGACACACTTATCGCCATTTTGGTTGTTATTTTATGCGTAAATAGTCTTGGATACTAACCATCGTAAAAAAAAAAAAAAAAAAATTAGCACACTTACTAAGATTCCAGTAAGTAGATTATAATAGTTTTGATGGATTTATAAGATTCTTGACAAAGTTCACCAAACCAAATTATTATAATTCAAAGTTGGTTATAATAATATACATTTTTATACTTGATTTTAGTGAAAATGGGTATGAGGATCCCACGCGCTTTTCACGTGCCACTGTTGTTTTCATTGAATCAAATCGTATCTTTGAGAGCTGTAAAACCCCATTTGTCTGAAGATGGGACCAAATCCCCTTTTTATTATTATTTATATCTTATATAATATAGATTTTTTTATATATTTTCTCATATTAAACTTCTAAATTACATATATCTTTAACCATAACTTTAATTATATATTTCCCCAATTAACTTAAAATTACCCAGTTGTCCCTCACAAATATTTAGGAATGAGATATATGTAAATAATACTTTAATTGATTAATTAAGGATAAAATGGTTATAAAATAAGTTATTTTAAATGAATTTGATAAATATGTAATATACATGTATTATGAAGGAGAAATATGTAATTAAATTTTAGGGTTGGATAAATATGTAATAAAAGAACTTAAAAAGGGGATATATGTAAATGCCTTTATAATATATTCTCTCTTTTTAACATGAATATAATGTTTTTAAGTTAATTTTTTTTACTTTTAATCTAAATGATTTAGATAACATTTAAGTTGTATATAGGTTATATACAGTAACATTTATAAGTAGAAAATTGAGATAATATTTTTCTTATTGTTTTTTATCATAACTTTTGAATAATATTTGAGTTATTTATAGGCTATTCTTTGGATGTTATAAAATTTTCACTTTAATTATATGAGCAAATACCAATATTATAAAAATTTAATATAAATTAATTTTGAAAATACCATTTCAAACAATACAAAATTAGATTTTAGTTTATCGTTACGAACCAAACAAAATTGTTTTGTCTGGTGTAGTGGAGAGCCAACCAACCCTTTTAATTTATTATTTTTTTAAACCATAATTAGTCGGTTGGACCCGACTTTATATAATGGTATGATGGATTTTTTTTGTTAATATATACTTACTACAATTTAAACAAGCCTTTAAATATGTTATTTATGTTTAATAATTAATTCATGATCATCGTGTATGTTGATTAATAAATGGTGGAGATGAGTACCATCCCACTCATCAATGTTGGAAATCACACACAAAGTAGGTGCAATGTTTGGATTCTTACTAATTATATATATATATAGTTGTTTGGATTCTTACCAATAATACACGCTAAAAAGAGTTAAAAACTTGATAATGTAAAAAAGCTATTAGAAGATGTTACAAGTCTAATGTCTCAAAAAGTGAAAGTAAATATGTTTAACCAAATTTAGAATTCCAGCAACGATAACACACGAGGCTGATGTATCGTTGTATATGTTGTCGCATCGTTAAAAGAATCAGATGCACTGTTATAAAAATCTTAGCACAGCATTATATGCACCATATTTCAATACGCTTTAAAAATGTTCTTTTTAAGAAAATATACTAATAATATATTCAAATTAAAGATAAAAATACTCAATTTCATAGTATAATTAAAAAAAGTGGTGGAACAAAAAATAACAAATGGGTGAGTATTACCATTTTACCTCTTACCAAATTTATGTGAAATTAAGTCACGTGGCCAACCCTCTTATCTTAGTCATTGATAATAATCCATAATTATTCTCACACTTTTTAATCTTTTAAGTTTTTATTTAGCAAAACCAGATTAAAGATCAAATTAAACTATTTCAACATTGGTACCTTTTCATAAATTTAACACCAGTTTATATGTAAACCAACATCGTTTGGGAACTAATGTTAACTGAATGTATAAAATTTATAAAAGAAAAAAACATCCGTTTTTATTGTGTAGTGTGTTTGATATAATTGATATCAATGCTTAAGATATTATAATCTAAAAATAAAAAAAAACTGCTTTTAATTTTTGATTGTTTGTTAGAAAGAGTTCGTTAATTAACTAGTGGGGAGCATATTGATTTATTGGTATTTAATTGTTTATGGTTCGACATATGATAAATATGTAAATGGTCAACAAACAACTAATTTCAACCACCAAAATTTTGGTTGTAACCAAATTTGGAATATCATTTTTATTAGTTTAGTTGAAATTTTCATTTATATCTAGGCATAATACTTTTACACTTTAACAAGGGTAGAGTATACGATATGCCTTTTTTTAGGGTCTTTTTAAACTACTCCCAATACACCAACCCGCCTCAAGAGAGCACAGCCACTCTAACTTCATATGACTTTGCTATTTGACCCATCGATGAAGAAACCTCCTAACGAGTTGTTCGTGTTTACAACTTTATCTTGGTCTGAAAGATGAAGAAGGGCGCTAACCACCGTCGAGAGGACTCCGAACCGAAGACGTTACTTCTTTCATGGGACATTAAATCCGCGTGTTTTTTTAGCAAAATAAATAGTATAAGACGTAACCTTAAAAAAAAATTAAGTAAATTAAAACCAAACATAAAAAATGATTTATATTATAGCCCATCGATGCAAAACGTGCGTAGGTAATATTTGGTGTTAGTCAAAGTCAAAGTCAAAGTCAAACACATTGGGAGAAGTAGATCTCTTGCACATGACAACCAACTCTTATGAAAATGTAGCATGAAAAGACCACTTACTTTTTAATACAAACAAAGGTATCAAAGAAAAATGATTTTATAATCTTTGGTTTAAATATTAAGGAATATTATTAATTATTAGAAAGACTAATTGATTATTTTAATCAACTTTCTTATCCTTCTAACTCAATACTCATTAATATTGTAAAAATAAATTAAATAGGTATAGAAGTTTTTAGTAACAGCAGTGTTTGATATATAAATGTGTTTGATATATAAATAAAACTACTTTCGTGAGTGTGTGTGACCGTTTACTTAAACTTTAGAAGAATATTAATATTAAGGAATACGAAGTGAACTAGAGTATAACCTTTTTTTTTTGTTTTTTTATCAAGTTCACTCATGTATTGTATACATAAACCTGTATCGTATGTTATTTATGTCGGTTCTGATTAAGACATAACAAATCATAAAAACAGTGTGAGTTTTTTTTTTATAAAAAAACAAACAATTTTAACTTACAAAAAGAGGGATGGTACCGTGTCTTATTCATTTTATTTTATTTTATTATTGCAAATACTTAGGGGCGTTAAATATGTCGTTATCGCTTTTCTTGTTTTAGCGGGTCAAGTCTGGATAGTTTATACTAACCTGCACGCGACGTGTATTTACAGGTACTCACGGCCCCTTTAACCCAATAATGGTTTTTTTTATAATAAAACTCTAAAATTACAAATTTACATTAAAAAACATATATAAAATACTCACTTAAACTTAAATTCAATGTCTATTTTCTTTTAACTTGACAAAATATATCCAATCAATCAAAATAAAAGTTGAGATATTATTATAACTTGTTGGTTCCCGGCCCCGTGCTGTAGTGCTTTACAGCATGATGTATCCACGTAGAACGAAAAAATATTTGAATAAGTTTGTATAAACGAACACCTACGCCTCATCGCAGAAGTGTGGTCATTTTTCACCAACGTGCGGCGGCAGGAGTATGATCGTTATCGGTTCGGGACGTGGAAGAACATAAAAGTGAATACTGATATCGGTTCCGATAACACCAATACAGGCAATAATGTTCGCTCATAATAGGTTCGGGTTGTCACGGTATCATAATGGCAACGACACTCGTTATGGGCTACGATGCCAAAAAATACTCGATTTTGAATACATCTCCGTTTTAAATATATATATATATTATATATATATATCCGAACGTTGAAAAAAAACGACACATCCTGTTTTTAAAACAAGCTAACAAATGAAAGTTATTATAAAAAAAACCAAAACTAATGCATAATTAAACGGGTTAAAGTGTAAATTATATATAATATAGGGGTGAAAAAGAATCAAGCGTTGCTCAATTGAGTATTATTACTAATGGAATGGAACTATTTTCTAAACGACTTTATAGAAGGATAAACGGTTGTAACTAATTTTAACTAACTCAGAATACTTCAAGACTAAAGTAGCTTGGTTTTAAATTGCAAGAGGAAAACTGATTACAGCACAAAGAATGAATCGAACGTTTAATCTACAAAACATGTTTTTTAATCAGCTATGTGAACAAAGTAACATCTTTCCGATAAGATCAGACAAAAATTGTTTTTCTTCATCAGCTATGTGTAGGGGTGTGCGTAGGTCGGTTTTGGGGTCAAACCGAACCCAAAACCGAAAGTTTGGTTTTTGGTTTTTTGAAAACGTTCGGTTTGGGTCAGCAATGCCTTCACATCGTTGGTACTCGATGTAAGTGGCGAGATTTTGGCGTCTTCTGCACGAGATTTTGGCGTCTTCTGCACGATCGTGATAGTCACCATCTAAAATATTGAAAAATATGGGCATACCCCGGCCTTTTTTCATCAATTTCAATTTGCAAAGTCAGCGAGGTAGTTACCCCATGGTCGGCGGAAAATTACGGGGATGGGATACCGGTTGATGAACATTGCTAGCTAAAATTTAAAATTTGCAGGTGACAATTTTGATACACTCACTTGTAAGAGTATATTTGGGTTGCTTTTTATTTCAAACGGGTCAGATTAAAGAATTCATCTAAAAGGGGAACGGATGAAATGAGTCGAACGGTTAAAAATGCCCAATGTTTATTTCTAATGCATACAACCTTCAAAATAGTTTTTATTCAAAAAATCAGATTATTCTTACCTACATTAACTTGGTGATCATAGTTAAAGACTTGAACTATCAATCATTTATAAAAAAATTAGGTAAAAAAGAAAAATGTTTGCGGGTCAACTCAACCGATATGGATCCTATTAGAAAAGATATCTTGTTTGAACCCAAACCTGTTTTGATCCATTACCCCCAACCCACTTGAACAGCCCATCTTGCTACCTCTAAAGTTGATATACTTGAAAGAGAAATTATAAGATGATCTTCTTGGACAGTTTTATTACACATGGTCAAATACAAAATAACAAAATGATTCATCCAACTTTACTTGTAGGTCCCGGGAGCCTCGTCGCGCAGCAAAAATAACACGGATCTGTTCTGTGATTTGTGTGGGAACAAAGAAAACGAAGCAGAGAAACAAGAACAAAGACAAAAGATAATGAAACGATACGTAATCCATAACATAGAAGTCATCCCGTATTACAGACTACATACCGAAGGAGCACACATCTCTCATCTAAGCTCACGGTCCAGGGGTCGGGAGAGCAATCATGTGACAATGTAGATGGGAATCTTAAGGTATTGTAAAGAACTGTAAATGATGATGATATTTCAAGCATTAAAAGAATTAAATTAAACAATAGTTACTCGTATACGACTCACATCCTAAAGATCGAAGACTGCGAAGAGCTAGTTGAAAATAAGCACTTTTGACACCATCTCCCCAGTCCCCGGCTTTTCCCTTGATGCTCACATAATAATATATGAGGCTAGCAAGAGCAAGGGACGCCACAGTAAATGACCAAGACATCAAAAACATGATTACTGCAAGTAAACCAAACAGTTACAGAATTAAAATAATGTACAAACATATAATCCAAGCACAGATGGTAAAAAAATCCACAAAAACGCCACAATTAAGCATGAAAAAGGTGTGAAAAGAGGAGCTGAAAATCCAAGATTATAGCATCTACATAGAAATTTCAACCTTGGCCTGGTCTCATTACACCAAAATTGTGATATCTTTCAGTTGATCAAGAGACCACATATTCTAAAAACTTCTTTCAAAAATTTATTTTGAAGGTTACCATGTGCATCGCATAATGGAAAATCTAACTTGAAAATTTACCATGGCCACAGCTTTAGATGAGCATAGCTTAACAACTTCTCATAGTATGGGATATCAACATTCAACTCCTACTGCCACTTGATCCTATAAATGCAACCATCAAAGGTAGAGATGGCGATCACAACCCATATCTACTTATGAATGGGCAGATTCAGGTTATATATTATATCTAATGGGTCAAACGAGTAAAACTTTCTAAAAATAATATTAAAGAACACGGTTCAAATTGGTTGAAAGTCGCCCAAAGTGTATTTATAATGCATAAAATCTCCTAAATCATTTTATTCATTAAAATTAGAATATTATTTCAACCACATAATTTTCTTTGTCATATTTTACACGCTAATTATTTATAAAAAAAAAATCAGAATTCTTGGACGAAAGGGTCAACCCGATCCTGCCCATCCCTTAGCCACCCCACCCATTCTGCCGCCTCTAATCAGAAGTACAAAGAACACATTTATTGACGTAACGTAATAGAAGAAAGAGAAAAGAAGCCATATAAGTTGGATATATACAAGCAACATACCAATACAAAGAGATGAAATTTCCAGCAAGGACACCAGCTAGGCGCACCTAAGAGATCCAGAAGAAAGCAAGAGAAGTTTACACCTGCATAACACAGAAGCATGGTTTAAAAAAACGGTCGAGGCGTACGCCTCGAGGCGCGCCTCGAGGCGAGGCGGTAGAAAAACGAGTCTGAGGCGTACGCCTCACAAGGTATTTTGGAACGTACGCCTCACTAGGGCTGAGGCGGTCGAGGCGGGCTGAGGCGGTCGAGGTGGGCTGAGGCGGTAGAAATGGAAAAATTTGACTTTTGACTGGACTTTTGACCCATTTGAGCTGTGTATATCGTTTTATTAACGAAATACACAACTCAAATGGGTCAAAAGTCCATAATTATCGTCTGGTTCTCCTTAATTTGACCTATTTTCTCATTCTTCTCCTTAATTTGACCTAATTTCTCATTCTTCTCTCACACATCACACCTAGGAAAGATTTGGAAGGGGTTGATGTAGTCAACAAACAAGATACAAACATTGTTTGATGTTTAGTATTTTATTTTTTGTAAGATATATAATTTTTATATTTATTTTTTAATTCCGCCTCGGGCTTACGCCTCGGTTCGCCTCGAGGCTTACGCCTCGTGAGGCGAAGGGAAAACGCCTCGAGGCGCGTTTCCGTTCTTTTAAACATTGCACAGAAGATAAAACATAGTTATGGTTGACGAGATAAGATCAAGATTCCCTATTACAAACATGCTATACACAGGAATGCTGTGAAGAAGGTTGCAATATGAGGCTAACTTCCATCTGCAACCTTGAAGTGATTAAGAACATGTAGAATATCATCATTGGTTATTGCTGCTAGCAGATGTGGGGCCCCTGTAAGGCTTTGTAGAGCAGTACCCAAAGTTGAAAGAAATCATCCTACGTATAAAACCAGTTTGTGAATTATTGTCAACGTTTGGTCATTATGTGAAAAACTGTTTTTTCATTGCATGTAACATAACAAACAAACAAACATACCCAGCAAAATCCCACTCAAAGAGTAGGGTCTGGGGAGGGTGGGATGAGGGAACCTTACCTCTATCCCATACGATAGAGGCTGGCACACAGAGAGATCCCCAGCTCGGAAAACATACCATCATTTTTTTACCATTGTATACAAGTAACCATTTAGAACAGACAAACTGGTGACTTTGTGCCAGTTTTCCCTAGTGCAACATTCTTGTTGCAAATATTCCAATGAATATGCAGAGAAGTGAAAATAAAGCAGGTATAAGAAAGGCTGGTGCAACTTTGTTAATCATTTTCACACCTCCAAAAACTATAGAAACGAAGATTATAGTAATGATAATCCCATAGACTTGCAGGTCATGTAAACTTGGACTTGTTATAGGCTCTGCTACTGCTGTTCCTTTTACTTGTGTGATAGTTTCTGTTCAACAAACATGGAACATAATCAAATTTAACTGCCAAATAAGATTCATAACTATAACAGATGGAAAAGGAACAGAGAATTGAAGAAACGATATGCACTTTGATACTTAAATTTAAGACAAACTGCAATGCAGTATTTACTGGTGTATGCAACGTACCTTTTTAACCATTTAATGCAACACACTTACCGTTTCTTAGACTTGAAGTAAATGGTAAAAGAAATGACAACGAAGCGGTAAAAAGTTAATAGAACATTGCAACACACTACATGGCAAACAAAATAATAAATCATGTTGCATTTATCGGTTAAAAGTTAATAGAACGTTGCATTTTCTTGCAGTTTGCAGTTTGCCCTAAAACTTATTGCAACGAAGCGGCCTAGAGAGCCATTAAATTATACAGGTGGCATAAACTGCCTGACTTACAAAATAGATGTTACTTTTGCCTGTAAAAAGTCCAGCCTTTGGCACAGCATTCAAAAATGTCCCACTGCTCCCAAGACATACCTACAAGTATTTCTATTATTGCAGACAAGACAACAGTTACAATGAGCAACACCTGGACAGTTCAATTTGGGTTATGTTTTTATCAAACCTTTCAAATGGGTTGAATAAAATAAACATAGCTATATGGCGAAATGGGTCTAGCCGAAAGTCCATTTCAAAGGAATACAACATCCTAAATCATTCTAATCAAAGATTTAGATTATTATTGAAAAATATTGTATTTGTAACCATAATTAACGCGTTAATCATGTATAATAAAATTACAAATGGACAACAAGTGTTTGCGGGTCAACCCAACCCAAACCAGCCCATTTTGCCACCTCTAGTAAAAACTCACATAGATCCAGCGACTGCATTCCCTAGAAAGAAACATAGTCCTATGCTGACTCCAACTTCAGAACCCAAAGCACGACCAATTAGATAATAAGGTTCCCCGTCTTAGAAATAAATAGATAAAACAGTAAAGATTAGTATTGAGTGTCATGCTAATTAAACATGCCATAATGATAGTAATTAGGGAAGCCTGTACAAATTCAGCAATAGCAAACAAGGAAGAAAGAAATATTTATCCACCTTCATTGCACCATTAGTTGCAATTGCACTCAATGATACTGCAGTCAAGAAAGTATACAAGCCACATAAGGCAACTACCGCTAGGGACCCACCTATGCCCGCCATGCCAACAATCCTGCATTTCAATTCTCAGTATAATAAGAAATCAGCATTTCTGTTCTCACAAACAGAAAAGAAAACAGATCATAGATAAACACACCTATTCTCTTAAAAAAAAAAGTATACCCAAATAATTATCAGCATCTACGATTTCCAATGTGGTGAATCCAAAACACAGAGCAGAATCCACTTAAACCCAATTAGTGGGTTTGAATCTTGCAAGACAAGATAGAAGCATAGGAAACTTACAATCAGGATATTGGTGTCAAGAGTTACGGCTTCTTTTGGATTTCAATTTTAGCATGCCCCAAATTTAACCGGAACAAAATGATAGTTCTTGTTCATACCAAAGAGAAAAGGTTAAAAACAAAAGCAGAAATATTCATCTTTTAAGACCAAGAATGCTAACAAGAGAATCAAAGCCGAATAATTCAACGTTTGGCATCGACTCTTCTCCTGCGCCTGCAGGGTTGTTTGGCTGCGAGGTTGTTTTCACTTTGCTGGCACATACAAATCAGTTTTCAAGATATTAGCACTTAGTAGCAGATATGGAGTAAAACTTTGTTACCGTACAACCATATTATTGAGTGAGATTCTTAGTGTTTATAAGAAAGACTTTTATGCTTCATAAGCTGATATAACTTTGGCATGGGAAGAAAAGTTATATTTGAAATGCGAATTACAAACAACAGAAAAAGCTTCTCATTTAAAAAGATGTCATGTTGTACAGATGGAACAGTTTGTTCTGGTAAAAGAACAGATCAACACAAATAAAAAGCACAGAACCCAGAATAAAATTGTAAGGGATACATGATAACTCTACACCAAAATACCCCCTCCCCCGTCTGCAGGCCCGCCCTTTTTTCAGAATTTACTATTATTTTTACCCCCAAAAATGATAGTTTTACCAATCCTTTAAGCATCAACATGAAAATATAAAAATTTTGTTTCACCAATCTTAGCCTTACAAAATGTTATCAGAACTGTTTCCAAACTCAGTAACACAGCATAGATAATGAATGTGATAACAAACAGCATAGCTAGCAAAAGAGGCTAACCAAATAGCCCAATATGTTTTATGACAAGGAAAGTTCATCTGAACACATCTCTCTATATTACATTCTGAAGATAATAACCTCCATAGAATTCCACACCTGATAGGAAAATCACCTAAAGAGGGTGTGTGGTTGAGAATTCACCTATCTACAATGTAAATATGCAATACTTATTATTCTTCTATCTAGTAACTTGAAATTTTTCCATCTTATTTCATCAATAGTGTAATCTCGAAAAAACCAAAACAATCTGATACGAACCCAGATCTGGCGCACGGGCAGCCGGCCCTAAGACTGATTTGGTTGGGCCCATAATTGGGTTTACTTGGGGATTAAGTTTCCTAACACTAGATTAGTCTCTATATATACATGTCTATGTACTTGTTAGATTAAATAAATGTTTGTTATTCTAGAGGGTCTAAACTGTAACTTTCAGCTCTTTATAATGAGCTCTCTTGTATTCACTTTTCATCAATTAGAAATTACTTCAACTTATTACAACCTATCGGTTCTTCTTGGTATCAAGAGCCAAGGTCCGATCAACTCCTTCTTCCTCCTTTCTCTTTTTTTTCCGATCAGATGGCAGCCCTTGCAGCCTTCTCCCCTGCTGAGAAAACCGGCCATAATAGCCACAAATTCCCCTTCACCCTAACCCCCACCAACTACGGGTATTGGAAGGCTATGCTTGAACCCTTTCTTATCACCATTTATATGACTATGTTACTGGGACAATTCCCTGCCCACATCCAACTGTCCTAATCGAACCTTCCAAAGATGGAGAAGCATCCACCACCGATAACCCTAATTACCTTCGGTGGATTGCTAATGACGCACATGTTCGTATGCTTATTTTGTCCACCATCTCCGAGGCCTCCTTCCAACATGTACAGGGAACAACTTCCAGGGACCTTTGGCTTTCCCTGTAACGTGCCTATGCGCCAAACACGGCCTCCCGTGAGTTTACTTTAAAGCTTCAACTACTAAGGATCATGATGAAGGGAGACGAGTCCCCTGTTGCCTACCTTTCCCGGGTTATGGAGTATGCTTCTGCCCTGGCTAACATAGGCGAGCCCATGAAAGACAAGGATTTGGTTATGCTCACCGTCTCTGGCTTGCGTGATGAATACAGCGGGCTGAAGTCAAATCTGTTAGCGCGCGAGCCGCCAATCACCTTCAATGAACTACCCGGCCTGCTAGCTGACCATGATTTTATGCTGCACAAGTCCTTCCCTGATCTCTCGGGACCCCCTTCTCAGGTCTTTGCTGCCACCAAAGGTACTCCTCCTAATCCTACACCTTCTCTTACACAGTTTTAGCAACTAGCCACTCAATTTGGCTACCAATTAAACCCGATCAGCCAACCTATCACCCCACCACAGGCCCTTTATGACTCTAGACCTGGGCAAAACAGAAACATTCGTCGGGGTAACAATAGGGGGTCCTACCGTGGTACAACTAGGGGACGTGATAATACTAGGTCTGCTGCCCCACGTCAATTTGTGTGGGCCTCAACACAGAATATGGTCTATGGTCACTGTAATCGTTGTGGCATTGGTCACCTACCGTCCCAATGCCCCAACCACACTCCTGTTACAACTCGGGCTGCTCCTCAGGCACAATTTGCCTCCTTTTCAGAAACTGTCTCTACTTCCGGAACAATTTGGTTCCCAGACACAGGTACTAATGGCCATGTAACCCCTGACTTAACAAATCTTGACAACTCTGAGGTTTATTCAGGTATTGATTCACTCCACGTTGGTGACGGTACGCCCTTACCCATTTTACACATTGGTTCTTCCAAACTTTTCTAACCTAACAAAACCTTTAAAATGTCTGATATCCTTCATGTTCCTGACATTCAAAAGAACTTATTATCTGTTAAACAATTTTGCTTAGATAATGATGTTTATTTTGAGTTTCACTCTTCCTTTTTTGCTGTTAAGGACGAGTCTTCACACACTACCCTACTCATGGGACCAAGTGATAATGGCCTCTACTCGCTTCGCCTTCCACAACTCAAGCCTATTCCAAAGCAAGTCTTCACAGCAAATAAAGCCTCATCTACCATTTGGCATCAACGTCTCGGACATCCTCATGAACGAGTTTTTCATATGCTTGGTATAATCCATCGTCACTCCTGTCCATACACTAGTGAACAAAATGGATTTGTTGAAAGTCGTAACCGTCATGTTGTGGAAACAGGGCTTGCCCTCCTTGCCCACTCTTCCCTCCCATACCGATTCTGGCACTTTGCACTCGAAACTGCCGTTTATCTTATAAACCGCCTTCCATCCAGAACCTCCTCCAATATATCACCTTTTCAACATATTTTCAATCATAAACCCAATTACACGTTCCTCCGTGCCTTTGGGTGTCAATGCTTTCCCTACTTACGTCCGTATAACCGTCACAAAATGGATTTTCGATCCACCTCCTGTGTTTTCCTTGGTTACAATCCTCATCATCACGGTTATCATTGTTTTGACCCCACAACAAAAAAAATATATGTTGTTAGACATGTGCGGTTCAATGAAACAGTCTTCCCATTTCAAATCCCCATCACCTCAACATACCCATCACCCGCTCCTCCTACCCCTCCATATGTGTCCACTTTTCCCGACCCCATACCAACCACCACTCCTGCTCCCCTAAATACCTCTCCCCACACTGACCCTTCTTTTACCACACCTACCTCTGAACCATCATCACCACAGCCCTCTACTTCCTCACACTCCACATCCCCACCTGTCTCACCTTCCTCGGCCTCTAGTTCCTCTTCACCAGACATTCATACCCCACCTCCACCACCTCCACGGCCTCGTCCATCTCACCTTCGCCAAAATACTAAACGCCCCACCCCCTATAACCCCTCTGCCTACACAGCCACATCCTCCTCCCCTCCCACCGAACCCACCTCTTTTACCGTCGCCACAAGTCCTCGGAGTGGCGCCTTGCCATGACCGAAGAGTTTGAAGCACTTTGTAAGAATGGAACATGGTCCTTGGTTCCCTATGTCCATAATACTAATGTTGTTGATTGCAAGTGGGTTTATAGGTTAAAGACGGATCCCCACGGCATGGTTACTAGGCATAAAGCACGCCTTGTTGCCAAAGGGTTCACTCAACAGCCTGGTATAGACTATCGTGAGACTTTCAGTCCAATTGTCAAAGCCACAACGATCCGGGTTCTTCTGTCCCTTGCTGTGACGAATGCTTGGTCTCTTCGCCAACTAGATGTCTAAAATGCCTTCCTGCATGGTGATTTGACTGAAACCATTTATATGAAGCAACCACCCGGCTTTACGGATCCAATGAAACCGGATCATGTGTGCCTTCTTCATAAGTCCCTTTATGGCCTTAAGCAAGCCCCACGGGCATGGTTCCATCGGTTATCTGCTGCTCTTTACCGGCTTGGTTTTCGAGGCTCAAAGACGGATCCTTCCTTATTCATTATGAACCACCATGGAACTCTTGCCTATGTTCTTTTATACGTTGACGACATTATCATCACCGGCAACAACCAGATTGTCATCAACAACATCATTAGCCAGCTCAGCTCTACCTTTGCCATCAAGGATCTCGGCAAGCTTCATTATTTTCTGGGTAGAAGTCATTCACCATAACAAAGATCTTATTGTCCCAGCGGAAGTATTTTGTGGAGATCCGGTCTCTCAGATTGCAAACCAGTATCCTCTCCTATGAGTTCCTCTCAAGTATTTACCATTGATGACAGTCCTCCTCTTTCCGACCCTGTGCGGTATCGCCAAGCTGTTGGAGCTCTACAATATGCCACTCTCTCTCGCCCGGATATTGCCTTTGCAGTCAACCGTGTGTGTCAGTTCATGAATGCCCCCACAGAGAATCATTGGTCGGCTGTTAAACGCATCCTGCGATACTTACAAGGGACCACTAATTTGGGTCTTGTTCTCCGTCACACTTCTGGCTCATCCTTGCAGGCTTTTACTGATGTTGACTGGCAAACTCAGCATTCCAAGATTCAAGCTTTTTCTGATTCTGATTGGGCAGGCTGCCCTGTCGACCGCCGATCCACGGGAGGGTTTGCCATCTATCTTGGATCGAATCTCGTCTCCTGGTCAGCTCGTAAACAACGAACTGTTTCAAGATCTTCAACCGAGTCTGAATAAAAGGCTCTTGCTGATATTGTGGCTGAATTGATTTGGTTAAAATCGCTACTTGATGAACTTGGAGTTCCAGTCAAACAGTCTCCCATCCTTTGGTGTGACAATCTGGGAGCCACCTACCTCTCAGCCAATCCTGTTTTCCATGCTCGAACAAAACACATTGAGGTTGACTTTCATTTTGTCCGTGAACAAGTGGCTCAAAGAAAACTAAATGTTCAGTTTATTTCTACAAGTGATCAGGTTGCAGATATCTTCACTAAGCCTCTACCCTCTCAGCGCTTTATGTTTTTAGGGTCCAAGTTGCAGGTCGCTTCCAGGCCTCAACTTGCGGAGGAATGCTAGATTAAATAAATGTTTGTTATTCTAGAGGGTCTAAACTGTAACTTTCAGCTCTTTATAATGAGCTCTCTTGTATTCACTTTTCATCAATTAGAAATTACTTCAACTTATTACAACCTATCGGTTCTTCTGTATTTGTAATTTGTATCACCTCATAATAAAGAATATCCTAGTTGCCACCTGTGGACGTAGGTCATTTTAGACCGAACCACGTTAAATCCCTGTGTTCGTTTACTGCTTTCGTGTGTGATCGTGCTTATTCCTAACAAAACCGACCCACGCACACCCCTGATTGTCAATCGTGTAACTCAAAAGTGGCTAGGTTTGACAACAGAATACAATACAAAGCAACATTTTATGCCTCATGACCAACAATATAAAGCAACTGGACCTCATGACTGATGACTCTTCTACCATCAATTTCGTCAGTAATGCCATTACAACAGCAAATTGTTGCTTAACAATTGGTCTAGGGCTATTTTTCTCGGTTAATAAAAGTGTTTGGGAGTTATCCAAATCAAACGTGTTTCATACCTGACTCTGATTTTGCAAAACATCAAAACAAATTGTATACAGAGTGTTACAATTTTCCTAATTCTCCAACTCTAATCGTTCTAAGTACTATACGATCGATAAATACAAGTAGCACAATTAACTCATCTTCAAGAGAAATAGATAAAAAAAAACGAAGAGCATTAGAAACTAACTTATTAGATGAAGATCCACGATCGAATGAGATGACGACGGGATGATTATCAGGTCCGTATTTACGGTAATTAATTGTCGTCGTAGCTCTCATTCTCTTCAATCCTCGTTTAGTCCGGCGGATCTATGAGTCACTTGACAAAAAAGTATGTATATATCTATTCTGGAGAGATACAATCTGATTCCAGAGATAGAAGGGAAATTGTAACGATAAATTCGACACGGGTAGCCATTTTTTTATAAATTTGGTACCTACGTACGATTGGTACCTACGGATCTCATCCCTATCTATGATTATTGGAGGGAGACAGAGTGGATCTGATGTTAAGCTACGTGTAATGATTTAAAAAAAAGTAATCATTATCACTAAAATATGAAAGGATTTTACTATCATGCTGTTTTAAAACTGAATTTATTTTTATTTTAACATTTAACATGAGCGTGATTGGTTGAAATCACCCTATCCACGGGCCATGAATGAAATCACACTAGCGTTTCACACCTCCAATCACGTCCAAGAGGGCTTTCGTGTTCATGAAAAATGTTTTAAGACATTAGCAAAGTTTCACTTATAGTGTTGTTTACTTTTTATAAGAACAACATATATCAAATGAGTTGGTGAACATTTACATTATAACACCATAAAAACACATATTAAATAGGTAACCACACTTCACATTCAGTTTTTTGATCATTCGTAACCTAGGATTATATGTCTTTGCCATCTAAAGAATATGAAACTCCAATCGCGCCTTTCATTGGTTGTAGCAAAATCTGGAGGTCACAACGATGATGCATGGCTATGGCGTCGCCGTGAGGTATATTTATTTAAGGATTTTTATAATGCATGGCTATGACGTCGCTATGAAGTATATTTGTTTAAGGGTTATTATAATGCATGGCTACAGCTTGGCTCACGGTTTAGTATGACATGATTTTTCTTATCGTGCTAGAATTCTATTCTCGGACTAGTTCATCCCGTCGAGCTTTTAGGCGTTCTTTTTTACTTTTGTTGTGTTTGTGATTTTTTATTCATCTTTGTATTTAATGAATCTTGTTAGTGTATATATAGGCATATGTTGTGAAATGAACTCGTTGTATCATTGTTTTGATGACGATAAAAATATAAACATGTAATACAAATACTCTTATACTACTCATATAAAATTTAACCTTTTGAGAATCGACACATGTTTTCATTTTGAAGAAATACCAAAAATGATTGAAATTACTTCCTAATGAAGTGACCAAATTTGATGTTGTATATGTTCTCTCTTATTAAAATGGTTGGGGAAAATGCTTGAAAAACTAGAAAATGACATAATTTTGAAAAAAAAAATTCAGGTGATGTTATTAGGAGGCCCACAATCGTATTGGGGGTTCAACTTAGAACGACTATGGAGTCCCCGTTTGACCTATTCTCATGCACATTTTTTTTTGAAAGGCGAGCATCGAATATTGTGACGTCACATCTTCTCGTCATATGGAAAAGCCTTGTCCAACTCCGGCCAATATGTTGTTTTAACCGGGCCCACTTGGCGTCAGAGTTGGAGAGCTTTCAAGGAAAAAACCCACCCAATACGGTCCCTTCCGGGCTTAAGGGAGAGCCGTCTCAAACCTTGTATCGGCGTGGATAAAACCATGGTGCATCAGTCTAAGAGCTAGGTCTCATTTGCGATGCTACATAAATTAATAGTGGTGACAGAGATCAAACATGGGTCCCTTGGGACTTCAGGGCTATTCTCATACACACTTAAACGAACTTCTTAAACCAACTTTTATGTCATCTTTAAATTACCTCCCAACTTTTTAAATAATTTTCACATTAGAATATATATCATAGACTGACAAAATAACAAGTGTTGAATGTTTTTCATGTTTTTTAAATCATGGAAAAACCACTCGTTTCGATTGAGAAATTCCATTATAAAATACATTAAAAAGGACCAAGGAAGATGTTGGATGACCGTATGTTTGGAAAGGACCAATTTGATCTTTTTTTTTAATATAATTACGGAGGGAGAACCCTATCCATGTTTGTACTTGTCTGTCATGTTAGGAATAAGCCTAAAACGAGAGCCCCTATTTATGAAGGGTGGTCTTGATATGTTGTTAGGAATAAGCCTGAATCGACATTATTAAAAGTTTAGCCGTATGAGCTTCTAAAAAAGAGACGGGTGTTTATCGGGTCGGGTTGTGGGTTGGTATTTTTTTTGTTGAAACCACAATCCGAACCGAACCATATTTGAGGAAACCTAATCCGAACCTAAAACCACACTGTAATTCGGTTTGGTTTTAGCTTTGAACCTAACAAACCGAATTAGCAAAAAAAAAAACTTTTTTTTGGTAGCCATAACTTACTTGGTTCAAACAACACAACATTTCAGAAAAATTTGAACAAAAACATACTTTCACCAAATAATGATTTATAATCCATATATAGGTATTGCTTATTAATATAAATGAAATGTGTTAACTATAAAATATAGATTAAAATAGTGGTATAACCCAATTTGGGTTTTTCGGTTCAAACCGAATTCAAAATCTTAAAACCTAAACCAAATATGTAATTCAGTTTGGTTTTAAAAGGTTTCGGTTTCTATTCGATTATCGGTTTAATCAGTTTGAAACCAAATATTGAACACCCCTAGCTAATATGCTCTTCCAAATCCTTTGTCCCATCATACATTCCTATATTTGAGGGAAATATGAGTTTTGGTGGGAACTTAAAGCTTATATTCAGACGCACTAAGAGTTACAGTCTCGCTATAAGTGGGCGTCACATGTGGTTTATAGGATGATACAAGTCTGTGTTAGCTTCAACGTTGCGTTCGTCATCGACAAAGTAACCTTTACTTGTGTTGTATGTAACATTTTAGGAACTGATCCGATAAAGGAATCCCAGACAAGTTGGTATGCATTCTGAGGAATAGTCTTGTCCTACTTTTATTAAATTTTAACTAGTCTAAGTCTAGTTTTAGATATCGACCTTCACTTGTGTTGCTAGGTCCAACTTCCTCAAACAATGCCTAGAGAATGTTGATACATGCCTATGACATCTTTATAACTTATAAAGCTAATTTGTTCAAGGTTATTCCTATCTATATCATCACCATCATATACAACTAAATTTATACAACTTTCAAAACAATAATTTTATATGACCAAGAAAGGTGATTGGTCATAGTTTGAACCCTAGCCCAAAAACAATTTTATAATTTATTATATCTCATTTTCTCTTTTACTTTTTTTCATTGCAAAAGATAATCAATCCATCTTTCTTTATGTCCATCTCACTTACAAAACAACACCAAAAAACCCCAATATGAAGATGAGAAACAAAGGTAAAGTACACCCCTCCTCCTCCTCAACTCCGGCTCACTCGCCGGCCGGAGACTCTCTCTCCGTCTTAACCCTTCTACCGGCGGCGATTCTCAGCCTAGCCGTTGCTCTATCCGTCGAAGACCGTGAAGTGTTGGCCTACATGATAACCAGGTCCATTAAATCTTCAAACCCTAACAACAACAGAAAGAAAGGTGTGAACACCCACAAACCGCCGGTCTTCGACTGCGATTGTTTCGATTGTTACACGAGTTACTGGTTCAAATGGGATACTTCCGTTAACCGTGAGCTAATCCACCAAGCCATTGAAGCATTTGAAGAAACCCTAACCACCACTGAACAGTTGAAAAAAAAAGGTAAAAAAAAAGACAAAACCAGTCACCGCCGGTTAGCCGGAAAATCCTTAACCCCTCCGCCGGAGACGATACACGACGTCGTATTGGCGGAAGCGAAAGAAGAAGAATGTTCATCTCCGTTTCCAGTGGAGGAAGACGGGGGTTTGAATGTAGCGGAGGAGGAGCAGCCGCTGGAGTCGACGACGGTGGAAATAAAATTTCCGACGGCGAGCCAGCAGCACAAAGGAGCGGGTAGGAAGGTGCTTCCGGACGTCATAGGGTTGTTTAATTGGCGTATATGGGGTATTTGGGGTCCGAATGTGGAGTAGTGAAGTGATATTAATTGTTTAAAATCTCGATGTGTGTATCTATTATACCTACTGTCTGTCTCTATGCTATTATGGCATTGGTCTTTGTTCCTTCTGTTCCCAACTTTAGGTCGCCGGAGCCGACCACTTTTCTCCGGCGAAATCCAATCATGAAATTTTGCTAAATAAAATAGGTGAAAAGTTTTAAGATAATGACTGTGGATATGTGTTGTTTATTTAATTTGTGTTATTACTTAACTTAGGAAGTTGAGTTGGTGATGATATTTGGGACACAAATGTGTGACATGTCAACTTTAGACCCGATTGATGTAAGCCTCTAGCTAACTTTTTATTCTACGCAAGGCACAAAATTTTGAAGCTTGTGTCACCAATTGTGTTAAAACTAGGATGTGAACTAGCCGGCTCGTGAGTTACTTGATATCGGCTCGCTAAAAACTCGAATCGACCCGAGTTTAAACGGGTTCGAGCCTAAGAAAACATGTTTAATAAACAAGTCCGTGCTTTCACTTATCATTGAGCCGCCTCGTGAGCCTAAACGAGCATATTATTTATATAATTTTCTAATTAATATATTAAATATATATTTATAAAATAACTAAATAATATATATTGTGTTATATAAAATAATATAATAAAATTTGTATAATAATAATTGCAAATATATAATTAAAATTAATAAATAATAAACGAGTCAAGTTTTAGTTTGAAAACTACCTACGAGCCGAGCCTAAGTTTTAGAAATAAAACTCGAGCTCAAAGTAAGTTAAATGAGCCGAGCTTAAGCCTAGTCGAACTCGGTCTCAGCTTGCTTATAACACTAGTTAAAACTATTGGACCCCTAACCATTTTGGTCAGTGGCGGATCTAGGAAAAAAATCCAGGGGTATCTAAAATTTCGTTCAGGGGTATCTGGATACATAAAACGGTAAAAAAAAAAAAAAAATTCCCGCTGCGCGTCGAAAATTCCCACTACGCGTCGAAAGTTGAGGGGTACCGACAGGTACCCCTGCCCTGTATGTAAATCCGCCCCTGATTTTGGTTGACATGAATTTAACCGGTTGGATTTTTACAAGTAGCTGTTAAAACAGTTAATATTTTTTACTTTTGAGTGACTTATTTTAGGAAAGTATTTTTTTAATATAAAATTTGATTATTTAACACATATATAAAGTGCTTTTCTTAAAATTTAATGAATACTTAAATATCGTATCACATCATGTTTTCATGTGCGAAAAGAACAGCTCTGACTGTATCCTATGAGTTAAAACCTTAAATGTATGTATTTTGAAGAGGTGTTAGGATATCAATGAATATAGAGTGTCAAATACTCGAATATATGATTTTTTTTGTTCATGGTTTTGATGATTATTATTGTGTTTAATTTTCACATTTTATCAGATTTCTTATGAATAAAAGTGCTTTTGTTTTACCTGTATTGTTTGTCCAGTAAAGTTAAAACTGAAATATTTGATTTATATAGTTGTTTATTCAATGTACAGAATATGTCCATAAAAGTAAAATAAGATTATTTTACGTTTATAAGTAGATTATTCTATACAACAATAAATAATAAACAAATGCTTTTCATCTGATAATTTATGTCTTTTTAGTGATGTAAAGGTTTTTATTGTTGTCATTACAATTTAATTAAAAAATTATATACTTGCACATACTTATCCGTTATAATTGATATTAGAGTAAATTAACTAATCAAGTCCTTGTGGTTTTTTTTAAACTACAACTCACAACCTGATAAATTATACTGGAATAATTTGAGTTATTGTATTCATCTCCCCTACGATAAATAATACTATCCAACTCGAGTATCTACATTTTGTATTCACGTATCTCTAACAAATGTTTTCCTCTGCTTGTCATAAATGATACACGGATAATATCATAGCATCTATTTTTTTAACTAGCATAACTTAGACAACCCATCCACGGGCTTCTTCACGTCGGTATGCTCACCTCCCTCTCCCTCTCATCCTCTGTCATGAGCGCCACTCTCTCTTTCACAGCCTTCTCCCCTCCTTTCATTCATGACAACACCCTCTCTCATCCACTTTAGCCGGATGCGCCTCACTGACGTCTCATTAGAGATGGTCTCATGGTTTTTTATTGTTATCATACACGAACAAAAATAAAATACATGATGCATCTTAGAACATTCACATTCACATCTCATTCTTTATCCTTATTCATATAATTTAACTAAAAATAATCAATACTTAAATTTATCTTTCATTTTTAAAACCTCCCACATCTCATTTCCTATATGTATCCTTTATATTCTTTTTTTTTTATTATTATTATTTCTTTATCTTTCTTCCATTTTCAATCTTAACTAATAACTATTTTGTCTTATTATATATATATACACACACATTAAATCGATCTCTAATAAATTTATATGGAAGTTTAACTATTAATTATTATTTCCGGATCACAACTTGGCATTGGAGTCGGAAAAGAGAACCACAAACAACGGCCGAGATCATCAAATGGCAAAACTGCACTTGGCTCCTCAGCCAAGTCCAACCAACGGAAGAGAAAGATAGATAGCTATGGTTGGGTGACAAGTCTAATGAATTCTTGACTAAATCGGTGAAGGAACTAATTATGGACGAGACAAATGCCAGTCCGACAACCTTTCTAAAATGGTGCAAATGGATCCCTATAAAGTGCAATATCTTCATATGACGGTCAGAAATGGATAAACTCCCAACCTTGGTGGAGCTAAGCAAAAGAAATGTCCCGGTCCCTTCCCAAGATTGTCCTTTATGTGGTGAGGTTCCGGAAACCTCGGATCATTTATTTTCCTCATGCTCGATTGCCACGGTGGTTTGGCAACACATAAGTTCTTAATGTAGTTGTCAACAAATATTTGTCTTCTCTACAAAAGACTTAATCGAGCTTCACAAGACGGTCGCTTTGGATGAAACAAAAAAGGAAGTTCTACATTGCATCATCATAATTGCATGTTAGAGTATTTGAAAAGCTAGAAATGAGGTCGTCTTCTCAAATATAACAGTTAACATCGGAAGAATACTTAAAGAAATAAAGTGTATTGGTTTCCTATAGATCAAAAATAGATCAAAGCATAAATCTATCCCTCGGAAAGATTGATATACCTTTAAGGTCATGTAATTAGTCTCCTGCTTCTATCTCCTTTACTCTTCGTTATCCATTATTCCATTCAGTATAGACACAATTATATGGGTTGATGGGCCACAGGGGCCAATGACACTTCATACTTTCATAATTGACAATACAGTAGGTAATCAATTATGGTACGTAGGTTCATGGAGAAGGCAACAAAGATACGACTTGACAGATTCTATTTTCTGGACAAAACATGACAGAAAAAGGTGAAATAGGTTAGAAGATGGTGGTCCAATAAAATGAATTGTAATGTTTGACCGGTAGTTCGTTTATGTGATAAACGAATTAACACAAACAAGATTTTTTGTTCATTTAATGCAAGTCTTATTCGCTTATTATGTTCATTCATGCTTGTTCAGTTTGAGTGGTTTGTATTTTGTTCGTTTTAGCATATCAACGAACAAACATAACTAAACATGAACACAAAAATTTGATCCTTTATTTATTTGTGTTCGATCATTTGTTCTGTTAAAGTTAAACAAAAGAAAATAAGCCTCCGATGGATCTAGCATCACAAGTCTAACTTTTCACATCCAAACCCCCTTAGCTTGGAAATATGCTTTCCTCAAGAGTTTAGGTTTTTTACTCTAAGAAACCTGGGTGGTAAAACATGTGGGTTGGCTAACAGCCTAACATGTTCATGTACTATTTTTCGTAACAGTCAAATAGGTCGTTGGATTGATCCAAAACACTAGTCGTTCATTTCTAAAATAGTATAAATAATTAGGATTTAACAAAACTAAATAATTACAACATTAATAAAAAATTTTGAGTATAGTAATTTAGGAGGTAGTATGCATTAAAATACACTTTAAGTGAGTTGAAGTCAACTCATTTGACCCGTTTCCTTTAACTGAGCAATTCTAAGCTAGCCCATTTGACCCGCTAGAGATTAAACATTACTCAAATTAACCTACTCACATGTAAATAGATCACAACTGCCACCTATAGGCAGGTTGTTAGAGTAGAGATGAAAGAGAAATCAAATGCCATTATGAAGTTTTTGCAAATAAGATGAAAACAAGTGATCACTAGGATGTAAAATCGTTAAATATGCCTCAGATCTTGTACAACATCGACTGGGAGCATAATTTAAAAAAAAAATCCATACTAGATATGATCTCTGGTACGAAAATGCATAACGAGAAAACTAACGACCCTTAAAGAGTAGGCAGACCAAGTTTTTGAAGTTAAATGCACTAAAAACTCTTTCTTTAACTTACAAAATCAGAAGATATTGACATTAAGTTCATGCGAATAAAATAATCTTGCTTTTGAGTGGAGGTGGCAATTTCAACTCATTTGCAAATAAGATGGTCGAATTGGTTTATATTTTATCTCAAACGGGTCAAATAAAAAAATTAACTAAAAGGTGTGGGTCAAATGGGTCGATCCGGGTTATGTTTAATCTCTAACGGGTCCAACAAGCAAAATAAAAATGGGAAAGAGAATGGGTCAAATGGGATGAACATCGCCTATAGCGTATTTTTAATGGATAGACCAATTACTGATATAATAAAAAAAAATTATTCATATTTGACACACTTAACTTTTTATGAAAAAAATACTTCGTGAAGAGTGTTTCCGGTCAACCCAACAAGGCCCGTTTCCACCTGCAAAAATTACGGTTATCCAACCTACCCATTTTTTGGTAACGGTGAGAACCCGTTACTTAAAACTCACTCTCACAGGACCCCACCGATACCTGCTAACCAATGGGATCAGGTTTAACACAACATGCATTAGGCAGGTGTCCATCAAGGGGGTTAAATGCAGAAAACAAGTGGAAACTGAATTGAAACCTAAGACCTCTGCTAGAGGAACTCATCCCGCCCATTTTACCACCTCTATATCCTAGATTTCTGTTCAATTCCTTAAGGAATAAGGAATATAGCCTATTGTACACAATAGCCACCAAAAAAATACAAGCCCATCAAGAACTTTATAAAATTTCAGATTCTAGAAGTGTAACATCATTTAAGGATAAGAATGATGCCAGTCAATGAAAGGGAAGTACAAGTCTATCTTCAAATTCATAGCCCTATGCTTTGAAAAATGTATTGTATTGAAGTACATTGAATTGTATTGTTCTTCTTATTTTATTTGTTGACAAAATGAAATCATGCATTTATCTAGGACACTAGGACCATGTTTGATGTAAACAAACTTCTGAACATTTAGTGAATCTAAACTAGTTTGAATTTCTGTATTAAAACAGTAAACAATGAGGATCAAGTTGCATATTCAATTATTTATGTTACTATCAAGCTGATAAATTCAGTCCTTATAGAGACAATTTGATTGGATACTTATTGTAACATTCATGAAAAATATCTGATAATGCCTTCAAAATATTATATAAACAGTTTAAACTACCCTAAGAATCTAGAAATAATAATTAAAAACAGCTTATTTCACCCTAAAATGAGCAGATAAACACAAGCAGTTTCTTCATCCAAACACTCATAATTGCTTATCTGTTTAAAAAAAATGTAATAAGCAGATAAACACTAAATCTTGCTAGTCTTAGAAAACATTAAGGTAGGGTATAGAAGGAAGCTGATTACAGGCCATGTTTCAAGACATAAAACTACATATGACTTAGGAAAAGCTTAAGAATACATGCATCTTGAAACACATCACATATGACATAACATGTGAAAATAAAGTAATCCAACCCCAAAAGCTTGTTATTTTCTATATGTTGTTTTCCTGCCATGAGTTGGGACTTCAATTCTTCATGGGGTTATTTAAATATCACAATAGAATAAGAACCTTTCAACTTCTTTATCAAGCAGATCGAATATGAAGGTAAAACTTTGAAAATATAAAATATATTTTTTCCTTTTTAAGGACACATGCTTAATTGTCTTTGTTGCAGATGCTAGATTGGATGCAGCACAAGTTTAAGCAGACAAACAATGAGCTGTCAAGTAAGTTATTAATCTCTGGCCCACACTAACATTTTAACCTGTCCAAAAACATGTCTACTTTCAAAAATGGAAAGTTATAATTTACTACTCTTCTCATTTCCACCTATATTACCATTATCATTAATCTTGCAAGTTTTGCAAGTCAATTGGTATCTTAATGAATTAAAGAGTAAAATCGACATTCACGTAATTTATTACATTGATTGTACATATCTTAAGTTGTATTTCTTTTGGTTTATTCGTGAACAATAGTTTTAGGACGAAGGGAGTAGATCCCAACTATAACTGATTCAGCTAAGGCCCACAAAATGAGTCTAACATGATCATAATTATCCATGAAGTACTTCTAAAAAAGTTATAAAATAAACAAAAATGCCTCTCCACCCGTACTAAAAGTGACCCGTTTCCAACCATACTAAAAATAACTTGATGAGCAGGGAACTCATGTTCATGTCTTACGGAACAGCCATCACTTAATGACCTACAATACTATCCTAAACCACAATATTATGCAAAGGATCCTAGCAAAACACAAAGAGAAGGCCAGTTTCGTAAATCATTTACATGCATAGAGACTGCACGAGGGAACGATGAACAGACAGAAGAAGAATCAGCTGCTGTTTTTTCTGAACTTTTTCATGGGTTCCTAGCGATAGAGACCTTAGCTACAGAAACAGTCACTAATGAACCAGCAACACCAACATTTGCCACATACTTTGATTATAAAGTGGGGAATGAAACTGAAGCAAAAGAGAATGAACTGAAGCTCATTGATGATGAGTTAGAGAAGGTTCAAGAACCTATAGGAAAGGAAAGCGGAGATGAAAACAATGAAAATGGAGCAGCTGCTTGTCCACTTCAGGATTATCTCTTTGGTTCGGTTATTGAATCGCCAATAACAGTAACAGTAAAGAAGGAAAAGGAACATAGAACAACACTTGGAGGGCTGTTTCAGATAACTAAAATGGCAGAAGAAGTTACTGAAAGGATAAAAGAGAAAGAAACTGAAAAATCTGCTGTCTATATGATGAAAAAAGTATTTCAAGGAAGAACGCTTTATTCTTCCTCTAGGCACTCCACAGCTGATAAAAAAACGCGCAAGGTATGTGCATCTGATCTTTTAATGACTTACAAGTAACACAGATGTGAGAATTCTAACATCTAATGTGGACATACAGATCCTACAAATGTTACACAGGAAAGTTCACAGTGAAGGATCGCTTGTTGAACCCAAGTCTGAAAATCATTTGAAACATGTCACAAAGGGAAACCAAATGTTGCTTGATGATATCACATTATTTCCTAAGGTAGATACTTTTAAAAAGAGTGCATCAGATAGAAACCGGGAATGCTGGATTACAACAGATGCTGAATGTAAGTATATAAACATCCATCATACATTTATCTAATATAAAATATTTAAGTAGTATTAGTAGCCTATTACACTCTAATCAAGTAACATTATATTTTCTTATCCACACGTGAAACATGATTGCTAATTCCTGTGTAGACTTGGTGCTGGAACTGTAAAAGGCAAAAAAGTGGCATGCAATGTTGTGATTGGTTAATTCGGGCAGGAAGAAGCAAGTTATGCAAGTGTAATTGTATGACTTTTCCTGTTGGTAAGTATGTGTAGGAGCATTGATCTATTAAAAGTTTGTGAAGTTGAAAAGAATGAAAAGAAATACTGTTATCCAATGCATGAGTCATGCACAACAATAACCTGTACACCCTACGATATTTCTGTACCAATGATTAACATACTTGCATTTGAGATATGTTTTATGTGGATTTAGTGAAACCTTTACCTTCCAGATAAATATATATTCTATTGTTCCTAAAAAACCATGGATCAACTGTCTGAGATAGTGAGATGCAATATACATCTATAGATTTGTATTTTGCTGAATGTGTGTTTCAAATGAAGTACTCTTTACATCACATACTTGTCGCATTATAAAAACTTATTTGTCATAAATCATAATTTCATATATCCTTGAGCTTCTTTAAAGCTATTCAACAAGGTTCATAGCAAGTAATGTCTAAGGCTACGGATCACCGTTTTAGATTAAGGACTTCTGCAATCAGATCATGAAGGAGAATACTGAGACAAATACTTCAAATAATAAGGATACCTAACAAATTAAACTATAATAAAAGGAATTGACGATAAGAATCCAACTATAACCAAATAATCTAATAGTAATCTACAGTAATAAGAAGATATAACAGAACATGCAATTGTAATTAAATTTGGTGCCATATTACCACAAGGAACAGCCTTATATACATGCATGAACTATTTAGGACTGTCTGAAACTGAAATCATCTTTACATTTTGAAACCAGGCCTGATAACCATAGAGGTTAATAATTCAAGCTATCTGTTTCATAATCGATCAATTCCGACTGATAAAAGTTCAAATCGCACATAAGAAGTTACCTCAATAAGATATTTACGCGCAATTCAACATATAATAAGATCAAAATCATCATGAATTTCGTATATTGTAACAAAAATTTGGCATATCATCGGAGCTTTGAAGTAAAAAACAGAAAATACGCATGACATTGACGCTGTAACTTTACACGATGCGTGCAAAAACGTGTGTATAATCAGAGATAGAGAGCGAGAGAGAAGATACCTGTAGATCGATACACGGATTCGAAAATTGTTCAAAGTTCGGTTGAATTTCGATCAGAATATCCACCGGCGTTCGTCTCCAGCGATTGCGAATTGTACAAAAAAAACCGCCGATGAAATGGCTCGAGAGAGACTTGCATAAGATATCTGCTGTGGGCCAATGGATCAACTCTACACAGATCATGCATTTTAGGCCCACTAAAATAAAAAGATGGATAATTATCGAACTAGGTCTTGTTACTTTAAACTTGGCCCATTTTAGGCCCAATTACATACCCATGCGACGAGACAGAGCGTGTGTAACGACGGCTCGACTTTTAACAAGGTAAGTATAAATAAAAACGTTATGACGGTACATTTGGAACTTAAATAAATTTATTTTAAAAACTATAGCCCAAAATTAATTATAAAGGTTTAAATTATTAAGCAATGGAAAGGCGTCATCGAACCGGCGCTCGGTGTGTTTCGAATCTGCGTCTCGAGCGTGTTGGGATGGTGTGTAACCAACAGCTCACACCTACAATCTTGGCAATCTACTGAATTACATATGGTAAAAAACAAGCAAAATTAAAAAAAAAATGCAAGCAGGACCTGCCACGTGACATACCCTGATTGAGTTTCATTTCACTGTTCACTGCACTATAGATTTTAATATAGTTAATAGTTTACCGATCGATTCACCAGGTTATATAGTTTACTTGAACCAAGTTAATTTATAAAACAAACTTTAAAATTTTAAATTAGCATAATCATCAACGCGATACAAAGGAAAAAAAGAGGAAACTAAGTCTTATATAGATGATAGAAGAGCTGAGATTCCTTCCTTCAAACGAATTAGGTTGAAAGCATTGATTCTAAAAACCGTGGTAACTTCATATTATACATGATCAAGAATTTTGATTTTTGGCATGTCTCATGAACATCCAATAAGAAAGGTTTCAGTTTTTTCAAATGAACGATTTGAAGACCTATTGATTCTAAAAGTTGTGGATCGTTCGGACCTTTTAATTCATAGATGTAGATCTCAGACCTATGAATGAGGATATTCCCGAAACTGACAAACAAAAAAGAAAGTGAGTTAGACAAAAAAAAGAAGCAACTTGGACAAAAAGAAACGAAATGGCTTAGACAAATGTTTTTTTGTCGATAACCTCAGATCAATCGATCAAATATGGATTAATAAGTAATCATCGATCGAACACTACTTGAAAGTTGAAACAACTCTTCTGCTAAAAAACGAAATGTTCCAAATGTTCATTGAAGTTACTGCTCCCAGTGAACCATTTGTATCTATATGCATCAGGATCCCGATTCATGGATCTCTCGGTTCAATAAAAAAATAAGAGGATCGAACCATTTTTTCTGACTTTTTTTCAAATTCGCTAAATGTTGGATCATTAATATTTTTTTTTAAAGAAAACTAATAAAAACTTAAAAAAAATCAGTTCCCTAAACAAATAAGTTGTATACTATTCAAAAAGATTTTCAATATGATCTCAATAACAAGTTTCTGTATATTCTCAAACAAACAAGTTTTATTGTAAATTAGTTTTAAACCCCGTGTGGTACACGGTGTGAAACGTTAAGATTATATTGATAAATATCTTAATAAATTTTTTATACAAATTTGATATCAAACTTAATTAAAAAAACTACTAATTAAATATTAACAAACTTTATTCTAAAACGTATTTATTTAAAATACAAAAGTAGTATTTTTAAATTTTATATGTAAAATTAAATTTTTAGTTTTTTTTTGATAAAAATTTTAAAACTCGCTTTTAAATAATAAACTTAAAATTTTTTAAATATCTTATTTTTTATTTTTGTTTTTTTAATATTCACTTTTGAAGACAATTTTTTTTTTAAAATGTGAGTCAATGATTATAATAATGAAATTGATTTGGTAAAATGTTTATTTATGTATTTTTTTTTTAAATGAGCTAAATATAGAAATATTGGATGGAGAATGTAAATGTGGTCTTGAAGGAAAAATGTATGTAAGGTTGAATATGATGTTGACAAGTGACACAAAATTTAGTTTTTTTATTATAACATGGATATATATAAAAAAAAGGTTACTCTTACCCCTTTGATACGTCTCTTATTTGGTAATATTAAACTAGGGGAGAGATATGTAACTGAAAAAAGGTTTATAATGAAGGGAGACACTTTCTAAATTCACTAAATGTTGATAATTTAGTGGCCTCATCTACAATTTTTTTAAATATGATTATTATTTCTAAATTCACTTTCTAAATTCACTAAATATCATTATTATTTATTAATAAGTTTATAATTTTTTTAAATATGTTAATTGACACACGGTAAATAAACCAATATATATTGGCCCTGAGCGATCGTCTACCCCGCACCTGCTTAGGGCCGGCCTTGTATACGGGTCTTTTAAAACAACTTTCACCCACTTACGAAATCGTTTCCCAAAGTACAATGACTAGAGCGTTAGTTGTAGTGTCAAAGATGAGTTCACGCATTCAAGATAAAACACCGGGTTTCAAGATGTTGGGTCATTGGTAGAAAAGAAGAGAAGAATAACTAGAATATGGGATAAGTTTTACACACCGGGTTCCTCTCGTATTTTTTAACTTCTGACACCGATTTCCTCGTATTATGTGTATATGTTTTCGTTTTTCAACCCTTAAAATAACTATACGAATTCATTTTTAAATCCATACAAAAAACACAAACACAAATATTCATTTTGACTTTGTTTGTGTGTTTGTTATCTTGTAAGATTCATGTGTTATGAGATGTTAAAATAAAGTAACATAATTTTACACTTAAACATAACCTTGTATCACCTATTATATATTCTAAACTAGGTTAGAATCTTATGTATTACACGGGTTGAATAAATATAATGTTATATACTTAGTAATAAAAATTATGTTTTTAAAAACCCGTGTATTACACAAGTTGAATAAAATTTTACGTGACAGCTATAAATTATGTTAAGTTAATTTTTAAAACATTTTTTTAGCTGAGTATTAAATTTTTTTTATGTAACTAATAAATGTTAATTCATATTAAACTTTAGAAACCCAGTGTATTACACGTGTTAAATAAATGCAATGTTATATATGATGTACAATGTTGAGGCTCGTAGACTCACATGTGATGGTCTCGTGTATAAGCTTTCTAGTGACTGCTATGTTAGTTTTTATCATCTAACCATTTTATCATGTCACAGTTGTTTACGATAAACATCCTACTAGTATTATTTTTTATTTATAGGTATAAAACAAGAACATAGTGACCTTACAAAATTTGGGGTTACTACCAACGAAACATTGTAAAGTACCATGTGATCAACATCGAGATAGTGATAATTATTGTTGTTGCTATGATTTTACAAATTTGAGTAATTGCTACATGTAATATTTGGTGTCAGCAGCATTGTACTCTTAGTGAAAGTTAATAATCATATAATGAATAAAAGATGTGTTTAGTCTATGTAATGAATTGTACATCTTCTAAGCCACGTCAGCTGATGACGGTGTCTAAGTCGGTGAAGTTTGAATCCTTCGTCCTTTGGATGGAGAAGACCAAGTTCTGGAAAGTTTAGAAGCTTACCCACTACTTCTGAGTTAAGCATTAAGCGTCCTTCTGAAATATTTTTCAAAAGTCTTTGAAGTAAAGTTCAAATGTTCTGAACTATCTTTTTTTCATTACTTGACCGACTACTTAGGATTTAATTTTCAAATGACAATTCGGATTACATCAACACTAATCTCTTCGGATAACAATGTATATTCTAGCATTGGCGGAGCCACATGGTGGTGTACGGGTTCACCCGACACCAGTCAATTTTACGTCTCATATGTAACGTGTAATAGAAAAATTTCGAGCTACACCATTGTTTTTTTACGATTGACACCATTGGTTTTATAAAAAAAATATATTGACCGCATTGTCATGAAAAAAATATATATATTTTTACTAAAGAAAAAAGTCTTCTAAACGTTTTACATATTTAAAAATTAAGCTCAATTACTTAATTTCTAATAGTAGACTTTAAATCAATAAAAGCCGACATTTTATTTTTAGATTTTTAACCCAAAATAAGGTAATAACCAAAATCAACTATAAAATCATTGTGTTTTAAATTTTTAACCCAATAAGTTATCTAAACGTTTTAAAATATATATTTCAAATGACTTTGTCATCTTATTATGTGCTTTTTTTCTCAATGACATTATACTTTTATTATAATACTAGGTTAAAATACCGTGTATTACACTGGTTAAATAAATAAAATGTTATATATTTAGTAATAAAAATTTTATATTTTTAAAAACCCGTGTAATACACGGGTTGAATAAATCAGTATATTACATCGGTTGAATAAAATATAATGTAATTTGTTGACAAACACATTTGTCAAAATATGTTTTTAAAAAATATAATTTGTCGTGACAGTTATAAGATCTGTTAAGTTAGTTTTAAAAAAAATTCAACTGAGTATTAATTTTTTAATTTAATTGATAAATGCTAGTTCATATTAAGTTCATTTGATTGATAATATAATAATTATTTATAATTAAATAATAAGTATTCGTAATTAGATTTATTAATATAAAGATCATTATTTAATAGGAGATAGAAATGGAAAATCTAATATTTAATAGGAGATATAGGCGAGAAAATAAAGATGAGGAGTAACCAGAGAGTGATACGTGTCCTGAATAAATTTTCATTTATTAAAGTAGTAAGATAAGATTGATTTTTATTATGTGATTCGACCTGACCCGATCACTCACTCGTTGAAAGACACAAATGTCCATGAACAATTGTTCAACCCATAGAATGTTTTATCAGGCCTAATAGTTTCTGGCCCAAAAGAAATGCCATCGTTGTCTCGTTGACACTTGACAAGTTGACAGCATGATTTAATAGGCCCAAGAGGGATATGGAAAACATAATTATTGAATCAAACCAGCACATAAAATCCAACTATATGGATGTAGGATGGAAGTAGAGGTGAACAAAAAAAGGAACTGGAACCGATTCTTCTCGAAAACTGGTTCTTCTAGACCTGAACCGGAACCGACCCTACCCGTAAGGTCTGGATAGGTTGCAATATTTATAGTCAAACCCGGTTCTAAAAATACCCGAAACCGGTTCTACCCAAAACCGGTTCTCTACAAAACCCGGTTCTCCCAAAACCGGTTCTAAAACCGGTTCTCTGCTGAAAAACGTGTTGTATATGCGTTTAATAGGAAAAGAGATAAAGATCCAGACCAGAGTCATATACGTTTAATAGGAATAGAACTTTAGAATAATTTACATATTCCAGTTGTATACACATCAGAGTTTGACTTCCTCTCATGTCCAAGCTAACACACAAGAAATATAGAGGGAGAAGGTGAAATAGTATGTTTAAAGTTTATTGATATTTTAAACATCAAGCAAATATTACATTTTCATTGTTCATTAATACTTGGACATGTGTTCCATAAACCCTTGAGAAATGTTTTGCAAATTTCTTGCCAGCACTTTCTATCTGGCTCTGCAATTTCCATCTTTGACCTTGCATCGTTTGCTAGTTCAGTCAAAAACTGAAACCAGTAAGAACCGGAACCAGTTCTTGAGAATACCCGATTTATGCACCTCTAGATGGAAGTAAGGATTTAAGGTTTATTAGATGTGAATATATTCATATTTGATCGAATATGAAACAACATTCAAGTAGTGAGGTCATACACAATAAGGGTAATGGACCTAAGGTTTATGACGACGTTAGACGGTGGTCACGTTGGTGGGGATTGTTAGCAGAGGAATGGTCACACGGTGGTAGTGACCAATTCCACCACCCTTCCTTTTTTTCTTTGGTTGTCATTGAAAATGGTATTTACTATTTACATCCTTTTTATGACCGTTTTAACCGTCGATAATAATTACTTTTATAGTAATAAGATAATTATAAGCTTAATTAAACGATTTATTTATAGAGTTATTCATGATTGACATATTAAAATCATAAACATAGTTGTATTTAATTATTAAAATAAATTAAAAAGCTAAATGATATAGCAAATAAATTAATTGTATCAATATGTATTTTTTCGACACCGCTGGTAATATATTTTTATGATTAATTCATAAAGCAACATTCCACATAAACTTGAATACTATATTTTTATTCGATCGTCACGGGGATATAAAAAAATAATTAAATAATGCTACTAATAGAAAATCAAATTATGGAAAACGAGGAAACCCTAGAAAATCAATAATGCTACATCCCTCGTTTTTTAGATATCTTATTATTAATTATTAAATAAATTATACTAAATAGTTAGCAATTCTCACTTGCAAAAGCTCAGCAACATATGAAGTTTTTCACTTCCATCAGAACAAGTGACGATTAAATATTTAAATTACACCGTGTGACACTCGTAACATTTATGTTATCTTTAGCCATGTCTCATATTAATTATATAGTACGAAGATCGTGACATTCACACGATATAAAATAATATAAAATAACGTTTAAAGTTCTTATAGCAAACATTTAGACTACATAACAACATAATGTACGTACGCCCATGCATGCATGTATAAAAAGACAACTTGAACCAATTAATTAACCACACACAAGGAAGAACAAACACTAAAGATTTTTTGATTGGATAATTGGACTATAAGACGGGCCTTGAAAACCAGATTGCGTCAGAATCAATTTAAAATATATATGAAAAATCTATTTATACCTTCACCTTACAGGATTTTGACCTCTTGAATAGATGCAAAGCACCTTACCACCACGATGTCCTCTTAGAAACCTTTAAGAAGTTCATACATTAATCATAATGATGTAGACTAGCAGGGTCGGCTCAATAGGGGAGGCGGCCCAAGAAAGGGCTTAGGGGCCTCCGGTTTTAAAAAAATGAGTTTAGTTCGTGCTTGGTTTGGGTGGAATGAATTAATTTGAGAGCGTTGAAAATCAGGTTAGGAAGGCAGAAAACAAATCGATTAAACTAGCACATTAGGTCAATTGAAACGTCGTCGGGAGCATTGAGTGTAACAACCTAAGCAAACCGTACCAAGATATTGTCCGCTTTGCCCCCGATGGTTTGCCCAAACAAGAACTCACGGTTTTTGTTTTCGCCCGACGAGTTGCTCGACCAGGCAAAACGCATCTTGATAAAGAAAGTATCCACCCCCTTATAAGGAAGGTTTCGTTCTCCCCCTCAACCTATGTGAGATATTACATTGAGCATATGGATTCATGTCGACTTCTGCATCTCGATTCGTCTATTTTGCTAGTCGAGTTCAAAAAGTCATTGTATTTTACAAAGTAGAACGCAAGTCTCAAATGCATTTGGAGTTTGTTGCCATTTGAAGAAGGCAGTCGACACTAGTTGCTATTCGATTATCATGGTTTTGTTGAATGTCGAACTACTCATAACTTATTAGACTTCAATGAAAATCTTGCACCTTTAGTTGATTAAGGTGTTATGTAGGTTCATTTTCTGTATCTTTGCCTATGCTTGTACAAAGTTACATCTTTCCTTGATTCGTATGGTTAGAAAAAGGTAAATCTTTCTCTTCTAATTTTTCAAAATTTAATGGGTATCATAATAGTTCAACACTGGACAGCTACATTTGTACCATAGTTCATAATTGTTTTTATTTCTTTTTTTCTTTATAATTAAAAATATCCACCATGACATTATTAGGGGCGAATTATTTATTCTAAATTTTCAATACAATATTAGCGTGCATATTATTTTCTTTTAAACAACAAGACACGAAGAAATGTGAGTTTTTTTCTATTCTTATCGTGTCTTGATTTTATATACAAAAAACTTACGTTAAAACTATTAAAAGTTAAATATAAATAATCATAAAAAACTAGGACATTTAATAATGAATAAAGAAGTATTAAATATTGGAGACGTACGATTTACTTTTGGATCGAGTAATGGTGTGTATCATATAAATTAAACTTATAGAAAATTTGAATTGTTTTTTTTCTTCTGTCATTTGAAAAAGAGCTCGTGGAGGGAGATAAAAATACTACATTTCATTATACATGTTTTGAAATTAAATGTTAACAAAGATTTCGAATCTATTATTCTATTTTTCTTTATAGATATTACTAGGTTAAAATCCTGTGTATTACAAGGGTTGATAAAATATAATATTATATACATAGTAATACAAATATTGTATTTTAAAATACCCGTGTGTTAATTGATAAAATATAATGTTATATACCTAATATTTTTCTTTAAATATAAATCATTATTAGAAAAGATGTGCATTCTTAACCATTTAATAAGTGTAAATCTATGATAATTATGCTATTGAGACTGTTATTGACAACAAAGTGAAAGTTGAGATTATCACCAGTCAAACTGTTAATTTGAATTATTATCAACCAACGAGTCATACTTTAAATTTTTAAAAACCAATTTACATATATAATATTATATTATACTATATAACACTACTATATGACTTTATCTTAAACTTTATATACACCACCACAATCACAAGTAAGCATGACTTTAGACACATATCTCTTTTGTTTTGTCGTTGATCTTTCAATGATAATTAATAACGTAACGAAGATTATGTCTCTCAATCCATCAAATCTTCATGGGACTTTGTTTTTGTTGAAATGATTATATTTACATCATGATTTAGAAAGATAAAAGACACAAAACAATGGTAAATGTTATAAAATTATATTTTAGGCAAATTAACAAATAATCCATCTTGATAATTTAAAATTTTCACTCACATAATCATCGTAGGTTTATACTTAATTTCCACTCGATTTCATTTACAATGATGATTATGAGCAAAATGGATAAACATATTTTTCTTATAAGCGAAATCAAGTGAAAACTGAGTATAAATTTAAGATGATTATGCACGTAGGATTGCGCTAAATAAAAAAAGTAAACTGTAAAAGTTACGAGTATCACTTGTCAAATTGTTCGTATGAATTATTATCACCAAATGAGTCATAGTTAAATTGTTAAAATCAATTTGCTCAAAAACTAATTTGTGTTAGGGGTGGAGAGTAAAACGAGCATGAATGGGAGATTATAGGAGTGGCGAACAACCTTAGAGTACATAGCTTTAAAGATAAATAGCTCAAAACGACTACCTATACTATAAATTTCGTGGGGTAAACGATGTGGAGAACACCACAATTAGTATTGAAGAAGATCAAGTGGTCCTGTAGACACCCAAGTTCAAGAAATTATGGTCATTTATCTAGAGGGATGATGGCATAGACTGATGTAGCCCACCACGTTCAGGTAGTTTGGTATAGGTGCGGAGTAGTCACGTAGGCATCAAGAAGACAGAAGCATGAGAAAGTTGAAGGTAACAAAGATGAGGATGTTGAGATGGATGTGTGGCACACGAGGATGAACCAAATAAGGGAGGGAGTTTTTCGGGAGAAATTGGGGGTGACGTGTATCACAGATAAGACCATAGATAAGAGATTGAGATAGTTGGGTACATGAAGAGGAGATAAATTAAAACTCCAATTAGATTCGTAGAAACAATCATCGTGGAGGGTAGGAGGAGCAAATGTAGACCGAAACTAACATGAGATAAGTGTGTTAGACAGACTTGATTTGTTAGATTTGCACATCTCTATGGACATAATCGGGTATACGAGTTCTTGAATACGTCGCATTAAGATTATAGACTTCTAGGGGTGAATATATCTCTCTTGGGGCATTAGCTTGTTTCTACACTTTTATTTACCTAAGTTTATTATTATCTGCCCACGAAAAAAAAAAGATTTAGAGTCGGGTATCTCAATTAGAGCATTTTCTCTATCCCTTGTGATATAGAAAAAGTTTGTCCCCACCTCACCTTCAAACCTTACTAATAGCTTTACCATGAGTGAGATTTACCGGGTACGTTGTTTATTAATTCGCCTAAAATAACAAAAAAACATCTTAATTTTTTCTTATCAAATACTTGTTTTCCAATACATCAATATACGATTATTTTTATCTTTTCGAAAATAATAAATAAAATAAAAAATATATTTTAATCACCTCTAAATTTTAACTTTTTATATTAGGGTGTTCACAATAAAAAGGTAAAAGATAAATAAAAACGTAATAGCCTTCATGCAAAAATAATACATAGAAAGAGTTTTATTAATAATAAATAAATAATAATTATTATTATTACTAATTAATTAACTCAGTCACCTTTATAAGTTATTTATAACCCCTTTCTTCCTCCCATATTTTCTTCTCCCCAACACCACCACACTTCCACAACCCCCCCCCCCCTCCCCCCTCGAAATGGAAAGCTTTGCAACAGGATTTCTGTACAATTCTACATCTTCAGCTTCACAAGCTGCTACTTACAGTAACGATCACAACGACGATTACGAACAATTTGAAGACGATCATGATCAGAACCTCGATTTGATAAGAAAAACCCTAAATTGCAGCTCAGATGATCAAGCGGCGTTGGATCATGTTTCTCCCACTGACAGTGAAGCTGCCAACGAATTGAATTCAGCAACTGGATCTGGTGTTAAGAAAGGCCCGAAGAAGATTCGAAAACCTAAGTGTGCGTTTCAGACTAGAAGTCAAGTTGATATTTTAGATGACGGTTATCGATGGAGGAAATATGGTCAAAAGGCTGTGAAGAACAACAAATTCCCCAGGTTTCATATTAATTATATATTTTTCATTTCATCCATGGTTTTAGTTTATTGAATTTTGAAATTTTGATACACTTTATATAAAAACATGATTTTAACGTACAACCATGGATGATGTTCATTATTCAAACCAGACAGAATTTAAATTGCAATACAAGCAACAAAAACAACAGCTTTAACCCCGAGTTTTAGGGGCCCAAAAATTTGAAAAACCACTTTAATCTATATATTAAGCTGTAAATATATGTCATAAATACAACTTAGTTTTTGATAAAATATGTTTCAAAAAAATATAGACAAAGTTAACTAGACGTCGTACTATATTAAAAGTTATATGAATTACAAGTTTCAAGTTATTAGTAAAATTTAAACAATATGATAAATGAGAAACCCAATAATAAATAACAATCGGCCTAAACATTAACATTATACGTTTTGACGCTCCATAAACTTTTTTTTTCCATATGTTTAGAAAACTTTTACAAAATACCTCAATTTCAAAGTTTATTTTATGCCCCACAAAATGTTGATTGCCCGTGAATCTGGTTCGAATTTTCAAATTGGGTTAGCATCTTAACTGAATTCCAAATTCGTTTTCTGAATCAAGTTTGAATTTGTGTTCTGCAAACTGATTCCACCCGAATATCCGAATTCGAATTACATAGATTTTTAATAAATAAATACACATATATATATATATATATATATTTATATATAATTTAGTCTTGTTACATAATTCAGTTTATTCAAATTAACTTGAACTAGAACATAATTTGAATTTAAAAAATTAAAATTTTAATAATCTAATCAGTTAAAACATGAAACTATTTCGATAAACACCTTCAAAATTTTCAGGACCTGCTCCACTCAACAAAAATGTTTGTTTATTATTATTATTATTATTATTATTATTATTATTATTATTATTGTTTTTGTTTTTGTTACTAATAAAGTATATCAAATTCATTATAGGAGCTATTATCGATGCACTTATGAAGGATGTAATGTCAAAAAGCAAGTTCAAAGGTTATCCAAAGACGAGGGAGTTGTTGAGACGACTTATGAAGGAACACATTCACACCCAATCGAGAAACCGAACAACAACTTTGAGCATATTTTGACTCAAATGCAAATCTATTCTACTTGCTAGCTAAAATAGGAAAAAAAATAAAGCCTAAAAAGGTTGCTAATTAGATGATTAATTTCACCACGCTTTATTTCTTGTAATGCTTTGTGTTTGTTTAAGTTGCTTAAACTTATATCTTTATTTAATTAATCAAATATATTGTTTTAATCAACTAAAACCCAAACAATCATCATGAAATCTTATAGGCTTTAATTTTAAATTGGCTTTTTTTATGTATTTAAGTTCATGTTAATGATGTATTGTATGTATATATTCCACGTTTATGTCTCATCTTACATATGAATCATTGTGACAAGAAAGATTGCTAAAATACAAATATATGTTAGTTTAGTTAGACTAGTTAAATACGACAATTCTAGCGTATAGTCAAGTTGGTTTAAGAAATAAATCCGGGCTGTATCCCTTTTAACATCAAGAAACTTCACTGTGTATTGTTGGATATGTCGGGTTAGATCATCATTTAAATAAACCGATTGATAAGCTTAATTAATTTATATGTTACATGATGAGTGTGAGACGGTTTAACATGAGTTAGTTGGGTTGTTAGAATTCAACTTTTAAGATTTTGTTAAAGATGATTCCAAAATTGTTTAAGATGATGAGATTATGAGTCTAAATGCCTTATATTTTTAAAGCATTTGCTAAGAAAATAAATGCCTTATATTATTTTACGTGTAAACTTAACATGAATAGCCATATCACCTTAATTGGTAATGTATGGATACAATCTAATTCCTATAATATGTATTATATTTTTCAATGGGTAGTTGGTGTTACAAACGAAAAAAAGAGAGTAGAATTTTTCATTTTTTAATGGTAGCCACTAGCCGGTCTCTTTTAAACCCATTTTTCGTTTATCACAAATCAAATAAATTTACTTGACCGCTTCTTAAATTACTAGAAGGTTGTAACAACCTTAAACATAAAGAATCTATACTATATAATAAATAAATGTTTTTACATGTCACGTGTCACCTCCATATTCATTCTTATCATTTTTTTTTCGCATCTCTCTCCTATTTAATGCACTTCTATCTTTTAATAATAATATATATTTAAAGAAAAAAAATATTAATTATATTAATAAACACATTTATTTTAAATTATCTCTTATCATAAGAAATTTTAAATTTTGATTATATAATTTTTATTTTCAATCAAATAATAAATAAAAGTTAAATTATATTATAAAATAGTAATTAACGTATTTTCGAAACCCATTTATATATTAATTTTTACATATTTTGAATTTGTTTTTTATCCTTACTATATATAATATATTTTTACACATGTAAAATATATATACATAAAGATTTAAAAATTTTATGTATTGATATATTTCACCCCGTATGTAGACATGAGATCTAAACTAGTTATATATATATATATATATTTAATTTGTTTTGACTCTAACCTTAACTAGTCATGTTAATGTAATTATTTTTTTGCATCTATGCTATGTTCTTGAATCCTTTTTTAAAATAAAACTGAAAAAAATGGAAAGAGCTGGAAATGATTTGTGTTTATGGGTTTTTTAATAAAAGATGTAGAAAGAAATTGAAAAAGATTGTGTTCATTAGTATTTTTAATGGAAGTTTTTTAATAATCTTATGTCCTAATTTTCTTTCAAAATATACGGATTTTGAGAGAAATGAATGTTTTAATGATCATCCCTTCTAAAATGTTCATTTCCTTCAATTCTCCTTGTTAGGGTAGAGGGAGTGGTAAACAAAAAATCCATAGAACCCTCTCCTTTTACCTAATTAAAATTGTCACATCATTTTTACCTTTTTGAACCCTCTCTAACCCTAAGAGCAGGGTGTGGAACCAATAAGCCCTTGAATTTTTTATTATTATTTCATTAAAACAAATAAAAAACCACATTTCATTAAATAAAAATAAAAATTATACTTATTAAAAACCTAAAATTTAAAAGCAATAAAAAAGAAAAAAAACTACATAAAAATAAAAATACATATTATTCCCATTTACGTTGGAGTACGGTTGACTTGAACGAGGTCGTTGCGGTTGACTTGAACGAGAGTTTTGTGGTTGAGACTCACGCACTTTAGAACAGTATTTTTTGAGGAGGATGAATCCATTTTTTTTATTTGTGAAAGGGATTAAGAGATAGTGTAAATTTTTTTTGTGTAAAATGTATATTTATAGTTGAAAAATTATTATTTTTTATTTAATACCCAACCCAACAGCTACAAGTCTCCTCCAACGGCTACAAGTCCCCTCCCCAACGGCTAGATTTGGCAAGGGTTGTAACGGGTTTAAATACCCGTGAGAGGAAACCCGTGCGAAGCCCGCATGCATTGCGGCGGTGTAGCCCGCTATACCCGTTAGAACCCGTTCTATCGACTCCATCTTCCCTTATTGATTAACCATATGAAATAAATAGTAACTTATGTGAAATTACAAAGTTGCCCTTCATTTGAGATTAATTACAAGAATGACGTCTTTCATTGTAAAAGATAAAATAGGGATGATTGCAAAATGGTAATTATTATCAACTTCAACCCCAATTTATAAATATTAAAAGACAATAAATAATTTTTTTATTTAGCCACCTCATCTAAGTTTAATATTTGGTCTCTTAACTTTAATAAACATTTTTCTGTAACTCAATTAAATTACGACCTACGTTTCGACGCCGCCGTAACGCGAGGTCATTCGAGTTACTATACATTTTGACATCGTCGCAACGCGGGGCGGTAGAATTAGTCTACGTTTTGACGCGGCTGTGATGCGGGGTGGTTCGAGTTACTGTACGTTTCGAATCCGCCACAACGCGGGGCGGTTCGAGTTGTTGTACGTTTCGACGCCGCCGCAACGCGAGACGGGTAAATCCCCTAATTCCATTTATTTTCTTTGCTAAATTCTCTTTTATCTTCTTTTCTTCCGTTTGTTAATCTCGAGAACACAACGCTAGCGAAAATTCATTGATCCTTCCTGTGTAATAGATACATATTGTATACTTTTATTTTTTTTTACTTTGTTGATTTATATTCGTTTTACTTTAATATAAACTATATTGAAAATTTCTGTACTATTAATAATCAACTCCACTATTTTAGACAACTAAATTAATTATTTGTTTTAATTTTTATCTACATATTTTTTAATTTAGAATTGTGTTTATCATCAATTAATTTATCCAATCATATTTTTATAAACTCTACAAATAGAAACAATTTTATAGCCATATAAGATTCAAATAAAAAACTTTTAATCATATATTTACATATTCATATTGTTCCATTTTGACGAGTGTATATGTTAATAGATTACATTATATTTTATTCAACATGTGTAATACATGGGTTTATTCAACCCGTGTGTATTAACGGGTTTTAAAAACATAATCTTTTTATTACTAGGTACTTAACATTACATTTTATTCAGTGGGGGTCGAAAATTTTTGAGGTTGGTTGAGTAGTGATATATAACGTACATATAACACTAAATTGTTTTTTCATTGAGGAGCAATCGGGGGGCTATTTTAAAATTTTATGTGGGACGATTGGGATTTTAGTGCGTATTTTACACTATTTTTTTCATAGAGGGCGGCTGCCCCATAATCGTTTACTAGGTACGCCCCTGTATTTATTCAACCCGTGTAATACAAATGATTTTTAAATACTTAATGTAATAATAATAAACCATGAAATCTTTAATTGTGTTTTGCGTGATTTCGCAGGACTCCACATAACATATCACATATTCACATGTATGTTCTTCTCTAGTTTATCGGTGACGGAAAAAAAATGTACAAAATTCCAATCGGTTAAAATTGTTTAATTCGACGATGGCTCTTCCTCTCGGGAAGCTCACAATAATCATCGGCGCAGGTATCCGTTGTTGATTGTTCATAATTACGTCGTTAACTGTTAACCTAACGACTTTTTTTTTCTAAATCATTTCATCCGGCTTACGATTCGACCTTCTGTGTGGTTTAATTTGATGTTAATCAGTTACAGGAAACTTAATTTTGAATCGTGATCAATCATGTGTCATCTTTTAAGAGTGTTCACTGGATTGAATTTGTTTTTTCGCGGTTTTATAACTGTTAGGGTTTTAGCTTAATTTGAGTTTTTGCTTGAAATCGGGAGATAAAACAGTAGGATTTTAGTGTTAGTATGATTAATTCCAGTACCATAGCGTTCAATAGCAGTTTGCATTGGATATTTGGGATTTACAGTACGTACCTATTGTTCTATATGAATCGAACCTTGACATTCATTATTCATAACCTTAGTTTGGTGCATAAAAGCTTAACATCATATAGACTCAGTTTTTGTAGTTTTATATATTATCATTCAGATATCATGCTAGCCATCATTACTGCTGACTAGTCCCTTGGTTCCAGGTACTTGAATTTGTTTCTTCACGGTTTTACAACTGTTAGGGTTTTACCTTAATTTGAGGCTTTGCTTGAAATTGGGAGATAAAACAATAGGATTTTAGTGTTAGGATGATTAATTCCAGTACCATAATTTGCAATAGAAGTTTGCATTGTGTGAAGGGGCGCTTGGAGTTGCTATAGTGGCGGAATTAATACGGTGGATATTTGGGATTTACAGTATATACCTATTGCGCTATATGAATCAACCATGACATCCATAACCTTAGTTTGGTGCATACAAGCTTAACATCATATAGACTCAGATTTTGTAGATTTATATCTTCTCGCATTCAGATATCATTCTAGCCATCATTGCTGCTGACTAGTCCCTTGGTTCCCAGTACTTAAGTAAGATTGGTGTTTAGGTGGCAAAATTAGATACCGGGGGGAGGGGGGGGGGGATTAAAAGGGGCAAGTGGTTAGTATGGCAAGAAACATGTCTTATTGAACCGCAAACACTTCTCTATAATCTTTTCTAACCTTTTAATAAGTAACTAGTTCTTTAATCATGATACAAAATGTATAATGTTAAAATGATTATCTAATTTGTAAATAGAACGATTTATGTGGTTGTATTACTTAAAAGACACTTAAGCCAACTTTCAACCTGTTTGCCTTGTTCAACATCTCATTCCACTTGACTCGCGTTTCTTAGATTTTTCTTTTTTTACTTTAGCCATTTGATGGTTCGAGAAACATGACCTGGTTCGCCCAATTTTTTTTCACCCTTTTGTTCCATTATGGATATAACATAATCTAAATCAACACATACTAGTTAACCAAACATATCATATGATTGTTCGTAGGTCTTGTTGGCTCAGTTCTTGCAAAAGAAGGACGCATTCCCGGTGTTGGTGATTTATTATCTGGTGCTTCTAAGGTAACTGATCTTTTTGCTAGTTAACTCCATGCATCATATATTGAATATATTCCTGTACCACAATAGTATCTTCATTATCTTGTCAGTTAACGTTTTCTGATTTGTCCTTACAGGTGCTGAAACTAATTAAGCATGATGAGAAAGCCGGTTCAAGTCCTAAACCACGCAACGACTCGTTGATGGCGCAGGTTTGTTACCTGTTCATTACTTCTAACTTTTTTATGTATCAAGATACTTTTTCATTTTAGATTCACACTTTTATTGATAAATTGTTGGGTTACTATGATGTTGTATAACATGTAACAGGTTAACAGCCTAAGGCAGGAGCTTCAACTCCTAGCATCAAATAGACATGTTACCATTGTGACTTCTACTAGTTCAGGTAGCTTGTCAAAGATTTGGTTATTGGCACCTGCATGCATTTACAAGTTGTGTTTTGAGCGAACATATACACATACATATTTTGAGTTAACTTTTTTTGTTTTGCTTTGAGGATTCATCAATTGTATGTAATTACAATTTTTACCCTTATGACTATATTGTTTATGTTAGGAATATAATCAATATATCAACATGTACAAGGAAGTTTAAAACCATATGTTTATGATTCTGTTAAAGGATCTTCCTACACATTATCAATGCTATAAGCCTATAAGTGAAATGAGTTATATGTATGTTGATTTGCTGAATTTCTGTCAGTTGTACTTTCTCGCTAACGTCACTTTGATATGTTATGATTATATGTAGGGACCAGAAAATATGGGCTCGTTGTCATTGTTGTTGTAGTAGGATATGGCTATGCTTGGTGGAAGGTAAGTATGACAACTTAGCATCCAGATCATCTATCTTAGACACTGTTATGTAGACTTTACAGATTTGGTATACTTAATACTTCATAACCTTATTGATTTATCTAACACGCTATCTGAAAGTCCAAGAATTTGTGTATAGATCTATGGTAATACATTTAAGTTACAGTTTCTTTATGTTTGTTGTAGCTACCAACCCGAGTCTTTTAAACAACAAGAAGCTCTGTATCATGTCTATTAATTTCAGTTTTTCTATTTGCTCTCTTGCACTTTTTATTAATTAATATTTTTATTTTTTATCAGGGTTGGAAACTTCCTGATATGATGTTTGCTACAAAGCGTAGTTTATCTGACGCAACGAATGCTGTAGCTAAACAACTTGAAAATGTTTATTCTTCACTCGCGGTAAGTCTTCTGTTCCAAACTTGTCTTTTAGTTGTATGTTGACATGGAAATTTCGACCCATTTACTTATAGGTTTGCTTTATCTCAAATGGGTGAAATAAAAAAAATATAGCTAAAAGGGGAACGGGTCAAACGGATCAAACTTTTCAAGCGGAATGAATGTCGTAGAAAGCATATCTTTAGTGCTACCACCTCCTAAATTGTTTTATTCAAGATTTAGGTTATTATTATCAGCTGGGCTCATACTGTTTGACTCCTAAGAAACATAACCTGTTTCAACCCGAACCAGTTTATCTCCTTAATCACCTTGTGAGTTCTGAGAGGTTGACTTTCAGCAATGGTTGTATGAGAAATTTAAATGTATTTACTAGGGAGGTGATTTGTAAACAAAAATGGTGATTCATACACAAGTAATTGTGTATTGACTTTTTTACACTTACTTTTTTAACACTTCAGTTTTTGTCTTTTATCATGATGTAAGGGTAAATTTGTCAAATGACAATTGTTTCTTGTGTATGAATCACTTTTATGTTGTGTACAAATAACCTCATTTACTTGTACCTTCATTATGTCCTGGCTTTAACATTTCTTTCTTTTTTTGTTTAGTTGATAAGGCCATTTTCTTTATTGTTCAGGCTACAAAGAAGCATTTATCTTCAAGAATCGACCGTGTTGATTGTAGTTTAGATGAGTTTGCAGAAGTTACTGCATCTACAAAAGAGGAGGTATGCCCAGACTGAATCTTAACTAGTTTTTTGTGTTATAACTGTTGAATATCATATTAAGTTTATGTAACTCTCTGTATTAAACCACATAGGTTTCTTCTCTACGTGGAAATACAGAAGTGATTGCTTTAGATGTTCAAAAAGTACACGATGCAGTTTATACCCTGGTGGGATACGTTTCCATTACCTATTGACTTGTCAACTAATTTGTTTCCCTGTGAGATGGTCAACTCATATCTCGGACACCTGTCAACTGTTTTTGTCACATTCACAGGAGACCAAGTTGAGTAGGATTGAATGGAAGCAGGATGACACAAACCTAGGAGTCGCAAGTTTACTACGTACTGCAATAACCTTGGAAAATCAGGCGTTTGAGAGACTCATTCAGGTATGGTATATTGATATATGAATTGCAAAGTAGTACTCTCTTTATTCCAGATAGTTTTCTTTCGATTTTTTTTTGTTAGCTCAGGCTGTGTTGATCCACAAGCATTTGTTTCATCCATTTTTGATTATATAGAAAACTATTTCAGTAATAAACAAATCCGCGAATAGAACAATTTGGAAGGTTATATGCATTACAAATAGACTTTTAGTGGCTTTCAACCTATTTGGCCCGTTCCTTTTTAGTTTTTTCTTTATATGACCTGTTTGAGTTAAAAAAACCAACCCAATTCGATCCATTTATAAATACATGTGTAGAAAATGGCATCTGTATCTTACAGAAATAGCCAAATGAGTCGGGGCGATGTGATGTGGACCCACAAGCATTTTTTTTTTGTCGATTTTCAAATTTTTTATATATAAATAATTAATGTGTTAGTTATGGTTATGAAAACAATACTATTTCAATAATACTTTTGATCTTTGAATAAAACGATTTAGGAGGTCATTCACTCATGCATTAAAATAGACATTGACCGGCTTTCAACATGTTTGACCTGTTTGAGCCATTCCCCTTCTAGCTACCATTTTGACCTGTTTTAGATTTAAAGAACAATTCCAATCTAACCCATTCGTTCAATGATGTTTGTGTTAATTTGTAGGCGAACCCGTCTAGTTCATCAAGACCAGCTCTTCCATCCCCACAACGGGTAGACTTTTCTAACCATAAGATTCCTTGATTTGTAGTTTCTGGTTTACTATACATGTAAGAGCATCTACTATCATAGGGCCTTGGTTTTAAAAAGCGCGAGGCCCAAAAAATTGAGGATCTAAAACCAGGGCGCACGCTTTCTTAAACCAAGCATAGGGATTTTTTTAAGGTTTATAAGCTTGCCATGTCATGCCACATCAACAAACAATAGAACTTTTCTTAAAAAGGTTTATAAATGGGTCCTGCAATTTTGAGGCTAAGAAGATACACTAACGATATTCAAAAAAGGCTATGAACGGCTTCAGGATTTTGTACCTTTTTCATGTCGCATAAGCATGAAACACAACCCATAATTTGCATGATGGGAAATCTGCTCTTCAGGGAAGAATCAAATTTTGGCAAAATTAGCCCCTCTAGCATTGTAGCTATTTGTTTGGCAGATGACCTTAGTTTAGGGAAAAATGACAGGTTATATGCTTAATTAACATTTGGGTATTCAGTTATTTGGGCCTAGAATGCCCACAATGTGATGACTTGAATCATTATATGAAGAACATAGGTCTTGTTGTGAGTGTGCACTGTGAAATGCTTTATTAGCATCTGTTTCTTATTGCAGACTATGTCTTTGCCTCCCGTTCATTTAGAAGAGCCGCAATCATCCCCTCGTGTATCGCCTGGGGTACGTGTCTCATCACTTATTAGTTAATATTAGTAGTAGAGTTGGTAAATTGGGAGGACCGTGCGAGTTAAGTGACAGGCCAAAACGTGATCAGTTCAAAGCTTGTCCTTTTTAGCACGGGTTGAAACCAGCCGGGCAGCGTGTTTTGACCCCCAAACACTTTTGTGTACTGATTTTTTTTTTAATTATTAAGGTGTTAGTTATGGTCGGGTTAAAAATATTATTACAGCGATAATAAATTATTTGGATAAAATAATCTAAGAGACCATACATTAAAGTTAGACTACGAATGATTTCAACTCGTTTGTGACATGTTTCCTCTTGTATCTGGTCTTTTTATTTGACCCATTTGAGATAAAAACAATCATCCCGTTTATAATGGGTTGAAATTTCCATCTCTAAGTAGATATGGTAGTAACTACATGTAGGAACACACGTGTCAGGTTTCTAATCCTTACTTTGTGTCTTTTAGGTTAAACGGCCTTTGGGAAGTTCTGTCTCAGCCTCTGCCTCGGGCTTGAAGGTAATTCCTAATCTTTACTTTCTTTGCTAAATGCTAAAGTGTAGAGGTGGCAAAATGGGTGAGTTGAGTAACGGGTCAAAACGGGTAATATATGATATGGGCTAGTTCAGGTTGACTTCGAACACTTTTTGTTCATTGTTTTATCTTTTTAAAAAACCTTAAGTGTGCCAAATATGCTTATAAAGATTATATTTTTTCAAGGGCAATTGTTAAAAAAAATTAAAATCAAGTCCCTGGACTTTACTTTTGCTTAATTAAATCCCTAGAGTTTAGAACTTTACGGTAAAGTCCTTTTAGTACAGTTTACTAAGATTTGGGACTTAATCATGGAAAGAATCACCTATTCGTTAATCTTCCAAATTCTAACGATTTAATCATGCAAAAAAGGATTGATGTTAATAATAAAGTGCGGGAACTTTATTGTTAGGTTTTCAAAGTAGAGTGATTTAACATGCAAATAGGATGTCCAGGGACTTGTGTGCAAATTGAAAAAAAGTCTTTAGGGTTTTGGATCATTGCTCTTATTTTAATAATAATCTAATTTTTGAATAAAATGATTTAGGAGTTATTACGCTCCATTTAGGCAACTTCCACCTGTTATGTTTTAAGTCGATAGTTTTTTTTATCTTTACATGTTATAAGTTAAAACATAATCTGAATCGATCTTTGATACTTTGACCCGTTCAAAAAGTAAACGCCTCTCATTTACACCAAACGGGACCCAAAACCTTCCACATCAGGACCGACAAAAACCTCTATTTGAAATCTTAGTCATGTGGCAACATGTTGCAGGCTCTTCAAGAAAATTCGGAAATACTTGAATCAGAAGACACAAGTTTAAACTCTGGTGTATTCGGGCGAACATTTTCCAACGTTGGTGCTGTTTTCTCGAGGAATCGCCCTCCTAACGGAAAGTGACATAAGAATTACCCACACCTGTGAACATGATACAAGAACATATATTTTCTTGTTAAAAGGGTCATTTTTGCATTTTGTAGAATGAAGAAGCTAGAGGGTAAGAGGGGTACTGAATTTTGTGACAGTTGAGAATTAATTAGGTTGTGCTTATATAATATAATGTTTTAGAGATCTATTTAGGGTTTTTAATACTGTGCTTAAGGCCTGTGGTCTTCTTTTGGGAAATAATGTAGTCACTTTCTTATTGTATTTTCACAAAAAAGTCCACTGAACAATTGGCATTCGATTTTATAAAAAGCCATTTGTCTGCTGATCTAGTGACTTGCATTATAGACCGTGTACTTTACATATTTAGAAACTTATTAAAATGTTATAAAACAAACTTATTGAGGGAGCAAGGGGCACCTTCGGGTTGAGCCATCGGTTTTATCGGGTAGCCTGGGTACACCGCCCCAAGTCGCAAGGGTTGCGGGTACCCATGGCGGGTAGGTGGCTCGGCTATATGTATCCGTGTGTTTGTGTGTTCAACAATTGTTAGATTCAATGTTGGAGCTATTGGGTTGGTTTAGGGTAGACCCACCTTTTTGAGTACTTGGGATTGAATTTGAGTAATAATGAGGTTACACTCCCTCATTAGACAGAGTCGTTAAGGTACTTAGGATATTAGGGTTACACTACAAACTAATGATTTAAAAAAAAATCAATTTAAACTGTCAAAACCAAACCATTAAATTGGCTGGTTTGGTTCATCGTTCCTCAAAACCGTAGTTAACTTTTTGATCCATACTCTTTGTTAAAACAGCCAAACAGAGCCGTGAACACACATAACACTTATAAATATTACTTTAAATGTGATACAACCGTCTCTTTTTCTCTCTTACTATGCGTGATTATCTTTCATGCACTATGTATCAAGTGCATATGTAGTTTTTGCAATCCTTTATTTAAAATTCATTTCGTACTTAAACGTGCTATATATATGTGTGTGTTTGTGTTTTTATGTAAATATGTGCGTGTGTGTTTTTTTTTTATAAAATACGACCAAATATGTAAAATCAAACGAATAAGTGTAGCAATATGTTGAAAAGACAAAAAGGTAAAAAAGATGTCCTGTAAAGACAACCGGGCAATGGAAGAACCAATGTTTTCAGAACCGGACCGGACGTCGAACCGGTCTCCTTACCGGTCCACTGGTCGGACCGGATTTAAGAACCGGACGACGTCATAAATATTATAAAAATATATCAATCTAAACAACTATTAATTCTTTTAAAAACCACCAACAAGTCAATTCCAATAATTTTAAACTAACAATTACCTACGAAATACGAAGCTAAAAGACTTAAAAAAGATAAAAAATAAAAATAAAAAAAATAGTCAAGCGGTTCACCGGTCCGACCACCCGGTTTCCGGTCCGACCGCCGGTTCGTCCGGTCAGACCACCGGTTCGCTACAGGACCGGTTCAACATATGTAATTGAACCGGTCAGACCACCGATTCCTGATTCAACCGGTCCGACCAGCCGGTCCGGGTTTCAAAACACCGGGAAGAAGCCATTATAGAGTTTAAGTGCTTTCCAAAATTAGAAAGAGTTGTTCACGTGTTAATATGTGTGATGCTGACGTTGTTTCATTTTTTAAGGTTAAATATCTGACATCATGGGACCACAACTATTTCCAACCACTCATCTTCTTTACAGTGGTCCTGTCCTCACCCAATCAATTTCCGTTCTTATTTTCCACACGCACCCCTATAAAAATGAAAATTTTCACATACACCCCGTCTTTACCCTACCTGTTAATTGTTATAACAATAAACAAAACAAAATAACTGTAATAAAATAATCTATGTTTTTTAACAATAATTTGGATCATTGACGGACCACTGGCCCACCCAATCATTTCCACCACCTTTAGGAGGAAACTCACTATAGGTGAGAAACCCACTGGCCTAACCTGAAACCCCTTTTGTTACAAGTGAGACTTGAACTAAGGACCTCCCCATTTTAATAAAGTTTTGGGTACTTCACTTTAACCATTTGCGCTGGAGATCATTGGCAAAAAAATAAAAAGCATTCGCAAATTAAGTATTTTTGAGACATTGTGGATACTAAGTAGGAATTCAAAAACTTCAATTTTGAAAAGTTTCTTACAGCAGATGTCACGATTACTGGAATAGTCAACAAAACTTTATATGCAATTAGTGTATGAGGAAAACAATCAAGTTGTTTCAAATAGTTTAAACCATCAATATAGATATTTTCACTAGGTAATAATGTGTCAAATAACTTTAACTTCATTTAAAGTTAATCAATATCTGATTATTCATCTTATTTGAGTGCAATTTCAAGAAAAGACTACAACACGACTTAATATCTTTTCACATGAATACGAAAAATTGATTTCACCCTCTGATCGATGTCGTTTGGTCGGTAAAAAATAATTCTTAAACACTTAACTAGTAAAGGTAATAAGAGTATCGTATCCACGAGGAATCAGTGGTTAGTGAAATTGCTTAGTTGATAAACTAGAACAAAAACACAGATCAAACAAAGGTATAACTCCTTCCCAGACTTCAGGTTCTAGACTCATGCAATACTCAGTCATTCAATTGACACCACATATACATAGTGTTGGAAAATCAATTAAAATAGTAATCGAAGATAAGCTGTTGTCAGCAACCTATACGACTAATTCGTCACAGCTAGCACAATTCAAATACCCTATTTATAAACACCAAGTTACCCGCTTTAGTCACCTAACCCGGCTACAAGGTTTTGTCATCAACCGATCACAAGTTGTAAAGAAAATAAACTCAAAGCATTCAAATAAACTGTTAAACTCAATCAATACATCAATCTATCAAGCTATTGTCAAAAGCTAACAAGATCTATACATACAAACAACTGAATAAAGCAAGAAATCTAAACGAACCATCCGTTGGGAGGAAGCCACACACAACTTAGCCACGCATGCTTGTCAGGCACACGAGCATAGCTTCAATCCTTGACCTGAAATGGCTTGGAACTCTGCAAATCGCTCCTCTCCCTCTCTGAAATCGGCTAGAACCAGAATGATTGAAAATGGGGGCTGCAATCTAATTTTAATGAAATTAGGGCTTTTTCTTGATTCGGGGACTCTTCGCGAACCGCGAAAGTCCAGGGCAAGTTCTTCGCGACACGCAAAGAACAAAATAGTCGACCGGGGTTTTCCATTTCCTTGCGTACCGCGAGAGGTTCTTTCCCAGTCTTTGCGTACCGCGAAGACTTGCTTTTCCAGGAAAATTAACTTTTGACACTTTAACCCCCTGTACTTTCGTGCCTTCTCTATTATACTTCGTTATTCGCTCATTTAGCACTCAATACCTGTAACACACTCAAGTACAAATACCCACGTAAAACCGACTATATAAACAAGATAAAACGCATAAAATTATACAACACTGACACTTAAACATGGGACAATTGACCTTACATCACCCTCTAACCTGTAACAATAGTTATATCAACTTCAGTAGTCATTGTAATTTTGTACCAAATAGTGAAAATTTTAAATAATTTAATTTCAAGATTAGTGAATAGATCAAACTGTACCATGAAAACTTATGACTGAAATTCTGCAAGGCTAACCGAGACAACAAACTTGGTTGCCAACAACCTATCTTCCGGAGTTGTAAATTGGCACTTCCAGAAGCTATACCAGTTGTCATCTGAAATTTCGGATACAGATACGGATACGAATTCGGATAGTGAAATCCACTATCCAAAAAATTTGGATATCCGAATTTTTGGATATCTGATTTTGAACACCCCTAGGGGAGACCCTTATGGCCGCAATTTACCATCCACCACCATTTGTTTGTGTGAGTACTCGTCGAGAGAAAGAGAGCAAGGGGAGTGAGGGAGGGAGGGAAATAAAGAGATATAACAACTTCAGTTGTGATAGCTTGATCATCTCCAAAGATCGAAAAGTGATTCTAGTTGTTGTTTCTAGCCAAAAGAACACCCCCGTTCTTCGGTTGCTTGCGGTTTCATTTAGAAATTGTTTAAGGTAAGAACTTTACGTTCTAATTTGTATGTTATCGACAGATGATAGTTGTATGAATGTTATTTGATGATTTCAAGTCTTCTTAGACAATAAAGTTTGAATCTTGGTATAATTTCAGATTAGTCGTCATCGCATGCATCGGGGTTTGTGTTGAGAAAAAAGGTATGTTTCGATGGATGTTTCCATCGAAAAGTCTATGTTTCAATGGATGTTTCAATAAAAAAGTTTCCAACTTTTCGATTAGAACTATGCAAATGGTGACCTATGTTTCACACGTGAACTTTTATATGTTTAGCTAAGTGTTCTAGCATTAGAGGGCCAAGACTTTCTAGCTGTTCAGAGTTACTTATTTTCAAGCGAGTTCTAGAAGCTTTTTTTACCTCCTTTGGGTGGTGTGCAATACTTAATAAAGTAAAGCAAAGTAAAGTAAGATGATTAATGAAAGTAAATGATGAATGATTGTCCATGTTTAATGAATGTAAATGGTTAAATGTAATGAATGATGAATGGACTAATGTATTACGTGTCTTACTTGTTGAAATACATTGTGAATGAATGATACGTGCGGTGCCTTTGTGGCTTGTCATATGGATGAATTTGGATCTTGCCCTTGCGTGCAAGCAAATGTTGATTTTACCCTTGCGCGCAAGCAAATGTGGATCTTGCCTTTACGTGCAAGTAAATATGGATCTTGCCTTTACGTGCAAGTAAATATGGATACTGACTTTACGTGCAAGTAAATGAAATCCTGCATCTGTTACCGGTAAATGGTTATGGAGTCTTGTATTCGTTACAAGCCTGTTTTGTGTTTGTTACAAGTAGTCACCCGTGTGATTGTAATGAGAAAGGAAATGTTATTTGCGCTTTGTTATGTTTCTCTTTCTTTAAACCATGATGAAATGGTTTGATATGTTAAAGAATGTTTTCTTACGTAAAGTAAACTAGAACTCACCCATCAGAACTAACTTTTAGTATGCAAATCATGGTAAGTGTAGGTATGCCATGGATGCTCATGAAGCATGAAGTGCAAATAATTGATTAATAATACACAATATCATTTAAGGTTTTAATTATTCTATAATTACTAGAAGTGTTCATGATTCAGTTTGAAACCGTGTAACTGTTCAAATAAGTAATTAGTTATGTTAAAGAAGTAATAAATTGATGATAGATGTTTAAACCATCCACCATGTAAATAATGATGTTTTTTTCAAACTTTAAACTATATTTACTAAACAATTATATGTGATTGGTTGTTAGTTATGTTAAAGAAGTAATAAATTGATGACAAGTATTCGAACCATTTTAACCTGACTCATAACACGACCTGCTTATATTACTGTTTAAATTTCTAAAAAAGTAGTTATTTTTGTTGTAATATTGAACGTAAAAATGTGATGAATACATATATTGTATGGGTTTCGCTTATAAAAACAAAGAAAAAGGTTGTAGATGACTTTATTTCCTCGCAACTAAAAGTATTTCAAAATATGGTGCGACAAAAAGCATGTCATGTGATTGGATTCCATTTTAATGGTAGAGTTTCCAAACAAAAATCACATTGGACGTTTGTAGAAGGTAATGTCGCTTTTGAAGTTGTCGTTTTGGTATGTCTCATAATTCTTCTTCGTTTTAGAAGAATGAGTCGGGAACGCATGTTTGAATTTGATCGATTGATTGTGTGACAATCATTTTGGCATGATTGCACTTTCTAATCGGTGCTCATCAACGTTTTTAGAATCGGACCGGACAACGAATCGACCGTCTTAGAGGTCTACTGGTCGCACCAGTCTGACCGGTTAAACTGTATGACGTCATAAATAATATAAATACTAAAACTATGTACATAGATAAAAATATAAAATATTTTGTGTTTTTTAACAATAAGTCTTGGATTTTCTAAGATAACTATATCATAATCTACATCTTCAAGGATTTGGATCTTTAATCTTTTGGTTGGGGGATACATCGCTTAAACACCAGGATGTTCTTTTAAGGACTATTTTTAATTATATATTTCAATATATTTAGAGTTAATTACACAGATGGTCCATGTGGTTTAGGAGGGTAGTTTCACGTCGAAGTGATTCATGCATTATCACACCACTGTCACATCTATACATGGGCAATCACTAGACAAAATCACTAAGGTGAGTAGTGGTTTCACGCCCCACGTTATTTTTTTAATAATTAACTAAATTTTTATTTTTAATAAATAAAAAACCAAAGTATAAAATAAAAAAATTACATTACATTCTTAAATAAATAAAAAAGTTTCAGTATTAAAAAAACCTAAAAAACAACATTCATTTCGTGAAAGGGCCGGGTGGCTCAACCCCCCCCCCCCTGCATCCATTACACGTGGTCTAAGATTTTTCTTATTAACATTTACAGGATTTGAAACCGAACCAAACCAAACGGTTAGTAACAGTTTGTTCCTTATACAAGTTATCCAAAATAAAACAGAGAATATATAAACAAGACTGTATAAAATAAGTTCTCTAAAATAAAACTGCAAACAGTTGATGCTTAAAACAAGTTGTCTAAAATAGATATATTTTAAAATTGATTATTCAATTTCTGTAGAATAAAAATTATCAAAGGAAAAATGGAATAAATATCTAGGTTGCATGTTTGGTCAAAGTTCATAGTGGACGAGTAGTCAAGGAGAATTGACAAAATAATAATGGGTATCATGGTTTAATTTGTTGACAGGTAACACCCCATTATCACATCGGTTTTAAGGTTTCCTCATTTCATATCGTATTCCGTACTATCAATCTAATCATCCAATTTACTCCACTAATCTACACCACCACCAATTGTTTTACACCAAACCCAATTGTATGTATATATGGAAAGATCATTTGGAGAACAAAAAAAAAATAAGAAATCATTTGTTTTACATGTAAAAAAATGTAACATTTACTATTATTATGCGACGTTTATTACCATTTATTTATTATTTATCATTGATTTATTTACTTCTATGAGTAATTGGTAATTATTCGATAGACTTAATTACTCTTACTGTCATAAATAGTATTCCCCTTAGGTGTATATAAATAGAAATAACTATATGGAGATGACTAATCACGAAATCATTAATTCACCAACTAATAATTAGTGCATCTCCAATTCGTGAGTACCATCTCACCTAAACCATCCTTACGATACATCCTAAATGATAACTCGATTATTATCAAGATCATGACGACTTCCCTAGGTAAACGTTTATATTAATCTTGTTTTTCATTATTATGTTGAAGAATTGATTAACAAAAAACTCATTTTTACGTAATTTTTTTTTAATTCGTAGCTTTTGCATATAAACACAATTAACAGCGTTCCAATAAAAAGTTGAAAACGTAAATCGTAATATTTTTTTCCATCGGGTATCAACTTTTAAAATCCATTTAAATGCATATTTTTATGTAAAGATATTGTATATTTTATATTTTATACATGATTATATTCACCTATCAAATTTACATTGCTTTATAAAAAACTAAGGTATGGTGGTTATCTTGATCTTGTCATTTTTAAGAAAATTGTTAAGCATAACCCTATATGGTTAAGAGTGGTTTACATGACTAGAATAATATGATAATTTAAGTATGATTGATTAGTCATTTTCATGTATTTTAAAAGGGCATGTAAAGTTTACAAATTTAAGCCTAAAAACTAATGGAACTCACATGTTAAAACATATTCCATACGACCAGCAAAACCCTCTACTAACATCTGTAATATTTTTTTCGAACGTCAAATATATTCTATTCTTAATTCTAAATTACACCAAATAATTTATCAACTGTCTGGGTTTGAACCAATGAGCTCTCATCTAAAAAGCAATAACATCTACCTAGCTAGTGACTATCTGTAATATATTAAAACAATTTTACAGATTCTTAAAATATGTATTGATTTTGTTAATAAAAATTTTAAAGAAAAAGAATTAATGAAAATTTCTCTAGCTATTTAAGAAAGATAACAACTTCACCTACACATAATTACAAGTATATTTGTATTATTAACATTATTTTGGCAGCTAGTATATTTAAATTGGTATAAGTTATAGCAAATATATCTTTGTGTGATCTATACAATAATTCTAGGTATTAACAACACCAAAATATATTGTACCACGATAAAGTGATCAAACTTGTTAAAGTGAATGGGATCATCGTGTATGATAATCCCGTTCATCTTTACAAGTTTGTTACACAATATATAACCTATTACGTACCTAGAAACAGTTTATGTGGCACCAAGCAAACATGAAATAAAAAACAAGCAAGTTTCTCATCTTTTGAGCCATATTTTCGTCGTTAAATTTCCACATAACCTCTGTGCGTCTCAATTTATTTCCTTCGACGCCAACATGTGTTAACTTTAACACCGGTTAGGAAGACAAACTCGTTTTCCATCGATGTACCTGTTAATTCATTTTTGAAGATGAAGTTCTCACTTCGGTGATTCCTCTAGAAGCAACAATAGTGGCCTTGGATGTATTTTGATTTGTACCTTTCTAAATTAACATATAGATTGGTTTTTTCTCTAACAAATTATAATATTTAACTTTCTTTTTAAATCTAAATACACTACTTTTTTAGAACTTTTTCTGTCCTTATTCCGACATAAATAGTATTGAAAACCGAGTTATTTTCAAAATAATTCTTTTATACTTATGAGCCTTTTTCAAGTTTTATAGCCACCCCACATCATACATTGGTGATGACGTATTTTAGCATCAATATATATAAAAATAAATTATTTTACAAAATACTCATTTTCAATAAAATTTATATCGTAACAATGACAAAAAAAGTTAAACAAACAGTGTATTTACATTTTTCAAAAATGTTTAAATATTACAAGTTAGTAAAGAAAAATTAAATTATATATTAACTGAACTACTGTGTTCCCGAGTTTTTACTAAAGGGAAGAAAAGAAATAAAATGATTCATTCCCTTTCTTTTCTTTTCTCTCCAAATCTTTTAAAATTTGAGAGGATGGGAATAAGACTTGTTTTCCCTTCATTTTCATCCATTTCCCTTCTTAAAAAAAAACTTTGGAACACTCTTCCTCTCATTTCATTTCTTTTCCCCTTTAAAAAAAAACTCTGGAATAATGGTTTCCTTCCCCTCATTTTTTTTTCATTCTTTCCCTCCTTAAATGAGACTCGGGAACACATAAAAAAAAATAAAAGAACTAAAAATGTATAGTGAAAAATGAAAAATAAAATGGTCTTAATTAATGACAAACGTACATAACTTGTTTGATCTTTGAAATGAATTTATTCTCTAAGTTTGAAAAATTGAAGTGTCAGTCTTCAAATTATGAATAAATGTAACATCATAATTAATTTTTTTACATTAGAATTGGTGGCTCAATAATAAAGGAAAATTCTTTAATGAACACTAATGTTTGGAAAGTTCATGAATTCAAGTCTCACTTTCAATATTAATTAAGAAATTTGCCTTTCAAATTTTTTTAAATTTTTTGTTAAATTTTATAAAAATGACTAAAATACCCTTGTTTTAAAATTACATTGTCAATCCCTATATTAACAACATAATTAACAAAACCATGTCATGCACATACATACTCATACAGAATGCAACTGTACGCTTTCGTTTTCACCTTCTCTCACCTCATAACACACACACATATACATACATATGCTTGTATCTATAATTGTACGCAGCTGTATCCATAAAGGAATTAATGTGTGTGTATAAACATATAAGGAGTGATACAAGGTAGAGAAATCCAAAAAGAGGATACAAAAAATTACCTGCAAATTTTGTGCTTTTGTGAGAGAAACTAACAACCGATCGAAAATGGGGAGAGGTAGGGTTGAATTGAAGCGAATAGAGAACAAAATCAACCGCCAGGTAACCTTCGCTAAACGGAGAAACGGACTGTTGAAGAAAGCCTACGAGCTTTCGGTTCTGTGTGATGCTGAAGTCGCTTTGATCATCTTCTCCAATCGAGGAAAACTGTACGAATTTTGTAGTAGCTCAAGGTACACTAATTACAGTAATTACGGTAATTAGATGTAGATGTAGATATAGATCGAACGAACGATCTGCTCGCTTTTTTTTGTAGATCTGAATCGGATTTGCTGTTTTCGTGAATGTCTCGGCGTTTATGGAACTCCGTGCTGGTTTTATTTGTTCGATCTGCAAGTGGAAAACGATGAAAATTGAAAATCGATTTTGCTATATATGAACATCGCCGGTTTATAAGTTTATTCGCCTTTTCTAGCTTTCTGTTCGATCAATTTGAGTTAAATTCGAGTCTTCTTTTGTGAATCAAACTCGTGTAAAGCTTTTTTTAGGGTTTTGGTTGAGTTTGAGCTTTCGGAATTTTCTCTCTCATCTTCCTTCATGTTTTCATCTTTTTTTCCTTTGAAATCTTCTGTTCTGATCCGATTTCAAACAGTTTTCTTTCGGTTCTTCAATTCTATCAAACTTTATCTGGATTTCAAACGGTTAATTCTAGGGTTTTGTTAGATGTGAGTTGATGGCTTTTTAAATTTGTTTTTATTTTAATTGTTTATTGGAATTTAATTTTATGTTTCGTGAATGGATTTTCTTCTAAGCATGATTATTAAGCCTCTAATGTCATTTAGAGTTGGTAAATCTGTATTAATTTGATAGATCTCAAATCAATAGTTATTCTTTTCTTTTTCTCTTTGTTTAGGTGCCTAATTGCGTTGACCAAATCTTGATTTTCAAAGTCAAATATTGTCAACCTTTAGTTCTCTTCTAGGGTTAGAGTAACATGAGATTTTGAAGATCTTTATATTCAAAACCTTGTCTAAGTGTTAACCTTTTTTTATTTTTTTTAATCGTGAGAACATGTTATGAAAAAATTCATGAAACTCGTGAATACACAGCTAATAAACTGGATCAGGTAAAACACAGTTTACGCTGAATAGATTCAAGAAGTGCCAACCCTTAATTATATGAAAGCATAGAATATTATGGTCAATAAGTGGATTAGGAAGTATTATGAAATAAAATTAGTCCTTGGTTAGCAATTGAATCTATAACTAGGTTTTGTTTATCCTATATGAGGCAGGACATGCTTTGTGCGTAAATGAACATGAAAGGATCTAGCTTCGAATATAGGTCGTTAAGTTATGTTAAAAGTACGCGTTACGATTATGGAATTCTCGTGCCAAACACCCTAATTAGGTATATTTAGGTTGACAAAGGATTAGCTCTAGGATCATTTATGATGTTGGTTAATTCTTGTTTTATTGTCCATTGTGGGAATGCATGTCCTCAACATTTGTATGCAGGCTCCTAAATGATTTTGCCCCTTTTAACATGAAGACATGTAGCACCATATATATTAGTTCTTTTTGGTACACCATTTGATATATATAAACAAACATCAAAATGCATAACTACACTAATCAATCAATTGTGTGGCTATATATCTTTTTGGAAAATTTATACATATTGATTTGGTATGTTGATTGTAAAAGTAACTTAAAGTGTTTTTAAAACAATTTACCCGGTTATTGCTTTTGATACATCGTGTTTAAGTATCCAAAGTTATATCTGATTTAATGTAATAACTTTTATAAACAAATAAATTCAAATAGCTTATTTTGAATTACTATATTTAAAAACCAGATAACAATTTTAATAACCAATACACAGAGTTTGTTAACATCACTAATCTACTATTTTTTTAAATTTTATGTCTAATATTATAACTATTTAAATTCTTTTGTGCATATCTTCTTCTAGCAGCATGCTAAAGACACTTGAGAGGTATAAAAAATGCAACTATGGAGCACCTGAGATAAATGTATCTGCTAGGGAGGCACTGGTGAGTATTCCATTTTTTTTATTTTTTGAGCAATATACATTATAATTCTACATTTCTACCCCTTTTTCAGAGTTATATCTTACAAATGATGGGTGTTTGGATGTGCCTTTAATCATTGCAATTTGATGATTAAGAATCAATTAATCAGTTCATTAATACCCCTAATATATAACTCAAGGGTGGCCTTATTTTTCAAAACAAAAAAAAAATTAATTACTTTTGGGGAACACTTGATGATTATTTTTCCACATCCAAACAACCCTATTTTAGTAGCTTAGCCTTCGAATAAAATTATGGTTTACCCTATAGATACCTTTATATGATATAATCCCATGAACAATTTGAGAAGCTATGATATAAAGGACTCAACTTGTCAAAGTGGTCAACATTTGGACACCAAAAAGATTTTTAACCACGTGGTCTTTACCCTGTAGGTTGGATCATTGTACTGTAATATTTTTTCCATTCTTGAATAAAATGTTTTTTTCTCTTAATTTAAAGTTGTCTTTTCACACCAACAAGATTTTTTTTTCATCCGCGTTTAGCTGCGGGAGTCTGGTCGTTATCGGGGTTGGCTCATTTCGGTGGATAAAACTTATGTCGAAATGCAGTCTCGCTATAACATAACTCCGTTTTTAAAAAAAGTTATACCTAAACGTTGGAAAAAAAAACCGAGCATTCCGTTTAATAAAAAACGATAGAAAGCACAGGGAAACGAAATTAATAGAAATTAAACGGGTTAAAAGAGTATATTTTAGATACTATGAGGGACTAAAACGATTCCCCTTGCAACACGGCGGGGACATTGTCGAATTTGATTCGGCTTGTTTTCGGGGCTAAAAGTTACGTACATTCACTATATCGTACGGAAAAAAAATACTCACTTTTGAATAAAACTCCGTTTTTAATCAAATTTATATCGGAACGCTGACAAAACAAAACTAAAAAAAGTTGCGCTTTCCGTTTTTAATGAAATAGTAAAGAACGAAAGTTATAACAGAGAAATAAAGTTATTAGAAAAGTTGACGGGTTAAAAATGTATATTGTATATAACATGAGAGTTGAAAACAAAAAATAATAATAATAATAACTTACTTTTCACTGAAGTTCCTTTTTAAACTTGGTTCATAATATTCATACCTTTTCAAAGTCTATACACATCATTTCAAGATTCTCTTAATAAAAGATGGATATCCCTAAAGCACAAGCTATAGCTGTTAATATAAACGGGTTAGGTTACGGTCAAGACTAATGTTAAATAAACAGGGCCGGCTCAAGAATCTTTGAAATGTTTTGGGCCCGGAACGTGTAAAAAAAATGCCCCTATAATATAATATAGTGTGTAGTGTATTATGTTATAGAGCATAATCCTATGTGAGACACAAAAGGTGAAAATCATATGTACAACAAGAAATACATTATAACTCTTCAATAATATTAATTGCTTGCAGGAGTTAAGTAGTCAGCAGGAGTATTTGAAACTTAAAGCACGTTATGAAGAGCTACAACGATCCCAGAGGTAAAATTGAAAACAAAAGGGTTCATACATACATTCATGTATATATATAGGATCAGTTCCTATACAAATTAAGACTTTTTCCCGTGCGAAGGTACGAAGGGCATGCGTGATAATCATTTGCACGTGTGTAATAATTATCACGCTGTGAAATAATTATCACGCAAGTGTAAAAAGATAAGCACACATGTTCTTCGTACCTTCTCACGGAAAACAGACTTTGTATTCAAAACTTTCTCTCTCTCTCTCTCTATATATATATAAATATTTTTGCTTAATTAAAATGGTTGTTATGTAAATACTAGGAATCTGCTGGGTGAAGATCTTGATCCTTTGAGCTGCAAGGAGCTGGAGTCACTAGAAAGGCAACTTGATACATCTCTAAAGCAGATCAGATCAGCCCGGGTATTTATTTATGATTCTACAATATCATACAAAATTGTATAAATTGATAGAAAATTTCTGATCAAAATTCGAAATAAAACATTGTGAAACTCATTATCTAACTTGTTAATTAACCCTTTATCACAAAATATGCGGGTCAAAACAAGTAATCTTTTAAGTGCGGGTCTAACGGGTCGGGCCATATACTTATTATCCATTTTTTTCTATTTAATAAATAAATATGATCATAAAAATTGAACTGTTCTTAAATAATCTGGCGTTTTCAATAATTAAATCAATTAACGTGTTTAACTGTTTAAAGATAAAAATATAATCCGAATCAAATCTACTTAGTTATAAATAAATAGATTGAAATTGTCACAGTCAGTTTAACCAAGGGTTTTGTATATCTACAGACTCAAGCTATGTTGGACACGCTTACAGATCTTCAAAAAAAGGTAAGATAACATTTTTAACCAATAATATAATAATATTTATTTTTTATTTTATTTTATTTTTATTTTTTTATAAGAGTATCAATGTAATATTACACATTTTTATCAAAAAATGATTTAAGTATTGGCTTACGTATTCGTAAACAGGAAACAAAAAAATTGCGGTTACGTATACGTAACCCATAGGATTACACATTGTTTTAGTGGTTTTCTCCTACCTTTGTGGTTTTCTCTTGATCTCTCCCATAGTAATATATTTATTTTAAAATACACCCCAAATGGTTTCCCCTCTGTAAAGGTCATGGGTTCGAATATTGTAAGATGCACTTCATAAAAACTAGGAACATCATTTGCAGATTTCGAATTCCTTGGGGGTTGTTTCGGTAGACTGATGTAAGAAACTTTGAATAGTAATCAACATATTTTTGAAATCTAATTATATATTTTAAATTTTATTTTCTATACTTAGTAAATATACTACATTTTGATACCCGTAAAATATATACATACAAATTTAATAATTTTATATGTTAATAATTTTCATCACGTGTGTATTACACGGGTTATAGGCTAGTAATATTATAAACGTATTAACTAAAATGAAATAACAGGGATAGAGATAGAGACTCTCCAATGAATGCTTAGTAATAGCAAACAATTCTTTATTTTTTTCTTTTCTTTTCTTTTTCTCCTTTGTTTCTTTTGTTCTAAGATTCTTAGTATTGCAGGAGCATGCACTAAACGAAGCAAATAGAACCTTGAAACAAAGGGTATGTAATAATGCATTTTAATTTCAATTATTTGGATTAATTGGCATCAATAGTATTTGCAGTGGATTGAAGGAAATCAACTAAACACACTCCATTGGCATCCACATGCTCAACAAGAAATCGAATATGATCGACAACATGAACCTCAACATCAAACCGGCGAAGCCTTCTTTCATCCCCTCGACTGTGGGCCCACTTTACAAATGGGGTAATCCCTCAAATATCTTACTGATTTATTATTTACATATACATATAATCCTTGTTTTCAAAACCAGATCAGGCCCCGACTGGTTAGACCGGAAATCGGCATAACCAGTCCAATTGAGTCTATTTGAACCGTCTCTATTTGAACATGTCAATGTCTGGCTAGACAGGTGAACCAGACTAGCTAGCTAGGTGGTTATATCAAATTTCAAAAATAAAAAAAAAATATTTCAAAAACTTTTTACTAATTTATTAATATTTTATTTATTCAATCTTCTTATTTTATTAACATTATAATTTCACATCCAAAAGATAAAATAGTTTCATATTTTATTTTTAATTAGTTATATGATATATTTTAATTTTTAAATTAATTTTGACGTCACTTTGTTTTTAAACCAGTGATAGGACTGGTAAGACGGCCATTTTAATAACCAGTACGGCTATAAAAAGAATTGTTTAGGTGGATCAGTATAACGGGTTGGTCGAGATTGAATTGACAGTAAACATTTTTATCAACTTTTAATTTATTTTATAAATAATAGGAGGATAATGTATAAGAATTAAGAAATAATGTATAGATTGAGTTCTTAATTGTTTTGAAATGGATTTTAGGTATCAAACGGATCCATTGACGGCGGCGTCTGAAGCAGGGCCGAGTTCGAATAATAATTTCATGTCAATATGGTTTCAGTGATCATAAAAATAAGGATAACGATCTTGTTTTACTCATAAACAGCCAATGTGTGTTTAATATTTATTGCAACTCTTTTGAACATATATAAAAGACATCTATTAACGTATACACATTATTCACTTACCCTGATCATCACAATTTATTGAATTTTTTTTAATAAAATCTGAGTTTTTTTTTAAAGAAACATGAACTAAATCTTCTAGTTGTTCTCAAGTAGAGGATAGAACTTTGTGATGAGTTGATAATTTCTGACCAATAAGTTTTAGTTTCAGAGCTGACATTTATTATATACACCTCTACATGATACATGGAAAACAATTGGATTGTACTAATTTGAAATGACAATTTGGAAAACAAATAAAAACATATAGAACTATGATTTTTTCGGTTTTAATTAATTAATCTAGAGATGGATCTTAACGGCAAACAAGAAGAGACAAATGAAACCAAAGAAAAGGAATGAATGCATCACTACGGCCACTCCACTTGTTTGAAAACTATCAAACTCAACACAACGTTTATACACAAAAGCTGAAATAGTAACCTTGGTGTGAATAATACGAAGAAGACCACCTATGTAAAAAGTGGGCCCCGGTCCAACATCTTGATATGTTTTTAAAGACAAATTATTTATATTTATTTTGGTTGTGCTGGTTTGGTTTTTTGTTGAGTGGCTTGTAGCACGAACCTAATGAGACAAGTCACGTGCGATTCACTACTAAAAATCTATGCATGCATGTGATAAGATATTGTATTTTCGCAAGTAGGTTTTCACTATTTATATTTTGTTAAAAGGTTATTAAGACCATGCTATTATTATTTCACATATTGTAAAAGGACCGAAATACCCAAAATGTAGGATTACTCTCTCGTGGATTGGCTCAATCGTTTTATAAATCGGATTGGTTAAGACCCTTAGATCCAACTGGTCTTTTGTTTTTTGTTTTTCCTTATTCACGGTTACCTACAAATAAAATCTTTATCAATTGCTATGTTTTAGGGAAACACGAGTTGATTTATACGACAAATATGGATTGATCCCTTGGTATTCCGCTGGAGAAAGCAATGTTCATCAGTAATCCAGGGTAATTGTATGTGGGGAAAAGGGTGTGGGTGAAGACATCACTGACAACCTTTTCAACTGGCGAATCACCAATGGATATTACCGACAGATCGCCATGGCAGTATCATCGACGGATTATCGTTGAAATATTCATCGACAAATTAGTATGTAAAGGTTGAAACTTGGGAGCTTATCGCCTCTTGTAAGGCCTCAAACCCGGGAAATCTCACGTATTGAATTTACTCATTCACAAACAGTTATTAAACATAAAATACATTCATTGCAGCGGAAATAATTGTCTTTACATTGCACCAAAATGGCAACTAATTAAAAACATTGTTCAATAAGATAACATTCAACTAAATTAAAAGTCCATGAATGCTAGAACTCGGTTGCAAGGTAACTCTGTGGGGAATAGTCAAGCATGCATCCACGCCTCTGCCCTTTTACAATTAACCTGACATACATACTAAAAGTAAGGTAACGCTGGTGAGTTCAAGTCTTTCGTTCATTTAGAAAATGGTTTCATCATTGAATTAGTCATTAGGGTTTTAAAACATTTACAAGAAAAATATGGCTCATCATTTATCATTCAATCATCGTCCAAACACCGTTTAATGAAACTTTCATTTAAACAGTCGCTAAGTCACACATTAAGATCTAAACTCGTATTTGTGCCCGGCGCGTTGCGACCGGAACAAACATTATGGCTAACAACCAACTCATACCTACTTGAAAAGATCGAAAATTATTTTTAAAAACTAAAAAAAAAAAGAAATAAAATACCCTTATATTAATTTGTAAAAAGCAGCAATTCAAAATATTAATTTGTAAAAAGCAACAATTCAAAATTTGGTTTAAACAAATGAAATTTTGCTAATTTGTAAAAAACAACAATTCCAAATTTGGTTTAAAGAAATGAAATTTTGCCGATTTCATGTCTTTTTCCATGGAAAATATATTCTTAACCAAAGGGGTATTATGATCACTCCATCCCTAGCAGACGTAGACTCACGCGTTACGACATGGGTATTAACTGATCACCAAAAACATTCCCAAAGTCATGTTTAAGCGCAAACATGAAAAATAGAAGCAACAAATGATTACTTTATAAACACATTTCATCAAATAATTTCCAATTTATAAACCAAAACAAGCCACTGCACAATTCAAGATAACATATTAAGACTGCTATAAAACTAAACAATAAGTACAACCCATAGAGAATATTGTGGGAGCTTAGACCAAGATTACAACATGATCATATAGAAAATAACTAATACTAAATCCGGAATTCACATCATTTTGACCATTTTAATGGTGTAGTAGTATTAGTGAATATTCAGAAATTAAGAAAATTGAACAAAAAAGAGTTGGTGGGCCACTCAGCCCGTTTAGACATTTACCCAACCCTTTCCCATTTCATCGCCTCATAAATTGGTCAGACATCAGAAAGAAAATAAACATGGATCTAAAAAAAAATTACCAAGTTTTTCCTCTTTCAATTTCCAGAATCCGAAAGTCACACCATTTTGACAATTATATTAACAAAATTTACCGGCACATGAAAACAAATTTGTTTTTCTTAAACAGTATAGACTAAATTCATCATTTGAACATAACATCTATGTAGTCCACTTAGTTCATTTATGTAAGTCCAAATATAATTTTTTTCAAAAGTAACCGTCACTATTATCACAATCTCAGATAACATATGAAATAGATACACTTACAGGCATACGAACAATTAAACATGTATAAAATTTATGAATCAACAGAGTATATGCTATGATTTTGGTATTATGAAACCTAGATGTCTTGCTACTACTAATCTAAAATGTCATATCAAATACACTTACATTGTGCATACTGTATATGAACATGTATGTATCTTCTTAAAGTGGGTTTAATCAGTTCTGATGTGCTTTTGTAGTTTTGTTTCTTGAAGTGGTTTTAATCAGTTCTGATGGTATAAAGTGTTTAGATAATTTGGATCATTTAAAATATTGTATGATGGATCAAACAAAGGTAAAATAATGTACCTATGTAGTTAATTAATTAGTTTTGTTAGTATCAAACGGTATATTTAACAATAGAATAATCAGATAAGCATATCTAGAATTGTCAACCGCACATCCAAACCACTTCCTTATATTAAAAAAATGAATTTCAGAAGTTAATAACAGAGTAGTTCACTAATTACCCAAAGTTTATAAATTCAAACTTCAATTGAACTAAAATCAAATCTGCAGACTAAATAACATTGATTTAAATAAAAAAAAATTCATATTACCCAAACCTTAAATAACAAAGAAAGAAATCGAAAGGGGATTAGATTATAAGTTGTATTCCTCTTTTATTCTATGATTGTAAGTATTCGCAGAACATGTAAATTTAGATAGCAAGTATGCACAGAACATTTAAATTCAAATTAATGATTATAACATGAAAACAAAATTAGGGTAAAGCATTAAGGGGAAAGCGTCGCAATTCGAAGAGATTATAACATGAAAACAAAATTAGGGTAAAGAATTAAGGGGAAATCGTCGCAATTCAAAGTGATGACATACCTGAACCGAAGACACTGAACAATCGGAAGCGTTGATGGCGATTGCGAGAGGCTGAAGGAATAGGAAGGGATGATACGGAGAATGTGCAAGAACAAAAGTTAAAATGAAGGAGGCATGGTATGGGAGACGGTTATCAACGGAATACCGGTTTTCAAACACGGAGGCAGAGATTGTGGTGGGGTGTTTTGACAGAGATAAAATTGACGAAACGGAAAGACGGAAAGGCTGACGACAAATGAAACGGGAGACGCTTTTTAAGGGTGTTTTAATATGTGTTACCGTCCATTCAGTCATTTAGTATTATATTACCCATAAGGATCAATTGCACGAAGTCCGACAATACAATACGTTCTGTCCCTTTGATTGCCCCTTTGGCTCATACGTCCATAAACCGACAATTTTCATCGACGACTACGACACACCTTCTACAATATCGTCGGATCATAATTTAACATGTGGGTCACGTTAACCCTGAATAACCATCGTTACCCCAGCCCCAGTCGTACAATATCAATACCATTGACAAAACAACAAGGCATCGCCCCTGTTGTGCATGTGGCCCTACGGCTCAAATGTCCATAAACCGCCACAAGGCTGTAATAGGATCAGTCTCACGGACTTGACTGCTACCTCCCAGACTTCTTAACTGAATTAACCCTTTTGTAAAACCCTTTCTTTCGTTTAAAAATCATCCCTTTTGTAAAAACGTTCTTGTTCTAAACATCGTTCCTTTCATAAACCGTATGTTTCGTAAACCTTACATTTCATATGCCTTTTAGATTTGTCATGTTTGTTGGTTGAAGGCTACATGTATGGAATCTTTTAATAAAGAAATGTTTTTTGGATTTTTTTTAATCAAATTCCCAACCTGGGATTTTTTAAATCAAGCGAAAACGTGCCGAATGGAGCTGCTCGAATATAAAACGAACCGAGTTTGAGCCTTACATTCTCGCTCGTATTTGTTAATTCAAACTGAACCGAGCCGCTCGGTTTGTAAACGAACCGGATTCGAATAGACCAAGAGAATCAAATTCTCTTATTACAGAAAAAATGGTGGAGTGAAATTCATTTTTAGATGGTTAACGTCGTTATCGATCTACTGATGTCTTCTCACAATAATTATAATGAAGAAAATATCAATTCAAATTGAATGAATTCAAAATGATGTTATGAACGATTTTAAATTTTATTATTTTAATCCAGTTTACACCCTTACATAAAAGTTTTAATTTATTTTATTTTTTTAATAAGCAACTCACGAGAAGAAACAGTGGGTCGTTTTGGTCAATGTGAATATTATTAGAACCGGTGAAGACCAGGTCCTCAGTCAATCAATTTGTTATTTTTAATACACATAATATTGTGCACGATTAAAACGCTAATAATATAAAAAAGATGCTTTAATCTCCGATCCGGCGTTCCTTCCTAATCCTTTCGCCGGAGTTTTGCTCCCCCTTCCTTCGCACCAAGCCACCAACTACCACCGCCACTTATTCATCACACACTATGCGTTTTTATTTCTGTTGTTCTGATGTCAGCCGTCGCCGTTATCGGAATGATGTAACCTAGTTACTCGACTGGAACCAGCGATCGTAGTTCCTCCGGCACCGTCAGATCTCCTTCCGGCGTTCGTTTTAGTTGTGTTTAGTGTTCAGAACTTATTCGAAGTTGCGTGTATACCGGACGAATAAGATTTTCTAGGTTTTCGTTTCAGTCCAGTGCAGAGTAGAAGAATGATGACGTCAGGTGAGATTTTGATTTTCGTAAGGTGCTGAGTGTTGATTATATCTATAAGCTTCGTATGCTAAGTTGTTGAAGACTTTGTGAATGTACTTGATTTAATTTATTCATGATTCAACGTTTCAGCTGCTCTCATGTTCTTAATCACGCGCAATTTGGCCAATCGATTCAGTAGTTTTGTTGTGATGTGTTGAATTAAGCTATTAGCGATCTGCTAAATAACTAATTTAGTTAGAAGTTAAGATTTATTGTGTTTTGAACTGTACTATATCCATGTAATTGGTGTATAACCTAACGATCATGTTTGTGATATTTTCAAGTCAGAATGGTTGATAGATAATGCTCAAAGATGCATTAGTTAAGGAATTAGTCTAAGGTTCATAATGTAAATTGAGAGAGAGACTGATTTAGGGGAATTTTGATTTTTATTAATTGAAATCAAATAAGTTTACAGAGATGAGTTTATATACAAGACAAAACTAACAAACTAACTAGTCAAAAAACTTGCGTGCACAACTAAAGTTTCGTACAAGACTGAATGTTTCGGATAACACTTGACTAGGCAGATTCATTTGGCTAATTGGCTCTCATGCTCGATATAAGATATGAAACTGAGATAGTTGCCTCTCATACTCTATTTGCAAGAGTTCTTCCAAATTTAACTGGGAGGAGGGCAGGTGGCTATCCTTGATTGTACCAAACCTGAGCTGTTAGTCTGTTACTGTCTCGTGTGTATGTGTGTGTGTAGAACAAGCAGTTGCATCACTTCCTCATTTTGAAGCTATCTACATATTTTGAATTTGTTCACGGAAACAGCAAGTAATGTGTTTACAGCTGTTACAGTTTTATGTTCCACAAGTGTCATGTAACAGCGTTTATTTTGCTGTTCTAATGTAAGTTATGTATCTTGCCTTTTTGTTTCAATTCTCAGGGTATAACACCAAAGATCTTGTTCAAGAAGCACAAATCCGGTGGTTAAAGCCCGGGGAGGTACTCTTCATACTGCAGAATTTTGAGGAAAAACAGCTTACCAATGAGCCTCCACAAAAACCACCCAGTAAAACTCTTCAATTTTACCTTGGTGTTTATTTTTTCAAAAGATGTATGTCTATTACAATGGTTTGCTGATCTCTATCTTATCTTTTTGATTGAATGCTTTTACAGGTGGTTCTTTGTTTCTGTTTAACAAGAGGGTCCTTAGGTTTTTTCGTAAAGATGGTCATACTTGGAGGAGAAAAAAGGATGGAAGAACCGTTGGGGAAGCGCATGAACGTCTAAAGGTTATTTTGTTCTTCTTTTTTATGCATATGGTCATTATTCTTTTGATGAGAAGTCAAATATGAATTTATTTGAGATTAGGATCTTTCTCAAGCACTAATCTTATAGTCTTCAACTTTGTTGCAGCTTTTGCAACATACTAGATCTGTTTTGTGGGAAAAACATACTTCTATAGGAATCTTGGTGCATTCTAATCTTAGTACACCTATCAATATTCAAGTTTGATTTGTTCAAACAGATAGGCAACAAGTCGTAAAACATTTTACTGCTTCTCTTGTACAAACATTTAGATAATAAGTAATATTTCAAGGGCATGTTGTTTTGTGCGTAAAAAAGAATACCCTCTAGTTGATTGTTTTGATACCAGATTGCTTCTTGATGTAATGCTACATGTATGTGAATCATACACATACTGGAGTTGATTAAACATAAGGACCTGATTTGTAATTGACTACTATTTCCCGTATGTTGGTGTGCAATTGAAGTCTTCTTTCATTCTAATGCAGTTCCATTATTTACCCATATCTGTTTGGCGCAGGTTGGAAACGTTGAAGCTTTAAATTGTTATTATGCACATGGTGAGCTAAATCCGAACTTCCAGAGGCGGTGTTATTGGATGTTGGATCCGTGAGTATCTTTTATCTCTTTGTTATGTGTATTCCATCTTGCAATTTAGTTTAATAAAAAGTTTGGTACTCATTGATTTATCTTAATTGAAAATTGAAACATTGGTCTAAATTTGAAAATAATATCGTGCTGACGGACGTCACAGACTTACATTTTTTGATATTATGGTGACAGGGGAATGGATCACATTGTACTTGTTCATTACAGAGATATAACCATGGTTAGTCTTTTGATTTCATATGAATAGTGTAAGTTGACAAATGACATTCCCTTATGGATCTTTAATCCAAAATATCACCACGAGAAATCTATACTCGACTATATCCAGATCACATGCATGTGGATGCACATAGGTTAATTATTGAGTTTTATTTCTATTTTTCATTTTCCGACTAGAAGAGTTTTGCACACAAAACCTTTATGGAGTTATGTATGTCCATCGAATCTTTAATACCGTGAATTATAATGCAAATAATATATCCAAAGGGTTTTTTTTTGCCTTACAAACACACACGCACACACACCCCGACATTTGTGTGTGTAGGAGGAATCTAGACTCTAGAGTTAGTTTATAAGTATTTTTTTTCTTATTCTTGGTTGTTTAAGGATTAACAAAGTAGAAAATGTTATCTAGAATCAATTTATTAGTATTTTATGAATATCAGGCGCCTCACACCTTTAAAACCAGGTATTCAATTACCAAACTACCCGTTTCAAAACGAAATATATACAAAAGTAGCTCATTTTCTGATGAGGTGGCTTGCAAGTTATCATTTTTTCTGGCTATACCATGTCCACTAAATTACCAGACTCGACCATTTCAAAAGGTATACTTACCAGGCCGAGACATTACCAAGTATAATTTCCAAAACAGACCATGAACCTAAGTACATTGCCATTCTAAGACACTGCCCCCTCCCCCTATTGTCGCATATTTTTGTACACAAACATATATAACAGTAACGTAATGAAGTTTTGGATAACTTACCAATTACAAAACAAAAAAAACTCTACATTTTTCCTCTTTATGCACTTTAAACGCCTGGAAAATTCCATGTCATTTTAGCATCGGAACAATTGATAAGATATCGTTTTCCGATTGGCTTTTGTTTGTGGGTGCAGAATGGGCATAGCCCTGTATCCAATTCAACATTCTCTACAGGATCTTCTACTCTTATTCAGGGTTCAAGCTCCTATGCTTCTCAGTTTACCCAATCTGCTGCTGCTTTTAGTCAATTTCGTGAACCTTATGACAACACATCTAGTCCCAGCTCAACAGAAGTTAATTCAGATGTAGTTACAATGTCCAACGGGACAGGTCCTTGGAGTTCTACACAAGGAATTGAGGAAATTGGCGGTTCACCAAATTTTGAAATTGATCAAGCTTTGAGAAGGATAGAAGAACAGTTGAGTTTGGATGAGGATAACTTGAAAGATATCAGTGCATTTGTTAGTGCAAACGATATTTCGAATGAATCAGGGTTTCCAGCTAATGAGCAAAATCACGGAGGGATGCTAGATGGCTCAAACAATTTTGTATCTGAGCGATATCCAGGTTTGTTTCTTTGTTTGGTGTGTAAGCTAATTGACCAGGGTTTAAAAGTAGAGGTGGAAAGTGGGTGGGTCAAGTAACAGGTCAAAACAGGTTCAGGTTGAAACATGTCAACTTTAGTACGGGTCTAAACGGAATGGGCTGAATTGGGTAACCTGCAAACATCTTTTTGCCCATCTTTAGTATATCCTTTATAAATGATTTTTGGGCTACAAAATTGATACTATTAAGATGGAAATCTAGATATTTGAATAAAAAGGTTTCGAAGGTTGTATGCATTAAAAATATACTTTGGGAAACTTTCAACCCATTCCCCTTGTACTAACCCTTGTTATTTGGTGACCCATTTGAGATAAAATACAGCCAAAATTGACCCAGTGGCTTGAAATTGCCACATCTAGTTTTAAGATATCTTCCTATAATATAACCCTTTTTCAAACCCCATATATTTTTACCATGTGTGTTTTTACGACTCGGTTGCCGGCTTTTTTCGGTTATTTGTGCATCCTATTCATCTGCATTCTATGTCACATTATGATAAACTTAGATGAAGTTAAACACAAAATAACTGCAAAAATAATGTGTAGGTGGGTATGTAAGACCGCTTCAGTACCAGCAACCATCAGAAGGTGAATTTGCTATTACAAGTCAACGAACTTCACTTTGGGATGATGTGTTGAAACATAATGGGAATGCAGTAGGTGATGGATCTCAACGGAATAATGAATACCCTTCAGACAGAAATGTAAGCTTATATTGATCATCTTCTTTTAGAAGTATTTACCATCTTGCCACTTTCAATTACTATCATGGCATGCTTCATGGACTAAATATTTCTGTTAATACCATCTCTTGTTACCTTGTTGCTAATGTTGTTTGAGTTCCACTTATTTGAGTGTATTTTTTATTTTTATTTAAGGTAGTATTTGGCATGCAGGAATGGAAGCCGGATGGAATGAACCATTCCATAAGGGATGTGATTCCTTTCATTTTAAGGATTTTCATTCCTTGGGGGAGGGGTGTTTTTTGTGTTTTTCTCATTCCTTTATGGAATGGAATGGAATGGAAGTTTACGATTAATCTAACTCTTTATATTCAAAGAATGATAATAACATTAATTCCTCAAAACCTGTCCTTATTATGTTTCAAAATCAACTAAAATTTATTTATTTGTTTTTTTTTGTTATATTGTTATTTGGGGTTTTCTTAATCATCTTTTTGAATGTTAAATTTTATACTTTCGAAAATATTTTTTTTATTAAATTAAGTACTAGCTAGAAGTAAAATAATATAGCTTGATTTATATATAACATGAAAATTGATATATAGAGAATATTTATTTCTAAGAAGATAAAAATAAAAGAAATATTTTATCCTTTTCAAAATATGTTATGTCTAATGATAATTCACTTAAAGGAAATGGAAAAAAAAGTAAAACAAGATTCATGTTAAATAACATACTTGAATGACTTTCCGTTCCCCGTGCTAACCAAACACCATAATGGAATGCAATGGGTCATTCCATACCCTCTCCCATCTCAGGAGATCATCAAATTCATTCTTTTGTCATTCCATCCAACCAAACAAATCCTAATTTTACCATTCAAACAGGGAGTGCTTCTACCTCAAACAAGAAGAGATCCAGTGGAAGAGCAAGAAAAGTATACTTCTGGATATACTGGTGCTAATAATAACTGTAAGTCTAGTAATTTATGCAGTCTGTTGATTTCAATACTAAATACAATTTTCACAATTATGGAGCTTTGAAATCTCTGACAAATTAATTCCATCTCCAGCATCTCTATTGCTGCCTCATGAACTTGAAGATTTCAAATTTCCTGCGTATACCCTTGCTAGAAATTTGTCTGAAAGTTACCCAGACTTTTACTCAACAATGTTTGACCAAGGTCAAAGCGGATTGCCTCTAGAATCAGATTCAAGTTTGACCATTGCACAAGAGCAGAAATTTACTATTCGTGAGATAGCCCCTGAATGGGGCTATGCATCTGATCGTACAAAGGTATTTTCATTGAAACCATACAAGGATAAATGATTTCTTCCTGAATTACCTGTGTTGTTCTATTTAATCTATAAACAACCCTTTTATCACAATTTTTGATGTCAAAGTTTCAGTAAGCTAAACAAAGTTAAACTAATGATTAAGCATTTTGTAAATTTTATATATAAGATTAGTACTCTGCTTTCCCCCTGCTAACCACAATCTTGCCTCCGTCCCATGTGCACCCCTTCTGAACTTGTTTCATGAAAGAACCTATTATATCATATGTTTCCATTCCAATAAAATTATAAAACTTGTCTTCTAAATGTGTAGTCAGGACTCATTTAGAACATTAAATTTGCTTTAACTAGGCAATTAGTAAAAGTTATGATTGTAGATTTTAAAAATAAGATCATGTTACAATAAAACAACATAATGGCAAATGTCAAAAATAAAAAAAGAACCTATAGACTTTTGGTAAATCCACATATAAGTCACTTGACTTTGTTTTAGACTAATCCCTAGACTATTAAACTTTGATGAAAAACAACTTTTAATAAAGTTAAGGGACTTAATCATGCAGAATTTTTATTGAATTTCTAAAAGTCTAGGGATTGTTTTCCGTGCAAAAAGGACTTTTATGTTAATAATATTGTGCAGGGACTTTATCTTCTATTTTTTTTTTCTAACATTGTTTATCTTTTAATGAAAATAACTTAAATGTTTGAATTATTTCACTTTTTTGTATAACTCCTGTCGGTTATGCTATTCCATTATATGCGCTACTTACATAAAGTAATTGAATACTTTTGTTTGTTATTTCTTGATGCAGGTAATCGTTATTGGGACTTTTAAATGTGATCCATCCGATAGACAATGGTACTGTATGTTTGGTGAAACTGAAGTTCCTGCTGAGGTTATTCAAGAGGGAGTTCTATGTTGTTATTCTCCCACGCACTTACCTGGCAAAGTAACTCTTTGTATGACATCTGGCAACCGGGAATCTTGTAGCGAAATCAGGGAGTTTGAATACCATGATAAACCAAACAATTATGTAAATAATAACCCAAACGAGAAGAAATCTAGAACTTCTGAGGAACTATTATTACTTGTGAGATTTGTGCAACTGCTGCTATCTAGTCAAAAAGAAGGAAATTCAGCAGCTGGTGAAGAAGACTCATGGTCTCAAGTCATTGAGGCTCTTTTAGATGGAAGTTTGTCATCCTCTAATGCAAGTGATTGGCTTCTAGAAGAACTTTTAAAAGATAAGTTGCAACAATGGCTTTCTTCTAGATTGCAAAACAAAAAAGGTGTTACGGCTTTGTCTAAAAAAGAACAAGGGATAATACACATGGTTTCGGGGTTAGGCTTTGGATGGGCCTTGAACCCGATTCTTAAGTCTGGAGTTGGTGTAAACTTTCGTGACATTAATGGCTGGACTGCCCTTCACTGGGCTGCTCGATTTGGAAGGTAAGTTGTTATGTTTATATATCTGCTCTACTAATCTTTTGTGTTGATTATATACATAACATGCAGAATAGTAGAGGTGACAGTTTCGACCTGTTTACCTTGAATGTGCCGATTAGGGTTTTGACTTATCTCTAACTGGTAAACGAGTAAATTCATAAATTTAGCTATGAAGGAAATGGTCAAAATGTTGCCTAAAGTGTATTTTAGTGCAAAAAGTCTTTTTAGATTATTATTCAAATAATATATTTTTTTGTGATCATCCTTACACACTAGTTATTTATAAAAAGATAAAATATGTTTTTGGCAAAAAGCGTTTCATGTCAACCCGGCCCTTTCTAACCCGCCCCATAGTTTCCATTTTGACTTGTTACCCAACCTCCCCGTTTTGCCACCTCTACTTCTAGACTGCAGATTAAGAATCTCAATATGTTATTTTTGACCCATTTACTTATGAATTAGTCCATTTGAGTTGTTTTATCATATATGGGTTAAATGGGTCAATCAAAAAATTAGCTGAAGGGTCAAACGGGTTAAAAATCATCAAAAGTCTGTTTTTATTACATACAATTGAGTTGTTTTACTTTTATCATATTGTAATAATATTGTATTACTTGTAATTTTAAACGGGTTGGTGTGATCAATCCATTTATCCACAACCCAACCCAAACACGACCCAAGCCCGTTTATACCCAAACCCTAGTCATGTTTTGGTGTCGTGTTGACAATTTCCACCCCTATTGCCCACGTCTAGTATGTATATATGTATGTTTCAGATCTCCAACCTTGAACTAATTTTTCTTGATATGTAAATATAGGGAAAAAATGGTAGCTGAACTCCTAGCTTCTGGTGCACTTGCTGGAGCAGTTACGGACCCAAGTCATCTAGACCCAACTGGTCAAACCCCAGCTTCTATAGCTGCAACATGTGGACACAAAGGACTTGCAGGTTACCTCTCAGAAGTCTCTCTAACCAGCCATCCATCTCTCCAGCTACAACAAACAGAACTTTCTAGAAGCTCTGCTGATATTGAAGCTGAAACGGCAGCAGTAAATGGTATCTCAAAGCTAAATCTGGTTACCAATGATGATCTGTCTCTTAAGGATACTTTAGCTGCTGTTAGGAACGCTACTCAGGCTGCTGCGCGTATACAGTCTGCTTTTAGGGCTCATTCTTTTAGGAAGAGAACACAAAAGGAATCATATGTTGGTGGAGATGAATATGGTATACTATTAAGTGACATTGAAGGACTTTCAGCAGCTTCAAAGTTGACTTTTAGAAATGGAAATTATAATAATGCAGCTTTGTCTATCCAGAAGAAATATCGAGCTTGGAAAGGCCGTAAGGACTTTCTCGCACTTCGCCAGAAAGTAGTCAAAATACAGGTCTCTCTCTCCCTCCCTCCCTCGTGTTGGGTAACTGGTCAAAACGGGTGCGGGTTGAAATGCCTATCTTTAGTAAGGGTTGAAACGGACGGGCTGGTTGGTTTACCACAAACATTTTTTGTTTCATTTTTTTATAATTAATGTGTTATGACTAGAAAAACAATATTATTACAGTAATACTCTATATCTTTTAATAGAACGGTCCAAGTGGAGGTTTACATTAAAAAGTAAACTTTGACGATTTTCTACCCATTTGATTATTTCCCCTTTTATCTAATTTTTGTATTTGACCCGTTTCAGATGATGGTGGCACATGTGGTTATTCCGCATATGACGTTTAAATTGTCACACATATATTCTTTCTTTACCTTAATCAAGAGACCTGCATATTAGGACTACTTTAAAAAAAAAGAAAATTGTCCAACTTTTGTACCAATTTTTGTGTTCACAAAAATGCTATAAAAATCATAGACGACAAGAAAAATAAATCCGTACCAATTTTTTTGTCCAGTTTTAAAAAATTGTATGAATGGTTACGATAGTTACAAAAATTACATTACATAATAAAATGTACGTTGAAAATACACTTTGGGCGACATTCGACCCATTTGACATGTTTTCCTCTAAGCTATTTTTTTTATGTGACCCATTTCAGATAGTACATGACCCAAGTTGACCCATTCATAAATAAAATAGTCCAAATTGCCACATCTATGTTTTTTTATTTGGTTTATAACTTTGTTTGAACTTGGAACTCTTCTACTTATTCTCGATTTTTTGGTGATTGGCAGGCTCATGTAAGAGGTCACCAAGTAAGGAAAAACTATAAGGTTTTCTGTTGGGCGGTTGGTGTAGTTGAAAAGATTGTGCTGAGGTGGCGCCGTAAGGGGGTAGGCTTACGGGGATTCAAACAAGAGTTAGGAGCCGTTGATGAAAGTGAAGATGAAGATATTGTCAAAGTGTTCAGGAAGGAAAAGGTGGATGTTTCTATTGATGAAGCTGTTTCACGGGTGCTTTCCATGGTGGAATCTCGACCAGCCCGCCAGCAATACCGCCGTATGCTTCAAAAGTACCGAGAAGCCAAGGTAGGCCCTCTTTATATGATAATAATATCCGTATTGTATTTACATTTTATAGTCTTCTACAACCACTAAGTTGTCTAATGCTGTGATAAATACAACAATTAGAGTTGGTAAGAGGGCCGGGCCGGATTACGGGTCCAAAAGGGTTCAGGTTTATATGATTTTCATTGGTAGAGATCAAAACGGATCTGATCAGGTTGTGTTGACCCAAAATAACATGTGTCATTTTAAACTTAAACAAACGTACACGCAACAAGAAAAATTGTTTGTTTATGTGTTCGTGTTTTGTCACTTAAATTTAAACTAGCGAACACGAACAAGAAAACTTGCCCCTTTAAGTGTTCTTGTTCATTCGTTTGTTAACTTAAACTTAAACGAACAAGAAGTATGTCCGTTTAACTGTTCTTTTTAATTTTCTTTAAAAATACGAACGATAAAATTTGTCCCTTTTAAGTGTTTGTGTTCCATCGTTTGTTCAGGTAAATCTAAACGAACACAAAAAAGTTGTTCGCTTCTTGTCTGTTTGTATAGTTAAACATAAACAAAAGAACACTAACAAGCCCTATATTAAACCATTTAACCAATTGATGATAAAATATAACTTGAACCAACATGTTCTCGGTGGTTTATGATGCAGGCTGAACGTGAAGTTCTGGAGAGTGAAGCAGCCTCAAGTTCTCAAGGTGATGTAATGAATATGTAGAAGATATTATTATTATTATTATTATTATTATTATTATTATTATTATTGTTATTAATTTGCCTAACTAATAACGAGTGTTTATGTGGTAGATCATCAAAGGTTTTATGGTTCTGTTTGTATATATAGACATTGAATTTAGTTTGCTTTGGTATTATTAGGTATTTTGTAAGTCTGTAAAAATGGTGTAAGTAGTTTTCTTTGATCTCTATTGCTTGGTTAGTGACAACGATCCAATGTCACGGGTCGGGTTCAGTTCTTTGTTTTGGATCGAGCTGCAAACATAAGACCCCTCTGCAGTCCATGCGATATAGGTGTGTTCATCGGTTCAGTTTATTCGATTCGGTTTTGAGATTTTTTTTGGTCTAACCGAAAACCTAACCTAACCGAATTGAAAATGTGTCTAACCTAACCTAATCTAACACAATTCAATACTATTTGGTTTTGATTTATTCAGTTTCCAGTTTGTTTTCTGGACAACAACACATATTTTTAACATATCCTAAAACCAAGAGTTTATAGCCATAATAAAAAGTATCGAACCGTAAAATAGTCTTAAATATAAATGCAAAGTTCAAAGCTTAAACATAAATCAACTTGAGTTTTTCCAATTAGTCTTAACCAGTGCCATCACAAATAAACTTGGGTTTTTTAAACTCGCCATCTCTACAAGAAATAAGAACAAATTAAAAAGAAATGAGCTATTGGGCATGAGAGTTAAACTAAAAGTGTTGGACTAAAAGTATAGATTTACATTAATTATTTATATATATTCGTAAAAACGGTTAACCGAATAAACATAATTAAAAAAATTTTGTCTAACCGTCAATCTTACCGCAACCAAATTTTCGGGTTTTTTGGTTTTCAGTTTTTTACACACCTCTATCTTGATATATGATTGGTATAAATATATAATGTCTGTACGTAATCATAATGTAATGTGTATATATAATGTATATGTGAGAAATCAATCATCTAAGATTGGGTAAAAGTGTGATGGGCTTAAATTATCTCGAGTTTTAGTTGTTAAGATTGAGATTGTATCACAGTATAATTACGATTTTACGGTGTAAATTCATGTGTGAGTTAATTGTAGTTCACATGTGAATTTACAATAAAGTGTAAACACATGTTGTAAATTCTCATTGTTTTAACAATGTTCAAACTAATGTCAATTCACAATTTTAAACTCACGTCTTACACTACACGGATTCACATCTAAACTAATATTAATTGAAAATATAAATTTTATAATTTCAATCGTGAATTATCATTAATTTAAAGGTAAATTGTATTTCACAGGTTATTTTTACATTGAGTTTCAATCACATTTGAACATAAATTTACATCTAAATTTATACTAAAGTAATTTATAACTAAAATATACGAGAGTACAATGCCTACTTAAAGAAAAGTTATTAACTTTCTAACTAAATTATTGTTGTTTCAAATTCTACATAGTATATGTGTGATGATTTTAGGAGTAGAGTAGGTATAGAATAGGAGGCGTGTGTTCTCCTATCAAAAAAATTTAGTATAGGTGTTCATGGACTATCGGTGTGCGTCAGCATGATCTGGTATACATGCAAAATAAGTTGACACGCATTTGCGCATGTTATAGACGTGGTAAATGTCTACATCACTATAAGTTATACTCTGTCTTACTTTATGTAAAAAAAAGTTCTTTTTTTAGAGAGATAGGTGTGTGTGCGTGATATATATATAGAGAGAGATGGATTTTTTTTAACGGCAAAAGCTATATATATATATATAAATATATAGATCCCAGCAAGAAGTTGAGAACATGACAAGACAAATTACAAGAATTCAGTGATATCAAACGCTAGCCATTTCTCCCAAACAAGGGAATGGCATTTAGACCTATTCTTGAGTCACATGTACGAATCTTCTTTAATCATTTCCACCATCTTTGGGATTGGGAAGAAAACCCCGTTAAACTCCTTCTCATTACGGCTAATCCACATGTATAATATTAACTTAAAGAAAAGATAATTGTCCATTTTAGTAATGTGATTATTTTTATTAAGTATAAGACATGTTTTAAGGTATTTTAGTTTTTAAAGCAAGTTTTTGTTGACTTAAAAATCACTTATTGATTCACTTAAGTTAAACGAGCAACGACGTATAAGTAAACAAATCTAACTTTACTAAAATACGTTTTAGTGTTTAAAAACTCTTAATATTTTATACTTTCTCTAAATGTCCAAATAACCCACTCGAAAAGAAAACGAAAACAATAAAAACCCAACCCCACTATCTTTGATCATAAAACAAGGATGGGATTATTAGAGGGTCCAGAGTGTCCATTTACCCTTTGATCACCCGATTTTTTTCACTTTTAATATCTAAAAGATGAGTTTAAAAAAAAACAATATAGGCCCTTAGTTGCAAAACCTTACGATGACCCTCTAACTAGCAATATAAATCATACAAATGTATATTTGTAATCTATAGATAACTGCAAAAAAAATAAAAAAAATTATATACATTATTCCTAAGAACATTTGGCATAAACTACATACACCACCAACAACCAATTCAAAAAACACACAAGTCAACTCACTTATATACATACATATACACAAATTTACGTAGTATATGGAATAAACTTTCAGTGTCCTAAACAACTATCAACCCGAAAATTATACTTCTTGCGTATATATTACTACATACATGTAACCGTATATATCTTGAAGTTACAACAATATATACCACACTACATTCTTTTTGCCTGCTTATGCATCAACATACGCAAACTGAACAGCAGAAACCGAAGAAGACCAAGGTCCAATAGTTGACCAAAAAAGTCACCTATTGAATTTGCCTGCTTGTGGGGATGCATCAACTAATGCAAACTGAACAGCAGAAACCGAAGAAGACCAAAGTCGAAGAGTTGACCAAAAAAGTCAACAATCGAGTCTGTTCCGTCTTCTGATAACTTGGAAACATAAATCTACAATGGAGGCAGATGAATTGGTTTCTGTATCTAAACTCTTTCTACAAAATGAACATATATCCACCAACAAATGACTTTTGTATGTACATTATAATGTCACCATAACTAGTTTCCTGAAATAAAGGTTGTTAAAATATTAGCTCAACACATATTCAAGGATTCATATAAGTTTCATTTAGGGTCACTTAATTTTAAAAATATTTAATATTTATAAAAAATTCAAAAGATTGGAACACCTAATAAAAGATTAGTGACTTTAGAGGAACAAAAGAACTGAGTGACTTTAGTAGAAGTGTCAGGAAACTTAATTACTATTGTGTGAAGTTTTTCCTAACATTAATTAAGAAACATACCCTTGAGAAGAATCTGAACCCGGTTTCCAAAACGCCTCAAAAAACAGGCACGGTATGGTTAGTTTTTGTGGGTCAGGCTTTCGACTGGACTATAAGAAAAATCGAGAAACCTCTTGATAAAGTTGATTAGGTTCAAATGGTTTAGATACATAGCCATCCATTCCAGATCTAAGGCATTCTTCATGTGTAGCTTGAATTACATCAGCAGTCATGGCTAAAATCGGTACATGCCAATTTGAAACATTTGCATAATCTTGCAACGATAAATTCCCGTGTTGAATATGATTATTAGTGTCGTCTTCCATCGCACGAATCATTTTTGTCGCCTGAAACCTGCAATTAAAGAGACATAATATGGTTTCAAATGAGTAATCCTGACATGTCAAATACCTAAAATATCCTTTGATTAAAAGAAAAGACAAAGCAAGAGAATCTTGATGAGCAATATATGCAATTAACATCTTTTAGGGGCTGCTAGTGGGCAAAAAAGTAATTTGAAGTAAATTGTGGATAAGATCTATTTACTTCAAGACATTTTGAAAAATTCCACATTGAACTGTGTATCAAACAATGGATTGACTTTTTAGGTCAAACCGAGTGGATTATTCAATTTTTATGAAAGAATTGAAGTTTGAATGGACTTCTTTAATTCAGACTCCAAAAGTCATGAACTTGACCTCAAAAGGTCAAAATGTATCTCTTATTCAATTTATAACCAACTTTATGCATAAAATACACAATGATTTAAGTGGTTTGACTTTTTAGGTCTTTTTATAAACAATTTTACACATCAATAAACGTCCTTCAATCCAGACATGAAAAGTCATCAATTTGACCTAAGAAAGGCAAACTGTATCTTCTTCAACTTATAACCAATTTATGCATCAAATACCCAAATTTTAGACACTTACTACGTTTCAGTTTCAACATGAAAAGTCATGAATCTAACCTAAAAGTCAACTAGTAAAATATTATCATATAATAATAAAATTTTAGAACAAAGAAAGACATTATTATATTATTCTTACCCATCCATTTCCGGCATTTGAATATCCATGAAACAAGCATCAAACGAATGAGGCGGATTTAATAATGAAATAGCTTTCCTTCCACTATCGACACACGCAACTTCCGCCCCGTATTTCTTTAAAGCGCCCGCAGCTACCCGAAGATTTACATTATTATCATCAACCACTAATATTTTCCTCCCGGCTAACAATTTTGATAAAGATAGCTTCGGGATTTCTCCATTTCTAGCACTATCTTTATTACCACCCATTGCCCGTTGTAACGAGCCCACCAACATATTCACCCTTAACGGTTTGGTTATTACAGGTGGAGAAGTACCATTAATTTGGCGCGACCCGCCGATCGAATTTGTTAGAAGAAATAATTTTGGGGGGATCTTATCTAAACTTCTTAACTTATAAACAAAAACTATTGAATGACTTAAATCTCGATCCCAAACTTCCTCTTCGATTAAGACCAGGTGGACTATTTGACTTACGTTGGTCAACATTGATAACATGCTGGTCAAACTAGGGACGATTTCGACATGCATTCCTAGCCTTTGGATCTGATATCTTGATACCTCAGCTCGTACGGGCCTCGGGTCAACGATGACGGTAAGCATGTTGCAAAACTGTGACTTTGACTTTGACCAACCGTTAATTTTCTGTTCATTCGGATTTGAAAAAACAGCAGTGAAAGTGAAAGTTGACCCGACTTTTGGGACGCTATTGAACCCGATCTCACCATTCATTAGATTGACCAAACATTTGCTGATGCTTAGACCGATACCTGTTCCTCCATGAATACGGGAAATCGAGGGGCCCACTTGCATAAAAGGTGTAAAGATTCTAGATTGTGCATCTAGAGGGATCCCGACACCTGTATCTTCAACTGATATGATTAAAGTTATGGATTCAGACAGGCCCACAGTTTGGCCCACGGGTCTAAACCCTTCCCAGCTTCGGTTTCTATCAGCTACTGGCAGTCCACTCAATGTGTCTTCCGATGACGATTCTGTTTCTACACGTATTGACTCCATAACTTCCTCAAGAAGGTGTACTGTAACAAAGATGTGCCCTTCCTCGGTGAACTATAGCCATCAAAACAACAATGTAAGTCAACTATTACTAGCATAATGTGACAATTTCAATTGTTTACCTAATGGGTCAATTTAGGTAATGTTTTCTCTAAGGGTCACATGGGTCAAATCAAAAAAGTAACTAAAAGAGAAATGGGTCAAACTGGTTGAAAGTCCTTCAAAGTGGATATTTTGAATGCAACTTCCTAAACCGGCTTATGAAACAAATTAAGTAAATACTTCTAATCATATTTGACGTATTAATTATTTTTAAAAAAGAATTGGAGAAAAAGCGTTGACCTGTTTTAGCTTGCACCAAGTTACTTTTTGTGACCTGTTACCTGGTCGTTTCAACCCATTCATGTGAAAGGGTCAATTTAGATCTTATTTTGTCGCTTAGGGGTCAAAGTGATAAAATTAAAATATCTACCTAAAAAGGTCAAACATGGTTTTTTTACCCAAAATATTGGATCATTATGCAAATAATAATTTTGGCAATCATAATTAACCTAGTGATTAATTATGGAAAATATAAGGAGTTGGCAGGTCAACCCAACCCGTTTTGACCAATTATATATCATATATCCTACCTTAATAGAGTTACCCATGAGATTTGTGATAATTTGACGAAATCGCCCTGGATCACCGATTAACGTTTCCGGAACCTTCTCAGATACATAGGCCGCCAACTGTCATCACCCAAAACAGCAAAAGGAATATAGGCCAAACCTCAATCAATTAAAACTCATTTCTAACAGAAAATACCATGTAAATATGCAAAATCGTTACCTCAATTCCTTTTTCTTGAGATTTCCCTGAAAATAAAGACAAAACATCATCCAAAATAGGCCGAAGCTCAAATCGAACAGCCTCAAGCTCGAGTTTTCCAGATTCGATTTTAGCCTGATCGAGAACAGCATTTATTAGTGAAACAAGAGCTTTTCCACTAGCTTGAGCTGTTCTAACATAATCTTGTTGTGTTACATCAAGAACGGTGTCCATAAGCATATCCAGCATCCCTTATTTTGAAAAAAAAACAAGAAAACCCAAGAATTAAATTTTGATAAAATTCAAGAAACTTTTAAGAAAGGGAAAGACGCACAAAAATGTACTAATGTTTACAAAATTTATCATTTGATCAACTTTTTTTGCTCAAATTGAGGTAATCTTGCTTTCAAGAATTACCAAAAAAAAAGGTTAAGTAACTTCAAAAAATTTATTAGAAGATTCAAATTTAACTAAAAAGCCCTTTTTTGCATGATCAGGTCCTAAACTTTATTAAAAGGACTTGTTTGTTAAATTTTAAAAGACTAAGGATATAATCATGCCAACATAAAATCCAAGGATTTATGTGTGAATTTATCAAAAGTCTATTGGACTTTGTTGACATTGCCCTAGAAATAATTAAGCAACAAAGTAGATTCCTTCAAATAATAATTTCCACATAGTTTGCCACCTCTTTGTGCATTTAACCCTTTAAAAAGTAATGAAATAACTTACCAAGAACACCATTCATAGGGGTTCTAATTTCATGGGAAACAGTAGCAAGGAACTACAGAAAATAGAAATGTAACAAAGATTTAGGATGGTTATTAATCAAGTAAACCTAGGACTAAAGTTAAGATTCAAAGTTTGGCTAAACGATAAATACCTGAGATTTCGCCAAGTCAGCATCCTCTGCATGTTTCTTGAGCTCTGACATCTCATGATAATCATCTTCAACTTTTGCTATTCTATTTACAGTTGCATGAAAGATATGCCCAACAAGCAAAGTAATCACAAAAACACCAAATGAAATAGATATTGCCAATATCTGCCACGGTGGTTTTTGTTTAAATCTGCATTACCAAAATAAAATTAATACTCCACAAGTCCAATTTTATATAAATGTGTGTATACTATATGAAAACAAATAGTCCTATAAAGTTTCATGATTAGCACAAGCACATATGTTACAAATCAAAATAAATCTTTAGCTAACAAACAAACGTACCCAGTAATATCCTACTCATAAAGTAGGGTCAGGGTTGAGATGAGGGCAAGCCTTACCTCTATCCCAGAAGATAGAGAGGTTGCTCCCGGTGAGACCCCCGACTCAAAGTAAATCTTTAGCTAAAATCCAAAAAAGATAGCATACTCCTCAAGGCAAAATATAACTCAGTGATTCTTGGAAAAGGGTACTTTGAGAAAAACTCATTTACTCGACCACTAGATCTTGAAAAAAGGGTTCATATTTATTACAAAAGGAGGATGATTATGTGTCATCATAGCATTTATAATGTGCACACGACACACGTGTAAATAGACGAATTATGGAGGTAATAATCACCTGCAACGCATCTCATGCTTTCTTGATGGGTCACCAAAGTTGAGAGGACTAATATGTTGCAAACCAGTGTCCAAAACATCGGTACCATACATACTAATAGGATTTGACATGTTAGTCGTATCAAAAACATTCACATAAATGGTTTGCTTGCTTGCAAGTTGTTGAAGTAACTTCTCCACCAATGATCTAATATCAAACACCCCACCAAGGTACCTGATCTTGACCAAAAGTCAATAATAAATTACCTGGTCACAGAAATTATCCCCTTTTTTTTCATAATCTATTGAAACCTAAATAAATTACCCCTCGGTTGCATTGATTCTTTCCTCTGGAGTAGCATTAGAAGGTAAGTCTCGGTTATAAACAGCAAAAGTCAAAATAACTCCGAGACGGTTTGACTTTATAAGATCCAAAGGAGCTGTTAGAACCCCTTTTCCTAATGCCCGTGCACGCAACACGTTTTCACGATCTTCCTGGTGATTACAAAGAAAACAAAAGATAATTAATTTCATTCATTTTTCTTTTTGTTTTTGTTTTCTCCATGAAATATGAAGATATTAATATACCTTTCCGGTCATCATATCAAGAGAAATTACATGAGCAACAGTATCTTGTGCAAAGATAACGGGGGCATATTCCGGTTGAATTGGTGTTGGCTCAAGTTCTTCAGGGTTGTATTTGTCTTTATTAACCGGGGTCATCTTCTTTATGGTCCATCCTTGTTGTTTCTCAAATTGTTCTCTTTCTGAATGAAGTACCCTCACTGCATATGCCACCCCACTTGTTAGTGGTCTCTCAAAAGCAGTTCTTTCTGTGTACTTTGCAAACGTCTCCTGTTAATTCCACAAATTTTGTCCAATTACTAACACTAATCCAAAAAAAATTAAATTGTCACACTATGAACCCTAATTCTACAAAGACAAAGTTAATCAAATTTGTTCATTTCCCTTACTTCAAAACAACAAAAAGAATTCCAAAGATTGAGTAACCGGAAAAACCCAATTGGATAAAGAACACGAATAAAAACTAAAAACAAAAAATTTCCATTTTAATAGAAAGAAAAACAGGGCACCAGTTTGATTGCTTAATTACACTAAATCGTCCGATGACGAACCCTAACTCCAAAAAGTAACCAAATTTATTCATTTCCATTTCTAAAAACAACAAAAAGACACAAAAGATTAAGCAACAGCCCCCCCCCCCCCCAACAGTTGGATTAGAACACAATTAAGCACTAGAACCAAAAAGTTACAATTTTTACACAAAAACAGAGTTGTACCTGATCAATTGCAGAAGGGTTTTTACCATGGTGGAAAGTTGAGATCAAAATAGACATAGCTTGAACATGATTCATACTAACATTAAACTGATCTTGAAGCATTCTAGCCCTTTCATCACACATGTTTGACAATGTTTCTTTCCTTTTCTCCAAAGCTTGAGATCTCAAATACCAAAAGATCCACAAAGCCATAATTGTACCAAATGCAATCCCCAAGATCAAAAGCCTCCTCCACCATGTTTTCTTAAGTTTTCTTGAATCAATATGCTGATAATAATGATGATGGATATTATAACTGTACCTTGAAAAGATCTCAACAAATTTCATCCAAAACATCCTCCCACTTTTATTTGGCTTCAATTCTACACTACTAATGAAGCAATTCATTGAGATCACTGATACAAATGAGCAACATAACATCAACAGAAGGTGTCCCACTTTTAAAACCAAATCCAATCAAATAAATAAAACTCATCCACAGAAGTAAACCAAGAGAATAGATTGAAACTTGTAGGTTCTCAAACAGTGTATATGTGTAGATATGAAAAGGGTTCCACTTAACAGCTGGTTTCTAAAGAATAAATACGTAAAAATTAAACTAAATTAAAACAATTAGAAGAATAAAATAAAAATAAAAATAAAAATGAAAAGGGAACAGGGAACCAACCATTTGTAAAACTGAAAACAGAGTGATTAACTGATTATTATTATTATTCTATCATATCAAAACCCTAATTTTGAGAAATTGAAATTGACAAGAACACACACACACAGTAGGTGTGAGAATCAAGATTTGAAAGTGGGAATATGGATTATGTTATCCTGTTTAATATCAACCTAAAGAATGATTCTTTAAAGTCTAATTAAAAATCAAGAAAATTAAAAACCCAGATAAGGAAGGAGGGTTTAACCCTAATTAATGAATTGGGGGTGGTGTAATTGTGAGATGAAAATTAACGAACGTGGGTAGTTATTTGAAGGGTTTGACTTGAGATCTTGAGTGACAGTAATCAATGAATGCAGAAGGAAAATGATCGAAGAGAGAGAGTGTGTGTGTAGAGTTGCAAAGCATCTGTAAAAGCCAAGATGAGAAGAATATGGTTGGAAAAATGTCCTATAGCACACCCCCTATTCTATCTATCTATCCATATCATCATCCATAATCAACTATTCCAAGTATTTAATTTTTTTTATGAGTTATTATATGTTTTATTAAAAGATATATTGATACATATGTTGATTTTATTAAAACACTACATGAAGTCATCATACGAGTTGTATAAACGCTAAAATATGTTATACAGCTTATATAGTATCTGTCAATGGTGTACATTTTCACATTAGTTGTTTTTGTGTCAATTAAAAAAGTTATATGACATTTATAAAAGGAAAGCACAACTCATACAATTTGTATAAGAAAAAATCATAATGCATATGACCAGTACAACATCTGCTGTGTAATTGTAATTTTATACCTTTGACTTCTTTATAATTATTATTACTTAAAATATGAAAACAAAATGGTATAACTTAATAAGTTTATTAACTATAATGAATTTCTATATTTTCTTTAATGATGTAAAACCTTTTAGAAAATACAAATATGATAGTGTAAATTTTTATATCGTTAACTAAAATTTATAGTGGGACACATGTCATTTCTAATGTATTCTTAGATGTTTTTTTTGACTTTCTTTCCTATTAAATAATTGTATTAAAATTTAAAAGAATATGTTTTTAAATTTTAAATATAAATATAATTATGGATACTTATCTGTACTATATAATAAATAAAGGTTTTTTACTGCCACGTGTCGCCTCCATATTCATTCTTATCATTTTTTTCTCACATCTCTCTCTTATTTTAATAATAATATATATTTAAATAAAATACTAATTATACTAATAAAACACATTTATTAAAACAAACTTTAAAATTTAATTATGTAACTTTTATTTCAATCAAATAGTAAATGAAAGTCAAATTAAATTAAATAATAATTAACTTATTTTCGAAACCCAATTATATATTAATTTTTACATTTTTTGAATGTGTTTCTATCCTTACTGTATACATGTAAATATATACATAAAGATTTAAAATTTTTATATATTAATATTTCTCACCCCGTGTGTAGACACGGGTCTAAACTAGTTATTTAATTATTGATAGTTATTATATCTTTAACCAAATGATTATTGGATTTTAATAATCTCTTACCAATTGGCCAATAATAATCTCAACTGAGAATATTCTTATCACCGGTCCCTACATTCGAACTATTTTTTTACATTGGACCCCCGTTAAAAAAACTTAACGCCGTTAGAGTTTATATGACGTGGATATCTGCAAACCGCCGAAAAGTCGAGCCAAGCAAGCAGTGGTCTCGTGGTGAATTTATATGAATTAATATTTATCAATTAAAGAAAAAAGTTTAATTCCCAGTTAAAAAATTGCTTTAAAATTAGCTTAATAGAATTTATTATTGTCACGACAAAATACATTTTTAAAGACATATTTTGACGAGTATGTTAACAAATTAAATGGTATTTTATTCAACTCGAGTTATACATGAGTTTTTAAAGACAAACATTTTATTACTAAAATTACATTTATTCAACCACTTTATTTGTTTTTTTGAATCTAAAATCATAAACTCAAGAACATACGTATAATATGTATTAATCTTTTAATCAATATCATGATTAATTATTATTAGTTAAAAACAATCTTAAAGGGGAATTCTTCTTTATTTTAATTTAGACCTAAAATAGTAAAATCAATCTCAAAGTGAAAATTCTCCAATATTTTTAATTTTTTATGTTTATTTTAGTTAAAGTGTAAGCTTTGTTAGATGGTATTACCAACTCCATGCTTTTATAATATTGTCAAGTATGAAAACCGCCAAACTTTTTAATATATACTTTTATAATATTTGTAATTTTACAATAAACGAGAATATTAAGTATCAAAGGACATTTGGACTAATGATGTCTTAGTATGTTATATGGCGTTCTTTTTTTAGAAGATTGTAGGTTTTAGTACTGCTATTGACAAGCAATGTATATCAGTTGTAGCTTTACAGTGTGTGAGTTTGTCGTTAAAAAATCTTACTACTCTAATAAATGATTATCTCTTCAGGACACGTTTTACTCTCTGGTTACTAATCATTTTTATTTCCCCGCCTCTCTCCTATTAAATATTAGATTATTTATTTCTCTCTCATATTAAATAATAATCTTTATATTAATAAATCTAATTACGCATACTTATTATTTAATTATAAATACTTATTATATTATCAATCAAATGAACTTAATATGAACTAACATTTATCAATTAAATTTAAAAATTAATACTCAGTTGAAAAAAAAATGTTTTAAAAATTAACTTAACAGACCTTATAACTGTCACGACAAATTACATTTTTTAAAAACATATTGTGACAAATGTGTTTGTTAACAAATTACATTATATTTTATTCAACCGATGTAATATACTTGTTTATTCAACCTGTGTATTACACGGGTTTTTAAAAATATAAAATTTTTATTACTAATATATAACATTTTATTTATTTAACACGTATAATATATAGGATTTTAACCTGGTATAAAATAAACCAAAATTTTGTAGTCATGATTCCACCCTACAAAAACACGCACTCATGCAGCCGATAGTAAAGTACTAATATACCCTTAAGACAATAAGAAAACAGCTATGAAGAGATGATGACTGATGAGTGTGAATGAATTAATAAGTAGTTGAAGATGAGGCCCCATGATGATGGTTACCTCTCACAAAAGTGGTATCATTTGCCCTCAATACCACAACAAAGAAATGCTTATAATGGCAACTGCCTCACACTTTCTGTCCTTATAAGGGGGTGTTTGGATTTACTTTTTAAACTACTTATTACCTTTTTTAAAAAGGTAATAAGTCAAAAGTTCATTTAGATAAATGGTGAAAAAGTCATTTTTAAAAGGGTGAAAAAGTTGTTTTAAAAAAGTAGATAATTCTTACTTTTGTAAAAAGTCAAAAGTAGTTTTTAATAAGTAATCCCAAACACCCCCTAAGTTTAATTTCCACAAACACACTTTAAACTCAATATATATAAATTTAAATACTTTTAGTATAAACATATAATAAAACCGGTTCCCTCTCCTTCAAAAGAAAAAAAACACAAGTTATGATTTGTAGTATAACATCTACATGTAATCGAGTTGGTTCTCACACTGGATAATATACGAGTTCAATGGTATCCTACGTATTGAGAAAAATATCACGCAACATAATGGACTTGAAACTATTTAGCGTGGGTTGGTTAAGGGTTCTCAAAACGAAACCTTTTGACAAGAAATAAAGTATTAAATTTAAAACCTTTTATAAGTTGAGTGCTTGTGATTTATTTGTTTTTTAGGTGGTCTATTAGTAGTCATGTGGTTGCTAAAATGAATTTTATTGCTAGTTCAATATGAGAAGCAACGTTCTACATAAAATCCAAAGATCATATGGATGGAGATCATCATCATCTTTAATAAGTTACAATGAAAACAATAGTGATAGCGAAATATGTTATTTTAGTTTTAATTTTAAAATGGCGCCCACAAGAAAACGTAGTTTATAACTTAAGTCGTTGCATCCACGTCAGCTTTGAATCCCTCTCTTTACAACATTGGCGAATAACAACCACCTCATATTTTGAAGTGTCACCGTGAACCCTCATGTTGACTATTTAAGTATAATTGGATTGACTTGTTATCAGATGAAACAAGTCAATATGTACGGAGTACAAACTTGTTTGAGATTATTATGATTTTAAGTATTTAAAAACCTAATTGATACTTAGGAGCCCTTCTCCCCCCAAACCTTGAACACGGAATTCTCAGTTTTTGGTCATTATCTCTGGTTCACAAAATCGCTCATACACACATATTCATCTTCTAATTTCTTAGTTTTATCTAGTTGGAAAATTCGAGAAAATAATCGAATTGTTTCAATCTGAAAGTAATTACACGACTCTCAGAATATCTAAATTACAATACTCGAATAGTACACCTCTCGTAACCTTTATTTTAAACTACAAAAAATATTAGGCTTTAATAACTAATAAGAGTTGAAAAGGTAACGCTATACTAAAAGTATACTGAGCAACTCATATTTATATTTGAGTTACCTTTTTAACGCTTTTGTAAATGATTTTTGGCAAATTGGATTTTTAATGATCCAAACGTATGTTAGTAGCTCTAAGCTCGAACGCAAGTTGATATTGGCTCAACTCATCTTGCTTATTGATACATGCCTAGTACGAGATCAACGATTCCTTAAGCCGGATTCAAGAGCTTGAGCTTTCAATCCATTTCCAGTAGATCAAATATTAAAGAAATTTTCTATTATTTGGGGAAATTAATATGATTATTAGACCAAAAACTAACGTTTTTATTTCACCTTTTAACGGTTTTTATACATGAAACCTATGACCAAATATGATTTTTTTTTTCAATTTGTGGTTTCAATAAAAAGTTAAAAACCGAACATAAAGATTGGCTTATTTGTATTGTGGTGTGAATTGGACCAGCCAACAAAGTGAGAGTTACCTTGTGGTGTTAAAAACCGAACATAAAGATTGGTTTACGTGGAAACCAACACATCTTTCCGTCAAACACGATATTAAGATTAAGGGACCCATACCATGACTTGTCAATAACTAATTTAAATTATAATTTTGTTGTCTATGGAAGAAAACCATATACATGGTTATTTAAACTTCTATTTAGTGTCTATGGAGAAATCGGAATGTGTTGATTTTCGATCAAAAACCTACCAATGTGGAAAAAGCCGTGGGTGACATAAAAGCTCTTGGTTTTCTATGGTTCAAGAATCGCTCCAAAGTTTAATCTCTTTAATATGAACAATGGTGTAACTTTGATTTAACTAATTTGGGTGTTTAATTGTCTAATTTTTTCTGTGGTGACTGTATTGTATCTTTGACTAATTTACTCTTAGCCTGTTTGTAATATAATTTTTGTTGGCCTTTCAAAAAAAAATTATAATTTTGTTTTTTTTATTAATTTTTTAACAAATAAATATTTTATATGTTTCAAACATCTATTTATGTCATTTTATATAAAACGACTTAGAATAATGTTATATGACCTAGTATAATCGTTTTACGACCAATAATTATTGTACTTGTGATGATCAATCAAGTTAGACATAAAACTAGATGAGACAGAATGAATGAATTGGGTAATGAATTGAACGTGTAGTGAAAAAGTATGTGTGGCTCGTAGCATTTTCTGTTATTTTTCTGTATAACCGATACTAAACATTGAAAAATTAAATGGTTGCCTCTAATGTGTAGCCTATATGATTTCAACAATGAGAGATGTGAGAATTGACCCGACAAAATTTCGAACACTTCTAAGGAACCTAATTAATCACAAAAATTTCTTGTGCGTTCTTGTATCCATCTAATTCGACCATCATTTGAGTAGACCACATGATGAACTTAATTCGCCTCTCATATGATGAGTCTAAAACGGATTAACTTGTGTTGGTCACATTTGAGAAAATGAAATGGTTGAGTCTGATGTCAAATTATAATCGACTAGTCGTTTATTACACGTTGATTTAAGTATAATTTTATCTTTTCTATTAATTAATCACTAATATTTTATATAATTATAAGAACTAATATGAAGTGGTTATGAGTTCTAGTCCAATAATAGACAAAGGTGTGAGTTAGCTTTTCTAATAATAATAATAAAATAACTATTTGAATATAATAATTTGATACACTTTTGATATGGATTAACTTGATCATAACTATAATAAATTTAAAAGAAAATAAAAACAGCAACATAAGTAGATAAAATAAATTTAAATGAAAATTTTTATATGAAGTAGAAAAGATGCATACGTATCAAGTTAATCTATTGTTTCTAGTGAGAAAGGAATCACTATAAAAAACACTTGTAATATGCTTATAAAATAACACCATTATTAAATATTTAAATATTAAAGATAGTGCCCAACTCGTTGCTTTTTTGCGCCATGTGATGCGTGGGGGACTGCACGTGTGGCGGTATGGCATTGGTCAATTTTATTTTATTATAATTAAAGCATGACCTTATTACCTAGTTTTATTATATACTCTCATTTTTAAAAGGAATATATGAGTGACCTTTTCTTTTGTTTTAAGGGTGGTGGGGGTCGACTTGGGTTGGGGGCTCGGGTTAAGTCGGGTAAGCGGTGACATTGTCGTAACATTTGCAGATAGTGGTTTCAGGTTCATTTGGGTTCATTTCACGAGTTATACAACCTGAGTATTTTGTTGCTAGAAATTTAAAGGTTGGGGTAGTAGGAGTTTACGGGTTCATGGGTTTCATCCTTTATGAGGTACAGTTTAGGGTAAAAATGACATGAAAAATTTCTATTGGTTTAGAACTATGATAGTTTAAGGTTAAAGGGGTGGAACCCTAAACTATAATTGAAGTTGGATTGTATTAACATGGTTATATTGCAAATATGATGGATAAAATATTAGAAGTTAGAAAAAAAAATTACACATTTTTTTGTCCAAATGATACTTGCATAGGTATCTTGATCGAGTTTTTCTCTTACCTATTTGAACGAGAAATTAGTTGCGTTTGTTTTAAGTTATTCTGTTATGAATACAAAGTCTATTAGTTTGAGTCGAGTAAGAAAACAAAATCATATGTAACAAGACTAGCTTGATTAGGAGTGAAATTAGGGGAGGGTTAAGATACTCTATTGATCCTCCGGTCACCAGAGTTTATCCATATGTTTATAAATAACTTTTGTGTATTTTTTAAAAAGAAAAACATAAGTTAGACCCTTTAGTCATAATATGAATAGAAGAGAATATTGCGATGACCCTCCGATTAAGAAATTATGATTCCGTCACTACCCTTAATTTATCAATTATCAGCATTGGAATTATGCAAATAAAAAAATGTCTTTTTTACGATGCAGATGAAAAATCATGATTTCATGCTTATATTTTAACCAGACATATTTAAAATATGACCTAGCATGTTTAAACTATGAAATATACATGTATTAAGTGTAATAACCCTAGAAAATATAAATAATAGTTAATTATATTTAAAAAAATACAAAAATCATTTTAAAAGGAATAAAATATATTTGAAAATAATTACGCGTTTCATTCCTGGAGTGATGTGAAGAATAATGTTTTAAAAGCTTAAAATGCATTATTCCTTTTAAATCGTGTTTAAAAAAACATTATTCCCTTTAATTAATTCCTTTCCTTCACTAAATCGCTATCATAAGTAATTTAAACAATTTATAATACCGTTTGTTGATGTCATCCCAATTGCCGTCTTGACCATGGCCCTCGCCATTCGATAATTGCCACGTGGAGGTACTCGAATGGAGGAATTTAAAGTTGGTGTAGGATGTAGCTATGCATTGAAATTTTGCAATTTCATTCAAAATTTAATATTTCATATTAAATTGATTAATAGTCTTCAACTCTTAATTTTTTTTTAACGGTAATCTTCATTAGAAACAAGCACCGGTTCAAAACAGATCGAGCAAGAAAAAACAAAACACCATTACATACTTACAAATTTACACCAGCTTTCCCATAAAAGATCCTTATTTTTATATCTAGATGAAAACCAAAGAAACCCCACTGCTTTTATTTGACTGATGATGTTCGCATGTCTTATCGACTTGCCGGAAAAAATGAAGTCATTCCTCGCTTTCCACAGACTCCAACACCCAATTATGATAATACCGTGCGAAAAGGCGTAAATGAAGGGAACCTTAAAACACGAACTAATGTGTTGCCAAACGGTAGCCACGGTGATACATGAGATGAAGATATGCTCCGCCGTTTCTTCTCCCTCACAACAAAAGGGGCACTTCGTGTCACTAACTTGAATACTTCTTCTCCTCAGCGCCATCATAGTCAGGATCTTTTCCATCTCAGCCCGCCACGCAAGGATGTTACACTTCATCGGGACCCATCTACACCATTTCATCACAAACCTTTGGCTCGCATCCGAATCACTCGATTGCAGCCTCCTCACATTGCTAACCGAGAACTCTCCGGACGAAGCCGCAGTCCAGCGCCAGTGGTCCGAAGTATCCCGAAGATTGACCTCGGTAACCAGGGCCAAAAGTTGATGCAGATCGCTAATTTCCGACGTAGTCACAGGAGGTCTCTTTCAAACCAGGCCCACCCGCTGATTCACGTCTCTGCCCCTCACCCTATCGTATACTTTACATCTTTTCGCAGCCTCGAGACATAACAAGGATGGGAATTTGAACTGAAGGGGTTCGTCGACAATCCAGGGATCCAACCAAAAAGCCACCTCTTTCCCGTTCCCGACAATGCCTTTAAAATAGTAGCGAATAGGAGACCCACTCACCACCATTTTAGTAACTCTTCATGGTTTGCTAAATTATGGTTTTGGCCCTTAACTTTAAGAAATTATGAATTTAAATCAGTAGTTTAATTACAGATTCTTGACAAGGATGGTCCCTAAATTTGATGTTTGTTAAAAAAAATTATTAATTCTTTTAAATAGACAAAATTTCAGAAAACGTCGTTTACGTTTATATATACTTGAAAGTTTCATTTTATATCTTCAAAAATCATGCTAAACGTCCTTTAAGTTTAAGGTCTATAACACTTTATGTCCTTTAACCTAACATGCGCTAATTTTTCTATTAAATGTAATGTAAAATACTAAACCGCCCTTGCTAATAAAAGAACAAATACGACAAATATGTTGATTTACAACGACTATTTATATAAACAAGTAAACCCTAGCACTCGTTTCCCTTTATATTTATCACTCCACTCCTTCCATTGAATTTCTATAAGGAAACATTAAAGTTCGCAAATCAATGTATCTTGGTGTTCTTAAACCCTAGTTCAATCATGGTGACATTCTCAGTATAAACGATATCAATATGACAAATTTTAGCTCCGCTAGCAAATGCTTCAAGCTTTTCTGTTACACAATCATCAAATCGTAACACCCGACCCGGATTTCAACTTTAGAAACGGACCGGTTTCAAACAAAAGGATAATAACTTAGTAACTTTTCACCATTTTTTTTGTTTTTCGTTTTTAACTAGTTTTATATATATTTTTTAACAATAATGTATATTTAAATTAAGTAACATACTTTACCAAGATACTAGGTCAAGTATTACAGAAACATAACATATCAATTTGAGACCAACTAGTTTTATATGATTCATTCAAAATCATGGTCTATTAGTTATTAATTGAACCCCATAAAAGTGACGGTTCCTTATTTCCAAAACACAAGCATTTAGTAATTTATTTTATAGGAAAAACATTATGTGTAATATAAGGTTATCTTTACAATATTCAAGGTGGGGTTCACGAACCCATTTAAAATCTCCTATAATATATAGGGAATTAATCCACGTGGGAAAATTATTTTTAAATGTAATGTTGTTTTCTTCTTTATATTTTGGTTTTTTTTAACCTAACCTTTATTAAAACATTCCGCCTAACTTGTGAGTACTTTTACATTAAGTTTTGATGCTCAACTAGCATTATTATATCATATGATTTGAGGAATAAAAAAAATGGTTAGTAAACATCCCTATCTACTCATTAGTATTTTATTCTATTTCACAACATTAATGAAAATATTAATTAGGGTTTTTAATATCTTGAATGTCACTTATACTTTGGCCACAACGTTTTACATTACCTCGTTAGTTTTTTTTTAACGGCAATTTGGATCACTGACGGGCCACTGACCCACCCGATCATCTCCACCCCCATAGGAGGAAACCTATCATAGGTGAGAAAACCCCCTGGCCTAACTTGAACCCTTTTTTTTGTTACAAGTGGGACTTGAACCCAAAACCTCCCTATTTGTGAAGTCTTGGTAATACACCTTTGTTACACTAGACTAAGCTAGTGGTTGTATTACCCCATTAGTTAGCAGGGGTATTTGTGTGACATCGTAAATCTCTATAGAAAGTTTTTCCGTTAATAAAAAAACATTAGTTAGTATTCTTGGTTATTGAGTTTTGAAATAAAGATTGGTTGATAGCAGGGGGTAGAGAGCCACCTTAAAAAGGATAACCATCTTTAACTTTATTTGAGGTCATTGGTTCGAAGATTTCTCGAACGAATTCTTTTTTTCCTTTTTAAATCCTAACTGAACCTACAACTCTTGTTCTTTTTGCCCCTTCTCCCCCTTCTAATGTTTTTCCACTGTTCGCAATCCGTAGCCAAAATCAGCCACCACCATCGATTTGAATTTTAATTACGATATAAAAGATACTTTTACTATATATTTTTGAGAGTTAATTACACATATAGTTCATTTGGTTTGTGAAAAATAACAAGTTTAAGCACTAAAGGTTTAAAGCAACAGATTTGGGTTTTATGTTCTCATTTTTTAACGAGTTGAGGTATTAAGACTAACTTCTGTTAAGTTTGAGTAAATGACTAAAATAACATTTGCGAAAAGTAACATGTTTAGGTATTAAGAGTTTAAAGTAAAATGATATTTTGGTCAATTCACCCCAAGTTAGTTAATGGAAGTTAGACTTAAAACTCAAACTCGTTACAAAACTGAAAGCATAAGTTCAGACCTGTTATTTTAAACCCTTAATACTCGACCATGTTACTTTTTACAAACCATGAAGACTATCTGTGTAATTAGCTCTATCTTTGATTATGATATAAAGATGTATTTGCTTCTGTTGGTCCACAATATTGTTCACTGCCTAAAGGTCTTAAGGTTTACTCGAATTTAATTCTCTAGTTGAAAATGTTATTATAAAATTGTTTTTTTTTTCAATTTAGGATTGATATGTTTTAGTTGTGAAGGCTACCATGCATTCATGTCATTGCCTTTCTTTTAGTGTACCCATATACTCGTAGGAAGATGTGAGATTTCTCATCCATCCCTTGTATCCAATCAAAGTTTTCTTGGTGTATTTGTGTTAGTAGATGATAATTATTATTTAATTAATATAAAATAACACCATATGTGGCAATAAATTTATAAAACTTCTCTCTCTCTCTCTTTAAGTCAAGATTTGTGTAACTTCAAATATAAAATAACATACCCATTTTACACATTTATAAATTACATATCTTATATAACTAATTAATTATATCATGTGTACTGTTAATAACTAAATAGTTAATTACATATAATTGTTAGATTTAATGGAAATATACCTCAATATCAAATTTGAATTAACATTATTGTTTTTGCAGGATGAAGAGAGTATTGGGACTATTGTATAGTTTAAGAACATTGCAAGTGGCGTAAGGGCAGCAAATTTTGATTCCACCATTACCCCCACTTAGAAATGATTAAGAATAAACTTGTATTTAACAAATGTTTAATTACACCAACTAATTTAATTCAAATTTTGTACCCTTTTGGTTAAACACTTGAATGTCGTTATGTGCTTGAAAACACACATATCACGTTGGTATATCACCCGTTTATGGATGCATATTTTGACATTGTCTCGTTTTTTGATAACGTGTTATTTAAAACAATATATAATATCCGAAAAATAAAATAGTTAACAAAATAAGAAATCACAAAGGACCGGATGTCAATTCTTGAGATGGGGCAATAATGGAAAGGGGTGAATAGTGATGTTTATTTTCTTATAAATTTATACTAGGTTAAAATCTCGTATATTATACGGGTTGAATAAATAAAATGTTATATACTTAGTAATAAAAAATTTATATTTTTAAAAACCTGTATAATACACGGGTTGAATAAACCGGTATATTATATCGGTTGAACTGTTTATAATTAAACTAGGTTAGTTCCCGTGTATTACACGGTTAATGAAAAGAAACATATATTATTAATAAGTGTCTAAATAAGAATTACTTTACATAGTGAAAAAAAAATTACAATTACATTCATAAAACCAAATTACATAAGGTAAATTTTTTAGATTCTAGAAAGTTGATTTTGATTAATTGTTATTTGCTTAACAAAGATAAGTTGTTAATTTTTTAAAAAAAATGTCAATTTAATTCTCTAATTATAGTAAATTTGCGATAGTTAATTTATTGATTTTGTTATAATTTAAATAATACAAAGTTTAAAATTTTCAAATCAAACGGTTTTTAAGTTCTAGTAAAATAATATTAAATAATTATATTTGTTAAGCATTTATAATTTGTGAGAGGTTTAAAATCTTAAATTATAATTAAACTTTAGGGGAAAAAACTATTTTACAAAAACCTTTATTTATTAGGAAGTATAGATTAATATTTTTCTTTAATTAGTTATATTTTAAATTCTTATTATATATTCTTATTTAATATAATTATTATTCTTCTTTAATAATATATTTATAATATCATTATTATTTAATAAGATATAGGTGCATTTATTAAGAGAGAGAGACGAAAAAACCAATGTGAGGAGACATGAGGGAGTGACATGTGTCAATCCAAAACCTTTATTTATTAGTATATATAGATAATAAGTATCCGTAATTAGATTTATATTAAAAATCTAAAAATAAATTCTTTTAATATCATTATTCAATATGAGAGAGAGAGCCGGGAAAAAAATGATACAGATAAACCAGAAAATGACACTTGTCTATAGAATTTTATTTATTAATATAAATATTATTATTTAATAGGAGAGAGAAACATCAAAATTAATATTTAATAGGAGGGAGAGGCGGGAAAATAAAAATAAGAAGTAACCAGAGAGTGACATGTGTCCTCCATAATTTTCCTTTATTATATAGTATAGATAGGGGGCCAAACATGAAAGCAACTGCCCATCTTGAGGCTAAGTACATTTTGCTTTAAATAGATAGGGATTACTTGTAGCATCATCAATAATATGGCAAAATTGTCATTTTCAAATAATTGTGTACGGGCTATAAATGGTGCAAACAATAAAAGTAAATAAAGAATCAGATTACTTGTGGGATGGTGTGGAACTCTAATGTTGATTTTAATATTTTTGGCATGTTTTTATCATTTAAGTTCTTAAATATTTTATAAAATGCACATTTGAATCTGTAAAAGATATCTATAAACTATTGATCACTTGCATTATAATGCGATCTTGTGTCTAAATTTGGATTTGAACACACACAAATAATTAAAGAAATAATTGTTGCAAAACAACATAATATTAAGAAGAAAAGAGTAATGATTGAGAGTTTTGATAGCCAAATTAAGTGTATTTATAACACTCATCATTGGTTATCAACTTAATGAAAAAATAATATTTTTTTTATGATCATACGTGTTTTAGTGGCATTTTATGTTTGTTTACTATGATCCATGGACGACGAGGGAAATTAACTTGTAGCATTGTTAATGGAGAGAATGAGATGTGGGATGTTGAACCAAGTTTTAACTATAAACTTGAAAATTTTGATATTTAGTTAAATTATAGTGACGAAGATTAAGATGCAGTTGTTTGTGAATGCTCTAGACACTTACAAAAATATAGTGATTTATGAAAATGGATCTCTATATTTAGAGAAACTATATTTACTAACTATAAAATTTAAAAATAGAGATGAAGAAATATAAGAAAACTTTAAATCATAAATATGGAGAAGGATATAGGCATCCCGGTGTAAATGCTTCAAAATCACTCCCAGCCCAATCCGTATCCCTAACATTACACTCAAATTTTAACAAAATCACTTAAAAATATTACAACCCAATCCCTATCCCCATAACCATAACTCACCCCCATATTTTTAAGGGAGTAAAGTAGTCCCTCATACTTGAGGACTCATTATTTATTCCTACTTCTATTATTTTATATTTTTATAAAGGATAGAAAAAGGAAAAAAATAGAATAAAAAATAATTTTTAATTAAATAAAGATAAATATGGAGAATGTGATGCAGGAAATTTAAAAAAAAAGAGAAATAAATGTAGAAAATAATATTTTTGGTTAAATTTTAAGGACAAGAAGAATGGACAATGATCTAGCCTCTAACTATTTGGTTTATTAATTGGGCCGATAATACATGAGTGTTAGGGTTTGACCTCGGCTCGGGCTAGCCATTTGAATTCAAAAACGACAATTCAAGTTTATTGGGCATTTGGGCCTAATCCTATTGACTAATACATTAAGTAGGCTCAGGATTCATGAGTATTGGACTAAACCTTTAGCAAGCCATTTTTAGTCCAAAAACAAGTATTCAAATTTGTTGGGCCTGTCCACTTCCTAGTTCCTAGGCTAATACTAATTACTAATTTACTATGAGCTTTTATTAGTGTCTTAATATGAAACTAAAGTTTTTATTTTGATTTAATTTGAGAAAAAAATATTTTGTAATTATATTTATATTATAATACCATGTGAGACAATATTTTACCTTACACCCATAAAAATATAAACATATGAACAACTTTATATACTTATTTTATGTTTATGTATCATCATAAATATCCTTATTCTAATAAACGATTCCAAAAATGTCACGTGTCATTACCAAATTTCTTCTCATTAAAATCCTCTAATTTTCTCTATTTTAAGTAAGTTTGAATTTTGAAATTTAATTATCTTAATGTTTTTATTTTTTTAAAAAAATAATATAAAATTTGAATTCTAATTATTACTTAATTAAGAAACAAAGAATTTTATTTTTTACACATTATTGTATTTTATTTTTTTATTAAACAACTCCATGTAATACATGGGTATATAACCTAGTCTTGTAATATACAAACTAAATCCAGTTTTTAAGAAACTAAAATGAATACTTCAAAATAAAGTTAATAAAAAAGTAGACACACAGAAAAAGAAAATTAAATATGCTTAGAAAATAATTATTTTATGATTTTCGTCTATAAATAAAAAAGTAAAGTTGGTCATGTTTCTATATTCTAATATATTATGATGACTAGCTTTAACCCCGTGTGTTACACGGGGTGAAACGTTAAGATTATATTGATAAATATTTTAACAACTCTTTTATACAAATTTGATATTGTATTTGTAACCTTTTCATTTTGTTATATGTTAAGATTATACGGATGAGAGTAATCAAAACATCAAAAAATACATGAAATTACATTTCATAATAGCATGATTGTTACATTACCTAAACCATTTTTTCTTCAATATTTCTACCATGACTGGAATACCGACACTTAAAACTAATTTATGGTTTGACAAACCTGAAATTACATTTCATAATAGCATGGCTGTTACATTATCGTTTTTTAAATTCAAAATTTTAAAAATTTCAATCCTTGATATTTTGACACGATTAAATTTAAAATTAAAAAATTAAATATGAAAAAAATTAAAACTAATAAATTAGAACTGAAACTTGTAAACATGATTTAAAAAATTAAAGTTTAAAATATAATACACTTTTAAAAATAAATGTTTGTAAGTTTCTTAATTTTATTAAAACCTAAGTATTAAAATTTATAAATCAAAATAAAAAAATTATTTATAAATATCAAATTAAAAAAAACTACTATTTAAATATCAGTAAACTTTATTTTAACACATATTTATTTAGATCTCCTATTTTTTAATTCTTGATTTTTTTTTAAATATTAACTTTTGATGATAATTTAAAAAAAAAGATGTGAGCCAATGATAATAATGATAAATTGAGTTGGTAAAATATTTATTTATGTAATTTTCCAAAAAAAAGGCTAAATATGAAAGTATTAAATGAAGGATATAAATGTGGTTTTAGGTGAAAAATTTGTGAGATGTAATGTGGTGATGTCAAGTGACAAAAACATTTAGTTATTAGAAGAGGGATACACGAACAAAAAGTAGATACATGAAATAGTTTTACGTAGGTAAAACCTTATCTGCATGGAAACTAACGTATAAATGTACTAAGAAAATAATTATTGTGATGATTTTCTCTTTAATCCGGTGACTAAAAGCTCGAGATATAACTTTGCTTGAGATCAAATGAATAACAAATTTTAACGAGTAAAAACAGATGACATTATTTATCATTACGATAACAATAAAATATGATGTTTTAAATCTAACACGACACGACACGACACGATACGTCAATCTTTTTTCTTAATGGGCTAACCATGCCTAGATAGTAGATACCCAAGTTCAAGCTATGAGTTAAAGTTAACCATGGTTGGGTTAGGGTTAAGATGCAAAATTTTAAGGGTACATATATTGCGACACTTGGGCAATTTTTATTCTTTGATGTTTGTGTGAGTAAAAAGGGGCTAAAACACAGAATATTTCATCTCGGTGATGGAGGCTTGTAGATGATGATGATGCTCTGCTGCTAATTGAAATTCAACAAACGTTTCCGCTTAAGGTCCGTTTTCACTCTCATTTCTGCTATCTGCATGTCGATTTGTTTTCTGATTTTGATTCAATTGCTAGTTGTTAGGGTTTCTGTAACATCTTATACGGTTATGATCGATGCTTCGCGAGCTAATTTCGATGTTATAAGTCTTCGTGGATCAGCGATTAAACCCTAGCTTCGTCTGAAGTTGAGCGGTTTTATGATTTTTACTATTTTGAATGCTACTAGCTGGTGTGTTTATCGTTTTCGTGATTAGTTTATCGAAATTGTTATTGGTGATTTCCGTTCTCTCATCATTTTGATAACTGAAAGAGGTGAGGGATTTAAGGTAGTTTTTTAGTGTATTGAACACAAGGTCTAAGATCTGGTTTGAAGTTGATTTATCAGGAACTTCAAAGAAGTTTTTCTGTAAATCCAATTCTGATCCATGGAATTGAAGTCATTAAACACTCATATCTTGTGGAATGAATGTATATGATTTTGATGCTCTTAGTTTCTATATGTTATACTTAGAAGTTACAACTCGTGAGGCATTAATTCCTCTAATGTGATTTGAGCTTATTCTTTAGATTATTAACTGAAAATGTTCTTTGTCTGCACTAACTTCATTATGATTATGGTACAATCTTGGTGTTAGAAGGCGATTGGCGCTCCCAGGCTTTTGATCCAAAAATATGACACGTATGTGTGGCGTTCTTTACTAAAAAAATGCTAAAAGGTTATTTTATAGATAATATTTTAACTTGTTTACTTTTAAATACTAAAATATAAGATATTAAAAGAAATAAATAAATACAAAAAATGCTCTAGGTACATCTAAAGAGCTTTATGTACAACTAAAAGAAGCCTTGCTCTAGCTACTAACTAGGTACAAGCTTATAATACAATATTTTAAAACAAATCAGCAATAAGTGGACATATAAACAGAAGAGTAATGGTCTAATTTGTTCAAATACTGGTGAACTACATAAGTTATCGCATCAGACTGCATCAGCCGCCTCTCATGCGCCTTATGGAATCGCATCGCATCAACTACAACGATGCGTTTTTATCATCGTATCATGCGACCCGCCTGATGCAAGCACCAAGGGTACAATTGATGTGTACAATAGGAGTAGCTAATTCAAATGTTACAGGTGATAACATATTATGATCCTTGATTTTACATTTTATCTCTGTTATTTGCATTAGTTGGTGCTGAAGTTGAAGAATATTTGCAACATTTTATTACAATGGTCGTTAGCTTCTAGCTTTACTTTGAATGTATAATTAGGACATTCGTGAATTAATTTGTCCGAGTTAGGTAGTTAGTTTAATGCCCTAGCTGGATCATGATACTATAACTAGGTTGAAGATGCATCATTGATAAGTTATTTTACTAATACATATAATCACAGATCATAATGCTTAATGCTTTACTCATTTCAATAATAATGCTTCCAGTTGCATGTTATCCAGATAAGGGGTTTTTGGGATTGTTTATTTAAAAAACTTATTGTGACGACCAGCCTAAAGTATGGATGATGGATCAAAAGGCTCGGAAGCCTTTGAGGAAGAATCTAGAGTTCTCATGAAACTTTATGGATAGTTCTTTGGAATGGGCTGGGGAACTGCTTGGAAATTTATGGAGACTTCCTTGGAAGTCTATAGAATAGTGTAAATCAGTCTTGTGCAGAACAAGTTCAATCCAGAATAGAAAGATTCTAGAATACCATCATTAGTTAGGAAACTCTAGAAGAGTTAGTTAAGTAATAAATCCCAAACGCCTCCTAATTTATTCTGTTGGTTTTCTTCTTCCCCTTATACAGGCTTAAATGCATTTTAATTGATACACACTCTACATATAGATACATATATTATTAAGTAATTAACTATTCGTAAGCCCCACTTTCCCCTTTACACCAGGGTGGGGTAAATTTTAATTTGTCTGAAACTTTTACCTTCTTTCACACATTTGAGTTTTCAAAACATAATAACAGCTGCATTTATCTTAAGTTGTCTACATGGTAAAAACTAAAAATTATGGTTTTGAAATATTGTAGGGTTTAAGAAAAATAATTGAAATGCCCATATTAGGTTCTTAATTTAATGAAAGTAATCTGATTATTCTTATTATGTTATGAAGGATGCAATTATGCATTGGGGTGTGAAAAATCATCTGAATCACACATTTTTCATTTCTACTAGAAAGTTTCTCTGAACTGCAGTTGCTGCATGCATCTATACATGCTATAGGGGTGGTCACAGTCCGGTTCGGCCGATTTGACGAAAATTTTGGGTCTGACACCGCTAACTATGGTTTCGGAGAACGACAAACCAAACCGGCCAGGTTGGGTCGTCGGCCGAACCGGTCGGTTTTACCGGTTTGGCGGTTTCACAGTTTGGTTTAGTTTGACGTTTTGAATCAATTTTTTTTTTCAAATGCGTTGTGATTCCATCATGCGTTAAACTCGCCAAACCATGAACCGAACCGTCTGGATCTCAAACCGGCCAACTTGTTTTGCTTTAGGCTCTTGGTTTTAAAAGGCGCGCATAATGCGCTGAAGAGAACGCATCACCACACTTGATGCGTTGCAATTCCTTGATGCACGGATTTTGGCATAATGTGGCCCCTCGCATGTTGCGCGCAACGCCGCAATATGAAATGTTTTTGGATTTTTCAAGTTAATTCCTCTCGGTTCTTCTTCTTCAATGATCAGTTACTTTTCCAAGTTTAAAGTCTCTATCTTTATCATGATGCGTGGTGTTTTTGTTGTTCGCTTGTTTGAATTTTGATAACCTGCTGTTTCTGTTGTTTGATAATATGATGTTTCTTTTGTTCACTTGTTTCATAATCTGCTGTTTTTTGTTGTTTGATAACCTATATTGTTTGATTCACATGTTTGATTATTTGCTACTTTATGTTGTTCTTCTCATTTCAGAAATCACAATGGCTTATAAGTATGTTTAAATTTAAAGTTTGTTACGACTTATAAGTCTCTTTTTTATGCTTAAATATGTCTTATAAGTATGTTTTAATGTTCAAGTATTAACAATATAAACTTTTTTAGTATTTATTTAATAATGAACCCATCGCATACGTGATGCGCGCGTAGTATGCATTGCGCATCGGATTTTTGGACCAAAACGCATCGGAGCTCACCGCGTTTAAAAACCAAGTTTAGGCGTAAGGCGCTTTGGTCGGTTTCAACGGTTTATGAACACCCCTAATACATATTGACATACATACATTTTTGCTATATATAGTCACACACATGCGTATATGTGTGTGTGTAAGTGTGAGAAGACATTGATCCACCAAATTTGTAAGTGTGATTGATTCACAATATTTTATGCTTGAACATCCTTTTTTATTTGGTCCTGATCCCATATATTATTCAAAATTGTGAATCATATTTACACATTGTAACCGTTCCAAATGTAAAATTGTGAATCGAAGTGATATAGTGAATCAATGCCTTCTGGCCCTTCTCATAGCTTCTCATGATAAAAAAGGTTTTTCACCGAATCCGGATCTTATGTATTGTGTATGTGTGTATGCATGTACATGTATGTAAGCATGCACATGTGTATAGATTACCATAATCTTTAATCCCAGATTCTGATTTAGCACAATTTGTATTACTTTGAAGGTTGAATGGAGAAGCACAAAAGGGGCCAAGTCAATTAAATATATAATCTTCGGGCTGACCTGGCATAAATATTATTCTTTTTCAAGTGGTAAAAAATGGAATGCAATAGAGATGAAGCTAAAAGAGCGAAGGAAATTGCTGAGATTAAGTTTTCTACAAAAGACGTTACAGGGGCTAAAAAATTTGCTTTGAAGGCCCAAAATTTGTATCCTGAGCTTGATGGTATTTCTCAATTGCTAGCAACTTTGGATATTTATATTGCTGCAGAAAATAAAATAAATAACGAGTCAGATTTTTACGGGATACTTGGCGTAAGCCCATCGGCTGATGATGATACTGTGAGGAAGCATTACAGAAAACTAGCTTTATTTCTTCATCCTGATAAGAACAAATCTGTAGGGGCAGATGGGGCATTTAAGTATATTTCTGAAGCATGGAGTTTGCTTTCTGATAAAACCAAAAGAAGCGCTTATGATCAGAGGTGGAAAATCACAACCCAAAATGGCGGCACATCGGCAGCACCGCCAGCTGGACAGAACGGTTTTTACAATTTTACAAGAAGTACAACTGCTGGAGCGAAGGGTACAAGTAGTAACCCGAAAGATCATAAACAAAAAATTCAGAAGACATTCTGGACTGTATGTCATGGATGTAAAATGCAGTATGAGTATTTAAGAATGTATTTACATCAAAATCTTTTGTGCCCTAACTGCCATGAACCATTTTTAGCAATGGAAACCGCTCCACCATTTACCAAAGTTTATACTAAAGGTTTCAAAAGTCAAAAGGTCAAAAACGCATCCAACACCGGAAAGCACAGGTCAACAAATCAAAGCTTTCAGTGGGCCCCGTTTTCAAAAACCAGTAGTCCTGCATCTTCTTCTCAAGCTGCAACCATGGTCCAACTGGCTTACGAGAAAGTCAAAAGAGAAAGAGAAGAAGCTCAAGCAGCCATTAAAAAGGAGGAAGCTTTAAAAAGGAAAAAGATTTCAAAAAGAGCATACAAGTATTCGTTATCCGGGATTTTTAATTCTGTGAAGAAAAACCCAGAAGATATCGACACCGTTAAAGGGGTGTCGGATAGCGATACTCAATCTCGATTAGTTAAAAAGGCGAGAAATGAAATCAGGAGGAAACTGCATGAATGGAAATCCGGAACTGGTAAACCTGTGGTCAATTGTAACGAACAAAAAGAAGAAGAAATACGGGTTGACTTTGTAAATGAAAAGTCAAAGAAGAATGCAATCGAGCCACTTGTAATCGATGTTCCGGATCCCGATTTTCATAATTTTGACCGGGAAAGATGCGAAACGTGTTTCAAAGAAGGCCAAGTATGGGCTGCATATGATGATGATGATGGTATGCCAAGGCATTATGCCATGATCCAAGAAGTCAACTCGGTTGACCCGTTTAAGATAAAGGTACGCTGGCTTAATTTCCAAACCAACAACGAGTTGGATTTAATATTCGGATTCTCAAAACCATTTGGTTTTGGTGAGTTTAGAACCGGAAAACACGAGAAAGTTTCGGTCCCTAATTGTTTTTCACACAAGGTTAACTTTACAAAAACAGAAAACGGGTTTTTACAAATTTACCCTCGGAAAGGAGATGTTTGGGCTTTATATAGAAACTGGTCTCCAGAATGGAATGATGAAACACCAAATGAAGTAAAACATAAATACGAAATCGTCGATGTTGACGAGTATGATGAAGAATCAGGTTACACGGTTACTCAACTTGTGAAAGTTGCGGGTTTTAAAACGGTTTTTCACAGGCAGATAAACCCTAAGGAATCAAGGGTAATCCCGGAAAGTGAAATATTTCGGTTTTCTCATCAAATTCCTTCTTACTTGTTAACGGGCCAAGAATCGGTCAACTCTCCCAAAGGTTGTCGCGAACTCGACCCTGCAGCTACCCCTGATGAGTTTCTTCAAGTTATAGGGGATCTACAAGAACCCGAAAACATAGATAACGACGATGACGGCGGCAATGATGAGTCAGCAGTTTTAGCAGATGTTAAGTAGTGAATGTGGAAGTTTTGTGAGGTGAGATTTGCAGAATTGCATTGATAGATAGATGAAGAAGATGGTGTTGAAGAGAGTAGAAGGATGTAAGAGGTTAGTGTGCATTAAGCAGTTGGACACTGTGCATAAAAGTTTGTCCGGTAACTGCTGCAGTTCATTTATTATACTGGATATAGTCCTCAAATATGTTGTGATTTCAATTACCTGAAGAACTGTAACATTGTTACTTTTGACTTTGTGATTCGGGGTCAAAATGTCAGCGATGGATACAGAATGGATGGATATTATTAGTATTTTAGGTTTATTTAATCTCATTTTATGAAATTTAGTTGTTTAGCAGTTCTGTTCTGATAATTATTTAGATAATTAGTTTTATACAACTTTATAAAAATTAAATTATCATATTTATCTATTCGAAACGCTCCAAATTTCAAGTTATTACCACTAGGCGGTTCAAAGTTTGTTTCGATTGGTTGACAAATTCTAGGCCGAATCAATCGTATCAAGAAATGACAAACCAAACCAGCGGGGTTGGATGGATTGGTCAATGGTTAGATGGTTTAACAGCTCGGTTGACTCTGAATATTTCAAAATTATTAGTTTGTATTGAAATTTTAAAATGATAAAGATGGTTTACGATTATAAGTCATAACTACTCATGCCAAAAATAAATGAGATATATAAATAATAAAGGTTAAGCATCATGTTCAAACCATTAAACCGTCAACCTGCAAAAACTGATCGGTAAACCGAACCCTTTGGATATTAAACCGGTAAAACTGACGGACTTGCTTCGGTTTGGACTAAGGATACCGTTACCGTACCGTACCCATCCTGATTGAACACCACGGTAATGGTACCGGTTTTTGTTTTTCCATGATCTTAGTATCTGTATTTTGCGGTACCGGGACCGGTAATACCACATGTAATACGGGATTTCGTTTATGCCATAACAGAGACTGAAATTAGCATAGGAATGATAAACGTGTTGGCAAACATAAACTAAAAAGAATAAGATTTGGGTGTCTGTTCCTAAAAACAGTTGATGGACATTGACAGTTACAAAACGAATAAGTATCAGCAAGATGATTAGTTGGAAAGATAAAGAAACTTAAACAAAGATGAATTATTGTTTCATCAGCTCCTCTTTTATTCACATAAGGAGCTACTATTAACATTATTGGAATATCAAACTTGTTAGTTTAGATATAGAATTGCTAACCAATTAAAGAGGGAACTATGAGAAATAGCTCATTTATACAATATAGTACTGATACCGGTACCAACCCGCCATCATCTACCATCATCGGTATGGTATTCGATCTTGAAGTGAGCTCAATTTCGGTTTCCGGTTCGATCCTGTACCAGTACCGATCTCATCCCTGCTTTGGACGGTTCATTCAGTTTTAAAGGTTGTTAAACACCCTTAATTACCGCGTATCATCTCGGCGCATAGTGTTATCCTTATTACTACTATAAAGTACTTAAATATGATATTTTTAACCAACTGACAACATACATACAATATATAAAATTTCGTACTTTATGAAGATGCATAAAATTGTCTCAAACAGACCAACACTAAACCTAGTATTCTACATTTTGTACGGTAAAGGTTTATTTTTGGAAGACAACTTCTGACTAGGGGAATAAAACAGCATTAGCATTACACGTACAAGTCTTATTACAAAGACAGAGTGTATCCAACATGGTTAACATTACCCAAACGGGTCGGGTCGGGTCGGGTCGGTAGGGTTGTTGCAAAGAAGGTTTAAACTTTAAACCTACAACCTTCAACAACCCGACCATACTAAACTTCGTGGGAAACGAAAGTCTAAGCCTTCGCAGTCAGACAAGGATGAAAGGCGGTCCCACAAGCGATCCATTGTCGTTTCCGACTGTGTGGGAACACACAGTTAGGAACCTTAAACCATTCTTTTCTCGCGATATCATAACCGACCAACCGGTTCGTCATTTTAAACCGAAGGGATAACATAAGCAATGTTTTGTTACCCAAACAAGACATCTTAATGGGCTTTCCATAAAACTCTAAGCACCATATATTTGGCATTCTGTCAACCTCCTTCCACAAGAGAGTCATCTTCTGAAGCTCCCATACGCAGACACATGTGGCAGCATTCTTAGTCAGCAACCCCGCCAACATAATCCGGCCGCCACATTCCGCCAGCGTGTGCTCCCTCAGGTGGACAGGGGCCGGAACCGTAAACTGCTTCCAAATCCCCGTTTCCATGTCGTACGACACTATCCCATCCGGATCCGACCTCAGAAAATACATACACGCGCCTACAGTCACAGGCTGTGACCTAAAGTTTAACGACAACGGCAGCTTAATACACGCTGGCATGCCACCGGGGCGTGTCCACGTGTGGTTTCTAGAATCATAAATTTCATACTCACCATCAGAACCGACCCACATAATCTGGTAGGCCCCACCGGATTTCTCGTTTGCAGTCATCCCTACAATCACCCTTGACCAGACCTTGACCGATCTAGCCCGTAACTCACGGAAAGACCGGGTCAACGGGTTACAAACATAAAAGCTTCTATGACTGATGTCTAGAAAACAAACGAGCCCACCTGCAGAAGCCACGGGTAATATTATCATTTTTGTGGGTACAACGGGTACAGTCGGGTGGTACCATTTTCTTGAAACCGGGTCATACATGGCTCCCGTGTTGACATTTTCATGGGTTCGGGTGTAGAACCACGGTTGGACTCGGGTGACTTGACCACACTGAACCGAGAAGCTGTTAGAAGTCAACAACGAGTTCCATTTCTGGCAAACGGATCTGAACCGAAAAAAGGCTGCAACCGGTAGTCGGGCAATTACAGTTTCATACAAGTCTTCTGGGAACTCTTTCCAAATTTCTGATTCCATAGTCTCGTTTGAGGTTTCAGGTGATTGTTCTGGGGTTCGGTCCTTTCGGGCCCGTTTTGAAGGCCGGCCTATCACGGGCTCTAACATTTTGAACTTTCCAGCAGGCATTAGAAGATTGTAGCAATCATCTTCTGATGAATCCTCTTCAAGGTTTAGAAGACACCATCTACAAAAAAAATGAAGTTATAATGAATAATCAAGATATCATTTCTAGACAACCCGAGCTGAGCCCAAGCCTCGTTTAACTTAAGAGAGCTTGGGTTTGAGCTTGAGCTCAGCTCATGAGTAGTTTCGAGCTTGAGCTCGTTTAAGATGAGCTCGATTCGAGTTTTTAACGAGCCGGTTGAGTAGGTCAAGAGCGGCTCAGCTCATTTACACCCTATAACGCAATCTGGGATCATAGAATCACTTATGAATAATAATCAAGATATCTTGTAAGGGGTGTAAACGAGCCGAGCCCGAGCCACGTTTAACTTAAGAGAGCTCGGCTCATTTAGAGCTTTATTTCTAAAGCTCGAGCTCGGCTCGCGAGTAGTTTTACACTTGTGATTAATAATCAAGATATCCTGTAAGGGGTGTAAACAAGCTGAGCCCGAGCCGCGTTTAACTTAAGAGAGCTCGGCTCATTTAGAGCTTTATTTCTGAAGCTTGGGCTTGGCTCGTGACTAGTTTTTCACTTATGATTAATAATCAAGATATCTTGTAAGGGGTGTAAACAAGCAGAGCCCGAGCCACGTTTAACTTAAGAGAGCCCCGTTCATTTAGAGTTTTATTTGATTAAAGCTCGGGCTCGGCTTGTGATTAGTTTTTCGAGCTTGACGAGCTCGTTCAAGCTCGGCTCGATTCGAGTTTTTAACGAGCCGATCTCGAGTAGCTCGCACACAATCTAGTTTGCGTTATTGGATCACAAATTCACTTATTTCACATGAACAATTAGAACACAACCAGTATCCCTTTCAGAAACCCTAATTTGACAAAACGACGCACTTCACGAACGGCAATTAAAATTGATTTCAACAAATTTCAATTTCACAAAGTTTCAATCGAACCGATCGAATCCGAATTCAAACCAACAATTCGACTAATAAACAAAAAAATTCCAATAATCACCAAATTTGAACCGATAAACACGACAAATGACTACGAATCACAACTCAAATTATACGAACAGGTAAAGTATACTCATCGATCTAAATTGCAAGGTAAACAAGGGCACAAAACGAATCACCTGTCATCGAGAAGTTCTGCCGGTGGCTGGAGTATCGTCGGAGGTGGATGATGGAAGATATACGGCGGAGGAACGGTGGCAAGCGGCGGCGGAGGAGGAGGAGTGCCGTAGAGGTCTAAAAGCTCTTGAACTTGACCGATGAGCTGCCTCAACATGGCCAGTCCTTTTACAAATAGCATTTACATATCGACTCCTTCTTCTTCATCATTAATCATCTCTCCGCCATCATCATAGTACCCCACCTCCACCTCTTTCTCTCTCTAGAACAAACTTTCTCACTCTATATCTATATGTTGTATGTATCTGTGTGTGTATTCTGTTTTTTCTCTGGAGAAAAGGGGGAAATAAATATGGGTTAATTTATGTTTAGTTTATTATTATTTTTATTTCTTAAATTTTTAGTTTTTGGATTTTTAATTTCCACGTCGGCAAGGTTCAATGATGGTGAGTAGTATTGACCAATACGCTACTTTTGTTCCTTTTTCGTTTAGGCCTTTTTAGTAAATTGTAAATATTTTAGGTAAATTTTAACAATCTTCTATAAAAAAACAAGAATAAACTTTTAATTCTTATAAAAATGAAATATATTATTATATTTTATGTTTGTAATATAAAACTTTTAAAAAAATTCAAAAGTTTAATTTTTTTTATTAATATTGTTACTTGTTTAAGTTTTATAATTACTTTAATTTTTTAAATAATCATTGTATCCTACCCTACTTTAATATTACTTTAATTACAACCGACACCACCCTACTTCCATCATTGAACTCCATCACTCGTCATCACCTATTGTCTAACCTTCGAGCACCATCTCTCGTCTTGCACTCTTGCAACTACCATTGCAATAGTATACCTACTTCTTGTTTTTGAATCACCCTTATGATGAATTTTGATGCATATGTATATCATAATGTGTCTATTTTTCAGGTTTGATTAATTGTTTTAATAAGTTTTGATGCACATGTATACAACGACGTGTTTTGCCCATTACAACATCCGGTCTTATAAGTTTGATTTGTTATTGTAATACATATTTATTCATTGTATATGTATTATTTGTTGTTGTAATAAGTTTTGATGGGTGCATCTAACTCAATACAACGGTGCGTCCACTTCCCAGGTCTGATTCGTTGTTATAATAAGTTTTGATACACATGTGTATAACAATGTGTTTAACCATTACAATGGTGCGTCCGCTTTCAAGTATGATTCATTGTATGCATATGAAAATATAAAACTACAAATACGTCCTCACATGGTATGCGTGTGATGTTACTTAACCTTAAAAGTTAATTGGTATTAACATCAGGGGGCTAAATGTGCAACCGGCTCACAAATATTTAGGCTATGTTTGTAATTTTTCATCCTTGGGGCCAAACATGCAATTTGATCAAACCACATGAGTCCTTTGTGCAATTAACTCTTTTAATTATGATTCAAGATAACAACACACTTTGTATGTTGCATCTTGTAAGCCGATCGTAATTAACTATTAATAACTTTTATCCTAATTTTAGTTAAATAAAAACTTATAAGTTCAACTCATTCGATTGGTAAATTTGTTTATTAAGATAACTTTTAGCATAAACCGAAAGTAAAGATGACTTTTAGCATAGACCGAAAGTATTGAACCCGTAAGGAATATTTGTATTTTTAACTAGTACTGTTAACCGTAATGGTAGAGAAGTAAAAAAGAAAAGTTTATAATATTTAGCTCTGATTATACTGATAATGTGTAAACCGCGTAAGTGTTATATGCATTCCTCCCTAGTCCTGTTATTTTTTAACTTTAACTCTGATTATTATGAAATTATATAAACCAAAAATATATGTATTTCTCAGCCTTATAAATGGATTATATAAGTATATTTTTACACAAACTATTATATACGTACATAAATATAAATAAATACAAATTAAAAACTATAACTTTTTATATGAATGTATGTATGTCTATAAAATATACAATATAGGATACAATGATTATTGATGCTTTAAGATTTAACATTTTGATTTTTGAAGGAAAAAATTAAAATGATTTGAGCAATTTAACTTTAATCATGTAATAGCTTGATCCAAAAAACAATGAACAAGGCTGACCCACAACTATGACCAAATGTCATCAAGTGAGAGAGACCCACGATTTATTGACCAAATTATGAATGATTGAATTTTTGTAGTTACAAAGAAGGTGAAAGGCCAACAAATTTTTTAAAAAATATACTAAAGGTATAACTGTTTTTATTATGACAAATAACTCAAAAATCTTAAATTTTTAGTGGCATACGTTTGTAGTTTAATAAGTGTTTTGAAAACCACATTTGGGTCGATGGATTAGGTGATTTTGTGGTTCAACCGGCCGGGTAGGTCTTAAAAACTGACCGGCTGACAAATGTAGGTAAGCATCGAACCTTTTCCAACTATTTTTACTGGATTTGATTGACTCTTTAAAAAAATTAAAACTAACATGTTCATTTGTGTCTGGTTTATTAGCTTCTAAACCGATAAAATTGGTTAATCCGACTGGCGCACGTACCCAATCTGGCGGTTTGATTACTCTTTCCCGAAACCATAGTTACCCCATCTGGTCGGTTTGATTTCTCTTTCCCCGAAACAATAGTTAACAGCTTGACTTAAAGTTTTCATCAAAACCGGCTGAATCCGACCTTCAACGGTACCCAACCTTCCAGTTCAAAAAATATTTACTAAAAGATTTAACTGACCTAGCGGGTCTAGACATTTTCATCATTGTGGTTGAAAACGAGATAGGTTTAAACGGGTCGGGTAAAATTAACCCCTAATAACAATCAATTTAAAACATTATTAAGAAGCAGTTTATTAAAATAAAAAAATATGGTTATTTTATTATAACCATCAATGGTTACTTCAAAGGTATTCTACGTTGCCACTTAAGCCAAGAATGGTTTGGTGAATTCGAGTGGTGTGGGATCGAGTTTCATCCTTAAATATATTTTATTTTCATGGTGGTAGTTTAACCAAATGAATACACGTTTGTTTTTCCAATCTATAAGCCCTTTGTGAAAATAAAAAAATTGTGATACAATACAGTATTGTATGATACATCTAGTGTCGGATTTAAGAATTTTCTTTCGATAAGAGCTAATAACGGGTCAAGTAAAAATAGTGATAATAAATTATAGCAAAATGATTTTTTTTATAAATGTGTAGTAATAAAATTAATCTTTTTTATAGATATATTAATAAAATTACACAAACCTATAACATACTTATTTTTATATATATATAACTTTTTCACTCTTGAGTCAAGACGGGTTTGGGGTCTCCCTTCTTCACTCGACCTTAGGTCCGCATATTGTAATAACTAATTTAATTCTGTATCAATATTGTTTGGTAAACAAAAATTATGAGAATCACATAATGTTTTTCTATTACGGTTAAAGTAAAAGATACATATTTATATGATTTTTTACTTAAAGTAATCATTTATATATATGAAATTATCTTGAAATAGAAATTTTATAAAAAATATATATATTTCCAAACCAAACTGCATTATCTTCCACTCTACATTCCATCAACACCCAACACAACATCATCCATTTAAATGAATAAAAAAGCAATAGCAATGAATCAATACATGAAAACTCATGGATTTACCATATCTACTCTGGGTTAGGTTATATTAAAAAAAGTTTTAAAAATAAGAAGAGTAAAAAAGATTCTAAGCTTAACATGTGTTATTTTATTGTTTTTAAAGGGAGGACATAATGGTCAATGTGTAATATACCAGATCAATGTGTAATATACCAGGTCAATGTGTAATACAAGGTCTGATATTACATAATGATCAGACCTGATATTACACAATGAACTGGTATTACACAATGAGCATATTACACAATGACCTGACATATTTGAGTGAATTACACAATAATGAGCGAATTACACAATGAGCTGGAAAACGTAAAACACAATGATGAAAACATATAACACAATGATGAAAAATATTTGACACAATGAACTTGTATTACACAATGACCTGACTAATTACACAATGAACTTTTATTACACAATGACTTGACTAATTACACAATGAACTTGTATTACACAATGACCAGATGTGGTATTACACAATGAACTTGTATTACATTATGAACTTGTATTACACAATGACCTAACTAACTACACAATGAGCTGGAAAATGTAAAGCACAGTGATAAATACATATAACACAATGAACTTGTATTACACATTGAACTTGTATAACACAATGAACTTGTATTACACAATGAACTTGTATTACACAATGAGCTGATTAATTACACAATGAACTTGTATTACACAATGACTTGACTAATTACACAATGAACTTGTATTACACAATGACCAGATATTACACAATGACCAGACGTGGTATTACACAATGAACTTGTATTACAAAATGAACTTGTATTACACGATGAACTTATAATACACAATGACCTGACTAACTACACAATGAGCTGGAAAACATAAAACACAATGATAAATACATATAACACAATGAACTTGTATTACACATTGAACTTGTATAACACAATGAACTTGTATTACACAATGAACTTGTATTACACAGTGACCTGACTAATTACACAATAAACTTGTATTACACAATGACCAGACGTGGTATTACACAATGAACTTATATTACACAATGAACTTGTATTACAAAATGAACTTGTATTACACGATGAACTTGTATTACACAATGACCTGACTAACTACACAATGAGCTGGAAAATGTAAAACACAATGATAAATACATATAACACAATGAATTTGTATTACATAATGACCAGACGTGGTATTACACAATGAACTTTGTAGGATCGTGAAAGTACAAGATGGTTCTGTTCTTAGTTGAAATTGGCGGAAACAATAGCAACTACACAAGTATAATCGAGTAAACAGAAAGAACATTTATAAGAACACTGTTGTATTAAGCTTTTGCAAATAAACGATTACAAATGAAAACTCAATCAAAAAGCACACATACAATGAAGTGTTTACACAGTATTTATACTAACTTAGAATCAAGACAGACCCTTGATTCTAAGGATCAGATCTAACACAGACCGTTGATCTTTTGTATAAAGCTAACAATACAAGTTTAGTCTAAACTAGCTAACTTTATTGAAGCGTCTTCTTTATGCATCATTACTTGCATGCTTGGAGAAGAGCATTGTTGTCCGTCATTGATTGCACCATTGAGGTTCCTTCTGCTTTGAGTGTGTTAGTAGTTTTTGCAGAAAGTTGTCAGTGACGCTTGACATGGATAGTCAGCTGCAACGATTTATCTTCAAGTCACAAGGCTGTCAGCAGCAAGGATTAGGATCAACAGCAAGATGTGACCATCCAAAGATGCTGATGATTTGCCTATCAACAACATCAAGTGTTGATGCTGCTGAGAAGCCTATCCACAGCAACCCTGGTCTTCAGCAGATAAGGCAATCCGCAGCAGATTTGTTCTTCAGCAGAAGAACAAGTATCCGCTGCAGATAAGCTTATCTGCAGCAGTTTGTTGGTCAGCAGCAAACTCTGAGATCAGCAGCATTTGTACTTAGAGAATTTTGTAGCCATCAGTCTTTATTTCTACAAACTCCCCCTAGACTGATGCTACCAAAACTCTCTTACTGCTTTTGTTGCTGAAGCTTTTGCATGTTGCTGACTATTCTTTCAACCTCATATCCTCTCTGGTCCTTGCTGTGATTGTTAAGAGGAAGCTCAGATAGAGTCTTGATGTCTTTGCTTGCCATTTTGAAGATAGCCTTGCTTGAACACCTCATCTTCTGTCCTTTAACATCTGTCAGTGTGAATTCATCCTTTTAAGCATTGTAAGACCAGCTGATGAATGGAGAGTGGGATTGGAGAGGTTTGACATCAATGATTTCATCTTTGTTGGGGTTGAAGTAATGTTTGATTACCAGCAATAGATGTCTCCCACTTTCATTCTCATGCTCATTGGCTTCACCCAGCTCCATCATTCTTCTTAGATCAGAATCTGAAAGCTGTAGTACCTCATCAACAGATGTATAAATTGATCTTTTAACCTCCGTCCTCCCCTTGAACACATCAAACCATTGGTCTTGAGGGCTGTATGACCATCTGATTATTTCTCTTGAGTCTTCTGGTTTGGAAGTGGGTTTGTTTTTCTTTTTGGGAGGTTGTTGATGAGTAGGAGCTGGGTGTGAGGATTTGGACTTTGAGGGAGGAGAGGAGGGAGGTCTAGGATGGAGAGTGGAAGGTTTTTGGATTGAGGAAGTGTTGGGTGAGAGAGAGGCTTGGGTTTCTTTGTTTTCCTTTCTTCTTGAATGATTACCCTTTTCTTGGAGCCTTTCTTCTCCAATCTTTCTTCCTCATCCTTCTTGACTTTAAAATAGAGGGCTTGCAGGTTCATGAAATTCATGGGACCTAGCCTCTTTCCACTCCCTCCTCTAGCCTTAAGGAAGTCAATCATGATCTTCCTTTCTTCATGGGTTCTTTGATTAAAGGCAATGGTCTTTTTGGACTTTTGTTTGGCTTTTTCTTCTTCTTCTTCAGCCTTTTTCTTCTTTGCCAATTGACCCTGCTGACCCATGAAGGCTCTGTAGATTTCTTTATTGGATAGTTTCTCAAGGTAGTCTACATCCTCACCTTGAGAAATCAGAGCCTTTACCTATTCCTCTCTCATTTCTTTGGCTAGTTCAGAATCAGTTATTCTGAACTTAGCCTCTTTCTTCTTCTTCTTCTGAATCTCTTCTTCTTCTCTATCGAATTGTTCCTGCAGTTGAAGAGCAAGAGCTTCATCTTCTTTAATTTGATAAACTGCAGGAATCTTTACTTTCAGATCATCCAGCTGTTTTGCATACAGCTGGATCTGTTGTTCTCTAAGGAGAATGGCTGTGAGTCTATCTTGAGCTTTCTTTATTTCAGCCATCTCCTCTTCTTCTCTTCTTCTTCTTCTTCTTCTTCTTCTTTCTTCCTTCTCTCTCTTCTCTCTGAGCAACCTCTCTTCATCTTCTTTGGTCATAATTCCCTTTCCCTTATCATTGTTGGATGCCTCTGCTTCGGCTTCACTGATCACAACAGCAGATGATTGTGCTGCTGTTGGAATCTCAGCCTCAGCTTCATTGGCATTTTGGGGAATGGACAAGGGAGGGGAACTTTCTTCATCTTCTTCCCATTCCATACCTGTCACATCTTTCCATGCCTCTTTCATCTTTTCCTCTTCTCTTCTTTTTGATTCTTCTTCTGTGTTCAGTCTGACTGTTGGAGAAGAGAGAAAGGATAGGTCTGAGTCAGATCCAGATTCCTCCTTATAAAGAGAAGCCTTGATGATTTTGATCATTTCTTGACTTTCTAAGGAGTTGACATTGAAGATGAGTGATCTGAGCTCAAAGACCTTGTGCAGGAAGGCTGATGGTAGGAGCAAGATCTCTTTGATGTTGATCGATAGAGAAGATCCATTGCTCAGGAAGAAGGTGAAGTCATGGGAGTCAGTGCTTATCCACCCTTGCACTTCTACATCCCTGACCATTCTGTTGTACAGGAATCTTCTCCAGCATAGAACTTCTTCTTCAGTGAGAAGACTGCTCCTTATTATTTCAAGTCTTCTAGGAGTCAGTCTTCTTTCTGCTGCTGCTGAAGATTCAGGATAGGCTACCCTTTTTGCTGCTTGTATTTGTCTTTCGAAGTTGGGTAGATTATCCTCCATCAAGTCATAGAACCTGCCAATAGCAAGTTCTGCTGAGAGGTCCGTAGAGTTGTTGATGCATTGTAGATGGTATAGGTGAAGGACTTGGATTCTGTTGAGAAAGTCCCAGTTTAGCACTTCTACTCCGCCAAACTCCCAACCAATCCAGAACCTCTCAGACTTTCCATCATACCCCCAAGCTAGTATTGTGTCAAACTCTAGCTGTGTTGAAGTCAGTGAAAATTAGGGGGCAATGGATTGACTTATGATGGTTGCTGCTTCAGGGATGATGCTGAAAGATGTATATGTTTGTTCTATGTCTTCAGCATCAGTCAGCATCTGATCAACAGCCCCGACGACTAACTTCCAGTCTTCATATGTCTCTTCTTCTTCGTCATCTGAAGCTGGCAAGTCATGAACCTGTACAAAAGCTGGCTTGAATAGTGTGCTTTGAAATACAGCCTGCTCTTGAATCCAGTCGTCAAGACTGTCTGAGCCTTCTTCCATTGGGACCATCTCCCCCTTTTTGGTTGCATCAGTGGACAAATAAGCATCAGTTTGGGTGCCCATTGATACAAGAGAGGGAGTAGGCACAGTTGGGCATTGATGGGCTTCATGCATAGAGACTTGGTGTCTTAGTTTGGACACTTCAGCCTCTAGCATAGCCACCCTGGCCGTCAATTCCAAGTTATGAAGTTTCAGTCTGTCCTCATCCACAGTTGTGGAATCCTTGGATCTAGATGGGGCCTTAGGCCTAGCCTCTGCATCCCCATCACCCATGGTTTCTTGGCGCCTGGGATTCCTCTCAGTGAGGGGAGTTTCCAAGGAAGCATCCTCACTGTGAGTTGCCGCGGTTGAGGACTTAGCGATGTTGTCACTGTCCTCCTGGTCATTTGATGGACCAGCAGTAGTGACAGCCTCTTCCACATCTACTCTGTCATAACTCCTAGAGTGGACCTTCATGGTAGAAGAACTTGGGTTGGGTGTGTTGGAAGCAAGATCAATCAGTACCTCCGAGATAGTGGTAGTTGGAGAAGGTACATCATCTTGATCAGGTTCCTCAACACTTAAGTTCAGAAGAGAGAGGAGTGGCTCAGGGGGTTGCTCTATGGATCCGGGATGTGATCCTGATCCTAATAGAGAGGCTTCCAAAGAAGTCTCTCTAGTGTTGTGGCTATCCCTTTTGATATTCTCATCAGAATGTTGGGATTCTGAATGAGGGCTTAGAGATTGGGTTTGGGCCTTGGAGGCAAGAGAAGAAGGAGTTCTCTTGCCCCTTTTCCTGGTATATGTCGTTGCAACCGGGCCCTGTGTTCCGGTTGAACGATAACATCAAAAACAGGTGTAAGTAATTTTTGTACCTGTGCATCCTTAGTAGTATGCACAGGGGTTCGAATGGTGGAAGCGGATACTTGTTCATGATGTGAGGTGGAGGGTGTGGGATCAGTATCAGCTGGGATTGCTGTACTGTCACCCGGGGTACTTTGTATGTTCAACATTGTAGATAACAATGGAACATTGACCTCTGAGAACTTTTTGGAAACAGTTCTCATGCTTTGAAAAATATTATTTTTATGTCCCAGCATGATGTAGATTCTTGCAGGTTTTGAAAGTTCTTTTAGTTCTTGATTGAAAACCTCCTGCAAGAATCTTGGGTACATAAAAAATTGTTGCTTTGCACCCTCTTGAAGGTTATATCTCAAACCCTCAAAGATGAGGTGTGCAAAGTTGAAGCCTAGGTCAGTGATCATACCATGGAAGGCGGAGGCAAGTGCGGAGCTCACCTGATGCCATCCACTTCTCTTCTGAGATATGCATTGGAGAAGAGTGTGGCAGAGATACTTCCATGGAGGGCCCATCAGCGCCTTCTCAATTGTATACTCATTTTGGTTTCCAGTGTACCCTATGGATACAAAGGTCCTCATGTACTCGTCCTTTGAGTATGAGATGGCTGCTCCCTCATCTTGAAGCTTAAGATGTTTTCTGAGTGTGGCTTCCGAGATGGTGATATCCTTGCCGTCTACCTTGGCTTTAATTTGGGGAATCCCCTGTTGGGTAGAGTAGACGGCGGTACTCCAGAAATCCTCCATATGAGGGATATTTATGGTAGGGTTGGTTGTGAGGGCAAAATGGATCTTTGATCGACATAAGAAGTCGATCATATCATTGAATCCTTCGGATTTCTTTCCCTTGGTTAGGTATGCTGTAAGGTTATGGTATGGGTAGAACTTATCGTCAGGGTTATTGATGTCTGCCATTGTTGTTTGATTTGGAGGGAAGGTTTGAAGGTTTAAGAATATGGAAGGCTTTGAATGTTTTAAGAATGAAGGGCTTTGAATTTGGTGGGGACTTGAGAGAAAGTGATGTGGGTTTAGGGTGAAATTGAAGGTGAAGAGGTGGTAAGGAAATTTGATTTGTTCTTATAACGGCAGAGGAGGGAAAAAGCAAAATGACTTGTACAGTACAACCTTATTCACCTTTTACTGTTACAGCTGTAATACACCTAGGCAGTCATGGTGAAGACTGACGTTAATTTTTACAGCGGATAAAAGTTAATTTGGACTTAATTTTACCCATCAACAACAAACTTGGTTGCTGTGGATGAATAAGCATGTCCGCTGCAAACTTGGTTGCTGCGGAAGGTTAAGTCTGTCAGCAGCAAACCCATCTGCTGCTGATGGATTTAATAATCCACAGCAAGGATGTTGCTGCTGACAGTCTTAAAGTTATCCGCAGGAAACCTGTTCCTGCTGATAACTTAAAGCAGTCAGTTGCAAATCTTTTGCTGCTGAAGATTAAACCTGTCAGCAGCTGAAGGACAAAAATGCTGCTGACTTATAACTTTTATTTACAACAAAAAGACAAAGCTCATTTTAAAATAGAATTTTAGAGATAGATTTTAATCAAAGTTCATCATGCTAATGGATTCAACTAAATATCTAAATCTAGCTTCATCAAAAGGTTTTGTAAACAAATCAGCATATTGCTCATTCGTATGAACTTTGGTTAAAATAATCCTCTTTTTCTCAGCTTGATCTCTTATGAAATGATACCTGATGTCAATGTGCTTTGTTTTGGAGTGCTGCACCGGATTGTTTGTGATTGATATAACACTCATGTTGTCAATGTGAATTGGAGTTGCCATGAAAGTCATCCCGTAATCCAACATTTGATTTTGTATCCAGATGACTTGTGCACAGCAACTTGAAGCTGCAATGTATTCTGCTTCAGCTGTAGAAGTTGAAACACATGTTTGCTTCTTGCACTGCCATGAAATCAGTCTCCCTCCCAGAAACTGACATCCCCCTGAAGTGGACTTTTTATCCAAGTTACATCCCCCATAGTCACTGTCAGTGTATGCATACAGATTAAACATGTCATTTTTAGAGTACCATAGCCCAAGTCTTGAGGCTCCCTTTAGGTATCTAAAGATTCTTTTGACGGTTTGAAGATGTGAAATTTTTGGAGCTGCTTGAAATTTTGCACAAAGATATACTGCAAACATGATATCTGGCCTTGAGGCAGTGAGATACATGAGAGACCCTATCATTGCACGGTACTGATGTTGATCAGTGTCTTGGCCATCTTTTTCTGGAGTCAGCTGATGATGCACTTGCATAGGGGTTCTTGCAGCAGAGCAGTCAACCATTTTGAATTTTCCAAAATGCTCTTTACATATTTGAATTGGCTGATGAAGATTCCATTTGGGACCTGTTTGACTTGTAGACCCAAAAAGAAATTTAGTTCACCCATTGAACTCATTTCAAACTTTGAGTGCATCAGCGTCTCAAAGTCTTTGCACAGCTGTTTCCTTGTTGATCCAAAGATGATGTCATCAACATAAATTTGAACTAGTAAGATTTCTCCCCCTTCATCTTTGATAAACAAGGTCTGGTCAATGGTACCTCTTCTGAAGTTGTTGCTTAGTAGATATCCTGACAAGGTTTCATACCAGGCTCTTGGTGCTTGATGTAGGCCATACAGAGCTTTGTCTAGTTTGAACACATGAGTAGGATGTGCAGGATTTATAAAGCCTGGAGGCTGTTTGACGTATACTTCCTCACCAATATTCCCATACAGAAAGGCACTTTTTACGTCCATTTGATAGACAATGAAATTCTTGGATGCAGCATATGCCAGGAAGATTCTAATGGCCTCCAGCCTGGCAACAGGAGCAAAGACTTCATCATAGTCAATTCCTTCTTCCTGAGTGTAGCCTTGAGCTACATGTCTGGCTTTGTTCTTGACTACAATACCTCTCTCGTCTTGCTTGTTCCTGAAAACCCATCCTGTGCCTATAGCATATTTACCTGGTGGAAGATCAACAAGTTTCTAGACATCCTACCTCTTGAATTGCAACAATTCTTCTTGCATTGCCTCAATCCAGCTGTTGTGTTTGAGTGCTTCATCTATCTTCTTGGGTTCCACCTGAGATAGGGAACATGAAAACAAGCATATATTGACCTCGTGAGATTTGCTTCTTGTGAGAACTCCTTGGTGGACTTGGCCAATAATATTTTCATGAGGATGTTCTTTGTGGATCCTCTGTGCTGGTACCACCTCCAACTGTATTCCTTGCTCCAGATTGCTTTGATTTTGACCAGGGGTCTCTTCATTAATGGTGGAAGAGTCTTCAACATCATTAGCCACATCAATATTTTCAGCAATAGCATCATCAGCATTTGCAGCATTTACCGAAGAGTCTTCATTTAGATTTTCAGTTTCAGGCAGGCTGCTGCTGGTTACATTAGACAGTCTTGTTCCGGCTTCACTTGCTTCAATTGCTTCCACAACTGATGGAGGATCAATTGATGGTCTTCTCAGGCTGATAGAAGATTTAGAAAACTCCAGTCTTTAGTCAGTGGATGAAGTGGAGGCAGGTGTTTGTGTAGACGTAGACTCCATATTTGAGAAGGTGAGAGGCTCAAATATATGGGAGAAGGAGTCTATGTCAAAGAGCCAGTTTGGACCTTTTCCCTGCTCACATACTATGTGTTCTCTACATTCCACATTTGCTGATTCTTCCACAATTCTTGTTCTTGAATTGAATACTCTATAGGCCTTTGATTGAGATGAATAGCCCACAAAATATCCTTCATCAGATTTGGCACCAAACTTAGGAAGAACCCCATGTGTGATGAGAATGGTGCATGGACACCCAAAAGGTTTTAGAAACCCAATGTAGGGAACTCTTTGAAACCAAAGTTCATAAGGTGTCTTGTTGAGGGGTTTGACAATTAGAACTCTATTTTGCACATAACAGGCTGTGCTAACTGCTTCTGCCCATAATGTGAGTGGCAGTTTTGAGTCAGCCAACATAGATCTTGCTGACTCAATAAGAGTTCTGTTTCTTCTTTCAGCAACTCCATTTTGTTGAGGAGTTATTGGAGCACTGTATTGTCTTTCTATCCCCTTGCTTTCACAGAAACAGTTTAAAGTGTGGTTTTTGAACTCTGTGCCCTGATCACACCTTATGATTTTCACCTTTTGATTGTTTTGATTTTCTACCCTCAGAATGTAGGATTTGAGAATTTCATCAGTTTCATCTTTAGTTCTCAAGAAGTATACCCAAGAGAATCTGGTGTAGTCATCAGTTATCACCAGACAGTATGACTTTTTTCCCATTGACATGAAATTTGTAGGACCGAAGAGATCCATATGAAACAGTTGTAGTGGAGTGTCATTTGTATTCAAGGTCTTGGGCTTGTGAGAACTCTTGTGTTGCTTCCCCTTTAAGCACGCAATGCAGTGGTCTTCTAGGTGAAATTCTTTGTCAGGAATCCCTCTGACAAGATTATTCTTCACCAATTTGTTAATAGTTTTGATATTAACATGGCTTAATCTCCTGTGCCAGAGAGCTGATTCATCAACTGAGGCTTTTGATAAAAAACAGGAAACACTCCCAGATGGAGTGACTTCATTCATGTCCAGTACATAGAGATTTTCTTTTCTCTGAGCAGTTAATAAAATGCTTTCTGGAGGAGGTATGGATAAGCCTGGAGACAGTACAAAGCATTCTTTATCTGTGAAGAGCATCCAATGCTTTTGGTCACAGACCTGGGAAACACTCATGAGATTGAAGTCCAATTCTTTGACATAGTTGACCTTATCAATGCTCATTCTTTCGTTGGACATAGTTCCTTGTCCAGTAATGGATCCTCCCTTTGAGTCACTTCCAAAGGCAACATATCCTCCATTGAAATGTATGAAGTTGGAGAGGATGGATATGTTGCCTGTCATGTGCCTGGAACAACCACTGTCTACCACCCAGGTGTTATTCTTGTGACCTGGCTATCCCTGCACATGATAGATTTCTAATTAGTGGGAGGAACCCAAGAGTCTGCAGACTTGAAAAAGATGGTTGTTAGTTTATCCTTTTCAGTATGTTTGCAGTCAATGGAACCAATGATAATGCTTGGAGATGGTTTGGCTTTCCATTGCTTTGTTGGTAATTTTCTAGTTTTCCTCACATTGTCAGCAGCGGATTTTGCTACTGATGTTTCTGGCTTGTCAACAGTAGATTCTGCAGCTGATAGCTTTGCTGAAGTGGCAACATTCTTGGCTGCTGAAGGCTTTGCCTTGGATTTTGCCTTATCAGCAGTGGACACTCTTGCTGCTGATGGCTTTGCCCTGGATTTTACCTTATCGGCAGTGGACACTCTTGCTGCTGAAGGCTTAACTTTTGTTTTTCCAGACTTTTCAAGATCAGCAGCTGTTTTGTTTACTGCTGATGGTGTAAATCTAGATGAGCAGTTTGCAATCTGGTTGAAGGGATTAAATTTGCATTTGGCAGCAAAGTGGTTGGTTTCACCACAAATGATACAGGTTTTTTGAGGTCTTGACACCTTCACTCTTGGGGGAGATAGAGACTCCCTAAACTTAGTTGCCTTGGCCTCGTAGCTTCTTACCATCTTGTTTTTGTTTGTCTTTTCAAAGACATGCTGCTTTGAATTTCTTTGGTATTCCAGGTAATGAAAGCAGGTGCTGGCAGTGTGGTTATATCTGCCACATACAAAGCATGATCTCGCCAGTTTGTCCCTTGAAAAGTAGACATAGTCCTTTCTTTGGAACAGATCCTTGAAGTTCCATGGATGAGCTTTGTTATGTTCAAAAGTGGCTTCTTATAGGGTCTTTTGAACATATGGGACTTTTTCCCCAGGCGTATGACATATATCAAACACCTTCCTCTTTGTGATCGGCTTTGACTGAAGCTTGGGGTTCGTGGATCCTGATGTCTCTCCCTTTTCAATGTTTAGCTTTCTTCCATCTGGAGGATAGCTGATCTTGATCTGTTTGAATGGGACAAGGGCTGGAATAGCTGGAATAACAGCAGGAACTTCAACTCTATTAAGAGTTTCTTCAGATGGGGCTGCACTGGTTTCATCATGGTCTGAGCAGGTTGACTCAGATTCCGATGAGGTAGTGCAGTCTTCGACGAAAGGTTCATCCGTTGAAGGATCAAGGTTTCGGTTTGCAGTGTCAAGATTTGCAACATCGAAGCTTGGTTCGTGAATGGCAATATAGTCAGCAGGAGGAGGAACAGATTTGTACTGATCATTATTATACCCAAGTCCAGTCTTTACCTTCTCATGGACTTGAATATCCAAAAGTCTTTGCAACTTTTTGGAGGAAAATTCATATTTTTCAACTTGAACTTTCTATTCTGCCAGTTCAGCTCTGGTAGCTTTTAGTTTGACCAGCAGATCATCAATCTGAGTTTCAAGATTAGTTTGTTCATGTTTTAACAATGAAATCTCTTTCTTAAGGCAGTTAATCTTTTCTTTATAAGTATTTTCAACCTCTTTGAACTCAGATTTCATCTGATGAAACTCTTCATTTTGATCTATAAGGTTTTGGTTATGCTTTCTATAACCCAAAACTTTATCAATACAGGCTTGAGAGCAAAGATGTTCAAATACCTGTGGTGGTATCTCTGCAGTGTCTGCCATAAGAGCTTGGTTGTTGGCAGACAGCTCTTCATACTGGAAGCTCCAGTCGAAATCAGAAGTTCCAACAGTTGCACATGCTGCAGTTTGAACTGGAGGAGTAGCTTGTTGTTGTTGTCTGGGTTGGGCTTGGTTGGTCTGTCTTGACTGAGGAGTAGCTGGATTTGCTCTTGGTGACTTGCATTCTCTAGCAAAGTGACTCAGTAGGTTACAGTTGTAACATCTTAGTTTACTTTTATCCAATCCAACTCTGGTGTTGGAGTTTTTGCTTGGAATGGGTCTTCCGGTTCTAGAGTAGAACCTTTTTGCTCTTATAGAGAGCATGGCATACGAGTGATGTATGTCCATTTCTTCTAAGTCATCTGGGTGGAAGCATTCCAGATCCTCCTTGATAAAGGACATGTTGCTTGAGTTTTCCGAAACAAAAGCAGTAAAGGTTGAGGTTTGAGGAGGAGCTTCTAGGAGAAATGGTGAGGTGTTTGTTTGAGAGGTTGGAGTTTGTGGATGGGTGACAATGGGAGGATAGTAGTTGCTAGAACTAGGACCTGAGTGGTCGGAGTGAAGCGCATATGAGATGGTGGAGGAAGAAGAGGCTGATTGATGATTGGAGCTCCTTTCCTTGGCTTGAATCATTTCTAATTCATATGTTTTCAGCATGCCAAAGAGCTCTGTCATCTGGAGAGTTTTTAAATTCTCTGTTCTTCTTGTAGACACTGTATATAGTGTCCAGCAACTTGGGAGAGATCTAATAAACTTTTTGAGAATATCTTCATTATCTAGCTTTACTTTGGAGCACTGCAGTTCTCCCACCAGGTAAGTGTACCTGTTATACAAAACGGTCAGTGACTCACCTTCCTTCTAGACGAAGTTTTCGTATTGCTGTTTCAGGACGTCCCTTCTGTTTTCTTTGACTTCCTCTGAGCCAGCAAACATCTTCTCAAGAGCCTCCCAGAGCTCCTTAGCAGTTTTGTAACTTCTGAAGTTATGAAAAACTTCATTTGGAAGGCACATTTGGATAGCTCCTAGTGCCTTGAAGTCCACCTCCATCTTCTTTATGTCCGCTTCTGAGTACTTGGAGGGCTCCTTCGAAACTAGTGGTCCTCCAGAATCAGCAGAGGCCACCATGGGAGTGTAGGGTCCATCCCTGATGGATTTCCACATTCCGTACTCCTGATAACAGAAAAAGCTTTCCATGCGATTCTTCCACATGTCGTAGTCTTCCCCATATACCAATCTTGGTGGTCGGTTGATGCTGCCGATGTCTTCAAATCCATTGCTCTGTGCCATCTTTGTTTTTGTGATTTTGGGTGACTTGATTAAAGAGAGAGTTTAGAATAGAACCAGAAGTGATTAAACAAGTGTGAGTTTGTTTAATCTGAGCCAAAGCTCTGATACCACTTGTAGGATCGTGAAAGTACAAGATGGTTCTGTTCTTAGTTGAAATTGGCGGAAACAATAGCAACTACACAAGTATAATCGAGTAAACAGAAAGAATACTTATAAGAACACTGTTGTATTAAGCTTATGCAAATAAACGATTACAAATGAAAACTCAATCAAAAAGCACACATACAATGAAGTGTTTACACAGTATTTATACTAACTTAGAATCAAGACAGACCCTTGATTCTAAGGATCAGATCTAACACAGACCGTTGATCTTTTGTATAAAGCTAACAATACAAGTTTAGTCTAAACTAGCTAACTTTATTGAAGCGTCTTCTTTATGCATCATTACTTGCATGCTTGGAGAAGAGCATTGTTGTCCGTCGTTGGTTGCACCATTGAGGTTCCTTCTGCTTTGAGTGTGTCAGTAGTTTTTGCAGAAAGTTGTCAGTGACGCTTGGCATGGATAGTCAGCTGCAACGATTTATCTTCAAGGCACAAGGCTGTCAGCAGCAAGATGTGATCATCCAAAGCTGCTGATGATTTGCCTATCAGCAGCATCAAGTGTTGATGCTGCTGAGAAGCCTATCTGCAGCAAATCTGGTCTTCAGCAGATAAGGCTATCCGCAACAGATTTGTTCTTCAGCAGAAGAACAAGTATCCGCTGCAGATAAGCTTATCCGCAGCAGTTTGTTGGTCAGCAGCAAACTCTGATATCAGCAGCATTTGTACTTAGAGAATTTTGTAGCCATCAGTCTTTATTTCTACAAACTTGTATAACACATTGAACTTGTATTACACATTGACCTGACTAATTACCCAATGAGTTGGAAAACGTAAAAAAAAAATTCGTTTTTGTTTATAACGACACTATACTCGTTTTAAAGATAAAAAACGCTCGTTTTTATGGTGTAATTTTTTTGAAAAAATAATGTCGTATGTAAAAGTTATGAACGTTTAAAAATGAGGAGGAAAACTTGATAAAAAGTCAACAAAAGTGGTCAATACTAAAATACTCTTTCAACAACTTTTCTCCTACAATTTAATCTCAACAATTAAATCTTTTCTACACTTTGATCTAATGGCCCTAAATCATTTTCACCCTTCTTACAATTAAAATATTTTTTACTTGAACTCAATCCTCTACTCAAGTATGCAATAGATTATTATAATTTTTTTAAATATGTTGTTTTAATCATAGTAATTCAAATTATTGTGGCAACCACTTCCGGGTTATATCAAGTAGGTTTTACTAATTTTATTTTACATTTTATTGAGTTTGGAATATTTTTTACGAGTTATATATATATATATATATATAGCATTCGAGTGAGCGACACCATGTATTTTTGAATGATATCACCTATAAACAATCGTCGTGGAAGAGAACCTTAGTTTTTTATTTATTAAATATTGAATCAACCCTACTTTTATGCATGAAAATAACTATTTAAACTATAAATATTCCATGGGGTAGCCCGGGCATATCGCCGCAAACCTTGCGGGTACCCGTGGCGGGTTCATGCATCGGGTAAACATACTCTTGTGTTTGTGTGTTTGGAAATTGTGTGGATTCAATATTGGAGCCGTTGGGTTGGTTTAGGGTGTTATGGTTGTGTCCCCACCTCTTAGGGTGCCACTATCTCATTTGACAAAGTCATTAGGGTACTTCGGGTTATGCCCCCAGTACCCTAAGAGTATGTGTAGTGATAGCGTGAAAGGGGGGCGTGGTTCACATGGCCATTCACAGGCGTGGAACACCGCCCCCCTATGGCATGAATGGGGCGTCGGGCATTCACCTGTAAGGGGCAAAACTCTTCCATTAATCATCCAATCAAATGAAGACACATATAATTTTTATTTTTTTTTAATTAAATATTTTGTTTAGGATTTAATTAAATACTTAATTTTGAATAAATAATTCTTTTAAAAATAAATATCAATTTTTTATAAAAATTAACAAAATGAATGTAGTTTTTAAGTTTTTTTGATGTATTTATTTATTTAATAATGTATTTCTTTAAATTTTATAATATAGTTTTTTATTTATTAAAAATGAAACTCATATTTAGTTAATTATTAAAAAATAATACGTGAAACCACTACACACCTTAGTGATTCTAGACAGTGATTATCTCTGTATTGATTTAACAGTGACGTGACAAGAATCATTTGGATGTGAAACCATTACTCCTAACCTAAATGTTAATCAATATTCGGGAAGTGTTGGTGGGGGTTGGTTATGATGTTAAAGAGGAGTAGGGATTTGAGGTAATAATGATTAGGGGGTGGGTAAAATGGTAATCATGAATCATTATGACTGCCGTTCAAAAAAAATCATTATGACCATCATTATGCTGAATGGAATCGAATGCACAACATAATCTCTCTTTTACGTGTGCAGTCAAACTCATGTCCTTTAGCCAATATCGTACATATTAATATTCTTTATTTTTTTAAAGATAAATTTATATTTTAAAAAATATATATAATATAAATCGTTAAAGTAACTCATAAACATGTTTTTTTTTACGTGCGCTGTCAAGCTCATGTTTGTGAGTTTACATTGACTCGTTAAAAGCTCAAACTTAGTCGAGGTTAAAGGACCTCGAGTATAAATGGTAGCCTATTTAATAAACAAGTCCGAGTTCATGTTTCATATAATGAGCTTGACTAGTATCGCGAGCCTAAATAGAGATGTTTATATAAATATAATAGTTTGTATTTAATACAATAAGTATATATTAAGTAATAACTTATATTATATATTTAATTATGGTAAATGAAACTAAATAATATATATTATGTTATATATAAAGTTTATTTGTAAATATATATATATATATATATAAGTAATTATATATGTATATAAATAAAATAATTAAATGAATAATAAACAATAAAGAAGCCAATTCAAGTTATGTTAAGTTAGCTAACTCCCATATATTTGTTACATACTAGTTTTATATACATAAAAAGTTAAATTTAATTTAGTGAAAGTGTATAACATAACAATGTTAGTGAATATAATTTGGATGGATTTTAATGATTATCTTGTTTGCGATCAAGAAAAGAATTAAAGATATCAACAAAATATTTTATTGTAAACTAATTTAACTTATTGACAACAACTATTATTACAATAACCAAACTATATTTTAATTCAACTTCAAAATTTTAAAGATTGTTGAAACAAATGTGATATACTTTTTAAAAGACGAGCTTTAATTCAGTAAATTCCTAAAAACAACATATCTTAAATATAAATATATGAACACTATTAATGAGACTATAAAATAAAATTATAAAGCGTTAAAGCTCCGTTAAAAGGATACTTTAATGATATACTAGTTTAGATCCCGTGTATACACACGTGTGAAAAATATCAATAAATAAATTTTTTAAATCTTTATGTGTATATTTTACACGTGTAAAAATGTATCACATAATAATGATAGAAAACAAAACTCAAAATATGTAAAAACTAATATATAATTGGGTTTTGAAAATAAATTAAATATTATTTAATGTAATTTGTTTTTTAAAAGTTAAATAATTAGATTTTCAAAGTTTTATAAGTGATAATTTAAAACAAATGTGTTTTTTAGTATAATTAATATTTTCTTTAAATATATATTGTTGTTAAAAATAGAAGGTGCATTTAATAAGAGAGAGACGGGAAAAAAATGATGAGAATGAATGTGGAGGCGACACGTGCCATGGAAAAACTTTTATTTATTATATAGTATAGATTTATTTAAAACATATATTAATATTTTATAATTTACAAAATATACATACAAACGTTTATGCTCCTTAGGAACAATCAACCAAGGCTGCCCTATGGAATTTCTTGAAAGATACTAAAGAAACCAGTCCGGGATTGTGGATAATATTGGGGGACTTCAATGAGGTTAGGTTCCCACATGAACGTTTAAACTCTGAGTTTAATGTTGCATGTGCTAGATCTTTTAACGAATTCATTCATGATTCCAACCTTTTTGAGTATAACATGGGAGGGTACAAATACACCTATATGAGTGAGAATGGCCATAAAGCAAGCAAAATTGACCGGATCTTAATGTGTAGTAACTTTATGAATCGGTGGCCGGAGGCCATTCTCACTGCTTGGTTGAAGGAAATATCGGATCATTGCCCCATTTCTCTATTTTGCTCTAGTGTGAATTTTGGGCCAAAACCATTCAGATTCTACAATTCTTGGTTGGGTAAGGAAAAGGTCGACGATGTAGTAAAAAGGGCTTTTCTAACCCCTATTGCCTACGCTAGGTCGGATGCCATGCTTGCAGCTAAACTCAAGAATGTTAAAGGGGCGATTAAGAATTGGAACAAGGAAATGTTAGAAAAAGAAGATGAGATTTATAAGACTCTTCGGGTTAAATTAAACACACTGGATACCATTGGAGAATTAATTGGGTTAATAGAGGAGGAAGGTAAGGAAAGGATGGAATATAAACAAAAATTACTTGATCTGGAAAACAACAAAGTACAAGATCTAAGGCTAGAATCAGATGGGCGGTTAATGGGGATGAAAACACCTCCTTTTTTCATGGTATGTATAACTCTAGAATGGTTACAAATCGGATCAACGGAATTCTCATCAATGGAAACTGGTCATCCTGCCCAAATGATATCAAAGATGAAGCGTGTAGTAGGGCTGGCAATTTCTACCTGTTTAAGACACGATTAAACCTGTTTAAAAAAAAGTACACTATGTAATTTTATACATTTTCAAAAATAAGTAAAATTAAGAGGCTAGACTCCATCATTTCTTATTCTTGGTACATAAAAGATACAACTGTCTTATACACATTAGATATAAAGAAGTTAAATGAGTCGTATTCAAATTTGATACTTGTGTTATCCGCGTCGCCTATGACCTGTTTAGACACGAATTACCTGTTTTGCCAGCCCTAGCGTGTAGATTATTTGGGCATAGATATAAAGAAAACTTACCCACTTGACCAAAACTGGAATGCGCGGGGATTAAAGGACTCTCGGCCTCAGAGGCTGCATCACTGGTAATTCCTTTTTCGGGAGAAGAGATGAAAGCAGCCGTATGGGATTGTGGGGGAGAAAAGGCTCCGGGCCCGGACGGGTTTAATTTTGCTTTTATTAAGCATTACTGGGACACCTTAAGTGCGGATTTCTGCAACAATCTGCATTCTTTTTATGGGGATGGGGTCATTAGTGGGGCATGCAGTTCCTCTTTTATTGCTTTGATTCCAAAGTCCAAGGAGTTAACATCATTCAATGATCACAGGCCATTTTCTCTCATTGAGTGTATTAGTAAAGTCATATCCAAGATGCTCACCAATCGTATCAAGAATGTTATGGGGTCAATTATTTCGGATTCACAGACTGCTTTTTTGACAAAAAGAAGTATCATTGATCGGCCATTGGTAGTGAATGAAGTTATCTCCTGGCTTAAGAAATCCAAACTCTCGGGGCTAATTTTTAAAGTGGATTTCAACAAAGCGTTTGATTCAATCTCATGGAGCTTCTTAGATTCGGTATTGATGCAAATGGGTTTTCCAAATAGGTGGAGGATATGGGTTAAAGGGGTCCTCGGATCGGCAAAAGCTTCTGTTCTAGTAAATGGGTCCCCTACAAAAGAATTTTATTGTTCTCTTGGGGTTCGCTAAGGGGACCCTTTATCTCCTTTCCTATTCGTCATTGGCAGGGAAGCGTTCAACTGGATGCTTAATAAGGCTGCTCAACTTGGTGTATTTCCGGGTATCCCTCTACCAGGTAATGGCCCTATTATTTTATACTTTCTATTTGCTGATGATGTCATTATCCTGGGGGAATGGTCCAAAACTACACTTCAAAATTTAATCCTAATATTGAGATGCTTTTTCCTCACATCCGGGCTTAATGTCGGGTTGTGATGAACATTAGTAAATGCAGTCTTATGGGGCTTAATGTCTCGGAAAAGGATACTCAGAACCTAGCTAGTTTAGCTCGGTGCCGGGTTGGATCTATTCCCTTTTCATATCTTGGCTTGGTTGTGGGAGCAAATATGAACCTTGTCAAAAATTGGAAACCGGTAATTGACTCTTTTGAGTCCCGACTACCGGTATGGAAAGCAATAAATTTATCAATTGGGGGTCGGGTTGTGATGATTCGGTCAGTCTTAGATAGCTTGCCGGTATACTTTTTTTCTCTCTTTAAAGCCCCGGATAAAGTAATCAACATTTTGGATAAAATTAGGAGAAATTTTCTTTGGGGTGGTTCAGGGGACTCAAGGAAAATAAATTGGGTCAACTGGGATTTGGTTTGTGTAGCGAAATCAAACGGGGGTCTGGGCATTGGCTCCTTGAAAATTCTAAATATAAATCTTCTAACTAAATGGTGGTGGAGGTTCAACATGGAAGCTAATGCACTCTGGAAAAGGGTTGTGCAGTGCATTCATGGTAATTCTCATGGGTTTGAACTCATTCCTGGACGGAAGGATATAGTCGGGGTTTGGGGTAACATCAAAAAGATTGAGATTGTCCATAATAAATATAACATGAACATCAAGGAATTGTTGGTTCAGGAGAATGGTAAATGGGTATGGAAGGGGGATCCACAAGGCCTGTTCACCGTTAGGTCCATGCGACAACTTATGGGTTCAAGTTTGGTCTGGCCGGGCAGCTTTATAATTACTTGGCATAAAGGTGTACCTCTCAAAGTTAACATTTTGGCTTGGCGCGCTGAGTTAGATCGTATTCCAACTCGGTTGGCTCTTACTCGGAGGAACATCGCTATCGACACGGTTCTTTGCCCGTTATGTTTGCAGGTGCCGGAATCCACAAAACATCTCTTTACTTCCTGTTATTTTGCCTCTATGCTTTGTGGGTATATTAGTAATTGGTGTTCGGTTCCACCTATTTTCGTGTTTTCAGTTCGGGATATTCTTGGATTGCACCTTGCCTATTCGCTGGACGACAAAAGGAAGAACGCTTTTCACATCATTATCCTGTCGGCAATTTGATGTCTTTGGAAACTAAGAAATAGGGTAATCTTTGGGGGGGGGGGGAAAGGTTTCCATTCAATAGCTTTTTGAAGACCTAAAGAGTGTTAGTTTTATGTGGGTAAAGAATATGGCTGGTTATAAGTCCATGGATTGAAATAGCTGGTGTAAGTTTAAGCTTTAATTTTATAGTATGTATTTCTAATCCATGTTGTAACTTGTTGGCTGGTTGTTGCCGGCTTGACTTTTTGTTTTTTATATAATTCTGCCATTCAAAAAAAAAAAAAGACTATTTATTGTAGACATTCTTTTCAGGAGATTTTTTGAAATATGCAGAAAGTGAATTACTTTTGAATCTTTCTCTCAACTTGACCGACTATACATTAACGCATTATTGCTTTCCATTTTGCCTTCCTATATTTTTGCACATTATAAATCATTTTATCTAGTTATTTAATTGTTATGTAAATAAATACCGAATATTTGCCGATAAATGATTTTAAATTTGAATTCAATAAAAAAATTTAAGATTTATGCTTTATTTTAGAACATCACAAAAAAAACTCTACTTTTTTTACATAAAAGGCGGATAAGATAAATCGAATCATTGCTCTTAGAAATTTGGGTATGATTTAAGGAGATACTTTTAAGGACCTTTAGAAGACTTCACTTTTGATTTTTGAATTCAAAACATTTATTCTAGTTTTACTTTAATTTTCTTATTGAGATTTATCTTAAACATGTTGACCCTAGACCGGATTTGTGAAAATTAGGGAGGTGGGAGTGCCTAGCGGGTACCATAGCGGCTTCCATGCGGGTACGGCGGGTACCACTCCCACTCCCAACAGGTAACATTGCGGGTAAGGCACGGGTATTGTTAGCGGGTATTGGAACCCGCCGAAACAACCATTTTAACCCGCCGATATTTGGAGAAAGCGGTTGTTGTTTGCGGGTAAATAGCGGGTACCACCCCCATCATGAAGGATAGTTTGGGAGGGTAGTTTGAAAAAATGCGGTGACATATCATCATTGGTGGGTTTGAGAGGGTAGTTTGAAGTGAGAGGGTACCACTCTCACCTCCCTTAGGACTGTAAACGAGTCAAACCAACCTAGAATGGGCTTGGGCTCGAAGTTAAATGAGTCTGCTTGTGAAAAGCTCGAGAATAGAAAGAAAAAAATATATATTTTTTTATTTTGTATTTTTAGACATTTTGATATATATGAAAACAAAAAAAAAATATTAGAACTAATAAAATAGTAAATAAAATAATATTAAGGTCGTAAACAATAAAAGCATTATTTTTATTTTTAGTTAAACGAGGCGAGCACGAGCTCAGCTCAGCTCGTTCACAACCTTATTGAAAATTAATTCATGTTGTTCTTCAACAATTTGCAGGCGTATGGGATGACAGAACATAGTTGCATAACCCTAACCCATGGAGATCCAAGAAAGGGTCATCACACGGCCAAAAAACGATCGGTTGGCTACATACTCCCAAATCTAGAAGTGAAATTCGTTGATCTTCAACACCCCAAGAGAAATATGTGTTCGAAAAGGTAGGTCAAAAGTGTTCATATCATTAATTAACACCACCAGATTCATCACATAAATCTGATAGTTGTTAGAACTATGAAAACCTTATTTAATAAACTAGTAGGTGTTCAGTGACGGATCCAAGAACTTTCGTCAGTGGGTGCCATAAATAGGCATAATGTAAAAACGGGTCGGGCTAGGTAAAAGTTGTAGTTAACTTTCAGCAAATCCCACAAAGGGAGATCATGCCAGAGCAGGTCAGCTCGTGTGCGTAATGATAAAAATTTCTACACCTCACATACTTTATGTAACGGATTTGTAATACGATTCTTTTTTAACAATTGCGGAACCAACATTTTTCAACTGGAGGGTCATAATTAGATCTTCTTACATCAACTAGTGTACATATATTTTTTTTACCGATTAATTTAAAAGACTTTAATACATCATAATGTTATATACTTTAAAAAGACAGATATAAGAAAATAAAAGCATCTTGATTAAATAAATTGATGTAATTTAAAGACAAACCTAACATAATTTAAAACTTAATCAAATAAGCTGTAACTAAAAGACTTACAGAGTTGTCATTGCCAAACTTCAATTGCTAACAGCAGTTTGAAGTTTAGAAGTATGTTAAAGAAAAAAAGAATGAAAATCACGCATTAGGTATTTTATGTGCGATTAGGATATGAGGAGATTGCCCACAAGTTTTGGTGACAAAACCGGTTGGCAGTTCAACGCAAAATTTCAAGGCAAATTGGTTTTTAATAATCTAAACTATGACTCATTGGCAAATAATAATCCGAACTAACAGTTTGGCTGGTGATAATCTCAACTTTCACTTTTGTTGTCAATGACAGTTCCAGTAGCATAATCAACATAGATTTATACTTGATTTACACTTATTTTCCCTCAAAATGACGATCTTAAAGGAAATGAAGAAACGTACAATCGAAATCGAGTGGGAATCGAGTGTTATTTAGGTGGAAATATATAATGATTATGCTACTAGGACTGTCGTTGACAACAAAAGTGAAAGTTAAGATTATCACCAGCCAAACTGTTAGTTCGGATTATTATTCGCCAATGAGTAATAGTTTGGATTATTAAAAACCAATTTGCCAAATTTCAACAAAACCGGTCTGACTAGACCTTAAACACCCCTACGTATGCATAATCTATTTAAAAGATTAGATTATTGTCAAAAATATTTTAAAAGCTCAAGACAAAGACTTGACCCATACCTGTAAGTAGCGCATTTGGACAAAGTACCTCTAAAAAAAGACACTCATAACATGTTACAAATGCACATTGAAGTCAATTTACTTTTTAGTAGAATGATACGCAGAAAAAGGTACAATACAAAGACCATAACCACCAATTTTGATTGAAAATACAAACTGACAACATAAACCATAAGAGAGTAACTCGATAACAACAGCAGCATGACGACCATGACATGACCGACTGACTTTCAGACCAACTGCTGGACGACTCTGGACCTTCTGAAACATGTCCTAGTGTACTCACTGGAACAGTAAATAAATGCAAAATTATTAATAACTAAACGACCATACCCTTTAACAAATTAATGATGCACAAATTAACACTTCTGGTACAGGTCAAACGGGCTGGGTTGTATTGGGTTGTTGATCTGTAAACACCATTTGTCCATTTCTTTAAAACTAATCAATGCATTGAAAAGGGTCATTTCTGGTACATGTTGAAGCGGGTCGGGTCAAGTTGGATTGATCCAAACAATTTTTTCCATATTTTAGAAATTGTAATTAGGTGAAAACAGTATCAGTTTTAAAAAAACAGGTCATTTCTGGTACAGGTCCAAATGGGCCTGGGGAGTTTGGTTGACCCATTTCTGAGAAATTATGGGTTGAAAAGGGAATCAAGTTAAATCAGGTCATTTATGGTACAAGCCAAACATGTTGATTTGAGTTGGATTGGCCCACAAAAACTTTCTGAAAACCTTTTAGTAAATAATTAATGCGCTGAAAACAGAACTGTTTGAAACGGGTCATTTCTGGTACAAGTCTAAATGGGTTGCTGGTCATGTGGGATTGACCAGTAAACACTTTTTTGTCCAGGTGAAACTGGTCATTTCTGATAAGAGGACGAAAAACTGCCACCTCTAATAAAGATTGTAAACAAATGAAAAAACTGAGAAGATTGATGGTCAAACCGATGTGCATGATCAACATACGTGTATGCCTACCAAGAATATGTTTCACTTCACATTTACAAAGAGTAGAAGAAAATGAAAACAATTTTTTTTTTTAAATTTGATAAAAATAAATACATTACAAAACAGACCTGGTTATTTTTTCCCGCCGCTGCTTCTGAAGGAGATTTTTGGGAATCTGATGGTTTTTCAGCACCACAGTTTTGTCTGTTGCATTTGGTTCTAAACGGGTAGTTAATGTTGTTACATTGATCACATTTCCAGCTCCCATCAGCCATATCTGTTTCTATAAACAAAATAGGCCCACGTAAATATGGATGTCAAATATGATTAATGTTTTTGACAAAAAACTATGTTGACAAAAGTCAACTTACTCAAGCTCGTTCCTGATTTTCCAGCCTAATTCACAGAAAAAAAACTCGCACAATTAGTCATTGTAAACACATGTAAAATAGATGAGGTCGGGTGCGTTGAGTAATGGGTCAAAATGGGTTCGGATAAAACTGGAAATTTTGCAGGCCAAATGGGTCGGGTTCGGTTGGCCCAAAACACTTTTTCCTCGAGTTTTGAAGTTCTTCGTAAATAATTAGTGTCAACATGACTATAAAAGTTATATTATTTCGATATTTAACTAAATTTTTTATTAAAATGATTTAGATGGTTTTATGCATTTGATATTATTACACTTGGCGTGAGTTTCGATCTGTTCAACCCATTTGACCCGTTCCGTTTAAGATATTTTCTATTCGACCAATTAGAGATTACGCATAAACTGATTCGACCCGTTTAGTAAGTGAACGGGTCGAAATTGCCACCTCTACATTAAAGCAATCACAGTAGTTAATACCTGAAATCCTGACTTAGGAGTATTGCATTTCCTCATGTTGCAAACAGTTCTAAAAGAGAAATTATTATTTCCACAATTTGGACATGTCCAGTCGTTATCACCTTTTCCATCTATAAATTTTGGAAAAAATGAAAGAAAGCATTAGTCAATAATTAAAATATCAAATCCTCCACTGTTTTTAAAATATCACATGATTCACATACCTTTCTTTCGGCCCTTCTCCTCAGGAAAAAATCCCGGCCGTGGTGCCTATTGAGTTTCAAGGTGAAAACCGATTAATTTATATTTGATGGAAACACAAGAGTTGAAAAGGGGATACAAAAAGATTCTAATCTAATATAAATAGAAATCCTGCTGAAAAAGGATTTTAAATATACCATAGCAGTGTGGCTCATGGGCAAGCCCAGCCCAAAGCGGTCCATTAATTGAGGTAAGCCATACATACCACCTGCACAAAAGAATACAAAACCAGAACCTGATGGTTTACAGCATGGACAAGGAAACTAGAGGTAGCAATTTCAATACATTTTTATGAATGGGTCGGCTTGGGAACAGATCAAACAGGTGAACGTCGCCCAAAGTCTATATGTAACACATGCAACCTCCTAAAATGTTTTTATTCAAAGATTTAGATCATTAACGTAATAATATTGTTTTCATAATCATATTTATCGTTATAACTTTTTTTAAAACTCAAAAAAGAACAAAAAGTGTTTGTGGGTCAACCCAAGTAGTATGCCCACTGCCGAAACGCAACCCACATGCTCATCTTGCCACCTCTAAAGAAAACAGTAGGGAGATAGCAGTCAGGGCTTATTGGCTCATCCGCTCATCATCATAGTTTAAAAAGCAGTAAATAAAACAACCTTTAGGTATATACCAAATTACACCCGTAGACCTTAATCTTCATTAATTACACTGGACACCCTTTATCTATATGGTTTGTATCAAGTTATAACCTTTAGACTAATCGGCGTTAGATTTTTCAGTTAAATGACATGTAAATGACTAATTTACCCTTCATTCTTATACTAGGTTAAAACCCATGTATTACATGGGTTGAATAAATACAACTTGTTATAAAACATCAGTTCCTATGTAAATTTGTAAATTCTAAAAATGCTATATAGTTATTTTTTTAAAATGTTTTATAGAAAAGAATGAAGAAATGTTCAAATTATAAAAATTTTTTATGAATAAACCTATTTTTTAAAATAAAAAACGTTTTATAAAAGTAATTTTAAAAATCATTATTATTTAATAGAAAACAAAAACTATAAAAAAATTAAAAATTTTGAATAGTTAATAAGAGAGAGAGGCGGGAGACAAAAATTATAAAAAAAATTAAAAAACTTGTATAATTAATAGGAGAGAGAAGCGAGAAAAAAAGGTTGAGGATGAATGTGTGAGTGACAAGTGTCCCCTCAAAACCTTTATTTATCATATAGTATAGATTAACAAATTAATATATATATATAAGGGCCGGTTATCGTACAAAGAACCTAAATCGTACGAAGGGCCTCCAACCGTCCGATTAATATGATCTATGGTTGGGGATAACGCGGTGACATAAACGTATTTACTTCAAAAAAATAACGCGTCGTCCAGATAAAAAAGGGCATAAATGTCAATTTTTAAAAAATAATCACACTTCATGCGTGCTTTTTTTTACGTAATCACGTTTTTACGTAACTTTTTTTACGTAATCACGTTTTTACGTAATTATTTTTACGTAATCACGTTTTTTCATAAAAAAATTTACCGTAATCACGTTTTGTGTGATTGCAACTAATTTTAAACATGAATAATCGGCAAAAACAAATTATCGGCAAAAACATTAATCAAAGTTTCTATCGAATGTGTGTGGGTCTGGAAACGAAAACGGATAGGAACAAACAAACAAAACTAACTGAAAAATTTAACCTCTGTTAGTCTAAAGGTTATAATTTGATACAAACCATTTAGATAAAGGGTGTCTAGCGTAATTAGTGAAGATAAAGGTTTGCCGGTGTAATTTTGTATATACTTAAAGGTTGTTTTCTGTAATTTACTCATAAAACAAACACCACCTCATCACCATTTCCTATTCATGCATAAGCTACTAAGTGATGCCAACAAAAAGAGTGTTACAAAGGTAGTAGCAATGGCAAATTTGATCCATTTTAGGTTATGTTTTATCTCAAACAAGTCAAATAAAAAGATTTAGCTGAAAGAAAATTCAACCCATACCCGCGAAAAGCTTTAAAACTAATCTCATACCCTTCGGGTTTTGGGTATACCCGTCCCGGATGTTTCGGGTTTTGGGTATACCCGTCCCGGATGTTTCGGGTTACGGGTATACCCGCCGAGCTCGGGTTTTTTGGCCATCCCTACGTCGAATGGATTCCAAAGTCTACTTCCAAGTTCTAATGCATAAAATGTCCTAAACTCTTTTTTAATTCAAAGATTTAAATTATTTATAATAACATTTTTTTCAAATCGTGATCAACTCGACCTGGCCCTTTTCAACCCGTATAAACAAAGACCCGTTTCAGCCTGAACCTGACCCGTTACCCAACCCCACATCTAAAATCTAGGCAATAATATAGCATCAAAACGGATGTTGGTTATCATTTCCGTGTAGTAAGTATTTTAGAATATTAAACATAAAACAATTAAAATGACACTGACAAACTATTATTACCTATCAAGGATCCACCAGAGTAAGGTGGTGGCGCAGAAATCTGCAAGGGTTGATAAGGGTTGCCACCAGGAACACGAGTTCCATAATTATAATTATACGCGGATCCCACATCATAAGGAGGCACGGTTGATCCATTCAATAGAGATGAACCATAAGGTGGTAAGCCAATATACATTGATGAGGGTGAACCATAAGAGGCTGCAGAAGCATAGCCTTGTCGGGTCTGCATTGGTTTTGGAGCAGATTTCTGTATCATGGACATTTGATAAAGCTATTATGCTGAACATATAAAATGTGAACAATCACATGATACTAATAATTTAATTGATCTCAAATTTCAGACAAATATAGTGTTGAGTCAAAAGATTTATTATAATATCCATCATCACTATTATCAGCATATTGATTCAAGAAAACATGGTGGAGGAGACTTTTAATCTTGTGGATTGCATTTGGTACAATTCTTTCTTTATGAATCTTATGGTATTTTGAGATCTCAAGCTTTACAGAAAAGGAAAGAAACATTGGCAAACATGTGTGATGAAAGGGCTAGAATGCTTCAAGATCAGTTTGATGTTAGTATGAATCATGTTCAAGCTATGTCTATTTTGATCTCAACTTTCCACCATGGTAAAAACCCTTCTACCAAATGTTACTGATGATGCTTGTGAATCTTTGGTACTTGAAATTCTCATTCTCATTTTCATTTTGTGAATAAGAACCATACAGGGAAATGAGAATTTCAAGTACAAGCTACCAAATGTTACTGATGATATTATAATAAATCTTTTGACTCAACACTATACATGTAATGTTCATAACCTTGATGAAATTTCAACGATTTTCACACCAAATGTTACTGTTAAGACTGATAAGTAAAAAATATTAAAAATTAAAAGTGATTAGAAAACCCCTGAACCTCTGGAATGATAGTAAAAAATTAATCTATGCAGCTTTTCTTCTTTAACGTGAAAAACTTTGTACCCAATCAAACTCTTAAAACAACCATTTCCAGATTAATACCAAATAAGAGGTGTCACAGAAGTAAGCCGAAACTAGTAATGAAGGGTAGTATTGGTATTTTAATTCAACTAGACTGTAAACAGAGGGGGTGGAAACCGGAAAGCATGTTGGTACACTTATAAAACATCAAAAGAGAGTTAGTCTATCTCTCCCACATAAATGTTATGGTATTTCTTTGCTTATTTTATTATTCGTTTGTTTGATTTATTATTTAATACAAACGTGTTTTCTACCAGTTTCCTATTAAAATTTTGCTATAAAGTTTCTAGTATAAACAGATTATAGAACTTACAGAACTATGATCAGCTGGCCTCGGTTGTGTGCAGTTGCGCATATTGCAAGTTGTTCTGAATGAGAAATTAACATTTCCACAGCTTGGGCAGGTCCAGTCATCTTCTCTACGACCACCTGCAATCATAATTATACACAATGAAGACATTACTATTAAAAACTATACACACATATATTGAAACAAAACCACCGCAACACATCTCCTAAAAGATAGGACATAATTTTCAAAACTAGCTTTCTCTCAACTAACCCATTTAGTTTTAAAACAAAAACTAACTTGGCTCAAAGAAAAGCAACATGTTCAAAAAGTTGCTACATATACATCTAGACCGCCTTCAACAACAACTTTTATGCCATCTTTTTAACAATTTTAAAAAAATCAGCATCCGCATCAGTGTTGCAAAAATTGGTCCAAATCGGCCCAAAGTTTTTTTACTTATTCATTTTCATTTATCACTTATTCTTTAATAAAATTAAAGGTTTCATCCTCAAAATTATAGTTTTAACAAAATTGACAACGACTTTTACATTTTTTTTTCACTTATTCTTTAATAAAATTACAAGATTCATCCTTAAAAAATATAGTTTTAACAAAATCGACCAAGACTTTTACATGTGTGTACATCAAGATGTTGTACATATATTAAAACAAATATAAAGCTTATTTATAGCTAAAACTTTGGTAAATAATTCTAAAAACATAAAAATTCCAATCCGATTAGTCGTTAGTCGGTACCCCACCGCCTGAACAGCGCCTAGCGATTTTTAAAACACCGATCTGCATGACCCTGTGGTTGTCTAACACTTACTTTCAAACTTGAATATTATCACATACTAACACTAAGTTAAACAATAAAAAATTGCAGAGTAATTTTGGTTTATAACCAGTCTCAAAATGCTTTTTACTTGAATGATTTCCATATACAACAATGTGGTGATTGTTTTTTCCATTATACTCAAAGCAATTCTTATCAGTTGTAGTAAGTTAACCTAATCCATTCAACTCTTAAAACCCCCAAAAGGAACAACAGTTCAATACAAAACCCTTCACATAGTCAATCACTCAAAAACAAGCTATATAAACCAGAAATCAACTAACAATTATCCTAACAAACAAAAGCAGTAATAGTTAGGCATACCATCAGTTCTGGCTCGTTTGGCCGCGGAGGAGTTTCTGTTATCAACCTAAAACCAATGAAATCAAAATCGAATAATGTAATACAGAGAGAAACAAAAATGTGGATTGGAATTCAAAGAACACGAAACCTAGGTTTTCATCTTCTATCTGATAGAAAAGAAATACGGATCGAAAAGGATGATAATTCGATTGGAAATTTAGAACATCGTATAAAAGTAGTAATCAATTTGGACGGAGATTTTACCTGAGACATATCGACGGCGATCGGAAAAGTTTGTTGAATGGGATGTGAAGAACGGAGTTTATCAAAATTTAGTGGATTCACATCGGTTGCAAGGCCCAAAAGTTATGGCCCAAGAAAGCAATGGAGAAAGACATTGTTGTGATAATAAGGGGTATTTTGGTAATTTCATGTTTAGTTAACCTTCATGGTTTCATTCATTTTTGGAACAAGATAAAAGTTTTTTGAGATCAAATCCGTAATTTTCTATGGTAGGGAAAGTTTTATGATATGGTAAATCATCAAATCATCAATTGTGTAATTGATTACTTATTATTGTAATTTTAAGTTAGTAATTATCAATTCTAGTGATTTTAACCGATTTGTAAGTTTTACTATCAATAAAACTTTTTTATTTAAACTAGAATTATGTTTCACGCGTTCCGACAGAAATTAACGGCCTTGAAAGTTTCTAAAATAAAACAAAAACATTTACGTAAACTCGTCATGTGAGAGAAGAGTGTATAAGTTTAAATGTAAGAAAAAGATAATAAAAAGCATGAAAAAAACAAGAAAAAAAAATAAAAAAATAACCTAAAATGCATAAAAACAGCTAGGGGGGACTTGCAGGTTTCGAACCTAGATATATGTGTAACCTTAAAGCCTAGGTACCACTGCTCCAATAAGAACTTCAGGTTTTCATTTCCAAAAGCAGTTATATAAACCCAAACAAAACTAAGTAAAGAAACAAAAAACATGAAGCGAGGGCTTGTAGCAATTGTTTAGTTAGTTGTACATTAATAGTAACTTACACATACAAAACTCAAGTTTTAATATATATTAGTATATGTAGTTTACAAAACATATGCTTACCTCTTAAACCACTTGACTACTGTTGTGTTTTCGAGATTAATAATCGAAAGAAGAGAAAGTGAACCGTGGAGAGAGAAGGAAGACAAATGAAATAAAATAAAGGAAAGGAAAGAAAGATATATGATGTAATTTCGTGTTTAAGAGTTCGAAGAAAAGAAACATTTTGAGATATAAAATTATTAAAATTAAAATTTTTCTTTCTCTACAAATCCATCTATTTTGGGAGGGGAGTTAGGAGGTAAAATTGTTAAAAAACTTCATTTCGTTTCTTTCCACCCCCCTCCAATAAAAAAAAACTTAAGAACACAATTCTTTTTCAGCTTCTTTCCACTTTATTTCACTTCTCTCTTTAAAAAGGACTCGAAAACACATCGTAAGTTTTAACACAAATTATCTTCACAAGTTGAAGGTTCAAGTTGGTGTCAAAAAAGAAAGACGCAGAGATCGAACATGTATATGATAACAAACATGAGTTTGTTTTGCAAGTCATTTTATCTCGTCAACACTAGCTTTGCCCCAATCTTCATTAGCTTTTTTTTATAAGGAAATTTTTTTTTGTTAACTAAGGAATATCCACATTGTATCTATGCTCTCTAATTAGAATTAGAAAACAATTTGTTAACTAAGGAATATCCACATTGTATTTATGTCATCATGACACAACACAAGCATAACTATCAAATGAAGCCTAATCAAACCATCATGATACCATAACAAACATATTTTGCACCATCTCAAACAATGCATAAACATTAAACAAGTTTCATTGTTGCAAATAAAAAAAACATCCCGAAGATAATCAAACAATCCTTATGACCGGTGGAACCGATATCTAGACCTAGAACACGCTTGATAAAGACAATATTAACAAAACCGCTAAAGGAATCCAAGTAGATTGTAGAATCCCGGGTGCATTGTACTTGGCCGCAGGTGCTCCCGATGGACGAGTAGTGGTTGTTGATGATGGTGTTCCTCCAGATGGAGGGACTATCGTAGCATTGCTAGTGAATACGTCAGCATCAGGTGAACCAGGTGGTAACTTCAAGACCTCTGAAATAACAAGAAAGTATCAAATGAATACTTGTTTCGGACTATTACTTGCTAGTAAAAACCCGTTCTAGATATTCCATTAATATATATTAATTTCACTACATCATTATATGAATTTCTCTTTTCAATGTAATATAATACCAACACTTTCTAAAAAAATATATATATATATAAATGTTGAGAAAAATGGTGATACGATTGGACCACATGTATACCATTTTGTCTTTATGACGACCAACTACTTCACTTAATACGTAATTAGACTTTAGCTAATGATCTAAATGTTATCGAGAGTGTCAAAACCATCCCAACAAATGCCATATTCTCTTTATGATGCGCAATTACTACACTCTTTTATTGACAACAATGTATTTTTCTTAAATAAATGCCATTTAAGATAGGGCAAATAAGTCGAGTAGAGCCCAAGCTTAACGACCTAAGCTCAAGCTTGAACTTGATTCGATCATTCAAGAGGTACTCACGAAACTTGATTCGGTAATTCTATTCCTTGAAAATATTACACTAACTCGATTTAAAAGCTCGATAAAGTTTAACTTGAGCTCAAATAAATAAATAAAGCTCGACCTTTTATAGTTATATTAAATATAAGACTTTAAGAGCATTCAAATCAGAATTGCTATATATACCATGTCCTTAAAATATAAGAAAAAAATAAATAAAATTTAAGTTAAAAGAGTTTTACATCAAGTTTATCTTTATCCTTAAAATTATAAAAAAATAAACATTTGTAATCTTAAATATACCAATTTCGTAATAATTTATTTAAAATTATAAGGATAAGGAATGAGATGTGAGAGGTTTTAAAAAATAAACATTTTTATATGAAATGATAATTTTTAGTTAAATTATAAAAATAAAGATAAAAAAACCTGATTCGAATGCTCTAAATATCGAATATATCATAAATTTCTTTTAAGATGCCTATCACCTAGATTTAAATTTTTTAAAACTTCATGTGCATGAGGTGACATAACAAAAATACAATAGATTCTATTATTATTATTATTATTATTATTATTTGCAACAAATTATAACATATTGAAAATAAGAGTAATTTAGAAGTGGATGATTAATTACTTGGGCAATCACTAATGTTGGCATTAGCGATCTTACAAGCCGATGACAACTGAAGAAGCCTACTCTCTTGAATATTCATCTTCTTCAACGCCGGATTCGTGCCGTTATGAATCTGCAAGATCATAAAACACAAACATGCCGGATTACTGTCTTTCATCTCCTTAACAGAATCACAACACTTCTGTTGCGGTGTCTCCTCCTTCCCCGTTGCGAATGCCAAGCACGGCATCACCGCGGTCAGCTTTGTCGAGCACTGTTGCATAAGTGAGTCTTCCGCCACCCCAACGCCGCTGCAAACCACCATCCACACCACCACCAACACAAACCCTAATTTGTTCCACATGTTGAAGACCGGGTTTTTTTTGTGTGGTTAATTTGGGTTTTAAGTGGAATTGGAGGTGGTTGCAAGGAGTAATGGTAGTGGCAGAAGGTTGGTGGAGGTTGTGGTATTTATTTGTGTGTTGTTAATAGGTTTGATGAGTTGTCATGCATGGGCGGATTTAGTTGACTTTGAGGGTAAAACACTTAAAAAGATTAAACGGGGTATGGGTTTAAGTCTTACTAGATAAAGAAATTTATCATTAAAAATAAAATTATATATATATATATATAGGGTAGGGTTTCAGAGAAAACTAAGAGTTAGACGAAAACCAAAAAAACCAATTTTAACCATTGATTTAAATTAATCAATGGTATACATCAATAAGGGTGTAGATTGTAAATATCAAAATTAATTTTGGTAGTTTTAATGCTTGTAGGGCTAAAGTTGGTATTTCACACATTTTTTATATAATGAACCGTTCACAATGATTATCAAAATCCCAATATTATCTCACTTTCAATTCTCTATTTATTAAAATCCTTTGTGATTCCATCTTTGATCATTCGTTACGTTTTCAACACATATTCAAATGATTTCTAAGGAATGTTCTTGAAGCATATTTATTAATATGCAATTGATAGCAAAGAAAAACGAAGAAGCATATTTACGTAAGGGTTTGTAGATTATATATTTTTTTAATCTATACGTATGTGTAAGCAGTAGTATTTTTTTCATTAAGATTGATGTTTTTGTTTGGTTTTAATTTTTTACATCATAAACGTATTTGTACGTATTTGTAAGTGGAATGATTTGAGTTTTCAACCTGACTAAATAATTTCAAGTTTTTTGATGTTTATGAATAAACCGAAGATACGTGTGTGTAAGCAAAGAATGGAACGTGGAATGTAATTTGTATGATTTAGGTTTTTGTTTGGTTTTATTTTTTCAAATCATGGATGTATTTGTAAGTGGAATCATATGAGTTTTATTTTTTTTTAAATTGTTATAACACCAGTTAACTTAGATGAACATTAGTTAACTATGTTTAAAAGGGTTTGACACGAATCGATTTTAAAGATAAACATCAGTTACGTATGCGTATCCTTTTTAAACATCAGTTACATATGCGTTTACTGTTTAAAGATTTGTACAATTAATCTTGTGTTTTCTAGTTACGCAGATAAACAAAACTGTTCAATTTACTCTTAATGGTGCAGGTTAACCCCCGTAAAATTGAACATATGTAGTGTGTTTTAGGATGTGTAATTATTATGTGCTTTCATATACGTACACATTTCCTATTTACATATACGTAAACACCTATATGTTCAAAAAAATATTGGAAAATATACTAAATACGTATACGTAATCAATAAGCTATACATATGTAAATAGGCTTATTACTTAAAAGTTTTTAAATTGATAGCAAAGTAAATATATGTAAGTTGTTTATAACAAACAGAAGCAACACCGAATGATACAAAAAAAAAATAATAAGTAAACAAGCTAATTATAGGATTATTATATTACTTAAAAGTTTGTGTATTTTTTTAAAACACTGGGAGCATACAATCTAATTACAAACTTTTAAGTAATAAACCTATTTACGTATGTATAATTAGCTTGTTTACGTATATGTAATTAGATTGTATGTAAATGAGATAAACAGTGATCAAAATTATTTAAGTTATTGATTTTTTTTTAAATCTAGTGGCTACTTATCTGTAAAATATACTAAATATGTATACGTAATCAATAAGTTGTTTATAACAAACAAAAGCAACATTGAAAGATAAAAAAAATAAGTTTAGTTGACCTCTTCTGACATATTGTATACATATATGTTTTCAAGACAAAATTTAAATTAAGCAGGTATTGTTTCTTAAATAAAATCGGAATATAAGTCACAGACCGATTCTATCAAATAATATAAATGAAATATGATTACAATTTAAGATTGAAAAAAACGTAAATTATGGAGATAAAAAAGGGATTTGCTTTCAAAAACAACAATTATCAAATATACATTAATGTACAATTACTTATATACCCTTTAATATAAAAAATATATAATTAAAATTAAAATTTTCTGATTGGCTTAGACTGGTTTTCTTGATTTTCGTCTAACTTTATGGTTTTCTCTTGATCCTCTCCCTATATATATATATATATATATATAGACACACACACACACTATCAATGAAACAGGAGACTATTGAGAAGGAAGAGATGAACAAAGAAGATATTATGAGTTAAAAGATAATACCCCAATTAACCTAATTTATATAATAGGATGAGCTTCAAATATTAACCAATATTTATGAATCACTTTCAAATATAGTGTTACGTATACGTACCAAATAATGTTACACATACGTAAACACTATATGTCACGTATATGTAACATTATTTGGTATGTATATGTAAGACTCGTCATTTCCGTATTTATGTTCAAGATATATGTTCATCATACTTAAATACTCTTTTAAGAATTAAAAAAAATTATAAATTATATGATTGTTTGACATTGGTTAGCACGGTTATCATATAATATATTATATAATATTTGTGTACTCTTCTGCTGGCCTGCAAAGTAACAGAGAGTAGCAGAGTAGCCCTCTTTTTAAGAGAGCACAATTCACAAGATAATTAGTTTTGAAGTATATCTCTTTTAAGTTTTTATTTTACTTATTTTATATTTATTTAATTTAACTATAAACATTAGTTTTGTTTTTCGATATTTTATATTATTAGATTATATTTCTTTCAGATTTTATTTCTATAATTGTTATTTTATTATTCAGTATTTTTATACTTTTTTAGATTTTTATTATTAAAATACATTAAATATAATATCAAGTATTTCTTAAGTCTGGTTCAATATTCGGTTTTCAAAACATTTTTTTAAGATACGAGGTCTTGAAATCGCTTAAATTTAATGTAATTTATTTACCCAACCCGTTATGAACTAACTTGCTCTAACATGACCTTATTTAACACCCGCTAACGAAAAATCTTGGATCCGCCACTATTGTCATGTGACCCGTTTGTTCATCATCATGAGTTAAACTTATGTAAATAGAATTGTCAAAAAAATGTATCGACTTAAAATTAGTGGTGAGAAAAAAACGGAATTAATTGAAAAAACCGATGGTTTGGATTTTGTATTTTTTGAAAACAAAAAATTACGGTTCGGTTTCGGATTTGTATTTTTCGGAAGCCGAAAAAAACCGAATCGAAACGAGCATAAACATATAAACTTTTATAATATACTGTGTGCATGCTTATATGTGTCACGCATATTTGCGTTAATAGTAGGTTAAGATTTGTATTTGTTAATGAATTATGGATTATAATCTTTATTTTTTAATGTTAAGTTTTTTATAAGAAATTAATAAATTATGTAATTAACCAAAAAAATTTAGGCACAAATGTGTAATATTATATTAATCATTGGTTAACAAAAAAAAATTTATTCCAAAAAATTCAAGTCCAACCGGCAAAACAAAAAAAAAACCAAAACCGAATCGAACCCATTGTAAAAACCAAAACCAAACGGTTTTCAAAAAGCCAAAAAACCGTACTTTCAATTTTGGGTTCGGTTTCACCCTAAAACCGAACCAAAACAACTCATTCACACCCCTACTTAAAATTGTGGTTTAGAGATTTAGATGTTTAATTTTTTAAGGAAATTATGTCTATTTTCATATTGTCGTTGATTACATTTTTTTGTTTCTCTTCTAGCTAGGTAAAATACCAAAAATGAACAAGATATATTTGTAGTTATTAGAATAATGTATTTTGCATGATGATAATTGATAAACATCGAGACAGAAACTAATTACAAATGTTCTCACACGAAGATTGCAAAAGAAACAAACCCATGGTTTGCGGTCTATATCACAAACCGGCAGATTTTGGACGATGAACCAAGTCAAAGAACTCAAATCAACTTCAACGAAGTCTACGTCAACGATCTAAAAATATATACAAGTTTTCGCAAAGTCAAAATCTGTGCATGATTTTAGAGACTGACAGTTTAATTTTTCAAACTTAGAGATCAAATCCAAAATCTAAACATATCAGAAATAACTCAATAGAAAATTATGTGAAAAGAATGGATACCACCAAGTACTGTTGAGGTCACAGTTATACCATACATCGTCTATTCAATGGCGAATTTTTAAAAGTCCTTTCTTTCACATCGATTTAAACAATGTCTCTTCCAACTATTTGACTCAACTTTCTCACACATAAAAAAAATCCAAAACATATGCACTTAGAAATCAATATCTCAAGAAGAATAGTAAGTGAAGTTCAAGTTAGAGTGAAACTTTATCATCTTAGAGAGAAGCTTGTGACAACTAATCGATACATGTTTTAGTGAGAAATGAATAAGTGGTCACTACGTAATAACTAGTAATAAGTTTGTACATTGGCCATCTTTAACGTTTAGAGAGAAGTCTGATAAAGAAAACTTTTTGAAGGAAAACCAAAGAGTTGACGTAAAGTAGATTTATTATCATCCAATCGTGGCACTACGTACTCTCGTTATATATACAAAATCAAAAGAGTGATATTGTTGCTTTTTTTATGTCTAACTTATCATTCTAACATATATCACAATCTATGGTTTTGGATGATTCATAGTCATAAAGAAATTGTATGTGAACCATCAATACTAACAACATAATACTTTATAAACATTGATATTTTTCAAATTCTATAATATAAACTTTGAAAACTATAAAAACAAAGTCTCGATTATTACAAATGAATTGTTCGGTTATTAAAAACTCTTTTGGTCCAATGCGTCGAAGAAATCATACACAAGTAGAGAATGTTGTACATAAAACTCTTTTGTTTGATATCAAGAGCCACTCGTTAAAGGTTGAGTCGTCTCGAATGACTTTCTCCTCACCAAAAGGCAATTTATTTTCGAGGGTTGAGCATGTGTATTATTTACGGTGCAAATCACAAAATCCGGCCTATGAAGTGCCAATGTCAACCAGTCTTTTGATGGGTCGAATTCACTAGCATCTAACAAAACATGCCAAGAATTCCTACGTGCCTCCGAAATCCAATGCATTGAGTAAGTAGTCCCATTGACATATGCTGGATATGCAAAAAGCCCTTTTGGACTATATTTGTTCTTTCTTCTGAAATATTGACTCAGTTGTGAACCTTTGATCCGTAGATCTAACCATGACTCGGGAGCCGCTATGACTTTAGATTCTTTAGTGGTTACGAATTCTCTAATCGAGTCTTCTTTTTCGTTTATTATAGACATGTAATAGTTCCCTCTAAAGAAAGGGTACGATTCCCCTATCATCACCATTGCTTCTTTACATGTTGGTGTGAACAAGACAAGATACTCCTCTTCCTGTAGCCCACAATTTTGCAACGCTTTGTTTCGTGCTTGGATCTCTGGAATCGACATGAAGTTACCTTCAAACGAGGATTTTTTGTTTAGGATTTCTAGCAACTTTGATGGCGCTAATTGGGTACCATCAAGATCGTTTATGGGACTGAAGGAAGAGGGTGAAGACGAGTCTTTTATAGTGATAACCCTAGGTGAATACCTTCGTTTATCATCGCTCATACTTGCTTCCAAATTTGACTCGTTGTTGCTACAAAGATTGTATAAATCAATCTTGTCTCTCTCTTCAACAAGTCCGTTGCAATATTCAGGATATTTTGCAAAAATGTATTGTTTCACGTACTCCATTTCTTGTGGTGTGATCGGGCCTGACCATCTGAGGTTAAGCCCGTGGAGTGTTGATATAGCTTCGGCTACCAAATGCGCAGGGAACACTGTATGTGCTTTCTGTTTTTCATATCCAAGAAAAATAAAGTATATATATTACAAATCTCACAACCAGAAGTTTGGTGGTAGTATTTGATATCACAACTTGAGTTATGAGTTTAATTTTCTCCTAGAAGCAAATAGTACATAAAGTTATTGACACACATCAACATATATCAATGTCGACAAGTGTAATCAAGTTTCTAAACCATTATTTGTTGAAATCTAAGTATCATTTGTGCAAAAATTACCAAAAAACCAATATGATCTACAAAATAACACAAGATAACAAACATGGTTGTTAAAAAACCAAAATTTAGTATTAATCGAACAAAAAATCTTAAATTTACCATAAATAGTAAGATCTTTACATGAGAAACCACATATTTTTGGAAGAAAACAAGAACTTGCCTTCATAACCATGCTCGCCGGCCTGCTTCCGTTGTTTTGATTTGGTGAATTAGGCAAAGATGCTACCAACGATTTCCCAATATCGGTTTCATCCATCTCCTGACGAAAGTTAAAACCGCAATCCACGATTACACAATATTTGACACGAGTTATATATTGCAAATGAATTCTAAAAGCACTTCAATACACGAAAAACGACTTAGTTAAAAGGAACAAGTAGGGTTTACCTTAGATTGTTGTTGTAGGATGATTTGTTCTTCAACGTTTCTTCCCATGTTTATTGGGATGAGTTAAGGAACAAGAAGAGGAATGAAGGATTAAGGTTGGTGTCAATCATATGAACACAACAAACATGGCTCCTTTTCTCGTATATTAATATAACAATGGAGACAACAATTAAGAGGAAATTTGGTCATTAAATATTCTAAATGGACTATTATTGTGATGTAAACTAGGCTCCTAATCCTCACTCCAAGTTGTTGACAAAGGAAACAACGTACAATATAAAATATGTATTAAAAAGTTTATTAAAGCCTTTTTTACGTAAATTTAAATTATCTAGATACGAATATTGATCAAATACATAACTAAAAAATAGGTTGATAATGGAGTTTTTATTCCTTTACAGGTTTTTTTTGTGTTTTAATAAAGTATGTTTAAATAGCGAGTTTAATCAGGTCATGGGTTCGAATACTGACAAGGAAAAATTTGTCAGTACCCTCCACAGGAGTAGGAGTTAGTCGTTCAAAAAAAGTAGACAAATCACGTTGACAAGTGAGATGTTATTATCTATTATTATTTTTATTTAGTGTGTAACTAATTCAATACAAGAAAAACCTTCTACATTTTAAATATTCATCAGTTTTTATAACAAAATATAAAAAGTTAAAAAAAGTTACGAGTTAACGTTATAATAAAAATAAATATATGGGACTTCTAAATACCGTTAAAACATATAAATATTTATATATTATGAAACTTAGATTAGATTCATGAATCAAAATTATAGCAACTCCAAAAAAACATTTTTTTTTATAAAAGTAAGTTTTAATGATGTGCAAATAAAATTTTATAAAAATGTGTGGAGATGTGACATTTTGAATATTCATGGGATGTTGGAGTGGAGAGATTAAAGTTTTCCATATACCATCAATCCCCACTTGCGTATAATAACAAATATATTTGTGAAAGAGGTTATGGTATAGTGGTTGAGGTGAGGTCTGAAGTTTTAAGGGATTCAGGTTCAATCCCTGTCATCATTATTAATTTCTGAGGCATGCAAATGAGACCTAGTTCTTAGGCTGATGCACCAGGGTTTTACCCACGTCGATCCAGGGTTCGAGCCTCGGCTCTCCCATCAAGTCAGGAAGGGGCCGTATTGCTATCCAACTCTGACGTCAAGTGGGCCCGGTTAAGACAACATATTGACCGGAGTTGGACGAGGCTCTCCCATGTAACGGGGGTATGACGTCACAACATTCAATGTTCACCGTTCAAAAAAAAAACAAATATATTTAAAAGGAATCTTTGGTCATGAAAACAACTTCTCTTGGGGTCATCTTGAATATAAAATGATATTATTTGTTAATTAATTACGTCATTAGAGATGTAATATTAAAAAAAAATATTATTATTTTCCTGTCAACAAGTGGAAAATGTCCCTCGAAGAGAAAATTGTGCCCAAATGGTAAACTTAATTTATTATTTTGCTGAAAAGTTGCGGTATAATAAAAAAGAATATACGCAATATAGTGCTTATTATATAAATAAATAATACACCCTACGCACTAACATTATAATTTATAACTAACAATATTATTTGAATATGTAGCACGGTTTATTGTTAATTTAATACTAAGTTTATTTAATATCACTATAACATGCCAAAGTATATGAATTCACCAGATTTTGCATAGAAAAAAATTAATTTTATGTTATCAAATTTGGTTTATTTTTAGAGTCTGAGATGTTAGAGATCCTGAAGACGAATATCCGATTGTTCATGTTTTGAAAACCGGATTGACAGTTGATTTCGCAGCTACGGTAGCCGGTAGGTTATTGGTTCAACCGATTGGCTCAAACTTAAAAATCAGTCAGCCGTTAATAGAAGGAAGAAAGATCAATGATTTTCACCGACTTTGTTTGATTCACCAAAAAACAATTTGTTTATTTATGTCCGGTTCATTAGCTAGTAACGAACCAGTGTCACCATCCACAAATTAACTGGTTGGTCCAACTACCTGGTTTTCAAAACAACATATATTATCTTTATTCATCTCTTGCTTACAATGGTTTAATTGATATAAACATTTTTTCTAAATAGTATGATTAAAACACATTACACCCAACATAAAACCTCCCAAAAATCACCCTTTACAAATTAAAATAGTGCCATTATTTCAAATATTATTCTTATAAATAATGTGTTTAGGCAGCCAAATAGGATTGTGACACCTTTGAAATTGAACCATCAAACGGAGTCAAACATGTGATGTCATTAGTGGTTAACCATAGGTGCATACTTGTTACTTATTTGGACTTTTGTTACAATAGCATCTCAATTCTTAATCCCTCATGCTTGTTTTTCTCAAATTTATAAATCCCATCCATTAATTTTATAGATTTGATCAACATATAAGTTTCCAAACATGAAAACGATACGGATATCATTAACAAACAGAAGTAAACAAATATGAGTCAAACGACCATAGATTTTCGAATTAAAAATGACAACAAAAGCACTTAATGAACAATGTAGTAAGCCTTTGGACACATGCAAAATGTTGGTTTTGACTGTTAATCAAAAGCAGTTTGTGTTAAAATTTTGTATTATTTTATTTAAAAAAAGAAAATATTTACATTTGCAACAAGTTGAGCTAGTTTTGTAATTCCTTTTTGGTGAAATTAAAAAAAGAAAATGGGAAGCCCAATTGCTCGCTCTAGTGGGCCAAGCCCAATAGTGCCCAAACAAAGGATATGTGTTTCAGTGTTTCATTATATTACATAGCTTGACCGTAAACATATATACTAATAAATAAATGTTTTAACTTGACAACTTGTTATTTTCTTATGCCTTTTTATATTAGTTTTTTTATCTCTCTCTCATAATAAATGCACGTTTATCTTATTAAATAATAATGATATTATAAATTATAAATATATTATTAAAGAAAAATATTAATTATACTAAATAAGAATATATATATATATAAGAAATCAAAATATAACTAATTAAAGAAAAATACTAATTTGTTATATATACACACACTTGATACATCTCGAGACGATTATCATAGTCTGACAAGTTAGACGATCATAAAAGTCTGATAAGTTATGACGTATTTACAAATTTATAAGTTATATCGTTTTCAATATACAACTCGTGTAATACACGGAGAAGGGAGAGGGAGAGGGAGAGGGAGAGGGAGAGGGGGAGGGGGAGGGGGAGGAGGGGAGGGGTGGGGGACAAGTTTGATTAAATTACACACCTAGTCCCTTTAATAATTTGAGTATTTTACATAATTGGTCATTATATGTATAAAGTCTAAAATGCCCCTACATTTAACAGAATAAACTAACAGAGTTAGTGTCAGGGGTCTGATTGAGAAAATTAGGTAACCACGGGGGCTAAAAAGGTCAAATTATTTTGATCAAACCACATGAGCCAAAAACGAAGTTTACTCTAAATTTTATGAAAAAGGGTATAATTCAACTTTTGATATCGGGGGGTAATTACATAATTTTATGGGGGCCAGACATGATTTTAACGCGTATATAACACTAAAAAAAATTCATGAAAAACGGCTACCCCATGTCCTCTATGTAGGTCGCCACTGGCTGCGACAATTAGATCATCTTGAATTTAAGAGGAAATAGTAGTATATTTATATATGAATCAAGTTAGGTTGATCTGAAACACTTTTTGTTTAATTGTGAGGAATTTTTCATAGTTTTAGTTGTGAGTTTAGTATTATTAAAAAAACACGTTAGTATAATAATCATACTACTTTCAGAACATAGTCAACGTGCAAAGTTACTAGTTGTATCATCTAAAAGTTCATTTTTGAAAAACTTTTAATCCCTTAGACAATTTTCTTGTTTAGTTAATTTTTGTAAAGGAAACGAACGTTTATTTTCTTAATGAACAAACATGAACAAGAAATCCATTCGTTTAAGTGTTCGTGTGTGTTCAATTATTCTTGTTAAAGTTAAACGAACGAATATGAAGAAGCCTCTATTCGTATTCGTTTACATGCCTAATTTTACCCTATTTGACTCTTAAGATTAAAAGATAAACTTTGTTAAATGTACACTTTTTTATTGTAGGACCCTAAAATTTGAAGGAGTTAATCTTGACTTTACGAAAGAAAGAGGGGCCGTTTTAGAAGAACGTGAAAGTTGAAGGGTGATTCGGAAATAGTTAATTAATTAGTATTTAATTAATAGTTTGAATGTGTAGATAAAGTTATTTATGTTTATCTATTGTTTAGTAAGAGTTAGTATTAGATTATAACTGATAGTAGAGATTGAGTAGGATTAGTATAATTTATTTATTATAAATAGATGGTTAGGATCCATGTCATTGTGAGTCAAGAAATAATAAACAAAAGAGTCGATAAGTTATTGAGATCAAATTGTGTTCGTGTTCTTGGGTCTGATTTCCAACAATTGGTATCAGAGCTTGGTGTCTGCGGTTTTGAGAGTCGTTTTCGAGAGGAGGAGCAACCCTTTGGCTGTAGGGTTGAAGACGAAGAAGGAGCAAGATCTGTTCTTGTTAAGAAGGGTTGAAGGAAGCAAGAACGTGATCTTCATGAAGGTTTGAAGGAAGCACGTAAGAAGGAACAAGGAAATTTTTCTTGTTAAGTAGGTAATCAAAAAACCGTTTTCTTTGTTGAATGGAGGAGTAGTAAAAACAAGATCTTATCTTGTTTAGTAGGCAATCAAGAACCCTGGTTTTCGGTTGAAAGGAGTAGGAAAAACAAAGATTTTTCTTGTTAAGAAGGCTATCAAGAACTTGTGTTCTTGATAAATTGAAAGAGTAGGAGAAAGAAGGAAAAAAGGAAGAAGAAAAACAAGTAGGAAAGAAAGAAGGAAGAGTTTCGATTTCGATGATGACAGCGCTAACCTCGCTTCAATCTTGATCAAATAGTATCCAGAGAGTTCAAAGTCGAGATTGCAACTATGAGTTCCTAAAGTGTTCAAGGAAGAAAGAATATGGAAAGAGCAAGAAGCAAGTCCAAATCAAGATTAAGGGGGAGAATGAAAGAGTTAATCTTGACTTTACGAAAGAAAGAGGGGCCAGTTTGGAAGAACGTAAAAGTTGAAGGATGATTCGGAAATAGTTAATTAATTAGTATTAATTAATAGTTTGAATGTTTAGATAAAGTTATTTATGTTTATCTATTGTTTAGTAAGAGTTAGTATTAGATTATAATTGATAGTAGAGATTGAGTAGGATTAGTATAATTTATTTATTATAAATAGATGGTTAGGATCCATGTCATTGTGAGTCAAAAAATAATAAACAAAAAAGTCAATCAGTTGTTGAGATAAAATTATGTTCGTGTTCTTGGTTCTGATTTCCAACAAAATTATCAATCTAAAGTTATTTGTTGTAAACAAATTAACTAGTGTTGTATATAAAGTAACCCCGTAATTAAGTCTATAGATGTTTTACATTCATTTTGATCACCTCATCCCCAAAGGTTACACCGTTGGTAGTTTCGGACTCAAAGTGATAGACAAACAAACACACAAAACCTCGCAATAAAATTTTGCACCGGGCTCATAGCTAAAATTGGTGATGTTTGTATACAAAGTCAACATATTTATCAAGTAAAACCTTGATTAAAATACAATAACTTATTTAAATAGTTGTTCAACGGGTTTACGGAACTCTGTAGGTAGGTAGGGTTTTTATATTAAAGAGTGACCAGATAAGAGAGATGGAATAATATAAATATTAGGGTTAACATAACATATCAGATACGACACGATAAAACACGATTATATGTGGTGTTAGACACAAACACGACACGATAACTAACCGTGTCATTTTTTTTTCAAACACGAACACCAACCTGTTAAGTAACATGTTAACATGATAAGACATGTTTATAAACCTACTTAAGGACACGATAAATAATATATATGTAATGAAACAAAAAATGGCCAAAACGAGCATAAAAAACTTAATTAATACATAATGCATATCATATTTGAAAAAAAAATCCACAAAAATCAAAAAACAAATATAATATATTATTATTTTTTAATTAAAAAATATAAACAGGTGTTGAATGAAAAAAGCTAAACGGTTATTAACAAAAATCCACTGATTAAAAAAAACTAAAAAAAATATTTTTAAATACGTTTTTATGAAAATATATATATATATATATATATATATATATATATATATAATTTTAGAAAAGTTAAAAAAAAACGTTTTTAAAAGGTTAAAAAAGACGTTTTTATGGGAAAAAAACTAAAAAAATGATTTAAAAAAGTTTTTTAAATAAGTAGAAAAAAAGTTTTTGTGAATAAAACTAAAAAAAAGTTTTTAATAGACTGAAAGATTTAAACTAGTCCATTAGAAATAAAATGACTAAAGTACTTAAAAGAAAACGTTAACAAAATTAGTGCTAAGGGCTGAAATAATTATAAAATCATAACCTTAGGTGTTGATATGTTAAAATATTCTTTTTTGACTGAAATAGTTAAATATGTCAAACCAGAGGGTAAAAGTGTAGTTTATAAAGATTTAAACCTATACAATTATTTTGACTTGTTAAATTTGTATAGTAAAATATATAATAATATTTGATTGAATGCAAAGCCATCACATATAAAACTTATTTGTAAAACTATTGTTGATGTTGATATTAACGGTACAATATATACATATGTCATCAACATACTTAAAAGGCTTCTTTAAGGCTACTAAAATATTAAACAATGTTAGATCCTAAAAATCTCCAACCCGACCTGAATATTAAAAACCTGAAACGTCTAAGACGGGTATTCAGGAATGTGATCGAGAATCTGATTAGTTTTTAAAAAAATCAGATAAGAACGGATATGAGATTAGGAAATACCCAACCTGATTACCCAAAACCATCTACCCGGTTACCCGAATCATATACCGAAAATTTTTTAATTTTAACTTTATCTTAACCCTTGTTCAGTTATGCATTATATGAAAAGTTAAATTTTCCTTTAGTATAAACTTGATGATATTATTTATATTTTGTGTGTTATGGAAAATTAACTTATCTTTTAGGATTTTTATCATCATGAAGTCTAATATTTTAGATATTTCAAACACTTTTTATTGTGATGATGATATGTATGTTATCTTATTTTAATCTGTTATAATTGTTATAAACAAAAAGTTATATAAAAATTAGAATGGTAATAAAAAAGAAAATGTAATTAAAAATCCAAAATAATATTTTTAAACAAACTAACAAGTATACCTAATATATAATCAATTTTAAATAGACAACGTAACTCATAAATAACCCTCATACTAACAACCAAACAAACATTTGGATCAATAGTGGTCTAGACAAAGCCTATTTTACTATTTGAACCAAAGATAGCTCGGATGAAGGCTAATATGGACCAGAGACGAAAGTAACTTGTAAGTTTATTCGAAAGACATGTACTTACTCTCTTTTACTCTTATTTACCGCATATGTCGCTCTAAATGTATAGTTTATAGCCATAAGTTGGTCTGATCGGTTTAAGTTACAAAATGAAAGGGGATTATCCTCTTGACTTAATTTAATTCAAATAACTTTAAAATGACAGATTTCACCCTTAAGTTTCGAATTATCCATTGTTATTAAGAATTTTAATGGTTAACATTTATCAATCCCGATAAACATTTAATGCAGATTATTTACATAAATCAACATGATGAAAAAATATATATAAAAATATTTAAAAAACAACATAGAATATCACGCAAAATTAAACCAAATGTGCTAAGGGTGAAACCTCAACACACAGAAGTGCTTGTTTTTGTTTTTTACCTCTGTAGGGGAACTTGATTGCCTCGCCGGTTTTAAACCCGGTCGATGTAGCAAGCTCTTTAAGGTTCCAATTCTTATGATCGCCGTTCAACCGATCAAAGATCTGGGTTTTAGCTCCAGATTTCAGGTCAAGCATCAGTTTGCACATCAACAGAATCTTAGCGACAACCGTCATGTCGCCGATAGGCCTATAGAGGATGATGAGATCAAAAAGCTTCCCTTGTAAATCTTCGTTCATATGTGTTTCTAGAGAGGGAAGGTTGAAGCGAATGTTGGCTCCTTTAATTGCTTCCATATACTTGATGATATTTCTTGTGTTGCCTTTCTTGCTCCCTGCATTAATTAATATTAGATTGCTAAATATTAATTGAGATTTAAAAGAAAAAAAAATCAAGTGAAAAAGGTGTTTACCGAATGCATATTGGTTCGTGGGCCACATGTTTTGGAGGGTTCCATCCATTAAGTTGTTGCATATTTTTGCTAAAAGAGAAATCATCTTCCTTGAGAATGAGAACCCGCTGCTCCGGGCGGTAAATCTTTGCAAGCTCCGGGAAGGTTTGCAGACTTGTGTAATATCTTAACATTTTGTTTGTGCTTGTGTTTGCTTAGAGGGGATTGATATGATCAAAATGAGAGTGAAGGTAGCAGCCTCCTTGTATATATAGTGATAACCAAACATGGAAATTTGCTTGGACTCTGAAAATCGAAGTTGTTCTTCTAAATAAGGTAACGCGTGGAGATGGCAGAGGGACGGCATAGTGTTCTTCGACCGAAGTTTCTTCATCTTTCTTACAACTTCGGTCGAAGAACACCATGCCGTCCCTCTGCCATCGAAATAATAATCTTTCTTACAACTTCGGTTGAATAACACCATGCCGTCCCTCTGCCATCGAAATAAGAAAGATGAAGAAACTCCGGTCAAAAAACACCATTCCGTCCCTCAGCCATCTCCACGCGTTACCTTATTTAGAAGAACAACTTCGATTTTCAGAGTCCAAACAAAGTTCCATGTTTGGTTATCACTCTATATATACAAGGAGGTTGCTCCCTTCACTCTCATCTTGATCATATCAATCCCCTCTAAGCAAACACAAGCACAAACAAAATGTTAAGATGTTACACAAGTCTGCAAACCTTCGAGGAGCTTGCAAAGATTTATCGCCCGGAGCAGTGGGTGCTCATCCTCAAGGAAGATAATTTCTCTTTTAGAAAGATTAGGCAGCAACTTAATGGATGGAACCTCCAAAACATGTGGCCCACGAACCAACATGCCTTCAGTAAACACCTTTTTACTTGAATTTTTTTTTCTTTTAATTCTCAATTAATATTTAGCAATCTAATATTAATTAATGCAGGGAGCAAGGAAGGCAAGAATATGGAAGCAATTAAAGGAGCCAACATTCGGTTCAACCTTCCCCCTCTAGAAGCACATATGAACGAAGATTTACGGGGGAAGCTTTTTGATCTCATCATCATCTATAGGCCTATCAGCGACATGACGGCTATCGCTAAGATTCTGTTAATGTGCAAGCTGATGCTTGACCTGAAATCTGGAGCCAGAGTTGAAACCTAGATCTTTGATCGGCTGAATGCCGATCATAAGAACTGGAAATTTGAAGTGCTTGCTACATCGACCGGGTTTAAATCCGGCGAGGCAATCAAGTTCCCCTACCGAGGTAAAAAACAAAACAAGCACTTATGTGTGCTGAGGTTTCACCCTTAGCACATTTGGTTTAGCAAACAAGCACTTATTTCAGGAACACCCTCTGTGAGAGCCACTTGAACTCTGGGCTAGGTGGGGTTAGTGACATCCTAACCGACATATCGTTCTAAATAAAAAAAAAATCACTAAATATGATGAGACACGTGTCCCTTTCTTAGACACCTTTTCTTTCTATTTCCCGCTCATTTCTATAGCCAATCAATTGCCATAACCCTTACCCGGATCCTCCTCGCTGTTTCGTTCTTTCTGTTACAACCCTCTTTTGAAACCCTGACCAATTCTCTCACTCTAACCCTAACATCGAGAGAGAGAGAGAGAGGAGAGAGATTCATATCTTGTACGAGCCAAGAGGAAACCATAAAATTCAGATCTTGTACATGATTATATATTACACTGGTCCAGTGCCTTGAACATACCTGATTCATTTATGTTAATTTGTTCTTCAGTTTTGATATTGGGTATTCATGAATTTCTCTTTTTTTTAAGTTGGTTGAAACTATAATTTGGTTTGATTCGTATTCGTCTTATCCTTAGTTTCCTTAAGCTTTTATGGTTCATTTTTCGGACAGAGGCTCCGTTACATGATATGTATACACCCAGATCAATCTTGAACTCAAAATTGGTTCTTTTGACTTTTAATGTCAAAATAGGTTACTTTTTTGTGGTTAAGTGTGTTAATCTTTCAGTTTTAACATCAATTGAGGCTCTTGAGATATGTATAATGTTGATGAATCATGAATGCATATTTTTCAAATTAAGTTATGGATGTCAAAATGTGTATATATGTGTAATGAATTGCTTCACATCAGTTCAAGGTTAGCATTGGGGATTGCATATACACATAATAGATGAAGTTCTGTAGATTGAATGACAAGGTTAGCTAAGCTCAAATTTATTCTAAAACATGTGTAGTTGTGCAGGCTAGATAGTTAATGTTCATCATGTTCATTGATGAGAGTAATTAAACAGTTTGTGCTGGAAGTGTTAAACTATTTTCGTTTTTTAGCGAACTCGATTTTAATTGATTTAGGAACTAATGTTTTGACAGTATGTCTGAAACATGCATGAATGAAGTCCACGTGTTTCCATGTTGTTGTAGCTTCAGTTGCAGGTTAATTTCATGGCTTTGGCAAATGCTTTAAGTTTCCGTTTCTATCATTTAAAACATATTTTTGAACCACTCATCTTGCCATTCGGTACCCACTTCTCCCAAACCTGCCGCAACACTCAATAATTACCGTCTAATCTCGCACACCTACAAATATTTTAGGGGCAATTTCATATATATCCATACAAATTTGAAAAATATCATATATACCCAATAAAAACTAAAAATATCATCTATATCCTTAATATCATATATATATATATATATATACCAATTTCATTAAAGATAATTTAAATGATTCACTCTTCTATACATTCTCATCCTTTTTTCCGCCCCTCACTCATATTAATTATATAAACTTTCTTTAACTTTTTTTTTATAATTTTTTGTTTCTTTCCTCCATCTCCTATTAAATAATAATGATTTCTATAATTCTTCATAAAACATTTTTAGAAATTGAACATTGCTTTCATTTTTTTTATAAAACATTTAAAAAAAATAACTATATGACGTTTTCTATATTTGTATTAAAAAACTAATAATATCATATATATATACCAATTTCATTAAAGATAATTTAAATGATTCACTCTTCTATACATTCTCATCCTTTTTTCCGCCCCTCACTCATATTAATTATACAAACTTTCTTTAACTTTTTTTTTATAATTTTTTGTTTCTTTCCTCCATCTCCTATTAAATAATAATGATTTCTATAATTTTTTTCATAAAATATTTTTAGAAATTGAACATTGCTTTCATTCTTTTTATAAAACATTTAAAAAAAATAACTACATGACGTTTTCTATATTTGTATTAAAAAACTATGTAATGTGTCATAAATACGTAATATGTAAATTTTTATTACTAAGTATATAACATTGCATTTATTTAATGCGTATAATACACGGGGTTTCTAACCTAGTTTATATCTAATAAATAACTAACTGGATGTGACACGTATCACGGTCATATGATGTAAATATTCTTTTCCTTATTTATATTTTATTATTAATTATTTAATATTTTTATTAATTTTTCTAAATTATTGGTGGTGTTTAATATTTCTTTTATTTAATACGTGAAAAACAAGGGCTTTCTAACCAATTATTGTAATATATTAAATTTTATGTCTAATGTTATTACTTTTACTTTAATATATGTTATATCATTTGTAAAATAGTGTTTGAAGAAAAATAAGTTTATATTTCAAGAAAAATAGAAGAAAAGGGTAAAATTAAAATGATTATTATACATATACACATGTGTGTGGGTTATGTTTAAGTTTATCAATTTTAACCCACTAACTTGAACTTGTCAACACTACACAATTTATACCTCTAGTTATAATACTATCATTTATGATATTATTTGGGTCAATATATGTGTGACAAATCTAAATTTTTTGTTTCAGACGTTACGGACTTCGTTTAATTTTCGGAACGAAAATTCTTTCAACAAGGGGATGATGTGACATCCGGCATTTTCAGGTTAACTCCGTTAACTCAAACCTCGTTAGTTCAAACATTTTTCGTTACAAACTCAGTTAGTCGCACGAACATTGCATTTAATTAGGATTAATTAAATGTGTCAGTCAATCGCACATATCGGATTGCACTCGAGTCTAACCCGGAACGTTGGTGATTAATCGAAATTAACATTACGAACATTTAATAATTTATATTTAATATAAATTATGAAACTTATGTGATTTTATGTGATTTCGTGAATTATGTGAATATTATCGTTTTCGTACGTGTTTATCGTGTGTAAATCGTATTTAGTATTTTTATAAAAGTTAGTAGTTTTATAAAAATAAAGACTGAATGTTTTAATTATTAATTAAGTTATTATTTAATTAATCTAACTTATGGGCCTTAATTAAGCCCGCAGGCCAAACTTAAAAACCATTAGGAATGGATAAGGATAAAACTTTAAAAAAAAATATATATAAACCCTAACCCCACCCCTTTGGCCGCCGATCGAACCTCACCCCCACTCCCCACTTCGACCGAAACATTCAAGCACCCAAAGCACCTTCGTTCGAGCCCCGATCGTGAATCCGGAAGTAGATACGTGCTAGTCTCGACGTTTCTAACACTCCTACGTAAGTCGTTTCGTTCAATTTCATCACTTTTTGATTCCTTAATTTTAGATCATAACCCTAGTTCATCCAAACATGGATTTTTATAATAAAAATGTTAACTTTATTATTGTTTTGCATGTATTTGTTGATTTTATGGTTATTTGCAAAACCCTAGATCCGTGTGGTTAGTAACTTGTGAAATATTAAAACTTTTTGATTATGTGAAGTTTAGAAATCGCATGTTAGACGTGAGTTATGATTAATATAGTTGTAGCTATATTAGTTGAATGATTTGGAATCGAATTGACGTGTTACTTGTGTAAACGAAACGTGTAATGGACAAGTTACTTAAAATGGAAACTTTTTGAGAATTCTATTTTGCATGCTAGACGTGATTAGGATGATGTGATGATGGTTATGAGCTACTTGATACATGTTTAGATGATTTGTGAAATCAGATTTTGAATACATAACCCGGTTTTACGAACTTTCCAAATAAGGAAACTTTAATTGTTAAAAATGGTTAGAACTTACTAATTAGACATGCATGACATGGTTTAATGATTGGTACATGTTAGTTAAGATATAATAACCTGTTGTAACGTGTTAGGTGTTTGAAATCACGCATGCTAGTCATAGGTTACTAAAGATGGAAACTTTACTTGGAATTGTGACATACATGTTTAGTTCTATGCAATGGTTATGTGATATGATGATCTTGAACATGTTATAGTAGTCTTACAAGCATATTAACAATGATAAATTTCACGAGACATAAATCCCGAACATACTTTCTATTTATAGAAACCTGCTATTTATAGAAACCTGCTATTTATAAAAACCTGCTATTTTTGGAAACTTTCTATTTTTGGAAACCATGCCTGTTTGTTAGAACAATAAGGAATTGTTGCTAAGTGTTACTTGCATGATCATTTGTGTATAATATGGAAGTATTAAACTAAACAAACATGTAATCACTAAACGGGTCACCAACGGGTCGTCGGGTCAAACTTGGTCAAACATGAGTCAAACTTACAAACTTTTCTAAACCCTTAAAACAATGAGATTGTTTGGATACTTAGGGTTCGTATCATCTTGCACAAACATACACTTATAAACCGGTGTTTATAGGTGGCAGTTAGTCGTCAAGCATTTTAGGTTCGCTTTCTTACGCACATACTCTAAGGTGAGTTTCACGGCCCCTTTTCTTACGTTTTAAACTTGGGGGAGAAAACATGGGTACGAACATTTAGATCTTACGTTTTTTTTATATCACTTGTGTACTAAACGCAAACATATCATGAAAGTCCTCACTTATCGAACCGTTAGTATATGGGTTAGCGAGGTAATCTTGAGTAGTACTACTGGGAATTGACAAGCCCCACCCGCGTTAGTCGCGCTAACACGACGGGAAGTCGAACGGGTGTAACATTGACCTAAACATTCACCATTGATGATGATAGTCATGGTGGGAGGCAGTACAAACATAAACAGTCAGCTTCGGTGTCGAAACGCTTTAGTAACATGTACTAGGTTAACTACCTATGATATAATTGTAAATGGTATTATCTAGTAAACTTTACAAACATTGAAACATGTGAACTCACCAATCTAGTGTTGACACGTTTTAGCATGTTTTCTCAGGTAATTAAGGTACAAGCAAGAGCTAAGGCATGCATGCATACGAAGTCTATCATTTGCAAACTCAAGAACTATTTATTTTAATTATCTTTGAATTGTTTATTTTGGCGCAACTGTTTTGGCGCATGTTTTTCATTTAACTTTTCGCTTCCGCAAGTCTTACATTAAATCAGTATTTTCATTACTAGTGTTGCATCGTGACTATGAGCAATACTAGTGGTTTTTATTAAACTCATATAGAGTCGTTCAACGTAACTAATGACTGAGATCCTGTTATGTCACGCTCCTAAACGGTAAAACTCCGTTAGTGGATTTTGGGGGTGTGACAGATTGGTATCAGAGACATTGGTTATAGAGAACTAGGAAATGCATACTAGACTATAACCACGTACATGCATTAGTTACACAACACTTACACTCATACATGACACTCACTCATCCCGTTACAGGAAATGTCGACCCCACCCAATTCACCAGCATCCCAGTCGTTCAGGAGCACGATGTTCCTACCGTACCTTCACCAGAGCCGAGGAGACGTCGACTCAACCTGATCAACACTACAGTAGGGCATGAAGAGCCTATTCATGTGCGTGTCAGAGGCAACACGCAGGACTGGGATTGGTATCCTGATAGGATAAGGAACTGGATCCGCGAGGAGGAAGTCCCACCTCCACTCACTACTGACATTGCTTCTTCTTCTTCATCATCTTCTGTACGAGCTTTGCCACCGTTGCAGTACCCCTATGAGCAGGTGATAGCTGCCTTGTGGCTAGGATGGACCGGGAGATCCGGAACATGAGAGATGCAGCTGGGGAGATTACTAGCATACTTTAGCGAGAGATGTTGATGAATTAGAGGATCACCAAACTGACTGCAGATTTAGCAGCAACTGATACAGCTCATCACTGCAGAGTGGAACCTAGATATACTCCACACTAGGATTGAGCAGGTTGATGCACGACTTGCAGCAGTTGAGGCAGCAGGAGTTGCACCAGAGGATGTACCAGAGGATGCACCTGTAGGAGATCAGGATGAGGATGATGATGCAGCATCCGATGTTACATCAGTTGGCAGTGACATTTGATCATCTATCTTCATTACTTATTTACGTCTTTTCTTTTGAACCTAGATGGGCAGGGTTGTTCCCATCCAACAGATGTTTCTAGAATTTTGATGTTTGGTTGAATTTAGTTGTAATCGTTACAATTTATTTTATCAAGTATTACTATTATTGAAATGTTAGATGTTGTGGTTTGAATTTCTTTGCTTACTGGTACTTGTATGATGATAAAATGCTATTTATTTTCTCATTATTGTATGTTGTGAATGTAAAGATAATGTCTGGAAGAGGAAATGGACGTGGTGGACGCGCCGGAGGACGCGGTGGTCGCGGAAACATTAACATGACTGCAGCCGAGCTCACGGCACTCATAAATGAGCGTGTGGCTGAAGCAGTAGCAGCTACTCACGCCGCTATTAATGCTGGAGGTAAAGCAACATATTATCGACTCTAGTGAGTCATCATTCATCCTAAACTCGAATTCGAATATGGTATTCTTAAAGCGCATTCTTGTTTACAATTCAGGTCAGCATAACCACCAGCAGGTTTGTACTTTCAAGGCGTACATGGTTTGCAAACCTCACTCATTCAGTGGAGCCGAAGGGGCTGTTGGTTTACTCTGCTGGATGGAGAAATCTGAATCTGCTTTCGCGATGTGTAACTGCCCGCCGCACAACCAGGTGAAGTATGCATCTGGCACTCTTGAGGGTCCGGCCCTTACTTGGTGGAACTCACAGGTGCAAATGTTAACTCTGGAAATGGCAAATGCTTTGCCATGGGATGAATTCAAGACTATGCTGCGGGAGGAGTATTGTCCCCGCGATGAAGTACAGAAACTTGAGAGCGAATTCTGGAATCTCAAGATGGAGGGATCTGAGATCGAAGCCTACACTACTCGTTCGCATGAACTGGCGAACTTGTGTCCACAAATGGTGACACCTCCCTATAAAAGGATTGAGAAGTTCATTGATGGTTTGGTCCCGCAAATTCAGAGCATGGTGACGTCTTCTAATCCCACTACAATCCAGCAAGCAATCAGGTTGGCTCACTGGCTAACCGATCAGGCAGTGGCTCAGGGCACTCTACCACCTAGAGGTACACTATCAAAGACAGTTGACAACAAGAGAAAGTTTGACAGTTCATTCCCCAAAACCTTCCAATCAAACCCACCGTCTCAGCAACAGCAACAGCAACACCGTAAGTTTGAACCGTCAAAGAACAACAGTCAGTCTAACTCTTCTCAGCAGAATCAGGGTTCTTATAATGGCAAGTATCCGAAGTGCAATAAATGTATCTTTCACCATCATAGGGCATGTGACCGGTACCGTTGCCAACGGTGTGGAAAGATGGGTCATTTGGCCAAGGACTGTAGAGTAGATCTGCAGAACAAACAGAAACCACCTAGAAACGCACCCAAGGGTTGTTTTGAGTGCGGTAAGGAAGGGCATTTCAAGAAGGATTGTCCGCAGTTGAGGAGAAGCGGAAACGGGAATGGGAATGGCAACAATCATCAGGGTGGCAATGGAAATGGTAATAACCACCAGGGTGGAAAAGGTAATAACAACGGAAATGGTGCAAAGGGCCGAGCATTTGTGATTGGATCGGGAAAAGCTCAGAATGATCGGAACGTGGTGAACGGTATGTTTCTCTTAAACGATCATTATGCTTCTGTACTTTTTGATACTGGCGCCGATAGAAGTTTCATATCTAGAGAACTTAGTGGTCAGTTAGAAATAAACCCAACTTTATTAGAACACCATTATACCGTAGAGATAGCAGACGGTAAAGTAATCGAGGCAACCCACATTCTCAAGGGATGTTAGTTAGAACTTTCTGGTCACAAACTTGACATCGATCTCATGCCAGTTACACTTGGAAGTTTTGACATAATTATGGGCATGGATTGGTTGTCTAAAAACCAAGCCGAGATCATCTGTAGTGAGACGATCGTTCGTATACCCCTTCATAGTGGAGAAATCCTATCTGTTCAGGGCGAAAGAAGTGGTGCAGCCATGGGCATCATATCTTTCATGAAGGCTCAGAAGTGTCTGCGTAAGGGTCATACCGCGATACTGGCCCTTGTTGCTGACAAGTCTACCGAGGAGAAAAAGTTAGAAGATATCCCAATCGTTCGCGTATTTCCAGAAGTATTTCCTGAAAACCTACCTGGTCTTCCACCTCATCGTCAGGTCGAATTTCAGATTGACCTAACACCCGGAGCAGCGCCTATTGCTCGGGCACCCTATAGACTGGCACCAAGCGAGTTGCAAGAGCTATCCACTCAACTGCAAGAGTTGTTGGATAAAGGTTTCATCCGACCGAGCTCATCGCCATGGGGAGCTCCAGTCCTATTTGTCAAAAAGAAAGATGGAACTTTCCGAATGTGCATTGATTACCGAGAGTTGAACAAAGTAACAGTCAAGAACCGCTACCCACTACCCCGTATTGACGATCTATTCGACCAACTTCAAGGGTCAAGTTTCTACTCGAAAATCAATTTAAGGTTTGGATATCATCAGCTGAGAGTTCGAGATGAAGATATATCCAAGACTGCATTCAGAACCCGGTACGGCCATTTCGAGTTTTTGGTCATGCCGTTTGGATTAACTAACGCACCCGCGGTGTTCATGGACCTCATGAACCGTGTGTGTAAACCCTATCTGGACCAATTCGTCATTGTTCTTATTGACGATATCCTCATATATTCTAAGAGTCAGGAAGAGCATGAGGAGCATCTGCGTTTGATTCTTGAACTACTGAAACAGGAGCAGCTGTACGCGAAGTTTTCCAAATGCGATTTTTGGATTCGCGAGGTTCAATTTCTAGGGCATGTGATCAATGAGAAAGGAATACATGTCGATCCACCCAAAGTGGAAGCTATTAAAAATTGGGCAGCACCCACAACTCCAACCGAAGTTCGACAATTCCTAGGATTGGCCGGATACTACCGTCGTTTTATCGAAGGATTTTCAAAGATTGCCCAACCCCTCACCTCCTTAACCCAAGAAGATAAACCCTATAATTGGAGCGAGACTCAAGAATCAGCATTCCAGCTACTGAAACAGAAACTATGTAGCGCACCCATCCTGTCTCTACAAGAGGGAACGGATGACTTCGTGGTGTATTGCGATGCCTCCATCCAAGGTCTCGGTTGTGTGTTGATGCAACGTGACAAGGTTATCGCATACGCTTCTCGATAGTTAAAAATCCACGAAAAGAATTACACGACTCACGATTTAGAGTTAGGAGCCGTGGTGTTTGCACTCAAGATATGGAGACATTACTTGTACGGTACCAAGTGCACCATCTACACCGATCACAAGAGTCTTCAGCATATTTTTGAGCAGAAAGAGTTGAACATGCGTCAACGTCGTTGGATCGAGTTATTAAACGATTTTGATTGTGCAATCAAGTACCATCTGGGCAAAGCTAATGTGGTAGCCGATGCCTTAAGCAGAAAAGAAACCAAACCCCGACGGGTTAGAGCATTACAACTCACTATTCATACAGGATTACCCGAACAAATCCGTAATGCCCAACTTGAAGCCTTGAAAGAGGAGAACTTATCGTTGGAATCTACACGTGGTATGGAGAAACAACTTGAGGTTAAAGCAGATGGTATTCGTTATTTTGCGGAACGAATATGGATACCAGTGTATGGAAACCTAAGAGATCTAGTCATGGATGAAGCTCACAAATCCCGATACTCTATCCATCCGGGATCCGACAAGATGTATCACGATCTCAAGGTTTTATATTGGTGGCCGAACATGAAAGCCGACATAGCCACCTACGTGAGCAAGTGCCTGACTTGTTCCAAGGTCAATGTGGAGTACCAAAAGCCATCCGGATTACTTCAACAACCGGAAATCCCGATGTGGAAATGGGAGCAGATTTCCATGGATTTCATAACCAAATTACCCCGAACACCTACTGGATGTGACACAATCTGGGTGATAGTGGATCTCTTAACCAAATCAGCTCATTTCCTTGCTATCAAAGAGACCGATAAAATGGAAAAGTTAACTCGTCTCTACCTTAAAGAAGTAGTATCTTGACATGGAGTGTCAATCTCCATCATTTCTGATAGAGACGCCCGATTCACCTCACGTTTCTGGCAATCATTACAGAAAGCTCTAGGCACGCGCCTGGATATGAGCACAGCATACCATCCTCAAACAGATGGACAGAGTGAGCGTACCATTCAAACCCTAGAAGACATGTTACGAGCTTGTGTGATCGATTTCAGTAACAGTTGGGAGACTCACTTGCCTTTAGTGGAATTCTCTTACAATAATAGCTATCATACTAGCATCAAAGCAGCACCGTTCGAGGCTTTGTATAGGAGAAAGTGTCGATCACCACTTTGTTGGGCTGAAGTTGGAGATAGCCAACTTACGGGTCCTGAACTTGTGCATGAAACCTTAGAAAAAATCGTGCAAATCCGAAACCGTATGGCGACAGCTCGTGACCGTCAAAAGAGTTATGCAGACAAGCGCAGAAAACCGCTAGAATTCCGAGTGGGTGACAAAGTGTTATTAAAGGTTTCACCTTGGAAAGGTGTGATTCGTTTCGGGAAACGAGGAAAGCTAAACCCGCGTTACGTTGGACCCTTCGAGATAGAGAAAAGGATCGGTCCAGTAGCATACCAACTGAACCTACCTGATACACTCAATGGAGTACACAACGTATTTCATGTCTCAAACCTAAAGAAATGCCTATCAGATGAGACACTTGTAGTTCCACTCGAGGAGTTGGAAATTGATGAGCAGCTACGTTTCATTGAGGAACCCGTTGAGATCATGGACCGAGAGGTCAAGACACTCAAGCGCAGTAAGATACCTATTGTCAGAGTTCGCTGGAACTCGAAACGTGGACCAGAGTTCACGTGGGAACGCGAGGATCAGATGATGAAAAAGTATCCTCACCTGTTCAAACATTCAACGGCAAACACGGAAGGTATTAACTAAATTTCGAGACGAAATTTATTTCAACAAGGGGATGATGTGACAAACCTAAATTTTTTGTTTCAGACGTTACGGACTTCGTTTAATTTTCGGGACGAAAATTCTTTCAACAAGGGGATGATGTGAAATCCGACATTTTCAGGTTAACTACGTTAACTCAAACCTCGTTAGTTCAAACATTTTTCGTTACAAACTCAGTTATCTCAGTTAGTCGCACGAACATTGCATTTAATTAGGATTAATTAAATGTGTCAGTCAGTCGCACACATCGGATTGCACTCGAGTCTAACTCGGAACGTTGGTGATTAATCGAAATTAACATTACGAACATTTAATAATTTATATTTAATATAAATTATGAAACTTATGTGATTTTATGTGATTTCGTGAATTATGTGAATATTATCGTTTTCGTACGTGTTTATCGTGTGTAAATCGTATTTAGTATTTTTATAAAAGTTAGTAGTTTTATAAAAATAAAGACTGAATGTTTTAATTATTAATTAAGTTATTATTTAATTAATCTAACTTATGGGCCTTAATTAAGCCTGCAAGCCAAACTTAAAAACCATTAGGAATGGATAAGGATAAAACTTTAAAAAAATATATATATAAACCCTAACCCCACCCCTTTGGCCGCCGATCGAACCTCACCCCCACTCCCCACTTCGACCGAAACATTCAAGCACCCAAAGCACCTTCGTTCGAGCCCCGATCGTGAATCCGGAAGTAGATACGTGCTAGTCTCGACGTTTCTAACACTCCTACGTAAGTCGTTTCGTTCAATTTCATCACTTTTTGATTCCTTAATTTTAGATCATAACCCTAGTTCATCCAAACATGGATTTTTATAATAAAAATGTTAACTTTATTATTGTTTTGCATGTATTTGTTGATTTTATGGTTATTTGCAAAACCCTAGATCCGTGTGGTTAGTAACTTGTGAAATATTGAAACTTTTTGATTATGTGAAGTTTAGAAATCGCATGTTAGACGTGAGTTATGATTAATATAGTTGTAGATATATTAGTTGAATGATTTGGAATCGAATTGACGTGTTACTTGTGTAAACGAAACGTGTAATGGACAAGTTACTTAAAATGGAAACTTTTTGAGAATTCTATTTTGCATGCTAGACGTGATTAGGATGATGTGATGATGGTTATGAGCTACTTGATACATGTTTAGATGATTTGTGAAATCAGATTTTGAATACATAACCCGGTTTTACGAACTTTCCAAATAAGGAAACTTTAATTGTTAAAAATGGTTAGAACTTACTAATTAGACATGCATGACATGGTTTAATGATTGGTACATGTTAGTTAAGATATAATAACCTGTTGTAACGTGTTAGGTGTTTGAAATCACGCATGCTAGTCATAGGTTACTAAAGATGGAAACTTTACTTGGAATTGTGACATACATGTTTAGTTCTATGCAATGGTTATGTGATATGATGATCTTGAACATGTTATAGTAGTCTTACAAGCATATTAACAATGATAAATTTCACGAGACACAAATCCCGAACATACTTTCTATTTATAGAAACATGCTATTTATAGAAACCTGCTATTTATAGAAACCTGCTATTTATAGAAACCTGCTATTTTTGAAAACTTTCTATTTTTGGAAACTTTCTATTTTTGGAAACCATGCCTGTTTGTTAGAACAATAAGGAATTGTTGCTAAGTGTTACTTGCATGATCATTTGTGTATAATATGGAAGTATTAAACTGAACAAACATGTAATCACTAAACGGGTCACCAACGGGTCGTCGGGTCAAACTTGGTCAAACATGAGTCAAACATACAAACTTTTCTAAACCCTTAAAACAATGAGATTGTTTGGATACTTAGGGTTCGTATCATCTTGCACAAACATACACTTATAAACCGGTGTTTATAGGTGGCAGTTAGTCGTCAAGCATTTTAGGTTCGCTTTCTTACGCACATACTCTAAGGTGAGTTTCACGGCCCCTTTTCTTACGTTTTAAACTTGGGGGAGAAAACATGGGTACGAACATTTAGATCTTACGTTTCTTTTATATCACTTGTGTACTAAGCGCAAACATATCATGAAAGTCGTCACTTATCGAACCGTTAGTATATGGGTTAGCGAGGTAATCTTGAGTAGTACTACTGGGCATTGACAAGCCCCACCCGCGTTAGTCGCGCTAACACGACGGGAAGTCGAACGAGTGTAACATTGACCTAAACATTCACCATTGATGATGATAGTCATGGTGGGAGGCAGTACAAACATAAACAGTCAGCTTCGGTGTCGAAACGCTTTAGTAACATGTACTAGGTTAGCTACCTATGATATAATTGTAAATGGTATTATCTAGTAAACTTTACAAACATTGAAACATGTGAACTCACCAATCTAGTGTTGACACGTTTTAGCATGTTTTCTCAGGTAATTAAGGTACAAGCAAGAGTTAAGGCATGCATGCATACGAAGTCTATCATTTGCAAACTCAAGAACTATTTATTTTAATTATCTTTGAATTGTTTATTTTGGCGCAACTGTTTTGGCGCATGTTTTTCATTTAACTTTTCGCTTCCGCAAGTCTTACATTAAATCAGTATTTTCATTACTAGTGTTGCATCGTGACTATGAGCAATACTAGTGGTTTTTATTAAACTCATATAGAGTCGTTCAACGTAACTAATGACTGAGATCCTGTTATGTCACGCTCCTAAACGGTAAAACTCCGTTAGTGGATTTTGGGGGTGTGACAATATGTTCGGGTTATAATATGTGTTTTTTACATTTATTGTGTAGAGTTGTCTTGTGTTTAATCAAATTATGTTCAATTTCAATTAGATTTTGATTCTCTTATATAGTTAGATGGTTGTGGGAATTAGGGAGAAAATACTGATACCGGAGTTTTGAGAGAAGTGGGTACCGAATAGCGTACCAAATCTATTGGTATTCATTTTATCCTTATTTTTTTAAACTTTAATATTTCATGTTTACCGATTTTTAAAATTGTAATTTCATATTTACACATCTTCAACTTTAGAATTTTATAACCATAAAAAAATAGTTTTCTCAAAATACTATTTTGAATTTTTCTCATTTTTGTTATAATTTTACCAATTTTCTTATATAGCATTAGCGTTTTGTAACATTCTCGCAATCATTTCTTCTGAATGGATTTGGAGAATCGCGATAGTCGTCATCAAGAATAGGAGAACGAGTGATTTTTTACGTATTGGATAAAACTAAAAATAGGTTATAAAAAATCATATGATGGATAAGGGTAAAATGGTCATAAAGTAACAAATTATTTATATTGAGTATATATGATATTTTTAGTTTTGTTTGGATATATATGATATTTACCCCTGTTTGTAGGGTATATATGATATTATCTCAATATTTTAACTCACGTCCATTGGCGGGCCTAAAATTTTTTTTCATAGAGGTCGGTAGACTAGCGATATATAACGCGTGTATAATACTACACAAATTTTCTTGAGGGATAATCAGGGTGCTATTACAAAATTTTATGAGAGGTTGAGATTTTAACGCGTATATAAGATTATTATTTTTTTATGTAGGGCGGCTGCCTCCCACAGGACCCATATGCTATATGTAGGTCCGCATATGCTTGTAAACTTGGTTGTTGCTTACCTTATAATTTGCAGCCTCAAGAGTTAGTCTTACGTGTCAAAGAAAGAATGCATACATGGCTACATACATGTCTCACTTGTATGATTTTTGGAAGTACTTTTGTTTACCAAGAATCATTAATCAGTTAACGTGAATTTGTGTAATGGTTTCAACTTCTCTTAAACTCATTAATAAACCAAACATTTAACAACAACTTGAACAGTAACCGTACAACCTTCATAACACACTGTACTGCTGGTTGAAGCGACTTAAGTGTTACGTTTATGGCTTATACGCGTGTCTTCTTTTTCTGCCACACACGTCTTCTTTTTCTGCCACACATGTCTTCTTTATGCATCTTCTTTTCTCTCTCATAGAGAGATTGATGTGGGGGTGATCGGGGAAGGAGAACATCCACCGCCCTCCGCTGCACCTCTTTACATCTCACTGTTGCACCTCTTTACATCTCATGTAATATCCAGGATTTTCTGATCTATCTTTTCCTAAACTTTTGCACGTATCTTTAATTCAAAACTTGAAATTTTATTAAAACTATTTTCTTAAACAATAATTATTAATTTAATTGACATATATTTAAGAAAGACAACTATACTTGATATATATATATATATATATATATATATATATATATATATATATATGAGACTTATTTAAATATATATATATATATATATATATATACATATATATGTATCTTATAAACATGTTAAACTATTAACACTTTATAAAGTTTATAATTATTATTATATAAATAAGATGATTACTAAACTTATTATTATTGAAGTCTTGAAACTTATAAACTATAAGTTTAGAGATTATTTTATAAAGTTATAGAATAATAAGAGATAAAACCTAGTAAACTTTAAAGGGATTCGTATAAAAATAAAACATATATATATATATATATATATATATTTGTTTTATAAAGTACAGGGACTAAATCGTCATTTCTGAAACTTGTTTTAAAACTCAAAAATCAAGTTTAACATGAAATGATAAAACTTGTAAACCTCAGGAGCTTTTGTGCAATTTGGCCAAACTCCATAACCTGAAACTGGTCTTAGGATCGACCTTCGCCTACACCGGTTTAACCTTCGAATTATCAAAAATGCTGTTGCAGGCCGAATTCAATGCTCTTCGAGCTCCTAATCACGCATGCGACCCAAACCCAATGCCCTTCAATGCGTAAATTAAATTCCAACGCCCGCAGATTCGAATTCAAACTCGTTTTCACTTAACCGTAATCCCCCCCACTAACCAGGCATTTAACAGTGAAATTGAGTATAAATACCAACTGAAGAACCTTAGCGACATCACCCTCAAGCTTCCTAAACACCCAATTTGGTCATTCATCATCTGCAATTCTGTTTCGGATCCGTGGTCAGTCGCACAAGAGCTCGAACCCATTCTCCCTTGTTTCATCATCGTTCCAGGTAATTCGAATGACCATTTGATTCATTTCCATTCATAGATCATTAGCCCTCTGTTATAATCGAGTTGCATTTAGGGATTCTTGAATCTAGGGTTCATATGGAATTAGGGGAAGTCCGGGATGTTGTTTATCTATTTCTTTTTCCGTATAAAACACCAGCGAGGCCCGTAGTCGGGTGGTTAGTTTGTTTGTGTGTTGACTTGGGTGGCCCGGGTTCGAATCCGGCCAGCCCAAGTTTTTATGTTTTATTTTTTTAATGCTTTCTAATCAGTTTTAAACTTTCAAATAACTTTTATAAATTCTGTTAGACTTTTATAAACTTAAAAATCATTTTTATTTATACTATTATATCCCGGAACTATTTTAATTAATTAAATTTAATTTAAAACTTATAAAAATTAAATCTTTAAAATTGGTTTAAAACTCTTAAAAACTATAAAAACACTTTAAAACTTTATAAAACCTATGCATGCAACAGAGACTATTTTATAAAATCAGGATTTTAATTTATTATTATTTTCTGAAATAAATAAACTTGTTTTAATTAACACTTAAATTAATTATCAAACTTTTAAATTAAACAGAAACTTATATAAATCTTATAAATTCAGAAAAAGATTTATAAAACTTGCACATTATTTAGAAAACAGAAAATCTATGAACTTCGACATTTTTTTTTATAAAATTTAATTCAAGACTTATTTATTTATTTAAATAAAACAACAAAATAAACATACATAATTTATTCAAGATTATAATTTTATAAACTTATAAATTTATAAAACTTTATAAAACAGAAACTTTAATCTAGTAAATCATGGACTTGTACATTTTATAAAACTTTTATTTTATATAAACAAAAACTCGTTCATTTATCTAAACTTTAAATTGGAAAAATAAATATACTTTATTTATAAACCTATAAACTTTATAAAATAAAATTAGAAACTTTAAAACATTTGTAAACTTGAAAGCTTTATAAACTTAAAAGAAACATTATTTAAAACTTTTATAAAACTTATAGTTTTATTTAAACTGTGACATCCGGCATTTTCAAGTTAACTCCTTTAACTCAAACCTCGTTAGTTCAAACATGATTCATTGCAAACTCAGTTATCTCAGTTAGTCGCACGTACATTGCATTTAATTAGGATTAATTAAATGTGTCAGTCAGTTCGCACACATCGGATCGCACTCGAGTCTAACCCGGAACGTTGGTGATTAATCGAAATTAACATTACGAACATTAATAATTTATATTTAATATAAATTACGAATTTATGTGATTTTTTTATGTGATTACGTGAATTATGTGATTATTATTGTTTTCGTACGTGTTTATCGTGTGTAAATCGTATTTAGTATTTTTATAAAAATAAAAACCGAATGTTTTAATTATTAATTAAGTTATTAACTAACTAATTAGACTTATGGGCCTTAATTAAGCCCGCAGGCCAAATTAATTACCCATTAAGTATGAGATAAGGATAAAACTTTAAAAAAAATATATATATATATATATATATATATATCAAACCCTACCCCACCCTTGGTCGCGATCGACTTCACCCTCACTCCTCAAATCGGCCGAGATCAAGAAACAACCAAGGAACCTTCGTTCGAGCCCCGATCATGAATCCGGAAGTAGATACGTGCTAGTCTACGCATTCCTAACGTTCCTACGTAAGTTATTTTATAAAAATCCGTCGTTATTTCATTATTATTTTTGAGATCGAAACCCTAGATTATTCAAACGTAATGATTTTGAAATATGATAATGAATTCGTTAATTGTTTGATGTTGTTGAATTGTATTGATGATTTGATGAACGTATATGAAACCTTAGTTGTCATACGAGTTGAAAATTGAATATTGTTGATTATGTGAAGTATAGGAATCGCATGCTAGACGTGTATTATGATTAATATAGTTGAAATTATATTAGTTGAAAGATTTAAAATTGATTGGACGTGTTAATTGGATGAATTAAGCGTGTAATGGACAAGTTACTAAAAGAGGAAACTTTTTATGATTTCTATCTTGAATGCTAGACCTGATTAGGATGATGTGATGATGGTTATATGTTACTTGATGCGTGTTTAGATGATTTGTGAAATCAGATTTTGAATACATAACCCGGTTTTACCAACTTTCCAAATAAGGAAACTTTAATTGTTAAAAGTGGCTATAACTTGCTATTTAGACATACATGATATGGTTTGATGACAGATCTATGTTAGATATGACACAATAACTTGTTATAACGTGTTAGGTGTTGGAAATCACGCATGCTAGTCATAGGTTACTAAAGATAACAACTTTGTCTTGAATTATGATTTGCATGTTTAGGTTCTAGACAATTGTTATGTGATGTGATGAGCTAGAACATGTTAAAGTGATCCTATGAATATATCAATGATGATAGTTTCCAGGAAACATGAGTCCCGAACAAACCTGCTATTTTTGGAAACTTTCTATTTATAGAAACCTGCTATTTTTGAAAACTTTCTATTTATAGAAACCTGCTATTTTTGAAAACTTACTATTTATAGAAACCTGCTATTTATGGAAACTTGCTATCTTGTTAGAACAAATAGGATTTGTTGCTAAGTGCTACAGCATGATCATTGTGTATAATATAGAAGTGTTATACTGAACAAACATTTAATCACTAAACGGGTCACCAACGGGTCATCGGGTCAAACTTAGTCAAACTTGGTCAAACTTGGTCAAACTTAGTCAAACTTGCAAAGCTTTTCTAAACACTTAAACAATAGTATTGTTTGGATACTAAGGGTTTCTATCATCTAGCACAAACACACACTTATAAACCGGTGTTTATAGGTGGCAGTTAGTCGTCAAGCATTCTAAGTTCGTTTTCTTTCGCACATACTCTAAGGTGAGTTTCACGGCCCCTTTTCTTATGGTTTAAACTTGGGGGAGAAAACATGGGTACGAACATTTAGATCTTATATTTCTTTTATATCACTTGTGTACTAAGCGCAAACATATCATGAAAGTCCTTACTTATCGAACCGTTAGTATATGGGTTAGCGAGGTAATCTTGAGTAGTACTACTGGGCATTGACAAGCCCCACCCGTAACACGACGGGAAGTCGAACGGGTGTAACATTGACCTAAACATTCACCATTGATTATGATAGTCATGGTGGGAGGCAGTACAAACATAAACAGTCAGCTTCGGTGTCGAAACGCTTTAGTAACATGTACTAGGTTAGCTACCTATGATATAATTGTAAATGGTATTATCTAGTAAACTTTACAAACATTGAAACCTGTGAACTCACCAACCTAGTGTTGACATGTTTTAGCATGTTTTCTCAGGTAATTAAGGTACAAGCACAAGCTAAGGCATGCATGCATCTCAAGTCCATCGTTTTTCAAACTCAAGAACTATTTATTTTAATTATTGTTGAATTGTTTATTTTTGGCGCGACTGTTTTGGCGCATGTTTTTCATTTAACTTTTCGCTTCCGCAAGTCTTACATTAAATCAGTGTTTTCATTACTAGTGTTGCATCGTGACTATGAGCAATACTAGTGGTTTTTATTAAACTCATATAGAGTCGTTCAACGTAACTAATAACTGAGATCCTGGTATGTCACGCTCCTAACGGTAAAACTCCGTTAGTGGATTTTGGGGGTATGACATAAACTTTAAAAACATTATAAATTTATAATCAAATTATACATTTTAAAAGAGATTCTATTTAAACATATTTGCTTAAACTTATAATTCCACATTATCCATTTAAACTTATAATCACCTTGTAAACAATATCTAATTCCAAGTTAAATTAATAAATACTTAATTTTCCAATACTTTGATAAAGCCTAAATAATTTATTATTTCAATTAGATAAAGTAATTATTCTCTTAGATAATTATTTATCCTTAATAAATATTATTAAATAATTATTATTAATCTTTAACCATTATTTATTCTTTAAATAATTATTATTAATCTTTAAATAATTATTTAACCCTTCACTTACTATTAAACCCCATCTGTAAATAATTAGAAAAACTAATTTTAAATTATTGTTACCTATTTCGTGTAATTAATATTTGTAAGACTTTTAAATAATTATTTTAATTAATAATTATTTTAGACTATGAACTTATTAAACTTTGATATCCTAGTATTGTATTATTCATTCAAAACCTTATTTAAAACTTTGATTTAAACCTTATAAAACCCAATCATTCCCGTCTACCATTTGGAATCCTAGTTAATCTTAGAATCCTAGGCCCGTTACCATAGACTTATATGGTCAAACTTGAAACGTTAGACTTGTGTTTTAGGCTTATTGTGAGGATACTCTCCCTCAAAGTCTTGCTACACTTTGTCCTTGTTAGACACTCTTCACCATCCGAGTGAGTATACTTAGCCCCTTTTTGTTTTTACTTGGTTTATAAACTTGGGGTGGAACATGTATCAAACTTCCAAACTTATACAATTCTTGTACAACTATGCATATATGCTTATTCTTGTGTTATGTGTTTTGAGACTTGCATGCTTAAATTAAACTTAAAACTAACATATTCATTAACTTTGATTCAAACCTACAGTGACAATGATAGATCTATTGTATTTGACCAATCCACCTAGATTAAATTGACCATTCGGGGGGAGCCCATGGTGATTGTTACTGAATTTAAACTTTAAAGTTTTAAGGGTAACCTTCGAGTTAGGCCTAAACTTGGTTGGAGGATTGATATGCACAATGTTTAACATGTTTGTTCTCACACTTATACTAAAGAATGCATGACATAGTGAATTGTAAAACTTTTCAAAGACTTTGCTAAACTATGTTAAAACTTTCGTATCTCACCAACTATTTTTAGTTGATAGTTTACTCAACATGTTTCAGGTACACTAGCTTGAGGCTTGTGTTGTGATCACTTAGGATGCTTTGAACCTAGAATACTTATCAAATGAACATTGTATTCTTGTTATGTATTGTTTCATTCTTTGTATTGAACCCTTAAAAGTCATTAATGAAATATTTAAACTTTAATAGACAACCTTGTGCTTTTTGAACAACCGTGTCCGTCCCGACGTATAATCCGCCGTCGGTTGGGGTGTGACATCTCACTTCTTCTCTCTCTGAGACGTTTCAGCGGCGTTGAGGTGACCGGGGAAGGAGAACGACGACCACCACCGACGACCACCGCCCTTCGTTGCACCATGGCAGCCATCATCACCGCCGCACCATCGCGACCACATCGTACAAATGGTGAACTCCTATTCAGTTTCTGTTTTTTATGTGTACATGTTTATGTTTTTATATCACGTGTTAATGTGTCGAAATCTTTTATATTGCAGGCTGATTCTCCTCGACGAAGGTAAACCCTAAGATCCCAAACTTTGTTTTGTTCCTTTTTTCTCTGATTATTTTTCTTATGTGGGTTGTATGTCCTAGGGTTTTTGATTTGTCAGTTTTTGCTTATTGTTTCAGTTTTTTTTTATCTTTTTGTTTCTCTTTAGAATTTCCTTTTAAATTTGTTAAACCCTGTTATTTACATGTTGAAGTTGCTATATTCATAAACTAGGTTAAAATCATGTGTATTACACGGGTTAATTAAATAAAATGTTATATACTTAGTGATAAAATTTTATATTTTAAAAAACCCGTGTAATACACGGGTTGGATAAACCGGTATATTACACCAGTTGAATAAAATATAGTGTAATTTGTTAACAAACACACTCGTCAAAATATGATTTTAAAAAAAGTTAATTTTTCGTGATATTTTTTTTCAACTGAGTATTAATTTTTTAATTTAATTGATAAATGTTAATTCATATTAAGTTCAATTGATTGATGATACAATAACTAATTATAATTAAATAATTAGTATCCGTAATTAGATTTATATTAAAAATCTAAAAATAAAAATATTTTAATATCATTATTCAATATGACAGAAAAATACGGGAAAAAATGATACAAATGAACCAGAAAGTGACATGTGTCCATAGAATTTCATTTGATAATATAAAGATTTATATTTAATAGGAGAGAGAAACATAAAAAGTAATATTTAATAGGATAGAGAGCCGAGAAAATAAAGGTGAAAAGTAACCATAGAGTGACACGTGTCACACATGATTTTCCTTTATTATATAGTATAGATATAGATATTCATCATTCAAAACATGAACTCTTGCAGGTTGAAGGACCTTATCTTGAAGATGATAAATCCTTAAGCAACTCGGATGTATTTTGTCATTACACAGGTTATTATTTTATCGTCATGGATTTTCTAATTGTTGTCCTTAATAGCAAGAATCGAATTTCATTGCTTAATTAGACAAAACAGAGTTGAATAAAGAAATTTTCCCTATGGGTTGTACATGAATAGTGATTCATTTTGGAACTTGATTTATACTGTTGAAATTAACCCAAAATGCTATATATAAGCTTTTGAAAGATATATTTGATATAAAGGTGACTTCATATTCTGCAAGTTGCCATATCTTTTCCTCCACTAAAAGTGTGCAGGTTTCTAGAGGACGGGACAGTTTTTTTTGTTGTATTGAAGGGATTGCAGGTTCTTCTGTGGTTTAAAGACATTGGTCACCATTTAAATCGTGAGTACTCAATGACTGTGGTTCATGCTGCTTGAAGGTCAAAGTCAAATTGAGTCTGTTTCATTGACCTTTCTTGATTCTTGTCCATTGGAACCTTTATTGGTGTCTATGATGGTCATGGTGGACCTGAAACCTCGCGTTATGTTAATTGTAGTGTTTTTCAGAATCTGAAAAGTAAGTTTTTTTTTTTGAACAGCGTGGGCTCAACTGGCACGTCCTACCAGGGGAAATGAATTCTAATCTGCAGAGGGTGTTCCTAGTTTTTATGAAGTGCACCTTGCAAGATTCGAACCCATGACCTCCACAGAGGGGAAACCCTTTGGGAAAGGAAGTGTTCGTTCATTTGCTTTCAATTGGATCCTAATTTTAAGGGGTTTTGCAGGGTATAATTGCTTTCAAAACCACCACCGCAATTACTTGCCTTACAAAACACAAATGTTAAACAAAAGTTTTTTTGTTCTTTATTTTGTTTTTAAATTATATTTATCGTTCAACTTGCTTTTTGCCTGATTTGGTATTACTAGCTTTCTACAAAGCAAGAAAATAAAATTAGCAAAGTCAACCTGTTTTTTTTTTTTTGGTTTGCAATTTGTATTTTAGTTTTGTTCCAAGCAGAGGAAAACATTGAGCTTGGTATATTTTGTGTTTCATAATAGGATAGGTGCGATATCAGAGAAGTTGGGCATTGTAAAAATATATTTGTTAGTAACATGTCTGCAGGCGGAGCTTGAAAATCTAAGAAGCGGGGGCCGAAAAAAATAAGCAGGGGCCGGCTCTATACGTAAAAAATTTTTTGGACAAAAACGGAAAAATTAACACTACTAACGGAAAAAACGGCAGGGGCCGGGGCCCTCCCTGGCCCATTCATAGCTTCGCCCTGAAGGTTGAAGTGTAATGTTTGTTTTCATTAATTTATTTATTATGATGTGCAGCTCTAACAAACACTATTGCAGGTCGGTCACACATGTCTTCAACCGCTGCAATATACGTCTACCTAAATCTAGCGTCAACTTTAAACAAGTTGGATCTGGATCCACAGTATAATTGATATCCTTTTGTGTTCAATGAAATGAAAGAGGGCTGGATTGACCAAGTCAGATTATATCAGGCTAAAAATAAACTCATGATTTCAAAGGTTTTTATTTTTATTTTTTTATCAATCATTAAAAAAATACGTTTTTGTTTTATGTGTTGAAGGTTGTTTAACTGCACTCATTGATTTTAATCCCGAATTCAACTTTTAAGAGAGATTTCAAGAAATGGTAAATTTATTCACTCTATCAATAACCAAGCCGGATCTGGTGTATCATAAGAGATTTGCCTTTTCTATTGATTCCTATGGATTGGATCCAAAACAATTCTTGAATGGGGTATTCAACTCCAGGTATGAATGGAAAACGACATCTTTATTGGTTATATTGGTTCTTCTGCAGGGAGTTGGTGAAATTTAGTTTTTATGTTGCTAAAATGTTTATCTTTTTATGTTTCTATTATACATTTTTTTGGCAATACAATCAGTATGATTATGTTTCGCATCCATGAATTATGTTTCTCTTTTCAATGTCTTTGTTGTCTTATTTCATATGATTATTAGACCTACCCATTATTTTATACATGCTTTTTGTTTTTTTTTTTGGGTCAATAACATTGGACGGGTCATCTAGACTGAACATTACAAAATTAGAACATTACAAAATTGAATTCTCCCGTCGCAACGCGCGGGAAAAAACCTAGTAATATACACAATTCAAGTTGTTTTAGTATTTTAAGAAGAATGAGGAGCATTGTGCAAGTTGTGATGCACAAAGTACAACCCATATTGCAGAAGTAATTTGGGTGTTTAAAGACGGAAGGAACTTGCCCTGGTGAGAAGTAAGCAACATTAACAATGGTAAAAAGAAGCACAAAGAGTAGATGCTATTTGATTTGATCGGTGGGAAATTGGTGACTTGGTGTTAGGTGTAAGAAAATGGGCTTATCTATATGGATACCAAAAAAACTGTTTTCTGATTGGTTCATTAAGTTCGACGTGGGCTTCCCACAATCTTACCTTAAATAATAGGTTACCTAAAAATAGCTCGGATCTCACTTATTTTTACGTTAAAGTTTTGTTTATCTATATATTATACTAGGTTAAAATTACGTGTATTACACGTATCGAATATATATAATACTAGGTTAGAAACCCCGTGTATTACACGGGTTGAATAAATGTAATATTATATACTTAATAATAAATATTTATACATATTTATGACATATTACATAATTTTTTAATACAAATTTTAGAAACGTCATATAGTTATTTTTTTTTAAAAAATTTATAAAAAGAATGAAAAAATGTTCAATTTATAAAAATGTTTTATGAACAAACCTATATTTTTTTAAATAAAAAACTTTTATAGAGAATTATAAAAATCATTATTATTTAATAGGAGAGAGACACAAAAAATAAAAAATTATTAAAAAACAATTAAAGAAATTTTATGCAATTAACAGAAAAGAGATGCGAAAAATTTGTCTCACAAAATCTTTATTTATTATATAGTATAGATTATATACTTAGTAATAAAAATTTATATTTCATAGTCGAGTAAACAATACCCTGAATAGCTTTACTTCTTCTTGGAATGACTGAAGCGGTTTTGAATAATTCCAATAAATCCCAGATCTAAAAAGCATAGATAGGGGGAATATTACACCATGAACTAATAAATGCCCATAACATAGAAGTAAACGAACAGGAGGTAAAAAGATGCCCAGTAGTTTCCGAACACTAGAGGTAAAGTGGACAGAAATCCGAATCAAGGCCCATTTGTCTTTTGATAAGAGCAGATAAAGTGGGGACTCTATCGAGCTCGGACCCCCAAACAAATATGTTTACCTTATGAGGAACCCAATTACTCCAATTTAAAACATAATTAACAGTAGGGAGGTTAAGCTTAGTAAGAAACATACGCATTGATTTGACCGTGTATCCTGAACATCACCAGCCCATTTCCACTCACCATCCTTTTCAACGATCAATGTTTTCAGGTCCACATTTTGTTTGAGCAAGGATGAATCGGTCCTTTTAATATTGTTCCAAGTGCTCGGGATAACCCTTCTTCGGGGAATAAATGGAATTTCACGGCCGAGCTTGTGAATGCGGTGAATAACTTTCTTCCCAAGAGCGTGTGAGTCGGTTTTGAATCTTCATCACCACTTTGCAAGAAGGCTGAGATTAAGTATTTTTTAAGGACCCTAACCCCAGCCCCCCTGCAGATTTTGGAGTGCAAACTTTATCCCAACCAGCCCAATTAATCTTTCGAGTGTTCTCTGAGCCACCCCAAAGGAAATTTTTTCTGATTCTTTCCAGGACATCGGGAGCTTTGAATAAAGGGAAAAAATAAAACGGAAGGCTATTGAGAACATACCGGATTAAAACCACTCGACCACCGATAGACAGGTTCTTTGCCTTCCAAACTAATAATCTAGCTTCAAATATGTCAATGTATAGTATTGTATGCAATATTATGTTATCTAATACAATCATACAATGTAAGTTAATAAATTTGGATGTTTTATATCTTTGATCTCCTAGTTAATTGTATCAATTGCTTGTAACGAAGAACTATCACTTTGTGTATTTAGTCACTAAAATTGGTGAATAACATGGTTAAGAAAATTAAAAAGAAATCTAATACATCATTTAAGCCTTATATGATTGCTCGGATGTGTTGTCCTGATTGTCAAACTTTTATCTTACATATGTATTGTATGACGTAGTGTGAGGTATATGTTATATAGTACAACCCTATAATAAATGTATGACAAAGATGAGACACAACTACACAAGATAACATATCTTGTCAATCTCCTTAAAATATGTGTTATAACAGCATTTCCGACCCGTTCTTTATATTTTATATCCTTATCTTTATAATTACACTAAAAAATACTACTTTTTCTACCTTTTATCTCTCCTTATCTTTATCCTTATAATTATACTAAAAACCACTACTTTGATCTTTATATTTACACAAACCTTATATCGTTTCTCTCTCCTCCACTCACAACCACTTTAAACCACTCCATAAAATATATAAAACTCACTTACATAATTATAAGGAATGGGCTGTGAATGCTCTAAGTTATCCTTTTGGTGGCATAAGTTAACATTTAACAAAATGAAAATATTACTAATATAATATCAAATTTGTATAAAAAAATATGTTAAAATATTTATCAATATAATGTTAACGTTTCACACCGTGTAACACAGGGTTTTAAAGCTAGTATCACTAATAAATGTTTTAATTGTTTATCGAAATAGACCGAGTTGAATTAAAATATCAAAACCCTGCAAAATTTTAATTTTAATTTTAATTATAAGTAGAGGCTAATAATAATCTCGAATCTAACGGGAAAACCAAAACATATACATTCAGGGTTTGCACCAACAAAGTTTTTAAGGATAAGACCTCTGTCAGGATTAATTTTATATTTTTTATTGGTTCGGGTCCGGGATGATATTATGTGATCCCACCTTCTAGTATTTGAAATTGATACCAATTCTCGCATCGACATTGATTATATGAATATTCATATATTAAGATTTGCGTGATGTCTAAAAATATAATAAATAAATTTAATATAAAAATTTATTTTCGTTTTAGTTCCTCTCGGGGGTTCGTAATATCATAATTATTGTGATATTTAGTGTTTTTTTCGTAAGATGGTGGTGTTGATATATACATGATATCTACTGTATTTTGAACTTGTTAAGGTCGTTTAAAAAGTTAAATTCTTGAAATTTTTGAAATAGTAGAATTGTACTTAAGTGTTTAAAAAGAAAATTATGTACGGCACTCTTATACTTTCGTACAAAGCAAGATTAGAATAAAAAATAGAACATCATGAGTTGAATGATTGACGATTTGTAATGAGTAGTAGTAACGATTTCAATATTTGATTATGTTTTTTGTTTCACAATTATAAGGTTGGAAATAAAAAGGTTACGGCACCAATGGTTTGCCTAGATCTTGTCTCCCCTTTTAGGATATAGGCAGCACAATAATTAACACTTATTTCACTTTTATTCTATCAATCTGTATACATGATTAAATCTAGTAGAGACATACTCAATTTATAAGTCACTATACTTGATCATTGCATGTGAAAATAGTTGATAGAGACATATTATTTAAAGTATATGTTACGGTAACAAAAGACTAACACTGTTCGATTCGAGGTCGAAAATAATGGTCTGCTTCAGTCTTTAGTGAAAATTATGGGTTGAACCGCTAACAACAGTTTTGGAGAACGATAAACCAAACTGGCCAGAATGGGTGGGTCGGCAGGACTAGTGGGTTGCGCCGGATTGGAGCGGCTTTTTCTTTTTAAATTAGTTTGTAATAAAAACTAAAATTGATAAATATGATTCATGAAACATGATTATAATAATTACACATAACTGCATATTCTAAGAATTAATATAAATGATAAAAGTTAAACGGTCGGTTCGGTTTATGCAACTGGTTTCAAGTTCCAAACTGAACTGAACAGGTAAATCGATAAATTACCAAAACCGAACCGCGAACCAAACTATATATTTGGATCTCAAACCAGCCGACTTACTTCATTTTGGCGGTTTGATCGGTTTAGTTGAGAGCTAATGGACAGGAAACAAACGAACATATCAATTTTAAACGAACAGATAAAACCGTTGACCACGTCTAAACCGGTTAATCGTTAGTTTTTATAAGAGTTGCATGTTCATCATAAAATGTAAAAATATGGTTAGGTTTTATGATTTTATCTAATATACAAGGGGAAAACTTGATCTTCTTAAACTAAAACCCAAACAAAAATTGTATTTTTGTAATAAAATACTAAAAAAATTGTTTAAAGCATAAGATAGAGCAGGTAATGAAATGCCATGATTTGGTAACTTGTTGTTAAGGTTAGAAGCCGACCAAGCATCAAGATGTTGGTTTTATCATAACTTTAGTTTAAAAAATAAATAAAAAGTGAAACATAAATAATTATGATTTATTAAAATAATGAATAATGATGCATGGGTAATGCTTGCTTGAACTACCTAATCTATCTTCTTGCTTATGCATGGGTAGAGGTGCACAAAAAAAACCGGTTTGGAAATCCAAACCGGTTCCGAACCGGAACCCGAACCGCCCCATAACCGGTTTTGTGTGAACCGGTTTCAAACCGATACGAACCGCCAGTTTACAACCGGTTTAACCTATTTGTGCGACGAGCGGTTTACAACCGGTTTTTTGTGAACCGGTTTGAGAAACCGGTTTGAACCGGTTTAACGGTCAAAAAAAAAACTAGCCGTTGGAAACGGCTATATAGCCGTTGGGACCAATTTTTGACCGTTTTTTTGACCGTTTTTTGACCCATTTTAACCCCCAAACACATTATAAATAGGTAGTGGGTGTTTTGGTTAAATCACACTTCTCAAACGCTCAAAAAACGCTCAAAAAATTTCAAAAAACGCAATGGCAGGTTCTTCAAGTTATGGTGTTTCCTCTAACGAAGTTAGCGTTGTGAAAATAATACCAACAACGAGGAACCCCGCAATTTGGTCAAACTACGATCTATGTGAGTTGTCTAACGGGTTGGAACGTGCTCGTTGCAAAAAATGTGGTGGTTTTTTTAAAAAGGAATCAAATTCTACTCTAAAAACTCATCTGGAAAAATCGTGTCCGAGTTTGAAGAATATTCCAGGTGAGGGTCAAGCATCTATGTTTACGGTGTTGAAACCTTGATTGATAAAATAACTTACGATTTGGATTTGAATTCCGAGGATATTCATTTTTCAACCGTAACAAAAACTTATTTTAACAAATGTTTGCAAGATTTGTTTGATATTTATTTACATAAATATGGTACAACACAAACCCCACATGATACGATGGGCGCGGGCGCATCAAGTAGCAGCTCGAGGAATGTGAACTTAAATTTGTATAACGAAATGAGAAATGAATTTACTAAACGGGCTAGAGGGTCCATCCCGAGTAGCGAACTCGGAAGGTATACGGGAACAAACTTTTTATCATTTATGAGTCCGGATGTTTTTGAGGACTTTGATATTTTGGCTTGGTGGAAAGGAAACGAATCTACTTTTCCGGTCCTTTCCGCCATGGCCCGTGATTTACTAACCGTCCAAGCTTCCACGGTAGCTTCGGAATCCGTTTTTTCTCTTAGTGGCAGGGTTTTATCTATTCGAAGAACTAGACTCACTCCCGCGGCAATGGAAATGTGCATTTGCTTGAAAGACCATTTGGATGCGGTTGATAGGAGACAAGATAGGGCTTCGCTTGAAGAAGAAATTGAAGTTGAAGAACTCATACACGAATCTGAGGTTAACCAAGGATTGGCGAGCCCACTTACAAATGAAGAACTCGCCGAAGATGATAGACTACGAGGATCCACTAGTAACTCCGAGAATGACGGCTAATATTAAACAAAAAAACTCCAAAAAATAAAAATATATATATTTTTTTCTCGTATTGTAATGTTTAATATTGTAATGTTTTGTGATTTCCGAACCCCTACAATATGAATAAACGTTGAACTATATGTTTTTCTTTTTCTCGTATTGTAATGTTGTAATATTTTTTAATTTATTTTAAAAAAAATTTTTTATAAAAAAAACCGGTTTAAACCGGTTCACCAACCCGAACCGGTCCAGAACCGACCTGAACCGGTTCAATAGGTTCGACATTTTATACTTGCAAAACCGGTTTAACCCGAACCGGTTTGGGTCAAAACCGGTTTAGTGTTTGCGTTGACCAAACCGGTTCGGGCCGGTTCGAAACCGGTTCGGTTCAAAAACCGCCTTTTGTGCACCTCTATGCATGGGTAATGCTTGCTTAAACTACCTAATCCATCTTCTAGCAAATAAAAGGCCAAACATGCCGCTCATGGCCATCATTCTACTATTTAATTAATATTTGAAGTTTTTGTGTCACACCTCTCTAAGGGTTATAATATTGTCTACTTTGTTATCATTTAATAACGACTATATAATAACTTTTCGTGGATCACTTGTCGTCATATTACTTTTGTCTAAACACTTAAGTATGAAGTTTTGATATAAATTGTTGTGCTTGTGCGTCAAATAAAATGATACACTATATTTAACCTAATATCTCTCATATCCATGATTGATGTTGGATTCACCTAAGGTATTAAAAACGTCTCATTTAGGAACTCATTGTCCTCGATTATATTTGTCTCGACATCATAAACAACAAAATAATTTCACTTGTTTGTAACACCCTCACCAAGACTATGATATTATTCGTTTGCTCCTAGTGGTTCGATCAAGACTTTATTTTTGGTGACTAGACAAGGGCTTCCCATAAGGTCACATATATCCTAATATACTCCAAATATACTTGCTCAAGCACACTAAACTACAAAGTTATGATAGGATTTCTTGTGTTTGTGACCCTATAATACATCATGTCTTGTAAGATATACACTTTATTGAACATAATAACTCTCTTGTGCATGAACTGTGTAAGATTAGCCTAAAGTATGACAGGTATCAACTGCATAGAACGCTCCAAGGTCACGATGTAAGGCCTCAAACCCGGGAGGCCTCACTTGCTGGATTTACTCATTTACAAATAGTTTTTAAACTTGAATATCAAAATAACGCAGCGGAAAATACTTCATTAAAACATAACTATTACATTGTTCAACATGCGAAAGCGTAACATAGTCTATTACATAAACATAACATAATCTAATCATAACAGGATGACAGTCTTCGTATCATCCGGGTAACTCATCAAGCCGCCCAACATCACCTTCCATCATCGTAACCGGCCTTAACCTGAATGTGCATACTAAAAAGTCAGCTACGCTGGTGAGTTCTAGCTTTTACATAAAACATTAACTTCAAATATTTACCAAAAAACATAACATCATACTTCATTAATAAAAGCGTACGTAAATAATGCAATAACAAAAAAACATAACACATCATAAACATAAGTCAACGAACATATCGAATCTGCGCCTTCTCGTAACCGTCAAATCCATACGTCACATACTAGTGGAATAACCTAAAGATCACCACCACTAGTCCCATCAACACCGTACTGTCCTTCGGGTGAGGAACTCCTAGGGCCCGATACTTAGGTTATTCAGCACCAAACTTCAAGCACGGCATCACAAGGATGACACGTACCAAACTTCAAGCATTGCACCCCGTAAGGCGCAAGTACCAAACTTCAAGCACGACTACCCCATAAGGTAAATCGTACCAAACTTAAAGGATCACGATAATCCCCTTGGTAACCGTCATCACCCCAGTTGTACAACGGTTGGCCAGCCACAAAGGCCCCTAAAAGGTAAAGGCCCATAACATACTTCCCATACCCGTAACCTTCATTCCCTAAGGAATATTGGCAGATTCGTTCGTTTGTGACTTTCGTAAACATTCACTTCTTTTACTTCAAAACTTCAGTTAAAGCATTCGTACGTTTTATTAAAAATCATTCCTTCATTCATAAACACTTCATAAACTTCTTTTGGCAAAATATTTCATAAACACTTCTTTCATAACCTTCCAAAACATCGTTCATAAACATCATTTTATAAAACGTCACATACAACATTCATAAACATCGTTTTATAAAATAGTCACATCGTTACGTATGCACACCAGCCCAAAAACATTATTAAAACATTTAAAAGATGGCTTCTAGAACTCACCGTATAAGCTAATCTGGGTTGTTCTAAACAAAGGTCCAACAACGTCACTTCCGATATGAATTGATTAGTTAAATACACATCAGACCCAATCCCGACTCTAACGGTTTAACCATTCTAAACATACTGACTTTACTTAATCAGCCTGATGCCTGCGCACTTAGCAAGTGCGCAGGGACTTGTTCTTGCGTACTTAATAAGTGCGCAGACTTTGCTTCATGCGTACTTGATAAATACGCAGTACCTGCTTCATGCGTACTTGATAGGTACGCATGACCCTCTTCATGCGTACTTGATAAGTACGCATGATCCTCTTCTTGCGTACTTGGTAAGTACGCAGGATCAGCTTCATGCGTACTTGATAAGTACGCACGAACTGCTTCCTCGCAAAAACCCTAACTTTCGCCTTCAGGTCTGATCACGTCAAGATCCCAAATTTGTTTACTTCAAAACGTTTGCTTTTCATTAAGGAATCCAAATATATGTTTTCCTTCCAGTTTCATCCGTAAAAACGTTACATTTTCATCCAAAATCCGAAAAACACAAAAACGAACAAAAACTCAGATTTAGGCCAAATCGTTACCTGAATCAAGTTTCTGATCCGGAGGTTCTTCTCACGAGCTCTGGAGCAACACACTTCTCAAATCTCAGGTCGATCCGCCAACTTTCTCTCTCTACGGTTTCTCTCTCTAGAAGTTGCAAATGAGAGAAATGGGTGGTGACCTTGGCTATTTATAGGGAAGGCTCCCCTTCCAGCCCGCCGGCCCATCCGGCCCGACCCGACATGCCTCGTTCGTTTATTCCGTTATTATAACTGTCGTTTTATTTTTGGGGTGTTACAAGTCTACCCCCCTTACAATAGGTTTCGTCCCCAAAACCTATCATAAGTCAAATAGTTGAGGGTACGACTCCCTCATTTCCGTATCCGTTTCCCAAGTGGCTTCCGATCCCCTTCAATGCTTCCATTGGACTTTAACCAATTGAATAATCTTATTACGCAAACGCTTCTCCTTTCTGTCTAAGATGGCCACAGGTTCTTCGATGTAGTTAAGGCTGTTGTCGACCTTGATGTCAGTAAGTGGTACGTGAGCCGATTCATCCGCCAAACACTTTCACAAATGTTATACATGGAAGGTAGGATGAATTCCACTTAACTCATCAGGTAACTCTAACCGATAAGCGACTTCACCAACCCGCGCCATTATCCTGAATGGTCCGACAAACCTCGGACTTAACTTCCCTCTCTTCCTGAATCGTATGATCCCCTTCCAGGGTGACACCTTCAACATTATTATGTCCCCAACATCAAACTCAATAGGCCTTCGTCGTTTATCAGCGTAGGATTTCTGACGATCTTGTGCGGCCTTCATTCTTGCTTTGATTTGATCAAACCTTTCCGACGTTTCTCTTACGACTTCAAGACTTCCTAATTCCTTTTGTCCAATCTCACCCCAACAAACCGGGGTCCTGCATCTTCTCCCATACAACATTTCGTAAGGCGGCATGCCTATCGTCGTGTGATGACTATTGTTGTAGGAGAATTCGGCTAACGGCAGATGACTGTCCCAACTACCGCCAAAATCGATTATACCAGCACGAAGCATATCCTCCAATGTATGAATGGTCCTTTCGGACTGACCATCCGTTTGCGGGTGGTATGCCGTGCTAACATTGAGTCTCATGCCCATCGCCTCGTGAAATCTTTTCCAGAACCTCGATGTGAATCGTGTGTCCCAGTCAGATACTATCGTCAAAGGCATCCCATGCCGTGCTACTACTTCGTTAATAAACACTTCCGCTAACCTTTCCGACGAGAACGTCTCGCGAATAGGTAGGAAATGAGCACTCTTCGTTAAACGGTCCACAATTACCCAAATAGTATCATGACCTTTAGCTGTGCGAGGTAGCTTGGTTATGAAGTCCATGGTAATGTGTTACCACTTCCATTCCGGTATATCAAGTGGTTGAATCTTTCCATATGGTTTCTGGTGTTCGGCCTTTACTTGCGAGCAAGTCAAGCACTTGCTTACATACTTTGTCACCTCATGTTTCATTCCAGGCCACCAGTATTCCTTCCTCAAATCTTGGTACATTTTATTGGTACCAGGATGGATAGAGTACCGAGACTTATGAGCCTCATCCAAGATTTTGGTTCTAAGCTCGCCACCCATAGGTATCCATACCCGTCCAAAATGTGTCCTAACACCAAGGGTGTTATATTCCAACTTGTCCTGTTGGCCAACCATCATTTCCTTCTTTATGTTTTCTTCTTTAAGTGCCTCATCTTGAGCCTTTTCAATTTCTCTTATCACATCCGATGTTACCACCAACTGGCAAGCTTTCACTCTAATAGGAGTAGGCACATCCTTTCGGCTTAGAGCGTCAGCCACCACGTTTGCCTTTCCAGAATGGTATATTATTTCACAGTCATAGTCTTTCAACAGCTCCAACCATCGTCTCTGCCTCATATTAAGTTCCTTTTGTTCAAAGAAGTACTTCAAACTTTTGTGGTCGGAGTAAATAGTAAACTTCACCCCGTAAAGGTAGTGCCTCTAGATTTTTAATGCGAATACGACATCAGCAAGTTCCAAATCGTGAGTCGGATAAGTAGCTTCGTGAATCTTCAACTGCCGTGACGCATACGCGATCACTCTCCCGCGTTGCATCAACACGCATCCCAATCCTTGACCCGAAGCGTCAGAGTATACGACTAAGTCTTCATTGCCCTCGGGAAGGGCCAAGACTAGAGCTTGGGTTAGTTTCTCCTTCAATTCCTTAAACGCCTCGTCCTGGGTCGAACCCCATTACTTTACCTCCTTCCGAGTCAAATTTGTCAATGGCGAAGCTATTTTCGAGAAATCCTGGATGAATCTCCGATAGTAGCCTGCCAATCCCAAGAAACTGCTGATTTCAGTTGGCGTCTTAGGAATATTCCATTCCCTTACCGTCACTATCTTTGCTGGGTCAACCATAATGTCGTTCGGGTTAATTACGTGACCTAGGAATTGGACTTCCCTAAGCCAGAACGCGCATTTGGAGAACTTAGCATACAACTTTTCCTTTTTCAGAGCCTCCAACACCTCCTTTAAGTGACATGCGTGATCACCCTCATTCTTGGAGTAGATGAGGATATCATCGATGAACACGATTACCGATCGGTCCAACATCGGTCGACACACCCTATTCATCAAATCCATGAACGTTGCGGGGCGTTCGTCAATCCGAAAGACATTACGCGGAACTCGAAATGTCCATAACGCGTGAGAAATGCTGTTTTCGGTATGTCTTCTTCCCTCACCTTCAACTGATGGTACCCGGACCGAAGGTCAATTTTTGAGAACCAACTTGCGCCTTGCAATTGATCGAACAGGTCGTCGATCCTTGGTAAAGGGTACTTGTTCTTCACCGTACGTTTATTCAACTCGCGATAATCAATACACATTCTCATCGAACCGTCTTTCTTCTTCATAAACAACACCGGAGCACCCCACGGCGAGATGCTCGGTTGGATAAATCCTTTCTCAAGTAACTCGTCTAGTTGTGCCATTAACTCTTTCATCTCCACTGGTGCTAGTCGATATGGAGCCTTAGCCACGGGCTGGGCATCCAGTAATAAGTCGATTCGAAATTCAATCTCTCTGTCGGGTGGTATCCTAGGAAAATCCTTTGGAAACACCTCTGGGTACTCGCGTACCACGGGTACATCGTCTAGTTCCTTCACTTCCTTACACTCGTCAATTACGTACACCAGATAAGCCTCGCATCCGCGACTCAAGTAATCTGTTTCCTTAATCATCGAGATGATGTTTGGCATCGGGGCGTCACGATCTCCAAGAACCTCGACTTTGCTACCGTCCGGAGCCTTGAGTCGGATTATCTTTCGTTTACATATAATTTGTGCTTCATTGGCAGTTAGCCAATCCATTCCTAACACGACATCGAACCCACCCAAAACCATGACAAACAATCTGACAGGGAACCTATGACCTTCTATTTTTATCTTAGAGTTGTCAACTACATCGGTCACTCTCGCAGTTCTACCCTCAGCGGTTTCTACGCTAAAAGCCCTTTCTAGCTTATTGACAGTGTACTTCACTCGTTTACAGAAAGTTGCAGATATAAAACTCTTACTGGCACCCAAATCGAATAACACAGATACAAAAGTGTTTTCAAGGATAAACGTACCTGACGCCACGTCGGGGTCCGCTCTGGCCTGTTCCTGCGTCAGCGCATGGGCTCAAGTCTTTGCTTGGGGTCTCTCTTCTTTCTTTCCGGGCCTTTCCCTTTCCCGGCTTGACCCATCCTGGGCTTGGTACATTCCCGACTCATATGACCACTCTCCCCACAGTTGTAGCATTTGAAGCCTTACGGGCATTCACGGGAGTAGTGTCCGGTTTTGCCGCATTTAAAGCACAGATTTGACCCTAGCCGACATTCACCCGCATGTCTTACCCCACACCTTCCACAGACTACCGTCTCACCTACCCTGGCCTGTTTGTCCTGAGCCCCAAACAACTTCCCACCCGATCGTTTAGCGGGAAAACTTAGCTTCTTCTTAGGCTCTTCAATGGCAACGAAATTCAGCGCCAGATCATCAAATACCACGCCGCTCAGTTCTACTACCGAATCATAGGTAGTAGGGGTGTTTGCCTTAACATAGGTGCGGACCTGGTCCGGCAGTCCTTGAATGTAGCATGCAATCTTTCTTTCCTCAGTCGTGACAAGATGTGGCACCAGACGTACCAGTTCATTGAATCGGGTTGTGTACTGCCGGTGCGTCATGCTCCCGGCCTTCAAACCCAGAAATTCCCTCTCTACCTTCTCAATCTCTTTCCTTGGACAGAAATTCTTGATCACCAAGGTTTTCAAATCAGCCCACATCATTGCATCCACAACCTCGCTCCCTTTTTCTTGACGTACACCTTCCCACCAATGGGATGCTTCCTCTCTCAAGGAGTTAGCAGCAAATTTCACAACTTGATCCGTTCGACATTTGCTCAGACGAATGGCAGCTTCCATACGGATTACCCAATCAAACGTAGCCACCGCGTATTTCTTTCCAGTGAGGACCAGTGAGTCACATGCTTTAAATGACTTGTAGTCGCATCCGCGTGCAGCCGACGCGTTGTCAGTCTCGTTGTTCTGGGCACCAATTGCCGCACTAGACCCACCCTCCCCATTAACTTTCTTCAATGCTTCTGCCAACAGACCTGGTAGAGAAGTCTTCATCAACTCTGTGAACTCTCGAGCTATAGCTGCTCTCACTTCTGGTTCAAAAGTGAAAGGTTGTTCGCCAACTAGTGTCTGCTCAGTTCCATGCACACTCACCGCCGGTTCATTGTTTACACTTCCTTCTTCACTATACTCTTGACGTGCAGGGGTCCTGCCGCGCCCACCATTACGTCCACCGGTACGACCGCCGGTACGGCCCCCACCACGCCTTCCGCTCTTCCGTCCAGCCATTTCGTTCTATAAGACAAAGAATCCAATGTCATCACGCTAGTTAACAAATAAAATTCAACAAGCACTGTAAGATGTTAATATACACTGGCCATCTGCAATTAACCATTATATTACCTTTCGATTTTTATTTGACCACCTTTATGATTCCATTAGAACACAAGTCCTTACCTAATCCTTTCTAAGACATACTATATATGTAAATATATATACTACCTTCATACCTGATGATGTGGCTCGAGTTACCCGTACTGGCATCCGCTTTCGGTTCCATTCACAGTTTAAGTTCAGACACTGTCCGAATCTCTCAAACTATTGCTCTGATACCAACTTGTAAGGCCCCAAACCCGAGAGGCCTCACTTGTTGGATTTACTCATTTACAAACAGTTTTTAAACTTGAATATCAAAATAGCGCAGCGGAAAATACTTCATTAAAACATAACCTTTACATTGTTCAACATGCGGAAGCGTAACATAGTCTATTACATAAACATAACATAATCTAATCATAACAGGATGCCAGTCTTCGTATCATCCGGGTAACTCATCAAGCCGCCCAGCATCACCTTCCATCATCGTAACCGGCCTTAACCTGAATGTGCATACTAAAAAGTCAGCTACGCTGGTGAGTTCTAGCTTTTACATAAAACATTAACTTCAAATATTTGCCAAAAAACATAACATCATACTTCATTAATAAAAGCGTACGTAAATAATGCAATAACAAAAAAACATAACACATCATAAACATAAGTCAACGAACATATCGAATCTGCGCCTTCTCGTAACCGTCAAATCCATACGTCACATACTAGTGGAATAACCAGAAGATCACCACCACTAGGCCCATCAACACCGTACTGTCCTTCGGGTGAGGAACTCCTAGGGACCGATACTTAGGTTATTCAGCACCAAACTTCAAGCACGGCATCACAAGGATGACACGTACCAAACTTCAAGCATTGCACCCCGTAAGGCGCAAGTACCAAACTTCAAGCACGACTACCCCATAAGGTAAATCGTACCAAACTTAAAGGATCACGATAATCCCCTTGGTGACCGTCATCACCCCAGTTGTACAACGGTTGGCCAGCCACAAAGGCCCCTAAAAGGTAAAGGCCCATAACATACTTCCCATACCCGTAACCTTCATTCCCTAAGGAATATTGGCAGATTCGTTCGTTTGTGACTTTCGTAAACATTCACTTCTTTTACTTCAAAACTTCAGTTAAAGCATTCGTACGTTTTATTAAAAATCATTCCTTCATTCATAAACACTTCATAAACTTCTTTTGGTAAAATATTTCATAAACACTTCTTTCATAACCTTCCAAAACATCGTTCATAAACATCATTTTATAAAACGTCACATACAACATTCATAAACATCGTTTTATAAAATAGTCACATCGTTACGTATGCACACCAGCCCAAAAACATTATTAAAACATTTAAAAGATGGCTTCTAGAACTCACCGTATAAGCTAATCTGGGTTGTCCTAAACAAAGGTCCAACAACGTCACTTCCGATATGAATTGATTAGTTAAATACACATCAGACCCAATCCCGACTCTAACGGTTTAACCATTCTAAACATACTGACTTTACTTAATCAGCCTGATGCCTGCGCACTTAGCAAGTGCGCAGGGACTTGTTCTTGCGTACTTAATAAGTGCGCAGACTTTGCTTCATGCGTACTTGATAAATACGCAGTACCTGCTTCATGCGTACTTGATAGGTACGCATGACCCTCTTCATGCGTACTTGATAAGTACGCATGATCCTCTTCTTGCGTACTTGGTAAGTACGCAGGATCAGCTTCATGCGTACTTGATAAGTACACACGAACTGCTTCCTCGCAAAAACCCTAACTTTCGCCTTCAGGTCTGATCACGTCAAGATCCCAAATTTGTTTACTTCAAAACGTTTGCTTTTCATTAAGGAATCCAAATATATGTTTTCCTTCCAGTTTCATCCGTAAAAACGTTACATTTTCATCCAAAATCCGAAAAACACAAAAACGAACAAAAACTCAGATTTAGGCCAAATCGTTACCTGAATCAAGTTTCTGATCCGGAGGTTCTTCTCACGAGCTCTGGAGCAACACACTTCTCAAATCTCGGGTCGATCCGCCAACTTTCTCTCTCTACGGTTTCTCTCTCTAGAAGTTGCAAATGAGAGAAATATGTGGTGATCTTGGCTATTTATAGGGAAGGCTCCCCTTCCAGCCCACCGGCCCATCCAGCCCGACCCGACATGCCTCGTTTGTTTATTCCGTTATTATAACTGTCGTTTTATTTTTGGGATGTTACACACGATCCACTCTGGTGACGGTTGACATACTATCTAAGTCAACTCATTTCTTATTTAATAACTATCCACATTCTCTTTAGATGGTTCTAACTCTTTCAAACGAAAATGAGATCTCAAAGTGAGCATTTCTACATTAATACTTGTTTAGTAGTTGATGTGTGTGACAAAATATTAATGGAGTTATTGAGTATATGCGCGCATTACTATCTATCTTAAAATGAAGTGAACAACTTCACCCCTCAAAGTTTAGTAAATGACAATAATAGCCCCTAAATTTTATAAAATATTACTTTAATCCTCTCATGTTTTTTAAACTTCAAGTTACCTACTATAGTGTATATATATATATATATATATATATATATATATATATATATATATATATATATATATATATATATATAGGGCTGTAAACAAATCAACGTTCAGCGAACAGTTCATGAACCGTTCGACAGGAAGTTCGTTTACGTTCGTTCGTTTAATAAATGAACGAATATGAACAAGAAATTTTGTTCGATTAACTAAATGAACAAACATGAACAGATGTCTCGTTCGTTCAATTGTGTTCGTGAACGTTCGGTAAGCTGTTCGTGAACGTTCATTTGTTTAAAATGTTCATAAAGATTTTTGTATATTTCTGTTTTATTTTATCTAAACATTTTATATTTTTTAATTTTTAAATTTTTTTATTACCCTAACAATTAACTAAGTAAAGTAGGAAACCATATTCTCATTTATGCGTCATTTCCATATCAACTATTACTTGATTAGAGCTTCTAAATTCTCAATTCTAAATAATGTAAGCTACCCTCAATCCTAAATCATGTAAGAATTAGGGTTGACATCAAAAGTCCTAAACAACTAGCGCTTCGTTCGGTAACGTTCGTGAACCATTCGTAAACAAACTCATTTCCTTAATGAACGAACATGAACATGAAATTTCGTTCGGTTAGTGTTCGTGAACAAGTTAAATTTTTAACGAACACGAACAAAACTTCGTTCGGGTCGGTTCGTTTACAACCCTATATATATATATATATATATATATATATATATATATATATACTCTGATATTTCTTTAATAATTTTCGTTTGTCTGTTAATTTTTTTCTTTACATCCCAATATAATTTTTTTGTGATTACTCATGTTAATCACCTCATCAACCGTTTAAGGTACGCCTCCGAACACGGAGCGCGGGAAAGTTTATTTAACCACATATCTTTTTTTGCTTAACCCCGTTAATGTCACCGACTCAACCGTTTAACGTGCGGCTCTCGCCGCGGAGCACGGGGAAATATTTCTAATTTACATCTCACAGACATGTCGCATGTCTTCTTATGAATAGAAACCGCTCTAAGCAGACGAATCTCGTAAAAAAAACCTAGTTTAAAAGTTAAAACCACAAGTAATACGGTTGGCTTAAGTTACAAAATTTCCACCAATACGCATTTTGTATATGTGTCCGATGAGGATGTTTATAAGTTTATAGACGGGGTTTACGATAATTTATAACAAACGATTACATGGTTTGTTGTCTACCAAATCATTTTTTGTTGCTTAGGAACTAGACACAATCTAAATAAGTAACAACCTGATTATCACAACTCGTAACCTTATTTGAAAATCGACAACTTTGATATACTCGAGTGAAATAATATTTAATCACAAATATGAATATTTTTACAATACGGTCAGTGGCGGATCCAGAAATTTTTCTAAGCGGGTGCAAAAAATAAGTAGGGTCAAAACAAGTCAGGTCAAAATGGGTCGGGTCAAAATAACTCATACTTATTTACTTAATAATATTGTAAAATTATTAATTCTCTTTCAATCAAAATCAAATGTGTACAAAATAATAAATATTGATTTTTTTGTTGATAAAACTTGATGCAATCTTGTCTCCATACCCAAATAAAACGTGTGATCTTGCTTGAACCTTTTTAGTTGTGCAGTTCACCAAAAAATAAATAAATAATTACACAGTAACAAATATAAAACAAAAAACAAAAAAACATTGTAAACCAAAAATAAGAAAAAAAATCATTTATAATCCAACTAAATATAATCAGTAACAAAATACATTATTTTCTAGTTAATTTAATTAATTATGATTAATACCTAATATAAAATGTATAAATCCAGGGTTGTTTAAAATTCAAACTAAATTAAAAGGTTAAATTTATAACTTTAGTAGAACTAAAAGGGGTGAAATGTAAATTTTATATTTAATGTAATTGCAATTCTCCAGGTGTTTTATCTTCCTCAAGTGCTATTCCAAGAAACTTTGAACTTCCATTGTTCCATGGCTGACTGAACATGCATATTTGATCTCCCTCTATCACTCCTCTCTCTCTCTCTCTCTCTCTGTGATCATCGACCATCGTAGAGGTGCATCCCAAATTTTTAAGAAGGTGCCTCCAAATAATTATTAGAAATTTTCCATTGTTAAGAGTAATCTCAGTGGGTGCCTCACCACCCCCTGAGACACTAATATAAATAAAGCACGTTTAAATATTATTTGATCTCTTAGGGTATAGAAGATAAATACGTTGAATAAAGTTGGAAATTTATGAAAGTACGTTGTTATTAAATATCCTTAATCTTTGATATAAAAAATAAAACGGATTAACTAAAAAAATATATAAAATAAAAAGAAAATCTAAAATGCGTAGAGCAATATCCCATGCATGGCATTGGCATGTTCCCTTTGCTTCTCCCTAATTCCCTTTCATGATTCGTTACGCTACATTCTCTCTAATCCCCATTTCTCTTAAATTTTCACCTAAAATTTTGATTATTATTTAAGGAATAACAATTAATTAAATTTCCTTTTATTTCACGTCACTTAATTAGGATTTCTATGAAGTCTCTGTACTCTAAATAAACATATAAGTATTAATACATGTTTTTCAACAAAATAGAAAGCCAAACTTATTACCTTAGGTAAATTTCACATTAGCTCTTGATATGAAAATTGTCGAGCTGGTAAGGATGTCTCACCTTAAATATTATCAACACTAGGTTATATACCCATGTATTACATGAGATTGTTTAATAAAAAAAATGAAACTAAATTAATGTGCAAACAAAATTAAAATAATACATAAAACAAGAAATAAACTTTTTTGTTTCCTTAATTAAGTAATAATTAGAATTCAAATTTTATATTATCTTTTTTGAAAAATAAAAACATTAACATAATTCAATTTCAAAATTCAAACTTACTTAAAATAAGAAAAATTAAAAGATTTTGATAAGAAAAAATATGATGATAACACATGGTATTATTTGAAATCATTTATTAGAATAAGGCTATCCGTAACACTGGCGTGAAACATGGGGGCGTGAGCCAAATCAGCTTTTCCCGCCTAGGAACACCGCCCCCTAGGCGTGAAAGGGGGGTGGGGGCGCGTGGGCCAACTCACGGGCAAGGGGGCTTCTACCACATTTAATTCTACCAATCATTTACTTCCACCTAATTATTCTTTTTTCTTATTTTTTTTAATTAATTATTTTTAACATTTAATTTTGTTTTCTCAAATAATTTATTCTCGGTAATTATAAAAAAATAGATAAACGGGCTTGTTTAATTTATTTTTATGAAAATGCAGGTATAAATTTTAATAAAAACGGAGTTGTTTTAAAAAAACTATTTTTCGTCACGTAAGTGGATTTTTAATGAGTAGTTTTTTTTATTTATTTAAGAATGTATTTTTTATTTTATAACTTAGTTTTTTATTTATTACAAATAAAAATTTAGTTAATTATTAAAAAAATAAATGTGAGGCGTGAAACCACTACGCGCCTTAGTGATTCTGTGTGCTAATGTGGCGGGGCGTGAAAGAGAGGGGCGTGAAACCACTACGGATGGTCTAAGGATGTTTTGTATGTTAGTATGTATTGGTTGTGGGTGAGACAAGAAATTTAAAGTTAACATGCTTGGTTAGGAGCAATTCCATGATGGTGAACTAATAAGAAGAAGTCTTTACTCGAACAACTAAAAACAAATATGTGAGCTTTTAGTGAACAAAACAGACAATATGTTCCGGATAGTGTGAGAGGTTGGATGTTACACTGGAACTTTATTAAAAGTACAAGACGGAAAATGGACAAGTCGAGGGATTGATCGAAGGGACAAAATGGATCGGGTCAAATGAATAAGTTTATAAGGGCAGGTTAAAGACATTGGCAATAATATTTATAAAGTAGAAAAAAATGCTATTATTTTCATTTATTTGAAAATTACTAAAAGAAAGAGTGAATTACATTTTTTTCACTATGGTTTGAGTCGAATTACGGATTTGATCCCTGATTCACGATTTCATGGGTTTTGTATTGTTTATCTAAGCATTGTTTGCTTTCAAAGGGACTTAAGCTGTAAAAATTACAACCTATGTAAAAAATAATGATTAGAATTTGTATAAAAAGATGAGTAGAAGAAGAGTAAATTTGTAAAATTGGGTGGTAAAATTGAAGTATAAAAGAATGGTATCTATAGATTTTTTTTAAACAGTTTTTTTATAAAGGCTCAACGGCGATCTTTTGTTCCTTGATCAACGAGTCTCAATGGCTATATTGTTCTCTCCATGCCATTGCTACACTCACGAGCGCACGAACACACCTCTAGCAACGAGGGGATGGCGCGGTGCTCCACGCCATGGTGGCACATGCCTCCCTCTCACGAACACTCAATACACATAGCCTGAGTAAACAAAAAATTGGGTGGGGTGGGTAAAGGTGATCGAACTAGGAATGAACATTTTGTACCAAGTACCGGTACCGTACCGATAGAGTCGATACGGTATTCAGTACCCACTTATCCAGTAATTCGGTACCGTTTTTTTTTCAGTACCGGTACCGAAACAGTACCGCTACCATCTATAGATGAGCATTTTTGTAACGAGTATTGATACCGTATTGGTACCATACCGGTACCGTACCAACATATTCGATACAGTTTTCGATAACTACTTCTCCAGAAATTAGGAGTCGGTATTTTCAGTACTTGTACTAGTACGATATCGGTATGATACCAATACGATATCAATACTGTATAAACTGTAAACCAAGCCGTTCGTTAAAGTTTAAAAATATTGAATTTGACCGAATGAAAGTTAAAAGAATGACCGTGAAACCAAACCGATGACCGGTTTCACGGTTTGAAACCAAACCATGAACACCTCTAATGAGAATTGCAAACGTAGACGAATTTTTTAACAATGAAACATGCAAATATATTTTACATGTTAATTTTATATCTTTTATGTTCACGTATTGTACAAAAAATTATTAAATATATATAAACAGATCAATTTTAAATAAAGTAAAATAGATGTATGAAAAAATATAGACTGAACTATAAAATTACCGTATAGATAAAAGTAATAAAGCAATATAGATGCATTTTTTTATTTTACTTTTTTTTTGCATTTCTTAGATATTTTGCATTTTTTTAAAGATATTTTGTATTTTTATTTGGTTTATCTTTTATGAATTGTTTGGTCCACTACTATTACAATATACGAAGGAACAGATATGGATACCACCAACTTCTAATCTCTGGATCTTATCTCCTTCCTGGGCTCCCACTCACGTTTCCATAAAGTCGAATGATAACTACAAATTCCACACCTAAAAACCATCGTTCACTTTCTAAGTATTAATATACATATACACACATTTACATATATGTAAATATGATACATCATGTAAAGTTGATGAAATGTGTTGTTTGATACATGTACATTTTATGCTTTTTTGCACTTGAATTATTTTAGAAAACAAAATGATTATATCATATTAATAAAATGAATAATTTAGTTTTTGTAATTATCTTACTTTTAAATTATTAAAATAATACGTGCTATGTTCAATATATTTTGGTTCAAGTTATCAGTGTATTGATTATAGAAAACGATTTTCTAGTTTAGATCCAACATTACATAAAAATTTATAGTTTCGTATACTTAAGGATAACGATTTTAGTATATGTTACATATAACAAATCTAACACATTTTTGTGTCCTTCACCGCTAGAAAACTTGCATTTTGTCAGATTTTTTTTGTCAGAATGGCTTCTCTCGACAAAAAAAAAGGTTTTCGGAAATCGAGTAGATTTCTAGTAGTGGTTAAACTTTATCAAATTCTAGCATGTTCAAATCAAATATTAAGTTCTTATTTAAGTACAAATTAAAGGTTATTAATATGCATTTGTGATTTTATTTGTGTATTATTCACCAAGTAAAGAAAAGCTTAAATTTGTTTAGAGAAGGGAATGAGAGTGGGATGAATGATAGGCCTACTAGCTTGAAGCTTACTTGCCATGCACGTAAAGGTGAGTTATAATATACATGATATGCCTTGTACGTAGGAAGCACAAAACAACATATTACTCTTTGCTTAAACGGCCAAGCAGTCACAAATTTACTATTTTAACCTTTCAACCTAATCATAGATTATAATTACATTGCAAAGCAACATGGGACCGTATAATATAAATCATATTTCGACAAAATATACATCGTATTTGGATACACGTACATCAAAGATGAAAAAGTCTTTTGTGATATCTTTATCTTATATCAATCAAGTATGAATACATAGTACTTATCAAATTACCATGTTACCCTTTACCGAGTCAAAGTTTATAACGACAATTAATAAAAAAAAGGGATAGGCTAAACGTACGTTATTATTGAATAAAATCTAAAAGATGATATGACTAATTTAATAGGAGGAAGTGGTACGTTCAGTAAAACTAATGAGGAGTTCGGTACATATCTGACAAACTTCTTGTTTAAAGAAAGTCAGTGTTTTGCCAACCGGCTCGGCAGCTGAGGTTGTAATCATGGACGATTTTTGGTTGACGTGAGATCAGTTACTAGAAAACTCACGGGCCCCACTAAAACCTTGTTAACCAACGAGATCAGATAAAATATAGCTTGCGTGGGGGCTTGTGCTATTGCCTTTCGAGGTGATTAAAGAAAGAAAACTAGTGGGAGGTGAATTAGAACCTGACATCTACGCGTAATTCATATGTTAACCACTACGCCACCTGATTATCGAAAGTTTTCCCTCAGTTTCCAAACGATTTGACCGCCCGCTTCATTGTAGACGGGGTCTTTTAACTCGTAAGCGTAACCGGTCGGGCTAACTCGACTCGGTCTTTAAGCTGACGTATTTAAAACGATAGTCATAAAAGTTATGGCTGAAGTTGGATAAAAGCAAAGGGAGGTGGTGGGAGCAAATAAGTAAAAAAAAAACAGGCATGCGATGGATGGCGTGCGAGTGAGAGAAGCAAAAAGGTATGGTTGCATGATGACATGCATCATCTATGGTGTAGCATGTCAAAGACCAGTCAACCACCCTTTTTTCTCGGTCAACCCTTTTCAACTTTCCATACTCTCGTGTTGTCTATTTTTATTTTTTGTTTATTCTTTTTCTCATAATATAAGTCCTAATTTTATATCAAATAGATAAATATTAACTTTAGCACGCGTTTAACACATAAACATTTTAAAGTAAAAAAATTACGAAAAAAAGTATCAGTAGTGAAAAAAAGATGCGATTACATAATCATCTAGTGTATGACATTTAAAACAATGATACAAGTGTCTATGTTGTTCTCGTAGTTCTATTATTAAAATTGTTTTTGTATTGAACTATCTCTATTCCACGCATGGTCATTTTATAGGTACACAATCTTTTAATTTTCTATCCATTTGCAAAAGAACTTAGAGATTGAAATTATATAAACGTGTTATGAACCTGGCCTGAGCCCAACCCGTCGAGATAAGGCGGCCCAACAAATGAAAGGAATTAGGAGTGTCGCATGATATAACGAAGCGGATGAGAGAAAATAGGGTGTGACGAATAAAATCAGTGTGTGCTCTTCTTCCCCATCTTCCTTTCTATAATCTCTAAACTTTTCATCCCCTTTTCTACTACTTATCCTTGATTACTTTCAGTTTCTTATTTGTAATAATTCAGAAAAGCAACAGAGACTTATTTCATTCTATACATGTTCGTAGTAATTGTTTAGTTTTAAAATAATCATTTACAACAAAACGTTTGAGCATTGATAAGGTGGATGTTGATATTGTGAAAGAATTGCAATAGAGATCCATGTGTTTTATATAAAGGTGTTAAAAAGCCGATAAAACCGAACAATCCAAGTTAATTGGCCGGTTTGGCCAATAAAATGGTTTGGTTCACAGTTTATTATTTGGAAAACCGGTTTTCAGTATAGCCCATGACTTTTAACTTGAAATCGGTGGTATAAATATACCAAATATCCCTTAAGCAACATCCTCTCTGACCCTTCTTCATACTCTTAATTTCACTGTCTCTCTCTTATTATAAAACACCTTTATGTGTAGCTAATAATGGTTTAATGTTAAGGTGTTACACAAATAAACTAAAAAGTTAATAATAAAAAAACAGATTAAATGTATTAGAAGCAACAAAAGGTATTGTTTGTTTTGTGTTATTTATCTATATAAAATTTTGTTTTGATAATAGAAGTTTTGCAAATCATATAAACATATTAAATATGTAACTTTATTTATTGTTTGTAAATTTATAATATTAGAGCAATAATATGTAAAAAAGTATATAAAAAATTCAGGTTAAACGGTCTACATTTATATCAATCCATAAAAGCTCATATCATGTTCAGGTTAATATATCAGACACAATATCCAAATTTAAGTTTAACACTAACACTCCTATACAAAAGTGTGAGCAATTGTACATTTTAAGAAAAAATGTATAAATTAATGTTTACCAACTAAAATATAAATTTCTATAAATTGTTTTTTCTTTATAAACAGTTTATTTAACGAAGGGTAAAATATTGAATATCATTCATTCTCTCAATTACATGAACAAAGTTGTGGGTGGTTGTGCCACCGTCAGCTGCCGTCCACCGCCGCGTGACACGGCGTCTTTTGATAAAGTAAAAGCCAAGCCGGCTAACAGATGGCCAAATCCTCCGTCACAATGAGTTTGACTTGACTTACATTTCTGACTTATCTGCTGACTCAGCATAATCCATCCACGTGTCACGACACAATAGAAGCCTTGTAGCTCTAAGGGAGATCTACCCACTTGTCTCCAAACATCCTGACAAATGTGGGTCCCACTTTCTCTCTCTGGGCCCCACTTTTGTTCTTATTTTTCACATATGTACACATTCCACTTTAGACTTAAAAAGATATAATATAACTAGACAACAAGCTAAACATAAGCACCATATACTTTGGATTCATGTGGAACCAACCCGGTTTAAAAAGATTGAAATGTCATTTTCAATATTTTCCATTTTCTTTACTTTTGACAAAATAATGAAATTTTCATGATTCTATTTCCAAAATTGAGTTTTTAAGAGAATATAAACTCGAATACTTGAATTCTTAAATGTAATCGACATAAAAGAAAACTTTCTTATGATTTTTAAACACGTTTGATGTATAAACCATATAACATTCTTTAACAGTTAGCTTTTGTTGTTACTCTCGATCGTTTGTCTCGTATAAACTAAAGTGTATATAAAAATATAACTTCTAATTTAAAAGAAATGATAAAAGGCTATATCACTTGCTAGTAACTAGGTATTTGTACCAACAACATTTTCTTACAACTAGGTAATTGAACGGATGAGGCACGATCGTGCCTCATGATTTGGCACGGTTGTGCCTCAAGTCTTGGCATGGTCGTGCCTCATGCTCAGGCACGGTTGTGCCTCATGCCTAGGTACGGTCGTGTCTGGCCGTGTGTTACTGTTCAATTCCTAAGGTTTTTCAATAAGGAGAATATAAACCATGAGTGATTAATTTGTCAAATATAAAAGATAGATATTGTTTTAGATACAATGTTAGTTTTGTGGGATATTTAAAGAGGGAGGAATTTGCCCTTTAAATTATCCAAAACAAAGTATCAAACATGAAGACATTTTTGCGAGAATTCTAACGGCTTTCGATATTAAATTGGTCTATTTTTTTAACTTTTACTCTATTTTACGACTATAATTTTAAACTACTTAATTGCCTATATTTAAACATATGATCTCTCATATAAAAGGCAAATAGGCTAGCCCCAAATTAGTTGAATTCAACAGCTTTTGATATTCAAAATAAAGTATCAATCATAAAACTGGTCTAATTATATCGACATTTTAACTTGTCATATTGGGTGCTTAGATAGGGTATTCCTTATATATGTTATGTTTTAATAACTAGTGTATTTTATTCACCTTTATATCATAATAACTAGGTTAGAGTCCCGTGTATTACACGGGTTGTATATTGAAAACGATATAACTTATATATTTGTAAATACGTCTTAACTTGTCAAACTATTATGATCGTTTAATTTGTCAGACTATTATGATCGTCTAATTTGTCAGACTATTATAATCGTCTCGAGATATCAAGTGGAAATGTGTGTATATAACAAATTAGTATTTTTCTTTGATTAGTTATATTTTGATTTTCTATAATATATATTTTTATTTAATATAATTAGTATTTTTCTTTAATAATATATTTATAATACCATTATTAATTAATAAGATACATGTGTATTTATTAGGAGAGAGAGGCGGAAAAACTAATGTGAGAAAGCATAAGAAAATGACATGTGTCAAACTTAAACCTTTATTTATTAGTATAGATTAATAACTCATACCACATACACAAAATCATGAAATCTCAATAATCTTTACATCAATTTTATATTATGATGTTAGGAGAATAGAGATAACCAATACAACTGTTATACATACGTATATAATCACTATAAACCAAAAGATTACGTTATTACATTTTTAGATTTAACTTGTTTTGGTGAAAAAAAAAGTAGGGCATGTGAAGTAAATTAAGAACTTTTGAAATGTACTCAATAAAAAATTATATTGGTGTTGGTAATAGTAATTGTAATAATTGAGGGGCTAAATTGCAAATAAAGAAAGATAAGATAGATTGAAAATTAATTTATTGAAATTTGAAGTTAAGTGGAGGTTTACTTGGTTGAATAACACTTTCACTTTTTCCTCTTTTGAAAGCTTTCATAACCGTGAGACAGAGCCATTACTGATGCATATATTTTTCTTCCTTTTTACTCATCAATTCAAGAATCCCAAAATAAATAACTTGTCAATTTTTTTTTTCTATTTTATTGGATATTATAAAAATTCATATTAAGTACCTTATAATAGTATATTTATAATCTATTTTTTAAAGTACGCCTTTGTTGAGGTTGTAAGAGTTTATCTACATGTTATCTTTGTAATACTTTTAACACTTAAATAAAATCACAACTATCTACATCAAAAAGTTATTATCAATAAATCTATTTAAAATTTCGTATTTACTCATTTAAATTAATATATAACTTTTTGTTAAGTAAATAGGATACTATATAAATTTCAGATATGATGTTTGAAAGTATCTTATTTTATTGACATCATTAAAACACATCTCAAAATTACATCTTTTAACCGTGAAAAATATGTTTCTAGAAAACTCATGTGATCCCATCAATACACTGCTAACCAATAAAATCAGATAAAATACAATTTATGTTAGACATGTAACCCTAAAATAATAAAGGCAGAAAGATAATAACAGCTAAATTCGAACTTAAAACTTTTACTAGAAGTATTTAAGCCTTCAAGATTAACTCAAAATTACTTGTTTACATATAAAATGAGATTTGTAATATGTTAAAGGGGTCGGTTATAAATAATTGTTTAAAGTAAGATATTGGGAAATGTAAGCTTGACTAGGTGGTTTTCTTGTGAAGACTACAAGTGTTTCAATGTTTGTAGCTTGCTTCTTCCATTCCCCCAAATCTTTGGTACTACCCATACATGGTGGAAGATATAGAATCTCTTGGTATTTACGTAAAATAACTTTATATACACACACATCACCCATTGGATATTATACAAGTTCGTATTATTAAATATTATTAAAATTGTTAAAAGATTGATACACTTGGACCAAAAAACCGGCATCACAATATGATGTGGTGAAAGATTGGATTTGTAATTGTATGTGATATACTCCTTAAGTGAGAGAGGCGTGAGCCTACGTGGCTGACATACGGCATAGAACACATCCCCACTCAATTTTTGTGACGTGAGTCACTTGTAGTGAGTGTTAGGCGTGAGAATTCTCACGGGAAGAATTTGGATGTAAGAGAAAAACTATAGATATAGTTATAAAAATCCTGAAAAATAAATTTAATAAATATCATTTACAATTTATCAACATTTATTTTGTACCTATAACCCTAACCTACTATCTAATTATTTTCGACACCATGAAAATACAATATCTAACCCATTACTTAAAAGAAATTTTAAGAGATTGTTAAAAACATAATAAGGTTAATATAAAAAAAAACTAATATACTTTCTTATTTTATACAAATAGTCACTTAACCTAATTTTCGCATATTAAGGTTTCTAAATTTATTAAAAATAAACATAAAAACTCCCTAAAGCTAACTTTTGTATATTATAATTGTAAACTTGTCTAAAATGCAACGTACATAATAAAAGATTAAAAATAACAATTTGTTACCTCTTTAATTAGTCAACATAAGTTGATATAATTTTTAAAAAGATAAATATTGAATGAGACTCTATCAAATTTTGAGTATATTCTCGACAAGTTTATTGACTCTTTTTTTTTGTGCGTGTTTTTGACAAATTAAGGATTTCAATACACAAAATAAGATTGATGTATTTTTTTCATCTAAAATAAGCAAGTATATGGTATTTAACTAAAAGTATATTGTAACTTCTTTTCATAACTTTCATAAATATAAAGTATACGTGTATATTTATAATTTTTTATTAAAGATTATTATAAATTACAGGATTATTTCTTTTAAAAAAATTAGGAAAATGTATGTAGCAATAGATAGGGTCCTCGAGAGATGATAAAGGGGTGGTGGGGGTCTTACTCTTATCTTTATATTCGTGAAAGAAAAGGATATTACACGATTTCATGAGCACTCTTCTTCACCGTTGCTTCAATGTCCAACATACCTCTGTTTTTGACTCCTTTAATATAAAGTTTTGTTTTTTTCATGCTGACATGGCCAAACATGATTACGCCACGTGGCACCTCATCCAACTATCGGAAAAAATCTTCGACTTGAAGCAATGTCATCACTGATCACGACTTTTCAAGCATATGTTCATGCACGTATCTTAACTTTTCTTTTTAAACAATTGTGGACTTCCTTTTTTTCTCTTTTTCTTTTCGCCTTAGCTAATAGTTCATTTTAATGAGTGGGTTATGTCTCTGTGATGCGGTGATACGGTTTTAATACGTGCGTCGTAACGGTAAATTTAGAATTTTGTAGAGCATTATATTTAAAAATAAACAAGATCTATTACATCGAACGAAAACAATAAAAACGAAAATCGGTATCGGCTCTGATAATACGGGAACGGTACAATATTATTCGGTCGGTATTGGTACCATGAAGGTGTCAGTTCCGTTCGTCATGGCACAAAAAACACCTTGTTTTCAGATATTCCTGACAAAAAGTAAAAATATCACATATATCCATTTTAAATGATTTTTTAGTTTGTTACCATTCTACCCCTATATATTATATGATTTTTATAACTTAATTTTATTAGTTTTAATCTATACGTAACCTAATTTAAATGATTTTAGTTTAATCCCATACCTAACTCAATTTAAATTATTTTTACCTAAACTTTTACTTGATGGAAGCCATTAAGAAATCGAGTTCATCCATATATGATATATAAATGCTATAAAATAAAATTGGTAAAAGTATAAAAGAAAGTGAAAAAGTAAATATTGTATTTTGAGAAAATTATTGTTTGTGGGTAAATGTAACACCCTTATTTGGAAAATCAATTAATAAAACATTTAAACGCGTGGAAGCTTTTATCCAAAGATTTTTTTTATATCATTCGCGTGTCGCGAAAGACCAGACAGACTTTTTCGCCTGTCGCGAAGAACCTCAATTCTCCCAGGCCGGAAATCTGGTTCTTCGCGTGGCGCCAAGAACACCTTCCTGATCTTCACGAGGCGCGAAGACACCTAGTAAACAGAAAGTTACATTTTTCTGCTCAGTTCCATACTTAACCAAATTTCCACCATTTTCAATCCTTCAAGACACCAAAAATTTCCCAACACTTGGGTATTGGTTTAAAAACATATATACATCATTTATAAACACCAAAACATAGTTCATGTATCAATTTACATTACATTTTAAGGATTTTCCTTTAAATCCCCAAAACACCAAAACGCATACGAGAATCCTTCAACGTCTTGGACTTGACTTAGACTTACATCGGAGCTTTTCCTACATAACACCACATGTATCAACCATTAGTAATGAAGATAAACATATCAAACAAGTAAATGCAACTTGTTTTCACTCATTCACCCATTTGACCCGTTTGCACCCAATTTATCATTAGGCTACAATTTACTTGCATTTCACCTTGCAAGTTCTTTTCTTTTCATTAGTTAATCATAATTAACATTTTGATTACACTTTTCCATTTTCATTATGGCACATGGGCCATAACCTCATTTCGATTATGATACTTAGATCATAACCCCATATCTATTTCTATTATGGTTCTTAGACCATAATCTCATTCCCATTATGGTATTTAAACCATAACCTCATTTCCATTATGATTCTTAGATCATAACCTCATTTCCATTATGGTATGTAAACCATAACCTCATTTTCATTATGATTCTTAGATCATAACCTCATTTACACATAACAATTACAGTATTACAACTATAACTACATTCATTTATTTACACATACTAGTTCATTCACATTCATTTCAACAACATAGTATGCAACATAACACCTTTACCATCCATTATCATCAGTACTAAGAAAGTGCAAAGACACTTACCTTTCGGGTTAGAAGATCCCGCACCACCTTCTCGATTCATAATTTGATTACCTAAACATATACACCTAGTTTAGTAATCTAACATACATCAAAATCACATTATAATTGAGTTCACAACCAAATTTCCATTTCCAACCCAAACTGACCCGTTTTGGTTATTCCCATAACCAAACACCCTCTTTCAATTCAAACTCACCTACTTGAGTTTCATTTCCAATTCCTTGACACTAATTTTTTATTCAATATCTTTCATTAAGTTAATTTGGTGTTCATTCAAGTGTCTAACATCATATAAACACTTAATCATCACTAATTCAACATTCTATTATCATAATCCAAACACCCCCAATTTTCTTCATATGAACCCTAACTTCTCATAATCAAAATCAAAGGGTTCTAGGATGTTCATCACCACTCTTTACCTTTAGTTTATCTAGATTATCAACAATCTAACACCAATTAACCACACGTATTCATAATTTCCAGATTTCTACAAAACCCACCATCTAACACATTCAAAGGTGAAATCAAAGGATGATTAACACTTACTTGATGTTAGGAAGGTGTTGTGTGAGCCAAAACCTTCACAAAACAAGCTTCAAATGCACGATTTAGGCTTCAAATTCGATTTCTCCTTTTTTTTCTTGCAATGAACGACCCTTCAACACAAATGAGGCTAATTTTGATTTCTCCAAGTCAATATGGCAGATTTTGCCATTTTACACCTTTAGCCCCTCAACTTCTATTTCACTCATTTCATTCCAAAACTAGTTAAAAACTAGTATAACCCCATTACCAACTTGAAATCCACTTGTTTTAACTTATTTCTAAAATATTTTTTTCACTATAATATTTATTAAAATATTTTATTTATTTGAAAACGAAACACAGATTTTGGTTTAAAAATGGGTAAATATGAAATTTTAGAAAAATAAGGGTAAAATGATTATTTCTTAATTTTTTTTGAATGAAATGGGTATATATGATATTTTAAATGTTTACAAATGTATATATATGATAGTTTTAATTTTGGTTAAGTATATTTGATATTTTCCAACTTTGTTTACTAGAATGTCAAATGTAAGTAGGATATGATTCATGAACTCAGGGATACATATTAACGGATTATATAAAAAACGTTCAAGTACGGATATAGTTATTACTTAAAAGAAGAACATAAAACAGAAAGGGATTTTGATTATGAAAAATTACTACTTGTAAAGGAAATACAAATACTTAAAAGTAACAGAAAGGTTATACCTTGATTTGATTCAACTTATAATCATCAACAATTATAGTGCAATGGTCATTTTATTTAATGAAATGTATTGATACTATATGTTGAGGCATTCTAACGCTCACTCCATCTAAATGTCTAAGCAAGTGCGGTTCGCTGATTAGCATCAACATGCTACTTTAAGCTCGAGTCGTTTTGATCATGACTTGCTGGTTGCGAGGATGGACGTATTAGTTATAATTAAACCACATGTCCTTTGAAATATTTAACTAGATTGTATGATTCTATAATGTGGATGAACTCATAAAAACTATTATTTGTTATTTTATCAAAAATTAAAATCTTATTAAGTTTCAAATCTTGAACAACTTTAATAGAATATTAAAGATTAACTAAGTTATTAGGTTTCAATTTCGTTGACTAAACTTCTGACTTGAATCCAACAAATATAATCTTTTTCATGTTACGTCCTCTTTTTATTGGTGACGTGATTTTAACTTAGAACATATTATTGTTCTTAATTGTTGTGTTAGAAATTAGTCTGGAATTTTTTTAATACATTCATATTTTGACATTTTCTTCATTGTTGAAGAATAATGGGAATAAGACCTTTTTAACAAAAAAATTTACTTGAATATATTTAAATAAAATCAAAAATATATTTATTATTTATTACATACATTCAAATATTAGTATTATGAATAGCAAAATTTTAACTTTATGGTCATAATTACCATAAGAATTTGATAATCCATTTAAGTTTAAGAATTGTCATAATTGTATTCAAATGTAAAAAATTTAATTTTAAAATACAAAAAGACAAGCACTTGCACAAAACAAAACAATTCTAGCACAAAACAAAACAATTCTATGACAACTGTAGGTCTTTAAAATCTCTGCATAGCTGCCTTCATGTGTGATTATACATATCCTCGCATGTGAATTTATTTCCACGATGCGTTTCAACATACCTTTATAGTAGACAAACCTGATCCACAATGAACAAAGAACCAGTATTTTTCGCATTTATGTTTATAATCATGATCACCAAAGTTACTTGTTACATCTAACTCAAGATTTTATAGTCTACCTTTTATGTCTAGTTATAATGATGGGTGAAAAAATGTAACCCGTGACAGAGTGGTAGGGTGTTATGGTGTTTGTCTCACACAAAAATGATGCGGAATCAAATCTTTACAAGTGAAAGGTTACGTGATATTTAAGTGTAAAAACTTGTTCAATAAAAGTGAACAACGTAACTAGACATATTTTTCTCTCTCGCGTTTTTATAGACTTTTAGATTAACGTATTCACTAAGAACATAATCTATTATTTTTGTTCTATCTCGTTAGGTACGAAAGGGTTAGAACGAACATGTCGTCTTGATATTAGTTGACCTAAAGATTCATTTTTGATATGACAACATCTTTGACATTACATTTTTACAAATGTTCAATTTTAATGTTATGTAAGCTTAAGCACGCTTGAAAATATTCTAAAAATATTCTAAGATGTCTATGCACATACGTTATATACGTGTTTGGGTATATATGTATATTTAATAATTTTACGTTCTCAAAGTGAAAGGGGGCAAGAAACCTTAATTTATTAATTGGAAGAGTGTACATGTCTAGTTTATCATGTCAACAAACACACCATGCTTTTAGTATTTTATATTTTCCAACATGAATAGTAAATATTTTTATAAAAAATTAGAACGGTCAACATATTCAAGTATTTAACCTATTTTGGCCTTAGATTATATTATATTACGTGTATTCCATTCTTTATTACGATAGTGCAAAAAGTGAGAATAATGTATTTGTAGAAGAAAACATAAAGAACTTGAATGTAAAAAAAATAATAAATGAAAAAATCATGTAAAATAGATACTTTTATGGGAGTGTTATATCTCTATGACCGTATGGTTATGGAAGAATCAATTAACAAAAATAGTTAACTTACATGACCTTAATGTTATACTATGTTATAGGGTTTTACAATGACAAACAACAACAATCATAATAAGTGAAGAAAAGTATATGTGACTTATAATACTACCACATATGTTATAACTATTTTTATGAAATGTTTGTCAAGATTTTAGGAATATAACACTTCTGAAAACACATTTTTGGTTTTCTTTTATTTATATAAAGTTTCGAAAGCGTTAATTTTTTACGATTTAAAGTGTCGCAAGACGCGAGTTTTAATACTAGTTAAAAGGTAAAAGAAGATCACCCACTTGGCTATTCTAAAGCATATATCCCATCAGAACTCAAACGGTCGTGTAACATCCCAAAATAAATGAGGATTTTAAATAACGGGTTGAACCGGGACGAACGGGATAAAAGGGCGAGGCGTAACGGGCCGGGCCGGTTGGGCCGGCAAACTTGAAGGAAGGGGGGGTTTCCTCCCTTTAAATAGCCAACACACACACCATTTCTCTCATTTGCAAGAATCTAGAGAGAGAAACCGTAGAGAGAGAAAGTTGGCGGATCGACCCGAGATTGAAGGAGCTTGTTGCTACTGAACTCGTGAGCAAAACCTCCGGATCAGAATCTCGAAATCAGGTAACACCCGAACCAAATCTGAGTTTTTGTTCGTTTTTGGGTTTTCGGGTATTTTTGTGAAAATGACGGGTTTTTATAAACCAAATGAGGAAAGGGTTATAAATCTGGAATCACGAAAGGAAAATACACGTTTTGAATACAAAAAGTCCGGATCTTGACAAGATCGGACCTGCATGCGAAAGTTAGGGTTTTTGGAGAAGATAGCTGAGTTCTGCAGGTATCGAAACTAGAGTTTCGAGTGACCTGCAGTTGTCGAAACTAGAAGTTTCGAGTGACCTGCAGTTGTCGAAACTAGAAGTTTCGAGTGACCTGCAGTTGTCGAAACTAGAAGTTTCGAGTGACCTGCAGTTGTCGTCGAAACTAGAAGTTTCGAGTGACCTGCAGTTGTCGAAACTAGAAGTTTCGATGGGCCTGCACCTGTCGAAACTAAGTAGTTTCGATAGGTCTGCATCAGTAGGTGAAGTCAGTGTATTCACCTGTAACAGAACGAGTAAACCGTTAGAGTCGGGATTTAGGTCTGATGTGTATTTAATTAATCAATTCAGATCGGAAGTGACGTTGTTGGACCTTTGTTTAGGACAACCCAAGAGTAACTTATAAGGTGAGTTCTAGAAGCCCTTCTTTTAATGTTTTAATTAAATTTTTGGGCTGGTGTGCATACATACGAAACGAGGTTTATGAAACGAGGTTTACGAAACGAGGTTTATGAAACGAGGTTTACGAAACGAGGTTTATGAACGATGCTTCCGAAAGGGGAAGACGAAACGAGTTAATGAGATGTTTACGAAACGAGGTTTACGAGATGAGGTTTATAAAATATTTTGCCAAACGAAGTTGTGAAAGGTTTACGAATGAAGTGTTATTTAATAAAACGTACGAATGCTTTAACTAAAACGAGGTAAAGGTTTTTATGAAAGTCACGAATGAACGAATCTGCCACGAGTTCCTACGGGAGCTAGAGTATGTATGTATGTATGTATTGGCCTTACCTTACGGGGGGCCTTTGTGGCTGGCTAACGGTTGTACAACTGGTTGAGGATGGGGTGACGACGGTCGCCCATGGGATTACCGGGATCCCGATGGAAGGTACTATTCCTTGCGGGGAAATATTGCCTATGGTATGTTTAGTCTTCCTAGAGGTAACGAGCCTTAGGAGACGTGTGTATGGTCTACCTAGAGGTAACGAGCCTTAGGAGACGTGTGTATGGTCTACCTAGAGGTAACGAGCCTTAGGAGACGTGTGTATGGTCTACCTAGAGGTAACGAGCCTTAGGAGACGTGTGTATGGTCTACCTAGAGGTAACGAGCCTTAGGAGACGTGTGTATGGTCTACCTAGAGGTAACGAGCCTTAGGAGACGTATGTTTGGTCCACCTAGAGGTAACGAGCCTTAGGAGACCTGGATGACGGATGACTTAGAGGTAGCGAGCCTTAAGTTCATCCGCTGGTATGCGATGTATGGATTTGACGGTTACGAGAAGGCGCAGATTCGGTTCATATTGACTAGTGTTATGATGCTATGTTACGATGTTTTGATGATGTTAAGTTATTGCATATTTTACGTACGCTTTTATTAAATAAAGTATGATGTTATGTTTTTGGCAAATATTTGATGTTAATGATTTATGTTAAAACTAGAACTCACCAGCGTAGCTGACCTTTTTAGTATGCACATTCAGGTTAAGGAAGTTATGATGATGGACGGTGATGCTGGGCGGCTTGAGGAGTTACCCGGATGATATGAAGACTGGCATCCCGTTACGAGTTGTTTTTGTTATGTACATGTATTTGAAAATGTTACGCTTCCGCATGTTAAACGATGTAATGTTATGTTTGAAATGAAATGTTCCGCTGCGTTATTTGATATTCTAGTTTGAGAACTGTTTGTGAATGAGTAAATCCAACGCGTGGGGCCTCCCGGGTTTGGGGCCTCACAAGTTGGTATCAGAGCAATAGTTTGAGAGATTTGGACACTCCCTGTGTCTGAACTTAAACTGAGAATGGGACCGAAAGCGGATGCCAGTACGGGTAACTCGAGCCACAGCATCAGGTATGAAGGTAGTATATATATTACGTATATAGTATGCCTTAGAAGAGGTTAGATGAGGACTTGAGTTCTGATGAAATCACAAAGGTGGTCAAATGGAAATCGAAAAGTAGTGTAATGGTTAATTACAGATGGCCAGTGTATATTAACATCTTACAGTGCTTATTGAATTTTATTTGTTAACTAGCGTGATGACATTGGATTTCTTGTCTTATAGAACGAAATGGCGAGGAGAGGGAACGGAAGGCGTGGTGGCCGTACCGGTGGTCGTACCGGCGGTCGAAATGGTGGGCGTGGCAGGATTCCTGCGCGCCAAGAACACAGTGAAGAAGGAAGTGTTCACACTGAACCGGCGGTTAGTGTGCATGAAGCCGAGCAGACACAGGTTGAAGAGCAACCTTTCACTTTTGAACCAGAAGTGAGAGCAGCTATAGCTCGAGAATTCACAGAATTGATGAAGAATTCTCTGCCAGGTCTGTTGGCTGAAGCGTTGAAGCAGGTCAATGGGGCGGGTGGGTCTAGCGCGGCAATTGGTGCTCAGAACAATGAGACCGACAATGCACCGCCTGCTCGCGGATGTGATTATAAGTCCTTTAAGGCATGTGACCCGCCGATACTCACTGGGAAGAAGGACGCAGTGGCTACATTTGACTGGGTGATCCGTATGGAAGCTGCCATTCGTCTGAGCGAGTGTCGAGCTAATCAAGTAGTGAAGTTTGCTGCTAACTCCTTGAGGGAGGAAGCATCCCACTGGTGGGAAGGTGTACGTCAGGCTAAAGGGAGCGAGATTGTGGATGCGATGATGTGGGCTGACTTGAAAACTTTGGTAATCAAGAATTTCTGCCCAAGGAACGAGATTGAAAAGGTAGAGAGGGAATTTTTGGGTTTGAAGGCCGGGAGCATGACGCACCGGCAGTATACGACACGGTTCAATGAACTGGCACGTCTAGTGCCACACCTTGTCACTACTGAAGAAAGAAAGATCGCTTGTTATATTCAAGGGTTGCCGGACAAGGTCCGCACATATGTTAAGGCAAACGCCCCTACTACCTACGATTCGGTAGTAGAACTGAGCGGCGTGGTATTTGATGATCTGGCGCTGAATGTCGTTGCCATTGAAGAGCCTAAGAAGAAGCTGAGTTTTCCCGCTAAGCGATCGGGTGGGAAGTTGTTTGGGGCTCAGGACAAACGGGCCAGGGTAAATGAATTAGCAGTCTGTGGGAAGTGTGGGGGAAGGCATGCCGGTGAATGCCGGTTGGGATCGAATTTGTGCTACAAATGTGGCAAGACCGGGCACTACTCCCGAGAGTGCCCGAACGGTATCAAATGCTACAACTGTGGGGAGAGTGGCCACATGAGCCGGGAATGCACTAAGCCCAGGATGGGCGAGACCGGGAAAGGGAAAGGCCCAGAGAAGAGGGAGGAAAGGCCCCGAGCGAAGACTCGAGCGTATGCACTAACGCAAGAACAGGCCAGGAATGACCCCGATGTGGCGTCAGGTACGTTCATCCTTGACAACACTTTTGTATCAGTGTTATTCGATTCGGGTGCCAGTAAGAGTTTTATATCTGCAACTTTCTGTAAACGAGTAAAGTACACGGTTAGTGAAATAGAACGAGCCTTTAATGTAGAAACCGCTGAGGGTAGAATTGCAAGAGTAACCGAAGTAGTTAACGATTCCACGATAAAGATAGAAGGTCATAGATTCCCCGTCAGGCTATTTGTTATGGTTTTGGGAGGGTTTGATGTTGTATTGGGTATGGATTGGCTAACTGCCAATGAGGCGCAGATCATATGCAAACGAAAGATAATCCGACTCAAGGCTCCGTATGGTAGCGAAGTTGAAGTACTTGGGGATCGCGACGCCCCGATGCCTAACGTCATCTCGATGATTAGGGCAACGAAGTACCTGAGGCGCGGATGTGAGGCTTATCTGGTGTACGTAATTGACAAGTGTAAGGACGTGAAGGAACTGGACGATGTACCCGTGGTACGCGAGTACCCGGAGGTGTTTCCAGAGGAGTTGCCTGGGATACCACCTGACAGAGAGATTGAATTCCGAATCGACTTGATACCAGATGCCCAGCCCGTGGCTAAGGCTCCATATCGACTAGCACCTGTGGAGATGAAGGAACTAATGGCACAACTAGACGAATTACTTGAGAAAGGATTTATCCAACCGAGCATCTCGCCTTGGGGTGCTCCGGTGTTGTTTGTGAAGAAGAAGGATGGGTCGATGAGAATGTGTATTGATTATCGCGAGTTGAACAAACGAACGGTGAAGAACAAGTACCCATTACCAAGGATCGACGACCTGTTCGATCAATTACAGGGCGCAAGTTGGTTCTCAAAAATTGACCTTCGATCCGGGTACCATCAGTTGAAGGTAAGGGAAGAAGACATACCGAAAACCGCGTTTCGCACGCGTTATGGACATTTCGAGTTCCGCGTAATGTCCTTCGGATTGACGAACGCCCCCGCAGCGTTCATGGATTTGATGAATAGGGTGTGTCGACCGATGCTGGACCGATCGGTAATTGTGTTCATTGATGATATCCTCGTCTACTCCAAGAATGAGGGTGATCACGCATGTCATTTGAAGGAAGTGTTGGAAGCTCTAAAGAAGGAGAAGTTGTATGCTAAGTTCTCCAAATGCGCGTTCTGGCTTAGGGAAGTCCAATTCCTAGGTCACGTCATTAACCCGAACGGCATTATGGTAGACCCAGCAAAGATAACGACGGTAAGGGACTGGGATATTCCTAAGACGCCAACGGAGATCCGCAGTTTCTTAGGGTTGGCAGGCTACTATCGGAGATTCATTCAGGATTTCTCGAAAATAGCTTCGCCATTGACAAAGTTGACACGAAAGGTAGAAAAGTACGAATGGGGTCCGAAGCAGGATGAGGCATTTAAGGAGTTAAAAGAAAAGCTAACCCAAACTCCAGTCTTGGCCCTTCCCGAGGGCAATGAAGACCTGGTGGTATACTCTGACGCTTCGGGTCAGGGGTTGGGGTGTGTGCTGATGCAACGTGGAAGAGTGATCGCATACGCATCACGACAGTTGAAGGTTCATGAAGTCAACTATCCGACTCACGACTTGGAACTTGCTGCTGTTGTGTTTGCATTAAAAATTTGGAGGCACTACCTCTATGGGGTGAAGTTTACCATATACTCCGACCACAAAAGTTTGAAGTACTTCTTCGAACAAAAGGAGTTGAATATGAGACAGAGGCGATGGTTAGAACTTTTGAAAGATTATGACTGTGAAATCATATACCATCCTGGAAAGGCAAACGTGGTGGCCGACGCTCTAAGCCGAAAGGACGTGCCAGCTCCTATTAGAGTGAAAGCTTGCCAGTTGGTGGTAACATCGGATGTGATGAGGGAAATCGAAAAGGCTCAAGATGAGGCGCTTAAAGAGGAAAACATAAAGAAGGAAAGGATGGTTGGCCAACAAGACAAGTTAGAATATAACACCCTTGGTGTTAGGACACGTTATGGTCGGGTATGGATACCTATGGGTGGCGAGCTTAGAACCAAAATCTTGGATGAGGCTCATAAGTCTCGTTACTCTATCCATCCCGGTACCAACAAAATGTACCAAGATCTAAGGAAGGAATACTGGTGGCCTGGAATGAAACACGAAGTGACGAAATACGTAAGCAAGTGCTTGACTTGCTCACAAGTGAAGGCCGAACACCAGAAACCGTATGGGAAAATTCAACCACTCGAGATACCAGAATGGAAATGGGAACACATTACAATGGACTTCATAACCAAGCTACCTCGCACAGCTAAAGGTCATGACACCATTTGGGTAATTGTGGACCGTTTAACGAAGAGTGCTCATTTTCTACCTATTCGCGAGACGTTCTCGTCGGAAAGGTTAGCGGAAGTATTTATTAACGAAGTAGTGGCGCGGCATGGGATGCCTCTGACGATTGTATCTGATCGGGACACACGATTCACATCGAGGTTCTGGAAGAGGTTTCACGAGGCAATGGGCACGAGACTCAATATTAGTACGGCATACCACCCACAAACGGATGGTCAGTCCGAAAGGACCATTCAAACATTGGAGGATATGCTTCGTGCTTGTATTATCGACTTCGGTGGCAGTTGGGACAGTCATCTGCCGTTAGCCGAATTCTCCTACAACAACAGTCATCACACGACGATAGGCATGCCGCCTTATGAAATGTTGTATGGGAGGAGATGCAGGACCCCGGTTTGTTGGGGTGAGATTGGACAGAAGGAATTGGGAAGTCTCGAAGTCGTTAAAGAAACATCGGAAAGGTTTGATCAGATCAAAGCACGCATGAAGGCCGCCCAAGATCGTCAGAAATCCTATGCGGATAAACGACGAAGGCCTATTGAGTTTAATGTTGGGGATAGAGTAATGTTGAAAGTGTCGCCTTGGAAGGGAATCATACGATTCAGAAAGAGAGGAAAGTTAAGTCCGAGGTTTATCGGACCATTCAGGATTATGGCACGGGTTGGTGAAGTCGCATATCGGTTGGAATTGCCTGATGAGTTAAGTGGGATTCATCCTACCTTCCATGTATCACACTTGCGAAAGTGTTTGGCGGATGAATCGGCTCACGTACCACTTACGGACATCGAGGTCGACAACAGCCTTAACTACATTGAAGAACCTGTGGCCATCTTAGACAGGAAAGAGAAGCGTTTACGTAATAAGGTTATTCGATTGGTTAAAGTCCAATGGAAGCACCGGAAGGGATCGGAAGCTACATGGGAAACGGAGACGGAAATGAAGGAGTCGTACCCTCAACTGTTTGACTTATGATAGGTTTCGGGGACGAAACCTATTGTAAGGGGGGTAGACTTGTAACATCCCAAAATAAATGAGGATTTTAAATAACGGGTTGAACCGGGACGAACGGGATAAAAGGGCGAGGCGTAACGGGCCGGGCCGGTTGGGCCGGCAAACTTGAAGGAAGGGGGGGTTTCCTCCCTTTAAATAGCCAACACACACACCATTTCTCTCATTTGCAAGAATCTAGAGAGAGAAACCGTAGAGAGAGAAAGTTGGCGGATCGACCCGAGATTGAAGGAGCTTGTTGCTACTGAACTCGTGAGCAAAACCTCTGGATCAGAATCTCGAAATCAGGTAACACCCGAACCAAATCTGAGTTTTTGTTCGTTTTTGGGTTTTCGGGTATTTTTGTGAAAATGACGGGTTTTTATAAACCAAATGAGGAAAGGGTTATAAATCTGGAATCACGAAAGGAAAATACACGTTTTGAATACAAAAAGTCCGGATCTTGACAAGATCGGACCTGCATGCGAAAGTTAGGGTTTTTGGAGAAGATAGCTGAGTTCTGCAGGTATCGAAACTAGAGTTTCGAGTGACCTGCAGTTGTCGAAACTAGAAGTTTCGAGTGACCTGCAGTTGTCGAAACTAGAAGTTTCGAGTGACCTGCAGTTGTCGAAACTAGAAGTTTCGAGTGACCTGCAGTTGTCGTCGAAACTAGAAGTTTCGAGTGACCTGCAGTTGTCGAAACTAGAAGTTTCGATGGGCCTGCACCTGTCGAAACTAAGTAGTTTCGATAGGTCTGCATCAGTAGGTGAAGTCAGTGTATTCACCTGTAACAGAACGAGTAAACCGTTAGAGTCGGGATTTAGGTCTGATGTGTATTTAATTAATCAATTCAGATCGGAAGTGACGTTGTTGGACCTTTGTTTAGGACAACCCAAGAGTAACTTATAAGGTGAGTTCTAGAAGCCCTTCTTTTAATGTTTTAATTAAATTTTTGGGCTGGTGTGCATACATACGAAACGAGGTTTATGAAACGAGGTTTACGAAACGAGGTTTATGAAACGAGGTTTACGAAACGAGGTTTATGAACGATGCTTCCGAAAGGGGAAGACGAAACGAGTTAATGAGATGTTTACAAAACGAGGTTTACGAGATGAGGTTTATAAAATATTTTGCCAAACGAAGTTGTGAAAGGTTTACGAATGAAGTGTTATTTAATAAAACGTACGAATGCTTTAACTAAAACGAGGTAAAGGTTTTTATGAAAGTCACGAATGAACGAATCTGCCACGAGTTCCTACGGGAGCTAGAGTATGTATGTATGTATGTATTGGCCTTACCTTACGGGGGGCCTTTGTGGCTGGCTAACGGTTGTACAACTGGTTGAGGATGGGGTGACGACGGTCGCCCATGGGATTACCGGGATCCCGATGGAAGGTACTATTCCTTGCGGGGAAATATTGCCTATGGTATGTTTAGTCTTCCTAGAGGTAACGAGCCTTAGGAGACGTGTGTATGGTCTACCTAGAGGTAACGAGCCTTAGGAGACGTGTGTATGGTCTACCTAGAGGTAACGAGCCTTAGGAGACGTGTGTATGGTCTACCTAGAGGTAACGAGCCTTAGGAGACGTGTGTATGGTCTACCTAGAGGTAACGAGCCTTAGGAGACGTATGTTTGGTCCACCTAGAGGTAACGAGCCTTAGGAGACCTGGATGACGGATGACTTAGAGGTAGCGAGCCTTAAGTTCATCCGCTGGTATGCGATGTATGGATTTGACGGTTACGAGAAGGCGCAGATTCGGTTCATATTGACTAGTGTTATGATGCTATGTTACGATGTTTTGATGATGTTAAGTTATTGCATATTTTACGTACGCTTTTATTAAATAAAGTATGATGTTATGTTTTTGGCAAATATTTGATGTTAATGATTTATGTTAAAACTAGAACTCACCAGCGTAGCTGACCTTTTTAGTATGCACATTCAGGTTAAGGAAGTTATGATGATGGACGGTGATGCTGGGCGGCTTGAGGAGTTACCCGGATGATATGAAGACTGGCATCCCGTTACGAGTTGTTTTTGTTATGTACATGTATTTGAAAATGTTACGCTTCCGCATGTTAAACGATGTAATGTTATGTTTGAAATGAAATGTTCCGCTGCGTTATTTGATATTCTAGTTTGAGAACTGTTTGTGAATGAGTAAATCCAACGCGTGGGGCCTCACGGGTTTGGGGCCTCACAGGTCGGCATAATCATATTAGCAATTAGAGACGGGATTTAGACATAAATTAGTTCTTTAATAGTTAGTGATTTTGCCATATAGACTAGATTAATGAAGTCTGACTAAGAATTAATTGTTAACTTATTAAAAGTAGGTTTAATTATTTGATAGTTAAACCTTTAGGCTTTAGCTTAAAAGGATGGGAGTTGAGAGATTCGTGCTAAAACGTCACTTTATATAATTGTTATTAGGGTTGATGGTCCAGTGTTAGAGGAAAATCCTCTAGAAACATCAAGGATTAAAAAGGTTATTGGTTTAAATCTCACTCCCACATGAATAAAAAGAAATCTGCCTTTCAAAAAAAATATGTCACTCTCTTGTACGAATCAATAACGTATAACCTTTTTTATGTGACCTTTGGTTTGTAGATAAGATTAAAGAATAATAATGTTAGTGGTAATGGATCCAATCATCTAAGCAAAGTAAGTCGGTCGGTTTGACCAGTTTAAGATTCATATAGTTTTATGTTTGGCAGTCAGTTTATAATTCGAACGATGGTTTAGAACTTCAAAACTAGAGATGGAGTGAGGAGACATAGCAGTGTGTGGTGATCAGCACAGATTGTGGTGAACAAAGATGAAAATGTATTTGGGAGATGAAGAGCATGGGATGACGTTCAGGATTATCTTTATATGTATGACTTTTGTTAGCTTTAAGTATGAAAGGTTTAAGTAGCAACCGATTTGAATTTAAATTTCAGTTTTCAAGTTGAATTTGAATTTATGATTTTCGAACCGATTGAATATTCGAATTCGAGTGCTCTCTAACTCAACTTGGAGTTCAAAAACGAATTCAAAATTTTGAATTAACTTTCAATAAATTCAAATAATTTGATTTATAACCCGAATAACTAATACCCGATTCAATGGACAATCTCAAATCTCATGGATTGGCCATAAAGATTAGATAATTAAAACATTAAAGTTAAAAAAAAACATGTCTATATTTTATTTTATTTTTTTGTTTGGTTTTAATCACTCACGCATAATCCGACATAAGAATTATATTTAAGTGGAAAAAAAGTCGTAATCCGGAACAAGTTAGGCATGGGAGACGGTCGTGACATTAGCTTTTTAGGAATATTGCATTCACAGATTATTTTAATCCCAATTCGCTTTCATTTTAATTGGGAGATTATATATATTTTTAAACCAAAAGTTCGGTGAACGAAAGCATAATGCTACTCAAATTTTCAATAATCAACAAAACATAATTACAATGTAATATAACATCCTAATATATAATACAAACCGGATAAACTTTAAAAACTAAATATTTACAATTTAATTTTCAAATATACAAAAAAATAAAATAAAAGAGAGGGATAGTCTTTGAAACTATCCAACACCTTCACTATCCTTCCACCCGATCCATGACCCCGAACCGTCATCATAACCTTCGGATGAGACAATACCCGGATATAACAGTCTGGTTAGTGAATTCTCATACCACTGATCGAATACCCATATTACAATCTATAGATGCTGTACATCATATACACTAGCAACATACCACCATTTTGATTAGAGATTGTTTAACCCAAAATAGTAACAATGACATCTTTTTATGGTTATTTGTTAGGTCACACAACTGCGTGAATTTGTGTTTCTCGTTTTGCAACAATTGTTTTCACAATAATTTCCCAATCAAATATTCTGATTATGGCAAAAAGGAATTATCCTAGAGAACCATTTTCTACTTCCCCCGATAATTTCAAAATCAAAATAGCCTTGTAAAATTGTATTGATACCTCCCACGTAATAATCAGAGTAAATTACATTTTTCATTTTTAATTATATACAAAATTCCATATATCATACTTAAATTAATAAAATAATAGAAATAATCATTTATGTTCATATTTTGTAACAATTTACATCTTTTCCACTAATGGACATTAATTTTTTCCGTTAAATCTTCTCATATGCCTTGTACATGTGGGTATTTTGGTCGATGGTGAGGGATTTGTTTTAATTATTCTAAAAAAAAGTTGTGACCCAAATCTTTAAATTAACTACAAAAATGGTCCATAAAAGGGTATAATGACTAAATTATCTTCATGTGACTTGCACATTGGTGAACTTAACCCAAAATCTAACGTTCGTGAATAGAAATGACGTAAACTGTTACAAAATATGAACGTAAAGAATGATTTTTATTATTTTATTAGTTTAAAAACTATATCTGAAATTTAGTATATAATTAAAGGACGAAAAATGTTATTTACTCTAATAATTAACAATTTTGTTCATTACTATTCAAATTTTCTTTTAATTTCAACCATACAATTTTTTAAAAGATTATTTGCAAGTTAGTTGTTGAAAATTGAATAACTAATGATGCTTTTAGTTTTGAAAAAAAAATTCTTCAATATTTAATCTTATTTAAAAAAAATACATTATTTACTATCTCAAAAGTTATTGAAAGTTTTAAAAAACTGTAAACAGGAATTCGGAAAAAGTATATAGTATACTAGTGTGACAATAGTGTTAACGGACCATGGTAGTTGCGGTGCAGTGATTATGAAAAACGATGGCGTGTGATATGGGCAACCGCCACGGTCTATGTCAACACAATCGATAGCAGTGGTGGTTAGCGTGATCCAGAAACGAAGATGGAATTGATTAGTACATATTTTTTTTTAATGACAATTTTTGGAGGAAAACCATCTAACCTAACCTAGAACCTTGTTTTTTTTATCACATGTGAGACTTAAACCAAAAACCTCTCTATTTTAATAAAGTACTAGGTTAGAATCCCACTTATTACGCGAGACTGTATATTAAAAAAGATAAAACTTATAAGTTTGTAAATACGTCATCAAGTGAAAATGTGTGTGTATATAACAAATTAGTATTTTTCTTTAATTAGTTATATTTTGATTTTCTATTATATATTCTTATTTAATATAATTAGTATTCTTTTTTAATAATATATTTATAATATCATTACTATTTAATAAGATAGATGCACATTAATTAAGAGAGAGAGGCGAGAAAATCAATATGAGAATGCATGAGGAGGTGACACGTTTCCTATCAAAACCTTTATTTATTAGTATAGATTAAGTATACACATTTGACACTAAGCTAAGCTACTGGTTATGATTATTACATCTTTTTGGGATCGTTATGGGGTCGTTATGGGGCTTATAAAGTTTGAACACATTTAGTAATTTCTGTGCTCTCTTTAAATTTGTTATTTCAGAAGCCACCCTTATTTGTCTATAACCATATTTATTTGGCTTTATAACATGTTAAAGATGATATTATTGCAATACCAAAAATGGATTATAATATTCTTGCTTTTAATTTTTTACCATTAAAATCTATTGGGACATAACGACCGTATTTATAAGATTCAAATTAAGTTAAATAATATATAATATTTATTTTATTTTATATCCATACACTTATACATATTACTTTAAATGAAATAAATAAAAAAGGTTTTTAACCAGCTCCTTTTCTTCTTTTCAGTATATGCGATAATCTTTCATGTAGTACGTACAAGTGTTTTTAATTTGTACGGTTCTTGAAGTTCTTTATTTGATACTAATCATCTATTAAACACGATATTGCATTAGAACACTCGTAAAAAATAACACGTTAAATAATACATATTAAAATTTTATTCGTCTAGGTGGGCAAAGCGTGAAATGTAGGGGTATTAAAAATTAAGTTAAATAATATATAATATTTATTTTAATTTATATCTATACGCTTATACGTATTACTTTAAATGAAATACATAAAAAGGGTTTTTAACCAGCTCCTTTTCTTCTTTTCAGTATATACAATAATCTTTCATGTAGTACGTACAAATGTTTTTAATTTGTACGGTTCTCGAAGTTCTTTATTTGATACTAATCATGTATTAAACATGATATTGTATTAGAACACTCGTAATATAACATGTCAAATAATACATATTAAAAATTTATTCGTCTAGGTGGGCAAAGGGTGAAATGTAGTGGTGTTTAGTATCCGGTTACAAACCGGTTAAACTGAAACCATTCAAAACCGAACCAACTAATTATTCGGTTTTCAATTTAATTTTCAACATAACCAAATTAGTCATTCACTTTCAGTTCAGTACTCAGTTTTAAGAAATTCGATTCGGTTAACCGAGAAACCCAACAGAAAGCCGAACCGATGAACACCCTCCTTACAAAAGATCAAGTTTTTCGGTCTAAAACCAAATAAGCGATCCAAATTTGGTTCGGTTTTCTGTTTCAACCGAAAAATTCATAACTAAAAACACCGAGAAAATCAAAACTCGAACCGATTAACACAACCTGTAAGTACTGACCGACGTTATGGTCAACGCAGTTTGACCACATTTTTTGTGATTCACAATTTTCTTACAAATCAGATAAGGACAAACTTTATAGAAACGAATGGCAGTATTGTAAATAAACGTCTATTTCTGGGTTATTTCATACTTTAATCGTCAAATCTTGAATTTAATATTCAGCAGTGTCGTTTTTGTTGTGTTTATTTAATCCTGTCTCTTGCCCTCTCTCTATAGTCTATATATAAAGCTTCAGTTTTTTCTTCACACATACATACACATTTCTGTATCTATATGTGCGTAACCACACAAACGAAATGAAAACAAGGAGGATTTCTTATCCAAATTTGAACAATATGTGTTGTGAAAAGAGAAAAACATATTGTAAATTCGCCTTTGAAGAGACGATAGACCGCCGGAAAAGAGTAAAGTTGTCGGCGGTGACTATTTCCGGCCAGTGTGATGTTTTCGATTCGCTTCCAGACGACATCGTTTTGTTTATTCTCTCCAAGCTCGGTTCAACTGCCGGATGTCCTGCGGATTTCATCAGCGTTTTATCAACGTAAGAGTTGATGAGAATATATGATTTGTTTAAAGGTTGTTGATTTTGTTACTGATTTCTGTTATTTGTTTGTTGAATAGATGCAAGCGGTTAAACGTGTTAGGTGTTCATTCACTTGTGTTGTCGAAAGTGGCTCCGAAGACGTTTGCGGTTAAAGCGAAGAACTGGTCGGAATCTGCTCACCGGTTTTTGAAACGGTGTTCTGATGCCGGAAATGTTGAAGCTTGTTACACACTCGGAATGGTTAGTATAAAGATTTAAAGTTGTAATAAGAGTTATAATCTAACGGTAGTAGTTACAGAGTTTTATATCTTTATTCTTATAATTACATTAAAAATTATTATTTTTTTCTATTTTGTTTTAATTAAATACTATTTTTTTATCTTTATCTATACATTTTTTCTTTCGTTCACTCACAATCATTTTTAAAAAATTTATACAGGTAAACAATATTTTTATAAATATACAGATGAACAACAAAATTTTCTTTCTTTCCATCACAACCACTTTAGAGCACTCTCTAAAATATACAAACTTACTCACAAACATATATATATATAAAACCTTATGTGAATGCTCTTAGTCAAGATTTAAAAATAGATTTAGTTCTTCGTTAGTCGGATGTTTCAGAAAAATTAAAGTTCTAAAATATTAAAAAAAAAATTCTAGAACGGCCAACTCATATCCTCAAATCACATGGAAATAAACATATTTATTAGACACTTTAGCACCGTTACAAATTCTTTTTAAGTAAAATAAAAATTACTCATAAAATCAAATTTTGTTGACACATATTCGTTTTAAAATTGTAATATTTTTGAAGTGTTTTGTTAAATTGTTGCGGGTTCTAGCATCATAATAGTTATTGAAGTTTTATAGTGTGCGGTAGTTAGTAGTTCTAAAAAAAGATAATTTCTTTTTTCTAGAAAACGACTAACTTATACTTTTACATTTTTTAAACTTACTCTAAATTTATACAAATTTTTATAAGACTATAATGAAACATTTTTATATCGTTAGACTACAAGTTAACTGAAAATTTTGAATTTTTTGGCACAGATTCGTTTTTACTGTTTGCAAAATCGAGGAAGTGGTGCATCTCTAATGGCAAAAGCCGCAATTAACTCTCACGCTCCAGCGTTATACTCGTTGGCAGTTATTCAGTTTAACGGTAGCGGTGGTTCAAAGAACGACAAAGACTTACGCGCCGGCGTAGCTCTTTGCGCGCGTGCAGCCTTTCTCGGTCACATCGACGCCCTCCGAGAACTCGGACATTGTCTCCAAGACGGTTACGGCGTCCGTCAAAACATCGCCGAAGGGCGGCGGTTTCTAGTTCAAGCGAACGCGCGTGAACTTGCCGCCGTACTCTCAACAACTCCATCCGCGTTAATTTCCGGTAACTGGATGACGTGGAACACGCTACCTCACCTCCGCCACGGAAACGTGGCGGGACCGGGGTGTCCGTTGCTTAGTGATTTCGGATGTAACGTACCCGCGCCGGAGCCTCTTCCGTCGAACCAATTTCTTTCGGAATGGTTTTCGGATAAGGCTCTTGGTCCCGGGCTCCGGTTATGTTCTCACGCCGGGTGTGGTCGGCCGGAGACTAGACAACATGAGTTCCGGCGATGTTCGGTTTGCGGTGGTGTGAACTACTGTTCCCGCGCGTGTCAAGCACTCGACTGGAAGATTCGGCACAAGATGGAGTGTACACAAGGACAGAGGTTGGCTGATAACGGCGACGGTGAAGATAACGACAATGCTGATGAAGATGACGGAATGTTTGTTGAGAGCTGAGACGTTGGCCGGAATTATGTATCGTGACGGTAACGGTAGCGGGAGGAACGGCATAACGGCATTTGAAGCAAAGTTTTATTGGGGTTACCGTCGCCGGAATATAGACGTTAGTAAGAAAATTATTTACTTTTTATTTTTCTGAAGGTAGCAATTTTGTACAATTTCTTTTCAATGTAGCTGCCTTTTTTATATCTGAAAACAAATTAATTAAGTTCTCGTAAATGGAGATGAAAATCCAACTTGGAATTCATATTTTGAAATACCATACGTTATTTTACGTTAGTTTTTAAATATTCTCTCTCTTTTTTTTATAATAAAGTGAAGAAGTATTTATTCTGAGAACTAGCTTAGAAGCTGTGTACTACACAGGGTGAAAAAATATCAGTAAATAAAATTCTTAAATTTATATATATGTATTTTATAGGTGGAAAAATTTATTACATATACTAACAATAGAAAACAAAATCAAAAAATATGTAAAAATTAATATTGTTTTGAGTTTAAAAAGTACATAAAATACTATTTAATATAATTTGACTTTCATTTACTATTTGATTGAAAACATAAGTTAAGTAATTACATTTCAAACTTTCTTATAATATGAGATAATTAAAAATAAATATGTTTTATTAGTATAATTAATAACTTGTTTAAAAATATATTATTATTGAAATATGAAAGTGTATTTATTATGAGAGAGAGCCGAGAAATTTTATAACGATTAATATGGAGGCGACACGTGCCATTAAGAAACTTTTATTTATTATATAGTATAGATTATTTTTCCGGTTTTTAACTCGGTTATTATTTTGCGTTTGTAATTTATATCTAAAATATTTATTTTAATAAACTGTATATTTGTTAATGATTTAATTGAAATTTAAGGGAGTATCTATACTAGTCTATATCTATACTAGCTAATATACAAGTAAACTATGAGGACACTTATTATATTTCTAAGTCTCCACATTCATATTTTTTCGTCTCTCTCTCATGTTAATAATCAACTCTACTATTTTAATCAACTAATTAATTATTTTTTTCAAATTTTATATACACATTTTCTAATTTAAAATTATGTTTATCATCAATTAATTTGTTAATCATATTCTTATGAATTCTATAAACTGAAAAAATAATTTTATACCTAGCTATGATTCAAATAAATAACTTTTAATCATATATTTACATATTCGCATTATTCTATTTTGACAAGTGTATGTGTTAATAGATTAGATTATATTTTATTCAGCATAAACTATTTATTACTAAGTATATAACATTACATTTATTCAACCCATATAATACACAAGATTCTAACCTAGTTACTTAATGTATATTTTTTTCTCAAATTCAGTACAAGAATATAATTAGAAACTTTATTTACAATTATAACTAATTAGGTATTATAACTCTTAATAATGAGTGTTGGTGGCACCGACAAGTTTTCACCCCCTACTTTATGAATTGATAAATAACATTCCTGCACGTTGTGATTTGACAAATAATACCCTCAACTTTTTTTCCTTTCACTTTTCTTAAAAGAATTTCTATTAAACTACTCCTTTAAAATTCTTATACCACAATGTTCGGGTCATGATAATATTTTCTGTACACGTTTCAATCTCCATAATCGATCTATCGTAATCTCATACGTTTCTTGATCTCCACAGTCGAGTATGATAACTCCATGCGTTAATTTTATGTATTTAATCATGTTTAGTTTTTTGCTTATACACGTTAATATCACTATCTTAACCGTTTAAGGTACGCATCCCGTCGTGGAGCGCGAGTAAACTTTCTCGTTCTATATGAACAAGTACATTTGATAATGATTTTTATATATTTGCAAATAAAAAATTAATTATTATTATTATTTTTAAATATTGAGTTAAGATGCATAGTCTCACTCGTTTTGTTTTTGTTGTGGGTGGTCTCGTCTCTCGACATTGCAAAAAAAGGCCAACTTTACATTGGATAAATCATAAAATAGGAATTGATATCCATATAATTTCTTTCTTATTAATAAGGGTTACAAAAATGCCCTTGAGTTATTTGCTATATATGTTTCTGAGCACTACTACACACTACACACAATTGAACGTAGTTTCGAAAGAGTAGATATCTAGCTTATTACAAGGGGAACATAGATAAGAAATTTATTAAGCTTTAAAAATATTCGTCAAAACTAATATTGTATTGATACTGCATGTTTAGTATAATATTTTGTATTAGAAATATAATTTCGAATGAAAAAACACATATAGTAGAGAAAACCAATGGCGTTGGTGGCCTGGTGATAAATGAAAAGCCTCTTTAAACACATAAGGTCCTGGGTTCATATCCCACTAAAGAAAAACTTGCCGTTCAAAAACAAAAATACATATAGTTGAGAAAACTTTTTCACATCTACTATATTTAGAGTCGGGAGATTGAATCAATCATGGCCATAAATATGGATGGTAAACGGACCCGGGCAAACCTAAAATGCTCGAGACGGGTATCCGGGTATGGGATGGGTTAAGGGATTGGTTTTAAAAGTTTTCACGGGTAAGGGACGGATATGATACTTGATAACCTGAAACATATATATTTGTTTACCGGAACTATACCATTAAAAATTTTCTTTTTGTTTTTACTTTCATTTGTTCTTAGACAACATAGAATTTATTATTCACTGACTTTTAGTTTTTATTTTATAATTCTTTGGGTAACAAATTATCTAAAAGTTAAAAAATAATAAGAAATTTACTCGGGAATCCCATTGAGCATTTTTTTCAACAAGCTAACGAGTAGACTCGATACCCAACGAATATTGAGTAATCAGATACCCGGCAAGTATGAGACCATTTTACAATCAGACATATGATTGTGATCACCCAAGGGCGAAGTATCCCGATTTTTCGCTTAGTAGTGTTAATTTATATGAATTCGGCTGAAAATTTTATAGTTCCGGCCCCACTGATAGAGGAAAAAACCCTGGCCTCCCAAACATTTTTCTTCAAGTTTCGCCACAGATCACCGATCCCTAACCATAAACTAGAAGCTGGGAGGTATATAAGGCTCGATGGGCATAAGATTTTCGTAACTAAAGTGATGTGATCATTAAAGGATTAATCTTAATTAAATATAATTATTAATATTAGTTTATTAAGGGTTTTGTTGAGTTCGTATTAGATTAGGATTGAGTCTGTTTATTTATTTGATTATTTAATTGAGTTAGAGTTGGATTAGAATTATAAAAGGGTTTATTATAAATAGATGGTTAGTGATTAATTGTAAAGTGTGACTGTGTGAGTTGAGTTTTATCAATAAAGAGTCATTCTTTGAGATCAAAATTCATATGTTTTCGAGCCTCATGTCCAACGATCATCAAGAGTGGAAATATGCATAACATTCTCTTTAACTATATCGAATAAACTAAATATAAGTAATTAAATTATTTGAATTTGATTTTAGAAGAGTCTCAATGACCAGAATCACACATCTTGCATGTATTATTCTTGCAAAAACTTATTTCACGATTGATGCGATAGGATGGACCATGGGGAAATTTATGCCTCCCAATGTCACATCCCAATAATCAATTGAAAAATGAATTATGGATCGTGGTGTGTTTCTCTTCTCTAGTTTACATAGAGGTTGGTCTAGAGAAAAGATGGCATTTAATGTTCCAATATTTTAGCCTTTGGTATTTTTTTTTTCTATTTCTGTTATAAATAAATGATATTTTTGTTTGATTTGACAATATATATTATGATTTCAACACTAATAGTAATTTGATTGAATTCATAGTTTTCATTAACTTATAAGCAAAACAATTATAATTATTGATGTTGATATTAAAGGTATAATATAATGTATATATAGGTTATCAATGCATTTAAAAGGCTTCCTTAAGAATATCAAAATATTAAACAATGCTAGATCCTATCAGATTACGATCTCATTTGGTTTGTCAATTCTGATTTTTTTAAAATCTCTATAAAATGATAACATAACAAAAGAATAGAAAGTTTGAAACGTTTATACAGTGTTTTAAGAACTGGATCGGACCAGCCGGTCGGACCGGAAACTAACCATATAACATGTCCCATTGTGTGTAGTTGAACCGTTTTCATTTGAACCGGCAGGTAACTGGTCGGACCGGATTTCAATTTTTTTTGTTTTTCTTTTCTTTCAAAAACTCGTTTTATGGATTAATTTAGTATTACAAGTTGTATGTTCTATATATTTAACCTTTCATATGACATTGTATTGCAAATTCACATCAAAACAAAACATGTTTTATATTTTGTATCTTATACATGGTTTTAGTTTTTATATTTTTATGACATCATCAGGTTTCTTAAATCCAATCTAACGGGTCCGACTGGCTCAACCAGTGGACCTTTAAAGCGGTCGGTTCGATGTTTGGTCTGGTTCTGAAAACATTACATTTATATGACTGACGTAAAATTAGAAAAAAAATGTCTACGAACCTACATGAAATACATCAATATTGATTGTAAAAAACATTACGTTATATAACCGCGTTATGAATCATAGTTAAAACAACAATAACTACAAATGTTTTGCTTTGAAACAGTTACATAACTGTATACTTAAAATTGATTATGTCTTAAACAACTCACTATATACACGTTATTACTATTATTTATCAGTTATCATCCAAAAATATATGAAACGGTAGAAATCTTACTTTGTATGTATAATTGATACTGCACAAGTTTTACATAAGTCTATGTGTAGTGGGGCAACGCCCTCACTCTCTTGATGCCCCCACTACCATATGTGATTGGCTCATCTCAACACACCTCAACTCTCTTGACCTCGCGTCTGTTAAACCCCTCACGCTACGCCCTTTGACGTCCCCATCGCAGTGTTTAATGCCCCACGTAGACGTTAGCCCATTACACTTAGTTTAATGGAGTTACCCATGAACTGTAGAACCCGTGAATTTGAACTGTAAACCGTGAACTGAGATACCTGTGAACTGTTTAAGCCGTGAACTGTTAAACCGTGAAGTTTAAGACCCGTGAAACATGGACCGTGAAGACCAAAATCGTGAAGACAAAAAAAACATGAAGATCTATCCAGTTAAGCTATGTGCGAAATTTAAAGGATTTGATTATATTTTAGATTTTCGAAAATATCTTATGTGTTAAGTATATCCAAGTTTCGTAATTTAAAATAATAAAATTAATATTTTAATATGAAACTTGGAGATAAAGATACACAATTTTAGGAAACATAATCAAAGTCATAATTCATCCCAAATTAAGTGGATTTCATCATAATTAAGGATGAACACGAAGAACAGTTTAATATCATATATAACCTGGAATTCGAAATCTTGAACATTAATATTTAACAGATTTTGAAAATATTAATGATCTCGGGTTTTAGGAGATCAGAAAAACGTGATATTATTTGTAAAACTGAAAAGCGTGAACATTAATAAGGACGATTTTCTAAACGGTTTTAACAGAAATTTTTGTTCTCCGATTCTAATTCCAGTTTAGGGAAATAAACAAGAACTGATTTATCAACATCTGCTCTGATACCACATGTTAATCAGTTCTTGTAACTATATAATGGAAAACAATATATTAATATATACCTGCTAAGTTCACCGATGACAGGGAAGACGTCATGATCTATGATCTGGATCGGGTTCCCGTTTAAGGTGTACGATTAGGATGATATTAGGTGAGTTCTTGAAAGCTCACGGTTATTGAGAGAGAGGGACGATTTAGGGTGATAGAATAGATTAGTCGATTACTGATGATTCCCTTTAGTAATCTCTCTATGTGTATGTACACCCAATGGGAAACCCATTAGTAGCCCATTAAGAGTAATTAGGTCCATCAACTAATTACTAGCCATATGTTATTAAATAAATAAATAATCATATTTGATCATTTAATAATAAGATAAATAATTATAAGAGTCACCTATTAAATATCGTTTTACAGCCCCCATCGTGGTGTTTAATGCCCCACGTAGACGGTAGCCCATTACAGTTAATTTAATGGAGTTCTAGATTATAAGATTTGAACATCAAACCTATTTTAGATAACCCCAAGCCATTACCGGGTGAGCAACCTTTTGGCTATCTTCATATCTTATTAGAAAAATACTAACAAAGTTTTTTTTGTAAATAAAAGGACATATGTAAAGGATAATGTATACGGAGACTAATTATCCAACATTTTTCCATCATGGTCACCTTACTAAAACTACTATATACCATTCAAGGGTATATTTATTTCGGTTTGTTTATACTAAATGAGGTCAAATGTAGTATAAGCTCGTTTAAACCCGTTTTGATTTAAGCTTTTAATAAACATATCTCGAGTAACTTATAAAGGATTCGGCATGTTTCCTCTACATGTTTTTTTTAGATTTGTTATAAATAAAACAAGATACAAAATGTAAATTGTAACGCCAGATCCTATTAGAAAAATTGTATTATACGTAGCAATAGAAAGCTTTGCAAATGATTTTTTAGTATTAAAAGTGTTGTGTCGGTTGTGATAGAAAAAAACTTAAGAATTCAATTATTTATGACAATTTGTTGTCAAAGTGATGAATGATTAATATTATGTTCGTATATACTTTTTGAGAAGCAACTCTCACCACAAAATGTTAATTTGTTTGTTCATAGGTTTTTTGCCATGTAATTTATGATTAAAAAAAAGCTCCTAAAGCTTTTATTACATTCTAGATGAATATAATAATAAAAAAATCATATATTAACTAAAAAAGGTAAAATTAGCGTGTGTATAGTTGGTCTTCGGTTTAAGGCATGGCATTATACATATATCGCAGGTGAGGTGATGCAGACGTGGTGTTGCGACATGGTGCGGCAACACAATTATGGTGAGGTGTGGCGTTGCACAAATGACCAAATTGCGGTAAAGATTCGCCGCGGTTCTTCTCCTCTTCACCGATGAAAAGTGAAAGATGGGTAAAACATAGCGTGAAAGATAGAGCGAAAGATGGTGATGTGGTACTGAGTTGACAAAAGATGTTGCAAAGTGAAGCGAAGGTATACCATATAGCCTAAGCTAATGCGAAGTTACTATTTTCTAGTCTACTTGGGTCTAACAAGGTCCAAAACCTGGAAAAAAATGGGTATAACCCAGACCAACAAAGTTTTCTTAAACAACTAATAGAATGTAATTAACTTATTTAATCCAGTAACCCATTTTCTTTTTAAAAAATTTATAGAAACAAACAGGTTAACGACTCAAATTTATATTCAACTGGTCTAATATGAACTTTTAATAAACCTACTGACCGGGTAAAACCAAATCAGTCTGTATCGATACTGACAGTGATGGTCTGGTTTTCAATCTCGATATTTGTCATTTCCGGTCCAGACCTAGTCGTGTCCGATCTATACAATGTTCGTTTCCCAAATAAAATCCCAAAATGAAATAACTATTTTGCTTGGTTACCCAAAACAACTATCCATAATGTTATTCATACTACTAGGTCAAACGAAAATACATCAAACACACATTTTGTCCAACAAGACCACAAGTTGAGTGAATAATATAATAAAGTAACATGCCACAATCATTGCTTATTTGACTTTAAAATCAATCAAGTTGAATTGAACGTTTGAAATTGTATTTTTTTTTGTCACTTTCAAGACCAATTAGAAATCCAAAACTTGAATTCAAATTTATACTAATTTCAAACTCAAATACAAAAACAAGTACTTTTCTTTGTTGTAATTAATAATTATAATATTTTAAAATAAAAGTTAAACAAAAATTTGTTGTAAGGCTGCTCTTTTCTTTAACGTGTGAAAAAGCAAAGAGAACGGTCGCGGTAGTAAAAGGGAGCCTGTGTCATTTATATATGATTACCACCACTTTGTTACATCAAGCATAAAAACAAATAATTAAATTACCAGGATTGAATTAATTATATATATAGGGTGCGGTTCAATTAATAACTAATATTTATGTGATAACCGTAATAATCACTCTTAAATATAGTTTTACGTATATGTAATAAACTAACAATTATCATTATGTTGGTCATTTCCGTATTTATGTTTAATATATATGTTCAAGATACTTAAATACTCTTTTAACAATTAAAAGAAAAAAAAATTATAAACTATGTGATTGTTTGAGAGTGGTTATCACAGTTATCACATAAAAAAACCGATTATCATTTAAACCGTTCCATCTATGTATATATAAGATGTGCAATGAGTAAACCCTCCTTTAATGTGAAAACTTGATAAACTCATCAAAATCAATCAAAATCATTATTTTATTATCGTAATATCAGTGTTACCCGTATACAATGTTATGTTCTTTTATGTATATGTGTAAATTCACTTGTATTTTAAAATTTACATATGTGTAAATCTATAAATTGTAACTATACAATGTATATATGGACTTTATATAAACAAACATAACTTACAAAAAGTTGCTAAAATCAAAAGGAAACCGCAAGTGATGGGGGATATTGATGAGCAATTTCTTCTTTATTTACTTTATTATTAATTTATAAATAAATATTTTGTTAGTGGAGGATCATTTTGTTGTTGCTATAGTTGTACGTGCTTTATGCTCCGAGGGAACCCATCAGGGAATTCTTTTGAAAAAAAAAAGTAAGTGAAATAATCCCGCATAAAAAGGGCACCAATTTCAATCCATGGGTAAGAATAACCCTTTTTTTTCTAAAGGTTCAAAAGCTCATATTCGAATTGGTTTAAATTTTTGTTGCTTGTTTTGTTTATTAATATATATTTTTTTGTGATTTATTTAAATATATCTACTAGAGAAAAAAAACGGTTTTGGGGAGAACTCGTATCAAGTGTTGAAATATGTCCTATTTTTGCCTTATATTTTATAGTGTATTCAATACAAAATCAATTTTAAACAAAGAACTATGAGATTCGTGATAAAAACTTGCACAGAGTGATAAATTAGATGTAGTGGGAGAGCTATAGGTGGCTATCAAACATTTACATAATCGTTTTATATATCACATTTAAAACAAAACGTATACGTGTTTATGCAGTATTCACATTTCTCTACCTTAAATTGTTTCTACGTTGGACGGTCTCTATAGTAATATTATATTGTGAAAAATAGTTTTGTACACTATGCCATATAATCGAAAGATATCTTCTTAATTTTATTAATATTTTAGCAAGAAAAACCATTACAATAAAGTGGCAGATAAACGGACAACAATCTGCGTCGCAACCCACTTTTGGATAACAAAACCGACCCTACTAAAAAACAAAGTTTTGGGTCTTAGGTGCCAAAAAATTATCATATATAACCCGCTGAACCCTGTGACAAAACATCATCCATGAGTGAGGATACCCTTTCATTAACACAAATTAGGTAAATTTACTTGGTTTAACTAATGCAGGAGCATCCGACTCAGTTGAAACCGAACCCGCACCGAACTCATGCCTATGAAAAGACCTGTTGGGGTTGTTGGAAGATGACAATTTATTTGGAAGAGATGAACCAGCATCTTTTGTTATTTATTTTATATTTTAATTTCCTATTTTTTTCTTTATTTGGTTTCCTATTAGAATTCTCTTTCTTAGTTATAAATTAGGATCTAGGGTTATTGTTTTGAATTAGTTTTTTTGAGTATTGATAATTGTAAAGAACACCTTTGAGGTTTCTTTGAACCATTCGGTTCGATTAAATTTTGATTTTATCGTCGAGTTTATTGAGCCATTTGATTGCTTTCGAAACTGCATCATTAACATCCAAGAGTTTTAGCTAATTAAATACGTTAATTTCTATAAAAGGTTCGAAATAACCAAAATAGGTGATCAAATGGTCCAGCACAAATTTGTATAAAGGCAAATAAATTCTTGGGTTATAGCATATGCGATTGCATCCACTATGGTCCAAAATGAATGGCACCACCACGCATAGTGCCATATTTGTGAGTCCACCATTTACACCAATCAATTATGACATATTTCGGGTCTCAAAGTGATGTTTTTTTCTTAAAGACACAAGATGATTTATATTTAAAAAATAATTATTTCACACACATATATAGGGCCAGTTACTCTACAAAGGCTCAAATGCGTGCGAAGTCGTCAAGATACGATACATGTTCATTGGGCAAGGGATAAATCCGCATGCGTCATAATAATAACACATGTTTTATAAATGATTAGGCGTCTTTTATAATAACGCATGTTTAAAGTAATAATTACACGTGTTTTATAATTACGTATGAAGATAACATTTATGTTTTACAATAACGCATGATCATAATCACTCATGTTATACGCACAACACATCGAAATTTTTAAAAGACTATATTCAAATTAAAAAGAATAAATTGCTTGATTTTATAATGTAATTTTAAAAAATAAAGTCGTATAAAAAATGTGGGGCTAGCCTACTTGATAGAGGCACATGCCTCTTATTTTGATGATTTCAAACAAAATGGAGAAACAAGAAACAAAATCTAGTGAAAATTAAGTTTAAATCGAGTGTATATCTATGATAATTATGATACTAGAATTGTCTTTGATGACAAAAGTAAAAGTTTAGATATCAATAACCAAATTTTTACTATAAATTATTATCAGCCAATACGTTATAATTTAAATTATTAAAATATAAATTTGCTAAATAATAAACAATCAAACTCTATATCTCAAAACATTCATTTTCAATTCTGATTCTATAAAGCCAACAGGCCCAACACACCCCCACAATTTCTATTTGAATGGCCTGATCTGATGCAGCATGTTAGTTCGTGACGTGTGATACTTACCGGCCCATACAACCCAAAACGTTTAAAGGCTCAAAAGTGTCTGACCATAGAGTATATACACGTTTACATCAACCCGAACTTAAACAAACTTAAGCCTAAATTAAAATTAAAACTTATTTTATAAATGATGTCAATCCTGACCCAACTGACCGAGAACCTGATGATCCAACACCCGACCGAGAAACAAGCCTAGAATGATCTGCATGAATTAAGGAGTTTGGGAAGTGCATGAGATGGGAATTTATTGTTTACGTTTTTTGTCTTTTGGGTGGTCTTTATCTTTTGGGTTATCTTTATCTCTATGGAGTTTCTTTTTAGTTTCCTTTAAATACTTTGGAGTTCGTATGAATAAGGGAGTGAAATTTTGATCAGATTATAAAGTTGAAGTTTTATTGTTTCTCTCCTTTTGAATCGTTTCTCCACTTTCAAATAGATCAAGTGGTATCAGAGCTTGATACTCATGGCCGGTCGTGGAAGACAACCTCGCAACGCCAACCGCAGGGGGCGGTGGTCGTGGTCCTGACGGTCAACCGCAAGACCCCCGGGATGAAGAGATTGAACGTCTTCAACAAAGGATACGAGAACTAGAACTACAACACGGAGGGTACCAAGAGGAACCCGAGTCGGACACCTTCGTCGGGGACGGTGGTAACGATGAGGAGGAGAATCCCTTTGGTCACCCGCCCCGGTTTTATGAACACCCCAGAGACGATCCTCTTCGGAACTTAGGAATGAAATTAGAGATCCCAGAGTTTGAGGGAACGGCCCAACCCGATGAGTTCATCGATTGGTTAAGCACCGTCAAACAGGTTTTTGAGCTACGAGACATTCCCCATAACTTGAAGGTCAAGGTGGTTGCCATTAAGCTTCGGAAATACGCTTCACTCTGGTGGGATCATGAAAAAAAAGCGAGTACAGGAAGGGAAATCCAAGATTGAATCGTGGGCCAAGATGAAGAAGTTGCTTCGTGCTAAATTCCTTCCAATTAATTATCGACAGGATGCCTTATTCGAATACCACAACTTAACTCAACAAAACTCTTCTGTAGCATATTTTTTTACCAATTTTGACCAGCTACGTATGAGATGCTCAGCCGACGAAAAGGAAGAACAGGTTATAGCTCGTTTTTTAGCCGCCTTGCGTCCCGATGTGGCCGAGGTGGTCAATCTTCAACAGTTTTGGACATTGAATGATGTGTGTCGATTGGCTTTCAAGGTTAAGAAGCAGCTCCGGACTAGAACTCGACCTGCCATGTACCATGCCACCCCTCCCAGGCGTTCCTCATCGACCCCCAGTAACCGACCCGCCTCAACAGCCCCAACCCGGTCCGACTTGCCTTCTTCAAGAACTAAATCATCCATGGGCTCTCGTGTGATTCGATACTTTAAATGTCAGGGAATGGGTCACATGGCACGGGATTTCCTGAACAAGCAGTTAGTTACGTTTGTGGAGGAACGTATGCCAACATTCGACACAGATGGAGAAGGCGAGGCTGCCCCGGCCTGCGAAGAAACTGAGATAGTATACCCCGACCGGGGGAAGCGTTGATATTACAAAGGGCCCTTAGCGCCACAGTGTCGAAAACTACCGATGACACGTTGTGGCTCCGTAACAACATCTTCCGTACTAAATGCACAGTAAAAGGGAAGGTTTGTGACGTCATTATTGATGGGGGAAGTTGTGAGAATATATTAGCCACTAGTATGGTTGAAAAATTGGGCCTTGATGTGGAGAACCATCCCGAACCATACCAACTAACGTGGCTAAAGAAAGGAAACATTGTTCGGGTTACACAACGGTGCTTGGTGCAGTTTTCTATCAGTAGTCGGTATGCGGATGAAGTCTGGTGCAAAGTGATTCCTATGGACGCGTGTCATGTGTTGTTGGGTCGTCTCTGGCAGTATGACCGCCGAACCAAACACGATGGTTTCCGCAATACCTACAACTTCAAAAAAGATGGCATTAATATCACATTGGCACCCATTGACTCGTGGGAAACTGCTACTGAAGCTTTCATCCTTGGTCGATCAGAGTTTTTAGATTATACAAGACACACTTCTCCGTCATTAATGTTTGCTCTTATTGTCTCGGAAGAAAACCCGCCTATTCTGAGTATACCCAACCTGGTTATGCCTCTCTTCACGGAGTTCAGTGACGTTTTCCCTAAGGAAATGCCAGCTGGGTTACCCCTCTTGCTGGAAATCCACCATTGCATTGACTTTTTGCCTGGTGTCGTTATCCCAAACAAGCCCGCTTACAGAATGAACCCGAAAGAATTTGAAGAATTACATCGCCAGGTAACCGAGTTGCTTCAAAAGGGACTTATTCGTGAAAGTTTGAGTCCATGCGCTGTTCCAGCATTGTTAGTCCCGAAACATGGAGGTGCTTATCGGATGTGTATTGATAGCCGTGCCGTTAAAAAAATCATGGCCAAGTACAGGTTTCCCATCCCACGATTTGAAGATCTACTTGATCAATTATGTGGCGCAACGGTATTTTCTAAGATTAACTTACGCAGTGGCTATCACCAAATCTGAATGCGACCAGGGGATGAATGGAAGACGGCGTTTAAAACACGGGACGGGGTTATATTAGTGGATGGTGATGCCATTCGGATTATCCAATGCCCCGAGCACTTTTATGAGGCTCATGAACCACATTTTTAAGTCCTTCATTGGTCGGTTCGTTGTTGTGTATTTCGATGACATTCTAGTGTTTAGTCGTGACAACCAGGAGCACTTACAACACTTGCGTGACGTTTTTATGTTCTTGCGAAATCAGAAACTATATGCCAATCGAAGCAAGTGTCACTTTATGTCAGACGAAGTTGTATTTTTGGGGTACCTGGTTTCGGCCCAGGGGATTCGAATGGACAAGGCTAAAGTGGAAGCAATTCTTGAATGGCCTACACCGAGAACGTTTCATGACATTCGTAGTTTTCATGGGCTAGCATCTTTCTACCGCCGCTTCATTCGTAATTTTAGCACCATTGTTGCACCAATTACAGAATGCTTAAAAGGTGGCAGGTTCAGCTGGACACCCGCAGCTCACAAGGCCTTCGGTAATTCAGATTACTTTGCTCTTATGTGTTGGTCATCTTTCTACCGCCGCTTCTGTTTCTTTCTTTTTTTCTTAATAAAAGAAACGTTACAACTTTTGAAAATGTCCAACAGGGTTGACATCGGTAATTCAGATCACTTTGCTCTTATGTGCTGGTCAACTGCCTCAACATTTTTGTTCTCTTAATTTATTGTCCACAAATTGCTAATAATGAGTTGTTTGGATTTGCATTATAAAATTGATTATTGCCCGTTAAAGTCGTATTAGTCGGTTTGAATTTGAAGGGTATTTGAAGGGTACATCATCCAGTATTTCAGAAATGATTTTATTTCTTTAGGATCATCAAAAAGGGCACGAACCATAAATAACTCGATTCATGGGGCTAATTTTCTTGTAGATGGGTGCAAAGCAGACCTTAGTAACTACAAAGAGTATCAGAGGCGCCATAAGGTCTACGAGTGTTACATATATGTATCAACTCATTTTCCCTTATTTTATATAATTTTTATAGTGTTACATATATGTATCATGTACTAGACCATCTACTTCATTTTTTGTTTTGTTTTAACATTGTGTTATTAGGCATTGTGTTTTCATATTTTTTGTTTTTGTTTTCAAATTGTGTACGAAACCAATAAATGTATCAGACCTTATTTTCTGATTAATTACATCACTAAGGTGTTAAGTTGTTTACACCAGGTATTAGCAGCAATAATTTTCAACACTTGTTCAAGTAATGCAAGAACTGCTACAGTTAGCAGTCATCCACATCATATTCAATGCAAAACAAGGAAGAAGACAACAAAGTAGAAAACAACATAACAGAAGAACTCAACTTCTTGAACAGAGCACAAAACCCATCATCCATGTCACACCCCAACCGACGACGGATTATACGTCGGGGCGGACGCGGTTGTTCAATAACACAAGGTTGACTATTAAAGTTTAAATAGTTTCATTAATAACTTTCAAGGTTTCAATACAAGGAAATAATCAATACATAACAAGAATACAAGTTTAATTTAATAAGTATTCTAAGTCCAAAGCATCCTATGTGATCACAATAAAGTCTCATGTTGGTGTACCTGAAACATGTGAAGAAATCTGTCAATTAAAAATAGTTGGTGAGATACGAAGGTTTTAACACAGTTTAACAAAGTCTTTGAAAAGTTTTACAATTCACTATGTCATGCATTCTATAATATAAGTGTAAGAACAAAGCATGTTAAACATTGTGCATATCAATCCTCCAACCAAGTTTAGGCATAACCCGAAGGTTACCCTTAAAAGTTTAAAGTTTAAATTCAGTAACAATCACCATGGGTTCCCCCTGAAGGGTCAATCAAACTAGTTGGATTGGTCAAATACAATAAATATATCATTGTTACTATAGTCTTGATCAAAGTTAATAGATATGCTAGTATTAAGCCTAATTTAAGCATGCAAGTCTCAAGTATAACACAAGAATACGCATATAGGCATAGTTGTACAAGAATTGTATAAGTTTGGAAGTTTGTACATGTTTCACCCCAGTTTATAAAGAATGTAAAACGAAAAGGGGCTAAGTATACTCACATTGATGATGAAGAGTGTCCAAAAAAGATTAAGTGTAGTAGAGTTTTGAGGGAGAATATCCTCACAACAAGCCTAAGGATACAAGTTTAAAGTTTCGAGTTTGATCATATAAGTCCATGTTAATTATCTAGGACTCTAAGATTGTCTAGGGTTTCAAATGGGAGACGGAAAAATATTTTTGTGTTTATAAAGTTTAAATCAAAGTTTTAAATAAGGTTTTGAATGAATAATGCAAGGCTTGGATATCAAGTTTAATTATTACTTAAAATAATTAGTTAGGAATGCTTTATAATTATTAATTACACAAGTTGGTAATAATAATTTAAACTAGTTTTCTAAACATTTTCATAAATAGGGTTGCGACAATAGGTAATTGTAAGACTAAATAATTATTAAAGATTAATAATAATTGTTGAAAGAATAAATAGTTATTAAAGATTTATAATAATCATTTAAAGGATAAGTATTTATTAAGAATTTATTTAAAGAATAACAAGGATTAATAATAAAAGATTGAACAATTTTTAAGGGATAAATAATTATTCAAAGATTAAATAGTAATTAAAGATTAATAATATTTATTTTAAGCATACATATTTATTAAGGATAAATAATTATCTTATAAGAATAATTATTTTGTTTAATCATTTATTAAAGTATTTAGATGTTAAATATTTATTTCACAATTTAACTTGTAAATAAATAATGTTTAATATGTGCTAAGTTTAAATAAATAATATGAAATTGTAAGCATAAATAATTATGTTTAAATAGAATTTCTTGTAAGGTTTATATTTTGATTATAAGTTTATAAATAGAACCATAAGTTGATAAAAATTTTAAATAATATTTCTTTTAAGTTTATAGTATTTAAATAAAGTTTACAAGTTTTAAAAATGTTTTTAAAGTCTCGTTTTATAATGTTTATAAGTTTATAAGCATTTAGAAAATAAATTAAGTATATTTATTTATTTTGTTTTATGTAAACAAATAAATTTCAGTCTATATAAAATATAAGTTTTATAAAATGTATGAGTTTGTAATTTACTAAATTTAAGTTTTCGTTTTTATAAAGTTTATATAAGTTTATAAATTTCTAAGTTTAAATAAACAATGTATATTTATTTCCTTGTTTTATTTTAATAGATATTCAAGTTTTATGTTTTTAAATAGATACAAATTTTCATAAAATGTATGGGTTTATAAATTTTTTGTTTCCTAATTGACTTATAAATTTTATAAACCTTTTTTCTACTTTTATAAGATTTATATAAGTTTTTATTAAATTAAAGTTTATAAATTAATTAAATGTTTAAACTAAATAATATGTTTATTTCAAAAAAATATATAAAACAATTTATAGTTTCTGGTTTATTATAATAATTTCTGTTAGAATATAGGTTTTATAAAGTTTTAAAATCATATTTATAGTTTTTAAGTATTTAAACTATTTTAAAGAATTAGTTATTTGAAGTTTTAACTAAGTTTAATTTAATTAACATATTTCCAGAATGTAAAAGTGTAAATAAAAATTGTTTTTAAGTTTATAAAAGTTCAACAGTGTTTATAAAAATAATTTAAAAGGATTAAAACCGATTAAATAAGTGTAAAAAAATGAAAAGCCAAAACCTGAGTTGTCCGGGTTCGAACCCGGGCCACCCAAGTTAACACACACACGAACTAATCACCCGGCTACGGGCCTCGCTAAGGTTAAACATGGAAAAACAATTCGATAAACACATTCCCAGTTTTCCCCTAATTTCGTATGAACCCTAGATCGAAATACGACTTGAAAATCCCTCTGTTATTAGAAATTGACAGAGGGCTTTCGATTATGGAACGAAAACGAAGATGATGGCCTTTCGAATTACCTGAAATGATGCCACAAAGAGGGAGATCGAGTTCCGAGTTCTGGGTCGGCTGTCCACGAGTTTGATCAGCGATTGCAGGTACACATAGAAGGAATTGAGGGTTTAGGTAGTTCAAGTGTGATGTCGTTATGGTATAACAACTAGTATTTATAGCTAATTTCACCATTAATTGTCGAATTGGTTGGGGAGGTTACGGGTGTAAACAATGGACTTAAACTCGAACCCACGCGGTGTTAAACCCGAAATTGCGCATTGAATATCCTTGGGTTACGGTCGCATGCGTGAATGAGAACTCGAGGTTCACTGAATTTGGACGGGAAACGCGTTTTCGAATAATCGAGCTCAAAACCGGTCGCTGAGGGGTTCGAACCCACGACTAGTTTCCGGATCTGGAAGTTTGGGTTTATTGCAGATCAGGCCCCTTTAGTTTCAAGTCTTTAACATTTTATGTTTAAAACATAAGATTAAGTTTAAAACAAGTTCCAAGATTGGCAGTTTCAGTCCCTAAACTTTTTATAAAAATAAATATGTTTTATTTCTATAAAATCTAACTAAGTTTTTATAAGTTTTATATCTTTTACTATTTTATAATTCTACAAAATATTTTATAGGATTATAAGTTTCAACATGAAAGAATAAGTTTATTAATTATATTATTTATATAATTATAACTTATAAAGTTTTAAGGATTTAATATATTCATTTATATGATACATTTATATATATATATATATATATATATATATATATTTATAAGTCTTCTATATCAAGTATATTTGTTTTTCTTAAATATATATCAATTAAATCAATGTTTATTATTTAATAAAATAGCTTTAATAAAATTTCAAGTTTTGAAGCGATAATACATGCAAGGGTTTAGGAAAGTATATGTCGAAAAATCCTGGATATTACAATCCACATCAAATTCAGTGATTCATTGCATTTACACATATGTACATACATTAATGTTACTATGAAACCTTAATTAGCTTTCAATCTTCCACTGACTTTTTTATTAAATTTTCCTTCACTTCAAGAATGGCCTTCGGTTTTTACATATATATAACACATGTGTTGCATATGCATACCAAATTGACTTGTCTTTTGATTTATTGAGTGTGTACATATACGTTAACTTAGTAACTTTTCAAAGTTATGAGTTTGATACTGTAATTTCTCTTAATTTTTAAGTTCGATTGTTTGTGTAAAATTTTATGTTCTGATGTGTTTCTTTTTGTGATTGTTATGTAAAATAATAATAAAAAAAAACTAAGTTTTGAATTATTTGATTTGAAATGATAGTAAAGAGAATATGAAAAATATTATGAAAGTAATTAATTGACTTGGCATTCCTCCAGTGATTGTATTTTCATTCTTCATTTCGATCAATCGAACCGGTAATTTACCTACTCAAACTTTACTCTGCTTATTTCTAATTGTATCTATCGATTCGATGCTACATTTGCTTTCCGATATGTTGTTTTTGTTACAAATTTGTGTATCGAAATCGGAAATCTATTGTTTCATCATCTGTAAAACGAGCTGAATTGATCGATTGATGACCATGGCATCATGAAATTCATGTTCCTGATTCGTATTAATGGAATTGGTGTGTTTAATTCGGTGTTTTATATCCAGGATTGTCTATATCAAATTGATTGTGAAACCTAGGGTTTTGTGTTCGATTTGGTACCTGATCTTATTGAGTTTTTAGATTTATCATCAAATTAAACGCTTCATTAGTGTTGATTTGTCTTCTTCTAGCTATCCTCCATATTTTGCCTAAAAATTTCATGCATAATTTTTTTTTTTCAGTTAATTGCTTAATTCATGAGTAGTCTGTCATCACATTCTTGGAGTTCTAGTGTTTGATTCATAATGTTACTGTTCTAGTTGACTTGATCTTGTGAGATGGATATGATGTTTACCTTTTGTGCCTTTTAATTTCAACAAATCATGCTCACTTTTCATAGATTTTTTGAGTTCTGCTATTCAAGGCTGGTTCGATTGTGTTTGGTTGCCTTGTTATAATTTCACTTAAAGGTAAAGGTATCTCATAGTCTTTCTATCTTGACGGAAACAACATGTAAGCTTTTGATGTTGTTATAACATGTAATGTAACTATGTAAGGCTTAGTTATACCTTTTGCGAAATATGACGCGTGTTGCCTTGAATCCTCTCTTTGCTGATACAATGTTCTATGAGTTTTGCCCTTTATGGAACTACTATGTTTGACCACAAAATAACCAAGTTTTTTCAGTGTTCCACTGAAGTCGCTCACACCTTTTTCTATACAAACCACTCAAGTTTCAATATTGTTCATGTGAATTTTTTTTAACGATATTTTTTTTTTTAAATTAAGTGGCCTAAATGGAATACATATGAAACTTGGTTACTATATAGTGATTATTTTTTTCAAGTTTAAGCTAAAGTAAGAGGTAATTGTGAAGAAAAAATAAATTCAAGTTTCATATATATTCTATTTAAGTCACTTTCTTTAAAAAAAGATTGATCATTTATCAAAAGATTGATCAACAATGGATCAATAAATGAAACTTGAGTGGTTTTATAGTTAGAAAAAGTATGAGTGACTTGTTTGGAACAATATTGAAACTTGGTTATTATTTCAGAATTTTATCTTGAGTTTTGATGTCTTATTTCATATTGAATTGGTTTGTCGAATCTATGGGCTTTTGGTAGATGTTTTCAGTGTACTTTTGGGCTATCTCTAATTCTATGTGAAGGTTTAAAGCTACATTGATTTCTAAACTGTACATTTTAAGACAAGTTCTATTTAATTGTTATTATGTACTCAGGAACATAGAAATGTCTTTCATAATGGAATTTGCTGAGAACTTAATACTGAGAATGATGGAAGATCCAGTCGACAGAGATAAAAAATTCAGAGATCATGTTTATCATATGAAGGAACGCTGTGCAAAGACAAAGGAAATGTGGAGCTATCCAATTCGTCCTTATGGTTTCTGGACATTTGACCGCCACAACGCTCAAATCTTTTGGGATGCTCAGATTAGCCAGGTTGAAGGCCGTAGGGATCCTTATGATGATCTCCTTCAAGACCACCAACCTGACTCATCATCTTCCTCTAAATAAACTGTAAGTTTCTTTTTAAATACTATGTGATGAAATTATTAGATGTAACTTTGTGTTTGTTGATAGTTTGTTGCTTAGCTCTTGAAAATTGGGATGATATATTAGTGGCCACCTAAGACCTAACTATTTAACCTTTTACGTTATGACCACCCAATTATTGAAACTGTTATAAGTTACCAAGTATGTATCCAATTTCATTCATACCAAATCTGACCAAAGGCATGCTGAACGACAAAAAATTCCATCAAATTTTCGACCGTTAGGTAAAATTTTACTTTACGGTATAGAAAAAGTAGTCAAATGTGTTTTGTGTTGTAAAAATTTCGAGGTTATATCATCGTCTAACCTGTATCTTTCCGCATTTGGTATAAAACAAAACCAGATAGATATTTGTATGGCCTATAAAATAGTTTCATAGTCGGGTGGCTGCATTTTCAAATCAATGTTTCATTTTCATAACAAAGTTATTCTTGACATTGGAGAATTGCACATCTTCATAGCCATTGTCATGAATTATTACCGTCTGTTCCACATATTTCGTCATAATGAGATGGTATTTCACACATCTGAATATTGGAACTTTTTATATTGAACTACGTTTCAGTCGAATATTAGAATTATACGTGCTGAGATATTACTGTGTTTGAAAAATTACAAACTGAAAACCGACTCCTTGAAATGTCTATGACATAGGTCATGCTTGGAGCATGTTGGACCTGCATCGAGACTAAATGAAGGGTCATATCTTGATGCGAAGGTAGTTTATTGTGGTATTTTAAGTGAACATTTTTCTTGATTCCTTAAATATTTGCTGTTTTTCAGTCGTATCAAAATCTTTGTGATCTCAACCCAAATCGGAAAATGTGATGTCATTTTGTGTCTTGCTAAATAAAAAAACTCTTTATTTAAGTGTTCAAGAAAAAAAATCATCTGCTAAACTCCGCACCAAAAGGTGCAAGTTACCTAACCCATATATGTTCCAACCTCTAGTTTAGACTATCAAACAGAAATAAAACCATGTATAAAATTTAAGCTTAGGTATATGATTATGCAAGTATGAAAATTGTGTATATGTTTTATTTTAACTATGCCAGTATGTAAGCACCTTATTGTACCACTCAAATGCATTGACATGTGGATATGTGTTGATTTTATGACATATGAGCTATTATTGGTATGGCCACAACCTCAATGATATATTGATATGCAATGTGGCTTTCGTACCTGTGGCGTAAGCTTTCTTTATGATGTATTGGGCTGCTAAGTTAACCGCCATGAGTACAAGACTATCGGGTTCTCTTTGACTAAAGAATATGCGGTGTTCAATTGATTGGCTAATTCGGTTGGACAGTGATTAGAGATTGTGCTGCATTGCCCACGAGTCGGATACCTCTCATACAGTCTTGGTTGTTGGTACTTGTGTCTAGGGCTAAGTTAGCTCAAGGAGTTTTGGATCCAACTGAAATTAAAAAAAAATGTTCACTTACTATAGTCACTAATCACTAGACCTTTTTAATATAGTCACTAATCACTAGACCTTTTTAAGAAATGTGAGTGTGACGACCACAGTGACTTTCTATATGGCGCATAAGTGACATTATATTTTTTTCTCACACTCACTAACTACTACACATAGTCTAACAATACTTACTCTTAAATTTTAACTCTTAGTTTTTACATGATACAATCTTATAACGGTATCAATTTTGATTATGATGATACTTGATGGTGACCGATGATGAAATTAATTGTAAATCACTCGTATAGTTAATCCTATGTAAATCTTTATAGCCAAAGTTCTAAAATATACTGTTATCAATAAATTACATACTTTCATTGTTGTTGCTAGCAACGTACTATATCGAGCTAAAAAAGAAAATCTACCCTAATAAAGTAAAATAAAATGAAATTATCAAAATATTTTAAGTAGGATTAGAGGTGAACAAAAAAAACCGGAACCGCCTAAGGAACCGGAACCGGTTCTTCCGGACCCGAACCAGAACCAGAACCAATCTAGAGATGAAAACATCGTTGAAGCAGAGATACACGAGAATGAGATCGACATGGGAATGTCAAACCCATCAAAAGAAGATTAATAAATCACCAAACAAAGTCACGAAGATGATCAAAAAAACAAAGTCACGAAGAGAAAAACGAAGACAGTCTAGTTTTTTAATATAATTTATCTATGTTTTATGAGTTTATGTTTTAAACATTTATCTATTTTAGAACTTTTAAGTTTTGAATGTTATTGGACTTTTTAAGTTAGTTATTTATATGTTTAATTAATGTATTTATATGTTTAACTAAGTTTTTCGAATACCCGGAAATAGGTTCTTGGAATACCCGCTTTGAATTACCGAAACCGGGTACATAGGGTCTGGTATTTCAACCAAGAACCGGAGCCGGAACTGGTTCTTGAGAATACCCTGTTTATGCACCTCAGGATTGTTTTATCTTTTAACGAAGTTGTAGTTATGTATGTCCGTTAAATTGGTATATAGAATCAAAAATATATATATTTCCTTTCGATGGTGTTTAAAACGGGTATATATAGATATTGAAGTAAATAAATAGAAAATTATTAAAAAAAATTGAAACTGTTTATTGTACTACTTTTTAATAAGATAGTAATAATACGAATGAATACGATTCGTCACAAAATATCCGATTCTCTTAATTCCAAGCCATGTAATATCCGGTGATAAAGCAACATAATCTATTATGTATGATTGTATGAATATGTGAAATCAGTATTTCTGGATGCATCATGTACGGTAATGGTTACGGTCAATTATATATCTCACCATCGCTAATCATGGTTCATTCACTTGAGATTTCTGGCGCTTCATACACTGGAGGATAGGCTTCTTTACCTTGCAAATAAAATCAATCAAAGCCATAAAATTTACTTTATGAAGTAGATGAGATAATTTCAACTTATTTTCTATAAACGCGTGTTTTATTAATCTTTAACGGGTCAAATGGGTTCAGTGGGAAGTGCATAAAGCCTAGGCCTGTTCAAATAGTTTGCGTCTCGAAATCAACTCGTGTAATTTTCAAGCCGAGGCAGGCTCGTTTGGCTTTTTCAAGCTAAGTAGACCATTTAAGATGCACAACTTTTTATAGGCAAAAGAAAATCCACCGGTCCTTTTTTGTTGTTATATCGTGCAAAAAATACAAAATCTTAAATGTTTCAAAAATATACGAGCTGGCTCGAGCTTTATTCGATCCCAGTTCAAGCTTAAATTTCAGCTCCGTAAGAGTTTTCGAGTGAGCCGAGCTGCCTCGTGTCAGTTCTAGTTCGACTCACTCGTTATGCAGCCTTAATAAAGCCTCTGAAATAGCTTTATTAAAAAAAGTTTAGATTATTGTTGTAATAATATAGATTTTTCAATCGTGTTTTGACACATTATTAGTTGGTTATAGAATTCAGAAAATTGGAGAAATAAGTTTTGTGGGTCATCTCACTCCAATTCAACCCAACCCGTTTTGACCCATTAAAAAAAATTACACATTTTGACCCGTCTGACCCGCTCATTTAGCTTCCTCTACGAGAATCATTATTGTCGTTAATACGATGTATGCATCTACCGTGCTTGCTTTTCGGGTACGTTTGTCAAAGGTAGACCGGCCACTACAAACAACAGTGTCCATGTTATCATCCTGATTGACTTCTACATTTGTACCCTTCTGGATCTGTCACACCCTCGAAATTCACTAACAGAGTTTTACCGTTAGGAGCGTGACATAACAGGATCTCAGTCATTAGTTACTTTGAACGACTCTATATGAATTTAAGAAAACCATTAGTATTGATCATAGTCACGATGCAACACTAGAAATGAAAACACTGATTTAATGTAAGACTGCGGAAGCGAAAAGTTAAATGAAAAGCATGCGTCAAAACAGTCGCGCCAAAAATAAATAATCCAACAATAAATAAAATAAATAGTTCTTGAGTTTGAAAATGATGGACTTCGAATGCATGCATGCCTTAGCTTGTGCTTGTACCTTAATGACCTGAGAAAACATGCTAAAACGTGTCAACACTAGGTTGGTGAGTTCACAGGTTTCAATGCTTGTAAAGAATACTAGATAAAACCATTTACAATTTATATTATAGGTAGCTAACCTAGTTACATGTTACTAAAACGTTTCGACACCGAAGCTGACTGTTTATGTTTGAACTGCCTCCTACCATGACTATCATGATCAATGGTAAATGTTTAGGTCAATGTTACACCCGTTCGACTACCTGTCGTGTTAGCGCGACTAACGCGGGTGGGGCTTGTCAATGCCCAGTAGTACTACTCAAGATTACCTCGCTATCTCATATATTAAACGGTTTGATAAGTAAGGACTTGCATGATATGTTTGCGCTTAGTACAACAAGTGATATAATTGAAATGTAAAATCTAAATGTTCGTACCCATGTTTTCTCCCCCAAGTTTAAATCATAAGAAAAGGGGCCGTGAAACTCACCTTAGAGTGCGTGCGAAAGAAAGCAAACTTAAAAAGCTGACGACTAACTGCCACCTATAAACACCGGTTTATAAGTGTGTTTGTGCAAGTTGATACGAACCCTTAGTATCCAAACAATACTATTGTTTAAGTGTTTAGAAAGCATTTATTAGATTGACTAAGTCTGACCAAGTTTGACTAAGTTTGACTCGACGACCCGCTGGTGACCTGTTTAGTGATTAAATGTTTGACTTGTATAACAACACGCTTAGCACACAAATAATTCACGTTTCATGCTACCTAAGTCATAACTACTTAGCATGACAAACTACGTCAACAATACACGTTACATTAATTTTTTTTTTTTAAATATATAAACTCATGTTTGCTTTCAAATGAATCACATTAGCTATAACACGTTCGTATCATCATTCCATGTCTATCTACACATGCTAATACATAATAGATTACCATAACACACATCATTAAGTTTAGACATCTAGTTTCAAATCACAAAGTTTCCACTTTTAGTAACCTATGATCTATTTAAGCTATTTGCATTCAATAATCCTTTAACAATCATTAATACAGCCATACTAACATACTAGAGTCAAATAATAGCATTATACACACCTAGAAACCTTCACATTCAAAAATCATCTTTCAACAAAGTTTCCTCTTTTAGTAAGTCGTCCATTACACGTTTTGTTTACACAATTAACTCGTCTAATCAATCCCAAATCTTTCAACTAATACAAGTACAACTATATTAAACATAATCCACGTCTAGCATGCAATTCCTATACTTCACATAATCAACAAATCTCAATTTACACTTCGTATGGAAATTAGGGTTTCACATATTTTCATAAAATCACCAATACGATACAACACTACAATTCAATTAACCAATTCATTTATATATTTCAAAAATATCAAGTTTGGATGAACTAGGGTTTCGATCTCAAAAATAATAATGAAATAACTACGGATTTTAATAAAATAACTTACGTAGGAATGTTAGGAATGCCTAGACTAGCACGTATCCACTTCCGGTTTCACGATTGGAGCTCGATCGATGTGTGTTTGGGTGCTTTGAAGATCTCGGCCAAGAGAGGGGTGGGGGTTGGGATCGCGACGGCCAAGGGGTGGGGTAGGGTTTATGTTTTTTTTTATAAAGTTCCTTATATACATTTTTGCATTAATGGGGTTTTAAGTTGGGCTTCAGTTTAATTAAGGCCATAAGCTCTAATTAATTAACTAACACTTAATTAGTTATTAATAATTTCGATTTTTATTTTTATAAAAACTCTAATATTTATAAAAATACTAAGTACGATTAATACACGATAAGCACGTACAATAACCATAATATTCACATAATTCACGTAAATTCACGTAATCACATAAAATTCACATAATTTATATTAAATATAAATTATTAAATGTTCGAAATATTCATCTTAATTAATCACCAACGTTCCGGGTTAGACTCGAGTGCGATTCGCCGTGTGTGAACTAATTGACACATTTAATTAACTTAATTAAATGCAATGCACGTGTGACTAACTGAGATAACTGAGTTTGTAATGAATAATGTTTGAACTAACGAGGTTTGAGTTAACGGAGTTAACCTGAAATTGCCGGATGTCACAGGATCCCTGCTGTGTGGCTCTCAATCGAAGCTATTGGCTGCAAATCAATATTTTTTAACAGAGCATAAATAAATATAACAAATAATTTAACATAAATAAATCATTATTTGAATCCGGAGTGGAAAAAACAGAAATTAAAAGTTAATCAATGTTTACGAATTTGGAAATGGGTTAGCATCTTAACCAAATTTCGAATTCGATTTTCAAATCAATTCAAATTTGTGATTTTCGAAAAGATTTGACCGGAAAATTAAATGATTTAGGTTTGTTCCCTCTGTTTTCGCAGAATTTCCTTGTTCCGAAATGAACTTTCCTCTATCATATATATACCAAAACTAAAAATATCATATATACCAAATTAAAATGATTTTTTTTCTACTTTATGACCATACTACCCATATCCATTATATGAATTTTTATAACACAATTTAAATGATTTTTACCCAATTTTTTACTTGACAACAACCATTATATAGTTATAAAAGAAAACAAGTTCCTCCGTATACGATATACAAATGCTATAAATAAAACTGGTGAAGTATAAAAGAAAGCGAATAAGTTAAATACAATAATTTGAGAAAACTATTGTTTGTGGGTAAATAAAATTTTAAAAACGGGTAATATGAAATTTTAAAGTTTTAGAAAAACAAGGGTAAAATAGTTATTTCTAGATTTGTTTTTAATGAAATGGGTATGTATGATATTTTTACATGTTTGTAAGGGTATATTTGATATTTTTAATTTTCGATGGGTATATATGATATTGCCCTTAATTTGAATTTTCGAATTCAGTTTCAAAAATTTTCAAATTCGAATAACCCATAAACCGACCCGATAACACAGCTGATGAAAATCATGAGAAAGTTAACAAGAACCTGAGTGTTGCTTGTGGGAGTGTTGTATCCATTCTCTCTCAACCTAGACATTGTTGTGTCACTAATGTTGGGACCATTTTGGTGCAAATCAGATCTACCTTTAGTGCTTGTGAGATCTGATCCTATGGAATGCAGTCCACCCAATGTGGATGTGTCCCAACGATTAGTCCCTGATCAAGTTGTCCAGTAAAGGATGTCATTATTTTGTGTAATGCAATTATGCAATTGTAGCGGTAGGGAAGGTTAATGGGATTTTAATTTCAAAGAAGTGTCAATTTCGGACCATTAATTCTAATGGGTCAAACGAGTAAAGTCAAAACAGAAGAAACAGTTCAAATAAGTGTACTTTTAATGCATAAAACCTCCTAAATCAAAGTACTAATGAAATAACAACATTTTGTTATCATATTTGACACGGTAATCGTTTGTAAAATAATATTTTTTTGAAAAAAAAAGCGTTTACGTTTAATCCGAAGTTCAAAAAATAACCCATTCCGATCCACCCATTTTGCCACATCTATAATTTCACAAAGTGTGCACCTGCTTGGTTCTCTGAATTGTTGGATGTCTTATGAGCTTCATTTATGATAAAACAAATGGAATCATGTCAAATAAGTGTAGTTTTGATGCATAAAACCTTCTAAATCAGAGCCTTAATGAAATAACAACAGTTTTTTTTTCCATCGTATTTGACACAGTAATCATTTTTAAAATATATATTTTTTTTGGAAAAATGTGTTTCGGGTCATCCGAACCAACTTGTTAAAAAATAACCCGTTTTGACCCACCAATTATGCCACATATACAACTTCATAAAGTGAGCACCTGCTTGGTTCTCTGAATTGTTGGATTTCTTATGAGCTTCATTTATGTCCTCCACCTAATCAAATTAATAACAGAAATAAATATTAACAGATTAACATTAGAGAACCCAAAATAAAACAGCTAATAGACAAAAGATTATAATATATTTGTCTAGTACCATATCCATGTCCAAGGCCTTTTGGACTTCAACAAGTTTTTCCTTAGTTAAATCAGAATGGACCACACGCTTTCCTGTATAATTACAAATGTTAACAAAATTAATCTTACATATTTCAAAGTAATTATAATTAAAAAATTTGGAATTATATCATATATCCTCTCAAAACTTGAATAATATCATATTATCTAACAAAAAAAATACGATGAAAAATATACCCATCTGCATATTTATGTCATTTATGCCCTTCTCTTATGTAAGAATTTATGTTAGGAGAGTTGATGTGTAAGGAGAAGAGTATAACGGTCATATTATAAATTGTATTTAATGAAAGGGCACATATGAGTTTTTACGGGTATATATATGAAATTGTCCGTGAAAATTTTATTATGAAAAATTACCTAGCCTACGATTGTTTGTTGATTCAATATAACCTTCTCTGGTCATTTTGTCCATTAACTTGCGGACAGTAGTATGGTTGGCTTCACCACCTAGCTTGCTTTGAAGCTTAGAAACAGTAATGTAGTTCATAGGAAGAGCATGATAAAGTGCCTGCGAGTAAACAAGCTCTGAATCAATGGCATTATTGTAAAATTAAAACTACATTTTAATAAATGAGATTTGAAAATCAGTTAAAAATATTGAACATTGCATATGGTGATCCAAATAGGTGATGTTACAAGAGAAAGTCAACTATGTTTGAAAAGAAAAGTCAACTGAATATAGATGTTGAAAAGAGCTTACTTTCATGTACATAAGAGCGTCGCCACTGGTAGGCGGACTTTTCTGCTGGGTGCCAAACGGGCGTTAGTTTCTTCTTTCACTGCGTCGAATTCATACTCCAAATTCTACAATCAAAAGTTATAAAATAATTAGATTTGGTTCATTTGCATAATAGTCAAAAGTGTATTGAAAAATGAAGTGATATGAGTAGAATAGATGACCCTTGGCCTACTGATGTTGAAATTTTCATTTCCAGTTTTCACTAGAATGCCTTCAATTACAAGCTTGTCCATCAATTCTGAAAAGAAACAATTAATAAATGTGAAATAATTACAATGGAAAACATTTTTATTTATGAAAGTTTAGTTTAGCTTTATAATTGTCCAATCAGATTCTTGGGACACCTTCAATCAAAACCTGCAAATACATTACAGAACATTGTTGCATAACGGAAACTAATGAAGAAAAACCATGGCTAGATTAGTAGCACAAGAGAAATGATAATGACTCTTTTGTAATTAAACAAAAAATTATCAATGAGATGTCAGGGAAACTTGAGAGAACATCAGTGATATCAACACTTTCTTGATGATAAGATTTGATCCAATCCCTCACACGGATTAGTTGTTCATCTTCAGCTGGCTCCTGAATATCATCTGCAAAATTGGTCTCAAGATTATATTGTAATTATATCATATGATCCATTACTATATATACATATATATATAATACACACACATATATTGATATATATGTGTGTGTGTGAAAAGGTTGAGCTTAGTAAGCACTAAGTACCTTTTTCAACCATGGTATCATCTTTTTTATCTTTTTGCTTATCTGACAATAAAGTTGTAGTTACTGACAGTTTTTAATTCTAAAGGTAATGGAATAATGAGCATCAACTAAAACATAATGACAAGTAAATTACCTATTGCTTCCACTATATACTCATCATCAGAAATGCTGGCCTGAAATAGCTTGTAAAAGGTTACCATACAAGTGATTTTTGAGATGTATACAGTGTAAAGAGTCTACAACTGAACATGTGCATGAAGCTCAAGATGGATGGATACTAATATTTTTAGATGTCTCGGTTTCGACCCGTGTAGTTATGATGGATAGAATTGGGTTATGTTTTATCTCAAACGGGTCAAAATGAAAACACTTTAAAATATTTAGACTACTAGTTTGTTAAGATCGTTTTTTAAATTTAATCATATTTAGTGCCATAGAAAATGGATATAATCGTTTGTCGGCCAACCAAATCCGAACCAAAACTACATGGTTTGACCTGTTACCCAATCCACGACCAACACATTTTGCACCTACAAATGCTACGTTTGGCAGTTCACCTCACTATCAGCTTCACTATCTCCGTCTTGCTGCATTGAATCAGTTCCCAAACTCACATTATCGTCCTCACAAGGATCAAGCACACTTTTAACCTGTAATTGTCAAGAAAATTACAATTTAATTTATTACTTTGAATCAAATCTAGTTTTCTATTGCACTGGTAATTCCTTACCTTCAGAGATAATACAAAATGCTTGCTGTTGACATTCCCAACCTCCATTCTTAAAGGATTTTTTGTCCATGAGTTTTGGGCTTCTTCATCTGTGCAACCTCGGAAGAATGGAGGCTCATAATCAGCAGGCTACAAGATAGAAAAACATATTTCACATTACTTATATTTTGATCAAATCAAGTGTATTCATTCACACAAGTGTCTACCAAACAAGAAAACCAAAATAAATTCCTATCATCATGCATAATTAATGGTTTTAGGTTGTTTCTGTAAACAGTATGAGAAAGAAGTTATCAAGATCATACCGTGACATCATCATAGTAGAGGAGTTTCATCAGAATGGTGCGCTGAAACAATAGTCAAAACAGTCAACTACAAGATACAAGACGATGTGCTGACTGGCAGTGCATTACCTCTTCTGGCATCTTATCTAGAGTTCTCATCAGTTGAACCAATGTACGGACCATTTTACAAGCAGAACTCCTGAGATAGAAATGTTGTATTAATAAACTAAGTTTACAATGTTTGAAATTCATCTTTAGGTTTACGGATCAATTAATTGGCCTAGAAACCAACTCATTTTGGCATAGTATTACTTCATTTGAGTTGGGGTGATTTCTGTTGTGGGGTTACACTTGAATGTTTCCCCTTGCTTCTTGTTTCCAATTCTATTGACATTCATAGAAACCTCTTGGCTTTCAAAATTTGAGTAACTGAAAGAAACTGCAGGAGAATATTTATCTCAATAAAGAATAGTTTCCAAGAGAAATTCAAACAAAAACATATGCACATCCATTTCTATGTAGAAGATCATTGGTCATCCATCTCTCTAGTACCGAATTCATAGAACAGACCATGAATTCTTATCGATCAGGAAGACTGAAATAGTTGCCAAATTTTCTATCACGTAATTCATATAAATAGTTAATGGAAACTTACAGGCATATTCTTCAATCATTGGTCCTTCTACAGTCTCACACACACAGAACATTAGTGTCCTGAGATATTTCTTCTGCAAAGCATCATATACGCCTGCAGAAAAACAAGATGCTGCTTTATTTCCGATCACCAAAGAGAAATAAGTAAAAAAGAAATAAAAACTAAAGCACAAAAGCACATAAATATATTAAATCTTTATGCCTTTCTCCATCCAGTCAATTAGTCTTCTAGACTCTGCATCCACAGGCATAAGCTTTTTGATCTTCATATCTGTTGATGACACAATAGAAACACAGTCATTCAGTATGGTCCAGCCTCTAAGCTAAAAACATTTTTTTTGCTAAAAAGACCAATGACATTTACCTAAGGCGGGCACACCCTTATCACTGAAGTATTTCTCTGGAAAGAGGCCTCTGATATAACTGATATTGAATACTGCAATACGTAGTAGGTTCCTTGTCTATTTTGAAGCAAATAAATCATGAGATACAGGAACTGATAAATAGCAAACAAAAACATTAAAGTAATGGTTCCCCATTTAGCCTCTAATGCTTCAATGTTAATCTATATCAAAATATTACACTTATATTATAACATTGGTGCTAACTTCGTGTTAATGGTGCACATTGCACAACAAAGTTTTGATGGTTTAAACAATATGAAATTAAACTCAGCCAAAATTTTAGCTATACATTTAGTTACTCTCACTTAAAGAGGGATTTCTCAGTTTGATGGACTCGTTTAAGGCAAGAGACATGCTATGACATTTGAGATCAGTTATTTCGGACTTGGTTTTAAATTTGAAGCAAACATTCTCCAAATTGTAGCATCCTTTACAACTAACTATGTAACCCTCTAAACTTCCTCAAATATTCAATAGTGCTTAAAGTCTATTCATATATCTTCTAAATGCAGGGAGTACTAAACATCATGCTTATCTGCACTTCCTAGTGTATATATACATATTTTACTTCACAGAGTTGCTAGTGAAATGGTTTTTAGCATATATTGTATGACATCTACTGTTTCATCTGCATTTACTCTCCTACATTCCAGAAATTAATCTACCTAATGAAAAACAGTAATACACAAAAAAACCTAAACTGAAATGGATAAAACTATCTATTATCATAAAATGTCATGTCAGTAAGTTGAAGTTGAGCTGAAAACACAATCTAAATCATCCTTTACTAATTGTACATCCCATAGAAGCTTGTTTCAGTCTATTTCGCTTTCCTTTTCTAGGTTAAGTCACTGTTTAGTTTACAGAGATCAAATCTAGCAAAATTATAACTACAAGCACAGGACGAATGCGTAGATTTGATTAAACGGAATATATTCAAAATAGAACAAGCTCAATAGGATCACATGAATGTATCGTAGCTACATGATGTCAGATAAGTAGCAATCCTTGCGTTTAAGCTAAACAGAACTAACGCTAATTACGACATACATAACTGAGAATACTGTGGACATGAATTCACTATAAATCATGAAATGTATCAGAATTTGTTGTTTCTACGCAAATAAAATCAGTACGAGTAAATCTAGGACAAAATGTGAGGCAAAACGATTACCAGGAGAAGATAATCCTGCTCGGTGATCTCCGATTCCTTCAATTTCTGTGCAACAACCTGAAAATCGATACAGAAGTGGAAAATCGAAAGTTAACGTATCGATAGTAGATCAAACTTTAAGAGAAGAAGATGCTTCTAAGCTCACCATTTTCAGAGTTCTGGAAGAGAGAATTTGAATTTTGGAAGGTGTGTGTGTGTGTGTGTGTGTGTGTGTGTGTGTGTGTGTGTGTGAAGAAAGAAGAATGAATGAAGTAGCGCGCGAGAAGACGACGTTAAATAGACTTAACCTTGGTTAAATAAGGGTTTAGCTGGGGTTAGTGTAACATGAAGACGACGTCGTGTATGGAACCGTTACACAATGCCGATAATAAAACGATTCTTTGTGGCAATTTAATTTCGTTAGTTTTATTTCTTCAATGCATTATATCAGTATGACCATTTTATTATCGAATTATTATTTTTAACTGTTAATTTGTATTATTTTTAATCCATTTAATAAATGAGTTAACTCGAGCACGACCCGTTTAATAAATAAGTTCACATATTAACCAGCTTAAGGGGTTTTTGAAAAGTTCCTATTTAGATTTTACTGGGTTATTTAAAGAGTGTTATAATTTAAAGTTTATATTTTATTTTATTTTTGTAATTTTTTCCCTTAGAGTGAAATTAGTTTTTTAGGTTAAAATCTTTACCACCTCTTCATTTTTAAAAACTTTATTTATTAGCTTTAACCACCCGTTTTTCAGTATGTTTATTTGCTTCTTATAATCTCAAGCTAAATATATAAGACCAAATTTGTTAAATGTGAACAAGATAAAAAAAATAAAACAATTAAAATGAGAGTAATTGATTGTCTAAATTATTACCAAACAACTAGTTCTTACTCATTCATAATGAACATTAAACAGGCCCACCCAAAATACGACACGATTTTAAGTTGAAATGATACTAATGAATACTCGGGTCTTAAGGTTGAAGAATACAACATTTAAATATGAAACTTATCAACTCATCAACCTGACATGATTAAACATGTTTATATCTAGTATCATTCTAAACCGAACCCTGAACAAAACTCAAACTTTTGGGCGAGTGATTAAAATCTAATTTCTTGCCAAAACGTCTTTTCACTAAACTAAAAGGAAAATACTAGTTATAGCTTAACGTTTTGGAGCAAGTTTTGCACAACCCTAAATCTAGGTGAACAGATTGAATAGGTTTGCATTAAACATGTAGATCTTCTAGATCATTTTTTTATAACTCTTTTTAAGAATGGCAAACACACTTATCTAATTCTACTCCTAAATTTAGACCATTATTCATTATAGAACTTAAACCCTTAACTTCATGTGCAGACACCACTATGTATACAACCGGATATCATTGGACTACAAGTCTATATTTTTTAATTGATTGCCCTAAGTTTTTTTTTATTAAAATATATTTAAAACGTGCATGGTTAAACTACAAAGTGTATTTAATTAATAAGTTTATCTCCAATGTTTATTCAACTTATTAAAAAAACCGCTAATTTATATTTATGTATTAAAAAATACATTTTTATTGACTTAATCACTCATAAAGGACAAAATAGGAAATTAGCTTTAAAATAATGTTATTTAGAGCAATTAAATTAACACATACCAAACCTGCAAGGTATAGCAAACTAATACAAATCAAAGTAAAAAAAACTAACTCTTTCACATGAAGGTTCCATTGTTTTTCTTCACCAATTCACTTTTGTTGATGATATTTGAAGCATATCATTCTTTTCAATGACTGCTCACCTTTCAAAGGGTTATGCGAACGGATAACCTGATGCAGCTATTCTCTCTCTGAGGTTAAACTTTTTGTCGATTAGGGGCCGTACGTCATCAACTCCAACCAAACTTTCTAAAAATGGCAACAAGGAAAGCAGTTCTTGATCTGTACGGTGATCATACCAGCTTTCTATCGGTATGCCATTGTCAACTTGAAATCCAAATGCCTGAAACAAAAGTAGTCAGGTTGTTATATGATGTTGGAGATTGAAATTTCAACCTACTTACTAATGAACGGTTAGATTTTGGTTATCATCTACCCCTCAAACGGGTCAAAATTTAAATAAAAAAAGAAATAGTTTAAACGGAAACAAGTCAAATGGGTTGAAAATCACCCAACATCAATTTTCAATGCTTAGTTAAAAGCCTCCTAAATCATTTTACTTTATGAAAAGTTTAGAAAATGTTTTTTGAGAAAACCCTATGGATTTTCACTGAATTCCCATTTTTTTTTTTTTTTTTTAAATAATTATAAAATTATAACGAGATGACCGTCACAATTACAAACTAATGGCAGGTAGACGGGCAACAAGCTGCGCCGCTACCCCCTTCTGAATAGCAAATCCTACTCTACTAAACACAAAGTTCCCCCCATAAATATATGCGGTGTTACTGCTGACCACCCGCTGAACCCGCTTAAGGAACCGCACCGCATCAGGGGCGAGAGCGCCAAATGTGTCAAAGGCAAACGGTACGAACACGTGCTGATTCACGAGGCAAGCTTTTTCGTGCTTAGCTACTTTACCCGCCTCTGCCTTGTTTATCGCCTGACCCGCCTTAAACCCATGATCTCTTATCCCAACTAGGGGGGACACACCTGTCAAATCAACACATGCGTGTTTCCCTCCTTCCCATCCAAAAACAAGAATGTCAGCGGGCCGAAGGGTTGATCTCCCATCTAATGGGTCGGTCAAGAAGTTCACCGGGGCTTCCTTTTTAGCCGAGATCCCTGCCCGCTTAAGGACATCAAAAAGCACATCTCGAACTAGGTCATGTCGGTATTTGAAGCCCGGTAATTCTCTGCAATGGACAGCATGCTCCCCAAAAGAATCCAAGCAAGCCTTCCGACAAACGGGACACGGGTCATCAACCGGGAAAAGGGGTACCATCAGCCGGTATTTGAGGATAGCCCGATATTCCACTGACGACATACATTGCCCTAAACCTTCGATGGGAACAACTGACAGGAAATCCTGAGCATGGGGGGCTCGCAAACACTCGAGCACGGCTCGCTGCCGCGGGGACAAAGCGAACTTCTCTTCAAATGTCTTGACAATTTCACTATATAAAGCATTCGCCAAAATTTTCTGGGCTTTAAGGGGGGCGGTGTCTTTAATATAGAAACCGTCAATATCAAGATCGGGAAGAGAACTATACAGAGTGTCCAACGCACCCCTGTAATCAGAGTCAAACAACCCACCACCACATTCTCGAAGAATGTGGTCTTGAAGAACCCAAGATTGGGCCCTTGAAGCCACAAAAGCGTAGGAAGAGGCGTTCCCAGCCGAGCAAATCCCAAGACCCCCAAAGCGGGTCGGGAGGGAAGCTAACCTCCATTGGAGGTCCCCAAAAAAGGCACCCCCACAAACAACAATGTCCTCAATCGTTTTCCGAAGACCTGTGTCAAAAACAGAGATGGCTTCCCCGACATAAGAAGGCTGACAAGTCCTGAGCCCAAACAGCAGTTTAGCAACCCCCATGCACGAACGAAGCAGGAGGAGTTCGCTCTGAGGGTTCCGAAGGCGTTTGAGGCATCCCATCAGGTCAACCGCACGTTTGGCTCTTTTGAGGGCCAAACCACTAATAAACTCCCCATCTCTGCTGACAGCACCACCTAAGAGTTTCACCCCATGCACCGGCCTACCAATTTCCCGCGGAAATAAGCTCTCTCGAGTCTTCACCCCATCGCATGTAGGCCAAAAAACTTCAGTTTTTTTTATGTTGACAAGGAGGCCCAAAGAGGGGCCCTCCACTCTAATGATGTCTAAAGCCTTGGCAACCTGAGTAGCATCTCCAATAAGGGTCCCATCATCCAGGTACCATGCGTGGAAAAGAAGCTTGCAGCAATCTCTGATCCGGAGGACAAAGGGGTGTAAAACAAGGGCAAAAATGAGAGGCCCTAAGGGATCCCCCTGCTGAACCCCCGTGGAGGACCAAATATAATCATTCCCCACATAAAGTCTAGCTGGCTGGCCATATAAGAAATCAACCCAAGCAGAGATAGATGGACACATTTTCCTCACCTCATTTAAAAGAGCAGTTCTATCCACAAGATTAAAGGCATTCGAGAAATCGACGGTAAGCATAGCCAGCGACCCGTATCGGTGGTGCGCATTCACGAACCTGTTCGCACTATGAAGAACCGCCTCAGCCCCGTTTGGAACCCCGACCCCAAACTGGAAGTCGCCAAGGTATTTGGCTATATCCCTCCCCACCCCCTTCATAGCAACCTTGGAGACTACTCTCCTCCAGATTGAACCCACTGCAATAGGCCGGATCCCATTATCGGGCTTGATAAAACTCGTATCCTCGGTTTTATTTTTATCAGGCCCTTTCTTAAAACCCTCACAACCTTCCTTCACAGGCTGAGCAAACAAAGACTGAATGAGAGTGTCAAACCCCTCTCGGTCACCCCATTGAGCCAGCGCCCTATGTTTAAGACATTATTTTTGAGAAAACCCTATGTTTGAGAGGCTATTTCAAAAAAAATAAGAAAATATGTTGGTTATTTATGATGCATTAACTTATTATAAAAGATGGACAAAATAAGTAGAAATTTTTTTGTGACAAGCCGATTGACGCGCCCATTTTACACCTTTAGATGAGGGTATGTAACAAGATATGGGTTGACTAGCAGTCAACTAAACTAGGCTTGGTAATATTCCATTTGGTTGATGCTTCACTCCCATTTATTATGGGGCCAGAAGAATAGGCAAATTGAATAAAGGATAACAAACATTGGGGTAAAAGACCTTATATGCACTCAGAAAAGGCCCAGATATTCAAAAACTTTTCATGTAAGATAACCTTTTAAGTCATTTAGTTTTCAGGGGCCATGTCAGAAAAAAGTCAACATGGTCAATGTTACAGACATGTCAGCATCACTTAGACCAGGTAACCAGGTCAAATTAGAAATTACCTTAAGGTTTTTAATAATAACTTTTTATCAAAAATGTTGGAAGATAGCTCACCTTTTACTTGTAAAAAAATTAAGACGATTATACATAAAAGTTAAGACGAAACTCGTTACTTTTTTATGCAATTTGCCTGTATCCAAGAATATTTTAGTAAGGTCAAACATCTTACTTAAAATATATTCCAAAACTATTTTTTCAATTTTCATGAAAAAGCAGACATAATATAAATCAAGAAAGTTAAATACCTGTGGAGAGTTATCAATCATGACAACACGTGCTAAATCGCGACCAAGGACAGATAAATCTTTGAGGTAATTTCCTTCTAGAAAAACGCAGGATTCACGATAAACACGATGCCTAAATACTTTCTTTTTCGGATCCAAAACATTCAGAAGCTGTTCAGCATATATGCTTTGGCTGGCTGTAAAAATAATAACTTCAAAAAGACCAGCCACCCTTTCCATAAATTCTTTAAGGTAAGGCCGACAACGAACATAGACGGTGTGATCTTCAAGGTTAAAGTTGACAGAAAATGTGAAATCTGCATCTTCACATGGTTCAAGTGTGGAGTGCACCAAAGTCTCTGACAAAAAAATAGAGCCAACTCAATGGATTGTGTAAAGTAGCAATATATCTAGAGGTGGCATAACGGGCGCTTTGAGTAAAAACTAATAAGTCAAAACAGAACGGGTCAGACAACCCACCAAACATTTTATTTATATATTGTAAATAATTAATGTATTATATATGATTACAAAAACTAGACTATGAGAATAGTAAAATAGCAATAAAATAATTTAGACATTGTAAGCATATAAAAAATTTGGGGAAATCATGTGCTACTAGGACTAGGAGCACACATGATGTGTGCAGCCAAGAGTAAAATGAAGTGGTGTTTATGTACGTGTATAAAATTTGAGAGCAACGTATGTAAAAAAAATTAAGCCGTAGCTGCATCATTTGCGCGGCTAGCAACACGTATGACTTCCCCTTTTGAATACATGTTTAGGCAACTTTTGACCAGTGTGACCCATTTAACCCCCTTCATTTTTAGCTAACTTTCTAATTTGACCTGTTTAACCAGTCATCAACAAAATACAAAATTAGGCCTCTAGGAACAACAAAGTCTTTTAACTAAAGAAAACAGAAGTTGAGAGTACTAAGTCAGCAGTATGAACGTCACACAAACAAATTATTTAGAGGCTAGCAAAATGGCTGCGCAAGCAAGTTGGTAACGGGCAAAAACAGACTCACGTCAAGATAGGCAATTTTTTCCAGATTAGGTCAACCCCGGACATTTTTCGCTAAACAATTTGTTTTTGGTAAAACTGAGTGGCATACTTCATCCCGAAACTAATATCATTTCAAAAATAATCTCACTTTTTGAATAGAACTGTTTAGGAAATTTTTATTAGCACTATACAAATATTTAAATAATAATAGTGGCACACTTCGGTCGACTTTCAACCCATTTCCTTTTAAAGTTCTTTTTTTACTTTGCCCATTGACCCATTAGAGATAAAAACATAACCCAAAAGACTCATTCATAAGTAAATGGGTCGCAATTGTTAGTTTATGAAGTTTCTCTGGTAATAGTATATAAAAAAAATGCAGAACAAGCAAGAAGTCAAGAAAAATACTAACCATCCAAGTCTAAAACAAGAGTAGTTGATGGGCAACTCCGCGTCTGTTTCGGTAGTAGCACTGGCCTAAAAGATGGGACCACTGATGCTAATTCTGGCAAGTTTTTAATAAAAAAATAGGGATCAAATTCATCAAACTCTTCACATTCATTATCATCCATTTGAATATCAGATGATGCATGATCATGATCATCTTCATCAAGACATTCTAACTTTGAGTCTTTCATGCATTGGTATATGGCTGAAACTTCACTTGACAGACCACATCGTATATCTGTATCACAAGAAAAGATAGCAACATAATATACAACAAAAAAGTATATCCACATGTTATTTAATTCATTTCCGTTCATATATATAACCAGCTTATAAAACATTTATTAAATTCTATAGCAACTGTTGGAATTAAAAAAATTGCACGCATGCAAGACTAAACAGATAAGCACAAAACCAAACTGACATGTGTACACAAACTGATTTACAAGAGGTGGAAAAATAAGAAGTTTCAGGTGGGCTAACGGGTCAAAATGAGAAATTTTTGTATGGTGTCAGGTTAGATTGTTGTGTCAGATGCAACTACATATATAAAATTATTACAATAATAAACTAGTTTTATGCATGTTCTGCGTATAGAATACAATTTAGGTGACTTTTGACATGTTCAGCCCATTTGACCAATTCTTTTTTAATTTGGTCCAGTTGACCCGTTAGAGACACGATAAATCAATTTCGTTGTTAATTTATAATCAAAATAAGAATCTAATTATTTACCTTCATCTGCAATTTCTCCTTCAACATCTCTGGAAATATGGAAGGTGGGAGAAAAAATGGTTCCATTCACAAAAGAATCGGTTACATTACACCGCTACATAAAATAAAAATGTATTTGTAAGAACCATAATTTCAAGAAGTGACCTTCGTATAATTATTATAATAATAATAAGAAGAAGAGGAATTATTACTATAATTACTATTATAATAATAATATCACTATTCTATTGCAGATTAGAAGATTGTTATTATATCAAAATATGTCATTCCAAAACTCAAACTTTTATCAAATTAAACAAACTAGAACCTTCAGAAACATCATGCCCTCTCATTAAGCCTTCCATAGTATGCAATATACATCTCTAGAAAAGATAGTAGCTTATAGACGTTGCAGTTATAATATTATTTTCAGTCAATGTTGTAAAAATCGCTAGACGCTAGTCGGGCGGTGGGGTAGGGCCTAGGCCTAGGCGGGATTAATAGGGGCCTAGGCGGGATTAATCGGATTGGAATTTTTATATGTAATTTTCAGTTTTTTATATATATACACACATTTTTTGTGACATCCGGCATTTTCAGGTTAACTCCGTTAACTCAAACCTCGTTAGTTCAAACATTTTTCATTACAAACTCAGTTATCTCAGTTAGTCGCACGTACATTGCATTTAATTAGGATTAATTAAATGTGTCAGTTAGTTCGCACACATCGGATCGCACTCGAGTCTAACCCGGAACGTTGGTGATTAATCGAACATTAATATTACGAACATTAATAATTTATATTTTATATAAATTGCGAGTTTATATAATCTTATGTGATTACGTGAATTATGTGAATATTATTGTTTCCGTACGTGTTTATCGTGTGTAAAGCGTAGTTAGTATTTTTATAAAAGTTAATAGTTTTATAAAAATAAAAGTCGAATGTTGGTATTATTAATTAAATGGTTAGTTAATTAATTAGACTTATGGACCTTTAAGAAGCCCGTAGCCCAACTAAAAACTCATTAAGGATTAGATAAGGATAAAGTTTTAAAAAAAAAATTTAAACATAAACCCTAACCACCACCCCTCATTATCGTCGACCTCACCCCCACTCCCCTAAGTCGACCGAAACAAGAAAGTAGCCAAGGAGCCTCCGTTCGATCTCCGATCTCGCAATTGAACACGTATTTGGACTCCTCTCGACATTCCTAACGTTTCTACGTAAGTCGTTTCGTTTAAATCCGTCACCTTTCATTATTATTTTTGAGATTGAAACCCTAGATTATCCAAACATAATGATTTTGAAATATGATAATGGATTCATTAATTGTTTGATGCTATTGAATTTTATTGATGATTTGATGAACGTTTATGAAACCCTAGTTGTCATAAGATGTGAAAATAGAATATGTTTGATTATGTGATGTTTAGAAATCGCATGTTAGACGTGAATAATGATTAATATTGTTGAAATTATATTAGTTGAAAGATTTGTGATTGGTTTGACATGTTAATTTTGTGATTTGAGCGTGTAAAATGGTCGAGTTACTAAAATAGGAAACTTTTTATAAATTCTATTTTGCATGCTAGACGTGATTAGGATGATGTGATAATAGTTATGAGCTACTTGATACATGGTTAGATGAATTGTGAAATCAGATTTTGAATACATAACCCGGTTTTACCAACTTTCCAATTAAGGAAACTTTAATTGTCAAAAGTGGTTAGAACTTGCTAATTAGACATGCATGATGTGGTTTAATGATTGGTACATGTTAGTTAAGATACAATAACCTGTTGTAACGTGTTAGGTGTTTGAAATCACGCATGCTAGTCATAGGTTACTAAAGATGGAAACTTTACTTGGAACTGTGATATACATGTTGAGTTCTATGCAATGGTTATGTGATATGATGATCTTGAACATGTTATAGTAGTTTTACAAGCATATTAACAATGATAATTTCACGAGACACAAATCCCGAACATACTTTCTATTTATAGAAACCTGCTATTTATAGAAACCTGCTATTTATAGAAACCTGCTATTTTTGGAAACTTTCTATTTTTGGAAACTTTCTACTTTTGGAAATCATGCTTGTTTGATTAGAACAATTAGGATTTGTTGCTAAGTGTTACAGCATGATCATTTGTGTATAATATAGAAGTATTATACTGAACAAACGTTAAATCATTAATCGGGTCACCAACGGGTCGTCGGGTCAATCTTGGTCAAACATGAGTCAAACTTGTAAACTCTTTTCAAACACTTAAACAATGGGATTGTTTGGATACTTAGGGTTTGTATCAACTTGCACGAACATATACTTATAAACCGGTGTTTATAGGTGGCAGTTAGTCGTCAAGCATTTTAGATTCGTTTTCTTACGCACATACTCTAAGGTGAGTTTCACGGCCCCTTTTCTTACGTTTTAAACTTGGGGGAGAAAACATGGGTACGAACAGTTAGATATTACGTTTCTTTTATATCACTTGTGTACTAAGAGCAAACATATCACGAAAGTCCTTACTTATCGAACCGTTAGTATATGGGTTAGCGAGGAAATCTTGAGTAGTACTACTGGGCACTGACAAGCCCCACCCGCGTTAGTCGCGCTAACACGACAGGTAGTCGAACGGGTGTAACATTTACCTAAACATTTACCATTGATTGTGATAGTCATGGTGGAAGGCAGTTCAAACATACAGACAGTCAGCTTCGGTGTCGAAACGCTTTAGTAACATGTACTAGGTTAGCTACCTATGATATAATTGAATATGGTATTATCTAGTAAGCTTTACAAACATATAAACCTGTGAACTCACCAACCTAGTGTTGACACGTTTTAGCATGTTTTCTCAGGTAATTAAGGTATAAGCACGAGCTAAGGCATGCATGCATTCGAAGTCTATCATTTTCAAACTCAAGGATTATTTATTTTATTTATCGTTGAATTGTTTATCTTTGGCGCGACTGTTTTGGCGCATGCTTCTCATCTAACTTTTCGCTTCCGCAAGTCTTACATTAAATCAGTATTTTCATTACTAGTGTTGCATCGTGACTATGAGCAATACTAGTGGTTTTTATTAAACTCATATAGACTCGTTCAACGTAACTAATGACTGAGATCCTGTTATGTCACGCCCCTAACGGTAAAACTCCGTTGGTGGATTTTGGGGGTGTGACATTTTTATATGTAATTTTTATAAAAATGTTAATTTTTAAACCACACCAAAGGTTTTCGCCGGAAGTTGGCCGGAAATTTCAGGTTTTCGCCGGAATCTGGCCGCCTAGGCGCGACCGTCTAGCGATTTTTGGACCGACTAGGTCAAAATTACTCCTTACCCGACCGCCTAGCGATTAATCGGCGCCTAGGCGCGATTTTTACAACACTGTTTTCAGTTTTGTTTGATGTTGATACTATTAGCCGATTATATTAGCTGTCCCTTTTATAGTCATTTATTGTATTTATTTAAAGTATATTAGCTGTAATTATCCCTTCCTAGAATAGCTCTATTAGTTAGGGTTTCCTTGTGTATATATGTTTTCCCATTTCTGAATAATACGCACTCAATCTTTCAACCATTTACACATACTTCATATGAAGTTATATAGTTAGAAGCCTAAATGTTGGTGTTATATGCTTAATGCTTCCTCATCTCATGAACTTCTAGACTTCTAGTTAAAAATGAGTAAAAGATGATGACCATAAGAAAAGGTTTACAAACTTAAATTTCAAAATAGATTGCAATAACATTAATAATAGCATCAAGTATACTGTTTCCCTTCTCTTAGAATCATTTTCTTAAAATAAGCACTTTTTTTGGTGACAATGTATGTCTTGTTTCCAAATCAAGAAACAATTGATGCAACGTTAATGAAATTTAAAATAAAAAGGAAAAAGAATGACATAAATGTATATATAAGATTACCTCAGAATCCGCAGACATGCTGACTGCAAGATAAGAATCAGTGTCCGAACATATTGTAGCATTTAAATCAGTCAAATCAACATTTTCCTTGCTGTTCCTTGTACAGGTGGCTGCCGCTGATTACAATGGTATAGACATAGCAATATGACAAACAAATTTTTGATCCCCAAAGTGAAAGAAAAGATGAAATATTCCCAAGATGAAACATCAATTATTTGCATGATCAACTAATTTACCCTGTATAAACACGGTTAAGATCCATGACTGCCAATTTAAAGCATACTATTTGCAGCAGCATAACTTCATTATCACTGATAATGTGACGTTAAACAATAACGATGACAATCAGTTGTAATAAAACATGCTGCAGAAGATGGTGCTTTTGGATGTGCTTATGCTATTAAAAGTTCTGATAATCAGTTAATAAGTTGCTTGAGAGTGCAAATTCTAGTTGTTCTATGAAATAGTAGATAAACAGTCGAAATATATACTTCTATATTGTCATAGTATTGAAAGTTAAAATATGACAGCTAATTTTTTTATAAATTACAAGTATAATTTAATTTAAACTATTTGTCAACAATTCTTTAAAATCATCATCATATGTAAATCCAATAATTACAGTACTCAAAAAAAAAAATAGGATTATTAGCAAAGGAAATGTGGGCAATAAAGAGGGGTAAAGAAGTAATTATACTATTTTTGAATAGTCAAATTTACTGCAGCACATATGAAAATGATTATTTAACCACTAAATAACCAGATAACCGTAATCAGGCACTTTCTCCAAACACTAAAAACTTATTATTACGACCTTAGATCAAAATAATCAGATAATCAGTTGTATAAAGCATGTCCAAAATCCAAATACCTCCTAAATGATGGCATAAAACCACAGATTAAGATAACCAACTTACCAGGTTTTTGTTTTCTAGCAGAAGATGTAATTATCTGAGATACTTTGTTCTCTTGGTTGTTAACATCTTCCGAGACCTTCTTCTGATTTCTTGAAACTTTTGGACTCCCAATTGCTTTAGAAGAGTTTCTTCCCATTGCTACTTTCTTTGTTTGCATCTCAAAATTGGAGAAAATCAAGGTCTATATGCTTATCAACTTCAAATTTTTGGTAGATACGTTTACAAGTTGTGATCTACCAAATTATCTGAACATCACTAAGTTTCCTACATTAAGTTTTAAGACAAATTAGCTGTAATTAAGTTTTAATACAATTATACATATCATTCTTGTGTTCTCCTAATCTTGCGTTCCGCTACAAGTAGTTTTGAATCGCTACAAACATCAGAGATAAGGTTGAACTTAGTAAAGACTATGCGTCGCATCGGAAGCAATAGTGTCATAACCCTAAAATTCATTAAGGCACATGCCTATATTTTAAGGAAGCAAGAACAAGAATGAGCACAAAAACGAGTGAAACCGGTTTGTAACCGACTGAAACCAGTTTGCAACCCTATAGACTGAAACCGGTTTAACCCAACCGAACTGGTCAAACCCCCCTCTCAAACCGTTTACTTTTTTTGGCCAAAACCAAACCGGTTTGGTTTGAAAAACAGATTTTTGCACCTATTTTCCAGAGTATATGTAACATGAATCATAACTCAAAGCCCTATAGTGACTAGTAAACTTCAAATCATTAACAATTAAACCGTACAAATAATCAAAACAGCCCTAATTTAACAAGCAAGAACAAAACACCGATTTCCAAACCCTAATTTCACCAAATAACAGCAGCAACACATAAAAGCAGCTAATTTGAGCAATTTACATCCTCAAACCATCATACCTGATTCGAAATCGCAGCTCCGTAACACTTCAGCCAGTCCAAAGAAAAAAAACAGTGCAAGAAATCGAAATGAAATTGTTCGAATCTGATTACCATGTGACGATAAAAAATTACAAATTTTCCCTCCAAAGAAAGAGAGGGAAAATTAAGAGGAACGAAAATTTCGGTCTGATAAAAAGATTTTTTGGGGAAATTATTATTTACGCTTTAAAATCTATAAATTTCAAAGAAATAGTCGTGATTAACACGCTCAGGGGGCAGGTGTGGGCAGTACCCCTACTCGCATAAGAGACGCGTGTTAGTGAAGTATGCTTTAGTGCAATGTTTTAAAAACCGGTTTAAATCGACCGGTAATACCGGTTAAACTGGGTCTCGGCCACTAACTCGATAAGTTTGAGCCCGGTAAATTGAAAAACCGGTATGTTAGTTGAACCGTCGGTATTACCGGTTATACCGGGTTATACCGTTGTACCGGTTTTAGTTACAAGTAAAATTTTATGTTTAAACTTAAAAAAAATTTGTTTAAAAACATTTAAGCGATAAAACTACTTATTTAATATTGTAGGAAACGAAAATGATTATGCTCTTGTTGATAAGCATGACGTTGATGGTGAATTTTTATCTTTTAAGCAATAATGAAATTAATACATTCAACACTCCAATGGCATAAAACAATTATACACTTTTATTTAAAAAAAAACTTTATTGAAAAATTGAGTGTTTTTGGATTATCTTTTGATTATGATTAAGGATTAACTTTTGGATTAATTTTTATCATAAAATTATGTATTTTTTGATTATTTTTTAGTTAGAGTTGTATTTTTATTAAATTATAGGTTTACTAGTTAACCCGGTTGAACCACCCGATACAACTCGATACAACCGTTTGAACAATTTCCAAGCCTAATCCGGTACAATTTTAAAACCGGTTTTTAAAACATTACTATAGTGTAGAGTGTTTAACACGCTCAGCTGGCAAGTGTGTTTTAGGCGCGTGGGACGTGAGAGTTTTCGGGATTTTAAATTTCTGCCATTATGTTCTCTTTCCTGAATTTGAGTTACTGTGTACCTTAAAAATATACTTATGTTTTTATACAAATTTTTATATTTTTTTTCGGAAGAGTATACAAATTTATATATATGACCTTTTAATAAACAATGAATCAAATCTCGAGCACTCAATTAATCGAATCAGATTATTCAAATTTTAAAATTTTAAAGGTGAATTCGAATTGAACTTTGAGTTTTTTTTAATCCAATTTAAATACTTAACATATCCAAAACATCAGAAACTATATTCAAAGTGGTGACATTCAAATTACAAGTTCATAGCAATTGACAAAAAGATTATAAACTAACAACCAAAAAAATCAACTTCCAATCGAAACTGAGACAACGAGACGACAAGATGCACGGGTGGCAATTGTGCGACTGCTGTTAAAAAGTTAGGATTCATGGCTTCATTGATGACGATTGTGCGATACATAGGGATTTAGTCAGTGATTTAGGGCCATTGGTTTTAGGTTGTCATATTCAATAAACATACCGTGTTCGGTTTGACGCTTTTAACCCGTTTAATTAAACAGGTCGACCCACCTACCCGTGTACGACCTGTTAAACCTATCTATTACAAGCCACCAACCCGTTTATGACATGTTTAGTCGTTTACAACTTGACTACAACCCACCAACCCATTTACAACATGTTACTCGTTTAGGCAATTGGGTTATACGGGTCATGTTCGGGTTGCGTGATTTTAAGTGTCTCCGGTTTAGGGTTGATATCTTTGATAAGAATAAATATACTAGCCGACGCAATTGCCACCCCTACTTTTAATATGATGTCGAGGAATCAATGTATGTATGTGGACTGTGGACTGTGCTCTACCCTGTGGGGAAATCATTGTGAACTCTGGACATAATATCTAGATTTACATGGTTACCCTTAATAAAGAAGACGATAAGATGGTATATCTTCAATCTTGAAAACATCATCCATAAGAAGCTCTTCTTCCAGTTGGGCCCGAGTTGATTTTAATACATCCTGTGTGAAATTTAAATCCAAAAAGTTTGCATCAAAGGAGGCGGTTTTGACCCGTTCACTTATTAGTTGTAGAACTAAAGAAAAAAAGTAGAAAGGAAGAATGTCAAATGGTTCAAACTCGTCGAAAGTTGATCAAAGTGTATTTCTAATGCATAAAAACTTGCTAAATTATCTTTTGTAAAGCTTTTAGCCTTGATCATGAAAAAATGACTCATTTGATTATTATTAAAAATTTATTAAGAATACAAAAAATGACTTTCTTTTATAAAAAATAAAGTCATAAAGTTCAGATATTTGGATCCAAGGTGTTTGGGGCCAACCCGGCCAGTACAAATGACCCGTTTTGACACGTTCCACCTCTAATGATAACTGACAAATATGTAACTCTAGTTCTGGAATTTAATAAACAATGAAGCATTGCAATTTAATGGGCCATCCAAAACAGGAAGGAGCCCAATTCATATAGTACATGGGGGGTGTTTGGGATTGCTTGTTAAAACTATTTATCTGTTTATCGTGTTTTGATACGTCAACAAGCTAATTTGAGAGTGTTTGGGATTGCTTTTTTTCAAATTGTTTATTTGATTATTTGGGAGTGAAGTAAGCTGTTATGGATAAGTAGTTTGAAGTTGCTTATTTCAAACAACAATGAACAGATAAGTAGTTTATAAGACCAATCCCAAACACCCCCTAATTATACCCAATCTGTTCATTACGACATACACAAAAGTTAGGTTGACTTCAAGGTCAGACAAATAATTTCAACTACAAAGTTTGATGAGTTTGTTCCATTTTCTTTTTCGAAATGTGATGCCTATATGGAACTCTATAAGTATAATCAACAGGAAAACTGATGATTTCAGCTTTATAAAAAAATTTATATTGTTATAATTCGAAAGTGAAAAATCATAAGTTTGACCTCAAGAGTCAAAAACATAAACAAACTGAAAATAGAGACAAATATATATGGTCAATCTGGACAAATTGCTGGTGTTGACTTACATTGAACTCCATGTAGCTTGCCTTTTTCTCGACCCATTTTTTGTCCATAATGACAAATGCAATACAATAAAGAAGATCAAATGCCCACTCGTTCTCTGAAAATAAATTAGATTCTGAAGTTAGTTTATAAGAAGTGGAAAAAAAGGGTTAGCAAGTCAACCCGGCCCGACCCGCTTTGTACCAGACTAAAAAATGACCCCGTTTAACCCCAACCCGTTTTGACTCCCTGGCCAACCCACAACATATAGCAAAATATAATGGTAGCTTTCTAAAGGGTTTTCTTTTATATAGTATACGAAATATTGTGTGTGAAAACTTTCAACAACTGAAATATGAATTGAACATCTTTACCTGACAACATATGTACAAAAACAGCACTCACGAGTGTCCGAGGTTTATCTGAAATATTAACACTATTTAGCTAGCCAATAATCTTTGAAAATATTAAAGTTGCATATCTGGTGTAAAATGTGATGCAAATCATCATTAAATGAGAAAAAGGAAGAACACACACACACCGTCCCTAGTGTATGCATCAAAACACCAAAATGGTGTAAAATCTGTTGCAAATCACCTCCAATCAAGACACCAATATGGTGAAAAATTTTGGTGCGACACTATTCATCATGCCAAATTTTCATACGTCATATTTTTTTAACATTCGACACAAAATGTGAAAGTTTAGTTGTAAAATAAACAACTATAACAATAATCTCATTGTAACACTTGAAATGGCTCAAATCAGTACCATATTTAATATGATTTTTTAGTTTTTATTGTTCGCTTCTAATCGTTATTAATAAGTACATAAAATAATTGATCTTTAAAATAATCTCTCTGCTCTAATAAACAAGGAACTGATGATATCAGCAAATTCTCAAACTGATAAGATATCACACTGTGATCACCCATTTCATAAGATGACATTATTAATCTGTAATTTAATAATTACTTATTTAAATCAATATTAAACTTCCCTCACATTTTCTTTCCTTACATAACCAATTTTATTTTCAACAGCACTTTTTCTATGAAGTAGTTACCAAAAAACGTATCATTTATACCATTTTATCTTCTCATGTCACATTCTCATTCTTTCATCAATATATATATATTTTTAATTTATATCATCATGTCTATTGTTATTTTTATATTTTTTTAGGTTTCTAACAATTAGCTTAATGTATTTTTATTACAAGTTTTTATTGAATCTGGCCGTATAACACACAGGGCTATGCTCTAATTAAGTTAAAACAAAATTTAAAGTAATTAATTTTTTTAGTTTTATAACTAAAATAAATTAAATGAGATAAATTAAAGTGTAACCTAAATTATCTAGTATGAAAACTTCTTGTAAAATTTTGGTGTAGAAGAAATCTGATGTAAATGTTAGTTCGGAACTTCGGATTCAAATAATGTGCTCCTTTTACACCAAAGTGATGAAAATGTCTAATGCATACATTGGAGATGTTCTAATGTGCACGTGGAAATTGAATGTTACAAAAGTCGAAGAAAATATGTGGTTTTACTTACTAGCATTTAGATCAAGCATCTTCATGAGCATAAATGTAATATTTAAACCGGCTACAGCAAATGGATATTCCCATGCAGCTTCTTTAGACCCTTGTTTTCTTATTAAACACTGGAAAGATATCTGCAGTTCAACATATAGTATAAGGTTTGAATAATTGTCAAAGTTGCCGACCCAAATGTATCATCAACTTAGATGTGACACTTTCGATCCATTCACTTATGAAGGAGTTAATTAATGTTATGTTTTATCTATAACAGGGCAAATGGGTCAGGCGGGTAAAACATGTCGAAAGTGGAGACACCCTAAGTGTACTTTGTATGCATAAAACATCCTAAATGAATAATACATAAGGCAATTGTTGAAAAACCCCTACGCATTTTCGCTGAATTCGCACATGAGGCCTTGGGCAATATTTTGTAATGATTATATCCTTGAACTTTTAGAACTTAATGAAAAGGTCCGTTTTATAATGAAAAGGACCTTCGTTATTTTTCTAAAAGTTGGAAGATTTGATCTGCAAAAACGGTCTTTGTTGAAAATAACATCTACGGATTTTATTGATAACTTTTTAAAAGTTAAGGGATTAGATCATTTAAAACTGAAGTCTATAGACTTGTAACAGATTCAGTGAAATTCAATAGGGTTTTTCGACAATTGCCGTAAATCATTTTATTCAAAAAAAAAATCAATTACGAGGTGAATAATATGGGTTTTGTAATCATATTTGAAACACCAACTATTTGTAGAAAAAGGACAAAAAGTGGTTAGACCCGTACAAAAAACATTATCCATTTCCCGAACTTATTTTGACCCATAGTCCAACCCGCCCATTTTGCCGCCTCTAGTTAACTACTTGTGACGTTATAAGCTACTTGCTAATGTGTATCTGTCACCAATGACAAGAATTTTTGGTTTAAGTAGTCAGGATCTAAAATCTTACAGAAAATGTCTTGGCAAAAAATAGCAAGTTCTCCAAGGAGATGAATCCAGCTCCCCTAAATATCAACAAAATTAGCAAAATATTGAGGGAATTCCACAACTTCCATCAGTTAACTCAGGACATAGCAAGTAAATTAATAAAATAAAATCACCTAAAATCTGTTGATGGATCTTTTCCCTGCCAACCCATCTTTTTCCACTGATCTGATATTAAGCCATCTAGCTCTTGATCCGGGAATGTGGATGACCATAAAACCCTCAAAGCCTCCTGTCCTCTTACATTAATGTTATTAGTAACTCAAAACTTATCATTAAGCAATTTAGTAACAACACTTCAGAAATGCCATCATGTTCAAATCTTGAATTCTTTTGTCAACATTAAGCAGGCATTTAGAGGTGGCAAAATGAGTGGATCTAGCAGTTTGGATAACGGGTTACACTGACTCAAGTCAAAACTGGTCATTTTATGTGTGCCCACCAACACTTTCTTGTCCATTTTTAATAAATTTAATAAATAATTAATATATTAAATATGATTACAAAAACTACATCATTAAATAATAGTATAATTTCTTTTTGGATACAACGATTTGGAATGACATAAGCATTTGCATACACATAGGGATATGTTTAACCTGTTCGACACATTTCATTTTTTATTTTTAAATTTTATATGTTTGACCCATTATCAGTAAAATACAATCCGAATGGACCCATTTCCATGAAAATGGTTTAAACTTGCCACCTTTGAATTTGCATTACTACTAAAAGGTGAATCAAAGTGAGTGATTTTTGCATTTAAATTACCTGATGTTCAAGCAGGGTAGGATCAAAATAAACTTTTGTCCGGTTTTTCAGCCTTCTTAGTCTCTCCTCCTGTAAAATCAAGATGTATTGATCATGTAGGCTTAAGAAAGCATCTATTTGCTGTCATGCGTAACATGCTTACACACATCATTGATCTAAAATGTCCATATCATGATGAAAAATAGCTAACTAACAAGTAATAAAACTAAAAGGCAACCCAAAATTTAAGTTTACTTTTGTAAATAACTATCTAACAAATAATAAAACTAAAATGTCCATACACAACAAACACAAGACAACCCAAAATTTAAGTTTACTTTTGTAAATAACTAACTAACAAATAATAAAACTAAAAGGCATTCAACATTTCACCGTGGATGTGTTTCAACCTAAACCCGTTTTGACATGTTACCCAACCCGCCCATGTTGCCACCTCTACTATTTGGTGAGTCATAATAATCTGTAAACTTGATCAATAGTCCCCTGGCTGAGCAGTATTCAGGGCGGCCCCCATCAACCAAGAGGTTGCGGGTCAAAGTCCCAGTTAGGACTAGTGTGTGTGTGAGAGAGTGTTTGTTGTTCAAAAATATATAATAAGAATAACAAAGATTAGAACAACAACAATAGTAATAATAATAATAATCTGCAAACTTGCCTGAGGAGCACTTACATTCACACATATCCGTGCATAATTTCCCTTCTTTTTGAAGCACACACAAGGTAGGCCCTTCCTCATCCACGTAGAACCACCAGAAGTTGCAGGGTCTGCGTTAAACTAGTTAGAATTCGGTCCATACAAACAGTAACACCAATTACAAGAATAAAATCAGCACAGATATATTAATGCACTTGACAAAGGGGAAAACTACTTTCATACGTCATAACCATCTTGTACTTAGATATATCCTAAACAAACACTGTGTTTGCAAAACATGAACATTATTATCCAACATTTGCGGAGTATAATGGTTTGTTGAAAGCTAAATCAAGTATAATGGCTAAAAGTTTTCATATTTCCCATGTACAGGGATTTTTCCAACCACGATGGTTTTTTAATACAAGGTGTCAAGTGTTCTTTATTTCACCATGTATAGTCGAACTCCAGGTTAATCACTTAGTATCAGATGCTTGAATATCTTTGGCACTTTTAAGGTATATTTCCCTTGTACATATACCATGAATATCCCCATCTCTACAGATGCTCAACTACCTATGTGAATTGTATGGTACCTTTATCCCTAACCTTTAGTGTCCATCCTAGAATAAGATCCCTTCATAAGTCACTACAACAAGCATCATTTCATTTTTGGATGAAACTATGAAAGTAATGTATTACTTCTTCACGGTCAAATGAACAAAATTCAGACCAAAAATTATTTCCCAGGAGATAGAAATAGCACGAGTCATTAAGTTATCTGAAGTCAACCTAAAGACAACGTGAATCCCTTATCAATGGATTAAAAGTGCACTAGTAATTCATACACAAGAATAAATGAGATACTCAGAACTGTTTGAATTATCAATAGATCAAGTGAGCCATATAATGCACTTCTAAAATGAAAGAGAGGTTCTATAGAACACAATATGACCTGTTATAAATTATGGGTGTATAACGTTGTGCCACCAAAATGCGGCATGCGTACAATATTTATGTAGTAAATAGGCAAACATTGATATATATTATTCGTCATACATATAGATAGGATTGCGATGTGCAAATGATAATATACAAGAAGGTTAGAGTTGCAGTGGTTAAGGAGAAACCGACATAACTGTGTTTGAGGTTTGTCAACTTCAACGTGGACCTTTAAATGCACCTATTAGAAACAGGTGCAATCAGTGGACCCACGGTTTTTCAACTAGGGTTGGCATTAACATAACAAAAAAATTAGGGGATGCGCTACAATAACATATTTTTATTCTTTATTACTTTTGCTACCACGTAACACTACAAACTACAAACAAATATTCAGAGTCAGCCCATGGAGTTAGGAGAGTAAAGGTCAACCATGGATGACACAGAGGAAAACTGTAAACATATATTGTTAACGAGTGGCGTATAGCAATACCCAATCGGCAAAACAGATATTTATGTAGACTATTGGATTGTGCCATTTTATAGTTTGTTTTGATTGATACTGTTCCATCTTTGTTTAGCAATTTTCAAATCATTCTGCTTTTGAAGTTAATGCAGATACCATTAGTGATCGATAACGTGCCAGAATAACTAACATTCCACACAACTTATAAGAAAATTTTATACCTAATAATAAGTAACTGGTTGCGTCACTGTGAGCTCAGTATTCCTTTTACCACTTTTTTTTAAAGATTATTTAATATTTCATTTATTCAACTATTTAATATTTTCTCTAACTATTTAATATTTCTTTTTTCAACTACTTCCTTAGTTTTTTCAGCTTATTACTAACTATTTAATATTTTATTAATTAAACGCGCGTAAACATTATCTCCAAAAGGAATAGCAGCTTCACGAACGCCATTAATAACAAAACCTAATCCAGTTTCTCTCAAAATTACCGTAACTCGGAAGCAAAATTCACTCGCGGATCACAAACAAACGTCGATTTTTCATATGTACAGGAGTGATTGTGATTTACGTCCCTCGATTACATAAAAAACAGAAAACTATAACAAATAGTGCATTGTTGTTTAGAAGATTACCTGAACAGGAAGAAGAAACAGAAGCGTGGTGGAATCTAGAATTTGAAGGAGTTGTACGGATGGCAATGCAGCTTCCTCCTTCAGATCTCCGATTCATTTCCTTCTGCTTCCAAATCAATGTTCATCCATGAACGAAGGGTGTGGAAGAAGGGGATTCGTCTTCTTGTTGGTGGTGGTTCGCAATTTCAGCGAGTTGTTTGTTATGCTTGTGATTAAATCTAGTTATTATATAACGAGTTGGTTCTTTATATATTAAAAAATGTTAATACATGTTTGGGTTTTGTTACTTTTATGCTTTCACTTATTTAATGAGTTTGGTTATTAAGGTTAACTCTGCTAAATTTTTTGTTAAGTTTGGATAAAATGATCAAAATACCCTTTGTGAAAAGTAACAGGTTTTTATACTAAGAATTTAAGGTAAACGAGTATTTTGATCATTTCACATCAAGTTAACATAATAGTTAGTGGAGTTAGTCTTAATACTCAAACTTATTACAAAATTGAAAGCATAAAACACAACACATGTTACCTTATTCCCTTGATACCCAGATCTATTACTTTTCACGAACCACATGGGCTATTTGTGTAATTAACTCTATTAAAAAAACTCGGGGAAACTTTACATAATAGTAATTAAGTTTCTCTTTTAGGATTGTAATTTATTTGTCACTCAAAAGTTTATGTCACATTTAGTCACTTAAGTTTAACATATTGTTCCAATCTTATGTAATAACGAGGTTAAAATGATACTTTTTTATATTTCAAATTGTGGATATAATTAAAATGTTGGTTTACTATTTTTTGAATCTCATTTCCACTATATCCATATAATAATAATAATCCAAAAAACGTAACCTATACGGTGGTAGTTATGCAAAATTAAAACAACATGTGAAACTTGAATTACTAAAGCAAAATAAAAAAAAACTTGAATAGCTAAAATAAAACATATGAATAACTTGATTATTATTTTATAAAGTTATCATAAAAACATTGTATATCGAAGGATATGATATATAGCAATGGACATATTGAGGTTTGAAAAAATTATTAAAACTAATTTTCTTTTGTCTTAGTTTTAGAATGATAAACAAAATAATTTATCATCGGTGAAGTTAAAGGTTATAGTATATATATTTTAGATTAGTGCAACTTGTTTAATAAGACTTTTGTAACCTATTTCTCCTGATAAATCTTCTTAACTAAAAATAAAAGTTTAATATAATGTCTTGTGACATTTTAAATCTCAAGTGATTTTGTTATCAACTTTAGTTTCAAAAACTTTATGTGAAAGCAATCGTTATAGCAATAGGTAGCATTTTGGATCGTAAGTATGTGACTTGAATAAATGGAAATTCATCAATTGATTTTAACTTTGTACATGTATTAAGTTCCAACCCTTGATAGAAAACTCTCCTCTTTATGTTTTTCTTCAACCTTTGTCATAGTGCATAAAAAACTACAATACGTCGTCCACATTAGTTATATACAAATAGTATGTTTTCTTGTAATTTATTGGTATATTAGCATATAACAAATTATGTCAATCATGCGTCAATCGTGTTAGGTTGACAGATTGAACGAATTTATGTTGATGGGTAGAATTCACGAACCTAAACGCGATCTATCAAGGTCGCCCCAATGGCCCTGTGGGCAACTCACCCGTAGTGGGCCCAACATATCGAGGAGCCAAAAAAAATAAAAAATTATATATATATATAAAATTTTCTAGTCTTTAAAAAAAATTGGGTAGTTTTTAAAAAGTAATTTTGTGACTTGGACCTTTTATGTGATTTGGGGTTAAAAAAAATTAGGCCTTTTTTGTGACTTTTTCCTTTTCTGTGACCTGAGCCTAAAAAAAATTAGTAGCTATGCTGCTGGGCCAGACCAACCAACAAGTCCTTGGACCAGCTGATCGACTTCTCCACATCCCTAATTTTTTATATAGAATTGTTAATTAATAACTTAATGGTTTAGCCCTAATTTGTTATGTCTATGCTATAACGTTAGTTGTCGTTAAAAATATAGTTTATAAAATTATATATTTCGTTATGGGCCTTTTTTTAGGTTCGTGTAGGGCATCCGAATCCTTGGGACCGACACTGCGATCTATATTTTTTATTTGTATCAAGGAATCAACTCTGATCAACACATACTTAAAAGTTAAAACAGTGTAACCCAAACTTCATATAAATGAATAAAACAGGTTGACGTATCGTAAACGAGTTGTAATCAAGTTATCAATTGATTAAACGGATCATAAACGGATTAACATATATAATAAATGAGTTCAACATGACATAAACAGATCGCGAATTCATTTCAAATAAATTGGAAAGATGATTAATAATTGGGAATATTGTAATAATAAAAGGAGGGTTGGAAATGTCACAGTGAAATAAATGAAGGGTAATATTGATTAATTTGTTAGATGGAGACGGTTGTATTGGCGTTGTATGAAAAATGTATGTTGCATGCAAACAAAAGAAGGGCCCCACCCAACAGTCTTTCAGTCTCCACATGGCGTTGCATTTTATTCTTCAAGCATTCCGACCAAAAACCACAATTTAACATTTTAATTTAACAACCCAATATGGGATCATTTATATAAAATATTTTTTGTATATTATAGAAATACTTTAAATATTAAACTATTCAGTTTATTAAAATATATTGTAAGAATGCATGTCAAAAACATTAAATTTATAAAAAGTAGGCACTGTCTTGTGTAATGTCTAAAAAATAATAATATCTTTTAGCAAGTTTCATTTAGTGTGTTTAGTTTTCATTTTTCTCGAGTGTTTTTGGGTGTCGGTTTTTGTATCATCATACATCATAAATTATTATTTTTTAATAAATTATAAATTTTATCATTTAATTATATAGTAAATCACAGATTGTGTCATTTTTCATCAATAATCATAGTGTATGTCCTTTATTTGAAGCTATACCTGATAAAATAGGCGGGCCGGGTCGGGTGGGTGACGGATTGTTCTAAAAAATTACCATTTTGGTTAATTGGGTCAGGATTGGTTTTGATAAAAATGAGTATGAGTCGGTTTATAACATATCACACCAGATCACACTTGCAGCCCATTGGTGTACTTAGGTATAGAAAATGGGGGTTGCCCGACCCCCATGGAAAAAAAATTTGTTTGTTATATTCACGATCTAATCCTGAGCGACCCTAAGAAATTTTGACACCGACCTCATGATATATATATATATATATATATATTTTTGAAATGAGATACATGTTAATGCCACTGTTCATATCAGTTCTTAATTCATATAGAGTATAGTTATAGACACATCTAGAGGATTGTTTGCGAGTTCATTTATCCTTTCGTTTGATTTGGAAATTTATTTGGATGTTATTTATTTATTTTTACACTCAAACCCACAATCTCTGCTCTAAACTTAAATTGATCACACCTGCACTACGGGATCAAACGGTCCTATGGGATCGAATCATGGGCACTTCGGGTTCGAGTGGTCTTTACTTCTCAGTCATTTATTTTGGATATTATAATATTATTTTAAGTTCTTGTTTTGTAATCTTAAGGTCGCGAGTTCAACCCGTGTGAAACAAACTCCTGAATCATATGTAAATACGAGAGTTAAGTCAAGTACATGATACGTTTTTTTTTCTTCATGATATTAATTTAAGTATGATATAAATATTTCTTTCTTCACGGGACTCCAAGATGTGGTTGACATGTATTTTATAATGATGGATTTCTATAATTGTGATCAACTTTCAAAATTGTTAGGCATCGATTACGACAAAAAAAACCGGAGTGCATCTGGGATAAAAAATGAAATGATGGATACCAATTATCTATTTGATGGATATCAATTATTTATTTGTTAGCTTGTGTGTTGTTTGTCCTAAAAAGTAAAGAGAATTATCTGAAGAAAAAAAAACCGTTTCAAAATAAATGGTAAATCTATACTATATAATAAATAAAGGTTTTTTAGTGTCATGTGTCGGCTTCACATTCATTCTTATCATTTTTTTCCCGTCTCTCTCTCTTATTTAATACTTTCCTATCTTTTAATAATAATATATATTTAACGAAAATACTAATTATACTAATAAAACACATTTATTTTAAATTATCTCTTATTATAAGAAAATTTAAAATTTAATTATGTAACTTTTGTTTCAATCAAATAGTAAATAAAAGTCAAAAATAGTAAATAACGTATTTTTAAAACCCAATTATATATTAATTTTTACATAATTTGAGTTTGTTTTTATCCTTAGTATATGTAATATATTTTTACACCTGTAAAATATATACATAAATATTTAAAAATTTTATATATTGATATTTTTTAATTTTCATCCCGTGTGTAGACACGGGATATAAACTAGTAAAATATAGAGTAAACTATATAAATCGTTTTATTGATGTAAACTAGTCATATAAGCGAAATTGCATTTCTTTTAAAACAAATTGTAGCCAGTACGCGGATCTGGAAAAAAACAAAACAAAAGAAATGCAATTATAATGAAGAAAGATAAATAAAATATTAAATAGTCTTCGTAATAACTATTTAATATTTTATTTATCGTTGGACTTCTGACCCAATGATACCATGGTGTTGAGTTAAAGCTTAGGGCCTTATAGGTCTTGAATTCGAATCTTAGTGTTTAAGTCTTGTTTTTAGCCTAGGCTGAGCGAGTTGGGTTGAGTTTATCTCGATCCTAAATATGAGGTTTAGATTTGTCTTTTCAATTACTTTTTATTATTATTTTATTTATTAATTTTCTAATTATATATTACCACAATATTTTCTTTATAGTTACTAAATTTTTATTACTAATTATTTAATATATTTTATTTAACCCGTGTAAAACACGAGTTTATAGCTTAGTAGTCTAATATATTATTATTCACACTATTTAATGAACGCACTGCCTTTAAGCTTTTACTCGCTTTAAAATTTTGCACGAACAAGCTAGCTATTATATTTATATTATCTTCTCCCGTTTCGTATTTTGTAGCATTCTATAATTCAAGATAAATAATTTATAACTACGTCATTTAATGAAATAAAACAACAACAATCGCATCGGTCCATGTTTGTCCCGTGAATGTCACCACTATGTTAGCGTATGATTTCGAAAGTGTTAGGAGATAATTGTTAGACTTAATTTTATTTGTTTAGTATGTTTATTTTGTTAGGGATTAAGTCAAATAATGATAGGTTTATGTTTCATAGTTTGAGTCTAATTAAAAGTCTTGGTTATCAAGTTATATATTCGTATAAATAGAGATGTTAGGGTATTGTATTTTGTGTAGTTTTGTTCATAATAATATTTTTAGTACCGTGACTTGAGTTTAGTCACCGAATCCCGATGTTCTTGTGTGTGATATACGATTCTCAGCCAACATAGCTAACCAAAGTTTTTATTAACAGATGCATCTTACATCATTGATATCTTGCAGTTTTACATTAAACTATTTAAAGTGAACATGAAAAACTATTATGACCCGTTGATTAAAAAGTTATAATTCCACTACTGATTTTAATATATGTTCAATGAAGAAACATCATGTTTTAAATTATCTACTTAGTTAAAGGTGAAGTATGAGAGTAGCCTATTCAGTTGTTTATTTGTTTCGGTTATTTTACCTCTTAAATCCTTAAATAGATCCTTAAATAAAATAACGATCAAACCTATCAGTGAAAGGTGCTCAGCGCACTCAAGGCTCCTCGCTGGGTACAAGACACGTAAAAAAACGCATGTCTAATACAAGTTAGACGAAATAAAATACATACACACATAACAAATGACAACATCTCTCAAAAGGTTAAATCCTGAAAACCCCAGCCGACCCGCCAAACCGTCACAAACACGTTTCAAATGATAGAGACATGCTAATTACTCTCAAGACAGTTTGATATTAAAGATTCAGTTTAACTAAAGACATGCATCTTCGATCAACCGAAACTATATAATTTCCCATAAAGGGAAGCAGTACACTTGTGATTTATTAATAACAACGAATGAATTATACAATAATCCTTTTACAAATAATGAAGAGGGCCACAGGTCGGGCCAAGCTGAGACCGATCCAGTTGGGCCAATATTTACGGGCGCCGATTAGGCACTTTTAATCTCAGAGCTATATTTACAGTTAGTCTCTCACGAGGAACCTTACACCATACATGTATCCATATCATACTCAAACACATCATCTTTTTTTGTTTTGATGAGTGGTTTCTTTGAATTGTTTCCATGAATCTAACCGTTTTTCTTTTGGGTTTTTTCTCCTTGGTGAACGGTATAACTAGATTAATTCATCTTTAACATATAAGAAAGTCGAACTTCTGTTATGATTTAATTCATTTTTAGATGGTAGAAGTGAACACAACAGCTCATGATAGCATCATAACATCTAACAATCTGTTAGAGGAAGGAGTGTCTCCAGCTGGATTTAGACCGAATTTGAACTAACACATCAAAAGTATGAGCCAATTCCCGAGACAACATGAAAAACATCACGAACACGACCCAAAAATAATCAGGTTATGGTTGAGTCGCAAATGCTCTAGCCCTCCTAGCCCATTTAATAAACATGTCGTGTTAAGATTGAGTAGTTGATAAATAGATCAACCCGTCAACCGACTTAAAATTATAATTAAGAAAACTAAAAACCATAAGTTATATCATGCTATAATCCTCTTCGAGCACAATGCAATACAATAAATAATGTATACAACGTGTGTCAACCAAAATGCACTAAAACATGAATTGTGATGTGCGCTCACACCACAAACCACCAATACAACACCTAACAATTAACCATAGCCTCTTACGGTCTACATATAATACACTATAATCTATAGACTTGTAGTCTCATAAGTGTGTAATGTATGATAATTACAAAGTAAACCTAATAATCATAAAGAAAAGGATAAATCTTATGTATTTAACAAATCCTAACTAATATATTTTATCTAATTATAAATAATATTGTATATCTAACATATATCACTAGCAATGAGAATCTAACCAAAGAAGTGCATAAAGGGTACGGGCGTTAAAGCTAACGTCCAACTACAATAACCCCGAAGTCAAACCAATCCACACAATACCCAGTGGCGGAGGTATTAAGAAGAGTTCGGTGTCAACCGGCATCAATTTATTTTATGGGTCATAAAGAACGTATAACTACATATTTTCAAGTTTACTTTGTAATTTAAGTTTTACTCTAAGTTTCTTTTAAATTACCAAGCAATCATCACTTAAATCACAATCCTACCAATTTCGTCGCTTAACGGTAACAAACGTTAAAAAAGTAAATTGGTCGTCGTTGACCCGCAAAATCGCACGAACAAAAGTTATAGTTGTTAACAAATCCAAACCATATATGTATTTATTATACAAGAAACGTGTGCACATGGCTATCTCTATTTAGTGTAGAACACTTACGTTTCAAATTGTAATATATATACTGCTCACTATCGAGTCTTCTGGTTGAATGATAGTCTCGTGACTTTTTAAATAAGAGGTAATGGGTTCAAGTCTCGTATAAGACAAAATGTTCCAGATTGAACAAGAGTTTTTCCAATTATGGGTTTTTCTTGGATGATGTGGTGCCGACTCACAATGCTTCTGTTATTTAGACAGAAGAGTCATTTGTTTACCAGGTAACCCAGGTGTCCAAACATTTGTTGTTAAAAAAAAAGGATATATAAGGCACTTCCCATTTTCTGGTTGGCCATATTATAAAATGCCGAGTAAATTCGAGTCATAGTCATCACCGATTAGGTCTCAATCTCGTCTCAATTTTCAACCCGACATCACTGACGTGGATCTGATTCTGTCCAAATTTTATCCCTGCACCTTGATTTTAGGGTTTACAAATCAATCCATTTGTTTATTTATATCAATTATCTTCTGACTACTCACTCCCATCACAACACACACATCCAATATTCCAATCCACTCCAAATCTCGTCCGTTCAGGTAACAAATTCGTGCTTTTAGTTCATACTTTTATGCTTGATGTAATTTAACTTGAGATTCGTCGGATGTACAAGATCAATTATAAGATCTGAAGTTGTATTTGAATCAATTTTGTTCTTAATTTGTTTCGGTGTCTGTAGATGATGAATTGAACTCAATGTTGTTGATTTAGTTACGAAGTAATAACTGTACAGTGAACACCGATCTGATCTAGTCCTTTTTATTGAGTTTGTATCGTCAATAAGAACCCTAATTTTGTGGTTTGGGCTTTTATATGAGCTTAAAGGTAGAAATTAATATACAATTAATATTGTAAACACTATGTTTAAAGGTTGAAATTAATTTTGACTTTTGTTGTCAAATGATTGATGTTTAAGATCCAATAGTCAAATATAATTATATAACTCTCTCCTTTAATGATGATAAATATTTGTACTTGTAGTATGAGAAGTAAGACCTAATTGATGGTACCTTTAATGGTTGTTGTAGATTAATCATTTTGAAATAAAACTCAGGTCCTGAATGTGTGATATAGCTTATGATTTATGCAATTTGGGTAACTGAATTAGGCTGATTGTTGAGTTATAATGCAATATTAACGGATAGGTGGCTGATGTCTAGTTGGTAGGTGTGTTTTTAGACTGCTTGTATGTTTTGTAAGTTTAGTGTTGTTATAGATAGGGCTGTAAACAAATCGAATCTTTTGACAGAAAGTTCTTTTTTTTAATTTTAAAACTGAACGAACATGAACAAAATTTTTGTTCATTATATTATATGAACACACATGGACACGTCTTATTCATTTACGATCTTGAATGTTCGTTTACGTAATTCATTAAGGTTAGTTTAATGTCCTTTTTTTATTTTTGTTCATTCGTTATTAACAAAAATTACTTATATAAGAGTACTAATAAAGTATGTCCAGGTTATTTTAACAACCATCAACCCATTCCAGCTACAGAAGCTCTGCTGAAGTTTAGAAATTAGAAACCCTAGGCTTGCAGTCTCACCTCTTCAGTTTATCAGTTGGATTTATATATTAATTTTGTTCGTGTTTGTCTATGGTCGTTTAGTATACTAACGAATGAACATAAATGAAAACGAATGAATTCATTTCTTAACATTAAAGACACAAACACGATAATATGTTCGTTTATATGTTGATGTTAGTTTATATTCGTTTATTTGTTTGATCGTGCGTAGGATAGTTATTGGCATAATTAGTCAACTCATGATGCCAACCTACAAATAGCACTTTCTTGTTGCTAAATATGTCATACACTTCAATTTCCAAAAACAGGTTACAAAATTTCCTTGGATTATGATTAATTAATTAACCATCATTTTTTTTTCCATTGCAGGTGATTGTGCACATATAGATAAAATGGAAGTTATAGGCGGTTTAGCCAAATTCTATGGCCTTGGCTGGTATAATCTACTTCTTATTGTTCCGTTTCATCATCTATGTACACTTTGACTTTGGGGGTCAAACCAAAATTTTCTCAAATTCACATTTGATACACATTTTCTCAAATTTATGGACGTAGCTATATAGAACTCTGTAAATCATTTTGTTAATAAAACTAGGTTGTTATTGAGATAATACATATTTTAAAACATTAGACAAAGTGGTTATTTGTTTTCGTTTTAGTAATCTTTGGACAAAAATGACTACTCGTTTTGATCCTATATCTAGTATGCAAACCCACCCATTATGCAACGTAAAAGATGTAAGTGTAAGTTATGACTTATATTATTCAAATTTAATTGGTTAACCATTGTAAAATGAAAAATAGGTTTATGTATAATAATGTGTCTCCACCACAATGCTTTAATTAAAAAGAATTGGTTATTTTTGTAATGATATAGTTTGTGACTTTTGTGTAAATAAATGGGTTTATGGGTAGATGCAACGAGTTTCGACCCATCGCAAAAACTTATCTATTACTCGAACCGTCCTACCAAACCATTGTTTTCTCTATAGTCAGCACTCTTAGTTTACCTTTTGTAAAGTCTTCACTAATCATGTAGGTGCATATCTTTCTTTCTTATTGTTTTATGATTTGATTCATGGTTTTATTTAATATTTGTAGATTACTCACCGTGTGTGGTTAGAAGCAAATCAGAAAATTTAAAAATTTGGGTTATTAGTGGTGAAATAAAGACAAGTAATTCCTACTGAAATAGGACAGTTAGCATGGAATTTGAACCGGATTGGACAAGACTCAAAAAACCGGCTGCTTTTAGAACTCAAGTGATCAGTACTGCAACTTCTTGGGCCCGCAAGATATCTATAAGTGAAGGGTATCATGAATTTTTGTAACCAAAATCTTAAATTTTCAATTTCTTTCATATTCTTTTCTTCTAATTAAGAAGAAAAAACTGATCAACTATTCAACTCTAAAGACTTTAGCCTTTTGCACTTTAATATGCCTGAATCTGTTTGTGGAGGAATCAGTGTCACAAACCCAAGCATGTTAATCTCCAAATTGGTCCAGAAGACCAATTCTCGTTTTCATTCAATTGATGATGATTTTGACTGCCCAGTCTTGCCTGGGCTGCCCGATGATGTAGCAAAGTACTGTCTTGCCCTTGTCCCAAGGTCATACTTTCCAACAATGGGAGGTGTGTCAAGGAGATGGAGGTCTTTTATTAAAAGCAAGGAATTTATTACTGTTAGGAAACTTTCTGGTTTAGTTGAAGAGTGGATATATGTTTTGACTATGGATACTAAAGGAGACGGGACCCACTGGGAGGTTTTGGATTGCCTTCGAAATAAACAGGCCGTTCTACCTCAGATGCCGGCCCCCGTGAAAGCGGGCTTTGGGGTCGTGGTTCTCAATGGGAAGCTTATTGTTATGGCTGGGTATTCAATGGTTGATGGTGTCGGATCAGTTTCTTCTGATGTGTACCAATATGATTCTTGTCTCAACAGGTTCGTTTCATCATTTATCTTGTTTGTAACTTCGACTCCTTTACCTATATATGGTTTGATTTGTGTTTTTCTCTCTTTTTGTTTCAAACGGGTCAAATAAAAAAGATTTGTTAAAAGGGGATGGGAATGGGTTGAAACTTGAAAGTCACTCAAAGTCTGTAATGCATGTGACCTTGTTTTATGAAAAAACTTTAGTAATTCTTGTAATATATTGTTTTTGTAATTGTAAATGTAATTGTAATTGTCATAAATTATCTACAGAAAGGAATTAAATTGGAAAAAAAAGTGTTCACGAACATGACCTGGACTCTTGGTTAGCGCGCTGAGGCGCGAGGGTTGGGGCTTTAGGTTACATAAGGCGCCTCAGAACAAGAAGCGCGTGCCTCTGCGCTTTGAGGGGCTTTTTTGCGCTTAAGGGCTTTTTTTTGGTATGTTTTGGACTTTTGGAGGTGGTAATAACTAGTAATTTTAGTCATTTTCATGGTTTATTGTAATAATTTCCTCTTTTGGATGTTTTAGATGTTTAATATCAAGTAATATGTTTAACATTATTGGGAATTTAGATGTTTAACATCAGTTAATGTGTATATACATATTTAAATGTTTTTTTATAGTATGTGCGCCTTGTGTACGAAAAGCCCTGCGCTTTTACGCTTTGCACCTCGGATTTAGACCTCGTCGCCTCGGTGCGCTTCTCGCTTTTCAAAACCAAGACTAAACCAGTGTCAACCCAAACCTGTTTTGACCCATTACACAGCCCGTCCATCCCTTCATCTTGCTCATATAGGTTTGTATAAGTGCAAGTCTAGGCTTGGTTCATTTAAAACTAGAGCTTGATGCTTGACATAACTAGTTCTTTTATTAAAAACTAGAGGTGAGCATGTTCTCTTAGTTTACCATTTAACAATAACTTTTATCAGAAGCGGATCCATCTATTCAAACATTAAAAATTTATTATTAAAACTCCATAAACGCTTTATGATTTTATAGGTTTAATGTAAATTTATATATTCTGTGATTGCAGCTGGAGCAAGATTTCCAACATGAACATGCCTCGATATGATTTTGCATGTGCAGAAGTAAACGGTATGGTTTATGCAGTTGGTGGTTATGGGGTGAATGGAGATTCTCTTTCATGTGCTGAGATGTATAATCCAGAAACTGACAAGTGGTCATTAATCGAGTCCCTTCGCCGCCCACGTTGGGGTTGTTTTGCATGCGGGTTTGAGGGTAAACTTTATGTTATGGGCGGGCGGTCAAGTTTCACCATTGGAAATTCAAGGTTTGTTTATCTCATGGCATACTTGTATTTCATGAGAGAGATTTTTACAGTTTAGAGGCGTTAAAACAGGCTGGTTGGGTGGTTATGGCTTTGGTTGAAAAAGGGTAATCGTTAGCCTTAAAATTCTGGTTAAATTGGTTGGGGTTGGACCGATCAAATGGGTAAAATAAAATGCTTTAGCTAAAAGGGAAACATGTGAAATGGGTTTCCATTCTAAAGTGTATCCTTAATGCATACAAGTATAAAACCTTCTAAACTATTTATACTAAAATTTAGATTATTATTGAAATTCTGTAATTCTTTTTTACGTATGTGACACCAATTATTTATAAAAACTTACTTTTTTTTGCACCAAGAGTGTTTTGGGCCAACTTAACTTGTCCTGCACCAGACTGTTATCATCAACTTAAATTTGGGTCAGAATTCACCTTTTTGACCCGTTACCCAACTCACTTGACACTCTTATTTTGCCATCTTTAGTTTTACCCATATGGCATCTTCTCTATAAAGCACAATCCAAGTCGAGCTGTTTCCTTAAATGGGGTTATAATCCTATAAACAGATTATTACAACTTTAAACGACAAAAACACAGTCGAACAACCAAGTAATGATTTGTTTGAATATGTGATCAACTAGGTTTGTTGACGTGTACGACCCGAAAGAGCAGTCATGGCGCGAAATGAAAAACGGTTGTGTGATGGTGACTGCTCATGCTGTAGTCGGAAAGAAGCTATTTTGTATGGAATGGAAAAACCAAAGAAAACTCACTATTTTTAACCCCGAGGATGGCTCGTGGAAGATGGTGGGAGTCCCGATTGCCGGAAGCTCGAGGGTCGGGTTTCGGTTCGGAATAATTGAAGATAAATTATTGCTCTTTTCACTTGAAGAAGAACAAGGAGGGTTTAACACATTGTTGTATGACCCAAATGCAAGTCCTGGCTCAGAATGGCAGACTTCAAAGATTAAGCCATCTGGTTTATGCTTATCTTGTGTCACAATTAAGGCATAACTATTGTATTTCATTTTTCTTTGCAAAATTGTTTCTTGTTGTAGTCAAGTTTCATGGATACCTAGGTTATTCAACATTTGTTACGCAGACAATGCAAGTGAAACATATATTTATATGCAAAAAAGGAACTCCAGTTTGATTCATTTCAAGCCATACATCTAAAGTTTATATTATATACTAGCTTATATACCCATGTATTACATGGGGTTGTTTAATAGAAAAATAAAATTATAATAAATAAAATTCTTTGTTTCTTTAATTAAGTAATAATTATAATTCAAATTTTATTTTATTTTTTTTTAAAAGAAAAATTAACATAGATTTTAAAATTGTAAGATTACTTAAAATAGGAAAAATTAGAAAATTTTAGTAAGAAAAAATATAATAATAACACGTGACATTTTTGCAATCGTTTATTAGAATAAAGATTTGTGATTATAGTTGTTTCAATAAAACAAATTTAAGTACAGAACTATTACAACTGTTGCATATGTAATTGTATGTAATGGAAAGACCATATTTAAAGCAATAGATATAAGAATACATGCGTTTTCTACTTAAAGTTATTTATCTATTTAACATCTTTCATTGTATAAAAACTAATATATTTATAAGTTTATCAAGTTCTATGTTTTGAATATCACTAAGAAAAGAGAACCACTAAACCTAACCATACATCATTGACACCTACAAAAATCGTATAGCCTTATAAATTTATTGATCAAAATTGCCAAACTAAATTAAAATATAAGTTAACGATTAAAAATAATAATTCGATAATAAATTGGGTGCAGTTATTAAAATGTATTAAAGAAATTTTAATGTGTCTTTTATCAATTAGAAAATTAGGTAAGGACGATTACAATAAAATGACAGGTAAACGAGCAATAAACTGCGTCGCAACCTCCTTTTGGATAGCAAAACCGATCATACTAAAAACAAAGTTTTGAGTCTTAGAGGCTAAAAAATTACTATGTACTACGTGCTGAAAATTACTACGTGTTTCCCCCTTGCCCACTTAAATACAAGAATATCAGTTGGTCGTAAAGTAAATCTCTATTCAAGTGGATCTGTTAGAAAGTTCATGGATACCTCTTTTTTAGCAGAGATTCCTGCCCGCTTAATAACATCACATAGTACACCCCTAACCAAATCATGCCTATATTTAAAACCAGATAGCTCCTTGCAATAGACCACATTGTCACGACCCATTCAAAAATACAAATCACATACTCGGGCTTCCGTAAAGTTCCATCAACATTCTAAGCCATCAAGAGAACAAATTATGGATTAAAGGCTTATAAGTTGATCTAGAAAGTTCCCCCCAAAATATCCAAGATATTAATCTTGGATTAATTAGAAAGCTCCATTGAAATATCTTTGATATTTAGTTAAGTATCCAGATTATTTCATGTAATTATGTAAATATCTTAGATACTTGTATTATTGTATTGTTAAGAAATGTCTAGATAGAAGGATCTAGACTAGAGGGCTGATTAGTATAAATAAGAGAGTTAGACATTTTGTAAAGCACCTCCAAAAGTGTAAATTTGTAAAGCTCTTTTTGTAACTTTTACCTGGTAATCAATAAAGTGTTATTTGATTACGATATTGCTTGTTCGCATCTTATCGTTTCCAAATCATTACATAATAGGGTCAAAGGCTGATCTTAGTTGGTTACTAAGAGACGTACGCGAGTCAAAGAAGTAACTCCGTGACAACATGTTCGTCAAAAGAATCCAAACAAACCTTGCGGCAAACTAGGCATGGCTCATCAGTCGGAAATAAGGGGATCATTAGTCGGCACTTAAGAATAGCCCGGTTCTCTTCAACCGACGTATCTTGGCCCAGTCGTTTAAGAAATGAAACTAAAATTGTCACAAACGATTATTTTATCATCGCCATCATGAATGTTATACATGTTTAGAGAAAGTTTAGATGGTTACATAATTGGACTCTGAAAATCACCGGTATATATATAGTTCAATAAAACAAATTTAAGTACAGAACTATTACAACTGTTGCATATGTAATTGTATGTAATGGAAAGACCATATTTAAAGCAATAGATATAAGAATACATGCGTTTTCTACTTAAAGTTATTTATCTATTTAACATCTTTCATTGTATAAAAACTAATATATTTATAAGTTTATCAAGTTCTATGTTTTGAATATCACTAAGAAAAGAGAACCACTAAACCTAACCATACATCATTGACACCTACAAAAATCGTATAGCCTTATAAATTTATTGATCAAAATTGCCAAACTAAATTAAAATATAAGTTAACGATTAAAAATAATAATTCGATAATAAATTGGGTGCAGTTATTAAAATGTATTAAAGAAATTTTAATGTGTCTTTTATCAATTAGAAAATTAGGTAAGGACGATTACAATAAAATGACAGGTAAACGAGCAATAAACTGCGTCGCAACCTCCTTTTGGATAGCAAAACCGATCATACTAAAAACAAAGTTTTGAGTCTTAGAGGCTAAAAAATTACTATGTACTACGTGCTGAAAATTACTACGTGTTTCCCCCTTGCCCACTTAAATACAAGAATATCAGTTGGTCGTAAAGTAAATCTCTATTCAAGTGGATCTGTTAGAAAGTTCATGGATACCTCTTTTTTAGCAGAGATTCCTGCCCGCTTAATAACATCACATAGTACACCCCTAACCAAATCATGCCTATATTTAAAACCAGATAGCTCCTTGCAATAGACCACATTGTCACGACCCATTCAAAAATACAAATCACATACTCGGGCTTCCGTAAAGTTCCATCAACATTCTAAGCCATCAAGAGAACAAATTATGGATTAAAGGCTTATAAGTTGATCTAGAAAGTTCCCCCCAAAATATCCAAGATATTAATCTTGGATTAATTAGAAAGCTCCATTGAAATATCTTTGATATTTAGTTAAGTATCCAGATTATTTCATGTAATTATGTAAATATCTTAGATACTTGTATTATTGTATTGTTAAGAAATGTCTAGATAGAAGGATCTAGACTAGAGGGCTGATTAGTATAAATAAGAGAGTTAGACATTTTGTAAAGCACCTCCAAAAGTGTAAATTTGTAAAGCTCTTTTTGTAACTTTTACCTGGTAATCAATAAAGTGTTATTTGATTACGATATTGCTTGTTCGCATCTTATCGTTTCCAAATCATTACATAATAGGGTCAAAGGCTGATCTTAGTTGGTTACTAAGAGACGTACGCGAGTCAAAGAAGTAACTCCGTGACAACATGTTCGTCAAAAGAATCCAAACAAACCTTGCGGCAAACTAGGCATGGCTCATCAGTCGGAAATAAGGGGATCATTAGTCGGCACTTAAGAATAGCCCGGTTCTCTTCAACCGACGTATCTTGGCCCAGTCGTTTAAGAAATGAAACTAAAATTGTCACAAACGATTATTTTATCATCGCCATCATGAATGTTATACATGTTTAGAGAAAGTTTAGATGGTTACATAATTGGACTCTGAAAATCACCGGTATATATATAGTTCCATAAACCTCGTCTTCTGCATGTTACACTAACCCCAGCTAAACCCTTATTTAACCAAGGTTAAATCTTTCTGATACACTTCATGATTTATAGTGAACTCATGTCCACTGTATTCTCAGTTATGTATGTCGTAATTATTGTTAGTTTTGTTTAGCTCAAACGCAACGATTGTTGCTTATCTGACATTATGTAGCCAACGATGCATTCATGTGATCCTATTGAGCTTATCTGTTCTATTTCAAGTTCCGTTTAATCAAATCTACGTATTCATCCTTACGCTATGAATTGAATCGGTAGTCACTGAAAGTCTAAAATTGGTTGATTACTTGATTCCTTGTGCTTGTAGTTATAATTTTGCTAGATCTGATCTCTGTAAACTAAACTATGATTTATAATGAAATATGTTTTTCTATTCTATAGCCTGCTGATTACGAGCCCAGGTTGCACAGATGAAGAAGCCCAAAACTCATGGACAAAAAATATAGAGCTTGGGAATGTTAACAACAAGCATTTTGTATTATCTCTGAAGGTAAGGGATTGTTAGTGGCAATAGAAAACTAGATTTATGGTTCAAAATAATAAACTAATATGTAATTTTCTTGATCATTACAGCTTAAAAGTGTGCTTGATCCTTGTGAGGACGATAATGTGTGTTTAGGAGCTGATTCAATGCAGCAAGACGGAGATAGTGAGGTGAGTGAAGTGCCAAATATAATATTTATAGGTGGAAAAATATGTAATGGGTCCAAACAAACAACTTTAATTCCGGTTTGGTTAGCTCACAAAACCTGTTTATCCATTTTCTAATGCATTAAATATGATAAAACGCAAAAAACTATCTTAACAAAGTAGTAATCTAAATTTTATATAAGTAATTTTGAAAGTTGTATGCATAAAAAGAATACATTTTTAGCAACTTTCAACCCATTACTTTTTTACTTGGTGTTTTCAAATTTGACCCGTTTGAGATAAATATAACCTGATTTTGTGTCCAACGTCATTAAATGGGCAGAAATTATGACATCTAAAAATATTAGTATTCATTCTTCTTGAGCTTCACACACATGTTCAGTTTTAGAATCCTTGTACTGTATACATCTCATACATTATTTGCATGTTAACCTTTTCAGGCTAATGATGAGTATTACAGACACAAGGTTAATTGCAAGAATATAAAACTGAAAACCTAATCCCAAAAGTTAGAGTTTGTTGGTTCAGGCCCAAGAAAACTCACAACTACACACACACTTTACGTGAATATGCAGAAGGGAAGGAATTCACTGCTTTGAAAAATGGAAGATTACAATGAAAGGCTGATAAATAAAATACTACTGCTACTCTAATTTATACATAAAAACAAAACAAGCACATGTCAAATATGCCCCACCCGTGAACTAACCCGATTAACCCAACAGAGCTAACTAACTATTTGCATTAGCCCTTGTACTTTATGCTACTTTACTATTGGCAACTAAACATAAACTACTTCTCACACAACCTAAACATCATCATCCTTAGATTCTTCTTGTTTTTCTTCTATCAACTCACGGTTTCTCGAAAACCTAACAATCGAGTATGGGTTCACTCTCTTAATCCCCCCAAGGGACCCAACGCCGATCATTCAGATTCAACCCATACTCTCCTGTAATCCATTCAAGATCCCATCTTGAGTGGTCACCGCTTGGTCTGTCGAGATTGAGATTTGTGCATTAGGATTGGTGATCTCTTTTGAGCGAGCCATGAAACGTTTGAAAACAGGTTCACCTGACCGGGGCATGTAATAAATCACATGGTCAAACTTAGCGTTGAAGAGCATTTTGTGTAAAGCGATGCTCGTTGGTTGAATGTTGTAGCTTGTTTGTGTTGGTGTAAGAAAGTGATTGATCGTGTAATTTGCTCCGTCTGTATTAACTTCTGTACTACTTGTATTTTAAAGAATCAAAATAAGTGGCAAGTTTTAGAAATAGGTTAAAAATGCAAAATCATACATGCATTAGGTTACATACGATCTACATATGGTGAAATCACCCACAATTTTCGGTGACTTCTTATCACATTGGCTAGTTTGGAAGAAAAAAATGAAGTTGTCTTCACTGAGGACCAAGTTTTATGTGATCGGTGGTATATCTGTTTGCTTTTCAGCTTCTTGGTACTTCTGAGTATGTTGGTGACAAAGGAAAAATTGAATCATTGATTTGATTAAGGAGAAAAAGGCGTTCTGAGTGAACGAGACCTGTGTAAACAAAGGAAAAAGGAATTTGTGTTTTCACAATAGTCAACACCACCAAGAGCGACATCGCCAACAATAGTCAACACCACCAAGAGCGACATCGCCAACACCACTGAGAGCGCCATTGTCATCGATGTAATCAAAAGTACCAAGAAGCTGAAAAGCAAATGGATATACCATCAGTCACATAAAACTCTGGTAGTCGGTGAAGACAACTTTAGTTTTTCTTCCAAACTAGCCAATGTGATAGGAAGTCACCGAAATTTGTGGGCAACTTCACCATATGCAGATCGTATGTAACCTAATGCCTGCATGATTTTGATTTTTAACCTATTTCTAAAACTTGCCAATGATTTTGATTATTTAACATACAGGTGCTATAGAAGTTTATGCAGACGAAGCAACTTAGAGGATCAATCACTTTCTTACACGTGCACAAGCAGCCTACAACGTTCAATAAGTGAGATTCGTTTTACACAAAATACTCCTCAACGGTAAGTTTGATCGTGAGATTTATTACATGCCCCCGTCGGGTGCACCTATTTTCAAACATTTCATGGCCCACTCAAAAGAGATCACCAGTCCTAATGCACAAATCTGAATCTTCAACAGACCAAGCGGTGGTGTTGGCGATGGCGCTCTTGGTGGTCATGACTGTTATGAAAACACAAATTCCTTTCCCTTTGTTCACATAGAACCCGTTCATTCTGAACGCCTTTTTTCTCCTTAATAAAATCGACGGTTCAATTTTTCCTTCAAACATATCCGACGGGTTTTTCCGAATTAGGATTAACTTTTTCATTGACGATGTCGCTCTTGGTGGTGATGATGATGGCGCTCTCGATGGTGGTGACCATGGCACTCTTGGTGGTGGTGACCATTGCGCTCTTGGTGGTGGTGACGATGGAGGCGGCATGCCCCATAATTTTCTTTACACACATTAGGAAGCTTGGGGTTTTCATGGTTTGAAGATGAAGTGGGGAAGAAGATGGGGGAAAACACTGAAACAAATCAGGTGTGTGTGTAAATATGTAAGAATACACGATGCAGACTCTTCTATATATGTGGAGGAGACAGAAAGGAACAGATTAACAGAAAAAGTACAAGTAGCGAAGCTACAATAACCGAAAGGTACAACTCTGTATAATCGACATATGAGTCCCAGCAGGGGCGGATCTACGCCTAGGGCAGGGGTACCTGCCGGTACCCCTCAACTTTCGACGCGTAGTGGGAATTTTCGACGCGCAGCGGGATTTTTTTTTTTTTTACCGTTTTATGTATCCAGATACCCCTGAACGAAATTTTAGATACCCCTGGATTTTTTTCCTAGATCCGCCACTGAGTCCCAGGACTTCTTTTTGCAAAATAAAATCCCTAAAATTTTATTACTTCAATAAATAAGTATTTTAAATAAAGTTTAGAGACTTATTCACACAAAAGAGGACCTGTTCGTTGAATTTCAGGAAGTTTAGGGGATTTTATCATGCAAAAGGACTTTTAGGTTAATAATAAAGTGTAGTGACTTCATTGCTAAGTTCTTAAAAGTTTAAGGGATTTAATCATACAAAACTAAAGTCAAGGGACTTATATGCAAATTCAGCGAAAAATCGGTTTTTTTTTCTTTATAAAATTACCCTCATAAAATATTATAAGGTAAGTTATTACCTTACATTTTCTTTCGATTATCTTGAGTAAATAATTAACTAATAAAGCTTGTTATGATTCTCTCCTTACAAAAGCAAACTTAATCTTTTTTTATTTTCATACACTGTTTATCTTTTTATGAAAATAACTTAAATGTTTGAATTATTTTATTTTTCTTGTACAACTTCCTTTGAGGGAAAACAGCTACCAATGAGCCTCCACAGAAGCCACTCAGTAAAACTCTTCATTTTACCTTGGTGTTCATATTTTCAAAAGGTGTATGTCTATTACAATAGTTTGTTGATCTCTATCTTATCTTTTTGATTGAGTGCTTTTAAAGGTGGTTCTTTCTGTTTAACAAGTTATTTCATTCTTCTCTTTGATGCATGGTTATTATTCTTTTGACTATAAGTCAAATCTTATAGTCTTCAACTGTTATTTAAGATGGTGCTAAAACAGAGACATCCGAAGTTACGAAGATGATTAAGAAAGGGTTTACAATTATGAACCAACTCGTATGGAGACTTACCATCTAGAACTGAGGAGGGTGTCCTGTTAACAAGATAAGTGACAGTTAGGATGCATTCAGACCAGAATCGAAGGGGAAGACCCCCTTGAAAAAGTAAGGACCTAGCAACATTTAATAGGTGTCTATGTTTTCTTTCCACTATTCCATTTTGGTTTGGAGTGTAGGGACATGTAGTTTGATGAATAATTCCATTTGAATTAAGCAAGTTTGTCATTTTACTGTTCACAAATTCTGTGTCATTATCGCTTCTAAACACTTTAATGGTTTTTTCAAATTGATTTTTTATTAGATTAAAAAAGGTTTCAATATTTTCAAAAACCTCATCTTTGTGTTTTAATAAGAAGACCCATCAAAAATTGCATAAGCTTTATCAAATGATTAAAGTCGTTGAACTCTTTTGAAGCTTGGCAAGTACAAGAAGGTAATTGAACCATTTGATCAAATTGTTTTCACATAATGTTAAGTTTATGATAATAATTAGCCACAATTGCCCGGTTTTGATTCAAAGAGTTTATTTTTTGATATAAATTAAAAATAACAAAACCGTCAATTTTATCATAGGTTTCTTTTAAATCTTGCCAAACTTCAGAAGCCAGCTTGGAGTAGACTTGACCCATGTACAGTTCATCAGCACCAGAATTAAGAATCCATGTAAGCACAACATAATTACATCTATCCCATTGTCTAGCTAGAACATCATTATCATTCGACCGTTTACAAGACCCATCTATAAATCCGATTTTATTTTTGACTTGTAAGGCAAGTTTCATAGCATTAGACCATATAGTGTAATTTTCAGATCCTTTAAGTTTTATGCTTACAATGGTAAGATTACTAGAGTCACTAGCATGAAGATACAGAGGATTACTAGTATCAAGTTTACTTATTAAAGTTTCAATAATAACACCAGAATCAGATTCACTCATTTTCCCAAAAACAAAGTAACTAATAACAATCAGATTACAAGTAGGTATGATAGCACGCAAACACTCGCACACAAATTGACCAAAGTCAGAGCCAGGTTTTCACACCATTCAAGATGGCAGATCAAGGTTTAACCAAGGTCAATAATGCAAACATTCAATAACAGAAAGTAATACACAAAAGTAATGCAAATAATATAAGCAGTGAATAAGAACAAGAATATGCCACAGAGAACAGAAGCAAAAAAAACACACTGATGATGCACGACAATAAAATAAAAAAAGAAGGAATGGAACAATCTCACAGAGGTATCCACCCAAGTTAGGGTATTCCAAGCTGGATCCGAACTTCACTTAGAGTTACAGAGATTCGAATGGAAGTTTGTTGACTCTCAGATCACACACACCAGATGTTCGTTCTGGTTCTTCAAATTCGTTTCTTTTTTTTTGTAGCAGAAAGAGTTAGGGTTTTTGAGAACCCCTAACAACAAGCAATTTTCTTCAACCAAGTAGCAGGTTCACGAGGTTAATAGCAGCGGAAGACAGAAGGTTCACCAACCAGAAAGAGAAAAAAAAAACAGAACCGATTAGGTTTTTTTCTCTAATCGGAGATAACCAGATTCGAGCACTCCAATCTCTAATTGGAGATAACTGATATATACAACACCGAGACTCAATCAACCATGTTTTAATTTGAATATCAGTCTTTGGTTTTCATATTACTATTAGGCTTTTCTTTAATATGATCTTTTTCTAAAAAAAATGATAATTTGGCAAGAGTATTTATAATTGGCTTTATTTGTGCTTCTAGGCGGGGTTTTATTTGTAGGATGACGCTTGCGAATGGATCTTCAGAATCTAAGTCGGAAGCGAAAGAATGCTGCGTTTATTCAGTTCAACACAGTCTTATCCAACCAAGTTCTTTCTTAATAGAACAGTGGGTATGTTTCACTTTGTTTCAATACATTAATACCACATGTATGTAAACAGAAAAAAAAAAGTTATTGTATTATTTATTCTATTTAATTATCTCCATGCCTAAATATACCTACTAAATATACCTAGAAGAGCCGACAAATACAAAGTTAAAACGACTTGAAACACAACGCCACCACAACTCAAAAGTTAACACGACTTGAAACATAAGACCGTCGCAACAAGACAATGATTCTTCTTCGTGCAAACTTGAGCCGAACTAGATTTTACATGTATATTATTTAGGAATTTCAAGTTATGAAGTTATTGAAATCACCAATGCCACAAGATCAGAAGATCATGGATACAGACCATTTATGTGTAAAATTTAACCAGGTTGATGCAAAAGCACTACCGTTTATATAGAAATTAGACATGAGTGTAAAGCAGCTATAAAGACTTTAACGCTAATTGGAAACAGGTGCAAGATAGTATCACTTTTACGTTATTCGACCCAAATGTTGTCATGTATCTTATTGTTATTTATTGGTTTCCTTTTGTGAAATACGTTTAACAATTAAGTTTATATTTTTTTTTAAACGTCAATTAATATTTTATAAATAATTTATTCTCGTGGTTTTCTCATATTTTATTATAAACATACATGACGTCATATATTCAACTTCCAATCATGGAACCAAATGAAGAATTATCTTTCGCCAGAAAATAAGATAACTTTCAACAAAAAAATGATTTTATTTTACATTAACAAAACAAAAAGAAATACTAAAATGCCAAAATTTACTCAACTTGCTCTTCTTCCTTGCTACAAAAAACATAAGTCAACCGTAAATGGAAACATCGTTAATGGTTGAGTTATGTTCTAAGTTTTTCAAGACTTTCGGAGACCGTTTTCATCCGTGGTCGAATTTCCGGGTCTTGTTCGGTACACGCAAGGGCTAAGTGAAACACTGTTAACATTTCTTTTTTCGCGTGTACTTGTTTAAGCAACATTGGGTCCACCATATCTGATAACGGGGTTTCCTCCTCAAACGCCTTTCGAACCCACTTAACTAGATCAGGGATCTCAGTTGAAGTCGATGTTGTTGGAGATGAAAGCTCCGATGACTTTCCAGTTAGCAATTCAAGTAAAACTATATCGAAAGAATAAACATCCCATTTTTGTGTAGGGCGGTTGGATGACACTCGTGCTTCGGGTGCTCGGTAGTTGTTGACTTTTTCTGTTTGCGTTGACTTCAAGTACGAAAGGCCCCCGCCCATGAAGCCACCAAAGGACGTGTTGTTTCCGGTGATGTCAATAAGACGGTTCAATCCAAAATCAGATATGTACGGTTGATGCTCGTTGTCTAGGAGAATGTTCGACGGTTTGATGTCTCCGTGAACAAATTTTCGAGGACTACATTCGTGTAGATACGCTAAGCCTCGTGCGGTACCTTTAGTGATCTTTAGCCTTGTTGACCATGTAAGGACTGTAGATGTTCGACAGTGTAAAGCAGAAGCCAAATTACCATTCGAAATAAAATCACTAATCAGTAGTTTTTCATCAGAAGACCAATAATAAGCCCGCAATTTCACCACATTCGGATGCTTCACCCTCCCGATCGCCAGGACCTCCGCCACAAACTCTTTATACCGTTGTTCACCACCCTCACCCAACCGCCTCACCGCGACCGGAATCCCATTTCCTAGCACTACTTTATACACAATCCCCAACCCACTTTTCCCTAACACATAAGCCGAAGCTCTCAATAACTCATCTAACTCGATACTAAACCCTTTATCAATGGCAACAAGCTCTCCATCTTCTCCACCTCCGCCACCACTAACACCGCCACCGCTAACGACATCACCCTTTTCCGACTCCGCCTCGAATCCGTGTTGGGAAATCCACTTACACAAGGAAATGAACATAATTTGGATTTTTGGTTTCCCCCAAATCTAACTTTACATGTACAACTACACCCATTTGAATCTTTTCTCCTCCAATATAAAAAAACAATAATTAATCCAATTAAAGCCACTCCAAATGCATCCGCCAATGAAATCAATACGATTAAACCCGGCCTCAATCCCTTTTTGGACCCATTATCTCCGGTTGCCGGCGTAAAATTCTTTGTTCCCGGAGAACTTTCCGAGCTACTATCCCGGCATGTTTTCTGCAACGGAAGTCCGCAAAGTGAAGGATTGTTTAAAAACGCCGTCGGCCCTTGATTCGTGAAAGAACCTGTTTGGGGGATTTCGCCGGAAAAATTATTACGCCGTAGATCAAAGCTAACGGTCAACGGTAAATCACCTAAAGATTCCGGCAGTTTCCCGTTGAAATGGTTGAAAGAGATGTTTAATGTTCCGGATAACGATTTCAGTTGGCCGATATCGTTCGGCAATGATCCGTTGAGGGAATTTGAAGAGAAATCAAGTTGAACCAAATTAGCCATCTCCGGGAAAACCCCTGCCGGAATTTCCCCGGAAAATTTGTTGCCGGAGAGAATTAGCCGCTGCAACTCACGGCAGTTACCTAAGAACTTCTGGATGGTTCCCGAGAGTGAATTATGAGATAAATCGATGTTTTGGAGACGAGGGGGGTTGCAAATTGACGACGGGAGTTCGCCGGAGAGATTGTTACCGGACAGGAATATACTGTGAAGCGACGTCGCATTGAAGATTTGGTCAGGAATCGTGCCGTGGAAGTTGTTGTCGTGTAAAATGAGTCGCCGGAGATACATTAAGTTCCCGAGTTCCGACGGAATGTACCCCCGGAGGTTTCTTCCGGCGAGTGCAAGTCCGACTACACACGGGTCGGAAACTCCGGAAATGTTGGCGCATGTGACTCCGGTCCAGTGACACGGGGTGTCATCGTTGTCGTTCCAGTCAGAAAGTACGGTGGCACCGCCGTCCACCGCGGATTTTACAGAGAGCAGAGAGAGTCCGTCAGAGGTGATGGCAGAAGCGTAATGAAGAAAAAATAAAAGGGATAAAACGACATTCGTATAAAACTTCAACATGCTAAGAATTTGTAAGAGAATATTTAAAATTATTTTTTTTAAAGTGAAGATGTCTTGAATTGTGTCATTGGGTATTTGAGGTCATTGTGGGTGGTGGTGATGATGGTGGTGGTGGGTGGCGGTAGTGGTGGTGGAGGAAGGTGGTGGTATTTATGAGAAGTAGACAATGGGTTGTGACCCTACCCACATTGATTCCTAGAAGTAGAAGGAAAGCAATGGGAGCTTTTAATGTCTTTTGTTACTACAAAGTATAATTGTAATCATGTTATATAATTGTTATTCATGATAATGAACTATGAAGCACTTAAGGTTAACTTTTTTAGTTCAATGTTATTAGTATTATATATTTTCTTATATATGTGTCCGTTTAATATTGTTATATGAATTGATAATGTATACTACATAACTAACTTTAAATAAAAAAAATAATAGAACCGCATAAAGAACTACACCTATTGTCTTAAATATGATACATAAAAGAACATTTTTAACCGTCTTTCTTTCTCTCGTTACGTGTGATTATTTTTCATGTAATATATATATTTAATTACACGATTTCTTATGGTTACATATTTAAATTTGGTTATGTATGAAATAGATTCATATCCAACTATATTTTAACTTTATGAGGTGGTTTTCAAACAAACAAAGATTACCACATGTCTATATATATTAAATAATAGTAACTTGTGTAATTTATGGTGAATCAATCCTCATTACTTTACTGTACTTGCATTGAGTAGAGGGTGTTTGGTTCGTGAAATTCTTTGGAATTGGAATTTGAATTTGAATTGGTATTTTAAGGAATTGTATTTTGTTCAAAGGATTTAGGATTTTAAGGAATTGTAATCTATTAAAGGAATTTTAATTCCTAAATACATTTGATTTAACAAAACAATCATTAAGGAATTGAATTTTTATAAGGCAAAAAAAAACCTCTCAAAAAAAAGATAAAGAAAAATATAAAAAAAATAATAAAACAAAAAATAACTAAAAAAAACTCGAAAAAATAGTCGAATTTTCGTTTGTGGTCGACGGGGGTGGTCGGAGTCGGATGTGACGGTTGGCAGAGGTGGCGGGGGCGGCGAGCGGCGGTGGGGATGGTCGGGGTGGCGGCGACGGTGGTGGCGGCAGTGGTCGCAAGGGTCGGTAGTCCGAGATTTCATTTGCTTTAGTTGAATTCCTTCACAAGTTGGAAGGAATTTGAAATCCTTCATTTGAGGGAATTTGAAAGAATTAAATCCAATTTCAATTGCAATTCCATTCTCTACCAAACACGTTAAGAATGGAATTCGGATTCCAATTCCAACGAATTTTACAAACCAAACACCCAAAGAAATGGAATTCAAATTCCAATTCCGTTGAATTCCATTGAATTCCGGCGTACCAAACGCCCCATAAGTTTTTAATCACACAAATATCAACCTTTGGTTTGCATGTGATCTCACATGCAGACATATACATTAACTGTTGATCGAGTGTTTTTAAGTATAGGTGATCCGTTTGTCAGGTTGATCCCGGGTGTCTGAACCTTTGCTGTTTAAAAAAAATTAACTATGGGTGCAGGTTATGAGCAAATTAGAGTGTTAGATCAACCCAGTGACGACGTACATTTTTGGAAGTCATGAGTGAATTAGAGAGGTAGCTCCGGCTCAACCTTGTTCAACCCATAGACGTAAGGCTCATACCTTTCCTTAAGTTCATTTCATCTTCATAATTTACATTATTATTTTGAAAGTGAAATACATGTTCCATTTTTTTTAAGAGAGCCAATTTCACAACCTAAAAAAATGTTATTTTACTTCGAAAACCATTCTAACAAATCACTAAAAATAAAATATTAACCTTTTTATAAATTTCTTGACTAATATGATATATTTATTATGTATTAGATACCAATTGTCACTTGGGTTGGTAGTCCAGTGGTTAGAGTTAACGACTCTTTGAAAATATCAAAGTTCAAATCCTGACATGAAATAGATTAGGAACTGATGTAGTTTATGAGTACGAATAGATGGGTGTGAGTCGCAGTTCTAAAATAAATTATATATTGATTACAGTCTATTCTCCAAACAACTTTTGTACTAAAAAGGTTGAATTGTAAGTGCATCTGTGTCCATTTGCTTCAAAGTAGTTGAATGGACAAACTATACTTTTGTTTTTACTTGTTAGGCATTGTTGGGTTGGCTACTTATAGACACATCTCTTTCATCCAACTAACATCACCCATCCATAGTCCATACCCCATTCCATTTCATTTTGAAGTATTGATATATGAATAATTTTAATGCTGAGTTATTTCGTGTATGTTTATTTGTTTATGTTCGATTCTTGTGTTCGTTTATGATATTAACGAACGAATACAAACACGTTCAATTTCTTTAACGAACGAGCACAAACAAAAATTTATATTTGTTTATGTGTTAGTGTTCATTTATTTATTCAGTTAAAAACGATCGAACACAAATAAGCCGTCGTTCGTATTCATTTGGAGTCTAGCAAAGTTGCATAGTATTTGGCTTGCCTTCTTTGCAAAGACTTCTTCTTTTCAATGATCATATAAAGGAGCTTTTGTGAAAAAGGTTAAAACAAAACCAATAAACAATTATTAATAATTGTATAAAATTGTAACAAACATCATTTGACGTTGTAATTTGATAATGATACATCATGCATATGGCATATTTGTCAAATAATCCTATGTTTTCAGTTTTTTTTATATATATACTAGGTTAAAATTTTATATATTACATGGGTTGAATAAATGTAATGTTGTATACTTGATAATAAAAAAATCATATCGTTAAAAACCGGTGTATTACACGGGTTGAATAAAATATAATATAATATGTTAACACATATATTTGTCAAAATATGTTTTTAAAAATGTACTTTGACGTGACAGTTGTAATTTTTATTAAGTTAATTTAAAAAAAAACATTTTTTACCTAGGTATTAACTTTTTTTATTTAGTTGATAAATATTAATTCATATTAAATTCAGTTGGTTGATGATATAATAGTTATACATAAATACATAATTAAATAATAAGTATCCATACTTAAAATTTTAACTCGTGGTTTAATAAGTTAACTCGTTTTTAAGATTGTGAAAATACAATATCTAACCTACTTTAAAAATAGAATTGTGGTAAATCACTAAAGAAACTAAATCGTAAATTTTTTCACGATTCTCATTATTATAAATGTATATTTATCTCCTTTATAATTATTTTTAACAAGTTTTAAAACAAGAGATTTATAATTATCTCAAAACATAAAAAAGGCTTATAAATGTGGGTGGGGAAATAATTGATAACCAAAAATATGATGTGGCAATGATGCAAACATGCTTAGAAGCTAAACTCTGTCTTAATAATAACATTTGATTTCACAATTCACAAATGCTTTTGATTTGTGATTATTCTTTAAATTATTATTATTGCATATCAAATGTTGTATGTGAGCTCTTCAATTTCTATACTCATATGACTGTAATTAGTTTCATTTTTTTTTGTATTTTTAAACCTAAAAGTTTCATCATTATGTATTTCTATTCATTGTTTAATGATACTTTGATGTATAAGATCTATTAAAAGTTTTTTTAACGGCAGAAATTTTATAAAAGTAAGAACTAAGAAGAAGCTAGCAAGAAGAGAAACTCCAATACATGGCAAACCATTTGTCAAATTTTGAAACTGGAAATTACACCGGTCTTTCAAATCGAGCGTATTTAACCTTGATATGCTCTTTATCCACAAAAGTCAAGCGTCTTGATATCTTCTACTAGTTTTTCCACTATTGCGGGTTTGTTGGAGAAGTTAAACTCGTTTCTCGCCTGCCAGATACACCAAAAAGCAATAAGAATTATCCCTTGACGCATTTTATTTGTAACATCACATTTATGGACCGTTTTATGGAGCTCAAGGAAATCCCTAACCAAGAAAGCATATATCAAGGGAGTATCACGCCATCGACTTACATATTGCCACACCAAAGTTGCTATGAAGCAGGAGGTAAAAAGATGTGCTATAGTCTCCAGTCTCTCACCGCAAAACAAACACATTTGAGAGTTGTCAATAATTCAAATTTACAGAACCGTCACTTTGAGAACCCAAATTAGAACTACCTAACAAGTGTTTCTAATTATTTATCCAAAATCAAACCATGATAGAAACAAAGAGAAAACTCCAAGCTCAATCAAATCATTTTGGTACCAAGTAACAGTGGATGACTGATCAAATACGTGTGATTCTCCCCAAATTTCATCAACTTCGACATCATATGATTATACAACCCTAAAAATTTAAATTCACGCACAACGATGACGATTGATTGAAATTGTGTGACAACATACGACCCAACCCAACCCAACCCGTCAAATTTCTTTAACAAGTACATTTTCTAAAAAACTAAAAGTTGAAATACCTTAAATTATAGTTGAAGGAAAAAACTCTAATTGAACCCCTTTAAGTCACACGCCTAGACCCAAGTTAAATTTTACCGCACAGACATCTTATATGAAAATAAACCTGAGGTCAAAATGTAACTGATTATAATTGCCAATCATCACCGGAATCCGTCACTTTTTTCTATAAAAAATAGAGCTGACAATTTTCAACAAGACAAAAAAAAAATAATAAACGTTTTCAATTATCATATATAACATGTTTAATAAACGGCTCGTGTTCAGGTTGACCTGTTTAGTTAAACGGTTAATGTTAATGTTGACGAGTTTAATTAAACGGGTTCCACCAACCCGTTTATGGCATGTTTAACCCGTTTACTACAACCCACCAGCATGGTTAACACGTTTACAACCTATTACCAACCATCAACACATTTAAATAAATGTGTTATTCATGTTCAAGTTACTCGATTTTAAGTGTGCGAGCAAGGATGGATGCTTTTGACATTGCTTTTGACATGAATATAAATATGTGTCAATAACCCGACACGACTCACACCCCTAATAAAAAGTGAGTTTTAGACGGTACTAGAAGTGCATAATAATTTTTAGATGAAGAAACAATAAGAATGCGATTCTGGTAATAAACAAGAAAAAAACAGTTGAGAATGTAAAATCATAACAAAAGTACATTATGTTTTGTCGGAAATTACAAACGACGAGATCGACTCAGGCAACTACAGCTTCGGTCATTTCCTGTTCAACAATGGCTGGTTCAACAGGATAGTATGAGTAGTGAAGTTCACCGACATCATCACCCGATAGTTTTGTCCATCCGTTCGGCCCCACATGATAAACTAAAACAAAAACAATATTAACACTAATCAAATATCAACCTATAATGATAATTATAAGGTTGTAATTTCAACCCAGTTACATTTTCGTCCATGTGGTTTGTCAAAAGCTAAAAAGCAGGGTCAAATTCGGTAATTTTGTTACATTTAGGGACGAAATGTGTAATTTACTCTGAAATAAATGTGCTTAAAGAAAACACAGATCATATGGGTGGAACATGTTAACATGATTAAAAAGTAGTCTAAATTGTAGATTTTATTCAAAAATTAGATTATAAAATGGTATAATTTTGTTGACATTTGACACTAATTATTGATTAAAAAAAGAGGGTTACCGCTAGCAACACCACCACTAGCTCCGTCACGGAATGTTGCATGATAGATGGCTCTTCTAGCCAATTCAGCAGCTTCATCAACTGTCAGATCATATTTGTACCTACCAAATTTACAAAATTAAGACAAAATGTGACTTTATATTACACCACAAAGTACATAAAATACAATAATTTTTTATGACGTCAAGGCGCATTTTGGGCAGGTTGGATAAAAGTGTCAAAAGGGTTTGTGTCAAAATGGGTAGTGTGTGGGTCCAACGGAGTTGGGTTGGGTTAACACATTCATTTTCCCCCTTGGATTTACAATTAATTAACATGTTAAATATGATTACAAAAACTATATCTTTAAAATATAAACAAACTATACAGAATAAACTGATTTAAGAGGTTGTAAGCCTTTTAATATACTCCGGCTAACTTTCAACCCATTAGACCCATTCTATTTTTTCCATTTAAACCAAGTTTATAGACTTAACCCATTTGACCCGTTATAGTCAAATAGGTAATCAAATCATTTCTTCATATAAGCTCGAGCTCGACTTGTCTAATATAGGAGAGCTAGAGTCGTTAATAATGTTTCAAGCTCGAACTCGGCTCAGGCTCGACTAGTTCAATATTTATTATATATTTAATCAGTTTTTATATACGTATATAAATATTTATATGTGTGTGTTGTGTAGTTAGCTATAATATTTTACATATAAAATTATATATATTATTCAGTTATTTTTATCATAAGTTTCTAAACAATAATATTTACTATGTAATACATGGGTGGCCTCAACATAGATTATTCTTTCTCTAAAATATATGTGCTATTATTCTTGTAGGGTAGGGGGTACTCACCCGCTATCTAGTACACCATAAGCATATGGTGAACCAGACCCAACTGAGAACTTTGTTCCCTTCAGGCGTCCTCCTTCGCTGTCTACGTAATACAGACCCGGGCCCTACAAAATGTAAAATATGAGGCAAACTTTAGAAAAACCTTAAATATGCAAAACATGAAGATACACTACACTACACAAACATTCAGATTTTGATGATTGATTGTGTATACCTTTTCATCCCATCCTGCAATCATTGTCCCAACAGACAAACCCATTCCACGGTAAGAATATAAAATATTTGCCAACAACTTTGAAGCGCCAGTCACTGAAATCCTTCTCTTGTTTGCCAATTCATGCAAACGACACTGAAATACAAAGAAAAAGATACAAGCATCGGTTAGCCCACATTGCATGCATTATTTAAGTATTTATTCAAGATTCAGACTTAAGGTAATCTTTGACATTGTCAGCAGGTAACAAGTTTCTGAGCCACGTTATTATTTTCGTCAAATAAGAAGAAAACCACAAGGGTCAAAGTTACCTAAAAATTCAAATAACACGTCATCTACCTTAAACTTTTTGAAAGTTCAGAGCGTTTTTATCAAAATATTTGAAAGCTCAATGGTTTTTCCAGACAATTCCCTTTAAAAAGAAGCTACCATGCTACAACTTAGGTAAGCAACAAAGCATGATTACCTTAATGCCGAGATTTCTATGCCAGAATTGGCAATCAGCAGCTCCTCCAGCCATTGTACCCAGCATATAGGGATTAATTTCAATGATTTTCTTCACAGATTGAGATGCTGAAACAAACACAAAATTAGATGTATGTGTTAGATCATTTAATGCCTTGTGGTTAGAACCTGCAGCCTAAGGAAAGGGAAAGCATGTCAGGGCTGATGGTATCTCAAACACTGGTTACATCTGAAACCTATTATAGATCAAACTTCCACCACCTTTATATAAGAATAAGCATGTTGAAAACTTAAGTAAGGTGTCTAATTAGTAAATCAGCTTAAGAATTAAGGTGGCAATTTTGACCCGTTTGCTAATGAATGTGTCAAATTGGGTTATGGTTCATCTGTAATGGGTTAAACGAAAAAATATAGCTAAAAGGAATGGGTCGCATGGTTCGTACAGTTTAAAAATTGCCCAATTTTTTTTTTCAATGCTTACCTCCTAAATGGTTTTCTTTAGACAAATATATAATTATAGTGATAGCATTGTTTTTAATCATAGTTGGCACATCAACTATTTCTACAAAAAAATGAACCCAAAAAAGAAGCATGTGTGTTGGTCATCCTAACCAGACAAGTTTCTACCCAAACTAAAGACAGCGCGTTTCAAACCGATCCCGTTTTGACCTATTACCCAGCCCGCCTGTCTAGCCCATTTTGCCGCCTCTAGCCAAAAGTACAGAATCTATGTACTACAGATAAAGGTAAAACAAATGGTTGAACTAGAGTGAGAAACTGGAACTCAGGCTCAAGACAACGATTGTGTATAAGTTAACGCTACAGCAATAGCATCTAGGTGTTCTGACACACAGAAACAATTAGCTATCACTTATCATCAAAGGTTATGTGGTACACATAATTACACATTAATTCTCTAAATCAAAAATATGGAAACCATAAAGAAAAGCCTTCTAGGGGGTCTTTCCGGTTCTCCTACATCAATTATTTTGGGTTCAATCTTAAACATTGATGATCTTTTATCTTTATTTTTTACTATATATCTAAGAACTTGGGGTACTAGGAGTAGTTACACACAATGAGCTAAACATCAATTTTATAGTAAGAATATTCAATCTCTTTTAGAATAAATAAAGATAATCAAAGTGGCCAAAATGTCCAAACGCATTTGAAACAATTAAAGACACGACTTATATAGTCAAAGTCAAACCAAGTGATTAGTCAGGAACATCAAATAAAAAGTTATGTTATATCAAGTTAAAAACTGTTATATTAATCTTATTGAAAAAAAAAACACTTATAAAGATGTAATATGAAATTGCAAAATGGAAGAATTCAAATGCATAGGCTGCAATTGCAAAATGTAATATGAAATTATAAAATAATTATCTTTTCAGTGTAAATAAGAAGTACATACAGATATAGCCTCCCATGCTTGCTCGGGAATCAGCAGCGACCATCACACCCTCCTTAAAAATAAAAGCCAAGGTTGTTGTACCCTTAGCTGGCTTTACCATTTGGATAGAATTCTTCTGGAATCCATCAAACTGGAGCAAGGAATTATAGGTAATTTTCAGCATATTAATAAATTCAAATAAATTCGAGTTAAAAACTAGTTTTGTAGGACACAACTCACATCTGATGTAACTGGAAGGTCAAATGAAGGGGCAGCTGAAAACCCATCAGAAAGCAACTCATTACTTCCCCCGTAGAGTGGGGCACTTGATTCTAGTCCACTAAAGTCAAGCTTCATGATTTCCACCTAGACACAACAACTCACACATAATTTTTCAACTTTCAAGTTCCCTATGCAAGCTACATACTTCTAATATATACACTAAAGAAACAGGTTTTTGTAGCCCCCCCCCCCCCGGGGGGGGGGGTGTTCTCTGCAGGAGCAGCCTCTCTACCCCTGAGATAGGGTAAGGTTTGCCCTCATCTCATCACACCTTCTCTATGAGCCGGATTATACAGGGCACATTTGTTTGTTTACACCACATTTTGCAACTACAAAGGTGTCTTTGAGAAAACTAAAAACCAGGTAGGATGGCAACACATGTTCAAATTTTCCAAGTATGATAGTTTTCTTATGACTACAACTATAATTGTTCTTTTTAAACTAAATCTGATCACTCCTCAAATCAAGAGGTTCAGAACTCTTGGAGACAGTTGGAAAGCAACACAAAATTCAGCTATATAATCAAACAAAATCACACAAAACAATCCCCAAAATTAGTAACTAAACCAATGAACCATAAACCCTATTAACTAAATCACTATCAAAATTATCACTCATCTGGCTAAACTACTTGATTTCAAGCCTCCATTTAAAGCTGCAATAACTCAAAAATGCGTTATGCCAAAATCAAAACAACAGAAAGCGAAAATTCAAACCGAAACCCTAGATATTGAGGCATGATTTTAACAAAATTCCAAAAAATGCGTATAATTATTCACATAATCGGATTGAAGAGAAACTAAAACCGAATGATTAACTCGAGATCGTACCTTTTAATTGAGAAATATCAACCAGATCGTTAACACGTTGATTTAACAGAAAAAAGGTTCGAACCACTGTATTTGAAGAAGTGATTTCTTGAACAACAATAAACCATGAGATCCGATACTTGACCCGGTTCTTTTGGATCAGATCAACCCGGTTCAATTAAGTAAATTTCATCACATGGGCCTGTCGTGTAACTTTGGTTACGGCGGCGGTGCTTCATCATATGATTCCTCACACGTTACAACTTTCGTGACGTACATAGGACTCAGTTATTGCGCGGTGCGACGTAAACATGACTTAGTTTTGAATTAAATTCGTGTTATATAGACATTTGCGAAATTCTTGAAAGAAAATTAGAAAAAAGTAAACACAACGGCATCTGAATTTATGAATTTACGTTGATAAATTCAAAACTTAAAAAAAAAGGCGAAACCATTTAATAAGTTAACACTGAAACATCAAAAAAATCGTTAACGTTGAAGACTGAAACGAATTTTTAACGCTGATAAAATTTATATAAAAAATGAACCTGTTAAAAAACTATATCATGATGAAAATTTAGTTAAATAAGTTTGTAACAAAGAAAATGATATAATTAAAAAAAAAACTAATTAAAATTGTAAGAATTTTTAGACCTGAACCCGGGTAGGTGGTGTTAAGTTAAAAAAAACAGAGAAAAAAACTAATTAAAAAAAAAGATGTAATAATTTAGACTTGAACCCTGGATGGTGCTCAGAGAGTGGTATGCCTAAACCACTACACCAAGTTAATATATAATTGCTACCTAAGGCATGTGGCATACATATTGGTAACCGACCATGATTTTTAAGGTTCAGTAAACTTTATCGTTAAATCATTAAGAAAAATCATATTATTTAAAAATATAAATCTGACATACTACTAAAAAAAATTCTACTTTTTTCCAAGTATGCGATTTTTTTTCAAAATTAAAAAATTCTAATAACAAAATATAAATGTGAGATGTGTACATAAAATGCGTTCCTGAATTTTATGGTTATAAAGGTAAAACTTTTATACAGTGGTGGAAGCAGAACATTTAAGTCGAAGGATTATCATAAACTTTCATTATCTACTGACTAAAAATAAGGTCCAAATCGTGTTTTCCATAATAAAAAAATATGCTTTTAAATATAAAGAATTAACAAATTCTAGTAATCAATTGACATTCTTGAACCTCCCTTATTCCGCCCCTTGGTTTTATGTTTACAAGCAAAAACCATTAATTGTTTTATGTTCAACACTAATGTAGATTTGATAATCATATAGATACACAAGACATTGTGATTATGGTTCGGTTAACCAATCAAACACCAAGCTTGTTTTACTTAGGTCGCATTAATTATAAATCCGAGTTTTGATAAAAGTAAAAGATTTTAACAAGCTTAATACATACTTGGGACTAGATTTCTATACTTTACCATTACTTCAATATTTTCAAACATCGAAAATAATATCAAAATCATAACATATCGGTTTAACTTGGTTATTTGATTATGTCACAAACAATAACCAAAGCTGAACCATAAAATTCGTTTTTTTCAAAATTGGTTGTTATTTTGATTATTTGGTTTCTTTTTATTTATATCTAAAAAATATATCATTCGAGCATGATGTTAAGTCTATTTCTTTCACATTATTGTTCCCCAAAAAGAAATCAAGATGTGCCAGAATGATTATTTTAAGAAAAAGGTACAGCGACCTATTTGGAGAAAATGAAACTGCAGTGCCTCATTTTAAATAGAATAAAGAGTATAAGGGTCAAAAGTGTAAAAAGAAAAAGAAAATTAAAAGATGCTGGCTATGGGGTTCGAACCCATGCGCACTTAGGTGCAGAAGATCTTCCCTTAACCTCTCGGGCAAACCAGCCACTTGTGTTATTCATTCTACGTTTATATACTTAACCAACTATTCCAAATATATCCTAACCGGCAAAGGCGGACCTAGGTAGGGCGACCCCCGAGTTTCGAAATTACAGTAGAACGTTATATAAAAAAACCGCGGTGAACCCCTAAATAAAATATAAGGTGAACCCCTATCTCCATCGACGACAGAGAAGATCAGGGGCGGAGAAGATAGCTTATCTTATGGTGGTCGCCGGAGCAGCGCGGAGCTGCTAAAATGTTCTTCTAGAGAAGAAAAGTGAATTGAAGAAAATGACTAAAGGAGAGATATGACTAATAGAGTGGTGGGTTTTATTTTCTCGTAGCCCGGTTCTCAAAAAAGTTTAATTACTTTATTATTATATTTATTTGATGTCTTTATGCGTCTGATAGTAGTTAACATACACATCACATTTCAATAGTACATTTTTTTAGAACGGCGTGGCATCAACTGGCACGTCCCACCAGTGAGACTCGTACATAAGTCTACCCGTACAACCTTCAAGGAATTCGAATCTGCAGAGGGTGTTCCTAATTTTTATGAAGTGCACATTGTATGATTCGAACCCATGACCTCCACAGAGGGGAAACCCTTTGAAAAAACTCCCTTAACCACCAAGGCAGAACCTTGACGGCACATTTCAATAGTACATGAGCATGGAAAAATGAGCAACTTTAATTAGTTTATTTATTTTTAATCTATTAATTTGTTTCATTCTGAAATTGATTTTTGTAGGGAGTGGCTATTTGGACATCGCTTGATTTTATTTAGACATCCTAGTGTATATACGGGCCGTATAGGGTTCATTAATTACCGCGTACATCGTACTTATACGGCCCGTATAGAGATATACGGGTCGTATAAGGTGTGCATTTAATGCTGATGAAAACCCTATACGGATAGTATTGGATTATACGGTCCGTATAAAGGTTGTCCAACTACTTTTCAGGGTTGTCCAAATAATATCACCATTTTTTTATTGATTTAATTAGTGTATTCTTATTTCGTTTATTGTTTTAGTTTATTGAAGAATTATTATCTTATATAATAGTTTATTACTTCATTAAATTATCATATTTTTAATTTAATATATTTATTATTTTTTTAGATTTAAGTTGAATAATAAATAATTATTAATTTGATTTTATATATTATCTCCGACCGGTCCGACGAGTGAACCTCTGAACCTTACCCAACCCAAACCGTCGAACCGCCCTAAAATTTTTTATGTCCGGCCCTACAAACCGGTTATGATTTTTGAACCGATTTTATGCAGTGTCGAAGCTTGAATACATACATGTTATTTTCCTGATTCATCATTGGTTTTTTCTAAAAATACAAATCTAACATACTATTTACATCTTTCTACTTTTGGTGTTTGATAATTTTTTTCAAAATCAATAAATTCTAAAAGCAAAATATAAAGTGTGTCGTGTTTTTATATATCCGAAAACAATTACGATGAATCACGGAGACAAAGTGTGTACACAAAATACAAATATTATGGTATAAAGGTAAAAACTCGTACGAAATAAACGCGGACTTGTTTGTGATTTTTTTCCTATTTTATGTTTATGAGCAAAAACCAGTAATCGTTTAATGTTCAACACTTGAAACACTTGTATATTTTATCCTTGATCGATGTAGATTTTGGCTATATTTAAATATACAGAATAGTGTGATTATGGTTTGGTTAACCAATCAAAGATTAGACTTGTTTTACTTGGCCTAATTTAATGTAAATTAGAGTTTTGAAAAAAATAAAATAAAATATTTTAACAAACTTATTACATATATGGGACTAGATTTATAGACTTTGCCATCAATTTAAGATTTTAAAAAAATCAACATTAATATCAAAATCAAAAATTTAAATAAAATCATAACATATCAGTTCGGTTATTCTTTCAGGTTACAACAAACCATAAATTTTGTTTTTTTAGAAGTTGATTTAAACAAATATCATTCGAGCAAGACGTTAAGTTTATTCTTTTCACATTGTTGTTCCACAAAAAGAAATCAAGATGTGCCAGAATGATTATTTTAATAAAAAAGTACAGGGATCTATTTGGAGAAAATGAAACTGCAGTGCCTCATTTTAAATATAATAAAAAGTATAAGGGTCAAAAATGTAATAAAAAAGAAAATTAAAATGCTGGCTATGGGGTTCGAACCCATGCGCACTTATGTGCAGAAGATCTTAAGTCTTCCCCCTTAACCTCTCGGGCAAACCAGCAACTTGTAATATTCATTCCACATTTATATATATCTTATAACAAAGTAACATTTTCCTTTTATTTGATTTTGTTGCCAAATATATAAAAGAACTACAAAAATATTTCTCGAACCAGGGATCACATGAACTTGATGATCATACCGTACCCAGAGTCGGATCTATGTTGACCCAAGCCGCTTCATGAGAAAAAAAAATTAGTGTTATATATACGTTAAAATCTCGATTGTCCTCATATTTTTTTACAATTGCCCTCATGAAAAAATTTAGTATTATATACACGATATATATAGCTAGTCAACCGACTCCAAAACTTTCTGACCCCCGTTAAAAAATTTATAGGTCCACCACTAACCGTATCATAATTTATGGTATAGCTTCATATTTTTTTACAATTGCCCTCATGAAAAAATTTAGTATTATATACACGATATATATAGCTAGTCAACCGACTCCAAAACTTTCTGACCCCCGTTAAAAAATTTATAGGTCCACCACTAACCGTATCATAATTTATGGTATAGCTACTCATATTATTTATATCATAACATTTTAAAAATAAAAGGAAGAAAACATTACTACAAGAGAATAAGTGAATGTTTGGTTCATGAATTATTTTTTAAATAAAACATACTTTTATCAAAAGAACTAAACTGTAATTTATCAAATAAGTGCCTTTTATAATTCGTGAAATAAACTGTATTTAAAAAAAAACTAAATTGTAAATTGTAACTTATCAAAAGATATAGATGGCGTGTTTAGTTAAAAGAATAATTATGTTTTGTTTGTAATTTTGTTTTAAAAAATCTAGAATGTGATGGAGTGGTCTAGATAATTGTTTTTATTTAAGCTTGGTAAAACGGGCGGGTTAGATTAGGTTGCTTCTTATGTATTTAAGCCGGATAAAACGGGTGGTTAGATTAGGTTGGGAAACGGGTTTGGGTCAGAACGGGTTATGACTAAAATGATATCGGATCAAAAGGGGTCGTTTTTAAAAAAAAAACTATCAAGTTGCTTCAGATTAGAATTGGTTGTAACCAAAATGTGGCTCGTATTGAAATGAGTTGTCTTAGAAATGAAAAATACCAAAATATGCTATTTTTTTCACGGCTAGGGGTGGCGTTGCGGTGACGGTTTTCGGTGATGGTGGCATCGTGGTGGTGCAAGAGGGGGTGGGGATGGTGTCGGTGGTAATCTTTAGTAATTTTCTCTCCAAACATGTCGTTAACCCGTTGTTATCCGTTTGAACCCATTATAAATTTACATAGTTTTTAAACGGCCCATCTTGACCCAAAATTTGTTGAGGTGTACCCATTTCAACTTGTTATGTATTATGGTGTTGCCTAAGTTAAACAAAACTAAAATATATATATATATATATATATATATATATATATATATTATTTAACTAAACCAACTCATTTCCCTCCGTTTAACATTAAAAATACGAGGTCTATCTATATTATATATTTTTTAACATTAAAAAAACATGAAACAAAATAAAAGCCGGCCAAATCCGGTTGTCATGTAACGCCAACGACTTTCTTTGCTCACCGGTTTCTCAGTCACTTCAAAGTCCAAACGGTTACTAGGTGTCAAATTAAAAATATATTAATTATTCAAATAACACATTCTATACTTGGTATATATTTAGGTGATATAACTAAACTTAACTAAAAAATCACCCTTAAAATCCCCAACAATAATAACGGAAAACATGACGGTGTACAATGCCCGGACTGCTGGCGACTCCACCGGCGGCGGAGGATACAAGGCCATGAAACAAGTGTTTCCGGTGGAAGATTACCAGGAGAAAATCTCACAACGCCTGATTGAAGCAGCACACACCGACGATCTTAAACTCGCATTCGAATGCTTGTCGGATCCGTTTATCGACGTTAATTTCGTTGGAACCGTGTGTTTGAATTCGAAGAAAACGGAAATGGTGTTGCATGATGAGGCTCCTAGTGAGGTTCTAGTAGAATTTGAAGAGTTTAAAACAGATGTTACAGCTCTGTTTCTCGCGGCTCATGCCGGAAACGTCACGCTCGTCAGGAAATTACTGGTAATTTGATCGGTTTTTGCCTTGTTAGCAGTGTTTTAAAACCCGGACCCGACTAGCTGATATATTGATTATTGCATCACTTTTAATCTTTTTTATATTTACTTTACACGTTCAGTTTAGTGCCCCGAGTACTTTAAATTAGTCGATCAACATCAATTATACAACATATTGGTAATTTACATCCTTAGTAAATTTGAAATTTGAATTATCGATCAGTTTTGCAGAATTAATGCTTAATTAAATTATTAATCATAACATCTAATTGTTCAAAATGCCATTTAATCTTATTAGAAAGTAGAAAGTGCATGAGATAGAAACATGTTTTTGTTGTTTCTTAAAAATTTGTAACATTACATCATATCTTATTTGTTAATATTCTGTCACAAATTTATCACACGTGTCATGTTATATTTAATAATTATTTTTAAGGTTGTATATATTTTTTTAAAATCATTTATTCAAACTAGTAAATTTTTAAAGACTTTTTTTCAACGTTTTATTTTAGACATGTGTCATCTAATATGATGTATGGTTTAGTTCCTCTCTAACACAAAAAAGGTAAGACGTAAACCGTAGATAAAGAATATTAGGATTTGGTCCCTAGACATCCATTTAACTAAAATTGAAAGCCAAAAATCACCAGTTTTATTGTTTTAATTTTTTTTTTATTATCTTGAAACTAAATGCTAGATTTTTGGGGCGAATATAAATAAAAAGTTATTCCGTGGGTACGCGACCACTGCTGCGGCTAGGGGAAGCGACGTTGAGATACTAGAGTTGTTAATCGAAGGTGGAGCTTCTCCGTTGGCTTGTGAAGAGGCTTTGCTTGAAGCTAGCCATCTTGGTCTAGCCAAGGTGGCTAAAGCCCTAATGGTGCCCGAGCTCATTCGCCCTAATGTTGCGGTCCATGCCTTGGTCAACGCATCATGTAGAGGGTTTGCTGATGTTGTTGAAACACTTTTGAAGGTACATATTATGCCGCCACTATATTGAATAAACTGAATGTAAATGTTTTAAAAATATTAATTTTATTGGTGGCGTGTCATACATGCCTATCACGTTCGGAACATCGCCCTCTAGGTGTGATAAGGGGCCGATGGGATGAGGATTGATTGTGATCACGGGCAAAGGGGCAAGAGAAAGTTTTTGATTTTGATTTTTTCTACAAATCATAATACTACACATCACTTGATTAATAATTAAGTAATTATTAGAAATTATATTACTATCACTAGCCCATTACACACATTTAACGTGATCACAACGTTGTCTACTTGGCGCTTACGTGACAACACTTTTTAATCACTATCACTAAACCTTTACTGATGGTCTAATATCATTACGAACTTTCTCTGTTGACTTTTTGGTGGCAGTGTGGGGTAGACATAAATGGAACTGCGAGAGTTTTGCTTCGGTCATCCAAGCCTTTTCTACACGCCGACGTTAGTTGTAATGCACTTGCTGCTGCCATAGTTAATCGCCACATCACCATTGTTCGCCTTCTTTTGCAGGTCAAGATTAGGTGTTAAAAGTTAAAACCAAAAATGGGTGGGCGGGTCGGATCATGGTAAATTTTGCCATGGATCGATTTGGTTCGGTTATTAGTTAAACAAGAACTTATAATTAATGTTTCATTTCTAGATTTTATAACTGTTCAATTACTGAGAAAAGATGGTTCAATTAACCACCGGCTTTGAAAACGGGGATCCAAAATAATTTTAATTAATGATTCCAATATTATTTTGACTAAAAAAGTGTTAGCATTCCTTTTAATTTATAAAAATAAAATAAACGGTAACTAACATGTTATTTATAAAAATAATTATAACAAAGTTTTTCTCACATTCAACATATTATTTGTAAACAATAAAAAAATGTATTAAAATGGTTTATTTTCGGTTAATCAGTTAGTTATACATATATAATCGTAACCGAATCATAAAATAGTAATAAAAAAATCATAACCGAACCATAAAAATATGTTATTAAAAAAATCTTCATTTCAACGTTTTTGGTTATTTCGATTATTAAAGTTATTTTTTAACCAGGCTGGTGCGAGAACAGACACCAAGGTGAGCCTAGGCGCATGGTCATGGGACCTGACCACAGGAGAAGAGTTCCGAGTGGGTGCTGGTTTAGCGGAGCCATATAGCATCACATGGTGCGCCGTTGAGTATTTTGAACAAACCGGTTCAATCTTAAACATGCTTTTACAACACATCTCACCAAACATCCCTCATTTTGGAAGAACAATCATCCACCATGCCATCCTTTGTGCAAATTTAAAAGCAATTGAGGTTTTATTAAACCGCGGTGCCGACCCTGAGTTCGCGATACAATCGATCGAAGGAACCGGATCGCGGTTAATCCATATGGCTGCACGGCTAGGTTATTACACCGTCTTGAACCACCTGGTGGTTCAGGACGGGTGTGATCTCGATTCAAAAACCGAGGCGGGTGAAACCGCATTGATGATATGTGCAAGGTATAAACATGTGGATTGTCTTAAGCTTTTGGCTCGGTCCGGTGCTGATTTCGGTTTGGTCAATATAGCTAACCAATGTGTTCAGTCAATTGCGGGTTCGGTTAGATGGACACTAGGGTTAAGACAAGTCATTTTAGACGTGGTTCAAACCGGGACGGTTCTTTACTCGTCGGACACTTCGATATTCTCGACTTTGATGTTTGTTACACGAATAAACGATATCGAGTCTTTGGAAAAGATTGTTTACCAAACGGGTGTCGTTGACCTTAACGAACAGGACGAAAACGGGTACTCGGCGGGTATGGTGGCGGTTATAAACGGACACGTGGACGCATTTCGGTTGCTTGTTTATGCTGGAGCCGATCTTAATCTTGAAAACAAGTATGGTGAGACCGCAATTAGTTTGTCAAAAGCTAGTGTAAGTAGTGGTGATTTTGAGAAAGTTATTCTTGAATATGCACTTACTAAATCCACCCCTAAATCTAGTAAAATTACATTTTACACCCTCCACCGAGCGGTTTCTTTAGGCGATTACGACACCGTCGAGAAACTAACCATTGGTGAAAATGACGTAAACGCCCCTGACAGCGACGGATACACACCCCTTATGCTAGCCGCAAGAGGCGGGCATGGGAGGATATGTGAGCTTTTAATCTCGAAAGGAGCCGTTTGTGACATTGAGAATGCAAGACATGAAACCGCACTTACGTTAGCACGTGAACGTGGTGTTGGGAACGATGCTGAACGGGTTCTATTGGACTACTTGGCCTGTGGGCTCGTGTTGGGTGGGGGTCGGGTCAAAAAACATTGTAAAGGGGGTAAAGGGTGTCCACATAGCAAACAGTTAGTTATGGTTGAAGGGAACGGTTTGTTGAGGTGGGGGAAATCGAGTAGGCGGAACGTGGTGTGTAAATGTGCCGAGGTGGGCCCGAGCCCATCGTTCCGGTGGAACCGGAGGAAAAAGGCGGACCGTGATGAAGCGGGGTTGTTTCGGGTGGTTACGACAAGGAACAAGGAGGTGCATTTTGTGTGTGAGGGTGGTGTTGAAACGGCTGAGTTATGGGTTCGAGGGATTGAACTTGTGACGAGAGAAGCCATATTCGGGAAGTGATTTTTTAATAGTTTATTAAATTTATTTTATGTATATTTAACTTAATTGAAATTATAACATATAACTAAAATGTGTTGAAATGTAAAATTTACAATTTATCTTAGATGTATAATAGTTAATTCAAAATATTATCGGTCAATTTAATCAATTAATTCATCAAATTATCACTTTGAATCATATTTGGTTAAAATCAATATTTTTGTTAAAATCATAAGTTTTTTTTAACTAAACCATGTATTTCCATTCAAATCTTTTCGAATAGGTTTGATTACAAAATTCATGGGTTTCATTCTCGTTTCCAAATCTTATACCCATTTACCAACAATTCCTATCAGGAATGTAAATGGAACCATTAGTTTTTGATCGGTGCAACCTAATACAAATTTATGGCAAAAAAAAAATATCTTAATAAATAATTGATCTGAACCAATTAAAAACAAGAATTAATTACATGGATGACCTCTATGGTTTATCCAGATTTCACTTATGGCCTCTGCGAATGGGAATCTACAAGTTTGACCCAAAACACTCTTGGCCCCTGGGTTGGATGTCCGTTAAGTTTATCTATTAAGTGAGTGTAAAATGACCAAAATACTCCTTACATTAAATAAACAAAAATTATAAATCATAAAACCCATCCCAAATACCCCCTTTCTTCATCCCCAAACTCTCACCGGATAAGACTATTTTTTTAAGAAACATGTTCTTGAAATGGAAAAGGACCGATTCGATTCGGTTTCAAATCGATTTTTAGTCGGTTCGGTTCGTTTTTAACGGCTTCAAACCGTTTTCAACGGATGAATTCCTAAACCAATATCAAATCAGCGTTCGGTTTGAAACCATGACCGGTTTTAGTTCGGAAACCATTTTATTCACCTCTTACATAACTATGTTTTGATCATGAGGTGGGGGCTTGAGGTCTAGTGGTAAGAGGAGGTTGTGAGTTTAAACTTTGCTTAAGATAAAAATAAATATAAAATAAAAAATTGCCGTTAAAAGAAACTATGTTTTGATCATTTTTAGCTGCGTGTTATTTTGATAAATCTATTAATTATTAATTATGTGTGTTGAGACGTACCTTCCAAATAAATTGGATATTTGTCCGCAAGTGTTTATTGCATGTATTTTTTGTATGTTTTTTGCAGGGCCGTCTTCGAGAATTCGAATGCCCCACACGAGCCGTAAAAAAAGGCCCATAATGAAAATTACTTTTTTAAAAAGACCCAATATTTTTTTTAAAGCCTCAAAAATTTTAAATATATATATATAATTTTTAATTTTTTTTTTTTGGCCCCTCGAAATGTTGGGCCCCCTACGGTCGTGTTGCCCGCAGTGCCTTCCAGCCGGCCCTGGTTTTTTGAGTCGGATGTCTCTCTAGGTGCAACCTCGTTATCCTATGGAATGGAGATAAAGCTTGTCATCATCCCACCTTCCCTATACTCTACTGTTTGACTCAGATTTTGTTGCGTATATTTTTATTGTTATTTTAATCAATCATATATCTTATATATCCATTTGTTTTATTGTACTTTATTGTTTTAAACAAGCTTATAACTTATAAAAAATAGTTTTTTTCTTTAATACAATGAAATTACGTTATATTTTAAATCATAACGTTTATTAAAGTAGATTATTTTAATTAATAAAATTCAAAAACAAAACCAAACGCAATAAAGATACATCTTTACGTTATCAATCTATTGTCATCTTCGTCTTTGTTTTCACTTCCTCGATTTCATTCTTTAAAGACATTTCATTCGAAAAAGAATGCAAAGCGTAATTACATGTTCATAAGTCGCATAGTTATCGATCTTTTTATCAACTTTAAGAAAAAGTAAAGGAAATGCAATATGACCTAGCTTATCTTTATATCTTGGTGTCATTGTGCAAATTATCCCGTAACTAAAACAACCACCTTTATTATTTATGTCCAACGAGGCGTAAAAATGACGAAAGAGAGAAGTAAAAAGATGGTAAGAACAGATGTGGTGCATTTAATCCAACAGCAAAAATACATCATCTTATTATTTACTCCAATTACTCTTAAATAGAGTTTTAGTAAGCAAAATTATGAACATTTATTAATATCATCAACTAATAAACATATATTAATTAAAATATTAATATAGTAATCGTATTTTTTACACACATGATCACCAAAATTTCAAGTTATCTATTAGTACCTTATTTCGATAATCTATTACATGCTTTTTTATATTGAACATACCTATATTATTTTATAATACTTTTTGTAATTATTTATTACCACATTTTTTTAAATAGTTATAACGATCGACTCTCCGCAATTCCAATAATTACTTTTTTGAATAAATTATAATTTCGATGATTTAAAATTTCTCATTTAAATATTTTTAATAAAATTCTTTTTATACATCTTGATAAGTTAAAAAGGATACTTTATGATGAAGATAGCATAGGTATCGTTACGAAAGAAGTGAAGCTTTTTGACGCATGCCCACGTCAAGAAAAAGGAAAATAATATTCTCTCTCCCAACCTAACTAAACATTTATAAATTATATAAAATATTGTTTTTTTTTATACAAATTTATATTTTAAAAATACATATTTAATGTTATTTTAATTGATAGATGTGACAACGGGGTGTACACGTATTTTATCAAGATGTATGAATCATAAACCTAAAATGATTTAATACACGTTTCTATACAATTTATCTTAGGAGTGGTAATAAACCGTTAAAATAGATTGAACCGTCTAAATCAAAGCAAACCGGTTGGTTTAAGATATGTAAGATTCATTCATGGTTCAATTTTAACGGTTTGAAACTTTGAACGAACATATAACCTTTTTTATCATTTAAAATATTTTGATACAAACTAATGGTTTAAGAAAAAATTTTCAAAAAATATTTTAAACTGTCAAACCGTTAAAACCAGCCGGTCCGACCGACCCACCCAACCTATCAAGTTAGATTTATTACTTTCAAAAACCATACTTAACAGTTCGACCAAGTATTTTATTAAAATCAACAAAAATATAAAGGTTATACAATTTTAATTTATGAATAAAAATCAATAATATTAGGGTGGGTGGATAGGGGTGTTTCAATCCATGATCTATGGTCAATTCTCTTTCACTCTGTTGGGTATACACTTCATTCTTTTTGACAACTTTGTTAACTTTGAATTTAGCTTTTTTTCTTTTTTGAAAGTTATACATGAATGTCAATATGGCCTATAAAGATAAGTGAGACTCAAGTTTCAAAAGGGTAAGCCCACAATTGAAAGCAAACCAATTAAGCCTTCACAATTACCATCAAAACTAAAGAGTTTGATTATTATCAATGGAGGAAGGAGATGGTCTAAGAACAAGAAGCTTTAGGAATGAAGACTACAACAATAGAAGGGTGTTCTTGACAAGTTATCCCCTCCATTTTGATAATGATGAAGACCATCAAGAAACACTAGCGCGTATAACTGCAACTACAAGTATTGATAAAGTCGGTAAGGAGCTAGTACACGCAATAGTTTAATTCGGTTTTTATAACTAGTAGACGTTTGAAAGTTTTAGCATTAGTTTATAAATTAAAGAATTTCTCGCACCCAATATAAAAGATGCAATTTGTTTGCTGATTTTATTAATGTTGTAAATGAACAAAACGTTCAGTGAACCATTCATTGAGAAGTTTGTTAATAGAACTTTTGTTCATTTAACTACACAAACAAACGCTCATTCACTCGTTTACATTCAACGTTCATTTGTTTATGTTTGTTTGTGTGTTCTTTTGTCTTAGTTTACGTTTGTTTAACGTATTAATGAATGAACATAAACGAATATGAACAACTTTATATCCTTAACGAATAAAAATGAACATGAAAATTTGTTCATTTCTGTGTTCATGTCGTTCATTTATTTATGTTCAGTTAATGTTAAATGAACAAAAAAAGCGTGTCCATGTTCATTCGATTCTAATAAGGTTCTAGATCTAGGTCATATTAATGGAATTTCTTTATGTGTGCAGATACAAGTGAACTACCTCATGTTGATAAAAATGAGAAAGAGAAAACAAGGTTGAAGATGAAGAAGATAATAGTGACAGTGGTGGAATGGGTAGGGGGAAGAGTTATGGTTTTGAGAAAGTTTAAATGCAAGGTTTCTTTTTATGTTTTTGCCTGTTTTCCTATTGTTTTTAAACCCCCTAAGGCTTTAACTTCTTCATCTTAGATATTTAATCACTATTTCATCTTCTTAAAGCATATGTATAAATAAGGAATGTACATATGGATTCATCTATTCTATATAATCTGTTTTATTGAAATAGATATATAAAATAGATGCATATATGGATATATGGTTACGTAGAGTATGGGAATTACAATAACTGTATAAACACTTGTATATTTTAACTATACTTGTGATATATAAAATGGTTATGTAATTACTTACCGTCATTTTCTAACCCCGTTATATTCCTCAAACACTACGTATAAGTGTATTATACGATTCTCGCAGTTGTATATTTAAAATTAGGTATGTACTGAACGTCTAGCTGCAAAACGTGTCGTGTTCTGCTAAATGGGTCAAACACGACACAATTAACACAACTATTGAACCTGAGCACGACACATTTATCTAAATGCGTCATTTACTTAAATACTAACATTGACATATTTAATAAAAGGATTACGTGGCACGTTTAACACAATTAATTGCAACTGGTCCAATAACATAAATGACACGACACGTCATATTTAACATGATTAAACAAAAGATGGACAAAATCAAGCAACGTGCTCCTAATTAAAGTTAAAAGCAAAAAAAATCTTAAAATCTAATTATAATTTTTAAATTATGGTTAGGGGATTATGATATATTTGATTATTTAAAAATGATAAACTCCTTTATTTTAAATAAATATGTCATAAACATGCCGTGTCTAACTATTAACACGCTTAACCATGATTACATAAATAGGTTGAACCGTTTATGTACGTTTTCAACCGCATCATTAACGTGTCGACTCATTTATGACACGGACACATTAACATCCACCACTAACCTATTTAACTTCACATCGAATCATATCATGTTAAATGGTTGTGTCATAAATTGCCGGTGCTAATTGAAGAGGGCCTTTTTATGTGAACGATTTAATTTAAGGATATGGATGTATATCTAGAACTCTATCCAATTGCATGTATCAATCGTCACACTTTTACTTTGACACTATAAAATTAAAAAGTGTTATTATTGAAAATATGAAAGTGTATTTATTAAGAGAGAGATGCGAGAATTTTTTTTTAAGAATGTGGAGGCGACACGTGACATTGTGAAACCTTTATTTATTATATAGTATATATATAGATATCAATCCAAATTTGTCTTCTCAAAACGTAATAAGCAACAGTCGAGATGCATGCTCACACCTTCGATGGCATTGTTGAAAACCATACAATAAAGTTTCAGAAATCTGTTTTAGAGAAAACTAGCAATTTGCCCCGAGTTATTCCGGTCGGCGCGAGCGGTGACTGTTAAGCAACGGACACTAAACGTTTTCGAACTTAAGAAAAAGGAAGCTAAAACGTTAAACAAATCAAAAATTTTTAAAAACCTTTAAAAAAGGGACTCAAAACCACTTCGAAACTTTTTTTTAAGGCTAAACTGTTGAAAAAATAAAAGTCATTCAAGAGCCACTTGCGTCACGGCGCGTTAACTCACATGTAGCGACACGTTAAAACACACAATACCAAAGAAAACATTTAATAGAACGTTGATAATATTAAAAATATTTAATAAACTACTAAAGACATAAAACAAAGAGTAGTTACATAATATACAAGTAGCTAATGCAAAATTATTTTTGTTCTTCTCTTCGGTACACATGTGAAGTATCATGGAAAAAAATGGACACGCGTTTGGTTGAAACATTACTTTGTTCTTTTCTTGAAGTAGATAAATTCGTTTTGCAAATTTTTTTCAAAATTGTAAAACGAATTTATAGAGCGTTTTTTAGTGTTGTGATTAAACCAATTCATCCGGTACATATTTATATTAACACGTGAGGGCAAAGGGTAATTTTTTGAAAATGAAGGTTAAAAAATCAAATAAACAGTTATATAGTGGTTTCACAACAATAAAAAATAGGCAAATATTGTCTCAAATGTCATAACCGGTTCCAAAACCCAGTTCCTAGCCCATAATCCCAAACAGGATATCAAACCAACTATTCCAAATATATCATAACCGGTTTTTGTTAAACTGGTTTCAATCTCGAACCGGTTCTGGGTTACAAACCGGTTATGATTTTTGAACTAGTTTTATACAGTAACGAAGCATAAAGAAAAACGCGACTTTATGTGCACCTCTAACGCAACTTTATCTCTAAGAATATGAGAATCATACAAGTTATTTTCTTGATTCATCATTGGTTTTTTTCTAAAAATACAAATCTAACATACTATTTACATCTTTCTACTTTTTGTGTTTGAGAATTTTTTTCAAAATCAATAAATTCTAAAAGCAAAATATAAAGTGCGTCGTGTTTTTATATATCCGAAGACAATTACGATGAATCACGGAGACAAAGTGTGTACACAAAATACAAATATTATGGCTATAAAGGTAAAAACTCAGTACGAAATAAACACGGACTTGTTTGTGATTTTTTTTCCTATTTTATGTTTATGAGCAAAAACCAATAATTGTTTTATGTTCTAACACTTGAAACACTAGTATATTTTATCCTTGACGTAGATTTTGGTTATATTTAAATATACAGAATAGTGTGATTATGGTTTGGTTAATCAATCAAAGATTAGACTTGTATTACTTGGCCTAATTTAATGTAAATTCAAGTTTTAGAAAAAATAAAATAAAATATTTTAACAAATTATTACATATTTGGGACTAGATTTCTAGACTTTGTCATCAATTTAAGATTTTCAAACATTAACAGTAAGATTAAAATCAAACGTTTAAATATAATCATAACATATCAGTTCAGTTCGGTTCGGCTATTCCTTATGTTACAAACCATAATCAAAACTAAACCATAAATTTTGTTTTTTAGAAGTTGACTTAAACAAATATCATTCGGGCAAGAGATTAAGTCTATTCTTTTCACATTGTTGTTCCACAAAAAGAAATCAAGATGTGCAATAACGATTATTCTAAGAAAAAAGTACAGGGACCTATTTGGAGAAAATGAAACTGCAGAGCCTCATTTTAAATAGAATAAAAAGTATAAGGGTCAAATATGTAATAAGAAAAACAATAAAATTTGCTGGCTATGGGGTTCGAACCCATGCGCACTTATGTGCAGAAGATCTTAAGTCTTCCCCCTTAACCTCTCGGGCAAACCAGCAACTTGTAATATTCATTCCACATTTATTTATATAGCTAATAAAATATTAAAGAAAAAAACATTTTCCTCTCGTGATTTTGTTACTAAAAAAAAGAACCTTCAGTAGATCTTCTCTTCTAAGTTTGCCATGTAAAAAAATTGTTTTTACATCTATCTGTTTTAATTTATAATCATTAGAAGCAGTTAAAGCAAGAATAATTATGATAGAAGAATGATTTATCATGGGTGAAAAAATCTTATTACGGTCTATGTCCTCTTTGAGAGAATCCTTTTGTCACTAGCCTAACTTTGAATCTAGGTGCTTCTACTGTTACAGTATGTCCAAGTAACGACATTAAATAATACTGCTACTAAGATAGGATCCCGAGTGTATTTAAAGAGTTAAATAAATCTAAACACAAAGAGGTGAATAAAGATGATCAATTGTTTGTAAAAGAAAATGAGTTTAACCTAATTCACATTCAGGCCATATTTACCTTTTCTCTACCATCTATTTTTCTTCTCTGCTTACAACGACGACATTCAAATAAACATCAAAACACATATTCAAACTTAGATTTGTCCTTGGGCGTAGAACACCACCCCAAGGGTGGGGCTTTGGGTGTGAGGGCATTCACGGGGAAGGGGCAAGTTTGTTAACCACCTCACTAGTGAAAAGTTGCTCATTAATTTATTATTCTATTTTCAAATTCAATATTTACATTTAGATTTAATTTAATTTTTTTCAAATAACTCGTGATTGGAAATATTAAAAAAAATGAAATATACATGCTTATTTATTTTACGGTTTTTTTTCTGAACATCTCGGTATAAATTTTACCGAAAACGAAGCTGTTTAAAAAATATATTTTTGGTCTCGTAAGTGGTAATTATTAAAAAAAAAAAATACACAGGCTTATTTAATTTAGTTTTTTATTTATTAAAAATTAAAAGTTAGTTATATATTAGTTAACTATTAAAAAATAAATTAGGAGCTTGAAACCACTACGCACCTTAGTGATTCTGTCCAGTAATTTATTCACTCTGTATAATATGCAGAGTTTCTAACCTATATTATAATAAATGAATAACTATATTTGCTACGTGTCGACTTCTGATGAAATCTAGATCTTTGTTTTTCGTCTTTCTCTCCTATTAAATAATTATGATGTTAAATAATTAAATATCTAACATATATTCTAATATTTTATTAAAAATTACTAAATCATAAGAAAATTTTAATTATTTCTTATTTCACAGATGACTAATAACACCAAACATACAAATCTTTATAGAAAATACTGTTTTATAACAAGTTGTATTTATTCAACCCATGTAACACATAGGCTTTAACCTAGTTTTCTAATCTAACACACATTTGGGAATGATTCCCTTACATTCTCATACCCATCAACCAAACACTAGTTAAAGCTTAGGAGTGACACCTGAAAGAGCCATCTTTATCAACTCTTTCCTCAATATCTTTCCTGGAGCATTTTTCGGAATTGAATCAATGAACCAAACGCTTCTTAGTTTCTTGTATGGTGCAACCTGATACAAATTCAGGGTCAGAAAACAAAAAATACATTATGACTAAAGAAAACTGAACCGCTTCAGTTCGGTTATGGTTTTTTTAGAAAGTTATTATAGTTGTACTTATGTAACCGAAAAAACGAAACGATATACACACAAAAATAACTGATCTAACATATATATGTGTAGATGTGTGTGTATGAACAAAAAGAAACTGCCAACAAACCAAATTAACCAAAAAAATGGCCATAACTTCAAATTTTTTATTAACCAAACAAAAAACTGAACCACCCATTGATAACCAATTTTACTGAATAAAAAACCGAACCACCCTTTGATTTAAGTGAAACCGGTCTATAATGGTTTTCAAGCAACCAAGTGTACGGTTTAAGGCGATATGAACTGAATCGGCCCATGTTCACCCCTAGTATCAAGAGAAAAACTAGGAAATAAAATACCTGTTTTGCCACATAATCTTTGACTTGTGTTTCATTAATGGTGCTTCCTTTTCTTCTAACCACAAACCCTATGGGTACTTGCCCTGCTGCCTCATCTGGATACCTGCAAAATCAGATTTACATACAAATCTCACACTGCTTTCTGATTGTGCATAACAGGACGTTTGATGGGTTGGTTAAAAGGTGTAAACAGAAGAAAATGAGTCGGGACGGGTTGTCTTGACAAACAAACATTTTTTTAAAAAGTTTTGAAAATAATCAATGTGTAAGCTTTTTTCAATAAAACAGATTTACGAGGCCTTACGAATTTGAATGCACTGATTTTCGACCCATGTAACCCATTCAAACTAATTTCGCCTGTTAGAGAAAAATATAACCCAAAAGACATGTCTATATGTGAATGAATTGAAATTGTCAAAGACTAAGGGGTGAAATGCATACGGAATCACTGCTGCTTCAGCAACGTCGGGATGCGATTGTAGAATGTGTTCCAATTCGGCTGGTGGTACCTACATGCAATTTAGTTAGTTTAGAAAAATCATTATATATTTCACTAAAACTGGCAATTTTAAACTCATTACTTATTTAATGGGTCAATACGGATTATGTTTCATCTCTAACTTTTTGACATCAAAAAAAGAGTTTGTGTGGTATCCACATATGCCAATTGCCAAGAAGCCTCTATATTCTCATGAATAAATTTAACAACTTCACAGACTTCAACAAGTCAAAGTTCGGTTGAGAGACCTTTTTCGTGCAAAATGAGAGTATGTTGTTATGGTATTAACACATAATATTATTCACAAAATTTAGATTATTATTGAGAGAATATTATTTTTGTTACCACATAGACACATTAGTTGTTTTCAAAAAGCAAAAAAAATTATGGACAAAGTGTTTTTGCACGTGCCCGTTATGACCCGTTACCCAACCTACATGGCCAGCTTGTTTTGCCACCTCTACATTTTAGCTATAAAGGTTTGAATGCATAAAGTGTACCTGATAACCTTTATACTTGATCAGCTCTTTTAACCGATCCACAACGAATAAGAATCCTTCATTGTCAAAGTAACAAAGATCACCTGTTCTCAACCATCCTTCTGAGTCAACCATTGTATCTATAACTTCTTTATCATCAACATACCCTGATCACCAAGAATGAAGCCAACCATTCAACTTTAATCCAAACTATTGACAGATTAAGATTTTAATATGAGTACGGATGTAAATGCTTATAGTTATGGCGGCCCCAGCAAGCCAAAATAAACAGAGACTCGTTTTCATCTACATTAAACAAGGGGGGTGGGGGTCGTACAGGTTGTGTGATGGCTAACGGGTCAAAAGGGTTCAGGTCAAACATTTTTGTTCAGGCGTGTTGGGTTGACCTTTAAACATTTTTTTAATAACTTTTATGCATCTTTTTATAAATAACCATTATAAAAAACTAAATTCTTACCTTAATTCTTTTAGTAAACTGATGTAGAAGGTTGATGTACTCAAAATACTCTTTGCTAGACTTTCGACCCGACCCATTCTTTCCATTTTTAGCAAAAAAAACTATTTATCCAATTCACTTGTAATCAAACATAACTCAAATCCATTCATTTAATAAATAAATATGTTAAAATTGTTAGCAATAATTTACATCATATTGACAAATGAAAATTGGAGAGCAACATATTCTTTTTTTAAAAACTCTACAGATTCTTACGGTAAAAGGTTGCAGTTTAACTTAAACTAGAGGTGCACAAATCGGGTTTTTGGCCCAAACCGTTCGGGTTGAAACTGATTCAGTTTGGTCAACAAAGGTCAAAACCGGTTTTCGGTCAAACCGTTCGGGTTTGGCCGGTTTAAAACCGGGTTTTAACCGGTTCAATTCGGGCTTGACTGACTTCAAAGTATATGGTTTCAAAACAATTTCAACACTACGGTTCGGGTCGGTTCCTAACCGGTTCCGGATTCAAGGTCGGGTTCATAACCGGGTTTTTTTTTCACCTCTAACTAAAGCAATGAAACATAATGTTTTACCTTTCATAACGAATGGGCCTCTAACCCATAGCTCACCACGGTTCATAGGAGGCAGCCCAGCCCCGGAGTTTGGGTCAACTATCTTTGCTTCACAATGGGCTATGAGCCGCCCAACGGTGCCTACTATTGTGCTTTCATACGGACCTGCAATTCGTGAGATTCCGCCTGTGGTTTCGGTCAACCCGTACGCCTAAACAGCGTTGACCAACCATCAGTCAGTAGAAGTGGCACCAAAAACGACAAAAATGATTTAATTAATTTAATAGAATTTGCCACGTAGGATGACATGCATAATTGCATGATGCAACTAACCTGCACCAATGACACATCTGGAAATCGTCTCTTGAATTTATCGATTACGGCCACCGTTAACGGTGCTCCACCGGAGAAGACGGTTTCCAAAGAGCTCCAGTCGGTTCCGTTGACCAAATGTTCATTACTGCCATTGACCAAAGCCACCACCACCGGCGGCGCCAATGGAAGATGCGTAACCCTAAACTCCTCAATCGACCTCAACATCAGCCGCAACTCGAACCTTCCAATCGACACTAAACTATCCCCAAACGCCACCGCCTTCACGCAGAGGGTGAAGCCGTACACATGGAAGTACGGCACCGTGGAAAGGTACACCGCCGGGGAAGACCTAACTTGACGTCCGGCAATTGCTCCGGCAATCGATGATATCAAATTCCTATGCGTCAGTTTCACTCCCTTAATCTTCCCCGTAGTCCCGGACGAATACAAAATCGCCGCCGTATCGTATTGCGAAACTTCAACTTTAGTAGTTCGATCTCGATTCAATTCAACTCGTATCATCGATTCAAATTCATCCGAGTCAATCACCACAATCTGGTTACTAAATCCAGCTTCTATCAGCTTACGAACCGCCTCCGCCGAAGCGAAAGCAACTGCCGGTTTACATAGCTTAATCAGGTGAGAAATCTCTCGAATCGAGCTAGCAGGATTCGCCGGAGAAACCGCAACACCGACGGAAAACAACGAAAGGTATAAAATCGGGATATATGACAAATTTGGGGAAATAACAAAAGCACAGTCTCCATGTGAAAGAGATAACGGCGGTTGAAGGAGGGAGACGGCAAGGCTGCGTACAATGAGCGGGACGTCGGTGTAGGGGATGACGCGGCTGGTGGTGGCGTCGATGAATGATGCAGTTCCGGTGGTGGATTCGAGGAGTTTGAAGATGAAATCGGTTACTGATAACGGGGAGGAAGGTGGAGGTGTAGAAGATGGAGGTCTGAGGCTATGGAACGTTAGGGTTTTTGAACAGAATCCGTTTTGTGGATTGATTGATGAATGAGAAGGAGAAGGAGAATTTGAAATTGACATTTTGGTTGGAAGGAAATTTGGGTATTTTTAAAATTTAAATAAAATTGTTGTAAATGGAGACAAAAACGAGAATCTAACAGACCTTCAAGAACAGGATGCCTTTATCAGGCTAAACAAATATAATTATATTTCTAACCCTCCAACTTTTATGTATGCACATAATCTTACCCCTAATTTGATTTCTCTGTCTTTGTATATATAGAGAAGAGAACTATGGAAATTATACTAATACTGATACGATCCAACCTCTTCGACCCGACCCGTGAAGACCCGCTAGAAGATTGCAAGCCACGTCTAATTTATGTAGTTTATTTTATGCATGTAATTCTCACGTTTACAATTCTGCACATGATCTTCCCATGTTTACATTTCTGCATGATCTCCTAAAATGGAGGAATCATAGTTAGTTGTTTTGCATATTTAAATTACTTGTATGTGGCATTGAAAAATAGAGAAGAAAATTGTTGCAAAGTCTTTAAGTTTACATTACTTCTTTTATCTTATTCTTTGAGCCTAACCCACTCAACGGGTCTATCGGGAGATTGACCATCTCGAATCGGTCTACTATCAAATACTCTCTTAATTTTAATTTTCTTAATAATCTAATATTTATACTCTTTAAGTTAGCAAAGAGGTTAAGAACTTGACGGAGTCTTTAACATGTGGACATTTTTGTTTTTTCTTTTATATCTTTGTTTTCTGTCTTACAAGAGCATGTGGAATATGTAAATGAAATACATCAGTTGATGTACGTAACATTACAACATCCACGGACATTGTGTTGCTTGGCTACATCCGTGTGGTTGTGTGAACCCCTTTAAAATTTGACTTTCTTTTAGGATATAATTTTTTTTTGTAAAATAAATTAATAAAACTATAAACTTATTAATTTAAGAATGTTGGTATAAAAAAATAAGAATTTATGAGTTTTAGTAATATAAACTTATTGAACTTTATAAAAATAAATTTATGAGTTTTATACTAAAGAATTTGGTTATAAAAAGTAACGTACAACACGGTGATTATGTTGCCAATGGGGTTGGTGGCTCATTGGTAGAGGAAAATCATCTAGGAACACTAAGGATTGAGAAGGTCATAGGTTCAAGTCCCACTCCCATAGTAATAAAGAAATTTGCCTTTCAAAAAAAAAAAACAGGGTTATTATGTGAAAAATGTATGAACAATTTTTTAGATGGATGGATTATTTGAAAACAGTTTGTGAATGAACTTTGTAAGGGTTACTAATGTGTCAGATAACTAGACTCGTTTAACGTTTTTCAGGCCCCATTACTGATGATCTTATATATTGATCTTTCAAAATGGCTTCTTCAACTTCACCATCTTTTTTTTTTCTTTTTCACCTAGATTAAGAAAAAAACATATTCTAAAACTTATTTTTCAATTTATCAGTCAGCCTATGTATATTTTAAGCACATACCTTACATTTTAAAAAATATGTTTTGTAACTTATATTTAAAATTTGAAGATGGTTGCAAAACATTTGTTTTACATGGAGGGCTGCCAAAAAAAAGCTTCGACAAGAAGAGATAAACACAAATGAGACGTTATGCACTTGTGTAAGAAAAAAAAGTACCAACATGATGTATGGCATGCATCCTCAGAACTAAAATGGTTAATAAGCTGCAGCATAGCTCTAGAGTTTAAAGGTCACTTACCCAACGAATGCTACGTTTTACCCGATCTTGTTGGTTAGTAGGGTTTTGGCGAGGCCCGTGAGTTATCCGGTAACAGGTTCTTACTGATACCCAAAAAAGCATAGCTCATGGTTTAACAGTGAGCAATAAGTGAACAAATCACTTGCAAATCATATGCCTACTACACAAAGCCCAACTATTACCACAAGAAGCTTCCTCTTAAACTGCAGGTTTATCTGATTGTGTCTCTTAAAATGTTTAAAATATAACTAAACTGACAAAAGTTGTTCCTTCTGGTTTGTTCAAAATTATGAATTTCATACCTTGACTTCATTTATTACCAGAGGTCCCTGATTTGAAATATAATTTGTAAATTTATGTAATTTCAATGTCTTCTCTATGAATTTAGAAAGGGAAAAATACCAAAATGGACATTAGCCAGCTAAAAATTACCAAAATGGACACTTAGCCGGTACTACGCCGAATAAGTTGGCGCCTTTTTAAGATAGCCGGCTAAATGTCCATTTTGGTTTTTTTTTTCCCATTTAGAAAACTTTAGACATCTATACATATTGGGTGTTCATAGCAAATTTGGCCAAATCGCTAACTACTGTTTCAGAAAGAAAAAAAAACAGGCTGGGTTGGTTAGATCAGCCAGCCTGGCCGGTTTTGACAGTTTCCGGTCTTTAACTGATTTTTTTAACTTTTTTTCAGAGGTGTAACTTTGTACTAATTCTTTTAAAAATGACAAGTTTTATGATTGTAATACATATACACAGCTTCATAACCCAAAATTGAAAAAATAAATAAGTAATAGATGTTAAACAGCCAGTTCCAAGTTCCAAACCGCAAAACCATCAAAACCGAACAGTGAACCAAATAGTATCTGGATTGTTCGATTAGTTTCAAAAGTTCATGAACACAGCTAGAAAACCTAAGACCACTTTATAAACATAACCCTGATTAAGATATACTACTGTTTAAGACTACAAGTGGCAATTCCGATAAATTTAATTTTAAATGGGCTAGAATGTCGAAAAGTTAGCTATAAATGAGAGGGTCAATGTCCAATGTGTGTCACCAATGCAAAATAGCTCCCGGTAACATTTTATTCAAATAAATAGATTATTAATTAACTTTTTAAACAGCAATATTTTAAAACATATTTGACACGAATGCTATTTATAAAATAAAATAACATTTTGTATAGACAAAAAGGTGTCTCATGTCAAACCTGTACCAAAAAAACTACATGTTGGACCCCTTACCAAACCTGCCCAACACGCCCATTTAGCCACCTCTATTTCAGACTGACAAATAACAATTTCCTGAATAGGGAAGTATCCAAAACCCCATCACATAAAGATGAAACGGGTTTAGTCGTAAGAACTTCTCATTTTTAGGCATATATATGCTAAGTTATTATATTGAGATTAAAAAGAACAAATAATACCTGAATAATGGGAAAATATTTGAAAATTTTTAAAAGTTCCAGGCTACACAGGGCGCCCTCCACAACCTGCTTGCTTTTCATACTGCAGTGACAGTTTGCAGATAATTTCATAAATGTTCAAGATAGAAAAACCTTGCAGCTTCCATTAAATTTCCAAACATACAACACAAACAGATAAATAACAAACATACAAACATAACAGGGCAATCATGGACAAGTACTTCTTATTCATGCCCTACTTAACCATCAAAGATTTGTTGTCTCCCTCAAATCGTATCACGTTTAGATAAAGCGGTTAGATACTTATCATCAAGAGGTGAAAAGTCAATACGTTACATGTTCAAGCCTAAAAAAAATGAGATCACACAGGTTTGTGAAGCTTAAAATAAAATCCTACTTAGCTTCTAAAGTTCAAAAATAATAAAAAAATAACTAAATTGTAATAAAACACAACTCAAGCAGGAGAAAAACATTTGAAAACAGAAGCCAACACTGAATTAAAACTCGATTTCCAATTCTCAAGCATCATATAAGAGGTGAGTTGTACACCATCTCTTTTCTCCACAACACACACCACTAAAATAACGGTTTTCGCCATTCAACCCGTCAACTAGTGAACTCTTTTCTAGCCATATGTTTTAGTAAAGGGTACAATAGTCAAAACTACATATTGGAATTCTATATCATCAGTACTCTTTTTCTAGTGGTTTATTAAGCAAAAGAGGTGGTGAACAAATTACCTCCCCAATCATATACCCTTTACAGCATTTCATTTATTAAGATATTACCTTGGGAAGGCACAATTTCGGAAATAATTATCCATCAATGAAAAGCTAAGAGTGCCACCTCCTTGCTACATCAACCACCTCTTGCAAACACAATATGAATATTAAAAAAGATAAAGCACAGTATAAAAAAGTCCCATATTTGGATGTGTTAAATCCAATTTCATGAATCGTTTTACAGTAATCAGCTAAAATATGTTACACAAGTTCCAAAAGAACCTTTGCTAAAAAGTAACACCATGCATGAAGAAGTCAACCTGCTATGTCTGTTGAAGGTCAAAGCAGAAGTCAACTCCCAAGATGATGAAGGGTGCCTGCTAAAAAAACAGCATCAATGATAGTCTCAAACCAATGTTGCCAATTCCGCCTCAGCACATGGACTCTCACCTCAACAATGTCAATTCGTGAGTACATAAAAGTTGGAAATCAAATATAAGGCACATGTCCCATGTTCAGTACACCTTTTAACCTATCCAAATAAGCCACCTGTCCCGAACTCAGCTTGTTGCAGTTCCTTCCTCCGTTGCTCCTCTAAGGGGTCAGGGCTTTTCATTACCCTTCGTGTTCGTCTGAAGTAAGCAAACAATAACTAAGAAAACAAATACTTTCTTAAAATTCCAAAGCATACAGGGATTTTTTGGTTCATTGATCGAAAGGAACACAATGAGAAAGAAATGAAATGGCCAAGGTACTGGAATGAGTGATTACATTCCATTATCATGGTTGGTTGGCTGACAGGAATAGAATGGATATTCAAGCATATCGTTTGGGATAAATTAATCCAGATAAGAAATCAGTTAAACTGCTATCCAAAGATTAGCATTTTCTTTAATAAATGCATTTTGATTAAATTTATGAGATACCGATAACAAATTAACTTTTCCATTACAAGTAAATAAATGCATAACTGCAGCTCTAACTTCTAATGTATATTTTAACAAATGCATATCCATTTTTTAGTTTACACAAAATAGAAAATTAAACAAACTAAAAGATCTTGAAACTATCAAACAAAATTACGATAAAAAAAATTTTCTAGTTATTTTGAAAAAATTAAAACATAATTTAATTGAAGTGTCAAAATATATTAAATTCTATGATGGATAGGTAAAAAAGCTACTGCCAATTAAACTTCCTTAAGAAATGAGTCATCCTATTCCTTCCAGACAAAACAAACTTTTTCCTGTTCCATTCATTCTCTCACAAAAGACACTGCAATAAATAACAGTTACATATCAAGGTTTTGAATCTATGGTTAACACACCTGTCCTGAGCATGCTGAGCTGGAAAAGTGGGCATGAAATCTTTAGACTTGGGTAGAGGAACTTCACGGAACCACTCATGGTTGAGAGCTGCTTCAGCTGTTATCCGCTGCACATATTCCAAAGAAATTTGAAATAAATATACATAACATGTTGAAATAGAGCAATGAACCTTCATAACCGCATAAAATTGTCCAATTAAAAATAATACCTTCTCAGGATCATAAGTTAGAAGTTTGTTTAACAGATCAAATCCAGCATCAGACAAAACAGGTGAACCAGTGAAAGATGTTGCCGGGAATTTTCTTCGCAACATATTATACCTGCAAAAAATGCGTAGTAAATAAAACCAAGAGAACTAAAAACGTAAAATAACTTGTCACCGACAGAAGCTAGAAAGCCAGACCAGAAAACCACCCAAAGCTGGAAGCCTGGGAAAACATTGGCAAAAATAAGAAAATATGAACTTATTTAGAATTAGAAAAAAAAATCAAGAAAGTGAACACTTACTGATGCTTGACAAAGTTCACCTTCACTCCAGGAAGCTTAGAATACCCAGGCCATATAGTCTCATTGGGGGTGCCAAGTGTTTTGAATATCTAGCATGATAAGCCATCAATGACTATCAAGCAAATAGTAGTAATGATAATAACAACAACAATAATAGAAAAGTCAAATACAACCCACAAGCTATATATGGTCACTTACCTTGTCAAGCTGGTCAAACTCTGTTTTCCCATTGAACAATGGTTGCTTAGACAACAGTTCAGCCATGATACAGCCCAAAGACCACATGTCAACTGCAGTAGAATACAGTTTTGATCCCATCAAAAGTTCTGGTGCCCTAGAGAAAAATCAAACCACAAAATAAGATTATGGCAGCAAAAATGTGAAAATTGTAAAAAACCACACCAGTATATCATTCACTGTTATAGCAGGATATAGTCATACCAATATTATTCGTAACATTTAATTTAGATTGAATAATTAACCCAAGGCTCCTAGTACAAATCTAACCATGATGATAATTATAACATAAACAGAGAAGCAAATATATCTTGGCGTTAAAGCATGATGTATACGAACGGAGTAATAATGGAGTAAAGTGGACAAATGGTTATTTAAATTTAAGAAAATAAATATTTCATAAGTGCTGGCTACGCACCTGTACCAAAGTGTCACCACCAAATGAGTGTATGGTTTTAGAGGACTTCCATATTGACGAGACAAACCAAAGTCACAAATCTTCAACTCACCTCGATTATTCAATAGTAAATTTGAAGTTTTTAAATCTCGATGAAGAACCCAATTGTCATGAAGATATTTTGTTCCCTCAAAGAGTTGGAGCATGAGACATTTAACTTCACTCTGGCTGAAAGGTTGTTTCATTGTTTCCATAAGTGCCTTAAGATCATGTTCCATGTATTCCATTACCATAAAAATGCTATCAAGATTGCTCCCAACTACCACTTCCTTCACATCCACAATTGCAGGGTGATGGAACGAAAGAAGAATATTTATTTCCCTTAAAGAAGTCAAAGGAAACCCTTCTCTTTCTTTCTCCATCTTGACCTTTTTTAGAGCAACAATTTCTCCTGTTTTTTTATCTTTGACCCTGTAAACTACCCCGTAAGTCCCTTCATCTATCTTGTTCAATCTCTCAAACTCATCAACACTTCTACAACCTTGCAGCATATTCACACTTCTTTGAGAAGAAGCCACGGTCTCTGATGTACCTTGAAGTCCATCTCTGTTCTCTGAATCAGACTCTGATTGGCTCAGATCAGTATCATCCTTTTGGTGTTCGTCTATCTCCATGTAGTCCTTCCTTTCCAAATCATTCATACTTCCTTCATCAGACTCATATGATCTTCCTCTGATTCGGTCAGAGTTTTCTCTATAACGCTTCCCAGCCTCTGGGCTTGATGACTGCTTTCTCGATCTAATTTCAACAGAGCCAGGTAAAGATTCTTTCCTCTGCCGGATCTGGTTATCATCAGAAACTTCACCTTCATCAGATGGAGAATTGGCATCATTAGCCCACCGAGAAGATATTATTGTCCGTGTGGGCATGTAATCTTCTCCTGATGGTCCCACATCCTGAATGTACCCAGCATGCGCTTCCTGTGCAGGAGAAGAAGATAACCCTGCATGTTCTTCATGAATAGAGGAAGAAGATAGACCAACATTGGGTTCAAATCTAGAAGAACCATGCTTCCCAATATCAATTGGAAACCCTAAAGACTGGTTGACACTCTGAATCTTGATACTTTCTACAGAAGAATCGTGTACAACAGCTGCAGTAACAGAGTTAGGAGATCGGTGGTAAGTTTTAGGCAATGGAGGTGGAAAAGGAAGAGCAATATTATCTGGCGAAGATCTAGCCATTGATGAATTACTAGCTTCCTTATCCTCTCTGTCCCAAACAATAGGTGAAAATTTCCTCTTTTTAATATTGTAAGATGACTGAGAATTGTTTTCCGTCTTTGAATCCTCATTATTCTTACCATACATTTCTAAATCAACAGCTTCATCAGACCCACTCTCACTAGACAACTCACCAGGTTCTCTATCCCCAACTCTGAGACTGTGATCACCACGCCTCAAAACCTCACCACCGTTCACGGTTTCTCGTTCTTTAACATCCCTATCCCTAACCCTACCCCTACCCCTACCCCGGACCTGATTTCTGCCCCTATCATAACCCTGGTTAGTACCATTCCTTAAGCAGTCATACTCACCTTTGGAATTAGAAAACTCCTGCTTAGAGACATCATAATCAGATTCACGCTCCCTAAATTCATTATCACGGTATCCCCCACGTTTACCTGCCGCCATATACTTGTTCATGTATAAAGCACAACAGAATCTAAAACCCTAACTCACAAATTTTAGGTATTTCCGATCCTTTTCTACTTGTTTTAAATGAACAGGTATCTAGACGTAATTCTAGGTCAACAGGCACAGATCGGAAAACAATACGATATAAAATCAATTTATAATTGTATCGAGCGCCTCAATTTTACCAAATTCGGATCAATTATGAAACCCTAGAAAACGAATAATATGATAAAAGAAAAAAGAAACGAAACCTAGAAGCTTCAACTCATCCGGTAGTTCGTTTCCTTCTCTTCGTGTGGGATTACAGAAAGCTTACCAGCGGTGTACAAGCGGCGGCAGACCTCGGTGGTTGTAGAAATTTGAGAGGGTAAAAAAGATACGGGCGGATGAGATGATTGAGAAATTAGAAATGGATCCCTCTTGTTGTATATGCGTGGTGGCCGAAGACATTTTTTAAAGTTTGATCTTTTATTTTCCTCCTTTTAAGTTTTATTTCTTTAATGTATTGTCCTACAACTTTATTAGTTAGTTTTTTTATATGACAATACTATATTAGAAACCGTATATTAAACGGGTTGAAATGATGATAAAATGTGAAATGAAAAAAATCATAATTTATAAATCTCTAATAAATATATTTTTGTATACAACATTTGATTATATTTAAGATATTTAGTTTTACTCAGTCTCTACTTTTAACTCTGAATAGTACGACATACAACTTACCATGCGTAAAACCATATCTTAATGAATTGTAAGTTATTTGACAAATTTCATTTATTGATACATAAAATTTGTATACTATAAATCTTCTATGCATAGGTTCATTCTCTTGGATTCTTTATCGGTGTTTTCGTTGGTGTTATTCTCCATGTTATAACATATCCCATCATAGATTATTTGACATTACCAGCATTATCTAAGATTCTTTAATGGCGGAGGTTGGAAGATGGAGGAGTGCTACGACGGGGGTTGGAGGAAGGGGTGAGTAGTGCGACGATGGAGGTTGGATGAAAGGGTGAGGAGAAAGGTGGGGACGACGTAGGTTGAAGGATGGAAGAGTACGACAGCGGAGGTCAGGGGTGAGGAGAGAGATGGGGCTACCGTCTATCACCAGTCACCATCACTTGAAAACCGATCTAATAACTTAATTAGGAGATGGAACCCTAATTTTAGGGGTGTTCAAAACCGGATATCCGAAAATTCGGATATCCGAATTTCGGATATCCGAAATTTTCGGATAGTGAAACGGATATCCGAAAAAATAAAAAAATATATAAAAATAATATTTTTAAATTACAAAATCAATTAAAAACCTTAAAAAACATTAGAAAATATACATATAAAAATATATAAATATAATATATCAGGTTTTGATTCAAATTTTCTTATTTTTAAATAATAAAAACAATTAAAAAAAATATATAAATATAATATTTCGGATATTCGGATATCCGAACTATCCGAAATATCCGAAAATCACTATCCGAATCCGAATCCGAAAATTCGGATATCCGAATTTCGGATATCCGAAATTTCGGATATCCGAATTTTCGGATAATTCGGATTCGGATTTTCGGATAATTCGGATTCGGTTTCGGATTCGGATTTTTTTGAACACCCCTACCTAATTTGGGTTGAAGAAGACAGGTCAGGGGAAAAAAAGGAGGGGGAGTAAGAAGACAATTTTGCTCTCACGTGGCAAGCATGTGATCATACTTAACGGTCGTTTAAAGAAATGACGTAACATGCAAACTTTTTTAAACATAAAGGACGTATTATGTAATTTCCTTAGTTAAATAACGTATACTGGAATCTGGGTAATACTTAAAGGACGTAATTTGTAATTTGCTCTTGTTAATATTAGGGGTGTCCTTTTTACCCAAAACCCGAATACCGAACCCGACCCGATTTAACCCGAACCCGATTAAGATGAAACCCGGACAAACTGAACCCGATTAAGATGGAACCCGAACCCGAAGGTAGTATTCGGTTTGGTAATTGGGTTAAAAAAATGTTAATCAGGTTATAAAAATGTATTTTTATTATTTTAATGTTTATTTGTAAACTTAGCTCAATATACATATAACCATTTTTAATGTTTATTTTATTCGAAAAATTTTAATATATGACTGGAAAAAGACGAGCGGATATGAAGGTGGTAATTCGAAAAGTGAACATTATATTTGTTGATTCGATTTGACTTTTTTTTAAAATTTACATGATTGTTGATACGATTTGGTTTTATGCCTATTTTATTTGGTGTTTTTTAGTTAATATATATGCTTATTACATGAGTTTGAATGAAATAACATATTGAGAGTGTTTTTATTTGATATTTTGTGTTTATTATTTGATTAATATAATGTTAAGTTAAATTGTAAAGTATGTTGTGCAACTTGTACTTAGAAACCCGAATACCGATTAACCCGACCCGAATAAACCCGAAACTGATTAACCCGGATCTTATTTGGGTCGGTAAACGGGTTGGATTCTTAAAACAAAAAGCCCGAATAACCTGAACCGAATAACCCGAAACCCGATTAAAAAACCCGAAGAACACCCCAAGTTAATATGTGCATTGCTTTATGAAACGAACAATTGAAATAAAAAAACTCCACACTGCTTCGAAATAGCTGATTTCACTCGAAATAGTTGATTTCATTCACAAATAATCATGTTGAATAATTGATCTCAACATCAAAACATCTTATTATTGTATCCAACCGCAATAAGCAACCAAGTCCATTTTATTAAGGAGTCCAACCCAAGCACCCATTAAGACAATCTTATTGTTGTATCCAAACGCAATAAGCAACCAAATCATTTTTATTAAGGACTCCAACCCAAGCATCCATTACTAGCGACCTTGCTCAATCCATTTCATTTGATTGATTCATTCTCTAATTTAATTTCTAATTTTAAATGAATGTCGCCATGTCGTATTCTTTTATGGGAAAGAATTCTGAGTGAATCTATTTCAATTCCAACTATCAAACATGTTATCTTTAGAATATATAATTGTAACAAATTCTACGAACCAAACAACTTAGAAACATAATTCAGATTTCAAATGTATTGAATTCCAACGAACCAATAACATATTTATCTTATAGTATTTTCTGTGTTATCAAAGTGGTAGATTAATGGACTAAAAGTGCCTACTAATCAAACTAATATTACCCAACCTGTTTTGGCGTATCCAAACATGTTACCTTAACCCCTTTTTGTGAACTTCCATATTGGATCTTATATTTAGAGGCAAAGTAGAGTTCCTTCTCAAAATTACCCAACAAATTCAAGTAATATGTTAGTTGATGTTGCAACTTTTGGTTAAGGTTTGTGTTATGTTGCCAAGCTATGAGAAAACTATGTTTGTGTTGTGTCGAGGTTAAACAATCGCCAAAATTTAGCATCGTGATGGGGTACACGTAACATTACAAACCAGGGGACTTTCTTTGTAACGGTGCAAGATCGTTAGTCTTGTCACTCCGACGTTATAATAAGTACATGATATGCATAGTTAAAATGGTAAAAAGAGCAATAAGCGTTGAATATTGAGTGAGCAGTAATTATTGCATGCTATCTCACTTCAGGAGTTCCAGATTCTTATAAGCTTTCAACACGTTTAAGCAAATTCAAATTGACAAATAAAGGAGACATCAATGTGGCAAAAGAGAACATAGAACTTATATAAAACGATCATCAAAATATGTTGAATTCAATCAGAAATGGTTTTTCCAAAACAATGGAACCAAATGAACATCGTAAAAAGGAACGGAGTCTTACCAAAAACAACCAATATGAAGATCGTAAAAAGGAACGGAGTCTTACTAAAAACAACCAAAAAGGATGCCGTTATTCAAACTCAAAAGAAAAAACCAACACGAATTAAACCTCGGCTGTTGTTCTTTAGGCTTCGACTGATGCAATGTGGCGAATCAAGTCGATAACACGGGAGCTACAAAAAAAGAAATTAAGGGGTCAATTAGTGTTTACCATGCCAACCCATCACAGGACAAAAATGTACACACTCGTTTCATGGTTCAGTTTTCCGTTTCAACAGTTTGGTCCGTTTTAAAACATGAGACCGGTCTTATAACCTTTTATTATTTATCGATTCTTTTCATTTTTGGAATATGTATTTGTGTATATTTTTTTTATAATATGTATTTTAGTAGGATCGGTTTTGCTATTCAAAAGGGGGTTGCAGCTCAACTTGTTGCCCGTTTACTTGCCACTTTATTGTAATCGTCCTTCTTTTCAACAGAAATAAACATCTATTTATAAAAAAAATTATGAACCATCTTTATCATTTTTTTAAATTATACAACCTAATGATTTAAAAAAATAACAGTTCAAACCGTCAAAACTGAACAGTTAGGCCGCCAAACTTTTAAAACCGGCCGGTCCATCCAACCCAGCCAGTTTGGTTTGTTGTGAATTTTCGTCAAAAGAGGCCAAACCGGGACTGTGAACACCATTACCAACACCCATAATCCATGTGAAAGTAAGTTGCAAGAAATTACCTGTATCCCCACTCGTTGTCGTACCAGGAGACAAGTTTCAAGAAGTTGTCATTCAAAGCAATCCCGGCCTTGGCATCAAAGATGCTCGACCTGCTGTCACCGATAAAGTCGGTGGATACAACATCTTCATCGACATATCCCAAAATACCCTTGAGTTTGCCTTCTGATTCCTCCCTGAATTACAAAAATACCCCCACAAAGTAAATTCAAAATATTGGCAGATTCAGTGGAATAAATAACAAATAATTAATCAATACTTACTTGATAGCAGCCTTGACCTGCTCGTAAGTAGCCTTCTTCTCAAGTCTCACTGTCAAGTCCACAACTGAGACATCCACGGTTGGTACACGGAAGGCCATTCCGGTCAATTTGCCATTAAGGGCAGGCAAAACTTTGCCAACAGCCTACAAAGAACAGGAACAAAATAAGTTTGATGGACTAGATTTTAGTGAATAAACCATTTGGGTTATGTTTTATCTCAAACATGGGTTGTCATAACAGTCTCTATTATTGTAATTAACACATAATAAAAAAGCCAAATCAGAAACGGACAAAAAGAACCGTTTGACCGTTTCCAACACAACTCGTTTAATCTCATACTAAAAATTGGCCCATTTTGACTTTAAACCCGGTACCCAACTCCGTTTGGTTTGTGTTAAATGGGTTATGTTGGTTGAACGGGTTGAGAGTCGTCCTAAGTTGTGAATAGAACTCCTAAATCCATATCATTTTGTAATAAATATTGTTTTGTAATCGCAAGTAGTTTATTCATTATTTTGTAATCATAAATAGCAGATGCAAAAAACCAAAAAGTGTTCTGTGGGCTCAACCCACTCATCTTGCAATCTCTAATATAAAGTAAAGTAATTTAAAAATATTTTTAGTGTCAGCCTTTACCTTGGCAGCTCCAGTGCTGCTAGGAATAATGTTGAAGGAAGCCGCTCTTCCACCTCTCCAGTCCTTCATAGATGGACCATCAACGGTCTTTTGGGTGGCTGAAATGGGGTTAGCAAGATATTACATAAATTATACGTTTGAGATCATTGTTTATAACTGATTCAAATATTTATTCAACAATCTGAAGGCTGCTATATTACCAGTCATGGCATGGACTGTTGTCATAAGACCCTCAACAATACCAAACCTATCATTAATCACCTGAAAATTGTATATAGTGAAAACCAAAACAAAATGTAAGCTGAAAGAAAATAATCCTGGCAGACTTTTGCAGAATTCACACATAAGTCCATGGACTTGATAACTTTTAACACTTAACGATAACTCCATGTACCTTAATATTGACATAAAATCATTTTTGGCATGTTAAAATCACTCATACGTTCAAATCAAATGTCAAAAACAAACTATGGACTTCAAACAAAGGGGTTCTTTACAAGTTTGGGGACTTTATTATGCAAAAAGGTTTTTGGTTGAGCTTTGACCATAGTTGTTAATAGCTTGGTTTAAAAAAGCGCGAGGCGAGGCGAGGTGTTTCGGTACCAAAATCCGAGGCGCTACGCCTCAATCGCGAGGCGAGAGCTTCACGTACGCGAGGCGCTAAAACTAAAAAAACTAAAAAAATAGAAAATATATATAAATAATATCTATGTACAACCTAAAAAACTATAAATACAACCTAAAGAAGTACAAAATCGTTACACCTAATGTACAACAAACCAAGCTTTTTGTACAAGAACTACAACTTAAGAATAAATAAAAGACAACAAACAAACAAATAAAAAAAGTATAGGGTAAACTTTAATAAAAATTATAACTTTAAGGGTGAAAAATGTAATTCAATAAAAATAAAATAACCTAATAAATAGGTGGGTGGGTTAACCCTAAAATTAAAAAGCATACGAATTCTTTTTCTCTTGGAGTTCTGGCAGACCAACGATTTTCTTCACCTCTTCGTTTGGCAGTCTTCTTCTTCATCAAAATCTCCTGGTAAGTCTAATCTCATCTCCCACTGCACTTTTATTTCAACACCATCTCATCTACTTCTTCGATTTAACAAAAAAGCTCACTCATACTCGCCACAGAGAACTCCTCTCTCTCGAGAATCACCGGAAATTGTCACCGGAAATTGACCAACATACATGAAGCGCTGCCTCACAGCGCCTCGCGCTCCAAGCCTGACGCGCCGCCTCAGACCGCTTCTTGTATCTCCGGCGCCTCAACCAAGCAAGGCGTTTTGCCCAGCGCCTTGCGCTTAAGGCAGCGCTTTTTTAAACCAAGGTTAATAGCGAATGGCGATAAATAGCGACAAGGGACCTATATGCTACGTAGCGAATAGCGATAAATAGCGACCGCTATTTCATTATGTAGCGATAAGGTAACATAGCTAAAATACTTGGCACAAATCATGTAAATCTTCATATTCAGGCTCATCATCATCATCATCATCATCATAGCATTATTTTTTCCATCGGGATACAAAAAAACCCTAATGAGCTCCCTTTTATATTTATCAAGATAAATTTAAAAAAAAAAACAAATATACCGCTATTTCCGCTATTTATCGCTACAGGTGATGTAGCGACACTAGGTCGCATCGCTTCGCTATTCGCAATAGCGACCGCTATGGTCGCTATTGACATCAGTGGCTTTGACAAGAAAATTTAATTTTGTAAAAATAAATTGTAGGGGACTTGTGTGCGAATTCAGCTAATGTCCAAGAATTTAATCAAGAAAAAATAATTTCAAGGGACTTGTGTGCAAATTTAGTGAAAGTACAGAAGTTTTTTTACAATTGAACTGGGCTAATAATACCTTGGCCAAAGGAGCAAGGCAGTTAGTTGTGCAGCTAGCATTTGAAACAATGTGAAGATCAGGTGTGTATTCGTGCTCATTGACACCCACAACAAACATAGGAGCATTGCCGCTAGGAGCAGAGATGATGACCTTTTTGGCTCCACCCTGATCATATAAAAACATATGCAAGTTAAGCAAACAACTAGAGTGGTTTTTTTTAAATAATATATTACTAGAAATAATATGTGGTAATCATATACGACACTATTAAGATCTAACAGGTGGTCAGGTTCTTATATCTAACAGACCAAACGGCTAAACTCTTAAACTATTTTATAAAGCGAATAGATTACTTGAAATAAGAAGTGGTAATCATGTATGACACTAAATGTTATTAAATAATAGAATTTAAAAACTCTGAAAAGTGATTGTTAAATGGCTAAAAAGGCAGCCACATAAACAGGTACAACTAGAGGCGTATTCAGGTCCTTTTTAATATCTAACAGGTCAAACGGCTTAAATTTAAAAAAATTAGCCAACAAAAAGAGGTGGAATGCATAAAATATCCAAGTATCACCTCAATCATATGACACTGGATGTTTTAATAACAAGAAAATTAAAAAAAAACTGCACAAAATGTGTTTCATGTAGAGCCAATCCTCACCCAAACCGTTTTGACCCACCCATTGTGCTATTTCTAACAAGTAAGCATAATTGAATTTCAAACAACAATAAAGAGCGAAAAAATCAAATCAGACCTTTAAGTGGGCAGCAGCCTTGTCCTTGTCTGTGAAGACTCCAGTGGACTCAACCACAAAGTCAGCTCCAGCTGCACCCCATGGGATCTCTTCTGGGTTCCTAAAAGTACAGAAGAAAAATAAAATTAGAGAATTAGAAAGAAAAAAAATAAGTTCCTAACAGAGGCTGTTAATCCTCAAATCAATTTTACCTGAACCCAAAAACACTGACAGGCTTCTCACCAAAGAGGAGGGTTTTCTCATCCTTAACCTTAAGTTCATGATGCTTCCATTGGCCATGAACGGTGTCATACTTGAACATGTATGTCTGCAAGATAATAAACACTTAAATTTTTGCAGTGCTATCAAAACCAAACACTTATAAGTTATATCCAAGTTGTGACACCAAACCGGATTAGATTGACTTCATGAAATGGGTTTACAACCAAATTTATGATTTAAAGTTACTATTTGCATCCAAACACTCTTGCTTACACATTATTGGTTAAATCACACTTAAATATGCTTTCAATTTCTAGTCTCCCTTCAATAACAACTAGGCACATTATTTACCATGTAAATCAGAGTTATAAAAAAACAGAGATCACAACACACTGTAAGAATATAAATTTCATAGCATCCATGTTTTTGAATTCTATAAGATTATAAGTATATGATACATATGCAAACAGTGATTGAATATAGTCAAGCCATGGATTCATAATACATCTAAATTCACGTAATGTAAACAGATCTCGTGCACTGTGATAATTCTTTGTCAATTGTCACAAAACAGAACAAACATGTAAATACCAATTCATACAGAGATCAGGCATTTATAATCTCATATTCTGTTGATTCAAACAAAATCACCTTCTACTTGCTATGTGATCTGATCTAATCACCAAATAATCATACTGAACAAAATTCCGGTTTCATACTTGTAACTAACTAAAACCGTTTAAAATTACCAACAGCATTATATTAAATTATTAATCACCAGTTAAACGACTAGATCCGATTGGTATATCGTTTATTCACAGATCTAATCACATATAAACCCTAGCCTTTGACATTACCATGTAGTCAGTGGATATAAACGGATCGTTAACAGCAACAAGCTCGATATCATCTCTTTGAAGAGCAACTCTAGCAACTAGACGACCGATCCTTCCAAATCCTACAACATTTCAATCAGATGATTCAGATCTAATGAATCAGTAACCAAAAAAGCAAAACAAACTTAAAAACAGATCAATCTATGATAAATAAACCGAAAATCAAAATCACACCGTTGATTCCGATCTTAATCTTCTTATCACCGGCTGCAAATTCAAATGCAACATACACAAAATCAAAATCAAAATCAAATTTACACGATAATGATTATGAAGAAACAGAAAAACTAAATTACTAAATTCATTTGAGAATAGAGACTAGAGACACTACCCATGGCGATTGACTAGGGTTTTAGAGAGAGAGATCGGTGTTGGTGAATTCTAGAGAGAGAGAGATGAGTGAGAAGAAAAGGGGGTTGGTGGTATTTAAAGCTTCGGCGGACGAACCGAAGACAGGGTGACGTCAGCGGTTTCAGTTTACTGTCTTGGAGAAAAAGAAAACTTTTTGACATCGAGCCGTTAGAAGTTAGCGGAATATTCTATGGATTATTCCTTTCGGGCAAATAATTTGGAAGGTGGATAACGGTGATTGATTATACACACACCATAAATAAATTTCATTTAATAAATTTCACTTTATACGATAGTATAAAGAAATATTTTAAGCTAGGGTAAAACTATTAATTAAAAATTATTTCTTTCATACCAATCAACTATAAAATAAAATAAAATTATAAAAATACTCTCTCTCTCTCACAGATTTCTTCTTTTTAAATCGTATAAAATAACATTAAATCCATAAATAAATAATCCTATAAAAGTCTTCGTTCTTATGAAACATATATTAAAAGGATGTCAATTTGTGACCATAAGTGACGTCATTTGGTTACAAGCTAATAGGCATGTTTTAATCGAATCAAATAACACTAGTGGAAACGTCGAACAACGATCGATTAATTATCGTCCCTTTATTGATGGTCTAGCCAGTTGGTTTATAAGATTGGACCGATCGATTTAACTTATAAATCGCTAGAGATGTCGGTTAATAACTTTGATTTTTAAAATATTTTAGTTATACAGGAAAAAATATATGGTTTTTCATTTTTGAGTTCGATCAACTTGTTGGACCGGCCGGTTAGTTTTGTGATTCGGTTTGATAACGAATGTAGTTTTCATAACATAGCCCTTGAGATTGTAAAAAAGTTATAATATTATAACTTTTACATATGTTAACTTCGCATTCTTTATCTCTATCATATTTTATTTAATTTTTAATATATAATAAACTTATATTAAGTGAAATTAAAAATATGTTTTAACTATTTTTAAATATAATATGTTATTTATGTTACGTATTAAAAAAACTCAAATAATTTCTTTTAACAAACATTATCAAAAGTCAAATGTAAATCGCAAATCAAAAGCTCACTTTGAAGTTGTGGAGAAGAATACAAGATGTCAAGAAAAAGAAATGGTTGGATATATAACCGGTGTGAAACTTGACCTCATAGATGAGCTAATAAGCAATAATTTATATTGATAAATCGGCTAATTTTAATTATTTATACGGTTAAAAAAATCACTATTCTTTAAAAAAATAATTACAACCCTCTCAACTCAATTTCAATACATCAAAATCTTTGTAATTGCTTTAAATATGTAACAGTCTGAAAAAATTATAAAACAATGTAATTGCTTTAAATGTGTAATATTCTGAAAAAAAATTATAAAACAACAACCAAACTCAGTAAAAATCACACTGTTAACAGAGCTATTAGTAAGATATAAGAAGGGTGGAATATAGGTAAACCATACATCTATCCCGGAAGTTAGAGAGGTCGCTTCCAAAAAATCCACAAAACCATAACAATACATGACAGGTATAATAGAACCATAGAGTCCCCCTTCGTCTCTAAAAATCCTTAACCTTAACATTTACCTAAAAACATCATTTCTTATCCGGTCCAACCTTGCATGCCCAAAAGTTCACATCATCTCGGCCACCTCTAGCTTACGTGCATGTGTCTTGATGGCCCAACAATATGTTTTGTATAACATAGTCTTTCTAACTGCCACCATATAAAATCTCCCATTTAATTTAAATAGTGAACCTCCTGTCGCACAATACACTTGAGGCTGCTCTCCATCGACACCAGCGTACCTGGACGCGGTGGGCTACGTCACTGTCTATTTCCCGGTTTCCCCCTCGCTCTGTACATACTATCCTAAGTTCTTAAACCTGGTTACCTGTGGGACTACCCGACCCTCGATGGTGATATGGGCGTCCTCAACTTCGTTCACGCCTCTAAGGCCACAAAAAAGGCACTTAGTCTTAGAGTGACTAATCCTTAAAAATTTGCTCTCTAAAGTTGCTCGCCACTCCTCTAACCTCCCATATGTTAGGTTTACTGTCCGCAGCAAGCACAGTATCGTCGACAAAGAACATGCACCACGGGACAGTCTCTCGGATCAACATCGACAAGTTGTAAAAAATTATAACAATACCGTAATAGTTTTTATAATTTAAATAAAAATCAACATTATCTTACATGGTTAAAAATTTGTATCAACATCAACATTTTCACAAACCTTTCATTCTTTTTATAAAACATTTTTAAAAAATAACTATACAACGCTTCTAGAATTTTCAATATTATGAAAACATATTTTTGAATCATTAACTTTCAAATTACGGGAATTTATGAATTCTAATTATTTTTTTCCATTTTTAATATTATTGATTTATTAGTTAAAGCCGTTACTTATACATAATTTTAGTCTTGAGAAACTTTTATAATTTATGAGTTTGTTATTTTTACTGTTCAACTCGTGTAATACACGAGAATCTAACCTACTGTTATCATACATATATGATATATGGATTGGAAACGTATCGGGCTCCCTATGTGTAGGGATGGTAATTGGTCGGATGGATTCCAACCGTTTATTGGTAATTTTGATCGCATACACGGTTATAAAATTGTGTCTCATACTTGACCCAATACCCGTCGGATACTGGACATACTCGTGGGTATCGAGTATACTCGTTAGTTTTTAAAAAAATACCCGTTGGTATTCCCAAGTATATTTCTTTTTTTTTTTACTTTCATAATTATTGTATAATGTTTATTTATATAACGACTATTACAAATTAAAATACGATACAATACATACAAATAAGTATTATCATAAATTAATAATATTTTTTTATAATTTTATGTGTATACTTCACTACATACAAATTGTAAATAATATCATCAAATACATATCCCACAAATTTTTAATTTTTCACATAATAATCCTACCGAAATGAAGCATTAATAGACATGATTTTTCGAACCAAACAACACTAGTGAAAACGTTGAAAAGCCATCGTCCATCGATTAATTATTGTCCCATTATTGGTTGTCTAGCCAGCTGGTTATCAGATTGAACCGATTGATATAACTGACAAATCGCTAGAGCTATCGGTTAATAACTTTGATTGTTAAATATTGTAGTTATAAAAAACGCATATATGGTTTTTCATTTTTGAGTTCGATCAACTTGTTGATCTGACCGGTCGGTTAATTAGTTATATGAGTTGGTTTGACGACGAGTATAGTTTTCATAACTTTACGCTTGAGATTGAAAAAGAGTTATGATACCATAGATTTTACATATGTTAACACATTCTTTATCTCTACTCTGATTTCTTTTATTTTCAGAATATAATCGAATTTATATTGAACTTGTATGAAAGTGAAATTAAAAATAAGTTGACTAGTTTTAAATATGATATGTTATTTCCTTTCCGTATTTAAAAACTCCAATAATTTCTTTTAACAAAGAATATCAAAAGTCAAATGCTCACAAATCCACAAATCAAAAGCTAAGCTTGAAGTTGTGGAGGAGAACAAAAGATGTAAGTGGTTGGACATAACCGGCATGGAACGTGACATCATAGATGAGCTAATAAGTAACAATTTATTTAATTGATATTGATAAATTGGCTAATTTTAAATAATTATATTGTTAAAAAAAACCAATATCCTTTAAAAATAATTTATAACAATACCTTAATAACTTTGACACGTTAAATAAAAGTTCATATTGAATGAAAAAATATCAACATTAACATTTTCATTAAATTTAATTAGTTTTTTTAACAGTTTAATCAGTTATTTTGAATTTTTTTTACAAACAAGTTCGATAACTCGTATGTTTCAAAACTAATTTGAAAGAACTTATATATTGAGAAAATGTTATGATTGTTTTAATAGTAACCCTGTTTTAATTAACACTTCATTTATTTTACTATCCATATGTTTGTTGATATTATAATGTCTATCTTTTTAACAATCATTATCTTAAGTCCACTCTCTCTAAGTCTCTAATGACATACTTCTAATTTCATATGACATTTTTTTCTTAGTGACTGTGTCGATTAACTTATTTAAGTTTGAAATATTAAAAAATTATTTTATTTAGGTAGCGGGTGTCAATTAATAATAAAAATATATTGTTTAGGTACCGGACGTCGACTAACATATTTAAATAAAATTTTATAAACATATTAGTAATTATATTTTCTGAATGGGTCAGTAATTTAATATATATTTAAAAAATCAATAACATATTCTAAAGGTGCCCAATTAAATAAAAAAATTATTCATCTTTGTTTTCTCTTTCAAGATTGGTTTTAACTATGTGAAATAGATCATTTTGCTATAGTGCCATCTTCGCCTTGTAGGAATTCAGTTTCGTATATACTTGGACTCTTTGATAATCGCGTTGGACGTTTTCAAATTTAATTGTTTCCGTGATATACACTAAATATTTAATCGGATAATAATCAGATATTCAAAAACGAATATGTGAAACTGTTAGGATTTTCGTATATGTATTACTGACCAAAAGAATTATACTTACAATGGTGAACCTATGTAATGAAACGTCATGACTGTCCAATTCGAAATCAAATTTCCAATACATAACAACTCATGATAATGATTTTTTTTCCAAGCTGACCTGACAGCTTAACCGCATATGTCAACCGCTTGGGAATTAAATGTTGTTTCAGTTTATGCCGAATGACCAACTTGGTCTGAATGACCATTTTTGTCTGAATGACTAATTTGGCATGGATGACCAAATCAACTTTGGATGACCAAATCTGCTCCGGGTGAACAAGTTTTTTCTTGAAAGGCAAACTTTAGAAATCAAACACACGCGGTTAGCAAACCGCTAACCCATGGAAAAAACGAAAATCAATTACATGAAAAAGGAGGTTGTCGACCACTACGTCCAACCAATTTTAAGTTTATCATTACGACTAGTTAGTCCGAATGACTAACTTTTAGTACTTTTCCATTTCCAAATCAATTTCCAACGTACAACATATACGCTCTGGATGAACAAAGCAGCTTAACCCTAGCCAGGGCGTTACCCCTTGGATCCCATTAGGGGTTGCCGCCCCTAGGACCCTGCTAACCAATAAAAGATGGGGTGCGATCATACTCACTAACAATTCCTGAAAACATAAATATATCATAGGACCGCCTTGTAACAGAAAAAAAATTGCAAGGTACCCCCAAGGTACTAAAATGAAGACATCGTGATCTGAAACCACCACCATGGTTGGTGTCACGCAATTGATATCGCAACCACTTGTCTGGGGACCCACCCCAAGCAGGGGTATGCTCGGATAACATAGGATAGAAAGAAGGTAGTAATCATATTAGTAAGGTCATGTCAAACTTATCATCTATGGGAACATTATAATGGGTAAAACCCCAATTAGGCTTATTGCATGCTAAGGCATTAATGTACAAGTTAAATAATCAGAAAAATATGAAACGAAATAGTAGCATAAGTTCCAAAGGACCTAGATAGTGATAATATAAAAAGGGTTATGTATCCATACGTGATATGTAGAGGGATACGATATACATGACTATTCTCATTTCTAGTACATTCGAACCCGATGGTTCAACGGGCTTCCCGGGGGTTCCAAGGGGACGTCGCCCTTGGCGGGGTTTGGTGGAATCTAATGAAAACCACTAGAAGTTGCTTTGAACTTACATGATGAAAATTTGTATGGAAAATGATTGCCGGTAGGAACCAATGATTATAAGTGGTAACTAGTCTTTGATGGCAGCTTGGTAACTAATGGTAACTAATGGTGGTAATTTGACCTAAGTTGCTCATGGAGCTTCAACTAATGTTTTCTCACTGATGTGTGTCTGATAGTCCACAATTATAATCGTCTATGTCATACTCTTTCACAAAGAGCAATGTTTCAATAAAATGTTGTGTTGGTTCCCATACTATATAAAGACAGTATTTGGTATGTTTTAATCATCAAATTCACATATGAATTCTGGTACATGTTCTCATAACATAACTTCATACTTATTCCTGTCTTATTTTGTCATATCGGATTAAAGAGTTTGAAGTACCACTAAAACTACCTTAATCTTAAACAACAAAAAGTCAAAAACACTCGTACGAACAACAGAGGCACGCTTTCTTTATTAAACGGAATGTGAACACGAACTCGAACAACCCATTTATATGGAACAATGGGTTGTCATAACTTGTTAAACTTGACCAAGCGGAACGTGAACACAAACTCGAGTTTTGTAGAACTCTCTACGACTCGTTTCTTTATTAAACGAAAACTTCAAAGGGTACAATTAATAAACAAAACTAAAGCCTATTTATAGACTAAACAATACTTGTTCTTCAAGGAAAACTAAACCTAAACCTATTCAACTTAGGAAACTAAATAATTAAATAAATATCAAACTTCACCAACAAGTTAAATTTAATTATTACTTATAATCCTTGGACTTTACTTTTTCACAACATCCGGTTTTAAATGGGAAACAACTTTTGCTTTCTCAACTTCATGAACAACCATCATGGTACTAAAAGCAATTCTTCCATCCACACTTGATGCATGCTCATCAACTTTGTTGGTTTGTTGATCTTCATCCTTTTCTTTTCTATCATGACAACCCGTAACATGAGACGAAATGACTTCCTCGTGCACTTCATCTAACACGGTTTCCCTCTCGTCTTGCTCGGTTATTGTCACGGTCACGTCTTGATCATCCGTACTTTCTTCTTCAACCACAATTTCCTCATCTTCTAGATTCAGAATAACAGTAGATGATTCCAAGGTTGCCTTCAACTGATTAGACTTTGGCACTACTTCTTGACTTGTCCACCAACATGAGCCTTCGTCAAACCATTCATCTAACATGTTCGGTTTCGATTCGATGAGAGCTGTAAAAGCATATTCTTCTTGAATCTCGGCCACATTAGCCTCCACATCCCATGGTTCTTCATCTTTAACCACAGCCGCGCTACCTTCCTCCTTAGTCTGTTGACAGTCTTTCGCCATATGCCCTTTTCGTCCACAATTGAGACACTTAAACGGAAATCGTTTATGTTTGTACTTTGATTCTTGTTCTTAGTTCTCTTCGTCCGATGAATCTTCTTCAGAACTTTCTCTTTGGTTGTCTCGGCCCTTCCTATTCCATTCTTTCCTATTGGGTCGGTCACGTTTCTCATTCTCCCAATATTTACCCTTGCCTTTCTCGTCATTACGGTTATGATTTTTACTGAACCGATGCTTCTCCTTTCTCCTGACATATAGGGCTTCGACATCGTTTTTAATGGACACCCCGGCTAACTGTTTTGCCAAAGCTTCTTGTCCGGAAAGGATATTTTCGAACTCGGTGATACTAGGTTGGGTTGCCCATCCTTGGATAACGGTAATAAAACTACGATACTCCGGTTTTAAACTGTGGATGAGTATCCGCTTCATCCGGGCATCGCTAACCTTTGATTGTGGATCGAGCTCTCCGATTTCAAGACACAAGTTCTTGATTTTGCGAAAGTATTGTGAGATTGGAAGATCCCCTTGGGACGCCGTCATTAGTTCGCCTTCTACTAGTATCGTTTTTCTTCGTGAATAAGGTTTCAAGCGTATCCCACGCTTGCTTTGGGTATTCGAGTTCTTGAATATGATCAAGAACGTCATCATCGACCGTTGTCTTGATGATAAACATCGCCCGACCCGCTTTCACCTGCCACTTCCCGATAACACCGTTGATATCGTTTGTGGGTTGTCTCGTCTCGGTACTGTTCATCACCTGCCTAAGATCTTGACCTTGAAGATACGATCTGATGCACGTCGACCATTGTTTGTAGTTGCTTTGATTTAACTTCTTGATCCCTCCGACTACTTGAAACTCTGCCATCTTTACTGCGACTGGTTTCTGGTTCAACTTCAATCGGTTTTCTTGTTGTTGTCTGCGACTGGTTACTGCCCTCAACTTCTGCGATCGGAACTACTAGATTTGATCGGAATTCTGGCTTCTCTGCAGTCGGACTTGAACCTGGCTCTGATACCACTTGTTAACTTGGCATGATAATCAGAGATGAACACACAACGGAACAAACAAGTTCGACTCTAGTTTTATTGATAAAGAAATCAACTAAAAATAACCATTACATACTCCAGGTTATATACTAATATAAAATTTGTTGACTAAGGAATTCAAAACAATCCTACTCTAATTCAAATTCAAAAGACTCGAAGATAACTCTAACTTAATTCAAAACATAAACGTAATAACCAAGTTAAACTAACTTATCACTTTCAGTCCTTAGACTTAAGATCTTATTCGAATTAGTCCTCCGAGTTGATATTGCTTCGTCTTTCACACGCGGACAAGTCGTCTGGTGGCGATCGTTGAACACGGGTCATCAGGTCGTCGAACATGGGTCATCGGGTCACGGATCATGGCTTCATCTATATAAAAGATTATACAGATGAATATACAAAAAATAGTAAAAAATTTGATTCTTTTAAGTATTTTTATTCAAAAATCTTCACTTATGAAGGTGGTCAAAATACATCACTCTATTCTTTGAAGCTTTTCATCCTTCCATTGTTTGTTACCTCAAGCCACTCCTACACTACACTGTACACTCAGATCTAAAACCTAAATCTTGTAAACCACCTATACATTTACAAAGATCTCCTCAAGAATTCATTCACCAACTTCGAAAAAGCCGAAGAACCATCGCGTTGCAACCGCGCAGGAGAATCATACTCAGCAACTTTCCCTGTATTTCCAAAAACCCAATGAAATACAGTTATTTCGTGTTTATAATGCAAAATGAATCGGTTAACGGACACTAAATGAATTAAAATAATTTTACCTTGATCAAGAACAAGAACTAGATCACTATCAACAATTGTGGGAATCCGATGAGCAATGGTTATAACCGTGCATCTGCTTGTTTCTTCTCGTATCGTTTTCTGCATAATGTTATCGGTTTCTGTATCGATTGAAGCGGTCGCCTCGTCTAGCACTAGTATTTTGCGTTTCTGTAGCAGAGCGCGCGCTAAGCACACTAGTTGTCTTTGTCCAACACTCCAGTTTTCACCATCTTCAGCAACTACATAGGTTTTTTCAAAACATTAGTTTTCAGCAAGTATGGCAAAAGAATCCAACGGGAAAACCCAAAACATTCAGGACCGTATTCGGACATGGGATTAGTTTAAAGTTATTTGTGTTTGGGACGGGTATGGTATCAGGGTGATACCCATTACCCGAAATCGTTTACCGGCATCAGACTGAATGTATTAAAAATCATGTAATCTTAAAAAATATAATAAATAGCATGTTGAAGTTGTTAGAAACTTGAGATTATTAAACTTATAGAATTATTATAAAACTTGAGATTATTAAAATTATAGAATTATTACAAGTGTAGTCGAGTATTTGATACTTCCGGTTGGTTTTTGAGTTGAGCTTAAGATCAGGGTTTGGGTAATAGGCATTCCAGCGGGTAAACTTTAACCATATAAGAACATAAACGGGTATACCCGCGAACCCGATAGGCATGAGACATGGTTTTATAATCAGGTATGGGCTTGGGAAAACCAATACCTGTCTCATACCCGACCCATTGACAAAATTTGTCCCAGGAAAAGTAAAAACCCGCACTACCTGGTGTGTCAAGAAGCCGTTTATCCTGGCGTACTATATCCGCAAGCCGACACTTGTTTAGTACTTCCCAAATATCATGATCTGAATGCTCTTCTAAAGGATCAAGATTAAATCTCATGGTTCCTTGAAACAAAGTTGGATCTTGTGGGATTATACCCAATTTAGACCTCAGATCATGTAACCCGATTTTGGAAATATCGAGCCCGTCAATCAAGATTTGACCTTTTGTGGGTTCAACCACTCGAAATAGAGCCTGGATCAGGGTTGACTTCCCGCACCCGGTTCTTCCCACGACCCCGATTTTCTTTTGACCCTGAAAAGTACAAGTGATGCCTCTCAAAACTGTTGGTAGAGCAGGGTGGTATTGAACATGTAGATCTTTGAGCTCGATTTGTCCTTTTGTTGGCCAGTTAGGGTCGGGTTTGTGACTTTCGATAACTTCGGGGGCTTCGCTTGGAATATTTGCAAACTGAAGAATTCTTTCGACTGAAATCATCTTGTTTTCCACGTTGCAGAGGTTCCATATGACCCATGCTTGCAACACGTTCAAACTCAATCCGTATGTAACCGCTAGCCCGGCTAAACCTGTGATTATTCCCATAAGGTGTTAAACGTGTACCAACAAGGTGAAAGGGGTCAAACGGATTGAAAGTCTCCCATGTGGGTACAATAAAAGTTAAGCTTAAATGGAAACGGGACAAATGACTAAAACGGGTTGATAGTCGCCCCTGTATTTTTTTAATGCGAAAAAACTCTTAAATCATTCTATTCAAAAAATTAGATTATGATTGAAATAATACAAGATTTGTAATCATACTTCTCATTAGTTATTTATAAAGAATTTGGGCAAAAATTGTTTTGATGCAACCCAACAAGACCCATACCAAAATTGACCCGTTTTGACCTATTAACCCAACCTTCTGTCGTATGCATTTTTATAAAGCAAAACCTCTTAAATAATTTTATTAAAGAAAAGCATTATGATTAAAAAAACTAAATTTTTTGTTATCATAACTGACAAATTTAAAAATAATAATAATAATAACGAAAAGGTCAACAAGTGCATGTACAGAATAAATGTGGCAACTTTGACCTGTTTACTTATGAGTTGGAGCAGGTTATGGTTTCTAACTAAAGGATTAAAGTGGTTAACAAAAAAATAGCTTAATAAAGGGTCGAATGGGTCGAAAGTCGCCTAACATCTATCTTTAATGCATAAAACCTCCAAACCAGTTTATTTAAAAACTAGATCAAAACTTCAATTATTTCACATGTTTGACCCGTTACCCAACCGTCCGACCCCTCCATTTTGCATGTTTGAGTAAAGAATCTTACTAGGGTCGATGGAAGCCCGAGGCAAGTGCACCAAGACGGCTAGGAGGATGAAAAACACAAGATTAAATAGAAAATTAATCCGAACACAGAGCCACTCCATTGTAGCGGTGTTGTGAAAAGTAACCCGAGAATAATCATCAATAACCCGAAAACATTTACTCAAAAACCGGATTTCTTGATTAAAACAACGGATTGTTGACGCCCCCGAAATCGATTCTGAAAAGTGATGTTGAATTGGCGACTTTTGAATCCCAATCATCCTTGCTAGTTCCCTTGCTGTAGTAATGTAGTACGCCTGAAATATAGAAAATGATTTTTGATATAAAATTGTTCTAGATGTTCAAAATTTGTGATTTGATCTTACCTGATACCATAATGATATAGCAATGATGATAAGGCAGAGTATGAAGATTGGCCAGGCAACGTGTGACATCAGCAAAATTATGAGTACTAGTTGAATTACCGCAAAAACCAATCCTGCTAATCTGTAAGGGATATCGACATCCACTGTGCTTTGATCCGTTGAACACTGTAGGAAATGAATCGATCAAGCTTAACTAGAGGTGAAATATTTACTATGAATAGTTAACTAGAGTCGAGTTTTTATTTTAAATTGGTCAAATAAAAAAAATTGCAAGGAGAACGGGTTAAGTTGGTCAAACGGGCTGACAGCCATCAAAAGTCTATCGATTTTTGCGCACTTAAATCATTTTATTAAAAGGTTAAGATTTTGATTATAACGAGGTGGCAGTTTCGATCAATTTACTTATGAATTCATCAACAAATCGATAATCACCTAAAATGTATTTTTAATGGTTAAAACCTCTGAAATCATTATACTCCAAAAATTAGATTATTATTGAAATAATATATTTTTTGTAATTATGTTTGAAACATCATATATAAAGAAAGGAAAATGGACAAAAGTGTTTAGGGTCAACCCAACCCATTTTGTCTCCTCTAGTAATAATGTTGTTTTGTATCATAACTAAAGCGATAACTGTTAAAAATAATTAAAAATGAACTCCCCCTTTTCTGATTTCAATTGATTTACTTATTAAAGGGCAAAATATAGTTAAAAAGGAAACCAGCCGAAAGGCACACATCTATTTTGCCATCTCTACTCTTCTATTACTAAACATTTTTTTGTAACCACAAATACCACACTAATTATTCATAAAAGATTAAAAAAAAGTGTTTGTGGGTCAGCCCAACCCGACCCATACTAAAAATGACTTGTAAGTTGTACCGACCCAAACAACCTTGCCACCTCCAAGTGAAACAGTTAAAAATACTAACCCGATTCAGAATCCGGCTCGAAGGAGTAGAGTCAAAGAATGAAACCGACGCACGAAAAACCGAATTTACCATTTGCAAGAAGAGATTTTGGCCCGTCTCAATAGCAATTGTAGACAACAAAACCGCTCGGCCCAAAATGAAAACCGAACTTCCACCAGACAAAATCACAAAAATTCCAACTAGTCTTTTGCTGCTAACCCCCTCATCCTCTGTGGCCGAAGCAATCCAGTAATTACTGCCCATTTGCAATAGTAAAAAGAGGGTGTGACAGATCACAATCACTGGAACCAGAGCCCCTTTATATGCCGATCTGATAAATGTGTCGTAAACACTGTATTTCACCCGACCCGATTGGGATTCTTCTTGAGGTATTGTTTCTGACGACCCGCCTTTGGTTCTAGATGGCTCGTGTTCGGTCACCAGGTGTGAACCATGGCTAGACTGGGGGAATTTGGTTAGGCTTTTGGGTTCGTGGGACGGGTTCACTTGGTTTAGAGATTTGGAATGAGCGGCTATTTGTCGTGCGAATTCGTTTGCAGGATCTGCTATAAGGTCGTTGTATTTTCCAGATTGAACGATACCACCATCTTTGATCACCTACGATAAAAAAACACACACACATGCATGAAAACATGCTAAAAGATTGATTATTGGGCATGAAATCGTGATGGACTTACCAGAATCAAGTCTGATGCACTTAAGAACTCCAACTGATGTGTTACGTAAACAACAGTCTTCTTATCTAGCAGATTTAGCAAACATTTCTGCAAAAGATTATTCAAATATATGAGGAACAAACTGAAAAGTCAAACGGGTCAATCATCATTCAAACAACAGGTCAGTCAAACGGGCCAAAAATTACTCGAATTGTATTTGAAATGCATAAAACATGTGTATTAGTTTTATTTTGAAATTTTCAGCCATTCAAGGGCAAACGGGTCGATCTAGGTTATACTTTATCACTAACGGGTCAAATAATTGGTTTATTCAGAAACGGGTGTAGCAAATCAAACGAGTCAAAAGTCATTCAAGTTGTATTCAAAATGCATAAAACATCCACATTCCTTTTACTTTAAAATTTCCAACCATTTAAGGTAAACAGGTTGATCTAGGATATAATTTTAATCTTTTATCACTAACGGGTTCTGAATAAAGTAAGTCAAACACATCATTAAAATTGTGTTCAAAATGTATAAAACCTCCATATTCGTTTTATTATAATAAGTTAGATATTCTTGTAATAATGTAGTTTTTTTTATTCATGTTTAAACCATTAATTATATTATAAACTTCAAAAAAGAAAAGACAAAACAACCAAGTTAACCAACCCAACTCGACCCGTTTAAATTAACCCATTTGACCCTTATCTATGTTGGCCCACAACCTGTTTTTCTAAGTTTCAAATTTAGATTAAACCCGCCAAAAGAACTATATTAAAGACCAATTAATATTCTACACTATATTAACAGTTTGTTACCACATATGTAGCATAAAACCAAATAAATAGTTTGAAGAATCTTGTACCTTAAACATATGAGCTCCAGTGTGAGCATCAACCGCACTAAACGGGTCATCAAGAACATAAACATCTGAATCACTATACAGTGCTCTCGCTAACTGAATTCTTTGCTTTTGTCCCCCACTCAAGTTCAACCCTCTCTCGCCCACCACGCTTACATCGCCATCAACCAACGTCTCAAAATCCCGATCCAAACCACACCCTTCAACAACTTCATCATAATACCCTTTATTCATTTCCCTGCCAAATAAAATATTATCCCTAATCGTTCCCGTTTGAATCCAAGCACTTTGTGGTACAAACGCTTTCGACCCAAACACTTTAACCCGCCCGCCCGAAATCCTAGGGATTTCACCTAAAATGCTACACAACAAGCTTGATTTCCCGGCTCCAACTGACCCACATATCGCCACTTTATACCCTTTAGGGATTTTCATTTTTTTAGAAATCTTGATTGTGGGCAGTCTTTGATCTAAATCATTTGTATCCCATGAATACTCTCCAGACTCAAATTCTATAGCTATACCCGACTCGTTAAGAGGCTGAGATTCTAGCAACTGTTTGCAATCTTGATCCGTTGTAAAATCCTTGATCCGATCAAGTGAAACTTTTGTTTGGGCCACCATCGAAACGAGCTCAGGGAGATTATAAATGGGATCTTGCAAAATTCTAAAAGTAGCCAAAGTAGAAAGAACAACACCCGGGGTTAATGGTGTTTTCAAGAAAATACAAACACTAAAAGTGGAAACCGACACTAATGTAGGTGATGTCCAAAAAAGGAAAGCAATGGCCGAGCACGTATACAAATATTTCTTGAGCCAATTTCGTTCTTTTTCCCTTAAATCAATCAACTTTTTCTTGAAATTGGATTCCCACGAATGCAATTTCAAAACCCGCATGCTTTTCAAGATCTCTGCAGTAGCTTTGATCCTTGAGTCTTTAGATTCCATAACTTTTGTTTGGAAATCTTTTTGCATATTTGCTAACGGGGTGTTGATGATTATGACTAAAACAGTGGAGACAAGTGCAGCCAGTGATGGGAAAAAACCAAGATTCGTGTATAATATGATCAAAGCAAGAAGAACTTGAACCGGGAGTAACCAAATTCCATGAATATGCCAGAAAAATTCGCTTATTTTCTCAACATCCACATTGATCATATTTATGATTTTGCCATTGCTTGTGGTACCATATTTGATTGATAAAGATTTCTTGTATACCATTACCATGAGGGCAGCGCGTATGCGTATGCCAATACGTTGAGCACCAAAATACCACTGTCTTTGAGACAATGATTCAACTGTTTTCGCCAAGAAGAAAACGCATGAGAGAATCAAACCCTTTTTATAGCTTGAATCGCTACTGTCTTCCGATAAGTAATCCACAAAGTTTGTGATCAAAATCGGGCCCATGTATGAAGCAAGTGTGTTGACTCCTAAAATTACCAAAACGAAGTAGTTAAACTCCACTTTAAACTAACCTCCATGCAATTTTGGTTTTCTTTACTGTCTTTATTATGTGGGTCCCGTCTTCAACCAAGTGGGACCCACCACCACGGTCCCGTCTTCAACCAAGTGGGACCCACCACCATATCTTCGAAAATTTTAGTTAGTGAGAGTGAATAAGACCAGAGTATTAGTTATGCGGTGTAGATACACCGAACGTTACGTGGGTCCCACTTGATCGTTTTTAATCAAATGAGACCGGCTATGACAACTTCAGGAAATTTTAAAGGCGAAAAGGAATTAGACTAGAGTTTTAATTATACAGTTTTTTTATGGTTGCCAACAGTAAACTTTTAAAATTTGGTCTATTTGTTTACCCTAACTTTCCCCACTCTTTTGACTTTACATAAAACAGATGCCTTGACACATGTTCATTTCACATGGCATTTGCTTTACCAAAAAAGGCAAAAGAAAAAAAAGGAAAAACCACCATGCTGTTTGTGGTTTCAGTGTAAAGTAATTACTGTAGGTAATAATATAAAAAGAGACTAAAATACATCAAATCATGCAACTTTACACATTTTCACATTATTAGAATCACTAGTTCTTGCATATTCTATTTTATTATTTTAACAATAAAAATTATTAATTTACAATACAACTATAAGTATGATGATTAAAGACTCATTTGAAAGAAACAAACAAAAATAGTATATAAAATTAGAAATATACCACCCCCTTCCTGCATGTGCTGGCAAATTAGCTTCAGCTTTTTATGTGTTGTCTTATATGTTTTGTGTGTTTGTGCAGGGATCTTGGACCATATATGGCTGTAAAGAACAAACTTGGTTTTGGCTTTTTGTCTAGTGTAACTATATAATAATCGTGTTGCCAGTTAATAATAGTAATTAGTATTAATGATAAAGGTGAATAGCTTTGTGATTGGTGTTTGGATATGGTTCCCTAATGATCATTTGTTTATTTTAATGATTAGATAATCAATAAGAAAATAATACTAGTTACAACAAAACTAAGGTCGTGTTTGGTATTGGATTATAAATACTTGTTCGCTTATTGTTTTTTAAATAAGCGACTTCAAACTGCTTATTCTAAACACGTTATTTCACTCGCAAATAATCAAATATATAGTTTGGATAAGCAATCCCAAACAACCTAAAAACCGCCTATTGATGTATCAAAACGCAATAAGAGATAAAGTAGTTTCAATTGTAAACTCCACCTAACTATGAAATGGTAAAGTAAAATGAATCAACAACCCTCATTTTGTTTATCAACTTGCCAGCCTCTCAATATCAATAAAGTAGACTATTTGATTACCACACATCCAAACACTATATTCTGTTACTCAGGGGTGGCTCTACAATACAAGCAACTATTTCAATCACTTTATGCCCCCAAATTTGAAGGACCCAAAAAATTGTAGAAAATACTTAAATCTATATTTTAACGTAAAAATATGTGATAATTTATTAACTTTGGTGTTTTTAAAGAGAAATGATAATTTATCAACTTTTGTGTAAACATTATACGTTTTCACACTCCATAAAATTACATTTTAGTAATTTTATATAAACTTTCAGAAATAGCCACAATTTTTTTTATGTTCGCTTACCCAAAATATATTGAGCCGCCCCTGCTGTTACTCATAATTTTCAACCATTTAAGTTAAGAAAAACAAATCTACCACTAAACTTCTAACAACAAAGTTCAAACTGAATTCAAGCTTAAAAACCAGCTGAAAATGGTAAAATGGCAAGAATATACCTGCAAAAACCGCGTTGATTGCTAAAGATATTTTGATAGCATGAAGTATGGCCGAAGGCGATATCGAACCTCCAGTCTTTTGTTTCTGAATCGAATCTTCCAACAAAAATGCAGCTTCTTCAGCCGTTTCCGATTCAGGAATCAAAGGAACATGACTAAACTCAAGTTTCTGAGCCCGACCCGTTTCGAAAAGCGGGTTGAGCCAATTAAAAGTAACCCTTTTCCAAATCCCAGCTTTTGTAAAAGCAGCACTATCTCCAACACTTCCTTCACCATATTCTTGGAGCAATGGCTCTTCTAACCCTTTATGGTTTTTACCAACACAGTAAATAACACCGTTACAACACAAAACAATCGAAAATGGTAAAGTTACCATGTCGATAACATTCGATACGGTTCGAAAAGCTTGCATGTTTTTCGACTCAAAATAGTGTAACATGATCAAAGTTACTGAAACTGAATCAAGAATTGTTGAACAACACCAAAACAAGACAAGAACAATTGGCCATTTTATATGGCTAGAAGTTCTATTCACCAACAAATACACAGTAACAATACTTGCTAAACACCATGTTGATGTTATGATTATAGACTCATAAGGTAGTACAGACTTATCGTCGAACAACTTGTGTGCACAAAAACCCATATCGGAAACTGTGATTATAGAAGTGGAAATGATAGTAATTATTGAGAAACATGATAAGCTCGTACGGAATCTTGTTTTTTCGCCACTTTTTTGTTTCATAATGTCTGCAAATCCCCAAATGAGTAACCAGAAGAAGAAGAAGACGTTGAATATGATAGCAATCATGGTGAATTAGTTAATGGGGAAATGAATTTGTTAATTGGGTAATGTATATCCAAAATCGGATGAGTTTGAAATGCGGATCTGTAAAGGGGTTTGAGATATATGTTCACGTGGCGATTTAAGAAGAGATGGTGGGTTGGTGAGAATGTTAGATGAGTATGAGGATTATGGTGGTTTGAGATATATGTATATGTGTGTGTGTATATAAATCATAACATGTTGTCATGTATGTGTGTGTGTGATGATGGAATTTTTTTAAACTTTTAAATATTAAAAACATCCCTATCACCCAAGATTATATCCTCATAATTAAAAATATTCTTATTCCGGTTGGTGATCCTATTTTATAATCTATTTCTATACTACATAATAAATAGACTAAATTACGGTTTTTTTTATTTTTATGTTTGTCTAAATTATGAAATAGGTCATTTAATGTTTTTACTTTCACTTATTGTCCTTTATTTGAAAAAGTACTTATGAGTTTCATACTTTTCACTAACTGATGTTAAATTTTTTAGTTAAGTTACCCCATATGCATTGCACATGAAGGTATTTTAGTCTTTTTCTCATTAAAGAAGAACAATTCTTATAATTTATTTAGGGTATTTTATATATTTAAATTTATACATATATTTGTATTTAACTCTCTATTCTCTCTCTCTACCACCACACAATTCCGGCGACCACCGCCTTTTCCTCTACATGAGAATAGCCGTTCTGGTTCAGATCCATCAACCGTCATCGGATCTGGTGCTGTAGCACGAGGGATATAGATAAATTTGGAAGAGGGTTTCATGTATGGTAGATTTGAAGGATAGTGATTATAGTCACAGGTGTTCTTGAATGCTGTTAGAAAACAAGTGTCCAATTTCGTTTGTCTGTTCAAATGATCTATGAATGGTGGGGAGAAATTTTCCACTTTCTGTTGATAATTGTCACTGCTATGTGGATTAAACATGTGGGACATTGACATCGGAAAATAGCAACGGTGTTGGTTCAGATCCATCAACCATCTCCTCAATCACCACAATTTTTGTCCTCTCGTTTCTGAGCCATAGGAAAATAGCACCACAATTTTTTCGTTGAATCGGGTTCAGATCCAGAAACCCCGACGGGAACGAATCGGTAACTCTAAAATCACTACAATTTTTGTCCTCTCGTCATCGGAAGCCGCCAGCACATCCTGCTCGGATCTGCCAACACATCCTCCGATTGAGGATTTGGTTGTTGTTGGAGATGAAGAATCGGACACGGAAGTGATTATTTCAAGGGAGAGGAAGGGGACGGCACGGGACGGGACGTGATTTTGGAGTTGGGGAACGACAGAGGATTGGTGGACGATAGTGTTGGCTGGCGATGGTGGTGGACGGCGATAGCGGTGGTGGACGATGATGGCGGTGGTGTGTAATTTGTGTATTTATATATGTGTAGCCTGTATACGTATAAAAAGAGAGTGGGGAAGCCTTTTTTAATAATAATACTAGTTTAGATCTCGTGTTTATACACAGGTGAACAATATCAATATTTAAAATTTTTAAATCTTTATGTAAATATTTTACAGGTGTAAAAATATATTACATATATTACGAATATAAACAAACTCAAAATATGTAAAAGTTAATATATAAATGGGTTTCGAAAATACATTAATTACTATTTAATGTAATTTGACTTTCAATTACTATTTGATTGAAATAAAAGTTACATAATTAAATTTTAAAGTATTTTATAAGAAGATATAATTTAAAATAAATATTTTTATTAGTGTAATTAATATTTTCTTTAAATATATATTATTATTTAAAGATAGAAGTGCATTAAATAAGAGAGAGATGCGGGGAAAAATGATGAGAATGAATATGGAGGTGACAAATGACACTAAAAACTTTTATTTATTATATAGTATAGATTAATATTATTATTATAAATTCAAAAATTGTCCTTTAAAAGTAAAAAGACTAAAATGCCCTCATGTGCAGTGCACATGAGGTGACTTAACTGAATAACTTAACGTCCGTTAAATTAAATGACAAAAAACGAGGGATCTTTTCAAATAAAGGACAATAGGTGAAAGTCAAAACATAAATGACAAAAGTTGTAATCATACTACTCTAATAAATGAAAATCTCTCCAGGACATGTGTCACTCTCTGGTTACTTTTCACCTTTATTTTCCCGTCTCTCTCTCCTATTAAATAATAATATTTATATTAATAAATCTAATTACGGATAGTTATTATTTAATTATAAATAGTTATTATATCATCAATCAAATGAACTTAATATGAACTAACATTTATCAATTAAATAAAAAAATTAATACTCAGTTGAAAAAAATGTTTTTAAAACTAACTTAACAGACCTTATAACTATCACGAAAAATTACATTTTTTAAAAACATATTTTGACAAATGTGTTTGTTAACAAATTACATTATATTTTATTCAACCGATGTAATATACTGGTTTATTACACTGGTTTTTAAAATATATAATTTTTATTAGTAAATATATAACATTTTATTTATTTAACCCGTGTAATACACGAGATTTTAACCTACTTTAGTCTAATCTATACTATATAATAAATAAAGGTTTTTCCATGACACGTGTCGCATCCACATTCATTCTCATCATTTTTTTCCCGTTTCTCTCTCTTATTAAATGCATCTCTATTTTTAACAACAATAGATATTTAAAGAAAATATTAATTATACTAATAAAACATAATTATTTAAATTTATTACTTATGAAACTTTGAAAATCTAATTATTTAACTTTTATTTTCAATTAAATAATAAATGAAAAACAAATTACATTAAATAGTATTTAATTTATTTTTAAAACCCAATTATATATATTAATTTTTACATATTTTGAGTTTTGTTTTATATCCTTAGTATATAATACATTTTTACACGTGTAAAATATACACATAAATATTTAAAAAAATTATTTATTAATATTTGTCGTCCGTGTGTATACACGGGATCTAAACTAGTAAATAAGTAAAATAGGATAACACATGTCACATTTCTAGGCCTCCTCATTTTTATTTTCCCGACTCTCTCTCCTATTAATATTCAATTCCACTATTTTAGACAACTAAATTAATTATTTTTTTAATTTTTATCTACACATTTTTTAATTTAAAATTGTGTTTATCATCAATTAATTTGTTCAATCATATCTTTATGAATTTTAGAATATGAAAGCAATTTTATAGCTAGCTAGGATTTAAATAAAAAACTTTTAATCATTATGTGTTAATATATTACATTATATTTTAATCAACCCGTGTATTACACGAATTTTAAAAAACATAAACTTTTTTATTACTAAATATATAACATTACATTTATTCAACTCGTGTAATACACAAGATTTTAACCTAGTATATTATATATATCAACTTACCGTTAACCATTTGGTGCAATGGTAGCCTCAAAACTTCTTATATTAGAGATCTTAGGTTCGAATCCTAGCCACAGCAAAAAAAAGAGTCTATGGCCAGCTCATGGGGTTTAATTAGTTGGGGGTTCCTCCTATGGTGGGTTTCCATGAATGTTGTAGGTGTTGTCATAGCGAAACCCAATTATCCTAGAATATCTAGGTGTTGTCGTTAATATATATATATATATATATATATATATATATATATATATATATATATATATATATATATATATATCAACTTCGTAGATTGTGTAACTATCTTTAATTTTTTAAATAAAGACTATCTATGGTTTATGAAGATAAAATAGATAATGATATTTGTAATTAATACTTATATATAATAAATAAAGGTTTTTCATGTCACGTGTCGTCTCCATATTCATTCTTATCATTTTTCCCTACATATCTCTCTTATTAAATACACATCTATCTTTTAATAATAATATACTTTTAAAAGATATACTAATTATACGAGGCATAATAACGTTGTCAATGTCTTTTTGTACACGCTATGTTTTATCTTATGGTTACACGAGACATTTTCTGTGTAATTAAATCTAATATTTCTTTAAAAGAACTTTTTTATTTTGTAACATGTAGGTTTTCTGTTGCAGCCCACAGATGAAAATTCCTAGTTATTAAGTTATTTTCCAAGATGCGTAGGAGATAGGGTAAAGTGTGTTGAAACAGATCCAATTTTCCGCATTGCGTTTTTACATGAAAATTTGTATGCGTGTGTTTGTGCAGATTTTTCCATCGACGAGACATAATTTGTAAGAAACCTAGTATCTTTTGCTTGATTGATCATATGTAATAAGCCAATTGTGCAAGAAATATTGAAGTTGTGAGATTAAGCTTTGGAATAAATACCTAATGACTAATGAGCATTGTTTATATCCAAATTTATAGATCATGAATTCAAGGTGTTATATCGTAAGATAACCGGGTGCTTTGAATCGTATGAACGTGTTTCTTGAGAATAACATTAGTTTGTTTCATGCGTGTTGGAAAAATAGATATTCATTTGCAACATTGTTGTCCTTTTATGTCGGTGTACATATGGAAAATATAACATGAGCCTATATTTTTTTGTCGTCAATGGCAAACCCTTGTTCTGATTCTAATTAACTATCGGGCTTGTATACAACTCAAGATGGCTCAAAAGGTTAGAGACCTTAACATGCTTCGAACATGTCTCAAAGTTAGGTTACGGTCATTATTAGTTTTAATTTGAAGCACGTTCTAGCATGCAAATGATATTATTCATTTAGTTTTTGTTTCATATGTTAACTCCTCGTGAAAACTTGATTCATTTCGATACCAGTCACTTTAGTAAGACTTTATAAAAACCCGCGGACAATTAAAAGCAAAATAATTGGTAACAAATATACAACTAGGAGATGTTTGGAATAGGCTAAGGCGTTGTCTTTATAAAAATAGAACAAGATTTGTCAAACCCGTGAATTTTTTCAAACCAATCGCATATGCAGTCTCATATCCAAATACATCTCTCGTATGTTTTAGGATAAGTTATTTCGTCGTCTTCTAGTTTCTTTGCCATTGCTAAAACGGGATCAAGAATACTGGCTCGGTCTTCCTAAACAAAGTATATAGAAACTTATAGACAAAACACAATCTCAAACACCCTTCTTAGTAACTTGATTGCGTTTTATAGTAATTAAACGACCGTATCAAAATACATCTATTATTAGAAAAAATACTCAACAACAATATAATTGTCCGATTATGAGTAAACCAACATAAAGTGACAACGGTAAACATGTAGAAAGAGTGAATCGTCTTCTACTTATTGTTTGTTATACCAAATCATAAAAGTTCTAACCAGAAAATATTATTTGTTACATGTGAAGTTAAAAACCATTAATAGCCTCACAATCATTAAATGTCACCTAACTTTCTTTGTTCTTTTTTTCCGACTAAACACATCCAACTTTTTTTAAGAAAATACAAACACTAAAAGTGGAAACCGACACTAACGTAGGTGGTGTCCAAAATAGGAAAGCAATGGCCGAGCATGTATACAAGTATTTCTTGAGCCAGTTTCGTTCTTTTCCCTTAAATCAATCAACTTTTTCTTGAAATTGGATTCCCACGAATGCCGTATGCTTTTCAAGATCTCTGCAGTAGCTTTGATCCTTGAGTCTTTAGATTCCATAACTTTTGTTTGGAAATCTTTTTGCATATTTGCTAACGGGGTGTCGATGATTATGACTAAAACAGTGGAGACAAGTGCAGCCAGTGATGGGAAAAAACCAAGATTCGTGTATAATATGATCAAAGCAAGAATAACGCCAAATTCCATGAATATGCCAGAAAAAATTGCTTATTTTTTCAACATCCACATTTATGATTTTGCCATTGCTTACCATATTTGGTTGATAAAGATTTCTTGTATATCATTACCATGAGGGCAGCGTGTATGCGTATGCCAATACGTTGAGCACCAAAATACCATTGTCTTTAAGACAACGATTCAACTATTTTCGCCAAGAAGAAAACGCAAGAAAGAATCAAACCGTTTTTATAGCTTGAATCGCTACTGTCGTCCGATAAGTAATCCACAAAGCTTGTGATCAAAATCGGTCCCGTGTATGAAGCAAGTGTGTTGACTCCTAAAATTACTAAAACGAAACAATTAAACTCCACTTTAAACTAACATCCTCCATGCAATTTTAGTTTTATTTATTATGTTGGTCCCGTCTTTAACCAAGTGGGACCCACTACCATATCTTCGAAAGTTTTTGTTAGTGAAATTGCATCAGACCAGATTATTAGTTATGCGGTGTAGATACACTTAAAGGTCTTCGTTACTCGTTACATGGGTCCCACGTTTTTCTTTATAATCAAAGGAGACCGGCTATGACAACTTCAGGAAATTTTAAAGGCGAAAATGAATAGGGCTAAGCATTCGGTTCGAACCGCGAACCGTTTGGATAGAAATATATTAACCGATGACTGGACCGTATATAAACTCCCGGACCAGAACCGTATTAAGCGGGTCGGAACTGTTTAATTGCTGGACCGAACCAATTAAAATAAATTTCCACTTTCATTATACCAAATTATGTTTCCTGCAAAATAAAGTTTCAATCCAACTTCACAAAACAAAAAACCAACCCAAAATGCCCTACAAACGGTTCTAACGGGTCCGAACCGGAACCGTCGGGTTATTAACCGAACCGTGAATCGTTTAATGACCATATGAAGAATCGAGGACCGGACCTGATTAGTATTTCACGAGCCGGTTCCGGTTCCAATTGGTCCGGTTCTACGGTTCCAACGGGTCCGAACCGTGAACTGCATCCTTATCCACCAACACTACACCTTTTTCCTAAACTAATGTGGAAAATTTTATTATTAGTCACTAATTAGACAGATTAATCATGTTTTCTGTTTATCTTTCTAGCAATATTGTATATTAGTCACTAATTAGACAAATAAAATATTATCCCTAATCGTTCCCGTTTGAATCCAAGCACTTAATAATTTAGTCTTTATGTGAATTTTTGAAATCCGGGTAGTTGGTACTAGTCGGATCCCGAACTCTCTCGTAGGCTCTCTTCGCCAATTGCTTCAATCAATCCTCTTTCAACCTCGTCCTCGTACATCTCTCCCTCGACTTCGATTTCGCCTTCAAGGGAAGATATATGTTGTATTCTTTCCGCCACGTCCAAGTAATCTTTTTAAGCAAAGACACGTTTCCACCGATTGCGGAGTTAGTCTTATTCTTCGTAAAGAAAATAACCATGTCACTAACACAAAAAGCAGAGTCCGAAGCTACCGTAGAAGCTTGGACGGTTAGTAGATCACGGACCATAGCAGATAGGACGGAAAATTGGTCTTCCTTCCCTTTCCACCAAGCCAAGATATCAAATGTCTCAAAATCATGAGCATTCATACCGGTTAAAAAATCTGAACCGATATATCTACCTAATTCGCTACTTGGGCTATTACTCCGTTAACGTTTACTATTTTCATTAACTATGGTATTAAATAAGTTAACACTGGACTCCGACTACTACTTGCATTTGTTGTAGCGTTTCTAAATGACTCATGAACGGTAGATGTTGTACCATATTTTTCAACATAAACAGTAAACAAAGTTGACAAATTTTGAGAAAAAATAGGTTTTGCTCTATCCGTTAAAAATACGTCTTCTTCGTATAAATACAAATCGCAAATTACTTTTTCAATTAAAGTTTCAACACCCGAAACATTTAAGCACGGGTTTAAGGCGGTGGCGCAACTAGTAATCGAAAGCATTTCTTTAAAATATTTTTTTAAATTTCTCATTCATTGGTGGTATCATGATGGCAAATACGTTGTCTCACATGGAATAATCGTTTAATTTTTCAACCACTAAAAAGAGTTTATTTAAAACCAAAGGACTTGTGAGATAGTAAACTCCTGATAAATAGGTTGTAGCGGTTTTAAAAATATGGAGCATATCGGCTACACCTTCAATGATACCCCAACCCGATGTCGGAAATTTTGTTACTTTATTTTTCCTTGCAAGTTGGTCATTAAACATTCGCAAACTTCGTTTTTGTTGAATGGTTTTTTCAAACATGTTACACGTTGAGTTCCAACGTGTTGAAACGTCCCAATTTGGACCTAAACATTCAGTTTGCCCGTCTTTACAAAATTTTATATATCGATGATATATTTGTTTACTTGTATGAAAAATGTCACGCAACATTTGTTTAAATTGATTTTTAACATCGCCAATGTGTTTAAGACCATCTAGCACAACTAAATTAATAATGTGTGTAACACATCACCTATAGAAAAAAAATACCATCACAAATCGGGTTATATTTTAAAATAAGTTGGTTTATCGTGACGGTATTATTCGAGGCGTTATCAAACAATATTGATAAAAAATATTTTCTATTTTAAAAGTTTTTATAACTTTGTCTAAAATATAAAATAAACTGTCACCGGTGTGGGGTTATCCAAACATATCTAACGCAATAGTACGTTTCATCATTTGCCAACTTTCCTAATTTATCCAATGAGCGGTAACGCAAAGGTAAGAATCCGGCAAGTTGTGGGGAGCCGACAAAACATCACAAAGTTAAATTAATACCGGTTTTTAAACTTTCAAATTCATTTATTATTTCTATTTTAGCTTTTTTCCACATATTTAAACAATCTCGTTTAAGAGTAGCACGACTTACATGAGTGTAGCGAGGTTGGAGCGTTTGTTGAATAAGCCGAGTCAAACGCTCGTTGTCAAAGTGTTTGAAAAGTAGACTCTTTTGAATCACAAAATGCGCATCCTTTCCCGAACCAAGTCAACATTATATGCAAAAATATTAACTTCGTTCATCATACTTGTTTGACCTTGCGAAGCTTGAGCCTTCAACACCGAACAATAGTTTTTTTCAATGTGATTCTTCAAAGTCGTGTTTGCATCTTTTCCAAAAAAAAATGCCCGCACAAGTTGCATCGAGCTTTATGAACACCATTCGACATTTAGCATAAATTGAAATGTTGCAAAACATTGGGATTCCTTGTTGTAGGAATGACCCGCACAACCGTGGGAGCATTAACACTTTGAGAAGCACCAATATTAGATTGTTGAGATTCGTTTTCCGTTTTGAGAGTTTCGACTTTCGAGTGCGAGCGTTTTTTAGAAATAAGAGTGTTTTTTTAGAAATGAGAGCGTTTTGGAATGATGTGGTTGAACCAATACAACCTACACCTATTTATACAAGTTTGGGGGTTAAAATTACAAACAAAACCCAAAATAAAGGTCATAATGTTGTTATAACGGCTATAAAGCCTTTAAAAGGAATGTGGGTAACGGCTATAAACCGGGTCGGACCCGGAACCTGTTTGATATCGAAGCCGTTAAAAAATTTAGAAACTGGGCATAGACTTACGGGTTGGATCGGGTCTCGGACCGGGTTGGTTGAAACCGGTTTTAGGGTTTAATCGGGTCGGGTCATAACCCGATAACCCGGTTTGGATGCACACCACTACAGATGACTATGTGTTCACCAGCGGGTGTCATGCATGGAGGGTGGCGGATGGCTCTGCGTGCCTAGGCGGGGAGCCCGTGTGGCGATTGATGTGCGTCGCGCACGTCCTAGCAAGCGCGACGGGAGCCGTGTGTGGCTTTGCATGCTCGACTACACTAATCTCGTGTTAGGCTAAAAACGAAAAGTTTGTATGTTTGTTTTCCACTAGTTACAAAACTATTCAAGTTTCACAATCAAACAGAGTTAATTGTGTATTAACTCAAACCTTTCACGTCATTGTTTTCGTGTATAGATACAAGGCATAGGTGCAGTGTTCAAATACACGAAAAATACAGTTTCTTATGTTTCAAAAACCGCACAAGGATTTTTCTTCTGTTTTAGACCTCTACATTCTTGTTTCGAGTATATTTTCAGGTGCTTAGTAAACCCCGACAGTGCTTCTGCTCCGGTTGTTGTACCTTTGGAGACAGTCGGGTTCACCTGGGTGACCTGAAATCTGTTTTAATGGACCTTTGTGTAACAGAAATCCTCAACCATCACATCGTTTCTCTCGTCTTGTTTTCTCTCTTTAATGTGATTTACTTTATGTTATTTCTAGTTTTTGTATTGTAATTCGACTTTTGAGAAATAAAAGAGTTTTATTTATTTGAAAGGTGTTCCTATAATATTTACATGACGTGGTTTCTGTCAACTATGATTCTATCTTTATAATCACGAAATAAATAAACATTTGTTCGTAAACTTCTTTCCATAAATACTTGTTGGTAAACTTTATTTTATAAACGTTCTTTTGTAAACTCCGTTTCATAAACACTCATTAGTAAACTTCATTTCATAATCATTCGTTCATAAACTTCACTTCATTTCATAAACATTTCATTTTTAAATACATATTCGTGTTGTATGCACACCAGCCCAAAACACATTACAACTTCTTAAAAGATGGCATATGGAACTCACATGACTTCCTAGTATTACTTCTTTCATAGGTCTCTGACTAGGTGGAGTGCAAAACGATATGTATGAAAGTTAACACACAAAGTCTATCAGAACTTGCCCGTGTCGCCCACATTGTCGCCTGTCAGGGACGCTACTATAGTGTCGTCCGACAGGAACACCACTATATTGTTGTCTGTCAGCGGCTCTCTTATAACGTCGCCACAACTTTGACGTGACAATTATAAATATAATGTAATATGTTAACACATACATTCGTCAAAATATGTATTTAAAAATGTAATTTAACTTGAAATTTATAAATTATGTTAAGTTAATTTTTAAACATTTTTTTAACTGAGTGTTGATTTTTTATGCTATTGATAAATATTAATTCATATTAGATTCATTTAGTTATAGATATAATAAATATCTATAATTAAATAATAAATATATTAAATATTTAAAAATGTATTATCTTAATATCATTATTAATTAGAGAGATGGGAAAATATGTTAAAATTTTTAAAAAATTATATGTATCTCGTGATTTAATTGTTTATCAGCTAGCATAGATATAGATACGTCGATTGATATAACTACTCGTAAAATTGAAAATCAACAAAATGGTGGAGTGGTCATGTGTAGTAGGGGGTCGAAAAGGACACGCGAACTTTCTAGCAATTGCCTGGAGATCACTAAGTTGGAAGCATTTTGGTTTTTTATACTTTTTTTAACGGCAACATCTAAAACATCTAGAGTAATCCATCACAGGAGTAACCATTCAATTAGATAAACCTCATGACTTGGTCACAGACCTATTTTTTATTGTTGTCAGGATTCAAACCCAAGACTTCCACTATGGGAAGTCTTGAGGCTACCATTGCACCAAATGACCAACGGTGATACCTTCTTTCTTGATAATTACACTTTATATGAAACTAATCTAGACTATATAATAAATAAAAAAATTTGTGGGACACTTGTCACTCACACATTCATCCTCAACATTTTTTACCGCCTCTCTCTCCTATTAATTATACAAATTTTGTTTAATTTTTATAATTTTTGTTTCTTACCTCTTTCTTCTATTAAATAATAATAATTCATATAATTACTTTTATAAAACGTTTTTTATTTAAAAAAAAAAGTAGTTTGTTAATAAAACATTTTTATAATTTGAACATATCTTCATTCTTTTTATAAAGCATTTAAAAAAAATAACTATATAAGATTTATAGAATTTACAAATCTTCATAAAAACTGATTTTTATAACAAGTTTTATTTATGCAAACCATGTAATACATGAGTTTTAATCTAGTTATTTTATATTTACATAACAAAAATATAAACTTCATTTGTTAAAATACATAAAAAACTATTAATACGACTTCATATAGTGATACTCATAGCATTACTCAAGTAATTACTTAAAAAAATAATCAACATATCAAATTAGGAAAAGTTCAAACACACACCCACACGGCTACACCAAAAAAAAACATTATTTATTTATTTCGGATACTTAATTTATTTTACCAAATAGTAACCGAGGCTTTGTTCCGCGTCAAAAAAATGATAAAACATGTCCACTAATAGAAGTAAGAATAATAAAAATTAAGGTACCTAAGAGAACCCACAAGGGATCATCATGATGACCTCTCATGCGAGACCTATAAATAGTGGAAATAATTTTTCTCTCACGTATACACTCTTAGCCTACTCTCTTTTTAAAGGAAAATACGTACTCTCACGCTGGAGTCAGGTCACATGGACTCCTCCCTCCCTGTGATGAGACTAACTTTGTTTTAGTTTTACAGATCGGAGTACTTAGCGAGTTAACGACTAGGTTACCGAAAGTCTGAGTCACAGTGAAAAATAAACCTTAGCTCTGAATTGAAGGTTTTTGTTTCTCGAGACTTTACAGAACAATGTTGAAAATTATTATCTTTTATTATTTCATACCTATGTTATATATGTGGCAAGTTTATATTAGATACTAGCTTTAACTTCGTGAGTTACACGAGTTGAAACGTTAAAATTATATTGATAAATAGCTTAACAACTTAAATTACATGTCAAATGAAACCTTATAATGATTATTTATAAATTTGAAAATATTTCATTGTATGAAACATTTGACGTGGTATTGGTAATTTTTTCATGTTTACCAAAGATTAATAGTTTTAGTTAATCTCTACTTTTAACTCTTGATAATGCAACATACAGCTGATCGTTAATAAACACTAGATCTTTCAATACAAACCAATATTTGAAAGTGTTTGCCCTAAACTTTTATTTATGGTCATTGCATAACATATAAGAATTGTATATTTTCTTATTCGAAGTTTTGATGAAATTCATTTGCCTAAATATGTTAACCCAATTATAGGGATAAAATTGTTATGACCAATGTTCCTTTCAAGTATAATCTTCACTTAAATAACGCGATTACCTAATGATTTGACCTAAAGTCTTGTTACATTACCTAAACCATTTTTTCATCAATATTTCTTAATAACATAACTGGAACACAAACATTTAAAACTAATTTATGGTTTAATAAACCTGATAGTGTTACTTTTCATATTAATATAGCAAATAAAGATAATGATGATGATGAACCAGAAGTTGGTGGTTCCGGTGAGCGTCAAAACGCTGATGTTACTAAGTACATTTAAAAATCAGGAGATTATAAACTTTCATTAAAATTATCATCAACATGCTCTGATTAACGGATACTATTATTACTTGTATGCGAAAAACCTCGATAAAATTTTAATACTAAATCTCTTATTAAAAAAATAATAAAAAGATAAAAATAAAATTTAAATTTCAACAATATATCGTCTTTTAAATTCAAAATTTAAAACTCCAAATTTAAAATTTTTACTCCTTAATATTTCGACACAATTAAATTTAAAGTTTTAAAATTAAAAAAAAATTCAAACTAGTAAATTAGAATTGAAACTTGTAAACATATTTTTTGAAAAAAAAAACTCGTCATTTAAAAAACAATAAAGTTTAAAATATAATACACTTTTAAAAGAAAATACTTGCAAGTTTCAAATTTTTATTAAAAACTAAGTATTAAAATTTATAAATCAAAATAAAAAGTTTATTTATAAATATCAAATTTAATTAAAAAACTACTAATTAAATATTAGTAAACTTTATTTTAACACATATTTATTTAAAATACAAACGTAGTATTTTTAAATTTTATATGTAAAATTTAAAAAATCTTGTTTTTTGATAAAAAAAATTAAAAATCATTTTTTTAATAATAAAACTTTAAAACTCGCTTTTTTAAAATCTTCTATTTTTTAATTCTTGATTTTTTTTAAATATTCACTTTTGATGATAATTTTAAAAAAATGTTAGCTAGTGGTAATAATGATAAATTGATTTGCTAAAAGTTTATTTTTGTAAATTTTTTTTTTTAAAAAAGGCTAATAATAGAAATATTAAATGAAGGATATAAATGTGGTTTAGGGGGAAAAATTTATGAGAATGAATGTGGTGATGCAAAGTGACAAAACCATTTAGTCTTTTATTATAAGAGAGATTTTAGTGTAATTGAATTAAGTTGTTTAACAAATACGTATCATGCTAAATATCAAATAAGTAAGGAGGTGCGTAGTGCACGCTTGTTTGAGTTTATTATGTTATTAGAAGGGAAGCCCCTAATTAACGAAGGTCCGGGGGCAGCGCTCCCAGTAGCGGGCTCAAAGAGCGGCAGCCCCTGGCGGGGTTCAAGGGGCAGAGCCCCTGATTGGGGTCGAAGGAGGTGCGTAGTGCACGTTTGTTTGAGTTTATTATTTCCACTAATATTGCTTCATTAAAAATTCATTTGAAAATGAATTTCCACAAATTCGCATGTGAAATCAGGATGGGCAAAAGTGGCAAATTGGTAATTCGAGAACTGCCTAGGGTAGTTTCTAGACCTAATAACTACAAATACGCTCCTGCGATTTGGTCTCAATTCTGGTTCGATTTCATCACACAACATATCATATTTGTGTGCTTCTAAATCTTTGAATTGTATTCGATCAATCATTTTGATGAACCACCAAATAGATTTAATTTAAAAGCATTCAGTTCGTTCATGCAATTTTCTCAACTGTTTATTTGAAAATACTCGGTAGATTGTTGAAACTTTATTTGCAGTTATGAACTCGAGCTTTTATATGACAAAAAAAATAACTAAAAAAGATAAGTTCTCATTAAAGACAAAAGAGTTGTCCGGACATGATTAGTTAATAACGATTTAAAATTAGCTTTAAACTTTTGAACATAGAATTACGGAGTTTTTTTTAAAATAGTGTATAAAAAAAATATTTACCAAACAAGTGTAGTTAGAAACTTATTTATTAAAATGGGTGTTTTTTTAGAGGGTGTTTGGGATTGTGTTGGAAAACTGTTTATTGACTTATTGGCTTTTTCAAAAAGTAATAAGCTAAAAAAAGTGTTTGACAAACATAAAAGCACTTTTTGTTTTAACTTTTTGATAAAGCTAAAAAGTTGTTTTTTAAAAGTCACAAATTCCTGTTTTTCAAATGACTTTTGGTTTTTGCAATAAAATATTACCAATCTACCCACCATTTACCCTATAATAAATATAAGCTAAGTCAAACATTTTTTAAAAAACAACTTATTGACTTATTGATTTTTTCCACTATAAAAGCTCATTTTAAAAAATTCATAAGTCAATAACCACTCACTTTTCAAGTAAAATAAGTAATCCCAAACACCCTCTTAATTCCCTTATTATTAACCGAAAAGATAACCTTTTCTTTTAGAGAACACTGCATTTGCACGTATGATCTCATAAAAACAATTAATTACTAACTACAAAATTATCTTCAATTGATTATAAAATGCCTTTGTGAAGTGAAAATTTCGCCGTTAAAAAAATGATTATAAAATAGAGTAAAACATGCGACGACATTTGCAGCAACAAGTATTTTAATCATGATTATGTGTGTTTATTAGCTAAGTTTTAAAATTTCACATAAAAAAGAACAAATAATTTTTTTAAAAACAGCTATGTACTTTATAACAGATAATCTTAGATGGTTGTTTTAAAAATATAAAAAATTATAACTAACCTAATAACTTTTTCTTTTATAAAATCGTTTATTTTCTTAAATGTTTTTTTAACACCATTAGCTTTTACTAAATGTTTCTTCGTTTTTTCTAAACGTTTTATCTAAGCTATGTTGATTAACTTTTTTTTTACGATTGTTCCTTTTTCTAAACATATCTTGGTTTTTTTAAACGTTCTTTTTTAAAAACGTTCCGTCTTTTTCACATCCTTTTAAAACCGTTTTGTTTTAAACATCCATTTTAAAACCGTTCGTTTTTTAATATCTTCTTTTTTAACCGTTTATTTGTTAAAAATATTTTTTTCTCTTTTTCTAACTATTCAGTCTTTTTAAATGTTTTTTTTTTTAAAACGTTCATTTTTTATTTTCTTTTTTAAAACCGTCCTTTAAAGAAAGGAACGGTTTTAAAAGACGTTTAGAAAAAAAATGAACTTTTAAAAAAATGTTTAGATAAAACGAACGGTTTTAAAAATGACGTTTAAAAAAAGCGAACGATTTAAAAAAAACATTTAGAAAAACGAACGGTTTTAAAAATGACCGGTTTTGAAAAGAATGTATATAAAGCGGAACAGTTTTGAAAAGAATGTATACAAAGCCGAACAGTTTTGAAAATAATGTTTAAAAAAATTAATGGTGTTAAAAAAAATTGAAAAAAACCAACTATTTTTTAAAGGGTGTTTAAAAAAAATAGTAGATTAGTTGACAATAAAGAAATAAAGAAAAACACTCATTTTGATAAATAAGTTTTCAACTACACATATTTGATAATTATTTTCTTCATTTACACCTTTTTGGGAAAAAAACTCTAGAATTACCTATCCAGTCTTACACAAATAGTCATATGTCAGTGACATAAAATTGTGTCCCGGGTATACATTTTTTTATAAGTGTAAAAATATATTAGATATACAAAGAATATAAAACAAAATTCAAAATATATAAAAATTAATATACAATTGAGTTTCGAAAATACGTTAATTACTATTTGACTTTCATTTACTCTTTAATTGAAAATAAAAGTTTTATATATATAGATTTTAAAGTTTCTTATAATATTGGATAAATTAAAATAAATGTGTTTTATTAGTATAATTATTTTTTTTTTTAATATATTATTATTATAAGATAGAGGTGTATTTAATAAGAGATAGAAGCGAAAAAAATGATAAGAACAAATATGGAGACGACACATCACATAAAAAAACTTTTATTTATTAAATAGTATGGATTGCCTATTGGGATCTCCAATATATTTCTTACTACTTTTAGTTTTTAGATAATTTTATTACTCAAAGAAACTAGAAATATAAAAACTATAAAGTAGGTGGGTTAGTTTATTAATTCATCTATACATATTAATAAATAAAGGTTTTCTTCAGCCACGTGTCAGTCATCTAGACCACCTATTATGCGTTTTTCCCGCCTAAATGCCTTTCCCACTTAACGGGTCAACACGCGGGTTTGGTATAGGTTATTTTATGACCCATTTTCTTATCCGGATCTTATAACATTGTATTCCAACTTAGGGTTTCATTCTTTCAAATAGAACGCCGCTTCACCATCGTCCTCATCTTCTAGGGTTCCATGACTAGATCGATCATCTCCTCCACCGTTTCCTAACGCCATTAGCCGTCGTACCGTCCTCGACACTTGAATTACTCCATCCAACCGTCCTCGATACTTTTCTCAACGAAAGGTCCGATTTTTCGTTCATCACAGGTAACCCGACTAAAGCATTAATTCGTGTTTTATTTTCGATTTATTGTTTACATCCTTCGATTTTGTGATACAAATCAGAGGAAGAGGTTAGGGTTTTGTTGCTGATTTGTGATGATAAAGCTTCACATAACAGGTTTTTCATCAAAATGATATCAATTCTCCTATATGGCATGTGTTTTTAATTAGTTCATGTTCATTGAAAAGGATATCAATTTTGGCTTTTAGGGTTTTCTAATTGTTTTTTATGTGTTTCTAGTTAGGTGATCCTTATCACTTATTCCATTAGATTTTCAGGTACTTAATATCCTCGATATGATATTTCCATTCTGCTTTAGTTATATTGGGCTTCTGGTGTGCTAGATTCAAGTTTCCTACTGGTACACGTAATGTCTAATGATGATAAACGTAACTTATAATTTAGAACTACCATTGCTCATGCAGTTGGGACTTCATTTATGCAGATTATTTTATGGTGTAGGACACATAAATTCATTTGCAGGTATTGTTTTGGTTAGTTATATCATGTTAACATCTCTTTTTCTTGGTTATATAACAAATGAATCAAAGTTTTAGCAGGTATTGTTTTGGTTAGTTATATCATGTGAACATCATTTAACTAGGTAATTGGATCAGATTACCTTCAATCAAATTTTTTGAAAGTTGGTTACCTATTTATGGGTGAAAACAAATATGGTTATCGAAGCTGGTGATTGGGACTTCGGTTGTGTTCAGGTTTTAGTAGTTTAGAATTTAAGTTTTATATTGTACCTCAACTTCTAATTCATTGTTCTGGGAAGAAACAAATACTCCATTTTCACCCGTACAAAAAATTACATCAACCCACTCTAACCCGTTCAATTAGAAAGAGGTGGCAATCAACCCATTCTGACCCGTTTCATGAGACAGAGCTACTCATGTCAACCCAAAGTTTAAAAGTTATATAATGTAGTTTTTACTCGTTATTATTCAACTAAAGAAATTAAGAGGTGGCTCAGTGACATGTGCGACCGCGGGGCATATAATTTTGATGATTTCGCATCGGGCATGTAATTTCGAGGGGCCTACGATTTTTTAAATTTATGTATATATATTATATATATATATATAATTATATTTTATAAAAAACCTATAAAAGTTTAAACCCATTAACATTCAAATTTGATTTTGCCCAAATTTATTTTAAATACAATATTTTTTTGAACTAATATAAAGTCTTTTTTGAAATTTACATGGAGTTAAAATCAATTGACTTATCATTACCTAACTAATATAAATTCGAATTTGTTGTATTCGTCTTGAAAATGCATTGAAGAATGAGAAAGGATCAGATATCGATGCTCATGAACTTTACATCGAGTTAAAATCAATTGACTCATCATTACCTAGTGAAATTACCAGCCCTATTGATGATTTGAACTTTTTTAAGACCAAACACGATTATTTTCTTAATGCATCGATTGCATACAGAGTTTTGTTGACAATTCCAGTAACGGTGGCATCTGCTAGAAAAAAAGTTTTCAAAGTTGAAGTTGTTGAAGTCTTATTTACGATCTAAAATGGCTTAAGAAAGACTAAATGGATTAGCAATACTAGCTATTGAGCACGAGATGTTACAAAGTTTGGATTATGACGAGTTGATCAACAACTTTGCTTCGAAGAATGCTCGGACAGCCTCCCGATTAATTTAGGTATATGTTTTGCTACAATATTTTTATTTTGTTTATCTTTTTATTACATTTATTTCTATATAATCGGATTTTTATATGATAACTTTTTGTTAAATATAAGTTTATATTCTACGAGCATTTATCTGTAGTCGTGCTGGACATTTGAAATCTCGGAGACGTCTCTGAAGAAATTGTTATTGTTATATTTAAATTCGATATTGTTTATAAAATAATTGTATAGTTTTTAGTCAGAGTTTTTTATAAATAAATGTACTGGAAAATCAATTTTCTTAACTTGCTTGAAAATTGAAATGACTAAAAGTGGCGTAAAAAAGATAGTTTATAAAAGAGTATTAAAAATATCGTTACACCTTCAAACTAAAATTTAATTTAGCTGAAATTGGGCTTTGCAAATTATTATATACTAGAAACACGTGTATTATACGTCTTAAATAAATATAATATTATATATTTAGTTATAAATAAATTATATTTTAAAATATATGTGTATTTCACGGGTTGAATAAAATATTATTTAATCTGTTAACACATACACTCGTCAAATATGTTTTTAAAATAATAACGTTGACGTGACAGTGATAACTTTTGTTAATCTAATTTTTAAAATATATATATTTTTTCAACTACGTATCAATATTTTTATGTAATTGATAAATATTAATTCATATTAAATTAATTTAGTTAATTAGACAATAACTATCCATAATTAAATAGTAAGTATCAATAATTAGATTTGAATTAAATGTTTATAAATATATTATTTAACATGAGAGAGACGAGAAAATGTTGATGATACACCAAGTAACACGTGTCTAATCGTTGATCATTTGATGCAACGGTTGCCTCAAGACTTTCATAGTGGATGTGATGATTCAAGTCTCGCATGGAACAATTATTTAGGTTGTGCCAGGTGTTTTTTTCAATTGTGGATTTCCTCCTGGATTAAAGGTTTGATCCTTTTTTTTTGAGCGATAATTTGGATCACTGACGGGTCACTGGCCCTCCCGATCATCTCCACCCCACAGGAGGAAACCCATCATAGGTGAGAAAACCCACTGACCTAATTTGGACCCCTTTTTTATCACAAGTGAGACTTAAACCCAAAAACTCATCATTTTAATGAAATCCTGAAAATACACTTTTGCCATTTTGATAAAGGTTTGATCCTGATCTTTATTTAAATAACATGTATCTTTCAAGAAGATTCTTATATCTACTTTAAAAAAAGGTAACACGTGTCCGGTAGATTGAATTAATTAAAGCAAGGGTAACTTAGGTAGAATAAGTTATTGGTTCAGATTACGAGAACAGTAAATTTGTCTTATTAATTTGAAACTATTTTATTCATATAAGCTATGAAAAACAAGAAATTTCATTTATATACTATATAATATATTAATCTGATCCTTTATAAAGTATACGTGAAAACTAAATCTATACTATATAATAAATAAATATTTCTTCATGTCACGTGTCGCCTCCAGATTCATTCTTATCAGTTTTTTCTCGTCTTTCTATCTTATTTAATGCATTTATATCTTTTACTAATAATATACATTTAAAGAAAAATACTAATTATACTAATAAAAACATTTATTTTAAATTATCTCTTATTATAAGAAACTTTGAAATTTAATTATGTAACTTCTATTTTCAATCAAATAGTAAATGAAAATCAAATTATATTAAATAGTAATTAACGTATTTTCAAAACTCAATTATATATTAATTTTTACATATTTTGAATTTGTTTCTATCTTAAATACATGTAATATATTTTTACAGTTGTAAAATATATACATAAAGATTAAAAAATATATATATATTGATATTTTTTATCTCGTGTAGACACGAGATCTAAACTAGTGTGTAATAAAAATAGGATCTCGTCAAAAATTTCACTCAGAAACCGAAAAAAAGTAAAAAGTTGATGATTTTGTAAATTTTACAATATCTCTTATAATATCAGAACTTAAACTAGATAAGTAAAATAACTTTATATATTTTATACCTATAAAAATATAATGTAACATAAGACGTTTTTAATTGAAAAAAAAATCTATATTTTTCACATAAAATTTATTATATAAGTGTATTTATTGATATATGTAAAGAAAAAAAAATAAAGATTACCTGTTAGAGCATTCTCAGCCCGTTCTTTATATTCCGTATCGTTATTCTTATAATTATACTAAAAAACAATACTTTTTTCTACCTTTTATCTCTACTTTTCTCTCTCCTTATCCTTATAATTATACTAAAACCACTACTTTTATCCTTATATTTTTTCTCTCTCCTCCACTCACAATTATTTTAAACCACTTATTAAAATATATAAAACTCACTCACATAATTATACCAAACGGACTCTGAATACCTTTAAAAAAAAATAGGGTAATGGGGATTGTAAAGTGGTGGTCCAAAAGGTAAAGAAAGGGAGTCACGTGTCGAATGGAAGAAGGCGTGTGAACCATGAATGTAGGCTTCACTCTGCCACGAGCTGCCTTTGCTTACTCATCATCTAAACCACTAAACTTAATTTTACAGTTATTCTATGTGTAATGATTTTATTATATAGAAGTTTAAATCCTGTGTATATATACAGATAAAAAATATCAATAAATAAATTTTTTAAATTTTTATGTGTATATTTTACACGTGTAAAAATATATCTACTAAGGATAGAAAATAAAACTCAAAATATGTAAAAACTAATATATATTTGGGTTTCAAAAATAAATTAAATACTATTTAATGTAATTTGTTTTTCATTTGTTATTTGATTGAAAATAAAAGTTAAATAATTATATTTTCAAAGTTTCATAAGTGATAATTTAAAATAAATGTGTTTTACTAGTATATTTAATATTTTCTTTAAATATATATTGTTGTTAAAAATAGGAGGTGCATTTAATAAGAGAGAGAGACGGGAAAAAAATGATAAGAATAAATATGAAGGCAACACGTGGCATTGAAAAACCTTTATTTATTATATAGTATAGATACATATACATAACACACATAAACATTTGCCTCATGTCCGTGATTTAAATCTCGTCCCTCTCGAAAACACCCCCAATCACGCATCCCGGTGATGTTTTACTCCCATTCACGGGTCAGGTGGATCACGTACTGGTGTTCCACGACCACTACATTGGGCTTATATCAAACAAATAACCAAACCAAACCAAACGTACCCAGTATAATCCCACACATAGCTAACGCTATTAGTAGGGTCTGGGGAGGGTGTGATGAGGGCAAACCTTACCCCTATCCCAAGGGATAGAGAGGCTGCTCCCGTTTAGACCCCCGGCTCCATGGGAAAGAAAAAGATAAAAATATAAATAAAATTAATGAGTAATAAAGTAAAATAAATCTAACAGTAATCTAACAATTAGCAGTGTATGATTAGAGTATATTAGTCACAAGAAACACAACACACCTACAAGAAACAAGACATACACAAAATCTTTGCTAAACAACTCTACTCTCCCACACAACGGGTCACTCATCCTAAAACCCTAATACGACGTCTCCATGAAATCCTATCATTGATCATGTCCTCTGAGAGGTGTAAATCTAGCAAATCAAGCCTAATCCTCTCATCCCACGTTAATTTCGGTCTCCCCCTGCTCCTTTTCCCCTCTACAACGAGAGTTTCCACCGTTCTCACTTGATTTGTGCTCTGTCTCCTCTTGACATGTCCAAACCATCTCAATCTTCCTTCTCTTATCTTATCTGAGATACATGTGACTCTCAATCTCTTCCGAATATATCAAACAAATAAAAATGATTAATTTTTTTTTACCTTTGATTATAAGTAAATTTAATATTTTTATTTTACTTTAAAGTTTAAATTATAAATAAAACTATTTTATTGTATTTCTACCCGTTACTCGTACAATTTGGGTTATTTTTAAACAACCTGATCACACCTACCTTACCTCTTAAATTTATAACTGATTGTAAAATTATGTCTTGTATTCATTGAGTGTCCAGTTACTTATTACCCGTCATGTATCAGGTATATTAGTTAACTTTTTAAAACTTACATGTTAGGATTGTTAAGTGCATATCTTACTATTTTTTTTAATAATTTAATACCCAAAGAAATTTAAAATATAATTTTTTTTTAAAAGTTAGTAGACTAATAAATTACTCTATTAGTCTACTATCCAAATACAAAGAAAAATAAAAATAAAAATAAATTATTTATATGGGTAAGGTTTTAGTAAACTGATATTTATATTTTGAGTAATCGGGTCGGGGTATCATCTAAATACTATACTTGGCTAACACATGCGAAAACTTCTAAACCTAATTCTATATAATGAATTGGGTTTAAGGGTTGAGTATGGTTTACCATCCATAATGTCATCTCTTGACCCGTTCAACCTCTCGACTCACTTGCTACACTCTTTCATCACCTCTCGACCCACTTCTCTCGTCGTAACGACACTTTTATTTTTTTAATTCATGGATTCTTGATTTTTAGTCATTTAAATTATAATTGATTTAGTCCTCGTCAAACAATAGGTTGTGACCAAACAATGGGTTATATAGGATTAATTTATTTGACCTTAAAAATTTATTAATATATTATATTTTCTTTTCCATTTTAATTTTTAAGTCTTATTCATCGTTACCCCTAAAATCTAAATAAAGATATGGGCAGACTTGCAGGTACTCAAAAGCCAAGCCTGCCAAAGATATTTTCTTCCTACTTTTGTTTATGTTTTAAAGCATTAAAAAATAAATCAACTTTAATACTTTTAGTGTCTTAGCTTTGGAATTGATGATTACTAGAAGACGTATATTGAATGAAGGTTGCTGTTAAAAAAAAAAACGTATATTCGATACATTTGTTATAGGAGAATGGTCTATGTTTATGTTTTGACATATCTACATATGATTTTTAAATGCATATGATTGTAAAAATGTTTATTTGAAACTAAAGTTTTATATAACATTAAAACTCACTCACTCACATAATTTTTACTGTGTACATTCAGGTCGAGAGTAGAAAAGAAAGATGATAGAATATGTGTTATATTTTATGAGTTAGGGCCCTACGAAATGCATTTAATAAGATGGTGAATATGACAGATTGATTCAAGATACTGTATATGATGATATAGGATGATGAAATGATTCGTACGTCTATGATGTGTCAACTATGTGTTCCGTTAGGATAAAAAAAGATGTGATTTTACAAAACGTAACGATAAATGATCGGGGACGGGGTGGGCGACCGCTGCTCAGGGCTCGTATTTTTAGGGGCCCAAATTTTTTTTTTTAAAAAGTATATATATATATTTTATAAATATATTAAACGGTAGTCCATTTAAACTGAGATTACAGTCCGATTATCACGTGTAGTTGGTTTAAGAATGCAGTCAATGTGGGTCTAGCTTACTTGATAGAGCCTCTTGTCTCTTAGATGAGAGGCTCTGGGTTCAAATTCAGCCATTGGGTGAAATATTTGATATAATTTAAAATTACGAGTAGAATAGATCTGTCGTTCAAAAAAAAAGTTTAAGAATGAAGACCAAAGTAATCCGGTCCAATTAAATCAAGTTAAGGTAGTCCAATACTCCAGGTCTTCAATGAAATTAATCTATACTACCTAATAAATAAAAATAAATTTGGACAGGTGTCACTACCTCAGCCCTTCTCCATTCGTGTTTTCCCACCTAAAATCAACCCGTTTAATTCCACACGCGGACCTATAGCCCGACCCACTTCCTGTTTTCTAACCCGATTGTGAAAGACGCTTTTTTTTCCTCTCAAACCCTACCTTTGAAACCCTTTCATCGCATCCTTCCTTCTCATCGAATCCTTCCTTTTCATCGGCATCCTCTTTGATTTCTGTTCAATCAAACACACCCGGTAGCTGATGTTGCTCATCCTTCCTTCTCAGATTTCGTCTTTCCGCCTTTGTGGAACCCTAGGTGGCGGTGTTGTTATGGTAGTTTTTAAGTGGCCGGAAGTGGTTGTCGATTTTTTCCGCCTTTATGGAACCCTAGGTGGCGGTGGTGTGGTGGTGGGAGTTTTCAATTGGCCGGAAACCATCGCTGCCAGGGGTTGTTCTTGTGCTTTTGTTGCTGCAATCTCTAGCGATTCCGGGAGGAATTCACAGGTAAATCTGCTTTACAGTCTGCAGGCATGTTCTTCACTAATTATGAAGTCTGCTTGCATACTTTTTTTCACCACTGTCTTCCATTCATATAATAATTGTATCTTTTTTGTTTAAAGTTGATTATTTTGGTCTTAATGTGTCAAATCTGGTATTATGTTTAAAGAAATAATAATAATAATAATAATTTGTACTTTCATCATTACAATCATCTTATGTTTCATGTCAAATAGGATATAACTTACAATGATTGCAAGAGGGGCAATGTTGGGTGCATATCAACCTGTAATTCTACACAAGCTTGATATTGAGCCAAATGCAGAAACCTTGAAAGGGATAAAAATGGAATTGATGGATGCAGCGTTCCGTCTTCTTAGAGGTTAGTTTTCATAACACAATTGATGTTCATGTACAATTATTTCAAAACACAATTGATACCTACTCTTCTTACTTTGACAGTAGCATTCATACAGTTATTGCGATTTGAAGTCACAACTCACAATAACTGGTTTTAAGTGTTTGTGTATATAGATTATGAATTTCTTATTATTTATGATCAAAATACTCAATTGTGAAAAGTAGGTACAATTTTTTTTTATTGAAATAAGTGTGAAATTACTTGAACGCCTCCAAATTCGTCACTTGATTAAGATTATATGTTGCTTCTTGATTATGACAGTTACACTGATTGTTGGTGAGATAGATCGAGGAACCATCTTGATTATGCACGTAAGACAGTATTAAAAGATCTACTCATATTATCTTATTTAATTAATTCTTAAATCGACTCTTACTTAGCCGCCATGCATGTTTTTAGATGAATATGGAATACACTTACATTTTGTTTAGAAGATGTTTAAATGTATTTAATATTTACACGTTCATTTGTATACTTGCATCAAATTTATGTACATAACTTATGCAATAACATTTTTAAATAAGTTTTTGATCAAATGTATGTGCAAGCACAAGCAAAAAACGTTTTGGAATCACAAAAAACTTTTGATGCAGATGCATGTATTCAACCTTATCCATGTTTTCATCCACTTCATAACTGGTGGATTAAGAGTGTTACAAATAAGAAACTAACATATTTTTTGTTTCAAAACATTCTCACATATTGTTTTCAATATTTCCTTTTGCATAATTGCATATAAATTTTTTAATTACTATTAGAATTAAAGACATGCTAACAGATTATATGCATACATTTAAGAAAATATGTAACATCATCAAACTATATGTGTACTTTCATCTCATTAAAACATGCCGATAAGGTTGTAAGGTGCTTTTGAATATTTTGTTTGACATCTTATAGGTCACAAATCTATAGTATGTGTCTTTATATGAATTAATTTTTTTTCCCTCCAACAGTCAGTTCTTCCAGCAATTTTAAAACACAATTGATGTTCATCTATTGCTTAGGAAGAGATTTAAAAATGAAATGAATTTATGCAGGTGCTTGTGATTGCTAATCCAGCAAATACAAATGCACTAATCTTGAAAGAATTTGCACCTTTGATCCCAGAAGACAATATTACATCCCTTAGTAGATTAGATCATAACCATGCATCAAACCAGATATCAGAGAATCTAAATGTCCATGTTAGTGAGTAAAAAATGTTATAATTTGAGAAAGGGAACATGGGTGTCGATGGGGTTTATAATTTGAGAATCTAAATGTCCAATACCTTGCTAATTAATTATATTTACTTTATAATTTGAGAATCTAAATGTCCAATACCTTGCTAATTAATTATTTTGCCATTTTGGGAGTCAGGGAACATGGGTGTTGATGGGAGTTTACTCTGACGGGTCTTATAGTATCCAACCAGGCTTGATTTATTCTTTTCCGGTCACTTGTGAGAAAGGCGAATGGCCAATTGTTCAAGGTATGTTACCATTGAACATCCTTCATTAGTATGATGTGAACAAGGTATAAGTTTAACATTTTTTTAATGTGAAAATGACAAATTATTTATAATTTAAATTGAATAATTATTCTGCAAATTTGCAATGGTGCAGGACTAAAGATTGATGAGTTTGAAAGGGAGAAGATGGATGTTTTAGAAAGAGAGCTCATTGAGGAGAAAACGGTGTTAGAGTTGGCACTGAAGGTAGTATTATCCCTAAACTTTCTTAACCTAATTCACTAATTGTTCCATCTCCAGTTTAATTATGAAATCAATTGTGTTTTTTGATATATCATTGTGATTCTTAATCAGAAACAAAGGCCCCTGTTAAAATGGCTTGGAAAGTTAATCACTAATAAAACATAATTCTTAAAGTAATTATGGCAACAAATTAAAATAATCTTGACGTAAATTCGTATACAGAACTTTGAGCATTATATTGGGTCAACATATGATTCTGGCAACTAATTTTAATCCAACTTATTAGGTGAAAGCATTCTATTTTTAATATTTGACAACATATTAGTGTATGTGTACACCTTATGCAATACGTTGAAGGATAAATTATATGAATTATAATTCAAATATGATTTTTCTTAAGAAACCAAAGGTCATATAATAGGAGGCCAGAGGGTGTAAACATATTTCTTCTCACACAACATCCTACTATTCTTGGTATTGTTGTACAAAGTTTAATACTCTAGAACAACATTGTTGTACAAAGTTTAATACTCTAGAACAACTTTCAAGGCAGTTGTTCTGCAATAAGTTTAGATTAGCATTTGTTATCATGTCAATCAAGTACACATTTATTCTTATGTTTGCATATCTTAGTAACACTGAATATATTAAAATTCGGTACCTTACCAAACCGTTTGTATATGTCAACATTGAGTACGAGGTATTCATTTCTTACCTTTGGATACAATGAATTTGTGTTTAAAGCACTTTAAAATTGCAGGGTTACTCCAAAGATTTTTATATTTTGAATTAAAAAACTTTGAGGGCTTCATCAATCATGAAAATGGTTTAGGGACCAGAACCACATTTTTAGTGACTGTATGCATGGGTTTTTCAGAGATAACCTTTGTGTTTTTTCATGTTATAATAATATATGTAGGTTTATTGTTTTTTTTTCCTCTGATGTAGTTTATGTACAGAACATGTATTAATGTTGTTTTGTTTCTTAATCACAGATAGGATATTAAGTAAAATGGGTGAAGGTTAGCTATTCGTAATTCTTAATTTCTTGATTTTTCATGTCTAAATAAGACATATGATTAATGTTGATAGTTACTTTTAGTAAGAATATTATGTTTAATATGATCAGATTGGACTATTTCATAGGCTAGAACATTAATTATGGTGATAGAGGTATGCATTTGTTTATTACATCATTTTTAGTACTCAACCTCGTGTAATACACGGGTCTATAACCTAGTGTTGTAATAATGCAGGACTATATTTCATTATTCAATTTAGTTTTTTATGGTCCATTTTCTTTAGTCGTACAGGGTCTCGAAATTTCGGGGACGACCCTGTAAATGATAATTATATTTATGTTAAATATCATATTTATAAAAATATACATAAAATAAAGTGATAATTAATAGATCATGAAGTAAATAAATAATTTTATATGTCACATCTCCATTTCTAATGAACTTTATATTTTTGTTTCTGGATTCTTTCTTCTATTAAATAACTTTATATTTTTGTTTCTTGGTTCTTTCTTCTAGTAACTATGTCTCACCTGTTAAGTAATATAATGATTTAAAAATACAAAATGGCCGATTTTAATAAATTTATTAATTAACTCTCTTTTCCATGTGTTTTAACATGGTCAAAATGGGACTTCCATTGCTATACAACAACATTGACGCATAACTCCAACTCTGTTTTTTTAGTGGAAATTTTGTGCCTACCTTTTTGTAAATGAAAAAGTTTCCACAACTTAGGGGATGAACATTAGTTCAAATAAATAAATATATCTCTTTTATAATAAAAACCTAAATGGTTTGTCACTTGGAATTATCATATTCAATTTCATAACTTTTTCCCTTTAAACCCATATTTATCCTACATTTAATACTTTCATATTTAACTTTTTTTTTAAATTACATAAATAAATATTTTCATTATTAATACCACTGGCTCACATTTTTTTAAAATTACAATCAAAGTTTTTAAAGTTTTATTATTAAAAACTGATTTTTTACAATTTTATTATAAAAAAACAAGTTTTTTTGTTTTACATATAAAACTTGAAAATACTACGTTTTTATTAGTGAATGAATCAGTAGTAATTTTTTAGTATGCAAATTCATGTAAATTTAACTTTTGATGATAATTTTAAAAAAAATGTCATGTAAATTTAACTTTTCATGTAAATTTTTTACTACATTTTTATTATCAAAAAGCTTGGTGAAAATTCTTGTAAATTCATTTAATATGTGTTAGAATAAAATTTACTAATATTTAATTAGTAGTTTTTAATTAAATTTGTTATTTATAAACAATTTTTTTTATTTTGATTATAAACTTTAAAACTTAGTTTTTAATAAAATTAAGAAACTTGCAAATATTTATTTTTGAAAGTGTATTGTATTTTAAACTTTAATTTTTTTAAATGACGATACTGTTTTTTCCCAAAAAACATGTTTACAAGTTTCAATTCTAATTTAGTAGTTTTAATTTTGAATTAATTACACGGATGACCCTTATGGTTTATCCAGATTTCACTTTTGGCCCTTAAGAATCATAAATTATAGGTTTGGACCACAGACTTGTAATTTAGTATTCCTAGGAGCCAAAAGTGAAATCTGAGTAAACCACATGAACCATCCGTGTAATTAATTCTAAAGTAAATACCAAAAAGTGGGACCCATCAAAACCCACCCCATTTAATTTCCAGACATCTTCTTCACCATCTCTCTCACCCAAACCCTAGCCTCCACCTCCACTTCTAACCACCACCAGCCACCACCATTGCTTGAACACGTCAACCACCCCATGCAAGTGCTGTCAAACCAGCCTACCGTCGGATCCACCTTCATCGCTGCCGCCTGTTAAACCAGACTCCCAGTCACGAAGGTCACCGGGTCATGGATCCACCTCCACCACCGTCGCCTGAAAAGGTCTCCACCACCACTGACGTCGTTCCATGCTCCGATTCGTTTCAAGTGTACAGCTACAATCAGAATGTAGACGAAATCAATGTTGGATCTTATACCACTCCGTCAATAAGTTGTCAATTTCATGGGCTTAATCTTATCCTCCTTCCATCTCCCTCCTCAACACAATCTTATTATTCCCTAAAGCAAAACACACAATTTAATCTTTTCATGGGCTTAATCCCTTCATGGCCAATTACTCAATCCCACACTTGATTATCCTTCCATGAACATTTTGGCCAAGACCCAGTTATATGTTAAAAAACTAAAAATAATAGATCCGGCCTACGGCGGTGGTGATAAATCGGTTTATTTCGACGAGATGAAAAAGAAGATCCGGCGAGATCTAGTACCGGAAACAGAGGCAGTTACAGAGGAGATGCCAACGGATGTTCAGTTGGTTGAGAATTTGATGTATGAGATTCTGAAACATGAAGGAGATGAGCTCCTGCCGGAGAAGACGAAGAGAACTGTCGGGAACGAGATGAGCTCCGGGAAAGGGAGAAAAAGATTGAAAAATATAGTGGGGCCCACTAAAATTTAAATATTTTTTATTTTATATCTAAGGGTATTATAGTCATATTATAAAAAAGTAATAGAAAAGTTAACTCTTATCCAACTTAGGGGCCATTTATGTTACTCTTGTGTAAACTATTGGTCCAAACCTGTAATTTCTGATTCCTAAGGTCCAAAAGGGAAATCTAGGTAAACCACAGGGGCAATCCGTGTAATTAATTCTTTAATTTTTTCATATTTAATTTTGGAATTTTAAATTTAATTGTGTCGAAATATTAAGAAGTGAATTTTTTAAAATTTGGAGTTTTAAATTTTGAATTTAAAAGACGATATATTGTTGAAATTTAAATTTTATTTGTATCCTTTTATTATTTTTCTAATGAGAGATTTAGTATTAAAAGTTTTGCGATATTTTTCGCATACAAGTACAAATAGTATCCGTCAATCAGAGAATCTTGATGACGATTTTGAAAAAAGTTTATAATCTCCTGATTTTCTAAATGGACTTACATTATCATGTTTGTCAAACCATACACCCAATCATCCTGACCGGAACTTATACGGAGGTGCATACATAAAGGTTTGGAACTTTTTGTCGATGTTTCAGTTATGTTATTGATAAATATTGATGAAAAAAATGGTTTAGGTAATTTAACAAGTCTTTAAGTCAAATCATAAGGTAATCGCGTTATAGAAGAGAAGATTATATTTTAAAGCAACTTTGATCATTACAATTTTATTCCTATAATTGGGTTAACATATTTAGACAAACGAATTTCACTAAAACTTCAGAGAAAAAATATACAATTGTTGTATTTTTGCAATAACCATGAATAAAAGTTTAGGGCAATCACTTTCATATCTTTGTTTGTATTAAAAGATCCAGTATTTATTAACGATCAACCGCATGTTGCATTATCAAGAGTTAAAAATAGATATGGACTTAATCTATTAATCTTTGGTAAATATGAAAAAATAAACAATACCATGTCAAATGTTATACACAATGAAGTATTTTTAAATTTGTGAATAATCATTGTAAGGTTTCATTTGACATGTAATTTAATATGTTATAAAAAGTGCATAACTTATTAAATGAATATTCATTTATTTTTGATGTTTTAATTACTTTCATATATATAATCTTAACATATAACAAAATAAAAAAGTTATAAATACAATATCAAAATTGTATAAAAAGAGTTGTTAAGCTATTTATCAATATAAATTTAACTTTTTACAGCTAGTATATATATATATATATATAGAAAGAATAAAATAAAAACTCATTTGAGTAGAGAAAACTCATGAAAATCGTATATAACTTTATTTTTTTAAGTAGTTTTTATATATATTTTCGTCATAAAAAAATAAAAAAAACGTCGAGTAATTTAAAAAAATCATGAAAAAAAAAATCATATTTTTACATCGTATGTCAGCATTACGTCAGGATGTTGCATAACTAACACAGGATTTTACATACGTAAACAGGTACAACGTTTTTATAAAAAAAATGAAGAGACTAAGAATTCACTTAACATAATTTATAACTGTAATGTGAAAATACGTTTTTTAAAGACATGTTTTGACGAGTGTATGTGTTAACATATTAAATTATATTTTATTCAATCCGTGTACACGAGTTTTTATAGATATAAACTTTTTTAGTACTAAGTATATAACATTACATTTATTTAACTCGTATAATATATTAGATTTTAACCTAGTGAATAAAATAAATAAATAAATATATAAAAATGAATTTATTTAACATTACATTTATTTAACTTCATTTTCACGAGTTTTTATAGATATAAACTTTTTTAGTACTAAGTATATAACATTACATTTATTTAACTCGTATAATATATTAGATTTTAACTCGTATAATATATTAGATTTGGGTGGGGGTGGGGGGTTAGGTTTTTGGGTGTGTGTTAGGCTTTCTGGTTTAGTTTTTGGGTTTAGTTTAGGTTTTTTGAGGGGTGGGTGGGGTGGGGGGTTTAGGTTTTTGGGGGGTGGGTGGGGTGGGTTTAGGTTTTGGGGTGGGGGGATGGGTTGGGTTTTGGGGTGGGGTGATGGGTTGGGTTTTTTGGTGTACTACACATATGCAGTAGAAGTTTTTTGGTTTTCTCATGAAAATGAATTTTATAGTGAACTTGTCACACCCCAGCGATGGTGGATTATACGTCGGGCCGGACGCGGTTGTTCAAAATCACAAGGTTGACTATTAAAGTTTAAATATTTCATTTATGATTTTCAAAGGTTCAATACAAAGAATAAGACAACATATGACAAGAATACAATATTCATTTGATAAATAATCTAGGTCCAAAGCATCCTATGTGATCATAACCAGTCTCATGCTAGCGTACCTGAAACATGTAAGTAAACTGTCAACTAAAAATAGTTGTTGAGATACGAATGTTTTGACACAGTTTTACAAAGTCTTTGAAAGGATTTACAATTCACTATGTCATGCATTCTATAGTATAAGTGTGAGAACAAACATGTTAAACATTATGCATATCAACCCTCCAACCAAGTTTAGGCATAACCCGAAGGTTACCCTTAAAAGTTTAAAGTTTAAATTCAGTAACAATCACCATGGGCTCCCCCGAAGGGTCAATCAAACTAGGTGGATTGGTCAAATATAATAGATCTATCATTGTTACCACATGCTTTATCAAAGTTAATAGATATGCTAGTATTAAGTCTAATTTAAGCATGCAAGTCTCAAGTATAACACAAGAATAAGCAAATAGGCATAGTTGTACACGAATTGTATAAGTTTGGAAGTTTGTACATGTTTCACCCCAAGTTTATAAAGAATGTAAAACGAAAATGGGCTAAGTATACTCACTTTGATTGATGATAGAGTGTCCGACAAGATTAAGTGTAGCAAGACTTTGAGGGAGAATATTCTCACAACGAGCCTAAGAATACAAGTCTAAAGTTTAAAGTTTGATCCTATATGTTTATGGCTAAGTATCTAGGATTCTAAGATTATCTAGGGTTCCAAATGGGAGACGGGAATGATTTGTGTTTATAAAGTTTAAATCAAAGTTTCAAATAAGGTTTTGAATGCAAGACTTGGATATCAACGTCTTAATAAGTCTGTAGTTTAGAATTATTATTAATAAAAAGTCTTACAATTATTAATTACACATAATAGGCCATAATAATCAAAATAGTTTTTCTAAGTATTTGTAAATGAAGTTGAAATAATAATTAAACGAAAGGCTAAATAATTATTTGAAGATTAACAATAATTATTTAAAGAATAATTAGTTATTAATAATAATTATTTAAAAAGGTAAATAATGATTAAAGATTAATAATAATTATTTCAAGAATAAAATAGTTATGAAGGATAAATAAAATTATTCAAATAATGAATAATAATTAAGGATTACTAATAATTATTTAAGGAATACATAATTATTAAGGTTAAATAATTATCTATAAGAATAAATAATTATTTTATAATAAATAATTTATCTAAAAGACTAATTACTTTATAAAATAATCCATATAAATCATTTTAGATTTATTAAAGTATTTAAGAGTTAGATATTTATTTTACAAATTAACTTGTAACTAACTAATGTTTTAAAATGGGGTTATAAGTTTAAACATTAATAAGTACATATAAGTTTGTAACAATGTTAAATAGGATTTTTTATAAAATTTATATTTTTAATTATAAGTTCATAGATGTTTTTAAAGTTTAAATGAAAACATACGTCTATAAAGTCTTAAATGATAAGTTTATAAAGTTTTATGTTTTAAATTATAAGTTTATAAATATCCTAGAGTGTAAATATGTCACAACCCATTCGGCGGCGAAATCACCGAACGTGACGTGTAGGATTGTTCAAAGGCATCGTGGCACTATTGTTGAAATATAAATTTAACCGATTTCATTAAACTAAGAATTTCAAATACAATTGTTTCAATTAAAGGAAATACATTGATAAACAAAAGACAAAAATATTTAAATTTGATATCTAAGGCAAAGTCCCTAGATTCCGTTTCCATGGTAGCATCAAACATCTCCTGAAAACATGTAAAATAATACTTGATCAATAATAAAGTTGGTGAGTTCATATAAGTTTCATACATATAATAATCATGTTTAAAGCAACAATTCACATGCATAGACATACTTTACTAATGTTCATACACATTGTAATGATATAATTCAAACCTATTGTTGACATAGCATACCTAGCATCCAAATAATACTAGTCGAAAAAAATAACATAACAAGATCGGGGGCTCCATAAAGGTAACGAAAAGCCGACGGGTGTCAATCCTATAGCGCTACACTTGTTAAGTGCAGTTTTGCAAGAATTAATGAACTATTGTATTAACAAGTTGTATTTAAGCATGTAGTCAAGTTTGTTGTCACATGAGCATGTTAATGAATTGTGTTTGAATAAAGTGTGAATCTTGTAGTGTATGTGTTTTGAATATGTACAAGTTTTCAAGTCCCAAAGTGCAAAAATGTAAAAGGGGCAAGTATGAAACTCACGGTTTGGCGTGGTAACGAAAGGATGAACGGGAAGGTGAAGAGTCGGGAATGCCGGTTAACCTAAAAGGTAACGTAGGCATAAGTTCGGTGGAGAAGAAATAATAAATAATATATATGTATAATAGTATCAAGTTGGTCATACATCGCCGACGGCGGACCGAAACACAAACCCCTAACTTAGTTAGGAATTCGGATGGTCAAAAGTTAGTATAGTTAGTAATATACCACTTGAAGTGGCCAAGAGAAATGTTGGGAAATCCACAAACCTTGTTAGATTTATTTATAATATTTATGTATAGTATTTGAACACCTTGTGGTTATTGGATGTCTTATGTTCATCTACTTCATCCAAATACCTTAGCACAAGGCTTCCATCATAGAATTTTGATGGAAGCTTGGTTTGGTTTTACCACAACTAGATGTAAAATATCCAAACAAAAACATGAAGAAGAAGAAATGTTAGTTGAAAGACCACAACTTGGACCTCAAATGGTGACTTATCTTAGATGTTTACCAAGGTAAACAAATGATAAGATCCTAGAGGTTTATCCAAGAGGGTGAAGGAATAATTGTTAAGAAAAAAAAAGGAAGAAACTTGAAGAAAAATAAGGTTTTTACCTTATAAAATTTTGTCAAAAATCTTGGAAGAAATGGAGCACTTTGAGAGATTTGTGAGAGAATTTGTATGGTGTAAGGATGAAGGAGTGAAAGGGAGTGGGTATTTATAAGTGTGGATTATGGTTTGGGGTATTAAATGAGTTAGTTGGGAGTTGGTGGTTGAAAGGGAGGTGATTTTTAAAAAGAAAAAAAAATGAAATAATAATAATAATAGTACTAATGATAATAATGATAATAATACTACTACTAATAATAATAATAAACCGAGCGTGTATGGACGTGAAACGAGAATATAAATGTAAAAAAAAGTAAAACGCGTGTTTGTAATATATAATTTTGTAATATTGCACGTATGATGTTGTCTTGCATATGTATAAATGTAATGTATGTTGTAAACATGTAATTGAATAAATCCAATAAATTCATTGATCATAAGTCTCGGGTTACAATGGATTAAAAAATGAAAGTACAATGGTACAAAATGTAAATAAACGATGATGTGGAAAGTACGGATATTACAAAATATGACAATAAGTTTATAAAGTCTTAAATTATAAGTATTCTAAGTTCAAATATAAGTTTATAAATGTTTTAATATTAAAGCTTCTATTTAAGTTTTATAAAGTTTATAAATTTAGAAAATATTTGTTTTTAAAAATACAAGTTTTCTGTTTTCTATAAAACATGGGTTTTTGAAAATGTACAAGTTTCTAATTTATAAAGTTTAAAGTTTATGTTTTTATAAAATTTATAAAGGTATATGTTTTAATTTAAATAAGTAAACAAGATTTCTGTTAAATACATTTTATATAGGAAAATGTATAAGTTTATAAGTTTCTGTTCTCCAAATAAATACATAAGTTTTATAAACTTTTCTGAGTTTACAAAAGTTATATAAGTTTTTTTTGGAATCTGAAACTAATTTTAAAGATTAATTATTTACAAGTTTTAACTAAGTTTATTTAATTAAAATAATTCCAGAATACCAAAGTGTGAATAAAAATCATTTTCAGGTTTATATAAGTTTAACAGATTTTATAAAAATTATTAAAAGATTTAAAACTGGTTAAAAAGGCTAAAAATATATGAAAAGGCAAAATTCGGCTTGGCCGCATAGAACCCAGGCCAACCGGGTCACACACACAAGCATCTAACCACCCGACTACGGGCCTCGCTGGTGTTTATACTCGGAAAAGAATAAGATAAACACAATCTGAAATCGTCCCCCATCCCGTATGAACCCTAGAATTTCAAATCCAAATCACGACTCGATTAACCATCTGTCATTGCAAATTGACAGAGGGCTTTTGTTAATTGATTGAAAACGAAGATTTTGGTCATTAGATTTACCTGAAATGATATCGGAATGAAGAAGATCGAGTCTGGGTTTCAGAAACGGTCACCGCAGGCTTCAATCAGACAATGCATGTATGAAATGACGAAATTGAGAGTTCTGAGAGTTTGAGGGTGATGTCGTTGAGGTTTATGAGTTGGTATTTATAACCAAATTCATACTTTAATGTTGGAACCGTTAGGAGGGTTGTGGTTGAGCGACACGGGTTTAATTTTGAATCACGCTGCCGATAAAGTTGAAATTAAGCATTGAATTACCTTGGGTTACGGTCGCATGCTTCAGGCGAAGCTCGAGGTTCGTTGAATTTGGTCGGAATACGCGTTTTCGAGTAAACGAGCTCAAAATCGGTCGACGTGGGATTCAAACTCGGGATCAGTTTCTGGGTTGGACGTTTGGGTTAATTATAACTTCAGTCCCTGAAGTTTCAAGGTTCTATCATTTTATGTTAAAACGTGGATTTAAGTTTAAAATAAGTTTTAATAAATGACAGTTTTAGTCCCTGGACTTTTATAAAAATAAATATGTTTCTATTCTATAAAATCTAACTAAGTTTTTTTTTAAGTTTTATATCTTTTACTATTTTATAATTCTACAAAATATTTTATAGGATTTTAAGTTTCAACATTAAAGAATAAGTTTATTAATTATATTATTTATATAATTATAACTTATAAAGTTTCAATGATTTAATATATTCAATTATACATACATACATACATACATATATATATATATATATATATATATATATTTATAAGTCTTCTATATATCTCAAGTATATTTGTTTTTCTTAAATATATATCAATTAAATCAATATTTATTATTTAAGAAAATAGTTTTAATAAAATTTCAAGTTTTGAATTGATAATACGTGCAAGGGTTTAGGGAAGTATAGGTCGAAAAATTCTGGATATTACAGAACTCACCCCATATACATAAATAAGGGTGTGAATTTTCTAACATGACACAAAAACTAATATATAACTTGTGAGTTTGAGTTTAGCATAAATGATTCAGTCTAGTTGGGTGAATCCAGGATCCCATTTAGCCAGGGGCGGACTTAAGAAGAGTGGGGGGTGCACAAGAACCCCCCGAGTTTCGAAATTTTAGTGTAACGATAGGTAAAAAATCTGGAGTGAACCCCCTAAATATTATGGGGTGAACTCCTTGGAAATATTTCCTGGATCCGCCACTGCATTTAGCTAAACGAGTGAAACCCATGTCAATCTAGCAGGTCACAAGTTTACTGATCTTTTGAAGGAAGGGTATTATAGTAAATATTAAATAGAAGTGTTTTTGTTCCCCCAAACTTTTAATAAATGATAAAATTCACCATTAACTTTGTAAACTAGCACTTTAAACCCCTCAAGTTTATAAATTTTCATATTTACCCCCTGTAGTATATATAATCTGATTTTTACTCAATAAATTTCGTTTGTTAATTAATATTTTTCTTGACGTCCCAGTATAAATTTTGTTAAAACGTAGTCGTATTCAATGTATGGTATTTTTAAGTGTCGTGGATTATATCGACTAATGGTAACGTTCTGGTACCGTGAAAATGAGACCGACATTGACTTGAAAACATCGGTTCCGTTATGTAACTGTTTTTTATCTATGTTTTGATTTCCACAACCGAGTCGCTATAACTTCATACATTTCTTTATATGTACTTAACTACTTAACCACGTTTTTTATGTTTAGCCATATTAATGTCACCACCTCAACCGTTTAAGGTCCGCCTCATATCGCCGATGTGCGGCTAATTTTCATGTTTTATATCAAAACTTAAATTTGTTAGATAATTTTAAAGTTATCTTGTTACAGGGTCATATTCATCTTAAAAAACGGATTTAAGAAAAACAAAAAAAAAAACTTGAATTTATTAAAAAAATGGATTTTTTAATTGATTTGAACCCGACGTGAATCGAACACGCAACCTTCTGATCTGGAGTCAGACGCGCTACCATTGCGCCACGGATCCAAATATTTACATGTTCAGCAGGCGTATACAAATCATAATAATACGCCTTACATGCTTCACAAACTTGTACATGATGCAGTACAATTTGTACCTCCATCGTCTTTATCCACCGAAACCCTAGCAATTCTACAATTTGAGGAAAAAACCAGTGGCTCACAAATTGATCAGTGCAATCGTCAATGACGTGTTAACAACAGGTTAGCAGCTCAATTCTGATTCATATCCTCTGTTGAAATCGCCAGCGGAGGCTCGATTTCTCGTAATTTTATTTCGTTTACGCTAATTTTGGGGATTTTATAATTCGATGTCTGTATGGTTAAATTGATTTATCACACTTGGATATCGTAGATCTTTAGGGTATAATTTCATGTTTTCTGTTTCTATATTCAATTTAATCATTTGTTGTTTCTGATTGGAGCATTGATTTTTATTTGATTTTTTGCAAGTTTTTGTAAAATTGACCTGACCAGATGATCAATACATGAAATCACATTGAACCATAGTTGCTTGTTGATTGATCCACATAATTGATCAGCATAGAATCCATGGATTGGGAATGGAATTGAACCATTTATACAAATTTCTAGGGTTTTGTCACTTGATTTTAGACTAAAATCATCAATTTTATAGTTGCCAGGTTTCCCAAAAATGTCACACTAAAGCCACTCAAAATCTGTTTGTTCCTCTTAAGTCACTCGATTTTCATTAGGTGTTCTAATCTTGTGAAATTCTTTTATAAGATTAATTTTTATTATGTAGGAATCTTGTTTACTGTTTGGTGATTATCTTTTTCCAATTCGACTTAAATTGAACAACTATGAAACTTGGTTATTATTTTGTGATTTTTTTCTTCATTGTTGCAACGTACTTTAAGTTAAATTTAAAAAAATAATCACTGAATAATAACTAGGATTTATATATGTTTCATTTAGGTTAGTTAATTTAGAAAAGAATTAACAATTATAAAACTTTTTCACGAGATTGGAATACCTGATGAAAGTGGAGTGAATTTAGAGGAATAAAAAAACTTTTGAATGACTTTAGTGAAACCATAGTTACCTAATACGCGGTTCGCTCCGGTACGGGTACGCGGTTCGGGTACGCAATTCGCTAAAGTTAACGTATTCGGTACGGAGGGGGGTAGGTTCATTTCGGTACGAACCGGTACGGTGTACCATGTAGTTCGGTTCGGTGTACACATTTCAAAAAAGAAATTACCAAATTCCAAATCTAAATTACCAAAATTGGTATTATTTGTAAGGTATTTATAAGGTAAAATTGATGATTAATTACAAATAAAGAAAAAAATTGATTGATGATTGAATTAAAAATAGAAAACGAAGAGATTACCTTGAATGGAGCCAAGAACATTGGGAGTTCAAACCCTAATTCATCGTTCCCCCCTAAAGATTAGGACTCCCAATAAATTCCGAGATTATCCCAATCAATCCCAATCAATTCCGAGATTATCTCTCCATCTAAAACTAATTCCGAAATTATCTCTCCATCTAAATCTCATTGCAAAATCGCGAACCACAGCGAATTCCTTTCCCAAAATCACGAATTGGGGCAGCAATGGTACAACGATTTCATGCTATTGGATCGCCGAACCATGGTTAGTAGATCGCCGAACCAAGTTATTCGAATTCGCCGTACCATAGCGATTTGGTACGCTCCGAATTTCGTTTTGGTACAACGCGATCCAATACGGGGATCGCGGGTGGCTGAGCGAATTTGGTGACTATGAGTGAAACACTTGAGAAACTTGGTTACTTTTGTGTGAAGTTTTCCCTTTTGGTTTTGATTATTAATCTGATTCTGTGTAGAATACAAAAATGACCAACGCCTGCGTCACTAGTATCCGCAGCATTTGCCATAAACCGCCACAAATTCACTTCTCGGAAAGAAAGAATTTGCAGCTTGACTTTTTCAGACCTTTGCATAATCCTTCATTGACCTCACTAGTTTACAACTCACAACCGTTGACTTTGACTAGTCAACTCTCCACGTCAGATACCCCTGCGCAACGATCAGAAGAATGGTTTGCCCTTTGAAGGGAAAAGTTAACTACTAGCGCATTTAGTACCGCTCTTGGTTTCTGGAAAGGCAGGCGAAGATATGAACTTTGGCATGAAAAAGTGTTTTTTTCAGATATAGAATCCATGATCATACCCGTGGCAATACGGGCCATGGAATGGGGCGTAAATAATGAATCAAAAGCTATTGAAAATTACAAAAACATTTTGGGCCGTGAAGTGAGTTCATTAGGGTTTGCTACCCATTCAGAAAACAAGTTTGAGTGGATTGGTGCATCTCCAGACGGGCTTCTCGGGTGTTTTCCTAACTTAGGAATTCTTGAAGTGAAATGCCCGTTTAATAAAGGGAAACCCGGATTAGCTTTGCCGTGGACCAAATGGAAGTTTTGAATAGAGATTGGGTTGATTTGTATTGTTGGACGTTAAACGGGAGTACCATATTTCGTGTTTGTAGAGATCGAGAATATTGGATGTTAATTCACGGGATTTTACGGGAATTTTGGTGGGAAAATGTGGTCCCCGCTAGAGAAGCGTTGGCCATGGGAAATGAGGAGGAAGCTAAGAAATATGAACCGACATCTACACATAAGCAAACAGGTTTAGCCATCCGTAAAAGTATGGAGCTGGCGAGCAGGTCAAAGCTTTTATGTAGAGAAATTGCAGGGCATATTGAGTACTTCAGGTAACACAAACGGGTCGATTTTGTGAGTTTTGTTTTATCTCTAACATGTCAAATTGGATATGCGAAAATATTTAACCAAAAAGGAAACGGGTCACTGCTTGAAAATCTTCAAAGTGTATGCAGATGCATAAACACTTCCAAGTTGCTTTATACAGAAAAGTGTATAGACTATTATTGCAATAATATAGATATGTAATCATATTTAACAAATTGCTTATTTGTAAATAAAAAAAAGTGTTTATTGGTCTACCCAACTCGACCCGGCCTGGCCCATTTGACCTGTACTAAAGATTACCTAAAATAAATTACGCTTGTTGTTCAATTGTTCATGGGACATAATTGATTTTTGCTTGTAATCTTAGAAGTGATATTTTTTCTCAAATTTCTGCCTAATTTTGTGTTTATAAATTTGTTAATGACATTGGTAACTAAATTTGTTTTAAGATCAAAAATTGCTACAAGATTCTCGGACTGACTTGTTTTTAGATTTCAAAGTTTGAATCTTATTGACCCAAATCAGTTTTTAATGTTAATGAGCAAATTAGGGGTGTTACATTAAAACCACTGAATCAGTCAAACCGAAGCTAACCGGTCATTTCAGCCGGTTTGGCCGTTTGACGGTTTAGTCCACAGTTCGGTTTTGATGGTTTAATGGTTCGGCCAGCGGTGCGGGACTTGAAACTAGCTGTGTTTACACCGGCTGTTTAACCTTAAAAAAATTATTTTATTTAGTATATATGTATTATTTTAATGGACCTTTTTTATTCTTAAAATATGCATTTTATCAAAACCGACCGGACCGAACCGAACCGAACCGAACCGTGAACAACCCGGATAGGTAATCCTAGCTTAGAACACTTTCTAGAAGGAAATATGACATTCCAGAAAGGAAAGAAATAATCAAAGCATATTGTTATCACAGGACAGTTGAAGATAACCTATAATCTTACAACCACTAGCTTAGTCTAGTGGCAAAGGTGGTGTATACTAAGACTTCTCTAAAATAGAGAGGTCTTGGGTTCAAGTCCCACTTGTGACAAAAAATAGGGGAGGTCCAAGTTAGGCCAGGGGTTTTTCCTTAGGGGTGTAAACGAGACGAGCCCGAGCTCGACTAGGCTCGTTTAACTTGCTGTGAGCTCGAGCTCTATTTCTAAAGCTCGGGTTCGGCTCGTGGGTTGTTTTTCAAGCTCGGGCTCGGCTCGTTTATTATTTATTAATTAATTTATATATATTTATAATTATTTTTATATAAGCTTTATTATAATTTTTATATATAACATAATATATATTATTTAAGTTCTTTTTTATCATAATTTAATATATACTAGTTATTATTTTATAAATATATTTTTAATATATTAATTAAAATATATATAAATAGAAGGCTCGTTTAGGCTCGCGAGCCGGCTCGAGCTCGATTAGTGAAGCTCGGGCTCGGGCTCGTTTATTAAACATGCTTTATTTTAGGCTCGAGCTCGGGCTCGTTTAAGCTCGGCTCGATTCGAGTTTTTAGCGAGCCGATCTCGAGTAGCTCGTGAGCGGCTTGGCTCGTTTACACCCTAGTTTAACTCACCTATGGTGGGTTTCCTCCTGAGGGTGGTAGAGATGATCGGGTGGGCCAGTGGGCGTCAGTGATCCAAATTGTTGTTAAAAAAAAAGATAACCTATCTTGATTTTAGTTTGTGGTATCTTAATTCTTAAAAATGATATATTTTTTCACAATTCTTTACCTTTTCTATGCTTTCTAATAAATTGATGACATGGGTAACTAACTACAAATTATTTACCTTAAAAATGTTTACTAATAAATTGTTCCTAATAAATTTATTATGTTTCCTATTAAATTTATTTTAGAACTAGGTTAAAACACAACTTGTTATAAAACGCCATTTTGACCAGGTCAAAGTCTTAGTTTTTTTTTAACTTTGAATTTTCAACTTATTTTTATGTTCCCTAACACATTATCTACGTGGATGACTAAAATTGTCCCAGGAATGAAAAACACCCATAGAATTGACTGGCCTACCGTTTATTTAGATTTCAAAGTTTGACTTTGACCCGTGTTGACCTTATTAGTTTGATCAAGAACAAGTTAAAATCTCTTGAACCATAAAAGCCAACAATTGAATGACTGGAGTACATTTAAAAAAAATTAACCACAGATTCAGATTATAATCCTAAAACTGTTGCATCAAATCACAATCTTTTAAGGTAAAAATAAAGAAAAAGAAACCGAAACATGGACGTTTTCGGGTCAAAAGGGACGTCATGGGCTGATCAGTGGGACCCGGTGCAAGATCCTCCGGCTAATGAGAAGGACAAGAAGGCGAAAGGCGGGTCTGTGAAGGGTAAAGGTGCGATGAAGTCGATTTTCACCCTCGCGTGGATGAAGAATGTTGGAAAGAAATCTGTTAGATAATCAAATTATGGTTTCTTTAAATTGTGTTTCTTGAGTCATTTGTATATTAACTTTGTTTTGAGGAGCTTGATAGACCAACAAAAATGATTCATTTTCGTTTTCTATTGTAAACTGTTAACAGTTAACCTAACATCAAAGGGATTCTAGCCAAAGGTGTGTTCAAATTAAAACAAATAACTTTTCGTAATATAGAACCAATGTTAGCTAAAGAACTACAAAAGTCACATAAGGCTAAGAGACACTCCACACCTTTCATATACTGTCATATTGACGACACATCAGATCTCACAGCTTTTTCATATTTCTTTGTCACACCCCAACCGACGGCGGAAACGTCGGGGCGGGACATGTAGACTGTTCATGAGCACATGGTTGACTAAATTGAAATAGATTAATACGTTAAATTTCCATTCATGACTTTAACAAAACAAATTCCATGATACATGAACATTGAAATACATAACATGTTCATTCTTGTTCATTTAACTAGGTCCATAACCTAAGTGAAGCAAACTTGATCAACTCACACGTTGTACCTGAAACATGATGAAAACGAGGTCAACTAAAAAGTTGGTGAGCATACATAGGTTTTGACTCTAAATAGTATCAAAGTATCGTGTGTAAACAAATCCATACAAGTCATGATTAACAAGGCATTTATGGGGAGCAACTATTGTGTAACCAAAAGTACAATCAAACCTTTGTAACTAGCATGCAAATTGTGTTGTCGGCAACAATCACCCCAATCTGGGTGGGTTTGTCAGACTCAATAGATCTATCATTGTTAACCGTCGGCTTGATTAGTTAATGATTGTACGTGTAAGTGCACATAAGTAGTTAACACACCTAACACTCAAACATAAAGCTCAAATTGCACATAAATTGTAAAGTGGATTTGTATTGTGTAGTTTATGTAAATCATTGTAAGTTGTGATCATGTTTCACCCCAAAATGTAAAAACAATGAAAAATGGGTTATGTAAACTCACCTGTAGTAATGGTGTAGATAGCACGAGCAAAAGGTAGTAAAAGTGATTCCTTTGCAATCACAAAGTTAACCTAGAGTGTAATGTATACGGATATAAATTAATAACATGCATAAATTTCTAAGGCCAAGTCTAGGGTTTCAACGGGAATTGAGTAAGGGAATTTGTACAAAAGTATTTGTGACATTTCATGAAAGGGATGCTCGAAGTTGGTGTTTGGAATTTGGATAAAAGTATAAATCGTATATTCAACGTATTTAATTTTAATAGTAAATGAATTAGGGTTTAATAATAAATTTTTTTTTGAAAAACTAAGTAAATTAAATAAATGAATCCTTTTATTTATTTATTTAGAAAAATAGTGTGTAATTATATTTATTTAAGTATAATTTAAATAAATAAATTTACTCTATTTATTTATTTATGAAAATGTGACCAAACAATAGTGTAAACATATATGAGTATATATAATTAAGAAATTATATTAACTATGATTTAAACTTTAAATGGGTTGTAAATGTAAAGAAACAAGTAAATAATAAATAAGTTTATTTACTTATTTATCAAAAATGTAAATACGTATATTTATACTTTCAAATATTCTATTTGTTTAATTAGGGTTTTAAACCCTACTATAAGTTATTTAACAGAAAACGTGATTTATAAAGGTTGACTATAAATCTTTAATATAATTTTGTAAAAGTGGGTAATATAACTAATAATTTTAAATATCATTTTATATTGTAAATGAACCTTTAAATAGTGTAAGTAATATTTATATTTCAAAAAGACGGGTTATTATCGCACTAGTTAGTTCCAAATGGTATGGTTTTATGAATTAATTTTTATAACATAAAATAATGTCCAAAACGGCTAAAAAAATTATATGTGGCTTGCTCGGGTCTGCCCGGTGAAAGCATCCAGTATCAACCACTGGAACAGAGGGTTTTACTTGTCATGTTGTCGGTTCGATTTGACCATAACGTGTTCGAGACAGGGAGCCGGGTCAAGCTATCTCAGGAGATCAAAAAAGAAAGGTGCGGGGCTTGGTCTTGAACCCGCGACCTATTCTGAATGGGGGGTTTTGTTCTACCATTTGATCTGGGCAAATGCCTTGACAGAAACACCCACCCTTAAACCCTTAAACGAACAAGCCCGCTCATCCCTTCCGTCCCTATATACCCGAACCCTAATCCCCAAATTAGACGCGTTCGCGTACAAGATCAAGCCCGAGATGAGGGGATTTTATTCCCCAGATCAAAACGAGTCTAAGGGTACAAGATTTACCTTAAATGGATGAGGATAGAGGGTCGACGACTTGCGGTACAGGGATGAAAATCTTTGTGTTTGGTTGAGGTGCAGAGGTGAAACGAGGATCGACAGAGGGTTGAGAACGTTTGCAATGTGTTGTGTGAAGGTGTGTGGTGAGTCAATTCACTTAATTCCATCTTAACGCGTGATTTGATTAACGATTTGAATGTGGCTTCTGTTTCAGATGTTCTACGCGTTAATTCGGCCGAATGTGGATGAATTGGGTCATGATTTTGGGTTGGATACATACGAATATCGTTGAGCGTGATTTGCGGGATCAAAACGCGTTTAAATTACTGGATTTGACAAAGATTTAAGCTTAGTTTGACTATGTATAGTCAAACTAATTCAAATTGGTTTGAATCTTGATTATAGCCGTGAATTTTGCCAATTTGGTTTGTTAGTGAGGTTTAGGATTAGCCGAGAACATTACTCGGTCAAGGAAAAATTTTCATCAAGCGGTCTTTGTCCGGATTTGGTATAGAATCTTAGGTGATATGGGGTTGTTTGACTTTTAAAAAGTCAAACTGGTTCAAATGGTTGGATGTGGTCAAAATTGGAGATTAGAAGGTCAAATTTCAAAAAAAAAAAAAAAAAGCTTTGGGTTCAAAATGAGGGTTCAATTGCCTAGATGGTTCAAACTAGTTAGATTGAAAGTTTTTATAAAAATAATTTTTATAACACACTAAACATCATTCATTTTTTTTTATAAAATTTACAAATTGTATGAGTATTTAAAATATGAGTTTATAACTATAGTATGGGATATATATATATATATATATATATATATATATATATATATATATGTATCATTATTTCAACATGTGTTATAAAATAGGGAAATTATATACAAATGTGAAGTTTAAATTTCGAATTTGAATTAATAATCAATGTGTCACATTGTGTGGGACAAGTACGGGATTCGAAAGGAGTGTCATTTTTATATAAATTAAATTAAAGTAGTGTTAGAAAATCATGGATGTTACACTTTACAGGGAAATGATTTCATATTTTCATGGTGTCACATCATTTTAAATTTTTTTAATTATAATTAATGATTACTTCTATTACTAATTAATAAAAATGATTTAATAATTAAAAAAGGTAAATAATTAAAATACATTAATAACTAAACAAGTACAAAAAATACTGTATTTTGAAACTGACTCGGTTTTCAATGAAATTTTACCGGAGTGTTCATAAAAATATAAACAACATTGTGTATCTACATTTTTAAAAAGTTAAGGAGGACAAGTTATTAACGAAAAACCATTTGAGGTGCTTAATTAGTTATTGATTCTTCATCTTCACGCCTCGTTGAATTTTTCAACGGAAAGCATCCACTACCGTGGACCACACGCAGGGGCACGGTGTTCCACGGTCCTTTTCCACGAGAGAGCGTGGTGTTCCATGGTACATAATACATTAAAGTTGATCAAATGTAGTTAAAGAAAAAAGAAGAGGTTGTTAAAGAATATCTATGCCTTATATCTCAAGCAATACACATAAATGTATATACGATTCTCGTATTTTCTCTTCTTATTACCGATTCTATATTAAACATGCATATTATATGACACATGAAAATTATATTATTTTAATAATAAAATATTTATACGGTTTTATGTGTTCAAAATACATTGACTGGATTGTTTTGAAAATAGTCATTTTTTAATCGTTAGTTTTTTTTAATTCAAACAAAGGCAAGCCAGAGGCTAGCGTGAAGCAATACAGAAAAATCAAAAACAGACACAGATTAAGAACTAGCCTTAACACTATCAATACAGTGACAACTGAAATGACTACAACTTAAATTTTGAAGGAACACCAATCTTTCCATTCCAAGGAGCTCATTTTAGCCCTATTTTTAATCCATAGATATCCAAGGATCTTGATTTCTTCAATGATTTTTTGCAGCAGAAGACGGATGGTTCTCAAATAACGATTTGTTCCTTGTTTTCCAGATTCCCCGACATGCCAGAAGTACGATGGATTGTACAACCTGTTTTTTTGTATCATTAAGCCCCCTAACGAGCTCCGTATTGAATAAGTCATTAGCTGAGAAGGCATAAATAGGGGGAGTTTACACCATGACGAGACCTTTTGCGATACGATGGTAGCAACAAAACAGGCGGTGAAGATATGGTCGACCGTTTCATCCACCTCACCACATAAAACGCATGTCATTGAGTTCGTTTGGATATTTCTTCGTTGAATCGTCATCTTAGTTGGAATCCTTTCCTCTTTGGTTCTCCATCCAAAAATATTTACTTTGAGTGGTAGCCAGTTATTCCAGTTGAATGGTACCCTTTGTGATGCAAACATAGACCTCACCGATTTGTCCGAGAACGTTCCGTCAGTAGAACCTGTCCAAGCCCATTTGTCCGACCCATCACCCAACTTTATTTGGTTCAGTAAGGAGCAGCAACGGTTTAGTTCCTGTAATTCAATAAGAAGAAAAATATTTCGTTTTTAAAACTAAGTAAAAGTTATAGAGTTACCCGACATTTTTTAATCTTTAGTAATAAAGAAAAGCCAAACTCGTTGGAAATAAAACAAAGTCAAACTCATTAATAAAATCGTAACCTCAACACAAAATATAACCTAAACCTAACTAATTTCTGCTGACCTATAATTACAATTAACAGATAACCTCAGTTACCGTTACAGACGTAAAACACATGACATTTCTTCTCAATATATGATGCAATCATCACACCGTATACGCAAGTGATCACGTGAAAGCTGCTTTCGTCAAACAAATCATGTTAATGTCATCACAACTTGTAATCATGTGCAACCTAATATAAATATATAAAACGTCATATCTTTAGGTAAACATCACAACGTCCTCATTATTAAAACTACCATATATAATATGATTGATGTAATAACTTGTACTCCATGCAATAAACATTGTACATTGCATGGCATGCTTCCATCGTCTCAAAGCAAAATACATAACAAGATACACTACCAATATACAAGACATACTGAACCAACATGAAATGACATAAGGGTCTAAAAACCTTCAAATCTGGTCAACCCTGACTCGGACCCGAACCCAGACCGCATGAGCCCAGAGCTCCACCCAACCCATCATGGTTCGAAAAACCTACCCGTGTCACTGTAGCCGATGTTGAACCGTCATGACCCACGGCTAGCGCATCCACATCATCACACTTTTAACACATCATCTCTCATAATGTGACACTTAACATGCATGGTCATAAACAAGTATGACCTGAACCCTAACCATGACCTCAATTAGCATTTAGCAATCACCCCTCTTTTCATCCAGCTTCTTTTGATCAACAAACAGACAGGGGATTCCTTAACATGACAAACCGATGCTCGCTTTTTTCCTCCAATCAAACGTGGACCAGTCCGCCTAGCCATGTGGCTCTTGATACCTAGGCAACTGTTTCAAACATTCTGAACAAAGATACTCCAACGAAAACGTTTCTTCATATTCACTATTATGTACACACCGCCCACATTCAGCACACCTAGGAATGCAGATTATGCAAGCCCTACATTGATCTTTTGGTTGACATCCGCCAGCTGGACAGTCGTAGACAAGCCTCAAGTTCTGACATCTAGGGCATATTTCAACGTCTATGGCGCAATCATCGTCACGTGGTAGATACAAGTTTGCCCGGTGATAATAATGTGGAATGTACATGTTTTTATGAACTCCCAACAAGTTATTCAACTGTACATAATGATCAAGTGTTATGCCATAAAATCCACCTGTTCTAATATGTTTTATTCCAGCAGTTTCTGTACTTGAGTTGAAAGCCTTCAGATTATTCAAAATACCCTCTATACTGAGTCTTGTGCATCCAGGAATGAATAACTACATTAAAACATAATGGCAATGTAAAATAATACAACAAATTAAAATTATCTTGCATAGAAAAAAAAAGAACAAACATATATAAACTATGGTAATTTTGTACTGTAGATTAGAATTATCTTGCATAGAAAAAAAATAGCAAACATATATAAATAAACAGTGGTAGTTTTGTACTGTAAATATTGAGTCAAGTTGACCAGTCCCAGAAACAAATCTTTTTTTAGAAATTAACTTTAACATAAATATTTTGATGGAATGTTTTCTTCAACGAACCAAACGGGGCCTAAGAGTTAAAAATATGGTCTTTGGCTAGAGAAGGTTAATCAAAATCACTTGCACTATATATACATTATTGTCAACATAGCAGCATTGTGTTCATGTATTTGTGATGGTCAAAGGAATATAAGATATAATTCATTTATTCTAACTCCATTGACATAAATCCAAGCATTTGAATTTTGGAAAATAAATAAATAAACGAAAAAGAAAACACATGTAGTCTCTTCTTCTAAACCAATAGCATATTATCCAAAACATGTATACAATTATTTCAAGATTAATAAACTTGTCATAGTTATGTATAAGTATTGCAACATGTGTTCTTTAAAGGTCGATTTGGATTAAAACGAATGGTATGCAAACAATGTTAAATATGACAAACATATACGATGTAGAAATCATTTACCTTGGTCAATTTCGGATTTGTTTCCAATACGCGCCTCAGACCATCATCGGTGATCTTTGGGCATTTTATTAGGCTTAGAAACTGGAGATTACCTTCTGCGCGGTTGGTTAACTGAACAAGAATATCATCTGTAATTCTTTCATTCAGTGGCTGATGAATGCAAAGATTTCTCCATAAAAGAGGATCGTTACGGATAGTATAACACAAAGATCTACAAACACACTCCACCATAAGAAGATCTTTAGTTCCCAGATAACTAAGAGCCAGAACAAAAGCTTCATGAGGATCTCCCACAATAACATTAGGACAAGTGGCAAACTCATTTACAGATTCTTCAGCTTTCGTGACAAGAACGCCTTCACTTACATGATTAAAACCCTTATTTTGTTCATCATGGAACACCAAACTGGTCGGAAATGACTGGAACTTCATAGCACTGTTCAAAAAGAAATTGAAACCCGCAAACAACCCGTAATCTTCTTTATGATTCACTATCTTATTCCTCACATAATCCCCATAATCAAGCTCTAAATCCCCAAACCATCCTGTAATTGCGGTGAACGTGGTACTAACATCAATATCCATCCCAAACGGATCCGACGGCAACATATCAATGATGTCTTTGGAGACAGAATCCGCCGAACCACCCTTATCAACTACCTCCCTCCGGTGACCAACCCAATCATGTGGCTCCTCATGACTCCTTTTCTCACCGTTCACGATTCTCACCGGCGAAACCATACCGTCTTCCGCCGTATGAGCAGGGAAAACCGGCCGGTGAGAAAAATTCAACGTCATTTTTTTTGTTCTGTTACTATTTTTAACCTTTTTTGTTTGTTTTTCTAACGACTACCTGAAACCTAAAAATAACGGAAGTGCATACCGCATACGCAAACACTTTTAACAAGAAAACCCTCAATTTTGGGGGCAAACTAAAACAACGCGCCAAAAATTTCACAGAGTTTCTTGTATCCGATACAATACAGATTATAGACGATTAGACGAACGCTGTACAAATAAAGAATGAACGAATAAAAACGCGGATAATAACGCCCTAACGCTCAAACCTAAATTCACGAACAAACCCTAACTTCCGAAATCGAACTAACTAAAAAGCGGAAGAATAGTAATTAGTAAAACGACCTGATTGAAACACGAAGGAACCCTAACTTCCGGCGAGAACGAACGGCAATCGACAGAATACTCCGGCGAAGCGAGTCATGAATCAAGATAACCTAAATCAACGGTGGCGTGAATCAATCAATGATGAATGCAGATGACGTAGAACGAATCGAACGGAAAATCGATCCGGATTGAAGGAATCTGTCGATGGAGTTCGGAGGATTTGTAGAGAGAGAAAGGGGGAATGTGTAGAGAGAGAAAGAGTGTGGGAGAGGGATGATGGGAAATCGTATTGTAGGGAGTATTAGTATGACTAGGAGAGGTGGGAACCGACACGTGTCCGGTTGGTTGAGTTTTACTAGTTCATGTGGCGGGAGTCTGAATACATCTATTTTTGCGCCTCACCGTTTGTCATGATATTTTACCGGTTACCGGTAAATACCAACATGGTAATTAATGGTCAAATACTTGTGAAGTTGCCCTATTTTTGTTACATGCCACCCGTTCATTATGAATTTATCCGTTACAAATTTTTTAACGGGTGGGAAATTTTTTACAGCATCAGTTGACTAGTGATTTATAACGCGTATATAACGTTAAAAAAGTTTCACAGGGTCGATTGTAAAATTTTATGGGGTTCGATCAGTATTTCAACGCGTATATAACAATAAAAAAATTCATTGAGAACGGTTAACCCCATCGACTCAAGATAGGTCCGCCTCTGAAATTGCTATATAATAAAATTCCTAAACTTATTACTTATTAGTATGTTACATTGTTTTGAATATATGATTGATGTAATAAGTTCATTGTTATATTAATTTGACTAAATGTTGGTTTCATGTTAGATGAAGCTAGAAATGTTTAACATACTTTATATGCAACTAACACACATTTGTATTATATAGAGGTTTGTTTGATATAAACTAACTTTCAAGTAAAAGGATCTTGAGTAGGGGCAACTCGAGGGTAACAATATAAGTTGGAAGTTTTGAGTCATGTGTTTTAAGGGGATCCGAATTTTAAGGTTTAATTTTCAGGTTTACACATTAAGAGCAAACTCTAATATGTATGATTGTGAGCCTCTTAGATATCAAACATGAAAAGTGTGTGTCGTCGTATTCTTACGTGTTAGGATCTTAAGCCAAAAAAATATTACGAAAATGACCCCGATTCTAGAATCTTTTTAGACTTGTGAAAAGGTTAAGATGGTCCTGATTGTGAGAACGGTATACATATTTGTACATTTTACTTTAACTAAAATACATAAGACGGATATGTAACCGCCTACCTTACTCTCTTAAAATCGATGAAACACTATGTATACTTGATTGTGTGTGTAAACATAAACATACTATAAAGAACGAACAACAGCCTTATAAGTAGTTTAATGAGATGTACTTATAGTTTATAAACTCTGTGTGAGCCAATCAAACGATGAAGGTGAATAACTAATTCTAATAGGGAATAGAAGATTTGATATGATTAGTCAATGTGGGTTTTGTAAGCAATACATAGTAAATTGTTTATAAGTCTAATATATCTCTACCACAAGTGATTTTTTCGATACGTGTTAACTATGATTGTAAGTGATTTAGTTTAAATGAAAAATTAACGTGTTGAAACACACCACTTTTAAAAGCACAAAACTTTAACGCGCGGAAGACTTAAACCCATGAATTTTTATTTTTATTTTTTTACCTGTCGCGTACCGCGACTCATACGTTCCACCAAGTCGCGGCCCGCGAGAAGCCCTTTTTCACAGAAATTTTCTGCAGTTTTTCAGCAGTTTTCACACTTAACCAAATTTCCATCTTTTTACAACTTTTACCAAAATGTTTGACACCAAACCTTCCCAACACATGGGTTTTTACCAAAAACAAACATATGACATTACATATTCACCAAAACATAAATCAAGTGTCAAACACACCACTTTACAAGGATTTTACATAAATCCTCAAAAACACAAAAATTTCATACGAGAATCCTTCACCCTTGAACATTGACATAGACCTACCTCGGAGCTTTCCCTGCAATACCACAATAATATTTCACCGTTAGTAATGATATAAACATATCAAACAAGTATTTACAACTTGTTTTCACCCTTTTTCACCTATTTAACCCATTTGACCCGTTCACACCCAATTGGTCAACTAAGGTCCCTTACACTTGACTTATATACCACATAAGTCAATTACACCACATTCACCATTATTCCACAATGGTTTGACTTATATACCACATAAGTCCATATACGCCAATCTCACCATTATTCCACAATGGTTAGACTTATATTCCGCATAAGTCAATTTACACCGACTTCACCATTCTTCCACAATGGTTGACTTATTTTCCACATAAGCCACTTTCCTCAAATTACCACATTTAGTTTGACTTTACACCACATAAGTCAATTACTATACTTTATCACATACCACATTTTAGCTTAACTATTTACCACATAGCATTTACACCAATTCAACATATTCTACATTTTAGTTTGACCATATGCCACATAGTCAACTACATTATGCATACAAACTTGGCTTTTACCACACAAGTCAATTTTTACACCATATAGGTTTATTAACTAAATTCATCCACATACCAATAAACACATATAAGATATTTGTATAACCAATCATGAAATTCAAACATGATCAACACCACCACCTATCATTACTAAGTAAGTGCAAAGCACTTACCTTTTGAGTTAGAAGATCCCGCAACACCTTCTAGCTTTGCAATTTGATCACTTGATGTTATGAAGGTGTTGTGTGAGCCAAAACCTTCACTAATCAAGCTTCAATTGTACGAAAATGGCTTCAACACACTTTTCTCTTTTTCCTCTCTTGCTCAAGAACGACTTCAATTGTGCAAATGAAGCCAATTTTGACTTCACCAAGTCAAATGGCAGATTTTTGGCCATTTTACACATTTAGTCCTTCAACTTCCATTTCATCCATTAATCTCATAGTTAGTTACAACTAACAAAACCCTATTACAAACTTGAAACCCACTTGTTTCCCACTTATTTCTAAAATATTATTTTCACCATAATATTAATTAGAAATATTAATTTATTTAAAACGAAACCCGGATTTTGGTTCGTTACACGTGTTAAACTATAATTGACCCGCTTTGGTTTATAACAGAAACGACTGTCATTATAAAAAAAATATTTAAAGTGTATCTTAAGTTAACAATTAACAATTGTAATTTTTAGCGGAAGTCTTAAAATATTTACATTACCCTTTATAATGAGTATATACGAATTTTCCCTTCATAATCCATCTGATATATTCAAGCGACGTTTATAATCATCGTGTCACACCTTTAACTTATTCCTAGTTCCTACATTGTTAAAGACTAGAGTTTATACATATAGAGAATTTGGCAAATTTATTACCAAACACTAACAATGAGCTCAAGTTACATAATTTAACTCACTTAATCACGTTGTAAAATTCAAGAATCTAAATGTCTATTTTATGAAAACCATAGTTTTCAACTTAAGGTACACGTATGGTTTTCAAACATTAATTGACGAAGGTCTTAGTCTTCACAAGTTGATTTGAGATTATTGTTCTCAAACAACATGCATACTTATTGTTTTAACAACATACATACTTATGATTCAAATAACAATCTTGTAATATTCATAATTGTCAAATGTATCAGATCTAAGAAATACTCAAACGAATCTCAACTCGCACTTCAATATCAACGAATGACTAGAGTAATACAGAAACCAAACACATATGAAAGATACAAAAACACAAAATACAAGATAATCAGACTATCAATGTGATAATATGAACAAGAAATACACAAGATTGGGATCGTTAATGAAACGATTATGAAACCCTAATATGGTAATACAAAGAGACTCTTAGAAGAATAACAAATGTGTGTGCGTTGAATAAGAGAGCGAGAGTGAGAGTTTAACACTCCCTCTCATCCTTATATATTGCACACAAGAATATCGATCCGGATAAACCACGCAGCTTAGCCTAACAAGCAATACATCCAACTATCTAGAAGCCCATAACCGATCTTTTAAAACTCCAGCTTCACAACCCAACAACCATATACAAATAAGAGATACAAACCAATTAATACAAGCTATTTAAATTAAATAAACAAGAAGATATTATTTCAACAATTACCCTCAACTCAACTTGTGAGTGTCAAAGGCTTCAAATACACATGTAAGAGTCATTAACCTCAATTTTGAAAATCATAGCCTTCAAATATATATGCGGTGTTCATTTACCTTAATTATGAACGTCTTGGTCTTTAAAGATATGTGTGATGTTTTGTTGACCTTGATTGTGAAGGCCATCGTCATATGTATTTTCTTGTGAGTAACTATTAACTACCACTTATGACATCTAGACCATCGAATTGAAAACAAACAAGTTATTTACATCTATACATGCCTACTAGTGTAATGCACAAATCAAACTACTAAATTGGATAATTGTATGAAAATAAACATAGAATAAACTCTAATCGTAGGTATATATATGAAGTGGAAGTTTTGATGCATGATTTGTTTTATAAAATTTGGGCCGGCCCTGAGCATGTGCAAGGTGGGCGACCGCTCAGGGACCGGTTTTTTCTGGGGTCCAAAATTATAATATATATATATATATACTAGGTTATAAACCCATGTATTACATGGAGTTTTTTAATAAAAAATAACAGTATAATAATGTGTAAAAAAATTTAAAATAATGTGTAAATCAAAGAAATAAAATTATTTTTTTCCTTAATTATATAATAATTAGAATTTAAATTTTATATTATCTTTTTTGAAAAAAAAACATTAATATAATTAAATTTTAAAATTCAAACTTAATTAAAATAGGGAAAATTAGAATATTTTTTTGAGAAAAAATATGGTGATGACACGTGTCATTATTTGAAATCATTTATTAGAATAAGGATTTGTTAACAAACACATTTGTCAAAATATGTTTTTAAAAAATGTAATTTGTTAATTTTTTAATTATAAGGTTTGTTAAGTTAGTTACATTTTTTTTCAACTGAGTATTAATTTTTTAATTTAATTTATAAATGTTAGTTCATTTTAAGTTTATTTGATTGATGATATAATAACTATTTATAATTAAATAATAAGTATTCGTAACTAGATTTAGGGAAAACTTCACCAAATAGTAATCAAGTTTGCCAAGTGCTCCATTTAAATCACTCAAGGTTTCTTTGTCCCTCTAAAGTCACTCGACTTTCACCAAGTGTTCCAATCATATGTAATATTTTATAAATGTTTAAATTTTTTAAAATTGAATGAGGCAAATGAAATATGTAAGAATATTAGTTACCAATAAGTGAAAAATTTATTCTAATTAATTTAAAATATGAGGTAATAATGAAGAAAAAAAATTCACCAAATAATAAACAATTCCAAAATTGTTATATTCAAGTCGAATTTGAAAAGAATAATTGTTAAATAATAAACAAGACTCGTATATGTTTTATTTATCTCATTCAATTTTAAAAAAATTAAACATTTATAAAAATATTACATAGGATTTGAACACTTGGTGAAAGTTGAGTGACTTTAGAGGGACAAAAAAGCTTTGAGTGACTTAAATGTAACACTTGTCAAAGTTGATTACTATTGTGTAAAGTTACCCCTTAGATTTATTAATATAAAGGTTATTATTTAATAGGAGAGAGAAATAGAAAATCTAATATTTAATAGGAGAGAGAGACAAGAAAATAAAGATGAGGAGTAACCAGAGAGTGACACGTGTTCTGAAGAGATTTTCATTTATTAGAGTAGTAATATTATAAAAATATATTTAATATAAACTGATATTAAAAATGAAATTACAATTAACAATTAACTTATAGGTCTTTAAAAACTCATTAACAATTACTCCATTATTGGGCTATGTCCAAATTAACAATTTTACCTAAGAAAAAAAACATACGGCAAAATTCAATAAAGAGAGGTTTTTAAATTGATTTTTTTTTAAGAAAAATCAAGTATAGTGTTACAATTTTCATTATATTAATGATTTTTTTTCATATATTTAGCTTTATATTTTAGATTTTTAGGGGCCCGTTTTTTTATTCGCAGTATAAAATATGCTTGATGACAATCAACTACCTAAAAGGTTCATGTAAACCTTAATTCATGGAGTTCTTTGAGCACAATCGGTAAACAACTTTTTTTATTTTTTTAAAGACAAATTTTTTAATTTATGTGGGGGTGAGACTTTAACCCGTAATGTCCTCAAATTTTGGTGTTCCTAACGAATAACCGATTCAACTCTAATTGTTCTAATTCAACTGTAGGCATACATTTTGTTACCGTCAAAAGACATAAGATTGGGTTTGAGCCTTTGTAACCAAGTTTCAATCTAAATCGATCCGTTGTTATAAAGTCCACTAAAATGAGTTTGATAACCTTATATATAAGCTCAAACACACTCATGGATTTATAACTAATCATTTGAACTTTGAAGCCATGCATTGTTAACCATCATGATCAAAAAGTTGATATTTTTGTCGTTTTCTAATCTATAATCATAATTTTTAGGATTACCAATCATTTTGAAATTGAACATTTGATTACCATCAAATTAGTTTCAGTTGTTATTGTAATAATTTTTCATTAATTAGTGATGATCATAATACAATCTCATATAAAAAACTCATCTTATGTTAAATTTGGTTAAAATTCATCGCTAGTTCATATACTCAAGTTATCGGTAAAGCTATGATCATCATAAAATATGTCAGCTACATATGATAACATATGGTTACATATGGTTTAAGGCATATTTTTATCCAGGAATGATAAGTTTTTATTGAATATAAATTTAATACGTTAAGTTTGTTTTTATTTTATAATTACTAATTACTTGTATTTAGTATTAAGGGCTATGGTGATAAATGATGAGGAGCTCAAGGAAAGAAATAATGATGGTGTTATTAATATTTTTCATTTGGAAAAATATATTACTAATTAGCTTAGAAGGAAACTCATATATTACATATGTTGTATAAAGACGACTTATTATAAATCAACAGCTGTTATAAAAATTTGCATAATGAGATTAACAGTTATAAATAAAAAATAATGAAGATTTAAAGTTTTAAAAATTATATTTAAGATATAATATAATTGAGCTATTCTTATGAGTTAGCAAAGTTAAATAAAATATTAGAATAAATTTTAAATATTTATTTATTTAAAATAATTATTATTTAATAGGAGAGGAAGAGAGAGAGTGTTATTTAATATAAAATAGAGGCGAAAAACAAAAATCTAAATTTTATCAGAAGTCGACAAGTGACAGATAAAGTTACTAATTTATTATAATAAGAATTGACGGTTCAATTTACACTGCCAGTTCCAACCCAAAAAAATCTTAGTACAACCGTCACAACCTTTTTTTCAAACCATAAACCGTGAATCGTTATACAATCTTAAAGAAATTGATAAAAAAACATTTTAATTTGTTAGATCATCTCCAACATAAAACCTAAAAACACTCACAAACGCGTCCAATAAACTGACACATCTAGATCTATAAACGAACCAAACGTTAAGTAAATTATTTAGTATGAGGTCCATTTATGTTCGTTCATTTAGTAAACAAACAAACATGAACACAATTTTTTGATTATTTAATTAAGTAAACGAACATGAATGCATGTCTCGTACTCTGTTTAAGTTCGTGAACATTTTTTTATGTTCGTTAACCTGTCTTTGTTTATATATGTTTGTTCTATTATTTGTTTAGATATTCATTCAAAATTTATTACTAGTACCGATGTAAAATCAATTTGACGTTCTAAATTAAAACACTTTCGTTATCCCACTTATAATAAAAGACTTGTAGTCTAGCGGTATCAAGATATATAAAAAATATGTTCATTATTACAAATGTATAAATTTAAAAGTAAGATCAGATAATTCTAAAAAAGGTTACGTTAAGTTATGGGACTCAAAATGCATATAAACAAACGTTGAGGCAATGCTTCCGTTTGTCATACGTTAAAAGAGTCATTTTTCATTTCGCCCAAATTTCCCTCCTGTTTCCGATTTGGTCAGCGAGAAAATCAAGAGCGCTCTGAATTTAGTGGACCCACCGCCTGCGGCTACCTACCGCTCACCGCCGCACCGACGCCGACGGCACGGAGAGAAAGAGACAGCATAGAGAAAGGATGACGTCACAAAAACGAGGTAGAAAGAACGTGTTAGCCATCACCGGAGCTGCTGCTGTCTTAGCCGTCGCCGTCAAGTTCGCTATAGATGCAATTAACTCAAAGAGAAACGATCTGAAGAAGAAAGGTATATATTATATAATATTATAATCTCCGTGCATAAGCGAGAAACTGTTAACTGATTTTTATTTGTTTTGCTAATATCGTCGGGTTCGAGTATGAAGTAAACACGTAATCTACTTAATGTTTATCTGTATCTGTAGTTCATCTATTGATGTGGAAATTCGGTTGAATTTATTGTTTAATTCAATGTTTTAGGTCTTCGAGGCTCCAATGTTAGGGTTAATCTATCTGCATCTGATATACTTAAACTGGCTGATCGAGTAATTGCTAATTCGAAGGCAGTTCATAATGCTGTAGCTTCGGTTCCTCTTGATAAGGTATGTGCCATTTAAAGGAATTTCAAATTATCTCCAACTAGTAGTACTGCCTTATAATTGAAGGCTTGTAGTAATGTAGTGTGAGTTTGGTGAGTTGATTGCAATCTGTTTACTCGATTTGTTCCTTTTAATCGGTACACGAGTAATTCAATCCAAGTTAGGTACAGTAGGGTTATTTTTTTTGTTTATAAGTAGAGGTACATATGATTATTTAAGCATGCCATTTTTTATTTGCAGGTCACATATGCAAATGTTATACTGCCACTTGAAGAACTGGAAGCATACCAGTTCCCGCTGGTACAATCTTGTATCTTCCCGAAATTTGTGTCTACTTCAGAAGAAGTAAGAAAAGCAAGTGCTGAAGCTGAAAGGAGAATAGACGCACATGTATCGGCTTTCAGGTCTTACTTTATTACCATTTGTTGCATCCCTAGACAAGCATTGTCATATGCTTGTAGTGCATACAAATTATACACTCTTTTTCTATACTTAGACAAAAAAAATTGAGACATTGTAACACTTGGCATGAGATGTTTGTATTCTTTCTAACCATATTTTAGTTTAAGATGTTCAGCCAACGTGAAGATGTGTATCGTGCCGTTAAAGCCTTTGCAGCGAAGGGGGAATGGATGAACCTGGAATCAAAACGCTATGCACAATTCATGGTATGGATTGGAGATCTTTTAAATTTTGTCCATAGGATGTTTTCATTTTGCTAACACAATCTGCAGTATTTGTAGCCATGAGGCGTTGTCACTTGTCATCGAAATAAACCTTATTTGAGGAGCAACTGAGCAGCTTCATCAGTTTCCTGGTTCATATACTTATTGCTATATATTCAGTGACAGGTTAGAGACTTTGAGCGTAATGGAATGAATCTCACATTGACAAAGAGAGAGGAATTACAGCGGTTGAGGATTGAAATTGATGAGCTAAGTATGCGATATATCCAGAATTTGAATGATGGCAACTCGTTTCTTCTGTTTGATCACTCAGAGTTGCTTGGCTTGCCACTAGAGTTCCTTAAGGTTAGACATATGTTTATTATGTAATGGATCAATCTTGCTTCAATTATGGGGTTAAAAAACTAAGCTTTTGCCCACATATTTGAGTAGCAATTTGATTTTCATTAGTTATTATGGTGATTAAACGTGTAAACAGGATATTTCTTTGCCAATGTTATGTTTTACTGTAGCATCTTATTGTTTATTCATCTTTAGAGCTTAGACAAGTCTGAGAATAATAAATACAAGATCAGTTTGAGAAGCCATCATGTTTCAGCACTGCTTGACCTATGCAAGGTATATTTTATTGGAATTTCTAAGATGATCACGATTGTGTACAGTTTTTTTAATTATTTGATATATCCGACTCCCGTAATAATTTTTGATATATCCTTGAGGCTTGTTTTTCTCTGCATCATCTTTCTTTTTATTTTCAGTTTTAGGATTTGTTATTTTTTGCCATGTTCTTTGTCTATAAGATTCAGCACCTGTCTTACAGTTAAAGCAAACATGCTTATATTCTGTTTCACTGTGTAAGGTGGGATCGACCAGAAGGGTTGTTGCAGGGGCCTATGGAAGAAGATGTGAAGCCAATCTTCCTATATTAGAGAAATTGGTAATCCTGAACTGAGCTATCTGAAAAATTCTTATGAGATTAAATAATATTATGTCGACTCCTAAGGCCACATGAATGTTTTTGGTGACACTTAACAAGTAACTGCCAATTTTATCAGTAAGATAGAGAAAAATGATAAATAAATTATGTATTAGTTTCTCAGCCCCTTGGGGGGGGGGTGTTATGTTTATTTTTAAAGACATAAGCATCTGGATATTTTAGACCCATGTATTAGTTTGCATTTATGTGTAGACTTTATGGGTAAACGTGTAATAAAGAGTGATGATTTTTGGGTCTGACTGAAACTTACTTGTTGTTCAGTTGGCTTGACTGCATTGATCTTCTCATTATTTTCAGGTTCAGTTGCGTCATAAATCTGCTAGATTACTTGGCTATGCTAACTATGCAGATTTTGTTACTGATCGTAGAATGGCAATGTCATCTTCAAAGGTTTGTACAGGTCCTTACTCATATCATTGTGTTAAAATTTAATAATATAATTTTTAGGGTTAATATCATCATGTTAAAAGTTAATAATCTATTTTTTCTAATTGTTATTGATGACAGTGCTACTAAATTTTCAGGTATTTGAGTTTCTAGAGGAAATATCTGCCAGTTTGAATGATTTGGCCACTAGAGAGCTCACCCTACTAAAAGACATAAAGGTTATTTGCAACCTACACTATTAATGTATTTAGATGTTGTCATATTCTTTTATATTAAAAGGGTCAAACTTGCTGTTGCTGATGTTTTTTCTGGCATTCAGACGAAAGAGGAAGGAGAAACTCCTTTTGGAATTGAAGATCTACCATATTATGTAAAGAAAGCTGAGGAAGATCAGTTTGATCTGGACTTTGAAGTTGTAAAACAGTACTTTCCTGTTAGTTTAGTTCAGTCAGGGATTTTCAAAGTATGCCAAGATCTTTTTGGTAATTTCCCTCACGCTTATGTTGATGAAACCATTAAGCTGGTCTAGATGTGGCAAATGGGTGGGCAAGGCTGCTTGAGTAACGTGGCTCAAACAGAAACTGTTGAAACAGGTCGTGTTGGGTCGGGTTGATCCTAAACACTTTTTGTCCTAAATTTAAATATTTTAGATAATTTATCTGTTAAATATGATTAGTAAGTTATGTTATTTTGATAATAGTCTAATTTATTTGAATAATATTGTTTTGGAGGTTTCATACAGAAAGCTTACACTTTTCGCAACTATATTAACTCATATGACCCATTCATAAGTAATGGGCCAAAATTGCCACCTGTAACTTGTCATATTTGTTTGAATCAGCAAGATAATATACAACTTGCAACTTTAATTGCTGCAGGCTTAAGATTTGAAAAAGTTTCTGATGCTGAGGTCTGGCACACCGATGTTGAGCTTTATTCAGTTTTTGACTTGAACACGACTGATTTAATTGGTCACTTCTACCTTGATATGTATACCAGGTTCATATGCCAAATACTTATCTGTTAATACTTGTTCATCACTTTATTAGTAGAATGCTAAAATAAGATAAAAGGCATGAGACATGTGATATTTTAATTTGGTTCCTTATCCCCTTTGACAGGGAAGGAAAGTATGGCCACACTTGTGTAGTCCCTCTCCAAAACAGTTCATTAACCAATGGTTCAAGACAGGTATATGTAACTTTGGATTTTAGTTTCCAAATATTTGAGTTTATCATTATCTTGTGTTTTTGATAATTTTTAGTATTAGTTTATAATTAAATTATTAGTCTGAGATAATGCTAGATTAGGATAAAATGGGGATTAGATAGCAATTAGGATAGGGTTCCCATGGGCCATGTTTGACCTTTAATGAGTATATACCAACATAATATTTGGTTTTCTCAAGTTTCTTCAGTTACATTTTCTAGTTTTTTAGAGTTTTCTTTTGAAGATCATGGGTGTATTAGTTACCAAATTCATTATTGACTTTAAAAAAACAGTAATGTCAAAGTATGGAAATTTTGTTGTTTTTTGTTTGTGGATAACGGATGGAAAGAGTAGTGTATATATATATATATATATTTATTATTATATATATATATATATGTGTGTGTGTGTGCATATTCACATACATCTGTGTGTGTGGTGTGCACGTGCATTAGAGGGAACTCATCGTGGGTTGATCTACAAGCCACATCTTCAGGCTTGGCTGAGCAGGATAACCTAGCCACTTCCATTTCTTTATGATAATGCATGCTTCATGAGATTCCACTTATAATTTCTGTTCCAGATTCCTGTAGCTTTGCTGGTAACCCAAATTAAAAAGGAGGTTGGTGATGATCCTGTGTTATTACGGTTCTCTGAAGTCCTTAAACTTTTTCATGAGTTTGGCCATGTGGTATGCATACTTTCCTTCATAACTTCTACCAATGGTTTTAGAAAATTCATCATTGATTACATGGTTTTAAACTTTGAGCAATGGTTTTAGAGAATACATAATTGATCACAACCCATATCTTTCTTTTCAAGAATATTGTTTTTCTTATTTTTATTCCACCACATCAGCCTTTTTATTTCTAAATGATGTTTTAGGTCCACTATATGTGCAATCGGGCTTCATATGCAAAATTTAGTGGATTACGTCTTGATTCTGACTTTGTTGAGATACCTGCCCAGGTTTTAGAAAATTGGTATGTTTGTGTTTATAAATTCTTGGGATAATCAATGTGGAGGTCACCCGTGTATACTACTTCTTTCATTAAAGCCACCCAAGATGTATTTCATACCACATTTGGCAAAAAAACATTCCTAATGATGAAAATGCCCTTCTTTTTTTTTTTGAGAAGACAATAATACCATTGTATTGAGCTATCAATAAACGATGATTCTGTGTAGAAAAACTAGTGTGTGTTTTTTTATTTTACAATATTTTGGAATATTTTTAGCTGGATTAGTATAAATGAAACTGCATACATACTTCAGTGGCCTATAAAATAGTTTATATATATGGCAGTCTTAATGAAGAAAAGTTGAATGATGGAATGGCCTCCACATATATTATTCCTAAAATCTTTTACCTGTCGGCTATGCTTTTGGTAAATTTAATTGATATGCATAGGTGTTATGAAGTGGCTTCCATGAAGCTGATATCTGGTTTTCATCAGGTGGTCCATTTCTGTATTCTAGCATGTGTATTATTAATTAGAAACGAAATATTTTAGGTCAAGTTTCTACTTTGTAATCCAAATGAAGATCATCTAAACTCAAAACCACTCAATCTTTTGTAGGACATCACAAAGCCTATAGGCGATGATGTATGCAAATCACTAAAGAGATGGCGGTGTTCCTTTTCGGCGCTTAAATTGAAGCAAGAAATTTTGTACTGTAAGTTATTTTGGGAAAAGAAGTTGGGGGGGGGGGGAGGGGATTTCACATAATATATTATTACAGGGTAGCCATTTTTGTGACCTATATAATTACAATGTGTGATTTGTTTCATTAGATATCTTCCCTATTGCCCTCAGGTTGAACATAATCCATAAGGATGAGCATATTACAGGGTACCGGGTAGCCATTTTTATACTGATTAGCAGTAATTTTTATAGAATTAAACATGTTTGTGATTACTTTCTAAATTATTAGAGTTTTATAATTATCTTGATTTTTAGATAATTATCGGTTATTTTATTATGATTGAACTGTTGAGTTTTAGACACACTCAGATTAGGAATTAGATAGGTTCTGAGATTTGTTTCCTTGTGTCTACATTTGAATATTTTGATCATTAAAAACAACAAACATACCCAGTAAAAGTCCCACAAATAGCATAGCCATTACTAGGGTATGGGGACGGTGAGATGTAGGCAGACCATACCTCATAAACAGAAAAAAGAATATTATTATTTTTCAAATTTAATGGAACAAACGAGTTAAAGCGTATTCCTTCTTTGTGAAAGGGAAAAATGGTAGTCTGGTCTTGTTTGTGTAACAATTTCTCATCTATCATGAGTTTTTCTCTGTTAATTAATTAATTTCATAAGATTCTATTCAACTAACATAAGGTAAAGAAAACAGTAGGTGAAGATTGAACAAGATATAGAAGTGAGAAACAGATAAGTAAACAATATATCTTGAGAATTTTCCTGTTATCTGCAGTTTAGTATATGTGATCATGTTTATATGGTGCATAGATTTTTGCCTTTATTACATAAGTAGTATCTTTTATTCCAAAAAGACTCAAAAGAGGTGTCTTTCAGGTCTTTTTGATCAGATTATTCATTCGACTGAAAACGTCGATATCGTTGGTTTATTTAAGCATCTCCATCCAAAGGTAATATACTGGTGCTTTACTAGTGTAATTTATTTAATGGGTAATTATCTAGCCTATTCGTTTTGGGCAAATTTCATATATACACTTCTAAAAGTTTAAAATTTCATATTTATCCTTTCAAATTTCATAACAATACATTTAAATAAAATAAAATTAATTAATTATAAAATCATGTTTCACTGAATAAACTTATAGAGATCAATAGTTGTTGAGTGGATTCACGGTAATAACATTGTTTTCCTATTCCTTTAGCGAAACAGGTTGTTATATGTTAACTAATATTATTTATATTTACACTGGAAGTGTAAATATGAGAATTTTAGTGTTTTGAAAGGGTAAATACTAAATATGGTATTATAAGATTTGGAGTAAATACACAATTTTCAACTTGCTTCCCTTTTTAGGTAATGTTAGGTTTACCAATGTTGGAAGGAACTAACCCAGCCTCTTCTTTCCCAAGTAGTGCTATTGGCTGTGAAGCTGCTTGCTATAGTCATATTTGGAGTCAGGTTTGTAGCTAATTTTTTATGCATTATTGCTACTAGCATCATCATCCCTCTAATGAGCTCAACTGAGCACTTGAGGTGGTTATGTTGACCCATTTACTTATAAACATGTTGATTTGGGTTATGATGTATTAACATATCAAATGGGTAAATTCTAAAAATTAGTTTAAAAGGAAATGGGTCAAATGGACAGAGGCCTGAAAATGCATCTGAGCGCCTGAAAATGGGGCTTTAGAAGCGAGGGGACAAGGCTGCACTGCCTCTAGACACCTAGGCGGCGCGCCTTATGGGCTTTTGACAACATATATTTGACATTCTAGTTATTTATAGAACACAAGTGTTTTGGATTTCAGCCCGACCTGTATGTGGCCCGTTACAACCCATAACAAAAAAACCCATCTTGACCAATCACCCAACCCGTCCATTTTCCACTTCTAACTACTTATGCTGATATGGTCATGTATTCTGTTAATATACTATGATTTATGAAGTTAATCATAATTTGTTTTGGTGAGTGTACCTTTCAGACATGAAGGATTGCATGAGTATATGACTATATGACCGATTATGCTTAACTGTTGACCTGGTCAATGTTATAAAACGTGACTAGGGTTTATGTGTGATGAATATCTAGCCTGCAAGTATTCTGGCCTTTTTTATTTGTACCGTAATATATACCGACACTACTAAAGCTACGCTAAAAAATATATTGTTACAGGTTTTTGCAGCTGATATTTATGCATCAAAGTTTCGTGATAACATTTTCGACCAGCATACAGGCATGCAGTTCAGAAATAAGGTAATCAAGTTATGTTCCGTAATTAAAAAGAAAATAAAAATGGAAAATAGAAATTCAAGGAGATAAATATAAGTTTATGGTTGGTCTGATCCTTTAATCAGAATATATTCTTTGCAAGTTGATGTAAATATTCCGTAACTTCAATATTCTAGTGCCCACTGGCCACTCGAGCCTTAAATCGAGGGACATATTCATTTTTCTGGGTGTATTATACCTGTATAATCATGTCAAAACAATTTCACGCATATAGCCGTATGCCATGACATGTGCGAATCTTTGGTCGCATATCTACTTTTTATTCGCCTAAATCCTAATTATTTTCGTTCTATACATGAATAATAATACATACGTGGATCTATATGCAAATAACGCTACATACGCAAAAGTCTCAGTTGTGTATCTCATGGCTACATGGGTGATTTATTATTTATAACACACCCAAGAATATGATTATTTTCTTGATAAAAAACTAGCTAAAAGGAAACGGCGTTTAAAGGCTACCAAAATGTATTTTAATGCATTCAACACATTTTTTCAAAAAGTAGGTATGTTGTAGTAATTTAGGCTTTGTAATCATATATAACTCATTATCATATTTAAAAAATAAAAAAAATTGGCCATGAAGTTTGTGACCATACTAAAAGTTTGCCACTACAAAATTTTACCCAACTTGCCCGGCCCCTCAATTTTGCCATTTGTATGTGTATTTTGAACTTCTAAGGGGGTGTTTAGGAAACAGGGTATTTCACTCTGAAATACCCAGATAAGCTGTTTGGATAAGAAGTCCCAAACATCCTGAAAACAACTTATTACTGTATCAAAAACATAATAAGTAGACAATCAGTTTTAACAAGCAATCCCAAACACCCCCTAATCTTTCCAAAATTGTTGACTTTATTGGAAATTGAAAATTGGTCAACAGGTATTGGCTCCTGGAGGATCAAAGGAACCTATTGAACTCCTATCAGATTTCCTTGGAAGGGAACCCTCAATCCAAGCTTTTGTTGACAGCAAATCTCAAACACTAAATATGTCATCTTTCAGATGAAAATGTCACGTGCTCGTCACATGCATGATTCTTCTCAGGTCAGATTCAACAAATTTTGGTTACCAATCAGATTCTAATTTAAATGTATTTGTAATCCTGTTGTGTCGTGGGACCCACGGACAGTTTACTAACTTGTACAACAATCGTAATGTTACGTATTTTCGCTTTTTTTCTGGGAATCAAAGGTTGTTACAGAATATGATCTGTAGCAGAGTTGATTTGTGTCTTTGCCATTGTTGGTCATGATGGTGCCTTCCACCAATTTTTCATGGTTTTTGCTTGAAGATTTGCCAATTATTTGTTTTGTGGGGCATCTCCTTCATTCCACTTGCCTAGTTGCCTTGGTAGAGGTTCGTGAAAGGATATTGGGCCCGTTAGGATCGCGGGCCAGCATCATCACTAGCTGGAGAAGATTGTGAGTGTAATTTAAAGATGGTCGTCGGTCTGTTTTTCCGTATCGTATAGATTTGGGTTGTATTTTATCTGTAACGGGATATAATATACAGAAAAAAAAAAACTAAACATAGCTGTAAAAGGAAACCTGTCAAACAGGTTGAGTCTCCATGGTGTTCTTGAGGGTCTAAAACCTTGCAAGTAGTTTTATTGGATATGAAGAAAAAGTGATGTGTTATAGCTAGATTTTACTTGTTTGGGGATGTGTTAATTATCGTAAAGTAAGTTGTTTTGATCGGAGATTTTTTTAATTTGTTACACAATTTGTTCTTTTTTTCACCTCTAGGCTCCAACTGGCGAGTAGAAGGCGAGGCAGGTTAAAATGAGATATCGCGAGAAAAAAGAATCTTATATCCTAATACTAGGATGTAATGAGGAGTTCGTGACACTTGACATGGTCATAATAAGATTACAATGATACTTATATCACTAAATTAAAAAAAATAATTATCTGTAACTGTTACAATAATTTATCAACTTCTTTTTATTTAAGCAAGAAAGATTATATTAAAATTTTTATAGGGTGTTTCTAACAATAATTACATTTTTCGAACTTTATCTTCCTAAGATGCTTAATGCTTTGCATAATTGCATATTGGTGAAGATTTGGATATCTTTTTTGTGTTTTTAAAGGTTTGAATCCTTTTGCTTTAAAAGCAATGCATATATTCATGTTGGCATTATTGGTTCCTAGTTATTTGTATACATGCATGCAGCCAAATGGACTTGTGCCTTGTCCTTGATGACACCTTTAGAATATAAAAGGTGGTGTCCAATCAAATGCATTTCTATCAAAGTTGATGCATTATAATAAATCTTAATAAAGGAGATAATATTTGATTTGAACTAGTAATTTTATCCGTCGCGCGTTGCGACGGTGTCGAAACGTAGTCTAACTCGAATTCTTGTGATCCGCAACATGAAGCGGATCTTAAACAGTTGAGACGTTTAAAAAAGAAACATAGTTAGGTACATAAAAAACATATGAGGTTATGGCTACTCGTTTTTCCCTGAAAAAAAACGTATAAAAAACAAAGAAAAAAACCGTAAAAAAATGTTTCGACGTTGGCACTAACGTATTTAAGTACATAATAGTATCGTATAAATTTGAGATGAATCGGTTTTGAAGATCGAGCTATAAATATAAAATTGTATTATGCCTCTCACATTGTGCCTAATAATTACAAATAATAATCAAAGTAAAAACAAAAAACAAAAAAAAATTTGGCCAGTAACGTGTTTCGAACTCTTGACCTAGAATAAAGAAAGCACTTATGCCACTTGCAACAAACCACTACACCAAGAGAACTACATGACAAATTTTTGAAACAATTACTATAAAACATATAAAAGTCTTGATTTGTTGGTGCCCTTCTATTGGGTGCTTACAATATGTTTTAAAAGGTTATTAGGAATACAGTGTAACAAAACACAATAATGAAAAAAATATTCATTGTCTTTAGTGTTCAATAGTTCTACCTTTTTAAGTATTTAAGATGTAGTATAATCAAGATTAGATAAGCAATTTAAATAATATTGCTTTCAGTTTTAAATAAATAGATAACTATAAGCATTTTGCATCTATCCAAACACTTAAAAGTACGTAATTGATGTATCTAAACGTAACAAATCTCAAACACCCCTTTACATAAGTTCAGATTATGTTCGTCGTTGTTTCTCTGTATCTCGTCTTTGAACTTGTAGACTGTTAGCTTGCTAATATCAGTTTGTGCTGACCCCATCAAGCCTAAGATGAGTCACTACTTTGGTGGTTAAGTCGAGGCCACGCCTTGCGCCACAAGGGAGTTTATTTTTTACTAGTTAGAGTTTGAATGTGTTGGGAATAACAATTTGTATCTAGTTAGGTTTTCAAATTCATTAGTCTATAGGTACCTTGGTGGGCAAGTCTAGCCCATGATTTGGGCTACAAGAGAGTTTGTTTATACTAGTTAGAGTTTGAATGTGTTAATTCGTATCTAGTTAGGCTTTCAAATTCATTAGTCTATATATACCCGAGTTTGTGGGTCATATTGTATGCATTGTGATTTTTGAGTTGAAGAAATTTATAAGAGTCGAGTTATGATTTAAACATTAAGAACACGTTATATTCTCTGATTAAATATCAATTCCATAGACTTCTAATACTTTTTAAGTTCTGAATTTAAATTGAAATTATGTAACTTGTTAACAAAATTTAAGATGGTTGATTCTATGAAGTTTTGCTACCATTATATAATTTACCAAGCTAGATCTTTATTATTTTGTATGTCTTATCTTTGCCCTGTCAATATTCTAAGGTTACACGGTATAACATAATATTGCACACTATACTATACAATATAACAATATAAACGTATGTATATGTACATATGCAAAGGGAGATGCCATATATCATCTTGTTTTTTTAGAATGGCTAACTCACCCCCTCATTAATCATACTCATAAAAAGAAACTAGTAATATATTTAACAAGTTCAAGTCTCATAGTGGACAAAGATGTACCACCAACCACTTAAGAAAATACCATTTTTTACATACCTTAATACCGATAGTGTATATATATGTATTTTACTTGTTGGTTGTGCGGGCGGCTTTTTGACCGTTCTCTTTCTTGGTCGTTTCTTTTATTTTCCCTTGTTTGTGGTCCTTTTCTTTCATGTTTGTTTTGCTAGTATTTAGTTAGCTGGTTCTAATGAAAATTTGCCTTTAAAAAAATAAAATTATTTTTACTAAAAAAGATACATTGCTCCTTGAAATTTTCATCGTTGACCTACATTTGTATAATTTAAAACTCTTAAGTTTGACTTCGACTTTGGAATGAATCCACACGGCCAAAATAGTAAGTTTTACTTTTGGTCCTTGAAGTGTGTAAAATTCCAACATCAGTTCTCACTCCTCGTAACCAACAAAACCAACAAAGAAAACTCCCAATTTGAATAACCAGCCATTTGGTTGTTTTTCTTTAATATCGGATTCTTATCTAATATTTTTGTTAACTAATAACAACATAGCAACTACAAATCTAGCTACTAAAACAAAATTAAAGAGTATTTTTTTTTTATAATTTAGCAACTTATTTATATTTATAACTGCCATTATAATGTAAAGACGTTATTTCTAACTTTTATGAAGCTATAATGACAAATAAAAAAAGTCATCGTTCTTAGAGGATGAAACTTCAGACAAGAAAGTCGACAAGACAGTGAAATATCATATTCAAACATTAATAGCTATAATTCAATGAATGCGATTTGATTAAATGATTTTACTTCGAATTAAACTCCAGAAATCAACAAGATACTATACTAACTCAAAAGCCATAGTCAAAACAAGTACTCTTTGGACTTTTGTAGGTTTAGTATTGTTTTCTCGAGTCAAACACTTTTTAGGTTAACTAACGTGTGACTAATCTTGCTAATACATCATATGAGAGGAAAAAATTGTTCCTATTTCTGCTTACACACTTAAGTTTTAAACTAACTGAACTTCTGATGAAGTATTTGTGTAAAGTTCTTTTAAATCCATTTATTTAATAAACAAACGGTGAACGCCATCTTCTTTTTACTGAACAAAACGTACTAAATGAATACACGTCTCGTTCATTCACTTAACGTATTAACAAACATATATAAATGAACACGAATAATCTTTGTTCATTTATTATGTTAAAGTAAAACAAACAATCATAAGTAAAACAATGTTCATGCTCGTTCGATGTTACAAGTGGTAATTGCTCTCTATCCATGAGTTTAGAAAAAGAAAAACCATCAATGGCATTATCAAAAGAGTTGACATGATAAATAAAAAACATACATTACAAAAGTTTATAAAGATAGATATATTTAGATAAAAAAATAAATAAAACAATATCAAAAGCTATTTAAGCAAGTGAAACTATTTTACAAGGACCAAAGTTGCAATTAATCAATAAATTCCAAAAACAGAACAGAAATCTGGAGTCATAAACACACACACAAACACATAAAGAATCATTTGGAAGGTTGGCTTGGTCTTTCTTGTTTGGTGGGTTTCAAGTTCTTTTAAACCCCCCTCCCCCTAATTTATCTTTCTTTCAGATTCCCCATCTATTCTCTTGCCATTTTTGTTCTTCATTATCTGATTTCTAAGCTTTCCTACACTATTTTGATTCCTTTTTTCTTCTTTTTAGTTATCACCTTTCAAGGGTTTGATAAAAAAGTGTGAAAAAAAGTAAAGCAGGATTCTTGTGGTGTGGGTGAGCATACTTTTGATCCATCTGTCCAGCTCACAGGAGATGAAAAAAAAGCTATTTTTTATAATAAAAAACTAGGTTATTTTCAGAGATTTGTTCATTATCTTTGCTTTGAAGTCTCAAGATTGTTGAACTCCAAGTGGGTTTTGGTGTTCAAATCAAAAGCAAGAATCTTTCCCAATTAGGGTTTTGAATTTTGATTCATACAAAAAGGGGAAAACAAAATTGATGTGGGAGATTTTGAAAAAGAGGGCATTAATGGGGTTTGATTCAGATTGGTGGGATTCTGATTTATAGTTCAGATTTGTTTTTGTGTATTTGGTGTATTTTATGATAGGATTGTAAAAGGGTTTTGTTTTCTTTCCTATTTTTGAAGAGTTTTTTTTTATGATTTGGATTAGAATTGGATTTGGGATTTTAGGGTTTCCACAGTTTCTTGTTTGGTTCTTTGAAATCTAAGATATGATCAAGCAAATTCTCAGTAAAGTTTCCAGGAAACAGTCCAAATTTTCAAAAAATCAAGAATTTTCAGGCACCCAAAACCCTAATTTTACCTCTTCTAGCTCAAAAAGAAGTGATTTAGCAAGTGGGAATTCAAGAAAGCTCTCAAATTCAGATATTTCAGCCCCTTTGAACCCTAGATTTAATCCGAACGACACAAATGTTCGTAATGGTGGTCATGTAAGTGTTTCTTATGAATCTTTACCAAGTTTTAGAGAGGTTCCAAGCAGTGAAAAGCAGAATTTATTCATAAAGAAAGTAATTATGTGTTCTGTAATCTTTGATTTCACTGACTCAACAAAAAACCTCAAAGAAAAAGAGATAAAGCGCCAAACTTTATTAGAATTAGTCGATTTTGTGGCTTCTAGTAATGTTAAATTCACAGAATCTGTTATGCAAGAGTTTGTGAAAATGGTATCTGCAAATTTGTTCAGAGAGCTCACACCTCAACCGCGTGACTGCAAAATCTTGGAATCTTATGATCTAGAAGAAGAAGAACCATCAATGGATCCATCATGGCCCCATTTGCAAATCGTTTATGAACTTTTACTTAGGTTTATTGCATCACCAGAAGCCGATGCAAAGATTGCAAAGAAGTTCATTGACCATTACTTTGTTCTCAAATTGTTAGATTTGTTTGATTCTGAAGATCCTAGAGAACGCGAGTATTTAAAGACGATTCTTCATAGAGTTTATGGTAAATTCATGGTTCATCGTCCGTTTATTAGGAAATCTATAAACAATATCTTTTACAGATTTGTTTTAGAGACCGAAAAACATAACGGGATTGCTGAACTTTTGGAGATTTTAGGAAGTATAGTTAACGGGTTTGCTTTGCCTTTGAAGGAAGAACACAAATTGTTTCTTTCTAGGGCTTTGATCCCATTGCATAAACCGAAATGTTTAGCGATGTATCATCAGCAATTATCATATTGTATTACACAGTTTGTTGAAAAAGATTGCAAATTGGCTGATATGGTAATAAGAGGTTTATTGAAGTATTGGCCCGTTACAAATAGTTCAAAAGAAATTATGTTTCTGGGTGAGTTGGAGGAGGTGCTAGAAGCAACACAACAACCCCAATTTCATCGGTGTATGGTGCCTTTATTTAAGCAAATCGCCCGATGCTTAAATAGTTTGCACTTTCAGGTAATTTGTCATTCTTTTGACTTTTAATATCTTATGTTTCATATATGTAGTTTTTCAATCAATTGTATACACACTGCATGATGGTTTTGTGGTTTGCATGCATGATATCCATGATTGTTGCTAGAATTTCAATTTATATTGTTGTGAATCGTGATAGACGAGGCAAAGTTATATGATTTCTTCTATAGGGACTAGGAAGTGTTTGATTATTGGTACTTGAAGAATTATCTAATCTATCAGGCAAAGTTATATGATTTCTTCTATAGGGAGTGTTTGATTATTGCTACTTGAAGAATTATGTAATTAGTTGCTTAAAGTTGGGGATATTTTGGTAATTCTAGACTTTATCTTAATAGTCAGTTTTCTCATGGCAACTTCTTATATATTTGTTCAAATATGCTTATCATGATCCTAAATAATCAGAAAATCAGAATCGTAAATCACCTATTTTAGAACACTTGAAAGTAATTATAATGACTTTTGGTAGCGATCATCTCTTTATTAGATCTAGATAACGGTTTTCAGCTATGAAATTGTGCTTTCTGTATAATTGAAATCGGACTATATATCCAATGCTTGGTTGTCATTGTTACAATTGATTTGTATATTCCTTGTGCTAATTATAATACAGATTGTAGTTATTTTGCATTAGGAATTAAATTATCAGGGTTAGCTTTTAAAATCCACTGAGCACATTTAGAATTAGCCCATCCATCCTATTTGTTTTAACCATTTGATCTTTTACTTAAAATGTTCATTAACTTCATGTGAAATGGATATGGGACCCAAAAGTGAAGAATAGAGAAAATCGGCGTAAACTTCTATTTGTTTATACCGTTTGTTCTTTAATTTTTTGCGGGCCCTGTCTTCGTTTTTCTTGATGCAAGCTAAACAGGACCTACAAATAGATTCTTCGTTATTCTTTATACTATTAAATGGCCGAAGCAAATAGATTCTTTTAGTTTTGCTACACAAATGGTGCAAAACCGACATAAGATAGATTATAGAACTATCTAGAGTGGTCATGTTTTCATTTTCACTGATGGGCCTTCAGAGTTTAGCCTATAACCAAACCTCCTATTTTATTTTCAAATTATTTTGATATCGGCATTGAAGATTGGAAGACCCTTGTTTATCACAAATTAACCGTGGAGGGTAGTTCTTGAAAAAAGATATAATGTTTTTAGATTGATGTTGTGTCAAAGGGTAAATTTGGTATTTCCTTATTATAATGTATGAACTCCCTATCTTTTATCAAAATTTGTTGATTCTGCATTGAAGATTATTGATTTATAATGGTAATAAGATCCTCATTTAGTCATTTACCACAATTGAACTGTTGAGGATAGTTTGTGAAAAAAGATAAAACTTTTTGATTTCGGTGGTTGTGTTGAAGGTTAGCTTTGGTATTTCCTCATAACCATAAATTAATTATTCTGCTAATGCTCTTGTCCAAATGACCCATTCAAGATTTCTCAAATTTATCCTCACCAAAAAAGAATCTTTTATCCACTTTTGTTGTTTCTGGTGTTGAAGGATATGATATGGATTTATTTATGATGGTAATAAGATCCTCGTTTGCCGACTTGCCGTAAATGAACCGTTGAGGGTAGTTCTTGAGAAAAGATCGTAGCTTTTTGATTGACGTAGTTGACTTGTCGTGTTGAACTGTTGATGGATAGATTTGGTATCTACTTTATAGAATTATAAAGGGAGCAAGATCCTTTTTTTTACCACAAATGTACCGTTGAGGGAAGTTCTTGTAAAAAAATGAAGCTTTTTGATTGATGATGTCGTGTTGAAGGGTAGTTTTGGTATTTCCTCATCATTATGCACAGCAAGTTCAAATTCCAGTGACTCATTCAAGATTTCTTGAATTTATCCCAAAACCGCCCCACCCCACCCCACAAAGTAGAAAAGAAAAGCAGATTTATTGATCATTTCATTTTCTTCCAATTTTCCAGGTAGCAGAAAGAGCTCTTTTGTTTTGGAACAACGATCACATCGAGAGTTTAATCAGACAAAACCGCAAGGTAATATTACCAATAATCTTTCCTGCACTTGAAAGAAACGGTCGATACCATTGGAATCCAGCTGTGCACAGTTTGACTTTAAACGTCCGCAAAATCTTCTTTGACCTTGACCCTGAACTGTTCGATGAGTGTTTACTTAATTTTCAAGAAGAAGAGGCCAAGGAAGAAAAGATCCAATCTAGACGCGAGTCCACCTGGAAACATTTAGAAGAAATCGCTGCAGATAAAGCTTCAAGTAATGAAGCTGTTCTTGTGAATTAGGAGATGGGTTTGCCCAGAAGTTGTTTAAAGATTCAAGCTTTTTGTTATCCTATTTGGGGAAACTACTAGTTTCTTGTAAATTTCTGTTGTTTTTTATGTTGTAGGATGGCAATTTTTAAATTTAGTATGGTATACTAGATAAAAGAAATGCAATCTGCAGCAAACTGTCAACCCATTTAAAACTAGAATAAAAAAAAATACATTTTATAATTGATTAACCCATTTATTAGTAAACCTGTTTATGACTTATTTAATATGTTTACAGCTTGATCATAACTTTTTGACTTTTTTAAATAAATGGGTTACACAGGTGATGTTGGGGTACACGATTTTAAATGTGTTTGGGTTATTTGTTGATGACTTTAACACGAGTAAATAAGTTGGTCGTGTTCAGGTTCATTAATCTAGCATGTCAATTTATATCCTGTCAACCAGATATGATTTCATACTTGATTTTTTAGCAAGTAATGTTTGCTGTTGGCTTGCTTTCTTGTTTTTAGCAAGTAATTTATATCCTGTCAACCAGATATTTAATTTGTAACTTTTTCATTTTATTACATGTTAAGGTTATATGGATGACAGTAATTAAAACATTAAAAAATACATAAAAATTCATTTAATAAGTTGTGCACTTTTTACAATACATTAAATTACATGTCAAATGAAACCTTACAATGATTATTTACAAATTTGAAACTACTTCATTGTATGTAACGTTTGACGTGGTATCGGTAATGATTGCCCTAAACTTTTATTCTCGCTTTTTTTAAAATCTCTTGCTTTTTAATTCTTGATTTTTTTTAAAATACCAACTTTTGATGATAATTTAAAAAAAAATGTGAGCCAATGGTAATTATGATGAAAATGTTTATTTATGTAATTTAGAAAAAAAAGCTAAATATGAAAGTATTAAATGAAAGATATAAATGTGATTTTGAGGGCAAAAAATTATGAGATGTAATATGGTGATATCAAGTGGCAAAACCATTTAGTTTTTTTTTATTAAAAGATAGATATTTGAGAAATGTGAATTATAAACCTTTAAAATAGGGTGAAAATGATAAGTATATAAATAAATTTATTTAAAAAAAATTAAAAATTAAAATATAATACACTTTTAAAATAATTATTTGCAAGTTTCTTAATTTTATTAAAAACTAAGTATTAAAATTTACAAATCAAATTAAAAAATTTGTTTATAAATATCAAATTTAATTAAAAAAATTACTAATTAAATATAATAAACTTTATTTTAACACATATTTATTTAAAATACAAACGTAGTATTTTCAAATTTTATATGCAAAATTAAAAAAATCTTGTTTTTTTATAAAAAAATATATTAAAAAATCATTTTTTTAATAATGAAACTTTAAAAACTCGCTTTTTTTTAAATCTCTTGCCTTTTAATTCTTGATTTTTTTAAAATACTAACTTTTGATGATAATTTAAAAAAAAAACGTGAGTCAATGGTAATTATGATGAAAATGTTTATTTATATAATTTAAAAAAAAAAACTAAATATGAAAGTATTAAATGAAGGATATAAATGTGATTTTGAGGGTAAAAAATTGTAATATGTAATATGGTGATGTCAAGTGGCAAAACCATTTAACTTTTTTATTAAAAGAGAGATATTTGAGAAATGTGAATTATAAACCTTTAAAATAGGGTGAAAATGATAAGTATATAAATAAATTTAATTGATGTTCAACTTTTAATCAAAAAATTACATAAATGGTATGTTCAAATAAAAAGTGTCGGAGTTTAAATCTTGTTAACTTTTTTTAAACCCCATTTAAGAGCGGTTTCACATTTTAAATTGTCGTTTGACACGTAGGGATACATTAACCAAAACCCTTATTGATTTCTAGTTTAGAGCATATGTGTTGCTCGGGATTCCGGTCACCCATTGGCCAACTCAACCAATTCTCTCTCCTCCCTCCCCTCACATAAGACTATCCGGGTTAGGGTGAAGGATATTTTGTACCATATAGACGTCACGTAGACATTAACTTCTCTCACCCTCACCCTCTGTGACATTTCGAAATTTCAGTTATAATATATTAACACGTAAAAATTTCAACATTTTATTCCAAATATGCACACGTATATTTAACCAAGTTTATACAAAAGGGTGTGTTTACAAATTTCAAATTATGAGTTTTTAAATTAAAGTCTTAAAAATATAAGACAAAGTATATCGATTATTTTTAATAAATTAAATATTTTAAATGATGTTATAAATTTATCCTGTATTTATAAACAATTTAGATTCAATATTTACACGTGCATTTGTTCAATGTAATGTGTTAATAATATATAAATTATGTATTTTTAATTTAAATATAAAAATATTCGAACTATATAAATTTATTTAAATTTTAATAATAAATGACTTTGAAAACAAACAAAATGATTTGACAAAAAAAATGAGTTGATTTATATAAAATAATTTATTAAGTTAAAAAAAAAAAAAAAAAAACATTTAAAATTTAATAAAACGAACCACTCGAAAACATTCTCTTTATATATATATATATTTTTGAGTACCAAACTATATAAAAACTAACTCTAAGTGTTTTACATATACTCGTATTATGTCAAAACTATTAAACTTATATTTTTTTTATATATACCCGGCCCGTACCCTACTGACGTATAATGAATATTAATAATCGGGTTACACTTAGCGGGTATTATACCGGGCTTGTACTAGTGGGAACACCACACCCTACCCTATACTACCCTACCCCCCCTCCCCCTCGTGCCTTTCTTTCGGCCGACCCAAACCAAAAGGGAGACAAACTTGCTTGCCTTGTCTCTTGGTTCCCAACATGCATGTCAAATTGAGACAATTTTGTCTCAAGTGGGACATATAAACTAAAGGTTAATACCACCTTAGTGGGTATATACATGCATAAAAACCCACAACTCCCCTTGCTCTCCTCCCTCTGACAAGAACCAACACCACACTTCATGCTTTCCTTTTCCTTTTTTTGCTTGCAAGTTCACGGCAATATATCTCACCCTCATTTTTGTTGTTTCTTGTCCACACCAGCAAATAACAAAATCCCAAACACCCTACTTACTTGCTCTCGGCTCAACACCCAACCCATTTCATCCCTTTCTTGGTTCACGGCAACAACACCACCACCATCCACCATCGATCACTACCAACCACCCACACCCTCCTCCTTCTCGGATCAAACAGCAGCAACATCACCGCACCACCCACCGAGCACCTCCAACCACCAACATTACTCCTTCTTCACCCTCTCGGCACCTCCAACTGAAACCACCTCACCCTTGTGTTCTTCTCGGCAACCACAACAGCAGCCCGACTTGCCACCACAGCAGCTCTACACCACCTCCAAAGCCACCGTCGTACGCCGCCACCTTCACCCGTGACAGCCCCGAGATCCTCCGCCACCTTTATGGGTCTTTCGGAACAAGAACCAACCTTTGCGGGTCTTCATTTCTCACTCACAGGTACCGGGTTACGGTTACGCGAAAGAAACGGGTTATTTCGGGAGCTAACCGGGTGATACGGGTTTTATTTCGGGAGCTAACCGGGTGGTACGGGACGTCCCGAGAAGGAACCGGGTCTCACGTCAACTACGTCACCTTCTCTCGACAATTTACGTGAGCTTTCGATTTATTTATTTTAATGTTATCATAGTTGGTGATATATTAGGTTATAACCGGGATTAGTATTTAAAAACCAAGTTTTAAACGTATAAAAAGAGGTTCGTATCTTTAAACGTATAAAAGACGAGTTTAGAGTATAAAACATAACAATTAAAAATTGTGGGTTAAAACCCTATTTTTTTTTTATAATAATAGTATAAAACTATAAATGGTTAGATTATTTTTAGTCATAAAAACACATTTTTATAACCTATAAAGTTATTAATAACAAATAATAACTATAATTATAATTATTATAAATATAAATGATTTTACATACAAAAAGGGATTTTTATAAAATTTATCTTCATGGACATGTCTCCATATAACCACATTTTACGCAAATAATTTTAAGAAATGTTATTATAAACCTATACACAATTAAATACGAATACACACATATACACATACAATAATACCCATTTGTCTACATAGGGTATCAACGTGTTTAGGCTTCCGCATACTTATCACCCACACGCGTGGAAAAATACCCACTTGCAAGGTGAGTTACATAGCCCCTATTTTACATTTTTATACGTTTTGGGGTGAAACATTATACATGCTACTCACATTGTTTATACGTGTTATACATGAGACTATATGCTTATTCTTTGGATGTACATACATTTAAACACAAGACAACCAACTGTAATATTGATAGATCTATTGTGCCTGACCAGCCCACCCGGTTAGGGTGTTTATTACTGCATACTCGGATATAACCGCGTGTTATATTCAATCATACCGGATATAGTGGGTAACTATATTCAAGCATACCGGACTTAGCTGTTGTGCTCTGTTCAAGCGCGTCAAACTCGGTTTGAATTGTGATTTAAATAAATGTTACATCCTATACTATGTTTAACAAGGTAAACAATGAGTGCAAAACGATTTACACTACTATTTATCGGAATTACTAAACCTATGTACTCACCAACTTTTTAGTTGACACTTGATTTAAATAATGTTTCAGGTTTGGATATGTGACTAATTGCTGAAGATTTCTCCACTTAAGGACTATGGACCTAGTTAAATAAATCAATGTTTTGAACTAGACTAGGTTATTTGGATTGTATTGTACTTGGATCTTGTTGTCCTTAAATTTAATTAATGAATTATGCAACCTTTAGTTACCATGTGCTTTTGAACAATCATTCTAATGTCCGTCTCGATGATTCCGCCATTGGTCGGGGTGTGACACCCTCACCCTCACCCATGTGTGTAATAGTGTGGGTGAAGGTGACCAGCCCCCTCCAACTCTTTCTTGCCTTCTCCACCCCCGCCTGTTGCCACCATCACCTCCCCCACCCCACCCCCACCCCCGTAGTGTTTCATGCCCGTGATGGGTGAGGTGACAACCCCCCCCCCCCCCTCTCACCCCGGGTACTACGCACAGTCTAACCTTTTGAATTTTTGAAACTTCTCTTTCGTCTCACCTATCTCTCTCCCCCACCTTAACACATGATTAGTTTACCGTTATAAAATAATTAGTTGATAATATTCCTGTTAAGAAACAGAAATGCAAGTTGAGCCCCTCATCCTTCCACGTGTATGGCAGACACACCACTTATATATACACACACATACATGTATCTATACTATATATTGTGTTTCTTCATCAAATTTCATGATTGTGGATAAGAATCCTTCAATGGAGGTCTGTAATATGTCTCTCAAATCACACGCACTCGTTCCAATCAGCTCCAAAAATCTAGCAACAATCGATGTCTCGCACTTAATCAGACACTCGTTTTCTTCATCGCGAATTCATCGGAACCAGAATCAACGGAACAGATTACTGATCGTTGAAGCTAAAGGCAAACGAGGAATGCAGTCTCGTCAGTTCCAACGCCCGATGCCTGCTCTGCCCAAAATTGAAGACGATGGAAACCCTAGATTCGTCATTTTCATCCGTATGGCCAATGTTAGTATCCTTTTCACTTTCTTTCCGCTTCATTTTTAGTTCGAATTAGGGCCAAATTTTGAACTGATTCTGTACTTAGATTTAGGGTTGTATAATTAAATAATTATATGTTCGTTTATAATGTTAACAAGTGAATACAAAAGAACACGAACAAATTCATTTCCTTAATAAACGAACATGAACGCAAAATTTCGTTCGGTTATACGTTCATGAACCGTTTGTTTATATGATAAAAGCTTAACGAGTAAACATGAACAACATCTCGTTCCGTTCGGTTAGTTTACAACCCTACTTAGATTTTATAGCCATGAAATTGACACTCCAAGCATACTTATTGTAATGATTTAGCTAATATTAAATTTTGTGTATTCAAATCCAATATCAAATTAGGGCTAATTTTGAACTGATTCTACACTCCAAGCATGCTTATTGTAAATTTGTAATGATTTAGCTTATTTTACCTTTGTGTATTCAAGTCCACTATCAAATTTGGGCAAATCTAGGTCAACTTTTGAATTGATTCTGTAGTTATATTTCATAGCCATGAAATTGACACTCCAAGCATACTCATTGTAATGATTTAGCTATTTTAAATATTTTTACCTTTGTATATTCAAATCCAGTATTGAATTGGTTGTAGGTTATTGTTTTTTACAAGAAGTCTGAGTTTATTTAGCATATTTGCAGGTTTATCTGTGGTACCCTGTTAGTATTGTTGCAGGTGGCACAACAGCTAAGATCTTAGTTTCAGCCAAAGATAATTTCGTTGGGAAATACATATACAAGGATACACTAGCGAAAAATCTTGCAGGAGTGATTTACAAAGTAAGTTTTATATCTCCAAGATATTGATTCCTTCAACATAATATGTATCCTATCGAGATCGTGTATTTTTGGATTAGATTATTGAAATAAAACGTACTTCTAGGCTTGGTTTAAGAACGCCTTGGGGGAGTTTAGGTCCCAAAAGCTGAGCGCGAGGCGATGGTCTATGTACAACTAAATAAGCTTTATGTACAACAAAAAACTGCATCTCTATCTTCTCTTTTGCATATCAGTCTTCTTTGTTAAGTGGACCATTCATAATCTCTTCATCCTTTTAGTTGTTTTTACATATTAGCCTCCTCCGTACCCTAATTTTGACCCATGTGCAAGAACCACGCCCCTCATGCCATAGGTGCGCTATTTAGAACCAAGCTTGTAGGTGATTTTATTTCAATGAATTTGATGAAGCCATGAAAGAATCTGTGAAGAAAAGTCAACTGCCTTTTAGTTATATACCCCTAGGCCCTAGATGATGAAATCTAATGATTGTATACATAATTTAAGCAATATTCATAAGTATAAATCAAACTTCTGTATACCCTTCAATGATATCTATATTAATAATGATGAGAATTTTCTGTTTTTTTTTCTTTGTGTAAATCGAACAGGACGAGAAGGAAGTTCAAAAGACAGCAATTCGACAACATCGTGTGTTGCGCTCAGCTACAGAATTCCGATATGGTTATAAACTTGTGGTATGTTCTTCTAAAGCTATTATAAGATAACACTAAAAATTCATGTTTCTGTAACAACAGGTCCTACGTTGATTAAAACAATCTTTCCACATAGATAAGAGCAAAAAGTTTGTGAGTACTTTAAAAGCCGTAGGTTGAAAGCAACTAAAAACTTACACCATGGTTTTAAGTTGCAAATTGATTGAGCGGGGTAAACGAGCCAAGCCCGACTGCCCGAGCTGGGCTTGTTTAACTAAAGAGAGCTAGAGCTCTGCTTGTTTCGAGCTCAACTTGTGAGAATTTTTCAAGCTCGAGGGCTGGTTTTTATTTGTTATTTTTATAATATATATATATCACAATATATATTATTTAGTTATTTTGATCATATTTGTAAATATAATAGTCTTTATGATGTAATTATATTAAATAAAGATTATTATATTTATATATATATTGGCTCACACATTTACATCCCTAGTTGATTCTTAGTTCTTGTGTGATTGTTCAGGAAGGTACCAACATAAGATCTGCACTTGCAAGCAGTGATGTAATCGAGGTATTAATGTTTATACGTCACGAAAATTTTCTAAGATACTAATGTACTAAACCGAGTTTCTGCCTGTTCAATCGACCTAAGAGTTCAAAATCTGATCTTTTTAGCTCCCAACCAAAGCTGAGCTGAAAACAGTGCTTGATAGAGTTGTTGATTTCTTTGGGGATGCCAAAGAGTCATTCGGAAAATTGACTGATCTAACGCCAACATCCAACCCCGAGTCTGAGGAAAATGCCAGTGACAAACCCAAGTGAGTTCTATATTTGTTTCAGTATTTATGACTAAACTTAAACAACTTTCACTATTAGGCAATTATATGTTTACTCACTGCTAAAGGTGGCTTTACAGCGAGTTAGGTAATGGGTCAAATATTGTTTCGGTTTGGATCGATAATAATTTGTGTTATGAATAGTTATGACCAAACAAAATCAACTTTTAAAGTCGTACACCTTTTTAAACATTTTTCTATATATAATTTGTGTTAAAGTTGATTTACACTTGTTTTCGCTCAAAATAATGATTTTGAATGAAATGGAAAAACGTACAAGCAAAATCGAGTGTAAATCTATAATAGTTATGTTACTGAGATTGCCCTCGACAACAAAAGTGAAAGTTAGGACTATTACCGGTCAAACTGTTAATATGAATTATTATCAGCCAATGGGTCATAGTTTGGATTATTAAAATACAATTTCCATTTTTTTAAAGTAAATGGTAGAATTGTGTTTTTCTAACCGCCACTCATCGACAGGGTCAACAGCCGAACATGAAAGAGGGACGGATACCAGGTTAAAAGCAAAAGGTAAATCGAGGTTTTGAGGACACATTTTTGCTTTAAATCTGTGTGCAATGGGTACCTGCAATTTGTTGTCAATCGTACATAATCTTCGTTATATTCCCTTCAACTGTCGAATGACTATTTGTTTGATACAAACTAGTAAGCGCACATGACGAGGCGGATCTATGAAAATTTTCGACGCGCAGCGGGAATTTTTATTTTTTTTTTTACCGTTTTATGTATCCAGATACCCCTGAACGAAATTTTAGATACCCCTGGATTTTTTTCCTAGATCCGCCACTGGTTACATATAGGACGAGTTGTTTTATGATATTATCATGTTATAAGGTCCTAACAAAAGAAATTACAAGGTTTATCAAGAATAATGTCATTCAGAATCGTGTAATTCAAGTTATGAGTTATCTAATAGCCAAGAAGGATGCTTAATTCCGCAAGTTCTATTCTAGGTGGTAAAATATTGCAGGCTCATAAACTCATTAAATATCATACATATCAAGTTTGGTAAGATTTGGACGAGTTTTGACCACCAAAATGCATAATGAAGATATGCCTTAGAAAATAAGGCTAAATGAAAAGATTCGATTTATTTTCCTTTCATTTATAAGTTTCCATGTTTCCTAGTTTTAGCAAGGTTTCTTTTAGTTTGTCCGGAGCTTTTCCTCGCGCGTATTACGTAGGGAATTACTACAATCTCAAATATCAAAACACGTATAACGGAACCTTAAAAAAATTAAACTCAAAAACACGTATAACGAAACTTAAAAAAAAAACTCAAGCACAACTAAATGGAAAAAAAACTTAAAAAAGTTCACCACAGACTAAATATTAAAACCCGTATGCGAAAAACCTAAGGCATCAATTATAAGAAAACACAAATTAAACCAATTAGATATTAATTAAATGCAAAGTAGTTAAAAAAAATCTATACTATATAATAAATAAAGGTTTTTTAATGCCACGTGTCGCCTCCGTATTCATTCTCATCATTTTTTCCCGCCTCTCTCTCCTATTAAATGCACATATATCTTTTAGTAATAATATATTTAAAAAAAATACTAATTATACTAATAAAACACATTTGATTTAAATTATCATGTATTATAAAAAACTTTAAAATCTAATTATGTAACTTTTATTTCCAATCAAATAGTAAATGAAAGTTAAATTAAATTAAATATTAATTAACGTATTTTCAAAACCTAATTATATATTAATTTTTACATATTTTGAATTTTGTTTTTTATTCTTATTATATGTAATACATTTTTACACATGTAAAATATATACATAAAAACTTAAGAATTTTATGTATTGATATTTTTCACCCCGTGTGTATTACACGGGTTCTAAGCTAGTAATAAATAAATAAATAAATAAATAAGAAAAAGGAAAAGAGAAGAAATGAAAAATGATGTTGGGGAAGAGATTTGAACTTACTTGGGGAGGGAAGATGATAGTATGTTTTTATGATTTCAAAAACCTAACAACATTTTGGTCTTAATGCCCAACAAATAATACACAGCAAGAAACACAGTTCTATTTTTTTTTAAAAACACTACCCAATAATCAAGTGACATGTAACAAGGTGGTCCATTTTCAAAACACTATTCCCATCAGTTTTCCTTTAATATTGTTTATAATCATAATTATAATATCATAGGTCTTTAACATTTTAAGAATTAAATTATATTTTCTTTGTTCATCAATTCGAAGTTGTTCTTTGTCTTGTGTTTGTCTTTATCAATTGTTCGTGTGTTCTTTGGTATTTTTATATTTAAGTATTTCAAAATTTACACGAATCCAATCTGATTACGCATCAGCATGTAAATAGGGATGGAAAAAAAACACAATCCCGACGAAAAGATATGAAACATTCAGAATATGTATTCGGGGTATGGGATATGGTATGATATTAATTTATTTTTTTTTAAATTGTGGGCTTGGGATGTGATGAGATTAGGTGAGAAACGCCCGATTATGCGAACCTGTTTACCCAAATATATTAAAACATTAATAATTTAAAGAACGTATAATAAATGGTATGTTAAAGTTGTTAAGAACTTGAAGTTATTAAAATTATAGAATTATGAGAAAGTGTAGTTGAATATTCCACTTCGACTCGGTTGTGGGTGTACTTAACATCGTGTAATGGACATTCAAACAAATAAATTTTATTCACGTAAAATCATAAACGTGTATACTTGATACAAATTGATACAAGCGTACCCAATGGGTATTGAGTAACGAGTACTCGAGGGGTAAGGACCGGATATACGCATTGGTGGCTCAAGTGTGTTGTCAACCCAAGCTAGGGCTTAGGGTCCCCAATTTCTTAAAAAAATAATTTTTATATATGTGTTTTTGGGTCGTTTGAAAGTACAGATTAACTATTAAGCGGCCCGTGTAAATTAGAGTATTACTAGGTATCTTGATTAAATATATTATAATCTAAGTTGACAAAGCTGTTGATAAATCTATGATAATCTGTGACAAATTGTTGATAATTGAAGTTGTTGGTTAGTTAATTTGTTATAGTATGTGATAAGTCCGTGATTGTTATTTGTTAATCTCTAAGTGTTTGTCAATTTGATCTAGTTTGCAATAATTTATTCTACCTTTTCATGTCAAATCATAATCGAAATGATAAATCCGGTTATTTTGAACGAAAAATAAAACAGAAACAAGACGTCAATATGAACACAAAAGGGAGGAAAGTTTACAACGTTACTTTTAGAAAAGGGGATTAAGTTTTTAGTTCGTTTGGGTCCCCCAAATTGGTTGAGCCGCCCCTGGATATACGACATGGTTTTATAATCAGGTATAAGATTCTGAGTATCAATGCCTAACTCATTGTCATCCCTTATATGTAAATGGTCATAACGATTTAAACAAACCAAATTGGAGTTTTTTTCCACCGAGTAATTTAAGCTTGAAGAAACTGACGAGCATCCAAATACATACTTAGTATTAGGGGGTGTTCATGATCCAATTTGATCGGTTGAATTAGGTAGGTCAACTAGATCGGTTATTTTAATGGTTCTATTTCACTATTTCAAACCAAACCATAAATATTTAAACATGCTTTAGAAAGTTTGATATATATTTTTTTAACAGGGTAACTTTGAAGAATAATAATCAAGTTTCAAAAGTGTTTCAATTAGATCACTCAATACGTATTTTATATGGTATACACCCTCGAATATACTATAGTGAGTGACCCGACCTAATTAAAACACTTTTAAAACTTGATTATTATTTTATAGTGTTTCCTTTTTTAAACATCTTGTTTTCAATAATTGAGAAAAGAATGGCGAGGAAAGTGCTTCTCATTTCTAGAGTCGTCCAGAAATACTAAAAATAACACTAAAAAATAATTTAAAAATTCCCAAAAGATCATGTGGGGGTCCAAACCCATTTCTCATCCCTTCTAGAAATTTCTATTCTTATCCCCAAATTTACTATATATACAAATGACCCCCTATACATTATACAGTACTTGAAAGCAAAAACAAAAGCATGGCTCAAAGTCAGATGAACCTTCCATTATTCTCTCAACGAATCAACACTCCCAAATCAAACCCTTCATCTTTACTTTTGATCCCAAATACCCATAAAAAGAACCCTAAATTCACCATTATCAAAGCACAATCAACAAATGGGGATCATTTACAGAGAGCAAGCATCAAGACTCTTCAACAAAAACAACCCATCAAAAAAAGACCGGCTCAAGCCCCACCAATTGGTAACTTTATATTCAAGATTCAAACTTTTTTTTATATTTTTGTTGAATTTATGATATGGGTATACATGATTCTTAAACAAGATAAAAAAAATTAAATAATTGAAATATTTTTGTGCAATGGGTTATTACTAGGAGTGTCCTATAATAAAATTCGTTGGTTTAAGTCTAAATACTTTTGGGTCAGTTTTAAGTTGAACCCGTTTAAACAAACGGTTAGGTTCGGGTAAACCTATTTATTTACTTTTAAAATAATTTCAATTTAAATGTTTTTATATTATAACTTAAGATGTTTAAGTATTTAATGGGAAGTTTTAAACTTTAGAATTACTTTAGTTTTATAATTTAAACATAACTTTTTATACATATTTGTAGTTTTTTTCCTAAATTTATAATTTAGAGTTTTAATACTAAAAAAATAAAAATTTTGGATTGAAAGTAACATGTTTAGATCAACACGTAAATATTCATCTCGCGTTTTTGTTCATACATTTGATATGATTTCCAGGTTCATGTTAATTTTTTCAAGGTTCATGTCTGGTTCGGCCCGTAAACAACCAAACCAGCAAACACGACCCCCGTTTATTTTCAGTTACTAGTTTTTCAATATAAAATCCAATATTTTCAGTTTTTTTCCCTTAAAATTCTGGAATGGGTATGTGTATAATTCTATTCTTCAATACAAGCTCAAGAAACAAGTCAAGATTCAATTTGAGTGCATAGTTTTACCCCTAATTGTATTTTTCAAATCAAGATTCAATTTTTTCAACATCTTGAAATCATGATACCAATCAAGATTCAATCTTTTTGTGTGCAGGGTTATGGGACAGATTCCCAACAGCAAGAACAGTACAACAAATGATGGACACAATGGAAAGACTAATGGAGGAGCCACCATCATACGGCGGCGCGTGGGGATCACAGGGAGAGAGTACAAGCAGTTACAGCAGGGGAAGAACACCATGGGAGATCAAAGAAGGTGAAGAAGATTACAAATTGAGGTTTGACATGCCTGGAATGACTAAGGAAGATGTGAAAGTGTGGGTGGAAGAAAAGATGTTGGTTTTGAAAGCAGAGAAGTTGCAGAAAGACAAGAATGGTGAAGGTGGTTTGGAAGCCATTGATGAAGGTAAATGGAGTGCTAAGAGCTATGGGAAGTACAGTTTTAGGATTGCATTGCCTGAAAATATACAGTTTGAGAAGATTAAGGCAGAGGTTAGAGATGGGGTTTTGTATGTAACTATTCCTAAAGCTCCTGTTACTTCAAAGAGTTTGGACATTCATGTGGGATGAATGGAAATGTAGGGATTAAAGTAGCAAGTTTCAAGATTTTATGTAACTGTATGAGTATAAAAAGAAAACCTAGTTCTTCTAGTTGCTGAAAATTAATAAGAAAAAGATGTTTTTGAAGTGACAGCTGATTCTATTCGCATACGTGATTGTAAAATCGAGAGTTTTAATGGTTAATTAAATGTTATTTAGTTAATTATAGTTATGGGCCCTAGTTAAATCTGAAGCCTAACTTAAAAACCTATAAACATAATTAAGGATATATATAAACTTTAAAAAAAAAAATTAAACCCTAATCCCATTTGTGAAGCCGTCGATCGCGACTCCCACTCCTTAGGTTCGACCGAACCTTCAAGCAACCCAAACACACCTCAATCGAGCCCCGATCGTGAATCCGGAAGTAGATACGTGCTAGTCTAGGCGTTTCTAACATCTCTACGTAAGTCGTTTCATCTGATTTCGTCACTTTTTCAATTTTATTTTTGAGATCGAAATTTGAAATATGATAATGAATTGGTTAATTGTTTGATATTGTGGCATCGTATTGATGCTTTTATGAACATATATGAAACCCTAGTTGGCATACGATGTGAAAATTGAATATTGTTGATTATGTGATGTGTAGGAATCGCATGCTAGACGTGGATTATTATTAATATAGTTGTAGTTATACTAGTTGAAAGATTTGAGATTGATTAGACGTGTTAATTGTGTGAATAAAATGTGTAATGGATGAGTTACTAAAAGAGGAAACTTTTTATGATTTCTATCTTGCATGCTAGACATGATTAGGATGAGGTGACGATGGTTATGTGTTACTTGATGCATGTTTACATAAATTGTGAAATCAGATTTTGAATACCTAGATCGGTTTTGTGAACTTTCCAAATAAGGAAACTTTAATTGTTAAAAGAGATTATAACTTGCTATTTAGACATGCATGATTTGGTTTGATGATAGCTCTATGTTAGATAGGACACAATAACTTGTTGTAACGTGTTAGGTGTTTGAAATCACGCATGCTAGTCATAGGTTACTAAAGATAGCAACTTTGTCTTGAATTATGATTTGCATGTTTAGGTTCTAGACAATTGTTATGTGATGTGGTGAGCTAGAACATGTTAGAGTGATCCTATGAATATGTCAATGATGATAGTTTCCAAGAAACATGAGTCCCGAACAAATCTGCTATTTTTGGAAACTTTCTATTTATAGAAACCTGCAATTTTTGGAAACTTTCTATTTATAGAAACCTGTTATTTATGAAAACTTGCTATCTTGTTAGAACAAATAGGATTTGTTGCTAAGTGCTACAGCATGATCATTGTGTGTAATATAGAAGTGTTATACAAGTCAAACATTTAAATCACTAAACGGGTCACCAACGGGTCGTCGAGTCAAACTTGGTCAAACTTGCAAACCTTTTCTAAACACTTAAACAATATTATTGTTTGGATACTAAGGGTTCCTATCATCTTGCACAAACACACACTTATAAACCGGTGTTATAGGTGACAGTTAGTCGTCAAGCATTCTAAGTTCGCTTTCTTTCGCACGCACTCTAAGGTGAGTTTCATGGCCCCTTTTTCTTATGGTTTAAACTTGGGGGAGAAAACATGGGTACGAACATTTAGATCTTACATTTCTTTTATATCACTTGTGTACTATGCGCAAACATATCATGAAAGTCCTTACTTATCGAACCGTTAGTATATGGGTTAGCGAGGTAATCTTGAGTAGTACTACTGGGCATTGACAAGCCCCACCCGCGTTAGTCGCGCTAACACGACGGGAAGTCGAACGGGTATAACATTGACCTAAACATTCACCATTGATTATGATAGTCATGGTGGGAGGCAGTACAAACATAAACAGTCAGCTTCGGTGTCGAAACGCTTTAGTAACAGGTACTAGGTTAGCTACCTATGATATAAATTGTAAATGGTATTATCTAGTAAACTTTACAAACATTGAAACTTGTGAACTCACCAACCTAGTGTTGACACGTTTTAGCATGTTTTCTCAGGTCATTAAGGTATAAGCACAAGCTAAGGCATGCATGCATTCGAAGTTCATCATTTTTCAAACTCAAAGACTATTTATTTTAATTATTGTTGAATTGTTTATTTTGGAGCGACTGTTTTGGCGCATGCTTTTCATCTAACTTTTCGCTTTCGCAAGTCTTACATTAAATCAGTGTTTTCATTACTAGTGTTGCATCGTGACTATGAGCAATGCTAGTGTTTTTACTAAACTCATATAGAGTTGTTCAAAGTAACTAATGACTGAGATCCTGTTAGGTCACGCCCCTAACGGTAAAACTCCGTTGGTGGATTTTGGGGGTGTGACATTTTTATATTTGTCGAATACCCGATTACTAATTTTTATCTGGTCAATCATGTATCTGTTTTGTCAAATACCCGATTACTATTTTTTTTATGGTAGGTATCATGCGTGTCCGTTAGTTTTTAAGATTTACCTCTTGGGATAGTCTAAAGAGTTAATTGTATACCTTGTGGTTTGATTAAATTGCACATTTAGCCACTAGAATTGAAAAACTACAAACTTAGCCTAAATATATTGTGAGTTTGTTGCATATTTAGCTTCTGACATTAATATCAGTTAGTTTTTAAGAGAAAATTACCTTATGTGCAAACTACGTGAGGGTAATTGAGACTTTTTAAATGTTAAACCCTAATAAACATAAATGCATAAAAAGATAAGCAAGAAACAACATAAATAATACCCATGTAAAAAAGGCCATAAAAATAATAAATTTTAGATTATTTCGTGCTTATTTTTATGTATTTTTGTTTATTAGGGTTATAATGGAGAAATCTAAATTACCCTTACGTGGATAGCACATTGGGTCGTTTTTCGTTAAAAACTAGTTGGTAATTTTGTATTAAAGGCCGGGGCTAAAGACACATGCAGGTAAATTTGTAATTTTTTTAATCCTATGAGTCAAACATGCAACTTAATCAAACCATAGGAGGAATTTGTATAATTAACTCTATTCTAATTTTTTAATTATCCAAGAAAGTTACAAATATAAAAACTAAGAGTTTGTGAATTAATGTATTACGCTATAAAGAAGAACAAAATAAAAATAAAAATAAAAATAAATTATTTTAGGTATGGTTCAAATAAACGGGTACCTGAAACCACATACCCTTTTACCTGAATCATATACCTGAAAATTTTTATTTTTATTTTTCTTTGACACATGCTTATTAATGCTTTTTTTTGTAGGTCATTACGTGCAAAATTAAATTTTCTTTTAAATATAAATATAAAAAATGTAGTCATAGAAAAGTATACGACACATACCCGTCGGGTATTGGCTGATACCCGCAAAATAACCCGATACTAATGGGTGTGCCCAATACCCGACGGGTAATTAACCGACCCAAACCCGACGGGTAATTGGCCGGGTATGGGACATGATTTTACAACCGGGTATGAGTTTGAGATTACCGATACACGGCCCGAAGTCGACCCATTGCCATCCTTACATTTAAGTCATCCCCCCTCCCCCTTCTCCACCTGGGTTCGATCCCTGTGGGTGACGTGTTTTTTTTTTCTTTTTTTGTTATTTTTTTATCCAGATTTTTTCATTTTCTTTTTCCCTTTCCTACGTTTTAACGTTTTCATTTAATATACGATACATTTTTTTTTGTTTCCTTTCGTACGTACATGTTATCATTTTGTTTTGCTATACAATACGTCCCCGTCATGTAGCATGGGTTATACTTTCTAGTTATATACAATATCACAAAATAAAGATAAACTACTTATATAAACGAAAAACAAAACATATGTTTGTGTTTCGTCTTGTTTCTAAAATTGAAAATGAATTTTAATATTAAACAAATGAATTAACCTATTTAATATTTTTTTAAACGAGCCTTAATTTATTATATGAAAATAATTGTAGTCCAGAAAGATATTGCATTATTTGAGGTTTGGATAATATGCTGACTTGCATATTTAAAGTTGAATGATTAACATATTAATAAAATGTATTTAAAAAAAACAAGTGATTCTCATTCACAACCATTTTTTTTATTAAATATTGATTATTGTAATATTGTGCTAATAGTATTTTTAATCGTATTTATTATATTAAAAAGTGCTATAAATTTTTAAAAAAAATTATAAGTTTAACCACCTTATACGCTTTAACGCAACAGGAAGATGATATAATAGATGTAACAATATTGTAAATTAATAATCTATATCTATACTATATAATAAATAAAGGTTTTTCTATACTACGTGTTGCCCCCACATTCATTCTTATCAATTTTTTTCTGCATCTCTCTCTTATTAAATGCACCTTTATCTTTTAACAATAATATATATTTAAAGAAAATATTAATTATACTAATAAAACACATTTATTTTAAATTATCCCTTATGAAACTTTGAAATCTAATTAAATAACTTTTATTTTCAATCAAATTACATTAAATAGTACTTAATATATTTTCAAAACCCAATTATATATTAGTTTTACATATTTTGAGTTTTGTTTTCTATCATTATCATATGATACATTTTTACACCTGTAAAATACAAACATAAAAATTTAAAAATTTTATTTATTAATATTTTTCACCCCGTGTGTATATACGGGATCTAAACTAGACATATGTATATATTAGAGTCTCATACAACCTTAATGTTTTTTTTCTTTTGATAAAATAATATAACATAAATAGTTATTGATATTATCATGCTGTTTTTGTCTAGTTGATTTAATTAATGTTGGATCAAAATAATGTAATCAACGTAATAAAAAACATATAATTATGTAGTTAATAAGTTTTATTAGACACCACAATTTCTATACATTTAAAAGAAAACGATACATATGAATAAAATATAAAAACCGGAATATAAAGAACTTGTCTAATGCCTCTCAAAATCGAAAATCACCAACAGTTTACTAAAATATTTATTGGTTAACTGTTTAATTTTTGTTTTCAGCTAAATACCATATAACCTTTTACTCACAAGGATGTAATTATGATTAATATAGTTATTATTTAATTGGTTTGTGCTCTATTATGTGAGAATTTAGTAATAAATAACCTGCGTCCAAAACGGAGCTATGATGAATGAGATATCGATGCTCGAAGTTGAGTAGTTGGAATGAATAATGTGAAACTTTGGTGATTGTAGTAGGAAATCGTTGCAATTTCTTAATTAATCTGTCATAAAGTAGTATGGATGTTTTGTTTTTAAATCTTTTCATGAATCATTATAGAGGTTTTGATTAAGATTCGTGATTTTATTTAAATTGACATTAACATGTCATAAATCAAATGAATATTTTTTTGACTCATTAAACTGCCATAATTGTGTTTAAATAAAATTAAATATGAAGTTTTGGTACGAGTATAAAATAAACCGTATTATTCGTTTTTTGTATTATTCATTTTTTTGGAGAGTTGCCGGATATGAAAGAGAGAAAAAAAAACTAGAGAAATCATTTTGTCAAATAGTTCCAAAGAATTTAGAGATGAGCGCTCTCTAATTCTTCCATCATCACCAACTTCATCCTTTTCTTTTTTCCAGAAAACAAAAACGCATTAACCCGTGCCACCTTGAACGCAAGAGCCATCTCCAGCAGTACACACCGTTCCAGTTGTTGTACCCTAGGAGCTAGACACGTTCATCTAAGAGGAGGCACGAAATATGTTTTAAGGGAAACGTATTGAATACGTGCCTCAACCAAAACCGTCAATGATTAGTTTGCTCATTGTTGTAGTTAAGGACAAAATTGAAGACTCGAGTCAAGAATACTTTATCAGGTTTTGTCAAAGTACCCGCAAAAAATACTAGTTCGAATCAAGTTAGTTATACAATTTGTATTTTATATTTATTTTTTAGTCATATCTACAAACAGTATTGTAGCAGTGTATTTCTCATAAATAACGAGAGTATCGTTATAATTATTTTATTATTAATTTTAATATAAAAAGTGACCCACTTTTTATTTTTACATAAATAACACCCAAATTAATTTTTTTTATTAGTAAATACATGCTCTCTACTTAGAGCTACTCTACTTCTAGAAATTACCGATTCACCACACATGTACTATACATAAACTATTCACTACTTTTACGAGAAGGATGTCGAACACCAAAATTAAGTAATGTTAAAATTGAAAGATTAAGAGCCACCGATACTTCTTTTTAAATATTAATAAACCAAGCACCCAACAAACACCATCCTAACCTTGTCTTGCAGTCTTTATCCCCCTTTAATTTTCTCTCTGACTCCCAAATATTTGCATTATCTAGAAAGAAAAGGATAAGAATTAAGAACACCCCTTCTTTGCCTTTTCCCCCTTTCTCATTAAAGCCATCTTATAGAAGAGTCAATAATCTACACAATCTTGATTATAAATCTCCCAAGAATCAAAACAAGAACACAAACTTCATTTCTCTCCATTTTTTCGGTCAAAATTTGATTCTTTTTTGAAGAAATTACAGAGGATGGATATGGTGTATTTCCCACTTGGGAGGTCTTCTTATGAAGATTCTTTGAAGGTTATTGAGGCTGATATACAACATGCTAATGCTTTGTAAGTTGATAATCTTTGGTTTTTCATATGGGTATTTGATCTTTTTTTATATTTTTTAATTTTATTTTAGGGTTTTGTGTGTGTTTGAAGTTGTTAAATACTGGTTTATTGCCTGGTTTCAAGCATTTAATGATGGAAAATTTTGATGCTTGGAAGGTTTAGTGGAATTGAAAAGGACACCAAGTCTTTTATGGGATTTTAACATTTAGTTCTTAAAGGTGGAGTCTTTGATGAATCTTGCAGAACAAGATGATCAAGATTTCTTATTATGATGCTACTGTTTCATCAAGTTCATGTGGCATTTGGGGAAATTTTGGTCCAATTTGTTAACTTGTTGAAAATATGCTTTTATATGAAGAACTGGATTTAGGCCAAGATTTTAAACTCTGTAGTTCCTTTTGACTTTTGCAAGTTAATTTTTTTAGTTTTTCATATGGGTAATTTTTTTTTCTCTGTTTTAGGGTTTTGTGTGTGTTTTAAGTTGTTGATTACTTTTTTATCATCTTGGTTTCAAACATTTAAAGATGGGAAATTTGCAATTTTGGAATGTTTATTGGAATTGAAAAGCACCAAGTCTTTTATGGGATTTTAACATATAGTTCTTAAAGGTGGAGTCTTTGATGAATCTTGCAGAACAAGATAATCAAATCCAAGGAATTTGATTTTTGGGGGTCTGCTTCTTATCATGATGCTCTGTTTCATCAAGTTCATGTGGCATTTTTGTTCAATTTTGGTCCAATTTGTTGGCTTTGTTGAAAATATTGCTTTTATACGAAGAACTGAATTTGAGCTCCTATGTTGTGCCTTTTTGACTTTTGGCCTTTCAAAAGTAAACCAATTATGTCTGGAAATTTAAAAAGAAATGGAAAACACTAAAGTTTGCTAACTATAGTTGAGTTTTACAATATATAGAGTTGTTTTTGCATTTCTTGGAGAACAATGGTTAGTATGATGGGTTGACTAGTCAATGACTCAAGTTTTAACACATAATAACTTAATTTTTCTTAATCTTATAAGAATTTGAAGCTTATCTGACACTTTCATGGCCTTTTTTTGGTTTGTCAATCTTCCAATTCTGTATATTGACGTTTCGCGTGGTTGCAAATTATTTTTTTCATGTTAAAATATAACTTGTTTGGCACCTGAAGTCAAATGTAGGGGGGTGTTTTGGATTGCTTATCTCGTTTAAAATAAGCAACATCAAACGGGTGTTTGGGATTGCTTACCTCGTTTAAAATAAGCAACATCAAACTGCTTATTCCGAAGAGCTTATTTCACCCTTGTGCATAGTCAGATAAGCAGTTTGGATAAGCAATCCCAATTACCAAACACCCTCAAAAGCTCTCAAAACAGCTCATTGTTGTATCAAAATACAATAACCAGATAAGTTGTTTTAAATAACCAATTCGTTGCTCTCATTTATAGATCTTATGTGTGTTTTAGGGAAATAAATCTTAGGTTTTTAATTTGTTTTGGTTATTTTAAATTTCCTTTTGGGCTTCTATATATAAGATAAAGTGAAATTGGGACTTAGGAATGAAGGAAAATGATTGAAAATATAACAAGACAAAGATACATTTTTTTTAATTTCATTTTCATATTCTGATTTTTTTTATTTTTTTTGTATTTTTATTCCTGAATTTGCAGGGCTGCTGCAATTCCTAGAGCCAAAGATGGTGCACGATTTCAAATGAAATTAGTCCACGATCAGTTAACGCCTCTCATTATGTTCTTGCTACAATGGATAGATTCTTCTTGCACATGTCTCTTGCCTAGATACTTGAATCTTTTCCATATTATCATCTATAAGGTTAGTTATTTGATTTTGCTCATTACACACAGCTTAACTAGTTAGTTACATATTAAATAAAAAAATTGAATATCTTTTCTTATAGGTCTATACTGATGGGAGACCAAAGATTTCTAGACATGGAAGGAAGGCGACTGCTAGTGATTTTTATGGTTAGTCATTCTTTCTTTACCATTTATTGGGCTTAATTCCCGACTCTAGCAAGCCGGCTAGGAGTTGGGCCGACCCATTCGCATGGAGGTGTTTGAGTTGGGTGATCGGTTGCTTGGAGTGGAAGTCAAGCAATGATATTAATTAATTAGGAGATAATTATCTAAGTATCCTATAAGAATTGTAATAGGAAGTTTATTAGATGATTATTATGTAATTAATTAATAGGAATCGTAGTTGTAGTCTAACGTGATAGGTTAGCTATATATATATACCGTGTAGGGTATCATGGATTATAAAATCAATCAAGTAGTCTAAACCTTGTCAGGGTTTGCTACGTGTAATCAAGTTTTAGAGAGAGATTTCTTGATATCAATAAACGTGTTTGGGAGTTAGCCAAATTAACGTGTGTTTTACCGATTCGGGACTTGAACCATTTTTATAGAGGTAGAAATTTTGACACGTTTACTTACAAAAATAGGTATATTTGGGTTGTAGTTTATCTCTAATTAGTCAATTAGATCAAATAATTAAGATTAACTATAAAAGGAAACGTGTTGAACGTTCAAACGTAGCCAAAAGTGTATATTTAATTACATTATCGAAAAATTTGGATTATTATTTTATTGTTTTTGACGCGTACTACAAACTAACTGATTTTTTACTTGTAACCCGCCCCACCTATGTTGCTACTCTATCTTATTGTGTGGATCACATAAAGTTTGCTTCTTTTTGTGCATGCGATTGATTCTTTCTTGGTTAATATCAATCTATGCAGCCGTCATACTGCCATCTCTTAGAAGGCTCCATAACGACTTGGTGGAGCGCGATAATGGGCCTAAAGACCTGGGCCCAGAAATGGAGATACCGGGCCTGAAGAAACTAGAAAAAGAAAAAAAGTTCACTAATCTCGATTTGGAACGAGAAGATGAATGTGGGATTTGCTTAGAACCTTGCACCAAGATAGTCTTGCCTAACTGCTGCCATGCAATGTGCATCAACTGTTACCGTGATTGGTACTATAAATAACATCATTTATCAATTAGTTGTACAGTACAACGCTATAATGCTCACGACACTAATCTTGCACATTTGTTTCGAAACAGGAACTCAAGATCAGCATCATGCCCGTTTTGTCGGGGTAATATAAAGAGAGTACAGTCACGAGATTTGTGGGTCCTCACTTGCAACGATGAAGTTATAGACGCTGATCTCGTTTCAAAAGAAGATTTGGTTCGTTTCTATTTATACATCAATAATCTCCCTAAAGATTCTCCAGATGCCATTTTTTTCATGTTTTATGAGTATTTAATATAATATCAAGAAACTAGAGAATTTGTTGTATAGAGGGTGAAAGATAAAATCTAAAAAAAAGAACAAAAAAGCCGACCCGTGAAATGTAAATAGCGGTCGGTTGTAATTGTAATTATTCTTTCTTCAAATTATTAACATGAAAATAAATACAAACTTGTTTATTTCTATCTTATTCTATATCTTTAATCTTTGTATTGTACAAATCTTATTCCCTGAATTTAATAATCCAAGGCAGCTATTCGGGCCGGGCTGGGCTGGGCTGGGCTGGGCCGGGCTAGGTTACTTGGGAGCATTTTTCTTCATGAGCTCCTCAAATGGTGGATTACAACACCCATGATTTATGTATTGATCTGTCATGTGATAATTCATAGATTCGGTGGGATGAATTCCATCCCAACTGATATACTGGCTCGGGTCACTGCATATGGAAGTTCCCGAAGAACCACATAACGATTGAATATTGAAGTTCATGTCGTCTTGTTTGACGGTAGATCCACAACAGGTTTTTTTAACTTCTTGAATCTTGTATTTTTTCGCGTCGTTTACAATCGCGTAGTATGCTTTCCAAGAATCTGCATATATGATTGTAACATCTGGGAACAGTTTTCTGTAAAATTCTAATTTGGCTTGCAGGATTTGGTTGTGGATTATTACTGCAGCGTTTACAATCTGCGAACAGCCTGATCTGTCGCGAAGGCTTAACGGGGTCAACGAGATGTCTAGTGGAAGACAACCGAGGGGTGGTAAACCTTGAACTACTATGTTCTTTGCACCGTTTCGTATTAATGTCTGTATGACAATATAGGTTAGTAGTAGCAGATAAAAGATTCCTAAAATGAGTCGATTTGGATTATATTTCATCTCTGACATTAAAGATAAAACATAGTTTTAAAGTACCAAAACGATACAAGGTTTATGAAAAACAGTTTTGGTATCATATAGTTGAGTATGAATCCGGTTTTGTTTTGAGTCCGACTCTCGGTGTTGTTTAGGACATAACGGTCCTAAACTTCATCGAGCCGACCTGTTACTATACGATAACGTTTTCAAGTTATCGTTGTTGTGCTAGTTTGTATGAATGTTATTTTCAATACGTACCTTAACAAGTTCAATCGTGTAGGTAACCGATGACTTGGCTATTGATTTAAGCGGGATTTTAGATCCAACCGCACGTGAAAAATCATTGATTCCGATCTCCCCGACCCAAAACAACACAGTTTTCAGTTTCTCAGAGCATGCTTTTTGATCCAACCCCTTACATAAGTGTTCTATTTGATACTTTTTGTACCAATCCAACTCGGTCATTATGCCTAGGGGCGTGCCTTTCCATAGAAAAACCCGAGCCAACTTAGACAAAAGGTCATTTGCTAGAGTCGTTGCTCCGGCTATGGCGAAGTTTACACCAGCAGTGAAGTTGGCTAAGGTTTCCTGGTAGGGAGGTAAGACCGGCAAGCCTAGTGAGTCCGTTATAAAATCAATAACTAAGCGACCATCACTTAACCTGTTGGAGCTCTTCCCGAACGTGGTGGAGCCGTAAGGTGAGCTCAAAGAACCCGAGAATGATATAGTGAGACTACCTAGGAATTTAGCATTTCCTGTGTCGGTATATGAATCTCCAAAGGCACATATGTGGGAGAAGCGTCCTTTGAATTTGTTATGGAATGGAGTCGGTTTTTGTGGCACATTTGGTGGTGGAGAATCTTTTTTCGGGTCCTGTGGTGGCGGAGGGTCTTGTGGTGGCGGAGGGTCTTGTGGTGGGTCCTGTGGGGGCGGAGGGTCTTGTGGTGGGTCCTGTGGGGGTGGGGGGTCTTGTTTCGGCTCCTGTGGTGGTGGAGGGTCTTGTGGTGGGTCCTGTGGTGGTGGAGGGTCTTGTTTCGGTTCCTTAGGTGGTGGTGGAGATTTCTTTTTCTTGCCCTTAGGTGGTGGAGGGCAATCCTTTTTCGGGTCTCGTGGTGGTGGAGGTTGTTTGGGGTCTTGTGGCGGTGGAGTCTCTTGTTTCGGGTCCTGCGGTGGAGGTGTTTGTGTTGGATCTTGTGGTGGTGAAGGTGGTTTGATTTTTTTATGTGCAAATGAGGGATAAATGATTAAAGATACAAGCACAATCATGAGAGGGAGATATATAGATTTGAATTTCGTCATTGTTAATTTGTGCAAACTAAACCTAAATCTTTGACTTCTATCTTAGATAGATCTCTATCCTTTTTATAGCACTAGTTTTCTTGATTTTAGGAATACCAAAGGTCAAAATTGGTTTGAAAATGGTTGATTATTAAACTTTTTATAAAATTGTGGTGTGCAATATCTAAAGCCTACACGGGGAAGATGTTTTTATTTATGAAAAATGGGTGATCCTCACTATTTGAGATGAAATTGTGAGGTTTAGTATGTCAATTAGTTTTCCTTTATAAAGGTAGTGATTAAATTATGTTAACGAGAAAATGGATGATCTTGTTGTGTAACAACAACCTATTAGTATCTAATATGTAAAGGAATCAAATATATGAACATATATTATAGAGATTATAGAAAGGAATAGAGAATGGAGAATGGAAGAAATCATTCTTATTGATGTGTCATATCAAATACAAGAAGCCACTATTTATAGGGCTATAAGATTAATACAAACATAATGACAAATGAATAGTCACTTTGAAGTTACAAAGTGGTATTGATAACCATATTGAATAATATTTATAACACTCCCCATTGGTTATTAATTTAATACGCTTGGGGATGTTGCCTCGTTAAAAACCTTGCTATGAAAACTCAGTAGGACAAAACCATAGGTAAGGGAAAAAGAGTGCAACGCATATTACTCCCCTGATTTATATAACCTTCAATTGGTGGGTTTTGATATTCTGTGGGAGTTGCAAAAAATATTGTAGTCAATGATTTGTTATTTGATCTTTTAATATGCAATTCTTTATGTCGAACAAAGATATGTTTTCTTCATATAAGACTTATATTGTCTCCTCCCATAAACAAATAACACAAGATCCATGATCGTGTTGTGTTACATTCCTTGCATGTATAAAACTAACCAAACTTGTTTTGATGGGTTAGTAAAATATTTTCAATTCATTTAGTACCTTCATGGTTATTTGTTTTACCTATTCTAATGTCTCAATTTCGGACATGGGCTAGCACTAAACAAAATGTATCAGTTGCGCTTGGTTATTGTACTTATGGACAACACATTTCTCATTCTTTGATAATAGATTATAAGAGACAATAATTGTCTAATATTTAACGTACTTAGATGGTAAGCTTTATTCATATTAAATGTTCCAACATCTTCTAGATGTATTTGATTAATGGATAAAATTATACAAATTTTCGACAAGCCGAACAAAACTTAAGTTGTAATACCATCTTTCATTTCAGGTTCGTTCTTGAACTAATTGAATTCTTTTCAATCTCTCCAGGAGATACAATTATATTATCAATATATACTATAATACTTGTAAACCTCATATTGTTCTTTTAATAAAAACACATGGACCAGTTATATCATATATTTCTCTCTTTTCGAGATAATTACCGTGTCGACTATACGCATTCGACGTGACTATTTTTGTCCATATACGTTTACCTCATGTCTAATGTCTCTTTAATGAACCATTTTACGTTTACCTCGACTTGACCATATTCATTATAACTTGATCCATTTCTCGAGAATTTTTTTTCTTTGGAATCGAATGGTCTATCACGTTTCAAACGTGCCTTATATTTACTACCAATACGTAGTGGTCCTTCTAGGACATTAATCTTAATTGGAGCACCAACAGTTGGTATATGTGACTTAGTCACTCTTTTAAGGTAAGTGAATATGTCTACTAATTTATTTGCTAATCTTATGAATTATCTTTTGAACATCTGGTCCATACTTAGTTTGAGGATCAAGATAATATAGAGATAACTCATTCAAAATTATTTCACTTTTCAACTGCTTTTAATCTCCCCCTCATGTTGGGAATGTTTATTCCATAAATTGAGCCATAATGTTAATGGCTCTAATAACTTATTGTAGATAGTTATTCATTTCCAACATGTATTCGCAACCTCATTTGAGGCCCCGTCTTTGTGCGTTGTGGTGGATCCATTACAATACATATCGCACAACCACAAAATAACTTAGTGGGAAATACTTGGTTTCTAACCAAAAATCAATTGTAATTGGGAGAAAATACAATAACTTGTAGGCTTGATGTGAATTACCATTGCAACATGTACATAACATGTTCCCAAACAAATAAAATGAATTGTTTCTCTCATAATTATTAGACATGTATTGCTCGTCTCAACAAAAGCAATTTATGTATGAATATATGATATTCACCACTTATTCCAACAATCCTTAGTAACTTGAGATTAATATCACTGTTATTACCAAGATAAATGTGTTATTCTGGAATAATGTGATTGCTATCTTATTATCTAAGCCACATATTATGCAAACTTCAAGTTACAAATTTGATAACCATTTAGACGATGCATCGATTTAAAACACTAAATGGTATACACATTATGATATATATCTTTTATCATTTTTCCAGAATATTTTGGGATTCAAACCTTACTTTAGTTGGTAATAATTGAAATCCCTTAAGAGCAAACAATACATATTAATTATCCGTTTGAAGAATCTTCTGGTTCTTCAATATATTTCACATCATTATTGACTCGGGCTGGTCTAACCGGTCATGCCAATTTGTTTAATAATCTCGATCAATAAACTTCTGGTTTATGATCCTATATGTTTTAGTTACACTCGTGCTTGTTTAATACACGATATAAAATAGAAGATAAGTAGTGTATTATTATTTCAAACATTCATGTTGTAACACTTTTCCATATTTAATTATCGTATAATCACTCCCTTAGTGTGCCACTTCTTGTGGCCGATTTCATTATTAACATGGTTGATATCATTATTAGCATGATCACCATTACAATTTCCTCAATTATGTATATAATCATGACTTTTTACAATGATCATTATATAATCACATTCACTCTAGGGAATGGATTAGAACCACACAACTTTCATGATGGTTTTCATACTTTCAATAATATTACCAATTTTGGAGCATATATAAGAGTGATAAATGGAAATTGTATTATTCAACATTTGCTCATATTATCACATAATATCAATTGAGAAGTGATTGTGATCGAGTTATACTCATTTATCTTTCCAAAATCTTTCAACTTTCCGTAAGTTTATAATGAGCTTTAGGGAGTATGACATATGAGGTATCATTTTTTTTACATTAAAATATTCCAATAAATTAGTGGATCGCTTACTATAGGCAAAACATATTTATAATCATTCACGAGACTAACAATAAAAGATAAGTTAGTCTTTTATTTTCTTTATTCAATACGTTTATAATGAGTAATGTATAACATATAAAAGACATACAACATAAAGTTAAAATCATACGATTCTTAACATACCATCATATACACAAGTTATATTCATGCAAAAGTCACACATTTTACCATCATATAACATGTTGAAGATAATCATAAAACATGTCAAATATAAACAAGTTACATATCATTATAATCTTCTTAATAAATTTGCATTAGTGATAATTTTGCAATAGAAGTCATCGAACGTCATTTTTTATAGTGTAAAATATTGAAGGGTTCCTATATCTTGAAGGGTGTATTGCCTTTTATAAACTATAAATGTACGTTAAACCTTGAACCGAACGACAACTATAATTCTAAATTGTCCGAGCCAGTAGCCACAATTTTAACATGTGACTCATCCATATCACTAATCATGAAAGTTTACGTAATATAATATCATAAATTGAACGACTTTAAGGTTATTAAGTTCTATGATAATAAATTGAAAACTTTTAAATGGTTAATTAATTAAATTAAATTCATAATAAATTAAATCAATCAAATAATTAAATTGATTTGAACAAGTCAAATTGAATCGTAAGAAATTAAAAAAATTTCACTTGACCACATTCAATATTTATTTTATGTTAATGCAGTTTTATAATGGTTAAATATATTCCATGAATATCGTAGCAACATTTACTATGTAATTTAATTACCCAATTAACATGATATAAAATAATTGTTGTCCATATCACTAATCATGAAAGTTTAATACAATTAAATGGATATAAAGATTATTAAAATTTAAATGCTATTATTGAATTGAAATTATTTCCATTTATTAAAATTAAAAATGCAAACAAAAACGGGGTGAGTAGATCATAATAACATGTAAACACAAATGTTATATGAATTTATATATAATTAAGATTATTAATTCGGTATTTACAGCCGATTAAATACATACCAGAAAATTTCAAAACTCATAAAATTTGGAAATAGAATTAAAATCGTATCTATATAAGCAAATTACAATATTATTTGACACCTTACAAAAATAGCAAGCAAATTCTCTTTACCATTTTTTTTAACTTCTAAACCATGACCATAATGAGATGCTATAGTATTTCAAAACTGATATGAAATTTAGGATATATTTTCACAATAATATGTTAAAATCTTAGCATAATCCATATCAGTAGATTTGATATCTAATTCAGATAATTATATCATGTTTCGGAACGGAAAATCAAAGATGTAAACAAACTTAAAACTTACCTAAATTTCAACTAAAAAAAATCTTTGGTTTTCTTTTTATAAATCCTAATAATAATAATTCATCAATCACCTTTCTAAACTAAATACATATCACATACACAAACATTATAGACCACCCATCACAAAATGATTACATACGATTAATTGAAGAAAAAAAACATAAACTTATCCAACTAAGATCATATAATCCTAGAGTCGGAAAACAGTTTTGTGCATATATTAACTAAAACCCAAACACACATAGTTTGCAAAAAATCTAGACATCAATCATAAAAACGTACCTTTCTTGACGATTATGATACCCGTTTAGAGAAGGAATCGAAGTTGACAATTACCCACCAAGCTTCATTGGTGAAGCAACGACAAATCATCTACGAGAACTTTGACCGTTACAATTGCATGTAAATAGATTGTGGATCGCATAGTAAACACTAACTTATTATAATATGATCCAACTCCAAATAGTAACTCGTGCTGATAACGTGTTGTGTAACAACAACCTATTAGCATCTAATATGTAAAAGAATCAAATATATGAACATATATTATAGAGATTATATAAAGAAGAGAGAATGGAGAATGAAAAAAATCATTCTTATTGATGTGTCATATCAAATACAAGAAGCCACTATTTATAGGGCTATAAGATTAATACAAACATAATAACAAATGAATAGTCATTATGAAGTTACAAAGTGGTATTGATAACCATATTGAATAATATTTATAACAGATCCTTACTATTTGAGATCATTTTTTCTTTTAAAATAATCATCTCCTTGGCAATGTCGTCAAAAATTTGATTTGTTGTGTTAGTAGTAATTTTAATGATTAAGGTTTGTAACATTTTAATCAGATTTTAATATTTATAAAATGATTATTACTTCAACTAATCCACACACAATAAGGCAAGTGCACATATCGCAGCGCAATATAGTTAAGATATGAACCAAGTATCAAACCGATGGACACAATACTTTTAGTACTAAATCATTGTTATTGTTTAGTCTTAATAAAAAGGGTGTAAAATGTTTTTTTATAAATAAAAACAAGTGAGACAACAAAACGAGGTAGAGGGGTTTTGAGAGATAATCAGATCAAGTGCATATCATTTGGGTTGGAATCTGCATGGTGTTATATTGATGTTTTTTAATAAATCAATGATGTGGTTAATTTGGGAGTGGACAACTCCTTGGTCCAGATATTGCCCTAATAACCGTTCGAGTGCTAACGGGCTCTCACAAACGTTAGTCTTTCCCTATAGTTATTATTCAGACTAAAATTATCCAATAACTTGGTTCCTACCTAGGACCACCAAGCCGTATGACTTTTTGAAAAGTTGGAATGCGTAACCACATCAAAGCCACTCAATGAAGGATCAAAATCAACTAATATATGTTCTTAGCGAATAGTGGAAGGGCTACAAACCTCGACCCTCAGTCTAAACGAATAGCTAGAATAATGATCCGTCATAACCACCACTAACCGGAATTAAAGTAACATTGTTTATAAAAATATTTTATGTGGGGGTAGGGGTGTAAACGAGCCGAGCCCAAGCTCGACTAGGCTCGAGATTGGCTCGTTTAACTTACTATGAGCTCGAGTTTGGCTCGATTCGAGCTCTTTTTTTAAAGCTCGGGCTCGGCTCGTTTATTGTTTTAGTATATATAAATTTTATATAACATAATATATATTATTTAGTTATTTTTATAATTATAATTTTATATATACTAATTATTATTTTATAAATATATATTTAAGATATTAATTAAAAAATATATAAATAATAGGCTCATTTAGGCTCGTAAGCTGACTCAAGCTTGATAAGTGAAATCTCGGCCTCGGGCTCGTTTCAAGTTTTTAACGAGCTGACTTGGCTCGTTTACACCCCTATGTGGGAGGAACCCGGAAGAAACTCTCCCCCAAATGGTAATTTGTTGCTTTGTGAAATGAAGAGCCAAGGCCCTCTATTTATAGGCTGAGATCAGGAAGGGGCACGAGTGTACCTCCGTACTTCTGTGCGAATCTCTGTTGTACTTGGTTCAGCTTTTCTGGCACGCTTCTGACATGGAGCACGAGCGCGCCCTGATAGGCACGAGCGTGCTTGTTTTTATTGACAGTTGACTGGGTTCTAGAAGCTTCCTGAATGTTCCGAATTGATTCCAAGGAAGGAATGACCGTGCCTGGAGTAGCACAAACGTGCCTTTCCTCTGATGATTCGAGCATTTGATACCTATATAAGTAAGGTTTTTGATTCGAAATAACGTTTTTTATAACAGAACTTGCATATTTGTTCGAGTTTTCTCTTTGAATTATTCGATTGTACTTTTGAGAGTATCATCAAAATATTTCAATCTAAAAGTGATTTCATCACAATTCATAAGATATAATGTCCCTTACGAATTACAAAACATGTAATATCATGGAAAGTGAAGAGAGATGAACAAATAAATAAAAATACGTGGACACATATGATGATTCTTTTGTAATGAGGATGAACTAGAAACCTATATGAATAAATATACATGGTAAAGTATTAATTACGTTAGAATCGACTCTTGTTGTTAGGTTAAACCATCTCTGGCTGGATGCAACCACGGTTCACAACCATGGTGCAACCGTACTCCATCCATCTAAACAAGTACCCCTAAATAATTTAGTTTTTGTTTGAATTTTTGAGAAACAAAAGAAAGGTGAAAAGAAATATCTTGCATACTAGAAATTAGGTCAAAGGTCAAACTTTGAAAAGAATTAAAGTTGGACTTTTGAACGATAAATGACTTTCACCGACCCATTTTCTAACAAGAACAGCGCCCCTTTAATCGAGCTCGCCGGCGGTAAAAATGAGTGGTTGCGATGTCATCGGCGGCTGTCCTAGCGACTACGTTGCTCTCTCCGTTGCTATCCTCTCATTCCTACTGTACGTCTATTTTCCCCAATTTGTTCATATGATACTTAAATGAAATGTATGCAATTACGCTAGATAGTTTACGATCATACATAGTTAGAAATTGAACATTGAACTGTGATTCGAGCTTGATTTACTTCACGATTGTAACAATTTCATACTTACGCATTGGATTTTGGATGTTAAAAATGTTAAGTTTCTAATATCAATTTCATACACTATTACAATACTATTGGATCTATGAAAGTGAGTATTTCCTCTCAACAACTATTACATAAGTTTATATAGAAACATACAATGACTAACGAGTAGTACTGACTGGCTACCATAGTTATCAAAAGCGAGCGCCATGTGCGCCTAGGCACAATTTTAAGGTGAGATGCGATAAATGCGCTTTGATTTTAAGGCGAGCGCCTTGTGAAGCTGAAAAAGGTTTTGGTACTTTACTGTGAACATTTTGTTATTCAAGTTTTGGAATTACATTTGAATCTTGGCTGTTTTAGAACTGTTTATACTAATTAGATATTATTAAATGTTATATAATAGCTTTCCTTTGTTTTATTCGAAGAATAGTATTATTTTGAAGTATAAATTCCTTTCATTTAAGCGCCTATGCGCCTTGAGTGCGCCTAGTGCCGTGACACTACTAAATAGTACTTAATATTCTTAACAATCTGTATTAAATTATCAGAAGATACTTAGACTTCAGATTATTTAAAAAGGCGTTGATCTTAAATTTGCTCAACAGTTGATATGGATTTTCATTTGGAAAAGTAGTTAGGTTTATTGTCATGAAAGCTTTTCTTCAAGGAATGGAGTAACTTGTGAGTATGTAATAGTGAGTGGAGGACTATTCTAGTAGTGAATATAGTTTGTATTTCCAAATTAACCTTCTAATATTTCCTAAGAATGTGTTAACGGTGATTTCATGCTAGAAATGATAGATATAGACGAAATAGCAAATTCTTATTGTGTTATGATTTATATTACTATAATGGAAATGTATTCATATACTAAAGTGGAGTAACAAGAAAACTCGAACTTTTGGAATCCAAATTGTTGCTGCTCATATCTGCATGTTTATAATGAACATAGTTCTTGTCTTGCAGCCTTTTGCTGAGGTCGACTTTACCATTTTTAATTCACAAGATTCCTAGACCTGAAGGAAGTAGTTTTTGGCTCCCAACAATTCAGACCATGGCTAGCTTCAATCTTTTGCTGTCACTTGCGGTAAAGCTGCTGTTTTTTTTTTTTGGAAAATTCAAGTTCCTTTTGCTAATTGTATATGTTACTGATCAAATCAAACATCTAATTATTTTGTATTTCCACTTCTCATGATCTCACATTAGAAGAAATCTAAGTATTTTTCATTAAATTCCCCATATGAAGTTCTTAAACTTAAATCAAGTTGTGTCACATAATCAGTTTTTGATGGTTAATGGTTCATCCATTCAGAATTCAGGCACTAAGATTCGGATTCAATCAAAGTTCTTGGAGTATGATAAATTGAAAAAATAATTTCCTTAGTGCATGTCATTCTAAAATCTAAATCAATTGGAAATAAAATTACGAATCTCCTCAACTAGTACCAATTTTTAAATTTTGGAAACCATGATATTTACGCGTTGTATGATTCTCTCTCAGTTTTTTTCAAACAATGAACACATATGCATTCAAAAGCTAAACCGAAAACAATTTTGATCCATAAATATTTGGTTCATGAAAATGTTATTCGATTCCTTTGAATCAATAGTTATTAAAGAACATGGTTGTAATTTTTCAAAGAAGAAAATCTATCCATTATGTGTATTAAAATTCTCGAAGCATCTTATTAGTAAAATTGCCCTTATCATTTTTTAAGCATAATTGAAATCCTTTTTCTTCTAGAATCACATGGCAATAAAAATTATCGCTAAATAAAAGTAGCATACTAACCATCCTATCCTAGCTCATGGCGCTCTCTCATTCAATGGCCAATCTGTTAGGACCTTATAGACTTATAGTTTGATCTCTACATCTAATCCCCACCGAGGGGTTATTTGCATAATCGTTATCACAAGCATAATCGTGTGACCACAGCAGCAATCAATACACTCTTCAACGACTTGAGTATTTATTTTCAGATTGTTTGAAGTTTCAACACAAATAGTGACTGATTAATCATTATTGAAACAAGATTATATGATGAGATTTAACTGCTCTACCACATATGGATTAAATTAAAAATCTAGCAGGATTCTATCTCATTATGATAATCAGTTTCATCAAAACAAGAACCAAAAAGTAAAACTTACTTGATGGCAGAACCAATTTAGGATTCAAGTTTGATGATGAAGCCATTGCGTTAGGGTTAGATGTTTCCAGTAATGATGACAAGTATTCTCATGTATGAATTTTTCACAAGTTATTGGTGCTATTGAGTGAGAGAATTCTGATTTGCTAATTTTATAATAGTTAAAGATAGTTATTTAATTAGTTAAGGGCCAAAGGGCCTGTGGCCTAGTGGTACCAAGGTGTGTAGTAAAGGGGTCCCTTCCCTATGTGGTTGAGGGTTCAAGTCCCATGGTGGACATAAAGGTGTAGATTTAGGAGTAGGATTAGAGGGTGTGTGAGTTAGCCGTTCTAAACGAAAATTTTAATTAGTTAAGGGCTCGTTATATCATTAAGGGTGTAATTTATAACAATATCATAAGTGGTTGAAGGCCATATTAATTAGAATATTCTAACATGTCTATTTTATTACTCCACGTTTTTGTTTCCCATTATCCCGGTCGCTTGTGTTAATCTGTTTTCACATTCATGCAGATGTCTCTTAATATTGTGAGGTTTCACAGGAGGCATTGGTGGCAATCCTGTTATGTCTGGGCAGGTTTATTTTCTTGTCTTTAATTACTACAATCATGCTAAATTTTCATTTCTTATTGCAAATTCATGTTCACCTATAGCAATTTCTTGGTTTTAGTTTGGATCAACAGTCCACTTGGATTTGGATTGTTATTGAGCTGTCGCCTTATTCAAGCAGCCCACCTGTATAGCGTATTTGTCAAGTAAGTCTTTTATTATTAATTTTTTTAGTCTTTCTAATAATTCTACTTTTTCTTTTTGTGCTCTATGAAAATACGATGTAATCTAAATTGGGGTTGTGCATCTTTTATGTATGTTCAACTCTGGTCTCTTGTAATTTTCAGGAGGCGTTTGTTTCCTATAAGATCATATATTAGTCTTCCACTTGCTCTTCTTCCCTGGGTTGCCTGGGCTACATGTAAGACAGATGGTCTTTTCTGCTTTGTTGTACTTCTTTTAGCCTTCACAATTTTTGTTGCATGAGTGAATTCATCTTCGATGGTCAGATAACGGACTGTTGGAGGTGGAAATTTTGACCCTCTTACTTATGAAAGAGTCGTTAAGGGTTATGTTTTATCTGTAACGGGTCAAACAATTGAAATAAATAATAGCTAAAAAGGAAACCGGTCGAACATGTGGAAGGTCACCAGAAGTGTATTGTTAACACATGATATCTTCAAATCATTTTAACAAAAAAATAGATTATTATTGAAACAATATAATTTGTGTAATCATATTTTGACTTAATTGTTTAAGACAAAACTGTTTCGCTTCAACCTGCCCTTCCCAATTTTACTCGCACCAAAAGTTACTCTATTTGACTCATTACCTACCCCGCCTATTTTCCTGCCTTTAGTTGGCATGATTTACTTCATGTCTAACTGAACCGCCATTTATACTATGAATTTCAAAATATCGTTTTCTATCTATGCATATGTGAGGGTATATATATTCATGTCTTTATCTCAATTACAGTTATGCTAGCTGTTAATATTGGACTTTGTTTGATGTAGTACTTCACATAAAGCAGCCTCTAAATAACCGGTGCCACATGGGGGCTCAATGGATTGTTCCCTACATGTGTTTACCTGTTCTGTATATTGCTGTGTTGGTTTGTATTACTGGAGCCATTCATCATATTGAGTTCAAATTCGATGAGCTCAAGGACCTTTGGCGGGCCATACTCGTAACTATGTTTTCCGTCGGTACGTATTGAAGTTATATTGCACATAATTCCTTCAGTTACAGTATGCTTCTATGTAATTCGGATAATTTACCAAAAACAAATACGTTGAAATCCTAAATGGTGTAAATTCATTCAATTGTAAATTTACATAAATAGTGAAAGCACCATAATTGGCATTACATATTACCTTTATTTAGTTCCTATCAGTTACAATTTTTCTTGATTTTTGATTCAGGTGTATGGGTGGTTTCTTATGTTTTGAATGAGACGCATGAGGAGAGCATGTGGCTTCAAGTCACCACCAGATGTGTGCTTTTAGTTGTGGTATGTTTTATACCTTCCATCGAGATGGAAATTTTAACCCATTTACTTATATTGGGTTATGCTTTATCTTTAACAGGTCAAAACAGGTAAGATAAACAAAATCTAGCTTAAAAGGGAATGAGTCAAGTTGGTCTAAACCCAAATTGTGTTTTTTAACGCATAAAAGCTTCTAAATAAATTGAAAAGATTAGATTTAATAATTTTTGTAATTATGTTTGACATGCTAGTTATGGCTTTCTGGGAAAATGTAACAAAAAACCATGGTTTTTCGCTTAATTTGCACTTAAGTCCATGGACTTTTTTTCTTTTTGCATGGTGAAGTCCATAATCTTAAAAAAAATTCAACAAAAAGGTCCTTTATAGACTTTAAATCATGCAAAAAAGGACATTTGTTTAAAATAATTTCTGAAGACTCTTTTGTTGACTTCGTATAGGTCAAGGCATTTAATCATGTAAAAACAAAGATCTGGGACTTATGTGTGAATTCAGCTAAAGTCTATAGGTTTTTTTTATTTATAAAATATGATAAACTTTTGTAAGAAAATTCTTCCAGGCCAACCCGACTCGTGCAAAAAGTTACCCATTTTGATCTGTTATACAACCCACATAACCGGCTCATTTTGGAAGCTTCAACTTTATTTGGATACCTTAACTGATATCCTTGTGGACTGTTATTCCATAGGCAAGTTTTCTTGTGGTGACTTTCTTCTCTATTTCATTCTCTCAACCACTGGTGTCGGTTATGAGCTTAAACAAGAAGGAAAGCTTTAACATAAAGACAATGGGGGAAGCTCTTGGAATATCTGATAGTGGGATTTTATCACAGAATGACCCAACTCTAGATGTTGATCCAAATGATCCGTTGGATAAACTTTTACAGAACAAAAGATTTCGGTCATCGTTCATGGAGTTCGCTGACAGGTCTTGTCTTCATCTAATTCATATCAAGTGGAAATGGGTGGATCGGGCTGTCTGGGTAAAGGGTTGGATCAAATTTGGTACTTTTGGTATAGGTCGGGTCAGGTGGACCCAAAACACTTCTGTCCAAGAAACTTACATTTTCTTTTTGTAAATATTTAGCGTGTCAAATGTAATTACAAAAATTATATTGTTTGAGGTAATAATCTAATTTTTGAATAAAGCGATTAGGAGGTTTTTTGCATTAAAAATACACTTTGGGTGACTTTAGACTGTTAAGGTAGTTTTTTTACCGGTTTTTAGCCATTTGAGATAAAACATTACTCTAGTCGACCAATTTACCAGTATCTGAAGTCTGAACTATGTAGTTTTTTTACTCTATGAGTTCAGTTGTTTGGCTGGGGAAAGTGTGCATTTTTACAATGAAGTACTACAGCTTGAAAGAATACCTATAAATGATCCTGTTAAAAGAATTTATATGGTACGACACATTATTGAGAAGTACATAAACACAGGTATCAACTCAAGTCTCCTGTAAAGTCTAACTAGAGGTGAAAAATGGCCAGGTTGGGTAACGTGTACTGGTTCGGGTCAGTCCTTGTAATTTTGTTATTTTTAAAACGGGAAGGATTGGGTTCCTTGAATTTCATACATAAGTAATGTATTAAATATGATTAAAAATCATTAATGTTATATAAAACATTTAAATACATGTATCGCTTTCAACCGTTCGACCTGTTTAATTTTAAGTAAGCATTTAAAGGTGCCTATTTGACCGGTTAGAGAAATGGGTCAAAATTGTCCCTTATACGTTTAATTCATTATTTTGCTATGGAGAAAACTGATAAAAAGAACATCAGATAAAAGAAAGATATTAAGACATGACATGAAAAATAAACTTCCATTTTGGAAGTGTCCAATTTCAATTATATAAGTTACTATCACTTAATTTCTTGATTTGCATACAGGCTCGCCTATGGAGGTAAATATATCTCACAGAACCCGACAAGAGATTCTCACAACTCTTGATCTTGCAGACCCAGATCTCTTCAAAAATGCTGTCAATGAGTTACTGCAGTTAATTAACATGGTTAGTTCTTTACCTTTTTAATGGAAATAAAAGAACCCCATCTTAATCCCTCTAGTCACTTGCTATATATGGTTAGTTCTGTGAGGGTAAAAGAATTTTTTTCATTGAGATGTTCTAGTATGCTACAATCTACCAGTATAAATTGATGGGCCTAATCATAATATGTTCTAACAAGTTCATTACTTTTTGAGGTGAAATTTCCACTAATTTACTTATAAACAGGTAGATTTTTGTTATTTATCTCAAACGGGCCAAACAAAAATTATTACTAAAAGGGATCCTGTTAAATGGGTCAAACATTTTTAATTCATAGAATCTCCAAAATTGTTTTATTCAAGGATTTATATTAGTATTGTAATAAATAACATTGTTTTTGCAATCATAACCAACACATTATTTGTTTACAGTTTTTCAAAAATGGACAAAAAATATTTGTGGGTCAACCCAACCCGTTTTGATAACTTGATCCTTGGTAAAAATGGTTTTGACCAGTTACTAAACCTGCCCATTTTGACCTGTTAGTTCTTTACTAAATTGCTCAAGAAACCTGTCAACCGTTTTCGAGGTTTATAACTTTAAACTCTAAACTAAACTTGTTATTTTTTCCTTTCTTTTTCTTCCAATTATAGAACTTGGCAAAAGATTATTGGTCATCAATGTTCTTCATAAAGTTCAAAGAAGAAGCTGCTATGAGAAGTGTTGATCATGAACTTGAACAAGTAAACGGTTGGAATTTCTCTCAAAGATTGAGCTCTGTTCGCTGTCCCGACGACCCGTTCTACCAAGACCACATTCCAAGGGACCCACCTAGCCTTGATGGTCATGGTTCGTACCTGCGGTGAGTATGTCAAAGTACAAAAATGCCATTATATCAGTCTACTGAAGCAGCATTCTGGCTAAACATAAACTGGTCAACGTTCTGACCTGACCCGTTAACCATGGCCTATGGGGTAGGGGAGAGTTTGACCAATCAAAGGACGATAACCGGACGGTTGACCCTTAAGGTTGGGCCCATGGGGTGTCATAATCTCTTGGGTATAAGCATGTATTTAAGGACATTAGAGCACTCAGATTTAATACATTTTTAATGTATTTAAAAATGTCATAGTCCATTAGATCACTCAGATTTCTGCCATTTTGTACCATTATTTGTATAGCATAATGAAATCGTATAATCATTTGTATATTTTGTTACGGGTTTCATCTCCTTTCGATTTCATGGTGAAAATTGTAGGGGATGTTTTGAACAATCTTTCTGAATCGTGCAACCACTTTTATATTAAAATATTTTAATGAGTTAATTAAAGAGTTAAATACGTTTTTAGTCCCTGTAGTTTGATCAAAATAATTACTTTAGTTCAAAAGTTTAAATTAGACTTTTTTAGTCCAATAATTTCATTTTTGTCTCAATTAAAGTCCAGTCCACTAACCCTGTTAAATAATTCTGTTAAATAGTATACAAAAAGACATAAATACCCCTTTTACCCTGTAATTCACAACTATGTTTTTATAAACACAACACAAAACAATAATTTTAATGTATATTTTTTTATTATAACTTAAACCAATATAATAATCTCGCTCATTCCACTGTTCCACATAGATATATGCATACTGACAAAGGGTCCTGACGAGGTGAATATTGTCGGTACATTAGCCGGTTCAAAAAAAATAAAAGTTTTCAAGTTTTTCAAGTTTTTATCAAACATTTAATAATTCTTAACATCAAATTTTCTTTTTCTAAAGACCACCTCTGTGTCCAACCCAAACCCGTCAACTTTTCTGGACCGAACCAGATCCGACCCATCAAACAACTCCTTTAAAGGCTCAATACTATACAAATCATTAGCCGAGTACTTATCGGACCGTCTAGACACTGCCACGTGTAACGCACATATTCCCCCAGGCTTCAACGTCCGTTGAATCTCCCCCACAAATTTATCCGGGTAAAGTGCATGGTCAAACACATTCGAAAACTCAAAGTCAAAAGTCTCATCATCGAACGGCTGGTGATGAAAGTCACCCTTGATCACATTAGGCGGGTAGGGTACCAGATCCAAGCCCACCGAATCGTTCACCCCGACCCGTTTCAAAGCCTCCACTTCCTGCCCGACCCGAGCTCCGACACAAAGTGCCTTTGATGAATTTGTTAGTAGTTTTTCATGTTTTAAACGGTTAAAAAATTGTGTGAAGACCCGGATTTTTCGGTGCCAGTCTGTTGAGGTCCATATTTTTCGGAGGTTTGGGTTGGTGGTTTTTTGGAGCTGGTGGTGGATGTAGTTGTCGTAGGAGGTGTATCCGGGTCGGATCTTGAGGTCGGAGATGGGTTTTTGCATGGATTTGTGGGGTTGTAGAGAGAGAAAGATGAGAAAGAAGAGAGAGAGGATAATAAGAGACAGAAAGAATGTTTTGGGTTTTGATAATTTTGATTGGTTGATTGTTTCCTTCATTGCTTCTCTCTCTAGAATTGTTGTTTGTGTGTGTGAATGTGTGTGTGAGAGAGAGAGATGGGTTAAGAAAGGAATGGAGAAATGGTTGATGTAACAAGAAAGCATGCATAATATGGTGGGAGAGAGATTAATAATAATAATAATAATGGAAAAGCTTAAAATGTTTTACTTAAAATATACTATGATTAATCATTATGTTTTTTAAAAGAAAGTTTAATGCTTGTATCAAAAGTTACAAAGCATTATAGTAATTACGCTACTACCAAAATGAGTTTCACCGTCGTCAGAGAAATTGACATGGGTAATTTTATCTGCGACTGATTACCAGTAGAGTTTTTCAATGGATCACCGATAGTACCGGCTACCGACAGATCCTTGACATTTGTTGTTATGTAGGGATGGTAAAATAACCCAAGCCTGACGGGTAAACCCGAAATATTCGGGGGCGGGTATACCCGAAACCCGACGGGCACGGGGCCGGGTATGAGATTAATTTTAAAAAAATCCGCGGGTATGGGATTAGCTGATACCCGACCAGATTACCCGAACCATATAACCCAATTATATACCCGAAAACTTGTAATTTATAATTTTATTTTTCTCTTAACCCATGCATATTAATGCTTCATTTTAGTAGATTTATTATGTGAAAACTTAATTTTTCTTTTGAAATATGTATTTATAAATATAAAAAATAGAGTCATTGAAAAGTACACGACATATACCCGACGGTTATTGGTCGATACCCGCGAGTATGCCCGATACCCGATACTAACGGGTATGCCCGTTACCCGCAGGTATACCAGATACTCAACGGGTAATTACCCGACACAAACCCGACGGGTAATGGGCCGGGTATGGGACACAATTTTACAACCGGGTATGGGTTTAGGATTACCGATACCCGACCTGAACCGACCCATTGTCATCCCTATTGTTATGCTGCCCAGCTTGACAAGTATTCTATTGGCGGTTATCAACAGTTTTATCATTGTTTGCGTTATCATGCTTTATGTGGATCATGTCAATTTCTCTTATTAAAGGAATTTTGTTTGGATAAAATGTGACACTAGAATCAAACTTTGTGTACTTGAACAATTAAAGCAGGGAATATGATGCAAAACTAACATTTTGATCAAGAATAATATCAAAATAGTTTATTTTTGTAAACACAAGTCGACACGTGATAGAATAGGTTTATTTAGGTCTAAATTTAAGAATTGTTTATAAACTTTTTTTCTTATTTTATTTAATTAATTAGTAATTACCATTTCTCGTAGAGAAGGAAAAGGAGAATGATTAGTGAAATGTTAAAGAAGGTTTGATGATTATTCTCTTGAAGTATTGGGAAAGTATTACAGAATTTTCGAGTAAAAATGCCTACTTAATCATAACCCATCGTAATAAAACTGTATTTAATTGGGACTTATTTTAGTTTAATTTTATTTAATAGACAATATCATTTTAAAAAATAAATATCATCTGTCAGTTATAGCAAATAAAGGTTTTGAGATACCACGTGTCATAATTCTATAACATTATAATTCTGATGAAGAAGAATATGGAGTTAAAGGTTATATCAGTAATTTCGTACAAAAACTAACTATAAAATTTAGCGGAGTTAAGGATCAGGGATACAAAGTGCTAAAACATCAAACGTTTTTTTTTAAAGGATGAATATAAATCTCACGTGAGAGTTGACGTGATGCGTTTACGAGTGTTTGAATGTTTTAACATTGTCACTAATCGTGTAACATTTTTTTAAGAACAACTCCTCATCTACCATCAATATCTGTCATTGACAGGATTTAAACCATCCACCTAAAAATAAAAATAAGTCACCTTACCATCACGACGTACGTTAGAGACCGATTATGGTGTAACTATTTCGGCCTTTAAGGCTTTATTATCCCACTCACTCCTAACTCATTATTAACTAATTATGTTAAAATCCCGTGTATTACACGGATTGAATAAATATAATATTACATATTAAGTAATAAAGGATTGAACGAAGCCACGCAAGTTCAAACCCGAGCCAACCCGGGTTTTAGTCCGGAGTGCGTTACGCTAGCGGGTCTTGGCCCGTGTAGCGGCGCAACTGCTGTCAAGTGGCAACAGGCTCCATGGTTTCCCGGGGAACGCCTAACCCCTCGCTCTGAACCCGCGGGCCCGGTTCAGACAACATAGTGGTCAGGTATTGAGGGGTGATGGGTCTCCGAATCGTCGGAGATGCGACTGCCACTCAAAAATGAAAGTCGCCGTTAAAAAAAAACATATTAAGTAATAAAAAAACTATTTTTTAAAAACTCGTGTTTTATACGGGTTGAATAAACCCGTGAAATATGTCAGGAGATTTATTAATACAAATATTAGTATTTTCTTTAAAAAAAACTATTATTATTAGAATATATAGTTGTATTTAATAAGAGAGATGTGTATTTAATAAGAGAGAGATGCGGGAAAAAAATGATGAAAATAAATATGAAGGCGACACGTGGCATTGAAAAATCTTTATTTATTATATAGTATAGATATAGGTAATTCACCGTGCCAAGGAATAGTGCCAGGCAGGTGCCTGGTACTTTCTGATTCGTCAGTTCATTTTTTTTTACATTTTCATTTTCAACCCTTATAGTATATATAATTTACGTCTTTAGCCTGCTTCATTTTCTAATAATTTCGTTTTCCTTTAATAACTTTCGTTCGTTAACTTTTTTCATAATACGGAGTGGGCAGCTGTTTGTAGTTTTTTTGTCAACGTTCCGATACAAAAAAAAAATTAAAACGGAGTTGTATTCAAAATCTAGTTTTTTTTTTATCGTTGCCTATAGCGAGTGACGTTACCGTTGTGGTACCGTGACGAGGTGAACCTATTATGGGCGAACAACATCATTGTCGATATTGTTATTATTGAAACCCGTATCGGTATTCGCCTTATGGTAATCGACGACCCAAACTGGTAATTTTTTAATTTGTTTTTTTCCCTTTTTTATTATTTAGTTTTATGTTTCTTTTCTATTAACATTATTTTTACCGTTACGCCTATGTTTTCGTTTAAATTTTATTAACAATGGATTGGACATTGTTTTCTATGATAACTTTCGTTCGTTAGTTTTTTCTAAATAACTGAATGCGCCGTTTTCTAAAGATAAAAAAAAATCACCAAACCTTCAATCTCCTCTCCAGCTTTGAGAAAACCTAAATCCAAAATAGCGACTTGTGATGTTGCAATCACTTCTCATCTCATTACAGGTTCAATTTTCATGCCTTATAACAACAGCTCTTTCACTTCTTATATCCAATCCACTGTTGATTTGTAAATAGATTTTCCCTTGCAATCTTGTTTGTTTGACTGAATTTGAAATCACAACACTACAGCAGCTATTTACATGACTGAATTTTGTATTTTCTTATTGATTATTGTTTTTATGTATTTATTGATTTGAAATTGGCAAATTGTTCACAATTCAGAACCAGTAGCTAGCTATCCAAAGTTCAATTCATAGGGTTGAAATTCAAAGATTGAATAAAATTTTAAAGATTGAATTTCAACATTTTTTCTGTGGTTATAAACCTACATTTAATTTGGCAATTGGCAACAAGTAGCTACTATTTTAATTGTATGAATTATAATTGAGAACATTAGTCATGATTTTTGGTTCCATTCTGTCATGATTTTTAATCAGGTAGTAACTTGATTGATTTTTTGAAGTCATGTCATACCTTGAGAGTTTGATTTTTTTACCTGACCCGTTATGAACTGAACCATAGTAACCTGGCCCATTTTTGGCACCCACTGACCAAAAATCCTGGATTCGTCACTGATTGGAATGATCATTTGGTAAAGTTCTTGTCTAATTGTGCATTTTTCATAAATTTTGCTGGATTTACTGTATTTTGCTTTTAATGTGCTGCAACTTGCTATCCTTTAATGTGTTTGGTTGATACATTTGTTAACGAAATTGGAATGTAATAGTGCCTAAAAGGACAAAATTATCCTTTAAAATTAACAAAATATAAAACAAAAACATAAACTTAAATATTTTTAAAAAAGCTTCTAAAGTTATGGAGATGGAAAAAGTGGCTAGGGTTATTAAGTAAATTATAAATATTCCAGAGCTTTCCTTTGAAATGTTGAGGGATTCTGAATTCCATCAATTGAAGGATTTGGTTAGAAATAATTCCAGTTCCAGATCCGTCTCTTAGCCATCCAAACATGCAAAGGAATGGTATACAAATTCCAATTCCGTTGAATTCCCGTGAATTGTTGTGTGATTCTTGTTTCTCTTGTGTCTTGGTTCTACTAAAACATATTATCTAAACTAGCAGGTCTAATAGGCTAAAGGGATTTTTTGCTTATTGGAAATTTGGTATGGATAATAAGCAAAGAACTCAAATATGCGCGAGTCTGAGTAGTTTTGCAAGAAAATGTATTTTTGGCATCCTTTCAGTAGCTACATTGCCTTTATAATGGATGGTAATAGAAGATACTCAAAACAGCACAATTTAGTTGATGGGGAAGGACATAAGGTTGGATATTCATCGTTAATGTTGATGCTTAGATACTGCTACAAGCTAGGGGCGAAGTACGTGACAGTTTATGCTTTTAGTATAGAAAATTTTAAAAGAAGTCCAATCTTTAATGGAGGAAAAAATTGAAGGGTTGATAAAAGAAGAGAGCTTAGTTAACCAATATGGGGTTAGGGTTTACTTCATTGGAAACCTTAAACTGTTAAACAAGTCCGTGCGGTTAACAGCAGAACGGGCTGTGGTTGCAACTGCTAAAACTCAAAGGCAGTGTTATTGATCTGTATTGCGTATACTTCCACTGATGAAATTTTGCATTCTGTTGAAGAGTTTTGTGAAGAAAAATGGGATGAAATCAAAGTTTTGAATGATAAAAAACATAAGAATGATGTCATTAGTGTTTTAGATATTGAAAGGCATATGTACATGGCGGTTGCACCCGACCCTGATGTTGTTATCCGTACATCTGGTGAGACCCGTTTGAGTAATTTTCTTTTGTGGCAAAGCAGTAACTGTCTCTTGTGCTCACCATCTGTTTTGTGGCCTGAAATTGGTTTTCGACATCTGGTTCAGGCTATTTTGGGCTTCCAATATAAGTTATATTATCTAAACAAACAGAAGCAGACATAAGTAAGGATTCCTAGCTGTAGTTGTTTCTTAACTTCTGTATCTTGATGTATTCTAGTTCATATAATGTTTTTGAACACGAGCTTAGTTGTTTTTATTCAAAGATTGGTACCGTGTTACAATTGCATCTGCTCTAAAAGTAGGTTCTCATTTCTTTTTCATGAAGTATATATTTTTAGGTTAGTGTCGAGACGGTTAACAATACCTCCACTTGAAGACGAGAACCAGAGGTTTAATGTTCTTCGTGTTTTATTCGAAGCTTTGAAGAAGAGAAGTTGAATTACTAGAAGGAAGTATAATGCAGCAGAAAAACATGTTTAAGGTTATAGTATTTTGTAAGTAACTGTCTTTTTATAGTTCACAAAAATAGAAGAATATCGATGGTTTGTTGGTTACTGCCACCATTACTGGTTTTTAATCTTCCTGTTGATTTCGATTGCGAATCAAACGCTTAGTTGGTTTGATTTATATTTTGGTTTAGTCATAATTGTTCGATTTTGGTACTCCTGGAAAATGGGCAGGACGCGTGTAGTAACGGTCATACCTGGTTTAGGTCAAAACTGGTTGTTTTAAACATGGTTGTATTGGTTTAGGTCAAAACGTAGCTCTAACCAAAATGGCTACGGGTCAAAACAGCTTGTTTTAAAAAAAATTGTTAGTTTGTTCTAAATTTGACACTTTGCAACCTCTATTACAAACAAAAATTAACCTGATAAATGCCTTAGGTACAAAGTATCCTTCAATTACATTAACAAGATACTGGAATAGTAGAATGCTCTTTAAAGGTTAAATCTTCAAAGAAAAACAAATAATAGATTTAAAATTGGCGGTCTAAATAAACGTGTAAATTAAAGAAAGGATTCACACTTTGTTACATTGTAACGAAATCAAACAAAATTACAAAATTTAAAGAAAAACAATCAATGTCAAAACTAAGGCTCCAACAAGAAAATTTAGGTTCAAAAGTCTGGACAAACGGTATCGATGTTTGTCATAACGCCTGGCGTGTCGAGACCTTTTTTTAAGTTGAGTTTCTTGTCTAGCGTACTTGCCTTTTAACGCAGTTGCTCCAAATACATTTACTCAAAACACGAAGAATTGTGTTATATTCAATAGTATATGTAACACATTTTGTAGGTAACCACAAACAATTTTATGCTAGTATGATTAATGTAATGATGATTGTGCACAACAAATACAAAACCCGGTGCATGAGAGTGTGTACTTTTGCAATTGATTTAGATTGTGAATGGACTTAAATACAAAACACTTGCTTGGAATCAGATTTCACACGAGCCTTAGTTCATATTCGCCTGCCATTGTTATATACCGCACCCATGGAAGAGCTTGGTAACCGCTTTTCTCGATGATTTTTAGGTAACGGACCTATAAAACCCAAAAATAATGTAGATTAGTTCAACCCAAGTCAGTCGTGTTGATTATGGACCCTAATTATGGATTATAAGCTACGGAAATTCACAAGAATCAATAAAATTATACAAGTAGCAATGATTTAAAGAAATGGTTGTATCATGTAAAAACTGCTGAAAGAAGGTTTTAAAACATGTTACCAAAGGGCCATCTACACTGGTTGGGCCCTATGTTGTCAAAAATCCACAAGGCACGCGCCTAGGCCCTCAGGCGCAGCCCAGCACAGCCTTATTGCCTCACTTCAAAAGCCCCATTTTCAGGCGCATTTCCAGGCCAAATTCCGGCTAAGAGTGTCTGAAACAATTACAGTAGCCCTAAACAAGCCTAGAATCAACCTAAAACAGCCTAAACTAGTCCAAAACATGTCTAAAACCCCTAAAAATGGTATTTTATACTATGCGCTTCGCTCATAAGAATCCCTCGCTTTTTAAGTGCCTTGCACCTAGGCTTGAGGCCTATGCGCCTTGACAACATGGGTTGGGCCAAGAATCCCCTAGGCCCACAAGAAGGAAATTTTCTACCAATGTAAAGTTCCCTCTTATCACTCTCAGGATTCGACCCGAGTATTTTGTAACTAATTAGTTACATACTTATCATCTAGATGCCTAACAAAAGATTCTTAAAGAAATGGCTATGATTAACCACTAATTTTCTTTTTTCCCTCTTTTCTAAATAGATATGGAACCATAAGTCAATAAAACCCACTCTCTCCCCCTCCCACCAGCAGGTCACTTATTTGTTGATTTTTCAAAAATTCTGTTATAAAATCTTGTCATTTTAGTGTATTATAATATGCCACAGGGCATCTGATTTGACATTTACTAATTTTTACATATAACTTTATAAAAAGATCAATTTTTTAAGTTGTATTTTGTAATTGTTTCACGTAAGCATTTTTTTTGCATGTGGCATCTGAATGGGATGTGGAGGCTGCCACATATCGGTCTATAGGTAAAATCAGTTTATATGAGGCTGGTTGCTAAAATAGATAATAATTCGTAAGTTCGTTTCTATTTTGCGCCTAGTTTAAAGATGGCTCCTAAAACCAGGAAAAAGTGAGAAGTTCGTTTCTATTCCGTGCAGTTTTCCATATATTAATAGCTAACTCGCTAAACTTGACTTGTTACTTTAAAACAAAAAACATGACCCAAAATGCAAAAAGAGAAATGTCAAATGTAAAAGGCATACCTGTATTCCTGAAACTGTAAAATATGGTATCTCAAACTTCACACGAATAGGAGCTTTTCTCTCCGGAGCTGCTTCTTCGGCTGTTATACTAGGAAGTTTGAACTCTGCTCTCAACATGTATTCCTAAAACATCCAACATGCAACAGAATTTTGACTTTGACTTGATCAACACAGGAAACTGCCAATATACATGTGTTTGCATGCGCGTGCGTGTGCATATATGCGTATACATATACTTATACGTATGTATATGCGTGTGTGTATATATGTAAGGTTTACCTTGCCACCTGGAAATGATTTTATTTTCCAGCTAAGAGCATCGCTTTCTGGTGCATAGGCAGCAGATCCCATTGAAGTCCTAACATTCGGATTGGTTGCATCAGCAGGCACAGGTAATTCAATCTCAACATTTGTAGCCGTGCTGCCAAGTCAAAATGAACAAATCATAATCATGAAATCAATGTTCTTACTTTTTAGCCAGTAATCCTAGAGATGGAAAAAGGGAGTGCCAAGCGAGTTGAGTAACAGCTAAGTTTGGTCAAATTGTGTTGACATGAGACACTTTTTGTCCATAATTTTTGGTTTATAAAATGCAACATATGTGATTACACATAATATTTTTATGCAGTAAAAATACACTTAGGACGTCTTCCAACCCCTTTCCTTCAAAGCCAATTTCTTTGAATTTTCCTATTGACCCATCAAAGATGAAAACAACCAGAATCTAGGGTCAGGTTGGGTTGGTGTGGAGCACCTTTTTTGTCCAAAGATTCCACTTTTTAATCATAAACAATTAGTAGGTAAAAGCTGGTTGATAAAAAAATTATCTTTTAATAGGACTTAGAAGGATTTATGTATTAAGAATAAAACTTGGGCGTCTTTCAACCCGTTTCCTTCTACGCCATTTATTTATTTTTACCCAATTGATCCATGAGAGATAAAACACAACCCAAATCACCCCATTCATAAGTAAATAGGTTGAAGTTGGCAAAGCAATACCATCAAAAAGAAGCAAAAAATCTATTTAACTAGATATAGCATTTTCAACTCTTCAAACAGGAGCTAGAAAATTAGACACTTGAAAAATTAATACCTACGCTCCTTAAATTGACTCCGCGCTTTCACGGTTATTTCCATGCGGCTTCTAGAATGCCTTTCAATTTGAGCTTCGACCCATATTAGAGGCTTAACCTGAAAAAAAAAATCATCAAAAATCCAATATAGTTAGGAAAAAAGGGGGAGAGGGAGTTTATTAGTATTTGTTGGCTGGGGTGACGAATGGAACTGCAAGAACCTGAGTACTTAGTCGATATGTCATGAGGTCAAAAGCTCCATCAGGAGGTACAAATGATATCGTCCGATCATTTTCAAAGCGGGCCAAACGCACGCACCTACATCAAAATTGCACATTGACTGAAAACTAGCAGCAGATACTGATAAACACAACAAAAATATGTACAAAAAAACTGTTAAAGAAGATTAGAGGTGGCGAATTGGGCAGGTTGATAAAGAGTCAAAGTGTCAGGAGAGTAATTTTGGTGAGCGTCAGGTTGACTTGAAACACTTTCTTAACTAATATTTTTCATTTTCTAATAAATAGTATGTTAAAATATGATTATGAAAACTATAAGTTTCAACACTAATTTTTTAATAAAATGGTTTAGCAGATGTTATGGAGTAAATACACTTTGGCAGTTATGAACTGTTCAACCCATTTGACACGTTTCCTGTTTAAGGTATACTTTTTTAAACTTCACCTGGTTGAATCATATAACCCGAATTGGTAAATTCATATTCTATGGGTCAAGATTGCCACCTCTAAAGACAATGAATAATGCTGAGGCCACTTTTTACTTGCAAACCATGACCACAGGTTATGTAACATGGAAGAGCTGAACAACATACTGATGAAACTTGATGTCATCCAAGTCAATAGCTTTTCCCTTAGAAGATCGTCCTTGTGCCTCCAGCAATACCCTATCATTCAGCCCAAGTTTACACTCGGGCATACCACTGCAAGTAATGAAACATCGCCGTTTAGTAGTTGCACAAGATTTATGTGATTATTTGAGATGTTTAACCATTTTGGAGAGTGACATGATAGTAGGGGTGCAGTATTCTATCCAGACCAACAAAACAAACTGGGACCCGTTTTCAAGACCAGAACCAGCGGTTATATGGTTTTTATAGAAACTGGTTCTCGGCTAGCTTCGGTCCTGTCAGGTCCCAAACCTGTCTTTTTGAATAACGTAAGCTTTAAATTTGAAAAAATGGTGTCTTATTTGTAACTTTGAATTTATAGAATCTCGGGTTTGTAACTGGTTCAAAAACTAATCACACGTGTTTATTGTCTTGTCTCCTGTTAGAAACTGAAGTACGTTTACCAGTTCTTTTACATGTGCAGGATTTAGAATATACTCTCATACAGCATACATTACTTATTACCTTAAGTAATACTCCCTTAAATATAACATGATAACAAGCTCCCCTCAGTTGGATAAGGTAGCTGTTTGGAAATTTTTACTAGCCAGTTTACTAAGTTTGACATTGCTTGTTATCAGAGTTATTTAATTTTTATGAGGATGTTACAAGTGGCAGAGACAGGCCACAATTCAATTCAATACAGGTAGTGAAAATGGAATTAACTGAATGTAATACGTTGACAGTGAGAAGTAAGTAATCCTATTAATTCGTGTGACATGCTGATATCTTCTCAGTAGAGTATGTGCTTAGTAATTAGATTCATCTCCTTTGAGTTTTATCTTGTAAATGGTAATGTAGACGATATCAGGCCCGACCTAAAGTCTAAAATCTAAATAGGACCACATAAAGCGTAAGGCATAATAAGGTGTAGGGAGTGTGTATGTGTCTCTGAAATTTCATCACACTAGTTAGCATTTTAAGCGGAATAAAGATGGACTCAAAGAAGAGGCAACTCCAGTTTTATGGGACAGTGCTAAGAAAGTTGACTTCACACAATGTATCTCCCAGTTTCCACTTTCCACCTTATATGAGCTTAGGCCTTACTAGTGTGTCATAAGGACTAAAGCTACCGAACTTGTCATCCATGCATTAACATTACTGATTGATTACATAATATAATCCCATCAACTTATAAAGGTAAGGGTTCTTGAATATTCCATAATTAAATGAGCTGAAGTGGTGAAAACGATTCAGTTTATTTCAATTGGCAAGGATAAAAGCTGAAACTGTTAATAAGTATAGGGTATTTTTAACATAGAAGAGAAGCCTAATGCTCGTAAGATTACTACTGGTCTGTGGGATAGTATCCCTTCTTTCCTTCTTTTCGTATTAGCTCAGGATTCTTTCATTCATAGGTATGATTTCTTACTCTCACTAATGTTAATGACAAGAATTGTTAGTTGTTATTAGTACTTTTTACGTGGGAAGAATATAGTCAAAAGAAGTTAAATTATATTCTAATTTCAATAGGATCAGGTAAAGAATTGTCTTTATGCCAAAATTCCTTCAAGAATAAGCTCATTAGCCATTATACACATTTGAATATCTGAAGAATACCGGTTAACATTATAAACAAGACAAGAAGAATGGCATAGTAACAACTAGTTCAGTGATAAGATGTTATACAGTCTCTAGCAAAAGAACAAGATAAAATCAAGTTACCTCAAATAAGTCCTCATTTTCAGTGCCCCAACAACATCTGACCTAACTATTTGACCATTACTGTTGACGAGTATATTCACACTCTCCACAACATCCAAAAACACCTGAACAAGGCAAGAAAAATTTATTTTTATTTTTATCTTTTTGTAATATCATATCCATAATTAGTAAGCTCCGACAAGACGACCTACCTCATTCTTCTTGTATCTTATCCCTTCACTACGCCAGGACACTGCATTTGTGACAGCCATTGGAGGCCTCTGTGTAACTTCCATCCTGTAAGCATCCGTCTTGATAAACTCACTAAGAATTTTAGCTTCCGTGAATTGAGGGTAACCAAAGTCCATCATTTCATCAAGCAATTCATACTGCAAAACATCACAAGGCTTCAGGTTTGTATCCCTTTTATAGTGTCATATTTAGTGAGCATGTGTGATAGGCAGATACCAAGCAGCAGCCCAGAAACGAACCCAAATTCAGGCCCAGCAGACTCAACTCCAAAATGGGTTACCTTGGCCCAACTGAAATACCCACTCACTTAATCGACCTCATCATTTAGGCCCCCACGTTTTGTTCCACAGCAAGTTATTTATTTCATTTGGTCATTTTATTTTCCAGCTATTTTATTTTACTTTATTTTGAAGAAGTCAGTCAGTTAATTGAGAATTCCACAAGTGTAGGAAACGTGGGTGGTAGTGTTGCTGGTAGTTGTTTTCCTTTTTCATAGATATGTACTCGAAAATGGGAAATGAAAAAGGCAGTTTTTGAGTTTCCTAAATTTTATTCTCTGCACACAGGGGATATTTTTCCATTGCTATCCTAATCTTGGCAGGAATTAGGAGGTGATCTTGGAAGGCTAACTTCGATTCTCGTGGTGTGACTGTATCGAGAGATCAGGTTAGTATTTCTGCTCAACGTAGCCCACGGGTGGTGTGACTGTAACTCGCCGGGTCGTTGTATCTGTTGATTTGATTTTTCTCAATTTCGGGTTTTTTTCGATCCAATTGACAAGCTAATTGCTATCATTTGGTATCAGAGCTATGGATACCCGAAGCAGTACTGAGCTGAAGAAAATTCTGGAGATTATGGAAGCCGACAAGAAAGAAATGGCTGACAAAATGCAAACTATGCAGGAACAGATCCACGAGTTGATTGTTTCTCATGGCCATAGTGATGAATCCAGTGGATCAGTGAACAAAGGCAGTTTGGGTGGATGGCATCCAAACGACATTAAGGTCGACATCCCTGAATATGATGGCAAATTGGATCCTGACGAATTTGTCGAGTGGTTGCGAACTGTGGAACGGGTTTTTGATTATAAACAGACCATCGAGGACAACAAGGTCAAGATTGTCGCCCTCAAATTACGTAAGTATGCCTCAACCTGGTGGTCTAATACCTGTTTGAAGCGCGAGAGAACAGGAAAAGAGAAGATTCAAGACTGGCCCAAGATGAAATCGAAGATGAAGCAGAAATTTCTTCCCACGTATTACATCCAGAACAGTTTTTCTCACCTGCACTCCCTGAAGCAAGGAACAGGGACGGCCGAAGAATACTCTCGCGAATTTGAGTACTTGCTGATGAAGTGTGACATCCCAGAAGATGACCCTCAAACTCTTGTTCGGTATTTGGGAGGTCTTGAGCCACGAGTGGCTAATGTTGTTGAACTGCACGCTTACCAAACCCTAGCAGAATTAACCCTACTCGCCCACAAGGTGGACCTGCAGCAACGGGTCAAAGGTAAAATTGAGTCCAGCAGGCCCACTTTCAAGCCCAATACATACCCACGAACCAACCAATCCACAAAGCCCACTACCCCTCAAATCCCTAAACCAACCCCACCTTCTGGCAACACCACTGACGCCCCAAAAGCTCCACGCCGATGTTTCAGATGCCAAGGATTAGGGCACATTGCCTCTGAGTGCCCTAACAAGCGCCTCATCACCTTAGCCGACTTTGAACTTGCCAGCGGTTATGATTTTGGATCCGATTCAACTACAGACCCGATCACCCCTGTCGACGGTGAAGAAGTGGTGACTAGACCTGATGAGGGGTTACAGCTAGTTGTTCGTCGCACCTTAAATACGGCAGCCACTCCAGAAGAAAACCTCCAGCGAGAATCCATCTTTCATACACGTTGTACGATCGCTCAGAGGGTATGTACGGTGATAATTGATGGGGGAAGTTGCACCAACGTTGCTTCCCAGACCCTGGTAACTAAACTAAACCTGCCCACTCAACCCCACCCTTCCCCTTATGTGATTCAATGGCTCAACCAGGGCAAAGGCATACATGTATCCCATCGAATATTACTGAGTTTAAGCATTGGTAAGTCTTACGCTGATGAGTTGTGGTGTGATGTTGTCCCGATGGATGCCTGCCATGTCCTGTTGGGACGCCCTTGGCAGTTTGATCGCCGGGTGATTCATGATGGGTATCGAAACACATATTCTTTCGTGCACAACAACCGTAAAATTGTCCTTACTCCAATAACCCCGTCAGCCTCACCTTCTAAATCTACAACCACTTTAAGCACCCTACTACAATCCGAGCAGCATGAATATCAACTGTCTAAAGAAATTATTTTGTTGGGATTTGATGAAGACGTGGAACAACCCACAACAGAGTTGCCCCCTCTTGTGCAACCTCTGTTGAAATCCTATGAGCAAGTGTTTCCAACAGAGATCCCACCTGGCCTTCCTCCTAAGCGTTCTATCCAACATAAGATTGACTTCGTGCCGGGCTCTGCACTACCTAATAAGCCTGCTTATCGTACTAATCCCCAAGAGACACTTGAAATCCGAAAGCAAGTCGATAAGTTATTGGAAAAGGGGCTTATTCGTGAATCCCTCAGCCCTTGTGCTGTTCCCACTTTGTTGGTACCAAAGAAGAATGGAGAGTGGCGTATGTGCATGGATAGTCGGTCCATCAACAAAATCACCATCAAATACCGTTTCCCCATTCCACGGCTGAACGACTTATTAGATGAGCTACATGGTGCAACCGTGTTTTCAAAAATTGATCTAAGAAGCGGCTATCACCAAATTCGAATATTTGAAGGGGATGAGTGGAAAACAGCTTTCAAGACCAAGGAAGGGCTATACGAGTGGCTGGTCATGCCTTTCGGGCTATCTAACGCCCCTAGCACGTTTATGCGTTTAATGAATCATGTTTTGAAGCCATTCTTGGGAAAATTTTTAGTCGTCTATTTTGACGATATTCTTGTGTACAGTAACACAGCGGAGGAGCATCAATCCCACCTCTTACAACTGTTCAAAGTTCTCGATGCAGAAAAGCTCTACGGGAATTTGGAGAAATGTGAGTTTTTTTCCGAACAAGTCACTTTTCTTGGTTATCTTGTTTCTGGGCAGGGAATACAGGTTGATGAAAAGAAAATCCAAGCCATTCGCGAGTGGCCAGTTCCTCAATCAATTCAGCAAGTTCGCAGTTTTCATGGTCTTGCTTCTTTCTACCGGCGTTTTATAAAAAATTTCAGCACCATTGTGGCTCCAATGACAGAAGTAACCAAGTCCAAGCAGTTTTCTTGGAACCCACAGGCTCAATCCGCTTTTGAGGAACTTAAGAAGCAATTATCCTCCACTCCGGTGTTAGCGCTACCATGTTTCGATGAAGTGTTCGAGGTCGAATGTGATGCCTCTGGGGTGGGAATAGGGGCTGTCTTGTCCCAACTGGGTCGCCCGATTGCCTATTTTAGTGAGAAGCTCAATGACGCAAAAAGGCGATACTCAACGTATGATAAAGAGTTCTACGCTCTCATCAGGGCATTAGAACATTGGCAGCACTATTTGATCTCAAAGGAGTTCATCCTGCACTCCGATCATGAGGCCCTGAAATACATCCAAGGTCAGCATAAATTACAGCCTCGACATGCTAAGTGGGTGGAGTTTTTGCAGGTGTTTACTTTCACCATCAAACACAAGTCGGGTAAGCTCAACAAAGGAGCCGATGCTCTCTCTCGCCGGTACACATTGCTCACAACTCTCCAGCCTAAGATTCTTGGGTTTGAGCTCTTGAAAGATGAGTATACCTTGGATCCTGATTTTGGGAGACTGTATGAAGAATGTCAAACTCATGCCAGGGGCGAATTTCATGTTATAAAGGGGTACTTATTCAAAAGACAGCAACTTTGTATCCCACAGCATAGCATACGGCTTGTGATAATACAGGAGGCTCATGAGGGCGGTTTAGCGGGTCATTTGGGAGCTGATAAAACTGTTCACATCCTCCAAAGTCATTTCTTTTGGCCTAAGATGGGCCGTGATGTTGAGCATTTTATTCGTCGCTGCCTTCCATGTCATCGAGCCAAAAGTCAGTCTTCGCCACACGGTTTATACATGCCCCTGCCGGTACCGGTTGCTCCGTGGGAGGACGTCAGCTTGGATTTTATTACCGGGTTACCTCGTACTCAACACCAAAAGGATTCGGTCATGGTCGTAGTGGACCGTTTCTCTAAGATGGCCCATTTTATCGCCTGCCACACTACCTATGATGCCGTCAAGATAGCCACTCTTTATTTCAAAGAGGTCGTCCGTTTACATGGCGTGCCGAAGACAATGGTTAGTGATCGTGACGTCAAGTTCCTTGGTCACTTTTGGCTAACATTGTGGCGAAAATTAGGCACCAAGCTCAACTTTAGTACATCTAGCCACCCTCAAACCGACGGTCAAACTGAGGTCACCAACCGTACTCTTGGTTCACTACTCCGGGCACTTATTACTAATAACATGAAACAGTGGGAGGATTTACTGCCTCGGGCTGAGTTTGCTTATAATCGGGCCCCTAATAAGACCACCGGCATCAGTCCCTTCATGGTTGTTTATGGTTTAAACCCAGCCACTCCCCTCGACCTGGCTGTTCTCGATACATCTACCAAGTTTAGTAAGAAGCAAGTGATCTAGCAGCCGATATCAAGTCTGTTCACCAGCGTGTTCATGACAGAATCACCAAGAACAATGAACTTCTGAAGTATAAGCGTGATAAGGGCAGAAAACACATCCTGTTCAAACCAGGAGACCTCGTGTGGTTACATTTTCGAAAGGAGCGTTTTCCCTCTAAACGACGTTCTAAGCTGAGTCCCCGATCAGATGGTCCATTCAAAGTTCTTGCCAAAGTGAACGATAATGCTTATAAACTTGATCTCCCTGGTGACTCTGGTGTCTCAGCTACTTTTAACGTAGCGGATCTGCAGCCCTATTTTGACCCTGATGAACCCATTCCCAGTTTGAGGTCAAACTTTTTTGCAGACGGAGAGGATGATAGGCAGATACCAAGCAGCAGCCCAGAAACGAACCCAAATTCAGGCCCAGCAGACTCAACTCCAAAATGGGTTACCTTGGCCCAACTGAAATACCCACTCACTTAATCGACCTCATCATTTAGGCCCCCACGTTTTGTTCCACAGCAAGTTATTTATTTCATTTGGTCATTTTATTTTCCAGCTATTTTATTTTATTTTATTTTGAAGAAGTCAGTCAGTTAATTGAGAATTCCACAAGTGTAGGAAACGTGGGTGGTAGTGTTGCTGGTAGTTGTTTTCCTTTTTCATAGATATGTACTCGAAAATGGGAAATGAAAAAGGCAGTTTTTGAGTTTCCTAAATTTTATTCTCTGCACACAGGGGATATTTTTCCATTGCTATCCTAATCTTGGCAGGAATTAGGAGGTGATCTTGGAAGGCTAACTTCGATTCTCGTGGTGTGACTGTATCGAGAGATCAGGTTAGTATTTCTGCTCAACGTAGCCCACGGGTGGTGTGACTGTAACTCGCCGGGTCGTTGTATCTGTTGATTTGATTTTTCTCAATTTCGGGTTTTTTTCGATCCAATTGACAAGCTAATTGCTATCAATGTGTGTCCTTGGATTTTATTTTTACATGATTAAATCTCTTGGCTTTAGCGAGAATATAGTGTCATATCTAGTGAGAATATAGGTACTCGAAAAACCCTATAGACTTCCGCTGCATTTGCACATATGTCCTTTGATTTTATTTTTACATGATTAAATCGTTTGTGGAAACTCGATGAAAAAGTTCTGACCTTATATTCAACAAATGTCCTTTTCTGCATGATTGAGTCCCTAAACTTATAAAAACACAACTAATGTGTCCTTTTGCATAATCAAGTCCCTACACATTACATGAAGAGCCTTTTCACTAGTCTTTTATAAGTTTAGGGACTTATTTATGCAAAAAAATAGTCCAGGGACTCATGCGCAAATCCAATGGAAGTCCATAGGGTTTATTAAACATTTTCCTGAGAATAGAGCATGAAATATGCATACCACTACAACAAAGTTGTCTCTAAGTGATTCCTCCTCTAGCTCTTCAAAGTAATGCTTAAATACCTGTCACCAAAAACAAGAAGAATTTGACAAATAAATCTCTTATGCCTTGTGAAGGTAATCATACAGTTTTCGGATGAATAAAAGATTTTCTTGGGGATTTTGTGAGATGGGGAGCAAACTTAGGAGCTTAATATTACTTCAACTATTTCTTTAAAACTAACATAGTAACATTAAAAAATGTTAGAAAAGTTTCTGGGACGAAGTGTGACTATATATTTCATAATTTACAAACATACACATGAAAGTTATTTCATTCAATCTCCAAACAGTGCTTACATCAACAACTCGGTGTAGAAACAGGAGAAGGCTAGCAGCGTTACAGTTCTGCCTCGATGCAGTCATTAGATATACATTGTTGTGTTGTACAAACATGTAGGTAACACCGTTATCATATACAACAGGATCTTGAGAATCTTGATCGCCCTGAGGTTCATCAACACACCATAAACAAATTAAATATACACATTTGCATGCATACAATTAAAAAACAATATTCAACATCAATAAGCATGGATGATCACTTGAATATCAGTATTTCAAAGTTCAAACAACAATTATCCAGGTCAAGCTGAATTAACACGGTTCGAATACAGCTTCAACTTAAATCTAACCGATCCAGATCAAACAATCATTTACAATTCCTGAATTCCTTTAGCTATTACTACACAATATAATAAAAGAAATGCAGAAACATACAATCAAACAGATATGTTTTCGATCTAATTCCGTAACCTGCTAAATAAGCATAGTTTAACCTAACAATGAGAACAACTTGCTTTAACAGACCTGCTATACAAATTACGAGCTTAATACTTCCTAAACATGATAAATGAATTTCGAATCCATCAAATCACAGCAGAGAGATCGAATTAACAAAAAAAAAAAGTTTAACCTCTTTTTCTATGAGTTTAGTGAAGAAACGCTCGGCCTGAACTGCGGAGACATCGCCACGGAAGTCGCGCCACACCAGAACACGGCCTTTGATGTCGAGAAGGAACAGCGCAGAGGCCGCCCCTGCCATGAATTACTCGAAACGATGGATCAGATCCGTACCGTACGATGTGTGAAATTACTTTCGATTTTAGATCTGATTTCTGATCGATCTACCGCCAAATCAACGAATCTTCCTGCAGCTGAATGAGGCGTTACTCGTGTACTGAAATCGGTAAAATTGAAGCGTGATTTGGAGATGCGAATGTGTAGTTTCTGTTGAAAATTGGAAGTGAAGGCTGAGGAGCACTGGTTATTGAGTCGACCCCCTCTCGCTGCGGTTAACAGGCTTGCAGCGGGCTGCCATATGCGTACCCGTGTGAAGCCCATCAACAGCCCATTATACAAACATTGAAAAAAAAGAAAAAGTAAAATGTTATTTTCATTCAAAAAGTTTACTTTTTGTAATGTATTTTGTAGTTTATAAAATTTATCATTTTTATTTAATCAGTTAACTTCGTTTGTATTTTAACATTAAATAATAGGTATTTAAATCTTTTTATGTATTTTTTTATTTGTCAGCATTTTAAACTATTAATTATTCCCCCACACACAATCTAAACCATGTTTTAGTTTGGTTGTTAAATGGGGCAAATACGATCGTAATTTAAGAGGGATCCAGACTTTGGGAAACCAGGATTCAATTATGATCGAATTTGAAGGGTTGTTGACTGGAGCAGATACGATCGTAATTTAAGAAGATGATAGCTATATGGACGATCGTAATTCAATAATATGATGGCCGCATGGATAATCGCAATAGGGAAATCAGGGTTAATACGGTTTAAGGGGATTGAGAGAATAATTAAGGGTTTAAAATACTTATAAAATAAAGAAATATATAAAAAGACCTAAATACCCCTCCCCCCTCATGTTTAACGTTAAAATATGGATGGAGTTAACTGACTGAATAAAAATGACAATCCTTCTAAACGACAAGTATATACAAGAGAAAATAAACTTTTTAGATGAAACTGACAAAAATGTGACTAAACCGCAAGGACGAAAATGACGGTTTATTCATAAATAAAAGGTGAATATAAAAATGTTGTAGAAAGAAATGAAAACAAATTTAAGGGAAAAGTAAATTAAACAGGGTAGTCAATTTACAATTACACTTGGTGAATCATAAATTTATAAGGATACAATTCGGTTGTTTGTTTTTATTTCAAGTTAGCTACAAACATCAACAAACTTGTTTCGGTGGTCGTGTGATTAATCAGTATATGAATGACGTATATGTAACACGTTTGTAGGCTAAAGATAATAGGAGAAAGAGGCTTTCAAGTCGACCAAAATGAGAAGTATTAGTATCATGGTGTTGTCCTCCCTTATACACGAGAGGGGACAACGAGTTATGTCAAAGCCATGGGCCTAATATATGTGGCCTAAAGTAGTAGCTCAGATACTACAAGTTTCAACAAGTATAGTTAGACATCGTTTTGGCTACCTTATGTTAGACTGACATTGTTTGTTGAATTTACTTCTTATTTTTTGTTGTTTCATCTTTGTCGGATGTACGAGAACGTAGAGTTTCTTACGAATGGTAAGAGTTGTTTGACTTCTGTGTAGACATATGTTTAGATGAAACATAGACACAATATATCACATGTCACAACGCTCGCGGATAATAAAGAGGTGAACCTTGAATAAGCGAGACTACTAGGGTATCGAAACCAGGGGTGTTAAAAATATCCGAATCCGAATTATCCGAAAATTCGGATATTCGAAATTCGTATATCCGAATTTTCGGATTCGGATAGCATTTTTTGAAAATTTCGGATAATTTGGATATCTGATATCCGAAATATTAAATAATAAAAAAAATAAAATTAGATATTGTTTCCTATAAAATGTTATAAATACAACATATATGATATATATGGTTTTTATGCTACGTGTTTCGCTTTCTTTATCAAAAAAAAGAATTAAAACATATCCGCGTAGTAATTTTGTAAATGACTCAATTTAATGTTTTTTTAATTATTTCATAAAGATGATGTTTATTTAATATATATTTTATATATTTAGATTTTATGTTATGTGTTTAGTTTTGTTATTTTTTTAAACAACTAAATCATATTCGTATCGTAAACAAAAATCAAGTTTTTTTGGCAAAACCCGGTTCAACTCGGGTTTTTTTAATACCCGGACTTGAACCCAAACTACCCGGTTTGAAAAAAGGAAAACAAAATGTAGGTATTATTACCAAAAAAATGCAGGTATAGTTGGAAAAAGGAAAAAAACTAAAAAAAAACATATATCCATTTCACTATCAAAAAATTTCGGATATCCGAAATTCAGATATCCGATTTTGAACACCCGTAATCAAAACCCTTTATTGCTCAAAAGCTATTTGACTTATAAGGCATTGAGACCCAATTAGGTCACAAGAGACTCACGTAGCTGAGACATACAGTCACAATCGAGTTAGACTTCATGTATCATCAAACCCTCTATAGCGTTTGAGGTAGGGATGTTTAAAAACCGTTAAAATCAGGTCAGGTGGCCGATTAAGTGGGGTTGAGTGTAATACAGTTCAGTTATGGTTTACGATTCCCAAAATTGGGTTTAACGGTTCGCCCGATGGTTCGCGGCTTGGGGCTAGTCATGTAAATTGGACCGACCGAGAAAATAATATACACATTTTCAAAATAAAATTATATGCATAACAATTATTATTGTTATTGTTATTATTATTTTATATTATATACATACAAACAACAATAATAATAACAATAATGGCTTGTGAGGTACCCGTTACTAAATACCAATATGGGTTCACAAGTATCGGGTATACATGTTTATTGTTTTACGTGGTTACATATTATCCGTTGGGATGCTCATTACATGAAATTCGATCTTAAACTCAACTAAAATATCAAATTAAAATATAAAATACACAACTACATTTATAATAATTCTATACTTTTAACAATTTTAAGTTTTAAACAACTTGAACATACCATTTAACATACTTTTTAAGATTATATAAAATACTAATTTATTTGATTTTCCTGCGGGTAAGTGGACTCGGGTAATTAGGTTTTCTTTTGAAACTAATACCATACCTAGTCCCACACCTGAATACATGTCTCAAATATTTTGGGTTTCAGGGTTTCCCGTCATGTTGGGTTAACTTATCGAAAAAGGTTCACAAAAAAATATAATATATGAAGATTTTCATAAATATGTAAAAACTTGGTAAGGAAAAAGGGGCAAATCGGTCTTTGACTTAGCTCCTGCATTTGCGTAATGATCTGATGTACCAGCCTTACCCTAGAATAAGTAAGAAAATTAAGTATAATTTTTAGATAAATTAGATGGACAAAAAAGCCTTTTGGTTTGAAATGAGTATTTTAATGAACAAGTTAGTTAAACACTCAATATATTATATTATATGTTTTTTTCCTTTCTTATTTTTCAAGTTCGGGAACACAACATGCAAGCTGCTAAAAGGCCATCGATTTATTTAGGAGTGTGTATGAGTTGGTTTTGGTTTTGGGTTTTTTAAAACCGTTTGATTTTGGTTTTTCGGTTTTAAAACCAATTATGTTTGAATTTTTTTAGGGTAAAAGAAAAATAGCCGAAAATAATGAACTTGAGTTTGAAATTTTAGACCTAAATTTTTTTAGACTATAAAAATTATTAGTTTTTAAAAAAAATACTCAACATAAAAAATAAACATTATCAGGGACGGCCCTGGGGTAGGCCAAGCCAGGCCGACGGCCAGGGCCCTTTTTTTCAGGGGCCTAAAATTTTTACGGGGCCTGTATATATATATTTTTTTATAAAATTTTAAATAGCGGTTTTATATTTGGTCCTTTTTATACAAACTTAAAAATATATTAGGCCCTTTTAATTTTTATATTAGTTGGTCCCTTTTAATTTTCATAATAGTTGTGCACTTTTAATCTTTATAGTGGTTGAACATATTTAAACTTAAAACCCAATATCAATGGTTGAACATTTTTAATCTTTATAATGGTTGGACCTATTTACTAAACCACATTTTGTATGGTCGGTGAGCCTCCCATCGCTGGCCACGTGGCTCATTACTATTGTTCCGGTCAAATTTTTTTTTCTTTTTCTGCAAAGCATTAATGCTTAAATATTTTAATTCTCATATTAAAACAAAAGATTGTGTTAGATAAGTTGGTAAGTGCTATGATATTGAAGTTGGAGGTCACTGTTTCCATCCCCTTCCCATGCCCATTTTTTTTCCTTTTGACTTTATTCTATTAAATTACTTTTTTAAAATTCTTAAATGTCACCTCCCAATCGACGGCGGAATCATCGGGGCGGGACATGTAGACTGTTCATGAGCTCAAGGTTGACTAAATTGTAATATGTTAAATCCATTTCCATTCAAACAAACATAAATCAAGTTCCAAGTACATACTGAAATACAATTTGTTTTTGAATTAAGATTAACTAGGTCCAAAGCCTATGTGTAGCATGTCTTGATCAAACTCACATGAAAGCACCTAAAACATGAATAAAATAAGGTCAACTAAAAAGTTGGTGAGTATAACACAGGTTTGTATATAGATAGCATATAGTTTGTAAAACAAATCCTTACATAACATGATAAATAAGGCATTTATGGGGAGCAGCTATTGTGTAACCAAGTACAATCAAACCTTTGTAACTAGCATGCAAAATTGTGTTGTCGGTATCAATCACCCCAATCTGGGTGGGTTTGTCAGACTCAATAGATCTATCATTGAAAACCGTCGGCTTGAATAGTTAATGATTGCACATAATCGCATATAAAAGTTAGCACACATAGCACTCGGGCATAAAACTCAAATTTGTACACATGAATGTAAATAGGATTTGTACTTGTGTTGTTTGTGTAAATGTAAACATGTAATTTGAATAGTGTTCATGTTTCACCCCAAAAATGTAAAAGAGTAAAAGGGGCTATGTATACTCACCTGTATCAAAGATGTTGCTAGCACAAATGTCTAGGTAGTAAAGTGATTCTTGTAATTCACAAAGTTAACCTAGAGTGTAATGTATATGAATCTAGGTTAATAATATGCACAATAGTCTATGGCCAAGTCTAGGGTTACAATGGATGTGTGTACAAAGGGGTTTGAGTTGTAGTTTGAAATGAAGTGTGTAGGTGATTGTGGTTTGTACTTGCTTGAGTGATTTATAAAATGAAAAGTTGCAATGGATGATTTTAAAATAAATAATTTAGGGTTTGGGTTTAAATAACTAAATAAATCAAATATTTGATATTTATTTATTTAGTTAGAAAAATAATGTGTGAATATAAATTAAATAAGTAACTTTTACCTTATTTCTTTATTTATATAAAAAAAATGTGTAAATAGTATTGATGTATAAAATTAATACTAAATATACGTTTAGCTTTTTAGTGTAGATTATAAATAATAAATAAATTTATATTTATTTATCATTAAAAATAAGTATTTGATCTTTAAATAAAGTCGATAAAAAAATGCTTTAATATGGGAATTAATTTAAATATTTAGGTTTTTTTTTTTTTTTTTTAAAAAAAAAAATTTAATATTCAAGTTTAACAATTAAATTTGTAATAAAACTGAATATATATTGAAAATTAATAATTCTAACTTTATTCTGTTACAAATATTGTAAGGTTTATAAAATAAATTTTTATAAATTAAATTGTTGAAAGAAAACGATTTTTAAAAATTTAACACATCACCCCGTTCGAACCCGGGTGGGTTCTGTGTATGGGTTGCGCTCCACCACTGGACCAGCGGCAGATAACGTTAATGGGGTTGGTTATAAATGGGATTTAACCCGTTACTGAAAAGGGCCTGGTCTGGTTATATGGTTCGCGCAAAACGGCCGGACACTGTGGGTTTCGAACCCACGCCATCTGGTCCGATGGTGCAAGGTCTTAGCCAGTCGGACCAGATGGTTTCGCTGGTCTAGTATGGGATCTAAAGATATAAAAACAATTATTAGATTAAGAATGGTTCCCAAATTCGAATACGATTAACCGGCCAAGAACCCTAATCCAAATTGATTTCGATAGTTAATGATAACTCGAATTGATAAGGGGCTATTGACAAGGGCCCATTTACGAATTGAATGACATAAAGTTTACCTGGTTTGGGTGCGTATTGAGTGAAAACGACTGATATGAAATCCCGGCTGCTCGTGGTGCTCGACAGAGTCCAAGAGTTGTAATGCAGATTTATTTAGGTTTGAGGGAGTTTGTACGGGTCTGTGCGAAGGTGAGGGAGTGGTTTAATTGGATTGATTTCATCCCAATTACGTGATTTGATTTTTGAATTGACCGTAACAGCCGTAGGAGGCGGATTACGCGATAAATTGATAAACTGGGGATGAATTGGATCAAGTTAAGGTACTGGATACGTGTGGGATTGATTTGCGCGTGATTTGCGGCTTCAACGCGTTCAATTCCTTTGATTGGAGATCAGATTTGAACGCGGTTTGACCGTGAAAGGTCAATTCCATTTGAATTGACTTGAATTTCGAAATTGACCGCTCAAAGATTGGATTGAAATGTTAATTGGGTTCGGTTATGGTCGATAATCCCTCTGGGATTCAAGGCAAGTCCGAATCCGTCAGGCCTTGATCGAATTCGATCCTGATTTGGGTTGTTTGAGTTTTAGAAGGTCAAAATTGATCAAAGATATTGAATGGGTTAAAAATTGAGATTAAAGGGTTCAAATTCAAGGGTGGGGATTCATAGTTGGGGGTTCAAATGTCTAAGGAGGTTCAAGGTATTACCATGCGGTTCAAAACCAATTTATTTGGTTTAAAAAAATCTATTTTTTTTTAAAAGGTCTAATTGTTATTATTTATAAAGAGGTTAAATTTTATTTTAATAAAATTTCAAATTGTATAAATGGCTCATTTAATAAAATGTATGTGTATTTATATAAAATTTGGTTATTTTATCTTTCATAAACTTTATAAAAATTAACAATATATTTAAAAATGTCAAATATGAAATTATATTTGCATAAAATCGTTTATAAGTAAAGTTTTATACATATAGAGATACATCTGTATATAAATATACAAAACAGGTGTTGAAGAAATATATATGTAAACGCAAGGTTTTAATGGTTGAAACGAATATTAATTTATCTAGCGATTTATATGTCAAAAAGTGCTTGAATAAATACATGATTTAAAAATAGTGTTATTATTGAAATAAATAAGGTAAAATAGAGCCGGAAAGTCATGGATGTTACAGTCTCCCCATGTTAAAGAAATTTCGTCCCGAAATTTAACTAGTGGAGACTACTGAATCAGGAAGTAAGTGAGTTTGAGTTTGGATTGTTGGTTTGAGGAGTATAATGATCGAAAAGATTTAGGTTGGATTCTCAAAGTCAGCTTAAGTCATCATGTCAGGCCCAGATGGTGGTAGTGGATTTAGTTTGAAGAGGGTTAAGGGGATAAGCTGTTGAATAATGATTTGGATTCTAATTGTGAAACACATTACTTGGAATGGGTTTGATGGGAGCTTGATAATTAGGGTTTGTTTAGGATGTAGTCTAATATGCTCAAAATTGTCAGTATTTCACAAACATTGGTCAAGGTCAGAATATCATAAAACTTCTCGTGATACGAACAACGCTACTACTGACAACATGACAGGAACACTTATATATAGGAAGTACCAGCGGCGTATCCACCATGCCCTTGTCATATCACATTAGTTTCGTTGTTATATATCATGATAGGTTTTAGGTCATAACACACGACAGAATTCTCTATGTTTTCCATGCACTGATTTTTATAATTCCGTGTGCACCCGTAATTACTCAAATCATCGCATGGTCCGTATAGATCATTCCGTTGTGTGCGGGTCAAAAGGTGGCACAAATTCACTTAGTTCATGTATGTTGTTTTCACATATGAGTTGCTAATGAGTAACTATATCCTTAAATAGGCAAGTCAGTTAGCAACTAAAGGGTGATAAAGTAGTGTTACCTAGGGCCCCATAGTTTACTCGTGTTTGAACAAGAATACGTCAAACCCCGAGTTGTTTCAATGTGTTAGGATTTTCAAGTTTGGTGAACAAGGTGTATGACCATACTTCATGTATATGGTGATCAATCAATTGCAACAATTGTAAGCAACTTAGTTTCATGTATAATGTAAACACACAAGTTTCATGTATCATCTAGTGTCATGTAAGCTGTAATCAATATAGGTTTCACGTGTAATGTGAGCATCTTGTCATCATGTATTATGTAAAACACTAGTAATGTCACCAATGTGGTATCATGTGTATTGTAAGAAATGAATTTCATGTATTGCGTTAAGACCTAGTATCATGTATTTTGGTAACCCAATAATCTTTGATGTGTAATGTAAGTAATGTAGTATCGTGTACTTTGTAACCAAATAAGTTTCATGTTTAATATGGTCCATCAAGTATTGTATATAAAACAATCAATTGTTATGCACCATGTATATTGCAAACAACTAAGTCCCATGTATCATGTGTTCAAGCCAGTAGCATGTGTATTGCAAATAAACAGGTTTCATGGGTTATGGGATCAATCCAGTAAATTGTGATTTGCACCTAAACTAGTTTCGTGTATTATGTGATTTTGCTGTGTATCTTGTGAACGTGCATACATAAGTTATTGAATTTCGTTTGTGACATATACTAACGAGTTTTGCATGTGATCGAGCGTTGCAAAGAAGCGTGTTGTTTGGTGTTTAAGTAAAATGTGGTGGTTAGGTTCTATCTTGTTGAGGTTTTTAGGGATGGTTGATGTCTAAGCAGTATGGATCGTATCTTGAAGCGGCAAGTGAAAGGTAACGAGGAGGTTCTGAAAACACTAAGGGAAATGTGTTTACCAATAATTGATCTTTGTTTGAAAATAGGAAATTGTAAATCGTTCTTGGTCGTAGATATATAAAGTAATGAAAACTTTTGAGTTAAATAATCTAATAAATAGATAATTTATAGGAAAATCATTTAATTTAAAATTTTAATTATTAATAAGAGAAATATTTTTAAGAGGAATTATTGGCTAAACCAGTAGTCGTATATTAATCTAGCCAGTGCTTAGAAATAATTACTTTAAAGAGGAAAAATCGTAATTATTTATCAATTCGAAGTAATATATATATATTATTATTATTTTTTTTATATAAAATCGGTTGTATTAACTTTCCTTATCAGGTGGAAAGTTTTATGGAAAATTTGTGTTTTTGATACTATCTAAAAGTTTGATAAACATTCTGTTTGAACAAGATAACGAGGTTTTGTTTAAATCGAACAATAGGATGATTTGTTTATGAAGGAGATTGTTGGTAGTGTACTAAATCGTATTGAATGAAGAAGGTGATACTTGAGAAATTTTGATGAAAATACGATGGGTGTAATTCACACTCAACGGGTCAAATCAATTAATAATAACTTCAGAGTTGAAATATATATAAAATTGATTGAATGTTGAAATGTTAAACATTACTCAAAACATAAGGAAATGGTTCTCAAACAGAAGATTTTAAAGACAATAAATAGAAATTTCTCCTAACGTCTCTGGTAGCTTTCCACTAGGAAGAAGATAATCACCAAGATGAGCACCGCTATGGTCACTCGAGTAGCTGATCTGGCTTCAGCTCTAGCTGTCTCCGTGCGATTCTCAAGCATTCCTTTTTCAAGGCTGGAAATTAACTCCTTTTGGTACCCTAATTGGTTCGCTAGGCTATCCATTCTTTGTACTTGCAAGTCATGCATTACTCCTTGCTCCATCCTTTGTCTCTCAAATTCTGAGGTCCTTACATATTGGTGAATGTCATTGGTTGGAAATCCCATAACGCCAGTGGATGTCGTGGTATGTCTTACCCAAGGGTTAGGATGGTACGGGTCGGGCACTAGATATGGGTCTCTTAGTGAGAGTGGTAGCTGATTGTGGGGATGAGGTGTCTGATACGGGTTTCTGGGCGCGGGTGATCTAGGTGTTCGAAGTCTCGGGCCGGTGTTCCTAATCCAGTCTGCCCTTACATCAAACCTCGGCCTAGCAGTTGGGGGTGTTGGTGACCAATACACGGGTGTCCCGATGTCTTCTTCCCAATCGGGCTCTGTTCCAGGACGGTAAACCGGGGAGGAAGGAGAGTAGGAGTCCATGTCTAGCAGAAAACAATAAAAAGGTTGTAAGTGATAATGAAATTTTAAGTGTTAGACATGGGAGTTCTCATAAGTTTAGAGTTTGACTAGTCATAACACCGAACTTTCACAATAGTATTTTAGAAATACACTTGACCTATAAGCAATGCATCCTTGAGGAGAATTCCCAAGAAAGAGGGGTGGGTCACTAGGACACACTTAAGTACCCTGTCTTTCCTTAGTCAGAATCCCTCATGGGCCTACACACTCTTCCAGCCATCGTATATTAATAACACCATTGTTGGGCTCCTGGTCATGATGAGAATTGTTGTGTACTGGGCTTTAAGGCTCGAAAGTGAGGTTTATTTATTGCAGCGGGCTTCTTTTTCTTGGAGGGTAAGTGGGCTTCTTAGTTTATTGTTAATGGATATTAGGCCCAATAGTTTAGATTTAGATCACAAGAGGTGGTGACATTATATGTGTGAGTTTAAGGGTGCATGAAAAACTAAGTGTGTATAAGTGTGTGTTAAAACTTAGGATAACACTTAAATGAATCAAATAGGCAGTGTGTAGATAGAAATGAACATAAGCACAAAAGTTAGTAAGTAGTGTGACACATGGACTATTTAAGTATTGTATCATATAGTGTAATTACTTATGATAGTATGTAGGAATATTCACACAAGAAGAAATCATGTAGCATGTAGTAGCATGGCATTGTATGGGTGTCCTAAGGTTATAGTCTAGGCCAAAAGTGTCTAATAACCTAATTCCCTATAACCAAGGCTCTGATACCAATCTGTCACCTCCCAACCGACGGCGGAATCATCGGGGCGGGACATGTAGACTGTTCATGAGCTCAAGGTTGACTAAATTGTAATATGTTAAATCCATTTCCATTCAAACAAACATGAATCAAGTTCCAAGTACATACTGAAATACAATTTGTTTTTGAATTAAGATTAACTAGGTCCAAAGCCTATGTGTAGCATGTCTTGATCAAACTCATATGAAAGCACCTAAAACATGAATAAAATAAGGTCAACTAAAAAGTTGGTGAGTATAACACATGTTTGTATATAGATAGCATATAGTTTGTAAAACAAATCCTTACACAACATGATAAATAAGGCATTTATGGGGAGCAGCTATTGTGTAACCAAGTACAATCAAACCTTTGTAACTAGCATGCAAAATTGTGTTGTCGGTATCAATCACCCCAATCTTGGTGGGTTTGTTAGACTCAATAGATCTATCATTGAAAACCGTCGGCTTGAATAGTTAATGATTGCACATAATCGCATATAAAAGTTAGCACACATAGCACTCGGGCATAAAGCTCAAATTTGTACACATGAATGTAAATAGGATTTGTACTTGTGTTGTTTGTGTAAATGTAAACATGTAATTTGAATAGTGTTCATGTTTCACCCCAAAAATGTAAAAGAGTAAAAGGGGCTATGTATACTCACCTGTATCAAAGATGTTGCTAGCACAAATGTCTAGGTAGTAAAGTGATTCTTGTAATTCACAACGTTAACCTAGAGTGTAATGTATATGAATCTAGGTTAATAATATGCACAATAGTCTATGGCCAAGTCTAGGGTTACAATGGATGTGTGTACAAAGGGGTTTGAGTTGTAGTTTGAAATGAAGTGTGTAGGTGATTGTGGTTTGTACTTGCTTGAGTGATTTATAAAATGAAAAGTTGTAATGGATGATTTTAAAATAAATAATTTAGGGTTTGGGTTTAAATAACTAAATAAATCAAATATTTGATATTTATTTATTTAGTTAGAAAAATAATGTGTGAATATAAATTAAATAAGTAACTTTTACCTTATTTCTTTATTTATATAAAAAAAAATGTGTAAATAGTATTGATGTATAAAATTAATACTAAATATACGTTTAGCTTTTTAGTGTAGATTATAAATAATAAATAAATTTATATTTATTTATCATTAAAAATAAGTATTTGATCTTTAAATAAAGTCGATAAAAAAATGCTTTAATATGGGAATTAATTTAAATATTTAGGTTTTTTTGTTTTTTTTTTTTTAAAAAAAAATTTAATATTCAAGTTTAACAATTAAATTTGTAATAAAACTGAATATATATTGAAAATTAATAATTCTAACTTTATTCTGTTACAAATATTGTAAGGTTTATAAAATAAATTTTTATAAATTAAATTGTTGAAAGAAAACGATTTTTAAAAATTTAACACATCACCTCGTTCGAACCCGGGTGGGTTCTGTGTATGGGTTGCGCTCCACCACTGGACCAGCGGCAGATAACGTTAATGGGGTTGGTTATAAATGGGATTTAACCCGTTACTGAAAAGGGCCTGGTCTGGTTATATGGTTCGCGCAAAACGGCCGGACACTGTGGGTTTCGAACCCACGCCATCTGGTCCGATGGTGCAAGGTCTTAGCCAGTCGGACCAGATGGTTTCGCTGGTCTAGTATGGGATCTAAAGATATAAAAACAATTATTAGATTAAGAATGGTTCCCAAATTCGAATACGATTAACCGGCCAAGAACCCTAATCCAAATTGATTTCGATAGTTAATGATAACTCGAATTGATAAGGGGCTATTGACAAGGGCTCATTTACGAACTGAATGACATAAAGTTTACCTGGTTTGGGTGCGTATCGAGTGAGAACGACTGATATGAAATCCCGGCTGCTCGTGGTGCTCGACAGAGTCCAAGAGTTGTAATGCAGATTTATTTAGGTTTGAGGGAGTTTGTACGGGTCTGTGCGAAGGTGAGGGAGTGGTTTAATTGGATTGATTTCATCCCAATTACGTGATTTGATTTTTTAATTGACCGTAACAGCCGTAGGAGGCGGATTACGCGATAAATTGATAAACTAGGGATGAATTGGATCAAGTTAAGGTACTGGATACGTGTGGGATTGATTTGCGCGTGATTTGCGGCTTCAACGCGTTCAATTCCTTTGATTGGAGATCAGATTTGAACGCGGTTTGACCGTGAAAGGTCAATTCCATTTGAATTGACTTGAATTTCAAAATTGACCGCTCAAAGATTGGATTGAAATGTTAATTGGGTTCGGTTATGGTCGATAATCCCTCTGGGATTCAAGGCAAGTCCGAATCCGTCAGGCCTTGATCGAATTTGATCCTGATTTGGGTTGTTTGACTTTTCGAAGGTCAAAATTGATCAAAGATATTGAATGGGTTAAAAATTGAGATTAAAGGGTTCAAATTCAAGGGTGGGGGTTCATAGTTGGGGGTTCAAATGTCTAAGGAGGTTCAAGGTATTACCATGCGGTTCAAAACCAATTTATTTGGTTTAAAAAAATCTATTTTTTTTAAAAGGTCTAATTACCAACTTATTTAAATCCCATGGGGATGAATAGTAGGTACAGGGATTTACAATTTCGAAAGCACAATGTACAACTGGATCTTTGAGCCACGCATCCTCTTTGCCTTCATTTTCATCTGCAAAAGAGAGATCAGAGAGAGAGGGTTAGGTTGGTTCATCGGCTCCTGATGATGGTGTGGGGAAACCGTCACAACCGAACGCCCGCTCGCCGCTGGCCAGGCTTCGTCACGATCGGCCATCGCCTCCAGGTTTAGTTGTCGCCTTTGCGGAACCCTAGGTGGCGGTGGTGGTTGCTCTGTGGTTATGGTCTTTGCCCAAACTGGTTGTGCGTTTGGTTGCCTTCGATTTGATGGGCAGTTTGGGTGGATATGTTTTCCCATTCGCTAAACCCTGGCAGCCGGTGGTGTGGTGGCCGGAACCCTAGGCGATGGTAGTGTGGTGGCTCCATGGCTTTGTTCGCCCAGTTCATTGTCTCTCTACCTGTCTCTGTTTTCTCTTTTGAGTTGCAGCACCCGAGTAAACCTTTGATTTTATTTCTCGCTTTGTTTCATGTTTCGATGCCGTTCGCGGCTGCTAGGGTTACGCTTTTAGGCCTTTGATTCTTATTTTGCTTACTTTGTTTCGTGTTTCGTTCCCATTCTTGGGTGCTAGGGTTACGGTTTTACAACACTCTCGATTTGGGGATTCATGTCGAGGAGAGGCTATGATGACTGTCGTGAAAATCTTTGTTTGGCGTGGCAGAATCGAGGACGGCAAGTAGGCGTGTCTCTGCTTGCAACCTCTATTGCAGCCATGGCTTGAGCATGGTGTCTCTGCTTACTTTGTTTTTCTGGCTTCAGCATGGTGTTTGACTGTTTGTTTTACGATCGTATGCTTTCTCGCACCATACCAGCGCATCAGCCCTTATGTACAACTGAATCTTTGAGCCACGCATCCTCTTTGCCTTCATTTTCTTTTGCAAAAGAGAGATCAGAGAGAGAGGGTTAGGTTGGTTCATCGGCTCCTGATGATGGTGTGGGGAAACCGTCACAACCGAACGCCCACTCGCCGCTGGCCAGGCTTCGTCACGATCGGCCATCGCCGCCAGGTTTAGTTGTCGCCTTTGCGGAACCCTAGGTGGCGGTGGCGGTTGCTCTGTGGTTATGGTCTTTGCCCAAACTGGTTGTGCGTTTGGTTGCCTTCGATTTGATGGGCAGTTTGGGTGGATATGTTTTCCCATTCGCTAAACCCTGGCAGCCGGTGGTGTGGTGGCCGGAACCCTAGGCGATGGTAGTGTGGTGGCTCCATGGCTTTGTTCGCCCAGTTCGTTGTCTCTCTACCTGTCTCTGTTTTCTCTTTTGAGTTGCAGCACCCGGGTAAACCTTTGATTTTATTTCTCGCTTTGTTTCATGTTTCGATGCCGTTCGCGGCTGCTAGGGTTACGCTTTTAGGCCTTTGATTCTTATTTTTCTTACTTTGTTTCGTGTTTCGTTCCCATTCTTGGGTGCTAGGGTTACGGTTTTACAACACTCTCGATTTGGGGATTCATGTCGAGGAGAGGCTATGATGACTGTCGTGAAAATCTTTGTTTGGCGTGGCAGAATCGAGGACGGCAAGTAGGCGTGTCTCTGCTTGCAACCTCTATTGCAGCCATGGCTTGAGCATGGTGTCTCTGCTTACTTTGTTTTTCTGGCTTCAGCATGGTGTTTGACTGTTTGTTTTACGATCGTATGCTTTCTCGCACCATACCAGCGCATCAGCCCTTACAGGTATGTCTAATGGAAACCAGCAAGACTAACCGCTCATTTTGTTCTGTAAATTTGAATAAATGGTAAAAAGCTTTAGTCAACTACAGACTACTAATCTGCTTACTGTTTTTTTGAAATAACCAGGTTTGAATGTCGGGTTTGGAGGAGCCTCTTGGTTTGGACAGGTTGCCAAGCTTAAGCACCATTGATTTAATTGAGCAGTGAGAGGACAATTGTTCTTCTTTGTCGATAGAAGGCAATGATGACTAAAGTCAACATTCGCGTGTAGGCGTGGCAAGATTGGAGGCTGTCAGGTTGGGTTCCCCACTTGCAACCTCCGTTGCAGCCACTCGCAGTCTAATTGACAGATCTGAGCCTTCATAGCCTTCGCTTGCGACATGGGTGTTATTACTTTAAAAGAGGTTGAATTTTAGTTTTGGTTATCAGTATATTGTATGAAGTAATTTTGTTATGGTTCAGTTAAAGATCAGCCATGGCTACTGATAGAACTTATTCTAGAAATTGGTAATTATAGACACATGATATCTTATTTGATGCATAGTTAACTTTCTTCAATTTTATTGATGTTTCCTTTGGATTTCCTGAGGTGTCTTATTTTACGCATCGCTGCTTCCATTTTGTAACGCATCTTAACGGTTCAACACAATTCATAATAGATTGTGCATTCAAATATAGATCTTCCATGATAATTCATCACACTGACACACTATTGGGATTTAAATTGATGATATTTCTTATAAAGTAATTATCAATGGTATAGTGCAAAAGATTGATACTTTATTTATTGTTTTCAGGCCCTTAAGTAGAACAGGAACTAAAGAGAAGAAAATAACAAACTGTAGAAATAAAGGAGCTAACCTAATGACTCTTTAAAACTAAACAGAAACAGACGGTAACACCGACGACCGATATTCACGAATCGTCAGTTACTCTACAGGTACACAGTTTGTCATTGTATATTGTAAATCTGCTTCTATCATGATTAAGAATTTTAATTAAGTTTAGTGTGTTTTTTAGCAGTGAGCTTCATGATTTGAGCAAATGGTGTGGATTAAATGTAGACGTGTTTTAAGTATTGGTTCTTGATCATTTACTTTTTTATTTTGTCTAAAATCCTAAAAGTATGTATTTTCCCTTATTTAAAAGTTACCATGTAATACTATTTTAAGCATTTTTGTTAATTATGTCATAAATACTAGACATTTTGTTTTGGGGTATTTAAATGTGTGGTGCTGGTGCATATAATCATTTCTTCTGATGTTTGTAAGAAAAAAAAAGACAAATATGAATAAAATCATATGTCATCAAGTGTGTGTTGTTATGCAAATTAGTTTGCATAATGTTAGTTACATATATGTAGAATTACAATATCTTATGATTATATATTTTTAATGATAGGGAGGACAAGTCAAAGAATTGTCGTGAACAACACATTCAGTAAATTTATTTTAGACCCGATACTGATTGTAATATGACTATTAAACACTAATGTTTTAGATCTATGTGCTTATCGATTAGAACAAATGCCAGCTGATTCAGAAAATTGTCGTGTTGGCGGAACATGTAGCCGACATAGAAGATTGAACCTGGAGAAACAAATGTTCCCGCCGCAACGCGCGGTGGGGATACAACTAGTTGTTATTATTTATAAAGAGGTTAAATTTTATTTTAATAAAATTTCAAATTGTATAAATGGCTCATTTAATAAAATGTATGTGTATTTATATAAAATTTGGTTATTTTCTCTTTCATAAACTTTATAAAAATTAACAATATATTTAAAAATGTCAAATATGAAATTATATTTGCATAAAATCGTTTATAAGTAAAGTTTTATACATATAGAGATACATCTGTATATAAATATACAAAACAGGTGTTGAAGAAATCTATATGTAAACGCAAGGTTTTAATGGTTGAAACGAATATTAATTTATCTAGCGATTTATATGCCAAAAAGTGCTTGAATAAATACAGGATTTAAAAATAGTGTTATTATTGAAATAAATAAGGTAAAATAGAGCCGGAAAGTCATGGATGTTACATTAAACCATAACGTTTGGAACATAATAATGTATTCTATAAATGTTTCAATCTCCATAACGTATCCATCGTAACTTCATACGTTTCTTTTAATAGCACCACCCCACCATAACGTGCGGGTACCATGAAGAATGAGACCGAGACCTACACAGATTGAAAAACATCAATATCGTTATATAACTGTCTTTTATGTATGTTTAGATCTCCACAACCAAGCCGTCGAACTTCATACATTTCTTTTATGTATTTAACCACAAATATTTTTTTATTTACTTAGTCACGTTAATGACACTGCCTCAACCATTTAAGGTCCGTCTTTTGCCACGAAACGCAGGGCAAAATTTCCAGTTTAAACTTAAAACCCAATATCAAAGACTTTTTTTTTAAAGACGAATTGTTGCTATGCTTTTTTCTATGTTTATTGCTATAACGTTAATCGTCGTTTAAAAAAAATTAGTTTTTATATTTTGTTCGTATGGGCCTTTTTTTCTGTCTCGGCCGAGGCACTTAAATCCTCAGGACCGGCACTGAACATTATAATCTATAAATTTAATAAATATAAATAATAACATACTACTAATGCAAATACGTGTAACACAAATACGTATGCATTTTTAACATACAATCAAACAACATAATCTATACTATATAATAAATAAAGGTTTTTCATGCCACGTATCTCTTCCATATTTACTCTCATCATTTTTTTTTCCCGCTTCTCTCTCTTATTAAATGCACATCTATTTTATAATAATAATATAATTTTTAAAGAAAATCATAATCTCTCTTCTAATTAAACACATTTATCTCAAATTATACCTTATTATAGAAAAAAATTTGAAATCTAATTATGTAACTTTTATTTACAATCAAATAGTAAATGGAAGTCAAATTACATTAAATATAATTAACATATTTTTTAAACCCAATTATGTATTAATTTTTACATAATTGAATTTTATTTTCTATCATTAGTAGATATAATACATTTTTCCACATGTAAAGTATATATACAAATTTAAAAATTTTATACTGATATTTTTCACTTCGTGTATAAACACGGGGTCTAAACTAGTATACTATATATTATGAAACGTGAACGCACACAATATATAATTAAAGTATATGTATATGTTCGGTTCGGTTTTTTCGGTTTTCAAAATATACAAAACCGAAACCAAACCGTAATTTTTAGTTTTCAAAAAATACAAAACCAAACTGTTGATTTTAGTTTGGATCAGTTTTTTCGATACGGTTTTTTCGGTTAATTCGGTTTCGGTTATTTCGTGTTTTTTTTTTGTTGAACACAATACGGTATAGAAACCAACCCATCTACCCCACTTCAGTCCACTTAAGTGACCCCATTCTTCCAATTTATGTGCGAATCTCCCAAATTAGTTCGATTAGAAACCCTATTCATCACGCATTCAAGCTCTATTTGCTTCAAATAAGGTACCATTAAAAACTGAATTAACTATCTTCTCGATTTTGATTGTTTATTCATTCGATCGCTTTAGGAATCTCTTATTGTTTTGTTTAAATTTTGAGTTGGAGTAAAATTATGCTTCGAATTGATCATTGCCTGGTTCCAATAGTCAAACACACCGACTGTTTGAAGTCAAACGCATAGGCTTCAGGTACAAGATTGTAGTAATTCGAGATCGTTCGTACCGGATATCTCTGAGAATCGTGATTCACTTTAAGATTGAAACAATTCGATGGTACTTTCGAATTTTCAATTGGATAAGTCTTAGAGAGAAAACAAGAACGAAGATGTTTTCTAGCATATTTACGATGACCAAATTCGCATGTATTTAAGGGGTAAATAGATACACCGGAATGCTATGACAGTTATTGGCTAAAACTGCCACAACCGTCATCTATTACTGCTAAGTCATTCTACTTCGTTGTAAGCTACTCAGGAGAGGCAATCTACTCCGAAGAAGCAAATTTACTCAAATGGCTCAAAACATAGATGTTTTAAATGCTTCAAAACTCACAGTTTTGGAAAATAAAGATTCCATCTCAAAACTCATCATCCAAATACAAGAAATCCAAACGTATTTAAAGGTTCAAGGAACTAGAGATAAACATAAACTTTTAACAAACTCAAATACTAAAAGATAAACAAAAGCAATAATAAAAAAATAAAAAATAATTCAAAATTCTAATGTTAATCGTCGTTTGCAACTGTGCGGGTTCAATCGTTAAATGCCCTGCATCAAGATTGTTTACTTCTTGCAGGGCCTTTTGACATTGTAAATCTATATTTTCTTCTAATGATGATGACAAACGGTGCGGGTTAGGTAATGGTTAGAAACGGGTTCGGGTAAAACTTGATCATTTCAAAATGCGTGTCAAAACAAGTCGGGTCATATCGCCAAGACATTCTTGTCCCTGTTTTTGAACATTTTAAATAATTAATATATTAGAAATAACTAGAAAAGGCTACATTATATTATAAGGAAAAAACCATCCAATAGTAACCAAGTTTTTTTTAAGTATTCTACTATTGGGTGAAAATAAAAAATCTTTTTGCAACATTGGAACACATTATAAGGGTATCCGGTATACTCTCCGTGAGAGGGGTGTAAAGGGGGTGAGGGGCGTGGAACACCGCCCACCTATGAGCGTGAGAATTCTCACGGGAGAAAGGAAAGAGGGAGGGGGCGTGGACATTTGATTGGCTGAGGGGGGCGTGAAGAGGGTGAGGGGCGTGGAACACCACACCCCTCTAGTGTGAGAGGGCGTGAGAATCTCACTCACACGGACAATATACTGGTTACCCTAAAAGTTGAGTGGTTTTTTCAGTATTACGAACTTATCATATGTTTGTTAAAGTTTAGTAGTTTAAGAATAATCACCCTTAGGGTTATGGCTAACAAAATCCTTAAAAATATTTATAAATATTAAACATTTTAAAATAAAATAATTTTAGATGTCGTAAGCATTTAAATATACTTTGTCATATTCAACATATTCGACCCATTTCTTTTTTAGCTAACTTTTTCTCATTTCCTTGTCTGACCTATAACCAACCAACACAATACAACCCAAATGAACCCGTTTCATATAAATGGATTGTAATTGACACTAATAATCTTTTCATTCGGGTTTTCTTCTTCTTCTTCTTCCAAATTAGGGTTTTCCACTTGAGGACAACTATCTTGCCTGCTGTGGGAGGACATGCCTACAATTATGGAAAGATTTAAGAAATTCAATGATGCATTCATGGCGCAATATGAAGACAATAGAGGATACTCAAGGATGTAATGTGTGCATGTTTTATACTACGTGCACTACGTTAAAATCCCTTGTATTACACGGGATTGGTAAAATGTAATATTATATATTTAGTAATAAAAAAAATTGTATTTTAAAAAACCCGTGTATGATAAAATGTAATGTTATATATACTCAGTAATAAAAAGTTTATATCTTCAAAAACATGTATATTATACGGTTTAAATACATTAATTTCTATTTAATATAATTTGACTTACATCATTATTTAGTTAAAAACAAAAGTTACATAATTAAATTTCAAAGTTTCTTACAATAAGAGATAATTTAAAATAAATATGTTTTATTACTATACTTAATATTTTTCTTTAAATATAAATCATTATAAAAAAAAAGAGAAGTGCATTTAAAAAGAGAGAATCAGGAAAAAAATGGTGAGAATAGATATGGACGCGACACGTGACATAAATGGATTTTCTTTTATTATATAGTATAGATATAGATGTATAGTTCACCCGATGTTATCGGGTGCTTGTTATTATTATCATTATCATTATCCATCTTTTCTATTATCTATTGATGTGTACTCACTTACATCATTAATTAACCACGTTATGTTTTCTTTATCGTGTACAATTATGTTTCTTTTATCTTGTATAGTGAGTTAATCACGCTCTTTATATTAGGGGTGTCAATCGTGTCGGGTTGGCAGGTTGCGGGTGGGCGGGTTAACATGTTGAATTATGTAACCCGAACCTGACCCATATTCTTATTTGTGTCAAAAATTTTAACCCTAACCTGGATACACTTAAATTCGGGTCAACCAATATCTAATTCATTTAAGGTAAACAAAAAATTAATTGATTAGTTATTTCTAAAAAAAAAAAAAAGGAAAAAAATCATTTTCGAAATTTGATTGATTAAAATAAACAAGAACAAGGATAGTTGGCCCGATTTGAGAGGAGCTAGTCTCCACAATTCTGATCATAGAACTAATTTAGATAAAAACCAAGACAATCCTAAAACTACAACTTAAGAACTTAAATAGAGGTGAAGGTGAAGCCAAAGAGTTGACATTTTTGGGCATTTATTCCCCTAAAGATCAAAAGTCACATTTCAACAGCCCCATTTACTTTCAGATCCAGCTGATCCGACCCTAAAACCCACCCGAACAGAAGTTGGGTCTGTATCATTAACACAATAACTTTATAACAGATATTAAAATGTAAAAAAAAGTGTTTGCGCATCAACCTCACTCAGCCCACGTTGACCTGTGACAGAAAAGATCCGTTATAGAACAAGTCAGTTGGGTTGATCAGTTGAAAGTCACCGAAAGCCTATTGTTGATGAATAAAACATCTAAATTAGCTCACTTGAAGATGTAGATTATTATTGTAATAGTATTGTTTTCCGTAATCATACACAAAAATTATTTAGAATTAAATTTTGAAGCTGGACAATGGTCAACCTGACCCAACCCATTTGGAAAAGACCCGTTTCAACCCAAATATGGTTTGACCCATTACCCAACCTGTCCGACCCATTCATCTTGCCACCTCTCATCTTTAAATATCTAAGATTATATATCATCTAACTTGTGTTTTTGTCCACTCCCACTTTGGAACAAACTGCTTTCAAAGATGTGTTTGCTGAGCTGGCAAAGATGAAACCAGTAAGTTACTATTGAAGACTCATGGTTGGTATGACAAAGATCATTGTTGACAAGTTGATGTTTACAAAGAGACAGCACATTCTAAACAAGTAGTTGCTAAAACTTTGGTTTTATCAAATTGGCTGGCTATGAAGAAAGCAATAACAAGAAAAAAACAAACAAAAAGACTGTATTTAAATTGGTATCAATCAAGGAGACTTTAGTTTCTCAAAATGCTTAAAGGGTGTTTAGGTTCAGTCTTTGGTGTCCAATCAGTGGATAAAAAAGATTCAAGAAACCCAAAAGTGGTTAAAGATGATTCCTTTTCAAATGGGAGTAGTCTAAAATCAAGGGAATTTTGTGTTAGAGTTCTTCATCCAGGCGGGAAAGAAGATCTTTATCTAAATCCGTTTACAGTTTCTCAGTTAATCAAGAATTATCCGGGGATGTGTATTGCACGGCCCGAGGTTTTCAAGAATCCTAATCAAAGTGTTTTGTCAACAACAGATCTACTCGTGCTCGGACAAAAGTACTATGTAGTCCCTGTGACAACATTAAAGAAGCTGAAAAAGAAATATGCTGCAAAAAAGAACATATTAACAGGAGAAACGGGTCGTGATGAGTCTGATAAATCTGTTTGTTCAGAAAAAGACTACTATGTTCCTAAAGAGAGGCGGTCCAGGCGCTTCGTTAAGAAACATATACAATCAAACAGAAAACGTATGCCGCCAGTCATGAAGTCAAAGTCATGTAGGGGATCTGATTGGGAGCCCAGTTTAACATCAATTCAAGAACTATCTCCATGAACGATGGATTTGAATCCATGTGTAAAAGGTATGTGGTTTTATGAATATGGACTGCAAAATGTTATTGCAATGTACCCGTGACTCGTTTTCTAGTTTCATGAAGTTTTACATTACTGGAATCTGTTAGTATGCTTGTTTTAACGGTCAAGAGATTGGAAAACTGATAAAGTTTGCATCTTTCTGACTGGAAGTTGTGTTTATTTTGAGTAATGGAAATAAAAAACTGTTTGCAAATTTCAAAGGGAGAAATTGTGTATGCACTTGCTAAAATAAATGCTAAAAATGGCAGGTCAGGGTGTTGGGTAATGGGTCAAATCGGGTTGTTTTTAGTGATGATCGGGTTGACCTGCAAAACTTTTGTCCAACCCATTTGATGAGTTATGGATAAACCATAACTCCATAACCCACATTGACCCATTTCTAAGTAAATGTACGCCAGCCTGCCTGTTTAGTTATAAGCAATAACCGTGTTTTATCCATGCTACAGCCAAACACGGTTATTGCATGAATCAACTAAACTTCTCAGCTATCAATATTTTTAAAAGGTTTAGTGATTTTTGTATTGCCTAGTAGAGAAGTATTAATAACTTGATAAGAATTAGCAGAAAATTAGGAGTGATGACCAAAGAACAAAGATACCAAAACAAAAGAAATGATTATTTCCAATTTAGATAATCATACATTATATGTCAAAAAAACAAAAAAGATAAGTGATTAAGGTTTATTAGAGACTTCAAATGGATAAAGTTTGAATCTTTATTCAATTTACACTCAAAAAATTGGTGGCAAGAATTTGGTAAGAATCCATGTGTAAGCCACAGCAAGCACTGCACCAATTGGAATAGTAACCATCCATGAAGTAACAATTTCCCGTACGGTTTCTGCTCTCACACTATTAAGTCCTCTAGCAAATCCAACCCCCATAACTGCACCCACAAGAGTGTGTGTAGCCGAGATAGGAAGTCCAAGTTTTGATGCAAAGAGTACAACCGAAGCAGCAGCAAACTCGGCTGCAAATCCTCTTGTAGGAGTCAACTCTGTAATCTTCTTCCCAATTGTTGCAATCACTCTGTACCCCCACATCATAAGCCCTGCAACAATCCCAAATCCACCCCAAGCAAGAACATCAAGTGGAATTATGATTTCGCCCCCGGTGGCCCCACCGTGTAATATAGAAAGAGCTGCAGCTAACGGGCCGATTGCATTTGACACGTCATTTCCACCATGGGCAAATGACATGAAACAGGCTGATAGAATCTGCATGTAGCCAAACACACCGTAAACTATTTCAAGCTGGGTGCCAGTAGGGCCTGCAATATCTGATAGGAAACCAATGCTTTTAGGAGTTGACTCGTCGTGTGGCTCTTGCTGGGTTGACTTTGACTTTGATTTGGCTAGGAGATGACCAAGCTGTTTTCGGATAATATTGTTGACAAAAAATGCGCCTAGTGCGCCACATCCCAGGGCTTGGGCTAGTGCTATCGATAGTTTGTTGCTTAGAGGAAAAGCTGCAAAAGTTATGAGTGTGACACCCACAAAAACAGCAATCGGCGCAGCTGCAGCTGCCGCTTCTCCAGGGTTTGGAGCACTGTAAACAAACTAAAAATAATAGAAATTGGTTAGGAATACATAATAATCCTTGTAAAACCCCGAAAGCCTGCATCTTGAACGTCTTTTAGTTAGACGTGGCATAATGGGCAGGTTGGGGAACATGCCCAAACTCAAAACAAGTAATTATTTGTACGGGTTGGGTTGACCTGAAACATATTTTGTCTAAATATTTTAATATGTTTTATTAATAATTAGCATGTCAGATATGATTACAAAGGTTATATTAGTACCACTGTAATCTAATTTTCAAATGAAATGATATATGAGATTTTATGCATTGAAAAATACACCTTATGCAACTGTACACAAGGAAGGAAACTGCTGCATCCAAAATGCATCAGACTCCTCACAATATACAATCAAAAATGCATTCATTTCATGCTTTAGTAGGTTGTACGTACCCTGCGAATGCATTTGTACACAAGGAAGGAAACTGCAGCACCAAAAACCGGAGATATAACCCAAGATGATGTCACCCTCGCTAATGAGCTCCAGAAAACTGCACCAGGCCCACCATACACAAGCCCAAACCCAACCATGGATCCTACGATACAGTGTGTAGTCGACACAGGCCAACCATAGAATGATGAAACCTGACCAAGACCCAAAAAGGTCAACATTATTCAAGTCTAAAAAGGCCAATTGCAGCTCCCTAGTTTAGTTTAAAGATCTTTTTTGTTCTAGGAATAAAAGGTATTTTAGATATATTCTAAAATATCGTTGGATCCAAGATTTTTTACCAAAGTATGCATTATCATATAATGATGCAACCTAAGCAAGACCCAAAAAGTCTTGACATTTTTAATGTATGCAAGTTCATATGCAGCTCTCTAGTTAGATTTTTTTTAATAGCAACTTTTTACACCTAAATGCCACCTAACTTTACACTTGCAAGGATACTCACACCACTTTTGTGGGAGACGGCTCTCTAGTTGGGTTAAGGATCTTTTTCATTCTAGGAATAAAGGGTTTTTAAGATCTATCCTAATTATCCGCGGATCCATGATTTCTTTTACCAAGGTATGCACTATTATAAATTGATGCAACCTTAGCAAGACCTGAAAAGTCAACATTTTTCTTGTATGAACGGTCAAATGCAACTCCCTAGTTTAGTTTAAGGGTCTAGGAATAAAGGGTTTGTAGATCCAAGATTTTTTTTACCAGGGTATGTACATACATAAATGTAAGATGGTAAAAGACTCAATTGTTTATTACTGAATAATGAGTTACATTATATAGAGAACGGAATGCAAACCCTAGATACCTAATGGGCCCGTGGGCTCATAATAATAAACCTAATATCCAATACTCCCCCGCAGTCGTAGCGGAAGTAAATCGGAAGCTAAGACTGGAAAACAAAAAAAACATAAAACCAATAATAATAAGATAAACATGCTTCGATCGACTTGAAAATCCAAACTTTTGCCAACAAATCCATATTGTGCTTTATGTGGCCATCCATATTTGCTGATTGTGCTATCCATAATTTGCTTGATTGTGTCATCCATAGTTTTCAAAAAAATTGCATAGCAATGGACCGTAGTCTAGTTCTTCAAAAGCAGGTGGATGTGGGCCTCAATTGACACAGATATCACCAATTTTGTTGGGATTATGTGGCTGTAATTCATTGGTCCTTGGTTCCTAGAATGACAAACACGTTCAAGAGATGATCGGCTTTAAGTAAGTCGACAACGGCGACCGTAGTCGTGTGGTGATGTGTCGAGGCTAGCAAGCGGCGCGGTCCGTAGATCTAAAAAAGAAAAAAAAAACAAGGCCGGTAACCGTGGTCAAGCGGAGGTCTCTTCGATCCGTAGATCAAGAAATGAGATCCGTAGATCTAAAAAGAAAAAAAACAGTCTAATCAAACCAAACCAAACCGTAGTTTGAGATCGGTGGCCGTGGACCGTGGTCCTTGGTACGGCTAAAAACCGATAAAATTAGAGAAAGAAAAGAAAAAGAAAGCGGCCACCGCAATTTAGGAGTCGTAATTCAGGAACGAACCAAGAGAATGATGGTGAATGAGTACAAATATAACCCAACCCATTTGAAAATATTCGCCGGTCAAAAAATAAACAGATGGCTGTAGCAATAGCAATCTGGAACATAATCTTTTTGATTGGGATAAATACCAATCAATTAATCCGTGACGGTGGAATTAATTGGTAGCCCAATTGATTGTTTGGTGACGGCAATAAGTTTAAACGAAGGGGAGGAGGGGGCTGTAGAGAAAAGAAATTGAAGTAAACAACCACACACCTCTCGTGACAAAAAGAAAAAGCAAGCAAACAAGCACCTCTTGGGAGCAACCATTGTTACGTGAAATTCATAGAAGGTGCATGGAAGGCTGGTTTGACGGTGGCTTTCAGGTGGGCTATGGCGGTTCTGATGGTGGCGGCAGTAAGAGTTAAGAACGTCTCAAAAAAAAAAGATTTGGATAAGTGGTTTGAGTCTTCAACCGATAACGAAGCTTTATTAAACGAAAACTAGAAAATATAAAATAAACGAAACAAAAACGGGAAGTGAGACAGGGCGGCGGCAGTGGAGGCACGCCGCCCTGTCTAGGGTTTGAACTTGGTGGCGACGGCTAGGGTTTTTATTTTTGTGTGTTACGTAGGGAAAACGGTAACCAGAACCCTAAGGCTCTGATACCATGTAAGATGGTAAAAAACTGAAATTGATTATTACTGAATAATGCATTACAATATATAGAGAACGGAATGCAAACCCTAGATACCTAATGGGCCCGTGGGCTCATAATAATAAACCTAATATCCAATAATAAAAACCCTTTTGCAGGGACAAAGGGCTTTAGGTGATTAGGTCTATTTAAATATTGTTGGATCCAAAATCTTTTTACTACAGTAACAATTTTTTTTTATATTTTGTAAAACACTTAAGTCCACCCTTAATCCAATATTCAAGACATCTAACTTCATTCAGTCAATCTGATATAATAAGGTGAATATCATATCTGATATGTGTTTGACTTTGACTAAATAGTCAAAAGGACTAGTATCAATTGAAATAATAATGTTTGACCACAAAAGACAATGGTATTGACTAGTAACTACCAAAATGTTGTAATCTTTACCTGCAACCAAGTACCAGCAGCTGCTAAAGAAGATAACAAACCAACAAAAAGCAGAGAATCTTTCCCTTGAAAAACATTAGCAACAAGAATGCCTTTCTGCATTGTGCTAGTCACATGCCTACCCATCAACAACGCCCCAGAAAACTCCAGAATCGCCGCCGTCACCACCGCCTGCCGGAGTGTCAAAGCCCCGGATCCCACAGATGTCCCCATGGCATTTGCCACATCATTGGCGCCAATATTCCAAGCCATAAAGAACCCAAACAAAAGTGTCACATATGACAATAACTTAGTCTTTAAACCCATTCCTTGAACTAAAGTTTTCATGAAAATTGGTAAACTCAAAGCTGCCACAGCTATGCAAATGGAAATAGCAGAAGCTGTGTTGGAGGATATGTGAAAAGCTTGAGCCATACCAGGCTGATCACCTTCCTCTTCTTCTTTAACATGTTCTTGATTTTGACTTGATTCTGATAAAGATGCAAAAGGTTGTGTGAATTTATAGTTTTTTGAGTTCACAAGTGAAACAGGTGATCTGGGTATGTTCAAGATCAAATCTTTTTTGGGTTCTTGAGTGAACCCAACGTGATTTCTGTGTTTTGGTTGATAAAGATTGGAATTAAGAAACAAAAATTTTGAATGTGTGATTGTGTTTCTAGTGGAAGAAAAACAATAAGAAGTAGCCATGGTTTATTGGGTATTTTCTGGTTATTCTTTTTAAGCCCACATTGTGGTGATTGTTGATTTGTGGTTTTCATGATGTGGCTCCTTTTGAAATGAGTGGTGGTTGTGGAACTTGAAGGGCTAACCACCCAAACACACACTCAATGTTCCTTTTTATCATCTTTTTCTTAAATTTGTGTTTATACTTTTATACCCACATGGATGTCTACTTCTGTAGTCTGTACCAAGTGGTTTGACTTTTCAAACAAATAAAATGTTATATTCTAAAAGAATGTTTGATGTGATGAAAAGGATGCTAAAGATAGATAATTTGTTCTTTTAGATCATAGAGTAGACACTTAACAACAAAATTAGATGTATTTTTTTTTAAATCTGTCTTTTTTTTACCCTGATAATTGGTTGCCGATAAACTCACGAGACCATAACGATACCATGCTAATCAATGAGATTAGATAAAACATAACTTGTACTGAGCAAACGTCTTTAAGAGGATTAAATACATAAACAGTAGTTGAATTCAAACTCGAGAAGGTTATTTTTTTCTATGTTGTACTTTAAAGATTTATATTTAATGAATATGGTTTTTGAGTTGAAGTGACGTTGAAGTTTGTATATTTATGTATTGTTTAGACTGCCTCCAACGCAGGAAATTTCTTTCGCCCGTGGTTTACGTGGATTAGCCCGTGGAACAGGCCTGCGTTGTTTCCTCGCCGCCCGTCAGCATGCGCCCGCCCACAAGGGCAGCAATTGTTTGAAATGTGATGGGCCCACCCACATTTATTGTTTCTTTCTTTAATTTCTAACTGCAACATTTTTTTAATTTTAATTTAAAATGTAATCAAAACTTAAATTAAATTATGGTTTGAACATAATTAATAACCAAATTTAAAATTAATTTAAAACATAAACCTATTTTAAATCTTACAAAATTACATTACTATGCATGAAAAAACCTAATTTAAACAAGAGTAAAACATAATTAAAACTAATTTTAAATAAGATTAAAACATAATTTCAAACACGTCTAGAGATGTTCAGAGACTTGCGTAGCCAAGAGGCTCACCAGACACTACGAAGCGATCTAGTAGAACATATTTGGGCCAAAAGTGACTAGCTTATTTATGTTTTCTATTTATTAACTTTGTATTGTTGTTTGATTTTATTGTTTTAGGTTGTTGTTGTTTTTATTTAATTTAAGGATTATTGGATTTTAATAATCTCACATTTTACCAATTGGCCAATAATAATCCCAACTGAGAATATTCTTATCACCGGTCCCTACTTTCAAACTATTTTTTTACATTGGACCCCCGTTAAAAAATCTTAACGCCGTTAGAGTTTATATGACGTGGACATCTGCAAACCGCCGGAAAGTCGAGTCAAGCTAGCAGTGGTCTCGTGATGTGTAGCAAACCATTTTTCGGGTTCATATTATAATATGCATAGCATATTATATAATATTATATAGAGGTGAAACTAAATAAAATGATGGATGGAGGTTTATTATAAACATGATAGATAACTAGTTTAGGTGAAAGGAGTTAACTTGGAAAGTTGAGGGACTATTTATGTAATTATGGCAAAGCTGCCATTTGACTCATAAAAGAGTCAAAATACACACACATTGTGTGTGTGTGTGTCGTTGAAACTAAGAGGAAGAGAAGGAAAAGAAGCTTTGATCAAGACCAAGAAATTAAAAGTTTGCATGCTTGGATTGAAATATGTTGGTGTATGCATCTTGTTCTAATCATTATGTAAGTGTCATCTTCTCCATCTTAACTTCCATTGTTGAGTTTCTTGGTGGGTTTTAGTAGAAAACGAAATTGAGATGGATTTGGGTTAAATTGATGCTAGTTAAGTGTTAATTTAGCTTGAATGAGGATAAAGAGAGATAAATAACATCATCTAAACATCTAATTCAAGGATTCATGAATTTGTGTTCTTGAGGATGTTATGAAGTTTTTATCTCAAAATTGTTAAAATGATATATGGGAGATTTGTAAGTGTCTAAAGATGAGAGAAGACACAATAATTAAAAGAAACTCACTTGTTTTGATGAATGATGAAAATGGTAAAAATGAAGAGTTCATATGGGTATGATAGTAGTGTGATTTAATTGTGCCTATAAAGTGTTTGATGAAATTCCTAAATGAATTGAAAAATGGTAAATGGGTGTTTGAGATTTGGTTAAGGGTGTAACAACCAAACTAATTTAGAATGTTGATCTTTAGATCGTAAAGGTGTGTTGGGTGTCAATTGGTGATTAATGGATTACTAATTTTAAATGGGTTGTATAGGTGATCAATTGGTAAGGAAGCTAGCTAGGAAGATCAAGCGGGGTCATCTTTAGCAAAAGGTAAGTGTTTTGCACTTACTTAGTAATGATAGGTGGTGGTAATTGCATATATTTGACTTACATGTTGGTTGTTCAAATATCTTGTATGTGTTTAATTGTATGTTGAGAATTAAGGAAATTGCATATGGTGAAAATATGCAAGGGTGGATGCGTGGTGTTTGAGGTCTAAGAACCTCGCCTTGTTGTTTGATGAATTAAGTTAATAAACTTATATGGTGTATTGGTGTAAAATTGACTTGTGTAGTAAAAGCCAAACTTGTATGCATAATGTAGTTTGAAATTGGTGTAGTTGACTATGTGGTAGATAATCAAACTAAAACGTAGAATATGTTAAATTGGTGTAGTTAACTATGTGGTATATAGTTAAACTAAAAAGTAGAATGTGGTAATTTGGTGTAATTGACTTATGTGATATCTAGTCAAACTAGATGTGATAAATTGGTGTAATTGACTTATGTGGTATATAAGTCAACCATTGTTGAATAATGATGAATTGGTTTAAACTGACTTAATGTGATATAAGTCAAACCATTGTGGAATAATGATGAAATTTGTGTGAATTGACTTATGTGGTATATAAGTCAGACCATTGTGGAATAATGGTTAAATTGATGTGAATTGACTTATGTGGTATATAAGTCAAACTATTGTGAAATAATGGTGAAATTGGTATGAATTAACTTATGTGGTATATAAGTCAAACCATTGTGGAATATTGTTGCATTAGTATAATAATAGGACTTGTATGATGTCAATACTTGTCTAAATGTCGGCCTTGGAGTCAATTACTCAATGACATAACTTAATGAGTGTGGTAAACTCGGGTGATAAGCTTGTGGGCAAAAAATCCAAATAATAACGAATGATTCGGATTGAATCAGGGGTAAAAACGAGTTTTGGTTCTCGTATGAGGAGTTTAAAACATTTACAAAATGTTGTTGGTGGTTTAAAACGACTGGGGGTCGAGTCGGGAGGGTCGAAAATGTCAAAACGGAAAATTTGGGGTTGGCTGATGCATGGCTGGTCCCTGGGACGCCCCCTGGGCTTCTGGGACGCCCCAAGTGGGACGCCTGGTGTCTCTGGGATGCCTGATGGCTTCTGTTTGCTTCTGGGACTCCCCAAGTGGGACGCCCATTGGCTGAATTTTGAGTTTCCTTCTTAGGACACTTTGGGGGGTCTTGGAACATGTTGTATCATTACTAATGGTTATTTGTGGTGTTTTTGGATGTAGGGAAAGCTCCAGAATGATCTCGGGTCTCGCCCAAGTTGGACATTGGATTCTCAAAGTTGTTTTAAACATTTGTTTTGATTAAACTTCTCATGGTAGACTTTTACAAACATGTTAGATTGTTTAACACTTGTGGATAAGTGTGACTAACTTGACTTCTTTTGCGTATTTTAGAAAGTCTAAACTTATGTTGTAAAACTTAAACGTGAGGATACGTTATATTTTGTCTTGGACCTAAACCCTGTGTTGTTTTAAAAAAGCTTAAAATTGTTTGAAAAATTTGGGTGTTACATGATGGCTTTTGAAATTGGCTCTGGTGGTGTTTAACTGGTCTCGTGGGTCCGGAAAGTCCAAACAGAGACAACGGTGGTGTTTAACGAGACCAGTTAAACACCATCAAAGCCAATTTCAAAAGCCAACACGAGACCATTGCTAGCTTGGCTCGACTTTCCGACGGTTTGTAGATGTCCACGGCATATAAACTCTAACGGCGTTAAGTTTTTTAACGGGGGGTCCAATGTAAAAAAATAGTTTGAAAGTAAGGACCGGTGGTAAGAATATTCTCAGTTGGGATTGTTATTTGCTAATTGATAAAAGGTGTGATTATTAAAATCCAATAATCCTTAATTTAATGTAATTTTAATTTTTGTTTTATTATTTAGTTATTTAATTATTTATTAATTAAAGTTATTTCATAACTAATAATAATTTAAATAAATAAATGAATATAAAAAAGATGATATGGAAATAATGAAGTTGTTTGTGGGAAGGATGAGTATGGTAGTGTTGGGGGTAAAATGAGTTTGTGGGAATGATGGGAGAAAAGCTGATGTGGCATGCTCACTATGATTGTTTGTGGGAAGGATGGATGTTAGCGTTGCGGGCTACAAACATGTGTTGTGTCTGTGCACCATTAGACCATTCGTAGTGGTTTCACGTCCCTCTCTTTCACGTCCCACCACATCAGCGCCACACCAGCACATGAGTTTTCACTGCCCAGAATCACTAAGGTGCGTAGGGTTTCATTGCCACGTCACCCACTGTATTAATGAGTGAACCTTTTTTTAATTTATTTTATTTAGTTTTTTTTAAACAATTGATATTATTTTTTTAAACAATTATTTATCATAAGAAATGTCGATCGACTTCGTTTTCGTTAAAAATAGTTTTTTTAAACAACTCTACTTTCGTTAAAAATTATACCTAGATGTTCAGAAAAATAAAATAAGCAAGCCCATGTATTTTTTTTTTTTAATAATTAACGAAAATGAGTTATTTGAGAAAAATTAAAATGATTCCTAAATTAAATATCTAATTAAAAAAATAAAAAAAGAAATGATTTGTTGTCTCATTTTGATTGGTGATACATTTACCCCCTTTGCCGTGAAAGTGGTCATCCCCCCCCACCCCTCACGCCTGCAGCAGGGGCAGTGTTCCACGCTAGTGAATTAGTCAGGTGGCTCACACCACCCCTTTCACGCCTCTACTACGGATGACCTTAGACTTGGTTAAGCTGGTTTATATAACTTTATACGTTATTAATCGAATGTAATCACATTTTAATGCTCTTTCTAACATATTATAGTAAAAAAAAAAGTTTTAACATTTTTTTACACTTAAATACCAACCTAACATTCACTTATAAGGATTTAAACTCATAACATTTTTATAAAAAACAGACACCATACCAGTAGACCACTACGGGTATTATAGTCGTATTATATGATTATTTTGGTACCTTGTTTACTTATATAAACTTTTACGATCTTGATCAAAGATACATGTGTAGTGGACCTTTTACTTTGACATCAACTTTGTTCTTTTTGGGCTATTTTAAACTACGGGCTTGAGATCCAAATTGATGTTAGCACAAAGGCCCATATATTTTTATAGTTTGTACAAAAACTTTATCAACTTTTGTAATTAAGGTACTTAATATATATCTAAAAAGATAGACGAGGTTAATTCATACTTACATAAAAATAAAAATAAAAATTTACAAGTCACTAACATAAATATAAAATCAAATTCAAACTCTCTCTAATCAACTCTCAAAAAAAATTAATAATAATTTGATGGTTTTTTAACAACCAAACTTTCTTATTCGACCCAGTTTTGGTTCTTTGAACATTCTTCTGACTTAACTCCTAACTTTTATGAAATTCGAAATTCATATAATAAGGATACTAATGCATGCATATGACCCTTGAAACATGGGATAGTGGGGGTAAGTGTCCCCAAGGAAAAGGACATCTTTTCAATATGACTTGTTGACACACGGTGGTGTTTTGAAACCAACCACTTTTGTTTATTTATTTTTTTAATTGTCATATTTTGATTTTAATTATTTAAAAAGATTTCCTTATGTTTCATATATTTGATTTTTGAGAAGTCGGCAAAATGCATCAAAAGAAAATCATCTATAAGTAAATCACAAAAAAAATATAAACATATTTATATAATTATACGTATGACAACAAATTACATGTTCAATCACCTATGACATAACATAGAAAAGATTTTACGTATAATTAGAAATATCTATGAAATACAAGTTGATGAGCTTTTTTAAAAGTAATAAAATAAATACATAAAAAGTGGATATGAAAGAAGTATATCCGCCACAAGAATTTCATGTAAGTATTAGCAACTCGTTCATGAGCTCACACGTATTTTATTGATTGAATCATTCGGGATTCCCTTGGAGCATCCCTTTCTGTCTTTCCAGGATAAGTCGATTAAAATCCTAAAAAAATATACTAAAGTTAACGTTAAAAATAAACACATCCCGGTTGTTATAAGAATAAAATGAATTCTCTCATAAACATTAACATATAAATATGCTTGATTTTTCGTATAACTCTTTTATTTATCGTAATCAATACATATCAAATAAGTAACCGGTTGTGTCACATGTTACAATTCTATGAGTCCAATATTCTTTTTTCTGGTTTATTTTTTCTCTATTACTAACTATCTAATTATTTTCTTTATAAATCATGCATCTTTATTATTAATTATTAATATTTTCTTTATTCAACCCGTGTAAAATACGTAAATCAAAACTTATGTCGAACTTTGAAAAAAGAAACAAAACCAATTAGAAGTAAGAGTGTCCATTGTATATGAGATATTTTTGTATCTATAAATATCTAAAATAAACACTTAAAAGTGTTTTAAAACTTGAAAATATCTATAATGAACACTTAAAAGTGTTCTAAAACTTAGCCATCACAAACTCTCATTGACCTCAGTATTGATGTTATGTTTTTTTTGTTCTTAATAAATAAACATTTTTAATAGTATGTTTAGGAGAACGTATAGCTTTCTTTTCTTATATAACATAGAGTTAATACACTTATGATCTTTATGGTTTGCATAAATTACAAGTTTGGTCTTCAAGTTTGAAAAAACTACATTGAGAGTTCACAAGTTTGTCAAAACGTAACACCGACGGTCGCTAACTAGGATGGCCGTTATCACCACTGGTGTACAATGCGGATATTAAGACGAGATTGGGGATCACCTTTGGAACCTGAGTTAGGGACCGTCGGTGTTACGTTTTAGCAAACACGTGGACTCTCAATGTAGTTTTTCAAACTTGAGAACCAAACTTGTCGCTTGTGCAAACCACAGGGACCATCCATGTAATTAACTCTATAACATATTTTTAACGACCAATTTTTAAATGGTTAAAATGGGTTCGGGTCAAAACGAACAATTTTTAAAACAATATTAACTTGGTTTAGGTCATAATGGGCTCTAATCAAAACGGTTGTCCTAGAAAGGGGGCTATTTAAAAAAAATGACAAAATGTATTCACTTACCATATTTGCTTTTATGACTGCTAGTGCCGACAGTGGTGGTGTTGCCAGCAGAGTAAATGTTTCGACAAGGATGGTAGATATGATAGTGGTGGGGGGCAGAGGTACCAGTGACAATGGTGGATACGTAGTGGCGGCAACAGCGATGTCCATGGGAGAGGGGTGGCGACGATGGAGGTCGTGAGAGCAATGCTGGTGAGGACTATGAAAAAACGGTTTTTACAAAAATCCTTATTCTAATAAATGATTCTAAAAAATGTCATGTGTCATCACCATATTTTTTCTCATTAAAACCTTCTAATTTTTTCTATTTTAAGTAAGTTTGAATTTTAAAATTTAATTATCTTAATGCTTTTATTTTCAGAAAAAATAATATAAAATTTGAATTCTAATTATTACTTATTAAGGAAACAAAAAATTTTATTTTTTTTTGTTTTACATATTATTTTAATTTTTTGTTGAACATTATATTTCTATTAAACAACCCATGTAATACATGAGTATATAACTTAGTAATATCATATAGTTCTTCGAACCGTTAAATATAAAATACTTTTTTTTATTAATATTCTTTTCTTTTCCTTTATTTTTTTCTCACAAGAGCCCCACAAGTGAACCTTTAGCAATTAGCACAAAACACTCTCCAATTTTCCATTTCCTTTTTGTACCCTGTCCACACTGCAATACCGTTTCTTCGTAAATGTTTAATTCAAAATTGTTTTTTAAGAAATAAGATTTTTAACTTTAATTCAATTTTTTAAATTTAGAATCTTGATTTTATTATACAGCACAAATAACTAAATAGAAAAGATGAGTACTTCAACTTTTTAACCACCAAACGAGCTATGATTTGAGATGTTTTCATTTCATCACACCAATTTTATATAAATGACGTAAAGTTGAAAATCAGATGTTTTAACATTTTCATAATTAAATTACTAATAAGATTTACACGGATGTGTAAAAATAAGATTTTAAATAATATGTGTAATTTGATTAGTTTTTATGATAATAGACCTTGTTTTCTTAATTATTATATCATTTTTTAAAAACTCATTAACTTAAAGCAAATAATATTTGATATTTTTTATTCCTAAAGTCTAAAATCTAAATCTTAAATCCTCCGATTTCATTCTCTCTTGGGGCCACATAAAGAACATAGCATGTTCATGAAGCACCGAACAACATCACAAATAGGATCCCCATCGAGTCATCGTATTACTCTATTGCAACTTTATTTTTAGAGTAAAGTGTCATTTTCATCCCTTTGGTTTTACCATTTTAGTCATTTTCATCAAAAAAGTTTTTTTTAGCTTTTTCGTCCATGACCTTTCAAAATTTATCCATTTTCATCCAATTGATTAACCCCGTTAAATTATTACTTTTAAACCGGGGACATTTTCGTCTTTTCAAAATTCCTTTTTTATTCACTTTTATTATTTCCTTCTTCCCCTCCCCATCCCTTTTCAAAACCCTAAATAGGTGTTGGTTTTTGAAGTGTTTAGGTGAATATATGTCGTTACAGAATTCTTATTGTAGCCGAAATTCTTATCAAGAGACTACAATGGGGAGGGGAAGAAGGAAATAATAAATGAGAATAAAAAAAGAGTTTTGAAAAGACGAGAATACCCCTGGTTTAATGGTAATAATTTAACGGTGTTAGTCAATTGAATAAAAATGGATATATTTTGAAAAGTAATGGACGAAAAATCTAAAAAAAACTTTTTGGATGAAAATGCCTAAAATGATCAAACAACAAGGACGAAAATAACACTTTACTATTATTTTTATTTCAAAGTGATTTAATGAAAATACCAGTGTGATTGTAACTTTTTAGTTGGGAGTTATCTTAAAGCTTTTTTTCTTATTTATCATCAACCGATTACAACTACGAAGTCCATCTCATATTTCTCTAAAAGAACTTAGATTTTGTAAGGAAAAAAAAATCCTACGAATTTTAGTGAACACACTTGACTCCCTTTGGTTTCCATCTCAAAATACACATAAACATTTAAATGGATGATTTTCTTGTTTGTGTTCGTTCGTTGGAAAAATTATTGTGTTTGTGTTTGTTCGTTAATATTCTAGATAAATGATTCACGAACATAACGAACACAAAAGGCACATAAACAAATCTTACTACTCTAATAAATGAAAATCTCTTCAGGACACGTGCCACTCTCTGGTTACTCCTAGTCTTTATTTTCCCGTCTCTCTCTCCTATTAAATATTATATTTTCTATTTCTCTCTCCTATTAACTAATAATCTTTATATTAATAAATTTAATTACGAATACTTATTATTTAATTATAAATAGTTATTATATATCATCAATCAAATGAACTTAATATTAACTAACATTTATTAATTAAATTAAAAAATTAATACTCAGTTGAAAAAAAAATGTTTTAAAAACTAACTTAACAGACCTTATAACTGTCACGACAAATTACATTTTTTAAAAACATATTTTGACAAATGTGTTTGTTAACAAATTACATTATATTTTATTCAACCGATGTAATATATTGGTTTATTCAACTCGTGTATTACACGAGGTTTTAACAATATAAAATTTTTATTACTAAATATATAACATTTTATTTATTTAACCCATGTAATACATGAGATTTTAACCTAGTATCTTTTTTTTTGAAAGACGGATATATTGAAAAAGCTAGAAGAAACTAGCAAAAGAGAACAAGAAAAGAAAACAATAGAACCAAACCAAACAACAAGACAAACAGAATATTACAAAAGGAAAGAGCACCAAGTCTCTCAATTAGATACTCCAATCTTCGTCCTGTATTTCGCCCAAAGATAACTGATGTACTTGAGGTCTTGACAAAGCTTCCTATGCACAACTTGTAATATCCTGGATTTTTCCGATGAACCTTTTTCTTAAACGCTTACCGTGTTATTTTAAACTTTAATTCTTATTTCCTTAAATAGTAAAATTTTTATATGGATTTAAGGAAAAACATTCATATATGTATATATATATATATATATATGTATGTATATTAATTTTATCTTTATTAAACAAGATATTATTAAAATTCTTAAAATATATAAGTTTATAATTATATAAAATTTATAAACTTATTTCTAAAAACATTTAAGCTTTCAAATCCTAGAACTTATTTCATAAAATAATAAGGGAAATAAAAAAAAACTTATAAAACTTACTTAGTTTTTATAAAAATAAAACATATTTATAAAAAGTCCGGGGATCAAACTGTCATTTTCTGAAACTTGTTTTAAACTGGAAAACTAAAAGTGTTAATTCAATGAAACTTCAAGGACCTGTTTTGCCATTTCTCCAAACACCCGAACCCAGAAATCAGTCTTGGGTTCGAGTCCCGTACAGCCCGATTTTTATCCCTTTTACGCGAAAATCGCGATCCCGTCCAAATACGGTGCACCTCGAACCTCGCCTCCAGCGTGCGACCGTAACCCAAGGTTTCCCGATCTCCAATATCAGCTATTATGACCGCGTGATCCACATTTACGCCCGGCGTGCCCATCCGTAATCGTCCCACCTAATCGGGCAATTACTCTCGAAATTTCGTATAAATACGAGTACCAGTGGGTAGACGACATCACACTACAACTTCCTTCACTCTCAATTTCTTCGATTAACACCTGCATTGCCGTTTGAAAGATCGCGACAGCCGACGACCACCAAAGCTCGTTCTCTCTCATTTTGACACCAAATCAGGTAATTCGAATACCCATTCTTATCGTTTTCGTGCCATGATCATTTGCCCTCTGTCAAATTTCAATGACAGAGGGATTTGCACATCGAATTTACGAGTTCATGATTCTAGGGTTCATATGATTTGGGGATCGATTGGGAATCCTTGTTATAAACTTCCAGATACGGATAAGTTACCACCGAGACCCGTAGGCGGGATGGTTGGTATGTGTTTGTGTGTTGGTGACCCGGTCCCAGACCCGAGTTCGAATCCAGTAAACCGAATCTCACCCTTTTTAATTTTTTTAACCATTTCTCAACAGTTTTACATTTCAATAAAATTTTTATAGATTCTGTTATACTTTTATAACCTTAAAACCGATTTACATTTATACTTGTGCATTCTGGAACCTTTTTATTTGATTAAACTTAGGTAAAAACCTATAAATGTTTAAACATTGAAACTTGTTTAAACCTTTAAAAGCTAAAAAAATAATATGTTCTTAAACTTTATAAAACTTATACATGCAATTGAAACCACTTTCTACATCAGAAACTTATAAACCTTTACAAAATTTATACATATTTCATTCAAGAATTATTTATTTATTTGAAACAAATATACTTTTATAAAATTATGAACTTTATGAAAACATAGAATCTAATTTAATAAAGTATAAACTTCTACGCTTTCTATTTCACCTAAACAAAAAAATCCATTTGTTTATATAGGATTAAAACATGAGAAAATAAATATGCTTTATTTTCTAAACCTAAATATTTATAAACTTATAATTACATATTACGTATTTAAACTTGTAACTACATTCTAAACATTATATATTACAAAATGATTTGTAAAATGAATACTTAATAAGTCTTAAATACTTAATATTGATTATTTAATTGGATAACGTATTTACCCTCTTAAATAATTAGTTACCTTTGACAATTAATTGTTATTCCCTAATAATTTTATTTATCCTTAGACATTATTTATTCATTAAAAATAATTATTATGAATCTTTAATAAATATTCATTTTTTTTAAACACTATTGATCTTTGATTCTTTTTGTACAACCTCATTTACAAGATACTTAGAAAACCACCTTAAACTATGATCACATAACTTGTGCAATAAACCATTGTAAAACTTTTAAATGATTATTTTAATTCATAATCATCCCATACTATAAACTATTTAAACCTTGATACCCAAGTCTCGTGTCATTCATTTAAAGACTTTAACTAGGACTTGTTTTCAACTTTATAAACACAAATCATTCCCGTCTCCCATTTGAAACCCTAGTCAAATCTTCAAACCTAGATCCTTGCCATGGACTTATAGATCATACTTAAACTCTAGACTTGTATTCCTAGGCTTGTTGTGGGGATAATCTCCCTCAAAGTCTTGCTACACAAACTCTTGTCGGATACTCTTTCATCAAATTCAAGTGAGTATACTTAGCCCCTTTTTCCTTTTATGCTTTTAGGGTGAAACATGTTCACAATTCTTAAACTTATACAATTCTTGTACAACTATGACTACGTGTTTATTCTTATGTTAAACTTGAGACTTGTATGCTTAGATTAAACTTAAAACTAGCACATTCATTAACTTTGATCAACCCAATAGTAACAATGATAGATCTATTGCATTTGACCAATCCACCTTGATTGATTGACCCCTTCGGGGGGGAGCCCTTGGTGTTTGTTACTACATTAAACTTTAAACTTGAGACTTATAAGGGTAACCTGCGGGTTATGCCTAAACTTGGTTGGAGGGTTGATGTGCACAATGTTTAAGATACTTGTTTTCTCATACTTACATTATAGAATGCACAAATCATAGTGAATTGTAATTCTTTTCAAATACTTGTTAAACTGTGTCAAAACCTTTGTATCTCACCAACTATTTTGTAGTTGACAGATTCTTTCACATGTTTCAGGTACTACAACATGAGACTTTACTGTGATCACATAGGATGCTTGGACCTAGAATGCTTAATCAATTAGACTTGTATTCTTGTTATGTATTTGATTTATTCTTTGTATTGGAACCTTGAAGTTTCTTAATAAAATTATTTAAACCTTAATAGTCAACCTTGTGCTATTGAACAACCGCGTCCGCCCCGACGTATAATCCGCCGTCGGTTGGGGTGTGACACAACTCTTTTTCCCCCAAAAATCACTTCGTTTATGAGTTTCCATATGCTCCATATGGCTGCAAGAATGACTACTTCAAATGCCTCCCTCTTTTTTGTATCCGCCATGGTATTTTTGAGAAGCCTTAGGATATCACTCACCGAGAAGACATAAATGAGAGGGATCTTGCACCATGTGCTAATGTAACCCCATAACATGGTGGCATAAAAACAAGATGTAAATAAATGTTCTACACTTTCCACGAACTCCGAGCAAAGGGGACAGCAGTCCGATGATATATTTATCTTCCTTTTGGATGAAGCTTGCCGAGTGGGGATCCTGTCTAGTTCGGCACGCCAAGCAAAAATATTTACCTTTAAGGGAACTGCAGTGCACCAATCAAAGATAAATGTTCCGACTGAGATTTGAACATGACTAAGTAATCCACGCATTGATCGAACTTAGAAAACCCCCTGCTTATCTTGCATCCACAGCCAAGAGCCGTCCTTCAGTTCCACCATATCCATGAAGTTCAAGTTTCGGCTGCTAAAGATCTTTTCCAGTCCCTTGATATTTCCCCAAACCCCGGCCAAACCCCTTCTCCCGGGAATGCAAGCTGAACCCCTCGGAGGCCCGTGGATGCTGAGTATCACGTCCTTCCACATAGCATTTCCTTTTGAGATGAATCTCCATCACCATTTTGCTAGTAAACTCATATTAGTGACTTTGAGTGACCCTAATCCGAGTCCACCCGATGACTTTGGGGAGAACACTTTGTCCCATTTGACCCAATGAATTCTTTGGTTTATACCATCCCCTCCCCACAAGAAGTTCCTTCTGATTTTCTCTAACTGATTTATTACTTTATCCGGGGCTTTATATAGTGAAAAGTAGTAAATAGGGAGACTGTCCAATACCGATTTCAGCAACACCACCCGACCCCCAATGGATAGCTTTTTAGCTTTCCAAACCGAGAGTTGTGCCTCAAAAAGATCTATTATATGCCTCCAATTTTTAGATAAGTTCATGTTCACTCCCACCATAAGACCAAGATACGAAAATGGGAGTTGACCCACCTTACAATTGGCAATCCCGACCATCTCCGCCATGCTATTAGTTAAAACATTGATGCCAAGTAGACTGCACTTATTCAAGTTAATGACCAACCCTGAAGCGAGGTAGAAGCATCTCATTAGCCGAATGAGATTTTGGAGGTTAGTTTTTTACCATTCTCCCAAAATTATGACATCATCCGCAAAAAGGAGGTGCGATACAATCAGCCCATTATTTGGCAATTGAATATCCCTAAAGATCCCAAGTGCCCCAGCCTTTTCTAGCATCCAATTGAGCGACTCCATTGCTATTAGGAATAAAAAAAGGGATAAGGGGTCACCTTGCTGGACTCCTCGAGAGCAAGGAAACTCCTTAGTAGGGGACCCATTAATTAAAACAGAAGCCTTAGCCGAGTTTAGCACCCCTTTAACCCACATTCTCCATTTGAGAGAAAAATTCATTTGCTGCAAATTTGAGTCAATGAAGTCCCATGAGAATGAATCATATGCCTTATTGAAATTTACTTTGAAAACCAATCCTCTAAGCTTGGATTTTTTCATCCAAGATAGTATTTCGTTCACTACCATCGGCCCGTCTAGGGTGTTTCTTTTTGCAAGAAAGGCTGTTTGAGATTCCGAAATAACAGACCCAATAATTGATTTGAGACGATTAGCAAGTACTTTAGAAATTACTTTACATATACATCCAATAAGTGAAATTGGCCTGAAGTCATTGAAGGATTCCGAGTCCTTAGTTTTTGGGATGAGAGCGATGAACGAAGAACTACAGGCCCTATAATCACCCCATCTTCAAAGAAAGCAGCTAGAATCTTTTAAAAGTCATCCTTTAAGAGTTCCAAGAATTGTTTTATAAAGGTGAAATTGAAACCGTCTGGACCAGGGGCTTTATCCCCCGCAATCCCAGACAGCCATTCGGATCTCCTCCACTGAAAAGGGCAAAGAAATATAAGCCGCCTCCCCGTCAGTTAGTTTTTTTAACCCAGGGCACATCAACTTGGGCCTAATGGGCATTTCTTCCCTGAAACGATCCTCAAAGAAGCTACGGCCCCTTCTTTTATAACCGATGGACAAGATAACCAAACACCATTAACAAACATCCCTTGGATTCTATTCGACGCCATCCTCGAGTTATACAGCCCATGAAAAAAAGATGTGTTCTCGTCTCCCTCGATTGCCCATTTTACTCTTGCTTTTTGTCTTGCATCCTCCACCTTAATTTTTTCCAGATCCAAAAGTTTTGCTTTCGCAGCCATTCGATCCTCACTTTCTTCCAAACCCAAGCCGACAAGTTATGCCATGGTATCAAGATTATTCAAGTGTACCCTTATAGTTTCAGCTTCCTCCTCTTCTTTAGCCCGAAGTTCTATCATCCATTTCTTGATGGCAAACTCTTTTAATTTAGCAGCAAGCATGGCATCAGGTTTGGATGCAGGAACCGGAATTTTTAATGCCCCCTTGACTATGGCCATAACCCCTTCCCTCCCTATCCATGAGTTAAAGAAGTGGAAGGGTTTGGGCCCAAAATCCACACTTGAATATTTCAGGGTAATTGGACAATGATCAGAGATTTCCCGAAGCCATGCCATGAGCGATGCATCCGACCAATTGTCCATAAACTCTTTACATACCAAGGCTCTATCGATTTTGCTTGCTTTAAGCCCATTATCACTCATATAAGTGAACTTGAAACCCCCCATATTATATTCCAGAAGGTCTGCCTCATAAATGAAGCCATTAAAGATACCTGCCCCTACTTCATTGAATTCCGAGTTTAACCGCTCAGATGCATGGCGCACCTCGTTAAAATCCCTGAGCATAATCCAAGGGCCTGGGGTGTTGTCTTTTGCAGACTTCAGGAACTCCCAAAGATTAACTTTAGAGGTCAAATCTTGCGGGGCATAGACATTTGCAATTTCTAGTCGTTTTCCAGATCCCTTTATCCAACCGACAATGATCAGAACATTACGATGTTTGATAATATAGGATTTGATGAAGATTCCAGGATCCCAAAGGCAAATCAACCCACCGGACCTCCCGTTTGATTCCACCCATTCGAATTCTAACTACCACAAACCTCTTTTTATCCCAACCCTAAATGCTAACACATAGAAAATAGAAATACAACAAATCAGATGAAAAAGAACAACAAGAAACTCTCACATTTAAACATAGAATACTAGTTCTAAACAATATAACACATGATTACTCAACAATATAAAACCCTAGAATTTCTCAGACACATAGAGAATTAGAGACGCTCAAATGAAGATTAAGAGAGAAGATGAGCTAATCTTTTAACATGGAGAAACCCTAGATTAACAAAGGGAATAATATGCGGCTGAACTTACTAGAGAGAAGAGAAAGTGTAAAAATCTGACTTCTTTTTTCACACAGCAACACCTTTCCTTTTATAAGGTTGATCCTCCAAACCCTAAGTTCCAAACACCTTGTGGCCCACAATCAGCAACACTCTTGGCGGTCCAGGATCGAGCTGCAATCCACTTGAAAAGAATAACAAAATGAATAAATGTCTAGCAATATTTATACACAAGATATAGAGCATAGCAATATTAAATTGAAATAGATATATATCTTAACAAATGTGCTCGTCTTCATAAAACTTTTTAGATATGTCATCCCTGGCTTCTCTCTAAATCTTCTACTTTATGTAACATCCAAAATTTCAAGTTAAATGACTTCATAAGTGTTATGATATGCCGATTAATTTTATGTTGAAAATATAGTAAATTTAATTGTTGATGAGTAATCCTTGGTTCTATATTGGGGTCTCTTGTGATGTATATTGAGATGTCATTGTGTTATATCCACCACATTAATGTCCAATAATGGCTATCTTTGTTGGTATGGGGATTTTGATTTATTTGTTATAAAATATGGTGGCAATTTTGGAATAGATCAATTGAATTGAACTAATTATAAATAGAAAAATGAAAAATTGGATTTGGGATCATCACAAGGTAGTTTACGAGGAATGGTGATTTAAGGTTCACGTAATGTGTTTGATAAAATGCCTAAGTGTATAAAATGTAAAGGGAAATTGAATTATGATCTATGTTGGCCTTGCACATGTATAGTATAGCTGCGAGCTGACCGGCAACGTTATGACCTTGTATGAGGATTTTTGGATTGATATTGAATGTTAAGACACCAAAGATGTCAATGTGGTTAATTGACTTGCAAATTTATTGTGAATGTTGACTCTAGGTGGTTAGCAAGCCGAGAGTAGGAGTCAAGATATCAAGGACCCCCAAATCCAAGGTAAGTAAATCTTACACCCTAAATATATGAAGTATCCATTAAATATTGTATACTTAAGGTAAAAATTATTTGTTATATGATTTGCCAAGGTATTAAGATGGTTAAATATTGAAGTGCATAACCAAGATGTTGGTAGATGTGTTATTATGTAACTTAAAAAAAGTATGTAGTTGGGTTGCGACATAAAGATGAAATATAGATCACATGATTGGACTAATAATATTGTTGAAGAATGCACCATGGAAGTAGAGGTTGCCCATTGTTACAAGTCTTACAAGTATGTATGTTTAATAACGTGTTAAATATTATCAAGTGAAAATGTGGAAATGTTGAATGTTAAGTATCAAGATTTAACAAACGAATATAGAATCTCGAGTTGTAGTAGGGGGTGTATTGTGAAAATTTTTCTATATTAACGACTCGTTTGAGCTTTGGAGTTGTAGGGGTGTAAAATGGAGTTTTGGGGTTGTATGGGATGTAGCCTACACTAACCAACATAGGCTACATTGCCCTAGAATGACATACGGCGAAGCTCTTCTATGTTACACTGAATCAACAACAAAATGCAAAATCCAGGACCACTGTAACCTATGGTGAGCCAGATTTGGTTTTTATGAAATTGGAGTTTTTGAGTTAGATTTGCTCATGTCGTTTATATATGATCTTATATACTATTAAGACTAGTCCATGGTGTTGAAGTGTCTTAAGTAAATCTCTCGGATATGTGATTGGATGATGATCAAGTGCTTGGGATAATCACGAACACACATCTTGAAGTCGGATTTTTTTTTTTGTCTATTTATGTAAAGTGTCAAGCTGTTTTTGATAATTTTGGTTTTTGATATTAAATATACTGTCTTTAAAGTACAATATGTTGATGTTAAGACGATGATACCAAATTTATAATGTTAAATCTAAAAGACAAAGTTTTAGACCTATTTTTGTTACGTTGTTTTTAAACCATTGGTCCATGTTAAAATAAGGTGCTACACCTTATGTATTTTGGTTTAGTGAAACTTTTTTGATTGATCTCTTATATATGTTGGTCACAATTCATTAGTGCTTTTTTTAAGTTTTTAGTTATGAATTAACTTGATCGATCATTAAAAGTGTGCATACGGATCGATCTTCCATAGATCTATGAAATTTGCCGTTCCATACTAGCTTAATTTGATGAAAGATGGTCGAACTTTTAAATGTTTTATAGTTGGGCGTATCCGTTTACATGTAAAAAAATTTGCCAATTTCATGTTGGTTTTGTGTTATATTAATGGTTGTAAATAAAACGAAACAACAATTAAGATTACAGTTTACCACTCATACACTAGTGATCTTAATTTAGACCTTAAAGTTATATTCCCCCACCGATCAATTGAATAACTTGTTTTGGACTTATGCTAATCGCTTTCCAAGATACAACAAAACAACGAGTAGTATACTTTATAGAAATTGTACTGGTGATGACAAACTAATTGAAGTGACTGTTTTTTAAGAATTTAAGTAACTAAACTAATTAACTAGAGAAACAAAGTTTTTGTAATGTGTTTAAGAATTTCATCTTTTACAAAAAAAATGTTTTTTAAAACTCGATCTAGACACCAAAAAAGTTAAGTTGACATCGATACTACTTATAAATAAATTTAAACAAATATATAAACAAAAACTATACATACTAATAAATAAAGGTTTTGGGGGGACACATGTCATTCCCATGTTTATCCACAACATATTTTTTCACATCTCTCTCCTATTTAATGATACAAGTTTCTATAAAAAAAAATATTTTTTGTTTCTCACATTTCTCTCCTGTTAAATAATAATGATTTTTATAACTATTTTTATAAAATAATTTTTAATTAAAAAATAGCTTTGTTCATAAAACATTTTTTATAGTTTGAACATTTCTTTCTTTCTTTTTATAAAATATTTTTAAAAATTAACTATATAATGTTTCTAAAATTTGTATTAAAATTATACAATATGTCAAAAATATGTAATATTAGATCACCCTATATAATATACAAGGTTTCTAACATATATTATAACAAATGAATAACTATACTTGCTACGTGTCGAATTCTAATGAAATCTAGATTTGTGTTTTTCGCTTTTCTTTCTTATTAAATAATGATGATATTAAATAATTAAATATCTAACATATATTCTAATATTTTATTAAAAATTACTAAATCATAAGGAAATTTCAATTATTTCTTATTTCACAGATGACTAATAACACCAAATATAAAATCTTCATAGAAAATACTGTTTTATAACAAGTTCTATTTATTCAACTCATGTAAAACATGGGCTTTAACATAGTATGTGAATAAACATAAATAAAAATATTAGAAAGAAACATAAATAAATCAGTTTATTAAATGAATATACCAAAAAGGTGTAGTTGAAAAAAATATTTACCAAATAGGTGTAGTTGGAAACTTATTACCAAAATGGGTGTTTTCCTTTATTTTCTTTATTTTTAACTAAATAACTATCTTTTTTTAAAACATCCTTTATAAAGTCGTTCCTTTTGCTCAACGTTTTTTTAACACCGTTCGGTTTTTTAAACATTCTTTTCAAAACCATTCGAATTTTTTTAAACGTCATTTTCAAAACTTCTTTTTTAAAACCGTTTGTTTTGTCTAACGTTTTTTTAAACCGTTCAGTTTGTCTAAACGTCTTTTTTTTATTCGTTCTTTTTTTCTAAACTTCGTTTTTAAAACCGTTCGTTTTGTCTAAACGTCTTTTTTAAAAACGTTCATTTTTTCTGAACATATTTTTAAGATCGCTCCTTTTTTAAAATGACAGTTTTTGAAAAAATCAATTAAAAAATAATAAACGTTCTGAAAAAAAAAATATTTAAACATCACAAAAGAAAGGACACGTGTTTTTTTCTTTTAAAAAAATTTAAAATTGAATAAAAAAATATTTAAAATTACTTTGATGGAATGAAAATATTTAAACACTGAACAAAAAAATATTTAAAATTACCTCGATGGAATGAAATTTTAGTTCAAAATGTTTTTTTTCAAAACGTTCATTATTTGTTTAATTATTTTTTTAAACCGTTATTTTAAATGAACTTGAGGAAAAGCTAACAGTGTTAAAAAAAACATTTAAGAAAATAAACGATTTTATAAAACAAATAGTTATTAGATTAGTTAAAAATAAGAAAAAAAAGAAAACACACATTTTAATAAATAAATTTACAACCACACCTATTTAATAAATATTTTTTTCAACTACACTATTTTAAAAAATAACTCAGAGACGTGGTTCTTTCAACGATGATAACATCATACCCCACATTATATGGAAAAGGAAAAAGTTATTAAATATGGTTCAAATTTGGCCCACGCGCATTCGGAATATTAGTTGTATTAACTTTTTTTTTAAGTAATACTTAAATATTATATAGGATAATAATAATTAGATTTTCTAGGGATAGTACATATAATATTCGGGGTAATTCACCATCTCACTCTAGAAGAACCCTCAATTGGTTAACCTTTACCTTGCTACCTACTATTTTTTGGTGTGGTCCGGATTCAAATCGACGACCTCATATTTAGAAGTTATGAGGGTATCACCAACACAAAGCCCATTTGATTTAGTTGTATTACCTGAGGACACCATCAACAACCATATTTAATTTCATCCATTTCGAAATTCAAAGAAATACATATACTAGTGGTGGTTATATTCGGAAATTCGAAATTTTCGATATCCAAAATTTTCGGTTAGTTGATGTAATTATCCGAAAGGATATCCGTAATTTCGGATACGGATTCAGATAATAAAACAGATATCCAAAACAATTAAAAACTAAAAATATGATAGTTTCAAATTATAAAAACAACTATAAAACATCAAAAGTAATTGAAAATAAATATATAAAAATATATGAATATAATATTTCGAATTTTGATTAAAAAAAATTCATTTTTAATTTATAAAAACAATTACAACGAATATATATAAAGATTAACATTTCGGATGTTCGGATATCCGAAATATCCGATTTTTTTAAATCACTATCCGAATCCGAAATTTCGAATATCCGGATTTTTGAATAATTCGGGTTCGGATTTTTTTGAACACCACATATACATACATAGAGAGGTCGGTTCATGTAAAAAAACCTTACAAGGTGGTTAAGGCTGGAAAAATAACTTGAACCAAACAAGCAAACTTGTACATACATACATATGTAGGGTTAAAATCATTTGAGAACTCTAAGAACTCTTATCAATGGTTTATATTTTTTGAATTTTGTATTTTTTTATATATTGTCATGTGTGTTTATGTACATAAAAAATAGTCAAACTAATTTTTATATATGTTTTTACATTTTTAAACTTTTACCTATACATGTGTAGGTTAAACCTACACATGACTACACATGTGTAGGTACAATTTTAAAAATGTAAAAACATATGTAAAAAATTAGTTTGCTTGCTTTTTATGTAAATAAACATACACGACAATATATAAAAATACAAAACTTAAAAAACATAAACTATTGATATGAGTTATCGGAGTTCTTAAGATATTTAAGAGTTCTCAAATGATCCATTCCCTTATGTGTATATATACATAAATATACATAGAGAGGTCGGTTCACGTGAAAACTATTTTTTTCGTACGAGGTGGTTAAGGATGGAAACATAACTTGAACTAGATAGGCAAATTTGAATTTTGAAACATGTGTGACATGTATCAGACTAGTTTAAAAAAATGTGTGTATGGGACGGATATAGTATTTGGTAACACCTGACTCAATGACCCGAAACATACATACACTGATACACGTTTACCTGAAGATAAGCGTATATATTTTCCTTTCTCCTCTCCTTGGATATTAGATTACTTTATTATTCCATCAATTTTTTTAGTTTTTATATTGTTAATTCACAGGGTAATAAAATTATATCAATTAAAAACCGAAAGATATGTGACTTATAATCTCAAAAGGTTTTGTTTAACATACATGTGGCTGTACCCGATACTTGACACGTATTGAGTAAACGGTATGTTAAAAATAATTTATTTAACTAAATATCATTTTTTTTTTAAATCTATATTTTAATTTATTTTAATCTCCCACGTCTCATTTATATCGCATTTTTTCAAAATTTAAATGTGAATGCTATAACATAAAAAAGTTATAAAATAAAAAAGAACATCTCTCTCTCAAGAAAACTCTATAAATAAGGCGGCCATGGCACCATGCTTAGGCTTGAAGAAGCAAACAAACTCACAGCTTCTTCTTCTATATTCTCTGCTCGTAAATCACCATGGCAGGACCTTTAGATTCCACCACTACAATCAAATTCTTATGCAGTTACGGCGGCAAGATCCTCCCTCGTTATCCCGACGGCAAGCTCCGTTACCACGGCGGTCAAACTCGTGTACTCGCCGTTGACCGATCCATATCTTTCTCCGGTCAGTTATTTTTCTTCTTAAACGGACGTGTTTGCAACTTGTAGTTGAAATATTGATCTGATTACTTGTGATTAACAGAATTGCTGGTGAAACTCGGTGAATTGTGTGGGAGCTCCGTGAGTTTGAGGTGTCAATTGCCGACAGAGGACCTGGATGCACTTGTCTCCGTCACCTCCGATGAGGATCGCGTTAACCTAATTGAAGAATACGATCGAGAATCTAATCGACAATCAAAATCTCTCAAAATCAGAGCGTTTCTCTCGCTTCCGAAGAGATCCTCTCCATCTCCGTCATACGCAACCGCCACCGGATCTTCTTCCTCCACCAGCACCACCACACACAACGCAGGATCGCCGAAATCTCCTCTTTCCTCCGCCGTCGCGAGATCTCCTATCACCGCCACAAACCGCTGCATCTATGTTTCAAAGCCACCGGTTCAATTTCCAGTTCGTTACAACAAATCCGCCGGAAAGCTTCCGTGTTATGCGTACGGAAACCCTAGCCGGAGTTACCTCATCCACAATGGCAACCATTGGCAATAACAGATCTAGATCTGGCTGTGAACTCGAACTATTATCAAATCTATACATCTCTAATCAATCGATAAGATAAATTAAAATTAAACGAATCAAAAACAGAGGCAAGCAATGTAAGATTGGACTTTGAATCGTATAAGATCTAGATCGTTGTTTTTTATATCAAAACCTAAATTTCGTTCAATTACTTTCGCCGGTAAGTTTTCATCCATTCATCACCTTCAAATCTGATCTGATCTGATCGCCGTTTGGTGTACATCCGTTCCGTTTTCCGTTATTGCGTCATTTGTGCGTTTTGTTAATCGTTATCCTCCGGCTTCTGTGCCGTCTGAGTCAACGACGTCACTTCCTCATCTCCGTCGTAACTGTTTTTGTCCGATTCGTGTGACAGTTTCACTTTTTATCTTGAAAAACTTTAATTTAATAATTTATTATTTTGGAGTTATTGCTGCATGACTGATTCTTGTAGTGATTTGTGTTGCAGGTACAGAGCTATATCTTAGAGATCGAATTGCGAGTTACAGAAAGAATGATGAAATTCCAGAAGATTCATATGTATCATTCAAAATTTTGATATATTCTAACATTATCTTATTACAGAATATGATATAACACTATAATCATACACCACATCTTACACGTAAAATTAGAGTAATACATCTCATGAATGAATCATATATGGAATTGGTTGTCAATTGCACTCTTTCATTATTACTGGTCATTTAAGCATTATCTTTTATGAATATAAACAAATATTTTTTATAATGCCCATTTTTATGTATCGAATAAATAATATAGGACGATTACAATAAAGTGGCAGGTAAACGGGCAACAAAATGTTGAGTATTGCAATTAGATCAATCATACATTTTTTATTTAAATTGTGTCACTAAACGTTTAAATCAAGTGTAACACCCATAATTGAAACACCAATTATTAAAAACATTTAAACACACACAAAAGCTTTTTGTCCAATAATTTTTTGTTTTTTTTTTACTTTCTCGCGTACCGCGAGTTTCTGGACAACTCCCCTCGCGTACCTCGAGGGAGTTCAGAAATTCTTGACCAGAGCCAGGCGAGAGACGCCTCCCTGGCTCTTGCGTACCATAGAATAGTTTACTCAGTTTGTCCAATTCTAACACTTAGCCAATTTTCCACTATTTTTCAATTCAACTTGACACTAGAATTTTCCTACACTTGGGTTTTGGTTTCAAAACATATATACCACATATATAAACACCAAAACATAGATCATGTGTCAAATTATATAACATTTACGGATTTTCTTTTAAAATCCCAACAACACCCAAAATGCATACGAGAACCCTCCACGCATTGGATTTGACTTGGACCTACAACAGAGCTTTCTCTACATAACCACATATATAAATCTCCGTTAGTAATGACGATAAACACACTCAACAAGTATTTACACTTGTTTTCACCCCTTTTACCCATTTGACCAATTTGACCCGTCTGCACCCTTTTGGTCAATTAAGGTTTTTAACACTTGCATTTTCATTACAAGTCTCATTCTTTTCATATTACATTCATTTACCCCCACTATTCACCCATTTTAAGTATTCCACACTTCTAATAAGGTTCACGACCTCTTGGTGCGAGTACCACAACGTCTTACCCGCACTTGGAGTATTTGACTCCAAGTCCCCCTTTAAGTATTCCATACTTCTTATTGGGTTTACTACCTCTTGGTGCGAGTACCACTACTTGTCTTACCCGCACTTGGAGTATTTGACTCCAAGTCCACATTTTGAAGTATTACACACTTCTAATTGGGTTTACTACCTCTTGGTGCTAGTACCACAACTCGTCTTACCCGCACTTTGAGTATTTGACTCAAACTCCACCTTTTGAAGTATTCCACGCTTCTAATCCACCATTTCACCAAATTATCACATTTTGTTTGACTATATACCACATAAGTCAATTACACCAAATTCACCACATTTACATATTAGATTTACCATTTACCACATAAGTCAATTTCACCAAATTCATCACATTTACATATTAGATTGACTATTTTCCACAAAATTCAATTACACAAAATTCACTACATTTACATATTAGATTGACTATTTACCACATAAGTCAATTACACCAAATTCACCGCATTTTCATATTAGATTGACTATTTACCACATAAGTCAATTACACCAAATTCACTACATTTACATATTAGATTGACTATTTACCACATAAGTCATTTACACCAATATCACCACATTCACATATTAGTTTGACTATTTACCACATAAGTCAATTACACCGATTTCATCATATTAGTTTGACATTCTACCACTACAGTCAAATTATTATAATTTCACACATACTACATTCAAACAATAGCCATACATATTCATTTCAACTTATAGTATGCATACATATCATATACCACCACACATTTATCAACATTAATAAGTAAGTGCAAAGGCACTTACTTTTTGAGTTGGAAGATCCCGTGCCCCCTCCTCGGTTCACAATTTGATTACCTAAACATATACACTTAGTTTATTAATCAAACATTCATCACCAACACAAAATAATTGAGTCAACAACTCAATTTTCATTTCCAACCCAAACTGACCTGTTTGGGTTATCCCCATAACCAAACACCCTTTTTCAATACAAACTCATCCACTTGAGTTTTCTTTCCAATACCTTGACACTAATTTCTCATTCACTAACTTTTATTAGTCAATTTGGTGTTTGTTCAAGTGTCTAATACCACCTAAACACTTAATCATCACTAATTCAACAATCTAGCATCATGATCCAAACACCCCCAATTTTTACCATATGAACCCTAACTTTTTAAAATCAAAACAGGGTTCTAGGATGTTAATCACCACCCTTTACCTTTAGTTTATCTAGATTATCCACAATCTAACACCAATTTATCAAATGCACCACAATTTTCAGATTTTTACAAAACCCATCAACTAACACATTCATGGTGAAATCAAATGAAAGATTATCATTTACTTGATGTTAGGAAGGTGATGTGTGAGCCAAAACTTTCACCAAATAAGTTTCAAATGCACGGTTTGAGCTTTAATTGAGATTTCTCCTTTTGCTCTCTTGAGATGAACGACCCACACCAAGTAAAAATCTGATTTTGACTTTCCCATGGTCAAATATGGCAGATTTGCCATATTTACACATTTAGTCCCTCAACTTTCACATCACCCATTTTATTCTATTATTAGTTAAAAACTAACATAACCCTATTACTAACTTGAAACCCACTTGTTTCAACTTATTTCATAAATATTATTTTCATCATAATATTTATTAAAGTATTTATTTATTTGAAAACGAAACCCGGATTTTAGTTCGTTACATCAAGTCATCATCGAAACACGAAATGTGTCAAAACTTATGGAAGAGAAGATTTGTGGGTCATGATTTCAATATATGTAATTTTATTAAGAAAATAAAAAAAATGTTAATTATATTAAAAAATAAAAAAATAACTTAAAATTCATGTCACCATTGCACATCAGCATAAAAAAAAAGAAAAAAAAATATTTCTAACTGAAATAAAAAAACATGCTAAAAAAACATGTTAAAACCTATAATTTAAATAAAACATGAAAACTGAGTGATTTAATTGAAACATTTTTGAAACTTCATTACTATTTTACAAAGTTATCCCTAACTAAATACATTCAATAAAGGTGTAAACCTTACGGTGGTGCAATGTTTCGATGTAGGGAAACCGTTTTTTATTCATTTTTTTTAAGTTCTTTTTATGTTGCGTTCTGAATTTCTTTATCGTATTTTTTAATCCAATTAGTTTACTTTTAAGCTTTTTTTTATTTGTTTTTGGACATGTTATCGCTCATATTTTAGTTCGAGTCCACGATCATCAAATGCTAATTCTGATATATATGTTTATACTTATTTTTTATTCATGATATAATATATTATTTATGTATTTTATTATAATTTTATATATAATAGTTCTAATTGTATAAATATATTTTTGATATATTAAATAAAAAATATATAAACAATAGACTCATTTAAGTTTGTAAACGTAATCAAGCTCGATATGCGAGGCTTGGGTTCGAGCTCGTTTATAAATGAGACCTAATATAAGTTAGAGCTCTAGCTCATTTATAAATGAGACCTAATATAAGTTAGAGCTCTAGCTCTTTTAAATACTTGATTTAAGTTTTTGTTAAATTGATCTTAAGTAGTTCTTGAGCGGTTCAACTCCCTTATATTCTTGAGTTAACAATTTGGTTGACGGTTCAGAACTTAGCAACGACCGTTTGAACTTTATTATTTATATTTTTGGAATATAAAGTTATTATATTATTGTATTCATAAACTATATTTATTATTTTAAAATTTTTAATACAAACTAACAATTAAGAAAACAATAAAAGCTGTTAAATTGTCATACCATGAGGTCGGTTTGTTGCTTCTTGAAATCATAATAAGAAGTTCAACTTAAATTTTTTTATCAAATCGATTGAACTGGAACATGAATTCCTCTACACTTCACTGTAATCAAGTTCTATTATAATCAAGTTACATTATCAAATAGAATCCGATTTTCTAAATCGTATTTTTGTTTGATATATTTAACAAGCTAGTTTAGAAGCCGTGTCTACACAAGGGGCAATATATAAAATTTTTAAATCTTTATGTATATATTTTAGTAGGTATACAAATATATTACACATATAATAAGGATAGAAAACAAAATTTAAGTAAAAATTAATATATAATTGGGATTTAAAAATACGTTAATTACTATTTAATTTAATTTAACTTTTATAACTATTTGATTGAAAATAAAAGTTACATAATTAGATTTTAATTTTTTTTTACAATAAAAGATAATTTAAAATAAATGTGTTTTATTGGTATAATTAGCATTTTCTTTAAAATGAATATGTAGACGACACGTGACATGAAAAATAATTTTATTTATTATAAAGTATAGATTGTATTTATTAATATTCAATAAATTTAATTTTAAATTTAGGCCCAGATTAATAATCAACCATGTCTCATTACTAATTATAACAATTTATTTTAAAAAGATGTTATTACCTCTAATCTTATGACCAAAAAAGTTGACAATTATCATGATTAAAAGATGGGACATGAATACAACTGGCTTTGAAGATAAAGTTTTGTTTATATAAAACAATATTTCTAGACCGTTCATTTCTTTGAAAAAAAAAAGAGTTTTGGGACGATGTATTATGTTGGATGACGACAGGATTGTATGTTTGAGTTTGACCATAAATACAATAATATTATCTTATATATTGTTTTTAAAGGGAAATAAAATGATAAACGGTTCATAAATATTGTAAGGATTTAATTTTAAGGTGGTTGTGTTTTCACTTTGTTAGTGGCTGGTGAATGGGGTCAAGAGACAAGTATACTAAGGCTGGTCATATTTCAATTTTTTAATAAATATATAAATGTTGTTAGTTTAAATTAATAATATTACGTAAGTTAAATATAAAAACTGTATTTATTCAAAAAATAGTAAATAGTTGTAAGACGTTCAAAACAAATGAGGTCGATACACTAATCTCGAAATTCTTAAAACATGTTTACTTAGAGTTTAAAAGATGTAATTTTTATTTGTATTGATAGTTTGTTATGTTTAATGTTCTAAATTAAGAGTAAAAAATGTTAGTTTAATAGAAAAGAGTCTGTTGTAAACACACATTAAAAATTATATGGTATTTTGATTTATATAAGTTAAATATACACATAAAAATATAAATAAAATGTTTAAAAATCATACTGCAACCTTAAATTAAGCTATTATTACTTGTATTTATATTACAAATGTTCGTTTGAAATGGTGATACACAAAATTATACTATAAAATACCTTTATCTATTTTAAATGATGCATGTAAAATAAACAATATGAAAATTGACTGTATGTATACTATGTATATATTTGGGTTGATTTATTTACTTTTAGTTATTTACGCTAGGTGTTTATGAAAACTATAAATTGACCAATATAATTGAAGAAATGTTAGGTTAATAAAGAATCATTTAAAATATAATTGAACTATAATCTACATCACGCACCCTACATCACATAAAAATGAACTTAAAATTGAAACTCAATTGGCTACTAGATATTAATAATACGTCACATGGTTGATTTTAAGAAATAATGATATTATGACTATTTTGATTTTTTATATCTTTTACTTTTTGAAAAACTTTTGGTCAAATTGTTATTGTTTGTGTGATATGTAAGAGAGGGTGCATAACCCATATAATGCGAATTAGCTATGGAATTTCATGTGTAATCAAATTATAATTAATGGTTACATTTTCCTATAAATACATTAACTTTATTTTTTTAGTATCTCATATAGGTCATGGTTAGAAGAGATGCTACGTTAATAAAGAATATCACATCTTAAATACCATTAATGCATTTTGGACGTATTAGTAGGGATATAGAAGCAACCCGTAGATTGGTGACCCCCTCCAAGGTTTTCACTCGCCCAACTAAAAACAAATTTATGAGCTCCTATGAGAGAAACAAACAATATTAGTTTGTATAAGAAGACAAATGTTACAAATTGTATCAAAGTCATCCCCTCTATGACGTGGGTTCGTAAGAAATACCATACCTTAAATATTACAAACGTGTTTTGGACACATTGTCTTTGGATGATATGACAACTTCATAGTTAACTGTGTTTAGGTGGGAGCAAACTCATGATGGTGACCTCTTAAGAAGTTTTCATTCAGACAACTAAAAGCAAAGTCGTAGACTCCTTATGATCAAAATGAACAATATTAGTTGGTATGAGATATTGGATGTCATAGTTACATCTATTGGGCTTTGGATATCTGGATACATTGAATGTGCCTTTCTTTCTTATATCGTTTACGATTGATTACAATAAAGTGACCGGTAAACGGGCAAAAGTTGCGCCGCAGCCTCCTTTTGGATAGCAAAACGGATTCTACTAAAAACAAAATGTTGGGTGTTAGAAGCCGAAAAATTACTATGCACGACCCCTTCTGAACCCTGTTCATAAATTCCACAGCCTCCAGGGTTAGCAAACCAAATGTATAAAAAACAAAAGTAATAAACATGTGTTGATTCTCTAAACAATTTTTGTCGTGTTTTGATACTTTGACTGATTCCGCCTTCAACACAGCCTGACCCGCTACATATCAATTGTTCCTGAGTCCCACAAGAGGGGACACTCATGTAAGGTCTACACAAACCTTTGTTATTGTAATATAATCTATTGAGGAAGGTTATTTAAAAATGTGTAGAGTAATGCTGAATCTAAAAATACTGTTATTATTATCAAGTCTTGTTTTTTTTAGAATAGGCGTAACGAATAAAAAACCAGATCGTAATAGTTTTCACATCGTCATTTTATTTACTTATTTTATGTTGATTTTGTAAATAACATTTGATGCACTAATCCCATTGTACTTAAGTTCACACATATAATTAAGTGTAACCTTATTAAAAACATAATCACGTACTAGTACTCTTCTGACTCTTTTATGTTGATATACTTCTACACTAGGTTAAAATCCCGTGTATTAGACGGGTTAAATAAATAAAATGTTATATATTTAGTAATAAACACATTTGTCAAAATATAGTATTAATTTTTTTATTTAATTGATAAATGTTAGTTCATATCAAGTTTATTTGATTGATGATATAATAACTATTTATAATTAAATAATAAGTATTCGTAATTAGATTTATTAATATAAAGATTATTATTTAATAGGAGAGAGAAATAAAAAAAATCTAATAATTAATAGGAGAGAGAGGCGGAAAAATAAATATGAGGAGTAACCAGAAAGTGACACGTGTCCTGAAGAGATTTTCATTTATTAGAGTAGTAAGATCCTTTCTATCACGTCATATCTCTTTATAAATGTGTTATAGAAGTCGAGATAATATTTGGAGGTAATATTGGTACTCGAATGTTTATTCCAAGAATTAATTTGATACATTAATCTAAGAAGATTCCTTTTAAGTTTCAGAGAAGACAATTTTCACTATCGATATGTTTTGTAATGACGATTAATAAAAGTCATGAACAATCACTATCCAGAGTTGGTTTGCATTTAAAAAATCCGGTTTTCATCCATCGACAGTTGTATGTAGCGTTATCAAAAGTAAGGAGTAGAGACGGGGTCATAATACTAATATGCAGTGGCGGATCTAGAACAAAAGTTCAGGGGTAGCGAATTTTTTTTAGCCGTACTTTCACGTAAATGAAACAAGTGGCGGATCCATGAATTGTTTTCAAGGGGTTCACTGTTTTTAGATGCTCAAATATCATAGGGCCGGACATAAAAGAATTCTGGTCGGTTCAATGATTCGTTTTGGGTAAAGTTCATTAAATAACAAAAATACGATAACATAATAAAAGAAAGGGAAAAATACCAAAATGGACATTTTGTCCATCTAAAAAAAACTCGGAGGCTAAGCCTTTTGAATTCAAAGGCTTAGCCGGCAAAACCTTAATGCTTAGCCGGCAAAACCTTAATGCTTAGCCGGCTTTGAACAAGCTAAATGTACATTTTGGTATTTTTAAGAGAACTATGTCTATTTTGGTATTTTTCCCTAAAAAAAATCATCATTAGAAATTAACATCCATAATAGTACCTAGGAATCAAATAAATCTAAATCAACATCTAAAATTCTAAATTAACATCTAAAATAACCCTCGATTTTCTTTTTCAAATAAATAAACAAGAGGGAATAAAAAGTAAAATAACCTGTGGCTTGTGGTGGAGAGATTGGCGGCAGCGCAGCGGTGCAGTGGCCCGCGGTGGCAGGGGAGCAGAGCTGAGTAGTGGCAGAAAGCAGAGTTGGAGGAGGCTGCCGGCTGTGACCTGTTGCTTTGCTTCTTTCCATAATTCAATAATCGTGTTTTTTCTTTGTTATACCTGTTAAAGTGTTATTAGCCCAACAAAACAAAAAATTGTTAAAGACCCATCATTTTATATACAAATATTAGTTATTAAAATGCTCAGAAGCTGCTGAACGGCGATACGAAATCTGGTTAAAAAAAGGTTTTAAAAAATGTTAGGGAAGATTTTAATAAAATGTGGGGACATTTTATAAAGTATTAGGTTTTTTATAAAATTTTGGACATTTTATGAAGTGTTTAGCTTTTAAAAAAATTTGAGGGGTAACGTAATTTTTTCTCAGGGGTAACGTAATGTGTAACCGAATACATAAAACCGTAAAAAAATATAAAAAATTACACTGCGCGTAAAAGTTGAGGGGTAGCTACCCCTACCCCATGGGTAGGTTCGCCCCTGCTAGTATGGATATGATTTTCGGGTGTTGCATTACAAAAAAAAAAAAAAAGGGTATTATGGCAAAACACGAACTCTTTATGTGCCACAAGCATAAAATAAAAATCTTTCGTGTCAGTAGATGAAATTATCAAACCTTTGGGGGTATTTTACAAAATGACATCAGAATATTTAGAAAAGAAACTAAAACCCTAACCGGCTTTCGCTTCTGTTTCCACCATTCTGTCACTCCGCCGTGTCTCCGCTCATCCTTGCCGTCACCGGCGTCTCCACGTTCCTCCGTTCAAACGAAACTAACTCTAGCGTTAGTATCCTAAAAGGTAATTTGATTTAATCAACTGTTCATTTGTTTTTGAGATTAGGGTTTAACGATTTCGGTTATTTAGTTCAGGTTAATTCTATCGGAATATTAAATAGATTATTTCAGTTGTCTAGGATTGATGTTTATTCAGTGTTTGTATTAAGATTTTAAGTAATTTGTTTATCTGATGGTTCAGTTTTGAATCGGATTGAATGGTGATATGTTTATGTATTAGGGTTTAAATCTGTTTTATCCGTTTGACGCCTGTAAGTAGATTCAATTTGAATGTTTATGTGTTTATTATTCTCCGTTTGAGAAATTAACAAATTATCTAGGGTTTTGTACTTTTGTTATTGAAGTGCAATGATTTAAAATTCCTGAACAGGTGAATTTTTGAAGTCAGTACAAAATGCAGAATGATGAGGTTATATGGCAAGTCCTCAGGCATAAGCACTGCAGTTTTATGGCCAAGTGAGTCTTTGAGCTATGGTTATCAATTCATTTTGTGTAGTACTTAATATGTTTGCTTGCCTTTTAGCAGTGTTTCAGAACCGGTCGGACTGGTTGAACCAGAGAACCGGACCGGGTGGTCTGACCGGAATTTAATATTCTTTTTTTTTTATTTAAAGTCTCATTTAGCGGTTTGTTTACTACTTTAGGCTTCATATTTTATTAAAATTGTAAATCTTAACCAAAAGATAAAGCAGTTTCGTATTTTGTTTTAAATTAGTTATATCTACATAATTTTTGTTTCTAAGTTATTTATGATGTTATCCGGTTTTGGAACTAGTTCAACCGGTCTGACCAATGGACCGGTAAAGTGACTGCTTCAATGACCAGTTTTGTTATTTAAACATTGCCTTTAAGCAGTCCACATGTCGTTAAAACGAGGAAAATGTAGTTTTTTTTCTTCATAAATTTTTTGATAGTTGTAGTCATTTGATAGTTTTTCTAAGTTGACCTGTTTCGACCTGTACCATATTTTGTCATAACCCATTCTGACCCGGAACCTTTTTCTAAATTGGCCTATCCTGACCCATTTACCCCACTTATCCGTCTTGCCAGGTCTAATAAATACAAATCGTTTTTGCGGAATTTTACAGTCTTTACACTGATGAAAGCTACTTGCATGCCAACAGTGTTTTTGTCCCAATCTTAGTGGGTGTAATATTTCTGGAATTCTTACCACTAATTTTGGTGTTTTGATTTTTGTATTGATGATTTGTTAACAGAATTACAGCTGGAATTTTTTGCCGGAACCCTTACAATTTAACTGGAGTTTGCAACCGGAGCTCATGCCCTCTTGCTAATAGTCGTTATGCTACCGTACGTGATCATGAAGGTACTATATATCTCATGGTGTGGACCTCGGTTTTGATTTTAGTGGTTTCTATACGAATGCAGCTGGTTATAATTGGCTAGTTTTATTTGTTGCAGGAGTCTTTTACTTGTATATGAAAACTATAGAGAGGGCTCATATGCCAAATAAGTTATGGGAAAGAGTTAAATTGCCTCGCAATTATGAAAAGGCACTTGAAATTATTGACAATAATCTGGTATACCTATATTCAGAATGTTGGTTTAGATATATAAATTCCAAATTTGTAATCACTTTTTTGAATTGACAGATGTACTGGCCCAAGTTTCTTGTGCATAAAGCAAAGCAACGGTTGACTAAAATGACACAAATGCGCATACGCATGAGGAAACTTGCTCTTAAAACAAGGTTGGCTGATATTTTATCTTTCTTATTTTTAAAATGATATTTATAACACCTGAATTCTACCTATTTTTTATACTATTGAGTTACGGGGCAACGTCATACATATATTCCTAAAAGCTCAAAATTTCATAATATTACGCCTCGATTTTAAAAACATTAAAAATATCACACTTGTTCCATAGTTTATAAAATCAGTTACTCATAACCGTTTGTTTTACCGAATAAATGAAGAACACATTATGCACTGAGATGATTCACACTTCACAAAAATAACGTTTTTCTATTTGTTTTTAAATGAAACTGATTGTTACAGACCACTGATATATTTTATTTACTATGTAATTGGTAAATATGATACTTTTAGTGTTTTGAAAGAGTAAATATGATATAATGAAGTCTAGAAGGATATATCTGAATTATCTATTGTTTTAAATATTTTAAAAAAGGTGAATATGTTGGTTTAATTCTAATGAGTTTATATAATCTGTTCTCTTGTGGCTGTGTTTGATCATATAGGGAAAAGATAATGACAACTCCTAGAAAAGAAAAAAAGAGAGAAGCTAGAAGGGAGGAAAAGGCTGAGAGGGCTGCAATTTTGGAAAAGGTTACATTTTTTAAACCGTTTATGCTACATTTAGATTCCTGTAAAACATTTTCGAGCTCTAACACGAATTTTCTTTTACAGAATATTGAAAAGGAACTGGTTGAGCGTGTAAAAAAAGGAATGTATGGTGGGTTATATAATTATAATACAAAAGCGTTTGAAAACTTTATTGATGAACTTGAGGGACAAAATCAAGAAGAGGAGAGAGAGGTTGGTCATATGATCTTTATATTTAATATTTTATACAGAAGCATTCATAATTCGTGTTTTTTTTTACATTTTTACTTCTTTTGCTTAACAGAATGTAGTATATGTTGATTTGGAAGATGAGTTAGAAGAGGAAGATGATATGGAGGATTTTAGCCGTCTTCCAACTGAAGGAGCTGATCTAGATGATGATAACGGTAAGATTCTTATCGTTGTGTGTGTAGTAGAAGGCAATTTTTTGTTTTCAATATCCGATTAATCAATTGATACCAAGTCTAAGATCATGATCACATTAGAGAAGTGCTATTTGCTTACACTTTTACCTAATTTTTTTTACTCTTCATAATGTCAAATGACAGATATGATGGATGATGATGACGATGACGATGAATCTGAAAAAGTGGTGGTGGATCGAAAGAGGGGGAGGGCAGATTCCAAATATTCCCTTAAGAAAAAGGAGAAAGATGCTAAAAAGAAAGGAAGAGTACTTGTTGAGGTACAAATTAGTGATGATATACTTGTTTATGTTTTCAATAGTATCAATTCTTGAAATCCCAAATCTCATTAGGTGCACCATTGAGTTGACTGGGCTTGTATTTTAATCTCAAACGGGTCAAACTAAAAAGAAACCAGCTAAAAGGGAACGTGTAAAATGGGTTGAAAATTGCTCGAAGTATATTTTTAACACATGCAACCTTTTAATCCTGTTTATTAAAAAGTTTGTATTGTCGTAATAATATTATTTTTGTAATCATGATAAAAACATTTGTTATTTCTAAAAAAAATATTTTAAAAATGGAGAAAATAGCGTTGGCAGGTTTGACTTAAACATGACTCGTTCGTACCCTAACATGTTTTGACCCGTCAACCAACTTACCAGATAAGAATTTTAGCTAAAAGGGCACGGTAATTAGTTCTAAAATGTTTTTTATCCAAGAATTTAGATTGTTGCCATAATAATACCCTTTTTGTTATCATAATTAACACATTTATTATTTGTAAAAGATGGACAAATAGTATTTACCCAACTTGTCCTAGACTTAAACATGACCTTTTTCTACCCAAACCTGTTTTGACCCGCACATTTTGCTACCTCTATATGGATGGATGTAATTTGATGATGTGTCACTTTGGTATAGGTTGAGCATGAAGAGACAGATGGAAAACAGAAGGCAATTTTACAAGTATGATGCTTACTTTTGGTGCATGAAAAAGACCTCAAAAGATGTTTTCATGTGGTGGAGGATCTGTTGTAAAAGTTTTGATCTCTTTTTAATTGACCTTGTTATCTTCAGATTAGTTATTATAGACATTCTTGAATTAGCAAGCTCCAATGATGTTTTTCTGATGTTGGGAATTTAGCATTTTCACTAAGATTCTGGTTTTATATTGAATTATATGTTTTGCTCATGTCAGAAATAAGTTTAATGTGGGTCATATTACATATTTATAGAATATTACATAGTTTTTTAATACAAATTTTAGAAACGTCATATACTTGCTTTTTAAAAATGTTTTTATGAATAAACCTATATTTTTAAAATAAAAAACATTTATAAAAAGAATTATAGAAATTTTTATTATTTAATAGGAGAGACGAAAAACAAAAATTATTAAAAAACAATTAAGGAAATTTTGTGTAATTAATATGAGAGAGAAGTGAAAAAATGTCTCACCAAAACTTTTATTTATTATAAAGTTAGATTAGGTACGATTGTTATTGCGGATTTTATAGTTTTCCATTTAAAATAGGTTGGTTTGTGTAGTTTTTTGTATTTGAAGTTGGTTTGCTATATAACATTTCTGGTGTAAACAGTTTTGGATAATTATTTTCTCAAAAGTTTTATCATTGGTAATATTTTATTCTATTTTCTGCTAAGCGTAGAATTTTTTTTTTCCAGTTTAGGTATGGTCACATACTAAACAGAATAACTTGGAAATTGGGTTATCGAAATGTTAAATATCTAAAGTTCTATCTTTTTATTTTAATTAATGTTTATTTATACCTTTTTAGCAAACATTTCAAAATAAAAAAAATTAAAAGAAAAGACTCAAAATGGGAACCAAACTTATTAATGTTTTTCTTAATGCACTCTTATAGCATGTGTGTTGATAGATTGGATTTTCATCAGTTTGTTTATTACAAAAGCTCATATGTTTTCATGTATGTCTTCTGATGTTTTGACATTTTATAAAATGTGTATAATAGACTGGATTTTCATCAATTTGTCTATTACAATAGCTCATATGTTTGCGTGTATGTATTATGATGTTTTGACGTGTATATATTTGTGCTTGATCATCTTAATGTACTCGTATATTCTTGTATATATGTGTCTATGATGTGAGTGTTTTTGTTACACACGTGAAGTGTGCAATGAACTCGTGGTTATTCTATCATAACCCTTAGTTTTAAGTATAAAACCAGTCGGATTCTCTATCCATGGACCCACCATTTTTATTGATTTGTTGTAGAATGAGGTGACCGCGGGAGGCCGACTAAGATCTAATGTCGGACTATCAAAAATCGTAACAACTTTGTTTAAGTTTAACTCTTGGCTTGCAGGTGGGAGTGTTGTAAGGAAAACCATTGGGCTAAGTCCCTATGTTGGTTTAATACCGTATCTTAATTGATTTAACTTATAGGACACGTGGCAAAATATGAATGGTATGAGTACTATTCACCATGTTGGTCGGTTTCATACTTTTTTAAATTGAAAGGGAGTTAGAAAAGAAAAAAAAGAAAGTTACGTGAGTGAGCATGTGAACTATGAAGCTCGGGGAAATTACCAAAATAGTCAATTTTGATTAAAAACATTGAAATCTATCCTACGGTTTCATGGTCACCCCTTTCTAGCCCAATCACAACGGCTTAGTCTGCGCTTTTGGGCGCTAAAAACATGAAAAGTACAACGGGGTCCACCTTTTGATCACTCAAAGAGCAACACGTGTCACTCGGTGGATAAATTTAGCTTGCCTATCCATCTCGTAGGCCTAGCCGACGCCTTTTTTTAGCATATATGTACTCGTAGGGAAAAAAAAGAGTCGGCGAACAAGACTATTTTGGTAATTTTCCCTTTGAAGCATACCATCGTCAAAGTCAAACGTTTGACGAAATCCTTGAAAGTCAAAGATTGTAACTTTGTAAGAAGTACTACAAGGATGGAGGCCTGCGACCGTTTTCACAACCAGAGAAAAAAATGGAGGATATTGTGAAGATAGACGGCGATGGCGATGGCGATGAAGTCAACCTGGAAGTTGTTCGAATACTAAAGAAGGCATCGGAGGAAGTCGTCGACAGAGTTGAACTTTCCGGTCATCAGTTAAAGTTTCTTCCCGAAGAATTCGGAAAACTCGCCTCTTTAGTTCATCTCAATCTCTCTAATAATCACTTACAGGTCCCGAATTCAGTTCCTTCATGGTTTAATTATGTACAAATTGGATTAACATGGAGTCATTTTTAGCTCTACACATATTTTAATTGTTATATTTTCATGCCTACCACCTGTTTGTTAAAATGCCCAAGAGAGGATCTTTTAATCTTGATTTCCTATACTTGCTTTTGTTGTCAGTTTTCATTTTTTCAACTTCTGGGTTGATCTTGATTATGCGGAATTTTGTTTGCAATTGGGCTGAAATTTATACCACATATATTAGTAACATATTGGTGCCTATTGATTGAAGCTTGGCTGTGAATCTTATAGGGATAACTTTGTAGATCAGTAATCAAGTTTTTCATCTCTTTAAAGTCACTCAATTTTCATTTGTTGTTTCAATCTTTAAATTTTTTTTATAACAAACAAACAAATGTACGTAGCAAATCCCACACATAGCCGACCTATTGGTGGGGTCCCGGGGGGTGAGGAGTGAGGGCACAAGTTTCTCTCTATCCCAGGGGATAATTGAGACCCCCCACTCCAAAAACCTCTTTTATTCACGGACAGATTACATATAGTAATTCATATAGCATACAATGAAGCTAAGGGAAAAGAACATGTAGGCCAAAGAATATGAAAAAGCTAAAGGCAAACCAAAGAACATGTAAATATTTTTATAAATATTAATAATTTTTAAAAATAAGTGACCTAAATGGAAAATATATGAAATCTTTGTTAGTATTTAGCGATTATTTTGTTCAATTTGACTTAAATTGAACAGTTATGAAACTTGATTATTATTTACTGATTTTTTTCTTCATTTGACCTCTACTTCAAGTTAAATTAAAAAAAAGGTTCACTAAATTGTAATTAGGATTCATACATGTTCTATTTAGGTCACTTAGTTTTTTTAAATTTTTTACATTTACAATAAAAATTCATAAGATTTAAACACCTAATGAAAGTTGAGTGATTTTAGACGAACAAAAAAACTTTATGTGACCTTAGTGGAATAATTAGGAAACTTGGTTACTATTGTGTGAAGTTTTCCCAATCTTATAAGTTGTAAATAAGGTGATACAATATTTACATAGTTTTAGTTTTGTTGTCGAACAGGTGCTTCCTGATTCCATTGCAGGATTACTGAAACTAGAGGAACTTGATGTTTCATCCAATCTTTTAGAATCCTTACCGGATTCGATCGGCTTGTTGACCACTCTCAAAGTCTTAAATGTGTCAAGCAACAAGCTTAACACCCTACCCGAAAGCATCGCCTTTTGCAAGTAATACTTCAAAATTTCCACCTATATATACATACATGTGGCAGTTTATATACTTATATCTTAGCTTAAATTTTTGTCAACAGGTCATTGGTGGAACTATATGCAAGCTTCAATAACTTAAAATTCTTGCCAACCAACTTCGGTTATGGGCTAACAAACCTTAAAACACTCTCAATCGGCCTCAACGAAATCCGTTTTCTTCCAACCACCATTAGTGAACTTGAATCTTTGAAATACCTAGATGCTCATTTCAATAAGCTTCATGGTCTTCCATCTTCAATCGGGAAGTTGATGAATCTTGAAACTTTGAACTTGAGTAGTAATTTCAGCAACTTGACAGAACTACCCGACACGATTACTGATCTTGCAAACCTTAAAGAGCTTGATGTTAGTAACAATCAAATCCAGGTTCTTCCTGAATCATTTGGTCAACTTCAGAATTTGACCAAACTGAACTTGGATCAGAACCCACTTGTGATTCCTCCTATGGAGATTGTAATTCAAGGAACCGAGGCTGTAAAAGGTTTCATGATTAAGTGGCGGCTTGAGAATATTGCCGCTGAAGAACAGAGGCGTTTGGTTGAAGGGAATGCTGGGAATCAGGGTGGATGGTTGACTTGGGGAACCAATATGGTTAATTCATATTTTGGTCAAGGTAAATCTGCTGGTTCTAAAGATTCATACTTGGATCAGTTATTGTAAGTTTGTAATATTTGAAAGTGAAAACTTTGAATTTGCTTTAGAATGAGGTGAAAGTGTGTAAGATGTTAACTTATGTTGCATAAACAAGTGATGATAGAATGTAATGTTGTATCCGTGTGTTTGAAAATCTTATTGCTACCGCTTATTACTTCAAGGCGAGTAATCTGTCTTTAAAGCAATTTCGCCCGCTCCGTCTTTCTGACTTGCGTGTTTTGGGTGATTAATGAACTGTCTCTCAAGATGCAATGAAACAGCGTGTGCAGGATGTTGAACCACTGTGCGCTTAGAAGTGACAACTCGGATAATGACAATATCAAATGATGTTAAGTATTTCGACTATATTACCATAAATACATAGGCTTTGCTATTTTCTGCATAACCAAGAAATATACATGACGGGATCACGTAAACAATAGCCCGGTACAACTATGTTTAAAACAATTTCAACATACTTATCTTTTGTTTGGATCGAAAAACACATGACATCATCCAAACATAGATGAGAATTTTGGATAAATCTTTCTATGGAACATTTTGAGAGCTTATGAAATTTGGTTCAATTTTATCATTTAGGAATCTTATTGGAGGGTGAGAAATGAGTTGGCGGCTAAATGTTCCACTTTACATGATTCGGTTAAAGGTTTCCCACCGACCAATTAAACAAAAAATTGATGAAGCAGCTGCCAAAGATTCCCAATTGAAAAGAAACCACCATGGATGTCCTTTCCTTCTTTCTTCTGTTAACTGTTACCCTATCCATCATTTATCTTTTCTTTCTCATCAATTCCCAAATGGGTATCATTACAAAACCCCTAATTGCGATTGGGTACCCATCAAAATCCATCAAGATCAAGAATTTCAAAAGCAAAGGTATAATCTTTCTTATTATTGCTGTCTTTAAATTGGGTTATGAATTGTGAACAATTGGAGTGAAATTGCAACAAAATCTGTGCCAATTTTGAAACTTGGAAGTCCCATCTCCCAATTTTGACTTTTAAAGGTCAAAGTGGAGGGTTTTGATGTTACAAAACCCCTAATTGCAATTGGGTGCCCATCAAAATCAAGAATTTCATTGGAAAGGTAGAATCTTTCTTATTGCCCATTTAAATTGGGTTATGAATTGTGAACAATTGGAGTAAAATCACAACAAAATCTGTGTCAATTTTGAAACTTGGAAGTCCCACCTCCCAGTTTTGACCTTTTAAGGTCAAAGAAGTGGGTTTTGATGTTGTTGTGTTTGCATGTGTGTTTAGCTGGAGTGGACAAAAGAGAACCCATTAGTGAAGAGAATAAGATTGTGGAGGTGGTTTGGTACATTTAATCAAATGCCAAGAAATGATTATGTGTTTAATGATTACAAAAGTTTGCCAAGGGTTTTGCTTTTTGAACCTGGTGGTTCTTCTGCTGAGGTATTATCCTTAATCTCTATCCTTAACACACACTTAAATTTCCTATGTTTATATTCCAGTCTAGGGAGTGTGAGGTGCGTTCATCTCAGAACCAATAATATGTTAAGAACTGCGAGAACTGTCTTATCCCTTGTACTTTTTACCATATAAATTGACTAGAATGCAAGTGGATTTCAATATATTTTTGAGATTTATTGTTAAAATATATGATATTTATAGTTTTTTTTGTCTAAATGCATATATGCACATTTTTATACTTTTTTTATAAAGGTTCTAGAGAGAGGTGATAAAATCAAAGAAAGAGATAAATAAACCATTATTTTTCAATTTTACCTCTTTCATTGAATCTATATGTACACGTATTATGTGGTTCTCGTGGTAAGGGAGTGTTTGGTATTGAGATTTGAAAGTTATTACATGATATGGAATGATTAGAATCCGATAATCAACGGCTGCAGGACATAGTGTTTGGATGTGCTTCTATTTTAAGGTGTGACAATCAGATATTTGAGTGTTCGGCAGATTATATGATTATTTAAGGATTTACATGTGAAATGACCCTAAATAATCAGTTTTTTTTTTTCAGCTGATTATCCAATAATGATTATTTGACGCCTAAATAATCAGATAATTATAACTATACCAAACACCACCTTAGTGACAAATCATTTTTCTTGTGGAAAATTTTGGAAATAGGTGGCAAGTATGAAGGTTGAATTCTATAATATCTAAAAAGTCGTTTAATTTTGCAATTTTGCTAGCTATAGTGTTCTGTATGACTTTTTTTTGCATGAACTGCACCAATGAAGTTTGATATAAGATAACATTTCTTTTATCATAAAAACTTGATAAAAACATAGCTTTCATTTGCATGTTAAATCATTTTGAAGTTGGCATCGTTATGTTAAATCATTGCTAGCATACATAATATGGTCTAAAAGGTTAAACATTTCTGGATAAGTTCTAGCAAACAGTAGATAAATACTCTTTTTAGAGAGATTTTATATTTAGATTATCTTTGGAGAGTCTTTTATATAGGATGCTGCAAATTCTGGTAGTTTGACCAAGATAGCTCCTTAATATCGAAAATCCCCTATTTCAAATGATTTACTATAAAAAGAAATAAAAAGAGAGAAAATTTAAAATATTGGAGCTTATTTGCAGGTGCTTCTCTATGGTGGGAAAGTGGTGTCATGGAAGAACAGTCTAGGCGAAGAACTTCTTTTTATGAGCAAAAAGGTGAGCATTTTGACCCGTCATACTACACCAAATGCGTTCATATCAATTTGAAATACATGTTCTAATACCCATGTATGACAAAAATATATATTGTGGGATTTTTAACCTCTTACTCCATCCTTAACAAATTACTTATGTCATGCTCCATAGGCATCTGGAAGATTTCCTAAAGGAGGGATATCTCTTTGCTTTCCACAGGTACACCATATTGAGCATATACCTAAAAACGGCTTAATTTGGGTTATATATATTTTATCTCCAACGAGTGAATGGATTACATAAAGCGCAGCTAAAAATGAAACTAGTAGACGGGTCGAAAGTCGCATAAAGTGTATTAAGAGGCATACAACCTCTAATATTTATTATTTTTACAATCACAATTAGTAAGTTCATTATTTTTAAAATTTGAAAACATGGACCAAAAGTGTTAATGGGTCAACACAATCCTACTCATTTTCACCCATATTTATTTGAACCTGGTTTGACCTCTTACCCAACCCGCCCATTTTGCCAAATTATTTTTTTAACTGGTTTTTGTATTATGATGTTTTTCTAATCCTTGCAGTTAGGTAATATGGGGATAATGAAGGAGATTTGTTCATCAAAGAACTATGTTAAGTCATTAGATGACATCCCCTTGCGTTTGGCTCCTACTGGGAACCCGTCTTCGGTAGATCTAACCTTTAAAACATCATCGAATAACTTGAATATGTGGCCACGTAGGTAATAACATGTCCATTGAAACATGGGCTTTATCTGTTTTAACCATTTAACTTGAATCTTGGTTTTATAATTTTATTTTTATGCAGCTTTGAATTGCGCCTTCGTGTTTCTTTGGGTCCAGACAAGATGACCATAACGTCTCATATCAAAAATACAGATAGCACATCGTTTCCGTTCACATTTTCTCTACAAAATTACTTCCTAGTATCGGATATAAGGTTGGTTTAATGATTTTTAATCAAAGTTTTGAACTTTAATAGTTTTCATCGTGTTTATGACTTGGGTTTTGTGTTTTCAGTGAAGTGAGAGTAGAAGGATTAGAGACTCTTGATTTTCTTGATAATTTGCAGCAGGGGAAAAGGTTCACAGAGCAACCAGATGCCATCACCTTTGATGGAGAGGTCATATTATATTTACATAGTTACATACTTACATACATATTTGTATATGGTTGTGAATTTGTGATTATTTTTTCTTTTTTTGATATGGTAATCTTTGATAGGTCGATCGGGTTTATACGAGAACACCGGGTAACATAGCCATTATAGACCATAAAAAGAAGAGGACAATTGTGATCAGTAATGAAGGCCTCCCGGATGCTGGTATTTTTTAAATATAATATGAAATTGTTTTTGCTAATTATGTTCTTTGGTTCTTTAACTTCAAGATTTTGGGTTGACAAGTTTAACTTGTTTAATAAATTAGTCGTGTTCGGGTTGCACTAAAATTTAACAGGTCAACCCGTTCAAAATTGGAACAACATGTTAAAAAATATATATACATAATTTCAACTTTATTACAGCTCACCAACCCATTTGTTTTCCGTTTAACCTGTTTACATTTGAGTGCAACCCACCGACCCATATTGATCTACCAACCTGTTTAGATAATCGGGTTACATGGGTCGTGTTAGGGTACTATGGTTTAAAGTGTGTCCGGGTTAGGGTCGATGTCTTTGACACAATTAAATATATCGTTCATGTCTGTGTTCATCAGTTTCAACCCATCAATCTTTCAACCCGACACGATTGTCACCCCTAATATTTGTATTCTTTACATCAAGATTCATTTTAAATCCCATACTTTTGCATCGTTGACGTCAATATTCACATCGAACTTCAGATTGGTGTTCTTTATTTCCAACATCCGTCTCGAAAAACATTTTTTTGGTTCTATAATGGATGATAAGATTCATGTTGAAACACACGTTTTTGCTCTCTTTAACTTCAAGATTCATTTCAAAACGCGTGTCTTTTTTTCTCTATGTTGAAGATTCATGTTAAAACTTAGAGTTTCATATCCATTAATTTCTTTACAAAACACAGAATTGTGGACTCCATGGGACAATGCATCAAAAGCAACCGTTTCTGGGTTCGGAGACAAAGATTACAAGACGATGTTATCAGTGGATTCGGGTGTTCTCGAAAACCCGATCAATTTAAAACCATTAGAAGAGTGGAAAGGATATCAAGAGCTATCAGTAATCTCTTCAAGTTATTGTAGTGGCCAATTGGATTCTAAAACTGTAGCATTTTATGCCAAACCTTAAAGCAGATATAAGGTACCCTTTAAGCTATTGCTCCTTGAAGTTTCTTTCTGTTTAAAAAGTCAAAAGGTTAAAGTCAAAAAGTCAACCTTTTGTTTTGTTATATTTTCAGGTATGATGTATATCTCAGGCTTTCAAATTATGCATCAAGTAGGTGGTGAGTGTTTATATAATTTGTTCTTCATATGTTTATTCTGTTATGCTATAATGTTATTCTCTTAATAAGTTTGATGCATGTTCTACAAATAATGTATACAAATGTTTTAAGTTAAAAATTGCTAAGGGTAATAATACACTATTAGGGACAGTACAGTAATTTACTTTTAAAAACCTTAAAAAAGGTAATATTAAAATTTATGTTACAAAATTACACAAGGGAATGTAGGGTTGGATGTTCACCATCTTTAAATCAATATTAGCATTATAATTGTGTTGGTTGACGAGTTAAAATTGATAGAACCTAAAGTCTGCTTATATTTTATTTGTTTTAAAAACATTACACTAACATACAGACGTATTTAAAACAAGTCAAACACTTGTTTATCTATACCTGTCAAATTGGTTGACCGGTCAAAATGTGTTTGTATGTTGCAAATGACTTATAAACAAGTTAAACGTGTCGTTGGATCGTAATAAAGTTGTAATCGGGTTAAACATGTCGCAAACAAGTTGGAACTTAAAATTATATATATTATTTTATTTCTTGGTTGTATTTTTGGAACCTAAACACGACATACGTATTAAACAAGTCACACAACCTATTTACATACTATACATGTTTAAAATCAAACCAAAAGCTCGAAAAAAATGTGGAAAACGTATTACATCACCTGATCTAAAAAGAATCTTACATATTTTGAAAAAACATTATTTTTGTGTTAGTTTCGCGTAATGTGAGTAAGTAATACATGTCGATAATATTAGTAATCAAGATCAACTAAATTATGATTTGTGTATATAAGGATCTTGAAAGTTTCTCCTATTAAAAAAACAGTCTTGAGGTTGAAAAAGGGTTATTTACGGGTACAAGTCGAGATGATTCGTTTAAGTATTGGTTAAACTTTAGAACATATGGGTGTAAGTTGTAAATAAGGAGATTAAGAGGGGTGAAAAGTGTAAAATGATTAAAAAAAAGAGGAGAGGTCGGTTTCATGTGGATACGTTGTCGTTTGTTATCTGTTAAGTGAACACTCTGAGTTTAATCATGTGCCACGTGTGGTATGTATTTTGTCTGATATGAATAGGGACAATCATGACCGTAGGTATCTAGTATCTGTGGACAGTTGTCGGCCCCTCGTGCTCTTCCGCTATTTCTGTTCATCCGTTGACTTCCTGACCATTTCATTCACACGCTTAAACTGGCTTTCGTTCATTCCTCGTTGGTCTTTGATGGAAATTGTTTTTAAATAATATAAATTAAATATGATTTGATGGGAAAAAAGGTTAATGATGATGTCTGGTAATATGAAATACATAAAATAGCATCGAGCCGCCACCTACTTCTCTGCCCAATAAACATCATCATACCATTATTTTTACTTTTCTGCCTCATTAAAATAGTATAGTAAAATTGTAATATATATAAATAACTATCTACAAATGAAAAAAATATATGTATTCTGCTAAGGTCACATACTTTTTTCTAAGAAAAACTAATCACGTTTTAATAATTTTCTATTGTTTTTTTATAATGTTTTTAGAAATGTTAGGTTTTTTAAAAATCAAGTTACCTAAAACGAGCATATATAGAACTTAGTTATTAGTATTTTTAATTCAAATTAATACACACATATGTAATTGTTTCATAATTGTTATGTATAAATTAACTATACAAAAATAATCATAATTGTTATGTATAAATTAACTATACAAAAATAAATTCACATGTGTGAAAAATTTACACATGTATAAATTATAACTATACGGTGTGAATGTGTAACGCGTGTAAAAATAAATTACACATGTGTATATTTTTTAACACATGAATTTATAAATATATATAAAATGACATAAATGTTGTATATGTGTAATAGTAATATTTCAACATTAAATAATGATTTTGATTGATCTTGATTATTTTTCTCAAGTTTACACATTAACGTCATCCGTAGTGGTTTCATATTTACGCTTGTCACATCACCGCCACATCAACAAACGGCAATCACTAAACCAAGTGCGTAGTGGTTTTACTATCTACACACAAATATATACACATAACACACAAACACTTGAGAGAGCCCCTTTGACAGTGAAACCCCTCACGCCATGCGCCCCACACTCCCTTTAACGCCTTAAGGCACCGCGACCGTGAAAGAGCCACTTTGCCCACATCCAATCTTTAACTCTTATTGGACCATGTGTAATGGTAGTGTGAATGTGAGAGCACACTCGGTGCCACGTAGGCGCCACGTAGATCATACATTCCCTCACCTAGGTGTGTAATGGTAGGGTGAGGGTGAGCAGCTTGTTAACCATGGCTTCCCTCCACTTTCCTCCCCGTACGCCCGTGAACAACACCACATCCCCCTTCTCACCCACATCCGACATGGTGTTTCACGCCAGTGATAAGATGAGGTGACACCACGCCCTTCCTCTCACACTAGGACTGCATACAGTCTTAATATGAAGGAAAAATGATATTACAAATTAGTTTTCAGGGAGTTGAAATTGGTTTTAAAAATAATAAAATAATTTAAAGTTTACTGAAATAATATTAATTAAAATAATAATGAGGTGAGAGGAATGGATATCTAAAGATCTTGAAGGGTTGTCAGAGGGAACAACGCATGGAAAGTGAGAAAATGAAAGGTGAGAGACGTCTATTCATCGTTGGTCATTTGGTGCAATTATTTTCTCAATGCTTCTAATAATGGAGGTCTTAGGTTTGAATCCTAACAACAGTAAAAAGTGGGTCTGTAGTCAGGTCAGGGGATTTACCCAGTTGAGGGGTTTCTCCTATGATGGGCTGTCCTAGATGTTCTAGGTGTTACCCCGAATAAAACCAATTATCCTATAATATCTAGCGTTGCCGTTAAAAAAAAGAGACGTCCATTCACGACATCCCTTACCACCTTAATTTCCATTTCATACTCGCCTCGATAAATATTTTTTAAAATTAATTTGACTTATATGTATTTTGTGTAAAAAATTATGTTATAATTTGTAAAAGCTTATATTTATCTTCGTTTTTTATAAGATAAATTAAATATCGTAATAGGCTACTATAAGTTTCACGATAATAGGGTATAGTTTACATGAGTAGGATTAATATTGACGATATTCATTGATCATTGGTGTATGTGTATGAATGATACGCGACGATTTTAAGTTTTTTAAGGATTTTGTTTTTTTTTTAAATGCAAACTTTATTAACAAAGCCACCCTAATCAACAGGTCAGGAAGCACACACCCAAAAAGAGCTATATAAAAACAAATTTACATCAATCAAACCAAGAGATAGACTTATAATTAGATCTATACTTAAACCATAAAAACCCGAAAGACTTAACACCCGCAATTATTTCTTCAATCTTAACCGTCTTGTTGGAGAATCTTCTTTCGTTTCTATACTTCCACAAGCACCAACACGCCACGATCATAATACCTTGAAAAGCCTCTTTTGCCGGTCCCATCAACCCAGCCGACTCATAAACTTCCAACAGATCTTTAAAAGAGAAGGCATAAATATTCGGCACCTGACACCACCCGCTGATGTGTTGCCACAAAACAGCAGCGACCCCGCAAGAGGTGAAAATATGAGTGGAGGATTCCGGCTCAGACTCACAACGAACAAATCTGGTTCTCAATGAGAACATTCCTTTTGCATTGAGCCATAACTGTAGGAATCTGGTCCATTTTAGCCTGCCAAACAAAAATATTGCATTTCAACGGGACCCACTTACACCACTTCATAACGAAAAGGTTGCTCGAATCTAAATCCCACCTCAACCAACGTTTCACAGAACCCACCGAGAAGGCACCCGAATTGTCACTAGTCCACACCCAACGATCTTTATTGTTAGTCAAAACCACATTTTCAAGAGTTCTAATAAGCCCATTCCACTCGATCGATTCATCACCCAGCATAGGGGGTCTTTTCCACCGCCATTTCTCCCTTAAAGAACCAAGAAAGTCGTTAAACCGCTCCTGAACCATGCACCTCTTCTCTTTTTCTAGCAAGAACAATAGAGGACAACAATATTTAAGATGCTTCTCACGGATCCACGGGTAAAGCCAAAACCGAATAGAGTCCCCGTTACCCACCTCCCCACGGATCATATTCTGGAACAGCACCCCATTCGATACCGATCTATCCCCGATTTTAACAATACTTTTCCACACCCCACTTAATGTCTTTCGACAAGGAAAAGTAGACCATGAGTTTTTGTTAACATGAATGGCGTCAATAACCTTCCTCCATAAATTGTTATCCTCCTTCTTGTATCTCCACAACCAATCAGATAAAAGAGAGAAATTGATATCTTTCAATCTTCTCAAGCCGAGCCCCCCCCCCTAGACTTAGGAGTAGCCACACGCTCCCAGGACACCCAATGCATCTTTTTACACCCAATCGACCCTCCCCACAGAAATCTTCTAATAATCTTCTCTAATCCTTCGATAACTTTAGCCGGAGCCTTATAAAGAAAAGTAATAACTAGGGAGGCTTTCGAGCACCGATCTGATAAGGGTGACCCGCCCTCCTATGGAAAGAGAGGAAGCTTTCCATTGCGATAAACGGGCTTCAAAGACGTCAAAAACCGGTCTCCAGTTACTAATCTTGTTCATGTTGGCACCCACCATCAGGCCGAGATAATTAAAAGGGACCAACCTAGCTTTACACCCGACAGAACTCGCCATACCTTCAACCTCCTCATTATCGACTCCAATACCGTATAAGATAGACTTCACAATATTAATTTTTAATCCCGAACACAAGAAAAAAACACTCAGGAGCCGAGCCACATTGATGACATTAGAGGAGACCACTCCCCCAGGATGATGGAGTCATTTGCATAAAGCAAATGAGATAACACCGGCCCATCATTAGGCAACCGAATGCCATTTAAAGCCCCAGAACTACCAGCTCTCTTCACCATGCAAGAAAATGCCTCCATCACAATAAGGAATAAAATGGGGAAGATTGGGTCTCCTTGATATACGTTTAATATTAGTTTTTGAGTACAAAAATTATGAGATCGGGTCTCCTTGATATACGTATAAATACAAAAATATAATGTACTCATGTAAATTTAAGGATTTTGTTAGCGACATATATTAGATATAATGTCACCATGTCTTTGGTCTGGTAGTGAGAAGTTTGTCATAAGGTTTTTCTCTTGTGGAGATCACAGGTTCAATCCTTACAAGATGCGCTTCATAATTTTATGAACACCCTCTGTGACACGACTCTAATTCTGGCCTAGATGGAGTTAGCGACATCCTAACCGACATGCAGTTCTAAAAAAATTATATATGATATAGCTATAACTATATAAAATATATTAGTTAGAATTTGTTACGCACATAAAATTTACTGTAATTATCTTTATTATAAAATATTAGAATTTTTTTATAATTATCCTCGTTGTACTCTTATAAATAGTTGGTGAATTATACACTATACTTCATGGGGTTTTCATCATTTTCTACATGGTATCGAGTCTTTGCAGTGAACCAACTAAAATCAAACAAAAAATCAGAAGAAACCAAACGATCAAACCAAATCAAACCCAAAAGAACTAAACTCGAACACAATATACCATAAGGCGATTTGGAGTTTGCTTTCGATTTAGTCTTGTTTTCGGAATTTACGCTGTTTTGTTCAAATCAGTGTGATTGGGGATACGAAGGAAACGGGAGATCAACGCAAGTTTAGATGTAAATGGGAAACACTGTTAGTAAGTTTCGTGAAAGGAAATAGTTGGCGACTACGAAACATTTATAATTTCATTTTATTTTATTTTTACATTCAAATTTCTTTTATAAATTTACCAACTAAAACATTTATATATATTTTTGATAAATTTACCAACTAAAACATTTATAAATTTTGAATGAAATTATTTCTAACCTCTCTAAATTCAATTTGAAGTTATTGTATGGGGAGTTCATAACTTTACAGGGGGTAAAGATGATAGTAGTGCTATAGTTGAGGGGTAAGAAGTGGAAACGGACGTTATAATTAGGGGATGAGCTGACACTCTGACAAGGAGTATTGGGGGTTGTCGGTTAAAATCGAGTTTGCGTCGTCTTTTTTTTGACGCCAAACTTCTTCACCGCCATTCCCTACCTCTTCCTGTTCCAAATTAGAGAAAATAATAAATTCATTATTACATTTTTGTATTTATACGTTTAATATTAGTTTTTGAGTTCATTATATTTTAATATTATCTAATATTCAATACATGTTATTTAATTAAGTAATTGCAGTGTCGGTTTATGGTTAAAACTTATTACACGTTACGTCATTTAATCTCACGATTGTATAATTTACACGTTAAGTATGATCATGTGTTTGAGATAAGTTAAAGGATGCTTACACCCACCCACTGTCACCAAAATATTAGAAGCTAAAAGAAAGAATCAACATAATACATTGTAATCTGGAATTGAGAAGATACATATGAGGTCAGTGGTACAAAGGGTGATCAATGTGTTGTGGATACGGGTAGGAAAAATTATACTCGCAGGAGGTGGGAAATAACAGGTATGTCATGCAGTGGCGGATTCATGAATTTTTTTCAGGGGGTTGTTATTTTTAGATGCTCCAATTTCATAGGGCCGGACATAAAAAAATTCGGTTCGGTTCGAGTCGGGTCGGGTAAGGTTCATCACATAATACAAATATGATAAAATAATAATAAAACATCGTCATTAGAAATTAAAAAAACATATAATATATAATTTAATGTTTTAAAACTGGACCGATGAATGACCCGGCCGATGTAAAGGTTCATTGGTCGGACCGGTAACTGAATCATATAGAATAATATATAATTTAATATTTAAAAAATGCAGATAAGTTAAAGTTATATATTTAAACATATTTGAATGTCTATCAAAAGCAACGTTTTTAGAACCGGACCGGGTAACGAACCGGTCGCATTACTGGTTCACTGGTTCAACCGGTCTGACCGGTTGGACCGGATTTAATAACCGGAAGATATTATAACCAATTTATAATTTTAAAAATATAATAAATAAATACAGAAAAAGTACAAGTTTTTTTTTCTTATAAAACTATTATATTCTATTCTTTTAAAAAAAAACTTAAATAATAATGTTCAATTTTTTTTGGAATGACAATTTATTCAAGAATCCGTCAATTAATTTTCATAACCATAAAAACATAAAAAAAAATATAATAAATAATAAAATATAATTCAAGTGCATTAATTAATGGAGTAGTTCCAATAAATAAAGCCTTCAACAAATTTTAAAGTTGCAATAAAGTCTACAACAAGCTTTTGATGCTTTTAACCTTTCAAATTCACAGAAGACTAAATTATAGAAATCAATCTTTAAGTATATACTAAATTATATTTGCAGTCCTTTATCTTCACTAATTATCCTAGATACTCTTTATTTAAATGATTTGTATCAAATTATAACATTTAAACTAACAGATGTTAAATTTTTCAGTTAGTTATTATAAACGATCAAATTACCCTTACTATTATAAAATAAAAATAAAATAAAATTCAAAAGCATTATGGGCCCCCATCCATTATGCCTTCTTTCTAAACAAAAACCAAAAACCTACAAATCAAATTCTTATACTTCAAAAAGCTTACATTCAAATGACAAAATTCAAATCCAAAATGAAACCGACGGGTGTTTGGCCGGCAGTACAAATCCAAAATGACCAATAATCCAATTGGTGGGCAAAAATCCAAATCCAAAAATACAGAAGCTTCGACCGAAATTCAGAAGCTTACAATCGGCCAATAACCCAAATCGTTTGTAAGCTTAGACCGAAATATAGAAGCTTACAATCGGTGGGCAAAATCCAAATCCAAAATGAAATCGATTCAAATGGAAACCAAATTAGGGTTGGATGTGTTGAGCAGAGGGGAAAGTCGGAGAACAGAGGGGAAAGTCGGAGAACAGAGAGGGAGGCAGAGGGGGTTCGGTTGTTCCGGCCGGCCGACGGTGGGAGGGCGATGGTATGTGTATGTGTAGACGATGGAAAGGAGAGGGAGAGAGAGAGTAAGAGGAGACTAGGGTAGGAAGAGAGGATATAAACTTATCGGTGAAGAGGTGAAGGGGTGGGTGGCGGTTAATTTGTTAATCCCAACCATCGGTTGGTAACTGTGGTGGTGTGGCTTTTACTTGTTATAGAGTTTGAGAGAGTAATATATATATATATATATATATATATATATATATATTAATTAATTTGTTAATATAAGAATGAAGGGTAAATTAGTCATTTACATGCTATTTAACTGAAAAATCTAACGTCGATTAATTTAAAGATTATAACTTAATACAAACCATATAGATAAAAGGTGTCCAGTGTAATTAGTGAATATTAAGTTCTGTGGGTGTAATTTGTTATATACCTAAAAGTTGTTTTCTGTAATTTAGTCTTCACAAAATCACCATTGTTAAACTCTGAAGTGGTTTCAACTTTCAACCACATACGTCTTCTTCTTCTTCTTCTTCTTTACTATTTGAGCTTTTTGAAATAGAGACCTTCATCCTTTTTCTTTTTCATCTTTTCTTCTTCTTTAGTAAATTTCTTTGATAAAGGGTTTACCCTGTATTTTTGCAAGGGGTTCACCTAAGTTTTTCTACATACCTTTCCACTACAATTTCAAAACTCGGGGGTTCCGATAAACCCCTCCGAGGCTATGTAGATCCGCCCCTGATGCCATGCAAACATACTGTGACACCAATTTGGTTCATGGCTATCAATGGTCAACAATGAGGGTGTTAGAAAGTTGGGTACATCCAATCTATAAGGGTGAAGGGAGTGGTAAATAAAAAACCCATGGAACCCTCTCATTTTATCAAATTAAAATGTGTCATGTCATTTTTACCATGTTGAATCCTCTCCAACCCTAAGAGCAGGGTGTGGAACCAATAAGCCCTTGTATTTTTTTTTATTATTTCATTAAAAAAAAATGATACATATTAAAAACCTAAAATTTAAAAACAATAAAAAGAAAAAAACGTGAAACATCAAAATGTATATTTTGGAGGAAGATGAGTCCATTTTTTTAGAGTATGAATGAGATTGAGAGAAAGTATAAAAAATATTTGTGTAAAATGTATATTTATAGGTGAAAACTTAAAAACAATATTTTTTAGAAGAGGATGAATCCATTTTTTTAAGTATGAATGAGATTGAAAGAAAGTATAAAAAAATATTTGTGAAAAATTAATTTTTTTTATTTAATACCCAACCCCCCTCCCAACGGTTCAATTTCCTCAAACGGCTACGGGTTCTAACGGGTTATTATACCCGTGCCAACAAGCCCTTTCTGAGCCCTAGATCGGCGACGATGTAGCCAGTGAAGCCCTAGCAACCCGTAAGGAACCCGTGTTTTCACTCCCTTCACCCTAAGATGAATAGTTGAAAATAAGTTTACAGTTTCAAGATTAACCCTATCAATGTAGGTGTTTTTTCCCTAGTCTCAAGTTCATACAACCAACCATATATAACACCACCAAGTCATCATAAATAATAATTAACAAGGAAGACCCCAAAAAGCTAAGAAGAGACCAGATGTTGAAATGGAAGGCATGAGAGTAGTTCTATGCAATGTTTTGAAAACCGGACCGACCGATCGGATCAGGAACCGGGACCTCCACCGGTCCGGTTACATGCTCTGAGATCGTTTGCTGGTTGAACCAACCGGGTGGTTCAACTGGTTCAGCGGTCGAACCGCGAACCGCGAACCGGTGGTCGAACATGGTAGTTTAATTTAAAAAAAAAAAATTTACTATTTTTTTATCTTTTTTATCCTATAGTCCTCATACTTACTTCTATTTACAATTTTAACTCAATTTGGTTCTTTCCTTTTAACTTATATGCTGCCACAGGTCCTCCAAAACCCTAATCAAAATTAAAATTGAAGATTCAAAAGAATTAAAATTCATACAGACCTACAACCCTCGTCCTTGACTCAAAATTGTTTAAATGGTTGTATATGTAGTATTTGGAATTTTTATATTTTTCTATATATTTTTATGAATATTTATATTATTTATTGCGTCATCCGGTTCTTGAATCCGGTTCGACCGGTCCGACCGGTGAACCTTTAAGACGTCTGGTTCGTTGTCCGGTCCGGTTCTGAAAACATTGGTTCTATGATCTAGAGACGACGATTTTGAGTGGTCATATACAAGGTGTTGGTTGAAAGTTGTGGTCCTTGACAGGGTGTTGGTCGAAAACTTAAAAACGTATCCCCCGACGTGATTGCTAGTACATATGTATTGACCTCACAATGTGATGAAATGAAAGAACAAGTGCGACAAACGAATTAATGACCGGTGGCAACAACATCAACAAATAAATTAACAGATGCAACAATAGATAAATGAACTACTTACTGCAATGACCAACAAAAAATTTGAACCGTCGAGTGATGAGGGTGATTAGGTAGTTTGGTTTAATTTTATATATGAAATGTATTTAAACAGGTTTACAAACATTTCATATATTTTGATATGTTATGGTAATATTTATTATAATCGAACTGAGTTTGTATTAAATTTGTAGTTTTATTAATTAAATCATTCATCAAAAAACTTTCCAATAAAACAAAAAAAAATTATCTATGGCGACGACTAGGTCCAAATGAAAAAGATAAGCCCTAAAACCTATAGCGACCAATTGTTGTCATCATAGGACTAAAATTATTTAAATAAAGAATTTATTTTATTTGGAAAATGTATTTGACTTCGAACTTATATCGGCGACATGTCGTCGTTATAGATTCAATTATTTTAGGGTCTATAGTGACGACTTCCGTCGTCGCCATAGGCTCAATTTCTTGGATTGACGTCACTAAGCTGCCATGGCAAAATACGTTGGTCACAAAATTGGTCGCTATTGATTTTAGTCTTAAAAATGTTTGTTTGCAAAAGGTTGGATCACAAAATCTGTCGTCACAATAGGTTAGGTTGTAAATTCAGTTCGGTCACAAAATTGGACGCGAAATATTTTGACCGCAAATATCATTTGTTTCCAGGGTTTAAGCAATTATCGAAATCGATCGCGAAAAGATACCTTTTTAACGTTGGCAAATTGAGGTTTTCTTTTAAGTAGGGAGAGTAATATAAAATTATAATGAACACACGTACGGAACATATATAGTGTTAGGGCAACCAAGATGAAACCTAATAACTAATGAGAGACGAGGGTTAGTAGACAAAGTTAAATGCTTTTTCTGACCTACTAACACACACACACACCGTAACTACGTGTGCAAATTACGTGCATGAGACAAAGTCATGTGAATAGTGAAATGACCAAAAGGTACGTGGTCCTTCAGATCAAGACATGTTTAGGGTTCCTGATGATGGCATGGTGCTTTTGAAACCCTAGTTTTTACTTCTTCGAAGACTTGGATGGAACACAAACAATTCTAAAGAGATTTTGAAAATATATTATTATAATAATTAGAATATTGGACAGATTTTTAATTATAGGATAATACAACTCTTGGTAAAACCAAATACAATACCAAAAAAGTAAATATAATACATATTAAAAGTATAGTGATTTTAAAATTCTAACCAATTTTTATATGATAATCATTTTTTAAACATAGTGTTACGTATATTTAATAATTATCATTATATTAATGTTATATACATGTAAACACTATGTGTCACGTATATGTAACATTATTTGATATGTATGCGTAAGACTCATTATTTTCGTATTTACGTTCAAAATATTTATTCAATATACTTAAATAATATTTTAACAATTAAAAGAAAAGATAATTTATAAATTATGTGATCGTTTTATAATAGTTAACACGGTTATCACATAAAAAATTGGTTAGTATTTGAACTCTTCTCTTAAAACTATAATGAATAAAATAAAAGAACATGTCGAACGAGAATGGGAAGGTAAATATAATCCCAAAATACTCCAAGGACTCAAATATAGCAAATTAAGAATGTGGTAAGACCCTTGCGGAGTTCACCAACAGTATAGATCGAGCTTGGCAAGCTCAGACCCGGTCAAGATCCGAACAACAAGGAACACTCAACTACTAGTCTAGTAGACGTTTTTTTTTCTATTAGTTGCGATGCAAACAACCCTTTATTTAACTTATGAGATTAGTTGACTACGCTTGCCTTAATTGTCAGCTGTACGATAGCTAATTTTGGGGCTTTCGACATAAAAAGCCTATCCAGCTTGGCTTCGCTATCGCTCATGACTTGTATTGTAGTCGGTCCAGAAAGCCTTTATACTCTTGGTAATGCTAATGTCTTATTCCTCATTTCTTTTTTCTTTGACTTGCAGTAGCTTCCGCGCTAGCAAGATAGGCTCAGCCAAAGCAATACTAAACGAGAAAAGCCCTTTCTATATTCTTAGTCATAGTCAAGGAAGTTTTTGTCTTTCTTGAGTTAACTTACCGATAAAGTGGCAACAAACATTTTCTTTCTTAAAGTCAACTTTCTCCCATCTTGCTTTACTTTTCAATAAGGGTCACGCATGGGCGCTCATTTTTGGCTCCTTCCTGGCCTGGAAGTTCATTTTTAATGACTAGCTTCTACCGCTAGCGCTTGGACTTGGAAGCAAGCTAAAGCTACCTTGAATCAAATCAATCAATGAATGAAAAAAAACCACTTAGCAAGAAATTGAAAAGAAGAACAAGTTGGTTTAAGGACTCGTTAGTCACATTGATATCTTATTTATCTCAATTGTATTTTTAACTTGTTACAAAACTCTCAATAAGATTATAGGTCCACTACTTTTTAAGGTCTTTTTGAAGTAACCCCGTGGTGATTAGCTCAAGGATGTTTAATTATTTATGTTAAACTCGAATATTTGGTGAGCTCAATCTCCTTCATCAAAAGGCAATTAGGTCAAGGATAGTCCTATTCAGTTTTCAAAACAAGGGTCTTTCTTAGGGATGAACGTTGAGTACCAAGTACCGTTACCGGTACATAACCGATAGATTTGGTACAGTATTCGGTACTCAATTTTTCCGAAATTCGGTATCGATATTTCCGGTACAGGTAGGGTACCGATACTATCTAGAGATGGGCATTTTGTAACGTTTACTGGTATCGTACCGAACAGATACTGTACCAATAGATTCGGTACCTATTTTTCGATAAATTTGGTATCGGTTTTTTTGTACTGATCTCATCCCTATTTTTCTCTAGTATTTATAGATGAAAATACATTATGTTTATTTATTTTAATTTTAACTAGCAAAAATGAAAAAGAATTTCTACCTAAACTCGACAACAGATAGTAATTTTAAACTAGAGTCAATGTGAGACTACCCCCATTTGATAGTAATTCTAAACTAGAATGTGAGACTACCCTTATTTAACAGAGTCTCTTATCTTTTAAATAAAAAGTTCAAGATTCAAACTCAGACTACCCCCATTTACGAGTAATTCTACGATAGCCGTTAAAATAAATTGTAAACTAAAATAAATAACACCAAAAAAACCCAAAATTCCGGCTGCAAGGTGTTGGTGTTAACATCATTTAGTTTACCTTATTGAAAAAGAAACACTAATTATTAATGTCATTTACTGTCCCACCCCTCGATTCTAGACATCTAAATTAAAACCACGTATAACTTATATTGGAATTTTACTCCAATTAAAATTCCATCTATTTCAAGGCCTCAAATAAAATTTGTTTTCACACATCTTTTTTATAAAAATTCTTTTGGCATAGGACTATCTTCAAATAATAAATCTGTAAATTGTAATCTTATATTATTAAAAGGGAAAAACGTCTTATTTCTTATATATTATGTTTATTTAATAATATTATGTTTAATTAATCTATACTCTATAATAAATAAATGTTTTGGTGAGACAAATTTCTCGTCTCTCTCTCCTATTAATTGCACAAATTTACTTCAATTGTTTTTTAATAATTTTTTTATTTTTCATCTTTCTCTCCTATTAAATAATAATGATTTCTATAATTATTTTTAACAAACTTTTTTTATTTAAAAAATATAGGTTTGCACATAAAACATTTTTAGAAATTAAACATTTATTACATTCATTTTTAAAAAGTAACAATATTACGTTTCTAAAATTTGTATTAAAAATGTAAATATTTATTATTAAGTATATAACATTGTATTTATTCAACCGTATAATACACGGGGTATCTAACCTTGTAAACTTATAATCCGGTATTTTTTAACAATAGTCTTTTACATATAAACACCAATCAAATTTACATTTTTACATTTATATAATGACTTTACTTGGTATCACTTTTATGAGCACACGACATCCTTATAAACATTTATAGATTAATGAAACAAGAAAAACAAATTTTAGAAGTTGAACTAAAATTTTAACATCGTCAACTAGGTGGTGGTGGAACGGTAAGGAAGAGACCTAGTGTTTTTTGTGACCGAGGTTCGAATCTTGTCTTTCCCATTAGTTTATGTGGCATGCAAATGAGGCCTAGTTCTTAGGCTGATGCATCAGGGTTTTACTTATACCGATCTAAGGTTCGAGTCTCGGCTCTCCCTCAAGCCCAAAAGGGGGTCGTATTTGGTGAAAAATTTTCTTTGGATGCTCTCCAAATCTGACGACAAGTGGCTCGTTTAAGACTAAAATATTGACAGAGTTAGACTCTCCCATATGACGAAAGGGTGTGACGTTACAAGATTCAATGTTCACTGTTAAAAAAAAGAAGTTGAACAACATCATCATTATCAATTTATTATCACCCCCCCCCCCCCGTGCATGTAAATTAATCCCTAGTTTACTTCATGTACTACACAACGTACAACCCTCACATGCACACACCCCCTTCTTTCATGCCTATAAATACCACCCTCACACCATCCTTGATTTAAAACTGCATATTTCCCAACCATATCATCATCTTCAAATGGAAGAAGCCATGATGAGGCTCTCCGGATTTACACCCTCGTCGGAATCTGATTTCTTTCAAACACCCACCACCACCACCGTTCACAAAAGAACCACCACCACCACCGCCGCCACCGGTGCAAACTCCGGTGCTAACAAAAGACTCCAACACAAAGACAACAAAAGTAGTAGTACTACTAACTCTTCCATGAGGTACCGTGGCGTCCGCCGCCGTCCGTGGGGCCGGTACGCCGCCGAGATACGCGACCCGCAGTCGAAAGAACGCCGGTGGCTTGGAACCTTCGACACGGCGGAGGAAGCTGCATGTGCCTACGACTGCGCCGCACGTGCCATGCGAGGAACTAAAGCTAGAACAAACTTTGTGTATCCGCCGCCGATGGAAACGGATAATCTCATCCATCCGTTTACTTTCAGCAAAACTCTCTCCCAACCGTTGATGTCTTCACCCTACGATAACTTCACTGTACCGACGTTGCAGCCAAACAATTCCTCCTTCAACTCACTTTTATTCAACTCCAGTTCATTTTCATCGTACCCTAATTCCAACTCCGACACTGCTTTGTCGAGTTGTACATCTTTAATTCACGCTTCCAAGACTTGTACCACGCCGGCAATCAATCAAAACAGTGACTGCACGGAGTACTTCGCATCGGAACCGTGCAATTCCGGTTTGCTTGATGACGTGTTAACCGGGTTTTACCCAAAACCGGAGAAGCAACAAAAACCGGAATCAAACAACCGTTTTGGTTTCTTTTTTGAAAATCATAACGGTCTGATTTCTACTTCGAATAATCAAGTGAATGAGTTTGACGTGGGCCAGAGTGGTGGTGGTTTGGCGGCGGGGTTTCAGAGTCAAGAAAACATGTTTTCTGATGTGTTTCAGTATCCGGATTTTGTTGGGTTGTTTGCTGCTAGAGTTCAAAATGCATGAATGAAGAGACCTTTCATTTTAGCTAGGGTTTGCTGGGGAAGTGTTGATGAAATCTATGATTAATTAATTAATTAAGTAGTTAAATTTTCATCTTTAGTTAATGGTGTTTTCAGTTTAGATGGCTTTTGTAAGTTTACGTATTTTGTGGATATTCAAGAATTACCGGCTTATGTATCACTCTCCTCAATTAGTTTTTTTTTTCATTTCTTTTTCAAACGGCAATGCGTTTTTAAAATTCACCTTCTGTCAAGAAGCTTGACATAAACGAAATCGAAATTACACCAATGTATAGAAGAAATCTTTCGTAGTAATGACCACTTACCACGGTATAAGTTCTTGGGAAAAATAAGAAAATGGACATTTTATCAAAAAAATACTCAAAAATGGATATTCATATTTAGCCTACTTTTTCATGGAAATTGCTCATAACAGCTTACCGGCTAAAATTTTCGTGTCAACATTGCATTTGTCAGAGTACGAGCCAATAAGCATGTGACACGTGACAGGCTTAGCTGTCCGTCTAATAGAAGGCTATAACCATGTAAATGGATTAGACGGCTATAGCCGTCTATTAGGCCACTAAGTCTCCGATCAATTTCAAAAAATGTTTTTGGAGCTAAATGCATTAGACGGCTAAAACCGTTTATTTAGACGGCTGTAGCCGTATATTAGACGGCTAAGCTGCCGACGTGTCACCATATTATTGGTTCGTACTCTGAAAAATGTAATTTTGACACAGAAATTTTAGCCGGCTAGCTTAGCCGTCTGATATGACCAATGTCCATGAAATAGTATGCTAAATATGGATGTCCACTTTTGATAATATTTATAGTCAAATGTCCATTTTCGTATTTTTCCTTAAGTTCTTATATAGCCGTATAACCTCTTGTATATGCTCGTACATATCTTTTTATTCATATAAATATATATATATATATATATATATATATATTGGTTAGAAATTCACGTATTATACAAATTAAAAAAATTTAACTTGTTGTAAATTAGTAATTTTTATTAAAATTTGTATGTTAGATGTTAAGGATATTATGAAAAAAAAACTAAATATTATAAAGATGGTTACTATAAATAGGCGTAATATTATGTAAGAGAGTTCTTAGGAAAAAAGAATAAAAAAGGTGTTTAGACTTTGGAGTAGCACGAGCTCCTAGATATGGGGAAAGTTGATTGTTGCATTTTGCTTTTCATAGGATCGACCATTTTTAATTTAAACGATAAAAAGTTTAGAAGCTTTTTGATCATCCCTTTTTTTGTTTGTAATATATAATGATGTCAAAATATTTTTGTTTATTCAGTGTCTTTTAAATCAAATCTACAAAACATGTGCGACTTTGCAGGGAATGTACAATTGGCCAATTGGGTATGTAATTTTTTTTTAAAATTTCTTTCAAAACGTGTGACCCTTAAATCTTAGGTGCTTTCAAAAGCTTTTCCTTTATCTTTCGGCCATCAACCCCAATTGGTTATGTAAATGATGGTGTTACGTGGAGCATCACAATGAAAGCTTTTAAAAACGCCTTCTTGTAATACTTGACTGGATTTTCTCTTTTTCCCTCTCCTCACTCTCTCACACCCTGAAAACAAGCGTTGGAGATGAAAAGGGTCCGTTTTTAAATGGAAAACGTACTCTATAAGCAAATAAAGTTTATAAACCATTTTAAATAGTAAAAATCATTAAAATTTTAAAAACTATTTAAAAAATATAACAAATTTATCGTTGTTAGCCATACTTGGTTAATTTTTTTTACGAAGTTGATATTTTCTTAACTAAGGTAAAAATACGTGATGGTATATTTAGTAATTACCATTTATAAAAATATACAGCGTATTCACTAATGAGTATACCTGCTCATTTATGAATACCCAATAATTTCTAATAATGTATTATGTATGTAAGACGAGATTAATATGTGACTCTTATAATCATTTATTTTGTTATTAAATAATCAAATATAATTATTTATTTATTTAATAACCTATGGCTAGTAATTAGTCGATGAGCCTAATTACTCTTAATGTGCCACTAATGAGTTTTCCTTGGGTGTACATATAAATTGAGAGTTAATTAGAGGGAATAGACTAATCTTCAATCTATTCCATCACCACTAAATCGTCCATCTCTCTCCATAACTGTGAGCTCTCAAGAACTCACCTAATACCATCCTAATAGGGGTGTTCAAAGTCGGATATCCATAGTGGATTTCACTATCCGAATCCGAATCCGAAATTTCGGATATCCGAATTTCGGATATCCGAAAATTCGGATACGGATTCGGATAGTGAAACGGATATCCGAAATTATAAAAAAAAATAAAAAAATATATAAAAATAATATTTTTAAATTACAAAAACAATTAAAAACCTTAAAAAACATTAGAAAATATACATATAAAAATATATAAATATAATATATCGGGTTTTGATTCAAAATTTCTTATTTTTAAATAATAAAAACAATTAAAAAAATATATAAATATAATATTTCGGATATTCGGATATCCGAACTATCCGAAAATCACTATCCGAATCCGAATTATCCGAAAATTCGGATATCCGAATTTCGGATAATTCGGATTCGGATTTTCGGATAGTTCGGTTTCGTATTCGGATTTTTTTGAACACCCCTACATCCTAATCGTACACCCTAAACGGGAACCCAATCTAGATCATAGATCATGTCGTCTTCCCTATCATCAGTGAACTTAGCAGGTATGTTATTATTATTGTTTTCCATTATATAGTTACAAGAACTGATCAACAATGTACTCATTGATAAATACCTATTTTTACATGTAGAATAATAAATGATGAACACAAAATGTTTTTCATCAATTTCGACATAACATCACGTGTGTATTGCAATTTATCTTCTTCAACAAAAAACGAATAATATACCATAAATTGTATCAACTTTCTATTACAAATCGTATCACAATATCACATTAATAAAACGGGGAAATGGAGATTGAAATCCTCCTCAATTTATATGCTATAATCTCCTCCATGACTCCATCCTAATCAAATATTTAAACTTACCTTTTTAATGGGCCGGGAAATGTTACTTATGGGCTAATCTGAAAGCCCGATGTATTTAAATCCAAAAAGAACTAAATGAGAAAATAGAGGCCTATAGGGTTTGAAAGATAAAGTCATAAAACTAATTTAGTTTATTTGTTTTGAATCTTTAATTTTTTTTTTTTGAAAGGCAAACTTTTTTATTCCTATGAGAGTGGGACTTGAACCCATAACCTTCTCAATCTTTAGTATTCTTACAGGATTTTCCTCTACCAATAGACCACCAACCTCATTGGCTTTTGAATCTTTAATTAATAAAATGTATCTTAATAAATAAAAAATTAATAACACTTCGAATATTCTAAAATCAAATAGGCGACACATTTTTTTTAGTTGTAATTAAAAATTAATTTTGATTATGATGCTATTATTTTAATGTCACCTATTTTCTATAAAATGAATTTAATTAAATAATAGTTTTTATTATCATGTTAATATTTTAATTAATTTTAACATATACCTCTTTTTTTTTTAAAAGAAGAATGCATTAGAAAAAGAGCTAGAAGAAACTAGCAAATAACCCCAACATACAAGGGAAAAAAAACAACAAAAGCACACAGTAAGCAGGAAAGGAAAAAAACTAAACCACCACACAACACCTCAAAGGCTGAATGAACACCATCTCTCACAATCGAGCACTCCAATCACCCTTCTGAATTTATCCCAAAGATATATTGTAAAATCTAAAGTATATAACGTTAAGGTTATTAATTACTCCTAGTCTATAATGTTAGTCATTACTATTAATTAATTAATATATATGAATAATGAAGATGTACAATAAAGAGTTTTTTTTTTCTTTTAACGTATTATAATATCTAAAAAGATGTCGTTAATACTTTCAAGATAAACTCAATGATTGTCGATAGGGACGTTTAACTTTAACATATTAAGTGACGAAAATTTTCAACTTATTATGTGCTAACAAATATATTACTTATTGAAATATATAGATGTCTTAAATTTGTATTCATCTGCGAAAATATAAAGCTCTTTTATAATACAAAGTATTATCGAATGTAGTTACTTTACCGGAAATCACATAACAATAATGTAGTGTATGTATGTAAGTATTCGTATATGTATTAGGGGCGACAATTTTTGACAAATTACATAAAATAATAGTTTTTAATTGGTCATTATAATTCGTTTAATAAATAAGTTATATTTTTAATTGACGTGCCTAACCCATTTAATAAGTGTGTCATGTTGTGTGTCATGTTGGGGTTATACTAAAATTGAAAAACATCAACATGTTTAAATCTAGAACACAAAATTAAAAAAATAGTTTGTGTTCAACCAGCTATGTTGTACGTCAACTCATTTACAACTTTATAATTACTCATTTACAACCTGAGTAGAGGTGTTCATTGGTTCGTGTTTCAGGTTGCTCCGTTTTGATTATTCTTTGGCTGAACCCGAACTGAATTGAATTCAAATGGCCAAAATCAAACAAAAATACCCAAATTTAACAAGAAATGTGCACCTGGTTTCAGTTTTTGGGTTCCTTGGTTTGGTTTTCTACCAAATAACTGATTCGGTTCAGTTAAATATAGTTCGGTTGAAAACTAAACTGTAACCGACTATTTAACACTGTGTTAAAAGCATCACTTTACAAAAATAATATATAAGCCAATCGGAATCGATGGCTGTCAAGACCAAATGAGGTGATGGTATGCGAGGAATAGGTTCTACGACATTTTTGGTTCTTGGTTATTATTGAGCCACCATGACAATGATTTGGCCATGTGGGTGGGTGAATTTTGATGCCCGTACACTTTGATGCTTTCAATTTCTCATGGAACAAAATAAAGGATTTGTTTTCGGTTTGTTACCTTCTTTGTTAAAACACGGTTAAACGAATAAGTTATGGCTGGCAAACTGTTCGAATATAAGGTCAATTAAATTAAACCTGAGTTGATTCAACTCAAGCTATTTGCTGCTATAATTTTTTGAGTTCAGGTCTCACTTGAATAGTGCAATACGAAGTGGCATATATTGGTCGTTTGATGCTAATTAAGCTAGTCACAAGTTGACTGTAGTGGAATACGAACTAAGCTTTCAGCTCGAATTATACATGTTGACTCGACCAACTTGATTTGTATTGTTATTAATTCGAGTCCAAGTTAATGTTAACTAAGCTTTCAGCTCGAATTATACATGTTGGCTCGACTAAATTGATTAGTATTGCCATTAATTCGAGTCCAAATTAATGTTAACTAACACTTGAACCCGTTGGTTGAACAACACTATATTATAGGGGTGAGTATCGGACTTTGAGCGTCTAGTCATAATAAAACCTACCATTATATTTTTAATTATAAATGAATATTTGTACATCTTAAATAAGAAAGGAAAGAAAGATATATTGGCTTTGGAAAAGCATGCAATCTTTATTCACATGACTCAACACAACTCTCTTAAATAAACATTTACCCTTTAATTTTCTTTTGTTCTCTCTTAATATTCCGTACTTTTTAACTATTAAAAACGAATAAAATTATACACCCTCTCATGTTCATAAGATTCTTTACTTCCTTTTATTTTATATTTTAAATAGACCAAAAAAATTAGTGGAATATTCCATATTTTTTATTATATTCAGGTCAAACTAATCATTATATCTTCTGGAATATAAATCAACATTCATATATTTTAAAACAATAATATATGTAATGTGAAACGGCGTGTCTTTTAGAAAAAAAGTTATTGAAAACTTCTTATTTTGGACCAAAGACTTATCCTCTAAGCTATGGAAGATAAAAGGAAAAAAAAAGTAATGTTTTAATTTTAAAAAATTAGGTTAAACTAGTCGTGTTTGTTTAAACTCATAAATATACATATCGTGTTTGCATTCATTTATCTAATATAATTTCCAGGTTTATATCCTATTTAGATTCGTGTCATGTTAGACCTTTCGATCAACAAACAAAACCCGTTTAACAATGTTGATATAAAAAAATAATTTATTAAGGAGAACTCTCTTAACTAAATAACGTCCCTTTCCTCCTTTTTTTATTCTAAATACTCAACAGTTTATAAAAAGTAAACAAAATTATATATCCTCTCATGTTCATAGATTCTTTGGTCTTTTTAATGCTAAGTTTGGATAATCATAAATATTATTGGAATATTTCATTTTGTAAGAGACTAAAATAATGTTATCTTTTTGGCACAAATGAAACATATAATACTTTGGATTATTAACATATAATACTTTATCTTTTTTTAAACATAAAATCACTTACAATTAGTAGGGCGTCAAAACAATGTATTTTAAAAAGGGATGTCGCAGATTTAAACATGTGCAATTAAGTAGTTATGAGTAATATTTGTTGTTAAAAAAATAAAAAAGTGAAATAAGTTTAAAATGGAAATTAATTCCAAGGGCAATCTTGTCAAATCCAAAAGTTAATTCTATTTCAAATTTCCAGCCCTCAAATATACAAGGTTTGTATCTATAGAAAAAACAGTGGGTTTGGGTTTGGTGGCCTATTGATAGAATAAAATAAAATCTTTTAAAAACACTAAAAATTAAAAAAATCATAGATTCAAGTCTTACTCTTATAAAAATAAAGAAATTTGCTTTTAAAAAAAAACAGTGGATCCGATGAGGTAGAAGACAAGAGAAACGGCTCTTTTTAAAACACGCACAACACACACACGCGTATACATACATATGTATATACATGCATACATATATATATGGAACACCTCACGACAGCCTATTAATCTCTCTTGTTTCGTTTATTCTTTCTGAAATTTTGGTTATCAAATCTCTGATTTATCTCAATTTCTTCATCTGCTTAATTGGGAATTAGGGTTTCAAAATAGCGATGACCAATTTATCAAAATTTCTCGACAAAGTTTATTTAATGGCAGAAGGTGGATCTCGTTACTGTTCTAAAAAGTCCGACGATATCTGCGGTGATGTTTGCGATCAGGTAATTTAATTCAATTTAAATCATTCGCAAATCCCCCTTTCAATTTTTTTAGGGTTACGTTTCAATTTCCCCTTTCTGGTTCTTACCTGTTAGATTTTAGTTTCTTAGAATTCAAATTGAATAAGTTCGATATGCATTTGATTTCCTAATTTTGTCAAAATAAGGTTCTTTCTGTAGAGCATTGAGCTTAAAAAATATATTAGGGTTTCTTAAATTTCCCCTTTATGGTTCTTACCTGTGCAAATTGTTTTGACCCCCTGTTAACTGTAAGTAATATTTATGTTCTTGTGATCTTCATATTATGTGCAGCTATGATGAACTGAATAATTTAAGCCCAAAAAAGAAAATTATAGTCATTTTTGTATACCATCTTAAACAAGCATGAACAATTCGTATGCAGGATTCAGGAAAATCTTTAACAATGTCGAGAGTACGTTGCATTCTTCGCGGGCTCGATTTGAAAACCGTCATGTTTCTTTTTGTTCTGGTTCCAACCGTTGTACTAGGTTTATACATTCACGGGCAAAAGATCTCATACTTTTTACGCCCGTTATGGGAATCACCACCTAAACCGTTTCAAGAAATCCCACATTATTATCATGAAAACGTGTCGATGCAAAACCTTTGCAGGCTTCACGGTTGGAGGACCCGTGAGTTCCCGAGACGTGTTTTTGATGCGGTTTTGTTCAGCAATGAAGTTGACCTTCTTACAATAAGATGGCATGAATTGTACCCTTATGTTACTGAGTTTGTGCTCCTTGAATCAAACTCAACTTTTACGGGTTTACCTAAGCCTTTGGTCTTTGAAAGTCAACGTGAAAAGTTCAAATTTGTGGAGCCGAGATTGACTTATGGGATAATTCCTGGGAGATCCCGGAAATGGGAGAACCCGTTTGTGGAGGAAGCGTATCAAAGACTCGCGTTGGATTATCTTTTAAAGAAAGCCGGGATTCAAGATGATGATTTATTGATTATGTCGGATATTGATGAAATACCAAGTAGGCATACGATTAATCTCTTAAGATGGTGTGATGACATACCTCCTATTCTTCATCTTCGGTTAAAGAATTATTTATATTCGTTCGAGTTTCTTCTTGATAATAATAGTTGGAGGGCATCGGTTCATAGGTACCAATCGGGAAAGACAAGGTATGCCCATTACCGCCAATCAGATGTTGTGTTGGCGGATGCAGGGTGGCATTGTAGCTTTTGCTTCCGCCACATCAGTGAGTTTGTTTTCAAGATGAAAGCTTATAGCCATTTCGATAGAGTGAGGTTTAACAAGTTCTTGAACCCGAAAAGGGTACAAAAGGTCATTTGCAAAGGTGCAGATCTCTTTGATATGTTACCTGAAGAATACACGTTTAAAGAAATTATCGGGAAAATGGGGCCCATCCCGCATTCATATTCGGCTGTTCATCTTCCGGCTCATCTTCTAGAAAACGCAGACGAGTACAGGTTTCTTTTACCAGGAAACTGTGTAAGAGAAAGTGAATAAAATACTAAAATCAATATCAAGAATGTTCTTTTTGGTGTAAAGTTTGGATCTTTGGAGTTTCCATACAAGACCCATATTGGGTTTGACCAAAAGATAGTTGACCCGCGCTATCTCGTAATATCTAGGGGGTGATAGTGTACATAATCTTTTCGGGTTTTTTTCAAATCGGGGACACGCATTTTCAAGATTCATCATCAATGTAGTTGAAGTAAGTTTGAGATCTCTCCATCTGGTTTTAGGGAAGTTTGAATCTTGACACAAAATTGATTTTAAATATTTATTAATCCAAATTATTATGTTACATATATTTAACTCATTTGTTTGTAACTTGGGGCTTGTCCATTGATGATATCTTTGTAGTTAATGTCAAATGTTTCTGTATACAGCTGTGAATATTAATAATAAAACATTGAAACTACCAAAGACAGAATTATTATTGTTGGCACAAAGAAGAATCTGATGCCTTTTTGGACAAAGGTTATTGTTTGAGGTTGGCATGATGTCCTACATGTACAGCTGCTAGATTTGTTGTTAAAGAAATCTCAAATTGACAGCAAGCATGTTCTGTTGTCCAGATTCCTTGTTCATGGCTCATGGTTTGGTATTTTGGTCAATCATTGAATGCATTTGATATCATATATTGGGTATGTTTGGTCCATGTTTCTAAAGGCTAGATGCTTGAGTTTTAGGTGTTTGGGGTTTGCTTTTCACTATTTGTTCCGTTGAAATAATTTGTTTTAAATATGTTTGATGACAAAAGTAGGTAACATGTATATTTTTGTCTTCAATTTCTCACCTTTGTCTTTATGGATGCAACATAAGTTCTCACACACTCTTTCCATGGACGACGATAACTTTTCTTATCATTTCTATTGAGCCGACGATAACATCTCATCATCTCTTGATAAAGATGTTTTAGGTTTTGATTTCTAGGACTAGTTATATGATTTAGAGATGATTTTAGGTTGTGAAATTTGTTCTTTTTGACTTGTCATTGTCTTTTCTAAACGTTTTTAAGTAGCTATAGATTAAAAAAAATGTAATTAGTTATTATATTATTTTGGGTTTACAACATAAGATTTTTTTTTCTTGTAAAGTACGCATTGTTATATTATTATGTAGTTCTTTTTAATTGTAACTAGAAGGAGGTACCGCGCGTTGCGGTGACCTCGGGACGTTAATGCTAGCTTTTACATACGTGAGTTGTGGCGTTTTAAACCGCGGAAGCAATTAACGTCCTCGAAAACTTATAAAACAAATGCCACACCTTTAGGTAAACTTACTTTGCGCGAGTAAAGTGTATAAGATTTATGTTTATAAATTAAAACGGAAGAAAAAAAATAACATGAAAAACACAAAAATAAAAATTTAAATAAAAGTTCTTTAAAACTGATAGGGGGGGAGGGGGCTTACGGGTTTCAAACCCACATCTCATCCAAAGACATAAAACCAAACCATGATGCCACTGCACTAACCTAAAGTTTTGAATTCTCTTTCTTTAACAGTTTATTTAAACCCAAAATAAATGAGAATAAACAAAAGCAAGCATTAAGAAGTTGTACCTCTTGCTTGATCTAATGTAAAATTTCTACGGTAACTTCCTCTCATAATGAGAAGTTACCTTTTAATATTATTTAAATATGAAAAAACTAATTTGTTTATTTCAAGCTATAAAGATTGACAAGTGATTTGAATATGTGCATCAAAGTTTGAAAGATTCACACTATTGTAACGTGTTTGAAACTCGACTGAATCAAATATGTAAAGTTAGATGCACTCTTATAATCTTATACTGAGTTGAATGCACTGTTGTATAATTTATGTGTTCAAATTTATTACAATGGACGTGGCATTGTAACGGGTTAGACACAGTGTTGCTTGTGCAATAAACTAATTACAATACTTCATCAATAGTTAATTGAACCTTAGAATTTGGATTTACTACGCTATATGTTAAAAGTACCAATATATATGTGTGTCTTAATAATCGTTACAACATCGAAACAAACCCGAAAATTTGACTATACTGTTATAATGGATTAGACACACCCTTTTAGCATTATTAATTGGCCATTTCTTTACACATTCCTTTATAAGTAGGGGTGTTCATTATTCGAATCACATTTGAATAACTCGAAATTTGATTTGAACCAAATTTGAATAAACAATTCGAATTCAAATTTTAGGTTATTCGAGTCAAATAATTATTTAGTTTGAATAAATAAGTCGAATTCGAATATGAATATATGTTATTCGAACCTAATCGAATAACCCGAATAACATATTTATATATTTTTATATATTTTTTATATAGTATATAATGATTGGGCTTGTTGTAAGGCCTCTTTTCCTGTGTAACCTCACTTGTTGAATTTACTCATAAACATAGTTATAAATACTGAACTTAAATTTAAAACATTCGAATTCAATCATTACATAACGTAACATAACATGACAACGGAAGTCTTAACAATTAAAAACATAACATTGACCTAACATATATAAAAGTGGGATGTCAGTCTCGTGCCGGGTAACCATCACGCCTTCGCACGACCCTTCCTTTCTTTACCTGAAATGTATACTAAAAGTCAGCTAACGCTGATGAGTTCTAGTTTAAAGCGATTAGGTATGAACATTCTTTTCTTTAAAAGTATGCATAATTATATATACATTTATATAAATACACATTAACATATCATTGACCTTCATTTGTCGTTCATGTGCGAGCACATAAATACGTATTCATAACTTTTGCTTTTCTTTTATCATTCTTATGTGATTACATAGATATGCATTCACTTTTACTTTCCTTAACATTCATTGGTCATACACATAAGGGTGATCAACCCGTCTTTTACTGCGTATGTCACAAATACATACGCCCTTAAGCTACCGTCGTAGCCCTTTTACTCGTCCGGTCCTAGAAACCGTCCGGCCAACCTTCGGCCGTCCGTCTTAACCGTCCTACCGCCGTAGTCCGTCATATTCGCCCGTCTGCCCTAAGGCATCCGTTTCCCACTTGAACTAATTATACAGCCGTGCATCGATTTAGGGACTTACTCCACCGTAGTGGCTATTATTTAGTCTACCTTTCTAGACTTTCATTTTCTGGCTGCATAATAGTCAAGTGGTTGTCCGTCTATCGTAGTAGTCGTTAGCTTCGTTTCCGTCCATAACGTATACATACATTCATAACATGCAATATATATAATTATAAAGCAAGATTTCATTCATTTACGTTATGCCATTCTTTTATTCATTCTTTGTAAACATACGTTTCATTCTTTGTTCATTATTCATTTTCATATATATATAAATATATATATTTGTATATCACGTATGATCACATTGGCATTCATAACATTTATTCATTTAGTGTATACACTTCAGCCCCAAAACATTTAAAATGATTTGCACATAACATAGAAGGGGGCACATAAAACTCACCTGATAAGCTAGTCTTGGTTGTCCTAAACAAAGGCCCAACAACGTCACGTTCGATCTGAATTAGGTAGTTAAATACACACCAGACCCAATCCCGACTCTAACGGTTTAATCATACTGAATTAGGCGAGCATACTGATTTCACTAACTAGCCTGATGCCTGCGCACTTAGTAAGTGCGCAGGGCCTTTCTCATGCGTACTTGATAAGTACGCAGAACATTCTTCTTGCGTACTTGATAAGTACGCAGGATCTTCCTCTTGCGTACTTGATAAGTACGCATGACATTCTTATTGCGTACTTGATAAGTACGCAGGACATCCTTCTTGCGTATTTGATAAGTACGCAAGACCAGCTTCCCCATCAAGCCCGAAATTCTTGCATGTTAACCCGATCATGCTAATCTTACAACTTTCTTTGATCAGAATGTGCGGTTTTCATTCTAGATGCTAGTTCTAATCTTATTTTCAAGTTTCATCCATAAAAACGTCTCATATTTAGCTAAAATCCAAAAAACCCCAAAACGAACAAAAACTCAAATTAGGGTCTAATCGTTACCTGGATTGTGATTCTGATTCGGAGGTTTTGCTCACGAAGCAGTAACGTGTTCCTTCAATTCCGGGTCAATCCGTCAACTTCTCTCTCTAGGTCCGAGCTCTCCTTTCTCTCTCTAGATGTTGCAAATGAGAGAGTTGAGGCTTTCTTGGCCCTTAAATAGATGGGTTTCCCTCGGCCCGTTGGAGCCGAGCCCGAGCCCATCCATTTTCCTTTCATTTTTGACGATTAAATCTCGATCGCGTTATTTATTTATTTATTTATTTACTATTTTTGGGATGTTACAAGTCTACCCTCCTTGAAGGGGTTTCGTCCTCGAAACCGTTTATACGTTAAACAATTGAGAGTATAGTCCCCTCATCTCGACTTCTTTTTCCCATGTCGCTTCTGACCCTTTTCTATACTTCCATTGTACTTTAACTAATTGAATCGACTTATTGCGTAGTCGTTTCTCAGCTCGGTCAATAATGGCTATTGGTTCCTCCACATAATTTAGACTGTTATCTACTTCGATCTCGTCGTAAGATATGTGAGCAGTGTCGTCAGCTAGGCACTTGCGTAAGTGCGACACGTGGAACGTAGGGTGTATTCCACTAAGCTCAACGGGTAGGTCGAGTCTGTAAGCAAATTGACCCACTCTCGCTAAAATCTTGAAAGGTCCGACAAACCTTGGACTTAGTTTGCCACATTTTCTGAATCGAATGATTCCTTTCCATGGTGATACCTTTAACAGTACCATGTCCCCTACTTGAAACTCTAAATCCCTCCTTCTCTTATCCGCGTATGCTTTTTGTCTGTCTTTTGCGGCTTTCATTCGAGCCTTGATTTGATCAAATTTCTCGGAAGTAGCTTTGACCACTTCAAGACTTGCAAAATCCTTTTGTCCAATTTCCCCCCAACAAACCGGGGTCCTACATTTCCTCCCATACAACATTTCAAATGGCGGCATGCCAATAGTTGAGTGATAGCTGTTATATGAAAATTCGGCCAATGGTAGATGGTTGTCCCAGCTCCCACCGAAGTCAATGATACAGGCCCGGAGCATGTCCTCCAAGGTCTAAATGGTCCTTTCAGATTGACCATCGGTTGGAGGGTGGTAAGCGGTGCTGATGTTCAGTCTAGTGCCCATCGCTTCATTGAACTTCTTCCAAAACCTTGACGTGAATCTAGTATCCCTGTCGGACACAATCGACAGCGGCATACCGTGTCTACTCACAATTTCCTTGATAAATATTTCTGCTAGCTTTTCAGACGATGAAATCTCACGTATTGGTAAGAAGTGAGCACTCTTTGTCAAGCGGTCGACAATCACCCAAATGGTATTATTGCCCTTAGTTGTTCGCGGTAGCTTGGTAATAAGTCCATCGTGATCTCCTCCCACTTCCATTCCGGTATTGGTAAAGGTTGCATTTTACCGCATGGTTTCTGGTGCCCGGCCTTAACTAGTGAACATGTTAGGCACTTATTCACGTATTCGGTCACATCATTCTTCATGTCGGGCCACCAGTACTCTTTCTTCAAGTCTTGATACATTTTGTTTATCCCAGGGTGGATAGAATAGCGGGACTTATGGGCCTCATCGAGTATTTTGGCTCTAAGCTCGCCAACCTTGGGTATCCACATCCGGCCAAACCTAGTTCGTACACCGTATGCATTTGCATCCAAATTCCCTTGTTGTCCTACTATTCTTTCCCGTTTTATATTTCTTTCTAATAGTGCTTCATCTTGTGCCATTGATATTTCACTCATCAAATCTGGCGTTATAATCAGCTGACACGCTTTGATCCGTATAGGTTCCGATTCTTCCTTTCTGCTTAAAGCGTCAGCCACCACGTTGGCCTTGCCTCGATGGTACAATATCTCACAGTCATAGTCTTTCAGTAGCTCTAACCACCTCCTTTGTCTCATGTTTAATTCCTTTTGTTCAAAAAAGTACTTCAGGCTTTTGTGATCGGAGTAGATGGTGCATTTAACTCCATACAGATAGTGCCTCCATATTTTTAATGCGAAAACTACTGCTGCTAACTCCAGATCGTGAGTTGGGTAGTTAACCTCGTGAATCTTTAGTTGTCGCGAGGCGTAAGCAATTACCTTTCCTCGTTGCTTAAGTACGCATCCTAAACCTTGACCCGAAGCGTCAGAGTAGACTACCAAGTCTTCATTTCCCTTAGGTAGTGTCAAGACTGGAGCTTAGGTTAATCGTGTCTTGAGTTCCTCAAACGCGATGTTTTGGGTTGGACCCCATTCATATTTTACTTCCTTCCGTGTCAGTTTAGTTAGTGGCGAGGCTATCCTCGAGAAATCTTGAATGAACCTCTGATAGTAGCCTGCCAATCCCAGAAAACTTCGTATCTCTGTTGGTGTCTTTGGGACGTTCCATTCCTTTACTGTCTCGATCTTTGCAGGATCTACCATGATGCCGTTTGGGTTTATCACATGACCTAGGAATTGGACTTCCCTAAGCCAGAACGCGCATTTGGAGAATTTTGCGTACAACTTTTCCTGCTTTAGCATCTCCAAAACCTCTCTTAGGTGACAGTGGTGATCACCCTCGTTTTTTGAATAAACTATAATGTCTTCTATAAAAACTATCACTGATCGATCTAACATTGGTCGACATACCCTATTCATCAAATCCATGAACGTTGCTGGTGTGTTAGTTAATCCGAATGACATCACGAGAAACTCATAATGTCCGTAACGCGGTCTTTGGTACATCTTCTTATCTTACTTTCAACTGATGGTAACCCGATCTAAGATCGATCTTTGAGAACCAACTCGCACCTTGCAGTTGATAAAAAAGGTCATCTATTCTAGGCAGTGGGTATTTGTTCTTTACTGTCCTCTTGTTCAATTCGCGGTAGTCAATGCACATGCTCATGCTTCCGTCCTTCTTCTTTACAAATAGTACCGGAGCGCCCCATGGTGAAATGCTCGGGTTAATAAATCCTTTTTCTGTTAATCCCTGCAGTTGAGACATCAATTCTTTCATTTCTGACGGAGCCAATCGGTAGGGGGCTTTAGCAACGGGCTCAGCTCCTAGCAGTAAGTCAATCTGAAACTCTATTTCCCGATCGGGTGGCAACCCATGTAGATCCTCAGAGAATACTTCCGGAAAGTTGCACACCACGGGTACATTCTTGAGTCCTTTCATTTTCATTCTATCGTCAATAACATACGCCAGATAAGCTTCGCAACCGCGCCTCATGTAACTTTCGGTCTTGATCATCGAGATGACGTTCTGAATAATGCAATTCCAATCCCCATAAACCGTAATTGGACTGTCGCTAGGAGCTTTGAGGTGTATCCTCTTACGTTTACATATGATTCGGGCTTCGTTGGCAGCTAGCCAATCCATACCCAATACTATATCGAACCCTCCTAAGGTGAGAAGGAATAATCTAGAAGGAAACTTGTGGCCCTCTATTTCTATGATGCAGTCCTCTGTTACTTGGAATACTGCCGAATTTTTACCAATGGCAGTTTGTACGCTAAAGGCCTTTACTATGGTGTTGATAGTGCAATCTAGTTTACGACTAAATGCATTGGATATAAAGCTTTTACTAGCACCAGAGTCAAATAAAATAGCAGCATGTTCATCATTAACTAGGAACGTACCTCACACAACATCAGGGTTTCCCCTTGCTTCCTCCTCAGTCAGGGCGTAGGCTCGAGTCCTTGCCTTTGGCTGTTCCTGTTCCCTCTCTTTTCCTGAACTAGATCGGCCGGCCTTCCTACAGTTCTTTTTCAGATGTCCAAACAATCCACATACCTGACACTTGACGTCTTTTACGCATTCTCGGGAGAAGTGCCCCGGCTTCCCACACTTATAACATGTGGTGGTGCCGATTCGGCACTCGCCAAGATGTTGCCTTCCACATTTCTTGCAAGTTTCATATTCATCTGACCTTGGTTTCTTAATTTCAGTTGCTACATTCCCTTTTTCGGTGCCTCTAAACGCGTTCTCCCACTTTCTCTTTTGTGTCTCAGGTGTCGGGTCCTCATTGGCATAATCGTCGTAGACGATTCCGCTCAGATTCACTACCGACTCGAAGGTCGAGGGTAGGTTAGCTTTCACATGGACACGGACCCTTTGAGGTAGGCCCTTCACATAGTACTTAATCATTTGTTCTTCTGTCTCCACCAGGTGGGGTACAAGTTGAGCTAGCTTATTGAACCTAGAAGTATACTGGCGGTGCGTCTTGTTGCCAGCCTTAAAGTTTAGGAATTCATTTTCCACTCGATAAATTTAGTTCTGGGGACAGAACTTTTGGATTATCAGCTTCTTCAGGTCTTCCCATGTCATTCTGGAAAGAGCGTTTGGCGACTTTGTCCTCTGAATGTTCCTCCACCAACTTAGTGCCTCATTGGTGAAAGAATGAGCAACATACTTAACAGCCTGGTCCGGTCGACATTCGCTGATGTTGATTACAGCGTTCATCCTCTCAATCCATTCAAACCTAGCCACTGAATCCTTGTTCCCATCGAACTTGGGTGGGTCTCCGTCCTTAAAACCTTTGTAAGTACACCCACGATTGCTTGATCCCACCTTTACTTCATCCCCATCACTGTCATACACTTTCTCTTCATGGTCTCCTTCATCCTCCTCTCTACTTTTCTTTAGTGCCTCGGATAGTAGATCAGGCAATACTTTCTTCAGAGTGAGTACAACTTCACGGGCAATAGCATCCCTGACCTCGGGTTCCAACTGTATAGTCCCTTTATTGTCGTTCTCAGTTGGGGTCACATCTGTTTCGTGCACACTCTCAGTGTGTTCTGCGTGCACACTCTCTTCCTCTTCCTGTCTTTGATTCAATAGAGGTTTATCGACTCGGCCAGTGCGATCGCCTCGGTGTCCTGTTCTTCCTCCACCAGCCATAGTTCCTAATTTCCTGATGGTTATAAAGGGAATACATCAATGCCATTTCTTCAGATCATAGTTTTAGAACAGTACGAGCAAGGTAAAATTTTAATTACAGTGACCGGTTTATGATTACTAATTTACATTGCTTTTCGGGTTCAAAACTCTTCAAATCGGTTGTGACATTGACATCTATTGGTTCTAAGTTAAGGTATCTATTCTTATCCAAGTGCATTAACTTTAGTACTTACTTATCGTGCTGGCGTTGGCTACCCATACTGACATCCGTGCGTTGGTCCCATAATCAGCTTGAGTCCAGACATTTATGGATGTCTGAATCTCTCAAACTATTGCTCTGATACCAAACTTGTAAGGCCCCTTTTCCCGGGTAACCTCACTTGTTGGATTTACTCATAAACATAGTCATAAATACTAAACTTAAACTTAAAACATTCGAATTCAATCATTACATAACGTAACATAACATGACAGCGGAAGTCTTAACAATTAAAAACATAACATTGACTTAACATATATAAAAGTGGGATGTCAGTCTCGTGCCGGGTAACCATCTCGCCTTCGCACGACCCTTCCTTTCTTTACCTGAAATATATACTAAAAGTCAGCTAACGCTGGTGAGTTCTAGTTTAAAGCGATTAGGTATGAACATTCTTTTCTTTAAAAGTATGCATAATTATATATACATTTATATAAATGCACATTAACATATCATTGACCTTCATTTGTCGTTCATGTGCGAGCACATAAATACGTATTCATAACTTTTGCTTTTCTTTTATCATTCTTATGTGATTACATAGATATGCATTCACCTTTACTTTCCTTAACATTCATTGGTCATTTACATAAGGGTGATCAACCCGTCTTTTACTGCGTATGTCACAAAGACATACGCCCTTAAGCTACCGCCGTAGCCCTTTTACTCCTCCGGTCCTAGAAATCGTCCGGCCAACCTTCGGCCGTCCGTCTTAACCGTCCTACCGTCGTAGTCCGTCATATTCGCCCGTCTTCCTTAAGGCATCTGTTTCCCACTTGAACTAATTATACAGTCGTGCATCGATTTAGGGACTTACTCCACCGTAGTGGCCATTATTTAGTCTACCTTTCTAGACTTTCCTTTTCTGGCTACATAATAGTCAAGTGGTCGTCCGTCTACCGTAGTAGTCGTTAGCTTTGTTTCCGTCCATAACGTATACATACATTCATAACATGCAATATATATAATTATAAAGCAAGATTTCATTCATTTATTCATTCTTTGTAAACATACGTTTCATTCTTTGTTCATTATTCATTTTCATATATATATAAATATATATATTTGTATATCACGTATGATCACATTGGCATTCATAACATTTATTCATTTAGTGTATACACTTCAGCCCCAAAACATTTAAAATGATTTACACATAACATAGAAGGGGGGCACATAGAACTCACCTGATAAGCTAGTCTTGGTTGTCCTAAACAAAGGCCCAACAATGTCACGTTTGATCTGAATTAGGTAGTTAAATACACACCAGACCCAATCCCGACTCTAACGGTTTAATCATACTGAATTAGGCGAGCATACTGATTTCACTAACTAGCCTGATGCCTGCGCACTTAGTAAGTGCGCAGGGCCTTGCTCATGCGTACTTAAAGTTAAATACGATCACTAATCCTACTATTAAAGTTGATTCTTAATAATTAAAAAAGAAAAACAAAACTTCCATCTTAGTATTGCTTATAACAAGCAAATCCAATTGGTATTGGTGGGTCCGAAAATGACCCGTTTACAATTTGATCAAAGATCCATTTATTGCCTGCTTGGCTGTAGTGCACTCCATCCCAATTAATCATCACCGTTGGATCTTCGCATGCTTTGCCCACTAGAACATCTTTACCCTTAATTTTGACTTTTCCACCACACCCAATATGCATATTATAGTTGTACTTTCCTCCATGACCACAACAAGCCCTCAATGGATGTTCAAACCCTACATTTTAATCAAAAATTACAAATTCATTTAAAGCGCGTAGAACAATATTTTCGTAACCGGACCGGTCATTAAATAGGCTTTCAGACAAGTTTAAAAAACGAAGTGTCATCATAAATAGTACTCAATGGGACCGGCTGTGTAAGCTGTTCCTGGTCCGGTTCTGTTATAAACAGGCAAGATCATTTATATTGTTACTTTTTAGTTTCACATGTTGAAGATGAAACATAACAAAAAACCAACATTTTATCATATAAGGAAGTCGAAATCAGACTTACTCCAAGTTAAAACTACTAAATCGAACTAGACGTAACGTTATAATTTACCTAAAAACTTATACAAATAACTAACCGTGTCGGGTTGCTTTGGTAATGAGTTCATATTTAACCGAATAGACATCAACATAGGTTATTGATGCTTTGTGTAGCTCCTCGCGTAGTTGGTCAACCGTTTGTTTTAACCGATGGTTAAAAAACTGCGCAAGATCGTTAAACGAGCCCACACATCCAAACTTGTCCACTTGTCCCGCCGTGACTAGTTGACGGTCCAACACGTATGGTAGACATCCAAACGGACCCGTATTGTGTATCCAAAACGATCTCCCTCCTTGATCATATATATCCTAATCAAGAATAAACAAATTTATTAAAATGGTACAAGATTTAAATTCTAAACATTAAATTAAAACAACACTCACCTTAATGACTGTTTTGAACTGACCTACGATGTCGGGGACACTCGCCCTAACTTCATCGACCGTCAAATTTTGGAACAACCCCGCGGTCAAATCATTTTGCCCAATATCAAATGTGTACAGAGCACGCGAAAAATATTTGGTTTTGGGCATTAATTTTTTGAACACTCGATCATCTGCATAATGCACCTAATCAGATCGAATACAATACAATACAGTACAATACAATATAAGCTGGTATCAATTATTTGACACGTAACAATGTTACCTTTATGGGTGAGAAACGTTTTGACCCTACGATGAAAATCATTGAACTGGTACCATTGAACATTCAAGGCAAATGGACTAAACCCGCTTTGATGAAGAGTCGTATTTTGAGGTCTAATGGTCGAACCGGCTGTCGCGAAATTGGCACCATGGGTGAAGTTAGAACCAAGTGCATCCAGATATGCACTAAGGTACGGCAGGCCCAAGCTTTGTGCTGTGAAATATGAACATAATTAACATGTTTTTTACATTATACAAATTTTGCGACCTTTTTACGACCAGAATTGTATTTTTAATTTCGTTTGCCAACAACAATTTAAATTTTACATTTAATTTATTATATTTTTTATCTTTTTTTTTAAATAAATAAAATTTGAAACTTGAATTAGTAATTAAATAACTAAACGAGATTCTAAGAAAAAAATATATTTTCTTTTTATTTTTTATAAGATGTGTGAAACTAAATAAGATTTTTAAATTTATCCAACCACTAGTATGGTAAGGCAGTTTAACACATAACTGCTGGTTCAAATGGAGGCGTGTAATTGCTTCACATTGGGATGACGGTTGCGATTTTGGTCGCAAGCCGTTACTAAATTTGCGACCGTTTTATTTGAGTCACAAATACCCAGTTATCTAGTAGCCGTACAAACAAAAAGAAGTGGTAACTTTATTTACCTATGAAGTCGATAACCAGCCGGCCGTCGCAGTACCTACCGGCCGGACCATGGAAAAACGACTCTCCGTGTGGTGGTCCGGCCTGTCCAAATGCCGCCGACAAGCCACCGGTATCGGAATTCGAGTCTCCAAAGTTGAAAATCGCCGGAAAATCACACGGGTTTTTGCTGATACCGGCATTGGCAAAATGGTTCAACAGCAAAAACAACATAACAGCTTCAACGGGAAGATTCCTCCGGCGAGTGAGCTCCATTGCTGATTGAGAAATCCGGTGAGAGAATGAATCAGAGAATTGGAATTAAAAGGGAAGAAGACAATTGTGTCGGGAAAAACTGCCCGTTACATGTGCGACATGGGCTGTGTGGTATGCAATTTGGGTGCTGGTAAATTACCAAAATGGGTTGTTAAAAGGAGTTGTGTTGGTGATTAAGAAGTGAAAATAAGCAAGGTTAAGAGGGGTATAAATGTGTTTTGACATGTAATGGGTCACGGGCTCCAAAACCGTCACTGTCACAAGTATCCCAATTAATTATCGGTCTAAAATTAACGGTATCATCAACGTTATGTTTTTCATTATCAAAATTAAAGATAACTAGTTTTTTTTCCTCCACGCTTTGTGGCAGAAATTTGGTCGTTTTTTCCCCGCGTAATGTTGATCATCAAAAACCGTAAAAGCGCATACCAAAACCAGCAATGATGTTATTTTTTGCTCTTCGAAAGCATAAAACCCAATACCGGCTCCGATAATACCATAACCGGCAACGGTGTTATTCGCTCATAACCTCAATGGTAATGACGTCCGCTATAGCCTACGATACAAAATAAAAATTTTATTTAACTCCGTTTTTAAAAAAATTTATATAGAAACGTTGACAAAAAAAGGACAAAGACATTTGTACAATCTGTTTAAAAAAGTTAATAAGTGAAAATTATTACAGAAAAACAAAATCATTAGAAAATGAAACAGGTTAAAAACGTATATTATACACAGTGTGAGGATGAAAAAAAAAAAAAAAAAAAACAAATTACTAAAAAGATTCGAACCGGTGGCATAAAGGCTTGAATGCCCAAGCCTCAACCATTTCATCTAATAGTACAATTGTAATTCCTATCTATTAAAACAAATATATTAATTAACAAAAATTGGGTAAAAAGTTTTAAAATCTAATGTATCTTTATAATTATTTTTAACCATATGAAATATTTTTAATTTCTACAAGAAATATAATAAATCGTGGAAAGGTAAATGGTAAAAAAAAATTAATGTATTTAGTTTAATTTTATATTTTTCACTGTCGGGGTGTTTTTTCCTCTTTGATGTTTATAGGTTCTTAAGTATTTTTAATAAGACCATGTGTTATATTTATAGGTCCTCGCTCCCCGCAAACCTCATCTTCTTCTTTGTCCTTTCTCCTATGCGGGGAATGCTCCACGCATTAGAACCCCGCTCGCATGCTAGTGTTTAACCGTTAATAAATTTTTTTTTCTCTCTTTTGGCTTGTCTTGTATTGTTTGGGTATATTTTAATCTATGAAAAAGTATAACCAGTGGTAGTTGATTCAGTTATACTCATTTGAAGGTACCATATTGATGTATGCTGCTAATTACAGTTTGAAAATATACAAATAATTACGTAATGCCGATAGTTTAATAGTGAAATCACTATTACTAAGATTTGATTTTTATTATGTTAGAGATATATTTATATTTGTATTGTTCTTCCTACTAAATGAGAACTAAAATAATAATCTTATTAAAGGGTCTGAAATTAATAATATTAACACATTTTATAGTTTTATTATATTTTAATGAATGACTAAAACAATCTTATTTACTAATCCCAAATTTTCACAATCTCCTATCGGTCACTATCCAATCTGGTCCGGACTCTCTTTTACGGGCTCGTGAATTTTAGTTCGAATTATTTTTCCATATATATTAAATTTATAGATGGGAAGTGTATCAAAACCGACTCTGTGGCCCAATGGATAAGGCGCTGGTCTACGAAACCAGAGATTCTGGGTTCGATCCCCAGCGGAGTCGATCTTTTTAAAATTTTAAATTTAACTTTTTGGAATTTAAACGAATGAACACAAACAAATTTCACTTTTTGCTTGTTTAACTTTTTGGAATTTTAAATTTAACTTTTTAAATCTTTTTGGAATTTTAAATTTAACTTTTTGCTTGTTTACATGTTCAAGCTTGTTTGTTACTCGCGTTTAATTTAAACGAATGAACACAAACAAATTTCATAGATGTTTGTTTCATTATTTTCAACCCCAAAAGGCCAAAATATTCATTTCGTTTGTCTTCTGTAAATGATCTTGATTTAAAGTTTTATTTAGCGATTATGTCGATTTCACATAAGATCCATGCAAAGGATGAGATCCGGATGTTGACTATGAGTTGACTAACCAATTAATGTTCTAGATCAACGACCAAAAGGTTTGGACCTGTTACCAAACCTGTCAATACATGTATGTATTTAATGATCATCATATCAACATTTGATTCATTTTAGAAGTGAATTCAAGATTCAAGTTCAACCATAACTTAAAAGAAAAATATATCTTTATATTACATGAAGATTATACAAAATAATCTTAATAAACTCAAATACTTGATATAGGCGAAATTCATAAAAATTTCCAGAATGTAAATATATTTACATATGAAATTAGTTATTAGACCCGATCGAAGTACCTTTTTTTAACAATAATTTTTTACAACTAAACTTCATCTAACCTTGCACTTGTAATTTGTTACCAAACATAACATGAACCTAGCACGAAATTATTGGGTTTGGGTTTAATCTAAATTCTAAACAGATCGGGTCAAACCCACGAACATGTTTAACTAAACGGTTCGTGTCCGGATCGGCAATGGAGAAGCTGGGAGAAGGTGGTTATTTTTTAAAAGAATGATATCTTTTAAAATTGAAATGTTGTTTTATAAGCTTGTATCTTACGCATAGAACATTTATACCCCCGTTTTTTTTTTAATACCATACATTTTAATGTTTAAAAGTTAACCTCATGCTTCCAGGATCTAAACCTCTTGGAGCGCATTTGGCTTTTTTAAACCAAGCCTTCCATAACCATCTTTACAACTAAAAACAAATACCAAAACTTCACAACCTTAAACTTCAAAACTACCTAAATAATTCAAGAAAACATGGATAAAACTATAACAAATTCAAGAATCAGGCATCATATAAAAGATTAAAATATGATGCAACATAATATAAATCTATGGCAAGACCACAAAAATAGATGAATTTGATTAGATAGAAACAATTCAATTACTAGGTTGGTTTTCCTCAGTCTGTTCTTGATCTTGTCAATACAAACCAATCCCAGTATCAAATTAGATGAATAAACAAACAGTTAAAATCCAGTTATCCCATTCTAGATTTACAATCAAAATTAAGAGTGTTTGGGTAACAATATAATAAGATGAACTCTCTTCTTTTTAGACCAAATTAGAGAAGCTTTACACACTCTTCAAAGTTGGAAAACCTCTTCTTTTTTACTTCATTCTACTTAACATGAAGTCACAAAAAATTGTATTATTATTTTCATTTCTCTACTACTTGCCAAACACCCCCACATTCACTCTCACCATCTATCCCTTGAGTTTGACCTGCCAACAAAACATCCAATCACTAATACCACAACTTGAACTACCATTCAATCATTCATCTATATATATTTAGATATTTAGTTTTAGCTTTTGCTTTAGATGGTTTGATTTCCATTTGCTTTGAAAAATATTAAGGGATTTTTTTAACCGTGGGAACCCATAATCCAAAAACTCACGGGACCCACCAATACCATGCTAACCAATCAAATCATGTAAAATGCAGCTTGTGTTGGGCTGGTGACCCTGAGACCTCTACCAGAGGGACTCAAGCGTTTACCACTACACCCCCACAAAAGTTCATCAACAGTTTTTTTGCAGAAAATAGCAACATTAGTATGCCTCGTTACATAATTCTAGCAACCAAGTACGGAAATTCTCTAAAATAGCAACACACTGTTAGTTTTTCTACAGAAAAGGCAATCTTTTACTGCCTTCTGTGAAATTTCTTTTTAGCTTTAAATTTGTAGTGATAATAATAAGTGTTTGTATTTAACGGGAAGTAAAAAAAATAAAGAAGAACAACAAAATCCCATAGAATAAGACAGCAGAAAAGACAATTGTCAGGTGAAAATTTACTACTTTTGCCAAAAAAAAAAGTTAGGTGTTGCTATTTTAGAGTTGGTTGCTAGAATTAACATTTAGTGCATAGTATCTTGCCATTTTATGCAAAAGAAAAACACAAAATCAAAGGTATTAATTGTTGGTTGCTAGAATTAAGATTTTGTGCATAGTATCTTGCCATTATATGCAAAAAAACAAATGTATTAATGGTTGGTTGCTAGAATTAAGATTCTGTGCATAGTATCTTGCCATTATATGCAAAAACAAAACAAAAAAATCAAATGTATTAATGGTTGGTTGCTAGAATTAAGATTCTGTGCATAGTATCTTGCCATTTTATGCAAAAGAAAACAGAAGATCAAAATGGTTGGTTACTTTGTTGGTTCTTGAACACCAAAAGGTCTAGAACACATGAAATTTAACTATTTTTTTTTAAATCTACATATTTGACATGAACCATTTTATTGATGATTGCTTACATGGACGGCCATACCAGCATATTTTTAACTGTTTGTAGAAAGAATGTTGAATGCAACATTGTTTGGTTAAAGAAAGACTTTGAAAAAACAATATTTTACAGACATTATTAATATATAAAAGAACAAGATTATTTTTTATTTGCTTAATATCAAGGAAATAAGAATTTCAAAAGATGTAGGTTGTATACATCACTAGAAATTTGATGTTGAAATAAAAATTAGTACCTTCAAAAATTTTAAAAAATCGTTTTTACCAGATAGAATACTTAATGAGAATGCATACCTGCCAAGGTCTCTGTTGCCCAAAAATCCTCTATTATCCCTTCCACCACCAAAACCTCTTCTGTCATCACCATGTCTCATCCCAAAATCACCACGGGACAGGGGCCTCTCCGAAAAGTCAACATTTCTAGACTCATCAAATGAGCCCGATTGAGAAGGTGGTCTTTCTTGAAAGCCCGAGCCCGCTCTTCCTGACCCAGAACCCGGTCTTTCTTGAAAGCCTGACCCCACTCTTCCTGCACCAGAACCGGGTCTTTCAATTGTTTTTTGACTAAACCGAAGTTTATCATCGAGATCCCGGCTTAGTTGTTCCAATTCACTTTCTTTCTCAAGTATTGTATTACGTAAACCGCTTTGGATTTCAATAGATTCTTTCTCGAAATCCATTTTGAGATTATATATTTCTTCCTTCAAATTCTTTTCTTCCTCTGTCTCATGCCTGAAAAAATAATAACCTTTCAGATATCAAGACAGATATAACCATCTACATAGAAGTTTCAAAGGAAGATTGAGAAAACAGAGAAATATCTACTAAATAAAATAGGTATCTCACAGTAATTTTGAAAATTTATTCAGTAAAACCTAATAATATTAAACTTCACTGAGTGACAAAAATGCTTGTTCTAAGTTTTATACCTTCACAAGAAACAACTAGAGGGATAAATCATAAAGCACGAGTTAAATACACAAACTTCTTTTACAAACATGTTTGTAGTAAATGTTCTATCATTAAACCGAGCCAATTACATTTTTATTACTTGTACACCAACTATATTAAACCATTTAAGTTCAAAGGGAAAAAACAGGAGAAATATATCACAATTTACCTGAAAACTACTGTTCATTTCTGCTAAAAGAAAAATGGTTCACTAGTCGTCCAAAGCTCCAATACAATTCAAGAAAAAATAGTTTCTAAATAATATGTAACATACTAACATTTTAATCTAAACTGAAAGCATGTATGTTTAGATAAAATATAGCCTCTTAATCTAATCTGAACACAATTTAGATTATAAGTTTTAGGAACTCCAGTCAAGCGCCTCAACCTTGACATTCATCAATCCACAAAAAAAAAGCAGATAAAATGAAAACTTGAAAGTGAAAATAATTGAGTGAAAGGGAACCAAGAATCAGAATTCAGTATGTAAAACTTGTAACAACTAGACGATGAGTGCCGTATCACATGCAAGCAAAATCCACCTAAAACATTTTGTTCAATGGAGAACCTTTTTGGATAAAGCTATGTGGGGACTACACAGTACACAGAAATAAACCCAAACTGACTATAAAGTGTAGTAAAGTGTTGATCAAGATCCTCATAGTTAGAGCTGAAGTAGACTACACAAGCAAAAAATAAAATTAGCTACTGCGCTTGAAGGAACATTACTATCCCTCCCGATAACCGGTAACACAGTCAAAGTAACTTACATTATCCACATTATTTTACCCCTAGCAGTCATTCCTCTAAATACATAACCATATCAGTAAATCAACTATTTCCCAGAACACAATATTCTTGCTTTTGCCAATACTGCATCAAAAGAACTCCACCTATAGATGCATACTCAAGCTTATCTTGCCAGACAAGATAAAGAACAAACAAACAAAGCATACCATTGATAAACTCTAGAGCTACTTCTAAGGAACTAGTTGCATCAATAACCAATTTATGCCGAAATGATAGATGATAGCTTCAAAGCAGGCACAAATTAAATAAGTTCAATTCACATATTTTCAAGCAAACATAAGCTAAATTTCCCAACAGGCTAACACCACAACTTATATCTCACTAGCCAAAATAGGATTATCAAATATCAACATTCAACAATTCAACAGTTGGTTATTGAACTCAAAACATATAAGTGAATGTTTTAGTCTATAAATGCTTCTCATCCCAACTGGTATAGTATTTGAATCATGTCTAAATTTGTGTCAAAATCAGGATATGGAGGAAGATGAAATCCAGTATTCCAATAATTTTATGATAAACAAGAGCTAGTGACTAGTCTAAATGGGTTCACCGTTCACCAAACCCTTGTAACAATAACATGCTGCTAGACAATGATATGTTTTCACAACTTCAATTTAACTATGGTTTCTCAGTGTATCAATGGATACAATTTGGCAAAAGAAATAAAAATATATAGGATTATAACCTGCCATGACGCCGTCGCTCCAACTCTAAATCGATCTTCCGATAATCAACACCCTTCTCTTGAAGCAAAACCTCTCTAGGTTTAGCATCGCCGAAAGGATTCACCTTCGGTCTCGGTTTGTCTAACCCCTGCAATGCAGCTGAAACCTCTGCTGAACTGCCAGACTGTGCGCTCCCCGGCCTGCTGTTAGAATGAGAACTTGTGGGACGACTATTGATCTTCTTAGCTTCGAGCTCTAAATCCGCCTTCTTCCAATCCAAACCTTTTTCAGCCAATATCTCTTCCCTGGGCCTGGCGTTCCCAAAAGGATTTGGTTTATTACCCTTGATTACGGACTCGATCGGAACACTTTCACCCTTAGGTGGATCTAATACCAAACGACGTCGTTCTGGTGCCTGTGCCTGGTCCTGGTTAACTCCCCTACTCCAACGGTCAGGTTCAGGCCCACCGGAATCACGAAAACCGGAACCGAAATTAGAAGATCTAGCAGGTGGTGGTGCTATAGGCTTCTTGTTCACTGTCCAATTGTCAATCTCATCAGCCCTAGAAAAGCCCCCTCCTCCGGTGCTAAGGCCACCGCTTCCACCGAGAGAATTATAGCGGTTAGGTCTAGTGCCGGAATCAAACGACGGCGTTTTCTTCGTCATTGCCCAATTATCAACCTCGTCTGCCCTAGATGGTTGATCATATTCCGAATTTCGAGAAGGCTGAGTTCTACGATCATCATCATATCCACCGTAAGATCTCCGATTACCTCCCCATGAACCGTCACCATCCGCATCTCTATCTCTCATCCTAGGCCCTCCGCCGGACCGGGCACCTCCGTACGACGAGAAACCACCGCCAATCCTCCCGTGTTGCATTTCCTCTGCAGACCGCTCTTTCGGACCGGTCGGAAGCTGCATCATCTCAGCAGGAGTCAATCCTTTATGATCGAAAGACAAGTCACGGCGCGAACCTCCACCGCCGATACCTCCAGCTCCGGTTCCGGCCATCGTGAACTCCTGTAAGGTCATTTTCGTTTTTTTCTTACCTTTTTTAGTGCTTACCGCCTCTTTCAAGCTCGGATAACTCTGTGGTGGAGCAGCAGCGGCTGCCGCCGCCGCCGCGGCTTCTTGCTCTTTCTCTTCGGCTTCGGCTCGCTCCGCTTCCGCCGCCCAGTCGCCGATTTTCCCCCATGCTTTCGACATTTTAGATCTGGAAGATCTCAAACCAAACAAATTAGAAGACACAGATTCACAATGATCAGCAGCTAGATGTGTGCCGTGAAAACAACGATAGCTCCGACGTACGGCGGAGATGTGTGGTTGTTGGTGGTGGTAGCGATGGTGTAAAACAAATAATCTAAAAACAATTATGTTGCTCTAATGCGGTTTTCAGAGTTGTTAGAGAGAGAGAGTGTGTGAGATGAGAGAGAAAGAGGGAGGAAGCCACTGACGCGTGTGGGTGGAGCGTGAAATGCACGGACAATAGATGAACCCTTGGACACGATGATAGCTGTTGGATGTTTCCACATTGCATATGTGATAGTGGGCGTGTGAAGTAGGTGATCTCATCAACGTGGCAATCTTTCATTTGTCAGACGTGGGTACACAGATTAGTGTGTGAAAAGAAGTAACGAGACTAAGCAACAGCAAACACAATTTTATTTTTTTTAACGCCCACAATTAAATAACTCGTGAGTAAACTAGCAAAATACTAAAATTATAATCACCAATTAGACAGCAGTCGGAGCTAAATGCACTGATAGACACACTAAAACACAACACAAACAAGAAAATAACAGTATGACGCAGCAGGCGATTGCTACTATCCAAACCCGATCATAAGGTTTTGAACCCATATACCTCATTTAATACCTTTGACTTTCCCTTTATTCTTCACCCATTTTATGACATGATCTTGATGTCTTCCACCATGATATCCACAATTCTTGTATTTGAGAATATCCACATCTTCCTTGTTAACCAAATTAGGAACCATTGTTTTGCTCGTTCCTTTAGAGAAAACTGGAATAGCACCAGTTTCACCTCGTCTGTAGTGAATCCATGACCAGCTATAGTTCCACATGTGGCTTCATACTCGGAGAGGTGGGTATAGGGCTCTTCAGTAGCCCTCCCAAAGAAATGTGGGAGGATCCCTAAGCATCCAGGTCTGATCTTGAATGCATTCCCCCTACGAACTGGTGGTATAACAGGAAAAGCATTCAGGGCTAAAGCAGGGCGGAAGTGACTATCCACCCCCTGATCTTGTCTGGCCATGTTCCTGTTTCTAGGTGGCTCCTCTATAAGATTTTGTCGGTTTTGTGGAGGTTGCCTGTATCGATTCTCTCTCTCAAAGTTACCTGGATTATCCTGGCGGTGATTTCTTGGTTGGTACCCATAATTTGCCCTCGGTGGTGGTTGTACCCAGCCATCCACTCCATCTACTCTCTGATTTCTAGGAGGGAATGCCTCCTGGTGGTTCATGTCGTACCACTCTTCTTGTTCATCCCAGTTCTCATGTTGAGAACCGTGCTGTGGGTGATGGCTGCGTCCTGGTGACATCAGCTCATCATCTTCATAATCTGCGTAGCTCGGGTAACTATCCCGAGGCTGATAAGGTTGATTTCTAAAAACGGGTTGAGGTAAAGGTTGTTGGAATCTGGGTGATGGTGGTTGGTTTTGATTTGGTGGAATAGGTGGTTGTTGGTTGGTTATGTTGTTGGTTGGGGAATAGCAGAATTGGTGGGTTTTGATCCCCACCTTGATTAGGCTCCTGGTTTACAGGTTGATTTTGTGACATCCTCACGGATGGACTGTCAAGCTTCTCTAGGATTGTTTGGATTGTTCCTTGAAGTTTTCTATTTGCTTTTGTTGCTTTTTCTATTTCTGGATCAAACAAGAGTGGTGATGTTCTTCTTGAACGACGTGTATGCATAAACCTGTAGACCTGCACAAGTCAACACACCAAAGTAGTACCGCACTAAACAATGTAAATCAAAAAATAGCACTTTGCGCACGTATTCCCAGGCAATGGCTCCATTTTGATCGTGTGTCGAAGGCTAATAAAAAACTATATTAAAATCTACTCCTTAGCTACTTTATACTGTAGTACGGAAAGTAAGGTTGTCAAACCATAAGGAATTCGTGGAGAGTGCTATTTAATTATTACTTAACGAAAACACATAAACTACTAGACTTTGATTACGGATTCAGAAAACTATTGCCAAAGCAACAAACTTTAATTGAGTTAAAAGTGATTATGAGAAAAGGGATCGCTCTCGGGTTCAGACTACACACGTTAATGATAATCTGGATAGACACTTGTTGAACTCCACATAGACATGGATTGCAAAACACCCATTATTGAGAAATAGGTAAAAACCGGAATATTTGACTGTGTTGATTAACGATATAAAACCGAATAATTGACACATGTTGAATAACTAGTTACTTAACTACCAATTTTAGAACATAAGACCCAATGACTTCAATGGTTCACGATTAGAAAACCGAGTAACTGGTGAATACACCAAATCCCAATGAACAAAAATGTTTAATCAATAAAGGGAAAACAAAAGACTGCGATTAATCATACGAGTGAATCACAAATCTAATCCAACAAAGTTTAAACCTAGAAAAACCATAAAATGAAAGTAATCCTACACCCGATAACAACCACGAGTGATTTAGCTATGCATAAACATGATCGTACCTTCAAAACTTAATCTGGAGTTACAAAACATCAATTAACGAATTAGAAAGCTTATCAACACCCAAGATCGCCCAAAAGTCGTCCAAGAAGCTACAAGGAATGAATGATGACGGCCCTAGGGTTTTAGGATTGTACATATAGTCAAAAACCCTCAAAATCCCGTTTTTCCCTCTAGGGGGCGTAAGCTAAGCTCTACCTTGATTTCCATACGCTCTTTCTTCTGTGCTACGCTCCTCAAACGCTAATCGAAGCCCTTCCAACAACCAGGTTTTACCAAAGGTTGTTTTGAATGTGGAAAAGAGGGACACTTCCGGAAGGATTGTCCACAATTAAAGAAGGGTGACATCGACAACAACAACAACCACCAAAACAATAATAACAACCAAGGCAATAATGCAGGGAATGGTGCAAAGGGGCGAGCCTTTGTGCTAGGATCCGGAAAAGCTCGTTATGACCACAACGTGGTTACCGGTAAGTTCCTTCTAAACAACTATTTTGCTTCTGTACTATTTGGCACTGATGTTGATGGAAATTCCATAACTAATAAACCTAGCAGCCTACTAAGAAAAACCCCAACCCTGTTAGAAGACAGATACACCATAGAAATAACCAAAAAAAAAATAATAGAAGCAACCCATGATCTTAAGTGTTGTAAACTCAAACTGACTAGTCACAAAATTGACTTTGATCTCATGCCGGTCACACTCGGTAGTTTCGACGTGATTGTCGGAATGGACTGATTATCTAAGAACCAAGTTGAGATTATCTGTCGCGAGAAAATCGTTCACCTTCCTCTTCCTAATGGAGAAACTCTCTCCGTCCAAGGCGAAAGGAGTGGTGCTGTTATGGGCATAATATCCTTCATGAATGCACAAATAATAGTCTCACTTACCTTTAGTGGAGTTCTTCTATATAATAGTTACCACACTAGTATCAGGGCGGCACAATTCGAGGCATTGTACGGACGTAAATGCCATCTCTATCTGTTGGGCTGAAGTTGGGGATAGCTAACTTACAGGTCCCGATCTTGTATTCGAAACCTCTGAAAAGGTCATTCAAATCCGAAACCGTATGACGACAGTTCGTGATCGTCAAAAGAACTACGCCGATAAGCGTCGTAAACCGTTAGAGTTTCAAGTAGGCGACATGGTTCTATTCAAAGTCTCACCTTGGAAAGGTGTAATTCGCTTCGGGAAACGAGGCAAACTGAATACCCGTTATGTTGGACCATTCAAGATAGTGAAGAGAATTGGCCCAGTAGCGTATCAACTGGACCTACCTGAAGGACTTAGTGGTGTACACGATGTCTTTCATGTCTCGAACTTGAAGAAATGTCTAGCAGACGAAACACACGTAGTTCCTCTTGAGGAACTACAAATCGATGAACAACTGCGGTTCGTTGAAGAACCGATAGAAATCATGGATAGAGAAATCAAAACGTTAAAACACAGTAAAATCCCTATTGTCTGAGTTCGCTGGAACTCGAAACGCGGACCGAAATTCACGTGGGAGCGTGAGGATCAGATGATACGCAAGTATCCGCATCTGTTCAAGCAATCCACTTCAAACTCTTAAAGTACTATCTTAATTTTCGGGACGAAAATTCTTTCAACTAGGGGATGATGTGACATCCGGAATTTTTTTTTATTTTGTTTAATTTTCGGGACGAAAATTCTTTCAACTAGGGGATGATGTGACAATCCGGACTTTTCCAGTTAACTCCGTTAACAAATCCAGTTAAAGTTAACAAAAATTAACTTAACTCAAACTCCAGGGACTGTTTCTGTCAAGATTTCAAACTTAAACTCTGGGGACTAGTTATGTAATATCCCTAGTCTATTATATTGACTTTTTGAAAAGTCAAAATCCAAATTCTGTTGACTTTAGAAGTCAAACTAACCAAATTATAAACCCATCTAAACTGGAGGGACCTATTCCGCCAAGTTTCAAACTCCAATCCTCAGGAAAAACCTTAGGGACCATTTCTGTCATTATTCTAAACCGGATTGTTGACTTTTGAAAGTCAACATCACGGATTCAATCAAATTCGATCGTTCTACTGAAATCCGTAACCGATACGCACGTTATAGCCATTAATCGACTATCATTGAACAATTAACACCATCATTACACAAGAATTAAATCGAATTATGGTTAATCAAGTCGTAAATGTCGAAACCGTCACCCCCTTTATCAAATTCGACGAATTTGAGTATTGTTTTCACAAATAGAATTCACTCTCACCTAAATCGCTACTCCCTGAAACTATTACGCACGACAATTCGACCGGAGAAGCTGTGGGAATTGCCGGAGATCAACCCCGTTGCCGACGACACTCGTTTTAGTAGGACGCTATCAATCCGAATCACATTCTGGTAAATCCTTACATCATCACTTTCGTTTATGTCTATGGAGCAATAACCCTAATCTAATTGGGGTTCATATTATCGGATTTAACTCGATCGAAACCTAGGGTTCATACGGATTTCGTTTTAGTCAAACCCTATCAATCCGATATCAAATTATGAAATTGAACGCGTCCTTAGTATCGTCTCAATACCTGGATTGAAAGCCCTATGAAATCTAGGGCTTATATCATCAAATCGAACCCGAATTGATTCTAGGGTTCATCATGTTTACGGTTTAATCGAATTACACCATAGAACCGATGTCAATCAAATTAAATCATACCAGCAGTTTCGTAAACCTTCCTTTAGTGAAAACCCCATATCAATTTAATTTTATAACATCGAATCTGTTATGATCTTAATCTAGGGTTTGTTCTTATAATCGATTTGGGGGTTTCTATTCTAAACTCAATATTAACCAAATTAAACCTCAGTGTTGGATTCGCAAACCCCCGATCATCAAAAGCCCTATAAATCCAACCGATTTTAATATCAAATTCATCATAATTGATTCTAGGTTCAAAGTTAAGGTTTTCGATCCTAATTCCTATAATTAACCGATCTTAAACTCGACGTCTTTACAATTAATCGCGTGTACAGGTTCAAAAATATCCGATTATCAAAACCACTAAACTTTTGTTGACATTCAAAATCGAATTCGTCGGATTTGGGGTGGAGTTTGGGTTCGGCTCGATGGAAAGGGGGAAAACCTGATTGTATATTGATAAAACCATCGCGGCTTGAGTATTGGACGCGATAGCCTAGCGGCCGAGATGGTTAATTCAGTATGCTAACAGGGAGGGGACCCGGGTTCGAGTCTCCCTCCCCACTGTTTTGGTTTTTGCTTATTTTTAAGTATTAATTAATTAAAAAAACCTTTTCCTATATTATTATATTTATATATTAAGGTGTTTTAACCCGGAAAACAACCCATAGGCTCGGGTTTAATTTATGAATCCATTTTATTATTTTTCCCACTTTTATAAATAATATATTTATGTTATTATCAAATAAAAATAATATATTTATATTATTTTCAAACCGTAACTTCGTATAAAATAATATGTTTATATTATTTTCAACCCGTGACTAATCTTATTAAATAATATATATGTTTATATTATTTCGTATCGTTTTATACCTCGTGTGATGTTTCAAACCAATTAATAATATAATTGTTATATTATTTACCCACGTTTATATACTCGATTAAAAATAATATATTTATTATTTTTCCACACAAATGACTATTTTAGTTAATCCTTCGAACCTTAAAATAATATATTAAATTATATTATTTTTCTAACTTTTGTAAACGACTTTAACGTACGAATGTATTTATTTATTTATTATTCGTTATTAACGTACGACGCGTAACGATTCGACCTTAATTATTATATTAGGATATATATATATATATATAATTCCGTAGACACGTTCGTCTACTCTTAAATCCCTAGAATGCGTCAAGGCGTTCAATCTTCCGTGTCGTCGTCACAAATCCCATCGTGTCCCTAATTTATGTGTTTATGATTATAGGGCATACGTAAGCCGTGCAGGCTAACACTTGAGATTTCAAATCTCATACTTGTGTGATACTACCTACTACGCAACGCAGGTGAGTTCCACGGCCCCTTTTTACTGTTTTTATTTGGGGGAGAAAACATGTCACAACTTTTTGGTTTATTGAAATTCATATGATATCACTGTTGAGGCTAAGCGTAACACACTATCATGAAAAGTCCTCACACACATCGGACCGTTAATATGGTATGAACGAGGTAATTTTGGTAGTACTACTGGGTTTGACAAACCCCACCCGTGTTAGTCGCGCTAACTCGATTGGAGGTCGAGCGGGTGTTATATTGACCTTAACACATTAGTCAGAGTTGATAGACCTGGCTGGAGGCAAACAAACAAACACACTGTCAGTTTCGGTTGCGAGCGCTTTAGCAAAACATGAATATAGGCATGCAACCTATTGATATGCATATTGAATGTACATAATCCGCAAATGCTTTATTTGAAATGATTGAAACCTGTGAACTCACCAACCTAGTGTTGACTCGTTTTCTTACATGTTTTTTCAGGTTGGCACTCAGGATCACGTTAAGTCATGCATGTGTCTTGGACTCCAATTGAAATAATTATCTACTGAATAATATTTATCTTTTGTTTGTAATTGGACTTGGGCGCGTTGTTTTGCGCATTTATTTTCGTTTAACGCTTCCGCATATACACTCTGAACCTTGAACTTTTATGTTATTACCTTTCAAGTCCCATATAGTGTCGTTTGAAGTAACTGATGTCTGAGATCCTGGTTTGTCACCTTCCAAAACGGTAAAATTCCGTTAGTGGAATTTGGGGGTGTGACAAAATCCTCAGGGTAGTAGAAATCCCCGACCTTCATAGCTACTCCCCTCAACATCCCCCGTGAACGCTTTCGTGTCAAATCGTCTAACACCACGGTGGTGTCAACTTGCTGGAGGGGGCATAGATCTGCCTGATCATATAGACTTCCCGGGAGGATGCTGAGAGTTGCTCCATAATTCAGGAGTGCATGACTTACCTTTATTCCCCCAACTTCAATAGGGATAAGAGGTGCTCCTTGCTCACTTTCTTCTTCCGAGTCACCCTCTTCACTGTCATGACGGATACTTTCTGAACCAACATAAGCATTATTTGAACTCGACCCTTGATGTTTCGGGTTCACTTGGGTAGTGCTTGGTAGCTTGCCCGGGTCTCGTTTCGATATCTCTTCCGCTAGCTGCCCTACTTGCTTGGATAGCGCATTCACCGTCTTATCCCGGACCTCATTATCTTTCCTCAGTTCCCTGAATGCATCTTCATTTTCTTTCTTCAACCCTTTGATTGCATCCATAAGGGCCGTGAATTGATTACCCCCCAACTCATCACTACCTGTAGTTCCACTCTGCTGATTTTGTTGTTGATAGTTCCTCGAATAAACTTGTTGACTCCCTTGTTGATACCTACCTTGATTATTTGGACCTATTTGATAGCCTTGATTGTACCCCTGCTGTCGGTTCTGGTACTGCTGTTGTTGTGGTTGTCCTCCACCCTGCACATTAGCACCTTGAAAATTAGGGTTCAATTGATTAGAAGCATTACTATACCTGAGATTAGGGTGATTTCTGATTCTCGGCTGATAATGAGTAGCAGTCATATCATGTTGTCTTCGTTCACCACCAAGCTGATTTACATCTTCTACCTTTCCTTGCTCCATTGGGCAATTTTCCAGAACATGGCCCAACTCTTCACATTCGTCACACACCGGATACGATTGTGACACATTCGCCACATCCTTACCACTAGGCCTACCAAGACGTGCCATCTGGATCTCCGTAGCATCTAACCTTTTCTATGTCTCGTAGTCCACTGACTTTGCAGAAGCACATGTCTTTGCTATCCTACTAGCACGAGCTTGCCTATTTGAAGTGACTGCTATTCTTTCCAGTATGTCTCAATCATCATCCACATGGTTAGAGAAGAACGATCCGTTACTAGTGGAGTTCAAATCTATCACATCATCTGGCAACAGACCATCATAAAACGCCTGGATTAATTCCCACTTTTCTATACCATGATGTGGGCAATTCCTTAACAGCTCTTTAAATCTCTTAAATGCCTCATAGAAAGGCTCCCCAGACTGTTGCCTAAAGTCTCCGATTGCAGCTCTGGCTTCATTTGTTTTGTGTGGTGGGAAGTACTCATCCAAGAATTGCTGCTGTAACTCTTCCCAGGTGGTAATACTAACAGACGGTAGAGAAAGGAACCATTGTTTTGCTCGGTGCTTTAGTGAAAACCGGAATAGCACCAGTTTCACCTCGTCTGTAGTGAATCCCTAACCACCTATAGTTCCACATGTGGCTTCATACTCGGAGAGGTGGGTATAGGGCTCCTCAGTAGCCCTCCCAAAGAAATGTGGGAGGATGCCTAAGCATCCAGGTCTGATCTCGAATGCATTCCCCCTACGAACTGGTGGTACAACAGGAAAAGCATTCAGGGCTAAAGCAGGGCGGAAGTGACTATCCACCCCCTGATCTTGTCTGGCCATGTTCCTGTTTCTAGGTGGCTCCTCTATAAGGTTTTGTCGGTTTTGTGGAGGTTGCCTGTACCGATTCTCTCTCTCAAAGTTACCCGGATTATCCTGGCGGTGATTTCTTGGTTGGTACCCATAATTTTCCCTCGGTGGTGGTTGTACCCAGCCATCCACTCCATCTAATCTCTGATTTCTGGGAGTGAATGCCTCCTGGTGGTTCATGTCGTACCACTCTTCTTGTTCATCCCAGTTCTCATGTTGAGAACCGTGCTGTGGGTGATGGCTGCGTCCCGGTGACATCAGCTCATCATCTTCATAATCTGAGTAGCTCGAGTAACTATCTCGAGGCTGATAAGGTTGATTTCTGAACACGGGTTGAGTTAAAGGTTGTTGGAATCTGGGTGATGGTGGTTGGTTTTGATTTGGTGGAATAGGTGGTTGTTGGTTGGTTATGTTGTTGGTTGGGGAATAGCATAATTGGTGGGTTTTGATCCCCACCTTGATTAGGCTCCTGGTTTACAGGTTGATTTTGTGACATCCTCACGGATGGACTGTCAAGCTTTTCTAGGATTGTTTGGATTGTTCCTTGAAGTTTTCTATTTGCTTTTGCTGCGTTTTCTATTTCTGGATCAAACAAGAGCGGTGATGTTCTTCTTGAACGCCGTGTATGCATAAACCTGTAGACCTTCACAAGTCAACGCACCAAAGTAGTACCGCACTAAACAATGTAAATAAAAAATAGCACTTTGCGCACGTATTCCCACGCAACGGCGCCATTTTGATCGCGTTTCGAAGGCTAATAAAAAACTATATTAAAATCTACTCCTTAGCTACTTTATACTGTAGTACGGAAAGTAAGGTTGTCAAACCATAAGGAATTCGTGGAGAGTGCTATTTAATTATTACTTAACGAAAACACATAAACTACTAGACTTTGATTACGGATTCAGAAAACTATTGCCAAAGCAACAAACTTTAATTGAGTTAAAAGTGATTATGAGAAAAGGGATCGCTCTCGGGTTCAGACTACACACGTTAATGATAATCTGGATAGACACTTGTTGAACTCCACATAGACATAGATTGCAAAACACCAATTATTGAGAAATAGGTAAAAGCCGAAATATTTGACTGTGTTGATTAACGATATAAAACCGAATAATTGACACATGTTGAATAACTAGTTACTTAACTACCAATTTTAGAACATAAGACCCAATGACTTCAATGGTTCACGATTAGAAAACCGAGTAACTGGTGAATACACCAAATCCCAATGAACAAAAATGCTTAATCAATAAAGGGAAAACAAAAACCTGCGATTAATACGAGTGAATCACAAATCTAATCCAACAAAGTTTAAACCTAGAAAAACCATAAAACGAAAGTAATCCTACACCCGATAACAACCACGAGTGATTTAGCTATGCATAAACATGATCGTACCTTCAAAACTTAATCCGGGGTTACAAAACATCAATTAACGAATTAGAAAGCTTATCAACACCCAAGATCGCCCAAAAGTCGTCCAAGAAGCTACAAGGAATGAATGATGACGGCCCTAGGGTTTTAGGATTGTACATATAGTCAAAAACCCTCAAAATCCCGTTTTTCTCTCTAGGGGGCATAAGCTACACTCTACCTTGATTTCCATACGCTCTTTCTTCTGTGCTACGCTCCTCAAACGCTAATCGAAAAACGCTCTATGGCGTAAGCTATGCCGGGGAGGGCGTAAGCTACGCTCCTCACCAAATTTTCATATCCGACTTCTCGAGCTACCCCAAATCGATATATTATGGGCCCCGTGATTTAATTTCTAGCTCAAGATATGCGTCTTTGAAGTTTTGCACTGTAGAACTTCCTAATAAGCCGCCATCTTTGCATAGTTTCACATCCAATCCTTTTACTTCATCCCAAATGCTTCCCGAAACACGTACTTATCATCCAATCATCTGTAATAGACATAAATACAAATACAAACGTAAAATCGACTTGATATACAAAGTAACACCCATAAAACTGTACGAACTAGACTCTTAAACACGAGATATTTGACCTTACATCAATGTCACAGGGATACGGTATTGGAATAACCTCCGCAAGAAGCATCGAACTTTAATCGGGACCCAACTGAGCCATGTCACCTATTTTTGAGTTTTTGAAAGTAGAGAATCCTCCATCTAGTTCCTGCATTACCCAGTTGAAAACAGCTCTGAAGAGTCCCCCTCCACATCCATTTGCCACTAGACCATGACCCATCTGAAGTAATAATCCCCCAGTCATCTACAACCCCTTTTTTACATAATTCCTCCAAATATGCAAATGACTTATTATGTTTTTGTTTAAATTTTGATTAAATAATTAAACAACCTATTTATTTTATAAAGATATATATATTTTATTTAATTAATTTATTCATTTTTTTAAATCCTTACTATAATAAATGAATAACTTTATCTGATACGTATCGATTTATGTGAAGTTTAGATTTGTTTTTTTTTACATATTTCTCTATATTAAACTTCTAAATTACATGTATTCCCAACCCCCAACTTTAATCACATTTTTCCCCAATTAATTTAAAATTACCCAATTGGCCCTCACAAAATTTAGGAAGAGGATTATGTAAATAGTACTTTAATTGGTTTATTAAAGGTAAAATGATAATAAAATAAGTTATTTTTAATGAATTAGATAAATATGTAATATATATGTTTTAGCAAGGAGAAATATGTAATTAAATTTTAGCATTGGTTAAATATGTAATAAAGGAACTTAGAAATAGGATATATGTAAATGCCCATTTAGATTTTTGTCTTGGTTTTCGCCTAACTCTTGGTTTTCTCTTGAACCCCACCTATATATATATATATATATTTGTTGTATAATTGTTTTTGTATTCCGTTTATCGTCGCCGTATTAGCACCTTTTGTTTTTATTTTTTTGTATTTTATTATCCGTGTGTATTGTTACGACGCGCTTAGTTTTATCTACGTTTCGATAATAATTTCATTCAAAAATGAGTTTTCGTGATAAAGTACAAATAATTGAATCACGAGCGTACAAGCCGTCGAAGATGCTTTAAGGTTTCGTTTCTTTATAATTTGTTGTTCGAACGTTCTTATTTTTCTTAGCATTTCAATGTGAAAATTTTTCACGCGACGAATACCAATGTATAGGTCGTCAAAAACAAACCTTAGAAACCTCAACAAGTCGCAGCAACGTGCACATAGTTTGGTTGAAAAAGAGTATAAACAATTGTGGTCCTTTATACATGGTTCGGGCCAATTTATAAACCGAACAATTTTGACCCGATTGTATTTAGACATGGTGAATAGAGGCATAAAGCGCATTTTAGCTCAACCCTTATTACTGCAAAATTTCCAAAAACCAAACCCTAACGATGAACTCCATGTACAGGAGCTTCTCGTCGATCTTCGCACGGCCACACGTCGGAGTAAATCACCGGAGCTCAGATCTACAGCAATGGCGGGGGATCCGAGTGAAGATTTTGAACAACAACTTGGAGAGAGGACTAACTTATATGCAGAGGATTATGCAATCGAGTGGCATCGAACGGATGATTAAGAACGAACAGTTATATCACATCAAAAACTCAGAGAAGCGGATTTTGGCGCGAAAGAATCTACAGCGTAGGCTCAAATCACAAGACCTAGCTCGTAAGCTCAAGTCGATTCTCGTTAAAAAAGTCAGGTACGGTAATTCGTTGATTTAATATTTGTTTAAATTATGTGATTTATGAATGTGAAAGCTCTAGGAGGTTTTGATTGTTGTATATATTGCTGCAAAATGGTGAACTTATGCTTGCATTTTAGATTTAAGGCCTTTGATTGGCAAACAGTAATATGAGATCTACATTTGTGAGCAGCCAATCAGTAATATGAGATCAACATTTGTGAGCCGCTTCGTACTTTAGACGCAAGGTTCTTAAATAAATTTTTATATATTTCGCTTAGGTTTTTAGCACCCTACATAAAATGTAGCTACAAATAAGCTTTATATATGATTTAATATATAAATTACCTACATGTGCAATCTAAAAAGCCTGCTATACAACATCATGATGCACAAAAAGTCTTCATGTACATGAGGCGCGCGCCTCATCTGCGTCTTAAGCTGATTTTTGGTGCGCCTTTTGTACAACGCTCGCCTTTCCTACACAAAAGCGACGGGCGTGCATTTTAAAACCAAGATTGAATTCACTATAATCATAAAAATTTGAACTGTCTTTGACACTGCACTTGAGCCTGTTAATTTCTGGAGGGATGCATTGTTTTTATACGAGGACGGGGTTTTTGAATCAATATGATCTATTCAGGGCAAGAAATTGTCAATGTAGAATTGTTATGAATCATACTTAGGGATGTTTTTGTATGTCTTTCTATCATGCATTTACACAATAATTCTTACTTATTAGAGAAATATCCATAGATTCATCGAACTTCTCAAGGAAGTTTGATCAGCCATTCTGATGTCTGAAAGATTTTGAAGACTTTAGCAGTAGAGTTTAGATAATGAATACATATAGAAGCAAGAAGAGAGTTGCTAACTTGATTTTCCATTTAACTCTTCTTGGGATTTCCATTCTTCTTTTGTGACTTGTTAGATAACCATATAGCATTAGTTGAATGGAACACTAAACAAAAATAGCTTAGTCCATAGAGGTGCCAAGCGGGCGATCTACATGGTTTGGGTAATGAATCCAGGCCATAATGGGTGCTTTTTGAGTTCTTGTTATGAGCTAGGTTGGCCCAAAACATTTTTAGTCTATTTTTTTTTGTAATGTCTAGTCGTCTATAAATTAATGGTGAGTCAAGTATGATTATGAAAATTATATTTTGGGTTAATACCATATTTACAATGAAAGACCAACGTACTTTCTTATTTTGCACGTGAAGTCATCCAACTCAAATTTGGTATACTAAATTCCCTGGACTTGTTTAAAGTACATATATTTGTGAAACCAACTATTAATGTGAATTACTAGCACAATCATCACCCATGTGGAGAAACAGGTCAAAACGGTCAAGTTGACCCACAAACATTTTTTGTCCACTTTTAGTTTTTCTTATAAATAAATAATGCATTAAAGATGATTACAAACACGCATTTTTCCAACAGTCACCTAAACATTTGACTGAAGTGATTAGGAGGTTGTGTGCATCCTGCCGACTCATTTGATCCGTTTCAATTTTAGCTAAAAAAATTAATAAATGTAAGATGAAACAATCTAGACTGGTCTGTTTCTAAGTAATTAGACTAACACCGCCTCTAATTATAATATCCAATTTTATACTGACATCTCACCTTCAATCGGTTTGTGCCATTCTTTCCATATGTATAATGCAATTAAAGCCTTTGGTTGGAAGCCGAAGTACCTAGAATACTGTTGTGGCAAACTTCATCAAGAAAACTATAATGGAAAACTGGGCGGGTCATACGGGTTGGGTAACGGGTCAACAACTTTTGGGGTCAGGTTGTTCTGAAACACTAATCGTCTAACGTTTTCCTTTTATTTTGTTTGATAAATACTTATTGCATCAACTATCAAATATGATACAAAAGTTATATTTTTACATATAATGAACAATATTTTGCCTTATTTGACATGCTTTACTCGATTAATGCAGGGGTTATTGAGCATCTTCCTGGATGATAACTTTGACCGAGTGCAGAAGGAAGATGTTACATCTTTGTTCTGCTACAACTTTATTTTTCATAAACAATAATCAACCTTTTTGTTGTGAGGCTTATCTATTCCATCATTACATGTACTTGAATTCATTTTTGCCTGTGTTGCTGGATATTTAGAACAAATGCAGTTAAAAAAAGATCCTTTTGTAAGCATCATATGAGAGGTATTTAGAACAAATGCAGTTAAAAAAAAACCCTTGTAGTTGAGAGGTATTCAGAACAAATTTTGTAAGCATCATTTGAGAGTTCTCAAGTTCAAGTTTAGCTTTTAGTTTGACAATTTAACCCGTTGAAGATCATTTGTCCGGTGTAAGCTGCGTTTAGTGAGACCCAATTGTGAGTTTTCTCAAACGGGTTCTCATGTTTAAACATGCTTATTTTCTTCACAAATCAAATTCTATATCATGAGGTTGATTTGTATTGGAATGGTTGTATAAGATCATCTTCTTCAATCCTTATAGTTTAAGGGTAGATTATGCTCAAAGGCCGACTAAAGGGAGTCGACTAACGAACAGAAAGGCGAACAGTGGTGTTTCGTTTAAATAGATTTCCACGTCGCCAAAACTAATCAAACCAAAACCAGACTAAAATTCACAAAAGTCTCCCACATTGTCGATCGCAACGTAGCATACATTGATTACACAATGACTAATTAATGGGTCCTATTGGTACATTTTTTTTTGAACGTCGTGGGCTCAACTTGTACGTCTCACCAGGGGAGGCTCGTACATCAGTTTACCCATACAACCCTCAAGAAATTCAAACTATTATCTTAACAAAATTATTAAATAATCAAGCATGTTAAAAGAAACATCGTGGTGGTTAAATGGTATATACTAGGGGTGTTCACGGTTCAGTTTAAAACCGTGAAACCGTCCAAACCGATCATCGGTTTGGTTTCATGGTCGGTTTTTGTTCTTAGTGTTTGGTCGGTTGGTTTCAAAATTTTCAAACCATAGTAAACGGTTTGGTTTGCGGTTTACACCAAAAACCGGTCGTATAAAACCGGACCGTACCGCTGGATTAAAAAAAATACGTTGGATTAAAAAAAAATAATTTTTTTTAAATATTGTATATTTGATATAGTTAATTAATTGTTTCACAGGGAAGATGTCGATCAGATAACTTATTCCCATTATCGATTTCTATCGCCCCAATTTATATACAACTTCCTTATTTTTGTTTGATGAGATTAGAAAACATACTTTAGGTTTTTTTTATATTTTTTTGTCTACTGCACGTATAGCTAAATGCATATATCCATGATCATTATTGATTCATTTTGTTCATAATAGGGAAAACACTTGCTTTTAATATGTGATGTTAACAGTATGATTTTGACTTGAAAATTGAGGTACAAGATAAGTTGATCTAGAAAATTATGTTCTTTATAACTCTCTTTAATCTTCAATTTCTAATTTCCAGTTACAACTTACAAACATCATTTTGTGGTTTTTTTATATATATTCTATGCTTTACTTTTATAAGGCCCATAAGCCCAAACCGTGAAATCAAACCGTTAATAACGGTTCAGTTTTAATTTTCAACGGTTCGGTTTTCGTTTTCGATGATCAAAAACCGTTACTAACGGTTTGACCTAAAATCCGTCAAAACCAGACCGTGAACACCCTAGTATATATATATCTATATCTATACTATATAATAAAGGAAAACTATGAGGGACACGTGTCATTCCCTGGTTACTCCTCATCCTTATTTTCTCGTCTCTCTCTCCTATTAAATATTAATTATTTCTTTTCTCTCACCTATTAAATAATGATTTTAAATAATAATTTTTGTATTAATAAATAAAAAAAACTATTGACACGGGTCACTTTCTGGTTCAGTTTTATCATTTTCCCACCTCTTTCTCCTATTGAATAATAATATTAAAAGAAGTTATTTTATTCAATCGATGCACCGGTTTATTCAACCCGCATATTACACGCGTTTTTAAAAATATAAATTTTTTATTACTAAGTATATAATATTTTATTTACTCAACTCGTGTAATACACGAGATTTTAAACTAGTTATACTACATAATAAACAAGTAAAATATGAGGACACTTGTCACAATTCTAAACCTCTTCATTCTCATTTTCCCGCCTCTCTCTCCTATTAATAACCAACTCCATTATTTTAAGCAACTAAATTAATTATTTGTTTTAATTTGTATCTACACATTTTTGAATTTAAAATTGTGTTTATAATCAATTAATTTGTTCAATCATATTTTTATAAACTCTACAAACTAAAAACAATTTAATAACCAGCTAGGATTCAAATAAAAAACTTTTAGTCATATATTTACATATTCACATTGTTCTATTTTGACAAGTGTATGTGTCAATAAATTAGATTATATTTTATTCAACTCGTGTAATATACGGGTTAACCCGTGTATTACATGGGCTTTAAAAATATAAATTTTTTATTACTAAGTATTTAATATTACATTTATTCAATTTGTATAATACACGAGATTTTAAAATAGTATACGATACGATAATAAAAGATAAAAGGATGAGGCTTGCAAATCAAACATTTTAAATGTACGTCATGTTGGCCAAACCATCACCATAGTTGAAACGACGTCGTATCAAGACGTAAGGCGTTACAAAACGGAGACCACTTTTCACCATCTCTACGGAAGGTTTTAGAGCTGTGGCGCACGGCGGTCCTCTCTCCTTCCACCACGTCAAATTGTCAACAGGCACACTCTATTCAGTGTGCATAGTATTACAAATGGAGTCTCAATCGTTAAGAGTTCGTTTGATTTTCGACGATTGTTCGGTACTTAGCCTGACACAACGATCCGACGGGATGAACCACAGCTGGATTCTAATTGAGCCAAATCAACTTCCGAAAATCTCCGACGTATGCAATCATCTGCTCCACAAGTTCAACCTTCGCAATTCGTGCCCTAACGGCATCCTCCTATTCGTAACTCTCTCTATTCACCACAATTTGTCTATTTTGATGCTTAAAGTACTAAAACTTACTTGTTTTATAATCACACATTTAACCTGTTACATGATGTGATTTCAATCTCGATTAAAAAGCTCAAAATTATAGTCGGCTCACCGTTTAGGTTGGCAAAAATTGCGGAATGTGATGCTACTTTTGACCTAGCACTTCTCAGATGGAGGTTAATGAAGATTCTGTTATGAATTATGAGTTTTAATGTTAACATAGTTCTACTAGTACTGATTGTTATAAATGTTAGGTTTATAGAACATTACTTAGGAAATTTGGTAAGTTGCTTGGAGTTTTAGGTTGAAAACAGTTTATTATAGAGTTATATATTTGGTCATTAGCATACGATTTGTTGCCTTCTTTACAAAGACAAACTGTTATAAAGACACGAATCGCTTTTCATAGATGGTTTCCCATAGGTATTTGAATATTGTGAAAATGGATTCAAGAGGACAATGCTTTTCTTCTCTTGTGAGGAGGACATGATTAATAACGGAGTTAGTTCTATCCAATTGGTTCTAATGTCCAATTGTCCGTCATCCTGTCAGTCTGTGTGTTGTTTGCAGTCATTCAAGGCAACAAAAAAACTGTCTTCCCTTGGAAATTAATCTACTCTTGTGTGTATGTATATTATTTTCCTCTTGATGATATGTATTTTGATTTGATTCGAGACTTAAAATCTGCAAATTCAGTGATTTTACACTTTCTGTTAATAGATGGTTAAAATTAAGCATCCTTTACCTCTTGCAGATGGAAGGCTTTGTGTTACCACCATCTGAGTTGACTCGAATCTTGAATGATAAGGATATTATTTGGTTAGCCTTACATTTGACTTTGTACTATTGTTTTTGACAAACGTGTAATTAGCTGTTTAATAAGTCAACTTGCGTTTGTTACTTCAGTGTGAAAAGGAAAGGGATGGCTTTGGCTGAAGCAATAGAGGGTGTAGATGCATGTAATTTACTTAATGGAGAAGTCAACAGGAGGGAACCTGTAGATAATGGCGTACTACTTTTAGCAAATGAAGAGTTTGATAATGAAACTGGAGGATACCAAAGTGAATCTGAGGATGCTGAGGTGGAAAAGTCGGAAGACAAACCTTCAACCAAAGAAACAGCTTCTAAGAAAAGAAAACTGTCCACAGAACTTCGAAGCTCAAAGTAAGTCATGCAATGTTAAGTGCCGTTTGTCTTTGATTTAGATTTGTGATACAATAAGGTCATTTTGGCATGTAATATAGTATAGGTCTAATTGCATAAAAAGGTAACCGACTTTGGCACAAATTATATTTTAGGTAAGAAACCTATTTTATGCCAGAAAAAAACCATTGAAGTTCTAGAAGTTATGATTTTGGGTAACCAAACAGTAACCTGACTCTGTAACCAGTCATAATGATGACATGACAGCTGACATTTTGGTAACTATGTTGACTTTTCTTTATTGACATGGTGCCTGAAAACGGGTTATCTAAACCTTGAAGCGATTTGTTTTAGAATGTAATGGTTTTTTCTTGCCACAAAATGTAGGTTACCCAAAACATAAATCAAATTGAAGTTGGTTGCCTATGGAATTAGTCCTATAATTTATGTTGTATAGTAGATGGTGTTAGTTGCTACTATCTCCGTCCCATGAAATTGTAACACTTCCCAATTTGGGATGCCCCAATAAAACTGTGACATTTCCTTTTTTTGATAAATATTTAATGTATAGTTACAATTTTGCCCACTAGTAACTATTGCAATTTTTTATTGCATTTATTGTGGTCTACAAGATTCATTTGATTTTCATTATTTCAAGACAATTGAAAACCGGTTGCATGTCTGGCTTACATGTGCTTGCTTTTGTGATTTATAGGAAGAAGAAACACCGATTGGTTGAAATGACAGGTGTTGAAGATGAAGTTGCAACAGAGGACAGCGACATTAATGATGATGAGTTTCCTTCCATGAAAATCATTAACAAAAAGATCAAACGAAACAAGGAGAAGAGGAGTGGTGAAAGTGAAACAATCATTGAAGAGGTTAAATCTCCTAAGGTGAAGAGGTAATTTCATAATCTTGCTGCTGTGTATCCATATTTTTTGAAGTTTTTCATAGTCGGTGCTTATTTTTTATAAAGACTTCTTACTAAAATTTGCATTTGTGAATCATAGGAAGAAGAAACACCATTTGGGGGTGGTTATTGGTAATGAAGATGAAACATTGATAGGTGAAATTGACAATGTTAATAATGGTGAATCTATTCTTGAAAAAAAGATTAGCAAGAAGAAGATTAAACCAAGTGAGGAGATTAAAAAGGCAAACGGTGAAACAAGTGACAAAAATATTAAAGATGATGTTGAAGGAGTGGAACAAACCTCTACTCCACCTGATGGGGCTGAAAAGGTCATTTCATAATTCTGTGTTTAGATTCAGTTTGTGAGATAAATGAATGGATGATATCAGGTGGTCAATAGCTAGTGGTCAACTGGTTCTCAAGTTTCTCATGTGGTCCCCATAAAAGATTATATGCTTGTGATGCAAAAATAAGGCTCCTACGTTACTGTTTTAACTGGTATATATGTATATATAGTTTTAGATACACATGTAAGTATATATTAGTCACAAACAGGTTATAAAAAAAGCTAGTAGTTGTGCTTACTATAAACAATCAAACAAAAAAGCTAGTAGTTGTGCTTACTATAAAAATCCCACAAGTAGTTGTGCTTACTATGATACCACTTATCTTTTTTTGGTATGGATTATTAGGTCCCTAGTAGAAGTTCTAGAAGGAAAAAGGCTAAAAGACAATGGAGACGGGAACTTGCTAAAAGTTCAGAGAATGTAAGTTGTTAATTTAAAGTAGAGGTGGCAATTTCAACTCATTTACTTATGAATGGGTAGAGTCAACTTATGTTTTATTTTATTTCTTATGGGTCAAATGGGTAAAATAAATAGTTGCCCAAGTGTAATTTTAATGCATAAAACCCCCTAGATCATTTTACCCAAAAAGTAAACTATTACTAAAATGACCTAGTTTTTTTCACCGTATTTGACACACTAGTTAGTTATTTATAAAAAGATGAAGAAAATTTGAACAAAAAGTGTTTTTTGCCAACCCAAGCCTACTCGCTTAAAACCGTACCAAAAGCTATTCGTTTTATTTTAACCTGTTACATAACGTGTTGGTGTTGATATTGCCACCTCTAATTGTAAGTAATTTTCAATGTACGGGTATTCAGCCCTTAATTCCCATTATCAGTTAATATCATCACTTTTAATCTCATATTGCAGCCCGATACCCATGTGGAGCCAGGAATATCCGAAACCGTGGAGCCAGAAATATCCAAAACCGAAAACAAAGAGGCTACTGACCATCTAGAGGGACCCGTAAGTAATTTTTTTAAATGAATATCTAAGTAATAGAATATGTGCTTTATTCCGTGGTTCTTACATATGATGACCAATTAATCACTATTAACTGTTCAAGTTTCTTTCTATTTGCAGTTAAAGCGGGATCAGGTGCCTGCAAAAGTCATACATAAAAATGTTATAGAACAAGAAGGAAGAAACCATAATGACAATGGAGTAACTAAACTTGTTCCTTGTGTAGTCAGGCCAGGACATATTCGCTTTGAACCTCTTGATGAAGGTCTGCACTGTATAATTTATACATTTAATTAATAATTGAATATTTTTGTTAAAAAATTTTCGTACGAAAATTTTCATCTTTTTGTTATGAAGGGAGCAAGTTTGTTCTGATCAGTGATCACTATTATTAAGCGCAAAAAACACCTTTTTTCTTTGCCAGTTCTCTTTTCAGATAGATCATTTTACAAACACCACGATTTCAGATAATAATGTAAAACACACATGGTAGAATGCTACTGGCGTTCTGATAGTTTGTAATCATTTAATCATTAATTTTTTTTGGATCCAGTCGTCTACATGTCATTTCAGAGTGCTAAGATAACAGTATAACACTGTTTTTGTGTCTTGCAGATGAAGATGCAAAGCAGATTGATGTACCGGATGTATGTTTCCCAGCTATTCTAACTTTTATTTGTAATTCTTAACTTATCAGTTGTTTAATTTACGTCACTCTTTGTTCAAATTTCTTTTGAGTGAATTTTTAAGTTCTGATTCAGGTAGCTTTTCAGTGGAATGGTATCACCAGCAAGAAAAAGGGTCAAAAATGGGGTTTAGAGAAGTTTTCAAGTTCTAAAAGGGATGACTCTGAAAAAGCAACACAAGAACCTTCCACAATGTTGAAGGAAGATGCACAAGTACCTTCGATTGACCTCATTGCCTTTGACCAGCTCCCTCTGTGCAGCTCACCTAAGGTCCCTTCCCTCTCTCCGCATACACTCACAGATACATATGTGAACTTAAACACTGTGTGGACCTTGACACTGAAGTCTAGATGTCTCCAAATGTAATGGTAGTTGTAGAGGTAGCAATTTGACCCATGTACTTATTAATGGGTCAATTCAAGGTCAAATATAAAAAAATTAACTTAAAAGGAAACATGTCAAATGGGTTGAAAGTTACACAAAGTGTATTATTAATGCATAAAACTCCTAAATCATCTTTTTAAAAAAAATTAGATTTGTATTGAAATAAAATAAATTTTGTAGTCCCAATTGACATGCTAATTACTTATAAAAAATGAACTTTTGGACAAATGGTGCTCTGGCCTCTGTCCCGACACATTTTGACCTGTACAAAATTACCTTTTTGATCCATAACTCAACCCACCCCGTGACTCGCTCACTGACATTCATTTCATCTTGCTAGATCAAACCATAGTTTTCTAACATTAGAATGGTCTTACAATTTTCAGGAAGGTGATGTCATTGCGTACCGTGTTCTTGAGTTATCTTCTTCTTGGACCCCTGAGCTCTCTTCCTTCAGGGTAAACATTTACCAGACACGATAATTAAGCAAAGAAGCTATTGCGTTGTTCTTTTTTATTTCTTTCTATTTTTAAAAGTCAAATACGTTGCTGCTAACAGGTTGGAAAAATATCATATTATGATGCTGATAACATCGTTTTGATGCCGGTGGCAGAATATCCCATTGTATTAGATAATATGGATGAAAATGGTCCTGACAACTCTCTTTATAAAGAAGATGGAAGTTTAGAGGTAATTAAAAGATTTCAGGAGCTTCCTCTCCTCTTGTACCCCATTTTTCTCACCTAGAGTTTGTAATATTGACCCAATTACTTATTAATGGGTCGATTTGGGTGATGTTCAAGTTCTAAAGAGAAACGGTTGAAACAAAAAATATAGGTAAAAGGAATCAAGTCAAAATGGGCCGAACATGTTGAAAGTTGCCCTAGTATATATATATTTACTGCATAAAACCTCGAATAGTTTTATTCAAAAAATAGACCATCAATGAAAAAGTTCAACTTATGTGTTCAGATTTGACACACAAATTGTTTATGGTTAATATTGAAATTTATGATAAAAAATGTTTGGATCAAACCCTAGCAGGTCCATTTTGACCCATAAAAGAAGTGCAAGGGTTTTTATACATAAAATACCAATGTACTTTCCTTTTGTTTATTTTTAGTCATTGTACTTTTTTGTATGTTTTTGAGTCGTTAAAAGATAGGGTTTTGTCCTATTTGGGTAATTATGCGAACTTCTTGTAGCATCTGGGTCATTATGTGGACTTGTAAAAGTTATTTTTCCCTTTTGGATCATCATTAAAATATTATAGGATGACCCAAATAGGAAAAAAGCCATCTTTCAATGATCCAATTGTAAAAAAAAAAACGAAGACGAGAAGCATGACAAAAGTGAACGCACATTGGTATTTTATGCAAAAAAGAACATAACGGTTATTATCTGCTTTGACATGTTACCCGACCCACCCGACCCACCTATTTTGCCACCTATGGTCTTGCTCTTGCCTATCGATAAGATTGGCATTCAACCGGAATGGGAGGTGCTTGACCGCTCTCTTCGGGGGTGATTTGTACACAACAATATGTGTTTGGACAGTTTTACACTCTTACCACTTCTACTTACTGTTTCACCATTTAAGTTGTGTGAGGGTAAATTTGTCCAAACTCATAAAAGAAGAGTTATCTTTTTTGTCTCACTTGATGCTTTCTGTGCAGATAAAATTTGCAGCTCTTGCTGATGTGCGTAGTCTCGAGCAAAGTAACTCGGATGCTGTGAAAGCAGTCAGTAATGGAGTTAATCAAACTTCTCAGGTTGATATAAAGAATGCTGCATCAAATTTGATGTCTAGCAGCAATGACAAGGAAAATCTCTCCAAAGATCCAAGTCCAGGTATATAATCTAACATTTTGGTGCTCTAACAAACAAAATTAGTGAAGTATAGAGGTGGAAAATATGGGTGGGTAACCCACTCATATTCGAAGTTTTTCGCAATTAAATTTACACATTGGGAGACTTTTTTTCGTTGACCATGAGAATCTGTTAGGAAAACTCACGGGCCCCACCGATGAGTCAAGACAGGAAACCAGTGGAAGCTGATTTGAACCTAAGAGCTCTGCTACAGGGGAATCAAACCCTTTGGCAACTTTCAACTTGTTTGACTGTTTGCTGAAGTTTTTTTTTTCAATTTATTCTTTTGACTTGTTAAAGATAAAACACTAACGTGACCCATTAAAAAGTAATTGGGTCAAAGTTGCCACATGTAGATCAAGTATTAGAGGCAGTAATGCAATGTGCTTTGAAAATATTGTTAATTAATCGATTTGGTGTTATTCTCTCAACAAGTGGTAGGAAACAAAGAAGGTAACACATGGGATGAACTCGAGGAGCTTTTAAGTGCAAAGAAATCAGCATTGTTGGAATCGAATGAAGAGATGAAAAGAGATTCCGGGTGGAACAAATGGTCATACAGAGCTTTAAGAGGTAGCGCACTCGGTCCAACAATATCTTTATTACGATCAGGAAACGACATTTAAAATAATTGCAGTCTGGTCTATATCTATGCTGTGATTCACAACTGGTTTATATTAAATTGCACAGAAGATCTGAATTTTGAGACCTTCAGTTCTACTGTACTTTGTAGAAGGTAACCTGGGTTGTAAACTCGATCTAAGAAATCGACTTCAGTTTGCCCCCTTCTGGTATAATCGGTTCCATTTGTTATCGGTTTTAATCAAAACCTTCCCACGTAACTGCTTACTTGTCTTATGTTTTAGCGGCTATAAACAGGGCTGAGCCGGTAGGCCGAACTGGTTTCCGATCGAAAATTTGGTATATCGTTCGCTTCCGGTTTATGTTTTGAAGCATTTTAGGTTTCCGGTCGTAGAAAGCAGCAACAACTGAGACCGACAGGTAGACCGGTTGTTTTGTCTACGGTTATCTTATTGAGTTTATCATGTGTTGGTGTAAAGTCTACGAAAAAGGTGTAACACCCAATTTTGTTGAAGTATAGTATGAATATAGGATTTATTATTAAGAAATTAATAAAACGATTATCATTAAATGGTTGTCTTATGTAAAATAAAAAATAAAAATTGTTTAATAACTCTTAACTTACTCGATGAAGCTAATGATTTTCTGTTTGATTCGGTTGAACAAACCGATAGTTCGGACCTGGTTATCAAAACACTGGAACATCCAATGTTCAAGAGCTAGCTGGGTTTAAATAAGTGTGTGTTTTATTTGTGTTATAAAATGTTAAAAGTTTGGGGTAATTTAAACGAGTCAAACAAGCGCGTCAACCTTGGTCTAAGCTTTAAGCTCAAGTCTTGAATCGGTAAAACACACGTAATTGGTTAACTCCTAAACACGTTTATTAATATCAAGAAATCTCTCTCTATGACTTGATTATAAATAGCAAACCATGACTCGGTTTACATATGCTACTTGATTACAATTCATGATACCTTACATGACATATATATAGCTAACCTATCACATTAGACTACTAATAGGATTCTATTATGTATTATTAAATTGCTAACAACCTAAACCTACTCGAATAGGATTGCTAGAGTATAGGATATAACCAACATGTTAAAACTCAACTCTAATAACATCAAACTTGTGGATTAAGTCATTTAACTCCACCGATTTGTGGGTTAAGGAAATTACGCCAACATAAGCAAGTTTTTAAGCTTTTTATGAGGTATGAGAAGAAGGTTAAAATACAAGTTTGTATAAAGCATATGAAGGATTGTTGATCATTATTATAAAAAATTAAGGGTTGAGATGAAGGGATACTACATCAGCAAAGATTTCAAACGTGAAAATGTCATTGAGGGATAAAATTGAAATAGCTTAACATTGCTGATTTTTTTTTAAATTCCCACATGCTTTTCAAACCCAAAATTTTTTTTATGATATTATTTTTTTTTAAATTATACTATAAAATCAAGAATTTTATTATATTTAATAAAACGGCATTTTTAAAAAAATATCGATGTGTTATGCGCAACTATGATCATGTGTGATTATAAAATAGATTGCACAATTATAAGATATGTTGCGTAATTACAAAATAGGTTGCGATATTATTAATATAGGTTGTTTTATTATCATATGGGTTACATAATTTTTTGTGTAATTATTAAACCTTGTGTATAATTATGGCGTGGACGGATTACCCTTGCCCCATAGACACGTGTCGCGTTATGTGGCTTTGTATGCTTCCACTATAACCAACCCCGTTTAGAGCATCTCCAACGCCCTCATCCGGTTGAGCCGGATGAGAAAGCGGACATGGGATAGCATTGGAGGAGGTGTGTTTGGTTTTCTTTTTTTTGAACAACAAATTTGTTTACTTAGTGATACTTGAACCCGTGACCTTTAGGTCTTTTTAAGTGTTTTAAAGGTTTTTTGCTTCTGTCATTGGACCACCATCCCAATGACTAACGTGTTTGGTTTTCTACGTTTGGAAACCCAGACATGTGCAAACGAGTTTGGTGGACCCCCCCGTCTCTCACAAACAAACATTTTTTTTAATAGAAAGTGGGTGTTTGAAAAAAGATGTAACGTTGAAGTAAAATTGAGTGTTTTTTAAGAATTAATGAAAATCTGTTATGGTAGTTGATATGTCACGTTTGTTCGTGTGCACGGTTGCAGAAAGTAAATGAAGGGGGTATTTGGATATGCTTTTGGAAATGACTTATTACTTATTGACTTTTTGAAAAGCTAATAACTCAATAAGTTATTTCCAAAAGCCAGAATTTCTTTGCTTTTGAGAATGACTTATTGACTTATTAGTTTTTTTTTTAAAGTGCTATTTTTTTTAAAAGGGTATTCTGTAACTCATTTAGCTTTATGTGTAAAGTTAAAGACATTAGATTGATTTATTGATAGACTTTTGCAATTCATGAATAGGATAGAGCAGTGCCTATTATTATGTATTTGATTGCTTTGTGTTCTGGAAGTTGTGTTACCTACAGTTATTAGTGATCTAATGAGGGCTAAACAATTTGATGTGGCTGTTGAAATGGTGATCAACAAAGGTTTAAGATCAGATGCTAATGCATTTATTAGCAACTTTGATTAAAATATAAATTTATATTTGAGTTTAACATTTTAATTAGAATACTTTGGAGAATATAAATACCATTTGACAGATCTTTGCTGTCATCAGTATTGTAGATTCATTAATTGGTTTACAGTTTTTGGTTTCTGATGTTTTAATATCTGTCTCTGCAATAGTGTGTGTTTTCAAAATAGAAGTTTGCATTCAAATACGGATCGATAACCTAGTTCGTGATAGAGCCACTTGGAGATGACGAGCTTCTCTACATTTTCAACAAAGTTCCCTATTACTTGGAGGACAGAAGATCATTCGCTCAAGTTTCCAAGTGATCCATGAAAGTTGCTTGCGTTAGCATATATTGGTTGTACAGTTGTTTTCCAGATCTGCTATTTGATATCCTACCGTCATCCCCGAATGTAAGATTATTTCAGTGTAACAAACCACTTACAAACAACCACCTAAAACTCTTAGCACAGTCAAGCCCCAAGCTGAAGCTCCTAGACCTCAGATCAAGTGTCAACTGCAATCACACTGGCCCTTTCTTGGCCACAATGTTGTTTTAGACTTTTAGGTATATGCTACCTAATTGTTAAGATTCTTTCTTGTAATGCTTTGAGGTATAGGCAAGGCTCGAAAGAGTTGATCTTGGTAATTGTATTGTATTATTGTAAATGATAACAAAGGATTACAAGGATATAAATAGGAAACATATTTACACATTAATCCTAATATAATAAAGTATATATATTTGTCTAATATTTCCCCTCAAGCTAAGGCCGGGAAACGAGCTATAGCTTGTCCCGTAGAGTCACAAATCTTTCTGAAGGTAGAGGCTTGGTAAAGATATCAGCTATCTGATCATGTGTAGATATGAATTGGACGGAGAGTTTCTTTTGAGCAACCTTTTCTCTGACAAAATGAAAATCAACCTCTACATGCTTTGTACGAGCATGGAAGATAGGATTTGCTGATAAGTATGTAGCTCCTAAGTTGTCACACCATAAGATAGGAGCATATTTGACAGGAACGTGAAGTTCACTTAAGAGGGCTTCAAGCCAGGTGAGTTCAGCAACAGTATCTGCTAGTGCTTTGTATTCAGATTCGGTTGATGATCGAGAGACATTTCTTTGTTTCTTAGCTGATCAAGACACAAGATTGGAGCCGAGATAGATTGCAAAGCCCCCAGTGGATCGACGGTCATCAGGACAACCGGCCCAATTTGCATCAGAGAAACCTGTAAGAGACCGATGATAAGCATCTGTATAGGCATGTAAAGTGGATCCAGATGCTTGTTGAATTAGAAGTCCATGAGTCAAGGTTCTCTGTAGATATCTAAGGATTCTTTTCGCTGCAACCCAGTGATTTTCGGTAGGTGATTGCATAAACTGACAGACTTTGTTGACTGCAAAAGTTATGTCAGGCCGTGTAAGAGTAAGATACTGCAAAGCCCCCACAACCTGCTGATATTTTACTGGATTGTCAAAAGGCGGACTATCACCAAGGGACAGGTTTGCTGAAGTGGAGGAAAGTGAGTGAACCGGTTTGGATTGAGATAGACCAGCCTTGTTTAACAGTTCCAGAATGTGCTTTTTCTGCAAATCCTGTGGAAATGACTTCAATACCCAAAAAATAAGACAAGGTACCCATATCTTGTACTGCAAATGTGTTACTCAGATTCTTGACTATGCTATCAATGGCTATTGAACCGTTCCCTGTCAAAATTATGTCATCAACATATACAAGCATGTATAGAAGAGTGCATGCAGACGAGTAAATAAAGAGGGAAGGATCGGTTTTTGATCCTTTAAAGCCCAATTTGTGAAGAGCTCCAGACAAGCGTTGGAACCAAGCCCTCGGTGCCTGTTTCAGGCCATACAGAGATTTGTGCAAGCGACATAAATGATTTGGCTTAATTGGATCAACAAATCCAGGAGGCTGGCGCAAATAAACTGTCTCATGTAGGTCACCATGCAAGAAAGCATTTTGAATATCAAGTTGTCGTAAAGACCAATTTCTTGCAACTGCCAAAGAGAGAACCACACAAATCGTTGTGGCTTTGACAACTGGACTGAAGGTTTCATGATAATCAACACCAGCTTGTTGTTTAAAACCTTTGGCCACGAGACGGGCCTTGTACCGAGTGATAGCACCATGTTGATCCCGTTTAAGCTTGTATACCCATTTACAATCAACCACATTAGCATTAGAGACAGGTGGTATCAATGTCCATGTACCGTTTCCCATTAAGGCTTGATATTCATCAACAATGGCTTTTTGCCACTGAGGACTCTGATTGGCAACAGTAAAGGTAGTGGGTTCAGTTTGGGTGGTGGCAATTTAGGTGGAGTGAGTGTAGGATTTGTTTTGTTTGGGATTTTGGCGAAGATTAGCTGGCCGGGTGAGAGTGGGAGGATTAATTGGATCGGTGGTTGAGGGTTGGGTTGTGGCGGACTGTTTGGGCCGCCGGGTGTATGTTCGAAGGGGAGAGGTGGACTGAGTTGTGGTTGTAGGCTAGTCGGGAGGGCTGGATGGTGCATTTGTGGCTGTTCGGAGGGAGGAGGTTGTTGGGGAGAGAGTGGTGGTGCGGTTTGAGTTGTGTCTGGGTGGTTTGGGTTGTTGGTGTTTCAGGATTGAATAGGGCTAGAATATGGAAAGATGAGACATAGGGAGAGGGAGAAGTTTGTGAGGGTGTAGAAGATGTAGGAGGAGGAGAAGTGAACGGAAAGAGTTGCTCGTTAAAACGAACATGACGGGCGATGTAGAGACGATTAGTGGTGGGGTCAAGGCAACGATAGCCATGATGGGAAGGACTGTACCCAAGAAAGACACAAGGCAAGGAACAAAAATCCATTTTGTGTTTGTTGTAAGGACGTAGGTGAGGATAGCATTGACATCCAAAGACACGCAAGAAGAAGTATGGTTTGACCTTAAGAAGGTGTTCAAATGGGGATGTTTTGGAAGCAGTACGAGAGGGCATTCGGTTTATTAGATAGACCGTTGTGTCAAAGGCAAAGTGCCAAAATTTCATTGGGGCACCTGATTGAGCCAAGAGGGTAAGGCCCGTTTCCACAACATGGCGGTGGCGTCTTTCCACGAAACCGTTTTGCTCACTGGTGTGAGGACAAGAGAGACGGTGAAGGATGCCAAGAGAAGAGAAGAAGGGGGAGAGATTTCTGAATTCTCCACCCCAATCGGTTTGGATGGATTTTAACTTTGTTTGAAATTGTCGTTCAACCATAGCATGGAAGTTTTTGAATGTAACATAAACATCAGATTTGTATTTTAACGGAAAGAGCCACATATATCTAGTAAAATGATCAACACACAATAAAAAATAGTTATGACCATCAAAAGATTGAACGGGTGCTGGACCCCAAACATCACAGAAAATTAAATCCAAAACATGATGGCTTTTAAAATTTGAAGATAACAAATGAAGTTTTGAGGATTTCCCCATGTGACAAGAATTGCAAGAGGTACTCAAAATTTTATTACTAATAGGAAGAGAATAACTAGATAACATAGACTTCAAAAACTCTGGATGAGGATGCCCAAGTCTTTGATGCCATGTGTTGGAAGATGCACGAACAACTGGAAAAAAAACTTTGTGAAGTGGACGAAGAGACGGAAGACAAATAGAGTAGAGTCCATCCCTACTTGGACCCGTGAGGAGGGTATTGCGTGTAAACGTGTCCTTCACATCAAAAAAGGTAGAGTGAAATTCAAAAAACACTTTATTATCATGGCAAAATTTTTGAACAGAAAGAAGATTTCGTTTTATTTCTGGAACATGAAGTATATCAGAAAGGGAAAATGTTTTGTTTGGGGAATGAAACTTTGTGGAACCAATATGTAATATAGGTAGCCAACATGAAGTGAGTCCTCACCATAATAGGGTTCTGAATTGTCAAAGCTGCTGAGATCCGGTGCAACGTGACTGTTAGCACAAGTGTCCGGAAGCCATGTAGTTGATGCTTGTGAGCGATAGTCAGCATAGTTTGCTGATGGTTGTCTTGACCAGATAGTGTTTGGGTCACGGTTAGGACATTGAGATGGAATATGACCAATTCCACACCTGTTACATGTACCATAAACTGTATTTTGATTAGATGCCCAATTAAACTGACCTCTATTGCCGCCATTATTGTTTCCACCGGTATTGTTGTAGTCAAATTGACGATTGTTGCCTGAGTTAGAGTTATATCCACCAGTACCTCGGTCACCATTATTGTTATATCCACGGCCACGATAGGAGGAGCCACGACCACGTCCACGAGAGGAATAGAAAACCTGGGACAACTGCGTTTGTTGCTTGGCTTGAACTCCAATTTGAGACAGGAGCTGTTGTAGGGCTTGAAGTTTCTCAGATGGTACCTGATTAATGGTTGCAGCAGAGGAGAGCATGCTGGTGGTGGCACGCCTGTGCAGGGGCTGAATCTGTGGGCTTTACTACATATTCATGATCAGACAGCAGGCCATAAAGTTCAGCAAAGGCCGTGGGAAACTGACGAGCGAGTATCATTGTCTTCAAGCCATTGTATTCATCACGAAGGCCGGCTAACACGAGCATCACTAAGTCTTTTTTCCTTTACAGGTTCACTAATATTTGCTAAGGAATCAGCATATGTCTGTGCTCTGGTGAGGTAGGCAGAGGATGTTTCATCATGGGTCATTTGTAGCTTGAGTAGTTGTGATTTTAGGGTGTATTCCCGAGAGGAGGTATTGGGTGTATAAGCACGCTCTAAAGACAGCTACAATTCACGAGAAGTGGTGCCCTGTACATGTTGGAAAGAAGATTCTGAGATGGTGGACAGAATCAACATGCGTACATGTGCATCATTGGATACCCACAAGGGCGAAGCTATTAAGTGGCCAGGAAGAGCCCCGGCCCTTGCCGTTTTTTTCCGTTAGTAGTGTTAATTTTTCCGTTTTCGTCCGAAATTTTTTTAATGTAAAGTACCGGCCCCTGCTTATTTTTTTCCCTAAAGAATTTTTGGCCCCCGCTTATATTTTTTCCTAAAGAATTCTTACTCTGTTAAGATTGATTCGATAAATTATGGGGAAAAATGAAAAAATTCGATAATAAATAGATTGTTCATTTTAAAAATAAAAGTGTAAATTTAGGGGGGAAATGAAAAATTCAAAATTATTTTTAACCTAACTTAATTATCCCTCAAAAAAAACAATCGACATCAGTTCTGCCTTCCACTTCCCTGCCCAAATCGCTGCTTCGCCCCTTATCGCCTCCATTCGTCGCTGCTGTTTGCCGCCGCTCGCCGCCAGTAGTCAGTCGCCGTCTCTTCTCTACCACCGGTCGCCGCTGCTTGCTGCTCCGCTCACACAGGTGTTGAATACTAGCCTAGCCCTAATTTTTTGATTTCTTGCATTCTTGAATCAAGCCCTAATTTCTTGATTTCTTACATTCTTTAGTTGTATTCTTGTTAAGTATTAGGATTATGATTAGGAATGATTATTGATTTCTTGAATTCTTAAGGATTATTGATTATTGAATTGATGAATCGATTATGATTATTGTTTGTTTTTTGTTAGACATATTATGGGAAAGTTGAAAACTTTAACTATTAGTTCTTTTTTCAAAAGAATTGATGATGAACAAGAGAAAAGAAATTATGATGAGCAAGTAAGCAAACGTTACAAAGCTTCAACAAGTGAGTCGCAAGAGCATGAATTCAAAAATATTAAAGGTCGCCGAGCTGAGTTGTAATTTTCTTCCCGGTACTTACCATTTTTCTCTCGCATTATAATAGATTATTTTATATTTAAAGTTATTTATTATTGATTTGTTTGGCCCGACCCGAACATATAACCCGAAAATTAGAAAAAAAAATTTGGTCTCGTGACTTTCGGCCCCCGCTTCTTAGTTTTTCAAGCTCCGCCACTGGATACCCATGCAGAGAAATTAGGGTTTGGTTGAACAGCAGGGGCGGCATCCTTGTCAGAGGTTGCTGTTGGTTGTATGGTTGGTGAAGGACATGGAATGGTACCATCAACATAGGCAAATAGATTATTTGTAACAAGAAACGGGTGTATCATAGTCTTCCAATAGCCATAATTGGTTGGAGACAAGGTGAATCCAAACTTGTGAGAATTGTGGGTAGTCTTCTCAGCGTGAGAGAAAGCTGCAAGGATGGCCATCGCAAAACAGAAAAAGAGGAGCAGGCTGTTGCGATCTGAAAAGGGAGAGGGGCAGAAAAAATTTGTGGCGGCTATTAGGGTTGGGGAAAAGCTCTGATACCAAGTTGATCTTGGTAATTGTATTGTATTATTGTAAATGATAACAAAGGATTACAAGGATATAAATAGGAAACATATTTACACATTAATCCCTCTAATATAATAAAGTATATATATTTGTCTAATAGAAAAGAACCAAACCGTGCTTTGTTTTTGGTTTGTTCATTGAACTTCAACTAGGTATAAACAAATAAAGTTCTTGTTCTAGTTCATTCATTAAGGAAATGAAGTTGTTCGTGTTCTTTTATGTTCGAATGCTAGGTTCCTATACAACCCCAGGTATATGACTATGCCCTTATAAAACTAACATGGACCCATATCCTGAATTCTAACTGTTTTTAATGTGTATTAGGTGCCCATTACGCAATGGAGTCTTTTCTAAAAATGGTTCAGAGAAGAGTTTTCTTCAAGAAATTGTGATGGCTTAGACTATCTCCGCTCCAGTTACTACTGCCTAGGGTTCCACCACCACCAGGCAGAACCAAAACCAAGCACTTGCGGGTCAGTAAATAACAAGTATCAAACTTGATTAAAACCGTAATATAAACATACCACAAACATTTCGCGATGGGTTCCTGTTTCGTTTCACGATAGAAAAGAAATATATATATGAAATGAATCTTGATGACATATAATGCTTTCAGCTATGAAAAATAAACATCAATAATGACAGCACAAGTTTTTTTAAGCAATTGACTTCCTCAACAAGACAACTCTTTTAAAACTATTTACGTGTCCAACAAGATGATATTTTTATTAATACACAAACATCATTGACTTTTATTAGCAACTTCAATTAAAATATAAATTTATATTTGAATTTAAAATTTTAGTTAGAATACTTTGGAGAATATAAATACCATTTGACAGATCTTTGCTATCATCAGTATTGTAGATTCGTTAATTAGTATACAGTTTTTGGTTTCTAATCTTTGAATACTGTCTCTGCTATGGAGCCACTTGGAGATGACGAGCTTCTCTACATTTTCAACAAAATTCCCCGTTTCAACTTGGGAGATAAAAGATCATTCGCTCAAATTTCCAAGCGATTCATGAAAGTTGCATGCGTTAGCATATACTATTTGAACAGTTGTTTTCCAGATCTGCTATTTGATATCCTACCGTCATCCCCAAATGTGAGAACATTTCAATGTAACAAACCACTTTCAAACAACCACCTACAACTCTTAGCACAGTCATGCCCCAAGCTGAAGTTCCTATACCTCAGATCAGCGCAAGATTTTGATCCTCCTGAGCCAGGTGAGTTCAAGTTTGATTTTGATGATGATGGTTTGTGTGCAGTGGCGAATGCTTGTAGTCATTTGCATAATGTGTATTTAAACATGAGGTTACATGTTGGGGATGCAGGAATTGTGTCCCTTGCAACATCATGTAAGAATTTGATTACATTGAATTTGAAAGGCTGCAATCGAGTCACAGATGAATCACTTAAAGCAATTGGAGAATCAGGTATTCGTAATTTGAATCTGGAGGGCTGTTATTTGATTACTGATTTGGGTTTGAAGTATTTGGCAAGTGGGAATTTGAAGAACTCCTTGCAACACCTTATTTTGACTGAATGTGATAGGATTAGTGATCATGGTGTAATCCACTTGAAACAAATGGTTCATCTGATTGAGCTGAATTTGTCAAAGTGTGGTGTTTATGTGACTGACCCTGTGATGCTGACCCTATTATCCCAACTCCCAAACATTGAGATACTAGATTTATCTTGGTTGATAAATGTAACCGATATCTCATTGCTTGCTATAGGTAGCAAGTGCTTCAATTTAAAAGAGATTTATTTGTCGGGTTGCGAAGCCATAACCGCTGAAGGTTTACTGGCTTTTTCTGGTCATGAGGTACTAAAAAGACTAGTGTTGTTCTCGTGTTACAATTTTTCTTGGGAAGATGTGGAAACGGTTGCTTTGACTTGCATAAGATTAGAATATCTTGGGCTTATGAAGAGAATCAAGACGCCCATGCCAGAGACAAGTATAGATTACGATTACTTACAAATTGGACGCAATTTCTGTGGGATAGATTGGGATAAAGATAGTGGCACGTTATTTTGGTAAAAACTACAAGAAGATTGGTAAATTTGTGTGCTAGCCATGTTTGCAGTCTGTTAATTTGGATTTTATGTGTTTCTTATTTGTATTATATATGGAAATTGACATTTGTTTTTCATCTAACACTTCAAACCGTCTCAAATTTAATGGTTTTTCATCCAACACTTCAAAACGTCTCAAAGTTCATGGTTTTTCATCTAACACTTCAAAACGTCTTAAAGTTCATGGTTTTTCATCTAACACTTCAAAACGTCTCAAATTCGGCCATGAAAAGTCATTTTGGTTTCTGTAATTGATGGTTAAATGAACCTGTTCGTTGAATTATAACTGTATTGTTGTGGTGTGAAGTATGATGTTGATTATCGGGTTCATTACTGCTATTAGTACATTTGTTTCAATATCAGAGATAAAAATAGAGAATGGATCAGATTTAGTAATCTAAGTCTCATATCCAATTATAAAACTGTGCCCCGTATCTGTCGTGTACCCATAACTCAATATCCAGTGGGTTTGCTGGTATACCCGTTCATGTTCTTACATGGTATTCCAATACCGAAAACTTCTTGGGAATTTCTTGTAGACTTCAAGCTCAGGTTTCCTCAGTTTAGTACTTGAGGACAAGTATCTTCTCCACTGGGGAGTATTCGTTACGAATGTATTAGTTCAAGTATCTTCTCCATCGGGGAGTCTTTGTAATTGTACCAACTAATCATGCACTATACTTTTTGTATCAACTCACTTTTACATATGGTTTTTTAAAGTGGCCAGATCACTATACTTCTTACATCCACTTCAACTACTCATATTAAACTGTTAGAAGGATGCATACGTGTCACTCAAAGCGATTGGTATTTGTAATCTGAATCTAAGGGGATGTTCTTTAATCACTGATTTGGGCTTAAACAACTCTTTGCAACACCTTAATTTGGCTAAAAGTGATGGGAACTTGAATCAAATTGTTGGTTTAACTGAGCTAAATTTGTCAAAGTGTGGTGTTCATGTCACTGATACCGGGATTGTGGCCCTGTTGTCCCAACTCACACAAACATTGAGGCATTGGATTTATCTTGGTTGATAAAGGTAACCGATATCTCATTGCTTGATATAGGTAGTAAGTGTTCAAAACATTATATTGACGGGCTTTTACTGGCCATCGAACACTAAACAGACTTGTGTTGTTTTCGTGTTACAATTTTTCTTGATGTGGAATCGGTTGCTCTAACTTGCAGAAAATTAGAATATCTTGGGCTCATGAAGAGAATAAAGACGCCCATGCCCGGTTACTTTGGATGCTGTGGGATAGATTGGGATGAAGATAATGACACTCTATTTTGGTAAGAATAGTAACTTTTTGTGGTTTAATTTTCAAGGCAAAGAAACCATGGTACTTGGTAGCAGTCTCTGTCAGTTGGGTGTGTTATAAAATTAAGACCTACTGATTCTACTTGAATGAGTAATGAATTAAGAAACATGTTTACTCTTTTTCTAGTTAAATCTGTTACAATCACCAATTTGAATTCTGTTTCAAATATTGTATTTGATTTATCTCTTCCGTAATATAACAAGTATCAGACTTGATTAAAACCGTAATATAAACATACGTTTCGTGATGTTTTTTTCTCAGTTTTCGAATCTTGATGACATATAATGCTTTCAACTAGGAAAAATAAGCATCATTGACTTTTATTAGCAATTGACTTCCTCAACAAGACAGCCTTTTATAAAACAATTTACTTCTCCAGCAAGATGATATTTTTGTAAATACACAAACATCATTGACTTTTATTAGCATCTTTAATTAAACTATAAAATTTTAGAATACTTTGGAGAATATAAATACCATTTGACAGATCTTTGCTATCATCAGTATTGTAGATTCATTAATTAGTATAGAGTTTTGGGTTTCTGATCTTTTAATATCTGTCTCTGCATTCGAATACGGATCGCTAGCCTAGATCGTGATGGAGCCACTTGGAGATGACGAGCTTCTCTACATTTTCAACAAAATTCCCTGTTACGACTGGGAAGACAAAAGATCATTCGCTCAAGTTTCCAAGCGATTCATGAAAGTTGCATACTTTGGAAAACATCGGTTGCACAGTTGTTTTCCTGATCTGCTATTTGATATCCTACCGTCATCCCCGAATGTGAGAAAATTTCACTGTAACAAACCACTTTCAAACAACTACCTAAAACTCTTAGCACAGTCATGCCCCAATCTGAAGCTCCTAGACCTCAGACCAGCCCAAGATCTTGATCCTCCTGAGCCAGGTGAGTTTGAGTTTGATTTTGATGATGATGGTTTGTGTGCAGTGGCGAATGCATGCAGTCGTTTATGTGAAGTGCATTTAAATAGGAGGTTACACGTTGGGGATGCAGGAATTGTGTCCCTTGCAACATCATGTAAGAATTTGACTTTTTTGAATTTGAAAGGATGCATTCGCGTCACAGATGATTCACTTAAAGCAATTGGAGAATCAGGTATTCTTAATTTGAATCTGGAGGGTTGTTATTTGATTACTGATTTGGGTTTGGAGTATTTGGCAACTGGGGATTTAAAGAACTCTTTGCAACACCTTGTTTTGACTGAATGTGACAGGATTAGTGATCATGGTGTAATCCATTTGAATCAAATTGTTGGTTTAACTGATCTAAATTTGTCAAAGTGTGGTGTTCATGTCACTGATACCGGGATTGTGGCCCTGTTGTCCCAACTCCCAAACACTGAGATACTGGATTTATCTTGGTTGATAAATGTGACCGATATCTCATTGCTTGCTATAGGTAGCAAGTGTTTGAAACTAAAAGAGATTTATTTGTCGGGTTGCAAGGCCATAACCGCTCAAGGTTTACGGGCTTTTACTGGTCATGAGGCACTAAAAAGACTAGTGTTGTTTTCGTGTTACAATTTTTCTTGGGAAGATGTGGAATTGGTTGCTTTGAGTTGCATAAGATTAGAATATCTTGGGCTCATGAAGAGAATCAAGACGACCATGCCAGAGACAAATATAGTTTACTTACGAACTGGGGATGATTGTTGTGGGATAGATTGGGATGAAGATAGTCACACAATCTTTTGGTAAAAACTACAAGATTAGTAAATTTGTGTGCTTTAATTTTCAATCAAAGAAGCCATGTTAGTTTGGATTTTATGTGCTCTGACTTGCTTATGTGTATTATTTCTTGAAGCCGAAAACTTTCAGTAAATTTCATGGTTTCTCAAGAGCAGAACAGAGATTGGTCAAGAAAAGTGTCAAAATTTGAATTCGGCCATGAAAAGTCATTTTGGATTCTGTCATTGATGGTTAAACGAATCTTTTTGTTGAAATATAATTGTAATGTTGTTGGTGATCAATTATGATGCTTTGTTTGTTGAATTATAATTGTATTGTTGTTGGTGATGAATTATGATGCTACTGTTGTTGATTATGAGATTCTCCAGTGCTATTATTACATTTGTTTTAAAATCGCAGATAAAAATAGAGAATGGACCAGATTTAGTATTTGTTGTCCCATCAGTCATGTAACCATTACTCAATATCCATTGGGTTCGTTGGTATATCCGTTCATGATCTTACTTGGTAAGTTTATAAATCCGTTCATGATCTTACTTGGTAAGTTTATAAATCCAACATACAATGTTTTTTTAGAGTAATTGGGCGGACATCACCTATTACTGTACCCGTCTCAGACCTGTAAATTTCTAAAACTTATCTCATAGCGAAATACAGTTCTCTCTTCGGATTGAGGTTCTTTTTTTGCCAACCCTACATTCGTTGAAAAATCAAATTGTTTTGTTTTTAGTATAAAACACATTAACTTGTTAACCCGTGTTATTATAAAGTTTAAAAAACGTTCAACAAATGTGGTTGTCATCTTTCCCCTCAGTTCCCTCATTAGCACTCTCTCATCATGTGGGACTCACATCACTTTTTTTCATTCCCTCGACTCTCCCAACCCAACGACTTTCTCATTCATGCAGCATTAATTCCTGTTCTTAAACTACACCAATTCCTAATCTATCAAAACTCAGTGATAAAAACAATGGTATAAAGATACCACATGAATGATTATTGAAACCTACTCCAACTATAGTTATAGTTACATATTATTATATAAAAAATAAAAAATTGATGACATGTCCAGGAAAACAATCATTATGACTTCCCCAGCAAGTAAATTTTTTAAAACAATTGACTTTCAAAACAAGATAATATTTTTATATAGTTACATATTATTATATAAAAAATAAAAAATTGATGACCTGTCCAGGAAAACAATCATTATGACTTCCCCAGCAAGTAAATTTTTTAAAACAATTGACTTTCAAAACAAGATGATATTTTTATATAGATACATCTCATCGGATCTAGATGTATAAATATAAAAACATCATTGACTTCTAATAATTAATTTTTTCTAAGCATCTTAAATTGAAATATAAATACCATTTAAATGATCTTTGCCATCATCTCGACAATCATCAGCATATGCTTTCTTTCTGATTTTTGAATATTATCACTGAAGAAGAGCGTGTTTCGGAAACTCGTTCTGGCATTCAAATACAAATCGATAACCTAGCTCGCGATGGAGCCGCTTGGAGACGACGAGCTTCTGCACGTTACAATAAAATTCCCTACGATCTCGAAGATAAAAGATCATTCGCTCAAGTTTGCAAAAAATTTCTGAAAATTGCATGCATTGGCTTATATCGGTTAGACAGTTCTTTTCCTGTTCTGCTATTTGATGTCCTGCCATCATCCCCCAATATAGAACGTTTTACTTGTTACACACCACTTTCAAACGCTCACATAAAACTCTTAGCACATTGTCCCAAGCTCCAAGAGCTCATACTACAGAAACACCTTGATCCTTCATCTGAGTTTGACTTTGACTTTGATGATGATGGTCTATGTGCATTGGGGAACGCTTGTAGTCGTTTGCGTTGTGTGAGTTTAAACCGGAGGTTAAATGTGGGAGATGCAGGAATTGCTTCCATTGTAACCTTATCTAAGAATTTGACACATTTGAACCTGAAAGGATGCATTCGTGTAACTGATGAATCACTCAAAGCGATTGGCGGATCAGGTATTCATAATCTGAATCTAACGGGTTGTTCTTCGATCACTGATTTGGGTTTGAAGTATTTAGCAGATGGTGATTTGAAGAACTCTTTGCAAAGCCTTAATTTGACCAAATGTGATCGGATCAGTGATCTTGGTGTAATCCCCTTGAATCAAATGGTTAGTCTAACTGATCTCAAATTATCAAAATGTGGTGTTCATGTCACTGACACTGGGATTGTAGCCCTGTCATCCCAACTCCAAAACATTGAAATACTGGATTTATCTTGGCTGATAAACGTAACCGATATCTCGCTGCTTGCTATAAGTAGCAACTGTACAAAACTAAAAGATATTTCTTTAACCGGTTGCAAAGCCATAACCGCTGAAGGTTTACGCTCTTTTACCGGTCATCCAACACTCGAAAGACTTGTGTTGTTCTCATGTTACAATTTTTCTTGGGAAGATGTGAAATCGATTGCTCCCACTTGCATAAAGTTAGAATATCTCGGAATCATGAAGAGAATTAAGACGCCTATGCCAGAGTCAAGTCAACATTGCATACAAATCGGAGACCGTTTCTTCGGGATAAACTGGGACGAAGATAATGGCCCAATATTTTGGTAACAAAAACACAAACAGCAGCTTTGTGTGCCTTGATTTTCCATCAAAGAAGCCATGTTAACAACAATCTGTCAGTTGAGATCTTATATGTTTCTGCTTTCCTGTATGCACTTGTTTGATTCTTGTTTGAATCCTGTATTTGATTTTTCATTCATCAAGTAAATTTCAGCCCTAAATGAATCCAATAATCAGCAGCAGCATCATAATTCATCATCGCCAACAATACAATAACTAATCTAACAAACAAATTTAAATTCAGTATCGAGTTTGTTTTAAAATCAGAGATGAAGATTGAGAATGGATCAGATTTCTGGCTTGGATTCTCTCTGGTAAAAGAGAATTTAAATAATTGCGCTCAGTATAATCAACTTCGATCATCTGGGGAAATAATCATCACTTCCAGTCTCTAATCATCTGATCTAAAACAACATTCAATACATAAATCTTAAACTTAAACGCATCTCTATAAAGAGGTGAATAATTTCTCCAGACCAGAAACGAATATAGCTCATTAATGAAAACTGAAATTGAAAATTCGGAAATAAAGAAGAAATAACTATTGCATCGGCTCAAACGCAGCACCTATTAACATCTCATCTAAAACAAATATCAATACATGATTCTTAAACTTAAACGTATCTATATCCGGAGGTAAATAATTTCTCCAGATCTGAAATGAATATAGTTCATCAATGAGATCTAAAACTGAAAACTCAGAAACGGAGAAGAAATAACTATTGCATCGGCTCATACGCAGCACCTATTAACGATCAGAGTGATGGTAATCAGTAATTCGATGCAAAATCAACAAAAAATGAGGACTGATGAAGCAATTAGCGATAAAAATACCTAAGATCTAGACCTAGCGCTAAGTATGAAGAGATGTGCCAGGAGACAGGTAACGCCGATGTGATTGTATACACATCGAGCTGTTTAATACTGGAGATAAAAATAGTTAATCTATGCTCCGGAAACTTGAATTTCTCTCATTCGGTTTTGAGAGAGTTCACCATTATGAAGCAACAAAATTACAGAAATTCAATTGGTCGACGAAGACTCAAAATCAGAAACGAAAATGGTAGAGACGCCGGCGGAGGCAGAGGGCGCTCCGTGTGGAAGATTGATGTTGAGGGCTTCTGTATGATCTGGTTTTTATAGAAGCACTAAGGCTTCTAACGGCATCATAAAACCCTAATTTTTTACCTTGATTACTGAAAATCTGAAATAGACTTTACACAACAACAGGCTTAATGACTGTTTGGGCCTAACTTCCAGAAACTTTATTTTGGGCTTAATGAACCTGTTTGGCAAGAAACAGGTTAACCGTCGTTGTAATAGGTTTGTGAATTGTCAGTCATGTTGAACCGGTTTGAAATCGGTATAAGTCAAACCGAACCGGTTAAAAACCAGATTGAAACCGAAACCAAACCAAACCGATCACTTTCCTCTTCAGAAACTGGTTTGGGGAAAAAATCGGTTTATACACCTCTATGGTACACAATGAAATTAAAATAAGTCTAACTAAGTATAATTTTTTTTAAAATGTAGAAATATATAAGAAGCACAAATACTGATAAAACTATTTATAGGAAAATTTAGATACCAAAGGGCATTTAGCTCAATGGTACCCAAGTGTGTTGTATAGTGTCATCTTCCTAAAAAGTGTGGTTCTAGTCTTGTCATAGGTAAGTGGTGCAGGTTTATAGTGTGTGAATTTGGCGTTAGAAAACAATTAGGCTAATTTTATACAAGCTTCTAAATTTGACATGGTTAAATATCGAAATTCAAAATTAACAACTAATCACTGAAATTAAAAGAAAGTAAGTGAACATGTAAACTAAGTTTATCATCAGACAATTTTACATTTTTACAATTGAAATGATGAAAAGTTGAAGTAAAAATCTTAAGACTTGAAATCGGAGCTCAGGAGATAAAATTAGGGCCCAAGGGTTGAGGGTTATGGTTTCGTTTGTATCGGTCTAGTTAGTACGCTAGCTTTTAGATCAGCTCCATATCAATAAAAAGATGGTTTGGGTTGTGTTGTCTTTTTCGATCGGTTTATCATTCCTTTTAAATATGCAGGAAATTCATATAAAGAAACATAGATTTTGATCATAGACATTCATATCTTCCTTTTCAAGGTACAAAGATGAAAATAACAATACAGTGCTACATTCACCACAACACATTGATCATTTATAAAATTCCAAATGATAGGTAAAAAGGTGTTGAAGGTTCAAACACACATTGATTATAAAACTTCAAATACTTTAATAAAAAAGTGTTAAAGACAGATCAACCGGATCTAGTCCTCCATGTTTGATCCAAGTTCAACAATTGCAGCAGATTTCGATCCGTCATCCACAACCTATGTTAACACACTTACCCGCCTATTCAACCCATTTGTTTCACCACCTTCAAGTATCAGTTTAACCATGTGTGGTTCATATTTCAGTCATTTTTTCCTTGTGAGTCGACCTTGCGAATAGTGCGGTCAACCTTGAGGGAAGCCGTGAAGCTTGATCCTACCAGATATCAGGAATCAAACTATTGAATATAATCTGGGTTATCTTTATTTTAAACGGGCCAAATTTGAGGTTAAAAGTCGTCCAAAATGAAAATTTAAGATTACTATTGTAATAATATAGTTTTTGTCATTATATTTAAGGCATCAATTGTTTATAAAAATGTTTAAAAAATAGACAGACAAAACTATGCATGTCAACCCAACCTTCCAGGCAAGTTCGACCCGTGCTAAAAAATTACACGTTTCAACCCGTTACCCAACCCGCCCATTTTGCCACTCTAGTTAGTATCCTCATCAGCATTTAGAAAGGGAAATGAAATCTACATATCGTCTTCTAACTATGAAAAGTTTTTTCGGAGGCCTGCAAAGTGCAAATGTTCAAATCAAGTCTATGTGACGGTTTTTATTGTATAAAGAAAGACATATGTAAACTAACGGGTAGCACCGTTGTATATAAGTTATACATTGGAAAGAGAATAATTTCTGTTCATGTGACATACCTGTTTCAGGAACACAGTTTTAGAAGTAAGACTTGTATCGCTGAGCTAAGCCGAACATCCCAAGTGTACCACCGGTGTGAAGCATCACTACTTTTGCACCCCCTTTTCTTTCCTGTTGACTAAGTTGACTTGCTAACACCCATCCAGCCAAAGTATATATTGGATCCACTAAAACACCTGTTTCTTGAGCAATTTGTTGGCATGCTTCTATTTCCCCTTTCAATACATTCCCAAATCTGGATTTTAAGCAACAGAAAACACATTATTTGAAAATAAATAAAGAATTTAAGAAAGGTTCCATCTTTATGAGTATTTGGGTAATATTGTTGTAAAAAAGCTCTGAGTTTGTTTTAAAAACTCCTTGTAGCTTATTTTTCCGAAATTAAAACTAAAACTTTCCAAACAAGGATTTATTTTTCAAAAACGAACTTATTTTAAAAATTATAAAAAAAACTTAATGGTATTTTGGATAATCACGTCTGATGAGACATACTTTCTTGGATGCTGACGTTCTACCCAGTTTACAAGTCCATCGCGCATCATAGGCAGGTCAAAACATTGACATAACTCAGATATCAAACTTTGTTCCCTTTGTTTGTACCCTTCAACTGTGTCAGCCAGCATCGCTGCGGTTATTTCCCAGGGGAGTCTAGCAGAAAACAGAAGCATTTGCTAATATCATGTTGATACTTTACAATAGTTAAACAGGTAAATTACAAGAAAACAGAAATATAATCACGTCATGCCAAACTTGTTTTCATAAAAATCATTAACGGAAGAGTAGAGATGAATACATTTGTCAAACTGGCTAAAGTTAAATCAGGGAATTACATATCCGTCCTAATTCGAAATTAACCTAAAGAAAGCAAGAACTTACAATAAACTATAAACATTTTAAATGATGAGCACATACCCAAAACATAAGGCCCCAATTCCTAAACCAACAGCCGTTGTGCCAGTACCAGCATCTACTATAATCTTCAGAGGCTGATCTTTTCCAAGTATATGATCTTGTGACAAGTATTGTACAAGCCGAATCAAGCCTATAAATAAGAATATAGCCGGTCAAAACCTATAAAGACAAATCACGTCATTTTTTTATAGATAACTATTATGAGGACTTATTGTAAAAACTTTTGTCCCGTTTTGATCAACCTTCAAATACCCTAAAAATGACCAAAAAAGGGAGTATTCGTTACAAATGTATTAGTTCAAGTATCTTCTCCATCGGGGAGTCTTTGTAATTGTACCAACTAATCATGCACTGTACTTTTTGTATCAACTCACTTTTACATATGGTTTTTATTAGTGGCCAGATCACTATACTTCTTACTTACACTTCAACTACTCATATTAAACTGTTAGAAGGATGCATACGTGTCACTCAAAGCGATTGGTATTTGTAATCTGAATCTAAGGGGATGTTCTTTGATCACTGATTTGGGCTTGAACAACTCTTTGCAACACCTTAATTTGGCTAAATGTGATGGGAACTTGAATCAAATTGTTGGTTTAACTGAGCTAAATTTGTCAAAGTGTGGTGTTAATGTCACTGATACCGGGATTGTGGCCCTGTTGTCCCAACTCACACAAACATTGAGGCATTGGATTTATCTTGGTTGATAAAGGTAACCGATATCTCATTGCTTGATATAGGTAGTAAGTGTTCAAAACATTATATTGACGGGCTTTTACTGGCCATCGAACACTAAACAGACTTGTGTTGTTTTCGTGTTACAATTTTTCTTGATGTGGAATCGGTTGCTCTAACTTGCAGAAAATTAGAATATCTTGGGCTCATGAAGAGAATAAAGACGCCCATGCCCGGTTACTTTGGATGCTGTGGGATAGATTGGGATGAAGATAATGACACTCTATTTTGGTAAGAATAGTAACTTTTTGTGGTTTAATTTTCAAGGCAAAGAAACCATGGTACTTGGTAGCAGTCTCTGTCAGTTGGGTGTGTTATAAAATTAAGACCTACTGATTCTACTTGAATGAGTAATGAATTAAGAAACATGTTTACTCTTTTTCTAGTTAAATCTGTTACAATCACCAATTTGAATTCTGTTTCAAATATTGTATTTGATTTATCTCTTCCGTAATATAACAAGTATCAGACTTGATTAAAACCGTAATATAAACATACGTTTCGTGATGTTTTTTTCTCTGTTTTTGAATCTTGATGACATAAGTTAAACCTTGTAATATGATTGTATTAGAATGTGATTGTATGTGATTAGGGTTTACATAAAGAGGTGTTTATATAGAACACCATATTACAAGTCTAGTCCCTATACTATATCACTTAGTCTAATAACATATAATGCTTTCAACTATGAAAAATAAGCATCATTGACTTTTATTAGCAATTGACTTCCTCAACAAGACAGCCTTTTATAAAACAATTTACTTCTCCAGCAAGATGATATTTTTGTAAATACACAAACATCATTGACTTTTACTAGCATCTTTAATTAAACTATAAAATTTTAGAATACTTTGGAGAATATAAATACCATTTGACAGATCTTTGCTATCATCAGTATTGTAGATTCATTAATTAGTATATAGTTTTGGGTTTCTGATCTTTTAATATCTGTCTCTGCATTCAAATACGGATCGCTAGCCTAGATCGTGATGGAGCCACTTGGAGATGACGAGCTTCTCTACATTTTCAACAAAATTCCCTGTTACGACTGGGAAGACAAAAGATCATTCGCTCAAGTTTCCAAGCGATTCATGAAAGTTGCATACTTTGGAAAACATCGGTTGCACAGTTGTTTTCCTGATCTGCTATTTGATATCCTACCGTCATCCCCGAATGTGAGAAAATTTCACTGTAACAAACCACTTTCAAACAACCACCTAAAACTCTTAGCACAGTCATGCCCCAATCTGAAGCTCCTAGACCTCAGACCAGCCCAAGATCTTGATCCTCCTGAGCCAGGTGAGTTTGAGTTTGATTTTGATGATGATGGTTTGTGTGCAGTGGCGAATGCGTGCAATCGTTTATGTGAAGTGCATTTAAATAGGAGGTTACACGTTGGGGATGCAGGAATTGTGTCCCTTGCAACATCATGTAAGAATTTGACTTTTTTGAATTTGAAAGGATGCATTCGCGTCACAGATGATTCACTTAAAGCAATCGGAGAATCAGATATTCTTAATTTGAATCTGGAGGGTTGTTATTTGATTACTGATTTGGGTTTGGAGTATTTGGCAACTGGGGATTTAAAGAACTCTTTGCAACACCTTGTTTTGACTGAATGTGATAGGATTAGTGATCATGGTGTAATCCATTTGAATCAAATTGTTGGTTTAACTGATCTAAATTTGTCAAAGTGTGGTGTTCATGTCACTGATACCGGGATTGTGGCCCTGTTGTCCCAACTCCCAAACATTGAGATACTGGATTTATCTTGGTTGATAAATGTGAACGATATCTCATTGCTTGCTATAGGTAGCAAGTGTTTGAAACTAAAAGAGATTTATTTGTCAGGTTGCGAGGCCATAACCACTCAAGGTTTACGGGCTTTTACTGGTCATGAGGCACTAAAAAGACTAGTGTTGTTTTCGTGTTACAATTTTTCTTGGGAAGATGTGGAATTGTTTGCTTTGAGTTGCATAAGATTAGAATATCTTGGGCTCATGAAGAGAATCAAGACGACCATGCCAGAGACAAATATAGTTTACTTACGAACTGGGGATGATTGTTGTGGGATAGATTGGGATGAAGATAGTCGCACAATCTTTTGGTAAAAACTACAAGATCAGTAAATTTGTGTGCTTTAATTTTCAATCAAATAAGCCATGTTAGTTTGGATTTTATGTGCTCTGATTTGCTTGTGTATTATTTCTTGAAACCGAAAACTTTCAGTAAATTTCATGGTTTCTCAAGAGCAGAACAGAGATTAGTCAAAAAACTTGTCAAAATTTGAATTCGGCCATGAAAAGTCATTTTGGATTCTGTCATTGATGGTTAAACGAATCTTTTTGTTGAAATATAATTGTAATGTTGTTGGTGATCAATTATGATGCTTTGTTTGTTGAATTATAATTGTATTGTTGTTGGTGATGAATTATGATGCTACTGTTGTTGATTATGAGATTCTTCAGTGCTATTATTACTGTTGTCCCATCAGTCATGTAACCATTACTCAATATCCATTGGGTTCGTTGGTATATCCGTTCATGATCTTACTTGGTAAGTTTATAAATCCAACATACAATGTTTTTTTAGAGTAATTGGGCGGACATCACCTATTACTATACCCGTCTCAAACCTGTAAATTTCTAAAACTTATCTCATAGCGAAATACAGTTCTCTTTTCGGATTGAGTTTCTTTTTTTGCCAACCCTACATTCGTTGAAAAATCAAATTGTTTTGTTTTTAGTATAAAACACATTAACTTGTTAACCCATGTTATTATAAAGTTTAAAAAACGTTCAACAAATGTGGTTGTCATCTTTCCCCTCAGTTCCCTCCTTAGCACTCTCATCATGTGGGACTCACATCACTTTTTTCCATTCCCTCGACTCTCCCAACCCAACAACTTTCTCATTAATGCGGCACCAATTCCTGTTCTTAAACTACACCAATTCCTAATCTATCAAAACCCAGTGATAAAAACAATGGTATAAAGATACCACATGAATGATTATTGAAACCTACTCCAACTACAGTTATAGTTACATAATATTATATAAAAAATAAAAAATTGATGACATGTCCAGGAAAACAATCATTATGACTTCCCCAGCAAGTAAATTTTTTAAAACAATTGACTTTCAAAACAAGATAATATTTTTATATAGTTACATATTATTATATAAAAAATAAAAAATTGATGACATGTCCAGGAAAACAATCATTATGACTTCCCCAGCAAGTAAATTTTTTAAAACAATTGACTTTCAAAACAAGATGATATTTTTATATAGATACATCTCATCGGATCTAGATGTAAAAACATCATTGACTTCTAATATTTAATTTTTTCTAAGCATCTTAAATTGAAATATAAATACCATTTAAATGATCTTTGCCATCATCTCGACAATCATCAGCATCTGCTTTCTTTCTGATCTTTGAATATCATCACTGAAGAAGAGCGTGTTTCAGAAACTCGTTCTGGCATTCAAATACAAATCGATAACCTAGCTCGCGATGGAGCCGCTTGGAGACGACGAGCTTCTGCACATTTACAATAAAATTCCCTACGATCTCGAAGGTAAAAGATCATTCGCTCAAGTTTGCAAAAAATTTCTGAAAATTGCATGCATTGGCTTATATCGGTTAGACAGTTCTTTTCCTGTTCTGCTATTTGATGTCCTGCCATCATCCCCCAATATAGAACGCTTTACTTGTTACACACCACTTTCAAACGCTCACATAAAACTCTTAGCACATTGTCCCAAGCTCCAAGAGCTCATACTACAGAAACACCTTGATCCTTCATCTGAGTTTTACTTTGATTTTGACTTTGACGATGATGGTCTATGTGCATTGGGGAACGCTTGTAGTCGTTTGCGTTGTGTGAGTTTAAACCGGAGGTTAAATGTGGGAGATGCAGGAATTGCTTCCATTGTAACCTCATCTAAGAATTTGACACATTTGAATCTGAAAGGATGCATTCGTGTAACTGATGAATCACTCAAAGCAATTGGCAGATCAGGTATTCATAATCTGAATTTAACGGGTTGTTCTTCGATCACTGATTTGGGTTTGAAGTATTTAGCAGATGGTGATTTGAAGAACTCTTTGCAAAGCCTTAATTTGACCAAATGTGATCGGATCAGTGATCTTGGTGTAATCCACTTGAATCAAATGGTTAGTCTAACTGTTCTCAAATTATCAAAATGTGGTGGTCATGTCACTGACACTGGGATTGTAGCCATGTCATCCCAACTCCAAAACATTGAAATACTGGATTTATCTTGGCTGATAAACGTAACCGATATCTCGCTGCTTGCTATAAGTAGCAACTGTACAAAACTAAAAGATATTTCTTTAACCGGTTGCAAAGCCATAACCGCTGAAGGTTTACGCGCTTTTACCGGTCATCCAACACTCGAAAGACTTGTGTTGTTCTCATGTTACAATTTTTCTTGGGAAGATGTGAAATTGATTGCTCTCACTTGCATAAAGTTAGAATATCTCGGAATCATGAAGAGAATCAAGACGCCTATGCCAGAGTCAAGTCAAGAATGCATACAAATCGGGGACCGTTTCTTCGGGATAAACTGGGACGAAGATAATGGCCCAATATTTTGGTAACTAAAACACAAACAGCAGCTTTGTGTGCCTTGATTTTCCATCAAAGAAGCCATGTTAGCAACAATCTGTCAGTTGAGATCTTATATGTTTCTGCTTTCCTGTATGCACTTGTTTGATTCTTGTTTGAATCCGGTATTTGATTTTTCATTCAAGTAAATTTCAGCCCTAAATGAATCCAATAATCAGCAGCAGCATCATAATTCATCATCGCCAACAATACAATAACTACTCTAACAAACAAATTTGAATTCAGTATCGAGTTTGTTTTAAAATCAGAGATGAAGATTGAGAATGGATCAGATTTCTGGCTTGGATTCTCTCTGGTAAAAGAGAATTTAAATAATTGCGCTCAGTATAATCAACTTCGATCATCTGGGGAAATAATCATCACTTCCAGTCTCTAATCATCTGATCTAAAACAACATTCAATACATAGTTCTTAAACTTAAACGCATCTCTATAAAGAGGTGAATAATTTCTCCAGACCTGAAACGAACATAGCTCATTAATGAAAACTGAAATTGAAAATTCGGAAACAGAGAAGAAATAACTATTGCATCGGCTCAAACGCAGCACCTATTAACATCTCATCTAAAACAAATATCAATACATGATTCTTAAACTTAAACGTATCTATATCAAGAGGTGAATAATTTCTCCAGATCTGAAATGAATATAGTTCATCAATGAGATCTAAAACTGAAAACTCAGAAACGGAGAAGAAATAACTATTGCATCGGCTCATACGCAGCACCTATTAACTATCAGAGTGATGGTAATCAGTATTTCGATGCAAAATCAACAAAAAATGAGGACTGATGAAGCAATTATAGGGCTAAGTATGAAGAGATGTGCCAGGAGACAGATAACGCCGATGTGATTGTATACACATCGAGCTGTTTAATACTGGAGATAAAAATAGTTAATCTATGCTCCGGAAACTTGAATTTCTCTCATTCGGTTTTGAGAGAGTTCACCATTATGAAGCAACAAAATTAAAGAAATTCAATTGGTCCACGAAGACTCAAAATCAGAAACGAAAATGGTAAAGACGCTGGCGGAGGCGGAGGCGGAGGCGGAGGCGGAGGCAGAGGCCGCTCCGTGTGGAAGATTAATGTTGAGGGTTTCTGTATGATCTTGTTTTTATAGAAGCACAAAGGCTTCTAACGGCATCATAAAACCCTAATTTTTTACCTTGATTACTGAAAATCTGAAATAGACGTTACACTGTCGTTTAACCTAACAACAACAGGCTTAATGACTGTTTGGGCCTAACTTCCAGAAACTTTATTTTGGGCTTAATGAACCAGTTTGGCAAGAAACAGGTTAACCGTCGTTTTTTGTGAATTGTCAGGAATGTTGAACCGGTTTGAAATCGGTATAAGTCAATTCGAACCGGTTAAAAACCAGATTGAAACCGAAACCAAACCAAACCGATCACTTTCCTCTTCAGAAACCGGTTTGGGAAAAAAATCGGTTTATACACCTCTATGGTACACAATGAAATTAAAATAAGTCTAACTAAGTATACAATTTTTTAAAATGTAGAAATATATAAGAAGCACAAATACTGATAAAACTATTTATAGGAAAATTTAGATACCAAAGGGCATTTAGCTCAGTGGTACCCAAGTGTGTTGTATAGTGTCATCTTCCTAAAAAGTTGTAGTTCTAGTTCTGTCATAGGTAAGTGGTGCAGATTTATAGTGTGTGAATTTGGCGTTAGAAAACAATTAGGCTAATTTTATACAAGCTTCTAAATTTGACATGGTTAAATCTCGAAATTCAAAATTAACAACTAATCACTGAAATTAAAAGTAAGTGAACATGTAAACCAAGGAAGTTTATCATCAGACAATTTTACATTTTTACAATTGAAATGATGAAAAGTTGAAGTAAAAATCTTAAGACTTGAAATCGGAGCTCAGGAGATAAAAATTAGGGCCCAAGGGTTGAGGGTTATGGTTTCGTTTGTATCGGTCTAGTTAGTACGCTAGCTTTTAGATCAGCTCCATATCAATAAAAAGATGGTTTGGGTTGTGTTGTCTTTTTCGATCGGTTTATCATTCCTTTTAAATATGCAGGAAATTCATATAAAGAAACATAGATTTTGATCATAGACATTCATATCTTCCTTTTCAAGGTACAAAGATGAAAATAACAATACACTGCTACATTCACCACAACACATTTATCATTTATAAAATTCCAAATGATAGGTAAAAAGGTGTTGAAGGTTCAAACACACATTGATTATAAAACTTCAAATACTTTAATAAAAAAGTGTTAAAGACAGATCAACCGGATCTAGTCCTCCATGTTTGATCCAAGTTCAACAATTGCAGCAGATTTCGATCCGTCATCCACAACCTATGTTAACACACTTACCCGCCTATTCAACCCATTTGTTTCACCACCTTCAAGTATCAGTTTAACCTTGTGTGGTTCATATTTCAGTCATTTTTTCCTTGTGAGTCGACCTTGCGAATAGTGCGGTCAACCTTGAGGGAAGCCGTGAAGCTTGATCCTACCAGATATCAGGAATCAAACTATTGAATATAATCTGGGTTATCTTTATTTTAAACGGGCCAAATTTGAGGTTAAAAGTCGTCCAAAATGAAAATTTAAGATTACTATTGTAATAATATAGTTTTTGTCATTATATTTAAGGCATCAATTGTTTATAAAAATATTTAAAAAAATAGACAGACAAAACTATGCATGTCAACCCAACCTTCCAGGCAAGTTCGACCCGTGCTAAAAAATTACACGTTTCAACCCGTTACCCAACCCGCCCATTTTGCCACTCTAGTTAGTATCCTCATCAGCATTTAGAAAGGGAAATGAAATCTACATATCGTCTTCTAACTATGAAAAGTTTTTTCGGAGGCCTGCAAAGTGCAAATGTTCAAATCAAGTCTATGTGACGGTTTTTATTGTATAAAGAAAGACATATGTAAACTAACGGGTAGCACCGTTGTATATAAGTTATACATTGGAAAGAGAATAATTTCTGTTCATGTGACATACCTGTTTCAGGAACACAGTTTTAGAAGTAAGACTTGTATCGCTGAGCTAAGCCGAACATCCCAAGTGTACCACCGGTGTGAAGCATCACTACTTTTGCACCCCCTTTTCTTTCCTGTTGACTAAGTTGACTTGCTAACTCCCATCCAGCCAAAGTATAAATTGGATCCACTAAAACACCTGTTTCTTGAGCAATTTGTTGGCATGCTTCTATTTCCCCTTTCAATACATTCCCAAATCTGGATTTTAAGCAACAGAAAACACATTATTTGAAAATAAATAAAGAATTTAAGAAAGGTTCCATCTTTATGAGTATTTGGGTAATATTGTTGTAAAAAAGCTCTGAGTTTGTTTTAAAAACTCCTTGTAGCTTATTTTTCCGAAATTAAAACTAAAACTTTCCAAACAAGGATTTATTTTTCAAAAACGAACTTATTTTAAAAATTATAAAAAAAACTTAATGGTATTTTGGATAATCAAGTCTGACGAGACATACTTTCTTGGATGCTGACGTTCTACCCAGTTTACAAGTCCATCGCGCATCATAGGCAGGTCAAAACATTGACATAACTCAGATATCAAACTTTGTTCCCTTTTTTTGTACCCTTCAACTGTGTCAGCCAGCATCGCTGCGGTTATTTCCCAGGGGAGTCTAGCAGAAAACAGAAGCATTTGCTAATATCATGTTGATACTTTACAATAGTTAAACAGGTAAATTACAAGAAAACAGAAATATAATCACGTCATGCCAAACTTGTTTTCATAAAAATCATTAACGGAAGAGTAGAGATGAATACATTTGTCAAACTGGCTAAAGTTAAATCAGGGAATTACATATCCGTCCTAATTCGAAATTAACCTAAAGAAAGCAAGAACTTACAATAAACTATAAACATTTTAAATGATGAGCACATACCCAAAACATAAGGCCCCAATTCCTAAACCAACAGCCGTTGTGCCAGTACCAGCATCTACTATAATCTTCAGAGGCTGATCTTTTCCAAGTATATGATCTTGTGACAAGTATTGTACAAGCCGAATCAAGCCTATAAATAAGAATATAGCCGGTCAAAACCTATAAAGACAAATCACGTCATTTTTTTATAGATAACTATTATGAGGACTTATTGTAAAAACTTTTGTCCCGTTTTGATCAACCTTCAAATACCCTAAAAATGACCAAAAAAGGGACAAAAGAACTCGTGCAATGAAATGTGTAATGACAAGCAGGACAAAAGTGAGAGTACATAAGTAATTTTTGCAAAAAGACCCCAATTATTTTAAGAATATAAATCTTTGAATGACATGATTTAGGAGGTCGTAGTACTAAAATAGATTCTGGAATCTGGGCTGCTCTCAACCTGACAAAATTCCCTTTTTAGCTAAATTTTATTTGACTCGTTTGATATGAAACACAATCCAAACCAACCCATTCTTAAGTAAATAGCTCGAAATTTTCACCCATAATCATAAGTGAAACTTTAGCTTCAAAATTGGCACACCACAGTGAACTTGAAGCTTACCAGGCAATGCAATGGCATCTCCTGCACCTTCATTGATAATTACTGTCTTTTTCAAATTTAAAGACCGCCCATTTTCTATATCCATAAAATTTGACTTCAAAGAGTTGTGATTTGAGGGAACCTTAAGTAAGTCATCAAGGCATACTACACTCCCGCCTATAGAATTGGCATGTGATGATAGCATTTCTTCCCTGTTAGCATATATAGATCTTGGAACATAAGTGACATTTCCATATAACATGGAAATTAAATTGTATCCTGTTAGAATTTGAGGTTGCTCTCCACGTAAAAGCAAATGTGCCTTAAGTCCCCTCTCTGCACAAGAAACAGCTACAAACACACAAACTGAATATCAAGAACTGGCTTTCAAGTGGATATTTGTATGCAAATAGAACTATAAATAAATCCAAAATCAGAGTTCATGAACATGATTAGTGGGTGTGTGGATTTGCCTTTTTAGAACTGATTTTAGTGACTTTTTGATGCTTGGGAAAACAAAATCTGCCTAGAATTATCTGATTGTTTGGGTGAAGTATCAATTTTTTTCTATTGGATAATCAGTTTTATACCAGCTACAACAAAACTAATTAATTAAGGGTAAAACGAAATTTCTTATAATCCCTTTTTGTAACCTACTTCAAGTGACTTTTGTTTCCATTTCACAACTGTCTACTTTTTTCACAAAATGTCATTTTCGGTCATTTTAATTTTAACACAACTTGTAAGACACTCAAGTACTTGCTTATCTGATTCTTACACTTCAAACAACAAAAGCACATCCAACACTATTTTCCACAACCCAGTTTAGTGTAGGTGGTTGATTCTGATTATTCAGTATCACACCAGTTTCAAAAAGGCACATCCAGACACACCCCTAAATAGCTTCAAGTGATATATGCAACATACCAACAGCTGCAGCATGTGCACTCTGGCAACCTCCACATGTGACCTATAAAAATGGTGTAATTGGAACCTCAAGACATCATTCCTAGTATGAGATTTTCATTTTACACGCTTTAGACATAATCAATTATCTGAGCAATTGATAACTGCTTGCCCAATCCAATATGACATAATCTTAATATATTATTAATCTTTAAATTCAAATAAAGTATGTTATCTCACCACATCGGTTCCTGAATGATCTTCAACAAGCGGAATCAACGCATCAAGTTTCCTCGCCTTGTTACCGTTCACTAGTGGATGTAACAAATCATCACGAACAATATAAAACGATGACTCATCATTGTGCCATTTTCTTACATTCTCACCCAAAGAAGGATGTGGATTATTAGAATATGTAATTTTCCCAAGTGATCCCAAATTCTGTTGAGTTTGTAAACTAGAAACCCTTATTTGGTGAATTTTAGTATCTGGACTCATCAATGTCCATCTCCTATTCAAAATTTTCAGCATAAACTCTTCACTGCTCAAATTGGAATTACAATTGACCTGAAAACTAGCATACATTCGTTAATTTTCAGATTTATGGAGAGAGAGTTATGAAATTGTTCAAATTCAAAAACAAAAACCTAATCAACCGAAGCTGATGCACCTAACCTAAAGCAGATTTGTGAAAACATAACAACATGATTCTCCAATCAAATCATTGCATATTCGCATAATAATTAGAGAAATAAGATCACTGCGAAATTGACGAACGTGAAAGTAATCGCGAACAGACCTGAGGAGTAATTGAAGTGCAGCCTGAGTGAAATTCGTGTCTAACAGATGAAATCGGAGGGCTTCTTTGAAAGATAAACTTCATTGCGTGATTCTGTGTTCCTCACTTGCCCTAGAAACGAAATTTTTTTCCAGATATTGATGATGATTGAATTCATGTGGCTTTTATAGATCGTATCTTCATGTTTTTGTATTACGAAATATTTCGAATACATGTGCTTTTATGCGTTTTAACGAAATTTATATTGAAATATGGTTTTATAAAAAAAAATATAACAAACGAAAGTTAACAGAAAAAAATCAAATTCATAAAAAATTAAATGCGCTAAAGACTTGTATTATATATAGTCCAAATTGTGAATCTGAATTTTACAAAAAAAGAATATCTAGCATCTCATCACACATTAAATGCGCTAAAGACTTGTATTATATATAGTCCAAATTGTATGACAGATAATAGTAAAATGGTAGTTATTTGTACCGTTAGAACTTTTCCTTTTTTTTTCGTAAGTATGTTCAAGTATCATGGCTTCTGAACACCTCTTACTTCCTAATTACTTGTATTCATAGATCATTTACTTTTAGTTATTCTTTACAATCACAAACTTAATATTTGTTCTTATATTTTGTAGCCACACTAATGAAGCATCTCTTGTATGTTGGAAGTGTGAGCATTAGGATGGTACAAACGGGTCTAAAGACCAAAACACGCAGCAAAGTCAGAATATAATACGAACTAATAATTCAATTCACAATTATGTATCATTAATTTATAATGCATTTTATATGCACGATGACAATAATGTGTGATGGGTTGATTCGGGAGCCATGAACCACGTGTGCAAAGATCCATGTTGTTTTAGTACACCGAAACCAATCGAAGATGGATCCATGCTCCATATGAGCAATATTTCTATTGAACCACAGCAATGCCTTGGGAGTGTGAAACTTTTGCTTACCTTTGGAAAATGCTTAAATTTGGATAACATTTTATATGCACCATGGATTCGTCTCTTGGTTGGAATTGTAGTGAGTAATTAAGGATACAAACAAGTATTAGAGTCAGATAAGTATATCTTATCCAAACATGACTCATTTGTGAGATTCGGTTACCAATGTAAATTGTAATGACATGTTTAGATTAAATATTAATTCTCCTTTTGACAATGATTATGTTTGCATGGTTAGTACTAGCAATAGCATGAACAAGTCAACATTGTGGCATGCAAGATTAGGATATGTACATTATAAAAGGCTTCAAGACAAGTCAAAATGAGTTTAATACCAACCTTTGATATGAACAATGAAAGATGTGAAACTTTTATGTTAACAAATATAACTAAGCTCTTTTCATGCTTAATTCAAGGACATAAAATCCTTCCCAGATTATTCAATCATTTAAAAATTCAAAATAGACATCAAGATATAAGTGCCAATAATTCTATTATAACAAAAGGCCCTACAAAGTTTGGAGAAGTCCAAATCTCCTAGCAGATTTGAGTCAAAATAAGAGCTCCAAATAGTGCCAGCTGGAAATCAATTCAACGATTGATGGGAGTATGCATACGCTCTACGATCTTGTTAACAGCATCACGAGACATTACCAATGTGTCATGTAGAAGGATGCTGTACACATTCAAACCCTGCAACGAATCCCAAACGTAAAGGTTCATCTTAAAAACATCCATTCAGAATAGAGGGGCTAAAAAACAAGGTCGCAATTTCGACCAATTTAAGTATCACTATGAACCAGTTATTTGGATTGTGTTCTATCTCAAACAGGTCACATCAGTCAAATTAGCTAATAGAGGAATGAGTCAAACGGGTTGAAAGCCACCCAAAGTCCATTTTGAATGCATACATCAATTTATCCAAAAAAAATTAACTCATCAATTAAAGTTTCTTTTGAAAAAAGAAAAGGAACCAAAAGATGTTTGTAAGTCAACCCGGTTCATTCTGACAAAAAGGACCCGTTACCCAACCCATCTGACCCCCTCTACCTCTAAATAACTGATTTGACCAAAGATTCAAGGATGTTGTCTAAAAAGTTCCATTTTTATCATCCTCCATTTTGTGTGACCAATCCAAATTTCTCATGAGATCAAGTAAATAGGACCTAAAATCACACCATATAAATGGGACACATGAAATGGCAATTAAATAAAATATAAAATTAGTAAAGTCCAGACCAAAAATTTCTTATTGACAGTTGTCATTTGGTGTGAATCATATGCATGAAAATAAGAAAAAGAGTTGGTAGCTTACAATAGAGGGAAGAACATTGACATAATGCAGGTTTTGAGTAGCAAGCTTTAGCTTTTCATCAATTGGACCTCCATCCACAACCAAAAGCTTTTTGGTTTCATCCATTTGCTTCACATAGCTCACAATATTCTTTGTTTTGTGAGTGGGGAGATCTAAATCATCAAACACCAAAAGCTGCACAAAGCCTTGTTCTCATCACATATACCACAGGCATTAAAATATACATTATACATTTGAGACAGAATTAGAGCAATTTTATATGATTGTTCATGTTAAGATCAATAAAGTAAGCCAATATACGAAAGTTAAGATATTGATAAACTTGCCTTCCCTTCAGCTGCACGAGCAGATAGTGCAATCTTAAGCCCTAGCCGCCTGACCTTTTTGTTGAGCTTAAAAGCATGGCTACGTGGCTTTGGACCATGCATAACAGCACCATGCCTAAACTGTATGTTTGCCCAAACATTAATTACCATTCAAACAAATCCCATGTAAATCAGACAAAATCTATGAAATATGAATTACCTGGGGACCACGCAGTGTTCCATGTCTTGCTCGCCCTGTACCTTTTTGGCGCCATGGCTTTCTCCCTGTACCACTGACTTCACTGATTGTTTTTGTCGAATGGGTGCCCTGTCAAAAGGGGTCCACGTATTACTAGTAAAAAGTAGAGTTAATATAAATATACAAAATAAGGCTAGTTTTTTTATAGGTTAGGAGGGGAAGAAATTGTTATATTTAAAAGGTGATATGAAAATGTCGAATTGTTAAAGATCATCAATATTCTGAGATCAAGTTATAATTTAGAGAAATATATAAAACCTGTTGTCGTTTCGCAAGCTGCCATCTTACAACACGGTGAATAATATCCTTCCTAATGGGTACATCAAAAACGTCACCAGCCAAAACCATCAGTCCTTTGTCTTCATTTTCAAAATTTGTCACCGGGATCACCAGGTCCTGTAATTGCCCTGTGTCCATGTTTCAGTTACATCAACATGAGTTGATAATTTCATTTTCCTAATTGGTGATTATACAAAAATAAGAAAATTCCATGAATAACACAACAAATGCTGATGAAATAGTAATGGCTAGTTGAGTGAAGCAGCAATGATGTAAATAACTAAATATGGGTGGTTATTTGGCGTTTGTGTGTCTCAACATAAATGCTACTCGATTATTTCTAAGATTAATAATCTCAAGTTTACTTGTAATTCCCTAGTCAACATGACAAGCCACTTGTGTGGACCACTTGGAAATGGCTAGTTGAGTGAAGCAACAATGATGTGAATATGGGTGGTTATTTGGCATTTGTGTGTCTCAACATAAATGCTACTCGATTATTTCTAAGATTAATAATCTAAAGTTTACTTGTAATTCCCTAGTCAACATGACAAGCCACTTATGTGGACCATGATTATACACCTCGCATACGTGATGCGCGTGCATCACGCGCTGGATTTAGGGATGAAAAAGAATCGGAGCGCCACACGGTTTTTAAAACCAAGGACGATAGCATATACAAAAAGAACGATACAAATGGATAGCTTATTAACACCTTTGGCAACCTCTTCATTAAAACCACATTGATGTTATCATGGACAATAGAGCAATCTTAAATCAACTACAACCCAAGAAAACAATATCTTCCACCCACTGGACCACAGTTTAAAATGAATAAAACCCTAAGTTATATATAAGGAACATATAAAGCAGGGGCAGATAAAGTTTATTATTAATGTTTTGCATGGGTGATTGCTAATACCTTAAACACAGATGTTAGTAAAGAAAGAGCCATTAAAAATAACAAAAAAATTCAATGGAAGGTTCTTTTGGACTAGTGGTGGAGAGCAATGGCATACTATGTAAAATATTTCTCAACCGATCCATGGTGATGTCAGAATCCATGAACATATTATGGCCAATATCGTTATTCAAACAACATTTATTTACTAAAACTACTCACTACCATACATATACAAATATGAATAGTTCACCATCTTAGATTAAGGCCCTTCTACATGTGTTTACACTAACCTCTATTTTATGTGATGTGCAATCTTTTATCGTAGTCATAACAAAATAAATAAGTATATAATATATGGAACTTAGGTAACTAAAATATATAAATTTATGACAGTTTAAAGAGTGAATGAGCCATGAGGTTTAGGTGATTTTATCCAATTACCTATAGCACGTTCAGGAGTTAAAATTTGTTTCCTGGATAGTAGATCAGATGGGAATGAGCCTTCACTTGATTCTGAACTTAGCATAGAAGTACACAGCCCTCTAACGCCCATCAAAGAAAATCCCTCCTACATATAATGTAGAAAAAAACTTCTTTTTAAGAATTAATAAACTGAAATTAAAGAAAACTCTACAAAAAAATAAAATAACCGTTAAAGACAAAGCCTATAGAAGGATGATAAAACGATGTACCTTTCTAAGAATCGAACATTCCATAGAAGATTGGGTATCACTGATGTCATGATCATGGAAGGCTATATGCCGAATTACAAATAAATAAACCCCAAAAAATTAAGTTATCAACACAAAAAGACTTCACTAGTGAAATATGAATATCTTACCATTCGTAAGAATGTGAAAAGATCGACGCACAACGTCCAGATTATTATCACAATGAAGTTTATAACCCGAACCGACAGTGCGTAACAGCCTCCTGTAACACCACAAGGCCATACTAGTAGCAGAAAGCTAGAAAGAGTTATTGTAGTTTTAAAAACCTGTAAACAATGTATTAAAAAAAGGTGAGACCAAATATACAGATTATCTTTCTAAAATGATGATCAATTTGACCTCAAAATGAACCATGTTTTTCAAATATTCGTACAATGAATGATCAATTTGACCTTAAAATGAATCATAATTTTCATTAATTCGTACAATGAATGATCAATTTGACCTCAAAATGAACCATATTGGCATACCTAGCTAATCCGATAAATATCTGATACAATCAATAAGCTCCAAAAAAACTGAAAATCGGAACAAAAGCGCAAATACAAATCATACATTTAACTATTTTCACCAAGTGCGATTAACAAGAACAGCTATAAGAAATCAACTTACATCATCCGATAATTAGGGTTTTCGGTAACCAGAAAACTCGATATTACGATTCGAACTTGAGCAGTACTGATGCCAAATCGACGATGCGAGTATGTGATGTATGATGGAGATGCGATGTCGTCTAGGGTTACAACTTACAAGTCTGGTGAAGATGAATCATGATTTCACATTTCATGGGCTGCCAGTTTGCTTCTTGTGGGCTCCCAATTCAATAAAATTAGAAAGGCCCAAGTCTTATATAAATTATACGATACGATCCGGTCTGGTTTTAATAGTATGAATGAAAGGAAGGTTCGTGTCTTCAGGGATGCGGATTAACTTAATTATATTAAAAACGTTTGAACACAGATTCAGTTGTTAAACTCAAATGATTTAAAGGGGTTTTGATTATGAAAAAGATTGATACTAAAGACGTTAATTAAATTGTAGATTGAATTCAAATACTTTAAAAACAATTCCAACACAAAGGTAATTTCCTTGATTTGATTCGCTTACGATCGTTAACAATTATGGTGCAATGATCCTTTAATTTAAACGGTTTGTATCGATACTAGACATCGTGTCGTTCGGATATTCACTCTGTCTAATGTCTAACCAAGCGTAGTTCGTTGATTAGAGACAACCCGCTACTCTAAGTTCACGTCGTTCGGATCTTAGTGTGCAGGTTGCAATGATAGAAGTATCGATTAAAATCAAACACTCACGTCGTTCGGATTGTTCGGTTAGATTGAATGATTCTATAATGATTTTGGGTTCACAGACAAACACAAAACATTATTTGTTCATTGAATCAAAAATTAAAATCTAATTAGAGTTTTAAAAGGTGAATAACTTTATTAGAAAAATTAATAAGCTGATCCAATCTAATATATACCGGACAAGTACTACACAAGCCTACCGATACATTTCTATGAGATTGTTACCTTTGGAACAATTTACTCTGTAAGTGTTTAATATTCGAATCAGACTTGTAAAACTCGAAATTCAATTCGAATTTTCTTAAATTTGTGATTTTCGATTCGATTTGAATTCGAATTTTATACGTAATTTTTTTTATAATATATATGTAGTTTATATATAGGCATTTTAAATTGAATTATAGTTTTTTTATTAATTCGAATTGGAATTGGTTTATTTGAATTAGCTTCAAATATCATACTCAAAATTTTAATATTCGATTAACTCGATCGTATGGATGAAAATACATAATTATGGGCACCTATGGGATTTTCTTGTAATCTTGGATTATAATCCATGAACATCATGAGAATGCAACCTCTCATGCTATATATAGCTTTTTTTGTATCGTAGCATAATGTTGGGTTAAGCACAATTTGGATCTTTAATGAATTTATATTCCGGAAAAATCATCTAATACTTTTTAGAAATCTATATGTTACGTATACCATCGAAATTTGATAACTAGTCTATATACGAGTTACACTTAAAACAGATTAGGAAGAAGTAGAATAGACGAGGCCTTATATTTGACATAGTTTCTTTAAAATATATATTGTGTCTCTACTGTGAGAACATATCATCCTCCTACAGTACAACAACCAGAGCAGTTAGTTGTACTAGCGTGTGATGGGTATTAAGTAATATACCTCTCACAAAGGAAATCAAAGAGCCAAACCACAAGTCCCGGACTCGAAGGGCATTACGGCTCAAAGCCCCTGCCGCGGCTAGACCCCTGCCGCGGCTCAGGGTATTACGGCTTAGAGCCATTTCGGACCACGGGAGGTACTACGCAAGGATATGACAAGGAAATTACGGCCAAGTCTTTCTCAGATAAACGAGTGTTCCAAAGAGTTCAGCTAGAAGGAAAAGACAAGGACGAAACCAAAAGACAAACCCCAGCCGCGGCTCAAGGGGTATCGTGGCAAGGACCGTGTCGTGGCTCAAGAACTTGTGCAATTATTTGTGTTAGTCATCCAACGTTAAACGCAATCATCTACTCGTATTTACAATTAGAAATTATTTGAGAAACCATGAAATGAATGATTCCACAATGAAAGATAATAACTAAGATAAAACAAAAGTCGTACCCGTGTACCCGACTGAGTTAGATATACGAGTCAACTATGAAGACAAGGATGAATAGAGAAACCTGAGTCCAGGACATAAATGAATCATATATGAGTTGGGCGCAAAAAGGAAGGTCAGCTAAAAGAACAACGGAGTACAGAATCTGTACAGAAGGGCATATGTCAACTATGAAGACAAAAGGTGTTACACAACCCCTGAACTCTCTCAACACAAAAGGGGAAATAACGGTCACATAAGCAGAAGTAGAGAAGAATGTTTGACTGCAGGTAGCCTCTAATAGACATGCAGTCCAAACATTCCAACCATGGGGACCCTATAAATAGTCTCATCAAACTTTAAGATACACACACTTTCACAGACACCTACATTCGCAATACCAAACTTACTACTCTCTTCCTCTCTTTTTATCTTCCACAACGAATACTTATTCTCACACCGGAGGGTGGTCACGAGGAGAAATCTCCTTCTACTCGTGGCGAGGCTCACGGTGTTATTTGTTTTACAGATCACCTCTTCAAGACCAGAAGATCCTGTCCGTTTTTCCAAGCCTAAGTCCAGAAGTTCAGCTTAGCTTGTCCGTCCAGCACTGCTTCGAAGCTTGAGCCTCTAGGCGATAAGTTTTGTAGCAACAACGTGGATAAACTAACGTCTATAAAGTACCAAAGTCGGAGTAGTTAGTTGTATCGCCATGAATAAACTAATGAGTCTAAAGTTTCACCTGAATGGTGTATGTCAACGTGCCAAAATTATAATCGAGATTCATAGGTAACTATTACACTTGAATATATTTATGATAATTCATAAATAAAGACTCGATCTAAATATATCTAAAAATAAAAGTATAAAATCTTATCATGTAAATATAATAGTGTTCTTCTAGTATTATAAGTTTATTTAGACTGTGATTAAAAGGTTGAAATTTTAGTCGACAATGTTTAATGATGAGGATATAAAGTTAAGATGGGGTAGGATCGATGTTAGGTTTTCTAGAGTAGTGTTTATTATTATGGCATACATAACCTTTGTTAAGCCATGTTACCCTCATCTTGTGGAGCATAAATGTACGTGTAATTTCCAAAAGAGCTTTTCAAAACTATTATTAATTTTCTAATAAAACAATATAATATATTAAAATAAAAAATATATTAAATTATACAACTTAACTAGTGAACAAAACCCGAGTGCTGCGACGAGTATGTAAAAATTTGGAAGGCTCGGTTTCGACAACTTGTGCACTGGTATTCATCCCGTGAATAAATTCACGTCAAAACGCTGATAAAAATAACACATTTTTTGTTTATCTTATAATTTATACCTAATAAATAAGTAACATGTTGTGTCACATGTCATAACTTTATTAACCCCGCTAGTAGCTTATCATAATCATCCTTAAGGTATTCACGAGATTTGGGAAGGGGATCCCTAAGCGATTCTTTTGGCATTGACCAATGTTTGACTGCATGTAGCCTCTAATAGACATGCAGTCCAAACATTTCAACCATGAGGACCCTAAAAATAGTCTCATCAAACTTTAAGATACACACACTTTCACGGACACCTACATACGCAATACCAAACTTACTACTCTCTTTCTCTATTTTTATCTACCACAACGAATACTTATTCTCACACCGGAGGGTGGTCACGAGGAGAAATCTCCTTCTACTCGTGGCGAGGCTCACGGTGTTATTTGTTTTGCAGATCACCTCTTCAAGACCAAGAGATCATGTCCGTTCTTTCAAGCCCAAGTCCAGAAGTTCAGCTTAGCTTGTCCGTCCAGCACTGCTTAGAAGCTTGAGCCTCTAAGCGATAAGTTTTGTAGCAACATTTGGGGGCATCCCGTGGTCTAACAAAAAAAAAGCATAAAAGCAAAAGCACGATGGGCGAGGGAGAGGAAACTCCTCAAAATGACACTAGAAGTTCTGATATCATGGACCCGGATGGTAGCATCGTTACCATGGGGGAAGGAAGTAAGAACCAAAACAGTAGTCTCAACGATTCTGGAAAACAAACTAGTAACAAGGTAGTCGTCACGCCATAATTATTATGCCAAAACCGACAGTAGATTCTCGCTCTGTTAAAAGAGGAGGAGAAAGAGCGACAACTGAAAGAAATCCGAACCCGCCTAGAGTTCGGAGACGATGAGAATGACAACTCACCAAAGGAAAATGAAGAAAAGAAAGACAAGCCGCACAACACTGTGGTTGTGCGTCAAGGGACAACCAAGAGAAAGCTAGATCTCGAAGATGACTATAGCAAGCCATACAGACCGTCCACGGCACGGTCAAGATCCAAGTTCATCAACAAAATTGCAGAGTTCACTTTTCCCCCAAAACTAAAAATGCCATCAAACATGGGGAAATATGATGGTTTGGGTGATCCAGACGACCATCTCGCAATCAAGTCATAATGTGATTCTAGGAAGACCGGGTTTATGTGCACTCGGGGCAGTAATCTCCACCGTCCATGGAGCCATTAAATTTCCCACACCAACAAGTGTAGTAACCTTATACTCAACTAAAGAATGCAAAAGTGTAAAATTTACAACAGTTGTGGTCCCGGAAGTCATAAGCAAACAAGAAAGCGTAGCGCAAGAAGAGTGGCACTCAACCGAGAATTCCCGGAGCAGAAAATAACCGTGGGACGCCAGCTGGGGGAGAAAACAAAGAAGATGCTGAAGCAATTCTTACTCAGTAACCTAGACGTTTTCTCTTGGCATCCCTCAGACATGGAGGGGGTGCCAAGGGATACGGCGGAACATCATTTGAACACTTACAAGTCAAAGGAGCCAGTGGCACAAAAAAGACGACATCTGGGGCCAGAGAGAAATCAAGCAGTGTTGGCGGAGGTAGAGAAGCTTTTGTATACCGGCATAGTGCGGGAGGTGAAGTACCAAACATGGGTGGCCAACCCAGTCATGGTCAAGAAGGGAGATGGAACGTGGGGATGTGCATAGATTTCAAAGATCTCAACGACGCGTGCCCTAAAGACTGTTACTCGCTCCCAGAAATCGATTCCAAAGTAGATGCTCTTGCAGGTTTCCCACTAAAATGTTTTTTGGATGCTTATAAAGGTTATTGGCAAGTACATATGGCCAAAGAAGATGAAGACAAGACGACATTCTACACTAGCGTCGGGATATTTTGTTTCACCAAAATGCCTTTCGGCTTGAAGAACGTTGGAGCCACTTACCAGCGATTGATGGATGCCGCCTTTAGCGAACAAATCGGTAAAAATCTTGAAGTTTATGTAGACGACCTGGTGGTGAAAAGCAAGAACGAATATGGGTTGTTAGGCAACCTTGGCGAAACATTCAAAACTCTAAGAAGCGTCAACATGAAGCTGAACCCGAAGTAGTGTTCATTCGGGGTGGAGCGGGGTAAATTCTTGGGAGTAGTTGTCACTAAAGACAGATTTCAAGCAAACCCAGAAAAAGTGAAGGCGGTGCTGCAAATGACCTCACCAAGATCTATCAAAGACGTGCAAACGCTCAACGGACGTCTTGTCGCCTTAAACAGATTCTTGTCAAAGCACGCCGAAAGAACTTTACCATTCATGGTGACTCTAAGAAACTGCTTGGGTAAAAAGAATTTTGTATAGTCACAAGAGGTAGAAAAGGCGTTTGAAGAAATGAAAAAGTATTCGATCCAGTTGTCAACGCTCACAACTACGATCCCGTAAGAGAACCTGACAATTTAGCTATCCGCTATCCGTGCGGCCGTAAGCGCGGTCTTGATGACAGAACGAGGTGGTGTTCAAACCCCTATATATTTTATCAGCAGAGCATTAAAATATCCATAAACAAGGTACTCACCAATGGAGAAACTGGTGTTATCCCTAGTGCATGCCTCGAGGAGGTTGCGACGGTATTTCCAAGCTCACAACATTGAAGTACAAACGGAGCACCCAATACAACAAGTTCTGAGAAGACCGGAGATCTCGGGAAGGTTAGCAAAATGGACAATTGAGCTGGGAGCATTCGGCTTAAGTACAAGCCAAGGTCCGCAATGAAGGGTCAGGTAGTGGCCGATTTCTTGGTAGAAATACCAAATGAAGAAAACATGAACAAAGAAGTCGCACAAAGTAACCAGGAAGTTAAAGACGATAGCGTCTGGAGTCTCCATACAGATGGGGCATCAAACGATGAAGGCTCGGGAGCTGGTTTGATACTAGTGGGACCAGACCAGGTCGAGCTAACCTATGCACTGAGGTTGGACTTCAAAAGTTCCAACAATGAAGCAGAGTACGAAGCATTGCTCGCGAGCTTACGATTGGCTCAGAAGATGGGGGTACGAAAACTACACGTTCATGTGGACTCAATGCTCGTAGCAAACCAGATCAAAGGCTCATACGATGCTAAAGAAGAGTCAATGAAGCGATGTCTGGAGGAGGCCCAAGCCATAATCAAGTTGTTTGATGAATGTAAGGTCATACACATCCCAATAAGCAAAAACAAGAAAGCCGATGCTCTTTGTAAGTTGGCCTCAGTCACCTTCACACATCTAGCAAAAGAAGTCAGGGTAGAAGTGCTAGAATCCCCATCTATCGCAGACACAGAGGTCAGCACAATCACGAGAGAGGAGAACCCAACCTGGATGACTCCCATCATCATGTTTCTCACAAATGGGATGCTCCCGAACGATATAGCCGAAGCAAGAAAGCTAAGAACGAAGGCGTTGCAATACGAGCTGGAATAGGGATATCTATACCGAAGGTCCTACCTAGGACCTCTGCTGAGGTGCCTCGATGAAGAAGAAGCTAACTATGTAATCCGGGAAATCCACTTCAGCATATGCGGAATACATGCAGGCCCAAGAATGGTCGTAGCAAAGGCAATAGGAGCAGGGAACTATTGACCGGGTATGCACAAAAGTGCCATCGAAGAAATTCATAAATGTGAGAGTTGCCAAAAGCATGCCCCAATGTGCCACCGACCGCTGAACGAGATGGTCCCTGTCACAGCAGCATGACCCTTTCAAAAATAGGCAATTGACATAGTCGGGCCGTTCCCAAAAGCCCCAGGAAAGATAAAATTCTTGATAGTGGCAACTGACTACTTCACTTAGTGGGTGGAAGCAAAAGCTCTCGCATCCATCACTGGCATACAAATGAAGAAATTTATTTGGGAATGCATTATCTGTCGGTTTGGTCTTCCGATGTTTATAGTGACAAACAATGGAAAACAATTTGCGAATAACCCATTCAAACAATGGTGCACGGATATGAAGATACAACAAATTTTTTTACTTCAGTGGCACATCCACAAGGAAACGGTCAGGTGGGCGAGCTAATCTGAGCATTGTGGAGGGCATAAAGACACGCTTAGGAGATGAAGGAAGAAAATGGCTGGAAGAGCTACTACATGTGCTATGGGCGCATCGGACAATGCCAAAGACAAGTAACGGGGAAAGCCCATTTAGTTTAACGTACGGCACCGAGGCAGTATACCAGCAGAGATAATCATGCCAACACGTCGCATCCTCAAGGTCAATGAAATAGACAATGATTTGGATTTACGGTTGAACCTAAACCTCGTAGAAGAATAAAGAGTGATAGCCGCAATCCGTGAAGCGAAGTACAAGAGAGAAGTTGAAAGATACTACAACTCCAGGGTGCAAAAAAGGCTATTCAAGGAAGGATAATATGTGCTCCGAGGCAACGAAGCTAGTAAGGCGAAAGATCAAGAAAAGTTGGGGCCACGCTGGGAAGGTCCCTACCAAGTCAAGGAGGTAGGAAGAAACAGTTCTTACAAGTTGGCTCGTTTGGATGGAAGTGAGGTACCACGAACGTGGAATGGAGCCCAACTCGGAAATGTTACATGTAAGAAATATGTAAGCAATTATTATAATCAATTTTGAAAAAAGGTGTACGCGAACACCAGAGATTACATTCACAACCTGTTGTCTTTATTTTTTAAGAAATCATGATACTCAAACTATTGTAATCTAAGTCTTCCAGCCGTGACTGGACAGACGAGTCACCTGACCAAGTTCGGGTGGAAAAATATTCTAAGTCTTCCAGCCGTGACTGGAGGGACGAGTCACCTGACCAAATTCGGGTTGAAAATTATTCTAAGTCTTTCAGCCGCGACTGGACAAACGAATCACCTGACCAAGTTTGGGTGGAAAAATATTCTAAGTCTTCCAGCCGTGACTGGACAGACGAGTCACATAACCAAGTTCGGGTTAAAAAATATTCTAAGTCTTCCAGCCGTGACTGGACAGACGAGTCACCTGACCAAGTTCGGGTGGAAAAATATTCTAAGTCTTCCGGCCGCGGCTGGACAGACGAATCACCTAACCAAGTTCGGGTTGAAAAATATTCTAAGTCTTTCGGCCGCGGCTGGACAGACGAATCACCTGACCAAGTTCGGGTTGAAAAATATTCTAAGTCTTCCAGCCGCGACTGGACAGACGAGTCACCTGACCAAGTTCGGGTTGAAAAATAATTTAAGTAAATTCTCAACTACGGGAAACAAAGGAAGGTCTTAAAAACAAACAAAACTAAGTTGCATAAACGGAAAGGTCCACTTAAGGGTTACAAAGATAAACATCCACGCAGGGACAACATAAACTAAAGATAAACGTCCACGTAGAGACAACATAAACTAAAGATAAACGTCCACACATGGACAACAGAAACTAAAGATAAACGTCCACGCAGGGACGACAGAAACTAAAGATAAAGTCCACGTGGGAACGGTACATAAAGACAAGGAATACAACACAACCATCACTTAGGAGGAGCAAGGAAGGCTTGGATATCAGCAAGCGTAGAACCAACCATGCTGGCTATAGAAGCAGACATCGGAAACTGGCAATTATCAAACTTATCTAAAAGCTCACGAAGCTGATCAAGAGCATCCACATGAAACTGACTAGAGTCTTGAGCCCTTTTCCCTTTCTTGCCTAGTCCCACACCGTCTCTCAAACCCCCATTGTACCTGACCTTATCAGCCAACGAATTGAGATCTCCTAACATGTCTAGGAACTCATCACTGTTGCGAACTTTCTCAAAGGCCTGTCGCATGCCTGTAGAAATAAGACAAGACCTCTCACTCTCCAACCGAGAAATCTCATCTCGAAGAGCAGAGATTTGAGAGGTAAAGACAGTTCGCTCACTATTAAAGCCACCCCTTAGTGACTGGTTTTCGGCCTCCAACTCCAAATGTCTCTCCTTGGCACGAGACAAATCTCTTTTTAGATCACGATTGGCTCGTACACTCTCAAGCCAACACTCATTAGTACTAGCATAGGAGTTGAGAAGATAAACAGCAGAAGAGAAACCAACATCAGTAACCTCCTTGCTCGACATTTTCTTATAGCGAGCACGATCAGCAGGAGTGCGCACAGAATACATAAACTCACGACAATGCTCAGATGAGTCGACCAAGGTACCATTGTGAAAACTTCAGTTAAGAACAAAAGGGGCACTCAAGTCAACATTCGAACCAGACAAGCATTTAGAGTGATTCAAATCAATTGACGGGTTTGACCCGTCTTCAGAACTATAATCTTGATCTGTCTAGAAAGAGGGGTTACCATCAGGAGAAACCGACGACCCATGACTTGTCACAACTTCCTCAGCAGACGCACCACCAGCAGTGACTTTCCTCTTGCTGGGTCATCTCGACTCCGACTCTAGAGGGGGAATAATGAAGTGTGCAGTTTTTTCTAGAATGGTCTTATGGCCCGCGTTAATAGGCACCACCTCCTCTTCAAAAGGTTCGGTTGTGGTCAACTTCATGCGTTCAAACAAATCCATTCCTACAAACACAAGCGTTAATATTAGTAAGATACTAAAACTACAAAAGTAAATTTAAAATAAAATTACTCACGTTCCCCATTATAACGAAGTACGGGACGGACAGTCGGATCACCCCAGTTACGACTAATCCCAACATTACAAGAAAATGCTCGGAAAAGGGGCGCAAAGGGACGGCCAGTAGATTATCATAATCATCCTTAAGGTATTCACGATATTTGGGAAGGGGATCCCTAAGCGATTCTTTTGGCATTGACCAATGCATCTCAAACGGAACTGCGCGGGCGGAGATAAAGAAAAAAATGATCCTTCCATCTTTTTAAACTAGTGGGAACACGAAGGGTATGACTAGGATGGGGAGCTTTCCGTTTCTCAAAAGTAACCCAATCGCCCACCCGGGTTGGTTTGTAAAATGCTCTAAATAGGTGAATATCCGTCTCGATTTGAAGGGCGTGATAAGAGATGTCAAAGTGATATACTCTAATCAATCCTAAGGGAATGATTTGAGATAAGTGAATCTCATAATAACTCAACACCGATTCAAGAAGTACGCTAACGGGTATGCGAAAGTTTGAAAACGAAAAGAAAGTGGTGTATAAGGAGATCATCCCGGGAGGGGTATCACGAACCGTCGCTCCTAACGAAGGAACAATAGGACCTAGGGAGGGATCAATACCATATTTCTTGACAAATGTATCTAAAAACTTAGTAATAATAACGGACGTTTGAATGTCCATATCATTGCGACACTCCATAATAAAAAGAAAACAAAAGAGGAGGAACTAACCCGCGAAATCGTGACAAACAAAAAGGCCCGACGAGAAAGAATAAAAGAAGGGGCACAAGACTCTTGCTTAAACAAAGCATGACCCAGTGACGGGGCGCTTGAGCCTCGACACGGCTTGAGGAGCGGCACGGCTGGGACTCGGCAGTAGTAGTTGGAAATGATGGATCAACTTCAAAATTTTGGGGTAGGATCAAATGAAGGTGGAAGCCTTTATATAGGGAAAAAGTTAGCGGGAGAAGGGAAAATTTAAAAATTCGAAAACAAGAGGGGAAGTAGGCTGTTGTGAAGCAAACCTATGATGGGACAAGAGATGGTCACACTTATGGCCTAGAGCACCGGCCTACAAAAACACCTAGGGAATCCATGACAGGTCTAAGAACGCGTAGAATGGGGGACAAAATTAATCTAATATCATGGTTAAACACCATAATATTAGACTGGGGGACTTGATGGGTATTAAGTAATATACCTCTCACAAAGGAAATCAAAGAGCTAAACCACAAGTCCCGGACTCGAAGGGCATTACGGCTCAAAGCCCCTGCCGCGGCTCAGGGTATTACGGCTTAAAGCCATTTCGGACCACGGGAGGTACTACGCAAGGATATGACAAGGAAATTACGGCCAAGTCTTTCTCAGATAAACGAGTGTTCCAAAGAGTTCAACTAGAAGGAAAAGACAAGGACGAAGCCAAAAGACAAACCCCAGCCACGACTTAAAGGGTATCGCGGCCAAGACCGTGTCGTGGCTCAAGAACTTAAGCAATTATTTGTGTTAGTCATCCAACGTTAAACGCAATCATCTACTCGTATCTACACTTAGAAATTATTTGAGAAACCATGAAATAAATGATTCTATAATGAAAGATAATAAGTAAGATAAAACAAAAGTCGTACCCGTGTACCCGACTGAGTTAGATATACGAGTCAACTATAAAGACAAGGATGAATAGAGAAACCTGAGTCCAGGACATAAATGAATCATATATGAGTTGGGCGCAAAAAGGAAGGTCAGCTAAAAGAACAACGGAGTACAGAATCTGTACAGAAGGGCATATGTCAACTATGAAGACAAAAGGTGTTACATAACCCTTGAACTCTCTCAACACAAAAGGGGAAATAACGGTCACATAAGCAGAAACAGAGAAGAATGTTTGACTGCAGGTAGCCTCTAATAGACATGCAGTCCAAACATTCCAACCATGGGGACCCTATAAATAGTCTCATCAAACTTTAAGATACACACACTTTCACAGACACCTACATTCGCAATACCAAACTTACTACTCTCTTCCTCTCTTTTTATCTTCCACAACGAATACTTATTCTCACACCGGAGGGTGGTCACGAGGAGAAATCTCCTTCTACTCGTGGCGAGGCTCACGGTGTTATTTGTTTTACAGATCACCTCTTCAAGACCAGAAGATCCTGTCCGTTTTTCCAAGCCTAAGTCCAGAAGTTCAGCTTAGCTTGTCCGTCCAGCACTGCTTCGAAGCTTGAGCCTCTAGGCGATAAGTTTTGTAGCAACAACGTGGATAAACTAACGTCTATAAAGTACCAAAGTCGGAGTAGTTAGTTGTATCGCCATGAATAAACTAATGAGTCTAAAGTTTCACCTGAATGGTGTATGTCAACGTGCCAAAATTATAATCGAGATTCATAGGTAACTATTACACTTGAATATATTTATGATAATTCATAAATAAAGACTCGATCTAAATATATCTAAAAATAAAAGTATAAAATCTTATCATGTAAATATAATAGTGTTCTTCTAGTATTATAAGTTTATTTAGACTGTGATTAAAATGTTGAAATTTTAGTCGACAATGTTTAATGATGAGGATATAAAGTTAAGATGGGGTAGGATCGATGTTAGGTTTTCTAGAGTAGTGTTTATTATTATGGCATACATAACATTTGTTAAGCCATGTTACCCTCATCTTGTGGAGCATAAATGTACGTGTAATTTCCAAAAGAGCTTTTCAAAACTATTATTAATTTTCTAATAAAACAATATAATAAATATTAAAATAAAAAATATATTAAATTATACAACTTAACTAGTGAACAAAACCCGAGTGCTGCGACGAGTATGTAAAAATTTGGAAGGCTCGGTTTCGACAACTCGTGCACTGGTATTCATCCCGTGAAAAAAATTCACGTCAAAACGCTGATAAAAATAACACATTTTTTGTTCATCTTATAATTTATACATAATAAATAAGTAACATGTTGTGTCACATGTCATAACTTTATTAATGTGGGATTCTTTTTCCTGATTATTTTTTTATTCATCACTAACTTTTTAACATTTTTACTAACTATTTAATATTTTCTTTATTAATTCCTAAATCTTCATTACCGTTTAATAATAAATAAGTAACTTGTTGTGTCACATGTCATAACTTTATTACACTGAGATTTTTTTTCCTGATTATTTTTTATTCATCACTAACTATTTAACATTTTTTACTAACTATTTAATATTTCCTTTATTAATTCCTAAACTAGTTTAGAATCCCGTGTAATCACGGGCTGAATAAATGTAATGTTATATACTTAGTAATAAAAAAATTATGTTTTTAAACCCGTGTATTACACAAGTTGAATAAAATTTTACGTGACAGTTGTAAATTATGTTAAGTTAATTTTTAAAACATTTTTTTAACTGAGTATTAATTTTTTTTATGTAACTGATAAATGTTAATTCATATTAAACTTTAGAAACCCGGTGTATTACACGTGTTAAATAAATGCAATGTTATATATACTTAGTAATAAAAATTTACATATTAAATATTCATGGAAATGGTTTAATAAAAAAAATTATAGAAGTCATTATTATTTAATAGGATAGAGAAAAAATAGTTAAAGAAATTTGTATAATTAATAGGAGAGAGACGTGAAAAAAAGTTTGAGAATGAGAGAGTGACAAATGACACATCAAAACCTTTATTTATTATATAGTATAGATCTTCATTACCGTTCTTTTATAATTCCTAATCTTCATTTTAGTTAATATTTCATTTATTTTACATGTGCAAAACACATGTTTCTAACTTGTATTTTAAGTGCATTTATAAAATCTATATTACTAAAAATAACATATTATTTGGAACAAAGCGTAAAATCCACATTCTCTTTTTGTTCCCCTTCAAAACTAAAGTATAAAGTTCATGGAAAATTAGAAACAAAAGATTATATCAATATGTATTTATAATTTGTTATTAATTATAAAAAGTTAAGATATTATATTATGGATTACATGTGTTTATTAATAAAATTAACTATAATTTATTATATATATTTACATTATACTAAAATATATATAGCTTATTAAAATAAATAATTTATCTATGAAATATTACTATAAAAAGTAGAACCCACCTTAAGAATGTAAGGATAAATGCATTGTTGGTTTTGTCCTTAAAAACAAACATAAGGACTTGTGGCAAATATGTTTTTGAGGACAATATGATTCGTGGACATAATAAAGAAACAGATTCACTAAAAATGCAAAAATATTTGCTTATAAAAGTAATTTAATATAAAGTTATAAACACAATATCACTTTCTAATAACGTAGAAAAGAAAAATCAAAATGGAACATGATGTTTAAGACTAGCACCGAAAGCCTTTCTTGCACTTGAGCACACCTGCATTGGCCGTGATTGAGCACACAATGGAAGATGATCTTGCACTCAGGCTCGACGCCCTCGCGTAATTCTTGGACTTTCCTGCACCAGAGGGCGTGAAATAGGCACCGTTTAACATGAGATCTCCTTCTGAACGCCAATTCCATCTTTTCCACTCATCCTCTGATGCCTCCTCTCTTTTTGTCACCTAAAAACACAAGGAAAGAAATGTAATTAAATACGAATAGAATAATCTCTATATACATTTCTCAACTCTCACTTCTTTGCTTTCATGAGAATCAGGAGCTAGGAATCTATTCCCTTGGCTATTGATGGTTGGTGAAGCACTTCCTCCTATCGCATACATTTCCCAATGAGTGTAGTCATTATTCACCACATGGAAATATCCATGCCTACATCTACATTTATCAAAAACAAATTTAGTATATAGTTATTCAACAACCATTTTATAAAGTTTAGTAACAAACATCAAAATTAGACACGCCCCGTGTAATTCTTTCATCTAAATAGGTAAAACAAGTTGCTTGGTTGTAAATCGACTATAATCAAGTTATAAACCGATAGAAAATGGTTGGTGTATTGATATTATAAATGATATGTTTTTTTGTCTCTTTAATTCTAATCTTTGATGGTTAGGGGTTAACGCGTTATTTTATAACCAATCAGAACGTACACGACCCATTTATTAAATGAGTTTGGTGGGTTACTCATTTACAACCAGAACCCATTTAGAGCCATTATATTTGTGTTGAATTTGTATCGTGTCATACATTTTTGCCTAGATAAGAATGTAAATCGTTAACTAGACATACCTTGGCATCCTTTGTACAAGGCCTTCACCAAAGTGGTTAAATGCAATCGTGACTTGCATATTTCTGTCTTGAATATGGACCATACTGACCCCCCCGTAGTTCGGTCATTATCTGAATGAACAATGAAAACTGAAAACATGAACACAAGTGTAATACAAAGTAGGTTATCCAAGTGTACCTATGAACATGTTGTACTACAAGCTTAGGATCTTGTACATCTGAAGATAAAGTGGAAATAGGGGCAAGAAGAGCAAGAATGAGAAGAAGAAAGATTGTCAACCCCATGTTTTCTTCCCTCTTGACTTCTTGAGTGATCCAAAGGAGGAGAAAAGTGTGTCAAAGGTGAGTGGGGAATGAGAATATTAATACTGATTCTTGAGTGTGCATGCAAAGGCACATGCACTCTCACCTATGCAATCATAGCCCATTCAAGATAGAAATCTAAAAAATCCAAAAAAAGTGCAAAAATTTATATGTTTAGTATATATATTTTCATGAGGACCGGTATGGACAAGGATATGATCATATCTATTTTGTATCTAGATAACTATACTTTTTTTTATAATTGTTTTAGTTGTGACACACTTATGTTGCATCTTTAATTATTTGATTGGTATTCTAAAGATAATAAAGTTTAACGCAATCTTTTCATGAACATGTGTGTGTTTTTGTTTTGATCTATAAATTAATGGACCCTTAATGTATAATTAGTAAGATAAGTTAACAATTTATTTAAATTTTAAATGTTAATTGATTGAAAACAAAAAAAACAAAAAAAAATGACATATATATGGACTTTAATACATAGTTAAATTTAAATAAAAAACTAAAATAACATTACGTGAATACGTGGTATAAAATTGATAGTGAAGTAAAATAATCGCAAATCAACTCTTTAATTATTATTTGGCATTATTGGAAGTGATAGAAAAAAGGAAGGACACATTAAAACCCTAATACCTAATTAGAATTATAGAATAACTATAAAAATCATAGAATAACTATAAAAATCATAGAATATTTCAATAAATATATTTTAAATTCGTAAACATGATTATACCTCTATTTGTTTGTATGAATTATATGTGTTTGGATTTCGTTGTGTATGTTTTTTTTGTTGTTTATTTATTTTTTTATGAGTACTGAGAATGTGTGTTTTATTAAAGTTCTGTTCATAGATTATACACTAGCATTTATATTATGGTACTTTAACTTATAGATTATGTGTTTGTTTGTGATCATGTTCTTAGATTATGGTAGTTAATTTAAGATATTTTATGTTAGTAGATTAAGGTAGTTCAATTTTGCTGATATTTATTCTTTATAACATTAAACGACCTATCTCTTCATCGTCACTTACCCACCTCTTTTATATATAGTACATCATCTAATTTTTTTACATTTACTTGTATTATATATATGCACATACACCCACACATATATACGCTATACAAGTCTTTATAGAGACTGAATTGACAGTCAAATAATTCACGAATTCATTCAATGTTTAAAGCATGATTCGGGCTAGGGACAACAACGACTAACTCAACCAAGGGATGCTTAAACTTTTGGCGTCACCCTGTGACCAAGAACAATCAGCACGACTCTGATGGTTCTACCCTTTTAGTCATAAACGAGCCTAAAACTACATGATTTTGTGCTTATGCATGCAACAAACAAGATACACCTTTGTTTTCTCATTTCAACAAAATTGGACACCAACGTTGAATCGCGGTAATGTTGTCTTCACACACGAGATTGTATACCCACCAAAAAGGTACACATATTAAAACAAAATAACAATGTACAACCATTTTTGCATAAGGTACAACCCACATTCTACTTGCCATATGTTATATGTGTTTGATTCTTGCTTCTTTAATGGTCACATCCAATAGAATTGAGAGTCCAATATCACATTACATGAAGTTTCAAAGCATTACGATACATATATACATATGAATTGTTACAACTTAGCAAAACCCTATTGTCCTTTCAACCTATGTACTTGTTAGTCTTGCTATCTTTCGTTTCATGATCTATGATAATTATTTTTGAAGAAGCATGATCCATTATATATTTAAGAACATAAAAATATTCTTAGAGAATCAATTTCAAAACATAATTAAAAAAATACACTTAATGGTCACGTATTGTTTTCTCTATTTTTTATAATAAAATATAAAAATATAAATAATTTTTTATGACTATAAAAAGTACATTTATATTCTTCATCAACGTTGTGTTTCTCAGTTTTTAAAAAAAGAGTGAAAAGAAGTGGAAAAAATTTATGTTATTAAGTTTTTTAATGAAATAAACGAAAAAAACAGAAAAAAGATTTTGTATTTCTAATTTTTTTTTATGAAATGAAGTGGAAAAAATAAAATTTTCTTCTAAAATATTATTTTCCTTAAAATTATGAAATACGAAATTATATTATATGTTTTTGTTATCGTTACATGTTTATATCATAGCAATATAAATATTGGGGATTGCTTTTATAATTATCGAAGTATTTATTTACTCCAAAAGGAATACGTTTGAGCCCCTCGTCGATCGAAAGTGAATCGACCGCTCGCAATCGCCGATCATCTCCAAACACAAATTTCTGTCTCCTGATTGCTTCATCATAACCGTCTCTCAATCTACTCTGCACACTGGTTTGCTCTTTCATCTTTTTCATATATAACCGCTTTGATATCAGTTGTAATTTATCGAATTTTATGTTCATAGATTGATGCCTTTTGATATGCATTATATCTGAATTCGTTCACTTACGAAGACTGGACTTCTTTTTATTCAAATTGATAACTTCGCGAACCTAGAGATTTAATATCTGATGGAACATGATGTTGAATTTGCTTTTATACCAAGTATACTGAAACCCTAATTTAGCAATTTGTGCTTTTCGTGAAGTGATAATCACCTTGATTATACTTGACTGTAATGTTTCTGTATTCAATTTGATTTGAACTTGTAAAATTTTGAGAGAAATTGGAGGCACTGAAGTTTATGAAAAGTATCACTGGTATTACTTTGATAGTAACTTAAATCCTACATCATTACAAGTGTAAAGTGTTCATGTGAATGTGTTTCAAAACATGAGCACTGAATGCTTGCTGTTTGTGTGGCTGTGGCTTAGCTTGTTATCTTCTGGTTATCAATATGATAGTAGAGACAGAAATAGAAGGTACCCTGAATCCGTGGCTCTGTGACTTGTTCTTAGATGAAATTTGTTTAGTTATTTAGTTTGATATGAATATGTAGCAATTCTTTGTTTTATTCAGTTAACTGTCTAAATGTTTTGTTCTAATGTTTAAGTGGCAATAAATCCTCTGGCATTTTACTTGAACTACTAACCCTCTATATGTTGCAGCCATCTTTTTTATGCATTTTTTTTAATCAGAATTAATCTTTTACTGGATGAGAAAACGGACATGAAGTAGGAAATCATTCCTTTGGCAGGTTATGTAGTCAAATTCTTCTGGCATATTAGGATTGTGTTGCTTTTTTTTATCATATGGGAGGGATTTGGATGATACTATTGTTTTGATTCAGTGACCGCAAACTTAAGGTATTTTTTAGAAAATTTCTTGTATATTATGGATTACTGGTATTTGTATCCTTTCAGACTAATGGTTATTGCTTTTATTCAGAACCAGGAAATGCCTCGCAAAGTAACATATGGAGTCGATTTCGATGACAACTATGATATTTATGATGATTACGACGAGGACAACCATGATCATAGTTATGGCAATGGCATAGATGATCATGGCACTGGTAATTGATCTCTGACCTTCAGTTTTCTCTTTATCTTACTTATGGCCATGTGATTCCACATTACTTTTATCATCTCGTTTTTTGAGGTGATTAAGGGAAACTCAATTCACATACTATTTAAGTAACCTATGTAAATCATACTTGCAATGTTGTTGATCTATCAGTAGTCTTACGGTGACTATGAGTTCTGACAGTTGTTCTCAGTGAAAGGCTTCTTATTTCTTGATAAACACTTAAACATCTGTAAACTAGTAATTGTATCTGACTCTTTGTGTTCTGTATATTGCTTTTTATGTTGCGTTTAAAAGAAATAATTTTTATGTTGCTTGACACTTTATGATACCCTTTTTTATAGCTTGGGACTCTGTTGAAGTAAAACACGAAATTAAACAAGAAATCATCCGGAAAAATGTTTGGCGCTGCCCCATATGTACATATGATAACGAGGAATATATGTCATCATGTGATATATGTGGTGTCCTTCGCAACCCTTTGATCAGAAGTAATATCAATGGCCAATCAAGTACAGGTATGCATATGCACTTTTAATGTTTTTTGTGCTTTCATATTTGAAGTACCTTACAAAGTAAACTGAAATCTAGAAAGAGAAACTAGAGAGAAAGTAATGTGCACTATGTAATGACTAAAACTCAAGTACAGTACATCACGTGATATTTATAGATTAATACAAGTCAACATAATACATGTATTAGTAAAACTCTACAATGGTGGCTAATTGTTATAAGAGAAAATGGTTATTGTGGTTAACTGCTATAATAGAAACTATGATGTGACATATCTGACAAATTGTATTATTTGGGTTCCTCACTCACTATGGGTTGTTGACTAGTTAATATTTGACAAATTGACCATCTTATTCTTGACATTTCTGTCTGCTATATATGCACCGGTATGTGCTGAAGAATTATTTGAAATTCAGGGAGCGTACATACCTTTGGGAATTAGGACCATTTCTAATTTTAGGTTTCTGCTTCATAGATTAGATTTTTTTAATGCAGTTGGTGGCATGCGCATGAATTCTGGAGCATCGGTGATGGCAAAGTCTCTTTTTGCATCATTGTCAAACTTTCAACCATATAAAGATGCCTTTTCTACCGAAGATGACAAATTTTCCCACTTGCGCGGAAGTGTTCAAGGGCAATTTCATGATTTACACAACACCTTTATATCTGAAAAACATTACAAGGCTAACATAGGTTTGCACATGCTCTTGACATAAATCGCCATCTACAAGACTATTATTCCTAAACCATTTTTTTTTCATAATGACTAACTTACTTTAGTGATCCCTGGACTCTCCTGTTTTGACTACTTCAGCCCCTTTCAAGTTTGATATCCCATCTCCGGATGATGTGGTTTCTCTGGGAATGAGATCTTACAAAATAGGTTCCAAAGGTACTCTGTTTGTAATAATATCTTTGACACACTATTTATTTTAAAGATAAATAATATTTTTGGATAAGAAGTATTTTGGGTCAATCCAACCCGTTCAATCCGCCCATTTCTCCACCATCAGTTCTTGTAACACATATGCCTCTACAACGCTTCAAGTTTCTTAGTTTGTGGTCTAGTCCTCCACTCTTTTTTCCCTGGAATAGAAAGATAGTAGAAGCTTTGATCTAATCTAAGGATGAAACACTGCTTGTTTAAGATTAAGGTTTGTTTGTTTGATTGATGTTTTAGAAGAAAATACTATTTCCATCTAAGGACACTCACATATACAATATTAACATATAGATGTATCATGTCTAAGTACTGGCATGTGTTTCATGAGTCTTATACTAAAAAGGTAAGATACAAAATTAGCTAAAATTTAGAAAAATCAACAATTAACAAAATCAGAGCCTTTATTGGAGAATTTCGGGTCCGACAGTTGGGTTTATTTTACTACTGTTATGCTTAAATATACCTTAAATTATGATCCGGCTCGTCATAATATGTTCATGATCATATATGCAAACCATTCTAGCTATAAATTTGTTGTTGGTTTATTTTATTTTATTACTGTTATGCTTAAATATACCTTAAATTTTCTAGTTGAAACCTGACATGTTCTATTCATGTCTAAGTACTGACATGTGTTTCATGAGTCTTATACTAAAAAGGAAAAATACAAAATTAGCTAAAATTTAGAAAAATCAACAATTAACAAAATCAGAGCCTTTATTGGAGAATTTCGGGTCCGACAGTTGGGCCAAACCGCCATAGGAGGTTTGCCACATGATCCGGCTCGTCATAATATGTTCATGATCATATATGCAAACCATTCTAGCTATAAATTTGTTGTTGGTTTATTTGATTTTATTACTGTTATGCTTAAATATACCTTAAATTTTCTAGTTGAAACCTGACATGTTCTATTCTTTTCTAATTAAATAGTTGCACCCAACTTGAACAAACCATCAACTTCTAATGCTCCTTCCAGCAAAGCGATGACCAATGCCAACTCTAGTTCAAGTGCTAAACCTTCCACCATGTCAGCGCCATTGAATTCAAAGGTTGAATATGGTTATGTGGAGGAGAACAAGCATGCTTCCATAGTTGAGAAACAAGCAGTTAAGCTTTCCAGTGAATTGAACAGTATGGCCGTGATTGGCAAAGCTGGAAATTCCAAAATTCATGACAAGGAAAAGATAGTACCTCATGTAGAATATAGACCTGAGAAGTGGATGTTACTTGACCAAACTGATCGTTTGACTCAGCTGAATCTGGCTATTGTAAGTTTGCTATGTTATGATTTTGACAATCATTTATTAAGTGTAATTTCAAGTTGGTGACAATATTTATTTGATATTTGCAGGTTGGCCATGTGGATTCTGGAAAGTCAACACTCTCAGGAAGGCTGCTACACCTTTTGGGTCAAATATCTCAGAAACAAATGCACAAATATGAAAAGGAGGCTAAGTTACAGGTATTTTTGGTTTGTGTGTTTATGGGGTCAGGTGGGCTGGGCTAGATAACGGGTCAAAGCAGGTTCGGGTTGAAACATGTCAATATACATACATGTTTAATAGGCTGGGGTGGATTAGGTTGACCCGAACACTTTTTTTTGCTTATAATTTAGTTTCTTCATATAAAGAAATGTGATATTTATTCTTACATCAATAACCTAAATCTTGAATTTTTACCCTTTTGACCTGTTTGGCCCATTTGACCATTCCTCTTTTATCTACTTTTCGTTTGACCCATTTGGGATTAACTAAATGGGTTAAAATTTTCACCTCTGGTTTGTTCTGCTGAACTTGGATTACTGGATTTATGACTTAGTTTTTATTTGAATTAAGGGGAAAGGTTCTTTTGCTTATGCATGGGCATTAGACGAAAGCACTGAAGAAAGAGATAGGGGAATAACTATGACAGTAGCAGTTGCATATTTTAATTCCAATAAATACCATGTTGTGATACTTGATTCCCCGGGCCATAAAGATTTTGTTCCAAACATGATTTCTGGCGCAACACAAGCAGATGCAGCAATTCTTGTTATTGATGCATCACTTGGTGCATTTGAAGCGGGCATCGATAGTGCAGGTGGTCAAACACGGGAGCACGCACAGCTAATTAGAAGTTTTGGGGTTGACCAAATAATTGTGGCTATTAATAAAATGGATGCTGTTCAATACTCAAAGGATCGTTTTGATACTATTAAATTACAACTTGGAACATTTCTTCGATCTTGTAATTTTAGAGATTCTTCTGTGTCATGGATCCCGTTGAGTGCCATGGAAAATCAAAATTTGCTGGGACCTGTTTCTGATGCACGATTTTCCTGGTTCGTTCCTTTGTTTTTTTATATGATTGTAATGTGTTTTTTATAGGTTTTTATAGATTTGGCAGTTTTGACCCATTTATCTATAACTGGGCTGGTTTGGGTTATATTTTATTTGTAACTGGTGACAACTGGTACAATAAAAATTACTAAGAAATAGTGTAACTTATGCAATCATATTTGGTACACTAGTTGTTTATGAAATAGAAGGAATTTGTGGGACAAAAGGTGTTGTGGGTCGACCCAATCTGAACCAAAGGAAACTCGTTTAACCCGGATATTTGTGACGCGTCAGTTCTTTTACTTCGGGTTATATTTTTTTCTTTAAGGGTTCAAATAGATATTTAAAAAAATAGCTAATAGGAAATCCGTCTAAAGTCACTCATTGTTTCTTAATGGATAAAACCCATCACATCATTTTATTCTTAGATTATTATTATCGAAGTCGTATACTTTTTGTAATCATATTTGACACTCATTATTTTCTTTCAAAAACTCAAGTTGTTTTGGACAAAAAGTAACCCCAGCTCATACAAAAGTACTTGTTTTGAGTCACCAACCTACCCATTTTGCCATTTCTAGTCTTTCTTTATTTAGTTCACCCAAATAGTTTGCCATTAATGCTATCTTTTAAGCAATATTGAATGCCGAATTTGGAAATAATGGAGATTAAGAAACTACTGGTTAAATCATCAATATTTGGTTGTTATATTACAGGTACAAGGGGCCTAGTTTGTTGGAAGCTATAGATGCTTTTCAACCTCCTGCTAGAGAATACTCTAAGCCTCTATTAATGCCAATATGTGATGTCATTAAACTTCCATCTCAAGGTCAGGTATCTGCATGTGGGAAATTAGAGGCTGGTGCTCTTCGTAACGGAAGCAAGGTACATTCACTACTTATTTAATGGATAAATTTATCACAGAAAAATATGAAAAGCAGGTCTAATTGCATTGAATGGTAACAAAAGGTTTCTGTTATAGGTGAAGTAGTTTTTTTTCCTATCCTATAAAGATACAAACTTGTATGTTTTTGTTTTATTTTTCGCAAGTATTGAATTGGACTTAGATGTGTAAATTAACTAATGCTATTCCACTTTTGTAGGTTCTTGTTCTGCCTTCAAGAGACGTTGTAACAGTGCGATCACTGGAACGTGATTCTCTGCCATGTGCTATTGCAAGAGCAGGAGACAATGTAGCGGTTAGTCTACAAGGCATTGATGCAAATTGTGTGTTATCTGGTGGTGTGTTGTGTCACCCGGATTTCCCAGTGGCAGTCAGCGATCATTTGGAGTTGAAAATCCTCGTTTTGGATGTTCCAACACCAATTTTGATTGGCTCACAGGTAATATTCTTACTAAAAATAACAATTTCAACGCATTCACTTATGAACAAGTTGATTTGGATTATGCTTTATCTAGGGGCAAATTCATGTATGGCAAACTGCACAAGGGGTAACGAATTAATTGTCCTCTTTTCATTTGAGGTGGCAAACTCTAGTCAGCAGGTTGCACCTACATGACATGCCACGTCAGCTGCCATATCAATTTCCATGTAGACCAAATTTGAGCGAGTATTGCACAAAAGTTTACTAAACTTGTGTCTAGTTTCTAAATTAATTAAGGGTATCCAACTTAATTATTATTATTTTTAGGTTTCAGGTTAGGAAATTTTGACTGGTTACTTACTGAAGTAAAAAATCATCATTTTCATCAAAGTTACAACCTGGATACCCGTAATTAACCTAAGAAACGTTTGCTACCTCAAATGAAAACTGTACATAACTCATAAGTTGACTACAGTTTCGTGCAGTTTGCCCTTTCATATATATCTTCTAAAAGTTTAACATTTTATATAAATTCTTCTAAATTTCATAATATCATATTTATTCTTCAGACGTTCAAAAAAAATATCATATTTATTATTTCAAACACTAAAAAATCACATTTACCAATTTCATATTAATTAAATTGTATCAATTATTTATAACAGCCTGTTTCATTGAATAACTGAAAGAAACATTATACGCTGAGTCGCTGAGATGATCCAATGTAAAATTTGCTGTTTTCTTATTCGTTTGAAGACTATTATGAATAACCGAATTTACTTTATATACAAAAGGACTTGATAAATATGATATTTTTAGTGTTTAAAGGGTAAATCTGATATAATCAAACGTATCCTTTGACCAATAACGGTGATGGGTTGAAAAAAATACCAAGCTAATTAGGAAATGTGGCAAATTTATTTTATAAAAAACTTGGAAAAAACAACCTAAACCGACCCCAACAGAAATGACCTGCTTTACTTAAAAACGACCCTGACTTGTTACCCAACCCGCCAATTTTGCCGCATCTAGTTTTTATAGATCATGCATATTTCATCTTTTTTTGTTGTTGGGGGGTCTACATGTTGATGGTTTTGTGAGCAGTTGGAATTTCATATACACCATGCTAAGGAAGTAGCAAAAGTTGCAAAGATCGTGTCATTGCTTGATTCCAAAACGGGTAAAGTAACAAAGAAGTCACCACGATGCTTGTTAGCCAAGCAAAGTGCGATAGTTGAGGTGTGTTCCATTATCTTTTGTTCATTTTATTTAAATACAGACTATTATGACCGCTAAACCAAAATAGGTAAATTGAGATTAGGAGTTTACATTTTAACCACATTTAGATTAGGAGTTTACAATTAGAGAAAATCACAAAAATGACCATTTATCTCCAAAGTCATGAAACATGTGATTATGTTGTGTTCCCATCAGAAAATGACTTGGAACGTACAAAACTGACCGGTATTTCTACCATTTTTTCTTTATACGCGAAAATTTCATCAAGTATCTACTTTTTGTGTGTATGTTTTATTTTTTATAAAGCGGGTCATGGTATATTTCAAGACATTTACGATGATACGCGAACGGAAAGATGAAGTAGACACATGAAATTATTTCACGTGTCTCATGGCTATTGACGTATAACTTTTCAATAAAAATAATAATAATAAAACACCTTCAGGTGGTGCTTCATGGAGAGGTTTGTGTTGATGAGTTTTCAAGTAGCAGAGCACTTGGGAGGGTGTTTCTAAGATCATCAGGGACAACAGTTGCAGTTGGTGTGGTAACCCGAGTTATAGCAGGCGAGCGGAAGTAGTTCATGATAAACGAGGCCGTTTTGAGGTTTTATATTTTTAGATAATTATCGAGTGTACAATTTTGTATCGTTTAGGGAGTCCCTGTTTCATGACAGAATTGTTGGAATGTTTTTGTTTGTCGTTTGTGATGTCTGGTTTATTTGTTTTTATGCTTTCATATAGAACATAGTAGAATGTGTTAGTTGCAGAAAAATTCTGTTACTTTTATTTATTAGTTTTCAAATTTTCTATTTTTAGTAAAGTATTAAAAAATCTATAAAATAGAATTGAGATGTTTTTTTCAAAATAGAAATTTTGATTTTCTGTGTAAAAAACTTGTTTGAAGACGTTCTGATTTTCACGTTTTCTTTGAACTTTTCACTGTAAAACATAGTTTTCTTTAATCATGTGTCACTGACTTGACTGTCGAAGTGGAGTGTTTACAGGGCTCCAAACGGGTTTATTGTCTTCATAACCACTATTACGGTTTGGAAGATGGACGACGCCACGACACCAAGTTTACTGTGTTTACAACTTATACACTGCCGACACAAGATCTGAGTATTTTTGTAGCATCATCCATTTTTGAGTCAATTTTTTTTATTATCTCTAAGTTGTTGAATCTCTAATTATATGACCTACATCTTGGATAGCATTACCATTCAAGAAAATGACCTTACATAAGATATTTTATAACTATATATTTTCAATTTATTTAATCTAATATAAATTGTTATTATAGATACCATGATCTAAAAGTTCTCTTTTGATGTGATAAACGTTTTTAAAATGTAAAATGTATCTAACATGCAAAAACATGCAAGTCAACGTTGCTATTACACACAAAAAACAATTTCAGACATTCAACACATTTTGATGTAGTAAATCATAAACCAAAATTTCAAAAAAATTAGATACATAAAATATGAATTTGATGATTGATTGGCATTTTCACTTGACAAGAATTTTAATATATTCCTAAATTTACAAGTACAAGTTCCAAGCTTGTGATACAATATGTTAGATAACCTAATTTTTAACAAAAATCTGATTGATTATTGTTGGGTGGCGAGAAAACAATCTTTCGAGTAAAGTATAGAGTCGGAGAAGATGAAGTCGACTAAAGATCATCTTAAGAAAGCCATCAAGCTCTTTATCAAGTTGATTTATCTTATCTAAGATTCCATTTGATTGTTTGCAAAAAAAAATATTTTTACAAGTTTGTGATTTATTTATGTTTATGATTTCTACAGTTTAAATAATGTCAACTTATCATGTTTCAGAGATGGAGATATAATAGATTTTGCCTTAATTGCGTCGGTGATTTTAGTGTCTTCAACTAATTTCATCAAGTGAGATTCACTTGAGACAAAAAGGTTTTCAGATTAAGTTATAATACACGTAGGAGACTCGAAGTGTGCTATGATTTTGGACACAATAAACAAAGGGGTTAGGGGTAACACCGCTAGCAAGGTCAAGGGGTAAAGAATAACTGAATTTAACTACTTTACTAATTAATTAACTACTGTAGTTAAGTAACCTCCAATTTGATCAATAGCAAACAATTTTCATGCCTTCTCACCGCGAAAAGCTGTGTTGCTTCATTGCCTCTAAACAAGAAAACTTTGATCTTATAAATACCGATAACCTACATAATAATTATAGAGTTACCTATTTATCGGGAATCCAAGAACATAACTGAGAATGCTTCGAGTAATAAGTTTCTTGTAATCAATTTTAATAACTACAAACAAGATGGCTGATTCAAATTAGATTACGAAACGATACAACAAAACTCATGAACCCCTTCATTTACATGAGCAATTCACACAACAAAACTTGACGATGAATGAATCAATCTTGGTTTCAAATGTGATTAACAAATTATCACCCACATGAAATGAGTTCAAACACATGCCAATCATAAGTGCAATAAATAGCCTAAAATCGTTTGTTCTCAAATCATGAGATTAATGAAATGAAAACCTTTACAATGCACTAGAGGTGGACAATAAAACCGGTTTCTAACCAAATCAATTTTTCCACTTTATAAACCGGTTTAGGTTGATACGGTTTTGACTTTCTTTGACTCGATCCGAACCAATTTTAAAACCGATCCAGTTTGACCCAAAATTCGGTTTCATAAAGCTCTATGATATCTTGGATGCCTAACTAATAGAGTATGCCAAAGGGGCTTCGTCCCGTCGATACCCCGATGACTTTCAAATAGGAGGTCGCTGGTTCGAATCCTACCCACAAAAAAGAAAAAGTCTATAACTAGAATAGGGGGTTTATCCGGTTAAAAGGTTTATTCTGAGGTGGTATGTGTTGCCCCGGAGGAAATACAATTATTTCTTGAATATCCAAGTGTTGCTGTGAAAAGAAAAAAAAAATCAATAGGAAATGGGCCTAGGCCCAGATAACTGAGGGTGCACCCTAGAATCCATGCTCCGACAACCGCACGATTACGAATCCCCCTTTCTTCCGGCTCTCGTAAACCCTCTGTCAAAACCCTCGAGCAATTAGGGTTTCGAAAACAATATCCATTCGATTCGTACTCCTTCTTATATGATTTGATCTAATTTTACGCTTGAAGATGTCTTCTTCGCTGTTTATTCAACGATTCGGGAAAACAAAGAGTTTAACGAAGAGATCTACGAAGAAGTATTTAGAAGAAGCGCTTTATCGGCGGCTACTCAAAGATGGCGGATCAGATGTTAGTGTTCGACAGAATTTGAATCAGTTTCTTAAATCCAGAAAGAAAGCCTACAAATGGGAGGTGGATCACACACTCAAAATCCTTCGCAATCGCAAGCGCTACGCTTCTGCCCTAAAGGTATGATGTTATGATCTAGCATGCTGAATTTTCAATTCAGGTGGATTACTGTGTGAATTAGCTGTAAACCTAAGTTTTGAGTGTAAGATGAGCAATCAATTACTTTAAAACGTTACCTAATTACACATTACAAGTTAAATTGTTTTGCACATTTCTTACCTAATCCAGTGAAATAGGACTTGATGAAATTATAGTGAATGAGCAGTTCTATAAATTCGAAAATGCCTTTGATGAGCTTACTCTAATTTGTGTCTAAGTTAATATGAAATGCACAACCAATAACATATTGAAAATACGGGCTTATTGTGCGTATTAAGTATCGAAAAGTTCATAGAGCTAAGTTCCGATCAATTAGGGCAACATGATCATTCTTTGATATTGTGTTTGCTTGTTGTATTTAGAAATGAATATTGCCAAACTTCGCTCTGGTGGTTAGTGATGAACTTGTTTGTTTCTTTAGAATCAGGATCAAATTTATTTCTACAATTTAGAACCCTAGAACACAAGATATTGTGGTGTAGAAAGTCTTCCTTAGGCTGCCTTATCCTAATGTTTTGTGGTTAGAAACTGAAATTAATGAAGTTGATGATATGGTTTATCTTGAATTCTTTGGTTTTTAAATAAGTAAATGAGTAGCTCCATAGAGTTTGTTACAACCTCATGATCATCGACATTTCCAATTCTGTTTTTTTTGTTAAGAAAGGATTATGTTTTCATGTTATGAAATTTTTGTATAAGGCACAGTATGCGTATGTGCGAATCCATTTTTATGGTTGAAGTGTACTAACATCAAAGAGTAAAACCTAAAATAGCACTCCTACTGTCCTACATAAGCCCGTGGTCTTATTTTTTTCCCTGTCTCTTTTGTAATAATAATGGATCTAAATAACTTTTCACTTTCTCTTCCCCCTAAAAAATAGCCATTTGAAAGTAATTTATGGTTGAAGATAACCATGAATTTTTGGGCCTATAGCAAGCCTTATGGACATCTGGAGTCATCTATTTTGAAGCTTGTTAATAATATATTCAACGTATTATTCACATTACAGTTATTCTAAATTTTACATGATTTCTATATTGATTGCTGTATGATTTTACAGCTATCAGAAACTATGGCAGAAAGGGGAGTGAACAAAACAGTCAGCGATCAAGCTGTACACATCGATCTAATTGCCAAAACCAAAGGAATAAATGCTGCAGAGGCTTATTTTGTTAGCCTCCCAGAACAATCAAAAAACCACTTCACATACGGTCCACTTCTAAACCACTACTGCAAAGAATTGATGACAGATAAAGTTGAGTCTATGTTTGCAAAAATGAAAGAATTAGACTTAACTTTAACTTCAATTCATTATAATTGCATCATGACTCTATATGAAAAAACCGGTCAACCAGAAAGAATTCCAGAAATCATCATGGAAATGAAGGCATCCGAGGTCAAACCTGATATTTTGACCTACAATCTTTGGATGAGGGCTGTTGCTGCATTGAATGATATCTCTGGGGTTGAGCGAGTAATTAATGAAGTGAAGAAGGATGACCAAGTTTCTGAAGATTGGACAACTTATTCTAATCTGGCATCAATTTACGTTGACTTTGGTTTGACCAAGAAGGCGGAAGATGCTCTAAAGGAATTAGAAAAGAAAAATTCCCACAAAAGTCTTTCTGCTTTTCAGCACTTAATTACATTATATGGCAAGACCGGTAACCTAATCGAAGTTTATCGTGTATGGCGTTCTTTAAAGCTAGCTTTTCCCAAAACTGCAAATATTAGTTATTTAAATATGATACAAGTTTTGGTCAAATTGAATGATTTGCCTGGAGCCGAAAAATGTTTCAGAGAATGGGTATCAGGGAGTCCATCTTATGATATTCGGATTGCAAATGTTCTTATAGGAGCTTATATTAAATCCGACTTATTCAACAAAGCTGAAGAGCTTAAAGAGTTATCAAGAAGAAGAGGTGCAAAACCTAATGCTAAAACCTGGGAGATTTTCTTGAATTATTATTTGGAAAAAGGTGAGATTGTATCTGCTGTTACATGCATTGATAATGCAATTACAGCGGGTGGATCAAACGGTGTAAAGTGGGTCCCAGGGACAACGGTTGTTCAGAAATTGATGGCGTATTTTGAGGGTAGTAAAGATGTTGATGGTGCAGAAGGGTTTGTAGAGATATTGAAGAAAGCTGATGACAATGTTGGTGGTGAAGTATTGGAATCTTTGATTAGGATCTACGCAGCTGCTGGAAAAACGAGCCCGATCATGCATCGCAGGGTCAAAATGGAGAATATCGAGTTGAGTGACGAGGGTAAAGTTCTGCTTGAAAAGATATCGGTCAGGTAAGCGTTATTGGTCCTGCATTTATATGAAATTTTGTTTGGAATGAAAGATTGTTAAAAGTTCCAATTGTTGGCTGTTTGCATTTGGATCTTGAAGTAGCAATAAGGGATTTAGTTTTGTGATTTTTGTCTACTCATTTTAAATTACATAATGCAAGATCTGATGGGTCATGAGCTTGATTCTATCAATTTATATTGTTTAAAATCGGATCTACTGAGTCATATTCTCCGTCTCACTCGGATTATAAACCTACTATATTATGTCTCAAGAAACAATGATTAAATCAAAAGCTTTAATCGAACCGAATGGTACAAAGAAACCTCAAAGGTATTCTTTATAATAATCAATAATCAAAAACTCAAAATTGAAAAACTAAATAACCTTTAACCCTGACTTATACTAAACAAATGTCTTAGTGAACAAGAAAGATAAAAATTAGAAAACTTGAATTTTAAACAAATAATAAAAGATATCAAAATCTGATTTCAAATAAAGAAATAATCATGTATCAGTAATGTTTTCATAACCAGACCGGGCAGTGAACCTGCCGCCTTAGAGATCCAGCGGTCGGACCGGATTTAAGAACCGGATGACGTCATAAATAATATAAAAGTTAAAAATATGTATGTATATATACACAAAATATAAAATATTTTGTTTTGATGTGGTGAATATGCAATTTTAATGTCAAATGAAGGCTCAGATAAATAAAATATGTATCTTGAAATACTAAATTAATAAGAAAATAAGATTTTGAAGAAAAAAAAAACAAAACAAAAAGTAAAAGAAATTGAAATCCGGTCCGGTTCACGGTCCGACCGGTGAGTGGCCAGTTCAAATGAAAGCGGTTCAACTACACACAACTAGACCGGTTATGTGCCTGGTCCGGCCTGGTTTAGAAAACCCTGAGTATAAGTCTATGATGTATATGGAACAAAGGTGGGAATATGAAATAGAGAAACTAAGACTAGAAGGATCTAAAATCATTTATTCCATATTTTGGCCGTTAGATTAAAACCCAAAAAATAATGTCTTTTATGCATTATTTTATATTATGTTCACTAGAAAACCAAAAAAAAGTAACCAATTAATCGTAGAAAATAGCAAAACAAATGTACTTTTGTTATTAAATATCAGAAAACTGAAACATCAAACTTTTTATAAAATTTTATGGGCAATTTGGATTATTTCCGGGCCCTTCAAAAAAGATATAACTACCCCCAAAGGCCATTATACCCACTTGTAACATCATAACAATTCGGTTTTTCTGCTGCTACAATTATATCTGCCAATGCCGGAATGATGCCCATCAACCAATTCTATGTTCTTGATAAACGAAGCTTTCCCAAAACCTTCTGTTGGGAAGTGTCCGTTTCCCATTTGAGTCGACGTGTGATGCTTGACTATCGAACACCAAACTGAATCATCGTTGCGTGATCTCCAAGGCTCGGGATTAGAGCCGACGGCCAGTACCCTATCTGATTGCCATCCAAGCTCAACCACCAGTTTCCACTATTCGGGTCCTGTAAAAATCAATAATGGGTTAGCTATACCGAGTTGAAAATTGAGCTTGAACTCGACTCGATAGCCAGCTCGTGGCTTGAATAGGCGAGTTCAAGAGCTCGGAACTATAGGAGCCATACTGCCAGCTAAGCACATTGACGACCGTGTATATATTTAAAGGATAAAAATATTTACCTTGTATATTGATAGGTTGATATTACCGGTATATGTTGATATTTCTACCATAGCAGCTCCAATGATTATTCGTTTGTACGAAACCCGAACATAACAAGTTGTAACATCCGGTTTTTTGGAATCCATCGCTCTACACTTGTTTCAAAATGTAGTATTTAAATATTATTGTATATATTAAAAACACATTCATTATAATCGAAAATAAAATATTTTTTTTTTCATTTTTAATGCGATGAAATTGTTAGTTAGCTAACATAAAACTTACAGTCCAATAAATAAAAAGCCTAGGGGAATTGTCTCCATATAGTCGAGGGTAAACCTGTCATAACAAACACACAAACAAGATTATAATGATTAAAATATTGTATTTAAGGGGAAGTTATGAAGAAAAAAATAATAATGGGTCAACCGTGAAAATTCGTCACCAAAATTTACAGAGCCTCATCAATACTCTATTAATCAATGAAACCAGTTAAAATGCACTTTGGCCTTCACGAGGTTAACAGATAAAAACCTGTAAAAGCTGTGTGTGACCGTCATATTTATTCGCGTAGTTATAACATATCACTCTTACAAGTTCTCACTTGTTTGATATTATAAAAATAAATATAAACGAAATAAAAAGAGAGGGAAATGAGGGTACCATCAAACCAGCTTCAATAACGTTGACATCATGATTAGGAATATCAGAAATAACCCAAATTTGTGAAAGGCTAAAATCGTCTTTATTTGTAACATTTGGAGCCCATACATTTAAAATGGCTTTTATTCCGTAGTATTCTTTTCCCCATAAATATCCCAATCCATGCTGTCAATAATCAATATTAGCAAAATTTTTATGCTTTTTTTTTCTAATCTTAATATTACTCTGGAGACCAGCAAAAATACCAATGTTTTCGAAACCAGACCATGCTCGCCCGGTTTTTACTTGTTTTCATCTGTTTACTCAAAATCCATTGGTTTATCAATGACAACAGTCCGGGTCTCAAAATACTGATAAACACCCACTATCGAATTTTATAAACTTACTAAAGATCCATATTTTTGGTATTTTTTTAGGTAAGTTAATAAATCTCAGTAATGTATTGTTTTTATTACATAAGATACAAAAGGAAGTTAGTGCAATGCATTAACTAAAAAGAATAGACATTACCCATAATTAACCTTCCTTTATAAATCAATAAATAATCAGTGGTTTTCTGATTTTAATGAATCTACAATTGTGTCATAAAATCTGTATTATTTAATACTAGGTTAAAATCCGGTGTATTACACGGGTTAAATAAATAAAATATTATATATTTAGTAATAAAAATTTTATATTTTCAAAAACCCGTGTAATACACGGGTTGAATAAACCAGTATATTACATCGATTGAATAAAATATAATGTAATTTGTTAACAAACACATTTGTCAAAATATGTTTTTAAAAAATGTAATTTGTCGTGACAGTTATAAGGTCTGTTAAGTTAGTTTTTAAAACATTTTTTTTCAACTGAGTATTAATTTTTTAATTAAATTAAAAAATGTTAGTTCATATTAAGTTCATTTGATTGATGATATAATAACTATTTATTATTAAATAATAAGTATTCGTAATTAAGTTTATTAACATAAAGATTATTATTTAATATGAGAGAGAAATAGAAAATCTAATATTTAATAGCAGATAGAGGCGGGAAAATAAAGATAAAGAGTAACCAGATAGTGACACGTGTCCTGAAGAGATTTTCATTTATTAGAGTAGTAAGATTGGCATATAGTTTTAAGAAATTTTAAATTATGAGCCGAAAATTAAATGCCTATCATTTTGTTTGTAGCAGAATTGATCACCAAACAAGTAATTTTAACCTTAATACTAAAAAAAAACTTTATATATTTATAGAAAATAAAGATAGAGTCTCTAAATCTATAAAAGAAATTCATGTAACAGATTAGAAAAATAATCTATAAAAATTTGTACATGGAAGGCATTTTTATTCATTCAAAAATATGTTAAAGAATAAATATAAGATTGAATTTTGTTTCATGAAAGTGTTATAAAAGCCCATTCTAGTATTTGAGTATACATATTTTTAAGGGTGATATTATTTGGACAACCCAAAAAAATAGTTGGACAACCCCTACCTTATACGGGTCGTATAGCCCAATACTACCCGTATAGGGTTTCATCAGCATTAAATGCACACCTTATACGACCCCGTATAGCTCTATACGGGCCGTATAGCTCTATACGGGCCGTATAGGTACGATGTACGAGGCACTAACCAATGATTGACTAGTAAGTATAGCCCTATACGGCTCGTATATGGCACTCAAGATGTCTAAATAAAATCAAGGGATGTCCAAATAGTCACTCCCATTTTTAAATGCAATATTAATGTGAGATTTAATTATTATACAAAAAACAGGACATATCCGTTGCTTGACTTAACTCCCGTATTTGCGCTGGGTTAGGATCGCTTCTGGATCTAATTTCAAAAATCTTAAAATTTAAATAGGATTAGAGAATAAAAGTGATTACCTCATGCCGTTGGCCACTTGAGTTGTTTTTGGCACTAATTAGTTTCTTTCCATATTTAGAAATAGAATGGGATCTTAACATGTCACTTGCACTTGTTCTTCTTATTGGTATTGTTCCATTTGGACAAGAATCACCATTTGAACTCCATAACTGCTTCATTTCTGATCTTATTATCCTATTATCATGTCCTTTTGGTAACTTTGGGGGATCCTGCTTATTGTTATTTTAAAACAATAAAAATAATTTAAATTCATTTAAATAAGAGTTAATAATGGTAAAACCATGACTTTTCAACTCACAATAAAAGATTTTTGGTCAAACTATAAGAAAGTGTCGAACAATGTATACCCGCTCATAAACCGAGTATAACATAAACATGATTCTAATACTAGCTAATGTAAACGTATACTATGAATATACCATTGACATTGTTCCTCTAAACTCGGGTAGATCAAAAGCTGGCTGATGATGAAACAAAACGCAATCAATTATAGCACCATCTGGGCTCTGATTGAACATAAAGTTTGATAATTAATATAAAAGTACTATATAAATAGAAATAATGATAAACAAAAACATGTAATACACGCTTTTATAAACCACCATATAGAGTTTAAGAATTACCTCAATCAATCGACTTAACAAAAGGCTTTTTGATCTTCCTGAGATGAGCATTTATCAACTTCATTTTCTTATACTCGTTACCCGACATTGAAGTTTCTTTTTCTTGCCAGAAATTATCAGAACCCTTCACCACGAAAACAGGAGAAAACAAAAGGAAAGACATTAGAAGAACATAAATTGTAGAAGCGATCTCGTGACGATAACTAGACCCCATCATTGTATATTTTTGTGTTCTTCAAGAACAAATGTTGTGTGTTTAATTTCTTTGTTGTTTAACTTCTTTAATTTTATAACAAAATTTAAACAAAAATAGAGTTTAAACAAAACATGTAGTGCCTTTTCCTAGAAACTTTACATTTGAACTAACATATAGGAGTTTAAAGAAATTCCAATTTTGAAAAAAGAATCGGAAATAAATATCGGGTTATGACCAATAAATGCAAGAGTAAATTATAATATCTCCAATATAATTTGTATTAGTTCTTTCCATCTTTAATAAGTGAACTGTTTATTTATTTATTTATTTTTCTCGTATTTTCTTATTTGATTTTATCATTTGTATTAATCTTATTGTTAAGAGTATTTTAGGCATGTATGTACATATGACTTAAATCCATAAATTTCGATAAATCATCCAAATTATTCATCTAATAAGTTCTCTATTTGTAATAGTGATATGAATTCATTCAAGTTAAATCTATTTATGGCTATGAAGTTAATTCATTCAATCTAATGTCTCAGGACTTCAATATTTGATTTTGAATAATTTGATATTAGTTTTTACTTATGTAACTGTTAAGACACACTATCTCCTAAACTCTACTCTTAAAGTTCACATATTGCCGTCTTATAAATGATATTATGAGATGTTACAAATAAATGCTTTGAAGGTTAAAAGTATTTCAAGAATGCTTTTAATATATGTTTTAGGAAAGTATCGTTATACAAGTACCATTTTTAAAAGTTTTGCAACAAGTTTACAATTGTAAAGTTAGAGAGTTTATAAACTTACGAGTATACATGTTTATAAGATAAGATTGAATGTTTACAAGTTTACAATGAGTATACTAGTTTACAAGTTTACACGTTCATATGTTATATTATAAAGTTTACAACTTCATATTTTACATGTTTAGAAGTTAAAAGTTTACGATCATTCTATTTATGTATATATGTTACCCAAGTCTGATGCAGTTTCGGAAGCAATCAAATGGCTCAAGAATTCTTTGTGATCAAAAGCTTCAAAAAAAACCTCAAAGGTTTATTGAAAAACAATATCCAGAAAAACAATCAACCCAATAACTAAACAACATTGTATCCCTATTTATTCTAAACAAAGAAAAAGATAAAGTAGGAAACAATTATGATAAAACAGGAATTTGAAATCTAGATGAATAATAGAAGATATAATCTTTATCTCCTATATCTTTCAAAGAAAATGCTGCCTTCTAACCAACTCGAACATATCACCATCGGGTGCAGATATAGTGCGAGTTCGAGTCCGGTTATAACTTGATGCTCCTGCATTTCTTGGAAAAGACTCGACCACGAGTCTTGTAAGAACCACCTGGGTTGAAAGGAACATCAACTCGATCCATATTCATTATCATCATGACCCGCTCAAATAGTTTAAATCCAACTTGTGTCGTCGTACTAAGAATAACCCGAATTTCATGATAATACTCTTGTATCATACTCTTTGTCTTTGGAAAAAACTCGTCCTCGAGTTTTGCCTTAGAACCAAATCCACCTGGATTAAAAGGAATATCGGGTCGTTTCTTGTTCATTAACGATTTAACCCGCTCGAATATTTCAACTCCAAGATAACCATAGAGTTCTAAACCATGGATTTCGTTGCATTTTTTTATAAAGTGAGCATTTACATTTACTCTCAAGTGCACGGATATATTTTCACTAATCTTTTTAATAGGTTTTATTGGATCATATGTAATATCCTCATGCATAGGTGGCATGCATCTAAACTTATTATATATAACACTAGGTTAAAATACCGTGTATTACACGGGTTAAATAAATAAAATGTTATATATTTAGTATAAAAATTTTATATTTTTAAAAACCCGTGTAATACACGGGTTACATCGGTTTAATAAATAAAATGTAATTTGTTAACAAACACATTTGTCAAAATATGTTTTTAAAAAATGTAATTTGTCGTGACAGTTATAAGGTATGTTAAGTTAGTTTTTAAAACATTTTTTTCAACTGAGTATGAATTTTTTTATTTAATTGATTAATATTAGTTCATATTAAGTTTATTTGATTGATGATATAATAACTATTTATAATTAAATAATAATTATCCGTAATTAGATTTATTAATATAAAGATTATTCTTTAATATGAGAGAGAAATAGAAAATCTAATATTTAATAGGAGAGAGAGGCGGGAAAATAAAAGGTGAGGAGTAACTAGAGAGTGACACGTGTCCTGAAAAGATTTTCATTTATTAGAGTAGTAAGATTCTTATCTAATGCAACTGAGATTTTTTTTATTATAAATTTTAATATAACTTCCAAATTGAAATCCCATATTCGTAAGAGATGATACCTTTTGTAATTCAAAAATTAAACTTTCCATTGTTGGCGACCGTAATATTGGGACTTCCAAATTCGACATGTTCTGCGACTCGTTACTACTAGCCGCCCCAACGCCACCAATAACCGCCGCATCACCTCCATTAATGATCGAAGCATCTTTTAAAAACCCATCAAACAAAACCAAAGAAGTCCTCGCATATTCAGTGATTTCTTTCATATGGGACTTCCTGTTTAAGCCCGTAGTTCCCTCTCCCACACCATGATCGTCGGGAAAAAAAATTGAATCTCCTGCAACGATTCACTTCCTTGAATGACGAGCCCGTTCAAAGCTTTTATAACTCATAAATAATCTTCTTTGCTCACCTCTTCGTCTCCAGAATCATCGAAACAAGGAGGTGATGGATAGATACCGCTACAACCTCTAGGATACTCCTCCTTCCCACAGTTCTCATCCCCGATGAAAACTTCTGGGTTGGTTTCCTGAAACTTGCAACCTTGTGAACTGAACAAGACTCGATCGTTGCCTCTATCGGCGGTTCGACGATGGAGATGATGGTTCATTCCACAAACAACCATTTGAATCAACCAAAGCTCTGATACCAACTGATGCAGTTTCGGAAACAATCAAATGGCTAGAAATACTCAAAGGATTCAAAAGCTTAAAAAACCCTCAAAGGTTTATTGACAAACTATTATTCATAAAAAAACTCTCTAAACAATAAATCTAGTCTATATTTATACTAAATATTTCAAGAACTAAAATAGGTAACAAAATATCCTAGATAAAAAAAGGAAACAAATAAATTTTAATAACTAAAATATCATTCATATCTTATAACTTGTTGCACACTCCAAGCTTCCTTCCTCCATGCGGGTCGCTGATCGGGTCTGGTCCAATTAATGAATCGGATGCTCCTGCATCATACTCCCCGTCTTCGGAAAAAAACTCGTCCTCGAGTTTTTTCTTTTGAACAAAGCCACCTGGGTCGAATGGAACATCAAACCGATTTCTTTTTATTATTATCATCACATTTAGAGGACCATTACCCAAATCCACCACCGAATTTATATAGTTTCCAACAACAACAATTGCTCCACGTGGGCCTCTGCCATGCAACGTATCCTTGCACCCCAAGTTATCGGTAGATCCCATAATATCTATCAAAATCTTTTCATTATTTTGAATGGATTCTTCATTTGGAATTACCGTAACAGCAGGCTCTTTACATGGAATACCATATTTTTCCTCCACATCTTTTGCAACTTTAATATTATCCAAATCTTGGACTTTCAATAAAGAGTTCAAATCCTCGTTTTTATTGGCAGTTTTAATGGGGTTTGCCGAGGATAACTCATCACCACCGGTGACCACCGTAGCTCCACCAGAGACTATCGTATCACCTCCGTTTTCTATCTTTGCATATGGAAAAACCATCAAAATCTTATGATTGTTGTTGACTTCTTTTTCTTCTTCTTGACCAGTAACTCTGGTAATCGCTCGTTGCACCCACAAATATTCTTCTTCATCATAGGGCAACCCATCTTCATCGAATCTGGGTTCTTCCGATAAACCCTCTGGATAGATTGGTTCAGAGAACCAATGTGAATGACGGCTAAACGGCTGCTGCTTTCCGTCGCCACCTTCGTCCCTGACGACGGTGCTCGACTCGGTTTCCGTCCAGTACGTATCCTGTTGCAACTCGAGGTAGCGGACCCTTTGTCGGAGCCGTTTAATCTCTAGTTGCAAATCGAGATCTCAGACTCGTCGCTTGAGTCGTTTAATCTCAAAATCCCATGGGTCACGGTTCCCGATCTCGTTGTCTCATCCGACGAATCTACGGTCACATTTGAATCGATCTTCATGAGCACGTGAACCACCAATGTTCTTGTCGATGCCTCGGTTGGCAACTCTTCGAACAAGAAAACACCCGCCTTCATGTAGAGCCATTTGATAAACCTAGAGCTCTGATACCAACTGATGCAATTTCGGAAGCAATCAAATGGCTCAAGAATTCTTTGTGATCAAAAGCTTCAAAAAAACCTCAAAGGTTTATTGAAAAACAATATTCAGAAAAACAATCAACCCAATAACTAAACAACCTTGTATCCCTATTTATTCTAAACAAAGAAAAAGATAAAGTAGAAAACAATTATGATAAAACAGGAATTTGAAATCTAGATAAATAATAGAAGATATAATCTTGATCTCCTATATCTTCCAAAGAAAATGTTGCCTTCTAACCAACTCGAACATGTCACCATCGGGTGCAGATATAGTGCAAGTTCGAGTCCGGTTATAACTTGATGCTCCTGCATCAAAGTCAACCCTTTTTCCTGTAAGGATAATCGCAGATCCATCACTGCGGCACCATCCGTGACCATGAGTTGAGTTTACAACGTCTCAAACTTACGTGCTTGACTCGTGGAGCCACATAGTACATTTTGTACAACCACTTAGGCGTATGGATTGATCCTTCAAGTCCCGAATCGCTATGAACACGTTATTAGCCAACTCCCAAACACGTCTATTAATATTAAGAAATCTCACTCTAAAACTTGATTACTATGTTGAACCCTTCTCGGTTTGTATATACTACTAACTCTAGCCTATCCAATTACAATAAGAATTGTAATTAATATTAAAATATAACCAACCTAAACCTACTCGAATAGGATTGATTAAATAAAAAATAAGTAATGATAAATAGATTTCCAAATCCTACTCGACTAGTAATCTCAGTAGCGCCCCAACTCAAACAACTAAACTCAAACACCTTCATGTGAATGGGCTGGCCCAACTCCTAGATCGATTTGTCTGGAGTCGGGAATTAAGCCCAACAATCCTAAGATAAAGTTAATGAATACGTTACAACGAGGAATAAGTTGGTGTGACTTGCCCGCACGCCGATTCACACATGAACCAATTGTGAGGGGTGTGGAGAACGAGACAAAGGGTCGACGATATAGGACCGAGTGGAGATGTGGTATATACAAGATATCCTGTTAACCAACGTGTGGGTGGAAGTCCAATGATTTCAACCCAAACTACCAAACAGTTTTAACTTGTTACCCAACCTGCCACCTCTATTAGATGCGTTAAAAACCTTGGAAATACGACATGGATGAATTAACAAAGTTACAAAGATGATTACTTTTAATTAAGATGATAAATAAACTATGTTCATGACAACAATTTGACCTTAACCAACTTATTCTTATAATTATTTATATTTCTATGGGTTTTGTATAGACTTAACTAATCAAAGTCGAGTTATCGTATAAGATAAGATCACATTTGTGGTCTTGTTTGGACAACGTAGATCTTCCCATCTCGTACCACACCTTCAATATCTTGTGGAGATCCATATAACTTCTCGATAGCATCTCCTGCGCGCGCAATGCTTGAGAGAATTGATTTCTGGAAGCTTCCATCCATCATTAACGGGTCACATGAGTAATCAAGTACAACCTTTTCTTCTTCGTCCATAGGTACACTGCACATAAGGAAAAATATTTATTAGTATTTATATCTTTTTTCATTGTATATATATTTATCTTCCCATAGTTAGAAGGTATTTGCTTTGGTTTCTTTGTAATTATCCATATGTACCCTGTAAATATTGACATCTATAATACATGTTTCTTGACCCGGTTTAAAACAATACCCTATATAATTAGCTATTTTAAATGTTTTAGCTTGTTGACCGTTTACCTACCACCCTATTGTAATCGTCATTCTTATAAATGAATGATTAAGAAACATAAAAAAAAAAGAAATTGAAAGTTCATTTACCTTTGTAAAAGTGGATGATATTTTTTTACTGAATCAATTAAAATGGAGGAGGACCCTCAATATATACCATAAAGAAACCAGAAACCTAATTTGCACTCGTGGGCTAAATACAAATAAACCCTAAACATAAAATGCTAATAACTATATTTAACAACCTTTTAAAGTTTTTTTATTAGAAAGTTGGTTACCAAAAGTAGAAATTGGATGAAAGTTGGTTACCTTTTTATGTAATTAGTTCTAAATTGTATTCAGAAGGTAGAATATTGGAACTAATATCAGTGACATGGAACATTAAAATGGAATTTATAATGGTTTAAAAATTATCATGGGAGGAATGAAGCAATAGTATACCTATCATAAAGTCCTGCACCAGCATAGCCTTCTAGATCTTCACCATTGGAATCAGATCGGAAAATGATGGATCTTTTTATGAACAGACCAATGGGTTTGCTTGGGTAACCCAAAACCTGCAGAGTTCAATATGGTTAATATCTGTTTACAAATATCTGGTAGGACTTATCTTAACAGTTACAAAGATGACAACCAGATTTCAATCAAGTTAGGCCCTTATCCAACAATTGCTTGTTGAAGAGATGACAAATTTGACCCATTTGTCTAAAATGGGTCGATTTGGGTTACAATTTATATCCAATGGGCCTAATGGGTAAAATTTATTAACTGAAAAATGGAATGGGTGAAATAGGTCAAGCGGGTTGCAAGTCACAAAGTGTATTTGAATGCAGCCTCCTAGATCGCAAATTGCTTTAATAGTATAGTTTTGTAGTAATCATGTTTACTACATTAATTATTTATCAAAATTAGGAAAAAAGGACAAAAAAGTGTTGGCAGGTCAACCAAACCTAATTAGAAAATTAACCGTTTTTGACCCCTTACCCAATTTTCTATTTTGCCATGTCTATCATGTTGTATATGAAACTATTATCTTTTTAATTTGACTTTAATACATTAGTCCAACCCTTTTAATAATATATTTATTCTAAAATTTAAATTTGGAAATAAACTACAGTAGTAACTATACTATGTACCTTAGGAGAATCAAGCTTGTCTTTCTTGACAATGAAACTTAAAGCCCGACCCGGATAAGCTCCTACCAAAGTCTCCCCAAGTCCCTTCACAACCTGTTAGCACAAAAGACAGTTATAGACCCGTGTCATAATTCCATATCTGATCAACAGAAAATTATTACTCCATTTTAGGCAACATGACGTAACATTTGACATGACATGTAGTTTTATTATAAGTGTTGGACCATTTGTTGAAAATTTTAAGCGTCGCTCTGAACAATAAAGTAGGGGATGTTTTAGATCAAATTAATAATATTAATATACTTTTTAATGACCTCAGCATACATCTCTGGTGGGTATCCGGAAGATTAACATGAATACTTAAAGAAAATAAGAGAGATTAACTAACCTCAGCATATATCTCTGATGGATCTCCTGAAGAGGGATTTGTGGTATGGATAACAAATGCATAGTCAGCATTTATTATTTCCTGAACCAAGACAGCCATGCATAAGAGGCCATGGTCTAGTTTCACTTTTCTTGTACTGAAGTATGCTCTCTCGTTCCATTTTGAAGCCCAAACCTGGAAAATGACAACCAAATCCATTCTTCATGTACATCAACATGTGTATGTGAAGTGATAAAAAAAATCCTTAAAGTTTCTAAACCCTAATGCTGAAGAAAGGGTAGTTCAGTTATCATAATAAGCAAAGTGGAAAGTTTATGTCGGTAAATGAAAGTAAAATAAAAGTGATCACACCTTGTGCATTTTCCGCTTATCATGGTATAACATTCATATAATTGAAAAAATGGGGGAAGACATCATAAATTCATAGAGGTGGCAAAAATGGGCGGGTTGAGTAATGGGTAATAACGGGTAACCTTTGTGTGGAGCAGGTCAGGTTGACCCTAAAGTTTTGTCCAAAATTTAAACGTTTTTAAACAAATCATTATTATCATCTTTTTTTTTGTGCATTGAAATGATTTAGGAGGTTTTATGAAGTTTAAAATACACTTCGGGCAAACTTTCAATCATTAGATCAGTTTCCTTTTTAGTTATATTTTATGATTATACATGTTTGATCCATTAGAGATACGATATAACCCAAATCAGCTTATTTATAAGTAAATGGGTTAAAACTGCCACCTCTATAAATTAAGAAACATGCTCCTCTAACCTTCTTTATAGCAATCCATGCTTGTTCCCATCTCTGTTGACCTTCATCCCCAGGCCATGGCATACCAGAGCTTTGCATTTTGTTTTTCAGCTCTTGTACCTGAAATGACAATATCCATTATCATTTTTTCACAACTTTAACCATTGCAAAAATAATAATTTAAAGATAAATATGGAAGTTACCAGCTGGGGTGGTGCAACAAGCTCCAAAACTGTCTTGCGGATCTCCTCAAGGACATCAAAGTTTCCTGCTGCTAATTTTTCCTTCAATATTTGTAACTTTTCGGACACTCCCTGCAAATTTAATGTATTATTTATACAAGCTTTTGGCGTAATAGATTATATACCAAAGCACTACAACTGAAAAGGAAAAATTACGTTAACCGAACTTCATACACAAAATGTCTTAGTAAGTTGAAAAGGAAGATTAACCCTTCATTTACAAATGTTAAAATTTTCTCAAAATTTAAAGATATGGCATACCTGATTTAGTTCATCAGAAAGAACTTTCTCAAAAGTTCCAAAAGGTAATGCGATAGAAGTAGGAATGCCAACCCAAGATGGGACTTTTCCTTTAAGGTATGCAATATTACGCGATTTAGCTCCAACCTTAAAAAGTTCAAAGAAAGTGAATTACAAAATAAACATTATATTTTGGTAAATAATGAAAACTTTATAATATATAAGAATTATAGTGTAAGCCTAACCATTTCACTCGTGAACTCCTCAGACGATATAGCAAATTTACCAGCAAACTGTTTTTTGACCAATTTTATGCTTGGTGGTTGACCATTTTCTTCCGTGTTGTTTAATTGTTTTAAATCTCCCTCTTGCACCTCACTAAGATCATACACACAATGCATTGAAAGTAAGTTGAATTAGGACAATTAAGGCGAATATAAGACGACATATTTAGTTTACCAAGCAACAGGACATTACCTATAAATTATATCCGCTGATGTAGGTTTTAGTTTCAACAATTTCCCTTCTTTTGATCGGAGATCATCCAAAATATTGGGATCAAAACATGTTGCAAAGCAAACCTGCCAATGAAAATGTGAATCATCTTCAGAAGGCATGCCTCAAAGATAGAGGTGGCAAAACGGGTTGATTTAAGTTATGCTTCAGATCTAACAGGTCATATAGGTATAATAAAAAATATATATTTAAAAAGGAAACGCGCTATTGGGTCAAACATGTCAAAATTAGCCCAAAATGTACTTTTATGGCATACAACCTCCTAAACTGTTTTACTAAAAAAAATTATTATCGTAATATATAGTTCTGTAATAGGATTTAACCCAATAATTATTTATATAATAAAATTTTAGGTTGGTAAAGTACTAAAGTGATTTGGGTCAACCCAACCTTGTTCAACACATACTAAAAGTTACCTATTTTAACCTGCTACCTGACCCACCCATAATTCCAGGGGTAATGATGTTCTAGTATCACACCAATACCTTGCTGTTTCTTGCTCGAACAGAAACATGAGACAAAACATCTGGCATGTCAGGTGTTAGTACAGCAACCGTACCATCAGGAATTTCCTCCTCTCCACTCACAGACTTTGCCACTAAAATAGTTGGCAATTCATAAGTTTTGTTCTGAACAGAAAGTAATTTATCAACAACCACAACATATCCAATAGCTTCAACCGGGCTGATAATCTGCCAACTGTCCACAGGAAGGGAAGTCGCATTAGAGGTTTTTTTATGGTTGAATGACATCATAAAGCTGCAAAATTAACTAGCGCAAGGATGTAAAACAAACCTTCCCAAATTAGCTACATTACGAAGAATAGGGTCAAGTCGGTTAACCAATGATGATAAAGGAGCAGCTGATCCAGCACGGATCATTTCTTCAGTGAATATGCTCACCTGCAGAAATTTAAAGAAGATGTTGATCAAGAAAAAGTTACATAAAGCAAAATAATGATGTTGTCATCCTTTGGCAAAATTGGAGAAGTGTCAACCAATTAGGCATGAATTGGCCTTCAATTGGAAATGTATTAAATATAAGGATGTCATCACTTGATTTATGACATAAATAGCCTTCTATTAGTAAGTAATTATGTAAAATCTATAAATATACCCTCATGTTATGAAACAATTACTAAAAACTTACCAATAACCCCCTTTTCCTTCCTTAGTTACTATTTCCTATTCATTTAAATTTTATATATTTTAATGTGTTATGAATATGTAACAAAAAATGAAATATGCCTTCTAACAAGTTATAGCATTTAAAAGTTCTCAATATATTTAAAATGAACCCAATATTGACATCTGATTGGTGTCTAGTTTTTTTTATAACCTCATCGAAAAAAGAATAAGACACATACTTAAATATTCAAAATAAGATATACGTCTTATAATTCTACTTTTTAATGTACAACACTTATATTATCAACTAGTTACATGATTTACACGTATTGAAATATTATACTTAATAATGTACAACCCTTAGAATCAACCATAGCCTTAGCCTAGCATTATCTTTGCCTTGGCATTTGTCTTCGCGTATAGACTTTTCTAGGGGAGTGTATAGGGACTGGCAAGGAGGTTAATGATACATCATTTTTTCCTGTCTCTTTGCTGTAGTGCACTGACCACTTTACGCTAGCGGTAGTTTACTATTACCATGATTAGTACTCTTGTATGGTTGTTGCTCTATTTCTTATTTTTTTTCAACGGAAAATCCTACTTTACTCCACCCTAAATCTACACCATGTCTCAAGTGAGACCAGAACCCAACACCTCTTGGATGAGGGGATGCACCTTTGCCACTAGGCTAAGCCAGTGGTTGTTGTTGCTCTATTTCTATTAGCCACATTTTATGTTATCCGGACTATATGTTGTATGTTGTGTATAGTACATGTAAAAAAAAGAAAAAAGAAAAAAGAAAAGAAAAGGGCCAGGGGTCTCACCGGGAGCAACCTATCTATCCCCTGGGATAGGGGAAAGGTTTGCCCTCCTTCCATCCTCCCGAGACCCTACCAATAGCTCTTCTATGAATGGGATTTTACTGGGTATGTTTGTTTCTTTGTTATCTATAATTATATCAATAATAGTTTAAGTTATTATCCTTATTGTAGATTAATAGGCTAGTAACATTGTAAATCCTTGTATTATAGCACACCACCAGATTTAAAAGAAGAAAAAATGTTATCACATACCGCCCATTGGTCCAAATTAAGGCGGGCCCCAAGGTACTCGGCAGAAGGTTGCAATAGTTGATGATACAACTCTCCTTTGCTTGCAAGTGCAAGTCGGGTTCTATCAAGGACTGATTTTGCAAATAATGCCCAACTACCATCACCAGTCTCCAACATGCTAAGTGCTTGATTCCATCCCTTCAAAGCAGATAGAACCAAAAAATGGCATTTAGTATTTTTGAAGCAATAATCAGTAGAAACCAGACTTGCCCAGTCCTAATTCGAGTGTCAGCCTACTTAATTTTATAACAAAATAGTTCCCAAAAGATTGTTCCCATACTTCAGGACATCTGAAGACAAAAAACCTACTAAATAAATTGAGTTAAATAACATTTTTGCCGGGGTAAAATGCATAAAAAGGTAACAAAATTCAATCTGAATCCTATTTGGATAAACAAACCTTCAAAAGTTCTTATTTAGGGACCCTTTTAATATAGCACACCAGGGTGCCACGTCAACGCCACATCAAGAAAAAACACGTTAACATGGTCAAAGTAACCAAAATGTCAGCTGCCACATCAACAACTTGAAAGTTGGAAACCTTGACTAATTTTTTAAAGTATGTTGTCTTTTTATGCAATTTACCCATTTTTACTATCCACCTTCAACACAACGAATGGAAGAGCATGATCACACAGGGTACTGAAACTACCTTTAAGCAATAGATCAGATCCTCATTGTTATCTGATGAGAGTATGAGGTTCTCGAGAAGAAGAGTGATTAAATATATAACTTTCTGCCAAAACATTGAGGTGAAGCATGAGATATTTATGCCAAACTAACAATAATACATCTTTAATATGAATAATGAGGTTCCTTTGTAAAGTATTGATGTACCAATGGGGCACATGACACATGGGGGAAAACCGGAAGTAAAACAACCGGAAGTAAAACAAGCGGAATATATGATTTACCTCTGGCTTAGCACTGTTCAACTCCCCATAGCTCCTTTCAATGGCTGTCCTTACAGTAGAATCCAGGGCAATGTCCAAAAAGAGAAGATCCTTGAGCCGATCATTAGGTTTGGAAAGTAAAGTCCTAAGTTCCTCACGTGCCTCTAGTAGTCCCTGGATGAAAAGATCAAAGAGTTGTTTTTATTTATTATGGCAAGTGAAAACAATACAGCATGGTTTTTATGTGCAAGAAGGTAGGCACTGGACCTCAAGAAGAGTTTCCACATTCTTATCTTCAACATGCTCTAAAACAAATTGAAGCAGTTCCTGTATGAAAGTTGTAAGTTGAAGAGAATTACATTCCTTGATAATTGACATCACTAAAGATACAAATCCAAAGATAATTACCGGAAATCCAGATGGCAGACCAGAAATAGGATTTATATTCACCCCAACCATGAATCCTTGTCCCTGAAATTTAAAAAAATAACAAAAAAACGGTAAGCATAAAGCCTCAACGTACTTCACGCATATTTCCATTTTATCTAACCAACTTTGTTTTCACCTATAAAAACTTTTGAACTTATAAAAATTTCGACTTAATATAATCTTCTAAGTTAACCAGTTTCCAGAAGCCACATGGGAAAAGAGTCAACATGGTCAAAGTTAACAACACATCGGATGCCACATCATCACTTTTGACCGGGTAACTGGATCAGACTACCTTAAGTCAAATTTTATTAAAGTCGGTTACCTATCAATTTTTTGGAAAGTTCAATGGTATTATGGTTAGAAACAAATCTGTTACCTAAAATAGAAATCCTCCTAAAGTATGATATCTTTCTATGCAATTTTCCCTAGAATATATCATGTTGAGAAGATCAAGATACTGGAATTACCTCTGATTTATAGCCCATGCAATTTGTTATTGCAGATTCAAGATCTGCTCCTGAATGAACTGCCTGCAACAATGAGAATGTGACAGATTTGAGAGCCTGCAAAAGATTGGGGTAAAAGAAAGAGAAAGAACTCTAGCTTTTTTTTATATATTTGAGTCACTGAAATATGGATTTTGACCGGTTTGGGTCATTACGTGGACTTGTTGTAACAGTTTTTTCTTATGTCCTGTTTGGGTCATTAAAATATCCCATAGTGACCCAAACAAGACAAAAACCCATCTTTTCATGACTCAAATATACAAAAAAGCACCGACTAAAACGAGACAAGTCAAAGTACATTCGTATTTTTATGCAAAAAAAGCCCAACAGAATACTAGCAAAGAGTCCAAACCTTCAACGTTCTTAAGTAGTTTCCCAGGTCACGCAAAAGGCCTTCCTTTTGGCCACCTGAGAATTTTGGCTCATTGCGAATGGCCCGATCATAACTTAGAAGTCGTTCTTTTGTTATTCCATTTGTATTCAGTGTGTTCCAGTAAACACTGATGTCAAAGTCACTTTTAATATAATCAATTAGTGCCTGCAACAAAATGAGTAACAACGTGTGAGCACTTCTGGCATACTACAAATTTCAAAGAACATAAATTAGCTTCACATGCAATATACCTGACAGATCACAACATCATCAGGGCTTGTGTTATTATGAAGTTTCTGATGCCATTCTTCCATCATTCCTCCTGCACAATCATTATTTCTCTACAGTTGGCAAATAGGTGAATTAATATCAGCTTTGACTGAAGAGACATTTATGCAAATATAATGACACGAAAATGATTAAAAAAAAATGTGCCACCTGGATGACTAAGATTTCATCACGGATGCGCTGGCCAACATCCCCTTCACCTCCACGCCCAACAGTTGACATGATCATTCTTAGAAGTTCACTATACTGTGGATAATTCACGTATACATTCTGAAGCAAGTCTGTGAGCCTATCCTGAGCTCTGCTTATCTCACTGCACCAACGCATAGACATGAAGATCATGCCAAAATTAGGATGCTTGAGAAAAAGGTGTTCTTTGTGGGAGAATCTATTTTGTTATGTGCACAACATACATCAAGCCACTGAAGATGTAGCTTAAATGTGGACATTTCGACCCATTTATTTATAAATAACTCAAATGGGTTATGCATTATTTTAATAGGTCAAAAGTCTCCCGAAATCTGTTTTTAGTGCACATAAGCTTCTAATTGTGAATCATTCTATTAGAAATAGTTATAATATTACTGTAATAATAAAGGTTTTTATAATTATACTTATCACGCTAATTATTAATACAAATTTTGAAATTCTAAACAAAAAGTATTTCAGGTCTACTCGGTCTGGAACGTTCTGACCAAATTATCCAACCTGCCCATTTCGCCAGTGTAGCTCAAAGGAGAAATGAGTGTAAATAAACTTGTAAAAAATAGTTCAGCTAAAAGCCTTACCGTGGCTTTACATTATAATTTTTATTCCATATAAGCTGTCTTGTGGCCATAAAGCGCATCCATACAAGAATTGCTGCCAGACCCAACTCACCAGCGTCCTTGGCTTCTTCCATCAAATCTGCTGCGATATTAAATCTGGGAATGGCAGGGGGAATTTATTATCATGATTAATATAAGACATCAACTAACATGATTAGTAACATCTGAGAAAGGAGGCTTCATGATAAACTGCGCTAAACCATTAACAGAAATGAGGCCCATTATGACACCTTTAGATTCTTCAATCAATTCATAAATATTTCCACTGAAACCTATAAAATTGCTAAAGATCCAAACCTTAAATGTAAAAATGTCTGAAAACATTACCTCCCTCATCCTTAACCTACAATAGAAGCTATCAAATTTGCAGTGTCAAATTGCATAGATGGAATGTTTTAGATAAAATATATACATGGTTAGTTGGTGTAAATATAGTTATTACTAGTTTATTATTATGGTTTAGTTGAATTTAGCCCACAGGCCCAAGTTAGGTTTGTCTAGGATTTCTTGTTTCTTTCCTATATATAGAGGGTTTCCCCTCCATTGTAATTACACAGCATTCAAATATAATATTAATTCCAGTCTCTTTTACAATTATGGTTATTTTATTGGATTCGGCCTATTATATAGACTAACCTTGTCCCTTTAGGCAAACCTGATACTGTATATAGAAAATACAATGTACATAAGAAACCTTAAATGTCCCAGGGAACATCGATGTGGAATGATAGTATTGTAAAACACAGTTTACATCTTTACAGGTTTCTCAGTTGACAAATGGCGATATTAAAATATGTGGAATAAAACAGGATATAATTTTAAGTGCAAACCCTTGGGTGTAAATATATATAAGATAAATCTAAAAGTAAAAAAAACAAAATCTTGTCTGGTGAAATCAACTGAATACCGACCTATGCATAAAAGACTTTTGTGCTTCACTTTCCAGCCCTGCTATTTTGTCTAACAAGGCTTTAGCGGTACCTTTCCCATCACCAGCATCCTTCATAAGGAAAAAAAAAGACAAAACAGAAAAGGAAATAATGGAATAATAATAACATGGAAACAAAAATGCATGTAAACTATAGTAATTAATTAGATTATATAGAGAGGAACCTTTGTTGCCTTCTTGGGTCCAATGAATTCAACATAAAAGTCTGAACCATTATTCTTGATCCATTTATTACCAGAAAAAAGAACAAATGGCATCCCCACAAAACCCTCTCCAATTTCTATTTCTAACAACTGTATCTGTTACACAACAAAGCAGCCATGATTGTAATATTAATTATTAATAACAATAAACCCTTCAACTCCTTTGAAGTCATGTAAAAGATGTTGAGAAAATATCTTTTGGCAGACCTTGTTAGTAGCACCATCAATAGAGATAGTAGAAAACTGTGTGTCAGCAGATGTAGCTAAAGGAGTAGACCCTTGTGGTAATAAATGTTCAGGTGGTGCCTACAACATGTACATCGATTTCAGTACTCATATAAAGAACTTTATCCTCAATTTTTTGATGTAATATCAACCAGATACAAGTAAGAAACTTGCCAGCCACTCCCCAGCTTTCTTTGACAATGACCAGTGAAGGGTGAGTGGCTCCTTTAAGCCTGTAGCCAGATGAACTCTGATCTTACTAGAGGCCTTTGTTACCAGCACCTACAACATACACAGGTTTTTAGATGGAATGCAATTACTTTCCTATAGAGTTGGCAATCTCAACCCATTAGTGTTTTATCTCTAACAAGTCAAATAAAAAGGGGTAATGTATGTGAGGCCATGGGCCACCCTAGCTTTCAACTTGTTTTCATTTAGGCCGCTCATATCTTAAAACTACTTTATAGGCCACCCAAGTACGCATCTAGTTTCATTTATACAAATTGCGGCCAAAAACATGTTGAATGCATGCCCTTAATTTTCTTTTAAAGAAAAACAATTTTAACCTACAAAATGTTGGCACCGAATCAAAAGTATTTTCGTATTTGCAAAACTTACAAGGGCATTTTCATCATCCGACATATTTTTGGCCAAAATAGGTATAAATAAAACCTTATACATACTTGGGTGGCCTATAAATCGTATCGATATATGGGTGGCTTTAATGAAAAAAGTTGAATACTAGGTCCATTTACATTATTTATTCGTCCCAATCAAAAAAGTTGGCTAAAAATAGATCAAAACAGTAGAAAGTCCCCAAAAATGCTTTTCGTGCCTAAAACCTCCTAATCATTTTATACAGAAACTTATATTATTACTGTAATCATATATCTTTTGTAATCATATTTGAAACATTATTTGTATATATTTAATTAATTATCCCAACCCATACCGAAAAATTACCCATATTGACCCGTACCCACCCATTTTGCCGCCTCTATTTTCCTGAACACCAGTAAAGTAAAGAGATCCTACCAAAAGCTCCTCCTCAGCAAGTTTGTATGTCTTTTTGTTTAGTATATTTATATCGCTTTGTTCTTCTATGGCTTTAGAGTAAAGCTCTACTGCAGACAAAGTTTTTGGTTTCATGGAGGGTTTTTCCTCAACAGACTTTATAGAAACTGGAATATGTTTGTTGAGAAGTTGCATGAGGTCCCTTTTCTTCCTCTGAATACTTTGAATGGAGTAAGTTTTTTTCTCCACGGGCTTTCGAACCTTAGTTTGTATGTTTCCTCCCGAAACATCAGTACTTTGTTTGGAATTTGTACCATCTTTTTTGGTTAATCTTGTGCGTATGTCCTCCAGGGAACTGCCCCTAGCAATTTCTTCATATAGCTCTGCACGAGCTGCTTCATATTCTATCTGTGAGTTGTTTGATTATTTTAGTACTGCGAATACCAAATGCAGAAACAGCCAAACAGGCATGCAAGTAATCCACAAGGTACAAATACACAATATACTAGATCTTCAGTCTTAGCTTGAACATCTAGAAAGACTAGTATCATATTGAGAAAAAATTGAAATGTCAACTTAGATTTAAAGAAAGAATACGCTTTGATATTGTAGGATTTAAATCCATTTAGCAAATAAAACATTCTATTTGTGTGTTATGTTTACTTTGTTTTGCTATTCTTGATCCACAAGCCCATCTTGTACACTACATTCCTTTGGTAGTAAAACATTTTTAACCTTGTAACTTTAAATAACAAAAAAAAAATTATTTAGCATACATAATAATTGTGTGCTTCAAATATTCATCATAAAGTGCATTGCATCCCACTTCTTAACAGGAATTGGCTTTAATAAAGACAACATGAAAGATATCTGAAAGTTTACTTGCCTTTTCCTGTTCTGGGGTGTACATTTGTTTCCCCTTCTTCTCCCATCTCAAAAAAGCTTGAATTTCTACAAGATCTTCAGGAACTACAACATTTGAAACTGGTTTCTCCCTTGAACGCAGCTTAACATGGAAGTTTTGATCATTATTTTTGTACCTAAATGAAAGTGAGATGGCGGCATTAATGTAGAACTGAAAGTGCACTTCAACACCAACAAGCCTCAAATATATAGCCTTACCATTTATTCTTTCCTTCATCTACTATTAGGAACTCAAGAGATTGAATTGATGGATCATCGACTTCTACTTTCACGAATGCATTGGAACCGGACTAGGAGGAAAAAATAAATAGGCATAAATCAGTTGATGTTAATACCCACAAAAGCAACAAATTTTCCTCATGCATTATCTGGTATATTGACAAGGCACCAATTTGAATTTATAGGTATCAATTTCAAACCATTTATATGAAAACGGGTCAATTCAGGTTATATTTTATTAAGACGGAGTCAAATGTAGAAAACTAGCTAAAACTAAAACATGTCATATGAGTTAAACGGGTCAAAAGTTACCTAAAGTGTACTCAAATGCCTATCCTAAACCGTTTTATGTAAAGAAAAATTCTTGTTAGTTCAATAATGTCGTTTTCTAAACATATTTTATAGTCAAATACTTAAAAAGTACATGAAAATGGACAAAAAAAGTGTTTGTGGGTCGGCCCAACCCGGCCAACCCATTTTGGCTTGCACATAAAATTTAACGGTTTTGTCCCAAGCCCAATTTGACTGTGACCCTCCCATTCTGGCACCTCTATAGTTTATTGTTAGCCATAGCTTACTTTTACAAAGGGAGTTCTAAGAGCCCTGTCCTTGTATACTTTTGTCCCTTCAGGACGACGACCTGGAAGTACCCATTTCCTGGAGATATGAAAGATAAAAAATAAAATCTTGAAAGGGTGTAAATAAAATCTATACCTAGTAGAATTGGAATCACAGATATTTTTATGAGTCACATCTTACTCCTTTAAATTTTTTAGACCACCCCAATGTAGATATAGATTGCCGGTACTATTAGTGAGCTGAATCTCTACCACTGGAATAGAAGAGACTTTAACATCCACCTGTAAACAAAAAGATGTACAGCTTTTTTAGTACATAAAATTCTACTGAAATTTTATAATAAAGTAACCAAATTGTCATCTGATATCTTAATCCATAGATACCGGCATCTCAATATCTCCTCCCAGGATGTACTTTTCTCCTAGCTGCTACAAGGAAAGAACAAGAGTCGATGAAACCATGTACCCGAATTAGTGTTAACAAGTTATGAGACAAAACATGTTTGGGAATAGTAGTTGTGCATAAGGTTTTAACTCAAATATTTTGCTCAATGAAGGACTGTTTGGAAATCTGAGATACATATCAGGAATCTCACAGGCTAAATCGGAAAGGATATTACTCTGTAAGACTAAAAGAATCACTGGGCATAGTTTCTAGCTGATTAGCTGGTTCAAAAGATTACGTCGGCTGTATTTTATTCAGCTCTACCAACAGTACGGAAAGCAGTGGAAGAATGAAAAGTAGACAACATTTTCAAATTTCATACAAGGTTATACTCCAAGACCATGATATGTTTAACTAATGCATGCAATTAGAAATTAGGGAGCTGCACACTAAATGCAAACGTTAAGGCAGTTTATTCTCATGTATGGATTACTACAATAACAATCCAAAATGTTTAATCTCCTAAAGTGAGCTAACTGCAACACATAACAAGTTGTTTCCTAGCAAAACCAGAAATATATATTCCAATCCATAACAAAGGTTGCACTTAAATGCTATATCTTTTCTGGGAAGTCATGACTCATGACTTCTACAAGTCACATTTCACAATGGTTTTGGTATGCATATTTGCCATGGATGGTTGTTGAGTACTTGAGTATTTAATCCTAATGTTTGGTTCCTTCACATGAAACTGCTATGTCCAAGGGAAACAAGTGAGTCTTCTAAATATCACCATAAAGAAATTGAAAGCTGCTTTATGCATCTAATCCTTTATGTGAACAATGCTAAATTTATCATCAAGTAATCAAGTCACAAAAAAAGAGAACAGAATATAAATAGATTTTTATCAGCAAGAGTGAATGACACGATTCTAGCAACTCACTTTACTCGTTACATGTGCCCATTGTATGCTTGTATAACCTTTTATAAATATAAAATATATTTTCAAGCCTAAATGGCCAATTATTGGATTAAAATGACATATCATTATACTTTTAGATCCTTTTCATCTATAGCAGCATATTAATCATGTAAGAAGCACATAATTAAAAGAGAAGCATGAAATTATTATTCTAAGTTCAATAACAAGGAAATAACAGCCCTAAGAAGACACTATTCTCATAATCTACAGCTATAATCCACACCAGAACATGTAACATTTCAGTGATATCAAAAAAGTACCTCTGAAGTCTGATCGGTAGCTAAAACCGCTTGAACAAGACCGGAAACCAATCGTTTCGTCGGCAACGATCCTGATTTCCTCACAGTTAATCTTCGACCACGGAAATCGCTGGATAATATGGAGGTTAAGCCTAACGACGATGATTTCCGTATCTGAGAAGTCGCTTGAGCTTGAAACAAAGTATTTCCGGCAATGCACGTAGAAGAATTTCGCTGACTTTGATGCTTTAAAACCGTCGATTGAATCAAGCTGTGCCCTACTGTATTGCTCATATTCTCCCCCTTCCTTTAATCGATTCAATGTCACTGTCAACCAAAACCTCGTCAGAGAGCAAGAATCAGTACCGTCACTACAAATACCTTCACATCCGTAACAGAAAAAGGAAGCAATTAGGCAAAAACACACAGTAACACACACTGTATCACTTCAATCGATACATACATTAATTAATCGAGAAGAACATGAAATTGACATACACAGCGAGAAAATTCACTCGACTTAATTGAATGAGTGTTGAATTATCGACCTGCGAAACGAATTAGATCTGAATTTTGATGAGATCTTACCTTTAATCAGAAGAATTGCAAAGTGTATATCTCGAAATGAGAGATGGGTGATGGAGGTTGAAAAGAGCAACGTCGAATGCTGTTAACAGGTGGTTAAGGGTAGCTACAAATATATTAATATTAGTTATTAAGAACGACGGAAGTCCTTTTATTTATGTTGATTGACAAATCCAACACCTTCATGTTGCAGATGGTTTCAAAATGGTCCATGAAGTTCAAAGAAATGTTCATCGGGTCTAAAGTCGTTTGACCAAGACAACGATTAGATAAGGGTTAGGGCATGGTGAATACAACGTAGTAAACATAAGGATATATGATGGTGAAAGATTTATAAAATAGTAATCAAGTTTCTCGTATGTTTTATTTTAGTCACTTACATTTTTTTGTCTCATTTTAGTCACTCAAGTTTCACATGTTGTTCAATCTTGCAAATTACGAGGTTAACATGTTATTTTTTTCGGATTTCATTTTATGAATATGGTAAAAATGTCAGTTTACTCTTTTTGAATTTCATTTTCACCATATCTATTAATTTAAATTAAAAAAAGTAACTTGTAACATCATAATTATGCAAGATTGGAATAACATGTGAAAATTAAGTGACTAAATTGAGATAAAAAATTGAGTAGTTAAAAAAGAACATATTAGAAAACTTTGTTACTATTATGTAAAGTTACTATATGATGGGGAAACTTCACATAATAGCATGATGATGAATATCCCATAATTTTTTAACATGGGGAGTCACCTTGGTATCGTTCACTTCAAATACTCTATAGACTGTCATTAAGGGATTAAATGTTGGGAAATTTGTGAAAAAATAATTTTTTCATAAAAATAGGAAACACATGATTTTTTTCCCAGAACTTTGGACAATAATAACTATATGTTATTATCAGTTCTCATACTATTGGTTGGATTTGTATTTTACTATGTGAGAGTTTCACAACAAACCACAATATATTCAAAACGAAACTAAGATAAATGAAATATCATTGCTTGAAGTTATGTGTTTGAAACTGTGAATGCTACAAAAATTGGGAAGAAGCGTGATGAAACTTGTCTCACGTAGGTGGAATGACAAAACTTTGAGTGGTATAAAAGTGAAAATCCTTCTTAGATAATTGTCTTCTTCAAGGCAAACAAAAGTGGGGACCCTAAGGGTGGGCTAACTCGAACTCGCACACACGCATGATGTGGCAACATGTGTAATGTGAGGTTTTGATGGTGTACTTGGCACGCTCGTATCTCTGCCTTTGTATTTTTGAATGTTCACCTTTTATATTTTGTTCATGAATGTTCGCTTTTTATGCTCTTTTACCTTTTAAATGAACAAACACTAAGAAACATGTTTATATTAAATTTTCAAGTTATCCATTCAAAATTATCAACAGATGTTTATATTTTCTAAAAGTCAAGGGGTATCATTCTACTTTAGTGAACTGGAGAGGCGTAATATGTATCATGCCAAACTACAAGGGTATTTAAAATAATATTTTACATGATTAAGATAAAGAACCGACACGTGTCGCAATGCCACGCATGCACGTTTCAAAGGCACAGAATTAGAGCTTTATCACGTGTAAGATGCGGATTAAAGAGAAACTGTGCTACGGCGGTGGGCCCTGATTTGCATTGATATTTTTTTGCTGACTTGTATAAATGGTAAAGAAAAGCCCTTTGTTTTTCATAGAACTTTCAATTAAGCCCCTGATGATAATATGTGAATATTATATTCATTTTTTTTTTGGTTTTCTGAAAATATCTTTCCCAAATAAAGTTTTTGGAATTAGAGATAGGGTACCTTGTGTTACGCCCGTTGATTTTACCCGTACCCGATTAACCCGACCCGACTTCACCCGAACCGATTAAACCCGTACTCGAATAACCCGTAACCGATTAACCCGAAAATCGTTTAAACCGATTGTTATTCGGGTCGGGTTTCGGTTAGACTTTCAAACATTAAAAACCCGATTAACCCGAACCGATTAACCCGAATAAACCGAACATTTATATATTCTACTCTCTCTTCTCACCACCACCAAAATCCGCTTCTAAACTCAATTACATTCTGAATTTCATCTAATAAAATAAAATAAGATGAATATTATGGAATTTTGTAGCAAGGCTAATTCATTGACCCATTAGTAAATAAATATGAAATGTTTGTTCTGAAGGACCAACTTGTTCCAGGAACACGGAATGGCTTTGTGGGTAGAGTTGCTGTCATCTTATTTGAGCTGAAACAGACCATAGCATCTTACCAATAATTTGATTCTCAGGTGGTGGTTGCTCGCAGGACATGACCGCATTCTTGTTTGTTGTTAATCTTCGAATTCTCCTATCCAGGCTATGAGTTTAAAAAATCCACCATATAAACACGAATAGTTATATTTGAAGCTTTAATCTCTTGGAAATGTACCTATTTTTGCTTCACATACGTGTTTATTTTATGTTTTTAAACTTAATTCACTTATTTTTTTCAACCATGTGGCCCTACCCGAAACCCGACCCGATTAAACCGAAAACCGATTAACCCGAACCCGATCTACCCGAATGTTATTCGGATCGGTTATCGGATAAATTTACACACACGAAAAACCCGATTAACCCGAACCGATCTACCCGAAACTCGATTAAATTATGTGACGAACCTTCCGGTCGGATGCACGCCATGGGAGGTTCCACTTTATTTGTGTTACATATTCATTTATCCAAGTTCTAAGTGAATATAAACCATATATATTGTCCATGAAATCTAGTTTATTTTGTTATCACTTATATTTTATTAGAAACTACGTTAAAATTCCGTGTATTACTCGGGTTAAATAAATAAAATGTTATATATTTAGTATTAAAAATTTTATATTTTTAAAAACCCGTGTAATACACGGGTTGAATAAACCAGTATATTACATCGGTTGAAAAAAATATAATGTAATTTGTTAACAAACACATTTGTCAAAATATGTTTTTAAAAAATGTAATTTGTCGTGACAGTTATAAGGTCTGTTAAGTTAGTTTTTAAAACATTTTTTTTTCAACTGAGTATTAATTTTTTAATTTAATTGATAAATATTAGTTCATATTAAGTTCATTTGATTGATGATATAATAACTATTTATAATTAAATAATAAGTATTCGTAATTAGATTTATTGATATAAAGATCATTATTTAATATGAGAGATAAATAGAAAATCTAATATTTAATAGGAGAGAGAGACGAAAAAATAAAGATGATGAGTAACCAGAGAGTGACACGTGTCATGAAAAGATTTTCATTTATTAGAGTAGTAAGATTATATATTACATTTATTAAACTATTATATATAAAAATTATGTTAAAAGTTCATGTTACTATTTTTATTTTACAAAATAATTTAATAAGAGAGGCTGAGTGTTGATTAGATATATAAAACTAGATATTTAATAAAAGAAAAAAATAGATATATAAAACAATTAACATAAAAACAATGAAGAAAATGAGAAGATTCTAAATATCGATTATTCCAACTCTTGTAATGTTGAGGTATTGAGCGTAAATTATAGTTGTTAATGTAAGTAATAATTGTTGGAAAAAATAGATATCAAAGTTCAAAAAACTGTAATAATTATATATTTGAAAACGTGGTTAAGCGTATAACTTTATCAACTATGATTGAATTATAATTGCTAGGTGTATTGGGTTGTGTAATGAGTTAAAATGGGTTCAAATAACAATGAGCAGCTTTAGAAAATGGGCCAATAATCTAGCTTATGGAAGACGAAGAGTGGCTTGACGCTCCAACGAGAGGCAACCGGAGAAAAGGGAAAGGAAGGCACAACCAGCAACCGGAGGCCAAAGTCACCAAGTTCTATGTGACGAACCTTCCGGTCGGATGCACGCCATGGGAGGTGTCGACGTTTCTAGGTATCTTTGGGGAAGTGGCAGGTATGTATATCGCAAGGAAGAATGATAAAGAAGGTAACAGGTTCGGCTTCATCAAGTTCAAAAACGTAAAGAATGTCAAAGATTTGGAACGAAGCTTGCAAGGAATAAAGATGGGGAACAACAAACTCAGAATAAATATCGCCAAATTCGATGTAGAGAATGAAGGCTTAACAGGCATAGAGGAAATAAGGAAGAAAGTGGAAACCGGATTGTGACCTGTCGGTTGTTTGCGTTGGTGTCCTGGTTGGCGAAGGGGATATAATCAGTGGTACAGTAACGATGAAGTGGAAAGACAAGGCGTTCAGGATCTGGGTCTCGGAAGAATCGGGCGACTGGGTTCCGGACTGCCTGAAAGTCGCTGTTTGATGTCAGTTAAACGGTCTATTAAATTAAACACAACCTAACCTACACTCTCTAGTTAAACTCTAGACAAATCTACTAAACTAGACCACAAAGACAAGCAAGTGTACCTATCAATTGTAACACAGCTAAAGGAAGTTCGGATATCGAACCCACGAGACACTGACTATAACACTAACTAGACTCTGAATAAGACTTAACTGGTTTATTTGATTGGGGAGGAATTCTATGAACTAAGGTTAACTACTAAAACTTAAATGAACTGAATGAAGAAGACAACTAACCAACAACACAAAGACTTTAGGGAAATTCAGTAAGGAAAGAAGACACTACCTAGGCTGCGAATCCTGTTTACTAAAACTCGGCTTCTATCGGATATGAAATATGTAAGGGAACTGGGATCCTAAGATATAACACCCTTAAACCACCTAATGGATTCCTGATCAATCTCAGAATATGACCAGAAGGAACTCAAGGGATACTAATAACACTAGTACTCGGATTACCTCTCGGTCTCACCGATTATGCTAAAGAACTCAAAAGACAGCTCACCTCTCGGTATCACTATCTCAATACATCAAATATGCAAGGAGCAATCTGAATTCAACTTGATTAACACGAATTAACAACGACACTAGAACTCTAAGGAAACATCCTCTCAGACTGTTCAATCTCAGAAACCCTAATACCGAAGACTAACCGATCACCTATCACTTTTCAGGTTTTTAGATAAGAAGAACACTTGATTTATTAAGTTGCTGATTGATAATCCTATGGTTACTACGTCTAGCAAACCACACACGAATCACAAACACAAAGTAGGCGATTTAATACACATCTATTTGTGAAAGACATTCACCAAGACATGTACGGATCAATTCAAACAATCAAAGATCAAAATCAAGCATACATATTCATTAAACAATCAAACTCAGATCTGGTCTAAAGCATAAAATCCAAAACGAATACCATAAACCGATAAAAATCCAAACTTTAGCAAACAATCATCATTAACCTAGGTAGATCTATGGTCTTAGCCAAGAAACATGGTAAAAACAGAAGGTTCAATGTTAAATAAAGCAAACATTAGGTCCAGAAACAAATCAAAACGAATATTATGATCAATCGTGACCGAACAATTCAATGTCTAACCCGATTTAATGCAATACTTCAATTCCTTGATCCAAAGCCTCTTCCTTTACTCAAAATCGTCCAAAAACTCTCCCTTGACGGCAATGTATCGAATAATCAAGAATATAATCGTTTAAATTGCTAAAACCTAAAAATTAGGTTTTTTTCCGGATTTGCGACCCTCTCGCGTATCGCGAGAGGCTTGGGGAGGTCCTCGCGTACCGCGAGGGACAATCTAGTCGGGGGCTCTTCTGGATTCCCTCACGTACCGCGAGGGATTTCTGGAACTTCCCGCATACCGCGGGAGCTTGGATTTCTCAGAAAATATATTTTTTCTCTTTTGCTTTCCGCTCTTTTCCCGTGTGCTTGATTTCTCCAGGATTTAGCTACATTTTCCGCTTCTTTTGCACACTATAACCTGCAATCATAACCCAGACTTAGAATGAACTAAAAACGACACAAAACTAGTACAAAAATATACAATTTCGCACAATTACAGTAGGATAAACGTATGTGTTTTGCAACACATCAAACATCTCTACACTTACTCTTTTTCGTCCTCAAAAAAGATATCTGCAATGGAATCACAACTGGACATAGAATTAATCTCTAATATTATTAAGCACAAATATAATCACGCATTCAAGCGCAATAACCGGTATTTCTTTCCGACTAAACCCAAACACCAAATTTCAAGCCCCTGAGAAGTGTTCTATTTCCAATTTATACAGTATATCAATCTATCTATGTGTCTCACACTTAAAAGCTACAGTTCTACCTAATCCCGTCTCACGGTCATGTTTAGGCCCAGGTTAGATCATATAGATCTTCCCACCACGGTAAACTTAAATTCACATGTTTTTATAATTCAATGGATTATGGAGCGAATGTCATGAGTAATATTAATTATATATGAATCAACCTCACCTAGGGGTGCGTCTCCCAAGTCACCATCCCGGAAGGTAGCACATAGGACGCAGTCTATCAATTAAGCATATAAGAATCAACCCATAGACGTATCCACAGAGTCACCATCCCCATGGAAAACACGTAGGTCAATCTTATTTATCTAAGTACTGATCACTCAAATCCTAACCCATGAGTGTATCCACAGAGTCACTATCCCCATGGGAAACACGTAGGTCAAGACTCAAGCTTTTAGTTTATTAATTATACTCATTAATAGATGGAATTATGGTTGCGGGCGCCACCAAATCTCGGATTTATTTTCATAAAAAGAAATTGGTGTGCCATTAGAATTTTTAAAAACCTCTAAATTTCAGCCTACCGTGGTACCTATCAACCTATGTTGACAGTTTCAGTTTTACCGTTTCCCAAAGATGAGAACCCACGAGATTTCATGATTTAATTAAGTTATTAATCTTAATCAATACTCTCAGGATGTTTAAGCTTTTAATACTGGCTGGGCTTACCGATTCATTACAACTTAGACACGTTTTCTATTGTTTATTATATTTCAGTTTAAAACACAGTTTATGCCCAGTTTTAACTATCATTTTCCATGTGCTTGCAAGAAATCTAGTTCAAAAGACATTTTTTTATTTTTTTATAGACTCAAAGTACAAAACCAAAACTTATGTTTCTCATCTCCACACTTAAAATTCACATTGTCCTCAATGTGGACCGAGAAACGACGATAAAATAAAAGAAATATACCAAAAGAAATTAAGAAAATTAAAATAAGACAGAAATAAAAATAAAAGAAAAATAAAATATACAAAAATCGAAACAGACTTCCCTGATATAATGACTGTGATATTCCGCGTAAGTCGTGTTCCAAAGCCCTCCATTCTAACACGCTCATCTCACCAAGATTCCAATAATTTCTCACGAACGAAAGCGGCTGATTTCTAAAACAATACTAGCAATCACATCAAACAACCACGATAATATATAACAATACAACCAACCCTGTCGAGCTCCCCAAGTACAAAATAATATATACATCAGAGTTAATATACATGCCAAAATAAAAAGAAATACATAAAAAGAAATACAAAATGAAAAATACAAAATACTATGTACAACCCGACAAAAGGTGCTGTCGCTGATCACGGAACTCCACCCATATCTGGCTGATCCTGCTGATGCTGGTTTGGTGCCCTGAAAAATGGTGTGATCTGGAAACCCAGCTGCTGCATCATATACCGAATGGCATCGTCCCGTCGATCCATCCGGGCATCTAATTGATCAAACAGCTGATCACAAAGCTCCTCGAGTGTGAACCCTGTTGTGGTGGTAGACGGCCGACGGTGGTAATTAGTGGTGGTGGACGGGTATCTTTGTGGAGGGTTGTGGTGGCTGACGGTGACAGGTGGCGATGTGGGTGATGGATGGTGGTGTCGAGTGGTGTGGTGAGAGGTGGTGGTGTACGGAGGGTGTGGTTAGGGACGAAGGTAGATGATTGGGGGTGGCAGTTGGTGGTGATGGACGGTGTAGGTGAGGGATGAAGGTAGGTGGTGGTCGGATGATGGTGGTGAGAGGGTGACGACGGCGAATGGTAGGCGGTGGTGGTTAATGGTGGTAATTGGTGGTGGCAGTGGTAGGTGATGATAGGTGGTGGTGGACGGGCATCTATGTGGAGGGTTGTGGTGGCTGACGGTGACAGGTGGCGATGTGGGTGATGACATGTGGTGGTGGAGGGTAGGCGAGTGGGGAAGAAGACCCCAATTGGGGGTTTTAAATTTTTTTTTTTATGATTTCTCAAGGCCCTCGCTTACCGAAAGGACTGAAACTACCCCCACGCGTAGCGCGAGGGGTTGCTTATCCCGGTGCGACCCTAGGGTTTCTCGCGTACCGCGAGAGACCGAAGCATGTCTCTCGCGTACCGGGGGGGGGGACTTAAAAATTCTGTTTTCTCAATTGGATCCCGCGTACCGCAAGAGAATACCCAAAAAGTCTCGGGTACCGCGGGGAGCCTTCAATCACATAAAGTTAAGGCCGATTTTTATACTTAGAAAAATTTTCACCCCTTAAGATTTTTTTTCACTTATTTTTTTAACTTGTTCCAGCCTTAGATTTTTGAGCAAACATACCTAGAACCTTGTTTTTGATGGTTTTCCTTCGCCATTTTGGCCACAATTCCCTGAAACAAACGAAAACAAAAGAACACAAACCGAAAAATATACAAAAACTAAACGAAAATGAATACAAAGAATTGTACAAACTCTACACTCGGGCTTTCTCCCGAGGCTTCACACTCTCTTAACTTTATTCTCCTGGCTTGTCAAGGAGAATCTCATCCCCCTCAACATTCTCAATCGGTCCTCTGATGTAATGCTTCAGTCTATGACCGTTTACCTTCCACGAGCTACCCTCGCCATCATGTAACTCCACTGTACCGTATGGAAATGCCTCTTTTACCATGTACGGTCCTGTCCACCTAGACTTAAGCTTTCCTAGGAATAGTTTTAATCTAGAATTATATACCAAGACCTTATCCCCACACGTGAATTCTTTCACCCCTCTTAATCGACGATCGTGCAACGCCTTTGTTCGCTCTTTGTAGCTCCAAGAACGTGCGTATGCCTCGTCACGTAATTCATCCAACTCATGTAACTGGAGAAACCGGTGTTGTGTTGCTTTAGGCAAGTCGAGGTTGACTGCCTTTATGGCCCAATATGCCTTGTGTTCTAGCTCTACCGGTAGATGACACGCTTTTCCATAGATCATCCTAAAAGGTGTGGTCCCTATAGGTGATTTAAAAGCAGTTCTAAAGGCCCAAAGTGCATCATCTAACTTGTCAGACCAATCCTTCCTATTCTTTCCGACAGTTTTCTCCAAGATTCTTTTCACTCCCCTATTTGCATTTTCTACTTGCCCACTAGTTTGTGATTGATAGGCAGTCGATAGCTGATGGGTGACCCCATAGCGTGCCAACACTTTCTCCATCTGGGCATTGCAGAAATGCGTGCCCCTATCACTAATCAGGGCTCTAGGAGTACCAAATCTGCTGAACAACTTCTTTAGAAATCCTATCACTACTCGGGCATCATTTGTGGGCAAGGCTTGAGCCTCGACCCACTTAGAAACATAGTCAATCGCAACAAGAATGTACCGGTACCCTCGGGATGAAGGGAACAAACCCATGAAATCAATGCCCCAAATATCAAATACTTCAACAACCTGGATCGGGTTCTGGGGCATCTCATTCCGGGATGAGATATTACCGGTGCGTTGACACGCATCACACCGTTTCACCAACTTATAAGCATCCTTAAACACTGTCGGCCAATAGAAACCAAAATCAAACACCTTTTTAGCGGTGTAGGATGGTCCGTTGTGACCTCCCGTTAAGCCTTCATGACAATGCTTAAGGATCTCAACACATTCTTCCTTGCTCACACATCTCCTTAATACTTTATCAGCTCCCACACGAAACAAATGTGGAGCATCCCAAATATAGTGTTTGGCATCGGCAAAGAATTTACGCCTCTGTTGGGATGTCATGCCCTTAACCACTACACCATCAGCCAAGTAGTTCGCTAAGTCAGAAAACCATGGCAAACTTTGCGCCTCGGCATTCATGTAAAACACCGGCTTTTTGGTCGGTCCCACCTTCACCATCATCAAGGACTCATGGGGAAATGTGTCCCCTATGGCCTTCTCCCGGATCTCTTCCCTCCCGGGATCCTCCAACTTCGACAAACGGTCGGCTACATTCTCTCCTCCCTTCTTATCTTTAATTTCAATATCAAACTTAGAAAGCAGGAGAATCCATCGAATCAATCTAGGTTTGGCATCTTTCTTTGCGAACAGATATCACAATGCCGCATGATCCGTGTAAACGATGGTCTTAGAGAGCACTAAATAGGAAAGGAATTTATCGAAAGCAACCAGCACCGCTAACAACTCTTTCTCGGTAGTTGTGTAATTCTCTTGAGCATCGTTAAGAGTTTTACTCGCGTAATAGATCAGATGGAAGTGCTTCTCTCTCCTTTGAACAAGGACAGCCCCGACTGCGAAATCACTCGCATTACACATGATCTCAAAGGGTAAGCTCCAGTCGGGGGCTATCAAGATGGGAGCACAAACTAACTGCTCCTTCAAGAACTCAAACGCCTTAAGACAATCTGCATCAAACTCAAACTAAACGTCCTTTTCAAGAAGACGGGTCATGGGTCGGGTGATCTTTGAAAAATCTTTAATGAAACGCCTATACAAACCTGCATGACCTAAGAAACTACGAACGGATTTGACACTGGTCAGCGATGGAAGTCTACTAATGGTATCAATCTTAGCTCTATCCACTTCAATACCGGCACGTGAAACTTTGTGCCCTAACACAATCCCCTCAGTCACCATGAAGTGACACTTCTCCCACTTAAGCATCAACTTCGTATCTATGCACCTCTTCATCATCTTCTCTAAATTAAGCAAACAATGATCGAACGAACTCCCGAATACAGAAAAATCATCCATGAACACCTCCATAGAATTCTCGATCATGTCCTGAAAGATAGCCACCATGCACCTATGAAAGGTGGCTGGAGCATTACACAACCCGAATGGCATACGCCGGTATGAGAAGGTACTGTACGGGCATGTAAAAGTGGTCTTCTCCTGATCCTCGAGTGTAATGGGGATCTGGAAATAACCCGAGAAGCCATCAAGGAAACAGTAGAACTGCTGCCCCGAAAGGCGCTCCAGCATCTGATCAATGAAAGGAAGGGGGAAGTGGTCCTTCTAGTGGCATCATTCAGTCGCCTATAGTCAATGCATACTCTCCAACCGGTGACTGTCCTAGTAGGGATCAACTCGTCTTTATCATTCTTCACAACTGTCATCCCACCCTTCTTCGGGATGACCTGAGTAAGGCTAACCCATGCTGAATCAGAAATAGGATAAATAAAGCCACCATCTAGGATTTTAAGAACCTCCTTCTTCACCACATCAGACATGTTGGGGTTAAGCCTCCTTTGAGGTTGCACAACCGGCTTGTGCTCTTCCTCCATCAAGATCCTATGCGTGCAGAAAGTAGGTGAGTTTCCACGCGATGACTTGTTTGTTAGCATTTAGAACCTCTATCAGTTTCACGTTATCCTCCTCCGCCAGTGCAGCAGAAATCACGACGGGTAAACCGGCCTCACCATCCAAGAATGCATACTCCAAATGGGAAGATAGCTCTTTGAGCTCAATGGATGGTGGTGCCTCAACCGAGGGCTTCTTCTCCTCCTCGGTAACCTCAACAACCTCAAATACCTCTGGGTACTCAGGAGGTGTACAAGCCGGGTGGCTCGGACCTTGCTCGGGAAGAGCATCAGTCTCAACCTCCTGGTCCTCCTCACCCAGGTGTTGTGTGTTAAGCAAATCAGTGCCACACACGTAGTCAAGGCAACGATCTATGTGAGATATGAAGGTGTCTAGAAAGTACACGGAATCGTCCTTACCACTAGAATTCTTCATCGATTTCATGACATCAAAGGTGACATTCTTATCCCCTACAAGAAGTGTGATTTTACCGTCGAAGACTTCAATCAATTCCTTGGCGGTGCGCAAGAAGGGGCGTCCCAAAATGATTGGAACTCTATTGTCAACCTCCATATCAAGAATTACAAAGTCCGCGGGAAAAACAAACTTATCAACCTTCACCAACAGATTCTCCACTATTCCCCGTAGATATTTGACCGAACGGTCAGCTAAAGATATGCTCATGCGCGTAGGGGCCGGATCTCTAAGGCCTAGCTTCTCGAAGAGAGAGTATGGCATCAGGTTGATGCTAGCACCGAGATCGGCTAACGCGTGGTGCAAAGTCAAGCTACCAAACAAACACGGGATCATGAAGACACCCGGATCTACTAATTTCTCTGGTAGCTTGTTCTGAGAACATCTTTCATTCAGAGTGACTGTCGAAAGGTCCTCCAGCTTCTTCTTATTAGACAGAAGATCCTTAAGAAATCTAGCATATTTAGGCATATGTTGGAGGGCTTCAACAAACGGAAGATTAATTTTGAATAACAGCTATGCGACAAGGATAACCCTGATACATGCATGGAGAATGTAGAGATGGGGCCAAAGAAAGCGACAGTTAGAAGGAACAGGTTCAAGTTGGGCCAGAACCATCATAAAAAACAAACCCCCCTGATTTTCCTAGGCCCAAAAAAAGGCCGAGGAGAGAAGCGGAAAATGATCCATTCGATTTAGATAGATTCTTGGGCCTGGGATTCTTGGAGCGTCAATTAGATACGGGTACAGTTTCTTCAAGGGGTGACCAACAGGGCTCCAACAGGGCGAATCATATTGACCTCAACACTAGGACAGAATCAATAGATCCGCCGATTGATTTTAGAGAAGGGGCCAACAGAGTAATTAACGACGAAGGAGGGACCAATGGCAACCTAGAGTATGGTCCAGAGGAGATTCCGACGGCTGACAAAGAAGTAGAGGCCACCATTGCTTTCAGTAAAGCGGTTGGGGCGAACCTTGATGGCTTCGGTAAATTAGTTCAAGACTCGATCATGGAAGAAGGTATTAATGCTTGTCAATTATGAATTTTATGTCGTTCAATGTTCGCGGGATGGGGGATGGAGTCAAAGCGTCATGGATAAAATATTTCAAGGCTAGGAACGAGATCAATTTTATTGCGATTCAGGAATCTAAACTGGAGGTTGTGTCCGAGTATGATTTGGTGCAGATTTGGGGAAGTAAAAACTTCGGTATGAGCTACGTGCGTTCGGTTGGCCAATCGGGTGGCATAGTGAGTTTATGGGACCAAAGTATTTTCAAAGTGGAGAATTGTGTGAAACAGAGACACTTTTTTATCACAAAAGGAAGAATAAGAGGGGAAGATGTCGTTCTCAATGTGGTTAATGTATATGCGCCTCAAGGGGTCTCGGCAAAAAAGACCCTTTGGGACGACATTGCTGCGGCGATGAATGGATCGTCGGAGTTATGGATTATTCTCGGGGACTTTAACGCGGTGAGAAGTCCTGACGAAAGGTGGAATTCGAGCTTCAAAGCGACGTGCGCTAGGTATTTTAATGAGTTCATATTCGGTGAAGGTCTAAAAGAATATGATATGAAAGGGAAAAACTTTACTTGTGTTAGAAATAATGGGAAGAAAAAGAGCAAGATTGACAGGATGTTGGTTTGCTCCAACTTCTTTGATAAATGGCCGGGGGCATGTCTCCGAGTAGTGTCTTCTCACCTTTCGGATCATTTTCCTATCGTGCTTACTACCAAGGAGAAGAACTTCGGGCCGAGACCATTTCGCGTATTTAATTCTTGGTTGAAGAAACCCGGATACAAAGAAGCTGTCAATAAAGCGATTGAGTCGTTTTCTTTTCATGGGCCTCCGGACATTGTATTGTCCAAAAAGCTTGCCCACATTCGTGGGGAGTTGAAAATATTGAGGGACGAGATGAATAAGAAGGAAGGTGAGGTCACGGCATATATCTTCACAGAATTGGAAGCTTTAGAAGATCTCATGAATACCAAGGAGTTATCAGAGGAGGAAGAATGGTCCATGGCTGAATGCAAGAGAATCCTAAACGAAATTGATACCAAGAAGAACCAAGACCTTAAACAAAGATCGAGAATCAGGTGGGCGGTAGAGGGGACAAAAACTCGAGGTTCTTCCACGCTATGATTAATATTAGGAAGGCTAGCAACATGATTCCGAGGCTGCACATAGATGGAGAATGGAGTACCAAACCGAATAGAATAAAAAAAGAAGTGTTCAATTTTTTTAAAAAAAGGTTTGAAGAACAAAGCAAAGTAAGGCCGAATCTAGTGTGCGATAATTTGATCCAGTTGCACGAGGAGGAGAAAGGGTCTCTTGTGGAATCCTTTTCTAAGATCGAGATAAAGGAGGCGGTGTTCGAGTGTGGGTCTGACCGGCCCCAGGCCCGGATGGTTTTAATATGAGGTTTTTTAAACATTTTTGGCATCTTTTTGAGCCGGATTTTCAGGACATTATGGATGGTTTTTTCACGGATGGGGTTATTAACCGTGGATGTGGATCGTCGTTTATCGCGCTTATTCCTAAGGTGAAGGACTCAACAACTCTTAATGATTATAGACCGATCAATTTAGTAGGAGCGATTAGCAAAGTCATCTCCAAAATTCTGGCGAATCGTCTCAAAAAGGTGATAAATTCAGTGGTGTCGGGCTCTCAATCTGCTTTCGTCAAAGGGAAATTCATTCTTGATGGTCCTTTGGTGGTAAACGAAATCATTAATTGGGCTAAGAAGGCCAAGAAAAAGCTCTTTCTGTTAAAAATAGATTTTGAAAAAGCATACGACAAAGTTCAATGGAATTTTGTCATATCGATCTTGGAACAAATGGGATTCCCTCCTAAATGGAACATGTGGATTTGGGGTATTTTGGAGTCGGCTCGGTCTTCTGTCCTTGTCAACGGGGCCCCTATGTTTGAGTTTAAATGTGAGAAAGGTATGCGTCAAGTGACCCTATTTCTCCCTTTATTTTCATTATTGTTATGGAGGCTCTCTCCAAAATGATTGAGAAAGGCTTTGAAAAAGGGATATTTGAAGGCATTAATTTGCCCAACAGCGGTCCTACGGTATCACACTTCTTTTACGCAGATGATGTGATCATCTCGGGGACTTGGTATGAAGGTAATGTCCGGAATCCTTAGAACTTTTCACGTGTGCTCTGGCCTCCGCATTAATCTTGCGAAATCCACACTGATCGTCATCGGTATGGAGTCTGCGGAAGTTGGGGATGTGGCTGCAATGGTGGGCTGTAAGGTGGAACCTTCAACTTTTAAATATCTTGGTCTCAGTGTTGGAGCTAATATGAACCGGATAAACAACTGGCAGCCGGTGTACAAAGTGTTTGAAAAAAGGATGTCCTTGTGGAAGGCTGAAACCTTGTTGATAGGTGGGAGAGTCACGCTCATCAGATCAGTGCTTGAAAGTCTCCCGAATTACTTCTTCTCTTTATATAAGGCTCCTTGTAAAGTCATCTTGGATTTAGAGAGCATTATAAAAAGGTTTCTTTGGGGTGGTTCCTTGACGTCCAGAAAAATCCATTGGGTTGAGTGGGATAGAGTTGCTTCGCCAAAGAAAGTAGGGGATCTCGGATTGAGTAAACTTAAAATGGTGAACATTGCGCTTCTAAGTAAATGGGGTTGGAGGTATAAATGTGAAGGTAACTCCTTATGGAAAAAAGTGATCGTCCATGTCAAGAGGAATGGGTGGGACTCTATCCCATGTAGGCTCACGTTGGGGGGAACTTGGTGCAACATTACCAAGGCTCTTCGAAATAATTTCATTGACAGAATGCCCTTTGTGGAGTTTTTTAGAGGAAAGGTGGGGAACGGCGAAAACATCAAGTTCTGGACCGATGTTTGGTTAGGAGAAAGGACGCTAAAAGATACGTTCCCTAACCTATTTCAGCTTGAAATCGACAAGAAATGTGCAGTTAGAGACCGAATCTTGAGAGGAAACATGTCCAGTGGTTTAAACGGGCGATGGAAAATGGAGATTGTCGATTCTGCGGATTGTGAGGAGCTGAACCGGCTCGTGTCTATGGTGGGAGTCGTTCAAATCAGCAACCATAACGACAAGTGGGAATGGAGAGGCAACCCCACGGGGGTGTTTACGGTGAGCGAAGTTAAAAAAGTCTTGACGATGGGGATGGGGTATTCCAACCGGTTTGTCATGGATTGGTGCAAATGGTTACCGGTGAAATGTAATATCTTTGCGTTGAGAGCGGAGTAAGATAGAATCCCTACAATGCAGAATCTCAGAAGAAGGAACGTTGGTATAATCGACGCCACATGTCCGCTGTGTCTCTTTGGGAACGAATCGGGAGAGCACTTGTTCACTTCTTGCGCGATTGCTACGGTGGTATGGCAGGCGGTGAGCAAATGGTGTAACATTCCTCATATCTATGCATTTTCTTTCCGTGACCTTTTGGAGTTACACCATAGTGTCGGGTTGTCGGCTCCGGCTAGTGAAGTGTTTCATGGTATCATCATCTTGGCTTGTTGGAGCATATGGAGAGCTAGGAACGATCAAGTTTTTAACGGAAAGAAGGCGCGGGCTAAAAAAATTATTAGTGACATCAAATCTCTCGGATTCTTGTGGCTAAAGAGTAGATCCAAAAGAATAGGAATTAATTGGGATTCTTGGTGTAAATTTGTGATTATGTAAGTTTTGTTTTGTTGTTGCGGCTCGTTTTTGAGTCGCGTTTTCTTTTTTAATGAAGTTAGCCGTTCAAAAAAAAAGAAAATGGGCCAATGAGTCAAGGTCAAAATTAACATGTTGGGTCAAAGTGCAACCACCCGCTATATTTATGTAAAGCCATGAAATTTTTTATGTAATTCAATGTAAATTTGAATAATGTTGCAATGGATGAAATTGTCAATTTTGAACAAAAGATTGATTTTGATCGATTTGACTTGAGGGTTTGCTAGGTTGAATTTAGTTCTAATCATTCCGAATAATGTTGCAATGGATGAAATTATCTTGTACACTGATTCTCCTATAGGCTAAGATTGATTTTGATCCATGGAATAACTGAGTCCCTGTTAAAGTTAGGGGTTGTTTAATAATCTCTTAATGATTACATTAATATGTTACCTCTGAATTGGTCAGAGGTAGAGGGTGTTTATTTCAGATTTTACCAGCCTCTTAATGGTCAGCTCAAAAATCATGTTGAATCATTCAGAGCTCTTAATGGTTCAGCTCTTAATGAACCAAACAACCCTTAACCTTACAGCTTGGCGTGCTGAGATGGAACGTTTATAGACATCGATGGGGTTAGCCAATAGGAGAAAGAATCAGTGTACAAAATACCAGATGTAAGTTGTGTGGAGAGTTTGAGGAAACGACTAATCACCTTTTTTCTCTTTTGGCCTAGTCCAAATAGTGTGGGATGTTATATTAGAATCGTGTAATATTCCATCCATTTTTGCTTTTAAAGTTAGAGATCTGCTCCAAATCCACAATTCATGTCAAGGATCTATCAAGAGAAAAAAGGTAATACAATCAATATTCATCAGTCATTTGGAGCATACTAAAGACCCGCAATGGGGTAAGTTTCGAACAAAGCCCAGTTTCCGTAGAAATTAAAATCTTCAGGTTTTTATGGGTGAAAAACTGCTCTAAAACACCATCATTAACGTGGGAGCAATGGGGATTCTTCAACCTCAATTGCATGGATAGTTAGTATATGAATAAACTATATATGATGTGATGTTGCTGTCAGTTAATAGTATTATAAAAAAATATGTTTGTTCATCGTTAAAAAAAATCCGGTTAAAAGCAATTCATTTTCCAAACCCATTTGATGATATTGATAGATTCATGAATCATGTAGACAAATATAAAATATTCATTTTAGAGGTTGTGAAGTGTTCACTTGTGTATACCGAAAATCGTGGCCCCAAAATGATGTTTTGCACTTTTTGAATCCGTTTGAAGTTATTGATAATCCAAGATTCTTCTCGTTCCAAAAACTACTTCAATTATTTTATTATATTAAATAAATAAATATATATATATATATATATATATATATATATATATATATATATGGTAATAATATTATCTCATATACCGATAATAACTTAGAAAATATCTAAAATACGTATGATATATTGTGAACCTTTAAACATAGAAGTCGTTATCTAACGATTTCTCAAACCCACCAAAAGACTAATAGTTGAATAATATTATCTTGAATAAAATAATAGTATAGAAAAACTACTTTTACTGTTATCTTAAAATAATATCTATACTATATAATAAATAAAGGAGTTTCAATGACACGTGTCACCTCCATATTCATTCTCATTATTTTTTCTCGTCTCTCTCTCTTATTAAATACACCTCTATATTTTAATAATAATATTTTTTTAAAGAAAATACTAATCTTTGTATTAATAAATTACCTGACATATTTTGACGAGTGTATGTGTTAACAAATTATATTATATATCATGGGTTTATTCAATCCATATAAAACACGAGTTTTTAAAAATAAATTTTTTCTTACTTAATATATAATAGTATATTTATTCAAACCGTGTAATACACGAGATTTTAACCTAGTTATTCTAATAAAAAAGAACTAGTTAGAAAAGGATAAAACTCATTTATCACTCATGTGAAGTGACTTGTTATAAAGTTTAGCGAGTTAAAATCGTTATATCATATAGCGACTAACCCGTTTCTCAAACCCCATAAAAAAACTTGTTTTTATATATTTTCTTTACACTTCTTCTAGGCGTGAGCAAACCTTATACGTTAATCGAAATTAACCAATAATTGAAATGGAATAGAATAAGATCAGCTGTTCAAAAAAAAATGTAAAAATGATGCATTAATTTTAAATTTATAACTAGAAAAAAATAATACTAATAACATAATCCCATGTGTTTTGCTAAAATGGTTAAGAGGTTTTATGATAAAAAATTATACAAACGACTTTATTCACTACATGTAGTTTTTTTATATGATATATTTGATAAATGTGATTAGTGATTACGTAACGAAAGTGGTTAATTAACCGAAATTAACCAAAACTGACCCTTAACCGACGGTTAACCGGCCAAGCGATTATGGTTATGCTTATGGAAGATGACATAACTGACCAAATGGTTATGGAATAAATCAAAACCGACCCATAATCGACTATGCACACCTAACTTCTTCCATTAAAAAACTTAGGAACACAATGTTTTTGAGTTTTTTTTTTCACTTTCTTCTATTAAAAAACTCGGGAACACAATTATTTTAAAGTTTTCTTCCACTTTTTTTCACTTTCCTCTCTAAAAAGGACCCGAGAATACAGTGTAAACGGTTTCACAGTTGAAACCAAACCATAACGTATACAGTTGGGGGCTATTTTTGTAATTAAAAAAAAATGAGAAAAGGGCCCCACACAGATTCACAATCCCATAAACCTCGCATTCTCGTTACGATTTGCGTACCACGTAGCACATGGAACTCAATCTTCCTCTCATAATCACCATCTTCCATTGCTAGCTTCATCAAATATTCTTCCACTTTCTTCCTGTGCGCAGCCTATACGTACAGATCCTGTATATATTTCTCACCTAGCCTTCACATTCTTATCAATCCAGACGACCACGAGTTCCAGAGTTAAACGAATTTCAATCCGTCTCCACAAGCTAGATTTCATGATTCAAATGCAGTGAAAAGGTATGAATTCCGATCTGCGATTTTCTCTCCGTCTCTATAACGATTTGATTTGATGGTTCTTAACTGTGTGCTATCGATTTTGTTAAAATCGTTTTCTGAAGCTATGACAGCGAATATGATTTGCTTCTGTTTATCGGATCAGAACTGATTATTAAGATCTTCATCTGCTTAGGATATTTCTACTTATTACATAAATGAGAAAAATGATTAGGTCATAATAGGCGTGTATAAGTTTATTAGATAGGATTGATCGATCGATCTTCACAAAGTTACGAATTCTGACCTAAAATCATACCTGCATTGTTTATGTTTATGGTTATGATCGAAGACTGCCTGCAATTGATTTCAGAAGCGTTGTAGAACGGTTTTGATTCGGCCTAGGGTTTTGTGAGAAATTAACTTGATCCTCTTCAATGTTAATTCGTGTTTAAATTGTAAGGAAATGAGGAATTTTCGGGTAGTATTGATTTCACATTTCGAACGCATTTATTCGTCTTGTTGATTAAAAAAAATAATAATAAATAAAATACTGTTACGTGTTCATAAGTTTTTGTTGATCATGTGAATGCCTAATCTGAAACGAATTTTTAGTTGGATGAGTTTACCAGAGAATAATTTTTATTCAATTTTTTTAGAACTTTGTACAGCGCATACCTGTTGCTAAATGTCAACGCCTGACCCACAGCCTTTAAGTTTTAATGGTCAATTGAAATGAAAAGGTGTCATTTATTCTGATTTGAATCGTCGATTCGTCGGCCACTGATAACGCAATGCACTTATTTGTGTACATAGGCCCACGTATTTGATTACAGGACTCATCGATCATGATAGCACATAATCTAGTTGTACCTACAAGGCTACAATATATCAAGGTTGAAAAAAGTTGCAGGAACATAATCCACTTTTTTCGTATGTTCACATAATAATTTATTCATTATATGTGCTATCATTACATATAGTCATGTTAGTTAGTTATAGTGTGTTTTTCTCAACACCAATAACATGTTGATAACGCAAGAGCCGCATAATACATGTGTACTTAGTGCATAAAAATAATCAGAAGTAGTGAGATAGAGAAGCAAAGGAAGTTACATAACCATCATGTGTATCACATTCAAATCAATAGATACAAATGATTATATGGTTCTCACGGTTCTAACATATTATTGGTACAGAAAGGAACGCGCGCCACTTACTTATATATATGTGGGTGTGTTTTATTGTTATAGTTACATATCCTATATATTTCTCTCATATACAATATTGTTTTAGTCATATTAATTATATGTATGTATGTTACTGATGAATATTTTCATGCAAGTACTTTTGATAAAAACAATTTTAAGAAAAATGACATTTTTATACCTTTGCCAGTTAAATTAAAAGCTGGTATGAAGAAAGAAAATGTCACACCCCAACCGACGGCGGAATACGTCGGGGCGGGACATGTAGACTGTTCAATAGCACATGGTCAAACTAAAGTTTCATATATTAATTGAATCCAAATTTTTATAACACTTGTTCAACAAAAACATGTACAATTATACAAAAGGAAAAATAAGGTACACTATAAATGTTCGATTCATTATTTAACTAAGTCCTCAATCCTATGTGTAGCATCTTGTAAATGATCTCAAGAGTTAGTACCTGAAACATGATAAAATGAAAGGGTCAACTATAAATAGTTGGTGAGCATACATAGGTTTTGACTCTAAATAGCATCAAAGTGTCGTGTGTAAACAAATCCATACAAGTCATGATTAATAAGGCAATTATGGGGAGCAACTATTGTGTAACCAAAAGTACAATCAAACCTTTGTAACTAGCATGCAAATTGTGTTGTCGGTAACAATCACCCCAATCTGGGTGGGTTTGTCAGACTCAATAAATCTATCATTGTTAACCGTCGGCTTGATCAGTTAATGATTGTACATGTAATTGCAAATAAGTAGTTAACACACCTAGCACTCAAACATAAAGCTCAAATTGCACACAAATTGTAAAGTGGATTTGTATTGTGTAGTTTATGTAAATCATTGTAAGTTGTGATCATGTTTCACCCCAAAATGTAAAAACAGTGAAAAAAGGGCTATGTAAAACTCACTTGATTCAATGTATAGCTAGCACGCGAAAATGAATAATAAGATTGATCCTTGCAATTCACCACGTCAACCTAGTGTGCAAAGCATATGGATTTCTAATCACTATCGTATAAAATAGAATTGGTCTAAGTGTAGGATGGAATTGGACGTGTGTACGACGAGTTGTGTTTGTGGATTTGTATTTAAAACGGGTGTTGTATAAATTAAGAGATTTAAAATAAATAGTTTAAAAAAACGATTGAAATAAATGTTGATTTGGAATAACTAAATAAATTAATTAATTATTAATTATTTATTTAGTTAGAAAATAGTGTGGAAATTATATTTAAATATAAATTAAATAAATAATTTTTTTCACATCATTTATTTACTTATAAGAATGTGTAAAATAATATTTATGTGTAAAAATATACATTTAAATGTTTTAGTATTTTAATAAATTTATTTATTCATTTATCATAAAAACAAGTATTTGTTTATTTCTAAAATACAGTTATAAACTTTATAAGTTTGGATAAAATAAAATAAAAAAGATATATTTTATGAAGTCACTATTTTATTGGGAAATTTATTTACTTTAAATAAATAAATAAAATTAAACTTTGTTTTTAAAAATAATTAATATACAATTTTTAAACAAAGAAATTTGAAATAAATTGAGTTTATATCAAAAATTGGCGATTCCAGTTACATTATGTTCTAAATGTTTCAAGGTTTATAAAAATATTTTTTATAAAATTTTTCGAGTTGAAAAAGTCGCTCAAAAAAATAAACGCAGGCCACCCGGCTCGAACCCGAGTGGCTCCTGTGTTTGATTCTTCAGGTTTGCCGCTGGACCAGAGGGGTTACTCGTGTAATTGATCCGGTCCGGTAGCTATTAACACGGAAGAAGGACACGGATTCTGTTCGTACAGGCCTGCGCAAAAAGGTTCGGCCGGCTGTGGCTTGTGGGTTTCGAACCCACGCCACCGGGTCCGATGGCGCAGTGACTTAACCAGTCGGACCGATGGTTTCGCTGGTATACCATGGAAACAAAAAGTCTAAATACAAAAAAAATACAATCAAATCCCCAAATCAAACCGCATGAACCCTAGTTTCCAATTGGGTTTGATACCCTCTGCCATTACGAATTGGCAGAGGGCTTTCGAACGGAATGGGATTACGAATCGAATGATGTATTACTTACGTGTTTTGATTGAGTAACGAGTGTGGACGGCTATCACGAAAATTCCGACTGTTCTTGGCGATCGACCGGCATCCAGAGGTGATTTGCGCGTAAATCAGAGGTTGGGAGAGTTTATGTGTCGATATACGAGAGTGAATGGTTGTTTTAACTTTATTAATTTCATTTGAATCATCCGAATTGGGTTGTGAATCGTAAATAGCGGCCGACGGGAGTAAAATTCGCGATTATGGTTCGATTTTTGGATAAATCTAGTCGTGTTTGAGGGCTGGATACATTCGAGTTTAGTCAGTGCGCAAATTCCGGGATTCAAACGCGTTTAAATTTCTTGATTTCGATCGGATTCATCCTAGTTTGACTCAAAAAAGTCAACCGCATTCAAATTCTGGATTTGTATGTTTATTGGGTCTGGATAGGATCAATCCGTTGTTTATGCATGATATAGAACTTACGGGACTCGATTGGACTCGTTTCCGGGCTTGGATTGAATGAATTCGGCCCTGTTTGACTTTTGAAAGTCAAACGGGTCAATTTCATGTGTTCTTGGGTTGTTTGACTTTGAAATGTACAAATTGAACTATTTTTCTTGATTTGTGGGCAACATTGAGTCAAATTCCAAGATAGTTTATATATATATATATATATATATATATATATATATATATATATATATATATAAATTTTTGATTATTTTTAATCATTTTATAAAAATGAATTGTGTATTTATATATATAAATGCGGAATATATAAACAAGATCGAAACGCAAAATGTCATTATTGAAAAAGAAAAATACAATACTCGGAGAATAGTGAACGTTACAGTCTCCCCTTGTTAAGGAAATTTCGTCCCGAAATTTAACTAGTGGAGGTTACTGAACCGAAAAGAGGTGAGGGTTTGGATTCTCAACATGTTATGACGGTTGGTTCAAGGAGTATAACCGGTGGCAAGATTTAGGATTTTGATACTCGAGGTCAGGTATGAATGTTGACGATGAATTAAGTTTTGCAATGAACTGTTGAATGGTATTTTGAATCCTAAAGGTGAGATGCATTACTTGGAATGGATTTGATGGGAACTTGATAATTAGGTTTTGTTTAAGATGTAGTCTAACATGTTCAAGAATTGTCAGTATTTCACAGTCATTGGTCTAGGTCAAAACTTCACGTGACACGAACAACGTTACTTCTGATAATATGACAGAACACTTATATATAGGAAGTACCATTGGCGTATCCACCATGCCCTTGTCATATCACATCAGTTTCGTTGTTACATATCATGATAAGTTTTAGGTCACAACACACGACAAAATTCACTATGTTTTCCATGCGCTGATTCTTATAATTCCGTGTACACCCGTAATTACTCGAATTATCACATGGTCCTTATAGATCCTTCCGTTGTGTGTGGGTAAAAAAAGGGGTACAATTCATCTAGTCCATATCTATTGTTTTCACATGTGAGTTGCTAATAAGTAACTATGTCCCTAGATAAGACAGTTTAGGTCGCAACTAAAGAGAAATAAGGCAGTATAACCTAAAGTTCCATAGTTTACTCGTGTTTGGACAAGAATACGTCAAACACCGAGTAGCTTCAATGAGTTATGGTTTTCAAGTTTGGTGAACAAAGTGTATGACCATGCTTCATGTATAATGTGCTCAATCATTTGTAACAATTGTAAGTAGACTTAGTTTCGCGGATATTGTAACACACAAGTCTCATATATGATCTAACGGCACGTAGCTAGTAATCAAATAGGTGTAACGTAAACAACTTGGCATCATGTATCTTGTAAAATCAACTAAACTTGTATTGTAAGTAATGCAACATCATGTGTATTGCAAGCCACAAATTCCACGTATGGTGTTAACAACTTAGTACCACGTATTTGTAAACCAACAATCTTTCATGTGTAATGTCAGAAATGTAATATTGTGTATCTTGTAACCAAATGAGTTACATGTTCAACGTGGACAATCAAGTATTATGTATCAAACAACGATTGTTATGTATTGTGTGATTATTTTAGTATGTGTATATCACAAACGACTACGTTTCATGTATTGCATAATCAATCCACTAAAACGTGTATTACAAGTAATCAAATTTTACGTATCATGTAATCAGTGTAGTATTGGGTATATTGCAAGTAACTGAGTTTCATGTATAGTGTGATCGTGTTGTGTGTATTGTGAGTGTGCATACGTATATTATTGAATTCCGAGTGTGACGTGTACTAACGAGTTTTGTATGTGGTTAAGTGTTGCGGAGAAGCGTGTTGTTTGGTGTTCGTGAAAAAGGTGGTAGTTAGTGTCTGTGTGGTATGGATCGTTTCTTGAAGCGGCAAGTGAAAGGTAACGAGGATGTTCTGAAAACACTAAGGGAAATGTGTTTACCAATAATTGATCTTTGTTTGAAAATAGGAAATTGTAAATTGTTCTTGGTCGTAGATATATAAAGTAATGAAAACTTTTGAGTTAAATAATCTAATAAATAGATAACTTATAGGAAAATCTTTTAATTTAAAATTTTAATTATTAATAAGAGAATATTTTTAAGTGGAACCATTGGCTAAACAAGTAGTCGCATATTATTTAGCCAAGTTTAGAAATATTTACTTTAATGCAGAAAAATCATAATTATTTATCAATTTGAAATAATATTTTTATAAAATTGATTGTACTAACTTTCCTTATCGGATGAAAAGTTTTGTGGAAAATTTATATTTTTGATACTATCTAAAAGTTTGGTAAACGTTTTGTTTAAACAAGATAACGAGGTTTTGCTTGAGTCACATAATAGTATGATTTGTTTATGAAGGAGATTATTGGTAGTGTACTAAATCGTATTTGAATGAAGATGGTGATACTATTTTTTTTTTCTGATAGAAAAATTCATATTCCATGGGTCAAATCAACAATTAAAATCTTAGAGTTGAAACATATGAAATCGATTAAAGGCTGAAATGTTAAACATTATTCAAAACATAGGGAAATGGTCCTTAAATTGAAAATTTAAAGATAATAAATAGAAATCTTCGATTAACGTCTCTGGTAGTTTTCCACTAGGAAGAAGATAATCGCCAAGATGAGTACCGCTATGGTCATTCGGGTAGCCGACCTAGATTCAGCTCTAGCTGTCTCCGTGCGATGCTCCAGTATTTCTTTTTCGAGGATGGAGATTAACTCCTTTTGGTATCCCAATTGGTTTGTTAGGCTATCCATTCTTTGTCCTTGCAAGTCGTGCATTATCCCTTGCTCTATCATTTGCCGCTCAAATTCTGAAGTTCTTACATAATGATGGAGGTCATTGGTTGGAATTCCCATAACACCAGGGGGTGCCATGGTATGCCTTACCCAAGGGTTAGGAAGGTACGGGTCGGGCATTAGGTATGGATCTCTTAGTGGAGGTGGTAACTGATTGTGAGGATGAGGTGTCTGATACTGGTTTCTGGGTGCGGGTGATCCAGGTGTTCGAAGTCTCGGGCCGGTGTTCCTAATCCAGTTCGCCCTTACCTCAAACCTTGGCCTAGCAGTTGGGGGTGTTGGTGACCGATATACTGGTGTCTCAGTGTCTTCTTCCCAATCAGATTCTGTTCCGGGATGGTATACCGGGGAGGGAGGAGGGTAGGAGTCCATGTCTAGCAGGAAACAATAAAAAGGTTGTAAGTGATAATGAAATATTGCGGGTTAGACATAGGAGTGCTTATAGGTTTTAGAGTTTGACTAGTCATAACACCGAACCTTCACGATAGTATTTTAGAAATACACTTGACCTATAAGTAATGTATCCCTGAGGATAATTCCCAGGAAAGAGGGGTGGGTCAATAAGGCACACTTTAGTACCCTATCTTTCCTTAGCCAGAATTCCTCATGGGTCTACACACTCTTCCAGCCATCATGTATTAATAATACCATTGTTGGGCTCATGGTCATGATGAGGATTGTTGTGGACTGGGCTTTGAGGCCCAAAAGTGAGATTTATTTATTGTAGTGGGCTTATTCTTCTTGGAAGGTGAATGGGCTTCTTGTTTATTATTAATGGACATTAGGCCCAATTAGGTCCGATAGTTTAAGTCTTTGTTCACAAGAGGTGGTGATATTTTGTGTGTGAGATTAAGGGTGCATAAAGAACTAAGTAGGTATGAGTGTGTGTGGAAAACTTAAGATAGCACTTTAAATAAATCAAATAAGTAGAAATGAATGGGAGGCAAAAGTTGGCAGGTAATGTGACACATAGACTATTAAGTAATGTATCATATGATGTAATTATTTAGCATAACATGTAAAATTATTCACCTAATAAATAATCATATAGCATGTAATAGCATGGCATAGTATGGGTGTCCTACGGTTATAGTCTAGGTCAAGAGTGTCTAATAACCTAGATCCCTATAACCATGGCTCTGATACCAATCTGTCACACCCCAACCGACGGCGGAATACGTCGGGGCGGGACATGTAGACTGTTCAATAGCACATGGTCAAACTAAAGTTTCATATATTAATTGAATCCAAATTTTTATAACACTTGTTCAACAAAAACATGTACAATTATACAAAAGGAAAAATAAGGTACACTATAAATGTTCGATTCATTATTTAACCAAGTCTTCAATCCTATGTGTAGCATCTTGTAAATGATCTCAAGAGTTAGTACCTGAAACATGATAAAATGAGAGGGTCAACTATAAATAGTTGGTGAGCATACATAGGTTTTGACTCTAAATAGCATCAAAGTGTCGTGTGTAAACAAATCCATACAAGTCATGATTAATAAGGCAATTATGGGGAGCAACTATTGTGTAACCAAAAGTACAATCAAACCTTTGTAACTAGCATGCAAATTGTGTTGTCGGTAACAATCACCCCAATCTGGGTGGGTTTGTCAGACTCAATAGATCTATCATTGTTAACCGTCGGCTTGATCAGTTAATGATTGTACATGTAATTGCAAATAAGTAGTTAACACACCTAGCACTCAAACATAAAGCTCAAATTGCACACAAATTATAAAGTAGATTTGTATTGTGTAGTTTATGTAAATCATTGTAAGTTGTGATCATGTTTCACCCCAAAATGTAAAAACAGTGAAAAATGGGCTATGTAAAACTCACTTGATTCAATGTATAGCTAGCACGCGAAAATGAATAATAAGATTGATCCTTGCAATTCACCACGTTAACCTAGTGTGCAAAGCATATGGATTTCCAATCACTATCGTATAAAATAGAATTGGTCTAAGTGTAGGATGGAATTGGACGTGTGTACGACGAGTTGTGTTTGTGGATTTGTATTTAAAACGGGTGTTGTATAAATTAAGAGATTTAAAATAAATAGTTTAAAAAAACGATTGAAATAAATGTTGATTTGGAATAACTAAATAAATTAATTAATTATTAATTATTTATTTAGTTAGAAAATAGTGTGGAAATTATATTTAAATATAAATTAAATAAATAATTTTTTTCACATCATTTATTTACTTATAAGAATGTGTAAAATAATATTTATGTGTAAAAATATACATTTAAATGTTTTAGTATTTTAATAAATTTATTTATTCATTTATCATAAAAACAAGTATTTGTTTATTTCTAAAATACAGTTATAAACTTTATAAGTTTGGATAAAATAAAATAAAAAGGATATATTTTATGAAGTCACTATTTTATTGGGAAATTTATTTACTTTAAATAAATAAATAAAATTAAACTTTGTTTTTAAAAATAATTAATATACAATTTTTAAACAAAGAAATTTGAAATAAATTGAGTTTATATCGAAAATTGGCGATTCCAGTTACATTCTGTTCTAAATGTTTCAAGGTTTATAAAAATATTTTTTATAAAATTTTTCGAGTTGAAAAAGTCGCTCAAAAAAATAAACGCAGGCCACCCGGCTCGAACCCGAGTGGCTCCTGTGTTTGATTCTTCAGGTTTGCCGCTGGACCAGAGGGGTTACTCGTGTAATTGATCCGGTCCGGTAGCTATTAACACGGAAGAAGGACACGGATTCTGTTCGTACAGGCCTGCGCAAAAAGGTTCGGCCGGCTGTGGCTTGTGGGTTTCGAACCCACGCCACCGGGTCCGATGGCGCAGTGACTTAACCAGTCGGACCGATGGTTTCGTTGGTATACCATGGAAACAAAAAGTCTAAATACAAAAAAAATACAATCAAATCCCCAAATCAAACCGCATGAACCCTAGTTTCCAATTGGGTTTGATACCCTCTGCCATTACGAATTGGCAGAGGGCTTTCGAACGGAATGGGATTACGAATCGAATGATGTATTACTTACGTGTTTTGATTGAGTAACGAGTGTGGACGGCTATCACGAAAATTCCGACTGTTCTTGGCGATCGACCGGCGTCCAGAGGTGATATGCGCGTAAATCAGAGGTTGGGAGAGTTTATGTGTTGATATACGAGAGTGAATGGTTGTTTTAACTTTATTAATTTCATTCGAATCATCCGAATTGGGTTGTGAATCGTAAATAGCGGCCGACGAGAGTAAAATTCGCGATTATGGTTCGCTTTTTGGATAAATCAAGTCGTGTTTGAGGGCTGGATACATTCGAGTTTAGTCAGTGCGCAAATTCCGGGATTCAAACGCGTTTAAATTTCTTGATTTCGATCGGATTCATCCTAGTTTGACTCGAAAAAGTCAACCGCATTCAAATTCCGGATTTGTATGTTTATTGGGTCTGGATAGGATCAATCCGTTGTTTATGCATGATATAGAACTTACGAGACTCGATTGGACTCGTTTCCGGGCTTGGATTGAACGAATTCGGCCCTGTTTGACTTTTGAAAGTCAAACGGGTCAATTTCATGTGTTCTTGGGTTGTTTGACTTTGAAAAGTACAAATTGAACTATTTTTCTTGATTTGTGGGCAACATTGAGTCAAATTCCAAGATAGTTTATATATATATATATATATATATATATATATATATATATATATATTTTTATAAAAATTTTGATTATTTTTAATCATTTTATAAAAATGAATTGTGTATTTATATATATAAATGCGGAATATATAAATAAGATCGAAACACAAAATGTCATTATTGAAAAAAAAAATATACAATACTCGAAGAACAATGAACGTCACAGAAAAGTAACATTTTCACCTTCAGTAATGCTTTCAAATACAAAATTGCTTCTTAAATCTAAACATAACATGGTGGTCAAATTTTCCTGTGTTTATTACATAGAAAGAAACAACAACAATAATATTTTAAATAATAACCACGAGGGTTGGTCGGTGCCTATTGTTGACTTTATTTGCTACCCACAATCATGTAACATTTTTTTGAACGGCTAAATGTCATGTAACCAACCAGTCTATATTTTTCTTAAGCGCTAACACCTGGAATATGAGTTTTTTTGGAGCATCTAGAATATCCAGGATAACCCATCACAGAAGGAATCTCCTGAGTAAACCCCCTGATTTGACCACATACCACCTTTTTGTTGTGGCCCGGATTCGAACCGACGACCTTCCATTTAAAAGTTACCTGGTTACCGCCAGGACAAAGCCCCTTTGGTAACCAGTCTGTTAAATAAACAAAACGAGTTAGTTTAATCTCGTTTTGTCTTTTTGACTTTCTTCTGCCATAAATGTCCTCTTCAACATAAACAACGACTACTATGAAGCCAACAATATAATGACACGTGTCTCAATATGAGTGGAAACGCCCGTATAATCGTAAGACGGACGACCTTATTCAACATGCTCAATGCTCATGACTTTCAGCTTTCACAGTTTCTGCACATATGCTTTTGTTTTTGTGTTGCTTTATATTATTTATTCAAAAAGTTGTTGAAAATTTATCATGTTGCGTCTTTTTCTTGAATAAGCGGTGAAGAAGAACTCCGTTCCCTGTTTTCTTCTTCTTTTCACTCCCCCAAATTCGTCACAAAAGCTGCAACCCTTTTTCTCATGGTCAAAGATTCTTGGATCTGAAAATAGTGCCATTAAACTCTAATAACTCCTGCATGTGACACGTGTTCTATAAATCTGAAATGGTTTCACAAACATGAGTACAGACCAATCACACGCCTTTATATCATACCTCTTCCTCTTACATCACAATGATTTAAATTTCTTTGTGCAGTTCCCATCTTGAACAGCTTCTCTAGCCAAAACAAACCTTACTGACATGGAGAAATCAGCACACAAAGCTTCAATTCTCACTGCTTTAATCATAATTTTCCAAATGCTAGCAACAGCAGACGGTGATGCAAGATCCCAAATCATCCAAATGACATGTGATCAACAGAGAGAACACAATCAAACCCTATTCATCCCAAACTTCGTTGGCATGATGGGAAGACTTGGCGCCATAATGCGCAATTCAAGTGACGGAACAGCCGTTGTGGGTACAGGACCAGACGGTAACTACGGACTTGCCCAATGCTACGGTGATCTTTCTACACAAGATTGCATCTTATGCTATGCAGAAGCCCGTACAGTTCTCCCCAGTTGCTTTCCCAACAACGGAGATCGCATTTATCTAGATGGTTGTTTTATGCGAGTACAAAATTACAGCTTTTACCAGGAGTATACAGGGCCTAATGACACATTTGTTTGCACGAATACAGCAAGAAAGAATTCACAGTTTCAAGATACAGTGAAGCAGGCAGTGTTAAGTGCGGTAACGGATGCATCAAGAAGTAGTGAGTACTTTGGTAGGGTGCAGATGTTGGTGGCTAATGGGAATGAATCAGTGTATCTGCTGGCGGAGTGCTGGAGGACTTTGAGCGCGAGTTCTTGTCGGGCGTGTTTGGATAATGCATCAATGTCGATATCGAAATGTTTACCTTGGTCTGAGGGTCGTGTGGTGAATACGGGGTGTTTTATGAGGTATTCGGATATCAATTTTCTTAATCCTGTACCAGCTACAAGCAGCTCTATCAATAAAGGTAACAATAATGATATTGAATCGAATCATATTTTTCTCATTTTTTATGAATGGTTGATGAGTTATGTATGATTATCACGATAAAAATATAAACTTTTTAATTAAAAATGATTTTGTTAGGACGTAGGCGTTAAAATCAAAATAAGAGGTCTTTCAACACATTTGACCCAATTTCCTTTTAGCTAATAAATATTTTATTTGACTCATTTAATTTCTTAGTTATAAAGCATGACTCATTGACTAGAAAACTAGTGGAAATTGCCCCTTCTATTGTTAACTGAAAAAAAACAGGGAAGCCAATTTTTTTTTTATATAACTGGTGTTACAATGATCATAATGTATAATCACCTAAATAGATTTTTCTAAAAACATGGTTAGTAACTCATTTATTAACAAGAAATGGTAATATCTATGAAAATAACTTAATGCATTGGTCAAACATGATGAACATATGGTTAAAATCCAAGTCAAAATTTATACAATATAGTATCTTTGACTTCAAATTATAGAGGGTTTTGCCACAAAAGCAGTGAGGATACGTGACTTGCCATATTGGAGCCTCACATGGTAAATTGGTAATGATAACATTGTTAAGAAAATCTTAAAAAATTAATTTTAAATATACAAGTAAAATCAGCAGAATGACATCATTAAAAGTTATCTATACATTTCTGATGTTTTCTTGTTTATGGGTTTTGCAGGGAAGATAATTGCAATTGTTGTTTCCATTTTCAGTTCTGTGACACTCATCACAGTTGCTGCAATGATTGCTGTATATATTTGGAAACACAGATATATACAGAAGAAGAGAAAAGGTTGGGCTCATGTTTTAAAAGTATTAAACATTGTTGGACTTGTTAAAACTTAGTAACATAAATAACCTGCGAATTCATCAAAAAAACTAATGATTGCTAAATGTTTTAGGTTCTTATGATGTCAAGAAGCTGGCAAAGATGCTTAATGATAGCAGCTTAAACTTCAAATACTCCACCATTGATAAAGCCACAGGAAAATGGGATGAGTCTAATAAACTGGGGCAAGGAGGATTTGGAACCGTCTACAAGGTTGTACCTCACACTTAAAAACTAACAATTTCGACCTATTTACATTTGAATAGGTCAATGGGTTACACTTAATCTCTAACAGGTCAAATAGGTAAAATGAAAAAGAAAATGATAAGAAAGAGATAGGTCAAATGGGTCAAAAGTCGGCTAAAGTGTATTTTTAGAAATCAACTTATAGTTTATATCCGGTTTTATTAATCAACCTCATTTTAATTGATTTTATGATGTGGCAATGGTTGATGCCATGCTATATGAAGAATATGCTTTTGTGAAAAACAAAAATTAAAAAAATAAATGTTTGTTGGTTTCTATTTTGCTCTTTATCTATAGTTGGTTGCTAAAATTAGGAAAACTTGTAAAACTCACATTTCTATTTGTTACAGTCTGCCCTCATCATTTTATTAAAAAAGTAGTTCATTATTGAAATAATAATTGTATTTACCATATTTGGCAAACTAGTTATTTAAAAAAATTTGAACTGTTTGGACAAAAGGTGCTCTGGTGGCCCAACCCATCTCCACCTGACCATTTCGACCCACAAAAATGACCCTTTTAGACTCGAACCCAGTTTGACCCGTTTACAGCATGCACATTTCCCCCACTTCTGCTTAAGTATAGTTGTATACACTTCTATATAACTAAAGCAGAACACGGAAATTCTCTCAGGGAGTTCTTTCAGATGGACGAGAAATAGCTGTGAAAAGGCTTTTCTTCAACAAAAAATTCAGAGCTGCAGATTTCTATAATGAAGTTAACATGATTAGTAGTGTTGAACACAAAAATCTTGTCAGGCTGTTAGGATGCAGCTGTTCAGGACCTGAAAGCATTCTCATCTATGAATATCTACCCAACATGAGCCTCGACCACTTCATTTTTGGTAAGTTTAATGTTTGTCGTCATCTCTCTTTATTGTTTGGCAAATTGCATTGGTCTGATTTGCATTTCGGAACCAACTTATTTGTGTTATCGTCCGGAAAACTCTATATACTTTCACAAAAAGTGCAGTTAATCCCCTCAACATTTTTTTGTGATTGATTACATGTCCTTCAGTCCTTGTAGTTTTTTTTTGGGTCAAGCATTTTTCAGGGACTTGCTTGATAAATCAAATAAAGTTTGAGGACTTAAACCATTTACTGTTTATACATGCCCCTAAACTAATTACAATGACTTAAATAATCATTAAAACAAGTTGAGACCGCACTTTTTTGCCTGCGTATATAGGGGTTTTTAGGAATTAGGACAGTCCAACTTATTTTAAGCCAGACTTATTTTTGTTATAAGGTACTATTAGACTAAGTGATATAGTATAGGGACTAGACTTGTAATATGGTGTTCTATATAAACACCTCTTTATGTAAACCCTAAACACACAAACACAATCACATTCTAATACAATCATATTACAAGGTTTAACTGGTACTTATCTAAGAAACCGGTTACCGGTTCTAGAAATGTGAAAGAAGTTAACATGGTCAAAAGTTACAGACACACGCTGCAATATATTTGGACCAATTACTTACCTTAACTGTTTGAAAGCTGGTAATCTTAAATCAAAATTTTAGAACTTTGATAATGATTATTTAGAAACTTCCTCATCCTTTAATCTATGATTCTGAGATCAAATAACTTGTAATATATTTAATAATTTGTAAACTTCTGTAGATGCAACAAAAGGGAGGACCCTAAACTGGGAAAAGAGATATAATATTATCATTGGTACAGCATAAGGCCTTGTTTACCTTCATGAAAATACCAAATGCCGGATTATTCACAGGGATATTAAAGCTGCTAATATCTTATTAGACTTAAGGCTTCGTGCTAAAGATGATAAGAGCAACATCAGCACTGCGATTGCAGGAACACTGTAAGTACTTTTATTATTTATTTATTTCTTTAATTTTAAATTACCAGCTAATTTGTTTATCTTTTTCTAACCTCAACAGAGGATATATGGCTCCTGAGTACCTAGCCCATGGTCAATTAACCGAAAAGGCAGATGTCTACAGCTTTGGTGTTTTAGTTCTAGAGGTGGTCACAGGAATAGAAAACAACAAAAGCAAAAACACAGAATATACCGACAGCTTAGTTGCGATTTTAAGCATCTATTTTTGTTCCTTTTTTTTTATTTTATCTGGATATTGTGTCCATATGCCACTTAGATTTCTGACAGCATTACTACTCGAAACAGTTCAGGTAAAAACTTACTGAAAAAATGTTAAATGACAAAAATACACATAACTTAAAAAGCTTTTTGATAGGGGTATTCACGGTCAGGTTCGGTTGGTTTTGACGAATATTCTATGCTTGACCGCTAACTATGGTTTTGGGGAACGACAGACTACTCGGGCGGACTGGAACGTTTTACTGGTTTGGCAGTTTAATGGTTCGGCTTGACGGTTTGAACCGAATATTTTTCAAAATCATTTGCTTGTATTAAAAGTTATAAGATGATAAAAATCATTTGTGATTATAATACACATACATAACTATATATTGTAAATATGAAAAAAAAAAGATTAGACAGATAATAAGGTTAAATGGCCGGTTCCAAGTTCCAAACCTGACTGGACCGTTAAACCGTCAAAACCAAACTGTTTGGATCTCAAACCGACCAACTTGCTTCAGTTTGGGTTGGTTTTAACGGTTCATGAACACCCATACTTTTTGGTTCTAGTCGAGGCATATTTGTCATCTAGATGTAGGAAAGGCGGGCATTTTTGTCATTTAACCATTTTCCAGCAATTTTTCGTTTGAAAGTGACAAACAAAACGGGTATGAGAATTCTAAACATTTTGCGTTATTTGCGGATGAAACAGGCGTGGAATCATTTCCAGCAAAACAAGGTGGAAGAAATCTTTGACCTGAACTTAATGATGCATCTATATCCTAACAACAACTACGGAAAAGAGGCAACAAAAGCGATACAAGTAGGACTTCTTTGCACTCAAGAAGACCCGTCTTTAAGACCGGCAATGGCAACGGTACTAAAAATGTTAGCCAAAGATGATGAACCCTTACCTGCCCCTTCTAATCCCCCTTTTATGGATGAGAATGCCATGGAACTCAATGAGATCACACACAAGTTATATCAGTACTTTAACACTGATAATTCTTGTTCAATTGCTACAGTTGATCACAGTCATTTCTTCCCTAGGTAATTAACCCTGGTTATTTTCTAAATTAACCATCTGTGGTTAGGAGGCAAAGTGTTGAAATCAAACCATGAGATCTTGTGTATGGAAGAGGAAAGTTCCCATTTTTTTAGTTTATCTCAAATTTTGATTTGTTTACATTTGTTCACATTAGTTGTGTACAAGATTTGTTAAAAAGGTGGTCATCTTATTTTGGAGAGTCATAATACACATTATTTTATGTATAATAGCACGATGCCTGGTGGATATTTTTCCCACTTCATTTCATTGAAAAAACACCAAGCTATTCACCTTTTTTTATGTAATATATATACTCTTATAGTGTCAATAATAAATTACGTCTATAGTAAGGAGTTACCGTTGAAAGTTTAAACTAAATATATATGGGTCTTAGTGTCAATATTAGTAAGTGTATTTAGAGTGAAGTATGTAAAATATGAAAGTCTAGGGGTATGTATATATGTCAAAAGTATAAAAGTTGCGTCCTTCCATATACGATGCTTCAATTTGTTTTAGGGTTATACAAACCCAAATGTGTATGCATTAATGTACGAACAAAAATACACAATAAAATTAGCAAGTTTATTGTTTCAATCTTGTGCTTTGTTCTTCAATTTGTGTGTGATTACCATTATTTGGTACCAGAGCATCATACTCATTTGATTCTTGTATCTAGTTTCATTTTCAATTCGCTATTTTGATTTTCAATCACAAATCTTGGTTTGTTTGTTGTCTGTTCTTGTTGTGAGAAACAAGTAGTTCGTTTTGATTTTCAGTCACAAATCAAGTGGATTTGGGTTGTGTAACCGTCAAATAGGCGTAATTTACGGCGTGGCACAGTAAATTACGTTGGCATGGAGTTTGTGTGGGCAGGGACGACGGACCCTGGTGGGGTCCAAGGAGCAACGCCCGATGACATTGGAAGCTGTTTTCCGAATTGCAAAAGTTACTGGAAAGTTGCATGAAATTGATCTTCGGAAATGAATGAAGATCTGTAGTAAATTTGGCCATATGTACTCGATTCATCCATACCAAATTTGTTCACTAGTAGCAACTTTGGTCAACAATATCAAATTTGGTCATATGCACCAAATTTGTTCATCTGTATCAACTATCAAATTTAGTCATCCGTACCAAATTTATTGGTGTAGCTTGTTACATGGGTTGTGAGTTACGTATGGTATGCGACCTTGGATTGTTGTTGCATATTTGGCTCTTGTTGCAATTGCAACTATGGTTTTCTTGATCTATCCAATTGTCTAAAGAAGCTTTTTTTGAGTTTTGATGATATGCCTTTAAGAATTTTACGTCGATTCAACTTAGAGGGTGTTTGGGATTGCTTATTTAACTTCAAAAGTGTTTTTTGTCAAAAGTGTTTATTGACTTATAACTTTTTGAATTATAACTTTTTGAAAATGAGTTTTTAAAAAAGTGTTTGGATTAGCTTTTATATTGGTAAAAGCCAATAAGTAAATAAGTTATTTTTTAAAAAGTGTTTGGCTTATCTTATTCATGTAAAATGACTAAAAAGGACATTCTTTTATATTAAAAACCAAATTATTACATACAACAATTTTACAAACTCAATCCCAAACACCCTCTTAATGATTGTATTCCAAACTAATCATACCATCCTTATGCACCCATTTCACATGCTAGGTGTAGCTGGTGTATTCTTCGGTTCCCTATTTGGTGCTATGTGTGGTTCCTTTAGTAACCTTTAGTTTAATCAAAGAAATTGAAATTAAGAATTGACTATAACACCCTAAAATTTAAAACATTTGAGTTACATCACGGAAGTCTTTAAATTCAAATACTAAACAAATCAAACCATATAAACAATTTATATAATTTTATATGAACTTGTATAAGACGGTAATTAGTTTACGAGTAAACATAACAAGTCTATAAAATCATTCCTCGAATGTAAATAAGAATGGTTGGATAACTAATTTATTTTTGTAAAATAGAGATTATATTTATCCTTTGAAAAATAAGTTTTCTTTTCTAGTAGCACAAATTGACCGTAAAGACGTGGTGTTAATTGCATAACAGCATATATAACCGGGCCCACATCCAAAATATACATTTTTCTCCAATTGACCTATCCTTTAAAGATGATTTAAAGAGGATGATGCGCGCGATATTAAATACGATATGACCCGTTAATCAGTTTAAGGGTGATATTAAACACGATATGACTCGTTAACCAGTTTAAAGTTAATAATTTTTAAATGTTTCTATTTAGGTTTTAAAGGTGATATTTAATTTTCTCTCCCACCGATTATTTATTTCTAGCGATTTTATTCATTATTTTCAACTAAAGTATTCTTAAATTTTTGTACTCCCGTCCTTTCCATTCGGTTCCCAAAATCTTGAATTGTATCACCCCAAACCCGTGAGGTCTCATATGTTAGATTTATTCATTCACAAACAGTTATTAAACTTTTAATATCATAAGCAGGGAAATTAACATCATTACATTGTCTCAAAATAACATTCAATTAAAACATCGTGTAATACTTATATACATAGTTATTATTTAAATATGCATATACTTTTAATTAATCATGATGCTTGAATATGTTTTTATTAGTATTGCCAAGTAGAGATGCACAAAAAAACCGGTTTGAAAAACCAAACCGGTTTCAAACCGATACCTGAACCGGTCGTGAACCGGTTTAGACCAAACCGGTTTCAAACTGGTTCAAACCGCCGGTTTAACTCGAACCGAACCGTTTAAAAATTGGTTTCAAACTGGTTTTGACTTTTTTATTGACCAAACCAGTTCGGGTTAAAAATCCGTTTTGTGCACCACTATTGCCAAGTACTATATTTTAATATTTTTATATACTTTTAGGATTGAATCTGTTTTTATTATTTAAACTTATATACATAGTTATTATTTAAAAACTAATATATAAAAATAACAAAATACTCTTGTAATGAGGAAAATGTTGTCTTGTGGATTGACTAAAAGGTTTTCCGGTATAGGGAAATACTTAATATTATTTTGTAATCTATTTCTTTAAACTTAATATGAAATTTGATTATTTAATTCTTTAAGATAATGAAAAGTAAAATATATATATTCAAACACTAAGAATTTATTATTATATTTTATTTACAATAATAAGAAATTTAATTTCCAAACTAACCCCGGGAAAATAAACGAGTCTATGGTTCCATGTATATATATTAAGCTGCCATCTACTATGCTCTGTTCTATCGAATTGAAGAAGAACAAGAATTATATATTTCAATCCCTCCGATCGACCTAGATTTCATAATCCAAAAGGTATGTAGTCCGATCTGAAAATATTAATTTGAATTCATTAATTTTTAGCAAGATTAAAGCTACTACAGTGTTGAAATTGTGTTTTTAGTTAGGTTTAGGAGTTTTGATCGATGATCATCAGCTAATCGCTATTTAAACCACGTAATTGATTACACCAGATGATGTTATCAGAACACCAGATGCCGTCATCATAGTACTGTATTTGTTTAGTGGCGTACGAGTCACATTGGTTGTTTCTGTGTCAATCAGAAAAGGTAACACGGCCCATATTGTATTTATATGACTCGTATGAGTGAAAACACACCCCATACAGCCCGTATTGTAGGCGAAAAAAGATAACACAATTACACAACCCCTATTGCATATGGTGTCTGAATAAAACGGGGTTGGTGTTCTAAAATATCTTTTATTTTTACCTTTCTTAGAATCTTTTATTCTAGTTGGTCTTTAACTTTTGTATTGTTGGCGGTAATTCCGAGTCTTGGGTCACAAGTCGGTGTAGCAAGATAGTCTCCTAGAAGTTCCTAATACAAGTTGGTTTAGGATTAACTCACAAGGTGGTGGAGTTAAGGTGTTTGGGTTGGATTATAACAAGTTGATTATATCCTAGAAGTAAGCTTTGTATTCTAGCAGTATTAAGTTTTTTTTATATTTTAATATTAAATATATAATTAGTATTATAGTCTAACGAGTCTAGGTTAGCCTATATAATCTGAGTCAGGGTTTGCTAATTGTAATCAAGTTTTGAGCGCTTTCCTTGATTATAGTAAATGATTTGGGAGTTGACCAATTCAGGTGTGTTTACCAATTCTGGACTTCATGTATTTGTTTCTCTATATTTCAAATTAACAACCAATTACTTCATGATCACGTCACGTTATAACAGTGATATTTTTGAATTTTTCTACTAGTTACCATCGCCCCACAACTTTGAATATTGATAAAAGTGGTTGAAGACCTAATGTTTTCTTATTTTTTTAAAGACAAAATTTTTTATTTTTATGAGAATGAGACTTGAACCCATGACCTATTTAAACCTTGATGTTTAATTTTTTTTTCTTGTACCATTGAACCACCAACCCTCTAATATTTTCTTATTTGAATTTGAATATTGCTCTCCACTAAGCGTGTAGACTTATTAGGTATCGAACGTGTATAGCTAATCTATGTCTCATACCCGTCGGGTTCTCGATTACTCGTTGAGTAATACGGGTATGCCCGTTTTTATCGAGTTTGTCTGTTAGTTTGTTAAAAGTTACTCGTTAGGATTCACATGTACATTTCTTGCTATTTTTTATTTTTATATTGTTTTATTACCCAAGGAATAAGAAATATATTACTCTATCACCAAGGAGAAAATTAAAAAAAAAATGTTTACATGTTTGATTCGGGAAAACGGGCATGTAATTTCGGGTAATCTGGCCGGGTATCACCTAATTGCATACTAGTACTACACACGCAAAACTTTTGAAACTAATCACTTACACAGTTCTATACCTGAATACTCGTCCCGAATGTTTTAAGCTTCATGTTCAAGTATACCCACTCCTATTTAATTTCTATACAGATTAAAAGAAATTATAATATAATATAATAAAAGGAATTACCAAAATAATATAACTTAAATCACAAATATTAGAAGATGAAAAACTAAATTTAACAATCTTAGGTATTTATACACAATTATATCCTTAACCTCTTTAACTATATATAAATAACATCAATTTCATCATAAAAAAATTTGCCATCTTGTGTAATTCTCATGATATATTATTTTCTTCCTGTTTAAAGAATCCCACTTTTATTATTAAAATAATGTAATGTCTATCATTATAAAGTTATAAAATAAATTTAAATAAATGATATGTTGGTCTGTTTTCTACTTTTACTTTTAAGGGATATAATATTTATAAAAAGAGGTTTTATGAGCTGGTTTCTTTCTCGGGGTAACGTATCTATCATATGAGATAGAGGTAAAGTTTATACTTTTCTATGTTTCTAATATTTAAAAATAAATTTAGAGAGTGACATGATGTCAACATTCTGTTATAATAATCACGTGTTAATAAACATTTATGTGTGTCACATATCATTTTATATATGTTATGTATTTATAAATATTTATACCTGTTGTCTATCAATTTATATTTTTCAATTTTCAACTATAACACTAGATACTTATGTCAAACATGTACTTGCAGCCAATTTTACCAAAAACTCATGCAAGTCTAATATGTACTAGAAGATGAAGAAATCAACACATACAACTTTGATTATTATCACTTTGATCATAATCCCACTACTAGTATCTAAATCCAAGGGGGATGCCAGGACCCAAATCATCAAAATGTATTGTGATCAAGTCTTTCACGGTAACGATACCGAATTCATCGCAAACTTTGTCCGTGCAATGGAAATAACTCGCACCCAAATGCAAACTTCACATAGCGCGACCGCAGTTGTGGGTAGCGGCCCCACCAAAAACTATGTGCTCACCGAATGCTACGGTGATCTCTCTTCACAAGATTGCACCTTATGCTACGCACAAATACGTACCGTTTTCCCAGGTTGCTACCCCCGAAACGGGGGGCGGATCTATCTTGATGGTTGCTTTGTGCGCCTCCAAAACTATAGCTTTTTTGAAGAGTATATGGGCCCGAATGATACTACTGTTTGTGGGAATACAACTAGAAAGGGTGTGTCGTTTCAAGAGTCAACGAGACGGGCAGTGGTCAACGCTGTCACAGGTGCGTTGAGAAACGTTGATTATTTTGCTCGGGAAGAAATGTTTGTGTCGGGTACTAATGACTCGGTTTATGTGTTGGCGGAGTGTTGGAAGACTTTGAGCCCGAGTTCTTGTGGGGCGTGTTTGGAGAATGCGTCAAGATCGATAACAAAATGTTCACCGTGGTCTGAGGGTCGCGTGTTGAATACGGGCTGTTTTATGAAGTATTCGGATACCAATTTTCTCAATCCTATCCCAACCGCAAGTGAATCTAGCAATAGAGGTAATGTTGATTATATTGAATCAAACTGTAGAACTAGAGGTGATAAAAGGGAGGGGACGAGCATTTTGGGTAACCAGTCAAAACCTACAAATTTTTAGGGAAAATCGTGAAAATAAACACGTTGATCTTTTTTTTTTTTTTTTGTACAAATAGACTTACTTTAAGCCCACCCCAAAAAGAGAGGAGCCGAGCCGCTGACTATAGTCTAGCCGTCTTAGCCTCTTAGGAAGAGGCTGGCTCTAGCAAAGCCGTTGTTACACGTGTCAATTAGCGGGAAAGGCACCGACTCTGGTCAAGCTAGTAGACAAATGTGCCGGATAGAGTGTAGCCGCCGGCTTACTAACGTGGCTTATTCTCATTAGATATTGTTGTGGGCCGCACGTCTTTTTTTTCTGACTAGCTCAGGGTCAGTCGCCTTAGCTGACTCGCTTACTTGGCGTTCTCTTTGTTTTAGATAAGTCTACTTTAGGGTGAGCTAAAACTAAATGTTCTGTTTAAAAAAAAATTTTCAACTTTTTATAAGAGATAGTTTGACTAGAACTTTTTTTTTAATTGAACTCTTTATAAATTGCTAGTGTCATATATGATTAAAGTGTTATATTATTTCAATAAAATTCTGATTATTATAAAATAAAGTTTGGTGTAATTTACTAATTTCTTTTATAGTGAATTTTTTTTACTCGTCAAAGATAAAATATAACTCTACTCAACCTATTTGTAAGTAAATGAGTTGGAACTGCGCCTCTATGTAAATTGTTAGTGTCATATAATCGATCTCATTTTGTTAAAAGGCAATTTGAATTTACCAGATTTGTAAATATATTTCTTTTTTAAAAAAGTGGAAGTTTAATTTTTTAAAGTTTAGCAGTGAGAGCTTTCAATAAGGGAATTATTAAGAAAACTAGCTTAAAACACTATTTTGTTAACGTGGACATATTAACTCTCTTCTATAGTCTCATTTTGTTAAAATTTCCTAAAATTGAATTTCACTCCAAAATATTTAATAAATCGTTAAAGTCAACAAAATCATAACAAAAGCACACTAAGTAACTAAAACATGATTCTTGCAAGAGAGAAGTAATTACAAGTCAACTTGAGGTCACATAAATTCAGCAAGTAAAAGCTTACTACATGTCTATATGATAACTTTATCAATGGGTTCTTTTGCAGGGAGGATTATAGTTATTGTAGTTTCGGTTTTTAGTTCTGTGGTGGTTCTCGCGGTTGCTTTGGTGACCGTTTTACATATCAGGAAACGCAGATATATACAACACAAGAGAGACGGTATAACAATTTTGATCATGTTTTAGAACTCGTGAAACAAACTAATTAATGAACGGCCGGGTCAACATTTTCAGGCTCTTATGATGCTGAGGAAATGGCAAAGATTCTTAATGACATTAGTTTGAACTTCAATTACTCCACGGTTGAGAAAGCTACAGGAAATTGGGATGAATCTAATAAGCTTGGACAAGGAGGAGTTGGGACTGTTTACAAGGTATAATATGTCCTAAATAAAAGATATATTTATCCATGACCTTGTGGTCAAAAACAGGATCCCGTAAACTAGATTTAGTGGTATTTAGGAGTAAAAAAAATTGCTATTAAAAAAGTAACAAATATATTTAATTCTTTATGAAAACAAAAGTAATTACAAAGGAAATAGATTATAAATTTTTTATTGAAACCTTTTAACAATAAAGTTATGGAAAGAGCAAAAATACATTTTTTTTAAAGTACATCAAATTAGTTTTGTAAACTATAAAAATGTAAAAATTCACATTACATTGAATTATTTAAAATAACTTGACTAATAAAAAGAAAATTCAAATATATATTACATGGAAAATAGCAAGCGGGTCTTAGGAGAGGACCTCATATGGGTCATGGTTATATGGATACTTGGGCCTAACAGGCATTTTAATGTAAATCTGAATGCAACTTGGGTGTAAAGTAAATGAGCCTAGAGGTGCACAAACCGGGTTTTTGAACCGAACCGGTTCCAAACCGGCCCGAACCGGTTTGGTCAACGCAATTGTTAAACCGGTTTTGACTAAAACCGGTTCGGGTTAAACCGGTTTATCATATATAAAATCTCGAACCTGTTGAACCGGTTCAGTTCGGTTCTGGACCGGTTCGGGTTGGTGAACCGGTTTAAACCGGTTTTATTAAAAAAAAATTAAAAAATAAATATTTAACAAATAAAAACATAAAGTTCAACGTTTATTCATATTGTAGGAGTTCGGAAATCACAAAACATTACAATTCGACAAAAAGAATAATATTTTTTTTTTGGAGTTTTTTTGTTTAATTTTCGCCGTCATTCTCGGAGTTACTAGTGGATCCTCGTAGTCTATCATCTTCGGCGAGTTCTTCATTTGTAAGTGGGCTCGCCAATCCTTGGTTGACCTCAGATTCGTGTATGAATTCTTCAACTTCAATTTCGTCTTCAAGTGAACTCCTATCTTGTCTCCTATCTACCGCATCCAAATGGTCTTTCAAGCAAATGCACATTTCCATTTCCGCGGGAGTGAGTCTAGTTCTTCGAATAGATAAAACCCTGCCACTAAGAGAAAAAACGGATTCCGAAGCTACCGTGGAAGCTTGAACGGTTAGTAAATCACGGGCCATGGCGGAAAGGACCGGAAAAGTAGATTCGTTTCCTTTCCACCACGCCAAAATATCAAAGTCCTCAAAAACATCCGGACTCATAAATGATAAAAAGTTTGTTCCCGTATACCTTCCGAGTTCGCTATTCGGGGTGGATCCTCTAGCCCGTTTAGTAAATTCATTTCTCATTTCGTTATACAAATTTAAGTTCACATTCCTCGAGCTACTACTTGATGCGCCCGCGCCCATCGTATCATGTGGGGTTTGTGTTGTACCATATTTATGTAAATAAATATCAAACAAATCTTGCAAACATTTGTTAAAATAAGTTTTTGTTACGGTTGAAAAATGAATATCTTCATCATTCAAATCCAAATCGTAAGTTATTTTATCAATCAAGGTTTCAACACCGTAAACATTAATTGTAGGGTTTAATGCGGCGGCACAAGTTATAACCGGAGGCATTTCTTTAAAATATTTAACAAATTTTTCTTTCATCGGTTTTATCATTCTCGTAAAAAGAGTATTTTTATTTTCAAGTTCAGCTAATTTGTTACACATTAGAAATATTTGTTTAAGAGCCAAGGGACTTGTGGGGTAATAAACCCCGGATAAAAAAGTAGTGGTGGTTTTGAAAACTTCGAGCAATTCGGTTATATTTTCAAGAATGTCCCAACTCGTAGACGGAAAACTTTGAATTTTACGACGCGGTTTTGAGGAAAGCATATCATGAAAAATTGATAAAGTATTTTTTTGTCGTATAGCACTATGAAACATTTTATAAGTTGAATTCCATCTTGTTGGGAGGTCCCAATTGGGACCTAAGCAAATCAAACCCGTATCGTTACATAATCTAATATATTCATGGTATCTTTTTTTACTACTACTAAAAACGTCTTTAAGCATGACTCGAAATGCATTACTTAATTCAATAACGGGTTCAACCGCAAGCCCGTCTTGCACGGCTAAGTTGATGATGTGTGCAATACATCGACTATGGAAAAAAGCGCCGCTGCAAATCGGATTATATTTTAATATTAATTTTTTAACCGCATTTGTATTATTTGAGGCATTATCAAAAGATATTGAAAATAATTTATTTTGTAATTTAAAATCGGTTATCACACCATCTAAAATGTGAAATAAATTTTGACCCGTGTGCGAATATTCAAACATCTCAAACGCGATTGTACGTTTCATCATTTGCCACGTATTGGGATCAACCCAATGAGCGGTAACGCAAATATATGAGTCGGGAATACCATGTGGAGCCGACCAAACGTCAGTGGTTAAGTTCACACCGGTTTCCAATTTTTCAAAACCTAAAATTAATTCTTTTTTTGCTTTTTTCCACATTTTTAGACAATCACGTTTAAGAGTACTACGACTTACTTGATGATAACATGGTTGAAGGGCTTCTTGAATCATCCTCGTCGTGAGCGGGTTGTCGAAGTGGTTGAACGGCAAACCTCTTTGAATAACTAATTTCGCCAATCTATCTCGAACAATATTTGGATCGAAGTTCCAAATTCCACCCTCGCTTGTCATAGATGCTTGACCCTCACCCGGAATTTTCTTCAAACTCGGGCAAGATTTTTCCATATGATTTTTTAGAGTTGAGTTTGATTCTTTTTTAAAAAACCCACCACAATTTTTGCAACGAGCACGTTCCAACCCGTTAGACATCTCACATAGATCGTAGTTTGACCAAATTGCGGGATTCCTCGTTGTTGGTATGATTTTCACAACGCTAACTTCGGAAGAGGAAACACCAAAACTTGAAGAACCTGCCATAGCGTTTTTTGAGCGTTTTAGAGCGTTTTCGAGCGTTTTTTTTTACAAACGAGAGTGTAGAGAGCGGGTTTGAGAAGTGTGATTTAACCAAAACACCCCCTACCTATTTATAATGTGTTTGGGGGTTAAAATGGGTCAAAAAAGGTCAAAAATTGGTTCTAACGGCTATTTTCGAAATATTACCGTTAAACCGGTTCACAAAAAACCGGTTGTAAACCGCTTGTCGTGCAAAAGAGTTAAACCGGTTATAAACCGGCGGTTCCTACCGGTTTGAAACCGGTTCATCAAAAACCGGTTCTAGGGCGGTTCGGGTTTCGGTTCGGAACCGGTTTGGATTTCCAAACCGGTTTTTTTGTGCACCTCGAAATGAGCCTACAATAAATAAGATCGAGCGTTAATTTGAGGTTATTTTATAAACAAGTTCAAACATAATAAATTTTGTTTAATATAATATATTATCACATAATAAATAATAGATGAGTTAAGCCCGAACTTATAAAATTTCTCACTTGTTTAGCTCGAGCTTTTAATCATAGTGCTCGAAATGAGCTGAGGTCGGGTTCAGGCTCGACGTGGCTAATTTACATCCATATTTTGCAACTCAGAGGTCTAACTATGCCACTATTTTGGGTTCTGGTTAGAGTAGGCGCGCTATTTTGCATCTCTAATCCATAAAGATTTTAGTTTTGTGGCGGACGCTTTTATATTTTTTTAGAATATCACATACAGGGGCGGATCTATGAGGAGCCCAGGGGTACCGTCAGGTACCCCTCAACTTTCGACGCGTAGTGGGAATTTTCGACAAGCAGCGTCAATTTTTATTTTTTTTACCATTTTATGTATCCAGATACCCCTGAACGAAATTTTAGATACCCCTGAATTTTTTTCCTAGATCCGCCACTGATCACATAACACCAAGATTTTAATTTTGTAGCAGACCAATTTATATAACTAATAGAAATTCGTGTCAGGGTGTTCTTTCAGATGGACGAGAAATAGCTGTGAAAAGGCTTTTCTTCAACAACAAATTAAGAGCATCAGATTTCTATAATGAAGTTAACATAATTAGCAGTGTTGAACACAAAAATCTTGTCAGGTTATTAGGATGCAGTTGTTCAGGGCCTGAAAGCATTCTTGTATATGAATATCTACCCAACATGAGTCTCGACCACTTCATTTTTGGTAATTTTAAAAACTCATTAGCATTCATGACTTTGATATCATTAATTTGATTATTAGGGATCGCAAACAAACCTGAATCCCGAAATAAATTAGTTTCAAAAAGTTTTGGATGGGTATGATATTATGTGATACACCCCGATTACCTGAACTCATTTACCCGTATTGGAACAAAATATATTAATATATTATATTGAAAGAATTCAAATAAAGAACCGTAATAATATTGATGCATAAATGTTTTTTTTATATGTTCAATAATTCTTTAGAATCTCTTTATATTAATATATTGTATAATCTAAAGAAATATAATAAATAATATTAAAGTTGTAAGTTAAAACTATAAAATTATACTAGAAATATATTTGTGCTGAGTTTAAGATCAAGTTTCAGGCAATAAGCAATCTACTAGGCACCAGGTGACCTTTAACCACATAAAACCATAAACAGGTATTCCCTCAAACCGGATGGATATTAAGTAACGGGTATGAAACCGAGTATGAGATACATAATTCTAACCGAATTATGTTTGGGATTACCAATATTCTTCTCTTTGTCATCCTGAAATCTAATTACGAAATTGTGAACTTGTTACAGATGAAACTAAAGGGAGGGAATTAAGCTGGGAGAAAAGATATAAGATTATAATTGGTATATCAGAAGGCTTGGTTCACCTTCATGAAAATACCAAAAACCGGATTATTCACAGGGATATCAAAGCTTCTAATATCTTATTAGACTTGCGGTTTCGTCCCAAGATAGCTGATTTTGGGTTGGCAAGATCAGTTCAAGATGATAAAAGCCACATTAGCACAGTCATTGCAGGAACACTGTAAGTATCTTAATTTTCTTATTTAATATATTTTTTAAAAATTAGCAATTAATTTGTTTATATTTTTCAACCTCGATAGAGGATATATGGCTCCTGAGTACCTAGCTCATGGTTGGTTAACTGAAAAGACAGATGTCTATAGCTTTGGTGTGTTACTTTTGGAGGTGGTTACTGGATTGGCAAACAACATAAGCAAAACTACAGAATATACTGAGAGCTTAGTTTCTACGGTAAGTATCAAAACCTCATCTCAGAGCATTCACCGATATATTCATCCCCATCTCTATTATTTAAAGATTTCTTCTATTTTACACCTACATCAGAATCTTTATATAAATCTTTAAATTTTACAGTTTAGTAAATAGAGATTCTCTAAATATAGACATCAGTTTTCATTAATCTCTATATTTTAATTGAGTGTATAGGAAATAGAAAAAATAATAAAATAAGTGTTCGTGAGTGAGATAGATATAAAGATAAAGAATGAGATGTGAGATGTTAAAACAAACTTAAAGAAAACTTTGGAAAAATGTGATATTTAATTAAATTATAGAGATAGAGATGATTATGCTGATGTGAATGCTCTGACACGATAAAAATATCCGGATTTTTATACCTCTCACACGACCCGTGAATGCTCTAAAACAAACTTAAAGAAAACTTTGGAAAAATGTGATATTTTACACCTCTCACACGACCCGTGTATATTTAGACCCGAACAAAAATGGCACATTTTGATATGTGACGTGAGTCGCGACCCGCCTATTTTACCACCTCTAATTAAATGTATAATTTATGGATAAACAGGCATGGAAGCATTTCAAGCAAGATAGACCCAAACCTAATGATGCATATTCATCCCAACATAAATTTCCACAAAGAGGCCATAAAAGTTGTACACGTAGGACTTCTCTGCACACAAGAAGCTCCATCTTTGAGACCATACATGTCAGCAGTCCTGAAAATGTTAGCAAGAAATGATGAACCTTCACCTTCCCCTTCTAATCCCCCATTTATAGATGAAAAAACCATGGAGTTTAATAGCATCACACAAAAGTTACTGAATAAATGTGAGGGTGATGATTCTAGTTCAATGTCCCACAACTATATTTAACCGAGGTAAAAGTGGGTAGCTCCACCTGTCCGTGGTGTGTCTGGTTTCGATCCGATTATGAAAACATTGATGTTATGTAATGAGAACTAGATCCCCGAAGTTATGTAGTTTACATATATGTAAAATTATTAAAAATTGGATGGAATTATCAAAACTTATTGTTAAGAATCAACTAGAAAATTAGCCCGCGCTCCGCGGCAGGAGGTCCATGCGTCCCGCGGCGGGAGGCGGACCTTAAACGGCTGAGGAGGTGGCTAAACACAAAAACAAACGTGGTTACATATACGAAACGTATAAAGTTACAGCGAATCTCTTGTGAAGATAAAAACATAGATAAAAATACTTATATAATGGAACTGATGTTTTCCAGTCGGTTTCGTCTCGTTCTTCATGGTACCAATACGTTACCGTCAGTCGGTATAACCCACGACACCTAAAAAATACCCTACATTGAATACGACTCTGTTTGTAACGAAATTTATACTGGAAATTAAAAAAAAAATTAATTAACGAACAAAAGTTATTATATATAATATAGGGGGTAAACTTGAAGCTTTAGAAACTTAAGGGAGTTAAAGTGACATTTTACAAAATCGAAGGTGAGTTATAACATTTGAACAAATAAAAGGACTAGAGTTGGTCGGTGGTTTGCATTTAAGTTAGATTGTAATTCGAGATTGTGAAATTTGTTATTAGAGTTGGATATTAAGTTTGTGTTGTTAGTGAAAAAGATAAGTTGGAGGACTGTTCTCGGAAAAGAAGTAAGATAAGAGGGTTACAGGGATATTGAGTAAAAGCTAGAGGGCTAATGCAAGATAAGTTGGAGGACTGTACACTTATACCAATAATGTCAATACGAGGGATAGGCTAGAATGAAAATGCATATAACTAACCTATGAAAACTTCATTTAACAATTTTATTTATTTTTATTTTTTAAAATAGGGTGGTTTTGTTACATGTTTTCGTCATTTTTTATATAAAAAAAATACAAAAAGCGCCGAATGAGTTTTTTTTTAAATGTAACAATTGTAAAAAATTACCGTTACACAGTGTTATTACGTATATAACACGTGCTATTACATATAAAAACGGGATTTTTTTACAATTGTTACATCTTTCTTTTTTAAGTTCTTCGGCGCTTTTTTGATTCTTTTTTATAAAAAGTGACGAAAATATGTAACAAAACTACCCTATTTTTTTTTAAAGTAAAGTTGTTATATAGAGTTTTCGTAGATTTTCACAACTCATATGAGTTTCTCCCTATATATACCCATCTTGGTGATTATCAAAATATGATGTTATTTATGATAACTTATAAAAAAATATAAATATATTGTTATTTGTGGAGATCGGATGACTTATGACGTGCTTCTAGATTTGTAAACTTGTATAGATTAACAAAAGTCAAAAGAGTAGCTAACCAAAATAATATCTCGAACCAAAATAATACGGGGAAGTTTTTTTATAAAACACCACCCCATTTTAGGGTCACTTTCTAATAATTTATACTAATCCGTCATAGACGGGCTGAACCCCTATATTTTAAGTGGAGCTTCACAACTTAAATCCAAATAACTTTGCCATTAGACTCCACCCCCACCCACATTTGTCGATTAGGTAGTAGCTATTGGGCCGATCAAATACATCGACATGTTTTAAATGATCAGTGAAAGTTGTCGATCTTACCCAAACTCATCTTTTATTGTTTTAATTCCCAAGAAGTTAGATCCATTATATCTCTCGAAATATCGGTCCATTAGTTTGACTAGTGCTATTTCTAAAGTGATATCAAAAGTTTTAGCCTATAAACTAAACATGGTTATATGCTCTATTGTTGACGAATCTCAATCGGCTTTTCTTGCTAATAGAAACATTTTGGAAGGGCCTCTCATCATCAATGAATTAGTCTATTGGTTGAAAAGGTGAAATACAAGGCAATGCTCTTCAAAATTGACTTCGAGAAGACTTTTGACTCCTTGAATTGAGATTTTTTATGATATTATGCTTCATATGAACTTCCGTACACGTTGGAGAAAATGGATTTATGGTTGCTTATCTACGGCTCGCACCTCTATCCTTGTTGATGGCTCTCTAATTAAGGAATTAACATTAAAAAGGGGGTAAGACAAGGTGACTCAATTCGATCTTATTTATTCATTTTAGCTATGAAAGCACTGGACTTTATGTTGAATCGAGCCTCGAATCTTGGGATCCTTCATGGTGTGAAGACTCCTAACCAATGTCCTATCTTAAAGCATTTATTTTTTGCTGATGATGCTATTTTTATTGGTGATTGGTCATTAGCTAACTCTAAAAATTTGGCAAGATCGCTTTGTTGTTCTTTCTTAGCGTCTTGTCTCAAAGTTAGCTTTTCAAAGAGCCAGTTATTTGGAATTGGTGTGGATTCTCAAAGCTTGGATGATCGATATGGTGAAGGTGTTACATTGTCAATCGGATAAGCTTCCTTTCATGTACTTGAGGCTTCCTGTTGATGCTAACATGAATCATACTCGCAATTGGCAATCGGTTATGGTCTTGGAGGGCTAAATATTTGTCATTTGGAGGTCTCGTTACTCGCATAAAGTCGGTTTTAAGTAGCCTTCCCTTATATTTCTTTTCTTTATACAAGGCTCCTCTTCATGTAGAGTCTTTGGCGTGCAAGAAACAATTATGTATTCATTGGCGTCCCTTCAAGATCCGGGAAGAAACAAAAGTCTTGGGTTTTCTTTGGATAATCAATAGGTGTAATTAAAATGTTTTGTGTAACTTTAATTTCAATCTTTGACATGTTCTGGCGATTGTTTTGTGTCTAGCATCTTGCTAGGCCGTAGTGATCTATAATATTCCTTGTCGTTCTAAAAGAAATAAAGCTATATTTAAATAAAATCTATTAAATTAATTGTTTACCAAAATAAACAATAATAAATTAATATTATAGTAATAGAGATGAAATCATCCCATTCCTCCTTTGACCAGGCTATAAATGCAAATTCTGTACAAGTTGAGCCGAGCATAATTGAAGAGGAAATGAGCATTCTTTTTCCATCCATCTCTTGGAGCTAGATTTGTTCATTCAAAAGTAGGCAAAAAGGTATGAACTCTGATCTCGAATCATTAAATTTATTTTCTTGTAATAAACATAGCATAATTTTTATGTAAACTACTCATTCGACTAAATTTCAAGATTATATAGCAAATAGATGAGGTTATAACATATTTAAGTTTATTGCATTTCAAGTTCAATGCTTCATTTTCTCACCTTTCTCTCTTACAAAACGTTTGAAGGGATTTCTTTGACATGAACAAAATATACATGAGTCGTATTTGGGTTCATCAACTTCAACCCGTCGAACAAAGGGTTTTACGTGTATAGAAATTTTGCCTTGTTCTCTCCTCCTCGCTAGCTAGATTTCGCTATACGAATTTCTATTTCTGATCACGTCTTATTTATCTTATGGCAATTTCATTTATACCCCTAAAAACTTGGAAAATATTATATATATCCAACAAAAACTAAAGGTATCAAACATATATCCTTACAAAAATGTAATAATTGTTGGGTAAATTATTGAGTTCCACATGTAAAGGCTACAAGTTTGAGTTCTAGTATAACTCTTTGTTTTATTTGAATGTTTATTTAATTAATAGTTGGTAATTTATCTAGTAGGTTAGGGATAATACCAAACATGTTTGGGTTATCTTTTAAGTATTTGAGTAGGATTAAAATGCTTGTTTAGCAAGGTTTATTTTAGTATAAATAGATTGTTATGGCATATTTAATTGTAAGTCAGGAAATAATAAACAGAAAGAGTCGATCGGTTGTTCAGATCAAATTCCGTGTTCGTGTTCTTGGGCCTGGTTTCCAACAATAATATCATATATACTAATTTTATTAAAAACAAGTTAAGAGATAACCATTTTACCCTTATTTCTCTAAAACTTTAAAATTTCATATTAACCCATTTTTACTTTGAAATTTCATATTTACTCATTTTTTACTTTCAAATTTTACATATACACATAAACAATAGTTTTCTCAAAATATTAAAAATTTATTATATATATCATATACAGCAATTTTCTTTATAGCATTTATAACTTTCTCGCAACTGTTTCTTCTTAATCAATACCTTCTGAATGGGTTTTGAGAACCGTGATAGTCGCCATCAACAATAAGAGGACGGGTGATCTTTTACATATGAGATAAAACTAAAAAAATTAGGGTATAAAAAATCTTATAATAGATAAAGGTAAAAAAATTATTTAAATTAGATATATATGATATTTTTAGTTTTATTTGAGTATTTATGATATTTACGCATATTTGTAAGGGTATATATAAAATTGTCCATGTATCCTAATATTAATAACATGCATTTCAAATAATATTTTACGATATTAAATTTAGTGAAGTGCGTCACACAACTTCACGAATATTAGCATTTCATAAAATGTACCATTATTAACAAAATTATTATGCACAAAGTGAGCTTTTTTATTTTGATGAATTTAACCATTTATTTTTCATAAGTCAAATGGTTGGTCCACGAAATTTGTTTTCTAATTTTGCGTTGTCTTTCTTGAATAAAAAAAATACATTTAAAAATAATCAAAAGGCAAATTTTGATTTTTCCACTCCCCACAACCGTATAATACAACAATGTAATCATATTATATTTATAGGAACATACTTTATTTTTATAATAATATTAGTTATATTTTATAATCGTGTTTATTTAATATACAGTATAATATATTATCCATAATGGTCGACATGTTCTCATTGTCAAATTATTCTTAGTTGACCACTTATCTTAATTAAATCACTTATTAATATAGCCAATTATGGAAATATCACATCAGTTACTATATAAGGAAAGTAAACTTATGTTTAATTTTTTTTAGATGTTTTTTTATTTAGAAACTAGCTTAAAACTTGTGTATTATACATGGTGAAAAATATCAATACATAAAATTCTTAAATCTTTATATATGTATCTTATAGGTGAAAAAATGTATTACATATACTAACAATAGAAAACAAAATCAAAAAAATATGTAAAAATTAATATATAATTGAGTTTAAAAAATACATTAAATATTATTCAATGTAATTTGACTTTCATTTACAATTTGATTAAAAACATAAGCTAAATAATTACATTTCAAAGTTTCCTATAATATGAGATAATTTAAAATAAATATGTTTTATTAGTATAATTAATACTTTGTTTAAAAATATTATTATTGAAATTATGGAAATGCATTTATTATGAGGATGAATATGGAGACGACACGTGGCATTGAGAAACTTTTATTTATTATATAGTATAGATATATATATATATATATATATATATATATATATATATTACGTACATTGGAATTAACTTATGTTTACTATCTATTTTTAGATATTCATTTTTTATAATAATTTTAAGTTAGATATATTTCAGGTTTTCGATCGGTCTCGTTCCTATACTAGAAGATGAAGAAACCCGCATACACGACTATAAATTTCATCGCTTTGATCGTAATCCCGCTACTAGCATCTAAATCAAACGGGGGCGAAATAATCAAAATGCATTGTGACGACACCTTAGAGGACGACAAGTCAATATTCGTCCTAAATTTTATCCGAACGATGGAAATAATTGGCACCCAAATGCGAACTTCACATAACGCGACAACAGCCGTGGGTACAGGCCCCAACAAAAACTATGGTCTAGCTGAATGTTACGGTGATCTCTCTTCGCAAGATTGCATCTTATGCTACGCCCAAATACGTACTTATTTTCCGGGTTGCTTTCCCCAAAACGGGGGACGCATATATCTTGACGGTTGCTTCATGAGACTCCAAAATTATAGCTTCTTCGAGGAGTATACGAGCCCGAATGACACTACGGTTTGTGGGAATACAACAAGAAAGAGTATATTGTTTCAAGAGTCGACAAGACAGGCAGTGGCTAATGTTGTATCGCGTACATTAAGAAAAAATGACTACTTTGCTAGGGAAGAAATGTATGAGTCGAGTTCTAATAATTCAGTCTATGTGTTAGCCGAATGTTGGAAGACTTTGAGCCCGAGTTCTTGTAGGGCGTGTTTGGAGGATGCATCGACATCGATAACACAATGTTTACCGTGGTCTGAGGGTCGCGTGTTGAACACGGGGTGTTTCATGAGGTATTCGGATACCAATTTTTTAAATCCTGTGCCGGTCACAAGGAGCTCTAGCAATAAAGGTACTCATAATTGTATAAGATCAAACACTATGAATTTTCACTCTTAAGTTATGACTGAAAGGAAAATGTTAAAAAAATAGTTTTTGAATGATTAAAGCCTTTCATTTTCTAAAATTTTATAAAATTGTTGTTCTTTTCTATTTTACCTAATAATTGTTCTAAAAGGCAGTTTAATAAGTTAAGGTCCCTTAAGTTTTCTGATAACGAGTTTTTACGGTTACCGAAAATAGTTAAAAATAAGTTAAATGACCTTCTAAAATTTCCAATAACCTGATAAAATAATCTAATCCAAAAACAAAATATCTAACTAAAATGATAAAGATATAAAAAAAATATAAATGTGTTCGAAAAGATTTTTTGATAAAATATTATTTATGAGATGATCTTGATATTGGTATTGGCAGGGAGGATAATAGCTATTGTGGCTTCTGTTGTTGGTTCTGTGATAGTTACCACAGTTGCTTTGATGATTGTTTTATACATCAGAAAACGCAGATATACAACAAAAAAGAAAAGGTATGAGCTACTAAACATTTGTATCAAAAACATGTCGGTAGAATCCATGAAACAAACCTTCAAGGTGGTGACGTAACGGTAAGCGTTCAGGTTTAAATCCAGTTTCTACTGGTTTATGCCTTTCAAGTTTAACCCCTTGAAGGTCACTTGATCAACACAAGCGTTTTACCTTATACTTATGACGGACTCCCGTGAGTTTTCTAATAACGAATTCTCATGGTAACCAAAAATATCCCAAGAAACAAACTAGTGATTGCTTGTAATTTGTAGGTTCTTATGATGCCAAAAAACTGGCAAAGATTCTTAATAACAGTAGCTTGCACTTCAAATACTCAACCGTTGAAAAGGCCACAGGATACTGGGATGAGTCTAATAAGCTTGCACAAGGAGGATTCGGGACCGTGTACAAGGTTGTACCTTGTAGCATAAACACATAAAAACAAGTAATTTTTGGTACGAGTCGAATTGGGTTGGGTCGACCCGAAACACTTTTTTTGTACTAATCTATTATTTAGAGGGCCAAATATACTTATGAAAATTACATTATTTTCGTACTAATCTATTATTTAGTAAGTTATTTAAGGCATTGAAAGTTTTATACTTCAACAAACTTTCGACCCGTTTGACTAGTTGGGCCCATTTGCCCATTTTTCTTTAAGCTACTTTTTGTTGTTTTACATGTTTGACCCAGTAGATATGATACATAACCAAATCAATCCATCATAACTAAACGGGTCAAAATTGCTAACTTTAAGATTGTCTATGTCAAATCTTGAAATACTTTTGTAGCATTAGAGTTTTAGTTTTGCTGTTTACCCTTTATGTAACTAATGTGAGCAGTGAAATTTCTCTCAGGGAGTTCTCGCAGATGGACGAGAAATAGCTGTGAAAAGACTTTTCTTCAACTATAAATTTAATGCAGCAGATCTCTATAATGAAGTTAATATAATTAGCAGTGTTGAGCATAAAAATCTGGTTAGGTTATTAGGATGCAGTTGTTCGGGATCCGAAAGCATTCTTATATATGAATATCTACCCAACAAGAGCCTTGACTTCTTTATTTTTGGTAAGCTCTAAAAATGCTAATACAAATTCAATTCATTTAGTTAAATTAGTCTATTTGGATTATGTTTTATCTCAAACGGGTCAAGTAAGAAAATTTAGGTGAAAGGGGACGCTTCAAATGGGTTCAAAGTCGCACTCACACAAGCTCTATTTTTAATGCATACAACCTCCTTAGTCGTTTTATTCAACAATTTTTTATTATATTAAATTGTTTTTATAATGAAAATAATGATCTGGTTATCTACAAAATCTACAAAAAATAATTGTAGAATGAGCAAGAAGTGTTTTTTTTTTTTGTTTTTTTTTTGGGGGGGGGGGGTGTTCAACCCGACCTAACTCATAAATAAATTAGTAATTCTGAAGCTGATGGTTTTTTGAAAATGATTTTTGACCCATCAAGCAACTTTTTGTTGTTTTACGTGTTTGACCCATTAGAGATAATACATAACTATATCAACCCATTTAGTTAGGTTCGACCTGTTTGCCCCATTAGAGATAATACATAACTATGTCAACCCATTTATAACTAAATGGGTCTGACTCACCCATTCACTCTGACTATAATAAATCTGATGATATGAGATGTAATAATGAATTTGTTCAGATGAAATAAAAGGCAGGGAAATAGGCTGGGAAAAGAGAGTTGAGATTATTATTGGGATAGCAGAAGGCCTAGTTTACCTTCATGAGAATACCAACCGTCGGATAATTCACAGGGATATTAAAGCTGCTAACATCTTATTAGACTTTAGGCTTTGTCCCAAAATAGCTGATTTTGGGTTGGCTAGGTCTTTTCAAGATGATAAAAGCCACATCAGCACCGCCATTGCAGGAACATTGTAAGTACCTTCTGTTTATATAGAATAATCATGCAAAAGATAATTTAAGGGAGAGAGAGAGGCAAAAGACAAATTGATCAAGATTAGAGATGGTATTTTTGACTCGTTTACTTAGGATTATTGGATTTTAATAATCCCACCTTTTACCAATTGGCCAATAATAATCCCAACCAAGAATATTATTATCACCGGTCCCTACTTTCAAACTATTTTTTTACATTGGACCCCCAGTTAAAAAAACTTAACGCCGTTAGAGTTTATATGACGTGGACATCTGAAAACCGCCGGAAAGTCGAGCCAAGCTAGCAGTGGTCTCGTGTTGGCTTTTGAAATTGGCTTTGGTGGTGTTTAACTGGTCTCGTTAAACACCACCGTTGTCTCTGTTTGGACTTTCCGGACCCACGAGACCAGTTAAACACCACTAGAGTCAATTTCAAAAGCCACCACGAGACCACTGCTAGCTTGGCTTGACTTTCCGGCGGTTTGCAGATGTCCACGTCATATAAACTCTAACGGCGTTAAGTTTTTTTAACGTGGGGTCCAATGTAAAAAAATAGTTTGAAAGTAGGGACCGGTGGTAAGAATATTCCCAGTTGGGATTATTATTGGCCAATTGGTAAAAGGTGGGATTATTAAAATCCAATAATCCGTTTACTTATGAATGAGTCGACTTGATCTCAAAAAGGTCAAAAGGGTGGAAAGTTAACGAAAATGTTTTTCAATGCATGGAACCTCCTAAATTTAGATTAATACTGGTCTTGGTTTTAAATTGCGCGATGCGCTCCGATGCGTTTGGTCCCAAAATCCGATGCGCGATGCGTTTTGCGCGATGCGAGCGCATCACGTATGCGATGCGCTCTTTATTAAAAAGTACTAAAATATTATTTATACATAACAAGTTGTAAAAACATACTTAAACAAAAAAGAAGTCATACAATAAGAAGATAAAATTTCATTTTTTTTTGTCCAAATGACTAAATGAGGCATGCTAAAATACTTCCAAAAGCACAAAAAAGCATACTAAAGTATTTCCAAGAAAGAAAATGTTGAATAAGCCAAGGAAGAACCTACAATAAGAAGATAGAATTTCAAAAACCCAAAAAATCTGCCAAAAAAACCCAAAAAATCATAGTTGCACGCATCAGAGCGCTACATGCGAACACCGCAATATCCACGCATCATGTAATCGCTACGCATCAGGTGCAGCGATGCGCCAACTCCAGCGCTACGGCGCAAAACGCATTATGCGCGCAATATGCGCGCAATTTAAAACCAAGGTACTGGTAATCCTATCTAATGCATTAATTACATATCATCTTTTTCTAATAAAATGGACAAAAAATGTTACGGGTCAAGCCAATCCGACCCAAACACAAAATCAGGTTGGCATATTTGTATAACCAACCAAAACACAACCAGATTACTTACTAGTGTCAATAAGTTGGACCTTAATACGGACAAGTGTAACCTGATCTTGGTTTTAAAAAGCGTGCCTCGGGCGCGCTGAGGCGCGAGGCGACATAAGGCGCGAGGGTTGGGGCTTTAGGTTACATAAGGCACGCCTCAGAACAAGAAGCGCGTGCCTCGGCGCTTTAAGGGGCTTTTTTGCGCTTAAGGGCTTTTTTTTGTATGTTTTGTTGCTGTTTTGGACTTTTGGAGGTAATTTTAGTCATTTTCATGGTTTATTGTAATAATTTCCTCGTTTGGATGTTTTAGATGTTTAATATCAAGTAATATGTTTAACATTATTGGGAATTTAGATATTTAACATCAGTTAATGTGTATATACATAATTTAAATGTTTTTTTATAGTATGTGCGCCTCACGTACGAAAAGCCCTGCGCTTTTACGCTTTGCGTCTCGGATTTAGACCTCGTCGCCTCGGTGCGCTTCTCGCTTTTTAAAACCAAGAACCTGATTATCTAAACGGGTTGACAAGTTAAATTTATGAGTTATAATTTTAGTTTTAAAGAGGTTGGGGTTGATGGGTTAAATTTATGATTTATAATTTTAGTTTTAAACGGGTTGAGGGATTGGAAAGGTGTTGATTAGGTCAACCCAAACCCGGACCGTTTGTTAAACCGATTAACCATGTCAACCCTGTTTATCCCCAACCCTAACCCATTTATTTGGTGTCATGTTGAAAATTGCCACACATTAAAAATCTACCGGATTCAACCCATTACACAACCTACCCATTTTGACACCTCTAAATTACCAATTACCGAATGACCTCTTAGCTGATCATCTCTTCATCATTTTATTATAGATATTAAGAAAAAATCGCTTGTATAGTCTACTAATTTTTTCTTTTCTAATTCAACTTTATTAGTGGGTACATGGCTCCAGAATACCTAGCCCATGGTCACTTAACCGAAAAGGCAGATGTCTATAGCTTTGGTATTCTAATTCTGGAGGTGTTCACTGGAATGCAAAGCAACAGAAGCAAAATCACAGAATATGCCGACAGCTTACTGTCTACCGTAAGTATATATACTTTCACCTCACACAATAAATACGCCTTTCCATTTCTAGAAAGTTTTCAAGTTATAATCACATATTCGTTTACCAAAAAATTCGATATCAGTTGAGTTTCTTCTATAGATTATTCGCTCATCTAGTTGAATATTGCAATTATTGGTGGCAATTTAAACCAACTTTACATAAAACTTAAAAATAGGTAGTATCAGGTAATATTCTATTTCTAAAAGGTCAAACGGCTAAAACAAAAATATCAACTACTACTGTCTCAAAACTAGGGTCCACCTTACTATTGTCCGCTTTCCCATATTTACCCTAACTAAAATAGAAAAGGTATAATTGATCTACTTTCCCATATTTACCCTAATTAAAAATTCTATCACAAAACTCTCAATTATTGGATAATTGGTAAAAGGGTAACAATGGGATTCTACCAAATAAAAATATTTCCACTGTATTATTTGTGGATGAACAGGTATGGAAGCATTTCAAGCAAGGTACAGTTGAGGAAATATTCGACCCAAACCTAATGATGCATATTTATCCCAACATAGATTACCAAAAGGATGTAATAAAAGTGGTACACATAGGGCTGCTTTGCACCCAAGAAGCTTCATCTTTAAGACCATCCATGTCAGCAGCACTAAAAATGTTAGCAAAAGATGATGGCCCGTTACCCACCCCTTCTAATCCCCCTTTTATAAACGAATTAACCATGGAACTTAACGACAGTACACAAAGGTCACTGGATAACTGTGACGGTATTGATTCTAGTTCAGTTGCTACAGTTTCTCACAGTGGTTTCTACCTGAGGTAAACTAGTTAACTATTATAAGATCTCAAGTTTTTTTTTTTACATTTTTGTTCACTTGAAACGTGTGTGCAAGCTTTTGAATTGAGAAAAGGGGTAGTAATCATGTTTTTGAGAACTTGTAAGTTGTAACACGTGTATGATTTCTACATTATAAGATATGGGGTTTATTGTTGTCCCTAGATGCATCAATAGTAGAGGTTGGGCATGGGTTAAAATAGGTCATTTTGGTACAGGTTGAAACGGCCCACAAACACCTCTTTGTCCATCTATTAATTATGTATCAATATTTAACTAATCAATTATGATTAGAAAAACAAAATTGTTATAATGAAAAACTAATTCTCAAGGTAAAGCGATAAGACATAGGCATTAACAATACGCTTCATGTGACTTTCAAACCATTCGACCCAAATTGTCCCATTCATAAGTAAGCCTTATATCTAGTCCATAGCCTTTGGTTGGTTTGGGCTAATATGAATCTACTACTATGATCCTGATTCCTGAAGAGGGGATGAACTTGTTGGGAAAAAAAGTCGAATTCTCTCCTGATTGCTATGTATTTTAGTCGCAAAGATAAATCTCTTACTTTCGGTAGATTATAGTGCTAGGTATAGATTAGGAAACTAGATCCTCAAAATGAAGCTATTTACCTGTAGTTCCAGCTCTAATTATTGTAAATCTCTTAAAGAGGTAGACAAAAAAACAAGGGAACATACATATAATAAGATTATCGAACACAATTTGTTCATGAATGAAGTAACATGCATATACTCAATAAAGTTTAAGGAACCAAATTATCCTCTCTAACCTTTTGTGATGAAAACCATTGTTTGCTCCCATACAGATAATTGTTTTGGGCTTTTTTTTATCGTGTAGCTACCAAGTTTCCCATGAGTCCTCCCCCGACTTCAAAATGTTTAGCACTTGAAAATCCTACTTTCAAAGCGAGATGCTCTAACTCCTCACCTATATAAGAATTATTTGCAAGTCATTAGAGTCTATTGGTCATATTGTAACTAGTACGAAACCTAAGTGAATCACACATTCACAGTGTTAGTATAACGGTATCTTATCCTGGTGGTTAAGTGGTGTGCCCCACAACCAAAAGGTTGGGGGTTAAAATCCTACAAGGTGAATGTATGGTGTATTTATCCTAGAAAATCTAGGTGGTGGTGTTAAAAAAAAACAGTAATTCTTTTAATCTAGCACTAGCACACATGAGATGTGAACGAAAATTACGTCAAAGGACGTTGGGATAATTTAGGTGCTATTTTTTTCTGTCATTTAAAATTTTCATTTTGTGAATCCTTTTTATAGGGCATGAAAAGTAGCCAATGTGTGATGCTTGTTTCTTGTTACCAAAGAAATGAAGGTAGGGCCCCCTAAATGAAAAAACGAGAAAAGTTATATAAACGACGTGAACCTCAGCTATTTTGAAGAAAATATTTACGACTTTAGAGGTGGCAAAATATGCAGGTTAGGCAGGTTGGAAACATGTCACAATGGGTTTAGGTCCAAACAGATGATGCTTAAATACAAGGCAAAAAGGGTCGGGTCGGTCTTGATTGGATTGACCATCAAACACTCTTTATCCATTATTTGAATTTTATAAATAATTATTGTACTAGATACAATTGCAAAAGCTATATTATGATAATAGTACTTTGGATTTTTTTAAGTAAAATATTTTAAGATGTAATTAATTAGTTGATTACACTTTAAGAAGCTTTCAACCCGTTTTACCAACTTCTATATATCTATTTTTTCTATTTGACCCCCTATGAATAGAATACAACCCAAAATGAAGTGTTTTCGTATGAGCTAGTTTATAGCCTGTGTTTAACATGGGCAACAGCAAAATGAACAAAAAGTTTCATTTAAAGATCATCATTATTCAGTTTTATTATATATAAAGATAAAGATGGGATGAAACAGCCAACTGTTAAACAATAAGAACCAACCTGTTAAAAATTCTTGAATTGAGCTCTTTAGATATTGATATTCCTCTGAAAGACCATAACCAGCTGCTACAGGCACAACTATATTGTCTATCATCCAGCCCTATCACAAAAGTCAAAAAACTTTGTATTATGGCTAGCAGAGTGACTAGTTAAAACTTGACCAAAATAAATAATGAATAAAGATTTTCAAGTAATACACACAACTAGTTCCCTTGTTTATACAGGCCATGGTTTAGATTGTTTTACACAAATGTCTTTCAAAACCATGACATGTATTCATTATGGGTTAACTTGACTTATCATTTAATTGAAACAATAACTACTGTTAGTAACAGACATTAAAAAAGAGCACCATACAAAAAATAACCAAACCTGAATAGATGTCCTAAATTCATCAGTGCTTTTGTTGAAATCAAGGATTGATGCTTTAGACCCCGGTTTTAAAACTCGATACACCTCCTTCATTGCCTTGAATTTGTCAATTACATTTCTTAGCCCATAGCCCATGGTAATTGCATCAAAATAACAATCAGAAAATGGCAAATCAAGTGCATCACCTTGCACCCACCTACAAGGCATAACGTAATCACCGATAAGCCATGAACCATACAATTCATACGTGGCAAAATGCACAGGTTGGGTAACACGTAACTTTTAAGTTTGAGGCAGGTCGGATTGGGTTGACCCGAAACATTTCTATTTCTATAAATAGTTAGTGTGTCAAATATGACTATAAATACAAATTTATATTATTTCAATACTAATATAATATTCTATTTTCTATTTTAATAAGATGATTTTAGAGATTTTATGCATTATGGTTTAGACTCATTTGACCCGAGCTAACTTCTTTGATTTTACCGTTTGACCTGTAAGGAAAAAATAATAATAAGCCGGATCAACCCATTCGTAAGTAAACACGTTGAAATTTCCACCTCTAATACAATTACACAATTACCAACACGTTACACTGAAACAAAAGCTAAATATACCAATGCTCACTTAAGGTTACGGTAGCAGGCTTTTGACTGTGATTGCTGCCGAGATGAGGCTACCATTAGTTGTTCTCTTGAAAAGTCAAGGCCAATAACCTGCAAATAGTGGAAAATGGTGAAATTATTGTGTTCATTAACATTAATTTACAATCATATATGTCATGATAACAACGTAACAACTAAAATAACTTGTATATTATCAGATAATACAACTGCATTATCAAAGATTGCTTATTAAAACTGGTTTTACGGGCTTGTTGCTTTTTGAAATAAGCAATTAGGAAAAGCAACCAGTAGCAGTATATAAAAGCTGCTTGTTGATTCACTCACATATAATCAGATAAGCAGTTTGGATAAGTGTTATGTGCCGTTTTCCTCTCTCCCATGATCTCATGCCCTTCAATCCCATGCATGCGTCCACATGAGGCAAAACGTGGGTGTCATGGTTTTTCTTTTGTTTTCATTAGTTTGCATGTCTTTTATTTCCAAATTATTAGTATTAGTGGGTTAGTCTGTTAGTGGCAATGCTTTGATTTCTATATTTCTTGTAGCCTATATAAAGGCCTTCATGTTTTAATATTAGAATGAGGAATGAAATGAATTTAGTCTAACTCTCTATAAATATTCTTCTGGTCCTCTTTAATCACCATTCTGTTTATCCCAACCCGATCGGTCCACATCAATAAGCAATCCCAAACACTCACAATTCACAAAACAACTTATTTATCGTAATAAAACACAATAAGCATATAAACAAAAGACTACCAATACAAGTGAATCTAAAAGAGAGGGGATTATAAACAACCTGACCATTGAGTCCAACCTTCTGAGACAAGAGAAATGCCAAATCCCCACTTCCACAACATAAGTCCAATACATTACTCCCTAATTTTGCCCTAATTTCCAAAAACACAAATCAATACATGAATTCACTTCTCAAATGCATAAAATTAAACGATATAACTTAATTATCTATTAGATTCTAATTGTGGAACATGATGTTTAGAGAAATTGGGGATTTAATGGTTACCCACTCCAATCAACTGCCATTCGCTTCCATATCCGATGTTGCCCCCAAACTCAATACATCATTCAACTGTAATGAATTGGTAATGGTATGTGAACAGATTTAGGAAACAATTGTGAAAAAATGGAATAAAACTAACAGGGTGGAGAATTATGCGTACGTTATCGTAAACAGGAGCGATGCGGCTAAAAAGCGCTTGGCGGTCAGCGGAGGCGAGAATTAGCTGTCGTCGTCTCGAATGTCCGGCTACTGGCGCGAATGAGAATTGAAGCACCGATGACATTCTTACATTGTTGAATTTCCGAATTGGTTGGTTTTAGGATAACGTTATCTGTGGACTTACCGTTGTTCAAGTGAAAACGAGAAAATTGGGCTCGACGTGAAAATGTTTTTTATTTGATTTAATAAATTTTAAATATTAATTTTACCTACCCGACGCTAGTTTTCTCAATATGGATACAAGTCTTTGCTTCATAGTTCATATTTACCACACCAACAAACTTTCACCTTGAGTTCTCGCATTAAATATGAGTTTTAGTGATGACGAAGTTCCATAAACTCCGCCTCCATCTCAACTTTCATTTATGACTCCTTCTGCTGCTATTAATATGCAATTGCCATAAAGGAGTATGAACAGTTAATGTCTAATGACTTCCAAAATATGTATTTTGAACTAAAGCAAAACTATACCGAATAAGGGTCTAGTTCCAGACGTTCGAAGGGGGAAGCGCAAAGAAATACACAAGGATCGTGAAGATGTAGGCAACCGTCTTTAGAACGACTACTTTGCTTCGGAACCGGTGTTACCAGATAGCTACTTTAGATGATGGTTCCGGATACACCGTCTACCAGGGGCGGATCTATGAAGAGGCGAGGGGTACCTGACGGTGGTACCCCTCAACTTTCGACGCGTAGTGGGAATTTTCGACTCGCAACGGGAATTTTTTTTTACCGTTTTATGTATCCAGATACCCCTGAACGAAATTTTAGATACCCCTGGATTTTTTTCATAGATCCGCCACTGCCGTCTACTTTTCAATCGAATTGTTGACAACTTGAAAAATAAATATCCCTAATTTACACACACGAGTGGATGCGTGGTAGAAAGGGTTTATCCCCTTAACCAAAAATGCACATGTGTCATACGTCAGTTGGCGTACGACATGGCAGCTGGCCAAAGATGAATACATACGCATTAGTGAAAGTATTACCCTCGAGTGCCTTCGATTGTTTTGTAGGGGTGTTATTGAACTTTATTCAAAAGAATATCTAAGAAGGCCAAACAAAATTGACATCCAACGGTTATTGGAGATGCATTCAACCAAGCACAATTTTCCTTGAATGCTAGGAAGTATTGATTATATGCATTGGGCCAGAAAAACTACCTAGTTGCACGAAAAAGGGCAATATACATGATGTACCATTCGACCTCTCGTACCCCCAATATTGTCTGTTTATCCACTAGGAACTCATGAATTTGTTTTTGGCTGCGTGGGTGGAGACTTCCCAGGAGGTCACCCATCCCGATACTATTCCCACCCGAGCACCACTAAGCGTGGAGTTCTCCTCTCATCCACAACCAATGTCCCAAAAGGCGTTCGGTGATATCTGAGGTGGTGTATTTTTTATGAACCCAACATCTCTTTTGTCGACACTCGATGTGGATTTGCATAGGGTGTTACACACGAGGTGACCATGGATATCCCACCATTATGCTTGAGGCCATTGCATTACATGGCCTATGGGTTTGGCATGCTTATTTTCGGAGGGTCGATCAATGACATCAACATCATAAATCAATCACCTTTTTTAACGGATTTTTGGAAAGTGATGTGCCTCCATGCAATTTTTACAGTGAACGAGACACACTACAACATGGGATACTATCTTGCAAATGGAATATATCCCGAATGGGATCTACAATAAAAAAAGGTTCACGTATCCATAGAATGAAAAGATGGTGGAATTTAAAAAATGTCATGAGTTAGCAAGAAAGGATGTCAAGTGGGCATTTGATGTCCACCAAGCTCGATGACAATTTATACAAGGGCCAACTAGAATTTGGAGAGCAAAAGTAATAAGCGATGTAATGTATGCATGCATTATATTGCATAATATGAAGATGAAGGGGACACTATAACTGACTGGTCGGATGATAAGGGTGAAGAACCTGAACCACCAAACCAAGTACCGACAATAAATTTCGAAGGCTACTTGGCAAAGTTCAAGAATGTAACGTTTCAAGCCGATTTAGTAAAGCATATGTGGTATATTAAAGTGTAGTAAGTTTATGTAATTGTTTTTTTACTTTATGTACTTTTTATTTATTGTTATTTTTATTTTTAATTTATGTAATTTTTTATTTTTGGTTTATGTTACTTTGTATTTTTAGTTTATGTGATTTTTATTTTTAATTTATGTTATTTTTATTTTTAATTTATGTATTTTATTTATTTTGTTTTTATTTTTAATAAAAATGTAATTTAATTTATTGAAGGTGATTGTAAAAGTAAGTGATAATGTGGAAATGTAGGAATATTTGAAAAAAAGATGTAGTGTTGAAGGAGAAATTAAGGTTCTTAAAGGATAAGTGAAAAATCTGATGTGACGTATTTGTTAGTGTTTGTGGAATTACGTTGGAGGTGCTTTTATATTTGTATTTTAGTTTATGAAACTTATGATCATGATGTATGTGGGTATGAGGGAAAAACATGACTTGTAGAATGTGTTTTCTATTGAGTAGCAACTACTTAATCCATGATATGATGTGATGATTGGGGTCCACAATATGACTACATAACATATCTAAACAACATGGTTAGATAATATGATAAATGAAATGTAAATAATAAAGAGAAACGTCTAGAAAATAACCAAGATGAAACATATGAAACCGAATAAAGAATTGAGACGACACATGGTATTCTAAACAATGTTTGTGTCTGATAGGTGTATGGTGTAAGGGTCTTACTTACTTATTTGACATAAACGTATTGAAAATAAACATAATATGCACACGGGATAGCCGTGCGATGTTCAAACGACAAGTGAACTATCTATAATGTGGTTTAAATATTAGACAAAGACAAGAAATGTATCATAATGAAGTAATAACTAAACCATGTGACAATTTAAAACCATACAACATGTTACACAATGAATACCATAATAGGCACATCTTTAGGTAAGATGATTTTGTCACGCTATGCCTAAATGACACGTTCTTTACATAAATATGATTCAAGAACAAATAGATTTTTAAAAACTGTTTCAATGATTTTATATGATAAATTCACACAAAAATTTAAAACTAACACTTGTTTTCCTAGTTGATGTGTACTGGGTAAATAGTTATATGTGAATCTTACGCATTTGTATGAATTGGGCTTGTGAATTTCATGTTGAGGGTTTCTCTGGGAGCAGTCTTTCTATCCCTTAAGATTGAGATAAGGTTTGTCCTCATCTAATCCTTCTCATATCTTACTGTTGGAGTGGTATTTTCCCGTGTATGTTTGTTTGGGCTTGTGAATTTCATACTCTTATGATTAATATGAATGATTACATGACACTCACTATTTATAAAGGCTATGTTGTATGGACATCACTACGCCGTTGCGTGGCTTATGTGAAGAGAGGGGCGGCCATGACAAAAACCACCCGCTCCATTCTTCACCGCCCAAAATGGAGCTTAGCGTGGAGAATCCCATGCAATTCTTCCCGCTTACCGCTGCCCCTTCCCTCACACACATATACAAATGAAGAGTTGAGTATTTCCTTAATAGAGTGGACATAAATAAAGGAGAGGAAAGCAACGATAAGAGTATACCGTATTATCTTATTATGAGGGTTTTTCTTTTTAAAACTAGGGAAAGATTTGGAATTTTGGACTTCTGTTAAATTATTATTATTTGAAATTTATGTGTTTCAAGAATGATGGTGTCATAAAACCCTATTGAACCAACGAACATAAAATTTTGAACCATATAAAATATTTCCTTTTTTTAACGGCTATAAAATATTTCTTATCAATAATTTTATATTGTTTGACTATAACGTATTTTACAAAAAAATCATGTGATTTGAAAATGATGATAAAGTCATATTAAATTTTAAAACTTGGGATAAAATGAAAAATAGAAATAGATATTACCCTTTTCATAATACACCAAGAACTATCAAAAGCCGAAAAAACGTTTTTGGGAAAAAGAAACGTGTTGGTGGGTCCCACACAAGGTCAATAACGTCATCAACAACCGTTGAGAGGACTCTTTAATTCTCGCACACAAGCTTCCGTCATTTCAATTTCAATTTCAATTTAAATTAATCCGCTTTCCCAAAATCAAAATTCATATTCGCCCTTCGTTCTCTCAATCCAGAAGCCAACAATTTGCTCAAAATCATGCAACAAATGGTAAGAATTCGAATCCAGCAGCTGAATTCTCCGATTGATGTAGCTGATTGTTTTCTAGAATCGATTTGGCCGTTGCATTCATTGTTATTCTGTCCTTTTTATCTACTGTTACGTCTGAATTGAATGTTAAACTACTTTCGAAGCATGATGAACATGATTTGTTTATCTAATTTGGAAATTGAGATCGTATTGACGTTTTTTTCATCACTTACTTTCGATTTGAGCTTGCTAGTTATGTTCGGTTTGCAAAAATCGGAGCATGATGAACACGATTCCGTTAGTTAATTTGAAAATTGAGATCGTATTGACGGTTTTTTCATCACTTACTTTCGATTTGAGCTTGCTAATTATGTTCGGTTTGCAAAAGTCGAAGGATGATAAACACGATTCCGTTAGTTAATTTGAAAATTGAGATCGTATTGACGGTTTTTTCATCACTTACTTTCGATTTGAGCTTGCTAATTATGTTCGGTTTGCTAGTTGAAACGTGCTCCGTTTCAAATCGATTATTTATCATGTGTAGTATATGATTTGGGATATACTACACTTCACTAGGTTTGTAAAACTTTCAGTTAGAACTTTATATGTTTACTACTGTGTTTTATAGGTGTTGAATAAAAAAAATATTAAATAGTTAGTAATAAAAATTTAGTAATTATTAAGGAAATATTAAATAGTAATATACCAGAAAAGAATTCTTGGGCTCACTGAATTACGACACGTGATGCAAACATTTACTTGTTTATTAAGGATACTAGTTTAGATCCCGTGTATACACACTGAGTGAAAAATATCAATATATAAAATTTTTAAATCTTTATGTATATATTTTACAGGTGTAAAAATATATTACAATTATTAACGATAGAAAACAAATTCAAAATATGTAAAAATTAATATATAATTGGGTTTTGAAAATACGTTAATTACTATTTAATATAATTTAACTTTCATTTTCTATTTGATTGAAAACAAAACTTACATAATTAAATTTCAAAGTTTCTTATAATAAAGGATAGTTTAAAATAAATGTGTTTTATTAGAATACTTAGTATTTTCTTTAAACATATACTTATTATTAAAAGATGGAGATGCATTAAATAAGAGAGAGAAGCGGAAAAAAAATTGTGAGAATAGGCATAAAAAACCTTTATTTATTATATAGTATAGATAATATTTTCTTTAAAAATGCATTATTATTAAAAGATAATGATGCATTTAATATGAGAGAGACGAGAAAAAAATGTTGAGAGTGAATGTGGAGACGACACGTGACATCAAAAAACCTTTATTTATTATATAGTATAGATATATTGGTATTTAACGACAAAATCAGGTGAAATCCATTTATTCAATTATTGATAGTGTTAATTGTAATAAGTATTTGTAGTTTAATTTTCGAATTTAAGAGCGTTGCAATTAATGTGAACAAAAGTTAGGATGCCAAACTACCATTAACTTTGCTTCCAAGCAATTGTATGTTTTTGCTTATACTCAAAGAATTCACCTAGTTCACAATTGTGTCTTAAAACAGCCTCACTGCCAGAAAAAAAAGCCTCAAATTCAGTCTGTAATGAAGAGGAAAGTGATATAGACAAGATATTCTCATAATCAAGCTACTTCAATGAGGATGAAGAGATCAATAGATACATCATCTGTTCTTGTGAATATTATTATAGTTCTACTTATGATAGATAGATTAGAGGGGGCTCCTAGAAATCAAATCATCAAAATAATATGTAATAATCAGACAGAAAACAATGCAACACAGTTCAGCTCGAACTTTATCAAAACTGCGGAAAAAATTGGCAACCAAATACAATCTTCACCTTTTGCAACAGCAAGTACAGGCACAGCACCTGATGCTAACTATGGACTGGCTCAATGCTATGGTGATCTTTCAACAACCGACTGCATCTTATGCTATGACTCAGCGCATTATGCTACTTCCCGTTGTTTTCCTTATACTGGTGCTACTGTTTATCAAGAAGGTTGTTTTATGAGGTTCCAAAACTACAGCTTCTATGAAGAGTATGTAAGACCCAATGACACTTCTATTTGTGGGAATACCACAAGGAAGAATAGTGTGTTTCAAGATTTAGCAAGGCAGGCTGTGTCAGCTGCTGTTAGGGATGCGTTGACTAATGGTGACTATTTTGCAAGAGAAGTGATGATTTCTGGGACAGGGAACGATTCAGCTTATGTGTTCCTGGAGGACATTGACTGCAAATTCTTGTAGGATTTGTTTGGAAGCTGCATCTGTATCTATTCTGCAATGCTTGCCTTGGTCTGAAGGGCGTGCGTTGATGAGTGGATGTTTTATGAGGTATTCTGATACCGATTTTCTAAATCCTGAGCCAAGTCAAAGGAAAATCAGAGGTAACAATGAGTTCTTTTTCACAATTTAACAATGGGGAAATGTCATGGAGTAACAATGTCTGCTCACCATTGTCCCAACATGGTACCATACTTATTTTCATTTTAACATTTGTTATTAAAGTTTCAAACAACATGCTATCATGGTCATTATGTAAACTCGTGACTGGTGAAACGGTAATTAGTTAGTATTTTTTTCATAAAATACCAACATAGTTCCCCATTTATCATATTTTAATCATTGTACTTTTTTTTTTGATACATTTGAGTCATTAAAAGATGATTTTTTGTCTCGTTGGGGTTGTTATGCGGACTTTTGTACTGTTCGGGTCATTTGTCTCGTTGTAGTTGAAGTTTTTGCCCCCCTTTAATGACCGAAACATAAGATAAATTCATCTTTTGATGACTCAATGTACATAAAAAGTACAATGACTCAAACGGGACAAAAGTGAAAGCACATTGGTATTTATTAAAAAACCAAATAGCTTACGTTATATGGTCTATTTTTTCATCCAACACTAATGACCATATTGAAATGAAAAAGGTGTGCGTATTGAACAAAAGTGAAAGTGCGTTGCTATTCTGTGTCATTTGCCCTCTAATAATTAGAGGAAATTGGTACCATTGTTCAACTTGTTAAATACAGTTTGCTAGGTGCTTTTCCTAAGAGATTATCCAGTCCAGAAAATATTGAAATGATCCTAACCTCATTAATTATAGATTTTATATTAATGAAATAATGGATATTAGAGATAGTTGGGCCTCCAACTTGCTATTATTTATAATCTTTATGTATCGGTTTTTCAGGGAGGATGATGGCTGTTATAACAGCTGTTTTTAGTGCCATTGTGATTCTTGTAGTTGCATTGTTGATTGCTTCGTATTTACGAAGCCGGAGATGGATACAAAAGAAGAGAACTGGTAAATACCATGCTTTGACGATCTTGACTACCTTTTGAGATTAAAACAAACCATGCTTTAGTCCTAGGTGGCAAATGGGCAGATCAGGCGGGTTGGGTGATGAGTTTGGGCAAGTACTAGTAAGTTTTTTTTAAGAGTTGAACCAGGTCGGGTGGGTTGACCTATATTATTTCTTGATAATCTAACTTTTGAGTGAAAGGATTTAGGTAGTTTTAACTCGTTTGACACATTCAACCCCTTTCCTTTTCATCTAATTTTAATCTGATTGACAATTCATAACAGTCACCTCTACTACATAACGATAGGGACCATACTAGAATCTTGAAATGAAGTGTTGCATAATGGATCTTCTAAATCTTTTTTTTTGTTAATTGATGATAATTTTCAGGTTCATATGACACTAAGAAACTGGCAAAGATTCTTACTGATAGTAGCTTGAATTTCAAGTACTCCACTATTGAGAAAGCTACAAGCTCTTGGGATGATTCTAATAAGCTTGGGGAAGGAGGATTTGGGACCGTATACAAGGTAGTACCTTGTGACACATTATACATATCAATTTATTTAGGGATATATCATATATATGTGGAGGCTACCCATGCATTTTGCTTTTTTCATTTAAGGACAAGCTACCCAAGTATGTGCCAAGTTTTTTTATATCAATTTCGACCAAAAACATTCCGAATGATGAGTCCTTGAATTTTAGAAAAGAACAGCAATTTTAACTTATAACATGCTGAAACCTCATCAAAGGTACTACCTTATGACACATATTATATATCAAGATAAAAAGTTTAAGGGATAATATATGTGCACACCACACAAGTGTTCAGTTTCTTCATTAAGGCCATCCAATTATTAAACTTATTTATAAGCCACCAAGTATGTATCTTGTTTCATTGATACCAATTTTGATAAAAACACACCGAATGTTGACACCTCATAAAGATGTCTTTTTCTCTCCATGATTTTAAGGGCATTTTCGTCATATGACATGTTTTTGGCCAAAATCGGTGTAAACGAAACCATATACATACTTGGTTGGTCCACAAAGTAGTTTCAATATACATGTAGCCTTAATGAAAAAGGCGAAAAAACCTCTGGGTCTAAATTTTCTCCAAAACAAGCAATCCAATAAATGCAATTTTTTATATTTTTATTTTCCTCAACTCTAACATTCTTTTTTAATTATTTGTTGTTAAAACAGGCATGGAGGCATTTCCAACAAGGTACAGTGGAAGAAATCCTTGATCCAAACCTAATGCTCCACACATACCCTAAGCTCAAATTCAAAAAAGAAGCCATAAAAGTGGTACATGTAGGACTGTTGTGCACCCAAGAAGCTCCATCTTTAAGACCATCAATATCAATGGCACAAAAAATGCTAGTAAAAAATGATGAATCCTTACCACCACCATCTAATCCCCCGTTCATCGGCGACGGTGAAATAAACGAGATAGGAGCAAAAATACAACGTTATCATGATCATGATGATTTAGTTTCGGTTGCTACTGTTTCCCATAATCAATTCTCCGCGAGGTAACACACTGATGTTTAGGTATTTTGCATAAAATACCAATGGGTTTTCACTTATGTCCCGCTTTAGCCGTTGTATTTTTATTTTTGTATATTTTAGTCACTAAAAAGACTTTTTATTCCGTTTATGTCATTATAGGGTGTTAAAATGATGACCCAAACATATGGGTGTCCATCGAATCGATTTTCAGGTTATTCGAATCAGGTTGTTTGAGTTTTGACTCTTTTTTTAAGTAAACTGTAATTCAAAAAAACCCATTCGAATTGTTGGTACGAATTTGGGTTGATTCGAATAAAACAAATATGAAAAATAAAATCCTAAAGTTGAGTTTCCCTATCTATTGGAACGTCATCTCATCTGCCGCAGTGTGAGAGTAGCGAGTCGAAGGTTATTTATGTATCAGCAAAGAAACCATGTTTATAAAGAGGATAAAAAAGGGTCCAGCAACTAGAAAGGTATCGAGCTTATGGGTTATAAGTTTGTATACAAATTTTGATACTTGAAAATTTATAGACTTTGCCATACATATATATATATATATGCAAGAAGTTCAATTGGATTTACGGGCAATGCCCCTGGCTGGGTCAAGCTGCATAGGAAAATGATTCTTTAAGTGAAAACTGCTAAAGGATGGTCTTCCGAATCATTTTGGTCATGCTGACCAGTTTACTCCTCCTGAGTAAATTTGCTCTCCAGAGTGAGTTTGCCTCTGTGGAGTAGATTGACTCTTCGAAGTAGATGGTAGCAGTTATGGATTGACGGTTGTGATGGTTTTCAGCTAGTAACCGTCATAATGTTCCAGTGTATTTGTTTACCCCATAAATACATGAAAATTTGGTCGCTGTAAGTATACAGAAAATATATCCGTTCTTGTTTTTCCTCTCTGAGTTTTATCCGATTGAAAATTCATGATTCTGTTTCAGCCAATAACCGACATAACGTTCCGATGTATATGTTTTTCCTCTATGAGTTTTATCGAATTGTTTCAATCTGAAAGTGATACACGATTCTCAAAGATATCCAGAAAGTACGATCTCGAAACACTACACTATTTTAGACGGGACTTTGATGCTTTGTTCAAAAAATAGCACACAATCAAATGAAGCATACTTCAAAAAATGGGTCAACCCTTTTTGACTTGATAAAAAAGGACAAAATGGGTTACAATGGTTAACAAGGACATTGATCATATGAGCATACTCCTTGAAAGAATGATCTAATATAGGGATAGTATGGTGATAAATTAAGGGGGAGCATCGAAAAGAATGGAGAGAAAAAGAGTATATATGAAAACGTAAAGACGTAGTGGAAAATGGCATGTATTGCGATAAATCAAGAAAAGAAGAAAAAATAGTTGTGCAAATATGTGATGAAAGGTACATAAACTATTTTATGAACATGGACATGTTATTCCTGGCAAGTCTCTTACATGTTTATGGATTTTTTATATCATAAAAAAGGTGAAGATCGTTGGTGCATACATGCACATTAGATAAGATTTATTTTGGTGATGTTAAAAATCCAAACATGTGGTTTAAATGCGACTCAAAGTTATCTATATGTTCATAAGATTTGCCTCTTACCTACTAAGATTAAGTCATTGTTCAACAAGTGAAATATCAAACATCAAATTGATCAAAGTAGCAACAACATCACACTACCACCAACATTTTGTTCAATCCCAAAGTCCACGGTCCATGACACAGATGAACGGGTCGTATTCTTTCTAATTGATTTTTCAAAGTTCAAGTTCAACACCAAATCAAGCCAAGTCATCTACAACTATAAGACCATCAAGGCAACAAAGATTTGGTATACAGTATAATCACTCATGAGTATAATTTATAATAAAAATAAATTTTAAAACCATTCAAGATTTTATAAAAAATGCTACATCTTTTATAAAAATAGTTTTTAAAAATAAAACATTTTCTTATCAAACAAAATCAAGGGAATCTTCCTTAAGGAGAGTAATTTTAAAAATAAAGCAAATCAAACAATTTTGGCTTAAGTAAAACTAGAAATGTTAGACCCGCGCTTCGCAACGGGAAGCGGACCTTAAACGGTTGAGGCAGTGACATTAACGTCGCTAAGCAAAAAAAAAACATGGTTAAATAAATTTTGCAAACGGTTGAGGCGGTGACATTGGTAAGCACAAAAAAAACGTGGTCGAATACATAAAACAAGTGTTAAGAAAAAAAACTAAAGAAACACGCAAAAATTATTAAGAAAAAATAAGATTATGTATAATACAGGGAGTAACCTTAAAACTTTTAAAAACATGAAGGGATTAAAGTGACATTTTATAAAATTAAGGGACCATTTGTATCATTTAACAAAGTAGAGGGTTAAAATTGTCTGTAGCAAAATGGAACCGTCACTTGCATTTAAGTATTAGTGTAATGGGTAATGATGGAAATAAACAAATTATGTTGTTAAAATGTAAATTCATATACCATCATAAATATTATCCACATTTATTTTTACATACTTTTGAAAGTCATTTAATCACATTTTAATAAGTTTTAGAGGTAACACGTTATTATTTAAATTCTTTCAAAGCACATGTATTTTCAACAAGTTCATCCTTTAATGCACCAAAATTAGGTTTCCAGGCTTTTACGTGCAAAATGAGATAAAAATGTTCAATTTTTAATGATATTAACCGGTAGACCTATGTTTAAAAAGTTAAAAAAAAAATAAAAAAATACTTGTTTAAATTTCCATTAGTAATTGTGGCAGAGTAAGAATTTAAACCAACATTTCAGAAAATTAAGAGGGTGTTTGGGATTGCGTTGGAAAACTGTTTATTGACTTATTTGTTTTTTCAAAAGCCAATAAGTTAAAAAAAGTGTTTGACAAACATAAAATCACTTCTTGTTTTAACTTTTTGATAAAGCTAAAAAGTTGTTTTTTAAGAAGCCACAAAATCCTGGCTTTTCAAATAACTTTTGACTTTTCCAATAAAATATTACCAATCTACCCCTAATAACTTCTAACAAATACATTATATAAAATATAAAAATGTCTTTTTTGATCATTTTACGTGAATAACTTAAGCCAAACACTTTAAAAAAAAATAATTTATTGACTTATTGATTTTTCCAACCACAAAAGCTATTCCAAACACTTTTTAAAAAACTTATTTTTAAAAAGTCATAAGTTAATAAACACTTTTGAAGTTAAATAAGCAATCCCAAACACCCTCTAACACATTAATTAAGTGTGGTTAATTAAGGCAGTTGTTTGGATCATAGTGATTAAATTATTGTAGTTTATAAATACAGTTTGTTTAGTTGAGGATATACACGCATGAAAGCATGCAAACTATGCGTGGTTTAGTCGTCATAAATATAGTGGCCAGGAATAGCTGGAAGACCACCCATGATGGCCAACTGCACTTCTTCCGACGGTTTCCAGTGCCGCTTCCTTTGATTTATAAACCAGTTGTTGATTTGCTTGGGATCTAATCCAGTTGTTTCCACCAATGATATCTTATCCCCTTCCTGCATTTCAGTTTATTAATGTTATAAATTCATGTATTACATGGATTAAATAAATTTAATGTTATATAGCTTCTAATAAAAAAATTTATGTATTAAAAAACCCATGTATTACTGGTTGAATAAACCCGTTTATGACACGAGTTAAATAAAATATAACGTAATATGATAACACATACACTCGTCAAAATATGTTTTTAAAAAAATGTAGTTTGACGTGACGGTAGCATGGTGACCCGGCCCCACACCACTCAGGAGGAAACCCACAACTAGGAAAACCCCCTGGTGCAACGTGGAATATTTTTTCCCAAACGAAACTCAAACCTATGACCTCTTATTTGGAAAGTCATGGGCTACCACTCAACCAAAAAACTCGGTGGTAATTCAGTCCAACTTATAAAAACAGATTTAATGCAATGATTAAGTATTAACAAAAATTGTTTTCAATATATATTTGTACTAGTTTAGAAACACATGTATTACATGGCTTGAATAAATCCAACATGTTGGATGTGATCAACCATTGGTAAAATAAGAAAAATGAAGATTTAAGAATCATAAATAACATATACCAAAGATTTAAGAATTATAAAATTATATTTTAAAACAGGATATAATTAAAATCTTCTTATTATTTAGTAAGTTTTAATAAATTATTAGAATGAGAAGATTTATATTTTAGATATATAATTATTTAAAATCATTATTATTATTTATTAGGAGATAAAAGCGGAAAACAAAAATCATTATAACTTAATTATTTAAGATCATTATTGTTTAATAATAGAAAGAAGCGGGAAACAAAATTCCAGACTTCACCAGAAATCAACATGTGTTATCATAGTTACGTAATACATCTGAAGTATTAAATTAAGGTTTATACTTTTACTGTGTATTTGTCGCTTAAGGTTCAAATATATGCTTTCTTTTGTATTACTGTATAAGTATATGATTTTACCATATGCAACTTTATTCACTCTTTATATGGTCTGGTAGCAAGGTGTTTTCAACTGGACACTTTAGTGTCAATTTTTGTGGTGTCACTAGCTAACAGACGTTTTTTTAAAGAAAAATTGAATAGAAATGATATAAATACTTACAGTAGGATAAGGCCATTTATTATGTGAATTCCACCAATCAAGTAATGTTTGCCTTGCCTCCTTTGGGAGCTTCCCTTTCTTCTTCTTCTTAGTGAATTGATGCTTTAGGGAACCAATACGACCTCCAAATTTACGCAACAACGTATCCTTCAGTTCCTGGCTCATATGCGAGCCATCCGTCGTCTCTCCTCGACTAACTTCTTCTTCTGATGAAAGGCCCCCTTCATCTGAACCATACATAAACTAATTAAACAAAAAATCAAATAATACTGTTGGTTTTTGTTAAGAACTAGGAGATGTAAACCCACACATTGCGGCGAGAAATTTGTATGGCTCGGTTTGGTTTTAAAAAAATTCACTTCGAAACGTTTTTATAGCATGTTGCGACAAGAAATCCTGAATTTTATAAAACATTATATTTAACTTTCATTGTAGATCATAATACCATAGAATTTCTTATTTCTATCTTTTTTCTACACGATTTTAATTCTAAGGAGTATAAAAAACTTTGATAATTTGTTCGAACTTATAAATGTATACAACATAATTTGTTTATAATTGTGTACAACTATAAAACATTTTGTTGGTCGCCGGGGGTCTAAACGGGAGCAGCTTCTCTATCCCTTGGGATAGGGGTAAGGTTTGCTCTCATCACACCCTCCCCAGACCCTACTAATAGCGTTAGCTATGTGTGGGATTATACTGGGTACGTTTGGTTTGGTTTGGTTTGGTATTATTATTTTGCTAGTACAAATCAGCCTTTCTCATACACTATATAGTTTCTGTGCACACAAAAGTATAATCAACAAAACATGTATGTGTTGTATAAAAAGTACTAATTTTGTTGTATAAAACTTACCTCTCTCAAGCTAAAGTCATATCTTTTATCTTATAAAGTATAGGTGTATATGGACCATACTATTGAACGTAAACAATATTGTCACATCTGAAGGATTAATCTTGATTAAAGATAATTATTATCAGTTTATTAATTGTTTGGTTAAGTTCGTATTAAACTAGGACTGAGTTTGCTTATTTATTTGATTATTTAATTAAGTTTGAGTTGTGTTAGAATTAATATAAGGTTTATTATAAATAGATTGTTAGAGATTAATTGTTAAGTGTGAATTAGGTTTTATCAATAAAGAGTCAATCTTTGAGATCAAATTTTGTCTTCGTGAGTTTGGGGCCTGATTTCCAATAGCATACTGCATTGCCTCTATCCACTTCACTATTAAATCTAGGTTTTTTAACTCCTAGAATACCTTCCTTGAGTTTATATATCCATTTGCAGGGCACTATCTTTTGACCTTCAGTCTTGTCAACCAATTCCTAGTCTGATTCTTGTGTAACGAGTCAACCTCATCCTACATTGCCTTTATCCACTTCAGTTTGAACCCCAATCACATCTTTATAGAAGGTGTCTTCTTTAAAAGTAGCATCTGTAGTGGCTATTACTCTGGGACTTATATATCCAAATCTCTCCAATCTGAACCCCTTTACACCATCTGGGTATCCCAGAAACACACATTTTTGTGCCATTGCTTCCAACTTTCCTTGCTTTACATTTGCATGATCAATAGATCCAGACACCCTTAAATTGCTACAGTCTCATCTTCCTACCAGATCATACCTTCATAGGAGTTCTCATCCTTAATGTAGAAGAAGGAGACCTATTGACATGATAATCAGTAGTTGATACAGCTTCAACCCAAAATTTGTTGGGTAATCCTGAACTGATTAACATACATCTGACCTTGTACAATAGGGTTATGTTCATCCTTTCCACTAGCCCATTCTGTTTAGGGGTTTCAGACACTGTAAGATGCCTAGCAATCCCATGATGTTTGCAAATATTATGACACTCATGACTGCAGAACTCAAGACAGTTGATCTTGGTAATTGTATTGTATTATTGTAAATGATAACAAAGGATTACGAGGATATAAATAGGAAACATATTTACACATTAATCCCACTAATATAATAAAGTATATATATTTGTCTAATATTCCCCCTCAAGCTAAGGCCGGGAAACGAGTTGTAGCTTGTTCCGTAGAGTCACAAATCTTTCTGAAGGTAGAGGCTTGGTAAAGATATCAGCTATCTGATCATGTGTAGATATGAATTGGACGGAGAGTTTCTTTTGAGCAACTTTTTCTCTGACAAAATGAAAATCAATCTCTACATGCTTTGTACGAGCATGGAAGATAGGATTTGTTGATAAGTGTGTAGATCCTAAGTTGTCACACCATAAGATAGGAGCAGATTTGATATGAACGTGAAGTTCACTTAAGAGGGCTTAGTATCTGCTAGTGCTTTGTATTCAGATTCAGTTGATGACCAAGAGACGGTTCTTTGTTTCTTAGCTGACCAAGAGACAAGATTGGAGCCGAGATAGATTGCAAAGCCCCCGGTGGATCGACGGTCATCAGGACAACCGGCCCAATCTGCATCAGAGAAACCTGTAAGAGATCGATGATAAGCATCTGTATAGGCATGTAAAGTGGATCCAGATGCCTATTGAATTAGAAGTCCATGAGTCAAGGTTCCCTGTAGATATCTAAGGATTCTTTTCGCTGCAGACCAGTGATTTTCGGTAGGTGATTGCATAAACTGACAGACTTTGTTGACTGCAAAAGTTATGTCAGGCCGTGTAAGAGTAAGATACTGCAAAGCCCCCACAACCTGCCGATATTTTACTGGATTGTCAAAAGGCGGACTGTCACCAAGGGACAGGTTTGCTGAAGTGGAGGAAGGTGAGTGAACCGGTTTGGATTGAGATAGACCAGCCTTGTTTAACAGTTCCAGAATGTACTTTTTCTGAAAATTAAATCCAAAACATGATGGCTTTTAAAATTTGAAGATAACAAATGATGTTTTGAGGATTTCCCCATGCGACAAGAATTACAAGAGGTACTCAAACTTTTATCACTAATAGGAAGAGAATAACTAGATAACATAGACTTCAAAAGCTCTGGATGAGGATGCCCAAGTCTTTGATGCCATGTGTTGGAAGATGAACGAACAACTGAAAAAACAACTTTGTGAAGTGGACGAAGAGACGGAAGACAAATGGAGTAGAGTCCATCCCTACTTGGACCCGTGAGAAGGGTATTGCGTGTAAACGTGTCCTTCACATCAAAAAAGGTAGAGTGATTCAAAAAACACTTTATTATCATGGCAAAATTTTTGAACAGAAAGAAGATTTCGTTTTATTTCTGGAACATGAAGTATATCAGAAAGGGAAAAGGTTTTGTTTAGGGAATGAAACTTTGTGGAACCAATATGTAATATAGGTAAACCCTTACCGTTGCCAACATGAAGTGAGTCCTCACCATAATAGGGTTCTGAATTGTCAAAGCTGCTGAGATCCGGTGCAACGTGACTGTTAGCACAAGTGTCTGGAAGCCATGTAGTTGATGCTTGTGAGCTATAGTCAGCATAGTTTGCTGATGGTTGTCTTGACCGGATAGTGTTTGGGTCAAAGTTAGGACATTGAGATGGAATATGACCAATTCCACACCTGTTACATGTACCATAAACTGTATTTTGATTAGATGCCCAATTAAACTGACCTCTATTGCCGCCATTATTGTTTCCACCGGTACTGTTGTAGCCAAATTGACGATTGTTGCCTGAGTTAGAGTTATATCCACCAGTACCTCGACCACCATTATTGTTGTATCCACGATAAGAGGAGCCACGACCACGTCCACGAGAGGTATAGAAAACCTGGGACGGCTGCGTTTGTTGCTTGGCTTGAACTCCAATCTGAGACAGGAGCTGTTGTAGGGCTTGAAGTGTCTCAGATGGTACCTGATTATTGGTTGTTGCAGCAGGAGAGCAGGCTGGTGGTGGCATTTAACGCCTGTGCAGGGACTGAATCTGTGGGCTTTACTACATATTCATGATCAGACAGCAGGCCATAAAGTTCAGCAAAGGTCGTGGGAAACTGACGAGCCAGTATCGTGGTCTTCAAGCCATTGTATTCATCATGAAGGCCGGCTAACACGAGCATCACTAAGTCTTTTTCCTTTACAGGTTCACTGATATTTGCTAAGGAATCAGCATATGTTTGTGCTCTGGTGAGGTAGGCAGAGGATGTTTCATCATGGGTCATTTGTAGCTTGAGTAGTTATGTTTTTAGGGTGTATTCCCGAGAGGAGGTATTGAGTGCATAAGCACGCTCTAAAGACAGCCACAATTCACGAGAAGTGGTGCCCTGTACATGTTGGAAAGAAGATTCTGAGATGGTGGACAGAATCAACATGCGTACATGTGCATCATTGGATACCCATGCAAAGAAATTAGGGTTTGGTTGAACAGCAAGGGCGGCATCCTTGTTAGAGGCTGCTGCTGGTTGTATGGTTGGTGAAGGACATGGAATGGTACCATCAACATAGGCAAATAGATTATTTGTAACAAGAAACGGGTGTATCAGTCTTCCAATAGCCATAATTGGTTGGAGACAAGGTGAATCCAAACTTGTGAGAATTGTGGGTAGTCTTCTCGGTGTGAGAGAAAGCTGCAAGGAGGGTCATCGCAAAAAAAAGGAGGAGCAGGCTGTTGCGATCGGAAAAGGGAGAGGGGCAGAAAAAATTTGTGGCGGCTGTTAGGGTTAGGGAAAAGCTCAGATACCAAGTTGATCTTGGTAATTGTATTGTATTATTGTAAATGATAACAAAGGATTACAAGGATATAAATAGGAAACATATTTACACATTAATCCCTCTAATATAATAAAGTATATATATTTGTCTAATAAAGACCAATATTAATCCTAAGTTTCATGATTTTTCTTTCAGTTTGTGTTTCTACCAGAGACTTCCACTCTTTGAACCTAGCAAAGACTCTTATAGAAGTCATCTATTAAGGATAGAAAGTACCTTGCTCCTCCCAATGATTGAGTCTTTACAGGTCCCTAAACATAGTCAAGAACCCCTTTACTTGAGTGATTGCTTTTGACAAACTTCACCTTATGTGCTTTCCCTAGTATGCAATTTTCACATAAATTGGCTTCAAGGTCTTTAAATTCACCAAGTACTTGTTGTTTTTTTAATTCTAACAATCCTTGGTGACTTATGTGCCTAGGCATTTTGTACCACAAATATACTTTACTAGTTTCCTTAGACTCAACAACACTATTGACTCCCTGAACTACTTTACCATTCAATAAATAGATGTTAATATCACACCTAGTTCCTGATAGCACAAACATGGACCCTTTTATCACTTTGGCCTTCCCATTTTTAAGACTCACTTCATACCCAGACCTCCCTCAATACCGTATCACCGAGGCTCAAGATTATGGCACTATGCGCCTTCTCGAGAATACTTTTCTTTTCTTGATCAGACAAATTCTTCGGAATTCTTTCTTCACCGAGCAGTGCATCAACAACTCCTTGTTGCCTAGTAATGCTCTCATCTTCAATCGCTAGAGACCGAATTCGTTTTCCCATCAAACTTTTCTAGGTCGAATTTTATAGACACCATTGGCGTTCTTCGATTTCTTGATTGATCTACCTTTTAAATCGAACACGGTTTCAACACATTTATCAAAACATGTCAAACGAGTTGACGGGTTGACTTGTAATATATTCAAGTTGTAAACATGTTAATCAGATTAGTGGGTTATAACGAGTTGACCAGTTTAATTAAACAAGTCAACCAAAACATGACATATTTATTAAATTAGTTAAATATGACAACCCAACACCCGATTATTTCTGTGTCACGTTTCAGAACTTGTCAGTAATTGTCACCCGTACATATAACAAAACACATGCAAGCACGTCCAGATATGCAACTAAATATATAATCCGAGAATCCTTAACCTAATAAATGATTACATGTATTGCCGCGTGTCACTCTATCCTTCAATCTCACTTTCTTTTTCTCGCCCAAACCATCTACCCGAATTAAATAAGACGCGGACCTTATTAAATAATAATATTAAAAATTATATTTTTAATTTTTAAATACTTAATATGACTCTATTTATGGATACTTAATATTTAATTATGGATAGTTATTATATCATTAACCAAATAAATTTAATATGAATTACATTATAAATTACATAAAAAATTAATACCTACTCAAAAAAATGTTTTAAAATTAACTTAACATAATTTACAACTGTCACGTCAAAGTACATTTATTTAAAGACATATTTTAACGAGTGAATATGTTAACATATTACATTATTTTTTATTCAACCCGTGTAATACACGTGATTATAAACTAATAATATATAAAACCATACACATGAAAATTCCTTAATATTACATTTTTTTTCTTTCGAAATCAATAAACATGAAATTCAGTTATAAAAACTATATATAGTCTATATGTATTAAGGCTTCGGAAAGGGAAAATTACCAAAATGGACATTTGACTAGTCAAAGTTGTAAAAATGGACAAGGTTTTTCAGCCTTCTTGGGCATGGTTATTTAGGCTATTAGCCGGCTGAAGAAGGCTAGTTCAACCAACCAGGAATTGACACGTGGAGGTGCATATTCCCAAAGCGGCTAAAGCCCACTTCCAAGCAGCCGGCGAACTTTTTTTTACATGGCTCAGCCGGCTTGGTTCGAGATGGCTTCCTTGTTGGCTTGTTTAATTAGGCTAGACTTGGCTTAGCCGGCTCCGAATGTGTTATTACACTTGATAGCGGGCTGAAATAGTCTTACTAGCCTACTTCAAGTTTTATAAATATAAATCTTCTCATTTCAACCTTCATTTTCACTTTTCAAATTTCAAATTTTGTTTTAAGTACTTAGATCATGTGTATTTTTAGCTGCAAGTAAAAAAATAAATTAGAAACATTAGCATTATATATTAGTCTGCTATATCTGATAACTTAGTCTACAGTATGTTATTACTTAGCCTGCTATACAAAAATTAGAAACATTAACATTATATATTAGTCTGTTATATCTGATAACTTAGCATACAATATATTATTACTTAGCATGCTATACAAAAATTAGAAACATTAGCATTATATATTAGCCTGCTATATCGATAAATTAGTCTACAATATGTTATTACTTAGCTTGCTATAATATAAACGTATTTACTTGCTTGGTGTCGCCTGTTGAAATACCATTGTTGGACCGACTCACAAAATAATTCGATTAATAGACTCAGCATAACGTGATAACATGTTAATAGACTCAGCACTATTTGATGTCATAATGCCATAACTTTAACCAATAAAATGTGTTTGTGCCCATTTATGCAAACCAACACCTAGTAACGTATCGCGAACAGTAGGAACAACTTCACAAATTGCATTGAAATTTTCTTCAAAATTGGAAGAGACTAGAAGCTAGTCCACTTCAGCCAAAAAAACTCGAATTGTAAAAGAAATTAAGAAAATTGGAAAACTAACTTAAATAAGTGAGAGAATAACTCGAAGCAGGCTAACTAGTCCACTTAAGCCGGCTAAGAAGTGTAATAACACCTTCGGCACCGGCTAAGCCAAGTCGGGGAAGCCATCTCGAACCAAGCCGGCTGAGCCAAGTAAAAAAAAAAGTTTGCCGGCTAAGCCTGCTTGGAAGTGGGCTTTAGCCGTCTTGGGAATATGCACCTCCACGTGTCAATTCCTGATTGGTTGAAATTCTGAAAAAAACTGACTTGACGCAAAAATCCAAGCCGGCTGAACTAACCTTCTTCGGCCGGCTAATAGCCTAAATGACCATGCCCAAGAAGGCTGAAAAACCTTATCCATTTTTATAACTTTGACTAGTCAAATGTTCATTTTAGTAATTTTCCCCTTCGGAAATAACATCTGAACAAAGATTTTTTGAGTATTTGCGGATGAAGCGAATAAAGATATACGTCCACCATCAAATCAAATCAAATGTTTTTAGGATCCTGATCGTGAATGGTGGGAAAGATGATAATGCTTGTATTGGGGGAAGGTCAGGTCTTCGTTAAGTCAATGTCAGTATGTACGAAAGGCTAAAGGTGATGGGGAAAGATACCCCACCATCAAATCAAAGTAACCATCAAAAAGCTACAAAATATAACATTCATGATTTCTTTATCTAACGTTGACGAACGAACAACACTTTTAGCTTTCTAAACACAGAGCCCCTTGCACGCCTCTCTACATCACACATAAATTCATACATCGCTTTATTGTTTAACACATATTAGTTAAATGAAAACGTTATAAAGAAACTAAACTCTAAAAGTAACACTAAATCTTGATCTTTTTAACATAACTTTATTTATGATTAGCGACTTCAAAAATCTTTAGTATACTTAAGAACATATCCACCAAAACCATACGTGCAAAGCATGTACTAAACAAGTCAACCGTTCGTAAACTACTCAAGATTGGCTTGATAAACTTTTGAATCGAGTCGAGTTTGAACGAGCTCAATACCCCCATATAAGACAAGAAGAAAGAAGATGACGTTTCATTTAATGAAAGAGGACAAAAACATTAAATAATGCAGACAAAAGAGAAGCAAAGACAGCATCGGGAAGGACTCGCCGGATCTCTCATTACCTACCGGACCAAAGCCGTAACAAGTACATCACGTCAATTCGGACAACCCTAGCATTAAATGCTAAGGAAGATCTTCGCCATCTAGATAAGGAGCTAGGAACAGAATTAAGAGGTATGTAGAAAACTAAACCCAGAACATATACAAAAAACTCTCTCCATCCTTAGAAGGATTATCCGATAATTCCTTCCCGAACGTGTACTTACTCTCACGTCGGAGGTTGGTCGCAGAGACACCCTTCGGGGTCCCTGCAACGAGACTAACGGTGCCTTGTTTTACAGGAAATCTCTCGGGGATACCTGAAAAGGAGCAACTCTCGTCCATCATCCCTTGGTGTGGATAACGGCTGCTACACTAAACTCGAGCTTATATTAGAGCTTGAGCCCGAGCTTCCCATATCAAGTTTGACTATACTCATTGTAATTACAAATACATGTATATATACATATATAACTTTTATTGAACATATCTTTACAGATAATTGTTATTATAGATAAAATTATGAAAAAATAATTAAATAATAATTTGTAATTATTATAAATGTTATATATAAAAACATTTAGTTAATTATCAATAGATATAATAAGCGAAGCTCAACCTTTAAAAATTACTCATAAGCAAAACTTAAACTAAATGAGTTGATTCGATCTTTTTTAAGTTAAACGAAGAGGTACACTTGGATTCCGCCATGGCTCTTGTACACACTTAAGAGGAACTTAGGAATATCACACAATGAAGAAAATGTTATTTATTGAAATGAAATAAGTGTCAAAAAGTCAAGAATCAGTTGCTAGGAATTCCAAAGTCTTTCACGTAAGCATAGAAAAGTATTGAGTTAAAATTCAACACGTAAAGCCGTATATATTTATACTAGCTTACAAAATGTGTACTACACAGAGTAAAAAAATATCAATACATAAAATTTTTAAATATTTATATGTATATATATACTATAGATGGAAAAATGTATTACATATACTAACAATAGAAAAACAAAATCAAAAAAATATAAAAATTAATATATAATTGAGTTTCAAAAAAACATTAAATACTATTGAATATAATTTGACTTTTATTTATTATTTGATTGAAAACATAAGTTAGATAATTACATTTCAAAGTTTCTTATAATATAAGACAATTTAAAATAAATGTGTTTTATTAGTATAACTAATAACTTGTTTGATAATATATTATCATTGAAAATATGAAAATATATTTATTAAAAGAGAGGCGGGAAAATTTTTATAAAAATTAATATGGAAGCGACACGTGACATTGTAAAACCTTTATTTATTATATAGTATAGATATTAACATAAAAACTTTTTAGGAAATAACATTTATAGCCTTTAAGTTTACCTAGCTAGGCCATAAATAAAACTATATGTTTTCTTCATCCGCACTACGATGTGAGAGTCTGGTCTTTATCAGTTCGGCTCGTTTGTATGGATAAAACTTACGTCGAAACACAGACTCGTTATAGCGCACGATACAAAAAAACTAAAGAAAACCACATTTTGTTTTAAAATTAAGCTAACGAACGAAAGTTATCACATAAAAACGAAATTAATAGAAAACTAAACACAATAAAAGCGTATATTATATTTAGTATGAGAGGTTAAAATGATTCCCTTGCTACGCGGCGTGGCATGGTTGTTAACGGGTCGACTCATTTTCGGGGCTAAAACGTACATAGACTCGCTATAGTGTACGACACAAAAAATAGTCAAATTTGATTATAACTTTGTTTTCAATAAAATTTATACCGAAACGTTGACAAAAAAAAAATTATTAGAAATTTAAACCGGATAAAAGCATATATCATATATATTATAAGGGTAAAACTAAAAAAAATATTAAAATTACACGTAAGGGTACTCTTTAAAAAAGAGTTATAATTATAATTATAATTCTTACCAGTAGGGGTGAGCAAATTGTGGTTCTCGACCCTCAGAACTGTGAACCGGACCCGAACCCTCAAGGACCCGAACCACATATGCTTATAAGGTTAAGTTCGTGGTTCCTGTTTTCATCAGTAAAAGGGTATTCGGTTCTAGAGGGTCTGGTCGGTTCCAACCCTTTGCACAGGTAGGGGTGAGGAAGTTGTGGTTCTGGACCCTTAGAACCATGAACCGGACCGGAAGCACATAGGCTTATAAGGTTCGGTTCGTGGTTCCCAAGTTCATCAATAAAAGGGTATTCGGTTCTGGAAGGCCGGGTCGGTTCCGACCCTTTGCACAGCCCTACTTACTAGTTATTAGAGGTGTGCAAAAAAACTGAAAAACAAATCGTATCCGTATCCGAAAATAACAAACTGAATTAATGGTTAGACAATTTTATTTTTTAATTCGGTTAAACGTTTTAACCGAATAAATATAAATAATCAAACGTAAATTTATACTTTTAGCTCAACCATCAAGCCCAATAGTCCATTGTTTTTTATTTGTTCTTATTTCTTATATAGATGAGAAAGGCACCGATCGAGTGAAAGAAGAGTTGAAAAAACTCGTGTTTATTTGTGATGGCAACACTAATTGGAAAAAAACTCAAGTTTCTTTATTAATACTTGATTTTTGAACTTTGAAGTTTGCATTTATGTTTAAGACTAATTTTCAATTCCGTACCTTTTGTTATGGTTATAAACTTTTGGTTTTAAGATATGTTAAAAATATGTGTTGTTTTCCCGAAAACAAACAGGAAACCGAATAAACCGAATCGGATTGAATAGGATTAGATTAGGTTCGACACAATTTCAATTCGGTTAGACCAAAAAAATACTCAAAATCGAATTGAATAAGCCGAACAAATAAAAAACCGAACTGATGAAAAGAAGTCACGAAAAACCAGATATTTTTAGCGACACTTAGCAGAGTGTCACTAATACAAGTCTCACTCTTCTAGTCCAAAAGTGGAATTGTTAAGTTCCCTGGTCACATGAATGTTGTAGTTGAACTAGGTAAAGAAGTAGAATAACCCCAAAACAAAAACATTGCATCTGACCTGGGCAGACGATGTCGTATTCACATGTCCCATTGCACTGTAAAGGCCAAAAGTCTGAACAAGAAAAATGACGTGTAGCCACAAGGCTCAGATCATGAATTTAGGGTTCGAACAACACGAGCGAGTGTGAAAAAAGAACACATTTTTAAAGGGGTGCTAATGTTGGGCTAGCTCACTTGATAGAAGCATATGTTTCTTAGAGGGGAGGTCTCAGGTTCAAACCTGAGCAATGATGTAATTTAGGATTATTGGTGTAAATGTAAAATAGGGCCAACATTTGCTGCTAAAAAAAGGTGGTTGGGGGTGCATTGATTGCCCAACGCACAAAAGGTAACAAAAAAGAGAAAAAACAGGCAGCGGATACCACGGAAGTCCATGTGAAACTTCTTTAGACCACCCGTTGTATACGGGGCATTCCTTTGCCAAATGTACATTATCTTCTAGAACCATGCTAGTCAAGACTCACTCAATTTAAATATATTATCATATGATGGCCATATAAAAGTTGATAGATATAGAAAAACAAAAATATAAATATTATGTTCGTATAATATAACTTTGTCCCTCTATAATCATGTAATTAAATTACATATCTTAATTGATTTTTTATATATAGATTTTATTCACCTTTTATTCTTTATGAGTTTTCATATTCTCAAAAAGATACTTGGCAAAAAATTACGTAATTGATCAAGTTTGTTTAAATATAAAAAGTAAAAAATGAGTCGAATACTAGATACATGCGAAAGAAGTCTTCTGACTGATGAAATAATATATACACAAAATCTATTACCATATTTAATGACCAGAGTTAAAAAGTTGCATGACACGTAGAATAACATACAACCATACTTTAAAATATGTATTTTTTGAAAATATTATAGTAAATAGAAACTTACATTTATACATCTATAAATTTCATTTATTACAATCAGTCCATATTTAAAAATTATATAGCTTCAATATTTTATCCAAATAAAATAACTAAAAACCTGTCCTCAAGTTTTGTTTTTTCTTGAATTTTCATTTTCTTTACCTCCAAAATCATAAACTCAAGAATGACCAAATATTTCGGGAACATAAAAAAACAAAATTAAATATTTATTTTTTAAATCTTAAAAAAAATATAAGAAAATGAAATGGTTGAAAGTGTTGGTGATTTTAGTTAGTGCATTTTAATTTACTTTGTGACTAAATGAGAAGTTGAAAAACGTTGAATGCACACTTTTATTATCTTATGACTGCAGGTGCTAAAGCCTTTAGTGAGGTCTAGTGGGCAACGCCCCTGGCTAGGATCGAGCTTGGAATTGAAAACTGTTGAATGATGGTCTCCAGACCAATTTGGTCATACTCACATGTTTACTCTTCCGGAGTAAAGATCACTTCTCCTGAGTAAGTTTGCCTCTGCGAAGTAGACTCCCTCTCCGAAGTAGATTGTCACTCCAAAGTATAATGGGTTAGCAGTTATGAATTGATTATTGTGATGGTTTTTAGTTAATAACTGTCATAGGACTTGAACCCCATTACATTTTCTACATGTCGTCGCTAAGTCGGTGCCGGGCCATGTAGTGTGTGAATATACTAAACTAATGACTTTTCTTTGTACGTAATTAGTTACTTTCAATATTAATAAAATCAGCAAGAACTAGACTACTAGAGTTCTTATAATACACGTAAATCACTAATTAAGGTAGTTTTCGTAAACCAATTGAATCACGGAAAAATTAGCGAAACGTTATTATAGGTCAAGTTTATATCGCCCAGAAGGAGACGGCCTATTCATTTCATAGGTTTGTAGGTGAGCCCTACATTCATAAATAATTTAGAATCTCCATCCAGACATGTAGTCGAGTCGTATCTTTCATCTAAAATCTCAGACCACTCCACTTGCCACCCTCTCTTCCCAATCCCTATCCACACATTCTCTTTCCAGTTTTCACACTTCAATTATTATCATAATGTCATTTAATTTGTAACAGCCAGAAAATTTTGTTTACTTTTCAAAAAAAAAAATTTGTTTGACAGCTACATTTTTCTACGAGTCTATGCTATACAGTATACACACTATTTAAATTATTTTCTTTTATGCCTTTCAAAAAAAATATATTTTCTTTTATAATTTTTTAAAATAGAACCGTATCAAATATAAAATATTTTAATCTATATATAACCATACTTTTTGACAGTTCAAATGTGTATTTAACCAACTCTATACAAAATATACATATAATTTCTTAAACCAAGATTATATTATAATTACACTTTATAAAAATAAACACAATGTAAAGATAATTAAAATATATAAAACATTTCATTAAAACAAAAAACAAATTTGTATTTCAAATGAAAAGTAATTGAAAATAAATAAAAACCAATAATATCATATCAAGGTCAAATCAAAGGTTTAATTCCATAAATAGATTCAACCTTTACTAAAGGTCAAACGGTCTAAGCTTTTTTTTCCAGCAATATGACAACTATATCAAGTAGAATCAGTATTTAACAAAATTGATGATTGTCGAAAATTACATACGATGGAGGAGGGAGGATATATAATAGAAATACCTACTAAAACGATTGACAGCATATTAAACTACAAGATGATGTTAATAAGGTAGAATGTAAAGATGTGGTTGAGAAACCAATACAAGACTAGGGTGAGGTTCAAATAATAATAAATATGTAAGACTCCTTATTTCTGTATTTATGTTTAAAATACTTGAATATTTTTTTAATAACTACAAAAAATAATTTATAAATTATGTGATTATTTAAAAGTGATTATCACGATAATCGCATAAAAAACTGGTTATCATTTAAACTCTTCCGTACAAAACTATCTATGTAAATCTTTCCTCCGAAACCAGAAATCAAATGTTTCTTATATTAGCATATAAAAACCCACTTTAAGAAGAATATGTTTGACAAATTTAGCACTGAATAAATTTGTTGGTATTGGTCATATAAAATTATTTGAAACTAGTAGTTTTAATTTTAAAAAGAAAGTGCAAAATGAATAAAACTACATAGACATACAAATCTTGTATGGTAAATAATTAATTAAGAGTATAAAAGAGATTTTCTTTATTTAGAAGCTCAGTTGTTTTTAATGTTATTAAATGTAAGCTTATTTTTCTATAAAAAATACTTATTTTTCTAAAATTAAAGCTTCATTTTTCAAGTGGGAGCTTTTAAAATTAAAAAAAAAACTCTCAAATGCTATTAAAAATGTGTAACACACCTAAATAGAGTTACAAGCACGTTTGATGAAAAAGTACAAGTAATTCAATGATCAGTACGCCTAATTAGTACTCTTTCAACAATATGGCTGTCTAAACAATCTACGCACATGATTATATTCCTTAACTGCAGAAAATGAACTAAAAGAATCTTAAAAGTGAAGGAAGATTAGTTCCTACCAATTGTAATAAGATCAGCAAAAGTTAACGTGTACTTGCACACATAGATAATTATAGTTGCCAACCAACCAACCATAATCAAACTTGATCTACTAAAAAAGCATTTTTGGACGTAAATATGAAATACTTTATTTAAAATATTGAGTGTATTTAGCATCAAAGGCAGCCAAATTAGCTTGACTGCATTATCTTCTCCATTGGAGATGGAGACAACAGCAGAATTTTCTGACCAAGATGCATTAGCACAACGTGACAGACTTAGACTGAGATGCTTATTAAAACTATTTTTTTATGGCGTTTTGATATAGTAATTAATAAAAAATCTTAAAGATTCTTGGAACAAAGATTGCTTATTAAAACTATTTGGTACCGTTAACTTACAGATACTGTCAATATCTTAGTAACCAATATAGTTATTGCGTTTTGATATAATAATTAAAAAACAATTTTAAAGATGTTTGGAGTTGCTTGTCAAACTACTTAATTGGATAGTTGTGAGTAAAATAAACAATTTAAAGTTATTTACTATAATCAGCTTATTTTTTTTAAAACTACAAACATATAAAGAGTTTAATAAATAATCCAAACACCCCTTGAGTTAATTTAAATAACAAACAGAAAGCTGATAGAACACAAAGCGAAATGTACTTTGCCCAATTAAGTATTGATATCCGGATCAGATCTATTGTGAAAAGAATAGAGGCCAAAAACCTGAAACAAGTAGTGCGTATAAAATCTTAAAATAAGCTTCTTTAGGAAAGTTGATCCTGGACAAGCGTACTTACAGAAGATTTATCTGTACTTGTCCGATTGGTTTAGATAATGAAACTACAATGTACTAAGCATCTTCTTTTCTTTACAAAAGCTTTACATTTTCCCAATTTACCCGAGTAAAAAATAATCCTACGGTCAATAATGTATAAAAATAAGGCAAATTAATTGTATTTTAATAATCCAAACTATGATATATTGGTCGACAATAATCTATAGTAACAGTTTGACTGGTGATAGTCCTAACTTTCACTTTTGTTGTCAAGCGCAGTCCTAGTAGCATAATCTTCATATATTCACACTCGATTACACTTGTTTTCGCCCAAAATGATAACTTTGAATGAAATGGAGAAAACGCACAAGCAAAATCGGAATCAAGTGTGAATCTATTCTTATTATGTCACTGGAACTGCCCTTAACAACAAAAGTGAAAGTTATGACTAATTGTTACCATGGATTATTATCAGTCAATGCGTCATAGTTTAGATTATTAAAATTCAATTTTCCGAAAAATAATGTGCCCAAATTTATGATTTTATGTCATCGATCAAGACAGTTTTTCTCCCTAATTTCAGGCATAATGAAATATTAGTAGAACGTTCATTTCTTTGAAATCTAGACATACTATCATACACATGTAACACATGGTATATAATTATAAACTTAACATATTACTCAGCATTCAAAAAATTAAATAACATCTAGCATAACAATTTCAAACACCCTCCTGCAAAGCTTTACCACTTTATGAGATCCTACATAGTGAAATATTCTAATAGAGATCCAAAAATATAACATAATTAAACTTATAAATATTTACTTGAATTAACTTTATACTAATTGATCAGCTGAAAAGAGTAGACAGAACCAGCTAATATTTTCTGTCATTAAAATTACTTGTTATAGCCAAAAAGATAAATTAGCATCAACTATACTTTGAAACTGTGAACTACCAAAGTTCTTATACTTAAAAGACAAACCACCACAACAAGACCAACACAACCAAAAATGATAATGAAAATGTTTCACTACTGTTCAATGATAATGAAATTCTTTCATTACTGTTTGTTTATAGTACTGACATGATATATGTGGTGCCCCTCTTGAGCTAGTCATGAAAATCTTAAATCAAGCCAACCTCAAACCTAAACCGGAGGTTATATATTTTAATAAATAAGCTCAAACCCAAGCTTAATACATCGACTTTGATTAGAGCCTAAATAAACATATTTACTTATAAAAAATAATAATATTTATATAATATATAATATAGTACACTTGCATAATAAATAACATTATTATACATAAAATTATGATAAAAGGATAAATAATATATATATACTCTATAAATTTAATTATAAATATAAATATAAAAAAATAATTATGTAATTTTTAACAACAATTTTTTACTCCTAAATACCACCTAATCAACCTACATCTGCAGGGATTCGAACCCACACCACACTTGCGGGGGGAAATCACCAATGACACTAGGCCAGAAGGCCATGGACAAAAAATAATTATGTATATACACAAAATATAAAATAATGCACGAGTTCAAGCTTATAAATTACTCAAGTAAAACTCGAGCTTCAGGTATGAGGCTCAAAACTAGTCTAGCTCAAATTTTTTTAAGTTAAGAGGCCGAGGCTGGAGTTCAAGGAACTCGTTTACATCACTAGGGAGAACTAAAATAAATGGTAGAAACAAAAATACATATATATCTCAGTATGAGAACAATTAAAACTGTAATATCTTGTATTATTCCAGTTATAATTTTTCTCCAACATTGTAAAACTTGTAAAGCCTTATCATATCTTATGATATACTTGTATCTGTTATATGCAAAGTAAATCTATTCGTGTATAACACAAGTCCTCAGATATATGGCATATATGACCGTCATGATCAAACAAGACAATCTAATCACATCTTTTGTTGCTCCCGTTTGTGTGAAAAGCAAAAACCATTAAACCTTCATTTATAGAGAAAATATGTAGCAAGTATTTTTTTAATTCAGAAGAGAGGAAAAAAATGAATTTAATGGCTACATTTTAGCCGGGTAAGGGAGGGCCCCGGGTATTGACACCTGACCGGTTAATTTGTAGCCTTCAAAAGTATTTTTTGTCTTAGTGTCACCTTTCTATTGGCCTAGATATATGTTTAATGGCTTGACTTTTCAATGTACATTTTACCAAAAATTTTTATCACAATGCACATGCCGATTTTCTATGTGGTAAATACCTAGTCACATAAAGTACCTCCCTTATGCTCGCGAGTCAAACTCACAAGTCATAACAGCGAAGAAACACCAAAAGTGCAGGTACTGATGCTATCATGCGCCAGATAAAATTCGAGGGGAGGGGATACGAGTGCAGAATTAAAAAGAGATGTTAATATACGCACCTATGCTGAGATTGCGGAGTTGCGTTTCAATGTTGCGAAGGAACGTCGCAGCTTCGTCAAAAGGCCTTGTGAGATCGGATTTATACTTCAACAATAAAAGGCAGAAGGTTTCCTACATCATCAAATACAGCAACAAGTTTGAATAATTTATTTCCGTGCGTGATTTGTAGAACTAGAAAGGAAGAGACGAACCATAAACTCGTCGAGCTCAGGATCGGCTCCTAAGGAAGTAGAAGCGGTAGCGTTTCGTTTACGAACGTCATTTTTGTGACGGATATCATCTAACAAACACGCTATTTCCGTTGGAGCTCCTACCTGTATAACAAACTTCAACAGTTACGATTTTGTTCTTAGAGACGACAGATTATGCTGCGATAGAAGGTACAGATTTAAAATTAAAATACAGGAAAATCAATGGATTACGCATATTACGCGTTGATCTTCACACAGTGAAGGTTATTAATAAAATCGACGAAAATTAATTCGTGAAACATAATCGATAACTAATTCGAGGAAAAAGCGTTTCGGAAAACGCGCGATTTCGTTTTAGAAAACCTTCTGACAATCGATATAAGCATCGAGCAACTTCAAAAACGAAGGATGAGACGCGATTCGTTCCTTGATCGTATCGCCAAAAGCATCTTCATCTTCATCGTCACCATCATCACCGACGACGACGCCATTACTTTTAGCTTGATCACGTTGTCGGTTGATTCGACGTCTCGGAAGAATAATATGTTTAGGAATCGTTTCAATAGAAACGGCGTCGGTTACAACTGAAGCCGCAACAGATAACAAATCATCCGATCCGCAAAACGGCCAGTAGTGGTCGACGGATGAGTGAAAGGCGAGATTCTCCGGCGGTGAAATCAGGTTAGTTTCCGGTGAAATCGTGTAACTGGATGTGGAATGGAAGCCGTACATTTCTTCCATGATGATGAGAAGTGATTGATGTGATGTGTCACAATCAACAGAATGCAACAAAAAATTTCTTCTTGCTGTTGTTCTTCCGATCAGGAGTTTTAAAGAACGGATGGTAGCTTAGTGCGGTTATGTATTTATGTGAGTGGACATGATTTTTAGGTTTTTGCTTTAGCTTTAGTATGTTTATAGTTTAATTATTGGAGGATGCTTTTGGATTTGGTAGGGATTGAAGTTTGAAGATAGAGAGAGAAACGGTTTCCATGGAAACTAGAGAGATGGGACTTGCAAGATGGACTAAATATTTTCTTTTATAATTATTTACACCGAAGGTCCATGTGGTTTGGTAAAATTAAAGAGATAACTCTAACTTTGAGAAATTACGGGTTTAGTCTTAGAATACTTTGATTTCGTTCTCTGAAGTGAATGAGGGATAATTTTTTCTATTAAGTAGATGTGAAAAAACAAAAATACTCTGAATATTAACAAAAAAAAATATTAAAATGAAACTAACAAATATCCCAATCACCCCACCCCCACCTTTAAATTCATTCCTTCCCTTTTGTTACCCTAACCAGATCGTCGCCACCAACTAGACCAATTGAAAAAATGACAATTTCTAGATGAATGTGTTTTGGTGATAGGGAATCGGTTGAATCTTCATTAACCCCAAACTCAACTACCGATCGTGATTAAGCAAACACTAAACTTTCATCCGACTTGTCGCTATTACAGTCGTTGAGAATAGTTTAATCTTTGTTAACCCCTAAATTCAACTTTCGGTCGTGATTAATCAAACCCTAAAGTTCCATCTTCTTCAATGAACTTCCTATGGTGTACAGTCTTCTTCAATGAATTTTCCGACAAGCCCCATGTGATACAAGTGACCGAATGCACATATCACTAGTTAGGGACGGGTGTTGAAAAAATAATAGGTATGGGGGTGGGAGTGGGGAGTGAGGGTGGTTGGAGGCGCGAGTCGTTTGCCACAACCACTCATATGAAAAACTCATGTTTCCATATGAATATTAGATCGAGTACTGGGGTTAAACATGATCGACAAAAACTTTGAGGCTTTAGTAAGATGCTCATTCAAGAAAGACGTTTTGACATCCATCTTCCATATTTCGTATTCATAGTACGATGCTATGATAATCAGAATTATAATTGATCTAAGCATGGCTATTGGAGAAAAAGTTCCCTCATAATCTCTTAGAGTCCCATACTTGATTGTCATACATTGATTGTATATCAGCGCTAATGTCTTTGAGCCATTTATCATATTCTAGATTTAAAATAGCAGAAGTGTATACAGTGGGCTCAACTTTATCCACTAAATAAATATCGTTTTTTTCGTATGAGAAGTCTGTATCTCTTGGCTCATGATAATCTCTAGCACTTATACGGACGTCCGGTGTTACAACTGTTAGTTTGGTTTATTTTAGCCACTGAGTCATAGTTTAGAATATTAAAAACCAATCTGTCTTTAATAAACGTTTCAGGAGAATTATGTAGTAAACACTAGAAGGGTTAATGATAGTTATTTGGATATTTACGTTTTTATCTACTATTTATCATCACTGTTAAGTGGAAAATTGGTTTAGTATATTTAAATATTAGTGTAGAATCTCGTATATTACACGAGTTAAATAAATTTAATGTTATATATACTTAGTAATAAAATTATTAATCTCTTTAAAAACTCGTGTATTATTTTTGAATAAAACAAAATATAATATGTTAGCACATACACTCGTCACAATATGTCTTTTAAAAATGTACTTTAACGTGATACTTATCAATTCTGTTAAGTTAATTTTTAAAACATTTTTTTAACTGGATATTATTATTTTTTATGTAATTGATAAATGTTAATAATATTAAATTATAATTATATAGACCATGAAGAGTCAACCTCTCTTTGTGTTTCTTGAAACTCAATCTCGACCGTTTAAAATAGGCATAACTAACTTATTATAAGATCCTAGCCACATAAAATCAATTTTTTTAGCATTTAAGAATTTTTTTTTAGATTATCACACGGATCATGATCCTTTTGCACATGGATTGTGCTTTGGTAACTGCAATTCAGTTTCCTATTCTCTGTCCCGTCAGATTTTAAATATTATAATAAATATCTATAATATTAAATTTATTTAGTTAATAATATAATAAATATCTAAAATTAAATAATAAGTATTCATATTTAAATTTATATTAAATATTTAAAAATATTTTTTTATGAGATGGAAAAAATATGTTCAAAATGCACGAAATAAATAGTGACACGTGTGGTTTTATTTATTATTAGTATAATTTTTTTTGACTTCTTGGCAATTGTTCGGTTATTGGGTTTTATTGGCCCATTTAGCAACTTGGGCTGCTGGATTTCCGTCGCCCATTTTTCTAAAACGGTCCCAATAACATTGTTTATTCAACTTCCGGCACAACTAAAATTGTGTACCCTTAAAATTTTCATGTTTACCTTCTAAAATTCTTTTTTTAAACAGCAAAATATTGAGAAGTGGCTTTGGTTTAAACCCGGGTGGCGTCGTCCATGAACAAACGGAGACCCAACCATCCACGTTCAAATACCTGCACCTTTCAAGATTTATACCCTTAAACTCTTGAATAGAGACAAGACACATTATCACCAGGATATCCCCTTATGGACCGACCATTATCGGATTTACCATGTAACTACGGGGTGGAAAGGCCCCCGTGGAGGCCACACAACGTAAACTAAGAATTTATTTCCTACTTCCACACTTTACGTGTCATTAAAAAAGAACGAAACTAATGACTTTTAAAACTTAAAAAGTTAACCTTGTCGAAAGTAATTCCTCCCCAACTCTATTCCGAAACAAACTTCCAACTCCAACCGTGCCACGTACAAGTTTCTATTTAATTTAACATAACAATTTAAATCGTTTCTTCATATTAAATTCTTTTGTTTGTTTATTTTTATTAAATCGATTGTTATATTAATTTCACTTGTTTGTTTATATAGTAGCTAGGAGTTGTGAAAAAGATCTAAAAAACACAAAGGTTATCTTCAATTGAAAATTTATCCAACAATATTTCTCTGACTGTCTCCACTATCAAAGTAAAGTATTTTTTAAAACATAATATTCAAATGTTCAAGATGTTGAACATGAAGGACGATTATGTTCACTCTAATTATTTTAAATTTGATTGTTTCAATACCGATGATAATAGATTGATCCAACATTTTGTTAATGGTTTTTTACCCGAACAATTTTACCCCAACCGACGGCGGAAACGTCGGGGCGGGACATGTAGACTGTTCATGAGCACAAGGTCGACTGGATTGCAATATATTAAACATCAACTTTCATTTCAAACAAACACAACCATAATTCAAACGAGTACATAAATTAAAACATATAAAAATCCTTATTTAAAATTAACTAGGTCCAAACTTAAATGTAGCAATTTCTTGATCACACTCACACGTTAGTACCTGAAACATGAACAAAATAAGGTCAACTAAAAAGTTGGTGAGCATACACAGGTTTGTACATAGATAGTATATGAATTGAATAACAAATCCTTTACAAATAATGATAAATAAGGCATTTATTGGGAGCAACTATTGTGTAACTAAAGTACAATCAAACCTTTGTAACTAGCATGCAAATTGTGTTGTCGGTAACAATCACCCCAATCTGGGTGAGTTTGTCAGACTCAATAGAACTATCATTGTTTACCGTCGGCTTGTATAGTTAATGATTGCACAAACATTGCACATAAACAGTTGACACACCTAGTACTCAAACATAAAGCTCAAATTGCACACATGAATGTAAAGCGGATTTGTGTTTGTGTTGTTTGTAAAAATGTAAAAACAATTGTGTAATATAGTTCATGTTTCACCCCAAAAAGCGTAAAAAAGTAAAGAGAGGCTATGTAATACTCACTTGATTCAATGTATAGCTAGCACGCGAAAATGAATAATAAGATTGATCCTTGCAATTCACCACGTTAACCTGGTGTGCAAAGCATATGGATTTCCAATCACTATCGTATAAAATAGAATTGGTCTAAGTGTAAGATGGAATTGGACGTGTGTACGACGAGTTGTGTTTGTGAATTTGTATTTAAAACGGGTGTGGTATTAATCAAAAGATTTAAAATAACTAGTTAAAAAAAGGAAGTATTGAATTTACGTCGATTTGGAAATAACTAAATAAATTAATTAATTATTAATTATTTATTTAGTTAGAAAATAGTGTGGAAATTATATTTAAATATAAATTAAATAAATCATTTTTCACGTCATTTATTTATTTATAAAAATGTAAAATAACATTTATGTATAAAAATATACATTTAACTATATTTTATTATAAAAATAAGTTTTTGTTTATTCCTAAAATAAAGTTATCAACTTTATAACGTTGGGTTTCAAAAATGGGAGATATTTTATAAAGTCACTATTTTTATTTGGAAATTTATTTACTTTAAATAAATAAATAAAAGTTTAAACTTTGTTCTTAAAATAAATAAATATACAATTTTAAACAAAGAAATTCGAAATAAATTGAGTTTATATCGAAAATTGGCGATTCTAGTTACATTCTGTTCTAAATGTTTCAAGGTTTATAAAAATAATTTTTTTATAAAATTCCGAGTTGTAAAAGTCGCTCAAAAAAATAAAACAGGCCACCCGGCTCGAACCCGGGTGGTTCCTGTGTTTGTTCTTGTGGTTTACCGCTGGAACAGGGGGGTTATTCGTGTACTTGATCGGTCCGGTAGCTATTAACACTGAAAGGGGAGACCGGATCCTGTCGTTCAGGGCACGCGCAAAAAATCCGGCCGGGCTGGCTTGTGGGTTTTGAACCCGGGCCATCTGGTCTGATGGTGCAGTGACCTAACCAGTCAGACCAGATGGTTTCGCTGGTATACATAGCAAGCGAAAATTAGTTAACCCCTTAACTGGGTTAATGTTAAATTAAAAAAAAAAAGCAAGAACAGTTCGCTGCTTTGATTTGCGATTCGAATCCGACGTATAATAAGAACATGAATTGATAAGGGGCTTTTGCTCGAAATTCAAAAGCGAATCGAAAGAAAGTGACCTTACCCGTTTTGGTTTGGGCACGAATGCTGTCGGCTACACGATTCCTTCGAATGTTCTTGATGATCGACTCGGCTCCAGACGTGTAATGGGATGCGAATGACGTTTGGAAGTGTTTGTAATCGGTTAGGCGAAGGTGGGTATATGATTTAATTTGATAAATATTATCCAAATCTCTCAATTTGATTTTTTTGAATTTTGACCGCGAAAGTCGCGAGATTAGTTAGACGATAATTCGACGAATTGGAGTTGGATTGGGTCTGGATAATGGTCTAGGTACACTCGAGGTCGACAGGGGAATGGATTTCGGGATTAGAACGCGTTAATTACTTGAATTTTGGATCGGATTTCATCCTAGTTTGACTTGAAAAAGTCAACTGAAATCAAGATTCGGATTGGTATGATTTTTGGGTCTGGACATGATCGATTCGTTGTTTATGCATGAGATAGAACTTACGAGACTCGATTGGACTCGATTCCGGGCTTGGATTGCACGAATTCGGCCCTGTTTGACTTTTGAAAGTCAAACGGGTCAATTTTTTTGAGTTCTTGGGCTGTTTTGACTTTGAGAAGTCAAAATTGGGCTTGTTTTCTTGGTTTGTGACCACTTTGAGTCAAATTCCAATTTTTTTTTAATTTTTATAAAAATTGTATAAAAATTTTGGTTATTTTTAGTGAATTGTTTATATATATATGATTGCGGAACATATGCACAAAATCGAAACGTATTATTATTGAAAACGAAAATGAATACAATGCTCGGAAAAATAGAGAATGTTACAGTCTCCCCTTGTTAAGAAAATTTCGTCCCGAAATTTAACTAGCTGAGGCGACTGAACCATCAAAGAGATGTGGGTATTTGAGCTTCATTTGGTCTTCACGTTCCCAAGTAAACTCAGGTCCACGCTTAGATTCCCAACGAACTTTGACAATAGGGATACGGCTTCGCCTGAGTCTCTTGATCTCAGTATCTATGATCTCCACTGGTCTCTCAACGAAGTGCATCGTTTCGTCAATGCGCACATCGTCAAGGGGTATATGGAGATTCTCATCAGCAAGGCATTTCTTTAGGTTGGACACATGAAATGTAGAATGTATGTTGGCAAGTGATGGAGGTAACTCGAGTTTGTAGGCCACTTTCCCAATCCTTTCAAGGATCTTGAACGGACCCACGTAACGAGGTGCTAGTTTGCCTTTCTTTCCAAAACGGATCACACCCTTCCATGGAGACACCTTTAGAAGAACAAGATCACCGACTTGGAATTCCAAGGGTTTTCGTCGTTTGTCGGCATAACTCTTTTGCCGACTCCTCGCTACTCGGATGTTGTCACGGATTTGAAGGACCTTATCGGATGTTTCTTGAATTAGTTCGGGACCGGTGATTTGTGCTTCACCAATCTCGTTCCAACATATAGGAGAACGACATTTACGACCATAGAGAGCTTCAAATGGAGCCATATTGATACTTGTGTGATAGCTATTGTTGTAAGAGAACTCGATTAGGGATAGATGTGAATCCCAATTTCCACCAAAATCAATTACACAAGCCCTAAGCATGTCCTCAAGAGTTTGGATTGTTCGCTCGGTCTGACCATCAGTTTGGGGGTGGTAAGCCGTGCTCAAATCCAATCGGGTGCCAAGAGCAGTTTGGAGAGATTGCCAGAAACGGGAGGTAAAACGAGCATCTCTATTTAAAATTATGTTCAGTGGTACACCGTGACGACTCACAATTTCTTTAATGTAAATTCGGGCCAGTTTCTCAACCCGATAATCTTCACGGATAGGCAAGAAGTGAGCAGATTTGGTGAGACGGTCAATGATCACCCAGATGCTATCATAACCACTTGAAGTGCGAGGGAGTTTGGTAATAAAATCCATAGCTAAATTCTCCCATTTCCACACGGGGATTTCCGGCTGTTCAAGTAAACCGGATGGACGTTGGTGTTCGGCTTTGACTTTGGAGCAAGTTAGACATTTTGCAACATAGATAGCAATGTCTTTCTTCATACCGGGCCACCAATATTGATGGCGAAGGTCTTGGTACATTTTATCCGCACCGGGATGAATAGAATAACGAGTCTTGTGAGTCTCGTTCATGAGAAATGTACGGAGATCATCACGATCAGGAATCCAAATACGGTTCAAGTAGTAAAGTAAGCCATTGGGTTTAGATTCAAGCTGGAGTTCAACACCACACGACATTTCATCATACATGTTACCTTCGGTGACCGAGACATGTTGAGCTTCTAGGATGCGGCTTTGAATGTCAGTTTGGATTCGGACACAATGGAGTATGACATGGTCCTTACGACTCAAAGCGTCGGCTACAACATTCGCTTTGCCGGGATGGTAACGAATCTCGCAGTCATAGTCGTTAAGGAGTTCAACCCAACGTCGTTGTCTCATATTGAGTTCTTTTTGGTTGAAGATGTGCTGGAGACTTTTGTGGTCGGTGAACACCACACATTTTGTGCCATAGAGGTAATGTCTCCAAATCTTCAATGCGAAGACGACCGCACCCAACTCGAGATCGTGCGTCGTATAATTTTTCTCATGAATCTTAAGTTGCCTTGATGCATAAGCGATCACTTTGCCTCGTTGCATGAGGACACAACCGAGACCCTGGTTGGAGGCATCACAATAGACAACGAAATCGTCATTCCCTTCAGGGAGGGTCAATATAGGAGCATTGCATAACTTTTGCTTGAGAGTTTGGAAAGCTTCTTCTTGTTTTGGTCCCCATTCATAAGGTTTACCCTTGTGAGTCAAAGCGGTGAGGGGAACAGCAATCTTCGAGAAATTCGAAATGAAACTACGATAATATCCCGCAAGACCAAGAAAAGAACGAACTTCAGTAGGGGTCTTAGGAACATTCCAATTCTTAACGGCTTCGATTTTTGCAGGGTCAACATGAATTCCCTTTTCGTTAACGATATGGCCCAGAAATTGAACCTCCTTTAGCCAAAACTCACATTTGGAGAACTTGGCATATAGTTGCTCTTTCTTCAAGAGATCCAAAACCAATCTAAGATGTTGCTCATGATCGGCTTTTGTCTTGGAATAGATTAAGATATCGTCAATAAAGACGATCACAAATTTGTCGAGATATGGTTTGCACACCTGATTCATGAGGTCCATAAAGACCGCGGGTGCATTGGTTAGCCCAAAAGGCATGACCATAAACTCGAAGTGACCATATCTTGTTCGGAAGGCTGTCTTCGGTATATCTTCCTCTTGCACACGGAGTTGGTGATAACCAGATCGAAGATCAATCTTTGAGAAGCAAGTAGAGCCTTGAAGTTGGTCAAAGAGATCATCAATTCTAGGCAAAGGATAACGGTTCTTGATGGTGAGCTTGTTGAGCTCGCGGTAGTCAATACACATGCGGAATGATCCATCCTTCTTCTTGACAAATAAGACGGGTGCACCCCACGGTGAATGACTTGGACGAATGAAACCCTTGTCGGAGAGCTCTTGGAGTTGACTTGCAAGCTCTTGCATTTCAGAAGGTGCAAGGCGGTATGGAGCTCTAGCCACGGGGTTAGCTCCAGGTACAAGGTCAATGCGAAATTCCACTTGTCGAACGGGTGGAAGACCAGATAAGTCTTCGGGGAATACTTCGGGAAATTCTCGGATAATGGGGATGTCTTCAACATTCTTCTCCTTGACATCCTTTTGGACAATATGGGCTAAGAAGGCTACGTACTTCTTTCGTAAGTACTTTTGGGCAGTTGTGCACGACATTAACTGGAGTCTTTTACAAGGCTTTTTACCAAAGACTCTTAGTGTTTCTCCCGACGGAAGGGGTATTCGGATACACTTCTCGAAACAAATGACTTCGGCATGGTAAGATGAGAGCCAATCCATGCCTATGATGATGTCAAAACTCCCTAGTGGCATTGGCACGAGGTTGATTGGGAATGTATGATCATTAAGTTCTAGAGAGCAGTCATTGATAATGGAGTCAATCGTAAGGGAGTCACCATTTTCTACTTCGACGGTGAAGGTTTTCTCTAATTTGGATCGGGTTTTTGCAAGTAAGGGTTCAAAGTTAAATGACACAAAACTCTTATCTGCACCGGTATCAAATAAAATGGAGGCATATTGATTATTTATAAGGAACGTACCGTTAACCACATCATCGCTGGCCTGAGCTTCATTGGCGTTTATGTTGAAAGCACGCCCACGAGCTCCGCCCTGATTAGCATTTATGAACTTCGGGCACTGATTGCGGAAGTGATTCGGATTGCCACATTCATAGCAAGCACGCCCATTTGCAATGGCGGGAACACCTTGATTTGCCACTTGCGGTTAGTTCGGGCCGGAGGGTTGACTTGACCTGTAAGTGCCTTGGCTCTACAAACATTTACCGTGTGGCCATACTTCCCGCAGTGGGTGCAAAGGCGGCAGGGAATGCTTTGGAGGTGGTGATAGTTGCAGGTAACACAGAGTGGGTAGATCCCAACATATGGCTTCTTGGCTGGTGCTTGAGCCATGGGAGCAACTTGGTTCACTGGGATAGCAGGAGTGACCACAGCATAGTTCTTAGCTTTCCTTTTCTTATTATTGTGGTAGGGTTCAGCTTTAGTTTCTTTAACAGGTGTAGAGGTTGTTATGGTGTCAGCAGTTTTCTTGGTGCCCTTTCTAGTCAGCGTTCCTGCTTTTACATGGTTGTCGGTCAAAGTAGCAGATAACCGGATAGCATCTTCAAGTGTTGCGGGATTTCTCCCTAAGACAGTATCCTGAATCTGCCTAGGCAATCCACCAATGTACTTCTCAATGCAGCGAGATAAGGGTGTGACCATGTGGGGCACAAGGAGACTCAACTCATGGAACCGAGTTGTATAAGCCAGACTCTCACCACTGTCTTGAGTAAGATCCCAAAACTCAGATTCAAGTTTCTTCATCTCATTCCGAGGACAAAACTCCTCGGTCATTAGTCTCTTAACCTCATCCCATGGTAAGGCCATTGCTGCCTCTACGCCCCTATTCCTTCTTTCCCCATTCCACCACGTGAGTGCCCGTTTTTGAAAGACACTTGTGGCATGACGAACACGGAGGTTATCGGGACAGTCACTATTCAGGAAGGTGCCCTCAATACTTTCAAACCATTGCAGTAGTCCTGTGGCTCCCTCGTTACCATAGAATTTGAGAGGATTACACGAGTTGAAGTGTTTGAAGGTGCATTGTGGTGGGTTGGCACCACCACCACCATTAGTTCCAGGGTTACCATGTGCGACTCCATTAGCTTGAGTGAGTTGAGTTACTAGTTGAGCAAGGATAGCAGCGATATCGGTGTTGTTGTTGACCACGGGAGCACGACGGGGAGGCATTCTACAGATTTTCACAAGATAAGAAAAGATGTGAGAATTTATGAAATTTGATTGGATTTAAAGAGGATAAGATAATAAATAAGATAGTTGATCACAGTTTGGATTGTACTCAAATGGTGACATAATCACTCGAATACTATGACACATTAAGGTTAACTTAAACTCATATAACTTTCAAGGAGACGTACTTTAGCCTATAAGTAAACACTCATCCCGAGAATTCCCAGGAAAGCATACTGGTCCCTCGGTTGATTGGGATTTATACGAAATGCTTTCCTAGACAGAAAACCCAGAATACAGGTGTCACCCTTCCAGATTGCACGTGTCCTTTAAAAATTAACAAAGTCTAAAAACCTTAACGAGAAAGAAAATAGATTTTTTTTTTAGATTTTAGATCCATGACGTTTCCACATGCTACGATGGTAGTGAAGCAGGTTATGAGGCTTAGGGTATGGGTAGGGATATTATTTATTTATTTAGTTTATTGTTTAAGTATAGTATAATATGTTATGGGTTTTTAACAAGTAAAAGCAGCAAATAATATAATAATTAAAATAAGCACGTAACACATAGCATGTAGCACATAACACATAATCATGAATCATGGCATGAATAGGTATCCTAAAGTTATAGTTTAGGTCAAAGGTGTCTAATAACCTAATTCCCTATAACCTGGCTCTGATACCAATCTGTCACACCCCAACCGACGGCGAAAACGTCGGGGCGGGACATGTAGACTGTTCATGAGCACAAGGTCGACTGGATTGCAATATATTAAACATCAACTTTCATTTCAAACAAACACAACCATAATTCAAACGAGTACATAAATTAAAACATATAAAAATCCTTATTTAAAATTAACTAGGTCCAAACTTAAATGTAGCAATTTCTTGATCACACTCACACGTTAGTACCTGAAACATGAACAAAATAAGGTCAACTAAAAAGTTGGTGAGCATACACAGGTTTATACATAAATAGTATATGAATTGAATAACAAATCCTTTACAAATCATGATAAATAAGGCATTTATGGGGAGCAACTATTGTGTAACTAAAGTACAATCAAACCTTTGTAACTAGCATGCAAATTGTGTTGTCGGTAACAATCACCCCAATCTGGGTGGGTTTGTCAGACTCAATAGAACTATCATTGTTTACCGTCGGCTTGTATAGTTAATGATTGCACAAACATTGCACATAAACAGTTGACACACCTAGTACTCAAACATAAAGCTCAAATTGCACACATGAATGTAAAGCGGATTTGTGTTTGTGTTGTTTGTAAAAATGTAAAAACAATTGTGTAATATGGTTCATGTTTCACCCCAAAAAGCGTAAAAATGTAAAGAGAGGCTATGTAATACTCACTTGATTCAATGTATAGCTAGCACGCGAAAATGAATAATAAGATTGATCCTTGCAATTCACCACGTTAACCTAGTGTGCAAAGCATATGGATTTCCAATCACTATCGTATAAAATAGAATTGGTCTAAGTGTAGGATGGAATTGGACGTGTGTACGACGAGTTGTGTTTGTGAATTTGTATTTAAAACGGGTGTGCTATTAATCAAAAGATTTAAAATAACTAGTTAAAAAAAGGAAGGATTGAATTTACGTCGATTTGGAAATAACTAAATAAATTAATTAATTATTAATTATTTATTTAGTTAGAAAATAGTGTGGAAATTATATTTAAATATAAATTAAATAAATCATTTTTCACGTCATTTATTTATTTATAAAAATGTAAAATAACATTTATGTATAAAAATATACATTTAACTATATTTTATTATAAAAATGAGTTTTTGTTTATTCCTAAAATAAAGTTATCAACTTTATAACGTTGGGTTTCAAAAATGGGAGATATTTTATAAAGTCACTATTTTTATTTGGAAATTTATTTACTTTAAATAAATAAATAAAAGTTTAAACTTTGTTCTTAAAATAAATAAATATACAATTTTAAACAAAGAAATTCGAAATAAATTGAGTTTATATCGAAAATTGGCGATTCTAGTTACATTCTGTTCTAAATGTTTCAAGGTTTATAAAAATAATTTTTTTATAAAATTCCGAGTTGTAAAAGTCGCTCAAAAAAATAAAACAGGCCACCCGGCTCGAACCCGGGTGGTTCCTGTGTTTGTTCTTGTGGTTTACCGCTGGAACAGGGGGGTTATTCGTGTACTTGATCGGTCCGGTAGCTATTAACACTGAAAGGGGAGACCGGATCCTGTCGTTCAGGGCACGCGCAAAAAATCCGGCCGGGCTGGCTTGTGGGTTTTGAACCCGGGCCATCTGGTCTGATGGTGCAGTGACCTAACCAGTCAGACCAGATGGTTTCGCTGGTATACATAGCAAGCGAAAATTAGTTAACCCCTTAACTGGGTTAATGTTAAATTAAAAAAAAAAAGCAAGAACAGTTCGCTGCTTTGATTTGCGATTCGAATCCGACGTATAATAAGAACATGAATTGATAAGGGGCTTTTGCTCGAAATTCAAAAGCGAATCGAAAGAAAGTGACCTTACCCGTTTTGGTTTGGGCACGAATGCTGTCGGCTACACGATTCCTTCGAATGTTCTTGATGATCGACTCGGCTCCAGACGTGTAATGGGATGCGAATGACGTTTGGAAGTGTTTGTAATCGGTTAGGCGAAGGTGGGTATATGATTTAATTTGATAAATATTATCCAAATCTCTCAATTTGATTTTTTTGAATTTTGACCGCGAAAGTCGCGAGATTAGTTAGACGATAATTCGACGAATTGGAGTTGGATTGGGTCTGGATAATGGTCTAGGTACACTCGAGGTCGACAGGGGAATGGATTTCGGGATTAGAACGCGTTAATTACTTGAATTTTGGATCGGATTTCATCCTAGTTTGACTTGAAAAAGTCAACTGAAATCAAGATTCGGATTGGTATGATTTTTGGGTCTGGACATGATCGATTCTTTGTTTATGCATGAGATAGAACTTACGGGACTCGATTGGACTCGATTCCGGGCTTGGATTGCACGAATTCGGCCCTGTTTGACTTTTGAAAGTCAAACGGGTCAATTTTTTTGAGTTCTTGGGCTGTTTTGACTTTGAGAAGTCAAAATTGGGCTTGTTTTCTTGGTTTGTGATTACTTTGAGTCAAATTCCAATTTTTTTTAATTTTTATAAAAATTGTATAAAAATTTTGGTTATTTTTAGTGAATTGTTTATATATATATGATTGCGGAACATATGCACAAAATCGAAACGTATTATTATTGAAAACGAAAATGAATACAATGCTCGGAAAAATAGAGAATGTTACAAATTTTGACCGAGCCATACTCGAAATTCATGTATTCGCTACTGAATACGAATAACATCTATTTATCTATTTTCATATAACCTTTTAAGTTTCCTTGCCATTTTTTTTTTAAATTTATTGTTAATCATAACAAAAATTAGGAATTTACTAGGTTTTGGTTTTTAATAGTTAAAATCATCAACTATATCTATTTATTACTCAATAACATATTTCTTTATTATAATAAATTAATAATTTTATTTGTCACGTGTACTTCTGATGAATTCTATACTTTTGTTTCGCACTTCCCTTTCCTATTAAATAATAAAATACCTAAAATTTATTTTAATATTTTATTAAAATTTACTAAATAATAAGAAAATTTCAATTATATCTTATAGAGTAAACTTCGGTTTTAGTTCATGTAGTTTGACTAAAATAACTATTTTAGTCTTATAGAGTAAACTTAGGGTTTTTTAGGACTATGGTTTTATTTTCGTTTTAATTAAGACCATGACACTAACATCGTTTATTTTTTCTGTTAGTTTTTTATGAATTGACAAAAATACCCATGTAATAAAAAAACATTCATACTCTCTCATACACACATGGATAAATCACAAACCTGATTGGTTTAACAAATTTATGCTTTGACTAGATTATCCTTCCCCAAATCTGTGACCCCACCCCTCTTCCCCATTTCAAATATTTGAGGTTCCACTGTTATAACCTATAAAAACCTGCCAATGTTGCTATGGTTCTATTCATTAGAAACACGCTTAGGTACAAAGTACATAAACATATATGCATCAACTATCCCTCCCTCCACAACTAAACATGTTTTAAATTTAAAATGAGACCCACTATCACAACACATAATATAATCAGGACTTACAAATGGAAAAGAAGTTAGATGTAATCTTGTCTTGGTTTAAAATGTGATGAACTATGTTACCTGTTTTCAGTTGATGGACCGCACGCAGCATTCGATAGTTCCGTTATCGTTTAAATCTTCAACAAGTGGGTTTTGGTTATCATCCCCTGTGAGACTTGCAGTGCAAGGAAATTCTTCAACACGTTGATAGTTGGTAAATGCACCCAACGCCCCAAGGAATCCTTCGTGCCTCAAAAACATTGCTTTTGCCTCGCCTTTGGACCTGAAAAGGCAAGTTCACAGGTTATAAAGACGACAGGCCAAATGGGTTGAACAGGCCAAACGGGTCAAAAGCCGTCCAAAATGTATTTTTATTGGGGTGGAAATTCCAGACACAACACGAAAACATGACAGAACGTGACAAGAAATTAATATGCTAGGGTTCGTGACTTGGGCGGGTCTAAATGAGGTCAAGTCATAAACGGGTTGACGCAGTAAACCCATTTAGTTATTCTTGTCTGGTTCTGGTTAGCATGACCAGCCCGTTTCAACCTGCCAACCCATTTTCAACTCGCTAACTGGTTTTTCATCCAAGCTTCTTTTGTTCGGTCGACTCCCCAACCCATTTAAATTCTTCAGAAAATCGGGTTACATGGCTCATGAGTCTATTACCCATGTTGTAGCAAGTCCAGCTTAGGGCCCAACATCTTGACACGATTAGTTAATCAAGTCGTGTTTAGATAGGGTAATACAAACCCCATTTAGAACTCAACACGAACAGCCACCACTAAATTATTTAATTCGTAAAATTCATCAATCACTTGATTTAAGAACTTAAGATTCTTATTGCAATAATATAGTTGTTGCTTTCATATTTAACAGGCAGCTACTTATAATAAAAATGGACAAAATAGGTTTGCGGGTGACCCAATCCGTTTCAACATGCACTAAAATGACACACTTCAACTCGAACCCATTTGGACTTGTTATCCAACCTGCCTGAATAGCTCATTTTGCCATCTCGAGTGGTTTAGGAGTATGACAATATGAAAGACTAGCAGGCAAGTGATCAGTTATAGGTCCAAGTCTAGTATTTATATACAAAAATGAGTATGATTCTCAGAAGCATATGATAATTGGTCTAATGTAAAAATTAGCAAATGTATGGAATACTGAGTAATGCTAAAGATCTTGTTTGACTGTCAAAAGCACACCCTATTTAAAAAAAATACATATATAAATTATCTGTAACAACTTAACTTTTACTAGACATTACACGATAATATGCTATGTTAAAGGGAAATCCACATATATATCCCTATTATGTATCCAATCTATAATTTGTATCCAAGTATGACAGACATATATACGGGTTTTCAGTTATCCATTTGCAACACTACCCTGTATATTACGTTGAGGGTATTATGAATCAATAATGGGTCATTAATAGTTTCTTTATCTGGGTAAATGGCATTTTTTATAATAAAACCTTACCATTTGTGTTTGTGAACATAAGCATGAGATATAAAAATTATGATGTCCTATAATTACCAGAAATCAACTGCCACAGATATGGTGTCCATGGTGTAAGCATGACCGCGTATAAAAAATCCCCCAAAGAATATTTTCTTGAGACCAAATCGAAGTGCATTCAAGTATGCAATCTGAAAAGAGCATAACATATCAAAAACAATTATTAATCAACATGAACATGCACTTTACCTTGAATATTTGTTGGAATGTGGTAAAAAAAAATAACGTGGCGTAAACAGTTTCAGATTACCTTGACATATTACAATAGAGGTGGAAATTTCGATCGTTTCTTATAAACGGCCCGATTTTATATTTTATCTTAAATGAGTCAAATATAAATGATTAACTGAAAAGAAACAGGGGTCAAATGGGGCAAAAGTCACCTAAAATGTATTTTTATGCAAAAACCTACTAAATCGTCTTACTATAAGAATTAGAATACTATTATAGTATGTTTTGAAACCATATTTGCTACACTAATACCAGTTCCATATCCTACCAGTTCCGGATGCTACCAATTCCGAATCCTACCAGTTCCGTATGCTGCCGGTTCCGGTTCCTACCAGTTCTGGTAGAAAAAGAAAAGGGGAAACAGCATAAAAAGGTTGGTTGTCTGTTTTGGTCAGTGTTGTAAAAATCGGGCCTAGGCGGCCATTTAACTTGTAATTTTGAGCTAGGCGGACCATTAATCGGAATCAGGCCTAGGCGGCCAGATTCTGGCGAAAATTCCGGCAAAAACCTGAAATTTTCGGCTAATTTCCGGCGAAAACCTTGGATTTTCCAGCCAAACCCTTCAAATTCCAGCCAAATATGTGTATAAATATTTAAAAATGAACATTTTTATAAAAATTACATATAAAATGTGTGTATATATATAAAAAACTAAAAATTACATATAAAAATTCCAATCCGATTAATCCCGCCTAGGCCACCTAGCGCCTAGCGATTTTTCTAACCATGGTTTTGGTTCTTATTTACGTTTGGACCAGGTAATTATACTTTTCTGAAATGGGCTAGTTTGGTATTTAGTGGATAGAAACCAATAAAACCGGTGAAAAATCTGGCATGGCAAGCCACCTCATGTAGAATGGGGTAGTTTGGTAATTATACTTTTTTAAATGGTCTACTTTGGTAATTTAGTGATAAGCCACCTCAATAGAAGGTGCAAACACAAGCAAGAAACTAGTCATCCAATGATCATACTATCATATTAGCCCCAAAATTACCAGGTAGGGACATTAATGGGGTATAATTACAAAAATGAAACACCAACCAAATTACGTTGCTATTTATGACACCATATGGATTATATATCTATGTAACAATAGAAAATTTTACATGTCATAAAAGTTCAAAGTATTATAATTCACCTGTCCTATATTGTTGGAGATCATCCTCAAGAGGGACCTTGCCATATCTTCAGGCTTGTACTCTTCAAGCTCTTTGTTTTCTGATACTGCTTTCCCAAAACTAGATGCAATAGCTGTTGATGATAGGCCAATCTGTTCCCAAGTTGCAACAAAGTGACTAACAACATTATAAAAAGGTACATAATATTAATATGGAAACTACACAAAATCATCATCACGCTGAAATTATTGGGCCAACACACTTTGCATTGACATTATCAATAGCTTAATCATATGTTATATCTCTTGTTTTACAATAGTAACAATATAGACGTCTTTGCTTCAGTTTGAAACACGAATTGCTGACCTAAAGGTATACTGATTATGGGAATTTATGATATTGTGCTTCCTGTTTAGGCATCAAAGGAGGATTAATAAACTTTTTAATGGACTTCATATGATCATTTACATGTTTGATAGGCCTTCCTTTTTTAAGTTTTCTCTTATAATTGACTCCTTCAGAAGAAAGAAATATGTCAAAGACAAGAGAAATAATATAAATCCAGGTACCTTTAAGTAGTCCATTCCACCATATATATCTCCAACAAGCATATCAATCACTCTGTTGTTCCCCTGATGACTCATCACCAGCAAATCATCAAAGCTGAAGCAAAAAAATACAATAAAATGTTGTATTAAAGGACTTATGGTAATTTAATCATCTTTTGCTAAAAAAACAAGGATCTTTGGTGATTCTAATAGGCTAACCTCTTACACTTTGTTAAAAGCTTCCCCAAACCCCAAAATGTGCCTCCACCTACACTTGTCCCACTAACTCGTTCAAACTTGCCATCTCCGTCAACCTAAAAGCTCATAACGAAAATTCAAAGATCTTAACACGCACTAACTTTTCAGCCAATACAAGAAAAAACTCAAAAAGGAAAAACTAAAAAATAGAAGATGACATTAAAAAACGGCAGTATTTGCTCACTAAGAAGTTGAACATTTATTACAACTGTAAATAAAAACAGGACTAGCCACGAAATGAATACTGAAATTACCTTTATCATGCTTACACCAGATCCAATATTAACAAGGAGATATGGATATAGATCGTTGTGGTCAATCTGCACATAATTCCTCTGGCTATTCACGTATGTGAAAGCTTCAGATGACACGGACTATTCAGAAGGAAGTTTAAATCAATAATTAACTTAACTACCAGGCAAACAAAAAAACAAGAAACTGGAAATTGATAAAAACTAAATATTGATTCGTAATGGAAACAAGCAAAAAAAAATATCCCAGTTGTTATCTAATTCTTATTCTATACTTATCCAAGATTATCTCGAACCAATAATTTCATCATAAAACTAAAACTAATACTTACCTAGAAATCATGATAATGATAAAACTCTAATAATTATCTACTAAGCTCCAACATAAGTTACTTATACCAGATAGGTCCATAATACTTGATAACGAGTCCGAACCATGCTTAAATGGCTAACACGGGGAACTGTTCATTTATGCAAAATCTATTGCACATAAGGCTATATTAAAGTTTTATTACCACCACCTTTTCAAATGTAACCTGAGATTAAACAGTATCTCGTACATGGTGTCAGAAAAACTCATTAAGATGCAAATAAAAACCATCACTTGTCTCACAGCACATGATATCACAAAGTAGATTTTAAAATGAAAGGCCAACTTGAGCATACAAGTAGTCGCATAGTACTAGAACTATGTTCATGTATTTTAAGAAGAAAAAATGAAGGAATTATTTATGTCATAAGTTTCCATATGGTGTAAAAATCCCACCTTTAAAAGAAAATTTGCTCCTGATACAAGGCTGCCCATTTCTTCTACCTTGTCAAGACTAATACCAAGCTTTTCTTTAAATAGATCTGCAAATTTAAATGCCCCTCCACCTGTGGCCTTCACCATGATATAAAATATCAGCTAATAGGTTGCATGGCTTGAAAATCCATAATAAATTTGGCCATTCACGGGTTAACAATTATTCAAGATAATATGCATGTCTAAGTTGTATCTGTTGACCATGAATAATATTTATTTTCAAGTTAAACCATCAACACGCAACTGTTGTTCTGATTATATCTAAAAATATATAACTCTTTTAGGAAAATTTGAGGCTAGTGTGGAAGTAAAACCACTGTCTTCTTTTACAGAAATTATCTAACTCTAGTGTATAGAATGTATGAACATATGCACTTGCTTTTTTTTATCTGTTAAAATATCAATCGTTTCATTAATGGTCTTCACCTTAATAGTATTCTGGTCACTGGCTGGGAACCCATATTGCTGAACACCTGAAGCCATCATGATTAAAATTAGATTAAGTAGCATTCGGTTTACAACATCCAGGCGTTCACCTTAATTATATTCAAGTTTCATGTGGACGAGTAAATTAACAGTAAGACATTAAAGCATAATTACTATAACTATTCAGAAATATTAAGTGAAGATGCATACCTCTATAATGAAGCAGTTTTGATGAAATAAAATCCAAACATTCGTTGATCTTGCTCGTTTCAAACTTTAAAAAGTAGAGTCTTCCACTAAGAAGATTATCCTTTGAAGAATTATTTTGTGTTTTATCTATAGGTTTTTCTCTGTTCGTAGAGAAATAAACCATCTTGATGAGAGAACCTGATGAGAACACGGCATATGATCGGAGTTATGTTGTAGAAAGGTTGTGTTAAATGCAACACAAGACGGAATGATGATTAATGAGGCCCATCAATGGAAAAGAATTCAGCAAAATGAGTTTTCAAAAGATTATCTTTAACCCATATGCTATAAATGAAAAAGTATTTGGATTTAGATAAACCAAAAACCAACCTACAAACATTTCGCTATACCAACTGAACCAAGACACTTGGTTGTTTCATCCCTAAGTAATGCTTGGAAATGCTTATTTAAAAGCTTATGCTTATAAGCAGATGATAAGCAACTTATTTTGAAGGAACCGGAATTGAAATTTGAATGGAATCCTTCTAAATTTATATGGTGTTTGTTTGTTAATGTGATAAAGAAAACGGAATTCCAATTCCAACGAATTCTGCTAACCAAGCGTTGCCTAACTGTAAAATCAGTTTAATATCAGCCAGGGTTGTAAAACAAGGTCTCTGAGGCCGAGTACTCCCCGAGTAATCGCTACAAGGTAGGTTGCCGAGGCCCGAGTACTCTATGCCTAGGCCGAGTACTCTATGCCTAGGCCTAGTACTCTCCGCCTAGTCCGAGTACTCCCGAGTCCGACTAGGGAGCGTCTAGCGACTTTTGCGACCATATCAGCAATCTCAAGCTGCTTATTGAAAGCAGAAGCAAATAAGCATAAGCACTCCTCTTCATCTTCTTTTTAAACATCTAAGCTGAGCAATTAGTTATAATCTAAACAGAAAAGAGGCTTAAACAGCAATTAACTAACTCCTTGAGTCACAACACTTCAAAAAATGCCAACACTTCCCCTTTGGGAAAGATTCAGCCCTAAATTTATCGAACGTTAAGCAATTGTTACTAAATATCTATATCGAAACATACTAATTGGCAAAACAGAAAAAAAAAAAAAAAACTAACTCGTTGAATCGAATTACGAACGATTAGAACAAGAAGTCAACTAACGATCTGATAATTTATCGGCAGAATTGTTACCTCCGATATCGAGAGCCAGATGAGAAATTTCATCTACGGATGAATTTACAAATGTGAGGTCCTGAATTCTATCGCCATCCATCGTTCTCAAATCTCACCCCCAAAACACACGCAACACGCACTAGATATTAGGGATTTGGGGAAATTAGGTGAACTGCACGATCATGATTTCAATCACGACATATATATAATAATATTTACGGTATGTTTGTAAAAACTATTGGAATTGGGATACCGGTAGATCATTTTGTTGATATGCATTTGCTTAAAGCAGTCGCCAGTCAGAAACGTGCATTGAATGATGGAAATGCCCAGGTGTCATACCAATTTTGACTTTATTGTTCCTTACTTTGACTTTCTAAACAATGGGCTATTTTGGATTTTTGGATCATAGGAACTTTCGCCCCTTAAGGGGGTGTTTAGGATTTCTTTTCAAACTACTTATTAACTTATTACCTTTTCTAAAAAGATAATAAGTTAAAAGTCCATTTGAATAAATAAAGAAAAAGTTATTTTTAAAGAAGATGAAAAGTAGTTTTTAAGAAGTAGATAGTTATAACTTTTGGCAAAAGTCATAAGTCATTTTTTAAAAGTAATCCCAAACACCCTCTAAATGTATTAAAAGAGTGAATTTATTATTATTATTATTTTATCGATACCTTATTTTGCGTTCTAATAATTTATATTAACCTGTCTATTTTGAACCCTTAATTTAACGGAAGATTCATTGCTCTAACTCTAAATGATTTTGTCATTGAACCCAACCCTTACCGGTAAAATAGTAAATTTAATACCAATTTAGTACCAAATCCAAAACAACTACAAAACCCTTCAGCTATTTTTGCTTTAAATGCAGTAACTTGTAAAATATGTGGAGAAATTAAATATACCTTTACCCAGCTTCAGTATTCAAGTATTTATAAAGTCGGTCAATACACTTTTAGGAAGTATAAGAATCAAGGATTGAGGTTGGGTTTGTATGACCATTTCAAGCAACGATAATCATAGCCTAAAAAGAAATAAAATAAACTGTTACAAGCTTTGTCAAATTGGGCAGCGAAAGCTGACATGGTAATTATGACAATATGCAGTTATGACAGTAATAGTATCAACCATCAAATGTAATAAATGTTACCTGTAAGCACAACAAAAAAGAAACTCCAAATTCTGTCAAAGCTTCTAAAAGCATGTCAATATGATCGCATCTCCATAAATCTGCACTGTTTTGGTAGCTACATGTGCATAAAAACTGCACTAACTTAACAACAATAAATTACACAAATCTACATTGTTTTGGCAGCTATATAGTGCATAAAATTGCACTAATTTGAAAGCAATAAACTGCATTAATCAACACTTGTTGACAGCTATATAATGCTTAAAAACTGCACTAATCTGACAACAATATAAACTGTATAATCCATTGTTAAATAAGATTTTGAACAAATCAATTAGACAAAAATCTATGTCACCGAACCATAAAACAGACATCTATATTGAGCAAGCCTAATTGCTTTAGAATCATAACTTGTTTAAAATCATAACCTGTTTTTTAAAATTTTAATAAAATTATAACTTTGTCCACACTATATACTTTATATGGTAGTATACATAAGGAAGAATAAGAACATAATTATAGTTATAATAAAGCCCTTGTTATTTTCTACAAGTAAGCATAAGAAGATAAATATGGGCTATAATAAGCCCACGTTAGATGATAAAGCCCACAATAAAAACCCCAAATTGATCTCAACCTAATCCTATAAAAACCACTCAAATCCTAACCACCGCACCTCCGTCCCCAACCCTGCGAAAATGCAGATCTTCGTGAAAACCCTAACCGGCAAGACAATCACCTTAGAGGTCGAATCCTCCGATACGATCGACAATGTGAAAGCCAAGATCCAAGACAAGGAAGGCATTCCACCGGACCAACAGCGTCTCATCTTCGCCGGAAAACAGCTCGAAGACGGCAGAACCCTAGCCGACTACAACATCCAGAAGGAGTCAACTCTCCACCTGGTCCTCCGCCTCCGCGGCGGCGCAAAGAAGCGCAAGAAGAAGACATACACCAAGCCGAAGAAGATCAAGCATAAGCACAAGAAGGTGAAGCTGAGCGTGTTGCAGTTCTATAAAGTTGATGATTCCGGCAAGGTGCAGAGGTTGAGGAAAGAGTGCCCTAATGCTGAGTGCGGTGCAGGGACGTTTATGGCCAATCATTTTGATAGGCACTACTGCGGCAAATGTGGTCTTACTTATGTCTACCAGAAGGCATGAGGTTCATTAAATTTAATTAAATAAAGGTTTTTTTTGTTATGTGTTATGGATGATTTTGATTTTATTGTGGTAATCCTAGATGAAGATGTTGCTCTTTGATTTTCTAATTTTGGATTATTGATTATCTATCAGTAGATTTTCATACATTACCTGATTATGTTTTCTGTAATTTTTGTTTGATTGTGGTATTTCTTTTAGGGTTTGAGCTCTAAATGATTTTGATATGATGAAAAACATGATACATATAGTATAGGCTGGTGTGCAATGTGATGTTTAGAATTGCACTTATTGAGATTCAAGGACGAACTGCTCTGTGTGAATGGTTTAGTCTTGGAAGTATTTGGCTAGGTATTCGTAGGTGTTCGGCGCACTCAAGGCGTAACTGCGCTTAAAACGAGGGTTCTTTTAAGCAAGGCACACGGTGTAAACATGCTTTTCTTTTTGGGTTTTTAAGCTGGTTTAGGTTAGATAAACATGTTATAGACATTTTAGATCATTCAGAGTAGTTCAAACCAGAGTTTTGCAAAATTTGGCTAGAAAACTCGCCTAAGCGCCCTGATGGATGCGAGGCGGTATGGGTGTGCCTCTTCTGGGTGCCTATGCGATCTCTTATTCGTCTTTATGATATGTGTATGGACTTACTGGATAGTTGCTTTTGAGATTTGGATTGTATTATTATGTTCAAGTGGCCAATTGATGTTGGAGTTTTTCATTTGTGATGAATGAACTTAGCTCCAGTTTGTAGCCAGTAACCAGCCCTTTTGTTTTCATTATAATGTTGGGTTAGAGTTTGATCAGGTGGTTTAGCTGATACTCGAGACTGATGTGCTTTAGTGCAGTCATGTGTTTACTTTACTAAAGTCATGCTAGCTGAGTTGATCTAAATGGCCTGAGTCAGCCAGAGTTTAGGGTATATGCTTTCTTAATTTTATTTGCTATTAACCATTCTTGGTTCTCCATATTACTATATCTTTTTTAAACAGGTGTATTGATTTTTGGTTTACGGTTTGGTAAGTTTGAGACCAAACTGAAGATAATAATCAAAGAAGCACATGATATAATGATTTTACATACATTTTGTTTGTTATGGTGTTCATTACGAGTCTCAAACTCTGTCTTATATTATATTATAAGGTTTAAACTTCAAACCTTGTTACGAAGAGATTATACATGCACCGTACAAGATTTGAACCCTTCATTCTTTAATAGAAGAAAGACACCTTACCACCGGGAAACGATAACATATACACTATCATGTGCAACTTTGTTACAATTGCATGTGTGTCACGTCATTTGTTAAGAAAAATTAAAAAATTAACCTTTATTTCAGATGCACCGTACAAGATTTGAACCCTTTCTTTAATAGAAGAAAGACACCTTATCACGTTTTGAAATCGAATGACGAAGCTTGTGATTTAAGAAGCTTTGCCGTTTAACCACTTCGACAACCCTTGATTGATAAATAAGATACGAGAGACGCTTTAACCTCGTTTCACACACGTAAGTTGTACTACAGACACTATTGTTCAAAAATGTGAAAAAATGCAAAAAATTATTTCATTGGATTTTTTGAATATTTGAAAACTGGTGTGAACTCAACTAGTGATGTATGGTCGGCTCAACATGGTTTACCTAAATCGTACATTTGCGTCACCGCTCATTAGGTAGATCCCAATTCGTAGCAAATAATGAAACGTATGATTGCGACGCGCCTATGGGTCAAATAAAAACCCTCTTTTTATGACATCTTTTGATTATATCAAATGGTAAAAGAATAAATTATAATAGTGTAAAAGAGTTTTTTAACACAAACCCTTTTATCTTTATTTAAAAAATGGACACAAAAGAGCAAAAACAAATTTCTTGGACACAATCCACACATCACAAAGATCCAAAGCTTTTCTCATCAATTAACACATAAAATTTTATGATAACCACCAGAAATCATTCAATGTTACTAGTAAAAGACGACAACATATTCTCTGAATTCAAACAAAGGACACTTGCAAAACAAAGAGCAAGATAAAAATAATAATCATAACTGTACACCAAGTAGACCCATTGAGATGCACTTGACAAAGAAAAAAAGAAGTATATAACCCTTAATTAACCCCTTAGGGAAGCTGAAGGTCTAGGATAAGCAACCAACCCGGTCCCACCTTCTTGCCTGCAGGACTGGGCTTTATTATTCGCAGTTTTTTCTGCATGCGCTTCCCTACGTTCACGTTTTTCACCGTCTTGAAGCTCTTCTAAAGTGGACACTACTTCATCCATACTTGGTCTCATTTTGGGTTCTGTGCATAGACATTGAAGTGCAAGGTTGGCTACTTTGAGGGCCCGGCCCAGTGAATACTGACCCTCGAGCCGTGGGTCAAGAACCCGAAAGATTCTTCGTTTGCTGCTTAGGCACGGTTTGGCCCATTCGACTAGGTTGTGTTCTCCAGGAGGGCGGTTTTTGTCTATTGCTTTTTTACCTGACAAGACTTCAAGAAGAACCACTCCAAAGCTATATACGTCACTCTTTGGAGTTAAATGACCTTTAAGAAAATAAATTAAATTCTCAAATATAAGTAAAGACGCGATAATTAAATATAAACTAGAAAATCATTGGTGGGAAGGCGTGCAGGTTGGGTAATGGGTCAAGACGAACATGGTTGAATCGAGTCAACTTTTAGTACAGGGCAGCTTGACACGCAAACAATATTGTCCAATTTTTTATTTTTTTGTTTTAATTATTAATATGTTCATTATGATTGCAAAAACAATATTAGTACAATAGCAATCTGAATCTTGGAATAAAACGATCTAGGTCCTATGCATTAAATATATAGCTTTAGGCAACTTCAAGCTTTCAACTCGTTTGACTAATAACCAAAATACCCTTTTGAGACAACTAGAAAGAACTCAACTACCATACCTACCCTTTAACGTTTCACAAACAAGTAAACATACCTGTTGATAGATATTCAGGAGCAGCATATCCATAGGTTCCCATAACCCTAGTAGAAACATGGCTTTTGTCACCGGTAGGTCCGTCTCTTGCTAATCCAAAATCAGATAACTTTGCATTGAAATTCTGTCAATTATAGTCAAAGTCATAAACATGATTTTATCTGTATAATGCATATAATCACATCCATATTTTTTTCTGACAACATATGAATGTTAAAATTATTAAACAAATAAGATTAATGGTAGTTTAATTTTTTATCCAAAAGAGAAAAAAACATCTTTTGATGACTCAAATGTACAAAAAAAAGGTATAATTACTAAAACAAGACGAAAGTGAAAGTAAGTTAGTAATTTATGCAAAAACAAACCTAAATTAAAGGCTTCATTAAAATACATCATACCGAGTCAAGTAGAATATTTGAAGTCTTGAAGTCCCGGTATATAACCATTGGTTCAGCATTATGAAGAAAAGCAAGACCCCTTGCAGCCCCAAGAGCAACTTTCATGCGTAAACGCCAAGAAAGTGGTTGGAAGTAAGAACCTCCTGTTTCACATATAGAACTTGTCCAATTAAATCTTAGTATGGTGTATTGGTGTTAAATGTTTGTGGTGGCAATATGGGTGGGTCCGGGCAGGTTGGGTAGTGGGTTTAAATGGGTTCAGGTTGAAATAAGTCATTTTAAAGTATGGGACAGGTCAGATTGACTTGCCTTGTAATTTTGTAAATACATCTATTTATAAAACTTTATAAATTATGAGTAATAAAACAATACTATTATGATAATAATCCAAAACTTCAAATAAAATGTTTTAGTAGGGTGTATACAGACTTTTAACTCATTTCACCAATTCAACCCTTTTGGATGCTTCTTCTTTGGCCAACTTTTTATTGGGAAAATTGCATGAAATAGAAAGGAACTTCACATTTTTTCCTGATTTTTAGCAAGCAACTTAAATGGCACAAAATAGAAACCAACATAGATTTTATCACTGACATTAGCAACCAAGTTACATTTTATTACCGATTATAGGCGTGAATGACATTGTACAACAGCACTACAGCAGGTCATTTTTTCTGCCACGTGAATGACATTGTACAAAAGTTATTGACATGGCATCTTATTTGTAATTTAGTGTATATGTATCTGCCACGTGGCAACTTATGTGATATTTAAATTTACTTTTAAATATATATATTTTTTAACGTGTCAACTTTCAAACTTTTAAATAAATTTATTCTTTCTTTATTTTTTTTCACATAAGCCTTTCTTGCAAATGTGGCATCTTATCTCGCAGCTGGCATTGCGTCAACAAGTGCCACATCAACAATTTATTGGTAAAACCATTTAAAAGGTCGGTTGCTAAAATTGGTAATAAACTGTTAGTTGATTATAATTTCGGCCCACTTTAAAGTTGGTTGCTAAAACTGGGTTGAACCTGCAGAATGCCAGTACCTTTGTTTGATTCCCAAATCGACCCACTCATAAATAATAACTTAAGGGTTGAAACTGCAACCTGTCAATGTGGAGAACTAAAAAAACCTGTATGAAGATATTGGTAACTTACTTCTGAACAAATGATTCTCCATGCTACCCTTTGGCATAAACTCATATGCCAAAAGCCTATGATCATCTTCTAAGCAATAACCAAGTAATTTCACAAGATTAGAATGGCGTAATTGTCCAAGATAATTAATTTCTGCCTGCACAAGTGGAAGATTTATTTGTTGAGAAGCTAATTCTGTTGACAGAAAAATGATATTTTCAAAAGTTATTGGATTAATTATCAGATAACGATACAACTTTGGGGTTATTGCTAGTTTCCCGCTAGCTTTTATATGAGTTTTCTCATTGTTGCCGTTCAAAAAAAAAAGATAACGATACAACTTACAAGTGTGTTTTTGTGTATGGTCTAAAGACAAAGTAATAACTGAAAACAATCATTTTAGGGGTCTGCTGCAATTTTACAGTTATCTTAACAATTAATGAAAAAAAATCAGAATTAGATGGTCATATTCAGAACTATTCATGTTTGCCTAAATATGACCATCGTCATTAAATAATCAAAAAATCATAACAAGTTTTATCAAGCACTCAAAATTGATAATTATGACTTTAATCACACATCCAGTCACCCACAAATATTTAGAAGACCATCAAGGCAATAAGAATTTGTTGCATTACCTCACATGCTTCTTAAGTTCTACTATTGCAACAAGCTAATCTACATATTTTACCTTAGGCTCATTGGACCTTTATACAAGTTGTCCAAATCACAAAGTACAAAAAATACGTTTTGTTTCACGGTTTCAACACTTTGTTTATTCCTATTGTAATCAACACTTTGTTTATGCCAACTGTAGTACAAAAATTGCAGCAGTCCAACATATACATTTCATACCTAACATAAATATGGAACATAAAATAATAATATATATATGTTTTATACCTAACATATATATGTTTTAATACTATTACAGAACTAAATTTATTTACTTACAAGATTTAATACAAATAGTTTTATATTAATCTTATATTTACCTAATTATGAAAAAATGATTATTAATTCAACTTATTAATAACAATAATAAAGGAATAAAAAAATTAAAAACCATATTGAATATTGTACTATTTTAAATGTTTCAATGAGATCGTTTTAATAATCTATTTTTGTATAAATTGTTTACTTTTTTACGTTTAATATTTAATAAGTATGTGAACTATGAACTTTTGGTGTAATGAGCAGTCTTACACCAAAGTTGCACAGAAAAAATAAATTTTGGATGTCTTGATCGGAGATGGTTTACACCAAATATTCCACCATTTTGGTGTTGGTGCATACATTGGAGATGGTGTAAGCATAATACATCAAATATAAATTTTACAAATAGACTAGACGATCAAGAAAGTGAAAAGAACTAACCAACCACTCCTTGTGGCCCTGTAATCCTTCTTGATTTAGCCTCTTGACAGCAATCACAATACCCGTTCCTGGTTTTGAAGCTGCAAATGAATTCTCATCGACCCACCCTTTAAATACAGAACCAAAACCACCTTCACCAAGAACACTGTCTGGACGAAAGTTTCTTGTGGCATTTTTAAGCTCACTGAAAGTGAAGCTTTTTAAGTTGGATGACTGTAAAATTTCCCCTTCACTTCGAGAGGTTTGCGTTTGAGAACCGGTTGAAACCTTGCTACTTGAATTACTATTTCCATTCTTGTCTCCAGTTTTAGAGTCATATCCTATAATAACACAATTAGCTTATTTAAAATAAACTAATTCCAATTAGTAAGATACTATAATTAGGCCTAAACAATCAACAGATTTAATCAAATTAATCAACTGATCGTCTATCTTATCACCATTATGAATGTAGCAATAATCACTTTAATTTCGATGTATAAAAATTAGCACAATTTAACCAACCATATTAGCAGAAATTAATTAATGAAGTCAGTTCTAATCTCAAGTCAATTAGGCAAAAATTAACAAGTAAAAGCACAGAAATTACCAATCGAAAATGCGCTCTCGGCTTTAATCTGAATGCTCCAACAAATCCCCATTAAAAACCCTAATTCAAATCAAAAACGAAGTTTAACAGCTTTCCGTTGCGCAAAAACCCTAGAAATATATATATCTTCAACAAACTCCGAATTAAAGCCGAATTGTTGAGCTAACAGCAACAATAACCGTCGGACCTGATGCGAATCCCCTAATTTCACAGATCTATGACTCAAAATTAGGGTTTCAGCTCCTTAATTTCAACAAGAACCACCAATTTCTTCTTTCTCGTTCATCGTAAACAAATATGTTAACAAATAATCGAAAATTGAAAGGCAGATGAGAGATAAAAGGGGATTTTGGAAGTGATTCGGCTTGTTTTTGCAGGTAGATGAGATGCTTCCTTTAAAGAAATCCCCTTTTTCGAGACTTTTGGTTGACTTGGCCTCTGGCGTCTTGCTTCCAAAGCTGGAGTAGCAGTCCTGATATGAACAAATAATTTACATTAATAGTCCTTGAAGTTTAGATATGTTCCATGATCAGTTCTTGTAGTTTGGTTAGCTGAACTTATCAGTAGTTATTATGGATGGTTATGTAGGGGGAGATTGCAAATTGAGGTACATACTAATAGTAGTATACTATTCGTCAATTTCAATTAATGTAACATTTTTAATTGAGGTGACACAATATCTAAAATTGAGAGATAATGGAACCTTAATTAGGTTTTAATTAATTTTATGTTTTGAAACTAGGTAATAACTGTAGAGTGTGTATTTATGATAATTGTTTTTAATTTGTTATTATAATCAGTAACCACTTCTCTTTTTCTTTAGCTTGTCACGTCAATAATATTACGTCTTTTAACACTAAAAGACAAATATAATCAACCCACCTCATGTTTTCTTCTCCTACACAAATGACACCTCCCATATTGCGTCATGCTTTCTTCCCTGGATACACACACATCAAACTCATACATTTGATTCAGTTTTAATTTTCTTTAAATGGTTATGAATTGTTTTATGAAAACAGGGTTTGTACATGGACATGTGATGAAGGGAAAGAAAGTAGGTGTTGTTTGATTTGTGCTTTCGATTATGTGTGTATTTTGTTGATTGATTTTTGTTTTATCCGCTATTTCATAGTCGATAAGGGAACGAGGGAGGAGGAAGGGACATGTGATGGGATGCGATGAAGGGTTGGGAAAGAGGGTGGTTGTAAAGGTGGGTGATGTTGAAGGTGGATAGTGATGGTCACTCTAGGTGAGAGTGGAGTGGTGGTAGACTCGTGGTTGTATTTAAGATGGTAATGCATCACTTTAAAGCATTAATTTTAAAATTATTTAATAAAAGCAACTTATAAATATTTATTAAAACATTATTGGTGCTTAACGATATATTAGTTATCTTGATTGTTTAAATTTACTTAATGTGTTGTCTTAATTAAATAATGATAATAATATTTTGTCTTTAACTGTAAAGTCATATACTCTTATTGTAACTTTTTCATTAGGAGATGTGAACTTGTTATGTACATATCGTAATTTTGATACAAGTTTGATGAGGGACTAGTTATGTACATATCGTAAATTGAAGGTCTGGTTATAATAAAAAGGAAAGGAGCGTTGGGAACAAATATTCTGTGGGTGAAGGTTGACTACAAGTCAAAGTTAGGCTTTTGTATCGGCTTCGTGGAAGCCGAATGTATCGGCTTAAAATGCTGTTGGACTTTACGTTTGATTATATTGGGTTTTGCCATGGGCAGCTTTTCGAAATAATTGTTTACCTTTTCCTCTTGTAATGTTATAAAATTTACAAATTACATTTTATGTGATCAATAAACCCAAAATGATCACACCTCTAAACACGTAACTCAATCTTGACGATTCAAAATCAAACTAAAAATAATTTCCAATTCATATTTAGATACATAATTAATTTAGAATAGGGTTTATACTACCTTATAATTGGAATAAGACGTCAATCCATCTATGATGGATGGAAGATAGATAATTAAAAGGATTTAAATAATTTTTTAGTTAGATTTAGTTAAAACGGCATAGTTTTGATACTATTATAAAGTACGTAAACTTTTTTAAGAAATAACATCATATTTACTTTCATATTATATTAAACTTTTTTTATAAAGTACGTAAACTACAATTGGTCAATTTGAAAAGCTTGTATCGAAACCATTCCAAAAAAGGAAATAAATAACTATTTAATATTATAACATTTGTAAGACTAACCAAATCATTAAAACACCACGAGAAACTTATTTATGAATATTTTAGTAATTATAACTTTAGCACAAATAAAATAAAATATATATTTTTGAAAGAGACGACATCCTATCTTTATTTATTGTCATGAATTATGAAACTTCCGGTTGGAGATGAAATGTTGACTCTCGTGCAAACCACTCAATATCGTCGAAAACGACTCGAAAGAAGTATTGGTGAGCTGGAAGTTTGGAACCATACAATACAAGTGTATCAAATACAACGTTTTAAATCTTTTTTAAAGTATAATAATGTGAAACCTAGGGACCAACGTAGAATTTGATCAAAACATAGGACCATTTGTGCAACTAACTTTTATAAAAACTATAAATTAAATACTAACCAAGTAGATTAAATATAAATATATATTTTTATCACATGCTTTTAACATTTAAAATAAAAAATACTTTTATCATGCATAGTATCATACTAATGTAAAGGTATTCAAAAAAGTAGGTTTGGGCCAGGTGCACCGACTTCAAATCTGACCCGGTGTTCAAACCGATATGAGACAAACTGGTTTGGAACCTGACCCAACCCGTAGATTTAGAATAGGTTTCTTATTTTTTTTTAAACTACCGACTTGAAACCCAAAGTTTATTAGTTTTTTATTACGAGTATAAACGACTATATATATTTTTGTAATACATTTCAATTTATATTTTTGTAATTTTTAAAAATTTAAAAAAAAATTGAAGTTCATTTTGTTTTATTTGTATTTTATTAATTAAAAAAAACTAAAAAACTGGTTTTAGCCCGACCCCCTCCACAACAGAAGGGCCAGCTTCATCCTACCGCAACCGACCCGACCCAAACCGGTTTGGGGTTCAACCCGGTGCAATTTGACAAAAAAAAACCGGACCTCTAATAAACGGGAGACAAATAAACTAACAGATATGAGCAAATTAGTGAAAAACCACCACCAAAGCTTGTCTTTCTTTGTGAGTCTTATTTTTTAAACATTGCCCCCGACACAGAAACATTAGGTGAAATGATTTGATAACAAATTAATCAAAATGAAGGTAAAAGCATAGGAGCAAAAGTATAACCTAAGAAACATATAATAAAAGTCAAAATTAACCTCTATTACAACTTCAGGTTTATGAAGGAAAACCTATTCAAAAAGTACTTGCAATACAACCAAATTTTATATCATATCAGACATATTTTGCTACCACAAAAAGCTGCTAAGCCAAAACAAAGACAAGAATTCCACACAGCTCACATCCAAGATCCACATTCAGTATTATCACCTTATGCCTGTAACAAAAAAGATGGCAAAAATTATATACACGAAGTTAAATAAACTAGAAGACAAAAAAAACTGTTAATTTTTTACTACGTGCCTTGTTAGCGATGTTATTGGAAAGCCAATCGAGACCCTCGTAAAGTCCCTCGCCCGAGGTTGCACAAGTGCTCTGGATGTACCTATGGAAAACAACCAATTACGTTATAATTATTAAAATCATAAAAGGGTGGGTTGGCTCACCAAAACAATCGTTTTGTCCATTGTTTTATAAATAAATGAAGGATAATGTATAAGTAGACCACCCAACTACTTTATAGGCCACCACCAAATATGTATCTGATTTTGTTCCGAAATCAAGCCAAAAAACAAGTTGTATAACCTTCAAAATTTATAAAAGACAAAATTGCGCCATGTTAACTTTATCTGAAAGTCAATAAATTAAAGAAAATTCGTATAACTCGGCATATTTTTGATCAATTTTGATATAAATGAAAAGGGTTGCATCATTACATATATGGGTGGCCTGTAAAATAGTTTCAATAGTTGGTCTCCTTATTATATATTATCACAATAATGAATGCGTCAAATATGATGACAAAAACAATCTGGATCTTTGAATGAAGACAATCTAGGATGCATGCATTAAAAATAGACTACGGAAGATTTTCAGCCTGTTTGATCCAGTTGAAATCAAACAAAATGAAAAATCGACCCGTTTACTGCCACCTCAATATTTTCTTCCATACAAAAACTTACCAGTGGCGCTGTCGGAGGGAATGGAGGCCAAGCTTGTCAGTGATTTCAGCAGCATTCATTGCATTTGGAAGATCTTGTTTGTTAGCAAATACAAGCAAGACTGCATCGCGAAGCTCGTCCTGTAGATAAAATTGTAAAAAGTTACAGTTCTCTAGTCACTATATAACTTCTTATATGTGTGTGTATATATCCCTACTAGGTTAAAATCCCGTGTATAACACGGGTTGAATAAATATAATGTTATATATTAAGTAAAAAATTATTTTCTAAACTCTTGTTTTACACGGGTTGAATACCCGTGGAATACAATATAATCTGTTAACTCATAAACTCGTCAAAATATGTCAGGAGATTTATTAATATAAAGATTAGTATTTTCCTTAAAAATATATTTATATTAGAAAATAGATATGTATTTAATAAGAGAGAGAAGCGGGAAAAAAATAATGAGAATGAATATGGAGACGACACGTTGCATGAAAACCTGTATTTATTATATAGTATAGATATAGATTATCAGTACTGTACATTCAACTTTCCTTTAGCAACTATGTACCAATGTCAAAAGGTGGCCATTTTGAGTTTGTTTGGGTGACACCACATATCCAATTGGGATACAAGTATACAACTAAAAAAGGTGCTTAGTAAAACTTATCAATTATAATTTAGTTTTCTTGATCAAAACAACTTATAAGTAGGCAGCATTGTAACTAGTTTAAAAACTTCTGATCCTACAACTATTTTTTTAGGATCATATGAAATTCATATTTGATACATTGGCTATTATAAAAATCAAAAGGAAACAAAAAATTAGTGGGCCAGATTGACCCGGCCCAGAGATGTTGACCCAAACCACCCACTTTGCCACCTCTAGTGTCAAGTATCAAAATTGCAAAAATTAGATTTTTCCACATAAAAAAATAAAGCCCATGTATAAACATATTTTACCAGATGAAAAGCCAAACAATTTTGATATAGTATTAAAGATTTAAAGAAGAAGATGAATGTCAACTTATTAAATCCATTCATGGAATCATCGCTTCATGCTATGTAGCTGGCCTAAGGTGTAATGTAAAAAATCATAAAAAGGTATACCTCGTTCAACATCCTATGTAACTCATCTCTTGCCTCAACAACTCTATCCCTGTCATTGCTATCAACCACAAAGATAAGACCTTGTGTGTTCTGAAAGTAGTGCCTCCATAGTGGACGAATCTGCATATTATTTTAATATAAGATTCTTAAATCTGTATTTACTTAAATGACATAATCATTTTTCAGAAAACATGGATGGGAAATTGAATGTGCAAATGTATCATGATTCATAAAATACCAATCTAAAGTCATAAACTGAAAACATTTCATACCTTGTCCTGACCCCCAACATCCCAGACAGTGAAGCTTATGTTTTTGTACTCAACAGTCTCCACATTAAACCCTGCAAAGAACCACATTAAACGCTGAACTAACACATGAAGCTGGCATGCCTCTTGATGGAATGAAAATTGCATTTTAATATTTCACTCACATAGGTCAAATTTGCTAATAGAAAGCTAAAATTTAGACAAAACTGAGATAATGAAAAATATCTAAAAATCAGAAACACTTATAAAGTCCTTCCCACAACTACAACAATTATTTTGTTTTATGACTTGTTATAGATAAAAACTGTACAACATAAGTTTATTCTTAAAATGGAATTGTCATTCAGCCTTAAATAATTCAGACTTTGGACGTACTGAAATTGAGCCCCAAATATTTTTCTTATTACATATGCATGAGTTACTTTGAAAATATCCATATAAAGGTGTTCAGTGAATTGATCAACAAGCACAGTTCTAAGCACCAACATGCATAAAAATTTGTCATTTGGAGAGAACCTCTACCCATGGTTGTAAAAATCGCTAGGCGCTAGTCGGGCGGTGGGGTGGGGCCTAGGCCTAGGCGGGATTAATCGGGGCCTAGGCGGGATTAATCGGATTGGAATTTTTATATGTAATTTTCAGTTTTTTATATATATACACACATTTTTATATGTAATTTTCAGTTTTTTATATATATACACACATTTTTATATGTAATTTTCAAAATTATATATATACACACACATTTTTTAAAGAAGCTGGAAATTACAAGAACTAAACTGAAAATTGCCGGAAATTTGCCTGAAAGTAGCCGGAATCTCGCCGGAACCTGCCTGAATCTCGCCGGAACCCTACCGGAATATCACCGGAAAAACGGGAAGTGGCCGATTTTTGGCCGACTAGGCCCGATTAGGCCCGCCTAGGCCCGATTTTGACCCAATTTTTCCGATTAGCGATTTTTAGTCCGATTTGGCCAAAATTAATCCTCCACCCGCCGCCTAGCGACTAATCGGCGCCTAGGCGCGATTTTTACGCCTCTACCATCCTGATACCCATAAAAATCTGGAATCATAAATTACCATTAGGCAGGATATGATTTCAACATATCAGTCTTAGACAGTCTAAGTACAAACTTCTGTTTCAACAGCAGAACACAATGACCACCAAAATGACTCCAGCCTTTCTAGAGGACTCTACCAAGCTTTGAGAATCAGGATCACAAGTAATTAAAACAAGAATAGATTTTTTTAAGCAATTCGTACAAAATGGTCCAGGAGGCTGATAATGAGACAGCAAAGCAACAGTCATAACAAAAAGAAATATTCCATCAAAGTTACAGAACAAAAGGTCCATTTAAGTCTCTAGGAAGCATGACGTGTAAGACAATAGAGAGATAAATCAAGGGACCACATAAAAAATGCCACATGCATTGCTAACAGATCTACAAAAAAAAGGACATACCAATGGTAGGGATTGTTGTCACGATCTCACCAAGCTTGAGCTTGTACAAAATGGTTGTCTTACCAGCTGCATCAAGACCCACCATCAAAATACGCATCTCTTTCTTGGCAAAGAGCCGGCTAAAGAGTTTGGTGAATGTTAGCCCCATTCTATTTAAGGTAAAGATCCCTACGGTCAGTAAACAATTAACATAAAATTAGCAAAAAGTATATGATATTATGATCTAACAAGAAAAACCATATTACAAACAAAAAACTAACATAACCTTGTCAAAAGTAAATCTAAACCTAACAAAATTCAAGACTTATACAAAATCAGCACAGTTGCAGAAATCAATTGTAGATCACATACAAAAACACATTTGTTAGCTATATTTATATTCAAGTTACATAGATTACCACATTAACAATCATGTACATGCAGTAGTAGAATTCAACATTTAAGAGCACAAAATATTTCCCTAAAATGTACATCATCATCGTAACTATAAACAAATCTCTTCATCTCAAGCTCAGTTAAGTCGATTTTCAAATCAACTAGCCATAATCGATCGGATCTGAATTAACCTACCTTCCGAACATAAAACCAACATTCCATCCCCCAAAGTGATTAAACCTAATTTGAACGAAATGATAACTTACACGGTAGATCCACCTAGATCAGAATCTTAACAAACACAAATCTAAAAATTAAGAAGTAAATTTGCACAGATATAACCTAATTCGCACAGAGACGGCAACAATCTAGAAATGAAAATTGTACGAAATTGTAAATAGTAATCAAAACTAGAAGATTCGATACAAATCTGTCAATTTCATATGAATTGCAAACTTGTAGACGAATTTGTAAAACCGATTAGCAAAATAAGTCAATCACCAGAGATCTGATTGCGAATGAACATAAAATTGACACTACATACCTTCTAATTGTGAGTATAATCGACAAAATCGAACGGAAATTGAAATGAAGATTCGATTTACCTGAGAGAAAGCTCTAGGAGAGGGGGATCGATCGAGAAGCGAACGAGAACGAGAGAAAAGGGGGATTTTAGAATATGGGGGCGAGATACGTCAACGGAGATGGGGTTAAATAAATGAAGAGAAAAAGAATTAAAAAAAAAAGGACAACTAGATACATTATTTTTTACCAAAACCCGAATATCGAACCGACTCGAATTAATATAAACTTGATTAACATGAAAATCGAACAGCCCGAACCAGAAGATAGTATTCGGTTCAATAATTGGGTTAAAAAAAGGTTAATCAGGTTAACCGAGTAATAATAAAAAGTTATTTTTATTATTAATATTTATTTGTAATTTTAACTCAATATACATCTAATCATTTTTAATACTTTTTTTAATATATGATTGGAAACAAACGGACGGATGGACATGAATGTGGTAATTTGAAGAGTGAAGACTGTTTAAAAGTTTATTGATTAATATGATTTGACGTTTTCATTTTAGTTTATACGATTGATTGATTATGTGTGTTTACTGCATGAGTTTAAACGAAAGATCATATTGGAAGTGTTTTTATTTGACATTTTGTGCTTATCTATACTATATAATAAATAAAAGTTTTAGGAGGACACTTGTCATTCACACATACATCCTTAAATTAATTACACATTTTTTATAATTTTTTTATAATTTTTGTTTCCCGTCTTTATCTCCTATTAAATAATAATGATTTCTATAATTACTTTTATAAAACGTTTTTTATTTAAAAAAAAATAGGTTTTTCATAAAACATTGTTTTTAATTTGAAAACTTCTTCATTCTTTTTATAAAACATTTTTAGAATTTACAAATCTTCATAAAAACATATGTTCTATAAGAAGTATTTATTTAACCCATGTAATACATGGGTTTTAACCTAGTTATTTAATAAACATCGTGTTAAATTAAACTGTAAAGTATACATTGCAACTTGTACTTAGAAACCTGAATACCGATTAACCTGACCTAAATAAAACCGAAACCGAATAACCCGATCTTTATTTGGGTCAGTAAACGGGTAGAAATCATATAACAAAAAACCGAATAGCCCGACCCGAATATCCTGAAACCCGGTTAAAAAAACCCGAACAACACCCCTTCGTCATATTTGAACTTGAAGTTTTAGAAACGTCATAATATTTTTCTCCTTGTATTTCACATATATGAAAATGTGCAATTATTATTTAATTATTATATCTAGCATTTAAAAACAATAGTAGTGATGCAAGAGTTTGTACGGCTCTCTTCATGCCACAATGCACAGGCGAGGTCGCGAGGTTACGGGTTTGATACTTGACAGCTCCACTTTCTTTTTCGCTTACCTCTCCTCCCCCTTTATTCCATTTGTGATTAACCATCCCATGTCATTCGAATAAGAAAGTTTCCCCTTCTTTTCCCCTTCTTAAGAGTCATTTCAACCTTTTTTTTAACGAATTTAATGTCTGGGTATCTTAAGGGTCTATTTGAACGGCTCATTTTTTAAATAATTGAATGTTTAATCTATAAATACATGTTAGTTTTATGAATTTTCTGTTATGATTGTGAAATGTGTCATCTTAAATTAAAATTTTATGAAAAATCTATTTTAAAATGTGTTTGTATATGATACAATGTACTGGACTATATGGTACACTGTACCACGTACCGAATTGGCGTTCCGAATGAACCTACCCCCACTCGTACCGAATTTTAGAAAGGCATGTACCCCATACCAGTTTTCGTCCCGCGTACCGCGATCCATGTCAGAAGCACGAATTAGTTCTTTAATCGTATGTGTTCGGAACACATTTCTCCTTTCGGGCCTGTTTATTGTTATCTGCAGAACACAAAAAGGGAAAGTCAATAAATATGAAAGGTCAACATATTAGAGATTGATGTTTTCTCTAAGATTCACCGACCGTTAAATACATAACCAATTATAAGTAGAGAATTGCGATACCCACATAAACACATGTACCCATGGCTTTAAATGTGATGCACGTGACAGTTATGTAACCACATAACCGCCACTCTTTCTCTCTCCCACTAATACTATATCTACATAGCAGCTTGGTTCGGTGGAACGATGATGTACCCATGGGTTCGGTGGAACGATGATGTTGGTTCAGGGAGACCTCGAGGGATTGCAACTTGGTTCAGATAGTTTCCACTTTCCAATATCGTGTGTATCCACTTGAAATAGGGCTCGTGTCTCGCCAACGGTTCGTACACGTGTTAGAGGAACTCGGCTTTGAATTAGTTTTGAGCGTCCATACCAAGTGTTGTGTACCAATTTGTGAATTAGGAAGATTAGAAGAATTAGGGAGACAAATTGGCTCAAAACATATTAGCACTCATGTCAAACTTGTAAGATAAACGTACCCTTACAAATACACTAAGTACCGATCCACTACTTCAAGTACTAATGAGTAATTACCCATTGTTATTCAAAATACTCGCATTAAATAAACTAATCATAAATAAATAAAACGAAAGTAGCATGAATCAGAAACCTAATTTTTTTATTATTTATCTTGACACATGGCATCAATTGGTTGGATAAAGATAAAATATATTTTTAATCTCTTTTATCATTTTTATATTTAAAATAAACAATTTATTTGTTTTGAAATAAATCAATTACTTTTAATATTTCTAATATTTTAATATATCAAAATTAAACATAAGTTATATATATTTAATAAAAAACTAGGTTAAAATCCCGTGTATTACACGGGTTAAATAAATAAAATGTTATATATTTAGTAATAAAAATTTTATATTTTTAAAAACCCGTGTAATACACAGGTTGAATAAACTAGTATATTATATCGGTTGAATAAAATATAATGTAATTTGTTAACAAACACATTTGTCAAAATATGTTTTAAATAAATGCAATTTATCGTGACAGTTATAAGGTCTGTTAAGTTAGTTTAAAAAAAAAAATTCAACTGAGTATTAATTTTTTTATTTAATTGATAAATGTTAGTTCATATTAAGTTCATTTGATTGATGATATAATAACTGTTTATAATTAAATAATAACTATCCGTAATTAGATTTATTAATATAAAAATTATTATTTAATAGGAGAGAGAAATAGAAAATCTAATATTTAATAGGAGAGAGAGGCGGGAAAATAAAGGTGAGGATTAACAGAGAGTGACACGTGTCCTGAAGAGATTTTCATTTATTAGAGTAGTAAGATAAGATTGGTTTACGTTGGGTTGCTATTTGTTAATGGGTGTAAATAATTAGGTTTAGTTGGATCGTGTAAATCGGAAGAAAAAGAAATTAACTTTTTAATAGATAGTTGTAACGAAACAAAATCCGGGTTTCGTTTTCAAATAAATAAATATTTAATAAATATTATGGTGAAAATAATATTTATAAAATAAGTTGAAACAAGTGTGTTTCAAGTTAGTAATGAGGTTATACTAGTTTTTAACTAGTTTTGGAATGAAGTGGGTGAAATGGAAGTTGAGGGGCTAAACTTGTAAATATGGCAAATCTGTCATATTTGACTTATTGAAGTCAAAATTGGCATTTGTATTGTTGAAAGGGTCGTTCATTCCAAGAGGTGAAAAAGGGAGAAATCGAATTTGAAGCAAAACGTGCATTTGGAGCTTGATTTGTGGGGGTTTTGGCTTGCACATCACTCTCCTAACATCAAGTAAGTGATTTCCTTCCCTTGATTTCATTTTGAATGTGATGTTTGGTGGGTTTTGAAGAAATCCGAAATTTGGTGGGTTTTAATAGATTGGGTTTGTTATTTAAAAACGAGTTATGATGTAGTTTCTTGTCAGTTTACCTGTCACTTTATTATAATCGTCTTTCTTATCTATAATATATAATAAATAAAGGTTTTGGTTTGTTACTTGTCACTCTTTCATGCATCCTCAAGTTTTTTCCCCCGCCTCTCTCTCATATTAATGATACAAATTTCTTTAATTGTTTTTATATAGTTTTTTGTTTCCTGCCCCTCTCTCTCCTATTAAATAATAACGACTTCTATAATTTTTTTATAAAACGTTTTTCATTAATATGTTATATGTAAATCTTTATTACTAAGCATATATAACATTGCATTTATTTAACACGTGTAATACACCGGGTTTCTAAAGTTTAATATGAATTAACATTTATCAGTTACGTAAAAAAAATTAATATACAACTAAAAAATGTTTTAAAAATTAACTTAACACAATTTATAACTGTCACGTAAAATTTTATTCAACTCGTGTAATACACGAGTTTTTAAAAAACATAATTTTTTTATTACTAAGAATATAAAATTATATTTATTTAGTCCGTGTAATACACGAGATTCTAACATAGTCATCGTATATAAGAATGTATAACACGTCTAAAAAAATATATTTAAATATTGAAATATAATTTTTTATATTAGTTAACCTATAATGATATGAAAAACATTCTCTAAATCATATTACATAGTTCAAAATGATAAAATTTTAAATTACTGGTGACAATATTATTATATACAATGACACCTAATAGTTTACATGTTTCACCTTCATTCAACAAAAGCGCCCAACTTGACCCGCTGTTTGATTCGACGATGGTGAGCACCTTCCAACATGTACGGATAGCTATAATCATGTTCCTAATGATTTACTTTTTGCAATATTTGAGTCCACGAATCGATACAACGCATCTTCTGATGATAAATGTTAATTGATCATTGTTGAACGATCATCGTTTGATTCCGAGATCATTGCCTGAAAGTGTACGGATTAAGATCAATTTAGTTAATCGAATGATCGCCGTTTGATTCCGAGATCATTGCCTAAAAGTGTACGGATTAAGATCAATTTAGTTAACCAAACGATCACCGTTGATCATTGCTTAAAAGTGTACGGATTAAGATCAATTTAGTTAACCGAACTATCACCGTTTGATTCTGAGATCATTGCCTAATAGTGTAAGGATTAAGATCAATTTGGTTAACCCAACGATCACTGTTTGATTATCGCATGTCCGCATGTTGTATTCAACCAACTGATTAATCACTGTGTACTATCACTGAGATAGAGAGTTGAATAAACCGAATGTTCATTTTCAATCGGATCAGTTTACCATGGAGTATGATTAGTTCGATTTATTTATTTTTGAGTTATATACTTTATTCATCTGCATTATATCTTTAGGTAGTGTGTAGAAGTGTTACAAAATAATTCTTACATTTCTTTTTTGGAGTAATGTGTCTATGGAAGTTGCAACTTAGATACCTGAGCTTTGAAGGAGTGGATCTAACTCTTGATTGAAATATTCAGAAAACTAGCTAGCTTTAAACAGAAAACCTCATTTATGCCTATTATATCAATCTTTACAGTTGTGATCTGTCCTTAAATTTGCTCATGCACCCAGATCTCTGTCTTCATTTCACTTGAAGGGAACAAAACTGGCTTTACTTGCATCATTTATATATGTTTAGGGGATGTTTGGATTGCTTATTGAAACTGTTTATCTGCTTATTATGTTTTGATACAACAATAAGCTGTCTTGAAGGTGATTGGGATTGCTTATTCAAGCTTATCTAATTATTAATGGTGTGTTGCTTATTTCAACTAATTTTTTTCAAAAGCAATAAGCAGATCAACAGTTTTAGTTAGCAATATGATTCTGTCAGCATAGATTAGAAAGCCCCTACTGGTGTGATGTGCAACCCAACCGTACAATGTAACTTTGTATTGCACAAAAGTAACTAAGCATAAGCAGCATAACAATGAAAATATGGTGAAAACAAAGACAACATTTTTGTAGTGTATACACTGACACAATAAGAATCAAGAATCCCTATAATACAACCAGTCCCGTATTGTAATATTACCTATATATACTCACCTTCAAGCGCTTGTATAATGTGAAAAGGGGCCAGCTACTAGACCGACCTCACTAATTGATGCACCAAATCATATAGGTTTTTTTTTACATAAATACCAACCTACTTCCACTACTGTCCTGTTTTGGCCATTTACTTCTTTTCACACATTGGAGTCACTAAAAGATGGTCTTTTGTCTTGTTTGGGTCATCATGCGGACCTTTTGTACCACTTGGGTCATTGTTCACAATGACCCAAATGGTAAATTATTAAAATACCCAATAACATGGACAAAATATCCTTCTTCTAATGACTCAAATATGTAGAAGAAGAAGTACAATGGCTAAAACAAAACAAAACTGAAACTACATTGGTATTTTATGCAAGAAAAACCGATCACATTTAGGCTATGCTGCACATCCAGTTTCATCAGGATCCCAGCTGCTAGATGGTGTGCCTTGCTGCAAACAATCAATTTCTGGGATAGTGGGAGCATATAATTCCCCAAAAGCTTGCCAGCAAAACGGGTCATACATGTGGTAGCCTTTAGGCTTAGGTTGTAGTTCAATGTCAGTAAACCTTACATCCATACAAGGTTTGCTGTCACTACAGGAGACATGCACTGGTTTAACTGTATATGTTCCTTTTATATTTTCATAGGCAATGTTTGAGAGAGCCACTGCAGACGTGTGGTTCGTGCAACTGCTGTGGTCGCAGTAGTATTGATCAATCATGATTGGATATTCGACTTCAGAAACTTGAATGTTTGAGAATAATACTCCTTGCACTGACCCTGACCCTCCCTGCACAAAAAAAATATTTTGAGATCCTTAACTTGTTTGCTAAATTATAATTTTTTAATATTAATTTCTTCTGTACAGTCTAGGAGGTGTTTACAATTGCTTAATAAAACTGCTTGTCTGCTTATTGGGATCTCATACATCAATAAGCTGTTTTGAGGGTGTTTGGAGCTACTTATCCAAACTGCTTTGATGTTACTTATTCCAAACGAATGATAATCAGATAAACCATTATAATAAGCAATCCCTAACACCCCCTTAGTGATCATTATTACGTCATCCAAATATGTTTTCACTGATTTTGTATATAGGAATGTTTGGAGAACTTGAGTTATATCTTAATTGTATTAGAGGCTGTTTGGCAAGTGCTGAACCATTAAAAGGTCTGAATGGTTCAGCGTGGTTTTTGAGCTGAACCATTAAGAGGCCGGATGAACCATTAAGAGGTGGGCTTTTAGCAAAACAAACATCCCATACCTCTGACCGATTCAGAGGTTGCCTATTAATGGAATCATTAAGAGGTTATCAAACAGCCCCTTAGACTAAAACTCCTAAAATCGTCATTTGGAACAACTGTTACACTGCTTGCTTCTATGAAAGCTATAGAAACATTTTATAGTCAAATTTTTTGTTTTTGTTTCTATGACAAAATTTTCTTTGAGTAATTTGAAATGTTACTGCTAGCTTCATGTAATATTACTATTTGAGTTTAACAGTAACCAGTACTTGCTATTGCTAATTTGTACCTGCCAAGTCTTGATCCTAACACCATTCATTGTGTTATGCATATTAATGTCCCTAACAGTGATGTTGGAAACACATGCAGTTGTGCCATCTTTTCCTAAACTTCCAATGCTTATTCCATGCCCGGGCCCACAATTTACATCGTGCACAAATACGTTTGTGCATCCCGTTTGTATCGATATGCAGTCATCACCTACACAAAACATTAAACGCTATTAGGAAAAAGGTCAAGTGTAGTTCCTATGAAGTCACCTTATAAGTTGAATCATGGTTCATGTTTACAGTAGTAAATTGATTTACTTGTGTATGTGTGTGCACACTTTTGGGATAAGGTGATAGACGGTCAAGCATGTGCCAAGATATATTTGCTCTGTCTCTTGTATGTGTGGGGTTCATACATTTTTAGATTAGTTTTTTGTTTCTATGTAAGCATTATTTCTCACATTTTTTTAAGTGTTGGTGGATAATGGGCAAGTAAGAATGGGTGGTTGCCATGAATTTGGATACACTAGGGAAGGCTTCAAGGATGTGGTTTTGTGAAGAGCATAAGATAAGGTTATCTCATGATATATCTTTTTTTCTCCAACTATAACTAAATTCATTTTAATTTTCAAAATTGGGGAGAATTTGAGGAAATTGGGCAAACAAGATTTTACACTTTAACAACAGAATTATTACCGATTTTAGTAATCAAGTTGCATTTTGTTACTGGTTGTTCAAGGCCTAGCATGCCATTTTTTTGCTGATTTTTTAAAAACTGATAAATGTAACATTTTATTTGCCATTCTATATGTATATGTTAGGTGACTTGAGATCTAACACTTATCAGTTATTTTAAAATATAATTATAAAAATAAATTTATCTTTCACATTTTTTTAAACATAAGCATTTTTTTGCTTGTGTGAGATATGTGATGTGGCGGCCAGCATGGCACCGACTAGTGTCATGTCGTTAGTAATTTATATATGAGTTAGTTGAAATTAAGTTGGTTGCTAAAGTCGATAATAAGTCGTAATATAATTTCTATTACGTATATAGTTTTCATTCTACGTGTAGCTTAAAGTTTGCTGTTGAAATTGTAAAAAATATAGAGTTTGTTTCTATTGTATGCAATTTACTCAAGGAAGTATGAGTAGTTTAGTAATTAAACTTAGTAAAGTAAAATTATTTACCACAGGCAAGACCTGTGGTATGGATCAACACATTCTTGGAGTTCTGCAAGTGAATTCCATCAGTATTGGGGCTGTCACCGGGAGACGAAACGCTAAAACTGTACACTAGAACTCCGTCACAGTTGTCAAACTTGAGGTGGCACTGAGGACTGTTTTGTATTGTTATGCCTGTTACTGTCACATTAAAACTCCCATAAAACCTCAGCGCCTGTATACAACAGAGTAGGTGCCATGTCACAAAGTGCATCATTAAAGAGTATATTTATGAACTATTATCATCTATTTCACAAGGGATCCTTACAGTTGGCTTTGTACTAGGCATTTTCCCTCCCAGTGAGCTGCTTACCTGTTACAACCAATTTTTGTTAAAGAACAAATTTAGAAAAAAACAATCAAGAGAATAATTAATTTTAGTTATATTTATATGTTATATTTGTATCAGGTAAGTTGTATTTACCTCTGTAGCCATGGAATACCCAAAATTATTTTGGGTATCTTAAAAAAAATGATTTGAAATGTACAAACATGATCCGGTTTTATTTGTAAGATAATTTTTGTCGAGTGTCTACTTTATTTTCACGTATTAAATTTATCGTCTTAAAAAAGTGGGTTTAACATAACATAAAGTGGATATGCGAAATTTGTTGTAATTTCTCAATAATATGAAAAAACAATTAGGGCAATATGAAAACAAGATTAAAGAGTGGAATGGATTTAACTTACTTGTGGATTTTGTGTAACCGTGTTATTGTCTAATGAGATAATTAGTTGTTCTTCATTGTCAATAGGATCATCAAGCACAGAATTTGTCCACCAAACTGAACCACTTCCATCAATGGTGCCTTTTCCTTTGATTGTGAGTCCTACAAGTTTTGTAAATTCAAGCCATTGTAGGAGACCTTTTCCCCATGCTTTTGCATTTGTTGGAGCTTTGATTGTACCATCAAGCTGCAATATAGTTTATGCATTTCTTACTACTATTAGTATTATTATTATTACTATTTTTGATGAATATATTGATGGACTGTATCCTAAATTGATCTCATTAATAGTAAATGAGTCGAATCTGACACTTTTGTTTTAATAAACGATATGATTGCATGATTTACCTGAAATAGAATGTTTCTTTGACAATATGGACCGGAGAAAGAAATGGGTCCCACGAGGAACTCGTAACCCGATGGCACGATCATCGTTGATGCTTCCACTTTACAAGCATCCGCCCATGCCGCTTGAAACGCCTGCGTTGTACACACGTCTCCGATGAGGTTAGTTTTAAAACCAAAATGTATTATGTATAGTTATATTACCTAATTTAGAATTATAGCAGTTTCCAAATGTTAACTGTTTTTGCTTATTCTTTTCATTTGTGGTTAAATTATGAGAACACCTATTTGTCATACAGTTGGTAGTTTGCATTTGACAGCATTCAGTTCTAGTAGGGAATCTAGACCAGAAAACTGCCGTATGAGAGTCTTGTGAGTGGTCCCATCTAATTTTGTTCTATTTCATCATCCAATTCTTGTTATCTTTTTCTATGATTTAACTTCTTCCATTCCTTTATTCTATATTTTATACTCCCTTTAATAAAGAAAACATACAACAGTGAAGTGAACTGCACCTGTCTTCTTCTAGAAACAACACAACTTGAGTAGAAAATCAACCACATGTAATTCTTGTGGCAAATGGATGTTGTTATGTAAAATGTTTTAAAACCGGACCGAGTTGAAACTCGAAAGTCACCAAAGTTAATTTTTTAATGCTTACAACCTCTTAAGCTGTCTTGTAATCATAATGATACATTAAATATTTATAGAATCAATTAAAAAGGTACGCAAATGTGTTTACGGGCCAAACCCACAAGACGCAACCCGTACTAAAAATTGACCCAATCCAACCCAAACTTGTCTAAACCCATTATCCAAGCAGCGTGTCACCCACGCACCTTGGCAAATTTAGTGATGATTTTTTTTTAACAAGGTTAAAAATCATCTCAATTAGTGCAAATATCGATACCCTAAGTTTTATACACGCATTGCATGTTGAGACTTCATCTTTTACCTCCCTTTCCCACTTTTCTTTGCAGGTCCTGTTTTCATTTATACTTAGTGTCATGAAAACAGGACCCATTGACTTCAAGCCTAAACTCTTTAAGAAGCATGTTCTGATCTTCTAAGCATGAATGCTAAACATTCTATGTAGATTTTATGTTAAAAAATGAGTAACAAGATTATAAACAAAAATATATATACATATAGCTTACCGCTGTATCATCAGAAGCACCGTCCCCTTTAGCTCCATAGTCAAGGACATTAAATTTTGAACCTTTTTGTGGAGGAGCTTGCGGTTCTTCTGGGTTTGGAAGTGGATGTTTCTGTTTCTGTTTTGATTTTGATTTCGACTTTTCAACAATGACGTCGTGTCCATGATTATTTCCTTTCTTCTTGTACAAAGAAGTTAAAGTACCTCTGCTATGCCTCCAATGCTTACCCCTTCTACCATTGCAAGTTTCAAAGCTTGAAGCCCATACAAAAATTGCAATCACAAATGCAAATGTAAGTTTCTTGAAACTAAAACCACCCATGTTGTTGCCTGGCTAGTGTGTGTGGGTGTGTGTGATTGGTGGATTTTAGATGTCCAAAATGATGAGTTTGTTTGGTGTTTATATAGGCAGAGGACTTCGAGAGTAATGTAGGTCTGCAAAGCAAGAGATGTTTGATAGCGCCTGACATTCTATTTTTTATTCTCAACCTTTTTCATATTACTTGTTTCTTTTCTGTGAATTATAGTTGGGTTTTTATTTTGAACATATGGTCCCATTAATTGGCTTCACTTGGCCAAATGGCAATATGTTATTGCAGGTTACTTGCCCAATTGCTCAAGTAAATTTGCCATGTGATCTCCCTTTTTCTCCAAGCATTTAGGTGATAGCTGTTGCTTCATGACCTCTTCTTTAACAAGTAAGTTAATATAGTTAAAAGAATTTGTATATAGGTTCATTTGGATCAACACAACTGGTCAAAATTGGTATTCATTAAACTTGTTAACTTAAAACGGGTCCAAATAGGCTAAGGGTATGTGTAGTGGGAGCGTGGAAGAGTTGGGGGGGGGGCACCTGACCCTTTCATGGGCGTGGAACACCGCTCCCGTGGGCGTGAAAAGGGGTGTGGGTAGAATCACGGGGGAAGGGCTAACCACACTAAGTTCCATCCAATCACAAGCATACACCTCATCATTCCTTTTTCTTTTTAATTAAATATTAAGTTTAAGATTTAATTATTTAAATTAAATGTGGGGCGTGAAACCACTACGCACCTTAGTGATTCTGGGCAGTAATTGCCCCTATGCTGATGTGGCGCTGACGTGGGGGGGGGGGGGCGTGAAACCACTACGGATGGTCTAACACCACCTATGAACATTGTCGGTCCTAACTTCCTAATAAACGAACTGAAATGAACCTTGATACTCAGACAACTTTTTTAAGGGGTCAAACTATAAGAAAACAATGAGTTAGATACCGTTATTGTTTATTAATAAAAAATTTAGACGGCCTGAGGGTCACAAGTTCCCAGACCCCTCTAGTTCCAGCGGATGCTGGTGTTTTTCGGTAGATGACAGAAAATAGAAAATAAAAAGGAAGTATTAATTTAAAGAACATACAAAAAAAACTTTGATGGTTTTATTAACGGGCCACATGAAATGATTCATGTGTAATTAACGAAAAGAGACAGACACTAAGTACGCAACAAAAGATTATGCATGACCCCACAGATATATCTTGCAGTCTCTCTCTCATATGCATCGAGAAGTCCAAGTGTAAATCAACTAACAGATTAATTTAGGTTTAAGTGGGAATAGAATAATTAATTATAAACGATTAAGATATAATAAACCACGTAGGTCCCCATGAATATGCCTTCTCGTTAATTTGGTATATCTTAATTAACTATTGGTATTTTTGTTCTTTGTTATTTGTTGCATTCTGAATTTATTTATCGTTAATAAACTGTATTTAATTTCAAATATGTTAGTTTAGTAATTAGTAGAAAAACAATAAAAAGGATGGCGCGACAAGCGGACAAGCCACTTAATCATTTAGCTACTTGGTAATTATATGTTGTTGAATGAGCTAGTTCGTAATTATATATCTTTTAAAGAGCCGGTTCGGTAATTTGGTGATAGGTTTTATCATCATAAAAAACGTTATGTAAAACAAGGAAAATGGTTTGATTAGGGATGGCAAATAAAACTCGAGTCCGGCGGTTATACCAGAAACCCGAAACATACGGGACGGGTATAAGACAGGGTATTTATGTTTACTAAATATTGTAATGTTTTTTTATTTATGTTTTATGTTTATTAAATATTGTAATGAGTTATTTTTATAAAATAGTTAAATCCTTAATTATTTAATTAAAATAATTACTTGAAAAACAAATAATTAAAAACCCACTCACACTCACTAGACATACCCTTCTCAAGTGAGGAGCTAGTGAGTGAGTGAGCGAGCTAAGTGAGGTGACATCTACGTTAGAGTCACTTTTTGCTCACACTCACTATGTATACCTCTCGCCCTAAGTGACAGTTTAACCCAATGACATTCGTAACTTTCAATTTGGTTTGTAAAGGGCAATCCCAGTAGTTCGATTTACGCTTAATTTCCTCTCAATTTCGCTTGTAAGTTTCCTCATTTCATTTATAATCATCATTGTATGCGAAATTGATGGAAATCAAGTGTAAATATTTGATGATTATGTCACTGAGATTGCCTTCGAGAACGAAAGTAAAAGTTATGAGTGTCACTGGTCAAAAATATCAGTATGGATTATTAGCAACCAATGATTAATAGTTTGGGTTATTAAAATAACATTTGCCTTTTTTTTAAACTATAAAAACCCATATTACATGTATTTGTTGCAATGCCACCTTTTTATGTCGATTTAGAATACTTTAGGTGCTCTTTTTTATTACACATAGATTCAATACATTATAAAAAGAAGAGTAAACTTTGTTTATTTGGTTTGACCTGTTTAACCCTTTTAGTCCAAAAAAGAAATCTTTTAACATATCAACCCCCGATGTTGTATTTTTATAACCATTTCAGTCCATGACACTAACGCCTTTAATTTTTCTGTTAAGCATAGGAGCATTTTAGTCATTTTATTTCTAAATAAACTAGTTAATTTTTTAAGTTCAATAAAAACTTTTATTAGATTTTTTCATAAAAAAATTTCTACTTTTTTTAAAAACATTTTTTTTACTTTTAAAAATTATTTTTTTAGTTCTTTTTTCCGTAAAAACGTCCTTTTTGAATCTTTTTAAAAACGTTTTTTGATAAAAAAAAATTAAAACTTTTTTCATAAAAAGCGATTTAAAAATATTTTTTTAGCTTTTTATAAAATATTTTTTTAACTATTTTAGAAACGTTTTTTTTTTTACTTTTTTGAATGAACTAGTTTTAAAAATAGTGAACTATTTAAAAAATACGTTTTTAAAAAAGTTAAAAAAACATTTTACGAATAAGCTAAAAAACGTTTTTATAAAAAAACTAAAAAATGTTTTTAAAAACGTTTTTTTATGAAAAAAAGTTTTAAAAAAATATTTTTTAGAAAAGTGAAAAAACGTTTTTAAAAAGATTCAAAAATGCCTTTTTTAAAAAAGTAAAAAAAAAACGTTTTTAAAATAGTTAAAAAAACTTTTTACGAAAAAAGAAAAAAACCTTTTTATAAAAAAAACTAAAAAATGTTTTTAAAAACGTTTTTTATAAAAAAGTTAAAAAAGTGTTTTTTAGAAAAGTGAAAAAACGTTTTTAAAAAGATTCAAAAAAGACGTTTTTATGAAAAAAAAAAAAAAAAATGATTTTAAAAAATAAAAAAAACGTTTTCAAAAAAAGTAGAAAAAAAGTTTTATGAAAAAGCCTAAATTTTTTTTATTGAACTGAAAAGATTAACTAGTTTACTTAAAAATAAAATAACTAAAATGCCCCTATACTTAACAGAAAAGTTAACAGAGTTAGTGTCATGGACTGAAATGGTTACAAAAATACAACTTCATGGGCTGATATGTTAAATGATTCTTTTTTGAACTAAAATGGTTAAACAGGACAAAACACAGGAGCCAAAAAACGAAGTTTGCTCTAAAAAGAATGATTTTAGTTTGGTACATGCAATTACAGTTGGTAGGGTCCTTGTCTTCATCTCTAAAAGTTAGAGATTTTTCTATTTTGTATCTCCATTAGAATTTTCATCTTCATCTTTAGTTTTAAAATTTAGAGTTTTATTAATAAGAATTCTCTAAATATAGAGCTTCACTATTATCATCTCCATAAATGTTAGTGAGTATCTAAGAAAGAGGAAAAAATAACAAAATAAGTGTTCTGAATAAGATAAAGATAGAGAGGGAGATGTGATAGGTTAAACAAAATTTAAAGCTAAATTTAGGTAAATGTGAAATTTAGTTATATCGTAGACACAGAGATGAAACTCTATTGTGAATGCTTTAATACACTACAAACCAAATGGCTTTTACAGACAGTCAGATCCCTAAAATAGATGGGATCCATCAATATTGGTTTGTATATTTTAATACATTTAACCTTTTAATATTTAAGTTGGTTAATTAGAATCATATGAACCAAACCAATTGATTATTCTTTTAATATATGAATGAAACAAATAAAATAATTTAAGGGGATTTATTGTTAGTAATAATTTAGAGAGAAACCATTTGTGTAGAAAGACAATGAAGGACACGTGAGTGGGTAGGACCGTGTATAATAATTAGTTGCCAAAACCAAACACAGAAAGATGAGATAAGAGCCCTTCAATTTGGGATCACATGCATTCACGGGCTATACAGTTGAACCCCTTTCTATATCCCTATCACGCTTTGTTAGTTAGCAACACCCTATCATTCCAGCCTTAGCCTCTCACACATTATCATTCCATATTAAACTAGACCTACTTTTGTGCAGATAGTTTATGAGCCTATGTGTATGACCATTCAACCCACTAGCTAAGGGGGAGACACTGATCGACTAGTGCCTTTCTCACAAACTTACGAAACCGTGGTAAAAAAAACTGTCGGCGTTCATTTTCTTTTAGAGCATTCATAACCGGTTTGGTATAAGTTTGTGAGTGAGTTTTGTATATTTTAATAAGTGGTTGTGAGTGGAGGAGAGAGAAAATGTATAATTTTTTTTTATATATTTGTGAAAATACTGTTCATCTGTATAAGTTTTTTAATATTTTTTGAAAGTGGTTGTGAGTGGAGGAGAGAGAATAGAGAATGATAAATGTATAAAAAAGTATTATTTAATTGAAAAAGAGAGATAAAATGTACAATATGTGGTGACTTTTAGTGTAATTATAAGGATAAAAATAAGGAATATAAGGAACCGGCTGTGGAATGCTCTTAGTTACGTATTCGAATAGCGTGTTGTATGAATATTGTTGATTGGATCTTAGGTATCAACCATTTGTGTTTGTAATTGATGAAGCAATTTTGATGTTAGTAATTCATTACTTCATATTTACATATCAGGATTAACGTTATTTTTAAAGTTAACTGATTTAAGTATATCAAACTTTGACACGCATTGTTAACAAACAAACTTTACATTATCATCAACGTCAAAACATATATTCCGTCATAATAAGATCTCAAACAACTCAACCACAATTCTTGGCGTGCGCTTTTTGAAACTCGAGTATCAATTTTTGGTTCTTTGTTGCATTGGTGGTCCGGCTAATGATAAAGTCTAATGTAACACCTAGGAGTCAGCACGTCGTGAGGAGCATCAATTCGAGAATCTAGAATAGTGGTTAAGTTTCAGGATTCCGTACAAAGATTTATTTAAGGTTGTAAGCTAGTGTCGGGAGCACACGTGCGTACTTATACGCTTTATTTAAGGTGAGTTCTAAGATTTTTGCCCTAGGTTTGAATGTTTTGGGCTGGAATGCTTGTTCTGAGTTTGTTAATGCATAATTCCATTAGTAACCACCTTTAGCGACAGATTGTCGACGGAATTGATCTCCGTGATACTTGTTTGTTTGTTTACTAGTGACATCCCAACTAAGCTCAAACTGTTCGCAACTGCTTTTTGTCATATCCACCTCGTGTTAGAAGATTAAACAAAAAATAACCCATAGGTATTGGTTTGCGAGTGTGAATCGATATAGACATGTCATAATAAATTATGAATCGATTCACATTCGCAAACTAAAACCTATGGGTTATTTTTTGTTTAATCTTCTGACACGAGGTGGATATGGATATATTTTAATTCACTTTTAATTATAAACATGTCATAATAAATTATCTTGAAAAAAAACCAGAACCTTTTAAGGGGCTACAATTTGAATAAAATTAATGCAAAAGAAAGAGGATTATTGGATTTTAATAATCACATATTTTACCAACTGGCCAATAATAATCTCAACTGAGGATATTCTTACCACCGGTCCCTACTTTCAAACTATTTTTTTACATTGGACCCCCCGTTAAAAAACCTTAACGCCGTTAGTGTTTATTTGAAGTGGACATCTACAAACCGTCGGAAAGTCGAGCCAAGCTAGCAGTGGTCTCGTGTTGGCTTTTGAAATTAGCCTTGGTGGTGTTTAACTAGTCTCGTGGGTCCGGAAAGTCCAAACAGAGACAACGATGGTGTTTAACGAGACCAGTTAAACACCATCAGAGCCAATTTCAAAAGCCAACACGAGACCACTGCTAGCTTGGCTCGACTTTCCGACGGTTTGCAGATGTCCACATCATATAAACTCTAACGGCGTTAAGTTTTTTTAACGGGGGGTCCAATGTAAAAAAATAGTTTGAAAGTAGGGACCATTGATAAAAATATTCTCAGTTGGGATTATTATTGGTCAATTGATAAAATGTGAGATTATTAAAATCCAATAATCCAAAGAAAAATGAAACTAAAACTTATAATAAAAAATTTAAACGGACACGATTATAATGAATATATTTTAATTCAAGTTGTATATATATTACAAAAATCCGATCATCATCATCATCATAATACACACAATAACAAGCTTCAATAAATTTGTTACGTTTTTTTTTTTTTTGAAAGGCGAATTTCATTCACAAGGCACACCCGTAAAACAGGGCGACCAAAAACAAACTACAAACAGGCACTACACAACATTAAATTTACACCAATCCAACCAACTAATGGACTTGAACTTCGATCTATTTCTAAGCCATAAAAAACCTAAAGACTTGATATTGTGAATAAGCTCTTCTATACTCACCGGCTTTTGATCGAACCGTTTCTCATTCCTGGCTCTCCAAACACACCAACACGCGACTATGACAATACCATGAAAAATCTCTTTAACTCGCTCCCCGACCCCAATGTGCATATGGAGCTCCAGAATATCGCGTATATCAAAAGCGTAAATAGGAGGGACTCGGCACCAAGTACTGATATGCTGCCATATAACGGAAACGACCGAGCACGAAGAAAAAAGATGGATGGCCGACTCCTCTTCACTTTCACAAAGCACACAAACTTGATCACCCATATTGATGTTTCTTTTGATGAGCGCATCAACGGTCGGGATACGATTAGATTCAGCCCTCCATAAAAGGATATTACATTTAAGAGGAACCCACTTGCACCATTTCATAGAGAAGAGCAGAGTTGAAGGTTGGTTACTTCGAATAAGACTTTTAACCGAACCAACAGAAAAAACCCCAGAATCGTCTCCCAGCCAAAACCACTTATCCGGGATATCCGACAATTGGACGGAATCCAAAAGAGAAATACATCTGTTCCATTCATCCAGCTCTTCAGCAGACCCCGGGGGCGTCGCCAATTCCAAGAACCCATAAAATTCCTATCTGCGACAATGTACCTGTCCCGAATATTGCACCTTTTATCCATTTCAATTCCAAATAACCTTGGGAAGACCTCCTTTAGCGGGATGTTGCAGAGCCACGGGTCTAGCCAAAAACGGATGGACCTACCATTTCCCACAATACCTTTAAAGAAATAAGAGAGATGCGTACCAGAAATAATTTGTTTGGAGCAAAAGTTGACCAAATTTTTCCAGGTGCCGAAGATTGACGAGTTGACCGGAAGCGCCGCCCAATTTTTCCTGTTAAGATGAATCGCACCAATCACTTTTGTCCAAAGACTTTGAGGCTCATTAAAGAATCTCCACATCCATTTGACGAGGAGGGCCGTATTAATCTCATTAAGTTTACTAAGGCCGAGACCCCCCGCACTTTTAGGCGTGGAAACACGGTCCCATGCCACCCAATGGATTTTATTCGATTCTGAGTTGCCACCCCAAAGAAATCTTTTAATTAACACTTCCAGATCATTAATAACCTTTATTGGGGCCTTGTATAATGAAAGATAGTAGATCGGTAAACTCTCGAGGACCGATTTGATAAGAATAACCCGACCACCGATAGAGAGAGTGGAGGATTTCCAGGAGGAAAGACGAGATCTGAAAACGTCCAAGACCGGACCCCAGTTTGAGATTCTATTCATATTAGCTCCAACTTTAAGCCCAAGATAAGAAAACGGCGTCGACCCAGGTTTGCAATGAATCAAAGAAACCATATTTTCCACCTCTTCCACTCCAACCCCCAACCCAAAGAGAGTTGATTTGCTAAGATTAATCTTCAAACCCGAACATAGATAAAAACATCTAAGAATCCTAACCACATTCCTGATGTTGAAACGAGACCAATCACCAATGATAATTGCATCGTCCGCATATAACAGGTGAGAGAGCATAGGTCCGTTATTAGGCAGTTGGATACCATTGAAAGCCCCGACATCACATGCTTTAGAAAGCATCCCCGAGAACGCCTCCATAACTATAAGGAAGAGAAAGGGGGAAATCGGGTCCCCTTGTCTCATGCCCTTATGGCATTGAAATTCAAATGTGGGAGACCCGTTAACAAGAACAGAAGAACGGGCCGACGAAAGAATACCAGAAATCCACGAGCACCACCGCTGAGGAAATCCCATTTGAGACATAATAGCTAACAGAAAATTCCAATTCACATTATCGTAGGCTTTTTCGAAGTCAATTTTGAACAAGAGGGCTTTCCTATTAGATTTTTTTATCCAGGACATAACCTCATTAACAATAAGAGGCCCGTCCAAGATAAACCTACCTTTGAGAAAAGCCGACTGATTATCCGAAATCACCGAACCCACAACTTGTTTCAATCTGTTGGCAAGAACTTTAGAAATCGCTTTATTAATTACTCCCACCAACGTAATCGGACGATAGTCATTGAGGCTCATCGGGTCTTTATTCTTGGGAATCAAAACGATAAAAGACGAACCACAACCTCTGTTGATCACTCCAGTCTCATAGAAAGAACAGAAAATGTTCCAGAAATCCTCTTCAAATAAATTCCAGAAACGTTTAATTAACTTGAAATTAAAGCCATCAGGACCCGGGGCCCGATCATCACTACACTCAAACACCGCATTTTTAATTTCTCCCAAGGTGAAGGGGGAAGATAAAAAATCAGAGTCCGACGGCGAAACCTTCTTAATATTTGGGCACGAAAGGTTTGGCCTCAACGGGATATCTTGCAAGAACCTATTTCTAAAGAAACCCAAAACTTCTCTTTTGATTTTTGACGGCCTGGTGACCCAGATCCCATTAATAGAGAGGCCCTGAATAGAATTACTGAGCTTCCTTTGATTGATCATTCCATGAAAGAATGCGGTATTGGCCTCCCCGTGCATCGCCCACTTAGTTCTAGAACGTTGCTTCTGATCTTTAATCTTGTATTCTTCCATTTCCAACAGCCCTTTCTTACATTCCAAATAAATCCAGTCTTCTTCTTCTGATAGACTTCTGGACTCCAGAATCTCGTCCATCTCTTCAAGTTCAGATCTTAACTTTTGTTCCACCTCACCCTCTTTGGATCGAATGGTATCCCGCCACTGTTTGAGAACTTGTCTAAAAAGTTTGAGTTTTTCCGCGAGGACAACATCCGGGGGACCCGAGAAAGAAAAACTCTCATTAGCTTTCAACAATAAAGGCTCAAAGTCAGACCTATCCATCCAAGAGTTGAAGAAACGAAAAGGCCGAGGTCCAAAGTTAAGAGGAGCCGTGGAAAGAAGCAAAGGGCAGTGGTCGGAGAGGAATCTAGGAAGGGCTCGAACACAAGCCTCTGGCCAAGAGTTCAAAAAACCGTTACAAACTAGCATCCTGTCAATTCTGCTAAGCTTATTACCTTTCCCTTTACCGGCCAAATAAGTGAAACTTCTGCCTTTCATATTATATTCGTGTAAATCCGCTTCAAAAATAAAATCATTGAAGTTCTGAGCGCAGATAGGATTAAACCTAGAATTTCGCCTTTCCTCGGGGTATCTCACAGCGTTAAAATCCCCCATGAACAGCCACAAGCCGGACGAGCTCGACTTAAGATTGGACAGCCGAGACCATAAGAATCTTTTATCAGCTAAACCCTGAGGAGCGTACACGTTCACAATATTAACCTCCTCGAAACAACCCTTAATCTTTCCTTTAATCCATAAAAAATTGGGATCTTTAGACGACTGGAGAACCGAGAACACCGTACGATCCCATATGCATAACAAACCACCAGACCTACCATTAGCGTCAACAAATTCGAAAGAGAACTTAGATTTACCCCAATACTTGGAGACATCGAAATCTCCCAAACTCGACTTCTGGGTCTCCTGGATAGCTAAAAAGGAGACCCCGTCGGCAACTTTAATCCTGCGAATCCATCCTGCCTTGGCCTCCTGCCCAAGCCCACGAATATTAATGGAGAGAGCATTCATTGATCCACCACATTAAAGCCTTCAACCAAGATCGCTTTCTTAACCAAAGCCCTGAAATTCTGTAAATCGGCGCCAACCATCCTTCCCAGGTCAATCGTATCCTTAATCTCTCCTTCAATGTGGTCGGAATTAGTTCCGCTACCCCCACCGTTCCTTTGGGCGACATCTTCGAAAGTATCGGACACAATCTCACCCTCCTCCAGAGGCTCAAGAACGAAGGAATTTTGAGATGAGGAAACAGGTCTACAGTTGAGGTCTAGGACAGGATTATTATCTACTTCGGTGGAGCCCACACCTTGGGGCTGGAGATCAGGTCCAGATGGAGAAAAGACCGTATCAAGGCCTAATAGTTCATTCAGCCCAAAGGGATCATCCCTTCTGGGCCGCTTCCTGGATTTTGCGTATGCTGGGAGAAAATCTGGGCTCCTTTGGGCCTGGTCTTCACGCTCTCTAATAACTCTTTTATTAATATCCCCGCCGTCTCTTGAATTAAAAAAGAAAACGGTGCTAGGTCTTTGAGCCGCATTTAATGCTCCCGCCCCCCCTGTTCCCCATGCAACGTCTGATCCGAATCCTCATGCACGATGGACTTTTCACCTGCCACTACTCCGGCGCAATCGCCGGCAACACCATTGATTCCGGTATCGACGGTGAGGTCTACGATGGGGTTATCCCTTCCTGCCTTGTCTCCGGACTTAACTGTTGACGACTTAACACCAGCCTCACCATACTCATGACACTCTTTCTCTGGTCCCGACATAGTAACAGGATCCAAGCACTCAGGTAACCAGATCCCTTCTTCCTCCGATATCCAAACTCGAAAGGCTCTATCACACCATTTCAGAATAACCTGCTCTTCAATCTTTCTCCCCTCTCCAACCAAAATTCCCACGCAAACGACAGAGAGATCGCCATCGTCAAACCGAAGCTGAGAGGGTTGCACAACCTTACCGTATCCAGCCGCGATGGTGTTGAAAACAGCATTCTCTGCCAAGTGTAACGGAACACCTCTAATTTTCATCCACGCAATTCTCTCAAAAGGTAAAACTTGCCCACTCCATCTTTCAAGGGAAGAGAACCACTTTCTCCATAAATCTTCACTGGACAGAAACGATGATGCCTCCGAGGCATCCGGAAAAGATAGCAGGATATGAAAACCACCAATGTATTGGAGAGTCACACCTTTGACACCGGCTTCATGAAGTAGCACATTCAAGGTTGTCAGCGAAGAGAAGTCTATAGTTCTACCAACCAAGGCGACTCCATGCAGATTACCAAAAGCGCAGACCGAAGGGTGGATATTTATCACCTTGTCATCTCTAGTCCTGGGGGAATCCTTGGCTAGAACGTCTCTGTAAGATCTTCCACCAGTCTTCGGGATCTCCTCCATATTAGTTCTAGATTGCTGCTGAAACGAGAAATTGTTGGCCATGCTAAACTCTTTGCGGTTTACCTTCACCTCTGAGTTCTCCGGCGAGAATCTCGCTATATTTATTTTCAGTTTGTTCTTTCCCATTTTCACATTTTGCATGTTCCTCTCCATTTCATTCCAATCCCTGACATTCTTGAAACTAACAAAGCCAAAAGTATTGCCCTCCTTATCCTTCTTCCTGGCGATATAAACCCCAGCGACGTCTCTATAGTCCTTGACCACACAAGCCAAATCCCAAGGCCTGCATCCCTCCGGCAAGTTCGTGACGAAAAATTTTGCTACCTGCAAGCCTTTCTGATTCCTATTGCTCCTCACACCATCTCCTTCCCGCTGCCTCTGAGGGCGAACCTGGTTTCCGTCGCCGCTTTCCGCCGCCTTCATTCGCTAGGGTGCCTTTTTTTAACCAAAAAATAAATTTGTTACGTACAAGACAGATTTTTGAGTTCTTTTCGATGCACCCCATCATTTTGATTCACATGAATCTAAAATCATTATTGTACCAACATGTTATATACCTCAAAAAATAATTTGGGTTGTAATGTTTACTTAACAATTAACATTAAAAGGATAAAATATAATAAATTAGTTTTTTCAAAGGGTTTAAGCATTCGAAAATAGTTGAAAATACGTTTCAATACTTGCTATTATTTATATCTATTTTTTTAAAACAAATTTCTTAACTCATGTGAAAGTAGGACTTGAACCTATGACCCCCTAAAAGTCAAATATTGGTGTTTGTAAAGGAATTTCCTCTACCACTGGACAACCAACCTCAATGACCATTTTATGTCTTTTCTATATGGATTATTATTACCCGGTTTTGATGACAAGTATTAACCCCACTAAAAAACTTGTGTCGGAATGCAGATAAAAACGAGTCGTTTTCAAATAAAATTTATATAAAAATAAGCACGTCTAAACGACAATCCGGAGTTTTATAAACATCATATTTTAAAGGTTGTAAGAGGAAAAAAACTTAAAAAAAATAAACCTGGAAGCGACTTTGACAGCTTGTACGTCCGTGCTTTAATAACTTGTACATTATCATGAAAACTCCGTTCTCGGAACGTAGATAAAAATAAGCACGTTGCAACGGTACATTCAGAATTTCGTAAAAAATCATATTTTAAAAGTTATATAAGAAAAACAAAATATGCTGATATTAATTATTAAGATTAAAATAATAAAAATAAAATAAAAACTAAAGTGGCGGATGCGAGAGAAGGCAAGAGCCATGGTGGGGGCTGGCGGGATCGAACTCACCTGGCCAGTGTGGGTGAGGGAGGCTGACCACCAAGCCAGCGCCTGGTTCCTATCCATCTCCTGTATTCAAATGTGTGTGTATGTCTATATACGTGTGTGAAGAGTTTCATTACAAAACACTTTATTACGAGAATTCGAGAACAAAAAAACAAACATATATTGATTAATTTCTTGATTCATGGTTTACGTTTTTTTAAATTTATGTACTTCTTACATACAAATATGTATGTAAGTGTACATAAAAACCATCAAATTAGTTTTTCATATGTTTTTATATATTTAAACGTTTACGTACATATGTATAGGTTATGTTTAAGTAATATAACCTACACTTGAATTACACATGTGTAGGATATACATATAAACAAAATTTCTTAATATATTTTTTTTAAATATCATGAGAGACGAACAAATATTGCACTTTCATCTTTTTTTATATATATTTCAAAAAATTTAAGATTAAAAAGGTAAATTATTCATTACACAAATACTAATATATAATATAACTTCTAAATTTATACCAATTCATTATAAGACTATAACCCTTAACCATTTGAGAAGAAATACTTATACCAAACACCATGATATTTTTAGGCTACAAGCCCTTTGGTTAGTAAGTAATATATAACCATCGACCCCTTATACAAAGAGCATTATTCGTTTTGCTCACCAAGAGGTCTCAACTGTATATTATATACGCGTGGAGAACTGACAACAATGGTTGCATTACTAGAATAATGAGTATCATCGATGGACAACTCTCATTGCTAATTCACCGACGGATCATCGATGGAATCTACCAAAATCCACTTTCGTAATTACTTTTTGGATTTTGGTGGTATCCGTCGGTGGACTGCTGGTTACCGACGGATTAAAATGCATTCAGTAGCCAGTCGCTAATATGTCAGTAAAGCCCGTCGGTAATTAGATTACATACAATCATATTTCTGAAGGAGCATCACCAACGATTTTTTTTACGGAATCAACCGTCGATGACACTTAGTTGTTTTGTAGTGATGGTACAAATAATCTAGTATTACATAATTAATAGATCCATTTGGTTATGTTTCTCATGATGATGTATTTATTTATTACGTAGAGAATGAGAGTGAAATATGGGGTTTGGTTTGATTGAATTGTAAACATGATATGTGTTCCCGTGAGTATATTTTGGATGTTGTTATAATACCACATGATTAATAGCAGACGTTTGGTGAAATATTTTAGTCACTCAATACAGGGGATTTGCAACCCATGGTTTTCATTAATTTATACATCTTGTCTATACGTGCAAATCTCCCGGTTAATCATTTAAAGACAACGTCATAATGTGTTCAAATTATTTTTCTTATTAATTTCTAGCTTGTACTTTTATCTTATTTTGTATTATCTTAATTATAAGATTGAATCTATAATTTATAATAAATAAAGGTTTTTACATGCCACGTGTCGCCTCCACATTCAATCTTATCATTTTTTTCCCGTCTTTCTCTTATTAAATACACATACACATTTATTTTAAATTATCTATTATTATAAGAAACTTTGAAAACTAATTATGTAATTTTTATTTTCATGCAAATAGTAAATAAAAGACAAATTACATTAAATAGTAGTTAACGTATTTTCTAAACTCAATTATGTATTAATTTTTACATATTTTAATTTTAATTTTCTATTTTTAGTATATGTAATACATTTTTACACTTATAAAATATATACATAAAGATTAATTTTATGTACTGATATTTTTCACCCCATGTGTAGACAAGGGGTTTAAGCTAGTTATATAATATAAGTTGGCTAGAAACTCATGTTTTGCACGAATTAAATAAATAAAATATTAAATAGTTAGTAATAAACAAGATAAAAAGAATATTTGGGAATTGTGAATATTGTATTCCAAATTAGGGTATTACAAAGGATATATATATATATGTATACACACATGTTTGTATATTTACATAATTTATCATCTACTTTGTCTAATTAAAATATGATCTAATACTCCTCCGCAAACTAAGGACGAGACCAACCTATAGATTGGAACATAAAATATGAACTGTTGAGTCGGCAACGGTCAGAACAACCATTTTAAAAAGTTATCAATTTGGTTGGATCAAAACCGACCAAAATGGTATCGCTTTGAAAGGGTTCGATTTAAAACAAGTATCAAAGGATCATCCATTATGTTTGCTTTTATGACGGCTGGTGACGGATAGCAGCGGTGGTGTCAGCGACAATGGTGAAGATGCCGGCGACGGCAACGGGAGCAGGGTGGGGTGACGACTTTGGGAGAGGGGATGCGGCAACTGGGGGGTGACCTGGTGGTGGAGAGGGTGGGGTTGGGGAGACGACGACCATGGCGGTGGCAGTGATTAGTAGGTGACTGTGGCACATGATGGTAGCGTTGGTGCTCTCCCATTTGAACCTATTTTAAGTTAAGGACCTGAATTTATCCGTAGTATAATTTGTGTTATCCCAAATTAACATGTTATATAATTTAAGTAGACTTAAATTGATTTGTTATATAATTTTAATATACCAAATTGTCCTATAACCAAAAACTTTTTACCCAAATCAAGCTATATCTTAATAAATGGATCATAATTTGAAAAGCACACGAATTGCCAACATGACAATATTAAAACATCTACAAATTAAGACAAAGTAACCACTTAACCTATCCGAAACAACCAAGCCAAAAACTGTATCTCGTACAATTTTTATGTGCTTCGTACGCTAATAAAAAAGATAAATGATTATTAAATATGTAGCAACATTATCACACCAAAACGTAGGTGGACATAGAGTGACACGAGTATGAAAAAAAGGCTATAAAGTAAATAGATCAAACTCAAGCTTTAATGATGAATCCAGACAACAGTCTTCTAGTTGCATGTATTTGGAACTTGGAAGTACTATTTGAATACAAGTAACATTTATTATTTGAACCCAAATAAATTGATTTTTTAAATCTCTTTGAAACTAACGTTTCTTGTTGTTAAGTTGATTTCTAATTAAATTTGTTGCATTTCATTTGTCATACAAATCGATACGTGGTGACATGCTCTGTTTGGTATTTACGTTCCAAACGAATATTTGGGGTTAGAGGTTTTTTTTCAACTAGGAAAATTTGTAAATTGACTACATATTATATTCTTTATACATTCTATATATGTTGGTTTGGTGTTTGGGGTTGGCTTTTGGGTATTGTGTTGGGGGTTGTTCTAATAGTAGCATATCATTAGTAATTGTGTTTTGTGGGGTGTTTTGGGTGTAGGTAAAGCTTCAGTCTAACCTCGGGATGCAAGTCAAGCGGAATTAGATTCTCATGAAGTTTATGTCGTGTTTTGGGGTGTTTAAAACCTAGTCTCCTTAAGAGCAGGGGTGAAGTTTGAAGAAAAATGCAGGAGGACCGAGATTTTTTTTCCTATCAGGGGGCGGGGGACTATAAAATTTTCGGGCGTATACGTATAAATTAACACCACTGAGCGAAAAATCGGCCGAATACGTATAAAGTAACACTACTTAGCGAAAAATCAGAGGGTGGGAGGGGACCCCACTAAGCTTCGCCCATGCTCAAGAGGACTCTAGAACTAGTTTTTTGATTGTAAACAATGTATGATGATTCTTGCCGGTGATTTCTCACATTTGCTTGGGTTTTTGGGCTGTGTAAATGTCTAACTTTGTGTCGTTTTGATTTTAAATTTTATTGTCATTTTTGAAAATTTACAATGGGACCTGTAAAACATTATAGTTGCTTTGCAATTCCAGGTGTTACAAAAATGAGTTGGAATCTTTCTTAAAGAAGCTCTGACCAGGGAACAATTAGCCTGAGATGAGCGGCGAGATTTACCGATGGTCCAGGAATCCGTCGGTAATTACAATCGGAACTCCGAGTTCCGACCGATTGACCAAAATTCAAAAGAATGTGGAATAAGACGGCTTCCGTCGATAATATTTTCTAGTAGTGAATCAAAATAGATACAATTGTAAAAAAAATGCCCATGAAACAAATAACTCTAAACGTTTTTACCAGATGCAAAACCCAAGCACACTCTATTATTGAAAAAATTAAACAATTGTAGTTACTATATTTTTCTTTAGTTCTCAAAAAACTTTTGTAATAACAAAATAAGAAGTTAATGTACAAGGTGACCACCAAAATTACCAAACCATTTAAACACAAACATCGGCGAGGAATAGTTAAGCAGTCTGCTGCTTAAGTTTTTGTTTTTCACTCCATACTATATATAATTTACGCCTTTTACCCGTTTAATTATGAATTAATTTTGTTTTTTTAATAACTTTCGTTCATTAACTTTTTTTAAAAACAGAATGCACGACTGTTTTTAAATTTTTTTTTTTGACGTTTCGATATAATTTTTTTTAAAACGGACTTTATTCAAAGTCGAGTATTTTTTGGTAGCGTAGCACATAGCGAGTAATTTTGTTGACGTTTCATCATGGTACCGCGACGACCCGGACCTATTATGCCGCGTAACACGAGAATTCACGTTATGGTTCGTTTCGAAGCCGCCGCAGCGCAAGATGGATAAAACTACTAGAGTGTGTATAAGTTTACAAAAGGAAATAGGGCTAGAGTGTGTATAAGTTTACAAAAGAAAATTGGGCTAGAGTCGTGGATTGAGAAAAAAAAAATCATTGTGGGTTTACTTTATTTTGTACCCTTCGTATTCCTTATGTTTATTAAACACGCGTTTTGATCTTTTATGCCTTAAGTTTCTCAAATTTCACGTTTAGATATTTGGTATCGTTGAGGACTATCCGCCGCAACCCGCGGCTCAACCCTTCTAGTTTCAATGATTTTACACGAGTTTTTAATTAAATTTCAATATATTATAACTTATATCCAGAATGTATAAATAAATAATGAAGTATGGTGGTTATTTACCTAAAACCATTATTACAAACCAAGCAATCACCACCTAGTGGTGTTGCTTATTTTGTTTCAGCGATTTGTTGTAATAAAATATGGCGTCATGTCTCTTTCCAGTTTCTTCATCCTCTTATTCCTTGAAAATACAAACTTTTCTTACATAAAAATATATAAAGAAAACTATATAATTGAATCATTTGTTTAAATAAAATGTTAGGAGTTGTATAAGACCGGTCTAAAATATATATCGATGTTAAAACGATTGAAAAACATGATCAATGACCAAAACAGTAACTCGTGTTATAAATATTTAATCTTTCAATATGTATTAATCTTTCAATAGTCCTTGGAATGGTTAAAAGACCAATTTGCCCTCACATGCAAGACATGTGACCAAACTAAACGGTAAAATTTAACGGTCGTTAGGCCAAAAGACGTAACGTGTAAGCTTTTTCAAACATAAATGACGTTTTCTGTAATTTTTTTAGTTAAATGACGTATAATGAAATTTGTGTAATACTTAAATGATGTAATTTGTAATTTACTCTATATATTTCTATGTATCTGGCAAATAAGATACAATGAATTATAAACAGATGCAGAAAACCTAAACAACCTAGAATTGTAGGACTAAGATAACATGACATATGATCGATAACGCTTATTTAGACAATCATCTAATTTAATGTATTTATACAAATTCTTTTTAAAATAACCTCTAAAATCTAGAGAATATAAGACTCGAGGAAATCAAAGCTCGGTATGGATGAAATGTTTTTTGTTGTTGACCTCATTTTCTTCAGTGGTTGACTTGTCAGAAGAAGTCAAACAGTCAGCAGAAGGTTGAATGAACCCATAGTTTATGCCAGTAACAGAGTTGCAATAAGTTTGAGCCGTTTTACCGTCGAACCTTTGTAAATTAATGTTGTTTAATACTATGTTGTTGCATGGCACTGTGTTGCTGCATGCAAATTTCATTGCATCTGAGCTCTTTGAAGTTCCACTAATATTTTGATACATTATTTGACTTATCTCCACAGCTGATGCCTATAAAATAAAATAATTAAGAAAATAAAAGTGGAGAAATCAAGACTATTATGATTTCCGATACATATTGGTACCTAGTTAACCAATGAGACCGAGCTTGCGTTGGACACGTGACTTTCATAGAATTAAAGTTGGGGCCGTGTTCGCAGGTTGGCGGGTCCGACCCAACACTAACCCGAAATGTTGACACAACATGAAGCTGAAAATCATGCCAGCCGCATAAACCCTAACACGGCATGAATGTTCGTGGGTTGACACGAACACAACCCGTTTAACCCGAATGTTTATATATATATATATATATGTATTTTGCATATTAATACTTTAAAATTAAAAATTACAATAATATATAAAAATGTGTATAAAACAATTACGATAACTTTATGTTATTCACATTTTAGTTTTTAAAAGAGTGAAAGCTAATTGTACCTGGTTTTGACATGTTTTAGGTGAATCACAATAGAATTGATCAATTATGATGGGATTGGCTACATCATCCATTTTCACATTCTGGTAGCGTACGCCTTTAACATAACCGAATCCTCCCTGTGCCGAAAACAAAATGAAACTTAACCGGCTCTCGAACCACTTGGATATGCACTAACATTAAAAATACAAAACTTTTTTCCACGTGTTAATACGTTATAAGCACATGTGATGAAATCTAACGACATATGTAACATCCTTTTTAGCTAAAATGAAAATGGTCAAACGGATCACACGAGTTAAAACATGCCCGATGCATAAAACCTCCTATGTTATTATTATTTAAAAAGATAGATTATTGGTAATGTAATAAGTTTTTTTTTAAATGGGGAAAAAGCATTTTCAGGTCAAACTGGCCCAACCCATACTAGAAGTATCCATTTTGACAAGAATGTTACCGCCATGCTCATTTTACCACCTCTACTTTGAACAATCAAGTGATACAACCAGAGTGGCTCCATAAGTTTAAAGTGTCAAACCAACAAGCCCAAAAGTTTGTGGTTTAAGAAATGGAAGTACCTGCCATGTCTTAATTCTGAGCCCATTAGTAGTGCCTTTAAGGAATGCTCTATCCAAGACTACTTTTGTGACTATACCTGTGGTGTTATACTTACCCAAGCTTCCTATGCTGCAAATAACAAAATCTTGAATCTTAACTATTCCCTGCTTGTTTATTAATCACTTAATATCATTAACATCGATCCATTCAATCAAGAATGAGGGACACCGTGAGGGTATCCTATCAATCAACCACAAAGTAGGATGCCTTCAATCTACCACACAGTGGGAAGCCCTAAGGGTATCCCAGTTGATTTAATATGCCCCAAGGGTATCCGATCAATTCAATCAACAACAAAGAGGGATCCAGAGGGTATCCCGGTCAATTCAATCAAGTAACCAACAAGAGAGAGGGACGCCCTAAGGGTATCCTGATCGATTCAATCAACAACAGAGAGGGATGCTCTTGTTTTCTTGTCTTGTTAGTTGAGTTGTTTTTATTTTTTTTGAACGACAATTTGGATCACTGACGGACCACTGACCCACCCGATCATCTCCACCACCTTCAGGAGGAAACCCACCATAGATGAGAAAACCCATGGCCCAACCTGGATCCCATTTTTTTCTGGTCACATGTGGGACTTGAACCCAAAACCTTCCCATTTTAGTGAAGTTTTGGGTATACATCTTTGCCACTAAGCTAAGCTAGTGATTGTGTTGAGTTGGTTTTATAATCTAACATTCTTGCAAATCAAAATGCACCTGATTCCATGACCGGGCCCACAGTGTATATTCTTCATCTTGATATTTGAGCTAGCATTCACAATTGAGACACAATCATCACCTAGATAAAACCAGGGAAAACAGATAAGTGATTCACCATAGTAGTAAATAAGTGTTTTGATTGTTAGTCAATTGGCTCGTATCAACATATTTGATACGTGACGGAGAAGTTAATTCTGATTCGGTCAATTTGTGTCATGTTTTATCTTTAATGGGTAAAATTGAACATGTAGCAAGTGGCACAAAGTGTATTTCTAATATATAAAACCTCTTAAATAATTTATTTAGAATATGCATAAATGATAAGAAATTCAATACATGTAAATAAGTAAATTGAAAATGATCGAAAACCTGTTCTGATTTTGGTGTTTTGAATAACGATATTTGTCGATCCAGTAAGATGGATTCCATCTGTGTTTGGACTGTCTTCGGGAGCAGAAACTAAAACACTGAAGACGCGCACAGATTCACATCGTGAGATAACAAAATGCATCTGTTGACTGTTTTTGAATGTAAGACCTTTGACTTTTATAGCTGAACTGTGATCAATTGTAAATGCCTGAACAAATTCTTTTATTTTAAATCATAAATGTTTATTCAAACGTCTCCAACGACCTCAATTTAAGATCAATTCTTACCGTTGGTGCTGCTACGCAAGGCTGAAAAACAAAGAAAAAACAGTGTATTAACTTGATTATATTGAGGCTAAATTGGATGAGATAATTATGTAAAATAAAATGTTTTGAAACAGGGTCGTTAATTGTAATTTGTACATGACCCATCAGTTAATTTATTTTTTAAACTCAGTTTATATTAAATTTATTTTTATATAATACATATAATTTATAATTTTGGGCCCCCTAAAAAACCCGTGCCCCGAGCGGTCGCCCACCCCGCACATGCTAAGGGCCGGCCCTGTTTTGAAAATCGGACCGCTCGTCGAACCGGCACATTGTTGGTTAATTAACTTCAATTATATATTACATAAATTTAAATGGTATGCTGTTATGTTTTTTATCTAAAGAATAATTGAAATATATTATTTAAAAAAAAATAAAAATAATGGAGAGATTTTACAGGTGACATACACAGAAATACAACTCAAACATTTACATAGATTAGTTAGTGAACACTTTCATATGTGTACAAAATTGTATACTTCACAAAAAAGAATATTTTTGAAAGGAAAAAAAACGTCTAATTACTCAAAATGTTCCGACCACTGAACCGGGGTTCACCAATTCATCAAAAACCGGATGGTCCGACCAGTACTAGTTCAACTCATGCCAACCGAACCGGTTAGAGGTACGTAATTAATCCAAGCAGGAGTTATTTGGGAATAAAAAGATTTTACATTTGTTTTATTCTTTTTGCAAGATGCAGCCCACCATTTTTTGCCTGAACCATCAATAACTCCATGTCCGTGGAAAGTGGCTCCAGTGAGGTTAGAAAAGGTAAGCCAATTCCTAGGATTTTTTGAGTCCCACTTCTTGGGTTCATCTGGTGCTACAATCGTTCCATCAATCTATGCACAATTATATCCAACATTATGTTATATACGCGTAAAATCCCAATCGCTCATCATAAAATTTTGTAATAGCTCCCCGATCGTCTCCATGAAAGTGTTATATATGCGTTATATGATAAATAACTAAATAATATATCACGTTATATATATATGAAATTCTAATTATAAGTATATATAAAAAGAACAATTATACATATACATAAAAAATAATAAATCTTCAATTTTACCTGCATTATCAACTTTCCAGAACAAGGTCCTCTGAACCGTGTTGCCTTAACAAGATAAGTGCGACCGGGAGGAACCAAAAGTACCGATTTGGCTGTAGAACACGCTCGGGCCCAAGCACTTTCAAATGCCTGATAATTAACATAATAAAAGATAATCAAACCGTAGTCGCATGATAATATTAATTTACATTCACCTTTGTATCATCGGAAACTCCATCTCCAGTAGCCCCGAAACTATCCACATTCACGATAATCTTTTTACCACGATGAGTTGACCGTGATAACGAGTCAAAGAATTCTAGCTCATCATCTTCTAAACTAAAATTTTCAATCTTACTGAAAACATCAAAAGTGTTAGATAAACTGTTTTCAACTGTTCCATGAACCCATAACAACATAACAAGAGCATATATAAAGACTATTTTACTCATGATTTACGGGTTTTGGTAGTTTTAGAAAGCTGTTTGATTTGTAAAAATCAAAGAAATGCATGGAATATTAATTTATATGAATAGACTAGTGCTACAAATAGTATATCTGGCTTGGCTTAAAAGTACTGTGAAAGATTTTTAACCTGACCAACACTTGAAGTATTTTTCTAGGATACCTTTGCTTTACTCTTCAAATAGTTGTCTAGTGCCTCACTTGATTTCACACATGTACAAAAGTGTCTTTTGTGTTCTCTCTTTTACCACCACTAATTAATTGAACATTAATTGTATTAACATACGTATGAATTTTAATTAACCTATGAGGTTCAACCTTCATGGGTTTTCTGCCTTTGACCCTTCCGAGGCCACATACCGGGCACAAACTGCATTTTGGTTAGCTAGGGCCTAGGTATTGGTGAAGTCCATTAGTTTTATGGTAACGGACTCCTATCGTTAACTAATTATACATGTGTATTAATAAAAATAACAATATTTATTAATATCTTTGATTTAGTACTATAGGAATTTGATTTTTGAAATGAGAGTTTAAATATTAATTTTAATATAAAACATGTCTTTAGAAGATAAATCCATTTACTTTAGTAAAGTATACGGATGGTCCCAGTGGTTAATCAAAACTTTGGATTTTGTCCACAGCTTTCCAAAAGTACATGGATGGTCCATGGAGTCTGCACTTTGTAACGTATTTAGTCCCTAAATTTTGCCAAAAGTACATGTATGGTCCCTGTGGTTTGAACTTTGTAATGCATTTAGTATCTAACTTGGACCTTCTAAAACTTTTAGATTTATTGGTTGGAGACTAAATGCGTTACAAAGTGCAAACCACATGGACCATCCATGTACTTTTGAAAAACTAGGGACCAAATTCAAAATTCGGGTAAACCACATGGACCATCCACATACTTTACTCTAAAATCATAAGCATACTTTTTAAACTTTTTTCTTTAATAAAATTTAGTTAAAATATAACACCAGTCCCAACGCCTAAGAGCACTCACAATAGCTCGTTTTTTAGGATGAAGGATGATGTGTATGGGAGAGGGAATGAAGGACATACTTCTGCAAGAACATACAAAGCCAAGTTAAGAGAGAGGCTGAGAGAGATGCTTTTACAGCCGGTTTGACAGTGAGAGAGGCAAAATCTAAACAGAGTTACAAAGATAACATGAAGCCTTCTGTTAACAAGCCTCTACTTTCAATAACCAATCCACCCAAATACCATCAAGTTTGAATAAAATCTGGAACAAATAACATCAATAGCGGATTTTTCGTATTGAAACTAAACCACATTAATCTCTTGTATGGATTGAATTTAGTTTGAACACCCCCAATTAAAAAGGGAAAGAAATTATAAGCTAATTCTGTTTGTTGACCATAACTATAGGGACGAAAATTGTAATTTACGCTCATCTACTTTTAACCGGCTCAAAGGACACCGTCAATTCGTCGTAATCGACTATCGTCCTCAATCGGAGAAAATGCCGCGCAACAAAGACGAGACACCTGCGGTACGTGTTTATACCGTTTGCGACGAATCAAAGTTCGTATACCAATCCATTTCTTTTATTTTGCTAAATATAAGTGAAATTTTGTTGTAATTTGTTATGTGAACCCTAAACAACTTACTTGTTGATTCGTGATCTAAATTAGGTATTTGATCGTGAGGAATGTTCCGGCATTAGGTTGCGGTGATGAATTGCGGAAATTGTTCGGTGGATACGGTGAAATTGACGAGTAAGTTACTACTTTCTACGTGACACACTCACCTACACAGAATTGTAATGGTTGAATTTCATCACGAACGCTCGTGGTTTGCTTATTTAGCGGTGTTAATAGCAGATGATTTCAGTTAGTCAATGTTTAGGCGAATGGTTGTTTGTTGGTGGATGATTCTATATAACGCTAGCATAATATCATTTTGTGTTACGAATTGTTAATTGTGATGTTGTTTGACAGATTTGACATTATGTTTGCTGAAGAGGTCTTTTTGAGCATGATATGTTTGTTTATTTTCTTTTGTGAGGTCAATTTGATTTTGTGTTTCTCTTTTTTGTAGATTTGTACCACTGGATGATGAAGATTGCGAACCATTTACTGATGTTTATTGGATCAAGTTTCATCACGTCCACAATGCTAGGTAGTTTATGCAAATCATTTTCTTTCATATGGCATTAGAATGAGACGTTCTTTTAAGAACCAACAGTATGTTGAGAACTACAAGAACTGTATTAACCCTTACACTACTTATTATATAAATTTACTAGAATTCATGTAAATTTCAGTATGTTTAAGGTTTGGTTTCACGAAAAACATGGTATTTATAGTCGTTTGTCTAATATGCACAAATATATGCATATTTGTGTACTTTTTTTTTAAATTCAGGAGAAGGGAGATAAAATCAAATTAAGAGTAGGGAGAGATATATAAAACATTGATTTCCAGTTTTACGTCTTTCACTGAAGTGACATATACACGTCTTATGCGGTTCTCTCAGTTCTCAGCCTTCAGTTGGTTCTCAAAAGAATGTGTCTCTATGTAGGGAGCTTGTGTGTGTGTGTGTATATATATACTTGTATAGAGGTATAATCCTATCCCCATTTTGGAAGAACAAAGTTAGTTATAATTAAGCTCTGTGTGAATTTAGCCCCTTTTCAAGAAATCCTTGGTTTGCTTATTGTTCTATATACATTCACAAATCAGATGCACTCTTATTAGTTGATTGAACTTATGTGCAATGCAAGATTCTATGTTTTAAAAGCTTTATTCAAGTAGGTTTGCCAAAAGGAAGTTGGATGAATCGGTTTTTATTGGAAATCGGCTTCAAGTTTCATACGCACCACAATACGAGAGCCTTAATGACACCAAGGAGAAACTGGAAGGAAGAAGAAAAGAAGTTATTGCTAGACTTAATCGTACGCTATTCAGCATTATCCTTATTTGTAAAAAAAGTTACGTGTTTTTTATATGAAAGGAATACCACTATGGTTTGTCTTTGTTGTTTCAGCTGGAAGATCCAAGGGTTCTTCTGTTTTCAGAGCAGCCTCTATATCAACCCACAAGAATTTCATATCCGGGCCATTAAATATTCAACAAAGGTTTACATCTAGTTTATACTTTTTTATCCCTAGTATTAAAACTTGTTACTTAGTTCTTTTGAAAAAATCTGAATATATGTTACTGTTACAGCGACCCAAGAGAGATACATCCCCAGCATAGTATTCACAGTCAAACTTTTCCCTCAACAGTTTCTTCTAATCAGGTGCAAACCTTTATATTATTGATTTTTTTATAACTTGCTTGTTTTTTGACGTATCGTTGGCAAATATGAAATTCTCAAGTCTCATATGATATAGCATTGTATCTGATTTCTGAAATATTTGAGTTAACTATGCCATTCTGAATGAACCTATGCACCTTGTAATCCACTAAATTATTCTTAATATATGAAATGAAGATGAATCACATCTGAATTTCCTTAATTATATGCTAAGAGTGATAGGCAATCAGAGTAACCGTAACGGATAAAATTGAATTAACAAAGAAACGGATAGATCAACGGTTCGTTTCGGATACAAATTCACCACCGAAACCAAGTCGGGCTACTATCTTTAACCGAAGATACAGATTCACCACTCCGGATAAAAATTCGTGTCTAAGAACACCACCCAACGCGCCACGGTTGAGCTAGCATAGACGAATCAACCTTAACTCAAAAATCCATTGAGATAAATCAACACATAAAAACTTCATTCATAAACTCTCTGTCCTTCGTTTCTGAAACCATTTGATGATTACATAGAAGAAAACAAGCTAAACTACCCCACGTTCCTATTCCTTTGGGAATTTAAATAAACTGCTCCACTAAATGAAAACTACCAAAACTATAAAAAAATAATGGAAATAAAATAAAAGACAATTGCATGAAAATAAATCACTGAAATATAGCATGTGGAATGAATGAACGTGAGTTTCTGCATGGTGTGTATGAGAGTGTGCCTTAGACACTATCGCTGTCAAAGAGTTTCTTAAAATCATGACTTTTAATTTAGGATGTATTCTTGTATGTCTGAGTTTGCTTACTTGTCCTACCTCGAACAATCGTTGGTAATTATAATATCAGGATTATTTTCCAGTAGAGTCGATGAATCAGACAGTTCGACTGGTCAGGGAAAAACTCAATAAGGTGTGTAGCACTAATCAACCTTTATTCCCTCCATTTATCAGTGTACTTGTATAATCTTTTTTTTTTTTTTGTATTTTCTAGATTGAATCAGATGCCGACACTTTGAAAGTAAGATCTTCTAAGAGACCACGGAATGACAATAGACGAAGAATCTGACAGCCATTAGCTTGATTAATGAATTACTGAGATGCCAATACAGAAGAATTAGCTGCTTATTTTTCTTAGTTCACATACTTTTTTCAACTTGAAGCCGGGCATGCTTTTGGTCAAACTGCAGCTTAGCCTCTTGTGCTTATGCAGAACATTTTATGGGTGATGACAGAAAGGCTGTTTTTCTTTTTCTTTTTCTGTCTATTCAAGGATCTAATTTCATAATTTTGTAACGTTATTTCGACTTTTTTGAAGGTGTAGTGAAAGAAAAGCAAAATGGATGCAAAAAAGGAAGCTCATAGAAAGCCAATTTCAAGTAGTTGAAGTAAGGCTTTTAAAGTTTAATTTGGTAATATAGTGTTCTAAAGTGATATTTTGGTATATTTTGAACATGGCACTGGATTGAGGAGAGATTTACAAAATAGGCAGGTTGGGTCACGTCAAAACGAGTAAGCATTTGGTATGGGTCGAAACGGGTCTGGTTGACTTGAAAATTATTTTTTTTCCAAGTTTTTATGTTTTAAATGAGTACAAAGTTGTACTCCCAATGATAATGTAAATTCGATGTTTTAAATTAAGTGATTTAGGAACTTTTATACATTAAAAATACGCTCACCGTGACTTTAGACCCATTCTAACCTGTTTCATTAAGTTATTTTATTTTTCTAATTTTACACAGAGTGTAGCCCGACTCGACCCATTTATAATAAGTAAATGAGTTAATTTATTAGAAACTATTTTTTTGGCTTATGAGACTTTATATCACAAAAGCCAATCACCATGTTTGGATCTAGGAAAGAAATAAGCAAATCTCGAGTAAAGAACACAAAGTGAAAGTCCTACTTGAATTTAAACCTTCACTAAAGTGAAGATGTTACTTCAACAACCACTTCATAATTAATCATATAATAATAAGCAGAACTAAGCATGAACACCACCACCATTACAGAACATCTACTTGACCAAACCTTGGTCAAATCTATCTTACAACAAAGTACTCTCTGCATTCAGTATTGTTGTGGTCCTGTACCACCAGATTTGAAATTCATCTCATGATCCTGATTACCACCAAACCTTACCTGATCACCTCTAAATTCACCCTTACGAAACGAGTTAGGCCTTCCCATAGACGGTTCCCGGAACGAGTCAGGCCGGCCCATAGATGGGTCCTTGAACGAATTAGGTCGCCCCATGTTTGGTTCATGAAATGAATTAGGACGCCCCATGTTGGGGCCCATCTTCGGGTCACGAAAGGAGTTACATCGCCCCATGTTCGGGCCCATGTTTGGTTCACCATTAGCAGCCATCTTAGCGCTTGAAAACCGCTTATCAAACCCAAACTCGATATCCCCATCTTTAGTTTGGAACGTGTTACGGCTAGGTTTCATATCTTTCTCTTTGGCTGTTCGACTGTGCTTAGATGGCTTCAGCTTGTTATGACGCTTATTACACAACCGCCCAATAAAGCAAGCAACTGCTGATATGACCACTATCACCGCCAATACTATGAAAACCGACCCAAACGAGCTATTCGGCTGGTGGTGTGAGGGCGGGTTTGTTTCAGAAAGCGGGTAAATTAGCGGCATTTGTTCCGCTTGTTGCACAGACATTTCCAAAACCGGTTAAGAGATAGTTTAGCAAGAATGTGGGAAAAAAGGATTTGGTTTAGAAGTGGTATTTGAGTGTGGGCAAAGATAAGAATATGAGGGTTAGAAGCAAGAACAACAAGAATAAGATGATAAGAGGGGGTGTTGGGTGGTGGGGTGGGTTTTATGTTGTGAATTTAAAAAGCAAAGTGAATTGCTTTAATAAAGAGACAGCTAAGTAAAGAAACATATTCTGACTGCATAAGAAATAATGAGTGGAATTTATTTGTGCTTTATTTGCTTTGTTAGGAGAGAAAGCAAATTTTTGGCTCCTACGAAGGCCCCATTATTCATTAGATACATATTCTTCATTTTGGACACCATTGTTAATGGATATCAATATTGTTTCCATAAACCATACATCTCTTATTTTCATATTAAATTTATTGACCTAACACTTCATCGCTACATGTATCATTCTTTTTAATATCACAATAACTTTTATTTTTCAAATTTTACATATGTTTTTATATGATTCTACGTATTTTAAAAGTATTGCTAAATTTTTGTCTTTCCGCCTTTTTGTTGTGAGCGGCTCATTTATATATGGGTGGTGATTTGTACACCACCCGCTCACACTTATGGGGTTACTTATGATACGGTATATGGGTGGTGATTTGTACACCACTCACTCACACTTCTGGGGTTACTTGTGATACGGTAACTTAGTGGTGTCTCATTAATTTTACTTTTTTTTGTTAACACCACCTATATTTTTTTAGAATAAATACGTCATAAAAGTGAGATAAGAAAACGTTTAAATACTTGTTAGTTCTTGTGCTTGAGTTCCCACAAAAACTTAAAGACCCACGAATTACAAAAATGGTGTACAATGATATTTGTTGCATCATCTTGGTTCATCACATGTTCGTTACCGGAAACACCACTTCCAGTCCGACTTGCATGTGTTAAGCATGCCACCAGCGTTCATCTTGAGCCAGGATCGAACTCTCCATGAGATTCATGGAACATGAGAAGGATTTCTCCTTAGCTGGAAATATATTTGACCATAAAAGGCGAAGGAAGGCTGGAATGCCAACATGCATCTATTATTGAATTCACCCGACTCGACAGTACCCGTTTGGAGAACACCCAATGCCAAAGTCACTGAATGGGTAAGTCGCCAATCCCTAAAACAGACTATGTAATGCTATATAATGTACTTTATCAGCTGGGTTACGGGCGGTCATTTTACTAAAGGTTTATAATCTACCCTTGTGTGATTCCTGTTTAAGCATATACTCGAGGGGTGGGTGCAGATCGGACGATTTGAAATTTTAAAGCAGACTCCCCGAGAAGATGACCAAGATTTCGTGATCCGTCCATTTCCTTCCTCAAAATCCTTTAACTAATCAACCAATGTGCACATGCCAACTCACTTTTCTTTTTCCTTTTTTCAAATTTTTAATTCAATCTTTAATTTAAAACTTAATATGATTTTTTTTCAAATAACTTGTGTTCGCTAGTTTTTAAAAAAAAAATTAATGCACGGGCTTGCTTATGATTTGTTCGATCAAAGCCACTACCTACGTAACGTTTATGTTATAACATTTTTTACTTAGACTCACTAAACCACCGCTTATAACAAAACATTTATTTGGTCAAAGAATCATACAAAACATTTGGATTTGTGCGAGGGGACATGACAGTCAAAATCAAGTTTCTCGAACGAAGCAAAAGTTGAATCGGAGTCGCTTTCAAACAGATATTTGTTGGAGTATTGGAGATGAGATAAAGGGAAAAGCAAAAAACATGTCGGAATATGAATCCATGTTCAATCGATCGGTCTCGAACATTGATCACTTTTATTTATTCTTTGTTTTATCTTCAATCTTTGAATGAATCTTGTTACTAGGTTCAAAAGAAACCAGTTTAAATCGTATTCATATGTCCTCTATACCTTTTCTTTTCACTTGTATTATTATACTTATCATTAGCTACTTTTTATTATTATATTTTAAAAAAATTTAATAAATCAATAAGAAGATTTGTGAGTGGACTCAAACTAATGCATTTTAGAAGACACGTTTTGATCCAAATCTATGTATTAAGTGACTTGCAGGCCGGCTCAACCTTTTTAGGGGCTTAAAGCGAATTTCAAAGTCGGGGCTTTCTAAAAAGAAGTAGACATTGGCATTCAACTCGCTCAAACTATTCCCTTTTAGCATTTTTTTAGTTAAACCTTTGTTGGAGTCGTCTGAGATAACACAACACCCAAATTGACCCGTTGATAAGTAAATGGGTCTAAATCGCTAAGCGTATTCCTTGAAAATAAGTGACAGTGAGCGTGTGTTTTTATGAGTTTGTTCATCCAAATTTGTTGCATGAAATAACTTTTCTGGCATAATAACAGTAGAATATTCAAGTATTCAATGGAATTAGTATAAAACTAGTCATCTAGCTATGACAAGATGAAACCTTTTTGGTAAGATATGTAATCTATTTACATCTAAAACTATATACATAATCGTTTAAAACCAATTGGCATCTGCATCATACAAAGCTAAACTCAATACAACTCATTTGCAGATTTAGATTTAGTGAAGTTAACATTCCTTCTAGATTCAAAAGAATTGAGAAGTTTTACAAGATGAAAAATTTATCATATGACTGGAAGCTATATGGCCACTAACAAGAATGTGTGTATTGGTTTCTGTGAATTCAAACTTAAGATATGGGAAATTAATAACCATGAATTATTTTATGCACTTTACAGAACCAAAAATTACCTGTTCTTGTTACACTGCATCATTATGATAATTTTAATCAAGTTACCAAACAACATCTCCACTAAGATTATTAAGCTCTAATTATTAAGCTCTGATTAGAGCAGAAATCAAGAATCAGATTAGGGCTGCAACTGAATTCGTGAACAAGGCAACAAGAAACAACCGATTCAAGAGGCGATTACGATTCTAACTCTCCAAGAAGACAAGAACACAGTCGTGTTTCAGGGATCACCTGATTTATCCTTCAGCTTCTCCATTGGAATCGATCGAATTTTCAGGAATCAAGAATTGATGGAGCGACGTTTCAGGAATCAAGACATTCATCCGTAATTGACCATTTGACTTGATAAGTTTCAAAAGAACGGCGTGATTTTATGTCCATTTGCGTGGACCAGGCCATCATGATACGGGCTTACACAGTACTAAATAGCCCAATTGCCCAGATTTGTTTTTTAACGGCAGATTTTATTAAAATGGAAACGGAACGACCAAGAAAGTAGGACCGAAAGAGTACAATTTATGTAAACAAGTTAAACATAACTCAGTTTTCCCAATCTAACTCATGCCAATTGGCTCTATTTTTTATCCATAAGAAGGTAGACGCTTTGATGTCTTCAAATAACTTTTCTTTACTCCATATATTTCTTCCGAATAGTCTTTCATTCCTTGATTTTCAAATACTCCAAAGTGACCCTAATATAACCGAGTGAATTGTTTTTTAGAAAGTTGCATCTCCTTGGACATTTTCTGCTGCTTTTAACATATCATTTGCAGTGGAGTTGATTGAGAACGCCATCTTTGTCCAACCGATAACCATGTGCCATACCTCTTTAGCGTAATTGCATCCCACTAGAATGTGATCCTCTGACTCGCCACATAAATCACAAGCAGAAGAGTCCACCTGCACAATCCTCTTAAGAAGCTCCTCTTTGGATGGGAGTCTACCCAAAGAAACCCGCCATCCAAAAAAATCTGTTTTGAGAGGCATCCATTTGTTACATTCGTACTTTGTAATTGATTGCGAAAACATATTTTTCTCTATGAAGCTTTTAATGAGTGGACTGTGAATTTACCAGTAGGGTTTTCGGGCCATGACCAGCTATCACGTCCACTTGTGACTGGTGACCCGGCAAGCAGAATGCCACATTGGTTGACCAACTCAGATTCCCCAACAGATGTCGGAGGAGAGGACCATTCCCATTTAACACACGATCCACCGAGTCTTTCATTGACGTTGCAATTCTTTTTTGATTCTTTTACATATAAGACTGGAAAAAGATCCCTCAGTGCTCCATTTTCGATCCACCTGTCATGCTAAAACAAACAATGGTTTTCGTCACCTATACTGCATTTTATATTTTCTTGGATGATACTCATGTATTATATATAAAAGAAAATTTAAAAATGGGGGCCCTAAAAAAATGGGAGCCTAAAGCGGTTGCTTTAGGCTCAAGCCCATTGGGCCGCCCCTGGTGACTTGAACAACTGGTAGGATCAATTTTACTATTCAAACAGGGGTTGCGTCGCAACTTGTTACCGGTTTACCTACCATTTTATTGTAATCGTCCTTCTTGCATTTTAGCCGTGCTAATAAAATTTATTATTTATTTATTACTGATAAAATCAATAGTTTTATTTTGTAAATTTTTATCTTAACTTATTAAAATATATACACAATTAAAATACGTATCAAGCTTAGTATACTTTGTTCAAGTTAGCGCTTAAATAAAAGAATAAAAATGTGTAAAGATAATGTTAGTATGCTATAAGCTATTATAATAATACAATACCCTTTACTAATCTATATTACCTCTTAATAAAACTGAAATAAAAAGAATTATTCATCAAACGTGATATTAATTACATACATTGTTAAATAAGTTTTATACCGTAATTGTTTATAAACTATATATCTTTGTTAAAAAAAAATCTAAAGGTGTAAAGTGTGCCCCGGTAAAATCAAGGTGACCGTCACCGGTGCACTCACCTGAATCCATGTACAAAGGTGTATAATTTGGGGAGTAGTGCGCTGGGTGGAGTTCCCAATCATGTTTAGAGCATTGATAATTATTAGATTTAGAATAGTTCATGTAATTTATGTGATTTGCGGAAAATAAAAGTTGTGTATTAATGGTTTTTTTTAATGACAAATTTGGATCACTGGAGTATCATCGTGCCACCAGTGGTACCACCCGATCGTATTCAAACACCAAGTCACCAATTCAGGAGAAAACCTAATTTTTCTAGGAAAACCCCCTTATGAGATTCGAATCCAGGACCTTATGATCCCTGAGCCTTATCTCACCACCAAGATGCCGCTGGACTATTATACCTTTGGCCGTGTATTAAGGGTTTAAAGTAAATGCTTGGGTTTTATGCTTTCATGTTTGTGACGAGTTTGGTAATAAGGCTAACTTCCATTAATTTTTCTATCAAGTTTAGGTAAAATGACTAAAATACCCCTTGCGGAAAGTAACAAGTTTTGGTAATAAGGGTTTAAAGTAAAAGGTTATTTTGGTCATTTCACCCCAAGTTAACAGAAAAGTTATCGGAAGTTAGTCTTGATACCCAAATCTGTTACTCTAAACTCTAGTACCCAAACATGCTACTTTTCGTAAATCACAGGGACTATCTGTGTAATTAACTCTTAGATTTATTAATTCTTTTTGATAATTAATTCTACATTGTTAATTATGAATACATGGTTATTGTTATCAAAGATTGGTTTCAAAAAGAGAGATGATGAACTGAAAATATCTCCTAACTAAAACTGCATTATTAGTTGAGTTGTTGTTTTAGTTGACCATATGTTGTATAGAGATACATACAAACAGCTTAGGTCAATTCTCTACTTCTTGCAGACTGTGGATTACAAACCGTCATAATAACCACCCTTCTTATCTCATATGCTTGCTACACTGGATCCCTATTAAAGTTTTGTGCTCAAGTTGGAGGGATGCTGTAACACCCTATCATGAAATTGACCAATAGAAATTAAATATGTCGCAGCGGAATAGGTCCCGACTTTGTCATTTGGAAACAACCTCTTGTATACTTTTATAAACAAACATAAAACTTTTAACATACTTTTGGTAACTCATTTTACTTTTATATCTACTTCTAATTTACAACATCCAAATATCAAACTTAATCAATTTATAACATATAATACGACTTCGAGGTGTGTTGTCCAAGCCACTTCGAGAACTTGATCTTTAGACATCGAGTTCCAAAAGCTTGATCTCCAACGTATTTTCGTCACATCCATGGACTCTACCTATGGTGTTCCCAACACCACAAGTTAGTAATAGTAATATATAAGATTATGCATCAAACGAACAAGCAAAATTGAACAACATAACTTTAAGAAATGGAAATGGAAAAGAGAGACGAACATGGTTGTGCTCCTCCCAAACACGGTTATGTTCCCTCGAGTACGGTTGTGTTCCCGCAAGCATGGTCATGTCAGTAACTTCTACTTTGCATTCGTCCAGACAGAACATGGTTGTGTTCAGACCGAACATGGCCATGCCAGAAAATTCTCCACTGCGCATTCTAGTTTTTATGTTCAATATTTCCTTGCAACCACTTTGTTATGTTACATGATCATCATTAAATATAGGAGTTGACATAATACTGACATTTAAAGGTTTAAACTCCACATACATCATATAATCTAACTAACATCCAATCCAAAGGTTAATCAACTCCTATCCATATAGTTTGTGTCAATATTTAACTACATATTAGTCAACAACAATTCTAATTTCATTTGCTTGATGATCTTTAATCCTAAAACAAGAAATTATATAAATACTCACATCATTAGTACCTCTTATATATAGTCAAATAGTTTAAAGAAAAACAACATACCTTTCTTTTGGCAATTCTATAGGTTTTATTTGCATTTCCAACATTTTGCATAAAAATCCCTCTGCTTATATTTGGGTTTCAGTCACAACAATAGTCATCATCATAGTAATCACTTTTGACAACTATAGCTACTATGCAACAACCTTATTATGCTCATTAGATATTTATTTCATTCAACACACACATATATATATTTGTAATTCATAGTATAAGAGCCACATATCTTTACCCGTAGGATTAGATAGGTCTTGAATTGCTCCACTCACCCGTTGACTTCCAAGCTTTAATGCACATAGCGAATTTGCTAGCCAACACACAATATTTTAGAATGCATAATTCAAGATCCTATCAACTCTACTTCCCACATGAGTTTATAATTCACTACACATCCTTGCATACATGACTAGATTCAACACAAGCAAATTATCAAATTTCCATTCATTTGATTCCTTGATGATGCTTCACTAAGATCTTATTATTCAAACATTCAATTTCTATAAGTTCCCTCATTATGGTATTTCATTAAACACATTGTATGCATACAAATTAAATCTCCATATCTTGTTCAATTTACATTCATGACCTAACTTTGAGTATGAACAAGCATGTTTATGCATCAAAATCATAATTTAACTAGTTTATCATCAATCATCATGAAATTTAGATTTAGGTCAAGAACACCCATAAAACCCCAAACTAATTTCCCATAGATTGCTTTCTAGCAATGAGGTTTGAGTGTTTATATCATACTAGTTTAGTACCCGGTGTCTACACACGAGATGAAAAATATTAATATATAAAGTTCTTAATTTTTTATATAAAAAATAATATATCACGCGGTTTCGAAAATACGTTAATTACTATTTAATACAATTTGACTTTCATTACTATTGAATTCAAAATAAAAGTTACATAATTATGTTTTAAAATTTCTTAAAATAAGGGATAATTTATAATAAATGTGTTTTATTAGTATAATTAATATTTCTTTAAAGATATATAATCATTAAAATATAGGGTGTATTTAATAAGAGAGAGTCGGGAAAAATGATGAGAATGAATATGGTGACGACACGTGGCATGTAAAACCTTTATTTATTATATAGTATAGATTGTATCAATACAAGAAGCATGCTTTACTCATTTCAATATATATTTCAAGATTATATAATCATCTTATGCAATACCTACTTAGAACTCTAAACTCTTAAGAAATTTAGTTAAAATCTCTTACCTTTAACTCTTTCTACCAAGATGTTAACTCCCAAACATTTAACTACCAATTGAGAATGTCTTCATTAATCTTCATCTCCATCGATTTCACCTTCTTCTTCTTACGCCTCTTTCACACACATACCGATGAATTGTGTAGAAGTGTGATGATACATGTTTTTACCCAATGCTTTTATTTTCAACTTCACAATCTATACTATATAATAAATAAAGGTTTTGTAGTAACACTTGTCACTATCATATCACCCTCAATATTTTTTCCCGCTTCTCTCTTCTATTAATTACACAAGTTTCTTAAATTTTTTTTGTTTCCCGTCTCTCTCTTATTAAATAATAATGATTTTTATAAAACGTTTTTTTATTTTAAAAAAATATGCATGTTCATAAACTATTTCACCAATAACATCCAACATACAAATCTTTATAAAACTACTGGTTTACAACAAGTTATATTTATTCAACCCATGTAATATATGGGTTTTAACCTAATTAATAATATGTCATAGTCTGGATTATTAAAAATGAATTTACCTATAAATTAAGTTAATAACTTAATCGTAAATTCAGAAACTATTTAATCGATCTCAAACCATAAGATTTGGGCCTTAGTTAAATAAAATAAGTTTAGAAAAGTGGGGGCCTCATATGATTTTGAGAAGGTGCCTGGTAAACATTGGATCCGCCCTTGGTTGTGAGTTTGAGTTTTAGGGTGACCGATCTTTGATTATTTAGGTATGGCCTATTTTACCCTACGATGATGCATGTGGCTTCGCTCGTCCTTTCACAGTGATGTATGTGGCTATCATGACCTTGCACACTACCGATGAAGATTACCGGTATATGGAATTATAACTTTGCTTATTATTCGTTCATTCTTTTTCTTTTTATCTCATTCTCAATTTTTATTACAAACTTTACACAAGCAAAATGTTTTAAAAGACTTGGTTTTGCTATTTAAAAAGGGTTGGCGGCGCAGCTTGTTGCCCGTTTGCATTCTATCTCTATCTAATTTCCCTTTGAGAGTTGTGTTTTATTTACATCTAATTAAAATAATGACTAAATGCTTTAGTATTTGGAGAAAAGCAAAAACATTTAATATGTAATTTATCTAATATTTAAAAGTTTGTGCTTAAAGTTAAAAAAAATCAAACCTCATACAATAATCCCCTGTTAATTTATAGAAAGTGTACACAATATGAAAATTATTTTATACAAAATAAGGTTATTAAATATAGTGTACCATCTATTACTAATACTACACATTGTTACAGGATTATTTCTTCAACCTTTATCAATAACGTTGTTTGCCTTTCAAAAAAAAAATAAAAAATAAAAATAAAAAATATAATAAAATTTTTAATTAGTTTATTTACCAATTTGACCTCATTAATATTACATAATCCTAATAAACCTCCAATCCATATAAAACGCCGGCATAGTTTTCGGGCCCAACATCAACGAAATACACATCTCGCATCTTTTGAAATGCGTGCCACGTCAACAAACTATCCGAACCGGCCTGATGGCTCTTTCCGACAACCCGGTTCACTTCCAAACTATTCGCCACCCGGTCCAACCCACCGTACAAGTTTTTCCGGCAAAACTTCATCAAATGCTTCACGTCATACACGTTCTCCCCAAAGAACACCTTTAAAGCCTCCAGAAACTCGTCTAACCCACGCGGCAACTCCCGGCGCGTGATGACTTTCAACAAATAACCGAAATCATACGCGCTGTGAAACGTCACCCAACTCACTGAGTCATTACAAACCAACCCGGACGCCATCATCAACTCAGCGAATCGCACCGAGTCGACACCTTCAATCCGATTCCGTTCGAAATCGATCCCTTGCCGCTTCAACAAGTCAATCGATTCAGGCGCGTACTGGTCACGCGTCAAGTCAAAATCGTTGAAGTTGAACTGCCAGATGAAACTCCGGCGCGTCTCGTCGTCGTACGGCAGGTTGCCAGAGGCGTCGGTGAGGGTGAGACCGAGCTGGATAAGGTTCAAAACGTCGACGTTTGACTTAAGAAGCTTGTAATGATCCTCCGGCCGGCGATGAACGTAGGGTTTTGCTGGATCTGAAGATTGACTGTGGACGACGCCGGGAAATTCGGTGTCCATGGAGATGTAAGGGTACTGATCGATGACGGATCTGATGAATTTGAACTCGGATTCTAGGTTTTCGGACCACACATTTCGGATCGTGATGCTTTCATCTATACGAATTGACATGTTGATCGATTGATTTCTGGATTCGTTTTAATTGTTGTTGTTTGATTGCTGGTTGTTTGAGTGAGTTATTTATATAATGTTTTGAGTTGAAGCTGGTGCTTAGCAGATGCAAGTGGCCAATTTCAAGTTTGAACGCGTTTGGAATTGGGTGATTTGACCAAGATATTTATTGAATTTGCCACGAGGTTGACCACACAAATGACAAAAATCACGTGTATATTTAATTACGGATATACCAGCATGACGACACAAGCATATGTGAATAGGAAGTTCTTGGCTTCAATCATGAGTTAGATAGGCAGTAGCAGAGCTTGAAAAAGTAAGAAGCGGGGGTCAAAAGTCAGAAGACTAAAAAATTTTTTTCTATCGCTATGTTTCGGGTTATATGTTCGGGTCGGGCCAAACAAATCAATAATAAATAACTTTAAATATAAAATAATCTATTATAATGCGAGAGAAAAATGGTAAGTACCTTAAAGAAAATTACAACTCAGCCCGACGACCTTTAATATTTTTGAATTCATCGATTATGGATTTCGAATCAAACTTATTAGCAATATATTTTTCTATGTAAATCACCAAGCTATTCGCCAGATACTCGTCTGCCATCTTATTGCGAAGTCGATTCTTGAATATTTTCATTGCTGAAAATCCTATTTCTGTTGTTGCAGTAGAAACTGGAAGTGTCAAGATAAGCCGAACCACTCTATCAACCAAATAATAATTTTCACGTTTATGAGTTTCCACCAGACTTTTGCATAAATCAGAAATATTTGATATACTAGTTAGATTGGTATTCATTTTCATCTCAATATTAAAATCTTCTAACTGATATGGTAATTGATTCCTCTCCTGCTCTGTAAAATCCTTAGGATAATACTTCTCTACTAGAAGACAAATCTGATCAACATTAATCTATTTTGAAACTAAACTAGAACTAAGAGATAACAACTCCATTGCTTGCTCATTGAATCTACTATTCAATTCATCTATCTGTTTGTCCAATGTGGATGTAAACAAATCTACTCGGTAATAATGTCCAAATGTAACATAAAGATCTTTTTTATGAGGCCGATACCGAGAAGAAGTATATAAATCATTGAAATCTGGAATTTCTATTTGATGCTTGTCACAAAAATAAGTAACTTGTTCAAGCAAAGAATCCCATCCATTGTTTCTAAAATCATTTAGACTAACCTTTGTTGATGAAACTAAGTCCATGGCATTTAGAATATTTTGGGTTTTCCTTTGTAATGTTTGAGAAAGTGTATCCGTTTTTCCTTTGTTGATTTTCATGCTCTTGCGGCTCACTTGTTGCAGCTTTGTGACGTTTGCTTACTTGCCCATCATCATTTCTTTTCTCTTGTTCATCATCAATTCTTTTGAAAAAAGAACTAATAGTTAAAGTTTTCAACTTTCCCATAATATGCCTAACAAAAAAAAAACAATAGTCATAATCAATTTCATTTCATCAATTCATCATTTCATCAACTTAACAAGAAGTATAGTGTACCTAATTATAATCATTCATCAATTCATCAACGAATGCAAGAAGTAAATAACCATTCCTAATTATAATCCTAATACTTAACAAGAATACAACAAGAATACAACTAAAAAATGAAAAAAAATAAATAAATTAGGGCTTGATTAGAGAATGCAAGAAATCAAAAAAATATGGCTAGCTCCTAGTATAGTGTACCTGTGATGTAAGAAGCAAGCAGCAGCCTAGCAGGGCGGCGACTGGTGGTGGACGGCGGTGAATGAAGGCGACGGCAGCAGCAGCAGTGATTTCTGCTGGGAAGCGATTTGGGGCAGCAGCAGGGAAAGCGGACCAGCAAGCAGCCTAGGGTGCCGGCGACTAGTGGTGGACGGCGAGCAGCGGCAGGCGGCGGCGGTGAATGGAGCGACGGCAGCAGTCTACACTGTGAGCGAAAATGAACTGGGGAAAGAAATTGTGAACGAAAATGAATTTGGAAAAGTGTTTTAAGTTTTCATTTTTCATTTCTCCCCCTAAACTTACACTTTTATTTTTAAAATGAACAATCTAATATTTTTTTGATTTTTTTCATTTCCCACCCATAACTTATCGAAACAATATCAACATAGTAAGAATTTTTAGGGAAAAAAGTAAGCGGGGGCCAATAATTTTTTACCGAACAAAATAAGCAGGGGCCGGCTCTATACGTAAAAAAAATTTAAAACGAAAACAGAAAAATTAACACTACTAACGAAAAAAACGGCAGGGGTCGGGGCCCTCCCAGGCCCCTTGTAACCTTCGCCCCTGCAGATAGGTTTCTTGACCCGTTGGGTTTCCTGGATCATGTCATCCAAACCCCTCATGATGGCCCGAATCGCATCTTCTTTACGCGGACGATGTTATTATCTTTGGGATTGGTCTGGTTGTAATGTTAAGAATGTTAATGAGAATTCTAAGATGTTTTTTCATATGTCCCGGTCTGAAGATCAATCTAGCCAACTCTACGGTATTTGGCCTCGAAGTTGAGACAGCGAAGCTGATTCGTATGGCTTAGTTACTGGGATGTAAGGCTGGGACGGCTCCTTTTACTTATCTTGGGCTCACGGTTGGAGCTAATATGAATAAGGTGTCTTATTAGGAGCCCTTTTTGATACTATTTAGGCCTGGTTATCTCTTTGGAAGGCCTCTACTCTTTCCAGTGGAGGACGGGTTACTTTGATAAAAGTTGAGCTTGAATCTCTTTCGAATTAGTACTTCTCTCTCTATAAGGCTCCGCCTAAAGTTGTTGATCGGTTGGAGGCTATTATTAAAAGATTTTTGTGGGGAGGTTTGAGTAATGGGAGGAAGATCCATTGGGTTGACTGGGATCGGGTTTCGTCCCCAAAAAATATAAGAGGCCTTGGTCTTAGTAAACTCAAGGATATAAACTCGGCTCTCTTAGTTAAATGGATACGGAGATACAAGAATGAACCCTTTAACTTGTGGAAGAAAGTCATTGACGCTTTTCATTGGTCCAAAAACGGTTAGTTGATTTTTCCGGTCAATAATTCTTTGACGGGTGTTTGGAAAAATATAGTTAAACCGGATTGCAAATTGGTGGTCTAGGGTCGCCATATTCATCAACTGTTCAAGGGGTGGTTGAAATTTGTTTTTGGCTGCGTCACTGCACTAAAGGGTTTATAACCTAATTCCTTTGGGAGTCTTCCTCTTTATTTTTTAAATGTTTAAAGCCCAAAAAAAACATGCTTATCGATGATTATACATTTATACACCCTAACCAAAGACATTTATACAACCTATTAAAATCAAAACCAAGACATATTTCTTGCGATGCCGTCCTTCACTATGTTTATGTGATTCGATCTATTAGACACATTGTAATTATGTAATGTTATAGGTAGTTTATGTAATATGGATTATGTATATAAACCCCATCTTTTTTTTGTAATCATTTACAACTTCAATACAACTTTACAACTCTCCTACACATATTTTTTGTTCAACTTGGTATCAGCGCCTCCTTTGGCTCTACCACCACCGCCGATCGTAACCGGAGTACCCAAGACTCTACGGTTGTCAACTACAACACTGAAGCATACAAAGCTCGTCTTTTTCGCCTCTTTTCTACAAAGGTTCGTATTTTTCTTCTACATCTCAAAGCATACCGAAGCATCATACAATTCGTTATCTATCTCCCATCTATTTCGCGGATTGAGCTGAGTTCGTCATAAAAATTTTCAGATTTACAGCCGTCACAACTAGGATTTTTCACCCTATTCACGCTTAAAGTTCTTGGCCCCGCCGCCAAAATTAAGGTTTTTTGGCTAAAGTTCTCGGCCCCGCCACCAAAATTATGGTTCTCTGGTAAAGTTCTCTGTAAAGTTCTCGACCCTAGTTCTCGGCCTCCGTATTCGGTTAAAGTTCTTGGCAAAGTTATAAGTTCACCGCTGACTTAAAGTTCTCGGCTAGTTAAAAAAATGGCAATTGTTACTTCTCTTTCACACACAGAAAGAGCCTCTCATAACTTCCACAAGTTTGCATTACCCTATCTCCAACCCAACTATGCAGCTAATCCTTAACTATATTACGATAATAGAACCCATGTAACGAGAAACTGCTAATTTTCCTGTGAACAAATCATATTTCTTGATGAAATATATACATGTACATGAAACAAAAAGCACAAGTATATAAATATATGTTAGAAATCCTGTAAAGAAAATAAAACGAAACAAGTAAGTAGAAACAGTGATCCGGGCTTGTGTTTAACACAATTCCCTTAAACAGATTCGCGGTCTTTTCCCAGGGTACGCCGGATAGAAACAGCCACAGTGTGCTGCCGGACCTGTAGCGCAGAGAGTTGGGATTATCAGTTGTGTGTTTTCTGATAGCACTAGGACTAGTTTTATAACCAGAAGGCATTCGTGTCCGCAGGACGTGCGGGTACACGAGTTCGAAGAAATTCTAGTCGAAACCCAGTTTTTCGCACCCCCCCCTGCGCGAGGGTAGGACATGTGGTAAAACACATCATGAAGCTTTAAATGAGTAGTGAAGGCTTTACTTTATAAACAACACCTCATTTTGTTCCCAAACCGATGTGGGACAAGCTATTACCACTTAGACATTCATTCACACTTATACACAAACTTCTAACAATATATACTAGAAACAAAAAGACGTATACAAATATGCATGAAGTATAATACATAAACAAACTCAATTTTATAGAATCATGATGCAAAGGCGACAATTGAAAACTGGGGGCCACGATATATCGACGGATGAAACACTGGGATGCTTGAAGTTGTGACTCGTTAAAAATAACGATTCGATAATTGACCATGTTATTTTAAAATGAGTAAACTGTAATTTGCGTCTATGTGATTCACTCCAATCTACACTTTGTGTCCCGAAGTTTGAAATTTCGACCTATGAGTCCCTATGGTTTCATTTTTTCTTCTATTAAGTCTCTGTGGTTTCATTTTTTCTTCTATTGACTCCGTGAGGCTAACGCCCGTCACAAATCTGTTAGCGATGAATGGTATATTTGTCATTTTACTTGGCTTTTTGGGGGCAACTTCGTCATTTACCCTTGCTTAGCTATAAATCCCTTTGGTTTCATTTTTTGTTCTGTCATCGTCGTCCTCTATGTCTCTGATCGATTCAACCGCATCCACCTCCTCCTCCGACTTCTTCTCATCCACCTCCACCAGCTCATCAGACGAAAACGTAAACCCCTCCCTCTCCTCTGACCCTTCTTCAATCCTCAGATCCCTATATTCTGGCAATCCGGTGGCGATCTAACCCTAGATTGGGTCAAGAACCTCATGTCAACCTTCTATTGGTCATCGAGGAACCTCCGGCCGTCGGAATTCCTGACGGTGTTGCAAGTGGAGGCGTTTGACACTCTCGTGCTCCCTGTGTTGATGATTTTACACAAGGAGCCGAATTGTGTTGTGATTGAGCCTGATAAGGATGATGGTCAACGCACGATGCCCGGTGAGTCTCATGTTCAGCCTCCATCCTACTCAAATCTTCAACATGCCCCAAGGAAAATCGATTACTAGTGGAAACGATGTTCGTGGGCTTGGTCAAACCGATAACGGTAGTCAAGCACCGAGTCTTGATGCTCAGGGGCGAAGGTTACAAGGGGCCTGGGAGGGCCCCGGCCCCTGCCGTTTTTTCCGTTAGTAGTGTTAATTTTTTCGTTTTCGTTCGAAATTTTTTTTACGTATAGAGCCGGCCCCTGCTTATTTTGTTCGGTAAAAAATTATTGGCCCCTGCTTACTTTTTTCCCTAAGAATTCTTACTATGTTGATATTGTTTCGATAAGTTATGGGTGGGAAATGAAAAAAAATATTTAAAAAAATAGATTGTTCATTTTAAAAATAAAAGTGTAAGTTTAGGGGGAGAAATGAAAAATGAAAACTTAAAACACTTTTCCAAATTCATTTTCGTTCACAATTGCTTTCCCCAATTCATTTTCGCTCACAGTGTAGACTGCTGCCGTCGCTCCATTCACCGTCGCCGCCTGCCGCTGCTCGCCGTCCACCACCAGTCGCCGGCACCCTAGGTTGCTTGCTAGTCCGCTTTCCCTGCTGCTGCCCCAAATCGCTTCCCTGCAGAAATCACTGCTGCTGCTGCCGTCGCCTCCATTCACCGCCGTCCACCACCAGTCGCCGTCCACCACCAGTCGCCGCCCTGCTAGGCTGCTGCTTGCTTCTTACATCACAGGTACACTATACTAGGAGCTAGCCCTAATTTTTTGGTTTCTTGCATTCTCTAATCAAGCCCTAATTTGTTTATTTTTGTTCATTTTTTAGTTGTATTCTTGTTGTATTCTTGTTAAGTATTAGGATTATAATTAGGAATGATTATTTATTTCTTGCATTCGTTGATGAATTGATGAATGATTATAATTAGGTACACTATACTTCTTGTTAAGTTGATGAAATGATGAATTGATGAAATGAAATCGATTATGACTATTGTTTTTTTTTGTTAGGCATATTATGGGAAAGTTGAAAACTTTAACTATTAGTTCTTTTTTCAAAAGAATTGATGATGAACAAGAGAAAAGAAATGATGATGAGCAAGTAAGCAAACGTCACAAAGCTGCAACAAGTGAGCCACAAGAGCATGAAAATCAACAAAGGAAAAACTGATACACTTTCTCAAGCATTACAAAGGAAAACCCAAAATATTCTAAATGCCATGGACTTAGTTTCATCAACAAAGGTTAGTCTAAATGATTTTAGAAACAATGGATGGGATTCTTTGCTTGAACAAGTTACTTATTTTTGTGACAAGCATCAAATAGAAATTCCGGATTTCAATGATTTATATACTTCTACTCGGTATCGGCCTCGTAAAAAAGATCTTCATGTTACATTTGGACATTATTACCGAGTAGATTTGTTTACATCCACATTGAACAAACAGATAGATGAGTTGAATAGTAGATTCAATGAGTAAACAATGAAGTTGTTATCTCTTAGTTCTAGTTTAGTTTCAAAATAGATTAATGTTGATCAGATTTGTCTTCTAGTAGAGAAGTATTATCCTGAGGATTTTACAGAGCAGGAGAGGAATCAATTACCATATCAGTTAGAAGATTTTAATATTGAGATGAAAATGAATACCAATCTAACTGGTATATCAAATATTTCTGATTTATGTAAAAGTCTGGTAGAAACTCAGAAACGTGAAAATTATTATTTGGTTGATAGAGTGGTTCGGCTTATCTTGACACTTCCAGTTTCTACTGCAACAACAGAAATAGGATTTTCAGCAATGAAAATATTCAAGAATCGACTTCGCAATAAGATGGCAGACGAGTATCTGGCGAATAGCTTGGTGATTTACATAGAAAAATATATTGCTAATAAGTTTGATTCGGAATCCATAATCGATGAATTCAAAAATATTAAAGGTCGTCGAGCTGAGTTGTAATTTTCTTTCAGGTACTTACCATTTTTCTCTCGCATTATAATAGATTATTTTATATTTAAAGTTATTTATTATTGATTTGTTTGGCCCGACCCGAACATATAACCCGAAACATAGCGATAGGAAAAAAAATTTTAGTCTTCTGACTTTTAGCCCCCGCTTCTTACTTTTTCAAGCTCCGCCACTGTTGATACTCTAGTACACGAAAACAATTCTGCACCTGGCTTGAACGGGTATATTGATTATGAATAACCGCCGTCGTACTCTGGAGTTGCTTCAAGGTGTATCTGCTAATTCTCCGACATATGATCCGCAAGAAAACGTGGGATTTAGTATTGTTGGAAGGAACTTCTCTCGTGGGAGTTTGTTGTAACCCTACAATTGCTTTGATTATCATCTGGGTATTGGATTTGTGATGTCTAGATTTGAAGCTTGTGCATGAAGGGTATGCGCTTTTACGTGTAGTTGGAGCTCTGTAAAAAGTTGTGTATAAACTCCTAAATAAATAATATCAGAATGCATCTCTGAAGGTAAGATGGACATTTAACTTGTTTATAAACAGAACATTAAAGGACGTCAGACTCAATAGAAGAAAAAGTAAAAATCATAAGACTCAAAGGTCGAAATTTTAAACATAAATGATGCAGTTTCGAAAGCAATCAAATGGCCAGAAATACTTAAAGGATTCAAAAGCTTAAAAAACCTCAAAGGTTTATTAAAAAACAATATTCATAAACAATCAACTCTCTAAAACAATAATTCTCTAGGTATTTAAAGTCAAACCTTAGAGATAATTAAGAAAACAAATAAAGATAAAAAGGAAACAAATTAAAGATAATCCAATAGCTTAAATACGAAATTCAAATAACAAAAATAATCTTCAACTTCCAATCAGAGATAAACGTTGCATCATACTACCCGTCTTCGAAAAAAACTCGTCCTTGAGTTTTGCCTTCGGACCAAGGCCAACTGGGTCGAATGGAACATCAACTTGTTTTCCTTTTATTAATATCATCACAACCCTCCTGGATAGTTAAACTTCATGGTTCGTTTTGCCTGGCTTTGAACCTATACCACATGGGTCTATTTGGTTGCTAGGTCTCCTTCTCTCTACCTTCTTCTCCCCGTCTTCGAAAAAGACTCGCCCTCGAGTCTTGATAACATCGAAAAGATCGTATTTTTTTCCCAAAATTTCGTTTAACGACGAACTTGAATACTTGAAAAAAATTGTCCATAATCTCGGTTTTTATTTGTGAAATATCTCCATACTCACGTGGATGTTGTAAATTAGTTCCACCTTTAATTTGAGTTGCATTTGACGTGTGTTTATCCCCAACTAAATCATTAGCCACAGTATTAACCTTAAAAAATTCATCAAACATACCTATAAAAACCATTAAAGACTTGTAATTGTTGTTGACTTCTTTTTCTTCCTCTTGATTAGTAACTCCGGTAATCGCTCGTTACAAATATTCTTCTTCATCATAGGGCAACCCATCTTCATCGAATCTGGGTTCTTCTTTCGATAAACCCTTTGGATAGATTGGTTCAGAGAACCGGTGTGGATGACAGCTAAACGGATGTTGCTCTCCGTCGCCACCTTCGTCCCCGACGACGGTGCTCGACTCGGTTTTCGTCCGGCATGTATCCTGTTGCAACTCGAGGTGGCGGATCTTTTGTCGGAGCCGTTTAATCTCTAGTTGCAACTAGAGATCTCGAACTCGTCGCTTGAGTCGTTTGATATCAAAATCCCATGAGTCACGGTTCCCGATCTCGTTGCCTCATCCGACGAATCTACGGTCACAGTCGAATCGATCTTCATGAGCACGTGAACCACCATTGTTCTTGTCGATGCCTCGGTCGGCGACTCTTCGAACAAGAAAACACTCGCCTTCACGTAGAGCCATTTGATAAACCTAGAGCTCTGATACCAACTGATACAGTTTCGGAAGCAATCAAATGGCAAGAAATACTCGAATGATTCAAAAGCTTAAAAAACCTCAAAGGTTTATTGAAAAACAATATTCATAAACAATCAACACTCTAAAACAATAATTCTCTAGGTATTTAAAGTCAAACCGTAAAGATAATTAAGAAAACAAATAAAGATAAAAAAGAAACAAATTAAAGATAATCCAATAACTTAAATACGAAATTCTAATAACAAAAATAATCTTCAACTTCCAATTAGAGATACACGCTGCATCAATAAAGATATGAAGTAAATGAACAATATACACGGGAATCGAAGTTTGTAGAAAGTCAGGATGGTCAAAGTCAAAATTAACAAACTTTTGCTGGCTACGAAATACATCTTACTAACATAATAAATAAAATTTTTTTGTGTCACGTGTCATTCTCTGGTTATTTGTCATCCTTATTTTACCGTCTCTCTCTCCTATTAATTATTCCCTTTTTCTCTCTCATATTAAATAATAATCTTTGTATTGATAAATAAAAATCATATGGACACGTGTTACTTTGTGGTTCTTTTTTTTTCTCTTCTCTCTCTTCTATTCAATAATGATGTCAAAATAATTTATTTTTAGATATTTAATATAAATACAAATACTTATTATTTCATTATAAATAGTTATTGTATCATCAATCAAATGAATTTAATATGAATTAACAGAGTTTATAACTGTCATGACAAATTACATTTTTAAAGACATATTTTGACGAGTGTGTTTTAACAAATTACATTATATTTTAATCAACCAATGTAATAACCTGGTTTATTCAACTCCGTATATTACACGAGTTTTTAAAAATATAATTTTTTTATTACTAATTAAGTATATAATATTTTATTTATTTAATCCGTTTAATACATGAGATTTTAACTTATTACAAATATAAAATAACAGAGTCAAAATTAAAAGGCAGGTCAATGAGCGTATGAAACGGGTGCGCCGCCGTCACCAAGTTTCTGTTTTGGTATCACAAGTCGCTATTAATTCATAATTATTAATTAAGCTTTGTTTTCTTCCCAAGTATTTTAAAATGACATCATGACATTAAGGCATGGCATTTATTTGTTGGGTTCCTTAACGTGCAAGGTACATCTACCAATAAGATTCTTACATACAAATATATATTTGTATGTTTATACGCATAAGAGTGAGATTATTGAAAGGTGTCTCTAATAAAATATGAATGATATGGTTTTTATTATTCAATCAATTAATCTTTGAAATATATGGGTCTATAAACTAGTCTATATCATATAATAAATAAATGTTTTGGTAGAACAGTTGTCATTCTAATATTCATCTTTAATATTTTTTCTCGTCTCTCTCTCCTATTAATTATACAAATTTCTTTAAATTTTTAAAAAAAATTTTGTTTCCCGTCGCTCTCTTCTATTAATAATAATGATTTATGTAATTATTTTTATAAAACGTTTTTCATTTTAATATAATATGTTTGCTCATGAAATATTTTTATAAATTGAACATCTTTTCATTCTTTTTATAAAATATTTTTAAAAGATAACTATTTCACTAATATCATCCAGCATACAAATCTTTATAGAAATTATTGATTTACAACAAGTTGTTTTTATTCAACCCATGTAACACATGGGTTTTAACCTAGTTAGTAATAACTAATAAGTATTTATACATATAGGAATATTACGATAACATGCGTAACAAAATAAGTTCTTTAATTTTTTTAATTTTAAAATATAAAAAAATAATAATAAAAATGCAGTGTTTATGCGTCTCTCATGAGATTACAAAATATTAATACACTTTATTTTTATATATAACCTAGACATGTGTAATTAATATGTAACTTATTTTAGCTACACATAACATACATATTTGTATGTGTAGGCAAAAATTTAAATATTTAACACATGAAAAAATTAAGTTGAATGACATATTTATATGTAAGAAGAATAAAATTTTAAAAATTATAAAAAATGAATCAAAAAATTTAATGATTTAGATTTATTATTTTTATTTTATAATAATTTAATGTTTTTTAATGAAACTGTTTCTATAAAAAAATGTGAATAAGGTTAAAACTTTTGAGTCGGTCATTCGTGTGTTAATCTATAATCGAATTTTGCATCTTACATAATTTTCGGGTTCTTATTGTATTCAGTTTTGCATAAAAATTTCTGTTTTTTTTTTATCGAATTTGGCGTGCTGGACCCAAAAAATAAAGTCGTAAATTTAAAATAATATTACAGAAACAGAGGCGGTAATTTTTTTTTTTTGAAAGGCGAATTTCATTAAAAAAAAAAGGAATTAATGGGGTAGTCGGTTTCCAGAATAGGCATGACGCCTCCAACTATTAATCCACCTCAGCAAGCAAACTTGAAGATATATTCAACCCCCCCAAAATATCGTAATTTATTGTTTTCGTTTTGAGTTCCTCCTATTTATATTCTTCCCAATTCACTTTCACAACTCTGCTTTTTCGTTGCCATTAAGAACTCTGTAAATTCTTCAAAACTAACGTACATCATGAATCAAGCAGATGAATTGATGGTGCAGAGACTTGAGGAAGGAAGCAATGAATACGAGATTGTGGAGAGAAGTTTTGTCGGTGGAAGGAGAATTAAGGTTGTTGGGATTCATAAGAAGAAGTATGATTGGAATGTGATGGATGAAGCTCGATTAGCGGTTTTTAAGGTTTTTGTTGCTGCGGTTGCGAGTAGGAACGGTGGAGATCCGAATATCAAATACGGTTGGTATGGCGGTTCTCGTGATGAGATACGGGAGATTATGTTGTATGGGTTTCGTCGATTTGGAAACAGAAGTTCGCCGTATGTTGGTGGTGTTCATCTTTCTCCGGCGAATAGTCCGATGGAGAGGTTAGTGAAAGTTTATATTTTGGTCTCTCTTTTTTTATTTATTTATGCAATTTTTAGTTGATTTGGTCATTACATAATTGTCACTTTACAAGCTATTCTGTTCATTCAGCTCTGCGTAGTTTTTCTTATACTAGGCGAAAGTGTAAACGAGTCGAGCCGCTCTGACTAGGTTGATATCGGTTCATTGTGAGGTTAAATTGAGTCGAGTTTAAACGAGCTTAAACTTAAAAAAAAATTGTTTAGTAAATGAGCCTGAACAGCAGCTTCATACACAAGTTAAGCCAATTTAATAAGGCTATTATTTATATAAACATATATTTTTATATAATAAATATATATTGTATGATAATAATCTATCAAATATAATAAACTAGTTTAGATCCCGTGGGGGTGAAAAATATCAATAATTTTTTTTTTAAATCTTTATATGTATATTTTACATGTGTAAAAATGTATCATATTCTAAGGATAGAAATTAAAACTCAATATATGTAAAAACTAATATATAATTGGGTTTCGAAAATAGATTAAGTATTATTTAATGTAATTTGATTTTCATTTATTATTTGATTGAAAATAAAAGTTATATAATTAGATTTCGAAGTTTCATAAAGAATAATTTAAAATAAATGTGTTTTATTAGTATAATTAGTATTTTCTTTAAATATATATTTTGGTTAAAATATGGAGGTGCATTTAATAAGAGAGAGCGGCAGGAAAATAATGATAAGAATGAATGTGGAGGTGACACGTGACATGAAAAACCTTTATTTATTATATAGTATAGATAAAGGTTATGCGGCGTCACGTGTCATCATTTTAGAGCCTCTACAACTTTGTTTTCCAGCCTAAACATTTTCCAATATCTATTTTAATTTTTTTTAACTCCTAAATTGATTAAATAACATTTAAACGTCATATTTCACTTTGTTCCCGTTGATTATTACTTTACCCGGTTCGACTCTCACGACCCGCATCAGTTCCATAGTTTCTGATCTTTTCACAACATTGACAACAATCACAGTTATCACACCCGTCATTATTCTCTTTACCTTTTCCATCATTACGAGTGAACATTAGTTGACTTTGGACATTTTCAACTGAGACCTTAGACTTTACTCTTTCTTCATAAGCCTTTAAACGACACACCACCTCTTCAAACGGCATTGACTCAATCTCTAAGTATTGCTCAATTGAAACAACGATTGGCAAATACTAATCGAACATAGAATTTAAAAACTTCTCATAGGTACCTCTTCATCAAATGACGAAATGCTCTTATACTTTGACTGTATGCCCATTGGCGAACTCTCTATGGTGTCGGCTGGTCGGCCGACACCGATAAAAAAAATATTTTTTTGTTATATATATGGTATATTTCCGAGCAACCCCCATAAAATTTTGACACCGACTCCCATAAAATTTTGACACCGACCCCAAAAAAATATTTTTTGGGATTATAGATTTTATAAATAAAAACCAATTAAACTAAACATTTAACCCTATAACAATTGACCCATTAATTATTAACCTATTAAACCAAACATTTAATAGTTTAATCCCATTGAAGCGGGTTAGTGATTTAGTCTCAACTCCCATTCCACCCTCTATTTGTGTTTTAGTTTAATTTATATGTTTTAGTTTAATTTATAGGTTAATTGAATTTATATGTAATGTGTGTATTTGCTTAGTGATTAGGTAAAATGTGAAACTTGTTTATTGATTTGTGTTTTAATTTTAAGAATATGAATATTGAAAGTTTTTTTTTTAAAAAGTTGGGTATTCATATTATAAGATTCCCGCTTTCATAGATTTGGATAATTTTCCATGGATCCCGCCGAACATCCACCAATTTCATCTTATCACCTTAAAAATCGTATTATTATTGTTTATCTATAATTTTGTTTGTTTTTATCATTTTATTGTGTGACCTAACCTGATTTGACTTGAGCCGAAAAAAACAAATATATAGTTATTGACAATCGACCCTAAAAATTCTCCGACCCCGATGAAAAAATTTCTGGGTCCGTCACTGTGTATGCCCTTTAACTTACCGACGAATTCATCTATTGATTCCGTCTCTTTCATCTGAATCATCTCTAGTTCACTCAACGTTTTCAAGCAGGCCTTTTGGACTAGGACATCACCCAAATACCGAACCTGTACTGCCTCCCACACTTCCTTCGGGTCCGTATTTTGCAACTTGTAAAAGAACATCTTCATATACATATTAATATATCATCACCTTTTCCATAAACTTCCTTTTGACTTCTACATCTCCTCCTATCAGAGGATCTTTTCCCTCTAGCAATGTGCTGCCAAGACAGCCTCCATCATAATAGACCACACCATGTTGTTTGTTGTTGTTAGCTTTGGGCACTAAAACATCACGTTGCTTAGCTCATGAGCTTAAACTATCTCTTTCCTTGGATTAGCCATTTTTTTCTATTGACCTATCCAATCACAAAATAGTCCCTACTTGTTGTTAATCAACCACTGGTCAACTTTGCCTTGGTTACTAATCAATCTATCACAAATTGACAACCACGTTCTTCACCGATATTGCATCGTACCACCCTGAATCGCACAGACAAACACTTTGCAGATCCCTACACCCTTTGCAAGTGATTGATCCTTCACTCAATCTGAATTGCCCAGATCGATATCTTCCTTGGTTGACTCGCAAAACCCTTCGCTTGGAACTTCACAGACGCTTTCACAATTCGATCTCACGGGCCGAATTTAAGCAAGTGGACTTAAATCGAACGCGAACTTCAATCGTATGCGCATAGTACTCACCTGGATCGTTAGAAACAATTAACTACACTTGCTCACACATTTCTGATCAACCACCACGAGCCGTCACACAGTTGCGATGGTTGCGCCTGTCTTCTCGGTTGTCACAGCCGCCAACCACCACCACTGGTCGCTTCTCACCGCCAGACAGATGACAAACACCAGTCACCGTTTGCTCTCGTCGACAACTGATGCTCGCACACCACAAACATCCAAGAACTCGCAATTTCCGAAGATAATCATGTCGCTGACCTCCACTTGGTGCTTTGCTGCTACTGTTTTCTACATGACATTTTGTTTAACTAGTTATGTCATGTTATGTCATGTCATGTCATGTCAGATCATATAAGTTGTCATATGTACAACACTTTAATAACTATTATACACATAGCGTGTTGAACTTATTTATGTTTTCATAGTTTCTCAAGTTTTGAGATAGGAAAAACAAAATACTATCGTATGTACTAAAGAAGTCATAAAAACGTGTTACATGAAATGAAAATTAACTTATGCTATGTACCTTTTTTATAGTGTGCCCCGTGTAAAAAGTATCAAAATCCCTGTTGATATCGTGTCAAATACGAAAAAAATGATTTAATTGAATTTATGTGTCGAATACGAAAAAATTGATTTAATTCTAGAGTTTTGAAGTCTTTGTTAGCTGGTTACTACAGTGTTTGGCTATAAATACTTGGTATTTCACTATTTTGGTCGTTATATAACCGATATTTCATCAATGGTTACTCATTATTATCAAATGATTACTTATTTGATTTTTGCTCTATGCAGTGTAAAAACATCGGTTGCTGATTCAGACGGATTAATGCATGTGTTACTATGTCGAGTGATATTAGGAAGACCCGAAATAGTTCATTTCGGTTCACAAAAAGACCAACCAAGCTCCATGAAATTCGATTCGGGTGTGAATGATATATCATCACCAACAAAGTATGTCATTTGGGAACGTCAAATGAACACACATATTCTTCCGCTTTACATAGTCAGTTTTCGATTAGATTCATTAACAGGTGAGCATGCAAACATTTATTCTTCTAAAATTACGGTGATTATTTTGTTGTCGACCAAACTTAAAATTACGGTAAAAAAATCATTTTTTTGTAGGGACACGGACGTTGAGGATACCAACATCACCACATATGAGCATCAACGGTTTGATGAGCCGGCTCACGAATTATTTAAGTTCTTCTAAGATGGTCGTGATCAAGAAACTCCATCACGAGTATCGTGTCAGTTTTTCACTTTGATATTTTCTCTCTTTTATGTCTCTATTATGATTGATGAACTTAATCTAATAATCAACATGTTACCTTTTCAGAAAAATAAGATTTCAAGGTCCATATTCATAAGAACCTTAAGGGCAATCGCTGGTGACGATGCTCTAAGGGCCATAATTCAAGGTTTACGTTGAAAAAGGTACGATTTACTGATACAACTTTTTTGTTTCATGTTTCACTAGAGGTCGATTGGTAGAAGTGTTGGCCCGTATGGTTCAAACAATCATATCAAGCAAACACGAACACGAGATATTGGGGGGACAAACCCGCGACTCTTTTTTTATTACCAAACGAACTTACAAAACGAACAAACAATCAAAGAAAAAAGGACAAATAACATAATAACCTAGACCCCTATTTATAATACTATTATAACTTGTTCTTCAAGAAATAAAACTTAATTTAAAAAACTTTCAAAACAGGCCCTTTAACTTTTATTATTAACTAATTCAAGATTAAATCCCTCATTCACCCCCTTAATCTTGAATTATTCTTCTTCTTGTTTCTGTTCATCGTCTTCAACTTATTATAGCATACTTGCTTCACTAGTTCTTCAAACTTAGCATTCTCTCATTTTGTACTTAATTTTGAAATAACATCAACCATTCTATTCTTGACTTGCTCGTTTTGTTTTTCATGTTCGAGATTTCCAAATAAATCTTTTGGAATCGTTTCAAACTGAAACGGACTTTCCTTTACTTTCATAATCGATTTTTTCTTCATATCAGGACTTTCTTTTTATCTTCAAAGCTTTTAGGATTAGAACATACCTTAAGCTTGATTTTGTACATTCTGTTCAGATTTCTCTGAACCTTCATCAACAATCTTCCTTTCTGATCATGTAGCTTCAATATCCCATTGAATATTTCTATCTTATGTCCTTCATCCAACCGTCCTAAACTTAGAAGATTGACCTTCAACTTAGGCATGTAGAAAACATCACAAAACGTTTTCTTTTCGCCATTCTTACTTATCACAGTTACACTTCCTTTACCTTTTATTTCAATCACGGATCCATCACCAAACGTTACATAACCCGAAATTTGTTCATCCAAGGTAGTGAAGAATTCTTTCTTTCCTGACATGTGGTTACTTGCACCATTGTCTAAGTGTCGCATTCCTTCATCTTTTCCATCTTTTTCAAACATCCCCGGGATAACCCGTTCTTCATTCAAACTTACTTTCTTTGTCGAACAAACTGCCATGAACAAAGCAGGATCACGAGCACCTTCCTCTTCTGTCTTTGTTAAATTCACTTCTACTTTATCTTTACCTTTTTTATATTTACTAGGAGCTTTGCATTCACTTGAATAATGCCCAATCTTATCATAATTGTAGCACCTCAGATTCTTCCTTCTATCTTGCCATTCTTCAGGGTTCTTTCTCCTTTGATCTTGACCCTGTTCGTCTTCATCACTCTCACGTTCATTATTCCATCTTGGATACCCTCTTCCTCTTCCATTAAATCTTCCACGACTACTACCACGTCCTCAGTAGTTTTCAACTTTCTTTCTAGTTTGGGTGAACAAGAGTTGACTTTGGGATGAACTTTCAGTCACATTCTTGAACTTATTTCCTTCTTCATATGCCTTCAAACGTCCAACCACATCTTCAAATGTCATTGTTTCGATTTCGGCGAATTGCTCGATCGAAGAAACAATAGGTAAATATTTATCAAGAATAGAGTTCAAGAATTTCCTTACCACAACCTCTTCTTCAAGTGTTTCTCCCAAACTCTTGTACTTGGACTGTACTCCACCCACTTTTGATGCATATTCATCAATGCTTTCTGTCTCACCCATCTTCAATCCATCTAACTCGCTTCTTAGCATTTGAAGACGAGCTTTCTGAGTTCTTTCTGCACCAAGATAACAAACTCTTAGCGCTTCCCAAACATCTTTCGGTTCTGAATACTTGGCCATCTGTAGCATTACATCTTCTGGTAGAGTTTGGAAGATGACACCCAAGGCCATAAACTTCTTTCTTTCTTCAATTCCGGTCCCTTTTTCTTTATCAATCGCATCTGTCAAACCGTTCGCACCCAAGACGATCTTCACCATAACCGACCATGCTGCGTAATTGGTCGAGGCTACCTTCGGTGCCTGCAAAGCAAAACTACCCATCGATTCTTTCACTGTTCCTGAGGCTGAGTTCTCTTCTTTAGCCATGGAAAAAAAAGTCTAACACTTACTTTTATTAAATAAAACCCAACTAAAAAACCCTCCCTTTTTTCTTCTTTGTTTAGTCTTGATCCAGTCTCGTCAAACGCTAGTCGTGATACCGCCTATTGTAACCAAACGCACCATTTATTAAAATCAAACACCAATCGGAAGAGACCACCTTGATTAAACACACTGCCACTATATGTTTGAATACCAAAACGTGGCTTTTGCACAGCAAACAAGAAAAAAACAAGCGATTTTGACTTTTTGTTTCTATGTTTTCTTGGTGCGAGACCAGCAAACAAGAACAAACAAAACGGCGGCTAGGATGAGGCAATAATAAAACACACAATTCTGACTTCTCTGACACGACGCGTCTCCAACGGCTTATTTGATCGACCACACCGCCGACCAAATCCAAAAACCCCAACCGACTTCCGCACGGTAATCGAACCTCCTCCCGCGAGTCGTCTCTTCTGTGCGATTGTGTGTAACGAGCCAAAGCTCTAATACCAATTGTTGGGCCGGATGGTTCAAACAATCATATCAAGCAAACACGAACACGAGATATTGGGGGGACAAACTCGCGACTCTTTTCTTATTACCAAACGAACTTACAAAACGAACAAACAATCAAAGAAAAAAGGACAAATAACATAATAACCTAGACCCCTATTTATAATACTATTCTAACTTGTTCTCCAAGAAATAAAACCTAATTTAAAAAACTTTCAAAACAGTCCCTTTAACTTTTATTATTAACTAATTCAAGATTAAATCCCTCAAGAAGATCGAAATTGATGAACTTTATTCTTTAGTAGCGGTTGAAATGGGTCAAGTCAGAATCGGTCGCTCGATTGACCTGTAAACACTATTTTGTAGAATTTTCTGACTTTTTATTATTAATTGGATTAAGTATTATTACGAAAGCTATCTTATAACAATAATAAATTTATTTGAATAAAATAATTTAGAAAATTATAAGCGTTAATAATACATTTTAGAAAATTATTGATATGTTTCCTTTCTAGCTGAACCTTTTTATTTGACGCGTCACACATAAATATTATCTAAATATGTATTCTCCAACTCAGGAGCGTTTGAATGAAGATGGAAGAGCATGTGAAGGATGGTCGATGCAAAGAGGTGATGTAGGTCGTGATTGGGAGAGACAACTTGTGTATGTTTTCTTCTATCGTGTATCGTATTCATTTTGATTGAGTGTTGGTTGTTTTTGTATATTGATAGTGACAATCGATGAATTAGATTAGATTCTAGGAATTGAATTAATTTTCCCTAGCAAAGGTGATGATGTATTTATCGCTGACTTAACTGCACATTCAACATTAAGATTTAATAATTTGCAAAAGCATCATTTGATGTCTAAGACGTCATTGGATTTTCCTTTGATTGCCCGTTTTGAGTTCAATTGGATGATGTGGTGATATGTTCGGTTTGGATAAATGAGAAAATAAGTTTGAAGTCTTGTCATCGACTATATATAGTGTACCTTGTGGAATGTAAGTACTGATACAATCAAATCAGGGTCGGGTCTTCTTGTTTTGTTGAATTGTGTCTAGTCTTCTCGCATCATTCTCGAGTCTAGATCAAAATTAAAACGTATGAATGAACCCAGAAGATGACTTGAGGTCGTAGCCTCATGACACTCTTTGACGGTCAAGTCAGTAACGTATGATATATGTGTATATGTAAGCAAAAGAAAAAAAGAGAAGAGAACAGAAAGTGAGGGGTTTTAAGGCTAAAATTCACCCTTCCAAATTGGAAAGAAACGGAGAAAAGTGAAAGGAAAGGAAGAGAAGAGAAGAGAAAAGGGAGGTATTCCCTTTTTTTTTCTTACGTTAACTCGGGCCGAGAGAGGCAAATCAAGTTGGTGCCTTTTCCTTATAAAGTGTGCAAGATAGATTAGGCCCAGTAGGCCCTACATGTCTAAAACCGAACCCATATGGTAAGTCCAATTCAGGACCCATGTAAATATGTAAACTTCCTATTTGACGAGATGGACTCGTGTAACTAACCGTTTACAATCCGCCAAGGGTTGATTTTTAATTTTGCTATTTCAACGAACGAGATATTCTTTATCCACCAACACACGGCTGCCTTAGATCAATCCAACAAGCCCAAGTATATCACGTTTTGGCGATGCTCAATTGGTTCCAATGACTGGTCAGGTTCAGAAGAACCACTACGAGTGGGCCAAGGCCCAATAAGATGAGAAAAAAACATCCTCTTCGGAGTAGAGGTGTAAAAAATATCGGTTTGGGTTTCTATAGACTGAAATCGATTTAAACCGAATATAACAAGTTAAAACCCTCTCAAAAATTAGTTTTAAAATGGTCAAACCTTCCTCTCAAACTGGTTTCAAACCGAACCGGTTTTGACTTTTGTTGACCAAACCGGTTCGGCTTGAAAAACCGATTTGTGCACCTTTACTTTGGAGTGCAAAGAGTCTAGTGAAAACGATATTTGAGAGCCAAAAAAGTTACGATGGACAAATAATCCAATTAAAGAATTCATATGTACATCGTGAGTGGTCACCAATTAATACGACTGATTATTTGTTTATTTACTTTCTTAATTAAGGGTTAATTTATCTTATTAATAGCTGAAAGTTACAAAATTTGACAACATCTGCTAAATTTATAATTTCCGGGAGCTTGGTGTATTGGTTCTCTATTCAATTCAATTATACTATATGTTACGTGGTAAACACTTTGAAGGGTGTTTTTTTCTTTTTCAAATTGGGTGTTCATCAAATGTTTGTTAGAACGTATGTAGCCCTTAACCGGCTTCCGTCCTGCTTTAGTCACCTAGCCATAAATCAAACCAAAATTTCATTGATTCGTCGTTACTCGCTTTGCTCTTAAAGATGATTGTTACAGTTGAAATTTACAAAAAAGTAAAACATGATTACTACAAGTAATGAATAGACTCACATTACCGGTATCTAGATAAAGAGACATGAACATGTGAGTGGTACTAAAAGTGTGGAAGATCACGTTAGTAATGTGGAATTTCCAACCAATATTGTTGACGTTTAGTTGCAATGTATGGAACACAACATCACCACTGACATCAATTGTTTTTATTGATGAGTTGTTGCCAACTCATATTATTAAAAAGGACAATATACTAATAATAAATCATTATTATATATTTGATCGTTTTATATCATCGTATCATACATGTAACGTGTTCCAACCATATAAATCAGCGTAAATGAACTGTACGTTTATCAAATAATTCACGAATAGATGGATAGAGTTTGTGCCAATGTGAGACTAGCTCACTTGGTAAAGGCACTTGCCTTTTAAATGGGAGGTCCTGGGTTCAAACCCAGACATGGGGTGAATTATTTGGTGTTATTTAGGATTAGGAATAGAATAAATATGCCGTTCAAAAAAAGATGGATAGAGTTTGTGTACGTTCATTTATGGATAAATTGACGATCATGATTGATGATTCATGAGCATAAACATACATATATATATGAAAATAGGTATTGTTTATTTGTTAACATTCATAAACGCTCAGTAATAGACTCATTAAAGTCTTTTTACTCTAATTATAATTGTTACCGAAGCGAACTTAAGCAAGTTCACTTGTTTCTAACTAAGTTCATGCTGTTAGTTTTGTTATTTTCTTTCCTTGTATATAAATAGTATATTTGTAATTATTTTTGAGTTATCAATCAAATCATTCATTTTACTCTCAATCATTCTCTCTCATTTTAATTCTCTCGATTATCATTCACGCTTGGTTTTAGCGTTCATTCTCGATATCTTAACATGATTTAGAGCATACATGCTCGATTATGTGATTCTCTTCTCTTTTCTACCATTATTCCGCACTCATTTTTTAGTTTTAGCCTATTAAAGAAATTAGTTTATATGGAGTTAAAGTTGATTGAGACAATATCACCAAATGAAATTATCTTCCCTACAAATGTTTTAAAATATATGAAACAACTCGATTGTTTTCCTAATGCGTTAATAGCATATAGAGTGACTAGAGTCTTGTTAATTATTCCAATAGACAGTAACTTTGGCATCTGCTGAAAGAGGTTTTTCAAAGTGCTGTAGTTGTTAAAGTCCTACTTACGGACCACAATGTCCCAATAACGACTTAATGGATTGACAATGATAGTATCGAGAACGATTACCTAGAGAGTATTAATTAGAAAAAGTTGATCAATAACTTTGTTTCAAAGAATGTTATAAGCGCATCACGATTCGTTTAATTATGTAATATATATTATTTTACTACAATATCATTGTTTTGTTTATTAATATTACAATTTTAATCGTATTAATGATTTTTTTTCATATATAGAAATTTATATTTTAGATTTTCAGGGGCCCGTTTTTTAAAGTTGTACAGGGCACCCGAATTCTCAGAGACGGACATTATAATAATGCTTGTATACAAATAATATCGCATGGTGATAATTATGCATGTTATACGAATAAGCACGTATGTTATTATACGAATAATCATGCATGTAATACGCAACACATCGACAATTTTTTTAAAGTCGTTTTTTCATAATAAAAATATAGCTAAAACTATACTCAACTTAAAGAGAATTAAATACTCGATTTTATGTTCTAATTTTTTTTCTTAAAAAATAATGTTGTATAAAAAAATTATTCACATTAAAAAAATAGTGTAATTTGAAAAAAAAACTCAACAATTGTAGCTTATTCAAAAATTACCCCTTTAGACCTTTCTCATGTATAAAAAAAAAAGTGACGTGACATATTTTTATTTTAATTATTGATTTCGTTGATCAATGATCCAGAATCCTTTTTATGCTTCTTGCGGAAAAAACGCTTTGTATTTTAAATTTTCTCTATACAGTCGTACTTATCAATCTTCTAATTTACATATTAAATTGATTATAATATAATATTATTAATAATTTCAAAATAACAAATAATTCAAGGGATTATAAAAGGAAGAATAAATGTTTGTCAAGCCTACTAGATGATGGGAGAAGAGAAGTAGAAAATAGTATCTTTTAGAAATACCTACTAGAACAAGAGTTCGGTTACACGTGTGCCTAGCTGCCAACCACCTTCCCCCTTTGTTTGCAAGACCCAAAATCACGACTTATGACTTCTTACATCGTCAAACTTTCTAGATCCAAAATCACCCCTTTACTTTCACCAACATTACAGTTTTATCCACAAGAGCTAAACTACAAATTCACTTGTCATTTCCAATAGAGGTTCATGACAACTTTTAAACGCGTGAAACCAGTTAAATTGGAAATAACTTAGGATTTTGTGACGCCATAACATTTAAAGGCTGAAATCAGATGAGTTTTCAACGATTCCTGTATATTCTTCGTGAGAGTCTCAGCGAATAATTAAGAGTGATAAGTGCTTATACTTCTCGCATCCCACTGGTTGGGAGTTAGGCCGCTTCTTTAATTAGTACACGGCTGGATAAACCAGTAACTCATAATTGGACAGATTAAAACAGGTTGATCCTTCTGTTCCCAAAGACGTGACACGGGACCTCAACAGATGACATCGGGACACATTGCTCACATTTTTTAAAGAGCAAAGTGTCATTGTCGTCCCTGTGGATTGACCATTTTAGCCATTTTAATTAAAAAAACTTTTCTTTTTAGCTTTTTCGTCCCTAACATTTCAAAATATAGCCATTTTCATTCAACTGACTAACTTCGTCTACATTTTAACGTTAAATCAGGGGTAATTTAGTTAGATTTAAACCTATGAAGTTCAAACCGACCTTTGATTTAACGTTAAAATGTAGATGGAGTTAGTCAGTTGGATGAAAATGACTAGATTTTGAAAAGTCAGGGACGCAAAAGCTAAATTTTTTTTTTGAATGAAACTGCCTAAAATGATCAATTGGTTTTTAAATATAATTTTCAAATTAACAGCTTTCTTTTTCAAATCAAACAGAATGATTTGGTTTGAAAATTGGTTTAAAATTAACTCTCCTAATTTTCAAAACTATAATTTCAAAATCATATTATAAACATCTTCACCATTGGGGTGGTGGTCCCGTGATAGAGGCAATACTCAAAACACCTGAAAGACCTAAAGGTCATGGGTTCAAATTCCATTAATTGAAAAAATTTGTAGTTAAAAAAAATATTATAAACACCTTCCACACCTATTTTTCAACCAACTAGATTAAGAATAGATGGATCACATTTTCATCATCTTTAATGAAAAAAGAATCGTTTTTGAAAGCGAAGTTTTCTGACCAAAACATATTTTCTTTTATATTCTCATTATTGGGAAGAAAATTACACCCCTTCCATCATTAACATTATTTTCAGTCGTTCCCTTAATCTCACGCTACAGGAAAGACGACCATTCCGCCCCTCCTTCTAGGCGCGTAACATAAATACATAATCTCAATATTACACTTGTGACCCCTATACTTTCATTTTCATCCCAAAATAAGGGAAAATTCCCAAACTGAACATTTTATAAAAAAATTTCCAATTACTAAACAATGAATTTTCATTTTTCTTAAACTGAACACGACGAATTCATAGGAATATTATTCTGTTAGGGCGAATCGTTGGGACATATGGGAGTCGTAGGATACTTACCTTAGTTTGGTGAAACGCCGATTTTAGTAATTACATGTCGGCGTAATTGAAATGATTCTTATGAAACACGTTGGCGTAATTAAAACCACTGAATTAATATCATTTTATAGTAACATTTGTTTCCGGCGAAATATTTATGTTTCTGATGAAGATTTATGATTTTCGGCGAAACGCCGATTTACTAACATTTGTCGGCAAAATCACAGACTTGAAAAGCTATGTCTGGGTAATTGACGTTTTAGTACACGTGTCAAATAGGAGGAACACCACGTATCGTGAAGATTTTGCCTAGATAAAATAGCGTTTGGGCGAATTTGTAGTGTTCAGTTCGAGGAAAATGAAAAGTTAATGTTTAGTATTTAGGAAAAAGTTTAGAAAAAGTTTTAGTTTTGGATTTTTTTTTTCAAAAAAGGGAAAAATATCGGTTTTGTTAACATAAAAAAAATTAAACCAGAAAAGTCAATTCAAATATTTGGGCAACCACACTGAAAAAGAACCCAAGTTTGACTTCTAAACCCTTCTATATAACCCACCCGGATACATCAATTACATCATTTCACATGATATTTTGGATCTAAACATTTCACGGAGCTGAAACATTGTTTTGAATTTACTGATTTCTAGATCTAGATGAATATGGATTTATCTTCTTCGGATTGTGATCGTCCAGATGAAGACGTTGATCAATCGGTTGATTTAATTAGCAATGGATTCAACCAACAACTTGACCTTCAATGCAACGAGGATCATAAAGATTGTGAGAATGAAGAACAAGAAGAAGAAGATGATGATGATTTTACGTTTATGTTAATTGGTGAAGATGAGGCACCTAGTTACGATGATAAAGTGTTTGAAGACGGTCGGATCGGGCAGGTGTTTCCGTTGTTTGATCAGAAATTATTGAAAGACGGCGAGTATGATATCGAAGAAATAGACCGGTTTCCAATTCTACCCTCGGTGGATAAGATTTTCATCGAGTCGCCTCGTGGATTCCAAGCGTCCAAACACGAAGAGAACGAGGACACAGCGAGCGGACCATATTGCGCGTGGTCCAAAGACTCGGCTACTGCGGCAGCCGAGCTTAGTAAAAAGAGCAACTCCACCGGCTTCTCGAAGTTATGGAGGTTAAGAGAGAAAGTCGGTCGGAGCAATAGCGACGGGCGTGATGCATTTGTGTTTATGAAAAGTACCGGTAAGTTAACGGCATCTACAACAACCTCCTCGAAACCTGTCATTTCTGATGGGACATTTGTTAAAGTCAATGGAGGAAAGGCGAGAGTAACAAAAGCGAAAAAGTCAACGGTATCGGCACATGAGGCTTACTTGAGGAGTAGAGGACACACGGATGAAGAACGCCGGCGGTCGTACCTACCTTACCGGCCGGAACTGATGGGGTTGTTCACCAATGTACACGTTGGCTTAAGCAAGAATGTTCATCCCTATTAATCCTTTGTTACTGTCTTTGTAAAAAAAAACATTATTTCATTGTTTATAAACAAATGTTTAGTCATTAGGAGTGTTTGTTTTTTTAATTAACTTTTTTATTTTTATAGGTACGCTTATTTATTATATAACTTATTTGTTCTAAAACCAATTAAATTCACCTAAACTTGATTTGTTTAAAAGTTAAACCCAAACCAAATCAATGATAACCCTAAATTGCTCAAAATTTAATTAGTTAGAATACTTCTTTTTAAAATGTTAAATATGTTGCTTAAGCTCTAACTTTCTCACTTAAGTAGTTAAGCCGAATAGTAAGATAAAAAATGAGTAAAGTTTATATAAAGTGGTTTTTTTGTCGATTTTGATTTTAGTTTCACGAAAGAGGCAATCTAGGCCATCCCGAGGTTTCTAATTGTTTTGAAGTAAACACTTTTTAATTTATAACTAAGATTATACTACATCCAACTTGCATCCGAAAACAATCAAAAATATATCGTTTTGATTAAAACTAAATGTTTTTCTTTTATTTTAAGAAACCGTTCAATCCCTCTAACACCCCCTCAATCCGTGAGTCTGCTCACGAAGCCCCTCTCACGCTAGAGCAGCGTTGTCACACCCCCCCAGCATGTATAACACAATTAAGATATCGAATATGCATAATTTCAGTTAAAAAAAAATAATTAAGATATCCAATATGCATAATTTCAATTAAAAAAGTTTTTTGTATACAAATTGATTTAGGAGATTTTATCAATCAAATATACCTTCTTGGACGTCTTTAAAATTAAAACTATTTGAGAAGTCTTATCATCTTTTAAACTATCTTTTCAGGGATAAGTGACCGAAAAAGTAACACATTTTCACACCTTTTACCAATAACAATGTAAATTGAAAATACCAAAAACAACACGTTTTTTAATTTTAATTTTTATTTTTAAATGGGTAATGGTAACATGGCATAAATTACGTTACTATTGGTAAAAAAATAAAATAAAAAAGTTGTCGCTACAATTAGCAAGGGAAAAGGAAATCTTTGGTTAGTTTGAGAAATTATTTAACTGTGGTGTTATATTATTATTGGTAAATTGGTAAACTAGAAATTAGCCTCGTGGTGAGAGATGGATCTTTTTCGTGTTGCACTTGTCCTTTATATTCATATATAAGCTGGGAAACAACAAAAAGAAACCTAAATTACAACAAACAAGAAATGTTAAAGGCTAACAAAAACTCTCAAAGAAAGGAGTTACAATTAGCCCAAACTTTAACCCAAAGAAACGAATCTATCTTTATCATCTCCACTGTTTTTAACATCGGGATCGAATTCCCATGAAAAATCTTTTCGTTATGACAAATCCACAATCTCCAAACAGCATAAAAACGGCCAAAAAACCAATTTTTTCCATCTCTTCACAGAAAACAAAAAGATTAAGAAAATTTGTTGAACACGGAAGGGTAGCAACAGTGATTTCAGAGCGCAACAAAACATTTTTGCTTGGTTTGATCCCGATACTAAACCAAATTAAGAGATTCCAATTGGGTTTGAAATTAGACTCACAAACTTAAACTCCATAAAAATAATGGGCTTATTTGGACTTATAAAGAAAGAGATATGACGTCGGGAACACATGCCATATCTGTTGTCTCAAAATCAGATTTGACCCCTAAACTTGTAAATTAGTTTTGACCGACTTAAACTCAGTGGTGAAGCTTGAAGAAAAACGCAGGGGGCGGGATTTTTTTGTCCTATTAGGGGGGTGAGAACTTAATGCCTATAAAATTTTCAACAAAATATGTATAAATTAACATTTGTGAGCGAAAAATCAGGGGGGCCGGGGCCCCCAGGCCCTCACTAAGCTTCCCCCTTGCTTAAACTCATCCAAAAAATACGAAACTTGATTTTTTGAAAACTAGACTCTTTAAAATACAATCTAGACCCAAAAATCGATCGAAATGATTATGTTTTGAGCAAGTTATGGCCTTGACAAAGTCAGTTTCTGTTTTGAATCTGATGTCACGGTTTTGTGTTTAAAACGAGTTTTAAGGGATGTTCATGCATATGGTTAACATACAGATGACTATAACATTAGAAACTTAGGTTATAACCTCATATTACCCTTAAAGTTAAAAACTTCAGGATTTAGTTTTAGTATGAGATCAGAAAAACAAAGAACAGGATGGATAGTCGTAGCTTGATTACTTGGACGCTCTTGATGGCACCCGGCTAAACCTTGCTCTTGGGATCTCGATGGGGAAGGCTACAGGGTCGAATTTATAAGGATTAGGATATGGAGGAATCAAATAAAGAAGTTGGTTACGTGTGATTGGTACGGTGGAAATTTTAAATACAAGGGTTGCTTCATATGCGATGGGCCGCATAACCCGCGATATTGCCCGAAGAAAAACAACCTAAACATTGCGGTAAAGGTTCCTGAAGAACCCATCGAAAATGAAGAGGTTCACCTTGGTGCAATGCAACTACAAGTTTTAAATACTATAACCAAAATGGAAGGAAGGAACGTTAAGATGGCAGGATCTAACTCGTACAACAATACGAATACGGAGACAAAAGGAATTCAGTTCGTAACAATCCAGATAAATGGAAAACTTTCCAAAGCACTGATCGACACAGGAGCAAGCCACAATTTTATCAACCCTGACAAGTCACGGAGACTCGGCCTAAAAAAGACCAAACGGGAAGGGATGATCAAAGGTGCAAATGGAGAAGCCTAGCCAATTGAGGGACATGCTTAGAACATAAAAGCGAAGATAGGGAGATGGCAAGGAAAGTTAGACTTCTCAATCGCACCTCTCGACAATTACAACATCGTGCTTGGAATGGAGTTCTTTTACCGGTCAAAAGTTGTTCTAGCAACATGTTTGAACTCCCTTTATCTTGTGAAGGGTAAACAAGTATACGCCGTGCCCGTGGAGATAGAGACACGGCGTCAAAGCAAAACCATCTCTGCATTACGCCTTATGAAGGCAAGACATGGGATATTCCGAAATCACAATGAGGATGTCGTGAATTTTGGTGGGGGAGGATGTCACGCTCCGCCTAAATTTAGACTGGAAAGTTCGTGTTTCGGACATTTCAGAACAATTCGGAAGCATTTAGGGCTGCCCGGAACTTTCCGGAACAACCCCTAAAATTCTGGTCCAACAATCCTTGCTCAGAACACTCTAAATCATATATCAAGTGCTTGAAAGGGTCAAGAAAGAGCTGTTACAAATCAGCTTCAAAGCTTGCTGGATGGAACCTTCCATATTAGGATATGGAACCTTCCAGATTAGCCCGTAAGGGTCTAGAAAGAGCTGTTACAAATCAGCTTCAAGGCTGCCCGGAACTTTCCGGAACAACCCCTAAAATTGGCAACCTTCTAGTTCTCTAGGACATGGCTTGTAGACTTGTATAGAAGATGCTATATTAAGTAGACTTGTATAGAAGATGCTATATTAAGAAGACTCTATTATCACCCCTTAACTAGGATAAATAGGTAAGAGAGGTCTCATTTGAAAGCACCCAAGTTCCTTGTACTACAAATCACTTGTAACACTTTCTAAGCAATACAAAACGTTTTTGTGTTCTTGCAGTCTGAAGTTCCGTTATCAAGTCACCCGAATCACAAGCCGCTAACAAGTTTTGCGCCGTCAAACACCACCGCATCATGTCACAAAGGCTTACTTAGAACCAATCTAAGTGCCGCACGAGAGTCTAAAAGATCACGCCGTGACATACTGCTATGAAAAATGAATAATAATTTACAAATGAGTGTTGGCTTTTATAATACAATCCAAAGAAGCTGGGCTTAAAAACTTCTTGAAAAACTGGCCAAGCCATGGTGTTTGGTCGACTTGGCACGTCCATCAACCCTCAAAGCTCGGCTTAGCACAATTGCAAATCCTTGTACAAGAACATTAATTTAAGTGAGTTTTTCTTGCTAACATATACAAGTGGTGGTTAATTTTTGGACCCACTTAGATTAGAACGTGAAAATACTAATCTAAATCATATCCAACAATTGAATTTAAAGGCTAAATTCATCAACATATTAGACAGACCTCATGCAGACTTGAAGCACATCAAAATATGGTCTTCAACTGATTCCATCATTTTTCAGCAACTTGTACCTCATGCAGACTTGAAAGATCACTGTGTATGGAATACCGGCTCACCAACACTCTCAAAAAGGTCAATAATTAACCAAGCATGACCTTGTATTCCCCATCCCTCCCCCCCAAGCGTTTCTGACTTCAATACTATGATTCTCATTAGTCGGATTATCAACCTTCGTGTAAAATCCAGTGATCACCATCGCGTGACCCAACATACTCTTTTCAAAGCCCCTGGGGTACGGATTATCTTTAGTGCTGATAGATGACCGATACGTATTAACAAAACCACACAACGGGAAGCAACCGGCGAGCATTGAATATTTTTTCCCGTCTAGGCCAAAAAAATTTTCAAGGCCTTGATAATCTCATCGGGAGTCTCGTAAAAAATCAGGTCATCAAGCGTGAATCTTTCACCGTCCGTGTACTTGGAGATTGGAACGAGTTCATCTCGCTCTTGAGCATTCATCTATTCAAACCCATAATCCTTGTTTATAAGATACTTTTTAATAGCAGTCATACGTGGGGTTTTTTCACGGAATAATGCTTGGGGTGAAAGCTCAATACTGTGATTCACGGTTTTCATCCGGTAGACCATAGTCATCATGGTACCTGATGCATATGATAGACTATGGTTTACCAGATGAAAACTGGGGATCATAGTATTGAGCTTTCACCCCATGCATTATTCGTGAAAAAAAACCCACGTATTCCTGTTATTAAAGGGTATCTTATAAACAAGGATTATGGGCTTAAACAAATTGATGCTCAAAAGCTAGATGAATTAGCTCCAACCTTCAAGTACACGGACGGTAAAAGATTCACGCTTGATGACCTAATTTTTTACGAGACTCCCGATGAGATTATCAAGGCCTTGAAAAAAAACTTTGGCCCAGGCTGAAAAAAATATCCAATGCTTGTCGGTTGCTTCTCGTTGTGTGGTTTTGGTAATACGTATCGGTCATCTGTTAACACTAAAGACAATCCGTATGAACACTCCGGGGGCTTTGAAAAGGGTATGTCGGGTCACGCGATGGTGATCACTGGATTTTACACGAAGGTTGATATTCCGGCTAATGAGGATCATAGTATTGAAGTTAGAAACGCTTTGGGGAGGGATGGGGACTACAAGGTCATGCTTGGGAATTGACCTTTTTGAGTGTGTTGGTGACCCAGTATTCCATACATAATGATCTCTCAATGGGTATGTCTATAGTTTCTGCCACAAAAAAATTAAAACAACTACTAACAGTAATTTATATTTATGTTGAATCATAAATATAGTAATAAAGCAAAAAAATTTAGTAAAAAATGTAACCATGTTTTATACTAATTTAATAAGCTAATAAATTAAAAAAAAACAAATAAACAGTTTAATTACTTCTCTTTTGACAAAAGCAATTAGACATGGTTTTAAAAAGTTAATCAAAACATAAATAATGAAGTATGCATGGTGTAGATTTTCGTAACTAATGAAAAAATAACGGTGAGGGCCGACACGCATCTATACTATATAATAAATAAAGGTTTCACAATGTCACGTGTCGCCTCCATATTCATTCTTATAAATTTTTTCCCGCCTCTCTCTCCTAATAAATACACTTCCATATTTTCAATAATAATGTATTTCTAAACAATTTATTAATCAATACATACTAATAAATAAAGGTTTAGGGATACCACTTGTCACTTCCTCATGCCTTCTCACATTGATTTTCCCGCCTCTTTCTCTTAATAAATGTGCATTTATCTTATTAAATAATAATGATATTATAAATGTATTATTAAAAAAGAATACCAGTTATATTAAATAAGAATATATAATAGGAAATCAAAATATAACTAATTAAAAAAAAATACTAATTTGTTATATACACACACATTTTCACTTGATATATCTCGATACGATTATAATAGTCTGACAAGTTATGACGTATTTACAAATTTATAAGTTTTATCTTTTTTAATATGTAATCTCGTGTAATATACGTGATTCTAGCCTAGTATAATACATAATACACATTTTACTAAGATGCTCATATAACTAAAAATATACAATAAAACATAAAAATAAGTAAACGAACATACTGGTAGGGAAATCGAAACAAGATGGTTTTGCAAAGAAGATTATGGGTGGAGATAGGCATAGGGTAAAATATACAACATAAGGGGAGAGATGAGAGAGTCCAAAGAATTTAAGTTTATGTTCGTACACCACAGTTCCACATAGAAGCTAGTTAGAGGTAGTATAGCAATAAAAGCTATGTCATACAATCAGAGATTCTGTATCAAAAGCTATGTCATAAGTTTTGTTTTTAAGTATAAAATGGTAATCCTCAATCAGACATTAGTATAGCAACACTGCAATAAAAGCTATGTCATAAGTTTTGTTTTTAAGGATAAAATGGTAATCCTCAATTAGACTAAGATTAGTATAGATAGCAACACTAAGATTAGACTAAGTAGCAACACTGCAATAAAATGGTAATCCTCAATTAGACTAAGTTTTGTTTTTGAGTATAAAACTATAGCCAAAACATAAGTCAATTATGTTAGGTGTGGAGTCTCGTTTAGAGGCGGCCGGCCCTAATTAGGGTTAGCCGGCCCTAATGGGCCTATCTCTACGGATTGGGCCTAACTTGGAGAACAAGTTAGGAACCCTAGTTTTAATCTATAAATACACTATGTTGTAACTGTAATCTGTGTGCCTAGAGCTTAATGAAATAACCTAGTTGCAGCCCGTGGACGTAGGTCCCCCACTGGGACCGAACCACGTAAAATTCTTGTGTCCTTTATTTTTCTGTACCGCGTGATTATCGTTTGTGCATGTGTGCGTGTTGATTCCGCTGCGCCACGTTGTTCGTAACAAGTGGTATCAGAGCCAGGTTCGTTGTTTACACACGGTCTGCACGGTTTTCAATCGAGAAAAAGGGTAGAGGCTGATCGAGGGTTGATTCAGATCTGCTACTACAGCACCGCCGCCGCTACAGTACCGCCGCCGCCGTGAACAGTGTTCCGGTGTGAATAGTGTTTTCCGGCGTGAACAGTGTTTTCCGGACAAAATTGGACACAAAAAATCCAGAAAAAATCAGGATCCAATCGGATAAAACCGGATATTTAGTCGGATCCGGTTCCAGATAGGTTCCAAATCTCATACCCTAAAACCGGATCTGATCCGGAACCGGTTCCATCGGATCCGGTCATTGACCACGTTTGACTTATCCGATCCGGATCCAATTCCAAAAAAAAAACCGATTTGTGCATCTCTAATTTAGAGCCACACGGCCCAATTAGCTTTGGCCTTTTTCTTTTGAGTGGGCCTAAAGCACTAAATATTTTAGAGTTTGATGGGCCTTTCTCTCCTTCTCAATCATTTTGTACCTCCACCTTAAATAATGACCATAAATAATAGTTGAACAAAGTTTTTGAAAAGTTAAAATATTTAGTTTAACACATTATTATTATTAGATTTTAGTAATCAAATTATTATTCATTTGTCGATAACAATCATACTAACAATGACTAGTGACAATCATAACTTTTACTTTTGTTGTAAAGTGCAGTTTAGTAGAATATTTATCATAGATTTACACGTCTTCTCGCTTATAATAATGATTTTGAAGGAAAAGAAAAAACGTACAAGCGAAATTGAGTGAGAATCGAGTGTAAATCTATGATGATTATGCTACGTGGACTCTTTTCAACAAAAGTGAAAGTTAAGACTATTACCAGTCAAATTGTCAGTATGAATTATTAACAGGCATGAGTAATAATTTGGATTACTAAAATCCAATTTAACTAATATTATTAAAGTTTTCATGAACAATAAAATACTTACGAACTTCTTCTTAACAACAAAATTAAGAAACTTATGGGTAACCGAGTGGTTAATCACGTGGGAAATAAAGAACTTAAAAGACTAGACCATGTTTGATTTTTACTTGTTTGATTCTTGGTGCTCTGTTTTTAAAATAAAGTAAAAACAATATATTAAAATGTTGTCTTTATATTAAGAGACCTAAATTTAATATATTTTCAGGAAGCGATCTTAAGCCATTATATCATTAGATTAATTATTATTATTATTATTATTATTATTAGTAGTGATACTATAATAGCTTTTTGTTAGAAGAATAATATGATTGCTAACTTAACTAGAAGATGTGACATTGATGATACATTCACATGGCTTTCCACCATGGACACATTGTGTTTATGTGTAAGTATCTTAAGTTTCATTTTGTCATTGTTGCAGCCTTGTAAGTATCTTAACTAGGAGCTCCTTCCTGTCTTTGCAATCCGGTCATCGCTGGCTTTCCAACATGATTTTTGTGAAGCTTTTATTGACTGGTTTTACTTCATTATTTGTTCCGCCAATATGGTAATAGATCTCACCGTCGTTTTCTGTCATGAAGTTTTCTTATTGTTTTTTATACTTTTTTAATTACATTAAGGATCTTCGTCTCTTTTATGCCGATGTTTGTTATAACGTTATGGGCTCTAATCAAAGTGTTCGTCGGATATCCTTCCGTTTTGACTGCAAACAAGTACTATATAAATGTCATCATCAAACATGATTATTTATGGCTCCTTAAAGTTTGATTATTTCTACATACATGTAGTCAATTAAAAAACTATTTGAGGGTCAATTCTTGATTTGGTTCTTATGATCAAATTGCAGTGCTATGACAATCAATCTATACATTGCATTTTAAAAAATCGAATCTTGATTATTATTGTGGTCTAGTAAAACATCACCATGCATCAAAACGAAGTTCGAAGCGGGTTTGGCTCACGTTGTGGATGGAAACAGTAGTGATGATGAGCTGAGTTTGTTGGGGATGTGTTTTGTTATCCTTAATTATGATTCTTTGGCATTTGTTATGTTTGGAGTTATGCTCGCTTTAACTTTATAACTGTTTACTTTAGGACCTATTTATCTTATCGTTGAACTTGGGTCGAAAGCTTGAAGAAGAAGAAGAAGAAGAAGTGTAAGCAAAAAGTTGTGATCTTTTGGCTTGTATAATTATGGTCAAGTTGTATCCAACATATATAAACATTTATTTGTAGAATTGTGGTAATCCCTACGAATTTGGCTTATCATATCAAAGATAAAATTTAAAACAATGATTTACTAATAGGGGTGTGCATGGGTCGGTTTTGAGATAAAACCAAACGCAAAACCGAAAGTTTGGTTTTCTGTTTTTTAAAACTTCCGATTTTTCGGTTTTTACAATAGGTTCGGTTCGGTTTTTTTTGTTTTAAAACCAATTAGGCTTGAACATTTTTTAGTAATAGAAAAATGACCCAAAATAATGAACACAGGTTTAAAACTTTGGGCCTAATTATTTTATAGTAAAGTGTTGTTTTCATCAATGTGTTTTTACCATTTTAGCCATTTTTATCCAAATTTTTTTTTTTAGCTTTTTCATCCCTGAATTATCAAAATCTAGCTATTTTCATCCACTTAACTAACCTTTTCAACATTTTAACGATAAATCAAAGGCAATTGTTGTTAAAACAGGGGTAATTTGGTTAGATTTTAACATATGAATTTCAAACCGACTTCTGATTTAACGTTAAAATGTAGACATGGTTGGTCAATTGGATGAAAATGGCTGAATTTTGAAAAGTCAGTGACGAAAAAGCAAAAAAAAATGTTTTTTTTTAATGAAAATGGCTAAAATTGTCAAACCACATGGACGAAAATGCCACTTTACTTTTTTTTATTAACTAATGATTATCACATATTTTGGCCTAATTATTTTGGGCTATAAAAATTATTAGTTTTTTTAAAAAACACTAAACATAAAAAGTAAACATTATAATATATAAATTCAATAATTATAAATAATAACCTACTATAATCCAAAAATTTATACACTTTTAACATACAAGCACACAACACAATATAATATATATTATGAAACTTGCATGCACACAATATATAACTAAAGTATATGTATACGTTTGGTTCGTTTTTTCGGTTTTCAAGAGATACAAAAACTGAAACCAAACTGTAATTTTCGGTTTTCAAAAAATACAAAACCAAACCGTCGGTTTTAGTTTGAGTCGTTTTTTGGTGCGATTTTTTCGGTTTTGATTCGATTAATTCGGTTTTTTGCTCACCCTTCTTTACTAAGATATCGAAAAAAATTCACAATTAGAAAATAAAGAATTAAATCTGGGATGGATTAGTTATCCTTCTATGTTTTCTATTCATGTAATGATATATCTTTTACTCTAATATCTTAATTATTATTTTATAACCTATGAGATATTCATAAGAAATATTTTGTTAACAATATTTTTTTTAAATATCATTAAGTTAAATAATTTGGAATGGTTTTCTTTTAGAGTTTTGAAATGGTAAAAGAAGTAAAAATTGATTATTTTTAAAATTTATGCCCTTTCATGTATTTGGCATAAAAAAAAGGTTTTAGTCAGACTATATGTATACCTACCCTGGATAGACCAAAATGTTATAAATGATGCCGACATACATAACATTCCATTTCTTTAATAGAAGTTATGAAAACATTAATATAAAATATCCAACATACATGTGATGTTTTCACTTACAAAAGATTAAACAATATTAGCTATTGCTAATTATTATCTCGGCGTTTAGTTTAGTTAGTTTTGGTAGTAAGGTTTAGATGATAATATGATATACACGATACTTGTGTTCAAATCATGAAGTGACAAAAGAAAGTTCACTATCTCACATAATTAGAAGAATCTTTTGTTGGCCGAGTTGGTGTATTTTCCAAATGCATGTTTTTAGTTGTTTTCAATAAGGTAAATTAGGGGTGAGGCGAGTTAGGTCATGAAGTGCAAGCGGTGTCGTGAATTCATTCCGGTCTTCTTTTAATGTATACCTATGGTGTATTGGTCTTGCTTCCTCTGTCCTCATTCTACTATTCTTAATACTGTATTGATGTTTAAACAGAAAAATCTTTTATTAGGTCTACATGATGCTTGCCCAACTATTGTAGCAGACAGAGCGTGCAATAAACTTAATTTACCTCTCATACGATAGACATTGGGCTATTGCCGTGAACTAGTGATTTTAATAGTAGTATGTCAAAAACCGTAAGTTAAACTTTAATATTTGCACTGGGACCGTTAAGGACACTAAAAACGCTTAAAAATATGCATGTTTGCTATCATGTCAAAAATCCATCAATAATTCAAAACACATTTTTTTCTCTCTCATGCTCCATTTTTCACAAATATTCTTATATTTTCACGTAATCATTACTTTTTTTACATTTAGAGCATGTGGTTTACCCAAGTGAGTGAGTCTCAAATGAGGGAAAAAATGGTTTCCACGTGGCGTCACGTCATTTTAATGAATTCTCACATCACACTCACTTGGTAAGGGAAATACTCAAGTGAGTGAGTGAGTTGTGAGAATTAAATGCATTTTAATAATAAATTTATAAATAAAAATTATAATAAAAAGACATAAATATAAATTATAATAAAAAAGACATAAATTAAAATTAAAAAAAACATAAATAAAATTTAAAATAAAAAAAAGACATAAAAAAAGTACATAAATAAAAAATAAAAAACTACTCGATTCCATATTTTGCCTTGATCTCGTTTTGTTTCCTCTCGATAAAGGCTCGTCGAGAGCCAGTGATTTGATCAAGGTTGAGAGCGAGAATTCTTTTTTCCAATTAAATTTCTCTCTTTCTCTCACGTTAAATTCTTCCATTTGATCGACCATTTTTTGCCCGATGTCGACGTGAATTGGAACCGAGCCGGATCCCCGAGCCCGAAGTTCTTGCCTTTGTTTTTTTCTTGCCGATCGGACGTTGTATGTCGTACTGGTCATCCATCATCTCCCGGTTGAGATCATACATTGATCTTCCGTCGGAAGCGGTCGGACTAGCATCAATATCCGCCGACGATCGATTCTTTAAAGATCCGTCTCCGCTCGGATTCAAGTACAATGTTTGCCATTTCGGAGAATTCTTTAATACCTCCCAAACCGCAATTGGAGCTTGGGCTCCTCCGTCGTCTTGATACCGAGACGTTGCTTGCTTTAAAATGTCGGTATCACTACAACCGCTTTTTCGGCTTCTCTCACATTGTTGGTAGATACCCTGAAACTTTAAAACTTTTCGGTTAATATGAGTCCATTTAGAACTCAATTGGTCCACGCTTCTATACTCGGGGGGTGCACCACTTAACGCTTCATACTTTATAGCGATACGTTTCCATAACGCCGTTTTGTTTTGAGTGTTACCTAAAAAAATAAAACATAATCAATATTAATTTTGTATAATGAAGTAATAAAAACAAATACTATTATAATATATATAAATACCTATAATGGGATTCTCCGAGACGTCGACAAACGTCCTAGCCAAGTATAGCTCTTCCTCCACATCCCACTTCTTTGTAACCCGTGAGGATGATTTTGAAGCGGTGGTTTTCTTTTTACCTTTACGCACGGGTTGCTCTTCCTCATCGTCTTCTTCTTCAACATCCGGAACGCGTTGCGTTTCCGGAACAAACTCCGGATCTTATGAGTATCCGACCGGCATATTGGGCATAGTAACCATGTTTGGGACATACACCGATGCACCGAACGGGTTTTGGTTAAAAGGCGGTAGTTGGGTGAACGCGTTTGAGTTTAACGAAGACCGTATATTGTACGCATTTTGTTGAGACGCGTAATGAAGCTAAAAATTGGGATCGTTAGATTCATGACTTGGATATTTTTGTAGAGACGAGATGATTTTTTATAAAATAGATAGTGAAAAGAGGAGAGTTTTTTAGTGTGTTTTATAAAATGTTGTTTAGTGGTTATTTATAGGGGGTAAAAAGTTTTTTTTTAAATATTACCGTTTTCAACGGTAAAATATTAAATTTGTAGCCGTTGAACGACATTCTTCACCTCTTCACATACATGAAGATCTTCACGTGGATGTCTCACGCCACCCTTCACGCCATCAAGGGGGCGGTGTGCAAATGCCCCTCACGCCGTGATACCTTCTCACGCCCCCCTCTCACGTGGGTATACCACTTGATCTTAGTATTCACAACCAAATTATTTATCATAATAAACTAGTTATTTTAACTTCACATGATTGATATAAAAATTTATTAAAAGTTTACAAATTTTATAATTAACTATTTAGTTTTTATATAGAAATGTTAAAAAACGTACATATTTTTTTTTACAAATTCTTAAAAATATTACAAATTATTATAAATATATACAAATATATACTTTATTTTAAATATTATTAAAAAAAGGATATGAAGAAAAAAAGAAAAAGGTTTATAAAGTTGGTTTGACTTCACCCGTTCTTACTCATCTTTCGGATCAAGTGTAGTCTCCTAAGAGCATGGGGTATACCTATGTGATTATGGTGTGATGTGATAATAAAGTGCACGCAATGTGGCGCCATATCAGATTTTGGAAAATCACATCACCGATCACATGGCAAGGGGTATACCCATGTGATTGTGGTGGTGTGATAATTTAATGTTTATTTTTTAATTTTTATTTAAATAAAATAAAACATAATAAATAATATTCATTAATAATAATAAAAAATTACATTAATAAAAAAAAATTACATTAATAATTAAAAAAAATTACATTAATAATAAAAAAAATTACATTACTAACGATTTGATTTTTCGTAAACATACTTAATCAAGTCCGCCTTTAGTGCGTTATGAATTTCTCGATTGCGTATTTCTTGACGGTTTACTCGCTTTTGATCTTCATCAATTTATTCGTACGTAACCTCCTCCTCATTTGGGTTGTATTGACAAATTGTCGCTCCTTAATCCTCTAAAATCATATTATGCAAAATCACACAAGCATACATAATGTTCCGGATTTTGATTTGAGACCAAGATCGAGCCGGCCTTTCTATTATATGCCACTTATTCTTCAATAGACCGAACGCTCGTTCAATATCTTTTCTTGCCGCCTCATGAGCCTTTTTATAATTATTACGTTTAATACCTTCCGGGCATGTAAGAGACTTGACAATTGTTGCATATTCCGGATATATTCCATCTGCTAGATAATACCTCGCTTGTAATGCGATCCTCTAAGTTCAAACGATGAGTCTGGTGCAGTTTCGTTAATCATATCGTCGAATATAGGCGATTGATTAAGAACATTAATGTCATTGTTCGCACTAGCAACGCCAAAGAATGCATGCCAAAACCATAGATCATTTGAAGCCACGACTTCAAGCATAATACTTGGTCGAGGATGATCGCCGCGTGCAAACTGACCTCGCCACACATTTGGGCAATTTCTCCAATCCCAATGCGTGCAATCGATGCTACCAAGCATCCCGACAAAGCCGTGTTTAGCTTCATGAAAAGCATATAACTGTTGAATGTCGCTAGCCGACGGTTTATGTAAATATTTTTTACCGTACAATAAAATTATAGCTTTAGAAAACTTGTAAATACATGACCTGGTCGTTCATTCTGATATCTTCAAGTAATCGTCAAACGAATCACTAGCGGTACCATATGCCATTTGACGAATCGCGGCCGTACACTTTTGAATGGAGGTGAAGCCAACCCGACCTCTTGCATCAACACGTTGACGGAACCAAGACACGTCTCTCTCGAGATCAGTATTAATTCTTAAAAATAATCTCCGACTCATTCGAAACCGTGTATTAAATTGCTCCTCCCCGTATAAACAACCTTCGTCAAAGTAATCTTTGAGTAAAAGTGTGTTAGCCACCGCCCGGTCACGGTTGAGACGTGCGCTTCTTTTTAATGGTCTTGAGGACGATTCCGCCTCTTGCCACCACCTAACCGCCGCCGATGCCATAGCTCCGAACGTCATTACTCGGGCTTCCTCGCTTGATGATGAAGACATTTTATAATTTTTTTGTAGTATAGAGAAGATGAGATAAATTGTTATTGATTTTGTGTTATATAGGAGATGGGAATAATGAAAATAAGAAAAAAACTTTTTTTTTAAATGTAGAGCCGTTCAACGGCTAGTCCAACGGTACAATCTCAAAATTGGTAAACTTTCTCGCGTGAAAAATCTCACGCCAAATAATCACGGCGTGATTATTGGCTCTAGGGGGCGGTGTTCCAAAATGTTCACGTCATGATTATTGACCCACGTAGGATCACGCCAAGAACCACATTGAGTATACTGGATAACCAACGCCCCATCTTCTTGGCTTATTGGGTCACCACACCACCAAACCAACCCCTCTCTCCCTCACGCTCGTTAAAGCCACGGCCACCCCTCCTTGACGCATTCGTAATTGTGTTTAGCGCGCCCATTCTTTATTAAGGTGTACATGGACGTTAACCCACTATAATTGATGTTAGATCTTTAATGAGATCCTTTATGGATCTGTCAACAATGCATACTTTTAATTGTGGATACTCTTTATTTACTAAACATTATAAACCCATGGAATAAAATGACAATAATACTCCTTTAAGAAGTGAAGTTTGTTATTTAGTTAGTGTGATGGGATTTAGATATCATTATTAAAATTAAGTAACTTTTTATACTTAGGTAAAATAAAATAAAATAAAAAGATATTGTTTTTGATGCTATTAGTTAATATATTTTATAAAAAAATGTAAATACATGTAAATTTAACTATTTTTTAATTAATTAAAATCATTATCTATTAATTTAAAGTTGAATCCAAATATATAAAAGTAAATAATCTCAAATACTTTTGAAGAAAAAAAAGTTGATTTTTATACGGTCAGAGTTATTTTTCACATAAATACGAAATAATTATGATATAAAGATCATAGTGAATATTTATACTTTCTCACTTTTCACTTTATTCTTTATTAAGAGACTAGCTTATACCCCGTGTCTACACACGAGATGAAAATATCAATACATAAACTCTTAATTTTTCATATATATTTTACATGTGTAAAAATATCTATATACTAATGATTGACAACAATATTCAAAATATATAAATGCTAATATCTAATTAGGTTTTGAAAATACGTTAATTACTATTTCATGCAATTTGACTTTCATTACTATTCGATTCAAAATAAAAGTTACATAATTATATTTCAGAGTTTTTATAATAAGAGATAATTTAAAAAATATGTTTTATTAGTATAATTAGTATTTTAGTTAAAGATATATTGTTATTAAAATATAAATGTGTATTTAATATGAGAGAGAGACGGAAAAAAGATGATAAGAATGAATATGGTGACGACACGTGGCATGTAAATTTTTTTATTTATTATATAGTATAGATATGTTTTACAATATAGTATAGATATGTTTTACAATAGTATATATATTGAACTCTTAGGATTCCTTCATGTTTTCATCATAATAATGAGTTTTGAGATTAATCATTTTTATTTCGTGATGCAATCATATTTAACCTTTCTTTCCGTCCACATCCTTTTGTTATAACTTGTAAGAACCTAAATTTATAAAATTGAAATATAGAAACTTGAAGAATGATGTCATATATACGTGTGAATTTTGCTATTCATAAAGATAATAACCCCCACCCCACCCACCACCATTGATGGGTTTTGGACGGGTTCTTTCCATGTTCATCTTGATTTTAAGATGAAATTAAAAAGAAAAGTAGATGTTTTTGTGATTTGATTTTATAAGTTATTTCAAGTCATGAGACTTTATGTTTTATGTATAGAGCTAATAACATGATCAAACTACCTAGTTAGGTAACAAACTATAACAAATAGAACCTAAGAGACTAATCTGTAATATGCCTCTTCAAGTTGAATGGCGTACCGATATGTAATTTGAATATGAGATAGACATGCCGAGTGGGTCTAATTCAATGGATCTAGGCCCTATACATATAGGCACATGAAAGCCCTGAGCCCATTTGATCCCTATATAAAAGATACTTCACCTCTAAGATATGGATCTTTCTCTTCTTATTCTCCCTCTCATCATACACTACTCACATTCATATTCTTACACATTAATGGTTGAATTGGTCACTGACTTAGGCGTCGGAGGGTGGTCCAGAGACTCTAGTATCTGACCCCTTTTAACGAGTTCTCACATTCATATTCTTACAGTTTATTTGTGACAACAACATAACGGATTGTAAGAGACGGAACCAAAATCACATCCTGAATAAAATGTATGATTTAAATTAACTCATGAAACAATCACACAAAACATTTACTTCATTTGTTTTAATATCTTTATGGCATTCGAGGTAACAAGAGTATCTAACTACATAACAAAAGTTGGTAACAAACTATGACAAACAAAAGATCCTAACAAACTCATCTGTAACATAAGATATGTTTTGGAAGTATGTAGCAAAAAAAGATAAATTCTAAGGTATATAATATCCTTTGGAGGACCTTGTATTGTAAGTTGTAAGCATCAGATTTATCAGTGTTACCCGATTTATAAAAATCAAATTTACCTATAAAAACTCATTTTTTTACAAAATAAGCTATCAAACTATTAAATGTAGAAACTGCTTTTCCCCATCATTTTTAACTGTCAAAACATTTATAAAACTATGCATATCTTGTCTATCCTTTCACCTCCAAATATTAACCATTTATATTCAAATGTCAAATATATTTCATGAATAAAACTAATACTTTTTTTTATAAAAGAATGTTGATGGTTACTCCCAAAAGAAAGAAGAAGGAATTGAGTGCTCTTAAAACTTTTAATAAATTAATTACGAATTTTCTTTTTAAAAGAAAAAAAAAGAGACAACAATAGCAAAGGAATGTTTATACTTTAAACCATTAAACCTTTTCACTTTATGATTTTATTCTTTCATTGATGTACATGTTTAGGCACATATGACTCATGAGTTGCTATATAATCGTGATTTGTTATGTGTTTGATGTGATATGTTTTATAGTTTTGTGATATGATTTTGACATTTCACCAAAAATATTTAATGTACTTGTAATATTTGCATTTCTTGAATGGTCCAATTTTTGCTTTCTTTAATTTTGTTTTCAATATAGCTTATTTGATCTATGTGCTACCAGAAAGCATTTTATCATGATATAAAAATTTAAATAACATAACGTACTAGCTTGCATCAAATTATGATATATACATTCTCTTTATTTGTTATATAACACATTTTTTGTTTTATTTATATATCTTATGTAACCTACTAAAACAACATTAGAAACTTTTAATATTAAACACTAGGTTAGTTCCCATGTATTACACGGTTAATGAAAAGAAACATATATTATTCATAAGTGTCTAAATAAGAATTACTTTACATAGTGAAAAAAAATAAAATTACAATTACATTCACAAAACCAAATTACATAAGGTAAATTTTTTAGATTCTAGAAAGTTGATTTTTGATTAATTGTTATTTGCTTAACAAAGATAAGTTGTTAATTTTTTTTAAAAATTGTCATTTTAGTTCTCTAATTATAGTAAATTTGCGAGAGTTAATTTATTGATTTTGTTATAATTTAAATAATACAAAGTTTAAAATTTTCACAAAACCAAATTACATAAGGTACATTTTTTAGATTCTAGAAAGTTGATTTTTGATTAATTGTTATTTGCTTAACAAAGATAAGTTGTTAATTTTTTTTAAAAATTGTCATTTTAGTTCTCTAATTATAGTAAATTTGTGAGAGTTAATTTATTGATTTTGTTATAATTTAAATAATACAAAGTTTAAAATTTTCAAATCAAACGGTTTTTAAGTTCTAGTCAAATGATATTAAATAATTTTAGCAATTATATTTGTTAAGCATTTATTATTTGTGAGAGGTTTAAAATCTTAAATTATAATTAAACTTTATGTGGGAAAACCATTTTACAAAAACCTTTATTTATTAGGGAGTATACATTAGTATTTTTCTTTAATTAGTTATATTTTGAATTCTTATTATATATTGTTATTTAATATAATTATTATTATTCTTTAATAATATATTTATAATATCATTATTATTTAATAAGATATAGGTGCATTTATTAGGAGAGAGAGGCGGGAAATCAATGTGAGGAGGCATGAGAGAGTGACATGTGACAATCCAAAACCTTTATTTATTAGTATGTATAGATTAATTTTTTTCAAAAGAACAACTTATTACGAAAGAAAGACACCGCACATAACACAAATAAGGAGCCAACAATCAAAACATCCGGGGATAAATTACAACAGAATTACAAAAGATTAAATTTACACCATTCTTTCTATTGAGGGGACTTGTGATTGGATCTACTCTTGTACTAAAGGAACCGAGGGATTTAATATCTTTGAAATTTTTTTCCACCTTAGCCGCTTTATTTGAGAACGCTACTTCATTTCTAGCTTTTCAAATACACTAAAAACCAATGTGAGTTGTAAGGTTCTCCTTTTAAAGATGGTTATATGAAGAATGAACAAGTCTTTGACCAAGAAGACGAATATTTACGAGATGTTACACCAATTACTCGTATGTTGCTAAGTTTTAGATTTAATTATAATAATATCTTTAAATTTCTAAATACTTTGTTTTATATAATTAAATGATTTGAGATGTTATAAATAAATTTCAAAAATTATTGGTGTACGACTTAAAAGAAAGATAATGTACAAAACATGCCCCACCATTAAAGGGTATTGAATAGAATGGAAGAAATTAGAGGCAACTTTATGAGAGTTTCAGGAGTAGGGTATGTAAACGGCTCCAATTTGGTCAAGTGGTCAATCTTCTTCAATGTTTCATTAATAACCAGAACCAAGTAATGATGTAAAATAGAGGTACAACTCTCTTTAAATATTAAAGTTTAGTGAAGTAAATGATATGACCATTGACCACTTATATCTTATGATAATAATAGTTCTTTTGAATTAAAAAACCTAATAAAATGTGGATAGTTTTGTAATTTACGAAAAAGACGATGGTTTTACTGGTGTGAACTGCCCTTATTTTAAGGGCGATTCTAACCACACACGGAATATTGTTAATTAGACCCGTCGTCGCGCGATACGTTCTCGTATAGGTCAATACGAGGGCGTATTGGGTTTAGTCTCTGACACCAGAATGACATGTGTCATTCTGGTGTCCCATACGATTCGTATTGCCCTATACGCCTCGTATGAGACAGGGCTCAATATTTTTCTTCAAAAGTTGGAAGATTTGGTGATAAATAATCCTATACGTGGCGTATAGACCTATACGCCACGTATAGGATTATTTATTTAATTATATTTTTTTAAAATTTATATAATTTTGTTTATATAAGTTTGTTAATATAAGTTTGTTATCTATTTATAAATTTTATATATTTTATATTTTTTTTAAACATTTATTATATTTTTACAGTATAATCAAACAAAATATTAAACATTACAAACCAAACAAAATATTAAACATTACAAACCAAACAAAATATTAAACATTACAACCAAACAAGTAAACTAAACATTATATACATTACATCATAAAATTAAATATATACATCAAAATGTTTTACATACATAATAACGAAATAAACAAAATAAAAATAAAAGAACTAAACCTAATCGGCTCCGGCCTCACCCTGACCTGCCCCGGCCTCACCCTGACCTGCCCCGCCCTCATCCTGAACGGGGTCGTCCGGATAATGACGTGGCGGTGGTAGTGGGGGTGGCTCGATGCCGGCGGCTCGTGACTGATTCACGAGCTGTCCAACCGCCCACGTCATCAAGTCCTCCATGCGATCGAGTTGACGACCCTGTCGCCGTGAGTCGGCAACAAGGCCATCAAGCAATGCCTGGGTAGCCCTATCCAGCCTAACAGACCGACGTACGTGTCGGGGATGCTGTGGCGGATGCTCGTGGACCTGCTCGACGTGTGGAGGCTCGTCCTCAATCGCCATACCCTGCAGCGGCTGAGGCATAGGCGGGTCCCCCTGTCCAGGCATCTGCGGCAACGGCACCGGGACCCAAACCTGGTCCTGGACGGCCCCTACGAACCGAAGGCCCTGCGGGAATCGGTGCGTGATGCGCATGCCGACCGCATGATATGCGTGATGAATGCAACGCCATATAAAAGTCCGCGCCTCTGTCTCATATAGGCTGAAGCAAAATAAAGCGCCATGCTCGTGGACAGGTCGCACCGCCTCCCAGTAAGCAGACAGAAAAGGAAGAAAAGATCTCTATCAGTGCACCACTCACGGCTTTTCAGACGCGGTGCGATCGACGTCGAAATAAGCCGGTGCAGATATCTATACAAAGGGTCTCTAATACCCGAGACCCTCCCCTTGGTACCCAACCAAGGACTATCTGAAATCAAGCCCCAAAAAACAAGGAGTTCCTCCTTGTCAACCTCCGTCACCGCCTCGGTGAATAGCGGCGCGACCGTCTCAGGCTCGTAGTACAAGCCCGTCGTGACGGCCCACTGACGGAGGGTCTGACGGTAAACGACCCCAAAAATAGAAAAAGAAATACGATCCGGATCCTCAATATCCGGCGCCTCCCCGGGTAGAGGCTGCAGCCCAGTCTCTGAATAGATGAACGTCGAAAGAAACTCGACGACAAGCTCTCGGTATGTCTCCTCAAAAGAAAGGTCAAAAAGACGCGACCATGGCGTGTCCTCACCGATGATGGCCCTAGCTCGCTCGGCCTCATGCACCTCCTCGAGGAGGGCCCAATCCACCGCCGTACCCGGACCCATCTGAACCTCCCGGAGCTTCTGGGACCGGGAATAAGCCTCTGTATCGGGCGGAAAATCTAGAAAAGGATAGTGCGCAAAATCGTCTAGCTGATCCATCTGAACATCATCATCATAATCCGCCATATCTGATAATAATTAATTGTTTTTAATATTTTAATTTAAATAATAAATAATAATAATAATAATAATAATATATTGTTTAAATTTTAAATAATAAATTGAATTAATAATAATATTAATATATATTTTTTTAAATAATAATAAATAATAAATTTAAATTTTAAATTAAAAACCTATACGCCACGTATAGGCTTATACGTGGCGTATAGGCGGTTGCCGGGTAAACTGAGTCATACGCAGGCCAAATAGGCCATACGCGGGCGAGTTGCCGGGTAAACCAAGCCATACGCGACCAAACTAGGCCATACGCAGGCATGTGACCGGGTAAACTGAGCCATACGCAGCGTATAGACTTATACGTGGCGTATGGCTTCATCTTCTTCCTTAGATCAATCCAGAAGAACTATACGCCACGTATGGTCCTGTACGCGGCGTATAGTTCTTAATTTAAAACCTAAAAATCGCTAATCTACCCAGTTTCACCCGCTAATATTTAATAATAACCTAACATTAATGATCGTGGGTTAAGACACGTACCTTTTCAAAGTTTTTTTGATGGCACAATCCAAATCAACGAGCGTTTTATAAGCGGGTCGCGTATGGCTTTGTGTTTGTTTTTTTGGTTCGTTTGGTACGCTACCGATTGAAAACCACAGTTACCGTCGGGTTTTACGTCCTGTATATGTGAAATGTACGGATAAAATATAGAGGGTATCGAATCCTTAAAACATTTTATATTGTTAACCGCATCATTCCCCGTAATCAATGGAAACCTAAGATGGGCGTTATCATCTTGCGGTTGCTTTCCGTTACCCTTAGTTGAACGACTGTGTTGAAAGACCGAACTCGCTTGTATAGAGTCTTGTGACGCAATATACGAGTTGTGTCTCGCAGGGTCACATTTGCTTTGTTGGGAACCTGTCAATGAGTTGTTTCTCGCGACATCCTGTTTCCTTTGTTGTTGCTTTTTCAAAGTTGGACGACCGCGAGTATCTTCTTGTACCATAGGCGCTTTCTTGTTACTTTTGCTCGGAAAGACAACCCCTGCAATTCTCGACAGCATACTTCTTTTGACCTGATCGGGTTGTGACATAATTTTGTTTCTCACTTGTCCCAGTACCTTATCCACGTCTACATTTTCATCATCGACAAACGACGGTTTTAAATCAAGTTTCCTCCAGAAGACGTCCACTGCATCTAGAGGGATTATGCCACCTGTATAATAATAATAATAATATATTGTTTAAATAATAAATAATAGTAATAATAATAATAATATTAATATATTGTTTTTATTATATATTTTTTTAATTGAAATAATTTATAATAATAATAATTAAATAGTCAGAACAGTTTACATGTAGCTTCGATATTTGCTAGACGACAAGCACACGGCAACCCACAACTACTGAAAAGTTGGCACCCACACGTTGCATTTTGTTTCTGTATATTTGATAACTTGTACCACTCGTTTTCTATCAAATCTAGAGCTTTATGTGAAACTTTACCGTGCAGGATATCAAACAATTGAATAGCTATGTGGCTGTCCATTTTCCTTATGATGCTTGTTCCAAACCCAAACTGTAAGTGATAATACTGATCTGATACAATTTCATCAACAAACCCAACAAGTCTATCTAGCGAGCTGTTAGCGTTTCTAAGATAGCTCTTTAAGAGCGAATGCTGGCTCTCGACTCGGTTCGTTGTATGTTGACCAAAATTGAGGTTTTTGTTGGACCACGCGGTCCAGCCAATTTTTAGTCACATAATCAATAACTCCTAGAAAAATATTTAATATTGAATAAATATTTAAATACTTGAATATTAAATATTTAATATTTAAAACTTACTTCCTCGTTTGGCTGCGTACAGACGTTCATAAAGTCGGTTGAAGTTGTACTGGTATATATCTGGCGTGGGAGACTCACATAATACCGACCATGAATACTTGAAATTTTTCCAGTCTTCGTCTGTAAATGATGCCCTGCAATGTTTTGCGATATTCTCGTGTATGTGCCACCGACATAGGTTCTTGGAACAGCTCGGAAATATTTTATCACACGCGTTCATAAGAGCTTTGTCCCTGTCTGTTACTATCACACGCGGCTCCATACACTTTTGCAACATTGCTTTTATTTGAAGTAACACCCAGACGAAGTTTTCCTCCCGTTCTTTTGATATAAATGCATGAGCGACGCAAAACGACTGGTGTGTGGAGGTCACACCGACCACTTGGACAAATGGAAGTTTGTACATGTTTGTTTTGTATGTCGCGTCGATTATCAACACGTGCGGGAATGCACGCCACATCTCGTACGATTTCGGATGAACAAAGAATATCTCCTCCACACTATTTGTGGCAGGATCTTCTCGAGTATAGTAGACGTATTTTTTTTGAAGAAAGCAGGTTTTCCAGAATCTGTATTGGAGTTTCACCGACTCTCGTTTCGTTTTTTATCTTTTGTATTGCATTATAAATGTCTTTTTTAATGCAACTACTCTCTGGGTTTTGTTCCCTTATAGTTGCTAGAATGTTTCGTGGCAACATGTTTTGCGAATACAACTTCCCCACCAAAAGTTGTTCCGACTGAGACAGTCTCCTTGCAAACGAGTGCGCCTCAAGATGTTGACTAGGATCGTGGTCATGACTGTCATCCTTCACCGTTAATTTCCAATCACCAGTATTTTCTTGGTACCCTCCTTCCAATTTAAAGGGACAACCAATTTTCTTGCTACCGGCACGTCTAACCGTGGCAGTAGACGCACGTTCGCCGTGACGGTCACACACAAGCCACACCTTGATAAACGGTTCTGTCGGATCGTTGCCTTTTCTCCTCGATCGTCGGGTGACAATGACGTAACCATTGTCACGTCCTCTCCGGATAGCCCAATCAACCAACTGCTCACGAGACTGAAAATTTTGGTTAGTTTTATAAGACATATTTTGATTATTTTGTTCTTCGTCTTCGGAGTCATCGGTTTGTTGTGTCGGGTAAGAGACTTCATCGTATACGTATTCGTTCGTGGGTTGTGTAAGGTAAGACGGTTCACCGTATACGAACTCGGGATTGCTTAGTGGCTCGTTCAAATCTGGAAGCCTTACCCGTTGATGAGAATAAACGTTGGACAAGACCTCCTCCTGGTTCACCTCTTGAACGCCAAAACTTTGCGGATTGTTTTCCACCGACTCGTTAGAATATACCTGAAAACCGTAGTTACCATCCCACCACCAAGACATGTTTATAATTTTTGAATTTTGAAAGCATACGTTCGGTTCGAATGAGAATTCTGCATGGTTAAATACACAAAATTTGGGCGCTATACGCATCGTATAGCCCAATACGATGCGTATAGGGTACGAGGTGATGTGACTAGTGGCAGAAGGTACATTGTACCCTAAACTGTAGCGTATTGCCCTATACGAGGCGTATACGATGTTTGAATGACCAGGCTGGAAGAGAATGTCGGGCATGGGAAATTGTGAAGGGCTATACGCATCGTATTGCCCTATACGATGCGTATATGGCCAAGTCCAATTAGCATTCTCCGTGTGTGGTTATAATCTTAAAATTACATTTAATATTTTAACTATTAATATAAAAAGTGTCCCGCGCCACTCTGACTTAATCAAATTTTAACTTGATCCGTTCTCAATCCCGATTATAAAATGGTAAACTCCCCGGCTAAATGAGTGTGGGCTCAAATATTGTTAAGTACATGTGCGATGATTTTAAGAGTAGTGTAAAGAGTATTTGTGTTCACCAGTTTAAAAAATAGTTTCAATGTATATTAATCTAACACATTCAGGTTGTCATCTGCTATTTATAATGTATTCGGCACCCCTACCATCATTGCTAAGTTAGGGCACCTCCACTGGCGAAGCTTGAAAAAAAACACATGGGTGTCGGGATTTTTTTTTCCTATCAAGGGGGCGGGAACTATAAAATTTTCTGCTGCATACGTATAAATTAATACCACTGAGTGAAAAATCGTCCAAATACGTATAAATGCAAGACTGTTTAAAAACCCCAAACTGGTTCCATGGTCAGCAATCCATTAAACAAGTGGTGCACCCGCACCACAGTACGCCACTATTAATTAATATATATTGTTCACAATCATCATGCAACCATCACCATGATGGATACATGACATTTGGTGTGCATATATTGGTAGGGTTCTTTATAACCCGATAACCCATATTTGGGTCCATTACAAACATGCTTTGTTCTCGTGCTTAAAGAAGAACTCTGGCATGTGCTACTTTCATATCTCTATAATTTTGAAAAAGAGAAAAAAGAAAAAAAAAACCCGACCAAATTATATAAAATCTGAAAAGACAAGAAAAGCGAAATATAAATTAAATATGAAAGCTGGGCAAAACATAACAATCGATTACAATTTTTAATATTTAACCAATTAAAAAATAAATAAATATTTGTAAGTCACACGTTACGTATATTTATTGTGTTGAGAACATAGAAATTTTTTTAGCAGTAGTAATAAGATATCTATTTAATTAATATAAATGATAAAACTTAAAGGAGGAGGGCAGGACCTTATGTTTCGATATATATATTTGAATGCATCCCTATTTTATAGAGTAGTTAAGAAGATTACATTTTCTTTCATCTAGACAAAGGCGATGTGCTGATGTTGGATTATACCGAAGGAATTGAGGCTACCAACGCAAAGAAAAAATTATTTCATACATCTTTTAGCGACATGTTGGAGGTTTTGGAGATGTTGAAACGATAGAATTTTCAACAATAAAACATCATCAGATCAAAATGTCATAATTTAGATTGGAATATGTGGTGTATGTTTGATTTTGGTGATGTGACTATGTAACACTGTATGTTTTGCGTTTTCCAGCTTATTTGCTGGAGAACAGTTTTGATGATTTTTAATATTAGCTTGCAGTCACTACAAGAAAATAAATCTTTAATAATACGCAATTTGATTTATATACCCATACCTTGATTTGAAGCCAGAGCCAAGAGAGAGTGTTGAGATTTAACCTTTGATTGTCTTCGTGGCTAAGCACCATTGCTTGCCCTCCGGTGTTAGGGCTTTGAATTGAAGATGAAACCGTTTTGCCCTCTGATATTCGACTTTTGGGAGAGAGAGCGCCCAAAGGATTGATATGAGCGGGATTTTAAATTAAAAGATGACATGTTCCGGATGACACGCATTTTAAATAAGTCTACTCCGTGTTTTTTTTAATATAACATTAAAAGATGACACACGTTTTTGCATTTCATATCTCGCGTGTCATTAAAGCCCAATTATGCTAGTATGACACTAAAACAATGACACACACTTTTGCAAATTATAGTTCGCGTGTCATTAAAGGTCTATTTTTTAGCAGTGAGTTTAATAAAAAAAAAAGAATACTAACAATATTGCAAAGCCCTATTTCCGGCTAACCTCACTTGTTGGATTTAGTCATAAACAAAGTTATCAATACTGAACTTTAAATTAAAATATTCAAACACAACGGAAGCATTCAACATTTTGAGTACATAACAGCGGAAGTCTTAACATTTAAAACATAAATATTGTCTTAATCATAAAATAAAACGGTATGTCAGTCTCATGCCGGGTAGCTTTCACGCCTTCGCACGTCCTTTTTTCTTGCTACCTGAAGTGTATACTAAAAGTCAGCTAACACTGGTGAGTTCTAGTTTAGAGCATTTAGGTATATACATTAATTCTTTATAAGTATATATATATATATATATATATATATATATATATATATATATAAATACACATTTGCCTTCATTTAGCGTTCATTTGCGAGTACATAAATATGTATTCACCTTTTCTTTCATTAAACATTCTTTGGTCATACACATAAGGGTGATCAGCCCAACATCTATTGCATATGTCACAAAGATAAATGCTACGGTCCATCGTCATGGCCCGCCATTCTTACAACCGTCCGGAAACTAGTGTGCGTCCGTCATTTTATTCTTACAACCGTCCGGCACTTTCGTCCGTCCGTCCGTCATGACTTACAACCGTCCTACCGTCGTAGGCCGTCATATTCGCCCGTTTGCCATAAGGCATCCGTTTCTTTTGTACAAGTTTATCATGGAAATGTTTTAAAGTAACTCTTTGCCTTAAGGCCGATTCAAACATTTTCCATGTCGAGTTCCATCTAGTAGGTACGTCCTAATTCGGACCTAAAAAAATGGAATCCGTTTGTTGGCACAAGTTTCTATAGTTTATATATCTTTTTTTGCTTGTGCTAAAAACTTCACATAACATCACTTTAAAATTTTCTTTTACGTCTCTTATTTCTTGGACGTTTAGACCGTCTTGCACAACCAAGTTAATGATGTGTTCAACACATCGACTATGAAAGAAAACACTGTTACAAAGCGGTTCATATTTTATTTTTAATTTTTCCACCGCGTTTGTGTTATTTGAAGCGTTATCAAAAGATATTGCAAATATTTTTGATTGAATTTTATAAGTTTGAATGACCGAGTCTAAAATATAAAATAAGTTTTCACCGGTATGTGGATATCCAAAATAATCAAACGCAATCGTACGCTTCATCATTTGCCACGACTCCGGTTGAACCCAATGTGCGGTAACGAAAAGGTACGATTCGGGTAAACCATGTGGAGCGGACCAAACGTCCGTTGTTAAGTTAATGCCGGTATTTAAATTTTCAAAACCTAAAATTAATTCTTTTTTAGCTCTTTTCCACATTTTTAAACAATCTCTTCTTAAAGTAGAACGACTTACATTTGTGTAACTCGGTTGAAGCGTCTCTTGTATCATCCTCGTCAAGCGTGGATTATCAAAATGATCAAAAGGCAAGCCTTCTTGAATGACGAAATGTGTCATTCTCTCACGAACCCTCTCGACATTGTATTGCCAAACTCCTCCATATCTACCAATTTGAGTTTGATCTTCACCTTGAGTGTGTTTTGCGTGACTACCAATATGTTTCCTCAAAGTGCTATTTCCCGCAGCACCCAAAATTTTACCACAACGTTTGCAACGAGCCTTTTGCGAACCGTTCGACATTTCGCATAAATCGAAATAAGCCCATATCTCTTGGTTTCGGAAGCAAGGAAGTACTGTCACCACCGTGACTCGCTAGTAGAACCACCAACCAAATTTTGAGTGCTTGCGGAAGCGGAAGCCATGAGAGCGTTTTTTTTTGCGTAAAGCGAGCGTTTTTTTGCGTTTTGAGAGCGTTTTTGAGAGCTAGAATGTTGTGGTGAACTAACCCATACACCCAATACCTATTTATACTAAGTTTCAAGCCTAAAAAAAAAACGGCCATAACGGCTAGAACCGGTTCTATTTTGTCCGAAAAAACCGGTTCCAAAATGTCCGATTTTTATCCGATCCGTCAAAAACACCTAAACCGGTTCTGGATCCGCCGGTTCTTAAAAAATCCGGACCGGTTCCAAAAAAATCGGTTCTAGCCGGATCCGGTTTCGAATAATCCGTCGGATCGGATTCGGATCCTGTTCTTTTGAGCACCTCTAGTCATAGATAGGTTACCAGCCCATTCAACATGTAGAGGTATGAGTAATTAGATTAATACGGTTTGTATAACAAAGGGAAACAATAAGATTAATAAAGACCAAATATTTTGTGATAATATACTGCAACTTACAGCTCCATGTTTTTTCAACCTGGTTTCAGCTCATTGTGTAGTTAGTCAGGTCATTGTGTAATACAAGTTCATCGTGTAATATAAGTTTATTGTGTAATTCAAGTTCATTGTGTAATACCACGTCTGGTCATTGTGTAATATAAATTCATTGTGTAATTAGTCAGGTCACTGTGTAATACAAGTTCATTATGTTATACAAGTTCAATGTGTAATACAAGTTCATTATGTTATATGTATTTATCATTGTGTTTTACGTTTTCTAGCTCATTGTGTAGTTAGTCAGGTCACTGTGTATTACAAGTTCATCATGTAATACAAGTTCATTGTGTAATACCACGTCTGGTCATTGTGTAATACAAGTTCATTGTGTAATTAGTCAAGTCATTGTGTAATACAAGTTCATTGTGTAATTAGTTAGATCATTGTGTAATACAAGTTCATTGTGTAATACAAGTTCATTGTGTTATATGTATTTATCATTGTGTTTTACGTTTTCCAGCTCATTGTGTAGTTAGTCAGGTCATTGTGTAATTCAAGTTCATCGTGTAATACAAGTTCATTGTGTAATACAAGTTTATTGTGTAATACAAGTTCATTGTGTAATACCACGTCTGGTCATTGTGTAATACAAGTTCATTGTGTAATTAGTCAAGTCATTGTGTAATACAAGTTCATTGTGTAACTAGTCAGGTCATTGTGTAATACAAGTTCATTGTGTCAAATATTTTTCATCATTGTGTTTTACGTTTTCCAGCTCATTGTGTAATTCGCTCATTATTGTGTAATTTGCTCAAATATGTCAGGTCATTGTATAATATGCTCATTGTGTAATATCAGTTCATTGTGTAATATCAGGTCTGATCATCGTGTAATATCAGACCTTGTATTACACATTGACCTGGTATATTACACATTGACCATTATGCCCTCCCTTTAAAAAATATAAAATGACACATGTCAAGCTTAAAATCCTTCTTACCCTTCTTATTTTTAAAACCCTTTTTACTATAACCTAACCCATTATTTGTAATACAACTTTTATCATATATTAATACTAAAAAGTTTAAAACTAAACCTCGAATAAAATAATATTATTTTTTTAAATAAGTATGATTATTTCAAATGGTGCTTCACACACATGTAATTGAAATAAATAAAAGTGTTAAATGTGTTATAAGTTATTAAATAATTAAAAATTATTAGTTAAGTCAGTAACAATATATATAAAGTAAAATTTTCAAGGAGGGTTGGAAGTGAAAGGAGACAAGGGGCAAGAAAACACGGTTTTAACTTTCAAACACAACATCCCTATCACCAAGTCCTACTTAATGCAAACTGACAAAAACACAATCGAAATAACGCGGGAATCTCATTTATCTATAAATATAATTAATTATGTTTTATACAAAAAAATATGTCAAATTGAATTCTGCTTTTATTGCCTACAATGTAGTGTTTATATATTGTTTTATTTAAAAGTTTATATTATATATCAATTATACAGGGCGTCTCTACAGTACAAGCAACTAAAACAATTGTTTTATGCCCCAAATTTTAGTCATAATCGTTACCTTGCTCCACTTGATTTGGGCCATCGTAGGTATATGATAAGTATATTAGAACTCTATGTTTTGCTGTAATACGGGACACGATTATGACCGTTTTGGACATATATCGTGTAAATGTTACACTGAGCTTCCATTTAGATTTGTAGTGGGACACGGTTGTGTCCATTGCGGACAATAGTTTATGCACCCAACCAAATCTGGCTTATAGCTAATACCTTTGGTGTACACCCAACTTTTCTAAGTATACCTAACCTCTAGAAAGGTGCAAATTGAACATAGTTTGTAAAGCACAAATAGCTTTCGGATGATACCTATAGAATACATAACCGCTTGAATCAAACAAAAACTTTCGATATCATTGATGAAATAAAAGATACCAATGGCGCGCAATACTCTAGCTGAAATGGTTACCATGATCATATTTGCAGCCATTTTTGGTTGGGATGTTATGTTTATTTCGTTGGTTGCATTGCATTGCGGCGATCATATATGCAATCAAACTATTGGATGAGATATCGCGATTGAATTATAACGCTTCAATTGGTTGCAATACCACGTTTAAGGTTCACCAATAACACTAACAACAAATACCATTTTTTCTAGAAGAGTATATTACTCTAGCTAAAATGGTTAATAATCGTGATCCAGACTATATATATTTTTTTTTGAAAAGTAAACGAAATCAACTAAAACCGAACCCCTCAAAGCCAGTGGGTAATAGGGGTAAAAATTACAAACCGAGTCCAAATTGGCCAAAACACAATACAATAACGTCCGTCATAAAATACTAATCTGGAATGCTATTCAGTCCTCCCAAGAGATACTTCTCAGCTTTGCTCTACATGTGATCCATAGGTACGATAGTTCTTTGATTTGCGCCACACAATTTTGATCCGTTGTAAGTTTCTCGTCAAAATTTTTTTTGTTTCTACTAAGCCATAGACACCACATAGTTGCTAGCGAGATAACATGAATCGGTTTCTTCTTTTTCTTTGGTACTTGTAGCTCTTCGACTACATGTCTAAATATAATACATTTGTCTCAAAAATAAATTAATCATCTAAACCTCATTCCATCCTTTTTAACTAAAACACAATTTGCGGGCGTGAATGGCCTTCAGATGATGGGTTTCCCCTTGAATTATGACGAGTTGGGTCACCAGCGTTGTCGCGAGCGTGGGCTTATAGTATTCGTTGGTCGTTAAAAAAAACAATTATTTTCAACTTAAAAGTTAAAACTAACCTATTCAATACGTACGTACATATTTAATGAACATGATGATTTCAAGGTTACATTCCTCCAAGAGAAAACCTTCGTGAAAGAAAGAGGTTGACAACATTATTTTTTTGAGGTTTTAAAGTTTGTTCCATAAATTTTGGGGTAGAAGCCTTTTATTGTCGTATTTGACTTTTCAAAACTATACATTAAATTGCCATTCTAGCTATTTCAACTTCAATTTTTAGTGTTTATTTATTCATGATAGTTTTTTTAAACAATTTTTTTTATGAGCAAATCAAAATTATTAACAAGGGTTAGCAAAAAAACTAAAACCCCAAACCAAGATAACACTCATACAACAACACTAGCCTAATGAAAAAACACCACATGTTGGTTTAGCCCAATTCAAAAGGACACCACAATGACCATTCTCAAGATCTCTTTCACATCATATTCTTCACCCAAAGCGAGCTAAGTATTTTGATGTCCATTACCACCTTTGATGGGGAAATCGCCTTGTCATTGAACAATACATCATTCATGTGCTTCCAGATACACCATCATGAAACAAGAATATTGAAGTGTAGCATTTTCCTTTTACTACAGTCAACAAGGAGAGTTTTATGTAACTCCATCAAGTATTTGAAAGAGAAGGCATAAACCGGTGGTATCTTACACTATGCGCTTAATTGAGACCACACAAAATCAGCAAATGTACAAGAAATGAAGAGATGATATGTACATTCCCCCAATTCACTATAAAAACAACATGTTGTAGACACTATAGGAACATTCTTAACTGAGAGAGCTTGGAAAGAGGGAATCTAATCCATTTCAGCTCTCCAGTTGAATATACTCACTTTCTTTAACACCTATTTATTCCACGGGAATTTGTACACAAGCATCGCTTGCAGAGATTACTGAGCAAATGTCTTTTAAGTTGCCAATATCTACACTGAATTGCTAATATCGGGAATTTGTTGCTTCCACGTCCAATAACACCAATAATCAAGTTACCAATATCCACACTGATCAATTGCAACAAATCGGATTTGATTTTGTAAACACTTTTCTGTATTCTCGGATTAGATAGTTTTATGGGTATATATAGGACTCCATGTTCTCAAGTTATAATGCAATGACCAAATCACATTCTAACAAAGTTTGTGTTTTTCGGTCTTGAATCACCACCACCAACACACTTAGAGTGATATGTTGGTGACCCTTAAGGAAACAACACCTAACCCGCCATGATCGATTGGAGAGGTTACTCTACTCCACAATACCCAATCTATCTTATGATTATCTTCACTACCCCCACCCCCAAAGAACTACCTACGAATCTTGTCAAGATTCTTTAAAACTTTTAGAGGAGCTCTATATCCCGGTTGAACTTAAACATTCTCGGATTCTAGTTTTAATCCATTTGAGTTTATCGCAAGACGTTTTTCTACAAGCCATCAAAAGTGAAAGACAATGCCTTGCATGAATCATTTCTCCAAATTCATTACCATCAACCCATGAGAAAAACTTACATGGTAGAGGCCTAGGATTCATATCCACCAATTGAAGTAAAAGCGGGCAGTGATAAGTAAAAACTTCCTTAGGCAAAGTCATCAAAGACATTGCAAGCCATTTGCTCAAGAAAGCACCACACACCAAGACTCTTATCCCCCCCCGAGAAATAAGTAAACCTACTCCTAAATTAATATCAATTTTAATAGGATAAAAACTATCAACCACTTGTAAAGAAACACCTTTTTAATACGCACCATGACACCATTAGGTATGAGCTCTTTAATACTTATTCTTGATAGTTGATATATGATTAATGAAACTTAAGCTTATTTTAAAGGAATATTTCAGCTAACAATAACTAAGACCTTTTTAGTGTTTCGTTAAAGTTACTTTCATTTTTTAAACTATAGAAACACTTAAGTATTAATATTTATTCATTGTTGTGACATAACTTGAACAACATATGAAACTTGAATATTATTTAGTAGTTATTTTTTGTAAGTTTAACCAGAAGTAGGAGATAATTGTAAAGAAAACAAAATTAGTTAATAGAAATCAAGTTTTATAATTGTTCTATTTAAATCAACTTGAAAATATAATCAACAATGGTAACCACGTTTCATATATGCTTCATTTTAGTCACATGATTTAAAAAATAAAACTTTAACATTCATAAATGATTTTCGCAACAATGGAACAATAATGAAAGTTGGGAGATCTTAGGCTATATGTAGTGGGCAAGAGACGGAGGAGCTCATCTTATTTGTCCTTTGTGCCCGCGCCCTCATCTTATTTGCCCACCTCACACATACTTAGAGGAGCTTTACCCACACCTTCACCACACTCATAGAAACTCCCCACACCGCTCTCACGAAGGGGCGGCAGAGGCGGACCTTATAAGGGGCGGGAGGGGGTCCGGGCCCCCTGGTTTTGTGCTTAACAATTCTAATTTTAGCGTATTACGTGTAGAATGTGATTGGGCCCCTCCTATCCAATAGGCTAATTTCAATTTTATTTTTGCAATTTTATTTTTGTAGCCCAAAAATAAATTCCACAACCCCAAAGACTTTAAATGTCGACGGGGTGAGTTGTAATTTTTTTTTTTGTCATTTATGTGTAAGAACTGGTTGTTTTTTTTTTATTTATGGTCTTTATTTGGTGAATTTTTTTTGGTTTTTTATGTGTAATATTTTCGGCCACCACTTTAGTTGTTCAAGTTCCGCCACTGAGGGGCGGCATGGGGTTCCACGCCCTTACGCCCGCCACGTCAATCGGTCACGAGACCGTTACAAATAGCCTTATAGTTATGAAAAGTATGAGTAACTTTGTTGACAATATTGAAACTTGATTATTATTTCATAATTTTATCCTTATTTTTATTATTTTTAAATATGTTAAACGAAACATCAACTTACTTTATTAGAGATATCACCTGTTCCAAATACATGATACTTTAGTTTCATTGGTTTTCTTTTTGTACATGGTCGGAATGAAGGGTTAAGGTAGAACGTTGACCCCTCGTTCATCAAAATTACTCAGATTGTTATTTAAAATCTAATATTTTTTAATATAAGTTTGACCCCTTAGTTATAGTCGTTAGAGAAATAACTCCCAAGTAAAAAAGTTTTAACTCCACCACTCTTTGTATCAAGCTCATTATATTGATTAAACTAAAGTTGGAATACTAAAAAAAACATATTAAACCAAATCTTATTTAAGTCTATTTAATTTCATAGTTTGAACAACTTTGGAGTTACATCCATATGATATGTACATAAACATATAAACACCTTATACATACTCGAGTTTATACAAGCCCACGATAGTGTAAGAAACATGTCTACACAAGGTATTAGTTTTCCACAAACATCTAGGAATGAAACAAAACCAACCAAACCGAACCTAACTTTACGACTTGTATCGGCAATAACCGAACCCAAATCCAATATATCGTCATGAGCCTAGTAAGCCATGACCCGAAACGACTCAAACATGATGTTGGTCGTACCACATAAGTTAGGTAGTCCCATATGGTAGATTCTCAATGGTTTAAGATTTAGTCATCGTATAAATCAAAGTTATACATTTAAAAAGCATTTTAATAAGAAATAAAAGATTACTAGAGATAGGTTTAGAGTTGAGACAAAGATAATGTGAGGGAATAATAAGCACAAAACCACAACCACAAGAAGAAGCACAAAGCAATGCATGTGAACCCAAAAGCAACCAAACACCATGTCTTATCCCTCCTTTTTTGTTTTTGTTTCCAATGTTTTAACCCCCTATTAATTTGGAGCCTTTCTTTCTCCTTTTATCATTTGTTTCTTTTTTTCATATATTTAATGTCATTTTACCCTAGGTAAATACTTTTTTGTACGACTCCTAAATTAAACCTAAACCTAAACCATAACCATGGGTAAATACATTGAAAAACCACAGAAATATATAAGGTCTGTTAACATTCGGACGTTAAAGCTTTTTGTATAATAAAAGTATACAACGTAGTCATTTTATAATAGTTTGACTCTTAAATTATTTATGGCTTTCTATTATGACACAGATTTAGAAAATTCTATTATACTAACAAATAAATAAAAGTAGGAACCTATCACTAGAACAAAAAAAAACATTTTATCAAAAACGGCATTGCTAGTATTTCTTAACTAATTTGAACTTTTACTAATGAAGAAAATTTTGTTAAAAATAATTAGTTGATATGATTATAAGAAGTTAAAGATAATCAAAATCTTCAAATTAAGCATGTAATTAAAATTATAATAAACTTTTGCCTATTATTATTTTATGAGAAACCGTAGGCATATGGAAGAACATTTATAGATATGGTATGGTCACGGGGCTTTGTCACTACTCACTCCAAAATCCAAATGGAGGTTTTTATCTGCTTCCTCTTCCTAATAAACAATCACTCATAAATATATGCTAACTAGAAGCATGTTATTTTTTATATACAAAAAATAAAATTCATATTTATTTATTTAGTTTTTTTTTAACAAGAAAATAGTTTTTAACTTTACCATGAATTTACATAAAATAAAAGAACTATTGTGGGAAGTCTCTCAAAATTTTACGTGTATTCAAATAAGACAACAATAATATTCGATGATGGAACAAAATATTTTAAGAGGATCACAATAAAAACTTTTTTTTACATAAACTTAAAAATATTCTTGCTGACAAATTAAAAATCTCGTTTTTATATATTTATAGTTTTCTTCATTAGAAACATTAAAAATTACATTGAAATAAAAGACAAACGGACAACAAGCTGCACTGCAAACTTTTTTTGATAGTAAAACCAAGTCTTCTAAAAATACGTTCATAAATGTTAGAGTCATAAAATAACTATGCATAACCTGTTGTAACTACCGTGACAAATTCCCTTCGTTGCCAGAATAAATATTATGAATCATGATATTGAATCCTATAAAGATTTTGATGTTTTCATTATGATCAACTTACGTAAGAAGATATTTCCTATGTATTTAAACCTTATCAATTCACTTTTTGATTGGTAAGAACACCATAAAAGGATGAATATATGTGTATGTATCATTGTGTATCTATGTCCATAGGTAACGAAGATGTATATGTATACATATACATCTATTGTTATGTCTATGTGTAATTCCTATGGATCTCTTCAAGTATATATGTATCGATACAGAGAGAGATGATATGTATGTGCTTATGAACGTGTTTTTTTTAAAACTATTAATATGTTAAGAACTATGGTAACCGTATAAATACAATTGTATATAATGCATAAAAGATAATCAAAGTAGTAGGATGGAGAAGGTGGGATGGTTACATAATCGTCTTATGTATATCACGTTCAAAGCTATACATACAACTGAATTATATGTTTATATATATACACACACACACACACATATATAGGAAACTGATCATTTGAGAAATCTTAAATATTTTCAGAACTCTCGATAACTCACGAAAAATAATAAAAAATTATTTATTTGTTTAAAATACTAGCATTACTATTAAAATAATTTTTTTTGTATGAATTAATATACATAAATTTACATGTACTCGTATATTATAAATATTTTTACATATCTAAGTCTCTCGTTTAAACATGTATTTACACATGGGTGTAAACGATGATTAATTTTTTTTTCTTTATCAAAACTATTAGTTGGAAATTGAGGTTTTACCAATGGAAAATTTGTCACTGGAGTTCGTGATTGAATGACAAAGAAAAATTCTATAAAAATAATAAGGTTTGAAAATATCACGGTTTCAAATTCCACTTAGGGCGAAGGGAGTGGTGGCACGGGTTCCTCATGGGTTGCTAGGGCTTTACGGGCTACACCGCCGTAAGTGTATAGGGCTTTGTTACATGGGTAGTAATACATGTTTTTACCCATTGAGAGAGAGAGAGACACTGGTACAAAAAATTAATTTAGTAAAATTAAAAAAATTAAGGGCTCAGTGGGTATCACACCCTCTATTTAGGGTTGAAGATGATTCAAAAAAATAAAAAATAATATGATAAAATTTAATTAGATAAAATAATAGGATTCCATAAATACCAACTCACTCCACCCATTAAGAAATTTGCCTAAAAAAACCAATGGTATGACGGCTCAAATCCCCAAATTTCTATGGCAATCTTCAATGAATTTCGAGAATTTACGGAAAACTTAAAATTGAAAAGGCTTTAAAAGAATGAAAGCTTCATATAGACACGTATTTAAAAGTGTCATGTCTTTAAATATTAATTTACAAAAATTTACGTACTTGTCCTTTTAATACAACCAAAAATAGTTATTTTTTTATTCCAATGGAAAAAACGCGTTTTGAATCAACTTGAACCCAATTCGAGAGTTACGCGGAATCTGAAATTTTACAGTCGCCAAGAGATCGCCACCTGTATCTAGAGATGCACAAAAAAACCGGTTTAAAAACCCAAACCGGTTTCAAACCGATACCCGAACCGGTCGTGAACCGGTTTAGATCAAACCGGTTTCAAACTGGTTCAAACCGCCGGTTTGAAACCTATACATTTAAACCGGTTTGAAACCGGTTTAACCCGAACCGAACCGCTTAAAAACTGGTTTCAAACCGGTCAAACCCGGTCAACGGCCCATCTCAAACCGGTTTCAAACCGGTTTTGACTTTTTGTTGACCAAACCGGTTCGGTTCGGTTTTGAACCGGTTCGGGTTTGAACCGGTTCGGGTTAAAAAACCGTTTTGTGCACCACTACCTGTATCCAGGTTTTTATGGGCCCCACTAAGGGTGTTCGGGTTTTTTAATCGGGTTTCAGGTTATTCGAATTTTTTGTTATAAGAATCGTACACATTTACCGACTCAAATAAGATTCGGTTTTGGGTTTATTCGGGTCAGGTTAATCGGTATTTCTAAGTACAAGTTGCAAAGCATAGTTAACAATTTAATTTAACATGATATTCATTCAATAATAAACACAAAATGTTAAATAAAAACACTCACAATATGATCTCTTATAGTTTACTCATTAATTTTTTACCACTATATGTATGTATATATTTTAAAAACACTACAAACACACCTCTCATACAACTATTATAACACATATAAATCATTTTCAAAGTGTTGTCATCATCTTTATCTTCATCTTCATCTTACTTCGCCTACGAAATGTTTTTCCTTGGTTTCTCAACCACGACGCTTCAGTGGTGGAAACAAGGTCAAAAGTTGCAACCAAGAACCCGAAGTGCTCGTATCAACTGTGATCATGCGGCTGCTAACACTCTCCTACGAAAATATTTTTTTGCGGAGCCGTGCACGTACACCCTTGATGACTTTAAACGACAGTTTCGAAAGAACCGAGGTTTATTTTTGCGAATTAAAAAAAATCTGGAGGGAGAAGTGCCTTGGTTTTGGAAATGGGTTGATGCAAAAGGTCGGGTTGGTTTTACCGCCTTATAAAAGTGTACCACCACGATTTGTCAAATCGGATATGGAAACGCTAGCGATGCGTTCGACGAGTAATTGAAGATGTCCGAACAAACTATCAGGTTTTGTATTTACAAATTTTATAAAGGTATAAATTCAGTTCTACCGAAGGAGATATTTACGAAAACCATCGGCTAGTCACATTAAACAATTATATGTGGAACACCGGAACACGAAGCTAGACAAGACTTTCCTGGGATGCTCGGTAGCATTGATTGCACACATTGGGAGTGGCGGAACTACTCCAATGCGTGGAGAGGTCAGTGTTCACGTGGCGATCATCCGCGTTTGTCTAATACGCTTAACAATGTTGCTTCAAATGACCTATGGTTTTGGCATGCATTCTTTGGCTTTGCGGGTTCCAACAATGATATTAATGTTTTTTTTATCAAATTCTTATATTCAAAGACATGATAAATGGAACCGCATCGGACTCATCTTTTGAACTTAGAGGAACGCATTACAAGCGTGACTATTATCTTGGTGTTGGGGTGTATCGAATATGTTACAATTGTCAAATCTCTTACATGTCTCGAAGGTATGAGGCGTACTACATATAAAGTAGCTCATGATACAGCAAGAAAGGGTGTCGAATGAGTGTTTGCTCTCTTGAAGAATAAGTGGCATATCTTGTTAATGTCGGCACATATTTAGTCATAAAATAAAATAAGGAGCATAATGTATGCTTGCGTAATTTTGCATTATATGATTCTAGAGGATGAAGAAGTAGTAATTTGTCAATAGAATCCAAATGAAGTGGAGCCAGCGTTCGTAGAACTTGATCAAGATGAAAAGCAAGCCAACCGTAATGAGATACGCAACCGAAAAATCCAAAACCAATTTAAGGCAGATATGATTATTGGTGTTCAAAGTCGGATATCCGAAATTTTCGTATAGTGGATTTCACTATCCGAATCCGAAATTTCAGATACGAATTCGGATAGTGAAACGGATAAAAAAATATAATATTTTTAAATTATAAAAACAATTAAAAACCTTAAAAAAACGTTAAAAAATATACATATAAAAATATATAAATATAATATATCGGGTTTTGATTCAAATGTTCTTATTTATAAATAAAAAAAATATATATATATATATAAAGATAATATTTCAGATATTCGGATATCCGAATTATCCGAAATGTCCTAAAATCACTATCCGAATCCGAAAATTCGGATATCCGAGTCCGAAAATTCGGATATCCGAGTTTCGGATATCCGAAATTTCAGATATCAGAATTTTCGAATAATTCGGATTTTTTTGAACACCCCTAGAATTGATTGAGTATATTTACGATCGTTCACTATAGTAGTTTGTATATTTTTTGTTTTCTTAGTTATTTTTAATTACTATTATTTTAATTAATACAAATTGTATTAATAAAAATAATAATTAACGCTTACGCTACTTTCACTCACATGCGTATACCCTTTTCCATGTGAAAGTGGTGTGAAAATTGTTGATGGTGAGCTACTAAGGTGGCGTTGACGTGACGTGCACTTTTTTTTACATGAGTCTCACTCATATGGAGTACACCACATACCCTTACTCTCACTTAATTAATAGTAATAAGATCGTGGAGGAAGTGCAGGAAGCAACTTTTCTAAATTTGCAGTTAAGAGCTAAAATTTTAGATTTGAGGTTAGAATCTTGGTTTTTGTATGGCGTGAAAGCTTTTGTTGGTGTAAAATGGTGATTGTGTGTATGTTTTGATTCATCTAGTAAATCTAGTGTCTTACTAGATGATGTGATGAATGAAAATATATGCTTCTTTGTTCAACAAAAAAGTAATAGTAATATACATCTCTAGCGAGGCTAACAATAATTTGTGTTGCTTGATCATTCCAAACGTCAAAGATAGAAAACATTCACACATTTATCACCACAACTAGAGGTGCGCCGTCAAACCGGATCCTAAATCAGTTTGGAACTGATCCTAAATCAGTTTGGAACCGGATCCTAAATCAGTTTGGAACTGATTCGATCAGTTTGGTCTGACCACCGGTTCCCGGTCTGACCACCGGTTTCCCTGTCCAACCGCCGGGTCTCTGCAAGACCGTTTCAGCATACAAAACCGGATCTCCCAGACCACCGGTTCCCGATTCGACCGGTCCGACCGGCCGGTCCGGTCCGGGTTTCAAAACACTGTTAAAAACTAGGGAAATGACAATGTTGTTTTAATATCAGTTAAAGAAAAACTCTTGTAACCAAAATGGATAAGAAGAAAATTAGAAATCATGTCGCACCAACCACAAGGACAACTAAGCATTTATTTTGTCCAAAAAACCACCCAAATCATTTATACTAACATCGAGTACCTGATAAAATGAAAACGACATGAAATAATAGTGTCACATGAAATAAAATAAAATAACATAATATTCCAGCATATTGACTCTTAAAAACCCCATATTTAAAGGCGAAATTTATAAAGGATAATCATATAGTTGCAAACTAGTTAATGTCTATCCGCGCGTGTTACAATTTGTAATGTTCAGTTTCGACGACATGTATCCTTATATACACTCTGCGTAAAAAAATTCACGTCGAAACATTGATAAAAATAAGCACGTCTAAATGACAAATACATAATTTTATAAAATATCATATTTTAAAAGTTGTAAGAGGAAGAAAAAAAATGAAACTTTGAAACAGATTATTACGTTCATGCATCGATGGCTTGTACATATCACGAAAACTCGTTTTTAAATGAAATTTATATCAAAATGTACATAAAAATAAGCATGTCGTAACGGTAATTTAAAATTTTATAAAACATCATTTCTTATAATTCATAAGAAAAAAAACAAAATATAACAAAAATTAACCATATATAATAAAATAATATAAATTTTAAATTAATAAAAAAAAGTTGAATATGTCATGTGTGCGTGGAAACAACTTTGTGTGGTTTTCACCTAATTATGTGATTTTCTTTGCAACCTTCCCCTATAATATAGAGATACATATATCATGTGGAGTTTGTTACTTATTGGGCAAACTATTACATTTGAAAGTAACCCGTACTTAATGTGATAATTTTGAATGCATTAGCATGATAATTATATTGCTAATAATATGATGCCTTAATATGTATGTTGCCACTAAACGTGCACATAAAAGCGATAACATAAAGTAATAGCTATAGTTGATGCATAGATAAATTATTACAAGTAAGACCCATGGCATGGATACGGATAAACACCTTACACTAAAGTTTATAGACACTTGAATTTCAAGAATTTTGTTATATAACACGATGCATTGGCAAATTAAATGGCCAGAAAATCTCATATGTTTAAAGAGCCACAAAATGTTAACACTTTCTGGATAAATAAAATTCAATCTTCAAAAACTCCTCTAAGGGTTCACTAGAATACTTTATTTATATTAAACCTTAACAACGGTTAGATATAAACACTCATTACAACCTTAGAGATAAACACACATAAACCAAATAAATAAAAGATAGAGTTAATTACACAATGTGTCCTATGATTTGGGTAAAATAATATGTATGGATCCTAACTTTAAAAAGTAACAAATATGGGTATTAAGTTTGGTTTTTATAATAATAATGAGTCCTAACACTAACTGGCGTTAAATACTCACAAAAAAACCCCTCACGTGCAAAAAACGTGAGGGTACTTATGTAATATGTTATTCCCTCATTTCCATTTTCCCTTTAAAACACACGATCTATCATTTCTTCTTTGATCATCTCCTTCTTCCATATTAAGGCAAACACACACATCAGAATGTGGATAATCATAGATGACGATGTTGAAGAATCTGACGTCGAGGTGTTCTACGGTAGGTGTTCGCAATCGCTTGAACTCTCTCCTTTCGACTAGGGCAAACATTTGATTTAGTTTTTTTTTGTTCGCAGAAAACCATCATGATATTTTCTCCATTAAGATTCACCATGGGGGAGAAATTTGTGTTGAAGATTGCTATAGGGTTTATGAAAAGGCAAGATAAACTATGTGGCTATTTCAAAATTATTTCCTACTGTTGAACACATGTACTGTCTCAGGCACATACAACAAAACATGAAGCTTCAATGGAGGGGCAATGCCTATAAAGATATGTTATGGAGCATAGCCACGACCACTACAATCCAAGATTTTCATATCAAAATGGAGGAGTTGAAGTCTATGAATGTGGCAGCATACAAGTGGTTGCAACAAATTCCTCCTACATGTTAGTTAAAGTGTTAATTTTTTAGTATAATATGTTAATATTTCTGATTGTTAATACCATCTTGGGATTATGTGTTAGGTAAAGCAAATTCTGATGTCCTTTTAAACAATATGTGTGAAGTGTTCAATTCAAGGTTGGTTGATGGTAGAGACAAACCTATAATAACTGCATTAGAGTTTGTGAGAGAGTACCTAATGAAGAGAATAGTTTGTAGGAATCTGGGTCACTTTTATATTTAAAAAATAACAATAAAATAATATTAACGAGACTCTCGTTAATTATGAGAAATAAATAGTACATTGTCATACATAAACCAAATGAAAAGGATATAAACTACAATTTATATGTGCCAAATTAATTCAACCGATGTCATTAGCGGGTACTCCAACGAACGCCTTCTTTAATATTCTTGACTCGAGTCTTCACCACATTTAGTCTTCAACTATGCTCCTTGACTGCGACAATTAACACACTAAAAACGTTGACGGTTTTGGTTGAGGATATGTGTTCAACACGGGTCCATTAAAACAGATTTTGCGCCACCTCTTAGACGAACGCGTCTGTCTCCCAGGGTACAACAACCGGAACAGTACGTGTACTACCGGAGATGTTCACGCACTTTAGGTATCACCGGGTATATTATGTATTTAGAAAATGTACGAAAAAGATGAAGCATGAGATGGTGGAAAATTATAGAGAACTTATCTCTCAATTCTATGAAACTTTGTAAGACCAAGATGTTCTTTCATTTCTCTAAAGTGTGAGAATTTTACTACTATTTTTTCCTCTATTAAAAATAAACAAGATGTTCATTTTTTTTTATTTACAAAATGGAGATCAAAGCTCCATACATTGAATTAAGAGATACACAAAAAGGTGGATAGTAAAATTAGTCATTACACCAATTTAAAAGTAATAATCACACATTTAATTTAGAGAGAAATAAAAAAGTCTCTAAATGATTCATGACAAAAATATGTTACATATTTACTCAAAATATGCAATAAGTTCCCAATTAAATCACCAAGTTTCAAATTTTCCAATCCAACCACTAAACTTGAGGATCGAAATCACATTCATCAAAGTTAGTGAAAAACACATTTCCACTAAATTTCCAATATAGTTAATGTAACGAAAGTCATAAACAAATGTGATGGTTTGTTAACACCACTATTTCAAAGAAGTTTGAGCTCATAATGAAAGAAGCAACCAAGTTGACTGTCAAATGGAATGGAGGACCAAAATTTCAAATTACATGCCATACGGGGGAACAATATGTTGTAGTTGTGGATGTGGATGATAGGGTCTGCTCATGTAGGAGATGGCAATTGATGGTTATTCCTTGTAAACATGCAATGGCAAGTAATTGGGACATGGCTTTAAATGGACTTAAGGTTGACATTCCAGAGAAATGGGTTGATTCTTGTTATTGGCTAGATACATGGAAAAATGTCAATTCACATAAATTAGGACCCATTAATGGAAGAAGTATGTGACCTAGGTTAAGGTGTCCTACAAAGCTAAAACCACCTAAGCATCATACACCAATAGGAAGACCAAGAAAGATAAGGAAAAAGGATCCCATTGAGAAGGAAGATGGGATAGTGAAAAATGAGAAGCTAACCAGAAAATGAAAGAGCGTGACTTGTGGAAAGTATGGGAAAAAGGGTCACAACAAAAGAAGTTGCAAGGGTCAGGGAGAATCATCTTCTGCAAAGTAATGAAGTTGCCAAGCTAATAGTTTGTGTATTTATTTTATGTTTTCTTTTGTTATGTGTTTTGATCTGTCTTTTGGAACAATGAAGGTGTAATGGTTATGGTAGGTCTTTTAGGCTTTCATGAAGTTGTAATGGTTATGTTTTTGGTATGTGTTTTGGCAATTGTATTTGCAGACTTTTAGAACTAATCGATATATATTTGCAGCAGTCATTTGGAACTAATATTTGTAGATTTTTGAAACTGTTTTTAGATATCTATACTTGCATACTTTGAAACTGTTTTTAGGAAAAGATAATACAATATTCAACATTCATTTACAGGAAGATAATACAGTATTCAACATAAAAAGATAATATAGTTTTTTGTACATTTGTAGCATTTTTCAGCATTTCATCATAAAAAAAATTAAATCTATATAGTCTTTTGTAGAAAAAGCATTTTTCAGCATTTCAGCAACCAAGTTGACTGTCAAATTTTAAAAAATATTTAATTCAATAAAAAGATAATAAAGTTTTTGGTGCAAGTTAACTATAAATAATAGACTAGATAATAAAGGAATTAAATATTTTTTTAAATCTCCGGATAATTTTCAATCTATCTACAATTTAAATGACGTGTTTATGCAAATTAAGAAAAACCTTATAAGACATAATCTAATTATATAACTTTTATTTTCAATCAAATAGTAAATAAAAATCAAATTATATTAAATAGTAATTAATATATTTTTAAAACCCAATTTTATGTATTAATATTTTTCATCTTGTATGTAATACACGGTCCTAATCTAGTAACATACATATACAAGTCAAGAACTTATATTTCATGAAAGTTTTGTAAAATAATTCAAATTTATAATAAATCTAGTATAGTCAAACTTTAAGAAAATATTTTGTTGAATTTAAATTAATAATTAATAAATTTTGTAGAAATTTGAAAAAAGGTGTAAAACATTGCAGCACATAAAGAAAAAGTTTCAAAAGAAATTGGTTTCTAAATGTACCCGTTTGGTAGCAAATTGTTTCTAAATATAAATATAAATGGATGTAAACAATGAACCAAAACTCCTCAAGTTACTTTATGGCATAACTGAAATCCTGTGTTTTAATAAGTAAATGCTTTATTTTTTTCACACATGATCCATGAGCATTGAGCAAGTGTGCAGATAAAATGATCACACGATATTTTATAATGTTTAAATAATCATTTGTTTTCAAATTAAAGTACTTTTAGAACGTAATATATGGAAAATGCAACATAAAATAATTCATAATATGCATTCGGATTTATAAACATAGACACAGTCTTTGTTCTTTTTTTTCATGACTAATAAATACGATGAAAACATAAATAATTTCCTAAAAATGTAATACTGTATGATTAGGTTTTTGAAAATAATTAAAATTTAAATAGTACGAGGGACAGGGAATAGTGTTTATTTATGGAAATATTTGTAGAAAATAAAATAAAAATAAAAATTGATTTAAAATTTGCACTATAAAACTCCCCACCTCCAACCAAAAACCAAATCCATCATCCTCCTCACACTTCCAAAATGCACAAATTCAACAACTTCACTCCTATCTTGATTCTCATCTTCTCATCAATCAATGTAAGTTCTCCTTCAATTCAATCAATCCCTACATTGTATTCATCTTCAATTTCATCATCCCTGTTCTTAAATTATTCAATTTTGTTTGCAGGTTTTTGTCTTCGCCGGAAAATCTGAAGACCCGTTTTCCCCTCAGGCGTATGTAAACCGATACTGGAAGAAGCAGATCTCGAATGATTTGCCCAAACCCTTGTTTTTGATGGAGAAGGTTTCGCCGCTCACCGCCGTACAGTCGGCGGCGTTCTCCAAACTCGCCGGTGACCAGAACTCTCTCTCGACGAATCTCCCGTCGTTCTGCTCCGCCGCGAATCTTCTCTGTTTCCCCGATGTGGGGCCCAGTCTGGAGAAGCATTCCGGCGATGTGAACTTCAAAGAGTACTCCGAGAAGAACTTTACCAACTACGGGTCGGGTCGGCTTGGTGGATTGGATTCGTTTAAAAATTATTCCAATGATGGCAACTCGGCTCTTGACTCGTTCCGGCGGTATTCACGTGACTCGGTGGGCCATGGCGACAAGTTTTCGACTTATGCTCGGAACACAAACGTCCCGGACCAGAGTTTCAACACCTACGGCACGAAAGCCACCGGCGGCACCGGAGATTTCAAAGGCTATGCACAAGATGTCAATGTGCCGAACATGAGATTCACGTCGTATTCAGACGATGTGAACGGCCGTGTGCAGACGTTCGCATCTTACTCCGAAAACGCTAACGCCGGCGATCAATCGTTCACTAGTTACGGAAAAAAAGGAAACGCCGCCGCTAACGAATTCAAATCGTACGGAAACAATTCGAATGTAATCGGCTCGTCTTTCTCCGGCTACGGCGAGAACGGTAACGGCGCTAACGATTCGTTCACTTCGTATGGAGAAAACGGTAATGTGCCGCAGAATAATTTCAAGAGTTACGGTGACGGCGGGAATGGGGCTGTCGATTCGTTTGCTAATTACAGAGATCAGTCGAATGTGGGAGATGATAATTTCAAATCCTACGCAAAGAGTTCCAACGCCGCCGAAGAGAAGTTTATTAACTACGGCAATTCGTTCAACGAAGGCACCGATACGTTTTCCGGCTACGGCGGCGGAACCGTCAATAACCAGAAATTTGGTTTTAAAATGTACGGCGTCAACAACACGTTCAAGGATTACGCCGATAAGAAGAGGGCTTCTTTCGCTACATACGCGACGAAGGCCTCGGCGGCGCAATTAGAGGCTATGAAAACGAAATCGGCGGTGAGTGGCAAACCTGTAAATAAGTGGATTGAGCCGGGTAAATTCTTTAGAGAGAGTTCGCTGATAACCGGGACGATAATGCCCATGCCTGATGTTCGTGATAAGATGCCTAAAAGGTCGTTTTTGCCCCGGGTGATTTTGTCGAAATTACCGTTTTCGTCATCGAAGATCGGCGATTTACAGAAGATTTTCCACGCCGAGGAGAACTCCAGTATGGCGAGTATAATCGCCGATTCTTTGAACGAGTGCGAGCGCAAACCGAGTGCAGGTGAGTCGAAGCGGTGTGTCGGATCGGTTGAAGACATGATCGATTTCGCCACGTCTGTGCTAGGACGAAACGTCGTCGTTCGAACAACCGACAACACAAACGGGTCAGGTAAGACGGTTAAAATCGGATCAATAAAGAAAATAAACGGCGGTAAAGTTACAAAGTCGGTGTCTTGTCATCAGAGCTTGTTCCCTTATTTGCTTTACTACTGCCACTCGGTTCCCAAGGTTCGGGTCTATGAAGCGGATCTACTTGACCCGACTACTTCTTCCAATATTAACCATGGGGTTGCCATTTGTCACATTGACACGTCAGCTTGGAGCCCAACTCATGGAGCTTTTCTTTCTCTCGGGTCGGAGCCTGGGAAAATTGAAGTTTGTCATTGGATCTTTGAGAATGATATGACTTGGGCCGTTGCTGAATAAGACCCTTTTGGGCCCTGTTCGAGCTGTGTCTGGTCCAAAAGTGAACCGCTTGTTCGAACACTAGAAATTTCGATTCTATTCGCTTATATCATTTTCATTTTTTGTTTTAATATTGTAACGACTTGTTTGTTGTTTAAGTAGATTGCGAATCAAAATGATTAAATTAAACAATTGTTTCTTTTAACTTTTGTATTGCGTATAAATCAACCGCCAACTTTAAACTTTTAACCTTTTGATTTTGAGATAAATCACTTAACCATCAGGATATCAGTCGATCACTGTAGTGTCGTCGGTTTCACTACAGATCCAGTTTCAAGACATTGGTTTGTATTTTTATATACAAAGTGGACTTTGTATTAATAAGTTTTAATAATCACGGATGAATTAATCATTTAAATGACGTATGTGAATGAATAGAAAGGGCAAAAAAGTTTTGGTGATAAGTGTTAACTATACATTGTGGCAGGAATTATTTGATTGTCGTCTTGTAATTTGATTTTGATCATTAATTTCTGTTCTCTATTTATTTTATTATTTTTCCTCTTACTTAAATTGACCTCTTACCAAAATATATAAACTACCTTATCATTATAAAGTAAAATATGCACTTTTTTTTTGCCACAAAATAAATAAATTCATGTATTTTGAAAATCAAATACATCTAACCAGTATTTTGAAAATCAAATTTACCGTTGAATCCGTAGCTCCCGTAATTTACTTTAACCAATCAATTCTGTTTTAAAAACTTAATTAATGGGGATGAAAAGAGTTTTCCACTAATTTTACTGGACGGCCAGTCAGATTCGGTTTCCAAAACACTGGTTGTAATCTATAATTTGTAATTGGTTTTCAAACAAATACCAAAATGTTAAAGATTCACATATTTGGCACTAAACTACAACAATTTGAAAAAAATTGGATGGGTCATTCCATTTATCTAATCAAGAAAAGTAACTAGTAAAGCTTGAATTGTCCATCGTCGTGTTTTTACTTGCATGTTAGTCAACTCTAGTGTCATATTTATATTTTGTCAATTCTGATGTTTTATTCTGAAATTATGTAAATATAAACTATTTTTTTAGTAACAAAAAGTTCAAATACGGTATTTTAAAACACCAAGTTTACTTGCAATTCGACTGTCACATGACACAAACAATAAAAAGAAGAGCCAACCAAATTATAGTACTTCACATGAGGAGAAAACATGATGAATATAATAATATAAATACATATACGAATAAAAGAAATAAAAAAACTTATTTAATTATTGGGCACATGGTATTAGATTAATATGTATTTTTTGTTTTATTTTATAAATTTTTATGTGTTGAGCACCAAACTCTTCTGTGGAATTCCACTACGTTCAAATGATTTCAAACCAACTCCTCTACTTTTCAATTAAAAAAACTAGTGTTTTAATTATTGATTTTGGAGTAAACTACGGTTTTCGTCCCTGGGGTTTGAACAAAACATCAGGTTTCGTCCCCCTGTAACACATTCGATCCCCGACGTTTGCTGTTTTAACACTTTGTGTCCCTGGTCCTTAACCCCGTTAAAATTTCTGTTAGTTTTTATGTAAAATCACTGATATGCCCTCCCCTTCTTCTTTCTTCAAACATCAAACCAAAGAAGCAATTTTGACTTCCAAAAGTCAAACACGTGAAATCATTCGATCCACCAAATTCTACAATGTAAGTTCCATTTGATTAGCCTAATTACTGTAATTATATGAAATTACGGGAGCTAGCAGGTGTTTGCAAACAAACTTTTCCGGTGCAATGGAGGAGACGGCGACGATAACCCATGTAGATGTAAACTCAAACGAGGTGCCTTCCCCTTCACCACCCACCTAGGATTCAGTTCAATTTTTAGAAATTACAATTCGGGTAAAGTTAAAAATAAGATTTTTCTTACGGAAACATCATTTTCAGTAGGGATGAGGCGGAGATTGGGGTCGGTGCAGTTAGAGTTGAATATCGGTCGGAGCAAAAGGGGATGCAGTTTGAGACGAAGCAAGCGACACTGGAGTCGGAGAGGATGCTAGCGTTGACGACTAAGAAGGTTAGTCGAAACCGATTTCTCGACACAAGGACCTTCTGGATCCCGATCTTGTACATAAGGCTAGTATGCAAAATTCAAACCATCCCTTAATAATCAGTCATTCATAACCTCATGATCATCTTACCTGGTTCGGAAAATAGTAGAAGGTGGGGATAGAGTTGGTCACATCTGAGCCGTAGGAGTCGCACCGACGCCTGCCATGGCCGGAAAAACGGCCAGAGAAGAAGGGGGTGTCTGTGTATATGGATATTTATTGAAGATGGAGTTAAGGCCTAAGGCATATCAGTAATCTTATATAAAACTAACAGAAATTTTAACAGAGTTAAGGATCAGAGACGCAAAGTGTTAAAAAATCAAACGTCAGGGATCGAATGTGTTACAAGGGGACGAAACCTGATGTTTTGTTTAAACCTCAAGGACAAAAAGTGTACTTTACTCTTGATTTTGTTATCTAACAAATTTTTTAATCTTTGTTTAAATAGATATTGAGAATGGGAAATAAATAAAAAGTATAATAATGATTATAAATATTAAAGGTTTTAACTGGATCCCTTTTCTAGAACATATCCAGGCTCCTAATTGTAATTGTATTTGTACATCTTTCTAGAAGTTATGATACAAGTAATGAACTCGTCAGATTTCTTAAAAACAATCATATACACGTACGAATAAGTGAAGTGAAAAACAACCAAATTGAATGATTCTAGTAATTCAGGATATTTAAAACCTGATTAACTGAACTGAAATCGTATAATGACTGTTTATGCTACAAGTCTTGTCTATAATATGAAAAAGTTTGGTTTTATTTCGGTTTGTTCTTATACCCATTCGTCTCAGGTCTGTAATATATATTCGCTAATACGCCACCGCGGTAGCAGTCGCCGGACGAATGCAAAGACTGGACTGAAATCGTTCAAATAGTTGTCGAGGGAGTCCCTTTGTGAAAATATAGCATACTGGTAATCGGCAGACATGTAGCACCCGGACAGAACCCATACGTACCTTTTCACGAACAAAGTGGATATCAATTTCAATATGTTTTGTACGCTGATGTTGAACGAGGTTCTGTGTGAGATACACGGCCAAAACATTATCACAATAAACAATGGTGTCACGGCTAATAGGAAGATGTAGCTCAAATAACAGGTTCCGTAGCCAACTCGTTTCGGCAACTGTGTTCGCAACACCCCTTTACTCCGCCTCAGTACTAGACCGGGAGATAGTAGGTTGTCGTTTAGATCACCACGAAATAAGGTTATCACCAAGAAAAACATAGTAGTCAGAAGTGGATTGTCTAGAGTCCCCAGGTGGCATCAGAGAGAATTACAGACTTGGAAGGTAAGATAGTGAGGCGATTGTCCAGTGTACCTCTAATGTTGCGCAAAATCCGTTTCAAGAAAGTGAAGTGAGGCTCGCGTGGTGCATGCATGAATAAACAGATTTACTGAACGACATATGAAATTTCTTCCATGTAAATGTGAGGTATTGTAATGCGCCAGCGAGGCTTCTGTATAGGGCCAAGATCAGACATAGCAAATTCAAATTCCTTAGAAAGTGATGCAATAATTTTCAGCAGGAGTGTCTGATGTGAAGTTGTTAAAATATAATAATAAATATGCCAGTTGATTGCCCTTTCCTTTTTGTAGAAGAAGAGAGAAATGCTAGTAATAGTAGCCTTGAAACCACACATCTGAATTTAAGATGCAAACATGTGGTACCAAGCGCGAGGCGATTGCTTGAACCCACGGGGACATTTTGAGTCGGCACACATGAGTAGGATTCTGCTTCTCAACAAAACCCGGGGGTTGGAATATATAAACTATTTCATGTAATAATGCCTTCTTGACATCCAATTGATTAATAGGCCAAGAACAGGAAGTGGCGAGACTGGACGATACGGATAATGGTGGGTTTGACCATCAGGCTGAAAGTCTAGTAACAATCGATACCAACTTGTTATGATTTACCATTTAACACTATAACAATTGACACACATTAATTATAAACCTCTTAAACCAAACTTTTAATAGTTTAACTCAATAACCTTTAAAAATATAGGCCCAAATAAAACATAAACTCATAAATAAACCCAATACTCATTTAATTATTTTAAACGTAATTAACTATTGAAAAAAGAGTTGATAATTGTGTTTGTTATGTTGAAAAAGAGCTGTTTAAAAAAGTTCTTATAGATAATGTAATGGTTCGGTTCAAAAAATGAAAACTCGTAAAGAACAATTATAGGGATATTGTTTTTTGATTATGCATTCTAATAACAAACATTGTATTATTATGTTCGTTTATAATTTTGTTAGTTTTCATCGTTTTTTGTGTGACCCGACCCGATTCGGGCCGAAAAAAACTAATATTGAATTATTGACAATCGACCTCAAAAAATCTCCGACTCCCATAAAAGAAATTCCTGGGTACGCCGCTGAACGTAGGATTTGATTATTCTTACTGATGATTTCAACTTTCTTTTTGTATGCTAAGTTGTTATCTGACAGTTATTGTACTTCTGTAGCTTTGGTTCGGTACCTATCTCGAGTCCAGGTAAGTTTCTTTACATTCTTCATTCATTTCTTTATTTTATAAATTATATCTACTAAAGGAGTTAATTTCCAACGAACATCTAGCTTCTTTACAACCCATGTCTTTTTAGTACAATTTGCCTTTTCTTTTGGCTCATTTGTATATGAATGTTAAACTTTTACACAATTTTTCATGAATTAAAGAAATCATAATAAGGTGTGGCTGAAATTCAAGGAATACGGAAGCTGATAAAAATCTTAATAATGGGAAAATACAGTAAAAGATCTCACTGTTTAATGCACTTGGATTACTGGGCTAAATTACACAAAAAGGGATAGATCAAATAAATGGGCCGAATTTATTGGGCTGGTCCAAGTAGCTAAAAGAGATGGTCAAAACATGACTTTTGGTGGCTAATTGATTACTTCAAAGTTAAATAAAGTTGTTCAGAATCTCTTTTTCAACTACAAAGGTTACCTTGTCATTGTAGAAGACTAGAAGTTTATGGTTTGATACAATTTCAAATGAATTTCATACAATTTCAAAGTAACTAAACATGAAAAGTAAATTAAAATTGTTTATTTATCTGGTTACTGAATTATTGAAATAAAAAGAATCTGCACACATTACTTTTTCAGTCGTTTATTATTATATTGACTAGTGATTTTACCCTATGAGATAGTGAGTTTTAAACTTTTAATAATCAATTAAATAAATCAAAAGAGGAGCAACGACGCATTATAACTTGTACATTGCGAATAGGGTTTTGTACATCATATTTGGAACCCTGAAATGCAAAGGTCTCCCCTCTCTCTTTATTGCTTCCCTTTGAGACTATTACGCCCTGAAGCAACCAACCCCCAAATTAATCTAACGGTATCATGTGTGATTGTTTCGTGTTTCTCGGTTCAAGTAAACCCTGCCAAAACGATCGTCAAAACCCCTTGCTAATCGTCAACGACAACGGTTACGGTACAGCCGCCGCCGGCGACGAATTACACAATCCGACGGCGGCGATGACTTTACTTTTGAAATCGTGGCTCGGCGGTCACTGGTTTCGTTACTTGATTCTAATTATGTGTTCTCCTTTACTCATCCCTATCGTATGTGCAATTTCGCCCTTCCTTTGCGCCGCTGAGGTCTGTTTCTGCCTCTGCCGTCGTAGGAGTCGGAGTCGATTGAAGCCGTCTCCTCCTCAGCCACCGCCGCGGCACCGGAACGATGTAGAAGGAGGAGGACAGATAACACCGAAGGTGAGTTTGTTAGATAGGTATCTGGATGATCAATTAGAGCTTGCGCTTGAAATTTTATATGAATGTGGAGGTGATTTAGGTTATCGTTATGATTATGTTGATGATTTTGATAGTAATCGGAGTAATGATTTGTGTTAGATTGACTAGGCTGATTGATGTATAAGAATATGTTCATCTTGTGTTGCTTGATTGTATATAACTAATTTCGGTTATACCTAGGGTTTGATCAAATCGTGCAATCAACCATATTCTGGATTTCTCATTACAGTTAATAGTTTTTTTATTGATTCCTGTATTCTTCATATATATATATATATATATATATATATATATATATATATATATATCTTTTCTGGACCGTCTCATGAACAGTTACCGGTCAAGATTAAGTTTGAGGTCGGCTAGATGTACCCTAAATTTCTCAATACACCCCTATTGATTTTATTGATTACGATCACTTTAAACCCGTTTGCGCTCATATGTGGACTTGTATACACCTTTATAGGACCGTTTTCAGCTTGTATATGTCTGTATAGGGACTTGTATATAGTCGTATACAATTGTTTTGCACTTTTATAAGCCCGTGTTTGACTAATTATACCCCCATATACAAATTTGGAATGACTGATGCGACAAGAATACAATCAGTAATAATGAAGAACCTGTGTTTAAAAAAGCGCCGAATACAATCAGTAAAAATGAAAGAACCCTTAAGTTTAGTTTCTAGAAGCCTAGGAGTTTTCTGAATCAGCCAAGTAGGGTTGATCTCAAGAAATCGATCTTATAGGATCTGGTTCATCAAAGGTAGCTTGAACAAGAAGCATCATGGCAGAAGGTAATGTGCCCCATCCTGTTAACCAGGCGTTGGTTAACCCTCCAAAAGAATCAAACAGTGTCCCAATACAATGGCCAAATCTAACCAAATCAAACTACCCGGTTTGGTCATTGACGATGAAGACGATACTAGCTGCAAACGGGTTACAAGGAAGATCCAGTGAACGGAGAAACCGCTGAAGAGAAAAAGAAGTTCACGGCCCTGGCAATGCTCTATCAGTCCATACCCAATGAGATGGTAATGCAGGTATCAAAATACAATGAGCCAAATGACGTATGGGAAGCCTTACGTGTCAGGTTTCTTGGGGCCGATTGGGTTCATAAGGTTCGGATGCTACAATCCGAACTTGATGCGCTCAAGATGAAAGAAACAGAGAGCATCGACGATTTCCGATTTCGCTGAAAGAATAGCCGTTGATCAATCGAAATAAAAAACGTTGGGTGTTGAGTTTGAAGATGAGGTCGTGATAAACAATTTCCGTGCTGCCATGCCCAACAAGTATCTACCGGTTGTCTCTACAATAGAGCAATTCGGTGAGGTAGATTCAATGACGATTGAAAAACTAGTCGGACGGCTTAAAACGTATGAGGAAAGGAATAAGTTAAACCCCAGTGGTGAAGACCAACAAGGTAAACTAACGTTTACTCAGAACGAAGGCTCAAAGAAACAGAAATTAGGATATCACCGGGGTCGAAGCAGTGATACTTGTGGCCAGGAAAAAGGCCAAAGCCGGGAACAAGATGGCTAGGGGCAAGGCCGAGGCTGAAGCAGTGGTCGAGGTCGTGGGCGACGAAGCGAAGGGGCTAACAACAATAATCGGTAGAACTAATGAAGAACCTGGTGTTTCACGGGAGAAGCAAGCACATTGAAAGCCAATACCACTTCATTAGAGAATGTGTCAAGAAAGAGAAAATTGTGGTGGAACACGTAAGCGGAGAAGATAAGAAAGCCGACATATTATCAAAATCTCTTCTGAAAGTGAAGTTTCAAGAAATGAAAGAATGCTTAGGAGTCAAGGACTTGACAAATACGGGTCTAAAATTAGGTGGGTGATTGTTAGCCTCGATTAATTTTAGACCCAGGGTTCTTTGTGTCAAGTATTGAAAGTTGGGGGTTGTCTAAAGTTTTTGTCGAGTTGGTGTAAAAGAGTCCAAGCCCGTGAGGTTTTGTGTGTGTTTAGGTTTCTTGATAATCAAGTACTCCTGGTCTATAAGACTAAGTATGGTTATTTTCTTTTTTGTGATGTATGAGTTTTTAAGTGAGTTTATTAATAAAACGAAAAAGCCGTCGTGAGGATATTCCATCTCACAAAAATCCCGTCTTCTTGATTGCTTGATCGTGTTTATATCAACTGTTTCAAATTTCACGTTTCACACAACTCAAAGTTTAGATTCTAGATGCAAATTCCCTTCTTATTAAAATTGCTTTCATAAATCATCACACCCCACAAATATATAAAAATCTAGTGGGATGGTGTTTCCAGGAATTGTGATTATATTCATATCACATCCATTATAGTGAAATGTCCACAAGTCATGCTTAATTTTATGACTTCTTGAAGATAAATGTGACATTATTATAATGAATACTAAGGTTGGGCATGAAACAAAATGATCTTCTGTTAGATCCTTAAACAAAGAGTGAACATGTTAGAGAGCTTACATGGGTTGGACCTTGTAAATCGGTCAAGCTAAGTTTAGGGTTGGTATAACATGACAGACATGTCATGTTAAGACACGATACGGTAAGATACGATTACCTTTGGTACTAGACACGGATATGACATGATAACTAATTGTGTTATTTTTTTCAAGCACGAACCTGTTAAGTAACATGTTAACACGATAAGACTTGTTTATGAACTTGTTTAAGGACACGGTAAATGGTACATATGTAGTGAAACAAAAATTGCCAAACAAGCATAAAAGTCTAAACTAATACATAATCAGTAACATACTTGAAACAAAAATCCACAAAAGACTAAAAGCAAATGTAATATATTATTATTTTTTAATTAAAAAATATAAACAGGTTATTAATATGTACTTAACATATTAACAGTTGTTTAACTTGTTAAGACACGATTTTTATTGTGTTTTAAACAGGTTGACATGTTTAAGACACGAAACTTGTTAAGGAAAAAACAAAACCTGTTAACTCCGTGTCGTGTTAACAGGTGCGTGTCATAAGTTATTAGCCCGAGGGCTGTCGACAGAAGAAGAAAAAAAAGTATTTGAGAGAGAAGAAAAAAAAGTAAGTATGTGAGAGAAGGGTTTTAAAATACCTTTTTCATGCCCGATTCTTCTTTGGACGTTTTAGACCTTATATCATATGTCAAGTAATTATGATTTTTCAATGTACATGTATATAGTAAATCGTAATGAACATATGCTTTCAAAGGGTATCGAGTGGATAGCATCACATGATCAAATAACTGTGCAGATATATAAATTGAATAGTTAGTTATAATAATGTCATCGAACAATAATATCATGCCTAATAAAACGTTAAGAATCAAAGGAGAAACAAAGTTTCATTTCTCCGCAATAATGTTCTTAGATTATATACAACCTTCTTTCGACTCTTAAAACAGTATAACCCATCTCAATTTCTATTCCCTAGCACTAAACTTTAATAACGAACACCAGTCCATCTTTTATGGTCCCTTAAAGTTGGCACGTTCCCGCACAGCATCATAAACCCATTGCATTCAGTTCGACTATTGGTTAAAACTAATATTTTGGTTAGTTTTGGTTATAAAGGTTGGGTTAATCGTATTGAAGAACATGGTTCTGCTAATCGGTTAAGCACCGTCTTTAGACGTGGGTTGATAAAGTTAATTTCCATTCAAATAAAACATTAGCAACCTTTTAATTTACAAAGGATAATAGTGAGCAACTACTATGTAATTTATAAAAAATTATGGTAAAACTTTTTTTGATATATAACATATTATTATAAAATTAGAAATATTTAAAGAATGGTTTTAACTTTTAATCTTGGTTTGGTTTTATTAACTGGATTATTATAAAAGTATAACCATGGAAGTAAGGGAATAAGATACTAATATAGCAAAAATATGTGCGTTTGCCGGGAGTCGAACCCGGGTCACATTAGCAAAATGAATATTGTATTGTTTCTAGAAAAAAAATATATATATATCCAGAAGTTTAAAGCATATAAAATGACTTCTATTTAAGCATTAAATTAGTAGGTCTCGAATTTACGAGGTTATTCAATATTCATGTATCATGTATGTAAATCTATCTCCACCAATTCAGTTTGTTGAAAAGGTATAATGGTAAAATGCTTTATATTTTTTATTCAATTCATTGGTGCAAAACTTATCTAATAATTGTGTTCATGTTTAATGGTTGAGCTTGGGCTGGAGATGGGCTAAGTTGGTTCTTTCCTGGACTGCATGTTGCTGGGCCAAAGAGAAGCTACTGGGCTGGATGCTATAAAAGAATAGTCACTACAGAAAAATAAATTTAGTCAAGTTTTCCTCTTACTCATATTTTTCTCTCTCGAGAGTTCTTCCTGCTAGGTTTTAGGGTTTCTTATCTAAGTGAAATCTGTCCTTGTATAGCAGTGCATTGTTTGAATAGCTCATTGATTTGATGAGCATTCCTCTGTTCTTGTTAGTTGTATAGACATTCTTGTTGGTTTGGTTCAATTGTATATCTTCTTCTACAAAGTGTTCTTGAGATAAAAAGAATCTGTCCATGTTTTTGACACACTTGTCAAATAGTAATACATGACCTTATACGTTTCACACAATCACTCAGATTTCTTATACGTGAAGTCGTTGAATGAGATGGGGGATATGAGGTCAAACAACTAAACGACGGTTTGTAAAAAGGTTCACATCGATTATTATCGTCAGAGTTTCGGCTAATCTTGTAACTAAGCCTGGAACAGGGTGGGTCGGGTTTGATTAACAGTTCACGGTTGCCACACTTATAACAATATTGTATACAATCTACGGTATCTTGTATTTATAGAAAAAAAAAGTTACAAACATTCAACCGGTAAAAAAGAAGTAGTTGTTTCATACAAGTGGTTTTGACTTTGAATACATTTGAAACTCCTATGCAAGTCATGACTCATGACAAAACATATGAGTTGGATCACATGTAGAAACAAGTCAAGTCAAATTAGGTTGAACTGTCATCATTTATTTTATTTAATTAATAATGAACATATTAAACACGATTGCAAAACACTATATTATTATAATAATCCTACTCCAAACCCTTTAACATAAACATGCGTGACCCATTTAATCTGTTTTATATTGTTTCTAGTTCTAGAAATTTATGATTTTGGTAGAGGTTGGTTTACCATGATAATTGTGGCCTAGCGGTACTAAATTATGTAAACGGTTAAGGATTCAAGTTTCATACGGTGTAGATTTAGGAGTAAATTAATGGATGTGTAAGTTAGTTATTCTAAAAATTGTAATTTATTAATGTTTACACGTAAAACATATTCGTTGGCTCAGCTATCCATCATATCAAGCTCCATTGATAACCATAAACATGTTAATCTTATATAATTTAACTATAATTTGACTTGTTTAATTGTGTTTTAATTTTTAACGGGTCCAATGAGGCAGTGAGTTACACTAATAGATTAAAATACAAAAGGATACTTTATATGTAATCTTAGAGAGTCAGAGGTGACAAATTTAATAAGTTCATTGGATCAATTTGTGTTATTATCTCCAATATGATCACTGGACTAACATGGATTCTTGATTTCTTTCAACTATAAAGGTAAGGAGGCCATTTGGGAAAACCTGGATTAGTTCATTGAGAAGTAACATGCTAAATGGTATAGATCTCAGGAAATTCTGATTTAACCATTCAATCAAGAATACAATGGGATGAAACCCTAAAAACCAATTTCACTAAATACAATTACATAAGACACCATACACTAACTTTAGATTATTTACATTTTTGATTTGTAACTTCATTCAAACTTGATCACATTATTAACGCCAACAAATGGATCTAACATAAAACCTATAGAAAATCATTTAAAAATTAAAATGTATTCAATTATATAAAAACCTCATAAAAGTACTTATAAAGAAATAGACTACTTGGTGTAGTAATTTAGTTTCTATAACCAGATTTAACAAATCAATTATCTATAAATTCAAGATAATGGATAAAACTGTTTGCGGCTTGGTTTGTATTTTAGTTTTACTAAAATTGTCCACCTATTAAACTGTTTTAACTTATTTCTTCAACGACAGGCTAAAAAATCTTTTATTAATAAGGCTAGCAAGATTCTAGATCAAGGTACAAATTACGTCTCAGAGAACGTAATTGCACTGTCCTTGGAACAACACCACATTGAAAACTATAAACTAAACTATTTTAGTCTGGGGTCAATTATGTATACATTAAAAAGTTATATTTAGAGTCTTAATTGTATTTATAGGAAGTTACCGGATCAATATGTAAATATATCAAAAATCAAACCGTGTCTTAGATTAAGGGACGTGTCGTTTAAACAACACGTTAGATCATATTAGGGCTATAAAAACCCACCGATTTGTATGTATCGAGTATGTTCAACAATTTCACAATCCAATAAGCAAGTTTATTGTATTTCAATCTTGATTTGTTCTTCGATTCGTGTCTGATTTACCAACATAAGTATCTTCATTCTTTGAATTGTTACACCTTTTAATAATTGGTTAATGACTTAATGTCCAAGTTGAAATTTGAATCCAATAAGGTCATCGATCACCTTGTGCATGCTTTCCCATGTGCCCAGTACGGACTAGTGGTGCACAAAAAAACCGGTTTTTTTAACCTGGTCCGGCAAACCGGTTTGGGTTAAACCGGTTTTGACCAAACCGGTTCGGGTTACCCAAAAACCGCCGGTTTAAAACCGGTTTGATGCTTTCTGGATGAGATCGGGTTAGGGACCGGTTCAAACAAACTGTTTTGATAAACCGGTTTTTAAACCGGTTTAAACCGGCTTTCGAGCTGGGCAAAAAAATAGCCGTTGGGGAACGGCTATATGGCCGTTGGGGTCGATTTTAGCCGTTTTTTTGGCTCCATTTGCACCCTTAAAACACTATAAATAGGTGGGGGGTGTTTAGGGTTGATCACACCTCTCTTTACACTCTCTAATCTCTAAAACCGCTCTTTAAACCCGTCAAAAACGCTCTCTAAACTCTAAAAAAAAAAGCATGGCAAGTTTTGGTGTTGGTGGTTCCTCAAACGAAGTTACCGTTGTGGAAATTCGAGTAACAACTAGAAATCCGGCAATTTGGTGCAATTACAATCTATGTTTGTTGTCAAACGGGAAAGAACGTGCTCGGTGCAAGATGTGTGGTGCGTTTTTGGGGAAAGATTCAAACACTAGTTTGAAAATGCATATGGAAAAATCTTGCCCGTCATTGAAGGGAATTCCAAGTGAAGGTCAAGCCTCCATGACAAGCGAAGGAGAAATTTGGAACTTTGATCCAAATATTGTTCGAGATCGAATGGCGAGGTTAGTGATTCAAGAAGGATTGTCGTTCAACCACTTTGACAATCCGCGCTTGACAAGGATGATTCAAGAGACACTCCAACCACGTTATCATCAAGTAAGTCGCACAACCCTTAGACGAGATTGTATAAAAATGTGGAAAAAAGCAAAAAAAAGAATTAATTTTGGGTTTTGAAAATTTGCAAACCGGTGTAAACTTAACCACCGATGTTTGGTCGGCTCCACATGGTATACCCGATTCGTACCTTTGCGTTACCGCGCATTGGGTTGATCCCAATACGTGGCATATGATGAAGCGTACAATCGCTTTTGACTTGTTTGAATATCCACACACCGGCGAAAATTTATTTTATATATTGGATGGTGTTATTAACGAATTTAAATTACAAAATAAACTTTTTTCAATGTCTTTTGATAATGCATCTAATAATACAAATGCGGTTCAAAAACTAAAAATTAAATATAAACCGGATTGCAACGGCGTTTTTTTCCATAGTCGATGTGTCGCACACATCATTAACTTGGCGGTGCAAGCCGGGCTTGCAGTTGAAGAGGTTTCAAACTTAACATATACTTTTCGACAAATGCTTAAAGATATTTTTAGTAACAAAAAAAGATACCATGATTATATTAAATTTTGTCGTGATACGAATAATCTTTGCTTAGGTCCGAATTGGGACGTCGAGACAAGATGGAACTCGACTTATACTATGTTTTATAGCGCTTTACGACAAAGAGAAACTTTAGAACTATTTCATGATATGCTTGCCTCAAAACCTCTTCGTAAAATTCTAAAGATTCCTTCTACAAATTTGGACATTTTAAAAGACGTAACCGAATTGCTTGAAGTTTTCAAAACCGCCACCACTTTTTTATCCGGTGTTTATTATCCCACAAGTCCATTAACACTAAAACAAATATATTTAATGGCTAACAAGTTGTATGAACTTGAAAATAAAAGCACTCTTTTTACAAAAATGATTGAACCGATGAAAGAAAAATGAGTGAAATATTTTAAAGAAATGCCTCCCGTTATAACTTGCGCCGCCGCGTTAAACCCTACCATAAATGTTTACGGGGTTGAAACTTTGATTGATAGAATTACTTACGCTTTCAATTTGGATAGCGAAGACATCCATTTTGCAAAAGTTACAAAAACACATTTTAACAAATGTTTACAAGATTTATTTGATGTTTATTTACATAAATATGGTACAACTCCGACTCCAAATGAAACAATGGGTACATCATCAAGTGGTAGCTCGAGAGATGTTAATTTTAATTTATATAACGAAATGTTAAATGAATTTAGTAAACGGGCTCGAGGTACCACCCCGAGTAGCGAACTCGGAAGGTATATTGGCACAAACTTTTTAGCGTTTATGCCTCCTACCGTTTTTGAGGATTTTGATATTTTGGCATGGTGAAAAAAAACGAAGCTTCGTTTCCGATTCTTTCCGCCATGGCCCGTGATGTACTAACCGTCCAAGCTTCCACGGTAGCTTCGGAATCTGCGTTTTCTTTTAGTGGCAGAGTATTATCGATACGAAGGACTAGACTCACACCCGTAGCGATGGAATTGTGCATTTGCTTGAAAGATCATTTGGATGCGATGGATAGGATACAAGACCAAACTTCTCTCAAAGATGAAATTCAAGCTGAAGAAACCATACACAACAACGAGGTTGATCTTGGAATATCCGAACCAGTCACCGATGAAGAACTAGCCGAAGATGCAAGGCTACGAAACTCTAGTTCAGAAGACAACGCACAAGAATAATCAATCAATATTCCAAAAAATAAAACGTTGAACTTAATGTTTTATATTTGTTATATTTTTGTAATGTTTTACAATTTTATAAATTTATCTTGTCATGTTTTTTAATTTCCGAACTTTCCAAATATTAATAAACGTTGAACTTTAAGTATTAAGTTTAAAATTTATTTGAAATTTTTTTTTTTTAATAAAAACCTGTTTAAAACCAACCCTAACCGGTTTGACATTTCCCATTACTAAAACCGGTTCTGACTTTTCGTTGACCAAACCGGTTCGGGTCAGGTTGAACCGGTTTGGATTAAAAAACCGATTTGTGCACCGACTACAGACCTTTTTTTTGGAAAAAAAAATATGTTTACTGTATATGATCTTTTTAAAAAGTTATTTTTATATAGTTATTTAGAATCCCTAGAAAGACGACCCCAAAAAACGTGTCAGAAGGAAGTTCCTCTATTCACTCCCTTCCTCCTTTGCTTTTTCCCCTTGCGTCCAAATAAACATCATTCTATTCTTGTCTTTAGTTACTTAGCCACCCTCAACACCTTAAATTGACATAAGTGCTCCCTTTAGTTTTGCAAACTCTTTTAGCTCTCTTAGATTATTAACCTATATAATGCAAATTTTATTGGTTATAATTTGAGACCAACAAGTATATAAAGTAAACATAGCAATAAATAATACTTTTATTATATTTTTTAGATTGTTAAATATAAAAGAAACATTCGTTTTACTTTTTATTTTATTTTATTTTTTTATTTTATTTTTTTTATTTTGAAGTTGGTTATTGTTATTCTAGATTTCTCATTCCAAACAACAAGGCAAATTACATAAGGATAGCAAGTAGACGGGCAACAAACTGTGCCGTCATCCCCTTCTGAATGGAAAACCCTAATCTACTAAAAACAAAGCCTCGCCCCTGAGGAGTCGTAAAGTTGATGTGGACCACACGCTGAACTCTAGCCAAGAACCGAACCGCCTCCGGCGCCAAGGAGCCGAACGTGTCAAACGCCAGGGGGACAAAGGCATGCTGATTATCCTCACAAGCTTTCGCGTGCTTTTCCACCTTCTTTGACTCTGCTTTCATAACCGCTTGCCCCGCCACAAACCCAGTTTCCCGCAACCCAGCAAGGGGGGATACACCTGTGAGATCGACACAAGCATGTTTCCCGCCCTCCCAACCAAAAACTAGCACGTCCGCCGGGCGTAGGGTGGACCTCCCTTCCGCCGGGTCCGTAAGAAAATTAACCGGTGCCTCTTTCTTTGCCGAGATCCCTGCTCGTCTGAGAATATCCATTAACGCGTCTCGAACAAAGTCATGGCGATACTTAAACCCCGACAGCTCTCTACAGTGTAACGCATGCTCCCCGTATTTATCCAGGCATGCTTTATGGCAGACTGGGCAAGTTTCATCATTCGGGAACATGGGGATCATCAGACGGTACTTAAGGATTGACCGGTACTCCACCGCTGACATACGTTGACCCAGACCTTCAATAAGAATAACAGTTAAGAAATCTTGAGTGTGAGGCCTCTGTAAGCATTCAATGACGGCTTTCTGGCGGGGGGACAAATGGAAATCTTCTCCCAAACTTTGTGCGATTCGACAACAAAGGGCATTCGCCAAAGTTTTCTGTGGTTTTTTGGGGGCGGTGTCCTTGTTAGAGAAACCGCCGAGATCAGAATCAGGGAGAGATTCATGCAATCGATCCAAGGCGCTGGCATAATCCGGGTCAGTGGTAGCAACCCCACTGTAAGATGTGGTCCTGCAACTCCCAAGATTGAGACCTGGAAGCCACAAAGGCATAGGCAGCCACATCCCGTGCCGACAGAAGGCCCAACCCACCAAGCCGCATCGGCAAGGTCGCGATCCGCCACTGTAGTTCACCAAAAAAAAAGGGCTCCCACATACGACAATGTATTCTAATACCTCTCGAAGACCTTTATCAAAACACGAAACCGCATCATCTACAAAGGGGGGTTGGCAAGTTCGCAAACCAAATAGCAACTTTGCAACCCCCATACAAGATCTAAGCAAGAGGAGTTCGCTTTGAGGATCACGCAACAAGGGAAGGTGTCCCATGATGTCAACAGCTCGCGTTGCCCTCTTAGCCGTTAGACCATTAATAAAACTGGCATCACAGTTGACTGCCCCTCCTAGCAGTTTGACACCTCTCTCCGGCCTCCCAATCTCACTGGGGAAAAGCCCTGGCTGGACCTTCACCCCATTGCATGTCGGCCAAAATACCTCAGTTTTTCTAATATTAAGCCGTAGCCCCAAGGCCGGACCCTCCGAACCGATGATGTCAAGAGCTTTAGCAACCTGAACAGCGTCCCCGATAACCGTCCCGTCATCCAAGTACCAAGCATGGAAGGGGAGTTTGCAGTTTTCCTGCACCTGAAGCACTAAAGGGTGTAAGGCTGTTCAGGTTTTATAAAGAGATAGATGTTACGACTTAAAACAATTACCTTTTATAAAGAGTTTGACTTGAAAGAGTCGTTATTCTAGACCAGATATGTCATATAGAAAAAACTTCTTGTTTTTTTTGTCATTTAATCCATCCATTCATTTTGAGTTTTAACTTCAAAAGTCTATTTCTTATAAGTTCCTATGTATATTTTTGATTTCTTAAATTGCATACAAATGTTGGAAAAATTTTAAAATATTTAAAATTGTTATATATGTTTCAGTTATAAATGTTGTAAAATTCTTGACAAATTCCATCATCATCATCACCACCACCACCACCACCACCACCATCATCAAGTCTAGTGGCACTAACAAAATACTTAACGTGATTGAACTTTGATCTCTAGCATGATTAAAATAGTGTCTAATCAGGTTCAACCTAACTGACCCGACTAGACACATTTTGCTAGCCGTGTGTCACACAAACATAGATATATTAAGTCGTATATAGTTGAAAACCTTGAACTATTGGGGGTCCTCAAGTGGTGTGTTTTAAAATGAAAGGTCCATTTTGTAAATAATGGACGCCCTCTCCGTTGTGGTTCATACGTTACGCACTGCTCCTTTTATTTTTATTTTATTTGGCGCCTCCATCACTTTACCACCACTCCAAAATCCCTGGCATCAATATTCTTCTATTCCCTCTATTTCTCTCTCTAATCTAAAATTCGAACTTCACCGTTGTTCCAAGTCAGATAACCGGCGACGGTTACCAATGGGAGCTTTCCGTACCTCAGGTAGCAACACCGCGTCGCCGTCGACGGAGGACCGGCACTTATGGAAGCACGTTCACGATAACGTCCACGGAAACATCTATCTCGATCCGGTATGATACTTTCGCTCCTTTTATCTCTCCTATTTTAGTCATTTCGGTTATCTGATGTTACTTCAAATTTAGTGCAACTGTTATTGTGATTTAATCAACTCTGTGCTGCGGATTTTGTTTTCGCAAATTTCCGTTTCGAGTTCAAAGTGTATCGGCTTTGTAGTTGAATATCGCTAATCTTCGAAATGTAGTTCTAGCCGATAACACTAGATTATATCATTACCTTTTGTATTTCGAAGATATACGCTATGTGTTAGTTTGTTAATCACTTGTTGATTTATTGTTGCTCTATATAAGATATCATCAACGGAATTTCTAATTAGGTTGAAATTATAGTTAGATTAGGTGCGGCTCTACTTAGGATATCATCGATTAAATCTCTAGTTAGGTTAATTTCACTGTTTGTGATTCTTATCAATGTATTTCCATTACTATCTCAAATTCGTTCATTTGCCTGTAGTGTACTAAATCAAATCTGTGAATGCAACTCTTTTGAATTACTTAAGCTTCTTTTGGATTAGTTTCAAGTCGTTGAGTCTGTTCTTACGTTTTATATCTGTGAATTACTAATTACTTACATTTGCCTTAATTCAACAATAACATTATTGTAGTTTTTTTCAATGTATTTCTGTTATAGTCTCAAATTTATACGTTTGTTTTTAGTGTATTAAGTTTTTCTTATGTAAAGTTTCAGTTACATTCACTATAACTCTATTGAATTGCATTAGCTTATTTTAAATTGACTTCATAACTCTTTGTTGAATTTGTTGTCAAGTTCTTCTAATGTTATTTCCATTTACATTCACTAGATCTCGTAGTGACTTTATTGTTTGTGTTCTAGTAACATTAATAGATAGACTGTGCGTTGAAGGAATCCTAGTGAGGATGCTATGAACTAAGTTAAATGATTTGATAAACTTGTTTTTGTAATTGAAGATTTTGAAAAGAGAGAAGGATATACAGATTTCTGAACGGCTAAGAAGTTGAAAAACTTTAATTTGATGTTTCCAGTCGTTTTTCATAGTAAATTGCCACGTCTTGAGTATTTTCCCTATGCAATAACTACCACAGCAGCACAGCTGTGTTTGAATCTTGATTATTACATTTTGAATGACGGTATGACACTACCTTTCTAGCAGGAAAGGCAAAGAGGAAAAGAGATGCTTGATTCTCTTGGATTTGTTGCTTTAATAATTAGTTTCTGCTTAGTGCATTCAGTGTGCTGCAATCTGAACATGATTTTGAGATAACCTTTATATTGACATTTTTAAGTTTGTTCTTTGGAATTGCAGCTCTCACTGAAATTTATAGACACTGAGCAGTTTCAAAGGTAAGTTTTTCCATTCTGAACCTTTTCTTTAAAGGGCTCATTGCTCTGAATTTAATCCTCTTTTACATAAATAGACTCACATACTTTTTCAACAATTGGCAGGCTTCGGGATTTGAAGCAGCTTGGTAAGCCTTGAGTTCTTTTTGATAATAAATATCATTATCATTTTGTATTCATTTTCTGGAAGCTATGGAAGTTATAGATGTATGAAGAATGTCTTTTATGATCTGTCACTGTGTCTTAATACCTTCTTCAAGAAGAACTATAAGATGCAAAAAAAGCTATAGCTGTGTTTATAATTTTCTTAATGAACTGTCACTGTAGCTGAATACTTTCTTCCAGAAGAACTACTTGAACCAAAAACAAGTTCTGTAAATGTTAATATTGATTCTATCTGTAGTTGTATTAATATTAATTCTTCCCCCTTTGATAGGCTGCTATATCCTATAAATTACTTCCATGTTTCTCATTGGATATTGTTGGTGCCATTTTATACCAAGTCTCTGTTTTTGACAGGTTTATCACACATGGTATATCCTGGAGCAGTACATTCTCGGTTTGAGCATTCAATTGGTGTTTACTGGCTTGCTGGTAATGCAATTGAAAAACTCAAGGCCAACCAAGTAAGATATGTATCTTAATTGCTTAATTGTTTTGCTTAACTCTGTTAGTCATTACTTCACTAACATTCCCTGATCGTGTTTGTAGGGATTAGAACTTGACATTGATCATGCAGATATACATACTGTAAAACTGGCAGGTAATTAGGTTTATGTGGTCTAATAGCACTGCCTTACTATGCTATTACTTATCTTTATTATCTAAGTTTACCTCCTTTCATAGGTTTACTGCATGATGTTGGTCACGGGCCATTCAGCCATTTGTTCGAGCGAGAGTTTCTTCCTCGGGTTATTCATGGCTCCACATGGTATTAAATTAATCCCTCTTGGTGCATCTTCTTAGTTGCATTTGTAAACAATTAACCCAACTGCTCCCTTTGTCTTCTTCATTCTAGAAGGTTTTTCTTTATTGCTTAGACAACGCAACCAATTTTCTGCACCCTATTTGTCAATTCCATTGGTTTGTTGTAAAACAATGACAGTAAATTTCTTTCATTAACCAGCTGATGAAAGTGTTTTAACTTGCTATGTACTTTTAAGTTTAGTCCTAATGAATTGTTTTACTGATTTCAGTATCAACTTGATTTGTGGTTAATGCAGGAATCATGAAGACATGTCTTTGAATATGATAGATTATATGGTTGATGAGCACAACATCGATATCGATTCTGAACGCCTTAAGAAAGTGAAGGTTATGTCATGGCCATAACCTTCTTATTGTCTTGTTGTACTTAAACAAAGAAATCTGTCTGGCTTCTTTTTTTTATTCTCTTTTAATAAATAGAAGCATGTTTTTTATTTCCTTTTTACAGGAGATGATCACTGCTAGTTCAGAAAATGCTCTAATGAAAGTAAGAACATGACAGCTGATGTTATATCTATATTTTAAGAAGTGATTCTTTTGTATTAAATCTTCTTTTGTCATTTTTTGACCTGTGCAGACTTCAAGAGAGAAGCTCTTCTTGTATGACATTGTTGCAAATGGTCGAAATGGGATAGATGTTGATAAGTATGTTATTTGTTACAGAAATCACCTTCTTATTAACAACTGTGGATCTTGATCCGGGTCATTATGAAATAAATCATAAAATCAACTTCTATATTTCTTTTGTTGCAGATTTGATTACATTGTTCGTGATTCTCGAGCATGTGGTCTTGGCTGCAACTTTCAATTCGAAAGGTAAAAAAGTTTGTCATGCAATTTTACTACTCTGTGTATAATCATTTGACTGACACATCATGCTTTGTAATAATATCTCAGGCTGTTGGATACTATGCAAGTCATAGACAATGAAATATGTTATCGCGCCAAGGAATGTTAGTACCTCATTTAAGCTTTTCTTAGTTGAAATATTTTACCATCTGTTGTCTTATTATAACGATCATTGATCAGATTTGACGGTCCACAAATTATTCTACACTCGTGCTGATCTGCACCGTACAGTCTACACACATGCAAAAGTAAAGGTAATTGTTAAAACTCACAGTTGGTTGATATGAAAATTTACAGAATGTAATATGCTAATAATATTTTTTTGAAATCTTTTTAATAGGCAATAGAACTCATGTTTGTGGATGCTCTTGTAAAGGCAGATAACCATCTACAGGTTTCCTCATTCATTCATGACCCATCTCAGTACTGGAAGGTAGTTTTTTTGTATAAAGCTTTTAAAACAGTCACAGTTGGTTTTTCACTTATGTTATACAATATCTGCAGTTGGATGATTCAATAATAAAGACTATTGAAACTGCTGATGCTGATGAGCTTAAGGAATCGAGAGATCTGATCAAGAGAATTAGGAGAAGAGACCTATACCAGGTTTTTTCTTCAATTAATAGTTAAATATGTAAAAATCAAGTTGTTAAAGCATTAATTTGTGCTACTTTAGTTAATCTGCTTTATTTCTTTTTGGCAGTTCTGCAATGAGTTTACCGTTCCCAAGGATAAGTTGGAGCATTTCAAACATGTGACTGCACAGGATATCATTTGTTCACAGGTTTTTCAATCTTCATTCTATCTGGTTTCTTAGTTGCACAGTTGCTGATGGTTATTTTTGATTCAGAAATCTGGCAGTGTTGATCTAAGAGAAGAAGATATAGCAGTCAGCAATGTCAAAATTGATTTGACTAAAGGAAGGAACAATCCACTGGAAAGGTATAATTGCAAGAAGTGTTATTTATTAGTTACTTATTTTCATTTTCTTGCATCCCATTGGGTTTTCTCTAACTTTTCTTTCCCTCTTTGCATATGCAGCATCAACTTCTTTGAGGTACATAAAATTCTCATCCAATATTCTCTTGTCTAGTCAGAGTCATGTAATGATTAAAATATTAAGTAGGCAGAAAGTCTCATATTCAGTCCCATCTTAATTTCTCCACATACAGGATTATGACAGTAAAGAGAAATTCCCAATTAGTAAAGATCAGATAAGCCACTTGCTGCCAGAATATAATCAGGACTTGATAGTGAGGGTGTACTCCAAGAAGCCTGAGCTGGTACTACTCTCGATTCTCAATAAAGTAGGGCGTAGGGGTGTAAACGAACCAATCCGAGCTAGGCTCGTTTATTATTTATTTAATTAGTTTGTTAATATCCATCTATAATTATTTTTATATGTATTTACAATTATAATTTTATATACATAACGTAATATATATTCTTTAGTTATTTTTATCATAATTATGTATATTATGTAATATATATTAATAAAAGTTATTATATTTATGTAAGCAACGGGTTCGTTTAGGCTCGTGAGCCTCTAGACGAGCTCGGTATATGCAGCTTGGGCTAGGGGTTGTTTATTAAACGAGCTTATTTAGACTCAGCTCGAGTAGGGGTGTGCAAAAACTGGTTTACACTGGCTGAATTATATAAATAAAACGGCTAAATATGTAAGATTTTTTTTATGGTTTTGCAGGTGGAAGTTGTTTCTCAAGCATTTGAGAATTTCCAAATAAAGACGTATGGAATGAAAGCCCAAGTACATGGAACTCCTGAAAGGAAGAGGCGTCGGATCTTTTCTTGTTATTCAAATTAGAAGGTGAATGAATAGATACAAAGTATATAGCTATACTTACCTTGTTTTTGATCTTTTGGATAGAATAAGCAAAACAAAGGTAAAAAAACACTCCGTTCTTGTAACTGCTTCACTTCAGGTATAACCACTTATTACGGTTCTAATGATGATGGTATGTTAGATATCCCTGAAAAAAATGTTGGTGATTCCCCATGATCTATTATTAGTTACCTGTAATAAAAGGTGACTTTCCAAGGTTTTGAAAAGAAACAATTTTTTACGTTTAGTTTTAGTAAATCTTACCCAAAAAATTGGTCAAGTAGTTCCACATTTTACCTGTACCAAGTTACAGCGAATCTACTATCTATGTTTCTGGTTGGAAGGGCTTCACCTAAATGTACCATAATTCTTGAAGTGGGTCCAAGTTATTTGTCTGGGCAGTAGAAGATTACAAGACACTAGTTATCCGTGGTAGCTAGTCATCAATGTTTTCATAACCATACCGGACAATAAATCGGCCACCCTAAAGGTCAACTGGTCGGACCGTATTTAAAAACCGGATGACGTCATAAGTAATATAAATATTAAAACTATAGATACAAAATATAAATATATTGCGTTTTGATATTAATTTGTAATTTCAATGATATATCAAGACTTAAATAATTGGATTTTGAAAAAAAAAATAGAAACCCGGTCTAGTCGGTAACAGGCCGGTCTGGTTTAGAAAATGCACTCGAGTGATTTTTTTTTTCAATGAGGTGTATAAAGGCTCTTAATATGGAGATGAGTAAAATTTTTTTTATAAATGACGCTATAGTGTCTAGCCGTTTTTCATTCAAAGAGATGCTTAGTCATAATAAGTCACGTAACAAATCAGTAACATCCATAAACTATTTCAACCAGTCTATTCATTCTTTAACTCGTACTTACATTTTTAAGTTACACGCCCTTTATATTTATTTTTCATATTTATTATAATAAATTATCTAGTTTTTAAATAATATAAACAAATATAATAAATTATGTTTGAATATTACGTGATTAAGAATTAAGAAAATACAATTAAATATTATCTAACCAGGGAGAACTTTTGTTTATAATAAACTAGGTTAGAATCCCTTGTATTACACGAGATTGTATATTAAAAAAGATAAACTTATAAATTTGTAAATATGTCATAACTTGTCAGACTATTATGATCATCTCAAAATATATCAAGTGGAAACATGTGTATATATAACAAATTAGTATTTTTTTTAATTAGTTATATTTTGATTTCTATTATATATATTCTTATTTAATATAATTAGTATTCTTCTTTAGTAATATATTTATAATATCATTATTATTTAATAAGATAAATGTGCATTTATTAGGAGAGATGGACGGGAAAATCAATGTAAGGAGGAATGAGGAAGTGACAAGTGTCCACCTTAAACCTTTATTTATTAATATAGATTAAACTATTACAAATTTTTAAATTTTATTAAAATACTATAAAAGTTTATTAAACGTAACTCCATGTAAAACATAATAAGTCACGTAACAAATCAGAACATCCATAAACTTTCTTCAACAAATCTATTCATTCTTTTACTCGTTCTTACATTTTTAATATACATCCACTTATATATATATATTTTTTCATTTACTATAATAAACTATCTAGTTTTTATATCATGTAAAGTTGTAAACAAGTATAATAAATTATGTTGGAATTTTTGTTTAGCACAAGCTCGTGCGATTTCTAGAAATGAAATATTTAAAGACACTACCTATTATTATGATCTGGTGGAGTGGGGGAAACAAAATGGTCTTCATGATCATTCTGTTTGTGCTAAACAAAAATGGCAAAAGATGTAATTTGCAAATAGCAAAAGATATATAATTATTATTGAACACTTTCAACAAAATATTAAGTTAAAATTGAACTATTAAAGATAACATATTAAATACGAATTTAAAATAAAAGCAGAAAATATATCTCCAAGAAGTAGAACAAGCTTCCAAAAATCTGAGCATCATCACTTCACTTCCCAACAAATATGATCTCCAAGAACAAGTCAAAGTCAAAGTCAAACTTTTTAATAGAACACCATTGATTCACCACATTTTGGCCTACAAAAGATATGTACAAAAGAAGAGACAATGTGGAAACTAACACTTTGGGAGACAAGATGGCATCCTTGTCTTTCGCAATCTTGAATTCTTGTACAAGTAGATTATGTATTCTCACTCTTAAATTGGAAGCTTCTTCTGGGTGAAACCATTGTTTCCCAAACTGATAACACCAAAATACACATTTTCATATTAATAAACAAATAATAAAAAAATCAATAAACATTCGGTATACCATTGATAAATCTCTATCTGTTAGTCTCTCTGGAGCTAACGTTCCATGTAATATAGAACAAATAGCCCACAGTCATACGCGTTTCGCTGTTGTGGAACCTGCGACATTATAAAAAATTACGATATAAATTCAATTTAATTTGTATTTTCCTTTGGTTCTATCTTCTGAGCACTTCGAGAAAAAAAACAGATATCGGTTTTATAAGGATATAAAAAATACCTGAATTTTCTGTTAATAATCCCATGGTCAAGATCTGTGATGGGGAGATCTAAAGGAACTTCTGAATTTCTAAGGTAGGTCCATTCTTCTTTCAAAAACCTAAAAGACAGTAAATATGGTTAAAATTAGCAAATGAAATTTAGCATTTAGTAAAAGTTTGATATAATAATACCTTCTAATTTGATCGAAAATCATACTATCATGTAGTCCGAGTGAATCCAAATGAAGAACAATCGGGCCTAACTCATCTTCCTTAGTTGGAATACAAATGATCCCTAAGCTCCAATGGGCACTGAATAATCAAGAAAATGTATAAATATTTGGGCATTTCTATAAATTTAATACTCAACCCAATAATATATTACAGTTGGTGGATACCCAACCCAATAATATATATTAAAAGCTTACCTTTGATGAACTGGAAGAAGTATGAAAGCTTTCTCAAATATGTTTACACCATTCCACCATTTCCTGAACTTAAGAAATGAATCTTCCCTGTAACTTAGCTAAAAGGTAAAAACCAAAGACAAGTTATCTACCATTTTAAGTAAATCTTTTTTTTCATCTAATATTTGAGCTATAAAAGAACAATTTAACAAAAAGGAAAATAAAAACCTTTTGGAGCTTGTTATAGAAATATGTGTTGAAGAAATGGTAGTTGCATGTCCTGTTTTCTGATGATGATTGCTGAAGATATCTAGCCAAATTAAACAAACAAGTTTTTGTAAGCAGTTTGTTTAAAAGGGTAAATGTAACATACTTATAAATCAAATTGAACGTAACCAACTTTCAAAAGTTCAACTTAGGGTAATCTGACCCAGTTACCTGGTCAACAAATGACGTGGCGTCTAATGTGATGGTAACTTTGACCATGTTGACTTTTCTGGACATGGACTATTAAAGCCAGGTAACTTGCAAGGTTACTATGAATGAGAACTTACGAAAGGTCACTAAAGTATGTTACCTATTTATGCACTTTGCCCTTTTCTTAAAGGCACTATTTTAACAAATTTATGCATAATGTCAATATAAAAAATTCATGATTATTGATGATAAACTTACTGTATAAAAAAATTCATGATAGTTGATGATAGGCATGCTTCAGGAGCAAGACACTCCATATCTGTGTAAATAACTTCAACCGGGTACCGATCCTCACTGAAGTAATAGAAAACAAATAATCTAGTTAAACGGAAAATATGATTAATAGTTGATGAAGATAATGTGGCATACCTTGATGGGTAATAGACTTTAACTTCTTTCATGCTGAAATATGAAAATTAAATACATCTAACATCTCATATAATACTATCTTTTTCATAAATCATAAGCAACCAAATGGAAAAATGTATACTTAAAAAGAAGCTAACAGAAATATATGATAATCAAAGAAAGACATATTTAGGGAAAGAGACCCACCTATTTGTGAGGAAACGGTCAAGAGAAGAAGTAGCAGAACGGTTGATGACCTTTTTATCAGAACTTGAGATTTTATATTTCCTGTTATCAGAAAGGGTGGTAGGGCAATTAAATTGTTTTGATCTGGAAGATGCTTGTTGACTAGATCCTCCCCTATTTGAAATTTGACCGTTTTGACTCGTCTTTCTTCCTTGACGAGGGTTAATGAAAGACATCTCATTTTCAAACGCATTCACAGTCCTCGGCTAAACAAAACAAACATACATGTAAATGCTTGTTTCTTCTTTCTCAACAAACAATTTAATCAGGCATTGCAGGGTATCATTATCATACATTTTCACCAAACTTGTTATTAAACAAATTTGCAAATTTCGACGGAGCTAAAGATCTCTGATCTTTTCCATCTTTCCTGCATGATGCACCTATAAAACCAACCGAAATGCATATGCTAACAAATAGGATTAAACATACTGAAGGCATAAACAAATAACTTGATACAACAATCAAAACCTCACCATCATCAGTTTGATCAGAAAGTTGTATAGTTTCTTCATCATCCTGATAACAAAGCATTGAAGTTGATATTTTGATCCAAACATACTTAATTTTTCAACTAACCTAGTGAAATTCATAAACAGTTGGACATATATGAATTTCAAATAACCTAGAAAGGAAATAGCAGTTGAAAACCTTGTCTCCACGGATTTTGATTCTTCGTATGAGTTCAGCTTCGCATCTCCGGACAGTTGCTTTGAGTTTCTCTCCATTATCCCAAAACTTATGACCTAGACTCATAATGTAACTGTTATGTTTTGAAATCATATTTTTGAGTTCAGTGTCCGTTTTGCTTCGGTAATCGGCGTCTTCCTGACCGCGTCCTTTTGATTTCTCCGACGGCATGATGACGAGCTCCGGTGGATGATCGTCCGATGCGTCGTCTAAAAGCATCCCTCAGTCAATGTCCGACAACCCATTCTTCCGCTTGCTGCTGTTGAAATGATTCACTTCCCCCATTCGGCGGTTCTTCACCCGGAGAAACAAACAAGGGATTTGCTAACGAGGCTGTTCGTATGGAATATATTATTAGATTTGATATTCAATAATTAAATTCAAATATTGTTAACCTATAGAAAAGATATGGAAGTGATTCTCGACGATAAATTTATTTAACCTTAAATAAAAAAGATTGTAAAAACAATATATGAAACAATTTAGAATTAAAATTATGATACAGAAAAGAAAAATTACTAGTATTATTATAATTGAATTGGTGATTTACAATTTTAGTTTAATACGGTCTTTTAAAACAAATTATAAGTCTTTCAAAGATATATGTCAGCTACCGCAACAGGAAGAGGAGAAAGAACGTCAGCTGAAGGACATTCGAAGAGTTTGGCGACGCAGATGATGACAACTCACCGAAGAAAAATGAAGAAGAAAAGACCAAACCGAACAATGTTGACGATATGCCTCAAGAGAATACCAAAACGAGGCTGGATTTTGAAGATGACTACTGCCCGGTCAAGATCCAAGTTTACCACCCAAATCGTAGAATTTACTTTTTTTCAAAGTTGAAAATGCCAGACAAAAAAGGTCATTTGGCCACGTCCAAGTTGAAAAAAATAAACTAAATCTTCCAACCGTGACTAGATAGAAAAAAGGTCACCTAGCCACGTCCATGTTGAAAAAATAAACTACGTCATCTAGCCGTCTACTGAACAGACAGTCACCGGGTCACGACCAGATTAAAAAATAAACCAAGTCATCCAGCCATGACGTAACAGATAAAAGGCGTCTGGCCACATCCAGGTTGAAAAATAAGTAAGAATCACACCACTAACATACGAGTCAAGTAAAAAAACGGTTAAACTAGAAAGTTACAAGATTACATAAGAGATAAAAGTCTATACAAGTACAATAAAGTAAAGATAGATGTCCATGTAATAATAAAGTACAGAAAGATGTGACGAAAATACATACAATAAAACAAAAGCACAAAAGGTCCTAAAACAAAGCAAGCAATCACTCCTTAGAGAAATTCAGTGAGGGTTGAGCATTGGGAACTCATAAGCATCAAACCCATCAGAAAGTTCCTTGAGCTGAGTCAAAGCATCCTTTTGAAACAACTTAGAATCTTTTTCCTTTCTTACCTAGCTCCACACCCTCCTTCATATTAGCATTGAAGGGTTCATTTCCGCAAATAAATAGCAGAATTCTCACGTTTTTCATTATAAAGAAATAAGGGACGTATCGGCCCAGTTGCGGCTGACACCAAGGAAATGTTCGGAAAAGGGACGCAAGGCTAGCCTATCAGGGAAGGGTTCAAATGCTAACCAACTTTTTATGTCATAACCACTATAAAACAATCACATAATTTATAAATTATTTTTTCTTTTAATTGTTAAAATAGTATTTAATTATCTTGAATAAATATTTTGAATTTAAATACGGAAATGATGAATCTTACGTATACGTATCAAATAATGTTACATATACGTCACACATAGTGTTTACATATATGTAACATTAACATAATGATAATTGTTACATATACGTAACACTATGTTTGAGAATGGTCGGTCTGTCACCCTAGCCTGTCATAGGCATCTGTCATAATCATGGGGTGTGGGATAAGATCTCAAAAGGAATTGCACTAGCCGAGATAAAAAGGAAATGATTTTTAAACTAGTGGGAGGACGAATGGTATGAGACTTTCTTATCATAACCTAATTAATTGAGAAAACCTTACCTGTTTGTTGATAATTGAAAAGGGATAGGGTTGATGAAAGAGATCTCATTTTCAAATGGATTATTGGATTTTCACATTTTACCAATTAGTTAATAATAATCCCAACTGAGAATATTCTTACCACCGGTCCCTACTTTCAAACTATTTTTTTACATTGAACCCCCGTTAAAAAAACTTAACGCCGTTAGAGTTTATATGACGTGGACATCTGCAAACCGCCGAAAAGTCGAGCCAAGCTAGCAGTGGTCTCGTGGTGGCTTTTGAAATTGGCTCTTGTGGTGTTTAACTGGTCTCGTGGGTCCGGAAAGTCCAAACAGAGACAACGGTGGTGTTTAACAAGACCAGTTAAACACCACCAAAGCCAATTTCAAAAGCCAACACGAGACCACTGCTAGCTTGGCTCGACTTTACGACGGTTTGCAGATGTCCACGTCATATAAACTCTAACGGCGTTAAGTTTTTTTAACGTCCAATGTAAAAAAATAGTTTGAAAGTAGGGACCGGTGATAAGAATATTCTCAGTTAGGATTATTATTAGCCAATTGATAAAAGGTGTGATTATAAATAATCCTTTTCAAATGCATTAACAGTCCTCGCCTAAACAAAACAAAACAAATGTACGTGATTCTTCTTTCTCAACAATCAAATATAAAACCATTTAATCATTATCATACATTTTCACCAAACTTGTTATTAAATAAATTTGCAAATTTCATAAACATAAATGGATATATGAATTTCAAATAACCCAGAAAGGAAATGGAAATGTCAGTTGAAAACCTTGTCTCCACGGATTTTGATTCTTCGTTTGAGTTCAGCTTCGCATCTCCGGCGGAGTCGTCGTTTTTGAAACTCCTTCCTATCCTATGGAATATATTAATTCAATAATCAAATATTTTTAACATATATATATACAAAAGAAATGGAAGTGATTTTTTTTACAAAAAAAGTTGCTTCAATAAATTTTTTAACCTTAAATAAAAAAGATTGTGTTGGGCTTAACTCCTGACTCTAGCAAGCCGGCTAGGAGTTGGGCCGACTTATTCACATAGAGGTGTTTGAGTTGGGCTGGATAAGGAGTCTTGGAGTGCAAAACAAGCCATAATATTTAATTAATTGTGGATAATTATTAAAAGTCCTAAATGTATTATGTTATGATTAGTTATAGATAATTATTATGTAATTAATTAAATTGAATCATATTTATAGTCTAATGATGATATATTAGCTATATATATATATACCGTGTAGGGTATTGACGACGTATGATGAAAGGATCATACATAAGGGGCCTAAAAGAAAGAAATCTAACTTCTTAACCACCACGAGGGCCCACGAGAAGAGAGAACCAATAAGAAAAGGGTTGTCACTATCATACGGTTAGAGGAAAGAGAATGTAAAAATCCTATAAATAGAAGGTGATCTCATAGATGAAAGGGATCCAGGGCTTGTACTTGATTGAATTCGGGAATTATTATCAAAGTGGAGCTTTTACGTCTCTTCATTGGCGCCATCCCGGTCGAACTGAATTCAATCTTTGCTTGCAATGGATAACATACAATCAGATTATGAATCCGATAAGGAGAGAAATCACATTACAAACACAGGGGCACCAACAGGAGATTCACAGTCTCAAGCTGGTCTTCCTATGATTTCTTCGCTGAAGGAACGTCTGGCTCCAGCAGATGTGTTGCCAGTAGCAGCAGCATCTCATCTTCACACTTTGCATACTAATATACCTGCTTCGTTGCCTTCGTAGGCGGTCTTTTCATCCCCCATACCGCCTCTAATCCCAACTACCATTCCCACCCAAGTTACCCGGGACCTCTGATGAGTGTAAAATATATATATTTTTATAAGTATTTTACACAATTAGTTTTAAAAAGGATTTTCACCAAATACTAATCACACACACCGGGCAGTGTACCCGACGGATAGCAATATAGTAAAGGTAAGAACCGGATATCAATCCGTGGACACGGTGGGATGCGATAATAAACCGGGACTAAGATTCAATCAAGTATGGGTGAAAGATGTTTAAGTTGATTTTTAACTAAACTAATATGTGAGAATATAAAACTAGACTAAAGTCACAAATCAAATAATCAAGGAGAAAATATCACTTCGGTGTCGAATCCATTTAGAATACATTCAATACATTCATAGAAATGTGGCAAATACACGATACATAAATTGACTAAATTCTCGTCAAAGATATCTAATCAAATGACTATTCGGAAAGCTAGCATGAATTACACAAACCAACCACCTAAAGTCATACAATGAGGCTCACGTGTTTAATAATCATGTCAATGTTTATAAAGATTGAACTAGCTTCCGATTAAGGTACACTAATCCAACAACTAGTTGGAAAGATAATATGAACAACACACTATCCACCTCAAGTTGATTAATTTAGACAACAATATGCATTTCTTTAACATACAATGTTCATATAAAGATTATATCAATTAGGAGGATGTGTCAACAATTCCTAGATAAACACAATACTAAATATGACACATCATAACAAATACTTTGTCTTTCCAAACATAAGCATAAGGTTACACATACAACTATAATGATTCATAAACAAGACTTCATTCACCATTCCTAGTCAAATGCCATAAACTAGTATAATTACATACACCAATCCATGAATATGAGCATAAATCATAAGTTTTCCAACATAATATGACATACACAAATACAAGTCTTGTAAACAACTCAAAATACTTGAATACATAATTTCATCAAAGAATAATCATACGGTTGTCATAACATTAACACAATAATTGCCAATAATCCATGAATGTTGTCAAATGTATCTAAACTTCATCTAAACCAAAGTGAACAGGAGTTTTAGCTCATCATGAGCATCAAAATTACAAATAAGCAGGGAAAAATAGTGAGAAACATGATATGAAAACAAGAATCAAACCACTCCTCCAAGCCTAGATATTGTTGTTGATGTATGGTGATCCTCTTGGTGTTGTATCCTCTCCAAGAATCTTGAAATATGGCTGGAACAAAGAAAACTCGAGCTGGAACAGTAGGTTTCTCCCCTGGGTTGCTGAGTGTCTGAATGAGAATTAAGTTCTGTTTAAGTAGAAAAGGGGAGGCACGACCGTGCCAGGAGAGAAGGCACGACCGTGCCTAAGACATGGGCGCGGTCGTGTCTAGGTCTTGGCGCGACCGTGTGACAGAGGTTTGACCGATCCGTAGCTTCCATTGGGTACCACTGATCGAGGACGTACGGTTGTTCAGACTCACGAGATGACACGCGACCGTGGGCGGCCAAGGCACGGTTGTGCCTTGGAATTTGTCTTGGCGCGGTCGTGCCAGATGTGGGCGCGACCGTGCCAAGGGTTTTGGAGCTTGGCACAACCGTGCCAAATAGGGGCACGACCGTGCCTCCATCACAGAAACCCTAAAACTTCACTTGTTTATCCTGGAATATTCTTGTTTATTCACTAAGCTTCACAAAAACCTACAAAACAGGAAATGAAGCAAATAAGTGTCTAAACGTTGACAATAACCAAAAATTGATCATTAAATGAACGAAGTTTTGTGCCAAAAAGATGTGTAAATACTAACACATCAAACAACCCCACACTTGAACATTGCTTGTCCTCAAGCAAGAAATCAAAATGAAACAAAACTTCCAATGACACTATGGATCAAATCGGGAAAACAATAAGCATTAATAAATTTATAAAGGTTTGAAGAGATTTTCAAGAAATGCAAAATTAACTAAATGAAACCCAATAAGCCCAATGACGTGATAACCGAATGAGCAAATGAATATGCCTAGGAAATCATTAACATGCAACTTTATGCTTCTCACAATGTTCACACACACTCGGGAATATATATGATCATACAAGTAACGGAGTATGTATAGAACACTCAAATGCCATGACAATGAATCATGCAAAAAGCATAAGCTTGCTAAAAGATCAAATCTCTACCAACTAACATGAAACAAAGCACAAATCAAGAGGGCTTTAAATGGGTTGTAACTTGGCAATGGTTAAGGGTGAGGAAGTGGAATTTTAAAATGGCTAAATGGCTAAAAACCCGACGGTTATGCTAACTCAAAAACTAAAACAACTTCTAATATGAAAAATAAACTAACTAATACTTCCGTATAGATAAGAGCTAACAACCGAATGATTTCCATCTTTGCTCACAAAATTGCTCTAATCGGCTATAATTCACCTAATTTTGGTGATTTTTTTTTTGAAGGGAACTAAGTCAATATGCATCTTTCCTTAGCTAAAAACTTCTAAAGCATTTAAAAATTACAACAAAATAAAAGCTATAAAATTAACATTAGCCGACCGGATTTCTAACACGGGTGAAAAATAAATGAAAAGGCTAATGAAGGTTTAATGGCGGTGTAATGTGGGTAATTAAAGAAAAGAACAGGATAGGCTCAACGTGGCTAACTAGTGGATGTGTTCGGTTGAGGGAAAATAAAAATAAAAGGCTAACAAAGTGGTTTATCCTAATGCCTCAATCATTTTTATGCAATATTTATGTTCATGATTTCGAAATGTATACTAAAAGCAAGTTCTAATAAGTATGAAACATCCGGCACACTCAAATCCGCAAAAAACGAGAGCAAACAATGTCTAAAGCTATCAAGGCTCAAAAATAAACTCACGGAAATGGAAAGGAATGGGTGTAAGCAAAATGTTACATGCAATTCATTCGTTCAGCCCACTAAAACTCATGGTTGTCACAAAAATTTGGGTTTGACTCGATGGAATTTCTATTTCAATTGCTTTCGAAAAATCAAACCTCTATTATTTACTAAAAATTGTGAATGCTAACCGGTTAACTTTTATTATATTTTGGTGTTTTTCAATTTTATAAAACTGATTTAGTGTCAATAAAAATTATGAAGGAAGATTTTGCAAAAAATTGAAGTGATAAAATGCTCAAAAGGACAAACATCGCGTGAATAAATTCCCACCCTACACTTAGAATCGTGCATTGCCCTCAATGTACAACAAAAAAATGTAAAGCAAAGAATAAACACCCAACCCCACACTTAGAAACATACATTGCCCTCAATGTATTCAAAAACATGCAATGCAATGGAGTGTGAAGGGAGAACTGAAACTTCCCTCGTGTCGATCATGGCACATGCAAAAAGCCTACCCACAAAAATGACGTTCCACGTAGTTCCACAATTCCAAGATCTAATCAAGACTAACCACATCAAACAGGATCAGTAACATCAAGCCAAAATATAAACATAAATGTAAAGACGAATATAAACAACAGTACAGGGAAACAAAAGTACAACAAAAGAACAACATAAAACGCCGAAGCGTGATACAAGAGTTTGTACAATAAACAAGAAAGTACAACTCACAAAAATGATACCAAAAGGCAATGGGAGGTACTACTCCCACTGCACACCCTCAAGGTCGACGCCGGAAGCCCCACCTCCCTCGCCTCCTACTGCTGGTGGTGATGGTGGTGGTGACTGATGATGCGGTGGTGATGGTGGTGGTTGATCCGGCTGCTGCTCCGGTTGCATAAAGAATGGGAGGGGTACCACGTATGTTGCCCCGCCAGCAGCAGCAGCGGCGCACTGGACCTCATACTGCCAGGCCCAGTAACGCATGAACATGTCATGTGGAATGACAACCGGAGGTGGTGGTGGCGTCGGAGGCGGAGGAGGCGGCTGGTCTGGCTGCGGATGCTCGTGGCCCTGAGCAGCGTGTGCCTGATGGGCGGCGGCGACGGCCTCGGCCTGAACAAGATCTGGATCGGGGCCCGGACGGTCTGGATCCCACGTCCGTCCCCATCTATCTACCAACCTGATCCCTCCTGCGCCTCGACGAGCAACGTGCATGTTCCTCAGTGTCTGCACGGTCATCACAATGGTCTCGGCCACAGGGGTCAGGTCCCCTATCAAATCATCGGTCAATAGCTGGAAGTGCCTAGCCAGCTTGGTCACGAAGTGACCTCCACATATCGCGCTGGTGACGTCGCGCCCTGAGCTGTTTACCAGGTACCCCGCGATAGAATGCGCAAGATTGCAGGTGCGCGGGCGTACAAGGCAAAACAAGTAAAACAGCTCCCTAAGGTTCACTACTGTCTCCCCCTGACCTCTCCCAGAAATAGAATAAACAATGCAACAATGGAGAACACGGTGCAAGGGGTCCCGAAGGCTCGAAGCCTTGGTCAAACTCAGATCGTACATCCCAAAACCAAACTCGTGCCAGAACTGATCCTTGTCCTCCTCGGTCGGTAACTCGGTGATACCATCGGTGAATATCTCAGTCTGAAGCTCCTGCCTCGTATACAGACCCAATAATCTCCCAAACCTGGAGACGGACATCACTCGCCACTCCCCTCCTAGCCTAAACCTAATTGTCTCCGGCTGCTCTAAGTCTGCGCAAGGATAAGCGAAGTCGTAAGTGGAGAAAAACTCCATCACAAGCTCGACATACTGGATCGCGTGAAGTCTAAACAAGCGGCGCCACGGGGCGGTGACGAGGTCGTTCCACCGGTCCCGCTGACCGATGGCGTCTATGGCGGCCGGCTCCAAACGACGAGCGGCTAAAATCCGACCTCTGCGTGGCCACAAAACGTCCAGACGAGCCTCGTACTCATGCTCGTTCAAGTCGAACTCAAGATACGGGTGGTCCCTGTTGCCTGCCATCTGCACGACAACAAAATTAAAATCAAAACAGTTATGAAGACGCTAATATGAAGTTATGAAGTTTCTGACCTAATTATGAAGGGGCACGGTCGCGCCTGGGAAGGGGCACGACCGCGCTAAGGCCAATATCCAAGCCCACAGTCGCGCTTGGCCGACCACGGGCACACAAACAAGACAGACACGGCCGCGCCTGGTCTAGGCACGACCGCGCCAAGGACAAACAAAGGAGACACGGCCGCGCCTGGTCTAGGCACGACCGCGCCAAGGTCAAACAAAGGAGACACAGCCGCGCCATGAAATGGGAACGACCGTGCTCCACCCAATTACGACTTACAGTTTCAAATTTCATCAATTAAGCACGACTTATGAAGGGGCTTTCATAGCCTAGCATCCCACGGAGCAATGTACGACCTAATTCTACGTATTTACAGCCTTAAACATCTATAAATCGATAAAATAAAAACGAAAAGGAAAACTAGGTTTATAATCGCGAAATAAGAGAGAATGGGGAGCTCGGGACGTACCTTGGATCGAAGAAATGAAGGAAAGTAGACCGGAAATGGTGACGGGAAGAAAATCGCCGAGGGGGAGGGGCAATCGTCTGCTGGGAGGTTAGGGGGTTGTTTGAAAGGTCTGCCATTTGAAAAGTTATTTAAATCGCCCCCAATGACTTAGGCACGACCGCGCCAAGTGCTTAGGCACGACCGCGCCTAGGTTAGAGGCACGACCGCGCCTATAGGGAGGCACGACCGTGTCTCTTGCCCAGCAGACAGAAAACCCTGATTTTTATGCAGCTTGTACCAAACCCGACTGCGATTCTTCCAAACTAAAATTGCTAAAAATTCAGAAGACATACCTGAGACATCCAATCCATATCCCCAATCCACTCGATCCAAAACATGCTCCGAATACCTAAACTCAAAAATGAATGGTAAAATCCTAAAAAAATAATAAAAATAGGAAAATAAACATAGAAACAAAATCTAAGAATTGTTACCAAAGATGATACCGAAACAGGCTAAGTTTATTAACGAGTCGTTAGCTAGACTTAAGCCCCCGAATTCATTTGTCCTTGGGGTGGAGGTCAACTACCTCCAATGCCGGGTCAACCGGTCCGTCAATGTATGGTTTAAGACGATGACCGTTGACCTTGAAGATCCTCCCATCTTCGTGCTCAATCTCGACGGTCCCATAAGGAAACACCTCCCTAACCGTGTAGGGACCCGTCCATCGGGACTTCAACTTCTCGGGAAACAAACGCAACCTAGAGTTGTAAAGCAACACACAACCACCCACTCAGAATTCCTTCTTGTCCTTAAAGCGTCGGTCATGTAAACTCTTAGTGCGCTCCTTGTAGATCGTGGAGTTTGCATAGGCTTGATTCCTCAACTCATCAAGCTCATGAATCTGAGTGAACCGGTTCTCACCTGCACTCACCAAGTCAAGATTCACCGCCTTCAATGCCTAATAGGCCTTATGCTCTAACTCCACCGGAAGATGGCACGCCTTCCCATAGATCAACCTAAATGGTGTGGTACCAATAGGTGTCTTATAGGCAGTCCGGAAGGCCCAAATTGCATCATCTAACCTATCTGACCAATCCTTACGGTTCTGACCAACCGTCTTCTCTAGAATCCGCTTTAAGCCCCGGTTTGTGACCTCTACCTGTCCACTGGTCTGTGGATGGTAGGCTGTGGAAAATCTATGGTTCACACCATATCGTGATAGAGCCTTCTCCAACTGGGCGTTGCAGAAGTGGGTCCCACGGTCACTGTTAAGGGCTTTGGGGGCACCAAAGCGAGAGAACAGCTTCTTCAGAAATTGAACAACCACCCTAGCATCATTAGTAGGTAAGGCTTGAGCCTCGGCCCACTTAGAAACATAGTCAACAGCGACTAGGATATATCGGTTGCCACGAGAAGCTGGGAAAAGTCCCATAAATTCAATACCCCAGACATCAAAAATCTCACAAATCTGGATGCTGTTCTGGGGCATCTCATTCCTAGATGAAATGTTGCTCGCCCTCTGGCAAGCGTCACACGCACGGATCATCTCATGAGCATCCCGGAAGATGGTAGGCCATAAGAAACCGGCGTCAAAGACCTTCTTCGCGGTCAATGTAGCTCCATAATGTCCACCTGTCGGGCCCTCGTGGCAGTGTCTAAGCACCTGAAGTGCCTCATCTCCAAACACACACCTGCGCACGATCTGATCAGCTCTTACTCGAAACAAATAGGGATCCTCCCAGAGATAGTGCTTCACATCCGCAAAGAACTTTCGCTTCTGCTGATGCGTTAAGCCCTTAATCACAATCCCACTAGCAAGAAAGTTTGCAAAATCAGCAAACCATGGACACTCCTCATCCTGTGTCTGTATGTGTATGAGAAACTCGTGGGGAAAATTGTCATTTATGGATGACCCCACAAGTTCAGATGAAGCTGAGCACTCAAGACGGGATAAGTGGTCCGCTGCGACATTCTCCGCGCCCTTCTTATCGCGGATCTCAATGTCGAACTCCTGAAGCAGCAAAACCCACCGGATTAGCCGTGGTTTGGCATCCTGTTTGCTGAACAGGTGCCGAAGGGCTGCATGATCGGTGAATACAATGGTCTTTGATAGGACGAGATAAGACCGGAATTTATCGAAAGCGAAGACAACGGCTAGGAGCTCCTTCTCTGTCGTGGTGTAATGCTCCTGTGCGTCATTGAGCGTGTTGCTCGCATAATAAATCGGGTGAAACTGCTTCTCTCTCCTCTGTCCTAAGACCGCCCCAACAGCGAAGTCACTCGCGTCACACATGATCTCAAATGGCAGCTTCCAATCAGGAGCCACCATGATAGGGGCATTCACCAACTTCTCCTTTAACAAATCGAATGCACTGAGGCACTCGTCGGAGAACACGAACTGGGCTTCCTTCTCAAGAAGCTACGTCATCGGTCGGGCAATCTTAGAAAAATCTTTGATAAAACGCCTGTAAAAGCCCGCGTGACCAAAGAAGCTCCGAATAGATTTCACAGAGGTCGGCGGGGGAAGCTTAGATATGGTGTCAATCTTAGCTTTATCAACCTCAATCCCCGCACATGAAACCTTGTACCCAAGCACAATGCCCTCCTTCACCATGAAGTGGCATTTCTCCCAGTTCAACACCAGATTGGCCTCTTTACACCTAGCCAACATCCTCTCCAGATTCTCGAGGCAATGATCAAAGGAACTCCCAAACACAGAAAAGTCATCCATGAAAACCTCCATGGAGTCCTCAATCATATCATGGAAAATGGCCACCATGCAACGCTGGAAAGTGGCCGGAGCATTGCACAATCCAAAGGGCATCCGCCGATAAGCAAATGTGCCGTAGGGACATGTGAATGTCGTCTTCTCCTGATCCTCAGGAGCAATCGGGATCTGGAATTAGCCTGAGAAACCATCCAGGAAACAATAGAACATCTTTCCCACTAATCTCTCCAACATCTGATCAATGAACGGGAGGGGAAAATGATCTTTCCGAGTAGCATCATTGAGTTTGCGGTAATCGATGCAAACTCTCCAACCGGTGACTGTACGAGTAGGAATCAGCTCATTCCTCTCGTTGGTGATGACAGTCATGCCTCCCTTCTTAGGGACAACCTGAACCGGGCTAACCCAAGGAGAATCGGAGATGGGATAAATCAACCCAGCATCCAGTAACTTAATCACCTCCTTCTTCACTACCTCCTGCATGTTCGGGTTCAACCTCCTCTGGTGCTGCACAGCGGGCTTGTAGTCATCCTCCATAAGGATCTTATGGGTACAGAAAGAGGGATTAATTCCCTTAATGTCTATAATCCTCCATGCAATAGCCTGCTTGTGCTGCTTCAGCACCTCCAGTAGCCTCTCCTTCTCATCACTCGTCAAATCAGAGGCGATAATGACGGGTAATCGAGACTCACCATCTAAAAAGGCATACTCCAAATGGCTCGGGAGCTCCTTAAGCTCAACAGGTGGTGGGTCCTCAATAGAAGGCCGCTCAATCGGCTCAGACTCTCTATCAACCATAGCAAAAACCGCTGAACACTTGGGAAACTCATAGCTCACCTGGCTATGCAACTGCTCATCAAACTGATCCTCACCAACTGGATCAAATGTCTCCCCCCCTACAATCTGGGTGTCCAGGGACTCCTCCTCAGCTGTGTCCTGGAGATGATCACTCACACAAGAATAAACAGCCTCAACAAAGTAGAGTGAATCATCCTGATTCTGGGTATACTGCATGGATCTCCCTACATCAAAGGTCACTTCCTCTTCATCCACCCTCAGTGTAAGCCTCCCCGAATACACATCAATCAGGGCCTTGGCAGTGGCCAGGAACGGTCGACCTAGGATAATAGGGACATTCTTGTCCTCATCCATGTCCAGAATCACAAAGTCTACAGGAAACACAAAACGATCAACCTTAACCAACATATTCTCCACTATCCCTCGCGGATACTTGACCGAGCGATCGGCCAGCTGGATACTCATGCGTGTCGGTGTAGGTTCTCCCAACTCAAGCTTAGCAAAGACCGCATATGGCATGAGGTTAATGCTAGCACCAAGGTCAGCTAAGGCGTTGCTAACCGACAAGCTACCTATCAAACAAGGGATGGTAAAACTCCCCGGATCTCGTCTCTTATCCGGTAGCTTGTTCTGAATCACCGCTGAACACTCCTCATTCAGCGTCCCCTGAGATAACTCCTCCAATTTCCTCTTATTCGTGAGGATATCCTTCAAGAATCTCGCATACTTAGGCATCTGAGCCAGAGCCTCCACAAATGGTAAGTTGATATGCAACTGCTTAAACAACCCTAGAAACTTACCATACTGCTCCTCCATCTTCTGATTCTTCAATCTGCCTGGGTATGGAATGGCGGGAGTATAATCTCTCATAGGCTCGCGAGGGCGCGATGTGCTCGCCGATTTACCCCTCGGTGGTGTCTCATCAGGAATCTCAATCACAACCTCCTCCTCAGATGACTCGTCCACAGGAACCTGTGGATCCGGTCCTGTGTCTCTACCTATCCTCAAAGTGATGGCCTTCACATGAGCATTGGGATTGGGCTCAGTGTTGCTAGGCAGGCCACCTGGCGGTCTCTCAGAAAGAAGCTTCACGATCTGCCCGACCTGGTTCTCTATGGTCTGGATCGAAGCTTTCTGATTCCTCAACTCAGTCTCATGCGTGTGGAAACGCTCCTCCATGTACCGGTTCTGCTTCTCTGCCAACTGATTCTGACTCTCTGAGTTGGCAAGTAGCCGTGCAACCATGTCCTCCAAACTGGATTTACCCTCAGGTACGGGTGGTGGACCGCTGCTAGAACCTTGGCCTTGAAACTGGCCCTGCTGAGGTCGAAACTGGGAACTCTGTCCCTGAGACTGGTGGGACTGATGCTGGAATGGGGGGCGCTGAGTGAATCTGGGTGGTTGCTGGCTGTTGTTACCAGACTTTCAACTGAAATTCGGGTGATTCCTCCACCCCGGATTATATGTGTTGCTGTAGGGATTATTCTGGGGGCGATTCTGGTTGGACATGAAATCAACCTGCTCGTGGGCCCCCTGATCCCCAACCTGACAAGCACTCGTGGGATGCGCCCCACCACAAAACACACACAAGGACTGGGCCTTGTGGACGTGCATCTGATCAATCTTGGTGGAAAGTGCTTCCACCTGGGCAGCTAAAGAGGTAATTCCATCCACTTGATGGACACCCTGCCTCTGAGTTCTCGCTCGGGAAGTATGCTGAGTGTAGCTCTTCGCTGCCACCTTTTCTAGCAAGTCATACGCCTCCTGGGGTGTCTTTGTTCCAATATCTCCACCCGCGTATGCATCAATCAGTTGCTTCCCGGTCATCTCCAGACCATTGTAAAAGGTCTCACACTGCTGCCACTTCAACAATCCATGGTGGGGAACCTTCCTCGTCAGTTCCTTGAATCTCTCCCACGCCTCATAGATCGTCTCCCCGTCGTCCTGCTGGAAAGAAAGAATCCTAGCCCTCAACTTTGATGTTTTCTCCGGAGGGAAGTACTTTTTTTAGAATTTAGCAGCCATCTGGTCCCAAGTACTAATGGACCTAGGGGAAGTGACAGTAACCAAGCCTTGGCTCGATCCCGTAAGGAAAACGGGAACAACCGGAGCCGAATAGCACCGTCGGTAGCGTCACGAATTTTGAAAGTGGCGCAAATCTCTAAGAAACTGGCCAAATGAGTATTAGGATCCTCGTGATCCTTGCCATCGAACTGACACATGTTCTGCACCATCTGTATAATGCTGGATTTGATCTCGAACTGATGTGCTCCAACCGTCGGCCTATTGATGCTCGACTCCAAACCCTCAAGTGTCGGTTTGCCAAAATCCGAAAGCGTCCGACCCGCATCCTCGTTCGCCATCTCCTCTACCTCGTCAACAACAACCTCGTCAAACTCGAGTAACCGGGCCACAAATCGGGAACGGGCTCGCAATCTCCGATGAAGATCACGCTCCGGCTCGGAAGACGGCTCAGGAACCTCCTCGACGGGAGTTGAGAACATACACGATCTGCACGACAAGTTAGATTTAAATACGCGAACCTAGGACAAGGAAAACACAAGTTAGACAAAAACAAGTATAAAACAAAAAAAATAAAATAAAATAAAATAAAAATAAAATAAAAACTTCACATCTAGCACGACCGCGCCAAGGGTTTTGGAGCTTGGCACGACCGTGCCAATTAGGGGCACGACCGTGCCTCCATCACAGAAACCCTAAAACTTCACTTGTTTATCCTGGAATCTTCTTGTTTATTCACTAAGCTTCACAAAAACCTACAAAACGGGAAATGAAGCCAATAAGTGTCTAAACATTGACAATAACCAAGAATTGATCATTAAATGAACGAAGTTTTGTGCCAAAAAGAAGTGTAAATACTAACACATCAACCTCCCACAACCTGCAGTACCTCCCAGTTTCCCACATATCACCACATCCGGTATACCCATTTATAATCTGCCGCAACTCATTACAACCACTGCTGGAATACCTCCCCTTCCCGTTTCCAATTCCTCGCTTATTCCCGGATCTCTCCCTTACACCACACCATTACTCGCAGGTAACGAATGGTGGATGGAACAACAGCGCTGGGCCCGAATGGACAAGCAATTTTGGAACGAAATACGCCTGGCAGAACTCCGGAACCGTTTAACATTTGAGGAAACCGCTTATGTCACACCAGGGGGATTTACACCTACATGCACTACCGGATCTCTCGCCGGAGGGCAGTCTGTTCCTCTCACCCATCCGTACAGCACACAGGGACCTCCTCCCGCACTCATACCTGTACCCGGGAATACTCCTCTAGTGGACATCCATCGCCCGTACCGACCAACAGCTTTGTTAACACAATCTAAGTTCACACCCCGAATAGCTCAAGCAGAAATACTTCGTAAGTTAAAAATGCCATCCACAGTTGGGAAATATGACGGTACCACAGATCCGGATGATCACATCAATGTTTTTATTAGTGCTGGCGGGGTAGAAAGATGGGCCCTGCATGAATGGTGTCACATGTTTGTTCAAACCTTGGTCGGGACAGCTCGCCTTTGGTACGATAGTTTACCTATAGGCCGGATCGACAGTTTTGATGAGTTCTTGGAAAAATTCATGCAACAATTTAGTCAGCAAAAACGACACACGAAAGACAAGACAGAAATACTTCACATCCGGAGACGAGACGGGGAATCGGTGAAAGATTTCATTACCCGGTACAACAAAGAAAGTTTGCAAATAGTCGGGGCAGGGGAGGATTTAATGATCGCAGGTTTCATTCAAGGCATCCGACATGATGAGCTCATCCGTAGGCTCCATGGCCGGGACGGTTTACCAAAAACCATGGAAGAACTGATGACTGCCGCTCGTGCCTTCGTCCGGGCAGAAAGATCCGTCCAGAGCGCTCATGAGTGTGATAAAAAGGATCAGCGAAGCGATCGAACAGGAAGACAGCCACACCCCTCCAGACAGACTCAGCGTTTTCGGGGACCTAGTACATGGACGAGGCCTCTCCCGTACACCCACCCGGAACCTGTTAGACCTGTCAATACCTCCACAAGGTTTAAGGATAATCTGGAAAGCAGGGGAGTAGCGTGGATTAACAAGTTGGTCAAAAGCCCCCGGGAAGTTCTTTTAACAGAAAAAATAACATTAGAACCCCCGCGACCTCTCAACCCAAAGTCCGTACGAGATCCTAAATGGTATTGTGATTTCCACAAAGACACTGGGCATGACACGGATCATTGTTGGCATTTACAAAAACAAATTGAAATGGCCATACAAATCGGAAAACTTTCCCATCTGTTAAAAGAAATTCATGCAGGACAGCCGGGAAGAAAGAATGCAGGCAAAAAACCGGTGCGTGACTTATGCATGATATTGAATGAGGAGTCATCAAGCTCACGGGGTTATAAACGCGGGGGTGCGCGACTGGAAGCCTGGATGGAACAACCGCTTACTTTCCCGACTGTTCAAGGGGGTGCCTCGTCCACCAGTCCAGTAGTAATCACAGCATTAGTAGGTGATTACCGCATCAGTCGGATTTTTGTTGACAGTGGAGCTTCAATGGACGTCATGTATGAGCAGCTTTTCAGACGTTTGGATATGGAAGATCAAAATACCTCGGAACCTACCGACATCGATCTCATAGGGTTTTCCGGGGAATCCGTGGTCCCTTTAGGACAACTCACATTACCAATGACCCTAGAAGAACGCTAAAATCCGTACGGTCCTCGTGACTTTCATAGTAATCTCGGCTGTTTCAAAAAACAACTTGATACTCGGACGACCAGGTTTGGCGTCTTTTCACGCAGCCGTGTCCACTGTCCACTCCGCTATCGCATTCCCAACCCCCAAGGGAGTAGCAGTGGTGTATGCTGACCAAATCATGGAAGTATTACAAGCACAAACCAGCCGGACCTCGTGTAAAGATCATTTTAACACTCACGTGAAAAGTACATATGAACCGAAGAGGTGGATTATGAACCCCGCATACCCGGAACAGATAATTACCATTGGACACACCTTATCCACCACAGGGCGAGACCGTTTGAAGTAGTTGTTACGAAACAACATAGAGGTTTTTGCATGGAAACCGGAAGATATGAAGGGAGTTCCACGGGAATTAGCCGAATATCGTCTACATGTATACAAATCTGCTAGCCCGGTAACTCAAAAACGACGGAGGATGGGCCCGGATAGAAGCAGGGCAACTGTGGATCAAGTCCGGGATCTGGTTAACGCGGGGATCCTCCGAGAAGTTCGTTATCCTTCATGGATCGCCAATCCAGTAATGGTAAAGAAAGGAAATGGTACCTGGCGTATGTGTATCGACTACAAGAATCTAAATAGTGCATGTCCTAAGGACGTCTACCCCTTACCAGAAATTGATCTGAAAATCGACTCGTTAGCCCCTTTTCGTTTCAAATGTTTTTTGGATGCTTACAAAGGCTATCATCAGATTCCCATGGCCGAAGACGACGAAGAGAAAACAGATTTTATCACCGACATCGGCGCCTTTTGTTACACAAAAATACCGTTTGGATTAAAGAATGCAGGGGCCACTTACCAAAGGCTCATTGACAAAGTATTCGAGCCTCAGATTGGTAAAAATTTGGAGATCTATGTTGACGACTTGGTCATCAAAAGCCATGACGAAACAAATCTCCTAAAAGACATCGCTGAGACATTTTTAAGGTTGAAAGAATCCCGAATAATGTTAAACCCAGGGAAATGTTCGTTTGGAGTAGAGGAAGGGAAAATTCCTCGGTGTGATGGTCACCAAGGAAGGTTTCCGGGCAAATCCGGAAAAAGTTTCAGCTATCACTCGGATGCCTTCCCCGTCATCCATCAAGGAGGTGCAAGCATTGAATGGACGTTTGGTGGCAATAAATCGATTTCTGGCTAAACATGCAGAAAGATCTCTACCTTTCATCCAAACTCTGAAAAATTGTCTCAACAAAGCACAGTTCCAATGGACGGACCAAGCAGAGGAGGCCTTCCAGCAGCTAAAACTGTACCTTGCGAAACTCCCCACCCTTACGGCACCAGAAGAAGAAGAGAAGTTAACAGCATATATCGCAGCTGCGGATGCGGCCATTAGCACCGTCCTCATGGTTGAAAGGAAAGGCGTGCAAACTCCTATCTATTATGTCAGCCGGGTGTTAACAGACCCGGAGACAAGGTACTCCCTACTAGAGAAATTAACCCTGGCCTTAGTACATGCTTCCCGAAGATTGCGTCGATACTTCCAAGCCCACCTGGTGGAAATACTCACCAATTTTCCCATCCAGCAAGTGTTAAAAAAACCTGAGTTATCCGGAAGATTAGCCAAATGGGCGGTTGAATTAGGAGCTCTTAGTCTGGAATACAAGCCTCGAACCGCACTAAAAAGGTCATTGCCGATTTCCTTGCGGAAATACCGGAGGGGCGAGAGATGGAGATCACCAATGACCCAGTTATAGCTGAAATACAGATCAAAGCACCTCAATGGTGGTCGTTATACACTGATGGGGCGTCAAGCATGGAAGGGTCCGGGGCCGGGCTTATGTTACTTAGCCCAGAGGGGGTGGAAATCACATATGCGGTAAAATTAAAGTTCAAAAGCACGAACAACGAAGCTGAATATGAAGCCTTGTTAGCCGGATTGCGATTAGCGGCGACCATGAAAGCCCAGCACATCCGGGCACACGTGGACTCACTCTTAGTGGCTAACCAAGTGAATAAGTTTTACGAAGCCAAGGGGAAGATGATGATCGAATACTTAAAAAAAAACTAAAGACATGATGTTGCAATTTCAAGAGTGTAGCATAAAGCATATTCCTCGAAGTCAAAACCGGAAAGCAGATGCTTTAAGTAAATTGGCGTCGGTCCAGTTCGCTCACTTGGCAAAAGAAATACGAGTACAAACATTGGATAAGCCCTCCGTTCGCACAGAAGAAATTAGTCACATTGAGGACGTTGGTTGGACATGGATGACACCCTTGGTGGCATATTTGAAGGAAGGAACTTTGCCAGAAAATAGAGCAGAAGAGTTAAAATTGTGAACAAAGGCCTTACAGTATCAGCTAGTAGACGACCGGCTCTATAGAAGAACTTTCCTAGGGCCTTTGTTAAGATGTGTTGGTCAAAAGGAAGCTGAACTATTGGTCAAAGAGATGCATGAAGGTTCATGTGGAATGCATGCCGGCCCACGGATGATGGTGGCCAAGCTAATGAACATAGGATATTACTGGCCGGGAATGCATGTCACAGCAGTACAAACCTTGCAGAAATGTTTTAGCTGTCAAAAGCACGCGCCTAAAACATTGAAGCCTAAGAACGATCTCATACCAGTGACTGGAGCATGGCCTTTCCAAAAGTGGGGAATAGACATTGTCGGAAAATTCCCGGAAGCACCCGGACGCGTCAAATTCTTAATCGTCGCTGTGGATTACTTCACCAAATGGGTGGAAGCTAAGGCAGTCGCAACAATTACTACCACCCAGATCAAAAAATTTGTGTGGGATTATATAATATGCCGTTTTGGCCTCCCTCTATACCTGGTGAGTGACAATGGAACACAGTTCGAATCATTAGCCGGATGGTGTGAAGAAATGGGAATCCGGCAAGTTTTCACGTCCGTTGCTCACCCGCAGGGAAACGGTCAGGTAGAGCGAATCAACCAGAGCATGCTGAAGGGCATAAAAACTAGGCTCACAACCAAAGGGAGTTCTTGGGTTGAAGAGATACCTAGTGTATTATGGGCTCATCGCACCACCCCGAAAACAAGCAACGGTGAGACTCCTTTCAGTTTAACTTATGGCCACGAAGCAGTAATCCCAGTCGAAATGGGCATGCCAACGATGCGTATTGCTACAACAAATGGTCGGGATAATGATCGAGAATTAAGACTGAACTTGGATCTTTTGGAAGAAAGAAGAGAGCAAGCACTCATCCAAGAAGCTAAGTACAAGCAAGTTCTGACCAAGTACTACAACAAGAATGTTGCACGTCACCAGTTCCGCCCAGGTGAACACGTTTTTAGAAACAATGAAGCCAGCAGGGCTGAACCCGGAAGAAAGTTGGGGCCTAACTGGGAAGGGCCTTACCAGATTAAAGAATCCCTTGGAAAGGGGGCACACTCCTTAACCAGATTGGATGGAACTAACATGCCCAGGACTTGGAATGTAGCCCAACTCAGGAAATGTTACATGTAATCCTTATGGCTGTGTTCATGGTTTTCCAAGAAACAAAAAAGAAGAGCATGTTTTCAAAGACATAAACAGAATCCCCGTTTTTATAATCAAACTAGCATTTTTAAGACCGGATCAATGTATCCGGCACCATAAAAGACCGGACCACGTGTCCGGCACCAAGAAGATTGGATTTTAATCCAACATTAAAAAAAGACCGGATCAATGTATCCGGCACCATAAAAGACCGGACCACGTGTCCGGCACCAAGAAGATTGGATTTTAATCCAACATTAAAAAAGACCGGATCAATGTATCCGGCACCATAAAAGACCGTACCACGTGTCCGGCACCAAGAAGATTGGATTTTAATCCAACATTAAAAAAAGACCGGATCAATGTATCCGGCACCATAAAAGACCGGACCACGTGTCCGGCACCAAGAAGATTGGATTTTAATCCAACATTAAAAAAGACCGGATCAATGTATCCGGCACTATAAAAGACCGGATCAATGCATCCGGCACCAAGAAGATTGGATTTTAATCCAACACTAAAAAAGACCGGATCAATGTATCCGGCACTATAAAAGACCAGATCAATGTATCTGGAACCAAGAAGATTGGGTTTTAATCCAACATTAAAAAAGACCGGATCAATGTATTCGGCACTATAAAAGACCGGATCAATGCATTCGGCACCAAGAAGATTGGATTTTAATCCAACATTAAAAAAGACCGGATCAATGTATCCGGCACCATAAAAGACCGGACCACGTGTCCGGCACCAAGAAGATTGGGTTTTAATCCAACATTAAAAAAGACCGGATCAATGTATCCGGCACTATAAAAGACCGGATCAATGCATCCGGCACCAAGAAGATTGGATTTTAATCCAACATTAAAAAAGACCGGATCAATGTATCCGGCACCAAGAAGACTGGATTTTAATCCAACATTAAAAAAGACCGGATCAATGTATCCGGCACTATAAAAGACCGGATCAATGCATCCGGCACCAAGAAGATTTGATTTTAATCCAACATTAAAAAAGACCGGATCAATGTATCCAGCACTATAAAAGACCGGATCAATGCATCCGGCACCAAGAAGATTGGATTTTAATCCAACACTAAAAAAGACCGGATCAATGTATCTGGCACTATAAAAGACCGGATCAATGTATCTGGCACCAAGAAGATTGGGTTTTAATCCAACATTAAAAAAGACCGGATCAATGTATCCGGCACTATAAAAGACCGGATCAATGCATCCGGCATCAAGAAGATTGGATTTTAATCCAACATTAAAAAAGACCGGATCAATGTATCCGGCACTATAAAAGACCGGATCAATGCATCCGGCACCAAGAAGATTGGATTTTAATCCAACATTAAAAAAGACCGGATCAATGTATCCGGCACCAAGAAGACTGGATTTTAATCCAACATTAAAAAAGACCGGATCAATGTATCCGGCACTATAAAAGACCGGATCAATGCATCCGGCACCAAGAAGATTGGATTTTAATCCAACATTAAAAAAAGCCCGGATCAATGTATCCAGCACCATAAAAATTGGATTTTAATCCAACATTAAAAAAGACCGGATCAATGTATCCGGCACCATAAAGATTGGATTTTAATTCAACATTAAAAAAAAGACCGGATCAATGTATCCGACACCATAAAAGACTCAGCCACGTGTCCAGCACTATGAAAAGATCGGATTTGCAAATATTTAAGGATAAAGCAAAAGCATAACACAAAAAGGGGATAATCATACTACATTATAAGGCGGAGCACAGTACAAAGAAAACGCAAGGAATAAGACCGGACCCCGTGTCCGATACAAAACCAGATCAAGACAGTCAGCATGATAACAAAGCTTGTACAAATTGCAAATATTCTTAAAAGCACAAATGAAAAACATAAAAAGGATATTTGCATTCAAAGGTAAATAAGTAAGTACATAAACAAGATTACAATATCAAAAAGTAAGAGGGCACACAGGCTCCCAAAAAAAAAGATAAATAAAAATACAAGGGTCAGTCTTCAATAGTAAGAACATCCCTGATCTCCCTAAGATCTGGTTGATTAGCCAAAGAGGCAAGAGTACCTACTACGGGGAACTCCATAGTATCAAAGGCATCTTGCCTCTGAGTAAGTATGTTTCGAGCTTCCGGGCTCCAGCCAGGGAGGCTCTCCAAAGACAAATCAGTTTTCCCTGCTTGAAACCCATCGGCTAGCCCATCATGATAACCCGCCGCTTCCGCAGCTGCGTTCAAACCAACTACCCCATCAATAAACTCGTCACTGCCCCTGACTGCCTCCACCACCCTGGAAAATCCTTTCGCCACCAACCACTTCCTATCCTCCTTCAGCAAAGCTAACTCTTTAACCATTTTAGCCTTCTCCACCTCAAAACCCTCCCTCTCCTTCTCAAAAGATACAACCTTTCCCTCCAGAACATCCAACCTTTCCTTGGACACCTTCAACTCCTCATCCTTCTCCGCCACCTGAAATGCCAGCTCCTCGGAACGTGCCTTTGCTTTCCGGATCATTTGGGCACGTTTCTCAAGCTCTTTATTTGTCCGCGAGCAGGCCTCAGTAAACTCTGCCCGGGCTTTTGAGTGAGCGGCATCCCTCTCTTTCAATTGCCAATCCAGTTTTTTCACCTCTTGGGTGAGCGTCAACACCTTACCCGCATCTTCATTTTTCTGAGCCAAAGCTTTTCTCAGATGAGCAACTTCCCTGCGACCCTCATCCCATTGCTGACATATCTCAGGCATAACCGCCATACTCTCAACCCAGCTCAAAGCAGCTCTATCGGACAACACTTCCGGGGAACAGGTTGAGTGGCGTAGTCGCTCAGCTGGGGGAAAAGCCTGCAACAAGAACGTCCGGCACAAGTGGGGATCTGTCAAACAGTCACCCTACAAAATATTCCAGTTAGGAACATGTTTGGATTTAGAATCTTCCTGAGTCCAAGGCTCAGATTGGGTGGGCATCCTAAAATCGGATTAGCTCGTGTGCACACAAGAAGATCTGGGGGAATGAACCTCCCCAGTTCCCGCCGGTGTCTTCTCCTTCTCCTTCCCTTTATCCCGGGAAGGGATTTGAGTCCCCGTCGGCATGCTCTTGGGAACAGGGGAAAGTTTGACATTAGGGACAGAAGATTGAAGATTAGGACCTTCCGGCGTTTTAACAGCAGTTTTGATGACTGGGCAAGTTGGTGCAACCCCTTCACCAGTTTTTAAGCCTAAAAAGCATCGGAAAGGAGAATATCAGGAAAAATATTCTTTACACTTAACAAAGAAAAACAGAATGGATACACACCTTCGGGACTCGCTCCCGGGGCCTTCTTTCCAGCAGCATAAGCCTCGGTCAGCTTTCGCCTTTTCTTCTGGGGCGAAAGTACTTTCTCTTCGGAAGCACTCCCGGAAGCTTTTTTCCTTACTATAACCTCTTCAGGTTCATCTTCTTGACTTTCTGAAACAATGCATCAACTTAAAACAAAGAGCAGGAGAGAAAGGAAGGAGACAACCAAACATTCATTGCATATCAACTAACCAGTTACTAGAACCTCTTCAGCCTCTTGCAGACTAGCACGGGGAAAAAAGAAACGTTCATGAAAAACTTCAAGAACATTCCTTTCACCTGGTCCCACACTCAAATGTGTCTGGGTAAGATTTTTAAAGGAATCCGGAAAAAGTACATCATAATAACTAGCAACTGCTGCAAGAGAAATAGGGAAAACACGGTAAATATAAACATAATATATACAGGAAAGAAAGCGTCATCTATCGAGGAGAAATGTGAGACAACATACACTTACGTTCTTTTCCCACAGAGTAAATCGGGACACGATCAAGCCTTCCCCAGTTCTGGCTCATGCCGACACCGACAAGGGCATGTTCCGGAATCTCCTGAATATCGGCTGGACGGGAAGTCAATAGAGAGAAAACAGGAGTTTTCTTAAAAGCATCCAGATTGGGGGGAATGTCCACCACAGCCAGACGAAGTGACCGGATCTGCATGCTGGCGGGAACCATCCGGGCACTTATATAGAAAAACTTCTCTTTCCAACCCCGGAATCCCTGAGGGGTCTCTTTGGCATGAGGAATCACCCCGGGGCGTTTAGAAAAGGAAAACCAGCTGTCTTTCAAATATAGCTTGTAAAAATGATGAAAAGTGGCGACGGAAGGGTCCTGTTTCAAGGCGATACAGCAGAACTCAAAATGCCTAATACGGCACATACTAAGAGGGTGAACTTGGGAGATGTGAATTTTGTAGAACTGGAGCAGATCGATAACAAAAGAGGTGACCGGAACTCTGAAATTAACCTCAGAGAAAAAGTCAGCATATAGGGTAATATTGCCAGGAGGAGGTTTGGCCGCCGTGCCTCCTCGAGAAGGGTACTCGGGTTCCAAATCATTAGGAACTCCATATGAAGCTTTCAGCCTCTCGAAGCGCTCCACGCTCCAATTTATGGGAATCAAAGCTACGTCGGCGTTATCACCCATTCGTCGAAAAAATTAACAAGATCGGAAGGAATTAAAGAAGCAAGGTTTCAGGAGAAATCAAAAAGGCAAAGTAGAAGACGAGTAAAAAGGCAACAATGCTTTATCCCCCTTTTTATAGACAAGAAGAGAAGACAAACGGTCAGATAGCGGCGCCCTAGGAAGGATTATGGGACTGATGGATGGGACGTACGGAAGGTTTGAAAGAAGCATTGCCCGCACGTGTCAAGTTTCTTCATTTCCTAAAAAAAAAAATTTAGTCAACTTAATTTTTTGAAGAAACAAAATCAAATTGACTAGGGGGACTTGACGACGTATGATGAAATGATCATACATAAGGGGCCTAAAAGAAAGAAATCTAACTTCTTAACCACCACGAGGGCCCACAAGAAGAGAGAACCAATAAGAAAAGGGCTGTCACTATCATACGGTTAGAGGAAAGAGAATGTAAAAATCCTATAAATAGAAGGTGATCTCATAGATGAAAGGGATCCAGGGCTTGTACTTGATTGAATTCGAGAATTATTATCAAAGTGGATCTTTTACGTCTCTTCAGGTATCATGGATTGTAAGCAAGTAGCCTATTAAACCGAGTCAGGGTTTGCTACTTGTAATCAAGTTTTTTGTGAAATTTTCTTGGTTATTAATAAACGTGTTTGGAAGTTAGCCAAATAACGTGTGTTATATCGATTCGGGACTTGAGATTGTAGCCCAATGCTAAACAATTTTTTTTACTCACGAATACATGTATACACTCTCTACTATAAACCTACTCTACTCCTAAAATTATCACACCTGTAGTAAGCATGATTTCACAACCATTTCGATAGAAAGTATATCAATTTACTATCAGGATGTCCCCAAGGGATAATATATGAAACAATTTAAAATTGGAATTACAATTACAATTCAAGAAAGAAAGATTATTATTATTATTATTATTATAATTTTTTTTTTTGAAATAAAGAAAATTAACAGGAAATGATGAAGAACGAGGTGAATGATGATTGAGAGTTCGTGCTCATCATGGGTTCCTTGAAAAAAGTTACAAGTTTTCCAAATAAGCTCGTCTGTTTCTCATGATACAACAGCTAAAACAGTATATATGCCATAAGCTCGTCTGTTTCTCATGATCCAACAGCTAAAACGGTATATATGCCGGAGCAAGAAAGATAGCTTTGTGTGTTTGTATTTGTTATGAGTTTTGATGTGTTTTCAACTAAGCTAGCACGTTAGTTTTATATTCGAAACAAAAAATTGAAGGAACCTTTATCTGTTTTGAAGTATGTTAAACAGTCAGAATTATGGCATTCTTTCCTTTGAATTAGAACAGTCGAATTTACTTCTTCAATGTGGTGATTTATTGAACTTTGAGGTAACAAATGCGATGAACTTCAAAAATCCTAAATGCGTCGTTTCTTCATAAAACTTCATAAACAGCAGTTCAAATCAGTGTACTTGTTGTTTTGTGGATCAACAAAATGTTTAAAAGAAACCACAAACAAACAAATATCTACAACACACAAGTCAAAACACTACCTCTCTTCTGGTTCAAATTATGTAGCTACTTTTTAACTGTCAGAATCTCGGGTCCTCTTTTTTGATCTGGTTTTGGGTCTTGAAGCCTCGCTGGGAGGTTTTGAGTCAGTGACGGGTGAGCTGCTTGCCCTTTGACTGTTCTTCAGGTTTGACTTCTCAGACAAGTCTTTTGTGTTTGACTTTTCAGAAGTCTTCTTTTCTGACTTGGAAGCCTTAGGCGTCGCTGGTTCTGTAGGGTCTAGGTTCGATGTTGGGGGCTTTTCGTAATATATGGCTGCATCAAGGGCGTATATTCGCAGAGCAAGGGCCGAGATGTTAGAAATTTTAGCTGCTGTTGCAGGTGATGACCAAAACCACCATTCTTTTCTAATGTATTCAGTTTTAATCATGTCCTCTAAAATAATCATTGCTTGTACCATCTGAAACATATACTCAAATATTAGACTTCACAATTGAGGTGGCAAAATAGGCGGTTCGGATAGTTGGGTAGCGGGTCAAATGACCAGGCTGACCCACCGACACCCTTTTGGTCATTATTCTAAATAATCAATGTATCGAATAGGGTTAAATAAAACCATACAGAATGTCATAAGCAATTCAATATTTATTTAAATAAAACAAATTAGATGACATTTGACCCGTTGGCCCATTCAAACTGTATTGTTAAAAAAGAATTAAATAAAACGCTTTAGATAGCTTTTTACCGGTTTAACCCGATTGACCCATTTAATTTCTGGTTACATTTTGAATATTTAACCCATTTGCCACCTTTACTTCACAACATCACAAGAACGAACGGTTTTTGCAAAGTATGACGTTCTTTAGTTTATCAGATAGTCAATTTTTACCTAAATCATGTAAGATTATAACTTTCATGGTAAATTACCTCATAAATTGATTGTGCTGATTTGACAAAGGCCCGCCAAGCACGTAACCGATCCAAGCCTCCACGTGAAGGTCTAAAAGCTTCTTTTGGAAGTGCGGTTTCCATATCAAATAAACTGATTTTAAGATACCGAAGGATTTCTACAACCCGTCCCGTTAGTGGCTTCAAAGAGGATTGGCAAATACGCACTGAAGTTCGGGTTTTTAATGATGATTTTCCACCTATACTCTTAGGTTTCAATCTTTCAACCTTAGATGGTGTCTCATTTGTGCCTTGTTTTTCTGATAGCTGAAAGTCAGTAGACCCATCATGGGAATTAAACCATACAAACGATGGAATGCCGTTTGACCTGATAAGCCCGATATCTTTGACTTCTTCCTTAAGAGAGCCGCGAGTGCAAAACTTAGACCGTATCTCCTCAAATACAAACTGTGAATTGGATTCAGGTTCATCATGATGATCGGTTAGAGCCGTATGTTTGACCAAAGAAACTTTTTTACATTTGGAGGGTGGTTCAGTTTCTTGATGATTTCCACATTTTCCATCATTATGACCTTCTAGCTCCTCGTTAGTTAAATATGTCAAATGACATGAAGAACAATGGTGTCGAATGGACCCCACTAACTCCAAACAATCGCACCGGTACCAGTTCCCCTTATTGACCACTTTACCCTTGCGAACATGCTTTTTCAAGGAATAACCAAACTTCTTTTCCAGTGCTGCCCTTGCCTTGGTGTCATAAGCTGATGAAGTAGAGCAATTACCTTGAACGGTCTGGGGGGTATTATCACCATTTACTCTATTTGATTGCCAGTGAGTTATGGTCTCTTTTAAATCTCTCTCTCTTGCATCATCAACTCTTAACCACCCGATGAGTTCTTGAATTTCAGAATCGGATTCATAGCAAGTCCATACAGAGTCATCAGATGTGTACATTTCAGGCATTTCACAAGCTTTTGTTCTACTATGTGGGCCTGACACAAGGACCCGTTCCGGGCTGCTAACGGCCCAATAAAGCCTTCCAACTAAATCCCGGCCCAAATACTCTCTTCGAATAACGGGCTTGTCTATTTTCGACTCCAAAGTCGTGATCTTTTCCTGTAAAGAAGAAATTATATTCTTGACTTCTGATAAAGATTCTTCATCTTGGTCCACGTGTCTATTTTCATCATTTTCTTCATTTTGTATTTGACTTTGACCATCACTAGATTTTGAAAAGGACAAATACTCTTCTTCCTGAGATTTATCTTCAGGTTCTTTCGTTAAATTTGAAGCCAAAACTTCCTCCTTTTTATTTTGACTTTTCAATTCTTTATAAAGCTTGCGCAACTTCTTTTCCAGATCACCGGAATCAGGACACAGGTTGTTTCTAACAACCCCAGAATTGAGAACTTCGTCGCATAAAATTTTGAAAAGAAAAACTCTCTGTAAAACAAGAAAAAAGGTATAAACTTTATACATATGATCATCAAAGGCACAATAACTTAAAGCTTAAGAGAAATTAAATTGCTGGGATAAGTATCATGTTCTTCTTTAGGCTCAATAAATTATCAAAATTATTATGCGCGCACACACACACACTCTCACATTACCAAAATAGCTACAATTCGATTTCTTGATGTCAAATATGATTATTATACTTAAAAATTAGAAAAAAGAAAGTAGATTACTGTTTTAATAGTATATTCAGAAAACAGACCTCTTCAATGCCTAATTCCCAATACTCCATTAACTCCATCGTATCTGCTAATGGGGCCAATTTCTCCAAAAGATTTCTTGTGAATTCTTTTTGAAACTTCTTCTTGCCACGTAAGCGAGACAGTGCCCGGGTCCCGCAGCGGTCATCTTTTGATATAGGCTGACTGGACATACAAGAAGGGCAATACCAATTGCCATCTGGAATTCTTGCAAGTGGTGGATCTAAACAATACGTATGGTACTCAGAATCACATTTATCACATAATAAAACACTATCATCATCTTTATCCATCCCACATACTTTGCACACCCCATCCTCCCATGGTGCAGAGGGAAGTGGGCCCTCGATTATCTCAATAACAAGAGAATTTAACTCTTTTTTCCCTTCTTCGGTTGATGAATCAAAGCTATTACCACTACATGTAATTCTGCTCACGAGGTTAAGTACCTAAGTAAATTGGCCCCACAAAAATGAAAATGTTAATTGGACAAAATCCAGTAGAAGTAATGGCATCAATGCAAAAAAAAAGGGTAAATCATCTGACCAACTTAGTATAAGTCACTCACCAATTTGATAAACGAGCAATCAACCAATGGACAAATATTTTTGTGAAAATTGTATAAGAACATTTTGATGCCGAATTGCTTTTAGATGTGGCAAACTCGACCCATTTGTTTTATGAATGGGACAACTCTGGTGACGCAGATCAAACAGGCAAAATAAAAAGAGCAGATAAAAGGGAAATGGTCAATGGGTCAAGATTTGTCCAACTTGAATTTTTCACACATAAAACCACCTAAATCATTTTATTAAATATAAGTTGGACAAAAAGTATTCCAGGTCGATCCAACCTGTACTAAAAGGTGCCCGCTTTAAGCAGAGCCCGTTTTGACCCATTAACCAACTCATCCAACCAGCCAATTTTGCCACTTATATTTGTCATGTTAGAATGTTTACAAGTATTGTCTCACACATAAAAAGTTTAACAGCACTTATTGAAATATATTTGTTTTTTTTTTGGTAATTAATAAGAGATTGGGCCAAGAGAAATCAACTAACCTCTTCTTCATATAATTCTTCAAATTTCTTTGAAAGTGTTTCAACCAACTCAATGTGCTCAGGGCTATCACGATAGGCTATTCTTAAATTCTGCCAAAGCTGACAAAAAATCATACATGTCAGACGGTGAACCCGTTAAATGTTTGTAAATTTGTACAAAAATGACGCAATACCTCTCGAACATCCTCAATGAATGATTCATGTGAAGTAACATAAAACCCTGCAGCTAATCTAAGATCAATTGTCCTAAAATCCAATGGACGGGACACCATAGCAGGATATCCAAGTACTCCCGTATCATCAGGATCATTTGGCTTCAAAACAGTTTTTGCCAAAAGATTAAAAAAGACCCGATCTTCATCTGCAGCAGCCACAGATCTTAACATCACATGACACCGTTTCATAACAGCATCAGATAATGTTCTTACACCACTTTTTTCTTTTTCCTTTTCTTTTTCTTTTTTCTCGGTGGGCTTCTGTTGAGGAATATCAACCCTCACCTTCTCGAGAACTGAAATAACAGCTCTCTGTTTTTTGATTTGAATGAATTAATTGTAGAGTAAGTACTAAAATAGACATCAACAAATTTAAAAGTACATGGCAATCTGCACGAAAAAGAAACAAAGTACTTTTCTTTTTATTTCAATTTTAACAACAGACTTCCAATCTTTTACCAATTTTAGTATTCAATGTCATTTTAACTTACTTTACATATAAACTACTGATGCTGCACTGATTGGTGCCACAACAGATGCCACATGCAAAAAATGCTTATATGAAGAATATTAAAAAAAATTACTTACATGTTAAAAAAATGGTCCTTTTTAAATAAGTATTTAAAATAGTTATTAAATGGTCCATTCAAATGTCACGTGGCATATACACTAAAATGATAAACACAATGCCACACCAGCAATTTTTAGAAACAAGCCAAAAATGACCTGCTAGTGGTTCAACAAGTGCTTTGTTGCTACAATCGGTAACAAAATGTAACTTGGTAGCTAAAACTGGTAATAAATTGTAAGTTGGTTACTACTTTGTGCATAATTGAAGTGGAAAAAGTGGAAAATTGGTTTCTATGTCATGCAGTTTGCCTAAAACTAATAAAATAAAGCACCTTCGTGGGTCCTGATGCGTTTCCCTTGTAAACTTCTTTGCTAATGGAGTGCTCGAGCATCTCTTTGGCCCATTCGGGTGGATTTTTGTTCAAAGAATCATAAATGCATCTTCTAATTCTCGCTCCCACATTAGTCGGTAGCTTTCTTACTGGTTCAAGAGCCTGGGCCCACTCAGGTGAGTCATCATCAATTACATTCGTCTCTTTTGCAGAGTCTCCGGTGTCGATTTCCTTCTGATCTATGATAATGTTGGCAGCTTTACTGTTCAAAGAAGAAAAGATTTTCTTGGATGCTTCTGCTAAAACCTGAGAATAACAAAAATTACAAAATATTTAACTGGTAAAATTTGATGACGAAAAAAAAAAATCAAAAGATGCCAACTTAAGAAATCATGATTCTGAGCATTTAGAACAACATGGTCTACAAAACGAAAATGGGTCAGTTTGGGTTATATATTATTAATTAATGCTAATGGTAAAGTCAAACATTAGCTAAAAAGAGAACGGATCAAGCAGGTTAAAGGCCATGCATAGCATACTCAAGTTGTTACAACCTCCAAAATAGTTTTTTTCCAAAAAACAGAAATCTATATGTATACGTATAACAGTTTTAGTAATCATATATTATATTCATATCAGGTCAAATTTTAGAGAGAAAAAGAACTATGGACACTTTTTTGTGCAGAAAAGTCCCTAAGCCTTTCTTTTTGCACAATTAATTACCTTAACTTGATAAAATTCAACGAAAAGGTCTTTTTTGCATGAATAATTACTTTAACTTGTTAAAATTTAACGTCTTTTACTGCATGATATAATCCCCTAAGTTGATAAAAGGGCCCGTTCCTTTAAATTTTAACAAGTTAAAGGATCATACAAAGGAATTGGACTTGTTTGCACAAAAAGTAGAACTCAAAAGAGGAGACCAATAATGTGATCTTGGGTCAAACCAGCCCAACAAGTTTTGACCTGATAGTCTGTTACCAGTAAACATGGATCAAGCTCACCATGGCATCAGCCTCCATTGCAGCCACTCCTGTAAGCGAACCACAAAGTGTGCCACCATCACCGTACAAACAATAGAACACCTTACCGCACTCACGGGTCATGACCTCTGAAGATTCAAGGTTACCATCAACAGACAATGCAACCAAAATATACCTTCGGGCTACTTCAGGCCAGGTGAATTCATTCACAGGAAACATATCAAGATTTATCTTTTTGCCACCAATCACAACCTCCGCGTCTTTTTTCCTACCTTTTCTTGACTTTGACTCCACCCCACCAAACGGGTCAAATATGTCCTTGACTTTTGCCAACACATCTTCTATTAGCACCTTCAGAAGCACCATGTGAAATTTCGCCAGCTCAACACCTGCGCATTTGCTAGCTGCAGCTGCTCGAGAAGCATCTCGTTCATATTCTTCAACAGAATCTTCACCAACATTGGAGGTGACATCATTGGGTTGGGTCTTTTCGCATGTTTTCCAGATCGGATTTTTCAGAAAATCAATTGAAGATCTTTTAGTTGGCTTCAAATCATCAACCCATGGATTCATCAGTTCATTCTCCATCACTTGTCTAGAGATTGGTGCATCTAACCCTAGAACATTATAAAAGCGCAAGCAGATTTCATACGCCTACACAAAATAAAAATGGGAATTTCAGGCATAATATTACAAATTCGTATATTACTATCACAACTGAAAAACTAAGGGTAACGGGTCAAAACGATCAATTTCTTATGCGAGCCAGAACAGGTTGGTTAGATTAACCCACCATCACTTTTGCTAATTTTTTAAATAAAAAATGTTTTATGATTACCAAAACTCCACTATTAAGATAATAATGTATCTTTGAAAAATAAAATCATTTTGGATATCGTAAGCATTTGACTATACTTTGGGGCCATTTCATTTCTAGCCAACTTCAAAACTATTTTACTCACTTGACCCATCGAAGAAAAATATAACCCAACCCGACTTGCTTCAGCAAATAGATCAAAGTTGTCACCTCTACAAGAAACTATTACCAGAATAATGTCATTTTTAGCCATGTTCGAGAAAAATAAAACCCATACCGACACGTTTTGGTAAACTGGTTGGAATTGTCACCTCTAAAAGAGCTATACCTGAATAACATCACCAATCAAATGAGGAGGAAGGTTTGAAGTGACTTTGTTGCCAGGTGGACTTGGTCTCTTGTTTGTTTGCCTAAGGCTATTAGACACCGCCTCATTTTGTAAACTGTCTTTACTTATGGCCATAAAGAACCCACTTCCAACAGTTTGGGAGCTCAAATTGTGACTTCGTGCAGTCAAACATTTGTATTTAGAACATGTGATAATCCTAGGAAGCTGTTCTATGAGTTCTTGTACAAACTCTGCATCTAAACCACATCTGTCAAGTTCTAACCATTTTCTCAACACTTCACAAGAAGCTTCAAGCTCCTTAACTGTCAGTATTTTATCTGGGATGCTGTTCACCGGGCCGGTTAAATAACAAAACTTCCCTAATGAATCAAAACCATCTGATACATCAAGATATTGTTCATTGACACGATGATTGCAACAAAAAGTCAACACCTTTTTATTGCTATATGATTCATGGCATCTATGTAGTAGAGTTTCAACGGCTTTTTTCCAAGCAGATGAGGAAGATATGTCCTCAATTGAAAATTCACCGATCAAATCATGATTGCCGGTGGAAATTTCAGGTTTATCAATATTAGTGCTGGGGTCTGCAGACAAACAACTTGTTATCTTATCATTATCTAGGTGTGGTGGTGGACTCTGTTCTGTAAACATCATGTGAATGTTTGTATCATCATCATCATCATAATCCCCTTGAATTTGTTCACATTTTGTCATGCAGAGGACTTTTGAAGCATATGGAATCGACTGATTGGTGCATGGGTACCTATGTACTCTGAAAATAGGTCCCGAATCACCACCATCTAAGACATCATAGACAAAAATAGACCCTGTAAATTTGTCATGCCAGATAGACTGATAACCAACAGGCCAGATTTGAGAGGTGTTGTGGAATGAAACCCGCGGGTCAATTTTCCCAACTGATATAACAAAGAAGTCTTCAAACTGAACTGGAAAACCATCGTTAAACGATTTTGACCTGTTTGAAAAAGAGTCAACTTCTATTGAATTTCTGCCATTGCGCAACATATTCTTATGCTCTCGGAGGTTATTGGCTCTCTTGTCCTTTTTTCTTTTAGAAGAATGTGATCCCTTCTGCAGTAAAACGACACCATTACCCTTATCTTCTGTTTCAAACGAATTATATGTGGATTTCAAACCAAGATGATGAGCAACTTGTGACATTGAATCAAATCTAGCTCCATCCGGAGCGAAGTAAATTGCAGAAGTTCTGCAACAACTTTCAGAATATTCAAATTTAACACGCCAACCATCTCCTAGAACGCCTTGTTTTTCAGATATGTAATCTTTAAGTGCCTGCAAATAGACCAAATGGCCCTTTCGTGTTGCGGTTTCAAGATTTATGTGTGCAAACCGAGGCATACTGCAAGCAGTATTTTGAGATTGAGATCCAGTCGCTATGAACCTCATATCTGGATGAGCCATTGGAGAACTTAAAGCAAATCCAAGAAAAGGGTTGCACATCAAATCCTGCATTCTATAAACCAAAAGACATCAAAATCAGTTTCAGGAGTATTAGAAACGCAAGATCAAAACATGAACTTCAATGATATGATAACCATAGCTTGAATCATCCGATGACGCAACACAAAGTCTTTTCTTTTCTTTTTTGGAAATATTGAGGATCGAATGTAACGACGGTGTAATATGTTTAAATGGTTGTTAAAGACAAAAAAATATTGGAAGCTTGTGATCCTGCTGTTCAACTTCCATTTCTGGAATAATCTTTAGGGGTATGAAAAAACTGTTTTGCTTCAAACCCTAGTAAGTTACATCCAAAAACAAAAGATCTGATTGTGATGAGATTAAATCTAGATCTATGAAAATGGTAACAATCATTCACACAGTAAACCTCAATTATGGAAGAACACATGTATCCATAAAGTGATAATACATCTTCAATTATGCAAACAATATTCATGTATAAAACTTTAGATAAACATAGGGGGAAGAGAGCCTACTTAGTAAAGCTGGTGGATGCTAACACTAGCTCTGAATTTACCAAATAACCCTCGTCGGCTTCTCGCGGCGGAGAGGCGTTCATGTCGAAAAGCCCTCCGGCAGCTCGGCGCAACCTCTTCCCACTGCGGCATTCTATCAAACACTCGAAGCACTTCCATCCGCTTTGCTCTTCTCGGACCCCTAAACACGCTACATGAAACCGTCTCCCACAGTCACCACACACAACCATCGCCCCTTCCACCTCACCGCAAGAACCACACCGGCGCTCCGCCGCAAAGCCGCCGACGACGACGACGAATTCGCGAGGGGAAGGGAGAGGGGCTTCGTTGAGATCAATTTCTAACGCCACTGAACGGCCACTGGTCCCAGCTATTGATGAATGCTCCATGGTTGTTCCTTGAAATTAGTTGAAGTCAAATCATGTAATACGAAGGGTTTGAATAGAAGAGAGAGTGAATGTGATTGTAACGCATATGATATGATGAGAGAGATAGAGAAGAAAAAGGTGTTGAAACAAACACGATCCGTGTTGATGTAGAAGAAGAAGAAGAAGAAGACGAAGAAGAAAGCCCTGATTTTGGCTTCGGGTTTTCTTCGAGAATTGCGAAGTTGGGATTTCTTGGTTTCCCGATTGTAAGGTCAAATGTCCAAATCACCCTTTGGGTAAAATTGTCATTTCAACTATGTATCACAAGCGGAAAGCTCAAACAAAATAAAGTTGTATGCATCACGTGATTTGATTAAAATAGTAGGACTACATATTAAAACTCAAAAATAAGTCCAAGTGCGATTTTAGTTTCTGAAGTTTGATGTTTTTAATAGGTTTAGTATACCCTTATCAGTCTAAGTTCATGGCGTTACATTTTTCTTAACGCTTTTAGTCCAATTCATTAACTTTGTTAAGTTTTATCGGTTAAATTCTTGTTAAATTTCCAAAATACCACTCTTCTTCCCCCCCTCCATCACTAGCGGCCGCCACCACCATCGGCTGACCACCACCTGCCATCTTCTGGATCAAACGGGTTTCAAATGCAAAGGAAGATGAAGAGAACAATAGTGTTCGCAATGAAATCATTATAGTGGAAACTAATTTATGTGCATGACAATGTTTGGTAGGATAAATGTATAATGCTCACAAGAAAGATTGAAAAGTGAATCTTTACCCCTTGTTTCGTGAATAACTTTTGAATTAGTCAATTTGAAATTGAACATTTTTTAGACATGCCTAATTTGGTAAGAACCCGTTATAACCCGAGCCAAACTAATCACTTTCTAAAATGGTAGTTTTGACCCAAACATGGCATGTTACAACGTCCGACCCGGCCCGACCTTGTTTTGCAAGGAGTATATAAATATAAAGAAAGATTACATCAACTCTCAATTGATTTCTCTTGAAAATCATAAGCTTTGTCTGTATTTATAAGGGCAAATGCCATAAAAAACCAACATACATTCTGGTTTTTCTCACAAAAGTCACTCAACAAAATTTTGCATATAAAAAACCAACATACTCTCTTTTTTTTCTCACAAAAGTCACTTAACAAATTTTTACGTATAAAAAACCAACATACTTTCTTGTTTTTCTCACAAAAATCTCTCGACAACTATTTATCTAGCAAATGAATCGATAGAAGCAAGGCAAACGATTCATTTGATCTAGCTTCTGTCGGTCGATTTCGTTTGCTTTACTTTTGCGGATTCATTTGCTAAGATAAATAGTTTTCGATGGACTTTTGTGAGAAAAACAAAAAAGTATTTTGGTTTTTTATGTGCAAAAAATTGTTAGGGACTTTTATGAGAAAAAAGAGAGAGTATGTTGGTTTTTTATGTGCAAAATTTTGTTGAGGGACTTTTATGAGAAAAACCAGAAAGTATATTGGTTTTTTATAGCATTTGCCCTATTTATAATTCAAGTACGAAAATTGTAAAAAAAAATGGCTATAAGAAACATGAATAAAAGGGGTAATTCAATACACCATTCAAAGCGTTCATATCAAATACTAAATACTGATTATACTACTAATCAAGATCGAAAAGAAACGATATTTACATTGCATTGTCGTATTCATCCGACTGTTCATCGTTTTACAATACCAATTGCGAAGACTCGCAATCAAATGGTCCAAAACCAACTAACAACCGAACCAATTGCCAAACCAATAAGCAAGAACACCACAAGCACAATCCCAGCCATCTCTGAATGCTGAAGTGGCACGGTTTTAGGAGCCACCATCATCAAACAGCTAGTCAAGTAGCCATTAGTGAGCCCCAACAGACAAGTCATAACGGTTACAGGAATCTCGGTCCTAAGAAACATAGGTCCATGTAAACACGCCAAGCAAACCGGAAAAAACACAAGTCTGGCAAATGATGCACCTATAGCCACCTTAGAATTCTCAACAACATAAAAGGAAGTCACAGTTTTTCCAATCAAGTCAAACACATTGTAACATGTAATAAGGATGATTGGATACCAATCTTTCAAGAGTTGAGAATGAACATCTTCTGTAATATAACCGGGGAAAATGGCCAGTGTCACCACATATAAGATAACGATAGCAAGACCGTACCATTTAACTGTCCCAACAATGTCCCATAACGTTGACTGCCATAGCAAGACCGTACCTTTTTCTTCTTTTTCATCATTTACAGCTTGGATTTTTAAATTATTATAATGTTTGATAACTGGAAGCCTATGAGCAATATTGTGCAAGACAATGCATATGATCATCACGATTATGCTGACTATGAAGTAAAGATTCGCGCTTTTTCTTAGCCCGACTTCATCTTGTGAGTATACTGCTTTGGTAAAGATTCTTAGAACTGAAATCAGAACTCCTGTAGTCAAATATTGTAACATTTGTGAGCGTTATTTAAAGAATGGATGATCAAAGTAAGCAAAATCCAAGAAAAGATAAGCATAATATTTACATTGTGATTCAAGAATTTGGATGCAATTACAATGTGTTCAATAAACACAGCCTTTTCAAAGAGAAAGATCAGCCTATAAAATGCATTCTAAACCACCTTATAATCAAAGATAAACAGATTAACTAAAATCGGGATACCAATTCATAGTTATCAAAGGCGCACAGGCGCAAAAAAGGCGAGGCCCCGAGAAAAAAAAGGCACTTAAAAAAATATTTAAAATATATTATGTATTGAAAAATAATATTATTTTTCAAATAAAACAAAGAAAAGCTATTATATAACATTTAATATCATCTGATTAGTACCAAAATGTTCAAAGTCATCTACCAAAATCATCAAATACCTAGGAAATGAGCTTCAGTAGATATTGCGGAAGCTTTTATAAACGTTTCTCAACCGGTTTTTATGTGTCAGTGGCGGCGGTTTTCATAAAGTAAAGGGCTTTCTGCCTGAGGCGCGCATTAAGGAAGTGAGGCACAATATGGTTGAGAAACCTTTACCTGCCCCTCGCCACAAAAATACGCCTAGGCGCGCGCCTCATGCGCTTTTGACAACTATGTACCACTTTAAACTCGAATTAGGCTCCATACTGAACCAATACAGATGGAGAGAAAGCTTGGAGGGTTCCAAATTTATTTAATAATCAAGTTAATTCACTCAAATAGGCAAGAAACATTTATGTGTTGTTTGATTTCTACAAATTAATTTGTGGGATTAGTGATTCCTACAAATTAAATCCACTAATTTATCTTGTTATCTACCTTGAATCAGTCTAATCCCAATTCACTTGGAATATCAATCAGTGAAACCTAATCAGGTTTTAGATGAAGTAATTACACAATTAATCAAATTAGCAATCACAACATGAGTTAATTCATATCTACCTGAAGCAGCAGTTCCGGCAAGAACAGCCTGCATATACCTCTCCGGCATTTCACCGGCGGCCCCAATAACCCCTCCCTGAACCAACGCATCGCCGATGCCAGACAACCCAACGGCCGCCACAGACACATAAAACCCACCGTAAACCCCTACCTGACCCTTGATATAAGTTGCATCCATCACAGGGACAACAAGCAACGATACAATAAACAAAGCAAGACCGACGTTAATCCTGACGAAGGAATTCGATTTGTGCGAGTAGAACACGATGAAGAAGAGGCATATGAGGGTTATAATCATGTAAACGACGGCAAAGATGCGGTCGACGGAGGCGTCGGGATAGAGATACGAGAAGTAATCGACGGCTGTGATGAATGCGTTCCATGGGATCAAGTAACCCGTGCCGAGAATGAAGTAGATTATGTATGCTAAATGGTATGAGTCTTGGGGGATTTTTGTGTCGGGTTTGAGGAGTGAGGATGATTCCGAGTCGTGAAGAGCGGTGGCGGACGCCGTGGTGCCACCCATGATTGCCGGAGATTTGATTTGTGAGAAGATGGAGATTGGTCGTTTCGTTTGAGTGGAGTAAACAACAACTACTACTGCGAATTGACTACTAGAGTGAGTTACATTACATAACCGGTCCCTTTATTTATGGTTTATTACAAAACACAACAAAAGTATAGCTTGAAAAACAATATTATACAATATGTGTTGGTATTTTAATGAAACAAAATCTAAAGACCTGCAAACATAAATAAAGAAATTTTTTTTTCTACAGAAAAATACTCATAAAGGTTAAAGAACCGATTTCACAACTAAAATCATCCTAAATTATTGACGTCTAGAGAAGATGAATAACGGTACTCGGCTCATTGACGAATCTTTATCGTCGCCCTAAGAAAATGTTTGTGAAAATAGAAAAAGTGAATAAAAAATTGAGTTATTTTTCTTATTTTGTTTGTAGTTTAGAATAGAGGTAACGAATATTTGTCATATTTGTTTTACACTAAGAGCTAAAAAAAGATGTGTGTTAACACATAAATCATCTCTATACTTTATACAAAATATCTTTTTATTTGATTATTTATATATACACACACCCTATTCATTACTCCTTTACTAAAGAGAATCGTAATATACAATACTTTCAATGTATTGGTCGACATGTGTTTTATTTTTCTTTTTTTCTTCAATTTTCGTTTTAACGGTTTTTTTTCCAATTTACGTTTTAACCCTTCTATTATATATAATATAGTCTTACACAGCGATTAACTTTTCGAAGCCAACGGTAGTATATTAATATTGGTGCATGCCACCCAATTTCTGGGTTCCCAAGTAGAGAGTTGGATGTTCAAAATCCGGCACAAGTAACAACAACAGTTTGACGTCCCCATGACAAGGAGCCAGACATCAAAGGGTGTACAATCACTAGGGTTGGTTGTGAGCGACATCTATCTAGATTTAATTACTTGTATATCTTGAACTTGCTTATGATTTGTGCAGACACTATGATCACAACTATTTTATCAAACATATGATCTCACCAACTTTATAATTGACCCGTTTTAGCATGTTTTTCAGGTAATGAAAACTAGAGATATGATGGCTGCTCATGCTAGGATCACGAAGAAGAACTGGTTAATAAAATTTGAAAATCATTTATCTATGTTTATGTATTTGTTTTGATATTTGTTTATTCTAAATGTATGGTTCAATTTTGTCGCTCACTCGTGTTTCCACTTTAGCGAGGGTGTGACAATGCGACACGTGACGTAGCCGCCCAAATAGGCCAATAATGATTAAGAACCGTTGATGTCAAATGTTTTTAGATACTAATTAAACCATCTAATAAAATTAAATTATAAAGAGAATAGAGAAAAAAATATTATAATTTTTTTTATTTCGTTGAGTGTGTCCATCTAACAAGGCCTACATATACATATATAGTGTTTAGTGGTAAATATCAGGCAATCTAGACTCAAAGTAGGAGAAATGAGTTGGTTTGGGTAATTTTTTTTATATTTTGGTTTGAATTGGGTAAAACCATAACACAAAACAGGTTAAATTAGTAACACCTTAAAACAAATTTGGTCAAAATAGGTCACCTAAAAACTATGTAAATTTAGAATGAGTTCAAACGGGTAACAGATTTTGATACTTTTTAACAGATTTTGATACTTTTTTTTCTAAGACCTCTTATTTAAACCCGAGCCACTTTTTTGTTACAACTCAATCTGATCCGAAGCAAACTGATATATTTTTTTTAAAACGACCCGTTTTGATCCAAACTCATTTCAGACATAACCCATCCTGGCCCAAACTCATTATGACATGTTACCCAACCCAACCCACCCGTTTTACAAGGTTTTATAAATTCATTACAAGGATCATGATTAAACAATTTTTTGTTTGATAATGATTAGTCGAAGACATTAACTAAGAACAAGAGTATTACACCAAAGTTATCATCTAACATGGTTTAGATAAAGAAAACGTTTGTATAAATTGATATTGTGACAAAAATACTTATGTTATACACATCAAAATGAAATATTTATACATTTAATAATAGAGGTTATGCAACATAGCTTCAAACAAAAATAATAGAAGCTATAGCTACTTGACATTAACTCTTGAAAAAATCAAGTTAATGTCAAGAAATTAACAAAATATACAAATTACCAAACATCTACAAACTGTTCTTGAAATGAAAAGGGCGTCTAGTAATAGAAGAGGCGTTTTTTTCGTTGAATTCATGTAAAATTCTGATCAACGAACTTGCTTTCTTGCTAGCACGAGCACTGCCTTCGGTGAGTAGGGAATATAAAGGTCCCATTAGAGATGAGTTCGATACTAAAACGCGAACCACGTCCGTCCCACCATTTGTGCACATTGCAAGCAACAATGCCACACAATATTCTCTTGATGCTTTTGATGTCGTTGAACCAACGACATCAAGGATAACGTCAAGTGCACCACAACTTAAAATCAACATCGCTCCATTGGGATTGTCAGCCAAAGTGGCTAAAATGGCTAAAGAATCAGTTACAAGATCTTCGCATTGATGTGAAGATCTCAACTGATTGATTAGTAACGGGACAACCCCGGCTGCAAGCGCTTTCCAATGGTTTTCAGGATACATTAACAACCCTAAAATCGCAACCAATGCATTCTTCTTGCATCGATCAGTACCGTCTAGTACCAACTCCATTAGAACGGGAATCGATCTAGGGATTTTCCCGATGATGTCCCGATACTCGTCCACCGAAGAGAGATAAAACAAAGTGCCCGCCGCATGTTGGTGGGCCTCCATTTTAAACCCGTTTTGTGCCACTTCAAGAATTAGTTCCAAGCCCCCGTTTTCGACGAGTACTTTTTTCGTCTTTGAGTACTTTGAGAGATTCAACAAAGCTGCAATCACGTTTTCTTGGATCTTCGGATTCCTAACGCAGATCAGGTCCAATAAACTTGGAACCACACCGGCTTCAACCAAACAAGCCCGATTAAAAATGCTCGATTTGCTGAGCAACCGAATCTCGTAAGTAGCTTTGTGTTTGGATTCACTTGTGCCAAACACCAAACAATCTGCTAGAAACTCGACCGCCATCTTTATGGCAGCCTCTGCCGCCACACTGCCGCCAACGGTTGTATGAGTAATGTCCTGATTACGGTTGCTACCAACCGCTCCTGCCAATGAAATCCCCTTCTCTAGACAATATTGCTTAATAATGCTTCTTATACACAAGTTTGAAACTAAACTACCACCATTCACCTTCTGTCCTGTTTTCGGACAAGTTAAATTACCCGACCCGAACCATTTCTCGATCGAAGATCGATCGTAGGTGTGTCCGGTTGTTAGAGTCACCGGATCCGACATGATCTCCAAAGAAATTGGACATCGGAAATCATCAACATTAAGTGACTTAATAAATTCATTGCAGCTGCCACCGTCACCCGAAACGGGTGTCTTGTCGCAGTCGACGACGGTGAAAACCGTGCACCGGCTATAAATCATCAGCCCCATTAAACTACAAAGGATATCAAGATCCGATTTCTTGGAAGTGGATCTTTCTGACCCGATTTCAGAATCCAAGAACTTGATTTCTTTGTTGCACTCGCTCCACCTCGAAATGCCCAAATAATCAAGAACCCGTTTCAAAATTTTCGGATCCGGAGCCATTTGGAGCTCCAGTTTATCCAAAACGGATCTAAGATGCTCCAAGATCAGTCCATCTTCGGGTTGGACCACAAGTTTTGAGTTTGAAGCTTGATTCTTCACTAACCCCATCAGTTCTTTCAATTCAATTGAAACATTAACGGAATCTAACGGCAGTACATCTAAAGCCACACTAATGGATCGGAAAATGGCCCGGAATTGATTGTATACCTTTTCGGATCGGACTAGCATCCATACCCGGGCGTCGGGTCTTGTGCAGTCTTCCAACAAGAACCGGAGCTTCTGGAACACGAAGTGGAGCTCCGAGAGCGAGAGAAGCATCGCGCATGACGGAGTCAGATCGTCTAGTCGGATCTCTTCGAGGAAAACAAGAATGTTTCCGACAAGACGAAGCGACTCCCTTGCGGGTCGAGTGTTGGTGTAAAAGGGTTTTGTTTTGTATGAAGATATGGTGTTGGAGATGGTGATTAGAGAAGAAAGAAGGGTCGCCGGAGAAACTGATTCGCATGGACGAATCGCCGGAAAGGTTAAAATCCGGCGAGCGTTTGCATCACGCATGTTGATTGATTCGTTAAAGAAATCTAGAAATGGAAATGAAGGAAAAGTGGGAATTTGGATTGGAATGAAAGGATTTGAAATTTGTTTTGTTTGGGTTTGGATATGTTGGGATGGATGATGTGTGCATTTATAGACCGGTGTCGTTGTAGTTTGTGAGGTGGACACGTGTAGGGAGATAATAGGGTTTATGGATTTTGACTTTCTAGGTCGTAGATCTAGAGTCGTAGACAGGACCACGTGGGATTGCATGGGAGAAGGAAAAAGGAGGCTCCGTCGGTAGTTCGAGGTCTCGATGCAGTTGAAGGGTACGAGATTTAGGTTAGCCGACAAAATGATGTTTTCGTTACGTTTATGGGTATTGGATTTACCCCGGTGACCGGACATAGTATTCGTTAACTGTTCAAAAAAAAATGATGTTTACATAACACTCTATTATGGATCTTCACACGTTTAGTCCTTAGGGTGAAAGGGGTGTAATACCCGGGTACAATCGAGTAAGGGTGAGTAGGCCGGGTAGGAGGGGTACACCGCCCCCTTTAAACTTGAGTTGGCCGAGTAAAGTGACCGGGTTATTTTACTCGGGTGTGGACACTCTCTCTTTAGTGAACCCCACCATTCACCACACACACCTTTTCTATTTAAATGTTTTTTTTTAATGTTGGTGAGTAAATGAGTAAAATGAGTAATTGTTTTCAATGAAATTTGAGTAATTGAGTAAAATGAGTATTTTTGAGTGGCAAGATTTTATTGACAGTTTTAGTAAGTAATGTGTTGGGTGCCCCCTTCACCCTTATGTTTGTTTCATCGTTTGCGATAAGCAATCTGTAGTGCTTTTGCTGAGAATTGATTCACGTCCTCTTATGTCACTGTCACATTAACACATGAGCAATCACTTAACAAAATCGTTAAATTATATAATGGTTTCATGCCCAACATTTAATTTTTAAACATTTAACTAAAATACAAATATTTATTTAAAATAAAGACAACAAAATGCAAATTTATTTAATTAAAAAAATATATATTAAAATACATAAAATCAATCGTCACTTGGACGATTGATCCAAATATGCCCCGCCAAAATCCCCGCGTTGGATTACATGTTTTCTTGTCGCGTATTGTGTTGCGAATTGCTTGTTTATCTTCGGAGCTTAGATGTGCCGGCACCGTTTGCTGGTTATCATCATAGTTTTGGCAAATGACTAGCCCCTTTGTGTTTCACTATCATGTTATGTAAAATTAAGTACGTGTACATAACATTCCTTATTTTTTTTCTTTGGACCACATTCAACACAGATTGTTGTTGATCATAGCCCAATTTTCTAGAACTCCAAATGCACGTTCAATATCATTACCTGTCTATTTTTGTGCTTTTCTTAAAGTTCTATTTTCTCATTGATTGGGCTAGTATATGCTTTGACAAACGTGACGTACTCTGGATATATACCATCGGCAAGATAATACCCTTGATCGTACTGGACATCATTGAGAATGAATGAAAAACCAGGTGCAACACCATCTATGATGTCGTCGAATATAAGAGATCGATCCAAAACTAGGATATCGTTGTTTGCTCCCGCCACAACTTCAAGCATTATGGTTGGGTGTTGATAGTATCCGATGGTGTTGAGCTCTTGGCTTCTTCAGCTATTTTGTACGTGTAACGAATCGCTTCAATCATCACCTCATCCTCTTCCAATGAACCCGAAGACGAAGATGACCAATCCATTTTTAATTGGTTAAGAGAGAATACAAAGTTTTTCATATAGAGAGTATTGATTTATTTTTTGTAAGGGAATAGGTAGTTATTTATAGATTAAAATCAATAATTAATTATGTATGTATATATATGTGTGTGTATGGCCGTTTAACGGCTAGTTTGACCACACACATGAGTCCCTTCTCTCATTAAACACCTCACGCTTGTGCCCCACACCCCGAATCACACCCAGGAGACGTTGTTCTACGCCAATGATTGAGCCAGGTGGCTCACGCCACCACTACGGATGGCCTAATCTTTATTGTTTGTTTATGTAAAGCAAACGTTTTAGGCCCCCTAATTTTAAGGGCCCAAAATGAAGAAACTAAGTCAATCTATATTTAAACGTAAAAATATATGTGGTAATTTATCAACTTTTATGTTTTTAGAGAGAAATTATAATCTGTCAACTTTTGTGTTAACATTATATGTTTTCGCACTCCATAAAATTTCATTTTAGTAACTTTTATATGTTTAGAAAATTTCACAAAAAGCCACAATTTTAATATTCGTTTTAGGCCCCAAAATATGTTGAGCCGCCCATGTCTGTTGTTTTCCCTGTTATTGAATAATATCTTATTCCTAGATTTTCAAATGAATCTTAAGGACGTTGATAATCGTTTTTCATAAAATTTGAAAACCGGTGGGATGTGGTCCATGTGGACAAAACAAGAAGTTCCTTTACAAATGTATCATCTTCAACTTTGGTAACTTTGGTACAAAGGAAAAATTGCTTACACGGTTTGAATTTTCTAAACTGATTTAGAAATATAATCAATTTCAACTGTATTCGAAGGAATAAATGCCATTAAATATTGTCATTATTATACAGTTTTATTTTTATTATCTGGAGGTACCTTTGAAGCATCCCGGGTAGTGCCCAGTTTAATATTTAGTAAATGTATTCATGAATAATTGAATGTGAAATGAATAAATTATTTAATAACTCAAATTTAAATAAATCATATCTGGAATAACTTAAATTGTATTATGTTATTTGCCAGAGGTATCTCTTAAGTCAGAAGCATCGTGGGTATTTTCCCTAACTAATTTTGGGCATATTTTACGACAAATAATTATATCATAAACAAATAATTGACACCAAAGAAATTAACTGAAAGTCGAAAAATAATGTATTTGGGACTTGTTTATTTTTCTTTTAAGTTTGCATGATTAAGCCCATTTTCAGCAGTAGTTATTGGATTTGAAACTTCGAATATAATTAATCAATGTAGATGTGCATTATTGTGGCAATTTTCTTATGATTAATACGTGTAAACGTGTTGAGTTTGTAAAAATGTAACAATTGAATAAACAAGGATGCATACCGTCTGTTCACACAAATAAACAGATCTTTTTTCCACATAACCCAACTATTTAGATCAGTCGGGTCATAACTCACAGTTGGGTCATAGACTCATAGTCGGATCACAATGACTTGGGACAGCATCAATGAAAACTAAACTATTCATTAAATAAGCCGTTTTACTGGTTTACTGATTAGATATGTCTCAAAATAGTTGTTCTACCGGTTCACTCAATCAGACCAACCCAGTTTCAAAAACAGTCTTTTATTCTTATACAGTAGTGTATGAGCCCTTTTCAGTTTTCATTTTTAACCTAGCCTGAAAAGTTTAGGAGTAAGAAGATTATCATCTCGAAGCATAAATTCAAGATTTGCCTGAAAGGGTAACGGGAACTGAATTTAAATATAACACACGTTTCACCTTAACCATCAGTTTCGAAATGTAACATTATAACAAAACCGTCTAAAAAGACATGATGCAAAAACATCCAGATTGAGCTCAGGTCCTCTTGATCTTCGAAAACGTTCCTGTTTCTGAGAAATATGTGCTCTGAGTTCCACTCCCAAGTCTATTAGCATCTGCCTGTGGATCTATCAGATCAATCCCCTGCACAAACAAACATCAGGTTTACCTATATTCATGTCAAAATTATAACTTTACAAATTCAAATCAAGAGAAAAAACTAACCTGCACAGGTGTGAAAGCCAAACTTGAAGTCAGTCCCGATGTAGCCCCACCACTACTATATTGTTTATCCTTGAACCTGGAGATTTAAAATCAAGCATATTCAATAAGAACACAGATAAATCCAACTAAAAGAAAAAAAAGATGACATTTTTAGAATTTAAAAGGCATACTTTTTGGCAACTTTGGCAGCAAGCTTGCTTTGACCAACTGATACACGCAACCTCCCGTTTCCAGCTTGACCAAGCATACCATATCCTTCTCCTAATCCGTCCCCTATAATCAAGTTTATTTTTACAGAAGAACTATTATTAGAAATGATACGAATTTAACGAGCATAAGAGTAGATTAATACTTAAAACACTACATATTAAACACAACATGCAACAAGGAAACATGAGCCAAAAGTGGTTTACATTTCCATGTGGTTAAAGCATTTACTTACCCAAGGAGCTTTCTTCAGGCACTCCAAACTGCATTCTGTTTGCTAGTTTCCGCATGTCGGTAATGGCATATCTAATAAAAAAAAGGTGAAATAGCATAAAACATAATTAATAACTAAATGAAAATGCAACTTTCTACTATATCCTGCTAATTAATTTGTGGGTTAACATACTTAAAGCTATGTCCCATTTTAGTCGATGTAAATTATTTTTCTATGTTTGAGTGAATAAAAGAAGACTTTTTCCTCATTTTGGTCATTATTCAGACTATTTTTAATGTTCAGGTTGTCGTGTGGATGTGCAGTAAAATATTATCCCGTTTTGGTCATCGTTAAAATACCCTATAATGACGCAAACAGAACAAAACACGTCTCTAATGACTCAAATGTACAAAAAGAGTACAATGACTGAGACAGGACAAAACTGAAAGTAGGTATTTTGTGCAAAAAAAATTATTATAATTTTCAATTTACACACCTTTCCTTCATTTTCCTAAGACGGCGACCACCTCGTTTCTTCTTAGGTTCAGAATCAGGGACCGGAAGTGGTTTAGGTTGCTTTGCGGGGGGTGGTTCTTGCCATTTTTCAATCTTCTTACGAATTTCTTCACGATATGCTCTTCCTTGTTTTCCAGATGGATCACCTCTGATCGAGTCAACACGTGCGGCAAGAGTTGACTTTGCTGCCACAAGACGACATGCACGCATCTTGAGAGCAGGCGGTGTAGTTTGAAAAACCTCTGTTTGCTCAATGTAACCAACACGAAACTGAGATGTTGCAGTGGAAAAACCAGCTAAATTTTTCTTTTTAGTGCCTAGAAGCTGAACATTACAAGCTGGCATCTTTGCAAGTGATGTCAGTCCTCCAGCTGTCCCCATGAGTTTTGCAGCGACTGCACTACCTACAATGGCGGAAAGATTTGGTGCAATATAGCCCATTCGACTTTCAACAAAATCTAGAACCTTCTTTTTTGACGCATCAAGCGTGAGGGCACGATCACATGCTTCAATGGTCTTCTGTAGGATATCCTGGGGAAGCGGTTTGCCACTGGTTGTTGATGCTGTAACAGAAACCACCATGATGACAGCTGATGGTAGCAAACCTTCTAAATCAACCAGGGTTAAGTCAACTTCATTCCCGATCTTTTTTACCACACGTGCATAATCAATTGGATGGTGAACAAGAGACTCCAGTTCGGGAAATTTGAGACGGTATTTATCACGAATAAAATTGTGGATGATAACAATTTCGTTTTCTATGTCAACAGACAACGTGTTACAGTCCACAATTAGTTGGTATTCTGGATCATCTTCCAAAACCATGCCTTGATTTGACAAGTTTGACCCTTTCTCAAGAGCATCCTCAACTTTCTGCCACATGAAAATGCTATTCATGTTATTGAAGAAAACAGAAGAAAGTACATTAAATTTCTTTCTTCAAAAAAAGATGCTTAAATTTCTTGGAAAGCAAAATGTGTGATAATTTCATATGGCACTGGACCGGCTTGGCATCTAGAGTATGGGTGGGTTAGACACTAGGACAATGGGTCATTTTCTAAAGGGTGACTTTCAGCCCATTAGACTAGTTCAATCCCATTCCCTCTAAGTTAAAATTTCCTAAGGATAATGTACGCGGAGGCCACTCATATATTCAACTTTCTTCACAAGGGTTGTAGGCCACCCAAGTATGCATATGGTTTCATTTATACCAATTCCAGCCGAAAACATGCCGAATGATGAAAATGCCCTAATTTTTTAAAAAGACAAAAGGTTTTAACCTATAACTTGTAGACAACTCATCAAAGATATGTTTGTCTTTTCAAAAAAATTAAAACAAATTTCACCATTCGGACTGTTTTTGGATGGAACTTGTATAACCGTGTACATGAAACCAGATGCATACTTGGGTAGCCTATAAAGTAGTGTCAATTTTCAATATATAGGTAGCGTTAACGAAAAAGGCAAATGGGTCGAAATTGCCACCTATAATATAAAGATATGAAAGCAGCACATTTCAAGTAGACAAAGAGCAGAACTAAATAAAAAGTCTATTGACCTTCATAATATCTGTATATCGTTGTGTTTTCTGTAACTTGGAGACACTATCCAGATCATCATAATTGAGGGCTTCTACATCAGCCAAGTCTCCACTAACATCCTCTTCCATGTGCTCTACATCCCCTTTGTCTTCATCCTGTTGAACAGAAAACATAGAAAGAAAATCATCAGTAAGCAAGTTGTGTAAACTGAGACACAAAGTAAAGCAGAAATATTTTTTTATGGAGAGGCATGAGTCTCGATTCCAATTTCGATTACATAACACTGCTATGAGATATGTACTTATATCACAATCCACTATGCTCACCAAAATCTCATTATCACTGTCAGAAAGATCGTCAAGATCTGCCAGAAATGAATCTTCAAGATTTGCCTGAACAAAATAACATACTTATGGTTAATACAGTTGAGTGACCAAACAAGAAGCTGACATTAATCAATGCAATTGCTACAACAACAAAGGGGTTTCAGGGAATGAATACCATTAATTCTGAGAGGTGCAATCCAAATATCAAATTCTGATTTCAGCTACTTGAAAACCTACAGCACACACACTGTCCACAATAAGAATTCAAAGAAAAGAAATGTTCAAAATCCACGTTAATTTAAGTAGTAATCCCTATAAGATGTTATGTATTGACCTAAACTGAATCAAAGGGTTTCAAATTCAGGGAATGATCTAGGGTTTCAACGTTCAAGCGTTGAATTAACCCTAACAATTAAAAAAGTAAAAGTAACAAAACATAACTTCAAATAATACAGAATTCGAAGGATGACGGACCTATTGACGGAGCGATGGCCGTGAATCGTCCGGCGATCAGAGTTCGGTTATTGCGACCGGGTAGCCTCTCTCTTTCGTTTATTTATTTATCAGAGTTTTCTAAAATGTTATTTTGGGCCGGTTTATATTTACATTATGGGCTGCCTAATGTTTTATGGCTCGTGGTTTGTATTTAAAGAAAAAGCCTAGCCCAATAGGAATTTTCAAATGAATAACATGTAATTTTTATTTTTAACACTTATAAAAACATATTTCTTTCGATATACAAATTTGTAAGGAGATATTATCCATCTTGTTGCATGAATCAAATATTGATGAACTTAAATCGTGGAAGAAGCTTTTTATACAAAGAAAAAAAAATACATTTATAAAGTGACATTTCTACATGATAGTATACATTGATTATATATATTTTGAGAAGACAAAATAATCAAAATAAACTAATAAATTAATATAATAATTAAAGTAAATAAAGCCTTCTTTCTTTACCATAAGATATTGTTACCGGTAAACTCAGGGCACCGTCAATACCCTAATAACCAACCGAATCAGGTAGATCGTAATTTGCACTGGGCAAATGGCTTTTAAAAGATTATATTATTAAATTAGTTCGAAACTTAAGAAAAAATATTGTTTCATACTAAATAAATAAACTCTTTAACTTTTGAACTTAAATTTTACTGTATTAACTTCAACAATTCTTTGAGCTAACCCAACTCTAACCCCATACCATCACTTCACTAGTGTAGTGGACAAGGGAAGTTGAAAAACAATTAGAAAAATAATAAAATATTAGATATTATTAAATTAGGTTTTTTAAAATAAAAATAAAAAATTACATGTTTCTCATTCACTTTTCTTCTTCTCTATATATAAACACCGGGTGATTTTTTAGCGCACCGTACAAAAATATTATTTTGCACTACACAAAGAATATTATTTTGTACAGTGTGCTAGAAAAAAAATCTGATAATGTTATCTTAATTTCTATTTTTTTTCTCTTCAACCATTTTCTATAAATTTTATAAATAAGAATGAACTAGTAATATCTAGATATTTATTTAAAAACAAACTTTTTTATGATATAAATTTAATGCTAAAATCACATGTTAAAATTACAATCTACGTACACCTATCTGTCGTACATCAAAGCACAAGTCGTATTCAACTCAAGTCAACTCATCATACGATGATTTTTTTTAATTTGATGTTTTATGTTTTTGTTTATGTAAGACTTATTTTACAAGTTAATAACATCAAATTAAACAAGTATTAATAAGATAGTATCAAACTATCAATAAAAGAAAAGAAAATAATAAATCAGTGATTGACTTGAAAATTGATAGGACTCGAAGAAAGAGCTACTTTATGTTTTATCATTCGAGCGAGCTACTTTCAGCTCGTACTCGGCTCGAAACAGCCAAAAAGTTATACGATTTAGCTAGCTCGAGATGATCTTGATTGAGTATTTGAGTTTTTAATAAGTCAATACATTAGTGAGTTGAGAACCACTTGCTAGTACACGCCGTTATCTTACATTCTTACCATAGGTGCATTAACACCCAAAAACATATTTCATATTTTAGGAGGGAAATATTCAATTTGTTTTTCTAGAAATTAATGTCATTTTACGGTTAAAGACAAAAAAAAAGACAAGTTTTCTTATATAGATGTTGTAGTAGTGTTTATTTTTTCACCAGTTAAACCAATAAAATATAAACCTCGTTCACAAAGATTTATTTGTTTATGAAAACGTGTGCCAGTTTTTGTAAAAAAGAAATTATAATGACTTATGACCTCGCACAAAATAATAATTTTTTATCAGAAATATTTGAAGATATTTGTACATTGTGATATACTAACATATTATAATTGATATTTAAAATTCATATAAATAAGTTGAAATGAAATAAATAAACTAATATTTCAATCAACTAAAGCTAGGTTTAAAAAATAATCAATTGAAAATATACTACTTATATTTATACTTCTTAAACAAGAAAAACTTCATAAAAAGATGAGAAAATATGTAAAATTATCTAATGTAGAGGATGAAAGACGTTTATCGTAATGTTTTTCAAAATCTTACAATATACATAACACATACAAATTGAAATAACTCGTGAATTACTAACCCTTAAAAGGGAGTGTCGATAGCCAATGAGAGGTCATAACGTCATATATTTTTATGTACCTAACGAATTTTCTTTTTTAACCGTCTCAACCGTTTCAGATCCGCTTCATGCTGCAGATCGCAGAATTTCGAGTTAGACTACGTTTTGACACCGCCGCAATGCCCGGCGGGTAAAACTACTAGTTATAGCTTAATCTAACGAATAAGTAATTTGATATTCTAATTTTAAGCAGAATTATGCTTGTCTCATGATATGATTATTGTCTTGTATAACATTTTGAGAGATTGGATACTATTATGGTTTATTCATTTTATCTTGTAGGGTATGTATTATGTTTATGAACCCCAACTATAATGCACTCAACATAAATTTGGGAAATAAACAAATATCTATAAATAGACAGAATTAATATAGGTCTTCATTTAAATTATGAACCAAGAAGGTTTTACCACTGATGAAGTCATGAATACCCCTAGCACTTGCATCTTGGTAGTACAACATGCTGAATTGCTTATACAATTTCACTAGTAAATGACAAGATTGCCCTTGCTCATGCAACTCCATGTCCCCATTTGCCTCTGTTGGGTCTAATGATAGAAACAAACTTTTTGGAAGCTAACTAATATTTCCATGTCCATACACACCCACAAAACCCCCCTTTAAGATTGTTCATTGATACCTCAAGAACATCAAAATTTTAAAGGTATATTTATGCATTACAACAGTCAGATTCTACTAATGTAACAAAGAGCACTTGCAAATTCTGGTACTGTGAGGTGAGTAAGCTTAAATCCTCTTTTTTATTGTTCAGAGCACCAAAGATTTTGTTTTGAAATCAAACTCTGTTTGGTTTCATTTCATTTTAGTATTATCTAAACTTTTTTAAGTGGGTTTCTTGGAATTTGAATTATTTGTGTGTTTTGGATTTGATGGGATTTGATTCAATATCAAATTAACCTCTCAAAAAACATTCTTGATGAAATCTTGAAAAAAAAAAGTTTGAAGCTTTTTGGTAGCATTCCAATCTGCTAAAATGCGCTTGATTAAACCCATTATCAAGCAAGGGTCTTTTTCACCTCCTAGCAATTCCTCTTTGTTTTTTGCTAGAAACATTGTGATTATAATAGTAGTTATGCTCTTGATTTGTGGTTTGCTCCACTTTCTTGTGAGATTTATCATGAACAAGATAAGATTATCCTCAAATTCTCATCATCAATCCTCAAGATTTCAAGAAAGTGGTGATGGTGACAGTGTTGGTGATTCTGCTATTTATCAAAGACAATTGCAACAACTCTTCAGTTTACATGATTCTGGCTTAGATCAATCCTCCATTGATGCTCTACCAGTGTTTATTTACAAAGAATTAGTGGGGTTTAAAGGACATCATCATTGCCTTTGTGAATTTACAGAAGATGACAATCTGAGGCTGCTTCCAGTATGCAGCCATGCTTTCCACACTCATTGCATAGACACTTGGTTGCTCTCAAACTCCACTTGTCCTTTATGTAGAGAAAACCTTTTTACACCTGGGTTTTCTGTTATAAATCCAGTCTTTGACTTTGACTTTGACATTGGCTTTGACCATGTCCATTCAAGAGAAGATCATGATCATGAGGTTGTTAATTCAAGCAACACCCATGATGAGGTTTCTGGTATTATCAATCAATCTGAAAGGGTGTATCCAGTTAGACTTGGGAAATTTAGAGCCATTAACGGTGAGAAAGAAGAAGACAAACAAGAGGTGGGACAAACCAGCAATGGAAATCTAGATGAAAGAAGGTGTTATTCAATGGGATCTTATGAGTATGTGGTGGCAAACTCAAATTTACAAGTGGCATTTTGTGCTGATAAGGGTATAATTGGAAATAGTGATTTGAGAATTGAGAAAGATAAGGCCAGGGGGAATAATAGCTCCCTTGATGAGGGTAGAAATGGAAAGGAAATTAGCAATGGAAGTAAAGGTGAGAGCTTTTCTGTTTCCAAGATTTGGCTTTGGTCCAAGAAAGAGGATCATAAATTTCAAGATTCTTCAACACCCATATGGTCATATCCTATCTCAATGTAAGCTCATCATGCTATTCAAATAATTTTTTTGAAAGATTTGGAAACTCATAAGTAGATCAAACTTTTACACATTGTATGTTTAAACCTAGTTGATCAAGTGTTCTAGCTAACACAGACTATCACTTTGGCGCACAATTAAGCAACGATAAACTTAAAGTGTTGGAACATATAACCAAATGGCCTAACATGCTGACTTGTATTGTATGTAGTACTATTTCAAAATATGAAAACCACAGTAACATTTTCTTGAGGATTACAATGGAAAACAAAGGTGGGATCCAAGAAAAGTGATGGTGATGAGTGGCATTCATGATATTAACAACTAAGGGTTGACATAAGAGCAGTATTCATGGCTAGTGGGGCAATCATATATGATATATGGATTGAAAGAAATTCTTCAACCACTAGCTTTTATTTTGCATCCAAAAATATTAACTTTATCCCCTGCTTTTCTGCATCATTCATATATTGTTTATTTAAACAAAAAAAGAACTACCAATTACAGAGATTGTTAACAATATATGCATAACTGATAATAAAAATATTAGCATCCAACAACATTATACCTCTTGGAACAAGAAATATGTATCAGCATCAGATGATTTGTTTCTAAAGGTTTGCCTTGATGTCAATCGTTTGTAGACGTCCGGGTCACTTTTAAAAGTCAAACACTAGAGGACCTCCTTATGTTAATAGAACGGTTGCTAGTCAGTATCCGTTTCAGTGTTAGGACCAAATCCATCATATGTGTTGAAATACCATCACAGCTAATTATGATTATCTGATTATTTAATGTCACCTTACATGTAAACTTTAAATAATTAGAATTTATCAAACGCTTAAATCGATAATAATCATCACAACTTCAAACACCATAAGCACATCTAAACACTTTTTTGCAACTTGTTTTGTTACAACTGAATCTTTTTATTCTAATTCTCCATATCATGCAATCACCTTTGAAACGCGGTGCCAAACACTCCCAAAGCCAAGATCGTCAGGGTTTTATTCAAAATATAACATAATGGCTGTACAATTTGTAAACTTGGGTAGTTGCCAAAGTGATAATAAGGCCTATAGATTTTGATTACACATGATTAGTTTTGGATTATTAGTTTAGGAGTAGTTATAAAAAAAACTGATTCTAACTTTCTGATTATTACTTTTTAAATATCATTTTCTTGAAATATTTGGATCTTGAAAAAAGAAAAAAAATAGCACAGTAATTAATTGAAACAAGATCACAAGACATTCTTGATCCCACAAGCACATTTTTATTTTATTATTATATATATATATATATATTTCTCATGGGGATGAATAGTGATTTTTATTTTTTTTTATTTTTTATTTTTTCATTTTTCTAACAAAAGTTTTTTTTTTATTTTTATTTTTTTCATTTTTTTTTTCATTTTTCTTACAAAAGTTTTTTTTTATAAACTAGCCACTAAAGTTCAAAACAAGCTTTAATTTTTTTTTCTTTACTCAAAACTCTGTTTTTTTATAGATTTGCCACATAAGTTCAATAAACTTTTGTTCGTTAACTTTTTTCAAAATACGGGTGCGCAGTTGTTTTTTTTGTCAACGTTCTGACATAAATTTGTTTTAAAACGGAGTTGTATTCAAAATCGATTTTTTTTATCGTTGCCTGTATCGAGTGCCGTTACCGTTGTGGTACCATGATGAACCGAACATATTATGGGCGAACATCATTGTCGATATTGGTATTATCGATTCGCCTCCCATGGGGATGAATAGTAGTTTTTTTTTTTCATTTTTCTTACAAAAGTTTTTTTTTTATAAACTGGCCACTAAAGTTCAAAACAGGCTTTAATTTTTTTTTCTTTACTCAAAACTCTGTTTTTTTATAGATTTGCCACATAAGTTCAATAAACTTTCGTTCGTTAACTTTTTTCAAAATACGGGTGCGCAGTTGCTTTTTTTGTCAACGTTCTGACATAAATTTGTTTTAAAACGGAGTTGTATTCAAAATCGATTTTTTTTATCGTTGCCTGTATCGAGGGCCGTTACCGTTGTGGTACCATGATGAACCGAACATATTATGGGCGAACAACATCATTGTCGATATTGGTATTATCGATTCGCCTTATGGTTTTCGACGAACCGAACCGGTAATTTTTTTAATTTGTTTTCCCCTTTTTTATTATTTAGTTTTATGTTTCATTTCTATTAACATTATTTTTACCGTTGTGCCTATGCTTTTGTTTAAATTTTATTAACGATGGGCCACACAACGTTATCTATGATAACTTTCGTTCGTTATGTTTTTTTAAATAACGAAAAGCGCCGTTTTCTTAATAATTTATTTTGTTAACGTTCTGGTTTAAATTTTATTGGAGACAAAGTTGTATTCAACTTCAAGTGTTTTTGGGTATCGTACGTTATAACGAGTTTGCGATTCCACGCAAACGAGCCAAACCAATAACGACCAGACTCCCGCCGCGAAGCGCGGGGGGTAAAAACTAGTTAGCATTTAAAATATATGCCTCATGTATATATACCACCCTAAAATATTATTTATTTGAATCATTGACTGGCCCACCTATGTAATATTTGGCTTTAATAGTCTCTTAATTTACACAATTGTTATATTAAGATGTGAAAATAAAGAAACAACAAATATTTCTGCAGGAACTTAATATTCACTTTTCATAACAATGGCAGCTTCTTACAAATACCTCCCCCTCCAATGCTGCAGCTGCAGCTGCAACTGCAACATATATCATATATAGAACCCTACTACTACTATACTCTTAAAACACCGCAAATTTACTTATCACAATCAAATAATTCCCGATACCCACGTTTTATTATCACACAATCGATCAATTACCACGAGAACGAGACCGAATCCTACCCGGATGATCATACACTGAATTCCACTGATCTAATGGCTTTATGACCACTGATTCAGCTTGTTCTTGAACCGCCCCGAATACAATCTCATTGGTTTGTTCTGTACTTTGTTCATAGTAGGTTTCTGGCATGGAAGAATAATATCTGTTGTGATGTTGCTGCTGCTGTTGTCGTGGTGGTGGTTGTTGATAATTGTGGTCCCACCCACTGTAAAGATGGCGGCTTTGGCGGAATTGTTGTATTTTTTCAGCATCGTTTGTCATAAACGGGTATGTTTTTTTAGGAGTGGGGGTTCGGGTCTCTATAGATGGGGGAGGCTCGTCTCCGTCTGGGATCACATAGCTATCTTGAACAGGCCATGAGTTTGACCCGTATTTGTGGTCTTGTTGAAATGGCTGTTGGTTTTGGTACTGATAGTTGAGTGGTTTCCTTTTAAAGCCCGGGAAGACGTTTGACAAGATTTCCGAGAACGATGACGTGGCGTTGGCCATAAGTTTCCCGAGAGATGCAATGAAACCTTCTTGTTTTTCCGGCTCGTTTTCTGACGGAATTAGTGGCGGCCTTAGTGATGGTTTCTGGTATGGTGGTGTTGGAGCAATGTTTGGTTTCATTGTTGTCTGAGATTCATCCTTCAAGAAATTAATTATTAGACATGTCTAATGTGATCACCGATTTTGAAATAGGTGCAATTCGACTTCAAAATTGACATTTGAAATATAATATAATGACATAATGTTATTTTTACCATGAAAATCATAGTGTTGACCTTTAAGGTCAAACATATCTACTTTTAACTTCAAATTTGACATGATTTTTCTAACTTAAAGAGATCAGTTTGCTATGTATACTAGCTTCTATAACAGGTACTATAAATGGGAAGACGTTGGTGACAAATAATCGAAGAAACCAAACAGAAAATGACATTTGAAGAATGCTATATTTGACCACAGAAAAAGGATGCAAATTTTAATGGAGTCAAGAAACTAGGACTTACCATTTGATTAGAAATCATGCTACCAACTCTGCGCTGCAGCAACGCAAGCATGTAACCAAAGAACCCCGCTGCAACCAAAACAGCAATCCCTGTAACAAGTTTCACAATGTTTAATAAATTATTAGTCATCTCAAGGATTAAACCATATGACATATCAAACACTGAAATGGATATTAATTTACCGATGGGGAAACCATTTCCATACTGATAAGCACAATCATCAAATGGTAGTTGGATCTCACGGATGGCTTGGTTTCCTCTGTCTATAACTAGAAGAGAACAACTACTTCCAATGTAGACAACATCAAAATCGTTTGAAAATCTAGCATCTTCACTTGGTCCGTCTACATGGCCCCCACGCCCTGACTTGCCACCTCCCGCAATTGTCGTCACCCCTATGCCAAAATAATAATAATAACCATTCAATAACTCATAGGAACACATGCTTTCTAATCAATCTTGGACATAAATTTGCATCAAATGGTTGCAAATTAAACAAGATACAAACCAACTATATGTGTAAGAGAACAACATATTTGCACATGACAAACAAACAGACGGATATGCGTTATTACCTGCATCACTTATTTTCCTAATGGCCATGTTGTCAGTATCAGCAATGTATATGTTTCCGTTGTCATCAACTGTAAGGCCTTTCGGGTGGTTCATTTTAGCTTCTCTAAGCCTCCCGTCTACATGTCCCGAATACCCATCTGCTGACCCAGCAACCAACTTCGGTCTACTATCTGAAAATAGTCATATTACTTTATTACAATTAAAGATATAGTGACATGTGCATCATACAAACCAAAAGTGAATCAATGATCAATGCCAATTTGATAAATACAAACACACAACAAAATCTTTAATCTTTATTGAGACCCAGAAAATGAAAATGGTAAATAACTTACAGAGAGACAAAGAGGAAGAGATCTTGTAGAGATTGCTATTAGCAGAATCAAGAACAAGAAGCTCTCCATTAGGCAAAACCTCAAGAGCATGAGGTTCAATACCAAGCTTACTTCCATCAAAAACAGTATCAACACTATATCCACTCTCAAATTTCATCAATGGCCTCCCACTAATTGCTAAAACAACAAATTCAAAACCACAAATAGACAGGATTGACAACTGAACAATTAAACAAAAACAACACCATTTATAACTGAAAGAAAAAACAAAGATCCATTACTTGTTTTGGGGGTAGTTTTGAGGGACCATGCCCATTTCATCAAAGCAGAAGCAACATTTGAGAAAATCCCATTAACAATCCCTGCAAAAAAAAGTGAAATTACAAAACAATTGCAGATCCCATATTAAGAATTGAAAAAAAAACAAGATTGATGAAATGTAGTAGACACTGACTTGTTGGTGGAGCAGCAGATGATACAGCAAGCAAGAGCAAAAGGGAAAGAGAGAAAACAAAGACAATGTGAGCCATTTTTATGAAGAAAATCAAAGTGGAGAGGCGGAAACCCAAATGTAATGAGAATCTGTTAAAGATTGGGAAAAAAGGGGTTTCATGAAAAGGAGTGGGGTTTTGGGGGATGAGAGGATAGAAGGAAGGAAGGAAGGGGTGCAAAAGACAAGAAATGACCAGAGGGAGGGTAGGGGCCATTGCCGGTGGAAGACAGTAGTTGCACTCAACAATATTATAATATGGTGTAGTAAATTTGATTCACTTTTTTCTTGAACGGCGAACATTCAATCTTGTGACGTCGCATCCTCCGTCATATGGAAGTGCCTCATCTAAATATGTGATTTATAACTCAAATGGTTTTCTCTTTCATCAGACTAGTCTTTTGGGATGAGTTATACCATTTGGGTTGTAACATTGGTATCAGAACCAAACTCGGAGTGGTGGTCTGGAGGAAGCCAGCCGTGACCAACGAGGATGTTAGCCCTTAATAAGGGTCGATTGTTATGGACTAAAACCATTGCAAGGTAAGGGACTTATCCCACATTGGTTGTATGGGCAAGAAATTTTAATATTATTTCTTTTAACTATATGAAATTTAGTACTTTAATTAAAAGCAAATATATGTTTCTAGATATAGTGTGTGTAAAGATTTTTATATACATGAAACAGGATATGTCTATATTTGTATGACTTCTAAAATAGTTTATAACATAAGAAAATCTCCAACATGATGTCCGTGGATGAGGTGGCAAACCTTTTCGAAGGGCATGGGAACGTCCGTAGAGAAGAAGTGTGTCTGTAAAGGTAGGGTAAGACGTAGGGTAGGGGTGGGGTCGAGTTTTTTTTTTTTTTTTTTTATGTGAAGTGGATTTTATCTGTTTCATGACTTACTCACGTGTGTGTCATTGTTTTTAAAAGAGCGAATTTTATTTTAACACTGTAATTAAAGAAACTTGAATCTGTGATCTTTAAACCTTAGGTGATTCTGAAGACTCTACCGTTAAGTCATCAACCTTGATCTGTGTGCCATATTTTGTTCTAACTAAATTATTTTAAATGTAGTAATTGTATAAAGTAATAAAGATATGTATTGCTTTAAATTTAGAAACATTGATTTATTTATTTTTGACACTATATTTACTTTTTTATATAAATTTACTTTACAAACAAAGTATTTGTTTATTATAACAACTTAATTAATCTTTTATAAATATTTTGATTTCTTATCAAAAAGACTTTGAATATACATGGAAATATATGTAAAAGGTGTTGACGATGTGAAAATGTGAAAGTTAAAAGGTTGAAGAGAAATTTATGAAAATTTAACCTACTAGCTAACTAAACGCGTATGAAAATAAAAATGGGATGAGTGTTATAATAAAATCTTAAGTTTCCTTTCTTATATCACTTGTTATATTTATTTTAGATCAAATAGAATATAAGTTTTAAACCTCGTACTTCTATGAGAACAAATATGTTTTGTGTGACCTTTATCATTTATAATCGATATTGTTTACTTGAGTCCAATATATTTCCTCCCTTATACTTATCTAAGTCGTCCAAAGATGTTTTTTTTTAAGTGAGCAAGTTTTTTCCTACCAAGTTTTGTGTCTATTTAAAAATGTTAGGTTTATTATGAAAAAAGAGGCAAGTCTTATAATTAAATTCACTTAATAAAGTTACAAATGTTAAAAAAAAAATAATCAAAGCTTCCTTTTCTTTTCTGTTGTTGGTTGCAAATCATATTTAATATTTATTATTTAATGCCACTTGTACATCTGCATTTTTATTTATTTTAAGTTTGTTTTAGTCCAGAATGCAGAGACAGGTCTCAAATAATTAAGCAAGGGGTGCAGGACAATCACTTAAAATTAAAGAATAAACATTATTTTTCTTAATATTGCCTGCTGAGATGGATTTAATTTATTTTGCATATCTTTAACCATATTTACATCATCTTGGGAATCAATTAGCTACAACGTACACGTTAGACACTAGTTTTGACGATATGAATGATATATCACCTTCAAGGGCTGCAAAGAAGATCAAGCATGAATGATAGTGGTCCACACTCAATAAAATAAAACTTTATGTTTTCTTAAATTATAGAATGAGCCATTTAAAGTTATCCTTTACTTGAAAAGTTTTCTCATTTTTTGTCCTTAAATCTAACGGACGTTAAGTTTTTCAGTTAACTCACCTCATGTGCACTGCACATGAGGGTATTTTAGTCATTTTTACCCTTAAAGGACATTACTTGTAATTTAATTAACTTTATATGTTAATAAATTATTATTTTATTTATTAAATTAAAATTTTAATATATATATAAACCTAATTTGTTTTTGAAATAAATGTTTAAAAGAAGCCCCCCACCCACGCGATCACCTTCCTCCTCACACCGGCACCGGCAACCGTACCAGCACCACCGAAACGGCACCATCGTGTTTCAAATTGAAAGACAAAGAATTGTTTTATTGAAAGTTGTTGTAGTTTGTTGTGTATTACAAAGAAGAAAGAAACCTAATAAATAGGGAAAACATTGACAAAGAAAAGGAAATACAATAAAGAGTAATGGCTGGAAATCTTGTAGAGATGTAGCAACGGTCCTTGATTAGCAAATTGTATGTCTGTCAATAGTCTTCCCAAGATAGGAAATGATGATTTTTTTCACCAAAAAGAAATCTTTATTTTCTAACACTCCCCCTCAAGTTGAGTAGTGAAATCTCCAATGCTCAACTTGTCAAGACAATTACTGAAAATTCTCCCGTTGACGGCTTTTGTTAGTATATCCGCTAACTGGTCTTCTGATCGAACAAACGGTAGTTCTATAATCTCAGTTTCAAGTTTCTCTTTGATGAAGTGTCTATCAACCTCTACATGCTTTGTACGATCGTGTTGAACAGGATTTTCTGAAATTTGTATTGCAGCTTCGTTATCACACATAATACTACATGCTTCGGTTAGGAGGAACCCAATCTCTGTTAGAAGTTTGTGTATCCATAGTACTTCTGCCAGACCACGAGCAATCCCTCGAAATTCAGCTTCGGCACTGGATAATGCTACCACCTTTTGTTTTTTGCTTCTCCATGTAACCAGGTTTCCACCTACCAGAGTGAAATATCCTGATGTTGATCTCTGATTCCCTTGATCTCCTGCCCGGTCAGCATCGGTGTAGGCTTGGATTTTAAGATGTTTGTTTGAAAGAGAACCCCATGTCCTGATGTTTTTTTGAGATACTTTAGAATCCTCCATATTGCTTCCATATAAGTAGATTGAGGTTGATGCATAAATTGGCTCACCACCCCAACTGCGTAGGCAATGTCTGGGTGAGTGTGCGATAGATATATTAGTTTACCTACCATGCGTTGGTATCTTTCTTTATCCGTTAAGTTTGCTCCTTCTTACATACAGAGTTTATGGTTCACCATCGTTGGAGTGTCAGCGGGCTTGAAATCGATCATTCCTGTTTCGGCTAGAAGATCAAGGATATATTTCTTTTGACATATAAATATCCCCTTTTTAGACCTTAGTACTTCGATTCCGAGAAAGTACTTAAGTCTTCCCAAGTCTTTCATTTCGAATTCTGTGAACAAACTTGCCTTTAACTTCTTCATTTCTTCGTCATCGTTACCTGTAATGATCATGTCATCAACATATATAATCAAACAAGTAACAAGTTTACCTCTTCGTTAAAGGAACAATGTGTGATCAGAGTTGCTTTGTTGAAAACCATATCCTTTCATTGCTAGAGTAAATCTGCCAAACCAAGCTCGAGGGGATTGCTTAAGCTCGTAGAAAGCCTTTTTTAACCGACATACTTCCTTTATTTGGACGTTTTCTGTGAATCCGGGTGGAGCTTATATATAAACCTCCTCTTTTAAATCTCCATGTAGGAAGGCGTTCTTAACATCAAATTGATATAAAGTCCATTCTTCATTAGCGGCAATCGAGAAAAGTACTCGGATTGTGTCAATCTTGGCTACCTGGGAGAACGTCTCTGAGTAGTCAATCCCATATGTTTGGGTATAGCCATTAGCCACTAGCCATGCCTTATATCTTTCAATGGATCGATCTGGTTTGTGTTTAATTGTGAAGACCCAGAGACATCCCACTGGTTTCTTTCCTGGAGGAAGAACACACTTTTCCCACGTCTTTTTCTTCATTAACGCCTCCATTTCTGTTTCCATTGCTTTCTTACAGTTCTTTGACTCTAAGGCTTGTTCCACTGAGTTTGGAATTTGTTCATCATATAAAGCAGTAGCAAAAGCCTTAGCTTCTTTGGATAAGTTTCTTTTAGCAATGTTTGCCACGGGATACCTAGAAGAACTTGTCTGCTTTTCTGGAGAGTATCATTTTGGTGGAATTCCTCTGTTTTCTCTTGGTGGTAGAACATATTCCTCAGTTGTTTCTTGTTGTACTGTCTTGCCCTGTCTTTCCTGCATTGTTTGTTCTGTTGCAATCTCATGGTTACCAGACATATCAATGTTTTGATGTTCATGGGTTTTGGTATTATCAGATATATCAATATTTTGATTCTCATAGGTTTCAGTATTATCAAATATATCAATATTTTGACTCTCACGGGTTTCAATATTTTGTATATCTTTTTGAGGATTACTCACCTCATGCATCGGACTAGGAGGATCTTGGTTAGTAACACTGATTGTGGGCCTATCAGATTCTCTGGAAACAAGTGACTCATCTTGGGTACTGTGATTTAATTCTTTTGAGGGAAGAACCCATTTCAACCAACTCAGTGTGTCGTCATATTCTTTCTCCTCCTGACCACTGTGTTGGTGATTATAAAAGAATACGGTTCCAAGAAAGTCATAGTCCATGGTAGTGTACGTATGATGTCTTTTTGGGCTATAACATCGGTATCCTTTTTGGTTGACACCATAGCCCACAAACACACACTTTTCAGCACAAGGGTCGAGTTTGGTTCGATCAGTTTGGGTTATGTGAACAAAAGAGGAGCATCCGAATATCCGTGGTTTTAGCGTAAGGGCAGGAGGGACTTTGGTAAAGTCAGATAGAGATTGAAGAGGAATTTTTAGGTCAAGAGCTTTAGTTGGAAACCGACTGATCAAATAAGTAGCGGTAGCAAGTGCTTCGGCCTAGAAAGACTTAGGAACTCGAGATTCAATTAGAAGGACTCGAGTTATTTCTAATAAAATCCGGTTTTATCGTTGTACAACGCCGTTTTGTTCGGGATTGTGGGAGCAGGACGTTTGGTGAATCACCCCTTTCGTTTGGCAAAACAGTTTCATTGCGTTATTTATAAATTCCCCACCATTATCGGATCGAAGAGTTTGGATGTTGGTTTTAAACTGGGTTTGTATCATAGTATAAAACATAGTAAATTTATCAAAAACTTCAGATTTGTGCTTTAGGAAATAAATCCATGTCATTCGAGTGCAATTATCAATAAAAAGTACAAAAAAACGAAACTTTAGCCCCCCAATGACTTCTGCCGGTCCCCCCAAACATCCGAATGGATAAGCGAAAAAGGTGAATCAACCCTTGTATTATTGGGTTTGTAGGTATGTCTATGACTTTTAGCTAAAGCACAAGTCTCACAATTTATCGGTTTATTGGAAGGAAATAATTTAGGAAATAAAAGATGTAAATGACCAGCGGATGGGTGTCCCAATCTTTTATGCCATAACCAAGCTTCTCTATTTGTAGTCCCGTGAGGCAGCATCACAGTACCATGTTGAGTCACTTCTTCCACATAGTATAATCCGTGGCGTTCAGTGCCACGTCCAATAATCGCTCCCGTCCTGATGTCTTATAAAATACAAAAGGTCGGATGCATTAATACGGAACAATTTAATTCTTTTGTCACGTGACTAACAGATAATAATTTATGTGACAAAGATGGGACATAAAGACAATTCGAAAGTTTTAAAGTTGAGGAGATTTCAACGGTTCCTCCTCCTTTAACGGGAACTATCCCCGATTAGCGGTTTTGATGTGGTTTATTTTGGGTTTAGATCTTGACACCATGTCCGATAGCTCAAAGGTCATGGTGTCGGTAGCACCACAATCAAATATCCAAGATGTATCTAAATTTTCATAAGTTTTATTAGCCATATTAGCTTGTCCAAATTTATTTTGTTTAATTTTTGAAACAACGGATTTTGGTGTAGTTTTATTTTTAAAATTAATGAAAACAGATTCTTTATAGTTAAAATCCTTATATATTTGGCTGGTCACTTATTTTTTGAAATTTGGTGTTTGGCTTGTATCGAGATTAACAATTTCTTTGGGATGATTATTTAATATTTCTAGAACATGGGGATCAAAAAAGATAGGGTTACAAAGAGAAGGGCTTGAGGATAGTTCCTCAAACCCGTTACCTCTGCCGATGTCAATTGGATCGGCGCCTCCATCATTCTGATTAACAGGGGCTGGTGCGATGTCACCAAAACCGCTGCTTCGATCTCTATTCCCGTGCTGGTCGTAGCCGCTTCTGGTAGCATCCGTATTGTCGACGGTGGCGACAGCCTTTCCCCCCTTTTTATGACCATCATTCCACCATTCTGGGTAGCTATTTGATCCATTGTTCGAGCTCTTCTCACCGATGCGCCCCTTTGACAGAAACCCTCGGCCTTTTGACTCGTGTGAAGCGTTGGCAGCCAAGTCTGCCGCCACACGATTCTAAGAAGGTGATGTTCCAAGTATACCCTGATGTGCCACCTCCTCTCGAACGGCTGCATAGCCGCCCTCAGCCGAGGGTAGCGGGTCCCATCGGAGGTTCTGGGTATTAAGACTGGTTTTAAGGAGTTTGGAGATTTGTGAATCAAGTTCATCACTGATATTCGTTCCTTCTGTCATGGTGGCTTTTACAAGAGAGGAAAAAAAAGCTAGGTAAGTGATGAGTAGTATGAGCAGGTTGACCCTAAGATCAAACACGCTCTGATACCATGTTTCAAATTGAATGCCACATAATTGTTTTATTGAAAGTTGTTGTAGTTTGTTGTGTATTACAAAGAAGAAAGAAACCTAATAAATAGGGAAAACATTGACAAAGGAAATACAATAAAGAGTAATGGCTGGAAATCTTGTAGAGATGTAGCAACGGTCCTTGATTAGCAAATTGTATGCCTGTCAGTAGTCTTCCCAAGATAGGAAATGATGATTTTTTTCACCAAAAAGAAATCTTTATTTTCTAACACATCGTACCAGCACCACCGCTAATCCATCTCTACTCCGTCGTGTCTCTCTCTCTCATTTTTTTTTCCTGCAAATCTCTTCTTTCTTCCACCCCCTTGCGTTTTTCCGATGGAGGTTACCGACGATGGCGGTCTTCTATAGTGTGATATCTAGCCATCGATGAAAATGGGGTGGGGATTTGGGAACCCTAGAAGAGATGGTTTGACTAGGTTTTTCCGGACATGTAAGCTGAAACCGTTCTCAGATCTGCGACTCCAATTTCCTGCCGGTATATGTAGCTTTCGGGTTTTTTGGTATTTTACTATTTTTCACTCGAACTAACTAAGATCTTAGGGTTTCATTATAATGTAAGTTATTTCTTTCAATTGAATTGGGGAGTTTGTTAATTAGTATGTCATGAATCTAAATTTTGTGTTTGGAGGTGGTTGGGAAGGAGAAAGTGGTTAAGGAGGAGGTTGAGATGGTGAGGAAGGGGTGGGATCAGGTGAGGTCTGGTGGAGGAAAACCACCTGATGGTGGTAACGACAAAATTGGAGTATCTGGGAGAGTGGCAGTGGAGCATTAGGTTTTTTTTTTTTTCTCTCTCTCTCTCTATATACAAATTAGTAAATATTAGTAAATAAAATAATTTATTAAACTTATAAAATTTAATTAAATTACAAAAATTGTCCTTTAGATCTAAAAGACTAAAATGCCCTCATGTGTACTACACATGAGGTGACTTAACTGAAAAACTTAACTGCTGTTAGTGGAAAGGACAAAGTTCGTAAGTACTTTTGCAAATAAAGGACAATGAATGAAAGTCAAAACTTTAAAGGACCCATTCCATAATTTTGACAAACATAAAAGGACAAAAATTGTAATTTTCTCTAAAGTAGAAGGATTAAATCTATGCAAGTTTTTTTTATATACGTATATTACACGCGTTGAATAAATATAAGTGGCAGAAGTTAAACAATTAAATTGGGGGTTCGAAAATACTACATATAAAAAAACCAAAATTTTTAGTGGATTTGTGGAATAGATTTGGGATTTTGGTCTGGATTAAGAGGGATCCAAACACTATAATTAATATAAAATAAACCCAGGTGGGCCGAAATCAATAGTT